>OY992866.1:5030000-10030000 GCA_963921415.1 Pyrausta despicata | reverse complement strand
TACTTGTGATATTCAAAACACTGTCAAGTCATGGTGTTGAATGAAAGTCAGTCCGTTTAACATTGATATAATGAAATAGCAGAAGATAAACCTGGCGCTTTAAAGTGATTCGAAAAAAGTGTACGGCTGTGTACCTATTTAGTATTGTCGGCTCGCCACTTGTAAGCATTATTTTGCGTCTTTTGTTTTTGATGAGTATTAATACTCTATTTAGTGCTATTTAATGCATAAAGTACATAACTTGTTCAGGTGGGCGACCACAATACGACAGTTGACTTTTTGTGTATTACGCTTTCACGCCAAATTTACAGATTTGGATGAAATTGGAACTCAGGGAATTGTTTAAAGAAGTTAAAATACTTACAGATTACTCGCAATACATTTACGAAAACGTAAATAATAATATACGTTCGAAAAAACTTACACTTATTTCCTAAAAATAGCGATTTGCATAACTTAAACACAAGACAAAAAAATAGGCTTGCCGTTCCACATTTTAGGCTTCTTAGAGTTGGTCACTCATTTATGGGTAAATGAATATCATTTTTTATTAAATTACCATAAAATTTAATTTCATTGCCTTTAGATAAATTTAAAAAAGTTGTAAAAGATGTATTAATGTCGAAAGGATATTATAAAATTGATGATTATATAAATGACAAAGATATATGGAAATTTTTAAATGCAAACAATTACAATTATTGTAAATCAATTTTGAAAATAGGTACTGACAATAGTGACTGAGTTTCTTGCGCCGCTTCTTCTCAGCACTGGCCCAAATTGTCCCGAAGTGGTGGTAGGGTTAATTTATTTGTTGGGACGTGTGTTTTACACAAAAGTGCTTGTTGTTAGCCTACTTACAGAAATAAATGGATTTTATTGTATTTTTTTTTTATTAATAACACCTACATAATGGCGACGACTTGTGTCTACAAAATTTCATACAAATCTGTTCAGTAGTTTAGGCGTGTAAGCGTTACACACAGAAAGTCCATTCGTCATCCCTACATAGTGTAAAGCAAAGTCGCTTCCCGCGTCTGTCCCTAAGTCTGAATTATGTATGTATTGTCGTGAAGCGACAATTAAAAAAAAATGACTTAGCTTGTCGTGGAGCGACAAGGAAGGGAAAAGGAAAACGAAAAGAATTGAGAAATAACAAACAAATTATATTTAAAGGAAAACAGGGAAATTAAAAAAAAAAAAAAAACCTAGACGAGTGAGAAGTATGTATGTGTGAAATTGAGCGAGTGTAATGAGTGGAGTGGGCGTGGGTAGGTGTCCTCACAAGAATAGGCGGGTCCGGAGGCGCCGAAGTGAAGTGAAGCGTTCTCGGAGTCAGGTCCTCGCAGTCCCTCGGGCTTAGGAGAGGTTAGTCCCTCACAGTCCCTCCTCGGGCTAGGAGGGGTCAGTACCTCGCAGGCCCTCCTCAGGTTAAGAGGGTTCAGTCCCTCGCAGTCCCTCCTCAGGTTAAGAGGGTTACTGAACCCTTGCAGTCCCTCCTCAGGCTAGGAGGGTTCAGTCCCTCGCAGTCCCTCCTCAGGTTAAGAGGGTTCAGTTCCTTGCAGTCCCTCCTCAGGCTAAGAGGGTTCAGTCCCTCGCAGTCCCTCCTCTGGCAAGGAGGGGTCAGTCCTCAGAAATGTAGAGGATGAGGGCCTTCCGGAGGTAGAGAAGTCCTGGTCTTCCTGTAGTACTTCTTGAAGTGTCGTATAGTAAAGAGTTTACTGTTGTAGAATCGAAGCCAGGAATAGAATGAGTCAGATATGGATGGTCTGGGCTTATATAGGGGCCGGCCGTTCAAATTTAGAGCGTGGATAGAACGCGAAAAACTCGTGCTTTGCAGAATTTGAAATGGAAATTGTATTGAAACTTTGCTAAAAGTTGTCAATTTTCAGAAAAAAATAATAAGACTCGCGTCACTCAAAATGTCAATTACAGTGTCAAAAAGTACAAAATTCGGAAAAATACTAATAAATCGTGTTCACAATAAGAAATAATTATGCTGAGAAGGTGAGGAAAACCATTTAAAAGTTAGTTATAACCCTTTTTCCCTATTTTACAACGAAATATCACATTTATAGGTGATACAAACTTTGACGTTTATGAACACGTAATTAGAAATTCCTTATTTTTCAGTAAAAAGCGAACGAAAACAGATTCCACGGAAAAGAATAATAATTCACGCAAAATGCATATATTGTGAGAATGAAAATGACTGGAAACCCAAACCGGGAACAAATTATTAACAGTATACCAAGTGAGTATGTACGTCGGTACAGTATGCTTAGTTATTTAAAACTACTGAATGGATTTCGATGCAGTTTTTTAATTGATATAATTATTTAAGAGGAAGGTTTATAAAAATATTGTTATATGCTTAGATATTTAAAATTACTTAACAGATTCTGATGCATTTTTTTAGTAGATAGAGTGATTCAAGAAAAAAGAAAAAGGTTTTCAAATAATGAAAACAGCGGGCAGGACACCGTCGACGGGTATTACGGGTCAACTTGTACTTTGTAAGGCAATGACCGTAAATTGACACTGACATTGAAGGACCTTCCCCACAAAGCTGCACTGACCGGATTCTATTCAATAGGTCATAATAATAATAATTTATTTCATAAACAAAATAGGTACACGCTGGATGACTGCAGGCCTTGGACCATCGACCTCGCCTCGCCTTCGGTTACTAAATTCTTCTTTTTCTTCGTCGTTCCCCCAATGCTGAGGATCATGACCACACAAAAAGTTCCTCCATCCGTTCCGGTCGTATGCTGGCCGGTTATTTATTATTTTATTTATTTAAAACTTTATTGCACAAGAAATGTACAATGTTAATAACGCAAAAATAAATTAATATATAGATATAATATCAATACATAAAAGTAAATATTAAACGGTTATTTAATTATATCAACGGAAATAGGCCTTCCTAGGGTCTTTTGGGCTGACAGTGACATATTAGGGGCGTGAGGGTATTTGTGTATCACTCTAATACAAATAAGTGCAATGTTACTCTGTAAAGGCTCTGGAGCGGGACTATAGTCTATAGTCCGACAAGATTTTGAGCGACCGCCCAGAGCTCCTAGACAAAGTTGCGTCGCATAGTCGACGGCGAAAATAGCTATCGACTTCGTTTGATACTAGGCATGATGACACCTATCTTAAATATTTTCAAGACCATGGCGTTTATAAAACATAGCCCCTATGAAGTTAATACAACCAGAATATTTCCAAAAAGCTGTTGAAACCAATTTTAAAGAAACAAAACTCAATAAATATTCGGTCAATTGACTCCGATTCCGATCCGGTCATGTATCAGAATACATGACCGTGACGTCACGTTCTTGTATTCCCATACAAAATCTACGGAGGCAGACCGTTTTGACAGATAATAAAAAGTATGTCAACGATTGCTGGTGTCATCTAGCCTATTGTACGAAAAAAAGCATGGTGATTCCACCAATCGTTAACATATCTTTACCATCCGTCAAACCAAACTGTTTCCAAAGATAATATATAAATAAGGCGAGTCGCAGTGTCGCGGTCGCGTTGATCCGAATGCTAGATTTAGTTTTATTCTTGTATTTTAATAGTCCTCCTGGCCGATTTCAACCACGGCGGCCAATCTCAACAGAGATCAGCCAACTTCGCAGGAGATATTATAGTGCACAAGTGTGAGCGCAATACACAGGTGCACTTACTGTTCCATTACTCTCAAAGCTCGGTGAGACGGCAATTCAACATGACCGGGGAGAGATCTGGCGCAGGACCAACGGCTTAACGTGCTTTCCAAGGCACGGGGGTGTAACACCGCCATCTTCCCGACTCCGAGCTGTTTTTGAGACATTCATGACAGAAAATCTCAGAAACAATTTTGGCTTGAAAATTTAGGATTCGAACCCAGGACCTCTCGGATGTAAGGCAGAAACTTTGCATTTTAATAAAATTTCAATCTGCTTTAACGCTGAGTTATTCGAATAAAAACGAGATAAAAAAAAACAATATGAGACGGAAACGTTTCCGTCACTTGAAAAAGTACTTCATTCGTACATACGGCAGCACATCAGGCTACCCATTTTCGTTGCAAAATCACCCTTATTACAAGTGCACTAAGATGCCACAGTGTTCACCTTGATTTGCTGTTATGTACAATCTGCATGAAACACTGTACTTTTATTTTATTTTTTGTTGCCTCTGAAACGGATATCCGCTTATATCGGTGTTAACTTTTATGAAAATGTTCGCGTAGGCTTTTGTTTTGCTAAAAAATTCGTGATTCACTTCGACGAATTTACTTCGTTTTGCTTCGCTAAGTATGTCAGTTAGAAAGAAGCGATGACATTTTCATAGATAGTTAGATAGAAAATATTTTATTGCAAATCTAACAAAAAATGAATGGAATGCTTCATGAAAATTTAGTTTACTCAAATCTTGAATAATTCAGAAACGAACGACCCCGCTTCTCTCTTATTCGTTGTCCGTTGACTGCCTCGTTGGTGTAGTGGCAAAGTTTTTGCCTTACATCCGAGAGGTCCTGGGATCGAATCCCAAGTCGAGCCAAAATTGTTTCTGAGATTTTCTGTCACGAATTGTTGAAAAACAGCTCGGAGTCGGGAAGTCGGCGGTGTTACACCCCCCGTGCCTCGGAAAGCATGTTAAGCCGTTGGTTTTGCGCCTGATCTCTCTCCGGTCATGTCGGACTGCCGTCTCACCGAACTTTGAGAGTGATGGAACAGTGTTTGCACCTGTGTACTGCGCGCACACTTGTGCATTATAATATCTCCTGCGTAGTTGGCTGATCTCTGTTGAGATTGGCCGCCGTGGTCGAAATCGGCCAGGAGGATTTTTTTTGTCCGTAGTTTCGGCTGTACCCACCCCTATCACTGGACAAGCTTGCCAGTGCGAGCGAATGCGCTGGCTAGACCCAAAAATACGAACAAAACTAACGATCTTAAGCACAAAGTTCATACGACAGCAAATAAGGTACTTAACCCATTTTGGCCCAACAGATTTGGAGTTAGGAAGCGAAAAGGAAGCGCTTCCTACCGACCGGATGTTATGGTCGGGGACCAAGGTCCGATAGACATCATCTTGATTTGTCTATCTACATTATTCCGGATCTAAATCTTATATACCGCGGTTTACGTGCGGTAAAGGGGATAACAGCGCCATCTAGCCTATGGAGCCATATCAGCGCTCGCTGTCGTGCTTGCTACCGTTAGGCATGCGCTTGTGATGGCGAACGGTAGAGGTCGCCTTACCATTTTGGTCGCAAAATAGCTCCTACTAAAACAGCATGAGATGCCGCAATTTTTAGCCATATTATGTATGTAACATTTGAAAATGAACACCAGACGTACCGCGAGATACCATCCGTACTGTGTTGTTCGAGGTTCGAATGATACGATACAAGCGCTTCTCAACTACATGCCTGATGCGTACTGCAAAAGAGTGGAACTCACTACCTGTGTCATTGTTTCCATGCAATAACAACCTAGGTATTTTCAAAGCTAGAGTGAACAGAAATCTTCTAGGTGAGCTCGCTCCATCGTAGCCTAAGTGTTTGCCTCGTTGGGCTTTGTCTTGGGATAAGAGATAACCTATTCCAAATAATAAAAAAAAACGCAGTCTAAATATTCACCGGTAAAATCTAGTCTCATTTTGTTTACATATCTCTTTTAATAACAGTTTTCCGGTATTTACCGTAAATTGTTTATTGCGGTATATATGCGAAAAAATTTAATGTTGTTCAAACAAAGGATTTATTCCGTTTTCCGATTAATATTTTGTACTGGGACAATCTTTTTGTGGCCGGAACTGAAATTATCTACATTTATATACAGGGTGTAAAAAAAACCTTAACGAAGCCGAATACCACATATTCTACCAATTGTTACGATCATTTTTTTCCTTTACACCATACCTGGGAAGTTAACGGTTACTGAGATATTGATGGTTAAAGTTTGAAAAAAAAATTGATGATTTTTACAGAAATGACTTCTGTCCGTTAAAACTGAACTTTTTTCCAAAGAAACATGATTCAAATTTTCGCTAGTTCATTCATAAAAAGCCTCTAAATGGCACACTCCGCAATGAACAGCGCACACTCGAACCGAAGCGCGTCGCGGCGGCGTAAAGCAACACGCCCCGCGGTGACTTTTCCGCGTGCGCGCTGTACATTGCGGGTTAGAATTAAATTATTTTTTTTGATGTGAAAAAATTAAAGTTGTTTCCCAGCCAAAATTTCTTTTTTATACGATTTGGTTTGATGTACTGAACGCGTGGTTGACGGCTTCGTTAAGGTTTTTTTTACACCCTGTATTTTGAATTGAATTGAAATGGGACACAAATAAACTAAATGCATTATGTAAACTGTTACAACACGTATTGTTACCTCTTTGACCATACATTATTTTACGTATTTGAGAATTAAAAATGTCACTGAGCTGTCTTTGGCACTGACTGATGCCAAAGAGCCAAAGACAACTTTATTATTAATTTTAAAACGATATCCTGGCCACTCTTATTTTGGACATTTACTAATCTGTGTTTGACCGGTCGGCCATCATTCGCATAATTTATTTCTCTATTATCAATTATGATCATTCGAGAACGAGCCGTCTTGCTGATAGGAGTAAGAACTTGATAATAATATTGTAATGCAGGTGATTGTGAGTAAATATAATGGGTAATACCGCATAATAGTTGTTTAAATTGATCCTTATAAGGTGTTTAACAAAACGATGAGTAATAAGCGTTGTTGACAAAATAGGAGAAGTAAAAAAAATACAAGTTAAATAATTTAACTTGTATTTTTTTTACTTCTTACATCCTAAACCGCTGCCACAAATATTTTACTTTTATTTACAATTATTGTAAATAAAAGTAATATATTTGTGGCAGCGGTTTAGGATGTAATTCCAAACTGTGGTGAAGTGAACGCGGCCTACGCGTTAGGAAAGCAATAGCCAACAGTCAGTTTTGACATTTCCAGTATGGATGAAATGTTAAAATCGGGGCAATTCAATTACGATTTTATTACATTTGATAATCAGAATTTGCCCCTGGACTTCCATGGACGCGGGTTCGATCCACTTCTCGGACAGTTGGATTTTTTTTTACTGCAAATATATTATCATAAATTAAACTGTGTATAACAGGCAAGTCAAAGTTGGTTGATTCATCTCTCTCTAAATTGTCAGTATAAAGTAAAATTGAAAAACGCTTCTTGTGGTCATAACAAGTTGAATTTCAACGGGCCAGCAATTTGTCAAACTTGAAATTCCTCCCGAAACTTTTGTATCGAAACGCAATTTATTATATTCATCGTTCAAAACAGCTACCTACACTCTAAGCCCTTGTCCGTAGTTTCGGATGTAGCCATCCTTATCACTCTTACAACATTGCCCGTGCGGGCGAAAGCGATGACAAGACATGAAAACATGAACGAAACCTTAAGGGGTAGGTACGGTCTCCAGGATTCTTTGAAAACAATTTTCTTTAGTAATAGCACAGCTGTTGTCAACATTTTGGTTAAACTTTCCTAAAAGCGGACATGAAATTAATTACTATTTTAAAGAATCCAATGGAACAAAGTTTTATAAACTTCAGCCTTAATAGCTTTTTAAACGTTACCAAGCTTAGGATTCTTTGTTCGTTTCAAAAGGTAGTTTTACTTTAGCATCCAATTATGGTGGAGGTATTGTTGTAAGTTGTGGGCGAATGATTGATTGTAAAGGGCATTTCACACAGTTATTTGCAAACCATTTTTTCGTTTCTTTTTTGTTAAAAAATAAAAAGCAAAGCTCATTTAATAAACTCAAATCAATGAACACAGGTCAAATTCCGATGGACCCAGGTTCGTTCCTGCTTCAAACAGTTGATTTTTACAACTGAAATACAACAAATACATATATTCAAAGGATGGATATTAACTTTGTGGTATATAACTACAAAGTTAATTTACGATGGCTAGACCCGTTAATACGAACTAAACGTACGATCTTAAGTATTATTAGTAGATCTTAAGTATATAGTAGTATTAAGTATCTCTTTAGAATAAGGAAGTCAAAGGTAAGCGCTTCCTATCGACCGGGTGTTATGGTCGGAGACCAAGGTCCGATAGACATGATCTTGATTTGTCTATCTTTACTGGATCTAAATCTTATATGCCGCAATTCATGTGCGGTACTTGGTTAACAGCGCCATCTAGCGTATGGAGCCGTATCATGCGTTTGTGATGGCGAGCGGTAGAGGTCGCCACATCACTCCCCTCTCCTACTTAAAAAATACTCTTTAATATACTTCATTAAATATTATTGAAACAATTGTGCACGCCACCTAATAGACCTTTAACTCGCATTGAACGGGTTAAATTGCCCGAGTAACCAAACAAAAGTGAGAAAATTGCTCGCCACGCAAAAAGCGCGATTTCGCGCAAAAAGCACGAAATGTTGCGAATCACTGCCGACGTGCCATCAATCATGGCGGGTTGCTTTTAAAATATTTATGTTGCAGGTAAACTTCCAGATGGCTTTCACAAATGCTTATTAAACAAGATCACTCTTACTTAATAAAATTATTCGATTGTTTAATTTATAATCTGAATGATTAGATTACCTGCCGCGTTTGCGGATATGGTGAATATAAACTAAAAATGACTAAAAAACTTTCAAATACATAAATTTAGTTAAAAAGAAACATTGATGATACTTGGCTTATTAAAATTGTTAAATTATATTAAACCATATTAAAATGGCTTTATAATTTTCCAAACATTTAACAAACGAAGTAGATAGGGATATTTGCTATCGATTAAACAATGTTACTTTGCCTGGGGCCATAATGTGGTAATGTTAAGAAATTGGTACTAGATACTTAAAGGCACCAATAGGTAGTTGGCTCAAAACTTGATCTTAGAAATTAAGTCGAGCCAATGTAAAAAAAACAGCCATGGTGTTTTAGCAAAACCCCTGTAGTTTCACATTGGCAGTAACACAAAATCATTTTCACACGTATGGGCACTGGGTGTGAAAAACATTGGCGAAGGTTGGTGACAACTGCCACTACTTGATATTTATGAGTGTAACTTTCCTACCCGTGCTTGTTTGCGTTTTGTATATATTTCAATAAATTTTGGAGCAAATATAGGTTTATTTTCATTTGGTCTCTGTTTATTCTCGTTATTGGTTTATAAAAGGACTTTTCTTTAGCTGATATTGTGTAGAACTACAGAGTTAACACAAAAAAAACGGTGATATGACGGTCTTTATAGTGGTCAAAAGCTCAAAATTACATTAAATTATAGGAAAAAATACTTTTGATTGAGATAAGTTAAGGAAAACAAAACACTTTCGCCCTAAATTTAGATAAATACGGAGACAAGACACTTTCGGTGTTCTTGTGAATTTTCATATAAGGAAATTGGACGAATTTGACGACCACTTTGGTTTAATGTTCAGAAGTTGACTATTAACCAAGAGGTCGCGGGTTCGATCCCCGCACTGTACAAACATTTATGTGCATGAACATGTCGGTTTGTACTGGCCTGGGTGTTTATTTAAGTTTATTTGTAATACCAATGTTGATTCTGATATCTGTAACACTTGAGCTACTTACCACGGAGTCAGATCAATGTTTGTGATGTTGTTGTAAAAAAAAAAACTCTAACATTTAGACACGCTTGTCAATTATCTATTGAATATTAATTTGGCTATAGTAGAATAACCTAATTACTTTTGACATTGTAGCAAATCGAAATGTTTTCTGTATTCTGATCTGCCCTTTACACAATTTAAGAAAACGTTGTACAAGTGGCTTGTCATGTCTACGTCTTATCAAGAACTGCTTAAAAATAACGAAAATCAGAAAATTCTAGTCACTAACTACTTAATTTTTAAAGTACCTAAGTCTTTTTTACAAATCAAAATTGTTAATTGTAAATGTTGCATGCTGTTATTAATGGCTAGATAGGTGATCATTATGTAACATTTTGTCTCCTATTCATGTAACAAGTAACATTTCCATGTGAGTATCCAAAACTTGTAAAATTTATCTTCTGTATATGTTGGGGATCTTGATGACTTTTTGAGGATTTTTGGGATTAAAAATAATGAAGACGTGACTGGTCGGTTCCCAAGACGTGTAATAAGGATTACTTAAATAAAACTAACTAAAAACTTAAATCTATCTCAAAGATGGTCTTGGTCTCCAAAAGTATACTCTGTCCAAAAGCAAATAACTTTATTTCTTTGGCTTAGTGCAATTCCAGTTAAACTGAAAACAAAAACTAGAATAAACGACAATCGGTGCTAGATATAGATAGATGGATCTGGATGGAACCAGTATTTTCCGGTTCTCATGAATATTCCGAACGTTGTTTCCCATCAGAGCGCATTGTTGACGTGAAAATAGATTAACTATTGTTTTAAACATTTTTTTTGTTTTGGTACCTGACTAACAGAACTGTCCAGGTATGTAAGTAAGTAATAGTTTATTTGCAAGAATACAGTTTCATTACAGGTGATACATTCATAACAATCCGGTGTATTCTTCCAATAATATGGTGTGCAAATTTTATTCACATGCAATTTTTAACATTTGTGTGCATGAACATGTCTGTTTTGTACTTGTCTGGGTGTTACATGTATTAATTTAAGTTTATTTGTTATACCATATTATTATTATTAAAAGAATAAGAATACATTAGCCAACTCCAAGTAGCTCAGAGAGCTATGGAACGTGCAATGCTGGGCATATCACTTTTGGATCGAGTTCGCAATGCAACCATCCAGGGGCGCACCAAAGTGACCGACATAGCCCTAAAAGTGTCCAGATTAAAGTGGAGATGGGCTGGCCATATGGCTCGCAGAACAGATGGCAAGTGACCCCTTAAGGTTGCTGAGTGGAGTGGACCCTGATTGGGACGTCGGAAAGTCGGGAGACAACCCACCCGTTGGGTCGATGACATTGCAAAAGTGGCAGGGAGGGGCTGGATGCGATTGGCACGGAACCGCAACACTTGGCGTGCTCATGAAGAGGCCTATACCCGACTATGGGTGACCAAAGGCTGAAGAAGAAGAAGAAGAAGCAGATTATTATTATTATACTTCAACGGTCGCCATTTCAATGTGCTTTAGTTAAGCCCCTCACATTCTCCGCAACTCGGCCCAACTGCGGGCGTCGACAGACCGACTGAAACTAGAGTATTATTATTCGCGAACAAGGTTGAATAATACAGAGACGTACTCAGTTTGAGGTCAAAATTATATTTTTTACTAGCACCCGCCCGCGACTTCATTCGCCTTAGTTTCAGTAGTTATTCAAACAAAGATGGATAAACTTTATTATACAACATAAAACAAAATTACAAACCAAATTAACAAATAAACATGTACAATTTAAGCGGTCTGATTGCTTATAGCGATATCTCGTCCAGACAACTTTCGGTTAAAGGAACATTCAATTTAATTTGAGCAAAATATATATGGAAAACGCAAAGCACATTTTTTAAATAAAAAAATAATAATTCTTACCAAAATAATTTGGTTTTTTGTAGGATAAGGATGAAGGAAGAATAACTTTGGTTTTTTCCAGGATAAGGATGATGGAAGAATAATAAAATTGAACCATAAATTTCAGTTGTGAAAAAACTTACTCAGTTTGTGATCCATTTATGTGCTTAGATAGGAAAGGCAGTAACGTACGTACAATAATATACATACCTATATAAATTATTACGTGTAGGTACGTTCTATCTTTTTCCAATACTGTATATTTTTCAATTCAATTTTTAATTTCGGATAACATGATCCATGGCTTAGTAACAAAGGAAGCTTAGAACTATATTAGTAATAACAAACATTCAATGGTTGACAGCTGGGTACTTTTAATGTGTCATGATTTGAACCTAAGAGGCACTCCCTGCGAACTAGATTCGAATTCGTTCATCGTTCGCATGAAGTGCCTCAATATAGGCGCATGCGGATCACCTGCCATCATCATCAGGATGCTTGATATAATTATATGGATAGGATATTTGATAGTGTTAGATAATTAAAAATAAAACTATGGTCATATACGAGTAAACTCAACTGCAAATTCAATAATACAACTTAATAGGCATGATGAAACCTATCGCATGTATATTCAAGACCATTGTATTAAAAAAAACAAAGGTAAACTCTATGAAGTTAATAAAACCGATTAATGTCCAAAAAAACTGTAGAAACCAATGTTTAATTACACAAAATTAAAATAAATATTCAGTTCAATTTCTGTACTCTAACGGGACGTCACCTTAGAGTATTCCCATACAAAATCTATCTAGCAGATCCTTATGAGAGTGTGTCAACGATTAGTTGTGTCATCTAACCTGTTACATGGCCACCTGTAACATTTAAAAATCTCTTATTTTGTAGATTCATGTTACCGAGTGCAGCCCTGGCCGTTGTTTCAAGTCGACCGAAACTAGCTACCACTACTTTCGCGTCTTGAATAGTGGAATGTATCCATTCTGGCCAAATTTGCAGACCGGTGTGTGCACAGTTAAATAGTACTCAGTAGTTTTCTATGTAATATATTTATATATCCGGACAATAAAGATCCATGGGATAGTAATACAACAGAAACTTAATCCTAGATGTAAGTATTGAATAAAGTATTTTATAATTTAAGTTAATTTCATTAGTATCATTGGTAATCCCCCTCATTGACCACTTTGGTGTAATGATCAATGGTCTTTGGTGCAGTGCCAAATTTTCTGCCGCACATCCGAGAGGTCATCCCGCCTTCGAATCCCAGGTCGCGCCAAATATTGTTTCTGAGATTTTCTTTCAGAAACAGCTCGAAGTCGGAAAGTTGGCAGTGGTGCTCCCCCGTGCCCCGAAAAACACGTTTAGCCGTTGGTCCTTTCGCCGGTTGGTCCGGATTGCCGTCTCACTGAACTTTGAGAGTGAGAAACAGTAAGCGCACCTGTGTATTGCGCTTACACTTGTGCACTATAATATCTCCCGCGCAGTTGACTAATCTCTGTTGAGATTGGCCACCGTGGTCGAAATCGGTTAGAGAAATACTGTTGTTACTCCTGCGTATCCTTCTTACCAGCGACGCTCAGTTTTTCCGAACTGTTCTGTGCGAAAATCATTTTATTTTGCCTTGAAAGCGCTAGCTAGTATTATGAAAAAAAAAACCGGTCAAGTGCGAGTTGGACTCGCGCACCGACGGTTTCGTACAAACCTGTAGATAAGGAGTAGTAACTTTGAAATTTTCAAAATTGTCAGAAATATTTTTCAAAAATATTTTTTTTATATGATGAATCTTAAAATTTACGGTTTTCGTAATGTTTCCTATGTCTGTACTATAAGACGTGACTTTGTACTAAATTTCAAGATTCTAAGTTTACGGGAAGTACCATGTAGGTTTTGATTCCCGTGTGAGTTTCGAAAATTTGCGGAAATTTGTGGCCTAAATGGCTGTATCTTTTGATTGCGTTGGGTTAGAAGGTTGATTTTTCTACAGCTTCTAGAGACAGTAGACCTCAGTATCATATATAAATTTCAGTTTGATACCTCCACGCGTTCCTGAGAAAAACGGTCTTGACAGACGGACGGCCGGACGGACGGACGGACAACAAAGTGATCTTATAAGGGTTCCGTTTTTTTCTTTTGAGGTACGGAACCCTAAAAATTGATTACGTGACGACAACATTTCCATAAAAAATAGTTTGGGTTAAATAAATGTCGAAATAGGCTCAGACCACACCTGCTATTTTCTATCGCTGATACTCGCCTCTGACAGGGTGTCAACTAATCGCTGCGCCTCAATAGCAGATAGTCGCGAGTCGTGGCGATAGTATGGCGCAAGTATGCCCTGGGCCATTTAAATAAAATATGATGCTATGAAGGAAGAAGGGAAGGTACAATAGACACTACTGAATATGTGTTTACTGAGTGTGGTATGCACTTACATTTTCGGAAGTTACCTCACGTAGTTTCCGTTCTTGGATGATACTCTCCTTTGAACTTTGTTTCGTTCCCGCACGGAAACATGAAATTGAATTGAAATAATATTTTGATTGGTTCTTCATACTGCAGATACTTTGATACGCTTTAGAATGGAAAAGTTTTTCGACTGCGGAGTATTAAGTTACGAGCTGGTAGCGGGGAACATCAAGCAGCCGCAGATGGCAAAAGAAAACCTAAAATTAAAAAAATGAATTACCCCCGACATTAGCTTTGAATGCAGCTGGTAAGCTTTACCTGACAGTTAATGTTTAAAAATAAAACGTCTTAAGAAATCCATTGATCCATTCAATCCATCCACTTCTAAACCAAGGGTCGCGGGTTCGATCCCCGCACAGTACAAGCATAAGTGTGCATGAACATGTGTGTTTGTACTGGTCTGGGTGTTTTCTATGTATAATATGTATTTATTTACAAAAAAAAAGTATTTAAGTATGTTTATCCGTTGTCTAGTACCCATAACACAAGCCTCGTAGCTTAGTTTGGGACTAGAGAATTGGTGTGGTTGTTTTGAAATATTAAATATTAAAAAATAATATTGATATATATCAAGATATATATCCATCGATATATATATCCTCGAACGCCACTAGAATCCGACTTGGAAGTCTATCGGGGAGGCCTATGTTTAGCAGTGGACTTGCGGCTGATATTCGCATATTGATTATGACGATCATAAATAAGCATTTATAAGCATGGTTACCGCAAGACGTGCACTGCAGTAGATCAGTTCTGAAAACAATATGTCTGCAGACATAAAATGCATCGTAATTTTATATTCCGTTCGATTTCACACCAGAACAACGGGGTTTGTCTTTTACCACAGCGATACTTAAGGCTCGGAAAAAAAATCGCGTGTTTTTAGTAATGACTTTGTTTGTACCTCTTGCTTATGCAACGGACGTATTAGATTCTGCGCATGTGGGGTCTAATGCCAATCTTATATATAAAATTCTCGTGTCATAACGTTCGTTCCCGTACTCCTCCGAAACGGATTGACCGATTCTCATGAAATTTTGTGAGCATATTGAGTAGGTCTGAGAATCGGCCAACACATTTTTCATATCCCGTATGACAAGGGTTGTCCACAATAATTTATATGGCAAAACAACGTTTGCCGGGTCAGGTAGTTAAACTCATAAATTCATTGTGCGTACCTTACTTTCGTTTTGAAAAATTTGTCAGCGCGCCTGTCTTACCTATGGCTGGTCAAAACCCATCAAGCCGTTGAATATCACCAGCAATTTACCGGACTCATTTAAGGTATTTTTAATTAGAAATTTAGTTTTTACCGCAAGGGATAAAGTACAGAACTTCTAAAAGCAGGTGGAACAATCACGTGGCGATTAAGAGAAGTCGAGTGTCAGTTTCATCATCCAATTCACAAACGATATCGAACGCGTTTTTCGTTATCGTCTATGCTATGTAACTTTGTTTTGTTTTAAACTTAATACAGAGTCACTAACATTAGGATACTTGTTGAATACGAGATTTTTATCATGTACCTATAGTGAACGAAAGCAGGCGTTACTTTGCGGAAATCTATGACTAAAGCTGGAAAAGACTGTGAGTTGTATTGTAAGTTCTGCGACTTCCAGCTCTAGCTTTTTCAAGTCGTTGCAGTTTAATTGTATTTGGGTTCATGCGCTGGCGTCGTTTAGTAGAAATTTAAAGCAAAATAATCCTCCTTTTTAGCTTTACCATGTACCTTTTTATATTTGAGTTCCCAATATTTCGGCCATCTTACAAGAGCCTTGATCACGCTGTAACTGAAGATCTAGCGGGTATGTTGTTATTTGCAGACATAAACAAATAAAACAAAAAGGTACATGGTACAAAACCTGTATTTAATAACTGTTAGTAAGTGAGTAAGTAAGTAATAGTTTATTTGCAAGAATACAGTTTCATTACAGGTGTTACATTCATAAAAATCCGGTGTATTCTTCCAATAATATGGTGTGCAAATTTTATTCACATGTAATTTTTATTATTTTTTATTAAATTACTGTTCATTTATTGTTAGTTATAGATAAAATGTCCATGTTGTTTCTACAAAATACAATTAAAACAATAAAATTAAATAATTTGTCAGAAATAATAAAATGTACTTTATCTAGTGTATAGCATACACAATAGATAAAGTACATTTTATTATTTCTTATCCGTTTAAATTCTGCGATACTACTCGTATAATAATATTTACCTACATGTAGCAGCATGTCTGTCATATTTGACTTAAATTCTATAAGATTAAGTTTTTTTAGAACTTTGGGTATTTTATTGCATATTGTGGGTTCCAAGCAAAGACCACTGTTCTAATGTTACTTAGTTTTGAAAGTACAACAATAATAATAATCATTTTATTTCAGACCATGTCCATAAATTGTTAGTATTACACAGTATCTTAAAAACTAATGATAGTAGTGCAATTAAACATTAAAACAAAAAAAGAAAATTTATGTGTGCGGCGCTCATTGGCTGCTTCTACCCACCTTGACAGGTGTGCAGGTGCATCCAATGTCGCAGCATCGGTGAGTCCCACCGTTCAGCCAATGCGCCCAGGATGCGGTTTGGGCTGCTCCTCATCCGATTCAGGAGGGCTGCACACCGCTTTCTCATTATTGCGTGGAAGCCATCTATATGCTTTTTCGCGAACATAGTTGAACAATGATTCGTTAATTCCATTCTGTTCTCTAGCAGTACCCTTATAGATATCAGATCTTCTAAAAGTGGAAATCGCTGTGCTTCAGCCCACAAGCAAATTTTATTGTTTCACGCATAGTGCAGTGGGTGCTTCGCTATGCTGTACGCGGTGAGAATTTAAATAAGCATTATGTGGGATGGATCTGATAATGTGAGTGCTCTCCGCTTGGCGGGTTCAAGAGATCTTTTTTTTATTTATTTATAAAACCAACGGCGTTACAGTATTAATTGTTAGTTGAGAACTTATGCTAAGTAAGGCTAATTATAGGTTTCCCTTAAGATAACCATAGATGCTGAGGAATAAAACTAATACAAACATTATACACTATCTCTATCTCTAATTATATTCTATATTAATATTTATATTTATATCTGCGGAGGAATTGGCATGATGACACCTATTATAATACTTTCAAGACCATGGCGTTTAAAAAACATAGCCCCTAAGAAGTTAATACACCAGTTTATTTCCAAAAAGCTGTAGAAACTAATTTTTAAACACACAAAATTCAATAAATATTCGGTCAATTGACTCCGATTTCTGATATATGACCATGACGTCACGTTCATATATTCTCATATAAAATCTATGGAAGCAGACCGTTTTGACAGATAATAAAAAGTATGTCAACGATTGGTGGTGTCGTCTAGCCCATTGTTTGTGTTAAGGGTTATAAAACAAAGTTTTGAAACTAAGTTGTTTTTTTGACGAAAGCTTGCTTTTCAAAGGACAAATCGAAAATTGGAAGCCGCTACGATCTAGGAATTACGTGATAACATACATATAATAAGTATTATATTGCGTTACAACATTGTCAATGTACAGATCGATGCACAAAAATGAACTTTTCCTTTGGCTCATTGATCTCTACATTGATTATGTTTTTAGGCAATGTATTACTTTTTATGTTACATAATTGACGACCGCTTGGTGCAGTGGTCCGCATGTCGGACTTCAAAACCAAGGGTCGCGGGTTCGATTCCCGCACAGTACAAGCATAAGTGTGCATGAACATGTGTGTTTGTACTGGTCTGGGTGTTTTCTATGTATAATATGTATTTATTTACAAAAAAAATTATTTAAGTATGTTTATCCGTTGTCTAGTACCCATAGCACAAGCCTCGTAGCTAACTTTGGGACTAGAGAATTGGTGTGATTGTTGAGAAATATTTATTTTATTTATAATTACGAAATTATTGAACTGCGTAGCGGCCTCTAATTTACGATTTATCCTTTAAAAGACCAAGTTTTCGGCAAAAAATAGAGTTATCAAAATTTTGTGATATGTTCTTTAATACTATTGTCAGACTACTTCATGTGCGACCCTTCATAACGGGGGGACAGACGTTCGGGGTGCGGTAAGGTGAGTACAATTTATGTAACATAACATGTTATATAATATGTTTTGGTAATGTAAAGACTGAATGTCAGAAAACACAAGACATACGACATGTTTAAATAAAGCCCAACAAAGTTATATGACTAGAGCGAGATGCAACAATTTGTAACAAAAGCGCGTTCTATAACAATGTTTGATGACATTGTTACTCTAATGTTTACGTATTGTCACATATTTATTTATTTATTGAGAAAACAAACAGCTTTACAAATTGCACATCTTGTAATAACTATATTCTGTCTAGTATTGCCAACAACAGGTATCCCTAAAATTAACAAATGACATTGTAATAATCTTAATTTAGTTAGTGCTTTAGTAAAAAGGTAAACTGCTACATTCAAGGAGGCCAACCATACACAAGAAGTAATAAATTAAATAAAATAAAATTAAATATTCTAGCTCATGAATGTTTCGCGCGCCATATATGTGTGTGTGTATTATTATATCTTTCACCGTTTTTATAAAGTTTAACTTGTTCAGAAGAAATAGGTCTATCTCGTCCAATTGTTCGTTATAATTTTGGGGCAACCTATCCATTATGGTATTTGACCCATAATTAGTGTGACGCAGAGGCACGCTCAATTGTGGAGTGTGACGCGTTCGACGACTGGGTGCGCAGAATGCTACTTTACGCAGCAAATTTGAGCAGCCCACTCTGCCACGCACTATATCGAATAGGAAGCGAACGTGAAAAATATTGCAGAGTTAAAAAAGAATGTCCGATAATGTGGATGTGTTATAAAACACGTTCTTCTAGCTGTTAAAGTTTACCAGCTGTTTACCTGACATATGTCAGGGGTTTTAAAATAATTTTTTCATGTACAGGCAGACGTGAATTTATTTACGACAATCAAAAGAAACGAGGTGCTTGTGGCGCAGTAGTTGCAGCGCTTTGGTAGTGATACCTAAAGTTAAGCAACTTAAAGCGCGGTCATGTTTGGGATGGGTGACCATTCTGACCATTCAAGTGACGTCTATTTACAAGCATCTCCGTGCTTCGGAAGGCACGTTAAGCTGTTGGTCCCGGTTAATATCGATAGATATTAGTCGTTAATCCTGGTCAGAGGCCCTCGGGCGGCTTAATAACATCTGACAGTAAGGTTGGTCACTTACCTTACAAACACCCCTTCACCAATCCGCACTGAGCCTGCGTGGTGGAGTATGGCTCGTACCACTTCATAGGTGAGGTGAGGCCTGTGCCCAGCAGTGGGACGTATATAGGCTGATGAGATGAGAATCAAAAGAAACAATGCTGGTGTGTGTCAGGAAGACCTTGTACGGCACAATAATTGTAGTTTTAACTACCCCAGTTGTAGTTAGGCCACTCCAAACCTATTGATTTCTCGATTAACCAAGTTTTGGGTTCAACCAACTTGTGGGCTACCGACAGTTTCACCAGAAAACTTCTAACCATGGTACAGTCAGACTACTACTTACAAAACAACAAGTGTTTTTTCAGTATACACAAGTCAAACTTTTACACAGTGAACGTCACGGGAAATAGCTAGTAAGTAAAAAAAAAGAATAGTTATGATATACGGGATTTACACCATACCATGTTATCGTCTTTCTGCCCAGCCTCACCTCAACTATGAGGTGATACCCACGGCTCCACATCAAGCTAATCATTTTCTTTGCAAAATCACCTTTATTACGTAATCATAGGATACCGCAGTGAAGCTTGATGTGTAGTCATGCGTACGAGTCATACTCCGCCACTCGTACTCAGTGCGGATCATACTATGTATCTAGTTTTTCGTATGTTCGTGATATTTCGGCCCTGTTATAAATGCCATAATCATGAGGTAACCATGTTAACAACAATATTAATGAAAACTAGTATTTTAGACGGGATTAGAATAGCTAGAGAAAAAGTTAAGTAAAAGACGGAGCGTAGTTGACATGACTGACAAATTTTATTTTAGGGTTAGGACACAAGCGACATCTACAAAAATTTAAAGGTTGCGTTCAATTACAAACAATTAACGGCTGCGTTCATGTTTCAACATCCTCCCTTGAACGTAGACCCAAACAGAAACTGTTGATGCTTTGGTTTCGCCAGGGCTTTGGTGAGACAGTCAGTGATAAATATCACCTCCTAACGACAGTAACAGAAATACATCATTTTTCAAAACCTGTATTCTTGCAATAAACGAATTTCATTTCATTTCATTTACGACTGTCTCTTCGTCTTTAAGCCCTACTGATGTTTAAGGCTGCTGCCTGAAACGTCAGTAGTAGTGGTAGATTTGTGTTCACAAATCTTTACAATTGACAGTACCACTTCAGAATCCGCAGCCGAATGTCCCGACATAACGTTTCGTTCGTATTTTCGGGTCTGGATCGCTTACTCGATGGTCAAGCTTGTAAAGAGTGACAGGGATGGCATCATTCGAAATTACGGACAAAGGCTTAGAGAGTAGGACAGCTGGCTACAAGTTGGAATGTTTCGAATAGTTTCTGACACGAGGTCTACACAAGATTACTGTAGAGGTGGCCACGATATGAAAGATGAGAAGATGACCCTTTTATCGGTCATGCTCGCTCTAAACACATAGGTAATAAAATATATTTGCGTTTTATTTTCGTCGATTTGGATTCTAAAAAAAATTTCTATCTAGGTATCGTTTTTAGAAAACGCTATCATTAACAAGTAGGTACGTGATTTCAGGCAACAAAAATGTTACAAAATATTTACAAGGTGAATACGAAACAAGTTCGGTAGGTAATACAGGTGTTATCAAACAGGTACTGCTTCTCTGCAGTGACTTTTTTATGTGAATATTTTACAAATCGCAAAGCAAGTGGCCTTCAAACGTTACGAGTACTGTGCAGTTGGAGTGAGAAAAAACCGTTGACAACCCTTAAAATGAAACTAGCACACAATCCGATCGGCGTCGAAGATGGAGCACAGTTACGAGTATATTGAATATTGAATAAGTTTCGGGACAAACATTCGATTTGTAACTATTGTTCAAGGTAGCAGCCATTGTTTAAAGTACACAAAGCATATAACGCCGACCATTATTATTGCAAAATAGACCATGTCACAAGTGTATAAGATGCCCCAGAGGTAACTTTGATGTGCTGGTTTTTTTTCGTACACGTGGCCATTCGCACACTTAGATCAAACCAAACGAATGGGCCGCTAACTCACACGCACGCACGTGTACGAGTAAACAACTCGCGGAACTGACGACGACTAGGAGCCGGAGCAGGTCCATTGTTCTCGTTTTAGTAGGAGCTAGCCTATTTTTATATCGCTGGAAAATCCTTTTAAGAGCCTTTAAGAACCGAGGCCGGGGGGTCTCTAGCGTGTGTGGGACTCCCAGCGTTCTAAAAACGGACGCGACTCCGCTCCGGGGGAAGTCCGGAGAGGGGACTACCCACCAAAAACCTACGGTATCCCTTCCCTGTCTAGGAGGTGACTTGGGCCTTACTAACTCATAACGTATCGCCTCTTTTTGATCTAGGCTAGATATATTTACAGAGTTTTTAATACGGTCCCAAAAGTGATAATCACAGGCAGCTTAAAAACCGGTGAAATTGACACTAAGTCAGTCCCTTTTTGTTGGTTTTCTGAGGATTCAGTTTCACTCCTCTTTCGATTGACCTAAATTTTGACGATTAATAACAAAATACTGGCCCGCGTCCCGGCTACGCACGGGTTGACAAATTTTTTCCCTAATTTTTCTTGTATGAAAACAAGCCTATGATCATCAGGGATAATTGGAGAATGACTTTTTTTAATCGGTCCAGTAGTTTCGAAGTCTATTCATTTCAAGCAAACAAACAAATCTTTCGTCTTTATAATTGTGTAAACAAAACTTCACTTTTGTAAAAAAAAAACACCAAAACTTGTTAGTGAACAGTGGATTCCTTTCCCCTCTCAGTCAAACCAACGTGTCGTTTAAGTACGTGTACTTAACCAAATTATGTAATTCAAATTCACACGTCGGATTAATCCTTTAATGCTATTAGTTAAAACGTTTCATCACAACACATTTGTTTACCACATAGTTTTAATTATAGCGACAGACTGGCACCGAGCCAGCGCGGGGCAGATTTTAATTTAATTCAAAATAAACAATCCTCTCACTTTACTTAAGATTAAAAGCATAAATTTTGTGTGCACTACTTAGAATGTATATTAAACATATGCTTATTTTAGAGCGGGTAGTGTTAGTTTTAAGGTAACATGGATGTTTCGTTCTTATGAATGGCGTTAGAAGACTTCGTGTCTCATTTAGTTTAAGTACTGGGACCTAGACGATGATATAGATTGTGATATTGATGATAGAGATTGCATAGACAGTGATGAAAGGACACATTTTTTTGTCCATACATTTCTGCTCAAATGTTGTACCTACAGTATAAATGATGAAATTTGAAGGAAAAAAATGCTTATCCATACAAAAAATTAATCAGTACCGAAAATGAATACGTACCACACCAAATTGTCTAGTGAAGATATTTCTGACAGGCGACACTAAGTTGCATGGCAAGATTTAACACGCGTTTCACGCAAATTGCGTTTTGATCAATCGTTTTCGGAGCACATTAAAAACTAAACTAATATTATAATATTGTTGGTTATTTTTTTCAATACCTTCATGGAGAATTATTATTTTTAATTATTTAAAACTTTATTGCAATATTATTATTAAAGGGTTATTATTATTAAAAACTTAATGCTAAAAGCATTTCCGCTAGTTAACCTTTTAAGCCTTTGTTTAAAAAAATATTTGAAAATATGTTTTGGGGAACGAAACGCTTTCTTTCTTTATTGAAAGCACAGCAGTTAGTTATTAAAATAAAATCAGTTTAAGAGTCCATTATAAATATTTTTTTCTTAAAAATAAAAATATATAAATTAAAAACATACGAGTAGAACTCCCATCATAAAAGTTGAATAAAACTCATTGATTAATTAAAATGAAATAAAATATAAAGCACAACAAATATGTCAAACAAATAAAATAAAATAAAATTGATTAAATTTAAAAATTTCTTGACTGATTGCAGTTACTCTTACTTACATTGGCTATTTAACTGAACACGGTGCCAACAAGTGTGCCTTGGTACTTAAGGAAAAAGCGTTTTTGGAAGTCATGGAAGGAATGCAAAAAAACCTGATTGAGATTGATATAGGTAGTATATATATCACTACTACCACTACTAACGTTAAAAACAAAATATGATCTAAAACCAACCCATAATATATATTTTGGGTTGTGATCTAGCGCATACGTTTTAACCTGTTATAACCTGTTTTGTATCTACAAATAAATAATTAAATACCTACATACCTTCATAATAATTGATAAGGTTAATAAAACACTACAAATTCATAATTGCCTAATAAACTTTCAAAATAGCTTTCCATTTGCTCGTCCAGAGCTTAGACTTTATGCAGGTATCATGACCAAAGTTCCCCTTACTCTGAGTTTTCAAAGCTTGATATAACTTCCTAGCCAGTTAGCAGCATTTCACGGGCTTTGAGAATGAAACCACGATTTATAATGAAAAGTGATTTAATTTTGTTTTGCCTAGATTCATCGGTTTCCGCACTCAGACTTTAGCAAAGCCTAATACGAGTATAGAGAAATTTAGATAATAATAAGTTAAGCTATTTCACGGACTTTAAAATGGCTAGTTAACACATAATAAGTCCTTTTGATTAATCAAACGGTTTCCAATTGAATTCATATAGACGTGTTATAAAACCAATTGGATTTTTTATTGATAAAATCGTCACTAAATAGTATTTACGAGTAATATCGAAACAGTCTCGCGTGGATCAGAACAGGAATGCAAACAGATACACAGCTCAGTGAATTGCAGTGAATTTGTTTCACGCGGGTGTGAGTTTTGGAATTATGTGGGTATATGGTCTATGTTTTAGAATAGTACCGTCTAACATTTGCCGCCAGAGTACATATGCTTCGTTCCTCCTTTACTAAGGTACTTTCTGCCGCCGCTACTCACGACTGACAGTGTGTCAACCAATGACTGTTTGGCGCAACTTGTTTCGAGTTAAGAAGTTAAAGGGAAGCGCTTTTTACCGACCGGGTGTTAAGGTCGGGGACCAAGGTCCAATAGATATCATCTTGATTTGTCTATCTATATTATTCTGGATCGAAATCTTTTATACCGCGGTTAGTGTGCGGTACTAGGCCGGTACTAGGCTAACAGCGCCATCTAGCCTATGGAGCCGTATCAGCTCTCGCTGTTGTGCTTGCCGTGAGGCATGCACTTGTGATGGCGAATGGTAGAGGTCGCCACAACTGAACTTTCGCTTTGTTCTTTAACACAAATTACTGGTTATCGGTATCGGGTTTGTCGCGGTGACTGTACTTACATTTTTAATGATAAAAATGTGAGGGTGGATCTAGAAACTGCGGCTGCCCCTAGCAGACGCGCAAGCCCCTAGTCAGCTGGTGACCACGGCTGTGTGCAATCCAGCTGAAACGTCTAGCAGTGAGTACCTAATACTCATTTGAATATATTGCTTTTAGACCCGATGACCAGTAATTAGTGCGGATAATATCGCTGACATTCGTAAGTAGCAGCGACAATAGCAATTATAAGGCAATTGTGTCCTGGATCTTAAATACTGCTGTTCTGTGAAAAAACTATTAACCATTTAATAGCTTATCGTTCTCGAAATTGCTCCACACGCATGGCATATTTCTTTAACGGACGCATTTCTAGATAAAATTCCTGGCAACGTGATTTTTTTTTTTTTACTTAAAAGCTTTATTAACAGCTGTTATAAAGCCTTATACCTGGTGCTCTTTGCTTTGGTTGGATATTTATGAATTTCAGTCTTTTGCAAGTAATTTGTATGCAACTATTTTATTATTTTGCCTGTGTACCACACACCAACTTTTTGCTGAAGAGAGCCTATTAGTACGTTTTGCTTGCAATGGATGCAGTTTATCATTTTAAACATGCATTCGAATTTCACGTCGTTGCCATAATGACACGCCATTTTTAAAGCCATCGTCGAAACTACATAAATGTAGAAGCAGTAGGCTTTATTTAGTTATGTCTTGCCCGCTCAAATACGACTAATTAAATCGCAACACCACCGCTACTCTTCAGGTGGTTTGCATATTCTATCTACCTTTGAGTAAAAGTTAAATATTAATAAATAAAAAATAAAGATAAAAATTGATTATTTTGTTAACGCACTAAAGCGTTTGCAATCTGGAGGCTGAGATCTACCCAGTAAGTACTCGTGGTACCTGTGGCGGGAGACCTCGCTCTTCTTATTCAATATAAAAGTACACAATATGAGCAAACTTATATTATGTCGGAAACGGCCATTAATACGGACGGACAACGACGCACAGCACGAGTCCCGAGGGGTGGCAGCATCGTCGTCACTTCGGAGTTACTCTGCTAACTTCGTGCTACAACAGAGCCTGATGTGTGTGTGTGTGTCGGTGTGTGTGTGTGTGTGTGTGTGTGTGTGTGTGTGTGTGTGTGTGTGTGTGTGTGTGTGTGTGTGTGTGTGTGTGTGTAGGTGTGTATGTGTGTGTGTGTGTGTAGGTGTGTAGGTGTGTGTGTGTGTGTGTGTGTGTGTGTGTGTGTGTGTGTAGGTGTGTGAAGGTGTGTGTGTTGGTGTGTGTGTAAGTGTGTGTATGTGTATGTAGGAGTGTGTATATGTGTGTGTAGATAGGTGTGTATGTAGGTGTCTGTTAAATAAAAGGATGTAAATAACTGTCAGTTTCATTTTAAAACTATTTGTTATCCTGTTGGCCTAAGTGAGTGTCACGTCGCATTTTTCGCATTGCGTCACGTAGGACAACATCAGAGGTTGAAGCCTATGGAACTTAAGGCTATCTTTTTTTCAGTCAAAGGTAGAAAGCATGTTGGAACAGGCCATAAGCCGTTGTATGTAACTAAGTTATCATTCTGATTCTTACAAACTTGAGCATGCGAACGCTCACGCTGGCTTGACCCGAAAATACTAACCAAACGATATAGAATAAAGCTTCAGAGACTACAAGGCTCAAGTAACACGGCATTATTTTAAGCTAGGAACTAACAGATCGGCCTAGTTAAAAAAAACTGTCTAATGAAGACTAGGTTATTCAGGGAAAACGCCGAGGTAGACACTTTTTCATTACCTTTATAATTGCATTAGCATGGTTAAACAGCTTTATAGTTTTAAATTAACTAATAAAATTGGAAAGGTAGAGATGAACGGCACAACTGTTTATTGTTATATTATGGTTCGAAAAAAGCACTCAATTAAGCACCGTTTACAGATTTTAATCAGTTCGCTACTGCCATCCATCTTTTAACATTATCATGAAAACTCATACATATGTTGTATTACTCATACATTACGAAACAACTAACATAAAACTTTAATACATGTTGTATTAAAATTTTCACCTTAGTTGTTTTGTAAAAGTTGTGTTTTGCATTATCCATATATATTTTGCTCAAATTCCCCCTTCCTGTTAACTAAATGTTCCTTTGAGCGAAGGTTGTCTTGAAGAGACCGCTACAAGCGATAAGATAATCATAAAAATAATGTCATACGATGTGGACGTGTTATGAAACACAAGTTATAAAACATGTTACTTAGTCAGTACGCACCTTCAGAAACATATTTACCTTATTTTGTTTTGATTTGAAGTGTAATAAATGCTTATTTCAAAATAGTACCTGTCATTCAACTGCGTTATTGCACAATGGGACTCATAAGGTCAAAGTGCGCCCACTTTGACGACCACTTTGGTGTAATAGTAAAGAAGCTGACTATTATCCAAGAGGTCGCGGGTTCGATTTCTGCACTGTACAAACATTTGTGTGCATGAACATACTGGTCTGAGTGTAATATGTATTTTTAAAAGTTTATTTATAATAGCACTGATGATTCTGATATCTGTAACACAAGTGCTTAATCTACTTACCACGGAGTTAGATCAATGTATGTGAAGTCGTTGTATATTTATATATTTATTTAATCATTGTCGTAAACATTCTTACATTTAGTTTTATTTAAAATAGAAGTTAGACTGTGTTTGAAATCTTATATATAAAAATGTATTGCTGTTCGTTAGTCTCGCTAAAACTCGGGAACGGCTGAACCGATTTGAATAATTTTATTCTCGAAATATTCGTGGAAGTCCAGGGAATGTTTAAAAGATCAGATTTATTAAAAAAAAAGTAACAGGCAGGACTACGTCTGCGGGTCCGCTAGTCTTATATATAAAAATGAATTGCTGTTCGTTAGTCTCGCTAAAACTCGAGAACGGCTTAACCGATTTGAATAATTTTAGTCTTGAAATATTCGTGTAAGTCCAGGGAAGGTATAAACGACGAGAAAATATAGAAAATAGTAAAACAGCGGGCAAGACAGCGTCTGCCTGTACACTAGTTATGATATAATATTATCATTTTCAAACACAGTCACACACAGTCTTCCAATTCGAATCTTCATGAATATTTCTATTAGGCTATTCGTAATGTGATTTAAAGATTACCCAAAAATATGAACAGCCCATTACGCAAATGTTATCGCGAGTTTTATGTCTTATATCGCATGATTTATTTTTCTTTGATAATCCTCTACAATAAATAGTCTTTGAAGAAATGTATGCTCTAAATATTTGATGGCACACATTTCCATTTCTTATTTATGTCGTAATCGCATATTACGAAGTATGATAAAAAATTTAAGTAAAATTTAATATATGAAAAAACAGACATTAGTCAGGAAGACAGCTGGTACTATGTTTCAACGGCTGGACGGATGTTAACCAAATATAGCTTATAACAACGGTAATAAATTATCTTTCGTTTAAAATATAACGAACAAACTTTCTGTGCTCTCGTTTTTGCTACCTCAGGTAGAAATTATGCGTACAAAGTGGATGGACTATTTGTTGAAATTTTGCTGTAAGTTTTTTGTAGTGCATCATAATATTTCTTATAACATATTTGCTCGTAAAGTGGCTGTAATTACACCAATTTCAATAACGTAATGTAATTCATAACGCACTTGTCCGGTAATGTAATGTGATGTTACATTTTTCGCGCGAGTTTTTTTTAAAGAAACATGCATGGTTTTTAAGATGGTCCGGCTAAAAATAACGGTACTTTTTAAAATTTTAGCAAAGAGTTTTCATTTCAGAAAAGTGGTCCAAAGTTAATGAATAAATTAACTTTGAGGGATAAATAAACATTTGTTTGATTAATTTGAACAATAAATTACTACCACATGTCTGTAACAAAAAAAATACAAATTTATTTAATTAGTAAAACTGGCTGTTATGTACATTTGTTAAAAAAATTGCGGATATACAAACAGACAGACAAAATTTTTTCTAATTGCATTTCTGGCATCAGTATCAATCCCTTATCTTGATAGTTATTTTACAAATACATATATTTCGTTAACAGAATTCTAGAGACCTCTCTACAGATTTATTATAAGTATAGATAGAACAGGGCGTATACTTAGACCCAAAAAAAGAAGTACCTTTCTTATAACACAAACAAAACTCATTTCCAATCGGCCTCAAAGTAGTTATCTTGTTCCAAAATCATGTCTGCTCGACCGTGCAACTGACATTCAAGACGGATCGACTCTAGACACTAGCTCAAGCGAAGAGATAAAAGGTGAAGTCGATTTAAAGTGAAAATAGGTGCAATAGGCTCAGTGGAACCAAGATTAAACGTAATTTTGTAAGCTTTTATTGACGTGACAACGTCTTATAAATTGGTTTGCCGGGTGAAACTTCAAGAAACTGCGTTACGCTGCTCCGCTCACGTTCCGCGCTCACAATGAGAGCGAGTGAGCGGCACGCGTCCCTTCGACTCGGGCATGGTTAGCCCGCCTAAGAGCGAGTGAGACAGACATAAAAAGTGAAAGGCACGCGTCCCTTCCACTCGAGCACAGTTAACCCGCCTAAGAGCGAGAGAGACAGAGCGAGAGAGAGAGAGAGTGAGAGAGATAGGCATACACACCGGTTCATGTTATACGAATGAATATTCACATTAAAATTATTTTACCACTCAAAGTCGTTGTCACCTAAAACTTTCGCCCGTATACCGACTTTACAGGCAACCAATTTTTTGTCAGTTTCACCTGTCCCGTTGTGTGTCTGTAATGAAATGTTTCAAGCTAATTTTTTAATTCTGGTCAGATTCTGATAGAGCTGAAATATTATTTACACGTTCAGATAGATAGATAGATAAATTAAGACTTTATTGTACAACACAAAACAAAATTACAGTCAAGTTTAACAAAGGAAGATGTACAATTTAGGCGGTCTTATCGCTCGTACCGGTTTGTTTCGATGACAATGCACAATTTTGCTATAAAATATTATTTAAAAAAAAATGTAGTTTTTTTTGTTGTAAGCTAAATAAGCTTGTTGGTCTTGTAACTTATAAAATACGTGCTTTGATTAAATAGTTTGTGCTGGAACTCTTTTTGCATTTTTTGCATTTCTTAAATGTTATTAACACTCGAAAATGATTTAAATTTCTTGAAGGTATATGTTTTTTCAGTTGCAATATAAAATTGCATATCCAGTTTGTGGATTTTAAAATGCAAAATATCATCATGAGCTTTGTCATCTGTCATAAATTCATGATAGACAATAATTAATCATAACAAAATTACTACCTTATTTACATCCATAAAAAAATATATTTCAATTTTCTTTTTAAAAATATTCTTTGTGAGCATACTATTCACCATCCTACAAAATCGTGTTACTGCTCAGTCTTGTGTAAAATAGAATCAAAATAAGGATAAAACCAATCTCGATACAACCGCGTGTTACACTGGAGTGATTGACATTTTGTTTGATTGTGTACGAAAATGCGTACACCCTGTATATATAGCTTGGTACATTTTTTAACTTGGTCTTGTGTGTCGATGTGGAACGCAATGTGGATTCGAGTAAAGGAGGATGGATATTTCATTCTTTTTTAAATGAAATTTGGAAAAAAGGTCTGCGGTTGTTAAGGTTTTTTTTAATGGGATCTGTAATAATGTGTCCCATTGTAGAAATAAATGTCTTATATGACTTTGTAATATTAAAACACACATAAAGAAGAAATCGGACTGCAAAAGATGGGTATTGACTCCATAAATGGGATTGCCATTGGCCTGCCGTGACACTGACTCATCGGCCGAGTTTTTTAAGTGCTCTTTTTAGTTTCATCACTATTGTGTTAAGATCTAAGCTTTCGGATATTTTAGACTAGATCTAAAATATCCGAAAGCTTAGGGGATAAAGGGCTTTAAAGGGATAAGGTCTACAATATCCGAAAGAAACACCTTATTTTTTTTAATTAAAACTTTATTGCACAAGAAATGTACAAAGGGTGGACTAAGACTAAGAGCATTTTCTGCCAGTCAACCTCAAGATCAAAGATGGCAATGGGTGTAGTAAAAATTAAATGAGAAAGGTAAATTGTGGTGAATAACGCAAAAAAATAATAAACATAATATACCTAATATTATAATAATATCAATAAATAAAAGTAAATATTAAATTATATTGTAATATACAAAAAAAATCGTTCAACTAATTCATATAGAAGGTAAAAATATATAAATATGATATACATGCAATTGATTAATTTGAATATTTTTTTTTCATCTGCAAACCGTTGTTTTATTACTTTATCCTTTTTGCAGTTCGTTTTAGAACTCTACCAATAATGCATTGATACAGAATAGTAGCTTAGAGTTTATCTTCCTCCCAGATTTGTAACACCAATAATTTCAATGCCCCGTGTATTTTTGTGGGTGCAGATATTGAATTTCATGTTTCGTATACAGTGGATTGCGAAATAAATAGAATGAAAGTCAGTAACGGTGGTAAATAATAAAATACTGTGGCCGAATGTGCTTCGTTATCTGGAGTTTTCTGTTACGTTCGTTAAAGCTTTTCAAACCATCAAAACGTTTGTTCTGGGTTTTATAATTCCTGTTAGTAAGTGGTGTAAAGGTATTTCAGTACTAATAATAGTCCTCCTGGCCGATTTCGACCACGGCGGCCAATCTCAACAGAGATCAGTCAACTACGCAAGAGATATTATAGGGCACAAGTGTGAGCGCAATACACAAGTGCACTCACTGTTTATTTATTTAAATTCTGCACAAACATGTGTACAATGGTGGACTTATTGCCGACGGCATTCTCTACCAGTCAACCATAGGGCCAAGCAGAGAATATTCAGGCGGTGCACATAAAGTAAAAAGTAAAAACAAACAATTTAACTGAAGTTATTTAAGTACAAAATAAATTTATAAATATACAAACTAATTACTTACATAAAATGAAATAAAAATACATAAAAAATCATAGACATACATTATTACGTATACATAATACGGATCTGTTCCATTACTCTCAAAGTGCGGTTAGACGGCAATCCGACATGACCAGAGAGAGATCAGGCGCAGGACCAACGGCTTAACGAGCTTTCCGAGGCACGGGGGTGTAACACCGCCAACTTCCCGACTCCGAGCTGTTTTTGAGAAAAATCATGACAGAAAATCTCAGAAACAATTTTGGCTCGACCTGGGATTCGAACCCAGGACCTCTCGGATGGAAGGCAGAATTTTTGCCACTATACCAACGAGGCAATCTTAATCTTAAGTAGGTACGGTATCAAAGGCGGTACTCACTAGTATTTCGTTTGTATTTTTGAGTCTAGCTAGCTCGTTCGCTCGCATGTTCAAATTAGTAAAGAGTGACTAGTACGGCTATATCGAAATGACTTACAATGACTTGAAGAGTAGGGTAGGCCATATTATGTGGCGATATCATCGTACAACGCATTAAGGGCCTAAGATATAGCCTATTAGTGGGGCAGATTAGAATAGGTAGGCATTAGAAGGTTCCGGTTATATTAACTAGTGGATTCTTGCAATTTCGATCGCGAAAATGCCGAATTAGGTAGATGTAGGTCTTACAAACTTTTCACTTGCTAAGCAAACTTTCAAGTTCCGTTATTGTTTAGCTGTAGAGATATCTAGCTTTTAGGCTCAGGTCACACCTGCGGTATACTGTCGCCGCTGCTTACGACTGTCAGCGATAGAAGCGCGGCTCTACAACAAGGTTTATCTCAGGAGCGAGTCGTGGCGAGTGTAAGTCTCAGTTTTGACTGCCTCGTTGGTGTAGTGGCAAGTTTCTGCCTCACATCCGAGAGGTCCTGGATTCGAATCCCAGGTCGAGACCCAGGAATTGTTACTGAGATTTTCTGTCATGAATTTCTCAAAAACAGCTCGGAGTCGGGAAGTTAGCGGTGTTATACCCCCGTGAATAACGGGGGTATATATTTCCGAATGGAAAGCACGTTAAGCCGCTGGTCCTGCGGCCTGATCTCTCTCCGTTCATGTTGGGTTGCCGTCTCATCGAACTTTGAGAGTGATGGAACAGTGAGTATACCTGTGTATTGCTCTCACACTTGTGCACTATAATATATCCTGCGTACTTGGCTGATCTCTGTTGAGATTGGCGGCCGTGGTCAAAATCGGCCATGAGGACTAATATTATACTGTCGCCGTTGCTACGATTGTCCGCGATAGAAGCGCGGCTATACAAATAGATTATCTCAGAAGCGAGTCGTGGCGACAGTAGGTCACCGTTTTGGCCTGAGCCTTATGTGAAGAGCTTAATATATTCAGGTGGAATCCGTTTTTTAAATCGATGCGCCATTATATATAACGGGGCATCGATATATTACCGCCGTTATATGTATATTGTCATATATCATCAGCCTATATACGTCCCACTTCTGGGCACAGGCCTTACCTCATCAATGAGGTGGTGCGAGCCATACTTCACCACGCGGGCTCAGTAGTTATATATCTATAATATAAAAATGAATCGCAAAAGGTGTTGGTAAGCGCATAACTCAAGTACGCCTGGACCAATTTGGCCAATTCTTTTTTTATGATATTTCTTAAAGCACGGGAATGGTTTTTACGAAGAAAAATAAAAAAAACAACGGGCGGGACAACGTCTGCGGGGTCCGCTAGTTACCTATACTGAGAAATATGTGGTAATTAGGGCACACTTATTGGGAGCTGAAGGAAACACCTCCGATCGCGACTACTATTTATTTCAGAAGAAAATACCCTACACAAATACAAATAAAAATAGAAAATGTTCTACCTACATACATTACACCCTCACCCTTAACCATAGATACAATACTATATTATATTTTTACCTTCTACACAAATGTTTATGTAAAACGGCTTGAATTGAGCAAATTTATGGCATTCCAATGAAAAGTTATTTACCTCGTCACTCTCGTTATCACCCGCGTCTTGTTTATTATTTACTTCGGATACATCTTCAGTCAGTACATGCATGTTTGCTAACTCGGTGCCCCGTGCTCGTAACTGCGGACACATCTTCTTTAGGTGACCTTCCCGGTTGCAAACTCGACAAACATAACACCTATATTTGCAATTAATGCCAGCATGATTGCCTCCGCACACCTCACAATTATTTTTCACAATCGGTCGCCTGAAGCCCGAGTAACGTGCACTATTCGCATCGCTCGTGCCCTCTGTGCCCCCGAGCGCTGCCGCGGCCGCCTGCCGTGCGAACCCCGAACCACGTGTTCCGCGCGGGCCAGCGCCTGTGCCCGGCCGGCCCCGCGCGCCTCCAGTAGCTGAAGCAGGATACCGAGATGCACCTCGTTCCCTTCCAGAAACCATTGCCGTATAAACGCCTGTATTCATGCAGCCTCCGCTCCTGTTCCAGTCCTCCACCAGAGACGCATCCGTCTCGGCTGCCTCCATTGTAGTCGCTAATTTGTATGCCGCATCGAATGTCAAATTCTCTTCAGCAAATAGCCTCTGCCGTATGCCATCGCTCCGTAACCCACACACAAATTGGTCACGTAAATTTTCCTTAAGTGTGTCACCATGAAAACCACAGTTGATAGACATTCTTTTAAGCTCCGTCACATAATCCGATAAACTTTCACCATTCTTTTGTATACAGTGTCTGAATTTAAAACGTTCTGCCAACACACTAGGTTTCGGTTGTAGGTAGCCCGATATCAATTTTACTAACTCATCGAACGATTTATTCGCCGGTCTGTCCGGTGTACACAAGTTCACCATTAATTCGTACGTATCACTGCCGATTAACGTAATTAATGTAGGCACTTTTTTATCTAACTTCACGTCGTTCACTATGAAGTACTGTTCCAACCGCTCGATGTACAAAGTCCAGTTGTCCTTGCCAAGGTCAAACGGTTGCAATTTACCGATCGACATTTTCACTTTCTTGCACCAACAAACGTTCGATTATTATTGCACGCGCATGAATTCGAAGTCTTTTCGTCGCCAAATGAGAAATATGTGGTAATTAGGGCACACTTATTGGGAGCTGAAGGAAACACATCCGATCGCGACTACTATTTATTTCAGAAGAAAATACCCTACACAAATACAAATAAAAATAGAAAATGTTCTACCTACATACATTACAAAATCCCTCGAACGTGCCAGGCTGGTGAGCTTTGACAATTAATCGATTTTGACCAGCCATAGCTCGTGGCCGTTCGGGAGCTACTATGCCACAGACACACGTAACAACACAAAAATACAAACACATATACAGTCATACAAACAAACAGTCGTTATCAAACTAATAACACTCCTCTTTATCGTCATGTGTTAAAAAGGCAATAGTTTTATCTCAGAAGCGAGTCGCGGCGACATTAAGTCGCAGGTGTAGATTGAGCCTTACATGAAGAATGGCTTATTAAGTTCAGGTGGAATCCATTTTTCAAATAGATTTGCCGTTAAATAGGTGAATGACCAAGTAATAGCTAGTGAAATTCAACGACTAAATAGATTTTGACCAACCATAGCTCTGTCCAGCCGATCCCGAGCAACTATGCAACAGACGCACATAATAACACAAAAACATAAACTCATATACAGTCATACAAACAAACAGTCATTGTACGGTGTACATATTTTATTACGCCCAAATCACGACATCAGCAAATTAGCACTTTGTACAATCCATTTTCCCACTCAATTAGTCAGTGCATAAATCGCATTCATAGCATTCACACGTCAACTTAACAGTATCAAAAGCTCTGTAATTTACGCTAATTTACAATAAACTCTACATTACCTCAATCTCTAGTATTTCATTTAGCAATTCTTTAGATGTATGGTTTACCCCGTACAGTCATTATCAAACTTGTAACACTCCTCTTTTTCGTCAGTCAGAAGCTAAAAACAGTGGAATCTACAATTTCACCTTCGACACCTCAACCAAATGACGCGTCCAGGTCCACCCATAAACCAGGATTCCCGTTAAAACCCTTGCTTTACATGCGCGTCGGAGCAAATGAAAATAGCGGGGGCATCCCGGGCCGGGAATTTCCCACAGGAGTCCCGGATCCGGCACGGTAAATTACCGGAACGATGTATTGTTTTGGAGACGTTTCTCCGATACGTTATGTACGGTGCTTAGCACATCAGGCTAAGCATTTTTGTTGTAAAATCACCCGTATCACAAGCGAATATGATACCGAAGTGTTTACCGTGATGTGTTGGCCATCGTACTCAATGGAGGTCGAAGTTCCGTAGAAAGTCTCGGAACTGAACTAGTTTGGAAGTTAATTTAAGGTAGTTAAGTTGGCTGGTGTTCGAAAGCAGGTTAACTGTTATTAATTCGATAATTTAATGTTTAAGAAACGTTTATTTCTTACAAGATTCTCATCGACATACTACCTTTTTAATGTTCAGATAGTACGACGTCATAATTCAATTTAAAATATTTAAATTATTTTATACTAGACAACCCCTCAGAGGTTGTTCTGCCCGTTGTTTTTAGAAAAAAAGTTACTTTCTAAGATTCCTGTAGTATCCGAAGGGAGCATTTGATTGGGACAATGAGTATCCTATCACCCAAGTCAGCTCATACCCTGTAAGTATACCAAATTTCATCAAAATCCGTTAAGTAATTTCAGCGTGCTTGACGGAAAACTATCCAAACAAAGAAACTTTCACATTTATAATATTAGTGTGATGTGATAATGTTCCTCTTCATGCACAAACAGTGCATGCTAACTATAGGCGTTATATATAGCTTTACATGGGGTACTACGGTGAGGCGGTTGTTGAGTAGACAATACGGTAGTTGACACCACCAATCGTTGACGTACTTTTTATCAACTGTCAAAACGCTTTTCTTCATAGAGCTTGTATGGGAATAACACACTTTGACGTCATCGCGTGCAATGCCGACTGAGTGACTAATTATCATTTGAATTCCAATTAAAAATCAAATAATACGAACTGCAGAAAAATATTAGTGTAAAGGCATCTGAAATTATGAATTATTTTAGAGAAAATCAGTTTTTGAATATTTCTTTCATAGTGGAAACAAGCCTATTCTTTGTGTGATTTTATTTTATTTGCGTTGTGTATTTTGTGCCCGATATGTTTAAGTTTTATATGTTACCACTGTGTGTGATAATAATGTAGGTATTATAGTTCAGTTCTAACCACCAAACATAAAACTACGTTACCCTAGTAATTAAAAATATATAAATAGATAAATAAATATTTCACAACAATCACACCAATTCTCTAGTCCCAAATTAAGCTACGAGGCTTGTGTTATGGGTACTAGACAACGGATAAACATACTTAAATACATTTTTTGTAAATAAATACATATTATACATAGAAAACACCCAGACCATACCATGTTCATGCACACATATGCTTGTATTGTGCGGGGATCGAACCCGCGACCCTTGGTTTTAGAAGTCCGACCTGTGGACCACTGCACCAAGCGGTCGTTATATATATATATATATATATATATATATATATTATATATATTAAATAACCCCTCTTTGATTTCCTTGGCACACCAGGGCGCTGCGACACACAGTTTGGGATCCACTAAATTAAGCTATTTCTTGATCTATTGCCGTTCAAGTAGGTCATTAATATCAATCCGTTTCCTGCTTCAAAGGTTTCACTCGAATTCCGAAACCTGTATTTCAATCAATTTCAAATTGCCAATGTTCATTCAATTAGTAAATTCGATACCGATTTACTTGGGAAATCAAAAATGTCTTGCCTAATCCGGCTATTAATTTTTTAATTACTCCGGTACGAGATTAATTCCTCTAATCTAATTTTAATTAGAAAAAGTTGCGTTCCGGCACAATATAGTTAAAAGCAGTATGGAACCAAAGAGTAATTTTACAGACGTACCTACAGACGCATGCATTTCTGAACAAGTCTTCTAATGGCCAGTATTAATATCAGATCTACCGTTTATTACTCAATTTAGCTCGTTCCATCAAATACTTAGTCTTTGTATCGTTGGGCTTAGTTTTGGGTCAAGAGCAAAACAAAATTAAAAAAAAAATAAAAAAAATTGCACAAGCGCGAGCGAATACACGAGTATACAATGTACACTCGTTGCTTCTTCTTTTTCTCATTGTTCAGAGATAAGTGCTTTCATAGGCATGGTGTAAATCTGCCGAAATCCAGACTCCTGGCCGTTTCTGGGAAATTCATGAAAAAAAACAGACACAATTTTGGTCGATCCAGAATTAAAAACCCGGGAATTTCGTGATAAAGGCTTATAAATTGACATTCCCCAGCAGCTTTTTATGTAGATATAGTTGAGTACCAATAAAGATAATATTTTGCAGTAGAAAAAAAACTACGGGAATGGGAATCGAACACGCATCTATGGGAATCTAGTCCGAGTGCGTATACTCAGCCATTCAGACATTAGTTAATTTCAACATAAAATATATAACTAGCGACCGCCCGCAACTTTGTCCGCCTTCAAGTTCGAACAAATGTGTTGGCCCAGTCTACTCGCTGATATCTTTAAAACGATACCTCAATCATATTTTAAGCCCTAGCACCGCAACTCAGGCTGGTCGGAAAGGAATGCTCTTACACACACTTTTAATATATAGAGATTGAATATGTGCGATATGATTTATTTATTTTAGTTGTAATTTTTATGTCAGGGGTTTCAAAAATAAATTTCATACTATTTAAGGTATATATATTCTGTGGTTCCGGTGCTTAAGAGGCCTTTAAGGGAAGTGCTTACAGATTGGCGTTATTGTGGATACATCGTTGCGCAGACAACAGACCAAGGCAGGGTTTGTCATGGTCAAGTTCTTCATGGATATTTTCACATGTACTCGAGGGGTAAATTAAGAACGAAGGCATTGTGTTACTTAGCCCTAATAACACCTTTTTTAACATCAGGGAAATGCTGTTACGCATACCCACCAGTCGTGGGGTTATGTGGGACTCCAGGCCTCAGAGAGAGAACCCACCCACCACCTACCTACCCTCTAAAAACTTGACGGTTGCCCTCCGGTTCTGGAGTCGAGGACGTGGCAGGTTCACCGTAGGCTGAGAGGCCACAGGCATTCACCGCAATTATCCCTAATAACACCTAACGTAAGTAAGACTGATCTAAATTTTGAGTACTTAAGCACCAAGGCACTGGCTGCCTGTAACTCTAATAGGGATGTGGACTATTTTTGGGAAAGTGTTTAAAACCATCTATAAGTACCAAATATAGCACTAAATATTTTTATTTATTTTTTTAATACAACAAATACCTTTAAAATAAATTATTTAAAATTGTATTACAAATTTCGCGCCAGAACGAACGAACCTGTCAAAATATACCGCTGTGACGTCACCTGTTCCAAAACGTTGTCGAAGTTGTATGTAAAAGAAAGCTATTTCATAGTTTTGTGCTACTAAGATGGATTCTAAATTTTATAAATATTGTGCGGTGCCGCAGTGTAAAAGTACTACTATTAAAACACCTAAAAAACTATTTATTCACGTTCCACGTACAAAAACGATGCGGAAAATGTGGCTTCAACTAGCCCGTCGGGATCCAGCACTTGAGATATGTATCCTGGCAGATAGGGGTTTCAAGCATATAGAGCAGATGGTACTCCATGCAGGTCTTCACTTAGTTCGACCTCCAAGTGTTAGTACTGGATCAAAATTATCCAAGCAAGAAGCTCGCCAGACTAAGCAAATTGCCAGTTTGCGAATACATATTGAGAGGGTGATACGCCGCTTAAGAGAATTTGCCATGTTAAAACCTCATGCTTGCATTAATAACTATTTAATAAAGGTATTAGATGAAGTAATTATAATAGCTTGTGCTTTGATAAATTTACAGGACTCTGTCATTAAATAAAGACCATGTTTAGTTTTATTACAATCATCACACCTAATAAGGTGCTTGTGGCGCAGTGGTCCCAGTGCTTTGGTAGTGATACCAAAAGTTAAGCAACCTAAGGCGCGGTCATGTCTGGGATGGGTGACCATTCTGACCATTTAAGTGACATCTATTTACAAGTATTTCCGTGCTTCGGAAGGCACGTTAAGCGGTTGGTCCCAGTTAATATCGATAGATATTAGCCGTTAGCCTAGTCAGAGGCCCTCGCGCGGCTTAATAACATCTGACAGTAAGGTTGGTCACTTACCTTACACACACCCACCCCTGCACCAATCCGCACTGAGCCCGCGGCTCGGACCACCTCATAGTTGAGGTGAGGCCTGTGCCCAGCAGTGGGACTTATACTATAGGCTGATGAAAATCATATCTAATAAGTTTAGACTTAAGTTTTACTATGTAATGTTTTAACCCTCTACAAAAAGGAGAGTATTAAAAGTGTGACATACAAACAAGACGTTTGTATGTCTGCCTTTGGCACCATAGTTCCCTTATAGCTGGACCAATTTTAATGCAGTTTTCTTTATTTTTAAGCCAATTTAATCGAGATGGTTCTGAGCTTTGTTTCATTCAAATCGGTTCAGTAGTCTAGATAAAATTTAAGTGTAACTGTTGAATATTTCACAATTTCCATGAAACAGTAACTATCATTTTAAATATTAGAAAGGCTGTTTGAAAATAAAACATGGTTAACGGAAAGTATTGTTTAATTTTTTATTGTACACTTTTATTCAACAATGGGTAGACATGCTCTTTCCAAAATGCTGAAAGTTGAACTAGTAAATTATTAACATAGTCAACTTCCAAGTGAACACAAATGATATTCACATTTTCATTGGTTTCAAAGTTACTATCTGCTACACAAAAATAACTCTTTTTCTTGTCAGACAAAAACATTTGTAACTGCACTTGTGCATAATATAATTTTGTAGGTTGTTCTTCCTGAACATAGTTCTTGTAATTATTGGCACTAGTTGGGCACTTAATTTCGATGACAAATTCATCACTTATACCATCTGGTGAACCAGCGATCATCAAATACTCTTGAGAAATCATTAATCCACATTTTCCTATTTTTGCTCCAAGTTTAATCTCTACGATTTTGCGAACAGCATCTTCTAATTTTCGCCCACGGCTCATTGCAGGTGTATCAGGAATTTTGCCACCCATAATTTGGGCAATTAAACTTCCATCAGGGGTTTTGCATTTACTAACCGAATAAGCTTTCGATGCAGTTATGCGTCCATATCGCAACTCAAACCATAATTTGTTTTGGGATTGATCTCTTGTGAGTTTTTCAATTTCCATTATGGTATGCTTAGTAATTAAGGAGCTGGCATTTACCAAAATATTCTCATAGTCAGCATCCTTGTATTTCAAGTACAGTTGGTGCATTGAACACATTATAATTTCATCTTTGCGGTAATCCGGCTGGTGTTTCAACAACTGAATATTTTTAATTTTTCTTTCCTTACCCTCTTTTAAAAATTCAGATAAAACACTAGGATCTGGCAGGTAACTTCGTGGATTCCCTTTAGAGAGCTCCTTTGATGTTACAAATTTTAAAGTTGTGCCTACTTTTGCTAGACGTGACTTTTTCCAGTAGCATTCTACAGAAGTGCATGAAGGTTCCTCACTTCGGCGATGCACCCACATGATGAATTCCACAGCATGTTTGCAACCTCCTTGAGAAGCAGCACAATCATGACACTCGGCACTTACTATTTCACCGTTTTCTTCATCCACAACCATAGTGGCTGAATATGGTTTGCTACGAACTTTATGCTCCGGGCAAATTTTGCACTTAACTGTGCACAATTTTGAATCTCGACGAAGTTGGACATATCCCACAGCATCGTCTCCATATGACCGCCTCGAGGAGCTAAAAAGAAAAGAAACAATTTGTTATAAAAATAAAACATAACCTCAAAATCATACATCAATCATTTAATTTGATAAATGTAACTTTTCCAGTTTAAATACCTACGATTGCTATTATAATGTATCCTGAATATATTACTTACATGGAGGTCTTCACATTTCTAAATTCAGCAGAGCAGAAGTTACTATTTGTTGCGAAGAAATTAGCCACCGTAAAGCAATCGATTCTTGGCAAATTTGAACTATCTGCCTTTATATATCCACTTTCCATTATGGGAAAGCCTTTAAAAATCGATTTAATAAGAAAATTGAACGAATTTCGAAGAAATTTCACAGGAATCACAACAATAATATTATCCAAATATCAACAAACACCATAGTAATTGACAGTGAAAATTCTTGTTTGGCAACAGGTGACGTCACGAATTTTGATTGGTGTTCATTGTCACGTGACTTGAGAGTGAAATATTTAATTACATTTTATTAAATAAATAAATATTCCCTTGTTTGTTGAAGAAAATTTTGTGTTTTTTATTATTTGTATTATAGAAACTACCCTTTCGTGGTAAAATTATATACTTATTTGAGTACAGTCCACATCCCTATTGCCAGAACAATTGAATGCTGAAAACAGCAAATACTAGCGAACGCCGGCGAAAACGCCCTCGAAAACTGTAAGTCTTATGAAAGCGACCGTAGTGTTTAAAATTTACCCCGTCGTATTAGCACTTTAAAATTTTAAAGAACCCGTTTTGTAAAGTTTTGTACCATCTTTTAACCCTTAAAACAACCCCTTATATTAGGTCCTTACATATGAAATTGGCGTTTTGTCGTACTGGCCACTTTGATCACAAATTTTTCCTATTTGGTTAGGAATTCGAAATTCAAATTTATACAGCTATTTCCACATGTAGTTGTGTTTCGTAAACCGTCATTCATTTGTTTTTTTACTTATCTTTTTTCTGTTTGCATCGCTCAATTTACAAAATGGAAAATTTGAAATATCGCGTTATTTACGAGTACGAGTTCCACCGTGGCACCAGTGCTGCGGAAACGGCTCGAAGGGTTAATGATGTGTATGGCGGTTGTGTCGCAAAAGAAAACACAGTGCGTTTTTGGTTCCAACGTTTTCGTTCTGGAAATTTCGACCTGCAAAACAAGCCCCGTGGACGGCCGGAGACCCAAGTTGATAATGAAGAATTGAAGGCTATTGTGGAAGCGGATCCATCGCAAACCACGTCCGAGTTAGCTGCAGGCTTTGGCGTTAGTGATAAAACTGTTTTAATCCACTTGAAGCAAATTGGGAAGATTAAAAAACTTGAAAGGTGGGTTCCTCACGAATTGAGTGAAGCAAACCGGCAAACGCGCGTCAACTGCTGCGTTACATTACTTGACCGGCACAATAACGAAGGGATTTTAAATCGAATCATTACCTGTGATGAAAAGTGGATTCTCTACGATAATCGGAAGCGCTCATCGCAATGGCTGGACCCTGGCAAGCCAGCCAAAGCCTGCTCCAAGCGAAAATTGACCAATAAAAAGTTACTTGTAAGCGTTTGGTGGACTAGCGCCGGTGTCGTTCATTACAGTTTTCTCAAATCTGGCCAGACGATTACGGCAGATATCTATTGTCAGCAATTGCAAACCATGATGGAAAAGCTAGTTGCTAAACAACCAAGGCTGGTCAATCGCTCTACGCCACTGCTGCTTCACGACAACGCTAGACCACACACTGCACAACAGACGGCTAGCAAATTAGAAGAACTTCAATTGGAATCTCTAAGGCATCCACCGTACTCCCCGGACCTTGCTCCAACAGATTACCATTTTTTTCGAAATTTGGATAACTTCTTGCAAGGGAAAAAGTTCAACTCAGATGGGGCAGTCCAAGTCGCCTTCAAAGATTTTATTGATTCCCGTTCGAATGGTTTTTTTAGTAAAGGGATCAATGAACTACCTATGAGATGGCAAAAGTGCATAGATTACAATGGCTCATACTTTGATTAAATAAATATGCTATATAAAAAATTTTCGACTTTTTGTTCCTCCCATACAAAACGCCAATTTCATAGGTAAGGACCTAATATAAGAGGCTTCATATCGCGAAATCCCATCTTAGAACCTACGCCGTAGAAAGAACCTTCATGCACTTCTGGCCCTTGCAGTTTCTGAATTTAGTTGTGAGTGAGTAAGTGAGTAAATGACCTTTGGATTTTATTTGACGACCACTTTGGTGTAATGTTTAAGAAGTTAACCAAGAGGTCGCGGGTTTGATCTCCGCACTGTCCAAACATTTGTGTGCATTAATTTGTCTGTTTATATTAGTCTGGGTGTTATGTATTTATTTAAGTTTATTTGTAATACCACTGTTGATTCTGATATCTGTAACACAAGTGCTTAAGCTACTTACAACGAAATCAGATTTATGTATATGATGTTGTTGTATATTTTGTATATATAGGTAGATAGTTAACGACCTCTCAGCACCTCTGTGTTTAAAATCGTTATAAAATTTACCCAGTCAAGCGCAAAGCAACCAACTCTTGACAATTTAATCAAATTATTCGGTCGTCCCTCACTTAAGCGACTCCTGACCCTCCCATTATATACGGGTCTTTATGTACAGAGAAACACAATAAGTAAAAGGTTGTAGGATCTTATGTAGGCGGAATACAGGCGATTTTGATTAAGTCATTTCAAGGCTGTTGTGGTGCTGACTGTACTTACAGGAGCACTCATTGTCGCTAAGATAAATACCTCTGTATTATGTTAAGAGGACGTGAAAAGCTTTTATTGTTAACTTGAGTAGTACACGTCGAAAACTGGATACCAACTTAGAGTTAAATAGGCATGATGACATATCGTAAATATTTTCAAGACCATGGTGTTTCAAAAACATAACCTCTATGAAGCTAGTAAAACAAATTTATTTCCAAAAAGCTGTAGAAACCAATTTTTATTTACATAGAATTAAATAAATATTCGGTCAATTGATTCAGATTTCTGATATTATATTATGACGTCAAATTATAATATTCCCATACAAAATCAATACTACTTATACAAGATCGTTTTGACAGATGATAAAGAGTATATCAACGATTGGTGGTGTCATCTAGCCTATTGCTTACATTGCTGCTTCCTGATCGGTTATTTAGGTAGAAAATACTGTGGCTACGTTGTAGAGTTCAATCACAGAATGTTGACGGATAGATCGATGCACTAAACTGAATTTTCCTTACGCCCTATCGATCCATATTAATAATAATAAGTATTGACGATGATTTTTTTACGCAATTAATAACTTTATAAGTATGTAATTACGGAATTCCTACTTCGTACCTGCCTCCGATTTTCGACTTATCCGTTAAAATCAAAGTTTTCGGCAACAAAATGCTTAGGTTTAAAAATTTTGTGGAATGCCTCCTAAATGATTGTTCGCATTGCTGCTTCGTTATTATTTTTAGAGGGGAAAAATATTGAGCTATTTTTACAACTAAAAATTTTTACTGAACCGTATAAAAAGTTTATTTTGTACTGTAAAAGGCCGAATTCGAACCATCCCAAAGCCTGACGTAAGCGTTTTTTTATGTAACGAAAGATGAACTTAAATCACCATCACAAGTTAACAAGAAAGACCCCAATAAAATCTTTGTACAACATCTAACATAAAATGACCTCTTCCCAATTAAATTTTGGAAACCGAACACCCTGTATAGTTAAACTTCTCTAAAAGGGAACATTGTAACTGTGTGTCGCAAACCTGTTATTTCTCTTACCGCTTAAATTGTTGAATATTTGCAAACAGCCGACTGAAGTCTTATAAGCGACCTCATACGAAAGGTAGACTTATGTACATAGTAGTGGGAGCACAAAGATGTAAATCTGTGATGGAAGTGACAAGAAGGACATCGCGAATTCTTTGATTTTATTAGCTTAACTAATGCATAGACCCAATGATCCCAATGATCTCCAGCGCGGTCGGTCCTGCGTAGGATAGATGGATTAACACTTTATTGTACAACAAAAAAACAAAAATTTCAGATAAGTTTAACAAAGCAAGATGTATGATTTAGGCGGTCTAATCGCTTGTAGCGATATCCAGACAGTCCACTTTCAAAAAAAGTATCGATGTTTTTTTCGATTCGATAAATCGGAACTGTACATCAATGTATTTCGATGTATCGATCGAAAACATCGATATTTTGTACGCATCGAGAACTTTTGTTTTTTTTTTGAAAAATAGAAACTTGCCGGCTGACATTTTTTTTTATTATCAGTTGTAACTAACTCGTACGCAGTGCTCCCAACATAATCAAAACATTATTAGTATATGTCAGTGGACTATTGATTAATAAGCGTTTCTAAATAAAAAAAAACAGTGGTTGCCTGTAAAGTCGGTATACGGGCGAAAGTTTTACGTGACAACGACTTTGAGTGGTAAAATAATTTTAATGTGAATATTCATTCGTATAACATGAACCGGTGTGTATGCCTATCTCTCTCACTCTCTCTCTCTCGCTCTGTCTCTCTCGCTCTTAGGCGGGTTAACTGTGCTCGAGTGGAAGGGACGCGTGTCTTTCACTTTTTATGTCTGTCTCACTCGCTCTTAGGCGGGCTAACCATGCCCGAGTCGAAGGGACGCGTGCCTCTCACTCGCTCTCATTGTGAGCGCGGAACGTGAGCGGAGCAGCGTAACGCAGTTTTTTGAAGTGTCACCCGGCAAACCAATTTATAAGACGTTGTCACGTCAAAAAAAATTGGTTGCCTGTAAAGTCGGTATACGGGCGAAAGTTTTACGTGACAACGACTTTGAGTGGTAAAATAATTTTAATGTGAATATTCATTCGTATAACATGAACCGGTGTGTATGCCTATCTCTCTCACTCTCTCTCTCTCGCTCTGTCTCACTCGCTCTTAGGCGGGCTAACCATGCCCGAGTCGAAGGGACGCGTGCCTCTCACTCGCTCTCATTGTGAGCGCATAACGTGAGCGGACGCAGTTTCTTGAAGTGTCACCCGGCAAACCAATTTATAAGACGTTGTCACATCAAAATAAAAATAGTTTATTTCGGACAACAGAAATCCATATGGCTTAGTAACAATTACTTAAACAACTAACTTAGTAACAATTTAGGGAATAAAAGCATTAAGTTATAATAATAATAGATACAAACTGACATAGTAACATTCTGATCCAATTAGTTCTTCTTCAGGCCATCAGTTCTTCGCGCTATGTGCCGTTCCTAGTGTTAATTGAACTTACTGATGCACTAGGCTACGTCCGTTATTTTAGTTCAACTAAGTCTATCCTACAGACAGACAGACGACTTGAAAAAGGCAGCTGGTAGTGACTGGATGCAAAGGGCAGGAGATCGTGCGCTGTGGCGCTCCTTGGGGGAGGCCTATGTCCAGCAGTGGACTGTAACAGGCTGATATGATGTTGATGAAGTCTATCCTAACTTCTGCCTTATTCGATCGTGTAAAGAAACACCAATCACAGCCCTCCTAGTTGCTCCTTGTCTCAAATATTAAAAATACTGATTCTATTAAGACGCGTAATATTTCCTCTTCAAGTGTAAAAGTAAAAGCAAAAGGGTGAATTTTATTACCAAAGTTGATTCGACGTAAAAGTTTATTGTGATATTTTATGGAGGCCAAACCAAACACACCATCGTTACACGGAGTTATTGTGATTCTCCAGTACGTACTTACCAAACATTGTTTGGTATGAAAGTTTTCATTAGTTTCGCTTTAGCTGCGACTTGCTGCTAATCGCATGTTATTTACAGCCGCGACTAAGGTAGTAAAGTACTTAGCTTAAGGAGCCAGCGCATTCATGCGACATGCTGTCGCTGCGACGCGCTGCTAATCTCATGTCATCCTATAGCCGCTGCTAAGGTAGTAAATTACTTAGCTTTAAGAGCCAGCGCATTCATGCGACATGCTGTCGCTGCGACGCGCTGCTAATCGCATGTCGTTCTATAGCCGCTGCTAAGGTAGTAAAGTACTTAGCTAAAGAGACAGGGCACACATGTGGCATAGTGTCGTTGCAACTCGCAACCGTTAGTGATTTAGGTAATAGGTTGACACGATGTCAGTTGCGTGTCGTGGAGACAGTTTACCGCATATGTGCACTGGCTCTAATAATATTTTTATTTTATCTGTCACTTCCAGTGGTAAAAGTTTCTCCGTCCTCCGTGGCTAAAGTAGTAAAGTATTGCTGGACCTAGCACATATATGCACCATACTGTATCATGATGCAGTATATATCTGTCACTTTCAGTGGTAGCAGTTTCTCCGTCCCGCCGCAACAGCGCGGCGCTATTGTCTCCGAGGTTCTCAGCGGCTTCGCAGGTGGCTCGCGCGGAGTGAACTAGTTCAGAGCACCAACTGGCTGTGTCGAGACAACTTGCAGTAAACTTGCTCTTGATACGTCAGCCGCCTTAGAACTTTAGAACCAGCGAACAAATGTGGCATTCTGTTGGTGCTAATCGCAAGTTGTCCTATAGCCGCGGCAAAAGTAGTAAAGTACTTAGTTTTAAGAGCCAGCGCACACATGCGACATACTGTCGCTGCGACATACTGTCGCTGCGACGCGCTGCTAATCGCGTGTCGTCCTATAGCCGCGGCCAAGGTAGATAAGCACTTAGCTTTAAGAGCCAGCGCACACATGCGGCGTGTCATCGCTGCGACTCGCTGTTAATAGCGTGTCGTCCTATAGACGCGGCAAAAGTCGCCATCATTACGCCACATATATGAACAGTCTCCTATATTTAGTGACGAAGAGCTGGCTACTTAATTTTAAAACCAGCGCACACATGCGGAATATCGTCGCTGCAAATCGCTGCTAACCGCAGGTCGTCTTATAGCCGCGGCTTATGTAGTAAAGTACTTTGCTTAAGAGCCATCGCGTACATGCGGCATAGTGTCGTTGCAAATCGCAACTGTTAGACATTTAGGCGAAAGGTTGACACGATGTCATAAGCTTGTCGTCTACATTTTGCCGTAAATGTGCACTGGCTCTAAAAAAAAATTTATTTTATTTTATCTGTCACTTCCTGTGGTAACAGATTCTCCGTCTCGCCGCAACAGCGCGGCGCTATTGTCTCCGAGGCTCTCGGCGGCTTCGCAGGTGGCTCGCGCGGAGTGAACTAGTTCAGAGCACCAACTGGCTGTATCGAGACAACTTGCAGCAAACTTCCATCTGGGAGTAAACTTGCTCTTGATACGTCTGACGCCTTAGAACTTTGGAACCAGCGAACAAATGTGGCATTCTGTTGCTGCTAATCGCATGTCGTCCTACAGCCGCGGCTAAAGTAGTAAAGTACTTATCTTAAGAGCCAGTCAGTACGTTTTAATTGACCGATTATATTGACTCTTATTAACAAATAGTGGACTCCCGCTTTTTTCGCATTTTCAATACCGCTGTCAAATGCGATTTGTTATTCCATGTCAATGTACTGGTCTGGTGTTATATAATATGTATTTTTAAGTTTATTTGTAATACCACTGTTGATTCTGATATTTAGTTAAGTGCTTTAGCTGCTTGCCACAGAGTCAGATCAATGTATGTGATGTTGTTGTATAATCATATTTATTTATTAATATGCGTAAGATGCGTTTTTGTTCTACTAAGTTTTAAAGTTACTTGACGAAAACGCACACGAATAAAAACGAACGGGATAAAAAAGTCTAAATTCTATATCCGTCTCCTGGTTCTAAGCTACCTCTCCACCAATTTTTAGCTAAATCGGTTCATCCGTTCTTGAGTTATAAATAGTGTAACTGATTCCACTTTCTTTTAAATATATAGACGTCGCAAGGTTTTCGTACAACTTAGTGTGAGTTTACACTGCAAGCCTAGCGCTGGCGAAATATATAAATGAAACGAATCTCTGCGTCCATACTGTAGTCACATCAAGGAAGCTAAGAAGAAATTGAAGTGGGCTGCTTGTTGATTTTGAGAAATCAAAGGATAAGCTTCGAAGTGAGTTGTTTTTTTGTCCATGGTTCAACTACAAGTACATTTAAATTTAAAAAAACAGTTATCACCAAATAGTTTAGCTGAATTACGCAAGGGAGCTCAACGATAATTAGTATCGTTGCACTCACACATGCACATTTGATGCATCGGTGTACGTGTGAACAAATATGCCTAGACGTTCGAGACTGTATATGCCTAGTGAGTAGCTTTACGCCCCATATGATATGACGCGCCCGCTCGCTGCGCCCTTCAGTGTGAACGCTCGCTGATTCACCGACAGACATAGCTACTTGCGCGTTTAAAATATTACTCCGTGTCCTGCGCTACGGTTTCACCCGCATAGAACCCGTTTTATACATGTCCCTATAAAAATCCAATAAAATCCATGTATTTCTGTAAGTAGGCTAACAACTAGCACTTTTACACGTCCCAACATATAAATTAACCCTACCACCGCTTCGGGACAATTTAGGCCAGTGCTGAGAAGAAGCGGCGCAAGAAACTCAGTCACTATTGTCATTGCCTCTTTTCAAAATTGATTTACAATAATTGTAATTGTTTACATTTAAACATTTCCATATATCTTTGTCATTTATATAATCATTAATTTTATAATATCCTTTCGACATTAAAAACATCTTTTACAACTGTTTTAAATTTATCTAAAGGCAACGAAATTAAATTTTCAGGTAATTTATTAAAAAATGATACATGTACATCTACCCATAAATGAGTGACCAACTTTATGAAGTCTAAAATGTGGAACGGCAAGCCTATTTTTTTGTCTTGTGTTGAAGTTATGCAAATCGCTATTTTTAGGAGGAAACTATTTTAACAACGTCATAATATGTTTTTTCCATGGTTTCCCACAGGAACCATGAAGTTTTACGGGATAAAAAATACCTTAAGTGTTAAGTTACTTAATTTTTTAGAATTGACAATGCAAATTTGTTTTAGTGTGTTTCCATTACCCTATGTGTTATTGTGTTATGTCCAGGTTATAATATAATCAGCCAATTCGCTCCAGTAGTTTTGGCGTGAAAGATTAACAAAAGTTGCTCTTTCACGCCAAAACAACTGGAAGTTAACGGAAGTTCTTATTAAGAAAGGAGTTATTAGTGCAATACTCGTAATATTACCACATGTCAATATCTTGAAACTCTGCATGTATAAATTAATCGATATACGTAAGTATGGGTCTTAAAACCACAAGAATGTCACAAATATTTCTTTTTACCATCTTTTTCCCATGTAATTTAGCAAGAAATACACAAATAAGCCGTAGTCTGAATTCGAGGAGCAATAAACATGAGATAGGACCGATACTCTGCCAATTGGCGAAAAGAAAATGTATTCCTTGAGAATTTGTTTTATCTTGAACCCAGAAATGTGGGTAGTTTTGTAGAATGCCGTTGAACGAACGACTGTCGGCTATGCTACTAAAAAAAGCTTTAGAAATGGTTATTTATTGTGGAGCGGTTCAAATTATAAAAGAACTGGAGATGCCATGTGGAAAACCTTAGACCCAGGACAAAGGCCCAGGGGCATGCGGGCTTTGTCTTGTCGTATATAACTAAATACTTAACAAAGTTCCGATTTCACCAAAGTTATTAAACCAACGGTTCAGTAACTGGCCGTTTAGTGAAATATTTAGGCCGTATATTTTTAAATAAAAATGAACATAGACTGCGACATTGACATAAAATATACGATTAAGCCTTAGCAGTTATTTACAAGTCCGCAAACCTGGGATTTATGAGCCCCCGCGCACTAGGCAGCCAGGCTGCGGCCGCCGGTAAAACATATTATTATGACGTTGTGTAGGAGTTCGCGCTCTAGACAGCCATGAATTCCCGGCTGCGGCAGCCAATACAACGCGCTTGACTGCCTCGTTGGTGTAGTGGCATAGTTTCTGCCTTACATCCGAGAGGTCCTGGGTTCGAATCCCAGGTCGAGCCAAAAGTTGTTTCTGAGATTTTCTGTCATGAATTTCTCAAAAACAGCTCGGAGTCGGGAAGTTGGCGGTGTTACACCCCCGTGCCTCGGAAAGCACGTTAAGCCGTGGGTCGTGCGCCTGATCTCTCTCCGGTAATGTCGGATTTCCGTCTCACCGAACTTTTAGAGTGATGGAACAGTGAGTGTACCTGTGTATTGCGCGCCGTGGTCGAATTCGGCCTGGAGGACTATATTAGAACGCGCTTGTTTGCTCGGCAGCCAGCTGGCTGCGCGCAGCCAGAACGTGTGTAGGCGAATGCATGTGGCTGCGGTTAGTGTCAGCGCATTATTCGTAGCATCCAGACGTATGTTTACTTCTTAACTCGACGGAAGGAACTAGTCGTTGATTGGCTGCACAAATATTTTGGCTGCCTAGTGCGCGGGGGCTCTAAACGTTTAAACATATCTAACGACATCGTATGCTTATTTTATTTGTTTTTCAGGCTACAATGACATACACATTTATAGGTCATGAAAACTAAAAATGCATCCTTCTTTGTAGAAGTCGGGTAAAAGTAGCTTCACCTCAATATAAAAATCGAGATTTACTTAATATAAAACTGCCATTAATTATTTCCGAGGCTTAATACCTATTGCAAAATAAATGGATTTCTTCCTGGTCCTCTACAGCAATGGGGGAGCGTGCCAATACTGTAGATTTATGTGTAGAAAGTATCAAATAGCTGTCGTCATGTTATTTATTAGAGAGGCATATGGTCTTTATGACTTTGTAGTAGAACCTGATATTTAGTGTCACGACAGTTTGTGCCATATATATATTTTTTTAAATTCACAACAATCACACTAATTCTCTAGTCCCAAATTAAGCTACGAGGCTTGTGTTATGGGTACTAGACAACGGATAAACATACTTAAATACTTTTTTTTGTAAATAAATACATATTATACATAGAAAACACCCAGACCAGTACAAACACACATGTTCATGCACACATATGCTTGTACTGTGCGAGGATCGAACCCGCGACCCTTGGTTTTAGAAGTCTGATATGTAGACCACTGCACCAAACGGTCGTCTATTGAATTTCTCAAATTGTCGTTCCCACGGTTTTCAATCGTTGGATAAAAATGAAAAAGAATTTACTTGAGTTCATTTCGGATTTTAGCATAGCATTTAAGAGAATTGGTTTTATTTCAAATTTTTGATTAGGTTTTGACTAATCGAAGTTCATTATTCTTATTTAAGTTTGGTCAAACCGCCCTAAATGACGAAATCGTGTTTTTTTTCTTGAATCTACATTTTAAGTATTTTATTTAATTTAAGTTGTATTTTACTACACCTATTATGGTGTATCGTTTGACTTGACTGCTTCGTTGGTGTAGTGGCGATGTTTCTGCTTTACATCCGTGAGGTTCGAATCCCAGGAGAGCCAAAAATTGTTTCTGAGGTTTCTGTCGAGAATTTCTAAGAAATAGTTCGGAGTCGGCAAGTTGGCGGTGTTACTCACCCGTGCCTCGGTGCGCAAGTTAAGCCGTTGGTTCTGAGCCTAATCTGATGCAATTGCCGAACTTTGCGAGTGAAGGAACAGTTAGTGCATCAGTGTGCACTATAATATCTCCTGCGCAGTTGGCTGATCTCTGTTAAGATTGGCTGCAGTGCTCGAAATCGGCTAAACTACTACTATAGTGTGAGGGTTATCATGTATGCATAATATTTAAATGTTTATGCTACCTATTTACTGCCTCCGGATAAATTTTTAAATTAAAAAAAAAAGAGTTTTCGTCATTTTATTTTTAAAAATGCGTCTGCTAGCGTGGATATGTAATAGTTGCGGCTTGTGATAATAACTTTTAACAACAGAGTAAATGAACTCATTTGAAGTTATGCCGTTCCATTTATTTGTTGAATGCATTACATTAGTCAAGTTCTAACCCACAGGGTCTCATAAACATTGTTGGATTGCATGAGATAAAAGCTGTACAATATAGGTATTGTAGCTGTACAATAGGGTTTAACCTCATAAACTGGTTATATGGAATACACAATACCATTTTGTCTGTTAAAATCAGCTATCTTGGAATTTCATCTGTCCGATTAGAACCAGGTGCTTATTAACGGCATTAACGGAACGGGATACGCAATATGAAAGCAAATAATAAATATATATCAACATCACATATTGATCTGACTCCGTGGTAAGTAGCTAAAGCACTTGTGTTACAGATATCAGAATCAACAGTGGTGTTGCAAATAAACTTAAATAAATACATGTAACACCAATACCATTACACAAACAAACACAAATGTTTTTACAGTGCGAAGATCGAACCCGCGACCTCTCGGTTAATAGTCAACTTCTTGACCATTACACCAAAGTGGTCGTCAAAGTGGCTTATTACAGAACTTTGTCAGTTTAGCACTTTTTCTTGCACCGAAAACTTTGTTTTCAAAGCATAAATCGAGAATCGGAGGCCGCTATGCTGTAAAAATTTCGCAATTACATACAATATAAAATAATCTATTGCGAAAAAAACATTGTCAGCGTACAGCCAAAAGGAATATTTCGTTAAGTGCGTCGATCTCTATGTAAGATTTATCTGTCGTGTTAACCATTATATTTATCATCACTAAACATATTTCGTAACTCTAAATTTGTAGCACCAAATCCTCTTCTCTAATACTGAGTGTCCCAAAAAATGTTTTTAAGCCGTCGTCTGGAGGTAGAGGACCTCAAGAGGTACCCGAATCACCAATGTTCTGCGATTTTTACTAGTTTTTCGGGACATCTGTATATCCAAAGCAAAAATCATAATTGAATCCCATCCACCTGGCTAGGTTGACTCGTTCCTCAATTAGTGTCAGCCGGCACCGACGAGTGTTGAGCGACACTTCCAATTAGACTGAGAAAGGGGGTAGGGCGACCAGGGGACGGAGAAATTAGGGGACTTAAAAAATATAAAAATATAAATTTAAAATAATAATATCAGCGACCTTGTATTCAGAAATATCGTATATCTTTCAAAAAATATCCTACCTTACTAATCGTCTTCAAAAGCACTTAGCTTTTTGAATACATTTTTGATAAACACTTAAACCTTATTTCTGAACCAAATCGTTTTTGTTGGAGTTCTTGCCAATGCAACGCATAAATCTTAGAGGATTTCTTTAAAAAAATATTTTAAAAAACACGCTCTAAAAAGTACGAAACAAGAAAACACTCTCCAATGAAATTACTTAGTATGTACAAACTATTAAATATTTACCGTTATTAAATAAACTAACTTACACATATTATTATATTTTAATATATTTTCAATTTATAATATTGATAGAGAAATGTTTTAAGGATAAAGCCGTGGTCGTATACCACTTTTTTTAATTTATTATTCTTATGGCATATAAATTGAAAATATATTAAAATATAATAATATGTGTAAGTTAGTTTATTTAATAACGGTAAATATTTAATAGTTTGTACATACTAAGTAATTTCATTGGAGAGTGTTTTCTTGTTTCGTACTTTTTAGAGCGTGTTTTTAAGTAGTCGGGTGTTAGTTTTTAAACTTTATTTTTATTTAACATATTTTGGAGTTCTAAATAGGTTAATCTTGGGTTCATTGATTTCTCAATCTTTCCAACTCCTCGAACGATCTTTGGTCATGTGGATTCTTTAGTAATTTGCTAGATTCCAGTGAACTAATCCATAATCCATCTATGGATCTTACTCTGCTAAGAGCCACATATATAGTCGGGTAAAAAAGATGTGAATTATATACAATCAGCCCATGAATACAGGTAAAGTCACAAGCAAATGCTAGTAATATATATATATATATTCAAAATGTACAAGTAAAGCGCTTTCAAATGATACCAAACACGGCATATTTATCTTAACTTTATTTTTTTACTTCGTATGTTTGGCCGCCAGAGGGCGCCACATTAGATTTTGTGAAATCCCATATAGCCTATAACCAGCGGACAATTAAGACGCTTCTAATGATATGTCATTTGTCGAATTCTGATAAGTAGTTTAGAAGTTACGAGGGAACAGATGAACATCCATACCCACATACATACATACATACAGGTCAAAATCATAACCCTCCTTTTGCTTCGCCGTAGTCGGGTAAAAAGCAAAAATAGAATTAAATCTCGTGTAGCGACACTTCTTTTTAGATTGAGATAGGAGGTTGACAAGGGGCATAGCCTTTGAAGAGCAATCGCCCGGCTTGCGAGAGGTGCGGGTTCGAGTCCCGCCTGTGGCTGTCCATTTTTCTTTAAGTGTATTTTAATTTAACAACTAACAGTATGTAAAAAAATGGTACGCTACCTAGACTTATGCCTTTTTGAATATGCAACAGAATACTCGTTTCATTTCTGCTTAGGTATTAAGAGCATCTATTGTACAAAGTTTTGTTATTCAACAAAACTTAAACAAATAAATGTCATTATGTCACACATTTGAAGAAATGCAAATAAATTTATTAGTCCTGCTAAAATGAAAACGTATGGTGTATCTACACAAGCGCGAAACGAGCGCGGTAAGTTACTTTATGTCGAACAAATTTTGGGTGTAAGTCTACACAAGGGACGGAGACTAGAATACTGATCTTGGAGCAAATATGGTTGAATGTATAACTAGCATAGAATGTCCACCGTTTACCGCCAGAGCACACCTGCAACTTTCCGTCGCCGAGACTTGTGGTTATAGCAGCATATGACAGCATATCAACCAATGGGAGACGCAGACTAGAATACTAATCTTAGGGCAAATACGGTTTAATGCATAACTAGCATAGAATCCCCCACCGTTTACCACCAGAGCACATCTGCAACTTTCTTCGTCACCGTGACTTGTGATTGACAGCATATCAACCAATGGCTGCGCACGAATCCTTGACAGTTTTGGGTGGCATTGACAGTTTGCCGCATTCTCGCGCTCTGGCCTCACTGACCTCTATTGTATAGAGGTCAGTGTCTGACCTAAATCATGATATTTCCTTGCGACGCATAAGACTCACTGAGTCACCTTAACCAGGTGTAGTAAGTAATTTATTTTTTATGAAAGAAGTGAAGCTATCAAAATGCTGTGTTCCTTAAATGTTTTTTTGGACTGAGGCTTTCTGACTCTCAATGCTGGTTAAAATTTACTTTATTATTTTTAAGAGGCCTATTACATCAATTTTGACAGCTAAGCAGCTTTTTTGCGGAAATCATGAATTTAAAAAGATAAATAAAAAATTTAAGGCCGTTACGAAATAAAATCTTCGTAATTAGATACATGTTAAGTAATCGATTGCGTTAAAACATTGTAATTGTACACATCGATGCACTGAACTGAATTTTCCTTTTGGCCCATCGATTTGTACATTGACAATGTTGTAAAGCAATTGATTTCTTAACATGTCATTGTATCTAATTATGAAGATTGTAAATCGTAGTGCCCTCCAATTTTCGATATCTTCCTTAAAATATATAAAGAAAGAAACATGATAAGTAAGAACTCCAGTCAACAAAGCTAGTTCCTTATTATTTCCTAGATAGTACGACAGTGCCGTAAAGTGGAGGCCACTTTTTGTCAACGGGGTCATAGGTTCGGCCGGGGCAACTCCACCAGCTATATTAACTTGTCAAGTGCGGTCTCGTTACGGCGAACACTGAACTGGTTTTTTGGTAAAAAATTATTTGCATGATAAAAGTTGTACACAAGGCCGTAGTAGTAGTATCAACGTGTTTAAAAGCATTTTCTTACAGTCGAACCTTTATTTAGGTCATGCAGAGACATTTCTGAGCATATCATCATCATTATCAGCGAAAGGACGTCCACTGCTGAACATAGGCCTTCCCCACAGTTTTCCACATCGACCGATCACAAGCGGTCTGCATCCAGTGTGATCCTGCGATCTTCACAAGGTCGTCTGTCCATCTTGTCGGTGGACGTCCTACGCGCTTTTGGTCGAAGGGTCTTTAATCCAGAACTTTTCTGCCCCAACGGCCATCAGTTCTTCGCGCTATTTGCCCTGCCCATTGCCACTTGAGCTTACTGATTCTCAAGGCTATGTCCGTTATCTTAGTTCTTCTACGTATCTCCTAATTTCTGATTCGATCTCGTCGAGAAATACCGAGCATAGCCCTCTCAATCGCTCGTTGTGTTATCTTGAGCTTCTTTATAAGGCCCATATTTAGAGACCATGTTTCGGATCCGTATATCATCACTAGTAACACACACTGGTTGAAGACTTTCGTCTTCAGACACAGAGGTAATTGAGATGAGAAGACACTCTTGCGCAATTTCCCGAACGCTGCCTAGTCGAGTTGGATTCGTCGATTGACCTCTTTCTCAAAGTTGAATTGGATTACTTGTTCCAGGTAGACGTACTCGTCAACAACTTCGAGAATTAAGTTTCCAACAGATACCGGAGTGGGTACAACACGGGAGTTTGACATAACTTTCGTCTTTTCCATGTTCATTTTAAGACCCACTTGTTGGGATACTCGGTCAAGGTCTTCGAGCATAATGCCCAGATCATCCAGCGTCTTTGCCACAACGACTATATCATCGGCAAACCGGAGGTGTGTGATGTATTCGCCATTAACGTTGATGCCGATTCCATCCCATTCCAGGAGTTTAAAGGCGTCTTTCAATGCCGCTGTGAACAGTTTCGGAGATATAACATCTCCCTGTCTCACACCTCTCCGCAATGGAATCGCCCTCGTGTTCTGCTCCTGTACTCGAACCGACATGGTGGCGTTATTGTATAGACACTTTAACACCTTTATATACCTATAGTCTATGTGGCACCGCTTGTGCATATGGTGCAACTAAAAAAAAAACTTTAGTATTACGACTTTTCTAATACTTTTACAAACACGGTCGTTCAACCAGAAACGATCTGGTTTTTGAGTTAATGTGGAGTCTTTATGGATATTTCTTGTAAACATTACATGTAGCTACTTCACATTTTATTATAAGTAAGTATAAAGAGTTCATAAAGTTTAAATACTGTACTTACTGTCATTACAGTAAAATTACACATAAAAACTGTATCACACATATTTACACTCCTCTTTCATACGTCATCGATTAATAACACGATATTCAAGCCTCCAATTTTTTCAGACGTAGAATTTTTTCAGATCATTAATCATACTGTTTTAGATCATGGAAGCATACTAAGTGACTTTAATTGATTGGTACATTCATAAAAATTAAATCGAAAGCGGAACTCACCGCATTGTCACTCATCTTTTTGACGTAGGTGTGTAAAATATAGCCAAGTTCAGTGTTGGCTACAGACCTTTTGATAACATGTTTTTCAAAAATTTTGAAGTCTATTTTAAATTTAGAAAAAATTTAGAAGATTAATCAATTACGTCTTTTGGTACAAATATATGTATTTGAAATGTAAGTAGCGTCTTTATTTATTGCTGCCTTGCCCTGTTTGTTTAAAGTCTAATTTCTATCGCTTTATTCGGTAAGCTAAAATAACAGTAGTACAGGAACCTATCGTTAAAGGCTGATAAGGCAGACAGTTTGCTGTCTGAAACTAGTCGATCTTTTTTTTTCAGATGTAACCATCAAGACATTTGAGTTTTTTTTCCGCATCTGGGTGATTGTGGTTCCTTCGCTGTTTCTGATTCCCATTACACAAGTACTTATCAAGTACATCAGAGCAATGTATATGATGTTGTCCCCATTCAAACATTTCATTTTATTGTACGGTGTATGACCAAATATTGCGCAGTACCTATACTCGTATATCAGCATTTCCCCAAATGAAGCGTAATTTTATATTTTTGTCTTATAAGCAATATTTTAGTTCACTATAAGCATTCGTCGCGTGTGACCTCATTTGTATTATCATTTATCAATAAACATTTTAATTAATTTATCATATATCATTTTAAAGCTGTATGGACAACAACTGTTGTACCTCAAATGTTGTCCAACTGTAAATGTATATTTGTGATGAGAAAAAAATATTTATTATTATTATTTATTTATTCCCAAGATTTGTCGTAGCTGGGCCGCACGTGGATGCACTAGACATTTAATAAAAATCTAGCATATGAGCTTGTCGGCTTAAGACGTAACTTTCTTCATGATTTATGTCGTACGAGAACTAGGCAGTTATTTAAAACGTACGTAGCACGTACTTACTTTTAGCGTCTACGCTGAGAGAACGATTTTAAAGTAGTTCGTGTGGAAGTTGTTAAAGAGAATGTTATGTGTGGTTGAGCACTTAATACCTGTCGGCGGCCACATGAAAATAAAACATCCACAGTGCTAACACCACATAGTAAGATGCTGTTTAAGCTTGTCTAAAAGATGTCCTATCAATTTGTGGATGGTAGAGCTTTTGATCAAGAGCTAGCGCAAATATGCGTAATACTTTTGCCGCAACTCGTGACCGTCAGTCAGCAACTTGGGCCCCGGCAAATGGTTGGAACGCCATAAAGCAGCGATATATACGTTGTAGTAGTAGGCCACATATATATGCTGGATATAAATTTTAAGGTGAAAAGCCGAGTAAGGATCAGGCCACACTTGCAGGCCCTTATTTAAAAAGCTAAAAATTTTACCCTTAGCTTGCATGTCGGTAAGAAACACGTGCATTTTTGTAAAGTCACACCCAGAGTTCTTTCTAAAACTTAACATGGTCAGAAATAGGAAACTTAGGGCTAAAGGGTATATTAATCTGTTGCATAATCCTCGATGTCACACAAATTATAAAATAAATGCCTATAATATGAGTTTCACATTGTTTAATAACCTCCCGGATAAAATAAAAACTTTAGAGTGTGGAGAGTTTAAAATACAATTGACTGAATGGCTACAAGAAAAATGTTTTTACAGTGTGACAGAATTTATGAATTATAAAAATTTTACATGGAATTAAAAACATAAATGTAACATATTCATAACACTACAACAATATTTGTAACACATTCTGCCTATTTTAATAATTTTTTGCACACCTGCATGCAGGTTGAATACTTGTATACTAACTTACGATAACAATGAGATCTTTAAAACCTGTATTCTTGCAAATAAGCGAATTTCAATTTCAAGCGACTTTCTGTCGCCGCTTATGACAGCGTGTCAAATTATCGACTCGCCTCAATCGTTGCAAGTCACGGCGACAGTATGTATATTAAGGAATCCTAAGGCCTAACACACAATGGCTTTCTACATCCAGAGTTAAACAATGATTCTGCTTCTGCCAGAGCGTGTAGCAATAGTCAAAATGGCCGACATCGGATGGCAGCCACGTAGCGACAGTCCAATGAACTGTCAAAATCCATACTTTTTTTTCGATAGTTTTTTGGACTACTTATTCAGGTAACTAATACTTTATAAATAAAGTCTTTTAAAATTATTATGTGTTATGCAGTGCCTCTGAGGGTAAAGAAAACAGGAGGACTTGAGGTCCCTACATGAAATGTTTCTCTCTCTACATCAAATTCCATAAAATTTTGTTCCAGAATAACACAAAGCTACTCACTTATCATGAAATCTCGGAAACTACAAATACCTAAAGATTGAAATAGTGCATGGGATTTCTTTTTGGGTCAATAGTAGGTGCTCATTAAAACATTGCGACTTTGACAATTAAAGTGTTGTTTTTATGTTGAGACACAATTTTTTCATATGGAATTTGTTTAGGACGTAGGTTCTATATAGAAATAAATTTTGCATAATTTGAAACCTCTTGAAGTTGAAAAAGATGTGGGGAGGTCTATTCCGTTCTAAAACAAACTAACAAACCATGTAACAGGTGGGGAATTTATTTTTGAATACAAATCCAATATTTGCGCGGACAATAGGTCGCGGACAGACCACTAATCGTGTTTATTGATCAACTTCAAAACACTTAAACACAAATAACTACAAAAAAGGAAATACTTGCACATTAGTTATATTTCAATTAGTTTTTCTTCGTACCTATCAGTGACTTTTGCGCACCTACTCTTTTGTAGCCGTATTAAATAATTACATCAACAAAACTTTATTTATTTATTTATTTAAGCTTTATTGCACAACAATACTTTGTACAAAAGGTGGACTTAACGCCGTAGGGCATTCTCTACCAGTCATACCTTTAGGCTAAGCAGAAATGATTAGTGGGCGGTGCGACAAAATAAATAAAAGAGAAAACAATCAAAAAATAAGAATAATATGACACATAAGATTAAATATAAAATATACAATATACATAAATATATATATATATATATATATATATGATTAAATATTTAAAATACACATAATATATACAAATATACACTAAATAAATGAATAAATTTGACGAACTGTTAAAGGAAGATCTATAATGACGAAAAACTTCCTAAATGATACAAATTTTCATATAAAACGTACAATTTTAGTACGATTTTGGACCAGACGACAACGTAGCGCCACCTGGTGGCAAAAGATAGCAAACACCCTCATTCTAAACCGGTGGTGTGACCAAGTCTTTGTAACATCTTACGTCAGCACGAGTGTTGTGGTTCCACTCCACCACGCTCCTGATTGTTTAGCGAGAAACTGTAAGTTAATCTTCATTGTTTATCGTAACGGAGGAAGTAATATTTATTTATCTTTCACTGAATTCTAGGATCAGGTTTAGTTCTAGATAATATAGTATATAGAAGTCAAACTAAACAAACTTAAGTGAAAGACTATAAGCTAAAGTAATTAGTAAGTAGACGACCGCTTGGTGCAGTGGTCCACAGGTCGGTCTTCTAAACCAAGGGTCGCGGGTTCGATCCCCGCACAGCACAAGCATAAGTGTGCATGAACATGTGTGTTTGTAATGGTCTGGGTGTATTCTATGTATAATATGTATTTATTTACAAAAAAAATATTTAAGTATATTTATAAATCCGTTGTCTAGTACCCATTACAAAAGCCTCGTAGCTTTATTTGGGACTAGAGAATTGGTGTGATTGTCACAAAAAAAATATTTGGTGCAGCTAAGAATTAGTTAGTGAAAAGATAGAACAAATATCTAACTTTGAAAATGGTACAGGTTTATGATATAAATTAATTTAAATCTATTTTTATGATTTTTACACTACCCTTTTATTAATTGACGACTGAAAAACCATCACATATTTTAGATAAAACTACATTCAGAATGTGTTTAGTTTGTAGAACACGGCGACTGTGATGTACTAATCATTGCATGGGCCGACATGGCCTGCCGAAGCTTTATCCATAAAAAAACACGTTGTCGCTCGTTCCGCGCTCTTGCTTGCACTTCAAGCCTTGAATGGAACGCCTCAGAGCGAGGTCACGGTGCATGCGTCATGTTTTTTGGTGCGTGCAGCCGGCTCCATCGAATTATAAGACGTTGTCACGTTAAAACGTTAAAGGTAACAGGCACGTCACGTGACATCGACTATGCAATGTAAGGCCGCGTTCACATATAAGGTTCGCTCTACTGGTCCGTTAAAACATGTATGTTATTAGCGTATGTAGTTGTATGAGCGAGTTCACACATAGGTACCTTCCTCTGATGTCCTGTGTGAATACTTTGTCCAATAGCGACGGCTCCGTAAAACGTGGACTCGCCGTAACATTGACATCAGTGAGGGATTTGATATGCTACGAGAGTGCTACAACGCATAGCTATGGTGTACTACGAGAGTGCTACGGTGTGCTACGAGTGTGCTTCGAGAGTGCTACGGTGTGCTACGAATAGCTATGACGACCGTCGACACGACGAGATTACATTTCGTTAAGAAACATAGTAGACTACGAAATAAGTATCTATTTATAATCCCCCACGAAAAAGGGAGGTATTATAAGTTTCACCCTTATATCTGCTTGTGTGTGTCTCTGCGGCATTATAGGTCGCGAACGGATGGACCGATTTCAAAGCAATTTTTCGTATTCGAAAGATAATTAATCACTGTAGTTTTTAAAATCCGTCAATCCTTTGAAACTTACCAACTGTTTTCCTGGCTCATTGGGGGTTTTTTATGGTAAGTTGGTTTACCTTGTACCTTTGTGCCAAATTCTAGCTAGATGAAAATTGTACAATATCGATTCGGTGCTAATTAGTCTTTATAAACTAAAAGATTCCATTGTTTGTTGTGTGTTTCTTAGAATTAAATCACGAAATTTTTATACAAAAAATTAATTGTTTGCATTGTTTTTAAAATTACCACAGCATTGGTCTAGTGGTCTGTGGTCGAAACTACAAAACCGGCTGTTACGGGTTCAAGTCTGCTAGGTGCATTTGCACCTTGTTTTAATTATTTCTATCTATTTTCTAGGCACCGTAGACCAGCAAACGCAAAGTTTAGAACTAAGCATTGATTTATTTATTCGTTAAAAAACAATATCATCTCTATATATATAAAATTCTCGTGTCACAATGTTCGTTCCCGTACTCCTCCGAAACGGCTTGATCGATTCTTATGAAATTTGGTATGCATATTGCGTAGGTTTAGGAATCGGCCAACATATATTTTTCATACCCCTTAGTGATGAGAGAAATAATTTATATAGCAAAACAAAGTTTACCGGGTCAGCTAGTTTATTGATAAATAGAGCGCTGTTTATACTACTGTTTATACTATGGAATATTCCCATTGGAGCAGAGCAGAGGGTAATGAAATGACAAATTCACCGGCGGGGCCGCCTGCGCTTGCAATTCGCCGTGGTTTCTGCGACACTGCAGTGAACTACACTGTGACTGATTTATGTATATACAGGGTGTAAAAAAAACCTTAACGAAGCCGTTAACCACGCGTTCAGTACATCAAACCAAATCGTATGAAAAAGAAATTTTGGCTGGGAAACAACTTTTATTTTTTGACATAAAAAAAAATAATTTAACTCTAACCCGCAATGTATAGCGCGCACGCAGAAAAGTCACGGCCGGGCGTGTTGCTTTACGCCGCCGTGACGCGGTTCGGTTCGAGTGTGCGCTGTTCATTGCGGAGTATGCCATTTAGAGGCTTTTTATGAAAGAACTAGTGAAAATTTGTATCATGTTTCTTTGGAAAAAAGTTTAGTCATAACGGACAGAAGTCATTTCTGTAAAAATCATCAATTTTTTTTTCAAACTTTAACCATAAATATCTCAGTAACCGTTAACTTCCCAGGTATGGTGTAAAGGAAAAAAATGTTCGTAACAATTGGAAGAATATGTGGTATTCGGCTTCGTTAAGGTTTTTTTTACACCCTGTATATGAATATATATATATTGTAATTAATAACACTCAAGAATCATACTCAAACTGCTTTATGCACTCATTGAGGCGTAAAATGTGTACAATGTATCGGTTTATGGGTTGATTAACTTAGAGTAAATCAAACAGAGGAAGATACAGAAAATCACGCTTTTTACTCTACTGTAATATAAATTATTTGTACTCAGAAATTATTATATCTTTTTAGTTAGCAATAAAAGCGTGTTTTTTTTTAGTTTTTAATCTATTTCACTTAACAAGAATAATGGAAAACTGTTGCATTGTCATCGGTACTTGATAAGTATGCAAAGTTTCAAATTAATCCGATTTCTGGAAGTTGGTGCAAATTGAGCTCAAAGATTCCGTTACATACATACATAATAATAGTCCTCCTAGCCGATTTTGACCACGGCGGCCAATCTCAACAGAGAACAACCAACTACGCAGGATATACTATAGTGCACAAGTGTGAGTGCAATACACAGGTGCACTCACTGTTCCATCACTCTCAAAGTTCGATGAGACGGCAATCCAACATGACCGGAGAGATCAGGCGCAGGACCAACGGCTTAACATGCTTTCCGAGTGTGTAATACCGCCAACTTGCCGACTCCGAGCTGTTTCTGAGAAATTCACGACAGAAAATCTTAGGAACAATTTTTGGCTTGACCTGGGATTCGAACCCAGGACCTCTCGGATGTAAGGCAGAAACTTTGCCACTACACCAACGAGGCAGTCGAAAAATCACCGAAAAATGTACAATGTAGGCGGTTTTATCGCTGAGAGCGATCTCTTCAAGACCACCTTCGGGTTAAGGATATTGCTATACAAAGGAAGGGAGTTTGGACGCAGTTTAGTAGTACCACGCGCGGCTAGCTCATACAGTATCTGCCTTTTTATTTTGATCCAAGGTTAATACTTTGTTACTTTTGAATTTGCGGTCTTGAAGTGCGATAAAAGGTTTTCGCGGTCCGGTGAACATCATAACTTAATTAAATTGGGCGGTTTATTTATACGTAAAATTAAATTATTAGTGCTTTATTTAATCACAAAGTGAAGGTAAAGTTTCAGATTAAATACCTTCGTTTTACCACATGTTACGCTTCACCTCAATTTTGAAGTGGAACAAGTCAACCCACAGTTTTCCGCAATAGCGTATTAAAACTTTGTTAGTGTAGGCCTATATATTTTAACATGTGATTAAAATTACATGTTCTATATGTACACAATTGTATGTAACTTAAGGAATAGATTCATACCTATTTTAATTCGATGCAAGTGTTTTTATTTAATGTCAGTGCACATGTGCCACTTTCTACCGCGACTGACAGCCATGTCAATCAAGCGCAATTCACGGCGACAAAATGCCGTATATGTGCCCTTGGCATAAAGTATTAAGATTGAATTGAAATGTTACGTCTGAATTTTTGCAATGCATTGCATGTCGCATATCGGGTAACGCGTAACAGCAAATATTTTCCGACTTCCTTTTGTACTGCGAGAAGAACAAAATATTGCCGCGAATCGTAGCCGTACGACAGTTATTGACAATTGATTGGTTGCCTCTGCGCCCATAAATCAGCGAGATAAAAGCGACATTTCAAAAAGATAAATAAAGCGCAGTGGAAAGCAACAAGTCCTTTCTATAGGACATAAAACTCAAACGAAATATTGCGGGAAAACAACGAGATTGAATCGAGATGGAAATATAATATTTTATTTAATGTTTCTGTATTTCGGTGCACGAGTTAGCACGTCTGTAGCATTAAATTTTATGCTGGCTTTAAAGTTAGATATTAACGTCGTGTGGAACTTGGATGAGGTTAGTTTCTGTGCGTGTTAATAATGTTTTGAAAATTGTATCTCTATTTTGCTTGATGAAATATTTTGATTTTACCGCCAATACTTTAGAGATAAAAAATAGTTTAGAGATAAAAAGTAGTAAAACTGTAGCATGTTGGTAGGTAATTGACTAGAAAGTTCTTACCGAACTACAAGACAGACAAACAGTCGTGGCTGGTATTACTTTTACGTACCCTAGCAATTAAAATGAAGGTAGACAGATGTTTTTTTTTATAATCAGTGAGTATATTTCACAGCTTGTAAACCACATCATTTACCTGACAATTGATTTTTCAAAGATTTCACAAAGTTATAATAATAATAATAATAAATCTTTATTTGCATTAAAACATGGTATTTGTAGGTGGTACAATAAATGAGTGCAACATGTTATGCTTATAATTAGCATGCAAATTGTTTTACAGGAATTAGATTAAATTAATAAAATAATATCAATAACAGTTTAGGTCACAAATTATGTCATTGTACAATTACATAATAGAATTGTCCATAAATTAATACAAAGTCATAGTGCAAGCAAATTACAAACAGTCTAACTTATCATTTATTATTATATTTTCATGTCAAAAAACTCTTTAATGTCATACACTTTTCGTTCAATCAGCCATCTATATAATCTTGATTTAAATATATTCATTTCGAGGATTTTAATGTCATTGGGTATCTTATTATATATATTTACACCCATTGCTAAACAACTTTTTTTAAATTTAGCAGATTTCGGAATGACGCTTAACACTAATCTATCCGGATTTCTTCTCGATCGTGAGTTAATATCTCTAGCTTTCTGAAAGAGCTCATTATGACGTTTGACAAAAAGTTGACGACGTGAAACAAGGCTACGTGAATAAAGCCTTTACGCAGTACACAGAAACACCGCTAACAGCTAGGCAAACAAGATTATTGTCGATAATGGAGGAAATCAGGGGTTAAAGGGGGAAAAGGGGGAGTGATAAGATTACTCACAGTGGGAAATCCGACGAAGAAAACGTGTAGCTTTCTGTTTACATTTCGATGTCAGGTAGGTAATAGGATTTATTTTCTACGTCTCACTCAAACTTACATAACAGAATATGGTAAAATAAAGGAAACACCGGATAATAATACAAGTTTTCAACGGGAAACGTGCTTTTCACAATTGAATTACCTACTTGAAGATTAAACTATGTTGTAAGGTAACTTTGCTTTGATAATTGCCTAGAATTCACAATTTGAAATCATAAATATTCTATGGAAAACATTCTGTTCATTTTTTTAAATATAACTTTGTTTTACTCGTATTTCAGTGATAGCGAAGCGAATTGAAAGCTGTTTTTTGTTATATTTTATGATTTGCAGATATTTATATTATGGTTTTTCGTGATGCGTATTTATGTTGCAAACGAAAGATAATATTTTTGCAGTAGGAAAAATATTATCTCTTGATTGGCAGAAACTTTTGTAATGAAACAACCATATTAAAAACTCCTTAAAATTTATTCGGTACTTACAAATTTAACAATATATAAATTACATTAGTAAGCTATTTACAAAGTATGTACACTATTACACTACTTTGAGTATTAAAATATACAATTTCATCTACAGCGTTGATATTAACTATGCTGATGAAACAAACAAAATTAATTATTATTTTTAATTACTACAGATACTTTAAAAGCCAATCATATAACACTTCAATATAATAAATCGTTAATCATTTGCCATGCAATTTATTTAATTAATTATTCAAAATTCTTGCCTTTATTACAACATAATGATTTTAAAAATATTTATTACTAAAATTCAAATTTACAAACAGTTAATTTATTTTTATTACAACATTTTTGCTATTTTCTTTATATCAAATATTATTTTATATTTACCAAATGATATTTTCATGCATAAAAAATTACAATAACCAGTGTTTTGATGACGTAGTTTTTGATGACTAGACACATTTATTTTTGTTTATCTGCAATAAATTATGATAAAAAATAATGGTCGAAAAGGAAGTCTTTTCACGAGGCTTAAAAATTATAACACTGCCTTGTGCCCGTAAAATTCAACTGAAAAAGACCTCTCCAACACAGATTAAAACGCAAAGGTTAAATATTTACGATTCCAATGGATATTTTTATAGCCAGTGATGTGACACGTTTCTATTTTATCCAACATGATGACGATACGCCAAATAGAAATGCCCAACTGAGTAAAACTCATTTTCTTGAAAACCAAATGATAATAAATTCTATGCGGGCATCATTAGGCTATAACAAATAAGTTCTGAACCACTCACTGTACCGAGACCAGAAAGGTATAAATAATTTCATTGATACCTAAGGACATAGGTAAAACAGGTTAACTAATAACAACCCTCTGATAATTATTTAATACAAGTTTTCAACTTATCGTCAAAAATGTGTGATTTTACTATTCATTTTGCATGACTGGTAACGATAACAGACAGAATCAAACTGAAGTCCTCTTAAAACTCAAGTAACCGTGTACTTCGTCGATTATTTTAAAGAATTAATTGAATTAACCTCAAAATTGGTTTCCCCTTAACGTTTCGTTCTTATTTTAGGTAATAGTGGCATATAATATGTCTATTGACGCCTAAAATTGTGGACAACGGCTTAACGCATAGGACAGGGGATGATGAAGGCTTAGTGTTGTCCCAAAGATCCTAATGGAAACACAAAAGTAATAAAAAAAATTGGTTGCCTGTAAAGTCGGTATACGGGCGAAAGTTTTACGTGACAACGACTTTGAGTGGTAAAATAATTTTAATGTGAATATTCATTCGTATAACATGAACCGGTGTGTATGCCTATCTCTCTCACTCTCTCTCTCTCTCGCTCTGTCTCTCTCGCTCTTAGGCGGGTTAACTGTGCTCGAGTGGAAGGGACGCGTGCCTTTCACTTTTTATGTCTGTCTCACTCGCTCTTAGGCGGGCTAACCATGCCTGAGTCGAAGGGACGCGTGCCTCTCACTCGCTCTCATTGTGAGCGCGGAACGTGAGCGGAGCGTAACGCAGTTTCTTGAAGTGTCACCCGGCAAACCAATTTATAAGACGTTGTCACGTCAAAATAATTTTTGTCGACACTCGCCATATTCAAATGTTCACCTCACTATTTTAAGGCCTCACTCCCCTCGATTCGGCAGCGAGGCCTGCCTTCAGAAGTTTTAATTTCAGCTGCTAACTTTCTCAAAGGGCTGTACAAGTCGTAATTTACCTTCAAAGAGCAATTGCTGGCAGGTCAGAAAAAAGATGTATAATTATGTTAGGTTCAAAGCTAAGCGGAGCGCATTAATATTTTTACTAGAATTTATTTCCAACGCGTTTATTTGTAATTTAAAAACTATTTTACATTAAAAAATCTGTTCATTAAAGCCTTGCTTTACTACAGTTATATCAAAAATGAAAATTAAATCCGATGCGATTGCCTTTGTTCCTACATTCAACGTTTTAAAAGTTAAAACGAAAAATACAAACACGCATGAAAATTGAATTATCAGTAGGCAAAACACTGAAACCAAATATAAATTATTTTTAGAGACAATGCAACAAATCCACACATTGTTGTTGTAGCGCGTAACAAATATTTATTTATTCATGCATATTGAAGCAATAAATTGAATGAAAAGTATTTAATACTAGCTGTGCCCGCGACTTCGTCCGCGTGGAGTTGTAATTTTGGGCATAGACATGTACTGTCGCAGACAGTTTTTTAGATCATATCAGATGAATAATTCTTTCATATTTATATTTTTGGTATCTTGAACCGTTTTCGCAGCGTACGCAACTCAAGGATGGTTTAGTAGATTCTGAGATTCAATTTCCTGCCTGCCCCCTAAGTTCATCGGCGTGATTATTTATATCCCAGTTTACTCTCCAGGTGATACTGAGTCAAATAAAAAAAGTCCCGGCAAAATCGGTCCAGTAGATTCTGAGATTAGCCCGGACAAACAGACAGACAGACAGACAGACAGACAATTTTTTTAAAAATTGTTGTTTTGGCTTCTATTACGGTAATTAAGACCCCCTGTAACAATTTTTCATAAAAATCTTCAATGTACAGAAATCGATCTTTTACAGTCTTATTATTATATTATATATTATATTATTATTATTATATGTATATAGATGTATAGATTAAATTAAGTTTTGAAGGGAAACAATGTATGAACTATTGTTACCAATTTCAATATAAGTACATAGTTAAAATTTTAACCATGGAATTAATGAAAAAAAAAATGTATTAATTAAATTTTATTATTTTGTAACAAAATGAACATCTTTTATACCTGTATTGGGAACTGCTGTTACTTTATGGAAGTGATTAAATTAATATGAATAATAGTCCTCCTGGCCGATTTTGACCACGGCGGCCAATCTCAACAGAGATCAGCCAACTACGCAGGAGATATTAGAGTGCACAAGTGTGAGCGCAATACACAGGTGCACTCACTGTCCCATCACTCTCAAAGTTCGGTGAGGCGGCAATCCGACATGACCGGAGAGAGATCAGGCGCAGGACCAACGATGCAACGGCTTAACGTGCTTTCGTGCTTGTGTTCGATTAACCAAGGAATTAATGCTGTTATGATTCTTTTCAAGGTGTTAAGACTAGTTCTCCAAATGATGTTGCACGCCACTTTACAAAAATACTATCAGCGTTTAAGCATAAATCATAATAACGTGTAACAATAATAAATATAATTGACATCACACATTTACTAAATGGATTTTTCACATACTAATTTGTTTATTCATCGTTAATGCATTTAATGTAATCTCTATATATATAAAATTCTCGTGTCACAATGTTTGTTCCCATACTCCTCCGAAACGGCTTGACCGATTCTCATGAAATTTTGTGAGCATATTGAGTAGGTCTGAGAATCGGCCAACATCTATTTTTCATACCCCTTAGTGATAAGGGTTGTCCACCTTAAACATTTTTATGGCAAAACAAAGTTTGACGGGACAGCTAGTTTAATTGGGATGATGACACCTATCTTAAATATTGTCAAGAACATGGTGTTTAAAAAACATAGCCCCTATGAAGTTAATACAACCAACATATTTCAAAAAAGCTGTAGAAACCAATTTTTAAACACACAAAACGCAGTAAATATTCGGTCAATTGACTCCGATTTCTGATACATGACCGTGACGTCACGATCATTTATTCCCATACGAAATCTATGGAGGCAGACCGTTTTGACAAATAATAAAAAGTATGTCAACGATTGGTGGTGTCGTCTAGCCAATTATAAAATTGCTAACAGCTTAATTTGTTTTGGTGTTCTGTGAAAACAAATTAGAATTTGATGATGGATCGAATGATTGGTTTGGAATTTTTAATTTGAATAATTTTTATAAACGAATGCTCAGTGGCACTGTTATAATATTTAATGTCAAAAGTCCGTTGACCGTTAAGGCGCTTGCAGACGATAGTCAGTAAGTAGGTACTGTTGTTAACTCTTTGCTGACACCCACTGTGTCCAAAACACGTCGTTATGTATTAAGAGCATTCGAAATCATTTTTTTTGTGTCTCTGATCCCGCCTTATAAAGAACCTACTTAATCAATGTTTCTTTGAATGAAATGGTAAATCCAAAACAATTACAATAAGTAGTTCTCAGCTCAACAGTTGGCCATAAAAAGTAGATAGCTTTCACACACGAAAAACTTATCGAATCTTTTTTTATATATACAACAACATCACATACATTGATCTGACTCCGTAGTAAGTAGCTTAAGCACTTGTGTTACAGTTATCAGAATCAACAGTTATATTACAAATAAACTTAAATAAATACACATACTTGATACTTAAATAAATTTACATACAGTGTTTCGAATTTGGCAAATATTTTTCATATTCGTGGTTCAATAAACCTCTTCATTGTCTGCTCAGAGCGCCTTAACAGCATTTTCTCATTTACTTAACGACTCATTTCAGAAGTTTCGAGCTCATCTTGTTTACTCGTTTAGAAGTACACAGGTACACACAACAGCATAACAGGCTACCCAATTTTGTTCCAAAATCGCCCACATTACAAGCGAATAAGATGACGCTATGATCACCTTGACGTGCTCTCATGTGTACATAGCCTAAAACTGTAGTACAACATGCAACATTCATGTGTTTAGTAATTTCGCTAGCTAAATTGTAGGTGAGTGCATATTGTTTTAGTATGTAATTACGGGTTAGGTAGGTAGTGTTGGGAAAATAGCAGTTTTGCTATCGATTGTTGGCTAGAAAATGTTGCTGCGAAGGCCATGTTATAATGCCAGAAAGTGTACATTTAAACTTTAATCCAGATCCTTTTTTAAATTTTTTTAGGGTAAAGAATAAGACAAGTTAAATTTAGTCATGACGTTTGTTTTTGTCAGGCACTGATGGATTTAAGATGCATTTTCAAAATCAGTCGACTGCAGAATGCATAATAACATGTTATGAAGTCGTACTAATCAAAGGTAAGTAAGTCTCTAGCGCGTTATTTCTTTTGGCTTTGTTCGATAAACCAGTTATAAACTGACTTTTGTAAATGGACATGGGATAACAAAGGAATCTATCGGTAAATAATCCCCACACAACACTAGCCTTAGCTATTCTAACCACATGTTTTAGATAATAGCGTCATTTGAATACAAATTCAAATGTAATTAATACAATTTAGATAACCATGTAAATAAATAGCTTTTGAATCGAGCAGTTTAAATGAACGTTTTGGACATTGAGTGCAAGGGACAGAATTGTTGCATTTTCTAACCAAAGAGTGGAAAATCTAAAGAATTAACTATTATTTTGTATATTGGGTACCCCAAAAAGTTGTGTCAAGCCGACGCTTGGTGGTAGAAGACCCAAAAAGATATCGGAATCTCACGTATGTTCCTCGATTGGAGGCTTGACACAACTTTTGTGACTTTAACTTTTTTATATTTTATAATTTTTTAGATTTTTTTATTAGTCGCGACGACCGTGTCAATTCATTAACAGTTGTTTTTGTCCCAAGATATTGGATCATCTTTATATATATATAAAATTCTCGTTTCACAATGTTCGTTCTCGCACTCCACCGAAACGGCTTGACTGATTCTTATGAAATTTTGTGAACATATTGAGTAGGTCTGAGAATCGGCCAACTTCTATTTTTCATATCCCTTAGTGATAAGGGTTGTCCACAATAATTTATATTACATGGCAACGTTTGCCGGGTCAGATAGTTGTCTATATGGATGAGTATAATCAGCAAAACGACAGCTCTAAAGTTTTTGATGCAAATGGAAGACCACAAAATAATACCTACCCATTTTAACCCACCGGTCCTTTAAGTAGGTAAGTGTCCCGTATCATATTAGGTAGGTACCTGTTCTTAATTGGACAGGTAACTTCCTTTTTGGTACCAGCCTTCAGGCGCTGAATATTGGGTTTCTTATTACAAAATTTAAGATGGCGCCAGTGTTTTGCGGAACAACGTTTCAGTCCATTGTTTTGCATTCAAATAACTGCCTAGTTTTTGTTATCGTTATCGAGTGCAAAATAATGAAAACTATTGTAAACCTGATGTAACTTTGATAATTTATTTTTGTTTATTGTAATTAATTTCATTATTACTAGCTTGATCTTTTAATTTTACTAAGCATTTTGTTTTCAACCGCTAGTCTTTCGACTCATTTCAAAATTTTGGGTATTTTAAAATTACTATTTTTAAAAACTTCAAGAGGAATTTAAAAACGGTAATTTTCCATTCGTAGACAATTACACATTGGTCACATAAGTTATTGTTTCAGAATTTAATTAACAATTTTAAATGCAAACTATTTATTTGAGATACAGTTAAATTTCAATTCTGATACATGTGCGTTAGGTTTTAGATATTTACCAGTAATTCACTAATAGTTAAAATTCACTCAAACTATTTTAACAATAATTTGGCTTAAATAACCTGCTAAGGCAAGCTTTTAGTTTTAGAATATATGTGAAATTCAATAAATCAACTAATTTTAACTACAATAAAAAACAATGTTAGTTTTATTTTAACTAAATAGACTATTAAACTTAGAAACACATTTAAACTAAGTATTCGATGTAGAACAAACATCGTGTTGACAAAACCTTTTTACACTCTTTAATTTATAACCTAGAAAAGACTGCTTCGTAAAAGCTACTTTTAGAAACAATCCAAAAAGCATGTACGTCTGTTAAGAAAATCAGATTTTTGTTATAAGGAACGACAAATTAAGCAGGTATTTTTTGCATGCTTTCAATTTGACACTAGGTTAATTTGGCGTTTCTCATAATTTAGGTCGATTTCAAAAAATATAGACGCACTAAAATAAGCAATTTTTTGAAAGTAGTCGGCGATCAAGTTCATAGTTCAAAACTCTTTGGAGCATTAAATGTTTATCACAACACTTCTAAAAATTTAAAAAGTCAACATCTAATTTCGCCTTATGTTATCTATGGGGTTCAACGTCCGCTGTGACGACGTAAGTGTTGCCATGCTTCCTACACGGCGAGTCATCTATGCCATAGAAACATACACTCCTCTGCGGATACACTTTGGGCTTAAAATCTACTGAGGAACCTATATTCCTGGGCAGTGTTTTCGATTTCTTACAACTAAGATCACTTTTCAAGCAATAATCGTAGATAATTTTTGGTCCTTCGTTGAAATATTGACTGTAGTAGCCGTCACTATCGAAAGTCATGCTTCTTGAGAAATGGTCGAGACAATAATGGGGTGTGTGGGACCCTTCGGGGCAGGTCCTGGGCTCATGCGGGGGCCCTAGGGCCCACGAGACGGGGGGTGTTGGGGCCCACGGCGGGGGCCCCAAAGGTCACCCTCAGCGAATCGGTTTGGAGACTATGATGACGTCGGGAGCGGAACGCGTGGTCTCGGCGCTCATTGGCCGACGGTCTGACATCTTTTTGTCTGTAACAATGAAATTTACTGTAAAATAGTTATGACCGTACCGTAGTACCTACCTATCTTTAGCTTCCAAAAGCTAAGTAAAAAAATGAAATGGGGACAACATCACAAAAACGAAGGCACCACAAAATTAGTAACCAATTTTGTTTCCGTCCGGGGATCGAACCCGGGACCTCCTAGAAAGAGGCACCTTGAAACCGGTACTCATGGCACTGCACCACGTCGTCTAAATCTGACTTAGGTATGAAAAGTAAAGTTATAGACAAACAAAACGAATAACATGTTAAAAGCACCTATCATGCTCTTAACACGTTTTCAAAACTTGTTTTTTTGGAAATTAAACTTCGACGTGTTAATATAGGTTTAAGTATTTAGAATATGCTATTTCTCAGGTGTGAACTAATGTCAAATGGACTCATAAAATCCGGAATGTAAACCTTAGACGAAACAGTCTACTCGTTGTCAAATGATGATTCCAAATGAACGAGCAGGAAGCGGCTGGATAAAAATATACACGGGACCAGATAAGAAACCAGCTTATGTCATCCAGTAGGGATTGCAATTGCTGGACAATCATCCAACAATTCAGGTCCATTTAGCGCAGTGCGAACCCACAAACGTATCAGATTTAATACTTGACTGAATCCGCGTTGGAACCACGCTGAGTTCACGTTGGATCTGCGCTGAATTTGAGCAAATCTAGAAAAATATACATCTGAAGTGTATCTCGCTGGATTTCCGCGAATCCAGGAAAAATCCCGCAAGGGTGGATATGCTAGCTTCCAATGCCTTTTACCTAGTTGCTATAGAATTCCTTTGGCATATCCATGAAAATGCTCAATGCCTAACAAAGGCGAAAACTGACTGAAGAATTAGGTCTTGCTACTTACATGATTTCGTGGTAGGGTGTGGTGGAACTTGGCTTAACAGTTCGATGGTGATCTCCGAGGTGTTGGTTTGTGGAGGTGGTGGCGATGGCCTGGCGATGGTAGCGCCGGAGTAGCCGAAGGTCGAGAATCCGGGTCCGTTGCTACCTGAGCCTGGGGGAGGAAAAATAAATTGATCTTTTTAGCTGGCAAACCTTTCTAAGGGGTCCGTACCCAAAAGGTAAAAACGGGACCCTAATGGTATCACTTTGATGTTCGTCTGTAAGTAAACTCTTTTTCCCAGGTATTTGTGAAGGTATCCAGTCAAAATCAGTCTAATATCCATTGAAGCATTGAAAAATCAATATTCTAAGTTAACACAATCAAAAGATTGTGCTGCTAATTTTTAAAACTCGCATGGAAATCAAAACCTAATATTTGGTTACGAAGCGACGTTTATAGCACAGGTAAAGTAACATTTGAACAAAAATATATACTCGTACTTAATTTTTGCTTAATACTCTTAAAAAATAAACTTTAGGCGGAACCATTCGTAAATGATTCCAAGTCACACTTGGGTGTTCTTTTCTACTCACATCTAAAATCATTAAACAACATTTTTTTATACGGTATTAAATAAAAAAAGAAAGGAAGTTTAAGCTGTTAAGTAATTTGTTGCAATTCAGTTTTAATAAATTACCCTAACGCACACACTGGCCTTTCTCAGAAAATGTTCATTCGCCAATATTGTGTGGTATCAATATTGTCCAATACCCTTCAGCAAGGGACACGGTTCTACCCACAATATTCATCTACTTCCGCAACGAAGATCAATCAAATTCATATTCTATTGAGAACTTTGTCCAATTACCAAGTCAATTTGACTTGAGTCAAGGGTCTGAGACACTACCCTTTAAGCCAATGCACATAGTATCCAATCTATCCATCCCTATCACTCATGCTTTCTTCACCATGTATGCAAACGAGATGGCGAGAGTGGGGAACAAAGACTTTGGGAATTAAAGCTAAGTTTGACCGAAATGCACAACGGATAGTAAAGGGACCCACGCAAGATGAGATTGTCCTAAGTTGCTTTTGAATTTGATTCGAAAGATCAGTATTTTGAAGAAGATGCCTTACTTGTAAAATAATCTAAGTACTTTTTTTTAATTCTTATAAAAAGAATGGAAAGTTTCAAGATAAAAGATAAACACAAGAATTGTGTAGCGTTAGCGAAACACACGTTTTTTAGCAAAAAGAAGAAAAAAACACACGACTACAAAGTAAGCTGAAAAGAAAACAAATGAAAAACTTCAGGTATTTTTTATTTAAATCCCAAAGTACACGTGACAGACACCTAACTTTTGCTTAATATCATTTTCATGAATGTTTTCACAAAAACAGTGTTCATATAAAGTTTTGAATCTGATAATATCTTTGCGAAACTACTCCCATAGTAATAATTTTGAATAACAACGTTGTGTGACACTGGTTGCCAATCTTTTTAATTAGAAAAACGTAAAAAATATTTTTGTAAGCTATATATTTATTTATTGTTTAGTTTTATATGAAAATGATTTAGGAAATTTTTGTGCTCATGTTTTTCTAAACGACAAAAGATTTCATTCTGAAATGACACTAACCAGCTGATGACGTTTAATCAGTTGTTTCATCCAAAAATTTGGAGGATTTAACACTAGAATTGTTTATGCGCAAGTAATAAGATAAGACAAACAATTTTAATAAAATTATTATTAAACACATTGTGCGCCGTGGTGGTCACTGGTGACCCCCAAATAATATTATTTCTATTCTGTCTAGTCTCTCGGCAGTTAAAGGCTTAAATGTCGTTTATATAAAGATTGGGAACCACTGGCATACAACTTCGAAGTTGCTTTTTACTGTGAAACCTGGGCACAAAGCCGAGTCCTTTGTGTTTTGATATCGTTATAACTATTCCAAGTGCTGTATTGTATCACTCGAATAACCCGAGGCAGAGCAAGAAGTTTGAAGCTCCTTTAAAATGCAATTAAAAGTATAATTGTGTGTGTAATAGGAGATTTTCAGCCGACGACTTTTGGGTGCATCACTATGTTAGTTGTGAAGAACAAACGAAAAGATTGAGATTGCTGCTGTACATGGATTTTTAGCTGGAAAGTCGTTATTATGGCAAAAAATATGTACTAAATTGCATTCGAATTTGGATGAAATATATTTTGGTATTAAGGAAACCTTTGCTTGGGGCTTACTTTAAAATAAAAACAACGTCATATGCATTGATCTGTCTCCGTGGTAAGTATCTTAAATACTCATGTTACGAAAATCAGAAACAACAGTGGTATTACAAATAAACTTAAATAAATACATCTAACACCCAGACCAGTACACACAGACATGTCCATATGTTTGTACAGTGCGGGGATCGACCCCGCCACCTCTTGGTCTAATAGTCAACTTTTTAACTAATACACCAAAGTGGTCGTCAAAAGTCGACAATATTAAATAGCAGCCTAATAACTAATATCCTAGTTAGTTAAAAACTAAATATAAGTAGACCAAAGGAACGTGAATAAGATCGTGCTTGACCGTGCTTGTGTCCTGCGATTGGCTGAGAATGTGCCGAAGGCATTTATGATGTCACTTTTAACATTTCAACATTAGCTATTTACGAATGACGGACAGACAAAAAAGTCAATTTTTTAAAGTGCACTTAAGTTAACTCTTAACGCTAACAAGTAAACAACTCACCATCAGAACTAGGAGCCGTTTCCGTTTGGAACAAGCTCTCTCTCGTCTGACAGCCTGACTCTTTCGTGTCTGGCGCGCCAACCGACACATCTCTTATCTCTCTCTTCTCCTCCTCTCTGACGCTCTTGCGCATCGCGTCCTCTTTCTTGCTCGTATCGCTGCGTCTCGTTCTGCCGTTGTGCTCGATTCTGACGTTCTCGACGACCGGGACTTGGTCCACGCTTCGTCGCCACGGTTCATCTTCAGGGTCTAAGGGGACGTCAGGTATGAAGTCCGAGTCGATGCTGCTTGGCTGTAAAGAAAAATGGTTGTGAGTGGGCCAGCTTTAATAAAAAAAGGAAATTAATTTGTTAAAACTTTGAAAGTTTTTTTGACTGAAATATGTTTCTACAGCATTAGAGAATATTTGGAGATTGCATAGTATGGTAAGCACATGTTACTTTTATTTAGTGTGCCCATATTGTTATTTGTTATTATAATTGTAATTTCTAATGTTATTTAAATATTTCACCTAAGTTTTCAAGTGAATAGGCAATGTTTGCCTTTCTTAGATTGCTGAGCTCTTGCCCCGGGCGTTACTGTACTTTGACATTATTTATAACACCTTTTACTCATGTGACTTGCAATAAAGGTTCTGATTCTGATTCATCATAAACAAATTCGCGGCGTCATTGAGACTCGTGATGCCACATGACTCACTTTTGAAGGTAGCCTCAACTTGACTTGACGTCAATGGTCGCGGTCTCCCGGTAGCGTTTATCCGATTGCTAGCATTATGCATATGTTAATTTTTATACAAAAATGGTGACCAAAATTAGCTTCAAGCCTTGAATAAGTACCTAAAATACAGCTAATTAAATCAGTAAGATATTATGAAAAAAATATTGCATCGAGAAGAAACCCTTAAAGTACTTAATTTTTTTATCATATCATCTTTAAACTCACTTTTAAATATCAAGCTTACTAACAAAAAAAATAAATAAAAAAAAACGGTTGTTACATTAAAAATGACTTTATATTAGGTCCTTACCTATGAAATTGGCGTTTTGTATGGGAGGAACAAAAAGTCGAAAATTTTTTATATAGCATATTTATTTAATCAAAGTATGAGCCATTGTAATCTATGCACTTTTGCCATCTCATAGGTAGTTCATTGATCCCTTTACTAAAAAAACCATTCGAACGGGAATCAATAAAATCTTTGAAGGCGACTTGGACTGCCCCATCTGAGTTGAACTTTTTCCCTTGCAAGAAGTTATCCAAATTTCGAAAAAAATGGTAATCTGTTGGAGCAAGGTCCGGGGAGTACGGTGGATGCCTTAGAGATTCCAATTGAAGTTCTTCTAATTTGCTAGCCGTCTGTTGTGCAGTGTGTGGTCTAGCGTTGTCGTGAAGCAGCAGTGGCGTAGAGCGATTGACCAGCCTTGGTTGTTTAGCAACTAGCTTTTCCATCATGGTTTGCAATTGCTGACAATAGATATCTGCCGTAATCGTCTGGCCAGATTTGACAAAACTGTAATGAACGACACCGGCGCTAGTCCACCAAACGCTTACAAGTAACTTTTTATTGGTCAATTTTCGCTTGGAGCAGGCTTTGGCTGGCTTGCCAGGGTCCAGCCATTGCGATGAGCGCTTCCGATTATCGTAGAGAATCCACTTTTCATCACAGGTAATGATTCGATTTAAAATCCCTTCGTTATTGTGCCGGTCAAGTAATGTAACGCAGCAGTTGACGCGCGTTTGCCGGTTTGCTTCACTCAATTCGTGAGGAACCCACCTTTCAAGTTTTTTAATCTTCCCAATTTGCTTCAAGTGGATTAAAACAGTTTTATCACTAACGCCAAAGCCTGCAGCTAACTCGGACGTGGTTTGCGATGGATCCGCTTCCACAATAGCCTTCAATTCTTCATTATCAACTTGGGTCTCCGGCCGTCCACGGGGCTTGTTTTGCAGGTCGAAATTTCCAGAACGAAAACGTTGGAACCAAAAACGCACTGTGTTTTCTTTTGCGACACAACCGCCATACACATCATTAACCCTTCGAGCCATTTCCGCAGCACTGGTGCCACGGTGGAACTCGTACTCGTAAATAACGCGATATTTCAAATTTTCCATTTTGTAAATTGAGCGATGCAAACAGAAAAAAGATAAGTAAAAAAACAAATGAATGACGGTTTACGAAACACAACTACATGTGGAAATAGCTGTATAAATTTGAATTTCGAATTCCTAACCAAATAGGAAAAATTTGTGATCAAAGTGGCCAGTACGACAAAACGCCAATTTCATATGTAAGGACCTAATATTACGTTATTTGACCGTTTATTTTGGCCGTGGCAAAAATCTTTTCTGGTTGAATTTAAAACTCCTTTCTTGTGGTAAATAAAAATGTCCTCCACAGAGGCGTCACGTCAAACACATTAGAATGTGCCTCGGTAAAGGACCCTTCACTTCCAACCAATTACACTTTTTCGTGTCATCCAAATTCATTGGAATGCGATAGGGTTGGCAGAATTGATTTTTTTTTTGCTTTTTTGTATAATCCGTAGTTTCTTTCTCAAGTGACAAATAAAAATACCAAATTCAAATCTCATGTCCAATCTTTGACTTCAGCCAATCATTCCTTTATCACTCTCTCTTCCTCCTTAATCAATCACTCTTGCTGGAATCACTTAGCTATGAAGGAATTAAAGAATTTCTCAAAAGAATTACTTAATATAGGAACCTGTACGCGTGCTATTTGTACTGATCCCGAGGCAACAGATCCGTAGGGCACATAGGTGATTAAATTTGTGTGCAGTACACATACATGCTGACATACACTCAAATATCACCCACTCACTCACACACACACCTCACCACACTCACTCTACTCACTCCAATCCCACATAATTCACATCGCACCCTCACCACAAACACCTCACCTGCACCACACACACTTCACACACACTCACACACACCTCAATCACATTTCACTCACAGCAAACCATAACTTATCTTAATTGATTTAATTTAAAATAAGTCTAAATTATTTTGTTCCTTAGTCTTACTAAGCAAACCGTAAGGGAATGAGCGGGTTATTCCCAACAACAACATAATGTATATTTATAATGTCTATGACAACTTAATGGGAAACTCGAAAAAATGTTTTAAAAAGACTTTGTTTAATAAATGTTTTTTTTAACTCCTTGTGAAAAAAATTTGTACACAAAATTCAAAGAGCAAATGATCCAGTGCCACCCCTAACAATACCATAGAGTTCGCCTCTCATAGCAAGCGGTGGCAATTAGCGGAGCCTATTGAATATAGCGGAAAATCGCTCCGCTAAATTAAACCCACAGCAAAAAAACGAGTGCTTACATTTCACTGCCTTTATAAAGAAAAAACTGAATACGTGACGCGTGTCCCGTAATGTATACAGCCAGTTTTGTATGAAATGACTTACAGTTTTGTATTTACTTTTCTACAAGAGAGCGAACGATGTGGTCGAACAATAAAAATAATAGTTTAAAAAAACTAAAAAAACACGCTTTTATTGCTAACTAAAAAAGAGAAAATAATTTCTGAGTACACGGAATTTATATTACAGTAGAGTAAAAAGCGTGGGGTGCACTTTATGACGTTTTCATACTTTTATACGTGCCAATAATAGGATGATTTTCACATATGTACTACTATACGATGCACCCCACGCTTTTTACTCTACTGTAATATAAATTCCGTGTACTCAGAAATTATTTTCTCTTTTTTAGTTAGCAAGCGTGTTTTTTTAGTTTTTTTAAACTATTATTTATTTTAGTTAAATCTCTTAATTATTGCATTGTCATTGGTACTTAATCACAGATTACTAAATAGTTACTACACTTAATGTGTTAGTTAATAGTGACATCTATTGGCAAAATACAGAGCTTCTAGTGCAAATCAATTGGATCAGTTAAAACTGCATAGCATTAGCAGCGACATCTAATGATTGCTATCGAAACTAACTAGCTAAGCGAACGCTAAAGGTTACAAAACTCGAACCATTCAAGTAATTGACTAGATACTTTCGTAATATATGTGAAAGAGATGGCGCCGTGCGGAAAATGTAAGAAGGCGATTTCAGCAATATTAAAATTAATTTTATTTTTTTAGTTAATAAGGATAATCAAAAACTCTTATCAAATTATTACATTGTCATCGGTCCTTGACCCCTGTGCAAATTTCCATGTTAATCAGACTCCTAGAAGTAGGTGAAAATGAAGTGCAAAGATTCCGTTACATACATAGTTACATACAGGTCAAGCTAAATAAAAGCGTGTTTTTCTCTTTTTTAGTTAGCAATAAAAGCGTGTTTTTTTAGTTTTTTTAAACTATTTGGTGACGCCAAAGTAATCTTAATTTTTAATTGATTAATATATATTTTTAACGTGGTACACATTCCCGCTCCTTTGAAATCTACCTTTAAATCAAAACACATGCAGCGCCGATACGCCTAGCGCCATCTATCGGCGTCTTGAGGAAGAAATCAGTTGCATAAATTGCATTTTGATGGCCGGCATGAAATTATAACTCTCCGCGATTTTCGTGTGAAATAAGTGTCTAGACACGGACATTGCGTCCTAGTAATCATCTAAAAGGTGTGTCGCGATCCCGTGGTGCTGATAGTGATTGCGGGAGAACTGTGGTGTGTACAGTGACCGCCTGCTACCCTGGCTGAACCTGGACTTCGCCGTTGGACTGGGCGTGAGCTCTTTGGGTGGTAAGCCTGCATGTCCCTCTAACTCCACTCCCGTTATATCGTACCACGTGTATTTCAGTGTATTGCTATCATAAAAACATTTTTGCTATCGAAGGATTTGGCGCGACCATCTTTACTGGTCCTACCGAACCGGATTGGTCCTACCAAACCGGACCTTTCACCGGTTTATTTATATCCATTGCGGATTAATTCATCAACCCTTATTAGCATACTTCTCTTTAAGGTCCTAATAAGTGATTTTCAATCATATTGCATGATATTCCTTGTGTAGAACGACATTGCGTCATCTACCTCGTGGAACCAAATCGCGAAAAATACTCGCAATCTTTGCCCGTAACATTGTGTTACGCATTTATTCTCTTAGATATATTGCATATCTACGTACATTTACATTAATTTCACATATCACACCAACATTCATTTTCAAATTTTCAACCATACCGGCAAAATACCGGCATACGTATTTTTATTCCGAGCTTACCTACTTTCGCCGCATATAGTTCGGCATCGCGGTTATTATTATACCTATTAATCTTTTATCATATTCAATAATTATTTACACGTTCAAACATGTCTCAGAAGGATAGGATCGACACTTCTGCCGAGTATGATATTCGGCTAACTATCTTGATAGCTAAACGTAATGCTATTTTCGAAGTCATACAAAAAATTTATGATTTATCTTCAAACATTCACAAAGATGCCGCTAGGATGGAAAGTTTCCTTGACGAATCCGCCAATGTGGACTCATTACGTGACAGTTTCGAGAAGATTCTAGATGAATACAATACACGTTTGTTGGAGGTAGACCCTTCTGGAAAGCCCGATTATAAAAGCTATGTCGCGTTTGAATCATTGTTCAGTAGGATCAAGCGATTACGAACGGAATGTGTGCAGCAATCACAATCCAGTACTTCTTTCGATACAAAAAATATCTTAGCTCCGAATAAGGCCGTTGCCACATTACCGCCGATCGAATTAATGACCTTCTCTGGCGATATTCGCTCATGGCCATTATTTTATGCCAGTTTTAAATCCACTGTGCATGATAATCCATCCCTCACGGACGCCGAAAAGCTATACTATTTACTGGGCAAATTGACTGGGAAGGCTCAGACCGTGTGCGCAGGCATAACTCCGAGCGCTGAGAATTATCAATTGATATTGCGTGCTTTAATTGATAAATACGAAGACAAAAGAATGTTAGCTTCCGCGTACTTAAATCAAATATTCGATTTTAAACCTTTGCAATCGGCCTCCGCCGCTAACTTTGATTTATTCACTGAGAATTTCACAAGTGCAGTGCGCGCTTTACACAACTTAAAACTAAATAATCTAACTGATTTAATTCTACTTCACGTTGCCCTTAAAAGGTTAGACTCGGATACTGTTCGCGCTTTCGAGATAAGTACTAGTTCGAAAATACCTAACTTCGAGGACTTAGTCGAATTTATTAAGATTCGCGCCAAGATTTTAGAAAGAACTCAATCCACTCCCGGTTCATTGACCGGCCGTCAAAACAATAACAATAATACCCGACGTTCGAATAACGCAAGTAACTCCGCTTCGGCGCCTAAGTACCAGGCGTACGTCAGTACTGTCGATAGTAATTCAAAGTGTCTGTGTACTAATATTGTGCATCAAAACTTATTTAAATGTTCTGAGTTTAATAAGATGACACCTCAAGAGCGTTTTAAATGCGTAAAGGATAAAAATGCATGCGTGAATTGTCTAAGTGTTAATCACCGAGTTTCCAACTGCATTTCTAATATTAATTGCCGCGTATGTAAAATGAAACATCACACAATGTTGCACTTTAAACGCGAAAACCCGGGTCATCCTCCGGCCGCGTCAGCGCCCTCGTCAGCTGTTGCGCGCCCCGCGCCTGCCGAGTGCGCGCCCCCCGCGTCTACCGCGCCCCCGCAGCTCACCGCTGCGGCGACCTCGCGCCAGGACGTTGCGTTGTGTGCTACCTATAATGCATCCGATACAAATAACTTGTCGTGTTTACCTACGCAGACTGCCCCCGCGCGTAGTAAACAAACTACTGTTTTATTATCGACCGCGCAAGTAGTAGCATATGATAATAACGGTGTTCTGCATATTATTCGCGCGTTGTTGGACTCGGGTTCTCAAAGCCACTTCATTACGAAGGAGTGCTGTGATCGTTTAGGAATTCAGTTACATAACACCGAACGTACTACTGTCAAGGGGTTCGGCGGAACTGAAAAAGTAATTAAAAGTAACTTGATTGATTTGAAAATATTTTCTCGCTTTAATAGCAACGTTTGTTTTAACATTTCTTCGCTTGTCGTTGACCAAGTCACCGACTTATTACCAACCGCAACGGTAGACCATTCTGCCTTGTCTCATTTAGCAGGATTACCGCTAGCGGACGAGAGTTTTGGAGTGCCTAATAAAGTTGACGTTTTGATAGGCGCGTCCCTCTTTCCGCACTTGTTTCTCCCCGATGTAGTTCACGCGTCGCGTGACTCATCGGCGCCCTCCGCCTTGCATACGGTGTTGGGATATGTGGTCATGGGTACTGCACCTACAGTACCTACATGTAATAATCACCAGGCCCTGACATGTTGTCACGCTCAGGAACCTGTCGCTATTGACTCTCTAGTCAGGCGTTTTTGGGAGCTCGAGGAGCTACACTCCACTCCCCCCGCTCAGCATCCCGCTGATGTTGAGTGCGAAGAATTTTATAAAGCGACTACAACTCGCGATCCCGTTAGTGGCAGATACGTTGTCGGCCTGCCATTCAATGAGGATGTTTATTCCTTAGGGAATTCTCTTGAAATCGCTCGCAAACGTTTCATGTGCCTCGAAAGAAAGTTAGAAGCATCCCCCAAGTTGCGATCGGCATATGACGACGTCATAAGAGATTATTTGGGTAAAGATTATATTGCCCCCGCGCCTCATTACGAGTCACGTGACCCCGAACCTATTTACGTCATACCGCACCACGGAGTCGTCCGTGAAGATAAGACGTCGACCCGTCTCCGCATTGTTATGGATGCCAGCTGTAAAACTAACACTGGGCGATCACTGAATGATATTCTGCATCCAGGACCGAACTTGCAGGGCGATTTATTTAAAATTATTTTGAACTTCCGCCTGTTCGCTGTCGCAATGACCGCGGACTGCCGTCAGCAATTTCTCCAAATTATCATGCGTGAGGCTGATCGTCGTTATCAGTGTTTTTTATATCGCTTTAGTCCACAAGACCCACTCGTGCTGTACCAATTTAATCGCGTGTGCTTCGGCTTATCGTCGAGTCCTTACCATGCATTGCGCACGGTAAGACAGCTCATCGATGATGATGGTGCGAAGTACCCGCTTGCGAGTTGCATTGCGTCTTCTTCGCTGTATATGGACGATCTAGCTTTTTCACTCCCTAGTGAATCTGAAGCGGTCTCCGCCTCTCAGCAATTAATCGAGTTATTCAAGGGTGCACGATGGGATCTTGTCAAATGGAATAGCAATAGTCGGTTTGTGCTAAATAATCTCCCCGCTTCTTACAAACTTCGTAATGACGTGGAGTTTGATAAGTCTGTGCAACACAAAATATTGGGGTTGCATTGGTCTATTGAAGACGACTCATTTTACTTTAAAATATCAGTACCCGACGATGATACATGCACTAAACGCTCGATCTTGTCGACTGTTGCCCGTCTGTGGGACATAATGGGTTTCGTTGCTCCCACAGTCGTGTATGCTAAGCTGTTAATAAAACAGCTTTGGCTACTTCATCTCGATTGGGACGATGTACCACCACCATCCATCATTAAGATGTGGAAACAGTTCTGCACTGAATTACCTTTTCTCAACGAATTGCGCATACCGCGTCACGTCGGTGCATTTGAGAATAGTGTCATCACCCTTCTGGGTTTTTCCGATGCCAGTGAGAACGCGTACGGTGCCGTAGTGTACCTACACGTGAATACTGTGGCTGGTAATACCGTCCAACTGGTATGTGCGAAGACTAAAGTCGCCCCGACTAAACCTGTTTCAATAGCGCGTCTCGAGCTATGTGGAGCCGTCCTATTGTCGAAGTTGCTTCGTGCAGTTCTTGATAATTACTCTCATCATTTCTCAATTAAGACATTCGCTTTCATCGACTCCAAAGTCGCTTTGTATTGGATAAAGAGTTCGCCACATAGGTGGCAAACGTTTGTTGCGAACCGTGTTGTTCAAGTCACTGATAATATTTCAGCTGACAACTTCTTTCATGTCGCAGGTGTGGAGAACCCCGCTGACATTTTGTCGCGTGGTATTACGCCACATAAGTTAATTTCACACCCCTTGTGGCTTCATGGGCCTCAGTGGGCCTCATTAGATCCGTCACAGTGGCCTCTTAAGACTTTGGATGGCGAGTCTATTACAAACGTACCTGAAGAAAAGGTTTTGGCACACGCAGTGTCAGCTCCTGTGACACATTGCGTGTTATACGAGCTCGCCACGCGAATCTCCTCATGGAGCAAACTATTACGTGTGATCGTATACGTCTGTAGGTTCGCAAAACTGTTGCCCCGCCGCGGCAGTGTTGTAATAACAGCCTCTGACATTGAATTCGCAGAAAACAAAATGCTCTGCGCCTTGCAAGCAAAACACTTTGCATCGGACTTTTTAAGCATAAAAACAAATAAAAATTGTTCACCTGCTCTCATGCGCTTGAGACCTTTCGTAGATAATGGGTTGATCCGCGTTGGCGGTCGCCTTAGTAACGCCGCGTTAGATTACGCTCAAACTCATCCGGTCATTCTGCCGCGCAATGATCATGTAGTAAACATGATCATTGATTATTATCATACAAAACATTTACATGCCGGGCCAGAATTACTCATGTCATTGCTTCGACAGAAATTCTGGATCCTGTCCGCACGCCGTATTGTGAGACAACGTGTCCACTTGTGCAATACGTGCTTCCGACTTAAACCACGCCCAACTTATCCATTGATGGCTGACTTACCTGACAGTCGCACACGCCAGGTCGTAAAGGCTTTCACACACACGGGCTGCGATTACGCCGGTCCCATAGCTTACGCGCCTGTGCGCCGCCGTGGTGTACGTAGTGAGAAAGCATACTTCTGTATTTTCACCTGTCTTACGACTCGTGCTGTGCATTTAGAAGTCGTCACAGACCTCAGCACTCCCACCTTTCTCGCCGCTTTCAAGCGCTTTCTTTCTCGACGCGGGCCCGTGCAGTGCATGTATTCCGATAATGGAACAAATTTCAAGGGAGCCAACGCGTATCTTCGTGATCTCTATAAATTTCTTAACGAATATCATAAAAGGCTCGAACAAGAGTGTGCTGAGAGCCGTATACAATGGAAATTCGTATGTCCCAGGTCGCCACATTTCGCCGGGGCGTGGGAGAGTCTCGTGAAAGTCGTGAAATCTCATCTGTTCCGAGTCATCGGACAGCAGCTTCTTTCTTATGAAGAGCTTAATACTATACTCGTTCAAATTGAGTGCCTCCTTAACTCTCGTCCGCTGACGGTCTTAAGCTCAGACCCCGCGGAGCCAACGGCTCTTACGCCGAGCCATTTTTTAATTACTTCACCTTTATTGTCACTGTCCGCGCCCGCAGTTGACTCCGACTCAGTCAGTCTAACTCAGAGACATTCGTTGTTGGATAACTTGGTCCAATTCTTTTGGGCCCGTTGGAGGATGGAATATCTGCACGGTTTACAAGTAAGACAAAAGTGGAATACCCCCTCCATTTCTATCACTCCAGGTACTGTCGTGGTTGTCATAGACGATAATGCACCACCGTTATCCTGGCCACTAGCGATTGTAGAGAAGGTCCATCCGTCCAAGGACGGCGTCGTACGCGTGGTAACCGTCAGAAACGCCAAGGGAACTTACCTCCGTCCGGTAGTCCGTCTTTGTCCTTTGCCACAACAGTAACGTAACTTATATTTATATATTATAGACCTTCAGTCACTTTATTTTATTTTTATTATATAGATAGTACATATATTTAATTCGATAGTCTATCCGCATAACATACAAATGCTCAACAAGAGTTTATATCTTATCTTCTCTGTAACTAGGGAGTATCTTAGTTATAGAATGTTCTTATTCCTTCTTATGGATGTTTTTTAAAGGTGACCCTTTAAGGGCGGGTGGAAATGGTGACGCCAAAGTAATCTTAATTTTTAATTGATTAATATATATTTTTAACGTGGTACACATTCCCGCTCCTTTGAAATCTACCTTTAAATCAAAACACATGCAGCGCCGATACGCCTAGCGCCATCTATCGGCGTCTTGAGGAAGAAATCAGTTGCATAAATTGCATTTTGATGGCCGGCATGAAATTATAACTCTCCGCGATTTTCGTGTGAAATAAGTGTCTAGACACGGACATTGCGTCCTAGTAATCATCTAAAAGGTGTGTCGCGATCCCGTGGTGCTGATAGTGATTGCGGGAGAACTGTGGTGTGTACAGTGACCGCCTGCTACCCTGGCTGAACCTGGACTTCGCCGTTGGACTGGGCGTGAGCTCTTTGGGTGGTAAGCCTGCATGTCCCTCTAACTCCACTCCCGTTATATCGTACCACGTGTATTTCAGTGTATTGCTATCATAAAAACATTTTTGCTATCGAAGGATTTGGCGCGACCACTATTATTTATTTTATTTATTTTAGTTAAATCTCCAAATTATTGCATTGTCATTGGTACTTAATCACAGATTACTAAATAGTTACTACACTTAATGTGTTAGTTAATAGTGACATCTATTGGCAAAATACAGAGCTTCTAGTGCAAATCAATTGGATCAGTTAAAACTGCATAGCATTAGCAGCGACATCTAATGATTGCTATCGAAACTAACTAGCTAAGCGAACGCTAAAGGTTACAAAACTCGAACCATTCAAGTAATTGACTAGATACTTTTGTAATATTTGTGAAAGAGATGGCGCCGTGCGGAAAATGTAAGAAGGCGATTTCAGCAATATTAAAATTAATTTTATTTTTTTAGTTTATAAGGATAATCGAAAACTCTTATCAAATTATTGCATTGTCATCGGTCCTTGACCCCTGTGCAAATTTCCATGTTAATCAGACTCCTAGAAGTAGGTGAAAATGAAGTGCAAAGATTCCGTTACATACATAGTTACATACAGGTCAAGCTAATAATAAAAAAATAAAAATAAAAGCGTGTTAAAAAGGATTTTTTCATCCATTCAACATTCAGCCAAAAAATTGTCACCAGACGAGTCACACTATCTTAGCTCGCCGCTCTACAGCTGCTCCTGCTCACCAAGTCAGATGACCTTGATGATAATGGGTGGGGGGCGGAGGGTGTGATAGCAGAGAAATACTTTTTTGGCGCGGTTCCTGACGTCAATGTTAGCTGCACTAGTATATTTAGTATATTACCGTATATCTAAGAACGAGCTATATCAGTTGGAGTAAAGGCGTGAAAGTCGTTGAAGGCTCGGCTTGAGGCTATCTCTGGTAGAAGAATACTTTTGGCAATCTCGTGCTACCTCACCTCGTCCTTCAGAATTTTGTTGCGCAGGAATTTTTAACACGCTTTTATTAGCTTGACCTGTATGTAACTATGTATGTAACGGAATCTTTGCACTTCATTTTCACCTACTTCTAGGAGTCTGATTAACATGGAAATTTGCACAGGGGTCAAGGACCGATAACAATGCAATAATTTGATAAGAGTTTTCGATTATCCTTATTAACTAAAAAAATAAAATTAATTTTAATATTGCTGAAATCGCCTTCTTACATTTTCCGCACGGCGCCATCTCTTTCACAAATATTACGAAAGTATCTAGTAGCGTTCGCTTAGCTAGTTAGTTTCGATAGCAATCATTAGATGTCGCTGCTAATGCTATGCAGTTTTAACTGATGCAATTGATTTGCACTAGAAGCTCTGTATTTTGCCAATAGATGTCACTATTAACTAACACATGAAGTGTAGTAACTATTTAGTAATCTGTGATTAAGTACCAATGACAATGCAATAATTTGGAGATTTAACTAAAAAAAAGAAAATAAATAATAGTTTAAAAAACTAAAAAAACACGCTTTTATTGCTAACTAAAAAAGAGAAAATAATTTCTGAGTACACGGAATTTATATTACAGTAGAGTAAAAAGCGTGGGGTGCTTCGTATAGTAGTATGTGAAAATCATCCTATTATTGGCACGTATAAAAGTATGAAAACGTCATAAAGTGCACCCCACGCTTTTTACTCTACTGTAATATAAATTACGTGTACTCAGAAATTATTTTCTCTTTTTTAGTTGCAATAAAAGCGTGTTTTTTTAGTTTTTTAAACTATACTCGTAGAAACTTGACCTCCTTAACACAGACTAAGTATAGCAATAGCCCAGATGAACAGTTAAATGACTCCACCTGTCAGAAAATGGACACCTAACTTGTGCTTAGCAAAGCTCCTCTGCCGCTTCATCATCACGTTGTTTTGGTTCTCCCTCTCCAGGTATACTTGCTGCTCGCTGTCGCTCACCAGGTCAGATGACCTCGATGTTAGTTGAGGACAAATGGTAAAGAGAGGTGGTGTTTCTTACCTCACTCGTAGCTACGCTGGTTTATCTACATACAAAGTCTGTATCCATTTAAATAGCTTATTGTCGAGCTTCGTCAATTTGTCACTTGTTGTCACAGGCGTGACTTGTATCAAGGCAGCGTCTTCATTTATGCTCAATCTGGTCTTAACTGCCTTCAACGAAATTATGGTTAGCGCGAACTCATGCTATCAAAGAGGAAGAGAAGACAGAAAGAAGGAATATGATCACCAACCTGTTGCTTAAAGAAGCTTCTCTGCCGCTTCACCATCTCGTTGTTATGGTTCTCCCTCTCCAGGCTGGCTCGTGACTCGCTGTCATTTTGAAGTAATTCACTTCCAGGGTCAGCAGCTGCACACTAGGTCAGATAACCAAGATGTTAGTGGAGGACAAATGGGGAAAGGGGTGCGGATTCTTACCTCAGTCGCAGCTACGATGGTTTATCTACATATAAAGTCTGTATCCATTTGAATAGCTTAATGACAAGCTACGTCATTTTGTCACTTGTTGTCACAGGTGTGACTTGTATCAAGGCAACGTCTTCATTTCTGCTAGCGCAATCTCATGATGTCAAAGAGGTAGAGTGAGACAGAAAGAAGGAATATGGTCACCAACCTTATGCTTAGAGAAGCTCCTCTGCCTCTTCACCATCTCGTTGTTATGGTTCTCTCTCTCCAGGCTGGCTCGCGGCTCGCTGTCGCTCTGAAGCCGCTTCGCGTCTAGCGTCAAGCGACTGCCCACAAGGTCATCGAGGCGGTCTTCGCAGGACTGCCTGATGTGCTCCTGGGTAGGAAAGTGGGGAAATTTATAAAAAGGTTGTAAGGAGAGAGTAAAAACTTAGTACATTTTTGTTGAAAATCGCACCTTGCTACACTCAGGGCACGCCTGCGTCATACTGCCGCCGCTAATCGCGACTGACAGCGATTGAGGTGCAGCAATCGGTTGAAACGCTGTTATAAGCGAGTCCCAGCGACAGAAAGTCATAAGTGTGGCCTAAGCGTATATAATGTAGCCATTGGTAGAGAACTGATGAGCCCAATGAAAATAACCATGCCAAGCCCAATGAAAGGCTATTAAGATTCAGCTTTTTTGTCAACCTAGATTCTAATCTCGCGTAACACAAAACCACGAATATAAACTATTATTTTAGAAATCTTCAATTGTAATTTCTATGTAGGTAGGTTTATTTCGTTTTATGTGCTAAATAAATAGAATTTTATTTTAAAAGTTATAACTTGGTGATATAATATTGATATCAAATAAAAATATCTTCGAACCGATTCCTAACCGGGATCGGCAAAGCATACGAAGTGGCACGAAATGCTTATGTTTTTACTCAAACGTTGTTTCGCAGACTCAGAAGTCATACTCTTTAAGCCAATGTCCGTAGTTTTGAATTAGTTATCCCTGTCACTCCTACTAGCTTGCCCGTGCGAGTGAAAGGGCTGGCTAGAACTGGAAATGCGAATGAAACGTTATAGAGTAGGGCCTCAAGCTAACAAGAGGCAAGCTATCCGACGTATTGCATTTCTCTGATATTGCAATAGAACCAAATAAAATGCCGGTTGCTGACAATTTAATGGTTATTGGAATTCGTTCGTACCTATTTAATATTCTTTGTGGGGTTCTGAAAATGCTATAGGTTCCAACGTTTTATTTATCGTTTCTACGAATGTGTTTTGTCTATCAACTTCTTATGTGCCATCTTAGATATTTAAATTCTAACGAACAATGCCCAAAAACGGCATTGCAACAGTTCCATTAAAATTAAGTTCAAATTTTCAATTTTTTGATATTTTTGAGTTATAAGGTCCAATTAGCGAAAGTATAAAACTCAGGTTTATATACTAAATGTAGATATTAAACAAAATCCACAACTCTCTAATAGTTTTATTACTATTATAACATGAAAAATTTACAGCTAATTGAAACTAAAAAAAGAAATATTGAAATTAAAAACATAGGTAAGTACTTTACAGCTGAAACTTTATGCTAACTTCATTGAAATTATGAAAAAAATATCCATTGAGATACGTAAGCCACGCAAAGCTTTGCTACCTAAAATTTTTCTCTCATCTGGAATATCAATTTAAAAACATGCTTAGAGAAAACACATTTTTAATCATACACTTGTTGAGAATTTAATATTACGAGTTTAACATAAAAACGATTTGCGACTAGGTAGAAAACCTCTTTGGAATTAACTACGCAATTTCATTTCAACTTAGTTAAATACTCAAGTATGGCTTGAGAATTGCTTAATTTTAAATTTGCTAACCTAACCGTTCACGGTGCAATTAAAGTGATTAAGGAAAATAATCACCTAACCTATTTGGTAAACGGAACGACAGTTAAAAAGAAGACCAAAGATTACAATCTAATTTAGAGAAATAAAGAAAAAATATTTTAATTAATAAAAAATCTAATCTAAGGTCATTTCTGGCTAATAAGAACACTTCGCCATCTGAAAAGTAGTCGATTCATATACTAATGCAGTGTAGATTACTCTTTTCATGGCTTACTGCCAATCTTTCTACACGAACAGCCTTTGGACCACCTATACGCAGCATTCAGGATGTTGGAGCTGTCCTGGCGTTGTAGCTCACCTGGCATGTTTGCGCAGGGCATGAATAAAGATAATAAGAAAAAGTTTTGCGTCCACGCTCTATCTACTGGATCCGCGCAAGCATCAACAGTCTCTTGGCTGTTTTTAAAGACCGGGGTGGGACTGCCCTTTGCTAAAACATTGGGTTAAAGTCCACACCGTAGTTTTGCTTAGTTTTTGATATTATTCTAATTATTTTTCTACTAACCGTAGGACGTAAGGGTTTTACTAAAACAATGGAACCTGTTTTACACAATAAATAAATTGAATTGAATTACTATAGACTATAGGCCCAATAGACTTTTCTACCTACAGCAGAGTGGTGGAAAAATTAAAGGCGTATTCAGATAATTGCGCGATTCGTTTACACATTGTCGTTTCTACTTAGATTATTATAAATTTCCCGTCAAAACAACCCCGAATGAGAATGGAAAATAGCTGAGCTTCAACGACTAGACGTGTTTGACCAGCCATAGCCAAGAAGCATCGGGATGAAATTATCTTTTGAATAAAATAAAATTGTCGTTTTCACATTCATCATCTTCATCATATCAACCTGTTGCAGTCTACTGCTGGACATAGGCCTCCCCCAAGGAGCGCCACAGCGCACGATCTCCTGTCCTCTGCATCCAGTCACTTCCAGATGCCTTCTTCAGGTCATCTGTCCATCTAGCCGGGCGTCCCACACTACGTTTACCTAAGCGTAGCGTAAGCGTTTTCACATTGATAAAAATAAAATATGGATAACGCCAGATACGTCGTGCTGTTTTTCCGGGCTAGCGGGGTGTATTTTGACATTGTAATTTTTATAGAGATATCAAGAAAGTTTTATGATTTTTCGTGATGAGCATTTTCTTTGCAAACTAGAGATGATATTTACTAATTGTGATGAAGAGGGGTACGAAAGCAGTAGCGAATTTTAACAGGCTTTGCTTTTGCAGGCACACGTGCTAGATTCCCATGGACGCAGGTTCGATCCCTGCCTCACACAGTTGATTTATATACCAGAAAAATAATAACTAGAAATCTAGAAGTTGCATGTATGAAAAAGCCTTTGTTTCAAATACTCCTTACCTTGATAATTTTATGGTCCTGATACAGCTTTCTGACACACTTGAAGAGGAAGACGAAACTCATCCCGGATAGAATGAGACAGAAAATAATCAGGATCACCATGATATGGGGCTGGCCGATCATCGAGGCAGTTTCTATCTAGAAGAAAAAACATACCAATGAGTAGATCAATTATTGTTGTTATTGTTGTTATTGTATAATCATCTAGAAGATTACCTTGCACCGTTCTTTATCCTCGTCAGCCTTAAGCCTGCAATGCGCGACCTCGTCGCATTCCAGCTTCTTGTCGATGCAGGTATTGTCCTCACAGTCGAATTCTGTCTCAGGGTCACATTTCTCTATGAAAGAAAGATACTTTTTAGAACTCAGAAGCCTACTGTAAGCAGTTTCAGAACGGGGTATTTCGTCCTCGAAAGTTTGAAAAAGGTTTTTGCTCGATAAATTTCTTGCGCCTTAATAAGTATTCAGCAATTTGATGGTTGCTGAGAAAAAAAAACCTGTTTGATTTTCAAACTTAGCTAGGCTAATAGCCTTACCACTTTATCCTGGTATCAAAGATGAGGATTGGGAGCAGAATCGCGTCACGCGTGAAGTGTGCATTAACAATGCAAAAATTCCACGCCCCATTTGGGTGTTTAATAATAGTCCTCCTGGCCGATTTCGACCACAGCGGCCAATCTCAACAGAGATCAGACAACTACGCAAGAGATATTATAGTTTACAAGTGTGAGCGCAATACACAGGTGCACTCACTGTTCCATCACTCTCAAAGTTCGGTGAGACGGCAATCCGATATGACCAGAAAACAGGCGCAGGACCAAAGGCTTAACGTGCTTTCCGAGGCACGGGGGTGTAACATCGCCAACTTCCCGACTCCAACCTGTTTTTGAGAAATGCATGACAGAAAATGTCAACAGTTTTGGCTCGACCTGGGATTCGAAACCAGGACGTAAGGCAGAAACTTTGCCACTACACCAACGAGGCAGTAAATTTGCGTCTTTATATACTAGTTGTATATCTTGCAAACTTGCTGGCCTACAGAAAGCCACTGCAACCAATCCAATTTGCTAGTGAAAAGTTGACATAGTCGCCTTGGAGCAAATGCTCCCATGCGGTATTTAGGAGTCTCAACGCACGGCCGTCACCGATTGACAGAGAATTCAGCCGCGACAATTAGCCAACTGACTCGAATTCGGCAACGAGTCATGGCGACAGTATGCCGCATATGTGTGCTTGCTTTTACCAGTCAAACATGATCATCTCTTAATGGTATTATCTGAAGGAACCCTAACCTTCTTTGCTAGGATCCAAACTCCGGAAGGCAGTGAATGTGGCATTAAAAGTGGTCTTCTTCGAAGCCTTAGCCGTTATGGAGGCAAAATAACGAATGTACATCTCGTTTCCTGTGCTGGTCACAGAATTCGCTACAGAACCGCAGTAGTGAGCTAATCTGAAAGAGGAAAACACATTTTAAAACTTGCATACATAATTTAGAAATGTATTGAAGTTAGAATATTTATTTATTTGCACATTGCACATCAAAATCTCAATGCGGACAGTAGGGTAAGCACTGATTTTTTGTTGTGACAACAAACTGACAGTTTCTCCATACGAATTGACAAGTTAACGATAGGTATACGCTACGAATACGTTACGAAAGTTGTCGGTGCTCACCCCACTGGTGTAGGGGTGTTTGTGAGGTAAGTTGACCAACCTTACTGTCAGATGTTATTAAGCCGCCCGAGATCCTCTGACTACGCTTAAACGACTAATATATCGATATTAACTGGGACCAACAGCTTAACGTGCCTTCCGAAGTACGGAGATGCTTACAAACATCTCTGTGCTTTGCAATAGACGTCACTCAGGTCAGAATGGTCACCCATCCCAGACATGACCGCGCCTTAGGTTGCTTAACTTTTGGTATCACCACCAAAGCGCTGCAACAACTGCGCCACAAGCACTAATAATACTTACTTGGCATTATATTCTAGAACTGATCCAAAAACCTGGATGACGTTTTCTTCGCACTCATTCGGGTGTTCAAGTTCGTATGACGTGAAGTTGAGGTAGATCTGAAAAAATGATTTTTTTAAACATTTTTCCATCTATTATTATTTTAATTTAAATAAATTTATAAAAGTTTATGCCACGTTTTTGCTTTAATTTAATAAAAAAACTCGAGAACGGGCTCATAGTGTGTTTTTATGAAGAAATGTAAAGTGTTGCAACTCAATATTAAAAATGGTACCTTGGTATTTTCAGGAGATATGATTGTCCAGAGGACGTCCAACGCCTGCCCTCTGCTTTCTTCTTTACACGATGACTTTATCTTGTCTATGCCGATAGTTCCATATTTCGCCGTTATTGGTTCGTTGTAGCACTCTTTTGGAACTTTGTCTGCAAAAATGGTACAGTCAGTCATGGCCTAATGAAATGACAATAGAAATGGGGGCTTAGGTTGATATATGACCAAATTCTCAAAACTATTGAGGGTAACGTTAACCATAAATAAACGTTTTTTACTTAGTTTATTTACTCATTCCGAAGTTATTTATTATTATTTTTAAATTAAATTATTTATTTTTACCGCAATAACGAATCATACGTGTTAACTTTCGTCTCTAACCGGTTAATGTATAGGTAGGTAGATAAATACTCTCTTCGACTTCAGTCAAGATAAGTACTTTGATTAAAAAATATCATCATTTTTGCACAAGATGGTCACAAGCATACATACTAATACTCTAGAACTCGTACTTGGTTGTAGGTGTTAATCAAAAATTCATCAGTCATGAGATTACTCAAAAGCATTGTGCTGGATACATTTTTAGTAGGTAATAAAGTGTTAAAAAATTTCATGTTTACGTAACTCACTGATTTCATTGTTTTTTGTCCCAAATAAAGAGAGAGAAAAGAAAATTGATCAATTTAGGCATAGGTAGACCGTAACTTATTTTCTCTTGTCCTGTCTCGTCGTATTTGCTCCTGTCTAAACGCATTATTTATGCGAAACCCCTCGTACTCTATCGTGTCATCAGTAAGAACTTGAGTACGAACCGGTCGTGACGATCTCACGGGGAAACTGCTGGCCGCAGAGCCTTTCGATCTCGTCTGAGTACCCTTTCTGGGTTAAACCAATGTGTGTTACCAGAACTTACCAGGGATGAAATACAGCTCTGAGACATGGTCTCTTACTATGAACCTCATAAGAAAGCTCAAATGACACAACGAGTCAAAAAGACGGCTATACTTGGTGCTTCATTGAATCAAAAATGAGGGAATACGTAGAGGCAAAGGAAATAGGCATAGACCAAGGCACTGGTAAGCTAAAGTAGTAGTTAGCAAGACACATAGCGCTAAGAACTAATGGCCTTGGGGCAGAAAAAATATATATTGGAGACTATTCGATCAAAAGCGCATCGGCAAGATGGAACGACGATTGCTGGACCCCACTGGATGCAGGCCGCTGACAACTTATCGATCTCTTTGGATGAGGCGTATGTTAGTTATGGACGTCTGGCAGCTGATTACGATAATGATCCTGATGACTTACGGCTCTTTGGCTCCTGTCTAAACGCTATGTTTATCCGGAACCCCTCGTACTCTATCGTGTCATCTGACACGAACTTCAACCACGCGTACGGACCGGTCGTGACGATCTGACGGGGAAACTGGTGGCCGCAGAGCGTCTCGATCTCGTCTGAGTAACCTTTCTCGCCGTCACGAATCTGGAATAAGAGCAGTTTTTTAACTGTCGCTTTAAGTTAGCTATCCAGAATCAAATTTCAGCTCGTAAGTTGGCCTTTTTCTATAGTTAATGCGCGACCTTGCTGCGGGGCGACGTGGTATGCTAGATTGATAACGGAATACAATAATACACCACGTATTATCTGTCGTTGACAAGATTTTAAATTAATTTCGTGGTAGCTCTGTCACCCTGTTTTGCAGCAGCAGGGACAAGCATAAACACTGAGAAAATACTTTGCTCAAACATGGTCTTGATCAATGGATATGACGGTACCAATCAGATATGAGATAGACGATGCACCACTTATCATTTGCTGGTTTACTTTTGATATTGTATTTGTACATTCAATTGATAAAAATATCTAACACTTGTGTTACCCCCTCGTTTACTTACTTACCTAGCCCTAAGACTGGCGAATTGGCTAGACGACACCACCAATCGTTGACATACTTTTTATTATCTGTCAAAACGGTCTGTCTCCATAGATTTCGTATGGTAATAAATGATTGTGACGTCACGGTCATGTGTCAGAAATCGGAGTCAATTGACAGAATATTTATTGTGTTTTGTGTGTTTAAAAATTGGTTTCTACAGCTTTTTTGAAATATATTGGTTGTATTAACTTCATAGGGGCTATGTTTTTTAAACACCATGTTCTTGACAATATTTAAGATAGGTGTCATCATCCCAATTTAATTTGAAAAGTTAATTCTATTGTTGTTTGATTACTTCATGCAAGTGCAACATTACTAAATAAGTTATGATCCGTAGTACTCACTTCTAAATAGTCGTAGATACAGTCGGGATGATCTTCAATATGAAACATGTCTACAAACGTTAATTCTATTACTGTTCCATCTGGACCTAGAAAAAACAAAAAAATATTTAATCATTACCAAACCCATAACCATGTCATCAAACGCTGCAGCAACCCCTCCTACTCGTATTACTTTGAATGCAATTCATTCTTTAAACAAGTTAGAAAATACCTATATCCTTCCCTTTTCTTTCCATTCAATAGAGACACCCTATTCTTTCTTACAAATATAAAATTTTGGATCATTCATTAATTACCGAATGGTCAGAAGAAATAAATAAATAAATATTTCACCAATTCTCTAGTCCCAAAGTAAGCTACGAGGCTTGTGTTATGGGTACTAGATAACGGATGTACATACTTAAATACTTTTTTTTTGTAAATAAATACATATTATAAATAGAAAACACCCATACCAGTACAAACACACATGTTCATGCACACTTATGCTTGTACTGAAATCGCAACAAGAATGTTGTCTTAATTATAGTTAATTATTTTTATTAAATAGAACGTACCATAAATAGTAGTATTACAATTAACACCACTTGCATACGTGTCAGTGTTATTCTTGTTTTTCGGGTGAGTGATCTGCGCCTGCTCAGGAGTCCTGAACCTAAATGGTTCACAAGGATCATCTTCCCTCTTCACTCTTCTTTTTCCTTTAGAATACTGCCCAGCACCATGATACTTCTTAATCTTCTTACCATAACTTATGCTATCATCAAATTTTCTCACACCCATTTTGCTATTAGTGACACTAAACTTTGTTTCTTTCCCTAAATTTAAAAGATCCTCATTCTCTGTGTATATGTCGTCATATTTATTTACAATTTCATTACTGTCGTCATTCAATTCTTGTCTACTTATTCTATTGGGTCCATTGGTCCAGGAAGTTTCCATGCTAACTATATCTTTAGTGATTGTGGGTTTATTTGCTCGTTTGCTCGTCTGCATGATTGCGCTGCTGTCGTAATCAGCTGTATGCACCGTCGTTATGCCATTGGTGGAGAATACTGGAACAAAATAAAAAAAGATTATAGTTAGACAGAAAATTTATTTTATTGCACGACACAAAAAATACGAAAAATGGAAACACATGGATTTTTTTCTGTGTGTTTCGTTTTTTTGTATTTTTTTGTACATTTACGCGGTCTTGTCGCTAAGAGCGAGATCTTCCAGATAACCTTCGATTTAAGGATATAGTTGTATTAGATACTATACTTAGGTCATTATTTTTAATGGTTTTGTCTTGTTTTTAGGGCTAGCTAGCGCATTAGTTCGCACAGTGAAGCTTGTAAGAGTGACAAGGATGACTACATTCAAAACTACGGAAAAAGAGAGAGAAAGAAAGTAGGAATTAGAGTAGGGCGGGGGTTAGGACGATATTGTGAAAGTGATTTTTAAGGAGTCTCAAAACGGTAGCAGAAGTTTAAAAGTTACGTTTTGTGTATTGGTATAGTAATAGCAAAAGCGGTAAGTAGTTCATCTCTAATAAGTAGGCGTAGGTTATATGATACATAAAAATATTCTTATTAATACCATGTCGATCTAGGCACAGTTATATATTTGAAGACCAAAACTCAGCCACCGACAAAGCATTGTCGGTGGCGGTACTAAAGAAAGGTTGGGTGTGCGTATTCAGAGTGGACGAACAAATATGTTGCGTCAAAACCTGCATCGGAAACCAATGTGCAACAATGATCGAATTATAAATTCTGTGGGGATTTTAACCTGAAATCTATTTTGCTGTATTGACACCATGTCAACTACTTTAACCACAGCCGTTGTCAACCTAATTGAATTTAAATTAACCAATCCAATATCGGTAATACCGATTAAGTTATCGGATAATTTGTGGTACCATTACCATATAATACAGTTTGTTATTTTTAATCTATGAGAGGTTTCGGTTACAACTCATACGGTTACAACAGACTATCATGTTTTGAGTATATTCTCAGCACTGGCTCAAATTGTCCCAAAGCGATAATTAATTTATATGTTGGGTTGGGACGTGTAAAAGTGCTTCTTGAGAGTCTATTCACAAAAATTGATTGATTTTATTGATTATAGTATCGTTATGACAATTTGATATACCTACATACTTATTTGGCTGTATGTTTGGTCTGTAAGTTAAATGTATTAAGAACACAAGCTTTGAATTTTATTTATAATGACGGGGGGTGGTGATGGTGGGGGCTTGATGAAAACTTATTATAGCCGTACCTAAATTGGTAAGATATAATTCAGATTTCATCCAATGGGTAAGATATACTTTATTTGTAAAAATTCTGAGTAAGTTAAAGAGCAAAAAAAAGGCAATTCCTCTACCGTAACCTCGAAAATGCGAAGTTCACCTTTCTCAAGAAAATGGCGTAACAAGAACATGACAACTTTACACCTCATTTTGGCCACTCCGTCATATTTTTTCGTGGTTTTCCTTAAACTTTTTGCACGCAGCTGTCTAGTACAGTCGGTGATAAAAGTGCGATATACTCTTTTGATGTTCCATCATTTGGATTCTTGGAATTAGCGTTTATTTTTCATGCTTCTTATTTAAAACTCGGTTAGAAAATGATTTCATTGCAGGATAAAAAATAATACACTTTGTTTAATTCTTTTTTTTTTAATTTTATAAATGTTTGGATAGCAATCCAGACATTTGGCCACAATCTCACTTGATGGTAAGTGACGATCTTTGAATTCATTGTGTAATGCGTGTAACAAAATTGTTAGAACAAAATTGCATGTCCCTACATGCAAATGTCTCGTTTTAATCGTGCTACTAACGGTTTTGTCACAAAAACAAGTGTGTGCAGCGGAGAAACGGTGAAATATTAACAAATAGGATTGCCCAATAAATAGATTTTGTGTTATTTTTTTGGTTAGCATTTTCAGTTTCTCCGCTCCGGTAGAGAGGTGCCCTAAACGATCAAAAGTAAGCATTGCTAATAAATCAATCTTTTTACAATTTTCTATAATAATCTGACGACATGTTTGGTGTAATGGTCAAGAAGTTCACTATTAACCAAGAGGTCGCGGGTTCGATCCCGCACTATACAAACATTTTGTGTGCATGAACATGTCTGTTTGTACTGGTCTGGGTGTTACATGTATTTATTTTAGTTTATTTGTAATACCATTTTGATATCTGTAACACAGTGCTTTAGCTACTTACCACGGAGTCAGATCAATGTTGTTGTATATATGTATTATTATTATTTGTAGTATCCTCTAGGTTATCACAGCACAAGACCGGTCCTTTATTATTTTTATATTATTTATTTTACAATAATTTTTCCAAACAACTGTACCTCATACCATATCACACGCCCCATACATTACGGCTGTGGAAAGTGCCCAAAAAGAAGTTTATGTAATGTCTCTCATTTACCCAACACCCGGAGTTTGAGCTAACTCGCGGGATCGCTTACAAACTCCCCCGCCAACCTCTTGATGTGTGCTTAGAGTGCCAATATACTTGAATATGTACGTGAGAAATCTTTAATACGCACTTTTAATTTAGAGAGAAAATTGTAAAAATATTTTACAGAGAGGTGTGTAGAGTAATAGGCGTGATGACACCTATCTTAAATATTATAGCGTTTAAAAAACATAGCACCTTTGAAGTTAATACAACCAGTATATTTCCAAAAAGCTGTAGAAACCAATTTTTATAAAAAACACACAAAACACAATAAATATTCAGTAAATTGACTCCTATTTCTGATACACTATTGTGACGTCACGTTTTGTATTCCCATACAAAATCTACGAAAGTAGATCGTTTTAACAGATAATAAAGTGTATGTCTATGATTGGTGGTGTCATCTAGCCTATGGAGAGCCTTTCGATAATGTATTCGTAGTGACGAATCCTTTTTTGAATATTTTTAATAGTCGAAAACGAATCGTACAAACTTCTCGAGTTACAAATTCTTTTCCCTTCTGTTTGGTTATTATGCCGCCAATTGTTGCGCAAACAATCCTGGCCGATTTCGACCACGGCGGAAAATCTCAACAGAGATCAGCCAACTGTCCAGGCATAATAGTGCACAAGCGTGAGCGCAATACACAGGTGCACTCACTATTCCATCACTCTCAAAGTTCGGTGAGACAGCAATCCGACATGACCGGAGATCACGGCTTAACGTGCTTTCCGAGGCACGGGGGTGGAACACCGCCACCTTCCCGACTACGAGCTGTTTTTGAGAAATTCATGACAGAAAATCTCAGAAACAATTTTGATTCGACCTGGGATTCGAACCCAGGACCTCTCGGCAGAAACTTTGCCACTACACCAACGAGGCAGTTGACCTCAAAAAAGTCAAGAGAGAGACAACCGTATATACAGGGTGTAAAAAAAACCTTAACGAAGCCGAATACCACATATTCTACCAATTGTTACGATATTTTTTTTCCTTTACACCATACCTGGGAAGTTAACGGTTACTGAGATATTGATGGTTAAAGTTTGAAAAAAAAATTGATGATTTTTACAGAAATGACTTCTGCCCGTTAAAACTGAACTTTAATCCAAAGAAACATGATTCAATTTTTCACTAGTTCTTTCATAAAAAGCCTCTAAATGGCACACTCCGCAATGAACCTGCGCACACTCGAACCGAACCGCGTCGTGGCGGCGTAAAGCAACACGCCCCGCGGTGACTTTTCCGCGTGCGCGCTGTACATTGCGGGTAAGAATTAAATTATTTTTTTTTATGTGAAAAAATAAAAGTTGTTGCCCAGCCAAAATTTCTTTTTTATACGATTTGGTTTGATGTACTGAACGCGTGGTTGACGGCTTCGTTAAGGTTTTTTTACACCCTGTATATGCTGGATCTAAATTTTGAGGTGAATAACCGGATAAGACTCAGGCCCCACTTGCGACTTTCTGTCGCCGCTTATGACAGAGTGTCAAATTATCGACTCTCCTCAATCGTTGTCGTCATGACACGAACATCACATACATTGATCTGGGATTCGAACCCAGGACCTCTCGGATGTAAGGCAGAAACTTTGCCACTACACCAACGAGGCAGTCAACATATAACCCGATTATTCTATCTATTCCTGGTATATAAGTTCTGACCTTTGTAATTTCGTGAAATATTTAACCTGTCCTCAAACTTGCCACACCTTCTTGGTAACTAAGTCAATAAGTTCCTTTTTAAGCATTATAACTACCATCTTTATAATGTAAATACACCTAGTATGCAAATGTTAATAAATAAATAAATAAAATTGACCTATAAACAATGGATCTCTTACGATTCTCTTACGATTCCCATGTAATCTGCAACACACAATTTATAATGATGTCAAAGATAGATAGATAGACTATTGAGATTCTATCAAACATTGACTGAAAGTAAGATGTGACTGTCAGTATCATACTGAAAGCTATCTAAGGTTTCAGCCATTTCTATGAAACTGACTGTTGCCTCACGTTGATGGAATATTGTAAGCGGCCATTACTCACAATACAACAGCTAATTACTTCTCTATTTCTAAGGTATTTCTGTACCATTTTTGGTCAAAGACTTAGTGTCATCAAAAGGTCTCTAAGTCTTAAAAGAAACAGAAAAAAAGAGGCTTCTTTCATGAAAAGTTAAAGCAAAAATAATCTTCATTAGAACATTAAGGACATAATTAGGTTTCCTCAAATATTTTAGAGGCTCTCAAAAGAAGTAACTAGCGAAGTTTTTATGATATTGGCACCCGTAAAAATATTAACAAGGAACGTCCTAATTTCATAAGTCTTTAGTCATTACACGTAAGGTGTTTGACCTTTATGCTTGACTTTGTTTTACCACCTACCTGCCAAAGACTTAGGGCGCACCTGTGACGTTTTTTTCGTTTTTGACAGCGTGTCAATTTGGAATAATCTATATATATTAAAGAAAGTGGTGTTAGTTACACTATTTATAACCTAAGAAAGAATGAACCGATTTAGCTGAAAATTGGTGGAGCGGAAGCTTAGAACCAGGAAACGGACATAGGATACTTTTAATCCCTTTATTGTGAAAACAAAGGGATTCCACGCGGACAAAGTCGCGGGAGGGCACTAGTATTATATAAATAGTGATTTTTTGTGGATCGTATCCCGTATACAGTGTTATATACCTTATACGTATAACCGTATAGAAAAATTGATACAAAATATTTATTTTTGAATTTACAATATTCATTGTAAATTTTGTTAAGCATCAAGGTATCTTGAGCTCTAAAACTATAACAAAATTATTTTGTTGAGTCTATAATATGTCTGGACTGAAGTCCATGCTGTCCATGTCCGACTGTTATTAGTTAATATTTTAAACATTCTAACCAGTTTTTGCAGGAGGCAGCGTAAAAAGCGCTTCTTCTATCTAGTATCAAATAAGCTGCTTGCTTTCAGCGCTTTGTGTTGTTGCTTCAATGAAGCCAGACTACTAGGGATGGGACGGAGATTAGAAAATTGTCCCAAGTTTTTTTTATGACTGTCCTTCCGAAGCTTTGAGCAAAAAGTAAGCCGAATTAAAAAAAAACAGCTTTGGTTTAGTCAAAACTGGCTACTCCATACACAAATGATTTTTGACTTTTCAATTTTGTAGCTCCAAATGTATGTTGGTATTAAACCACCTAAGGTTTCTCAAACTTTTATTAGTTTAATTACCTACACTCACATATTATCATAAACTTATCTCATCCATCAGGCTATAGGGTCGGGTGTCAATTTGAACCAGCTTGAGGCCTTAAAACTGCACGGATCAGGATCATGTTATTTCAAATAATAAGGCTAGTTTGATTGTAAACCACTTTTTTAATTATAAATTCATAAATCACACTATTACTGTTTTTTACATTATATTGGAAACTACTTCATATATGTTTGTATGGTAGTTAAATGTGGAACACACCCTTTTAATCTGTACGCCCTGAAGTACTTATTAAACCAGATCTTATTATTTAGAAAATCTTTTTTTATACTGAAACGTAAGACGTAAATAAGGGAAATAGATATTTTAAGAATAGTAGCCAAATATACCGACTTTATCTATAGAAAAAAAATGAATAGTGTTAAAAAAACAAGCACGCTGTGAGCCTCTGAAATTTACCTGGTTCAATGTGGGACCACTTAACATATATGTACCACGGCTGGGCACAGGCCTCACTTCAAGTGGTAGGAGCCATACTTCACCACGCGACTGCCTCGTTGGTGTAGTGGCAAAGTTTCTGCTTTACATCCGAGATGTACCGGTCGAACCTACATTGTTTCTGAGATTTTCTGTCATAATTTCTCAAAAAAAGCTCAGAGTCGGGAAGTTGGCGGTGTTACACCCGCGTGCCTCGGAAAGCACGTTAAGCCGTTGGTCCTGCGCCTGATCTCTCTCCGGTCATGTCGGATTGCCGTCTCACGGAACTTTGAGAGTGATAGAACAGTGAGTGCACCTGTGTATGCTCACACTTGTGCACTAGAATATCTCCTGCGTAGTTGGCTGATCTTTGTTGAGATTGGCCGCCGTGGTCGAAATCGGCCAGGAGGACTATTACTTCACCACGCAAGCTCAGTGCGGATTGGTGAATGGGTGTTGGTAAGGTAAGGAACTAACCAAAATATATTCATTTACAGAAAAAAACAGCCTATACTCAGCGCTGGCCCCGAAGATCCCCTGAGGTCCGCTTGTGTCCCACATGGTCACATCCTTGGCCGTCTAGAGCGAGTCCCCGGGGCCGCGGCCCGGGGCACCACTAATTTATTCATCGCTCATTCTCGCTAACGGCCGCTGTTCGACGTCGGCTAATAAAAAGTTACGTCTACCCTCCGGACTGGAGTAATTAAGGCGATGTCAAATTAAGCAGGCAAAATGTTTGGGTGGACAGTAAGTTTGTGTTTGAATAACTACAGAAAATAACATGACTGTGTTTATTATCAGAGATCGGAGTAGGTAGGCCGATTTGAGGTCGATGACCGCCGCCGACTGATGACGTGTATATTAATATGGATATTCTTCCGGCTTTACGGTTTTTTAAGATTAGTAGAATATAATTAATTACGTTTACATTAATTTATTTCTGTTATATTACAATTGTTATTAATGGTACATTCAATCAATTATTGCGGTTCTTTAAAATTCACAAGTATATTAATAAATCCCGAAAGACCGGAACAATTTCCGGAAAAAAGTCTTATCCATGTTATGCTTTCTGTGAACATTTATGGTACAAGTACATAGAATGGCCTACCTACTCCGATCCCTGGTTATTATCTAAGGTGCTTGTAGCAGCGGTGGTAGCGCTTTGGTAGTGATACCATTTTTTTTTAACGTCAGGTGAATGCTGTTACGCATACCTGCCAGCCGCGGGGGCAGCTGGGGGTTATGCGGGACTCCAGGCCTCAGAGAGAGAATTGGTAGTGTAATCAACGTTAAGCAATGTGAAATTAAAACACAATTGAAGAAAAACCGAACTAACACAGGCCGGACTAGTTTCACATTGTAAAGAAATTTGCATTTTAATGCACAAAATATAGTAACTTAAAAACAAGTTAAGCAAACTTAGAGGCGGTCGTGATTGGGAAAGGTGACGAATCTACATATTTACAAGCATCTTCGTGCTTGGTATTGTATATCGACAGATTTTAGTAGTTAAATTTGGTGAGAGGCCCCCTCGGGTGGCGTAATAACTTCTGACAGTAAGGTTGGTCACTTATTTATTTATTTTAATTTTATTAGGAAAACAGTACAGTATCTTAAAAAAACAAATTACTTGCTAGACTTGTCACTAAACACCATTTACGTATTTCCACATTTACATTCTAAGTATGACTTCTATACACTTAACCTACAAGTAACTTTTGAGATAAAATACCGGTGTGTATGCCTATCTCTCTCTCTCTCTCTCTCGCTCTGTCTCTCTCGCGCGAAACGTGAGCGGAGCAGCGTAACGCAGTTTCTTGAGGTGTCACCCGGCAAACCAATTTATAAGACGTTGTCACGTCAAAATGAAACAATGAGCAGATTTGAAAATAAATAGGTAGGTACGCAGTCTAATCAGTCAGTGCACCGGTTTAAACCATCATTTTGACAAACGCTTTTTGAGACTAGTAACACGAGTGTTAAATAAGTCTAGTTCGAGGTCATCGGCCATAGATTTTCTTAGAGTTTTCATTAGAGCAATGAAATATCAACCCCTCCACCAATCCGCACTGAGCCTGCGTGGTGGAGTATGGCTCATACCACCTCATAGTTAAGGTGCGGCCAGCAGTGGGACGTATAAAGACGCTGATGAGATGAGAGATATGAGTTTATCATCTACATATCAACCTTAAGGTATCTACTGTTCAGAATAGGCTTTCGTTAGGTCTGTATACAATAGGTTGCCACCTACGAAAGGTTATTTTTTTAATAGATAATTAGAATGTTCTATTTATATTTTACACCCTTGAAGTTCACAATCAAACAACCAATATTTATATTTAACTAGCTGACCCGGCAAACGTTGTTTTGCTATATAAATTATTTTTCTTATCACTAAGAGGTATAAAAAATAGATGTTGGCCGATTCTCAGACCTACTAAATATGCTTACAAAATTTCATGAGAATCGGCAAACGGTTTCGGAGGAGTAAGGGAACGAACATTGTGACATGGGAATTTTTAACTTCAGTAATAAGTCTTTACATGGAAGATTGTCCCGCGTTTGTTAAATTAGTGTAGTTCAGCTAAAAGTTATACTTGGTAAGATTTGGCAAACAACTCTTTGAGTCTATTTAATAAGCAACGAGCAAGAACTCCGCGGAAAATATTTCCAACAATTCCAAGATGAGAAAAAACATTTCCAGACAAAAATCCACTCCATTAAAAAACCCAGTCTCCCTGAAATACCTACCGCACTATTAAGGTAACCAAAAATATTTTCTTGTGTCAGTAAGATTTGTTTTGCCGCAAAGGTCTAGTTTCGTTATTAGTTAGCCTAGTAGGGTTCAGTGTGGGTGAAACCTAGTGTCTTATGGTATTATGGCAATAAAATAATAAATCATTTAGGTATTTATTCATAACCCAAGTATGAGTACATGGTTATTGCATCTTAGCTTAGACTTATGTTATATAATTTCATCAAAGCGGTTGAATCTCTGTCACTGAATCTAGTAATCACTGTATTATTAGTGTCACAGTAACTAAGTGAATAAGGTATCTCATACTCGTAAAACCTCTTTTTTATTTAAAAAATAAATAAATATACAACAACATCACATACATCGATCTGACTCCGTGGTAAGTAGCTTAAGCATTTGTTTAACAGAAATCAGAATCAACAGTGGTATAACAAATAAACTTAAATAAATACATATAACCGCAGTGGTTGCAGCGCTTTGGTAGTGAGGTGCTTGTGGCGTAGTGGTTGCAGCGCTTTGGTAGTGATACCTAAAGTTAAGCAACCTAAGGCGCGGTCATGTTTGGGATGGGTGACCATTCTGACCATTTAAGTGACGTCTATTTACAAGCATCTCCGTGCTTCGGAAGGCACGTTAAGCTGTTGGTCCCGGTTAATATCGATATATATTAGTCGTTAAGCCTGGTCAGAGGCCCTCGGGCGGCTTAATAACATCTGACAGTAAGGTTAGTCACTTACCTTACAAACACCCCTCCGCTCGGACCAACTCATTGTTGAGGTGAGGCCTGTGCCCAGCAGTGGGACGTATATAGGCTGATGAGAGAAAATACATATAACAACCAGACCAGTACAAACAGACACAAATTGTACAGAGCGGGGATTGAACCCGCGACCTCTTGGTTAATAGTCAACTTCTTGTCCATTACAGCAAAGTGGTCGTCGTCTTGGTTCATGGCATGGTTCTTTGCATAATTTTTCTCTGACACTTAAAAGGTCTAAATGCTAGCGTTTGAATACACGATGCCGCACTATGGTACCGCACTTAAATTTCCAATATCTAATCTTCTGCCGTAACAATATCTTTGTGACGAAGCTTTCAGTAATGACTGAGGGTACCATATCCGTACGCTCAACCTTTACCCCGCATAAAGCAAGTTCTGTTACGTCGCCTCATAAAATAACATTCAAACATCAACTACATCAAGTTTTTTGTGTAACCCCATGAAACGAGCCTTTAAAACCCGTACGGAACCTATCTACCGTAAAACAAGGTTGCACTTGTCTTCTTTTTATGGATGCACAGCTGTGTCGCTTGGCGCGCTGCCAGGGTGGCGGTATTTTATTAAAATCAGCCTGAAAACAGATTATGCCTGCGTAAGGCGTAGCACCATTTGATGTTAGACAGCCAACAGAAAATGTGTACATTCAAAAGCTTTAATGTATGATTCTTGTAAGTAATAAATAATAGTTTAAAAAAAAACATGCTTTCATTGCTAACTAAAAAAGAGAAAATAATTTTTAGTACAAAGATTTTATATATCAGTACAAAAAAGGGTTTATTTTTTAAGTTAATAAGGACATTGGAAAATTCTTCTCGAATTCATATATTCATATTCAATTCAAATTAATCTGATTTCTAATTCGATTCGATAAAGATTCCCTTACATACATACAGCCCGAGCTAATGAAAAGGTGTTAAAAACATACATACTCACCGGTGAAACACATAACCGTACTTTTGCTTGCCGTAGTAGGTCAAATAAACTTATGACAGTAAGTAGTTATAGTTGATCAACTTAGCCTTAGCATAGCAAGCTTAAATACTGTTTGTTTCTTTTTAATTTTAACCTCCATCGTAATCTAAGTTATTTCTCTGATTGGCAAAGATATATTTTCTCAAGGAAAAGTTCAAGATCCCAGAAAAGCCTGGAATCCAATGTGGGTCTTTCCTGAAGATTGCAAAGTAAATTCAGTAAAATAAAAGTAATAAGTTAACTTAACTGGTATTTAATAATAATAATAATAATATTTCTTTAATGCACAATTACAATATTATATAAAATACAATAACAATAAATTAAACTTTAAGCAGATTGCATTGTGCAAATTGTAGATTGAAACGCACGAAAATTTTGCAAGGGTCCCCAAACTAGGCAGAGCCTATGACTTGGGAGAACCAATAAACAACTATGTGAATACCCAATAATAAAAAATTTAAAAAAAAATTAACTTACTTAAAAAGATTTAAAATGACTTAGTTAATGATGTAGTTTGACGATTAAGTTTTATGTCTTTGACCTATGTCGATGTTGAAAAGTTAAAAACGAGTTATTTAGTGAAGGTCTTCACAAGCACAGACTGAAACTCAATTTTGTTACAAGAACAACGTTTCATGTTTACTGAACATTAAAAGCTCAACATCCGCGTATGTCATGCAAAATGTTTAATATATTAAACATTGTTTCCCAAGATGACACTTTTATAGTTCATAAAGGCTTCCACACTGGAGCGCAGATGTAACATCATAAAAATAATAAATATGCAAAGAACTTAGTAAATTTTTGTTGAAAATCGCTCCTTGCTACATAGGCTCAGGGCACACATGCGTCATACTGCCGCTGCGTCTCGTGAGTGTCAGTGATTAAGGCGCGGCAGTCGATTGACATGCTGTAAGAAGCGAGTCGCAGTAACAGAACGTCGCTAAAAATGTGTTTCAATGCTTCAAACCAAACATATTTGACGACCGTTTGGTGCAGTGGTCTACATGTCGGACTTCTAAAACCAATGGTCGCGGGTTCGATCCCCGCACAGTACAAGCATATGTGTGCATGAACATGTGTGTTTGTACTGGTCTGGGTTTTTTCTATGTATGATATGTATTTATTTAAAAAAAACGTAATTAAATATGTTTATTCGTTGTCTAGTACCCATAACACAAGCCTCGTAGCTTAATTTCGACTAGAGAATTGGTGTGATTGTTGTGAAATATATATTATTATTTATTTATTTATTTATAATGGGTAATATCTCAAACAGAACATATCTAGGCGTCACATTTATCCGGCAATTCGATTCGCCTAAAGCCTTTCAGCCAGAACATCTTTCAGGAAACCCAACTAATTAACCGAGGAAGTTCGTTCCCTTAGCACAGTGCTTCCCAAACCATGCGCCTCAGCGCCCCGTGGGGTGAGCACGAACAACTTTCTTTCGTAACGTATTCGTAGCGTTAACTATTCGTTCACTTGTTAATCGTATAGGAAACTGACAGTTTTTAACGTTTTCACGATACAAATACGTTACAATAATGTTGTCGCTCACCCTACTGGCTCCATAGACATAGCCACAATTGCATGTATGAAAGTGACATTTGCTTACGGTAAGATTCCATGACAGCTGCGTCGTAGTCATAATAACTTTGATATAGAAAGCAAAGAGGAGCGCCATGAGTCCATCCACATAATTATAATTGCGAATGGATTGTAACCTGCATATTTAGATTTTTGAAGTGAAAACTTCTTTAGCGGCGTTGAGCACTTTTGTGGCATGGGTAGAAACTGTGAAACTCGCGTCAGGTCACGTGATGCTGATCGAAAAACCGTAAGACGGTTGTTAAGTTTTCACTTCTGCCGGCACTCCCGGAGTGCAACCCGTGTTTTTTAAATAGCTAGCTTAGCTAGAGAGCGCAGTTTTAGACTTTAATCACCTACCGTCTTATTACAAAACATGGTTCAAAAATAGTACCAGGCATAAAGTAGGAACAATCAATGGACTAAAGTATTCCTTATTACAAAACGAAGTTTATCTCTTAGTCCTGAATTATCTGTGGTACTAAAGATAAACCCGTGCGACCCCTAGTTTAATTGTGGACTAACTTTTGACAGCTGTTTTTGAAATTATTGCGCAGGGTTTTATTGTTCAGTGAGGTTTTTTTGCAAGGGAGGTCGTAAATAAAACTGCAGGGTGTGTCATAACTTGTTTCTTGTATTTTTTTCACATTATTACGAGTACGACACACATTATAATTTTATATCTTCACAATCAATTTGTCAATCATATAACAAACACGTCGCCGTGGCAACCGCGCCAGTCAATGAAAAGTGACTCTTTCAAACTCTTTTCCTACGCCTTCGATCATATATTTTTCAAAGATATTTATTAATCAAAGTCCTACGCAAGGAATATAATACTCTCTGTTTTTGTCACCAATATGGAGTTCTCCATCAAACGCTAGTCATTCTCTATTTAGGTTGGTACATTTTACAATTTGTCGAATTTATTCAAATATAATTTAATAGAATAGAATTTTATATCTTAAATGGAAAACAAAACATTGAAATGATACACTTTTACGGATTATTTCGCGATTTATTTACATTTTGTTTTAACCTGACGTTTCGGACCCTTTTCAGCGTCCGTGGTCACAGGTAGACTAAGGTGTTAGTTGTCATAACATAGTTTGAAAAAATTTTTAACTACCATCACTCAAAAATATTAAGTTACGTTCCTATCCACACAAAATGAGCTAACAGTATCTTGAGGTCTTGCAGTGTGGGGTCGAGCTTGAGTCTTGGCTATAACAGGTTCCCAAGCTGGTGGAATTTTCCAACCATCTTCTCTATTAAAATTAGGGTGTCTTTTAATTTCAATAGCCTCACGGAGCATACGAGGAAGAAAACGACGTTCTCTTGCGAGGACTTTTGGTTGGTCAAAGCGTATTAATACCATCGTGTGCAAAACCGCCTAAAATGTATGGGTTGCCAAAAATTCACAAGCCAAATGTTCCACTCCGTCCAATCGTGAGTCAGATTGATACAACAACCTACAAGTTGGCTCAGCACGTAGCACGGACACTATCTGGCCTAAGAGGAACAACTACAGCGCATGTGAAGGATTCCTACCATTTCATCAGCGAAGTTAAACACCTACGCTTAGCCGATGATGAAACTATGGTTAGTTTTGATGTACAGTCCTTGTTTACAAGTTTACCAGTCCAGGACTGCATTGAAATAACAAAGAGGAAGTTGGCTGAATGTAATATGCCCATAGAATATGCAGAACTATTGGAACATTGCCTTACATCTGGCTATTTACTGTGGGACAATGAATTCTATGTACAAGTAGATGGTGTTGCAATGGGCTCTCCAGTTTCACCCGTTGTCGCAGACATTTTTATGGAAGACTTCGAGGCCAGAGCTCTAAGCACAGCACCTGTAACACCTAGGTTTTACAAACGGTACGTAGATGACACTTTCACAATTTTACCTACCAATTTAGTTTCTGTTTTTCTTAATCATTTAAATTCCATACACCCAAAAATACAATTTACTATGGAAATTGAGGCAGACAATCAGCTAGCTTTCTTAGATGTTTTACTCATAAGGAATCTGGATCATACACTTAGTCACACAGTCTTCCGCAAAGCAACCCATACTGACAAATATCTCAATGGTGCTTCTCACCATCATCCTAGACAGTTGGCTACCGTGGGCAAAACTTTGTTTCAGAGAGCAAGGGGAATCTGTGACGACCAACACTTGGCTGCTGAGCTTCAGCATGTCAGGAAGGTACTACGGGACAACCAGCTACCAGTACCACGCCGTTGCAGACCCCGACCCAAAGTTCATACAGTCGACCGCCAACCTGCCGTACTACCATACTTGAGGGGTGTCACTGACAAAATTGGAAACATCTTGAAGCGTGCTGCAATCAAAACTTACTTCAAGCCGCCTAAGAAGATCAACCAATTCTTACCACCGGTCAAGTGTAACATACCTCTTCAAGACGCAGGAGTGTATAGACTGGAATGTGACTGCGGACTCTCATACATAGGGCAAACAAAGCGTAGTATAAGCGTGCGGATTAAAGAACATATAGCCGACGTTAAACATAGACGGAACACAAAGTCTGCAGTGTGTGAACATGCGTTAGATAAACCCAACCACTTCATACGCTTTGACCAACCAAAAGTCCTCGCAAGAGAACGTCGTTTTCTTCCTCGTATGCTCCGTGAGGCTATTGAAATTAAAAGACACCCTAATTTTAATAGAGAAGATGGTTGGAAAATTCCACCAGCTTGGGAACCTGTTATAGCCAAGACTCAAGCTCGACCCCACACTGCAAGACCTCAAGATACTGTTAGCTCATTTTGTGTGGATAGGAACGTAACTTAATATTTTTGAGTGATGGTAGTTAAAAAATTTTTCAAACTATGTTATGACAACTAACACCTTAGTCTACCTGTGACCACGGACGCTGAAAAGGGTCCGAAACGTCAGGTTAAAACAAAATGTAAATAAATCGCGAAATAATCCGTAAAAGTGTATCATTTCAATGTCTACTGTTCGCGTAAACCGAAGAAACAAATATGTGACCCAGTACGGACTGGATATCGCAAACAAAATTCGCCGGTTGGAAGATCTACAAACTAAGCGTGCAAGGAATATATCATCTTTGAATTTCCTGAAGAGATGCAGAGACCACAATCTCATCCCACGATGTGTTCAAATATCACCCAAAAAAGACATTCGTGGGAGCGCGAAAATCTTACAACAGGCAAGTGAAAAATTGCTCCGTCATCTCATACACCAACATCATTCCGACCTTATCTACATAAATGCAACCGTCGATAAAATTTGTTTAGATTTAAAAGAACAGCTGACCGAAACAGATTTTGAAGAATGTATTCTGATTCTAAACAGACGTGAAAAACACCGTTATAACGAATGCAAATTAAAACAGATACAAAAATTTGACAAACTAACATCTAAAAATCAAGTAAAACGAAACGCAAACGTCATCCAAACAACCACAGATAACATAAACTCGAACCGGTCAGTTGTCAATTTATCAAAACAAACATTGGATGATACGACCATTGAATTACTAAATAAAGGCCTTAATTTCTCTGTAACTCCGCGAAAAATACCATATGAGGAGATTATTTGCAGCGTAGAGGATTGTCTAGTGAAAAATAATCTAAAGAAAGAAGACTCGGAGTCCTTACGTCAAGATATATCATCTGTCTTACGACATAGCAAAGTACCCAAGTCGAATCTTTCCCGTGCACAACATATCGCATTAAAGAACCTTAAATCTAGACCTGAAATAACTATACTCCGCGCAGATAAGGGAAATGCTACCGTGGTAATGGATACATCGGACTACAAACTTAAAATGTCACAGTTGCTGTCGGACGAAAACACATATAAACGAGTAAAGACCGACCAAACCAACAAAGTTCTAAAGAAAACCAGCGACTTAGTGCGTAAATACAGTGAATGTTTAAGTCTAGATGATAAACAATTAATACCATCGTGTGCAAAACCGCCTAAAATGTATGGGTTGCCAAAAATTCACAAGCCAAATGTTCCACTCCGTCCAATCGTGAGTCAGATTGATACAACAACCTACAAGTTGGCTCAGCACGTAGCACGGACACTATCTGGCCTAAGAGGAACAACTACAGCGCATGTGAAGGATTCCTACCATTTCATCAGCGAAGTTAAACACCTACGCTTAGCCGATGATGAAACTATGGTTAGTTTTGATGTACAGTCCTTGTTTACAAGTTTACCAGTCCAGGACTGCATTGAAATAACAAAGAGGAAGTTGGCTGAATGTAATATGCCCATAGAATATGCAGAACTATTGGAACATTGCCTTACATCTGGCTATTTACTGTGGGACAATGAATTCTATGTACAAGTAGATGGTGTTGCAATGGGCTCTCCAGTTTCACCCGTTGTCGCAGACATTTTTATGGAAGACTTCGAGGCCAGAGCTCTAAGCACAGCACCTGTAACACCTAGGTTTTACAAACGGTACGTAGATGACACTTTCACAATTTTACCTACCAATTTAGTTTCTGTTTTTCTTAATCATTTAAATTCCATACACCCAAAAATACAATTTACTATGGAAATTGAGGCAGACAATCAGCTAGCTTTCTTAGATGTTTTACTCATAAGGAATCTGGATCATACACTTAGTCACACAGTCTTCCGCAAAGCAACCCATACTGACAAATATCTCAATGGTGCTTCTCACCATCATCCTAGACAGTTGGCTACCGTGGGCAAAACTTTGTTTCAGAGAGCAAGGGGAATCTGTGACGACCAACACTTGGCTGCTGAGCTTCAGCATGTCAGGAAGGTACTACGGGACAACCAGCTACCAGTACCACGCCGTTGCAGACCCCGACCCAAAGTTCATACAGTCGACCGCCAACCTGCCGTACTACCATACTTGAGGGGTGTCACTGACAAAATTGGAAACATCTTGAAGCGTGCTGCAATCAAAACTTACTTCAAGCCGCCTAAGAAGATCAACCAATTCTTACCACCGGTCAAGTGTAACATACCTCTTCAAGACGCAGGAGTGTATAGACTGGAATGTGACTGCGGACTCTCATACATAGGGCAAACAAAGCGTAGTATAAGCGTGCGGATTAAAGAACATATAGCCGACGTTAAACATAGACGGAACACAAAGTCTGCAGTGTGTGAACATGCGTTAGATAAACCCAACCACTTCATACGCTTTGACCAACCAAAAGTCCTCGCAAGAGAACGTCGTTTTCTTCCTCGTATGCTCCGTGAGGCTATTGAAATTAAAAGACACCCTAATTTTAATAGAGAAGATGGTTGGAAAATTCCACCAGCTTGGGAACCTGTTATAGCCAAGACTCAAGCTCGACCCCACACTGCAAGACCTCAAGATACTGTTAGCTCATTTTGTGTGGATAGGAACGTAACTTAATATTTTTGAGTGATGGTAGTTAAAAATTTTTTCAAACTATGTTATGACAACTAACACCTTAGTCTACCTGTGACCACGGACGCTGAAAAGGGTCCGAAACGTCAGGTTAAAACAAAATGTAAATAAATCGCGAAATAATCCGTAAAAGTGTATCATTTCAATGTCTACTGTTCGCGTAAACCGAAGAAACAAATATGGAAAACAAAACAGTAAAAAATATGTTTTTTTTTTAAATTATTATCAATTATTATGCCACTTAAAATTAAAATTAAAAATATTAGTTCGAGAAACGGAACGTAATATCTGTATTATCTGTTTCAAAACGAGGAAGATCCTTGCCCCGGGTGTACACTGTGTGGTTTAAGGGTTGGACTAACTGATTCTCTGTTAAAACTGCTTTTGTAATAAGAACACATTTTATTCCTGGAACTAACCTTAATACCGTAACAATCCTGGATCAGTTAGTTTAGGTTTAAACCCGTATTAAGGCATGTTTTTGTAATAAGACAGATAAAGTCTAAAACTGCGCTCTCTAGCTCGTCATAAGCGAATGTTTGGCTTAACAGAACGATTTATCAAATCATAGTTAATCATTTATTAGCCAGAATAAATCATAATCAAAAGCAGATCTTAAAATATTTTATAGTCAGTGTATTCAGCCGGCATGAAATGGCAGACCACTTTCTTGGTCTACTGTATTTCTTAAGACTGACATTTTAAAGCTAGCTTAAGTAGGGCGCTGTGACAAAACACTAACCCCGTCACTTGAGTACTTTTGTTACATAAATTTGCTCCACAAATTACAAAAATATGAGTTTAATTATTTGATCCTGTAAGAAATATAACACTGCATATAATCACATCGATTAAAACATTTTAGATACTTGTTTAAAAAAACAACTGTAAATATTTTTCTAGTGCGGGAATATTGTTTTTAGTATACAACTAGAATGCTTATCGTGAAAAAACCTATTAAAATTTAAATGTTGTTAACGCTCTGATGTATACTTCATCTATGTCTCGTCAACGTCAAAGTTTTACTAGAACTTGTGGAAACTATTAGGCTAAAGAACTATTTGGCTTCATGAAATTGTCATAAAATATAACAAAGCTATTTGTTTCCCTAAATCTAATATATAAAATTCTCGTGTCACAGTTTTCGTTGCCATACTCCTCTGAAACGGCTTGACCGATTCTAATGAAATTTTGTGAGCATATTCAGTAGGTCTGAGAATCGGCTAACATCTATTTTTCATACCCCTTAGTGATAAGGGTTGTCCACCCTTAATATTTATATGGCAAAACAACGTTTGCTGGGTCAGCTAGTCTAATATATAAAATTCTCGTGTCACAGTTTTCGTTGCCATACTCCTCCGAAACGGCTTGACCGATTCTCATGAAATTTTGTGAGCATATTGAGTAGGTCTGAGAATCGGCCAACATCTATTTTTCATGTCCCTTAGTGATAAGGGTTGTCCACAATAATTTATATAGCAAAATAACGTTTGCCGGGTCAGCTAGTAGAAAATAAAAAACTAGAAACTGCGCCATGAGCTGAAAACGATTGAGAGCTGCTGCCTTAGCAAGTAGACCGGAGATCGAACTGCCCCCTTAATAGGTCAATATTGATTGCCACTTGAAAAAGTTTATTTTACCTCTTTGAATCGTCGCCAATGTTGCTAGCATGTATAATGAGAGTGAATGTTTACCACCAATGAATGAGACAGTGTTCAAATATAGTCTAAATGATATGAATGACGACAGCTTTTGACTAGTGTGGTCTGAGGTGTGGACTACAAAACCGGCTGTTGCGGGTTCGAATACAGCAAATGTTTGTGTCATGAGTACGAGCGTTTGTACCTGTATGGGTGTTTATGAAGTAAGTCATCTTAGCACAAGCTACGCTTAGTTTTAATAAACTATTATTGGTGTGTTTGGTGAAAACGGTATTTATTTTCATTTGTGACTTCATAACGTCAATGTTTTCAGGTGTAGTGTTGTTATTAACTTAAATTTAACTGTATTTTATTTGTTTCTTCGATTTACGCGAACAGTAGACGTCAGTTTTCTTCCTTGTATGCTCCGTGAGGCTATTGAAATTAGAATACACCCTAATTTTTATAGAGAAGATGGTTGGAAAATTCCACCAGATTGGGATCCTGTTTTAGCCAAGACTCAAGCTAGACCCCGCAGGCAAGACCACAAGATACTGTTAGCTCATTAGGTGTGGATAGAAACGTAACTTAATATTTTTGAGTGATGGTAGTTTAAATTTTTTTCAAAACTATGTACTGACAACTAACACTTTAGTCTACTTATGACCACCGACGCTGAAAAGGGTCCGAAACGTCAGGTTAGTAAAAGTAAAAGTATCTCATTTCAATAACTGTTATTTTATTTTGAAGAAACGGTTGTTATATGTTTTTTGCAACTAAGTGCTTAGTGGGTTATTAAAAGGATGGATTTATCCCTTTGTTAAAGCAGGAGAATTAATAATATCATCAATATTTTTCACTAATACGGCCTGTATTTATAGACACTACCTACAAGAACAAGAAAGCTAAGCGTTACTTCAGCGATGTAATAATAATAATAATAATAAATTTATTGATTCTTAAAACAAGTACAGATTATCTACATAAAAAATATATGACTAAGCAAAAAATTATCAGAAGAAGATAGGGATTATTGACGTCTATACTAGTTTTTATAAACTGTGTGACAGACGCCATAAACCATAAGATGTAACACGAGGTACTTACATTAAAATCTAGTTTCAGACATCAGACGCTGTTTGAAAATCTAAAATGTATTCCGTGGCAGACACAAGCATCAAAACTGTCTGGCTTTCAAAATTACAACATACTCGTAAAGATGCAAGACATAAAATGGAAAATGCCTTTTAAAAATTACTATGTGCTTGCAGTCTCGATGAGGCAAAAAACTTACCCAACTTTATTAACTTCAGTTAGTAATTAACAGTAGAGTACTTATTTGAACGACGAAAATAAGGGAGAAAATATTCAGCAGGATGCATGTACTACTATGGCACATTCGTCTAAAATACATTGTGTGTGTGTGTGGTAGATCTATGGCCTAATGTCATTCTGTCATCAGCCTATATACGTCCCACTGCTGGGCACAGGCCTCACCACAACTATGAGGTGGTCAGAGCCATCCTCCACCACGCGGGCTCAGTGCGGATTGGTGGAGGGGTGTTTGTAAGGTAAGTGACCAACCTTACTGTCAGATGTTATTAAGCCACCCGAGGGCCTCTGACCAGGCTTAACGACTAATATCTATCGATATTAACCGGGACCAACAGCTTAACGTGCCTTCCGAAGCACGGAGATGCTTGTAAATAGACGTCACTTAAATGGACAGAATGGTCACCCATCCCAAACATGACCGCGCCTTAGGTTGCTTAACTTTAGGTATCACTACCAAAGCGCTGCAACCATTGCGCCACAAGCACCTCATGGCCTAATGTCATTAACATATTATTTTCATTTTTACATTTTAATCTGATGGTCTTATTGATATAATTATTTTCTCTTTTATTTATTTTGTCGCACCGCCCACTAATCATTTCTGCTTAGCCCAAAGGTATGGCTGGTCAAGATTGCCTTCCGGCGTGAAGTCCATCTTTGTTCGTAGTTTTGTTGTGCAATAAAGCTCAAATAAATATGTTTTTTTATTTTATTAACATTTTGTTTTGTCATCGTCCATGCCATGTAAATTTGTCTAGGGTCCCAAAACAATTGAATTCGTTCGATTTTTTTGATTAAAAAGGTTCGACGCAGCCACTGCATTAAGCGCCATGTTCACATCCGGTTTTCATCGACCACCGGACCTGTTTTTTCGCCGCATTAGCGGTGGTGTACGGTTTATAATAAGAGTGTGAACAGTGTCCAGCACATCAGGTTACCCATGTTTGTTGCAAAATCAGCCGTAGCACAAATGCAAAAGAGGCCGCAGTGCTTACCGTGTGATGTGCCGGCCACCGTACATGCATTGAACGTAAGTAGGTTCGGTAAACAATTTTCGCCGGATTCACTTCGCGCAACGGACAACGAACTCGGGCCTGCGCGCTCCTGTTCGCCGAATGATGCGCTTTTACAATGACAATTTCAACAATATAGATTTGTTTGCACTCAACATTACAAATTTCAAGAAAGCTGTATTCGAGAAGTTGTCACTGTGGGACCGCCTCGTTCATCTTGTGATGTATTTTACTGGATTTTAAATGTTTTTTTTTTCTTAAATGATAATTCTGTTTTTCTGTATTTATTTCATCGCACATTTTTGACTTTTATTGTTATTATTGTACTTACAATAAACGACAATCGGCAGCTAGCGACAATTCAGGTCAGTAATCTGTGCGCTGGGGACTGCATAATTGCATGCTTGTATTTATTATTACTATAATTTTCCTAATAAAAAAAAAAAACGTAAGAAGAAGCGGTCATCCAGTCCCGTATTTTATTGCGCGTGTCGAAGTTATCGCTAAAATTGAGTTGAAAACTAACGCATATAGACGGCACTCAAAGATTACATAAAGCAGGTTATAAAAAATGTATAAAAGGATATCCGTTTTCTTTAGTTTCGTCGTCCGTTTAAATAAACGGATGTTTTAACAATTATTTTTTCTGTTTATACATCTCGCTATGAACATGCATGAGTTGCTAAAGGGCAAGCCTCAACTTTGGTTTCAGAAAACAGGGTTACGGCGCTAAGTTTAACTACCTACTAGCTGTCCAATATTGTTCAGTAATTCATAAATAGTAGGCTTGTAGAGGAGAAATTAATTTCAGGTCTATCTAAGATAAGTACGCTTGGGGCTTTTCTGTCAGAATTGATTTGTTATATTATATCGAATAAGGAAAAGAGTTACATTACGTCACCTACTAAACATGAACATGTGTGTTTGTACTGGTCTGGGTGTTTTCTATGTATAATACCTATAGAGGTATATTTATTTACAAAAAAAGTATTTTAAGTATGTTTATCCGTTGTCTAGTACCCATAACACAAGCCTCGTAGCTTAGTTTGGGACTAGAGAATTGGTGTGATTGTTGTGAAAATATTTACTTTTATTTATTTATTTTACTAAGCTATCAAGTCATTGAATTAATATAAGAACTAAAACCAACTAAAAAAACAATAGGAACTTAAATGGGTAACTTACCGTTATTATATCTTATAGTTGCCTATTTTGGTATATGTCTACTCGATATCCGGTAAAGTTTCCATAAAACCTCGACGGTTACAGACGGAGCCCACGCTTCCAGGACACAATGTTGACAGAACGGATTACCTACATTTCAAAAGACGAAGGTTTGATTTCCGGCTTAGTGAGGTTTGCAAGCTAAAGCTTTTTTATGACAACGCTAAATATGGAAGGAGGATAATTTAAATGAAAATTTGAATTGTGAATGTTATCTGATAGAGATAACTTTAGCAACACAGCCTTCGCTAGATCTAAGAATCTAATTAAAATCTTTTTTTTTACTTTATTTGGGATAGTTTTGCTCTTGACCCAAGACTAAGCCCAACGAGGCAAAGTCTGAGTCTAGGATGGAGCGAGCTCACCTAGAAGATGCCTGTTCACTCTAGCTTTGAGAATTCCTAGGTTGTAACTGCAGGGAAAACGGAAGCAGGTAGTGAGTTCCACTCTTTTGCAGTGCGCATCAGGAATGTAGATGAGAAGCGCTTGGTTCGTATTAGTGGAATCCCGCGGTCCGATGGTAAAAGGTGGCCGGCGGAATAAGCTGATGTAGATCATGACCACACTCGCCAAAGTAAAGCCTGTAAAAGATTGACAAGCAGGCGACTCTGCGGCGATGAGCCAAGCCTTGGAGCTGCGTGCTTACAAGCCTCTCGTCACCCTGTTTCACGTTCAAACTGTTTAAATCAATTTTTGTGTCTCGTGTTTTTTGCAACCATCTTGTTCTTTTCAAATTTATTAAATAATTTGGCAATATTCTCATAAGCTATTTCATTAATAATAATCGAAAGCTATTTGCAATTAACTCCCACGCGTCGGTTTTGATTAGAATGTGTGAAAATTATTTGACGAGCAGAATTGCTCAAATATTAAATAATTTGTAGAGTAAAAGCCGGATAGTTGCCCTACTTTTCAAAAAAGCTTTCATTCTTAAAAATATGAACCTCTTGAAAATTATAGAGAATGTATCTCAAAACATAGATCTTTAAACTTTTATTTAAAGCCTTTTTTAACAAACATGATTAACCATGGTTCTGAATAAATGTTGTTTTATTTTACTTATTTCACACAATGTAATGAAAGTTAAATTACTTAAGTTAAAAGAATATTATGCGTTATTATTAAATATTAGTGAGTATTTATCTTATGAATTCAACAATTTGAGTAGCGCCTTCTTAAGGCTCAGAGGATATTTCATTTATTCGAGAAATTTAATTGATACCTTTGTTATACTTTTTATCTTAAAAGGTAATACACAGCTTCATAATAGCACATAGAAATAGAATTTTCATTTAATTCTTCTAGGGTATGTACAAGACTATCATCTGTCAAGTTATAGATGCGTGGCATCTAGAAAAAGTGTATAAAATAGTTAAATAGATAGGTATTTATTTTATTTACAACAAGTAACCGTCATAGTGAATTCGAAAAAACAACAAAATTAATCGTCATTTTAGGCTCTCTAGGGGCAACTATTCGCGAAAGAAAGTTGGGCAAATATTCTATTCGTTCGGATACTTGCCCTTTTATAAAACGAAATAAAAAAGTTATTTTTTATAAAACATATTAAACAATGTAATTCAAACTCCAATCCATGCAAATAAACAAAAAGCTGATCGAAACCACGATCAAAAAGAAATTACGTACCAAAAACAATTATAACGCCATTCAAACCTTCGCCGCGGATTATTTTCCTCTCACGGACAAAACCCGTACACCTATTCCGATGGATTAAGGCCATAAGGCAATAAGGCCTGCTTGGGATCGGCACTAATTAGGGTAAAGCGATAAAACAACAAATACTTGTAACATAGTCAATTAAAAACCGGGGCATGTATCCCGCTGAGGCAACTATCCGGCTTTTACCCTAGTAGAAGGGTATCAAGTTTAAGTTTAAATTATTCGACATATTTTAAATCTATTTTGCTCATTTGAATTTTTCTAAAGTATATTTTAAAATTATGACATCGTTGTCAAACTTCGTTGGGTGCCCAAATAGTTTTGGAATCGGAATCACGAATAAAGAATTTGCTCAGTCATCATTAAAATGTGCCGCTAGACGTCCGCTGCTGTAAAGAGGACTGCCCTATAGATTTCTATGTCAAGCAGATACAAGAATTCACTTCGATTCTACAATCTTAGTTCCACTCTATCTAACTAGTGGACGTCCGTAGATAGAAGACAGACAACATATATATTATATTCAGAATCTTAGCTGAGAAATGTTTTTATAGCGTCGATGAATTTATGCAATTTTGTAGTAATGGTGGCCTCAAAAAATTATATAATAACTTCTTCCCAAGAAATTGACATTAATGCTTTGTGACTTTGTTAAAATTTGACCGCAGATTATGCATTTGACTGATTCCCTATTTGTATAATGGACGGACATTCGTTGATTTATTTTTTGTTTAATGAACTGACATTTTGTTTTGCATAATAGGCTTGGAATTGAATTGTAGTCAAATTAAAATTATTCTCAATGTATTTATTTCAATCATTAACTTTATTAACGTTTGAGTCAAGTAGTTACGCATGACGATATCATAACATTTGTATATCGATAGATTGATTAAACATTTGGACGATACCTAAATATAAGAACCAAAAATGTACCATGTTTATACAAATAAATATCTTATCTTATCTTATATTAGGTCCTTACATATGAAATTGGCGTTTTGTCGTACTGGCCACTTTGATCACAAATTTTTCCTATTTGGTTAGGAATTCGAAATTCAAATTTATACAGCTATTTCCACATGTAGTTGTGTTTCGTAAACCGTCATTCATTTGTTTTTTTACTTATCTTTTTTCTGTTTGCATCGCTCAATTTACGAAATGGAAAATTTGAAATATCGCGTTATTTACGAGTACGAGTTCCACCGTGGCACCAGTGCTGCGGAAACGGCTCGAAGGGTTAATGATGTGTATGGCGGTTGTGTCGCAAAAGAAAACACAGTGCGTTTTTGGTTCCAACGTTTTCGTTCTGGAAATTTCGACCTGCAAAACAAGCCCCGTGGACGGCCGGAGACCCAAGTTGATAATGAAGAATTGAAGGCTATTGTGGAAGCGGATCCATCGCAAACCACGTCCGAGTTAGCTGCAGGCTTTGGCGTTAGTGATAAAACTGTTTTAATCCACTTGAAGCAAATTGGGAAGATTAAAAAACTTGAAAGGTGGGTTCCTCACGAATTGAGTGAAGCAAACCGGCAAACGCGCGTCAACTGCTGCGTTACATTACTTGACCGGCACAATAACGAAGGGATTTTAAATCGAATCATTACCTGTGATGAAAAGTGGATTCTCTACGATAATTGGAAGCGCTCATCGCAATGGCTGGACCCTGGCAAGCCAGCCAAAGCCTGCTCCAAGCGAAAATTGACCAATAAAAAGTTACTTGTAAGCGTTTGGTGGACTAGCGCCGGTGTCGTTCATTACAGTTTTCTCAAATCTGGCCAGACGATTACGGCAGATATCTATTGTCAGCAATTGCAAACCATGATGGAAAAGCTAGTTGCTAAACAACCAAGGCTGGTCAATCGCTCTACGCCACTGCTGCTTCACGACAACGCTAGACCACACACTGCACAACAGACGGCTAGCAAATTAGAAGAACTTCAATTGGAATCTCTAAGGCATCCACCGTACTCCCCGGACCATGCTCCAACAGATTACCATTTTTTTCGAAATTTGGATAACTTCTTGCAAGGGAAAAAGTTCAACTCAGATGGGGCAGTCCAAGTCGCCTTCAAAGATTTTATTGATTCCCGTTCGAATGGTTTTTTTAGTAAAGGGATCAATGAACTACCTATGAGATGGCAAAAGTGCATAAATTACAATGGCTCATACTTTGATTAAATAAATATGCTATATAAAAAAATTTCGACTTTTTGTTCCTCCCATACAAAACGCCAATTTCATAGGTAAGGACCTAATATTATCATAAACCAATGAACTTATAGAATACTAGTGGAACCGGCAGACGATGTCCTGCCCGCTGTTTTCGCAATTTATAAATATTTACTCCTAGTTTACACCTTCCCTGGACTTCCACAAATATTTGAAGGCTTACATTATTGAAATCGGTTCAGCCGTTCTTGAGTTTTAGTGAGACTAACGAACAGTAATTTATATTATAAGAGAACTAGTGGACCCCGCAGACGTTGTAAAATTTTCTTATCATTTAAACCTTCCCTGGACTTCCACGAATAGTTTAAAACTATAATTATTTAAATCGGTTCAGCCGTTCTCAAGTTTAAGCGAGACTAACGAACAGCAATTCATTTTTATATATATAGAAGATATAACCAGCTGACACGGCAGACGTTGTTCTGCCCGCTGTGTTTGCAATTTTCCCTGAATTTCCACAAATAATTCAAAATCAAAATCAGCAAAATCGGTACAGTCGTTCTCGACTCTTAGCGAGAGTAACGAACAGCAATTCATTTTTATTTATAAAATTTGTGCCAGATCAAATTGCACACAATGCCGACGCAAAACGTTCCGAATGGTACCGAAGCGGGATGACGCTAAACAATGAACTAGATTTTATGTTTGTTTGTACATTCAAATTCAATGTTGCACAGTTGAATTCAAATGTAGTTTGACTTTCTGACGTTACATGATTACAGTATAATTTCCAAGCCGTAATCTCACAACAGAGCATAGAATTTAGTACCTAAAATCAGGCTATCGATGTAAGAAGTCTTATAGTCTTGGGCAGTGATTTCACTACCATTTTAAATAACTGATTAAATAAGGCATAACCATTATTGTAAATTTGATACTAAGTAATTAACTGTAAATCTGTTGTCTTGTGGAAAAACTAATTTGGGCAATAAAGTGACTCTGACTGAGTACATAATGCTCAGTAATGTAACCGATCAGTCGCGGTCTATGAGGCGACAGATTTAGTCTTTTAATGCCAGTACCACAGTTTGTATGAAAATCCTGCTCGCCAGAACACACTGAAAAAGGCGTCTCCCGCGGTAGCGCAGTGCATAATAGTGCAGTATGATAAATGCCTTACGTCGTCGACTCTCTGACTCCGAACTATTTCTTAGTCAAAAATTCTATGACAGAAAACCATATTACTTGATCCAGGCTCCGAATCTGGACATACTCGTAAGTAATTCTGGTTTTAAAAAGAATTTACGAATTTCATTCTTACTAAAATCATTTAAAATTATCATTTATGTTTTACTTCGTTTAGCCTTGAAAAACCACAGTTTCCTTTTGATTTGACAAATTGTTAAAAGTTTATTTTTCATAAACACGCGTGCTAATCATAACATGTCGCTATTTCGCAGATTCATAGTACCATTGCAAACCTATTTTCAAACTCTAACGACTGTACTGCATATAAAAGCCAAAAAAACAAATTCGTTAGTTCGCGAGTCAGATAAAAAATAAAGGGGAACTTTTTGACATGAATATTTCAATCATGCTAACAGAATGTATGGCAGGTTTTAAAGAGGTTACCATATTTCAAACTTTTCCCCTTTTAAACATAAAAAGCGGACCAAAAATCCAAAAGTATATTCATCGAATTTTTGACAAAATGGACAATTTTTCGAAACGAAATGCATTTAAAAGCAATAACGTAACTCGAATAAAAACATTTCAGTGGATAGGTAGAACACCGAACTAAAAACATGTCCTGAATGAAAACACAATATTTCTTCGGTAACATCGTTATTTTGTTGCCAATACAGGGTGGTTGCGCCAAATGACTTGTAAACAGAATCTCGAGCTTTAGATAGTGTTGTTCGTCGATAAACTGGTGACAGAACAAATATCGATATACTATATATAAGTTATTTTTTCGATGTCGATATTGTGAATGAGATAGTAGGATAAAAATACTTAAAGCATTATGTATTTGAGGGATTAGAATATCAGAAAAAGTTTTTATTACTAGGTTAAAACGACAAATATGTGTGGCTTATGCTCTGTCAAACTGTAAGACAGAAAACTCAAGAAGTTATTTAAAAATATGTATAGAACAATTTTTAAGCATCTGGTTTTCAATTGCACAATAAACTAAACGCAATGCCCTAACTGGAAAAATAATAAGCATCGATTTACCGTGTCGCTTTAGCATTTATACTACACGTATCTACACCAGCTGTCAGACTCTAAGATGGTCTCAGGGGGCGTCCATAAATTACGTGAGGTGTTTAAGGGGGGGAGGGGGTCGAGTCAAATCTCATCTAATCTTACGTTGGAGAGGGGGGGGGGTCTCGGCAAATATCACGCAATTTTTTTTCTGATTGAAACAAAAAAAAAAAACTATTTTGGTCCATTTAATCCAGATTGTACATGCATAAGATTTAATCTTAAGCGTAATCGTAATACGATAAAGATCATTCACTAATTCGTTCAATAGAAAATAATTTCATTCATACTTCGAGGTTATACATTTACTTACTGTCAAACCATCATATTTGTTTTATACCAAATAGCTCAATTCAATCTGAATTCACGGTACAGTGTAGAAAGGACGGGCCTTTGTTTTCGCGCCACTGTCAGCCGAACGCGCGACTCGATGAACGAGAGCGTACGAGCTGAGTGGCAGCGACACACGGACAGGTTCCAACCTGCTTTGTTTATTCTTGTAAATGTTTTACTCGACTCAGTGCATGCTCTTACTAATTTAAAATGAATCAGCACGCCTTATGATCTCTATTGCCCAATTGTACGTGATGATTTAGAGAAAAGATGCTGCAGTACATGCGGTATTTACTTTGCATCTAGCACAAGAGCTGCAGAGCACAGGCGATTAGCCCACATTGCACCAGCTAAGCAAGCGCGTATGTTCCGAAAAGTGCGACCCTCACGGATTGTCACAAGACGAGCTAATGAATTACTTTGTGCAAGTGCCAATGACTTAGAGTGGCTAGATCAGAACGAAGTTGAAGGATCAGATGATTTTACTGAAAATCATATGGACATGTTGGTTCCAAAAGTCTCTCTCGAGACCGTACATGATTCTCCATGGACTGAATTAGAGTAGATACTCTTTTTTAATCTAAGTAGTTACGATTTAAGTATTCTATTGTTAAATTTTTATTACACTTATAATTAAACTCTCAGCAACATTGATTACTAGTCATAACTAGTCGTAAATAAAAGCACGAAGCATATTTGTTTTTTTCTTTTTACAATAACAATCCAACGCGTTTACGTAAGAACTCACATTTTGAAAAATCTCACGTGAGATTGGGAGACGGGGGAGGGGGTTGAATAAAATCTCATCTAATCTTACGTTGGAGAGGGGGGGGGGAGGGGCAGAAAATTAAAAAAAACACCTCACGTAATTTATGGACGCCCATATAATTTCATATTCTTGTTTTTAAAATCAGCGCTGCAGGCGGCCATGAAATATTTTGCCGTCGAACTCTGAACTTTACGTCACAAAAAAAGATATTTTACGTCCTCCAAGTCATTATTCGATTAAAAACTCTAATAGTCCAACAAGGTCAACATTTAATTACGAAGTTTCAACCGAAAGTTTCGCCTTGGGCGTTTAGAGCGGCTGGGAATGAGCCACTTAAATATATCGATAATGAAAATGTCCCCTCACTACACCGTTGAGCAGTATGATTGATGAGCTCTGCGCAATGTGAGATACGATGTGACTATGGCGACTTTGTGGTTTCAAGTTATTGGATTTATCTCTTCATATGTATTTTTGTACGGTTAGATTTGGCGCTTGTGAAAATGGCGGACGCATGAAACGCTTTTGCAACATTTTTATTTATTTCCAAGCCTGTCAGAGTAAATTATCCTTACTAATATTATAAATGCGAAAGTAACTACTGAACCGATTTGCATTAAATTAATTAATCGTAACATACCCTATAAGCATAACACCTGCTATACATACATATATGTAACACTTAGTTGGCAAATAAATGAATATGAATATAAATATATACTGTTCAGATAAGACTCGCGTTACACAGATTCTACGAACGGATACCAAAATGCGATCACTACACACCTACTAGACACAATGTGTGTGGCTCTACCTATCTACCGATCTTGCGATACAATACACTCGCAACTAGGTACTCGCTATTTCAGATGACGCATTTTACCCGGCCTTGCAGAATGTGTTTCTAAAATGGTTCCCTTTCGGACACGCAGGTACCGTACGCGTAGTGAACACGAGGTGTTCCAAAGCGCCACGTAAGCTTTGTGCAAAGGCGTAGGTAGAATAAGGTTAAACCCCAAGTCCACACTATCGCTTCAACGTTGGCTCGAAAACTAACTCTATTGGCCATTAGAAAAAAGCACCAATCGACGTTGGGTCCAACGCGTTATTAAGTCCACGCATTGGGAGATAGAGTTTTTGGCCTACTTTTCGCCCAACGCGTGGAGCTGGCTATGTGCACATTAGACAGTTCGAATAGGAAGTAAGTTATATCAAGAAATTTTAAGTTTAAGTATAACAATGGTTTCAAGATGCTAGTGGGGCTCCCTCAACACTGTAGTGCTTCAGGAATGTTCGCTGAAGCTCATGTTGATGGCTTTCATGCCATTATGCACAAAAGAATCGGGTCCTTGATGCGCAGTGTGCGTGGTGGCGCCAATACCATCCTGAACACCGTTGCATTAATGGGGGATAGTCCCATATTAAGGCACTGGATGGCAGAGCATTTGTCACCCACCAAATTTAATTATGTATACTTTTCAACTTTTTTCTAAAAAATAATACTAACATAGTTTTAAGTCATCTGTCATTAACACTATATGGATTTATGGTACGAAATAAAAGATTTTTAATTTAGTTTAATTTAAATATTGAACTGGATGTGTAGGCCGCTTCTAATCGGTTATCTTTTTCATACATTGCTGAAATTCGAAAGCAGTAAATATCTTAAGTCACATCTTAAGTCTCATCATAGAAATCGATTTTCCGATTTCTTCCAGAGTCTGTATTGGTAGCGATATAAGACAATTATTACCTATAATTAAAATTTATATTGGTAACAATTATTGTCTTCTATATTTCAGAACCTGGGAACAGATGACGGAGGGCGGAACGAGATGGTGAAATCTTCAAAAAAAAACTATACACACGGCACTCTACCATGGATATCAAATATGATGATGCTAAATATACTCTGCTAGTATGCAGTAACGACCTTAGGGCATCACTATTTGATTTTGATAGATAAATTGCAGAAACGCAATTGATTAGATCAAAAATATTCTTGAAAAATTGTGTGCACTTGGCTTAACTTACGTATGTTTCGTAAAGGGCAGGCTCTAAACTCGGGTTGCAAGGTACGTTACGGTCAAAGGGGGGGAAAAATGTGGAATTGACAGAAATAGCAGTTGGAATCAGGTTACCAACATGAAGTTTAGAAGCGCAACTAGGAGTTAGGATTTATTGTTACTTACACCTATTTGTTCAGTGCACAACTAAATTCCTACTGATATTATTGACAATGTGACAGGTAACTGCTTTGTCTGTCTCACTCTTCAACTAAATTAAATCTTGATTTATTAATTTTGCATTTTGGAACAGATACTCGTAGATTTGTGAGCTGACCCCAGCTCACAAATCTACGAGTATCTGTTCCAAACTTATGGCTATATTAGGGCTTCAAACTTATGCGAAAAAAGGTTAAATAACGTCAAAAAAGGGGATGAAAATCGATATTAGAAACTAATCATGGCTTATAGAGTGAAACATAGGACAGATCGAAACGTCGGGAAGGTAAATACTGAGTTTTACCTTTAAAAAGTGTCTGTGTTGCGTAAAACCCGTTGAAAATCAGTGTTATAGGACACTTTATCATCAGGCGAGATTGTGGTCAAATGTCTGGATAGCTCAATATTAAAAAGTCCTACACTAAGTTACTTTATTTTTTTGCATCAATAATGCAAATTTCATTACAATGTAAAATTAAAACACAGAGAAAAATGGACTACCACAGGCGGGAATCGCACCTGCACCTATCGCAAGCCGGGCGATTGCTCTCCCAATTGAGCCTTTTACTGTTAAATTCAGAAACAATATTTGTAAAATCAAAGGGATATCTATGATTATTCTACTTAATGAATGCTTAGTATAGTAATATTTATTTAGACGACCACTTCGATGTAATTGTCAAGAAGGACTTTTAACCAAGAGGTTCGATCCCCGCACTGTACAAACATTTGTGTGCATGAACATGTCTGTTTGTACTGGTCTGGGTATCGTATGTATTTATTTTAGTTTATTTATAACACCATTGTTCATTCTGATATCTGTAACACAATTACCACGGAGTCAGATCAATGTATGCGATGTTGTTGTATATTTATTTAATTAATTTTATTTCCTTCTAATAATCCAGGACTATCAAGGCTCTAAATACATCGCATCCTTTCCACGCTCAAAACTGATATCATCCCTCTATTTGGGTCAAACCGATATCCTCATAAGTTCGGATTTACTGTACATTTTGGCATTAATGTACTGACGTTGATAGTCTATATTGTAAAGGCTTAAGAGTTATTTTTAAATGAAAATAGGAGCCTAAACTGAGAAAATATAGAACCATTTCATGCAAGCTTTTGGAAGAACGTTTGGTTCAAGAAACAAAGAACTTCAAAAGCCACCTTCAATGTTGTTAATATGATATTTTCGGAGATAAATAAGGAAACTTATGTTTTATTTAAGCTAGACCCATGGAAGGTAAGGGGATTATGTTTGAAGGAAAATATTTATTTATTATCTTATCTTATGATAATATAGCAGGAAGGAAAACGAGATTTCGAAAATCATAAAAATGACGTAAATCATTGTGTGAGAAAAAATACTGCGGTACCTTCATGTACGATCATTAGCAGTCAATGAAGTTTTTTTGTAAATACATCATCATAGAGTTTTGAGGAAGAAAAAGGAAATATATAATTATGTATATAGTTGGAGTAACATGAGTACCTGCTAGTCGTGGATAGGACAAAAACCAAAAGGAATGACTAAATAGGCATGGCATTATCGCTTATTCTGCAGTATCATTGTAATGGATCTCCCAAGACTAACAATAGGTACCTACCTTTTTTACGTAACATTAGTTATACATAGCAAATAATTAATAACTAACATCATGTATAATATGCTTAAATGTAGACTGTAAATGTCTGTGTACGGTGGCCAGCTCATCAGGCTATCCATTTTTGTTGCAAAATCGCCCGTATCATAAGCTCATAAGACACTTCAGTGACGTGCTGGGCACCGTACCATTAAGCCTATTAGTATATGCGTAGTGTCCACAAACACTGACCGTTTCATTCGAAATAGATGTACATATCTCCACCATAAAGCAAAATTTATTATATTTTATTTTTCAAACGACTTACCCAGTGCCAAAAACAGCACAGCCAGTGCCGGCGAGTTCATTGACCTGCCGGCCTCCCGGGCCGTCCGCCCACATTGACAGTGGCAACACCATCAATCCAGGGCTACGCGCACATCACTAGCCCGCCACGCCGCGCCGACACCTGTCAAAGTGACACTGACAGCGTCACTTATCTGTCACCGGGCGCGCGGGAAATGCGAGTGGGGGATAGCGACGAACATTCGTGTTTTTGTGTTGAGTGATTTTTTTTTCACTGGCACTTTTAAAACTGTTCACAATGTTTTTTTAATGCCTTAAAATTAACATTTGTTTTAGCACTGCTCACCATTTATTCACACTTGGTTTATGTTTTTTTTTTCCACTCGGCTTTCACTGAACTTTAATTTTTAAACACATTTCACTGTGATAACTCCGCTGCAGTTCTGCGAACAAACAAAAATACGTTACTAATGAAGGATGCTTAGGTACAGAATTCTTATTTAACCAACCCAAGTACCTATTGTTAAAAGACATTTTAGTGTATAAATCAAGATTTAGGATGTTAAAGGTCTTCCTTCATATTCGGTATAAAAACTGCGGATCAGTTGACGCTGTTGTATAAGTTTAGTACAAAACAAACTAAAAACAGTTACGTGCGATGCGTCATGCTTGCGGTGCTATGTGGGCTTGAGAACGCATTCCTTTATTTGACATTCAACTCATGTTATGTAGCAAACAAACCTGCCTTTAGATAAAAATAGTGTTGGCAAATTCTTCATCATCATCATAATAGGCTTGTTTCCACTATGAAAGAAATATTCAAAAACTGATTTTCTCTAAAATTATTCATAATTTCAGATGCCTTTACACTAATATTTTTCTGCAGTTCTTATTATTTGATTTTTAATTGGAATTCAAATGATAATTAGTCACTCAGTCGGCATTGCACGCGATGACGTCAAAGTGTGTTATTCCCATACAAGCTCTATGAAGAGAAGCGTTTTGACAGTTGATAAAAAGTACGTCAACGATTGGTGGTGTCAACTACCGTATTATCTTTCGACGTCGACGGCTGAGCATAGTCCTCTCCCAAGGATTTCCACCGCGATCGGTCCTGTGCTTCCCTCATTTAGGGGCGACAATATTTTACAATCCGTAAATTAATCTCTTAATTTTAAGTCTATCTACGTCATCAGCCTATATACGTCCCTCTGCTGGACATAGGCCTCACCTCAACTATGAGGTGGTACGAGACATACTCCACCACGCGGGCTCAGGGGGGTTGCTGGAAGGGTGTGTGTAAGGTAAGTGACTAACCTTACTATTGTCTTACAGCCATAATGTAATTCCTGGCTTAACACATTTCGAAGTGTTGGCAAAGCGTCCCTTTCTTACATTAGAACCATAAATATCGACACAAAACTATCGATACTCCTCCACCACTATCCGGAATAGTGTAACGCTAAAACTTTAATGGGCCCTCATCGTGTAGAGGCGCACGAGTGGCTGACGAGGGGAGCAGGCTGAGTGGCAATGCCACGACGTAACTGGAATGTGGCTGGTGACTTTTTACTTTTTTTTATTTACGATACATTTAGGGCGATTACATTCGTGGTATCTCTCTTTGGCCCCGCTCAAACGGCATTGTAATGCACGTCTTTTTGCAGTATACGTATTAACGTCACGACACATTCATACAAAAATACGTGCAGAACAACACAACTGTTACTAACTTTTACTGTTACTATACCTCCAGGTTACGGTAAACAATTGAAACTCGCCTTTTGACTGCTTGCCTATTAAGTGTATAAGAAAAGGGGAAACAAATATTAACATATTAATTATAAAGATTGTAATTAATATGTTAATTTTCATTGCAAGTTCATTGTGAGTTTCGTTTAGAAATTCAAAACATCGTTTTACAAGAAGAATGCTTTAATTAAAACTTAATGTAAAAAATTGCCTCGATAAAATTTTCGGACCATAATTATTTTGAAAAGACAACACTTAAAAAATTCTTTTCGGCTCCGGTCATCGGGGAGGAATCGAACCCCTGACCTTTGGAAGTCCGGTCCAATGCTCTGACCACTGAGCTACGGAGAACCTTAATGGAGTAGTTGAATTTCGTAAGTACTTTTATTTTTATTATTTTTATTATTATTTTTCACCTTTTCAGAACCAAGAAAATACCGACGAGGTAACAATGAAATATAATTTAGGTCTAGTAACTGTGGCTGAAAGAAAACGTGAAAAGCTCGATTCTCATTTTTCATGTCGCATCAAAGTTGTAAAATGAACCTTTTCAGAGAAAATTCATAAAATAATCAACAGCACGACTGTCTCGAGGCCGTGATATGAATAACATTGCTGAATTACATTTATTGCTGAAATTATAATTAAACGTGAAACAGAAATCATATTTAAGAAAAGAAATATATTTCGTGATTAATATTTGCGTCTTTCTTTTCCAAGGTACATAGAAGGAAAGAGAAGAGACTTATTTTTGCAGTTTTATGTTACCTGGTAAAACGTTGCATCTTCTTAGTAGATCTGTATTTAAAAAGTTGTTTGAAAATCTTAATTTTCAAGCCAATGTAAATAAAAGTTGATAATCTATAATCAAAAATGACGTTTAAACAATACGAATTAATGTGAGAATTAGAATTTCAATTTCATTTTGTATCTCGATCGAGACGGTAAAGATGACACGGTTTAGTTGTTAGTCGGGTGCTTCAAGAAACCAACAAATCGCAACATTGTCGGTACTAGTATTTTCATGAAATAGGTTTTCAACAATGCTAATCTACAGAAATGAAAATAAACAGCCAAAATGTCTATCTATCGTCAGCCTATAAACGTCCCACTGCTGGGCACAGGCCTCATCTCAACTATGAGGTGGTGCGAGCCATACTCCACCACACGGGCTCAGTGCGGATCGGTGGAGGGGTGTATGTAAGGTAAGTGAAATGTATGTACTTTTTAAAGTATGTTCAGATGTTCATATAGAAAAAAAACTATTACGTAAATAAAAGTGAATCGCCTAAATGTACGTACGCGCATAACTTCAGACTATAACCTAAAACAGCCCAAAAACTAAACATCTTCAAAAATAACACTGGGCAGGACAACCTCTATTAGAATAATAAAATTGAATCAATCAAACAGAGTCAACCGTAACCTAATCTCAAAACCTTAAAATTAAGCGGCAGGAATCACGTAGCGGAGAATACGCCGCTTGACTTTTAAAAGGTCATATTTCAAGCCGGCAAATTCGCGGGACGCCCGAATAACCACATTATCTGCTACTAATGGCGGTGTTCGCGGAGATATGACAGGGTTCCTCCATTAGAAAGTATTTGATTAAAGGACTGAGTTTAACTTTAACGTGTTTTTATATTCGTTGGTTTTGTTTTAGGTAATGTTTATGTGAAATTAAGTGTCATGCAAATTAACGCTATGCTTTTTAACATGATTTACTTTTTACTTATAAGTTAAACAACAACTATTATTAACCGGGCTTAATGATGATCGCTTAAATATCAGAGACCAAATAGCAGGGAGATTAAAATCAAGACACCATCAAAAATGATCTAATTTACACAATTCACAACATTCCTCTTTGCAACAGCTTGCCAACCTAATTTTGGACAGTGTGACAATTTGCATTACATTGCATACAAATTGAGTTAAACTGACCCCTCTGTTAGTTGATGAAGATCTTGAAATACGGCCACGAATATGCATTATTAGGAATTTACATTTAATCTTGCGATTTCCCGTGACTTCACCCGCGCTGAGGTCGTATCAGCCATAGTAAAAAAATACTATAAATAATACCCAGGCAGTATGTCACCGTGAATCGCGATAAGATCAGATCGATCATACAAACTTATATAGGAAGCTTCTCTGCTTGGCCCTATGGTTGACTGGTAGAGAATGCCTTCGGCATTAAGTCCACCATTGTACACATGTTTATGCAGAACTTAAATATATAAATAAAAAATAAAATTGAGAGAAATTAAATTTAAGAGGAAACGCTGCCAGCCTTTTTGGCACCATACCCAATGGCAGGGCTGGGGGAGATATTTTTTCTATATAGTTTGAATTTTTGTTTTCTTAATTTTTTTGATTATCTGTTTTTATACTATTAGGCTAGTTGTATTCTAATATCTTAGTTTAATTATATAATCAAAGTATGTAAGTACTTAGTTAAAATAAAAGCTGCTTACACATTCGGAATAAAATTATGTTGGGGTTGGAATTCAATAAACATATTCTTATTTTTTTATTTCTATGTTGGTACTGACGTCACTGCTTTGTTTTAAGGTCCTGAAGTTTGGCATAATGAAAGGCCGTCAGATATATTCGCGTATAGTTTTTTTAGGTGTCTCAGTACCCACATGAAATGTCTATTGTTAAAAACTTACCGAAATCCAAGGTGTTTTAAATGAGACAAAACATAAATTCCATTTTGTGTAATGCGATTAACAAAACTAACACTTTAGTAAGCACTTTGATAAAGCATCAAAACTATTTAAGCCGGTATCAAAGAAATGAATGGACTGAATAAACATTTTGGCCACTCATAACCGGCCAAGGCCGACGCCCAGACAGACTTTGATGTCTATTTCTATATTCACATTCTAAAATAGTGCTGTGATGTGTTCGATGGAAATAATATCGGTATACTGCCGGGCTTAAATATGTTAATTTTTAACCCCCGACGAGAAAGAAGATTGTAATAAGTTTGGCACTTTTTATGTTTGTGGCATCGTAGCTACCGAACGGATGGACCGATTTAAGTGCAATTTTTGTTCGAAAGATAATTTTATTTGGCCAGTCAAGATCTGTACAGACGTTGAAGCTCAGCTGTTTTGCCTCATGTCGGAAATTATTTTAAATTAAAATTTTAGTTTTGTTCTATGAAGTACTAGCCTATTCTACCAGCATGGCACTCAGCTATACATTAAGTCGTATTTTTGAAAACCATACCTTGGTCACTTACACACCTTGTTCAAAAATGAGTTCGATACACAGCTATGGAAATTAATAAGAATAATAGGAAAAAAACCACAAGTAAGATTGCTGAGTACAACATAGCAGAGTAGCGTCGTATAATCGATGGCCCCAACGAATAAACGTGCAAGAGCTCTTACCCAAATTTTTTTTTTCGTGCTCTTTGTCTGTATGGTATAATGATACACCTATGTAATTTTTTTTAAATAATTTGGACTTAAAATAAGGCTGTTATAGCACGATATTCGTTTATTGTACGGAATAAAAAAAATACATATCACATGAATAACCAAACATGCGCCTATTGCATATTATTTGTGTCTTTGAGTTCACCAGAAAAAACGTGCTCAATTAATCTGCCGCTCGTTGCTATCCTTGCTTTTACGTAATAACTCTTACACGATTATTCGTGTAAGAAAGCAAGCTACTTTTATCCGTAATGCCTCATTGCAGACGGCATATTTTTGAACATAAATAATTACATCTATTCCATTGTCTTTTACTAATTTGTCTTGTTTTTTCTAATTTTGTAAAGTATACAGCCCTAATATTCTTTGCTAATTATTATAATGTTATTGCTAGTAACCATTTAATAAACGGATACTTTTCCAATAGTGTCTATTGCGATCGCTCGTTAGTATAGACAAGGGGTGAAGCGGGGGCGGGGAATGTAAGATGCGCGGGACATCGGAGTATAGTATAGTAACTATACTCCGCGCAGATAAGGGAAATGCTACCGAGGTAATGGATACATCGGACTACAAATTTAAAATGTCACAGTTGCTGTCGGACGAAAAAACATATAAACGAGTAAAGACCGACCAAACCAACAAAGTTCTAAAGAAAACCGGCGACTTAGTGCGAAAATACAGTGAATGTTTAAGTCTAGATGATAAACAATTAAAACACAAGTTTGCAGTGTGCAAGACCGCCTAAAATGTATGGGTTGCCGAAAATTCACAAGCCAAATGTCCCGCTCCGTCCAATCGTGAGCCTGTTGTATCTGGCACGTAGCACGGACACTATCTGGCCTAAGAGGAACAACTACAGCGCATGTGAAGGATTCCTACCATTTCATCAGCGAAGTCAAACACCTACGCTTAGCCGATGATGAAACTATGGTTAGTTTTGATGTACAGTCCTTGTTTACAAGTTTACCAGTCCAGGACTGCATTGAAATAACAAAGAGGAAGTTGGCTGAATGTAATATGCCCTTAGAATATGCAGAACTATTGGAACATTGGCTTACATCTGGCTATTTACTGTGGGACAATAAATTCTACGTACAAGTAGATGGTGTTGCAATGGGCTCTCCAGTTTCACCCGTTGTCGCAGACATTTTTATGGAAGATGTGTAACACCTAGTTTTTACAAACGGTACGTAGATGATACTTTCACAATTTTACCCACCAATTTAGTTTCTGTTTTACTAAATCATTTAAATTCCATACATCCGAAAATACAATTTACTATGGAAATTGAGGCAGACAATCAGCTAGCTTTCTTAGATGTTTTACTTATAAGGAATCTGATAAGAAATCTCTTAGTCACACAGTTTTCCGCAAAGCAACCCATACTGACAAATATCTCAATGGTGCTTCTCACCATCATCCTAGACAGTTGGCTACCGTGGGCAAAACTTTATTTCAGAGAGCGAAGGGCTTCTGTGACGACCAACACCTGGCTGCTGAGCTTCAGCATGTCAGGAAGGTACTACGGGACAACCAGCTACCAGTACCACGCCGTTGCAGACCCCGGACGAAAGTTCATACAGTCGACCGCCAACCTGCCGTACTACGGTAATAATACTTAAATTGGAAACATCTTGAAGCGTGCTGCAATCAAAACTTACTTCAAACCGCCTAAGAAGATCAACCAATTCTTACCACCGGTCAAGTGTAACATACCTCTTCAAGACGGAGGGGTATACAGACTGGAATGTGACTGCGGACTCTCCTACATAGGCCAAACAAAGCGTAGTATAAGCGTACGGATTAAAGAACATATAGCCGACGTTAAACATAAACGGAACATAGTCTGCAGTGTGTGAACACGCATTAGATAAACCCAACCACTTCATACGCTTTGCACGTCTTCGCAAGAGAACGTCGTTTTCTTCCTCGTATGCTCCGTGAGGCTATTGAAATTAGAAGACACTCTAATTTTAATAGAGAAGATGGTTGGAAAATTCCACCAGCTTGGGATCCTGTTTTAGCCAAGACTCAAGCTCGACTCCGCACTGCAAGACCTCAAGATACTGTTAGCTCATTTTGTGTGGATAGAAACGTAACTTAACATTTTTGTGTGATGGTAGTTTAAAATTTTTTCAAACTATGTAATGACAACTAACACCTTAGTCTACCTGTGACCACGGACGCTGAAAAGGGTCCGAAACGTCAGGTTAAAACAAAATGTAAATAAATCGCGAAATAATAAACGAGAGATGCAAGCTATCATGAGGACTAACTCAAGAAGACGACGAGAAGAACCTATAGAAGACGCTGAAAACCTAAAACTCGCATACAATGGAATGCTACCCATACCTCCTACATACTAAACAATATTCTTTTGTATACCTCTAGAGATTTAATAAGTCTGTGCGACTCTGGAGCCATACCAAACCATTACCAGGGTTTTTATAAAAATCTAGTGCCATTAAATTCCATCTTAGTTACCAACGATAGTGACGAGGAGAATTTACCCTCTCATTAGTTGTTTTCGGTTTGATTTTTTTTGTTTTTTTTAGGAATTATAAACCTAAAGGTATTTACCTTCTTTGTTTTAAATTCGATAAATTAAAAATAATTATACTTAGTAACAATCTTTTTTTATTGACCCTATAAACAAAAAATATCAGCTCATTAACATTATTTTACCATGAACTAATAAAGTCATCTTGCATTAATAATGAATCGTTCTTGTTTACACAAATATACGGGTTTTTATCTTTACAAACATGTAAAAGCAACAAATCTGACAAGAATAAGTGTGTAAACGGCCAGAGCACGGCTCAGGAAAAAAAATATTTACATAGAATATCCATGCAACATTTCACTACACTTGTTAAAAGCTTCATTAATGACACGAATAAACGTGCAGTAATACAATACTGTTAACAAGACACATATTATTCACTAAAACAATAATTTTATACGGTTTTTCTTAAATATGTAGTAAACTAATAATATTTTTTAAAGATTAAGTGTATGAGCTGAAAGATATATTTTTTACCTTTTATTTGATTATATATTATATTTATCAATTTTTTATCTGTTTAAAGTTATGCCATTCCAAACGTTTTTTAATTTTCTTGAAATGTTGTCGTTTTTCGATTGCACGTTTATTCGTTGGGGCCATCGTAATTATCTCTTCCTATTTTATATCCTTGACTGAAAGGTACGTTCGTTATTAAATTAAAGGTTAGTTAGTTAAGCTGTGCATAATTTTCAAGTTAAGGAAACTCGAGCAAAAATGTATGCAAACTGTGGAATCACGCCACACCGCCGCCAGCGGTAGCTAGATCCCTTAGAACTTGCCTGTTAATTTGAAAATAGTTTCCTAAATGTTATATGTACTGTTGGTTTACCTTATGATAAATATGTAAGCCAAATAAATATCGATATTTCAAAAAAAGTAAGAGACATCAATATTTTTAAGTTCGGAACTAATGACTAAATTAATGAGAAATAATAAGCTATATTAAGATAGATAAAACTAAGAATTTAAATTACGGGATATTTTAAACATTTTATGAGATTGCGGTCGTTGTTTTCAGATACATATAATGTGTATAAAAAAATTGTGCACAAAATTTGAAATGTGATTTGAAGCTTTAGACCCACCTTTCTTCAGTTATATGGTTTTTCAATGGTTATTAAAAAAATGTTCTATCAATACACGTATATTATATACATCGAGTTCAGTGTTAAGTAAAACCAGGTAGAACACGCTTATGCATGCATTTTACGGAGAACCACTCGATTGTTTAGTCTTGTCGTCTTTTTTAATCTGTTCACGTAAGTTGGCCAACTTTTTACGTCTGTAAGGTAAAAATGGTCACTTACGTGTTACGTAACTTTTAGAGAGGGTAAGGGGTGAGGGATTTAGAAAAACTTTGCGGTGCGTTACAAGGGGTGGAGGGGGGGAGGTCAAAAAGCTTCAAATAATGCGTTACGTAATACTTGAACGCTTCCAGAGTTGTCATACGTAGATAGGTAACTTTCTACGTTTTCTATTCAAATGAGGGACTGAAAACTTCGTAGACAGTCGAAAAATACACTGTCATTAAATAAGTTCAGTTGAACTTTATAGATTTTAAAGTTTTGTCAAATGATCGTAATTATCATGAAGGGCACAGCGCAGGACCCTAGACAAAAGAAGAAAGACAAAAAAAGCGAAGGGACCAAGCTTAGTCACGAGATGACATTGAAGGTTGCTTCAAACATTTAGCAAACGTAGAATGTTATCGTAGGTATTTTTTTCTGATGGCATAAGTTGTCAATTGCTAAAAAAAGGTGAGCTTTTCCCATACATTTACTATTGCTTCATTCATTAGTTTGTAGGTGACTTTATAGTCAACTAGAATAGAAATCACATAGATATCTAGTGAATTATTCTTGGAATAATATACATAGAATAAAAAGCATTATTCGACATATTAAAACAAGATTTTAAAAAAGTTACATTTAGAATACCTTTTTTGATTTTCATCACACCATTGCTTTACTATAAGTGATTTAAAAAAAGCAATGTAAACGGAGCACATTTTATTTATTCACGATTATTTCTTAGCTCTTGATTCTACTAATTAACCTACCTAAATCGGAACAGTTAAAAGTCAAATACTTCACTAGTAACTTGAGAGAGGGAAATGGTTTAAAGAAAATGAAACGACCACTTCTTATCGCAGAAGTCATTGAGCAAACGGATTGCGCGTTTCAATGAACAGATGTTAATAAGGCCACCGTTAAAACTAAGTCCAACGTAAATCCCAGATGTAGGCAAAGAAGGGGTCTACTCCTAACGTTGAGGACTTTGTATTTTTTACAAACTTTTATTAGCTCGGGCTGTACGAGTATGTATGTATGTAACGGAATCTTTGAGCTCAATTTACACCAACTTCCAGAAATCGGATTAATTTGAAAGTTACCACACTAATTTGATAAGAGTTTTTCCTTATCATTATTTACAAAAAAATTAAAGTAAATATTATAGTTTAAAAAACATAAAAAACACGCTTTTATTGTTAACTACAAAGGGAAAATAATTTCTGAGTACAAAGAATTGATATTACAGTTGAGTAAAAAGCGTGGGGTGCTTGGTATCATATATATTAAAATCATTATATTACTGGCAAACATAAAACAAGGACTATAAAAACGACATAAAGTGCACCCCACGCTTTTTATTTTTAATGAAATATAAGTAAGTTATTTGTACTCAGAAATTATTTTCTATTCTTTAGTTAGCAATAACAGCGTTTTTTTAAAACTATTATTTATTAAGTTTTAAAATGGTGATCAATCAGACCTGAATGTGATATTGCGCACATAAGATTTTTTTGTTCCCAAACCGCAACTATTCTAAAACCGTGTGCGGTTTTGTTACAAAAATGTCTTAGGCAATACCTTAAGTGATTGTACTGTAGAGAAAAACACGCTGGTAATCATCATCAAATCAGGGTAACTTAATATACAACAACATCACATACATTGAACTGACTCTGAGGTAACAGCAGTGAAGTGTGAAGATTCTTGTGGCCTATGCTCGAACAGCAGTGGACGTCGAACGGCTGATAAGATGATGATGATGATGACTCATTTTCTTACTTTTGACGTACGAATTTCGACATCGACTATCAAGAGGCATTGGATTCTCCGAAATTGCGACAAACCAGATCGCCTAACCACGCCTGAATAAATAAATAAATATTAATATACAACTACATCACATACATTGATCTGACTCTGTAGAAAGAAGCTTAAGCACTTGTGTTACAAATATTAAAATCAACAGTGGTATTACAAATGAACTTTTAAAAAAAATACTCGTATAACACCCAGACCAGTACAAACAGACATGTTCATGCACACAAATGTTTGTACAGTGCGGGGATCGAACCCTAATAAACGCCTAATAGACAGAGATAGCGTCGAAAGTCTAAACGTTGTATTCCAGAGTAGCCACCCTGGGCATTCAGCCAGCATGGACATTCCATTCCGTCTAGACTCGCCGACTCAATAATATCCAGTCATTGTTATTACACCGTGAAATAGTGTCTCAAGGTGTGATTTATTCCAATGTTAAACCTCTGAGTCCAATACTTTCAGTTTTAGTATTCATCGCTTGAATAATACAAGAGTTTGGCTCCAAAGTTTTGCAGCAGCGAATAAATCTTTTAGGTTTCGTTGCACTTCAATAAAAACCGATGTAACCAATTTATTTTTTTAAGGACAATGAGCACTTGTCGAGGCGACGGCCTCGAGGTATTCTAAGTTATGCTGCTTTGGCGCTACGATCATCCTCCATTCTTACTAGATGTCCTATTCAACGGAGTCTCTGGGCTTTGGCTTCTCCCAGGATGTTGGGTTCGGCGACCAGCTCCTCGATCTCGTGGTTTTTCCGGACCCTCCAGCTGCCATCTTCTCTCTGAGTTGGACCCAGAATCTTCCTCATGATCTTCCTCTCGGCCACCAAAAGCTTTTCTTCTTCCTTGAGGGTTAGTTTCCAAACCTCACTGTCATACATCAAGATCTGTCTTATGACAGTTTTGTATATCCGTATCTTGGTTTTTCTGCTAAGAAGCTTAGACACCAGCAGCTTGTGAAGGACGCCGTCATGTCAGATCTGCAGGAGCTACAAGTTACGGACTGGCAAGAGGCGGCGCAAGACCGGATCAGATGGCGTTCTCTTGTGTCGGAAGAAAGGACACACTTTGGGTCGCTGCGCCAAAGGAGTAAATAAATAAGTAATGAGCACTTTTACACGGAACCCAACATATAAATTAACCCCACCAACGCGTCGGGACAAGTTGGGCTAGTGCTGAGAAGAAGCGGCGCAAGAAACTCAGCCACTAATGTCATTGCCTCTTTTCAAAGCTTTACAATAATTGTTTATATGTATACAAACATTTTTATATATTTTTGTCATTTATATAATCATCAATTTTATAGTATCCTTTCGACATAAATACATCTTTTACAACTGCTTTAATTGTTTTAATTGAGTGTTTTAGTGACGAAAGTATGGCGCAGGTATGCCCTGGGCCTTAGCCATTGACTTTAAGTTTCGGTAGTGCAACTAGGTACCTACTAAAACCTGTCTTAAACCTTCTGTACTCTCATGAAATAGAACTAAGAAAGAAAAATGTTTAAATTAACATACCTACCTAATAGTTAAAATACTAATTACCAAAACAAAATAGACCCGTAAGTTGAAAATCGGTACTCTTTAATTGTCCGTTTGTATGAAACCTGAAGCATTTAATTCTAGGAAAACTTGCAAGCGAAAGCGCTATATAAATCGCTCTTTGAAACTAAGAATTGAAAGGAGCGTGGTACGCTCGGTTGCGCGTTCCATTTCACGCTTTGTCGTGGTATTAAACGGAAATGTGTTGAAAATGTTGAAATCATCTCGTTTGTTTTAAGCATTTAAGCACAACTACACACGCACGCACCACACACACCCACGCACCACACACACGCTCCACACGCACGCACGGAACATGCACACGCACGCACCATACACACACGCAACACACGCACATAGATCTAAGTACTTTTGGTTTTGTGTAAAATGAAAACAATAATATTGTTTTTACTTGTAAGCTAGTTTTTTAAATTCTTAAGTTCTTCTTTTATTTATTTTGTCGCACCGCCCACTAACCATTTCTGTTTTGCTTAATGGTATGACTGGTAGAGAATACCCTACGGCGTTAAGTCCACCTTTTGGACGAAGTTTTTTGTGCAATAAAGCTTAAATAAATGAATAAGTTTTATCTGTTATACCTACGTTAATGATATTTCTAAGTCGCTGCGTGACAAGAGTTTCAGCAGCGACTATAGATTAATAATTAATCCGTGTCGATGTTCCACTGATACGAAAAAAGGGCTTCTCATCTACATTCCTGATGCACATTGCTAAAGAGTGGAACTCACTACCTGCGTCAGTCTTTCCCTGCAATTACAACATCGGAATTTTTAAAGCTACAGTTTGCTTTGGGCTAAGCAGAAATGATTAGGTAGTGGGCGGTGCGACAAAATAAATAAAAGAGAAAACACAAAAATTATAATACCAATAATATGACACATGAGATGAAATATAAAAAAAAAATATTATAAGAAAACATATTTATAAATACGCATAATATTAGGTCCTTACATATGAAATTGGCGTTTTGTCGTACTGGCCACTTTGATCACAAATTTTTCCTATTTGGTTAGGAATTCGAAATTCAAATTTATACAGCTATTTCCACATGTAGTTGTGTTTCGTAAACCGTCATTCATTTGTTTTTTTACTTATCTTTTTTCTGTTTGCATCGCTCAATTTACAAAATGGAAAATTTGAAATATCGCGTTATTTACGAGTACGAGTTCCACCGTGGCACCAGTGCTGCGGAAACGGCTCGAAGGGTTAATGATGTGTATGGCGGTTGTGTCGCAAAAGAAAACACAGTGCGTTTTTGGTTCCAACGTTTTCGTTCTGGAAATTTCGACCTGCAAAACAAGCCCCGTGGACGGCCGGAGACCCAAGTTGATAATGAAGAATTGAAGGCTATTGTGGAAGCGGATCCATCGCAAACCACGTCCGAGTTAGCTGCAGGCTTTGGCGTTAGTGATAAAACTGTTTTAATCCACTTGAAGCAAATTGGGAAGATTAAAAAACTTGAAAGGTGGGTTCCTCACGAATTGAGTGAAGCAAACCGGCAAACGCGCGTCAACTGCTGCGTTACATTACTTGACCGGCACAATAACGAAGGGATTTTAAATCGAATCATTACCTGTGATGAAAAGTGGATTCTCTACGATAATCGGAAGCGCTCATCGCAATGGCTGGACCCTGGCAAGCCAGCCAAAGCCTGCTCCAAGCGAAAATTGACCAATAAAAAGTTACTTGTAAGCGTTTGGCGGACTAGCGCCGGTGTCGTTCATTACAGTTTTCTCAAATCTGGCCAGACGATTACGGCAGATATCTATTGTCAGCAATTGCAAACCATGATGGAAAAGCTAGTTGCTAAACAACCAAGGCTGGTCAATCGCTCTACGCCACTGCTGCTTCACGACAACGCTAGACCACACACTGCACAACAGACGGCTAGCAAATTAGGAGAACTTCAATTGGAATCTCTAAGGCATCCACCGTACTCCCCGGACCTTGCTCCAACAGATTACCATTTTTTTCGAAATTTGGATAACTTCTTGCAAGGGAAAAAGTTCAACTCAGATGGGGCAGTCCAAGTCGCCTTCAAAGATTTTATTGATTCCCGTTCGAATGGTTTTTTTAGTAAAGGGATCAATGAACTACCTATGAGATGGCAAAAGTGCATAGATTACAATGGCTCATACTTTGATTAAATAAATATGCTATATAAAAAAATTTCGACTTTTTGTTCCTCCCATACAAAACGCCAATTTCATAGGTAAGGACCTAATACATACTTAAATACATAATTATATACTTACAATAAATAAATATTTTAAGTCAATGGGTGTAACTACACTAAGCAGCTAGTTACGTTAACTAAGATAATTAAAAAGTCGGTAAACTCGACCTTTACATTAAAAAAATGCATCTGATATCGCAAATGACGACGTCGAAAAAATCGCTTTGAGTATGGAGCCCTTTATTTTAACCTTTTATGATAAAAAATACTTTTACAGCATGAAATATTTTCGACATCACCTTTTAAAAGAAGCCGTCCATTTTCTTTATTAAATCCTCTATAATTTATGTTAATTACACATCGAACCTTTGTCTTTTCGGGTAATTTATAGATTTCAATATCAGCAAACGTCACACTAGGGACCGTAGGTTTTTAATTTAATACATTTTACGTTTTACGAGGCCTCGCATAAATTATGAGTAATAAGCCAACTTCGATGGTTATTGTCAGCTGGTTATAAATCAAACCGTATATTTTACGCTCTTATTTTATAGTTTAAAAAGTAAAATTATCGTTTTAATACGGTGGGGACGTAAAAAGTTTCGTAAGCCAATGATTGGATTGCCGTCTTATCGTAACTGTTTCATTTTCGTTTAACTGATTTTATACAAACAAAACATACTTTTTTATATGTATATTTATTTAAGCTTAATTTATTTAATTAATTTGCTGCCGCCTAAAATATTTCCGGAACATTATGATTTGGATGCTTTCAAGAAAAGAGTGAATAGGCTGTTAATAGCCAGACATGACACATCTTCGGTCGCATCGTCGCTTACCATCAGGTGAGGTTATTCATTTAAAAAAAAAAAAGCTTTGTTGCACGATACAGCTATGCACAAATGGTGGACTTGACGATAAATGGGCGGTGTGACAAAGGAAAAGCTAAACTTAAATGAATTTAATACATACTCAACGCTTATAACTTGGTATAGTGTCTAAACGCGATATATTTTAATTAGTATCAGGTACTCACGCTCGACGTTTCGGCTGGATTTATAATAATGAAAAAGGATCAGAAAACTGCGGCCGCCCTGAGCAGACGACGCCACACGCCACCAGTCAGCTGGACTTACACGAATATTCCGAGACTAAAATTAGTCTAATTGGTGGAGTCATTCTCGAGTTTTAGCGAGACTAACGAACAGCAATTCACTTTTTTTTAAATATAGATATACTAAGAAGTTGTTAACTTTGTGTGTGTGTTGGTTTTCTGTGTATTCTCTTAAACCGAGATCGTAAGACAGTTAAAAAAATCAGTTTTTTTACATTTTTGATTTTACACTACACCGCATTTTTGTGTGCACCGCACGAACCTCAAACGTGATTTTCATAGATAATCGAACGAAATCCACTCAGCGCGAGTTTCTAATAAAATATAAAATAGAGCTTCTAACAGCCTAAAGATAAGCGTACATAATGCGCTAGCGTTAACTCGGCAATTCGTAATTTTATGAGCTATAAAGAAATAAATTGTAGCTTAGTAACCCGAGGTTTTTCGAAAAGAAACAATAACGGGGCTCTATAAAAATTGGGCAATGATCATAAGGCAGTAACAAACAGAATGCCCAGTCTGTTGCTATTTTAGAAAAAATATTTTAGTGGAAATAGGTGTTCCTTTACCCAGGACAAAGCTCGACGAGAGGCAGAGTCTTGTCAGTCATTTGATTCATTTTGTGTTTTCTTTTTCATTTATTTTGTCGCACAGCACACTAATCATTTCTGCTTAGTCCAAAGGTATGACTGGTAGTGAATGCCCTATGTCGTTAAGCCCACATAGCTTTGTTGTGCAATAAAGCTTAAATAAATAAATGAATTCGACTGTAGAGTAAGCTCACCTCGAAAATGCCAACTTAACTCGGCCGTCACTACATATAAAAAAACCTACTGATAACTTACCTAGAAATCTGTTCAAATGCAACAACTAATTGAATTAGATATAACATAAAAGAAATGCTAGAGTATATTACTACACTGATTCGAGACAAACAAGCTATATTAAAAAAAAAAAGCTTTGTCTAAAACCATTCTCAATGTTTTGATAATATTTATATTGTTATTTCTAACCTTTCACATAGTTCAGATCAGAGAGTCAGTGATCTACATTTTTTTCTTTAAGCATAAAACTTTTGAAATAATTTTTAACCTTCTTAAAGTATCAAAGAAGGTAGAAGTAACATAGTTTTTTTTCTGCTACTGATGCGTCAACCAAAAGAACATTCTGTATCTTTTTAATCTGTGCCACAAAATTCGGGTAAGATGGCGAGCCAAGATGGCGGATTGGGGTGCGACACACGTCCGTGCTTTATCTACTCGCGGGTAGATTTACAACCGCGATGCTGTGTGTAACGGCCCTTACGCGTCAGTCACAGTCTAAGCAAATACAGCTTACTATTACTGTCATTTTAACTAACTACCTCGTTGGTGTAGTGGCAAAGTACCTTACATCCGAGAGGTCCTGGGTTCGAATCCCAGGTGGAGCCAAAATGTTTAAGAGATTTTCTGCCATGAATTTCTGAAAAACAGCTCGGAGTCGGGAAGTTGCCGATGTCACACCCCATCGTGCCTCGAAAAGCACGTTAAGCCGTTGGTCCTGCGCCTGATCTCTCTCCGGTCATGTCGGATTGCCGTCTCAGAGTGATGCCTCTGTATTGCGCTCACACTTGTGCACTATAATATCTCGTGCGTAGTTGGTTGATCTCTGTTGACATTGACCGCCGTTGACGAAATCGGCCAGGAGGACTGTTATTTAACTGACAGTTAGGAACGGTGACTGCAAGTCACGAAGACTTAAGATCAATTTACACTGAGGTCGCGTGGTGAACGCTCATACCACCTCATAGTTGAGGTAAGGATGTACGTTGGGTAAATCCTTAATTTATTAAAATCTCCTCTAAAAGGTTGTCCGACTGACGATCTAGTGAAGGTCGAGGGAAGCGCAGGACCGATCGCGGTGGAGATCCTTGGGGGAGGCCTTTCCTCAGCAGTTGGTATTGCAGGTTCCGAGACAGTTTTGGGCTGCTTTTAGAGGTATACATATATAATGCTATCCAGACATTTGACCACAAATATTTCACCATTTTCCGAATTTTTCTTCGAATAGTATTATGACAAGTTTTTGACAGTTAGTTGCACTGTTTTCTTACACTATGTTTTAGCTTACACTTTTATATGCGTCTCGTTATCCAGCATTAGTGCGACAAAGTGGTATATAAAGAGAAATGATTGTTTGGGTGGATATTCCTAAGGGAGGCTATTGTATAAATTAAAATGGCTGTACTTTCGGATGTCGCCATCCCTGTCACTCAACCTAATTTTAACGTGTGAGCGAAGAGGATAGCTACAGTCGAAAGTCGGTACGATCCATAGGAGAGTCAGAGTTGAGCGTAAAAAATCGGCTTGAAACAAAAAACACTTTTAAGCGAAGAGCGAAAAAACGGGATGTGAGCTTGAGACGCGATTTGTTGGATTTGAGTGCTTTTGAAAAATAAATTTAGGTAAAAATAATGAAAGTAGGTAAGTAAGGTATGTTTCGGCTTTGGAAACTAAATGATGATACAACAAACTAAATAAAACACGCTTATATTGCTAACTAAAAAGAGAAAATAATTTCTGAGTACAAAGATTTTTAAGTTTTTTTTAACTATTTTTATTTTTTTAGTTAATAATGATTATGGAAAACTCTTATCAAATTTTTGCATGGTCATCGGTACTTGATACGTGTGCAAAGTTTCCAATAGTCTGATGTCTGGAAGTTGGTAAATATTCGCTCAAAGATTCCGTTACATACATACATACATACAGCCCGAACTAATAGTAGCGTGTTAATAAGTATGGCTTTCACTAAAACCCTTATGAAACACATTGAGTAAATTATATACCTGTGCTACTTCTAGTTACAAAATAAAATAGAATAGAATCGTTTATTTGCTTTTGAATATGGTACATGTCAGATCTTGATGCATAAAGATCTTACGTATCCAGCAATATAAAATAGCATGCAAATATAAATATAAAATTGGAAATATAATGTAGTCTAGCTCAGTATTCAAACTTATGTTGATATACAAAAACAATAGGTAGGTTAAATCAAACGACACAATAATTCCTAGTAGTCAAGATTTTTTTAAGAATAGAGAGAATGCTCAAGCAGCCAATTGTGTAATTCTTTCTTAAATTGATTGAAAGATTGGTCTTTAACAATTTGGGGAATTTTATCACAAAATTTTATGCACAATTAGAAGCAGTTTTTTTGGAATGCGAGCTCTCTTTGGGGTAAAATCAAGGACCAATCTATTGTAATTCCGAGTACTGCGTGATAACAATTCTTTGGCTTTCTAACATTTCGTATTTTTTTTGTTTTATAATTTAGCTACCTCTATAAATATAGACATATGTGTAGGTAATGGGAAAATCTGCAATAACTTAAATAATAGCCTACATGATACGACCGCTTGGTGCAGTGGTCTACATGTCGGACTTCTAAAACCAAGGGTCGCGGGTTCGATCCCCGCACAGCTGATTGGCATGATGACAGCTATCTTAAATATTTTCAAGACCATGGCGTTTAAAAAACATAGCCCCTATGAAGTTAATATAACCAGTTTATTTCCAAAAAGCTGTCGAAACCAATTTTTAAACACACAAAACTCAATAAATATTCGGTCAATTGACTCCGATTTCTAATATATGACCGTGACGTCACGTTCATTTATTCCCATACAAAATCTATGGAGGCAGACCGTTTTGACAGATAATAAAAAGTATGTCAACGATTGGTGGTGTCGTCTAGCCAATTGTGCATGAACATGTGTGTTTGTACTGGTCTGGGTGTTTTCTACGTATAATATGTATTTATGTACAAAAAAAGTATTTAAGTATGTTTATCCGTTGTCTAGTACCCATAACACAAGCCTCGTAGCTTACTTTGGGACTAGAGCATTGGTGTGATTGTTGTGAAATATTTATTTATTTATGATACATCTGGCGCCAAATCACATTTTGCTATGACACATTTTTCGTGCTTTGAATGCTTTTGTAATATCGGTGCTGTTTCCCCAGATCATAAGCCCATAGCGCAGCAGTACCGATTAAACATAACCAACAACTGCTGTAAGGGCTGTGACCCTGGATGCTGTATTAACTTATTTAAACAAATATTTTTTTCCAGCCAAATCTATTATCAATTTCCAGTCAAATCTATACCTAAAAACTTAAATTATTTGCATGATTCAGTGTTTCCTATGTCAGCCGTACGACACCCTCTGCTGAGCATAGGGGTCTCCACCACAACCGGTCCTGCGCTGCTTCCCACAACCTTAACCAGACCGTCGGCCTTTTAAGAGGCCTGCCCACGGAACGCGGTTTTTAAGCATTTAAGCACCTTTCCGCCTCAACGCTTATCCGTGTAATTAGGGTTGCCAGACGGTCGGGAGTTGGCGGGATTCTCCCGAATTTTTGTATGTCCTCCCGACTCCCGACAAAGCAAATAATCTCCCGGAAAACAAGTTTAAGACCTTCTTGAATAGCGATAAAGCTCCAAAGTTGGTAAACACGGTAAAAAAAGGATAAACACCTATGTCAAGAACAAAAACAATAATGCTCATTCGGTTCTTAACTTATGTGTCACAAATACCTACTATGTTTTTTTTCTTATATGTATCTACAGTGCAATGCAAAAGTATGTTTGTTTACTTAATATATTATGTACAATTAATACTATTAACTATTTTTTTTATTTCTCCCAACCAAAGCCCTGAAATCCAGAAAAATCGGTTATTGATCCCGATAACAGGAAGAATCGATCTAGCAACCCTACGTGTAATGTGTCCCGCCAACTGCCACTTGAGCTGAAAAATCCTTCGATACATGATGTCGTTTAAAACATAATGAAGCTTCAAAACAGAGGAAGACTTACTTAATCTTTTAATCCATACTAATATTATAAATGCGAAAGTAACTCTGTCTGTTTGTTTGTTTCTTAATCACGCCTAAACTACTGAACCGATTTGCATGAAATTTGATATGACTATATTTTGATACCCGAGAAAGGACAGGCTACTTTTCACCGCGGGAAAATGACGCATTCCCATGGGAAAATTCAGGTGGGCCGATCGCCTTTTTAAATATAAATATAAATTGTTGGTCGTTAGTCTCACATAACTCGAGAACGGCTGAACCGATTTCAATAATTTCAGCCTTGAAATATTTGTGGAAGTCCAGGAAAGATGTGAGCGATGAGAAAATATTAATAAACTACGAAAATAGCGGGCAGGACAGCGTCTGCCGGGTCCACTAGTAATATATAAAGTTCTAGCGTCCATTCTACGACTATGATAGTGACAATAATTAATAATGTTTTGAAGCGATTAAAGAAAACATTATGTAGCTACAAGCTTCAATTTAAAAAAACACGGGTTGCACTCCGGGAGTGCTGGCAGAAGTGAAAACTTGATTATTAACGTTGTGCATTTTTTATTTATTTGAACCGTCTTACGGTTTTTCGATCAGCATCACGTGACCTGACGCGAGTTTCACAGTTTCTACCCATGCCACAAAAGTGCTCAACGCCGCTAAAGAAGTTTTCACTTCAAAAATGCATTTATTTCAGGTCATAATAACCCATAATTTAAAACATATACATACTTAACACGCTTAATATACGGGAAAGGTTACTCCATTACAAATATAAGTTCAAATATAAATGTCTTCCTTTTAACAGTTCAGCGTTAATGTTTGAGAACAACAAAAAAAAACTCTGGCAATCTAGAGTTATGGCCCAACTTTGAGTGCCAATTTTGTGTTCGGGAATACAGCTGTAGAGGTTGGCAAACAAAAAGTTTGGGCGCATCACAATTGGGAAATTTGGCGAGTGTTTTCATTTGTGAGCTGTACTTGATATTATGATAGTGCAAGTGAGTGCAAATGTATCCAATAGGCTATAAACGGTCTCTTGTCTTCTAAGCCTTGAACATTGGGATGCAATCAATGGTTAAATGTATCCTGAAACAACTCATAAAACCTCATTGGATTTACGAATAAAATCTAGTTACCTACATGAAAAGTTTTAATATTAATAAAAAAAAATGGCAATATTGAAGGAAAAAATATCATTATTAGTATTACCTACGTCCCACTCTGCTGGGAACAAGCATCAACTATGAGGTGGTACACACGGCTCCACATCAAGCTACTCATTCTCGTTGCAAAATCACCCTTATTACTTAAGAATAAGATACCGCAGTGACTAACTTGACGTATGTACGAGCCATTCTCTACCACGCAGGCTCAGTGCGGATCAGGGTTTGAGGATATATATCAGTGGATATACATATATCACAATATATATTAATGGATTTTTTTGAAAAAATCTGTGATATATATCCATTTTCAATGGGCTTTGTACTTTCTCATAAGATAGTTTGTCACATAAAAAATACGTTAATCTCAAATTAACTTAAAACAAATTGCACACAAAATAATAAGGCAGTATTATTGCCAAAAGTAACTCCTCCCGATCACAATTTTTGAATATAAAAATTTGATGTGGATTATAAACTATCTACGAAGGCTTAAAGAAAAAGAATGTAACGTTTTCTTTTAAAAGTATTCAAAAATATTCTACTGAATCATTTCCTCCTTACACAATATAAATAACTTATGTGTCTTGAGCATTTGAACCCTTTGCTATAGCCTGGAAAAGCTTTTTACAAAATATATATTCTTGGATAATTATCGGATATACAGGGTGTCCAGGAATTAATGGATAACCCTTTAACTGCGGGTAGCTTGACCGATGCCCTACTGGTAAAAAAATTATGACCTTAGTAAAAGTGTCACGATTTTCACGAAAAAAAATCTCCCATTGCCCAGTAATTTTCATGCCATTTCACCATATATCAACATTTTTGAGTTCTGTTTTTTTTAAATACATCTAAATAGCAGGCGCATAAAATGAGTACATTATTTCAGTGCCTGTGAATAAGAAAAAAAATACAAAAAAAAGATTGTGAAAAATTTTCTCATTTTCATACAATTGTCTCTGGGCGATATTTTGAAAACCGTGACACTTTTACTAAGGTCATAATTTTTTTACCAGTAGGGCATCGGTCAAGCTACCCGCAGTTAAAGGGTTATCCATTAATTCCTGGACACCCTGTATATAAAAAACCCGATATTTCGATTCTTATTATGAAAATCGGATTTTTTCGAACCCTGGTGCTAGGGTAATCGATGTAAGGGTTGATGTAAGAAGATAACAAAAAATCTTAAAATGTGCAAACTAAAAACTGTTGACTACTCCGCACAGACCGAATGTCCGTGTGTGTTTACTTTAAAACCATTTCCTTAGTAAACTCAGGACTTATTGTTCGCGTTTTATACTGCCTCCGACTTTAGACTTTTAGAGGTACTAGCATCGATGTAAATTGTAGTCTTTAATTAGGGGAATTACTGTTTAATTTACTGAATGTTTCTCTTTTAAATTAGCTAAGTGTGCACGTAGAGTGTTTGCCTTATTGTTGGATTTTAAATTGGTTTAGTGCAAATTTATTAACCGTGTTGCAGAACGAAAATAGTCAATTTTTTTATGGATCATACTGGAGCTTTTTATAAAGTGATATTATGGAAAAATAATAAATAACAAAATACCTTTTGCCGCCAGTGCACCGTTGCTACGATTTACGACTTAGAGCGTGTCAACCAAATCGCTGACATCTGACATCACGAGTCGTGGCGACAGTGTGACGCAGGTGTGCCCTTGGCCTTAAAGATGTTGATTTATGAGACGGTATATAATATTATGAGGTTAAGGTATAAATGCATGACACTAGAAAAAGCTATATGTATTGTACATTCAATTCGGCTTGGCAGTAAAGAAATACGCCTCCGACGTAAAATATTACGGAAATATTCAATACCGCGGTCTCAATTTATGAGGTTCGACAAATAATTTCGTCTACCATACTTTACGTGATATACGAAACCGAAGGCCTATTCCGAAAAACGAAAACCGTCTAAACGATCATCAAACTAGATTTTAACGCTCTTATACGCTGCGTATGTACGCATAAGAAGCCAAAGTTTTTACCTTGATGTGCTGATATGTGGACGTGTGTCATTTTACGAAAAAACGATTACCGTTTCGACGCGGATTTCGTTTTTCAGAATAGACCTTCAGTGCTATTCCTAGCTCTCTTAGGGAAGATCATTAATCTGTGCAACCGCTATCACCTTTTTAATAGCAAAATCTTAAGGAAGATATATCACTCTTATTTCTTTTAGTGGGTTGTGACCGGTCTTAATATATGGCCTTGCCTTTGGGTATAATAACGTTATAGTGAACTTAGAACTGCTAACTATGGCCCGAGGTTGTAAATTAGGTTTGTAATAGGAAAAGTTAAGCGATAAACCCCTGATAATTCGTTCGGAAAAAATACGGCCGATTTGCTGTAACACACGCGGTATAATGGATTGAGAATGCCCTTTTCGAAGTTTCGCAGGTATTTCTGCCCTAATCGAATATTTGATTAGGATATTTTAATGAAAAACCTTAATGTTGGTTGGGCTTGGACAAAATGACGTCGCGCTTCAAATTATTTGACATGATGACCTAATAATGAATACAACACATTCTAATAAGGTTTGTCACACATTGAGCGTGGCATCAGCATAACATCTAGAAAACGGCAAGGGCACCTTAGTACAAAAAATCCTTATAAGTGTTACCCTTACAAAACTTCTACGAAGTCAGCACAGAAATGTAACACAGTATATCATCATCATTATTAATAGTCTTCCTGGCCGATTTCTACCACGGCGGCCAATCTCAACAGAGATCAGCCAACTACGCAGGAGATGTAATAGTGCACAAGTGTGAGCGCAATACACAGATGCGCTCACTGTTCCATCACTTTCAAAGTGCGGTGAGACGGCAATCTTACGTGACCGGAGAGAGATCAAGCCCAGGTCAACGGCTTAACGTGCATTCCGAAGCACGGGGGTGTGACACCGCCAACTTCCCGACTCCGAGCTGTTTTTGAGAAATTCATGACAGAAAATCTCTTGTGATTCGATCGCGCAGAGTCACAGATTATAAGAACATTTATTATAATAAGATTCACCTACCCCCAACTTTTGCTGTTCCAATCCAATCACTTTAACTGTTCTCACCGGCACATCTTTCATTTAAACATACACATTGAAAGTAATTGCGGTGCGATAGAAATAATTAATCAAATAAATTAGCAACGCCTAAATTCTCAAAGGCTTTTAAGCAACGATGACTGTAATTTTGGAATTAAATTGACCATAAATAAACCATTAACGAGCGGATTTGTCGTTAACCCATTTTGGGTGTAAAGTACTTAGAATTTGCAGGGATTTGAATTTGTTGTATTTTAAAATACCTAAACATCATGGTGATTGTGACATTGTTAGTGCAGTATTGATACCAAAGTTAAGCAACCTTAAGCGTGGTCGTGTTTTTGATGGGTGACCATTCCAATTGTCTATTACTAGCATCTTCGTGCTTTGGAAGGCTTGTTTGTAGAGCTTTTAGTCCCGGTTACTATCGATATATATTAGTCGTTAAGCCTGTTCAATAGCCCTTGGACGACTTAATAACATCCGACAGTAGGGTTGGTCACTTGGCTTACAAATAATCCCTCACTAACCCGTAATGATCTCGCGTATCGTGGTAGACTATTTTTACAAAAAAAGCAAAGAAAAATTTAGTTTCTCTATGTATGCAATTCATTCATTCATTCATTTATAACAACATTAGTAAAAATATATCGGTTTAGTCCAAAATGACGCAAACACGTCGAGAGAGAGAACGTTTGTTATCATATTTATACTTTGTAATTTGATAAAATGGCGGCGACGCCACAAGATGGTGGTAACACAAGATAAAAAGCAAATTATGTACCCGCTCCAAGTGATTCATAAGAAAAACGGATGCTGTCACGAAGACATTAGAAATACGTGAAAATAACATTTTTGGTTATTTCTTGAAGGTGCTTGTAGCTCAATGGTGGCAGCGCTTTGGTAGTGATACCAAAGTTGAGCAACCCAAAGCGTGGTCATGTTTGGGATAGATAAACATTCCGATTATGTATATTAGTCGTTAAGCTTTCGAGCGGCTTAATAACATCTGACAGTAAAGCTTGCCACTTACCTTACAAACAACCCCTGTATTAATACGCACTGAGCCCGCGTGGTGGAGTATGACTTGTACCATCTGAAAGTTGAGGGGCATATGCCCAGCAGTGGGGCGTTCAAAATCTGAAACACGACTACTCAAAAGTATGAAACAAGTTTTTAATTTATGTTCAGGTAATAGAGGTAGTCGTATGCAACTTCTGTCTTATGTCAAAAGACCACGGCTATCACCTGAAATTTTTTTGGCGATAATTTAACAACGCTCGCACTTTCCCCAATAAAATATAGGACTTTAAATTTTCGCATAGGTATCTTCTACTGGCTCTAGAAATATCTACGTCGTTTTGCCAAACCACCACTGTAGGTATGACTATACCGGCATAATGGCTAATGAGATTGGATGACATGATGATGTTTTTTTTTATTCCTTCAGTCTTAGCGTCGGGTAAATAAGTATTTTTGTTTTTTCTTAGTATATTTTTTTCGTAACAGACATTCGTTTTCTTAACAAGCCATGTCTGTCATACTGTAAGTCTACATTAAAAACACGCCTCCGCGACGCCCAGGCAATTTACGCGGCTAATGTGTCTCTCGGCTTATCTCATTTAATTTCAACGCATGGCGGTTTTATTTCCTTCGCTAGAATTGGGCGGTTTCCTGCTTAGATATAAAAAAATACAGAAGATATGTTGAGGCTAAACAATAATTATGAAAAATGTTCTTTTTGAAGTGAAAACTTCTTTAGCGGCGTTGAGCACTTTTGTGGCATGGGTAGAAACTGTGAAACTCGCGTCAGGTCACGTGATGCTGATCGAAAAACCGTAAGACGGTTCAAATAAATCAAAAATGCACAACGTTAATAATCAAGTTTTCACTTCTGCCGGCACTCCCGGAGTGCAACCCGTGTTTTTTACTATGCGAACAGGGTGACGAACGAACAACAAAAATATACCTAATAGGGAAGTTGTCACCACCAATCGTTGACATACTTTTTATCAACTTTCAAAACGCTTTTCTCGATAGAGTTGGTATGGGAATAACACACTTTGACGTCATCGTGTGCATTGCCGACTGAGAGACTATTTATTGATCGAATTTCAAATGAAAATCTAATTTTATGATCTGCAGGAAAATATTCATGTAAGGGGATCTTAAGTTATGAGTTACTTTATAGGTTTATATTTCTTTTCTAATGGTAACAAGCCTATTATTATTATGCCTAAGTCAACACTATAAGTTGAAGAAAACTAAGCTAAATGCTTGCAGTCGGTTTGCTTAGGTTAGGCTAGGCTTTCTAAAACCATTGGCCAGAAACGATATTGGCCTCTCTAAATACATGGCCCACCTTTTCAGCATCTTATGTATGTGCTTTTGAATATGTGTTTTTCTATTTTGTTACCTATGTGGTACTGTATTCTTAATATGTACTAATTAACGTTAAGACTTTAGACCAAACCTTTTTCTAGGTTTTGAGCGTTAGGTCTTTGGACCAGTGATTTAGTCAGTATGCGGATGTGGAGTAAGGTTTGAAACACACAAACACTATTGCACAACTTTTTCGGTCAATTACAAGTGTTAAGTGTCGTATCTTCCTGTTTATTTTTAATCAAAGGTTTCCTGCCGGTAATGCGAAGATGAGAGATGGCGTGGATAAGATTTGCCGTTCATTTTGGGATGTGTAGTCGTGTGGAACGGAAAATGGATAACAAATGTGTTAAAAAATAACATAAAAATTCATTTATTTCTATAAGACTCGCAATATACACACTACACACTCGTATGAATCGCAACTTCCCTTGCGGCTATCTTAGATTATAGATTTTATAACTAATAAACAGTAGAATGTGTGTGTGTGTATGAGTGTATGTTAATGTGTATGTGTGTGTGAGTGTGTGTGACCTTGTACCTATGTGTGAATTAGTGCGTTTGTATGTTCATATGGGTGAATGTACTTTTGGGTGTTTGTGGTATTCACACAAATTTTATTATGGTTAAGTACAAGTGTGAACTTCGTGACCATGCCAGAACAACTATCCAGTTAAAAACCCTCGAATGAGCCAGGAAAACAGCTGATGAGATCTAACGACTAAACGGATTTTGACAAGCCATAGTTAAGAACCACCATGATTAAATTTTATTTCGAAAAAAAAACCTCTTTGAAACCGGTCCATCCGTTCGGGGGCTACGATGCCACAGAGAGTCACATACAAAAACACAGACACAGGCATAGGGGTCAAACTTATAACCCCTCTTTTTTGACGGGCTAAAAAAGTAAAAAGAGCGGAAGGGGGGAAGTAAAAAGAGCGGAAGATTGAAGGCCATATTCGATTTCGTATATTTATATCTAATTTTTAGATTGTTATGAAACACTTCGAATCCGATATTGGATAGAATAGAGTGTTAAAAAAATACTTGGTACATACATACTTTCGATTATCGTTTGACAATGGTATTGTCCGCAATTTCATGCTAAGTTTTTCGTAGTAGGCCTTTTGTTTCTTATAGTTGATGAAATCAGGTGTTACTTTGCGGAAATCCATGACTAAAGCTGAAAAAGAGGATTATTTTGCTTTAAATTTCCACTAAATTTATATTTCTAGCTATTTAAATTTATATTTCTAACTATTTCGCTGTCGCCTGTCGAAGCGAAAACATCTCCTGAGGATGCCACGTGTAGTGGCGAAACGCGTCGACTGTTTGTTGGTTCAGTGTTGTGATTCCAGGTGCATCTTCTGTGTCACGTTGTGAGTTGTAGATAATTATTGTAAGTCCTGCGACTTCCAGTTCTAGCTTTTTCGGGTGATTACAGTTGGATGTATTTTGGTTCCTGCGCTGGCGTCGTTTAGTGGACATTTAAAGCAAAATAATCCTCTTTTCAGCTTTTGTTTCTTTTTCCGTAGCACTGGCACTAACTGACAGCCTCATCCGCAAACACAGTTTCATCGTTTAATGTACGTTTCAGAGGCCTTACTACGAAAAACGAATGTGTAGGACTATTAACAATATATTACTTACTTAAATGTAGAGGTTGAAAAAATGAGGGATGGTAAAATCATTAAGTGGATAATCCCGTCAGCTGTATTGAAGGTTATGGAATAAAATATACCTACGTTATGTTTTTATTAGTTAAGATCACAAAAAATAAATAAATGTAAATATACAACAACATCACATTCCTACATTGATCTGACTCCGTCGGACTTGTGTTACAGATATCAGAGTCAACAGTGGTATTACAAATAAACTTAAATAATTACATATAACACCCAGACCAGTACAAACAGACATGTTCATGCACACAAATGTTTGTACAGTGCGGGGATCGAACCCGCGACCTCTTGGTTAATAGTCAACTTCTTGACCATTACACCATAGTGGTCGTCAAAATGCGTCTAAGATCTTGGTCCCTACTTACTCTTGGAGAAATGGCTTGCACTTTTTACCTGTAACAAAAATATATATTTCATAAGTTTATTCATTGCGAAAATGGAACAACCGTTTTTAAAATAAGCACGTCAAAGTAAAATGTTAAAAGCTTTTTATTTAAAAATGTACACGCACTTTCAAATCGCTCAAAGAATTCCAATCTGACTAATGTAAAAATCACACTGCTCCATCCAGTTTAATCCGAGCTAAGCTGAGTTAGTGATGTGATCCTAATGCGGAAATGTCGAAAAGATTTAGTTTAGTGCATTTGTACCTGAGTCATGGGTGTTTATAAATGTATTTAAGTATTTCTATCCGTTATCCACAAGCTAACGCTTAGTTTGGGGCTAGGTAATTGGTGTGTTCGTTGAAACAATGTATTATTTATTGTTATTAGTGCTATTGATTAAAAAAATGTCTAAACTCCCAGCGGATTGGAGATTGGCACAATTCCCATTTTCACTCTAAGATCTTATATGACTAAGAAGACATACTGTTGGACGAACAATTATGTAAACTAAAAGCGTAACTATCATCATCATGAAAGGACGTCCACTGCTGAACATAGACCTTCCCCACAGTTTTCCACATCGACCGTTCACTAGCGGTCTGAATCCAGTGTGATCCTACGATCTTCACAAGGTCGTCTGTCCATCTTGTCGGTGGACTTCCTACGCTGTGCTTTTGGTTGAAGGGTCTCCAATCTAGAACTTTTCTGCCCCAACGACCATCAGTTCTTCGCGCTATGTGCCCTTCCCATTGCCACTTGAGCTTACTGGCTAAAAAGCGTAACTATAACTGTCATTATTTTGAAAATTAAATAGATAGAAATAGAAACAGCTTTTATTCAAAAGATGCATGTTGGTTCTCATTTTAACACAAAATCAATTAAGTAATTAGCACGATAACATAGCTCTTGAAACACGCTGAAAAGTTCGGGTAGTCCATTGAAACTTGTTTCCACGAAATAACACATACGTTATATTTATCTAGATTGGAATCTAGAACTTGGCAAGCTATTTACGTTGCGTTCAGTAAACTGAGAACAACTAATGTACCTACCTTTATTTAATATGTTTTAATTTTACGATGTTAACTTACATTTCATAGGTACCTGACACGCTGAAATGCGTCGAGTGTTTTGTTGGTGTCAGTGTTGTGTATCCAGGTGCATCTTCTGTGTCACGTTGTGATTTGTACTGTAAGTCCTGTGACTTCCAGCTCTAGTTTTTTCGAGTGGTCACAGTTGGATGTATTTGGGTTCCTGCGCAGGCGTCGTTAAGTGGAAATTTAAAGCATAATAATTATCTTTTCAGCTATAAAGCTATGATGTTTTGGCAGTGTCTATGCGTCAAGAAAGCAGTAGCAAATTTCAACAGGCTTTGCCAATGTCTGGGTGACCGAGTGGTACAGGCACACGGGATAGATTCCCATGGACGCAGGTTTGATTTCCTCCTCAGACAGTTGTTTTTTTCTACTGGAAAAATATTATCTTCGGTAACAAGTGTGACTGTTGAAATAAATTTTATTTAATATAAAAATCATCGATATTACTTGTGCCCTCCCTAAAATTCGGGTAATCTTGAAAAATGATCGTTTCATTGTGATCCGATGTTATCCTACATAGAAAGCTTTGAGGACCCCAAGGCGTCGTTATTACCGACTTACGCCCATAAAGAGTGTTATGAGTTTCGCATATCTAGGAAGTGGCGATTTGGGGAAAATTCTGCTGTAAGATCTTTGAGAAGAATTGTTGTTTTTTTCTAATAGTAGTTGTTAAAAGCTTAAAAAGCCCGAAAAAGCATTTTACTAGCTTAATTCCAGAAATTATATGGACTTCCAACAGAGCGGTTAAGACTTAATCTACCAATTAACCTTTGACAGCGCCAATGTCAATTTCCGTTGTTGAATTTGATACAAGCCGTCTGTTAACTAAACCATTGTTATCTTGGTCAAATCACGGCTTAAAAATGTCATGAACCGGCCGTGTACTAAACCGTCGGTTTAGTCACCTTAGTGAAATCAGCACTTAGTAATACGATACTGTTTTTACAAGCTATTATTTGACGACCACTTTGGTGTAATGGTCAAGAAGTTCACTATTAACCAAGAGGTCGCGGGTTCGATCCCCGCACTGTGTGCCCGCACAAATTTTGTGTGCATGAACACGTCCGTTTGTACTGGTCGGGGTGTTATATGTATTTATTTATTTAAGTTTATTTGTAATACCACTGTTGATTCTGATATCTGTAACACAAGTGCTTACGCAACTTACCACGGAGTCAGATCGATGTATGTGATGATTTTGTATATTTATTTATTTAGTTTTGATGATAATAAACAATTTGATTATAAAAGCGTGCTGAAAAAAAATCTTTTGTATGTACGTAAGAGATTATAATGGCTTTCAAGCAGCTCAAAAATAACAAAGCGGCGGGCGTTGACGGAATTACCACGGTAATTCAGAGAGCGGGCGGTTATGCCAATACTTAAAGTCCTCCAGAAGCTTTAAAATTCTGTCATCTTCTAGGGCAAGACGCCGAAGACATGGGGCAGAAGCGATGTGATGCTGTTCTTCAAAAAGGGTGACAAAACTCTTTTTAAAACATACAGACCCATTTGCTTCTGAGCCATGTCTACAGGTTGTTTTCGAGATTCGTAGTCACGCGCAGGTTTGACGACTTCTAACCTCCCAAAAAGCCGGGTTACGAAAAGGCTATAGTATAACTTGCCACTTTGCTTGGCGTTCGTGGAATATGAGAAAGCCTTCGATACGATTGAGACCTGGGCCGTGCTGCGTCGCTCCAGAGGTACCAAACAGATTACAGGAGGTTCTAAGATAGTTATACCAACGCCACCATTTCCGTAACCGTACAAAATCAGATCACTTATCCTATTTAACTACAGTATGGTGTGGGACAGGGAGACGTTATGTCTCCGAAACTGTTCACAGCTGCGTTGGAGAATATTTTCAAGCTTCTTGACTGGGATGAGTACGGTAATAACCTTAATGGCGAATACCTAACCAACCATTGGCTTGCCGACGATGCAGTTCTGATGGCTGATACCTTTGAAAACCTGAACACAATGCTCGAAGATCTCAGTAAATCTTCTCAAAGAGTGGGTTTTAAAATGAACATGGATAAGACAAACATTATGTCGAATGGCCATGTTGCACCCACTCCAGTCAACGTTAGACTTGAAGTTGTTGACCACTATGTTTACCTTGGACAAAGTAAGTCCACTTTCGAGACAGAGATATCTCGTCTAATTCAGCTCGGATGAGCAGCGATCCTTGGGGGAAGCCTTTGCTCAACAGTGGGCGTAGGACAGCTGATATGATGATGATGATGATAATGAGGTACGCACGGCTACACGTCAAGTTAATTACTGCGGTATTTTATGCTCACGTAATAAGGGTGATTTTGCAAAGAAAATGAGTGGCTTGATGTGGAGCCGTGTGTACTTGTTACCTATTGAGTACGAATACCCTTAAGGGTACAAAGGGCAGTGGCTTTTATATTTTATCACCAACCACGGTAATACGGTCATAATACGAACTAATAACACAACAATATGTGGAAAATAAATCATCCCACAAAAGTGACCGAAACCCTTGGGAATAATTATCATAATATTGACCGGATATAGCATGTGAAGATCAAACACATCGCATAAAATGTACAAGAAACAAATAATATTTTTTTAATAAATAAGTATGTCAATATGTGCACTTTTCTTAATCCCAATATGGTCATTTACCATCAACTCAAGAGACCAAATGTCTTAATAAATAAATATTTCACAACAATCACACCAATTCTCTAGTCCCATATTAAGCTTGTGTTATGGGTACTAGAAAACGGATAAACATACATAAATACTTTTTTTTGTAAATAAATACATGTTATACATAGAAAACACCCAGACCAGTACAAACACACGTTTATGCACACTTACGCTTTTACTGTGAGGGGATCAAACCTGCAACCCTCGGTTTTAGAAGTCCGACCTGTGGACCACTGCACCAAGCGGTCGTCGTGTCTGGATAGCTATTTTAAAAAAAGGAGATAATCGACAGTTTTTTTTTGCATTTTGTATGATTAAAAATTGGTTTCTACAGCTTTTTGGAAACCAATTGGTTTCATGAACTAAACATAGAGGTTACGTTTTTAAAACGCAATGGTCTTGAACACATTTACGGTAGATGTCGCCATACTTATTGCCCATATTTTGGTTTATTCAAATACTGGGCAGTGGTCTGAATTGTCTCCCAATTTAATGATTTGCGAATATCTAACGCTCTTGTGGAAAAGCTTCATACTGTATACTGTTTTCTCTTGTCTATGAAAATATCGCTAGTCCCTATTATTCGAGATACTCCATACAGCGACCAAAATATCCCGACCCTCCCTTCTTTGACTATAACACGAGTCTTGTTAAAGAAATACGGGTCCCTTAAGACTGGTTGTCGTCAGGATTTCAAGATATCTCCACCTACTCTCAGTATCGTTAAATTGATGTCTAATGGTGTACTTTTTGGTGAATAATAAATACAATGAGGCTCTGAATATTTTAAGTAATATTTTACATACATACTAATATTATAAATGCAAAAGTAACTCTGTCTGTCTGTTACTCAATCACGCCTAAACTACTGAACCATTTTGCATAAAACTCGGAATGGATATATTTTGATACCCGAGAGGACAATACATAGGCTACTTATTACCGCGGAAAAATGACGCGTTCCCATGGGAAAATTCAGGTGCGCCGATCGCTTTTACGCCTGAACTACTGAAATTAAATTTGGTAAGGAGATAGCTTGGGACTTAAAACGGGACATAAGTTACTTTTGACCGTGGGAAAACAATGCATTTCCATGGGTGAAATTACTTTCTGGGAACCTGATCGCTTTCACTCCTGAATTACCAAAGATTTGAATTGAATTTGGATAAAATTGGCATTACGGGAAAACAACGCATCCCCAAAAAACTACATAATGTGGATTAAATAGCGGGTAAAAACTAGTTTAATATAATGAGAACAATACATACTGGAGGCCAATTTGCTAATCATTTGTATTAAAATCGCAATTGGATTGCCCGATGTTGACATTTCGTTCATACTAGAACTGTCAAAAACCGGCGATCCACTTACAATTTTGTAACGATTGACAAGCGGAATTGGTGGTTGCACCTGGAGGAAATATACTTGCGGTGAATGCCTGTGGCCTCTCGGCCTACGGTGAACCCGCCACGTACCCGACTCACATGGCACCGAAGGGAACCGTCAGGTTTTAGGTGGGTAGGCGGGTTCTCTCGCTCTGAGGCCTGGAATACCACATAACCCCCAGATGCCCGCGGCTGGTGGGTATGCGTAAAAGCATTTAAGAAGTAAAAAAAAATGGTGTAACCACGATCCCTTAACAAAGTAACATTGCAAAGTCGAGTACGAAAATCACAATCGTAATCTTTTTTAAAATGTAGATACGGAAATGACATTCGCGCTGACTGGCCTGTTGGCATACGTGAGCAACGCAACGTGACAAGCGCGAGGAAGGGACAAGACGCGACTGTTATTGACACAAGGCGTTTGAACAATTGGCCGCGTTGCGATTATCGCATTGCGTCGCTCATCTAGGACAACGCCTCAATAACTGTCACTAGATGATTGAATATCATTCCTTTAAAGACAAACTAGTCGAGCCGACAGCTTTAATCACGGCGATTCTTAGCTATTGGTCAAAATCGGTTTAGCCGTTGAAGCTCACCAGCTGTTTTCCTAGCTCACTTATTTATTTAAAACTTAATTGCACAAGAAATGTACAAAGGGCTGACTTAATGCTAAAATCATTTTATGCCAGTCAAACTCAAGGTCATTCAGAAAAATGGAAATGTGTGCAGTGAAAATTAAACGAGATAGGTAAATTGTGGTAAATAACGCAAAAAAAAACATAATACATAGAAATATATAAAAGGGAAGCCAAAGAGAGCCAAGGGCGTGCCACTACATGGCGCTGAAGCTGAGTGTTAACTGATACAACTTACAAAGCGTCCTACAGGATCCTTAAGTCTATCAGAAAAAGTCGGACACTGCCGCGAGTTAACTTGAAACAGCGCTATCTCGTAGTAGCGTGAGGAACTAATCTGACATAATCGAAATGGTTCTTGTTTTTAGTATATGTTTGTTTTCTTTGGTTCATAATTTTAGGCAGGTAGTGTTACAAAGTTATATAATAATAAACAAAAAATAAATAGTAAACAATTAATTAATGCGTCAGGGGTTTTTAAAGTTTTTATTTATTTTTTAATATGCCTAATGTAAACACAGATATAGTCATTTCATTAAAATAATAAAAGGACTTTGTAAAGTGATTATATCGGCGATCAAGTCCTTGAAATAACAACAACCTGAAATCCATTTCATTACTTTTAATGAGTCTGTATACTCAATGAATATTTTATTTGTAAACTTGTAAAGCGACATTCAGGTCTTAATTAAATCCTGCACTAGTTCTAAATTAATGTTATGGGTTGCGATGTTATCACACAATACTTAATTATAATTTTAATGCGATAGTTTCTATTCGTACATATCATCACTGTGAAATAGAAGTTATATGTAAGTAATTCTGATTTTATTGTGCCTCGCCTAATAAATAAACTACCAACAGAATTACGAGAAATATTAAATTAAAGCTTATGTTACACTTTCTTGGTTCTCTTTCCGGTATTTAGCAATAATTAAATTATTAATCTATTAACCGAACGGCTTATATATTAATATATAATCCAATTCTTGTTTTTATTTATTTATTAACTTTATTTGTAACTCTTAGTATAATTATTACAAACCCTCGTGGTTAACTTGTACTAAGTAAGTTAGTTAAGTGTTTTGTAATGTAACGGTTATTTTAAATGATAATAAAGAGAAAAAAAATTATGAACGTATTAAGTAATCTATTGAGTAAAAAAATTGGCAATGTACCTACAGAAGGATGGGATAAAAGGAAAATTCAGTTATTGATGTGTATTTTTACATGTAATTACGCTACTTCATAGAGTCCTCCGATTTTTTATTTATCTTTTGAAAAACAAGGTTTCAGCGAAAAACTGCTTAGCTCTCAAAATTTTGTGATATAACTCTCTATAAGCCTAAGTGAACATTTCAGAAAAAAAAAACCGGTCAAGTGCGAGTTGGACTCGCGCATCGAGGGTTCCGTACAAACCTGTAGATAAGGAGTAGTAACTTTGAAATTGTCAAAATTGTTTAAAATATTTTTCAAAAATATTTTTTTTATATGATGAAACTGAAAATTTACGGTTTTCGTAATTTTTCCTATATCTGTACTATAAGACGTGACTTCGTACCAAATTTCAAGATTCTAAGTTTACGGGAAGTACCCTGTAGGTTTTGATTCCCGTGCGAGTTTCCAAAATTTGCGGAAATTTGCGGCCTAAATGGCTGTATCTTTTGATTGCCTTGGCTTAAAAGGTTGATTTTTTTACAGCTTTCAGGGACAGTAGACCTAAGTATCATATATAAATTTCAGTTTGATACCTCCAAGCGTTCCTGAGAAAAACGGTCTTGACAGACGGACGGACGGACGGACAGACGGACAACAAAGTGATATTATAAGGGTTCCGTTTTTCTCTTTTGAGGTACGGAACCCTAAAAACCTACATTGTTCCAGACATTTATTTATTTATTTTATTTTTATTTTATTTATTCAATTAATTATCTCTCTAGCTCATGTCTAGACGTTAATTAATGATATAATAGTCTTGTACGGTGAAAAGAAACGTATTCTCTAAGAATTATTCAAAGCTATCTTTATTATCTAATGTTGCGGTATTTTATTGACGTGACAACGTCTTAAATTAGGTTGCGGCTCGGAGTCACTCATGAAAAAGTGTAACGCCCGGTAACGTAACGATGAGTCACCGAACGAGAGAGAGGCCTGCCGGACCGGCCAATGCCTTGCGTCTCTCTCCCACTCAAACATGATCGGTGTCACGTAAAATCTTCGCCCGTAAAACCGACTTTACAGGCAACCGTTTTTTTTTAAATTACTAAAGCAAAGGCAAATCTGAGCGCTTAATACGTAAAACGAAATCCATCAAAACGATAATATTTTTTCGTATTAAGACACAAGTACACTTGACAACACGTCCAAGGTAAAAACAATGTGTTCACTACTCCAATTTCTTAGCGTTCGATGTAATGAACAATCGATGTAACGTCTTTTGGGTATATATAACGCATCGTTCTAACAAATAATCGTCTTGATGTCATCGATGAGTTGTAATTCGACGAAACGTAATTTGAAATGGAGTCACTGAACCCAAAAACAATGGATTCGCAATTCAAATTCGTAGCGTGATGTGCTATCTGTTTGCACGCGTTATCGTATAGACGAATATCGTTTATCGAATTAAGCCTTCTGCTGAAATCTTCTCGATGCATTTCGTTCCGTTATCCTATTCACCTGACCACAAGCTTTTCTTTACTTTTATTTTTTAATATTAATAACCAGACATTTGGCCGCGATCTCACTTGATGGTACGCGACGATGCGACCGAAGATGGATCATTTCTGGCTATTAACAGCCTATATTCACTCTTTTCTTGAAAGCATCCAAATCATAAAGTTCCGGAAATATTTTAGGCGGCAGCGAATTCCACTCCCTAATTTCAAGATATTTTGGGTGTATGTTGGAACAATTCATTTACCTACATATAACCTCTACCAAACTTCCCTACACATTATTGTTGTAACACTAATTCTATTTCAAACAACGCACAGACCGCCAGACCAGCTTTGTCAAAGCGAAACTTAAGCAGGTTTAGACTTCCCAGGGGAGTCCATCGCTCTATTATGTTATTATCACACATTTCCCCGAATTCTATTTACCTATATGTAGCTCACTGGGGAGGTTTTCACTTACCAATAGGTGGGGTATTATGGGTTATTGTTAATGGTATGGTTTATAAATCAGAGATATCATTTTGTGGAACCTATCTTCATTACTAGCTTCCGAGTGGAATTCTCTAATAAATGAACCAAAATCTTTCTGGATCATTTATTAGGATAATTTATGATTCTAATAGTCAAATATATTTTTTAATCGGTCTAGTAGTTTCGGAGCCTTTTCATACAAACAAACAAACAAATCTTTCCTCCTTATAATATTAGTGTAGATAATAGACTTTTATTTTTCACAAAATGTGTACAATGGCGGACTTAATGCCGAAGGCATTCTCTACCAGTCAACTTAAATTCAAGATTACTAGTATGAGAGCTGGTACCATTTTTTTTAAATATTGTGGGTTTACGCACGGCCACACGTCAAGTCAATCACTGTGGTATAAGATACCACAGTGATTGACAGCCTACGTAATACGGGTGATTTTGCAATGAAAATAAGTGGGTTGAAGCAGAGTCGTGCGTACATTGTCGCGCAAAAAAATCGGTTCTCTTACTTAGGCGTTGTCCTACGTGGGTTACGCAACGCGACAAGTGCAACGCGACCAATACTTCATACGCCTTGTATCAATGTCAATCGCGTCTCGTCCCTCCGCGGGGCATCCATCGGCAAGATGGACACAGATTGCCGGTCGAACCTGTTGTCCTAGGTCAGAGATGTGGGAACTGTGGGAGCTCCACCTTGTCGTGGTGGGGGGGGCTCAGTAACCGTGGCTTTGCCACCCACGGTGAAGCCAAGCGGGATCCCGGGAGGACGCTCCACGTGGGCTTGGGGAGGCCTGCGCAGGATGCGTCCAAGGGTGCGGGTGTGAGAGACAGTTTTGGCTGTCCCTCGCAGTCGGATGCGGTCGCGGGAGGAGGGACGTCTCGGTGTGTCGTTGCCGTGCGGCCTATCTCCCGCGACCAAACGGGGGCGCACCGTTGGATAGCGCTGTGGTGGGGCCGCATAGGAAGAGGAGATGCGGTGTGTCTTTGCCGTACTCCCTATCCTCTGCGGCCGGGAGGTGGCGGAGCCCAACACCTTGCTCCGCCGCCAAGGAGTTTGTGGCCCTCGGGCTATCCGCCGGGGTGCCGTGGTGAATGCTCAAGCGACCCCATGGCACCCCCCACAATGGCGGAGTGGTGGAATGCGCTGTGGTTTTAGTGGGTATTACGGCCTTGCACACCAGCCGTTGTGTCCCACATACCTCCCTGCGGATCTGTGGGGGGCATGCGTAAAAGCATTTCCACAGCGAGAAAAAAAAAGGTCAGAGATGGCAAACCAATTGATGCCACGCGACACAATATTTTGGGCACGTCCCCGATTACGCAAGTCCTGATCCTTTGCTTCAGAGTGTTCTTTATTTTGTACTTTCATTTCTCTGATAGCACGTCTATAATGTCATTAAAAAATCATTACAAAAAAATGGCACGTTGATAGGTTTGCCATCCCTGTCCTCGGTGAACAACAAACGTGTCAACGCGACGCGAATATATTAAATAGCTGTTGTTAATAATAGTGGCCTACGTGATCGCGTGAGATTTCGTGAACACACAGCCTTAGGCAATCTGTGACAAGATGCGATCGCTCCGTAGCTAGGTGTCGCGCTCAGCCGCCCACCTAGGATAACGCCGTAGGATCGAACCGAATGAAAACTTACAACTAGTAATTGTCATAAATGTGTAAACATTTTTGTAAACCGTTATCTCTGACATAGATGAATATATTTTAAAAAACAATTTTAGCAATAGAAGCTACAAATTTGGGGAGTGCTTATCACCCACGATAGGTGCTTATCACCGCACCGCCTTTCATAACCCTTTATTTTGCTTCGCCATAGGCGTTTACAATATTGGATAATACTGGCCCTGTTGCAGTGATATTAGCCAATATAAATTTATCAGGCATTTAAATAATAAATGACCTTGTAAATGTCAAGATCGGGAAACACCCGTTTCAGACGGGATTTAAGAGAGAATAGTAAAGCTCGAATGCTAATTAACCCTTTGACGATGACATGAATTTAATTAATAAATATTTGGTGTAGCGTAGAGAAAAAAGTTTTTTATCGCTTCACTTCAAAGTGTCAGTGTGCAGCGTTCACATTCTTACTATTTTTGTGAAGTACCTGTTCTTAGTTAATGGAAAATAAAGTCACATTTTATTGTGTGTGAGTGATTCAAGTTGAATATTTATATGTATAATAATATATAAAAAAACAAGAGCAAAAAAACAGCGGCCAGGAGAGCGTCTGTCGGGTCCACTAGTTATATACTATATTAAGAGATCCTAATGTTTACATTTTACAAAACGAATCTTGACGATAGGAACGAATACATTAGGTATTATTAATTATAAATTTTATAATGCACGTAAAATGCACATAATCTTTCTCGTATGTAAAATCTAATCTTCGGATTGCATGATAAAAAAGCTTTCCCAAAAGCGCAGACAAAATTACATTTACACAGTTCCTACTCTCCTATGAAGCCTCCGCTTTCAGTAAAGTTGAACCGGATTCTCTGATAAAACTTTCACATGTAGTCGTATCACGAAACTGCATGAAATACTATGAGAACTCGTTTTTTTTCCAATTCAGGTGCAGTTATCAACAGCTTTTTCAGGGCTTTTCAGGCGTGCTATTTCTGTATTTGAAAATACAAACTCAAGTTCATTAAAACACGTGTAACGGGATTCCCTGAATCTGTTTTCAGTAGCGGAAGAGATTCAAGTGTTTCCTGAAATACACTTTTGATTTGTAACAGCGTTGGAATTAAATTTGATTTTAAGGGTTCAGTACGTTTTTCGATATTAATAGCGTTAGCCGATTATTGTGACAGGGATTGTCGACTACTGTGGTTGACTGGTAGAGAATGCCTCCGGCATTAAGTCCGCCACTGTACACAAGTTTGTATACAGTGGTGAACAAATAATATGACGTAGCTGTACATCAAAATAAGAGAGTGGAAGAGAGTAAGTACTGGCCGCTAAGAGAGCAGCGTGTAAAAAAAAAAAACTTAGCGCTCGTGCACATGGTGCCGCCACCGCTCCGCCGCCGCGCCTCTGCCGCAACGCTACACTGCTTAGTGCGAGTTTTACTCGATCAAACGCATCGAGCGCGTAAACGCGAATTTGTATGCGATCGAAGTAGCGCCATTTAGTGCGCGTGTAGCACACTAAAATTGACAGCTGACAAGTTCACACGAATCTCGCCGCTGCCGTCACCGCGCCGCTGCCGCACCGCCCCCGCTCTGTCAAAGCATAATTTTACTGAGCATGATACTGTTACATATACATTGCTGATTACGCAGATCGCATGTGACACTAAGCACTAAACTAACCAGCAATGTATAAGGCACAGTACTGTTGGACGGTAAAATTACGCTTGGACAGCGCGGTGGCGGTGCGGCGGCGGCGCGGACGCGGAGCGGTGGCGGCATCGTGTACTCGAGAGTGAAAGTTTCGTTGCCTATCCATTAGTTAATATTTTATAATAATAACTAGCTAACCCGGCAAACGTTGTTTTGCCATATAAATATTAAGGGTGGACAACCCTTATCACTAAGGGGTATGAAAAATAGATGTTAGCCGATTCTCAGACCTACTCAATATGCTCACAAAATTTCATTAGAATCGGTCAAGCCGTTTCGGAGGAGTATGGGAACAAACATTGTGACACGAAAATTTTATATATATATAGAGATAATAAATAAGCGTTAGCTTATGCTATGGTGACTATGATAACGAAAAGAAGGACTTAAATACATTCACAAGCAATCATGACTCAGGTGCGAATGCTCGTGCTCATCACACAAACTTTTGCCCCTAGCGGAATTCGAACCCGCAACAGCCGGTTTTGTAGTCTGGACATATAAGCCACTTAATCAAAACTGTATTCTCTTATTTATCTTCAGAAGTAGGGAATAGATAGAACTTGTTCAAAAATACTTTTAAAGTGTTTTCTGATACGCTAACCGAAGTAACTCAAAGTTATGTGAAACTGCGTTTGCTAAGTTTAGACTGGTTTAGACCAAAAAGTTGAACGTTTCAGTTGTAGGTAACCAAACTTTGAACCAGTATTGTGAACTTTGCTATCAAAGTTAAAAATGCGGAACTTGTGAAATCTCTAAAAGGTTTAAGTATAGTTTCAATATAACTATTACCACTTGATTGCTATTTACACAAATAATTAAAGGTTGCCAAATGTGTTTTGTGGCGTAAGTAAGGTGCATAAGGTGTTTAGTTACTTTTCTTTTGCAACTAATTTTATCATTTGAGAGCCAATCTATTATATAATCAAAATAGTTTAAAAGCCAAAAGCACTCACTTTTAGTGTAATTTTCTTTGTACTTATTACTTAATAACTAACTTTATGACAATTTATGAGCGAGAAAACAGCTGGTAAGTTTCAACGGCCGGCCCGATTTTGACCAGCTATAGCTAAGAACCACTATATTTAAATAAAAAAAAAACGCTTTGAAATCAGTCCATCCATTCGGACCCTACGGTGCCACACACAGACACACATACAAACAGACATAGTGGTAACACTTATAACAACCCTCTTCTTTGTCGGGGGTTTAAAAAACTACAAAAGATCGAAACGAGAGAAACTTTTACCCAGCTTTTCTTTCAACCATTAAATAAATCTCATTCACTTAACGGTTAAAACCACAAGCGAATTATAATAGTATCTTAATTGACTTATATAAAAAAAAGTCTCAACATTTTGTCCTAGCTACAAAAATTCAGCCAGTTTGCTTATTATTTTATCATTTTCTACCTTTTGAGGATGAAGAACTAAAAAATAATAATCGTTTGTTTAAATGCGATTATACTTCTCAGATATATTACTTAAGTATGACGAAATAGTCATATATTAATATAATGGTTAATCTAAGTCACGTGTTTATTCAAGACTCAATAATGTACTTGAAAATTTTTTTTAGAATCAATTTAGTAATGTTCGTTATTTTCAAAGTTACTAACAATAAATGCTTAAAGGGAGTTTTAGATTACATTTAATTAAGATAATCAACAGTTTAATCGTGCTCTCAATCTAATTTAAAAATACGTATATTTGTTGGAAAACAAGGCACCACTTTGACTACTTTAGTCTAATTTAAAAATACCCATATTTGTTGGAAAATATACAAACGTCACAACAATTACAATAACATAACAAGTCACCAGTTATGCAGATTATAGAACTAATTAGCTTCGAGTGTGATGGCAAATTAGTTAGAAATGGTCTGCCTGTTAAACTTTCTCTGTGGCTCTAGTTCCGCCTTTGGCGCCCAACACTCTAGCTGACTGAGAATCAACTCTTTTTATTTTCGACCATTTTTTACGCTTAAAAATTTCTTCTTCGGACTTTTTAACGGAAGTCCCGTTAAGCTGCACCTTTGAATTTGCCTTTGCAGGCAAATTAAAATCAATTAAAACATACAAAACAGTAGCTTGAAAAAGGCCAATACTGAATGTTAAGTTTATTGTATATTTTGCGGAAGTTTTTATGCAAATATTCAGTTGCACTCTGCTTTTGCAGCTGTGGAAATGTCAGAGCTAATTATAGAAAATCACGATCTCAATTTTATACTAAAGTAGGATTTTTGCATTGATACTATTATTTTTTACGCCTTTACCTTTTTGAGAAGTGTGAATAACGATACCTATATTAAAAATGTATGTGTAAATTATGAATATTACGACGAACTCTTTATTTCACAATAAATTAACTATTAATCAACTGAGTACCAGTGTAATCGCTAAGTACAAGCATGCGTTATCTTTGAAGTCAAAAACCGTCAATATATAATAAAGAGCCAGGGCACACTTGTGAAATACTGTCGCGACTTATGGCTGATTAACACGTGCTTACTAGCAAAGTGCTTGGTACAGCACTATTAATGTGTAAGCGGTGACATTCGTGCTTATTTACCCATTTACTCCTACTGGGTGTTATAACACCCACAAGATACATCCTCAATTTAAAAATATTTCATATGCTTTTTAACTTCTAAGCCCCAGGCCAATTAAAAGGTATCAATTAAAAGGTAATTAAGTTAGATACACACATGCCCCACATATTAAGAATCATAACAATCTGTGAGGAAAAATAGTTTCAGAAGTATCTGGGTTAATAGTGTTTGTGAATATTGCATGTACATAGAAATCGATACTTAGCGACTAGTACTAAGCTCTAAGCTACTGGAAAAGTTAGTTACTTGGTGTTACTGCTCGTAGTTAGTGCAATACATACCAAACAAATGACATAGCGCTCTTTCTTTCGGCATGACAGCGCACCTTGACCGCGGCGCCAGCGGCGCCGCTGCCAGGGGCTTTTGGCAACTCCTGCGCAGTGAGCGATCGCGTTGGAACGCGCGTTCATTAACTAGTGAGAAATGTTGTTGTTTTTACTTGCTCTTTGGACTTAGTTTGGACAGTATTGTCATCGCAGATAACACTTTGTTGTGATAACACATACTTGTGTTTATATTACAGCCATTTGACGACCACTTTGGTGTAATGGTTAAGAAGTTGAGTATTATTATATGGACCAAGAGGTCGCGGGTACGATCCCCGCACTGTACAAACATTTGTGTGCATGAACATATCTGTATTTACTGGTCTGGGTGTTAAATTTATTTGTAATACCACTGTTGATTCTGATATCTGTAACACAAGTAAAACACACACTTATTAAGTGACACATAATTAGGTATGTTTATCTTACGGCCATTATCCTCTTTCTTGGCTTAACTGCCGGCGGAACCATGTTTATTAGTTAATATTTGTGATAATAACTTGTCAAGGAAAATAATTGTTGGTAAATAATGGTAAATAAAATTGGTAAAAAGTTGGTAAATAAAAGTAAATTATGGTAAATAGATCCAAAGCACCACTTAAGTTTATGAATGATATTTTGTGTCCTAGTAAAAAAAAAAAACTATTTCACTTCATGTTTTCTCATGTAGTCGAGACCCAAACCATCTATTGACAGCTATAAGTAAATAGATACATCCATCACACATATTTTTTATATCGAACCCTATTCCGCAATACCTAAGCTTAGATTGAAAGGTTTAGCTATCAGTAATCGATAGCTAACACTTTCAATCTACTGTAGCTGAAATAATCCAGGGCTTTTCATAAAAACCTACGTAATAGACTGTTACTTTTATCACGCCACATCACGGTCATTTTTCACGGTGATGCTATAACAATCGCTTTTACAACAGCTACACAGGTGGTTTGAAAAGTTTCCGACCTCAACATGAAGATGATGATAGAAATATTGAATATCGTTGTTCATCTATTTTCGCTATTGAGTGTTTTGTTGGTGTCAGTGTTGTGATTCCAGGGGCATCTTCTGTGTCATGTTGAGAGTAAGTACTGCGACTTCCAGCTCTAGTTTTTTCAAATGGTTGCAGTTGGATGTATTTGGGTTCCTGCGCTGACGTCGTTTAGAGGAAATTCAATGCAATATAATTCTCTTTTTCAGCTTTAGTCATGGATTTCTACAAAGTAACGGCTGATTCCATCAACTACATCTATTTTCAGTCGTTAAACGAAGTTTCAGTTATTTGGAATTATTTGGATTTGTCGTTCCACTAAGACAACTAACTCATCGTATTACATTTCAGCGGATCCCATAGCCAAAATCCACAAAATTATTTTAAACGCTTCTCATGTTGAATCATCCTTATTAATTAAATCTAACCTCAAGAGACTTTTGGTCGTTCTCACATTTAAAATTACGCTAGAAGAGCCTGATCTATACATATAATAAGACTGTAAAAGATCGATTTCTGTACATTGAAGATTTTTATGAAAAATTGTTACAGGGGGTCTTAATTACCGTAATAGAAGCCAAAACAACAATTTTTAAAATTTTTGTCTGTCTGTCTGTCTGTCTGTCTGTCTGTTTGTCCGGGCTAATCTCAGAATCTACTGAACCGATTTTGACGGGACTTTTTTTATTTGACTCAGTATCACCTGGAGAGTAAACTGGGATATAAATAATCACGCCGATGAACTTAGGGGGCAGGCAGGAAATTGAATCTCAGAATCTACTAAACCATCCTTGAGTTGCGTACGCTGCGAAAACGGTTCAAGATACCAAAAATATAAATATGAAAGAATTATTCATCTGAAATGATCTAAAAAACTGTCTGCGACAGTACATGTCTATGCCCAAAATTACAACTCCACGCGGACGAAGTCGCGGGCACAGCTAGTTAAGTAATAAATGAGATATTGATAATGTGGAAAGCAGTGATAAATTAATTACTGGCTATTGGGGCTAAACGCGATATATTTTAATGAGTATGAGGTACTCACTGCTCGACGTTACGGATGGATTGCACATACCCGTGGTCGCGTTTAGACCCGATAACCAGTAATTAGTGTTAAAATGCAACGCGAAAGATTGAAAAGCATAAATTGCTCTGAAACCTGTAAACTTGAAAACTGTTCATTTCTACTTAAAAGCACTGTAGCGCTGTTAAGTATTCTAAAGAAATTGAACAAGCTTATGATACATGCAGCTTTCACCAGACCGCCATCAAAGAAGTTGTGATTACGAAATCACACTAATATTATAAATGTGAAAGTTTCTTTGTTTGGATGTTTGTCCGTCAATCACGCTGAAACTACTGAACGAATTCCGATGAAATTTGGTATACAGACAGGGTATGAACTGACTTATATGATACTTTTATAACTGATATTATATGATACTTTTCTATCCCGATTAAATGCTCCCTTGGGATAAAACAGGAAGGAGGAAAATCCAATTTTTGCGCGGACGAAGTCGCAGGCAGGCCGCTAGTATATATATATATATATATATATATATATATATATATATATATATATATATATATATATATAGCCTGATATAATCTGTGGAGTCGATTTGAAAAAAAAAAGTGTCAACGGAGTCATTCGGATTTTGCTCAAGCTCAAGGAAAGGGGTATAAAATAAAAACTTGTGTCCTAGTATTATTTCGGAACACTTCTTAATTCTTATAATAAGTACCTATGCTAAAAGCAAGTTTAGGTAGACTCTGTAAGGTCGGAAACATTTCAGACTACCCACGTTCAGTGCGACATAGTTTCCAAAACGTTTGCTTCCGGCGCGGCAGTAAAAACTGTATGTTAGTTTTACACTCGCCCGAAATATTTGCGGGAGAACAACTATGTATTGGTGGAATGCTGCAGCATTCTCTAGTAGTTACATATGTTAGTAAATACTAAAACTTAAATTGGTATTATGTACTTAGCTAGCAGGAAATAAAGTGTGAAGGATTTTATCCATATACGAGAAATAATCTACAAATGTATCTTGTAGTTCTTAACCCTCGACGAAAAATCATTTCTGCTTAGCTCAAAGGTATGACTTGTAGAGTATGCCCTACGGCGATAAGTCCACCTTTAGTACATAGTTTTGTTGAGCAATATAGATAAAATAAATAAATAAAAGAGGAGTGTTATTAATTTGACTCCTATTCTGTTTGTATTTTTGTGTGTGTCTCTCTGTGGCATTATAGCTCTGGAACGGATGGGCCGATTTCAGGGCGGATTTTTTTAATTCAATGGTGGTTTTTAGCTATGGTTTGTCGAAATCGGTTCAGCAATTAAAGCTCACTAGCTGTTTTCCTGGCTCATGTCGGGGATTCTTTCAACATAGAGCAAGTATTGTATTCAACTGTGAGTGACTTGGTATAACACCTAAAAGGTACTTGGCTCACCAATTTCACATAGAATATCGTTGGCGCTTTACATATTGACAAGCTGACTATTCTATTGTGAATGTTGTCACGCCTTGGAGTCAAAAAGCTTTATATCGAAAACCCTAACATGGGGGTCACATATTTGGTAACACAACTCGTGAGCTAAAAAGCCTACAGACAATCGTGATGTGAACAGTCGGAAAATACGCATTCTTATGGAGCTGGTCCGTCTGGACCGTCGTTATGTCGTGTTGGCAAGTCGTCCCCGTGAAGGTTCGACTAACGACACGCCGCGTCCCGTGGGCATACAACGGGATTACGGAAGGTTAGGGATGTGTATAGTGGTCAAATCATCGATATTAAGTTATCGATATCGGTAAAATCGTTTTATAATTTTTCGTGACTGTAAAAACGTTCCAAACTAAAGATAATATTTTAGCAGAAAAAAATTTAGAAAAAAAAATAACAATTTTCAACGGGCTTTGCCAAATGTCTGGGTCGCCATATAGGCACACGGGCTAGGTTCCCATGTTCACGGGTTCGATTACCGCCTCAGACAGTTGATATTTGCTACTTCAAAAATATTATCGATAAAATCGTTTTGAAACACATCCTTTTTAGGTGCATCAATATTGGTAATTATTTTTGCCATGTCCAAAATGGAGTGAAGTGAAAGAAAAGAGCGGGAAAGCAGAATCCGTCATCGATCGGATATTCAAATTATTTCTTTAAAAACATGAAAATTTCCTAGTTATTACTTTTATTACCTTTTTTCTTGTCTATAACTTTGTATTCTTAATTTACAAAGTCATTTACTGCTTTAAGAATTAAACATATGTTTTGTACTTACCCGATTAAGCACATTAGTATACCTAATTGCTTCAGAAGGCACTTAAAATGATTTATAGAGAGATACGTTTAACACCCACATAACAAACAAGGGCTCTCCAAAATGCTGTCTAGCCCATTCAATGCCAAATGAATTGTTAAATGCATGTGCATGCAGTTTTTGGTAATGAATGTACTACTGTGGCCATAAGATTAAAGTGTTTTAATTTTTTTAAATTAAATAATCGTGCAAACCCTAATCCGACACTTATTATAAAAGATCGTTTCTTTACGCGTACGGCCACGTTCGTCACGTACAATTATCGCAACGGCCGGAGCAGTACTGATTCATAAAAAAACACAGGCGTAAACCACGGCGCCGTGTACTTGGCCATACACATCTCCACGGCGCCGTGTAGTTGGCAGTGAATGGGCTAGAAACCCATACGATTCAGAATGGGTTTAAAAAGTTCATATTTTTAGTCATTGCCTTTGCTTAGAATGCTTTTATAGAAAAGCAGGTTACCGGTTCGTGCGTGTAGGTACCTACCGTTTGATAGAGGTATAAATAAATAAATAAAAACATTTATCCTTCAGACAAAAAGATCCGGAGTGTTAGTAACAATATCTTATCTCCTATGTTAGTACAGTTTGAAAAATACAGTAAGTTGCAACAGATTTCACGCGTAAAATTAGTTTGCCAATTAGTGGACAGTCCCCCAGAATTGGCTATAGCATAGAATTTATAATTTATAGTATAGCATATTATTATATTATTTATAGTATAATATAGTTTATTTTTTATAGAATAGAATTTGTAATTTATCTTACGCCCTCACTTAAAAAGCAACACGTTCAGTTTCTTGTTACCGACTCGCACGGACTCGTCAATACAGGAAACCAGTTTTTCTATGTAAGCAACCATAGCCTAGCCACCAGCTTTCAAACACCACACCATCGATAATCTAAATCTTAAACAATCGATACTTCATCCCATCCCTTTACCATCGGAGCGGTCATTCAAACTGTAACACGGCCACTGACTCACAGTGAAGTTGCGGAGCTCTTCTAATTCTTACGAAGTGGAAGCCAGCTGCTCTGGTCAGGGGGGATTAAAGTGTCCACTTCATTTGGAAGGTTTTGTTCTGACTTAATTGTTTATTTAACGGTAACGCGGAAGAAGAGGGAGCAGTCATAAAAGAAACAACAGCTGGTGAGCTTCAACGGCTGGACGCATATTAACCAGCCATAGATAAGAACTGCCTACCGTGATTAAATTACCTTTCGAACAAAAAACTCGCACTAAAATCGGTCCATCGTTTCGGGAGCTACAAGCCTCAGAGAGACACACACACAAACATATTGGAGATTGCTAATACCCCTCTTTTATTTAGTGGTTAAAAAGACAAACGGTAAAAGTCGTTGCAATTGGCGAAAATTATGCCTTAAAATAATTAAAACTTAAGATTAAGCAATTACTTAGAACTTAATATTTTTAGCATATCATGGTGTCTCCTGGTGTGTGACAGATTAAGATAATGTACCTTTAAAAATATTATTTTGGGATTGCCCAAAAAAATATTTTTGTCACCATTTGGTGACTATGATTCTATTACACTTCGGTTCTTCTCAGCACCAGCCCACGAATTGTCATGAAACTGTGGTAGTTTTTTATAGAATGTATATAAAGTGCTAATGTGTTTGTCTCTAAGCAGAAATAAATGCCTTTTATTGCACCTTTTTGTTAGTGACAGGATTTGAAAAACACTTCGAACACCATGCAAGTTTTTATTTTGCGTTATTCTCAAAATTGGTTTAGAAATTACGAAACCACTGACTCACAGACTAAAAACTTACAAAAGCCTTATATTTGCATCAGAGGTAATAAATCCTTTAATCAACATTATTCATCTTATGAGTTAAGTATTTTCTTTGCGCTGGTACCCCCCTTCCATGAATCTTGTATCCTGGGAAAACTAATAAATCATAGTGTTGGTGAGTGATCAAATATTAAACCCTCCACCGGGATACAAGTCAGGTGCGGTTAACCTTTGGTCAGTTCCCGGGATTAGGGAAAGGGTTTCAGTGTTACGCACTTGATAATTTAGGGTAAGGTTAGGAGACTTCCTCGTCCTGGGCCCCGGTATTCAGACACGGGGGTGTCTGTTGTCCGCTAAAGAGGGCCCGAGACGGCGTTACGCGTGTTCCCGCGCGCTGTCTGTTGGTTATGCGATGGGGTCGAGTTTTTCCCTTGTCGCAACCGGTAGGGGCTCGTTGCAAAGTGAGTCGGCTGAGTCCGGGGAATTGCGGTGAATGCCTGTAGCCTCTCGGCCTACGGTGAATACGCCACGTCCTTGACTCACATGACACCGGAGTGGTAGGTATGGGTAATAGCATTTCCCTGACGTTAAAAAAAAGGTGACTGCCTCGTTAGTGTAATGGCGAAGTCGGAGTCGGGAAGTTGGCGGTGTTTCTGCTGCCCTCCGCCTGATCTCTCTCTGAGAGTGAAGGGACAGTGAGTGCACCTGTGTATTGCACATATTTAGTTGATATCTGTTGAGATTGGCCGCCGTGGACTAAACCAGGTATCATTAAAAGGTACTATCTATACTTTACATAGCTTTTATTTCGAATATAGTGTTAGCATTTATGCAAACTCTATAATGCTGATAATTAATAAATACGATTAATTTAGTGATGGTTTAAATCAATGAGCGTACGTCGTACAAATGAATACGTCGACTTCAGATTGATGCACGAGGGCTGCACGATAACAAATATCCACAAAAACCCGTAAGTTCAAGTGATAAGAATACCTGTGTCTACAAAGTAAAACGCACGTTATTTCCATCAAATTGCTAGTTAAGAAATTTGAAACCAACACAGAATACAAACAAAACAGAAAGAATAGTAACATTTGCGAATACCTCTCAAAAGAAATGTGTTCAAATTTTATTTTCAGCAAACAAAATGCTGAAATTCAGCCTCAGAAATGAGAAAAAGGCAAGAAAATTCCATCGCCTCCTGTTCTTGGACTCAATTTCCGATGGCTCCTTCGTTTTACTTTCATTGCGCTTGTAAATTCCTGAATCGAACAGCCTTTGAATATTAGATTTCATATTTCATGGCTTATTTTTCAGCGTCTGCGTTTTGAAAGGTTTATTTAATTTGTCGATTTTTTGTACCTATTTTTGATTGAAGTCTTTTGTTGACTGTATAATTTAGGATACCACACAAGATAGTAAGATAAACTATAGTTAATAAACTTACATTTCGGCGTAAAATCAGCATGCCTCTATGACACCACAACTAGTGGTCATGTCATTTTTTTTCTGTACTTGTGTACCCGGCAGACATCGTCCTGCCTAGTGCTACCGCAATTTTTTTTAATTTTTTTTCTCACCGTTTATACGTTAACTAAACTGCGACACATTTTTTTAGACTAAAATTATTCAAATCTGTCCAGTCGTTCTCGAGTTTTAGTGGGACTAACGAACAGCAATTCATTGTTATATATAAGAAAGATGTCCGCTTATACTGTGTTTTTGCGGAATATAATGCAATATATGTATTATGTTACAATGTTAACAAACATCGCATTATCCGAGTTGTAACACTATAAATACTTGCTAACTCCGCGTATAGTTTGTGCCCTGATTCAGGATTTCTGGATTCCTGAACTATTCCAGCGATCTGGATGCCTAAACAACTATTTCAGTCTAGACTAGACTGATTTATAGAACTAGGCGGTGTAAAATAAATAACTATTTAGGATATGTTAGAAAATGTCGTCGTAATATTTGTAGTCGTTTTTAAGAAAATAGCAATTTCCCTAATGAGATATTTTTTATGCCAGTCAAACGAGTTCAAGGTTCTAGGAATAATATATGTGACATCATTGACAAACTACACCGTTTGAATATTGCATGAAATTGTCAGTTACGCTGTTGTCAGTCGTATTTATGAACCTTTCAAAAAGTTCCACGGCGACCTTCACTAAATTAACTCAAAAATTGTGAATGAAAGAATAACAAGTATTGTTTACGTTATATTCGGCATTAAACATCATGCAAAACTGGTTTCATAACACAACATTACTTTGTTACTAGCAGCCTGTCAGAAAAGCAATATTTTTGACAGTTTTAGTCTAGTGGTCTGCGGCACAGACTGTAAAACAAGCTGTTCCGAGTTAGAAACCTGCGAAGGTCAATTGATTGTGAGATGAGCACAAGCATTTGTACCTGAGTTACGAGTGTTTATAAAAATGTATTCAAATATTCCTATCCTTTATCGTAGTCACCACAGCACAAGCTAACGCTTGGTTTGGGGTTATTGTTTGGTGAGTTTCATTCAATTATGAAGTATATATACCAGTTTCACAATAATGATAGGAAGTATTTTTTTTTCATTATAAATACAAATCCGTCTTATTAAAATCTCAAACTTAATGCTCCATTTTAAGCATAATCTCCATTTCTTATTTTTCACGCTCCAGCAACTTAAGTTACTCTAACTTGTTGAGATAAGAGCTAATCTATGTTTACAGCCCCTACTCTCCAAACCGACCGTATTTTCGAATGTAGCCATCTCTATCACTGTTATAAGCTCGACAGTGCGAGCGAACGCGATGGCTAGACCTGATGTTACAAATGAAACGTTACGGATTACGCTCTTTGTCCCTTTTATCCAAAGAGCTTTTCCAATTTAGGCCCAACAAAAAAGTCGTTTAATGTCCTGTTATACCGTTCCCTTTATTCCTACCGATTATATCAAGAACAGAACCCATTTTAAGATACAAAAGCAGAAATCGCCAACATTTCTTTTAAAAAAATAATATTTTTATTTTTGGTCGAAAGGACCCTTGAATTCGGAAGCTGACCTCTAGTGGTGCTTGAAGTGGATATAATTTAATGCCTTTGATAAAATACATGTAAGGATATAGTGAGCTATACAAAAACGAAGTTTCAACGTTGAATGAGCTTTTTAAAGTAACTTTATGACAAGAAATGTCGTTTTTAAACGACTGTCAAAGACTGACAGGTTGACACAGTATTAAAAGGTAGTTGCTGCAACAGAATGTCACATATGTGCGCTGACTCTATCACACGTCTTAGGCTGAAACCTCGAAAGTGACAGTGACGTTGTATCCGTGCCATAGCTGTCAAATCAAAGCAATATCCACACTGTAGTTTATCCTAGAATTTATAGCAAAAGAAAATGTAACGCTTGTAAGTGAAATGTCAGGTCGAAAGATGAATCGCCCCGAAGTTTGTATTACGTATTGGATTAGAGGTTGGCGATACATCACAATGAAAGTTACAGAAAATGAGAGAGAGGATAAATCTCAGTTGGAAGTCGTCGCGTAGCACTTAACGCGTAGCGTTGCTCGTGTCGGACAACGCCTTAGACGGCGCGACAGAAGACTCGATGTGTAACATACAACCGATGCAATTTCGTTATTTACACATCTCCTGTCCACACGAGTGTAGTGGTTAGTTGATCTGAGTAGAGATGTAAGTTTTTAGATGTTATTTTACTTCCATATACAAAATACGTCACGACGAGTTAAAATACGGGTGTTACGTCTTGCTCTTATCCATTCAACACAAGGAAGCCTTGCATAGTCAATAGCATAATTCAAGTTTATATGAAAATTAAATTAGCCAGCGCCAAGTCAAGGGTGAACTGTTCTGCGACATAAAAACTGATTAAAAAAGCGTTTATTTTCGGACAACATAATATCCATTTGGGTGTTAGTTCATGTATCAAAAACGTATAACTAGTATTAGTACTTAATGACTAAAAATGAGCCAGTTACTTTAAATATATGACACATACATCGACGAGCGGACAGTCCCCACTGTCGGCGATGACCTTTAGGACATTGTTGCGGCTGCCGCCTACTCGCCGTAAAAGTGAGTATTCCTGTTTTGATTTTAGTTTAAGTTACGTTTAGGTCTGATATTATTGCCTAAAGCACGCTTAGAATCGTTATAATAATAATAATAAAAATAGTCCTCCTGGCCGATTTCGACCACGGCAGCCAATCTCAACCGAGATCAGCCAACTACGCAGGAGATATTATAGTGCAAATATGTGAGCGCAATACACAGGTGCACTCACTGTTCCATCACTCTCAAAGTTCGGTGAGACGGCAATCCGACATGACCGCAAAGAGATCAGGCGCAGGACCAACGGCTTAACGTGCTTTCCGAAGCACGGGGGTGTGACAGAATCGTTATACTGTGTTAGTAGACACGTATTCTTTGAATGTTTGACTATAACTATGCATGCATGTACGTACAAACTTCAGCTCGTCAACTTGTATCATCCTTTACCGCTGAAATAAGGTCCATTTTTAAACGAAAGTTTTAAATCCGATGTGTTACTTACTGTACTCTACCTATTAGCCACGTTTGGTCCAATCTTGTATTCCAGTTAAGTTTATGGGTGTAGATACCAGGTAATGCACGGTCGTGTATCCATTCCTAAACACTTTTGCTCGGATCTCGTTCCGGACGTAGGGTTATAGACTAAGCAAAGGGTACAGATGGTTCACGTAGTAAGCTACCTACAAGGAATGACAGTAAGTATGTCGGTGACGTATTTGTGAAGACAATAGCAATAACGGTCGGTAACATTCACCTTAAATCGCCGCTGACGGGCAACAAATGTCTGTCGGTATGACTGTCGGAAACACTCGCCGATACGAGTGCTGTCACTCGTCACATCTGTTATTTTGCTCATAAGTTTACTTGTTAAAAGTAAAAAAAGCAATCGAGTGCCTGCTATCTTTTGCCGGGTTTTCCATGACAAATGAAGACTCTAGCCACCACTAATATGATGGAACGCCGTGGAGATTATACACCATATTTTTATATATTTAGTTACTTATTTATGTTATGTTTTGTGTTGAACAATAAAGTGTTAATCTATCTATCTATCTATGATATCTCCTTTTCACGGCGTGAAGTCTGTTTGTTTGTTTTGATCTAAAAAAGCAGTTTTATACTTACAATGTGACATTAAGGTTCTCGAATGGCGGTCATATGTGGGCAGCCCCTACAGGCTAGCAGGTGGACCGACAATCTGGTGAAGGTCGTAGTAAACCTCTGGATGTGGGAAGCGCAAGACTGATCGCGTTGGAAATCCTTGGAGCCTATGCTCAGCAGTGAGCGTCGAAGGGCTGATATGATGATGGTGAATATAATTTTTTTTGTTAGCCTACATCATCCCACCGCTCTGCAAAGGCCTCCCTAAAACCTCTCTACCGATCCCTAGGTCTAGGGCCAGAGTTTTCCAATCCGTTACATATTTTACCAGATCGTCGCACCATCGATTTTTGATTCGTCGCACCATTGACGACCGATTGGTGCAGTGGTCTTCGTGTCGGACTTCTAAAACCAAGGGTCGCGGGTTCGATCCCCGCTCAGTATGTTTGTATGTTGTGTGTTTGTACTGGTCTGGGTGTTTTCTATGTATAATATGTATTTATTTACAAAAAAAAAGTATTTAAGTATGTTTATCCGTTGTCTAGTACCCATGACACAAGCCTCGTAGCATAATTTGGGACTTAATTAGAGGTTGGATGGGGTTCTTGTGAAATATTAATATTTATTTATCTCTTTCTAGGCCTTCCCTGATTCGGGCCAACCTATCGGGATGCATTCTATACACGTGGCCGGCCCACTCCCACTTCAACTTGGCAGTTTTTAATGTAATATTATTTTTTATTTTAACTGAACTACATTGAGTGGGCATTCTGTTCCAATATTCATTGAAACGATTATAAATAACGTAGCCAGTACAAATATCGAGTCCGCCATTAGCCCGCCACTAGGGATGCAGCTCGGCTGTCTACTCCGTTACATTTATCAAGCTGGGTCCAGTGCCCCCGTTGGAATAGGTGCTGTGATAGAAATATCAGTTCTTATTGGATACACTGGCGCACTTGGCGCCATCTTACATTACTTTTAATATTATTGTAAAAGTTTTTTTTTTTTATTAAATTGCCAAAATACATTGTATATTTTTATTTTTCACTAGACACCCAGCAGACGTTTATTTTATTTTTTTGTTTAAAACTCTAGTGCACAAGAAGTGTACAAAGGGTGAGCTTAACGCTTAAAGCATTATCTAGCAGTCAACCAGAAAGGTAAATAAAAATAAAATAAGGTAAATTAACACAATATATAGCTATAATATCAATTAATTTAAGTAAATATTATATTACATTATATTATACAAAAAATAAATATCTATCAATTAATTAAAATGAATATTAATAACATATAAGGTTGATTTTCCCGATGTTTTAAGAAAAATAACGACAGGCAACGGCTTCTAGACTATAAATGAGAATTTGAATCTATTAGAATATTTAATTAATAATTTTAATTCCTACATCAAATTGTAAAACCTACGTTTTATCAAGTTTTTAATTTGCAAAGTTATACGATTAATTAAATCACCCCGCTGTAAAAAGTCACAACTTCTTTCTAGGACCTGTAAAGGATTCTTATTTATACAGTTTTTTAACTTACCTTGCAACTCTTTTAAAAGAGACCTAAGAAAAAATACGATGTAACTCCCAACTTTGTACTAGACAATTTAAAACAACCAGCTCAGTTTAAAAAAAACCTTATTTTTCCGTAAATCGTTCATTACAACTTAAAATTTAAACTTTACTTAAAAAGTTTTATTAAGACAAAAGCCTTATTCCCAAAGGTCCATGACTCTATTGTTTTCAAAAATTACCTAAGTTTCAAAACTTTGATTCGCAACGGGTCCTTGACATTAAAAATAAATTATCATTTTCTTTCCCAGCGGGTCCATGAGAATGTTAGGTATGCGGATTGCATGAAAAGCAGGAGGCTTATAAAAGGATAGACATTTATATTATGAAATAGAAGACCGTTAATAGATTAAACAAGGAGTCTTTATTGTGACTGTTTTTGGACTGCACTTAAAAGACAGATTTAGAATAAACATTGTAAATCATCCTACACTAAAATAGACTAAGCAATTCATAATCACAGTCTTGGTAAAATCATAGTTAATAATCTTAATCTTACACTGAAACAGACTTACGCATTAAAAAATCACAGTTTCGGTATAATCATAGAAAATAATCTTAATCTTACACTAAAATACACTTAAGCATTAAATAATCACGGTTTTGGTAAAATCACATTAAATCATTCCAATCGTATACTAAAATACTTGGGCTTTAAAGAATCACAGTTTTAAAAAATCACAATTAATCATCTCAATCTTAGATTAAAATAGAATTAACATTAACAAATCATAATTTTAAAACAATCACAGAAATAACGCAAAATGCGCATCATGATAATAATATATTTTGATAGACCAATTAAATGTTATAAAAAAAACTTTAATAAGGCCGCTGAATTTGTTAAGAACATCGATGATTATTACTCGTATTGAATTTGTTTATATTTGTCACCGATGATCTTTATCTTTAAATCTTTTTTAACTGAAACTGGTGCGATTTTGTTTAAATAAATGATATATTTCATAATACTCAGCTTGTTTCCGGAGGGTGAGCAATAATTCAAGTAGTCGTGGCTTTTTTTAAATTCGCTGTTCAATGTTTTGTGACATGCTTCTACCAAATTAGTGGTACGGTGTCGTTCGCCTCCACAATTCCAAATTCTATTTATTATTGAAGGATTGTTAAGCAAAAATCAATAAAATAGTTATTAAAAAGTGTCATTTTTTTATTTTTCTGGCGCTATCGCCATAATGGCCAACCACCCGTCATTCAATGGTAAATGAGCCAAAGCATATGCTCACGTGATCTTTTTCCTCTTTTATAGAAATATTGTCTTGCCTTTTTCTAATCTCAGTATCCGGTAAGCATGTTTGAACGGTTGTTGAAACAAGTTGTTGTTTCTCGTTCGTTCTTTGCAATACAAATAGCACAAACGCTCTTGTATCGTTCTTGTTGATTGTACTTCGAAAAAATCTCGTGGACCCGTTGAAAATTCATACACGAAGGAATTAAAATATACTTATTTTTAAAAATTATGGACCCATTGGGAATAGTAGAACAATAGAGTCGTGGACCTCTGGGAATAAGCCAAATGCTGGCTGGCTGATCAAAGATTTGACGCTTGAACAAGAACCGACTGCGAGCTGTGATTATTTCATTTTGTCTCTTTCGTTGTTTGCATTGATTTCAAACCACTCTTTGAATGCTCATTTTAAGACCGTATTTCTTCCGCTAACTTATTTTAATCAAATATGTCTTCCCTAAAGACATGCGACGCTTGTAAACAAAACACTGTAAGTAAAATGACGCACCATCAGCTAAACTGTCCTTATTTGCATATAATTTAATTTACTCTATCTACCAACTTAAATAAATCATGTTGTGTGTTTTCCCTGGACTATGATTATTCTTACTTTTAACTAATTCAGTGCTTAGAATTCACACTGGGTAGTTAATTTCGAAGCTAGAATTTCTCAAGGTCTCCATGTTTTTAAAATTATAAATCGTCCAAGGGTAACAAAAATTGCTTTTTGGGTTATTTTCTGGTAACTTATTAACGAAAAGATGGCAGGCGTATGAATTTCAATTCTAAATATTTTTTAAAGATACATTTTTAAATCCACTTTAGTGTTCCTAGAAAGTGATCGATTTAGAGGAAACTGCTCATGACAAAGCCATTTTAAATTGTTTGCTGGCGGCGTGCTGACATAAGCTTGTTAGTAAAATGTATTATATCTTAAGGCACCGTCTTAAATAAGCTTAAACTTAAAAGCCAGGACAGGACGTTATTGAGATCTAAACCAATTGAATGGCTCTACACAGATTATTTTATTACTAGTGTAACGAAACAGTATTTAGTTCGAGTTATTGTCACAACTCAACACTAGATGGCCTCCCTAAAACGGCAGTATATTACATTTTCCGGAGAATGACTTTCCAAGAGTATTGTATTGTACTATGAAGTGTGAGCAGTGTCTTGGGAGAAAACTTATGCCAATAGAAAACACTCTAACTACGTTGTGAAGTCACATTTCCAGTTTGCGCCTGCCTCATTGCCAAGGAACTGTGCGGGACAGACTGGCTACTTTTGCGTCTACGTAAAAAGTACGACTGCCCAGCATTGACTGGCGACTGCAGCTGTACAGCCAACCCCTACCTACAGAAACCCCGAAGAGAATAGCACGAGAATAAAAAGAGTAAGTTGGTGTGTGTCTGTCTGTGGCATCGTAGCTCCCCGAATGGATGGACCGATTTCAGTGCTCCTTTTTTACCGATTTAAAAGAATGAGGTTCTCAATTTCACCTGTGTTTTAATTAATGTTACCGCGTATCTCCAGCATTTATAGTCCAATTTGAAAATTAGTTTTTGCATTTAAAAGAGAAGAGTGTCCCATAAAACTTTTGTTTAAGTCTGGTCATCCATGTGTAACATTGCAAGGAACTCCTCAAAATTCATCAGAAAAATAATCTGCGGTAAAGTTATTGATTAGTTATATTGAGGGTTTTAGGTGTTTGAAGCGTTTGAATACAAAAGTCATAATTTCAAAGCGAGATGATGATGGAGTAGTTCTCAATTTTTAGGAGTTCAGGGAATCTTTCACCACATTTTATGAGCTTTTTACTGGGTTACGATAATAGTAATAATGATTCATACTTGGCCACTTAAAAGTTTTAAATAGAAATATATATATATATATATATATATATATATATATATATATATATATATATATATATTTTAAATAATCTCCTTCAAAAAGCAAAGACATTTACTACCCAAATTATTCGGAAGTTTGTGCCAGCATGATCATTACGATGGCAGAATGTAGCACGTGCAAAAGATAACAGTGGCACCGACTTTAAAAAAAATTGGGCAGTAAAATTCCTTGTATAAGACTTTTTGAAGAAGATTTTTTTTAATCATTTAAAAGATGTGGTTCTTAGTTGTAGCTGGTCAAAAACTCACTTTTCCTGGCTCATGTCAGAGGTTACAAATTTTAGTAGTTTAGGTTACTAGTTTTTCAAAAGGTTACAGTTGGATATTTGGGTATTTGGGTTCCTGCGCTGGCGTCGTTTAGTGGAAATTAAAATAATTCTCTTTTTGAGCTAATGTGCTTTGTTTGTATGTAGCAAGGCTGAATCGACAAGAAGTATAACCTCGAAAGAACAAATGATTTGTGCCTACTCACATTGTTAACACGAATTGTTACAAAATACTTATGTGTTTAAACTATCTGTTCTGTTTAGGCTACGCTAAAGTCGGGTCGAAAAAAAAAACTAACAATTAGATCCACATTACGTAATTTATTTATGTCTACAAATGAAGGATTTCTGGTTATAATCAATACCTATGCTGTTTTTTCGGGAGTAGCCATAACATTTACTAACAGTTTAGACTAGTATTTCAGAAGGCCTAATACAAGAAACGATATCCGTCAGACCTATAGCGTGTACACAGACGACACACATCACACTACGAATTTCATCGCCCTTGTTACATGCGCATAAGATGGCACAGGTTTTACCTTGACATTCAGCTGTCATGCGCACTGGTGTCATAAAACGAACAAACGATTATCGTTTCGACGGATTTCTTTTTTTGTTTACTAAAAATATAAAAAAGTGTTTTTGGGAGTTTCATGTGGTTTTTGTGTTTAAGCTCGTTTACGTCCCACCGTAGGGCAGAGGACTTACCTCAAACTCAACTCTATGGTAGACTTATATATTAACATATTTTTTTTGAGCACTCTAACTTTTTTTTTAATTAGTGCCTAATCCTGATATTGGTTGGCATTCTCGGAGTGGAACAGCGGAACAAAAAAATATTTCATTAACTATTATTTGACTTGCTGTCGTCACTACACGCAAGTAACTGCGTGTCAACCAATACTGTGGCTTGATCACTGACAGCCGAGGGTCGCATCAACAGTATTACGCAAGTGTGCCCTTGGCCTGATATACGCAAGAAACGTCGATGCAGCTTACACTTTTCATTGTTGCTCGTAATCTGTCGAAGCGACAACATCTCCTGAGGATGCCACGTGTAGTGGCGAAACGAGTCGAGTGTTTTGTTGGTTGTGTTTCCAGGTGCATCTTCTGTGTCACGTTGTGAGTTCTATTGTAAGTCTTGCGATTTCCAGCTCTAGTTTTTTTCAAGAGGATATGTTGTTGGATGGAGTTGGATGTATTTGGGTTCCTTCGCAGGTGGCGTTTAGTAAAAGTTTTAAAGCAAACTAATTCTCTTTTTCAGCTTTTTTTGTAGTTAAATTAATTTTTAGTATTTTTTTAACACACTCCCTACAAGGTGGACCGATGATCTGATGAAGGTTTACGGTCCGCCGCTGGTTGCGGGAAGCACAGGACCGAACGCGGTGGAAATCTTTGAAAGGCCCATCCTCTGCACTGGGCGTGGAACGGCTGATATGATAATTATTAATATTTTTGAAGTGAAAACTTCTTTAGCGGGGTTGAGCACTTTTGTGGCATGGGTAGAAACTGTGAAACTCGCGTCAGGTCACGTGATGCTGATCGAAAAACCGTAAGACGGTTTTAAGTTTTCGCTTCTGCCGGCACTCCCGGAGTGCAACCCGTGTTTTTTTTTTACAATAGTTGTTCAAATTTTGTCCAAATAAAAAGTTTTTTACTTATTGTGTACTTATTTATTTGTATATAATCATATTATTGGGTAGGACTTATAGTTTCTAACCCTTATCAAGAATCTTCGCGAAACTTTCAGAACCCGATAGGTTCTTCGATAGCGGGACTGAAACTTGACAAGTTCTAAAAGCTTTTACAAGCTTCTCTCATAAGTATTTCTTGTAAGTGCTTTCTGAAGGAAAGATTTTGTATGTAAAATACAGTTTTCACGTTTTCAGAACGGCATTAAGTTTTACAGACTACTTAAAAAAATTACCAAACACGCAATCATTGAAAAGGAATTCAAAAACTTAAAATATTATGAGAATTTAACACTTATTTTATTAATGATCCTTTGAATTTTGGAATTAATTAAATTATTAAGTTATCTTAAGATTGTCTTAAAGATAACGACACGGATTGGACTAGAATAGACACGATTCATCAAATATTTTGTTAAAATTTTGCGATAAAATAGGTAAGCTAGGATACTTGAAATTGCTAGTCGAATTTCAATTAAATTCTAAATCCCTCTTGAGTCAAGAGCTGAGAGGATTTTCCTAGACACACTACAGGTTGATTTGTACCTATATCAACAATTTTAAGGCTTTGTCATATAAATAGCGCTGCTACAGAAGCAAATCGCGTTCTCTACGTGTTTTTTCCAAAGAAACGGGTAGTTTCTACATTTGTTAGTTTATAATATATTTGTTAAAGATAATTTATTCAAGAAGAAATCTTTCCCCAATAGACAGCTTAACTGTTTATGAGTGCTTGTTTCATTACATGATATTTAACTCTGTATAGAATGTGGTTTGGAAATTCAGATCAGCGCAGACGAGATCGTGAGGAACCGCTAGTCGTCTATAATCACAACCTAGATATATATTTCAAGACCAAAATGGTATCTGAACAGTTCAACAGCTTCTCAATTAAATAGTTTAGCAGTCTCACCGAATTTTGGGTGTGATGGAACAGTGAGTGCACCTGTGTATTGCGCTCACACTTGTGCACTATAATATCTCCTGCGCAGTTGGCTGATCTCTGTTGAAATCGGCCAGACTAGTTATGATAATAATAGTCCTTATTATTATAACTAGTTCAGGTAAGGAAAGTCTTTGATCTCGGTGTAATTTTAAGCCCTAATGTATTAACTTTTGTTTATTGAAACTGAATAAATGATTTATTATTATAATTAATTAAAAAATTCAATTGTGATTGGAATAATGAGGGATAATGGGACCGTACCACCGGACATTATGACTGCATTTTCGGGTATTGCCAGTTTGTTACCTCGCTCAGTGTAGCTTGTAAGAATTACAGGAATGGCTTTACGGAAACTACGGATAAAAGCTTTGAGAGAAGGAAGGCTGAAAGAATCAAATATAACTTATTTGCTATTACATATTGTATCAATCATTCATTATGTATAAGGACTAAATATCACCAGTGAACTGAACCCAGTATAAAAAAATCGGCTGTCTGTAAAGTCGGTTTACTGACGATAGTTGAACGTGACAAAGTCTTTGTCACGTTGCCTCTTTGTCGCTCGTTCCGCGCTCTCGCTTGCACTTCAAGCCTTGAATGGAACGCCTCAGAGCGAGGTAACGCCGCATGCGTCATGTTTTCTGGTGCGTGAACCCGGCTCCATCGAATTATAAGACGTTGTCACGTCAAAAAATATTGATGGGTAAGCTTATTGACGACCACTTTGGTGTAATGGTCAAAAAGTTGAATATTGACCAAGAGGTCGCGGGTTCGATTCCCACACCGTACAATCATTTTTGTTGCATGACCACATGGTCAACAGAATTTTTTTTGTACTGATCTGGGTGTTATATGTATTTATTTAAGTTTATTTGTAATACCACTGTTCATTCTGATATCTGTAACACAAGTGGTAAAGCTACTTACCACGGAGTCAGATCAGTGTATGTGATGTTGTTGTATATTTATATTAATTTATGTAAAATTAATAATATAATAATAATTTATGCAAATTGTAATATGTTAATATTTTATATATAATATTATATTTATATGATCATGAAGCGTGATAGTAAAAACTCAAATCTATTTTTAATACTCGACGTACAATATTGTATCCAACTTTGAATTAAACTTGATAGCTTTCTAGCTCTCAAGTTCAATAAACTGTGGGAACGTCAGGTAACTATAATAAGACACTGACAGTAATATTTCAGTCAAAGGTAGATATAAAAACCGACTGTTAATAAATCAACAAACCGTCAAAGTTACTTAGTAACTACTCTGAAACTCAAGTTACTCTTTACTTACATTCTACCAAATGTTTTCCGGATACCCTCGTACCCAGACAGGTATATCAAACAGTGGACTAAGCTTTGATTTAAATAATATATTAAGACATGTTACGTCTGAACAAAAAACATTCGAATGGTGGTCGCAAACAACGAAAGAGAAATAATACTAACAGGTGGCCAGCGAACAAGACGAAGCATAACAGCTCGCAGGTTTACTATGTTATGCAATTTTTTCGGACCATTTTCGTGCGCGCCGGATAGCATATCTCCCATTTTATTTTAATCAAAGTTTTTGGAACTGGACGCTCAACTTACTTCTCCGAACATAATCGAAAAGTTTCGGATGCAAACATTCACTGAACGAGATTAAATAGGGAATGAAAAAAGACCAAAGTTCCGTTTGCGATTCAGTCTAATTGGAAAAGAGGATTCAGTAATTATGTAACTTTATTCTTCAGCATTTACAATAAAAATCTCTTAACAATGTGAAATGTCCCGCCTATGGCTGTTTATTTTTTCCGGCACGGGGATGTAACACCGCCAACATCCCGACTCCGAGCTGTTTTTGAGAAATTCATGACAGAAGATCTCAGTTTGGCTCGACCTGGGATTCGAACCTCTCGGATGTAAGGCAAAAACTTTGCCAATACACCAACCAGGCAGTCAACGAAAGAAACGGATACTCAACATTCAACTCCTAAACCAGTTAGTTCGAATCCACGCTAAGAAACATAGCGTTACTTGAAACGTTTTATTTCGTTATCAATACCTGACTTTTCATATACTCGTATATCATATAGCGTAAACCAAAGACCAAATTTTTATAAAAGATACATCTTAACCACTCTGTAAAGTAAAAATTGCCACAGACGCCTAGTTTCTTCAATCACAAAGTGAAATCGTACATCAGAATATTATTTTATCATTAGAATACTAAATATACTAAATTAAGAATACATGCAATAATAAATTTAATTATACACTGTCATTTATTAATAAAAAACGACTACTAACGAATATTTTTCATGTAATCTTTATACATTAAAAAATTGGTTGCCTGTAAAGTCGGTATACGGGTGAAAGTTTTACGTGACAACGACTTTGAGTGGTAAAATAATTTTAATGTGAATATTCATTCGTATAACATGAACCGGTGTGTATGCCTATCTCTCTCACTCTCTCTCTCTCTCTCGCTCTGTCTCTCTCGCTCTTAGGCGGGTTAACTGTGCTCGAGTGGAAGGGACGCGTGCCTTTCACTTTTTATGTCTGTCTCACTCGCTCTTAGGCGGGCTAACCATGCCCGAGTCGAAGGGACGCGTGCCTCTCACTCGCTCTCATTGTGAGCGCGGAACGTGAGCGGAGCGTAACGCAGTTTCTTGAAGTGTCACCCGGCAAACCAATTTATAAGACGTTGTCACGTCAAAATATTCAACAAAAATAAATAATTTGTGATTTAAAGCAAAAGAGAAAATTAAGGTTAATGTAATGTTTATTAGTAACATAATAATATAGTTTTATCTTTTCTGCAGTAAATACAAAAAAAAATAAGGTAATAATATTGTTGGCTAGTAATGATATTTTTATTTATATCATTAATGTAACGAAAAGCTCGGACATCAGTGGCTTGCAACCGCTAATTAGCGACATGACCAATTACAGAAGTATGTAGCCTACCTCGATAAACATTTATTTATTTATTTGAGTTTGCTCTTGACCCAAGATTAAGCTCAACGAGGCAAAATCTCTGTCTACGATGGAGTGAGCTCACCTAGAAGATGCCTGTTCACTGTAGCTTTGTAAATTTCTTGGTTTTAATTGCAGGGAAACACTGACGCAGGCAGTGAGTTCCACTCTTTTGCAGTGCGCATCAGGAACGTAGATGAGAAATAAATATGTTTTTTTTCAAATTTATAAACTTATTTTCTGTTCCAAAACTATAAATGATGAAACTCGGCAAAAGCACCAGTTAGATACATTTAAACAGAGGCTAGAGTGATATGGGTAGGGTGTGTTTTGGGTGATATGGCACCTATTTTGATCTCCTATTTTCCAGAAAATTTCTCAGAAAAGACGCGAATCCGAGACTATTTGGATTGGAATACCGTGCCAACGTTATTAGGGACAATAACAATAACGTTCTGAGAGTATTTACCGTTAAATATACTAACATGATACTTGGTTTGAGTTGGTTGACATGGGACGGCAATTTTCGAGTAGGAGAAGCCGAGTAGAAGCTTTGCGTAAATGTTTGTGAAGCTTTCAGTGAATTGCTTTTGAAAAGAGATTTGTAATATCACCACCAATTATCTCTCTGCATTTCCACGCGGTTGACTAGTAGAGAATGTCAAAAGGCGGCATTGTATTAGTTTTGGTGCATTAAAGTTTAAATGAATATATTACTTGAATTGTTTCAACAACCACAACAGATACCTGGCCCTAAACTAAGCTTCAGCTTGTGCAATGGTGGCGGCATAGCACGCGATGTCGTCATAGTGTACAAGTTGAAATGTCAATAGTACCATTGAATTATAAATGTTTCATTAAAGACCGTCATTAAAATCGATGCAGTCATCCTCAAGTTAAAGCAAGACTAACGAACAGCAATTCATTTTTGACGACCGCTTGGTGCAGTGGTCCGCATGTCGGACTTCTAAACCAAGGGTCGCGGGTTCGATTCCCGCACAGTACAAGCATATGTGTGCATGAACATGTGTGTTTGTACTGGTCTGGGTGTTTTCTATTTATAATATGTATTTATTTACAAAAAAAAAAGTATTTAAGTATGTATATCCGTTGTCTAGTACCCATAACACAAGCCTCGTAGCTTACTTTGGGGCTAGAGAATTGGTGTGATTGTTGTGAAATATATATTTATTTTATAAAGACCATTTTTGGTTCTTCATACTGCAACTGCTCCATGATCCATCCATGGTTGTACCTGTAAAACCTTGTATTTTTTTAATTAAAAATTAATTTCATAAATAAATTTAACTACCAAAAAGAAGAGTCATTTCACTGCAGGAAAACAACCACTTACAAGCTTTATGGAGAAAAAATCGGTTGTCCGTAAAGTTGGTTTACTGACGATAGTTGAACGTGAGAACGTCTTTGTCACGTTGTCTCTTTGTCGCTCGTTCCGCGCTCTCGCTTGCACTTCAAGTCTTGTATGGAACGCCTCAGAGCGAAGTAACGCCGCATGCGTGTTTTTTGGTGCGTGCAGCCGGCTCCATCGAATTATAAGACGTTGTCACGTCAAAAAGTTAGACAGTAATAAGCGGAATATTATAAAAAGGTGCTTTAATTCGCCCTCAAATAAACATAGAATAAAATCATGGATCAAAATCGCGACAAAAGTGTAAGTAGTCCGAGCGCTTGAGGCGAAAATATGTGAACGTTCGGCTCGGCCGCGAGCTGGTCGGGCGCGATCGTGTAGGCTCGGGTGACCTCGGTGTTCGCCGCCACCGAAGATGCCAACGATGTTGCGCGAAGTCCCAACAGTAAGTAAATAGTACTACCCTCTTCTATGAAGGGAATGGAACCTACACTCGCTTGCCTTATTTTTCTTGGCAATAACTTTCTCTAGGTTTTCCGCCGTGCAACTGTACACACGACAGCACTCCAGGATAACCACTGCAGTATCTTAGTAACTTGCAATAAGGGCGTGTTTGCAACAAATATGGGTTACATGATGTGCTAGGGATAAGGTACAAACTTTATCCCCTATAATTTATGGGCCATCACAGAACAAGTATTTGGACTAGTTTTATGGACCCCAATCCACAACTTAGTTCTAACGACCTACTTAATGGGTTTTTCATAACTTGATACGGTTATACGAATATACGGGTCTATTACTTTGATTAAAATAAAAAAGAAGACAATAATGTGTTTGATAGATTAAGCGTGGAATATGGTTTTCATAACTAAACGAACTGAGTGTGAACACCGAGTAGAGATAGGTACTATCTCGCTCGCTCAACATCAGTTAGCATTATTTTATCTCTTTCATTGTTAGCGACCACTATGTACCTGAAATTCAGGGTGCAAAAAAAACATGACACTCATATGCCGTGATGAACATTTAGGTACTCATTTATAACCTCGCACCCTATAGTGAGAAAAAAAATCTATTGTTTATTTATAAAAATCATGATTCTTATCGTGATAATTATATGTATACCTATCCATCGGTATAAATGCTCGCACCCAAATTTTAATACATATTATTCTTAGGAAGTAACATGCTTATCTTCCGATTGTAATTTTAAACAAAGGTGATGTATACGGGTTTATTGTTTTGAATAAACCTTAGCTATCTGGGGGAAGAGTTTTATTGTACACAATGTACACAAAATGGTACACCATTTGTGTACATTGCCGAGTTGGCCTGTTTTCAGTTAGTTTTGTTTCGTCATTTAAAAGTGTGTTCCGTGCTGTTTTAAGTGTGGAAGCGAAATTACGGGATGTGATTTTAAAAACAATCGTTAAAAAAAGCCCCTGGACAAAGTCACTTTGAATATATGAGCCGGAAATTTTAGTAAGTGTAGATTTCGTCTGTTTAATGTATGAGAATTACAAAAAAATTGTCACACACAAGCACCTCTAGTGGTGCAGTGGTTTCAGCGCTTTGGTAGTGATACCTAAAGTTAAGAAACCTAAGGCGCGGTCATGTTTGGGATGGGTGACCATTCTGACCATTTAAGTGACGTCTATTTACAATCATCTCCGTGCTTCGGAAGGCACGTTAAGCTGTTGGTCCCGGTTAATAGATAATCTATATATTAAAATGAAACCCGTTTTCCTTGGTCACGGCATCACGCGTGAATGGCTGGACCGATTTCACTAATTCTTTTTTTGTTATATTTGTTATTATTAGGAGAAGGTTCTTTCGGAAAAAAAATATTAAGAAAATCTCTCAGAAATATTAAAAAATATACATTTAATTTTGCATATTTAAAAAAACGCGCGTAACTAATGTCAATGTCATTCGATGACATTGTTCAAACATTGCAACGCTAAGGCGGTACGAAGTTCGCCGGGTCAGCTAGTAGTCAATAAGCCTGGTCAGAGGCCCTCGGGCGGCTTAATAACATCTGACAGTAATGTTGGTCACTAACCTTACAAACAACCCCTCCACCAATCCGCACTGAGCCTGCGTGGTGGAGTATGGCTCGGACCTCATAGTTGAGGTGAGGCCTGTGCCCAGCAGTGGGACGTATATAGGCTGATGAGGAGTCACGATACTTACCCGTTGTTTAAGGGGACACGACGCGACAACAAACGCGACATATTTATCCGTTTATGATATGATAGCATACGTTATTGCGTTAATCAGTCTGCGTCGAAATTCAATCACTTCTAAATCGCCCGGCTTGCGAGAGTTGCGGGTTTGAGTCCCGATTGTGGCAGTCCATTTTTCTTTAAGTGTGTGTTTAATTTCTTCAACCCACTTAGGTAAAAATCTACTCAATAGTATACCCTAGCCATATAAAATAAAAGTTTAAAGTACTTGTTTACTGTACACGAAATTTTGGCGTGACTGCCGACAACACACGCTTTGGCTTCAGCAAATACCTCTGCTATTGAATTCTGAATGCTCCAAGCAAACATTGAATTAGTGCTATAGTACAATGTACGAGGAGGAACTTAACTACATACTAACTAGTTACATAACAGCTACTAATGCAGCTACAATTGCACATTATACGCAGCCAATAATCTCAAATTAGGCAAAAGAAAATGTTCCACAATCGATTTTACGCGTTCGCTCAAAAATAGTCCTCAATTATACTGTTACGGTTAAAGCTGGCTTTGTAAAAAAGTTTATTAGTGTGTCTTATGTATTAAAAGTTCAATAAATGAATAAAACTAAATAAAACAAAAGAACTCGGCAGCGTTGAACGCTTATTGAAATGTATTTGCTTATTTGAATGTCAGTATAAATGACATAACCTAACCATTCAAGTTAGTTGGATAAAATTTAACTCTTTCGAACCTGAATGAAACGATCGTGAGTTTCTACTTTAGAAAATTGTAGATACGCGCCGAATTCGTTCTCTTGCCCCAAACTGAGCTCACATTATTGTGAGTTCAAGGATCTAACCAATAGGTAACAGTTTTGGCGCCTAGTTGGGTCAGTGACTGTAAGGGCGTCCGTCAACACGACTTATTTTGTGGCCCCGGTCACTGGACGCCGTAAGTAAAATAATTTTTTACGCAAATTTCTTCATAAACCTCAAATGTTATGGTTTTATTACATCAATAAGACTCTAAGGTATTTAAATAACTACATTACTTGACTACAATTCTAGTATTCACTAATTCTAATGGCGCCAAAGTTATCAGCTCACTAGCGTGACATCTGGGTTTCTATTATACCAACGCACGATCATGAGTTCATCTGTATTTTTGCAATATTTTATTTAATATGTTATGTTTTCCAGTTAAGACCAATCTTCACTATTTCACAGTTTCACTAGGAACATAAACACTCGCTTCGTAATATCTAAGGAACGCCAGCTCGCAAATGCGGGCCATCCAGTTTCCTGTATGTAAATTTATTAACCCAAAATGGCTTCCTGGGCAAAATTAACAATGCCCGAAACTCGCCGTGTAACAGCGCGTGCATCCAATCTATACTTTAATCAGGGTCCCCCAAAGAAGGACTACACTTAGCCCTTGTCAGAGCCTAAACATAAAAGCGAGACCAATTTGTTTTTAATTTTTTTTTAAATACTTACCTCCGAACAGGGTTCGAAAACTTCCGATTTCTATAATAAAATATCAAAATATCGGATTTTTGTTATGTATTTCAATTGCGAAAGGAAGGAGGAGATAATTCAGCTGACTAAAATTAGCAATATGAGGTTACATAGAAATGATGTAAATAAAAATTAAATAAATAAATAAATATTTCACAACAACCACACCAATTCTCTAGTCCCAAACTAAGCTACGAGGCTTGTGTTATGGATACTAGACAACGGATAAACATACTTAAGTACTTTTTTTTGTAAATAAATACATATTATACATAGAAAACACCCAGACCAGTACAAACACACATGTTCATGCACACTTATGCTTGTACTGTGCGGGGATCGAACCCGCGACCCTTGGTTTAGAAGTCCGACCTGTGGACTAAATAAATAAATAGAGAATATATATCGCTTTGAAATTGGTCCAACCGTTCCGGAGCTACGATGCCACAGTACGATACACACAAAAACACAATACATAGTGGTCAAGCTTAGGTATATCAACCCTCTTTTATTGACGGGGCTTAAAAAATCCTTCTAATAAAATATGTCTGTAAATCTATATACAATCGAACCTGTAAGGTAAACAAAATGCACAAAGATTTTGCAAGTCGTACCTCTCATTAACTCCTTAAATGTTCGTAAACTGATAATTAATTTACCTGAAAAGAGAAAAAGACAACATTAATGATGCATTCTACAAAAGTTATCATCATCGCTTCTCATCTACATTCCTGTTGCGCACTGCAAAAGAATGGAACTCACTACCTGCTCTTTCCCTGCTATTACAACCTAGGAATATTTAAAGCTAGAGTGAACAGGCATCTTCTAGGTGAGCTCGCTCCATCGTAGACTCAGTCTTTGCCTCGTTGGGCTTAGTCTTGGGTCAAGAGCAAACCTATCCCAAATTAAAAAAAAAAGGTATACTGGCATATTAGTTATTGAGTTACTTTATTTTTTAGCATTAACAATGCAAATTTCTTTACGATGTGAAATTAAAGCACACTTAAAGAAAAATGGACTGCCAAAGGCGGGACTCGAACACGCACCTCTCGCAAGCCGGGCGATTGCTCTCCCAATTGAGCTACCGTGACACTTACGCATCGGTCCGAATTTCTTTAAGTGCTCTCTAGCCTGCAGTCAGCCATGATTCATTAATGTTGCAGTAAGAATCAAGTACATTTTATAGTCAAAAGGTCAGCATAAAACATTGCATATCAAGAGAACCCCATCGATTTGCTCGATGTTTCCATATTACAACATGATTTACTCGCTGAGATCTACAAGTTGCAAGATTTTATTACAGACAAACAAAAACAGGGACAGTTGAAACTAATTAAAAGCTTGTAAAAGAAAAACTTTCTTAAAAATTTAGTTTTATAAAATCGACAAATAAAACAGCTTGATTATTTTTTAAACCATTTGCAGAGTGAGCTGTCTGTTCTTCGTCGAACTAGTTCATACTCAGATATTCATAGGGTCCTCTCAGAAAAAGGGTCTTTTAAAATGCGCCTCTTGTAAGGGTCATGCTCGAGTTGTGGTTCAATAGTTACGAGACAATCCGATCACATTCGTAGTTTGTACACTTCACCTTGTATAGTACCTATTTGTACCCTCAGATAAACTAGCACTCCGCCCGTGACTTTATCCACAATAAAGTCGCTTCCTGAACCTGTCCCTACGTATGTATGCTTAGAAGTTTAATACTAGCAACGGATTATGATTTAAGTTTTTATTTTATTTTATTAGAGTGATTCAAGAGAAAGGTTTATGTATAATAATAAAAATAATAAAATTAAATAACTTTATTTCAGACCAGAGATCCATGTTATTGTTAGTAAACAAATGACTTGATGACTATTATTAGTAAAGTACAAATCTATATCTATAAATGCTTCGCAAACTAATGAAAAAGGTGTGCATCAGTGACGATCACTCTTGCTACGAAAACTCTCTAAAGTGACGTGTAGCGATCAGCAAATGTCTTCAGGATGCTATTAAGACTGCTTCTTACCCTTGCAATTAGGGACATAGTTTTAAACTGCATTAACTTATACTAAACTTGCTTAATATAATATAGAACCGAATTCCGCGCGTACGAAGTAAATATGACGTTGAACATAAATGATCTGGAAAAAGAAAATTCCTAGCTTTTGCTTGCTAAGCAAAAATTTTCCTGTCTAGCCAAATCACTATCCTGTCGATTTGTTTTGAAATAATAAAATCAAAACCTGTATTAGGTAGACAGGTATTATTTTAACGCCATGTATATGCAGCCAGTCAGACAGTTTTCCTTTTTATATATTCCAAAGATTCCAAGGCTGGGCACAACCACGTGCCTTCTTCAGCTATTGCTGATGTAGATTTGGGGTTTTGGGTAAATAAACGATTGAAATAAAATGAGGTTATGTATTGTGGGACGAATTCAGTATAATAGGCTAAGGCCCCGTTCACATGTTCTGCACGGTTTTTTTGCAGTATACCTACGTATGCTAATATTAATGAACATTTTAACAAATCAATAAATAGGTCCGTTTGTAATGAATATTCAAATAATGTCAAAATTATAACAATAATGTCATAAAATAACATTGTCAATGTCATGAATTCAAAGTCAGTTGTATGAATCAAAAGTAATGTTGCATAAAAAAATAAAAAATAAAATAACAATTTATAACACATTAATTGTCAAATTCAAAATAATCTTGAATACTATAAAAATTCTCTTGTAATAACAAGTCAACCAACTTTTTCTTAAATACATTTCCTACATAGTAAAGACCCAAGACATAGATAAGACGGAGTCGGCCCTCGGGAAGAGTGCACCAAATACCGTCCCCACCTGGCACTGTAAACTTGGTATACTTTATTCAAGCACTTAACTATCCTCGAACTTTATGATTTCAGTTTGCCACAGAGACGTTAACCGCCAATTTTTAGGTTAACTCAAACTGTGCTTAAGACTTTGACATTGATGAAACTCTGGAGTTTTTAATAATGAAAGCCAAGTCAACCAAATTGCCTAAAAAATGTTAGCTTGATGAAAATAACTCCGCTAATCGTAAGTACCTACGGCAAGCATACCTGTCTGTCATGTCTACCTTAATGAAAATCGATTCATCATCTTATCATCGCATCAGCCTATATACGTCCCACTGCTGGGCACAGGCCTCATCTCAACTTTGAGGTGGTCCGAGGCATACTCCACCACGTGGGTTCAGTGCGGATTGTTCGTAAGGTAAGCGACCAACCTCTTTCAGATGTTATTAAGCCGGCCGAGGGTATCTGACTTGGCTTAACGACTAATATCTATCAATATTAACCGAAACCAACAGCTTAACGTGCCTTCCGAAGCACGAAGATGCTTGTAAATAGACGTCACTTAAATACCGGTTGTGTAAACAATAAAGAAATTCAACGACTATAGCCCGCTTCTTCTAAAACAAGATCCTTATTGATGTAAAGATGATAGCCGTGGTCGTATGCCACTTTGGTTTGGAATCTCATTTCAATTCGGATTTGAATAACTGAGCAAGTCCTTGAATAGTTAATTCGAATTTAGGTATTAAATAAGTTCAATGTTTTAGAAGTTCGGATTTCGAATATTGAAACATAATCTTTGATATTCTGTCTTACTAACTTTTAAAGCTGTCTATCCTTCAAATTAAGGATTTTGTATATGAAAAATGATTGATTTAGAGTTTTACTACTTAGGTGAAGGTAATAGGCTTGTTTCCACTATGAAAGAAATATTGAAAAAATTAAAGAGTTGAAAAAGTAGGGCAGTTATATTCCTGTTGATAAACTTAAATTAAAGTTATATTGCAATATAGGTGCTTATTTAATTGTAGCGCAGTGGTTGCAGCGCTTTGGTAGTGATACCCAAAAGTTAAGCAACCTACGGCGTGGTCATGTTTGGGATGGGTGACCATTCTGACCATTTAAGTGACGCCTATTTACAAGCATCTCCGTGCTTCGGAAGGCACGTTAAGCTGTTGGTCCCGGTTAATATCGACAGATATTAGTCGTTAAGCCTGGTTAGAGGCCCTCGGGCGGCTTAATAACATCTGACAATAAGGTTGGTCACTTACCTTACAGACACCCCTCCACCAATCCGCACTGAGCCCGCGTGGTGGAGTATGGCTCGGACCACCTCATAGTTGTGGTGAGGCCTGTGCCCAGCAGTGGGACGTATATAGGCTGATGACAGACAGATGACAGATATTGCAATGTGACAATCGACGCCGAAATAAGAATTTTTATCGAAAATAATACATTAAATCAATAAAATAAATGAAAACAATGTATTTTTGTAAATAGACTCACAAGCAGCACTTTTACATGTCCCAACACATAAATAAACCCTACCACCTCTTCGGGACAATTTGGGTTAGTGCTGAGAAGAAGGGGCGCAAGAAACTGAGTCACTATTTTCATTACCTCTTTCCAAATTTGATTTACAATAAAACATTCAAACATTTCCATATGTCTTTAAAATAAAAGCCAACAAAACAAGCCAGTAACCCAGACATCACAAATGAGACCATTAGTTAATCAGTTAACCTAAAACAGATGACTTTGACCCAAAAACTCGGACGTAACACGACGAACGCACCGCCACGGCCGCTGTCCGAGAAAACTGTCAATTAAACTGAAATCTTGGCACTGATTCAGATTAACACTGTCCCACTCTATAAGCCGATGTAGATTAAAATATAGCCATCACTGTCACTCATGCAAGAAAGATCATGCAAGCGAACGTGTTCGCTAGAAATAAAAACGCCGAAAAACGTTTCGGAGTAGGGTATTTGAAATATATTTGCGTTCAATGACTTTATACGAATGGATTGTAGATAGCTGTATTATATATTTTTTAAAATTCTATAGTATGTGGCCTTTTCTTTTTTTTTGTAACGCTGGAAAATGCTTTACGCATACCTGCTTCCCTCGTAGGAGGGTAGCAGGTTATGTGGGACTCTCCCCAGCTGGGGCATACCCACTAACAACCAGCGGCGTTCTCAGGAGCCATGAGTTCGGGGCCACGAGTTAGCGCGATTAGCACACATCCGCGACCCTTCACTGACTAGACCGACACACGGTCTCACCCGATCTGAAGAGGACAAATGCCCCTACCTCCAGCGCCAGATAGTATGTGGCCTATTTGAACTAAGACAGACGTTTTGTGAAGTTCCATGTCGAAGTTTTAAATAGTTTGAGCCAATTTTTTTTAAAGATTTTAAAGGTTTATATATGTATAATTTAAAATGGCACATACATATTTGGTATGGGAATCTCCTGTTAAGCATGTTATGCTTCTGAGAGAGAGAGAGAGCGGTAACGCTCTCTCTCTCTCTCTCTCTCTGTTCATGTAATACATTTATAATTTAATGTACCTATCTACTTTACTGTGTGCGTTACAATAATATTATGACTGACAATCAAGTGAAAGAACTGAAATTCAAGTCTTAGCTTGTCGTTATGAAGCCAAGTCAACCAGCAGGATTTAGTTCTGATCTATCTTCGATTACCCTGGCTGGACTAAGAAATAAGTAAAATAATGTATCGTGCACAAATTTGTTTAATATAACAATATTATTTAAGGCTTTTAGTTTCTTTAATAAAGATAATTAATGTCCTGACCGCATAAGACGGTTTGATTGCATTGACGACCACTTTGGTGTAATTGTCAAGAAGTTGACTATTGACCAAGAGGTCGCGGGTTCGATCCCCGCACTGTACAAACATTTGTGTGCATGAACATATCTGTTTGTACTGGTCTGGGTGTTATATGTATTTATTGAAGTTTAATATCTAATACCACTGTTGATTCTGATATCTGTAACACAAGTGCTTAAGCTACTTACCACGGAGTCAGATCAATGTATCTGATGTTGTTGAATTTATTATTATTATTATTTATAAGGGGCTCAGTTTAGATTGGCGGCAGCCATCATATTCGGATATCGTCCCATTCTTACTCCCTAACAATGATAGCCATATTAGAGAGAATGGTAACCTCTCACGCATTATAATCCAGTCGTAAACATCCACACATTATCATATTCTTCCTACACCCCACTTCATCCAATACCCATATAATTTATACACCCTGACCACAGCTTATACCAAGCAAAAACGAAAATCCTAACCGTCCACTTCACTCACTAATAAATGAGGCTATATTTCACTTGTACAGTCTAATACAAAAGTGCTTATCGCTAATAAAAAATAATATCCCGGCCAGTTTCGGCCCCTCTACAACATAACGGGCGTTGACAAAAGACAGTTGGCTTGTAAGGGATACAATCGGCCATATTTTTCGCTCGTTATAGCGTCTGGCTACTGAGACTGACTAAGCACTTTTGTGCGCGAATGTTTTTTTCGTAAGGCATGTGTTCGTCGCTAATTATTGCGGTGTCACAGTTGAGTTAGGGTAATGTTTCAGACTACAAGTTGTGCTAGATATAATTACAGTTCTTATGTGCAAAATGCAGATTGCACATAAATTATAAATACGCTAATGATAATTCTGAGCCCCACGTGTAAAAGGGAGGAGGGCTGTGATCCTGAGATAATGGAATCCTACTAGTTCAGGTGACAGTCAGCCATTTTATTACGTAAAAACAAATTGTTTGTACTTACTGCAGAAAAGAGAGAATAGAGTATATTATTGTGGTGTTACTAATTTAAATTACAGTACCTACATTTTAGTTGTCTATTTTGTTATAGATTTTTAATGTATTTATCACGTATAATTTTAATTTTATTAATTGATTGCAGGTATTCTTAATTTTTATTTTCAACGTCTCTAAACAGTATTGTAATGAAATGGCAAGGTATAAATCATTTATTATTATTAAAGGAGGTTTCTGATATTACCTACGTTCATTGTTAATTAAAATTCGAAAAGAGGTCTTTGTTGAAATATGTTTGTGAGTAGTGGCATGACGTTCGCGACATTCTGTGCCATAGCATTCCCGAGATTATACAAGGTGGAGACAACAACACGATAAGATATGTAAACATCAACAATACTAGTTCATATAAGAATGTTTCTAGCACTATGTATTAAAAAAATATATATTATTTAAAAAGTTACAAAAATGTTTTTTAAACAAATTGAATAATAGAAAAAAATTCCGGCACGAGACTATGAACCGTTATTAAGTACAACTAAGACACTACCAAATATATTAAATGTTCGAAAAATAATTTGTCCTGTGACTAAACTTTTGGGTAGATTTGATTAACATCAACAAGGGGGCTCACTACTCCATTTCGAAATACGTTTCGTCGAATGCTAAAAAACATTCGATGAAATGAATCATAGATGTACCGTCTTTCGGGTATATAACGCATCGTTCAAACGAATAATCGACTTGTTGTCATCGATGAATTGTAATTCAACGAAACGTATTTCGAAATGGAGTAGTGAACCCCCTTAACAAGGTTTAACAGACCATTTTGACGTGATAACGTCTTATAAATTGGTTTGCCGGGTGACACTTCAAGAAACTGCGTTACGCTCCGCTCACGTTATGCGCTCACAATGAGAGCGAGTGAGAGGCACGCGTCCCTTCGACTCGGGCATGGTTAGCCCGCCTAAGAGCGAGTGAGACAGACATAAAAAGTAAAAGGCACGCGTCCCTTCCACTCGAGCACAGTTAGCCCGCCTAAGAGCGAGAGAGACAGAGCGAGAGAGAGAGTGAGAGAGATAGGCATACACACCGGTTCATGTTATACGAATGAATATTCACATTAAAATTATTTTACCACTCAAAGTCGTTGTCACGTAAAACTTTCGCCCGTATACCGACTTTACAGGCAACAATTTTTAATTACAATTAGGCACGAACGACGCTTCAGAGGACCGGTAGTTCTAACTAAAATAACATGTCATTTGCCAAGTCCAAGTCTTAGCCTAATTCTTTTTTAAGGAAATAAGTGGTCTTAGGAGTAAGTTATAGAGTCAAAATCGCTATTAAAACGTGAAGCCTGCATTCGCCGAACACCCAACAGCACATTTAGACACAGCATCTTGTGCACTAGTAATAAAGGCGATATTGCAACAAAAATAGAAAGCCTGATGCGCCGACGACTGTACATTCCACAAGACAAATGATTCCCAGTTCAATTTAAGTTTATTTAATGGCACTTAACCTTGGGGTCCCAATTCCTGTTAATGTAGAGACAGCACATCATGCTGCCCATTTTTGTTGCAAAAACGCTCTTATAACAAACTATTAAGATACCGCTGTGTATACTCTGACGTGCTGCTGTATCTTCCTACGGAAACTTGGAAGGTATAATATAAGTTACACTGTGTAAATTTTGACTTTAACTGTGGCCATTTGAAGGGATATTAATTGAGATATAGACTTGGAGCCTGCATATCTTTAAACCTAACCTTTTGACGTGACAACGTCTTATAAATTGGTTTGCCGGGTGACACTTCAAGAAACTGCGTTACGCTCCGCTCACGTTCCGCGCTCACAATGAGAGCGAGTGAGAGGCACGCGTCCCTTCGACTCGGGCATGGTTAGCCCGCCTAAGAGCGAGTGAGACAGACATAAAAAGTGAAAAGCACGCGTCCCTTCCACTCGAGCACAGTTAACCCGCCTAAGAGCGAGAGAGACAGAGCGAGAGAGAGAGAGAGTGAGAGAGATAGACATACACACCGGTTCATGTTATACGAATGAATATTCACATTAAAATTATTTTACCACTCAAAGTCGTTGTCACGTAAAACTTTCGCCCGTATACCGACTTTACAGGCAACCAATTTTTTTAAGCCTTCTAGATCTGGCTATTTCGCTGTATTGGTGCTGGATTATGAAAGCATGAATGCAGAAATGCATGCCGTTAGCTAAAAAAGCTTATAGCATAAATCCAGTTTAATTCTATAGGCTCTTTTGTAACGGCTATGATTAACCAATTAGAACTCGAGGGTTCTTAGTTGTTAATTAACGTACATGTGTAAGTTTGGTAACATTGGTACTCGCACAAATCGCTGATTTGGTGCTAGAATACGACCACTTTGGTGTAATGGTTAAGAAAGTTGACTATTAACCAAGAGGTCGCGGGTTCGATCCCCGCACTGCACTGTACAAACAATTGTGTGCATGAACATCTATGTTTGTACTGGTCTGGGTGTAATATGTATTCGATTAAGTTTATTTGTAATACTATTTGTATTACCTTTTGATTCTGATATCTGTAACACAAGTCCTTAAGCTACTCAACACGAAGTCAGATAAATGTATGTGATGTTTTTAGAAATAGAAATAGAAATAGAAATCTTTATTTGCGTTTGGTTGTATTATTTTTGTTTATTAATATTTCTATGGACGCATCAAACGGTGAACATAACACAGTACACAGTGAAATAAACTTATTACTGGTAAAGGGTCAAAGCGCTGGGCTAATGGAACGCAGGCACGGTACATAGTTTTTTTTTTACAAATACTATGCGTTTGTAAAAAGTTTTTTACTAATAATACGCTTAATGTAGATAATAATTTGTCAATTAGTAATTTTGTCTGCGAGTTGTCCGAAATTAAAACATTATAATAAATAACCTAATAAAAATTGATAAATTGGATTGACCGCTAGCTCTCGTACTAATAGCTTCTGAGACTCAGGAGAGGTCAAGAGTCCTACCTCGCAAATTAAAAATATTCGCATAGGCCTTCTCGCCATGCGCCTAGCTTCACAAACGTAATCGTTCCTTGTAGCTTGGTAAATGATTTGATTACACACACTACACATTTTTAGATTATCCTCTTCTTTTAGTACAGAACGTGCAGATTTCAAAAGACAAAAGGTTGATAAAAAAACAATACGAAATAAGAGGAGATAAGAAAACCCAAACATAAAAACATCTGAATAAAGAACAATATTGTTTACATAAAACAATACACTATCAGTGAGGGTAAGTGTATCTTTAATTCGAGAATGCAACTTACAATCTATTCGTGCACATAAGAAAGGAGAACATACGCTGTCCGTGGAGTGAGCACGGACAACTATCGTGACGTATTTGTAGCGGTCACTATTCGTTGGCTTGTCAATTTTTTATGGGAGACTGTAAGTTTTTGACGTTTGACGATACGAATACGTTACGATAATGTTCGTGCTCCCCTATCTGACATATGAAGGACGCGTTAACGTTATAGCATGTGCAGTGTGCGATAGTTATATTTTTCTTAGGTATATAATAACTTTAAAAAAGTTTTCAATAAAAAAAAAACAGATCGAGAAATCAAGTTTTAAGGTTTTTGATTTTATGACCACAGAAGCATGTCATGCTGGTGTACACGATTGTGTAAGCAAGATGGTGCAAGTCGAAAAATCGATGTGGTTCAGAATAGGACCCCAAGTCCAAATCGAATTAGCAGCTCAATACCGCCACTTAGAGATTAAAAATCGAGATTTTTAGGAAGATAGGTACGTAAAGATGCGATAAGAAATAATCAGAACTCATGTATTTCTGTCAAAATTTAAGCCTAATAAATATTTCAGCGTTTGTAACTTGATTATTGCTCACAAGTATCTTAGTCACGAGAATATAAACTATTAACTGTTTTAACATTTATTTGATAAATTTATGCGAAAACCTGAAAATAATATAAAACAACTAGCCTGATAAAAGTATAAAAACAGATAAACTAAAAAAAGAAAACAAGAAAGCAAAAATTTAAACTATATAGAAAAAATATCACCCCCAGCGCTACCAGTGAAAATAATATTTTACTTTGCTACTAATATCAATGTATTTACAGGTAGAAAATTCAGTGTGAAAGTAGAACGAAATTTCCTGTTTAAAACCTCCCAAGCATGAGCCAGAAAAAACACTTCGATGATGGTTAGCTTTAATGGCTGGACGGGTTTTGGCGAACATAGCTTAGAAACACCGTGATTACATTACCAAAACGCAACTGAAATCGGTTTATCCGTTCCGGAGATACGATGCCACGGACAGACACACACAAAAACACAAACACAAATTACACACAAACTGATTAAAGGTGCTTGTGGCGCAGTGGTTGCAGCGCCTTGGAAGTGATACGAAAGTGAAGTGAAAGTTAAGCAACCTAAGGCGCGGTCATGTTTGGGATGGGTGACCATTCTGACCATTTAAGTGACGTCTATTTACAAGCATCTCCGTGCTTCGGAAGGCACGTTAAGCTGTTGGTCCCGGTTCATATCGATAGATATTAGTTAGCCTGGTCAGAAGCCCTCGGCGGTTTAATAACACCTGACAGAAAGGTAGGTCACTTACCTTACAAACACCCCTCCACCAATCCGCACTGAGCTCGCGTAGTGGAGTATGGCTCGGACCACCTCATAGTTGAGGTGAGGCCTGTGCCCAGCAGTGGGACGTTTAAAGGCTTAAGAGAATAGGGGTCAAACTCATAATACCTCTTGTTAGGGTCCTATTGATTATATAAATAAAACTATCAGACTGTAACTAAAAGGGTAGTTTAATTTGCCTTCAAATATTCAGAGATAAAAATCTTGAACAATCTTAAACGCGACAAAGGTGTATGAGGTCCGAGTGCTTGTATGCGAATGTGAAGCGAACGTTCGGCTCGGCCGCGAGCTGGTCGGGCGCGATCGTGCAGGCTCGGGTGACATCGGTCTTCACCGCCGTGTTGCGCTAAGTCCCAACACCCTTCTTTATCGTTGAGAGTTAAAGAATGGCACCCAACGTGGGGACTTATCACAAATTCAGGCTAAAAAGTCGCAGCGATTTGTCGCAAATCTACGGCTCCTCACAGCCACTTAGTAACAAAATTTATTATAGAGCAACAAGCGAGGAATATAAACGCGTGGATGGCGTCTTCTTTTCTTTTTTTACAATCAGGAGACATGATATTTCACGTTTGAGCCGGCGCGTCAGTAATACGGCCACCCAGTGAATACGGAGATAATAAAACAATAAATTCGCCTGAGAAATTCCTTTTTGTACTGCCTTTGACGGACGTAATCTGTACCCCAGAGTTTATGTTAAGGAGAAGAGATATCATTTGTCTTTAACGTCCATGTTTTTGATTGTCAGGTCAAAGGTAATTTTTTTTTTTACAAATATATATCTTCCAGTCATATTCTGACTAGAAGACGGTTTTAAAAATGAAAATCTGTGTCTGAAAACGACAAATGTGTCTAAAAATCAAAACTGATTTATAAATGGAACCGAACACGTTTAATCTAAACAATATCATATTCAAAAATAATTAGATATTACATTTTTAATGACGCCTACGATATAAAAACTCCTATCTAAATGATATTAAATGACTTCATGAAAATAAATAATGATAACCAACTTTTTACAAGGTTATAATAAAACAATTACAAGCTTACTAATAGTGTGACGTCACGAGTGTTCTGATAGTATTTGCCAAAAAAATATGACTATCAATATTATTTTTACATAAATGATAAACACTGCGGTATCTTTTGATACTGTGATGTGTTGGCCACTGTACTACTTAAGCTTAAGCTATTGGTCCTGCGCCTGATCTCTCTCCGGTCATGTCGGATTGCCGTCTCACCGAATTTTGAGAGTGAGTGATGGAACAGTGAGTGCACCTGTCTATTGCGCTCACACTTGTGCACTATAATATCTCCTGTGCAGTTGGCTGATCTCTGTTGAGATTGGCAGCCTTGGTAGAAATTGGCTAGGAGGACTATTATTATTACTACTTACATTCTAGGTGTGACCCTAAACGTCGTCATCAAATTAAAATATTTTACTCCAACTTTTTTTCCAAACTTTATATTGATAGCACCACAACAAAAACATTGAAAGTGTTTTTGCTGGGAGCACACCCTAAATAATGAGAAAATTTCACGTGACAAATAGGATGACATTATACGCCTCCATCTTTGTTGCCATTTTAGAATTATTTATTACACCGCGTCAGAGTGGTTTCGTATTACTTTCCACGTTTATTATTAACACTTTAGGATAAACATGATGAATGGGCTCAGGTGATTATTTATAATTATATAAGTTAATAATAGTAGTTATGGTGTTTTTAATTTTCGAGTAAGTCTTATCATGCACGCGGGATTGGCCCGCATGCGAGGTTGTTGTCGCGTGCGTGTTATATGCTTTACAATAAATGCTTGTATAAAACATTCATTTGCGGGTTTTACGAATGCGGATTAATTCCGAGTGCGTGATGATTATTGCACGACATTAAAAACACCCTGAAACATTTTTTTGAGAAAAAATCAATCATTTATAGACCTGTTTAAATGTATCAAAAAGTGGTTGATTATCACTTTTCTTCAATTTACCCTAAACCAGCGTATTTAACCTGTTTTTTTTTGTAATTTTTGCTTGTTTGCTTGTCTGTAATCATTCCTTCGCTTTTACCTACTTTCTGAAATGTTGAATACAATACACAATAATTGTATTCATCATTTCATAATCAATTCATTAAGCTGAAAGTCTTTTTCTTTACTTTATTTTTTTTAATAACTTAAAAATTACTTTTTTGTACAACAAATCTACAAAGTCTAAATCGTCACCATCATCACAAGGGAAGTCAAACAAGTTATAATTACGTCATAGCTTAAACTCGTAAAGTTCCCTACGTAATTGTCAACAATTTATACCTTACATCTCGGCAATTAGCCTAGAGGTTTCGGAATTCCTAGTGTAATTTCATCCTAAAAGAGTTGTTAACCCTTACGTAACGTCAAAGCGAATAGAAATTTAACATTTAAGTAGGTACAGTCGGTTGAAAAAACCAAAACCAATATATGATTTTGAACGCGTTTCGCGTTGCACGCGGATGACCCGCTCGAATCTATAAAACGAGTTCAGGGCCACGCGGTTTGCCTCCTTGCCCGCGCGCGGTCGAAAATCGCGGCCCAAACACCGTCCGCTTTCGCCGCCGTTACGCTAGCTACTTTGCTTGTGGCGCAGTGGTTGCAGCGCTTTGGTAGTGATACCAAAAGTTAAGCAACCTAAGGCGCGGTCATTTTTGGGATGGGTGACCATTCTGACCATTTAAGTGACGTCTATTTACAAGCATCTCCGTGCTTCGGAAGGCACGTTAAGCGGTTGGTCCCGGTTAATATCGATAGATATTAGTCGTTAAGCCTAGTCAGAGGCCCTCGGGCGGCTTAATATCATCTGACAGTAGGTAAGGTTGGTCACTTACCTTACACACCACTCCACCAATCCGCACTGAGCCCGTGTGGTGGAGTATGGCTCGGACCACCTCATAGTTGAGGTGAGGCCTGTGACTTATATAGGTTGATGAGCACGCTAGTTACTTTGGGATCAAAACAACAAATGTAAAAAAATGTGTCCCTTTTGCGATTGACTGTACCAAAAACAAGCCTCCGAAAATTCACTTTACAAGATGTTTCGTGATAATAACGTAAAAACGGTAGCACATCCGGCTACCCATTTTTGTGGCTTAATCGCCCTTATTACAAGTGATTAAGATGGCGCAGTGTTACCCTGGATGTGCTCTCTGTACCGTTAGCTCAAAGCAAACCGTGACGACAAACGAAATTATATTCGTGTCGTGAAACGCCTTGGAATAAGAAGAAATGTCTAAATGAAGAAATGCGTAGGACTTGAAAGGATTTTGAGTGATGAAATATTTATCTATAAGACCATTTACATACTGTGACTTTAAACAGCGATGCTGTCACGATGCAGCATTTTTGTTTCGCCGGCGATTGACTATCAACTGTTTTCTCGCTCAAGAACACACACTTTATATACACTTTATATACATTCCTTGTAATCAAAAGAAATGCAAATACTTATAGTTGATCACATTTACACTGTCCGGCGATGAATCGCTCCACTTGTTAGACGCTGAGCGACAAGAGCTATGAAAGACAACACTCGCTCACAGGGTTCGAAAAATCAGATTTCTATGATAAATATCAAAATATCGGATTTACTTATCTAAGTATAAGTACCCTATTTATAGGCTGAAAATGTTCATATAAAAGCTGGTTTCTTGCTATGGAAAATGCTTAAAATATATTTTAGTTAAGTATTTCCATGGTGTAAGGAAGGAAGGAGGTGCTAATTTAGCCGTCTGAAATTAGCTTTAGGAGGTTCATAAAAATTAATGGTGTATATATCTGTATAGCTTTTTCTGATAAATTCATAAAATGACATTTCCGAAACAATATTTGGCTTGATCTGGGATTTAAATCCCTGAGTTTGAACTCAGGACCTCTCGGATGTAGGTAATGCAGAAAATTCGCCACCAAACCAACGAGGCACTCGAATATTTTAAAATAATGAAAGTACATTTTTAGCATCACACCTTTGAGCGCATCCATTTATTTTGCCATTTAAAATATTGTCCCACCATCAAAAAAGGTGCGCCCAAACCTTTGCGAATTCCATTTAAAAAATTACGCCCATTAGCTGGTTCTCATTAAGGCGAATTGAATTAAAACAGTCGAAAATTAAAGTTGACAGATAAAATCTTTAATTCTAAGGGCAAACAAGTCGAGAACTCAGGGAAAGTGTTGATTATGCAAAACAAAGTCGGAGTTGTTGGGCTATTTACGTGGTAGTCTTTTGGGTGGAGCCCGAGTTTTGGGATTAAGCGGGCATATTTTTTGTTTTCAAAGTGCCAGTGTGCGCAGTGGCGGCAACCTAAGGCGTGGTCGTGTTTTGTATGGGTGACCATTACTAACTTACTCCTTCAGCGCAGCGACCCAAAGTGTGTCTTGGCCTCCGACACAAGAGAACGCCATCTGATCCGGTCTTGCGCCGCCTCTTGCCAGTCCGTAACTTGTAGCTCCTGCAGATCTGACATTGTACCATCACGGACACATACACAAGGGAAGAGGAGATATATACCCGCAACCCGAATGCCTTGCGTTGCACTGCTGCCCTTCACAAGGTGTCTAAGCTTCTTAGCAGAAGAACCAAGATACGGATATGGCTGACCAATCCAACCATATAATTGACGGTGCTGCGGAAGGCACGGAAGTAATTATCGAATGATATGAGTGGTCAAGGTTCGTCAAAGGCCCTCGGGCGGCTTTATGACATCCGACAGTAAAGGTTGGTCATTTAACTTACAAAAATACCCCTCCTCCAATTCGCACCGAGCCCGCGTGGTGGGGTATGGCTCGTACCACCTCATAGTTGAAGAGACCTGTGCCCAGCAGTGACGGACAAATACTATAGGCTGATGAGATGAGATGGGATTCCCTACTTATGTAAAGCAAAATAATATGGCAAAGAGAATACACCGCGATATCTAGGGTGTAAACAACAGCATGGTGTTTTCTGCATTGTTTCACGTCAATCGTAGCCGCTATGTAAACATATCTCGTGCTACCTCACCTCGCAAGCATCTTCTATCCTGTTTTTAAATCTCGACTAGAAACGAAAACAAGGGGGTCATAAGTTTGACCCCTTTTCTGTTTGGGTGTGAGATGGACCAATTTCAGTGCGATTTTTTATACGAAAGATAATTTAAACACGTTCTTAGTTATATTTGATCAAAATCCGTCCAGCCTTTGAAACTCACTAGCTGTTTTTTCATGTCGAGGTATGTTGCAATATAATTTGGCATTTGATTGTTGTTATTTCTGCTCGGAGGTCGGGACTTACTTAATATTTTTTCAAGTTTCTATATTTTTAGCATTAACAATGCAAATTACTTTACAATGTGAAATTGAAACACAGTTAAAGAAAAAACGGACTGCCACAGGCGGGTCACGGTAGCTCAATTAGACGAGCAATTGCCCGGCTTACCAGACGTGCCTGTTCAAGTCCCGCCTATGACAGTCCATTTTTTCTATAAGTGTGTTTTAATTTCGCATTGTAATTTTTTTTTTTAATATTGCAGAACAGTTTGGAAACAATTTTTTCAGACTTCACTCGTAATAGAACTCGCTACCGCTTAACACTTGCACAGCTCATATAATCACATTACGTCGTTACAGAAGCCGCACGCGCCAAAGGCTGGTTAGCATAACCCTTCGAAATACAGAACTGTACAGTCATCAGATGGTCCATGTGTGTTGTGAAATCGCCCTTATTACGACGGTGTGATAAAGTATGCAAGTACTACGATGTGTAGTCTTTTCAGTGTATTCTTGCTTCAAGGGCATCGCTAATACGTTTCATACATAAGTAGACTAGAGTGGATAAGTTCCAGTTTCCAAAAATTGGTTAGAGCATTGGACCGGACTTCCAAAGGTCGGGGGTTCGAATCCTCCCCGATGACCGGAGCCGAAAGTAATTTATTAAGTGTTATGTCTTTTGGAATTCAAAAATGCATCTTTAGTTTATTTATTTAAAGTTGGTATACAAATAGTATATTGTATATATTTTCATTTTGATGTGGCTTGCCTTGTGAGTATGGCAATACTCTTATAACAATAATCAACAATTAAAACCAGATATACCAAAAGTTTTATTAGATTTTTATCCTCTTAAAAAATATCCTTCCAGATATGTTCCGGCTGAACGGAATTTGACCAAGTATAGCTAAGAACTACCGTAATTCAATTATCTCGAATAAAAAACCGCTTTGAAATCGGTCAGTCCATACGATCGGGTGCTATGCCACAGACAGACGCGCACAAAACACAAAAACATACACACAAACAAACAGACATCAGGGTAAAACTTTTAACACCTATCTTTTTCCTCGGGAAGGCTTTTTAATCTCTAAGTGAAATATATATCATCATCAGCCTATGTACGTGCCAATGCTGGGCACAGGCCTCACCTCAACTATGAGGTGGTGCGATCCATACTCCACCACGCGGGCTCAGTGCGGATTGGTAGAAGGTTGTGTGTAAGGTAAGTGACCAACCTTACTGTCAGATGTTATTAAGCCGCCCGAGGGCGTCCGACCAGGCTTAACGACTAATATCTGTCGATATTAACTGAGACCAACAGCTTAACGTGCCTTCCGAAACACGGAGATGCTTGTAAATAGACGTCACTTGTATGGTCAGAATGGTCAGCATCCCAAACATGACCGCGCCGTAGGTTGCTTAACTTTTGGTATCACTACCAAAGCGCTGCAACCACTGCGCCACAAGCACCTCGAAATATATAATATGATCAAATCCAAATAAAGCGACGACGAAACCTTCCAATCATGCTCTTTAAAGTGACTCCTTTACAAAATCCGTTCCGTTTCAGTCGAGTCTTAGATTTTCACTTTCAGCAACTATTGAAGGCTTTCACGGTATAAGCCGAAGCTTAGTCTGGCGTCTATTTCAATAGAAACCCTGTATTTCATGTAGTCTGATATTGATTTACTTGGAAAACGGGTAGAATTGTGTAACCATTATGATATAATATTAAGCTGACTGGGTAAAATCATCTCGTTTTCGCTTTGAAATTGTCTTAGACAAAAATCTCACACGCTACTTAAACGCGAAAGTTAGTAAATATGGATATAATTTTTTTCGTTAGAATAAAATTTAAATAGAATCCATACAGTAGATTTTACGTAAAAGAATAACAAATATCCTATTACTCTTTCTAAAATCTACTGTATGGATTCTAATGAAATTGCACCAGAATATAGCTTAACATCAGAATACAGATTATACAGAATTCTAAAGATAAAGGGTTTCCACGCAGACGAAGTCGCGGGCGATCGCTAGTAATTAATAAACGACTTTCCGTCTTTGTTTTTTTTTTCTACCTCTTGCGAGATTCGAACCCGCAAACCGGCTTCATAGCTCGGAGTGCAAACCACCAGACCTAGTTGTCGTCAAAATAAAAACCAGAATGGAAAAATGAATAATACTGCTTTACAATGTTGATCCGTATTTTTATATCCCTACCGTATTTCAGCTGAAAATAAAATCCCGTTGCAGTTTCAGCTCACTCTGTTTGGCGTGCCATCAAAAACAGCAGTAAGGGCGCATTCACACGGAGACGAATCGTGTTTTCTCACGAAACACTTTTTTCACGAGTCGTATTTTTTTTTGACGTGAGCTATGTTTGTTTTATACGTACCGTATACACTCTTTTGCAAAAAAAACGGGCACCTAAGGAAATTTACGTTCTAAGGTCGATTTGAGTTAATTAAATGAAATTTATTTCTTTGACGTAGTCTGTATACTTATAATCGTGTAAATTAATGCGCGTGAAGTGAGTTCGGGCAACTAAAAGAAAAAAAAACGATGGATTCTTTAAAACCGATGTACACGCCCAAACAATAAGAAGTGGTCGGCAATAAAGATAAGATTTTTTTTTACTTTTTTTAATTAAATAAAGTTACAAATGTAAAAACCTAATACCGAATGTGACCTCTTGCCAAAATCACAGCTTGAATCCTTCTGGGCATGCTTTCCACGATGTTTTTAATAACGTTTTGAGGAATTCGTTCCCACTCTTCTGCAATGACTCTTTTTAGCTCCCTGATGTTTTGTGGAGCAGGTTGCACTGATCTTACACGTCTCTTTAGAACATCCCAGACATGCTCAATTGGATTGAGGTCAGGACTTCGAGCTGGCCAATCTAAACGACGGATCCCAACTTCTTGCATGTACGCTTCCACGTCGCCAGAACGGTGCGAGCGAGCATTGTCGTCCATAAAAATGGAATCTTCCCCAAGTGCAGTCAATGTGGGTTGTGCATATGGAATTAGGACTTCCATTATGTACCGATGTGCATTTAATGTTCCATTTTCTATGAAAACTAACTCCGTACGCTCCGTCGAATTAATTGCTGCCCAAAACATAACGGAGCCTCCGCCATAAGGAGTGATTTCTTCGAAACACACTTCCGCATAGCGTTCCCGTGGTCTTCGCAGCACTCGCCGGCGTCGGTCCTCTCCACACAAAGAGATTCTAGCTTCATCAGAAAACAATACTTTATTCCAGTCCTCCAGAGTCCATGAAGCACAGTTCCGAGCAAACTGAAGTCGAGCAACACGGTGCTCACGGAGTAATTTAGGGCCCCGAGCTGGGCGGTAACTCCTGATATTGGCAGCCAAAAGCCTCCTCCTGACCGTCCACAAGCTAACTTCTACTCCTCTTACTTCTTCAAGGCTCTTCTTCAGGTCCACACTTGACGCCTTACGATTCCGCAACGCCTGACTCACCAAAAAGCGGTCATCTCTTGGTTCTGTGCATCGTTTTCTTCCCGAACCGGGTCTTCTTTTGACCGAACCGGTCTCTTGATACCGTTGCCAAGTCCTCTGGACAGTTGAACGACTCACATTTAGCCGCTGAGACAAGTAAGTTTGCGAACAACCTTCTTCAAGTAGGGCTATAATTTTACCGGCCCTTATCGCTTTATCACTCATATCAAAAAGTGGTATTTAATGTAAAAATAAAGATTAAATTGTTTAATTTGCAGAAAATCTCCAAAAGGTTTTAAAATATCGTAATCAGTTAAAAATCGTTTCAGCAATTCGCGCCATTAGTAAAGCAATTTTAGAATAATCCACAATAATCATTATTTTTCTTTTATTAATTTCAAATTTTAAATTTGGAACGTAAGGAATCATGCCAGGATGCTTCAAATAACATGCCAATACATCGTCAAATTAATAAAACCTATTTCTTGTTCTTCTTCATTAAAGTAAAGGAAAAAATCTAAAGTGCCCGTTTTTTTTGCAAAAGAGTTTATTACATATTTTTTCAAATGCGTAAATACATACGGACACGCCTTAAGTCACGTACCGTACTTTAACAATCAAGAAACGTCACGGTTTTATGACGGGTCTGGGTCTGCCGCTGTTGCGAATCACGAATTAAAAGTGAACATCAGTTCGAGAATTTTTATGAATCAAAAAAAAACACGCTTCTGTATGCAATGTGAACGTTCATCCGTCATGACGTATCGTGTTTTTATCGTGAACGCGCTCTAACTTTTTTGTTGACAAATACAATGAAACCGTGAAACTTTCACTAGATGTAAAAACAAATGGTATGTTTTATTTTGCATGATACCATGAGTAATATTTAAAATCAGCATTTCATTAAACATTTTAACCCAAGACGGAAAAGTGTTAAAAGTTCTACCACTATTCGATTTTTGTGTTTGTTTATGTATGTGACGTGTGTTACGTGTGTGCGTCTGTGTAAGGCATCGTAGTTCCCGAACGGATGGAACGATTTTATTGCGGTTGTTTTCATTCGAAAACTAATTTAATTACGGTTCTTAGCTAGAACTGGTCTAAATGCTACCAGCAATTAAATATCTACCTGTTTAACTAGCTGTTTTGCTGAGTCTTGATGGGGGTTTTGGATTTTATTTTATTCATTTCATTATTATGATTCTTGAATCAGACAGAATTCCTGTGCAAAAAAGTTGTAGTTTAATCGTTTATAAGCTTAAACTAATCAAAAACAATCAAATTGAAAAACCTGTTCGATCTTTCTAAAGATTTTTAGAAAATACTTATCGCCATCGCCATTAACAGTACAAAAAAAAATTGGTTGCCTGTAAAGTCGGTATACGGGCGAAAGTTATACGTGACAACGACTTTGAGTGGTAAAATAATTTTAATGTGAATATTCATTCGTATAACATGAACTTAACTTTTTACTTTACTTTTTACTGCATGTGCACCGCCTGAATTTTCTCTGCTTGGCCCTATGGTTGACTGGTAGAGAATGCCTTCGGCATTAAGTCCACCATTGTACACATGTTTGTGCAGAACTTAAATAAATAAATAAATGAACCGGTGTGTATGCCTATCTCTCTCACTCTCTCTCTCTCGCTCTGTCTCTCTCGCTCTTAGGCGGGTTAACTGTGCTCGAGTGGAAGGGACGCGTGCCTTTCACTTTTTATGTCTGTCTCACTCGCTCTTAGGCAGGCTAACCATGCCCGAGTCGAAGGGACGCGTGCCTCTCACTCGCTCTCATTTTGAGCGCGGAACGTGAGCGGAGTAGCGTAACGCAGTTTCTTGAAGTGTCACCCGGCAAACCAATTTATAAGACGTTGTCACGTCAAAACTAAAATTTAAAAACAACATGAGCCAAGCACTGCAACGGTTATACGGATTTGAAACAGCTATAGCTGAGAACCATTGCGATTAAATTATCTTTAAATTAAAATAAACTGTAACTGTAACTGTAAAAATAAAATGAACTGAATACACTGAAATCGGTCCATCCGTTCAAGAGCTACGATGCCACAGACAGACACACAAACAGAATAGAGTTCAAACTCATAACACTCATCTATTTCGTCGGAGGTTGAAAAGTGTTAAATGATAGTCTGTATCTCAACTTGGACATTTTCATAGTTTCCTAATTTCTCAACTTGACTGCAACACAACCCGTGACGTCACGGCCACAGATGGCCAAAATGGCGGCTGCGCGTTATCCGCGCGACAAAATCACTGCACGCAAAAATGTTGCAGAGTTTATGATGAAACGACAGAAACTTTAAAGAAATATTTCATCTCATCTTATCAGCCTATATACGTCCCACTGCTGGGCACAGGCCTCAACTACATGGTTGTACGAGCCATACTCCACCACGCGGGCTCAGTGCGGATTGATGGAAGGGTATCTTACTGTCAGATGTTACTTACTAACCCGCTCGAGAGCCTCTGATCAGGCTTATCGAATAATATATCTATCGATATTAACTGAGACCAACAGCTTAACGTGCTTTCTGAAGCACAAAGATGCCTGCAAATAGACGTCACTTATACGGCTTCAATGGTCAAGTAATATTTATTTATTTAAAACTATGTTGCCCTAAAAGATGCAATGGGACTTATATTTTCTGGCACTCAAAATCAAGATAGATAGATAGATAGATTAACACTATATTGTACAACACAAAACAAAAATTACAGACAAGTTTAACAAAGAAAGATGTACAATTTAGGCAGTCTTATCGCTTGTAGCGATCTTCTCCAGACAACCTTCGCTTAAAGGAACATGCAGAAAGATAATAATAGTCCTCCTGGCCGATTTCGACCACGGCGGCCAATCTCAACAGAGATCAGCCAACTACGCAGGAGATATTATAGTGCACATATGTGAGCGCAATACACAGGTGCACTCACTGTTCCATCACCCTCAAAGTTCGGTGAGACGGCAATCCGACATGACCAGAGAGAGATCAGGTGCAGGACCAACGGCTTAACGTGCTTTCCGAGGCACGGGGGTGTAACACCGCCAACTTCCCGACTCCGTGCTGTTTTTGAGAAATTCATTACAGAAAATCTCAGAAACAATTTTTGGCTCGACCTGGGATTCGAACCCAGGACCTCTCGGATGTAAGGCAGAAACTTTGCCACTACACCAACGAGGCAGTCAACGATGCAGAAAGATAGCATCCTTGTAAAGAGCCTTCGGGGTGCAATTGGTACTCATTTAAGTAAATACTTTTTTCGCAATTTTGCATTATTGTCAGTGTTATCAGTGGGTAGGAGTTTAGTCTACACTTATACTCGTAGTATATAAAGAGGAAGGATTTGATTGTTTGTTTGAATTAAACAGGCTCAGAAACTACTGGACCGATTGTAAAAAATACTATTAGAATCCTACTTTTCCCTAGATGAACTTAGCCTTAATTTTGCTTAATATATAAGAAAACCGGATTGCACGCGGGCAAAGCCGCTTGCGCAAAACTCGGTGAAAAAAATATAGTTTTTGGGCGAGCCATTTGCGAGATTGAAAACTATGTGAACACAAATCTACTAAATCAACCCAGTCAAACTTGGCTACGTTCTCAGCACTTCATGATTCGTTTAAATAAAATAGGTCAGATGCAGAGAAGCAATAGAAATAGTTCTTGCGATGACCTATTTGCTGTTTGCCTCGCTGGTGGACTAACGACATTACTAGATTAAGCTTCGAATGAACACAATTTGTTAATGTGAATGGTTTGTTTAAAAACTTACATTGCAATTAAAAGACCGTCGAATAAGCGAGGGAATACAGCTGGTAAGATTCAATGGCTTGACGAATTTTGACCAGCCTTAGCTAAGAACCACCGAGTCGATATCGGTCCATCCATTCGGGAGGTACGAAGCCATAGACGGACATACACAAAAATACAACAACACACAATTAGACATTCAAACTTATAACACCTCTTTTTCGTTGTGGGTTAAAAATTAGACTCATTAAGAAATGTGTTAAGAATCGCTTTAAAAAGCAAATGGTAAAATAAATTATTTTGATCTTATTTGAAGCAGTCATTTTTGTGTCTACTTTTTTAAGCACTAGTATACGTTGTCCTGCCTGTTGCTTATTTTTAAATTTTATTTTTCATAAGAACCATCCTCGAACTTCACCTAAAAATATATACCAGCGGACCCCGCAGACGTCGTCAATCCCGCTGTTTTTATTGTATAGAAAATTGTCAGTGGTTCTTTAAAGCTGAAAAAGAGGATTATTTTGCTTTAAATTTCCACTAAACGACGCCAGCGCAGGAACCAAAATACATCCAACTGTAATCACCCGAAAAAGCTTGAACTGGAAGTCGCAGGACTTACAATATCTACAACTCACAACGTGACACAGAAGATGCACCTGGAATCACAACACTGACACCAACAAACACTCGACGCGTTTCGCCACTACACGTGGCATCCTCAGGAGATGTTTTCGCTTCGACAGACTACGAGCGACTGAACCTACCGACCTGCCGCACCGGTCTTTTACACTTTCTCGCTCTAATGAGATGACGTAATTGTAGTGACGGAAATTTTTCAATACGAATTAGCAATGTTTTGAACAGCGTTGGATGGTTGCAGTTGGTCGTTCCTAATATGTCGCTGATTTGAAAACATATTTAAGAGTGGAGAAACGGTATAACTGACTTGCTCGTTCGCTCATTTAGTCATGGATTTCCGCAAAGTAACGCCTGATTCCATCAACTATATCAAATCAGTGGTTCTTTAATATATTTAGCATGTTATTGTATATAAAACACCTTCGTCTTGATTCTCTCTAAGATCTATTTAAAAAAATAAAACTATATCAAAATCCATTGAGCAATATAAACATCTGAGTATACAAACATACAGACGGAGATACAGGTGCGGGAAGCGACTTTGCTCTATACTTTGTAGCATTATCTTTGCTTTGTAGTGATATCGTATTAGCGAAATCGGTTCAACTTCTCTCAATTTTTACGCCAAGAAACACATTTAGCGATTTATTACACATACCTCAAGTTGTAAAGCACTAAGCTATTATTATTACTATTTTAGCTTATAAGATCAGAAAACACGTACACATTACTTCTTAGTCACATCTCATCTCATCTCATCAGCCTATATACGTCCCACTGCTGGGCACAGGCCTCATCTCAACTATGAGGTGGTACGAGCCATACTCCACCATGCGGGCTCAGTGCGGTTTGGGTAGGAGTTGTTTGCGAAGTAAATGACAAATCTTACTGTTAGACGTTATTAAGCCGCCCAAACCATGCTTGACGACTAATATCTATCGATATTAGCTGGGACCAACAGCTTAAAGTGCCTGCCGAAGTACGAAGATTCTTGTAAATAGACCAAAGCGCTTCAACAACTGCACCACAAGCACCTTTGTATGGCCTGAAAAGTTCTAACAAGCATACTGACTAGGAACACACTGCTAAGTCGGCCCAATAACATGGTGTATATTTTCGTTGAATATTTCATTTGGCGTCGCACTCGACATTTTCTCCCTGAAATCATTCTAATTCTCTTTTAAATTCACAAGCAATTTAAATGACAACCGCAACGCCGAGCACATATCTCGAGAGAAACTCATTTTGTACCACAACATCGCGTTGCCGTGACTTGACGAAATAAGGCTATCTGATAAATTCCTGATTTTGTTAATTTATGAACGGGAATGATTTTGAAGTTCAAAACATTAAAAAAATCTAGCAAGGTTTTGAGATTAGTATCACTAAATTAAGCTACGTTAACTGTGTGCTTGCTTCTAGCTGTATTTTAATTTTAATTAAAGAAATTTACCGGGTGTAATTCCAAGTGAAACCTTCTTCGCGAATTTTATATTTGCACGGATCCAGTTGCTTTTTTGCATTTCAAGATTGCGAGTACAAATAAGCAGGTTATTTTATGACACAGAATGTGACTTTAACTCTAAAGTAATTTGTATGAAATAACTAAATTCTGAAATGTTTATAAAAAAAGAAACCGGCAATTTAAGTGGCATTTACAATATTATCTAAGTAGTTCTCATTTCTCATTATGTTATTTCGACGTCACAAACTGAATTTTATTTGTAACAAAAATATTTTTAGTTTATTTATTGTTCCACTACTAAGAAACCATATGTTTCAATAACACCGCAGCATACCTACATCACCACATATCTCCGTCATGATGCAAGTTAGAAATCGGTCTTATTGTTATACGTCTAACTTTGTAATGAATAGTCACCGGCGTCTCTGCGGTGATAATCCAGTTTAATTTCTCAAGCACAGCGGTTCTCAACATTTGCAGAGTCGACGATAACTGAGCTTTTCATGAAAATTGATTGCGTGATTGATTGCGTAGTCCATCAATCACGGATAAGATAAGCAAGACGTATTTGTTTCTTCGGTTTACGCGAACAGTAGATATTGAAATGAGACACTTTTTACGGATTATTGACCAAGTACACTGAAAAGGGTCCGAAACGTCAGGTCAATAAATCGCAAAATGATTAGTAAAAAGTGTCTCATTTCTATTAATAAGACAGTCGGTCCAAGCGATATCTGAGCACAAAGTGCTAAATATTATCTATTTAAGACAAGGATTCCTAACGTGACGAAATTAAACAGTTTAAATTTTTTAAGGCCAAATGTGGTCTCATCTATTTATTGTTTAATTAATATTGGGCTAAAAAAACCTGAAATATGATACGAATCTTATTCAAATCTCGCAATAAATCATGACTTGTGTCTATTATTCAAAAAGATTGACAACCACTGTGCTAGTGACAATTAAACGGTATAATTTTTGTAACAATGGGATTAGAAGTTGGAATGTTTGACGTGAATTTGCTTAAACGTTCACTTTAAGCACAGTTGGGAAATGCCGCTTAACGTTGTGGAATACTGATGACAATAATCATGGTATTCCCTTGATATTAAATATGCATAATTTACGCCAATGTTCTTATGTTTTGTTTAATCAATGCAATCAAGATTTATACGGAGTCGTGAATTGGATTTCCCAAACGGCACAGCTAAATACTTAATCGTGAAACTTTGAATAAACAAAGAATTATAAAACGAGACATAAATGTCGAATGATTGAGCTATTATCCCGCTCACTCATAAGTCAATATTTATTTGCCCTTTTATTGTTTTTTAACTGATTTAACTGAGTTTTTAAAAAAAAAATCTTTCTTTGCAAATAAGTTATTTTATTTTAATACCATAATTTACTAAAAGTATTACATAGGGCAAATGCTTTGCTCGATAAAAGTAAAACTCCCATGAAATCACACTATGTGTTGTAACTTATTTTGTAGCAAATTTTGTCCAGTAGGGTTACTCCATCGAAAAGAATCACTATTCATACGAAAACTTAATGCAGCTCAGTATCAATTGTTTGTCAGCATGTTTAAACAATTTATTCTCCACCTAATCTCACCCTGACCTATGTCGGATTACCGTCTCACTTAACTATGAGCGTGAAACATAAGAAAACCCTTATATGTTATTTATCACACTGGGTACTGTAATAAATTACTCTTACATTAGAAATAATTGTTATTACAATTAAGGGTGAAATTGAGAAAATCTATTTACTTAACACATTTGCTTAAAATATCTGAGCCAGGGTTGGTCCTTTTAATAGGCAATAAATAAAATTTCAAAAAGCCCTCAAAAGAAATCTTTTAAATGGTCCCAAATATCCAATTTTTAGCATTAAGTCCACTCTCTGTACAATTCTTGTGTAATTAGGTTAAAGAATATTTATTCTCAAAGGAAATAATTACATGAGAACTTAATAATAAGACATTGAAAACATTGCAATTAAGTTTTAAATAAAATAAATAAATAATAAATCTCCCATTAAAATTCTACTTTTATTTTTTTATCTGTTCCGATCCGTTATAAATAGATAATTGTTACTAAAGTTAAAAAATGAAAAGAATACTAAAGCGATATTTTTAAATGAGTCCTGCTGGTTGCCAAATAATGCTGGTTGCCTCTTATGCTGTCAATATATGAAACCTAAGAAATGTCCTTTGACGATTTTTTAAAATTAATTTTTAGAAACATACAGTTTTAACAGTATATAACAAAATAGGTTATTAAAATAATACATAAACTAATTAAGTTTTCTCAGCTTCAATTTGTAATAAAAATGAATAATAAAAGTGTGAGCCTACTACATCTTCGCTATCGTCAACTGTAAGCAGTAAGTTGTCCAAGACCCCTGATTCAGCGAGCTCGTAAAAAAAATGAAGAGTGCGTGAAACGGCCTTTTTACGAGTAGCACTGACCCCGTTTTTCGTCGTAGTTTAATCTCATAATTTTATTGCTGACACTATTTTTTTTATTCGCAGTACAATTTTGTAGCTTGTGCATGAGGTGCACTTGTATTATGAATTTTTAGAGGCGACACAGTGACAAGGAAAAGGAAATACGAATAACATTTTGCTTAAATTGCCGGCTTTGCCCGTAGCGTAAGCTGTTCACACTTAAATTTTAAGCAAAGTTAAACTTTTGAAATACCGTTTCTTAGTTTATTCTTTTGGGAGTGGTCTACTGTATTTTTGATAAAGATAATACTTAAAGTTTTGGTAATAATTTAACTTGCTTAACATGCTTCCTGTTTAGTTATTTTTAAGCACACCAAAAATCCAGACATTTATCAAAACACCCGAATTTGCGTTTTCACCGCAACACCGTGTAAGTAAAATGAGTAGCATAAATTAAAGAAAACAGACTTATTTGCATCGAACACGGTGTCGAAGTGGGGTGTTGTATCGACTTTAAATTAGCTCCAACCAAGACTTAAATAAAATAAAAAAGGAGTGTAGGGCGCTCACCGGCGTGATAGTCTGACGACCTTATGAAAATCACGACCTAACTAGATTCAAGCCAAAAAAACTAGATTAGACCTTAGATTCAACTAAAAAGAAGCAGATACGGTATGAGCTAGTCACGCGTGGTCTTTCTAAACCAAGTCCTTTCCGCCTTTTGGCCTTTTGGGCCTTCTCCGCTCCTAGTCGTCGTGAGTACTGCGAGTTGTTAACACGTGCGTACCTGTGCGTGCGCGGTCCATTTTTAATATGATTTTACTTGTTTGGGCTGTTTGTATATATGTATGTAAAAGAGTCTCTGAGCTCAGTTTTCACTAACTTCCAGAAATCGGAATAATTTGCAATTTTGCACACATACTATCAAGTACTGATGAATTTTAATAATCTGATAAGAGTTTTTCATTATCTTTTGTAACTAAAAAATAAAAATAGTTTAAAAAACTAAAAAATAACACGCCATTATTGCTAACTAAAAAAAAGAGAATAATTTCTGAGTACAAAGAATTTATATTACAGTAGAACCCAGAGCATAATTATTGCTCTGGGTGGGTCTCTCAAAATTGGGTGCTTGTTTTAATTAATATAAAATCATTATATTAACTTATTTAATTATTATTGGCAACTATAAAAAGAGAACTACAAAACGACATAAAGTGCACCCCATGCTTTTTACTCTACTGTAATATAAATTCTTCGTACTCAGAAATAATTTTCTCTTTTTTAGTTAGCAATAAAAGCGTGTTTCTGTTTTGTTTTTTTTTTGTGTTTTTTTCTCTGTTTGGTTCTATCTCAGGATTAGGCCACAGACGTGTGACCGCCTATTGACCTAAAAATCTTTAGAAAGCAGTGAAAATAACCACCATAAAGTCTACCATTGTACACATGTTTGTGTAGAACTTAAATAAATAACCTCCGTGCATTATCTACCCTCACCCTTAGAACATTAAGCCGAGCCAAAGACCTTGATACTCGGAAGATCATATCATCATTCACCCGTTGGATTAAAAGCCTTCCTTAGAACCGCGTTCGATTCCGCAGTGAAAATTTGGGGCTTATTTTCCACCTCAGTTTCATGAGACAATTAAAAATGCATTAAAACGTAATCAGCTATCTTTTAGGCAGAGGTAAATATAATCGTAACAAAGGCGAAAAGGTTTAACGATCCCTTTCTACACTGGCTAAACAGTTAATGAGAATTTATTTCGTTCACGTTTGCATTTTTACAGATGACGCCCATGAAATTATAGAAACACACTCGCGCACACACAAGCACACGAACACACACACACACACTTCATCATCATCAGTTCATTCATTACACATAGTTACTTGCATCCGTCGCAATCCTGTAAGAACCATCGGGTGCCCACGACACAGGAATTTTCTAGTGTGGGGCCTACAGTTAATTGCTATCTGTATTGTTGTTGGCATAACGTGGTTTGCATTGTGTAATATCCACTATCGTATAATATCTTCTGTACCATATATGTATTAGCAATAATCTTATTGGGCAATAAAAATATTTGTATCTGTATTTATTTGACGCACAAAAACATGCAACGTCAAAATTACGAATATAATAAAACAAAATATGTGAATTAGGCTACAAAAAAAACAAGATGTAAAAATGTAGCCTGGAGTGTCAAAAAATACAGATTTTTTTTCTCGTATTTGCATATGAAAGAGTGTGTCAAAAAAATTATACAAGTGGTTATAATTATGAAGGAATTTCTTATTTTATACCCTTCTTGTATTTGTGAAATGTAAATCTTCTGTATCCCTCTGTGTTATGCCGTAATTTTACGATGGAACTTTATAGGGCTAATTTTGAGATTTATTTTATTTTACGAGGAAAATGTCGGTTAGATCAAATTTAATTTATTTAATTAAGCTCTTTAAAAGTTTTTGTTATAGCTCGACTTCATCAAGTATTTTGATTTAATGTAGAAAAGCAGAGTGAAAGAAAATTTGAATTTCTTTGAGTTAATTTTAGTGGTCTACCGGAAGCGGTGTTTTGGACACACAGGTCTGTCACTTCACAAAATAGTCAAAAGAGTAATTTTACAAAGTTTAGTTTTAAATCTATTGAGTCCTACCGTCCTACCGTCCTACGTCCTACAGTTAAAAACCCCAGAATGAGGCAGGAAAACAACTGGCGAGCTTCAAGGGCTGGACGGATTTTAACCAGCTATAACTAAGAGCCGCCGTGATTAAATTATCTTTTGTATAAAATAAACCGCTTTGAAATCGGTCCATCCGTTCATGAGCTACGATACCACATACAGACACACACAAAAAGACAACAACACCCAATTAGACATTTAAACTTATAACACCTCTTTTTAGTTGTAGGTTAAAAATTAGACTGAATAACACATAAACACACACAGACGTAGCGTTCAAACTTATAACGCCCCTCTTTTTCGTCGGGGGTCAAAAACATTGTCATTTATTTATTTATTTAAAATTTTATTGCACAAGAAATGTACAAAGGGTGGACTCAATGCTAAAAGCATTTTTTGTTAGTCAACCTCATTGTACAGATCGAAGCATTTTGGCACATCGTTCTGTAGATATCTGCGATAACTTAATATGTGTGTAATTATGAAACTCCCACTTCATAGCGGCCTCCGATTTTCGATCGAAATACAGCCAAGAGCTACGCTTGGCTTTGGACAGACACAGTACGCAACTCCGCACCGTACCACGGTTCTCCGCTTCGCACCGGTGGACAGCGCCCTTACCACGGTTATATTATATATACAGTATTCTTACAAGTACTTCATATAAAAGGACGACGCGCGAGCTATCAGCGTTTAGGGCGGTGATGGGGTTGTCCCGATTCTGCATCCCGTTGACTGCTTTCATGCGACTATGCGCAAAAGAGCTGCATCACTGGTACGCAGAGTCTGGGCCAGCTCCAACACCGTCCTGGCGATGATAGCCTCAAGTCTGGACTCTTGTTTTATTCGGCATTGCTGTGAAAGGCATTGCACCCGATGCCGAAAGAATGTTCTAGTAAGTATGTATTATTTAACGTTATTATGACACGCAAATTTTTAATTCAATCAATATCACTAAATTGCTTCTAATAATAATTAAGTGTGCATTTTGGAATAATATGACATTTGTATCTAAATTAATATTTAAACGTTTGACATTCAATTTAATTCTATTAATTATTTAAATATAATATGAGTTTTTGGGTGTAATGTACCTGAAATAAAGATTTATTATTATTATACCTACGCGCTCGGATCTCGGCATGCGCTCGGTATGCTAGTCGCGGGTGTGCCGCAGTGACGGTGTGCTGGTTTTAAAACAGTAACCGCCCGAATTTTTACTCGATATAAGTGCAAGTTGCTATTCAACATGAAAAGTAGAATATATTGTGCTATTTTTGGTTGCATGAATTCCTCGATAACGAATGCGGATTTTTTATACACTCAAATATAATAATAAAGCATTTCGTAAATCTCAGTCAAGGCGCAAATATTTTTCGGTCGCAAATTTATAAGACCCATTTGTTATAAAGTTACATACATAATCATGGTGTTTTATTAAATATATCTATAAAAAACTTGAATATTTATTGAAAACTTTATTAACAATGTATTTTATGTAATCATAAACATATTTTATATATTTTGTTACAAGTATCTGTGCTAATAAATAAAAAGTAATAAATTTACAATCTCATAACTGGATAGAAACTCAAAGTAGGCAGATGCAATTAAAACGCTGTAGGTGGCAAGCCCTATCTCATGCTTACGTACCGCGCGGCTGTAGACCGTGGTAGGCACTTATTTCAAGGACACGGCCGAGTTACAAAACTGAATAGATAATATTACCGTGACCTTTACAACGGTAATATAATATTACCGTGCCCTTACTCTGCTTAGAGCCTTAAATCGCGGCATCTCAGACGCGAAAATAAGTGACCTCCCGAAAATAACGAACTTCCTCACATTATAAATAGTCGCATTGACCTCGCGAAATCACTTTTTCAGAGTGAAATTCACCCTTTTCATTGGAGCAAATGGGAGGTTATTTCTCTTGATTTTATGATACTGTCAGCTTCGCTGCATGGAGTGAATTATGGGTTTTAGGGACTGAGTAAAAGAACACTCGAAAAGGGCTCTTGGGTTTGTGTTTGTGAGTGGCCGGTATAAATTGAAAAGCTGGTAGTACGACCCATGAAAATGTTTCTTTGACATCAATGACTTTTTAGGTACCGTTTAGACTTATGACATGAAATATTTTATAGTTCTTTCAAATCACGAAGTCGAGCAGAATTTACTTGTGGTAAATATGTGTCCGTATATGTGTCGATGTGTGCGTGAAAACGAAAGCGGGTATGGTTAGCATAAAAATAATACCAATATTTTTGTATGTTCAATTGATAATAAAATAAAACAACAAAACTTTTAAACTAAAATGTTTATTATTTAAAATAAATAATAAATAAGGGAATGTATTAAAATAAAATTATGTTCTTCTACATTTGGGTTTAAGTTTTAATTTAAGCGAAACATAAGACTTAAATAAGGATATACAATTGAACTCAAGATATGGCAAAATTATGAAAATAAGGCTAGGCTGGAACTATTTAATAACAAATTTCTATCTATTTTTACGTATGTGAAAAATGTGTCGCCTTAATCTTCTTCGGAAAAACTGTTGCTTTCGTTAGTTTCAAAGTCAGTCGTGCTGCTATCACTTGATTCACCCACATTAATTACAAATTCAAAGTCATAATCAAAATATTTCATATACTCCTTTTCAATTTTTTCGACATGCTTGCATGTATTAAGCCAGATGTTGTTATCGATACTGTTTAAACCTTCAGCTATTAAATTTTGAACTTCTGTCATATTTTGACCAATATTTTTCGAGGCAATCTTATTTTTCAGAATACCCCAGATGTTTTCAATGGCATTTAATTCGGGGTGATATGGTGGCAGTCGTAGTATTTCGAAACCTTTGCTTTTTATTATCTCGTCAATTCTATATGAAATAAAACGCTGCTTATTTCTGATTATTAAATCATACAATTCTACATTGCGGGACAGTGCATTGAAAGGAATACCGTGTTCCGTCAGCCACTTTTGCATGTCGCTCTTGCGCGAATTTGACGTAGGTATACTACTACTTCGAGTATTATGGTAGGATGCGTTGTCCATCACTATAACAGATTTATCTGGTAAATTTGGCAGCAGCTTTTCATTCAGCCATTTGCTATAATTATTGAAATTCATATTTGAGTGATAGTCTCCAGTTGTGGATGATGCTTTGTATATTAACGAAGCATCTTTAATAAATCCACTACTGCTACCCGCATGCACTATAATAAAACGAGCACCGGTACTCAATTTTTTTAAAAATGACTTGTCTTTTGTCTTAGTATCTAGTTTTTTTAAATTCCACGTGTTTTGACGTACGTGCGAAGTTAGCACATATGTTTCGTCTGTATATATAATGGGACGGCCTTCTTCACGGTATTCATGAATTTTTTTCAAAAAATTAAATCTCCACAATTGTATTTCATGCCTTTCTTGTAAAGATTTACGATTGTTTTCAATTTTGTTCCATTCGTAGCCCATTTTTATAAGCAACGAACGTAATGTGCTCAAACATCCGTCAAAACCAATTTTTTCTCTTAATGCTGACTGAAGTTTTGCCAAAGTTGGAAGTTCATTGTGTTCTATATGAAAATTTTGAATTGTAGTTCGAATAATTTCTCGATTCATATTATCTAAATTAAATTTACCGTCTCTTTTTCGTCGCTTTTTCATGGGTGAAGTAAACTTGGTAGTTTTGTAGTAAACTAGTAGTCTTGGTAGTTACTTGTAGTCTTAATAAATTTGTGAAGTGTTATCCTTAAGCTTTAAATGTTATGTTTGATTATTGAATTTGATTCGATTATATTTAATAGTTATTCTTGATAGAATAATTAAATTTAATGATATGTTTAATAATTTTATTTAACCTAATTTTGTGATTCAATTTAACTTAAGTTGCTGTGCCCTAAGCCGGGCGTCACTGTACTAGTTTACTCATCAGACTGTAACACCTTAATGTAACGTGTGACTTTGCAATGAATATTATGAATATGAATATGAAAGCTTCAGTAACATTATAATTATTGCAAGCTGCTTACAACCCGATGAAAAAGAGGTTATAAGTTTGAACCCTATTTCTATGTGTGTTTTTGTGTGTGTCTGTCTGTGGGATCGTAACTCAGGAGCTACGGATGGACCGATTTCAAAGCGGTATTTTTGATTCGAAAGATAATTAAATCACGGTGATTCTTAGCTATGGTTGGTCAAAATTCACCCAGCCGTTGAAGCTTACCAGCTGTTTTGACGTGACAACGTCTTATAAATTGGTTTGCCGGGTGACACTTCAAGAAACTGCGTTACGCTCCGCTCACGTTCCGCGCTCACAATGAGAGCAAGTGAGAGGCACGCGTCCCTTCGACTCGGGCATGGTTAGCCCGCCTAAGAGCGAGTGAGACAGATATAAAAAGTGAAAGGCACGCGTCCCTTCCACTCGAGCACAGTTAACCCGCCTAAGAGCGAGAGAGACAGAGCGAGAGAGAGAGAGAGTGAGAGAGATAGGCATACACACCGGTTCATGTTATACGAATGAATATTCACATTAAAATTATTTTACCACTTAAAGTCGTTGTCACGTAAAACTTTCGCCCGTATACTTTACAGGCAACCAATTATTTTTTTCTGTATTTTACCAGTTTGTACTGTATTGCCGGCTTGACACCATTAAAGAAACATCCTGTATAGTATAGGGTGGGGACCAAAATACAGCTATTGTCTTTCTGTCTGTCACACTTTCACGCCTAATCTAGACCGTACCAGATTTTTCATACAGAAATTTTATATACATACAGAATTATGACGACTACTCGTATATATGTGCCGTACTAGTTGAGAATACTCGTATATTGATATTGAATCATATCACACTATAGAGGTAATGTATAAAATCCACCCTTTGTCTCCCCACAATGGCACCCGACAGAGGCTTTCGGGTAATTCCTCATAACTTATCTAGTGATGTAGCTGTAAAACATCGATACGGCTCGCGATTACTAATATTAATTGAGTATGTCAGCTAACACGTATGAACACGAGTTAAGCAAAATAATGAGGAATTTCTTTTAAACTTACGTTTACGTACGTAATACATAAACGTAATTTCTTCCTTTTTCATTGTACGAGTGCCAACTGAAATATTTAAATCTCTACTCATTTCTTTGATCCACTCGCGTAACACGAGGACTTCATAAAACATATTATCTAAATATTTAATACAATTCTACGACTTTAGTGAAAACTGTGAAAACTCCACCTGTGACATAATTATTTTATGGTCACACCTCAATACAGGGTATTATTATCTGTGCCTCAACTATGTATTTTTTATCAATTGAACTCTTTTGTCTGACGAACCATCGATAGTCATGTCACAACACTATCCCAAAGTGTGGGATATGGTTGGAGCAACATCGTTGTAAACATACGTGTGGTATTTCAATATGAGCGACCACTAAACTGTTTGTTATTAAACTTGAATGGAAATTAGTATCACTCTAGACAGTATTTTAGGTTATGTAAATTTGAATCACATCATCATGTGAACTATTCATGTAAGAAGTAAATTATAAACACGTGTGCGCAATAATACAGGGTATCGAAAAAAGGACAGTATCATAATTTTTTCCGTGTATGTGATTTTTCAGGAGAATTAGCACGGACATAGTATCAAATGCAGGTAAAGGAAGACACCAAAGTAGCATAGCCCAATGTCAAGCTGGTCAGAAACCGTGTTAGTAGATTTAAGGCATTTTCAGTTGAGCGCTTCGGTCTAAAGTCATATTGCCGGTCATTTAGCATATGAAGCCTCTCCAAAAAGTTAACGGACTTAATGCCAAAAAGACAAAAAGGCATTGTATACCAGCCAACTATTCGGGAAAATAAAGACACATAATATTTTTTCCTGAATACATAGCGCTTCGGCGATGTTTACTGAGGCTCGCGAAGACTGTTTGCCAGTAGTCATGACAGCCAGACAGAAGTCACTATTGCTGCTCTATCCTGAGGCACTGGAACTTTTTTCTGTAACTACTAACCCAATATAATTATGGAAAGTTTAGTTCTGAAATAAAGATTAACAATAAGAATAATATCGATGACAGAAATGAAATTTCATCAAAAAGCTGCAACCCTGTATATTGATCCGGACTTTTCCACAAATTCCGGGTTGAAAGGCTTTACAATACATTGAATAATGTATTGTTAAGAAGTGAGGTGAATATTATTTGGTTTACCGGTTGCTACAATTTGTTACGTGGGAAATACTGTTTGGAGAAAGGGTGGAAATAATATAGGATGAATTTTCACACGCACCTTTGTGTCCCCTTATTGAAAATACGGTAATATTTTTACGAGAGGAAAAGTTAGTTTGATATATTACAAATAGGCATGATGACCCATGATCTTAAAATATTTTGAAGACCATAGCGTTTCAAAAACATAAGCCCCTATAAAGTTAATATAACCAGTATATTTCCAAAAAGCTGTATAAACCAATTTTTAAACACACAAAACTCAATAAATATTCAGTCAATTAACTCCGATTTCTGGTACATGACCGTGACGTCACGTTCTTGTATTCCCATACAAAATCTATGGAGGCAGACCGTTTTGACAGATAATAAAAAGTATGTCAACGATTGGTGGTGTCATCTAGCCTATTGTTGCGCTCTGTAATATATGGTCCCGTTTACTTCAGTCGCCAGTCTCTTCTTAATTGAGGTGTTCCATCTGTTCCCGTATTTAACTTGCTTAGATAAAGAAAACTGTATCTGGACTAGACTAAGAATGAAGATTATTATTTATTAAATAAAGCTAAAAGACTTTGTTGAATAAAGAGCTTGACGTTAGCAAGACGTGTTTACTCAATTAAAATGTAAAATCACGTGATTTTATCAATTTGCATAAAAAGCAACTAGTTTTATGCTGTCACCTGGACAGCATGAAACTAGTGACTAAACTAAGACTGACTAGTATGTAACAAATAACAATCAAGAAACATATCCACAAAATTACTGCTCAATTGGACACCGGGAAGTAGGTAAAATTTAGCTTGCAAGATTTAATTACCTTAAATTAAAAAAAGGCTTGTTAAATTTTTGAACCAACAGCCATTTTATTGTGATAGCAAAATCCATTTTAAATTGTTGGTAGAAATAATTAATTTCCATTCTTAACATTTAATAAACTTCCCATTTGTGCACTGATTTTATTAAAAAATCAATAAACTGATAGGATATTTGTTTCCGAGGTTTACACGAATAGCAGACATTGATATGATACACTTTTTAACGAATAATTTCGCGATTTATTTAAGACACCCTAATTTTAATGGAGACAATGGTTGGAAAATTCCACCAGCTTGGGATACTGGTTTAGCTAAGACTCAAACTCGACCTCGCACTGCAGGACTTCAAGCCACTGTTAGCTCATTTTGTGTAGATAGAAATAGGTAAATAGGTATTTCACAACAATCACACCAATTCTCTTGTCCCAAAGTAAGCACTAGGCTTGTATTATGGGTACTAGACAACGGATAAACATACTTAATTTTTTTTTGTAAATAAATACGTATTATACATAGTAAACACCCAGAGCAGTACAAACACATATGTTCATGCACATTTATGCTTGTACTGTGCGGGGATCGAACCCGCGACGGTTTTAGAAGTCCGACATGTGGACCACTGCACCAGGCGGTCGTCAATGTAACTTAATATTTTTGAGTGCTGGTAGTCTACTTACTTACAACTTTTTTCAAAACTATGTAATGACAACTAACACCTTAGTCTACTGTGACCACGGATGCAAAGGGACCGAAACGACGGTTAAAATAAAATTTAAATAAATCTCGAAATGATCCGTCAAAAAAATGTATCATTTCAACTGAAATGATTAAAAATATTTGCTGAAAATGGGCCAAAGCAATAAGCTGATACGGTACGGTATTTTCGCGCGCTTATAGAAAATAATCACTATAGCCCCGTCACACTAGTTAATAAATTCTTAACTGCCGCCTAGTCATCGGCTCTCAGAAAAACATTCTATTTTTCTGTTTCCTAGTAAAATAAATTTACCCTATTCCTCCCGGGGAATGCTTTGGCAACATTCAGAAAGATATATGGTGTCAAGGCGATGCGTACTTAAGAACACCGTGATTCAATTTACTGGTGCTTTTTGGGGGGCCCGTTGGCCTGTCAGCGAGAATGAAAGGGTTGGAAAGGACAGTAAATGGTATAGATGTCTCGCTTAACACAGTAAATAATTAAGAGACAACAACTGATATTTCATTGATTAAAAAATTCGCTATTGACTTCTCTGTGAAGACATTACCGATTTAATGAGGTATACTTGTACAAAGCCACGGAGGCCATGGTTATCTCAGATCTATCACTCGTGAATTTCATAGACTATGATGATGAATTAATTCGTTATTCTTTTATCATGTTGCTTATGCAGATGTAAAAACGCGCTTTTTGTTGAAATTAAACTTTACATTTGCAATCGTCCCGAAATTGGAACGTATTATTGTTGTTACTAAAAGTAAGTGGACGTTTCTAACAGCTACTTGTAAATATCTTGGGCATCTATCCTGGTAATACTCTGGTATTTCACTCTCTCTCATGGGAGTGTTTGAGTGGCAGACATTAGGAATGCAATCGTAAGGGATGTTGTACTTCCAAGCAAGATAAGGGTACATTCACACATCGGTTGATATTTCCCTAATTTAATAACTATGATATTTAATGTAATAACATAATATAATTAATGTAACAAAATGTACCTACTATTAATATTTGCATGCCTGAACCAGGCTGAATACACAAGACTGTTGTATTTATTTATAAGATCTTTGGAGAATTGCAAATTTGTTGTATTCTTGCAAATAAACGATTTATATTCTATTCTAATGTGGTTTTGTACAGATTTTCTGTAATTAATGATAAGCCTTTGAGCCAGCGCTGGCTGACAAAAAATACTTAACAACTAAAATTATAGCCTATTTCATCTTAACCGATTGTTAAATATTTGTAAAAATATTTCTCTCGGGTGATTTGAGGGTGTCTCCCACAATCATTGATGAAACATACGCTGGCTCAAAGCATTAAAAAAAGCACTTACAAAATTCAACGACTTTATTAAGGTTCTCGGTAGCTCAGTGGTCAGAGCATTGGACCGGACTTCCAAAGGTCGGGGGTTCGATTCCTCCCCGATGACCGGAGCCGAAAAGAATTTTTTAAGTGTTGTCTTTTCGAAATTAAAAAACAGCGTTGTAAACGCGAAAAATACTTAACAACTAAAAGAAGAATTTACCATTGCCATTCCTATCATCTTCTTTGCACCTTCTCTCTTGTAAAAGAGGCACACACTGTAAATAAACTCGTTCACACACGTAAACAGATCGTTTGTACATAGCCTGACGCAGTGTTTTCTTTACTCGTCGCCTAGCAACGTGCCCATAGCGGTGATTGGTTGACACGCTGACAGTCGCCAGTTGCGACGACAGAATGCCGCAGGAGTGCGCTGGCGGTACATCGGCCTGCATTTTAGTTGATAAGTTACATTCTTAACCCCCGACAAAAAAGAGAGGTGTTATAAGTTTGACCGCTACTTCTGTTTGTTTCTGTTTTTGTTTATGTCTCGTCTGTGGCATTGTAGCTCCCGAAGGGCTAGACCAATTTTTTTATTAAAAATTCATACAATCACGGTTGTTATGACGACCGCTTGGTGCAGTGGTCCACATGTCGGACTTCTAAAACCAAGGGTCGCGGGTTCGATCCCCGCACAGTACAAGCATAAGTGTGCATGAACATGTGTGTTTGTACTGGTCTGGGTGTTTTCTATGTATATGTATTTATTTACAAAAAAAAAAGTATTTAAGTATGTTTATCCGTTGTCTAGTACCCATAACACAAGCCTCGTAGCTTAGTTTGGGACTAGAGAATTGGTGTGATTGTAGAGAAATATTTATTATTTATTATTCTTAGCTATGCTCGCGAAAATTCAGCTAGCCATTACAACTCACCATCAGCTTCTTTCCTGGCTCATTCAGGTTTATTAACTGAAAAGTTTTTATAACCTCATTATGATTGAACATTCTAGGAATAATATTATCGACGAATAACCAGCATATCTACAGAATTTTGATAAAGTTTCCATCGGTAAAATATGCGGGCTCATTACACAAATTAAGAGTGTATTTGGACCAAATTGGAGAAGTTACGAACTGAAAAATTAACACGATGCTATTAGAATTCGACGCTCTACCGGTCAGGAATATTGGTACACAAGTACACAAATACTAAAGCTGTGGATTAATACGATTTACAACTTACTACTTACTGAACGAAAATGCTAAATGAAAAACGCTGATGTGGACTGACAGAGGACGATCTGAGGAAACTTATTTAAAGAATCTCTTAGAAATGAAACACTGTGTTTAACTACTCACTCGCTTCTTTATTTTTCCTCTTGATTGCACGAATAGCCGGGAAAGAATGATCCACGACGCCCTTGTTGTTCATAAACTCAAAGCGGTTTTGCCAGAGGGCGCCTCTGTTTCCGGTTATTCTTTCCCGCCTATTTGTACTTTAATTAAATTCTAATGTAGATCACTCAACATAACAACCTTAATTCTATATTAAAGATAACTAAATTAATTAAGTATAAAAATTACGCATTTATGACTTTTACGTACAAAAATTTATATAATAAAAGGACAATTGACACTTACGTGTTTCCGTTAGCCAGACCAAAGTAAAAATACGTTCAGAAACTTATTTTTTTTTTAATTACGTATCATATCATATATATTTTTATTACTTTTAGTCAGAAATCATGACACTTATGACCCTAATTCAGGGTAATTTAGCACCAAAGCCATACTTATATTATAAATGCGAATGTAACTCTGTCTGTCTGTGTGTTACTCAATCACGCCTCAACTACTGAACCAATTTGCATGAAATTTGGTATGGAGATATTTTGATACCCGAGAAGGAACATAGGCTTTTTTTTACCGCGGGAAAATAACGCATTCCTATGGGAAAATTTAACTGGGACGATCGCTTTAACGCCTCAAATACTGAACAGATTTAAATGAAATTTGGTAAGGAGATATTTTGAGACTTAAGTAAGGACATAATTTTTGACCGCTGGGAATATTTCCCAGCGGTTGCGTTATTACGCATTCCAAAAAATCTACCTAATACGGACGAAGTCGCGGGGAAAAGCTAGTAATAAATAAATAATTTCTGTATTTCGTAATAAACATGGTAGAGTTGCTTTAATCTTTTGAGCTAAGCGTAAAGAAAGACACATATAGATATTACGTGTTTTATTGTTCAGGGTGACGAAATAGCCCGACTGATGTTCAAGGGGTTAAAACAAAAACACAAAGTGAGAAAATAAATAAATTACCAAAATAGGCATACTAGAAAAAGCAAATGAAACTGACCTGGTCGACTGACAACAATTAAATAGTGAAAATATTTTAAATCACATTTAAATTCACAAAGTAACAGGTGGCGAACGTAAGATGAAGCATTCACAATTTTTTTCGACCTATTTCAAAGCGTCTAGTGGCATATCTTCTTATTTTATTTTCATCAAAGATCTGCAGTTCTATTGGCCAAATATTTCATTGTTCTGTCTACATTTGCAAGGATTCCACGGAATATTCAGACAATTCATATCAGCATGGTTAGTCAATATGAGCGCCTGAATTTCGCTTCAAAGGATTTCCAATTTAGTCTGTGATTCGATATTGTAGTAATCATTACAGATAAGTGCCGATCATAGACAAGCGTGAGAGTAAAGAGCACGTGAAATTAATTCTTATTACATCTTATTTTACTTTAAGACCATAAACCGGCCAAGTGCGTGTCGGACCACGCATAAAGTAGGGTTCCGTAGTCAATTTTGGCACCGCGCTGTTTTGCATTTATTGCATCATCATCATCTCCCTTGCCGTCAATGTCATCATTGTAAAGTATATATTATTTATTATTTCGAAAGTATGAATACTTTCGACACACAGGATACCGAAAACAATTTTAAATAAGAGTTTCCGTGCATGTTTCTTTACGTGAGAGATTTGAAGTTTATGGGTCCAAGACTTGAGAAATTACAGGGGGGGGGGGGGACACCGTGTAAACGACTTTGGCGGACTATAACTCGCAAATGGTAGAGCTGATAAAAAAAGTGTTGTATGGAAACCCTATCTTATTTTTATAGTCCTTTTCAACGATACCCCACACAAGGGGGTGCACTCAAAAAAATAATTCCACCCCCCCCCCCTTTACGTGTATAGGGAGGTACCCTTAACCCTAGGATGGTAACATCATGTAAATGTACATGCATGGTAACAGGGGTACCGCGTCACCCCAGAAGAAGGAAAATAATAAAAAACTTTTGTTAAAGGAAAATAATAACTTATTATTCTTTGAACAAACTAAAGGAACATTCTTCTTGATATCAATAAGTAATTTAATGAAATGAAGTTAAAAAAAATTGAGTTTCTGATAACTTAAACATAATTAAGACATATTTCCTCACGATGATCAGGACACACAGGTTTTTTCCATTTTGTACAAAAAAAAATCTTCACTTTTTGTCTTTTTTGCGAAAACACAATAGACACCGAGCTTATTTCTGTAATTTGGCGAGGGTTTCGCTAGCTGAAACTTTTTCGGAGACATTTAGATTTGCTCTTATATTACCCGATAGTAGTTGAGGTAAATTTGACTCCAGGCGTAGTCTCATGTGTGGCTTGGCTAGCTGAAATGCTCGTTTTTTTTGGAAAAATGCTTCTAATTTTTTAGCTGTAGTGTGTTTGGATGCTTAGTTTCTAAAAACAAAGGCACATCATCTTCGCCTAAGACGGAAATTTTGTCATCTTCTTCGGAATGGACGGAGCCATTATCTTCATTTTCAGAGTCTACCTCCCCCTCTAATGGCTCGATTTCAATCTCATCATCCTCGGTCATATTATTTAAGTACTGCTCAAGCTCATCACCATCACGAAAATAACAAATAAATTAAAAATAAATAACTAAAATATACATACGTAAATAGTAACAGGGGTAACGAACACGTACCTACAGGGCAAAAAATACGCGTTGCTGCTCCCGTCGCACAACGGCTACTGATGAGGCAAGGTTAGACAAAAGAATACATAAAATGTTAGAACTAGACAGCAAACACTTTTCAAAATATCGGCGCGTGATTGCTCGGGTGGGGTGTTGGGGCACCCCTGTTACCATCCTAGGGTTAATTTTAATTGGGTAATTTTAATTTTTAAAGATCTATATTTGAAGTATCCTCGAACCAAGTTTCATGCAAATCAGTCTATAAACGTAGAAGATATTCTACTGTGACAGACTAGGACAGACTGAACGATCTTATAAGGGTTCCTTACCGGACTACGGAACCCTAAAAAATAAGGAGTTTATGTGTTTACAGGCCTGTGAACTTAGTGTTAAGTCGGTACGTAACATTGTTAACGAAAATAATATACAAATTATTCTTAATTACATATATATTTAGGTATATCAGAATTAAATACCATTGATCAGCGCAACAAACTTAATAAGTGCGTATTTCTAGCTTGTCGATGATCGTCCCACCTTAGGTATGGAACATTTTGTGACAGAAAGACAATAAATTACTTTTATTTGTCTATTACATATAACAACACTGCAATAATTTGCCTTCTGACTTCTAAAGAGTCTTAACTCGCCATTATTTACAAAATAATTTAAAAAACCAAACCAAGATTATATTTTCTTGTACAATTCTATAGAAAACTAGAAACAGTTTTGTGTAGAGCGGACAAGTAAATAAAGAGCGCTGATATAAAGTGCAGCAAGCGTGTAGTTTAGACAGCTAACAGCCATGTCGACAGCTCTTTGTATCGAGTAGCTTTCACACCTATAGTGTTTATGTCAAAGTGTCTATAACATAGGATAAATGGACCAAAGAATCTCATAGGTTTAGAACGTACTACATGGATACTGCTTGAGTATTTTACATGATAATCAGCTGTGGATTATTAATTGCCCCAATAACCATTTCGATCACGATTTCCACCTCGGCGGCCAATCTCAACAGAGATCAGCCAACTACGCAGGAGATATTATAGTGCAGAAATGTGAGCGCAGTACACAGGTGCCTCGCTGTTCCATCACTCTCAAAGTTCGTTGAGACGGCAATCCGACATGACCGGAGAGAGATTAAGCGCAGGACCAACAGCTTAACGTGCTTTCCGAGGTACGGGGTGTAACACCGCCAACTTCCCGTATTTGAGAAATTTAGGACAGAAAATCTCAGAAACAATTTTGGCTCGACCTTGGATTCGAACCCAGGACCTTTCGGATGTAAGGCAGAAACTTTTCTACTACACCAACGAGGCAATCAACATGTGCTATGACATACGTCACACAGCGAAAATAACAAATCCCTCTTGAAAACAAATACTCGTAAAAGTAATCTCTGTATCAAATGTATCATTAAAATTCTCTTTGTATCGTAGACGCGTCTCATTGGCTCTTTCGAATTCAATTCCTACACAACAAAGCGACGTATTGTGTTACTTATTATTTTTGCAAATCGAAAAAGGTCTGTTTTAATCAAAAGCATTGGGAGCCACGCAACCATGAAACCTCGAACGAGAATCGAATTTGCGTAAACAAATGTCTGGGTCAAAAATAGATATTATATAATCATCATCATCATAATCATTAGCCTATATAACCTGTTTAAATATGAGGTGGTACGAGCCATACTCCACCACACGGGCTCAGTGCTTAATAACATCTGACAGTAAGGTTGGTCACTTGCCTCACACACACCCCTCCACCAGGTATTATATAATAATAATTTAATATACAACAATATCACATACATTGATCTGACTCCGTGGTAAGTAGCTTAAGCACTTGTGTTACAGATATCAAAATCAACAGCGGTATTACAAATTAACTTAAATAAATACATATAACACCCAGACCAGTACAAACAGACATGTTCATGCACACAAATGTTTGTACAGTGCGGGGATCGAACCTGCGACCTCTTCCCGCGAACTTCTTAACCATTACGCCAAAATGATCGTCAAAGGTATGGGACTGTACATTAATACCTCAAACCTCAACCGATTTTTGGCCTAGTAATGATGGGATGATTAAATAATAAAAATTGGTTGCCTGTAAAGTCGGTATACGGGCGAAAGTTTTACGTGACAACGACTTTGAGTGGTAAAATAATTTTAATGTGAATATTCATTCGTATAACATGAACCGGTGTGTATGCCTATCTCTCTCACTCTCTCTCTCTCGCTCTGTCTCTCTCGCTCTTAGGCAGGTTAACTGTGCTCGAGTGGAAGGGACGCGTGCCTTTCACTTTTTATGTCTGTCTCACTCGCTCTTAGGCGGGCTAACCATGCCCGAGTCGAAGGGACGCGTGCCTCTCACTCGCTCTCATTGTGAGCGCGGAACGTGAGCGGAGCGTAACGCAGTTCTTGAAGTGTCACCCGGCAAACCAGTTTATAAGACGTCGTCACGTCAAAACAACATGAGCCAGGCAAATAGGTGGTGAGATTCAACGGCTACGCGGAATTTGACTAGCTATTGCCAAGAACCACCGTGATTCAATTCTTCTCTAACAAAAACCGCTTTGAATTTAATCGGTTAATCCATTCGTGAACTATGACGCCACAAACAGACACACACAAAAACACATACACACAATATGTAGTACATACAAAAATAGGGTCAAATTTTAACACTGTTATTGTTTAATTAGAATAAAGTAATTATTGTTTATTATTTATTAAAAACTTTATTGCACAAGAAATGAACAAAGGGTGGACTTAATGCTTAAAGCATTTCCTGCCAGTCAACCTCAAGGTCATGCAGAAAGAAGGCAATGGGTGCAGTGAAAATAAAATTAATTTAGACGAAAGGAAAAAGTTACCGGCAAGTTATTGCCAGTGCACATCTTCGGCATACTGTCGTTGCGACAGTATTAAAGTAAACATATACACACAGTAAAGGCGGTTAGACCATATTTCCGAAATGACTCAAGCACACAGACGCCCGCCTCGACAATCGACGCCCCAGATTTATTATCAAACATATTTGCACTACAGGTATATACTCGTGGGAACAACACCTCCTTTTTTAATCCCGTAGTGAGGATGTGCCGTTCATACAACGAGTTGATTTGTTTAATGACAGTTTTCCCCGGTACAAAAAACTTGTTACTAACATATTTCAGAGTGATTAGATACCCTCGACCCTGCTCACACACATTTACATAGAGTTTAGAAATAGTAAATTAAATAGTAGTGTAATTTATATATAATGTAGCATTATTTTATTAATTATATTGTAAACATGTGGTGCACACTGATCCTGGATTTCTGTACTGTTTGTAATTTTTTTGGTTTATGTGTATTGCATAAGTATGTATTAACAGATATCTGTTTGAGTACCAAACTTTAATAAATAAATAGACAAGGCAGCTCAGCGATAAGCAGGGTACTGTCAGTCACGCGTAACGCACTTTGCACACTAGTAATGGAATAATTAGCATTAGCATCATTAATTAGCATGCTATTTCATCGTTAGCAATAATTAAATTATTTCACGATGCCAAATTGTGTGAATGCTAAAGTTCACGGACAGCGACGTATCGTTGCTTTCATAGATTCGCACGCACTGCTTTAGCAGGCTGCTACTGCTAATAGCAGCCGCTATTAGCACTAGCAGCCAATTGAATCTCGCGTTCGCGTGCTGTCGGGCGACGATCGGCTTTCGAGCGTTACCCGAGTGAATGGCGAACAAAGAAAGAGAAGAGAATACGGCATCCTTGCATTTAGAGTCGTATTTTGCGTGCGGTTTATTGAACTGTTTATTTGAAAGAAATTGTTTGTCTTTTCGTGATTTGATCGAATTATCTAACCGGTGCAGTTTTAATTTTAATGAAGTCAAATTTAATTATAATCTTAGTCACAACACTAAAATGTACGTTTCATACAACAGTCACAATTTTGCAATTTAATGTTATACGCTAACGTTATTTCTCAATTTCGATGAAATTTCATATTAGCATAGCAATAGCGCGTAGCATGCTATGCTATGAAATTTAGCATGCTAATTAAATTAACAGAAAACAGCAATAATTGCCATTACTATTGCACACACATGCGTGATTGACGCATATTTGTTTATTCAGCTTACGCGAACAGTAGACATGGAAATGAGATACTTTTTATGGATTATTTTGCGATTTATTTATATTTATTTATTTACATTTATACCCCGCACTACAAGACCTCATGATACTACTGTTAGCTCATTTTGTGTGGATAGGAACGTAACTAAATATTTTTGAGTGATGGTAGTTTAATTTTTTTTCAAAATTATGTAATAAAAACTAACATCTTAGTCTACCTGTGACCACAGACGATGAAATTGGTCCGAAACGTTAAATAAAAGGTTAAAATAAAATGTAAATAATCCGTAAAAAGTGTCTCATTTCAATGCAATTGACACGTCCCTATGCGTTTACATGAACATTTAAAAAAAAGCCTTATTTCAAGACGGTATAGAAAGGAATAGCTAGTCTGTGACATTATGCCACTGGTGTGCTCAGACTCTTAAAAGACAGAGCTTAAAAAACCGAAAAAGTTTCATAACCCACCAGTTTCTCATAAAATATATATCTCTAAAGAAGGACGTAAGTAGGTACGTATTGTATAGTAAAAAAAAGATAAAAGACATAGAAATATGTGAGATCTTTGTCGTTGAAATTGGGCAATTTACTTCGTTTAAGCTGCTTATACCTGTGCTAATATGAATATGGGAAAATTGAAACAAAGGAATCGCTTTGAAAGACTGTATAGACAAGACAATACGGCAAAATGAAAGTCCTTTGACACTATCCACACTGAACATAAAAAGAAATTCACAAAACTAAAACCCGATTACTTCCAGAAAATCTAGATCCATAGATGTTCAGATTATGAAATTTATAATAAATAAGCGGTTTATTAAATTTTGTAAATTTAAAAAAGGAGTCTTAAATAGGCTCGTGATTTATTTACATTTTGTTTTAACCTGACGTTTCGGACTTTTATAAGATACTTTTTCAAGATACTGTTAGCTCATTTTGTGTGGATAGGAAGGTAACTTAATATTTTTGAGTTATAGTAGTTTACAATTTTTCAAACTATGTAATGACAACTAACACCTTAGTCTTCGTGTGACCACGGACGCTGAAAAGGATCCGTAACGTCAGGTTAAAACAAAATGTAAATAAATCGCGAAATAATCATTAAAAAGTGTCTTTTTTCTAGGGTTAAGTAGTTATGAGGGTTCTGATACACACACACACACACTCACACATAAATAAATACCGGTCTAACATATAACCATCCTTTTAGCTCAACCGTATTCTGTTCACATGAATTAACGTTTTCCAGACGAAATGGCGCTGACCTTACCTGAAAAATCCAATGAGCACTTCCAAAAATTTCGGTATAACTTTGTTATTATTAAGTACACATCAAAGACAGCTTTTCGCTTAAGGCGAAGCCTTCCGAAATGAATATTCAAGTAACCTCGACTAGTTAAAGTTACCTTGGCCGACACCAGATGGCACACCAAACTCTGGTTTAAATTAAACTATTCCACCGGGCAATGTTGATTTTACTGTTTCGAAGGAGATTAGTTATTTAATTTATGGTTATTTTAACGGTTCCTGATATTTTAGGGGGTTGAATACGTTTCGTGTAGACTTTGTTCAATAAGTTTTATTAACTAAAAATACTTACCGTTGTTTCTTTTTATATAACTGTTTCTAAGGCCAAGGGCACAGCTACGGCATACTGGTGCCACGACTCACGATTGTCAGCGGACTTGCAGCGGTGATTGGATGACACGCTGTCAAACTATCTTTTATACGTTTCCATGGTCATTTCTACACCTATACTAAATTGCTAAATTTAGTCCAACGCGGTTCAGCAGGTTTTAAATCGTAACAGGCAGAAAGCGTTCACGTTTATAATAAATATACTAATTGATTTATTATGCTCAGTACAGTGGTTTTATATAGGTAGCTTTTGGTGAGATACAATGAAAATAATAATATACAATACATAAACTACGCTAAATGCACTAATATACACTACAATGTAATGATATACAATAAAGTATATACCAAATTTGCGAGAGGCTGGTGCCAAATATCAGGCAATCTAGAATCTAAAGTAAAAAACAAAAAAAAAAACATTTTATTTTCATAACGAAACAAATCAACGTGAATATATTTTAGACAGCGAATCTGGCCAGTTCTGACCTTATTTCTAAGGTAACTTAATTATTTATTTATCGAAGTAGCTGTAGGTAGCTAGGTAGTAAAAGGTTCTTAGAGCAATTAGTATAAGTGACGCCTACTTCGAGTAAACTAATAATAAATTCGAACTGACTACATAAATAAGCATCAATTACTTGACGATCACTTTGGTGTAATGGTCAAGAAGTTGACTATTAACCAAGAGGTCGCGGGTTCGATCCCGCATTGTAGGAACATTTGTGTGCATGAACATGTCTCTTTGTACTGGCCTGGGTGTTATGTGTATTTATTTATGTTTATTTGTAATACCACTGTTGATACTGATATCTGTAAGACAAAAGCTTAAGCTACTTACCACGGAGTCAGATCAATGGATGTGATGTTGTTGTATATTTGTCTTATATACCTCTTATCTTAATTACCTACATGCAACAGGTTAACGAATAACAAAATAATTCCTAAGGTTATTTGAATTAAATTTATCAAAACTGAATGCAGTTTAATATCGTTTTCCAAATTTTAAATATTGTCTGGACGAGTATTATAAAATGAATGAAGATCAATTGAAATTTGAATTTATCAACTGGATTGCTTAGGGCGCATTCACATAATAAAAAGCCCGTTTCACATATCTGTTTAAACGTATAAGTTTTTTAGCGTATTGAGCTGTTCACACATAATATCGTATTCCGAATTCCGTTTCACAAAATCAAATTCAATCTCTTACTTCTCTTCTCTTCTCTTACTTGTAAAAATATTTCTCTCGGGTGATTTGAGGGTGTCTCCCACAATCATTGATGAAACATACGCTGGCTCAAAGCGTTAAAAAAAGCACTTACAAAATTCAACGACTCCATTAAGGTTCTCGGTAGCTCAGTGGTCAGAGCATTGGACCGGACTTCCAAAGGTCGGGGGTTCGAATCCTTCCCGATAACCAGAGCCGAAAAGAATTTTTTTAGTGTTGTCTTTTCGTAATTCCCAACAAGTTTTTCCACTCAATAAAAAAGGGAGCAGAAACAAAATAAACTGTAAGTCCAAAATAATGAAGCTTTGACCGGAGCTTTTTCCGCAAAAGCTCCGTTGACAAGGATCGATGGACGTAATAATATTATATTAGAGTAAAAAATGCGCTAGTTTGAGTTATTGCACAATACATCATTGGCTCAGTTGATAAATTAAGGTTCGATATTAACACTTGTGTGGGTGGAATTGCGTTTGTATTTAGCGTTCCATGTATCAGAAACTGTTCAATACATGAACATACATTTATTAATTTAAATATTTTTAGTTCATATACAGGATGTAAAAAAACATAACGAAGCCAAATACCACATATTCTACCAGTTGTTACCACCATTTTTTTCCTTTACACCATACCTGGTAAGTTAACGGTTAATGAGGTATTGATGGTTAAAGTTTGAAAAAAAATTGATGATTTCTGCAGAAATGTCTTTTGTCCGTTATAACTTAACTTTTTTCCAAAGAAACATGATACAAATTTTCACTAGTCCTTTCATAAAAAGCCTCTAAATGGCACACTCCGAAATGAACAGCGCACACTCGAACCGAACCGCGTCGCGGCGGCGTATAGCAACACGCCCCGCGGTCACTTTTCCGCGTGCGCGTTGTACATTGTGGGTTAGAATTTAATTGTTTTTTTTTTGATGTCAAAAAATGAAAGTTGTTACCCAGCCAAAATTTATTTTTCATACGATTTGGTTTGATGTACTGAACGCGTGGTTGATGGCTTCGTTAAGGTTTTTTTTACATCCTGTATTAGTAGTTTTTATAACCTTAGTGCTGGCATCAGTGTTTTTATTTTTACTGTTGGCAACTTTTTTCTCTCTGTGAGCTACCATTGTACCAGGAAGATTGTTCTCATTTTTTATTTTAAAAAAAAAACGGTTGCCTGTAAAGTCGGTTTTATGGGCGAAGATTTTACGTGACACCGATCATGTTTGAGTGGGAGAGAGACGCAAGGCATTCGCCGGTCCGGCAGGCCTCTCTCTCGTTCGGTGACTCATCGTTACGTTACCGGGCGTTACACTTTTTCATGAGTGACTCCGAGCCGCAACATAATTTAAGACGTTGTCACCTCAAAATTAATGTAGCAATACGCCATGTTTTCAAGTAAAGCTTGTTTTATTCCGATAGAAATAAGCAAAGCCTTATAAAACCACTTCTTAAAATCTTTGTTCTAAAAATGCGTAGAGTCTTATCAACTGATCAATTAATCATTTTATTTTAAATTGAAAAGAAAATACAAGCGTTTATTTCGCTTCACCTGTGCTGATGTTTTTTTTTCGTTTGCTTATTTTTTTCTAATCAAATCTTGAAAGCTAAATTTTACCCACTGCCCTAAATCCGATTGAGTTGGAATTTTATACTTTTATACACTTTAAGTTTCGATCAAACTCAATTTGACTAAAAGAGCTTGTTAAAAATCATTTTTTTACAATGTGAAATTGAAACACACTTAAGAAGAATGAACTGCGATTGCTCTTCTAATTAAGCTACCGTGACACTTACTCGCCGGTCCGAATTTCTTTAAGTGCTCCTTAGGCTGCAGCCAGCCATGATTCATCACTTTTGCGGTTTGATACCTACAACATCCGAATGAAACACCTTTTCAGCTATTTAATAATCGGTTAAGATGAATTAGCTAATTTATTAAGTTACTTCATTTTTTGCATTAACAATGCTAATTTCTTTACAATTAAACATTAATAACTCACATGGGAGAGCAATCGACCGGCTTGCGAGACGTGCAGGTTTGAGTCCTGCCTGTGGCAGTCCATTTTTCTTCGTCGTGTTAATGCTAAAACATAAAGTAACTTAATAAATTAACTGATTCATCTTAAACGATTGTTAAATAGCTGAAAAGGTATTTCATTCGGATGTTGTAGGTACTTAATAAAAATCTTTTGTTTTTCTTTAGTAGGTACTTGATTTATATAGATTTGGTACCTATTTGGTACCTTCTGGTTCCACTTAACGCGTTTATGCTACCTATTTACTCACAACCAGTATACTCTGTAGTGAAAATATTCCTTTGAAAAGCCAAAAGAAATGTGTTTAGCTTACATATTTCATAATTTGGTATACCATAAAGAAAGCAATGTATGTCGTGTCAGGATGTATGTTTGTCCCGCAACTCCTAACGAAATTATGGCTACAGAACCTCGGTAAAGTACATTATGAATATGGCACTAGTTTTATGGTACTGGCCTATGACGATTTTGTATTACGCTTAGCGCTGAGTCTTATAATTTAGTGCTAATTTGGTTTGACACTCAGAAGTCAATTCAAAACTAAACGTTATCAGTTCACCAGTGTTCGTTTAAACATATAAAGGCGATGGCGTAATCGGTCGAAGCGACAACATCTCCTGAGGATGCCACGTGTAGTGGCGAAACGCATCGAGTGTTTTGTTGGTGTCAGTGTTGTGTTTCGAGGTGCATCTTCTGTGTCACGTTGTGAGTTGTATTGTAAGTCGTGCGACTTCTAGCTCTAGTTTTTTCAAGTGGTTACAGTTGGATGTATTTGGGTTCATGCGCTGGCGTCGTTTAGTGGAAATTTAAAGCATTATAATTCTCGTTTTCAGCTTTAAGCCCAACATCGACAAAAAGTTCAGCTAGTAGGTTTGTCCTGTTTACACATCATTCAACCGTTAATGAAACACTTTCAGTAGGCTTACTTTTACTTAGAAAGCAGTTCGTCATATTTATTTATTAATTTAGTGTATATTAGTATATATTTTGTGTTAATAAATACGTATTCTTTTATAAATTTATTGTATAATTTATATTTTATCTCATGTTTCATATTATTGGTATCATTATTTTTGTGTTTTCTCTTTTATTTATTTTGTCGTACCGCCCACTAATCATTTCTGCTTAGCCCAAAGGTATGACTGGTAGAGAATGAAATAGAAAACAAGCGGTGGAAATCTGTAAGCCTGACTCTAAAAATGTGATACAAAAATATCAATCAGATCCCAGAGAAAACAAATACGGAGTCCCACAAGGTAGTGTACTGGGCCCACTGTTGTTTTTGATATACATAAATAATATTCCAAGTGTAATCAAACACAAATGTATTTTGTTCGCGGACGACATATCTGTGATAGTTAAAACAGATAGCAAGCTAACACTTGAAGATCACATTAATGATATAAATAATACTGTAAAAACAATAATTGCATGGCTGCAAAATAACAATTTATTGATAAACGTCGATAAAACTTATTTCATAAATTATAATAATATACTATATCAATCAATGGACATTAATGTTGATGGACAAAAACTTAAAGGTACAAACATGACAAAATTCTTAGGGGTATGGATAGACAAAAAACTAAACTGGAAAAATCAAGTAGAAAATGTATGCATAAAAATTAATAGATTTTCATACGCACTATACAAATTAGGTAAAGTGGCCACTAAAAATACTGCGCTCACTGCATACTTTGCCTATGTCGAATCTGTCTTGCGCTATGGACTCATTACATGGGGTTATAGCACGGATGCTCATAAAGCTTTCCTAGCTCAAAAAAAATGCATCAGGGCCATATGTGGTGCTGCACCTGACGAGCCATGCCGGCCATTATTCTTGTCTCTGAATATCCTAACTCTTCCAAGTCTGTACATTTTTGAAATTGCCAAGTTTGTAAAACAAAATATGTTCTATTTTAAGCAAGCAAAAGATGTTTACCTGCGTAATACCAGAAACGGCAATAGACTTGTTGCAGATGCCATACCAAAAAGTGCAAGGTTTAAAAAAAATTGTTACTGGATGTGCATGCTCATTTACAATAAAATACCCCAGAACATAAAAGACTTGCCCTTAAATAGATTTAAATGTGTCCTTTATAAGTGGCTACAAGAAAAATGTTTTTATAAGGTGGATGAATTTTTAAATTTGACATAACTAGGTAATTTCAATTGACATTTTTGTAAAATTCTATTAATTTTATTGTAATAATTTTATTGTAATGTAATTTTAATAGTGATGTTTAACTTGTGACTTAAATTGGAATATTATGACATTGTGATGATTACTGATGTTAATATTATAATGTGCATTTTGATAAAATTGTAAAATATTTTCATGCTATTTCTTATAGCTGGAAAAGCTGAGCCTAATCATTTATAAAATTATAACCTACAAAAATTTACCCTTTTCCAAAAGCAAATAAATATTCATTTCATTTCATTTCATTTCATTTCATTTCATTTCCCTTCGGCGCTAAGTCCACCTTTTACACATAGTTTTGGTGTGCAATAAAGCTTAAATAAATAAAATAAAAATATATAGCAAAGGATTGTTTTGCGTCCGAGCGCCGGATCATCATATAAACACTAGCTGACCCGGCAAACGTTGTTTTGCCATATAAATTATTGTGGACAACCCTTATCACTAAGGGGTATGAAAAATAGATGTTAGCCGATTCTCAGACCTACTGAATATGCTCACAAAATTTCATGAGAATCGGTCAAGCCGTTTCGGAGGAGTATGGGAACAAACATTGTGACACGAGAAATTTATATATATAGAGATATTCAAACTATAGTTTTTGTTAAAAATCCAACCTTGGATTTTATATAGGTTTTAGCCATCCCCCTTAATTCTTGTTAGAAGAATGGGTTTACTCGGCCCTTAGAGCATTAGCCCATACTACGGCTCTTTTTTTGCGTAGCGTGTATTATCCTAAAGTGTAGTTCACCAAAGCCAGACCTTGTTTATTACGTTAGTGAAGGTATCTGTGTGTTTTAGTGTTGTTTTAGGTATAAATGTTGTGTTTGCATTATATGGGGTCATGTGAGCACGGAGAAACACCATGGTTTTGTTGTATACCCATAACACAGGTCAACAAAGGAGGGGTCATGTTTTTCTTACGTAAGGTAATTATTAAAGTCTTTAATTTTAGCCTTAAACTAAAAGGTTAATCACATTGAACTTCGATGATGTAATTTCCTAAGTACCTACACAGTGTAAATTGAAGTCGCTTCCCGTGTCTGTATGTATATAGCTAATATATATAGCTTAGATCTCTAAAACTTCTAAACGGATTTTGATGCAGGTCTTTTTAAAATAGTTATAGTGATTTAAGGGAAAGTTTACATAAATCGTAACATGCTTAATTAGAGAACCGAAATCCACGCGGGTGAAGTGGCTGTAAGGGAAGCTAGTAAATTTTAGTATTTACTAAAACTAGAAAACATATACTGTTTTTTATCTTTATTTATTTTAAACAATTTACATTAAAAAACATATTTCACTACCAACAAAAACCCATTTGGATTTGTACGTGGTAAGGAAGATCCACTACACTACTCGTTACAATTTTGACGTGACAACGTCTTATAAATTGGTTTGCCGGGTGACACTTCAAGAAACTGCGTTATGCTCCGCTCACGTTCCGCGCTCACAATGAGAGCGAGTGAGAGGCACGCGTCCCTTCGACTCGGGCATGGTTAGCCCGCCTAAGAGCGAGTGAGACAGACATAAAAAGTGAAAGGCACGCGTCCCTTCCACTCGAGCACAGTTAACCCGCCTAAGAGCGAGAGAGACAGAGCAAGAGAGAGAGAGAGTGAGAGAGATAGGCATACACACCGGTTCATGTTATACGAATGAATATTCACATTAAAATTATTTTACCACTCAAAGTCGTTGTCACGTAAAACTTTCGCCCGTATACCGAATTTAGAGGCAACCAATTTTTTTTTAAGACAATATGTAGTTCTTAAGTATTTATATACTTAAGAACATTATACATTTAGCACTATTTTCTAAATTACTTATTTGTTCAATAATATTGCTAGGATATTCATTTAAAGTAGATGGCAGGAAATACTCCCACATTCTTTTACCATGAACATTGTTGCATGAAGGTATTACCTGTATATATCTGGGTAGGTATGATAAGTTACGCAATCCGGTGCTTCTAGTTTTTACTTGTAATGATTTAATTTGATCTAGGTTTTCATATACAAATTTGATTTTTTACTTTATAATATATGTTTATTACTTTACAATATTTATATAGGCCCACATCATTTAGTATATATTTATTTTTTATTTTATTTGTTGTTTTGTTTTGTTTAACTGACTATGAATATTGTGCGTGTAATACTTTTTGATATATTTTATCATTTTGACATCTGCTCCGCGCCCTCTTGCTCCCTTAATCTTGCTCTCTCTCCCTCTTTCTCGCACCTCATAGCTACAAACCACCAACGTTCCCAATTTTTAAAGCCAATTTTACCTATTATTGGTTTAAATATTTTATGGTTCAAAAGCGGTCACTCCAAGGTCTTATCAGACAGGATTTAAATCCCAGATTGGGTCTAATAAGCCTTCGCTTAAAGACACACTTAACCGTGGCACGGTTACGTGAGCACCAAACAAATTGGTCCTTCGAGCCGGATCAAGGTAATCGACGTTTAGTTTACGAGCAATCACGTCTTAATTTGCTTTATTTTGTGTAGGCTTCAGAAGCTGGATTACAAAGATTTTTTAACCACCGGTTAAAAATAGGGGTGTTATAATTTTGACTCCTTTTCTGTTTTCTTTTGTGTATGTGTTTTTGTGTGTGGCATTGTAGCTCCCGAATGGATGGACCGATTTAAGTGCGATTTTTTTATTCGAAAAATAATTTAATCATGGTGGTTCTTAAGTATGGCCGGTCAAAATCCATCTCTAGCCGTCTAGCTCAAAATGATCGTTTTTAAAGTATCTTTGGAATTAAAAAATCTACACTGAAGTTGGTCACTCGTTCGGGAGTTACAATGCCATAAACACACACATACATAGACACAAACAGAATAGAGGTAAAACTTACACGTCTTCTCTTTTTCATGTATGACTTTGTACTACATAGCCTATAATAATAGCACTAAATTCTCACCTATCAGACGAATAGAATTTCTTGATAATCCTGTTCATGATATTACACAAAATAGAATCTGCAAAACATCCATGGAACACATGGTATTAACACATCAGTATTTCTTTAGTTCAGTCTTCAGTATTTATTTAATAGGAACAGCGATTCAAGAAAAGCCGTCCAATAAATTAGTATGTGAATGATTTAAATTTAAAAAAAACTTAATTTTTGGACAACCAATGTTGTTTGTAAATGTAATCTTTTAATAGGTCGTCTAAGTTACAAATACCTAGTGTACGTGAAGTTTGAAAAACAAATGCTATCCAATTAAATGATTCACTTCTCTCTGCGATATTGCAAGTCAATTCCATCTCAGTGAAAATCCTTCCACCCATAAAATTGCTTTTTCATCCAGATCTGACATCCTCACTCCACTGTGAAAACTTCATAATGTCCTATCACTAGCTTCAATACTACCTATTTTTATTGGCGCCGTCGATTTTAGATTCTAATCTAATTTCCAGCTCCATTCAGTTTAACGCTTATGAAAGTGGAGCTGCTAAAAATAATCACATTTTTTACTCTACCTGATATTGAAAATAGTGAACTTATTAGCAAAGTAATATTATCTGCGTATAAATAAGTGTTTTTGTGGTATATTTAAGATTATACAGGGTTACAGCAAAAGTCGTGATAGATCCGTTAAGAGCGTGGAGTACTCATCATTTCTGACATATTTTACTATAAAAGACCCCTATCCTAAACTTTAACGTTTTCGAGATTTTAGGATAACGTGTTTCATAGTAAAATATGTCAAGATTGATGAGCACTTCACACCTTTAACGGATCTAGCAAACACTTTTCCTGTAACCCTGTATACGCGTTGGGAAGTGCTATGGTAACTAAAGAAAAACTGATAGAAACACTTAAATACATTTATAAATACCCATGACTCAGGTACGAATGCTCGTGCAGGATTCAAACCCGCAACAGCCGGTTTTGTGGTCCATCAGAGTACATTTCATAAGTGGGTCGACCTTAATACGTATAAAGCTACAATTATCATAGTTTTCTTTTTGTTATGTAATGATGGTTTATTATAGTTGAATACACTTTAATTATTTACACATCCAACTGTTACAAGGCAAACTTTTTTGCGGAACTGTTTGACCAAACCCAGATATTTGGCGCAAATTATCCACAAAACTTTTTCTCCGTCTACCCGAGTTAATAGACTAACTTAATTAATAGAATAAAAGGTAAGTCAAATTACTACGAGGTCAGATTTATTTATTTAGTCGAGGATAAGGGATTTTCCTTGCCTTGTATAGGATGATAAGACATAATATACAATTGTATTATTCAATATAGTAAGATCAATTTAGGACGTGGACATTCAAGTCGTAATAGGAAATATGTTTATTCAGAATAAGAAAAACGTGTATCTGTTGCTACATACCTTGTATTAACATGAATGAGTAAAATATCTTAAACAACTAAAGGTGCTCTTTTATCACTGCTTTCTTGTAATTGAAATTAAATTTAGTGTTTTTTTTATTATTGAAAATCACTTGTTTACGGCAAAGTTAAAATATACTTTTAAACGCTTTAATAACTCACTTTAAATTAGTGATTTTAGGGTGCGTACGTATGTATTTAAAAAAAATAAAACTAAAACCCGATTACCCGACTATTCAAAAATATGAAACAAGGTTCATTTTGATTTACAGATGATTGCCGTGGTTGTACGCTACTTCTAGTAAAATAAAGTTTAGCACTAATGTCACTTATTTCAAAAGGGAATACTTTTGAGTAGTCGGGTTTTAGTAATGAAACTCTTTTTTTATTCAAATAGTTTTGGGGACATCCTTTTATTCAGTATAACAATATATTTATATATATATATATATATATATATATATATATATATATATATTTGAATAAAGCTAATTAAGCCCTTTCATTTGATACCTAACACAATCTTATACGTTACAAAAAAAAATTCGTTCATAACTTAAAGTGTCCTAGAAGGCGTACAATAAATTGCAATATAACTTAGCCTATAACCAGCGGACAGCTTAGGCACATTTAATAACATCTCATTTGTTAAAATATGATAGAGGGCTTAGAAATTGAGAGGGAACAGATGAACTTTAAAATGAACATATACTCGTACGTACATACAAATATACATACCGGTCAATATCATAACTCGTCTCTTTGCTTCGCCGTAGTCACGTAAAAATATACGAATTTTCTTATCCGTCACACACAGTTAAAAACTTCATTTATTGAGCCTTAAAAATGGAAACACAGGTCGTTACATTTGATAAGTAGTATGTCGAAAGATTTATCATTCCAACACAAAAATACATTTTCTATAACGTAACCAATCCTTATAGTTCAAATCCTTCTTCGAGTTTCGATTTTATATGCTACAAGGACGCTACGCCACGCGACTACGAGCCGTAGCAAGGAAGGTATCGTAGTAAAGTAACCGTAGTATTACCGCTACGCCGTATTCGACTACGAGTTTCTTGTACTACGACCGATATTGTAGAAGTTCGTGAGTATTTTTGTTGCGGTATGTTTGGTAGGTGACTCGGTTGCGAATTATTTTGCTTAGCATTTTTTGGTTATGTTTATAATATCCTTTGAGATGAAATGGAAGACATACAAGTTATGAAGAAATATTCTTATAATATATTCATAGAAATATTCCTAGTATATTCTTGTGATGTTTTAGTGTAGCGAGCAATATAATGTTATCGATTAACCGATCGGGTCTTTAGAGAATACGAGATACCAAAACATTTATGTAAGTGAGAATACTTTTTGTATTACTGGTAGAGTGACAAAATTTACTGACTACGAAGTAATATTGTCATTTTTAATGGTAAATAACCGACGCTCTTAAATAATAAATTTGAGGCTATATGGACCTCGGCAAAAAATACGATTGTAACACCTGGACCTGGACATTTGTCCAGGGTATAGTTTAAACAAAATTAAGTAATAAAAATGTATTAATAATGATATTTTCCTCCACGATTTTTACAAAAATTTTAATAGGTACGGTACGGTAGCCAGCACTTCAGGATAAACACTGCAATATCTTATGCGCCTGTGATACGGGCGATTTTGCAACAAAAGTGGGTAACCTGATATGCTTGCCACTGTTCCTTCTTTACGCGGAGGAAATGCGTTCCGCATAGCTTCTACCCTGGGGACGGCAGTAGTAGTATAGATGGTTAAGTGGGACATCCTAAAGGACGGTGACTACCACCACCACTCTCAAGTATACCCACTAAAACCTTCGCGAGTTTCCTCGTGCCGGTATAAGCAGGACATCAGAGAATCGCTTGTCGCATGCGCTTAGTTGCGTCAAAAAGGTACCTAAAACTAAAACTATAAAATCGTTACCTAATGCATGTGAAAACACGTATTTGAATAACCCAATAAACAGAACGCCATAAACGCAGGTACATACTTAACAAACTAAGTGGTATAATTTCTCAAGTTACAAGCAGACCGAGTCGGGTGTTACAAGTTAGGTAGACGCACACTGAGACTTCAAGCCTTGCGCTAGTTGCGCCTATTGTTTAGCTAAGTTCTCATCTGACGTACAGATGGTTAGAACCACCAACACTTCATGTCCTCAGCTAATAACTGGGGCTGTAATCTCCAACGTTTCGGTTTTATTTTCGGATCTAGCCATTGCTTTCGCTCGCACGGTTCAGATTGCAAGTGACAGGGATAGCTACATCCGAATCAACAAACAACGGATTGAATAGTAAGACTAATCTGTGCCAGTAAAATTTTGTTTTAAGATGATTCATCCATAAAGGTCCTGTTTTGGAGCATGGAACCCTAATATGTTAATAATGTTTTGACAATGTTTTTGACGTGACAACGTCTTATAAATTGGTTTGCCGGGTGACACTTCAAGAAACTGCGTTACGCTCCGCTCACGTTATGCGCTCACAATGAGAGCGAGTGAGAGGCACGCGTCCCTTCGACTCGGGCATGGTTAGCCCGCCTAAGAGCGAGTGAGACAGACATAAAAAGTGAAAGGCACGCATCCCTTCCACTCGAGCACAGTTAGCCCGCCTAAGAGCGAGAGAGACAGAGCGAGAGAGAGAGAGTGAGAGAGATAGGCATACATACCGGTTCATGTTATACGAATGAATATTCACATTAAAATTATTTTACCACTCAAAGTCGTTGTCACGTAAAACTTTCGCCCGTATACCGACTTTACAGGCAACCAATTTTTTATTTTTACAAAAAGCGACCAATTTAGTTTGTAGTGTGCTGTTACCGTATAATTAACACGCACACACTCTTCCCCATCTTTAGTATATAAGCACATTACTATTATAATAAATTCTTCTTAGATCGCAGTCAGTATCTTATTTCCCGTCGCCCTAATCACGACATTGCATGGCGACCCTGCCAGTGCTGCCTTATGGCGGTGCTGAGCAAGATTGTAAGATTGCGTTAAATGTCTCGACTCGTACGAGAGTTTAAAACGTTAAAGGATTTTTCGCATAGCTAGATCAAAGGCAGTGCGACGGGTTTTGTTGCCACTGCGCAGGCGCCTAAAAATAATGAATAAGAGAGATACTTACCTTTTTAAAAAAGTAGACAGCCAAAAAAAATGTAATTATTTGATACTGCTTTGATTTTACTACATATACTTAATGTAATCAGCGTTCTTACCTGAAACAAATAAAATACAATTAGTATAAAAAAGATATTGATACATCTCATTTACTTTGAAAGTTAGGTTTATTGCGTCAAATTACGTAGCAATCATTCATACCTACAAATAAATAAATGCCTTTTGTTAGTTGTTTTGATTTCTACTAGGTATGACTGGTAGGTAAGGGTCTTAAGTTTTAAGTCCACTTTTTTTCTAGTGTTTTTGGGTTTTATGACCAGCTAAAAAGAGCCGCTCAAGACCGCATCGGTTTCTACATGCTGACTTCCAAACTTCAATTTGAAGATGGCACCCCATGATGATGATGATGTTTTTGGGTGATAAAGCTTTAAAAAAATCTTTGAAATTTTGTTTCTTTTCGATACACTACATTGAGAGACTTGTGCTTTCATTGGACTTACATAAATAGTATTTTTGTCGATGAAACAAATCTATACAGATGGTAACACTCAATCAATCAATCCAAACACTATGGCGTCTTTTAGAATTGTAATAAGGATGGGTTTTTATTTAAAAAAGTAACCTAATGGGATCTACTATATGCTTTTGGAAGAAGGCATCAGGGATTGCTCCACAACCCTTTCCTCCGTATATCATGTCGCGAACCGGTCCTCTACGCACGGGGTGAGACGCGTGGGAGGAGGGCTACGGCGGCACCCCCGCCGGACACTTGCGCTCGACACACGGAATACGACGAACATCACCAAAGCTCCAGCCGCGACCCGCGTTCGATTTCCTTAGCACTTAGTGTTTGTCCGGGATCATTTATGTAAACGGCAATAAACCAGCCCTTTAATATACAGTCCGCTTTTTATTAAGTCCTTTAGGACCCTCACATATCACAAGCGCACTATTAATCGAGGCTGTACTTATTATTCCTTGTAGCTAACTCAATTATAGCCTCCATCCTAAGGAACTCATTTAGAAGGCTTTGTCTGCTTCGGTATTTCGGAAGCGATTGTCTCTAATCTTTATTGAAGGTAAGAGATTACGGCCTTATTATCGAATCTTAGAAAGGTTGTCTGTTTTAATTAGGTTGATGTTTTTACTATAATAAATAAATAAATATATCACATACATTGATCGGACTCCGTGGTAAGCATTAGTGTTACAGATATCAGAATCAACAGTGGTATTACAAATACACTTAAATAAATACATATAACACGGTTAATTTATTTATTTTTTATTTAAAACTTTATTTCACAAGAAATCTACAAAGAGACTTTATGCTAAAAGCATTTTCTGCCAGTCAACATCAAGGTTATGCCGAAAGAAGGCTTCTTGACCATTTCACCAAAGTGGTCGTTTTCTATTCTAAATGGATAGAAAACTCTCTATTCTTTATATTATAAATTAGGCATTGTAATATACTCGTCACAGTTTCACACAAGTACAAAGCACTAGCCCATTAAATAAATAAAATAAAATCGAATTTATTTGAGGAAATTGGATTTAGAAACCTCAAAAATTATCTGCGTTTCTCTTCTATATTGTAGATGTTTTATATAAATTTTCCTCTTCAACCATACTATTTAATAAATAAAAAATGATATTATTACGCAGTTACATACACTGTGTAGTTAATAATAATAACATTATTTCAATCACTGTGTAGTTTGAAAGATCTAATCGTAGTCGTACATCCATGTCCACGTCTATTTCATTAATCAATTACTTAAATAATAAAAATATATTATATTGATGCCGCATCCAGTATATTCTTACTCTTTATGTTGTGGTTGCCTGGTGTAGTAAACAACAGGCGATGATGTTTCTGTTGCATGATTTGTCCATTCCACCGACTATTAGTAAATATAAAACTACCTAATTTTTATTTTTTAAGCTTAAATTTTTTATCACGAGTGCGCTCTTACTACTGCTATTATTGTTACTTTTAAGTATAATGAATTTTTCTTAGTAAGTGAAATTACAATGTAATTCTTAATGATAATAAAGTTTCTTAAACCTCACATATAGAGTTTTGTTTGTTTCATCACTACATAGTGGAAAGCAATGACGCTTACCGCGTCTTTCCCTATGTCTGTATGTATGCTTAGACCTCCAAAACTCATCAACGAATTCTGTCGCAGTTTTTTTTTTAAATAGATTGTGATTTAAGACGAAGGTTTATATGTATAAAAATGTGGAATAAATTGGAAAACCGTGGGCAGGAAAGCGTCTGCCGGGTCTACTTGTAATGTGATATACCTTACGGCAATACAAAAATAGGGAAAATGGCCCAATCAAGAGGCTAAGTGTGGAAATAGGCCAGCTAAACTAAAATTGCCTTCCGAAATTAGGTCCACCTTTTGTACAAAGTTTTGTTGTGCAATAAAGCTCAATAAGTGATGATGATGAATCGAGTTTCCTAGCTGTAATGTAAAACTAAAGGCAAATTGTAATTGTTTTGAATTAAACACTTTTCGTCACTTGATAATAATAGGCTGTGATGAAAGCGGGTTTAACAAACGTAGTTGAACTCTCAATTTTTTTGGATAAAATCAACAATACACAGCAATACAACATACAAAAGTGAATCAGCTAGATCATTTTAAATATTTTTTCGCTTTACCTGCTTTCTTCAAATCTTTTACATTGCCAACGACAAATACATTAGATAGGCAGACATAGATCTAGGTAAATAATATTCAGCCTATTTGAAATGTAAATCTCTTTTATCGCACATACTACCTGGTAGAACAGAGCTCTAACCACACTTGACATAACCCAAAACTTGTCTGGAAGGATCGCTCCCAGCGATAAGACCGCCTAAATTGTACATGTACTTATTTCTAACACTTGTCTGTATTTCAGTTCTTTTCGTGGTGTACAATAAAGATTTAATATGTATATCTATAAAATAGTGGTCTCTGTGGTGGTATCATTCGCGTTAAAGCATCCGACTTATATATTTTACACAAGCTTTTTTATATATGTGTATTTGTGAAAAAGCTGTAAAGTCTCATATCTATCGCACAAAATTTATAAAGCACCATTACATCTATTATATATCTTCTGACAAAGTGACGATCATTACCTACAATTATTACTTACAATCTGAGGGCGATTCAATTAAATGGCTCCAAAACGAGTCACAAATTAACAGCTCAGTGATTTGATCAAATTAGAGAAGGTGTTGAGTCGAGAGAGCGGTGCCCAGTAATAGCTGGGTTTAGACACAGTCTAAGTTAATAAGCCAGCTAACTAGGATGGAGGATGTGAACCCCCGACCTATGGAAGTCCAGTCCAATGTTCTAACCACTGAGCCACCGAGAACCTTAATGGAACCCTTGAATTTTGTAAGTGCTTTCCAACGCTTTGAACAAGCCTATGTTTCATCAATGATTGTGGTAGACACCCTCAAATCACGAGGGAAATATATTTACAAATAGGTTCAGATGAAACAGGCCAATTTTTTTTAAATTCGAAAAGACAAACTTATAAATTTTACCGGAGCCGAAAATATTTTTAAGTGATAAGTCATTTCGAATTTTAAAAATAGCTTTGTAAACGCAAAAAAATACTTAATAAATCGCTCGTGTTTCCGAACGAACTTTGACGTCACGTCCGAGCGGCAACCGGACCGGTTGCGCGTGCGCTCTTGGTAGAGAGTAGTAGAGGTATATTCCTCACGCGTGCGCTTCAACTCGTCGCCTCGCTTCAGTCGCCCACTTTGCTATCGTCCCCCGAAGAGTCAACAGCTCATAAGTCTCACGCTGTCCCTCTGTCCATAAGTAGTCGATTTGGAATATAAGGCTCACTAGTCCTCTGAAGTAATTGTAATCATCCTAACTTAAATATTTAGAAACCTTTTGTCTGTCCTTTTTTAACATCAGGGAAATGCTGTAACGCATACCCACCAGCCGCGGGGGCAGCTGGGGGTTATGTGGGACTCCAGGCCTCAGAGAGAGAGAAACCCTATGTCTGTCCTAAGCAAACTTCAAAGTTAAAGAAATACCATTGCGAACTTGATTCTAATTTTAAGATTACTCTCTTTGTGTGTTTAGTTTTTTGAAATAACGTTGATTATTTTAGTAGGACGTATTAGGTGAAATATAATTATTATATCTTGGCTAACGTGTGATTTTTATAAAAGTCGTTACTTAATAAAGATTCAAGAAATGTTACTCTCACAGTCAGTTAACGGAGCATTAGCATCCCTTACTTAATACTTAAGTTAAAGTTGCGCCATACCGTTATTATTTAACGATAGATTTTGTCATGAACGTTTTGACATTTGAGGTTATTTTGTCATTTATTGACTGTCACGTTGGTAAAGTGGCGATGTTTTTGCCTTACATCCGATCGGTCCTAAGTTCAAGTTCCAGGTCGAGCCAATAATTGTTTCTGAGATATTAGATTTTAGATGAAGGAATGCCCAAAAATGATTATTTTTTTTTGCAAAATAAAATTTTCACGAAAAGGTGGACTTAACGCCATAAGGCATTCTCTACCAGTCATGTACATGCACCAGTTATAGTTTGATTAACTAGACTTCAAAACTGTTTGTTTCAACCGCACTGTGGCAGTTGGCCGGAGAGATCGGCACATCGGCAGCAAATAAACAATCTGGACGTTATCCCCCACACATAAAGCCCACAGATCTGTCGTTACAAGTATTAGCCACATACGACCATTTGTAAAACGTTTTCCGTTTGTCAAAGGATAATTTAGCTTGATGGAAGGGGATGTGATTTTTTGAGTCGTGTACTATCTATAATAAGACAGTTTTTGTGATCCGGGGCTAAAAGTTAGTGATTTGCGACATTATGGTTTCACAAATGTATATTATTTTTCAGGTGCAATAATTGATGGAATCAGAGGTTACTTTGTGGATATCCATAACTAAAGCTGAGAAAAAAATGTTTAAATGTCCGCTAGTCCGCTATTCGACACCAGCCCTGGTACCCAACCATATTCATCCGTAACCACTTCCGGAAATAGCGCCGGAAGTCGCAGGACTTAAAATACCAGTCACAACGTGGCACGAAAAATTCACTTAGGCAAACTGTGCTACCGTTTTGTCGAAAACTAAAGTCTACTACACATATAAGATCCGGAACGAGGTTATACGACATAAGACTAAGGTAACTGATGTTGTCCAAAAACGTAGCAAGCTGAAGTGGCAGTGGGCTGGCCATGTCTGTCGCAGAACCATAGATGGAGCAGGAAGGTTCTTGAATGGAGACCACGCTTAGGTAAACGTAGTGTGGGACGCCCCCCGGCTAGATGGTCAGACGACCTGCAGAAGGCAGCTGGTAGTGACCGCAGGTAAAGGGCGGGAGATCGTGCGCTGTGGCGCTCCTTGGGGAAGGCCTATGTCCAGCAGTGTAACAGGCTGATATGATGATGATGATGAAAGTCTAATAATCAATAAAATATTGTTATTGTAAATGGGGATAACATCACATATTGGCATCACATAACTCTGATCCTTTAGTAAGAAGCTTAAGCACTTGTTTCATGGAAATCAGGGACAACGAAGGTAAGTAACACAAGCAACCCAGACAATATTAAAAATTGGTTTCCAACATTGTCTCCTTCGATCGAACCCGGGACCTCAGAGATGGCGGCACCTTGTGACCGATGCTCACACTACTCTACCATGGAGGTCTTCGATGATCTAATGCCGACTAACTTTCAGATTGACGGACAACGAATGCTTGCCATGCGGAACCCTTAAAATCGCGACAATGCAACGAAATCGTTACAGCAATACTTTAGTGAAACTAAAACAAACTTCCCAGTTTAAAGGAATCCGAATGAGCAAAGAAAACAGCTGGTGATCAAATTGGGATGATGACACCTACCTTAAATATTTTCAAGAGCATGGCGTTTATAAACATAGCTCCTATGAAGTTAATACAACCAATATATTTCCAAAAAGCTGTAGAAACCAATTTTTAAACACACAACTCAATAAATATTTGGTCAATTGACTCGTGACCGTGACGTCACGATCATGTATTCCCATACAAAATCTATGGAGGCAGACCGTTTTGACAGATAATAAAAAGTATGTCAACGATTGGTGGTGTCATCTAGCCAATTGTCATTTAAATAAAAAAACCGCTTTAAAATCGGTCTCTTCGTTAAGGAGCTATGATGCCACACACAGACATACACGAACAAAAACAACAAAATAGAAAAGGGGTGAACCTTTTTTTTCGGAGGTTAAAAATTTCTAAAATTAAAATACTGCAAAATAAAACATATTATTTGTTTTTACAGCAAAGTCTCGCAATTTCATTGCATTTGTCAACACACAAAGTTAGGACGCGTTCAAACGTGATACGCCATTGGCGATTTGTCAAAAAAACGATACGTCATGACAGATAAACGTTCACATTGCATACGGTATCTTGTGTTTTCATGATTCATCAAGATTCCTAAATTGATGTTCACATTTTGCTCGTGACGATTGGTGATTGTTGTAGTACGATACGTGATTTAAGACGTATCCGTCTTTTAAACAGGTTTGAACAAAGTACGAAAAGATATTACACTTAAAAAATTCTTCCTCTTACTGCTCTTTGAAAGCAGAGCATTGGACCGGATTAGGTCGGAGTTCGAATCCTCCCTGATGACCGGAGCCGAAATGATTTTTAAGTGTAATGTAAATTTAAAAAATAGCGTTGTGATCACAAAAAAAATACTTAATACATTAAACATAGTATTAAATATAATAAAAAGGTGCTTAATTCAGAAGCATAGCTAAGGTCACAAAAAATCGTAGGTATCGTGATAAAAGTGTTTCGTGAAAAAACAGGATTCGTCTCCGTGTGAATGCGCCCTTACTGCTGTTTTTGATGGCACGCCAAACAGAGTGAGCTGAAACTGCAACGGGATTTTATTTTCAGCTGAAATACGGTAGGGATATAAAAATACGGATCAACATTGTAAAGCAGTACTATTCATTTTTCCATGCTGGCTTGTATTTTGACGACATCTAGGTCTGGTGGTTTGCGCTACGAATTGAGACACACACACAAACAGACATAGAAGTGAAACTTATAACACCCTTCTTTTTCGTCCGAGATTAACTAATAGACTACCATTGTCACTCTTTGTGAACATTTCGCCAAAAACTACAAACCTCGCACTAAATTGTGACTTAGTATTTTTCGTCCGAGATTAGCTAATAGACTAGAGACATTCTTTGTGAATAGTTCGCCAAAAACCGCAAACCTCGCAAAAAATTGTGACTTAGTGCTCAGACCAAATTGGCTCATATCCTACACGGAAGTCAAACTAATGACCCAGCTAAGAGCGTGGCTATTCGCCCATAATGGGGCAAAATGGAAGGGGCCATAAATCGACCTTAAAGGCACGAATATGTTAACATCACAGCCCTTAGAATTATCATTAGGTACGAAGATGTTGCTTGTAAGGAAATGCTCTGGCTATTTTTTTTCCCTGACAAAAAAAACCGTGGTTGCCTGTAAAGTCGGTATACGGGCGAAAGTTTTACGTGACAACGACTTTGAGTGGTAAAATAATTTTAATGTGAATATTCATTCGTATAACATGAACCGGTGTGTATGCCTATCTCTCTCACTCTCTCTCTCTGTCGCTCTGTCTCTCTCGCTCTTAGGCGGGTTAACTGTGCTCGAGTGGAAGGGACGCGTGCCTTTCACTTTTTATGTCTGTCTCACTCGCTCTTAGGCGGGCTAACCATGCCCGAGTCGAAGGGACGCGTGCCTCTCACTCGCTCTCATTGTGAGCGCGGAACGTGAGCGGAGCAGCGTAACGCAGTTTCTTGAAGTGTCACCCGGCAAACCAATTTATAAGACGTTGTCACGTCAAAAGAGAAGTGTTAGAAGTTTGGCCTCTATTCTGTTTGTATGTGTATGTCTGTGCCATCGTAGCTCCCGAACGAATAGATTGATATCAGTCCAAGGTTTTTCATACGAAAGATAATTAAATCACAGTGATTCTTAGCTATGGCTGGTCAGGTGGCTGGTATTTTTTTTTAATTTGAAATTTTAGTTTTTGTTGGCTAGAAAACTAAAGAACTCTATTCGTAGAATCGGTAGTGCTATACTTTTAAAGTACGTTATGAAAGCTATAAGGCATCATCAGAAAGAGGTGAAATTGGCCCTCAAGCCTGAACATGGAGAGGAACAGTTGATAATATTTTTGGGAAGATGAGGACTTTTTTAGGCTAGCCTGGGTTTTATTCGATTTTGGTTTGAAGTCTTTTTGAAAAAACTGTGCGCATCCATAGTTACTTTAAAGATCACTGTGCGCATCCAAAGTTACTTTATAGATCCATAGTTAATAAATTATGACGACGACTTGACGACCACTTCGGTGTAATGGTCAAGAAGTTGACTATTAACCAATATGTCGCGGGTTCGATCCCCGCACTGAACAAGCATTTGTGTGCATGAGCATGTCTGTTATTACTGGTCTGGGTGTTATAAGTATTCATTTAAGTTAAATTATAATACCACTGTTGATTCTGATATCTGCAATACAAGAGTTTAAGCAAGCTACTTACCACGGAATCAGATCAATATATGTGATGCTGTTGTATTATATAATATAATAATAATAATATACGGTGACCAAAATTTCCATATTCAACACAAAACGAAAATCTCATATTTTCGATGACAGTTAAAAGATAATCAATCATAGCTTCTCGACCGCTCAAAATCAAATTATATTCGCCCAATATTCGGGCCCAATATAAGGGGCTTATGTCATAATGCTGGTTCAATATACTGTAAAAACCTACTCTTTAAAAGTATTTAAAAATTCACCTCACTACAAGCCGTCCATCTGAAAAAGCATTCGCCATTTTAAAAAACCGGGCAAGTACGATTCGGACAAGCTCACGAAGGGTTCAATACCATACCATTTAAATATGTTGCATTTAGAGTAAATCTGGTGTGGCGACCTCTGCCGTTCGTTATCACAAGCGCACGCCTAACGGCGGCAAGCACGAAAGCGAGCGCTAATACGGCTCTATAGGCTAGATGGCGCTGTTAGCCTAGTACCAACCTAGTACCGCACATGAACCGCGGTATATAAGATTTCGATCCAGATTAATATAGATAGACAAATTAAGATGATGTCTATCGGACCTTCGTCCCCGACCATAACACACGGTCGGTAGGAGGCGCTTCCCTTTAGCTCCCTAACTCTGTTGCACTAAATTAGTGTTGCCGCGATTAAACTTAACAGAGCGCCCTCTTGCGGCACGGGCACGGATGGTAAAAAATCATGTGAAATTTGATTAAGTATTTAATTTAAGTAAGCCTCCTTATTTCATTTTTTAATTCTGCATTGCTGTTGCGTACGTACGGCAATGGAGTGGAATTCGCTGCCGGCTGAAGTGTTACCTTTAGAATATAACTTGGATCTTTTCAAGAAGAGAGTAAATAGGTTCCATCCTCGGCCACATCGTCTCTTACCATCAGGTAAGATTGTGGCCAAATGTCTGAATAGCAGAATATTAAAACAAAACGTTTTTGTTGTTCGGCAGCAACATAAAAATCTACATCATCTGTAAAAAAATAGCTAATTTGGTATGTGAGTTCATGAGATACAACTTGGTGTCAGACGGATTCACAGATAGAAGGACAGCGTAATCCCAGTAATACGATTCGTTTTTAGGGTTCCGTACCTCAAAAGAAAAAAATGGAACCCTTATAAGATCACTTTGTTGTCCGTCCGTCCGTCCGTCTGTCAAGACCGTTTTCCTCAAGAACGCGTGGAGGTATCAAACTCAAATTTCTATGTGATACTTAAGTCTACTGTCCGTAGAAACTGTAGAAAATTCAACCTTCTAAGCCAACGCAATCAAAAGATACAGCCATTTAGGCCGCAAATTTCCGCAAATTTTCGAAACTCGCACGGGAATCAAAACCTACAGGGTACTTCCCGTAAACTTAGAATCTTGAAATTTAGTTCGAAGTCACGTCTTACGAGTATAGTACAGATATAGGAAAAATTACGAAAACCGTAAATTTTCAGTTTCATCATATAAAAAAAAATTGACAATTTCGAAAATTTCAAAGTTACTACTCCTTATCACATGAACGCGTTGAGATATTAAATTAAAATTTATATTAAATATATAACTTGTGAACTTGAAACTTGAAATAAATATGTGAACTTTTACTTATATACCTACAGGTTTGTACGGAACCCTCGATGCGCGAGTCCAATTCGCACTTGACCGGTTTTTTACCCTTTGAATACGGAACACAAAAAAGCAGTCGCCATTTTGAAAAAACGCCGTTAATTTTTGCCGCCATTGCTGACGTCACATCACTTCCGGTGGACGGGCCAATTGCACCGATTTATATCCCGCACTGCAACCATTATACAGGGTGGAATGTGCGTGTTTTTGCCGAAAATACCCTATGTTTAGGGAGATTTTAGACGGGAAAACAATTTTAAAGGTACATTAATGGTGCTGTAAAAATGATAAAGTTGAGAGAAAATATGACTAGTAAAATTCACGAGTCATATTCTAAAATTCGTATAAAATAAATAGGAATTTAAAACTCCGATTTATTTGAGTAACAGGCAAGATAATCACATATGCAAATTTCTGTCGCAGCGACTCGCGACGCGCGAATCGTCAGTTATTAAATATTTGCGTAGCTTTGTGTAATAATAATAGTTCTCCTAGCCGATTTCGACCACGGGGGACAATCTCAACAGAGATCAGCTAACTGCGCAGGAGATATTATAGTGCACAAGTGTGAGCGCAATACACAGTTGCACTCACTGTTCCATCACTCTCAAAGTTCGATGAGACGGCAATCCGACATAATTAATTAATAAAAAATAAATATTTCACAACAATCACATCAATTTAAGCTTCCAAATTCCAAAGTCCCAAATAAGTTACGAAGCTTGTGTTATGGGTACTAGACAACGGATAAACATACTTAAATACTTTTTTTTGTAAATAAATACATATTATACAAAGATAACGCCTAGACCAGTACAAACACATATGTTCATGCACACATGTGCTTGTACTGTGCGGGGGTCGAGCCCGCGACACTTAGTTTTAGATATGTATGTAGACCAAACGGTCGTCGAAACTGCCCGGAGAGAGATCAGGCGCAGGACCAACGACTGAACGTACTTTCCGAGCCACGGGCTTTGTGTACAAAGGGGCTGAATCGCTGTCAGTCGCTAATCGCGGCGACAGTTTGTTACAAGTGTGACCAGGTGCTACACAAAAAATGGCAATCTAATTTCACATATTTACATGACCTCACATTTCATTTTTAATAGATATTATCACCGCATATATTAGCCATACCGTACGCGTTAGCTTGACACATGACATATTGACCGAACGTTACGTCAAGTTACGTTACTACGTCAGACAACACATGAGGTCCTACTCTCTAAGCCAGTGATGGGCAAAGTTAGGCTGCGAGTCAACTTAGCACTTTACTCGTATAAGTCAAGCTTTAATCCGGCCCGCCGAGGGTCCATCGACGATGGATGACCCACTATAGTATTTTTTACGGTCGAAAAGTGTAAAGAAATAATCCTTTTGTTACCTACGGAAATTGCATCTAAGTAATTTTTTTTTTTTGCTTTACAGCTAAACTAGTGGCGGAGAGCAAGAAAAGTTTTTTTTTTTTAATTCTGTCCCTCCTTTTTAGGTTCTAAGTGACAGGGGTGGTTTCATCATTGTCATTCATTGTCCTAGGTGAGCGACTAATCGAGACGGTGTTGCGCGTGTTCCCGCGCGCCCTCTGTTGTTTCTGCAACGGGTTCGAGTTTCTCCCTCATCGCAACCCTACTGGTTGCTGCAAACGCTCGACTTGACTCGCTGCAAAGTGAGTCGGCCGAGTCCGGGGAATTGCGGTGAATGCCTGTGGCCCTTCGGTCTACGGTGAACCCGCCACATCCCCGACTCACATGGCACCGGAGGGCACCGTCAGGTTTTTAGTGGGCAGGTGGGATCTCTCTCTGAGGCCTGGAGTCTCACATAACCCCCAGCTGCTCCCACGGCTGGCGGGTATGCGTAACAGCATTTTCGTGACGTGGTAAGAAAAAAAAGGTGAGCGACAAACACGACAAGCGCAAAACTCGCGACAAAGTGGCAAGAGGCGACTAAAATTAACACAAGACGTTTGAAATATTGGTTGCATCGCATCGCATCGCGCTTGTCACATTGAATCGCTCACTTATCAGAACGCCTTAGAGTAGGGGAGCTGTCCGCATGTCTCACAGTAATATCCGACCGGATACAAGGCCGATGGAGTAATGAGCCGGCTAAGAGCACGTCATAACTCGGTCATAAGTGATATCTCGAATATCGATGATATAGGATATTATTATCGGGGTATATATATATATATATTTCCAGCGCTTCTACAATGGCACTCGAACCAAATCACTCATCACCTACTACAAATTTATAGAGCCTGCATAGCTTTCAAATACGTACCGAAGCAATGGAGGGAGGCAAAAATAGTCTTCCTGCCTAAACCAGGCAAAGAAGACTACACCCTAGCCAAATCCTTCAGGCCTATCAGCCTAACCTCATTTCTCCTGAAAACACTAGAAAAACTAGTAGATAGACACCTAAGAGACGATGTGTTAAAAACCAGATCTCTTCACCCACAGCAACATGCCTACAGGAAAGGCAGATCAACAGAGTCAGCACTACACATGGTAGTGCATAAAATAGAATCGGCCATTAACAACAAAGCATCAACACTTGCCGCTTTTATTGATATAGAAGGGGCATTTGATAAAACAATGCACAACAGCATCAACCACGCCCTACAAAAACTGAAAGTAGAACCAGTCATAACGGAATGGATAAATGAGCTGGTAGTAAAAGGGCGGTCCAAATTGCGGTAAAAACGATCACCCGTGCAAGGGTGGTCAGGGGGTGCCCCCAAGGGGGCATTCTGTCACCACTCCTATGGAACATAGTAGTAGACAGCCTCTTGAGGACTCTGAACGAAAGAGGCTACACTACTATTGGTTATGCAGACGACCTAGCAATTCTGATAAATGGAAACGCAGAGAACATCCTCTGTGATGTAATGCGTGCTGCTTTTCAGATTGTAGAAAAATGGTGTGAGGAACACCAGCTGTCAGTCAACCCCAAAAAAACAGAGCTCATCCTTTTCACTAACAAAAGGAAGCTACCAAATCTTAAACTACCAAAATTATTTAACACCGAATTAACCCTATCAACTCAAGTAAAATATCTGGGCATCACTCTCGATAGCAAGTTGAACTGGGGAAATCACATTGACAACAAAATTAAGAAGGCCTGTATAGCATTCTATCAGTGCAAAAGACTCCTTGGCAGAAAATGGGGTCTCAATCCAAAAATCACACTTTGTCTATACACGTCAGTTATCAGACCCTCCTTAACCTACTGATCAGTTGTATGGTGGCCCAGAACGCAACTGTCCACTATCAAATCCAAACTACAAAGCTTGCAGCGCCTAGCGAGCGTAGCAGCTACAGGATGTATGAGAACCACTCCATCAGCCGCCCTAGAGTTCCTACTGAACCTTAGACCTCTTCATCTGGTCATACAGGAAGAAGCAAAGACAGCTGCCTTAAGACTGAGAGCAAATGGGCTATGGAAACAAAACACTATGACAACGCACTCCAAAATCATGGAGGACATCACGAAGGAAAGACCCCTTCTAGATGCACCCATGGACAGGATACCATGCCACTACATCTTTGATCGAGAATACATTATCCAACTTACCGAAGAACGGAAAGACAACTCTGGCGTCAAAGAAGTTAGGATATACACAGACGGCTCCAAAACCTCACAAGGAACTGGAGCTGGAGTGTTCTCGTACGACTTAAACATCAACATATCAACCACCCTGGACAAACTAAACACAATTTTCCAAGCAGAATGTATCGGAATTATCAGAGCAGCACAGGCGGTTGCAGCCAGAGACGTCGGAGATCTCAATATCAAAATTGTCTCGGACAGTGCATCCGTGCTTCAAGCTCTACAAAACAACACCATAACCTCTGCCCTCATATTGGAATGCCACAACGCACTCCAACACATTGCAAGGAAAAATAAGATAACCTTGCAGTGGATCAAGGGACACAGCAACTCTCTCGGCAACGACGCAGCCGATGAACTCGCGAAAAAGGGATCCGCGACAACAGTGTTTGGCCCGGAACCGCTACTACCTATACCGCAGGCCCAAATAAAAATATGGCTGCGAGAAGACACCGCAAAAAACCATCTGCTAGAATGGACAAGCAATGAAGGCTGCAGGCAAACTAAAAATGCAGTTCAGATGCCATCTAAAAAGCTTGTCCGCAACCTCGCCAAACTAACGCGCGACAATCTACGCAGAGTTATAGGGATAATAACAGGCCATTGTCCCCTAAACAAGCACCTATTAAACATAGGTGTAACAAACAGCCCTCGATGCAGAGGATGCCTCGAGGAAGAGGAAACGCCACAGCATGTACTCATGGAGTGCACAAGCGTGGAAAAACAGCGAGCAGACATTCTAAAAAACCCAACATCATTCCAGGAAATCTTTAGTGGCCTAGGCAGGCTGCTAGCCTTCTGGGAGAGCTTGGGTTGGTTGGAATAGAGGCAAACACGCACAATGGCCAAATCGTGAGGCTAAGTGCGGAAAAAGCCCTGCAAAACTAACTAACTATTATCGGGGTATAGTAGAGGTGTAGAATGATAATCGTAGAATCACATCCTTGGACAAAAATATTTGCCTTAATTGAATCGCTTGTAAGGCTTTATCCATCAAATATATTTTTTTGTCGCCGTAGTCTAAAATCTTAAATTTTCTTTGGATGGAAACGCACTTCCACTCCCAGAATCCTCAACTTCCAAGGCATGACATCTTTGTTTTCCTGAACGCCGAAATAGTATAAGGCTCTAAACGTAATTTCCTCCATCTTTTTTCGATTAAATTTTTATGAAGGTATTTAAATACGTTTTTGGACCCGTTTGTGTCGATTAATTAGACTTAGATTTTTTCGACCACTTTGGTGATATGGTTAAGTTATTGATGATTAAACCAAAAGGTCGCGAGTTCGACCCCCGCACTATACAAACATTTGTGTGTCAAGCACATGTTTGTATGCTCTGGGTGTTACATGTATTTATTTAAGTTTAAAATTTGTAATACCACTGCTAATTCCAGAGTCAGATCAAAAATGTATGTGATATTGTAAAGAAAAATGAATAGATGTAATAACACTGTGTAAACAATTTTTATTATGGCTATTAGTTCTCAGGTTTAATGTAGGTATACAATACACACAGTCATACAGAGTCATCTATTTCAGAACCTGTGGCAGATAAATACATACGCATGAAACTTTTCAACTTTTATGAAACAAGAAACATGATTCAAAAAGGGTACGGTATTGCATCACTACATAGTACTCGTATAAAGCAAAGTAATTTCCCGCGTCTGACATTTTTTTAAATTTGTTTATTTATACATTAGTGAGTTACATAACTTGACTTAATGCTAAACTGCCAAACTGCTGAGCAGTTTGTCGGCAGTATCTGTATGTATACTAAGATCTTTGAAACTACTCAACGGATTTTGATGCGATTTTTTTCTTCAACAAATAAAGTTATTCAAGAGGAAGGTTTACATATGTTTTTTTTTAAAGCGAAAACAGTAGGCAAAACAGCGTCTGCCGGGTTACTAGTGTTTCATAAAAAGATTTTGAAAAGCTCACTATACCAACAATATCTACTGCAGTTCTAAACTAAAACTACGAGTAGGTGTGTGTCTATTTGTATTTGGTTGAACTATTCATGGCGTCGGCTAAATGTATTTTTGTTATAAAACTAGATGACCAACGTTGAAACCATTTGCAGTAGTTTTTTACGTGTAGTTGTTTTATCTACACATTGTTTTATTTATCGGGAAAACTATTCCATTCCTGCTGACAGCGCATGCCTATAAAACAGTTGCAACACCATTTATAACAGTTTAAATTGTACCGGAAAATTATATTTATCCGTTAAAATATTCATAAATAAAAAGTATATCCAAAATGTCCCCATTGTTCTCTGGTACGCCGTTGTGTATAGTTTTTATTTTGCTGTGAAAACTTACTTGCAATTTTAGTTTTGGGCTATTGCGATTTCTATGTTGAGGTCTGATTCCAAAACAGCATGTTTACGTTTAGTAATAAAAACTTACAGACATACGGACGTATCTAACTTTGTCTCAAAGTACAGCCTGTAAATCTGTATCTATTTGTAAAATCAGCATTTACGAGCTGGAAATTGGCTTAAAATTGCTAACATAGCACGAGCTCTGCGTTTAAACTAAAAAAAAACTACTAGATATAACCCCCACCAAATAACCCCGCGTCGGGTTCAAAGCTACTGTTCGAAACTGGCAAAAACCGCCTACAGTTCGCTTCAAAACCTATTTTAGTGTCGGCATATCCGTACCCAAAATGATTGTAAGAACACCGGTACAAATTTAAGGGCAATATCCGGACGTACGGAACAGCCTAATGACCCGAGCAAGCGTAACGGCGTATACGCCATAAATTGATCGTATGTGCGGACCTATGACACAGGACAGAAGCTATAGCAGTAACGAAACAAATAACTCGGAATGACGCAAGCGCAAACTAACGCACGACTTAAAAGCATGTACATTCACGCAAAACTAACTCTCCAGTTAACAAAAACCGCCGAATGAGCTAGGAAATCAGCTGGTGAGCTTCGACGGATAGACGGATTTCAACCAACTACAGTTAAAATGATCGTGATTATGTTTCGAGTAAAAAAGGTATTTGAAATTGGTCCGTTTGCATTCGTTCGGGAGCTACGATGACACACACAAAATCATACATATACACACAAACATACATAGGGGTCTTAGCCTTGGGTTAGTCAAGAGCAAACCTATCCCAAATAATAAAAAATAGGGATCAGACGTATAACACCTCTATTTTTTGTCCAGGATAAAAAAACAGTCATCGCTGCTGTACGGTCGAAAGAATCTAGCGCGTGTAAGCCAAAAACGTTGAATTTAAGTGCAAATGGCTATCGAAAGACAGTTTTTATGATCACAAGTCAACCACCAAGACTTTGGCTACAGTAACTGTCTGCCAAAGAACGAATGCCTGAAATGACATACGCGCACAGACGTACGTCTTAACAAGCGAGCCTTGTCGATACGTGAGTCAGTGCGCCTGAGTCATTTCAACCATTTGTCTTTTGGTTCCCTACCTCCTTAACATATGTCTATTCTACCTACTTAGGACATAAGTGGGTATCAGGTACAAACCCCACAGGAGCCCTGAACGTGTGTCATTACTAGTATTTGTTATTTCTTTCGTTACTGTTTTAGCTTTTATCTGTTCTGTGTTGTACGTGTGAGCCTGTGCGTCCAACGCTTTTAGTCTAGCAATATATTTGCGTCGATACTGAAGGATGTATTTTGATGGTGGGCTAGAAGGTAGCATACAGGGCGTCCCAAAACTCAACGTCAAGCCAAGCCAAGTCATGAGAAAAGTCAGAAAAAAAATCCAACTGCATGGGGCAGTTTGAAGATATGGTCATTTTAGGAAAAAACGATTACTTGGTACTCATTTTATTATTTTCTTTCAGTTAAACGTTAGAATCATAATCCTAAATAACATTTCAGAATGATAGTTGAAAATAATGAATGACACATTTACCCCAAATTAACAAAAACATTAAGATTGATTTTAAAAACTATAATTTTAAGATTTTCTTTAATTGTTGACTTTTTTAAATGATTTTTATCATGGTGGCTACGATCAATCCAATCACCCTGTTTTGACTTGATCTTGAGTTCTGAGATAGCCTGTATTTCAGTTATATGATGAAAAGGCTTTTATAATTAATGTTGAAGGAACACCCAAAGAAGAATTTAACGTGTGTCCAATCCAATCGTTCTCGTTTGATTTTGAACATTAGGATACCTAAAAAGATAAGAATTTTTTTACCTTTCTTATTAGGATACCTAATAAGAAAGGTAAAAAATTCAGTGTCATATCGTTGACAAGAAGTATACATTTTTAATATCTAGTAAGGTTACAGAGTCATAATTGAATCGCATATTGACATTCTTTGTGAACGTTTTCAATTCAATTCAATTCAAATATTTTATTTCAGAATAAGATTCCATATAAATTGTTAGTAATCCTTAGTTTAGGTCAGTAAATATAATTGTTTAAATAAACAAAATTTTAACAAGGAAATACTCGTAGTTGACTGTATCGTCATCAAAAAGAAATATCAACACAAGGTGCCAAAAAGAGTCGTGAGAAAAAGAACAACGAACCTGAAGGCCTACTACGATAAACGATATCCGTCAAAACGGTAACGTGTACAGACGTCAGCACATCACGCTACGAGTTTTATCGCCAACATGCGCATAACATGCCACATTTTTACCTTGACGTGCTGTCATGTGTACTTGTGTCATCATTATCATGGGGTGCCATCTTCAAATTGAAGTTTGGAGGTCAGCATGTAGAAACCAGACCTGTGTCATAAAGAGTAAAATTTCATTTTCGTAGTAAGGCCTCTGAAAAGAAAACTGGAACACCGTAACACAATATATTATAGAAGCTGACTCATCATGCTTGTGCGTTTCTCACTAATGTGTTGACAAATAAGAGACAATTTTATTAATAGACCCTAGATGACTTAGGGCAAATTTTTCAATAGTCAGATAAATTGTTAGTAATCTGCATAATATGCCGGAATGATATATGACATTCGGTTTGACCTACTGCATAATCAAGTTTGACATTTCAAATCAGCCATCTTGGAATTTTATCGGACTGTGAGCGCTAACTGTCAATAGAAAAATAGGTAAATAACTTAATGTTGAATAATGTTTATAACTACTTTTTTTATTAAAAATAATGTTAATCCGTTTTAAACTTGCCTCGCTTTTTAATTCATATTCTCTTTATTGTTTATAATTTGTAGTCAATAAATACAACAAAATCAAAAACTTGAATATTAATTTTCATAAAGAAATATTTAAAAAAGCAAGGTACTCTTTTTAATACATAGTTTTTTATCGAACAATTTGTTTGAAAATAATTTCACTGAAAGATAAAATACGAATAGACTTCAATTAAAGCGTACATATCCGTTTATTACTAATTGGCAAGTACTTAGCGTTGCTGAAATTCAGCAATGAACACTGAAATACCCTGAAAAGTGTATAATGAAGGTTTAAAATACTAATAATAATAAAGAGGGATTATTTGTCGGTATCGCTAATTGGGTTTGAAGAAGTATTTAAAGTGTTTAATACTCCGGTGAAAAAGATGGTTGTTCTAAGCTTGGTCTACAGAAAAAGAAAACTTCTCTTGTATGGATCCTATTCTGTTTGGGTGTTGGTATGTGTGCTCCTGTCTGTGGCGTTGTAGCTCCCGAACGAATGAACCGATTTCAATGCGGCTTTTCTTATTGGAAAGATAATTTAATCACAGTCGTTCTTAGCTATGGCTATGTAAAAATCTGTTCAGCCACTGAAACTCACCGGCTTTTTTTCCTGACTTAGTTTCGGCGGTATTTAAATTAAAAAATATATAATACACTAGCGGCTTCCCGCGACATCGTTCGCGTGGACTTCAGTCTTTTGCCACCGAGTTTCATACAAATTTGCAACCCCTATTTTATCCTTGAGGGTAGAATTTAGCAAAATCCTTTCTTAGCGAATGCCTACGTCAAAACATGTACCTGCATGCCATATTTCAGCCCTGTCCGACTAGTGGTTTGGGTTGTGCGTTGATAGATCATTTTATGTTGTGCGTTCATTGAACTGTTTTTGAACCGGTACCTCATTTGTTTCACATTTCTTTAGACTTAGACATTATGCTTTTTTTAGTAGCAATCTTGGAGTTTTATCGGACTGTTAGTGATATCAGACTAATGAAAAATCTGCCTTAAAGTGAAAATTTCAACCCTAAGCACATGAGGTGCGCAACGCTATCTTTTTGAAATAGCCTTAAAAATAGCCTTAATAGTCCGCCTACATTCGTATTTCTGTTTACCTATTCAGCTTACCCACTATCCTGAACTCATCTCATCTCATCAGCCTATATACGTCCCACTGCTGGGCACAGGCCCCATCTCAACTAAGTATGAGGTGATACGAGTCATACTCCACCACGGGGGTTCAGTGCTGGTTGGTGGAGAAGTGTTTGTAAGGTAAGTGACCAGCCTTACTGTCAGATGTTATTAAGCCACCTGAGGACCTCTGACTAGGATTAACGGCTTAAATGTATCAATATTAACCGGGAATAACAGCTTAAGAGGTGCCTTCCGAAATAGTTCAGGGGGTTCAGTGCGGGTTGGTGTTGAATCCTAAACTCTTTTTTTCGCTTTATATTGTTTCAAACTTTTATGTTACATTATTACACTAAAACACTGATTTTAACGGGTTTTACGCAACACAAACACTTTTTAAAGGAAGTACAGTCAGTCCGACAAACTGTAGATATAAATATCTAACAAATGGGGGTGGAAAAAGAAAACTCGACGCGCCCGAGTAGACGACACCGCCAGCCTCCAGTTCGCCCGCCACCATGATCTGTGCAACCAGATCGAAACGTCGAAGAGGTAAATACTAAGGTTTACCTTTAAAAAGTATTTGTGTTGCGTAAAACCCGTTAAAAATCAGTGTATTTCGCTTTACTTTTTGCGTTTTGCAAAACTTCCGCTCCGCCCATTCTCCGCGCAGTGCCTTAGCGGTTTCACAAACAAGCTATATAGTGCGCCGTACGTACGACGGCTGAAATATGCAGTGTTCGCCCCGCCCCGGTATTGTCCCGATATAAATTATGGTGGAGTCTATAATTAATGCTCTTCGTCTGGAGCAAGGCGTGGTCGTGATAGTGTAAGGCCAAACAAGAACTTCGTTCAAAATCTATTTGTAATCGTTGATATACTCTTTTTTATCGATCAAAACGATCTGACGTGACGTGACGTGACTTAACGACGACGAAACGATTCTATCTTAGTAGTTAAATAGATTTGTAAAGGTTTTTTTTTTGCCAAAACCCAAAAAAATGCACAATTTTGTATGGGAAAAACCAAATTAGTATCTTCAAAAAAGTACTATCATGATTATAGTACTACTGGAGGTGAATCGATCTGCTGCGTGAAAACAATCAATAAAATTTCACCTTATATAGCAAATCGCAATGTCCTGTAATAATATGACCATTTTACTTTGAGTTCATGATTATTAACATAATATTTCACAAAAATACAATCACAAAATTATTTTTAGAAGCAGAAGATAATATTTGAGCGAACATGTATTTATTTACAAAAAAAAGTATTTAAGTATATCTATCCATTGACTAGTATCCATAACACAAACCTCGTAGCTTAATTTGGGACAAGAGAATTGGTGTGATTGTTGTGAAATATTTAAATATAAAAAAAATCAAGAATAGTTCGAAGAATACCATAGACACAAGACCATTGATACCTCATTCTTCTTCTTCGGTTTCTACAGTCGAATATTTTAAACAATACTTCCGTAATGAAAATAGAACCATCCTACATTGTGATACTCGCCTGCCGAGCGGAACTTTAAATTTAAGTTCTCACTGAGTAAGTTCCGCCTCGGTTGATACCGTTGGACTTGTTAATTAACTTTTTTTAACTCCAATGAGTTTGGGAACTTCGGTATAGTTCAGAGCATAAATAAAATGCTCGAATGTACAACAGTACACCCTGACGAAAAAGAGAGGTGTATTAGGTTTGACTCCTATTCTTTTTGTGTGTATGTTTGTGTCTATCTGTTTCATCGTAGCACCCGAACCGATTTTTTATTCGTAAGATAATTAAATCATGATGGTCTTTGACTAAAGCTCAAAATCAATCCAGCCACTGAAGCTTATCAGCGGTTTTTCCGGCTCATGTCGGGAGTTTTTTTAAAAAATTATTTTGTTGTAATTATACAAGATATTAAGAAACCGCAGTACCTATCCACCCTTAAGTGCTGTAGTGTGTACAGACATTGGCACATCATAGTTATCTTTTTTGTTGCACAATTGCTCTTATATGACAACCGCTTGGTGCAGTGGTCCACATGTCGGACTTCTAAAACCAAAGGTCGCGTGTTCGATCCCCGCACAGTACAAGCATAAGTGTGCATGAACATGTGTGTTTGTACTGGTCTGGGTGATTTCTATGTATAATATGTATTTATTTACAAAAAAAAAGTATTCAAGTATGTTTATCCGTTGTCTAGTACCCATAACACAAGCCTCGCAGCTTAATTTGGGACTAGAGAATTGGTGTGATTGTTGTGTCGACAGCGCACAGAGTGTCAGATATAGCTTTTTTGAACCAACGGAAATTGCCATTAAAAATTTCTATATCCATGTCTTTGCTAATCTTGGCCAATTCAGGTAAGTGGCGATGTGACAGGACAGATCAAGTCTGTCTAGAAACAGCCTATTCACTCTTTCATTTCATAATGACTGCATTCGTAACTTCAGTCAGAATTTGGCGTAGACATCGGCTTACAGTGAGTGTAAATACCCAGATCCACTCAAATCCATACGTTTGCCAAGATCATTCAAGAAAGTACCCAAAAAATATAACTTTACAGTTCAAAAGCCCCGAATGAGCCATGAAAACAGCTGATGAGCTTAGTGGGCTGGATGGATTTTGACCGGACATAGCTAAGATCTACCGTGATTAAATTTTCTTTTAAAAAAAAAACCGCTTTTAAATTGGTCCATCTTTCGGGGGCTGGCCACAGGCAGACACACATAAAACACATCGACACAAACACACACAGATGAAAAAACATAGGAGTCAAATTTATAACACCCTTTTTTCGTCAGGGATTGAAAATGGTTTTAGATGTCAACCGATTAACTCCACTAGTTCAAGTTGTATACTACAAAGTAATCTTTGCTTCAACACGCTAACATCTGACTTAGAATACGTGATAAATTAAAATTCAAGCCACTGAACCTATTGCCATAAGATAACGCACGGCTTATCTTAACTGACTCGTAAAATCCGGTTTGATCCAGATATATCTAGATATCAACCAATTAACACAGACCGACATCTCAATACTATGTTGGTACTACGGTAGATCAAGACACACTGGTCAGATGTGGCGTTTAAGTCAAAATTCAAAATTTCAAGTCACGTCCGTGAAAACAGATTTCCCGGGTGCGAATATAAATTATTCGTATGATTTTAGTTGAATTAATTCTTGATAGTTGTTAGGAAAATGCGAAGCTTAGCTTAGTAAAGAGATTATTCAAAATCAAAAGAGCTTGCACTTGTTTAGCAGTTTCGTCGGAGATATAATTAAAAGTACTAACGAAAATCACTTATAAGTACATTAAATTTAAATTTCAATACTAGGCTAATTAATATATATTTTGCTCAAATTTCCCTTCCTGTTAATTAAATGTACCTTTAACTGAAGGTTGTTTGAAGAAGATCAATCTATCGCTACAAGCGATAAGACCGCCTAAATTGTACATTTTTCTTTGTTAAACTTGTCTGTAATTTTTGTTTTGTGTTGTACAATAAAGTGTTATAATATATCTATCTATCAATCAAATCTAGGCACTTTTCAATTAACCCGATTGTGTTAACGTACGCGTTCTAACTTTTCACTATTAACTATTAAAAAAGGCATAATAAATTAATCATATTTCAGGCCAATAAATGCAAAAAGCAACTATTACCGGGATTTCTTCCTGCGATCGTAAATCAACAAAAGGAATCAAGTTTTTCCAACCTTATCAACATCGGCAAAGGGAAAAATAAGGCCACTTTTGCCTCCAACTGTACTTGCGCTCCAAGCAAATTTCTACCCAAACCCCTGCGTTTTAAAGTAGTCATTTTCTTGCAAATTCTGTGCGACAAAAAGGATTTTTATACAAGCGGTTTTCATTCGTTTTAGTGTGGTATAAAGTACAAAATCGGTTGTATTTTTTGACAGGAGCATGCTCCGTCAGCCTTCATAGTACTGAGTGTTTTATGGCATAATAGCAACGCAGTGCAGGCGATTCATTGAATTCTTTAGTGGGATAACTTGATATAACTCTTGTAAGGTGAAATGAAACATTTATAGAGTTTAGGATTCCTATTTGTGGATTCATATAACCCTAGTATTGGATGAGAAATATAAGTGATGAGCTAATGATACAATATTATACAAAATATCTTGAGAAGTGATTTTGTATTACGAATATTATTAAGGTATAAAAAAAATGATTTTTTTATACCTTAATAATATTCGTAATACAAAATCACTTCTCAAGATATTTTGTATAATATTGTATCTTTTTAATAGCGACTGTTTGATATTTTTAAACACCCTACAGCAATCTTCCTAAAATACAACACTTTCTTTCCCTGATTTGCGAAAACACTATTCTCGTATAAACAAAAACATTTTAAATGAAATTTATACATTTTGAACGAACTCACAATTTTCAGTTCCAGCCAGGAATCCTAACTTCAACTTTTTGGTCAGTACCAGAACCAGTACAAAACAGTCATAAAAATCTGTTTCCATAAACCAGAATAAATCAGAGTTACAACCGTCAAGCTCACGGAATACCTTAGGTATACGTGTGTTGTAAGTAAAGTTTGATGGTGTCGGAAATCAAAGAGTATTATTGAGTTATATCAAAAAACTCACTGGATTCGATACCATGTACCTCTAGGGACGCGATGAAGCGTGCTTTTCATTTTCTATGGGACACTTTCATTTACTAGTGGGGTGACGCGACTTCGTTTGAGCATCTTGAGTGAGGTATAAGGTTCAGGCCACACCTGCGGATTGCTGTCGCCGCGACACGCTTCTGACAGCGTGTCAACCAATCGCCGCGTCTCATCGCTGACAGTCGCCAGTCGCTACAGTATGCCGCAGGTGTAGCCTGAGCCTAATAAGTATATTTTTAAATAAGACAGTGTTTTGTTAGTAAAGTTTAATGGTGTCGGAAATCAAAGAGTATTATTGAGTTATATCAAAAAACTCACCGGATACGATACCATATAACTCTAGGGACGCGATGGAGCGTGCCTTTCATTTTATATGGGACACTTTAATTTACTAGTGGGTTGACGCAACTTCGTTTGAGCATCTTGAGTGAGGTCTAAGGCTCAGGCTACACCTGCGACTCGCTTCTGACAGCGTGTCAACCAATCGCCGCGTCACATCGCTGACAGTCGCCAGTCGCTACAGTATGCCGCAGGTGTAGCCTGAGCCTAATAGTTTTTTTTTTCAACAAAGCAGTGTTTTATAGTAAAGTTCAATGGTGTCGGAAATCAAAGAGTATTGAGTTAAATTAAAATAAATAAATAAATACTTTGACACTTTAATTTACTAGTGGGCTGACTCGACTCGCGAAGTCTGAGCATAATAAGTTATATTTCTTTGTTAGTTAAGTTGATGTTTTGGAAATCGAAGAGTATTATTGAGTTATATCGAAACGGGTTCACTACTCCATTTCAAAATACGTTCTCGTCAAATTACAATTCATCGATGACAAGAAGTCGATTATTTGTTTAAATGATGCGTTATATACTTACCCGAAAGACGTTACATCGATCGTACATTTCATCGAACGCTAAAAGACATTCGATGAAATTACCTAACCACCGATGTAACGTCTCATTTGATATAAGATATTATTTAAATGTAGAAAATTATGCAAACACCTCATAATAAAGAGAACCACAAGTAGGTGTTCAGTAACAGCTACTCAATCGTATTAAAACCCCGAATTACGTTATGCTAAGGATCCATTACTTGAAATCCCATTTTGGATACAAAGTATTACGAGAAATTCGTGACAAAATTTCACCGGCGAATCGACTTGATCCTTCATTATTCGGGTATTAGGTTGACTTTTAAACTGTCAGCGATATGATAAGGAATTTTAAAAAGTATCCCGTTTCCAGATTTTGAGGGTTGACGTTTCGTTATCCAATTTACGGTGTGTGTCACTTTAATTAAACCCTTTGTAATTTGAGCGGTGTGAAGAATAAACGATTGTACATTGTGTTCAGGATGTCGGTTAGAAATTCATATTGTTATTCTTCGAGGACGAAAAAGAAAAGAAATATGCAGAAAAATACGTATTTGAAAGAGTATATAAGATACTGTGAATATTAGTGTGAAAATTGAGTAAAAGGAAATAGGATGCCAATTTAACAACAATAGGGTAGTTGACACCACCAATCGTTGACGTACTTTTATTTAACTGTCAAAACGCTTTTCTCTATAGAGTTTGTATAGGAATAACACACTATGACGGCTTAGCGTGCAATGCCGACTGAGTAACTATTTATCGATTGAATATAAATTGAAAATAAAATTTTATAAACTGCAGAAAAATATTATGAAAGGGGATCTGATTATAAATTACTTTAAAGAAAATCAGTTTTTAAATATTTCTTTCATAGTGGAAACAAGCCTATTGCGGTGTTTTTAAGATCGTTGGCCAAGATCGTTGTGACGAGAACGAGACAAAATTTTATTAATTTATTTAAGTTCTGCACAAACATGTGTACAATGGTGAACTCAATGCCGAAGGCATTCTTTACCAGTCAACCACAGGGCCAAGCAGAGAAAATTCAAAGAAATTATATCGCATTGTCGATGACGAAAAGCATTATCGTTTGTAAAATGACTTCAACAAGTCATCGGATTGTCGTCTCACCGAACTTTGAGAGTGATGGAACAGTGAGAACACCTGTGTATTGCGCTCACACTTGTGCACTATACTATCTCCTGCGTAGTTGGCTGATCTCTGTTGAGATTGGCCGCCGTGATCAAAATCGGCCAGGAGGACTAATAATAGTCCTCCTGGCCGATTTTGATCACGGCGGCACTAGGTTGTAGTTTACCTAAGATCAGATTTCGCTGACAGTCGTGAATCAAGGCGACAGTAGGGTACAGCCGAGATAGATGCCCCACCTTGCGAAATCGCTCTATAACTTCAAAAGTTACTAGCGGATCCGCAGACGTTGCCTTGCCCGTTCCTTTTTTTGTTTCCTGATCTTTTAAACCTTCCCTGAACTTCAACGAATATTTCAAGAAATTATTGAAATCGGTGCAGCTGTTCTCGAGTTTTAGCGAGACTAACGAACAGCAATTCATTTTTATATATAAAGAGATAACAAATTTAATATTGGGAGTTTTGTCTACAAATTTTTGAAAAGTAATAAACGTTGTCTTCGATATATTCAAAGTAGTAGGGATTTTTGGGAACCTCTACATTTTTTAACATCTATCCCATAGATGCACGACCCATATAAATTACGTTTAGGATAGATGACTCAGCGTAAAAATGGGCATCTATCCTCCAAAATCTTAGAATTTATTTTGGCATTGCATGCTGTCGCCACGAGACATACGAGTTAGAGATTCTTTTGATAGATATGAAAAAAATAACGAATTTATCTGCGAAACTATTGTTATTAAAATCCCTATACCTATACCCTATATCCTATACCCTGGGGTTTGCGTTTTGTAGATAAAAAATTAAGTGCGCGTTATCGTAGGATTATAGTTTCCGAACTTGCACAATCAAACTTTTTACCCTCATTAACGTAACCCACTCGAAAATTAACTCGACTCTACAATATCAGAGCGGAAACTGAAGAAAATCAGATAACAAGTAAACTTCAGTGATTGTCACCGATCTGGATTTATAGGGGGGGTATAAACCACTTTCAGCAATAAATCTAACGTTGAAACTTGATAAAGCCTTCGACGGAAGTATACTGATAAGCCCGGAAGAGAATGCCTTTGACAAATTGGGAAAAGGAAAAACATTTAGTCTTTTGAAATTTTATGAAAAAAGTTTGGGAGTGGATTGCTTCAGAGTTTCAGAGCTGCAGAGATGTTTTCATCACCAATAAGAAGATATAAAAAATAGATTACTTTTCAAAATTGCATACCATAGTAGAACGTAACAGCAATTTGATTTGCCTCAGTCAAAACCCAAAACAACTCAGGCTTAACAAATGACGTAACGAGGAAACATGAATTATACCCTATTTATTTAGTCAGTTAAATAGTTATTTCCTTTACGACACGATTCAAGAAATATTATTTAAAAGCAAAACGTTGGTTTTATTTTGAAAGCGTTCGTATTCTGTCTATTTTGATCAGATTACATTCACATCAATTCACAATTCAGTCAATCCAAAAAAGACACTTACACTGTTTTTGCATGCCCCCATCACATCTCATTAACGAACAAACCGGTCCAAAAAGTTCTTACTTTGAACACCTCAATATTTTCGACTCCAGCTACCTCGCTCACTCGCACTACTACGAAAGCATGTATAACAAGGACAGCTAGACTTGGAAGTGCCAACATCTAGTTGTAAATTAGAACAACAGTTCGCGGCAGTGAAAAACCTCTTCAGGATAAATCCAAAATGGCGGCAGTGAAGTTGACCAAGCGTAAACTCGATAGCGCTTCCCTGTAATATCCTGTTACAATGTTTCTTGAGTTTGTATTAATTTTACATTATGGCTTTGCAGTACTTTGCAATTTTATAGCATCAAAAGTCCATTACCACGCTATGAAATATGCATTGATAGTTTAACACTTCTGGTGAAACGATGCATCGTTATAAAGAGCTTGTCAGAAAATGGGTTTACCTATAAAATTGATGTTGGAATGGTACTTTAAAAACTAAAGTTTTCACATTATATAATACAAAGCAATGGAATAGCTAGTAGGTCCTATCGCTTAATTCGTGAATAACCCATGATGAAACATGATTCATGATGTGAAGATGTTGTCCTTGACAATAGCTACATAATGTAAGTACATGTTGTTTGAGGACTCAATTTTTTTAATCGTCTATGATATAATTTCAGGTAGATATGAAACTTGTAATTAACATTTTTCAGCGCAAAATTATTATTATTAGGTATTATCCTGTAATTCAAAAACAATGGCTCCTTGCCAACGATTTTCGTAGAACGCCTATTGTTTTTGAGAAATCTGAAAAAATTGTTAAGACTTCGTGTCTTATTACACTATAATTATTCTTATGGTCAGATAAATAGATTATTGACTTTTAAATATAAACTGATCGAATTTAAAATGACATTAGATTTGACCTTCTGCATAATCAAGTTTACCATTTTAAATCGGCCATCTTGGAATTTTCTCGGACTGTAATTTACTTTCTGTCTACAACAATCTCTATCTGTAACAATCGGAATTTAAAAGGTTATATATACCTACTTAGGGTTGTCAATGCCTATAAATAAGGGATTTCTCCATACCTTATCAAAAGGCAAATTTTTGAAAGAGGCTTCGAAAGGAGTGACTGATTTCTCACGCTGCTCCTTTTTAACACCAGTCCTTACATTGCCTCAAGGTGTTATGGGGTTTTTGTTGGTACTTGTATAAGTGACCTTTCGCAAAAAAAATACCTTTTATGTTTAACTTCTGGCCACCCGCAACTTAGCCGGCGTGAAAACCTTTTACCTTCACACTTCTTTGTAAATTGTTGTGATTCAGATGTATAGGCTATAATCTGGTAAAATTTCATATAAATCCAATCATATGTTTTAACGGGAAAGAGTATCAACATTCCATTAATTCTTAGAAACTTTTGCGTAAAAAATTTAAGTATAATGACTAAAATGCTACGGCTGGTCTTCATTTTGCTATTGCCTAATTCCTAGCTTACAAGTTAGGATAGGCCAGCGTCCAGGCATTCCATCTGCCAACTCATTGTATTGTAGGCATTAGGCATTACGGTAGAATTGGGTGCAATTACAGGTTAGTGGCCAATTATATGCTTATCTGCCCACGGAATTGGCCCGTGCCAATTCAAATTACATACGTGATTGGTACAGATAGTTCCGATACCTTGGCGAATATCTTAGATTGTATCGGGAGTAAGCAAAGCCTATTGCTCTGGATTATATTATTATGTGGTCAGTAGATTTAACTTTTTGCCGAACCGTAGGAAAACTATGTTTTTCAAGTTGTTGTAAATAATTAATGTCTTTTTATTCGCCTCTTCTGTACCCTGAACCTTGTGGAAACTTCTTGTGGAAACTATTAAGCATACTGAAACGTATATAGCGCTATAACGCAACCGAAATTTTTGGTTGATTTTTACACAACTTACGTGAGGACACCTTGTGCTTACTTACTGTATTAATTACAGCCATTTACCTGCACATTTTTGGTTTAGGGAACAAAAAGAATTTCCCAGACTGAATACATGTATTAAAAACGCTACCACTGTAAGCAAAAAGACAAACATATTTAGCATCAGGGAGCTGTTTTCTATCCCATGATACTTTCACTTTCAGCCAATTAGCCGATCGTGGCCGAATTTGTTGTGACCAGTGTTGTGTGTCCGGCCTAAGCGGAACGGATTTAAGCATTTGAAGTGCTACATTGTCTTGACTTGGTTACACATCGATTTCAAATAAAAGGTAACATTTCGCTTATTGGCATACCATACTTAATTAATAACCAAAACGAACAAAAGTATTAGGTGAGAAATTAACTTTTTTTTGGTGTGTAACCAAAAATATTGAAATGATACCCTTTTTTAAGGATTATTTCGCGATTTATTTATTTTCATTTTATTTTAACCTGACTCTTTTAAGCGCCCGTGGTCACAGGGAGACTAAGATACTAGTTGTCATTACATAATTTTGGCAAAAATTTTAAACTACCATCACTCAAAAATATTAAGTTACGTTCCTATCTACACAAAATGAGCTAACAGTATCTTCAGATCTTGCATTGCGGGGTCTAGCTTGAGTCTTGGCTAAAACAGGATCTCAAAATGGTGGGATTTTCTAACCATCTTCTCTATTAAATTTAGGGTGTTGTCTAATTTCAATGGGCTCACGAAGCATACGAGGAAGAAAACTACGTTCTCTTGCGAAGAACCAATGCATATAAATTAAAGATAATTAATTTCTCACATCAATTTCAAATAAAAGGTAACAAATATTACACGAAAATCTGAACAACCAATTTCAAAAATTCGAATGAATTTTTTAGTAAATTGAATTTCTTTAATATTTATGGGTGTTGAAATGGTACCAGTGCCAAGAAATGAACTAAGACATTTTAAAAGAATGGCAGTTTGTCTCAAAGACAAAACGAATAGATTCACAACACCAAGAATAAACAAGTAGGCTTATTGTACACACGATAGCACATCAAGATAAACACTGCGGGATATTATACCCAAAAAAATGTATAGCCTGTTGTGCCTTCTGTATGAAAAACAAAAACAAAAATGAGGTTTGCTTTTGGCGCAGTAGTTGCAGCGGTTTGGTAGATATACCGAAAGTTAAGCAACTTAAGGCGCGGTCGCATTTGGGATCGATTACCATTTCGACTATTTAAGTGACGTTAATAAATTTACACGCATCTTCGTCTTCAGGAGGCACGTATAGCTGTTGGTCCAAGTTAATATCGCGAGAAATTAATCGTCAAGCCTGGTCAGAGGCCCTTGGACAGCTCGAATAGCGCCTTAAAAGTCCATACAAAGTTCCAAGCCTCTTGAAGTACGCGAACTGTGTCGCCAAAATCAAAATACCATCTTAAATCAAGCCGTTATCCTAACCTCTAGATCACGCGTGCTGTCGGCAAACAAAATGTCAGCGGCTGGACGGTTCCGCGACAGAAATATCTGACCCACTTGTGTGACATTGACATGAGCCGTCAACGTGCTTCAGACGCCACAGTTGGAACAGCCAGTACATTACAGCGTCATTGATATAAGGAATAAATAGAGAAATAATATACCTAAGTTTCATAAAAATTTTTAAAAACAAACAAAAATAGTTTTTCTCAAAAAATATTTTAAACTCAAGTTGTGCATTGTTATTTAAACTAAACGTCATAAACGATATAAAATGGATAAAAGATAGGTGTTTATATATTATAGCCGTAATAAATTCCTCATTTTTATTAATAAAAATGTTCCTGTACCAGAAAGTTTCCTGGACTAAATCTCTCTATAGGCAAGTTTGGATTCTAAATATGTTTTTTCTTATTTGATAGAACGATTTCTTTCCTTCACAGATAAACATACGATTTCTCGTACAATAACACGACCACTCAATAGTTAATCTAATCAAACATTCCAATAGTAATTTCAGAAGAAGTAATAAGAAAAATAGGCCTGTTTTTAAATTGTCATATAAATAGTTGTTGAACTGTAAGTATAGGCGGCCTAATTTAAGATGACATTTGTTTTGACTTTCCACATGAGCGGTGATGACGTTTCAACTCAACCATCTTGGAATTTTATCTGACAGTAAGCGCTAAATACGCAATCTACTCCGTGGCCTGACTGTTCTAATTTCGCTACTTTCAGCCGTGTGAGACCAATCAAACCACTGAAAATCGTTCGCGGCAGTTACTAGCAGTATCTTAAAACGTATTAGAACTTCGTCCGTCGAGTTCGCAGACCGGTTTAGTGATGCCGATCGATAGTCTAATATCGATAGATATATATAGTCTATCGATAGATGGCGTCATATCAATAATATTTTACCAATTTGACGACCACTTTGGTGCAATGGTCAAGAAGTCGACTATTAACCAATAGGTCGCGGGTCCGATTCCGTAACACAAGTTCTGAAGCTACTTACCATGGAGTCAGAAAAAAACTTTAGGTAAAGAGTTCATAAATGATTAACATTACTGTATTTTATTGGTATCCGAGTTAAAAAATTACAATAGTCCCTATTGTACAACTGGTATGAATGGGGCGAGAAGACTGGCGTGGCAGGGAATCATGAGGTGCCTACTGACGTGTCGCTGACGTCATTTAATAACAATGTAATTATAATGTGTCGCTAAGAAAACGCTCGAAAAGCACGTTAAGCCGTTGGTTCTGCGCCTGATCTCTCTCCGGTCATGTCGGATTGCCGTCTCACCGAACTTGCGAGTGATGGAACAGTGAGTGCACCTGCGTACTGCTCACACTTGTGCACTATAATATCTCCTGCGTAGTTGGCTGATCTCTGTTGAGATTGGCCGCCGTGGTCGAAATCGGGCAGGAGGACTATTATTATTAATTACAATGTGTCGCTACAGCATCGATAGCCTATCCCTGATATTGATATTATCGACATTTTCATAGTATTGATAGCTAAAATCGAGGCAATATCACTGCATGAAAGTAAACTATCTTACTATACTATCTATAGTATTATTGGTCACGATGAATAAACTATCGATTGTACCAATAGTAGCTTTATTTTCGTTAAAAATTAAACTAATGTTTATAAATTATTGGACTAAAAAAATGTGTTTTAACTTAGAGTACGCAATTTTCTTCCTGTTAATTAAATGTTCCTTAAACTGAAGGTTGTCTGGAAGAGTTCGCTACTGGCGATAAGACCGCCTAAATGTACATCTTTCTCTTTTAAACTTGTCCGTATTTTTTTTGTGTTATACAATAAAGTGTTAATCTATCTATCTATCTATGTTAAATAATATACATCTTGAATATTGTTTGATAGTTGTCTACAGTAAGTTCTATCGATATTCTAAATGATTTTCCAGGTCAACTATCGATAGCAAAACTATCGACAGTTCGGCATCACTTTACCGCTGAGGGATAGTTTGTTATGGTTGTTAGAAAATAAGAGGTGTAGTGAAACAGACGTAGTGAAGATTCGCACCTTCTGGGTAAGCTCGTTGACATCTTCTTTACCTCTTAGAGGGAGAATGATGTCAAGATTACTATGTATGTATGTATGTATATATTTTTATCAAAGGAACGGGTAGTTGGGCCCAGGTTACACCTGCGGTATATTGTCGTAAATAGAGACATTGACCTTGTATTTTGAATGACATGCTTAACTACCAGGTTAACCGTTAAAACTATTATTCAAGAGACTCATTCGCACCCACTTTCTTACTTTATCGCAACCGTCATCATAGCGATGGCCCCAACGAATAAACGTGCAATCGAAAAACGACAACATTTCAAGAAAATTAAAAAACGTTTGGAATGGCATAACTTTAAACAGATAAAAAATTGATAAATATAATATATAATCAAGTAAAAGGTAAAAAATATATCTTTCAGCTCATACACTTAATCTTTAAAAAATATTATTAGTTTACTACATATTTAAGAAAAACCGTATAAAATTATTGTTTTAGTGAATAATATGTGACTTGTTAACAGTATTGTATTACTGCACATTTATTCGTGTCTTTAATGAAGCTTTTAACAAGTGTAGTGAAATGTTGCATGGATATTCTATGTAAATATTTTTTTTCCTGAGCCGTGCTCTGGCCGTTTACACACTTATTCTTGTTAGATTTGTTGCTTATACATGTTTGTAAAGATAAAAACCCGTATATTTGTGTAAACAAGAACGATTCATTATTAATGCAAGATGACTTTATTAGTTCATGGTAAAATAATGTTAATGAGCTGATATTTTTTGTTTATAGGGTCAATAAAAAAAGATTGTTACTAAGTATAATTATTTTTAATTTATCGAATTTAAAACAAAGAAGGTACCTTTAGGTTTATAATTCCTAAAAAAAACAAAAAAATCAAACCGAAAACAACTAATGAGAGGGTAAATTCTCCTCGTCACTATCGTTGGTAACTAAGATGGAATTTAATGGCACTAGATTTTTATAAAAACCCTGGTAATGGTTTGGTATGGCTCCAGAGTCGCACAGACTTATTAAATCTCTAGAGGTATACAAAGGAATATTGTTTAGCATGTAGGAGGTATGGGTAGCATTCCATTGTATGCGAGTTTTAGGTTTTCAGCGTCTTCTATAGGTTCTTCTCGTCGTCTTCTTGAGTTAGTCCTCATGATAGCTTGCATCTCTCGTTTATTATTTCGCGATTTATTTACATTCTGTTTTAACCTGACGTTTCGGACCCTTTTCAGCGTCCGTGGTCACAGGTAGACTAAGGTGGTAGTTGTCATTACATAGTTTGAAAAAATTTTAAACTACCATAACTCAAAAATGTTAAGTTACGTTCCTATCCACACAAAATGAGCTAACAGTATCTTGAGGTCTTGCAGTGCGGGGTCGAGCTTGAGTCTTGGCTAAAACAGGATCCCAAGCTGGTGGAATTTTCCAACCATCTTCTCTATTAAAATTAGGGTGTCTTCTAATTTCAATAGCCTCACGGAGCATACGAGGAAGAAAACGACGTTCTCTTGCGAAGACGTGCAAAGCGTATGAAGTGGTTGGGTTTATCTAATGCGTGTTCACACAATGCAGACTATGTTCCGTTTATGTTTAACGTCGGCTATACTCGTATGTTCTTTAATCCGTACGCTTATACTACGCTTTGTTTGCCCTATGTAGGAGAGTCCGCAGTCACATTCCAGTCTGTATACCCCTGCGTCTTGAAGTATGGTAGGTATGTTACACTTGACCGGTGGTAAGAATTGGTTGATCTTCTTAGGCGGTTTGAAGTAAGTTTTGATTGCAGCACGCTTCAAGATGTTTCCAATTTTGTCAGTGAGACCCCTCAAGTATTATTACCGTAGTACAGCAGGTTGGCGGTCGATTGTATGAACTTTCGTCCGGGGTCTGCAACGACGTGGTACTGGTAGCTGGTTGTCCCGTAGTACCTTCCTGACATACTGAAGCTCAGCAGCCAGGTGTTGGTCGTCACAGATGCCCTTCGCTCTCTGAAATAAAGTTTTGCCCACGGTAGCCAACTGTCTAGGATGATGGTGAGAAGCACCATTGAGATATTTGTCAGTATGGGTTGCTTTGCGGAAAACTGTGTGACTAAGAGATTTCTTATCAGATTCCTTAATAAGTAAAACATCTAAGAAAGCTAGCTGATTGTCTGCCTCAATTTCCATAGTAAATTGTATTTTCGGATGTATGGAATTTAAATGATTTAGTAAAACAGAAACTAAATTGGTGGGTAAAATTGTGAAAGTATCATCTACGTACCGTTTGTAAAACCTAGGTGTTACACATCTTCCATAAAAATGTCTGCGACAACGGGTGAAACTGGAGAACCCATTGCAACACCATCTACTTGTACGTAGAATTTATTGTCCCACAGTAAATAGCCAGATGTAAGGCAATGTTCCAATAGTTCTGCATATTCTAAGGGCATATTACATTCAGCCAACTTCCTCTTTGTTATTTCAATGCAGTCCTGGACTGGTAAACTTGTAAACAAGGACTGTACATCAAAACTAACCATAGTTTCATCATCGGCTAAGCGTAGGTGTTTGACTTCGCTGATGAAATGGTAGGAATCCTTCACATGCGCTGTAGTTGTTCCTCTTAGGCTAGATAGTGTCCGTGCTACGTGCCAGATACAACAGGCTCACGATTGGACGGAGCGGGACATTTGGATTGTGAATTTTCGGCAACCCATACATTTTAGGCGGTCTTGCACACTGCACACTTGTGTATTAATTGTTTATCATCTAGACTTAAACACTCACTGTATTTTCGCACTAAGTCGCCGGTTTTTTTTTAGAACTTTGTTGGTTTGGTCGGTCTGTACTCGTTTATATGTTTTTTCGTCCGACAGCAACTGTGACATTTTAAATTTGTAGTCCGATGTATCCATTACCTCGGTAGCATTTCCCTTATCTGCGCGGAGTATAGTTACTATACTATACTCCGATGTCCCGCGCATCTTACATTCCCCGCCCCCGCTTCACCCCTTGACCCTTGTCTATACTAACGAGCGATCGCAATAGACACTATTGGAAAAGTATCCGTTTATTAAACGGTTACTAGCAATAACATAATAATAATTAGCAAAGAATATTAGGGCTGTATACTTTACAAATTCAGAAAAAACAAGACAAATTAGTAAAAGACAATGGAATAGATGTAATTATTATGTTCAAAAATATGCCGTCTGCAATGAGGCATTACGGATAAAAGTAGCTTGCTTTCTTACACGAATAATCGTGTAAGAGTTATTACGTAAAAGCAAGGATAGCAACGAGCGGCAGATTAATTTAGCACGTTTTTTCTGGTGAACTCAAAGACACAAATAATATGCAATAGGCGCATGTTTGGTTATTCATGTGATAAGTATTTTTTTTATTCCGTACAATAAACGAATATCGTGCTATAAAAGCCTTATTTTAAGTCCAAATTATTAAAAAAAAAATACATAGGTGTATCATTATACCATACAGACAAAGAGCACGAAAAAAAAAATTTGGGTAAGAGCTCTTGCACGTTTATTCGTTGGGGCCATCGGATCTTTCTTAGACAGTTTGTCATATTTATTTAGTGTAAATTAGTATATTATGTGTATTTATAAATATGTATTCGAATACAAAATTATTGTATATTTAATATGTATCTTATTAGTATTATTATTTTTGTGTTATCTCTTTTCTTTATTTTGTCGCACCGCCCACTAATTATTTCTGCTTAGACCAAAGGTATCACTGCTAGAGAATGCCCTACGGCGTTTAGTCCACCTTTTCTACACAGTTTTTTTGTGTAATAAAGCTTATATAAAAAATAAACTTTCTGAGTAATATTATTACATATTTAGGTTGCTACTTTAAATACGAGTATCTTCTTCTTAGCGTATGTCGATGGAACACGAGCAATTACATAATGAGTTGAAGGTAAAAAATTAGACGTGAATATAAATCTTTGTTCACTAAAGACCTTAGCACTAAAAAATATTGAATAGCTTACATCTAAACCTTACTAAACATAATATTTAAAAAAATACCAACGCTATCTACCGGAGCGGAGTCTAACAGTAATAAAATTATGTTCATTTTATTTTACGAATAAGTTTCTTCAATTGAATTGGCTAGACGACACCACCAATCGTTGACACACTTTTTATTATCTGTCAAAACGGTCTGCCTCCATAGATTTTGTATGGGAATAATGAACGTGACGTCACTAGAAATCGGAGTCAATTGACCGAATATTTATTGAGTTTTGTGTGTTTAAAAATTGGTTTCGACAGCTTTTTGGAAATAAACTGGTTATAATTACTTCATAGGGGCTATGTTTTTTAAACGCCATGGTCTTGAAAATATTTAAGATAGCTGTCATCATGCCAATTCACTTATGACGGTATTTTTCTTTTGAAAACTTAGCGAACTAATCTAAAGCATTGTCAAACAAAAAAAATCAAGAAACGAAAAACTATCTGAGCGACACAAAACAGTATTTTGTAAAATTCAATTCGTACATTTCGCACGCCTTTTCAGAATAGGGTTATGGCACCACTTTCCGACACTTTAAAAGACTTCGTAACTTTACGGTGATTTAAAAAAAGTGTTTTAGACAAGATATTTTCTCAATGCAATAATGTTTCTTAATACAATAATGTTTATGGTACAAGAACAGATACTTAAGTCTAAAATCTAAATAAACTGTATCCTTTCTCTAATAATTAAAAAATATCAAAAATCATATCTAATGTTCCAGTGTCCTATGTTATGCCTACAGTTGCATTTCATAAAAGTTATTTCGACATCGGTATGAAATTTTAAGATATCTCTTAAATTTTTGGAATAATTAAAGAGTTCATAAATGATTAACATTACTGTATTTTATTGGTATCCGAGTTAAAAAATTACAATAGTCCCTATTGTACAACTATGAATGGGGCGAGAAGACTGGCGTGGCAGGGAATCATGAGGTGCCTACTGACGTGTCGCTGACGTCATTTAATAACAATGTGATTATAATGTGTCGCTAAGAAAACGCTCGAAAAGCATGTTAAGCCGTTGGTTCTGCGCCTGATCTCTCTCCGGTCATGTCGGATTGCCGTCTCACCGAACTTGAGAGTGATGGAACAGTGAGTGCACCTGCGTATTGCGCTCACACTTGTGCACTATAATATCTCCTGCGTAGTTGGCTGATCTCTGTTGAGATTGGCCGCCGTGGTCGAAATCGGGCAGGAGGACTATTATTATTAATTACAATGTGTCGCTACAGCATCGATAGCCTATCCCTGATATTGATATTATCGACACTTTCCATAGTATAGATAGCTAAAATCGAGGCAATATCACTGCATGAAAGTAAACTATCTTACTATACTATCTATAGTATTATTGGTCACGAAGTATAAACTATCGATTGTACAAATAGTAGCTTTATTTTCGTTAAAAATTAAACTAATGTTTATAAATTATTGGTATGAAAAAATGTGTTTTAACTTCGAGTACGCAATTTCCTTCCTGTTAATTAAATGGTCCTTAAACTGAAGGTTGTCTGGAAGAGTTCGCTACTAGCGATAAGACCGCCTAAATGTACATCTTTCTCTGTTAAACTTGTCCATATTTTTTTTTGTGTTATACAATAAAGTGTTAATCTATCTATCTATCTATGTTAAATAATATACATCTTGAATATTGTTTGATAGTTGTCTACAGTAAGTTCTATCGATATTCTGAATGATTTTCCAGGTCAACTATCGATAGCAAAACTATCGACAGTTCGGCATCACTTTACCGCTGAGGGATAGTTTGTTATGGTTGTTAGAAAATAAGAGGTGTAGTGACACAGACGTAGTGAAGATTCGCACCTTCTGGGTAAGCTCGTCGACATCTTCTTTACCTCTTAGAGGGAGAATGATGTCAAGAGCGAATCCATAGTAATAAATATATATATATGGGCCCAACTACCCGTTCCTTTGAGATATATATATATATATATATATATACATATATATATATACATATATATGCATATATATATGTATTATATAAAATATATACATACCCAGGCCCAGGCTACACCTGCGGTATATTGTCGTAAATAGAGACATTGACCTTGTATTTTGAATGACATGCTTAACTACCAGGTTAACCGTTAAAACCATTATTCAAGAGACTCATTCGCACCCACTTTCTTACTTTATCGCAACCGTCATCATAGATCTTTCTTAGACAGTTTGTCATATTTATTTAGTGTATATTAGTATATGTATATTATGTGTATTTATAAATATGTATTCGAATACAAAATTATTGTATATTTAATCTCATGTATCTTATTAGTATTATTATTTTTGTGTTATCTCTTTTCTTCATTTTGTCTATTAATTACCCACTAATTATTTCTGCTTAGACCAAAGGTATCACTGCTAGAGAATGCCCTACGGCGTTTAGTCCACCTTTTGTACACAGTTTTGTTGTGTAATAAAGCTTATATAAAAAAATAAACTTTCTGAGTAATATTATTACATATTTGGGTTGCTACTTTAAATACGAGTATCTTCTTCTTAGCGTATGTCGATGGAACACGAGAAATTACATAATGAGTTGAAGGTAAAAAATTAGACGTGAATATAAATCTTTGTTCACTAAAGACCTTAGCACGAAAAAATATTGAATAGCTTACATCTAAACCTTACTAAACATAATATTTAAAAAAAATACCAACGCTATCTACCGGAGTCTAACAGTAAGAAAATTATGTTCATTTTATTTTACGAACAAGTTTCTTCACTCGAATTCACCTATAACGGTATTTTTGTCTTTTGAAAACTTAGCGAACTATCTAAAGCATTGTCAAACAAAAAAAATCAAGAAACGAAAAACTATCTGAGCGACACAAAACAGTATTTTGTAAAATTCAATTCGTACATTTCGCACGCCTTTTCAGAATAGGGTTATGGCACCACTTTCCGACACTTTAAAAGACTTCGTAACTTTACGGTGATTTAAAAAAAGTGTTTTAGACAAGATATTTTCTCAATGCAATAATGTTTCTTAATACAATAATGTTTATGGTACAAGAACAGATACTTAAGTCTAAAATCTAAATAAACTGTATCCTTTCTCTAATAATTAAAAAATATCAAAAATCATATCTAATGTTCCAGTGTCCTATGTTATGCCTACAGTTGCATTTCATAAAAGTTATTTCGACATCGGTATGAAATTTTAAGATATCTCTTAAATTTTTGGAATAATTAAAGATTTTCATAATTTTTTTTGCAGCGACACTAACTTCGCGGATCCTAATCTCCCGCCATAAGAAGTCATAAAAAATCAATCAAAAGTTTATAAAAGCGATGGTAAAAATTATCTATGGCTGTGGTGTTGCCAACCTTAAAAAAATATAAAACTTAATATCTTTAAAAAATCTTTTCAAGTGTCGGAGAGTGGTGCCATCGCCGTATTTGAAATTATTTATGCATTCCCGAGATTGCACTCCGCTTGGCAGACTAGACGATGCGATTCATGCCTTCGTTTTGCCTACTCGGAAATATTGCAACTGCAGTGCCGCGATCTAAGTGATCTCACTGTGCAGTTGAGAAAATGTAAGTTAGATAGGTGTACTCAATTTGACGTGATTGAATAAATATTAAGTATTCATGTTTGGAGTGAGAGTTATCCATTCATGCGTTATACTTAATGTTTATTTTTCATGACGCTAAAGGTGCTTATTACACCTTAAGGTCGAAGCAGATTTCACCGGCTCGGCATCGACTCAAATGCAGCACGGCGTGGCCTCAAAATTAGGCTACAGCGAGCCGCCAGCGCGCCGGCCGCGGGCTGTGACCGCGAGGTGCAAGCCCGCAGTCTGCACGTCGGCCACAAAGTAACTCAGAGTCGGCACGCTTACTGCATGCTGCCGGCTCGCTGTAAGGACGCTGTTAGCGCGCTGTTAGAACCCGAGCTGCTAATTGAGCGGTAAGCGCACTGACTGCACACCGTTGGAATTTTCATATTTATATCGCAAAACATATTGTACGACTCACAGCTTAACGCTCTAATTTAAATGGCAAGTTAAGTGCTGAGTTGGAACCGTGCTGGTAATTTGTACGTCGACCTTATCTCATTACCCGGGGGTAAGTCACGGCTATTTGAAATTTTAAAAACATAAAAAACCTAGATCCTATGAATAACAACGCTTTTTGTAAAATAATACACACAATAGTAAATCGTATTTTTTTACATTTTGTATTCATTGAAGTATATAGAAGAAAGTATAGTTAAAACCAGAGTATTTTCTGTACCAACCTGCCACTATTATGCGTTCTCTACGTATATAGGAGTGATAAAGGGTGCGTCGCCCTTTCGAAGGGCTTTACCCTGTATTGGCGTTGCATAGTAAATCCTGGGTGTATGCAACATCTCTATGTCTGATATGACAGTGAAACTCTCTCGAGTAAAAGGGTTTTAGTATTCATAGCACGTGATACTTACTACAGTAAGTACATGAAAATTTTGTTCTGTGTTTAAATTGTAACAAAACTTTTAAATGACTTTTGAAATTTACACTTTTTTACGGATTATTTCGCGATTTATTTATATTTTAACCTGACGTTTTGGACCCTTTTCACCGTCCTTGCGTATGTCTATTATTCACGTAAACCGAAGACACTAATTTTTAAATTGCTATGTAAACATTAGTGACGAAGACACACGTTCAATTATCTTAAGGGCACATTTAATTACTATAATTAATACATGTCCAAGTGGCCAAATACGCGTTTTATTCTGAAAAACGTTTTTTTTTACATTATGAATACTATTAAGTGAAGGCTACTACCAATCTCTCTTGACACATTTCTGTGAACTATTTGTGGCTATGATTAAGTTTAATAGCTTTAAGGGGCCACTAGAAACATATTTGGCTACTTCTAAACAATTAAATTTGAAAACGAATTATTCCGAAATATAAACCGTACAAATACTTTCGCGAAATTAAAACAGAGATGAAAACAAACAGGGAAATTCACTTAAGCGTTCATAATGTTTAAACCTGAACTAATAAAGTGCACAGTGCAAACAAAAACACAATTTTCCTAACGGATTAATACTGCAGGCTGTTCGCGGACTGTTTTTAATCTGCCTCCGCTTTGCCAGTGCGGATATTTTTGGGGCTCCGTTAGCTGATATCTAAACCCACTTTACAGTAGCTAAGGAGAATGGAAACAAGTATTAACGAGAAGGATTGAAGAAAATATCCGTTCCTCTAGAACAATCAACCCTAGAAAATAGAATTAATTGGCAACAACATACTAATATTTAATTTAATTTACAATACCTAATATTAATTCTACTAATGTAATTTAACAGACATCAATATATTGTAATCTTGTAATTGAATTTGTATTGTAATTTCGTAATTGAATTTTTGCACGTCTGCGAGCAGACTGAACACATGCGCTACTTACTTTTAAATGTTATCTTTGTTTACTGTGTTCTTGGCAAATAATCGTTTAAGTTTGAGTTTGAGGAGTGGGGAAGCTTAATGAATGTGCCTGCTTAGTTCCACATGTTGAAAACCAAAGGATTTACGCAATGCTTAAAAATTATTAACAATATTATGTATATACAACAACAACACACACATTGATTTAAGTGGTAATCTCCGTGGTAAGTAGCTTAAGCACTTTTGTTAAAGAAATTAGAATCGACAGTGGTATTACAAATAAACTTAAATGAATACATTTATTAACCAGACCAGACAGTGCGGGGATCGAACCCGGGACTTCTTGGTCTAATAGTTAACTTTTTAACCATTACACAATATTACCATCAAATCTACAAAACATAACATAATTGTTATAATTTGTTTGATTAAGGCTCAAATTCACAGGATTTAAAATGATCATATTGAATCGAAGCAATCTTCCGTTTTAAAAAAATAGACTAGCTGGTTGCAAAGCTGTTTGTTAAATTAATTACGGTGGCAGCACGTCACGCTACACGACCACTTTGGTGTTATGATCAAAAAGTTGACTATTAACCAAGAAGGTGCGGGTTCGATCCCCGCAATGTACAAACATTTGTGTGCATTGTGAACATGTCTGTTTGTACTGCTCTGGGTGTTATATGTTTTTATTTAAGTTAATTTGTACTAACACTGTTGATTCTGATATCTGTTACGCAAATGCTTAAGCTACTAACCAAGGAGTCAGATCAATGTATGTGATGTTAATTAATTATTCATCATCATTCATTCATCTTATGCGCTTGTGATTATGACAGGCAATTTTTTAACAAAAATGGGTGGCAAAACAGCACTTACAAGTTTGGTACAGAACCCTTACGCCCTTACGCGTAAATAGCACCGTTTTTCCACTTTGCACCGGTAGGATCCGGATCAAACCGGCGTAAGCAGTTTCAAGCAGTCCGAACTGGTTACAGCTATCGAGGCGGTTTGACGTTTCATCAATTTTGAAAGGGGAATATTGGACACTGGACGATTTCATTTCATTTCAACTTTCACTGAGCTGTCCGCTGGCCGTCCGTGTGTCATCGCGTGAATAGTGATAGGTGATGATAAGTTGAATTTTTTCTTTTATTTTTACTGTCGCTATTTAGGTAAAGCTTCTAACAAATAAATAAAAGTAGAGGTTAAATCAATATTTCATTAAATGAAAGTGAGGTTTGTAGCTGATGGCTAGAGTTGTAATTTGAATTTGGACAAGACAGATTGAACGACTTAAAAGTGAACTTATACCATAATATGCCTATATTTTATTCAAACTAATTTGAAAAAAAAAAGTATGTGTGAAAAAAACCAGATCCTTCTACGTTGTACCATAAAATGCCGACCCCATATTCGCTTTAGCCTTGGACGTTGGAGTGTGTAAAAGTACTGAAAGGCTTGTATTTTTAGTAACTGTTTACTTTAACCCTGCATCCTTACATCACGCGTAAACAACTTCTTGACAACTGGACATCAATAGCGCCTTGGCCCTTTGATTTAAACAAAATCAGAAGATACTGCCTATTGGGTAGACGAATGTAAGAGATTTTTGGGCCTTTATAAGCAACTGCAAGCAGCTATGCTTCGTCTTAATCACTCACCTCCTAGTCCTCCAAACAAAGTTAAATTGTACTAATCGATGACGATATTCGCTAACGCTATCATTTGATAAATTATGAAACTGACATTCGCCTTCCGGTGCTCCCTCACCATGTAATGCTCATGTAATATGTTAGATTCGTCTTTCAAGCATAACATAACGATACTGCCTCCTTGACCGATGAGCGTTCGCGTGAAATGCAACATTTAGTTCAAATCAAATCAAAGAAATTACAAATTGTAGCATTACAAGGTTCGCATTGTAATGTCAGATTATCATCATTCACTATAGTAATGCTCGGGTCTGCAACGTTACATTACACGCGAATGCTTGATGAGTAGTTGATGACGAGTGATACGAACCTTTCAATAAGCTTGACCTATCGATGGCGTAACATTTTGCAAACGAAGTCGATAGCGAACGTCATCCCCGAGTATGCAATGTTACTTTGTCTAGAGGGCCTGGTTAGCTTTATTATATCTTTATTTTTCTGACCACTTATTGCATGCTTCATGCAAGGACGTAGCATATCTTCTTTTTTATTTTAATCAGTTTTTCGTCCAAAACATTTGCACGCTGAAAAAGGCCGAGCGAAATGTCTTCCCACAATGTGAACCCTTTCCAAAGGACGAACGTTTGTAGGGAATTCCGCTGCGACCGTTACTCCGTATCCGGTTCCGACCGGTTTTGCTAGGGTTGCCACTCGTTGACCAACTGCTAAAAGAGTGGTCGTGTTTTAAGGAAAAGTCGTGATTGTCATTTATGAGTAAATAGTCGTAATTCTGCAGATAGTGCAGAAGGAAGACTGCGGGCTTATCGATGAACATGGTCCGAAAGGCAGATCTTGAAAGCAATAGCGAGACGACCTCGACATCTTCAATGAGAGGGACTGAAAGTGAAAGAATGAAAATCTTGTTGGAGGTCTTTGCTCAGCAGTGGGACAGTACAGGATAAAAATAAAAAATATTTACACAATCGACAGCCCTACTCCATAACCAGTTTCACCCGGTTTTATTGGCGACACTCGGCCGACACCCGGATACCGTAAACCCGGTTTTTATGCGGCCACAACCGACCTCCGCTCCGAAGAGATAAGCTCACAGCTGTTTGCTGAAATTAAAGTATTTGTCTTATGTAAAAAAAGAAAAGTAAAATAAATAAGTAGGCAGAGATCTGGTGAGAAATTAGCGAAGATAAATGAGACGGGAGAATGGAGGCTGTTCCACAAAGTTATTTTCATAGTAGCCCACTAGTCTACTAGTTTAGTTTAGCTGGGCTATATCCGCACTAAACCGCTTTGTTTGGCCATTGCGCGTATTTATGTTCCCTTCCTTTTTTATCGTCAGGGAAATGCTGTTACGCATACCCGCCAGCCGCGGGCATAGCTGGGGGTTATGTGGAACTCCAGGCCTCAGAGAGGGAACCCGCTTACCCATTAAAAACCTGACGGTGCCCTCCGGTGCCATGTGAGTCGCGGACGTGGCCGGTTCACTGTAGGCCGAGAGGCCACAGGCATTTACCGCAATTCCCCGGACTCGGCCGACACACTTTGCAGCGAGCCCCTACCGGTTCCTACTCCAACCACCTAAGGCTCCAAGAAAGCAAGCAGCTTGGCTGGATGGCCTCAGGCCCGCGGGAATGCTGCTGGAGTTTGAAGTAGGAGTGCCTGTTGTTCGGCTACAGCTTGGCACTTCACGGCACGTGATGAGGTATTTCATCTGCCTCCATAGTCTACTAGTAAACTCGCTTAGTAACTTGTACTTGTTCCTTGTAGTAACTTGCATCGAACCCTACCACTTAAATACTCTCGTGGGTACCAGGACATTCGAATATAGAAGGAAACGAAGTAGCTGATAACCTCGCCAGAGAGGGCGCCGATAACCCTCAAATCGGCGTAGAACCGTTTTGTGGCATTACCAAGCAACGAGCCACTACGCTACTAACCATTCTCTATAAACAAGAGGCGATTGAGTGGTGGAAGTCTACATCAGGACAAGAACACTCAAAAGCACTCATTCAGGGATACAGCAACAAAGTAACTAAAGAGCTGTTAAAGTTCAAAAGATACAAAGCTTGTACTTTGACCAGAATACTAACAGGTCACTGCAAACTAAACAAACACATGGCAAACATGAATATGACAGAAGACGCTCTGTGCAGATTCTGCCACACAGAGGAGGAAACGGCCATGCATATTCTCTGCTCATGCGCCCGCTTATGAGCAAAAGATGTATCCATCTCGGGCGGCACATCATGCGCCCGGATGAGATAACAGAAGTCACGCTCCAAAGAGTCTGGCAATTTATAGACTCAACGGGACTAAGCAGTGAACTGTAAATACAAAGGGCTGCCACAATAGATCAAACTTGGTCGAGTTGGCGATAAGAAGGCCCATAAACCCAATAATAATAATAAATACCACTTAAAGCCGGTTTCAATATTCTACCTTTGACTACTAAAAGCTTTCTGTGTTACATTCGTCTGTCTGAATTCTGACAGTTCTTTCAGTCAATGGTGGAGAATTTTGTGTCTGAGTGTACCTATTAAAATGTATATCATTGTATATTGCGACAGTGGCATATTGTTGTAAGAATGCCTGACTAGGAGAGAATTAAAAAAAAAACAGTTTATACAAGACATGAATTATTGTCCTCGCACACGATACGTACGTGCGAATATTATGTTAAGGTCTAAGTTAAGCGTGTTCGTCTTAGGTTCCCGGCGATCTAAAGGGGGACCGAGACGGCGTTGCACATGTTCCCGCGCGCCGTCTGTTGTATCTGCGACGGGGTTCAGTTTTTCCATCGTCGCAACCGGTAGGGGCTCGCTGCAAAGTCAGTCGGTCGAATCCGGGGAATTGCGGTGAATGCCTGTGGCCTCTCGGCCTACGGTGAACACGCCACTTCCCCGCCTCACATGGCACCGGAGGGCACCGTCAGGTTTTTAGTGGGTAGGCGGGTTGTCCCTCTGAGGCCTGGAATCCCACATAACCCCTAGCTGCCCCAGCGGCTGGTGAGTATGCGTAACAGCATTTCCCTAACGTTAAAAAAAAGGTTCCCGGCGATCGACTGACGATCGGGCGCGGTCGCCCGTAGCTTATCACCATGTATGCACAACGTGACCCTACACTGTCGCAAAAGTGGCCTGAGTCTTTTTATAACTTAACCTTAATCTCTATACACATATATAAAATTTTCGTATCACAATGTTCGTTCCCGTACTCCTCCGGCTTGACCGATTCTCATGAAATTTTGTAAACATATTGAGTAGGTCTGAGAATCGGTCAACATTTATTTTTCATATCCCTAAGTGATGAGAGAAATATTTTTTATAGCAAACGTTTGCCGCGTCAGCTAGTATAACTTATAAATCTTTACTGTTATTTGAATTTCCCAAACGTCACGTTCCAAAAAACACTTTCCAACTTATTTCCAACCTCAAAATCCCATGACTTGGAACTCGTCTTAACCGCTGAACGTTTTCGGGAATCGTACTTACATTTAAATATTGTATTTCGTGTCAAATATTTTTATTCCACCCGTGCGCCCTCAAGTTTATTTAGGGTCGGGAAAGTTACGCTACTGATTCTGTGGTCGAAGAGTTTTTGCGATTGGCGAAATGAAATTTTGCCCGCGAAAAGTTTTCGGAATAATGTTTTTGTTTATTGTTTTAATTTTCTACACACAAAAGCATTACTTACTATCGTAACGCGGCGCTACTGACGCGATCAAGACAAAACTAAAATTTAATATTAACCCTTAACCGGTATCGTAAATTTAAGTAACGTAACTGGTTTTGTGGGGGTCACGCGGCCCCCAATAAAAATAGTTCCTAAAATTGAAATTTCTGGTCTTTTATTTAAAACAATAAATAACAATCCTGTTTGATAAAATCAGTAACGTTTCATTTATATGAGTCTTTTTACCTTTGTAGTACAATAGATCACAAAAATTTGTTAAGTTTTTGGTATCTTTTTTCTATCGTCACAATCATTCAAAAAATAAACGATTACTTCTAAAGTCTTTAGCCAACCTTTGTATGTTTTCTTATTCGTTATAATATCAACTTCAAAAAAAAATTAAATAGCCCTCTGATTAACTTTTAGTAAAAAAATCAACACAAATTATAAAATCTAAAGGCTAAGGAACATCAAATGGATATATTCTGTCTTGAAAATCATCACATAGCACATTTGTTTTACTATGCTCTTTGCAAATGAAGTACTTGCAATTGTTGCATTTTATATCAAATTATTTTCTGTCACATAAGTGACAGCGCCCTCATTTTAGGGCGTGTTGACTCGAGCTGGCAACTTCAGGCGTAAAATTCGTTGCAGATGTTCCAGCTACATTGTAACATGCTACAAACGACCAAGCTTTTGTCGCAATTCTCGTGATTCAAATGATTCTTTAAAAAACACGGTACAATAAAATAATGTACAAAACTCTAAACTTACTTATCTGGTATTGTGGGGGTCGCGCGGCCCCCAAAACGCACGTACCTCTGCTTTGGTAAAAGCTGTAGCACCGAACATCCGGCACCCGCCGTAAGTCGCGACGTAATGAGATTACTCGAAATGACAGCCACGCACGATGCAAAGTTTTAAAGAAATTCAAAAAAATACGCACGAATCCAGTTAAGGGTTAAAATAAGTACCGACACAAGCCAGGAAACCAGCTGCTTTGCTTCAACGTCTAGACGGGTTTTGACCAGCCACACCTTAGAAACACCGTGATTAAATTATCTTTCGTATTAAATAACCGCTTTGTCGGTTGCCGGTCCTTCCGTTTGAGAGCTACAATACAACAGACAGACAAACAAAAACACATCTACGCAAAAACACAAACAGACCAAATTCTTAACAGCTCTTCTTTTCGTCGGGGGATAAAAAACATTTAATTGAGCTGTGCATACCGTTGAACATCAGTCGTGGACGACCAACTGAATGAATGGGGTTAAGATCATACATTGACAATCAACAGTAACAATAATTACCAAATGGCCATCAAAGTGTACAATAGACTCAATGAAGAGATGAAATACTTACATTACATGTGTTTAAAAAAACATTGAAATACTGGCTCATTGAGAAATGCTTCTATTCTGTTGTCAAATATTTTAATAGTTATTGTAATTTCTGACAGGAGTAAAAAATAATGATAATACTGTAATATTGACATGACATTAACTAACTACTCTGGATTTAATTGACATTTGACATTTAACTATGTTCATTTTGCATGCCAGTGTCTGGTAAATTGTGAGGGACTTTTATTATTATTGACATCTGTATGTGTACCACAATTTATGCGAAATAAAGAAATTTGAAATTTGAAAATTGCTCTGATAACAAAGTAAATAGCTAAAGCAATTGTGTTATAGAAATCAGAAACAACGAAGGTACCACAAAGACCCAGGCCCGTGACAATATTGAAAATTGGTTTCCAATATCGACTCCGCCCGGGGATCGAACACGGGACCTCATAAATGGTGGCACCTTGAAACTGGTTACTCTCGCCACTACACCTCGAAGGTTGTCTGACAAAACAACAACAAGATGGCTGACAGCCGCGTCTTATATGTGTGCATCACTTATGACGAGGCGTTGTGTTTGTGTTGTGTGATAAATTGGATAAAACACTTGTACGTACCTAGATGCTGTTGGTTCCGTTTAATATCGATTGGTATTAGCCGTTAAACCTGGTCAGAGGCCCTCGGGCAGCTCAATGACATCTGACAGTAAGGTTGGTAAATTACCTTACAGAAAACCCCTCCACCAACCTGCACTGAGCCCGCGTAGCTTAGTATAGTTCTTATCACCTCTAAGTTGAGATGAGGCCTGTGCCCAGCAGTGGGACGTGTATTAACTGAGATAATGATGACTAAAATACAAAGACGGATTCCACCAACCTTTAGAGGACCTAGATGACAATATCAGCTCCCTAACAAAAAAATATCTATATATTAACAGTAAGTAGCCCAAGAGACTAAGAACCACTTTTGTTAAAAGACTGTTACCAATAAATAATGGAAACAAATTGTTGTATAATAGACATTCCTTGAAACAACTGGGGGTATTAGCCGTTGATTGGCACAGTGCAATCAATCAAGGGATTTTGATAGACCATTAAGGGTTGATGGTATTGTTGTTCAATTAACCCTCTTTAGAATTCGCATTGTCAATAAAATAGACCTGGGATCTAATTCCCGTACCGGACTTATATCTAAATCGTTATTGAAAAAGTAACATTTTGATAGTTACAAAATATTGTGTGCATAAACATGTCTGTTCGTACTGGTCTGGGTGTTATAAGTATTTATTTAAGTTTATTTGTAATACCACTGTTGATTCTGATATCTGTAACACAAGTGCTTAAGCCACCTAAAACGGAGTCAGATCCATGTATGTGATGTTGTTGTTGTATATTATGAGCTATCGTTACGTTACGTGACAAATTAATTTGATGAATTTATTACGTGTGGAGTTTAATTAATATTTATTTTTACAGTTTTTAACATAAACGTTTAGGTAAACACAAATTTTCAGAAACATATACGGTTAAAGTCCTACACATACGAGTTCATATTCCACCGGCATAAATTGCTTTGTCAAAAGGGAATTCATTAATCGAGAAATTATTAAACCCCAGTAGCAACGGCTTGTTTGATAATTAAGTTTGCTATCAATATTGTAGAATTAGCCTTCGAGTAATACAAATTAATATTAAATAATTCATTTTAATTATTGCATACATCATGGGTTACTTTATTTTTTTGGCATGAACAATGCAAATTTCTTTACAATACGAAATTAAAACACGTTAAGTTTGTTTTAATTTCACATCATAGGCTATGTTGATGTCAATATTATATTTCTGGCCAATTTGAAAAGAAAGTTTGTAAGCTGTTTCTAGACAGAGATTTCGATTGCTTATAAATTACTTATCACATTAATTAATCTCTTCTTACATAAGAACAGATTGCAACCACAAATACGACTAGACTTCTAAATGTGGTTGGATTTTTTTCCATTACTAGCGGCCATGGCAGACGTCGTCCTGTCCGCTGTTTTTTTTTTTTAATTCTCACCGATCAAACCTTGCCTGACCTTCCACCAATCAATCAAAACCAAAATTATTGAAATCGATGCAGCCATCCTCGAGTTAAAGCAAGACTAACGAACAGCAATTCATTTTTAACACGCTTTTATTAGCTTGACCTGTATGTAACTATGTATGTATGTAACGGAATCTTTGCACTTCATTTTCACCTACTTCTAGGAGTCTGATTAACATGGAAATTTGCACAGGGGTCAAGGACCGATGACAATGCAATAATTTGATAAGAGTTTTCGATTATCCTTATTAACTAAAAAAATAAAATTAATTTTAATATTGCTGAAATCGCCTTCTTACATTTTCCGCACGGCGCCATCTCTTTCACAAATATTACGAAAGTATCTAGTAGCGTTCGCTTAGCTAGTTAGTTTCGATAGCAATCATTAGATGTCGCCGCTAATGCTATGCAGTTTTAACTGGTGCAATTGATTTGCACTAGAAGCTCTGTATTTTGCCAATAGATGTCACTATTAACTAACACATTAAGTGTAGTAACTATTTAGTAATCTGTGATTAAGTACCAATGACAATGCAATAATTTGGAGATTTAACTAAAAAAAATAAAAAAAATAATAGGGCGCCATCTCTTTCACAAATATTACGAAAGTATCTAGTAGCGTTCGCTTAGCTAGTTAGTTTCGATAGCAATCATTAGATGTCGCTGCTAATGCTATGCAGTTTTAACTGATGCAATTGATTTGCACTAGAAGCTCTGTATTTTGCCAATAGATGTCACTATTAACTAACACATTAAGTATAGTAACTATTTAGTAATCTGTGATTAAGTACCAATGACAATGCAATAATTTGGAGATTTAACTAAAAAAAATAAAATAAATAATAGTTTAAAAAACTAAAAAAACACGCTTTTATTGCTAACTAAAAAAGAGAAAATAATTTCTGAGTACACGGAATTTATATTACAGTAGAGTAAAAAGCGTGGGGTGCTTCGTATCAACAAAAGCCAAAAATTTAGTTGTCAAGTTTTGACCACTACATATTTTAAACAATGGTCCTCCAAAACCATGTCTCACGTGCATTTCCAATTATCCTGGGTCCCAAAAACGAGAGAAGTCAGCACAAACAACTTTAGAATTGGTAATTTGTTTTTTCCTATAACGGGAAGTTGTAAAACATAAATTAGCCCGGTACCCTAGGGCGCCACAAAATACCCGAAATTCGGTGATCGGGGCTTAGATATAACCAAAAAGAGGAAGATACGGTACGAGCTAGTCGCGCGTGGTCCTACTAAATCGAATCCAATGGACCTGTTCTGCTTGTGTTCGTCAGAAATCAGAAATCAGAAATTTATTTGCAAGAATACATCGTCATACATACATACATACGTCGTTAGATTTGCCAGGTGTTTACACATGCGTGCGTGTGAGACCCTTTTTGAAGTTGACGATTGTAAAGATGTACCGTATCCTTCTCTGTTTGGTTTGATCTAAGGACTGGGGAAACAATTTTCATCATGGCAGGTTCGGTTGAAAGCCAAGCCTAGGAACTATTTTTAAAAGAGATTTTTCGGTGATTAAAAGTTGGAATGCATTTTTTCTGGATTTTTTTGGAATTACAGTCCCGGGTGTGACCACCGCGAGTGTTATAATAATTTTCCTTTTTTGGTCAGTGGGATGTTTCTCAGTCTTACGACATGTAAGTAGCCCGACACTACATAACCAAATTAAGTAAGTTCCTGCATTGTGTCTAAAGCATATAATAAGAACTTTCGAATAAGTACTTATACTAACTCGTTTCTGTAAAATTGATAACGTGAAACCAATTCATTTCAGGTTTACAGGTTGTTATAGGTATTTGTGGTATAGTATTCTACAAACCTAGAATGAACAGGCATCTTCTAGGTGAGCTCGCTCCATCGTAGACTCAGTCTTTACCTCGTTCGGGCTTAGTCTTGGGTCAAGAGCAAACCTATCCCAAATAAAATATATATAAATAAATAAGTATATTCGAACTCTTTGGGCCATTTATCCGTATAATATGTAGGTCAAAGGTCAAATATTAAATAGCAAAGCAATAGTATTAATTACGTCAAGTCCTTCGATATGAATTGCTTGTTTACTAAGATCCTATTTGGTATCTTGTTGGGTGTCGTGACTTAAATTGTTCTTCCATTTCACGAATAAAAACAGTATGATAATTATGTAAACACTAAAGAAATATTAATCAGACTAACTACTTATTATTTAACGTAAGGATCCAAACTTCAGATGGATACAGGCAGTTTATGACTGGTACATTTTAAAATCAAATGGGAACCTTCTGCTAACTATTCAATTAAACACGTACCTACAATAACTCTCGATGATATTGTCTTACGCTGCAAAAAATCTGAAGTTAAAGAGAATAATTTAGTATTCATCTTTTTGTGTTTCAATGGATTCCAAATCTCCATTTCGTTCCCAACGTTCCATAAATAAAATTAATGTAGGCAAAGCAAACTTTGTATTGGAATTTGTCCAGAAAACTTGTGGTTTACCGACAACCGAAAAACAACAATAATATTAACTAACCTCGAATCAGATAATTCTATTAAAGTTCAAATGGTTGGACTCAACTTGATTTCAAGGTTCTTCATAAAGCTTTTCAAGCTTATTGTTCAAACAAAGTTCGGCTTAGTGCTACCGTATTGAACTGAAGTCGGAGCGTCATTAAATGTCAAACTTTGATGTCATCGTCTTGTCAAATCGGAAACAAGATATTGATTCTAAAACAAGATATTGATCAGAATTACGTAAACCTTTTAAAACTAATATAACAAAATAGCACAGCGTCAATAAAACTATAAGCAACAAGCCTATCTTTTAAAATAAAAAGATTCTCTCCCTCCCTCTTCCCCAAAATTGTTTACCAGCGCCTTCGAGGAAGTGTTCAGAACCTTTGCTGTTGCTTGGGAAGGGCGGGGCGTTGTCGTTAGTGAAGTAAGGTTAACAAGCCTTCGCTACGCTGATGACATCGTCTTGATCTCTTCGTTGGCTACAGAATTAGAGCTGATGCTACAAGATCTCAGCACCGCAAGCCTCGAGTCTGGATTGATGATGAAAATGACAAACACTATGCTCATGCAAACAGTGACAGTTGATGGGGGAAAATGGAATACGTCCAGAAGTACATCTACCTCGGTCAAATAAAGCCAAGAAAAAGAAGTGGCGTGACTCCCAATACTGACATACGGAGCGCACACTTGGTTTCTGACGGAAGCTCAAAGATTCAGACTCGGAGTTTGCCAACGAGCAATGGAGCTTAGTATGCTAGGTCTGAAGCTAACGGCGAAAGTCAGAAATACTAAACTGCGCTCCATGACATAAGTAGCTGATGTAACTCAGGCAGCGGCTAAGCTGAAATGGGGTTGGGTTTGGAATGTTGCCCGTATGTCGCAGGAGTTATAGGCAAAAGTCACCACAAAGTGGGAGCCCCTGAGAGACAGACGGTGGCGTGGCCGACCCAGATGACGGTGGCGGAATGAGCTTGTCACCTTCATAAAGACTCGCCAGAGGAAGCACAGGACAGAAAGTCGTGGAGAGACCGGGAGAGACCTTTGGCCAGCAGTGGGACACAATAGATGGAGTGTTAGGCAGTCTTAAAGTTTTTACATTTTTTAACCATTATTTTTGTCTTGTGATATCTTCTCTATCGTAATGGAGATAATAACGAAGTATGTACTTTCTTTTACATGTACATGTCTTGATAGGTTCTTTTGTTGGTGGAGATAGTGAGGAGACGGGATTTCAAAACAGTAACATTTGCAATACCTATGTAAATCATACATTCTTTACGTTTCGGTATTTCACCCTGTATTAATATTTCTTTAGCAAGCCTAGCTATGACCTGAATTTCTAGTGTTCAAAATGCGTTAAGCTAAATGGTTGACATAAAAATGCGAAGAGTATTTTTATGTCACCAGAAAAAATTGCTGCTTTTAAATACCGAAATGAACAGGTCCGACGACGTTTTAAATACCTAAATGACAAAGACAAATGAAGAGAACTTTTTGTTTTTAAGAACAAAGCTAAAATCATCGCAACTGTATAATTGGCATGATGACACCTATGTTAAATATTTTCAAGACAATGGCGTTTAAAAAACATAGCCCCTATGAAGTAAATACAACCAATATATTTCCAAAAAGCTGTAGAAACCAATTTTTAAACACACAAAACTCAATTAATATTCGGTCAATTGACTCCGATTTTCTGATACATGACCGTGACGTCACGTTCATATAGTCCCATACAAAATCTACCGTTTTGACAGATAATTAAAAGTACCTATGTCAACGATTGGTGGTGTCATCTAGCCTATTACAGTTGCGATGATTTTAGCTTTGTTTTGAGGGCTATTAAGTCCTCCTGGCCGATTTCGACCACGGTGGCCAATCTCACCAGAGATCAGCCAACTACACAGAAGATATTATAGAGTACAAGTGTGAGCGCAATACACAGTTGCACTCACTGTTCTCTCACTCTCAAATTTCGGTGAGACGGCAATCCGACATGATCGGAGAGAGATCAGGCAACTGTATAGTAAAGTATTATTAACCCCCGTCGAAAAAGAGGGTGGTACAAAATTGACCCCTATTCAGTTTGTCTGGGACATCATAACTCCCGAACGAATGGACCGATTCCAGTACGTATTTTTATATTCAAAAGATAATGTAATCACGGTGGTTTTTAACTATGACTAGTCAAAATACGTCTAGCCTTTGAAGCGCATCAGATGTTTTCCTGGCTCATTTTGGGGCTTATTTTTATTTTTGGTTACTGGAACCAAAACTTAACATCCAAAATCCAAAATATCAGTCAACAAGTCAAAAACATATTATAAAAGTCTATTTAAAGTCATAACATTAAAACTCTTTTTGAAAAAAGAGTAGAATAACAAGACGCTTGAAGATTTTTTAAGCTTAAAATATGAAAATATAGTCTGCGTTGTTTGGGCTTACTTTACAAAGTTTGCAAGTCCAAATCTCGGAAGGAACCTCTTTGACTTGAGTATGAATAAATCAGAATCCACAAAAAGCAAGTTTTGACAAACTTAACGTTTTTCTTTAGTGGTTTTCTTGGTGACACAAACACATTTTTTTTTTCAATGTTTTTTACAGTGACGGTCGAGGTGATAAGTAGGGGAACCCTGCTTTTTTTAGGCTAGCCTTACATTGGCCACAGCTGTACTTTGGTCATGACCGTACCTTGGCAATAGACGTACTTTAGCTATTGCAGGTTACCCTTCTATTTACAAAAGACCTTAAACCGACAGTAAGAATAATATTCCTTCAGTATACATTATCTTTTAATTAGCCATTTATTGTAATCATTGGCCAATTGTCAATCGCTTGAGTCTGCTCATCTGTATGAATAAAAAAACACCCAAATTCTATCTACTAGCATGATTTTAATTTTACACTTGATTCCAAGTTCAAGATTTTTTTTAAAGAATGGTGTCACACGTTAGGTATTATTGTCTTAGGAGACAGTTAGGAACCCAGACTTTTGCTGCTACAGGTTTCTCAAATTCTCCCGGTGAGGTACTCGTACCTAAAGTTACCATCTGATTTCATGGCGGGTATTACTAAAAAAAGTTACCTCTTTTGTTTGGTAGTAAATTACTTACAATCAAACTTCAAGCATCTAAAAATTTATCTCAAATAGCTAACCTAGATATTTATTATCACTGATTGCCTATTTTCATGTCTGTATGTATTCATGTCATGTAAATATGTCTTTTTTGATTACCTTTTCTCTTTATTTTGGATGGACTAAAATGTAATCGGATTAAGTTTGAAACCCAAGCTCAACACTATTACTTATGAATAATCAAACTTTTTTTTGATGCTGGAAACCACAGAGGATAGATTTTATTTATTTTATCGACATAAGTTACCCAAAAGTTATGATACATTTCAATTTTGTAATAGTTCGAAAAAGACATAAAATTACAATGGTTGTACAGTTTAGGCGGTCTTATTTTTTTTTAGATATAACATTTTTTACACCCTGTATAAAGAAGGTACGTACTCCACTAAGCATAAGAACTTAACAAGCTGACGACCATAAATTATTATGTCAAGAAGCACGTTTCCTTTTGGAGGCTTAAATGGCAATTTGGAACCGAACTCCTACAATTGGTTCCGAGAAAAACTCTGAAACGAATTCCATCACCATTGCCAAATTCTAGTTTTCCGAAGAAAATATGCTACTAATGAGCTTGTTTATTTGAACTAAACAGCCTTGAATGGGCTGTTAATGCATCCTAAAATTTACACCCCTATTAAGTTTATACAAATTCAAATTCTGATTATTTCATTTCCAAAAATGCATTTTTTTTCTAAATTTAAAACAAAAAGGTCATAAAGCTAACACAGTTACACATATTCTGTAATTATTTGCGTAGAAACAATAAAATAAAATAATTAAAAAATACTTATAAAACCTTCGATTTTATTAGTAATTTTTTTATTATTTCATTTGACTATTTTTTTTTAATTTAATTAAAAATTTCAAAATTTAGACTTTGACCGTATCATAATCACAAGCCACTACCTACCACAATAACGGGGGAGTAACTTTGTCACTGCAACATATATTAATTCTTAAAAAAATATACCCATAGCTATAAGTTTAGGACGACCACTTTGGTGTAATAGTCAAGAAGTTGACTATTAAACAAGAGGTCGCGGGTTCGATCTCCGCACTGTCCATACATTTGTGTCCATGAACATGTCTGTTTGTACTGGTCTGGGTGTTATATGTATTTATTTAAGTTTATTTGTAATACCTCTGTTGATTCTGATATCTATGACACAATTGCTTAAACTACTCACCACGGAGTCAGATCAATGTATGTGATGTTGTTGTATATTTATTTATTTATTTAAGTAGATAATTTTACTCTGAAGGTAAATACATATATACACAATGGCATTTTTTAAGAACAAAATGTTGCGGCCTTATTGTATATTTCTTATCGTATTCTTGATGATTTATTATTATACCGAAAATTTATTTCACTTCAATCCAGTTGTTCTTTTTTTAAATATTATAATTGAATTTCTACTCAAGAAAAACTCTTGTGTGTACTAATGTGAGGTATAAAATTTTCCGCATGTAAAGTCACAGTCAAAAATACAATGTCTAAAGTATTTATGTTCGTTCAAACGCGTGACTCAGACTCCACTACTGAATAGTTAATCTTGGCTCTGCTCCCGCGACGTTTCTTCGCCAAATTAAACCATAATCATCAACTAAATTATGTTAATTAAAACACAAGTGTTATGAAAAAGAAATTACCGTCAGTATTCCTCAATATCCAATTAATCAGCTCTGTCGTAACTGGGACAGTCCGGTTATCGTCCTCGACTAAAATATTCTTAGGTTTATTTTGATCTTCATAATCTGGCAAGCACCACAATGTCACAATTTTGCCCACTTTCAGAATAACAAACCTATTTTGCACGATCACTGCGCGTTCGCGGCGTGAAATTTAAAAGTTGAGGTTCGGAAAAAGTAAAAGCGTCACTTTTCGAATTTCGAATACCGAGCACGTGTTTTGGCGAACGCGCGCGAAACGACCGCCTCTGTCGGCAGATGGGCGCATACTGAAGTACTGAAAGCTGGATGAATAGCGTCTGAAAAAGTGTACGTTTTCAGTGCACGAACGAGAGGTGTATATAACTTTCTCTGTCGTGTATAGGCACAGGGAAATTCTGAATGCAGTCGGCCACAGATAGCTTTGAATGGGTATGCAGCAAAAAATACTGTATGTGTTACATACGGTATATACATGATAGCATCGTGACGAAGATGATACATAATCACATTTCTTTAACAGGAATCGCTGGGAGAATGCAAAACGTTACGTTAAAGATACAATTAGCTTTATTTGCAGGGACTGAGAAGGCTCGTTTCGTTTCAGTCATAGCCTTAAAGCTTTAAATATGTATAAATAAAACTTTATTGCAATATTTCATTTTCATACTATACAAGAGATACTCGTAAAATATACTATTCTATGAAAAGTTACGTATCACAAATTTGATTCCATCTTAGAAGAAAACACTCTTCAGCTAAAATTGTAGAAGGCTATTTTTAGAAAATGAAATTATGCATGAAAAAATTCCATCTCCACTGTTGGAGAAACAATGTCACAGCACTATATAAATGGTAAGGGAGAGGGGGGGGCAACTTTGAAATCTTTTTACACTTACTGCCTTAACTTGAACTTGCTGTTAAACAATGTCATGTATTTACGCGGCAACTAATAAATCTGATTTATGGTTTAAAAATAATGGATAACAAATATTATAGGTTGGCAGCAACAATAGAGTACAGTATTATGTAAAAACTAGCAGCATTACAATCCATTATAAGGGTTTCGTTTAATTTAAACTGATACAGTGTTTTTTTGGCTTTTGAATTTATTGTTGCGCGGGAACTTGAAAGCAACTTGTAAGTGCAAAATAGGCATTAATAAATTGTAGAATAGAGATTTCAGTTAAATGGTTTCAGGTAATATTTAATAGGATTTAGATCTGATATATATGGTGCGACATGAGCTACAAATAAAGTTAAAAATGGCATGTATTTAGTACCATATTGATATATCGAATTTCACTGATTTCAACAGCTTAACTGTGGGTATGCTCAAAACTGTATTTTAACATGGTTCTTGTAAGAACGGAACCTTTTTTACGGAAACGAATACAATATGTCAGTTTTGAATTTGAATTGTGTAGCTCTCTGTCACGCGTACAGCACTTGTCCTCTCGCTCCTTGCCAATGGCCGAAGTAATACGTGTTCTGTAAATTGATTATTGAAATAAACTAAATCTTTATTCATACGGAATCTTGGTGTTTGACTTGCTGCCCTATATTACCCTTCAGTTCCAAATAGACACCATTGTTTTGACGCTGACTGTACCTACGTTCAATACGAGTTTTCCAACCAACACTTACGAAGCTTGTTTAACAGAAATTGCGGATCGTCAGCGTTTCAATAATAAAATCTTTTATTTGTTAAGTATTTTTCGCGTTAACAACGCTAGTTTCTATAATTTCGAATAGACAACACTTAAAAAATTCTTTTCGGCTCCGGTCATCGGGAAAATAAAATTATAGCCTGTTTCATCTTAACCGATTGTTAAATATTTGTGAAAATATTTCTCTCGGGTGATTTGAGGGTGTGTGATGAAACATACGCTGGCTCAAAGCGTTAAAAAGCACTTACAAAATTCAACGACTCCATTAGGTTCTCGGTAGATCAGTGGTCAGAGCATTGGACCGGACTTCCAAAGGTCGGGGGTTCGATTCCTTCCCGATGACCGGAGCCGAAAAGAATTTTTTAAGTGTTGTTTTTTCGAAAAAGCTTTTATTTTCACATGTTTTTGTTTGTCTTTAAAGAATAAATATTGCAAAAGCAATATGTTTTTTTTTGGAGCACTATTTGACGGTGCAAAATAAGAGGATTGTCGAGACAATTACATCATCATCATATCAGCCTGTTACAGTTCACTGCTGGACATAGATTTAAGGATAGGATTTTTGATGGTGTGAATACATTAATTCCAAACAGTAGTAGTAACGTAGACAAGTTATACGAAGATCATTTTAACTTAATTAAAAGAGCGTTCGCATCAATTTTCACAAAAAAAGGTTAAGTCTAATCGGTTTACAAGTAAGTTTAATGAATGGGCTACACCAGGTATTTATAAAAGCAGGAACAAGTTATATGATCTGTATAGTATTAGAGAACATTCTCAGGACAAACATAATTATTATAGAATATGTTAAAAATATTCAAATTTTTTATAAAAAGTTTGTGCCCAAGCAAAGGCGAATCATCTTCGTAGGATAGTTTTAGGTTCAAAAAATAAAGCCTAAGCTACCTGGAATATCATAAACAAAGAAACCGGTAAAGATAAAAAAAAAGATCGTTCATATTCATTTAAAGACGGTAGTAAACTAGTTAAATCTGATGCAGAAGTAGCTAATATTTTTGAAAAGTTCTTTGCTAATATAGCACCATCTACTACTAAAGAACTTAACTCTTCTGCAGAATTGTCTGAATCCATTCTCAAATCCAATATTGATGAGTGTGATTCACCACTACTTCACTACTTTTTAAAACCCCAAGGGGTAAAGAATCGTTTGACGATGTAAATGGTACTCTCTCGCAAGTACTTCATTGGTTCACCGTTAACAACTTATTGCTTAACGCGACCAAAACTATAAATGTCCGACAAGTTCCAACAAGGGTTGTTGTTAAGGATGAACAGCTAGTTACTTCAAATACTGCAACTTTTTTGGAAATTACTTTGGATGATAAGCTCCAGTGGGGTCCTCATATCGTGACCTTATCAAAGAGACCAAGCTCCACTGCATACGCTGTAAGAAAGATAAGGTTTCTGACTGATGTTGAAACGGCAATACTAGTTTATTTTAGTTATTTTCACAGTATAATGTCATACGGCATCTTACTATGGGGCTCAGCTGCAGATATAGAAACAATTTTCGTATTGCAGAAACGAGCCGTGCGGGCTATTAAAAACTTAAATCAAATGAAACACTTAGGGAATTGTTTAAAGAAGTTAAAATACTTACAGTTTACTCGCAATACATTAACGAAAACCTAATATAGGTTCGAAAAAACTTACACTTATTTCCTAAAAGTAACGATTTGCATAGCTTCAACACAAGACAAAAAAAAAACTAACACGGGTTGCACTCCGGGAGTGCCGGCAGAAGTGAAAACTTAACAAGCGTCTTACGGTTTTTCGATCAGCATCACGTGACCTGACGCGAGTTTCACAGTTTCTACCCATGCCACAAAAGTGCTCAACGCCGCTAAAGAAGTTTTCACTTCAAAAATAGGCTTGCCGTTCCACATTTTAGTCTTCATAAAGTTGGTCACTCATTTATGGGTAGATGTATATCATTTTTTAATAAATTACCTGAAAATTTAATTTCATTGCCTTTAGATAAATTTAAAACAGCTGTAAAAGATGCATTAATATAGAAAGGATATTATAAAATTGATGATTATTTACATGACAAAGATATATGGAAATGTTTAAATGCAAACAATTACAATTATTGTAAATCAATTTTGAAAAGAGGCAATGACAATAGTGACTAAGTTTCTTGCGCCGCTTCTTCTTAGCACTGGCCCAAATTGTTTCGAAGCATTGGTAGGGTTAATTTATATGTTGCGACATGTAAAAGTGCTAGTTGTTAGCCTACTTACAGAAATAAATGGATTTTGTTGGATTTTTATTGGATATTACATAGGCCTCCCCCAAGGAGCGCCACAGCGCACGATCTCCCGCCCTGTGCATCCAGTCACTACCAGCTGCCTTCTTCAGGGCATCTGTCCATCTAACCGGGGGGCGACCCACACTACGTTTACCTAAGCGTGGTCTCCATTCGAGGACCTTCCTGCTCCACTTCTCGTCGGTTCTGCAACAGACATGGCCAGCCCACTGCCACTTTAGCTTGCTACATTTTTGGACAGCATCAGTTACCTTAGTCTTATGTCGTATGACCTCGTTCCGGATCTTATCCTTTAATGAGATCCCCAACATGGACCTTTCCATAGCGCGCTGAGTGACGAGCAGTCGGTGAGCCAGCTTGACTATCATGATCCACGTTTCGGCTCCGTAGGTTAAGACTGGTAAGACGCATTGGTTAAACACCCGGCTTTTCAGGCACTGCGGCAGGGTCGACGTGAAGATATGACGCAATTTCCCAAATGCTGCCCAGCCAAGCGTCACTCTTCTGGCGATTTCCCGCTCGAATTACATACCAGAAAGAAAAAATTAGAAAATACAACATGACGCTGCCTAATAAACATTTTTCTCTAACATTCTTAGTTCTTAGTGATTGGATAAGACAGTATCAGGGGAAATTCGCTTAATACACCTTTTTAGGGTTCCGTACCTCAAAAGGAAAAAACGGAACAGTAGGTATATATTGGGCATTCTAATTCACTTTTTTCTTCACCATTCGCTCTCTTCGTTCGCTCATTCGAAAAAAGTGAATTAGCCTGCCCAATATACACCTAAATATTACGAAACTGAAATGTATCACAACAGAACTTACACAGCACTGATAAAAAGGCCGCGCATGGCTAAATACGCTTTATCCACATTGTTATGATAATGTTGATACCATGAAACTTCACCTGTCACTTTTTTATGGAGTGGTGCTTTCATGCCAGATTGGTCGCACCAACATAATTTCCTATCAGAACTTACACAGCATTGATAAAAAGGCCGCGCATGGCTAGGTACGCTTTATCCGCATTGTTATGAAAATGTTGATACCATGAAACTTCACCGGTCACTTTTTATGGAGTGGTGCTTTCATGCCAGATTGGTCGTACCAACATAATTTCTATCCGTAATCTTGTCGTAGAGCACATAGTAATATTTGATAGTAGGTACGTTTATGTTAATGAGAAATTCAGCACCATGAAACTCACCGGTTACTTATAAAGTGGTGATTTCAAGCCAGATTGGTCGTGCTTATAACTCTGAACGTACCGACATAATTTCCTATCCGTAATCTTGCCAAAGAGCACATAGTAATATTTGATAGTACGTTTATGTTAATGAGAATTTCAGCACCATGAAAGTCACCGGTTACTTATAAAGTGGTGATTTCAAGCCAGATTGGTCGTGCTTATAACTCTGAACGTACCGACATAATTTCCTATCCGTAATCTTGCCTAAGGGCACATAGTAATATTTGATAGTACGTTTATGTTAATGAGAATTTCAGCACCATGAAACTCACCGGTTACTTATAAAGTGGTGATTTCAAGCCAGATTGGTCATGCTTATAACTCTGAACGTACCGACATAATTTCCTATCCATAATCTTGTCAAAGAGCACATAGTAATATTTGATAGTACGTTTATGTTAATGAGAATTTCAGCACCATGAAAGTCACCGGTTACTTATAAAGTGGTGATTTCAAGCCAGATTGGTCGTGCTTATAACTCTGAACGTACCAACATAATTTTCTATCCGTAATCTTGCTAAAGAGCACATAGTAATATTTGATAGTACGTTTATGTTAATGAGAATTTCAGCACCATGAAACTCACTGGTTACTAATGAGTGATTTCAAGCCAGATTGGTCGTGCTTATAATTCTGAACGTACCGACATAATTTTCTATCCGTAATCTTGCCAAAGAGCACATAGTAATATTTGATAGTACGTTTATGTTAATGAGAATTTCAGCACCATGAAACTCACTGGTTACTAATGAGTGATTTCAAGCCAGATTGGTCGTGCTTATAATTCTGAACGTACCGACATAATTTTCTATCCGTAATCTTGCCAAAGAGCACATAGTAATATTTGATAGTACGTTTATGTTAATGAGAATTTCAGCACCATGAAACTCACTGGTTACTAATGAGTGATTTCAAGCCAGATTGGTCGTGCTTATAATTCTGAACGTACTTAACTATATGCTAGATCGCGAGATCTCGGAGGTCTGAAATCTGAAAGCCACGACTGGTAATAAATACTAAAAAATTTACTAGTACACGACAAATAATGCAATATGATAATGCAATATGATATTTCACTGTATAGGGTCATCAGTTTTTCGGTAAGAAAAAATTATGTATCTTTGTCAGTTACATGCATTACTAAAGTATGGTTGATAACCCTATAACTGTACTTGAACGAAATAAATTCATTTAATAAATTGATATTACTCACAAAGGTTCCGTAGATGTTTTGGGTTGTGCAAAAGACTATTAAAAAATTTAATGTAACTCGTTAAAAGGCTGATGTAGATGATTGACAAGATCTCATTTGTAATTGACACATTATTTTTGACATTTCACAAAATTATTAAAACAACATAAAGTTCTATAATCCCTGTTTGGTGTCAAAATTATCAAGTACGTTGCAAGATCTGAACATACTTGTTAATTTGAATTGTATTATTTAAACGATGATTCGACCAAAGGAATAATGTAGCAAAATAAGACAACAATCTTTCTTCGCAAAGTAATAGTTCCTATCTATTTGTAATAGTTGACTGGTAGGTAATACATAATAGCATTAAGTCCTTTTTTATACGATCGTAAACACAGCGTGACAAAGGAACCCTAATATAACAAATATTGCAGCATAAAACTTGGTATATTTTTGAATAAGTAAACAAGCTACATCCGTTTTGCAGGCGCTGCAGTTTTGATTTCACGTACAGTCGACGACAACAGCTGATATTGTTAATTGAAGGAGTCATAGATATCGATCGACGCATAAATAACTGTTAGATGATCATTTTAAAGTTAAAAGACCATCCTAATATTGCAGAATTGGGAATAGTATTTTTGTATAAAAAATCTGAATATGTTTTTGCTCTGTTTGTAGCTCCGTCTAAAGATAATTTCAACATAATAATATATTAACTTTTGAACTTTATAGGTACATTTTTGAATCACATACTATGTTCAAGCACAATTGATAACATACAAAGATTCATAAAGTTTTATGATTTAACTGTACTTTTACAGTGTACGTAAATTTATTTCTTAACCTTAATTATTGCTGACTATTAAAGTCTAAAGGTGAGGCTGTTTCCCTCTAAGTATGTTACATGTCAAAATTTGTTATTGCTGACACCTGAAAATTATTAGGCAGTGATTGCAAACCTGTTTTTGGAGCAACTTTTGAGGTTGTTTTTCGTAAATTGTTACCTTAACACATTGGAGTCTTACATTCAAATTGTTTAGCACCCCTGCGTCTGAATAGGCAATATTTTTGTATATATCGATAGCTTAAAATCAATATAATCTAAAATATCAGTGACAGTGCGTGGTAATTATCGAGAAACTGAAGTCTCCAGTTATAGTGCTACATCAAGAGGATTCCTCGCAGCAAATAATCATGTTCGTAAGTTTTTTTATTGATTTACTTTGTCTGAATCTTTGAAAATGTGTTATGTTATATGTTTTATGAACATAGGTCTGACATCGAGTACAACAACAAGGCACGAGCTGCATACAAGCAGTGTTCAGAGTCAGAAGACGAGCACTCCAGCCGACGAGCACGGAAGCCTGCAACGGAGATTTACGACTCTGACTACGAGTGCTCAAAAAAACGGTGAGTTAAGTGTTGTACATCTGACTGTACTTTTCTGGTTTCGATACGAGTATATTTTTGTAAGCAATATATATGCAACATTAATTTGTGTTATACCAATCTTTAACCATTTCAGCACCAGTAAAACGTTGAAAAAGTCTGGAGCATGCAAGAGAAAATCAACGGTGAGCGCAGAAAAAGAAATCTTCGACTCTGACGACGAAGCTAGTAAGCGGTGAGTTTAATTGTAAAATTAAAAGCTAATAATTTGAATAAAGGCTATACTTTTTTATTTAAAGCAGTTTAATATTAACTTGTAACGATGATTGTTTATGCTAACCCTTTGTAATATATTTATAGTTCAGTTATATACAATCCTAAGGTTGCACGTGAGCAGAGTTATAATTTTTTTATTATCTAAGATACAGTGATAGTTTATTAATATGTTTTAAATTCTATCTTTTCAGTGACAATAAAGCGGTGAAGAGAACCACGAAACGAAAGCCGGTTGAACGCGTGGAGAAACGAGCTCGGCCTGACGGGTGGGACCTGGACCTGGACGACGCATCGGAGATCGAAATCAGCCGAGCGCGCACCGCCCCTGCCCTGCAGTCCGTGCTCACGCGCCGCGTTGCAGACGGGAGCCTGCGCCGCACCGCGAATTTGGCTGGCGACCTGTTCGTGGAGCTCCGGCTCTACAACACGCAGGAGATCAAGTCGGTAGCGGCAAAGGACCGCTGGCAGAAAGCGGTATTGTCACTCAAGTACCAAACAGATTCTGATGCCGACGAACTGAACTTTCTACGCAAGTTCATCAAGCGAGCACGAGCGGAATTTGTTGAAGAAGGTACGTTTTTCCCAGATAAGAAAAAGTAATATTTATTAAAATGATTTCTTGTAATATTTATTGAAATGAATACAATATTGTAAGGGTTCAATCTATTTATATCTTATATCTATAAAATTAGTCACTATGTCGAATAGATCAATATATTGTTCTGTTTGTGATATTTCCGTTAAAAGTAAGGCTTTCTCATCCCACCTTAGAAGCACAGTACATAAAAATAACAATGCCATTGAAATTAGTGATGGAATTGAAAAAATAGGTAGTGCTTTCCGTAGTCGCATCGCATCATATAGGTTGCACTTGAATGGTAACGCGGAGAGCGCGGCGCAGGCGCCTGCCGGGTTCCTCCGAGACTTACGCGCGCGCGCGCGGCAGCTGCTTGAAGCGCGCCAGTTGACTTTCAGTAGCATCAAAGTTAACTTTGAATTATTTGCCGAGTTTAATTTAAGATGTAATGAAGCTGAAAAGTCTGAAATAAAGTCATTCGCTACAGAGAACATAGTATTAAATAAGAATTTCGATTTTGAAAATATTTTTTCTCATGTTATTAACGTAATCTCTTCTAAAGTTGACGACTTTGAAGAAAGAGACAGTGGCTGGTTATTTTTACGTAATTGTTACTTAGAAATTAACATTAACAAGTACAATCCTCTGAGAGCATCTCGATTTATTGATTTACCGAAAGCTTTGAAACTTAAACGCGCATGCATTAACATACAAAACAAAGATGATTTTTGTTTTTTATGGAGCATAATGGCAGCATTATTCCCTGCTGAAAATAACGCTCATCGAACAACTTCTTATCCACATTTTCGGAGCGTACTAAACGTTAGTAATATTTCGTTTCCAGTTAAATTTTCTGGTATAAAAACATTTGAAAAAAATAATCCGAACATCAGTGTTAATGTTTATGGTCTCAAGAATAAAACAAATATTATTGGTCCGTTGTACCGAACCCTGCGTAAAAAAAGTAACCACGTAAATTTGTTGTACATAGAAAAAGGTAATCATTCGCATTATTGTTTAATTAAAAACCTTAGTCGTTTAATGAGATCGCAAGTAACAAAACATCATGGTAGAATGTATTTTTGTGATGACTGTATGATATTTTTTCAAAATGAACACAAATTAAATACTCATGTGTGTGGTGGTGTTGCGACTATTTTGCCCGAACAAGGTACACTAATTCAATTTAAGAACTACGAGAAAATGCAAGATATGCCTTTTGTCATTTATGCGGACTTTGAATCATTATTGCAGACCAATCTAGATGGACCCAGTTCAAAATCTACAGAAGCGTTTCAAAAACATATCCCGGCTGCATTTGCATATTATGTGGTATGTTCATATAATAACTCCTTAAACCGATATGTGTCTTATCGTGGTGAAGATTGTGTTGAAGTTTTTATTAAAAAACTTAAAAAAGACGTATCAAACATTTTGCAAATTTATAAAAATCCCGTCCCAATGAAAAAGCTAACGGCATCCGAAATGGAAATGTTTGGCAAATCAAAACTATGTTACATATGCGGTCAAATATTATTAGATGATAGAGTTAGGGACCACTGTCACTTGACAGGTAAATATCGCGGTGCTGCACATTCCTACTGCAATCTCAATTATCGTTTACCGCAGTACGTTCCTGTATTTTTTCACAACTTGTCTGGCTACGACAGTCATTTATTTATACGGCAGCTAGGACAAACATCGGGTCCAATCAAAGTCATAGCTAAAAATAAAGAGAACTACATATCTTTCACTAAGTTTTTCACCACACATGACAATAAACATATGGCGGTTCGATTTGTAGACTCTTTCAAATTTTTGGGCACAAGCCTCGAAAAACTCGTATCGAATTTAAACACGGAAGATTTTGTGCATTTGCTTAATTTTTTTCCTAAACTAGATGAATTCGAGTTGTTAAGACGGAAAGGTGTTTATCCGTACGAATACATGTCTACCTGGGAGTCATACAACGAGAAGCAATTGCCTCCACGGCAATGCTTCTATACAAGTTTAAATGATTGTACTGTTTCAGAATCTGATTATAAACACGCCAAGCAAGTATGGAAAGAGTTTGATTTAAAGAATTTAGGTGATTACACGGACTTATATTTGAAATCTGACGTATTGTTACTAGCAGATGTATTCGAAAAGTTTCGTTGGACTTGTAAAAATAATTATAAGTTAGATCCGTCCTTTTATTTGACAGCGCCTAGTTTAAGTTTCGACGCTATGCTTCTTAAAACGAATGTGAAACTGGAATTAATCAATGACTTAGAAATAATTAGATTAATTCAGAAAGGGATCCGCGGGGGAGTGTGCCTGTGCTCTACAAGATACGCAAAAGCAAATAATCAATATTTAGTAGACTACGATCCATCTTACCCCGATAACTATTTATTTTATATTGACTGTAATAATTTGTACGGATATGCAATGTGCTCCTATTTACCTCATTCAGATTTTAGATTATTGAATACCTCAGATATAAATCATCATGAAATTATTGCAACACCTGATGATTCCGAGGAGGGATATATTTTAGAAGTAGATTTAAAATATCCAGAAAATTTGCACGACTTGCATAACGAATTACCATTTTGTCCACAAAAGTTTTCACCGCCTGGATCTAAAACTCAAAAATTAATACCGAACTTATACGATAAATTCAACTACGTCATACATTATGTACATCTTAAAACGTGTTTATTACATGGCCTCGAACTTATCAAAATTCATAGAGTTATAAAATTCAGACAAAGTCCTTATTTAAAACAATACATTGATTTGAATACAGAATTACGAAAAAAGGCTAAATCAACTTTCGAACAGGACTTCTTTAAGTTATTAAATAATAGTATTTTCGGGAAGACTTTAGAAGACACTGAAAAAAGGCTTGATGTAAAATTAGTCAATCAGTGGGCCGACACAAATAATAAAACGAGAAAAGTAATCACAGCAGAACAATTGATAGCGAGACCTAATTATCATAGTTGTACAATATTTTCAGATAATTTTGTGGCTGTTCAATTAAAACCAGAATCAGTTATACTTAACAAACCTATTTATATAGGATTTACTGTTTTAGAAATTTCTAAAAGTCATATGTATAATTTTCATTATTCTGTAATAAAACCATTTTATGGTCGCGATTTAAAGCTGTGTTATACAGACACCGATAGTTTTTTATACTCAGTAAAGACTAGTGATATATATAAAGACCTTAAATATTCGTTTCAAGCCTATTTTGATACGAGTAACTATGAAGAAAATAATTCGTACGGTATCTTACGTCAGAACAAAAAAATACCGGGTTTGTTCAAAGATGAATTAGGTGGACAACTTATAACGGAATTCGTTGGTTTAAGATCTAAATTATACTGCATTAAAACGGGTACCAAAGAAATAAAGAAAGCTAAAGGTATTAAAAAACCTGTGGTTAACCAACTGTTCTTCAGAGACTACAGTAGAGCATTGTCGGATAACGAAATCATTCGCAAAAAAAACATAGTTTTCAAATCTATCAAACATCAAATATTTACTCAGCGAGTTGATAAAGTAGCCTTGTCTTCTAATGATGACAAACGTATTATATTAAGGAATAATATAGATACATTAGCATGGGGTCATTATTCCAGTTTCTTTTAATATTTTTTACAGGCTAAGTGCATGTTATTAAAAATCGAAGCCGAAGATTTTTTTTCTTTTAATAAGTTCATAATTTTATACCAAATATTATTAATTCAAGTTGATTTTCTTTTCTATTGTATCTAAGCTAAAATATAAGTTTAAATAGATTGAACCTCGTTAGTGTTATATTTCTTTATTTGTCTTGCTAGTATTTAAATTCATATGATTATTTAGTAAAATAATTTTAGTAAATAACTAATCAATTAAAAAAAGATTGATGATATGATACGATGTTTAAAGCTGTAAGTTTTTATGAGCCTCATATAAATATATGTATTGAAAATTATACTTCTGGTTTTATTTAAGAACTCCACCCTAAAACTAAAGTTATATCAAATAAATTTGTAATTTTATTAATAAAAAAAGTAATCCTATATTTTCAAGTTTTGCAGACTTAGCAGTTAGGTACGATTTGCGCAAGCTACAAGCTAGGGTTGTGAAATATGTAGATTATAAAGTTGATGTTTGCGTAATATGGATCCCTAGCTTGTTGAAGCGCTATTGATTTTAATACATGACTGATAAAATGTATTACTAAGAATTGTCAGCCCTGCGTTCTAGATTTGAAAATGTTTAGGTTGCGAAACCTGAAACTTTGCAACATTATTATAATGTAGATATTAGTCATTATTTTAGTTTCGTGTTCGAGTGAAGAGGTGTCGTTAACCATAAAACTGTAAGTACAATATTTTTTTTTTTAAATCACTCAAAACTATGTGGTAAAACTCAGAACTCAAGTATGTGGTTAATATTTTTAATATTTTTCATATTGTTTCAGAAAATGTCTGACTCCGACATCATATTCAGTCAGTACGCACAAGATCCATTCAGATCAGCGAGTGCGTTTGAAAAAGCTTGTCCTGAATTTTTCCATCCTTCAAATGCACCTTCAGAGAGGCGACCCAAACGAAGGACGCACAAATGCAAGAAAAATAGACTTCGTAGAACGTCTTATGTGATCAACAATGAAAATCAACGAGGAATACGTTTAATTAAAATAAAGGTGATCGACATAAGCGCTGAATCGCTTAATGCATCTAACATTGAACGTGATGAAGAAAACGTAGTATTAAGTGCTCAATATATAGTGAAAGAACCGTTGGATGATATAATGGATGAAACAGAAGCAGTTATTAGAAAAATATGTACCAAAATTAGTGATAATAATTAGCATTGTACTTTATTGTTATGCATTACAATATTCATGTAAAAAATAATGAAATAAATATATTTTAAAGAAATGTGTTTTTTTAATTTTTTTTAATTAAACTATAATAGGTAGGTAGAATAAAATAAAAAAAGATGTATTTTTTACCAATAAATTTATTCTTAACCAAACAATTCAATTTATAATCAAGTACAGTGATAATTTAAAATTCCCAAAATGTGTAACCGTTTAGAAAACACCATTTTTTCACACATAAAGCATTCTTAAGAGCACATTTATTTTTATGAGAAAAACAATTTAATATATTATTCTTATAAAAAATGTTTAAATCATTTAATTTGGGGATACCCGTATAACTTATATCTACAATATTGCTGTGGCCACATATATCTTCTACCCATTTAATCTTTTCTTCACCTTTTACAAGAATTTTCGTATCTTTTAAGAACGGTTTCATAATTCTATGAAATTCTCTGAAGTCAATATAACCTTCGCTCCACTGGTAACCTCTGTTACGCTCTATCCAACGAACTTGTTTTTTTTCTTCCTCTGTTAACTTAGTAAATGGATAAGGAGGTTTGATCAAGTATATGTAGGTAAATTCTAAAGTCACTATAACAAATTCTTTAACTAAAAATTCATTTTTACGATTTTTGAAACCTTGTAAATCTACAATCACTGTATTATTATTCATGATAACTTCTTTACTATATTGCTTAATGGTTTATATTCAAACACACAATCATTTAAAATTAAACAATATGCAGCTGTTTGATCTGGTATCTCTTGATCCGTTTCGATTTCAACTCTAACGTCTATTGAGCCCTTTAATGTTTCGTGTTGTCGCGAACAGTCGATTACGAATAAAGGAGCAATGTCTCTGAATTCTTTTAAACTCAGCAATGGCTCTGGTCGACGACCGTGGTAAGACTGTTGAAATCTTGCATACTGCTCATATAATAAAGTAAACTTATCTTCCGCAAAACTGACGTTTAACCCTTCATAAGGGTAATACGATGAATTTAAGTAGACTTTTACATCACGCACATAACAGTGGTCAAATTCAGCTAATGACAGTGTTGAATTATGTTTGCGGTTGGTTTGTAGTGCAATAACAACAAAACGAGGCTTCTCAATTTGTGATGATGTTTTTATTGACCAAGTATGTTTACGTGTCTTAGGTAGTAATGGATATTCGTATAAATCCCAATTACGATATGCAAGTTGAATAGCCCGATCTTTCTCTAAATGTTTTAGCAAATTAATTCTTTCACGATCAGACACTTTGATATGAGGAACTCTCCAAATAATTTTACTTATAACAATATCATCTACAACTTCATCTGTATTTAACTTGATTGAATTAAGATTTGTATTACTTCTAAGTAATACTAACTCATGCTTACAGTTTATGATAATTTTTTCATAATCTTCAGCGAATCCTAAAATCTTGTTTAATGGTATGGATGCTGAAAAAGCTCCACCATCAGTGTTATTTGATCCTGTAGTTGACCAACCCCAAACTCGAGCGCTCTTGGATTCGTTTTCATTTAAGGATAAATATGATTTAATTGTTGTAGTTACACCAGCATTTTTAATTTTATCAATCTCTACTCCGTTCAGTTCATATCGTATGTCTTGAAACAGAAATAGTGCGGGATTATTTACAAAATGTACATTTGATACTTTTTCTTTGGTGGTGCTGTTATACACATTAACCTTTCCCTCGATGTATAAACTGCTCAACGAAGGTAGCACATACAAATCTTGCTGGTTGATAGGAATGCGTATTTCATCGTTTTTGTTGAAACTTGTTACGTATGGTTTGTACGAATGATATTCAAAACTCTCTATACTGGTATCATATGAAGTTGGTTGAGTTATATTTAAAATATTCATTTTATCAGACCAATTAATTTAAGAAATTCTTTATTGCTCTTAGTCAGCTTATTTTTAAGCTGAAGTGGTCTGTGTTTGTGGAATGTTCTTTTAGAACTGAATTCAGTACACGATGTGGAAGGACTTTTATGGAAATTTATCATTTTTCCTAAAATGTAAGTACAGTTGTACTTCTTCACCTCGTAAATTAATTTCTTTATTCTCAGCGTCCAATAGCCTTATATTAATAGCGTTAATAGAACTTTGGTTAACAGGAAAATAAATTAAGTTTTTAGGTATTTCAATTATTCGATACCCGGGAGGTACATTAGGTACAAATTCATAAATTATATGGCTTGCTTTTCCATTTACAAAAGAACCACTAACTACATCGCATTCAATCCGCACAATGGTTGTTGATAGAATGCTTACAGGATATTGTGAGTCTGTACTTATATTTGCGCTGATTGTTTCCATTCCAAAACCTAAAATTTTACCTAGTGATTGACTTTTATTAAAATGAATATTTTTGGAGCATAAAATATTTGTTTTTAATGTATTATTATTACAAGTCAGTTTCAATACTGTGTTCTTAATATTATTTTTTAAATAATCACAAATATCTTGTAGCTCATAAGACCCTTCAGGAATTGTGATAATTTCATTTTCACCATAATAAAACTTGTTGTTTCTTTCATCTATATTAGGAATAGAATTAAAGGTTGAAAAATACAATAAACCACATTCATAATTTCCTTGAAGTTCCAAAGTTGGAGAATAGTTTGTAGTTAAAGAGGCTCCACTCCCGGTAATAGATACAGTGAAAGACATGTTTATACTGATACTTTTGTATATTTTACACGGTATTTAAATGTTTTTTCCAAAAGTTTCTTAAATATTTTAAACATAAATGACCACAGTTTGTTGTGCCAAAGGCTTGGTGTCGTGCATAATTATAATTTATGGGCAAGTTACATACATATTTTACAAATTCTAATGGAGCCTTAAATTGCCAAAACTATCATAATACTCTACGTAATTATTTTTCTTCACAAAGGCCACCCAATGCGTGCCAGAATTTTTATTGCTATCTAAATTTAAAATACCGCATTCAATTTTTCTGGGTTTTGAAGGTAACGTATCTCTCATGAAAACACCACGAAAGTATGGAATATTAGCAGCATTTTTTATTATATCTAAATTAGTAAGTGCACGTCTGGGTAGCCGCTTTATTAGTTTTTTGATTGGCTTAGATATAAACCCGATCCAGTTTTATGAGGTTTGATAAATAACCCATTTCCGAGAGCAACAGCTTCCATCATTCTGTTGTGTCTTTCAGATTCCTGAAGACTCTTTTGTGCAGCTTTAGAATCATTGACGGCTTTTGCTATACCCGCTGCTCCTCCAGCAAGTGAACCTAAAGCTGACAATCCCGCGAATATAGGAATAAGTGGCAAAAGTCCTCCAGACTTAGGAAGAGGAATACACCGAGGCAAACGTATTCCTTTTTTATTAGTAAATAATTTCTTTGCAGCTGCAAAAGCATATTTTATAGCAGTGTGACTGTCTTTAGATTTAATTTTCTTTAATTGTAATTTTATTTTTTTAATTCCTTTCTTAAATGATTTCAAACCACGTCCAGCCTTGACTTTTGCTTTCATTGCATTTTTTACTATCCATGAAGCAAGTTTTTCTCCTTTTCCGGCATCTTTCGATTTCAACCTTTTCTTTGCCATATTCAAAAGTTCTAAGTCTGCTTTTTGACGAGCACTTGGATCTTTATTGATATATGCAATGTCGTGGTGCATGCAGGCTTCGTCCAACTTGTTTATCCCTCGATCACCCCTAAGTAACCTTTTCTTAAGTTTTGTTCCAGGACCACAAAACTGATACCCAGGTAAATGTAACTCAAACGGTAAACGATCTATCAATTTGTTAATTAGACCACTGTCTTCATTCATTGATAATTAAATAGTGAGACGACTTGTCAAAACTAAATTATTTATATACACACCAGCAATTACAGCACCAATTCACTTTTATCAACCCAACTATTTTCTTTATCACTTAAACCTAACCATTTAACTAAAAGTTTGTTTCCTTTTTTCTTGATTACTTTCTCAATGAGATAAAGGTCAGGTAATTTAGTTTTTTGCAATTCGTAACCATAAAAGGAACCCAAAATATTTTGTTGGTGTTTGTCTTGTATTTGGTATGTTTGAGGATTAGTGTTGTAGACTTTGACGATACGGAATATTTCCGTAGACCAATTGGGAGTGTAACCTTTATAAAAATCTCCTTTGTATTTACTTACACGAACATAATCACCAATTTGAAAAGTTTTCTCTGAACGTACCTTTTTTTGTTGGGATTTGATAATATTAAACCGTACTGTACTTTCATTGGAATCATTAACGTCAATCGGCTTAAACCTTGTTATGCGATGCAAAGTATTGTTATAGCGCTGCACAGTGGTATCTAAATTATTTTGTACCCATTGATATTTTCCACAAAGACTGAACAATTTGTAAAGGTGAGATTTAGAGTTCTTATTACTCGTTCTACAATAGAAGCCTTTTTTACAGAGTACGTGGAATAATGATTTATGTTATATTTTCTCATTAGTTGTTTAAATGAATCGTTATAAAACTCTGTACCCAGATCTGTTTGTAAATTTTTAGGTTGTCTTGTTGATTCACATAAAATTCTGTGCATTGCATTTGTAACGCATTTTTTAGATTTCGACTTCAAAGGCTTAACCCATACGTATTTAGAAAAAGCGTCAATCACGACTAGAACGTATGTATACCCTTTATTAAATGATGAATATTTTTGAAAATCCATTAGATCAGCTTGCCATAAATCATCTATTCCTTTAATGATCGTATGCCGGCGAATAAAATTTCTCCTCGCAGCTTTGTGCAGCTCATTCACTATGTCTTGTTTACTCATTCTTATTCTGAGCAGGTGTTGATGCAAACATAAGATCGATTTCTTTTTTAGTATAATACAATGTACTTAGATTGTTTGAAGTATTTTTTTCTAGATTATTAAGGTAATTTTTTATATGACTTTGAACTGTTTTCATTTCATTTTTAAGTTGTTGAATTCCATTATCAACGTATTCTTTATTCACGGCTTCATCATTTTTTTCAGGTAATGGCAAACCTTTCAATTTTGATGATTTTAAATCAAACTCTCCTGTATTGGACCTTACTATTGCATCTGTAAGAATTTCAGTAAATTCAGGTAGTCGTAAACGTTTATGAACGTGGTGACCAAATTTGTCTATATTCATTGCCGTCTTGTCGGTTTCTGAAGCGAAATGATACTGCCTAATTTTCCTTTTGGAAGCTTTATATATTTTATCTCTTTAATGATGCCAGCTTCGTACATTTCCTCAATTATTGCATAAATTTCATTATGTACTCCTGTATTACCAGCGGCCCATGAGGGAAGTAGTACTTTCAGCCTTTCCACTAACTCGTTCGGATCGTTCCAGTAAACTAAATCAGTATCATTTTTAACTTCTTTTAAAATATCAATTCCTTCTCCTCGTGGGAGACTTTCTGGATTTGTTTTGGACTTTTTTGAGTGCTTAAACAGTGGTTTAATAATATTCATATATTTAAATCCTTTGTTACTGTTTATTGGCTTTGAGGAATCGTAATGACGTTTGTGTGCATTAGTATCCATAAGTAACAATTTATAATTTTGTAAGTCTTCAGTTGTAATGATTTCTAAATTTGGTACCTTTTTATATAATAGTTCTTTCAAGCCTATGGTTTTTATCACGCTACGGTTTCCAATTTTTAGAATGTGATCATCATCATGGACGCGGGTTTTGCCGAGCCAAAGTTTACCTCGTTCATTTCTGACACCAAAAGGTATATCTTTCATCACTTCAGATGATACGGACCAAGATAAAGAATCATTGGCAACACTTGGTGACGATTGGAGAGATTTAAATGAGTTGTCGTTTATATCATGATCCTCGCAAGGTGAGGTAGTAAGAGTCTTGTTTGATGTTGTACAAACCTCGTTATTCGAGTTTTCATCATCGTACACTAGATCTTCAAAATCTTTAGTAGACACATTTGATGACTCGCTTTCACTATATTTTTTTCTTTTTACTGACTGGTTCACTGGCTCTGTTTCATTGTTTATGTATTGCTTATGATCACTTTTATTATTTGTTATATGTTTTAATGGGTCAACAATTGGTTTAAATATTGTCTCCAGAACCATATTATGGGTATTTTTATGATCTTTTATCATGTCTACTTTTCTTTTCACAGCTGCTGCAGATTTTATAATTTGTTCTTTGAGATTACGTTCCATTGGTAAGGATTCCGTTCTATTCAACTTCTCTAATGAAACTGATTCATTAGTAACCACACGCAACTATTTAAAAACTTTATTCTACCACAATAAATGTATCAAAGTTTAATCTGTAGCAACCTTTGTTTCTTTCACAGTCTTTGTTGATAACAACATAGTTGTAAGGTTTTTTCCAAACAGTTGAACACATTTCGCGAAACTGAGACCATGACATATCAGATCCTACGTGTTCATCATACACGTGTTTGAGATTTACATCATCTTGCTTAAATAATATAATAAGGTTAGAATTGTCTCTTACTAGTTGTTTGGGTATTTTTGTATACGTTTGATTAATATAAAAACAGTCAATATTTTTATGGCGTCCCATAGCAAAGTAATCTCGTACATGGTTTTGATTTTCGCAGGCAACATCGTCAAATATGATTATAGAGTCTGGTAATGCTTCGTGTGGACTCAAGATTTCACTGTTATGGTTGTATTTAAAATAAGATATGTCTGCTACCTCATGCAATACATTTTCCAAAAACATGTATTTTGGTTGATACAAGGATTTCGAGTATACATAAAGGTTTCGAAAACGTGGACCATCTTGATGTAATAATAAACTTAAAACCAAATTTGTTTTGCCGCAGTTGGAGGGTCCACAAACTAGACTACGTATGGTGTTTGGTAATAAGGGACCATGACGCTTAGTGTCCGTTGATAACGTAGAAGGACAGATGCAATTTAAATGTAATGTGTTTTTTTGTTTCAAAAATTTCATTTCTGTTTAATTAAATTGACTGTTATGTTTAACGGGTTTCATAAAAATGACAAATTCTTATTCTGTTACGACATATAAACTGTTATAATCTTAACTTGAAATAACCATTGATGAGTTACTGGTAATCTTTGATGGTGCTGATGAAAGAGAGTAATGAACATGTCAGTAGGTATGACGAAACTATAACTATAGCAAAATAAACAATAAATATTTTTAACAGACCTACAATGTTCTAACCACGAGTTTTGCAGTAACCATTTTGCAATGCGGAATCTGCTGAAACACAGATTTGCAGCAATTAATCAAGATATATTTCTGACTCTTTGTATATATTGGGCAGGCTAATTCACTTTTTTCGAATGAGCGAACGAAGAGAGCGAATGGTGAAGAAAAAAGTGAATTAGAATGCCCAATATATACCTACTCGGAACCCTTATAGGATCACTTTGTTGTCCGTCTGTCCGTCCGTCCGTCTGTCAAGACCCTTTTTCTCAGGAACGCGTGGAGGTATGAAGCTGAAATTTATATCAATTACTCAGGTCTACTGTCCCTTGAAGCTGTGAAAAAATCAAACTTCTAAGCCAACGCAATCAAAAGATACAGCCGTTTATGCCGCAAATTTTCGACACTTGCAAGGGAATCAAAACCTACAGGGTGCTTCCCGTGAACTCAGAATCTTGAAATTTGGTACGAAGCAACGTCTTATAGCATAGATAAAGGAAAAATTACGAAAACCATAAATTTTTAGTTATATCACATAATATATATTTTTTTAATAATTTTAAACTTACTACCCGTTTCCTCATAAACGCGTAGAGGTATTAAATTGAAATTCATACCAAATACTCAGGTCTATAATACCTTTAAGCTGTAACAAAATCAAACTTCTATGTCAACGCAATGAAAAGAAACAGCAATTTAAGCTGCATATTTTGAAACTCGCAAGTACTCGCAAGGGAATCAAAACCTAAAGGGTACTTCCAGTCGACCTAGAATCTTGAAATTTGGCATGAAGCAACGTTTTATAGCACACATAAAGGAAAAATTCCGACAACCTTAAATTTTTAGTTACATTACAAAATATATATTTTTTAATAAATATAAACTTATTACTTTTTTCCTCATGAACGCGTAGAGCTATCAAGTTGAAATTCATATCAAATACTTAGATCTAATTGCCTTTTACCCGTGAAAAAAAAAATCTAAGTCAACGCAAAACGCAAAAGTACAACCATTGATACCGCATATTTTGAAACTCGCAACTACACGCAAGGGAATTAAAACCTAAAGACCACTTCCCGTTGACATAGAATCTCGAAATTTGGTAAGAAGCAATAGCTTACAGCACAGGTAACAGAAAAATTCCGAAAAACTTAAAATTTTAAGTAGTTATACCACCAAAAAAATTGTGATTGTAAACATAATTGTAGTTACAGCAATGACCGCGAGTTATTATACTATGTATGGGGAGGACAACATTTTTCAAACGGCAAAGACGACCTCACTCATCGTCATTCAATCCCGATGTTTTGGTGAATGTAGCTGTGTAATCTAAATGCGTCCTAACTGCTTAAAGTGTTATACTTATAATTAAATTCAATGACATTATTATAAACGATAAAGAGATCTTTGTATTAAATTTATGCTCCTCCATCTTTCCCCATTGTAATGTTATGAATTTCATTTTGCAATAAAAATACCATACCATGACTCGATTGTCGTAATGAACGAACTTTGTAAACCTTGCAGGTTTGTACGGAACCCTCGGTGCGCGAGTCCGACTCGCACTTGGCCGGTTTTTTATTCAACAGTTGAGTGTTCCCTTAACAAAGTTCATTAAAAATTTTCAAGAAAAGAGTGGATAGGTTTTTTTTTACAGCCTAGTCATGTTGAATCTGGCTACGAGGTATTGTAAAAAGATTTTTTTAATGCATGAGCCTTTAAAAAATAATATTTTTAGCCAAACATTAACAGGCTTACTACAAAATAGTTGTGCAGTGTTGACCGCTTGTTTTGAATAAGTATAAGACAACCAAATTAAAGTGAACGTCAGCATGTTTGATGACCTAAAGAGGACATACGTTTCTAGTTAGATATTTGTTTAAAAAGCGTTCAATACTGCCGAGTTGTTTTGTAGTAAGCCATAACACATAGTAATAACTAATAAGTTATAACCTTTACCCTAGATTACGACTAGCTTTTAGAACTACTAATTACTTGTATTCGGGTCTAAACGCAATATAATTTAATAAGTATTAGGTACTCACTGCTCGACGTTTGGGCTGGATTGCACACAGCCATGGTCACGAGGTGACTGATGGCGCGCGGCGTCGTCTGCTCGGGGCGGCCGCAGTTTCCAGATCCACCCTCACATTTTCATTGTTAAAAATGTTAGTACAGTCACCACGACAAATTTTTAATAATAAAAGTGTGTGCGTGGATCTATTTAAACCCGAATACAATTAATTAGTGTTACAATGCAACGCGACAGTTTAAAATCGTATTTTAGAACTACTGTCAGTATTTCTATTATATCTACGCAATAGGAATGCCACGAGAGAGCATGTGAATGTGGTTTTATTTCGGAGTCAGAAGCCAATATGTGAGTGGCGCTATAGCGAGAAGTGTAAAACGTATATTATACAGGGTGAAATTTTAGTGGTTTTTTATCGCTATAAATTGATATTATCTTGGTAATTTAACAGATTCGTGTTTTTTTTTAAATAGAATCCAAAAAAACATCAATGTTAACTGCGCACGGCCCCGCTTCACGAGCGTGTGCGGTGTAGAGAACAAAAATACCTATTTAATAGTAGAAGATGAAACATATTTTATAATAAATAAAGTACATTAGAGAAAATATATTGAACATGGGTTTTCAAGAAATAGCCTGGACAGACTTTTTTAAATAAATTTAAATAAGTAATTCATTAACTATCGTTTTTAAAAATTCATTAAAAATAGTCAGCTCAGGATTTTTTCAGCCAACCCATTTTCGATATATTTTCTAATATACTAAATTTATTATAAAATATATTTCATTCTTTTATCAGCTCGTTGAAGGTCGATTTAAGTTCGGATCTTAGACTAGAAAACAACTTCCACGCTTAAACAACTACTATTCAAAGTCAATCATTGTGATTCGGGAAAACAACCACTAAAAATGACAGCCTGTATATACGAGTACCTACTATTTGCGTAACGGATACATTTTCCCGGAAGGGGCTTACGCTTTTGATATTGGGCGTCTTGTGAGCGGGATCTGCAATACGATTTTATTTTGACCTAGAAAAACCCCTTTTGTTTACAAAATGTTTTTAATCTGTGACAAAAAATTTAAAAAAAGAGTTCCAACTCTCGCCGCCCGGCCGGACCAGGTCGGTATCAAGGCCATGGGCTACACATTTAAAATTAAAAAAACCATTGACATGAGACAGGAAAACAACTGGTGAACTTCGAAAGCTAGTCGGATTTTGACCAATCATAGCTAAAAACAACCATGATGAAATTATCTTTCGAGCAAAAAAAACTGCTTTAAAATCGGTCCATACATTCGTAAGCTACGTTGCAAAAGGCAGACACACCAACAGTCAAACTCATATGTCAGCAACGACATTTCACATCCTTAATTTAGTGATTGTTATTTTACCATTCGTATTTAGTATAAGTACCCGATCATAGTAAAACTATATATATTAAAAGTCATAGCATAGACTGGACTGAAGTTGAATTACCTGTGAGTGCAGCTAACTTCAAGACGGATTGACGAGTCGATAACGGGAGTTGACTTTAAAAAAATAACGTCAGTCCAGTCTACGAAAAGGAGGAGTCAATTTGTGTACAGATTAAGTTTAAAAAAGATAAGGTGTGTTGTGAAGGATAATACACGTGTAAAAGTGAGTATTTCTGATTTTATTTAAAATCCCAGCCTCCTTTACTTCATCAGTTTTGCCGGCCAAAGTCCACACATAACTACCCTCTTTTTCATCGGGCCTTAAAAAACAACTTGATGCAACAAATCCATAATGATTTTGCCTTTAAGACTTCTTCTTCTTTATTTCTATATTTACATTAAACAATTTATATTTAAAAACATATTTCAACACAAAAAAAACCTATTTAGATTTATACGTGGTAGGTAATGAGAGTCACTACACTACTCGTTACAATTTTAAGACAATATGGAGTTCAAATATTTTTATACATTCAGCACTATTTTCTAAATTACTTATTTGTTCAATAATATTGCTAGGATATTCATTTAAAGTAGATTGCAGGACATACTCCCACATTCTTTTACCGTGAACATTGTTACTTGCATTCCTCACTGTACTTATTAGAATAACAATTAAGAAACTTCTATCAAAGAGCGTTTAACAACATCTCTTATATCAAACGATCTTTGTTCGGATGTTTTCGGCTCAATACTCACTAACTTGGGAAGTCGAAACTTTAGCTCATAATTTGACTTAAGTTACCTTAACTCACAGTGCAGGATTATACGGTAGGTGCAAAGTAATAACAATAATTAAATGTACTTGGCTTTGGCCTGTACGTCTCTGTAATACCAGCTACATGCTGAGAACAGAGTAAAATCAATAATAAATAATTGTAGGATTGAGATGATGTATACATGGAACGGAATGCAGAGGAATGAGTGAAAGGGCCCTTCCCTTTCACTTACACAGTGAGTGAAGGGAGGACGGACGGTCATATTGAAGACGTTTGACGTTGCTTGTACGAATATTTTCTGATTTCAAAAACCGGAAAAAATAAATAACAATTTGGAAGAAAAGAATATCATCTTTAATTTTTACATAAGTATACTACAACATCACATGTATTGATCTGACTCCGTGGTAAGTAGTTTAAGTAATTGTGTTACAGATATCAGAAACAACAGTGGTGTTACAAATAAACTAAAATAAATACTTATACAAGAAAATGACTTTAATTGACGGACAATTAGGTAACATTTATTTTTATTGCTGGCCATCATGGCGTGTTTTGTACAATACTGTTTAATTAAATATGGCACCCAATTGTATTCATTATTTGATTGATTTTAATTAATTCATTTCATTTCATTCAAACTAATAATAACAATACTAAAACTACTGACTATACTTTAGCGATATTCAAAAGGATTATTTTGCTGTGAAATCGAAGTTACAAACACACAAGGAGAGTTGAGTGAAGGAATTTTGGTGTTTATGGAAATGTTATAAGTTTCGTTATGGAGTGCAATCACTAAATGCAGTGTTAGAAGTAATGAGATATGATAAACTGTTATTTTATCATTTTCATTATCATAGTCGACTGCCAAGATTATGGAAAACTTTTGAGAACGCCTCTACTGTGGGGTGAGCATGAACATTATCGTAAAGTATTCGTGTCGTCCAGACGTCAGTAACTGTCAGTTTCCACATACAAATTATCAAGTTAACGATAGGTTAACGCTACGATAACGTTACGATAGTTGTTCGTGCACACCCCACTGAAACAACAAGGTGATAAAGGCCGCTCTAAAATGAACGTATATGTAATAAGAAGAAGAATCCTGAGATATAACACTCCCAGTGTTAGATCCACACTAGCAAAAAGGCACTTCCTTTATATGGCGCCACGACTTTCCAACATGTAATCCTATTAAATAATGATATCACTCGAGTTACTTCCAGGACATGTAAACAACTTACCACAAAATGGCTCGATCAATTCACATACGACAGCTTAGAAAAAAAAAATCTACTTAATTACCGGACATTTCTAAAATAAAAATGTATCACAAATAAAAAACACACACACACACGCACGCACGTACACACACACACTGAATAAATAAATAAAATTGCTTATCAAGCGTTTGAGGAGGAGCCTGACTCTCGTAGCACTGGGAAACCTTATACGAGAGCGGACCTAATATTGTATACCTACTCATATGTGTGTTTTTAAATAAATACCATTTTCATTTTCAAGTACAACTCCAAATGCGAATAAAAACCGACCAAGTGCGTGTGGGACCACGCATAAAGTAGGGTTCCGTACTAAGCATCATTAAAAGTATATATTTTTATATTATTTATAATTTCGAAAGTATTCATCACAGGATACCTGAAACAAATTTAAATAAGAGTTTCCGTGCCTGTTTCTCTACGTGAGAGATTTGAAGTTTATAGGTCCAAGACTTTAGAAATTACAGGGGGGGGGGGGGGTCACCGTGTAAACGACTTTGGCGGGCTATAACTCGCAAACGGTAAAGCTGATAAAAAAGTGTTGTATGGAAACCCTATCTTATTTGTATAGTCCTTTTTAACGATACGCCCCCACACACCGAGTTGCACTCAAAAAAATAATTCACCACCCCTTTACATGTATAGGGAGGTACCCTTAAAAAGAGGTAATTTTAATTTTTCGTATTTTAAAAATAAAATAAAAAATGAGAAAAAAATAAAAGATGAAGTATCCGCGAACCAAGTTACATGCAAATCAGACCATAAACGTAGAAGATATTTTGCTGTGACAGACTAGGACGGACTGAACGATCTTATAAGGGTTTCTTGTCGGACTATGCAACCCTAAAAATGACTTGAAGTTGGGACAAAAGTACTCCCCAAAACAAAACTATTTTTGACAGGCTACATACCAAAGCAGTTTGATTCACAACTTCTGGAACACCTTGTACTTAAAAAAAACAATTAAAATTAAATTAAAAAATTAAAATTATTTATTGCAGTAACCAAATTTTTACAATATATTAATAGTGATCGAAGACACCTTTTAAGCAAAGTTTTGCCTGTGTTAGGTGCCTTCGCTCTTCCATAGCTACAGTATATAAATCTTACTATCTAAATTAACAGGCTTCTAGTTTAAAACAATACTACAATTAACCTACTAAAATTAATTAACAATACTACATTATTAGTGTGTATATGCGTGTGCGTGTGTGTGTGTGTGTGTGTGTGTACACGTGTGTTTGTTGCATTTGTGAATCTATTCTATGCGTTTAAGTATAGACTCTGTCTTATCGTAATCCATGGACATTAGATAATTGGAGAGTATTTTCTTACAATTATCTCTATATTATTTATATTATTACAATTTACCTAATCCTGACGTCATATTAGTGCGTTCCTAGTGTTTAATTAGCACTGCTATACATATATGTTATGTTAGCTTAGAATTATTTATTCATTTACTACTCCATGCGTTGTCACCAATCTACACAGTTAAAATATTTGCAGGACAGATTAATTATTCAACTGACAAAAATGAAATCGTCCAATTTTGGAATTTTGTTATTAAAAGCATTTTTGACGCATAACTCTTCATCTACTATTTTATTACAACGCAACATAGTTTTCCATTTAAGCGATGATCACACTGCACCGAGCTCCGTCGTGGATTCCGCTTGCGCATTACAAACAGTAGTGCGAGGTGACGCAGTGTCAGTGTGTTGTAGAGCGCGCGTTTTTCATAAAAACCGCGGACAGCGATGGAGCGCAGTACTGGGTTATGGATGACAGTCTAAATCGCTTAGTTCCAATCTAAATGTAATATCCTTGGTTCAAATATGGCTATCACATTAATCTTCATTTTGGTATCTCACACAAAGTAATTATGTGAAATTTCATGTTCCCGATGAACACGGAATGCATTGTAAACAAAATAAATGCTTTGTCACCATAAACTGTACAAAGCGTGATCGATGTTCATGGAGTCTATCAAAAGCATAAATTGTTTGTATTTGTATAATAATTAGGACAGTGATGAATATTTTTAATTCGTTTTTGTTTTTAATAAACATATTAAATTGATATAACATTTCGTGTGATTAGAAATTGACTGTATCTTCTTTTTTTTTTAATAAATTGGACCTAGTATGACATAAACTTAAGAAACTAAACTGAAATTCCGACACAAGCCAGGAATACAACTATTGAGGACTACAACGGATTTTGACCAGCCATACTAAGAAGCACCGTGATTGAATAATCATTCGAATAAAAAAAATCGCATTTAAATCGGTTTATCCTTTCGGGAGCTACGAAGCCAAAGACAGGTGGGGTGAGCACGAACAACTATCGTATCGTGTTCGTAGCGTTTACTTATCGTTATCTTGTCGATTAGTATGGAGAAACTGACCGTTTCTGACGTTTGAACGACACGAATATGTTAGGATAATGTTCGTGCTCACCCCAAAGCACACACACACATTCAAAAACAGAAATAGTGTCAAACTTATTACACAACTCTTTTTCGACTGGGGTAAAAATCTTCTACACTAATAGTATAAAGAGGAAATATTTTATTGTTTTAATGTTTGTTTGTATTTAAGGCATTCATTGCGTTAAGTACATTAATAGGTACCATGAGTTTCGTTATGATTGTACCTAAAAATAAACCTTTGGCAACGTGAACCATATTTTTTTTACATGCAGCTATCCAGAGATCTGGCCACAATCTCACCTGTGGGGTGAGCACGAACAACTACCATTACGTATTCGTAACGTTTGCCTATCATTAACTAGTCGATTTGTATGGAGAAACTGTCAGTTTCTGACGTTTGAACGACACGAATACGTTACGATAATATTCGTGCTCTGATGGTATCTAATAATACATATTTTAATGTTTTCAAAAAACTGGTTTTATCTATGTATTATTTAAGCTGAGGAAACTTAATTGGTTTATGTGTTTTTTGAAGTGAAAACTTCTTTAGCGGCGTTGAGCACTTTTGTGGCATGGGTAGAAACTGTGAAACTCGCGTCAGGTCACGTGATGCTGATCGAAAAACCGTAAGACGGTTCAAATAAATCAAAAATGCACAACTTTAATAATCAAGTTTTCACTTCTGCCGGCACTCCCGGAGTGCAACCCGTGTTTTTTTTTTGTTATGTGATGTTAAAATGTATGTTTCCCAAAAATTAATAAAATAATAAAAAGTGTCGGTGTGGCCTGGGATGGATCAAGTTTGTCTAGTAACAGCCTACTTATTCACTTTTTTCTTGTAATGATCCAAGTTTTAATTTAATGGGAACACTTAGTTTCTCCCAAAACTGAAGTAAATAGCACTTAATTTACTTCTTATCCCCTAATAAGTTCAATACCAAGTTCAAAACTAATACATTTTTAACAACTACTTTATGTGGTTTCTTTGGAAAGCAATCAGCTGAACCACAAATGAATTAGAATCATAATATTATAATCATTTTTCTTTTGCTGATATTTCGTCTTAGAAAATCCACAAGGGTATGTTTGCATTAGTTCGTTTTTTATTAAAAGCAGTATTGGTCTAACACTACTCTAAGTTAACATTTAAAGAAGGTAAGTATTTAATTGTTTGACTTAATAATAAACTTTTGATAGAACGATAATAGAACGAATAGTAGGGGGTTGAAATTTCACTCATTTCTGAATACCTCATCGCCAATTTACCAACGCGATTCACGGAAGAAGCATCAAAACATACGGACCTAAAATACTTATAAAAATATTTTTCTTTTTTTGTATTAACTTTTTTTTTTAAATATCTGCTGGTTTATCGCTATGTTTTAAATCAAATATAAAATAACTTCCAAGTTATATCACGTTATACATTTTCTGAAATGATAAATAAAGGACCATTAAAAAAATGTTGCTTATTCTCACAGTGATATTTTTCGATTCCGGTGAAATAAAAATGGCGACGAGACGATTTTAGAACTATAATTTGTTAATTGCAAACTTGACTACAACCGCTGGTGATTAATACAGGCCATTGTTTATGCTTAGAATTCGACATGGCGTCTCTAACGAGCCATTAGCCCACCGGTCTGGAAAGGCAATATCAGCATTAATCAAGCCAGACTGATCACTGGTCGACATCGGATTACCAGCTACTACTCAATCAGATTAATATCAAGCATCAAAGTCGATTGACGTTTGATTCAGTTGTATGGATAAGCGATAATAAAAAACAGAAAATGAGAAAAGTTGAAATTCATAAAAATTGCATCAAAAGAGTGAGTGTTCCAATAGCATGTTGATACAAGATTAAAACATTTATTTAGATTAGTATTTTTTTTATTTAATCAATCCTGAACAAGATGGTAATTAAATTGTTACGTCATATCGATAATTAACTAAGTTCTATTTTACTATCTATGCCTTATACAAACATCCAAAAATGTAGTAGTTAGAACCATAAAATTTTATTATATATAAATAATAAATCAAATCAAATTTTATTTTTATTTTATTTATTTATTTTTATTAAACTTAAAAAGTGGCACAACAATGTTATTACAAAAAATAAACTAATACGTTTCCGCTCCAATTCCCCAACCGTGTGTATACACATAAAATCCATCGAATCAGTCTGAAATTCAATTTGCAATGCATTTAGTGAGGGCCTCGGATAATTGGATGAATTTTATTTCAGCGTCCGCCGTGTGCGCCCAGGTGTGTCAACTAGTCATTATGTGTTGACGGACCGCAAATATAGGGAGTGGCTGGAAATACAGGATGTGCATGTTTGTGAAAATTTTTGTGTATGCATGTTTGGGAATAATTTTAAGGGAAATTTTCCATTGCCCAGATGAACGGGTCTTAACTCACTAACAATTTGAAGATGTGAAATTAAAACACTTAAAGAAAAATGGACTACCACACCCGAACACACACTTCCGGACCCGCACCTTTCGCAAGCCGGGCGATTGCTCTCCCAATTGAACTACCGTGAAACTTACTCATCGATCTGAATTTCTTTTAGAGCTGTTTAGGCTGCAGCAATCGCCCGGTTTGCGAGAGGTGCGTGTTTGAGTCCCGCCTGTGGCAGTTCATTTTTCTTTAAGTGTGTTTTACCCATTTTATTTCACCAATTATAAAGAAATTGATTACGGGTGACATTTTATAAAGGGGCAATAAATATTTTTGAATTTGAATTTAAAATGCTAAAAAATAAAGTTACTTAATTTAAGAAGATTTTTTTTAAATTGAACGTCACATTGTGAATTATTTTTTGTATTTCATAATAATGGGCACATTGCTTGAAAACCTGATGGTCTGAAAAAAGGTTCCATAAGGCAGGATTCACGTAGAACGGCGCGCAGAGCAGCGCATTTACAAACCTATACAGGAAATGTGAACACACACAATAACACCCTGTATATTCCGTTTTTAATATTACTGCGCGATATGCGATTGGTAACTTCATTATTATGCTTGTCTTTCTGAAAATAAATGTCCAATAATCGGATTTTATGAGAATATCGATGAAATCAACTTGGAATCCTGTCAGATTTATGTAAATCACATCAATTTTGCCATTAAAATCTTGGTTATTTTTCAAGAACTAACTTCACTACCAAAGGTTTTTAAGAAGTTGTATTTTAAAGGGCTTAACAGAAATTAAAGTTTATTTATTTCTACTAATTAAAAGCTGAGATAAAAAAAATACAAAAGGATGACTGAATCTACCTAGTACTATCTTTGGGTAAGTAACTATATTATATTACTTTTACAATCGTATATTTATAGTTGATGGGATCAGACGTTACTTTGCGGGAATCCATGACTAAAGCTGAAAAAGAGGATTATTTTGCTTTAAATTTCCAATAAATGACGCCAGCGCAGGAACCCAAATACATCCAACTGTAACCACTTGAAAAAACAAGAGCTTGAAGTCGCAGGACATACAATATAACTCACAACGTGACACAGAAGATGCACTTGGAATCAAAACATGAATCAACTTCAATCGAGTGTGCTGTTGGTGTCAGTGTCACTTCCAGCCCTAGTTTTTTCAAGTGGTTACAGTTGGATGTATTTGGGTTCCTGTGCTGGCGTAGATTAGTGGAAATTTAAAGCAAAATAATCCTCTTATTCAGATTTCATCGTAAATTTATCGTCTTTACGTCCCTCTTTCTTGTTAACATAGTTTCAATCCAATGTAAAATAACTTAAGATTTCATGCATCAATACTCTTTTTGTATTCCCAGCCAATTCAATCCCCAAAATTAAAAAAAGCAAACCTAAGCCTCATACAAGTTTCAACAAGAATACAGTGTAATTTTAAAAATTCATGACCGAATGACGTCAGTCGCATAGAATGAACTGTCTCCGTAAATAGTGCATGAATAATGGAGTAACTCGTTCACTTGTAGCCCGGAGTAATCTGGTGGCGTTTACACCGTCCGATCCGACTACGATCAGATTTTAAATTCAGTTGACTATTTCGTAAGCTGTGTTGTTAAAGCCCCTTTGTACATGAGGCTACCTATACAAAGGCGAATGGCAACTCACTCACTCCCTCGTCACAAAATATCAGAACTATGAGTGCTAGTAGTAGAATGGGAAATCGATTTGGGCGTGGGTGCTCACAAAGATGGCATTTTTTGAAAATAAATCTCTAAGGCGTTGTTTTCGGGGTTGCAAGTTTACGTGTCTGTACACCGTGTGCTATGAGGCTCGAATACATAGGAGTTTTGTAAGAACTTAGGTTTTTTCATATGACGGGACGGGGTTTTGAAAAGCTTCATCCTTAAAGGTGGGTTTGATGTTCATAGTTTGCGCGGACGAAGTCGCGAAGATTGCTAGTCTTCGTTCCCGAAATTTGGTTTTGTTAAGACTACTCATTGCAAAACACAGGATATGTAGGGCTGTGTCACCCTCATCTGAATTTGTATGACAGTCATTGCTCAAAGATCAAATTCAGCTTATTAATTTACATCTCTTATTAAAAAAAACTAGGCAGTTTTTATCCTTTGTTTAAATATGAGCCGGCCAATTCAAAGTGAATGACAGCGCATATGACATAACCTAAAAGGATGCATACGCTTCAAGTTGACTGGATATTATTTGAACAAGGGATAAGTACTGCCTATTTTTTATTGGAGCGGGGTTTGTCTCCAAAGTAGACTTTTCTACCCTTCCTTTGTTCTGCCCACTGCCACTTGAGATTAATTGTTCGCTGGTCTGAGTCCGTTTAGTATTATAAAATACTTGATACGTCTTGTTCAATTATTCCGATATTTTTTTCTGCCAAATACGTTTTTTTTCAATAGATATGAATAAACTAATCTGACCGTATAAAAGGACTAGAATAGATTGAGCCCTGTATACGGAGACAGAGGACGAGTCAATATTTGTTTAATCCCGGAGTTTACAAGTGAAATTCGTTACCTCTTACTAGTTCCAATGTTACTAGTCTGTGTTTGGACCCGACCGCGTTTGTCCGAAAATATCGGAAGGCTTTGATGAAAATAAAATGAGGAAGAAATGTCACCTTTAAAATGGGATGAAAAACTAAGGCGAACGGACCCAGCGGTTACGCTTTGTCGTGCTCGCTCGTCATTTGTTGGCATTATCTCTTTCTTGTTATTGATATCGAAATTCATTCAATTCGATTAGCCAATTACACTGCAGGTTAACCTAGGAACAACCTAGGAATTTTCAAAGCTAGAGTGAACAGGCATCTTCTAGGTGAGCTCGCTCCATTGTAGACTTAGTCTTTGCCTCGTTGGGCTTAGTCTTGGGTCAAGAGCAAACCTATCCCAAATAAAAAAGGTGCTCTCACTGTTCCTTCATCTCTCATGGTCTGGTCTAATTATGTCTTTCTTGATACAGAATCAGTTTTCAAACTCTTATTGAAAACTTAAAACAAGATAGAATCGGAAGATAATCTTCCGATATTTTTTTATCAAAGCAAGGTATCGTGTCACTAGAAGCAAAAACTATTTTAGGGAATTCACGTTTTAACAGAAACTTCATCCTGAATCCTGAAAAAGCTCAAAGAGAACTTAAGACTATATCAAAATTCATAGAATATTTATGTTTTCCGAATTTACCTGGATGGTTTACGTAACTTTTAGTCTAGATAAAGTAAAAAACCTGTTAGTCAATCTCACCTATACATACACTGTTGGGACTTTTTTAAATTTTTAGAAATATATTTGGTGGACAATGTTTTGTGTAAATTTGCATTGAAATAAATAAATAAATATTTCATAACAATCACACCAATTCTCTAGGCCCAAATTAAGCTACAAGGCTTGTGTTATGGGTACTAGACAACGGATAAACATACTTAAATCTTTTTTTTGTAAATAAATACATATTATACATAGAAAACACCTAGACCAGTACAAACACACATGTTCATGCACACATATGCTTGTCCTGTGCGGGGATCGAACTCGCGACCCTTGGTTATAGAAGTCCGACATGTAGACCACTGCACCAAACGGTCGTCAACTTCGCGCAACATCGTTGGCATCTTCGGTGGCAGCGAACACCGAGGTCACCCGAGCCTACACGATCGCGCCCAATCGGCTCGCAGCCGAGCCGAACGTTCGCACATTCGCCAAGCATATAAGCACTCGGACCTCCTACACCTTTGTCGCGTTTGAGTTTGATCCAAGATATTCTCTGTATATTACTCGTATAGGGCGAATTACAGCACCTTTTAATAACAGTTCACTATTTTACTTATCGATAGGACCATACACAATTAACATAAATATAATCTAAAATAGATAAAGCTACACTTTTACAGCGATACTAAAATTCAACAGTATAATTGCTGGCACGTCCGTGCCATCATCAGTGGGCTTCTTAAAGTGTGGGCACACATTGGTTATATGTATTTTTTTAAGTTTATTTGTAATACCATTGTTGATTCTGATATCTGTAACACAAGTGCTTTAGCTTTTTACCACGGAGTCAGATCAATGTATATGTGATGTTACGCTACGCGACCGACAAGACTCGACAATATCAAATGTATAAATTTTGTTGATGCAATCAGGAGTTACTTAGCGGAAATTCATATAATAGCTTAAATGTTAAGAATTAACTGGATTCAAAGGGTTAAACGCAGTCTATTCCAAAACATGAATAACCGAGTCATTAGTGATTAAACGCTTTACAATATTATAATGATGCCCTGGGGTAATTACGGGCATCAATCATCAACGGGTCACCCCGGAAAACTAGCGGTTGAATTTTATTTAACCAGGACCGGATTTACTCTGGCAAGGGCCGTTGACAATGCAAATTTTGGGCCCTTTTGCTTAGCCCTTTTATAAACCTAACTAGCCAAATTTTGCTTTGTATTTTTTCAGCCTTTGAACTCTCGCTCCATCCTGTCGATTCTATAAAATCCATGCAACAATTCGCATCTCACTTCGCCATTCACTCTCCCTTCGCATAAGGTTCAAAATGACCTTGAATTTGCATTCTGTAGACATTACATAAACACTTGCGAAGTGAAGTGAGCGACGAGGCATACATTAATGAACTAGTGCTTGCCGAATTTCACAAAATGATAGACAAGTTTTTTCGATTATGGTTTTTTTGAATAAATGTTAAATTTTAAGCAAAAATACTTTGATTTACATATTCAGTTATGCATAAACTACATATTTTAGACATTTAAACACAGTTTTAATATAAAAAAGACAAAAAAAACTAATCGATGGCATAAACCGACTCAATACTTTGACATCTACGAAGAATTTAAAAAAAAATCTGTCAAGCCTCTTTGTTTTGGTTTTATTTGGCTAAAGTTTTGTTTGGTTAAAGTTTTATTTCTTCATTTCGCGCAAAGTGCCTCCGAAAGTTTGAAATTATCATGAAGTAAGTATATTTTGTGGTTTTGAAAGTTATAACTTATACCGATGTTTATATTACGTAGTGCGTTAGTTTTCTAATCCATCAAAAATATTACAGTTCAAGTGCGACGCGTTCTTCTCATCCATCGTCGGCTCAAGTTGAATATATAAAAAGAAATCCTGGCTTGGCCAAGGGTTTCTTGAAAACCTAAAATGATAGAGAACGGATTCGACGCCAGTGGGAGGATTTAGCCGTAAGCTTAAATAGCTTAGGTGGCACCATCAAAAACTATAAACAGTGGACCAAGGTTAGTACTCGCTTACTCGAAGCCACTTAACATTCCTTCTTCAAGGCACAATAAATGGAGAATAATAGTCTATATCCTTTTCAGCATCACACAGTGTCAGTTGCTGCACCTCCTCCGTCACAACGGCGAACAGAATTCTCGACGTATTCCGAGAGATTCTTAAAGGTGGAGGAACAGCAGTTGGAGTTCAAGAAATCCAATGTAGAAGTCCTGCAGTCCAATACAAGAATCTTACAGCCTTTCTTGGAGCGAAATGCAGAAATAGAGAGGAATTTAGCTGAAGCTGTGACAGAGTGGAAAGGGAAAGAAGCTTTGCCAGATGCTATTAAAAGAAATGAGACATACATGTAGTTTCATTTATTTGATTTATTTAGAATTAGCACCTTCATTTAAAAAATCCTATTAAATTGATAATCAAAAGTCAAAGTTTAAGTGGATGTATTAACTCATTTACACAAAACTATCAAATTTGATGAAACTAAGCTGCGAGTAGCCATAAGGATCACTTTAAGAAAAGCCTTTGTCTGTGCTAAAGTGAATTATTTAAATATTTCATGATAATCATTGAAAAGTTTTTGGGTGAAAGGGTTACAAACATCCACATATTAACTTAGATCTTAGACAAACAATTATTCTCTCAAACTACAGTAAAAAAAACCTAAAACACATTGAAAATAAGGCTATGATTAATAAATAAATATAAGAACCTCCAGAACATTGATGACTTCTGTGGTGGAGTGGTGTACACACCGGTTTTCATGGTGTCTGCTATGGGGTTCCGATTCCCGGGTGGGTCAATGTATAAAAACACTTCTATATTGTCTCAGGTCTGGGTGTTTGTGGTACCTTTGTTGTTCCTGAATCCCATAACACAAATTCTTTAGCTACTTACTTTGGGATCAGAACAATGTATGTGATGTTGTCCACATTTATTACATTTAAGAAAAAAGATAAAATCCACAATTAATTAATTAATTATGACAAAATTTAAATTATGGTGAGTATATTTTCAAACATACAATTCATTATTTCCTTTTAATATCATAATTTCAGATTGTACAAAAACAAAAAATATACCTATGTAAAATAATAGAAAGAAAAAATATACCTATGTAAGAAGAAATTACAACATAAAATAAGGTATTATTTATTCTAAACAATGAATTATTCATTAAAAATAATTGTGGTATAAGCGCCAGTCTAGTTACTAAATTTTGCCTTTGCAATTGTCCATTAGCTAAAACGCCATGAGAAGGCGCCATGAGAATCTTTGAACTTGAGAAACTATTTGAGCCACTTCTAGTCCCTCTTCTAATATCTGTAAAAAAATAAATCAATTAAAAAAATAACAATACTTTTCATAAGTTCTAACGAACCAAAACAATATAAGTTATTATAACAAGTTTGGTCCAATAACTTTCAAACATAACTGGACGAGAATACTCGAACTTGATACTCTTTGGGGGAAGAGCATCATGAAGTGTTTTCATGAGTTTGTGGGCGGTATATATGTAGGCATGCACAGTTACAAATCTAATATTTACCATAAACTGTGTAAATACTTACGAAACTGTTTAAAACCCTTACCTTGACACGAGTTAAATGAAATCCCTTTGCCTCGATGTTTAGTTTTCTTCAACAGAGGCAGTAACTCATTCTCCAGTTGGTCGATAAGTTCTTTAGATAGTCTATACACGTTAACATAATCGGTATTACGGGTTAACACCGACAAACTACGGATTTGGCAAGATTGACGACGCATTGCTGGTTTATCCAAAGCATGAGCCTGCTCTAGCAGAAACTTCAGTAAAGACATTCTTGCCATCTTTAATACACTCTTTACAACTCAAAAACGTTTGAAAACTAGTTTTACAACAATAAAGTAGCCTGAAAACAGTAAATATACGCAATTTTAACACGACTTCGTCTATTTTCACTTGTGAAATACTAACTTTTTATATGACACTTGATATCGAGTTTGAGTGCGCAGTGAACGTCGAAGTGATGGGGGAATTACCTTACGGAATGCCAATGATAACGTCATCCCATACAAGAAGTGTCAAAATCTCACAGAATATTTAGTTCATCTCACTGCCACACTCGCAAATGTGGCGCTAGCGTAGGTTCGAATTATTAATCGAGTTTAAAGAATGCCATTCACAAAACTCACGGCGGATTCAGATTCGAAGTTTGAAATGAGCTCTTACTGAATCGCTCTGCATGACACGTTTCGGCATGGATTACATCATAACTCTTGAGTGTTCTTTATGTACACAATTATATATTAATTTGACATGTATAGAATACTCGTATATTTTAATTCATAACACACACGAAGACAATTACTAAAACACATGTAGGCTGTCTTATAATTGCTTGAAGCAATATGCCCTCCAGACAAGCTTGGACCAAAGTTCATACTGAAAAAAAATGGGATGGCGGTTTAATTTATTTTCTTGGTAATTCACTGGGACCCAGAAGGTGCGGGCCCCTTTTTTACCTACTCTGTCCGATGGGTAATTCGACCCTGTGTTGAACTATTATTTTAGGGTAATGGGGATTAAGCGGTGTTGATTTTACATTATCCATTTATTTTATGGGGAAACAAAGATTAAAAAGAAAATATACAGTGTGTAGATTAAATGGTACCTACCAATGAGATATATAATCACGTGTACCTTTTTGTGTGAATAGCATTTTAGAGCCAGCTGAAAGCAGACTAGTATATTTTTATTAACACTATTCATACTACGTATATACTAAGTTATCAAGTAAGATCTTGCTCAAATTGAAATGTATATGGCGATGTCCTACGCGATACGACATAAATATAGTCTTTATTCAAATTTAAATTCTTTATTTCGGGCAACAAGATCCATGGGTTAGTATCAAAGGAATAACATTTTATGGTTGACAGCTGGGTATTTTAATGTGTCATGAACCTAGGAGGCACTCTCTGCGAACTAGATAACTAGATTCGATTTCGATTTCACTTTCATTTCACCATCCTCAGGATGCTGTTGCCACTCTCCCGCACGCGTCTCACCAGTGACGCTATTTTTTCCTGACAAATGAGAAGTCGCGTAGAGTCGCGAATGACCTTGAACGCTAAGGCGTGACAGATTTATTTCAATTGTTTTATTTGGCACGTGGTTGATATATGTACACAAGTGTGAGGCTTAACTGTAGCTTCAGAGGCAAATTAATTAATATTCCTAACACCGCGGCACACAGTGGGGCAAACCTTAGCACTGATTCCCATCTCCCGCGCAGCACCCTCTTGCGGCCGCTTATAATAACTCATGTAGTTCAAAATAGTTTACATCAAACTGAACAAGTGTTTTTTTTTACAAAAAATTATTTTAAGATAAATATTGTACGAACGTTTAAACTAACGAACGTTTAACTTAAAAACAGTTAAAATATCACTTGCTGTTTTAGAGCAGTAGTCAATTTTAATTTGAAAAAAGCCTCATTTCAATGTTCTTTTTTTGATGCAGTATTTACCATTTCTCGAAATTTTCAAGTGGCCAGATTAAAGAACATACGAGTACATCAATGTCTAACGTATATTTTTTTCTGAAACATTATGTCAACTCATTTTGGACTTTATGATCCTCTTGGTGCCCGATGGTGCCATCTGCTGCCCCGACGTATACTGAGCGAGGACCATTTTATTTATTTAAGCTTTATACACAACAAAACTATGTACAAAAGGTGGACTGAACGCCGTAAGGCACTCTCTACTAGGCAAACCTTTGGGATAAGCAGAAATGACTAGTAGTGGGCGGTGCGACAAAATAAATAAAAGAGAAAACACAAAACTAATAATACCTATAAGACTCATATTTTGGCACTAACAATGATTCTTATGAGAATTTTGTATTTTTCTATGTGAGTAATAAATTAATTCTCATTCTATACGGAATACGCCATTCTATTACGTCTATCAATAATACTTAGGTAACCGTTCTCCTATCCTCCTCTGAGTCTACTTAGGAACGTCAGTTCACAAAGTCAAGCTGCTAAAAGCAGAAATGACTAGTAGTGGGCGGTGCGACAAAATAAATAAAAGAGAAAACACAAAACTAATAATACCTATAAGACTCATATTTTGGCACTAACAATGATTCTTATGAGAATTTTGTATTTTTCTATGTGAGTAATAAATTAATTCTCATTCTATACGGAATACGCCATTCTATTACGTCTATCAATAATACTTAGGTAACCGTTCTCCTATCCTCCTCTGAGTCTTCCTACGTCAGTTCACAAAGTCAAGTTGCTAAAAGCTCTGAATTATTGATTACAGCTTTTAATTAAGCTGTCAGAAACACTTAGAGGTAGTACAACAGTGCCCTTAATTTAGGTCAAACTAAACTGAGAAAGATACGGTACGTCCTTACAAACATCATCTTTAAAATGGGCCGTACACGTGTAAACAACACGGAGTACTGGCGTCGACTAGTAGCGTCAGGTGCATTGGACTCGTTTGAGTAGGCTCACGCGCGACTAGCTCATACTGTATCTGCCCCTTTTTGGTTTGATCCAAGACCCTAAACTACAGTTAGCACGTCATCTATAAATTAGTTAATTGTGAGCCCTAGAAACTGCATAGCAAACTGAATATCAAACAGATACAGCTCAAAACAGCAGAATCGAACTGAATTGTACTGACTAAGCTTATACAAAGCTCGAAACATTCGAACACGTAAGATATCAAGTTCTTAGTAGCACAAATACTGTTGTAATGCCTAGAGAGAACCCGTCACGTAAACTTGAGCTTACTAAAACATACGCGCTTATACTGTGTACGGCGACTTAAAAAAACGTTAAAAATTGGAGACGATTATTTATTTATATTTTTTATTTAATAAGGATAATGGAAAACTCTTATCAAATTATTGCAAAGTTTCAAATTAATCCGATTTCTAGAAGTTGGTGAAAATTGAGCTCAAAATTCGGTTACATACATTCACACATACATACACCCCGATCTAATAAAAGCATGTTAAAAAAAAGATGGGCCGAGTACTCGGTTTGTATTCGAATTTGGAATTTTCGGCAAGTTTTTTTTATTATGTACCGAGTTACTCGGCATTCGTGACTCAGCAAAAATTGATCGTACTCAGCGCATCTACACTAATGTTATAAAAATGAACAATGAGATTGAATTGAACTAGTTTAAAAAAAATCATTCGCCGATAGAATCCTTCATTATCCCTGATGAACATGGACTATTTTTGGTTAATTTATTAGATAACCGAATACCACACGGGCAATGCCGCTGTCGGGAAGCTAGTCTATAATATAAATAATTATCCCAAAATATGTGGGTAAGCGCATAACTTAAGAACGCCTGGACCAATTTGGCCAAATCTTTTTTTATGATATTCCTTTAAGTACGGGGTTGGTTTAATTGAATGGATGTTTCTGTTGTTGTCTCTCTGAGGCCTGGAGTCCCACATAACCCGTGGCTGGTGGGTTCGTGTAATAGCATTTCCCTGACGTTAAAAAAAGGAGGTGGTTCTTAAGAAGAAAAAAAACAACGGGCAGGATAACGTCTGTGGGTTCCGCTAGTCTCTAATATAAATCATTCTGTTGGTAACTGGTTGAGATGAACTGATAAACTAGTAAAAACCGAATGTTCGAAATGGATGCTGGCCGGTCGGGTAAATCGAATTGTTGACCAGAAAACAAAGTTAAAAAAAAATATCCCTGTTTGATTTTCTACGCAATGCCTTCATATTTTACGTCAAATCAAACTTGTTGAGTTAGATTCTCACTCGCGTTCAGTGGACTCATTTTAGGTTTAAAGATGATTTATACTCATAAGAAAACATATTTTTCACTAACATGAGAACATAAATTAAACAATATTAACATAACAAATTAGAACGCGCGAGCGAGCAATAAAAACCGTTAAATTCGATTCCTAAAGTGAGTTGTTGGTTTGTATCATTCATAACAAGACGGGCACTGCACTCAGTTATTGTGCGCGCGAAGCGACCGCTCGCGATAGAAAGAAACTGGTTTCGGCCGAACACTTTTAAAAGTAAGTCTAGTCAATTGATTCGAGTACTTCCTCGTATGTGCTCAAAATTCCTAGCCTCTCGTCAATACCCTATTTTGGATACATTGAGCGTACCTTAGTTCCCAAATGGACTTCCCAACACATACCTTGGATTCCTAGAACTATCATTGGACCATTTATTACGGTTTCGAAGAACGCTTGCGGTTGCAATATTGTGCCGTGTGTTTCGAACGATCTGAACCAAATACTGAGTTTCTCCCAACCGAAAACTTATTAACTCCATACAATTTAGTGGGAATAATAGAAAGCCAATTAATTTCCAGACCAAATATTAACTTCGATTTAATCTTGAAACGTGTTAATTTGTAGTATTGCGCAATGATGTTGTAAATCCATAAGAGAGAATTTCAAAGAAGTCCTTATTTTTATTTATTGTGTTGTATTTTAATTTATTTTAATTACTGTATATTTTTTCTTTCAAATTGAATTTAGTCTGTTATATTCTTCTTGGTATTATTTTTACTTACATTGAACTCACATATAAATATCTTAATTAACTCAGGAGATATTCGAGAATAAAATTTGAAGGACGCCAAAATAAAACTTTATTCTGGTTCATCTCTATATATATTAAATTCTCGTGTCACAATGTTTGTTCCCATACTCCTCCGAAACGGCTTGACCGATTCTAATGAAATTTTGTGAGCATATTCAGTAGGTCTGAGAATCGGCTAACATCTATTTTTCATACCCCTTAGTGATAAGGGTTGTCCACCCTTAACATTTATATGGCAAAACAACGTTTACCGGGTCAGCTAGTATATATATCACTGAAATGAAATTTCATTTCGGTGCATCATCATCGGAATGATAATTCAAAAACAAAAATATTCAAATACACTATACAGGGAGCTTCTATTTACAACTCAAAAAAGATTTACCTAGGCAAGTTGGTGTCTATGATAAAACATTTTTTTCTAAAATATCGCCTTCAAAATATTTAAAAATTATGTTGGAAATTATATTATTAACCTGAAGACTTAATATCCGATTTGGAAATCAGTGCCATCTTAATCTTACCTTTAAACGTAAATTTATATAAGTGGCACTAACAAGACAGACATAATTAAATAAATAGACAGACCCTGTTTCGGCCCTAGAAGTGGTCTTTACTTTTAATACAATTCATAGAATTGATCTCTTCATCTACAGTTTTATTTTTAAATGCTCGTTATGTCTCATGAGCCTATTTACGTCCCACTGCTGGGCACAGGCCTCACCTCAACTATGAGGTGGTCTGAGCTATACTCCACCACGCGGGCTCAGTGCGGATTGGTGAAGGGGTGCGTGTAAGGCAAGTGACCAACCTTACTGTTAGATGTTATTAAGCCGCCCGAGGGCCTCTGACCAGGCTTAACGACTAATATCTGTAGATATTAACCGGGACCAACAGGTTAACGTGCCTTCCGAAGCACGGAGATGCTTGTAAATAGACGTCACTTAAATGGTCAGAATGGCCACCCATCCCATACATGACCGCGCCTTAGGTTGCTTAACTTTGGGTATCACTACCAAAGCGCTTCAACCACTGCGCCACAAGCACCTCGTCATGAAAGCTTTAAAGTTCTTGAACGCTGGCATTCCAAATACGAATCTAGTTGTTTACTTTTTTGTATGAGTTTAAATAAGACGCCATAGGAAAAGTTGTTCAATATTATAAGCACTTGAACAAAATTAAAGATCTGGAGTACCTTATGTGACACCCAGTAGCCCATCTAAGCAGTTAGAAGTATCAACATAGCGCCTAAGGAAAAGTTGTTCAATGTTACAAGCAATTACTGTATATGTAACAAAAATGAAGATCTGATGAAGACCCTAGCAGCCCAGCTTAACCGTAAGAAGTATGAATATACAACCAGAAGAAAATTTGTTCAATATAACTTGCAATTTGTGTACATGTATTAAAAAATGGTTGCCTGTAAAGTCGGTTTTACGGGCGAAAATTTTACGTGACACCGATCATGTTTGAGTGGGAGAGAGACGCAAGGCATTCGCCGGTCCCGCGGGCCTCTCTCTCGTTCGGTGACTCATCGTAACAGACGTGAGCGGGCGTTACACTTTTTCATGAATGACTCCGAGCCACAACCTAATTTAAGACGTTGTGACGTCAAAAATAAACATCTGAATCTAATGTTTCACCCTTGCAGCCCAGATTAATAATAAAAGGTATGAATACTATCTGGTTCAGTTTGCGCCTGCTCACGACCGCGTACACACGCTGCTAACGGGTTCCCTACTTTCGCCGCAGTTGTGACAAAATACCAATAAACATTTAATTAATTAATGTGTATGTAACGCCTCAAGCACTTTCTATTGATGTTAAAAAATAAAGTTCCAGAAGATATTATAATGAAGCTGTATTCATGATGAACTTTGTATGTAAGCCCCAAATGTAAGCAAACGAAGTCGCAACTAGTTTAAAATAAATGTTTCGTCATTTTCAAACATCAAGCAAAGCCAATTGCTCTTTCCGTCAGCGACAATGCAATTTTATCTTAGACAGCATCCACTCTAACGACTCCATTTACCGTTTGCTCTCAAAGTCAAGCTAGCAAAGACACAGTGGCACACGATACTACCTTTTGACTTCCTACCTACAGATCGCTGTGGTGGTTTTTGAATTACACCGTAATGAAACTACGAGTCAATTGACAAGCCACTCGATGGCCTCAACACTACCGGAATATTCCCTACTCTATCAGCAGTTGTCCGTAGTTTTGGATGTTACTCTATCACTCTTACAGGCTTGACCATACAAGGGAAAAGGCTGGCTAGACCGGAATATGCGAATGAAATGTTACGGATTACCTACGCGGCCTATCATACGGCCCAGCCATTTTCGGTAATTCGGCCATTTCGGTGGTCCAAACGAGCACGGTAATGAATCCTCCGCCTTTAGTGGCGTTGAACGGTTGTATTGGCTGTAACGGGAAGTGTGATTGTGAGTGATTGGATGGTGGGATTGTGTTTTTGGTGATATCATATTTTTCCTTTGCAATCCAAAATTATGGTTTTGGAAAGGAAGAGAATATGGAATAGATCTCTTGCATAACAGGTAGATAGGAATGTGCGTTAGCCATTCGGAGACACAAAGTGCCAAATCCATTTCTCAAAAATCCAAGTGTAACGCAGATATAGCTAGCAAAAAGGGGTAAAATAGAGCCGAGCTTAGTATTTTCAGTCATGAAACGATAATGATAGAAATATCATAAAATGGTATAACAGCGTGGACGGAGAAGACTAAACAACAATTGTCTGTCCCTCTTTACGCTTTCACGCCTTACCATTATTATATCTGTTCCTAAGTCATAAGTCATTTATTCCATCAATAATAAAATACTTTGTGTCGGAATTTACAAGTTAGTTCAATACAATTTAAAAATAACAATAGACTAAACTTTACCACAGTTTACTAAATAGTTACTTAACAGATAAATCACTCCATAGAAAAATTTCGATACCTACAGCGTTAATAGACTACTTTTTCTGCCGCGTACAAAAATGCACCTACAGCTCTGAGTATAAAGTCACTATTGCTTCGCAGCTGTGCGAGACCACGTGACGTGAGTCCGAGCGACAATCGAACTAGGGTTAAAACTTTCGGTAAAAATATTTCAACCATATTTTTCTAAAATGGTATTGTTGAAATAATATAACATTATTGAATAACAAATGTGAAATAAGAAATTCAGCCTGTATTAGGTATAACAAGCGAGTTATGAGCCACTTAATTGTGACTCTTGCTATCTCTTTCTAAAAATAAATTTTCTACGGTGAGAGTATGGCGCTACGAGCATGTGACGTCACTGACTGGTAGCGGTCTCCATGTCTAATAATAAAAAAAAAAGTTTGATGCTCTCTATCGCTGAAATTAAGGTATTTAAAAATAAGTACCTACCTATGTTGTGTCAAATCCATCAACAGCACATAAAATTTCCACCACCAGAAGTCATTTTTCTTAAATAAAGCTAACGTTCAACAAGCACAGCTTTCTTATTTGGTTCGTAGGAAAACTAAATTGATAGTAAGCGTAACACGAACAATTATAGTGCGTCGTGAGCGCGTCCGACGGTTGTTGGCAGCCCACTGAATTCGCCCCGCCGGCTGTGCGGGCGAGAGTAGGCTATTACCGCGCGCAAGTACATCGAATGAGAGAGGCCTGTTTACTTACAAACTAAATAAAAATAATTTATTAACAAATAACAAAATTACAATAATGGGAAATAACTAAACTATGTACGTAACTATCGTCAATATTTAATTTCGTATAGAAGACCTTAATCTTGACGATATTGTATATTATATCCTTGACCATAGCATTTCAGACGTCAAAAATTTACCAAGTACACAAATACTCAAAGTACGCAAGATTCATGAGCAAGTCGCATTGCTCTAAAGTTTAATATGTTGTTTAACTGATTAAAAACCAAAAGCAAGCGTATCCAAATGCAAAAATTTACCAAAACTACAGTTGTTTGGCCACAGCATGCGACTTTGCTTCCTGTAAATAGTTAGGAGACACAATAGGCTCGATGACACCACCAATGGTTGACATACTCTTTATTATCTGTCAAACATAACGGTCTGCCTCCATAGATTTTGTTTAGGAATACAAAAACGTGACGTCACGGTAGTATCAGAAATCGGAGTCATTTGACCGAATATTATACTTGAGGAAAAATAGCAAAAAGACTTTAGCCGGTTTACTGTATTTTTACTGTAAAATATCTTTATCAATTTCCATAGCCTTTCCTTTTGTGCCCCACAAAAGGATTCCAGATTCCACCAAACGAAACGAAATTAAGTCACTTAAAGATTCAGATTTCTCAAAATACCTTATGATTCGACTTATCAGTACAAATAATCAATATTTCCAAACCTTTTTCCTGTCTTTTGTCGCTGGATTATTTTTGGTACTCACCTCAATCTAATTTTGCCGAGAAAAAAGCTTTAAAAAGGTCGGAGTGGCTGAAAAATGGCTGCGTGAAGGTAGGAAGGTATATCGATACATTAGCGAAATGTTACCCCAGTAAGCACCTTCATTTGTTTGTTAAAAACCTTCGATAGAGACGACCATTATCGATGAATACTATAGGTAGTATGCGTACGAGTGTTTTAGTAAGTTCATGTAGATAAAGCTTTGATCAAACCAAAACGAAACAGATACGGTATGAGCTAGTCGTAATGCATGCAAGCATTCGACGAATAATAATGAAATTTTTCGTTCCATGCATGTTCTCCACTTGTTTACATTAAACTTGCTTTTCATTAATTTCGTGTCGTCTATTTGGCAAAAAGTTTATGAACTAACAATGAAAACTTTAAATTGCTAGTGTTTAAGTAATAAATAATTATAATTATTAAAGTAAACTACAACAACATCACATACATTGGTCTGACTCCGTGGTAAGTAGCTTAAGCACTTGTGTAACAACAATACCACATAAGTACCTTTGTATAATATAAGAGTATGTGCTATTGTAAAGCTATATGTTTCCTTAAGATTAATAAATAAATAGAGTAATCGTATTTCTACTTCACCGAGTCCAATTGACCAGCTCCGCTCCTAGTCATCGTAAACAGTACTGCGAGTTGTTTACGCGTGCGTGCGTGTGCGTGAGCGGCCCATTTTTAAGTTGAGGATTATAAGGACGTAAAGTGGCCACCACATCAGGCTACCCATTTTTGTTGCAAAATCGCCCGTATCGCAAGCGCATAGGATAATAGCCCTCCTGGCCGATTTCGACCACGGCGGCCAATCTCAACAGAGATCAGCCAACTACGCAGGAGATATTAAAGTGCATAAGTGTGAGCGTAATACACAGGTGCACTCACTGATCCATCACTCTCAAAGTTCGGTGAGACGGCAATCCGACATGACCGGAGAGAGATCAGGCGCAGGACCAACGGCTTAACGTGCTTTCCGAAGCACGGTGGTGTAACACCGCCAACTTCTCGACTCTGAGCTGTTTTTGAGAAATTCATGACAGAAAATCTCAGAAACTATTTTTGGCTCGATCTGGGATTTGAATGAACCTCTCGGATGTAAGGCAGAAACTTTGCCACTACACCAACAGGCAGTCAAAAGATACCATAAGATACGGCAGTGTTAACCGTGACGTGCTGCCTACCGTACCATTTCTTTCCCTTTTTGGTTTGATTAAAGAGATACGGTCGCCAAACAAAATATGTAAAAAAAACACAGCTTTTAACTTAACTTATGCCCAAGTGTAATTAAATTTATTATTGAAAATATTTACAAGCACTAATAATACGTAGAGTATTATTAGTGCTTGTATAAGTATTATTAGTGCTTTTATATAGTGCTTTAAGATATTACTTTTGAATGTACAAACTGTCTGAGGCAAGGATCGAACCTGATTCCGTGAGAATCCGGCCGGTGTGTGGAAACTATTCCGTGCCGCCCAAAAATGGTACGAGAGACATCGTAGTATTTTGAAGCGACAACATATCCTGAGGATGCCACGTGTCGAGTGTTTTGTTGGCGTCAGTGTTGTGTTTCCATTGTATTATCTGTGTCACTTCGTGATTTGTATTGTAAATCCTGCGACTTCCAGTTCTAGTTTTTTTCAGGTTCCTGCGCCAGCGTCGCAAAATTATTCCCTTTTCCAGCTTTAGCCATGGATTCCCACAAAGTAACGCTTGATGCCATCAACTATACTTCTTAAGCATTAAAGTGGTGGTCTGTTGCTTGCAAGTGTAACGTGAATACATATCCCGATAAAACATAAAACTACTCTAGCTTTGCTTTACTCCGTTGTTCAAAAGCCTGTGGACTCCATCCTAAAGTTATTACCACTTAAATGTGTTTTCCATACGCCCAATTCACATTTAGGGTAACCTCAATACATTAACGCTTGGTCACTACGACGGACATTTGTTTTGGCGACCCTTGTCCTCCGACCCGACGAGGGTGACAACACGCCACCAACTTTGACGTACAACCGAAACTTCAGACAGTCATCAGTCCAAAAAGTTTGAATTGTAAGCGGATTAAAAAGTTGGACGGTCAAAAGTTTACTTTGTGAAAGACGATTGAACAAAATTGGCTCTGAATTACTCGTATTCATGATTTTATGAGCAACTTTTTCCTTGTGTGTTATTATTATTTATCTTTTGATAATCTTATTGCGTTATCCTTCGTTTTCGAGATATTCAAATTCAAACTCAAATCATTTATTGCATGTCACATTACATCAAGTTGGTATAAAAGTTTTAATGATATTGGTACATGTGACGCCCTGCACAGGGCATAGCAACATTTTGAGGGCTAACTAACTTTCGCATTATTATTATATTATAATTATCGTTCTAATATAAAATACTAAGGTAAAACATATTTTGATATAATATCTGTATATTTCTAATTATATTTCAAATTAAACATTAACCTAATTCATTGCATTGTATTACATATTTTTTACATATTTTTTTGATGGACAGGTGGCTAGACCCGGCTAGATGGACAGATGACCTGAAGAAGGCAGCTGGTAGTGCCTGGATGCAAAGGGCGGGAGATCGTGCGCTGTGGCGCTCCTTGGGGGAGGCCTATGTCCAGCAGTGGACTGCAACAGGCTGATATGATATAAATTTTATAATTTCGTCATTGTATTATTCTTTTAACTTAATATCTATATTATAAGAAGAGTTGTTCCATAATATGCCATTTTTAACACGCTTTTATTAGCTCGGGCTGTACGAGTATGTATGTATGTAACGGAATCGTTGTGCTCAATTATTACCAACTTCCAGAAATCGGAGTAATTGGGAACTTTGCACACGTATTAAGTACCGATGACAATGCAATAACTTTTTCACTACTCTTGTACACTTTTTACACTACTGTAATAAAAATTAATTATACTCAGAATATTTTTTTTATCTTTTTAGTTAGCAATAAAAGCGTGTTTTTTTAATGTTTTAAATTATTATTTGTGCTCTATTTTTATGTAATGTACCTACAATAGCATTTACACCTACTCATATGTTAGGCTAGTTACCATAGCACAAGATCACGCCTCATTTATTGCTGGACAGTTTTTGTGTTCCCTGGGTCTTTTTTTCATTCTCTTGTTTCACCTTTTTTAAAGGGGCAGTAAATATTTATAAATAGATATACTAACACTTTATTATACAACACAAAACAAAAATTACAGACAAGTGTAACAAAGAAAGATGTACAATTTAGGCGGTCTTATCGCTTGTAGCGATCTCTTCCAGACAACCTTCGGTTAAAGGAACATTTAATTAACAGGAAGGTGAAATTAATTTTTTGATATTTTGATTCCGATTCTGACCTTAAAACCCCTAACATTTCGCTATCATGGCCCCCCTACAGCCATGTTCTGCTTCATTACTCGTACATATGTACCCCCTTAATGATAATAAAGGAAAGGCCTCTCGTCGGCATAACCTTTGTCCTCACCTGGATTTATGTGGCCTCCTGCCTTTGTCTGCGAAAAAATAAAGAATATGTATATGGTTAGGCACTAGAAATTCGTTACTACGCCGACTATTCGTAGGGTTGGCCAAAGGTAGACAAGTACAGTCGCGATCGTAAATTGTTTTCCACCTTAATAATAATAATAGCTGTTTTACCAAAAAGCGATAAAAAAAAGACTTTTTTTATTCTCGACTTGATTTAGCCTAGCCATTTTCAAGTCTAAGAAATTTGAGCTAAGTTGCTACTAAGTATTTTTTACTGTCAAAAATTATTGTATAAAAGCTTATAATATTGTGCAGTCACGCACACTTGGCAAGCCATCCTTTTTTTCTTAATGACTTAGTAATCAATCAATTACTCCAGTGAACCAAACAACCTTATGAGGAACGACGATAAATCTTTGAAGTACCTAACTTATATTTACAGACAAATTATTACACCTGATGTAATAACATATTTTACTAAAGTCCCAAATTTATTCATGAGGGCAAATTTTCCGAATCACTCCTTCAACTAAACTTAACCAACCGGCCCTAATTTGTTAAAAGGTGAAGTATTCTATACCTATTCATATTATTCGGGATAAGGGAGCGTTCACAAATAAATAAATATTTCACAACAATCACACCAATTCTCTAGTCCCAAATTAAGCTACGAGGCTTGTGTTATGGGTACTAGACAACTGATAAACATACTTAAATACTTTTTTTTGTAAATAAATACATATTATACATAGAAAGCACCCAGACAACAAACACACATGTTCATGCACACTTATGCTTGTACTGTGCGGGGATCGAACCCGCGACGTTTTAGAAGTCCGACATGTGGACTACTGCACCAAGCGGTCGTCAGTATAATATAACTTCCGTTGTTACAGGATCCTTTTTAACAGATCCGTCGCTACTGGAGATAGAATTCAAACAGAACAGCATACTCTTAAATGAAACAACCGAGTGCGTTGGAAAAGACAGACTGACAGGTATTTATTTCATAGACATTTGCATAGATACAGTTAACATAAACTACACTAGATGTCGCTACGGTACACATTTTGATATACAATCAATACCCCCACTATATCAAAATGAAATAACAATTTTTACTTTTGTCGAACTCCCAACAATTCTAGAAATTTATAATGTTTTACAGAATTTAAAGACTTTGTGAGTATGTCAGCTGGCATTAGATCTGTCTGAAGATACTCAATTTTAATTATATTATTTTTAATACATTCTCTACCAAAGTGGAATCTTATGTCTATGTGCTTTGTTCTATTGTGAAATACAGGATTATATAACAACTTGTGTGCACTCTGGTTATCATTAAAAATTACAATACATTGCATTAGACCTATGATTTCATTTTGCAAATTCCTAAGGTAAATTGCCTCCTTACAACATTCAGATATGCCAACATACTCTGCTTCGGTACTAGATAAAGTTACATTCTTTTGCTTTTTACTTCCCCAAGATATCAAACCACTAGATAGAGTAAAACAATAGCCTGTATAGGATCTCCTATCTGTGATATCACTACCCCAATCTGCATCCACATAGCCCAATATCTTGTTGTCATCTGTGCCATTATACTTAATACAATAATCTTTAGTTCCCTTTAGGTATCTCAGTATACGTTTGGCATGAGCCCAGTGCTCTTTATTGTAACAATTGTTGAACTGACTTAAGTACACAACAGGAAAAGCTATATCGGGTCGGGTAAGTATGGCAAGATATATTAAACATCCAATTAGTTGCTGATAAGGCAAACTTTTATCACAGCTTAAATCTTTTGTTAATTTTAATCCACACTCCATTGGTGTATCTACTGGTTTACAGTCAACCATATTAAATTTTTGTAACAACTGCTCAATATAATCACATTGATCTAAAGTTAAAATCTTATTACATTTATCATAATGAACTGACATACCAAGACACTGTCTAATTTGACCCAGGTCTTTAATTTTAAACTGAGATTCCAAAATATACTTTAAATTATTCATTTCATCACTACTATTTGAAAACACAAAAAAATCATCTACATATAATGCAATTATAGTCATACGTCTACCATCCTTTTTAGTATACAAACAAGGTTCATATTTCGACTTTGAATAACCATTTTCAGTTAAGCACATATCTACTTTATTATACCACATTCTTGATGATTGCTTCAATCCATAAATAGCCTTTTTCAATTTCAAAACTTTGTCTGAATCTGGGCAGTTAAACCCTTCAGGCATTTGCATATATATATTTTCTAGAGATGAAACGGATAGCAGTTTGGCCGGATACCGGATACCGGATATTCGGCCTACCACCTGGCCGGATAGCCGGATATCCGGCCGCCGAATATCCGGCGGAACTTAGCCGTTTGGTGCAGCGCACACACACTTGGCGTAGGCGACGCGCGAACGATCGGGTGGCCTCGGTTTGATTCGGATCTTTTCGTTGATGAGCGAAGTTAGCAATTCTTTCATTCATTGACTTATTGTGTCGATTGCAGTGCAGACACGTGCGTGATTTTAGGTTATTATTTCATTGTGCTATTGTTATTTGAAAATTTCAAGTTGAATTTTAAAAGATTTAACAACGACAAATGGCATCGGCGAAGAAAAAGTCGCCCTTATGGGAATACTTTGACATAAACAGTGAAAATAATAAGTTAGCTGTTTGTTTATTATGCAATGTTAACATTTCACGTGGCGGCGAAGGCAAAAAAGCAGGTATGTATCTAATAAATCTAATAGTCCATACTTCCATACTATCCATACTAATATTATAAATGCGAAAGTCAGTTTGTTTATTTGTTTGTTTGAATTTTTTTTTCATCCAGATCTTTTTTTATTTCGGCCGGATGTCTATCCGGCCGAATAGTAGTTATCCGGTATTCGGCCGGATAGTATTAAGGCCGCCGGATAGGCCGGATACCGGATAGTTACCGGATATCCGTTTCATCTCTAATATTTTCATTTAAATCACCATTCAAGAATGCAGTACATACATCTAAATGTGTTATGTCAAGTCCAAGTTTTACAGAAATAGCAAGCAATAATCTGAGAGAACTGTATCTTACTACAGGCGAGAAAGTCTCAGTATAGTCAACACCAGGTTGCTGGGTAAACCCTTTAGCCACTAACCTTGCACGGTAACGGACTTTACCACTACACTCAAGCTTTTTCTTAAGTACCCACTTACACTGCACGATAGTAGAGTTATCAGGAACATTGACTACCTCCCAGGCACCACTTTGCTCGAAACACTCCAGCTCCTCCTGTACTGCCTGCAGCCACTGGTCTCTCTCAGGCCCTTTCAGTGCTTGCTTGAGTGTGAGACCTGTTCCACTATCCATTTCTGTGTAGCAGAGACCACCAAAGCCAAATCTGTCTGGTGCACGACGTTCTCTGACAGGTCTATCAGGCTTATAACTACTACTCTGTGTGTCTACACAATCTTCATAATCACTTGGGACATAATCTGAAAACTCTGTAGATGTATCCTCCTTTGCTTCTTCTGTCAATGTACAATCTGAGTCCCCCACTGAATCCTGCAGAATCTGAGTGTCTCCTGATGTTTTATCCATCTCAGACTCATTTTTATTCTCTTCAGACGTAATATCCATCATAACCAACTGTTTCTCCATGATAATTACATCTCTACTTGTGAAAATTCTTTTCTCTTTTTGATCATACAATCTGTAGCCTTTAATATTATCAGGATATCCAAGTAGTATACATTCAATGGACTTTCTGTCCCATTTGGACCTTTTCTCTTTGTTGACATGGACCATGATAGGGGATCCAAAAATCCTTACATTGCTCAGATCTGGCTTAACACCTGTCCATAATTCATATGGTGTTTTGCCATCTAAAACTGAAGAAACAATCCGATTATGTAAGTATACAGCCGTATTGCAAGCCTCCGCCCAGAACTTCTTGTCCAGATCAGCGTCATAAAGCATGCACTTAGCCTTTTCAATAACCGTTCTATTCATTCTTTCACATAAACCGTTTTGTTGAGGTGTATAAGGGTTGGATTTTTGGTGCACTATTCCGAATTTCTTCAAGCAATCATCAAACGCTGTATTACAAAATTCCTTCCCGTTGTCAGTTCTGAAGGTTTTCACTTTTCTATTAGTTTGGTTTTCTGCCAATGCCTTGAATTCCTTAAAGTATTTCAATGCTTCATTCTTATGTTTTAGAAAGTAAATGAAGGTCATCCGGCTGAAGTCATCGACAAACAATAGAAAGTAGGATGCGCCTCCCAGTGATGTTGCCTCCATTGGCCCACAAAGGTCACTATGTACAACATTTAGCAATTCTGTACTCCTTGTGTCACTACTTGTAAAAGGTAATCTGCACTGCTTACCTTCACAGCATATCTTACAGGTTGATTTACTTATGGTGAAATTCTCATCATAACTCATTCCCTCAACTGCATTTTTGGTTTTCCTTAAACTATCACTGTTCAGGTGGCCTAATCTGCGATGCCAAGTAAGATTCGAAGTAGTCACTGCAGCAACCAAACATTCTTTTAGATTCAGTTTATAAACACCATTTGTCAACGAAGCAGTAGCAACCAGTTCACGTTTTCTATTGTAAATATGACAACTGTCGTCCGTAAAATGCACCTTGTTGCCATTTTGAATCAATCTGCTTACTGATATGAGGTTAGTTGTCAAGTTTGGTACACAGTAAACATCTTCAATGTTTATTTCAAATTCACTGCCTTTAACTGAGGTTACAATCTTAACATCGCCAGCACACGTAACGGAAACAGTTTCTTGATTTGCAACCATGGATAAACTTTACTTCGTGGACCGTTGAGTTGGGTGACCGTATTTTTTTTGTAAAAAGGTATGGACCTAAGGAGTTCTTCTGCAAAATTTCAGAACGCGGAGGCTTGTAGTTTTTTTGAAAATAATTTACAAAAATTACGATTTTTCTATAGAGGTTATTACGTTTTGACGACACTTTTTGACAGCAGCCCTCGGCGTTTCGTTTCACAACCTAAAAAAAAAACAGCCAATGCAGAAAACATGCAAAAAAAATGAAAAAAACATTATATAATTATTGAGTGAGCTTAAATACAATAATATCAATACATTTACATTTTCAGAGTATTCAATTGCTTGATTACGTGTTTTAATTTAAGATTTGTCTGTGATCGTAAGATACGAAACGCAAAAATACGCCATTTTGAAGAGTTAATTAAGGCCATAAAGTATGTGTATCCCATTACTTAAATAAACTATTTTAAGAATTTTTTTGTTTTAATTAACTGCCTAGAAATTCTAGTAGTTAAGTCAAATAGACTTAAGTGACAGAAAACATCTGTGCCTGAAATAGGTTCGAAGTGAGGTGGGAGCGAAGCGCAGCTTCGCTCCCACCTTGCTTCGAGTGTTAGTTATTTTTTTTTCAAACCTGTAAAACTTGTTATTAGGAAACCAATGTATGTCAAATAGACTCAGTGACAGAAAATGTCTGTGCCTGAAATAGGTTCGAAGTGAGGTGGGAGCGAAGCGCAGCTTCGCTCCCACCTTGCTTCGAGTGTTAGTTATTTTTTTTTCAAACCTGTAAAACTTGTTATTAGGAAACCAATGTATGTCAAACAGACTCAGTGACAGAAAACGTCTGTGCCTGAAATAGGTTCGAAGTGAGGTGGGAGCGAAGCGCAGCTTCGCTCCCACCTTGCTTCGAGTGTTAGTTATTTTTTTTTCAAACCTACAAAAACTATTTATTATACGAAACTTCTCATCTCAAATCAACATTTGGGTTAAGTTAGAACGGTGAAATAAAAGGTCCCCATCTACCTAAACTATTTTTTTATATATTTTTAACCCCATACAGATTAATATTTTTTTAAATATAGCTTTTTGCAAAAAAAAAGGGGGGGAGGGTCTCCCCCTCCTCCAAAACCTTTTATTTTTACATAATTAACCCAGTTTTGACTAACCTAACCTCAAAATTTCATTTTCATTTTTTTCAAAAACTAAATGTCTCCGCACCCCCCCCTCTTCAGGGGGGGTTCCCCCCCACCCCCTCCCCCTCCCCCCACCCCCCACACCCCTTAATTCAACGGTCCAGGAACTAAATTTTTACCGGCTATTTCTTGTTGAACTTTCCGATATCTACTAGTGATCCAATCTACATTGGCAGTTAAATGCACACTAGCACCGGAATCAATATACCAGTCCGTTTTGTTGAAACTGCCGCTTAAGAATACAGCTGAGAACGCATTAGTCTGCTTACGGTCTGCATTTTTGTTGAACTTGGGATTATTCGGGCACTGTGATCGATAATGTCCAGTTTGTTTACATCGATAGCATCTGACACTGACAGTTTTCGAGTTGACGTTTTCATTTTGATATTTGACGCCATCTTTGCCAGTGCTGCCACTCATAGACGCACTTGATTTCGACTTGTTCTGTTGGTATTTCCTTGACACTGCGAGCGCGCCATCCACATTGTCTATACTTCCGGTTTCCATGTCTAGAAGCTTGCTTTTAATGGCGTCCGCTGTCACTTGAATGCCCGAATGTTCTATCGCCATAATCATGGGAGAGAACTTCTCTGGTAATCCAGCTAGTAGCAGCGAACCAATCCATTCGTCGTTTATTGCAAATCCTGTTCCACATAGTTTCTGACCCGTCTCTATTATTTGCGTTACATAAGAGGTCATGGAACTGCAATTCTCCAATCGAATAGATATCAAATTTCGTAAAAGACTGATCCTTCTAGTAAACCCAGAATCGTCGAAGAGCGACTTGAGTTTTTCCCACAGCTCCTTTGTAGTTTTAACGGTCTTGATATGAACATATAACGATGAGTCTATAGTGAGTACAAGCTTCGCCTTTGTCTTCGCGTCGTCTGCAGCTGATACAACAACTTCTGTACCACTTTCATCTCGTTCGGTCTTGATACACTTCATCATCCCTTCGAGTATTAAAAAGTTTTCTGCTGCGAACACCCATTCGTCATAGTTCTCACGACCACGCAACTTCGGCACGTTTATAATGTAATTGGCCGCCATTACGACAAAGCGAACGAACCGAGCACCGGCACCCCCGTAGCACAATACACTTACAGTACAGTTTTTACGCGGAAACTGGCCGAACCAATTTGGAAATATCGATAAACGATCGAACTGTAACAAATTACTTTCACAATTGGCCGCTCAGAATAAAAGTCTGGGCCATAACCTCTTAAATGAAACAACCGAGTGCGTTGGAAAAGACAGACTGACAGGTATTTATTTCATAGACATTTGCATAGATACAGTTAACATAAACTACACTAGATGTCGCTACGGTACACATTTTGATATACAATCAATATCAATATACTGGATCCGAAACACTTTATTAAATAGCTCATACAACTGCATATGCAAGTAACACATTATGTACGTTTAAACGGACCTATGTAACGAATTGCTGCTTATTTGGTAGGATAGGTATTTTCTACTGGATCAGGCATACTGTATTACGTGTGCACTCACTCACACATCTACGTTCACATTACCTAAGAACAGTCCTGGGATTGTAGGGACTAGAAAACGCCCGGGATCCCGAGATTGTATTCTCTACTCGTGACTCATGTCAGCCAACGCGGCTAAATCGCTGACAGTCGTGAGTCGCGGCAACAGTTGCCGCATTTGTGCACTGGCTCTAAAACCTTACTTTTTTTGTAAATAAATACATATTATACATAAAAATATCCAGACCAGTACAGACACACATGTTCATGCACACTTATGCTTGTACTGTGCGGGGATCGAACCCGCGACCCCTGGTTTTGGAAGTCCGACATGTTAATTTAATATAACTTCCGTTGTTACGGGATCCTTTTTAACGGATCCGTCGCTACTGAAGATATAATTATTCATACCTAGACTTATCAATAACATTCCTCCTACTAAGCTAGTGAATGTCACACAGAAAAATATTAAAATTAAGTTCAAAGAATATTTTCGGAACGTTGTAGCCTAAAATTATTTTTTGTTATAAATATTGTATTGAATTGTACCTATTATTTGAATATGTAATAGAAAGATAAGTGGTACTTTCGCTTCAGAGTAATTCATTGTACTATTTGTAAATTGTAAGCTCCGATAGCACAAATACAAACCTTAGGGGTTTTAGTTGCTATCATTATTTTCATATATGTTTGTAGTGCCTTTTATATATAAATAAATTTAAAAAAAAATTCAAACGGCACAGCACTCAATCAATATACTGGATCCGAAGCATTTATTATGTATGAACAGGCTAATACAACAACATATGCTAATAATACCTTATATACGTTCAAACGAACCTATGTGACAGATTGCTGCTTATTTGGTCCGATCGGTATTTTCTCCTGGATCCGGTATACTCTATTACGTGTGCACTCTCACACACTCACACATCTACGTTCGCTTATAAAATACAATTCTGAAAATCCCCAGATTACCCAAGAACAGTCCTGGGATTGTCGGGACTAGAAAACGCCCAAGATCACGAGATCCCGGGATTCGGGATCCCGGGATTGTATTCTCTACTCGCGACTCATGTCAGCCAACGCGGCTAAATCGCTGACAGTCGCGAGTCGCGGCAACAGTTTCCGAATTTGTGCACTGGCACTAAAACCTTATTGGACTTTTACCAAACCATTCCAGAACTACTCGTAAAAATCTAAAATGAAAAGAATGTTACTTATTTTATGTCTAGTTGATACCGACCACCTTATTTCCGTGTCAGGGCCGGACTTGGAGATAAAGAACGGGGTATATCTTGAAAAATACGAAAAAAAAGTTACATAACGCTGTTAGAATTAGTACAATCGAACGACACGTTTTATTTTTATATAGATAAATACTTGAGTAAAAGTATTTTTTTTAAATATATTGTGTTATCCAGACATTTAACTAGGTGACAATGTGGCGATGGGGATGAATCACTATCTGATCACTGTTTGTTTAGTAACAGCCCATTTAGTCGACTCTTGAAAAGGTCCAAGTTGTATTCTTATTGGTTTAAGAAAAGCTGATTTTTTATCACATCAGGTATCTACTTAATATCCTTGTTACATTAAAATTGAATGCGTTTACTTCGACATGAGCAGGACAATACCATCCAATGTAGTACACAGCTTGTATCAAATAATATGTCCGCCATATTACTTTCCTTAAGCTTTGTTAGTACTACATGATCTATCATTTAATTGGGAAACAATGAGACCCAGCATCGTACCGTAAATACGAGTAACACAGTCTGAGACAGCCATATTTGCAATGAGAAACTTATGGATGTTTACGAGTAAATTACTCAACATTCCACCTTTGTACATTTGAAGGCAAGCTTCAGCTAAAAAAGGCATATTGAGCATCACGTTTTCTTTATTTATTTTATTTATTATTAAAGCTAAGGGATTTCGAGCAGTTTTCCAAATTACTTTTTTTTAAGCCTAATCAAAATATTATGATCCCTTTTAGCGATAGGGCATGTTAGGATGTGCATCTTACTTTGTATGTATAACTTTATATGGGTTTCCCGCCTAATATAAAATATTTGAATTTAACGTTAAAGATTTTTATTATAATTAAAGAGACCAACTTGTCGTTGCAAAGATTTCAAAAATGTTGTTCAGTAAAAAGAAAAAGTCCGTCCCTGGTCAAGATGCATTTCTTATGTTCATTTTAGCCCCTCGGGAGCCAACTTTAGATGACACCTCCTTTAGCACCAGTATATAACGCTCATTTGCCTTAACAACCTTGCACGAAAAAGTTTTCCAGAGCATTGTGGTCTTTATCACATAGATGTAAGTGGGACAATGGCAAAAACTAAGGGCGGACATTGAATATAACTTCAGACGACTTTAAAATTGGGTATTGTAGGTTTGGTGCACTTTCTCTTTAGTATTTTAGCAAGGTGTGGTTTAAGCGACAAAAAACCACTGATGATGAGCTAAGAAAACAGCTGATAAGCTTCAACGGCTGGACTGATTTTGATCATCTATAGCTGAGACCGACTGTGATTAAATCGTATTTCGAATAAAAAACACAGCCGATGGGACTTCGCGCAACATCGTTGGCATCTTCGGTGGCGGCGAACACTGAGGTCACCCGAGCCTGCACGATCGCGCGCGACCAGCTCGCAGCCGAGCCGAACGTTCGCACATTCGCCTACAAGCACTCGGACCTCCTACACCTTTGTCGCGTTTAATCCAAGATATTCTCTGTATATTTGAGGGCGAATTAAAGCACCTTTTGTTTACAGTCCGCTATTTTACTTAACCTATCGATAGCTCCCCAACACAGCTTTGAAATCGAGCCATTCGTTCGTGAACTACTATGCCACAGAACAACACACACAAAAACACAAACACACATAGCACACAAGCAGAATAGGGGTCAATCTTATTACACCCTCTTTTTCGTCAGGGGCTTAAAATTAATTCTGATGAAACTTTGTCTAAATTTTACTAAAGTGGTATACGTATAGTTAACAAAGAGCTAAAACGAACATTGTAATGAGCAAAAATCCTATAAATGAGAAATAATTGATTCATTAATGAGATTTGTCCGTTAAAGTATCACTTTATTCGAAACTAGCGGCCTGCCTGCGACTTCGTCCCCGCAAAAGGTGGATTTTCCTCCTTCCTGTTTTATCCCAAGGGAGCATTTAATCGGGATAAAAAAGTTTTTGTTATACCCTGTCTGCATACCAAATTTAATCGGAATTTATTCAGCATGATTGACGGACAAACATCCAAACAAAGAAACTTTCAAATTTTTAATATTAGTGTGATTCCGTAATTACAACTTCTTTGGCAGTATAGTCTTCATCATAATTTTGTTCCACTTCCTTACAATACTTAGCAGCGCTGCAGTGCTTTTGAGTAGAAATGTACAGTTTTTCAGCGCAATCCATCAATGCTTTTTAAACTTTCGCGTTGCATTTTAACACTAATTACTGGTTATCCGGTCTAAACGCGTCCACGGCTGTGTGCGATCCAGCCGAAACGTCGAGCAGTGCGTATCATATACTCATTAAAATATATCGCGTTTAGACCCGATAACCTGTAATTAATTTATCACTGCTGTATTTATTTCTTAATTTGGACCCCATTGCATAATTTGAAGTGGTAGAAGACAGATTGGTAAATCAAATGCATGGTCAAATGCGTTCGAATGTTGGAATGAGACATAACTCACCCAAAAGCTACCACGAATATTAATAAATAAAATTTGTAATTTAAGCTTATGTTTGACGGTTATTGGGTATTCTTGTAAGGGTGCTTTTCTACAGGAGACATGTCCTTGTCATGACAGATTCTAGATGGCGCTAAGAGCAGTCGAAATACTTTACACATCATATTGAGCTTATAGCTGGCAGAAATATTTTTTATACATAAATGAATGAATTGCATGTAAATTGTATTTTTTTTATTATCGATTTTATTCAATAGATTGATATTTATTTTTTGTAAATCCTTATATTATTTTAAATTTACTTTTCTTTATTTATTATAATAATTTATTTATTATAATAATATATTTTTATATCATGTTTTTTTTTGTTTTATTAACCAAAAATTACCCATTGCCTTCTTTCTCCATGACCTTGATGTTGACTGGCAGAAAATGCTCATAGTATTTAGTCCACCCTTTGGACATTTCTTGTTCAAAAAAGTTTTAAATAAATAATAAATAGGAAAAGAGGGATCTTATAAGTTTGACCCTATGTCTGTTTGTGTGTGTGTCTGCCCCAAGATAAATGTTACGCTATATGTCTGTAGAGTCTAGTTCTAGGAACTTCAAACGCTGTGTAAATTGTTGTACTTATTCGGGACTGCCTCGTTGGGGTAGTGGCAAAGTTTCTGCCTTACATCCGAGAGGTCCTGGGTTCGGATCCCAGGTCGACCCAATATTGTTTCTGAGATTTTATGTCATGAAGTTATCAAAAAGCTCGGAGTCGGGAAGTTGGCGGTGTTACACCCCCGTGCCTCGGAAAGCACGTTAAGCCGTTGGTCCTGCGCCTGATCTCTCTCCGGTCAGGTCTGATTGCCATCTCACCGAACTTTGAGAGTGCTGATACAGTGAGTGCACCTGTGTATTGCGCTTACACTTGTGCACTATTATATCTTCCGCGTAGTTGGCTGATCTCTGTTGAGATTGGCCGCCGTGGTGTAAATCGGCCAGGAGGACTGTTATTATTACTTATTCGAGGCCACTTATGTTTATTTGTTTCTTCGGTTTACGCGAACAGTAGATATCGAAATGATACACTTTTTAACGCACAGGCAGACTGTGTAGTCTACCTGTGACCACGGACGCTGAAAAGAGTCCAAAATGTCAGGTTTATTCAAGATGTAAATAAATCGCGAAATAAACCGTATAAAAGTGTGTCATTTCAATGAAAAAGCTGAAAAGGGAGATTATTTTGCTTTAAATTTCCACTTAACGACGCCAGCGCAGGAACCAAAATACATCCAACTGTAATCACCTGAAAAAGCTAGAGCTGGAAGTCGCAGGACTTATAATACCTACAACTCACAACGTGACACAGAAGATGCACCTGGAATCACAACACTGACACCAACAAAACACTCTTGTGTGAAAATGGATCTTAACCGTCAACTATAGAGAGGAAATCGCTACCATAATTAAATTGACGTTCATTTTCACTAATTGCTCGGTCGTAGAATTCTGTTATTAAATTCTATCGACCCTAAATTGGGAAGACCAATTTGAATCAGTTAACGAAATTTAATAGGCAACGACTTGATTTCAATTATTTTGCCCTTTTTACTTTTGTCTCGTTTTTTGATTGGAACGTCGTTTACCTGGCCAAGAAATTTTAAATTTATTTTTTTATTAATTTGTTTAAACAATCGTTTGTTTTTTGGACGCGTGGTGGTAACTAATTGATATTTAAAATATCTGTGTGTCAATTTTCCAATAATTACTTATATTTTGTTTATGAACCAAATTCATACCACTGCTGGGTTTCTAATTTAATTTAACATTACCAGGCTGAAACATCTAAGATTTGGAAAATATACGGATTTTGTAGACACTCGCAATTATCTGCCTGTCGAAGGTTTAACCTTACCACACCTCATTCTTACCTCATCCAGAACGCCTGTGCATCTTTAAATGGTTGGCAAAGCTCAAAAAATGTATCATTCATTTTAATGTTTGGTATTAGCAGTACACTCTTAAGTGGACGTTGATTGATTTGTATATTAATAAATTATAAATGTATTCCATGGACAAAGAGAAAGTGTACCGACGTACATACTCACTTGGTATACTGTTAATAATTTGTTCCCGGTTTGGGTTTCCAGTCATTTTCATTCTCACAATATATGCATTTTTGCGTGTGTTATTATTCTTTTCCGTGGAATCTGTTTTCGTTCGCTTTTTACTGAATAATAAGGAATTTCTAATTACGTGTTCATAAACGTCAAAGTTTGTATCACCTATAAATGTGATATTTCGTTGTAAAATAGGGAAAAAGGGTTATAACTAACTTTTAAATGGTTTTCCTCTCCTTCTCAGCATAATTATTTCTTATTGTGAACACGATTTATTAGTATTTTTCCGAATTTTGTACTTTTTGACACTGTAATTGACATTTTGAGTGACGGGAGTCTTATTATTTTTTTCTGAAAATTGACAACTTTTAGCAAAGTTTCAATACAATTTCCATTTCAAATTCTGCAAAGCACGAGTTTTTCGCGTTCTATCCACGCTCTAAATTTGAACGGCCCGGCCCCTATATAAGCCCAGACCATCCATATCTCATTCATTCTATTCCTGGCTTCGATTCTACAACAGTAAACTCTTTACTATTCGACACTTCAAGAAGTACTACAGGAAGACCAGGACTTCTCTACCTCCGGATGGCCCTCACCCTCTACATTTCTGAGGACTGACCCCTCCTTGCCAGAGGAGGGACTGCGAGGGACTGAACCCTCCTAGCCTGAGGAGGGACTGCAAGGAACTGAACCCTCTTAACCTTTGGAGGGACTGCGAGGGACTGAACCCTCCTAGCCTGAGGAGGGACTGCGAGGGACTGAACCCTCCTAGCCTGAGGAGGGACTGCAAGGAACTGAACCCTCTTAACTTGAGGAGGGACTGCGAGGGACTGAACCCTCCTAGCCTGAGGAGGGACTGCAAGGAACTGAACCCTCTTAACCTGAGGAGGGACTGCGAGGGACTGAACCCTCTTAACCTGAGGAGGGCCTGCGAGGTACTGACCCCTCCTAGCCCGAGGAGGGACTGTGAGGGACTAACCTCTCCTAAGCCCGAGGGACTGCGAGGACCTGACTCCGAGAACGCTTCACTTCACTTCGGCGCCTCCGGACCCGCCTATTCTTGTGAGGACACCTACCCACGCCCACTCCACTCACTACACTCGCTCAATTTCACACATACATTCTTCTCACTCGTCTAGGTTTATTTTTTTTTTTAATTTCCCTGTTTTCCTTTAAATATAATTTGTTTGTTATTTCTCAATTCTTTTCGTTTTCCTTTTCCCTTCCTTGTCGCTCCACGACAAGCTAAGTCATTTTTTTTTTAAATTGTCGCTTCACGACAAAAGCGGTTACACATATCACAAGCATAGCCTGCTTAACAGGAGTTTCCCATACCAAACACTTACGTGCGATTTAAATTAAATTAAAATAATCTCTTAATTTTTATTGGTAACGACGATTTCGAGCCGGTCTACGAACAGTTACAAATAAATAGCCGGTAGGTATAATACGAGTATCTGTTCGGAACCAAAAATTCCGTCCGGTAATAACCTGACGTTCCACCTCATGGTCAAGGTTAGGTGCCTAGAAGTGGAACGTATATAGGCGGATGAGATAATTAACTGATCCAAGAAAATTATGTTTAGATAAATGACAGCGTGACAGACAACCAATGACGATATCAGTAGTGTGCTTGAGTACCTACTTGTTTCATGATGCCGCAATCTATGAGGTCCCGGGTTCGATCCCCAGACGAAAACAATTTTGAAAACCAATATTCAATGTTGTCACGGGTCGGGTGTTTGTAGTACCTTCATTGTTTCTGATTCCCATAACACAAGTGCTCAAGCTACTAACTTTGAGATCAGAGCAATGTATGTGACGTTGTCCCCATATCGCACATAACACATTATTTAAAGTCATAAATAACAAAAAATCTAAAATTGAGTTATCTATACCACAATTTTTTTTAAAACGAATCTATTGAGTCCTCAATCATTTTTTTTTACACTTATAACTTTAAAGAACTATGTGCGATATATTTATTATTGAATAGCCGTGGCTGAATCACTGACCGTCACGTGTGACAGCAATATGCGACACACGTAACGGCAAGCACCGCATGTGTGCTTTGGACTTAAAATACGTCTTCCTTTCCGCTCTCGATACCATCTTGGTCCACATTTAGCAAGTTGAATCCGAACATACCGAGTCGTAGTCTCAGGATAGACTTTCGACTTTACTTTTTAGGGCCAATCCCAAGTTTGCACACCGCCGTAATAATTCCTACAATAAGCCGCCAAATGTAACATCAGCACGGCATCTGGGTGCAATGGAGTTGGATACAGTGGGCTCAGCCATTGCAAGTCAATATTTATCATCATCGGAATCAGCAATTAGATTTTCATAGCTTAATACAGGACTATCTAGGTTTCTATGTAATAATAGGAATAGTCCTCCTAGCCGATTACGACTACGGCGGCCAATCTCGACAGCGATCAGCCAACTGCACAGGAGATATTTTGGTGCACAAACGTAAGCGCAATACACAGGTGCACTCAATGATCCATAACTCTCAAAGTTCGGTGAGACGGCAACCCGCATGTCCGGAGTGAGATCACCGCGTCGCAGGACCAACGACTTAACGTGCTTTCCGAGGCACAGGGGTGTATCACCGCCAACTTCCCGACTCCGATCTTTTTCTGAGAATTTCAAGACATAAAATCTCAGAAACAATTTTTGGCTCGACCTGTGATTCGAACCCAGGACAGGCAGTCAAATTATTCCTTCTAGCATTGTAAGTATTTTACGCCGAAACTACTGGACCTTATGTTTTTAGGGAAACTGGGACATAAAATAATACGACTTTTATATAATTTGAACATAGACATGTTTATGATCGGGATGTTTCTATTATGTTAGTATGATAGTAAATATGCCCTAAAACATGACATTATTGGTTCAACCTTGTTATTTTTATCACCAAACTTAGCTGCCAGCAAACATACCAAACACAGCACAGCAAAACACCTGCGGCATATAATCGGTTTGCCCGCTATGATTGGTTGTGTATAATTAGTAATTTAGTATAATTTTTTATGATATAAATAGACATAGGATAACAATAATATGTGTACAATTTCAACTGCATCTCTCCGCCTACTAAGTTTAGTACCGTTGGTTGATCAGAGGTGACGCTGTACTGATTTAGCTCGCGCGGCAGTAAGGAATTTTCCTTGTACCTAAATAGGCTGTCTCTTTCTATATAATGTTCAAGTTGTTTATTAGCCCAAGATTTTTTTTCATTTGTGTGTGAGTGTGTATTGCTTTAATAAGTTACACAATGTCAGTCGCGGATGGCGGCTACATATGCCGCAGGTAAGCCTAATGAAGTATGCTGCGGTTACCATAATATTATGGTGTGCTGAAATAGGATCGGAACACATTTCAGATTCCAACGATGATATTGATTGAATTTTCAGGCAATGTTTGTGCATCGCTGAAGCCAGATGGATTTACCGTAAAATCAAGGAGGGTGAAAACCGGTTTTGGGAGATTATTCTGTCTTGGAATCCAAGGATTTTCACAGTAAGCTATCGTAACGTAAACAAACCGATGAAATGTAAAGCGTGGAATCCAAACTTACCTCTAAAGTACTGGTTTCTGCGTATTACTTTTTATTACTAGCCCAAGGAGTAACTTTGACCCATTCAGTAAAAAGCTTGAACCTCAAACAATTTTATTCTGACAGCAAGGCGTATTATAGATAGACAAATCAGGATAATTTCACCTTGGCAGAAACCTTGGTCTCCGACCATAACATCCGGTCGGTAGGATGCGCTTCCATTTAGCTTCCTAACTTTAAATTACTTACACTAAAGTGTTTTTTTTTTTCTTGTAAAGGGTCAAAGTTCCAAAGTTTTCAAATCCCCTTGGGCTTAAGTAATACGCCAAGCACGGAAAGTATATTCATTCTAGTGCTTACAAGCCGTTGTTTTACACCATATTCATACAATGAAGCAAGTCATATTGGCAATAATGGATTGAATGTTTCTGGTTAAGTTCGTCCACCCATCTTATCACTACCGTAACTTTGTTAAAAATCCTCTTGCAATAAAATTTTACAACAACTAACACCTTTGTCTACCTGTGGCCACGGACGCTGAAAAGGCTCCGAAACGTCAGGTTAAAATAAAATGTAAATATCGCGAAATAATCCGTAAAAAGTGTATCATTCTAAGGATTCATTCACGTTGCAATCTTTGAATACTATTTTTGCAATAGGAAAAAATCAAATGTGTGAGGCATACGGACCGGATGCCCATGGACGCGGGCTCGATTCCCGCCTCGGAAAGCACTTTTTTTCTAATACAAAAATATTATATTAAGTTTGCAAAGTAAATGCTGATCACGATAAATCATAAAAGTACTACATCTTTACTGACAGTTATACAAGGTGTTACAAAAAAACCCATAATAACTTTTGGGTATTATCGTGCCCGGAAAACTGCACCACATTCCCAAAGATACCTACGTCAAAATCTCGGAAAAATCGGCCTCCCATACAAAATTGCCAATCAGCTGAATCGATTTACTATGAGAGACAAAAAATTTTTTGGGTTTTAGACCTAGATTGCTTTGCGAAAGTTGTTCATTTTTACGGGCACAACAACACTCTTCAGTTATTACAGATTTTTTTGTAACGCCATGTATATCTGCAATAATATGCGTGTCAGGGGTTTAGGATATCATTGCAAAATGTGATGAAGTGAACGCGGCCTACGCGTTAGGAAAGCAGTACATAGCAAATCTCCGCTGTTCTCGAAACAACACACTTTACAGCAACAAACATTCATGTGTACGCACAGCTACCCATCAAGTTAGACACTGCGGTGTCTTTATACGTCCGTGATAAGGGTGATTTTGCAACAAAAATGAGTACCTTGATGTGGAGCCGTGTGTACAAACATTATGCGGTTCCCAAGTTTCACCGAATTCAACACAAAGAACCCAAAATGTCATCCTCATAATTTTATGAGGAAAAATTTTAAACAATACTTCCTCGAGTTTAATTTTGGAAGAAAATTTGGACCAAGATAATTCTGGGCAGGATTCCTCCGTTAAACTCATGCCTAGAAATTAATTAGTGGAAGATTAAGAGCAATGAGTTTTGTGATTTATGGCTACCGCAAGCCTTAAAGCTTTTGGGAGCCCGCTGAGAGCAAGGAAAAGCCATGGAAGCAAGTATTTCTGGACGTTAATGGACAGTGACTAATACGGGAGATATTTATTACCTATTTAGAATCATACCGAGAATTGATAGTTACAACAAGAGCCTTCTATCTATTTTTATATTCGACACTGCTGCCATTCTCAAAAATAAATATACAGGGCGGAGACCACAATAGTTTGGTGGGACGATAGTAATTCGGTGACACCTGAGATTGATGTTGAGTTAGGTGTTGGACCAAACGGGTCATAAGTGCCGTGCTCCCTGTTCTCACATAATGGGTCGAGCGTCCTCACGGCTAAGTGACATACCGGATGTCGCAGGTGTTTACTGGCCACGGGTGCTTTGGGTCATACCTCTGCCGTATTGGCAGGGAACCCACAACCCGATGCTGGCACTGCGATTCTCCGGAGGATACGGCACAGCACACCCTTGAGGTGTGCCCGGCGTGGGTCGCTGACCGCCGTACCCTCCGAGCACACGTGGGTAACTACCTCAGCCTGGGCTCCATAGTCCAGCATATGGTCGCAGACAGGGAGGCTTGGCCAGCTATGGCCGCATTTTGTGAGCGGGTGCTCGCCGAAAAGGAGAGCACGGAGCGAGAGCGAGAGGCTGCGGCTGACGCACTTTTCATGCGCCGTAGGCGCACTGGGCGCAGGCGGAATCTCCACCGCCTGCACATGCCACTCCCTGTGCCTCGGGTCGTGGACGCGGGGGCGTCCGCTTCCCACTAAGAGGCGCGATGGTGTGTAATGCGTTCTACGCATCATCGGGACATCAAGCTGGAGGATACCTTCCTCTGGCGCTGGAGGTAGGGGCATTTGTCCTCTTCAGATCGGGTGAGACCGTGTGACGGTCTAGTCAGTGAAGGGCCGCGGATGTGTGCTTATCGCGCTAACTCGTGGCCCCGAACTCATGGCTCCTGAGAACGCCGCTGGTTTTTAGTGGGTATGTCCCAGCTGGGGAGAGTCCCACATAACCTGATACTCTCCCCCGAGGGAAGCAGGTATGCGTAAAGCATTTTCCAGCGTTACACACAAAAAAAAAAGGCGTTGGACCAAAAGTTGACTTTGCAAAAGTAAATTGGACCTGAAACTAATGAATTTAAAACAAATTAGTTTAAAAGTTCCATGTAAGTACCTATAAAAATAGTTATTTACAAAAAGTTTACCACATACGAGGAAATAACTCCGCAATCATGGCACTTGCAACAGCGACATAAATAGAAACCTCGTAACTTTTTTCCAAAATGTTGAATTTGTGCAAATGACATCGCCAGGCCTACTTATGATCACGTTAAAGGCAAGCGTACACATGTCGGTATCGTACGCATCGCACGTAAAGGATTAATTGTTCACTGCGTCCACTGTATCAGGAGACTGTATGTACGTGAGTTTCAGCAATCGGATTGCCGATTACACTTTCCTTCGAATTTGTGCGATTCGTTCGGTGCGGATGAGTGGAGGTAGTTATATGATATTTGTTCTTCGGTTAACGCGAATTAAATGATGCTCTTTTTATGGATTATTTCACGATTGATTTTGCAAGCATATCATTCATTACGAACCCGCAAAATCCGTGCCGTTTCACGCTTGTCAACTTTTTTTAAATTTAATTAAATACGTTGTCTTTGTTTTAAGGTGCTTAAGCACACCCATTGCACTGTTTTAACGTTCAAGTCAAGGTTTTTTAATTATAAAACAACTTGGAATTCGTTATTACAATAGCCGTTGCGGCAACGTTCTTGCCTTTATCATGTTTTTATAAGATTTTTCCTTCCGCTGGTGAAGTATTTTACAGAAGTATTTTCCATTTATTTTATTCGCCTACGTGCATTAAGTAATGAAGAAGCAGGCACCAAATCTGATCCAACCGTAATGACTACGGGAACTAGGCTTATTCTCTGATTTGGTGCAGGTGGCATGCGCGCGCCTTTTTTTTTCGCTGTGGAAATGCTTTTACGCATGCCCCCCACACATCTGCAGGGGGGTATGTGGGACTCAACGGCTGGTGTGCAAGGCCGTAATACCCACTAAAACCACAGCGCATTCCACCACTCCGCCATTGTGGGGGGTGCCATGGGGTCGCGTGAGCATTCACCACGGCACCCCGGCGGATAGCCCGAGGGCCACAAACTCCTTGGCGGTGGAGCAAGGTGTTGTGCTCCGCCACCTCCCGGCCGCAGAGGATAGGGAGGACGGCAACGACACACCGCATCTCCTCTTCCTCTGCGGCCCCACCGCAGCGCCATCCAACGGTGCGCCCCCGTTTGGTCGGGGGTTTTCGGCGGGGGCAACGTCAAACAACTTAATATAACCTTTTTGCTTGCTTCCTGCTTTTGCTTTCTTGTTTGACGTCTCCCCCATTCCCAGCATCTGTCCGATGCTGGGTCTGGCGAATGGTTTAGGGAGGAGCGCAGGTCGCTAAGATCCCCTAAACAAGGCCAGTGGACTATCCTTCTCGAGGTTGCCGCCTGTTATTGGCCAATTACCCTAAGTAATTGGCATAACCGAAACCTCTGGCCGACCCCCCATTATTTCCCCCCTAAAAACCCATCCTTCTCCCAGTCCAATCCCGCATAGCCGAACCTGTGGCGGCGCCTACCCACACTCCAGGCTCACACACCCTTGGGGAATTAAATACCCCCAAAAATGTTGTACCACACTCACCATGGGCAGGTAGTGTGCGTCCTCTTCGCCCAACCAAAAATGATGTCAGCACAAACAAAGAAAGACATACCCCAGGAGGGTACCACGCACAGTGGAGAATCCCTCACCGAGTCTAACTCGGTCTGTCCCACGTATTCTGGGGGGGACAACTTGTGCTCAACACCAGGCCCAAGCCTGGATTTATCAGGCCTAGCAGAGGCCATAACACTGCTACCGTCAACCTCGACTACCGCCACCTCCAGAGTGTCAGAGTGGACGGTAGTAGCCCACCACAAGCGCCCCTCTAAAGGGGCCGCTAAACCCACCCCAAACAACCATGGACCGGCAGGACACTCAGAACGCAGTCGCCCCACGGCGCGCGAGACGAGGGAGTCCCAACAGTCCGAAACACCAACCACAACTAACCAAAGGTTGCCAAGCCGACCAGAACGCAGTCGCCCCACGGGGCGCGCGAGAAGGGAAGCTCAACAACCTGCAACAACAGGTGTGACACCGACCGCAGCAGCGGAAACGCAGCGCGAACCTGTGCCATCTACCTCCACGGGGGTGACCTCCGCAGGAGTGGCTCGGCACAGAACGGAGTCACCACCATCACTCTACGGACCACCGAACCAGCCGAAAAGGAGACGGAAACCGAGAGGCGGCCGAGGTCGACGTATCGAGGCGGTGGCTTCCATTGCTCCCGCAGGGGAGCAAACTGGGGCCGGGAATGGCCCGGACGAGCGTGCTTCCTCGAAGCGAGCTCGGCCGGACGAAACCCGGACTCCCAGGGGAGAAGCCAAGCGCCCGAGAACCGACACGAGGCAGAGGCGGACGGTGAGCTACGCAGACGCGAGCCAGTCGCATCTGAGAGTAGCGGTTATCACTGTCCCCCCACGCGACCTCTCGCAGGAGCAGGCAGACCAGCTCAGGGAAACTATCGATGATAGAATCCTGCAAGCGGTACTGTCCCCGCCGTCTCCGAGCGCGCAAGCTCCATCTTTCCGGGGGCGCCCCTTCCTCATGGATGGGGTGCTCGCGATGTGGTGTGAGAACGCGAACGCTCTAACTTGGCTCGAGAGGGAAGTCCAAAACATCGCGTCACCTATACCCGAAACCACTCTGGCTGTCATCAGACAGTCAGACTTAAAAAAGAGGCTCAGAGCAGGCCTCCTGATACATACCCGCATCACCGACTCCGCGATACTGCAGAAAGTCCTTTGTGCCCAGAACCCCTGGTACAAAGTCGACTCCTGGCAGTGTTACGACATGTCGGTGACTGACCAAACTGGCGAGGCTGGCTCCAAGGAGAAGGTGGTTCACCTTGTCCTGGGAATCCCCGAAGACCAGAGGCAAACCATCCTGGACAGAGACCGCCGGGTAGCCCACATGACGGGAAGTGGGTACATTCGCTTCTTCCCTTCAGTAGAGGCGACCACGGCCGAAACAAACCAAGCGACAGGGCAAAACGACACGACGCCAACTTCAGGGCCTTCCACCTCCGCTCCCCAACCGGGTCCGAGCAGGATGGAGGCGAGCTCGCCGCTGATAAGCGCGGGGGTAACTAGCGACGAAGATGACGTGCTACGTAGCCCCAGCCCTTAGCTCCCTCACCGTCATCCAAACCAACCTCCAGCACAAACAAATTGCGGCGGTCACTTAACGCAGAGTGCTGGAGGAAGACAACCAAACCGTCGCACTGATCCAGGAACCCTGGATCAGAAACAACAAAATACTAGGCTTGAACAACATCAGTGGTAAGTCACTACTATACACGCCAGCAGAAAAACCAAGAACGTGTATTGTCATACCCAAAACCATGAATGCCACCTTAATTAACCCTTTCTATTCTAGAGACCTTACAGCCGTTAAAATCAACCCTACAGAGGACCAAACAACCCTAGTGCTTGCTTCGGTGTATATGCCAGGCGAAGGCGAAATTCCCTCAAAGGAACTAGTCGAGCTGGTACAACACTGCGAAGCCAGTAACTGGGACATCATCATTGCAGCAGACTGCAACGCACATCACACCCTGTGGGGAAGTAAGGATACAAACAAAAGGGGTGAGCAACTAACTGAATATCTATTCCAAACCAATCTGAACATTATAAACAGAGGCACAGAGCCCACTTTTGTAACGTCCAGATGCCAAACCACTATCGACATCACTCTGGCAACACACTTGGCGGCAGATCTCATCGAAGGATGGCAAGTATCCAACGAACCGTCCTTCGCAGACCACAGACGCATCTGCTTCCAAATAAACATAAAACCACCAAACCCCACCCCATATCGTAACCCCCGTAAGACAGATACAATAAAATACACAAGCACACTAACCAAAAAACTAAACGACTTCGAACCCTCTGACGTGACACTCAGCACAGACAACATAGAAACCAATGTACAGTTCCTGACCGCTGCCTTAACGAGCAGTTATGAAGAAGCCTGTCCCGCCGTCATACCCATCGACTCGGATAAAAATCGATGGTGGGGGCCAGAGCTTGAACGGCTCAGGAAGACACTCAGGACACTGTTCAATCAGGCAAAAAATACCAGGACCACTGAAGCCTGGGACAAATACAAAACAGCACAGAAACACTACAAAAAACGTATCAGATTCAGGAGGACGGAAGCCTGGCACAAATTCTGTAGCAGCATAAACTCAACAAACCAAGCCGCGAGAGTCAAGAAAATACTGTCCAAAGGGGACACTAATCTCCTGGGCTCTCTCAAAAGAGAAAACGGCACTTACACAAATACAGACCACGAAACCTGCAAACTACTCCTAGAGACCCACTTTCCCGGAAGTCAGATTGCATCAGACTCCGAATGGCAAGATGAACACAAAAAAGCACCAACTATCCAAGAATGGGAAACTGCAAGTAGAATCGTAACCACGGATAAAATTGGCTGGGCCCTGAGAAGCTTCCAACCATTTAAATCCGCTGGACTGGACGGTATATTCCCAGCGCTTCTACAATGACACTCGAACCAAATCACTCATCACCTACTACAAATTTATAGAGCCTGCATAGCTTTCAAATACGTACCGAAGCAATGGAGGGAAGCAAAAATAGTCTTCCTGCCTAAACCAGGTAAAGAAGACTACACCCTAGCCAAATCCTTCAGGCCTATCAGCCTAACCTCATTTCTCCTGAAAACACTAGAAAAACTAGTAGATAGACACCTAAGAGACGATGTGTTAAAGACCAGATCTCTTCACCCACAGCAACACGCCTACAGGAAAGGCAGATCAACAGAGTCAGCACTACACATGGTAGTGCATAAAATAGAATCGGCTATTAACAACAAAGCATCAACACTTGCCGCTTTTATTGACATAGAAGGGGCATTTGACAAAACAATGCACAACAGCATCAACCATGCCCTACAAAAACTGAAAGTAGAACCAGTCATAACGGAATGGATAAATGAGCTGGTCAGTAAAAGGGCGGTCCAAATTGCGGTAAAAACGATCACCCGTGCAAGGGTGGTCAGGGGGTGCCCCCAAGGGGGCATTCTGTCACCACTCCTATGGAACATAGTAGTAGACAGCCTCTTGAGGGCACTGAACGAAAGAGGCTACACTACTATTGGTTATGCAGACGACCTAGCAATTCTGATAAATGGGAACGCAGAGAACATCCTCTGTGATGTAATGCGTGCTGCTCTTCAGATTGTAGAAAAATGGTGTGAGGAACACCAGCTGTCAGTCAACCCCAAAAAAACAGAGCTCATCCTTTTCACTAACAAAAGGAAGCTACCAAATCTAGAACTACCAAAATTATTTAACACCGAATTAACCCTATCAACTCAAGTAAAATATCTGGGCATCACTCTCGATAGCAAGTTGAACTGGGGAATTCACATTGACAACAAAATTAAAAAGGCCTGTATAGCATTCTATCAGTGTAAAAGACTCCTTGGCAGAAAATGGGGTCTTAATCCAAAAATCACACTTTGGCTATACACGTCAGTTATCAGACCCTCCTTAACCTACGGATCAGTTGTGTGGTGGCCCAGTACGCAACTGTCCACTATCAAATCCAAACTACAAAGCTTGCAGCGCCTAGCGAGCGTGGCAGCTACAGGATGTATGAGAACCACTCCATCAGCCGCCCTAGAGTTCCTATTGAACCTCAGACCTCTTCATCTGGTCGTACAGGAAGAAGCAAAGGCAGCTGCCTTAAGACTAAGAGCAAATGGGCTATGGAAACAAAACACTATGACAACGCACTCCAAAATCATGGAGGACATCACAAAGGAAAGACCCCTTCTAGATGCACCCATGGACAGGATACCATGCCACTACATCTTTGATCGAGAATACATTATCCAACTTACCGAAGAACGGAAAGACAACTCTGGCGTCAGAGAAGTTAGGATATACACAGACGGCTCCAAAACCTCACTAGGAACTGGAGCCGGAGTATTCTCGTACGACTTAAACATCAACATATCAACCACCCTGGACAAATTAAACACAATTTTCCAAGCAGAATGTATCGGAATTATCAGAGCAGCACAGGCGGTTGCAGCCAGAGACGTCGGAGACCTCAACATCAAAATTGTCTCGGACAGTGCATCCGTACTTCAAGCTCTACAAAACAACACCATAACCTCTGCCCTCATATTGGAATGCCACAACGCACTCCAACACATTGCAAGGAAAAATAAGATAACCTTGCAGTGGATCAAGGGACACAGCAACTCTCTCGGCAACGACGCAGCCGATGAACTCGCGAAAAAGAGATCCGCGACAACAGTGTTTGGCCCAGAACCGCTACTACCTATACCGCAGGCCCAAATAAAAACATGGCTGCGAGAAGACACCGCAAAAAACCATCTGCTAGAATGGACAAACAGTGAAGGCTGCAGGCAAACTAAAAATGCAGTTCAGATGCCATCTAAAAAGCTTGCCCGCAACCTCGCCAAACTAAAGCGCGACAATCTACGCAGAGTTATAGGGATAATAACAGGCCATTGTCTCCTAAACAAGCACCTATTTAATATAGGTGTAACAAACAGCCCGCGATGCAGAGGATGCCTCGAGGAAGAGGAAACGCCACAGCATGTACTCATGGAGTGCACAAGTGTGGAAAAACAGCGAGCAGACATTCTAAAAAACCCAACATCATTCCCAGAAATCTTTAGTGGCCTAGGCAGGCTGCTAGCCTTCTGGGAGGACTTGGGCTGGTTGGAATAGAGGCAAACACGCACAATGGCCCAATCGTGAGGCTAAGTGCGGAAAAAGCCCTGCAAAACTAACTAACTAACTAGCCCCCGTTTGGTCGCGGGAGATAGGCCGCACGGCAACGACACACCGAGACGTCTCTCCTCGCGCGACCGCACCCGACTGCGAGAGACGGCCAAAACCGTCCCCCACACCCGCACCCTTGGACGCATCCTGCGCAGGCCTGCAGCAAGCCCACGTGGAGCGTCCCCTCCCGGGATCCCGCTTAGCTTCACCGTAGGTGGCGAAGCCATGGTTACTGAGCCCCCCCCCCCCCCACCACGACAAGGTGGAGATCAATAAAATCATCAATAAAATCAATAAAATCAATTTATTTTTGTAATTAGGCTAACAAATTAGCACTTTTACACGTCCCAACATATAAATTGACCCTACCACCGCTTCGGGACAGTTTGGGCCAGTGCTGAGAAGAAGCGGCGCAAGAAACTCAGTCACTATTGTCATTGCCTCTTTTCAAAATTGATTTACAATAATTGTAATTATTTGCATTTAAACATTTCCATAATATATCTTTGTCATTTATATAATCATCAATTTTATAATATCCTTTCGACATTAATACATCTTTAACAACTGTTTTAAATTTATCTAAAGGCAATGAAATTAAATTTTCAGGTAATTTATTAAAAAATGATACACATCTACCCATAAATGAGTGACCAACCTTATGAAGCCTAAAATGTGGAACGGCAAGCCTATTTTTTTGTCTTGTGTTGAAGTTATGCAAATCGCTATTTTTAGGAAATAAGTGTAAGTTTTTTCGAACGTAAATTAGGTTTTCGTAAATATATTGCGAGTAAACTGTAAGTATTTTAACTTCTTTAAACAATTCTCTAAGTGTTTCATTTGATTTAAGTTTATAAATAGCCCGCACGGCTCGTTTCTGCAATACGAAAATTGTCTCTATATCTGCAGCTGAGCCCCATAGTAAGATGCCGTATGACATGATACTGTGAAAATAACTAAAATAAACTAGTCTTGCCGTTTCAACATCAGTCAGAAACCTTATCTTTCTTACAGCGTATGCAGCGGAGCTTAGTCTCTTTGATAAGGTCATGATATGAGGACCCCACTGGAGCTTATCATCTAAAGTAATTCCCAAAAAAGTTGCAGTATTTGAAGTAACTAGTTGTTCATCCTTAACAACAACCTTTGTTGGAACTTGTCGGACATTGGGCATTGTAAACTTAATGCATTTAGTTTTGGTCGCGTTAAGCAATAAATTGTTAACGGTGAACCAATGAAGTACTCGCGAGAGAGTACCATTTACATCGTCAAACGATTCTTTACCCCTTGGAGTTTTAAAAAGTAGTGAAGTATCATCAGCAAATAACACTATCTCACAAGCACCGTCGACAAAGTATGGAAGGTCATTAATATATATCAGAAACAGTAAGGGTCCCAATATCGAACCCTGGGGCACACCCATAGTGAGAGGTGCTCCAGGAGACTCTGCTCCATTGATAGAAACCTTTTGTGTTCTCTCAGTGAGATATGAATTAAATAAGTTACATGCATCAGTTGATACACCATAATGGCGTAGTTTTCTCAACAGGGTCTCATGGTCAACACAATCAAACGCTTTAGAGAGGTCACAAAAGATTCCCACAGCATCATGCTTACTATCATAGGCATCAAATATATGTTTCAACAGAGCGACTCCAGCATCAGCAGTACTGCGACCCTTTGTAAAACCAAATTGTTTATTATGCAATAAATTGTTTGATGTGAAGTGAAATAGTAGCTGATTGAATATAATCTTTTCAAAAATTTTACTTAGAACCGGTAAGATTGATATCGGTCGAAAATTTGAGGGGTTATTTTTGTCACCAGATTTAAATAACGGTACTATTTTACTAAATTTCATTAAATTTGGGAATTTTCCTTCATCAATACATTTGTTAAAAATGATCGCTAAAAGAGGTGCTATGATTTCAATAATAGTTTTAATTATACATACGGATATTCCCCAAAGATCCTCGGTTTTTTTCATATTTATTTCATTGAATGCGTTCATAATTACATCGGTGCTTACGTATCTAAAGTATAGTGGTGAATCACACTCATCAATATTGGATTTGAGAATGGATTCAGACAGTTCTGCAGAAGAGTTAAGTTCTTTAGTAGTAGATGGTGCTATATTAGCAAAGTACTTTTCAAAAATATTAGCTACTTCTGCATCAGATTTAACTAGTTTACCTCCATCTTTTAATGAATATGAACGATCTTTTGTTTTATCTTTACCGGTTTCTTTGTTAATGATATTCCAGGTAGCTTTGGCTTTATTTTTTGAACCTGAAACTATCCTACGAAGATGATTCGTCTTTGCTTGGGCACAAACTTTTTTAAAGATTTTTGAATATTTTTTAACATATTCTATAATATGTGGGTCCTGAGAATGTTCTCTAATACTATACAGATCATATAACTTGTTCCTGCTTTTATAAATACCTGGTGTAGCCCATTCATTAAACTTACTTGTAAACCGATTAGACTTAACCTTTTTTTTTGTGAAAATTGATGCAAATTCGCTTTTAATTAAGTTAAAAAGATCTTCATATAAGTTGTCTACGTTACTACTACTGTTTGGTATTAATGTTTTCACACCATCAAAAATCCTATCCTTAAATCTATTTATCCTGTTTGCAGTGACTGGTCTATAAACTATATCTACTACGCTCAAGGCCGGACCAGACGGAAATGTGACCTTTTGTCCTCTATGGTCGGAGCTTAGACATTGTAAAATAGATTTATTTGTTATTTTGACATCACAAAAAATATTATCTATGCAAGTAGCCGTTGTTGGAGTCACTCTGGTAGGTTCTTCAAAAACATTATTTAGGTTATACGATTCAAAGAGATTAAGAAATCTCATAGAAATTTGTGTTTTTTTTAATATGTCTATATTAAAATCACCGCATACTACTAAATTCTTTTTTGATTTTGATGCTTTTGATAAGACTTTATCCATAGTGTCTTCAAAAAGTTGGTAATTAGCGTCTGGCGGGCTATATACGCTTATGACAATATATTGATCTAGTTCAACACATGCAAGTTCAATAGTTCGCTCAATGGAGAGAGATACAATATCTTTTCGTTCTTTACAGTTAAATTGATTTTTCAATAGAATAAGTGACCCACCTCTAGTTGTAGTCTCCCTTGTGAACGAACTACCGACCTTATAATTGTCAATACTTAACATTAATTCATAGTCCCTATACCAGTGCTCAGTCACACACATTACATGGGCGTTTAAATCTAGCAAAACTAATGATAATTCTAATTCTTTGCCAGCTAGGCCTTGTATGTTTTGATGTACAACAATAAAACTAGACCCAGCCTTTGTCTTCCCCCTTAGTTTAAAGTGTCAGAGGTTGTCAAGTTAATAATATCTAAATTAGTACTATTACTAATATGTTGACAACCATGTGATATGGTTGAGTTTAAAATACAATTAATATTATAAGCTAACAAAGTAGCTATTCGTTTTTTAAATTTAATAGGCAAGTGTAAAGAGCTGCCAGTCAAATGAAATGAATTATTAATGAATTTATTTGTGTCAAAAAACACAAATTTGTCACTGTGACGCTGAGATAAATTAAATAACAAAGTATTCAGCATATGAATACTGTTATTTTGTGTTACCGTATAATATTTTGAAAATGGTAGGGAACAGAGGATAATTTTTTTGACATTTAAATTTGTCAAAATGGTCCAATTCTTTATAATATTTTTCTTACTAACGTTTTGACTGTTCCCTAACATTAATACAATAATCGAGTTTGAGTTGAAAGAGCTGTTTCGTATACTATTTACAATTTGATCCAGTGATGTGTCTGGCATACAGTTATTAATAATTTTACAGCTCAATGACCTATTCAATAAGGAACCATAACCAATTCCTAGCTTATCTGAATATACATGAACATTAGCACATTCGTGATTAGGCTTTTGAGAGACAACATCATAAGTTTTTGAGCAGTTTAAATTTAAACTTTGTTCTAATGGACATAACTGCAAGCTTAAATCACTTGAGTCCAGTACAGTTTTCAAATTAATGTTTGGCAGGGATTTATAAATTTGGTTGGTGGAGGTTATGTTCAAAAGTTTATTTGCAGCTAGGATATGCTCAGAGATTTGTTCCTGAGAAGAGTTATATTTATACGTCATTGACTGCAATGACTCCTGCAACCGAGAGATGTCTACCTGCAACTGCCCTACTGCCTGATCATACTGCAACCTACTTTCAAGTAACTTATTTTGATAAATTTCAAGGCTATCTAACAAATCAATTTTTTCTTTTCTCAATTGTAAATTTTTAGTATAAACTTTCTGCTGCTTTATAACTTTTTTTGTTTTATTTATGAATCTATTAATTTTTATGTATTTCTTTAATCTATTTCTACCAGTCATTTTTGTTTGCCTACTGCAATGTTTACATTGGCTGTTAATATTTGTGTATGAATTGGGAACTGCTACCTGGTTGTTAGGGGTCCCAATGAGCTCCTCGTATAAGTTCATGGTCTGTGAGTAAACATGATCTTGTTTCTCTTCTTCCATATGCAGTATGGTTTTGTTGGCGTCACGCAGCTCACTTTCCAACTCATTGTTCCGGATCAGTGTCTGCTCGAAGACGCTGCTGCACTGGTCAAAGGTGCTGATGGTATGTAGAAGCTCCTCTCTGTGTTCAGTGACCTCGTGGAGACGGGCATGCAGTTCTACCAATTCATTCTTTAATTGCGCGTTAATTTCGAATGTTTTTTTTATTTCTAATTCACATTCATCGCGTTCCCTAAGGAGCTGGTCACAGAAGTCCTTAGATTCTTTTAATTCTTCCAGCGCATTTTTCAGTTTAAGGGCAGTTTCCTGGGCAGTCATCCTTCTGGTCATGGTTCCAGTTTGGGAGGTCATGTTTGATTGTAAGGTTGGAAATCTCGCCTGAAATTTTTATTAAAAAGAGTGTACAACAGTTGCTTTGGTAATATTCTAAGCAATGGGACGCAGAGGATACTTCCGTACCTATTTTTTTATATTTTGTAAAATATTAAATTAAATGTTAGTGTTTACTGTTTAATAGGAAGAAAAATTGGTTTCAGAATTTCTTATTTAAACCTATATGTACTTTGTTATTTTAACCTAAAGGATTATTTGATTTCATTTGAATTGAGAGTAAACAATAAACATTAAGGACTACTCAACATAATTTATTAGAATAACAACACAGGACCGAGCAAAAATCTATAGTCACCGCTATGTCTACCGCTGCAAATGTAGGTGTAAGTAGATTCTTAAATTGTGAACAAAGACAGAAGGCGAGTGAATAAGTAGACGAGGTGACTGCTTAGTGTTTGCGTGTTTTTTTTTGTCTGCGGCGTTAAGTTGTTATCTTCAACTTTACTTCCACATATACGTCAAGTAAAGAGAGGCACAACAGGACCGAAATGTTGTGAATATTGACGTAGCTCACATTGGTGAGCGTTGTGCAGAGTAGAAGTGTCAGTGTTTTGTATTCCACAGCGATAAACTAACGGCAAAACAGTTATTCACACGGACCCTTGTTGACTTGTCACTTTTTACTATCAAAATAACCTCAAAAAGTATCTTGAGATATTTGTTCTTGCACTGATTTTTGATTAAATTTGTATAAGTAATTAGACTTAACTAGCGTTGAAGTAAGTCAAAAACAATACTCCCCTGGTTTTAGTTTCCGTTGTCCACACTTTTCAAATCACAACGTAACGGTTAGGTAAAAATTTTTCAATTGAATTTTATGATTCAAATCACTTTGGGTTTGTGTTGTCTTCAATCTTGCATGCTATACACGGATTCTATAATATTAATTAAGCTCTTAATTACAGTTTAGACGCGAAATTTTCGTGAAATATAAGCAAAAAATGATCCCACAGGGGGGGGCATGCGCGCGCCTATAAAAATCAAACGATGAAAAAATAATTATTAACTGTTATCTATTTATACAGGTGCATTTAAAGCTAGCGATGTCCCACAAGTTTAGTACGTGTAAGTCAAAAGATAAAAAGTTATGATCACTTTATAGTCAAAATCTCACCACAAAATCGTGTCGTCAAAGCGTCGTCGACAGCAGTTCTAATTCAACACACACAACTTTTAACACTTTGTAAAGGAATATTTCTGTACCTCTGGGCGCAAATGCTAAAAAAACATACAGCAAATTAGACGCAAAATGGCTACCAAGTGAAGGTTTTTGTAACTTTTTTCGATATCTATATTATGCACCAAATCAGGGAAGAATCCACTAGGGCTGGAATTCGCAAGACTTGGAATACAACTCACAACGTGGCACGGAAAATGTACCTTGAAACACAACACTGACACCAAAAAAAACCGGTCAAGTGCGAGTTGGACTCGCGCACCGAGGGTTCCGTACAAACCTGTAGATAAGGAGTAGTAACTTTGAAATTTTCCAAATTGACATAAATATTTTTCAAAAAATTTTTTTTTTATATGATGATACTGAAAATTTACGGTTTTCGTAATTTTTCCTATATCTGTCCTATAAGACGTGACTTCGTACTAAATTTCAAGATTCTAAGTTTACGGGAAGTACCCTGTAGGTTTTGATTCCCGTGCGAGTTTCGCGAATTTGCGGAAATTTGCGGCCTAAATGGCTGTATCTTTTGATTGCGTTGGCTTAGAAGGTTGATTTTTCTACAGCTTCCAGGGACAGTAGACCTAAGTATCATATAGAAATTTCAGTTTGATACCTCCACGCGTTCCTGAGAAAAACGGTCTTGACAGACGGCCGGACGGACGGACAGACGGACAACAAAGTGATCTTATAAGGGTTCCGTTTTTTTCTTTTGAGGTACGGAACCCTAAAAAACTCGACGATCGAGTCGAGGGCAAAAAATTGTTCTTTTTCAGCTTTAAAAATATTCCGATTTTATCCCTATGACAAATTATGAAGGACTCATTTAACGAGCTACTAGTCCATCTATCTGTAAAAACTACTGCCAGATGAAAATAAATCTTCCAACGATATCGATGTCAAATCAAACAAATTGAAACGACGGGTGTTCAAACTCCGACATTATTCAATATCAGATTGAGACAAGTGTTGATAGGACCTCACTTGCAATTCCAGTAAAATGGAATGAATTCCATTTCTTATCATCTCCGTTTAAAAGGCTGCTGAGGTTTGGAACTACTCTCGGTTTGCCGATCGCCATTTATCTTACAATTAGACTTCACAAAGTTATTACAGGCATAGCACAAATAAAAAAGCAAGTTGATGATTTTAAAACAGAATGTTATCTAATATTTTACTCATAATATCATTACCGATTCAATTTTTCAATGTTTTAGCTTGTCTACTTTGACCTATACAGAAGGTTATGAATGACTACGAGTACCAATGACAAAAAAAAACTATGTTAAAACAAGACAAAACGAGGAGATAAAAAAAATCCTTTTGGCTTTCTCTGTATTAGCAAGCTGACTACTACTGCTACTTGTGTCTAAGGAACGCAGGAAGCGTACTATGTAATGATTATACATACACAGAAACGAAGGTCGAACTCGATTCATGTGAAAAATAAAGATAGTTTTGCTCTAGGTTGATCTACTTTAAACTTATTTTGAAGTATTTACTATCGTTATCAAAATAACAAGGATCCCGTGCCTAACGTCACACGCAAAAGAAAGTCATGCCATCCGCCACGAATAAGAGACCTTTTAATATTGATTGGTAGAAATTATTTTATTGCACATTTTAAAAACATTATCGTATTTGTTCATACAAATACGATAATGTTTTTAAATATTTGTTACAACCAAGGCGGTCTTATTACTATAAGTGATTCATTGCATTGTCTAGTTTTGCAAACTTTTAACTGTGGCGCTGAACAAAAAATATCGCGGCACACCTGGCGTGCTTTACGCCATACGATAAGAACACGCCTTTCTTTTTGGGTAGGTCTCTCTAATAATTAATTGAAAGGAGTTACTATTGATTCCAGAACAACGAGCCTCTCATACTCAACGCCACACGTAAAAGAAAGTGATGGCACGACAGGCGTGCCCTCTGCCATGAGTCGGTTAACTAACTAATTGTAACTGCCTCGTTACTGTAGTGGCTAAGTTTCTGCCTTACATCTAAGAGGTCCTGGTTTCGAATCCCAGGTCGAGCCAAACTTGTTTCTGAGATTTTCTGTCATGAATCTTAAAAACAGCTCGGAGTCGGGATGTTGGCCGTGTCACACCCCCGTGCTATGGAAAGCACGTTAAGCCGTTGGTCCTGCGCCTGATCTCTCTCCGGTTATGTCGGATTGCCGTCTCACCGAACTTTGAGAGTGATGGAACAGTAAGTGCACTTGTGTATTGCGTTCACACTTGTGCACTATAATATCTCCTGCGTAGTTGGCTAATCTCTCTCTGGCTCTGTTGAGATAGGTCGCCGTGGTCGAAATCGGCTAGAAGGACTATCTGTCCTGCCTCACCTGCCCCGGCTGTGGCCGCTCTACCTCTACTGCAGGCCAGTTATAACTGGTGAATAATTTATAAAATTTGCATTCCCAAACGATTTACATTGCGCTCTGAACCTAATGCAGTTTTAATGACCTTTATTATTTACGTAGGACACTTTGCATAAATTACAAACGTCGTTCTAGTGTGGAACGGGGAATACACGTCGTTTAGTACAGTTTGTTTGAAATATTTTATTTAACGGACGATGAATAATGAACACAATCGCAGTTGTAGAAGTTAGCATATTTTTTATCTCGTCTAAACTAAACTGACTGATTGACATAGTGATCTATTAACGCACAGCCCAAATCACTGGACGGATCGGGTTGAAATTTGGCATACAGGCAGAAGTTATGACGATGAACATCCCTAATGTTGAAGGGTTTAAAATAGGGGTTCCAAGTTTGTACGAAATTCAACGACTAAAAACCTAAGTCCACGCGAACGAAGACGCGGACGGCCGCTAGTCAGCCTATATACGTCCCACGACTGCCTCGTTGGTGTAGTGGCAAAGTTTCTGCCTTACATCCGAGAGGTCCTGGATTCGAATCCCAGGTCGAGCCAAAATTGTTTCTGAGATTTTCTGATATGAATTTCTCAAAAACAGCTCCGAGTCGGGAAGTTGGCGGTGTTACACCCCCGTGCCTCGGAAAGCACGTTAAGCCGTTGGTCCTGCGCCTGATCTCTCTCCCGTCATGTCGGATTGCCGTCTCACCGAACTTTGAGAGTGAGGGAACAGTGAGTGCACCTGAGTATTGCGCTCACACTTGTGCACTATAGTATCTCCTGCGTAGTTGGCTGATCTCAGTTGAGATTGGCCGCCGTGGTCGAAATATGCCAGGAGGACACGACAGACAATTCATACAAGATATAGACAGTAGCGACATCTACATACAAAGTTTCAATGAAGTTTGCGTTCAATCACTAAATATTAGGGGCTACGTATGTTACAACAGTTTTAAAACTCTGATTCGCCATCTCATCTAATCTCATCAGTCTATACGTCTTACTGCTTGTCACAGGCGTCACCTCACAAATGAACGACGAGCCATACTCCACCACGTTGGCTTAGGGCAGATACGCTTATAAATAGACGTTACACAAATGATCGGAATGGTCACCCATTCCAAACCCGACCGCGCCTTAGGTTGCTTAACTCTCGGCAGGTATAACTACCAAATCACTACATCGCCATTTTGTGCAGTATCTAAAGTGCTAACTTCAAGCAATTTTAATGATAGTAAGAGAACTAACTCAGACCACAGCACAGTTAACAAATAAACATGTTTATTTGCTAAGAGTTCGCGAGTTTAATTGTATGTAAAATAGAAAACAAACACATAGTCTCGTTAGTAAGGACGCTAGGGTTGTCGAAGTTAAACTTTCAAAGAACTTTGTAAACTTGATAGAATGAGATAATTTTCTTCAGTTTTCAAGTTGAAAATATCTTGTTTAAATTAGGTATCTGCTCAGTTTACCATTAGCCGACGACCGCTTGGTGCAGTGGTCCACAGGTCGGACTTCAATAAACCAAGGGTCGAGGGTTCGATCCCCGCACAGTATAAATATAAGTGTGCATGAACATGTGTGTTTGTACTGGTCTGGGTGTTTTCTATGTATAATATGTATTAATTTACAAAAAAAAGTATTTAAGTATGTTTATCCGTTGTCTAGTACCCATAACAGAAGCCTCGTAGCTTAACTTGGGACTAGAGAATTGGTGTGATTGTTGTGAATCTGTTATACTTGACTTTCTTTCAACACGTTTTGTACAAACTAGAACCGACGAAAAAGAGGTTTATTATAAGTTTGATCCTATTCTGTTTGTAGCATCGACCGGATGGACCGATTTCATTGCGGTTTTTGTTCAATAGATAATTTAGTCACGGTAGTAAAAATGTGGCTATGGCTGGTCAAAATCCGACCAACTATAGTTTAGTTTTTGTCAGGGGTTCTTTACATTTTAGTTTTTTAATAAACAAAGTTTGAGATGTAGTTTATTACAAATTATCCCGGGATTTTTTTCTTTTTTGCCGGGATGTTGACGTTCAAAGGTGAAATGTAAGTTCCTTCCTTATATTTAGTTGTATCCAAATCACTCTCATGTATGTTTTACGATTTTACTTAGTTTAGGAGATTTAATTATTTTTATGATTAGTTCTTTTAGTCTTTTCTTTTTATTATTCTTGCCAGTAAAAATATTATTTTTACCCCAAAAAAATGCGTATAAGATAGAAATTCAATACCTAGTCGTATTGTGGTCGCTACTTTAACACGCCAATTATCCTTGTAATAAGACTTGCCAACCCTATGTTGCCACATTGCACACTTCGTTTGTTTGTTTGTTTGTTGTAATAAGTATAACGTGCGTGCATAATTAGGCCCCACTCTGCGCTTACAAACCAGAACAATGCAATGATAAAACTAAAACAATAAAACGTTAGCATAAGCTTTGCCTATTCAAGCAAATCTACACCCCGTGTAAGGTAGTTACATGACTTTAGGATGCATAATGCCACGATTGTGCTTGTGGCTCAGTGGTTGCAGAGCGCTTTGGTAGTGATACCAAAAGTCAAGCAACCTAAGGCGCGGTCATGTTTGGGATGCGTGACCATTCTGACCATTTAAGTGACGTCTAAGTACAAGATCCGTGCTTCGGAAGGCACGTTAAGCTGTTGGTCCCGGTTAATAGCAATATATCTATATAAGTCGTTAAGCTTAGTCAGAGGCCCTCGGGCGGCATAATAACATCTGACAGTACGGTTGGCCACTTACCTTACAAACACCCCTTCACCTATCCGCGCTGAGCCCGCGTGGTAGAGTATGGTCCGGACCGCCTCGTAGTTGAGGTGAGGCCTGTGCCCAGATGTGGGACTTATAAAGGCTGATGAGATACAACGATTATAAACAACAATTTTGACGATAGCTTTCGTATAGTGGTCTGAGGTGCAGACTACAAATCCGGCTGTTGTGGGTTCGAATCCTGCTATTGGTAAATGTTTGTGAGGTGAGCACAAGCATTTTGTACCGGAATCTGGGTCTTCATAAATTTATATTAGTATTTATATCCGTTATCGCAGTTACCAAGCTAACGCTTAGTTTGCGGGGGTATGTTGGTCCGTTGACTAGGATAGTGGAGAATGGCTGTTGTTCGGACAACATCGGCATCAACCCGCGCGGCAGCGGGAGGGGAGCGCAGGCAGCCGGCCGAGCAACTACGTCATCACGAGCCTATCACGAGCGCCCGAGCCGAACGCTCACCACTTGCCCATCCGCACTCATCGCCGTCGCCGGTCGCTTACAATTGTCGCGCGATTTAGAAGTCTGTTACAATAGGGCGAGAATACAGCACCTTAATTTACAGTCCGCGTTTTATTTACATAAATTACTGAAGGTACTAACAGCTGTAATACATTAAATTCCTATTGTAGCTCCTCTCTGTCGCAATAAGCTGGTTAGCTTTGAGAGTTACGTCCAGTCTCACACTGCAAAGGACATAGAAGGTCTTAATTTAAATCATGTAGAGGAAATAGACTGGAGGAACCCACCCATCCTATATCGAAATGTAACAGGATTGCTATTGATGATGTAGTATTTGTTAAAGATATCATTTAAAATTGACGTTTCGTGAATTGACCTTATTTATAAATAATAAATATATATTAACATAGTTACATAGATAGATACGCTCTTTGCTGATTAATTGAAAAAAAAAACATTGTTTAATTATTTATTTTATTAGACTAGCTAGATTATAATATTTTAACTTTGTTTTGATTTGAGTGTATTGTGATTAATATTTCTCATTTATTGACTGTATATTTGTATTTATATTACTATGTGTACCACGATCATGTTTTTAATTATGTATTAGGTCCTTACCTATGAAATTGGCGTTTTGTATGGGAGGAACAAAAAGTCGAAATTTTTTTATATAGCATATTTATTTAATCAAAGTATGAGCCATTGTAATCTATGCACTTTTGCCATCTCATAGGTAGTTCATTGATCCCTTTACTAAAAAAACCATTCGAACGGGAATCAATAAAATCTTTGTAGGCGACTTGGACTGCCCCATCTGAGTTGAACTTTTTCCCTTGCAAGAAGTTATCCAAATTTCGAAAAAAATGGTAATCTGTTGGAGCAAGGTCCGGGGAGTACGGTGGATGCCTTAGAGATTCCAATTGAAGTTCTTCTAATTTGCTAGCCGTCTGTTGTGCAGTGTGTGGTCTAGCGTTGTCGTGAAGCAGCAGTGGCGTAGAGCGATTGACCAGCCTTGGTTGTTTAGCAACTAGCTTTTCCATCATGGTTTGCAATTGCTGACAATAGATATCTGCCGTAATCGTCTGGCCAGATTTGAGAAAACTGTAATGAACGACACCGGCGCTAGTCCACCAAACGCTTACAAGTAACTTTTTATTGGTCAATTTTCGCTTGGAGCAGGCTTTGGCTGGCTTGCCAGGGTCCAGCCATTGCGATGAGCGCTTCCGATTATCGTAGAGAATCCACTTTTCATCACAGGTAATGATTCGATTTAAAATCCCTTCGTTATTGTGCCGGTCAAGTAATGTAACGCAGCAGTTGACGCGCGTTTGCCGGTTTGCTTCACTCAATTCGTGAGGAACCCACCTTTCAAGTTTTTTAATCTTCCCAATTTGCTTCAAGTGGATTAAAACAGTTTTATCACTAACGCCAAAGCCTGCAGCTAACTCGGACGTGGTTTGCGATGGATCCGCTTCCACAATAGCCTTCAATTCTTCATTATCAACTTGGGTCTCCGGCCGTCCACGGGGCTTGTTTTGCAGGTCGAAATTTCCAGAACGAAAACGTTGGAACCAAAAACGCACTGTGTTTTCGTTTGCGACACAACCGCCATACACATCATTAACCCTTCGAGCCGTTTCCGCAGCACTGGTGCCACGGTGGAACTCGTACTCGTAAATAACGCGATATTTCAAATTTTCCATTTTGTAAATTGAGCGATGCAAACAGAAAAAAGATAAGTAAAAAAACAAATGAATGACGGGTGGAAATAGCTGTATAAATTTGAATTTCGAATTCCTAACCAAATAGGAAAAATTTGTGATCAAAGTGGCCAGTACGACAAAACGCCAATTTCATATGTAAGGACCTAATATTTGGTATTGTGTTTCATGTATGCGTTTTGGAGTGATCTGTTAGCTTACATGTTAAACTGAATAAATGAATAAATAAATCACAAAAAACAAAATTACAGACAGTTTTACCAAATAAAGATGTACAATTTTAGGTAACATAATACTTAACATTAAAGATTACATAGTGCTGTTATGGATTTATAGGATAGGTTAATTTTAAAGAACGAAAAAACTAACTATCAGCACGTCAATGTTACCTACGTTGCGTTGCACGCAAACTCTCTTTATTTTATATATAAAGTAGTTCAATATCCAGAAAAAAAAGTTTTTTTATTTTTTATATTTAGGTATTTATCTTGTCTGTCAGGTAGGTATTGAGGACGCGGACGTCATAAGAGGAAAAATATCATATTGATCTGTGATTAAACGACGTATACATTTTATTAAGGATCGGTTAAACCGTAAAATCCCGTAAATGATGATGATGCGTAAAAAATATGAAACGATAACGAAATATACAAGGTGTAACAAAAAACCCCGTTATAACTGAAGGGTGTTGTTGTGCCCGTAAACCTGAACAACTTTCGCTGAGAAACCTAGGTCGAAATCTCAAAAAATCTTTTGGCTCTCCCATAGTAAATCGATCAGCTGATTGGCAATTTTGTATGGGAGGTCCGTTTTTTTTTTGAGTTTTTGACCACGGTGTCATTGGGAATGTTGTGCAGTTTTCCGGGCACAACAACACCCTTCAGTTATAACGGGGTTTTTTGTTAAACCTTGTATAATAGTATTTTTACAAACATTTTTATGTTTTGATCAACAGTTTTTACGATGGCATATTTAACTCAGTGTCTGCAACATAGTCATACCACGCTTAGCCGCCCTATCTCCACAGTACCGAGACCGACAATCAGCGGGTCCAAATTCGATTCCCAGCGAATTGTCTGTCTGTCTGTAGCTGTAATACACGGCTTATCGCGGCTCTGACATAGCGCGGGAAGAACAAACAACTCATTTGGAACAAGTGACAGAAGTTGCCAAACTGGAGGCACGACTGTGCCCCCGCCAAGTTATGCACAAAGCAAACTGGTCCTTTCGGTCCTTTTCTGGAACCATTTTATATTTTAAATACCGACCAACTTAATCCCCTTACCACGGTAACGAGAAAGTACTAACATTTATTTTCGCACCAAACACCATTTTTTGTATTGGAATTAGTCGTTTTAAAAATAATTGTATCTATCTATAATTGCTATTTGTATTTTTATTGCGTTGCATTTCCGCTACCGTCCTCTAGATTTTCCTGGGTTTCAATAAAAAAAAATACGTCCCTAACTGTTATTAAGGGAACCAGAAGAAGACCTAAACTTAATTAATTATACCATCCCACTTAAACATGACGGTAGCTTCACTTGGCTCGTCACGGTGTGACAATAGTTAAAAATAAAAAGATAGGATCGGCAGGCAAAATTTATTTCTATTACAAATTATAAATAAAAATATGGTTTAACATAGTCTAATAGCGCCACCATAGAAACAAAATTTTGCTGCCAGTCTTTTTTTTACTTTTAAACTTTTTATGAAACCTTATGTCAATCGTTTTATTTTCTTAATTTTATTGAAGGATAAAAATCATGATAATAAGAAGACTGTTCTGTTTTAGCTATGGTCTGGTTCTCAAAGGAAATTGTGTCAAATGGCTACTTTATCTTTGGGAAAAAGCGATTTGTCGTCCAGTAAGTTAGTGGAGGCCCTTGATATTTTCAACGATAAGAAATACCCGCGAAGTTATTGCTAGTTGACGTTGATTGAAAATATTTACCGACAAAGATATATGAGGGTCCGTTGAACAAGATGGCTGACTGATTTAATGACTGACATTCTTGGCACAGCCTAAACTAGTATACTAGGTGAAATTCAGATACACTTGAAGCTCTCGCAAGCCGGGCGAACGCTCGGTGGTGCGGGTTCGAGTCCCGCCTGTAGCAGTCCGTTTTTTCTTTAAGTGTGTTTTAATTTCACATTGTAAAGAAATTTTCATTGTTAATGCTAAAAATGTAAAACTTTATACTATACTAGGACTAGCACTCAGTCCCAGGGCTCACCTGCGATACACTGTAGACGACCACTTAGGTGTAATGGTCAAGAAGTTGACTATTAACCAAGAGGTCGCGGGTTCGATCCCCGCACTGTACAAACATTTGTGTGCATGTACATGTCTGTTTGTACTGGTCTGAGTGTTTTATGTATATATTTAAGTTTATTTGTAATACCGCTGTTGATTCTGATATCTATAACACAAGTGCTTAAGATACTTACCACGGAGTCAGATCAATGTATGTACCTAATTAAAGCTGAAAAAGAGGATTTTTTTGCTTTAAATTTCCACCAAACGACGCCAGCAACGACGACGAAATTTCTCTTGTTCAGCTTAAGTCATGGATTTCCGCAAAGTAACGCCTGATTCCATCAATTAATGAATGTGATGTTGTTGATATTATTATTACTGTCGCCGTGACTCGTGATTGCTTGTCACGCTGTCAGTGACGAGTCGTGGCGACAGTATCTACAGTAATTCACTTGTTCCTACGAACGCCGTAAAGTCATACCATCAGATTAAATCCTCACATATTAAAAGTGTTTATCATATTCATAGCTACTCTTGTACCGAACTTTGAGAGTGATGGAACAGTGAGTGCACCTGTGTATTGCTCTCACACTTGTGCACTATAATATCTCCTGCGTAGTTGGCTGATCTCTGTTGATATTAGCCGCCGTGGTCGGAATCGGCCAGGAGCACTTTTATTATTATTAGCTATTCTTGTAACACCATAGTCCGACCTATTTATTCAATAATCCGGTACGACCATAGCCCGGATAATATTTGCTCGTCAATGTCGCCTACATTGGACAGACAACACGACCTGCCATACAGCCATTATGTCAGCACACGATGATTTAAATTCAGAACCGTCACTTTGTACCTTATATATATATTTTTATATTTATTTTGCCTAAAGACTTTTTACTCGTCAATCAGGGTGAGGATGAGGTGAGAAATGCTGCGTGTTAGTTGTCGCTAATTATTTTTTTAGGTTCAGGTAAAGAATACTTTAATGCATTTTTCACGTCGATCGGAAAGTTGTAAAAAACAATTATTTTCAATTTAGGCGGTTCCATTGCTTGAAGTGAGTTTCGGGTATTTTTACAGATAAAAAAGATCAACAACACTTTTAAAACCAAGTATTATGCTCCGAAACTATACTTTTGCCTTTTTAAATAGTCGTTTCGACAGACTTTTTAATGCGATATTTTAAAAATATGATAGAAATCTATTTTTTTGTACGAGTATATTGCTTCTACTCTAAGACACAGTTACCATACCTATGTCATAATTATAATCATAATCATAATATTTATTGCAAGTCACACGTTACAGTAAGGTGTCTTACTGTCGTACTCAGAGACGTCTATTAGTTTTAATACTCCATTAAAATTGGTGGTATAGTTCTTTCAAATCACGAAGTCGAGCAGAATTTACTTGTGGTAAATATGTGTCCGTATATGTGTCGATGTGTGCGTGAAAACGAAAGCGGGTATGGTTAGCATAAAAATAATACCAATATTTTTGTATGTTCAATTGATAATAAAATAAAACAACAAAACTTTTAAACTAAAATGTTTATTATTTAAAATAAATAATAAATAAGGGAATGTATTAAAATAAAATTATGTTCTTCTACATTTGGGTTTAAGTTTTAATTTAAGCGAAACATAAGACTTAAATAAGGATATACAATTGAACTCAAGATATGGCAAAATTATGAAAATAAGGCTAGGCTGGAACTATTTAATAACAAATTTCTATCTATTTTTACGTATGTGAAAAATGTGTCGCCTTAATCTTCTTCGGAAAAACTGTTGCTTTCGTTAGTTTCAAAGTCAGTCGTGCTGCTATCACTTGATTCACCCACATTAATTACAAATTCAAAGTCATAATCAAAATATTTCATATACTCCTTTTCAATTTTTTCGACATGCTTGCATGTATTAAGCCAGATGTTGTTATCGATACTGTTTAAACCTTCAGCTATTAAATTTTGAACTTCTGTCATATTTTGACCAATATTTTTCGAGGCAATCTTATTTTTCAGAATACCCCAGATGTTTTCAATGGCATTTAATTCGGGGTGATATGGTGGCAGTCGTAGTATTTCGAAACCTTTGCTTTTTATTATCTCGTCAATTCTATATGAAATAAAACGCTGCTTATTTCTGATTATTAAATCATACAATTCTACATTGCGGGACAGTGCATTGAAAGGAATACCGTGTTCCGTCAGCCACTTTTGCATGTCGCTCTTGCGCGAATTTGACGTAGGTATACTACTACTTCGAGTATTATGGTAGGATGCGTTGTCCATCACTATAACAGATTTATCTGGTAAATTTGGCAGCAGCTTTTCATTCAGCCATTTGCTATAATTATTGAAATTCATATTTGAGTGATAGTCTCCAGTTGTGGATGATGCTTTGTATATTAACGAAGCATCTTTAATAAATCCACTACTGCTACCCGCATGCACTATAATAAAACGAGCACCAGTACTCAATTTTTTTAAAAATGACTTGTCTTTTGTCTTAGTATCTAGTTTTTTTAAATTCCACGTGTTTTGACGTACGTGCGAAGTTAGCACATATGTTTCGTCTGTATATATAATGGGACGGCCTTCTTCACGGTATTCATGAATTTTTTTCAAAAAATTAAATCTCCACAATTGTATTTCATGCCTTTCTTGTAAAGATTTACGATTGTTTTCAATTTTGTTCCATTCGTAGCCCATTTTTATAAGCAACGAACGTAATGTGCTCAAACATCCGTCAAAACCAATTTTTTCTCTTAATGCTGACTGAAGTTTTGCCAAAGTTGGAAGTTCATTGTGTTCTATATGAAAATTTTGAATTGTAGTTCGAATAATTTCTCGATTCATATTATCTAAATTAAATTTACCGTCTCTTTTTCGTCGCTTTTTCATGGGTGAAGTAAACTTGGTTGATGAAGATGGCAACTCTTTCTCTTCTTTTAAAATCCTACTTACTGTGCGTTCACTGACGCCTGTTGCTTGGGCAGTTCGTTCTAATATGTTTGCTAATGGACTTAGGTCACATCCATCAGTGTTATTTGCTTTCATAAAATTATATTCATCTTTTAGAAAGTGAAAGACTTTAGCAATGATTGCTCGACCCTAAAAACAATAAAATATACAATTGAATAAGTATCAAAAGTCAAAACTAAACTATTACTTAAATTAAAAAATAATCATTTTTATTTAATGTCAAAACTAGAAAAAAAATATTTACCTCGCTATGGATAACTTTGCGCTTTGACATGCTGACAGTACTTCACGGCAATTAGCGTCCGGAAACAATAAACACAACTAACCTGAGCGACAGCGCGCTCGCGACTGACCGCGTCGTCATACACGCACACTATTGCATTATGCATGTACACGTTTAAAAACAAATAAAGACTACTCGCCTTCGTGAAATGCAAGAACTGTATCTCTTTCTTTTCCATAAAAACAAAAGAAGACAGAATGATGTTTAATGAAGCATTAAAAATAATTGACGTATCTGAGTGCGGCGGTTAGATATTGAACACGGAATAGGCATTAACATAAAGTGGTAATGATTTTAATCTTTTCCGATCACTAATAGCTATTAATTCAACGATTCTTCCCTCTGATATTCATTTCATACTTTCGTGTGACAATATTTGCTTTGCCATTCTAGCAAAAGTCAAGAGTATATTTTCCTTAGAGAGCAAACGGAATATCATGATAAAGTAAAGAATACATTAGGATATGTAAACAAGCATTGGCAGGGAAAATAATATATCAAAAACGTTTAAGGCTTATTAAAGCCAGTTATTCCGATCGGATCCCCTAGAACTGATACCCTGGTGGATCAGATATATATTTTTTTATTCCTGTAGTGTGAAGCTCACTTCACCCTTATTGTATCTAGTATAGTATAATAATAGGTATGTATCCAACCTATTGGTTGGATCCCTTAGAAGGAATTTGTATGAGGTTAGATATTTAAAATTATATTTGACTGCGTTCCATTTATATGGAAGCGGATCAGACAGGAATGATAAAACATATACTAGTGGATCAGACCGGATTTTAGGTAATGATCAGTCTTTAGGATCAGACCGGAATAACTCAGTTTAGGTATAATGTTCATTTAGAATATAAATATCCAAATACCCATAGCACAGATCCAATAGTGTGTAAATCGCAAAGGGAAAAAAACGACAAATTGTTTAAATAATAAACTCGCTCACAATTTATTTGCTTCGCTCACGTAAGAAAACGCTTCGATGCAGAGCGACAAGTGCGATGCCATGCGACGCGACCAATACTTACTTAAAACGCCTTTGTCAATGTCAGTCGCGTGTCGTCCCTTTGTCGCGTTGGTCGCTAACACTTGTCGCGTTTGTTGATCACGTAGAACAACGACATACCGTAGTAACTAAGTGCTGGTTTACACACGACGCGCGGGCGCGTGTGTGAAATATCAAATCCCAAAAAAGTATTCACATACGAAAGGCGCGTGCTGTCTTTGTAGCGAGCTCCGTTCTGCGACCGCGCCCGCGCCCGCCCCCGCGCCCGCTCCCGCTCCCGCTCCCGCACCCGCGCCCGCGCCTTCGCGTTCTTGGATTAAACAATAAGGCCATAATTAATGAATTCACGCGCCCGCCTAGGCCCCAATCACCGCGCATTCAGTATAGTATATTAATAATATATTACAACATCACATACATCGATCTGACATAACATACATTGATCAGTATATAGACAGACACTTAAGTTGCTAAGACGTTGTTAAGAGTTTCCCACAGACATTGTACGATACTCGACGGGGTCCTCAAACCCTTAACATTCAATTCGGGTGCTCAGACCTAGATGATGAGGCTTCACATCTCACTTCCCCATATAATCCGCGATCGGTCATACGCTACGTGTGTCGACGGCACGTCAATGTAAACACTGCAGTACCTTATCCGCTTGTGATACGGGCGACTTTACGCCAAAAAGGGGCATTCTTATGTGCTGCTGTATGTACGTCGGCCCCGATATTTTTCACACGTAAGGTTCTATAAGCCGGTTCATTCACAATGCAGTTTGTGGGTAGGTGGTTGTTTATAGTGAGAGGCAGAAGCGATCATAGCAAATATAAGCATTTTTAAGAATTTCTTATTCTAGTTCATATACATTTTTGGAAATAATAGATTACATGTCGGTGAAACATAACTAGACATGCCGAAAGGGGAGCAACCATGAGATGAGACCTTGAGGGACACCAGGTGAGATTCATCCAGAACGTGTACTGATATCCAAGCAAAATTAGGAACTACTTTAAAATTGTGTTTGAAAGAAACGCAACAAGGTGGTAGACATGTTAAGAATACTTAATTAATATACAGTTTGGATTTTAATACTTATCATGTAACCGAACCACAGTCACATTGGTAGAGCTTGAAAGTCATTTTTTACGTTATTTTTTGTGTATGAACACCATACGTCACATAGTACCTTACCATGAATGTATTTTTTTAAATATAAGAAAACATGTTCTTTTCACCTATTTCATTTGTAAGAGTTCACAAGTGAATAAAATTTTTCTATTCAAGACTGAATAAAGATAGTTCAGTTTAGTTCTTCAACTTTTCATACAAGGAACAAATAGGAACTAAAAAAAAATTCTTTTCAACAATCTTTTCTAATTTAATTGTGTCTTGACATCAAAACTAAAAGTGTATACAAATTTTTAGCTTATTCGGGCACCAGGAAATTTTGATTACATAAAACCTCATCATCGAGATTGGATTACTAACAAACAAACACCGGGACAGGTGAAACTAAATGAAAATGCTTGTAAAAATATTGGCATCCTGACTAAAATATCGTCACGCTAATTACTTGTATTCGGATCTAAGCGCGATATATTTTTAAATGAGTACTCGTATTAGGTACTCACTGCTGACGTTTCGGCTGGGTTTCGACACACAGCCGTGGTCACGAGCTGACATATAAAAAGTATGTCGCGTTAGAGCCTAATACAAGTAATTAGTGTTACATAAAAATCATCATATTTTTTTAAATAGCCTCACAAGGAGGACCTTTGCACGTCCCAACATATAAATTAACCCTACCACCGCTTCGGGATAATTTGGGTCAGTGCTGAGAAGAAGCGTCGCAAGAAACTCAGTCACTAGTGTCATTGCCTCTTCAAATTTGATTTACAATAATTGTAATTGTTTACATAAACATTTTCATATATCTTTGTAATTTATATAATCATCAATTTTATAATATCCTATCGACATTAATACATCTTTTACAACTGATTGAAATTTACCTGAAGTCAATGAAATTAAATGTCCAGGTGACCCATAAATGAGTGACCAACTTAATGGAGCCTAAAATGTGGATCAATGCAACGCGAAAGTTTAAAATATTATAAAACCTCGTCAGCTCCCTCTCATCACCATGCCCTCCTCAAGTCAGCCGCAACAGAGGGGGAGGGTAGATAAATAACAGCGCTTAAATCGACAGTATTCCCGGAATACGGCGCTTGCCAGATTTGTGGAAAGAAACATAGCTTTGGGGGTAGTGGAAAAACTGAATTGCCTTTATGTAACAAACAATTGAACTGAAGCCTGAAGCCATTCCAGAAAGTAACCGTCTGAATAGGGAGTCTGTGAGCGTAGTTAGAGATTGCAACCTTTTGTTCTGTTCAAATCGGTTAAAGTTTTAAGTGTGTTTGAAGTTGAATTAGGAAAGGTTCCTTAAACAGGTTCTAAAATTCATTGCGTAGATGGTTGTTGGTGGAACACACCTTTTATTCAATCGAAGAATGCAATATAAAAGACTATAATTAAAGAGAATAAAGAAGCGGGGCGTAGTCAATGCATATATACCCTTATGATGTAATCAATATAAAACAAGGTATAATTAATGACATTTTATATGACTTTTATCATAATCGACATTTAAATTAATTTATTTAAGATAATGTTTATAATATTTTGTTGTATGATTTTTCATTAAAATAAAGAATGAAAATTAGTTTACACTGTGTTGTTTATTTTTTGCCTGTCTTCCTAATTCTGGACGTGAAGATATATGTAGGCATGATATTTTATTTGGGTATATATTACCAATTATGCTTTTTAGTTAAATGTCAAGGCAATTTAACAGGCGTTTCGAACCGACGTACAATCGAACGAATAAACTACCGATTTTCGCTATAGGATTTTTCGCACAAACGTTACATCGCACCATTAAAGCTTCGTTGAAATAAAATATCGCATAACTGAATTACCGACACAACATCAACTTTCGAAATCAAGTAGGGAACCCCTTTGTACAGTGGCCAGTTAAAATGTTTTATGATCACACGACTCCACATCAAGCCACGTATTTTCGTTGTGAAATCACCCTTAAAACGGATGAATAAGATGCCGCAGTGATTAATTTGCGTGTGGCCGAGTGTACTATACAGGGTGTAAAAAAAACCTTAACGAAGCCGAATACCACATACTCTACCAATTGTTACGATCATTTTTTTCCTTTACACCATACCTGGGAAGTTAACGGTTACTGAGATATTGATGGTTAAAGTTTGAAAAAAAAATTGATGATTTTTACAGAAATGACTTCTGTCCATTATAACTTAACTTTTTTCCAAAGCAACATGATACAAACTTTCACTAGTTCTTTCATAAAAAGCCTCTAAATGGCACACTCCGCAATGAACAGCGCACACTCGAACCGAACCGCGTCGCGGCGGCGTAAAGCAACACGCCCCGCGGTGACTTGCCCGCGTGCGCGCTGTACATTGCGGGTTAGAATTAAATTATTTTTTGATGTCAAAAAATAAAAGTTGTTTCCCAGCCAAAAATTCTTTTTCATACGATTTGGTTTGATGTACTGAACGCGTGGTTGACGGCTTCGTTAAGGTTTTTTTTACACCCTGTATAAAAGTACTTTCATAAGTAGGTACTTACTTTAATTATTTAGCAAATAATGATCTACAATGAGTATTTTTATTACAAAAAAAGGCATATATATTTTTGACGACCGCTTTGGTGTAATTAGTTAAGAAGTTGACTATTACACCAAGAGGCTGCGGGGTGGATCCCCGCACTGTACAAACATTTGTGTGCATGAACATGTCTGTTTGTACTGGTCTGAGTGTTAAATGTATTTATTTCAGTTTATTTGTTATACCACTGTTGATTCTGATATCTGTAATTCAAGTGCTTAAGGTACTTACCACGGAGTCAGATCAATGTATGTGATGTTGTAATATTATTATTTAAATTCCATTTGTTTAAATTAAAGTAATTAACTTAATTATTATGTAATAACTTAACTATAAGTTATACAGCTACGAAGATATTCTTCCGACAGCCTTACAGGTGTGAAAGCCTAACAGCCTTTGAGTTAAAATCCACTTTAATATAAAAATACTATTCACCTTATTTCACTCTTTATTGTACGAGTACATATTCTATGTTAATTTTTATTCCATCTCTTTATTCTATTTTCAGTACAAAAACAATCTTCGGAAATACAAACTCATGGTCACAAGATTCTAAAACAGTTCCATATATCTGGTACCTGTCTTCACCGAAAAGTATAAATTCGACACGGAAAAACACCCGCTGATCCGGCTCGAAGGACCAATTGGCCGTAACGGGACCAACTACGGGACCAACTAGCCGAAAACAGTTGGACCGAGTTGGACGATTGAAGAGCTAACCGGATTTACAAGGCTTGGCTTTTATGGTACAAACTTTGTGGAAGCGCTGAAATTTTACGCTAGTTTTAGGGTTCCTAACCTAGCCAATAAAAATACATCAAGTATGATTTGAACATATTGATCTTATTTGTTAAACAATGAGTTTTGTGAACATATTTTTGCTAAATTCATAGTCTTTTAATTATTGTTAAACCTTTATTAATTTGTAATAAACAACATGCTAAACATAATTATTTTGTGTTAATGATAACAATTACGCATTTTAACATTACAACTGACAATGTTTTCAGCGATAATTACCTACAATTTGTTATTACAAATGAATTGCCCAATTTCAACGATGCTAAATTCGATTTTCTATCGAAACTCGGGAAAAATATATTATTGCGATAAATCTTCATACTTTATCAAAGATAAATAAAGTTTTGATTTTCCGGACGTTGGGATACAGGATTTTGAAATAAAAAAGACTGAAGTATTCGACGATTTCTTCAAACTACAAAAGACTTTCTACAAAATATTTATGTCCAATTTCGGCGGGCTTATTCTTCAATCTGTTAACTGACTACTTCAAAGTCAGCCGTAGTGGACTTATAAGGAGTAGTATTGTTATTTTTTGGTAACTCCACCTTTCACGGATTACGTAGTTCAGTATTGTTGAATGAATGTTCAAAACCCGTTTAGTGATTCCGGAGATAGCCACTGAGACATTTCTTGGTGAGTTCACCTATCACGGATCACGTACCTAGCTCAGTATTGTTGAACAAATGATCAAAACCCGTTCAGTACTTCCGGAGATAGCCACTAAGACATAGTAAGTGACAAATCTTAAGTGCTCCTTAGGCTGCAGTCAGCCATGATTCATAAATGTTGTGGTTAGAAACCGACGACATCCGAAAGAAACACTTTTACATCTGTTTAACAATCGTTTTAGATGAATCACCAAATTTATTGTTTCTTGATTTTTTAACATTAACAATGCAAATTCCTTTACAAGGTGAAATTAAAACACACTTAAAGAAAATCTGTTTTTTCTTTAAACAGTTATACAGGTGTGTTTTTTTTCAGATGTTGTAGGTATCTAACAACAACAGTGATGAATCATGGCTGGCTGCAGTCTAAGGAGCACTTAAAGAAACTCGGACCGACGAGTAAGTGTCACGGTAGCTCAGTTGGGAGAGCAATCGCCCGGCTTGCGAGAGGTGCGGGTTCGTGTCCCGCCTATGGCAGTCCGTCCGTCTTTAAGTGTGTTTTAATTTCAAACCTTATTATTTATAAACATTAGTATAGATTAAATGTAAGCTAGCACTTACTCTAGTTCATAACGGTTGCCACAGTAAGTGGTTTAGTTAGCTAAACACTATATCGCGATTAGCTAGACCAACTTAACCCCTTAACGCTTGAGTTAACCCTCACTTAACTTGTGTACCGTGTGGTAAATAGCGACCACTATAATCTGTGGCAATAGCAGTTAGGTTGGACGACTCTTCCAAGGTTTAAGTTTATAGATTTTGTAGGTAGCACAGCATAGAGTTACCAGCAACATAGATAGAACTGTCTTATTATTCATAGCCGTTACTAATGAGGATTATTTACTTTTGGATTAGGTATATATCAAGTGTAGACAATATATAACGTGTACCATTTTTTAATACATCTGCAGCCCAAAACAAAGTTGTAATTATTCAACAAACCAAAATGGAAATTAGACTTTTTTTTGACATATTATTTTAACCTGACGTTTTGCACCCTTTTCAGCGTCCGTAGTCACAGGTAGACTAAGGAGTTAGTTGTCATTACATGGTTTTAGTTTTTTTTTTAACAACCATCACTCTAAAATATTTAGTTACGTTCCTATGTACACAAAATGAGCTAACAGTATCTTTAGGTCTTGCAGTGCGGGTTTGATCTTGAGTCTTGGCTAAAACAGTCCATTCATTTTCCAACCATCTTCTTTATTAAAATTAGGGTGTCTTCTAATCTCAATAGCCTCACGGAGCATACGAGGAAAAAAACGAAGAAAGAAGAGGAGAAAGAACCAACATCGATGACGACCACTTTGGTGTAATGGTCAAGAAGTTGACTTTAAACCAAGAGGTCGCGGGTTCAATCCCCGCACTGTACAAACATTAGTGTGCATGAGCATGTCTGTTCGTACCTGGTCTGGGCTGTTTTATGTGTTTATTTAAGTTTATTTGTAATGCCATTGTTGATTTAGATATCTGTAACACAAGTGCTTAAGCTACTTACCTCGGAATCAGATCAATGTATGTGATGTTGTTGTATATTTATATTTATTTATTAACGATGACAAAGCGACCGACCGCTTCGTTTGCAAAATGTATGGAAATTATATTTGTCTACGCCCATGTCACAGAACAACTTATTAACGCAGGCAAATGTCATATCTGTGTCATGTCTACGGGCCCAGATGTTAAATATCTATATGGCTGAAGGTGGTAGCGTACTTTTCCTGCAACCCTCAAGCACTGAGACACGGACAGAAAACAGCTAGAAATGTGATGTTGCAAACAACAATTTTTTCTTTATCTAAAGACCTTCCTATATTTTGTGAACAAGGTTGCTGAGTATATCGTCATCAGATACTCTGTAAGATGTTCAGTATTGAGAATTCTTAAGTATGTACTATCGCGGTCAGCGCCGCATGAACACCTCACCTTTCAGGCGAAAAGCATTTGCACATCGCGCGCAATCCCGCTTGCTAATTACTCCGCGTGTATCGAAGTGCATGCAAACAATTTTCATTCTAATATGTTCACGCGGTGCGGACCGCCACCGTACGTCAATGTACGTAACGTTGACGTACCACCGAATTTCCATTGACAACAATAAAGGGCTCCATACTAAAATGCCAATTTTTTTTATTTATTTATTTGGGATAGGTTTGCTCTTGACCCAAGACTAAGCCCAACGAGGCAAAGACTGAGTCTAACATGGAGCGAGCTCACCTAGAAGATGCCTGTTATAACAAGGTTGTAATTGCAGGGAAACACTGACGCAGGTAGGTATCCCTATAATTAAACGAGGGATTAAAACTCATCCCTTATTATATATAATATTCCATACAACGAACAGCGATTAATCAAAAGGTCATCAAGAATTTTCTGAATTACTGTCTGTTTTGGTGACATGCCGAAATATTGGTGTCAGTGGTACTCAAAGATCATACATAAAAAAATCCTAGCCGAAAACTGATTATGCTGACGATTCAAAGATATAAGAACAAGTTATACTAAGGCGACAATGGCATGATGACACGAATCGTAATTATTTTCAAGACCACGGTGTTTTAAAAACATAACCTCTATGAAGCTAGTTAAACCAATTTATTTCCAAAAAGCTGTAGAAACCAATTTTTATTTACATAGAAATATATAAATAGATATTCAGTCAATTGCCTTCGATTTCTGATACTGTATTATGACGTCAAATAATAGTATTTCCATACAAAATCTATGGAGGCAGATTGTTTTGACAGATGATAAAGAGTATGTCAACGATTGGTGGTGTCATCTAGCTTATTGCGACAACGCGTCAGACGCGACGAGACGAGACACGATTAACACAAGGCGTTTGAAGTAGGTGTCGCATCGACTCGCATCGCGTCGCATTGCACTTGCACTTGTCTACTTGTCTTCTTGCGTCGCTCACGTATGACATCGCCTTACTTTACCACTTCGATGCGTCTTTAGCTACATTTATCATAAACATTCAAACACAATTTTAAAGTATTTCTTATTTTTTTTTTGATATTACTGCAAGTTCTGGATGAAGATAACCTGTTCATGGTTGAACCTCTTTCGGTAACAAAGCTGGTAGTTATTACAATTTTAAAGAAATCGCTTTAATTTCAGTTTTCAATTTATTTGTTAAAAACACGTGCAAGCTTACAGAGCAAGTCCAAAACGCTTACAGGTCAATTATAACATAGGACTTCAATGAGTTACAAGTCAAATATAATAGAACAAATAAATTCGTTGTAACACAGAAAAATTTGGTAAAAATTAAAAATCAAAGTAAATAATAATATGTCAAAATATAAATAAGTCAATAATCGAGTTCATTTAACTAGGTACTAATGTCGTTAAGGAGCAAACAGAATTGGTCAAACAGATGCCTCAATATGGTCTTATGAAATTTAATAAATAAGTCATTGTGCCAAGCGAGCAAGACCTCAATGAGCCACAGAGCACGGACAGTGGGCGCGTTAGCGGCGCGCTGCGTGCGCGTCACGGCGCGTGCCAGCAAGCGGGGCATGCGGCGAGGCGCAGTTTGCACACTTGACTCATCACGACGTATGTTCCTAGGGGCTTGGAGCTGAAGCTTCTCCAGAATAGATGGGCTCTCGATGACATTCTTTAAAATAAGTAGGACTAGGTAGTGCTTTTACAAATCTGAAGAAAACAAACTTTGAGAACCAATCGCCGGCAGTTAAAGAAGGCGGTAATGTGTCCATAATGACCGCTGAAATTAGGACCGTCCTATATCCCTGCCTAATGGTGATTTATTCCTCACTAGTGTCGCCAACTTTCGCGTTTTGATGGGATAACTTCAGGACACATAATTAGCGGGGAAAGTTTTTACGTCGTCGTTTTTCTTGCGAAATTATGTCGAACGTTTACGTGTGCGTCATTATTTTGGAATAACTAGTTGTGATAGTTAACTAAATTTCTAGGTACCTTAATCTGTTTTCTGATTATTTCATGATTTCTTTATATATAATTCTAATATACGCAGGAGCTTAATTAATAACCCTATCTGTTAAGCCACGTATAATAAGACACGATAGACACTTCATTGCTTTACATGACGTTTTTATCGTCCGATTGATACTCATGGTCGCCTAGTGTAAGTTATGGTACACAAAACCCTTATTTTTATGTTAAGTAAATAAAGTATACACTACATGGAAAAAAACTGTTCGATCTCGAATCAAGCGCTTCATGAAAAGTAAGCTCCAGTAGCAAATTTAACTCAGATTTATCAATAAAATACACAAATTCAACTCGTATTAGTTAAATGAACTTCTGCGATGGATCCACAGGGAGATCTTCAGAAGTTTAGATCACACATGAGTTCAGACTCCATTTGCATAGTAGTAGAAATAAACAAAGTAAACGAACGTTGCAGGTTATTTTCGTTCTCGTTTGCCAGATGAAACATTTCAGTGAAGTTCAGGACTTTGGCAAAGCAAAAATAAAAACGCCAACTCATTTGAATTTTCATATAATGAAACCTTGGTAAAGTGCACACGATGGGACAGTTCAGGATCCTCCCAGGATCAAGAGTGATATTAACAAATCTGAACTCAAACAAAGCAACCAGCATTTTTTTAACTAAGCACTACATAGTGCTACGTAGATACTTACATATAGTATAGATACTCAGTATAGAATAAAAGTCACGTGAAAGTTAAAGCTTAGCCTTGTTTGAACATATTTCACCTCAAATATGGGGTAGTACACGTGGGCTCAGAGCGGGTTGTTGGAGGGGTGGTTTGTTAGGAAAGTGACCAAACTTACTGTCAAATGTTATTAAGTGGCCGGCTTCTCTGACCAGGCTACACGACTCATATCTATCGATATATAATTTATCAAGACCTAACGTGCCTTCCGAAGCACGAAGATGCTTTAGATAGTCACACTATACATATAAGTATGTATTCCAACCATATGGTCGGAATGGTCACCCATCCCAAACACGATGGTGCCTTAGGTTGCTTAACTTTTGGTATCACTATCAAAGCGCTTCCATAGGACAAGCACCTCACACCGTCCGATATTATCTTCATTTTGTTCACACCCTTAAATATGGCTGTTATTTACGAGCTGTAGAATATATGAATAGAGGTAAAGCAGCCAATATTAAACTGTAGAGAAGAGAACTTTCACCTCTGATTAAATTAACTAGCCAACTAGGTGTGGATGTGTGTCGTAAAATTTTATTATTATCTGTTCGGTGCTTAGTATTGTTTTTTCCTTTTTTGTCTGCTACTGTAAATATAGATTGTAAAACCACACAAAGGCATCGGTTTCATGAAAAAAAAATGGAGGTAGTGTAGTCAAAGGGAATTCTTTAGAAACTCAATAAGTTTGGTATGCAAAGGTTTTTTGTTCACTCTCCAAGCGAGTTGGTAGACTATTTTTAGCTCTTTATTTTTTAAGAAAACATTTCTAACGCAGACATATTTTGGTCAGGTTAATCACTGTTTCTTTAAAAAAAACTGTTACAGATTTAATGTTATATTTACTTTGGTTATCATATATCCCCAACAAACCTTTTTACCAAATATTATAAATATTTCTACATTTGCTTGGTATTTTCCGGGTGTATTTCGTACACATTAGGTTACTAATTAACTTGACATTAGGTTAAGCGGCCACCATAATTGGGTCCCCAATTTAAATATTTACATTTAAATTGTGCTCAAACCACCTATGTGGACAGACGCGGGTTAATGCAAATCCACTCGAACCCACAAGGTACAACTTTAATTTATACTCTAATGCCAAAGTATGATAAATGACAAGGGTATTATAAGTAAAGCAAAAAACGACCTAAGAAATACACCTAACCAATGACTAGGCAGCATTGTCTAAGACCTTAGCCTGTTCCTAATGGAGCAAAAAAAAATGGAAGCCAACATAATGAACTAGATATTATCTTAACCCTGCCGATTAATGTATACACACTATTGTGTAATATGCACGACAGGGTAAACACTGCAGTATCTTTATCACTCGTAATAAGGGCGATTTTGCAGCAAAAGTGGGTAACTTGATGTGCTGTTGTGTGACAGCACGCCAAGGTTAATACAGGGTTATATTTTATCTATGACATGACAAGGGCGATTTTGCATCAAAACGGGGTAGCCTGATTTGCTGACGTCTCGACATTCAAATATTTTGCTATACCTAAATGTCACCTTTTCTGATGATTAATAAAAATATTTTACCAGATGCCAGCTTAAGGACGCCTATTTCAGTCTATATTAGTCCTAAAAAAGACAAGGGCGAGCGACGTGAAACCCTCATCTTGCCTTAATGAATTCAAAACACTGTCAAATTTCGCTAGAAAATATATTCTCTCTAAAATCCAAAACTCTGGTCACCGTACTGATTTAAGCAAATAACAAGTGATGAAAAGCATTCATTACAGCCCTGTCTAATAGCATGAAAAATCCATTAAATACTAAACAATATAAAGGCGACGTTATTTCTCCCCTCATTATGAGTGAAAATGACAATTTATCACGCGCATTTTTTAGTAAATTGAATCAAATTGATAAATTAACGTTCTTATGAAAACGTCAATGGTAGTTTAGCATTTTGTCAGGACTTTGTATTTTGGTAGTAGGTAACTTATACATTAAAGCTTATTATTAAAAAAAACTAGGTACTACCACACACTAAGTGGTATGGTAAGAACCTCGTTGAAATAGGCATGATGACACCTATCTTAAATGCTATCAAAAACATGGCGTTTAAAAAACATAGCCCCTATGAAGTAAATACAACCAGTTCCAAAAAGGTGTAGAAACAATTTTTTAAAAAGGTACACAAAATTAAATAAATATTCGGTCAATTGACTCCGATTTCCGATACACTACCGTGACGTCACGTTTTTGTATATCCATACAAAATCTATGGAGGCAGACCGTTTTGACAATTAATAAAGAGTATGTCAACGACTGGTGGTGTCATCTAGCCCATTGCTTTCATTCATTCACATGCAAATATCAATATCAGTTTAGTTGATGGCATCAGACGCTACTTTGCGCAAATCCATGACTAAAGGTGAAAAAGAGAATTATTTAGCTTGAAATATCCACTAAACGACGCCAGCGCAGGAACCCAAATACATCCAACCGTAGCCACTTGAAAAACTACAGCTGGATGTCGCAGGACTTACAATATCAGTGTAACACTGACTAGCACTTACGAAGACATATGTTATTAGTTAATTACTACTACTACTATTACCAAGAGGTCGCGGGTTCGATCTCCGCACTGCGCAAACATTTGTGAGCATGAATATGTCTGCTTGTACTGATCTGGGTGTTATATGTATTTATTTAAGTTTATTTTGTAATACCACTGTTGAGTCTGATATCTGTAACACAAGTGCTTCAGCTACTTACTACGGAGTCAGATCAATGTATGTTATGTTGTTGTATATTTATTCATTTATTTATTTTGCCGTCTCTATTGAGGGGTCCTGAGGCTTTGTATTTTAGAGTCTAGCCATCGCGTTCGCTCGTACGGTCAAACTTGTAAGAGTGACAGGGACGGCTCCATCCGAAACTGCCATGTCTCAACGCCTAAGAGAGTAAGGCTGTAACAAAAGAATATCTATAGTCTGTGATCGACGGGCTTAATGGCTGAATAGCACATTTCCTTGGGATATCATAACGGAATCTAAAATTAATTTGCACATTTGCGCTTATAGATATAATAATAATAATATTTCTTTAATGCACAAGTACACAAGATACACATAATAATAATTAAACTTTGAGCAGATTGCATTGTGCAATTTGAAGATTGCAACGCACGAAATTTTGCAGGGGTCCCCAAACTAGGCAGAGCCTGTGACTTGGGAGAACTTGGATAAATATGTAAATTCCCAATAATAAAAAACTAATGTGTTAATTAATATTACACAACAAACCCTTGGAAATAAATGGTCTGAAATTTAAAAACGTATCGCTTACCACCAGCGAGCCGAGGGTGGGTATTTTTATGAATATTTGATCGAGTAAGTATTTGGACCCAAAACATGCTTCTTGAAAACTTTATAAGTTGATTAAAAAAATCTTCCCGACCGCCCGTTTGGGACGGGGGTCGTTTATACGTCACGATTACAGAGGACGTTTTATCGTTTTCGTACTCTTTAATCGACATAAAATAAAATACGGATGATGGCACTTGGCCATATTCAAGAGAATATGGCCTGGAAAAATTGTGCGATTGTGTGCCTATCGACTGAGCACTTAGAGAGCGTTTAAGGCAGGCACTGTCCTTCGGCGCGGAGCGAGGCTGCGGAGCGGAAAACCGGACAATTATTTACCAATAGGAAATCTCCGCTCTTCTTCAGTGGACATACCTATTGGTAATAAATAATAATAATAGGAAATCATTTATTCAGATTCAATGACCAAAAAATTAAAACATTAGAGCTTAGAATTACACCGTGATAAAAGACTTTGTTTGCCTTAACTATGTTGAACCTGTATCTCAGGCTAGAAAGAGCTTATATTTGTTTCTTTTTGGTAATTACTTGTAAATTAAAACATATACTATACTATATTTTTCCGGTTCTCCGCTCCGCAGTCTCTTTCCGCTCCGGTGGTCAGTCGCCCGTTCGTTCGTACGTGCTTAATACGCAGGTACTTTTTGGGTACTAAAACTAACATAGGACGTATCCTTTCCGAGATACATATAATATGCAAAAGACCAATAGAAAGGGCCTCGGGGGGGTAGGAACTTTTAGTACCTACATTTGTCTTAACAAAGTTCCGAAGTTAAACTGAAAGCTTTTGACTTTTCTATCCACTTTTTTAATTTCCTTATTGCATGAGAGAGAGGTAGAAGAGGCCTCCTATAAAATTGTCGTCCTATAAAACCAAGGGTCGCGGGATAGATCCCCGCACAGTACAAGCATAAGTGTGCATGAACATGTGTGTTTGTACTGGGTCTGGGTGTTTTCTATGTATAATATGTATTTATTTACAAAAAAAAGCATTTAAGTATGTTTATCCGTGGGTACGAGACAACTCTCGTACCCATAACACAAGCCTAGTAGCTTAATTTGGGACTAGAGAATTGGTGTGATTGTTGTGAAATATATATTTATTTAAAATTTAATTGTATTTTTATTTGTATTTATTTAATCAAATTAAATTTTGAAATTGATTGATTTTATTTGCGAGTTTGAAAAATAGAAATCGGATCGTCACTTACCAACTAACCCTGAACCTCGTGGTCCAATTAAGGGCCCCTTTAATTTGCATGCGGAATGCGACTCCGCATCGCTCATGCGTAGAAATGAGCTTGACACCGTCACATTCGACAGCCATTTAGTTTGAAGTGGGATTGTGTTTTCGCGATTTACATTTTTTTTTTTTTTGAGGTCGCATTGGACGGGTTAATTTTTGACGAGTGAACAAAGGGGGTAGTGAAATTTTAAGTAAAATAGGTTAGTTAATTTTAATCAAAGAAAAAAAAAGTTTAGTTTAGAAAAAAAAAGTTTAGAAAGTTGGGTATTAATAGACACCACCAATCCTATACGTACTTTTTATGTACTGTCAAAACTTCATAGATTTTGTATGAATAAATGCTTTTGGCGTCATCATTCATACTCGTCAATCGGTGTTCTTTTTGAACAATAAAAAAAAGAATGAGGCAGCCTTATTTTTACTAATATTTAATACGTTTTTTTTTATTGCTTACGTGTGAAATTTACAATAAAATATTTTTATCTATCTATATATTGTGCAAAAATAAAAAATGGTCACTGAAATAAGATTAAATGACGTGTTAATTTTGAGAAACAGGATTTTGGAATTCATTTTGATTGTTGGCAAATACCTAATTAAAAGAATCTCAGATTTGCTAGTTTTTAGGAGGATAACTGTTTCGAGTTACGTATTTCTCTTTATGACAACCACCTCATGTCTAATATATGTATAAAATTCTCGTGTCACAGTTTTCGTTGCCATACTCCTTCGAAACGGCTTGACCGATTCTCATGAAATTTTGTGAGCATATTCAGTAGGTCTGAGAATCGGCTAACATCTATTTTTCATACCCCTTAGTGATAAGGGTTGTCTACCCTTAACATTTGTATGGCAAAACAACGTTTGCCGGGACAGCTAGTTAACTTATAAAATTCTCGTGTCACAATGTTCGTTCCCGTACTCCTCCGAAACGGCTTGACCGATGACATTTTGTAAGCATATTGAGTAGGTCTAAGATACGGCCAACATCTATTTTTCATACACCTTAGTGATATCAAAAATAATTTATATAGCAAAACAACAAACGACTGGTCAGATCTGGCACAGAATAGGGAAGAATGGCGCACTTTAATGTCGGAGGCCAAGATCCACTTCGGGTCGCTGAGCCAGCGAAGTAAGTAAGTAAGCAAAACAACGTTGCTGGGTCAGCTAGTTACGAGTATCTTTATAATAATCAGGGACGATCCAGAACTGCAATAATTATCTCAACTGTTAATTAATAATAATAATAATAATAAATATTTCACAACAATCACACCAATTCTCTAGTCCCAAATTAAGCTACGAGGCTTGTGTTATGGGTACTAGACAACGGATAAACATACTTAAATACTTTTTTTTTTGTAAATAAATACATATTATACATAGAAAACACCCAGACCAATATAAACAATTATTACCACTTTTGTTGGCTGTTGTTCGCATCGCGTCCGATTAGTTATATTTAATTTGTATTTGTTAATATGTGGACAGTGTGTTGACTGCATTATGTATTAATAATAACATAAGCCTAAAGTATTGTACCACGATATATTATGTATTAGTTTGCTATCCCAAATAAAGAGAAAAAAAACTGTGTGGATACAATATTTTGTATTGTATAATAATATTGTGTTTTTCCTATGGTTTTAATTCAGAAACGCTTAAAGAAATAAGTAAGATATGCAATCATTTTCCGGATGAGTGAATTTATTGAAAGTATTAAAACAAATTCCCGATAGTTGAAGCTGGGGGTTTAAATCGATTACGTAAAGTTGGTATACAGGGCGTCTGAAAGTTTACCGCTGCGACAGACAGACGACACGGTATCGTGCATGTATAGTGTGATATATTCCACAGATTAGTTCTGCTTAGTGCTTAAAAAAAATAAGTGACAAGTCAAGATTCCTGTTCCATCCCAAGGTCGCATTTAATCGGGATAAAAAGTATCCTAACACCCAAATGAGCTTCTGGTTCGAACTTGAAGGCAGAAGCCGTATTCTCTATCGTTTCGTTCGTGTTTTTGGGTCTAGCCAGCGCGTACGCTCGCACGATCACGCTGGTAAGAGTGACAGAGATAGCTACATCCGAAAATACAGACAACGGATTCCAGAGTAGGGGAACAGGGTCTAACTTGAAGGCAATACAAGATGTAAAGTTATATCGAAGAGCAGACAATGGCATACCCGCAGGGGATTTAACTCAGGAGAGCAAGGATTCTAAATGAAAATCTAGAAGTCCTGATTCTGAAGTCCTCAGGGATTGTATCGCTTTTCAGGCTGGAAGACGTTAGACGTTGTAAATTGTTAGACATGACTGGACTGGAATAGGGTGAGAAATTCATTGGCAAAGGTAAGCACCAAACACGGGCTTTTTTAATTTCCCGTTCAAAATTAGTGACGAGATTCCTACTATTACAACATTGGACTTAGATTATGGTCTCTAACATAACCTGTTCAAAACACACAACAATGTTTATTTGACTCATGAACTTGTATAAAACTAGAGTCACCACATAAAGAACTAATCAAATCCCCCAGATGTTAAAACCCAATTTCACGGACGTTAAAATGGCCGGATAGGACTTAATAACGTTTCAACGTCTTTTTTCAAATTTCAAATGACATTATCCGATTGTTTACCAAACCATTAATAAAATCAGTACTAAGGTACGGTTGGACAACTCTTTTTCAAAGTACAGAAATATTGTACTGTGTTTATTGCCACCATGAAAAAAAGGAAGGTAGCATTTTTCACAGATTTACAAAGTAAGTAGGGTTATATTGCTAAACAAGCGACCCGTGCCGGCTTAGCGCAGGTATACCTACCTATACTAAGCTAAGTTATGTTATACGCCTTCACTTGAAACATTATACAGATGTAGAAAAAAGTTTCTGTACTTATTTGAATTCTTGCGATACATTTTTGTTATTTAGTTCTACTAATATTACGTAGGTACTTTTATATCCTACTAGTGGACACCCGTGACTTCGTCCGCGTGGAAAACCTTTTATTTTCACAATTCTATATAAATTATTGCTTTCGGTTGGGACTGCGCAAAGCCCTCAAAATTTAACCGAGTGGCGCCATCTATCAGTAAGCTTTAATTCATTTTTAAATTTTTCATGGGATTGAAATTTTTTGTCGTGGAAAAAAGTAGCCTATGTCTCTCTCCAGCCTCCTACCTACCTCCTCACAGAAAAACATAACATTGCTCCGTTGTATCGTGAAAGAAGGACAAACAAACGAACAAAATTGCTTTCCCATTTACAATATTAGTAGGGATGATCCTATGATTATGCGTTGACATAAGTTCACATAACAAATAGTTTCTCTTCTCTCTCTGGTCATGTCGGATTGCCCTCTCACCGAACTTTGAGAGTGATGGAACAGTGAGTGCACCTGTGTATTGCTCTCACACTAGTGCACTATAATATCTCCTGCGTAGTTGGCTGATATCTGTTTGAGATTGGCCGCCATGGTCGACATCGGCCAGGAGGACTATTATTATTATTAGTTTCTCTTGAACGAATATACTTTATTTATTTTAATCAATTTCAGTAGTCGATTCGTAAACAAGGATCAGTTTATAAGCTGCGATATATTAACCCGTTATAAATTCGTGTCGTCAGCATTGCAAATATTTCATTGGATTCCTCTGGCGACGTGACGCTCATCTGGTATAGAGGTCACGGAGACTCTTATGATCCCGTTGGTGGATGAAAAAGCCCTTTTTAAAGTAATTTGTTGATTAAAATATTTGTTAAATCTAGGCATCTAGGAATTAGGAATCTAGTTAGAGTGAACAGGCATCTTTTAGGTGAGCTCGCTCCATCGGAGACTCAGTCTTTGCCTCGTTGGGTTTAGTCTTGGGTCAAGAGCAAATATATCCCAAAAAATAAATAATAATTTAAAAAACACGCTTTCATTGCTAACTAAAAAAGAGAAAATAATTTCTGAGTACACGGAATTTATTACAGTAGAGTAAAAAGCGTGTGGTGCACTTTATGACGTTATAGTTATATAATAGGATGATTTTCACATACTACTATACCAAGCACCCCACGCTTTTTGTGTTTTTTTAGGGTTCCGTACCTCAAAAGAAAAAAACGGAACTCTTATAAGATCACTTTGTTGTACGTCCGTCCGTCCGTCTGTCAAGACCGTTCGTCTCGGGAACGCGTGGAGGTATCAAACTGAAATTTCTTTATGATACTTAGGTCTACTGTCCCTGGAAGCTGTAGAAAAATCAACCTTCTAAGCCAACGCAATCCAAAGATACAGCCATTTAGGCCGCATATTTCCGCAAATTTTCGAAACTCGCACGGGAATCAAAACCTACAGGGTACTTCCCGTAAACTTAGAATCTTGAAATTTAGAACGAAGTCACGTCTTATAGTACAGATATAGGAAAAATTACAAAAACCGTAAATTTTCAGTTTCATCATATAAAAAAAAATATTTTTGAAAAATATTTTTGACAATTTTGAAATTTTCAAAGTTACTACTCCTTATCTACAGGTTTGTACGGAACCCTCGATGCGCTAGTCCAACTCCCACTTGACCGGGTTTTTAGTTTTTTAAACTATTTTTTATTTTTATTTTTTTAGCGAAAAAGTATAATGGAAAACTCTTATTAAATTATTGCACTGTCATCAATACTTAACACATTGAACGCCATGGTGGTCACCGGTGACCCCCAAACAATATTATTTCTATTGTGTCTAGTCTCTCGGCAGTCAAAGGCTTAATACGTGTGCAAAGTTTCATATTAATCCGATTTCTGGAAGTTGGTGAAAATTGATCTCAAAAATTCCGTTACCTACATACATACATATACCTCAATCTAATAAAAGCGTGTTAATAAAAGCTACTCACATATTAGGTAAGTGTAACATTATTTAATATAATACTACAGTACTCACACTGCTGACGTTTGCACGTAGCGATACATACGAGGGCGGTTTGATAAGTCCATGACTTTGAAAAGAAAAACATATATTTTGTGTACAAAAACATTTTATTTTTCTACATACTCTCCTTTCAACTCTACTCTTTTTCCAGCGATGCTCCAATCTCTTCAACCCATCCAAAAAATACTTTTTGTCAAAGCCTGCAAAATAGGCCTCGGTTGCAGCTATCACCTCTTCATTGGATGAAAATCTTTGCCCAGCAAGCCATTTCTTCATGTTTGGGAAGAGAAAGAAGTCACAGGGGTAGCCCCCTGGTGAATATGGAGAGTGCGGCAATAATTCGTATCCTAATTCGACAAGTTTTGAAGTCGCGACTGCAGACGAGTGGGCCGGAGCATTATCCTGATGAAATAGAACTTTTTTCTTTGCTAGATGCGGTCGTTTCTTCATCAACTCTTCATTAAATCTTTCCAGCAATGCAGCATAGTAAGCACCGGTTATTGTCTTGCCTTTCTCCAAGAAATCGATAAAAATAACCCCTTGACTGTCCCAAAATACTGTTGCCATCACTTTACCAGCCGAACATACCGTTTTTGCCTTCTTTGGTGCACGTTCGCCGGTAGAAGTCCACTGCTTTGACTGTTGTTTAGTCTCTGGCGTATAATGGTGGACCCACGTTTCATCCACGGTTACGTACCGACGCAAAAATTCACTTGGATTGCGATTATACATAGCCAGACATGCCTCAGAAGTAGTCACGCGTTTTCGCTTTTGGTCGACTGTCAGTAAGCGCGGCACCCATCTTGCAGAAAGTTTTTTCATTCCCAAAATATCGTGCAAAATATGAAAAACTCGTTCAGTTGAGATGTGCACAGCCTCAGCTAACTCGCGTATCTTTACTCGACGGTCAGCCAAAACAATATCGTGGATTTTGTTAACAATGTCCTCAGTGGTTACCTCAATCGGCCTTCCTGTGCGCTCGGCATCATTGGTTGTAATACGTCCACAACGAAACTCAGTAAACCATTTATGTACCATTCCATGAGACGGCGCTGAATCCCCGTAATATTTTTTCAACTTGTCTTCGGTCTGCTTAATGGTTTTCCCGCGTAAAAAATAGTGTTTAATCAAGACTTGAAACTCGGATTTCTCCATTTTCGAAGAACACCTTCACAGCCGCCAAACTTCTTTTGTTATTAAATATTGTTTTCGCGCCATATTTGAAAATAGAATTATTTTAGGTTCGCAAAAATATTACTTTTAAGAAAATATCATTAAAAATAAAAAAAGTTTCTAGTCAGCCTGAAAGTCATGGACTTATCAAACCGCCCTAGTACATACAATTACTTCATAACCTACCAAGATTAACCGTTCCTTTAGCGCTATGTACCGTGTGCAAACATCCTGTATAGTACCGAATCGAACCTTCGGCCGTCAAACAACTCAACAAGGCCCAAGGCAGAGGAATTGAGTTGCCAATCTGTCCCCTTACTCTTAAAGCCGTTATCTGCTCTTTCGGCTGTAGCTATCCCTGTCACTCTTATAAGATTGACAGTGCGAGCGAACGAGCTATCTAGACCGGAATATACGAATGAGACGTTTGGAAATACCTAAGGCATCCATCTGTTCCGAACTTGGAGCGAAATAGAATACAAGTTTCAATATAAAACGATAAAACAAAATAGTTTAAAGCGATATATTCCCGCTGAAAATGTGGAAGGATACTTTGAAAGTGACGTGCCTTTGTCGTGGAAAATATATACGTTCTACAGAAGTTAGTTGGTAGCAAACTAGTATTTTTGTAATAGATGCAAAATAAATACTTACTGTGATTTGAGTCTACTACTACACTACGACACTTATCTTAGTAAGTATTTACTTTGTATGTATGCATTTGGTACTTAGTTCGTAGGCATTAAGTAAGTGTTTTCTATTGAGTAAGATAACGATTACATACTTCACACTCGTTACTCGATACTCGTTCAGCACAACTTTATAGTTAACTAAACAGGGATAGAGATAGAGGCACTTTTAAATTGCAAGTCGACGCGCACACACGCACACACTTACACCACTTACACGCACGCACGCACGCACGCACGCACGCACACACACACACACACAAACACGCACACGCACGTCTAACTCTTAGGCACATTATGTTTAATTTAAAATTAAATAAGAATAAAAACATGTTACTCACATATCTATATTTATAAGGAAGAGCAGTTACTCCTGGCACAAGCTTGAAAGAAAATACTGGTCACATATTGCTTAAGCTAATCTATGTAAAAAAAAATTATTGTATTTGTACTAACTTGCTTACGTATAAGGTTCTACGTACTTACGTTACGTTACGTTACGTAAGGTTTATAATTGGTACGTGAGATAGGCTTGATAATTGCATTTTTTTAAAGTAAACTGGTATATTTACATAAACAAAGTGAATTAGTATATTTACATAATAAGTCTTGTTTACTCTTGCCCGACTAATGAAAATAAAAATATTGTTGTATAAGGAATATAAGAGCTGCCTATTTTCATGTTCCGTACTATAGTTTCATTCATCATATCTATTTTTGAAGTTTTTATACCTTCAAACGGTCTAACGTTTCTTCTTCTTCTTCTCTTTCTTCAAAGTAGAACATTTGTACTCTGATTAAATAAAAGGTATTGTTTTACCCCAACATTATATTTTATATATTTATTTGACTCAGATTATGAAGATTTTAGTTCACTACTTGCAATAAAGATGTTATGTGATGTTGACGTGCGCTGTGACGCTCCTTGGGGGAGGCCTATGTTCAGCTGTGGACTGCAACAGGCTGATATGATAATGATGATGAATAAAGATGTAAGCTGTAAATGAAATAATATAGTATAATATAAGCATGAAAAATGTTAATACTATTATGCATGTAATATTATTATCGAAAATGTCGATACTGTTATCGTTCCGTCGAATCAACTGTCCGGGCTAAAACCCAAAAGCATGATTAAATATCGCCCAACAACAGATCAGAGGCGTACTCCCAAAACGTTTCGTTCGTATTTTCGGATCTAGCCAGTGCGTTCGCTCTTAAAGGTGCGTCTACGCTAGGCGAGCCGAGCAAGAGCTGAACACAATTCGTCTAATGTGGACCGACATACAAGCCTCGAATGAGCGCGCTGCGAGCGTTTCATTCGTGCTCGTTTGCGTTCCGCCAGTTGTCGGTTGACGAACACAAAGGAATTTGCATCGCGCACGCAGTGCGGTCGTGGACGTGTTCAGTGACAGACGTCGGTCGCTCCAGCCGAGCATCATTAAAACGTGGACCGAAGATGCTTTCTTGCAATTACTTGTATTATATCAAAATATTTTAGTTTGTTATATCGTCCATATTCGCCAAGTGCCACGAGCATACTGCGGAAAACTACGTTCGCGGGAAGTAATCGTTACAGGTTTGTTGTACGTCCACACTTGACGCCGCGAACGACGAAGCCGAGAACGGTTCCGCTCGTGCATCGCTCGTGCTCGGTTCGTCTAGTGTAGACCCACCTTAAGGTCAAGCTTGTAAGAGTGACAGGGATGGCTACATTCGAAACTACGGATAATTGCTTAAAGAGTATGGGGGCAGGATCCAATTAGGATCCAATTCTGGACAGACACTATTGGTATAAATTTAGTTGAATTTTGTATAGATCGATTTAGTTGAATTTTCTAATAAGAATCGGTCATTTAAGGTAAGCGTCTTCAAACACGCATCGGACGCATCGCACGTAGTAAACGGATTTTACTTTGACTTGTATAAAAAAAATCGCATACAATGGGTGGACTTAATGCTAAAAGCATTTTCTGCCATTCAACCTCTAGGTCATGCAGAAAGAAGGCAATGGGTGCAGTAAAAATTAAATAAAAGAGAAATTTAGTAACGCAAAAATAAATAAACAATACAGTTCAAGGAAAACTCATAACTGTAACGCCAAGCCTCAGCCACCATAGCCAATCATAGCCAATCCTAGCCAAGCCAGCCAATCCTAGCCAAGCCAGCCAATAGGAAGCCACCGCCATGCCAGTTGACGCTCCCCACTACAACTTCCGCCAGCCGTGCGCCCTTGAGTGGGAGCAAGCCCTTATAACGGCCAGATAGCTCAGTCTAGCCCACTTTTGCCCTCTTAGCCACTGAATAGGCCGAAACTCTGCCAATTTGTATTTTGATAGTTGGTTATAACCTAATTTAAATAAAATCTGTGTGCTTATCGTTTTGCCTGGTTTTTTTATTTATGCCACTCATTACATAACGTTATTCTTACCTTTAGCAGACAGTCACAAAGTCAAGACACATGGCTTAGCTAAAATGAAGCTTTCAATAACTTTAAAAAAAAACTGAGTTCTTTAAATTATTATTTACCTGTGTAAAACATTGTTAGTTATTTAGTATTCTTTGCCCATAGTGTGGGCCCTTGGTGTGGGCATGTAGTGTGAGTGTTGGCTACAGTTTATAGGAGCCGTATTTTTTTAAGTTTAGGCCTAAATGTTTCTCTCTTTTCGTATCCTCAGCAGAGAAAGAGAAAGATAAATTCAAATGCAATTTAATATTTACTATATAGTGTGGGTCCAAGTATCGGCCCCTGATGAAACCCCTGATGACAATATTAACACGTAACAAAACCGCGGCATTGCCGTACCGTCAGCATCGATCCGCGAGAGCTGGTAACAGAGTTAACTTGCTTTTGTAAGGTCAGCAAAATACTCGCTCATATAATTGTAATAAGAGAGAAGGGGGCACCATTGAACAGGGGCGGCTTTGTACATTCAAGTTTACGAAGCTATTTTAGAAGAAAATTTCGTGAATATTTTTAGATTTTGATTTAGAGGCAACATAAGCCCGCACAAATGTCACTTGTCATTACTGACTTAAGACAGCCTGTCGTGGAGGTGTGAGGAGTTTAAATTTTCGGGTGCGAATTTGAACTTTCAAAAAGCGCGCAAGGTTCTCGGTCACGCAATTCAAGAGATGTGGAGCTTTTGTTCTTTCTATTAGTCAGATAACTTTATATATCATGCAAATAAATTGCATATCAATTCAACTTGAAATTAAAACTTTTTCATATTCAAATTACCCCCGAGGCAACTTTGAACACCATTACGTTGGCGGTACTAAAAACTGCGTTAAATTAAAAAAAAAAAAAATTGTCAAGAAAAAGACATAAAGACTGCTGATCCAGAAGTATTTACTGTTCAAATGAAACTCAGAACTTATTTGAATTAAAAGTTATGTCCATTTACTTTCTCATTGTATTTAAAAAGTAGGGTGACCTCATCTAATTTCGTGATAAACACAGTTGAGTAATAAAATACCAATAAATTATCGAATTATTTAATTGAGACTTAATTAAGAACTTTATTCAGACTTTTAGTAGGAACATAGGCACAATGAATCACATTTCTTCTTACATATCTAGGAGTTATATGAGTTTAACAAAAGCAAGTCAACTTACTTAATTCCGTGGTGACCTCTTTAAGTCCGTGATAGGCACTACTTTAATTCTGAGGTAACGGAATTAGGCAAGTAAATACAAAATTAAAAATATAAAATTAAAACAAACATAAAAAAGCAAGATAAACATGGAAGCATTATCTTCTAAAATTCTTTTTCTTATTCTTCTGCTATATTTAAAACATAAAATTAACAAATTTTTCAAAAAAAAAACAAAAACAAGATAAAACTTTTTTCTATCATTCTTCCTCGGCGTAACACATATCACACTTAAAAATCTTTGAATCAGTCTCAAATTCTTGACTTTGGCAATGTACGTGGTACGTTTTAGAGCAGTACGAACAAGAAACCCAGTCTGCTCCGTTTTTTGAAGATGCATCTTCTGAGTACCATCTTCCACATACTCCACATACCCAGTCGTCGTCATTACTCCTATTTTTCTTCCTTAATTCTTGTTTTGTAGGTACAGTATTAGTTTTAATATCTCTTTTACCTCGCTTCAATTTTGGTTCAAAATTTGATGTGCTATCCTTTTTAGTTGTTTTCATTCGCTTGGTCCTTGATGTACCAATACCCGCAGCATCGTCTAGGTTCTTGTCTGCTGATTTTGATAGGTTCATTCCAGATGTGCTAGCAATAGCACCGTCGTAGTCCTGATTCTTCGTCGTCTGTCCTGACTCTGTTGCAATAAATGGAGTTAAACAACGTGCATGAGGGACGTTCCTTTTCGAGCGTTTTTTATTCGGGCTTTGCTCCAATTTCGGAAGTAACAAAATTTCATCAATTTTGTCCGTAAGATTTAGTTTTGGTGCTGGGGCTAGTACAATGTTTTCTAAAATTTTAATTTTAGGTGTGCTCTTTTGCTTAGGTGAATTTTCTTTATTGGAGATTTTAGAATTGTTCTGAATGGAAGAGTCCTGTGGTGTAGCTATTTTGGGATGTTGTTGACCATATGAGTCAGGTTTTGAAGATTTCACTATGGATGATGTAAGGATCACTTCAAAATCTTGGGATGTAGTAATTATAGGACAGCTTTGGTCGGAGCAGTTAGAATTTTCTGATACAGCTGCTGTTAAAATCTTGTCATTATTATGAATGTATTTATGTGAATAATGCTTTGAATGAATTCTTACTTTTCTGAGCCTATTGGATTCCTTTTCATCAGCATTATTGTTCTCATATACATCTGTAGAACTGATAGCAGTTCTTTCATGTTTTTGAGACGAAAACATATTCTGTCCTGGAACATTACACACAGCATCGTCTTCTTCAAGCTGGACCGGTAGAGTGGCACAATCAAGTTGAGAACCCGCTGAATGATGGTCATCTGTCACCAGAGATCCAGATTGTTCAAGTTCAAATGCCGAATCCGCTGACTGAAGAAGACCATCTGTCACCAGAGGACAAGTTTCTTCGCGATCACGTACAAAAGCCGCTGAGTGAAGAAGACCACGTGCACAGTCATCTATCACCAGAGGACAAGTTTCGTCGCGCTCAAATGCAGAAGCCGTTGTAGAAAGAGAATCACATGCAAGATCATCTGTTACCAGAGACCCAATTTCTTTGCGTTCAAATTTAGAAACTGCTGAATTTAGAGGATCACATGCAGAGTCATCGGTAACCAGAGACCCATTGTCTTCGCGTTCAATTTCAGAAGCCGCCGAATGAATAAGGCCACATGCAGGTGCATTAGCCGTCTTCAGAGACTCATTTTCTTCACATTCAAACCGAGAACTCGCTAAGTCAAGAGGGTCACTTGCAGGATCATTTGTCTTCAGAGATTCATTTTCATGGACAATGTTGCAGTAAACGACTTCCTCAAGTTGAATTTGAGATGTGTTGTTTCCCTGGTTTTGTTTATCTTCATTAAGTGTGACGTCTTCCGCAGATTCTGGAAACGGCTTGTCTGTCAACTTTGATGGACAAAGTGCCAATGGATCTACAGCTGTTCTGTTGAACGGATAGATACCGGTTTTTTTAAATCCAGCCCGTATGTTTGATGGTGAGAAGCTTTTTTCAAATGCAGGGGTAAAAAATGAATGAAAATCATAGCGGGTTGGGGTGCTGCAAGGATTTTTCGCTTTGTGAGTCTCGATTATCGATCTCCAGGCTGCTTTCAGTGGTCGATGAACACTGACATCAAGTGGTTGCAGAATGGCACTCGTGTGCGAAGGTATTGTAAACAATATTATATTTTGTGATCGAGCGTACTCCAGTACAGCTGGCATGACGTGACTGGCATGTGAGTCCATAATCAAAAGAACGGGTCTTGCTGGAGGGATACATCGAACAAAGAATTTTAACCAATCCAGGAACAATTCACCCGTGATCCATCCTTTTGGAGAAAATCGTACTTGGGTGTTAGGCATAAATCCTTTTTTCAGTTGTGGTACTTTTCTGACACCTTTGAATATAATAAATGGAGGAATATAACATCCGGTCGCATCTATACATGCCAACAATGTTGTTGTTGTACCCTTTTCTGCGTATGTTCTGTTATAAACATATTTTTTTTCCAACGCTAGTCACAATTTTGTTGGGTTTGTTGACGAACATCAGACCAGTTTCATCGCAATTCCATATTCTTTCGGGTGGAATATCATGTTCAATTAATTGTTGTTCTAATTTTTCATAAAAATCTTCCAAAACAACCGGATTTGAGCAAATTGCTCTGCCTGCTGAAAGATTTTCTGGTGTTCGCAAAGACAACCCGTACCGTTCCTTAAACTTCACCCACCAATTCCAACCAGCTCCCTTTTCTTCATTGAATGGGCAGCTTATATTGGCAGCTTTTGCTAAGGACAATGCAACTTGCTTTATTTTGCTTACTGTCAAACCAAAACCACGTTCTTGCATCTCAATAATGTAGGCCACTAACTTTTGTTCTATTTCAACTGGTAACGCAAACGGCCTTCCTATCTTCGACATTATGATCTGTGCGTCTTGATTGTTCTCTCGTAGAGATTTGTACTTTGTCACATTCTCTTTCAACGTCGACCATGGAATCTTAAACTCTTTAGAAGCTCTGTAAATCGTCATTGTAGAACTTAATACATTTTCGACAGCGGTTTTTAGATCGTACTCGGAATATTTTCTGTTTTTCTTGTTTGGGTCATCCATGACGCCTGTAAAGACAAAAACATATTCAAATAATTCACTAGTGCAGTCTGCTGCCAACAGTTTTTGGTTTAAAAACTACTCACTTAATTACGTGGCAAGAAAAAAAAAATGTGTCACTTAATTCCGTGATAAGACAATACATGATATAGGCCTAAAGTCGTGATTTCAACGAAGGAAATATAACACAACTTAAATGTTATCAAACTTGTCTACTGAACTCGAAATATATCAATGTTTTCTGTTAAAACTACAAATAAGTGTATCCATCTACCATAATTCTGTGATAGCAAAGAAGCCGCTCACTCCCTAAAATGCTAATATTTTTCACCAACAAAATAAGCTCTTACACTTAAACGACACACTTATCTAATGATTTTTTCACTGTCACATCAAGGTAATATCATAAGGATTTGATTTTAATACAAAAAAGCTAAGAAATAGTTTAAATACTTACATAAACACAGAAAAGTTCACCACCAAATCACTAGCACTGCCGAAACCGGCGAGGTTTGCGCGCGAACTGAGAAATTCGTTAATTGTTGCTATCTCCCTCACTCGAGCGTCCCCAAACTTGTCAGGCGAATTTGAACTTTATTACCACGGCATAAGGTTGTATTTCAAGTAATTTTTATCATTGGTACAGTCCTATGGCAGCTCTCAAACCTAATGTCACGGAATTAGGCGAGTCACAGAATTAGATGAGTTCACCCTACTTGTATTTTATTTTATTTAACTTGCTATTAATATTTCATTTCCATCGTTTCTTATGCTAAGTATATTAATGTTGTTGCTTGAAAGTGCAAGAAACCTTAATTTTTTTTTCATATTTAATGATATTTCAAAACTGCCCCGTGTGTGTTCATTGCATTTTACTTCTACTAAAATGGATATTTCGGCTATAATTTGCATATTCTTACTAAAATAATGTATTGCAATTTTTCAGCTAAATAGACAGACTTAGCATTAGGAAACAATAAATTGGTCCAGAGCTAGAGAATCTGAATATATAAAAAGTTTAAAAAGTGTTCAAAAGCCCCCCTCTCCCTTATTATCTACATGCAATTGTAATACAATTGTTCATTGTCCCAAATAAAAAATACATCTCAAGTTTAATATTGCAAATAAATATTGCAGGTATTTACTTACCTACGATACGAAGTGATGTATTCTGCTTGCCTAGTCTAGACTAACCTGTAAAGAATCACTCATATTAAAACCATTCAGATAATATAAATTTTTTTCTGCTGACTCACAACAGCTAACTTCAGTCCTGTAAGTGGGTCGAATTTATTACAAGCCGATACACACTCGCGCTAATCAACTTCACTCCAGTTAGTGACGTCTGAAGTTGGCTGCAAGTTGCGACATCGACATCCCGAATTCCCGACATAGCCCGATATCAGCGTTCAACGTTAAGATTAATAAAATTCTTAACTAGCGAACTCGCAGACGTTGTCCTCCTATTGTTTTTTTTCATAACTTTCTTATCTTTTAAACTCTCTCGGAAAACTCTCTCGAAATGCATTGTAAATACTCGTGGAAGTGGACTTCTCTGGACATTGTACATGCATACATTGTACAATGTCCAGAACTCAGAAATTTAGGAAGTCAACTTCCACGAGTATTTACAATCTCCTAATAGTTGCAGCGTGTTTAGCTTTAGCTTTATAATATTAGATTTACCATCATGAGTATTTACTGGCAAAAAATAAGCCAATGTTAAAATGGTACGTACGCACCGCCACACGTCAAGCTGTTCACTGCGGTATCTTATGCTTCCGTAATAAGGGTGATTTTGCAACGAAAATGAGTAGCTTGATGAGGAGCCGGTTACATTGTTATTCATCCATCATTCGACGACCACTGGTGTAATGGTCAAGAAGTTGACTATGAACCAAGAGGTCGCGGGTTTGATCCCCGCACTGTACAAACATTTGTGTGCATGAACATGTTTGTTTGTACTGGTCTGGTTGTTTTAAATATTTATTTAAATTTATTTGTAATACTACTGTTGATTCTGATATCTGTAACACAAGTGCTTAAGCTACTTACCACGGAGTCAGGTCAATGTATGTGATGTTGTTGTATATTTATTTTTACTGTTGGAACTCTCAAGTTTAACGATGTACAGCGGCCAGCATGTCCTGGTAAACACTGCGGTATCTTTTGCCCTTGTGATATGGGCGGTTTTGCAACAAAAATAGGTAGCATGATGTTCTCGCCACTGTGCATTAGTCAAATTCTAGCTTTTGAACCAAATCGTTATACTCTAAAGTGTATTAATGTGTATTGTTTCTCGTCCTTCACGGTAATTAATTAAGTTCACAGTCAATTATCACTTTATTGCCTGATTGCAGTAAATTAAGAGGAGTTATTGCTTGACCGCGCTAATTTCTTATCATAGGTTCAAGGTATCATTTGAGTGAAATGGGGAAGATTCTACTTTATATCTCGAATATATTCGGAAAACAATAAAGCCTGATAAAAATTAGGTTGTTTGTAATGAACATAAAATACCGCTTTTAACATGTGCCTAAACGAGCTTAACTGTTACACAACAAAAACACCAGCTAGGTACTTTTTTCTTACTTGGTCTAAAAAAAGTTTACATAAAAAAATTGGTTGCCTATATAGTCGGTATACGCGCGAAAGTTTTACGTGACAACGACTCTGAGTGGTAAAATAATTTAAATGTGAATATTCATTCGTATAACATGAACCGGTGTGTATGCCTATCTCTCTCTCTCTCTCTCTCTCGCTCTGTCTCTCTCGCGCGAAACGTGAGAGGAGCAGCGTAACGCAGTTTCTTGAGGTGTCACCCGGCAAACCAATTTATAAGACGTTGTCACGTCAAAAAGTTAAGACTAGTATTTAAATCTAAATTTATCAGCAAAATTGTAATGAAGTGTACTGTGCCCCTTCGGAAATCATTTTGAGTCCAAGTCACCCCACTCTACTTTGAAATAATCTAGGTCACCTCTTCCTCTCGCGTTCAATCCTGTCATATCAATACCAAGTCTTCAACATGAAACCCGTTTTCTTTCTTATCTTTTGTCTATTTTCTAAAACCAACTGTGGCCTTCTACAAGGCCTTACTGATACTCTCAAAAACGACCTACATGAAGTGAATGAGCGTATCGACGCTATATCCGATTTTGAAGACAGCGATGAAGAAAATACTGGTGTCTTGACTAAACCAGTGAATTTTCTAGGTGAAGGTGCTAATACTTTAGCTGTAAGATTGGATAACGCTTTGGGTTTCGGTAATAAAAATGTTAAAAAAATCCCTGAAGATACCCAAGACACTACTACAAAACAAAATGATGCAAGTGATGACAAAAGTGAATCTTCTAATAGTGTGAAAGAAGACAGTTCTAAAACAAGTGTCACAAAAAGTACTGCTGATGATCATAAAGCAGATAATTCCACAGTTGCTGTTCAAAATGATAAAATTAATGTAACAACAGAAGCTCCTGTTAATTCTACTATCAAAACAACTACAGACAGATCTACAGTAGAAAACAATATGGATGAAAAGGAGAATCTCAAAGAAGATAATGTTCCAGTCTTTGTCACTACTGCAAAAGAAGAAAAAAGTACAGAAACACAAAGTGATGTTTCGACTACTACGGTACCAACAACTTCTTGTACCACTGCTGAAGGGACCAATAATACCTGTCGTACGGACATGACGAAGGCAGATGTAAAATATGGAATAGCTCGTGCTCTTTTCAATGTTGGATGTATGAATGGATACGCAAGAGCTGCTGACAATACTTGTCAGCCAGTTGAAGAGTAGATTTTTTTTCATATAAAAAATTATCATTTTGCAAATAAATAATGGAACTCGAAGAAAAAGGAGGAGTTTTACCACTATATCCCTATCTTTATCCCTTTTTCTCATTTTAATCACGGTGGCTCCTAGAAATAACTGGGGAAAATCCGTCCAGCCATTGAAGCTCACCAGATGTTTGCCTGGCTCATTCGGCGTTTTTTTTTAAGTTAAATGTGAAAGTCGTCCATCAATCGACACTAACCTTTTAGTGAGATAGCGACCAAATTCCCGGTTATTAACAAAAATGAAAATAAGTATATAATTTAAGTGTGAAGTAATTCATTGTCACTTTCTAAAATATAAAATAGCGAAGCTATTTCAAAAGAAAAATAAACTGCTGTTATTTTTTTTTCTGGGTAATTCCGTTTACATTCTATAACGTCTATCCTACTTTTTAACTCATTCTAAGCTGGTTTTCCTCAATAACCTGCGACATTTAATGATTATTTTTCTTAATTCATCCCGAATTCTATTCATAATTCAAATCAAATCAAAAGGTATTTATTCAATCTTTGATGACAAAGTATCTTGTGAACGTCAATTATTAAAAACATATTAATATAAGAACATGTATCCTTATCTTATCTTATCCCAATGTGAAAACAATGAGAAAAGTTTTAATAGCAAAAGAACGTATAATATTACTACTGGTATTGGAAAATAGAGTGTCTTCCGTCTGCTAAAAATCATTTTTGCTTAATAAATCTTATACTTTCACAACGAGTCACTGAAAATTCAGTCCCAAACTTTGTACTAAGATGTACTATATGTATATTTTGCAGCAATTATTTTCGTTCTGCCGGATAAATAATACAAAAGCCGGTCAGAGACAAAGGGTACAGTCTCCGATATCAAGCAACATTAAAATAAAGTGAGAGCTCCAATTATGGAAGTTAAGATTTCCAACAGTGAAATGTAGCAGATATAGATATTTAAAAAAAAACCTTCATCAGATTTAGTGGTAGTATAAAAAGTTTTTGTCCAATTTTTTATATTACTAATTACCCTGTATTCCATAAATAGTTAAGTATTAATACATGTTATGGGGTGGAGGGTGGATGGCCTGAGCTTCTGTTCTCTTGTCCTGTGACCGTAGTCTTTGGTTCTAGCTTAAGGACTTCTTAAGAAACCCCATACCCATATTTGTAATGTTTTGCTAAGATTAAGGTGTGAAATAAATGATTATAAATACACATAGGCAATTTTAGGCTTGCCACTTCCAGGAGTCGAATTAAGGCAAGCAGGTTAGCCTGTCTTTTTTCTTATCTCTTCCCACGAATGGCTACAATCTGCACCATCCAATCTCAGGAATCGAATCTTCAAAATAAATGTTACTTATCTTGACGAAAGAAAATCGGGAATACGAAATTGGGTCTATCTCTAAATCTCCATCATTGGTGCGCTTACGTTAAGACACTCATTATTTTAAACGAAACTAACCCTTACCTTACCTTCATTATTCGCGTATCACCTGTTCCGGAGTGATATCTAAAGGTTCACAGCCCTACCACAAATGAATAAGACAGTGTTTACTATTTTCGTGGAAGATACTTTTTGATACTTGGATTGAAAACACTCAATCAATCAGGTATAATGAATTTATTAAAGCTATATTGCGCAATGAAATTTTTATTTTATTTTTTTACTTGGGATAGGTTTGCTCTTGACCCAAGACTAAGCCCAACGAGGCAAAGACTGAGTCTACGTCTAATTTGAACAGAAAGTGGAATTAACGTCAATTGCTGTCTTCAAAAATAAAGTTAGAGTATTTATCTTCAATTATTATTTCAGATACATTATGTTGGTCTGGTTATTGTCGCATTGGCTTAAATGTATATTTATTTTATGTAGGTGTATTCAGTTTATACAATAATATTTGTATATATGTTTATGTAAACTTATTTCATTATATTTTTTAGATAAATATTTATTTTTTAATTTTGGCGCTTATGTTCATCATCTTATGGTGATATTAATATGACTTTTGCACCAAACTCCCCCTTCCTCTAAATAACAATATCCTTTACCTGAAGGTTGTCTGACAGAGATCGCTGTTAGCGATAAGACGGCCTAAATTTTGCACCTTTCTTTGTAGGTATATTTATTTTGTATTATTTTAGTGTTACTTACTAATAGTAGCTAATGACCTATATTAGTTCTAACCGAAGCACAAGAAAAAGACACATTAAAGATAAAATTACCTATCCTTGCGATTTAAGAATGGCAACAAGACAATGTTACAATCAGATGTTTCAAAAGCAAGATATTAAAGGCATCTTATTATCTTATTTATTATCTTATAAAACATGTAAAGTCATCAAGGCTAGGAAACAGTGAACTGGTTGCATTAACAACTAAAATCAAATGAAGCATTAAGTTAGTTTGCGGTTTGAATTAGCGCATAGTGTGTAGGGTAGACAGCAAAGCATTTGCGATTTCTATTACTATGAAAGAGAGGCAGGTGATTTCGCAGTAACTTTACCATTAGAAGACATTTATTTTAACAATTTCTAGAAATTAGTATGTAAGCTGTACTTTTTTTTGTATTTATTTGGGATAGGTTTGCTTTTGACCCAAGATTTAGCCCAACGAGGCAAAGACTGAGTCTACGATGGAGCGAGCTCACCTATAAGATGCATGTTCACTCCAGCTTTGAAGATTTCTAGGTTGTAATTGCAGGGAAACACTGACGCAGGTAGGGAGTTCCACTCTTTTGCAGTGCGCATCAGGTAAGTAGATGAGAAGCGCTTGGTTCGTATCAGTGCTTTATGTCAGATGCATTTTCTACCAGATGTAAATCATTGATGATCAGGTGTCCCATTCTGCTATTGAAATCGCTATTAAATTGCCTCTCGTTGACAGTTCTGTTTTATTACAATTTTGATAAGTACGATTGTATTCCTAATAGTTCAGATTGATGGAGGGGTTGTTTGTAATCCGCACTGAGCCCGCGAGGTAGAGAACGGCTCCTACGCACGGCCACATATAAAGTTAAGCACTGCGGTTTCTTATGCTTACGTAAAAAGGGTAATTTTGCAACGAATATGAGTAGCTTGATGTTGAACCGTGTCACCTCGTAGTTGAGGTGAGGCCTGTGCCCAGTAGTGGGACGTATCTAGGCTGATGAGAGATGAGAAAGATGTATTAGTCACTCGTAGTCTGTCGAAGCGACAACATCTCCTGTGCCACGTGTAGTGGCGAAACGCGTCGAGTGTTTTGTTGGTGTCAGTGTTGTGATTTCAGGTGCATTTTCCGTGTCACGTTGTGAGTTGTAGGTATTGTAAGTCCTGCGACTTCCAGTTCTATCTTTTTCGGGTGATTACAGTTGGATGTATTTTGGTTCCTGCGCTGGCGCCGTTTAGTGGAAATATATAGCAAAATAATCCTCTTTTTCAGCTTCTGTATTCCTAGTGCCGGGTACTAAGTGGCGGCGTCATGTCATTGAAAGTGAAGGCTCATTTTACGATTCATTCCTGACATATGTATCTAGAAAACATGCCTTTATTGAACTCTTGTTGAAAGACCAGTTAGCAGAAATAACTTGGTGACCGAGTTTTGCTCGTTTTATTTAACGATTTGAAAGAAAAATACCTAACTTAGAAGATAATCTAATGTAGGGTTAGACTTAAAGAAAATGCTTAAATACAAAAATGTATTACATTCTTCGACGACCACTTAGTTTTAATGGTTAAAAAGTTGACTATTAACCAAGAGGTCGAGGGTTCAATCCCCGCACTGTACAAATATTTGTGTTTCAACATGTCTGCTTGTACTGGTCAGGGTGTAATATGTATTCATTTAAGTTACTTTTAATACCGCTGTTGCTTCTGATATCTGTAACACAAGTGCTTAAGCTACTTACCACAGAGTCAGATCAATGTATGTCATGTTGTTGTTTATTTATTATTTATTCTTGTGCATAATTTCAATCTCTTCTGCCTTGCATCAACCCATAATCTTGGCGTAGAAACTTGTGCATCGGAGCGACAATGCAACTTAGCGCCGGCTGCGTCGCGACACCTGTTCAAAAGTTGAACATGACGTGTTCAGATGTGTACTTTAGCAGTTAGCTAGCGTGGTGAGTTATTCTGTCTGTCGTAAGTGTTCAAGTTAATCATTCAAAATTTCAAGATTATTATATTAATTCAACGAACGGAGAACGCAGTACACTTTAGTACTACGGAAGATACGGTAAGTGACCTCAAGAATAACTCAACGACGGGCTGTCAAATGTCAGTAGTGACACCTGACAGTTGTGCAGGTTTGTTTTGCCACTACGCAAAAAAAACACCACAAAATTTGCTCCGTAAACAAAAATGTTCAAAGCTGTCCCTTACTACAACATGGGTATCAAATTATGTAATTTTTCTAACCTAAAAAGACATGAATAAAATTAAAATTTAAAAAATATTAAAAGTATTAATATTAATTACTTTGTACATGACTGCATGTTGTTTATGATGTTGCTTTGTTATTATCTTTTTTGTGTCTTTCAGCCTTTTCAGTAGATTTTGTATTACTGTTTTTTTAAATAGGCGGGTTTTCTTTTTTTAAAGATTATCAACCAATAATCTTTAAAACTATGTGAGCCAGGAATCAGGGTTTTTCACCAATCACCAATCGTTTGATAAACAATTGACGTGAAATCGTTATTTGACCCACTGTCGTAAAAAGTCGTCAAGTAAAATGTTTTATTATAAGACCCCTTACAACCTGCGCTTCTTAGCATAACTCTAATTTTGAAAGCTTGGGCCTGAAAGAAACGAAATCCCTTTTTTGAATGGGCGGAGTATTTCACTAGGTAATTATGTAAACCATCTTATTAACCAAAGAAAACGCCTTTTCACCATGACAAATGCCGTGAAACTGAGGCTCGTGCAAGTCTTAGATCCCCCTGCTCCCATGGGATATAATTTACGAGCGCCATTACCTAAATTATCCCAAACATCTACGAGTAACACCCCATCCTTATTGCCCCGCTTTTTCGCATCACTAACACTTAAGACGACGGTTTAAAATTGTGCGTTATTCATTATTAGAAATTTATTTTCACACCTAATACTCGAGAAAAACTTTTTGCAATGGACGTTGCTGAAAGTTTTTATACGATTAGCAAACGTTCCAAATTTAAGTCATTTTAATCCCTAGGGAACTTTCATACGATATTATCTTTATAGTCTATAAAGACTTGCTTAACTTGACGTATCGTGTCATATCTTAAGAATTTATTCTTAAATCAAAATTTTTCGAACTGGTCACCAAACACAGAGCATTAAAAAAAAGCGCATATTCAGAAGAAAAATAAATTTCCATCATTTTTTTATTTATTACTAGCTGTCCCGGCAAACGTTGTTTTGCCATATAAATGTTTAAGGTGGACAACCCTTATCACTAAGGGGTATGAAAAATAGATGTTAGCCGATTCTCAGACCTACTCAATATGCTCACAAAATTTCATGAGAATCGGTCAAGCCGTTTCGGAGGAGTAAGGGAACAAACATTGTGACACGAGAATTTTATATATATAGAGATATAATGGGTTCGCTCTTAACATCATTCTCCCTCTAAGAGGTAAAGAAGATGTCGACGATGTAGCGAGCTTACCCAGAAGGTGCCTATTGACTTTCGCTTTGAATGAGCTCAAGTTGTAAGAAAGAGGGAACACCGTTATTATTATTATTATTATTTGTAGTATCTTCTAGGATATCACAGCACAAGGCCGGTCCTTTTGGAAGGCGTACGTGGGGATATGGATCCAACACGAAGAGGCCCCTTAGTGATACATTAATGTTTAGGGATGTGTACACCAAGCGGATACTACCTCTGTCTGCACTATTGAGTAGATATAACCAAAGACAGCACCCGCTGGGTACAAGGACTATTGCAAAGAAGATGGGAACTATAATGGGTCTATGGAGGGGAAATTGCTGGACTGGTTGATGGGATATTGATGAGACAACGGGACGCCTGCCATATCAAATGTCTCATCTTGATAATCACGGCAGACGGTGACTCGCCGCTTACTAAATGGGCCGCCTATCAAAAGCTACCAGATGGTAGCCAGGCAGCAACATTGGTGTAAGCGGCTGTAGGTTGTCGAGAGGTGAGTCTGCGGGGTGAAGGTGGCCGGCGGCCAGCAGTCCCCCGGCGTTATGACATTTTACACTTCCAACCTGGACCATAGGTTCCGCTCTTGCGTTCTCCACTCTTGGCCGGCCAGTTAAGGCAAGCACAAGAGGCGAGGGCCAAATAAGATAAACCGGGCCCTCGGGAGTCGGGGTCCGAGGTGTCGCCACGCACCTACAGCACGCCACATGCTGCCCCTGCGGCTTTATTATTATTATTATTATTCCTTGGCTGTGCGCATTATGAAGGATGAAGCGAAGCGCTTAGTGCGTATAGTTGGTATATCAACCAAAGTATGGATGGTAACCCGCCGTACGTCTGGTGGTCCTCTGGTAAAATGGACTTGGTGGAATGAGCATATGGAGCTCATGAGCACACTCCCCGAAGTAGAGTCTGTAGAAAACCGACAAGCAGGCAACTTTACGGCGGTGGTCTAGACTATCAAGCTTAGTCTCCACCAGCTTCCTGTCACCAATCAGCCTCCTGGCTCGACGCTCCACGGAGTCCAGAGCGGCTAGTTAGTATCAATTTTAAACATTAAAATACTTTAGCATGAAATTTTACAACAATGTTGTCAAGTAATAATTTTTGAATTTCTGTGTGTATTAAAATATAATTTAGGGATAATTGATCTTTAAATCTACCTTCTGAAAAATCAAAGGATAAATTTCTAAGTACTTACGACGATTTTCAACAAAAGAGAACAACAGCAAAATGCGAAGGCGCTGTAAATATTGTCTCGGAAAAAATAAGTAGAGTGAATATTCACCTCTAAAGTAAAGAGCAGTCGTAGTCTTGGGCTGATTGACGACCACTTTGTGTAATGGTCAAGAAATTGACTATTAATCAAGAGGTCGTGGGTTCGACCCCCGCACTATAAAAACATTTATGTGCATGAACATTATTGAACATGTCTCTTTGTTCTGGTCTGGTTGTTATATGTATTTATTAAAGTTTATTTGTAATATCACAGTTTATTCTGACATCTGTAACACAAGTGCTTAAGCTACTTACCACGGAGTCAGATCAATATAATGTTAGTTAGGGATTAGTTATATAAATAAATAAATATACAATATTAATATTTATTTATTTTTCTAATCCCTCGCTTCTCTTTGGATCTAACGCCCATGACTTAAGACATCCTTTAAGCCCTTGATGTATAATCTACTATTATTTTTCCTATCAGACAGTGGTAAAACATGAATGTTCAATATACGAGTACACACTTGCCTGACAAAACTTTGGTCGTAATTTAAATTCATACTGAAATTGAATGTAAACAGTTTTTAATGAAAACAATGATCGAACATTGTTCATAATTAACCGATGCTCTTGTAAAGATACTACCTACGAGTATATAGGTAAGTGTTTCTTATTTTATGGTTAAAACGTTAAAAAAAATTTAGGCTACACAATATTATCCATAATACTATAATATCATAAATGCGAAAATAAATCTGTCTGTGACACTTGATCACGCTTATTCTGCTGAACCGAATTGGACAAAAATTTTAATACCTAAATATCATAAGGAATTCATTAGGGACTAATTCCGGTGCTCAAAATAGTAAGGAACCAATAACAAACACTCCACAGTACTACTCGTAGAATAGTAGTAGTATTGGTAGCTATACTGAAATCTTAAACCCACAGCTCTGTAAAACCAAAGCCAATTTCATTTTATGTAAATCCGTGCAAAATAAAAATGGACGATCCGCCCAAAAACGTTTTAAGGGAAACAAAACCTTTAATCTCACTCGATCTACCCTCCCTGTACCTAGCAAGTGAAGCGTGACGTTTTCCCTTCGATCGCGTTCCTTTGATATCATCATTTCGTACTTAAATTTTGATTTAAATAAAACACGGAAGATTGAGCAAAATATGAGAGGTTGATGCTTCGTCTTGCTCGCTCACTACCTGGGGGCCAAATCATTCTTAATAAAATCGTAATAGGCATGATGACGCCTATCTTAAATATATTCAAGACCATGGCGTTTAAAAAACATAGCCCTTATAAAGTTAATACAAACAGTATATTTCCAAAAAGCCGTAGAAACCAATTTTTAATCACACAAAATTAAATCAACATTCGGTCAATTGACTCCGATTTCTGAAACACCACCGTGACGTCACAATTTTGTATTCTCATACAAAATCTATGGAGGCAGATCGTTTTGACAGATAATAAAGTTTGTCAACGATTGGTGGTGTCATCTAGTCTATTGAATCGTCTTTGAATTGATTTTGTTACGATTGATCAGCGGAATAAGGCTCCTGTAAACTCCTGAAACTCCTGTTAGCATTTTTTAAGGTAAGCATCTGTTTCTTGATACAGAACCACTTCAAAATGTTGTTCAAAACGTCTCTGCGGGTTCACTTCAAAAATTTCTCTTTTATCGCAATGGCATGCGTTATTACATGTGTACCATTTTTATTGTTATGAATATGTATATGTGTATGTTTATGATGTCATTAGTGTAAGTAATTAGTAGGTATGTATGTTTATTTATTTAGTAAGTAACCATTTTACTTGCATTTCCTTTTTTCTCTGTATGTGCATAGCCTGTATGTTCTCTGCTTGGACCTGTGGTTGACTGGTAGAGAATGCTTCCGGCATTAAGTCTACCATTTTACATAAGTTTGTGCATATATTTTTTTTGTATTCCGAAGCTTCCGAAGGCTGTTTAGAAGAGATCGCGCTCAGCGATAAGATCACCTAAATTTTACGTCTTTCTTCGTCAAACTTGTCTGTTATTTGATTTTTCATTGTGAGCAATGAAGAGTTATCTACGTAAACACAGAACAGATATATCGTCACTCGTAGGGTCAATTGGTTTAACTGAAATAATACGAGTTTTCAGTTGAAGCGTTTGAAGTTTTTTTTTCGTAACTCATCGAACATTACCTTTTTCCTTTTATTTGACCTTTATTGAATCTATTTTTACTGAAATGCTTAGGCTTTTACGCTCTTTTAAAATCGTCATTTTATTTTAATCAATGTTACAGAGAGGGATTTATTTTACGTCTGTTTATGCGAACGACGCGACAACGAGTCAGCTAACGACCGCGTCACGCCTACGGTAGTAGCTGAAGTTGGAAAGAAAATAAGTAATAACATGGTACTTACATAAATTACTTAAGTAATTTGACGCCTACATACCTACCTACGTGTGCAACGCGAAGCTACGGAGTTTGTAGCTGAAGTCCGAAAAGTAGATTAGAAGTACAGTACGGTTAGAGTAGAGTAGAAGTGAATTAGTAGAGTAGAACAAAAGATTATATTTTTTACAAAACGTCAAAAGATTTCCTGATCCAAAAAATGTTTCTATGACATCAATGAATTTTTAGGTACCGTTTAGACTTAAGACATGAAATATTTTAGTCTTAATAAATTGTGATGTCTTATCCTTAAGCTTATGCTTAAGGATGCTTATATATTAGCTTTAAATGTTATGTTTGATTATTTAATTTGATTCGATTATATTCAATAGTTATTCTTGATAGTATAATTAAATTTAATGATATCTTTAATAATTTTATTTAACTTAATTTTGTAATGCAATTTAACTTAAGTTGCTGTGCCCTAGTCGGGCGTCACTGTACTAGTTTACTCATGAGCCTGTAACACCTTACTGTAAGTGTGACTTGCAATAAATATTATGACAATGAATATAAAGTAAAGTTAGTAATTTCAGGTATTTACATATAACTTAAGGATTTGACACCTACTAACTTACGTATTTTGATCTAAGTAGCTAGGGTTAAGCTCAAGTGCAAGGCATTTTTATTATTTAAAATCTACAACTTAAATAAATACAACTTAATTAATAGTAATAATTAAGTTGTAATAATTAATAGTAATAATTACGTTGTAGTTATTTAATGTAATGCACTTATTTTGTAATAACTCATTAACTAAGTAGGTACTGGCACTCAGTCAAGTGCTAGTCACTCCGACACAAGTATACAATAACTTCCTGGAGTTGTCTCATCAAACTGTTTGTAAATTTATTGAGTAATAAAGAAATATTTATTTATTTAAATTGCGGTGAATCCCTGTGGCCTCTCGGCCTACGATGAACCCGCCACGTCCCCGACTCACATGGCACTGGAGGGCACCTTCAGGTTTTTAGTGGGTAGGCGGGTTCTCTCTCTGAGGCCTGGATTCCCGCATAACCTCCAACTGCCCCCGCGTCTGGTGGGTATGCGTTACAGGATTTCCCTGACGTTAAAAAAAGGTACAGGAAATTTATTTGTTGTTCGTAAGTTTGACCTTTGACCCATTACGTGAGCGGCATACGAGGTAAGTGCGACGCGACGCGACAGTATCAAATGTATGTAATTTTATGTTACGAGTAAATAGTCTTCCTAGCTGATTTCGACCACGGCGGCTAATCTCAACAGAGATCAGCCAACTACGCAGGAGATATTATAGTGCACAAGTATGAGCGCAATACACAGGTGCTCTCACTGTTCCATCACTCTCAAAGTTCGGTGAGCCGGCAATCCGCCATGACCGAAGGGAGATCACGCGCAGGACTAACGGCTTAACGTGCGCACCGAGGCACGGGGGGTAACACCGCCAACTTCCCGACTTCGAGCTGTTTTTGAGAAATTCATGATAGAAAATCTCAGAAACAATTTCTGCTCGACCTAGGATTCGAACCCAGGACCTCTCGGATGTAAGGCAGAAACTTACACCAACGAGGCAGTTTTCTGTAAGTGTCCTACGTGACGAAGCGCGATAGTCGTTAAAACAAGTATTGGTCGCATCGCGTCGCGTGGTACTTTTTGCGTTGCGTCGCCCAAGTAGGACAACGCCTTAAAATCAAAGACATTTACAGCCTTACCTTAAAACAAGGAAGCAAGTTGTCTAAACAGAAGGCGGAAGAACGGGAGCTAAAAAGAAGGTGACGACAACGCTAGTGAAATAACCTAGTAAAAGACATAGGTACATTTAAATAGGTGTGTAAATAGGTGGCTTTCTTAACGTTTTTGTAATTTTGCTCTTGAATGTCTTCGGGCTGGAACTCTGTATTTCATTTGTTTGAAACAATTAGGTTTAGCCAGGAATGGACAAAAACCAGAATCATGAAAAAATCTAAGAAAATAATTTATTTTGTATTACCTGACTAACCGTAATTTGTTTCTGCTATTTGTACGTAATGTATTAAAACGTATTTATCTTGTGTACTTATGTGGTGAATAAACGTCTTAAAGTTGCCGTTTTTTCTAGCTAGATCAAGACCAGGATAATAAAATTGTGTCCTAACTTTACAAAGTTTTACTTTAAAACCCAGGGGAAAGTAGTAATAAATAATGCGATGCGGTAAGAGCTTATCTCCACAAGAAAGCTTACCATAATACATAGACCATACTTTATGCTAAGAGTTAATTTTAACAAAGAAGTGGCCCGTTCTAGCGATCCAGTGTGATGGATCGAAAAATTTGTTACCAATAGGCGAATAATACAAAAAATACTAAAACGCATTATCATTAGACGTAGGACCTCCACTGCTGAAAACAGGCCTCCCTCGAAATTACCAGGTCGAGCGGATGTCAGCGGGCTGCAAATAGTTTTGTTCTTCGATCTCCATGACGTTAAATCTATACTAATATTATAAAGCTGAAGAGTTTGTTTGTTTGTTTGAACGCGCTGATCTCAGGAACTACTGGTTCAAATTGTAAAATTGTTTTTGTGTTGAATAGACCATTTATCGAGGAAGGCTTAAGGCTATATAACATCACGCTGCAACTATAAGCAGCGAAGAAATAATAGAAAATGTAAAAAAACGGGGAAAATTATTCATCCTTAAGGGCTTCCGTTGCGTGCGCTGCAAAAACGGTTCAAGATACCAAAAATATATGTATGAAAGAATAATTCCACTTTAAATAATATAAAAAAATGTCTGCAAGATATAAGAAAGCGCATAAACACTGACACATAGCTTCAGTGAGGTGAGTTGCAAGACTTCCCCACATAATATTGAAAAATCTATCTCTCAGTAAACGTATTGACTGTAACAGGTCGAGTTTATATTTACTAAAACATTGAATGGGAGGCTTTACTTTAACATAGAAAACATTTCCATTTACATTTATATTTAAACCAAAATATTTTACGATTTCCTTGACGCGCGAACTTTCTACTCTCGGTATTTATACGCTATTACAAAAATGAATCGATCGCACGCTGCAATTTAAATATCAACTACTGTTTACTCACCCCACAGGCAAGTCGTACTAAACGGAACACGAAAGAGGACACGGAGCTTAAACAAGGCACCTTGCATCGTCGCATGCCACCTTTTTTCCGCAAAATTAAGGTTAAAAGCTTTTCTTAGTCGCACCAAACTAAGTTGACTTTCCCAAGTGAAAATATTGGAAAAGTCTATCAAGGGCCAGCAGACGACATTTTAGGCGTACGGTATCGGTAAAAGAAGTGGTGTATTAATTTTTTTTTAAGTTTTTTTTGGGGTTGGTTTGCTTTTGGCCCTATTCTTAGCCCAGCGGGACAAAGACTGAGTCTATCTATAAGACTAAGGTATTTTTAGGGTTCCGGACCTAATGATGAAAAAACACCGGATGAGACAGAAAATTATGCCGTTATGGCTTCTCTAATAGATGTCGCCGATGCAAGAAATTGATAATAAAACAAACGTCAATCATAAATATTCCAATTGGCTACTTTTTTGACACCATCGAAACAGAGACGGATGGTTATAAAGTTGTAGCAAACCACAAAAACTTAACAAAGGCTGACCAGATATCATATATTATGTCTATACTCGTAAAAGAAAGTGGTGTTAGTTACACTATTTGTAACTCTAGTACGGATGAACCGATTTGACTGAAAATTGGTGGAGAGGTAGCTTAGAACCAGAAAACGGACATAGGATACTTTTTATCCCTTTCGACCGCGCTTTCTAAAACAATGGGATTCCACGCGGACGAAGTCGCGGGGGCCACTAGTATCATAATTAAAAGTCACTTAGATCATGATGCCTTACAAACGAAACTTATAAATCTACAACAGAAAAATATGATTTGTGGTTAATAAAGCAAAAAAATAATGACAATAATTGTGTAATACTATCAATAAAATAAGAAAATATTAACATAGTGTATTATTATAATATACCTACAAAAAATAAATTTTCATCAATTAATTGATATGAGGTGCTCGTGGCGCAGTGGTTGCAGCGCTTTGGTGATACCAAAAAGTTAAGCAACCTACGGCGCGGTCATGTTTGGGATATGACCATTCTGACAATAAAATTGACGTCTTTTTCGTCTTTACAAGCATCTCCGTGCTTCGGAAGGCACGTTAAGCTGTTGGTCCCCGTTAATATCGATAGATATTAGTCGTTAACCCTGGTCGGAGGCCCTCAGGCGGCTTAATAACATCTGACAGTAAGGTTGGTCACTTACCTTACACACACCCTTCCACCAATCCGCACTGAGCCCGGGTGGTGGAGTATGGCTCGCACCTCATAGTTGAGGTGAGGCCTGTGCCCAGCAGTGGGACATATATAGGCTGATGATGAATTAATATGAATAATAAAAATAATTTTAGTTTGTCACTTGTTAAAATTCGAACCTTAACTGTGCCAAAGAAAGGAGTAGGCCGTTACTAGACCAATAACAACGACTTCTTTTAATCAAAGTTAAAATAATTTCACGGTTAATTTAGAAACATGATTAGTACTCCGATAAGATTATTTTTTATTCGGCTTCATACTATTAACAGTACAGCAATTCCAATGACTTTACTAAGGCATATACAATATTTTTTACTTATTTTTTTAATATTAAAATCAATAGTGTGTGAAAGGCATTTCAAAGAGCAAAATGAGAAAGCCAACTTGATGTTGAAGTTACTGAATGTTGTTAAAAAGACCAATTTGGAGAATAAATCACTGATACAATTAAAAAAAAACAGTAATAGCATCGTCAAGAAAGATCTAAAAGATATATTCGACAAAGGGATCGTGGTGAAACGTCTTGTACCACATAATTCTCCAATAAAACAATATGAATACGATGCGAAATCTAATATGTTATACAGACCTCTTATAAGACTGCACGGAAGAAAACGAAGAGTCGATTTTAAAGGCGAAAAAATATACGGTGAAACACCCGTAAAAACTCCCCAAAGTCATGTAAGAAAAGTAATTTTCACTGACGATGAATTGCTCCAGCCTTTTCGTTTTTCCAACCACAAAAAGGTAATATTCGCTTATTTATTATTATGTTTTTAGTATTAACATTCCGAATTTCTTTACTTACAATGTGAAATTCAAACACTTAAAAAATCAGATTGCCAAAGGTGGGAATTGAACCGAAAACCTCTCGCAAGGCGGGCGATTGCTCTTAGGTACCAATTTCTTTTTGTTATTTTAGTTGTGAAGTGCTTGTGGCGCAGTAGTGATACCTAAAGTTAAGCAACCTAAGGCGCGGTCATGTTTGGGATGGGTGACCATTCTGACCATGTAAGTGACGTCTATTTACAAGCATCTCCGTGCTTCGGAAGGCACGTTAAGCTGTTGGTCCCGGTTAATATCGATAGATATTAGTCGGTAAGCCTGGTCAGAGGCCCTCGGGCGGCTTAATAACATCTGACAGTAAGGTTGGTCACTTACCTTACACCCCTCCACCAATCCGCACTGAGCCCGCGTGGTGGAGTATGGCTCGAACCACCTCATAATTGAGGTGAGGCCTGTGCCCAGCAGTGGGACATACGAGTATATAGGCTGATGAGATTTTAGTTGTAAGTATATTACCGTAACATAGATGAATCACGGCTAGCAGCCTAAAGAGCACTTGAAGAAATTCCAATCGATGAGTAATTGTCACGGTAGCTCAATAGGCTATATGACACCACCAATCGTTGACATATTCTTTATCATCTTTCAAAACGGCCTGCCTCCTTAAATTTTGTATGGGAATACTATAATTTGACGTCATAATATTGTATCAGTTGTAAATTTATTTAATTCTATGTTAATAAAAACTGGTTTCTACAGCTTTTTGGAAATCAATTGGTTTTATTAGCTTCATAACTATTTTAAAACACCATGGTGTTGAAAATATTTACGATAGGTGTCATCGTGCCTATTGGTCCGATTTTTCTTTAAGTAGTTTTTGATTTCACAGGTAACATTCAGAACAATATTGGACGACGTATCGACATACATTGGTCAAGCACAAACTGCGTCGGAAATACGACGACTCAAATACGCCGTGTTAGAACTTTTGGAGAACTATCCTAAGACGTTGTTGAGGCACAAATTTTCGACAGCGTCAGACGAGAGAGCTTACGAAACGTTGCTAACGTTCAACGAGGAAGGTATAACTGAGAAACCTAAGAAGAAATGGCTGCCTGAATATCCTTTCTGGAACTATTGGAATGTAAGATTAAAATTTACCTTCCTTTTTGTAGGTGTCTACTTCATTTGCTCGAATATGGGTAGCTTAACTCAGGGTTAAAACTTCTTATTGTATCTATTAGCGTCAGAGCAGTGAGAGCGACAGGACGCTATAACTCTGCTTTCGATTCATTTACTTGATTTGAGTAGGTAACCGGCAAATCTGAGGGTTGACAAACATTCTGTATTTATGAAGCGACCTCCTGTTTTCTGACAACCTGTATTACTGCAGATATCAAAGCGCTTTTTTAATGATAAAAGATAGTTTAATCAAGGTGGTTCTTAGCTATAGCTAGTCAATATGCGTTCAGCTGTCGAAGCTCACCTTGTGATATCAAGACTTCATACTAATGTTCGTAATATGCTGTAGCAAGGGAATTTGAATGTTGTACTGTACAGTTCCCTAACAATAATCTTATGGTTATTGACTTGTACAGAACTCCAGCGTCAGTCGCATCTGTTTTTTTTTTAGAGAAACTCGATTCCTTTATCTTCGAAGTTAGCAAAAGAACATAGAAAATAGCAGCACTAGCCAAGCCATAGAGAATGTGACTTATAAAAACTCGACTATCAATGACCCTTTTTTAACCCCCGAATAAGCCAGGAAAACATCTGTTTTCCTGGCGTATTAAGGGGTTTTTAACTGTGCAAGATAGTTTTTTTTAATTTATAAATCTTTTTCCAGTACGAGAAGACAATCTACCAAGACAAATGCAAAGGAAAACTGATACAACTCGGAAACTTATGCGTCGAGACTCCGCCACATTAATAAAACGCAATTGATCAACTAAAATATCTTTATTAAAATGTCTTGCAAACAACTACTTCTAAATACAAAACGTGAGAGCCAGGGAATGAATTTTACACAGCCTTTTACTATTAATGCACGTCTTAATGCCACAAACTGAAAAGACCTGAAAATCACTTAAGTACCCAATTACTGTGGGGGGGCACAAACATTACAATGACATAAAGTATGGACAAAACGTCAAAAACTAACAGTTTCCCATTGGGGCCATTTAAGTATTACGTAAGCAGATTTATAACAATTATTTACCCCCCATCCTCTTGTCAGCAAAAGTAAGCAAAGCTCCCCCCCCCTCCCCCCATTCTTACGTTAACAGTTTTCGGGATATTTAAAACTTTTTGACAAGTGAATAGCGCGCGGTAATTTCTACATTCGGTTCTAAAGCGAGTACCTACTAAACTTATGCATTTATTTGCGGGAATCCCCGATAATGCATTTGGTTTTCAAGCAAACACAATGTGAGGGTTGCTATTCGTGAAAAAAAGTAAAGAACTACTGATGACGTTATCATCATGACTCCCCCACATCATGTCATCCAAAATAAGCAAACAAAGCCCCCCTCCCCCTTCCCTCTCTCCATAGGGCTTACGTAATACTTGAACTGGTCCAATGACAAGTTAACGAACAGTAAACGCTACGAATTCGTTACGATAGTTGTTCGTACTCATGCCCCGGAGTATTTTATTTAGCATAAGTGTAGCTATACTGATATCGAAATAAATCTCATACTATGTGGTCATTTTGATGGCATTTAAGCATAGACTTAATATATTTTTTTACCTTATTTAGTTTTAGAACAGGTCGCATAATGGGAATTATAAAGAAAAGATATTACTTCCATTTCTTCTATATTTTTGGGTTGCTTTAGTTTTAAAATGGTTTTCTAAGATTGCATGAATGATATATGGTGAATGGGGCACTATATTTTTTTTATTTTATTTTATGACATTTCTGACGGCTTATCATAGCTGATTTGATAATAAGACATAATATTTTGAGTAATTTAGAAATACCACCTCAAAATCTAATTTAATTCTTACAAACTATATCTCATTTGCCTCTTAAACGTTTTTTTCTTACAATTAAACCGGCCACAATTAATAGACAATTTGCATCACATAGAGAGCTACAATATCAACATGTTTATTTCATATCCATGAGTAATTTTAAGATCAGTAGCCTTTTTTTTGTCATAGATAACTTTATAAATTTTCAACCCAACTGTGTGATATAATATGACGTATGCGACATGCTCACTCTTCCTTCTCTATGATCCGATGAGTACGTAAGTGGGCGCTGTCTCAACACCACAGTTGTTGTCTCTGGACGACATGAGGACATAGCCGTCGTTCCCCCACATGTTGGACCAGGAGTTCTTGATCAACCAGTACTTTTGGCCTTTGAGTATTCCGTAGCCGACGGCCAAGACTGCGTGGTCGAGCTCGTCGATTTTGTTTTTGCTGGGGAAAAATAAAACATAGTGAGCATTATTAATTATTATTATATATATCCAAAAAAAATCGGACCTCCCATACAAAATTGCCAATCAGCTGATCGATTTACTATGGGAGAGCAAAAAGATTTTTTGAGATTTCGACCTAGGTCTTTTTAGCGAAAGTTGTTCAGGTTTACGGGCACAACAACACCCTTCAGTTATAACGGGGTTTTTTGTTACACCTTGAATATATATTTATATTCATATATTTATATTCTTATTATTGGTGTGCCCGAGTCGTCACCAAATGAGTGCCTACAGACGGCTATCGCCGAAGAGGCAGACCCAAGAAACGATGGTGTGACGACTTGGTCAATACAACAAGGGACAGCTAAACGTTGGCAATATACAGGGACAGGTGGAGAGATTTGGGGGAGGCCTTTGCCCAGCAGTGGGATAATATAGGCTAAATAAAAATAAAAAAGTGAGCATTATAAATCGCGGTGGAAATCCTTGGGGGAGGCCTATGCTCAGCTGTGGGCGTCGAACGACTGATATGATGATGATGATGATGAAGCATTATAAGTTTAATTTTTACTGCACTTGAAGTTGGCTGATAATGGCTGGCTTTTAGCATTAGGTCCTTCCATTTTACTTATTTTGTGTATCTTGAATGTTAAATATACCTACATACAAGTTAGGGGTTTGCAAAAAATCTAGGTATTAAAACACTGATTTTCAACGGGTTGTATGAATATCCAACAAATGCGGGTGGAAGAAGAAAACTCGACACGCCCGAGTAGACGACGCCGCCTGCCTCCAGTTCGCCCGCCACCATGATCTGTGCAACCAGATCGAAACGTCGGGAAGGTAAATACTAAGTTGAAAATCAGTGTTTTAGTGTAATAAATAATAATGCAACAGGAAAGTTTTAAAACAGAACATAAATCTAGGTATTGTTTAAATTTAGCATTCTTAGCATTCTTAACTATCAAGACAGTTTTTGTAATGATAAAATTTAAAACTTTAAACACAAAACATACGAGTAAACTTACCATTTAGGTTCAAAATAAACCCCATTGGAGTAGAAACTGAAGGATTTATGTGAGGCGTCAATGGCAACCGATATGGGCCCGTGCTTGAAGATTGCCAGCTAGAAAAAATATATTTATAAATATTTATGTTATAAAGAGCACGCACACTATGTATATGGTAATTACTGCAGCAATGTGCTCTCGTCATATTATGGCTATTTTTTGCACAAAAATGTGTCTGATGTGCGATCGTCTGTAGTCAAAATAAGCACCAACTATTTCTATATTAAAATAATATTTTTTCTCAAGTGTTCCTTCAAATAATTAAAGGAATTTAACTTTCCTGAGATAGGTCAAGTCTTAGAAAATATTTCGCAAAAAGAATAAGAAATATATCTGCTCATTTGTAGTTGCTGTGGCAACAAGAGGTATGCTCAACATTAGAGATTTTAAAATAAACATGAAAAAAATCGTATCTCTGAAATACTTTTACTAAAGTGATTTTTTTGTATAAATGGTCATTCAATAGTCTATTATATCCATAAGTTTGGCGCTCTTTTTGGGACATCCTATATATTTAAATGCAGAGAACGAGGGAAAAATAATTAATAATTAAACTTCTTTTACCCTGAGAGAGTTTTCATTGTTGGTGGTCACGTTGACCCAGCCCTTGATGCTCGTCACCAGAGTCACGTTGTCAATGTGGCAGTATCCGTCCTGAAAATTCAAATAAATATAGTATTAAGAGGTATTAACGATTACTACGTGTCAGACGATTCGACGACCGCTTGGTGCAGTAGTCTACATGTCAGACTTCCAAAACCAAGGGTCGCGGGTTCGATCCCCACACAGTACAAACGTATGTGTGCATGAACATGTGTGTTTCTACTGGTCTGGGTGTTTTCTATGTATAATAACAGCGTTTTACCTCACAATAAAACGCTTATTAACTACTTACCTCATTCGAAGCCTAAATAATGAGAGAGGCGAGTCGATTTTCGATGCTGAGGCGGAAAAAGTACCTAATTTGACTAAAACAGTCCCCTACGTAGCCGGTTTTAGTTTCAGAATTCTCCACCAGGTGGCGGAGTTGTGCTATTTTGCACGAAGCCATTTTTAGATCATTGTGTTCGAATTATCCAGGCAGATGTAAAAGTAGGCTTCGAATGAGGTAAGTAGTTAATAAGCGTTTTATTGTGAGGTAAAACGCTGTTATTAACTCACTGTACCGTCATTCGAAGCCTAAATAATGAGAGCTGTTTGATATCGCCTGGTGGAGATTTGTAATAAACCATTGTAGGTATTTCAATGAAGTAAAATTAAACTACCTTCTCGTAAATTCTTTATTGAAGCATACAGAAGATATCATAACATGTTGGATGGCCAGTAATAATGATTAAACAAATAATGAGAAATTATACTAACTATCATAAGTTGGATAACGTTAATTTAATTTTGTGGCAAAGTAATGAAATAGTAACTTTTTCGATATTTACATCTGTTAAAAATTAGAGAATAATATACATTTTATAGGATAGGTAACTGAAACTATCACAATGCAGTAAAGTGTATTTATTAATTCAAAAGTGCATGGTTACATAATAGGTATTTATCAAGTAATCAGTATGTAATAGTCTTATTATTAGGTGTATTATTTACTTCTCAACACTTTAAAAATAAATAAAAAAATTAAAAAAGAAACCAGCTACACTTCTCAAACATTAAGGGATATTTAACATAGTTAATTTTAAACGTAAAATCTTCAAACTTTTATGAATTCAAGGGTGGTTATTAGATTAATTACTTGTAGGTATATTAAATTTAAGGAAAGCCTTTTAAATCAATCAAACTTAGAAGTACTAATTTGCTATGGGTGAAAACATAGCCGATACCACATTAGTTTGATGCCGGGAATGTTGAATTTCGCGGCAGTAGTACTTCGTAAAGGTATCCTGGGAGCGCCAATTACCTCTTGCAAGAATATCATCAAGTGGGCAGTTGGTTACCCAATTCTTAGAAGCAACTGCGGGCCGTATGCTTCCAGGGCTCGCCTTGATGCCAGCCTCCTTCAACAGGCGTTTCACCCAGCCTGCAATGACAGCACGTGAGGCTGGTTTCGGCTCTCCACATGCCGTGATGAACAGATTGTTGCTGTTACACTGCGCTCTTCTTGTTGCCGACTTAAGTATTACTTGTTTAACCCAAAAGACTGGATCAATTGCAGGTTGCTTAGTGTTACTTGTTAGTCGCCATCCCGACTGTCGAATATCCATTTTGTCAGTTTTAGACCCGAATTTGGGCCAAAAGACAATGGTATTGCCTGAAATAGAACAGTGATCATTATCAACAGCTAACAAAGTTAGGTCATGGACCCTGCGTCCCGAACAAAGTAATAATAAGGTTGCTGCCCTTTTAGAACATTGATATAAGTTATTATGATCAGAATCGTTACTTAATAACCAAGCTGTTAGTTCGTCTACATCCCAAATAGGGGGTGTTATAATTTCTTTGGGTTTTTGATTAGCAATAGACGCCAGGGCTTTTTTAACTAACACATGAGAACTAAGACGTTCAGAAAAATCAGGATCGCAAAGTGTGGAGATAGCTGACTTGTAAACCAAGATAGTACTGTATGCTAGTTTTTGTTTTTGAAATAAATCAATGAGGAAACGAGCTAACTGGGCGCCATCGGGTTTGTAAGGAGTGCTAACATTGTTTACTGAACACCATTGTAACCATTTATCCCATGCATGCTGATAAGTTCTAAGAGAAGAATCTCGCCAACCTGTCTTAAGAAGTTGTTTTTGCTCGGGCGTCCAGTCTGTCAGCTTCGGTGCCCACCCCCACATTTCCAGACTTCCAGGCTTATCTCGCCTATTTTCGGCGGTGGCAGTCTGGTCGATGTGTCCACTAGTACTTTGTGAAGGCGGCGAATAGTGAACGGTGGGGCTAGGGATCGGTTCTTGAGGTCGGGTCTCCAGAATACTTTTTCCCAGTGTGGAACTACAATTAGGTATATGCCCTTCGCTGTGTTTAGGTGAGATAATACTCTTGGAACAAGATAGGGCGGTGGGAACACCCATGCAAGAGCATAATCCCATTGCTGGCTGAAAGCGTCGTGAAACTCCGCATTCACATCGGTTTGGTCTAGGCTCACGTAACGAGGGACAACGTGCGCTGTCTTGGATGCCATCAGATCCAGTTGAGGCGTTCCCCATTTGTTGAAGATGACATTCGTTATCTCCGGGAGTAGGTGCCATTCGGGAGGTAGTTGTAGGCGTGATAAGTGATCTGCTTCGCTGTTCAACTTGCCTGGCAGATGATGGACAACCATGTTTATTTGGTGTTGATCGAGGACAGCAAATATTGAGCGTGTTATCTTCATTAGGATATGAGATTTTGTGCCGCCTTCTTTCTTCAGATAGGATACTACAGTTTTGTTGTCGCTCTGAAGCATGGCTGAAGAGTTGGCAAGGTAAAGACATTGATCTTTTACGGTGTACAACACCGCGAGCATCTCTTTCACATTGGAATGTAGGTGTATCTCTGGGAGGGACCAAGTTCCGTAAAGGTCTTGGTTGTCGACTCGGGCACCCCATGCTAATCCCGATGCGTCGGTCGTCAGAAAATGACTTATGGGTAACTGGTGCAGCCGAGATGGAACACTGCAGTTGTTTATCCACCATTTTAATTCGAGAATCACCGTACTGGGGACTATGAAGCGGTGACAAGTGTTTGCCTTCAGTAGATAATTGCAAAAACGAAGAAGTTCCCTGTGATTCAATCGTCCGCGAGGCACGGCGAAACTCGCAAAGTTTATGAGACCGATTAGACTTTGAATTTCTCGTAAGTGTGCCGATTTTCTCGACAAAATCGGTTTGGCTTTGACCTCTATGGCCTGGCATTTCTTCAGAGGAAGCCATTTTAGCCCCAACCATGGATCCCATGATATGCCTAGAAATTCTATTGACTTTTGTGGGGTTAGAATGGATTTCTCGAAGTTCAGTTGCCATCCTAGATCTTGTAGCAATTTGACAGTGTGATGAATTTGGCCTTTTAATATGTCCTCGCTCTGGTTCGCCAGTAAATAATCGTCCAAATATGTTACGATCCGTATGCCCTTGTCTCTTAGAGTCTGCGCGACCCAATTGCTCAACATTGCAAAAATATGAGGTGCAGTTGCGAGGCCAAAAGGAAGGCACGTCATTTGCATTAACTTTTTGTCGAAAATGAGCCTTAAAAACCTCCTGTGTGCCTGAGCCACGGGCACGTGAAAATATGCCTGGGATAAATCTATTTTTGCAAGGTAATCGTAGGGTTGTAAAAAATTTGGGATTTTTTGCATGTTTATCAGCCGGAATTTGGATACTATAACGTGCTTGTTGAGTGAGCGTAGGTTGAAAATCGGCCTCATGCTTCCGTCGCTTTTGGGTGTCAAGAACATGGGGGATACAAAACTGGGCGAGATAGGTACCTGCTCTAGCACGCCTGATTCTAGAAGGGTGTTTATCTCTTTTTTCATTTGAGGAGAACTCGGGGTCTGGCACTTGGGATGTGGGGATAGTGGTACCCACAGTGGAGGCTTGCATTTGAAAGGAATTCTGTAACCCTGAATTATTTTTAAAACTGGCTTTGGAGCCTTTAGCTTTTCCCATACATTCGCATAGCGCGCCAGACGACCCGCTATCATGAAGTCAGAATTTTCGCGTTGGGCGAAAATTTTTGGAATTTTGTTTCGACTGATTCTTATTGGCATTATCGTCGAAATTAGACCTTTGTCGAGTGTTTTTGTTAGCATGCGGTCTTAGACTATGCTGATTTTGCGCAAATCTTTTGTGTGTATATCCTTGTGAAGGATAGTTAGATCCCTGCGAGGGATAGTAATTAGTAACAGGGGCTCCAGGCGGAGCAAAATATGGCTGATATGGGTACGCATTTTGCATAGCATACGTCTGCGGAAATCTGTTTTTGTAACCTTGAAATTGATGACCCTGCGCGGGTGTTTTCGCATTGGATGGACCAGCTTGCGCAGCTGACCAGTTGGGTTTTTGGGTTGAATTACGTGCTGGCCAAACCACTTTTCCGATACCACCAGCTTTTTCGATCGCAACAGAAAATGCATCGTTGCTAAACAAAAAATTACTACTCGGGGGTATTTTGCGTAAATGAGATCGCACAAATTTATCCTTAACAGATCGCAATATGCTATCCCGCCTTTGCTCTATAATGTCAGCCCTATGCCCACATGCAAGTTGCACAAGATCGTTTGATATTTTATTATAACTACCTTCAACAAAAATCTCATTGATTTTTTCTTTCATTGAGGTTGGAGATAGATCATTTGGATGAGCCGCTGCCCAACTGAGAAATGTTTCGAATCCTGCCTGCGCGGCATCTTTTTGTTTCATAAGAGCCAGTGTTATAGCAGCATAACTACGATCGGCCACACATAAAGAAGGGTATCTATCAAAAGGCTTTATTTCTTCGTTACATTCAAGTTCCACAAATCCAGGGGTAGACGAATAAATTTTTTGGACTTCAGAATAACGGACGTCCCGCCACTCGGGGGTATCTAGATGTTGAACCACCGTTAATAGTTCTAAATGGGCTTTTGACGATTTAGAAATTGATGGTTCCTTTAACACTGTGTTTATTGAAAAGTTAACACTAGGGTCGTGTTCAGGACGATCGTTATCCGAAAACAATTCGTCACTAACATTTACACTAATCTCATCGTCAGTATTTTCAGGCATAGGCACCGGTGGACAGTTGTAAAAAGAATTTGATGGCAGGGTGCTGTGAGATAAAAATTGTTGAATTTCACATATTTGTTCCGAGAGCTTGCGAAGCTCGTCCGATTTTTTATGACGTTTAGCTTTCATCGTTTGGGAAGTAACCGTACATTTTCTTTTTCTCGAATGTGGACGACTACTCGCCGACACGTTTTGCACCGGTACCGCCGCCGCAGGGGGGTTAGATTCACCAGAACTGGACGATGATGAGCTACTGTCATCTTCGCTTGCACTTTTTGAGTTCATTTTCCGAACGGTATCACCGTTATAATTATATCAAAAATAGGTCTATATAGTCGATCACTATCAAAGCCACAGCACAAATATATCAAATAAGGTACTCACGTTTTTTGATCGCAGGTTTCAAACTCTGCTTACACTTAAGGTCCGCTCAGTTCAAAAAACGAATCACCAATGATCTAAAAATGGCTTCGTGCAAAATAGCACAACTCCGCCACCTGGTGGAGAATTCTGAAACTAAAACCGGCTACGTAGGGGACTGTTTTAGTCAAATTAGGTACTTTTTCCGCCTCAGCATCGAAAATCGACTCGCCTCTCTCATTATTTAGGCTTCGAATGACGGTACAGTGAGTTAATATGTATTTATTTACAAAAAAAGTATTTAAGTATGTTTATCCGTTGTCTAGTACCCATAACACAAGCCTCGTAGCTTAATTTGGGACTAGAGAATTGGTATGATTGTTGTGTTTATTATTATTATTTATACTAGCGTACCGCCCGCGAATACTTGAGAATTTTGACGACGTCTACTCTCCGAGACCTTTCAAACGGTACCTGAACCATTATTTTAGGTCTAAGCATCGACGAGGCCGCCCCGAACAAAATTGGCGACGCCCTGTAGTAGACCAGGCGAAGATGACCACTTTGGTATCATTACACCATCCTCAATTCCATTTCTTGTCCATTGTCAAGAAGTTAACCAAGAGGTCGCGGGTTCGATCCCTGCACTGTACAAACATTTGTGTGCATGAACATATCTGATTGTACTGGTCTTACAGAAGGACGTGATTTTGTAGACGTATCATGAACATAAAGATTATTGAGACTTGAGATGCGAATATCGTACAACGACCTGTTAAAACAATGGCAGTCATCATGCTATACCCGTGAGGCCATAGGGCATCACGGTGTGTGTTTCAACAATAAGCCTTTTCAAACAATTTCTACGACTATTGTGTATCCTGCTTAACTAATTGCCTAATCCTACTTATCTGGAAATCAAGACTGAATTTCACGCGAGTGGAGCGGGGGGTGGGGGAGAACAGTTAGTTTTCACACTTATCTGTCAAAACCATAGATTGCCTGCCTCCATAGATTTTATATGTAAATACAAAAACGTGACGTCACGGTTGTGTATCAGAAATCTGAGTCAATAGACCCAATATTAATTGAATTTTGTTTGTTTAAAAATTAGTTGTGTACAGCTTTTTGGAAATATACTGGTAGTATTTCATCATAGGGGCTATGTTTTTTTTTAACGCCATGGTCTTGAAATTATTTAAGACAGTTGTCATCATGCCTATTACACAACATTGGCAAAACGGACCTGTCCAAGGTAGCCACCGTAGTCTTCTTCAGTGGGCAGCCCGTGCTTCATGATCCACTGGTACGAGCGGAAATCCTCTCCTCCGTCGCATCCGTTGTTGCCGAAGCTGGAACAAGTTGTTTACAAACATATAAATATACAACAACATCACATACATTGATCTGACTCCGTGGTGAGTAGCTTAAGCACTTGTGTTACAGATATCAGAATCAACATTGGTATTACAAATAAACTTAAATAAATACATATAACACCCAGACCAGTACAAACAAACATGTTTATGCATACAAATGTTTGTACAGTGCGGGGATCGAATCCGCGACCTGTTGGTTAATAGTTAACTTCTTGACCATGACACCAAAATGGTAAGATTAAACATTTAAGTCTTGCCACATAAATAGAGCGCTGACGGTTGCCTGCACACTAGACGTATACCTACGGGTTTTATTGGTGATATTGTTTGATAGCAACATACTTATACATAGGGTTTTAAGCATATAGAAATACAAACTGAATCCAACAGATTTACGGAACGCAGCGTTTTTCAGTATTAAACCCCGGGGTCTTCGCAAAGCCATCGGAAATCCATCCGGACTTATTAACCGCGCTGGATTCTCGCAAAACGCAGCCAATAGTAAAAATGCTCCCGAACGGATGGACTGATTTCGAAGCGGTCTTTTTTATTTGAAGTATAGTCTAATCGCGGTGGTTCATAGCTATGGCTCGTCCAAATCCGTCCAGCCATTGAAGCTCACCAGATGTTCCCCTGGCTCATTCGGGGGGTAAAATACTCCACAAACTACTACTCTACAAAGTTGCCTTCAGTGATGCAGTGGTCCATTAGTAATGGAATAATTAGCATTAGCATCATTAATTAGCATGCTATTTCATCGTTAGCAATAATTAAATTATTTAACATTGCGAAATTGTGTGAATGCTAAAATACACGGACAACGACGTGTCGTAGCTTTCATAGATTCGCACGCACTGCTTTAGCAGGCTGCTAATAGCAGCCGCTATTAGCACTAGCAGCCAATTGAAACTCGTTCGCGTGCTGTCGGGCGACGATCGGCTTTCGAGCTTTACCCGAGTAAAAGGCGAACAAAGAAAGAGAAGAGAATACTGCATCCTTGCATTTAGAGTCGTATTTTGCGTACGGTTTATTGAACTATTTATTTGAATGAAATTATTTGTCTATTTCGTGACTTGATTGAATTATCTATCCGGTTCAGGTTTCATTTTACTGCAGTCAAATTTAATTTTAATCTTAGTCACAACACTAAAATGTACATTTCATACAATTTTTTTTTTATTTCGCAAAACGTTCACAATTTCGCAATTTAATATTATACGCTAGCTAACGCTATTTCTCATTCTCATTTTCTATAAAATTTCATATTAGCATAACAATAGCGCGTAGCATGCTATACAGCCGACCATCTTGCTGGAAGGTGCAACCTTGGAGGTAGTCGACAAGTTTTATTACCTGGGGTCCACCGTGTCAAGCAATCTCTCCCTTGACGGTGAGATCGATACTCGCATCGGCAAAGCGGCCACGACGTTCGGCAAACTACGTACAAGAGTATGGAATAATAAACACTTAACGGTCAGGACAAAGGTAATCGTAAACCAAACTTGCGTCTTTAGCATACTCTTGTACGGAGCCGAAACCTGGACGTATGCAAAACAGGAACGTCGACTTAACACCTTTCATATGCGCTGTCTTCGTAGCATTCTCAACATAACATGGAAGGACAGGGTAACAAACGAGAGAGTGCTAGAGATTGCACAGCTTCCTAGCATCACCGCCCTACTAAAACAGAGACGTTTGCGGTGGCTAGGGCATGTGCACCGAATGAGCAGCACTCGTTTGCCCAGACAGACCATGTTGAGTCAAGTCGCTTTCTCGAAGCGTAAAGTTAGACGTCCCTTACTGCGATTCAAAGACTGCGCAAAACGCGACATGATCGCATTCAATATCGATCTCGACACATGGGAGGATCTGGCTATCGACCGCGTTAAGTGGAGAAAAGCGTATATTATATTATATATATATTAGATATCTATGTGCATTAATGGGGAGGTTGAGTAAGTAGTACTTACTAAGTACTAACCAAAGCTTTCCTCATTTTACTAATATCAACGAATGTAATATGACTGTTTATTTGGTATTGGTAATTTGGTATGCTTACATAGACTGATAAGGAAATCAGAGAGTAAGCTTCAAAAATACTTAATAGCATAGTGGCTAAGCACTTTTGTGTTAACCGTATTTCGTCAAAACGCACTTCTCGTGTACAAGATCCATTGACATTCAAATCCTAATATTGAATGAAATAAGGTGCCAAGCAAGACTCTATTGATGCGTTTAATTTTATCGTATGTTTGTCCCTTTGACAGCGGACGAATTCATATGATAGCTATGTTCATTAATGTGGTGGTTGAATACTTACTTATTAACTAAGATTAGGTACTTACCTAATCTTTCCACATTATAACATCAATTTACTTAATACGAGTATGTTTGTTTAGTTGGTATGCTTACATAAACTGTTTTAGGAAAACCGAATCAAAATCATCTGTCAAGTTAAAAAAGGCTTAATTCATCGATGACAACAAGTCGATTATTTGTTATACCTGAAAGACGTTACATTAATGGTTAATTTCATCGAATTTCTTTTGGCATTCGACCAAATTAACCATCGATTGATCGGTCAAACAAATAATCGACGTGTTGTCATCGATGAATTGTAATTTGACGAAACGTATTTCGAAACGGAGTGGTAAACCCCATTCGGGGGTTTCTTAACTGAAAATGTAGTTCTATTGCGTCGTTACAACTCGTGTCGGAAAACATGTTGTTCAATTTATTTCGGAAGTGACTATTTAGTTTAAAGAGTTACGCGTATTCATGGTATACGTTTGTTTAGCAACAAAGTTGAATCAACGTGTTGCGGAGTTGCTGTCAACATGTTGCTGGCAACACTGCGTGCGTGATGCAGAGTTGATTTAACATAGTTGCTAGCAATGTTGCTGAGCGGCGAGAATGTTCTCGCCGCTCACCAACAATGTTGTCCTACACAAATGTTTACCATGAATTCGAGGCTTTACGTATGCTGTCTGACTTATGTCGGTCATATCTTTAAAAATTGTTCATTTTCAGAATAGTAAAATAAATAAATATTTCACAACAATCACACCAATTCTCTAGTCCCAAATTAAGCTACGAGGTTTGTGTTATGGGTTAGTTACTTAGTTAGTTTTGCAGGGCTTTTTCCGCACTTAGCCTCACGATTGGGCCATTGTGCGTGTTTGCCTTTATTCCAACCAGCCCAAGTCTTCCCAGAAGGCTAGCAGCCTGCCTAGGCCACTAAAGATTTCCGGGAATGATGTTGGGTTTTTTAGAATGTCTGCTCGCTGTTTTTCCACACTTGTGCACTCCATGAGTACATGCTGTGGCGTTTCCTCTTCCTCGAGGCATCCTCTGCATCGAGGGCTGTTTGTTACACCTATGTTAAATGTGCTTGTTTAGGAGACAATGGCCTGTTATTATCCCTATAACTCTGCGTAGATTGTCGCGCGTTAGTTTGGCGAGGTTGCGGGCAAGCTTTTTAGATGGCATCTGAATTGCATTTTTATGTTATTCATTCATTGTTTGTGTTGTGTTATGGGTACTAGACAACGGATAAACATACTTAAATATTTTTTTTGTAAATAAATACATATTATACATAGAAAACACCCAGACCAGTACAAATACACATGTTCATGCACACTTATGCTTGTACTGTGCGGGGATCGAACCCGCGCAGTAGTTCATAGTTCATTGAAGATTCCATTGTGCCTCTCACCACAAACCAAAAATCATACAGTGATACAAAAGCAAGAATGGGTGAGAGTGCTTAATAGGTAGGTAATGGGAATCGGTTTGTGTATCGCTGGCACCTGTAGTAGTTAATAAATCTGATTAACAGGTAGCCAGGCAGGAGTTACGCATATGACTAGGAGTGTGTTTTGTTTTGCCAGTCACGGGAAAAACATTTGCCCAACATCATCATCATTAGGCCTTTTTTCATCTTGACAGATGATTTTGATTCGGTTTTCCTAAAACAGTTTATGTAAGCATACCATTAGAACAAACATATTAAGTACATTGATATTAACTGTAACTGACAGACGAAAAAGAAAAGAAAAAACAAGCATTACAAAAAATAACATGACATGTAGCACCTGCCTTTACAACCTTTGTCCAATAGATAAAGCAATGATCATAACTGAAGTTTTTTCCAGATATTAACTTTATTTGTAACATAAGATTTAAAAAAAATATCTATTCCAAAACCATTCAATACGACTGAGAGGCAGGCAAGTAAAAGAAGAGTACAAAATTAATACGTCAACAGATGGCGCTGTAGGCTATTGACTCGCGTTAAAACCCGGAATCGCCTGATAACCCTAGACGATTTACTGTAAGTACTGAGCTAGTAACACACAAAGTGCTGCTTAGCTACTATGCTATTAGATATTTTTGAAGCTTACATTCTGTTTCCTTAAAACAGTTTATGTAAGCATAGCAATACCAGATAAACAAACATCTATATGTCGTAAGACAGTTAAAAAAAAACACGGGTTGCACTCCGGGAGTGCCGGCAGAAGTGAAAACTTAACAACCGTCTTACGGTTTTTCGATCAGCATCACGTGACCTGACGCGAGTTTCACAGTTTCTACCCATGCCACAAAAGTGCTCAACGCCGCTAAAGAAGTTTTCACTTCAAAAATCGGATTTTTGCGAAAATCCTAGGACAATTGCAAAAAACCGGATAATTGGAATCTAAGAACAAATTTCGTAATCATCCGAGCTATTTTTAGGATCATTGCAAAAATCCGAGTTTGTTTCGGACAATCAGAAATTTGAACGCTGATTGGTTGTTCTATGAGTCGACTTATAATGTCTTTATTCTGGTTGGGCAGAACATGGCTCATCACAGAGGACTATAGAGATAGGAAAGCAATCATCAGCCTATATACGTCCCACTGCTGGGCACATGCCTCACCTCAACTATGAGGTGGTGCGAGCCATACTCCACCACGCGGGCTCAGTGCGGATTGGTGGAGGGGCGTGTGTAAGTGACCAACCTTACTGTCAGATGTTATTAAGCCGCCCGAGGGCCTCCGACCAGGCTAACGACTAATATCTATCGATATTAACCGGGACCAACAGCTTAACGTGCCTTCCGAAGCACGGAGATGCTTGTAAATAGACGTCACTTTTATGGTCAGAATCCATCCCAAACATGACCGCGCCGTAGGTTGCTTAACTTTTGGTATCACTACCAAAGCGCTTCAATCACTGCGCCACAAGCACCCCTTGAAAAAAAACACTTCGTTTACGAACAAGTGCGCTTAATATTTGGGCTCAGTCGACCCTAGTTTAATAAGTTATACATTTCTTATTCACTCACCCCCAAGAACAGTCAATGAGAGCCTGCTGACTCAGCCTCACAAGATGTCCGCCGTTGTGTAGGAATAAGGCCCCTTCCACCGCTCCCACAGTGCCGAAGGACCAACAAGATCCGCATACTGATTGATCTGAATGGAGAAAGAGATGTTTTATTTTTTAAAAAGATTTTCTTAAATAAATATCGACAGATATTAGTCGTTAAGCTTGGTCGGAGGCCCTCGGGTGGCTTAATAACATCTGACAGTAAGGTTGGTCGCTTACCTTACACACACCCCTCCACCAATCCGCATTGTTCAAAATTGAAATGAAACAATTTTTTCAAAACTATGTAATGACAACTAACACCTTAGTCTACCTGTGACCACGGACGCTGAAAAGGGTCAGCTTAAATCAAAATGTAAATAAATCGCGAAATAATCCGTAAAAAGTGTCTCGTTTCGATGTCTACTGTTTGCGTAAACCGAAGAAACAAATATTGTTCAAAAATATTTGTCACCGAAATCAGAACTTCTGGCATTTTTTGGAAGCATTCATTTATATGTATATTACACAAACTTCAAGACGTGTTTTTTTTCTAAGAAACACGGTTATTAATGTCGACTTAATTAATGACAATTGCTAAATGTTTATGAAAAACTAGCTTTTAGCCGCGACTTCGTCCGCGTTAGATAGTTTTTTTGGAATACGTTGTTTTCCCGTGGTCAAAAGTAACTCATGTCCTTTCGTGAGTCTCAAACTATCTCCTTGCCAAATTTCATTTAAATCTGTTCAGTAGCTTAGGCGAAAAAGCGATCGGCCCACTTGAATTTTCCCATAAGAATATAAGTATGGATTACCTACCTTTAACCGGTGTAACAGCACCAAACAGCCTCCAGTCGAACTCCGACGGCAGCTTATCACTCTCTTCATCTACAACCGAGTCGGTGTATGGGAACGGAAGACCTATAACAAAATACGAGTTTTTCATTATAAAAAATATTTTCTAGCTTAAATGTATACGATTGAACGGCAATGAGACAAAATTCGAAACGTCGTAGGATCGAATTGGAAATTCGACCCGACCCGATTACCTACATTACAAGTTAATGTTTTATAGGAATTTTTTTATTAGTTAATAAATGGAAAAAAACGTATTAAAACAAAGATTTGTGAACAAAATGACGGTGTTCCCTCTTTCTTATAACTTGAGTTCATTCAAAGCGAAAGTCAATAGGCACCTTCTGGGTAAGCTCGCTACATCGCCGACATCTTCTTTACCTCTTAGAGGGAGAATGATGTCAAGAGCGAACCCATATTAATAAATAAAAAAATACAAATTATTACAATTTTCATCCATGTTGATTGACCCATAAAGTACTAGCTGTGCCCTGCGGTTTCAATCGCATAGAACTCGTTTTCTACGTATCACACAAGAGCCGTGAAGTTTTAGGGTAAAAAAGTACCCTTTGTGATATTCCAGGTTATAATGAAATGAAATTCGTTTATTTGCAAAAACACAGGTATAATCTATGTTTAAAATTTCAATCAAATCGGTCCAGTAGTTTTGGCGTGAAAGAGTAAAAAACATCCATACATACGCACAAACGCGACGTTTATAATATTACTAGCGCCAGCAACTTCGTCTGCGTTTAGTTAGTTAGTTAGTTAGTTTTGCAGGGCTTTTTCCGCACTTAGCCTCACGATTGGGCCATTGTGCGTGTTTGCCTCTATTCCAACCAGCCCAAGTCCTCCCAGAAGGCTAGCAGCCTGCCTAGGCCACTAAAGATTTCTGGGAATGATGTTGGGGTTTTTAGAATGTCTGCTCGCTGTTTTTCCACACTTGTGCACTCCATGAGTACATGCTGTGGCGTTTCCTCTTCCTCGAGGCATCCTCTGCATCGAGGGCTGTTTGTTACACCTATGTTAAATGTGCTTGTTTAGGAGACAATGGCCTGTTATTATCCCTATAACTCTGCGTAGATTGTCGCGCGTTAGTTTGGCGAGGTTGCGGGCAAGCTTTTTAGATGGCATTCGTCTGCGTTTATTTCCCGTTCCCGTTCCGTATTAGTTTTTCCGTGAAAAATCTTCACCCTTTTTTATATGGTGCTATTATTTTATTATTATTCTAGATACATTGCGCCCGCATTGCACATCAAGCATTGAGCGCGTAGTAGGTACCTACCTACTTGACCATTATTTTGTTACGGAGTTGTTTGAAAACTGTGATGCAGAATATATTATATTTTTAAACTTTCAACGCCACCAAGAAGGAAAGAAATAATCACCACGTGACATGACTTATCTGCTCTCTGCGCAAACAATAAGAAGCAATGACCAATCAGAAATAAGTATCGTCGAATAATAAAGAAAACAATGCGCTCGCTTCGGCGCGCCCTTATTCAGGTAGCTCACTCGTTTATACATAATATAGTTTATTTATACATAATATTCACAACAGTATATTAATAAATCACGAAAGACCGGAACAATTTCCGGAAAAAAGTCTTATCCATATTATGCTTTCTGTGAACATTTATGGTACAAGTACATAAAATCGGCCTACCTACTCCGATCCCTGGTGATAAGGGTTGTCCACCTTAAACATTTATATGGCAAAACAACGTTTGCCGGGACAGCTAGTATATATATAACATTCGCGTGTCACAATCTTCGTTCCCGTACTCCTTCGAAACGGCTCGACCGATTTTCATGAAATTTTGTGAGCATATTAAGTAGGTCTGAGAATCGGCCAACATCTATTTTTCATACCCCTTTGTGATAAGCAAAATAATTTATATAGCAAAACAACGTTTGCCGGGTCACCTAGTATATTTAGATAAGTAAAGATAAGATTTCTAATGGTACAATGTATGCCATATTTACCCTGGTTAGGTCCACTGTAACGACGTCCGCGTAACGCAGCCAGTTCATCATCAGTGCGGTCGGCCAAGTGGTTAACAGCCAACGTGTAAGTGTGCATAGCACGGTTTGTGGAATGGATGTACCTGGACAGAACCAGTGACTTAATTGTTTATTCGGTTTACGCGACCAGTAGATAATTGAAATGATACACTTTTTTGTGTCTACCTGTGACAACGGACGCTGAATAGGGTCAAAAACGTCAGGTTAATATAATAATAATAGTCCTCCTGGCCGATTTTGACCACGGCGGCCAATCTCAACAGAGATCAGGCAACTTCGCAGGAGACATTATATAGTGCACAAGTGTGAGCGCAATACACAGGTGCACTCACTGTTCTATCACTCTCAAAGTTAGGTGAGTCGGCAATCCGACATGACCGGAGAGAGATCAGGCGCAGGACCAACGGCTTAACATGCTTTCCGAGGCACGGGGTCGTAACACCGCCAACTTTCCGACTCCCAGCTGTTTTGAGAAGTTCATGACAGAAAATCTCAGAAACAATTTTGTCTCGACCTGGGATTCGAACCCAGGACCTCTCGGAGGTAAGGCAGAAACGTTGCCACTAGGTACACCAACGAGACAGTCAGGCAGGTTAAAATAAAATATAAATGAATCGCAAAATTATCCGTGAAAAAGTATATCATTTCAAATAACAGTAGCTGTGAGCTTTTTTAATATCGTGCCGATTTCATCACGCACACGGGCTTGCGCGGGAGTGTGCGGACCGGATTTGCGTACAGTGTTAATGGGGTAAACACGAACAACTTTCGTAACGTATTCGTAGCGTTTACCTATCGTTAACTTGTCAACTTGTATAGTGAAAACTGTCAGTTTCTGATGTTTGGACGACACGAATACGTTACAATAATGTTCGTGCTCACCCCACTGTCCACCAAAGCGTAGCGAAGCAGCAGAGCGGAGTGAGCCGAGTTCCTGGCTGTATTTTTCGCGCCAGCGCTCGTTTCTACGCTCAGCTTCCACGAACCGCTTACCGGCGATGTGTGCAATTTTTGAACTAGTACGCAACTCTCTAGCAACTGAAAAGGAGCGGAGATTTTGTGCAATCCTAATTAGTTGATATTTCTCCGGTCGCTCCGCTCCGCGGTCGTCCAGTGGACAGACACTATACCTCTTTTACCTCAAAAGCTGCCTGAAAAATAAGTAAATATAAATATTTCTACCTCAAATTCTGCCTGAAGATATTCAATCGTTTGGCGTGTTCGATTTCACTGGCGTATTGTTTGTTGTGCTTGTTCTTGAATCTGAAATAAACGATTCTCAATTAAAAACCCAATTACTGTAATAACATTTTCGTTGAGGTAACAGTGTTAACATATAGTGTACTATATACAAAGCAATATTTTACAGATTAGATTTTCAAAATAGGGTCGACAGAGCCCAAATATTAAGCGCACATGTCCGCAAATGTAGTGTTTTTTGAATTCGGTCTCTCTATCGGTCTTTCTTTCTCTATGTTTCTCTATCTTTGCCTATCTTCTATAAGATTCTTTTCTTTTCTAAAAACAACAGACTGGACAACGAACGTCCTCTAGTAGAGTGTAATGTAACGAACACTTAATTCTAACACTGTTATATTTATTTATTTAAAAAATATGTACAAAAGGGTGGACTTATCGCCGTAAGGCATTTTACCTGGTAAACTCCTCGTGCAGATGTTCCTCGTGGCCTGGGTGAACAAACTCCTTCATCGGGTTGAAGGTAGCGTAGTGGCGAGCGCCCGGGCCGGGGAAAGACGTGCATTGCATACCTAGTTGGAATGAAAAATTCTATATTACACTAATCACACAATCTTTGTTTGTTTGTTTGGATCCGTAAATCACACAGTCAAAACTAACTACCTATATTTAACATGGTCGCATATTTGATTAGTCGGTTTACGCTAACAGTAGACATTGAAATGATACACTTGTTTACGAATTATTTCGCCATTTATTAAAATTTTATTTTAACCTGACGTTTCGGACCCCTTTTCAGCGTCCGTGGTCACAGGTAGACTAAGGTGTTAGTTGTTATTACATGGTTTTGAAAAAAAAAAACTACCATTACTCAAAAATATTAAGTTACGTTCCTATCTATACAAAATGAGCTAACAGTATCTTAAGGTCTTGCAGTCCGAAACGTCAGGTTAAAATAAAATGTAATTAAATCGCGAAACAATCCGTTTAAGTATATCATTTCAATTTAACATGGTCGACGATTTTTACGGGCACCAGTGTAACTAATCTCACATATATATATATGTAACGCTAACACAAAACGAGTTTTGATTGGTCAATCGTAGGGGTTACAAAAGAGCTTATAACACGAACCAATTAATTCAAACTTAACCTTACGTACGTGTACCTTGTGTACGTAATACACATTATGAATGTAAATCAAAAGTATCACTAGTTTTTCTAGTGCTACTACTCCCCACTAGATGTCACCACAAATGGTATCATATGCCCTAATGTTTGGAACTATCTGAATATTTTGAACCTATTCTAGGTAAAATCAAATGGTAGATCGAATTTAGGTTATACTTTTTATAAAGGAATTTGATAACTATTTTAGTAAAGATATTTGGTAATTATGCTTGCCGATGGTATGAAATGGTTATTTTCACTTGACTAGCCATCCCGTTCGCCGGCATGATTGAGCTTTTAAGACTGTTTCATATATGAACAATACCTCCTTTTTAAGCCCTTAGTGAGGGTGAGCCGTTCATACAACGAGTTGGCCCGCAGTGGTAGAGACCTTGATTTGTTTAAATGACAGTTTTTTTCGGTACAAAAAACTTGTAACTTACCTACATATTTCAGAGTGGTTAGATACCCTCGACCCTGCTCACACACATTTACGTAGAATTTAGAAACTCGATAGAGTCAAGTACTTACTGGCATCGATCTGAAAGACGTTGGGGTCGATATCGTCTATATCGTAGTCGTCGTACGTGAGGTAGTAGTGGTCGTAGTGGGAGCCCAGCAGTGAGTTGAAGCCTTTCATTTCATACCTGCGACAAAAATTTATCTTGATGTGTTAATTTTCACAGAACCATCGCGATCAATCTTGTACTCGTAATGAAGATAGTAAACTCATTATTGCACATCACAATAATATACACTGATATATGTATAATTTAGGCGGTCTAATCTTTACGAGCGATCTCTTCCAGACAACCTACGTGGTAAGAAAATTGTTAATAACATGAGTTAAAGGCATTGAAAAAAGTTTGAATTGATTTGAAGTGTTTTGATTTAGAACATCACATGTGATAATAGGTTTGTTTTAAGATCATAATTAAAATAAATATAACCTTTGTTAAAGTTTGAGGTTTGAACTCGAACCGATTTCAAAGATGGCGACGTTGGCTTTACAAAGTTGAAAGCTGAAAAGCATAATTATTTTGCTTATGATTTCCACTAAACGACGCCAGAGCAGGAACCCAAATACATCCAACTCTAATCGCTTGAAAAAACTAGAGCTGGAAGTCGTAGGACTTACAATACAACTCACAACGTGACACAGAAGATACACCTGGAAACTCAACACTGACACCAACAAAACACTCGACGCGTTTAGCCACTACACGTGACTTGCGCTGGCGTCGGTTTGTGGAAATTTAAAGCAAAATAATTCTCCTTTTCTGCTTTATATAATATATGACGTATACATAATAGTAACGCTTAATTATATAATTATGATTCGCATGCGTAAACTGCTTTTTCCGGGGTTATTTTTAACGTGGCACGACTTATTATAACACATGTTTTGTAATGCCTAGTGTTTGTAAATATTGTGAAAAGTTATAGTATGTCTTACCTGACAGGAATGGCAATGGAGTCGCCCCTCAGTGTCTTCTTGTACTTCACCCACATCGTGTACTTGTTCACTTTGTCGCCAATGGTGGTGATCATCCGCCATTTTGCCACGTCGGAATCTTGCATCGTCTCTGTGCCTGGTGATTTAAGAAAATAAATAAATATACAACATCACATACATTGATCTGACTCCGTGGTAAGTAGCTTAAGCATATGTGTTACAATTATCAGAATCAACAGTGGTATTACAAATAAACTTAAATAAACGCATATTATAACACCCAAACCAGTACAAACAGACATGTTCATGAACACAATCGAACCCGCGACCTCTTGGTTAATAGTCAACTTCTTGACCATTACACCAAAGTGGTCGACAAAAAAAATGGTTACTTAAAATAAATACTTATAATAAATCTTTGGAGAGGTCAATTCTGTACATTAAATATATTTCCAAAATAACTATCAGGGGGTGATTAGGGATCGATACTGATGCCAAAACATTTGTTTGTCTGTCTGTATGTACAACCGACATAGAAACAAAAACTACTCGACAGATTTTAACAAAACTTGGTACAATTATTTTTCATACTCCTGAGCTAGTTATAGCATACTTTTCATCACGCTACAATCAATAAGAGCAGAGCAGTGAAGATAAATGTTGGGAAAACGGGAGAAGTTACTCCATTTTTTAAGCTTCCGTCGCGTGTGCAACCTTAATGGTTAAAGCTACACATAAATCATGTATGACGGAAATGTTCTCCTTAAAATTATATAAAAAATATCCCACGACAGCATATGCCTATCTTTTATAGTAAGTTAATTATAAAAGATAGACATATGCTGTAGTGGGTAAACAATGGTGGGTGGTGCAATTACACCTGTAACTCCCGATCGCTAAGCAGTTCGAAGCTTTCTGATTGTATATATCTACTCTACGTTTTTAACACTCTCAGTCGTCGTGTGATCGCCAAGTATGTATTGCAGATTCAAAAGTGTTATGATGATAGATAAGTCCCGTTAACAAATGGGTAGGATTTAGTCTGGCATTAAGCTGCAAGCAAGCAATCCCCTTAGACGAAAAAAATATCACTTATAGAACAGCACTGCATTGATAAATTTCGTCACATTACCAACTTAAATAAAATTTTACTCAAGTTAGTTTGAATTGGAACGTGATATGTAAGTTAGGTCATACGTTACTAAAAAGCCAATAAACAGATTAAAATGGCCATAAACCCTAATTGATAAGCATTTCAGTAGAACAGAAATTATTGATTTGGCACAGTCGGTCAGAAAGACATTTAGAACTTTTATTGATTGATAAGAATTACTGTTTAGTAAAAAACTTTTAGGAAAAATTTTTTTTTTTCAAAAAAGTTTTTTATTTTTCACAAACTTTTATCGAATTATGCTAAGTCATAGAAACTAAACGTGTATACAAAATTTCATCTCTATCGGACACTTGGAAGTGGGTAAAATTTTGCTTACACGATTTTTGCGAAAGAGGCATTCGGCGAAAGACACATTCTGAGAAAGAGACATTTTGCGAAGTGGACGTTCTACAAATTATAATTTTTGTGTTTTCTCTTTTATTTATTTCGTCGCGCCGCTCACTAATGATTTCTGCTTAGCCCAAAGGTATGACTGTTAGAGAATGCCCTACGGCGTTAAGTCCACCTTTTGTACATAGACTTGTTGTGCAATTAAGCTTAAATAAATATAATGTGTCGCCTAATATCATCCACCCAATGACAGGTGGACCGCCCTGAAGGTATTTTGTTCATGCAGGGTCACCACACCAGTTATCGTCTCTTATATTTTTAAGGTGACCATATTGATGATGACCATAGTAGCAAACGTATCATAAAAATAAAGTAAAAAACGTACCGACAAACTTAAAGTCCGTCATGTCGGGCAACACCGTCTGGATAGTGATAGCTTGTTCCGCGCTGCCATTCACTTGCAGACATGTTTGTTGGTTGAGAACCGATTCAGTTGTCACTGGAGCGATCTGAAACAAAATAATGTGATTATTATTAAATGAGAGACGAAAATCTCATACATCACTTTGGTGTAATGGTCATGAAGTTGACTATTACTACCAAGAGGTCGCGGGTTCGATCCCCGCAATGTACAAACATTTGTGTGCATGAACATGTCTGTTTGTACTGGTCTGGGTGTTATTATGTTGTATTTAAGTTTATTTGTAATACCACTGTAGATTCTAATATCTGTAACACAAGTGCTTTAGTTACTTACCACAGATTCTGATCAATGTATGTGGTGTTGTTGTTGTATAGAAACGGTTCTGCATATTTTTACGAGACCTACATTTTGTTAAGTTAAACTGACACACAATAATGCTATACATATACCAAAAAAACACTGGACATGGTTACCCAAATGTAGCAAATAGCTAACATGCATTTTCCAAACAATCAGTTTACACAAAGGCATTTAGTTACCATTACTCACCCATGTGATGAATATTTCGATGACCCGATGACATATCTATGGCACACCTGTGTCCATACCATGACTCATTGTAACTATTACATTAAAAATCTGCTCACACTTGGTACGTTATTAAATTGAAATAAAATTGGTTCCAGTATTCCGCTACTGTCTATTCCTCTAGCCTAACTAACCTTTTTTTAACGTCAAGAAAATGCTGTTACGCATACCCCCCAGCCGCGGGGGCCGCAAGGGGTTATGTGGGACTCCATGCCTCAGAGAGAGAACCCGCCTACCCACTAAAAACCTGACGGTGCCCTTCGGTGCCATGTGAGTCGGGGACGTGGCGGGTTCACGGTAGGCCGAGAGGCCACAGGCATCCACCGCAATTCCTCGGAGTCGGTCGGCTCACTTTGCAGCGAGCCCGTCACTGGTTGCGACGAGGGAGAAATTCGACCCCCTCGCAGAAACCACAGACGGCGCGCGGGAACACGCGCAACACCGTCTCGATTATTCGCTTACCTAGGACAACGAGTGAGCATAGTCCGCAGTTTTGGATGAAACCATCCCTGTCACTTAGAACCTAACCCAACTCGCAGTGCTGACGACGACTAGAAGCGGAGCCTCTATCTACCTCTTTTTGGTTTGATCTAAGTAGGGAACACGGCTCATTGGTTAAGAAACAGGGACAGTGACAGATTTGGCTATAGTCAAAACTATTGACATCGGCTTTAAGCAGCGGTGGGCTTTTTTAGTTGTGGGCCCCAAATTTTAGGCGTAGGCCGTAGACCGAGAGGCCACATAGCTTAACTTACCTAAACTAGCTTAAAACAACCAGCCTACTACGAGAAACGATATCCGTCAAAACGATAATATGTACAGACGACAGATTTTAATAATCATGTGTACTTGTGTCATAAAATGATAAAACGAGTATCATTTTGGCGGATATCATTTTTTGTAGTTCTCTGGGCCATAGTTTCGGAACCATGTCTGCCACTTTTACAGGTTCGACTGTACCAGTGCACGCGCTGGTTTAACGTTAAGGAGTTCGGCCCCAAGGATGTAGGTAAGATTCAGTAGGTAGGAAAATTTTCACCTTACTGCAAAGGGGTATTATTTAATTCAAATTCAAAATTGGTATATGCTATTAAATAGGGTGGGTACAAAAAAATGTTGATCGTAATAAATGACAAAGTGCTCCCATTTAACCATATACAAAAGCATGCAAATGTAAAAGCATCAAATAAAGTTAATTACATATCAATAAATAGACAACCTTAAAACATTCAATGTCAGATGAATTATATGTATCGATTATTTTATTAATTTGGGTAGATCTTCTGTTCAAATCTTGTTCTCCAAAAAGTCCTTTATAGAATAGAAGGTTTTCTCCATAAGCCATCTACGCAATTACTTATTAAACATTGGCGTAGGCAGTTGTTTAATAGAGTCTGGGATTTTATTAAACCTTAACCTCTACCTACGACCAAAAGGGGTAGTCTATGCTTACCTTGACGGATGTCCCATACTTGGGGTAGACGTTCGAACTCATCTGGTACGTCTTGACCATGGTGCCGTAGTAGTCGATGCGGGACTTGCCATTTTTACTGTCAAACCTGTCGAGAGCACAATTAAATTGGTTAACAACAAATAATAACAAAAAAAAAAACACACAAATTAAAAGGCCTCAAACTAAGCGTAAGCTTGTTAAAAGGAACGAGACACAAATGGTCGGGCTGATTACACAAACATATGCCTTATGCGGGATTCGAACCCATAACCGACGGGTCTGTTGTCCGGATAGCGCACCACTAGACCAAGGCTGTCGTCAAACTTGCTGATTCTTAGTCAAATGCTTATTCTGGCTAGGCGCTAGGTCTCGAGTCGAGCTGAGGCTATCCTAAGTGAATATGCTCGATATACTGTGTGACAACCGTGCTAAGGAAAAACCGAAATTCAAAATTTAAAAACCCCTGACACATGGGCTAGGTAAACCGTTGGTGAGCTTCGATGTCTGGACTGAATTTGACCAGCCACAGCTAAGAACCACCATGAATAAATTATCTTTCAAAAAAACAAAGTCCATCGATTCGGGAGCTACAATGCCACAGACAGTCACACACAAATAGAATAGTGGTCAAACTTACAACACCTCTCTCCTTGCGATCGGGGCTATAGAAACTGACTGGTGCATTTTACAGACGCATTTGAATACTGTGTGCTAAATAGCATTTCGGGAAAGTTTTTAGCCTCGTCTTATTTTACGGGTTGAAGTTTTAGTTGCCTCTGGATGATTAAATAAGGTTTTAAATAAATAAATATTTCACAACAATCACACCAATTCTCTAGTCCCAAATTAAGCTACGAGGCTTGTGTTATGGGTACTAGACAACGGATAAACATACTTAAATACTTTTTTTTTGTAAATAAATACATATTATTCATAGAAAACACCCAGACCAGTACAAACACACGTGTTCATGCACACATATGCTTGTACTGTGCGGGGATCGAACCCGCGACCCTTGGTTTTAGAAGTCCGACATGTAGACCACTGCACCAAACGGTCGTCAAATAACTTGGCTTGTTTTTGTTATATTTATTAGATGACTAGATACTTACTAGACTACTACTAGCTATGACTAGCTATTAGTAGACTACTAGACTTAGTAGCCGTTGTCATAAGCAGCTATGAACATAAAATTATTATAACGATTTGAACAGGATAAATGCATGGACAGAATATTGTGTACATAGTTTAAAAATAGCTTTCACTTGTGTTTAAATTATTTGGTAATGTTATTTTTATTGCACAAAAAAACTTATACGGCGGGGAGGGGCAAAACGTATTTTTATTCTTTATTTATTGCAATTTTATATTTTATATGGATTTGTAAGTGTAATTAATTATTTATGAATGTTGTGTGCTATTCTAAAATATTGTTAGTAAATACATAGCATATTCTGAAACTAAAATGGAGATTCATAGTTTGATCGTCCTTAGCAGATATCACGCAATAGTTACAAGGTTACTTCAGGTCAATCTTGAGTAAATAGACACTTATATGTTTGCGTGTTTTATCAAAAGTCTGCGGTATATACGTTAATATTTCATGACGAACCTCAATATTTTCGCAGGTTTACAAATTAATGAGATTTCAGAAAAGTAGTATACCAATGTAGTGTGTCTTAGTAAACTGAACCATTGGTCGAAATTTAAGGTAGGTATTTCGCTGACAGTAAACTTTACGTTTTAAATTGGGCCTATTTATTCACCCTTTGCAGTAAAAATTACCTATATAAGTCAGTACTTACCGTCAGTACATACCTACCACCTACATAATAAGACACGTAAATAAAATCATCTAAAAAATATAAATATAGATATACATACTAATATTATAAATGCGAAAGTAACTCTGTCTGTCTGTCTGACTGTTATTCACGTATGTTGTCACAATGTTAGTCACGCCTAAACTACTGAACTAATTTGCATAAAATTTGGTATGGAGATATTTCGATACACGACATAGGATACTTTTTACCGCGGAAAAATGACGCATTCCCATGGGAAAATTCAGGTGCGCCGATCACTTTTACGCCTAAACTACTGAACAGATTTAAATGAAATTTGGTAGGTTATAATAAGTTTGACACTTAAGAAAGGACACGAGTTACTTTTGACTGCGGGAAAACAACGCATTCCCATGGGAAAAAAATCCGGGGAATCCGATCCGCTTTCACTCCTAAATTACCAAAGATTTGAATTATATTTGGATAAAATTGGTAAATTACGGGAAATTAAACCACTAATTACCTAGCGTGTACCCACATACGCGGGCAAAAGCTAGTATAGATATATAGAAATACTTTATGTACCTACATATCACACGGAAAAAACACAATAGTAAGTAAGAATTGCGCTTAGATGCCCATTGAGTTTAGTACATTATACTTCAATGTAGATGCCTAATAAAAATAGTATGTGCTGCTTTAAAAACAAATACTTAGATGTTTAAATAAACAACTTTTGTTGATGTTTGTACAAATCAGTACTAAATTGGAACAAAGAACTAAGCATCAATAATTTATTCTCAGCTTGAACTTTATCAAGAGGTGAAAAGGTCAACACAGATAAAGTGTTGTGTTTATAATGATATCAGTTCAATAAGCGTTGAATGAATACAATAAATAATTAGATTACGTTAACTTTAACTAAGTTTGGCTTAAGCAGAAAAAATACAAACAGTTCTTTGAAACACTCTTTCTTCTTACCTAATTGGCATTTATAAAAATAAGCAATTGGGTGTTACTTAGTGACTTCTATATATAATAATCTCTATATATATAAAATTCTCGTGTCACAGTGTTTGTTCCCATACTCCTCCGAAACGGCTTGACCGATTCTAATGAAATTTTGTGAGCATATTCAGTAGATCTGAAAATCGGCTAACATCTATTTTTCATACCCCTTAGTGATGATAAGGGTTGTCCACAATAATTTATATGGCAACACAACGTTTGCCGGGTCAGCTAGTATACTATATATAAGTCATTAATGTAACTCTGTATTCTAAGCTCTTTCTTTATATAAAACCTTGTCAAATGAACCCTTTTTCCCAGCTTTCAATTCAAAATCTTTTGATCGTACGCCATAAAATGAACTACAAGACAATCAAGGTTTTTTGCACCATGTTATGTTGACAAAATGATTCATTGTTGGGAGCATGCAATTTGCTCAAACGTAACATCAACAGACATTGTGTTAAACTCAATGACTTTGCAATTCAGTAGTTCATAGTCCACTAAATGTTTCAATACACCCACAAAACAAGGCAGACAAAAGTGGGGCTGTTTATTGTCAAGTAGGTGTAGTAACCCAGGGGCGGATCGTGACTTTGTGGGGCCCTGGGCTAAAACTAATCAGAGGGCACCTTTTTTCTATGACAAAGTACTAAATTGATTTATAAATCATTTTTTTGTTCATTTTTGTACAGCAAATTCCTTAGACCTCTCTGAATTGCAAAAAGACTGGTAATAAAAGCGCGAACGAAGCGAGCGCTCGAGATATCGGTATTTATGTTTATAAAAAATTGTTCGCGCGGGAGTAATACTGAGCTTATACATACCTTTATAAAAGATTTTTTAGAAATTAATATTAGGTCCTTACCTATGAAATTGGCGTTTTGTATGGGAGGAACAAAAAGTCGAAATTTTTTTATATAGCATATTTATTTAATCAAAGTATGAGCCATTGTAATCTATGCACTTTTGCCATCTCATAGGTAGTTCATTGATACCTTTACTAAAAAAAACATTCGAACGGGAATCAATAAAATCTTTAAAGGCGACTTGGACTGCCCCATCTGAGTTGAACTTTTTCCCTTGCAAGAAGTTATCCAAATTTCGAAAAAAAATGGTAATCTGTTGGAGCAAGGTCCGGGGAGTACGGTGGATGCCTTAGAGATTCCAATTGAAGTTCTTCTAATTTGCTAGCCGTCTGTTGTGCAGTGTGTGGTCTAGCGTTGTCGTGAAGCAGCAGTGGCGTAGAGCGATTGACCAGCCTTGGTTGTTTAGCAACTAGCTTTTCCATCATGGTTTGCAATTGCTGACAATAGATATCTGCCGTAATCGTCTGGCCAGATTTGAGAAAACTGTAATGAACGACACCGGCGCTAGTCCACCAAACGCTTACAAGTAACTTTTTATTGGTCAATTTTCGCTTGGAGCAGGCTTTGGCTGGCTTGCCAGGGTCCAGCCATTGCGATGAGCGCTTCCGATTATCGTAGAGAATCCACTTTTCATCACAGGTAATGATTCGATTTAAAATCCCTTCGTTATTGTGCCGGTCAAGTAATGTAATGCAGCAGTTGACGCGCGTTTGCCGGTTTGCTTCACTCAATTCGTGAGGAACCCACCTTTCAAGTTTTTTAATCTTCCCAATTTGCTTCAAGTGGATTAAAACAGTTTTATCACTAACGCCAAAGCCTGCAGCTAACTCGGACGTGGTTTGCGATGGATCCGCTTCCACAATAGCCTTCAATTCTTCATTATCAACTTGGGTCTCCGGCCGTCCACGGGGCTTGTTTTGCAGGTCGAAATTTCCAGAACGAAAACGTTGGAACCAAAAACGCACTGTGTTTTCTTTTGCGACACAACCGCCATACACATCATTAACCCTTCGAGCCGTTTCCGCAGCACTGGTGCCACGGTGGAACTCGTACTCGTAAATAACGCGATATTTCAAATTTTCCATTTTGTAAATTGAGCGATGCAAACAGAAAAAAGATAAGTAAAAAAACAAATGAATGACGGTTTACGAAACACAACTACATGTGGAAATAGCTGTATAAATTTGAATTTCGAATTCCTAACCAAATAGGAAAAATTTGTGATCAAAGTGGCCAGTACGACAAAACGCCAATTTCATATGTAAGGACCTAATATTTTAAGTGTCACACGAATTGGTGCGCGACCGAAGCAAGCGTTCGAGATCAGAGCTTTACAATCCTTTAGAATTTTTAGAACCTTCATCTTCTGACTCTCCGAATATAAAAAAGACCATATAAAAGTGCGTGACCGAAGAGAGCGTTTCAGATTTTCGAGAAAAATTAGTTAAGTAAAATTTTGAGATTTGTCTGTAATACATACACCCCTTATAAAATACACTGACTTTAAACACAAGCTAAGCGGCAGGGTAAGAGTTCCACCTGTGGCAATCCGTTTATTCTTTAAGAGTGTTTAATTTTCACAGGGTAATTCCCAGTTGCGTTTGACAGTTGGCGGAACAACATACGTAAGGTAGGCAACCCAAATCAATCAACACTGGTTGACTTACGATTGTTTTTTTTCGTTACATATAATGCCTTAGTTACGATTCATTTTTTTAGGGTTCCGTACCTCAAAAGAAAAAAACGGAACCCTTATAAGATCACTTTGTTGTCCGTCCGTCCGTCCGTCCGTCTGTACCGTTTTTCTCAGGTACGCGTGGAGGTATCAAACTGAAATTTCTATATGATACTTAGGTCTACTGTCCCTGGAAGCTGTAGAAAAATCAACCTTCTAAGCCAACGCAATCAAAAGATACAGCCATTTAGGCCGCAAATTTCCGAAACTCGCACGGGAATCAAAACCTACAGGGTATTTCCCGTAAACTTAGAATCTTGAAATTTAGTACGAAGTCACGTCTTATAGTACAGATATAGGAGAAATTACGAAAACCGTAAATTTTCAGTTTCATCATATATAAAAAAAAAATTAGAAAAATATAATATATTTGAAGGCCCTAATTTTGCCCTGTATTGACCTAATTCTAAAATTATTTTGTAAACTTTCTTATTTAACACACATTTTGTTCCAACAAATCAAGGATCTTTGTTTAAAATTTCTTATTTTATGTTTAATTGCAAGGAGGATGATGGCAGAATAACATGGAAAGAACTTTACTAATATAAAAACATACCAAGCATAAAACGGTTCATGAAGTTCAGCATATGGGATGTTCAGGAGTCCCTTCACTGTGTACACTGGACTCCATTGTGGTGGTGCTTCTGTAGAGGAAAATAAACAATTACATATGCATTACATTCATTGCATTGTTTTTATCTTTTTGAATGTAATTAAAATTAAAATGTTAAATAAATACTCTTGAATTTTTTTAAATAAATTCTTATATCAGGAGTGCACAGATGTTTTGTGGTTTATACACATAATACATTCTCCAGCTCTGCTCCAAAAATGATAGACATATAATATATCTAAGTAAAAAACTACATTAAAACAACACCAATGTCACTTGGACCATAATAATTTAATCGTAGTTACAATTTAATCTGAAATTATATACAAGGAAAATTTTAACTTTTAATACTTTATCAATGTTAATATGACCTCCTAAAACAATACAATATAGGAAAAATATTTATAAAGGGGAGAAATATTGAAATATAAGTTACTCACGTTTCTCCACATATCCAAATACAGTTGTCACAAATAAGCAGAAAACTGCGTGAGTAATCATGATGAAGAACGCGACCGCCGCCGGTCACCTCCTAAGGCAGAATGATAACGATAAAAGAGAAATAATAAATAATGGATAAAACTTATGTACAAAACTGTCAACCTACTGAGCGTCGTTTAACAATGGCAAAGCACGCTGACCTAAAGTATTATACCTGCGTAACGCTATCTTTGTTGTTAACAGATAGAAATAAAACCATTTCATGGAACTCGTAATAAAATGGGAAGTTTTTTGCAGGTAGTTTCACTTTTTTACTGTTGTAACAACCAGTGCCAATTTTAACAAATAAAACTCTGAACTTATATGCATTGTCAAGTAAATTTAAATGCTTCACCTTTTTATTTAGATTACTCAGCGATATTTCTAATTTTCAAAAAAGTATTTATATTGGGAAGTCGAGTAAATAAATCGATTGAAAGTGACAGTGGCAGCAAGTGACATTGACAGTTGACAGGGACTTTTTCTAAACCCTAAGATGCATATCAGTTTAGGGGGTGAATGAGTGAATAGAGAAAAACCGGAAGAAACTGCCGCAAACAGGAATCACGGCTTTATAAAACTTCAAGATGACAGCTGTTTGACAAACGTGAAAATAATCTATGTAATGGAAATTGAACGGCATCTCTTCGTCCATACTTCGTAGTGTTTGTAAAATTTTAAGACTTAAAATTTATAGATAAAACTTGATAATTCGTCTTAAAAGTAATCTCAAAATTAAGCAGACTCATAATCCAACATCCGAACAACTGTAATTACAATCGCAATCGTTACAGTGGTACATAACACAATTGTAAGTTAAGTTGTAAGTAAACATGAAAAAGGGAATATCATTTGGAAAGATCACTTTAAACGTAAAAAAGACGCCAGAAAATGACGAAGAAGTGTCTTCAACGTCAGGCTTCGGGACATTCGGTCGCACTCCCATTCAAGAACACAAGGAAATCGAAGAAATCGCTGACGATCTGGAGAGCCAACATGTTCACCAAGTAATGGGTATTAAGAACTTCGGAAAGAAAGCTAAGAGCTTTGACGTCGAAGCAATGGTCGAGGAAGCTAGAAAAGCTGCCCAAGAGGTCGCTAAGAAGAAGCTCGAGGAGGAAAGCAAGCCTGATGATAATGATGATGAAGATGTTATTGGGCCCCTGCCTCCACCCAGTGTAGTGCAAAATGAACAGATAGGTCCTCCAGTCCCAGCAGATAACAGTAAAACCTCTAAAGGTAAGCTAAAAGAAAGTGATGACACTGAAGACAGCTATGATGATCTCAGTGGATCTGATGATGAAGAATTGACTTTGGATAAAAGGATACCTAATACACATGAGGTGAGAGTTACTCCTGCCCTAAATTATTCCTGATTTTTTGCGCTATCAATGCAAATGGAATTTCAAATGAACTGTAATGAAGCTAGAGATTTGATCTCTAGTATCCATTATACATATTTTATTCATTCATTTCTTGTTATTTTTGTGTTCTCAAATGGCATTACCTTAATAAAGATGCATTTAGTTTCATAATTATTAATTATTATTCGCCAGCCGACACCGCATACTACAAATATGTTCACTGACGCATGTGATTTGTGTTTAATATTTTAACTTGATTATGTAATTTTTATGATTCGTATGTATGTTAGCTTGTAAGGTATTTCTTATTTTGGGCTGTATTTTTTTAAATCTGTTGCCTGAAATAAATGAATTAATATTATTATAATAGAATAATCTTCTGCAAATTTGCCTTTTTATAGAATAATGTTTAACTAACTTATTTCTCTTTGGGTCTTCAGGTGGAAATGCAGCATGGCAATAAAGCAGTAGTGGCTCTGTCAGTTGATCCATCAGGGGCCCGGTTGGCCACAGGATCCATTGATTATGAAGTCTCCTTCTGGGACTTTGCTGGTAAGAAATCACTAGTGTTTTTTTTATAATGTCACATCAAACCTAGGTATTTTGGAGCAAATTTACTTGCAAGCTGGTTGGGAACTGAGACTTAGAATCATGATTGCCATACTGTGTGAAGTATTATGTTATGCAATTTTTTCTCTAAAAACGTTACAGTGCATAACAGGGGCATCAGGGGGTCTATCTTACAAACATTACGTAACATTGTTTTATTTAATTTAAAAAAAAAATTAGGTAACTAACCTCTAAATTGGCAACCCTTTTTGTTTGTTTTACGTGGAACCCCTAAATTGTGAGCTATAATATAACTTTTTGTGACTTTAGGGTACATAACGTGAGTGTTACATAACGTTTAGAGAGGAGGGGGGGGAGTACAGAAAAACGTTACAGCTTTTTACAAGAGTGGGGAGTCGAAAATCCTCAAATATTGCGTTATGTAACTCTCCCGGTGGCTTCTGAAGCTATTCTCATGTAAATTTCATTGTGTGGGATTCACTTGGACGCATGCACTCCTTTACGCATATCGTTGCATTTGTTGTCTCATAGCTATGATAGGTGAGGTTGGGGTAAAAAATTTAAGAACACATATTGAGTTTGATGGAACCCATATTGGCATTTCATTCCTTATGGTTAAGTTACATTGCGTTGTCCAAATCTGACTAAATATTATGCATTTTAGTATTGCTTCTATAATTAGGCTAAGTAGTAATTATTATTAATTTCACAATACTGCATTAGCTCAGATTAAGCAGCTTTAACTATTAACTAACTAACAAACATGTCCTTAATGTAACAGATTGTCGAAAATAAAAACTTAAACATATTTGAAGACTGGAATTTATATTTTTATATTTATTTTAATACAGGTATGGATGCATCAATGCGGTCATTCCGCACTCTACAACCTTGTGAGAACCACCCCATCAAAGCGTTGCAGTACTCCACAACTGGAGATTCGATTCTGGTGGTCAGCGGGTCAGCTCAAGCCAAGGTGCTGGATAGAGATGGGTTTGAGGTCCTGGAGTGTGTGAAGGGGGATCAGTATATCGCTGATATGGCGAGGTAAGATGGTAACTTTACTGGACCCTAGTTTTGCTAATAAATAAAATCATTATTTTCATAGTTCTTGCATGGATAAAATTACAAAATCTGGCAGTTACATTAAGATTTTGTTAGGATTGCGTTAGCAACACTAAGGCTCTGGTCCTATGGTCCTTTTCTCTGGAGAGGAATTGTCATGGCACTTATGTAGTAAAATAATGTAAAGACAAACACCCTATAGAGTAGACTAATATTTTATTGTACATTAACTAAGACCCTCAAGACTATGGTGTATTTTACATCACTTTTATTTTGTAGTCCTTAATTTATTTTCGACAGTGTTTCCTAATTGCTAATTGCTATTTACTCACATTCCAGGACGAAAGGTCACACGGCAGCTCTAAACAGCGGCTGCTGGCATCCCCACATACGTGACGAATTCATGACCTGCGCCCAAGATGGCACCCTACGTCTCTGGATGACAGAGAACCCTAAACAACACAAAGCAGTCATAAAACCGAGGCAGCAAGGCGGTCTAAAAACCAACCCAACGGCGTGTGCCTTTTCCAAAGACGGTAACACAGTCATTTGTGGATGCTACGACGGGTCCATACAAATGTGGGACCATAGAAAGAATTTCGTCAACACATCAGTCATCTTGAGAGACGCACATCAAAAACAATCTGAAATATCAAGCATAGCATACTCATATCTTGGATCGTATTTAGCGAGTAGAGGAAACGATGACACAATGAAGCTTTGGGACTTACGTAACTTCAAAAAACCTCTCAATGTATTTGGAGATTTGTTCTCAAGATATGAACAAACAGATTGCTCGTTCAGTCCAGACGACACAATGATATTTACAGGTGAATCATTACAAAGAGGCCAGGACGCTGGCAGACTGTTATTCTACAATACGAAAACTTTTGAGCTGGTCACACATATTGAAGTTACAAAATCGCATGTCATCAAAGCCATATGGCATGCAAAGTTAAATCAATTGTTTGTTGGTTGTGGGAATGGTACAGTGAAGTGTTATTATGATCACAAACGCAGTTTGCGTGGCGCTAAGCTCTGTGTAGTGAAAACAAATAGGAAAAAACATTCCGTGGAAGTCATGAGTTCTCAGCAGATCATAACGCCTCATGCCCTACCGCTGTTTAGACAAGAGAAGTTGAGGACGAGCAAGAAGAAGATGGAGAAAGACAGACTTGACCCTGTCAAGTCCAGAAGACCTGATTTACCTATTACCTCAGGGCAGGGAGGTCGCGTAGCGGCTTCGGGGAGTACACTTAGTTCTTTCGTTATCAGGAACTTGGGTCTGAGTAAACGAGTAGATGATGAACAGGACCCCAGAGAAGCTATTCTAAAATACGCGAAGGACGCAGAGGAAAATCCCTTCTGGGTAGCGCCTGCGTATAAAAAGACTCAGCCTAAGGCAATATTTCAGAGTACTTCAGAAGAGGGTGAAGGACCTTCGGATGCGAAGAAACCGAAAACATCTTAGTTAGAGAGTTTTATTAACTTAGGAGTTGCCAAAATTTATCAACTGACAAATGACATGGCTTTATTTTTGTTTGACAATATCATTATAGAAACAAATAAAATCGTTTTTGTAAATACATATGTAAATAATTTTTAGTATGATGAATAAATATTTATTCAAATCAATGATTCTATTTTATTTTTAACCTTGACGAAAAAGTGAGGTGTCATAAGTTTGACCTCTTTTCAGTTGAATGTTCTTGAGCAACGTAGCTTCCGAACGGATAGACCGATTTTAATACGTGTTTTTAAAACGCTTTTATTAGATCGGGGTGTATGTATGTATGAATGTATGTAACGAAATTTCTGAGCTCAATTTTTACCAACTTCTAGAAATCGGATTAATTTGAAACTTTGCACACGTATTAAGTACCGATGACAATGCAATAATTTGATAAGGGTTTTAAAATTGTGAAAGTACGCTTTGTTTGCTAAAAAAAATAGTGAATTGAGTGTGTATTTATTGTGTAAAGTGTATTAAATGACTTAATAAACATGACTGAATGGTATAGGATGAAAAACGGATTCAACAGCAAGCATAATTCGTCAGAATTATCGGTTGAAAGTTCGTGTGAAATGTCAGACTCATATAACATGTTTTCGGACAATTTGTGCCCAATACCGGCTTCTATATTGCCTAGAAAGCTGGATTTTAGCAGTTTTGATGACGATGACGGCATCAGGAATGCGTCTCCAGCCCCTGTGTCGTTCAGCCCATCGTATAAAGGTGTCAGAGCTTTGAGATTATTCGACACACCGCACACGCCGAAGTCCCTCCTAGAGAAATGTTCGACGCCGTCACACCACCCCGCCAGGTCGAGGTTGTTTCCACCGAAACTAAGCGCTCCGAGTGGCATGCCATCAGGCTCCAGTCACCACCTCCACCCGCCGTCGGGCGACGAGGACAGCGCCCTAGGCAGCCTACCGTCAGACGACATGGACGAATCTAGGTTACGACCCGTCGCCAATATCAACCCGTTCACACCTGACGGCCAAGCATTAAACAAAAAGAAACGTGCCTTATCAAAAACACCGACGTGGGACGCGACGACCGAACAGCCGGCGAAGAGACTCAGAGAATTATCCTTATTAACAAAAAAATAATATTGCTGAAATCGCCTTCTTACATTTTGCGCACGGCGCCATCTCTTTCACAAATATTGCGAGTGTCTAGTCAATTTTTTGAATGGTTCGAGTTTTGTAACCTTTAGCGTTCGCTTAGCTTCGATTCGATAACAGTCATTAGATGTCGCTGCTAATGCTAGTTAACTGATGCAATTGATTAGCACTAGCAGCTCTGTATTTTGGTTCGGTTAGTTTCGATAACAATCATTAGATGTCGCTGCTAATGCTAGTTAACTGATGCAATTGATTAGCACTAGAAGCTCTGTATTTTGCCGATAGATGTCACTTAATTAATTAACACGCTTTTATTAGACCGGGGTGTATGATGATTGTATGTATGTAACGGAATTTTTGAGCTCATATTTCACCAACTTCCAGAAATCGGATTAATTTGAAACTTTGCATACGTATTAAGTACCGATGACATGCAATAATTTGACAAGAGTTTTAACTAAAAAAACTAAAATAAATAATAGTTTAAAAAACTAAAAAAACACGCTTTTGTTGCTAACTAAAAAAGAGAAAATAATTTCTGAGTACACGGAATTTATATTGTTACGTTCTAGGGGTGTGGGATCTAGATTGAAATGCACTTCTAAACCGATGAAGTAGAGTAGGATTTATTGTACACACTTTACGTTACAACACTTAGTACACAAACACTTATATCGCACTCCAAAATCTTCTTGTCGCAGTTTTCGCTTCGATGTTTACTCGTCGCTTTCCCAAATTAAACTCAAACTCGGTCGCATTCCCGGGCTCCTTATATACCGGCCGTCAAGGACTCCCGAATATTCGGTAGGTACCTACTACCCAGTACGAGACTGTTCGGGATCCTTCCAAATGCCGTCGCCTAGCCTAGACCCTTTTCGAATGTTCGGCATCATAGTGCTATCCTTGTCTTGTGCTGTCTCTGTCACACCTTTCTGGAATGTTCTTAGTATAGCTGCCTCTCTCTGATCGTGCTATCTCTTTCACTCCTACTGAAAACTACGTCATATACTGAAGTGGGCTTCAAAGGCCCATAAGGGGTCCTGAAAACGCCTGAAAACGGGTTTTCAGGTTATGGCGTCATCTGATAGAGGGTGGCCTGAAACGGACTGAAAACATGTTTCAGGCGCCTGAAAACAACGGCAACCTGGGTGAAATTTCGATAAACTAGTATGTGTTAGAGCACTCTCTGAAACGGCCTGAAATGGTATTTCAGCCTGCTGAAAACGCCTCCAAGGCACGGAAAAACACGATCAAAGTTTTAGCACTAGCCCACCGGCGTAACACTACCCCCTCCTTAGACATGCTCGTCCCGAGCATCATTCGTTCCATGGTACTTGGCCAACCGATCAACATGAACAATCTTACAGGGGCTACGTGCGTTGCGCTGTATCCGATAAGTGACGTCGTTGATCCTTGTGACTACTGTGTACGGCCCTTCCCAACTCGGCGACAATTTCGGTGACTTTCCTTTTCGACGCATAGGGTTATGTAGCCACACGAATGATCCTTCCTCAAACCTCGTCTGGTCAGACTTCCGGTTGTATCTGGTCTTCACCGTTCGGTCCGAGTCCCGTTGCCTCCAAGATCTTTTTGGGCAGCTTGATTGTATGTGTCCTCTTTCCCCGCAGTTGTAGCATCGAGGCCCAGTTTCTCGAGGTGGAGCAATCGGCTCCCTGGCCGCAACTTCGCGCACCCTAAAGGATTTTGTTGAGTCTTGGCGTACAGCTTCCACCTCCAGGGCATGGGCGAGCGCATCCTTCAAGGTCCCATGGTGTCCCAGCCGTACAGCAGCCCTCACTTCAAAGTCCCGAATCCCATCTATGAATGCCTGTACTAGCGTTCCATCGATGAAAGTCGCTGCGGAACCTTGGTACGCCTTCCGGACGAGCTTCTCTATCTCAAGTGCCCACTTTTGTAACGACTCATTATGCCCCTGAGTCCTATTCTTCAGCTGAGCTCTGTAAACGTGCTCTAGATGGCTGTCACCGAAGCGTGCCTCTAAAGCTTCAAGAAGACGGTCGTATGTCTTCTCCTTTCCTAACGCTTCCAGAACAGTGAGAGCTTCGTCCCGCAGCGCCAAACTCAGTGCCGTTTTAGCATAGTCCTTGCTCCAGCCATTCGCTTCGGCAACCATCTCGAATTGGAGCTTGTATGCGGCCCACGAAGAGGTACCATCGAATGGAGGTACCTTTAACTTTTCACCTCCTGTGGCTGGTGCACCTGATACACTGGTGGTGCCGTTGGCCACTTTGATCTCCAACTTCTGGAGGCGATTCTCCTGGCCCTCAACTTTTTCGTTCAGTCCATTGAGGCGCTTCTCGTGGTTTTCAACTTTAATTTCAACGCCCACAATTTTGTCTTGCACCTCAGCCATCTCCTTTTTCCATTCTGCAGCTACTTCGAGTACCTCACGGAGGACTTCTTTCTGGTCCCGTAGCTCTTGCTGCAAAATTTTGGCTTGTTCCTCGTGCCATCTAGCCTGTTCCTCCTGCCTTCTGATCTGTTCCTCCTGCTGAACCCGTAGCTCTTGTTGCAGGATTTTGGCTTGTTCCTCCTGCTGAACCCGTAGCTCTTGTTGCAGGATTTTGGCTTGTTCCTCCTGCTGAACCCGTAGCTCTTGTTGCAGGATTTTGGCTTGTTCCTCCTGCCTTCTAGCCTGTTCTTTCAGGAGGATCAGAATGGCGTTGACGTCTATCTCCGGCGTCCTTGAAGCTGGTACCGCTGTGTCTGACGTTCCGGCGGTGCCCGCAGAGTCTCTAGCAGCGGTGCGGCTTCGGGTCTGCATCCCCTCCTTCTCTTCTTCTCGCGGAGTAATCGGCATTTTCAATCCCACTTCTGACACCAAATGTTACGTTCTAGGGGTGTGGGATCTAGATTGAAATGCACTTCTAAACCGATGAAGTAGAGTAGGATTTATTGTACACACTTTACGTTACAACACTTAGTACACAAACACTTATATCGCACTCCAAAATCTTCTTGTCGCAGTTTTCGCTTCGATGTTTACTCGTCGCTTTCCCAAATTAAACTCAAACTCGGTCGCATTCCCGGGCTCCTTATATACCGGCCGTCAAGGACTCCCGAATATTCGGTAGGTACCTACTACCCAGTACGAGACTGTTCGGGATCCTTCCAAATGCCGTCGCCTAGCCTAGACCCTTTTCGAATGTTCGGCATCATAGTGCTATCCTTGTCTTGTGCTGTCTCTGTCACACCTTTCTGGAATGTTCTTAGTATAGCTGCCTCTCTCTGATCGTGCTATCTCTTTCACTCCTACTGAAAACTACGTCATATACTGAAGTGGGCTTCAAAGGCCCATAAGGGGTCCTGAAAACGCCTGAAAACGGGTTTTCAGGTTATGGCGTCATCTGATAGAGGGTGGCCTGAAACGGACTGAAAACATGTTTCAGGCGCCTGAAAACAACGGCAACCTGGGTGAAATTTCGATAAACTAGTATGTGTTAGAGCACTCTCTGAAACGGCCTGAAATGGTATTTCAGCCTGCTGAAAACGCCTCCAAGGCACGGAAAAACACGATCAAAGTTTTAGCACTAGCCCACCGGCGTAACAATATTACAGTAGAGTAAAAAGCGTGGGGTGTTTGGTATAGTAGTATGTGAAAATCATCCTATTATTGGCACGTATAAAAGAAAAGTATGAAAACGTCATAAAGTGCACCACAATTTATTTTTACCCGAAAGACAATTTAATCACGGTGATTCTTTGCTTTAGGTGTTCAAAATCCGTCCAGTCGGGGGTATTTAAAATTTTATTTTTATTATGTGATATGCCAATATAGGGCATACTAATAAAGTTGATAGGTTGAAGAATATAAAAAAGAAAACAATTATTTTTTTACTTTAAGGTGTTTACTAATAACTTAAAGATTAACCTACACTGACTAAAACTACTAATTTCTACACTTTGACTCGAATGCTCTCTGGTTCAAAGTCTTCCTTGTCTGTGGTAAAGCTGATTGGTGATCTGGCTGGGTTCTGGAAAGTAAAACAATTCTTTTTATAATCTTTCTAAATGACCTTGAGGTTGACTGGCAGAAAATGCTTTTATCATTAAGTCCACCCTTTGTACATTTCTTGTGCAAAAATGTTTTAAATAAATAATTTAGATCAAAATAATGTTTAATCTACATGGCATTTTAAATTTTTCCAGCAAAAAAAATTGGAATCTACATATGTACATGCAACAACTGTTACAGTATGAATGACAAGATTCAATCTTTTATTGATGACCACTTAGTTTGGTGTAATGGTCAATATGTTGACTATTAACCAAGAGGTCGCGGGTTCGATCCCCGCACTGTACAAACATTTGTGTGTATGAACATGTCTGTTTGTACTGGGTGTTATATGTATTTATTTAAGTTTATTTGTAACACCACTGTTGATTCTGATATCTGTAACACAAGTGCCTAAGCTGCTTACCACGGAGTCAGATCAATGTATGTGATATTGAAAGTAAAACTCTAGGCAGGTCATTCCTAAACTCACTTTTTATTGTGAAAATGGCGTTTAATTTTGTATGCAGGTCCTTTTACGTCGAATGTCTCACACATTGTCAATAATAGATTTCTATAAGTTTAGTCTGAAATTATAGCTTTCCGCCAGCGGCTTCGCCCGCATGGAATAAGTTTATCTAATATATTAATCAAAATATAGCTAATATATTTGTTTCTTCGGTTTACGCGAACAGTAGACATTGAAATGATACACTTTTTACGGATTATTTCGCACTTTAATAGAGAAGATGGTTGGAAAATTCCACCAGCTTGGGATCCTGTTTTAGCCAAGACTCAAGCTCTACCCCGCACTGCAAGACCTCAAGATACTGTTAGCTCATTTTGTGTGGATAGGAACGTAACTTAATATTTTTGAGTGATAGTAGTTTTAAAAAAATTTTCAAACCATGTAATGACAACTAACACCTTAGTCTACCTGTGACCACGGACGCTGAAAAGGGTCCGAAACGTCAGGTTAAAACAAAATGTAAATAAATCGCGAAATAATCCGTAAAAATATAGCTAATGTTCATCAAGGATAATGTAGGATACTAATGAATATTTTTTTTTTTTAAATCGGTCCAGTAGTTTCGAAACCTATTCAATTCAAACCTCTTTATAGTATTAGTGTAGATGTCGTATCGGTTTAAAGATATTTATTTTTCATAAGAATACAAAGAAATTCATTAAGTGACAAAACAGTTTACAAAAAATAAATACAATCAGATCAGCAGGAGCGTGCAGTATTATAAAACAAGTTATTATCTCAAGTGGTAAACAAGTAAACCGATGTATGTGTGAGACGCGGGAAATGATGACCATAGTTGAAGTAGATATGTATAGTCGGATTGGATTGGTATCGAACTGTGAAAGCATATTGTAATGAGATTATGAGACAAAGTCTTGAAACCAAGCCATAGCTGAGTACTCATTTCGAAAGTGTTTCTCACCAGTTTCTTAGCGCGCTCCGTGAGTATGGAATAGGCGAAGTGGTTCAGTATGACGTTGGTCGGAAGCGCCACGCCTTGGAATCTGTACAGCTGCTTGACATCGCTGTCTTGTGACCCTGAAACAATAAATAAATAGATATTTCACAACAATCACACCAATTATCTTGTCCCAAAGTAACCTACTAGGCTTGTGTGTTTTTGTAAATTAATACATATTATTCATAGAAATCACCCAGACCAGTATAAACACACATGTTCATGCACACTTATGCTTGTACTGTGCGGGGATCGAACCCGCGACCCTTGGCTTTAGAAGTCCGACATATGAACCACTGCACCAAGCGGTCGTCATAATACTTTCATCGTCATCATCCTATCAACCGCCTATTTGGAATTATACTATATATTGAATCATGCGATGAGCGATGTTTACTACAAAAACATTGCAGTGAACAGCAATTCTTTAGTATTATGAACAGTAACATGAATAAATTGTGTAAATATGTGTAAAATTTTTGGAGGCGATTTAGCCTGGTAAAATTTAAGTTATATTGTAATATTTTTTATCATCGTTCTCAAACCTTCCACGAATAATTCAAAACCAAAATTAGCATAATCGGTACAGCCGTTGTCAAGTTTTAGCGAGACTAACGAACAGCAATTCATTATAAGATAATATACATTTAGAAAGAGCGGAGTCTCCTGGCACAGGCTTTGTTATGCTTAAAAGGAGGCCCCAAATACTGTTAAGCTATGTACAATGTACATGTTTGAAAACAATAAATAATTTTAGAAATAGAAATATTTATTTGCTCAAAACATGGTTGCAATAGGTGGTAGGTAGGTACAGATACAAAAATAAGTCCTCACATTTTACCAAAAATTATGGCATGCAAATTGTTCGTAATAGTAACATTAAAAATATAATAATTATAGGTCCATTTAAAGTCACATTTACATTATTATTTTAGCAATTATGAATTAAAAAAATATATATAATTGTCAAAATCTGATAAAATAATTCAAATTAAACAATGTCCAGAATAAATTAAATTAGTCATATACTAAGCAAACAAAACTAATTACGCAAAAATGTCACTGATTTTATAGAAATTCTTTTCTTGAAGCCATTTCCTGAGTCTGTGCTTAAATAAATTATTTGGAAGTGATTTAATTTCATCTGGAATTGCATTAAAAATCTTAACACACATTGCATTACACTGTTTCTGGTAAAAAACCAATCGTGGTGTATTATTGTAAACAAGTTTGTTTTCATGTCTTAGATGATACCGATGCTGTATTTGGTGACGCTTAAAAATATCATTATTGTTTTGAATTTAAAACATAAAATAAACCAATATCTGTTCACAGCTGGACGTGTGCTTCTCCCAGGGTGCGCTGCACCGTTTAGACGATTTTCCTTTACCACAACCCGCGAAGTTCACTAGCTCGTCGGACCATCTGTGGGGTGAGCACGAACAACTATCGAAACGTAACATTTTTATAGCTGCATGAGGCAGATCCAGTACCATTGTGTACTTTGGGTGCCGTGAGATCTCACCCACGTTTACGCCAAAACTACTGAGTCCGTACTCCCAAACGTTATGTTCGTACTTTAGGCTCTAGCCAGCGCTTTCCCTCGCACCGTGAAGCTTATAAGAGTGACAGGGATGGCTACATCCGAAACTAGAGTAGGGGGGCTGGACCGATTAGGCTGAACCGATTAGGCTGAACTTATTAAAGACTAGGAACATAGATAGATCATAACCTGGAATAACACATAGTACGTTTTCCCGTAAAACTTCACCGTTCCTGTGGGATATGTAGAAAACGGGTTCTGTGCGGGGTGTAAACGGCAGGCACAACTTTTTACGAAATATTTAGGTATTCTTAAGTATAACAAATGCTAGTAATGCAACTTACCGACTAGTTTGTGGACGGATGTGACGGTGATCCTGCCGACCTGCGCCGTGCTACTAATCATCGGCCCCTTGGATATGTCCACGTGCGTGCCTGCTCTGTACAGCGTCACTTTACCTGAGTTAAAACAAAAAAAAAACAAATAAATGTGATGTGCGTCATATAAATCAAATTCTAAAGCTTTGCAGACCCGGAGAAATTATTTAAAAAAAAAGCTTTTTTTGGCAAAAGTTTTACATTTGTTGCAAGTACTTTTAATTGCATGATTAAGAAGACTTTTTGCTATATTCACAAAAAAAACAATCGAATTTGGGGGAGAGGTTTTTGAGAAATTAGCATTTGAAATTTCGCTTTGTGCACGCATGCTCAAAAACTCTAAGCAACGCATAATTTGTGTCATTGCAGTTCTAGTAATGACAGGCGATTGTACCGGGCAGTTTATACGCAATCATACTTATACTTCGATTGTATCATACTTGTACTTCGATTTCGACCACGGCGGACAATCTCAACAGGGATCAGCCAACTGTGCAGAAGATATCATAGTGCACAAGTGTGAGCGCAATGCACAGGTGCACCTGTGTATTTAGCTTACACTTGTGCACTATAATATCTCCTAATAAGAATGACCAACATCCAAAGGATGAGTCGTTTTAATTTTAGACGTATTCGTCTTAGTATTAGTATTATTATACTAACCATTATTCTTAGCTATGCTCGGTATCTGCTTAGTCTTGTGCTCGTTATCCTTAAACATCTCGAGCGCCAACTCCTCGCCCACTTCAAGCCTCTCCAACAGCAGGTTCTGTCTGATGATCTTCACGAATTCAGCGCTCAGCGTGTACAGTTCCTTGTGCGATGGCTTCCAATCAGGGAGGGAGGGTAGATCTATGTCGTAGATGAAGGAGCCGCTGCGAACTGTAATGATGGTGTAAAATTAAAATTATAAAATTTTGATATTTTTACAGCCAGACCCGCAACAAAAAAAAAGGTTTTTTTTAAATCTAAAGCAGAAATATATATTTTTTATATTAAAAGCAATAAAAGTTTTTTTAAAGCAATTTTTTTTGAAATATTTAAATCTATAAATAATTTTTTTTTTTCAATCTAGGATACAAAATATCACTTGTGATATGTGAACGTCAAAGTATGAGTTATAATGTTTTTATACCAAACAAGCCTGTTTATTAACAATTTTCTAAATTTTTCTTCATAATTAGGTATATCTTGTACGAGTACAATGTTATGATTTCAATGATTTAGAAATTTATCTTTTCTGTGGGTTAGAGGTCAAGGTTATGAAAATTACCTTTGCAAAATTACGTGTGGCTAAAGACTTAATTCGAATCCTAAGGCTGGGTTCACAGCTATCCGAGATATCCGTACGGCTTATCCGTGCACCGTCCGTCCTGGCGCCCGGAGCGAAAGCACATATGAGACGCTAGATTCTGGCGTCAGAACATCATTTCACAACGACTGACGGATTGACGCGCATACAATCCGCTCCCGGACAGAGCACAGAGCACTAAGCGTACTGAACGTACGTTTCACTGCAGTGCGGGTGTGAGTGACCGGTACGGGTCTCCCGCGCACGGACAAACCGTACGGATATCCCGGATAGCTGTGAACCGAGTCTTAGGTTAGCCAGCTGTAGAAGTAAAACTCACTATCAGGTCCCGGGAAGCTGTGCAGGCGCACCGGAACCGTGTCCTTGAAAGCGACGGTTGCGCACGCACCTAGTAAAAAAGAACATGTCCGCCAGAACGCCTTGTTCACCTGCTGCGGCTCCTGTACTGTGAAGTTTTGCAGCTGGAATAAGAAAGTTGGGTAAATTTTAACTACCAAGGTGTTCTAAATCTTTATCAGCTCACGAAGCAGTTTCCAGTTTACTATTATGTCACAGCCTTACTTAAACTAGGTATACAGGGTGTAAAAAAAAGCATCACTAAGCCCCAAAACTTTTATAAAAAGAAAAATTGCAGGTAAACAATTTTATTTTTTGACATTAAAAATAAACACAAATTCACACCCTAAAATATTTCGCGAGCACGCAACCGATTTGCTTGTAATCAATTTGTGGCTAGGTGTTCTTAAATTACTTTTTCCGGCAAGTGCCATTGAATTGCAAAAATACCAAATACCATTGTATATGCAAAATTAAATGTAATTATTGTCTGCACATCTCATAAAAAATCTACAAATGTTTTAGACACCTTGCATGTTGCAGGAAATCAATGTTTGTGGAGGAGCTCCATAGCTGACAATAAGGTTTGCAGTTCAGGATAAGTAAGTAAGGTCACAATCTAGCTATCAGGAATCCTCTTAAAGGGGAAGAAGGTTTTCATGACTAACAAGTAGGAAAACAAATGCAAACTGCACAGTTTAAATCCTTTTTATGAAACTACTGTTTGTTCTAGTCATGTTTCTTCAGAAAAAAAGTTTTGCTATTCCAAATGAAATACAATTTTTTAAAATCTTGATAATTTTCTTCAACTACGACCCTTAATATCTTGGCAACCAGTGATTTCACAGGTATAGTTGTAAAGAAATAACATGAACAGAATGATGAGGAGAATCCATGGTATAAGTTTTTCTTAAGCCTTTTTACACCCGTTAAGTAAAAGAAATAGTGACATGATATATGCAACTACAATTTGCATGAGAATATGTTATGTGGTTAGACTCACAATGCCCTTTTTCATTTTTAACAACACCACGGTAATATTATCTATACAGTATACGCGCCCGGATCTTGGCATGCGCTTGGCATGCTACAGTCGCGAGTGCGCGCAGTGACGAACGGACGGTGTGCTGGTTTCTAATCAGGAACCGCCCGAATTTTAACTAGAAATAAGTGCAAGTAGCTATTTAACATGACAAGAAGAATATATTGTGCTGTTTTTGGATTGTGGATTTTTTATACACTCAAATATAATAATAAAGCATTTCGTTATAATATTAGTAATACAATCAATGTGCAAATATTTTTCGGTCGCAAATTTATTAGACCGATTTGTTAGCAAGTAGCTATTTAACATGACAAGTAGAATATATTGTGCTGTTTTTGGATTGCGGATTTTTTATACACTCAAATATAATAATTAAGCATTTCGTTCATACGAGAATAATATTAGTAATACAATCAATGCGCAAATATTTTTCGGTCGCAAATTTATTAGCCCGATTTGTTTTAAAGTCACATAATCATGGGTTTTAATTAAATCTATCAATCAATAAAACAACTTGCATTTTAATTGAACACTTTCTATTCAATTCATAAAGTATTTTATGTAATCATATAAATATTTAATATTGTTTCTAAGTATCTGTGCTTATAAATAAAAAGTAACAAATTTACAATCTCAAAACTAGATAGAAACTCAAAGTAGGCAGATGCAATTAAAACGCTGTAGGTAGGCGACAGCGAGTACAGCGACAGCCCTATCTCATGCTTACGTACCACGCGGCGGTAGGTACTTATTTTAAAAACACGGCCGAGTCGGAATACTGTATGGATAATATTACCGTGACAACACCTTACAAAGATTGCTTAAGACCTTGCAAGATGAGATAGTAGAGAGAGCATGCAAAAGCTGCACAAAATTGCACAAAAATGATGATATGTAATCTGATGGAGGCCTTAACTTAAAGGCACATAGATGTATAGCATAGTAGACAACCACTTTTGTGTAATGATCAAGAAGTTGTCTATTTCCCAAGAGGTCTCGGGTTTGTGTGCATGAACATGTCTGTTTGTACTGGTCTGGGTGTTATATGTATTTTTATTTAAGTTTATTTGTAATACCACTGTTAATTTTGATATCTGTAACACAAGTGCTTAAGCTACTTACCACATGATGTTGATGTATACTTATTTATTTAATATGTAGTTAAAATACTTAAGGAAATTTACACATTGGATTTGATTCGACAAATAAATGCTAAATATTAATATGAAAGTAACGTTCACATTTAAAATGTTGCTAGAATCAGCACCACAAATAGATTCATGGCAGGACAAGGAACAAGTTCTTTTAAAGACATATATAGTGAGTGCATATGAAAGAAAATTTTACAAATGGGAACAAAGAATAAAAATTTACTAGTCATAATTAAATACTCACTTCAAGAGTGCAGTTTTCTGTGAGTGGTCTGTGCATGTCCCAGTAAACTGTGCCATCCAGAAGAGCTAAAGCACTGGAGTCCATATGCCATTCACTTAGATCTGAAAATTCAATGGTATTAAGTAGTAGATGCCATAAGTCAATGTCAAGTAATTGGACTTAGTGCACATTATTCAAATATTATAGGGTCATCTTATCTCATTAATTATATGCGTCCAAATGCTGGGCATACCCATACTTCATTTATACAGTGATATGATCTATACTCCATAGCTTAAACTCAGTGCAGATAGGTGGAGAATTAATTTCTAAAGTAAGTGACCAGCCTTACTGTCAAATGTTATTAAGCTGCCCGAGAGCCTCTGATCCGGCTTATCAGCTTAACCTGTCTTTCGAAGAACGAAAACTCTTGTAAATAAATTCGTGTAAAGATGTCATTTAAATGGCTGGAATGGTCACCCATCCCAAACACGACCACAACTTATAAAGCAGCCTTAATCATTTTGGTGTCATTAACATTTTTAATAAGCAAGTAAATAACGTTTCTTACGTCTAGCACAGTCGTAAGGAGTCGAAATACCACGATTCATAACCAAAGTGCAGTCATTTGGTATACCCTTATATTTCACTTCAATCTTCTCAATCCTTCCAACCTGTTCAGTTTGCCTCTTTTTTTCTAAGGTAAATAGATGGTTACGACGTTCTAGTGCCTCTTTAGTGCTTAAAAATCCTGAAATTGAAATATAAATGGTGATTATTTTTAGCCGATCTTTCGATACCCTGATGTGGTTAATTTATGTAAAAAAAACTTACTGGACAGTGGTAAAACTGCGTTGTAATGGTTGTGGAAGACAGTTTTAGACAACAATAAAATCTGGTGCTTCATTTTTAGTCTTGAACTTGCAAAATAATAAATATTTTTAGGTTATGTGCAACCAAACACAAGTTTTTGACAGTTGACAGTTCCATATTTGCGTAATATTTGACTGACTTTTTTTTCAAATGATTAAGTTGAGGGTTGCAAAATTATTCCTCTAAAATAAATCCTCAGAACATTTTCCTCAGAAGTTATTACTGGATGTTTACCTTCAAAATTATAAATTTCAATCGTTTTTATCCAAAAATAAATTTGTTACCATTCATTTTACAGAATACTTTCTAAATGCATCAATAATGCAAATATATCTTGTAAAGCAAAAATTGCTAACTCAACGATCAGTTTTCACACAACTTTCAAAACGTTTTTCTTGCGTGTAAACACTATAATCAATAATCATATCGACAAATAAATAATTCATAAAATTATCAGATAATTCAATAGACTCTTGTTCTGTCGTTTATAAGGCTTTGGAAATGTTTAATGTTCGAAATTTTAGCACCAGACAAGGCAAGTACTTTTTTTTATCGAGACCACTCTTGGACTTGGACTAAGGCACTCTACATAGTATTTATAATTTCTTGGTAAGGCACTTTTGCCAGTTTAAATATAATCTTGACAAAATTGTTTCAAAAGTAATTTATTGGATAACAAAATGACTTATCAATGACAACATCTATCCAACCATTGTTCTTTTCCTGCCTCTTGCTCGTACTTCTTCAAATTTGGCCAATACTTCTGCTATTTTTTCTTCACCTGCATGAGTGTATCCTGACATAATCTCATCAAATAAATCAGGGTAGTCATTGTGAGTGCTGATCAATGCCCTTTCTAATACATATAAGTCTACTCCTTTATCCTCTGTACTCGAGTCCACATAAGACAGACCAAAGTCAATCAATGCGAGTTCAAGTTTCTTAAAATCATGCCATTTGAAATCACCCTTGTCTTCTGTTCTCCGAGGTACAAGCAGCATGTTCGAAGTAGTCAAATCACCATGTATAATGTTTGAGTCATGTAACCTCCGCACTGCCGCCCCAATCATCGAAGCCACATTTTTTGTGACATCCTGAACATTGATTTCGTCTTTGCTATCCTTTTTTATACTTATAAAGAAATCCTTAACTGATATACTCTGTGTGAAGTGCTCCATGTAAATGCGACGACGTTCAAAGTCCACTAAATAAAGACAAGGAGTTCTAACTCCCACATTTTTACATCTTGCTATAGCACGGGCTTCATTTTTGATTCTGTCTTTAGTTATGGATACATCTAAATCGGGATGTCTGTAGTTCTTCTGGAACCTTTCTTTAACTATTGTGGGCATTCCGAGGTAAGTGCATGTGTAAACCTTCGCTTCGGCACCCTGTTTCAGCAGCTGAAAGTGTTCTTCCACTTTTACCCTACAATCAGAAAATATAAATTTGCATAACCTGATAGCTCAATGAAAAATGTATAAACATTTTGTAGTTATGACCGACCCAGATTTTCTTGTATCGTTCATGCTTACTATAAATTGACTATAGTCGAATTTAATTAACTAATTAATGATAAAACAGAAAAATAAAACAATCACACTCGGCTTTGTTGACAGACAAACGTCACTGAGCAAGTAATCACTACGTTTGAGAGACGGGACTCCCTAATAAATAAATAAAATATTACCAATCTATGAAACACATGGACTGGCTCAGTGCCAACCTAACGAACCCAACTAAAACTTCAACAAACCAATGTCGCCAACGTGAAGAAACCAAAAAATAGGGATGGCTAGTAGTATCGATAAAATGAGATCGATAACATTAGTTAACACTTTTAAAATAGTTTTTATTCTTATTCTTTATTGTTGACAAACAAATAAAATGACAATACACAAGGAATTATGATGTTTTTTATTGATGTTTTTTTAATATGCTAACATAAGAAATGATATTAAATGCTAAATTAACTACTGCCGCATTTTCCGCCGCCGCTGAAGGATCTGGACTACGGGTGTGTTGATTCTGGAGGTTCTGCAACAAATGTGGAATGGGTTATGTGATGTCTTCTCGTGGTGTATAAAAAAAATATTTTTAATTTATTTCCTAGAGGGGTGGGGGGCGATTTTTCGAAAAAGTGACCATGACAAAACTTACTCCCCTTGAGCCTCCCCACCCGATGGGATCATAAAAAGAGGGGGTTAAGAAGAGTAAAAATTTTCGAACGAAATTTTTCTAACTCCTGACAGTCTATAGTGTATTTTTGATCCTAGCGGGGCAGGGGGGGGGGTTCGAAAAAGTAACCCTTACGAATCTTACCCCCCTTGAGCCCCCCCAACCGATGGGACCATAAAAAGGGGGGTTTTACGTAAAAAAAAATCACAATTTTCGATCGAAATTTTTCTTAGTCTTTTTCCCATAGTGCCCCTAAGGCTACACTCCAACCGGGAACTTGCTTAAAGGGATGGAGGGTAAATAAACTTTTCTTATAAATAGCACTGATACAAAAAAAGGATTAATCGATAGTCGATAAAAAATTGCACTGCACTATTGTTTACGTAAAACATATTCCAACATTTTTAGCTGGAAATATGTCCTAAAATTAATTAAATTATAAGATATATTTATTTAGGGTATAGTTAAATTCGTAAAATGTACTAACCGATTTTCATCCAGTGGAAATTGAGTCATAAATGTTCGTTTTTTGTTTTCCACCCGACTTGTTCTCAGTCCACATATTTCGCATGCTACAATTGGCATCTTTATCAAACATAAATCACTGCACAGATTTACAGATAAATACACATGAAAACTACGCAAATTACTACTAAACAGCTTTAATTTTAATTTTAAAACAGCCAAAACAAACCACGAAGTAAACTGAGTAAACTGACATTGACGGATTGCAATCTTGCAAACATGGCCGCTGTGTGACGTATTATACGGTTAAAACAAGAGAGTCAGAGAGTCATAGCAACCATTTGAATGTGCACTTACTTCCCTACTTTGACGGGTTCTGTCGCCATTAAAGGTTCCATGCGTTTCATACTACCTTTTTTTTATACTAAGCTTCGCCAGACTGACAAACGTCAAAATATTGTCGGATTTTACTTTTTAATTTTACGGTCTATTAGAAAGTTTCGTTACATTCCACGCATGTTACGTTTGCAGTATTTTAGACCAAAGTAACTTAGTAAAAATGATATTCGTCGTAGGCAAGCCGCACCTTTCATTTCAACATACTCGAGGTATTATATAGATAGCACTTTCTATACTTAAAGTTGTATGTATGTATTATTCACGATCACGACTGGAGACTAGCTGAGAGAGTGAGGGAGGCTGTAGGCGTGTGATATTGGTTAGTGCACCCGCGCCGGCCGGCGGTTCATCATACAATTTCATGCATACAGACAGCATTTTCGACAAAATCTTTAAATGGAAACAGTGAATTAAATTAATTACATCAGTGCCGGCATCATACTCGAACACTGCGCTGCAATAAAATAACAATCGACCAGTGAAAATTTTTAATAAATTTTTGTAGTGCATTATTTTTCTGTGATTTTTTAATAAACTGTGAGAAATATGTCTGAAGGTTTGGAATACGAAACCATCGTCCAGAATGGGCCTAAAAAAGTGAGTATTTTTTTTTATTGACTGGATATCATTGACTAAGGCTCTATACGTACGTATAGCCTTTGTTGGGTATAAATGGGGGTGGGGGTGTTGTCCTATAGCAATGTCTGGGTGCATTTTCGTAGTTATACAAACTGCAGTCGCGTCTCGAAATGCCGACTGATGCGATTTCCTCTGTCCCCATTCACTTACTATGTTGGCGGGAATTTACGTAGGAGTTAAATTTTATATCCGGATCTTCTTGATTGGACATAAGTAACGGTTTTGTCAGCCTACAAAGCCTACACAAATATTAATATCCATGGAAGCTCATTCACTTTGAGTCTATCTAATAAATAAGGCAAGTTAAGTATTATGAGATGTGGAAACTCAACCAGTGATCCTGCCCTCCTGCCAACGAGAACTTAATTATTTAAGTAGTTCTCGTTGCAGGTACTTCGAACGATGAAATCTATTCCGATTAGAAACGAAGATTTCTTGGACACTTTATATGTATACTTACATAAAACTATATTTTTTTAAACACCCTGTTTATGTTTGTACCCGCAAGTAACGGTTTATTAATTAAAAGGTCGTGCGAATTTTTAACTTTGAATGTTCCCAAACCTCTTAACTTCATTGGACAATGAATAACATTAACAATGATGGAAGGTACAGACAAGAGGAAAAGTGGTAAAAACTAAAATTTTAAAGCGTTTTCTGACTAGGGGGATATCTAGTATAATGAGTGTGCACCGATTTTCTTACATTAAAATAAGGCATTCACTATCCTTAATACCTACGAGGGGTAAGAGATGCAATAGTTACGCGATGGATGAAGCAAGCTGTGAACATTTGAGTGATACGGCTCTAATCTATCTGTTTATCTTTATTTATTGTATTTATCACTGGACTGTAACTTCTAAATTAAATAAGCAAAGCAAAATATTTTAATGGTAGGTACAGTTGACTACACTGGTGCCACGGCAATAGAATTACGTCAATAAACACAATAGCATGTTCACAAGATGAAAAACCTGTTTGCTCCGATATTTGTTTATGATAATGTTGGCTTTCTATCGAAGATGCCTTTGCGTGTTTAGTTTAAAATAGATTAATGGAGGGTAGTTTCAATTTATAATTAGGCGCTAAGTTTGAATTATTGCCCGATTTCGTACGCTGATTTACATTAAAAGTATATCAGCTTTTAATAACTTGTAATGAGTATTTTTAAAGATAACTTTTATCCTTTTTTTTATATATTGCCTACTCTTCGCATCGCGTGCAAAATTACCGAAATTAATTGCAGACTAATGTAGTTACGAACGTCGTTTTCAAATGCTCATGTTAAAAGTACACCTACCATCTAAATTGGAGGTTGTAGACTTTCAATCACAGAAGTGAACATTGAAACACATACCTACCTACGTGGTGATGGGCAACTTGACAAAAATGGGGGTTAGTGGTCTTACTTGTACTTTAAGTGCTACTAGACTTATTCACTAACCTAGATTGAGTCTTATGCGGCTAACTAGCCTACTTTGCCTAGACATAGACACAGCACTCGGACAAGGCTAACTAAACGGCTTAGTTTTGTCTACATAACGGGTCTAGTTCAAACGTGAGACCGACTAGAATCTGACTTAACTGTTTTAGTAAATGGCGCGGCTTAGATTAATGTTTTGCAAGTCATCGATCAATAATGGAGCTTACTGTTTTTGGAAGTTTTGCATTGTCACATTATAATATTGACACTAGTCAAGGCAATGTCGACGTGCGTACATGAGTGAACTTTTCGTGGTGCTTTAGAAAAGCTGTAGTCATGCTTATGCTTTCATATTTTTAAATAACACTTTACGAAGAAATGTTAAACAGTAAATCGGGATCCATGCGTTGGCCGAATAATTGACCCAAAAAGTAACGAAGGGTCCACACTATGGCGCCAACTTTATCCTAAAACTTTTTTTACAGAGTAAATCTAGCTTCACACGTTAGGCGAATAGTTGGCCCGAAAACGAACGCTATTGGCCATTAGATAAAAGCACCAACATAGCACCAATCAACGTTTGAGGCCAACACTTTTTTTGGTCTACTTATGGTGTGATAGGCTTTTGATCAACGTTGGCGTCATAGTGTGAACCCGGGGTAAGTTTTCAAGCCAACTGTTCACCAAAATGTGGAGCCGGCAACGCTATTGGCATATCAGAAAATGGCGCCAATCAACATCATAAACACTCTATGATTACCAGCTGTGTTTTTTTCTTCTTCTTTAATTATGGCTTTGTCGTTGACGTAGCTATTATCAAGTAAAAAACCAGCTGTGTTCCTGGCTCATGCTCTGGGTCTTTAACTGAAAGTTAGTTTTTCTAGATCCCACTCATTGAATTGGACGATAGGTTTTTGGGCCATTTTGGGCCAACTTTACAGTCAGGGTGTGGGTCCGGAGTTAGTAGGTATTGGCTTTCGAACGGATAAGTCATTAAATTCTTAACAAATACCAAGCCACATAAGAGGCTTTCACGATAAGGAAGCCTATGTTTGTGTTCTTAGCGATTGAAGTCCATTGAACGTGTTAAGTATGGCATTATACTAACAAGCTTAGGTTAATAACTTGTTACTTACTTAGTTTGATGACCCAAGTCTTCTTGACCTACAATCTGTGTATTTAGAATAAGTAAACAGAGTAGGTAAGTTTTAGTAACAAATTAAAACCTGGAACATTTAACACTTTATTCAATGTGTAAATCTAAATGCACACACTGTTCCATCAATGTTGACCACCGCTTTGGTGTAATGGTTAGTTGACTATTAACCAAGAGGTCGCAGGTTCGATCCCCGCACTGTACAAACATTTGTGTGCATGAACATGTCTGTTTGTTCTGGTCTGGGTGTTATATGTATTTATTCAATTTTATTTGTAATACCACTGTTAATTTCTGATATCTGTATACAAGTGCTTCACCTACTTACCAACTACTTACCTACTTACCTACAATGTTTATAAAGGTAAAAAATCTGACATATCCAATGTGTGTAAATAACAAGTAGATATAATTGTACCCTTATCCTATGTAATGACTAACTGTTTGCAAGGTACACCCCAGGACACTGACTTAGGCGCAGATATACGATAAGTCTTATCGTATATCTGTGGACTTAGGTCACGTATTTAATATACTGGAAAAATATCCCTGTTCAATAAAATACTATCAGTCAAACGTAGTACCCTTGGTATTCGTTTTGCTTGTGATCTGCTTACAAATGTTCGCTAGAGCATAACATTTTCATAAAGGTGATTAATTTGCTAACTAGACGAATTACAAAGATGGTAATATTTATGGCAGACAGTCCGTTGGTGTATTTATATTTTCTTGGGGTGTAGTTAAAACAGTTTGTTTAGTGGATATACGAATGGATCAATTTGAAATTGATAAAACGACATGACTTGATGTCAACTTCAAGTTTAGAATTGAAATAACGAATCGTAGCTCATTAAAATAATAAGGGTGGGAAATAACAGATATAGTAACTTTGCGTTAAACCTTATAGTCTATAGTATATAGATATAGTATATAGAGTTGTCACTGACAACTCCAGACATTAGGCGAGCAGTTGGCCTGAAAACTAACGCTATTGGCCAATAAAGACAAGCGCCAACAAAACACCATTCAACGTTCAGGCCAACGATTTTTTCCAGGTCCACTCATTGGATGATTGTGTGTGTGGACCTGGGGGATGACAAGACAAATCTGGCGGTATAATTATGCTTGTATTGCGATTGCAACATTCATTCTAAATTCAAAACTTCATTCCGGATTCAAACAATCTTATTTTTTTTCTTTCGTAGGGTTGCTTATTTTTATAGAGTTACCAATAAGTGTGGCTTATCTCCACATCCTATGGCGTGGTGTTACTGGGTGTTACCCACCCATGACGATCAACGTTATGGGTCGTTGACCAATATGTAGAGCCTAAAGGTGTTCTAACATAGAAATGCTATTTGAGTAGATAGGTATTTACATATTCCAAAACTTTTTTTAATGATCAAAATTAAATCTGTAATGCTATCCAAATGCATGTGACTAAACAGTTATGTCGTCTTAATAGCAATCAATTTATCTTAGTAACTAGCGGCCTGTCTCGGCTTCGCACGGTTTGGACAATTATTTTTTTAATTAATATTTTATTAAATAATATAAAATACATATAAAGATAGTGTTTTAATGTATATATACATAGTCGTTATAAATATAAGGAAATTGTTGCAAACATTGGTTCAGGCATTCTTGAGTTATGCGCTTACCAACACATTTTGCGATTCATTTTTATATTAAAGATTAAATTTGGCATGATGATTATATTATAGAGGGCTATAATAATGGTAAAACATCACACACTCATAGACTACGTAAAAAGGGTAATAAAATACCGGCCCTTTAAAATATAAATGGAACGAGGCCTAAATTAAAGGCGTATGTATTTGTTTAAATTTTTTTTATTTATATTAAGTATTTTTTATTTAATATAAATTTAAGTAAAATGTCTATTTTGTTTCTTATTAACATTCTAGTTTTCGTTTCGCTCGGTGAAACTAAATTACTTTTTAACCTCGTCTCGTCATTATCGCTTCCCTTTGACTATTTACTTGTAGTCAATTCGATTCCTCAAAAATAATTTGGGAATAGTAGGTTATGAGAATTCCACCGAGAGGCGTAAAAAGCCTTACATTACTCTCGGTAATGGCAGGTACTAATTTGGGACATATTTGGGACCGCCTTACGTTACCAATAAATGTCAGTGGATACTAAAGGAAACAACCTGACACCTGCCTACCTACCAACAGTTTGGTAGGTAAGTATCTATAAATTGCAATTTCGGTTCTTATTAATTTATCAATCATCACATCATCACGTACAATGATGATGATATCTGTTAACTGATATAAAATGCAGTAAGTATAATCTTTATCAATTTATCGTTGACGCACACGCACTTAAAGCTGCGCAAATCAACAAAAAAAACTTAGGTCCTTATTTGATTAAAGGATATTTTTTATAACTAAGTACCTACATAGAATAAAACAAAGTCGCTACCCGCGTCTGTCCCTATGTATACGTATGTATGCGTAGATCTTTAAAATTACTCAACGGATTTTTAAAAAGATAGAGTGATTCAAAAGGAATGCTTACCGCTGGCGGGAAGCTAGGTTTAAAGATCTTTTCGCATACAAAATTTCGAGCTATGTTCTAACAAATGTTTGTTTCTTCGGTTTAAATGTAAATAAATCGCGAAATAATCCGTAAAAAGTGTATCATTTCTATGTTCTTACAAAAAAAATATCACGACAGACGCCGTCAAGCGGTTTGTATTGAAACAATTTAGATTAGGTACCTACCTACGACCTCTGTTAAATTCAAAGTTTTCATAAAGCTTTTGGCAGGGAGCTTTTATAAAGTTCTTACATCTTACCACACAGCATCGAATCGTGTGTATCGTCGGCCTACGTGTTAATCTTGTTAGATTCAAAGCAAACCAAACTGGACGCGGTCGTTGAACCTCGCTCGCGTATTCGACAGATTATATCGGTGCATCATCTAGACTTATTAACTGTTGATTTATTTTTGGCTGCTTGACTTATTTTTGTAAGTTTACTCATACTGGTAATATTCTACAGGAGATAAAAGGTCATAAATTCATACTTTACTGTTAATAATGACGACTTTGTAGAGATTGTTAAGAAACAGATATTTAATGGCATGAAAAAGTAATTCCATAAACAAGAATATAATAAAAAATATAATAACTTATCTATCAGTAACTTAAAAGGAGAGGATCTATTGTTTTCTGGTAAAAGGTGGGACACGCAAAAGTTCGATTAAACAACACCTATCGGGTGATCCCCTTTGACAAAGGCACTAGGTCCTAGGTAGTAAGCACAACATTTGCTCCCCTTAATAAGGTCACCTGTCAACCAAGCGGCCTTAAAATTTCACAACAACTCTGTAGGCCTGCATAATAAATTCAATTATACCCTGACCCAAAAGAGGGACGATGCCCAATTTTGGGACCCGTTCAATCGATAAGCACCTCGTTTCGTCACCTCGGCCGCACTTACAATTTAAAACACATTGTTGACAATTTCTCGTGATAAACGTGCACATTAAGTATAGTTCGGATTTTGATTTGGACTTTCTAAGGGTCTTTTACATTTTGTTTGTGACGTTTGCAATGTTACAAAGGGTATCGCCGAAGGGTACTTCTTACTTAAAGCCATCGATACCTAGAAGTGTAATAATAACCTATTCATATCGATAAGATGCGATAACAGAAATAATTAAAAAATTGAAAGACTAATATGGTAGTATTTTAACCAATCTCGCACGTGGCACACTACATCAGGAGTGAACTAATAAAATGCATCACTTTAACTTACTAAATTAGTCCATCCATACTCTCGACTAGCGAAGCATGAGACGAGCAATTAAACACAGCATCATTCTTAGTGAATATTTTCCTTTTAATACCTTTCTTCAATATTCATGCAATGACAAATCGCTGACTCATTCCCTCCATATTTGGAGATGGCGGCTAAAAATGGCGGGAGGCGGGAACACGTCGCGTGCCTCACATAGATCGGTAAAAATAACCACAGCTTAAGCTGAAGTAGTTAATCTTGCTTTACTGATGTGAGTTTAAACCCCCCCTTACTTGGAGTCATCTTTAGAAGTCAGGTTTTAGTTGTTATTCACTTCGTTTAAAACTGTACCACTTGACATCAAAGAATGACTGGTACTGCTGTAATTTTACGTCACTTACCAGCTAGATTATAAAAACTTACCTCACGTGAAAAAGCACCTTGTTGAAGAGATGAACAATTAAACATTTCAAAATTTAATCGAGTTTTTCAAGAACAGCCACGTATTTCTTAATTAGTATGACGGTCATCAACTTTTTTATTCACATGTTAGAAGAAAGATGGTTCGTCTTACAAACCTAAAGACATTATCGAGCCTCATGACCTCGAACCAGAGTGCATTTGGCATAAATCCAAGCGAATCGTTTATTCTTGTCTCAATCGCAAAAGGACTGAGTTAAGTGGGGTCAGGAGTTGGCGCGAACATGGAGATTTCGCTTCCAATATGTCTTGACTACAATCAAAGTACCTAGTCACTATTGGTTCTGACAACTAATATTAGAACTTACATCGTAAATATCCCCTGTGTGCATGAGATAAGGATATTCTTTCGCTTCGACACTGTTTCGTTGCTAACTAATCATTAGTTGAAGATCATTACACCGTAATCATTGGAATATCTACTTAACCCATTTAACCCCTTGTCGGCCGAATACGGCTCGCATACCTATAGAATATTGATTATGTCTGCGATCTTCGGTTTTGAGTGTTAATTTTAACAGCACTACGAATGTGCAATGATGTGAATGGACATTCTAGTTTGAGATTAATTTCTAAATGTAGCCAGCTACACAAAACCACCTAAACAAACAGTCCTCCGTCAGAAAAAAGTACACTACTTTCTCAGACGAAAAACCATCCAGGAAGTACTTTCTACACATGTGTTTGTGGCACAATGCCTCCTTTGTTGGTCCTCATAGCGAAGAGTGCGCTGACCGCCTCGGCTGAATGGGCTAGCACTGTGGCTTTTATTTATTGTATTATATTTCATTAGCCTGTGCCATGAAAAGGTCATCTACACAGCAGGACATGATACCGTTTTTCATTCATGTGCTGGGACACTTGTCAATGACGCGCTTGATTTTTTTTAAACATGGCGCCCAGCGTGGAACAATATTTGCAAGAATGTAACGTTAAGTAGTTGAAAGTGTGAAATTTGTAAAAATCTTAAATCTTACTAAGTCGATATCTGCAATTCATCTGTTTTTAACGCGACGCGACTAAGTCATCCATCGCTTTACCACAACTCATGTAGAGGCAAAAGGTTTGCTTAAAACAATACCTCGGCTATACCTGGCAATGAAATCACTCATCTACAAATGGGTAATTAAAGCGGTGTGTCACAAAGTACGATAACCTGGCTTGGCTAAAATATTTTCTTATCGCCATCTAGCTAAAGGGAGGAACACATGACTGAGTAGAAAATCAATACCTAATTCCATTAAGAGAGTACTGAAGTACTCGAACACTTAGTTAATTTACTTTATAAGTACAATTAATTCACGACATAGCAGTCAATATTGCGGTCTCTTTAGGCTGATTTCACAGCTATCCGGGAGACCCGTACGTACGGGTCACGCCCGCACTGCTGTGAAACGTGCGTTCAGTACGCTTAGTGCTCAGTGCTCTACCCGGAGCGGGTCGCGTGCCCACCATTCCGCGTCGCTGTGAAACGGTGTTCTAGTGTCTCTTCAGTGCTCCCGCTCCGGGCGCCCGAATGGACGGACCGTACGGGCCTTCTGGATAAGTCAAAGAAGTCTGTTTCCTGTCCCAAGGTAGATTATAAAGTAATGTAAAACTGCTGAAACCACTTCCATTATGGCACAATCTTGACTAGAAAGTGGCATGCGCGTGAGCATTGTCTCACAGCAATCAGTCTTTAATAAGATTATTACAACAAAATATCTCTGTTTTTATGTGGAGCTGTGCAATTTTTAATTTGGGTCTTTTTGCAGCAATATTCTTGACTTCTTATTAACAATATAGTTAGTGTTTTATTAGGATGCTAGCTTACTTGCACTGTGGAATTGTAAGATGTAAATGTTTGACCGTAACAATTTCACCTGGCAACCGAATCATGTAATTATTCTTTAGCTCTGTTTAGTACATTCTTATCAGCATATCGGAGTGTTTACACGACTGCAGGCACATTGCTGGATAACGAGTAGGATTGTGTGCAATTTTAAGACAAGGGGCGAATTAAGATGTTTTTTTGGCTAACTGAGAGAGCTTCTCATAGCAACGTCTTTCTGCTTGACCTTGAGGTTGACTGGTAGAAAATACTTTTATCATTATACACTTACACTTTTGTACATTTCTTGTGCAATAAAGTTCATCATCATTATTATCAGCCAAAGGACGTCCACAGCTGAACATAGGCCTTTCCCACAGTTTTCCACATGTACCGATCACAATAAAGTTGTAAATAAATAAATAAACTATTCATTTTACGGTGTTATCAATTATTATCGTTTCAAACTTACAATAGTACAAATTATGCGATGGACGCAGCCTAACATCTTTAGTATTCGCAAACAATTACCAAACTTCATTTTCAATCCCCGACGCAAAAGAGAGGTGTTATAATTTTGACCCCATATGTCTGTTTGTGTGTGTATATTTGTGATTGTTTTGTGTGCGTCTGTCTGTGGCATCTTAGTTCCCGAACGGATGGACCGATTTCAAATAGGTTTTTTTTAATTCGAAAGAAAATTATGTAGGTAATCACGGTAGTTCTAAGATATGGCTGGTCAAAATCGTCGGGAGTTTTTAAATGGAAAGTTAGTTTTTTGTAGGTATGCAGTAAGATTGTAGAGTTGATGAATATGACGTATAGTCGAGCAGAATTTTGCGGTTAGATACAGGCCGAGATTCTGAGGCAAGGTTGCGGCGATTGCGGCTTTAACGACTAATATGGGTGTTGATTCTTTTATAAATTAAATTATAACACAAAATTTAAGAGCGGTTTAATTGTCGACCAAGAGTTTATGTATGGTGTCGAATTTTACCAATCAACCAATGCAGACCAGAAGAAGGGTAGATTTCCATAGCCTATGAATACTGTGTCAAATTACTTTATAATTCTATGCAGTTAGTTTTCCTCACATCCCAATAGTAGTAGGCAGCTGGTAGTGAGTAGATGCAAAGGGCGCGGGGCGGGAGATCGTGCGCTGTGCCGCTCCTTGGGGGAGGCCTGTGTCCAGCAGTGGACTGCAACAGGCTGATATGATGACATCCCAATAACTACGTAACTTCTTTTGGTTGCCATGACATTATTGTATTGTGCTAATTACACCTTCTTTTTACGATTATAGATACTATTTTTAATTTATTGGCTGAAATAAATAAGTCCTTATTGTCTTACGGCTGGTTTCAATATTTGACCTACCTTTGACTGAAAATTGTTATTTTTATTTTTATTTTCAACTTCAGATAACTTTTAGCATAAAACAGACAGTTACCTAACTTTTAGTTAAAGATAGAATACTGAAACCTACCAACACCTTTGGCGAAATTGTTCCAAAATCCAAAAAGAAAAATGATCAAATTAAATAAGTACCTAAGTAAAGGTATCTGAGATTACAAATCGATTTTATCGTCGTATGACTCGGATTACTCGGAAAGTGCACTTTATATTATTGCGTTTGTCGATTTAATCATTGATAAGTTAAATATTTGAGTGTGTTGTTCATTCGACGAACTGATTGATACGAATTGTATATTTTTTGCCTTTACTAAGTCAATCGGCTTCAATTTCCTTTGGGGACGATCATTAAGGCCTTCCTTCAATGACCTACATAATAATTGCTAATTCAATCGCTAAAAGCCTTGTAGCAGACGTGTCCCGTGGTACCAGATTCCTTATTTTGAATATTTCAATCCCAAATCCGGTAATATCGATAAATATTAGTCGTTATAGCCTGGTCGGAGGCCATCGGGTGGCTTAATATCATCTAACAGTAAGGTTGGTCACTTGCCTTACACACACCCCTTCACCAATCCGCACTGAGCCCGCGTGGTGGAGTATGGCTCGCACCACCTCATAGTTGAGGTGAGGCCTGTGCCCTGCAGTGGGACGTATATAGGCTGCTGATGAATCCCAAATCGGAGAAAAACAAGATCAAAAATAACGTTCCAAGAAAGCGTAGCAAGTGGGAAGGTCAACAGTCGTACATTTAAATATACAGCATGACGCATGGCAGAGTTCAACGAACAAAATGGAGACAGAAAATAACGTATGGCAAGATAGCACTAACAACTTAACACTGCAGCTTCTTATTACGCTGTTATAGTGACGATTTTGCAACAGAAGTGTTTAGTAAGATGTGCTAGACTGCATAAGGAAGGATAAATAATTTGCATATTATTTGTTATTGGATATTAATTTGGATCGAAAAGTTTAACTTCCGAACCGGGACGAAGTTATTTTTGATTTGATTTAGTATAGGATTCACTTAACGCATGGTTTTTGGCCTCCTACAGGGTACCTTCCTGGGTCCCTAATTTCTTTCTATATTTAAGGAACCTTATGACTAAGTGGTTTGCTTAGTAATAGTAAATGAGGCGCCACAAACCACATTAGACATAGCAGTGCATATCACAACACTCGAAAATAATCTAAGCTTGTAATAGACCGATAAGATCTGTTTTTAAAACATATTTTTCTGAGGCTATCAGGTTATACCTACTTGCTACTGAAGTTTAAGCCTGCTTTTCCAACAGATCTGATGAGTTTGAGTGCATCGTTACAACACACCTACTTATTTATTTATTATTTATTGTTACTAACTATAATTTAAATTTTCAATCATGATGTAGATATTAAATGAAAGCACAAACAAACAAAGGAAGGAAACTATTAAGACTAAATATAGAAATATGTCACAGCGTGATCCAGTGAGTCTATCCCAAAACGTAAACAACCGAATTCTATGGACTGAATATCATCACATCACATAGTACGTCACGGCTATTATTAACCTAAATTAGTCACAACAAACTCTAGCAGGCGTTTAGTATTATTGCGGAGGAGTTTTCCTGGATAACTGCAGTTTCTACAGTAAAATTGTTCAGACTGGTCTCTTGGGTAGTATCGTGCTCTTATTTCCAAGAAAGCCCCACTTTTTGTTGTGAAAATATAAATTTTCTAAGAAGTTTGTAAGTAAGTAAGCATTATTTCACTGTACTACTATTACTATTCTATTTTGTAACTCCCGACGCAAAGGGGTGTTATAATTTTGACCGGCTGTTTGTGTGTGTATATTTGTGCTTTTGTCTGTCTGAGGCACCGTGTCTCCGAACAGATGGACTGATTAAAAAGCGTTATTTTGTATTCGAAAGATAATTTAATCACGGTGGTAGCTAAAGCTGGTCAAATCCGTCCAGCCGTTGAAACTCACCAGTTCCTGGCTCATTTCGTTTTTTTTTAAACTGGAAAGTTAATCTCTCGTAAAGACCATCATGGGTTTAGATAACATTTAAATTTCATAATTAAATGGTTCCTGTTTGTTAACATGCTGTACTTTCCCTTAATTAAATCAATTATGTAACGCCTAAAATATGCAAAATACGACAGAATACGTACGCACGTTTCTAAGTTAAAAAGTATCCATAACAAACATATCGTCACGCGGCGTAAAATTAAAACATAATTATACAATGTATACCTACATAATTATACAATGTATATGTGTGAGCAAACTTGGTGTAACGAAAACTCTTCTTTTTGGTGTGGTGCAATGTCCAAGCAATAGCGTTAGTTACTCTTAACAAGCAGATCTCCGAAGCTTTTGAAGTTAAAACAAACATCTTCGTGGAGTTCGAGTACGATGTGTTATCCAGATTAGTGAAGAAATAAACAGATAAGCTCATTGGGTTGGTTGGAAACAAATATGTTCAATATGATACGAAAACAACTGTAGATAATGGAACAGGCCAATAGTTCTAGCAGTGCGCTAGAATTCTCGACTGGATAACTTTCAATCAGAAGCGCAGTGTAGGACGTCTACTGGCAAGCTGGAATAACGACCTTTTATCAGAGTAGAGTCCGCCTCGGCCACATAGACTGATTATCAGGTGAGATTGTGCCAAATGTCTGGATAGCTACTATTAAATAAAAAATTCAAGGGAGGTGGCTGTCTTGCACCTAATTGTGTGTGATGATAAGTAGGTATCCCACCAACACATTAGCATATGGATAACCAAGGATATCCCGACATAGCGAACCAGTCACGGGACCGGTAAACCAACTTCTATCTTTCTTCAAGTCTGCAATATGCACCATTCGCTGCTCTAGTTTTTGCGTCCGAAACGTTTTCACTGAAATGAAAGTGATCTGTGATGATCTACGTTCACGGTCCGCGCTCGCGTGGCTTGCAGCGTTGGCCGGCGGGCTCTCGGACACCACGGACTTTTTGCAACGAGTCATTGGAATTTCTTAATTGATCAGCTCTATTGAAAGTTTCGATTTGTCACTGCAATTCTTCGATGCAATTCCGGACAATAAACTTATTCGGAGACGATTTCACGCCGCGAAGTGATGATTTTAATTTGAACTATTTGCTCAACAATGACTGGCATTACGTAAACCTAAATTGTTTATGCCAAATTGACAAAAACGTCAATTTAATAACTTCAAAATCTGTTTCCAAAAACCGTTTCATTTCGCAAATAATACTCGTAGAACTTAAATATTCTTACAATTACCTCCCCCGTAACATGAGCAGTGATTAACTATTTTGGATCAGAACATAAAATAATATAGAAATGGGTAGCGAAGAGTGCCAAACTTTGCACGTTGAGGGTAACAACTTCAAATCCCTACAAGAACACATAAACAAATTGACGGAGAACCAGAGCAGTATTATAACAAAATTCGATGTTTTGACCAAAAATGTGGATGATTTGCGTAAGATTTTGGCTCAGCTATCGGAGAAAATTGTCTCTTTGGAAGAAGTTGCAATGGATAGGAGGAAACTCAAGTCTGAGATCAAGATCTTGAAGACCAGGATCGATGAGCTGTACGCGATCATCAAAGAGGGTAAAGAAGACGACTCTATGCCAAGTGATGATGTCCATGATGTTGAATCTTGCCATTCAGGATTTTCTAGCTCCTCTAAGGTAAAAGAGCGTTTACGTAACTTACTTATTCCAGAGTCTATCCAGTAGTTATATAAACCCTCAAACTCAAGTTACGAGTTATAGGGCTTCCCCGAAATGGAACTTGGAACCGTTACAGTGTAACTTGATAGGAAAACAGGGCTTAGAAATTCCTACAACTTGTTACATTTGAGCAGGAAAATTACAAAGTTTATGCACGCTGTCACATGGTATTAAGCGTTGAAGACATCTTTGCTTCATTACCTAGTTCCTAAGACGAGCTGCCTAGGTAAACACGTCATCATAACATTTATCAATGAAAATGCAATGTTCTTGTTCTGGGCTCTCTTGGACCTAAGCCAATTTTCCCTCGCCTATGATATACATTCGTGACCCAATTCACAAAGTTCTAATTGCATTTAAGACAATTATTCTTTCCTTTCCCCTCGTCTTGGCGGTAATTAATCAAAATGTGACTGAACGAAGTCGGAAAGCCAAAAACGTGATATCTGAGTCTGACACGAATTTTACGTAAGTTCCAAAGCTCGACTTTCTTTTCGCTTTAATTTATTATAACGTTAAGTTCATCAACACTTGAGCTGTTTGTATTTTAGGGGAATTCAAAACATACTGGTAGGTACTAACCTATTAAATCATGGTGATTATTATGGTTTGATGAGTTGAAAACTTTAGTTTATTTCTGATTTGTTATCAATTCAATTGCCTATACACATTAATCTAAACCGACGACCACTTTGATCAAAGACTTTAACTCTAACTAATGCCTTACCATTATCTTTAACCAAGAGGTCGCGAGCTCGATCCCCGCACTGTACAAACATTTTTGTGCATAAACATGTCTGGTACTGGTCTAGGTGTTATATGTATTTATTTAAGTTTATTCGTAATACCACTGTTGATTCTGATATCTGTAATACAAGTGCTTAAGCTACTTACCACGGAGTCAGATCAATGTATGTGTTGTTGTTGTTTATTTATAAATAAATAGAACGGATAATTTAATTTCTGACAGATTAAAGGTAAAATATGATCATAGAGAGAACAGTTAGTTAACTACCTACGTTACTTCATTAACTGTTTATGTGAAATTCCGAGAGAAACCGGACTTACTCTCCAAATAATTTCACGCTTTAAATATTACATTGTCTTCAACGAAACCCCACTTCTCACGCATATTTCCAAATCGGCGCGGAAAAATATTGTTGAAAATATTTTTCAATAATATACTGGAATGGTTTAATTTACCGGCTTTATTTGAATTTTACCGTTGGAAGTATGAGAACCTGTATAGTTCAGTACGACTGTCGTGTTATCATTGTATCCTGGACATGATCTACCTTGGACAACTTGGAAGTCTTTAACAGGCTAAGAACCCAAGCAGGCCGAAGCAAGGAGAACATGCAAAGGTGGGGCTACAGCTCGGAGACCACATATTGTCTGTGCGGTGTTTCCCCTCAGACAGTGGCACATTTTGTTATCCTGCTCTGCGTGTCCCAGCACCTGTATATACACGCGAGGATCTTTACAAGGCCACTGACTATGCTTTATAGGTGGCAGAGTTTTGGCCTTCATAATGAATTATGCTAAGGTCTACACGAAAGAAGAAGAGCCAAGAGATAGAAAGGCTTATGTAGGATCTATGTGCTTGTGGCGCAGTGGTTGCAGCGCTTTGGTAGTGATACCAAAAATTAAGCAACCTACGGCGTGGTCATGTTTGGGATGGGTGACCATTCTGACCATACAAGTGACGTCTATTTACAAGCATCTCCGTGCTTCGGAAGGCACGTTGCAAGCTGTTGGTACCGGTTAATATCGATAGATATTAGTCGTTAAGCCTGGTCGGAGGCCCTCGGGCGGCTTAATAATATCTGACAGTAAGGTTCGTCACTTACCTTACACACACCCCTTCACCAATCCGCACTTAGCCCGCGTGGTGGAATATGGCTCGCGACACCTCATAGTTGAGGTGAGGCCTGTGCCCAGCAGTGGGACAGGCTGATGATGTTTTAGGTCTATAATTGAAATGACTACAGACAAAACGAATCACTCAATTTAAATGCCGCTCCGGTTAGCTGTTTAACTACAAAACTAATAGGCGAGCAATTTGTTGGACAACAGTGGTTAGTTGTAGTAAAGTTACCACCGTTTATTCGATTAAGTCAAGCTACCGAATCTAATAACCATGCGAGAGGCTCAGATGAATAAAAATGACTCACTGAGTCTAGTAAGATGCTTTCTACTACCGATCTCTATTCAGTGATTGGTATAACGAACGATACATTCCTTAGAGGGGTTACAGAACAGATTTTATCATGATTATTAATTACTATTGATTGCTAATCATAATATCACAATAATACAAAATATAACAATCTTCATATATGTACATCTACCCTCAAAAGTATACAGACAAAAGTTTAGCAAGACTACCCAATCACTACTCCTAGAAGCTGTAAAATAAATACATATATATAAACTGTGTGTGTATTTAGGTGGGTACCCATAAAGATTACAATGTAGGCTAGATTAACTTACCTAGTTTACGTTTCGTCGTTAGTTCGTCGTTTACGCGCTTAAATAGGTTCTCAACTCGTACGCCGTACCAAAGATAATGGAAAGGCTTTTTTCCATTATCCATTATCTTTGGCCATTTATAGGTACTCGTAGCTTAGAGCAGAAGGGGGCAGCTTTGAACATTTGAGTTTGTGCAGCTATTTTAGAAGCTAATTTTATGGTGATTGCATGTTCTTCTTCAAAAATGGAATTTGCGGCTATAATTTGCATTTTCTTTGTCTTGTTTTGCTATTTTATAGTCTAATAGTTAGACTAAGCATTGTGATACAGTAGAAAAGTTCAGAACAGGAGAGTCTGAAGTCATGACAAAATTGTAAAGTGTTCAAAGGCCTCCCTCTCCCTACCCATTCAACTAGTAAGAGGACTATGAAATTAATTTTGATTGATATTTAATCAGGAATAGTTGGGTTGGAAGCAGTTGGAAAACTGCTTCCAACCCAACTATTCCTTATTATACATTATTATACATTTCGTTAGGAATAACGAAATGTAAACGATTAATTAAAAGTAAGCTAGCTATATTACCACACCATCTTTTGTTTGGTGTGACGGGTTCTAGCTAGCTAGACTCTATCATCATTTAAATACTAACTTAATGGTTTGATTGAATCATGAGAACGAGTTAAGTAGCCAGACGACAACGCATTTAAACTCCCGTTCTACAATCCCCGCTCTTTACTCGAAACAGTATTTCCAACTCGTTTTTAACAAGGCTGCGCGTGCGCTTACGTTTCTATAGCTAATGGTTTTTTTTTTCAGGTAACCATGACGACCGGTTTGGACCGGGACACTATCCGCTCTGCGTATGAGGACGTGAGGTCCGACGCGTCTCCCACAGAATGGTAAGGCCATTTGAAAATAAATTTATGGTCAATTTGTTGCGCAAGATTTGTCTGAATCTGAAATGCTGGGCCAGATATCTCGTCATGGTTCCTATATTTTGTTTGAGCGAGCATTCACATTTAAAGGTTGTCGATATAAAAGATGTTTTCTTTTTAAGCTTATATATGCTGGAATACTATCCAACATAGAAATTGTACATAGCCTATGAAAACATTTTTTTTTTGCTAGTAGCCATTACCTACTCAAATAGATTGAAATCTAAAAGACCTCAACATTTAACGCCCTATAGGAAGATACCATTTATTTTTAAATTGATTCTAGTTTTTAAAAACATATTTTATCTGAAAAGTGAAAAACCCAGTTTCTCACAGATTAATACTGTTATTATGAACATGATGAAAGAATTCAGTTTTTAACCCTGGACAGACATGTGAGCGGGTACGCTAGCTAGCTTTTTAATCTTAAATACAAAACAACTTCTTCACCAGCCGAGTTGTCTGAAGAAAGTAGGGTGTTGTCCTACGTGAGCAACGCAAAGCAACGCGACAAGACGTGACGCGATGAGATGAATACTTGTGTCAATGTCAATCGCGCTTCATCACGTAGTACACTCTTATAAACGTACATACATTTGTTACAACAAATTACTGATATAATACGAAATGATTCTGAAACCAGTATGGACGTATGATGCACAACTGTGTGCCTGCGACTCTTACTTAAATATAATTCAAAGGCTGCAAAATGGTATGTTACGAACCATTTCTAATGCGCCATGGTTCATCATAACCATCTCCTACACTCAACGACTGAGACGCCACGATATTGTATATTATTGGTGACAGATGGTGAAGGATGAGGTGTCTCCTGCTGAGGAGCTCCTTGGAAATGATTGAATAAGACGTACAACAAATCTACTTATAGTCTGTGACTGATTGTAGATAAAAACGGAGAAAAAAAACATACATTTGTTACTGTCGCGTCACGTCGCACTTGTCACGTTTGTAGCTTACGTACGACAACGGGTAAGAAAGCGGCACTGGGTTACTAGCACTAGGCTGCTGGCTGCCTAGCTTCGTGTGCCCTAGTCATGTTTCTTTTTGTCTCCAGGGCGGTGTTCAAGTTCGACGGTGCCCGCATTGTGTGCTCAGCGCGGGGGAGCGATTTCACAGAGTTCCGCACACAGTTCTCAGACGACGAACGTGCTTTTGGTTACCTTAGGTATGTTACCCTCACATCATCTCGTAAGCTAACATCCCAAATTCTAAATTCTGGAGGAATTTGATGATCAAACTACCTGTGTATTACCAAGCACGTTCCGAGATTTGCGGTTATTGGTATTTTAACCCAATCTTAAAATACGCTGCAAATTTTGCAATTTCCTGTTTATTTCAGTCTTCGTATTATCTGAGCAGATAATACGAAGACTGAAATAAACCACCATGACGCGTATTTGAGCAAATACGCGTCATGGTTGATACGTTAAAAATACGAGACGTTTGTGTATTAATTATTTTCTATTCCAGGTTGCAAATGGGCGATGAAATGTCTAAACGCAAGAAATTCATGTTTGTCACATGGGTTGGCCCTAACGTCTCAGTCATTAACAGAGCTAAGATGTCCACTGACAAAGCCATTATCAAGGATATTATCTCTGTGAGTATTTAATTTTACTTGCCCAAAGTCAAATTTGAATGTTGTCTAGGTGGGTTATCTGGCAGGTACAGTCTGCTTCTGCTTCTTTGAGTGAGTTTTCAATGAAGGATGATTACATTTTAAGAAACCGAAATACCTTTAACCGGTCAACTATGATGATCCCAACCACAATGGATTTTTATTTTATTGTTTTGAAGCCAGCTCTGGTCAGCTCTCTCCAATGAAATAATATTAAACAACAAATTAATGAATTCATAATACTTATATTATGTACGCAAGTTTTAATAAATAAGTTTAAGCTTAAAATCTACATAAAATCATATAAATATTTGCGAACATTAAAACCGACAGTCTGAGCCACTGCTGATATGAAGTCATAGCCAACAATACATTTATATTTAGCTGCATCCAAGTCTATTTCTTTACTTCCAGCAATCAATTTAAGCTCCACCAATGTAGCAATCTGAGCTAGCAAGTTGCTTGTAAGACCAATTTTTTCCTCTAGAATTGCATAAAATATAGCCAGCAATCTGTCCAATGTAAACACTTTGGGGCCAAGCTGAGTGTTTAATTTCTCATTTATCTTTGCCTTTGCGTTAACCTGCTGCATTCGTTTTCGTTGCTTCCCATGATATTTCATAAACAAACGCTTATCCTCTTTTGGTGGATTGTAACTTGCGAGATATGCGGCGATTAACAAATATTTTGCATAGTAGGGTAACTCAAAGCTCTGTGCAAATGTCTTTGTGGAAGTGAGTTCTTCCTTCAATGTATTTTCAAAGTTATACGCTTGAGTATCCATCAAACCACTGTTTTCTTTTCCTGGTGATAGTTTATTTAAGTTACTAGTACTAATACGTAAATATAGCAGTTCTAAACTAGTTTTTAATATTGGCGATATGTGACGCCATAGTTTTGATAAATCTTGTGCTTGGATTTCATTCTTTATGATTGGCTCACAATATTTTACATAGTTCACTCTAGCCATATGTTGCAACTCAATCAGATCCCGACACGGTCTGTAGAAAACACTAAGAAATGCATTTAGAAAGTTTGCAAATAATTCTGGCTTTTCTAGTTCATTTCTTATTTCATTGTCAGCATCAACATTGCTCAAAACATGTCTCGCAAATGATTTTTGGTGTAAAAATATAATTTTGAAAAGTTCCTCTTTGTTGTAATTAGGAAAGTAAAGTTTTATGGGCTCTCGGACGCCCATTTTGAAGTAAAAATTTTCATAAACCAAGTGAGTAATAAACACAGTACAAAAATTGAGGTTACACAATTCACGGAGGCGTAAGAGGGCAGATATCACACTATCATCCATGTTCCTTAGTCGTTCAGCTCTGTCGAATACCAAAACAATGGGTTGATACTGCGCTATGTTACGTCCAATAAGATTTAGAGCATTTGTAAATTCCAATATTGACTCGCATTTTGTTTCACTTTCGCCGTCTTCGAGAGTGCATAATATCGTTTCGTACAGGATTTTTGCCGAATAGCATTCGATGCAATCTATGATGACATGTTTGTAGCCCAAATATCGTAGAACTGATGTTATACACAAACTCTTACCAGTACCCATACTCCCGCTGATAAACAATGAGCAAGGAAGGGGCTCGTCGTATTCTCCGAAGAGATTCAACAAATCTTGTAATTGGGTCTCCCGACAGGGCACTTTACTGTTTAGTTCGTTCATGATTTACGCATCTAGACCGTAAAAAACAGCTTAGATTTTTAGTTTGTACGGCACAAGCAATCCACCTCTACCTCTTCACCAGTTAGTTTTTGACATGACAGCTAAACTGAAATTTGACACATTTGTTTCCCGCGCTTGTGCGCAGAGCTGCCAACTGACACATCAGCGAACCATTCGTTCGCTCGTTCGATTAGAAGTGCGGTTTCACTACGGTGAATTTATATTGTACTTTAGTTTCAAAACCTATTACCAAGCGGTACATATCAGAATTTAAGAATAACTTTAGATTTGTTTAGATCAGTCAATCAAATAAAAATTCATCTGTTTTTAGCGACTCGTGAATTATTTTCTCCACTCATACCTAATTATTGTTTTGTTTTTTTACAGAATTTTGCAGTGGAGTTGCAGTTGGAAAGCCAAGCGGAAATAGACATCGATCAATTTAAAGATGCCCTGAATCGAGCAGGAGGTGCCAACTACGGGACTGGAGTTAGGGATTTATGAATTTTACAATAATGAAATTACTGCCACTCTTGCCATTTCCATTTTTTACATGTAACGTTTAACATATTAGCACTGTAAAAATGTACTTTAATGAATTGGACGACAAACCGCATGTTCCCAAGGTGGCAAGAGTTTAAAAAATAAAAATTAAGGTCAATCTGATCCCAAAGTACTCTAAAACAGTAGTCATGATGTGCTTTTGATTATGGAGTTGTAAATTATAAATTTCATAGAAAGGTTTAATTTTATGAAGATTAAATTATATTATTTATTATGTTAAGATTTGGCACTAAAATTATCATAAAATTTAATTAACTTTATTACAAAACGTTTGTGCAATTATTATTTTGGTACCGTATTTGAATATTGTAAGGCTTTTGCCAAAAATATAAGCGAATGTTGCCATGTAGAAGGCGCTATTAAGTGCATTTATTTTTTGTCAACATGTATTTTATGACAATGTCGAAATTTTACATTGTATTGTATACAAAATTCGGATTTTATGGGCTTTATACATTGAATAGTGTTATTATTACCCAGCATTAATATTGGTAAACCAACTGAAATAAATACAATTAACCAAACTACAGACCTTCGTTTTATTGACTTCGAAATAATTAATTTCTGTTAATTAATTATTACAATATGTGGCCGTAAATAACTTACCAAAACCCAAGTATTCAACGTAAAGTAGAATTCATCATTAGGCTATCAAATTAAATCCGTAAAGTAGAATTCATCATTAGGCTATCAAACAAAAAACTAGACATTCTTCCACGATCGTGTGCAATTGGCTAGTTATATTTTCTTGGGACGACACCACCAATCGTTGACATACTTTTTATTATTTGTCAAAACGGTCTGCCTCCATAGATTTTGTATGGGAATAATGAACGTGACGTCACTAGAAATCGGAGTCAATTGACCGAATATTTATTGAGTTTTGTGTGTTTAAAAATTGGTTTCGACAGCTTTTTGGAAATAAACTGGTTATAATTTCTTCATAGGGGCTATGTTTTTTAAACGCCATGGTCTTGAAAATATTTAAGATAGCTGTCATCATGCCAATTGAATTAAGTGGAGTGCGTAAGTGCGGAAATATTCTACTGGCAACCCATTTTTGGAAAGGGATGTCAACGTTAAGATCTAAATAAATATCCAGACGTTGGGCGCACAACTCGTCTCAACGTTGGGCCCAACAGTTCACCCAACGTGTGAATCGGGGATAATCGTTGCACTCAAAAAGCAAACACCTCAACGCCTGAGCGCTTTTTTGTTTGCGCCAGACTTTGGGTGAACATTTGGACGAAAAATCTATCACCTCAGAAAATATTATTCAGCTTCAACGTTGATTGGTGTTTTGTTGATGTTTTTCCTAATGGCTATTGATGTTAGTTTTCGGTCTAACTGTTCGCCCAAAGTGTGGATCGGGGGTTTGAATGGAATGACAATTTTTTTTTCCAATTCACTCAATGATTGCATTTTTTTATAAATATATTTTTCACTTCAAGCCATTGTGTTGATTCCTTAGAAATCTTAGTCTGTTTAAAAATGTTCCAATTTTTTCCTATTTTAAATATTTTTTTGGCGTTTTCCTTTTTTTCAGGATGTTGCACTGCGGTTTTTGAACGATAATTTCACTGTAATGATTTGGCATATTCTCTCTGATCTGTGGATTTGGCAAGTTTGACGAAAGAAAAAAAGAAACAAGCAATTCACTTACTTTCTTTTTCGGTTTTTGTGATTAACTGTTTATCATTAATCGGTATTTGCCTCTTTTTTATGTAAATAAATAAAATTTTCATGTTTGTATTACACTAAACGATATTGATCATCAGTTGAAACTCAACGGTAAGTTGGTTTAAAAATAGCGCTCCGTAGTTTTTTAGTACATATTTCTTGTTTGTTTTCTAAGCTGTCATGTTTTAACGTTATGTAAGTAATCAAAATGATATTGAGAACGTTCGCAACGTTTATTAGTGTTATAAAATATTACCCGGGGGTCTTTACAGGTAAATGGCCGTGTACGATATCAAATGTATGTACGTGGTTGTAATTCGTCAATAACAAGTTAATAGGCCTTTCAACTACGTGGTTAAACTACTTTTTCGGCTGATGAATATTTATAACCTCACACGTAGTTCAAAACAGCCAAACAACGCCCCCAAAACAGTGATTTCTGTGTCAACAAAAGACTGTCAATATCCAGAAACTGACAGTTTACTAATTTAAGAAGCTTGATGGGTTTGTCTCACGACCAAATAAGCTTGTGTTAGCTCCCACTTAAGCTAATTTAAAAATTAGATGTAAAAATACTAAATAGTGCAAGTAGCACATCAGGGTAAGACAGCACTGATGAGTTATATGAGTGATTTTGCAATAAAAATGGAAAGGCTAATGTGCTGGCTACTGTTCAATTTTTCTGTGGTCTCATTATATTATTATAATACATAAATACAAAGTTTATTGCTCTTTGTGTTCTTATATAAGATGATATAAAGAAATGGAGTGTGATTGCATTTACTGTCAGTTGTATCCTGAGTGGTCTACAAATGCAAACAGTATTATTTGATATCATTCAAAACAAACATAGTACAGTTTGCCTTTAAAGCATTTGATACATTTAATCAAATGCTTATAATTTACTTTAAATCTAACTCCTTTATTTTTAACTTTTAGAAATAAGTTACTTATAACCAACAACAAGCTTGTTTATAATATCCAGCTAACTTAAAATGTGTGTTTCCTTTCATTGGGTTATTTTTATTGTCATTCAGTTTGAAATGGCCTTTTATACCTAAACAAGCTTTCCGAATTCAGAATTCAATTGTCTAATATGTTACATGTTATTATACATAAAATATAGCCTATGTCCATCAGGGTTTTTGTCTTTTGTTTAAAATAGTATTTTTTTTAAATTGGTCCAGTAGTTTCAGAACTTATTCAATTCAAACAGACAATCAAATCTTTCCTCTTTATGATGTTAGTGTAGACAACCATTCAACAAGTTCTTTAGCAGTAAACCTGATAAGTGTTCGACATCACACATTATCTAATTTGAATCCCACAGGTCGCAGGATGTCCAACGCATCCGTGAACATAAAGTTCCGTTGGGGCCTGACCCCCTCGGACCCGGAGCAGCAGCCTGTGCTGATTGTGGGGCAGGTGGCGCACCTCAACAGCTTGACCTGGAATGATGTCCGCTGCAAGCTAGAACCCAGAGTTTCTGAGGAGGTGAGTGAACATATATTTCATGTAAATAACACAAATGGAACTATAACACAATACAAGATATTTTATAATAATGTGACTTTGTTATAAATCGCGCCATATAAAAATAATGCATTACCTGCACACTCTAAGATATATGTAGAGGTCTGATTGGTGGTGAGGGAGCGGGCACCTCACGCGCTACTCGTTTGCACCTATGCAAAGGAGCGGGACAGGGAATGCTCCCATGCGCATTAAGGGAACAGAGCTGCCATTAAATCAATATCACAACATAAATGTAAAGTAAAATCACAGCAAAATTAACATTGGAACTAGAAGTGTCGTGATGAAATTTTAAGCTACCGGAATATCAACTTGCACCTTGATACGCGCGCTAAATAATTTGCAACTTTAATCTACTCTTGAAAGAAACAGCCGTAAGTTGAAAACTTACGGCTATTATTTGCTATGAATTTATACTTTATTTTATAGCATGAAAACAATGTTAAATCACTACAAAATGTGCAAATGCTTAACCCTTGAATGCGTTCTGTTGTAATTTTACAACACTTGTACCTTAATACGCGAGTCTACTGCGCGCCCGAAATGATGTACGCAAGAGTAAACTATCCTACCCACATTTTCAGGCTTGGAAACGCGGCTTATCCTGCGTGACGTCATCGCCAGGCGAGACCTGCGAGCTCTGGCCGCGCGCCGCGTCCGTCGCGACGTTGCCAGCTCGCCGCTCGCGACACGCTGCACCGTCGCGCTGTCACGCGCTAGCGAAGATCGTGCGAGGCAACCAGCGATCTACTGATGAGTTTATAGTGGTATGTAAAGCAGTACATATCTAGTAGTCTAGTAAGAGAGTGCACGAACAATCCGCAAACTCTTACCCGTAAAGCCGCGACGTTGCCAGCTCGCCGGTTGCGATATGCGACGGCGAAGATCGTGAGAGGCAACCAGCGGTCTACTGATGAGTTTATAGTTGTATGTATAAATAACAGTACACAGAAGTCTAGTAAGAGTGTGCATAAACAACATGCAAAATCTTACCCGTAAAGTCGCGACATTGCCAGCTCGCCGCTTGTGACACGCCGCATCGTCGCGCTGTCACGCGCTAGCGGACATTGTGAGAGGCAAACATCGGTCTACTGATGAGTTAATAGTGATATGTATGGTAGGATTGATTTTTCTTCTAAGAGTGAGCATGAGGTGTTAAGTTAATAATAATAATAGTCAGTCAAAGTAAAACCGCGACGTTGCCAGCTCAGACAGTCGATCGTGGATTAACTGAGTATGTCAGTATAGTAATATTTGACGTCTAAACTGAATGTCCATCTCCTGATATTGTTAAGATATCGAGTATTTTTAGTTTCTCTAATTCTCTAAATTAATGTCATTTCATCAGCTGGTATGCCGCAAACGCGACGTGTACGCGAGCGCCGTGGCCATCGCGCGTTCGTTCCCGCTGTTCGGTGCGCGCACGAACGCACCGCTCGCGCACGCGCCCGCTCCACCGCAAAAACGCACGCTCGCAGTCGAGGTGCAACTTGTTCCTGATGATCACAGTGAGTAGTAATAATAATAGTAAACATTTGATATGGCAGGCGTCCCGTAGTCTCATCAATATCCCATCAACCAAACCAGCAATTTCCCGTCCATAGACCCATTATAGTTCCCATCTTCTCTGCAATAGTCCTTGCACCTAGCGGGTGCTGTCTTTGGTTGTATCTACTCAATAGTGCAGACAGAGATAGTATCCGCTAGGTATACACATTCCTACAAATTAATGTATCACTAAGGGGCCTCTTCCTGTTGGATCCATATCCCCACGTACACTATCCAAAAGGACCGGCCTTGTGCTGTGATATCCTAGAAGATACTACAAATAATAATAATAATAGTAATAAAATTTAGTCAGTTTTAAAAGGTAAATTACAATTAATTTGGGCTTAGAATGAAACTTACAGGCCAATTACTATCTTTACCTGAACTAGGTTAGATATAAACCTGTATATCAGGCTTAAGACATAAGATAATGATAACTTTGTTGTATAAAAATTTGCCTAATTACATGAAAAAAGAGAGAGACACATATTATTACAATAAGCTTAGGCTTATTAACAATAATAAGTAGTGGAGTTAGGCTGTCCGTTGTGTCTTTGTAATGTTTTGAAGAGCCAGAAAGCTACGAAAGTAAGAGTTCGATTAGGTCAATGAGTATGTATATGTACTAACTTTTTCATATGATAAGCAATGAATGAATATAATTACTGCTTTACTCTGGCTAGATTTAAAACTACATCATAACCCCTCATTGGTTTGCTTGGAATATAATCTTTTGAATATAATATACAGGATGTCCCAGTACTCAACGTCAAGCCGAAAAGGGTTGATTTAAATGCTCAAATGCAAAAACTTTTTGTATGGGTCCAACACCAAAATCGCAACAAAAAAAACACTTCTCCATACTAAAGTCCCGGTCCGCTGACCAAGTTTGTATGGAGAAGTATTTCGTTGAGTACTGGGACACCCTGTCTTCTTTATTGATGTTTAACTTTTTGCGCAACATATTTAGGGTAAGGAAGCTAAAGGGTAGCGCGGGTGTTATGGTCGGGGACCGAGGTCCGATAGACATCATCTTGATTTATCTATCTATATTATTCAGAATCTAAATCTTATATGCCGCAGTTCATGTGCGGTCCTAGGCCGGTACTAAACTGACAGCGCCATCTAACCTATAGAGCCGTATCAGTGCTCGCCGTTGTGCTTGTCACCGTTAGGCTTGCGCTTGTGTTGGCGAACGGTAGAGGTCGCCACAAACTAATCCAATATGTCATATCATTACGAGGGTAGATTGAGAAGTTGGCGGCCTAACACATAAGTGCTTGAACTATTTTAATGTAACTGACCCCATTCGGTAGGTTTACTCTCTGATCTGTCTATAAATAAAACGGAATTTTGTGAGCCTTTGTGCAGCGTTTTTAAAGAATGGAGAAAATTGAGCAACGTGCGGTCATCAAATACCTGTTTAAAAAAAAACTAACTCCAAAAGAGATTCACAAAGATATGTCAACAACATTGGGGGAATCTGCTTCATCGTATACGGCGGTAAAAAAGTGGGTTCCTGAATTTAAACGCGAACGAGAGAGTATTGAAAATGACCCTCGCTCTGGCCGCCCTGTGACGTCTACGACTGAAGAAAACATCGAGAAAATCTATGATCTGATATTGACAGATTGAAGATTGACCATCAGGGAGATGGCAGACACTATTGGCAACTCGTATGAACGAACACAAAATATCATAGTCAATGAATTTGGATTTTCTAAGGTTTGTGCGCAGTGGGTACCCAGATTGCTTTCAGTCGAACAAAAACGAATACGCCTAACGATTTCTCGCAACTGTTTGGAAATGTTTGAGGCTGATCCACAAGATTTTTTGGCCAGATTTGTAACTTTGGATAAAACTTGGATACACCACTACACTCCAGAGTCAAAACAGCAATCCAAGCAGTGGAAAAAACCTGATGAACCGACTCCAAAAAAGCCAAAACAATTTTGTCAGCTGGCAAGGTGATGCCGTCAGTTTTTTGGAATGCAAAGGGTGTCATCATGGTGGACTACCATGCAAAAGGTGAAACTATACACTCGGCTTATTACTGCACTCTCTTACGTCGCTTGCGTGAAACAATCAAAGAGAAAAGGCCAGAATTACTCAGCAAGAAAGTGTTGTTCCATCAGGATAATGCACGCGTTCACACGCCTGTTGAATCTATGGCTCAAATTCGTGATTGTGGCTTTGAATTACTGCCCCATCCCTCCTATTCCCCTGATTTGGCACCTTCAGACTTTGATTTATTCCCAAACTTAAAAAAACACCTTGGAGGTCAAAAATTCTCATCTTATGAGGAGGTCGAAGCTACGGTGGGTGACTTTTTTGAAGGCCTTGAAGAAACTTTTTTTATGACCGACTTACAGGCGTTGGAAACCAGATGGAAGAAGTGCATAGAGTTAAGTGGAGATTACGTGGAAAAATAAAATTACTTTTGCTTATATTTAGTATTGTTTTCTTGCTGAGGCCGCGAACTTTTCAATCCACCCTCGTATTTAACAAACTCTTGAAGTAAATGATACGAACGTTACAATAATGAACTACTCGTATTATCCAAACCTCCACGACAATAACGATTTTACACCACCATTAATTAAAAGCCTTGCAATATATCGGCATATAAACTAACTTTTCAGTTAAAAAACCCACGAATTAGCCAGGAAAACAGCTGGCAAGCTTCAACGGCTGATGGATTTTGACTAGCCATAGTTAAAAACCACTGCGATTAAATTATCTTTCTAATAAAAATAAACGCTGTGAATTCGGTTCATCCGTTCGGGCGCTACGATGCTACATACAGACGCTCAGAAATAGGGTCGCATTTATAACACTGCTCTTTTTCGTCGGGGGTTTAAAATATACCATATCAATAAAATAATATACCATTTTGACGGTCACTTTGGTGCAATGGTCAAGAAGTTGACTCTTAATCAAGAGGTAGCTGGTTGTGTGTATGATGAACATGTCTTGTTTGGGTGTTATATGTATTTATTTAAGTTTATTTCTAATACCACTATTGATTCTGATATCTGTAACACAAGTGCTTAAGCTACTTGTCACGGAGTCAGATCTATGTATGTGATGTTGTTGTATATTTATTTATTTATACTCTTTTTACTGTAAATGAAGCTTAATTAATAACTTTCAATCTCATATTATCCTCTCACAGGCACCGAATCAGACGAAGAAGACGTCACCAGCAACGAGATGCCTTCAGAGACATCCCTCTCCACCGAAGAGTTGAGCACGATCCAGGACGCGGCGGACGCGACGCGGTTGGCCGCGCGGATAACGGACACGCCCGCGAATATCATGACCGTGGACAAGTTTATTGAGGTACTATCTCAAACTCAAACGTTTATTTGCCAAGAACGCAGTTAATAAAGATCACATTTTAAAGTTAGTAGCGCATGTGGTCAATCTGCTCGCAGATGTGCAAAAAATCAATTGAGGAATTAACAATACAAATTCAATTACAATATATTAAGGTCAATTAAATTACATTAGTAGAATTTTATTATTAAATGAAATATTGAATTATATTTATAATATTCATTAAAAATTTAAAAACATTTGTCCAAAAGCCAGTTGGTCAATCTCCTCTTAAAAATAGGCCCTTGAAGTGATTTTATCTCTTTCGGTAGCAAATTATACAATAGTATAATTATAAATTATTATACTATTGTATAATTTGCTACCGGAAGAGATAAAGTCAATACTCTTATTATATGCATTTCTTTTATATATGTTCTTGCGACAGGGAGGTTGATGCATTAGGTTTATGTATTGCTGCCTTAATTGCCTGCCCGCGATTTCTATGCGTGATTTGTTACAGCTTGGAAATGACCTTACAAAGAGACTATGATATCAAATATCCTCTGATATCAAATGATGATATCGCGGCCACTGCCGTATGAACACATCTCAAACTTTGCAAATCGCGCGTAATCCCGCTTGCTAATTGCTCCGCGTGTGTCGAAGTGCATGCAAATTATTTTCGTTTTAAAGTGTTCACGCGACGCCGACCGCCACCGTACGTAAAAACTACAGAAAAGTTCCTTCTAGCCAAATTCGACCACGGCGGCCAATCTCAACAAAGTGCACAAGTGTGCGCGCAATACACAGGTGCATTCACTGTTCCTTCACTCGCAAAGTTCGGTGAGACGGCAATCTGACATGACCGCAGAGAGTTCAGGAGCTGGTTAACCCCCGAAGGAAAAGAAGTTTGTTATAAGTTTGCCCACTACGTCTATCTGTGGCTCGTAGCCCCCGACCGGATGGACCGATTTCAAAGCGATTTATTTATTCGAAAAACTATTTAATCACGCTGGTTGTTAGCTATGGCTAGTTCGTCCAGCTGTTGAAGCTAGCTGTTTTTCTGGCATATTCGGGGGTTTTTTAACTGGAAAGTTTATAAGTGACCTATTATCCTGAAACATTTCCATAGTTATCTAGGGCAAAAGATCGTTCTATTTAAATATTATATAAAATAATATATTTGAAAAAAATTTAAACTAAGGTCAAAGTCGCGGGCGGATTGTGAATGATGAACTGATGAAATGATGTCGAGAATTTTAGTTCGGAGTTGCAATAGAAATTATCAATTTTTTTTGTGCGCTATTGAAGAAAAGAATGTGCATTATCTATTCATTACTGGTACAGATATTTACGCAAATATAATCGCGGCTTAAAAAAAATATCAACAGAGGAGTTTTGAAATTTTTTAAAACTTTTTTTTATTGTTTGCAGGAAGCAATAGCCGTAGCGAAAGACCTTGACATCCCAGAACCCACAATCATCCGTGGCGAGGAGCTAAAAGCGCGCGGCATGGGCGGGATCTACGGTGTGGGTGCCGCCGCGGAATGCCCGCCCGCCCTAGTCGTGCTGTCGTACACTGTACCCGCAGCCACCGAGACCGTAGCGTGGGTCGGCAAGGGGATCGTGTACGACACTGGCGGCCTCAGCATCAAGGCACGGGTGAGTGTTATCGCTCGCCTTAGTTGTGTTGTCTCTGAGACTCTTCTTAGTGCCCAATCTCACTATGGCACTACTTACGACCCGAACTAAGACAAATTGTCTTAGAGTCCAATCTCAGAAAGTTGCTAATTAAGGATCAATTGTATGTATACTTTTACAACCGGCGTTTTAAAGTGTATGTTTTAGCGTACTCAGCGCGTGATTGGCTGCTAAAGTGTTATGACTCTTAACTCTACATAGTTTTAAAAAACGGGATTTTCACCTTTTTGTTTATACGATTTTCGAGATATGACATCCCGTTTTCAATATTATTCCAATGTTATAGTGACTACGTAAGTTTAAGGCCACATTATATATATTGTATTCGTTGCAGACGTCGATGGTGGGCATGAAGGGCGACTGCGGCGGCGCGGCGGCGGTGCTGGGCGCGTTCGCGGTGGCCGTGCGCGCGCGCCCCACCGCCGCGCTGCACGCCGTGCTGTGCCTCGCCGAGAACGCGGTCGGACCCAAGGCCACCAGGTGAGGACTAATGAGTAGGAAACGGTACTCACAGCGACGCTATTGCGGCGGTGCTGGGCGCGTTCGCGGTGGCCGTGCGCGCGCGCCCCACCGCCGCGCTGCACGCCGTGCTGTGCCTCGCCGAGAACGCGGTCGGACCCAAGGCCACCAGGTGAGGACTAATGAGTAGGAAACGGTACTCACAGCGACGCTATTGCGGCGGTGCTGGGCGCGTTCGCGGTGGCCGTGCGCGCGCGCCCCACCGCCGCGCTGCACGCCGTGCTGTGCCTCGCCGAGAACGCGGTCGGACCCAAGGCCACCAGGTGAGGACTAATGAGTAGGAAACGGTACTCACAGCGACGCTATTGCGGCGGTGCTGGGCGCGTTCGCGGTGGCCGTGCGCGCGCGCCCCACCGCCGCGCTGCACGCCGTGCTGTGCCTCGCCGAGAACGCGGTCGGACCCAAGGCCACCAGGTGAGGACTAATGAGTAGGAAACGGTACTCACAGCGACGCTATTGCGGCGGTGCTGGGCGCGTTCGCGGTGGCCGTGCGCGCGCGCCCCACCGCCGCGCTGCACGCCGTGCTGTGCCTCGCCGAGAACGCGGTCGGACCCAAGGCCACCAGGTGAGGACTAATGAGTAGGAAACGGTACTCACAGCGACGCTATTGCGGCGGTGCTGGGCGCGTTCGCGGTGGCCGTGCGCGCGCGCCCCACCGCCGCGCTGCACGCCGTGCTGTGCCTCGCCGAGAACGCGGTCGGACCCAAGGCCACCAGGTGAGGACTAATGAGTAGGAAACGGTACTCACAGCGACGCTATTGCGGCGGTGCTGGGCGCGTTCGCGGTGGCCGTGCGCGCGCGCCCCACCGCCGCGCTGCACGCCGTGCTGTGCCTCGCCGAGAACGCGGTCGGACCCAAGGCCACCAGGTGAGGACTAATGAGTAGGAAACGGTACTCACAGCGACGCTATTGCGGCGGTGCTGGGCGCGTTCGCGGTGGCCGTGCGCGCGCGCCCCACCGCCGCGCTGCACGCCGTGCTGTGCCTCGCCGAGAACGCGGTCGGACCCAAGGCCACCAGGTGAGGACTAATGAGTAGGAAACGGTACTCACAGCGACGCTATTGCGGCGGTGCTGGGCGCGTTCGCGGTGGCCGTGCGCGCGCGCCCCACCGCCGCGCTGCACGCCGTGCTGTGCCTCGCCGAGAACGCGGTCGGACCCAAGGCCACCAGGTGAGGACTAATGAGTAGGAAACGGTACTCACAGCGACGCTATTGCGGCGGTGCTGGGCGCGTTCGCGGTGGCCGTGCGCGCGCGCCCCACCGCCGCGCTGCACGCCGTGCTGTGCCTCGCCGAGAACGCGGTCGGACCCAAGGCCACCAGGTGAGGACTAATGAGTAGGAAACGGTACTCACAGCGACGCTATTGCGGCGGTGCTGGGCGCGTTCGCGGTGGCCGTGCGCGCGCGCCCCACCGCCGCGCTGCACGCCGTGCTGTGCCTCGCCGAGAACGCGGTCGGACCCAAGGCCACCAGGTGAGGACTAATGAGTAGGAAACGGTACTCACAGCGACGCTATTGCGGCGGTGCTGGGCGCGTTCGCGGTGGCCGTGCGCGCGCGCCCCACCGCCGCGCTGCACGCCGTGCTGTGCCTCGCCGAGAACGCGGTCGGACCCAAGGCCACCAGGTGAGGACTAATGAGTAGGAAACGGTACTCACAGCGACGCTATTGCGGCGGTGCTGGGCGCGTTCGCGGTGGCCGTGCGCGCGCGCCCCACCGCCGCGCTGCACGCCGTGCTGTGCCTCGCCGAGAACGCGGTCGGACCCAAGGCCACCAGGTGAGGACTAATGAGTAGGAAACGGTACTCACAGCGACGCTATTGCGGCGGTGCTGGGCGCGTTCGCGGTGGCCGTGCGCGCGCGCCCCACCGCCGCGCTGCACGCCGTGCTGTGCCTCGCCGAGAACGCGGTCGGACCCAAGGCCACCAGGTGAGGACTAATGAGTAGGAAACGGTACTCACAGCGACGCTATTGCGGCGGTGCTGGGCGCGTTCGCGGTGGCCGTGCGCGCGCGCCCCACCGCCGCGCTGCACGCCGTGCTGTGCCTCGCCGAGAACGCGGTCGGACCCAAGGCCACCAGGTGAGGACTAATGAGTAGGAAACGGTACTCACAGCGACGCTATTGCGGCGGTGCTGGGCGCGTTCGCGGTGGCCGTGCGCGCGCGCCCCACCGCCGCGCTGCACGCCGTGCTGTGCCTCGCCGAGAACGCGGTCGGACCCAAGGCCACCAGGTGAGGACTAATGAGTAGGAAACGGTACTCACAGCGACGCTATTGCGGCGGTGCTGGGCGCGTTCGCGGTGGCCGTGCGCGCGCGCCCCACCGCCGCGCTGCACGCCGTGCTGTGCCTCGCCGAGAACGCGGTCGGACCCAAGGCCACCAGGTGAGGACTAATGAGTAGGAAACGGTACTCACAGCGACGCTATTGCGGCGGTGCTGGGCGCGTTCGCGGTGGCCGTGCGCGCGCGCCCCACCGCCGCGCTGCACGCCGTGCTGTGCCTCGCCGAGAACGCGGTCGGACCCAAGGCCACCAGGTGAGGACTAATGAGTAGGAAACGGTACTCACAGCGACGCTATTGCGGCGGTGCTGGGCGCGTTCGCGGTGGCCGTGCGCGCGCGCCCCACCGCCGCGCTGCACGCCGTGCTGTGCCTCGCCGAGAACGCGGTCGGACCCAAGGCCACCAGGTGAGGACTAATGAGTAGGAAACGGTACTCACAGCGACGCTATTGCGGCGGTGCTGGGCGCGTTCGCGGTGGCCGTGCGCGCGCGCCCCACCGCCGCGCTGCACGCCGTGCTGTGCCTCGCCGAGAACGCGGTCGGACCCAAGGCCACCAGGTGAGGACTAATGAGTAGGAAACGGTACTCACAGCGACGCTATTGCGGCGGTGCTGGGCGCGTTCGCGGTGGCCGTGCGCGCGCGCCCCACCGCCGCGCTGCACGCCGTGCTGTGCCTCGCCGAGAACGCGGTCGGACCCAAGGCCACCAGGTGAGGACTAATGAGTAGGAAACGGTACTCACAGCGACGCTATTGCGGCGGTGCTGGGCGCGTTCGCGGTGGCCGTGCGCGCGCGCCCCACCGCCGCGCTGCACGCCGTGCTGTGCCTCGCCGAGAACGCGGTCGGACCCAAGGCCACCAGGTGAGGACTAATGAGTAGGAAACGGTACTCACAGCGACGCTATTGCGGCGGTGCTGGGCGCGTTCGCGGTGGCCGTGCGCGCGCGCCCCACCGCCGCGCTGCACGCCGTGCTGTGCCTCGCCGAGAACGCGGTCGGACCCAAGGCCACCAGGTGAGGACTAATGAGTAGGAAACGGTACTCACAGCGACGCTATTGCGGCGGTGCTGGGCGCGTTCGCGGTGGCCGTGCGCGCGCGCCCCACCGCCGCGCTGCACGCCGTGCTGTGCCTCGCCGAGAACGCGGTCGGACCCAAGGCCACCAGGTGAGGACTAATGAGTAGGAAACGGTACTCACAGCGACGCTATTGCGGCGGTGCTGGGCGCGTTCGCGGTGGCCGTGCGCGCGCGCCCCACCGCCGCGCTGCACGCCGTGCTGTGCCTCGCCGAGAACGCGGTCGGACCCAAGGCCACCAGGTGAGGACTAATGAGTAGGAAACGGTACTCACAGCGACGCTATTGCGGCGGTGCTGGGCGCGTTCGCGGTGGCCGTGCGCGCGCGCCCCACCGCCGCGCTGCACGCCGTGCTGTGCCTCGCCGAGAACGCGGTCGGACCCAAGGCCACCAGGTGAGGACTAATGAGTAGGAAACGGTACTCACAGCGACGCTATTGCGGCGGTGCTGGGCGCGTTCGCGGTGGCCGTGCGCGCGCGCCCCACCGCCGCGCTGCACGCCGTGCTGTGCCTCGCCGAGAACGCGGTCGGACCCAAGGCCACCAGGTGAGGACTAATGAGTAGGAAACGGTACTCACAGCGACGCTATTGCGGCGGTGCTGGGCGCGTTCGCGGTGGCCGTGCGCGCGCGCCCCACCGCCGCGCTGCACGCCGTGCTGTGCCTCGCCGAGAACGCGGTCGGACCCAAGGCCACCAGGTGAGGACTAATGAGTAGGAAACGGTACTCACAGCGACGCTATTGCGGCGGTGCTGGGCGCGTTCGCGGTGGCCGTGCGCGCGCGCCCCACCGCCGCGCTGCACGCCGTGCTGTGCCTCGCCGAGAACGCGGTCGGACCCAAGGCCACCAGGTGAGGACTAATGAGTAGGAAACGGTACTCACAGCGACGCTATTGCGGCGGTGCTGGGCGCGTTCGCGGTGGCCGTGCGCGCGCGCCCCACCGCCGCGCTGCACGCCGTGCTGTGCCTCGCCGAGAACGCGGTCGGACCCAAGGCCACCAGGTGAGGACTAATGAGTAGGAAACGGTACTCACAGCGACGCTATTGCGGCGGTGCTGGGCGCGTTCGCGGTGGCCGTGCGCGCGCGCCCCACCGCCGCGCTGCACGCCGTGCTGTGCCTCGCCGAGAACGCGGTCGGACCCAAGGCCACCAGGTGAGGACTAATGAGTAGGAAACGGTACTCACAGCGACGCTATTGCGGCGGTGCTGGGCGCGTTCGCGGTGGCCGTGCGCGCGCGCCCCACCGCCGCGCTGCACGCCGTGCTGTGCCTCGCCGAGAACGCGGTCGGACCCAAGGCCACCAGGTGAGGACTAATGAGTAGGAAACGGTACTCACAGCGACGCTATTGCGGCGGTGCTGGGCGCGTTCGCGGTGGCCGTGCGCGCGCGCCCCACCGCCGCGCTGCACGCCGTGCTGTGCCTCGCCGAGAACGCGGTCGGACCCAAGGCCACCAGGTGACGTAGCTATCGCTCATTCAGTTTTTAGGCTATAGAGGTAAGGTAATGGTTAACAAGTTTTAAGGAATACCAGTGATCTAACGAGGTATAACAGTCTAAGTTTCATTTAAAGGCATTGAAAAAAAAGTTAATTTCAAGGTGACAGTGGAAAAAAAATAATACCTAGCTTTTAAAAGTTAAAAAAAACAAGAGGCAAATATAAAATGTTATTATTAAATAATGTTTTTAAAATCGGCAATTTTCAATTAAAAATTATGTAAGTGTATACCTCGTGTGTGCATAAGTTTTGAGACGAAATAAAAGTTGCATAACTTTTTTATAATTAACATATATTTCTAAAATTTTCAGTAAATAATTAGTAGACAATAATAAACAAAAAATAATTATTATTATTCAAAATGACCACTCTTGTTTTTAATACAAGCCCTTAGACGATTTGGTCAGTCATCAATGACGGCACGAATCTTTTCCAGCGGGATTCGCTTTGCTTCTCGGACAAGAGCTCGCTTCAGTGACTCCTAGTTTAAGTGGGACTTTCAGCAGGCCCTGAGCTCTAGCTCAGCCCATAAATCCAGCGGGTTGAGGTCGGGGCTGGAAGAGGGCCATTCGTTCGCCGCGATGAAGGCCGGCACATTTTCCCTCAACCACTTGGGTGGTTTTTGCTTTATGGGATGGCGCTGAGTCCTGTTGGAAAATCCAATCCTTGTTGTGAAACAAAGATCTCTAAGATGTCAGTTTGATAGTTCTTGGCTTTCACCTTGACGCCTTGTTGACAGAAATGGAGCGAAGTGACACCTTCATACGAAACTCCCCACCATACCATCACACTAGCCGGATGATGAGTACGCGAGACATTCCGTACTGAAGCTGGGACGTCCTTGCTACTTATTGCATACACTTTATTGTTTTGTCGGTTGAACTTTTCTTCGACAGTAAAGATTGTTGTGAAACAAAGATCTCTAAGATGTCAGTTTGATAGTTCTTGGCTTTCACCTTGACGCCTTGTTGACAGAAATGGAGCGAAGTGACACCTTCATACGAAACTCCCCACCATACCATCACACTAGCCGGATGATGAGTACGCGAGACATTCCGTGCTGAAGCTGAAACGTCCTTGCTACTTATTGCATACACTTTATTGTTTTGTCGGTTAAACTTTTCTTCGACAGTAAAGTTTTTCTCATCGGTGAAGAGTATTTTCCTCGCATCGTGTCTCTTAAGCAGTATTGGACAACGTTCGCGTCGCAATTTACGAAGGCGATCGTTTAAAAAATGAACTTTCCTACAGCTACACGCCTTCACCTTATGATCATATTTCAGTATTCTGTTGACTGAAACGCGCGAAATATTAGTCTGCAGAGCTAGTTTTTTCTGAGTTCGACATGGATTTCGGCGAAGTCGCTCTCGGATGATTTTGATGTTCGCAGGCGTCCTTACAGAGCGCGGCCGACCACTACTTTGGCGATCTTGCAAAGAACTTGTCTCCTTGTATTGTTTAATAGTGTAATACACGAAGTTACGGCTCACACCAAAAGTTTTCACCTCACGGAAAATCTCCATTGGTTTTTTTTTCCCGCCTTAAATAGCGAAATCACGGTCGCACGCAATTCTTTTGTTCTCTCCATCACGAGAAAATTGAAAGTAATGAATTTGAAAATCAAAGGAATTAAAAGTTAACATTCGAAATTCAAAATTAGAAAAAGAAATAAATAGCAGCCAGTAATTTTTTTTAGCACAAAGTTTGTCTCAAAACTTATGAACACACGAGGTAATATAATCCCACCAAAAACATTTTCATGTAAAATGTTGCCAAGACGAGCCCATATGACTCGCACTGTCAAAAAGTTATCAGATCTCATGTAGAGCCAAGCTTCTAACACTACACGCCCTAACTCTACAAGGCCTAACTTCACAAACTCTACACCTTAGTTAAAATTCACAATTAACATTCACATCGGCGTAAGGTGAAAAATCAATTCACTGTTCATTACTTTTGTGTTATACAATAGTTCTTGTAGTAACGAACGGCCAAGCCACATATTTTGACTAAGGTGTAGAGTTTGTGAAGTTAGGCCTTGTAGAGTTAGGGCGTGTAGTGTTAGAAGCTTGGCTCTACATGAAATCTGATAACTTTTTGACAGTGCGAGTCATATGGGCTCGTCTTGGCAACATTTTACATGAAAATGTTTTTGGTGGGATTTCATTTCTTTTTGTAAGTTGTTTGTAATAAAAAAAATTTTCTTCTTTTTTTGGGTTGTATTTCTTGCACATCAGAGACGCCTTTTTTTATAGCCCACTCTCTATATTTGCCTTTTTTGTTTTTAAATTGATACTTTGTCTCAGCCCCCTGGTCTCATACAAACTCCCATCCCCTAGTTTAAGGGGTTGGGGGATGAAAGTTACAAGTTTTATAATGTTTTTGTTGTTTGTGTGCTAATACTAGCTTACATACAAAATTTCAGCTTTCTAGGACATTAGGAAATACCTTAATAATTTTGATGATCATCAGTGAGGCAGTGACGAAATCAGCGTTTTTTAGATATCAATAAAATCTGAAGTATAAAAGCTAATGTAATTAAAACTTAATATGTTCAATAAGTCCGCTATTGACAATATATCCCGAAAATTTTGTTGATCTAGCATAATCCAAACCCAAGTTATGAGGGTTCGAAAAAACGACGAAGCGCTACGAAGGTAGGTAGTGCCCGTGCGCTTCGCTTGGCTCGTCTTGGCGGGGGCACTACCGTGCCCCCAGATATGTGGAATCTCGCCACATAAATATGTAGGCGCAGAAAGGCCTACATCAGAATCCAGGTTAAACAAAGTAAGCGTGTGTAGGTAGGGTAATCAAATTCCAGTAACGAACGTTTTTATCCAAATCAATTTTAATTGGTCTTCAATCCACAAAATAACAATTAATCAAATCAATAATCACAATCAATTCAAGCGATTCGTCGAATCTATGACACGCGAACGGCAGCCATCTTTCAAGTTGCCGCCGCACTACCACAGACTATGACCAAGGAATATACTACTCGACTATGATGTTCCGTTAGAGCCAATCACGTGACTCTTATTCTAAGACAGCTGTCATTTTTGTCTTAAGGCAACAAATTTAATCAACGTTAAAATAACGAAACGCCGTCCAATATAAAAACATATTTTTTATTTATGTTATCTGTTTACAGACCAGACGACATCCACACGCTGTATTCCGGTCGTACCGTAGAAATTAACAACACAGATGCTGAAGGTAACTTTATACATTGACTAAGATCATATCACTCAATAAAGTGTTAGTACTTGTTCTCATATATTTTTATTGAAATGAGACACTTTTTTACGGATTATTTCGCGATTTATTTACATTTTGTTTTAACCTGACGTTTCGGACCCTTTTCAGCGTCCGTGGTCACAGGTAGACTAAGGTGTTAGTTGTCATTACATAGATTTGAAAAAAATGTAAACTACCATCACTCAAAAATATTAAGTTACGTTCCTATCCACACAAAATGAGCTCACAGTATCTTGAGGTCTTGCAGAGCGGGGTCGAGTTTGAGTCTTGACTTAACAGGATCCCAAGCTGGTGAAATTTTCCAACCATCTTCTCTATTTAAATTAGGGTGTCTTTTAATTTTAAGAGCCGACGAAAACGACGTTCGCTTTCGGTGGGACTTTCGGTGTCTCAAAGTGTTTCATTTTAATGTCTAATGTTCGTGTAAACCGAAGAAACAAATATAATATTTTTATGTTAAAATCTTCAGGTCGTCTCGTGCTCAGTGACGGTGTGGTGTACGCTTCGAGAGATCTCAAGGCGGACACTATTGTAGATGTCGCCACACTCACAGGAGCTCAGGTAACGACCAGACATTTTAACCCCTGACGAAAAGAGAGGTGTTATAACTTTGACCCCTATGTCTCTTTGTGTGTGTGTCTGGTCTGCATCTTGTAACCGAATTCAAAAACAAGCCAAATTGGCACACTTTTTTTTCCCTGCTTTGTATTTTCGGTTAATGGGTGCCTGAAAGGGTATCATAATTTATTTATTGATTTTCATAATGTAAAAGCAAGTCCAAAAAAAAATTATACAGATGTCAATTCCAGTTACATTATGACTTTATAGGGCAAAGGTGAGTTTATATAATGTTACAACGTCAAAAAATTGGTTGCCTGTAAAGTCGGTATACGGGCGAAAGTTTTACGTGACAACGACTTTGAGTGGTAAAATAATTTTAATGTGAATATTCATTCGAATAACATGAACCGGTGTGTATGCCTATCTCTCTCACTCTCTCTCTCTCGCTCTGTCTCTCTTGCTCTTAGGCGGGCTAACTGTGCTCGAGTGGAAGGGACGCGTGCCTTTCACTTTTTTATTTTTTTTATTTTTTATGTCTGTCTCACTCGCTCTTAGGCGGGCTAACCATGCCCGAGTCGAAGGGACGCGTGCCTCTCACTCGCTCTCATTGTGAGCGCATAACGTGAGCGGAGCGTAACGCAGTTTCTTGAAGTGTCACCCGGCAAACCAATTTATAAGACGTTGTCACGTCAAAATACGATAACATCTGTTTTCTTTTTGCATATTCTCATTTGACAGATTATTTAAGTGCTCGCTAGATATATTTCTTACCCACATTCCAATCAGCCCTACTCTCTAAGCTGTTGTCCGTAGTTTCGGATGTAGCCGTCCCTGTCACTCTTACAAGCTTGACCGTGCGAGCGAACGCGCTGGCTAGACCCGAAAATACGAACGTTAGAGTAAGGCCTTTGGCTTCCTTTTTTTTTAAATTTAGCCTCTATCATCCCACTGCTGGGAAAAGGCCTCTCTCAAATCTCTTCACCTGTCCCTGTCCATTGCCAACGTTTCCCAGTCCCGTGTTGTATTGACCAAGTCGTCACACCATCGTTTCTTGGGTCTGCCTCTTCGGCGATAGCCGTCTGTGGGCACCCATTTGGTGATGACTCGGGCCCACCTCTCTGTATGCAGATGTGACCCGCTCACTCCCACTTCAATTTTTATCTTTGTTTGTTAAGTATTTTTTGCGTTTACAACGCATTTTTTTTTAATTTCGAAAAGACATAACACTTAAAAAATTCTTTTCGGCTCCGGTCATCGGGGAGGAATCGAACCCCCGGCCTTTGGAAGTCTAAAGCACTTACAAAATTCGACTCCGTTAAGGTTCTCGGTAGCTCAGTGGTCAGAGCATTGGACCGGACCTCCAAAGGTAGGGGGTGCGATTCCTCCCAGATGACCGGAGCCGAAAAATTTTTTTAAGTTTATTATTATTTATTATATTATTCTTTCAATTCTTATTTTTTCAATTTTAACTTGTGATATACCAGGGCACAGCGACCGGCAAGTACCACGCGGCCATATTAGCGAACAACGCGCGCATCGAGCGCGCCTGCGTGCGCGCCGGCCGCGCCGCGGGGGACCTCGCGCACGCGCTGCCCTTCGCGCCCGAGATGCACTTCTCCGAGTTCAGCAGCGCCGTCGCCGATATGAAGAATAGCGTCGCCGTGAGTATTATTTCCTACTCATTATTAATTAATAGTCCTCCTGGCCGATTTCGACCACGGCGGCCCATCTCAGCAGAGATCAGCCAACTGCGTACGAGATATTATAGTGCACAAGTGTCAATGGTGAAGCTTGACACAAGAAATTGTCCTGCTGTACCCAATTGCATACCTAAAAACGTGATTAATCGACTTTGACTTTGACGCCTCAACAAATTGTACAAAATCTGCATAAAAGGACTCACCCCACGTCACAATGAGGGTTTCTAAGTCTTCTGTCTTTAAATGGAATCCAGTTTTCCAATAAGTAATGAACAGCAGGTACCATTGCCATTGAGAGAGGCCTTGAAGACAGCGACACATGCATAGTAGAAACCAACCCCCCAAAAAAAAATGTTTAGCAAAACCAACTTTTTTGTATTTAAATTGTATTGCATAAATCGAAATGCGACCAGACTAAAGGCTACAAAATATATATAGTCCTCCTGGCCGATTTCGACATCGGTGGCCAATCTCAACAGAGATAAGCCAGTTGGCTTATCTCTGTTAGGGCACAAGTGTGAGCGCAATACACAGGTGCACTCACTGTTCCATCACTCTCAAACTTCGGTGAGACGGCAATCCGACATGACCGGAGAGAGATCAGGTGCAGGACCAACGGCTTAACGTGCGCACCGAGGCACGGGGGTGTAACACCGCCAACTTCCCGACTCCGAGCTGTGTTTGAGAAATTCATGACAGAAAATCTTAGAAACAAATTTGGACCTCTCGAATGTAAGGCAGAAACTTTGCCACTACACCAACAAGGCAGTACTTCTCATTATGTCAACTGTTCAACCACCCACTGCTGAGCTTGTGTCTCCCCCGGGGATCTTCACCGTGATCGGACCTGCGAATGCACGCATCCAGGGGCTTCCGGCTCTAACGGGACCCTTCCGTCTTTTCCTACTAAACCACCTTAAAAACCTTTTCTTCATTTACATAGCATTTTTATTCCGATAAAAACGATATTTGTTTGAACGCCTCGAGACGGGATGACAGATGGTGGTCAAGATAGCACAAGATCCCTTTTCACGCAAATGGTTTATTACCTTGTACACCACTCCCACGCTGATCATGTTTTCTTACGGTTAATCTTATTCATTTACATACATATTTTGGTATTTTTTTATTGGAGGTAGTATTTTTAAAAATAAAGTTAAAGAGTATATTATCTTTAATTATAAATTCAGATACATTCATGTTTGTCAGGTTATTGTCACATTGGCTTATGTAAATTAATTTTATGTAGATATATTTAGTTTATTTAATAATATTTATATATGTATGTTTATGTAAATATGTAAATATTTTTTTGTTGCTATAGATTATGTTATAGTATTTATTATGACTTTTGCACCCAACTCCCCTTCTTGTAAATAACATTATCTCGGGCGGCACATCATGCGCCCGGATGAGATAACAGAAGTTACGCTCCAAAGAGTCTGGCAATTTATAGACTCAACGGGACTAAGCAGTGAACTGTAAATACAAAGGGCTGCCACAATAGATCAAATTGGTCGAGTTGGCGATAAGAAGGCCCATAAACCCAATAATAATAATAAATAATAAATAACATTATCCTTAACCCGAAGATTGTCTGGAAGAGATCGCTCTTAGCGATAAGATTGCCTAAATTGAGCATTTTCTTTGTATGTTGATTTTGTATTATTTTTTAAGGTGTGCCAGAAAATGTTTATATCTATCTATTTTAACTTGGGATCGATCTGGGGACTCCCAGTTCTTGAGTCTAGCACTCAAGCCTTTAGACCACGCGGACGCTGCTCTAGGCGGCGAAAACTACCCTACTTTTTGCGCGTTATAAGGAGCGCATACTTCTATAATGAATAACAGCGATCGCAGTTAGATACTCGTCGTTATTACTATGGATTATCGAGTTAAGAGCTATAGAAGCTACCGCGTGCGTAACTTAAAAACTGTCAGTTGTCTGGCATATTATGTTATGTCTGTCTAATATTATTAAATAGTTGCGTCCTTGTCGGTACAGTACAAAACTTATGTATCAGTATAGCAGATAAATGCAAAATTCCCGCTGATACATAAGTTGCTATCATCATCCTACAAGCATGTAATCATTTCATCTCGCTAATATCAGAGTGAGACAAGGCATATACGAAACTGTGAAATTTTTCGTTGTTTCGGCTTGCTAGAGGCTTTAGTGTTTGAATTATAAATAATAAATAAATATTTCACAACAACCACACCAATTCTCTAGTCACAAATTAAGCTACGAGGCTTGTGTTATGGGTACTAGACAACGGTTAATAGTAGTTTATGCAACTGATACATAATGAGGGGCCTTAAAACACGAGTGTGGTTTTATGAAACGAGCGTCAGCGAGTTTCATAATAGCATCACACGAGTTTTTTAAGGCCTAATTATGTACAGTTGCATACACTACTTTATCTACACACATATCATAAGTACTCTAAGATGGGTTCAGAGGTCGTAGGGAAATGACCTGCATTGCTACAACAGTAATGGCGGGTAATTCAATCCTCCGTCACGACGATTTTTTTTTATATCATAGACAAACGAATGAAGTCCCTATCCTCATGTCACTCGTGATCATATGTCGTGCGATTTGGATTAAAAAACATACTGAATTTGACGTTTCATATCGATAACTGCTTTAATATCAATGGATACTAGAATAGAGACCTACTTTAGTTTTGACAGCTGTTCCAAATTTAAAGTCATAACCTTACAGAAATTGATACTGTTATAACATTACAGTACAGATTTTACCTACTGCCACAGATAAGAAAGTTCTCATAGTAAAATTGGTTGTAGTAATGCTGGTCATTTCCTACGGTTTCTGAACGCATTTTAGAGCACTAATGATATGTCCGTAGATAAACATACTTAAATACTTTTTTTGTAAATAAATACATATTATACATGGAAAACACCCAGACCAGTACAAACACACAGGTTCATGCACACTTATGTTTGTACTGTGCGGGGATCGAACCCGCGACCCTTGGTTTTAGAAGTCCGACATGTGGACCACTGCACCAAGCGGTCGTCATGACCACATGCGACATATTCATTGTTGATCAAACTGTTTCCAGGACCGCAACAACGCGCAGCCGTCGTGTGCAGGCTTGTTCATCCTGGCGCACCTCGGGTTCGAGTTCCGCGGCGACTGGCTGCACATCGACATGGCGGCGCCTGCGCACACCGTACGTATTGTATACTAGCGGCCGCCCGCAACTGCGTCCGCGCAACTTAGTTTTTTGCCACCGTGTTTCATACAAACTTATCACCAATTTTATCCCCTGGGGGGTAGAATTTATTTAAATCCTTTCTTATTGGATGCCTACGTCATAGTAGCTAGATAGTTTATAGATAGTATTTGTATGCAGATGCATACAAATGTACTTTCATCTTTCGACCACATGGAGTTGTTCTTTTTCTTCTTCTTACTGGTAGTAAGTTTTTCTATTTAATGCTGATTATTCAATAGTTAGATAAATAACTATCAGACTTGTTAAATATAAAATCGGTCGAATTTATATTTGACATTCTACATTGCAGTAATGACTTTTTAAATCAGCCGTTTTAGAATGTCATCTTACTGACTGTAGAAAATTCTGGGCTACACCGTTTAATTGTGGTACACATATCTATTCGCAGGGCGAGCGCGCGACGGGCTACGGCGTGGCGCTGCTGCCGGTGCTGTTCGGGCGACACACGCAGAGCGAGCTCCTCAAAGCGCTAAGTCCCAAGTTCTGATCACGATAGTATGGGGTATAGGGCCTCGGTAGTTAGAAATATCTGAACACAAGTACATATGGCCACCGTCAAAAATATGTATAGTGACACTTTAGTAGCAATTATACAGATCAGGGGCTGCAGAATACTGGATTCCCCCTTCACAGTACAGATCGTACTTTGGCGCAACAGATTTAGAGTTAGGAAGCTAAAGGGTAGCGCTTCCTACCAACCGGGTGTTAATGTTATGAACGGGGACCAAGGCCCCATATACATCATCTTTATTTGTCTATCTATATTATTTTAAATCTAAATCTTATATGCCGCGATTCATGTGCGGTACTAGGCTAACAGCGCCATCTATCCTACGGAGCCATATCAGCGCTCGCTGTCGTGCTTGCCACCGCACCTTTAATCATAAATCGTAGTAATTCAAAAATTAGGATAGTTTGAAGAACGTATGTAAAGTCTTAACTTTAAAGGCGTTTTACGTCGGTAAAACTCATCATAAAACGTAATAATTAAAAAAATAAGATAGTCGTATCTTATTTTTTTAATTATTGCGGTTTATGATTAAAGATTCGAGATGTTAGTGGCAGTTTTCACAGCTAAATCAGAGGATTATGCTACAGATTGTCTTGATTGCAATACACACCAAAGTTGAAAAAAATGATTCAGAGTTAGCCCTCTGAATAATTTTAATTCGAATCTGTGTTGAATTGATGAACTTGTAAAATTACCGAGGCCCATAGTTATTTAATATTTTAAGAATAACTTTTGTATGAATTAAGTATAAAATAGGGTATATACATTATTTTGTATTTTATATTGCTGTAGATTCTTTTAACACATTAATCAACATTTGTAAAAATAACATCGAATTAAAACCGACGACAATATACTAAAAGCAATAAACTAGTGTTGAAGTACTTCATTAACATTCTAACTTATAAAATAAGATTAATATTTAATAATAACTATGAGTTTTCAAATTAATTAAAAAAACGATCCACCAATATTTTAAACGAAACTCATATTATTAATATGTCGTTTCTATAGAATCCATGAGAGCTTTATATCAAAAAATATGACCTGTGTAGCTAGTTGTAGTTTGATTTTCATGTTATCATTGACAATAGGAACTATGGAATAGCTTAACTTGTAATATTAATAAATCAATACCGTTTTACTTTGATACACTGCACGTGTGGATATTGCATATGGTTTATTTTGGTAGATAATACATCTAACAATAAGTTGTATCTGAGATACTACCAGTTACATTAAAAACTTTATAAATTGTCAGCTGTTTACAAGGAGCGAAGTTGATTAATGTTAGGACTCTGTTTTTGTATGGCGTGTCATATCCACAAGTTTAATTTATCAAAGCTTATGTACAATAACACAAACAGTTACCAATCGCAGTTGCAAGTGATCTTTACGTTTTAATTTTTAAGTTATAACAGCATAAAAATCAAATTATAGTATGCGGTAGTATAGTACATTTTCGATTTCGACTGAAAGGGGTTATAAGAACTTTTAATAAGTTTATTATACAGGATGTCCCAAAACTCAACGATAATCTGAGACCGGTCGAAAGGCCAAGTTATACCAGTTCTGGGAAAAAAAATCCACAGTTCAGCGATAATAGACACTTTTTAAAAAAAGTTGAAATTCGACACTCTTGGTGGCGTTTTCAAGTCCTGTGATCACCAATGTCACAATTTCGCAGTGATTTTTTTTATTTCCTGATTTTCATTAACGATGCTATTAATCACAACTACAAATGAAAGCAATAAACATTGTTAATTTAATAAAATAAGTTAAGTTTTAGTGAGTCATGGTTCACAAAAATATTGTTAGTTAACTTTGACACTTCATATTGAAAAAAAATGTATTACACTACCCTTGGCAAGTTATTTCAAAAGATGGCGCATCTAATCAAGATTTTAAAATGGTGCAACACTTGCCACTTTTCTTGCGATTAAATTTTTTTTTTCTTATTTTTTTTTCAAATTGAGCTTTCAAAAATAATAATTGATACTTTTTTGTATCAACATATCGGGGTCTCGAATTAAAAAAAGTGATAGAATAAGATAGATAGTGACGCTGACAGTCTGTCTTACTCTAGAGTGAGACAGATTGACATTCGACTTTTAGGATAAGCGAGACGGATAGTGACGCTTGAGGGGTCGTTCGTTCACAACATTTAGTACGCACGCATCGAACATGCTCGGGAAGCCATGTATTTTATAAAACTTCTGAAAAACTTACACAAACCCAAGAACTTTGCATAATAATGGCATAGCATAATATAACATTTGTATAGTGATTATTTTCTACCTTTATTTTCTACTTCACAATATTTCTTTATTTTGTAAACAATCTATACACTACACTATATTTTGTAACTTAATTACAAATGGTTGCAAAACATTCCAACTGTTTGAAGTCCAGAATTGATGATTAAGGAATAAAAAAATATAAAAAATGCTTTTATTTTTAAATGGGTGTTTATCAGTAGTTAGGCTTTATTTTTAGTAACAGCCCAAAAAATAAGTTTCACTTGCAGGACTTATAGGTGAATTCTAACCTTATCTTTACGATCTATGTCAAAAATTTATTTCTTTGTTGAAACCTTGTTTATTGTCGAGAAGACCTCCTGTAGCGTCATATTATTTTCTTCAGCTCAGGAGATATTGGTTAAAATTAACATTCTAGTACCAAAAAAAAACACTAAAATAAGAGAAAATGTGTTCGCTAGAGCCAAAATACTAAACAATAGTGTTATATACATTTTATACGAGGCACACAAGTGCTATATTAACATTTCTTTAATTGATTTTTTGTATGCATTTTTATGTTTCTTTGCTAAATAAAATGTATGTTTACGTAAGAAGTTTTTTATTGTTTATGTAATTTCCATCTGGTGTATGTTGTATTACTACATATTTATTGCGGGACTCAACAAATGCCACATTGTCTATACATACAGATTAAACAGATTTTTCTTTGCTTTAAATAGATTTCCATACACTAAATAATTACAACCAAAATCTGCACTACATTCCCTATGAAATGTAATGAACTTTTATTTAACACGCATGTTTTTTTACTTCAATATAAATCATGCTCTTAATGTAGAAGTTTTATAGTTGATTCCGAGCAAAGATAGTGGAAAGGCAATCTTTGATCCCGAGTTACCAGGATGGAGTACCAGGAACGCATAAATGTAAATATGTGGTTGGGTAGACAGAAATAAGAGTTTGACGTCACTTGCTTTCTCTTTCACTTATGGTACAGCCGTTGATGACAGAGATATCATATACAATTAGTAATGTGTGTAAAAGAGATGAAAGATTCATTCGTTTGTGTCAGTGTTCAACTTCCCTCACCGAAATGAATTTTCTTATTGACAGTTCTGAATGAGGGCGAAAGAGACGGAATATTTTGTCAGTTTATTCTGTCCTGGTACTTTCTTGGTAAATAAAACCACGACGTTGAAGGTCGATTGTAAAGTTGATTTTGAGACGTAGTTTAAGAAATGGCTGACGTGCTTTTTTTATTAATCTAAGATAAAGTAAGTACCTACGTTTGTACGATACTACTCATAAGATAAAGTAAGTACCTACGTTTGTACGATACTACTCATAAGATAAAGTAAGTACCTACGTTTGTACGATACTACTCATGAATAAGTTAAATTGTCCCACACTGAGAATAAACATAGTATGTGATGAACATTATTTAAATGCCTTTCTCTTCAGTGTTACTGTATATTCATCACCTATTTTAAGGATGCAAAAGTTGAAATAAAACACGTTAGTAATTGATTTTCTTTTAATAATTCCTCATCAAGAGCTATGAAACAAAATAGCATAACAGAACAGCAAAACTGCTGATAGCAAGTTACAGAATGCAAACTTTTAACAGTAACATTTCGTAATGAAGCCCTCTTTTTAAGAACCGATCCGTCGTATTAAGTCAAGATATATTTGTCGTAGGCAACTGACGCGATTTATAGGCATGAGTCCAACTACTGAGCTCTGTCGTAAAGTCGTGGACGTTCGATAGAATGGCTGCATCTCACAACTGCGTCCATCAGGCGTGCCAGAAAATAAGTCCTCAACATTAGACTTTACGAAAAAGAATCAGCAAGCTGCGAACTTGCCTACCCGACATGCTCGACCGTTCCAGACGAAAAGGGCTAAGGCGTTATCTTATGTGAGCAACGCAACGCGACAAGTGCAACGCGATCCATACTTATTTATTTAAGCTTTGTAGCACCGTGATACAATTGGCAAACTTTGTAGTGTGAAGCTCATTTTTCCCCATTTTTATTTAGTATATAAGTAGTTGTAAGCGTTATTTGACGTAATATATTGGAACCTATCTCCAATGTTACACGCATTTTGTATCACCACGGTTCCAATCTTTACCATCTTTACAATGCCATGAGGCATTCTCTGCCAGTCAACCGAGTGGATACAGAAAAATAATTGTGTCAATGTCAATCGCGCTTCATCAGGACACTATCATAAACGTATATACATTTGATTATATCGCGTCGCGTAGCGTCCCACTTGTTGGTTTGTAGCTCATCTAGGACAACGCGTCACAGACGTCCGAGGGTCGAGGTAGCATGAGATCGCTTAAACATCGCGGCCGCGACTGAGGCCAAAAATTCTAGAATCTAGAATAAATACAGCGATAAAACGATATTGCCAGGCCCCAATAACATCTACAAAACACTACAAAAGAACCAGGCAGTGTGTATCCCTTTTTTAAATATAAGCTGGCCTATTCAAATTGCATGACAGCGCAGTGACATAACCTAAAAGAGGCATACGTTTCAAATGGTTGTATATTATGTAAACACTGCATAGTTCTTTTGTATTAGGGGGTTAGATTCTGGATGATATTGGAGCCGGGCAGTATCGCAGCATTATATTCTAATTTTTAGAATACTAGAACTAGAACTTTCTCGAATACTTTGTCCCCTCAGAGCGGGTACACATAGGGTGCTCGGCGTTAGCGTTAGCGCTCGTGCGGACGATGCCGCTAAAGCGCCGTCGCTGGGCCGCCACCGCACTGTCCGAGCGTAATTTTACCGTTCAACGATACTGTGGCATATACATTGCTGGTCAGTTTAGCGCTTAATGTCACGTGCGATCTGCGTAATCAGCAATGTATATGCAATAGTATCATGCGACAGTCAAATACAGTGACACTCGTGAGAACAGTGTAGCGGTGCGGCGGCGACTTCGTGTGCACGAGCGCTTAACCGCGCGTTTTCATATTACGCTTGTACATAAGCGCGCGCTTGCATGTGTACACTTCAATAGGATTCCCAGCCTTAGATCAGAACATAAATCCATCTTCACCGAGCTGATAATAGAATGAACCATATTTTATAATTAATTTAGTATCTAGATAATATAGGGTCTAACAATTTAAGCAATCAACCGCTTAATGAGCATGCTCACCAAATTTGGTGCAAAAATAGAGGCTAGTTTCCGAGATAATTAACAAAACATTATCATAATTATTTACGATAACAATCACCCTTACTAAACCCGTACATCCGTGCTACATGCCCTCCTCTCTCTTGGGTCAGCTACAGCTGTGTGTAAACGATTTTTCAATTGTGTGTGTGTTTCTGTACACTACCCTTTTATTGACGCTTAACGTGTTTGTAAGCAAAGGCGTGTTTCGTGAAGTGCATAATTAATTGATTTAGTTTGAAAACGTAACTTCAAAAGAAACACTATAAAAGTGGTGCCCATTTTTGACACTGTATTCAGAGTGATGTATAGACCTCCCGTAAACGGTTGATTACTGGTTCGCTAAAAAATCCTGGACCGTTTAGCCAACCTATTTTTAATATATTATCTTATATACTAAATTTATTATAAAATATGGTTCATTATATTATCAGCTCGGTGAAGATCGATTTAAGTTCGTATCTTCTACTATCGCTGGTTCTCGAAACGTGCGAAAGCGCGCGTTGGAAAGCGCCCAATGTGTACCCGGGGTCAGGGTCTGTCACTCCGCAGGACGGCCAAGCATGATCGAATGGTACAATACTTTACTGCATCGATAGCAACGACAGATCTCTCCTTAATAAGAAGGCTTTAGACTAGGGATCACCTTCACAACAGATGAGAGACACAACATAATATGTTTAGTTTACTCACAAGACGGATTCTGTTTAAACACGATAAATACTCAGAATAGCATATGAATTATGATTGCATCTATTTGATAAAAAATACATCTGTATATATATATATTTTTTGTAATATGTGGTAGGTAATTACTGCTGGCTTGTTTTGGCTATTATTTTGATTTCATGTGCAGTGTTATTCTTAAACGATAAAGGATACTTGCATTTGGCATATAATTTGTGAGAACGTTATCAAACTACGAACAGTTGTTACTCGTTAACGAAAAACAATGGACAAAAGGCACTTACACAAAGATTTCAAAAATATTTACAATAAAAATTAACAAGCTCCAACAAAAGTGGTGTTTATCACTAAATGTTCATAACGAGACGATTCCAAATATCCTATGGAAATAAATAAGCCTAATTGTTTTTTTTTTAAACTTTAGGCCTGCCGTCCACGAAAGCTGCAAATCATACAAATTTGAAGTGATTTTGCACTTTGTTTTGAAACCATGAGATAAAACTATATTCTTAGAGCGACAACGCAGCATATGCTTAACTATTGTATCAAAAAAATTATTATTTTTTCATATTTTGACGACTTGTGGACAGCGCACCTTATACTCGAAAGTCACTGTGTCCGATTTGGCGACGTTCCCTTTTAAGATAAGTCAGAGTATATAATTAAAAATATCAACTTTTAAATACAATTCATGGTTTTTGTACTGACAACTGGCGCTAAGATATTTCTGTATCTATCTTAATATCTAACTTTCAACGTTTATATGTAATCTCTGGACTATTAAAAAAATTAAGTTCCTGCCAGGAAGTCGGACACAGAGCATGATTTAACGCCATCATTGTTATTAAGAAAAGAGTTAGTATTTAAGTTCATACAATAAAAATATTCTATAATAACTTTCAACGAACGCAGTCGATTCAAATGTGGATGTATAATTCTTGAGTATAGAGTAAAACGGATTCATTTTTAGCGACGAGCATAACTCAAGCTGAATATTTCTTATGCATTACTTAATTTGTCTTTGCCCTACTGCTACGTAACAAATTGTAATCCGTTTTAGTAATCAACTATTTATCTGTATTATGGCACGAATATGTGGTAGCCTCATAATCGTGCCATTGTCACTAGCCATGGTAAGATGAAAATAAATCAAATCGTTAAATTTAAATTGATGTTAAGCTAAAAGAAAATAATTATGTTAATAAATCAAATTTAGTTTAAAACTGTAACTAAAATACCGAACGTATAAACAAATTTAATAAGTTCATATTGTCTTTTTAAATTGGAATATAGAGTTGAGTGTATGAAACTTTAATGGCATTGTTTTAAAAGGACTGTTACCAAAAATTATTTTGATGACAAGTATTTGTAAAATTCACATTCCGAAGTTTTTTTAACTTCTTCAAAAACTTTTACAAAATCCGAAAAATTATTCAAACGATTTTGCCGTATTTTTAACTAATGACCAATACAATGTAATATACTTTTATTTAATACAATTTAAAATTTAATAATATTTCAATGTGCAACAGTTTACAACAATATTTTTTTTTACACAAATCTTTAATTTATTGTCAATATTTAATGTGACACAGCAAAACAAATGACTTTAAATTATAAAAACCCCGTACAATATTAACGAAATAAAGCTTTAAAAAACCGCTTGAGCTGTCAAAAATTAACAAATAAACGTGACTTCATAAAACAATATAAATTTTTTGGTGTCAAAAAAATATGCATTTTCAAAACGAAACTTCAAAACCGAAATGTAATAATCCCTTATATACAGATTATCTAAACATGTATCTATTACGGAACTAGCAACAACATCGATTAACCTACATAGAGAACGTGTTATAATACATAAGAGTAAGCATCTCCTTCTCGACCTAAAAGCAAAGAGCCATAGAGGTTATATTACAAAAACAGAGGCGTAACTATTGCCCTTTGCAAATCATATTAAGATTTTAAATGATGATAAATGATAGAACATTTAAAACAGTGATTTATAACAACATTTGTGACATTTTATAACTAATTGTATTATTTTACAATTAAATATTAAACTGCTTGTCTTCTCAAGTGCTTAATTGTCAAAATAATTAAGCAATACTATAAATCTTATATTAGTTTGATTTGGTTTCTGTAACGCATTTTCGAATACCAACATTGGATATTTAATTGTATAAAAAATCCAACCCAGTTTATATACCGCCGTATTTGCTCATACAGAGAGTGAACTCAAGCGAAATATATTAATCTTAATGTACAAGCAACTTATTTAAAAAAATGTTACATTAAAAACAGATTAAGTATACTACACCTTTGAAATGATTTGCACAGGGCGCACTGTTTTACCGAATCAGCACCATTCAAATTAAACTTCTTCAGATCCATTCAACACCATATCCTTGTCTTTATTGCAATTAAATTAGTATATATATTTTAACACTTAATAATGCAGCGCCAAACGACGCCAGTTGCAAAAATTTTCCTTAAATTTAAAATATTTAATCAGAAACTAATGATCGACTCGGAATAATTGGATTGGATATTGTATGAGTACGCACGCACTATTCTAAAATTAGTAATATCTAACACGCCACGAATTTAATTTTAGTAACAATTTTATTATTCATATTGTGCAATATCAACATTCACGTGCCCTAACTCTTGTCTCCGTACCACGGATTTAGCCCTGTTTATATGAATCTAAAAAACTGGTGGAGACCTGTGGCCTTACTTTCCTAGCATTTCTTACGTTTGTTTCGGCTCTTTTTAAAGTTTTTATTACCAAAATTCAATTTTATAAGCGAATATCCGTGACACAAGGACAGACAACCACGAATCTTATCAATAATTGACGAGAAACGTTAACGTAAACGAAATTAATTAAAATAATTATACCATCCCATGATAATAATAAGACTAAATATTTTAGTATCCGCGTCTTTTTAAGGTAACTTAGTAAAATACTGCATTATAATTACATATCACAAAAATAATGTCTGTTAATCACAAAAAAAATAAAATGTATAACCTTCCGAATGTACAGTTTTGGTGACACAACGTCAACTATTTTTTTTTGCTGATTTTACGTACATTCCAAGTTAAATCTTTGATTTAAACCGCAATTTTATTAATATCACACACCTACGTATAAATACGTATCAAAACAAAAACTCGATAAAACAAATAAAATGTTATGTGTTTTGGAAATATTACATAAAAACTATCCCTTTTTTATCTTTCTCATAATGGAAAATTTTCACAGCCACGATAATGTAACACTTTACAAGTTTTTATTTATTTATTAAGAGAAAAAAAAAAGAAATAAATCTCGAGTACCTTAGAAACAATAGCATAGGTACGTTAGTTTTAAAACCGTAATTTTTTTTCTACGCAACCATCGGTAATGATTATTAGTTTTGCCAGTAGTTCCTGATAGTATGATATAAGACTTGTTTTTTTAAAAATATAGGATGTTATATGGAAATTCATTACTATCTGGTAGACAAATCATGAGTACATACTATCAGAAACCTCATAAACCATTGAAATAAATTAGGTTCACTTGCAAAATATAATTATTATTGAATTGGAAAACTTTGAAATTCTCAAGCTTATATCGACTATGAAAGAAATATCCAAAAAATATTTTACTCACAAAAACAATTCATAAAAGAACCCCCCCCCCCCCCCCTTTGATTGATCTTTTCCTGTACTTTATAATATTTGAATTTTATGATTATTTATGATATTTCATTGAAATTAAATCGATTAACAGACAGTCAGCATTGCACGCGAGAACGTAAATACAAGATCTATGTAGAAAAGCGTTTTGACAGTTGATAAAAAGCACGTCCACGATTGGTAGACTCTAATAATCTATGGTACAATCATAGATTAAAAATCAGCAAGTGAACCTAAAACGCCATGCCATAAGAGTATTTGGTATAATACTAAGAAATGATGAATTTAATAATACTAAAGAAACGAGTGGACTGTTCATAAACCATCACTAGTTTGTTTACTAAACTTCATTGCCATATTACATCAAACACCCTTCGATATTTCACATGTAACATATTTGATTTCGTTACTTATTGCATATCTAATTTGCTAGCTTTTAACTTGTTTCATATGAGAGAGATGTTTTAAATAAGTTAAATAACAGAATTTGAAGAAAAAAGATTTGTCAAATAGACAGTGACATCAATTACATTTAATGTTCTTTTTTAGTGTGAAAGGGCTTTGAAAAGTACAATTTGTGGATTGTGTACTTTGAGTAGTATATTTTTTTCATTATTTATAGCAATAGGTAGTCACTCTGCTATCGACAGATTCAAAAAGCATTTGAGAAATTGATGTGAAAAACATTTTTGTTGCATTCTAGTTTGTACTAATATATGAACAAATCACATGAGACCTGTCAATTTGACAATAAGGTAAGAAAGTAAAATTGGGGGGTTAATTAACTATATACCTAGGATCTCTCTCAAGACAAGGCCTTACTCCAAGCGACATCTTATCTTTAAAGGGAGCGCCCAATGTCGGCCTTAATGTATTTTAGGCCATACATTTTCTATTGTTAGACTTCAGATGTAAAATACGTCATTTGTTTCATGTTTAAGACCGTTGGATCTGTGAGGCAAGATTGCAAACGATTTACATACTTTTGTACGTCGTACTTGACGTCACAAACAATATTGAACTGAGAAAGACGCTTGAGACTATCATATCACATGAATTTGACAGATAAGCAGTTTTTTTTCCGAAAAATTCGTTTTCAATGGATAACACCTTAGCTGTCAAAAACTTGTTATAATACTCTTTATCATTGCTTGCATACTTGATAACGTTTTTTTGTAATGGCTGTCAGATTTTTATAAAGACTAACTCACAAACACAATTCAAAATACTGATTATGATGACCGACATAAAGCGCTCTCACTTACGCGACTCTCGCACGTTCTTATATAAAGATTATTGACAATAAAAGCTATTATCGTGTAAAGCTCTAATGTAAGCGGGAAGCGATTCGTAATTTCAGACACAACCTCTAGCAGAGCACCTCGCACTGCGGGAACCGCTGGAAAAGATATAGATACAATATATTATAATTGAAAAGTAAATAAAAAAATATACATTACAATACATAGTGAAGAATGTTTGTATCGGCAATGAAATAAAACTGTTTACAGACAAACAGACACAGGGATCAATGTTACCTCCTCTCTTACACCTCTCTTTTTCGTCGGGAGTAAAAATATAAAATTTTACGTATGGCGTACATTGTGACGAAAGTAGGCAATCAAATGAAAACTGTAATATATCGAATATCGTCAAAATGTTACATGTGACAAAAGCTGGAAATATTCTAGTATTAAACATATTGAGTCGTTTAATTTATACAAAAAGCGGCTTACAAATTACATTTTGAATAATAACTGATTAATACCTACTCAAATGAGTGGGTATTAATTAGTTAATTGAATACTACATTTGAAATGCATTTTCGGATCTGTATCCACTATTGGTTTATTTTGTTCGTGATGATGTTATGTGTGTACCACAATAACAATATGCAATGTACGACAACCAGTTTGTTTACTTCTGTTCACTCATATTCTCATGTAAGTGATATTAATGTATGTCTTTCTGAGAATAAATGTCTTTTGTTGTTGGTGCGTGCGGCAGCGCCGGCTTGTCGCGAAACACCGAACGAGGACTCCGTTTTAATATCTCCTTGTTTTGTAGTAAATAACAAGAAAAAAATTCACCTATTTAATGCGGGATCGCATTTCCTGTGGGTGACTGATTAGTTCTTACTACATTTGTTGTGATTTTTATTATTTATTAATTTTACTGTATTTTTAGTGAAACTATATTTTAAATGTATTCAATAATACATTTATGGTAATGAATTTGTCTTACATTTGATATCCATAGCCAACGGCACTTAAATTTATTTGTGTTGCTTAGCTTAGATTAAATATTAGACGCGGGTATTGAATACAATTAAATCTCAAATTATTATTACATTTTTAAAAATGTATACTGACCTAAAAACCTTTACACAAGTTATTGTAAAGTTATAAGTCTCTTATTTGATTGTAAGTGCGCGTCGATTGGCTGTTCGATATCATGCGATGTGGCGGGGATGCTAGTGGCGCAAGCGATGCGAAGTCAGTCTATTGCACGCAGTGTAAGTGAGTGGTCGTTTAAATAGAAAATATACGAAGTTCGAAGTAGCAACGTTGTTTCACTACACTTTATGCAAATGAAGCCGAGACTCACGTGCAGCGCGGGGCACAGTCACCATATCCGCGGCGCGGCGTCGCCGAAGCCTGCCTCGCGCGCCTTCCAATACTCGCCCGTGAACACCCACATCTCCTCGCCGTTTTCTACGCGCTTACTGAAATTGCAATATGTATTTCTTTAGTAGGTATTTTTCTTTCTGTGTACTATAGTGTAGTAAATGAGATACTGAATTATTCTTTAGTGGAATAATTGGCTAGATGACACCACCAATCGTTGACATACCTTTTATTATCTGTCAAAACGGTCTGCCTCCATAGATTTTATATGGGAATACGTGATCGTGACGTCACGGTCCTGTATCAGAAATCGGAGACAATTGACCGAATATTTATTAAGTTTTCTGTGTTTAAAAATTGGTTTCTACAGCTTTTCGAAATATATTGGTTGTATTAACTTCATAGGAGCTATGTTTTTTAAACGCCATGGTCTTGAAAATATTTAGGTTAGGTGCCATCATCCCAATTCAGTATCACATTTATTTACGTAGAAACGGGCGGGTGTTCGCTACTGGCCATGTATTGTCTTAAAGATTAATAAATGTATTTAAAATATACACTTTTTAAAGTTTATTTCTCGATTTTATTTTGACCTGACGTTTCGGACCCATTTCAGCATCCGTGGTCAAAGGTAGACTAAGGTGTTACTTATCATTACATAGTTTTTAAAAATTATTAACTACCATCATTCAAAAATATTAAGTTATGATCCTGTCTACAGAGCTAACAGTATCTCGAATTATTGCAGTGTAGGGCCTAGATCGAGTCTTGGCTAAAACAGGATTCCAATTTGGTGGAAATTACTAATAATAATAGTCCTCCTGGCCGATTTCGACCCTTTGGCCGCCGTGGTGGAAATCTCAACAAAGATCAGCCAACTACGCAACAGATATTATAGTGCACAAGTGTGAGCGCAATACACAGGTGCACCCCCTGTTCCATCACTCACTCTCAAAGTTCGGTGAGACGGCAATCCGACATGACCGGAGAGAGATCAGGCGCAGGACCAACGGCTTAACGTGCGCACCGAGGCACGGGGGTGTAACACCGACAACTTTCCGACTCCGAGCTGTTTTTGAGAAATTCATGACAGAAAATCTCAGAAACAAATTTGGCTCGACCTGGGATTTGAACCCAGGACCTCTCGGATGTAAGGCAGAAACTTTGCCACTACACCAACGAGGCAGTCAATTTACGCCATGTGTAGGGAATAAATACTTACCGAAACCAAGCGGGCGTGTGCTCGGGGCTTCCCCGACGCCGCTCGCGCTGCGCCTGCTCAAGCGACAGCTTGTACTGTTCAGCCGCATCGACATCACCTTCTTCTAACGCACGCTGATCTGGCCTAGAAGTGTGACAAACGCATTTATTGGCTTCAATCCTTCATTTTTTATTTTTTAATAACGACATCACATACATTGATCTGACTCTGCGGTAAGTAGCTTCAGCACTTGTGTAACAGAAATCAGAATCAACAGGGGTATTACAAATAAACTTAAATAAATACATATAACACCCACACCAGTACAAACAGACATGTTAATGCACACAAATGTTTGATCAGTCCAGGGATCGAACCTCTTGGTTAATAGTAAACTACTTAACCATTACACCAAAGTGGTCGTTTAAATTTATCAGACTAAAAACTGCGTTACACACGTATTTCTTTCGCAGACAAGACTAAATTCATCATTGAAATGATACACTTTTTACGGATTATTTCGCGATTTATTTACATTTTGTTTTAACCTGACGTTTCGGAGCCTTTTCAGCGTCCGTGGTCACAGGTAGACTAAGGTGTTAGTTGTCATTACATGGTTTGAAAGTTTTAGCCAAGACTCAAGCTCGACCCCGCACTGCAAGACCTCAAGATACTGTTAGCTCATTTTGTGTGGATAGGAACGTAACTTAATATTTTTGAGTGATGGTAGTTTAAAAAATTTTCAAACCATATAATGACAACTAACACCTTAGTCTACCTGTGACCACGGACGCTGAAAAGGGTCCGAAACGTCAGGTTAAAACAAAATGTAAATAAATCGCGAAATAATCCGTAAAAAGTGTATCATTTCAATGTCTACTGTTCGCGTAAACCGAAGAAACAAATAAATTCATCATGTTTTATTTTTTCTATAAAAGTAAAATCGTCGGATATAGTTAAGAAGACCAATATACTTTAGTTAATGTGTACAAGCGCCCTTTACCAATAACCAAATCACAGATAAAGAAGATATTAACAGAGTTATAATCATATCAGGTGAATACTACGAAATTTTTTTTACAGCTTCAGTACAGTTCATGCTCTGGCAGAATAGGCTAGATGACACCACCTATCGTTGTCCTACTCTTTATGATCTCTCAAAACAACCTGCGTCCATAGATTTAGTATGGGAATACTATAATTTGAAGTCATAATTTAGTATCAGAAATCGAAGTCAATTGACTAAATATTTATTGAATTCTATGTAAATAAAAATGGGTTTGTACAGCTTTTTGGAAATAAATTGCTTTTACTAGCTTTATAGAGGTTATGTTTTTAAAATACCATGGTCTTGAAAATATTTAAGATAGACATCATCCCTATTGCGTAATTAGTTTTGTTTGTTTCGTATATGACTAATTAAATTTATTCCGGACATTATTTAATTTGAATTATTTTATCAGATTTTGAGTTTTTTTTTAAATTCATAATTGCAAAAATAATAATGTAAGTGTGACTTTAAATGGACCTATAATTATTATATGTTTAATGTTACTATTACGAATTTGCATGTCATAATTTTTGGTAAAATGTGAGGACTTATTATTGGGGTGTTTGTAAGGTAAGTAACCAACCTTACTGCCAGATGTTATTAAACCGCCCGAGGGCCTCTGACCAGGCTTAACGTCTAATATCTTTCGAAATTAACCGGGACCAACAGCTTAACGTGCCTTCCGAAGCACGGAGATGCTTGTAAATAGACGTCACTTAAATGGTCAGAATGGTCACCCATCCCAAACATGACCGCGCCTTAGGTTGCTTAATTTTAGGTATAATCACTACCAAAGCGCTGCAACCACTGCGCCACAAGCACCTTCCTATTTCTATTCCTATTCCCTGAAAACCCTCACCTAAGCCTAGTGTCGGTGTGTGGCAGCATCTCCCTCATGCCCGGTTCGATCTCGTTCAATTCCATCGCGAACCGCGTGAACCCGTAGTACAGTTCGTGCTCAGGCGGCATTGCACCTGTAACATAAATGTATATACACTCTTTTGCAAAAAAAACGGGCACCTAAGGAAATTTACGTTCTAAGGTCGATTTGAGTTAATTAAATGAAATTTATTTCTTTGACGTAGTCGACGTAGATTATAAGTATACATTATAATCGTGTAAATTAATGCGCGTGAAGTGAGTTCGGGCAACTAAAAGAAAAAAAAAAACGATGGATTCTTTAAAACCGATGTACACGCCCAAACAATAAGAAGTGGTCGGCAATAAAGATAAGATTTTTTTTACTTTTTTTAATTAAATAAAGTTACAAATGTAAAAACCTAATACCGAATGTGACCTCCTCTTGCCAAAATCACAGCTTGAATCCTTCTGGGCATGCTTTCCACGATGTTTTTAATAACGTTTTGAGGAATTCGTTCCCACTCTTCTGCAATGACTCTTTTTAGCTCCCTGATGTTTTGTGGAGCAGGTTGCACTGATCTTACACGTCTCTTTAGAACATCCCAGACATGCTCAATTGGATTGAGGTCAGTGGGGCGACCGCCTAACTGAAAGCTATTCATTTACGATAGCTATTGACGATGACTATAAGCTAGCGATCGCTTTGCCTTGGAGCGACCGCCTAAGGATCGCGATAGCTTTGCCTACCCGATAGCTTTCGTGAATGAATGGAATAACGGCGTTTTGTTTATCTATGTTGGTGTTAAAACTTGGCGTACTGCCAAGTTTAATTAATACTAAGAAAAATATTTTAAAATTACTATTTATTGGAGAAATAATGATGCATTATCAGTTTACCTATTGAAATGCATTAGAAAAAGGTATTAGACATTAAAATTACACATATTGAAAAAACTTCAAACGAAGTAAAAACCAAACGCGTGGCAAGGACATATCCAGTGCTGCCTTTAAAAAAAACTTTGTTGAAATGGTAGTTTCTTGGGCTAAAATATGACCTTTTAGTGTGATACTTTTTTTGTGAGCAATTATCAAACGTGGTTTTTCTGATAAAGAAAATTATCTACATTGTGCCTGCAAAGACAAAATAAGTTTTAAAAGCCCCGTATTAATTAAATAAAAATTGTATCGATTTTTGGTCAGAGTGATTTCACATTTTTACGACAAAATGGAGGATAACATTACTAAAATATACACACGTCCTTTGTTTGTAAAATCTCATCGAGTTATTTTGACGTATAATTTTGGTAGATTTATAAAAATAACCCTTGGCAGCACTGCTTATGAAGTTTAGTTTTCGCGCAATATTGATAAATAAAAGATAAAACTTTCTTCGCTCAATCTCGCTCGGAAGAAACCTCTACAAATTGTTCCAAGAAAAGTAAGTACCTACTTTCTGTATACTTTCACGGGTAAAACATGTAATGGAACTTCCATTTGAGTATTTTTTACAGTGCATTTATCACATTTTCAGAATGCCGTCATCGAGACGCGTCTGTGTCTACCAACTGGAAATATTGGTATCGTGGATGGAGGCGCACCCACTGCAGGCCAGAGGAACCCAATTTGCCACTCCACAGACACAGGGGAAACAAATGGGCCTCCAGCTGTGGAGTGAAATGGCCTCTCGACTGAACGCAGTGAGTGATGGCGTGTCGAAAAGCCCCAAAGATTGGAGACAAGTAAGTAAAACTTCCCACAAAAGTACCTAGGTACAAACATTTTGTGTACATTGATGTGATTCTTGTTTGTTGTTATAAAACTCAGAGGCGAAAGCCTTCTTGTTATTGCATGAATGATTCATACTAACAACACAACTAACGTTAAGAAGTCTGTTAACCAAGCATGTAACTCACTAATAGTGCTTTATTTGGTTTGTAAACATAGCAAAATAATTGGGCGTAATTCCATGAAAAGCTGCTATCCTTTCATGTTATTTAAAGAAAAATCTATTTGCAATTATTTCATTTTATGTCTATCTGTGTAATTATTAGACATTTTGGTTTACTTATGAGTAAGTGATTTTGAGCACAGTTTGTGGGTGGGTTAGATCCTATTGATGGAAATATGTTCAATTATTGATGCGTTAAGGTGACTAACATTTGTGTTTGTGGTGTGCTTTAGTATTGGAATGATTTAAAGTCAAAACTAAAAAAGAAGGTGTTGGCTATGAGGCAACACTGCTTTGGGACAGCAAATTTCTTAATACTTACATTTCTAACACCTGTATATAATATAGGAAAGTTTTTATGTTGTTATAATTTAATGATGCCTAAGTAGGTAATGATGAATAAGTAGGTATATACAGTTGCTTTATTAATGTTGTAAAAATACTTTCATGCTATTTTACAGATGGGGTTGAACCAACCCTCAACCTCAAAGGCCCTGCCACCAGCACCTGTCCCTGAAGTAGAAGTATTATAATACCCAGTAAGTATTCCTGTATGGTATACTTACTTAATAATTATGAATAATTGTTGTGTGTAAAAGTTTTATATTATTATTTCAAGTAAAAAATAAATTTCTTAATTTCAGCTGAGACACCAGCCAAAACAACTAGAATCAAAACAAAATGTAAGTATTCTGTAGATGGATGAGATTACTTTTAATAAACTTACTTTGTAATTTTAAATGCAATTGCTTATGAATATGTTTGATTGCAGCAGCCACAGCCACGGACACAAGCGAGGAGTGGAAAAAGTTAAAAGAACCCAGTAAGAATTTTCTTAAACAATTTATTATTTAACACAATAAAGTATATTCGAAAACTTTGATGTCTAACAAAAGTTTCTATGATTTCAGCCAAAAGAAAACATGTGGCTGTAACCGGGAAAAAAAGTATGGTTCAAAATGTAAGTATTGGAATAATATAAATGCCTCAACTGTGTAATCCCACAATGCAGTCACTAACGCATATTATGTTGTTACAGCAGATGTTGCAGCATGCCCTCCACAGTGGGCTAGGGACCTAGAAAATCGCCGCATCCGCGGCGTGAGCTCGAGGAATGTAGGCGCTCGTCGGCGGCCGCGGACGAGCGCCGCCTGCGGCTGGAGCGCCGACTTGCGCTCGGCGAGGCGCGTGCGCTGGCGGTGCACGAGCGGCGCGGCCGTGAACACGTTCCTGACGCCTTATCAAAAATAAAAGTCTTGATTTATATAATGGTTTCATTTATTACTTGGGGTACCTATTTTTAGTACTAACATACTAGCCTCATCTTTCACACAGCAAATGCAGCTAAGCTTAGTCTTCCTGACAAATTCTGAATACCTATGTAGACCCCATTGTAGTTATCAGTCTATGTTTTTCTCCACAGTCTGTCCACGAGAGGTTAATGCCCCAAGACGCGCCAAATGTTGTTTTCGCAACTGAAAAATGATAAAATATAAGCTACCACATATATTAAACTTAATTTCATAAATCAACTAACTCAAATTAGCATCATTTGTAATTAAATACAAAGCAAAATCACTTACTTACGATGATAGCAGTTAGTAGATTAGTAACTGCTTTCGATGACATAAGGAATAGCTTTCATGACAGCTACTCTGGCCTTCAAAAAAATTAGGCGGTCGGGTTATTTGTCAAATCTTTACATAACCATTCGTTCAATAGCTTTCAAATTGTTAAGGTCACGTGACCAAACTTGACTAGCTAATAGCTTTCATCGGCGGTACGAAATACTCGTGTGACGTCATAAACGATTGCGATTCCAATAGCTATCACGTTAGGCGGTCGCCCCACAGGACTTCGAGCTGGCCAATCTAAACGACGGATCCCAACTTCTTGCATGCACGCTTCCACGTCGCCAGAACGGTGCGAGCGAGCATTGTCGTCCATAAAAATGGAATCTTCCCCAAGTGCAGTCAATGTGGGTTGTGCATATGGAATTAGGACTTCCATTATGTACCGATGTGCATTTAATGTTCCATTTTCTATGAAAACTAACTCCGTACGCTCCGTCGAATTAATTGCTGCCCAAAACATAACGGAGCCTCCGCCATAAGGAGTGATTTCTTCGAAACACACTTCCGCATAGCGTTCCCGTGGTCTTCGCAGCACTCGCCGGCGTCGGTCCTCTCCACACAAAGAGATTCTAGCTTCATCAGAAAACAATACTTTATTCCAGTCCTCCAGAGTCCATGAAGCACAGTTCCGAGCAAACTGAAGTCGAGCAACACGGTGCTCACGGAGTAATTTAGGGCCCCGAGCTGGGCGGTAACTCCTGATATTGGCAGCCAAAAGCCTTCTCCTGACCGTCCACAAGCTAACTTCTACTCCTCTTACTTCTTCAAGGCTCTTCTTCAGGTCCACACTTGACGCCTTACGATTCCGCAACGCCTGACTCACCAAAAAGCGGTCATCTCTTGGTTCTGTGCATCGTTTTCTTCCCGAACCGGGTCTTCTTTTGACCGAACCGGTCTCTTGATACCGTTGCCAAGTCCTCTGGACAGTTGAACGACTCACATTTAGCCGCTGAGACACGTAAGTTTGCGAACAACCTTCTTCAAGTAGGGCTATAATTTTACCGGCCCTTATCGCTTTATCACTCATATCAAAAAGTGGTATTTAATGTAAAAATAAAGATTAAATTGTTTAATTTGCAGAAAATGTCCAAAAAGTTTTAAAATATCGTAATCAGTTAAAAATCGTTTCAGCAATTCGCGCCATTAGTAAAGCAATTTTAGAATAATCCACAATAATCATTATTTTTCTTTTATTAATTTCAAATTTTAAATTTGGAACGTAAAGAATCATGCCAGGATGCTTCAAATAACATGCCAATACATCGTCAAATTAATAAAACCTATTTCTTGTTCTTCTTCATTAAAGTAGAGGAAAAAATCTAAAGTGCCCGTTTTTTTTGCAAAAGAGTTTATTACTAGTTGACCCGACAGACGTTGTCCTGCCCGTTGCTTTTTTAAAAATTTTAGATCTTTTAAACCTTCCCTGGACTTCCACGAATATGTCAAGACTAAAATTATTCAAATCGGTTCAGCCATTCTCGAGTTTTAGCGAGACCAACGAACAGCAATTCATTTTTATATTAAGAGAAGATTTGTGAAAGAGCATTCCTTTCCCACCAGCCTGTGTCGCGGTGCTAGTCCCTCATATTATGATTGAGGTACCGTTTTAAAAATCTCGGCGAGTAGACTGGGCGTAAATTCTAAAAATAAAAAAAGAACATTTTTTTTTAATTTATCGGACAGGTATACTTTTGCAAATGGACATAAAGCAGATCGGATGTTAGGCAGATAATTCGCCACTCCACCAACGAGGCAGTCTTCGCGTTTATTAATTTAGCGAAAGTATAGTGTACACTTACCGGGTCGCCACAGAGCGCGAGCATGCGGCGGTTCTCCCGCGTACAGCGCTTCGGGCCAGCGGCTTTGTAGCCGATGTCTTGTGACGCCACCAGACGCGTAGCCACGCACCTCGTGTCGTGTGCTCGACCATGAAGTTGCCTACAAGATCTGATGCTACCTCAGTCTGCTGTTATTTCAGCGAGAGGGCAGCACTAAAGCTATACGGTACACAGAGCGAGCGTGTGGCGGTTCGCCCGCGTATAGTGCTTCGGACCAGCGGCTTTGAAGCCGGAGTCTTGTGACGTCACCAGTCACGTGGCCACGCACTTCATGACGCGTACTTGAACAGGAGCTTGCCTACAAGATCTGGTGCTACCTTAGCCTACTGTCATTTCAAATGACAACAGGAGAACAGCACAATAACTATACGGTACACTTACCAGGTCACCACTAAGCGCGGGCGTGAGGCGGTTCGCCCGCGTACAGCGCTTCGGACCAGCAGCCTTGAAGCCGGAGTCTTGTGACGCCACCAGTCACGTGGTCACGCACTTCGTGTCGTGTGCTCGACCATGAACTGGCCTACAAGATCTGTTGCTACCTCAGCCTACCGTCATTTCAAATGTCAACAGAAGAGCAGCACAAAAACTATACGATACACTTACCGGGTCGCCACAGAGCGCGGGCGTGCGGCGGTTCACCCGCGTAGAGCGCTTCGGACCAGCAGCCTTGAAGCCGGAGTCTTGTGACGCCACCAGTCACGTGGTCACGCACTTCGTGTCGTGTGCTCGACCATGAACTGGCCTACAAGATCTGGTGCTACCTCAGCCTACCGTCATTTCAAATGTCAACAGAAGAGCAGCACAAAAACTATACGATACACTTACCGGGTCGCCACAGAGCGCGGGCGTGCGGCGGTTCGCCCGCGTAGAGCGCTTCGGACCAGCGGCCTTGAAGCCGGAGTCTCGTATCGCCACCAGTCACGTGGCCACGCACCTCGTGCCGCGTGCTCGACCATGAGCTTGCCTAAACATCAAAATATATAAAACTCAAATGTGAGTAAGTGACTGACTGATATTGTGATCTATCAACTGGATGGATCGGGCTGAAAAATTTATGAAGATTTTATGACGTAGGTATCCGCTAAGAAATAATTTTGATAAATTCTACACCCAAGGGGATAAAATAGGGGATGAATCAACCGATCGGGCTGAGACTTTGCATGAATATTGCTACTATGACGTAAGCATCCACTAAGAATGGATTTTGATAAATTAGCTCTAAGGGTTTGAAATAGGGGTTGTAAGTTTGTTTGTATGAAAGTCGGTGCCAAAAAACTAAAGTCTACGCGGACAGAGTCACGTGCGGCCGCTAGTTATAACTACGGCTTATTTTTCGTTTTTAGTTGTACTAATTGATGTTTCCAGTTGTGTGCAATGGTTCAGTTCAAATACTAAGAAATGCCGAAACAACCGCCTTATGCAATTATGGGTCAATCCATACTAATATGAGAAAATATTGATAAATTGCGAAAACAGCGGGCAGGACAGCGTCTGCCCGCCCGCCCGTCAGTAGTAGACCCTAGTGATTTCATAAGTTGGGGCAACGAGCGCTTAAGATTTTGGACCAAGTGAGAGATTATTGCATGAGAACACTTATTATGAGTGTGTGTTATGTGAGGTTACATCTCTACACGACTATACCTATGATTGTGCGCTCAAGATTTTACGCCATGTGAAAATCTATTAATACAAGACAGCAGCACAAGAATATCGTCACTTGTCGTGAACAAGAGACGATATTCTAGGTCGCTGAGCAATCGCATAAACACGTTCTACCCCAAAACACGCAACGGTGCGGGATAGCATTCGATTTTACAATTGTGTCTGCGAATTGGCAGCAAATGGGTTAAATAATAAAAGTACTAGACACTCATAATAGTACATTATGGTACAAGTGTGTAATGTTGGTGATTACCGCTGAGGCGCCATTGAGACCCGAGCCGTCAGGTGAGGGTCTTAAGAGAGCCGAGGACGGTAATCATCAATACGCACGTGTATCATACGACGTTTTTCAACACACTTGCGAGGAAAAAACAAACATGTATTGCATAAATCGTTTAATTAAGTATGGGAAAATTGGGAAATGGCGCGCAATTTTTTTTTGCACGCGCCAAATGTAAGGTGATTGATTACAGCCATACAGCCTACTTCAAAATGATAATTTTAGTGATAAAATGCAAATATTTTATAAGAAATTATTGTGAATTATAAATAATTTGATAATAATAAATGTTTTTTCGTCTTAATTAAATAAATGTGTCCCTTATTTATTTCAAAAATGTAAATGGATTTTCGGTGGCATAAAACCTCTTTGTTGTTACAAAAAAAAACTGTATTACCCGGTTAAATTGAAAATGCTCTGTTTACTCGCATATAATTAGGTAGGCAGTTAGGTACTAACTTAACTTTGTAGGGATCATTCTATTATGCACTAGTGTGTAATATTATTATGCACGTGTATGTTATAGTTCGGTTTATGGCCCTTAGAACGATATAATAAGGCTCACTTTACGAGCAAGTGTGTTGAAAAAATATATACACTTATACAAATAGGCTAGCCCGTGCTTTCGGTAGCACCGATTTTAAAAAAAAAGATGTATTGATTGTTATTTGTGTGCTTCATAACTCCCCTTCAAAAACCAAAGCCAAAGCAATAAAAGCCGTAAGTAATACCTTGATGAAATTGAGCTTGCAAGAGATGTCAGTGCCGTGGCAAGTTATATGCATATCGCCGTACTGATCCACCCAGCGCTGCCCGCCGAAGAGATTGTGGACGCATGTTGTCACCTGATAAAACACGTTTGAGATTAATAAATATATACTGTTTTTTACATCGTTACAATAAAATAAATAACACAACAAAAATATTCAGTGCAGTACAGGAGTAATACCATTGTCACTAAATACTTGATATCCATAAACTATGAAGGTTCTCATAGTTTATGAATATCAAACACAGGAATAGAATTAATACACGCACGCGCACACACATACATAGTTCATTACACACTTCATTTTATTATAAAATTGATAAAAATACAAGGTATAGCTTCAGTTTTGAGATTTTAATGTACAAGTAGTTATGGTAGAGCGATGTCACCTGTAATTTTGTGTTTTCTCTTTTATTTATTTTGTCGCACCGCCCATCAATCATTTCTACTAAGCCCAAAGGTATGACAGGTAGAGAATGCCCTACGGCGTAAACTCCACCTATTGTTCATAGTTTTGTTGTGAAAAAGGCTTAAATAAATAAACCAGTACCTTATTCCAGCTATAATGGTCTCCGGTGGTGATCAGCCGAACATGGACTCGCCCAGTGGGCTGGAACTCCATAGATTTGCCCCAGAACTTCGTCTTGATGCGAGCTTCCTGCCAGAAACACCAGCGGGAGGACTCCGCCACGCACGCCGATATAGGAGGGTGGTGGGACACCTGAAAGATCCGTTAGCTTTAGATTTCTAAAATATGAGCAAATCTTATAGTCGCAGAATGTTTATTATTGTATTCTAAACTACCTGGTTTGAAGTGTTATTTATACAGTACAATTCGTACAATTCTGTGGACTTATATTCAGCGCCTCTATATTATAAGAATAAAAATGACTTTATTTCAGTCAATTACAGATGGACCAAATTAAAAATTTACAAAATTCATGTCAGACTAAATTGAATGTCACTATTTAAATTATTAATAATTAATTAGTGTATCATGTCAACGTGATACATGGACTGGCAGTCATAACGTTCAGACAATGCACGCAGGATACTGTTACTGTTTGGGCTCGTCAGATTTCGTTATTTCCACATCTCCCCTCTTACCTTTGGTGGAAATCGATCAAGAGGAGAGGAAAGGAGACGTCTCATTTTTCTATATAATCTTGTGCGGGGTCGAGCGGAGATGTGCGATGTGTAACGCGTGTGTCGATCCACTGTGCGGCCGGCAGCAAACATATCCGCTATGCACAGCTCGAATCTCCTGTCCGCTACTTATCTCCTTTCCGCTTTGGTGGAAATAAGCTGCTAAATTGTACATCTTTCTATGTTAAACTTGTCTGTTATTTTTGTTTTGTTTTGTACAATAAAGTGTTAATCTATCTATCTATCTGCCCATGTCGCAACACATCTCCCCTCGTCTCCTCTCCTCTCTTCTTTGGTGGAAACCGAGCATCTGACCTGAACATAAGGCAGCAACATTTACGAGTCTGATTTTAGCCTGAAACTTTAGCTTCGACACTTGCACCGACCTGCTCGGCCAGGAAGCGGAAGCCCTTGTCCTGGCGCACGCACTCGTACGTCTCGCCGAGCAGCGGGTTGAAGGGCTTGGAGGCGGCGCGGTGCGCGGACGCGGCGTAGGCGCTGACGGCGAAGGCGGCCACCAGCGCCGCGCGCTCCACCGCATTCTGGCATTCGGCCGCCGAGTCGAGCAGCTCAGAGTATTCGAGCTCTTCGCATAGGCGCTGTGGAAGGGACGAAGCGATTAATACGATTCCAGTGGTAGTTAAAGCAATTTTTTTTCGTTCAGCTAATTCAAGGTTTTTTTTTTAAATGTCAGTGGTAACGTTGGCGGGTTATAACATAAAAAACTATTAGGGTTTTGCGACAAGTGTTTTTGTGTGACACATTGCCCATATAATAATAGTAAATAATAAAAATTGGATTAAATGGGGCATTTTTTGTTAAAACGTGCGATTTTCGAAAAAAACCTGTATATACCTTTTTTTTGCCAAAAAAGTCATATTTTTTATTAATAAATTTTATTTTATAAAAAGTTTGCGCGGCGATAAAAAAACACAAAAGAAGATAGATTTCATGGGTTTTTGTCAATAAAATTACGATTCCGAGACGGTAGGCCACTCACCAGGGTAATCTAGCAAGTCGAACATCACGTCTATGTAGTATAGCCACGTAGTTTTCGTAGTTAGTAGAAAGATGGAGAAGGTAGATTAGGGAGCTCAGGCGCTGGCTCCACGAGCGAGAGAATCGCGACGAGTCCGCCCTTATATCGTCGGACAATCTCCACGAACGAGCGATAATTCCGCCGCGTATCGTCGCGAGTCGTAACGGAATCGCAGCGTTTCCGCGGCGATTCGTTACGGGATCGTCGCGTTTCACAGTGCGAAAGAAAAAAATCAGTTACGTGCCAGACGAGAGCGAAATAAGTAGCGCTGAAATGACGCTGTGTTTGACAGCGCGCTAGCGACGATGTAATGACGTTTCGCGCGCTCATTGCTACTCGTCGCATCGCGACGATAATTTCGCCGGTTTCATAGAGAGTGTATATAAATACGTGGCACAACGATAATATCGCCGCGATTCTCTCGCTCGTGGAGCCAGCGCCTTAGCCCCACACTTTTGTAGCCCAGCCAACCACCAAGGTAGTATAGTTAGCCTAGCTACGACCTTATGTAGTAAAGGTAACCCTGTCACGTGCTAATGTAGTTTAAGTAGCCCAGGAACTGCTTAGGAAGTCTACCTAGCCTAGCCACTTCATACGGTATGCTAAACACTTGCCTGGGTAGTTTTGTGTGCCAATCTACACGCGTGGGTAGACGAGACGCGCGTCTAGCCTTAGTACTCTATGTAGAATATCACTCACTTGCAACATATTGAGGGGCTCGTTGATCGTCACCGGCATGGATATCTGACTCAGGTCCTTCCCGATATTCTTATAAAGCAGGTTCCACAAGGAAGGCCCGCCCGGCGTGGGCCGGGGGCACGGCAGACACGTGCGCCGCGTCCAACACGAAGACGGACGGGATTCGATTCCGTTCTGGTTCATACGGAGCGTCACCTGTTCGGCTGAGAACACTGTGGATGTTAATTCGTTTATACTTGCTGTATTTCGATTTGTGTTTTTGCAAAATGTATACACTTACACATAGATACATCAGTGACGATAAGCATGATGACACTTGATCTTAAATATTTTCAAGACCCATGGTCTAAAACGTTTAAAAAATGAAGTTAACACAACCAGTATATTTCCAAAAAGCTGTACCAACCACTTTTTTAAGACACAAAACTCAATAAATGTTCGGTCAATTGACTCCGATTTCTGTTACATGACCGTGACGTCACGTTTTTGTAATCCCTTACAAAATCTATGGAGGCAGACCGTTTTGACAGATAATAAAAAGTATGTCAACGATTGGTGGTGTCATCTAGCCTATTGTACAACAGATAGCAACACTGGAACAAAACGTCTATTTTTAGGCTTCGTGTACACGACGCCGGTACCGCACCGGCGCCAGACCGAAAACACGCGTTTACGAATGAATATCGCGCTGAAGAGCCGGACCGACGCCGCATATTCATCGGGCCGCCTCTGCAAACATGCGATGTCCGGCGTCCGGTGTCGTGTACATGAGGCCTTATGGTCCCTTTATTACGACCACTTTGGTGTAATAGTCAAGGAGTTGACTATTAACTAAGAGGTCGCGGGTTCGATCCCCGCACTGTACAAACATTTGTGTGCATGAACATGTCTTGGTGTCATATGTATTTATTTAAGTTTATTTGTAATACCACTGTTGATTCTGATATCAGTAAAACAAGTGCTTAAGCTACTTACCACGGAGTCATATCAATGTATGTGATGTTGTTGTATATTTATTATTCATTTATTATCATTATTCAGTTCAAGAATAGAGAAGACAGATACTTGCACATTTAACCATTATCATCTGTCTTTATTTACAAACCCATTAATAAGCACAGTAAGAAAATGCAAGCGAGGTACATAGATGCTGTTTTCATTTTAAGAGAGATCGGATAAGATTAAATCAGAACAGTTTATATTAGTGCAACGCATAACGAAGTATAATATATAAACTGCTCAACAAAGTCTAGGGAACAGGAGGTTTTTAGGGAATATTTTTTTTTTTATATATTTATGTTTTAAAGTTTATATACCAATCGATGCGCAATTTAATTCTTAATTAGTTGCGTATATAAATAAAGGATTCAGTTTTTGAATTACGAGGTAATTTTAATGAAAAACAAAGAAAGTGTATTACAGAACTAAACAAAGAAATTTAATTTAATAAAATTTCTTAAAAATTAAAACATTACAGTTAAGAACAAATATGCGGGGACTTTTTTAATAATCAGTTGGACCCCCTAAGGCATTAACAACAGCTTGACATCGTCGTGGCATACTGATTATGAGACTATCGATTGTCTCTTGTGGAAGAAGACTCCATTCTCTGGAGAGATGTGAAAAAAGTTCATCTGCTGTGTTCAAATTTTGAGGGAGATTTCTAAAAGCCCTTCTCTTTAGTAAATCCCACGCGTGTTCAATGGGATTGAGGTCCGCGGACTGAGCAGGCCACTCCAGCACTTCGATGTTGTACTCGCGGAACACATCCATCACCTGACTCGCAGTATGTGGTCGTGCATTATCTTGCATAAAAATAAAATCTGCGCCCAGATTTTGTCGGTGCGGGATAACCACGGATTGGACTACCTGTTCGCAGTATCGCTCTGCATTTAAATTTCCCCTGATCAAAACGAGATCCGTCCGTCCACCCAGGCGGATTCCAGCCCACACCATGATTGTACCACCTTGGTAGGGATGCACCTCCTGTGGGTTTTGAAGCAGACTCTGCCGACCAGGAATCCACCAAACACGCACTCTTCTTGAATCTGGATGAAATCCGAAGCGAGATTCATCGGAGAACAGTACATGTGCCCACTGATCTACGGTCCACTGCAAATGTTCACGTGCCCACAATAATCGACGTCCTCGATTTCCATGACGCAGCGCGGGCACTCTTAGTGGTCTGCAAGCACGAAGATTAGCTTCATGGAGTCTCCTCCGAGCAGTCTGGTCACTGATAGCAACCTGGTGCTGCGACTGGAGGTCTTCTACCAACTGACGAGCCGTAATGGTGGGTTGCCTCCTTGCGACATTTTGCAAAAAACGGTCTTGCCTTTCCGTAGTAACCCTATACCTGCCTCTGTGCCTTTCGGCTACATCGCCAGTAAGTCTGTAACGTGCCCACAGTCTGCAGATAACGCTCGCGTGAGAATTCAGAGCAGCTGCAACTTCGCGTTGGGGTAGCCCAGCTTCCAACATTCCTACAGCTCGAATCATTTCTTCCCGCGTTAAATGACGTCGTGACATAATGGCCGTAGTCGCAAAAGTTACGAATAACAACAGTTAATTTTGTTTTTCAATAAAATCATAAAACAATAAAACAAATTTTTATCTTTAAAATTCTCATACAGTATCACTACACAGCAATCAAAGTGAAAGATTCCCGCCTTTTACGAAAATTCTTTTGTTTCTAATTTTTTTTTTAAATTCGAACAACGTTTGATAAACATTCAGCCTACCTGTTTACCTCAAAGAGATCAGTACTTTTTTAAAGAAGATTTTACAAATAAAGTCATATAGTTGGCTTGTTCCCTAGACTTTGTTGAGCAGTGTATATTACATACGGTATTATCGAGTGTATTCGTGTTTGCACACGGTGACATTCGAGAGGACAATGCCTTTTCCCAAATAAAGCAAACATATAAAAGTAGAATTCAGGGAAGAACCACGGATGGCAAACTGCACACCGCAAGCGAAACCACGTTTCTCTCGTTTATATCAATTGGTTTTTTAAAATTTATTGATTCCCAAGAAATATACGTCGTTTGTCAAGCCGGCAAGCGTTGCCGCCGATCCCACATTTGACGTGCGCGATCGTCGAATGTTTGGACGCGCACGTCAAATGTGGGGTCAGCCTATGAAACGATTTCAAGCCAGGTCGCCTGGAATCGGAGCCGCGGAGTGTTGACTATGTCGCCTGCGGTGGCAGTTTGCTTGCAGTACGTCTCGGAATTCAACTTTAATGTTCATGGCACACTGTACCGGCACCGCTCCAACCCAACAATCGACTTGTCATTAAAATTAGAGCATTAATTTGTGAGTAGTACAATATATTTTGCAATATTAATATGAGACAGCTAACGGCGACCAGTCAGCGCGCTACTATAGATCTCAACTCGCAGCTTGCGTTCTTACAGCGCTCTAATTCCGAGTCGCCAGCAAAATACCAAAGTAAAGAAAGCTGAAAAAGAGGATAATTTTGCTTTAAATTTCCACTAAACGACGCCGGCGCAGCGTCCATCAACTATACCAACGCAACGTATTTTATGGCCGGCACGTGGGCTGTTAACTTGTAACTTAAGGACGGCACGTAGCTAGCGCGCTGGCGCGACGCCGTGGCCTAAATCCGAGACGACGCCGTGCTGCAGCTGTGAAAGTACGGAGCCGGTAAAGTGTGCCACGACCTTAAAGCGACAACACTCATATCAACTCACTCGCACCGTCAGAGTTGTCGGAGCTGGCGGACCCTTCCTCGCTGCTGAGCGAGCCCGCTTCGGACGACGAATCGCCGTCGAGTTCGATCACACCGGCCTGGTTGATGGAAAACAATGATATTAGTGAATATGTCAAGCATAAACAAAACAGATGTAAATACTTTGTAAACGTCAAATCATATTACCTTCCTATAGGAAAACAATATCTTTGGGGTTTCCAAGTTGCCGTGTTGTTAGAAACAGGGAAAATTAGTCGGTAAATTTGGCACTAAATTACAATGAAGTAAACATTTTTTTTGCATAGTATTTCTGCTACGGATTTTGCTTCTTTCATTGCAAAAGTGCATTCATTTTCATGTTTAAAGTATTGGTGTACCAGGCATTTCATAATTACGAGTAAGTTTGATTTAACATTGAAGACATTCTTAACATTTAAACTTTAGAACACCAGTTTGCGAAAATGAGCCTCGAGGCTCATGTTGGCGGTTCGAGGTCAAAAAAAAAAATAATTGATATTTTTAAACATATCGTATATCGACAGTTGCAGAGAAGTTGCTGAACTTCAACTGGCAACTTTTGGCAAAATATTGACATAACGACGCTAAAACGTTAGCAAATTATGGCGCATCCTCACATGCCGCCAGGTTTGCTGCCAGCTAATGCCGCCGGGTTTGCCGCCGGCACAGATTGAATACAGGATGCATGTGCCGTCGGGCATGTGCGGATATGTCATAAGAATTATCGTCGTTACCTCGTCAGCAGCAAGTATCTCCGTCGCCTTCAGGTCATCGTCATGCTCTTCCGCGTCGAAAAACTCTGACGCAGACACGCAGGACGAGCTGTAGCTGAGCGACTGCTGGAACTGCCTATTCACCTGGATTGTGATAGAAAAGTTTCGTCAGAGACCGTACTCGAGAGCGTTTCATTCGTGTATTTGGGTGTAACTAGCCCATAGTCAGCTAGTTCGCACGTTCAAGTTTGTACGATAAATGTCATTTGTCTGTTAATAGACCCACAGGGGACACTTTTATACGTCCCATATAACCTTACCACAGCTTCTGCCGCATTGGTGTAGTGGCAAAGTTTCTGCCTTACATCCGAAAGGTCCTGGGTTCGAATCCCAGGTTGAGCCAAAATTGTTTCTGAGATTTTCTGTCATGAATTTCTCAAAAACAGCTCAGAGTCGAGAAGTTGGCGGTGTTACACCCCCGTGCCTCGGTGCGCACGTTAAGCCGTTGGTTCTGCACCTGATCTCTCTCCGGTCATGTCGGATTGCCGTCTCACCGAACTTTGAGAGTGATGGAACAGTGAGTGCACCTGTGTATCGCGCTCACACATGCTCGAAATCGGCCAGAAGGACTATTATTAGTATTATTACCACAGCTTCGGGACAATTAGTGGGCTGGTGCCGAGAAGAAGAGAGGCAGGGATGGCCACATTCGAAACTACGAACAGCAGCTTAGAAGAGCAGTGACATATAATAGGTTATATAGATTTTAGCTGTCCCTTAATAAACGAGAGAGATAAAGAAAGAGAGAGAATATAGCAGTGCCTAATATCATTCGCTTACATTAGATAAACTATCATTTACTACATGCGCCAATAGCGAAAACGATTATGTTATTCTATAACTCTTTCTAACCAACAGAAGATTACGATGTTACGAAAAAAATCAATTTAACAAAATAGTGAGAAGTTTACCTTATGGTATGGTTACTAAAACAGTGTTGATTAATAATTTGCAAAACACAACACAATAAATTGAACTAATGAATATGTCAAGCAAGTAAATACTTTGTGAAAGTGTATTCATATTACCTTCCTATTGCAAAACAATATAATAGGGGTTTCCAAGTTGCTGTGTTGTTTTTTAGTATTTGAAATATTGTTTTACATACTTGCAAGATACGTACCGCGTCGGCGTTGTTCCCGACGGACGATATCTCCGCCAGGTCGGACGCGTCGTGTATGCGCGACAGCCGGCTCCGCAGCTCTGCGCACAACACTTCGCACGTCATTATTTACGTTGTAAAACCACGGATACACGACATATGTACATAGATTTATATGTAGGAGCTAAACGGAGCCTGTCCAAAGGCGCGGAGCAAGGTCGCGGAGCGGAGAAATGTAACCAATAGGATAGCACAAAATCTCCGCTCCACTTCAGTGTCCAATATTTTGTTTAATATTTTTCCGTTTCCCCGCTCCGCGCTCTCGCGCTCCCTCTTAGGGATAAGAACGCCTATATTGTACATATTTCTTTGTATGTTGATTTTGTATTATTTTTTGGGGTGTGCAATTAAGTGTTCTCTATCTATCTATCCTAAGCGGCACGCGCCGCATCCAACGGGGTAAGCACGAAAATTATCGTAACGTATTCGTATCGTCAACATGTCAGACACTGACAGATTTCCATACAAATTGACATATTAACGAATAGTAAACTATGTATACGTAAACGTTAAGATAGTTGTTCGTGCTCACGAGACAGCCGGCTTTGCTTTAGAAACAAATGGCAGGGCAGTGTTGTATTTTATTTCAATTGCAAACAATACTTTAAGTATTAGTGCTTTGAATGAAGCAACAAACACAAAATAGTTGACTCACCCGAATTCTGGTGCAATGCAGAAGTGAGATTAGTTCTCAGCGCGGCCACCATGGCGCCACTTGGCGTGGTCGACGTATCCGCTGCGTCCATCGCCGCGCGGAGTCTGCCTCGTTCGCATATCTGGAAATAGTGATATGGTGAGTTGAGGTGACATCGACACGCTAAGGTGTCCAGTCCAGTACGGACTTAATTAAACAAAAAAGAAACATGACTGGAACAGTTAACTTTAATTTTTAGCATGAACCATGCAAATTACTTTACAATGTGATTTCAAACCACACTTAAAGAAAAATGGACTGCCACAGGTCGGATTTGAACCCGCACCTTTCGGGTTGTTAAACAGCTGAAAAGGTGTTTCATCCAGCTGTTGTAGGTATCTAACAACAACAGTGATGCATCATGGCTGGCTGCAGCCTAAGGAGCACTTATAGAAATTCTGATCGTATCTGAATTGGGAGAGCAATCGCCCGGTTTGCGAGAGGTGCGGGTTCGATTCCAGCCTATGGCAGTCCATATTTCTTTATGACAGTCCATATTGCCATTGCTAGTTCTAGCATCCAGCAATTCAGAGTTGTGGATTTGGGCTGGATTCCCGCATATTCGCCAAATATCTTCCTAGAATGAAAATGCTGGAGAAGTGCTCCCGTAGCTGGTGGTCCGTGGTCAAGCTAGTGATGGAAGCGGGGCCCGCACCAGCCACGCTAGTTTTCTGGGTTTTCGCCCAGATTGAGATTGGGGTCTCACCACTGCACATGTTGTAAGAAGACAGTTACACTCACCAAAGTAGACACGATCCCTTTCAAGCTCGCCACCAGATCCTTAGCGAGCACGGTAAAGTCCTCGCGCAGCTGGTGGTCGGGGGTCAAGATGGTGATGGAAACGAGGCCCGCACCATCCACGCCTGTACAAAGGGCTTCTGCCCAGGAAGCGATTGGGGTCTCACCACTGCACATGTTGTAAGAAGACTGTTACACTCACCAAAGTAGACACGATCCCTTTCAAGCTGGCCACCAGATCCTTAGCGAGCACGGTGAAGTCCTCACGCAGCTGATGGTAGGGGGTCAAGCTGGTGATGTAAGCGGGACCTGCAGCAGTTATGCTGGTGCCCAGTGCTTCTGCCCCAGGAAGAGATTGGGGTCTCACCACTGCACATGTTGTGAGAAGACAGTTGCACTCACCAAAGTAGACACTACCCCTTTCAAGCTGGCCACCAGATCCTTAGCGAGCACGGTGAAGTCCTCGCGCAGCTGGTGGTCGGGGGTAAAGCTGGTGATGGAAGCGGGGCCTACACCAGCCCAGCTATGCTGGTACCCAGGGCTTCCACCCAGGAAGATATTAGGGTCTCACCACTGCATGTGTTGTAAGAAGACTGTTACACTCACCAAAGTTGACACTATCTCTTTCAAGCTGGCCACCAGATCCTTAGCGAGCACGGTGAAGTCCTCCCGCAGCTAGTGATGGAAACGAGGCCCGCACCAGCCACGCCGGTACCCAGGGCATCCGCCCAGGATGAGATTGGGGTCACACCACTGCACGTGTTGTGAGAAGACAGTTGCACTCACCAAAGTAGACACTATCCCTTTCAAGCTGGCCACCAGATCCTTAGCGAGCACGGTGAAGTCCTCGCGCAGCTGGTGGTCGGGGGTCAAGCTGGTGATGGAAGCGGGACCTGCAGCAGTTATGCTGGTGCCCAGTGCTTCTGCCCCAGGAAGAGATTGGGGTCTCGCCGCAGCGCATGCTGTAAGAGGTATGAAATATGAGTTACGTGGTTCGAAACTGTACTTAAATTTGTATGAAAAGGTGTACCAGATATACTGAAAAACAATACAAATAAAAAAAAAATGTTTGTTCACATAAGATATAATCAATAATAGATTGTCTATAGTGATATATATTTTTTATGGGTTTTATTTAAACTTTATGACGAATAGTAGGAAAAAAAGAACAAAACATGCGTTGGAAAAATGGTGAAATGGTTTCGCGTCACTTCTACGTAGGATTTTAAGTCATGAGAACATAGAATGATACGTTTCGAATAAAAAAAAAATTGAGATAAATATTTATACTTTTGTATTTAGATTTCTACCGTACAGTGTGTTTTAACAATGTTCTAAACTAATGATCCTCTTATTTATACTTCGTAGACGAATAAAATAAGATTTTTTTTTACCACTAGTGCTTGATAGTGCTATAATTTATAAGAAATAGATAAAGTGATATACTCGATACTATTTTACTACTAAACCAGTGAGAAAAGAGGAACTGAGACCATTGAATTGACAATGATTTATCAAATTAAGTAGGTACCTGTTTACTTTAACAGAACATCTAGCTTATTTCATTGTTTATCAAACGAAAATGGTATTAAAACTTGAAACAATTCGTACACTTGCTTAAAACATTAACATTCAGCCTGAAAAATAGAGAAATAGTCGTAAAAGCTTAGCATTAAAAGAGAGAGAGATAGGATAATAAAGTTTAAACATATTTTTTTTGTTTGCACTTTACGTGATTACTTAAGACCATCCCTTAAGAGAATAAGCCGGGATCAAAATAACGTCAGTTGTCATAAAATGCCTAATAGATACTAGTAAAATTGAAATATGATATGATAGTGCCCTGTAGGTTGTTCAAAAATAGTTTTTAACCTAACACAGCATTCAGACAACTGAACAAAGGATGTCTTCTACCATTATCACAAAACTAAACATGAACTAAAAAAAACTTACATCTCGCTTCCACTTCACATTCTCTCAACACTTTAACAACGTATTGGCAGAATGTCTTCATAACAAAAAACATCACCCCACCACTGTCACTCGTCATTTTTAACTGTATTTAAACTAAAAACTCGAGTTACATCACAACTTACACTTATTGTCAAAAGTATAGTAATTGTTCAATCAATAATCTACTTCTTTCTCTATTTCATCAATTAGACAGAGAGAGACACACACAGTTTTAAATCTGCGGTTGAATAAAGTTACTACTAGCTAATCTATTTCATAAGAGTACTGCAACAAACCGTTTCGTCTTATAAATTATTCATAACCTGCATTTTATCAAGGGAACTCAGTTTCCTTAGCAAAATCGACCTAACTATAATACACATAAGATTTTCAGGAAATTTTGGGTGCACTGCACTATATAACATAACTAGGCTTCACTTAGCAAGTACGTAGGTAAAAAGGTTTTTAATTTTTGTCATTTCCCTGCTTTTCTAACACAAAGGTCTTAAGGTTTGTTTTGCTTTGTAAAGTCTGAATAGGATAACAGATTATGCTGCGCAATCTATATTCGAGACGCTGATAACAGTATGATGATGAGATAACTGATAAGAAAAGAGAAATTCCAAGGACATCCAATAAGGCTTAGTGTACACTACTCCGCAACCGCACCGGCGTCGGATCGAAACCGCGCATATACGAAGGAATATATTACCTGAGATAGCTACCTGAGAGATTATTTGAATGTCTTAACAATATGAAACGTGGTAAATCACCGGGCCACGACGGCTTAACTGTACAACATGTCCTGTACGGTGGGCGATTGTTACAAGAACTCATCTCATACTTCTTTGACTTATGTTTATCACACTGCTACCACAAAAGTTCATGAAGACTTTGGTTATACCTATTCTTAAAAATGGGTCAGTAGATTATTCGAGTCTCAAAAACTATCGGCCTATTTATTTAGCCACGGTTTTACGAAAGTTTTGGAACGTTTATTACATCGTGAATTACATAGTACTTTAAGCTTAGCGATGCACAATATACCGCTGTAGAGCCGGACCGACACCGCATACTCATCGGGCCGCCTCTGTGGGGTGAGCACGAACAACTATCGTAACGTAATCGTAGCGTTGACCTATCGTTTACTTGTCAATTTGTATGGGGAAACTGACATATGGACTATGAGAATACGTTACGATAATGTTCGCGCATACCCAGTGTAAGCATGCGGTTTCGGTCCGGCGCCGATGCGGTTGCGGCGTAGTGTACACTAAGCCTTAGATGCAGGTAGGTAGCCGCAGAACGATTTAAGACGTCAGTAGCTTGTTAGCTTGGTGTAATAATAATAATAGTCCTCCTGGCCGATTTCGACCAGGGCGGCCAATCTCAACAGAGATCAGCAAACTACTTGGGAGATATTATATTGCACAAGTGTGAGCGCAATACACAGGTGCACTCACTGTTCCTTCACTCTCAAAGTTCAGTGAGACGGCAATCCGACATGACCTTGGTATACAGAATGACCAGAATGATGATTCGATTCAAATGATGACTCACTTGACATAACTTCTTAACTTTGGTTCAAATTTGTATTAACTTTCTTAACGAGATGAGACAGTTATTTTAGCATAGTGACAAAGATTTAGCTGTACGAAAAAAAATATCAAAGAAACCTTCAACTTTTGTTAGTAATTTTTCAAACTTCAATTTCGGAAAAAATCGTAATATGATGAATCGCAGAACATTATCGTTCACAGTGGCATACGCGGCACTAAAAAAAAATTTGGCACTCACTTCTCTGGCCACCTTTAATTCTCAACTTTAGGACAAATTTGTATTAAATTCCATTAACATTATGAAGCTGTTTATTTTTAAACTAGTGAATCGAAGAAACCTTTCACTTTTGTTAGAATTCTTTCAAACTTCGAGTTCGAAAAAAAATTTAACAGGAGAACTACGAATAATCGCATACTACGATCATCTATGTACGATGATTCAGATACCTCTCAAGAGGTGGCTTTAAAAAATTTGGCCCTCACTTTTCTGGCCACCCTGAAAGTACTATGTATGCGATTTTACTTTATGAAATCGTATTAAAAATATTAATATTTAGATAGCTTTCGTATTTTATTGACTCATGTGTGAATGGTAAATCAAATGTTCGTATTTTTTTATATAGCGCCACTTATATACATTTTATTTTATGTGGCCAAGACAAATACTGTGCAGGCATTATTCATATATCAATGCGTGTTTCATTGCACATCATTCATAAAGCTAGAACTGCAAAATATACAAAAAAATATTTGATGTTGCCAACATGCATAGATCCTTGCATGAAACAGGTGTAGTAAATTTTGGCTATATGCTTTAAAATATGGTATTGACTGTGGTTATCTAACTTCTTGGTGACATTGTCTAACTAGAGGAAACTCATTTTTCTTGCATCAAAAATCGTTTAAAATTTTATCACAATGATTTCTATAGTGATTTTTACTAACGAAGCAATCATTTAGCGATGCTTTTATTTACAATGGTGATGTGTCGATAGGGGGATCAAGGGGGAGTCGAATAAAACAAAAATAAAAAATTCTTACGAACTAAAGTAGAGGCCAGAAATGTTGAAAGAAATGCTGGAAGGCAAAACGAGAAAGAGTCCATTAGATTTGTGTGATTTAAGAGATTGATATTAATTTAAATTTGCATAGTCAGTGTTACCCCCCCTACTCTCTAAGTCGGTGTCCATAGTTTCGGATGTAGCCATCTCTGTCAGTCTTACAAGCTCGAACGTGCGAGCGATAGCGCTGGCTAAACCCGAAAATACAGACGAAACGTTAGGGAGTGAGGCCTCAGGATCCAACAAATATTTATGCAAAGAAAATACAAGTATTGTAACGTAATCTTGTCTTCTTTGTTGGACCCCAAATTAGTATGATTGTTACTACTTTAGCAATTTAGCGCCATCTATAGTAAACAACTTCTAACTTTATCCGTCCATCAAAGAATAATTTTGTAACTATTTTGCTAATTAATCAAACAATTTGATATACGTGCCGTGTGCTTGCAAGTGTTTTAAATACAAATTGGTTTGATTAAGTAACAAACATATTTGAACAAAACTATTCACCATTGGGAAGTGTAAGGAAAATAGTATGGAACAGAGAAATATGTAGAGAAGCACGATTTGACCATAGAGCAAGCTACAGTAGCCAGACAGACATGCTATTTTAGCTTCACCTTTATCGTGCTCAGTGTATTATTTAAAAACATTATTGGCGTAGCTGCGTGTAAGTCTGTTTAACGAAATGTGTATTCTTAAGAATTATTTCACATAAATAAGAGTGGGCGAATGTGGTCTATGAACGGAGTGCTATTCGACTATAAGCATTGGAAAATGAACACACTAAAAATTTTTTTATTATAGCGCCAACAAAATCGGTCCAGCCGGTTTTGAGAAATTAGATAACTTTATTCCAGCGATTTTTGATATAACATATTTATGATATGACGGTCGTCACCAAAAGTTTTTCGTAATACCAACAAGCATAGAGCTACGGTCAACCTATAAAGGAGAGTCCTTTGTAACTCTTAGCGAAATTTTATCAATATCAAATTCGCCATGGTAGTTTTGCGCAAAATCGTTTAGAAGTTAACTCTAATATGAATCTCTACTTCTGAGCCATTTTTGGCCTTGTTGACAGCATGGATTTCAATAAAATAAAAGCAAACGTTGGTTCGGCGGTATTTGTTCGAGTTATTGCAATAAGATGAAATACCCCTTTCAATATACCACAAAGTTCTTGATACAAAAAAAAATATGTAAGTGCTTAAGTTTGGACCCCCATAGCTCATAAAGCAGCTAAAAAATTATATAAATTAGTAAGATTGACCGAACAGTGATTTCCTTTTGTCTAAACCTAAGATAATTAGCACTGACTTAGTCAGCATTTACTTTTAATTATTGTTTTTTTTATTTCACTTACACTTTTAAATTTATTTGTTTGTTTGAACTCTGTAATAGCGAAGATACAATGGGACTGTCGTATCCATGTGGATAAAAGCCCCAAAAATATAAATAAAGAATAAAAAAAAAAAAAAAAAAAGCAAACGTTGGTTCGGCGGTATTTGTTCGAGTTATTGCAATAAGATGAAATACCCCTTTCAATATACCACAAAGTTCTTGATACAAAAAAAAATATGTAAGTGCTTAAGTTTGGACCCCCATAGCTCATAAACGGTCAAGAATATTTTGATGCCCCTTCGCACAGGCCTATTATAGAGGGCCTGCTATATGACAGTGGTCACCAAAATGGCCCCCGTTCATAGACCAGTTCTCCTAATAGAAAAGCCCACTCTCCTTTTTACAACAATTTATTTATCAAAAATCTTTTTACGAAAACCAAATCAAAGAATTAGATAGTTACGCCAATAATATAACAGTTATGGACGCCATTTTAATATTTTTATAATTTGTGATACCGACATGCTATACCGCGCATTCACAACTTACCAATTTCGTAGAATCCTTGACAAGACATAATTATTTTAAAATAATTTATTTATATTCACATCATCAAAACGTAAAATAATTTCGTTAAAAACAAAAAATAAATAAAAAATATAATTAATAGTATCAGGCGTTACTTTGCGGAAATCCATAATTAGTATTAACATTGAAAAATTACTTAGCTTTAGATTTCCGCTCAGTCACGCCGGCATAAGTACCCAACTACACTACCTGTGACCACCGACTATGTTAGAGAACAAGCACATGCAAAAAGCACCGCCCGCCCTCCCACAAATCGCATGCAAAACAGATAATGCAATAATTAGTACCAACACCGACGTGCAAAAGAAAACCTCAACGCGTTTCGCCGCCTCACGCGGCATCTTCAGGAGGAGATGTTGTCGCCTCGGCTGCGCTCCGACGACTAACCGCGACGAAACGCGTTGAGGTTTTCTTTTGCACGTCGGTGTTGGTACTAATTATTGCATTATCTGTTTTGCATGCGATTTGTGGGAGGGCGGGCGGTGCTTTTTGCATGTGCTTGTTCTCTAACATAGTCGGTGGTCACAGGTAGTGTAGTTGGGTACTTATGCCGGCGTGACTGAGCGGAAATCTAAAGCTAAGTAATTTTTCAATGTTAATACTAAATAAAAAATACACGATTTAGTATGAAAATATGTACGTCTTCTTTTTTGTTCCAATTCCACAAAGTTTTGTGTTTTATTATTTTGTATTTTTGTTGTATTTTCACGGTTACTAGAAAGAAAATTTAAATAATATTTTACTAATATACACATTCAACATCTAGTCGGATCATTATCACAAGACTTCTAAGAACAATCCAGGTGCAAGTAATTAATTTGTGCATTTCTATTACATCTATTCTTAATCATGACAGCTAATCGTATTTATTTTAAATTTAATTGTGTCTATATTAACATTATGTAAATAAATAACAATTTCCATATAAAACGAGTTCTGTCAAAAAAATGTATTTGGTTTAAAATCGTCAATCATGTTAAATAGAGAGAAGTAACTATATCATTCTGTCACTTTCTAGCACCATACAAATGTATGCTCATGCATACTATGCTATGCACATGTATTTTTTTAAATATATATTTTTTAAATATCTTTGACAGAACACATAACCAAACTTAGCTAACACGTCCACGACTAACACAGACGAGACAGAGAAAAAAGAGTCTTTACAAAAATATATTTATGGTCGCTTACCGATAGGTAGGGAGGCGGCCGAGTTGGGCATTGAAGAAGCACCTCCTCCAGGGGATGGAGGGGCTGTTAGAGTTGAGAGAGCCTGCAAGAAAGAGACAATGTTTAACAGAAGTAAGAAAGAGACAATATTTAACAGAAGTAAGAGAAGATAGATTTATATTTTTGAGTGTGCAAAGAAACGAAGCGTGAGGGAAAAAAATATGAATGCAATAATTTGAAAGAAAGATTGAGTGAGTAAGGAGAGTAAGAGAGAGAGAGAGAAAGGTAGAGGAGAGGGAGAGAGAAAGAAAGTAAGAGGAGAGAGAGAGAGAGAGAGAGAAAGTAAGAGGAGAAAGCAAGTCGAAAAACTTTCAAATTGACACAAGACAAAGTTATTTTGCATACTTAGTCTATCGATAGAACGATTGACCGCTTCGTTTACAAAATGACATAAGGAGGTAAAATGACAGATTAGCGTGTTCAAATGTCATTTCCACACATTATGCAAACAAAGCGATCGACAATTTTTTCGTTCGACTGTGCAAAACCACTTTTGTTTACGGGACAAAACCTTTGGCTAGCAAATTATAAAACATATTGACGTACGAGTGACAAAACTAAAGTACATTCTACATCCTAACCATTGACCCACGTAATATGTATAATACACGTAAGATTTTTATAGGGATAATCATTGGCTATCCGCGTCTGTTTTGCTTCTTTCCCTTAAAATACATTTAAAAATTGACCAAAAAAAAGGTGTCAATCGCGTTTCATCACGTAGGACACTATCAGACGCGTACATACAATTGATCCCACACTTTGCCACTTTAGCTGAGTAATCCTTCGAGCATCGATTCGAGCGGTCGATATAGTTCTCCTGCGTATCTCTTCATTTCTGAATCGATCGCGCAGAGAAACACAAGCATCGCTCTCTCTCTCTCTATCGCGTGATGGGCGACACAGAGCCTTCTAGACAAAAGTAAGCAGAATCGTACCATATGAGAACTGGACGGGTCTATATGGGGCGGAGCGAGGTCCACGGAAGCACACTTGCTGTTTGATTTCTTCTTGCGCAGCCCGAACTTACGGCGGTCCTTCTTGACGTTCGGCGACGCACCTTCCAGTGACACCTGTCGGGAAAATGGGTACTAAATGAAAAATGTAGTCAAAGAAAATGTGGTTTCGAACAGTGAAGAGAACTTTAAGAGAAAGAAACAGTGTTATTAGGTAGTGAATGTCTACAAAGTGGAGGTCTAAATGCAATATAACTCCGGCAATCGTAATAGAATTGTTCGATTTTGACATTTCGTATATACTAGAACTGTCTAAATCAAGCAATGCAATAACGATTTTGTTACGATTGCATCAATGGAATAAGGGGCCTTGGAAGTTAGCTTTTCTCCTCACTATCCACATCTGTTAGTATTATCAGATGGTTGCGAAACGTGTTTACTCTTACTAACTACTACTTTTTAAATATAAATACTAATTTACATACTGATACCTATTATTATTTTTATCATTTACATACAATGTTAGTGTCAACTTCTACCATAAATAGTATTTTCCTTAATTTGTACATTTTTAACTACAAGGAGTAACTACTATAAAGAAGTAGTCATTAATATTTACATAACAAACATGCAAGAATCTTCTTGTTTATCATTTATAAAACATCCACTTCGACTTTTGCAATCAATTGCATCTGGAAAAAAATATGAAATCATCCATGTATAGCACCAAGTCAAATTTGAGTCGGATTTTTAAATCAATGTCTAAGAATGTGAAGTATCGTGTCTAGGGCTTGGCTCGCCGAGTTTTGCAGTACCAATTGGCAGGCAGAGAAACGTCAGGCTTTAATAAGGTAAACGGGCAAACTGTGCCTGTATCACGCTTTTTACTATACGTAAGTCAGTCATTACATTTTATTTGTTAAGTATTTTTTTGCGTTCACAACGGTATTTTTTAATTCGAAAATACATAACACTTAAAAAAATACTTTTCGGCTCCGGTCATCAGGGAGGATTCGTACCCCCGACCTTTGGAAGTCCGGTCCAATGGTCAAGAGCATTGGAGTTTTTTAAGTGTTATGTCTCAGTCATTACAGTTCACTTGCTATTGCAGTTCAGTATAACGAAACATTAATAGCACAGTGTCTGCATCAACTTTTTTTAATGTTGATATACTTTCAACGAGCACTGCACAAGCTTTTCAATATAACAATACATTTACAAAAGGTTCTTTTCTAAGTGTATCACGTTACTAGACGGACGCAGACGTCGTCCTTCCTGTTGTTTTTAGAAAAAAAAAGTGACTCGCAAAGATTCCTGTTATACAAGCCAATCACCCAAGTCGGCTCATATCCTGACTATATACCGAACATCAAAATCCGTACAGTACAAACAAACTTTTACATGTGTAATATTATATGATAGTGTTATTATGCTGCTACTCACATCAGTGTCATGGTGGACTTGTTGCTGCAGCTCCAGAGCTTCTAAAAGCCGATGTAACTGCTGCACCGATAACTGCGCCTGCCCCAATTCCCTGGAGGCATTCTCGAGAGGACCACCGGATTCTGTAATAGTGAATATGATTTCAATTTAGTTATTCATACATACATGAATAACACAGGATGTTTAGTTTAAGACTTTGACGGAGCAAAAGTAAATAAGAATCTTAACAGAGGCGTATGAAGCAATAGTTAAAGTGGCCTTGTTATAGGCAAGCTGTTAAAATTAACGTTTCACGTATGTTGTAAGCTAAGCCAAGCGCAAAAGACTGCTGGCCGTTACGGTTCAAAAGTGCTTGATTCTAGTTTTAGATAAGACTACTTGATCCGACGCATAGCAGAGCATTAGGCGTTTGCCGGCAAGTTAGACCGACGACCTTATAAAGGTGGCAGGCATTGTCAAACTAAATGAAAGCTGTTTGCAAACGATCAAATTGAAGTCAAATCTTTCGTCTATGCAGGCTGTTGTTAACTAACTGAGTTCTATGGTCTGTTATGATGATGGAATTCGGAAAAACATATATCAATTCCCAAAAAGAGGCTACGTACGGTGGCGGTCCGCGCCGCGTAACCATTTTCTAACGAAAATTGTTTGCATGCACTTCGACACACGCGGAGCAATTAGCAAGCAGGATTGCGCACGATGTGCATAAGATTTTCGCCTTAAAGGCGCGGACCGCGATAGTACATCACTTTACAAAGCATTAAAAGCATATGAACCTTACCTATAATCCAGCTGGCTAGTCGACCGCCAGGCGTGCCCGAGACGAAGCCGGCTTGCGGCCCGCGGATAGGGGGTGAAGTGGGGCTAACCAGCCCTACAATGAAACACACGTAGTGGAGTGTGGGGGGAGAGCTATGGACTTTTGTGTGTTAGAAAATCGTAGAAAAAAGACCCTAAACTGAGAGGAGAAGCGGAGAAATATTAACCAACAACAAAATAAGAAGAACAGATATTTTGTGTGAAACAGTCTCAAAGGTTATTTCTTCGCTGTGATCTGGTGCACAGGTAGTCTTACGCTTGTAAGAGGGAGGAAGTGATATAACGGGGTAGCTATATTTGAGACTGCGGACATCAGTTTACTGTTTAGGGTCATTTAGGTATTTTTAAAAGTCCATAGCGCTCAAGACGGAATAAAGTGCATGAGATACAATACAAACATGATAATTAGACAGTTCAACCGAAAGTTTAAGTGATATAAACGTCTTAATTGCCAGAAAAAAGTCAGTTATTTACGAAAATAAAATTGTCACATAAAAACTTTCGGTTGGTATAAGATAGGTATGAAAAACTTGTACTATCAAGAGTTTTTCTAATAAATATCAATATATTAAATCTATCTAATAAATATTATCGTTTCAAATAAAAACTCATGCATCCAAATGGGTCGAAGTCTATCAAATACTGATATTCTGATTCTAATATAATTAATTCTAATATAATTTAATATAATAAATAATGGTAATCTAAATTATCCCAATTTTAACTACTTATTTAAAGCTATCAACAAATGGGTGGGACTAAGAATGCTTCCTTGTGCTACACCTGACTAAATCTTTTTTAGAGTAGGAGTAGATATGAGTTGTTACTATATTTTATTTAACTTATTTTATTACATGTAATGATCTATTTGCGACTAAGAGCTGTTACTACTTTTGGCAAAAGAAGCTTTAGAGAAAGAATCTATTTATGCTAAAAACATCATAATAAGCAAATGGTCTAACCAGAACAATAGGAAGGCTCGCTGTTGCATCGATATATCGTTTTCAAATCGTCACTAAGCTCGCGCTTCGAAAGAGAATCGATCATTGAATTCGACTTGTGTGGTTCTTGTGGACACAAAATCATTCGATAAACGTTAAAATCATTGCATGTACCCAAATCAGCTTTTAAATCCTTGCTCTGCTTTAAAATTATTTTATCAGTCTGAGATTGAGTGGAAATCTTAAACGATGGATCGAGAGCTGTCCATCCTTTCACCAACTCTCTTCTGACGCTGAGAACTTGGTTTCTGTTATACAGTATTCTAGCCAGAGCATAGTCTTTTTCCATTTTGAGATGATGAACATTTACAAAAGTTTTTGAAGGCTCTACAACAACATTAGCCTTTTCTTCTGGTTGATCCAAAATGGTCTTTATAACAGTGCTCACAGCGCATTCTTTGGTTGAAACCTTTTTGTGCCAGTTTGGACATGAAACACTTTGTTCAGTGGTAGTCTGGTTAGGTATGTTTTGTGCTGATTTAGATTGTTTATTTAGAGAAGTATCAGGGATTTGTATGTTTGATATGGAGACTTTCAATTTCACTTCTTTTATTTCATGCACTGGATCTGTTTGAATTTCTGCAGAGTTAAAATTGTTTGTATACGTGCTTAGACTTTGGTCAACAAGATTTTTAGTCTTTGGTGTATATGATGAAGTACTAACAGCAACATCTATGAGTCTGGGTGGGTTGTTCATAGTCTCATTGAATTCAGCTTCGTTGAATTGTATTCCTCGATTATTAGGTTTAAAATCATCGTTATATATTCTACCTAGCAGGCTCAAACCTTGAATGTTACATCCGTTACGGACAATCTTTTCATGTTTCTTTTTGAGTTTCAAATATAAAGCATTAAGATCTTTATGTATGGTTGGTAAATTCTTTGAAAGCAGTGTTAGGTTTTCTAATAGAAGTAAAATGAATTTTTCATCAATAACTTTAGGAGTAGGCTGTTTAAAAACAGCGTACTCTTCAGGATATTTTGGGCTTGAAAAGTGAGCTGGCGATCGAATTTGAGGTCCCAAGACCAAACCATTACTATGATTTAAATATGTTTTCTTATCAGATTGCGGTTTTGTAGACATCGAATTTTTCTTAAAAGAAGAAACTATAAAGCAGGAAGTATCTTCGTTATCATCCATATAGTCTTTTCTGAAGAAATTACTGCTTTGAAACGATAGATCAATAGAATGTTCGCTTTCATGCACAATATGACAGTAAGGCTTTGACACAGTATCACTACTACTAGTGTATGGCTTGAGGTCTATCAAATCCTTTGGTATGTTTGTATCGTAGTTGCAAAAGTTCGTTTTGTGATTGATTTCAGTTGGTTCAAAAATCTTCATCAATGAAAAGCTATCAAAATTATGCAACCAATCGTCTGAACGTGTTCGCGGTGTAAGATTTAATTTTTCACTGCCAAATTTCAAGCTAAGTTGTTGGCCCTTACATTCCCCATGATTTGGTGGCTTTTCTTTAAGTTTAATAGTAATCGACATCATCCCTTTAAGAGCCGGATCACTAAACATAGATATGTGTTCCAAATCATACTTTGAAAGATCTATTACTACCGAATTTTCATCATAATTCTCATGAATAAGATTTTTCCCAGGAAACTCTTTTACTGGTCTTCCTAATTCATCTTTTGTTGTCTTTTTATTGTCTCCAGTAGATTGGTCGCTATCAATTAATTTATTGACCTCACTTTTAGTAACTTTGGTAAACATATTTGTTATTTTATCAATAACATCTTTTAGGTACAGCTCTCCAGGATCTGGAGGGTGTTTTTGCTCTTTATCGGTATTAGTTAATTGATTAGCATTGTCACCAAAATTAGCTGTAGTTACAATTTTAGAAACCTTTCTTTGCACCGATTCTGTCTGTACCTCACATATAGGTAGTTGTTTTAACGGAATTTTTTGCTGACCACTACTAGATTGAGAACTGCTAGCTGTTCCACTTTTACTGCTTTCGCTTTGAAGTATACCTAAGTAGGCATTTAAAAAGTCTTTAGCAATGTCTGGCGGTATTGAAGTATCACTAATAAGATGGTTGATAGTCTCTTGTATCTGTGGTAGTTCTGATGATGAATTAGATCTGTCTTGAAGGCTTTGCGCATTTGTATTATTTAATCCAGACTTTTTGGATAGCTTCTCAAGGTTATCTATGAGTTTCTTAGTTATTTTAATATCTTTCTCTTTACTTTGAGTGCTGCGCACTGTTTCAAAAACGTACACTGTACTTTTAAGAATTCTTTCTAGTTCTTGTATTCGACGTTCCTTTTCGAAACTTTCTGTGTCACGTTTGGGACTGTGACATCTTATGGCTCTCTTTTCATGCCGAGGTTTAGGAGTACTTGGTGCATATGTTGTAGGTGAGTTGTTGGGGACTTCTTGTTTATTAATGAAATCGCTAATACCGTGGAATTGAGTTTGTTTTGTAGCTTTACTTACTAGGAAACTCGATAAGATTTTGTCTCGTGTAAAATGACTATTCGAAGGTTTGTGGACCGATTTCACACGTTTCAACGCCTCTTTAAATTGTTCGCCAGAAGTATTTTTAAGCCAGTACTCTAACAGGGATCTGAATAGCATCTTTACTGGATGAACATCCGCTTGACTAAATTTAACATCGTACAATTCCTTAACAACTTGATTGATGTAATATTTGACTTCGTTATTATTATTATTACGAGTAATTTTGTGATTTTTGAACAACGAAATCAAGAGGTGTTCAGTGATCTTATCATATTCTGAGACTGACATTAAATCTTGTAAGGATTTATGTTCTTGGTTTTCAACTGCTTGAACTTGATTGCTTGCTTTTTGAACAGACTCGCTACCCACACCTCGATGATAGAGTTGGTTGACAACTTTTAGAGATTTCTTAGCTTTATGTTTCTTGAGCAGTAGACATTTACTTAAGGGTTCTTTTAGTTTTGGTTCATCAACCATATTTTTGTATCTGACTAGATTCGTGCACTTTTTACTTTTCTTCATTGGTGATTCAATGAGTGAAGAATCTTGGTGAGTATTGCGTTTCTTACGCGAGAAGAAATAATACGTTGTTGCCGGTTCCGCTTTTGCATCTCTATTTTTAACATTACTCTTCTCTTGTAACTTTTTATTAGCTTCTAAACAAACATCTGATGCGTGAACCGAATCATTACCGTCTTGTTTTCTTATTTTATTTTTAGCAAATAGACTGACATTGTTAGAATTTGACTCCAAATCGGTAATATGCATTTGTTTCTCAGCATTCGTACTGCCAGACATATTACATTTCTTAATCTGCACATTAGCCAGATTCAATCTGGTGAAACAATTCATTGAGCACAAACTACGATTGTAGTAAAGAGCATCACTGATTTTTCCAAAGACGTTACATTTCTTTTGGAAGTTGAAAAAGACTAGCTTCCTTTCTTTATTTTTAAAATGCCACTTTACTGGACTTTCACTGGTCACATTTTGGATTTTTTGACTTGGGGACGAGGCAAAGGAACAGGATTTTTTAACTTCTTCATTGGAAGTCAGAGCGGAGGTTGCAAAACTTAAAAGAGACGTACCTGGTAGAAAGGAGAACAAAAAAAAATTACAGATAAATAATCTGCACGCATTCAAATCTTAAAATCTTTCAAATCCAATACTAGTCTGGATATTAAAGGCAGATTATTTTTAAAATATAATTTGACGGAAGCAAGGAAATATATATGTCTTTCATTGCAAGTACTTAGCGTGGATTCACGAGTTTACAGGCAGGTTTTGTAAGTTAAACAAGAACTACTTTACATCTTGACGTACATAAAATGGACACTCGACTTATAACTTCTAAATGTGTTTGATCGTCCAGTTTGCTTTGAATGCTTGGTAATTAAGCGTATCATGGCTTTCTTTGCTGCTATGTTACATATTCATTTTTAAGATTATATTATATTAAAACATCTTATTTAAATATCCAGACATTTCTACCGCGAGCACTTTCAAACAACACGCATGCTTTGGCCTACCAGTCAATCTATTAACTAACTAAATCAATAACCAACTTGATTAAAAATCTAGTTATCTATACTCACGGGAAGAAGTGTCTGTAGGGGGTAGGTCTTCAAGGGGCGCGTGTATCTTAGGCACCGATTCTCGTGCACCGAACGTTAAGAGATGTTGGCGGTAGAGCCTGTAACAAAATTTTGTTTAAACAAATTGTGTTTTTAACTACAAGTTTGTCAGTCACTATGGACGGCGAAACTACAACTTAACACTTGTTTAAATCCCTCACACTTATTATCATTATTATTTAATTGTTCCTAACATAATTTTAAGTAAAAATTGTTACTTACAACGATATGGAAATGTAATTTTAATTTAAATAGTCCTTTTCCGAAATAAATGAATTATTATTATTAAAGACCGAGCATAAGAAGATAGATATCACGGACATTAGCGTGCTAGTACTCAAGTATGAAGCTTAGTGAGTGTGTGAGTGTCCGGTTACTTGATATACACGTACTTACCAGACTCTGGTACGTGTAGGTGTATGATGGTGTGGGTTGAGTATGGGTAGATGATGTGTAGTTGGTTGGGGGGGGGGGGGGAGGTTTGTATGTAGGTAGATATATATACAATAATTACAGACAAGTTTAACAAAGAAAGATATACAATTTAGGTGGTCTTATCGCTTGTACATTTAATTAACAAGATAGGTAGTTGTGGGTAAGTGGGTGTATGCAGGATAATGCTGTGTAGTTAATGCTGTAGATGAGGGTGTGGGTTAGTGTTAGTGTTGGTGTGAGGGTGCGTCTGCATATCTTATTTTTGCAAGGTGTGAGTACGTCACTCACCTGTGAGCCTTGAGCACATTGAGCCACGTGCGGAACACGTCGTGCGTCTTCGCGCGCAGGTGGTATATGAACTCGTCGGCATCTATGTCGATGCGTCGCCGCCGCGCCTTGGCCGATATCACGGAGAGGCCCACGTCCACCGAGCCGTGCAGGCGGCCGCGCGCCACGTCGGTGGGCGAGCGCGCGTAGACCAGTATACCGCCGTCTACCACGAAGAATCGCTTCAAAGGAGAAATGATTATTCATTAAAACCCCAAGCAACTGAAAATCAGGCGCGTTGTTTTATCCACGACGAATTTTAAAGGGGGCCAAAAAGGGCCTGTATAGCTTCGAGAAAAGGATGGTATGGCCGTGCCGCTTTTTTGCCCGACTGGGCACACTACCATGCCCCAGATATTGGCATAACCAAGATATGGGCTTAAATTCTTCATGCGTCCCTTGACAGTTAACAACATTCGATTTAACTTAGCGAAGTCAAATGTCAGTTTCATAGATTTATCAAAAGATAGAGACCGCGGTTTGTGATATATGACTAGTCCCATAGGGCCCCTAGGGGCCCTGAGTCTTATAGGCCCTAGCTGAAAATCAGTATCCTGGTATACTGAGCGAGGACAGTAATTATTATTTTACATCAATTTTGTAATGTGTCCAATTAATAAATTCTTACTGGATAAAAACTAAAGGTCTCTCGGTCTGATAATACGAGCAGTAAAAATAAATATAAGTACCTTGTGCCATCCTTTCAGCGGCCACTTGCGCTTCTTATGCAAGTACCCGTTGAAGACGTCCGGCCGTTTTTCAAATCGTTGGCCGTCCTTAAGACCTTCCAGCACCTCCCATTCGCTGCCACGGCGACGACTGTGGATTTATAAAAGGAATATATTAATTAACTAGCGGCCGCCTGCGACTTCGTGTGCGTTGACTTTTATTTTTTTGGCACCGAGTCTCAGTCCGATTGGTTTAAAATTGACAAAGTTGCATAATTTTTTTATCCCCTACTAGCGGACCCCGCAGACGTCCTATCCGTTGTTTTTGTTTTTTTCTTTTTAAGATACTTGTATTCGTAAAAACCATCCCCGTACTTTAAGGAATATCATAATAAAAGAATTGGGAAAATTGGTCCAGGCGTTCTTGAGTCCAGGCGCTTACCAACACATTTTGCGATTCATTTTTATATTATAGATTTTATTATTTTAGGGGTAGAATTTTTCAAAATCCTTTCTTAGCGGATGTCTACGTCATAACATATACCTGCATGCCAAATTTTAGTCCAATCCGCCCAGTGTTTGTCGAATTTATTAAGTACTTAAAGATCGTATGTTTTTTTTTTACATTTATAACTTTAAATAACTAGATTTGCGAATATTTAGATTTTGATCGATTTTTGATAACAGTCTAAACCGGATGGGGACTACAGCAGCACTTTGATGTTCTATTGGCTTTGGTTCTGCGCGAAACTTCTAACGTCAAACAGGGTGAGAAATGTGTGCAGGTTTGTGGTAACATGCGACCGGTTTACACACACGTAGACATGCAGCTGTAGATGTGACTGTCCTAAGATTCATAAGATTACTCCACGCTAACATGCCACGAGTATGCACCCGCCAATGTCTGTCACCAAGCAAGAGAGAAACGAGAGCTTGAAGTTGCCTCGCTTACCGTACTTCTATGACCTGGTCTGTCGATCGTGTCATGTCCTGTTTGTAGTCATCTTATTGTCTTGGCAGGTCTAGTAGAGGGGACACAGCCAAAGCACTTCACTGCGGACCCAGTCTTTCCCCCAATGTCATCTTTTGTCTGTAACTAAGGTTACGTAAGTACCTCCAAGGCTTGGCAGCTCTATTAGATGGCGGTGGACGCGATGGGGCGACCCACGCTATCCGCGGATTGCGATGCAGTCTCTTCTAGTAGAAAATGGCAAGTCTACGTAAGTACCTTCTGCGTTGTTGGGGCGGTGCGTTTCTCAAATGGCTCGCGCGTGCCGGGCGACGCTCCATGGGCAGGACCCCTACAAGGTGCTCAGCAATAAGCGTCAAACGACAGATATGTTGATGACGATGATGATGAAGTACCTTCTAGACTTGGCGGCTCTAGTGGACGGCGGCGGCGCGCGAACGGTGCGGTCCCCGCTGTCCGCTGATAGCGACGCGGTCTCGCCGGAGCAGTCCGAATCGGACGGGGCCCGGCGCAGCACCGCCGCTCGCCCGGACGCGCCACGTCGTCGCTCTCCTGAAAGATAAAAACTGAATCTATATTTTCATATCAACGTCGACATTAGGTGACATGTTGCGGAACATGTTGCCAAGAATATCGATGTAGCTTCACTAAGCACTAATCGCACTAAGCGCTTTGCTTCATCCTTTATAATGCGCACAGCCAAGGAATGGAATGCACTTCCGCCGACGGTGTTCCCTCTTTCTTATAACTTGAGTTCAATCAAAGCGAAAGTCAATAGGCACCTTCTGAGTAAGCTCGCTACATCATCGACATCTTGTTTACCTCTCAGAGGGAGAATGATGTCAAGAGCGAACCCATATTAATTAAAAAAAGCTTGATGTGATCCGGCAACAACAAACGCCCAAATTTATGCCAGGCGCTCCTGACTAAGTCGCTGGTGTCTATCACAAGATGCTGAGGTAGGCGACGTCGAGAGTCATCGTAGGACATTTCTGGTCATACAGCCGCCGCAAGCGAGTGACAACTGCTCCTGCTAGCCGCTACCCTACCGTTCCACACTCACACTCTTAACTTTATACTGAATCATATTTATATATTAAGATAATGTTCTGGTCATACAAGTAGCGCAAAGTGTGCACTCCGCAGCATATGTGCCCTAATGAAGACGTAATAAGAATGTCATGACAACAGAAAATGTATTTGACTATTAACCAAGAGGTCGCGGGTTCGATCCCCGCACTGTACAAACGTTTGTGTGCATGAACATGTCTATTTGTACTGGTCTGGGTGTTAATTTATTTAAGTTTATTTGTAGTACCACTGTCGATTCTGATATCTGTAACACAAGTGCTTAAGCTACTTACCACGGAGTAAGATCAATGTATGTGATGTTGTTGTATATATTTATTTATTTTAGAGTCAAAAACTAACTCCCAGTTCATTCGATTGGTATTTTGCGATAAAAAGTATTCTTTGTCCTTCCCTGGGTCAGACATTATTTGCCATTTCACCCGCTAAATTTCAGTATCTTTACAATTCGTTACAGATCCTATATCCCAGAAGTAAAAACTTGTAACACCCATGTTTCACCGATGTACCAGTCTAGTGCCAGTAAATTCGGGCCCATTTTTAAATCAATCTAGTATTTTTATTTTAAAAATCTTTTCGTTATTAAATACTTCTTTAAACTTGCTTAACTATCCCAACAAGGTTTAGTCATAGCAAGTTTTTTACCAACGGAGGAAAGAGGCAAAGTGACCTCGATCCAGGTATTATGTTACTTGGACATAGTTATTAAACTTTAGCAGTACTTCATCTTCGTTTAATCTGGCCTGACTAACTTTTTAACGTCAATTTGCAAGTATTTTTATCTTTTAAATTCGCGGAGATATTGCATTAGTCACACTAGTCTTTACAGAATCTGTGGTTTGTTTAGTGCTAAACATTAAACAATGTAGTATATTAGGCATGGTAACTATTACTGGATAATGTGATGACGTAAGACATTCTTAGCTGTTGTTATACAAATAGCATAACTACAATTAAAATAAGAAATTAGTTGAATGTTAAAAAATATTTTATTTATGAGGTTTTAACGCATCCTGCTTTATCTTCACGTATATAGTCTATTATATCAAATCTTACAGTATAATACAGCCTTATGATATTTTACATTACTAGAGTACCTCTTGTAGGTACTTACCTACAGCTTGCATGGTATTTTCTTCTAATGTTAATCACTTCGTTAACATAATCAGCAATTGCAATGTCTTTGCAGCTCAGTTGCTGACAAAATGTTAATGAAAGATTTAATTTGAATCTTCAAATGCAACTGAGAACTTATTAGCATTTTTTACAAGACTTGCAAGAACTAATAGAGACGATGACAGACGATCACTTTGGTGTAATTGTTAAGAAATTGACTATTAGCCAAGAGGGTTCGATTCCGCACTGTATAAACATTTGTGTGAATGAACATGTCTGGGTGCTATATGTACGAGTACACGTGTTGTGTGTATTTATTTAAGTTTATTTGTAATACCAATGTTAATTTTGATATCTGTAACACAAATTATTTAGTTACTTACCACGGAGTCAGATCAATGTATGTGATGTTGTTGTATATTCATTTATAGGGCCAAAGAAAACGAAATGTAATAAGTCCGTCAGTAAGAGAATTAAACTGACGAGTGAAGGTCGCAGGAAGCCACTGGATGCGGAAAGCGCAGGGCCGATCGCGGTAGAAATCCTTGAGACATATGCCCAGTAGTGGTCGTCGAAAGGCTGCTATGATGATGAAGAGAATTAAAAAATATTACATACGTACGTATTCAGTACATATATCAACACAAGTCAGACATACCATCTCGAAAAATAACTAAAAATTACGTAGTGGGGTCTTCATACATTACAAGTAGGTACGCAGGCGTAATGTCATTCGATATTTTTTAATCAAACTAATAACTTAATACTTGTACTTTTTTTATTTTTTATTTAGCCTATGTCATCCCACTGCTGGGCAAAGGCCTCCCCCAAAACTCTCCACCTGTCCCTGTCCATTGCCAACGTTCCCCAGTCCCTTGTTGTATTGACCAAGTCGTCACACCATCGTTTCTTGGGTCTGCCTCTTCGGCGATAGCCGTCTGTAGGCACCCATTTGGTGACGACTTGGGCCCACCTCTCTGGATGTATAATAATAATACATAATACTTGTACTATTTTCAAAAAATAAATAATTTAAAAACCGGACACTTAAAAAAAGATTTTAAGCCTAATATCTCATAGGGTGACGTGTGGTGGCGAGTTAATTAAAACGTAGGCAGATGATACAGATGACGCCGTCAAGAGAGCTGTTACTTGTAATAGCTCTGTTTGTTGCCACACAGTCGTGATGCGAAATTATCGGGAAGGATGACGTTCTCATGTGATAGTGGAGAAATTATTGCTCGTTTCATTCTGAACGGTTTGATAGACACCGTGAACCAATGATTGCATCATAACCCAACATGCATAGATGTGTTGCTATGGAAGCTAAGAACACGTTTGTCTACAAGCCTTTGTTAGCTGAAATCGATATAGAATTTGGCACGGACATCCATCCTACGTATTCGTGTGACAGCTCTCATGCCCCACTCTACAAGCCATCCGTAATAAATTGTTTCAACGATCACACCAATTACCTAGCCCCGAACTATTAGCTTGCACAAGTTAAAAGCTAAAAACAAAAAGGCTGATATGATTACAAAAAGAATTATAAAATATTACTAGCTGACCCGGCAAACGTTGTTTTGCCATATAAATAATTGAGGACAACCCTTATCACTAAGGCGTATGAAAAATAGACGTTGGCTGATTCTCAGACCTACTCAATGTGCTCACAAAATTTCATAAGAATCAGTCAAGCCGTTTCGGAAGAGTACGGGAACACACATTGTGACACGAGAATTTTATATACATTTATAGAGATATACGTACGTATTTTTCTCAAATACATCTAACAACTCAAAATATAATTTAAGAATTATGAACTGTTTCAACGATCACACCAATTACCTTACCCCAAACTATTAGCTTGTGCTGTGGTGACTAGGATAACGGATAGCGACACTTAAATACATTTACAAAAACCCGCTCAGGTGCAAATGCTCACGCCCATCTCGAAAACCTTTGTCCCTAGCAGAAATCGAACCTACAACAGCCAATTTTACAGTCGGTGCCTCAGACCAGTTTCAAATTCACTCATTGCATGCTCGGTTCTAGGCTGGTCCATACAGATCCGTTAACTCCTCAGTTTCGGCACAAACATTTTCACATAAATATTGTCTACTTTTTTTTCGAAATCACGGTCGAACGGGATAAAAAGTATCCAATGTCCGTTTCCTGGTTCTAAGCTTCCTCTCCACCAATTTTCAGCCAAATCGGTTCATCCGTTCTTGAGTTATAAATAGTTTAACTAACACCACTTTATTTTACATATACATAGATGAACACACCTCCACGTAACAGTAAGCTCAGTGTTCAAATACTCGTATGTATTTAAAGAAAATGCATTGTGGAATATTTTTCACTGTGCTGGTATTACTGACGTTTCCCGGTTATTATGTGTGGATCTTGCCTTAAGCGTGCGAGTGGGAAAGCAAGAGTTGAAAAAAAAAAACAACCCTTAATGAGCCAAGAAAACAGCTGGTGAGCTTCAACGGCTGGACAGATTTTGAACATTGGAGAAATTATCTTCCGGATAAAAAAACCGGTCAAGTGCGAGTTGGACTCGCGCACCGAGGGTTCCGTACAAACCTGTAGGTATATAAGTAAGTTGTTTTTTTAGACTTTAGTTTTTTTTTGTCAAAAATATTTTTTTTATATGATGAAACTGAAAATTTACGGTTTTCGTAATTTTTCCTATATCTGTACTATAAGACGTGACTTCGTACTAAATTTCAAGATTCTAAGTTTACGGGAAGTACCCTGTAGGTTTTGATTCCCGTGCGAGTTTCGAAAATTTGCGGCCTAAGTGGCTGCATCTTTTGATTGCGTTGGCTTAGAAGGTTGATTTTTCAACAGCTTCCAGGGACAGTAGACCTTAGTATCATATAGAAATTTCAGTTTGATACCTCCACGCGTTTCTGAGAAAAACGGTCTTGACAGACGGACGGACGGACAGACGGACAACAAAGTGATCTTATAAGGGTTCCGTTTTTTCTTTTGAGGTACGGAACCCTAAAAAACCGCTTCGAAATAGGTCCATCCGTTCGGGAGCTACGATAGACAGACAGACACACACTAAGACCAACACATATACACACAAATAGACAAAGGGGTCCAATTTATAACCTTATTGTTCGTGAAGTGTTACACAGTAGGGACCGTGGCTCTTAGGAAATGGTACGAGTTTGACAACAATTAGTGCGGTATTGCTCCGAGTCTTGGAAAAGCCGAAAAGAACAACTTGGCAAGATTTTGAGTAAATATAGAGTGACATTTACTTAATACCAAAAACAGGTATTGGTGAAGTAAGTTAAGTAGGACTGATGTTTACGAACAACGGTTAGGAGGACTTTCCCCCCCCCCATCCCCCTTGTCAAGAAAAGTAATCAAAGCTCTAACCCCCCCATGCATACGTAAACATTTTTAGGAAAATTAAGACAAGTGAATAGAGCGCGGTCCCCTACTCGGTTCTAACTAAAGCAAGTCCGTAAACGTATGTATTACTTGTGGGAATTCCTGATAATGCGTTTCGTGTTCAGGTATTTGATATGCGAGACAATGTGAGCGTGTGTGTTGCCATTCGTGTAAAAAAGTTAAGACCTACTGACTCCCCCAGCACCGATGTCGTCTAAAATAAGCAAAGCAACGCTCCCTGATCGCGCAGGTCTTCTGACGAGGACTTTGCATTGATGCTCCAAAATGTTTTTTATAGATTAAAGGATAAATCACAAATCGGAGGCCACTACGAAGGCGGAATCTAATAAATATAACTGCAGAATATAAGGAGTAATCAACAGAATAGCCATGGATATATTTTCTGTAATAAGTACAATACGATTAACGATATCTAGGTCAACATTTCCGGTCGCTAAACCAATAATGTTTAGATAACTCTGCCAAGACGAGTGTAATTTTTACTGCAAGATATTTTAAAGAGAAAATATTGAAAGCACAGTCACATTTTTGTCTTGTTCTTAGAAATACATTTTTTTAATTTGGGGAAAATGATTCGTACACTTAAAGGCTGCGAATTTCTACGAAAAACATGCAGGTTATTTACAAGATTTCAATATTTATATCTCTAAACCAACTTTGAGCAAAATTCATACACAGATTCACAAAATTAATCAACGCATGCAAGAAAGTAAACCCCTGCGCTTACGATATACTACAACTCTGGATATTGTAGTCACGAATATTTGGACTCTTCTTTGTGTACTGTCACGCTACTTATGACTATTTCGAGGCTGAGTAGCTGTCTCTTCCAGCCGAGGACAAAGGAACATAACAAAATCCAGTGACAAGTGACACGGCAGCAAAGGTCCTGACATCAGGTTTAAGACTGAGGCATGAAAACAGCTGGTAAGCTTCAACGGCTGGTCGGATTTTGACCAACCATAGCTAAGAACCACCGTAATCACACTAATCCACATTAACATTATAAATGGTAGGGATACTAAAAGTTAAGCAACCTAAGGCGCGGTCATGTTCGAGACGGGTGACCATTCTGACCTAAGTGACGTTTATTTACAAGCATCTCCGTGTTTCGGAAGGCACGTCAAGCTGCCAACAGCTTGACGTGCCTTCCGAAACAACGGGACCAAACCCGGTTAACATCGATAGATATTAGTCGTAAAGCCTAGTCAGAGGCTGTCGGGCGGCTTAATAACGTCCGACAGGAAGGTTGGTCACTTACCTTACAAACACCCCTCCACCAATCCGCACAGAGCCCGCGTAGTGGAATATGTCTCGGACCACCTCATAGTTGAGGTGAGGCCTGTGCCTCACCTCGACCTAGCTGGCTAGGTTACGTATAAAGGCTGATTGATGAGATAAGTTTTTTTCTACGTATCCTAACATCAAACTGCTTTGTTGATGTTGTTTTTAACTGTATTTATTACTTTGTCCCGAAAAAAAAGAAACGCTTTTTTCACGCAAAAAGTTCCTAAAATCGCCACTTGGCAAAATAAAAATCTGGCAACGCTGTGCTTCTAAATGTTTTTGGATGGATGATTTTATATCTATGGTTTTACGATGGTCCATGTTAGGGCATTATTTATTTGGTTTTAATTTACCTAATTTCAATTTGACATTTCACTTATTATTATTATGGATATAGTTTGAAATGTTTTTCATTTTATTTCTATTAGCTTGTATAACTCGCTATTTCCAGGTGAACATTCCCAACGACTGCAACGTATAGAGTGAACAGGCATCTTCTAGGTGAGCTCGCTCCATCGTAGACTCAGTCTTTGCCTCGTTGGGCTTAGTCTTGGGTCAAGAGCAAACCTATCCCAAATAAAAAAAAAAACGTATGAATCTCATACTGTAACAGGCTAGTCGTGGATGCCCGTATTTTCGCGAGCGTCCCACTTTTTAGGTCACCGTTGAATTTTAATGCGCAAATGCATACTTTTAAAGTGCACAAGTTTATTCAGGAATGTCACCGCGTTATTTTATTATGTTGCGGTGGTGGGGTTTTTCGTGAGTTGGACGGCCTGCGGTTTATCAGAGCTGAAATTATTATATTTGTACTAGCTGACCCGGCAAACTTTGTTTTGCTATAAAAAATATTTCTCTCATCACTAAGGGGTATGAAAAATAGATGTTGGCCTATTCTCAGACCTACTCAATATGCATAACAAATTTCATAAAAATCGGTCAAACGTTTCGGAGGAGTACGAGAACGAACATTGTGACATGAGAATTTTATATAGAGGTATATAGATTCAATTTTTCACCTCTCCATACACATATACGTATAGTTTGGGGTTACAATGCACAATTTGAGCTTAAAAGCTTGTTCGAAAAAAAAAACCGTAATCTGTTTTTATTATTTTTTGGGTCTTTTTTGTGTTTTTGTGTCTGTGTATCTCATTGACCTATTTGTGTATGTTTCTATGAGTTGAATTCTTGAAATAAATGATTTATTATTATTATAATTATTAAAAACTTATTGTAAAGTATTTGCCAATCACGTAACTTTTAACAGTGCTGACTACTGATAAACATTTTCACGAAAAGTTAACCGGCTCCATACAAGCTGCAGTAAAGATAAGATTTCCCGTCCATAGAGCATGTTAATGATTTTCCGATTTTCCTTGTACGTGACGCTAACCGTATATTGTAGGTAACAGTATTCGTGAAGACTGTTGAGAGATTGTTTATTATTCTGTGCTTCAACCATCCCGCTCGTAATAACGTGACGTTGCTGTGATTTTTGCTTTCCATAGTTGCGGCCAGTTGAAATATGAAATAGATGTACGGTGGCTAGCTAGCACATCAGGCTACCCATTATTATTGCAAAAACGCCCTTATCACACGTGATTAAGATAACGCTGATCGCGCAGGTCTTCTGACGAGGACTTTAAATTGATGCTCCTAAATGGTTTTATAGGTTAATTGTGTAGTTTAAAAATATGATGACAAAATAGTAGAAAAATGTTACACACTCCGAAGCTCAAGGCGCAATGATGTCTGACGTTAGTTTCAAGTCTTCTTCTTCTTACGTGTCTTACGAGTCGTAAGAACACGGGCTAAATCTTACTTGCCCAGAAAGCGGCTACCGTGGTAGCCCTCTGGTTATTGACTAGTAAGTCCTCACGCGAGCAGGTGGTCGGGCACGCGGGACAGATCATGAGGTGGACCATGGTTTGCAGGGGTTCTCTACATTAACAGCTGACGTCTGCGCTACTTAAGCACCCCCACCGACATATGTTATCTTTACTTCGACCAACCTGAGTCCTCAGCCTATTTAGACTTCAAATTGTTTTCAGAGTTTCAAGTGATTGGTGGAACGGCTGCAACGCAGAGATATGCGTTTGCCGATGGATATTCTTCAGGGGTTTTAAACTGCCTGAACAACCGCAGTGTTTACTCTGACGTGCTGTCGTGTGTACACACTGCGGCATCTGATGCACTTTTACTAATAAATATAAAATAAAGGGGGTTGGGTAAACTTGGCGTCGTTTTCAAATTTGCGCGGCCACTAATGAAACTTGGATATTTCGAAAGAACAGTAAAAAGCGAGCAAAAGCTATTACGGACACATTTCTCTAAACGGTATCGGAACGAAGATATTTAGCTTTGAAATTCTCATTTACATAGACGATTTTTTATGATATTCCATCGTAAATGAACGAGTATATCGATAGCGGCTCATTTCTGCTTCGTCTTAAGAAGCGACGAGGTGAATGAATGGGCAGGCCCGTGGTCCTCTGCAGTAGCAGCATCGCAGCCAATCACAGGGGACGGTCGTTGGGTGGCCATGGCGTACTAATTTTTAATGAGCTCGCTATAATAACTACGCACTTGTTCAATTTGGTACGTGCCATTTACAATATTGTTGTGTTGGTGGCCACCGGGATCTAGCTAAGGCCGTCAATGGAGCCCGGGCATCAGTACAGCGCTTTATTTAAAAGAATGCTATTTCTAGGCGACATGTGATTCATGATATGAAAATGAATATCAGCTATTAGTTAAAAAAGCTTTTGACTCACGAAAATGCCTTTGGAGTTCCCTAAGTAGACCATAGATTGGTTCAACAAATATTAACTCGCATCTCGTTATGCGATGGCAACCGTAATCGTCTTAGCAAATATGTTTTAGAAGAACACCTCAATCACAGATCTTACAGCCTTTAAATCTATGAGTGCCGAATTTCCTGGCCTAATCGATTTCTCGCGAATGAACGCGGACAAACTCATAGTATATGAACTTGGCACATACCAAATTGACCATGCTCGTAGTTACTACGGCGAGCACATAAAAAATGAATCATATAATAATAATAATATACAACAAAATCACATACATATTAATTGAAGTTTACAAAGAACACAATTTAGAAGAATACCGTGAGCAAAACTTAGATTGCATTGATCCTTGGCTTTTAACCCATAGGCCGAATCCAATCACGGCATACCAACAGAATGCAATATTTTGTTTATATCCTGTTGGACAAAGGCTTCCCAGGACCACAGGCGATATTGGGGCACTACTGTTCATGTGTAGTTGGAAAAAGAACGCTAGGTTGCTAGCGTTCTTCTAGCATCATACGGTTTCTGGGATGGGGCAGACATCAAGAAAATCTTTCTCCTCAAGCACAATTTTTGGACACGATTATCCGTCAAGATTTAGAAAATGATACAGTTCATTTTCTACGATGAGGTGATTGAAAATATTCATTTGTGTATAACGTTTGTAATTAACGTTTTTAGTACAAACTATTATGATTTAGTGGTAAAAACGTGTGGCGCAACTGATCATAACATTAGGTTGCCTGCTCCTTCATGGCTTCCTTGACTAGCTGTACCAGTCTGTTGAGGTTCTGGTGCATGACAAGGCAGCGATTTATACTCCTTTGTGTATTATATACTTGTAAATTCATTTTTTATTACCTACCTGTGTTTGTAGTATTGATTGTCAGTTTGTTAGGTACATTGGTAAAAGTAGGCGCAGAAGTGTTCCACATAGCTTGGAATATTACTTGTAGATTAGCACTGCTGGTCCGGGATAAATGAAAAAATTAAGAATGTGCGAACTGATTCTCGTCTCGCGCAGATCGTAAAAACCAATTTGAGGGTTGGACAGTTTTAAGGATGGCGATGCCACTAGCAATTATCACTATTTTGGTTCCGTTTTACATCTTCAGCAATATAACATGTTAAACGTGGCCATTGGTACTTGTGAACTTAGATTATTTCTATCCCACAAAGGTAAAAGACGTGAAACTATGGATGCCACTGATCCTGTGATGAGCAAATGTGGTTATTACTCATCAAATGCCCAATCTGTCGACCTTGTTTTATAATTTTATACATATTACAAAAAACTTCGAAAGGCCATAAATCAGCTCCGATATTACTTACAGCAAATCATTTTGTGTAAATAGTCTTTGGGTAAGGTAACGTTAAAAACAAGAGGCAAAAAGTCATTGGCCGCTTAAAAAAACGACGCCACTGGTCCATACAAAAGTACCCAAACCCCTTTGTTTAAACGAACACAACAATAACCTAGCCCCAAACTTAGCATTGTTGTTAGCTTTGTTTTCCCGCGGTCAAAATTAACTCATGTCCTTGCTTAAGTCTCAAACTATCTCCTTACCAAATTTCATTTAAATCTGTTCAGTAGTTAATGGGTAAAAGCAATCGGCCCACTTGAATTTTCCCATGGGAATGCGTCATGTTCCAGCGGCAAAAAGTTGCCTATGTCCTTTCTCGTGTATCAAAATATCTCCATACCAAATTTCATGCAAATCGGTTCATTAGTTTAGGCGTGATTGAGTAACACACAGATAGACAAAGTTACTAGTATTGATTATGTTAGCCGCAACTTAGTCACCATTGCGAAGCACCATTGTCAGAGAATAGCTTAGTTTAGACTTAGATTTTGAACGGTGGTTAGTTTTATTTAGGTTGAAAAATATGACCTAGGATATCCTATGTAAATCTGCTTGTCTATGATAGAACGTGGTAAAGACCTGTTTTTAGTACGTAGTAATTTTTGTTGGTTTAGGCGAGTGTTGGTTTTAACTTAGGGGTTTTTCATAAAGACTGTTAGTTAACATAACGTTTGCTAGTTACATTCATATTGCTATATTGTAGGCGGTGCGACAAAAAAATAATAAAACCAATAATATGACACGAGATGAAATATAAAATATACAATAAATTTATATAAGAATACATATTTATAAATACACATAATATACTCGTACATATACGAGTACTAATATACACGAAATAAATAAATAAAAATGACGAACTGTTAAAGAAAGATCTATAATAATGACGGATGCGATAAAGAAAGAAAGTGGGTGCGAATGAGTCTCTTGAATGATAGTTTGCTGGGAGCCGGCTTATATTTTCAGGAAGAGCATTCCAGAGCCTAATGGCCCGAATGTATAAGGTGTTGGAGTTTTATGTAACGTAACATGCAATTATTTCTCATCGATTAGGCTTAGACCGCGACTTTCCCATTTGGCACACCCATAACCTACCACGTGGTACACTGACCTAATTCTGCCTTGAAAGAAAACCGCAATTGTAAATGGGGTAATGCTATGGCAATTTGTTGGCAATGGCGGTTGTGCTGCAGTACAATAACTTATACAGGGTTAACTTTTTATCGAGTTAGCTTAAAGAGTTAACAGTAAACATAAGATGTACATAACATGTAGGTATTCCAGACGATTTTGGCTTTCAGCGAAATACTAATATATCAGGAACAGTAGGGTAGGGATGTATATACCGACGCTCGTCTGTTGCGTACTTTATTTAATACTAGCTTTTACCCGCGACTTCGTCTGCGTTAGGTAGTGTTTTTGGAATGCGTTGTTTTTACGAAATACTTACCAATTTTATTCAAATATAATTCTAATATTTAGTAATTTACGAGATAAAGCGATCAGATTTCCCGGAAAGTAATTTTTCCAATGGGAATGCGTTTTTTTCCACGCGGTCAAAAGTAACTCATGCCCTTTCTTAAGTCTTTAATTACCAATTTTCATTTAAATCTGTTGAGTAGTTTAAGCGTTAAAGAGATCGGCGCACCTGAAAATTCCCATGGGAATGCGTCATATTCCAGTTATAAAAAGTAGCCTATGTTCTCGGGTATCAAAACATCTAAATACCAAATTTTACGCAGATTGGTTCAGTTTCTCTCGTATTTATAATATTAGTATGGATTTAGACAATTGGCGGAGAGCTGGTAACCATGGAATTTTATCTCTTATTTCGTTCTTACTATCGCATACCTTTTTAAACTACTTTTGTGCGAGCGCTTAGAACTAACATCAAATACAAAGTAAGTTACAGGAATAAACATACATAGTAAGAAGATTGAGTGCAACTACACACTCATTTAAAGAAATGTTCCCTGTCCCTAAATTGGCTAGGCGACACCACCAATCGTTGACATACTTTTTATTATCTGTCAAAACGGTCTGCCTCCATAGATTTCGTATGGTAATAAATGATTGTGACGTCACGGTCTGTGTCAGAAATCGGAGTCAATTGACCGAATATTTATTGCGTTTTGTGTGTTTAAAAATTGGTATCTACAGCTTTTTTGAAATATATTGGTTGTATTAACTTCATAGGGGCTATGTTTTTTAAACACCATGTTCTTGACAATATTTAAGATAGGTGTCATCATCCCAATTGTCACATACTCAAAGGAGGAGGCTATCAATTCGACCGTTTTTTGTTTGTTTGTATGTTACCGCAGATCTCCGGCATCTATATAGGCCGATTAAAAAAAAACCTTTTGTATTCAAAAGAGTACTGTCCGAGTGCTCCCAAAGAAAATGGGTTAACGTTCATCAATGTAGAAGGTATTTCAGGGAAAAAAAAAAAAAAAAAAAGCTGTCATGCAAAGCAGCTGATCTTATCTTATTTTGCTTATATTTCACGAAAATTTCGCGTCTAAACTGTAATTAAGAGCTTAATTAATATTATAGAATCCGTGTATAGCATGCAAGATTGAAGACAACACAAACCCAAAGTGATTTGAATCATAAAATTCAATTGAAAAATGTTTACCTAACCGTTACGTTGTGATTTGAAAAGTGTGGACAACGGAAACTAAAACCAGGGGAGTATTGTTTTTGACTTACTTCAACGCTAGTTAAGACTAATTACTTATACAAATTTAATCAAAAATCAGTGCAAGAACAAATATCTCAAGATACTTTTTGAGGTTATTTTGATAGTAAAAAGTGACAAGTCAACAAGGGTCCGTGTGAATAACTGTTTTGCCGTTAGTTTATCGCTGTGGAATACAAAACACTGACACTTCTACTCTGCACAACGCTCACCAATGTGAGCTACGTCAATATTCACAACATTTCGGTCCTGTTGTGCCTCTCTTTACTTGACGTATATGTGGAAGTAAAGTTGAAGATAACAACTTAACGCCGCAGACAAAAAAAAAACACGCAAACACTAAGCAGTCACCTCGTCTACTTATTCACTCGCCTTCTGTCTTTGTTCACAATTTAAGAATCTACTTACACCTACATTTGCAGCGGTAGACATAGCGGTGACTGTAAATTTTTGCTCGGTCCTGTGTTGTTATTCTAATAAATTATGTTGAATAGTCCTTAATGTTTATTGTTTACTCTCGATTCAAATGAAATCAAATAATCCTTTAGGTTAAAATAACAAAGTACATATAGGTTTAAATAAGAAATTCTGAAACCAATTTTTCTTTCTATTAAACAGTAAACACTAACATTTAATTTAATATTTTACAAAATATAAAAAATAGGTACGGAAGTATCCTCTGCGTCCCATTGCTTAGAATATTACCAAAGCAACTGTTGTACACTCTTTTTAATAAAAATTTCAGGCGAGATTTCCAACCTTACAATCAAACATGACCTCCCAAACTGGAACCATGACCAGAAGGATGACTGCCCAGGAAACTGCCCTTAAACTGAAAAATGCGCTGGAAGAATTAAAAGAATCTAAGGACTTCTGTGACCAGCTCCTTAGGGAACGCGATGAATGTGAATTAGAAATAAAAAAAACATTCGAAACTAACGCGCAATTAAAGAATGAATTGGTAGAACTGCATGCCCGTCTCCACGAGGTCACTGAACACAGAGAGGAGCTTCTACATACCATCAGCACCTTTGACCAGTGCAGCAGCGTCTTCGAGCAGACACTGATCCGGAACAATGAGTTGGAAAGTGAGCTGCGTGACGCCAACAAAACCATACTGCATATGGAAGAAGAGAAACAAGATCATGTTTACTCACAGACCATGAACTTATACGAGGAGCTCATTGGGACCCCTAACAACCAGGTAGCAGTTCCCAATTCATACACAAATATTAACAGCCAATGTAAACATTGCAGTAGGCAAACAAAAATGACAGGTAGAAATAGATTAAAGAAATACATAAAAATTAATAGATTCATAAATAAAACAAAAAAAGTTATAAAGCAGCAGAAAGTTTATACTAAAAATTTACAATTGAGAAAAGAAAAAATTGATTTGTTAGATAGCCTTGAAATTTATCAAAATAAGTTACTTGAAAGTAGGTTGCAGTATGATCAGGCAGTAGGGCAGTTGCAGGTAGACATCTCTCGGTTGCAGGAGTCATTGCAGTCAATGACATATAAATATAACTCTTCTCAGGAACAAATCTCTGAGCATATCCTAGCTGCAAATAAACTTTTGAACATAAACTCCACCAACCAAATTTATAAATCCCTGCCAAACATTAATTTGAAAACTGTACTGGACTCAAGTGATTTAAGCTTGCAGTTATGTCCATTAGAACAAAGTTTAAATTTAAACTGCTCAAAAACTTATGATGTTGTCTCTCAAAAGCCTACTCACGAATGTGCTAATGTTCATGTATATTCAGATAAGCTAGGAATTGGTTATGGTTCCTTATTGAATAGGTCATTGAGCTGTAAAATTATTAATAACTGTATGCCAGACACATCACTGGATCAAATTGTAAATAGTATACGAAACAGCTCTTTCAACTCAAACTCGATTATTGTATTAATGTTAGGGAACAGTCAAAACGTTAGTAAGAAAAATATTATAAAGAATTGGACCATTTTGACAAATTTAAATGTCAAAAAAATTATCCTCTGTTCCCTACCATTTTCAAAATATTATACAGTAACACAAAATAACAGTATTCATATGCTGAATACTTTGTTATTTAATTTATCTCAGCGTCACAGTGACAAATTTGTGTTTTTTGACACAAATAAATTCATTAATAATTCATTTCATTTGACTGGCAGCTCTTTACACTTGCCTATTAAATTTAAAAAACGAATAGCTACTTTGTTAGCTTATAATATTAATTGTATTTTAAACTCAACCATATCACATGGTTGTCAACATATTAGTAATAGTACTAATTTAGATATTATTAACTTGACAACCTCTGACACTTTAAACTAAGGGGGAAGACAAAGGCTGGGTCTAGTTTTATTGTTGTACATCAAAACATACAAGGCCTAGCTGGCAAAGAATTAGAATTATCATTAGTTTTGCAAGATTTAAACGCCCATGTAATGTGTGTGACTGAGCACTGGTATAGGGACTATGAATTAATGTTAAGTATTGACAATTATAAGGTCGGTAGTTCGTTCACAAGGGAGACTACAACTAGAGGTGGGTCACTTATTCTATTGAAAAATCAATTTAACTGTAAAGAACGAAAAGATATTGTATCTCTCTCCATTGAGCGAACTATTGAACTTGCATGTGTTGAACTAGATCAATATATTGTCATAAGCGTATATAGCCCGCCAGACGCTAATTACCAACTTTTTGAAGACACTATGGATAAAGTCTTATCAAAAGCATCAAAATCAAAAAAGAATTTAGTAGTATGCGGTGATTTTAATATAGACATATTAAAAAAAACACAAATTTCTATGAGATTTCTTAATCTCTTTGAATCGTATAACCTAAATAATGTTTTTGAAGAACCTACCAGAGTGACTCCAACAACGGCTACTTGCATAGATAATATTTTTTGTGATATCAAAATAACAAATAATATCTATTTTACAATGTCTAAGCTCCGACCATAGAGGACAAAAGGTCACATTTCCGTCTGGTCCGGCCTTGAGCGTAGTAGATATAGTTTATAGACCAGTCACTGCAAACAGGATAAATAGATTTAAGGATAGGATTTTTGATGGTGTGAAAACATTAATACCAAACAGTAGTAGTAACGTAGACAACTTATATGAAGATCTTTTTAACTTAATTAAAAGCGAATTTGCATCAATTTTCACAAAAAAAAAGGTTAAGTCTAATCGGTTTACAAGTAAGTTTAATGAATGGGCTACACCAGGTATTTATAAAAGCAGGAACAAGTTATATGATCTGTATAGTATTAGAGAACATTCTCAGGACCCACATATTATAGAATATGTTAAAAAATATTCAAAAATCTTTAAAAAAGTTTGTGCCCAAGCAAAGACGAATCATCTTCGTAGGATAGTTTCAGGTTCAAAAAATAAAGCCAAAGCTACCTGGAATATCATTAACAAAGAAACCGGTAAAGATAAAACGAAAGATCGTTCATATTCATTAAAAGATGGAGGTAAACTAGTTAAATCTGATGCAGAAGTAGCTAATATTTTTGAAAAGTACTTTGCTAATATAGCACCATCTACTACTAAAGAACTTAACTCTTCTGCAGAACTGTCTGAATCCATTCTCAAATCCAATATTGATGAGTGTGATTCACCACTATACTTTAGATACGTAAGCACCGATGTAATTATGAACGCATTCAATGAAATAAATATGAAAAAAACCGAGGATCTTTGGGGAATATCCGTATGTATAATTAAAACTATCATTGAAATCATAGCACCTCTTTTAGCGATCATTTTTAACAAATGTATTGATGAAGGAAAATTCCCAAATTTAATGAAATTTAGTAAAATAGTACCGTTATTTAAATCTGGTGACAAAAATAACCCCTCAAATTTTCGACCGATATCAATCTTACCGGTTCTAAGTAAAATTTTTGAAAAGATTATATTCAATCAGCTACTATTTCACTTCACATCAAACAATTTATTGCATAATAAACAATTTGGTTTTACAAAGGGTCGCAGTACTGCTGATGCTGGAGTCGCTCTGTTGAAACATATATTTGATGCCTATGATAGTAAGCATGATGCTGTGGGAATCTTTTGTGACCTCTCTAAAGCGTTTGATTGTGTTGACCATGAGACCCTGTTGAGAAAACTACGCCATTATGGTGTATCAACTAATGCATGTAACTTATTTAATTCATATCTCACTGAGAGAACACAAAAGGTTTCTATCAATGGAGCAGAGTCTCCTGGAGCACCTCTCACTATGGGTGTGCCCCAGGGTTCGATATTGGGACCGTTACTGTTTCTAATATATATTAATGACCTTCCATACTTTGTCGACGGTGCTTGTGAGATAGTGTTATTTGCTGATGATACTTCACTACTTTTTAAAACTCCAAGGGGTAAAGAATTGTTTGACGATGTAAATGGTACTCTCTCGCGAGTACTTCATTGGTTCACCGTTAACAATTTATTGCTTAACGCGACCAAAACTAAATGCATTAAGTTTACAATGCCCAATGTCCGACAAGTTCCAACAAGGGTTGTTGTTAAGGATGAACAACTAGTTACTTCAAATACTGCAACTTTTTTGGGAATTACTTTGGATGATAAGCTCCAGTGGGGTCCTCATATCATGACCTTATCAAAGAGACTAAGCTCCGCTGCATACGCTGTAAGAAAGATAAGGTTTCTGACTGATGTTGAAACGGCAAGACTAGTTTATTTTAGTTATTTTCACAGTATCATGTCATACGGCATCTTACTATGGGGCTCAGCTGCAGATATAGAGACAATTTTCGTATTGCAGAAACGAGCCGTGCGGGCTATTTATAAACTTAAATCAAATGAAACACTTAGAGAATTGTTTAAAGAAGTTAAAATACTTACAGTTTACTCGCAATACATTTACGAAAACCTAATTTACGTTCGAAAAAACTTACACTTATTTCCTAAAAATAGCGATTTGCATAACTTCAACACAAGACAAAAAAATAGGCTTGCCGTTCCACATTTTAGGCTTCATAAAGTTGGTCACTCATTTATGGGTAGATGTGTAATATTTTTTAATAAATTACCTGAAAATTTAATTTCATTGCCTTTAGATAAATTTAAAACAGTTGTAAAAGATGTATTAATGTCGAAAGGATATTATAAAATTGATGATTATATAAATGACAAAGATATATGGAAATGTTTAAATGCAAACAATTACAATTATTGTAAATCAATTTTGAAAAGAGGCAATGACAATAGTGACTGAGTTTCTTGCGCCGCTTCTTCTCAGCACTGGCCCAAACTGTCCCGAAGCGGTGGTAGGGTCAATTTATATGTTGGGACGTGTAAAAGTGCTAATTTGTTAGCCTAATTACAAAAATAAATTGATTTTATTGATTTTATTGATTTATTGAACTTCTCAAAAATCAACAGAAAAAGTTTTGCGGTTAAGTATTTGCTTCGAAATCTTGTTCAGGACTTGAAGAAAGTTTAATTTTTTAGTAAAAATATATAAAAAATTTCTATAAAAGCGGTCAATATTTCGAATCTAACTATTAAATGTTCCGCAGAAGTTAAAATATGGTCCGCGGATGACTTAAAATTTAGCGTATATTCATGAGTGAAACTTCGAGAAATGGCCTTGCCTCGCCCACGCCCTAAAAACACTGCCAGTGCGTGAAAAGCAAGAATGTAACAGGCCCGCTGGGATCAGAAGTCAGAAGGGCTATTCCGTAAAAAGAAATCATTCAAAACGATAACTTGTGCAGACGACAACAAAAAAATTATTGCAATATTGCCCTTATTACATACCACAGTTTTTACCTTGCCGTTCGAGTGTCATTTATTTATTTATTTATTATGTAGACACAAAACAGGTGACAATCAGGTAAGATTATTAAATACATGAAGACAACTAAATGTGTTCGCTAGATTACAACCCAAAATATGTATCTAAGTTTGAAGCAAGATCATATTTTGTGTTTAACAGTGAAGGTAAAGACATATTTGTTTTTTCCAATAAAAGTCCTAAAGTTAACAGATAAGCTTAATTATTATTGTTAAGTATGTGTGTCGGGACGTATGAATAAGACGACGATTGGAAACGCACTGTCATTTATTGGCAAGTAGGCAATGTCGGGCGCAGCCGTTATATATATGCATGCGTATACACAACATTTCCTCCCTTACAATTAAACATCTAGGTATACTAAACATCTATACAAAAAAACTGTTTATAATTAACCTTTGGGACCGACCGTAAAACCATGTTCGAAGACCCTGACCTTGTATGTTCAGAACTAGTTCCTGCAGTAGCAGTACTGGGATCAGTAGACGCTTCAAAGAACTCATCAGAGACACTTTGTGGCGTATCTTCAGGCATAGTCACAGTATGGCCCGAGTGAGGGCTCGCGTCACACTTATCTCCCTCTCCTACATTCGAAAATACAGTGTTGTCCGGCCCATGTTCAGGTACAGAAACTGCTGATAAAGTGGAAGCAACAGAGTCTAAGTTAAAATCAGACAGTTCCACTGGGCTGGTATTATGTAACTGTGAATTATCAATGGTCGGTCTTTTGTCAAGTACAAGCTGATTTTTATGTTTTTTTATTTTTGTCATAGTACTGCTATCTAAAACTAAGTAAACTGTTTTAGCGATTCGTTGAACTATGGTGCCCTTGTTCCAAGTAAATTTTCCGTTAACATAGTTTTTCTTAAACAATACACAATCACCAGGTTCAAAACATTGTCTATTTTTTCCTCCATAGGCTTTACCCTGTAAGCACTGATTACGCACAACTGTAGCTAGGGTGTCGGGTGAGCACGGCGGCGATGGTGTTTCAGGGAGTAACAAGTCGAACCGAGTACGAAGTTTTCGCCCAAATACCAACTGTGCAGGCGAAGTGCCTGTAGTAGCGTGTATAGAATTTCTATAATCAAAAAGGTATTTAGATAAACTTTCACTCATTTTATTTACATTGCTCGAAAGTAAACAGGACTTTATTCCCTTTTTAACTATTTTAACATAGCACTCCGCCTGCCCATTGCTAGCTGGGTGATACGCAGGAGATGTCACATGCGAGATGCCATTAGCAGCACAAAAATTTACAAATTCCAACGAAGTAAAACATGTGGCATTGTCACTAACTATTGTGTGTATGAGGCCGAATCTAGACATAAATTCGTAAAGTTTAGTTATAAGAGCTGACGAGGAAGTACTGCTCATTTTATATGCTTCGATCCATTTGGAGTAAGCATCAACAATAATTAAATAAATATGATTATTTATAGGCCCTAAGAAATCAACATGCACTCTATAAAAAGGTTGAGGTGGGTGGGGCCACGAAGCAAGCGGCGCACGCGCCGGTGAGGGTCTTAGTTGTTTACATATTTCACAACCTAAAATCATTGCTTCGATAGCCTTATCGATACCCGGAAACCAAAATCTACTTCGCGCTTCAGCTTTGCATTTTACAATTCCTAGATGGGACTTGTGAAGTTCTAATAAAATGTTAGTCTGAAGTTTTTCTGGTATGACAATTTTATGGCCACGCATTACTATGCCATTTTCTAAAGACAACTGGTTTTTACATAGAAAATAGGGTTGAATACTATTATGTGTCTTTTTTGGCCAGCCATTCAAAATAAAATTGGATACTACACTTAATGCTTTATCATTTTTTGTCTCATGACGTAGCATATTTAGGGTAACCGGTAAATGGTCATCTATGACAAAATTTATATACGAGGCCCTGTCTTCCACAAAACGCGCCTGCTCGCTCGCTTCCTGGCCCTCCGCGCGCTCGCTGTGGTTGCTGCCGCATGACTCACTATCGCCCGCAATCGCCCGGGACAGGTAATCGGCGCTGTTGTCCGCGCTACGAATGTATTCTATAACATAATTATATGCGCTTAGAAACATTGCGTAGCGTTGGAGCCTATTCGCCGACACTTCCGGTACACCACGATGCGGACCAAAAATAGTAATCAGCGGCTTGTGATCTGTCCTAAGAACGAAAGGTGTAGATCTGCCGTACAAGTATTGGTGGAAACGACGGACACCAAATATAATGGCAGTCGCTTCTTTTTGTATCTGCGAGTACCTTCGTTCTGCGGCATTAAGAGTGCGCGAAGCAAACGACACTGGCCGTTCGAGACCATTTTCTTCGACTTGGGACAAAACAGCTCCTAGGCCCGTGGAAGACGCGTCTACAGTCAAAATAATTTTTGCGTTAGGATTAAAATGAGCTAAGACCTGATCGGAAACTAGTATGTTTTTTACTTTATTGAATGCATCGTCATGTCTTGAATCCCAGTTCCATTTGACATTTTTACGCAATAAGTCGTATAAAGGGCTTAAGATCGACGATGCGGATGGAATAAAATTCCTGTAGTAATTAATAAGTCCTAAAAAGGATTGCAACTTGCTAACATCGCTTGGAACTGGAGTTTTTAAGATCGCTTCAATTTTCTGAGATGATTTATTCAATCCATGCTTGTTAATTTTAAACCCTAAATATTCTACCTCATCTTTGAAAAATTCACACTTTGCTCTCTGAAGAGTAAGGCCTGCGTCTTGAAGACGCCGAAGTACTTCATGCAACCTACTCAAATGAACAGAGGTACAAGGGGCAGTTACCAGCACATCATCCATCATACAGAGAACACCATCTATGCCTGACAGCACACTCTCCATTACACGCTGGAAGATGGCTGGTGCGCTCGCTAACCCGAAGACTAACCTTGTGTACATAAATAATCCCTTATGTGTATTAATGCAAGTGAACTTTTGTGATTCTTCGTCCAAAACACATTGGGCATAAGCTTGTGAAAGGTCTAATTTACTGAATTGTTGACCACCGTGCAATTTAGAAAATAATTCACTTGCTGTAGGCAATGGGTATTGGTCGACTAACAGCTGTTTATTTATAGTTACGGAGTAGTCCGCACACAACCTTATCGAACCGTCGCGTTTTAGCACGGGAACAATAGGCGATGCGTACTCTGAATGCTCGACCGGTTTTAAAATACCAATACGCACCAGCCGGTCTAACTCACTACTGACCTTATCACGCAGTGCGAAAGCCATGGGCCGCGGCTTGAAAAATATAGGTTTAGCATTTTTTTTTATATTGAGTTTTACTTTGTACTTATTGAATGTACCTAATTTCTCAGAAAACACACTAGGAAACTTTTCTTGTAATTGATTTGAAACATTAGACAAGTCTTCACAGTAATTCATGGGGGCCATTTCCAATTTGAAAAGAGAAATGAAGTCCCGGCCTATCAGGGGCGGCCCTCCATCGTCTATTACATAAACGTTAATTGTGTGCGACTTGTTAGCATACGTAAAAATTAATTTTGCTACTCCTATACAGCAAATACTTATACCGTTATACGCTACTAAACGTTTATAACTTTTTGACAATGGCACATGTTGGAAATATCTTTTATAAGTTTCAAAGGATATAGCTGTGACAGCTGATCCGCTATCAATTTGAAACTTCAACGGTACTCCCTGAACATTCAATGTCAAAGTCATTGGTTCTCCGTGGAATGTACGGATATTAAAACACTCACCATCATCGCCGTCCTCACCGACACCCTCGCTGTTCATGTAATTTATTTTCTTGCACATACGACGTAGATGGCCCTTAATATTGCATTTTTTGCAAGTGTAATTAGCGAAACGACACTGGGCTGACGTGTGGTTTTTAAACCCACAAACAGAACACGGCACTTTTGCACTAGCACGATTTGTCGACGAAATTTTGTACAGCTGGTCGGCGCGGGACGGGCCTTGCGCCGCCGCCGCCCCCGCGCGCGCGCTGCGCACGCTCTCGGCCAGCTCCACCGCCTTTGCCAACGTCAGCTGGTTTGGATCCTGAGCAAACAATTTTTCTCGCTCCGCTCCCGGCAGCATTCCCATAACGAAATGGTCCCTTAATGCTTCCTCCACGTTTAGGAATCCACAGTGCGCCGTCAATCCGCGTAATCTCGCCGCCCATTGAGGGTAAGTTTCACCTTGTAATTGAGTCGCAGCGTAAAACTTGTATCTCTCACCAAAACCACAAGTTTTTGATACAAAATGCACGTTGAGCAAGTTGATTATGTCTTCATACGGTACTTCGTGTAGACTTTTAGGCCTTGCTAAATCTGCAGCAAGTTTATACGTCGACTCGTTGAGTGCGCTCAACAAGATCGCCCGCCGCTTCACGCCCTGAGAATCGGTAGCTGCCACAACATCGTTAGCTATGAACCATTGCGCAATCCGATCTCTAAACACTTCCCAACACTGCGTGTTATGATCGAAACTCGTTAATAACCCGAGCTGAGACATTTTTCCGGAATATTTTTGTAATTTTATATATCGCGGGTAGGACTCGTTGCCACTGTTAAGTATGTGTGTCGGGACGTATGAATAAGACGACGATTGGAAACGCACTGTCATTTATTGGCAAGTAGGCAATGTCGGGCGCAGCCGTTATATATATGCATGCGTATACACAACAATTATTATCACGGAGAACAGTTTTAATTGTTTTTTGAAGATACTTGGATTAGAAATAAATACGTCAATATCGTCGGATCCCTGCGAAACATCCATATACAAGCGACACATACGGCTTACAGGTTTATGAAAGGATGTGTTATTCCGGCAAACTTAAAGTGAAAAAAGTCGCGGGTGTCGAGTCCTGTATGTAATATTAAAATTTAGGCAAGCAAGTAGGGACGAAGAATCAACTACGGAATGAATTAGTTTATGGAGAATTTACGAAAAATAAAACCATTATCGTTTTATCGGGTCTTTGTATCGGGCAGAAGACGTTAGGGCGCGTTCACGTATAACAGGTACGTTTAAACGTGTACGTTATAACTTATAAGTGTATGTAGTAGTTTGAGCAGGTTCACACATGATATAGTATTATGGAACGAGTATACTGCGATGGATCCGTTATAAAGGATCCTGTATAAACGGACGTTATATGTGAACGCACCCTAACATTATGTAAATGAAATGAAAAATTATTTGCGAATAAAAAAAATTGGTTGCCTGTAAAGTCGGTATACGCGCGAAAGTTTTACGTGACAACGACTCTGAGTGGTAAAATAATTTTAATGTGAATATTCATTCGGATAACATGAACCGGTGTGTATGCCTATCTCTCTCTCTCTCTCTCTCTCTCTCTCTCTCTCTCTCGCTCTGTCTCTCTCGCGCGAAACGTGAGCGGAGCAGCGTAACGCAGTTTCTTGAGGTGTCACCCGGCAAACCAATTTATAAGACGTTGTCACGTCAAAAGGGTACATTTAGGTGGTAGGTTTAACATAGTGGTTCAGTTGTTTCAGCCATATTATAACAGCATGCAAATTATATTAAATCATTTTCAAATACTATATTCAATTTCAATTAAATAGATATTTATCACAAAATTACTTTTGCTTGGCTAAAATAATGCATGTTTTGTATGACTTACGTTTCGTATCGAGCCGCGACTCAGTGGCGGCGTGCTTCAGCCCGCCCTGATTCATCTCACTGATGCGGCACGTCAGCAACCATTTCAGCTCGGCTGTAACAAATGAACAGTTATGTTAGTATTTATCTTTGCAGAAAATTCCGTTCACCCTTCCTTCAATATAAAAAAAAATGGCTTTAGTTGATGGAATCAGGCATTACTTTGCGGAAATCCGTCATGGATTGAAAGTGGCGAAACGCGCGTCGAGTGTTTTGTTGGTGTCAGTGTTGTGTTTCCAGGTGCATCTTCTGTGTCATATTGTGAGTTGTATTGTAAGTCCTGCGACTTCTAGCTCGTGTTTTTAAGTGCTTGCTGTTTGAAGCAAAATAATTCTCTTATTTAGCTTTAAAATGCCTTTATTGCCCAAAATAAGGATCTTTCTGGGGCAACATATTATGCACCCAGACGAGATAGCTAATGTCTCTCTCCAAAGAATCTGGAAATTCCTGGATTCAACAGGGCTAAGCAGTGAACTATAAACATAAACTGCCACTATAGATCAACGCTGGTCGAGGATTCAATATTAAGCCAAAAGTATATACAATAATAATAATTAATACTTTGTGATATTTAACGCTACAGCAGTATCCTGTTACCTAAGATGGGATAAAGGTGGCTTTTTATTTTTTCAAGATATTGCGCTTTTTAACCTTTAAACTAGGTAAAATTTCACAGTCCAGCGTATACGGAATCGTATTTCCTAAGTATTTTCTTAATCCTCAGAATTTGTATTAAATAACACTGAAATAATTCACTGATTTACATTGTACTCGTATACAAGTGCTTTAGCTACTTACCACTGAGTCAATGTATGTGATGTTGCTGTATATTTAATTATTTATTAATAAATAGATTTCTCTGTTTGTTCTTAAAGTTAGCAGAACATCTTATAAATCAATGAATCGTATCCGATTGGAACTAAAAATATTTGTTTAATCGATTCCATATGGTGTTAACTGTTCGATAAAGACCCGTAAAACATTTTCCCCGCGTTCTTGTAATCGAGTTTAGCAGTAATTATAACTGTGTAAATGGTTTTATTGCATGTAGAGATACACATCAAAAATTTTGTTTATGGTTTGTTAATTACGGAGGAATTAATTTTAAATAATAGTTTCAAATACATAATCATGATTGTATAAATAATAAATAAATATACAACAACATCACATACATTGATCTGACTCCGTGGTAAGTAGCTTTTAAGCACTTGTGTTACAGATATCAGAATCAACACTGGTATTACAAATAAACTTAAAACACCCAGACCAGTAAAAACAGACATATTCATGCCCGCAAATGTTTGTACAGTGCGGGGATCGAACCCGCGACCTCTTTGTTAATATTTAACTTCTTGACCATTACACCAAAGTGGTCGTCAATAGTATAGTAAGTTTCATGAACATTCGCTAAGCAACTAAATATGTTCCCCTTCCTGTTACTAAAATGTTCCTTTACCCAAAGGTCGTCTGTAAGAGATCGCTCTCCGCGATAAGACCGCCTAAATTGTACATCTATTTTTGTTAATCCTGTGTGTAATTTTGTATATTTTATTTGCGATAAAAAGTTATACAGTTATTAGTTAATCTATATTATTTCTCTAAAGAAATTTCCCTCGGAAAATTTTAGGGCAACGAGCATTCATTATGGCATATAGGTAAAAGGAGGTTTTGTAATTGAATGAAACAAAAAAAAAACACATTTAAATACACGTACCTAAGTTCGGCAGGGATAGGGGACTTTTTAACCTCATAATTGACTAAAACAACACACAAGAAGTCACATATTCACTAGATGCACTTTTTGTCAGCAATATTAGTATCAATATTAAAATCTAAACATTTGTAGTCATTATTCTACAAAACTTATCACAATCGACCATAAACAAAACTAAGTTTTGATCAAAATCTATTACACATGCACTAAAACAAGGGTATGATATACTCTGATTATTTTGTGGACTCTGCTATCAATACTATCAATTTGATAAGTCATATCATATGAGAAACGTATGAATCGGAGAGGCGTTATCAGGAATTAGTGTTATTATTTTTATTAACGAGACACTAAAATGTGGTTTATATTTACAAATAAAGTGTATGACTAATAGGTTGAATCAATGTGTTCCCCGTGATTGTAAAAAAACACCGTTTTTTTCATATTTATCTATACACGACATAACGTCAAGGTAACTGAGTGGCATCTTATTGACCTGTAAAATACTTAGGTCGATTCTGATGCATAATATTAAATAAATAAATGTTTCACAACAATCACACCAATTCTCTAGTTCCAAATTAAGCTACGAGGCTTGTGCTATGGGTACTAGACAACGGATAAACATACTTAAATACTTATTTTTTGTAAATAAATACATTAATATGTATTTATTATTTATTTTTATGGATAATTCCATAGTAAACACCCAGACCAGTACAAACACACATGTTCATGCATACTTATGCTTGTACTGTGCGGGGATCGAACCCGCGACCCTGGGTTTTAGAAGTCCGACATGTGGACCACTGCACCAAGCGGTCGTCATATATATTACGAGTATATTACATATAAATATATTTCTTGGGCTCTCGTCTGTTTTAATGCGATGTTAAGACTGACTTAGAGCAACTCCTTTATTCACCTGAAAAAAAAAACCGTCGAAAAATTTGTCGTCGTCGTTGAAAATTGCAGTTAATCAAATAGTTCCGTAACCCTGTATTGTATTCTGCCCCCTTTACAAAGTAGGAAAGTAGAGATTAGCTACCAAATCTTACCTTCAAACAAAGCCCCTATGAAAAGCCTTTTCTTTCAATAAATGACATATTTCTTACTTGGAAATCTGCGTCTCACAGTGTCAATAGGCAACTTATCAATTCAAAAATGAGAATTCTAGCGTCTTACCTCACGTCAAGGTAGGTAAGCTTAGTGATGACATCACGTTCGGTTAAGTCATTGTTTGGTATTAGTAGAGCTGTTGAAGACTATTTTGTATGATTACGTTTAACTGGCTGGACAGAAAACTTAGGAATAGAATGAGAAACGGTCAAGCCACACCTTTTCCATCATACTTTAAGATCAGTGCCTGATCGGCCACGAAACAAAGCCTTATTTTTTACGCGATGGAAATGCGTCAGAGCGTGTTCAAATATAATGTCACTTTTACATTTTCATTGAAAAGTGTATGTTATTATTAGCGTATGTAATTGTATGAGCGAGTTCACATGTAATACAGTATTCCGGATCCAGTAGAAAATACCGATTCGACAAAATAAACAGCAATCCGTCAGCAATCCGTTTTACAGGTCCGTTTAATAGTACATGTCCGTTTAATAGTACATAATATGTGTTTTTAGCATATGTAGTTGTCATACAGCTGACGCGAGTTCACATATAATACAGTATTTCGGATCAAGTATACCCACTGACCTCTATATATACAGGGTGTAAAAAAAACCTTAACGAAGCCGAATACCACATATTCTACCAATTTTAACGATAATTTTTTTCCTTTACACCATACTGGGAAGTTAACGGTTACTGAGATATTGATGGTTAAAGTTGGAAAAAAAAATTGATGATTTTTACAGAAATGACTTCTGTCCGTTATAACTGAACTTTTTTCCAAAGAAACATGATACAAATTTTCATAGTTCTTTCATAAAAAGCCTTTAAATGGCACACTTCGCAATGAACAGCGCACACTCGAACCGAACCGCGTCGCGGCGGGCGTTAAGCAACACGCCCCGCGGTGACTTTTCCGCGTGCGCGCTGTTAGAATTAATTATTTTTTTTGATGTCAAAAAATAAAAGTTGTTTCCCAGCAAAAAATTCTTTTTCATACGATTTGGTTTGATGTACTGAACGCGTGGTTGACAGCTTCGTTAAGGTTTTTTTTTACACCTTGTATATAGAGGTCAGTGAGTATACCGAACCGTTTATCGGATCTGGATGATTATGATGTGGACTTTATGACTGTGATTAATAAAACAAATGAAGATTGTTGGTCCCGGTTCCCGGAACAAAATAACTGTCACGGAACTTGCAACAAAAATAATCAACGAAATAAATAAAAAGTGCGAAAGTTTGGTATCGACTTTCCTTACAGGCGAAGTGGGAGACAGATGTCGCAAACCTTTTAGTAAAGGGGAAACGGAAAAATGAGTTTAGTTTACTATGTCAGCTGCTATTTATTTCGCTGTATTAAATAAGGAGATACTTATTATTTATGCATACAAAGGATAAATAATAAGTATCTCCCCTGTAATAGATACAAAGATTGCCCTTTGAATGTCGCCATTTTTTTTGTACGCTAGAAATGTACTGGCAACCCCCCTGAAGGCAATCTTATATATGTATATATTATATATAGCTTAAGCACTTGTGTTACAGATATCAGTATCAACAGTGGTATTACAAATAAACTTAAATAAACACATATTACAAGTACAAACAGACATGTTCATGCACAAAAATATTTGTACAGTGCAGAGATCGAACCCCCGACCTCTTAGTTATTAGTCAACTTCTTGACCATTACATCAAAGTAGTCGCGACATGCAATTCTTTAAAATCTGAGATAGATATTTCGTACTCAAAGCATAGCCCCCTCTCCCAAAGCCGTTGGCCGAAGTTTTGAATGTAGCTATCTCTACCACTCTTACATGCTTGTACGTGCCAAAGAACGGGATAGCTAGACCCGAAAGTACGGACGAAAAGTTAGTGCATCAGTGGCCATAGTCTGCAGATTCGGATGTAGCTATCTCTGTCACTCTTACAAGCTTATGAGTGCAAAGAAACAGGTTAGCTAGATTCGAAAATACGACTGACGAAACGTTACGGCGTTGTCTATGAACAAAAAAATCTTCATGAATTAGTTAAGGTGTCTGAAACAAGAAGTATGTATTTGTGGTAATGTAATTATCGGACAGGATAATATCATAATGTAAATTGCAAATCCATAATGACAATAATCTTGAGAAAATAAATTAATCATTGTAATCCGACATTTTAATCTAGTTTGGTAGCACTGACATTGTTCTCCACTTCGTGAGGCCTCTTGGAACTGATTTAGCGTGGATTCGACCAAACAGGTTTAGGAGTTTAACGAGAATAGCTTGATGTATTGACATAGAAAAAAAAAACAATAATTGAAAATAATAGTTTAAATAACCTAAAAAACGCGCTTTTAATATTGATAGTTAATAAGGATAATGGAAAACGCTTATCAAATTATTGCATTGTCATCGGTACTTAATACGTGTACGAAGTTTCAAATTAATCCGATTTCTGGAGTTGGTGAAAATTGAGCTCAAAGAAATACTCACAACGTACCGAAAGCAACTTTTAAATCAGTTATAAAGAAAAGGAAGGGAGGCAGGTTTTTTGAATAAGTATCTAAACTTGGACACAAGCACAACAATGTCTTGTAAACTACCTATACGAATGCAATCTCCAATAAAATGTTATTACTTAAAACCAATCATGGACCTATCAGGCAACTCAAATGGCAGATACATACATACAGCCAGAGCTAATAAAAGCGTGTTAAAAACCCCCGATATGGGCCAGGAAAACAGCGTCGACGGCCGAACCGAATTTGACCAGCCATAGTATAGCTAAGAAACATCATGAATAAATTATCTTTCAAATAAAAAAAGATCGCACTGATATCGGACCATCCGTCCAGGAGCTACGATGCCACAAACATACACATAACGTCACACAAACAGAATCGGGGTCAAACGTACGAGTATAACACTCCTTTTTTTGTCAGGTGTTTAAAAATCGGTGAAATTCGAGAAATGCGAGGGCAGGGGATAGAGTTCCGTTTTTACCTTTTGGGTACGGAAACCAAAAAAAAATGTCTATTCAATACAAAATAATGAATAATAACCATAAAAAAGCAGTCTACTTTTATTTACTTTCAATTGCGTGGCTTACGATGTAACTGTGACGCTGTCGGGTCAGTTATGTAAGTGCCCTGCTTGTTTCGGTTCCAATGTTATATGGAATACCTTCTTTTATTTATACTATCTTGTTTCTACCTACTACTACTATTACCACAGATTACTAAATAGTTACTACGTAACAGATAAATCACTCCATAGAAAAATTTCGATACCTACAGCGTTAATAGACTACTTTTTCTGCCGCGTACAATAATGCACCTGCAGCTCTGAGTATAAAGTCACTATTGCTTTGCAGCTGCGCGAGACCACGTGACGTGAGACCGAGTGACAATCGAACTAGGGTTGACACTTTCGGTAAAAATATTTCAACCACATTTTTCTAAAATGGTATTTGATTGACTGTTGTTGAAATAATATAACATTATTGATTAACAAATGTGAAATAAGAAATTCAGCCTGTATAAGGTATAACAAGCGAATTATGAGCTACTTAATTGTGACTCTTGCTATCTCTTTCTAAAACGAATCTGTCATTTGTGGAATCTGGCGTTTGTAGATTATTAGTAGGTAGGTACATTTCGAGAATCGGTCAATTTTATTGTCAACTACGTAGGTACCTACCTACCTACCTAGTCATTTCGCTAATTAATTAGTCATTAGTCGACTAAACCACCACGTCGAGTAGGTAGGTAGGTAGGTACACACAGTTCGTAGGTGGTGCGCAGCCCATAAAAAGTAGACTTAAGGTAAAATAGGTACTTAGGTATTATTTCGATAAAGAAACTGACCTTTCACAGTAGGTATTACATTTTAATTCAATAAAGCCGAACCCCAATTTACCTGAATTTATCCAATTTACCTACGTAGGTACCACCTACTAATTTGTTTATTTTTATACTTTGTAAATAAATTACTAACTTACCGGGTAATAATTACATTTTCTTTATAAGCTGGTAGACTAAAAAAAGAAAGCATTTTATTTCTCTTAGTATTCGACCTACACCCATCAACAGCACATACATTTCCACCACCAGAAGTCATTTTTCTTAAATAAAGCTAACGTTTAACAAGCACAGATTACTTATTTGGTTCGTATGAAAACTAAATTGATCGTAAGCGTAACACGAATAATTATAGTGCGTCGTGAGCGCATCCGACGGTTGTTGGCAGTCCACTGAAATCGCACCGACGGCGGTGCGGGCGAGAGTAGGCTATTACCGCGCGCAAGTACATCGAGTGAGAGAGGCCTGCTATTACTATCTTTATATGAATCGCAAAGGTGTTCTGAATTAGTTTTATAAGCTATTGCATAGCTTCTATCGCGGGCTTTGAGCGCGGCGACCGAATCAAGAAATTCAGTAACGAAAAAAACCAAACACATCGTCTAACGTCGTTTCAGTTCGGCAGACTTCGGCACTGTGTTTGTGTGCGTGCGACTAGGTACACACATACACCTAGTCGCACGCAATAGTCTTGCAATAGCTTTAGATTTACCGCGGCAGTCCTCCGAGTGCCACACGTCTTTTTTTAAATCAATTATTTATATGATTGAAGCTAACTAAACGTAGGTTCTAAATGGTGTGTCGATACCACTGCTACCTAGCCCACTAATTGTTTTTTTTTCTCTTTCTACTAACAACACTCGAAAACGTATTACTCGTGATTCATGGAATGAAAGATAAAATATCAGTCATTATTATTGTAAGAAACCTAAACACTTTTGGTTTTTATTTAATGAGAATTCAAAGTTCCTATTGGTATTTTGATAGTAGCTATTTTGTCAAGTTGAGAACCAAATAATACCTCTCATACATTTATTATTTTATTAAAAATTGAAATCCACTTTTTTCCTATTTCTGTTTAGGTATAGCAGGTTAGATAAAGACTATTTCTATATAGGTTTATTGTGGGTTTACATCTTTTGTATCAATCTATCTAACAAAAGTTATGCTACTATTTAAACACTAAAATTTGTTAAATAGATACAAAAAAGGTTAACCTTTATACATATAACTTTCCAGTTATCCCCGAATGTGCCTGGTAAACAGCTGGTGAGTTTTAAAGACTGGACGGATTTTGACCAGCCATAGCTAAGAACCACACTGATCAAAATATCTTTTGGGAAAAAAAAACTGCATTGAAATCGGTCCATCTGTTCTTGAGCTCCGATGCCATAGACAGACACACACCCATACATAGGGGTCGAACTTATAACACCCCACTTTTTAATCGGGGGTTGAATAACTCTTTTTATTGCTACTTTTGACCGGTAGTATATAGTATAATCCTCCTGGCCGATTTCGATCATGGCGGCCGATCTCAACAGAGATCAGCGCAATACACAGGTGCACTCACTGTTCCATCACTCTCAAAGTTCGGTGAGACAGCAATCCGACATGACCAGAGAGAGATCAGGCGCAGGACCAACGGCTTAACGTGCGCACCGAGGCACGGGGGTGTAACACCGGTGACCGGTGGTATAATGGACATTGGACATGAGTATGTTTTCCTCAAGTCATGTTTGTTTTACTCTAATTAAATAAAATTATGCATTGTCATTATAGTGGCCCTGGTTGTAATGTTTTCTAGTCTATTCTTAAATGGGAGTGTCATACATGGAACCATTAGAGTGTTATGATGAGTTAAATCTATAATTAAGTAGTGGCCGCCTGCGACTTTGTCCGTGTGGAGACCCTCTATCTTCACAATCCCTAACCCATAAAACTTAACCAAGTGGTACCATCTATCGGTAAGCCTTGAAATGATTTTTCAATTTTTACAAGGGATTGGTCTTGTTGCAGAAAAAAGTAGCTTATGTCACGTCTCTCCTCTACCCCCATACACAAAAATATATCGTAAAATTGCTCCGTTGCGTCGTGAAAGAAAGATAAACAAACTGTCTTTTCCATTTATAATAGTAAGGATTTTAAAATATTTCATTAAATAAAAAAAAAACAACCACATTTACAATATGTATGTATGCTCAACCACATTTTTTTTACGAAAAATGACTGTTAATATGTAACACCGTGACATCTTACATGCTTGTAATAAGGGCAATTTTGCAACAAAAATGGGTATCTTGCTTGATCCATATGTCCAACTGTAACTGAGATTACCTTGACAATAATTGGAAAAGCTATTACTCATATATTGCAAAATTCAGCAATTTTGGACTTTATTTCAAGATAAAATAGTACATCAATTGGATGAGAGTTAAATCATCTTATCAGGAGTAATCATATTTTAATGGCCTCACAAAAATTGTACAGGAAATGAATTGTTTGCTATTATTCTATTATAGAAACAGTATCAAGTACAAGTAATTTTATTGCAAATTATATACAGGATAAATATTTTTTTTAATATTGAACTCATAAGAACCAATAAAAGTTTACATCTTAGGTAGGTGTACACTAACAAAAACATGGTTAAAATTTTTAATAAAATATTTTTTTCTGTCAAAGGTGGTTACTTTCATGAAAATATACTATGAAAAAATCATAAAAATTAAACATGTATAAGGTGTTTATGTGAGCTTGAAATCTTAACATAATGAGCTGAATGACATGTTTAACCTAAGAAAACTAACTATGGAAAAGGAAAACAAGTTGTTTCTGTAAAATTTGTATAATTTAAGGTAAACCATTTAATTTTGAATGATCTATTGTTTCACATTTATAACAAAGTTGTGACTTTGACTACAAAATTTACATTGTGAGGAATAAAATTAGCATAATATTTTCATGGATTTGGGGTTGTATATTGTATGAAAAATGGGGTGATGACATTGTAAAGGCAATGGGACAGAACTGGATAAACATAGCCACTAATAAGGAAGAATGGAAAAGATTGAAGGAGGCTTTTACCCTTGGGGACCATTCATAATGGGAAAAAAGCTATAATAATAATAAAAATTGTATGGATCCATGTTTATTTACTTATAATGGTGGCTTTTAGCATCCTATCAATTATTGGGTGCTGACATTATTGCAAAGACTTTTTCTTTCATATGTTCTGGTCTGGGTGTTATATGTATTTATATATTAGTTTATTTGTAATACCACTGTTCATTCTGATATCTGTAACACAAGTGCTTAAGCTACTTACCATGGAGTCAGATCAATGAATGTGATGTTGTTGTGGTAACTTATTTTATTTTATTTATATGTAATGAAAAAAACATAATTGTTTTGATGATTTCATATTTCAGAACAAACTTTCTGTTTACAGCCTTTCATTAATTGATAAGCAAAATGGAATCTATAGATACAAATTGTATAAGAATAAGTAACTCAAGGTAAACTACAGATAATTAGTTCATGCAATGTTTACACTTACCTGTACGCTGTGTACTGGCGATAAACACTTTGTATGCCATCAAACAAAAAACTTAATCAGACAAACTCTCAATAAAATAAATGACAGATTCTAAGCAGCAACTAGGAAGTAATAAAAGCTATGTGTTGAATCCAAAGATGTCACTAATCTGAAGTGATGTCATTTGAATAAAGATGTTTAGAGCTATCCAACACATAAATTGACTGGGTCGGTTTGAAATAAATCTTTGAAAAATAGAATAACATGTAAATTATCTCAGTCTAATATAAAACCTAATTACAGAGGGACAGAGATCAGAATTCTAGCAGATGCATGCAATTGATTTATTTCAGTCTCGAGCATTTCTATCGCCATCACATCCATGTAGTATCAAAATATTTTCAATGTCAACTTGCCAAGGAAAAAATAGACAATACGGCTTCGCGTATAATCACCTAGTAGGTTGTATAGCCTTCAATGGAAAAACTGGTTTTCTTACACACGACCGTGTTACGAGCCAATTGCAATATCATATGTGTCCTAATTTTACGAATAAACATTGCGTTAACGAACGAAAAATGGGTGTATTCAGACTTGAAAGATTTATGAACTGGCACCAAGAAAATGGATCGCATACATGCCACAACTTCTATGAAGCAAAATAAAATGTTTATTAACAAATAATTTGGTATACTCACAGAAGAAACTTTAAATAATAGTTGAATCACAAACATCACAGACAAAATTGATTTGGATTATTGCACTGCCGAATTAGCAAATCGTGAAACAGCCACACACCGAATTTACACTAAGATTTTTTTACAGCGACAAATGAGTTTTGCGTGTTAGAAACGTATTATGCCATTCATTTTGCGAATAATTGATATAATTTAGAAAGAAACCCGCGAGAACGAAACACCATTTTGAAAGATTGAAGAAAAAATTGTCAAGGATTTTTCCCCTTCCTGTCAGGCGAGGCTTTGCGTCATTGCGACAATTTGACTTTTGTATTCTTAAAGTGCGGTTGCGATTATGGCTCAAGACTCTCTTAACATGACGAAATGTATTTGTTTTTTTTTTCTTCATCACCTAAATATATGTTTAATTTCTATTGAAACGAATTTCTTATGATTTTCTAACTTCAGAGGTCATTGTGAACATTAAATAAACGTTTGTTTAAAACGTTCATGCAATATGACTTAGTTCGTTAAGTTTACAAAAGATGGCTCTATCTAACTCGGCACGACTACGACCTTAAATTTTCTGTTCTCTAAGCGACGACCGGACACGGTTTAGAATTTTATTCTTCTCCTTGCCTTAAAACTTTTCGTTATTTCTATTGTTCATATGGCATAGGTACCTAACTTAATATTTTATTTTGCCCTTTTGTTAAGAAAATCAAACAGTGGCGTCTCAAGTTCTGTTACACATAGTTTGCTAATTGTAATCAGTAGGTAACTATCTCAGTATCGATGGGGAAGTAAAAAACAAATAAATTGCGCACACTGTTTTCAATAATTTAATATTATTTAGCTTGCTACCTACGTATAAATTACTTCATCTTCACCATCATTCACATTGGTGATTGTTCTCCATGAAGCATAGTCTGATTTTAACCCATCGCGTCCCAAGTAAAACGGAAAACCCTTGGTAGTTGAAAGGTAAAAGATGCCGTGGGCACTAGTATTGACTCTTAAGCCCATTACATTCGTTTCCAAAGGAGTTTTGTCATAGCATTGCGCATCTCTAGCCTGCTGTATGCTGTCACACTTCACAGCGATAAACTTTTTAGGGTTCTTCAAGGCGGACACCCATAGGGGTAGCACCCTGAAATGACTGCACGTTGAAACGCAAGGGTACATGAGTAGTTCCGATGGCTGGTACTCCCCTCCGTTTACGTAGAAATCCACATGCCCCATCCTTGTTGCCATGCCATAGCCATCAATATTAGTGTGAATAACCTCTACAAAGTCAGCATTGGATGCGTCCAATCTGTCATCAGAGGTAAGACTTCTAAAGCAAGGCCCAGAGGGGTCAAGAGCGGTTATCTTAGAGATGTTCCTGTTTGTCAAGTTTTGATAGTTCTTGGCAATATAGCTGACGGCGTGGCCGCCAAGGCTGAAGCCTAAGAGCTCTAGTTTGGAAGGGTCCAGCCCAAATGATGTCAGCTGAGCCAAGACTTCAGCTATGTGCTTGCCGATAGGACGCATCAGGCGACTCGATCTGAAAATAATAAGGTTATAAATGTTGAACTAAACGAAATCAATTAGTTTAGCTTTTTTTGTAAGTGGACAATATCACATATTAAGGTTTTCAAGTTAACTGATCATATTTTCTTAACAAAAATGCAAAAAGGCTACGGCTTAAGTGGTTTTACAATTATGTTGTGACCTCTTGCATTTCATCGAACTACTCGTACATTCCTTAGATTTACTAAACCCATTGAAAACGAAGACAATTAAATACCAGTAGTGCCGGTGCATTCATTGACATTTTGTTTGAATTTCTCAATTCTCTTGAGATTATGATTTTCTTGTAAGGTTTGACCAGATTTCAGGATGAGCTTTCTTGACGTGAGTGATGTCACAAACGCCTCATGAATTTCAACTGATTGCCATCCAAAAATAAATAGGGCGGTAGCCTCATAAATGAGGTATAAAGGAGAAGATGCTTATTCTATTTGCAATTTATTCATGATCATTGCGCTACAGTTCGACAAGATTGAACGCGGTCGGTACAGACAGGCAGTGGCGCGAGGGTAGTGCATTATTTCGAGTTGTAAGGTGATGTCGTGGTCATGCTATCTCGCTCTTCTAGCGTCTGTCAGAATGGGTAGCCTGATGTGATGTCGTCTGTACAATCACAGTCAAAATCAATGATACAGAGAACATAGAAAATAATTTAAATAAATATTTCACAACAATCGCACAAATTCTCTAATCCCAAATTAAGCTACAAGGCTTGTGTTATGGGTACTAGACAACGGATAAACATACTTAAATACTCTTTTTTTTGTAAATAAGTACATATTATACATAGAAAACACCCAGACCAGTACAAACACACATGTTCATGCACACTTATGCTTGTACTGTGCGGGAATCGAACCCGCGACCCTTGGCTTAGAAGTCCGACACGTGGACCACTGCACCAAGCGGTCGTCAAAATACCTTTATTTAAAAGTGATAATGAACAGTGACGAATCTCTGATAGCCCAACGTTCACGTTGTACCCCCGCGCCTCGTATTCGTTAGCGAACATGGCTGAGATGGGGAAGTTCGTGCTGTACGGGTAGTCCACGGGCTCAGCCCACACCTGCGGCATACTAATCGCCTGTCGCCGATTGAGGCGTGGCGGTTGTTTGACACAGGGAAAGGCGCAAGTGTTGGCTGAGGCTGAGCTCGAGCTTGGTGACGGGCAGTCGCCATACTTCAAGTTGTCTACTATTGTCACCATGCAGGTTAGTAAGTGATGCGAAACGCAGTTCCTCCGCGTAAAAAGGGAATACGGTGGGGAGGTCAATCAATACCATCATAGGGAATCAAAGACAAAACTTTAAACCAGCGCCAGAGCCTTCAGGAGTTTGGCTTGACACTGAGTCGGGCCCTATTGATTGGGGCATTCCAGTCATACAACTACGACATTTGGCCGCTATCACGTGTGATTTTATGTTTTGTTTTTTCTTTTATTGATATCGTAACGTGTTCAGTTGTTTGTTGTTCAACTAGTTGCGTTTAATTAATTGTTTTTTTATCTGGCTAATTTATTTGTGTTTTTTTTTCTGCCATTTTTGTTGCCATGTTGTTTTGTGTTTGTGATGTCCATAATTTATAAATGTTTCTTTCTTACTTACAAGTAAAAATGAACGGTGTCGAATCTCTGGTAGTCCACCAGTATTACGTTGTAATCCCGCGCCTCGTATTCGTTCGCGAACGTGGCTGGGATGGGGAAGTTCGTGCAGTGCAGGTAGTCCACAGGCTCAGCCCACACCTGCGGCATACTATCGCCGTGACTCGCGACTGTCACCGATTGAGGCGTGGCGGTTGGTTGACACAGGGAAAGTCACAAGTGTTGGCTGAGGTGTTTAATTAGTTGCGTTTAATAAATTGTTTTCTCTCTGGGTAATGTACTTGTGTTTTTGATTTTGCTTTTTTTCTGCAATTTTAGTGGCCATGTTCTGCCATTTTGTGTTTGTGATGGGGAAGTTCATGCTGTCCAGGTAGCCCACACCTGCGGCATACGAGTACTGTCGGCGTGACTCGCGGCTGTCACCGATTGAGGCGTGGTAATTGTTGACATGCTGTCAGTGCCCTAAGCACGAACCATTTGCGTAAAAGTTTTCGTATAGTAAACGTAATCATTTTGTATGGGAATCAGACAGCGCCTCTATCGGACGTAAAACTAACTAAATTTGGGAGCACAAATGACTTAAGTTAACGTATAGTAAGCGTACGTAAACGAAACGTCAGACTTTTATACTAAAATGCGAGCACGAACCATCTTTTGACGTATAGTTTCGTGAATAACGATAGCTGGCTTACGAATGTTTTGTCACTTGAAATTTTCGGTGAGAAAACTTTCGTCGGAGCTCATTCGAAGCAAAACACTGGTAATTCAAGCTTTATTTGATTTTGTGGTGAGGTTTAACTTGTTTAAATATGTCCCGGCGTACTTTGCACTATTATTTAGCAGCGTAATTGATTGGCGAAAGGAGAAATGGAGAAAGGGAAACGAGGTTAGAATTAGAATTTTTACGATGTTTTTTATTAGATTTCTATGCTTCTATTAATCGAAAATAAGCTAAAAGGATATATACTTATTTTTTAATTATTACAGGGAAATTTCAAGGAGAGCTCTCCTTAGAAAAGAAATCCTTGTATCTGACCCTAGGCGACACTGAATGTAAAAAATAGGTTTCGCCTCAGTAAGGCAGCTTTTTACATGTCGCCAATTAAAAGAAACAACAGTGTGTGGAGTAGAATTTTCAATTTTATTTATGTTACATTAATGTTTATATGTAGGTGCACTCAGGTAGGGTAAATTTAATTTAATTTCTCATTTTTTTCTAGGTGCTGTGAGCTTTATCGTTTTATGCCACAGGCTCCTACCAAACCCACTGAACCCTGCAATACTTAATAGTTTCAATAAATTTCCAACAACTCAAGAGCAGCGATATACTGTAAACAACAAGTAAATAACAATTCATTCAACCCAATAGTTTATAGACTAGCGTTTAATGGAGAACTCCATATTAGTGACAGAAACTATTGCGTAGGAAAAGAGTTTACTACGGCGACGTGTTTGTTATGATTGACGACTTGATTGCAAAGATATAAAATAATAAATTGTGTTGTACTCGTAATAATGTGATAAAAATAAAAGAAACATGTTAAGATACAACTTGCGATTTTATTTACGACCTCCCTGTTATTATATAACATGTAATACACATAACATGTAACTTTATTCAGAAATGCTTATTAAAACCATGATAGATCTAAGCATACATATATACATATTACAGACATAGGCACCAACGCGCGAAGCGAGTATGCTTTAAAATTTTGTCATCCTTTTCAAAATAAGCTTGTAACGTGAGCGTTTGGTCTCTCTGTCTTCTTTCATTTTCTTTTATTGTGGAGGTGTAATGTGTCCAATGGTCACTGCAAAAAGCTTAATTTGGATAGATCTCCATGTCTGGGAAACAGAAAATCTTTCATAATACGACACACTCTTCCAAGAACAAAATCACTGTGATTATTAGGTATAAACTCTTGGTAATAGAACAAGGCCATAGAATTTCAATATACTTAGGTACATGCCTTTCCATGAACTCCACAATTATCATAAATTGTAAATTGCTCATTTATCGTAATCTTTTGAAATAAAACGTAGTGATTACTTGCTCTAGTGATTACCAGTGGCTCGACAGTCCCGTTTCAAGAAATTTTCAAATTGGCAATTTAATGAAAATTCAACTTTACTGCGCATAAAAATAAAGTCCATAGTCTAATGAACAACTACTCCGAGTTTGATGAGCGGATCATTACCAACCTACAAGTCGCAACATTCTGTCTGTTGCCAGCATTGGAAAATGGCTGACTTTTGTATTTCTGACGTTTGTTTGTAAATTTGTGATAGCTGCACAGTTATTCAAATAAACGTGAAACAAACTACGAAATTTGCTTTCTGAGCTTTTAGATTAAGAAAATTGATCATTTATAATTCATTACCAGTGATTTTCCTGTTATTGTGATCCACTGTGTTCGTGATTGAAACAAGAGTTTCTCCAACTTAGTGTGAACATTAATTTCGCTTATTTTCTCTTGTGATAAGCCGAAATATTCAGTAACATGGAAAGTCGTAGCTGCAGAAAATGTGAGATTTGCGGTGAACGAAAGCTCCCCAAATCAGGCATGTTTCTTGCAAAATTCCCTCTGGACCCTGATCGGTAAGTCTAATCTTCATCATACCCCCACCAGCTAAAACCAGTTCCTCGATGTGATTTTTAGTCTGACTATTTATCCATCTGTAGAAACTATTTAAATAATTCGAACAATAGCTTCAAAAAAATTAATGTAATTGAGAATCAAACCTTGGAAAGACTTTAGAATCGATACTATATTATAAAAGGTTTTGGAGTTTGGGGGGAGTGAGAGGGGGGTAGGGGGAACTCCCTTCGAGGTGCGGGGTTGCGGAGACCAACCCGCCCCTTATTTCTTCTTCAAAAATTGACTTGTTTCACATCTGAAGGCAGTCCAAATGCCTTAATAGACCCCCTTAGAGAGGATGGGGGGGTATAATGTGACCCCCCATCCTCTCTTTTTTTCTCGAAAACTATTAAGTTCCACATGAAATAATTTTGCAGAATTGCTTAGTGCATCGTAAATTATTTATATTGAGAACTGGTTTGGAATTAGTCCCATAATATAAAGTTCAGTATCTGTTAGTTATGTAAAATGAATTAAATGTATTTCAGATGCCGAATATGGGTCAAAGCATCGGGCAATGAAGATTTAGTTAACGTGCCAATTGAGAAGTTGCACCAGCTGAAATATGCCTGCGGTGCCCACTTTGCCCGTGAATGCTTTAATGCAAAAGGAAACCGGCTGGTTGGAACTGCGGTGCCAACAGAAGGTCTCACTAGACCGCCTTTGTCTGATGACCTTTTAGTTGAGTTTCCTTTGCATGTGAAATCTTATTATGATAAAAATACTGCTAAAAAAAGTACAAGTGAGTAAAAATTGCTATTTTTAAAATTATAGATGTATGTACTATAGGCATAGGCTGCTGCACTTTATATAAAATATTATCTCATATTATAATTTTGGGTGGTGCGGCTTAAGTGAACATTAGCACTTTTGAACTGTTGATAATTAATTTGGACAAGAAAGGGTAGGAGGTGGTTTACAAAACGCCAAAAATCAGCAAAAAATTTTTAGATTTTAACACAACAATTTTAAAGGAATTTAGTATGGAGCTACCTTTAGAAGTGATACTATATCCTAGGTTTTTTTTATAACACCTCTGCATGCACTTAGCAATCATATGGTTGGGCAGTCATATGCCCCCCCCCCCCCTCCCCATCCTCTTTAAGGGGGTCTTTAAAAGCATCCGGGCTGCCTTCAGATGTGAAACAAGAATTTTTTTTTAGAAAAACCGGCCAAGTGTTATTCGTTTTTTTCGACCATTATCTATAAAAACGGCAAAAAAACATGTTTTTTGTATGGGAGCCCCCTTAAATATTTATTTTATTCCGTGTTTTAGTATTTGTCGTTATAGCAGCAACAGCTATACATCAGCTGAGTGCCCTTATTTTTGAAGTCAGATTTTTTGAAAAATATTTTTTTTATTTGCGATGTTATATTTTGGGATAAGTTTTATGACCAAACAATACTAATCAGAGTTTAGATTTTAGATTTTGCAAAAATTTGTGTTTGTCGATAAATCAAGACTATGTAAATCAAGAAAAAAATTATGTTTTGAATGTATTATTTTCAGATAAACCTAATGATAGTTCTGACGAAATAAATACAATGTCAGTTGAAACAAGCACTGGAAAACATGATCAGGCACACATTTTTAAAGGTAAATGATATTATGATAATTTTACACTTTGGTATTTCTGTCATCATGTAGGACTAAGTTATGTTCATAATTTGTTTGTAAATTAAAAATTATATAAAAAATTAAAAGAAACTTGTGTAAATATCAAATTGAGCTTTATACTTTAACCATGTTGGATTTTAATATTGTTTATACTTCCGAAACCATCACAACTTACAGTTATATATTAGCCAAAGTGTTTAAACGGTTCATTGGACAAAATTTGGGATAAAAGTATGCTAAAACTTTCAGTCTTTATTAAGATTTGAGTCTGCGAGTCATTGGCTCTTGGTCAAGTAATAGTTGTGTAGTTTACCAAGAACAATTTAAATTTTCAGGTGAACCAGTGCCTACATCTGCCAGTAAACCATATGGTATTGATAACTTTATACCAATACCAACAACATCTAAAACTCCTTTACATCTAACATTCAGTAGAAAAATAGGTAAGAAATTTATATCACCTACAAATTTTGTTTAAGACCCGTTTAAGGTATGACTGTTTTGTGCACTGCAATATCTACAAACAGAAAATAGAAGTTCTTTCTTTTTTATATAGGTAATTCACAGAAGGAACTGCTTGGAAAAAGAAACTCTGTGGAATGGTCTGATTGTTTGCTGGGTACAGCAAATAATTTTTGAAACCCCTCTTTATGCGTCGAGGGGTAAAAACTAGTAAAAAAGGTTAAAATGCTGGAGATGCCTGCAACAGTCATGATCCAAACCCAGAGAAATCAATGTTACAAGAAATAAACTATTTAGCACAAACAAATTAATATACCTACAAGCTGGCAGGATTCATAATTGTTTAAAACACTAAGCAATTATTTTTCATGAAAATAACAGAAAATACCGCAACAATACCAGTTCTCCAAACAATTATATTATTGTTGGAGGAGTTTGTTCTGCGGGACAAAAAATACATTTAAGCTATCATAAATGATTTATTTTTAAATATTAACGATTTAATTCATATAATTTCAGATGAAACATCTCAGATGGACTGTGACGTCACTGAATCACCAAAAAAAAGCTGTAACACTGGTATGTGAAAATGTATTATTAACTCTTTTGTCTTCTCACTCTAACTCGCAAACTATCTTGATGCATAAAAAGTAGAAAGATTCATCAATCTATTTAATTTGTTCATGTTTGACCACAACTATTCAGTTACAGGGTGATAATACTTAACCCTTTTTTTCTAAAGACAGCCTTAAAATTAAAAATAGTATTTATGTTACATTACAGAAAAAACCTCGAATACAGAAGATAAGGAAATAATGGTTCAAGGCTATGAAACAACAAGAAAAAGTCACAAAACTGGTATGTATAATTTAATAAATTAATTTTTATTGACTTTTATGAATTTATGATCTAAGAAAGACGATGTTAGTTCTATTTCAATTCTAGCTTTAAATAAATCGGAATTTCATACAAACTTTGGACCTCCGTTTCACTCCTTTAGGTGGTGAGAAAAAAATATTTTCTTAATGCACCTCCACATCTCATAAGTAACCTATGCGCCAAATTTGGAGTCTCTTGACCCAGCACTAAAACTTTTATCTCCTATTTTTACCTTTTTTAAGGTATTTTTTTTACAAACTTTGAATGTCATATTTATTAATATCTAATCTAAAGCCTAAAAAATTAGTTTCAAGCTTTTAGCTTTAAAAATGACGTAATGTCCATACAAACTTTCATATGTGATATGTCATCCCTTCAGCCCTTTTTTCGTATTAAAACCCTGCCACAATGGTGGGTTATAAGTTTGACTTGTGGATCTATGTGTATATGTGTGTATCTGTGGGTTATTGCGGCAGCATAGCTCCCAACGGATGACTTTGTTTTTTTTGTCAAAAGCAGACTTGATCAAGTGTTCTGAGCATGAAAAGGCTGACAAGAGTGTGAAAATATATACTCCTAAATCTACTCGTGCGAAGCCGGGGCGGGCCGCTAGTATCTAATAAATGGCAATAGTATAAAGTAGGTTTATACTAACACACTTATGACGAAACAAAAAAATAACTACTCAACAACTTAGTTTCGAAATTAAGAAGATTTCTATGATAAAGTGTGTTGTATTATTATGTTTTCATTAAATATATATTTCTGTTTTTTTTTTCAGGTGCTGAGACTTTTACCAAACGAGAAAGGAGAATATTGAAACGTCTACAAGAATCAAAAACAACAGTGAAAATGATGGCGAAATCCTTATTGAACCTCGATAAATTAGACTCAGATATACTTAAATCAATTGTAGAAAATGCTGTAAAAAATTACAAAAAAGCATCTCATGGACGGCGATGGGATCTTCAAAACAAAACCTACGCTTTGTCTATCTTCAAGCGTTCCCCTAAAGCTTACCGTTACTTGCAAAAAAAGATACCACTGCCTAGCACACGGACACTACAAAGGATTTTGAAAGAAATTCCTATGGAACCTGGCATTCATTCTAAGATTTTACAGATATTAAGTCAACGAGCTCAAGAAATGAATGATATCGATAAAAACTGCGTTCTATTGTTTGATGAGATTGCATTGAAAAAACGATTGATTTACAATGAATCTATGGATCAGGTTGAAGGCTATGTTGATCTCGGTACTGGTGAAAGCATGGGCAGAAATAACAAAATTGCAGGACATGCTTTAGTTTTTATGATACAAGGCCTAAGACAGAAATTTAAACAGCCTGTGGCGCATTATTTTGTTGAAGGAACAATAGAAAGTGAAAAGTTAGCAGTATTAGTAAAAAATATTGTGAGAGCCATACGTGAAGCCGGATTCAATGTTGTGTCAACAGTTTGTGACCAAGGTCCCACAAACATTGGTGCTATGAATTTGTTAAAAAAATTTGATGGCCTCACTACTGAAGCAAACTATTTTTTTGTTGATAAACAAAAAGTGTTCATAATGTTTGATATTCCACATCTTTTTAAATCAATAAGAAATAACTTTTTCCAAGCTGGCGTAATGGAATACAAAGGAAAGAAGGCAAAATGGTGTTATTTGCAGGAAGCGGAAGAGAGAAACAGGAATTTTTTGAATTTCAAGAAAATTACTGCAACGGTTGTGAACCCTACATACAAAACTAAGATGCGTGTTAAATTTGCAGCTCACGCATTGAGCAACACGATGGCTGCGGTTCTGAAGATGATGGCGTGGAGCGACTCGCGTTCAGAAGAAATCAACGATACTGCTCTGGTTGTTGAAGAAATGGATAAGCTCTTCGATTGCACCAATGGACCAGCATCACCAAAAGATGTAAAAAAAGGGATCCGGGAAAATGTGTCGAGAAAAACAAAACACGAGGAATCTTGGAATTATTATTTAAAATACATTCACACAATTAAATTCCTTAAGTCAGACTCCCAAATGCGTTTGAAAAATGTGCGTTGCATTAAAGGTTTAGAAATTTCATTAAAATCATTAAAAGATATTTGGAATTTGTTAAACAAAGAGTATAATTCACAATATTTAAATTTACGTCAACTAAACCAAGATTCCTTGGAAAATTTGTTTGGGAATATTAGACAGCACAGTGCAACAAATAGAAATCCAACATGCAGTCACTTTAGCGCTGCTTTAAAATCCAGTGTAATATGTGGATTATCAGGGCCACACAGTCGTGGCTCAAATTGTGAAATTGATTATAACAAACTGTTCATATCTCATCAAGAATTGAGAAAGAATTCAGAGTCTCAATTACCAAATAAAACAACGCGACAAAATCAGAATTCTGATACTGATGAGGCAGATATTTGTTATCCTGTGCTGTCATTGCCTGAAGAACCTGAAATTGAGCATGTGGAAAGTTGTTTTTTTAACTTTGAAGAACAACCGATTGTATATGTCAGTGGATACTTAGCTGCAAAAGTACTTAGTAAATTTAATTGTGATAGTTGTAAATATTTCTTGAAAGAAGAAAGTCCAAACCTAGATGAACCGTTGTACAAATTTATATCCTTAAAAGAGTGGTGGCAGGATAAGATTTCTCTTACTTATCCAAAGAAACAACTTTGTATTCTGGTGAGTGAAGCACAAAAAATTTATGAAACAACAGTTTTGCCAGAGCTACACCGACAACACATTGCCCAATATTGTACATTGCAATTCAGTATTCACTGTAATATGGAATGGCTTAAATGTGATGCTCATTCTAAATCTGTACATGATTATTTATTGACCTTTTTGAGCAAATTGTTTATAAGAAAATCATGTAAAATTTTAAATAGTGACTTTTCAAAGGTCGAAATTGAAGTTGCAGATAAAGTTAAAAGAGCTCAACAACAAAATAAAGACCAGTAAATTATATCTTGTGTTTTTATTTAATATGTTACACAGATTGATGTATTAACATGGACTTTTAGTTAAACGTATTTAATTTGATGTCCATGATTGAAACATTACTCTGTGTAACAAACTTTTGTATACGAAAATAAAAATTCTGCGTAGGAGTACGAAACCGTGGCATTTCATCGATAAAGCACAGCAGTAATTTATCGATATTCGATAATCGATATTTACCACATGACTAGAACTGTCATATTTTGATTACTGTAGTAAAGTTGGCAGTACTGGTTAAGAATTTCATAGTTGGTAGTGTTCAACTTGGTAAAGATTTATGTGTGCGTGAGCTCAACCCTATGTAGGGATGTGCCGTCTCTTAAAACGTAGTGATTACTTGCTCTAGTGATTACCAGTGGCTCGACAGTCCCGTTTCAAGAAATTTTCAAATTGGCAATTTAATGAAAATTCAACTTTACTGCGCATAAAAATAAAGTCCATAGTCTAATGAACAACTACTCCGAGTTTGATGAGCGGATCATTACCAACCTACAAGTCGCAACATTCTGTCTGTTGCCAGCATTGGAAAATGGCTGACTTTTGTATTTCTGACGTTTGTTTGTAAATTTGTGATAGCTGCACAGTTATTCAAATAAACGTGAAACAAACTACGAAATTTGCTTTCTGAGCTTTTAGATTAAGAAAATTGATCATTTATAATTCATTACCAGTGATTTTCCTGTTATTGTGATCCACTGTGTTCGTGATTGAAACAAGAGTTTCTCCAACTTAGTGTGAACATTAATTTCGCTTATTTTCTCTTGTGATAAGCCGAAATATTCAGTAACATGGAAAGTCGTAGCTGCAGAAAATGTGAGATTTGCGGTGAACGAAAGCTCCCCAAATCAGGCATGTTTCTTGCAAAATTCCCTCTGGACCCTGATCGGTAAGTCTAATCTTCATCATACCCCCACCAGCTAAAACCAGTTCCTCGATGTGATTTTTAGTCTGACTATTTATCCATCTGTAGAAACTATTTAAATAATTCGAACAATAGCTTCAAAAAAATTAATGTAATTGAGAATCAAACCTTGGAAAGACTTTAGAATCGATACTATATTATAAAAGGTTTTGGAGTTTGGGGGGAGTGAGAGGGGGGTAGGGGGAACTCCCTTCGAGGTGCGGGGTTGCGGAGACCAACCCGCCCCTTATTTCTTCTTCAAAAATTGACTTGTTTCACATCTGAAGGCAGTCCAAATGCCTTAATAGACCCCCTTAGAGAGGATGGGGGGGTATAATGTGACCCCCCATCCTCTCTTTTTTTCTCGAAAACTATTAAGTTCCACATGAAATAATTTTGCAGAATTGCTTAGTGCATCGTAAATTATTTATATTGAGAACTGGTTTGGAATTAGTCCCATAATATAAAGTTCAGTATCTGTTAGTTATGTAAAATGAATTAAATGTATTTCAGATGCCGAATATGGGTCAAAGCATCGGGCAATGAAGATTTAGTTAACGTGCCAATTGAGAAGTTGCACCAGCTGAAATATGCCTGCGGTGCCCACTTTGCCCGTGAATGCTTTAATGCAAAAGGAAACCGGCTGGTTGGAACTGCGGTGCCAACAGAAGGTCTCACTAGACCGCCTTTGTCTGATGACCTTTTAGTTGAGTTTCCTTTGCATGTGAAATCTTATTATGATAAAAATACTGCTAAAAAAAGTACAAGTGAGTAAAAATTGCTATTTTTAAAATTATAGATGTATGTACTATAGGCATAGGCTGCTGCACTTTATATAAAATATTATCTCATATTATAATTTTGGGTGGTGCGGCTTAAGTGAACATTAGCACTTTTGAACTGTTGATAATTAATTTGGACAAGAAAGGGTAGGAGGTGGTTTACAAAACGCCAAAAATCAGCAAAAAATTTTTAGATTTTAACACAACAATTTTAAAGGAATTTAGTATGGAGCTACCTTTAGAAGTGATACTATATCCTAGGTTTTTTTTATAACACCTCTGCATGCACTTAGCAATCATATGGTTGGGCAGTCATATGCCCCCCCCCCCCCTCCCCATCCTCTTTAAGGGGGTCTTTAAAAGCATCCGGGCTGCCTTCAGATGTGAAACAAGAATTTTTTTTTAGAAAAACCGGCCAAGTGTTATTCGTTTTTTTCGACCATTATCTATAAAAACGGCAAAAAAACATGTTTTTTGTATGGGAGCCCCCTTAAATATTTATTTTATTCCGTGTTTTAGTATTTGTCGTTATAGCAGCAACAGCTATACATCAGCTGAGTGCCCTTATTTTTGAAGTCAGATTTTTTGAAAAATATTTTTTTTATTTGCGATGTTATATTTTGGGATAAGTTTTATGACCAAACAATACTAATCAGAGTTTAGATTTTAGATTTTGCAAAAATTTGTGTTTGTCGATAAATCAAGACTATGTAAATCAAGAAAAAAATTATGTTTTGAATGTATTATTTTCAGATAAACCTAATGATAGTTCTGACGAAATAAATACAATGTCAGTTGAAACAAGCACTGGAAAACATGATCAGGCACACATTTTTAAAGGTAAATGATATTATGATAATTTTACACTTTGGTATTTCTGTCATCATGTAGGACTAAGTTATGTTCATAATTTGTTTGTAAATTAAAAATTATATAAAAAATTAAAAGAAACTTGTGTAAATATCAAATTGAGCTTTATACTTTAACCATGTTGGATTTTAATATTGTTTATACTTCCGAAACCATCACAACTTACAGTTATATATTAGCCAAAGTGTTTAAACGGTTCATTGGACAAAATTTGGGATAAAAGTATGCTAAAACTTTCAGTCTTTATTAAGATTTGAGTCTGCGAGTCATTGGCTCTTGGTCAAGTAATAGTTGTGTAGTTTACCAAGAACAATTTAAATTTTCAGGTGAACCAGTGCCTACATCTGCCAGTAAACCATATGGTATTGATAACTTTATACCAATACCAACAACATCTAAAACTCCTTTACATCTAACATTCAGTAGAAAAATAGGTAAGAAATTTATATCACCTACAAATTTTGTTTAAGACCCGTTTAAGGTATGACTGTTTTGTGCACTGCAATATCTACAAACAGAAAATAGAAGTTCTTTCTTTTTTATATAGGTAATTCACAGAAGGAACTGCTTGGAAAAAGAAACTCTGTGGAATGGTCTGATTGTTTGCTGGGTACAGCAAATAATTTTTGAAACCCCTCTTTATGCGTCGAGGGGTAAAAACTAGTAAAAAAGGTTAAAATGCTGGAGATGCCTGCAACAGTCATGATCCAAACCCAGAGAAATCAATGTTACAAGAAATAAACTATTTAGCACAAACAAATTAATATACCTACAAGCTGGCAGGATTCATAATTGTTTAAAACACTAAGCAATTATTTTTCATGAAAATAACAGAAAATACCGCAACAATACCAGTTCTCCAAACAATTATATTATTGTTGGAGGAGTTTGTTCTGCGGGACAAAAAATACATTTAAGCTATCATAAATGATTTATTTTTAAATATTAACGATTTAATTCATATAATTTCAGATGAAACATCTCAGATGGACTGTGACGTCACTGAATCACCAAAAAAAAGCTGTAACACTGGTATGTGAAAATGTATTATTAACTCTTTTGTCTTCTCACTCTAACTCGCAAACTATCTTGATGCATAAAAAGTAGAAAGATTCATCAATCTATTTAATTTGTTCATGTTTGACCACAACTATTCAGTTACAGGGTGATAATACTTAACCCTTTTTTTCTAAAGACAGCCTTAAAATTAAAAATAGTATTTATGTTACATTACAGAAAAAACCTCGAATACAGAAGATAAGGAAATAATGGTTCAAGGCTATGAAACAACAAGAAAAAGTCACAAAACTGGTATGTATAATTTAATAAATTAATTTTTATTGACTTTTATGAATTTATGATCTAAGAAAGACGATGTTAGTTCTATTTCAATTCTAGCTTTAAATAAATCGGAATTTCATACAAACTTTGGACCTCCGTTTCACTCCTTTAGGTGGTGAGAAAAAAATATTTTCTTAATGCACCTCCACATCTCATAAGTAACCTATGCGCCAAATTTGGAGTCTCTTGACCCAGCACTAAAACTTTTATCTCCTATTTTTACCTTTTTTAAGGTATTTTTTTTACAAACTTTGAATGTCATATTTATTAATATCTAATCTAAAGCCTAAAAAATTAGTTTCAAGCTTTTAGCTTTAAAAATGACGTAATGTCCATACAAACTTTCATATGTGATATGTCATCCCTTCAGCCCTTTTTTCGTATTAAAACCCTGCCACAATGGTGGGTTATAAGTTTGACTTGTGGATCTATGTGTATATGTGTGTATCTGTGGGTTATTGCGGCAGCATAGCTCCCAACGGATGACTTTGTTTTTTTTGTCAAAAGCAGACTTGATCAAGTGTTCTGAGCATGAAAAGGCTGACAAGAGTGTGAAAATATATACTCCTAAATCTACTCGTGCGAAGCCGGGGCGGGCCGCTAGTATCTAATAAATGGCAATAGTATAAAGTAGGTTTATACTAACACACTTATGACGAAACAAAAAAATAACTACTCAACAACTTAGTTTCGAAATTAAGAAGATTTCTATGATAAAGTGTGTTGTATTATTATGTTTTCATTAAATATATATTTCTGTTTTTTTTTTCAGGTGCTGAGACTTTTACCAAACGAGAAAGGAGAATATTGAAACGTCTACAAGAATCAAAAACAACAGTGAAAATGATGGCGAAATCCTTATTGAACCTCGATAAATTAGACTCAGATATACTTAAATCAATTGTAGAAAATGCTGTAAAAAATTACAAAAAAGCATCTCATGGACGGCGATGGGATCTTCAAAACAAAACCTACGCTTTGTCTATCTTCAAGCGTTCCCCTAAAGCTTACCGTTACTTGCAAAAAAAGATACCACTGCCTAGCACACGGACACTACAAAGGATTTTGAAAGAAATTCCTATGGAACCTGGCATTCATTCTAAGATTTTACAGATATTAAGTCAACGAGCTCAAGAAATGAATGATATCGATAAAAACTGCGTTCTATTGTTTGATGAGATTGCATTGAAAAAACGATTGATTTACAATGAATCTATGGATCAGGTTGAAGGCTATGTTGATCTCGGTACTGGTGAAAGCATGGGCAGAAATAACAAAATTGCAGGACATGCTTTAGTTTTTATGATACAAGGCCTAAGACAGAAATTTAAACAGCCTGTGGCGCATTATTTTGTTGAAGGAACAATAGAAAGTGAAAAGTTAGCAGTATTAGTAAAAAATATTGTGAGAGCCATACGTGAAGCCGGATTCAATGTTGTGTCAACAGTTTGTGACCAAGGTCCCACAAACATTGGTGCTATGAATTTGTTAAAAAAATTTGATGGCCTCACTACTGAAGCAAACTATTTTTTTGTTGATAAACAAAAAGTGTTCATAATGTTTGATATTCCACATCTTTTTAAATCAATAAGAAATAACTTTTTCCAAGCTGGCGTAATGGAATACAAAGGAAAGAAGGCAAAATGGTGTTATTTGCAGGAAGCGGAAGAGAGAAACAGGAATTTTTTGAATTTCAAGAAAATTACTGCAACGGTTGTGAACCCTACATACAAAACTAAGATGCGTGTTAAATTTGCAGCTCACGCATTGAGCAACACGATGGCTGCGGTTCTGAAGATGATGGCGTGGAGCGACTCGCGTTCAGAAGAAATCAACGATACTGCTCTGGTTGTTGAAGAAATGGATAAGCTCTTCGATTGCACCAATGGACCAGCATCACCAAAAGATGTAAAAAAAGGGATCCGGGAAAATGTGTCGAGAAAAACAAAACACGAGGAATCTTGGAATTATTATTTAAAATACATTCACACAATTAAATTCCTTAAGTCAGACTCCCAAATGCGTTTGAAAAATGTGCGTTGCATTAAAGGTTTAGAAATTTCATTAAAATCATTAAAAGATATTTGGAATTTGTTAAACAAAGAGTATAATTCACAATATTTAAATTTACGTCAACTAAACCAAGATTCCTTGGAAAATTTGTTTGGGAATATTAGACAGCACAGTGCAACAAATAGAAATCCAACATGCAGTCACTTTAGCGCTGCTTTAAAATCCAGTGTAATATGTGGATTATCAGGGCCACACAGTCGTGGCTCAAATTGTGAAATTGATTATAACAAACTGTTCATATCTCATCAAGAATTGAGAAAGAATTCAGAGTCTCAATTACCAAATAAAACAACGCGACAAAATCAGAATTCTGATACTGATGAGGCAGATATTTGTTATCCTGTGCTGTCATTGCCTGAAGAACCTGAAATTGAGCATGTGGAAAGTTGTTTTTTTAACTTTGAAGAACAACCGATTGTATATGTCAGTGGATACTTAGCTGCAAAAGTACTTAGTAAATTTAATTGTGATAGTTGTAAATATTTCTTGAAAGAAGAAAGTCCAAACCTAGATGAACCGTTGTACAAATTTATATCCTTAAAAGAGTGGTGGCAGGATAAGATTTCTCTTACTTATCCAAAGAAACAACTTTGTATTCTGGTGAGTGAAGCACAAAAAATTTATGAAACAACAGTTTTGCCAGAGCTACACCGACAACACATTGCCCAATATTGTACATTGCAATTCAGTATTCACTGTAATATGGAATGGCTTAAATGTGATGCTCATTCTAAATCTGTACATGATTATTTATTGACCTTTTTGAGCAAATTGTTTATAAGAAAATCATGTAAAATTTTAAATAGTGACTTTTCAAAGGTCGAAATTGAAGTTGCAGATAAAGTTAAAAGAGCTCAACAACAAAATAAAGACCAGTAAATTATATCTTGTGTTTTTATTTAATATGTTACACAGATTGATGTATTAACATGGACTTTTAGTTAAACGTATTTAATTTGATGTCCATGATTGAAACATTACTCTGTGTAACAAACTTTTGTATACGAAAATAAAAATTCTGCGTAGGAGTACGAAACCGTGGCATTTCATCGATAAAGCACAGCAGTAATTTATCGATATTCGATAATCGATATTTACCACATGACTAGAACTGTCATATTTTGATTACTGTAGTAAAGTTGGCAGTACTGGTTAAGAATTTCATAGTTGGTAGTGTTCAACTTGGTAAAGATTTATGTGTGCGTGAGCTCAACCCTATGTAGGGATGTGCCGTCTCTTAAAACGTAGTGATTACTTGCTCTAGTGATTACTTGCTCTGTGTTTTGAAACACTATTTGAAAAATTTTCAAAGTTTCCGTTTGTCTGACAGTGACAATCTTGAAGGACGTTCGGAAATCATAACACTTACGAAAGAGATATCTTTTAAGGTTTATAGTTTTAATGTTTACTTTTACTTCAAATCTAATTAAATTTTAACCACATTTTTAGTGTAATTTGTTTTCTCTATTATTTCACTTATTTTCTCCATGAATTGCTTTTATTTTTTATTCAAAACTGAGCTTCGATGCGTTTTCGAACGTATCATTCGTTCATAGCTCAATCTAAGGGGCAGCTCTTTTACGTTAGGATGACGTCACTTTCGTATGGCTATCGAGTTTACCTTACGACGACGAAAGTGCTTCGTGCTGCCTACTTAAGTTATCGTGTCGTTGGCTCGATTCTATTACGGTGCGAATACGTGAATTGTTCGTGCTTAGGGTACAGAAGTGAGTTGCGGCGCCGAAAGACACGGTGTTTGTTATTGTTAGTCGCCATACTTCAAGTAGTCTACTATCGTTCTCAGGGTAGAAAGTAATGCGAAACGCAGTTCCTCCGCGTGAAAAGGGGTAAGGGTTTGCAGTGGGTAGGTCAATTACGAGAATACCGTCATAGGGAATCATGGCCAAAACTTAAAACCAGCGCCAGAGCCCTTTTTATATGGTCGTTGCGGACAGAAAATTGCATCATTTGGTCGCTATTACATGTGATTTTTGTGTGATTCTTTTTTTAATTGGCGCGACACAACTGTTTTAACTAATTGTTTAACTTCTTTCTGGCTAATGTGTTTGTGTTTTTTTTTTAATTTTGATTTGTTTTTTTTCTGCCATTTTGATGTTGTGTTGTGTTTGTGATGTCCCTAATTAATAAATGTTTCTTAGTTTCTTTCTTACTTACAAGTAATAATGAACGGTGGCGAATCTCTGGTAGTCGACGAGTATCACGTTGTATCCCTTCGCCTCGTATTCGTTCGCGAACATGGCTGAGATGGGGAAGTTGGTGCTGTCCAGGTAGCCTAGGGCAAGGAGCATGGTCTTTCTGAAAACATAGATATATAGATTAATAGTCTTTACTTTATGTACAGTAAAATCCAGGCGGTCTTGCCGCTAAGAGATATCTCCAGACAAACTGCGGGTACTTGAACTTCCATTAGAAGTCTTCTAATAAACATCAAACCATGGGTAGGTACTTAAAGTATATATCTTCTACTACAAAATAAATAGGCAGTGTTCATCCCTTGTTTAAATAATATCTAACTAACTTCAAATGCCCCTTTTTGCGCTGTCATTCACTTTGAATTTGGCCGGATTTTAAATAAACAAGAGATAAACTATGGCTTGATCTTTGGTAGTGGAGGGGTATATGCCTAAAGGCAAGCTCACCTATCAAAATCTATCCTAGGATCGCTAGCAATATTCTGAGCGTTCCAGTAGGTGTACTTCTGCCTGGTCTGCCCCTTGCCCTGGACCACGAACTTCAGGTGCCGTAGCTGACTTCTCGGGATTATAGCTGGCTTGGTGGACCCGGGACCTGGAATGGTATGAACAGGGAATATAAGACAAACCATATTGATTGATTTATTGTACAACTAGCGACCCGCCCCGCCTTCGCACGGGTGCAATTTGATAAATCTCGTAGGGTTCAGCCTGCGTTTGCAATGTAAGCGAGAAACAATTGATTATTAACTACTTCACATTAGAAACCACAAAAATATCAGTATTTCTCCATTATTTAATAAATGTTATTATACATATAAACCTCCTATTATACATATAAATCTCCTGAATCACTCTATCTAATAAAAAAACCGCATCAAAATTGCATAATTTTTAAGATTTTAAGATTATACAAAGAGACATAGGGACAGAGAGAGCGACTTTGTTTTATACTATGTAGTGATTAATGAAAACAAAAGTCTTAATCCAGTTCGGTAACTCTACATTAACAACGGTTGGTTTGACTGAAAGATACTTAACTTTCAGTGATATTTTTATTTATATTTGATTTTATTGAATAACGACAACCTACAAAGCATACACCACACATTGATGTACACTGATCATTAGGGGTCATTTTAGAGTGATGCCATACTTACAGGCTGCCACGGCATGCACAGATAACATTGTTGAAAACAAACTATGGGCTGATTTTTCAATAAACAGATGAACAGTTATAGGACTGGTAAATATGAACCGGCTTAATTTAATCTTACATTCGTTTTAATGTTTACATGCAATGACGACTTTTACAATCAACCAATCAACTTGATATGTTGTTTATTTATTAGCACTATTGAATTTCGCGAAAGCTTAAAATGTTAAATGTAAAAAAATATTTGTAAAAACTCCTATAATCCTACAAGCAGTTCACTAATTTCTGCATCGAAGAAAGTGACTAACACTGTAATCGCCCTTCAGATAAGGTTGAAAATGCCACCATGCGTTTTGTATTCTCATCTTATACAGACTGTAAAAAAAACCTTAACGAAGCCGTCAATCACGCGTTCAGTACATCAAACCAAATCGTATGAAAAAGAAATTTTGGCTCTTTTATTTTTTTACATAAAAAAAAAACAATTTAATTTTAACCCGCAATGTACGCGCGCACGCGGAAAAGTAACCGCGGGGCGTGTTGCTATACGCCGGCGCGACGTGGTTCGGTTCGAGTTTGCGCTGTTCATTGCGGAGTGTGCCATTTAGAGGCTTTTTATGAAAGAACTAGTGAAAATTTGTATCATGTTTCTTTGGAAAAAAGTAATAACGGACAGAAGACATTTCTGTAAAAATCATATTTTTTTTCAAACTTTAACCATCTATACCTCAGTAACCGTTAACTTCCCAGGTTAAGGTATTTTTCATCCCACCATCTCGGAAAGAGTCATTTTGCTCTTCAATATCTGAGTGGAAAAGCCGTTTTTATTCACTAGAGGTTAAAGTAAATTTGAATTTAGAACATCGTGTGCACCAAGTTTGTGAATTAAAAAAATCATTAAACCTATTTATTGCTACCTCTATGGTGCCGAATATATCATACAACATTTTTTTAATTTGTTAAAAACTCAAACTCGGAACCTTTTTGGTGTTCTTTTTTCAATTTGCTTTGTTGGCGGTTCTTTACGCGGCATTTTTTCATGTCATTGTTAAACCTTATATTAAAAACAAGAAACTTGAAAACAAGTGAAAAAACTAAAATGAGTGATTTTAGCGACGAGGAAGTTTGTTTGACGCCAACAGAATTGACTGAAACTGTTAATAATGCGCAAATGATCTTTCTCCCTCAACAATCACGCGAGAAGTATTTAAAACAGTACGTTATGTTCAACACGTGGCGACTAGCAAAAGGAGCCAAAACTTTCTCAGAAAACGTTTTGCTGGCGTATTTTATAGAATTATCCGAGAACAAGAAAGCAAGCACTCGAAAAACAGTACACAAGTGACTAACACCAATATTACAGTACCCAACAAAAATATTACACTCAATTTAAATAACTGTAGCAACGTTACTTTAAATTTTTATTAATTATACCTAAGTATTATCTTGTTATAATTTAAAGATTATTCTGTAATACTTGCCTGCCATAATGTAGTAGTTAATACCTAAACTGGAATAAAAGTAGCTAATTTGTGATTGTCAACGGTTTTATTTGCATTTAGTCATTTCCTCGCTGATGTGGAATGAAAAGTTACGTGTTGCACTCGAGTGCAAAGAATTTTTCACCTCGTGCCCTTTTGATTCCCTCGCTAACGCTCAGGATTCTAATTTTGAATCACTCGCTGCGCTCGTGATTCAATTTTAGAATCCTTCGCTTGCTCGGTCATCAAAATTGAACACGCGGTTAAAAAGCAACTTTGCACTCTTGTATAACAAATAACTATTTACACCCTGTATATAAAAATGAATTACATTAAAAATAAAAGAAAAAATCAGAAACAGCGGTTAGTACAACGTCTGCTGGGTTCACTAGTCTTCTTATAAATAAAAATGAATTGCAGTTCATAAGTCTCGCTAACACTCGAGAACGGCTGAACCGATTTGACTAATTTTAGTCTCGAAATATTCGCTTTATTATAAGTCCAGGTTCAGTTTAAAAGATCAGAAATTCAAAAAGCAACGGGCAGTAAATCGTCTACCGGGTCCGCTAGTGAAAGATAAATGCTTGAGAATGATGGCCTAACTTGATATATTTTTTGCAACGTAATTTAGGTAAGTGTGGTTGAAGGAACGGTGGCTAGCACGTCACCGTAAACACTGCGGTATCTTAATCGTTTGTAATACGTGCGATTTTGCAACAAAAAAGTGTAGCCTGCCGTGCTAGCCACTTTATAACGAGTATTTTAGCCTTAGTAAGTTGCAAATATAATTTAATCAAGTCATTATCTTCACAGTGAACTCTGGGAATATGCCAATTATCGTGCAATATTTTGTCATCTTAAAATAATATCATCATCGCATATTGCATGTCATGATGTTGTTATACGTAAGATGAAGGCTGCATTACCTGTAATGGAAAGTAGTGAAGTACGTAAACATTCATTCAGGTATTTTAATTATAGCTAATTTGTCGCCCATTTTGTACAAGTGACAGGCATGGTTAGAAATAACACCATGACATTGATTTTATGGTAATGTCGCGTTTTTATTTTATGGCAGTTTAGCGCGTGCTCTGATCTGCCAAATTAATTTGCTACAAGTTCTATTGTAGGTATTCTAGAACAAAGGTTCTAGAATACCTACAAAATACCTAGAAAAGTGTGGTCTTATTTGAGGATTGTAATTGCTGGATCAAGTATCCAGCCATACAGCTGGACCCAGCACTATTTTTGGATCCAGCGCGCATCCCGAAACGTATCAATTACAACCTAGGAATGTTCAAAGCTGTGAGTGAACTGGCATCTTAAAGGTGAGCTCGCTCCATCGTACACTCAGTCTTTGCCTCGCTGTGCTTAGTCTTGGGTCAAGAGCAAACCTATCAAACCACATAAAATAAAAAAATGTATATTTTGTTGGATCCGCATTAAACCCGCGCTGGATTGGAAATCTAGCTGGAAGGAATATGCTGCTGGATTGCCATCCCTAGTCATGTTGATACTACTAATAAATAAATAAATATACAACAAAATCACATACATTGATCTGACTCCGTGGTACGTAGCTAAAGCACTTGTGTTACAAATAAGCTTAAATAAATACCATATAACACCCAGGCCAGTACAAACAGACATGTTCATGCTCACAAATGTTTGTACAGTGCGAGGATCGAACCTGCGTCCTCTTGGTTATTAGTCAACTTCTAAAACATTACACTAAAGTGGTCGTTACTTGTTTATGGTATTCAAAAGTCTCTGTATAATTCGGTAGCAAAAACGACACCTGTAGATAAGCGCTCCACATTAACGAGTACAGTGTAAGGAGGTAACTCCAGTTACCGAGCTATTTCGCAACAGTTCAAGGTTTTGTTTAATATAACCGCAGTTTCTAGTGCTTTCGTACATTTCCTAGGTTGGGTAAGCAGTTTATCAGTCTCACGTTTTACTTTATGCACATAAAAAGTCATGTTTTTACTCATCAAACACACGACTACTGGGTTATTGTCAAAAGTAAATACTGAACTTTAATTACCACTTGAACGTTAAGGGCTAAGTCATTAATGCGTTTTTTAAATACGTATAGAAATACTAGCTTTTACCCGCGACTTCGTCCGCATAAGGTAGTTTTTTGGAATGCGTTTTTTCCCGTAATACCAATTTATCCAAATATAATTAAAATCTTTGGTAATTTAGGAGTGAAAGCGATCAGATTCCCCGGAAAGTAATTTTTCTCATGGGATTGCGTTGTTTTCCCGCGGTCAAAAGTAACCCATGTCCTTTTTTAAGTCTCAAACTATCTTTTTACAAAATTATTATTCAGTAGTTGAGGCGTAAAAGCAATCGACACACTTGAATTTTCCCATGAGAATGCGTCATTTTCCGGAGGGAAAAAGGAGCCTATGTCCTTTCTTGGGTATTGAAATATCTCCATACCAAATTTCATGCAAATTGGCTCAGTAGTTTAGGCATGATTGAGTAACAGACAGACAGAGTTTTTAATTTCGCATTTATATATATATTTACATGGGTTTACGTGGGTCCATAAGTATGTTCTTAAGGAGGTTCTTTCGGCCTCATTTAAGGGATATTCACCGGACGGGTGTTCCGTCAACACTCGATCTTTATTTATTTGCCAATGTTAATATACAGGGTGGCGACTCAATACGACAATTCAATTTCTGTCTGATACGCTCTCACGCCTAAACTACTGAACAGATTTGGATGAAATTTAATACACATATAATCTTGAAGAAGGCAGCTGGTAGTGACTGGATGCAAAGGGCGGGAGATCGTGCGCTGTGGCGCTCCTTGGGGGAGGCCTATGTCCAGCAGTGGACTGTAACAGGCTATGATGATATAATCTTGACGACGTGCACATGAACGTGCACTAAATTTCATTCAAATCTGTGCAGTAGTTTAGGCGAGTGAGCGTAACAGACAGAAAGTCACTTGTCGTATTGTGGTCGCCACCCTGTATAGTCAAAGAGGAACTACCTATACGAGTACTACACTTATATTAGGTACATACTGATAAGTATTAGGTGCATAGAGACATCAAATATGGGACCTTAAAACACCGACATTAAATCACATTAGCTTGTATTGCTGATGACTGTACCACATTTATTGTTACAGTCCAAGGATATGAAAATGAGTGGTTTGATGTGATAGTGTCTATGATGTTTTGCAATATCGTTGTCAACTACTTCCTATGACATAGTTATGGTAGGGTTTTTGAAATGTCATTGTCATTTTCAAGCTTGCATCATCACTTCATCAGAAACTCTAAAAAAAACTGCCAAACTCTAGTAAAGTATTTTTGTAGGCATGTGATTAGTGTGCAAGTTACTTAGAAGTACCTTAAGGCCTAGCTGGACCGACTATAAGGCATAGGACACACCTGCGGCATGCTGTCGCTGCGACCTCGACTCGTCAGCTAAGTATTTGGCCGCGGCGATTGGATGACGCAGTGCCAGTTGTGAGTCTCGGCGTTTATCGTAATTTCCTACTCCATTTCGAAATACATTTCGTCGAACGATGCCATGTTATATACCCGAAGGACAATGTTACATCGATGGTTCATATTTTCATCGAATTTCTTTTAGCATTCGATGAAATGAACCATCGATGTGACGTCTTTCGGGTATAAAACACATCGTTCAAACAAATAATCGACATGTTGTCATCGATGAATTGTATGTAATTCGACGAAACTTATTTCGAAATGGAGTAGGTAGTGAACCCGCAAATATGCCATGGGAACTGACGATATAATCTGCTTTTTCGAGTAAATGAAAAGGTATACCTAACTTACTTTATGATGAAAATTTAAGCAGCGTATTTCGACGTACCGAATCTAAGATAAAATATTTTTAATACTGGTTAAGTAACGACCTACGTCCTGAGTTATGTCGAAACAGTTTTTAGTTTAGTTCAGTGTCGATCCAAGATAACTATAATCTAACATAATCAACGTCAACTCGTTTTATGGGCTTCTACGTGGGTTAAGGGCAGAACTGTACTTGATTTATCTTTTTATCGATCAGCACGTTACGAAATATAGGTGAAAATGAAATGAAAATGTAATAACACACAATGTTTACAATATTTGATCTGCTCTCGTATAAGCTTTCCCTGTGCTACGAGAGTCAGGCTCCTCCTCAAATGCTTAAAAAAGCAATTTTATTTATTTATTCAGTGTGTGTATGTTTACGTACGTGCGTGTGTGTGTGTGTGTTTATTAGTGAAAAAGGTGTTTCCTTAGTAGGCTTCCTGTACACGGACCGTGGTCGAATGCAACCGGCCAACCGCACTCACTCATGGTCCCGACCCGACCCTACTAATGCCACTGGAGCGGTGGGCACTATCCGATTTGCGTGGGTATGCAAGCTCCTTCTGACTTCGGGAGTTTCACATAACCCATCGCCACCTCCGTAGGAGTTGGTATGCGTGAAGCATTTTTCAAACGGGCTTCCTGTGCCGGAGCCGCATTAGCGCCGGACCAAAATCGTATGTTTACAAAGGATGAGTGTGCAGTGTCTGTGCGGCTCTTCAGCGAGATATTCATTCGTGTCGTGTAAAGGAAGCTTACAAATTTTACACATTGACTTCTTCTTGGATGAATTTGACGACAGTAATCTCTATGGCTGACTTTTCCGGGCCTAGTACGAGTATTAGTGTTTGTGAATAGTAATCGATCCCATTTATTTAGCGATAAATAGTGTTAGCGAATCGAAAATCGAGTCAACTTGTCCCTTAGCTACTCAGCCCATTTAGGTAAACCAGGCATTTCACGTTAGAAGTTCTAAAGTCCTTTTATTTAGCGTTTCCTGGTTTTCCCTAACTTCATCATTCTTAATTTAAAAATTATTAATCGACGTAGCTCCTTAAAGCACAGTCATAAAAAGCCATCAAGGCATTTTTTCCATAAGCAATAATATAATCGTATTGGAAATCATAATCATAAATTCACCATATTATCATGTCATATCATAAAGTCAATACAGGTTAAAAGAAGTTATTTGTACTTATATCTAATGACAATCTTCAGTAGGAATACACCCTGTGAAGTCTCTACATTTTATATGAGAGGATCGTAAGACCGATCGCGGTGGAGATCTTTGGGGGATGAGGCCTATGCTCAGCTGTGGGAGTGGAACTGCTGATATGCTGATGATGACTAAAGAGTTAGGTTATGTAATGTGTTTCATTGGTAGAACCAATAAATAGGAAGTTCTCAATGTGTATAAGCAGACCCAATGTCAGATTTAAAGTAAGTAATGCTTACTTAATGAATCAAACATGATTTAAGTATTCAAACATGAACTCGGAAGTTAAGTTTTAATAATTCGGTGGCAAAAATTCGTAGTCTTGGGCCAAAACAATTTTTTTTTATTTATATAGAAAAAGTTATAGGAATGCATTCATTATAGAATTCTATTTAAAGAATTACCGGAGAATACCTCTTACAAGAAATCACGAAATCTCAGAAACTATAAGAGCTATTAGTGTAAAATATTGCATCGAGGTTCTTATTAGGACTTGAGTGCTCACTAAGACGGGATTTTGCGAAATTCTATTATTTTATTTTATTTTACATTTTTGGAAGACTTACAGCTAGAGATATATATTAAAACTTAGTCAAATAAAAATAAGGCCACTTACATGTCTCCACTGGTAGAATTCAACCCGAAAAAGGTTATTTCAACACACTTGTGAATAAAATAACAATAAAACTCATTTTATTTAGTAGATAAAAAGTTTATTTAGAGAAGCAATCACGAGTAGTAAATGTGCAGTTAGTAAAATTATAATTAACTGCTTTTGATGGCATAGCGGTCTCATCAGGTAGATTATTCATTGAAATACTTTTATGTTCTATTGTAATTTGATATAGCTTATTATTCGTGTAAAAAGGTGAAATCCAATACTTGGTGGTTCGTCAGTAGGAAGCGCTTTAGAGTCAAGTTTTATTCTTTATTTTCCGCGCATAGGGGATGCGCCTATTCTGCCACGTACAAAATGGGAATTTTAAAGTTTTCTTTTTTTAAATCTATAACTCACTAGTGAGTTATGAGAGTAGCAATGAAAAAGTCACAGTCTGATTATAGGTGTCATTTTTAGTCTAATTGCAGTGAAATTACAACCACATTATGAGCAAGTGTGTTGAAAAGGTTATTTTTGGGGTGGGTGGAAAGTATGTTGAAACTTCGCTTCTACAAGCGCTAGGGTTAAGTTGGTAAATAAATAATAATTGATGCTCTCACGAAACTATACAAGTAAGATGCGCTTTCCAAAACAATGACGATGTATATCATAATTTAATACAAACTTACGTCGTAGCGTAGATCATATCATGACTATCATCATTTCACTTACCTAATGCAGGTAGTGTTACTAGATTCCTTTTAAAAAGTGACAGTTGCACTGTGGTTCATTTAAAAAGTACCTACTTACTTTCAGCGAATCTCACGAAAAAGTTTTTAAGACGCTTTTATTAGATCGGGGTCTATGTATGTATGTATGAATGCATGTAACGGAATTTTCGAGCTCAATTTTCACCAACTTCCAGTAATCGGATTAATTTGAAACTTTGCACACGTATTAAGTACCGATGACAATGCAATAATTTGATAAGAGTTTTCCATTATCCTTATTTAATAAATAAATAATATTTTCTCTTTTTTGTAAGCAATAAAACCGTTTTTTTTTAGTTTTTGAAACTATTACTTTTGTTTGGCTGTTAAGAGTTGAACTTCGAATTGAATTGATAAAACTTTTCTCTATCGAGCCAAGCTTAAGTTTGTAACGATGAGAACCTATAGTCAATATCCCAACATAGTTGCACAAGTGAAGTAAGACACTAGCTAGATCATTATGCCTGCGTCCAGTCACTACGGTGTTAGTGGATTACAACATTGAGATACGAAAAGCACCATTATTTTTTTTGTTTACTATTACTAGCCATTTAAGTAACTTTTTGCTAATCGATTTTTGACTGCAAATAGAAGTGACATTCTGAAAAGTAAGAACTAGGTACTTAGGGTTTTTAATGCGATTTTGAATACCTATGCTTTGTTTTTTTTTCGTATCGGATGCCAAGGTGAAAGGTAGCCATCCAAGTAAATGAAGATTTATATGAGGTAAACATTTTGGAACCTATTTAATGTTGTAGGGGATTGCAGACAGTATTTTAAGAGGTTATAATCTTTGTCGATCTCGCTTGACATTGCCATTCATTGGGTGTATCTCTATTCTGAATATGCAGTAGAATTCCCGCGTATCTCCAAAAAATTGCAGTAAAAGTCAAGCATTTTTGTAAGACCAGACAACTAGCCTAGAGTTCGTAAGTCAATTTAACTGAGATAAAACCTAGCCCTAACCGGCACATTATTGTGTACATAAAATTTGGTAAATAATTTAATGAAGTAATTAAAACACATACATACTGAAATAAGTCCTCTGGGGTATCCTTCCTCCTTCCTGTGATCTATGGTTCCACACAAAACTGGAAATACTATCGCACATAACATTACGCAAATTCGCACGGACATTTTACACTAATTACTCCTTAATTTTCAATTAATTGGACTGTCACATCGCAAAAATCATTGCGATAATTATTTCCTTGTGCATCGTTAGAAAAAAAATAAACTTCAAAAATTGGCGCGAAAACAAATTGTCTTTGGACTTGGGACAATTTCGGTAGAGGTTTGATGGTGCAATGACCACACGCTCAGAGATCGTCTTGTGGACTAGCGGATTTTGTTACAGGCCAGCGAGAGGCGAGGTTACTACGACACTTAGGTCAAAAACCTGTGAACAACCTTACCAACCTGTGAAGTTAACAATCTTTACAGGAATTTTACATTCTGTAGATACACCTGTGTTACATACAGAGTGACGAGTAATGTGATTCCTTGTAAGAGTTTGTTGAAGAAGACCTTATTTGAAGTAATTTAATTCATATGACAGTTTATCTGGTTCGTTTCGTGAGTTATTCAAGATTTGAGAATAGGGGAGAAGGGAGCACCTTTGAACAGGGTCAGCTTTGAATATTTGAGGTTACGAAGCCATTTTAGAACGCTTCCACGGGGTCCGTCCGGTCGCCACGTGTATTTGACACTACGGGTATTTGACGCTACGGGAACGGGAATAGCCAAAAAATATAATTCGACGCTGCGTCCTTCGCACCAACTGCATTCGATTCTTCGTTACCTGTTACATTATCCCTCTCCAGATATCAAGGTTCAAATGCAGTTTAGTGCATTCAGCTATGCAATTTACAAAATAAAGGTCGTTACCACAACTTTGTGGTTTTACTGCAGATGATTTTAGCACTTACCTGCTAATGGCAGTGCTGTGAAACTGAATAAGATATTTCAAACGTGACGCGTAATTCCTTTTGTTTGTTACGGTCATTTTATGGTTAACGCTGACTGAAATTAAATAAATCGTTCGAGAAATTATTTTACAAGCACATTTCCGGTCATCGTCTTAATTCAGTAATTCCGTGATTCAAATTTCATTCCAGCATTTTGTATTTAAGGTTGACTGTTGAGGTTAAATAAAACAAGGTTGTTTTCGTCTTTGTTTTGAATTGAACACTGCACTATAATTATATGACACTAGTTCAAGAAATATAGTTGTGGTTTTCGTATTTTTTAAAACACCGGTGTTTATAATTTGGACTACTGAAATATCCAACTGCACTCGCCAATTTTACCAAAACAGTGATTTAAAAAAAGAAACTTAGATAGGCACTTACCTCGAATGGTGGATGAGAATAACATGACCTTTATAACACTTAATCAAATGACCAATTGATCACACGAATATTTTCAGAAAAACAATACTACTTACTTATAGGTTCTCATATGCAAAACTTAAGTGGCATTGTTTTAACTCACAATAAGATATTGACCGGTTGTTACTCTCACGCACGGCACCTTCATGCACCAATACGGGATGTCAGGGTTATAGTGTGTCAAACTACTAGTCGAAAGTGGAAGCATGATAATTTATTAACACCAAAAGGGCACAAGTCGAAATTTGAAATTTTTCCCTTATTTTTCACTACAACTGCACTATTATCTCGACACTCTGTATCTAAAATTTTGTGTTTAATATCTGTGAAATTCATATTTCACACGTACATGTCATACCGTACTCATGTACGGGACTTATTTCTCTACGCTTTTTCACTAGTTTTAAATTCCTGCTTTGCCAAGATCTACAGACAAGAAAACCTGTGAAAGCTGTGTAGTTACGAGTACTTCTCTCACCTGTTGGGTCCCCCATAAAAATAATTAGAAAGTAGGTAATATACTAATATAATAGGATAGGTGTTCGAAAAAGTAACACAAATCAAAATGACCGAATATTTTTACTGAAGTTATCATATAGATAAAAGAAAGCTGTGCGTTAATAGTCACTAGCTAATATTTAAAAAGAAAACGAAACAATAATGGCCTTTAACGCTTTTCCAGACACAAAAGTTTTGAAGCGAATTTTTTGAAGTGAAAACTTCTTTAGCGGCGTTGAGCACTTTTGTGGCATGGGTAGAAACTGTGAAACTCGCGTCAGGTCACGTGATGCTGATCGAAAAACCGTAAGACGGTTAAGTTTTCACTTCTGCCGGCACTCCCGGAGTGCAACCCGTGTTAGGTTTTTTTTTTATAACGGTAGTAGGGGGGGGTTATAGTCTGGCTGGTCATCGGAATCTTGACGTCTGGTTTCGAGTTCTTCTAAGCTTGACGGTAGGGAGGCTTTTCTTAAGTATCCAGGGGTTGGAAACCATATTATCATTGCGTCATCTGATTGTGAAACTTGTTCCATACAAACGGTAAAAGACAAGCACGAGAGGAACAGAAGTATTTTTACTGTTAACATTCTGTAAATAAGATACTTATTTAAAGTCCTTGTAATATTCCGTATTAAAATTAGTATTGAATAAGGTAGGTTTTGACGGGCAGAACTTACTTCGAAGTCGAGAATTGGTGGTGTAAATTATAGTTGTCAGAAATTGTTACGCAAAATCTAAACAATTTTCATTTGTGCTTGAATCTATATAATATACTAACAATAAAAATTATAGAATACATATACAAAATTAATGTTTGTGAGTATCTGTGTTAGTACGCCAACGTTGATAAAGTTAAATTATTTATATATTATTAAAAACTTTATTGCTCAAGAAATGTACAAAGGGTGGACTTAATGCTAAAAGCATACGTTATGCATATGTTTTATAATAAATAAATAGGTTGTTTTTCAAGGATCTCCGATATTGGCCGGACGAAGTCGCGGAGTACTACTAGTAAAAAATTGATATTTATGTGCGAATGCGATTTTAAATCAACCATGTTGACCCTTGTCCCTACCTCAAGATTAGTTTTTTAATTTTTAATTTTACAAACCACGCAAAATGAATCAATTATATTCTTTTAAACTGTGATTGGCCATGGTAACAATTCAATTATTAAAAATAGGCTATAAATAAACGTTGTTTTCTCAACTTCCATCTGGGGTAAGCGTTTTCAGGTAAGTAAATATAACATTTAATTGTTTTTTACCACTTAAATATATTTATTATTATATATTTTTAACCCCCATCCCCTCCTCCCCTCCCCCCCTGTATCCCCGGGGCCCTGGGCTGAAGCCCAAGAAGCCCTAAGGTAGATACGCCCCTGTTGTTTCGGCTTACAGAGATTACTTTTTTTATTACAAAAAATTGTAAAGATGTAATGTGATATTCTCAGGATGATAGCTGTCAAAATATTCCTGTTCCTGTCATGCTTGACCATCGTCGCATGTCAAAGTCGTCGCGATGCGATCTGGGACCAGCCACCTCCGCAACCCGGTGGCCGAAGAGTTCTGGACCAAGAGCCACCGCCACCTAACGGTCGCCGCGTTTTAGACCAAGAGCCACCGCCACCGAACGGTCGCAGTGGTCGTCGTAGTGTCTTAGACCAAGAGCCACCGCCACCTAACGGTCGCCGCGTTTTAGACCAAGAGCCACCGCCACCTAACGGTCGCAGAATCTTAGACCAAGAGCCGCCTCCACCCAACGGTCGTAGAATTTTAGACCAAGAGCCACCGCCACCGAATGGTCGTCGCGTTTTAGACCAAGAGCCACCTCCCCCTAATGGTCGTCGCGTTTTAGACCAAGAGCCACCTCCCCGTAATGGTCGTCGCGTTTTAGACCAAGAACCACCTCCACCTAACGGTCGTAGAATCTTAGACCAAGAGCCACCGCCACCTAACGGTCGCCGCATTTTAGATCAAGAGCCACCTCCACCGAACGGACGTAGAATCTTAGATCAAGAGCCACCGCCACCGAACGGTCGTCGCGTTTTAGACCAAGAGCCACCGCCACCGAACGGCCGTCGCGTTTTAGACCAAGAGCCACCTCCACCTAACGGTCGTAGAATCTTAGACCAAGAGCCACCTCCACCGAACGGACGTAGAATCTTAGACCAAGTACCACCGCCTCCTAACGGTCGCAGAATCTTAGACCAAGAGCCACCCCCACCGAATGGTCGTCGTCTTTTAGACTAAGAGCCGTTTGTTCATACTCATCTCATACCGCCGCAGTAATAAAAATCAAAAAATGCTAATATTGTTTGCTTAAATCAATGTCTTGGTTTAACGCATAAATAAAAAGCAAAAAAAACCACGTGATTTTTTATTCAACCATGTCGACCCTTGTACAACAGCACGTTGGGCTATCCCGCTATGACCTTTATTGCGAAAGGAAGGGGTTTTTATTGAGAAGGGCCATTCGCAATAAAAAAGATTTTCGTAGTTGCCATGAGTAGCCTAACGTGCTACCGACTGTACAATATGACTTTAAGATAACAATCAGTTTCGGCTTCAGACCAAGTTTTTTTTTAATTAGATTAAGGATTCCTAGAGTCACGTGTCGTCTGAAATCCTGCTTTCACATTTTTTGCAAATTTATCTTTGTTTTCAAGAAGTAAACTTTGTAGAGCCGATGGCAAAATACATTTTGTGATTTCTTGTCCATCGTTTTCAATACGCCATTTCTTTACCAGCTGACGCCAATTCTGTTTTAAAGAATAAAACACAGCAACGTCCAAAGGTTATAACATATGAGTTGTGTTTGGGACAAGAGCGATTACGAAATAAGATCACTGGCAATGCTATATCTTTTTCTTTTAGGTAAGGAATGAAGACGTTTGCCACATATTCGTAAAAAGACTCTCCAGTCATCCATCCTTTATCAGTTTTACCAACTCCCCATCCATTTGGTGCATTGTCAAGAACTTCAGTACTCATTCTTTTGTATTTGAAGATAGTTAAAGGAGGTGCATACTCACCAGCAGCATTCACAGAAAATAGGATCGTTATATTTTCTTTGTCGCTGTTTTTTGATGTGTCGTAAACATGTTGTCCTTTTTCTGCTAACACAAGAGTTCCTTTTGGTGCGAGAAAGAAAGCAGTTTCATCACAATTCCACACTCACGTAGGGTGTTTTAGAATCATTAAATTATCATCACCGTGTAACGACGAAATTTCCTTGAACCAGTTCCGAATTTTTTCCTCAGTAATTAAGGCAAGCTTTATTAATTTATTCGGCATGTTTTTGCCTCAAATCAGGATGCCTTGCCATAAATCCGTCAAACCAGGATCTTGAAGGTCTATTATTTATAAACGGTGTGTTAATTTGGCCTTTAACTACTATTTTCTTTACAGAATCTAGTAAACCTTCCTTGTTGATAGGAAACCCAGCACGAGCGCAATCTTTGATCCATACGACAAGTTCATTCTCTATTTCACTTCCAAGAACAGCCTGGGGTCCTACATGTCCAGAAGTTTCAGGTGCTTTTCCAGAAATTTTATGTCGCAAAGTCGTTCGAGGTACATTAAAATCTCTACTAGCAGTGGAAACGGGCATCCCATTCTAAATTGCGTTCAACGCTAAAGTAATTTTATGCGGTAAGTACTAAAATCATTTTCTTCTCGCGACATCTATATTGTTACTATTTGATTTTGGTGAAGGCATTTTAGTGCATATCTGAAAATGAAAAAAAAGCCACGATAAAATATAAATGGCCAAAAGTGGGGTGTCTATGTACACTAGTTTTGGCCAGCCATGTGGCCAAAGATGGAGAAATTCATAATTTTCACTCCAGAAACATATAGCGACAAAATAACTTTAGTTCCACTGAGACAATATATTCTTCATGTAGTATTAACATAAACATCCAAAAAATAAGCAGAGATTTAAAAAATAAAAACTGATTACTCACCCGCTTGCCTTAGCCTTTTTGTTAAGATCTTACAATTTCACGCTCAACTAAAAATAATGACTTGTTGCATCGAAGTGAAGTTTGACACATCAAAGCTGTCAACGGTATCAGTGTTGCCAATATTCAATATTTTAAATACTGTACATCACAGAGTAATTTATTTGTCTATTCAAATATTTATAACTAAGATAAATATTTGAAGGCCCCAATGGCCACAAAGGGGTCGATGGCCACAACCGGGTCACCTGCCAATACATACGTATAGGCTACAATTTATTTTGAAGATCTGAATATCTGGGTTGGAACCCCTGCAGCCTAGCTTAATTATAAGAGTTATGAATAAGACGCTATAGGTTTTTTTTTTGACATGAGCACTTTTCATCCCCATAATGAAGATCTGGTCAACCTGATGCGACACACAGGAGCTTAGCAAAACCGTTAGAAGTAGTAATATAGCGCCTTAGTAAAAGTTGTTCAAAGACACGAGCAATTTATGTACATGTAACAAAAATGAAGATCTGAAAATCTCATGTTGAACCAAGCAGCCCATCCCAATAAGACGCCTTAAGAAAAGAAGTATAGCGTGACGAGCACTTAATGTCTCCACATCAAAAACAAAGATCTGATGTGACACGTCGGCAACCCAGCTATCTATGCCGTAAGGAGTTTTAATGTAGAACCTCGGATAAAGTTGTATAACGTAACCTGAAATTTATTCTCATACTAAAAATATACTTAAGATCTGTAGTATTGAATGTGGAACACTAGCAGTCCAGCGTAACAGTATGAGGTACGAACAAGCGTTAAGCACTTACTGTTGATTTGAAAGTCAAAATTCCTAAAGACAGTGTAATGACGTTGTATTGCGGATGAAACTTTATATGTAAGCTCCAAATGTAGGCGAGCAAAGTCGCGGGCGTCCACTAGTGTGTAAATTAAATAATACACATCTCATGAGTTGCATCATTGCTCTGATCACAAAACAAGCAGCTTACAAATAAGCATGATGACATCTATCGTATTTTTTTCAAAACAACTTTTCAACTGTGTAAATCAATTTTTAAATACCCAAAAATCAGTAACTATTCAGTAAATGGCCTCCGATACAGTATTCCCAAAAATCTATGGAGGCATATTGTTTTGTCAGATGATTGAGTATGTCAACGATTGGTGGTGTTATCTAGCCCATTGAGGTATGGGAATCATAAACAAAAAAAATAGGTACCCCAAATATACTCAGACTTGGGAAAACCTAACAATAATGATTTTCTATATTGTCCCTTCCGGAGATCAGATCCGGGTCGAAAGAAATGGCGACACCTTGAAAACGATTATGGAGGTCGTCTATAGAACGTTTGCAAGAACATTTTTTAACGTATTTTCAACGGATATTTGTTAATAATAATAAAAAACAGGGTAAATATAAAAACCGAAGCCAATCTACACAACCACACAATCTACAGTATTGTTTGTTTGAACTAAATAGGCTCCGAAACTACTGGACCGATTTAAAAAATATTTTACCTTTAGAATCCTACAACGGTGATGAGTCTGAAGAACATAGGCTCTACTTAATGTATAATGCTTAATAAGCATACAAGAGAATGGAATTCCACACGGGTGAAGCCATTGGCGGGAAGTTAGTCAAGTAACAAACCACAATTTACCTTTCTCATTTAAATCTGCATCCATTGCCTTCTTTCTGCATGACCTTGAGGTTGACTGGCAAAAAATGCTTTTAGCATTAAGTCCTATCTTGTTACATTTCTTGTGCAATAAAGTTTTAAATAAATAAATAAATAACAAAAAGCAAAAATAATTCCAATCATTTAATCGACCCAAAAGTTTCACTCACTTAACTCTCCACGATCACTTCTTGCCAGTACCACCACCACCGAATGGGCTGGAACTATGATCGGTCTTGAAGAACTGCAATCTCTTAGCCGCTGCCTGACCTTCTGGGTTGTTACACCACTTATTGTTTTCCCCACATGGTTCCTTCTTCACACCGCCACCACCTGCTGACGATTCCTTCACAGCGAACACTGTGATGACGGCCAGAACTGTCAGGAGCACTGTCAACTTGCGAGAGAACATCTTAGATGATTTCTGGTGCTTTTCTGATGGTTTAAATGGATAATGCCAGCCTTATATAGTTGGAAAGGTATTGACAATTAGTGTAATATGATAGAGGGTAGGTATGTAAAAAAATAATGACTTAATGGTTTTTAAAGAAACTGATAAAATTATTTCAAGGTTACAGCGTGATTAGAATTTAAAAACATTCGCGTGGTTCTTTTTACAAGCTATTATTTAGCTTTACGTGTCCCGTGTCTGTTTCTAATCAAGTCTTGTCAGCTAATTTTACCCACTTCCCAATTTCCAATTGAGATTATACGTTTAGTTTCGATGACAGTGCAAAACACAATATGATTATAAATATAAAAATTGGTTGCCTGTAAAGTCGGTATACGGGCGAAAGTTTTACGTGACAACGACTTTGAGTGGTAAAATAATTTTAATGTGAATTTTCATTCGTATAACATGAACCGGTGTGTATGCCTATCTCTCTCACTCTCTCTCTCTCGCTCTGTCTCTCTCGCTCTTAGGCGGGTTAACTGTGCTCGAGTGGAAGGGACGCGTGCCTTTCACTTTTTATGTCTGTCTCACTCGCTCTCATTGTGAGCGCGGAACGTGAGCGGAGCGTAACGCAGTTTCTTGAAGTGTCACCCGGCAAACCAATTTATAAGACGTTGTCACGTCAATAAATATAAACATACAACAACATGACATACATTGATCTGACTCTGTGGTAATTAGCTAAAGCACTTGTGTTACAGATATCAGAATCAACAGTGGTATTACAAATAAACTTACATAAATACATACAACACTCAGACCAGTACAAACATACATGTTCATGCACACAAATGTTTGTACAGTACGGGGATCGAACTCGTGACCTCTTGGTTGATAGTCAACTTCTCGACCATCACACCAAAGTGGTCATCAAATATTCAGAATTCATTTCTGAATTACTATAGGATATTAATTTAAAAATATTATAGAACATGCATGTTGCACAAGTAATGCAGCTTTCAGGTAAATGTTACGACTTTATGTGACGACTTAGCGTAGGCAAATGTCATTTTTATACATTTTGCAAACGAAGCGTTCGGTTGTTCCATGAAGCAAAAACAAAGAGGAGACGTAACAGTCAAATTTCTTTATGAAACGACGCGTGATATTTTGCGGGGTGCGGGGGTGTTCAGCTCTGCCCGTGGCTCCGCCCACTTCGCAATATTTAATCTATCGGCTAATAGCAAAACTACTAACTTAGGTGTATGTTGATGTTACTACTAGTACAGCTATCTCACACTAGATATCGAAAGTCTTGAATATGGTGGGGCGTACTCAGAACTTTAAGCTTAAACACTTAACTTACTTAGCTAGTACAAGTAAACCACGAGGTTTTGTAATAATTATACTAAGGGTTACAAATAAAGTTAATAAATAAATAAAAACAAGAATTTGAAAAAATAATATGTAAGCCGTTTGGTTAAAAGATTAATAATTTAATTATTGCTAATTACCGGAAAGAGAACCAAGAAAGTGTAACTTAAGCTTTAATTTTTTTCTTTTTAATAGATAAATTAAATTAAACCGAAAAATCCAGTTTTAAAGTAGGTAAAATGACCTTTTTCAATTTTTAAGGTCCTTTTTTGTCACTATGAAGTCCGCGTCATTGAAATGGCCAGAACAAATCTTTGTGTATTTTGTTGGTGTCCAATCCGGTCTATTAAGTTTTGAAATCCATTTCTGTTTTAAATTTTCGTCGGATGGAAATCTGAAACGAACACATAAAAAATAAATATTTTTTATCAGGTTCATTTAATTCTTAATACGGCCCTGGATATTTGTTATGTTTAAAATAGTTATTCTAGATGACGACAGATAGCGGCCCGTTAGTAATATTATAATAAAAGCTATAAAAGTACTGTTTTAGCTACTAAGAGGTATTTAATACTAAGTTTATAACAGTTTTCAGTTTTATCGAATGAATATTACAATATACTACTGCAAAATTATACGTAAACTTATGTTTTTACTTCCCAAAACTGTCGCCATCTAGTGTCAAATAGTATAATTTGAACGCTGAAAGCTGAGAATATTGTAGACCTTTTATATTTAATTACGATTAAAATTACTTACAAATAAAATGTGATGCCCTCCATATTATCAGAACGTCTGTCTGAGTAACTTTGACATTGTAAAACACAACACTTCATCCTATTTTTGTTAAAAACGCAAAAACACACATATAATGCGAGTCTCGTTACGTGTGCAACTGACGAACGCTGACAACATACTAAGTTAGGCCCCGCCCACAATGATGACGTCAGGACCTAGTTGAAAATCACAGTGCACAGTTGCTTAGGCCAGCTCCTCTTTGTTTTTGCTTCATGGGTTGTTCTGTGAGCTATTTATGCAATAGGCTAGATCACACCACCAATCATTGACATACTTTTTATTATCTGTCAAGACGGTCTGCCTCCATAGATTTTGTATGGGAATACAAGAACGTGACATCACGGTCATGTATCAGGAATCGAAGTTTTTTTGTGTTTAAGAATGGGTTTCAACAGCTTTTTGAATATATACTGGTTGTATTAACTTCATAGGGGCTATGTTTTTTAAACGCCATGGTCTTGAAAATATTTAAGAAAGGTGTCATCATGCCTATTGTAACTTCGTCTACAGGTCCCGGTATGCACACTACACCTGCGTATCTATATAAGAAATCCTTTGACAGGCGGTACCCTAATAACCGTAGGCCTATTGTTATTTGTTTCGCTAATTGCAATATCATTAACGCATAGAAATAGTTTTATAATTCATGGTGAATACAAGTAACTTTACTGATAATGTTTCTGGTATAATAATTTTGCGACAGGGGCTTTACTGACTTGGATGCCCAAGACTGAGTTAAGTGGATGAGTAAAACTTAAATTGAAAATGATAAAATCTCCGCCATGAGCTTGGAAAAATAACTTGTGAGCTACAACGGCTGGACGAATTTTGACCAGCCAAAGCCAATCGTGATTAAATTATCTTTGGAATAAAAAAAACCGCTTTTAAATCGTAACATTTGTTCGGGAGCTAATATGCCAGCCAGACACAGAAAAACAAACATACACAATCAGAAAAGGGGTCAAACTTATTAAGACCCTCTATTTCGTCGGGGTTAAACCATTAGCTTATTTGACATGTTATATTTTATTTAATTTCACTATATTATTTTTTGGATGCTGTATTATGTTATTTATTTTGGATACATACATTTATCATTAATTCTGTCATGTATTTTTTTTTCACTACATTTGTATGCCGTCAGGGCTGATCACAGCGCACTCTTTATACCTGTATTTGTACATAGATGAATGAATGAATGAATAGATGTCATCTATTCACCCGTGTATCAAAAATAAATAATTTGAATTAAAAAGTAGGAGAGTGGACCCCGGGCGCCGTATTGGTAGCGACTGGGAACAATTGTTTTAACAATTGTTTGTTTTAACAATTGAATCGCTTTTTCAGAATCATCTATGAAAAAGAGAGTAAAAAACATCCATACTCACAAAATTTTGGCTTTATGTTTAATATTAGTAGGACATACAGGGTGGAGACCACAATACGACAGTTGCCTGTCTGTCTGTTAAGTTTTTACGCCTAAACTTGAACTTATCTGGATGAAATTTGGCACACGTACAAAGTCGTTATCACTCTGTATGTGAAATTAAATTTCATCCAAATCAGTTCAATAGTTTAGGCGTAAAAATTTAACAGACAGAAAGGCAACTGTCGTATTGTGGTCTCCAAGCTGTATATGGCATATGCAGTATATTAAAGTAATACACTTACACACACACACTCTCGTTTTTTTGTTTGTACTCGTTATACATATATGTTCGATGTCGTTATAGTAAAAAAACACTCAAAGTCGAATTGGGAACCTCCTACTTTTTTTAAAGGCGGTTAAAAACTATTTAATTAATTTAAATACCATTTCATTTCTTTCAAAAAACTCTGTCGGTGAGTCGGGAGGAAACCAGTCATGTTCATTTCAGCTTATTTTGATATGACACATCATTCCTTTTAATTAAGGTTTTTGATTATTAATGAATATAACTAACTACTTTCAATAAATTTGAAGAAATTTAAAACACTTGGCTGTAATAGTTTCTAGACCTGCAATTCATAGGTATTTAAAAATGCTGAAGCTGAGTTCAGATTCAAAGTAAAATGTAATACGACTCAGCTAAAGGAAGCTTATATTTGACATATTTCATAATTCATACTTACATTGTAAATGTGTTTTTAAATAAAAGAGCGGCCTTTCTTGGCACAAGTGTTTTTACACTTAAAAGGAACAGGTTAACCTCTGTTATTGTTACCCATTTATTGAAACGTAATAAATATTTTCCATTTTCATTTTTTCAAAATGAAAAAGGCCCTAATGTTACACGAGATTACCATAGGATTCGTATTGCTGCACTGAATATTGCGACCCAAGGCATACCTAAGGGATTTATAAAGGTTCTCTAACAACAAAAAATTTCCCGATTTTTAATTAAAAGTATTAAGCAGTTCTACTTATAAGTGGTATGTGAAAAAATAAGAAATAGTCTGCAATCATACCGCCTTACGCCATATACATAAGCAGTACTGATTCAGCACTGATGCAGTCGTGTTGCAGTACTTATGCAGTACTGAAGCAGCACTGATGCAGCACGGATGCAGCCTCATCCATTTCATCCCGACTCACCGTGGCCTCTGGACTCGTCCCCACACATCCTGGTCCCCACACGCCTCATCCCGACTCACCGTGGACAACAGGCGGGCCTCTTCCCGACTCACCGTGGAGTACAGGCCGCTTATCCCGACCATCGTGGACTTCCGCAAGCTCATCCCGACTCACTGAGGACATCACGCATGCTCATCCCGACTCGCCGAAGACATCCCGTGTGCACATCCCGACTCACCGAGGATATCACGCATCACATTTTTTTTTTAACGTCAGGAAATGCCGATTACGCACCGTACCCCTCCGTCGGGGACCGGAGGGGCGTGTGTGGGACTCCCCCGGATTCGGGTATACCCACTAAAACCTGACGCAGCCCGCTGCGTGTGGCTGTGACAGCAGGGGCCGCGGTGTCTCAACAGTCCCGCGACCCTTGCCAGCAGCAACGTCCGCCCTCTAAACAGGAGGGCGGATCTCCACGGAGTGGGGTGAGGAGATCTCATCCCACTCCAGACGGCACACTGGCGCCGTCTCTCAGGAGGGTCCGGGCGGTTAAGCCAAGACCCTCGTTTCGCCACGAGGACCAGAGTCCCAAGGACATCCCCTGCCTCCTCTGATAAGCCAGAGGGGTGCTGGGAGCCACAACCACTTCGGTGAGCCGCCGCTCGATGCGAGACAGACGCGACTCACTAGTGCCTCTGCCGCCCGATACGGGAACAGACGCAGAGGCACTCTCCACAGAGCATCTTGGCTTCACCTGTCGCTGGATTGTGACAGGCTACTGAGCCCACTCGCCACGGCAAGGCGTGCTCTATTCAAGGGGTGCTTTTTTTTTTTTTTTTTTTTTTTTTTTAACGTCAGGAAATGTCAATTACGCACCGTACCCCTCCGTCGGGGACCGGAGGGGCGTGTGTGGGACTCCCCCGTCTTCGGGTATACCCACTAAAACCTGACGAAGCCCGCTGCGTGTGGCTGTGACAGCAGGGGCCGCGGTGTCTCAACAGTCCCGCGACCCTTGCCAGCAGCAACGTCCGCCCTCTAAGCAGGAGGGCGGATCTCCACGGAGTGGGGTGAGGAGATCTCATCCCACTCCAGACGGCACACTGGTGCCGTCTCTCAGGAGGGTCCGGGCGGTTAAGCCAAGACCCTCGTTTCGCCACGAGGACCAGAGTCCCAAGGACATCCCCTGCCTCCTCTGATAAGCCAGAGGGGTGCTGGGAGCCACAACCACTTCGGTGAGCCGCCGCTCGATGCGAGACAGACGCGACTCACTAGTGTCTCTGCCGCCCGATACGGGAACAGACGCAGAGGCACTCTCCACAGAGCATCTTGGCTTCACCTGTCGCTGGATTGCGACAGGCTACTGAGCCCCCTCGCCACGGCAAGGCGTGCTCTATTCGAGGGGGATTCAAGGGGTGCTGGCTCATCCTGGCTCAACCAACCTCCGGTTATTCGGAGGGGAGTGGTGTGGCGACCTCTGCCATTCGCCATCACAAGTGCATGCCTAACGGCAAGCACAACAGCGAGAGCTGATACGGCTCCATAAGGCTAGATGGCGCTGTTAGCCTAGTACCGGCCATATAGTACCGGCCTAGTACCGCACACGAACCGCGGTATATAAGATTTCGATCCAGAATAATATAGATAGACAAATCAAGAAGATGTCTATCGGACCTTGGTCCCCGACCATAACACCTGGTCGGTAGGAAGCGCTTCCCTTTAGCTTCCTAACTCGAAATCAGTTGCGCCAAAGCTGCATCAGTACTGCATCAGTGCTGCTGTTTCAGTGCTGAGTCATTACTGCTTCAGTGCTACATCAGTTCTGCTTTAGAGCTGAATCAGTGCTGCTTCAGTGCTGCATCAGTACTGCATCAGTGCTGCTTCAGTGCTTCTTCAGTGCTGCATCAGTACTGCTTCAGTGCTGAATCAGTGCTGCTTCAGTGCTGCAACAGTGCTGCTTCAGTGTTGCATCAGTACTACATAAGTACTGCAACACGACTGGTTCTGTACTGCATCAGTACTGTTTCAGTGCTGCATCAGTACTGCATTAGTACTGCAACACGACTGCATCAGTAATGCTTCAGTGCTGCATCAGTACTGCATTAGTACTGCAACACGACTGCATCGGTACTGCTTCAGTGCTGCAACAGTGCTGCTTCAGTGTTGCATCAGTACTACATAAGTACTGCAACACGAATGCTTCAGTACTGCATCAGTGCTGCATCCGTACTGCTTCAGTGCTGCATCAGTGCTACTTCAGTGCTGCATCAGTGATGCATTAGTACTGCTTCAGTGCTGCATCAGTACTGCTTCAGTGCTGCATCAGTACTGCATCAGTACTGCATTAGTACTGCAACACGACTGCATCAGTACTGCTTCAGTGCTGCATCAGTGCTTCTTCAGTACTGCTTCAGTAATGAATCAGTACTGCTTATGTGCTGCATCAGTACTGCATCAGTGCTACATCAGTACTGCATCAGTACTGCATCAGTGCTGCTGTTTCAGTGCTGAGTCATTACTGCTTCAGTGCTACATCAGTTCTGCTTTAGAGCTGAATCAGTGCTGCTTCAGTGCTGCATCAGTACTGCATCAGTGCTGCTTCAGTGCTTCTTCAGTGCTGCATCAGTACTGCATCAGTACTGCATTAGTACTGCAACACGACTGCATCAGTACTGCTTCAGTGCTGCATCAGTGCTTCTTCAGTACTGCTTCAGTAATAAATCAGTACTGCTTCAGTGCTGCATCAGTACTGCATCAGTGCTACATCAGTACTGCATCAGTACTGCATCAGTGCTGCTGTTTCAGTGCTGAGCCATTACTGCTTCAGTGCTACATCAGTTCTGCTTTAGAGCTGAATCAGTGCTGCTTCAGTGCTGCATCAGTACTGCATCAGTGCTGCTTCAGTGCTTCTTCAGTGCTGCATCAGTACTGCTTCAGTGCTGAATCAGTGCTGCTTCAGTGCTGCAACAGTGCTGCTTCAGTGTTGCATCAGTACTACATAAGTACTGCAACACGACTGGTTCTGTACTGCATCAGTACTGTTTCAGTGCTGCATCAGTACTGCATTAGTACTGCAACACGACTGCATCAGTAATGCTTCAGTGCTGCATCAGTACTGCATTAGTACTGCAACACGACTGCATCGGTACTGCTTCAGTGCTGCAACAGTGCTGCTTCAGTGTTGCATCAGTACTACATAAGTACTGCAACACGAATGCTTCAGTACTGCATCAGTGCTGCATCCGTACTGCTTCAGTGCTGCATCAGTGCTACTTCAGTGCTGCATCAGTGATGCATTAGTACTGCTTCAGTGCTGCATCAGTACTGCTTCAGTGCTGCATCAGTACTGCATCAGTACTGCATTAGTACTGCAACACGACTGCATCAGTACTGCTTCAGTGCTGCATCAGTGCTTCTTCAGTACTGCTTCAGTAATGAATCAGTACTGCTTCAGTGCTGCATCAGTACTACATCAGTGCTACATCAGTACTGCATCAGTACTGCATCAGTGCTGCTGTTTCAGTGCTGAGTCATTACTGCTTCAGTGCTGCATCAGTACTGCTTCAGTGCTGAATCAGTACTGCTACAGTGCTGCTTCAAACTTTGCCACTACACTAATGAAGCAGTCTTTATAAACTTTATACTTCCTATTGATATTTTATCTCCATCTCTCTGGCGAATTTGTTTCTTGTCATAACTAGTTGCATGCGCGTCTTTAGTCTTTACTCGTCCATGTACCTTCAGCCCTCTACCCGCAGTATCACGTCAGCGCTCGTCGAGGTTAATGTGCGCGCGTTTGCTTTCTAGTGAGTATTTAAAAAAAAATTGGAGTCTAAGAGACTCCAGATAGGTACTTAAGTGTTTTTATTCTACTCATGTTATTTTTATGGTTTCACTGAAAAATGACATCTAATGATACAAATATTGAGCGCTGGTTGGAGCAAGAAATTGCAACTGAAGACGACTTACAAAATGCAGAATGCAGTTGTAGTGTATGACGCATCTCTCCTCATATAACCCTTTGTATTCTATCTGTTAAGAACAGTAATAAACCATACGTTAAACGCGCAACATCTTTTCATTAGCTGCTACCGGGCCCCATCCTTACATGGCGACCCTGCCAGGATGTAAATGTGTTTTGGTGCCGATATCGTGCTGGGCGAACAATCCGGATCGGATTCGGAAATTGACGGTGAAGAAGTGACAGATTTAGTGGTAGAAACTACTACAGAACTAAAGACGTATTTTGGGGCACAAAATACGTCTTTAGTTCTGTCTTCATCAACTTGGACATTTGTAGGCTTTGTTGACTAGAACTGTAAAAGTTTAGTACTTGCAATTTTGTTTATAATCTGTCATTTCAGTTACAATTTATGAGAACATTTATAAGTTGATTGTTAATTTATTATAAATTAATGGAAAAAAAGTTCCTACTTTTTGTGTATTTTTTCAAAAATAGATCTCAATATGATAAGAAGTATTTTTTTTAGTTTTTCGAAGTGTAAGAGATTATGGCTTTTTTTTATTAATACCTTACATTGTTTACGCCCTAAATATATTTTATTTGAAAAGAAACTGTATAAACATAATATTTTATATATTTCATTACCTTAGGATACCCTAGTTTTTTGTTTCGAGTCCTGAGAAGAGGGGAGACTGAGAGACTCCAGGTAGGTAGTTTACGGACTGGAACAAGGGGTAGGAAGCTAAGGGTTAATGTTGTTACTTAAAAAATAAATAACGGCGAATTCAATGATATTTCAAAACTGCCCCATTCGTGTTCGAAGCTGCCTCCACCCCTGGGGAGCTCAAACATTAACAGTTTTTCTTCCTCCACTAAAAAGGGATATTGCGGCTGTAATTTGCAATATTTATTCGTCATAATGATGTTTTGCAACTTTGTTGCCTTTTAGTCAGCGTAAGCATTGTGACACAGTAAAAAGGTTTCGTTCCAGAGAATCCGAAGATATGAAATAAAGTTCAAAAATTGTTCATAGCTTCCCGGTTCTCCCTCAATGGTTATTTTAACAAATGAAGACTGTTCATGCTAGACAAATTGAGATAATTTGTTTTGGTCATTTATTTTCATGTCGCATTTCTTTTAAGCCCGGGCCCCTGAACCACAAAGATGGTCTACCAAAAACATCCAGAACCTAGACAACATACAATTTTTGTTTTTACAGACAAACTTTTTAACCTTAGATCAAATCAAAAGAAGGCAGGTACAGTATGAGCTAGACGCTCGTAGACCTACTATAACGAGTCCAATCGTCAGTACTGTGACTTTTTTTCACATGCGTGAGGGCCCCATTTTGACGTGACAACGTCTTATAAATTGGTTTGCCGGGTGACACTTCAAGAAACTGCGTTACGCTCCGCTCACGTTCCGCGCTCACAATGAGAGCGAGTGAGAGGCACGCGTTCCTTCGACTCGGGCATGGTTAGCCCGCCTAAGAGCGAGTGAGACAGACATAAAAAGTGAAAGGCACGCGTCCCTTCCACTCGAGCACAGTTAACCCGCCTAAGAGCGAGAGAGACAGAGCGAGAGAGAGAGAGTGAGAGAGATAGGCATACACACCGGTTCATGTTATACGAATGAATATTCACATTAAAATTATTTTACCACTCAAAGTCGTTGTCACGTAAAACTTTCGCCCGTATACCGACTTTACAGGCAACCAATTTTTAAGTTGACGATTGCACGTACGTACTATCGCAGTCAACGCCGCATCACCTTTGAGGCGAAAATCATTTGCAAACCACGCACAATCGTGCTTGCTAATTGCTCCACGTGTGTCGAAGTGCATGCAAACAATTGTCGTTATAAAGTGTTCACGCGGCGCGGACCGCCACCGTACGGACGTACCGTAACTTCTTCTGTTTGGTTGGATTAAGCTCATAACACGGTCAGCAAACAATTATGAGGAACTTCAAGTTGCAATAATAATAACATTAACAAATCAATAAATTTAATCACATCAACCAACAACAGAACCACGCTCACTTCTTGCCTCCTCCAAATGGGCTAGAACTATGATCGGTCTTGTAAAACTTTTCTCTATTCGCAGCCGCTTGGGCATCGGGGTTGTTACACCACGCATTGCTTGGCCCACATGGTTCCTTCTTCACTTCGTCATCATCAGCTGATGATTCCTTGACAGCAAACATTGTGATGATGGCCAGAACTGCCAAGAGCACTATCAGCTTGCAAGAGAACATCTTAGAAGATTCCTTTTGATTGTATGATGGTTTTGATGATGAAATGAAGTCTTTTATAGTTAAAAAGGTATAGGCAATTAGTAAGCTGTGATGTGAGGGTATTCGGAAAATTAATGACTTTATGGCTTTTAAAGAAACTGATAAAAAACGTAGGTAAAACTTAACCATAGCATAGTTTATCACATGGTTCTTTTTAATTTTCTGAAGTACTTTAAGATATTTAGCAGGGTTTATTGAAATGTAGAAAATAACACAAAATACATATTCGAGTGAACAAATTGTATGTAGTTGCAAAATATTTTGGTACTCGTAATTTTCAGGTAACGATTCTGTCGATTCGTGACATGGAAAAGTACGTGAAACGTTCAAATTCGTGAAATAGCTAAGAAACATATTATCAGACGGTACCCTAATTACCATAGGCCTATTGTTATTTGTTTTGCTAACTGCAACTTAATTAACGCATAGAAATAGTTTTTTTTAATTCATGGTCAATTCAAATAACCTTCAAATGTTGTTTCTGATAATGTAATGTGCACAAAATTTCAAACGCGCGTCTGATATTTTGTATGGAGATAATTAAAGGTCCAGGGCACACATGCGACACAAATTCGTTGCGACTTGCGACTGTTACAGTTTTTTTTATTGTTTTAACGAACATACCAATTACCTAACCCCAAACTAAGCGTTAGCTTGTGCTATGGTGGCTAGTAGGAAAATGCATAGAAATACTGAAATAAATCTTTAAACACCCATGACTCAGGTACAAATCCTCGTGCTCATCGCAAAAATCCCCCGGGATTTTTGCGAATCCCAGGCCGAGCCAAAATTGATTCTGAGATTTTCTGTCATGAATTTCTCAAAAACGGCGGTGTCACACCCCCGTGCCTCGGTGCGCACGTTAAGCCGTTGGTCCGGCGCCTGATCTCTCTCCGGTCATGTCGGATTACCGTCTCACCGAACTTTGAGAGTGATGGAACAGTAAGTGCATCTGTGTATTGCACTCACACTCGTATATCTCCTACGTAATTGGCTGATCTCTATTGAGATTGGCCGCCGTGGTCGAAATCGGCCAGGAGGACTATTATTATGGACCCGCGATATGTCGGCATTCGGGGCTACAGAAAGTGTATATAGGTAAATGCTCTGGCGGTAAATGAAACAAAAAATGCATTTTGCACGTGGAATTTACTAATAAATCATTTTTCCAAAATTCATAGCGTCGTCATTTCAAAGTGCAAATCCGTTAAAGCCGTGAATAAAAGAAATATAAATGAATAATTCTTGCCTTGTCCTTAAAATGTAATGACTAATAAATAAATAAAAGTTAGTCAAGGTGTAAACCAGAAGTCAGAACCAAGGGTACGAGTTATTTGGGTTATTCCATCACTACCTTGATCCCCGAGCTCCCGTCCTGGAGAACCCCGAAGATGACTTTTAATTGAGTTCATCAAAATAATAAAATCACCACAACATTACATATATTGATCTGACTCCGTGGTATGTAGCTTAAGCACTTGTGTTACAGATGTCAGAATCATCAGTGGTATTACAAATAAACTTAAATAAATACATATAACACCCAGACCAGTACAAACAGACATGTTCATGCACACAAATGTTTGTACAGTGCGGGGATCGAACCCTCGACCTCTTGGTTAATTGTCAATTTCTTGACCATTACACCAAAGTGGTCGTCAAAAAAAACTAATCGCGGTCCTCCGGGACGTTGGCTTCGGGGATCGGAGTACTCAGAGAATAACCCAGCTATTTTCACAACAATTGCGCTTTACCAGCATACGTTTGTAATGCGTAAATTTTATTTATTTACATTATTAAAAGCTCTGATTGCCAAGGATAGCATTGCCGACATATAGATTTGCACATTTATATCAATTGGTCTTAGGCTTAGGCTACACTTGCGACAATCTGTTGCGGCGACTCGCAACTGTCAGTGATTAAGGCGATTGTTTGACAGGCTGTCAGTCGCGGCGTCATTATGCCGCAGGTGTGTTCTGAGCTTATGGATGCTTTGATAGAGAAGCAGGTCACCGGTACGTGCGAATAGGTACCGATCGGTGCAGGTATAAAATGACTTTTTTTTACCTTACGCGCTCACTTATAAAGAAATAGGTTCAGTTCCTTATAAGTTTATCGGGAAGCCTACGCCCGCCAGTAACCTGTTTCTCTACCAGAACCCTTAGTCAAAAATACAGATCAGTCAATCACACAATAGGGTAGTAGGCGGTGTCAAGCACCAGGCAGTTGTCGTTCAGAGCCGACATGAGGATGTACCCGTCCTGCCCCCAGTTCTCCCCCCAGGAGTTCCGTACGATCCAGTAGGGTGTACCGTCTCGTTCTCCGTAGCCGACGACCACAACGCCATGGTTGACCCTTTTGCCTTCACTAAAAAAAATATACAATTAAAAGTTAAACAAATGTAGCACCACCTTCATGTTTGAACACCTTAGTATTACGTCAGTATAAAGCGCATTGACTAAAACTATTTGCCTCTACTATTTCTAGACAAATTATTGTAACATTCACTTTTTGGAGTACCTATGAAAGTAGAAACAGTTTTAAAGATAAAAACAGTATGCAATAACAAAAAACAAGAATTATTCAGGATCCAATAAGATAAGGGTAGGCATGGATCTGTTATTATTAGATTAGCGATTAGCAGCGCTACAGAGCGATTATTAAAACTAGTTTTATAATTTTCCCGCGCAACATATCAGCTGATGTCATGGCCGCTAGAGTACTTAATGGTCTGCGTGTATGGCCCATACTGTACCATCACCGCCTTCAGCGCGCGTCAGGGTTGCGAGGAGTTACCAGCGCGAACCCGCGGATCTTTCATGTTTATCTCTTACACAAGTATGAGTAAGTAATATTGGTTTTGATATTTCTCGAAGTCAAATCAAACGGCTTTGGAAAGACCTGAAGGGCTAGGATGTGCTGTTTCGACAAAATTTACTTGTCATCCTAATGGATGATAGTAGGTACTTTGTACATACCAGCTGGTATCATAGAAGACGCCGCTAGAGTACAGCTTCATGGTCTCCGAGGCGTGTATGGCCCTTACTGCACCTGCGGCGCCTACAGCGCGTTAGGGTTGCGAGGAGTTACCAGCGCGAAGCCGCGGATCTTTCATGTTTATCTCTTACACAAGTATGAGTAAGTAATATTGCGTTTTGATATTTCTCGAAGTCAAAACAAACGGCTTTGGAAAGACTTGAAGGGCTAGGATGCGCTGTTTCGACAAAATTTACTTGTCATCCTAATGGATAATAGTAGGTACTTTGTACATACCAGCTGATATCATAGAAGACGCCGCTAGAGTACAGCTTCATGGTCTCCGAGGCGTGAATGGCCACGGCCACCGGCCCGTACCGCACCAGCGCCGCCTTCATCGCGTCAGGGTTGCGAGGAGTTATCAGCGCGAAGCCGCGGATCTTGAACGTGTCGGTCGTGTTGTCCACCTTGCAGTAACCGTCCTGAAATGAAATGATAAGAAATCTTTATTAGCGTTTGGTTAAGGTACACTGAAGATGGTGCTGAAGTAACCGTCCTAAAATGAAATGAAATGAAATCTTTATTAGCGTTTGGTTAAGGTACACTGAAGATGGTACTGAAGTAACAGTCCTGAAATGAAATGAAATCTTTATTTGCGTTTGGTTAAGGCACACTGAAGATGGTTATAGTTGTAGCGGATGTATATTTAGCAATTATATATCCGGTTAACCAACCATTATTAATGGCATGCAAATCTTAAAGTTATGTTGGGATAATAAATTTAATTGGTAGGTTGAACCAGTAACAAATTTCAATCTGAAATCGTTTTTATGAAACTGGCAGACCTTTGACTGAGATATAGATATATCTCAGTCAAAGGTAGATCTATAGAATATTGATAGCGGTCTTAAGAATACCAATTAATGGTTTGTTTCAATATTTTATCTACCTGTGACTGGAAGTAAGATAATTGTCAGTTTCATAATCTCAGCTATAATCTGAAGTGACAGCCGTTGCTTTGACGGTTACTTTATCTTATCTACCGTTGACTAGAAGTTAGTTAACTGTCACTTTCATAGAAAAATACTAAAACCTCAGGTACTTTCAGTTGAGGATATATAACATATTAAGACTGGCCATAAGTAAGTCTGTAAACACGGGCCCTAACTGACCAAGCCTACATTATTCATCAAAGACGACCACTTTGGTGTAATGGTCATAATGGTCAAAAAGTTGACTTTTAACCGAGAGGTCACGGGTTCGATCCCCGCACTGTACAAACATTTGTGTGCATGAACATGTCTGTTTGTACTGGTCTGGGTGTTATATTTATTTATTTAAGTTTATTTGTACTACCACTGTTGATTCTGACATCTTTAACTTTAGCTACTTACCACGGAGTCAGATCAATCAATGTATGTGATGTTGTTGTATATTTATTTACAAAAACAAAGAAAAGTTTTTTTACCCATTATTTCATTTAATGTCACATATTTTAAATCTATTAAGCTTACCTTTTGAATGTAGTCTCCATATTCGCTCTCCAATGGGATTCCATGTTTCAGAATGTACTCGTATGCCTTGTCCAATTGACCCCCGCCGCAGCCGGTATTTTCAAAGCTGAGGGTGTAAGAAGTATGATTACTTTGCTATATTGAGGTTGATGTTTGTGTGGTCATGGTTACCGAAAACCGGCAAGCTATATATAAATTTACATTTATATATACTTCGTTTTTTTTACACGTTGCAGTTAAACGTTAGGAGTACAGCCTCTATTGTGGCAGTCTTTTATCTTTAGAGTACACTGATTACAACTTACACGTACACTGACGACAATAACTAATAAATAATATTCGGCGGTTAAGTTCTAAGCCTGTTTAGTAAAATCCACGCTTAGTTCAATTTAATTTAGGAACTAACAATTCTTCGGAGACATGACTTGGTTATAGCTAAGTAATATTTAAACTAATCACTAAGACTTCTTACCCCCAAGCACAGTCAACCAGGGACTGCTCACTGAGATCCAAGTTACGTCCACCGTTGGCCTTCGATAATGCTCCTTCTAATGTCGCTGTGGTGGTGAAAGCCCAGCACGACCCACATGCACCTTGATCTGAAAAAAGAGAACTCTTAACAAAAAAATTAAAGAAGGACGTGTTTGTAGCTGAAAATGGGAAAATTTAAGAAAAGTTTATTTTATGTATAACCGCAAGCGTACATTTACTGACTGACTGACAGTGTACCAATCAATGGCCACAACTAAATCGCTAATAGTGGCGAGTTGTGGCGACAGTACTACGTCACAATATGTGCCCTGTATTTTGACAGAACTCCGCCGCAAAAACAAATCCAGTACTTACAAGTGAGCAACCCAGAAAATATTAAAATCAAACGCGAAGGATGCGTATGCGTTTTTTGGATCAGACAAGTTCGCTTCTTTTCCGTTTGGCGGAAATACATAAAGAGGACAGATCTGGTGTGTTAGGGGGAAGAGCTAACCAAAGTCGATGGCTAGAGAATCATATAACAAAATCCCAACCGAATCAATGAACAAGCTTACTCTTGATAGGTCCCAGCGTGCCCTGCATCCGCATGTCATAGCTTTCTGGCAGCTCCTCAGCTATCAACTTTAGTTCCTCATCAGAATGAGGGAAGGGCATATTTCCTCGAGCATTGGGTGGAGACGGTCGGGTTCCGGTGAGGGATTTGAGCTCATCTTCTGTTCTGTCGGCGAAGGCATTCAGCTCCATCTTAAAGGCGTGGTTCTTACGGTTGTGGGCGTGCACGCGTCTGGAAATGGGTTATGGTAGTTTGTTTATCTCAATACATTGTTGCTGGAAGATCAATCCTATTGTCACAGCTCGTGTCGCCATGCTTAGGCTTAAAATAATGGATCAGAGACTTGGCGAGTTGACGTAGGCTAAATTCACAAATTTGTACAACCTGAAGACAATTGGTCTGACGGAGGCTCAAGAGTAGTAATCTATTTATTATTGGTTCTAGCTGTTCTAGTTAGCTGTTCTTGGTGCTAACGAGAGGACGATTCATTTGTTCAGAAGAGATACTATGGTTAGTACGCACGCAGTAAGGTTTAAACCTTCAATCGATTGTATTGTTCTCACCTCCAGTTTCTATGAAAGATTGCCTTCCTCAGCTCGTGTTCACTTTGCTTGTAGGATTTTCCGTGATGTTTCTTGTAGCTGAAACATAATATGATTTGTCAGTTTCTGTAAGATTCCGAAATCCAGTTCCACATTGCAGAATAAAAGCAAATGCAACAGTGCTACAATACCCTACTCCTAATGTTAGTGGCAATCACAGAATAACGGGATAAACCTAGTGTTAAACACAGATTACCATCAAAATAATCAAGACCTCCACTGATCAACACTGGTGTTTTCCAAAGATTTCCAAGGTCAATGGGTTATCAGCGGGCTACATTCAGTTCAGTTCGGTCCTGCAATCTTTCCAAGGTCGTCGGTCCGACTTGCCGGTGGACGCCCTACGCTGCGCTTTTTATCGAATGGTCTCCGGTCTACAACTTGTCTATTCCAACGGCCATCAGTTCTTCGTGTTAGGGAACCTTACCCTCTACTAAGTCTAATTATGCGTTGGGCTATTATGTTCGTTTACTTAGTTCTATTGACAACTAGTGGGCCTCGCAGACGTTATACTGCCTGTTGTTTTTTTTTAAATTTTCTTCGCAAAAACTATCCCCGTGCTTTAAGTAATATCTATCTCTTTATAATTGGCCAAATTGGTCTAGACATTCTTGAGTTATGCGCTTGCCAACACATTCATCGCGATTCATTTTTTATATTATTTATAATAAATTAAAGATATTTAGATAGATATAATGTTCTTATTGCACACCACACAAAGAACATTACTGATACTGTATTTAAATCCTTACCTGTAGAAGGCTTTATCAAGATGGGCTGGGTTGTGTGGGTGCAGATGATCAATGTGAGAGTGGAAATCCTCTGTTACTGCTTCTACACAGTCTTCTGTAATGAAAAGAAGAATATTTTAATTTTTGGTATCCTTAAACTCCCATTGCAAGTTTATAATCCAGGGTTAACTTGTAAATTAAACACTGCACTGAGCCCACGTGTTGGAGTATGGCTCGAACCACCTTGTAGTTGAGGTGAGGCCTGTGCCCAGCAGTGGGACGTATTTAGGCTGATGAGATGAGACCTACTTGTTAAACTTTGGCGCAACAGATTTAGTGTTAGGAAGCGCTTCCTACCGACCCGGTGTTATGGTCGGGGACCAAAGTCCGATAGACATCATGTTGATTTGTCTATCTTTATTATTCTGGATCGAAATCTTATATGCCGCAGTTCATGGGCGGTACTAGCTAACAGCGCCATCTAGCCTCTGGAGCCGTATCAGCGCTCGCTGTCGTGCTTGCCACCATTAGGCATGCGCTTGTGATGTCGAACAGTAAATGTCACAAATGCTTTAATTTCGATCGTTATGAACAGCAAGAAGGTTCTTTTTAAATGAAGATGAAATAATTTTTAATTGTCGTTTTAAATTAAACTACTTACCCTCTTTTAAGGTAACATCTTCAGCTTCAATAATGAATTGAAACTGCTTGAAATTCTTGATGATGGAGGTTTGTATTGATCCATCCTTCAGGTTCAAGGCTTTACCGATCGCTCTGAAAAAAGTATAGCGTTTCAAAAAATCTGGTACTCTAGGGCCCAGGGTACACCTGCTGCATACTCTCCCAGCGACTCGCGATATTCAGCTACCTACTTAGCGACGGCCATTGTTTGACATGCGGTCAGTTGAGCGAGGCGAAAGTATGCCACAGGTGCGGAAATTACTAACGAAGAGTCACGGATCTTTAAGTATGAAATAAGTAAAATCCAATAAAATCCATTAATTTCTGTAAGTAGGCTAACAATTAGCACTTTTACACGTCCCAACATATAAATTAATACCTACCATTGCTTCGGGACAATTTGCACAGTGCTGAGAAGAAGCGGCGCAAGAAACTCAGTCACTATGGTCATTGCCTCTTTTCAAATTTGATTTACAATAATTGTAATTGTTTACATTCAAACATTTCCATATATTTTTGTCATTTATATAATCATCAATTTTATAATATCCTTTCGATATTAATACATTTTTTCAAGTCATCTTCGTCATTCCTTTTTCCGGTCCACACACCACAGCAGGTCTATCTTTCTTTAATGGTGACCACACACCATACTTCCTATCGTCGAATTGGCATAACGCAACCGATTGGATCAGTTAGACCTGATCGTAAGAGGGCGTGGAATCCACTAATCTAGATGACATTTATACCTGTCATGCGAATCCATTCATGCTCACACAAGCTGCCCAATTGGTCTTTAGGAAGTTTGGTGTACGGCCAGCATAATAGTGCCTATCATTGCCTATGCCTATGCCTATATCGTTGTAAAGGGTGACATTATAGTGGTTGTTTTCTCAGAAGAAGGAAAACCGATTATACGATTTACCTTTAGTCCTTTAGTATACTCATAGAAGTATATTTTTTAGGTAAGTACTTTTATTGTATTCCATACTGCAAGCGCTCTGTGAAACGGGGTCGCCCATACGAAATCTTATTTTTCCCCAACACGAAAAAGGGGTGTTATAAGTTTGACCCCTATGTCTGTTTGAGTGTGTGTGGCATCAAAGCTCCCGAAAGGATATACCGATTACAGTATGGTTTTTTTCACTCGAACAATAATTTAATCACGATGGTTCTTAGCTTAGCGTTAAAATTCGTCTATTTATTTTATTTATTTATTTAAAACTTTATTGCACAAGAAATGTACAAAGGGTGGACTTAATGCTAAAAGCATTTTCTGCCAGTCAACCTCAAGGTCATGCAGAAAGAAGGCAATGGGTGCAGTGAAAATTAAATAAGAAAGGTAGTGTTTAATAACGCAAAAATAAATTAACTTAATATATAAGTAGATATAATATCAATACATAAAAGTAAATATTAAATTATAGTCTAGCCGTTAAAGCTTACAAACTGTTTTCAAGAAAATAAATCCAACCGATTGTTTTCACTGGAAAGTTAGTTTTTGTTTATGTTATCAAAAAAAAAAACACGAATCTGTTATTAAGATACAACCATTTCGCTGCTGGGAAACAACCTCTATAATTTACAAATTTACAACCGGTAAAACTTAAAAACATAACTAGTTAGACTTACTTCAAAGGAATGTCGAATCCGTAGTCAGTTCTGTAAACGTAAAGTGTCGCCTGGATGCGGACCTCCTCCTCATCTTCATCCTCCTTGGTCCACACTCGGACCTCCTTGCCGTCTAGCACATCGTTGTCTTTAACAAAAATGTTATATTTACTGGTTGATCTAAGGCGCACACTATGAAAAAGCATCAAAAATGACCTAATTCAAAAAGTCCTAAATAAGGAATTACTTCCCAAATTATTCTGAAGTCGGTGCCACTGTTATCTTTCGCATATGTTAATTTTTTATCATGATAATGATCATGATAAAAATAAATGATCAAAGCAAAAAACTAATGCTTTAATATTTACTACATTTTATTATATTCCTTTACTGATTGTACAGACGAGAGAGAAAAATGTTTATTGATTGAAATGTTGATTGACAGATTAAACGTGCATTTTTTTTAAACCAGTATGTGTTTGTTGTTTGTTTAGTCATTTGGGAAGTCAGTAATCATTTCGGCATATAAATCATTGATTAAAACGTCGCGTCGCCATGACTCGCGGCTGACGTGACCAATGACTAAACATAGCGGGTCACAGCGACAGAAAGTCGCATATGTACCTTGGCAGTTAGACTTACGGGAGTAGGTGAAATCATCGGTCTTGGGCAAGAAATCAGGCTGGGCCCCTTCTATTGAGTTTTTTTCACAGATTATCGCGTTCCTCACACTCTCCGTTGAGACAGGATGAAGCTGAAAAGGCATAAGCTATTAAATTCACCAATTAAGGCCGCCAAAAGCTTTTTTTATATATAGATTAACTACCTATATTATGATTTAAATTTAGAGAGGTAACACTTAGCCATAAACTTTTGAGTTTAGTCATGTTAAAAAAAGTTATCCACAGTATGGGTCTCCCCTACTGTATTATGTACTTACCAGGTATGTATAACCGTAGTCATCATCAGTCTCCCCAATGTTATACTCCTTGTTGGTGCCATTATAGTAGTCAATGCGAGACCTGTTGTTTTCCGCACTGTACCTGTTTAAAAAAAAATACGCCCACAACTTAGTATAATAATAGTCCTCCTGGCCGTTTTGATATTATAGTGCACAAGTGTGAGCGCAATACACAGGTGCTCCCACGTGACTGTTCAATCACTCTCAGTGAGACGGCAATCCGACATGACCGGAGAGAGCTCAGGCGCAGGACCAACGGCTTAACGTGCTTTCCGAGGCACATCCGAGGTGTAACATCGCCAACTTCCCGACTTCGAGCTGTTTTTGAGAAATTCATGACAGAAAATCTTGAAGCAGTTTTTAGCTCGACCTGGGATTCGAACCCAGGACCTCTGGGATGTAAGGCAGAAACTTTGCACTACACCAATGAAGCAGTCAACAACTTTGTATAAGCCTCCCCTAAGCAATTGTACAAGGTCGATTGTCTCAGGTAAATACGAAGTAACTAGGGTAAATAGTTAATTTTGTACTAATTACATTAAAAAAAATATTACCCTACCTTCATAATAATCTGCCTGAGTTCTCCAACGAGAAAATGCTAAATTAAAATTCAAGCACAAAACTAAGGAAATTTACCTGAAATATGGAGTGTAGTAATATAGTGTGAGTAACCCCTATGGAGTTTACCCGAAATTACTTTATCTAAAATTAAAATTTGTAAACGCGCTTATCATCTATGTCTCGTCAAAATCATAATTTAATAACTAGGTACTTGTGAAAACTGTTTGGCTAAAGAACGACGCTTTGTTTTATAAGCTTTATGTACTATAACGCAGCTGTATGTTTTTCTAAATGAAGAAAATATAAATTAATAAAAATAGTATTTGTAAACTTACCAAACTTCAAAAGTTTCGATGTAAGAATTCACTAGATCGATTTCTTCTCCGCTGTAGTAGAACTCTGAGGGCCAGATTATGCTGTTCTCGGGGTCATCATTTTCTAAAACAAAATGTTCACGTAGAAAACTTTGTTAATTACTCATCCATTATTGGGTAGACAGAACATTATTTTATTTAAGTAAGTACGAGTAGTATATGTACGTACTCACGAAAGCAAACTGTGGTACCGGTGCCTAAGTAATACTTTAGACCGGGGGGTTAACTTTGACCCATTCTGTAAAAAGCTTGCAACTCAAATATTTTTTTATTAAGTATTTTTTTGCGTTCACAACGCTACTTTAAAATTCGAAATTTTTTGGATGTCCGGTCCAATGCTCTTCAGTGTAAAGAGCCCGGGGGTTCGAATCCTCCCTGATGACCGGAGCCGAAAATATTTTTTTAAGTGTAATGTCTTTTCGAAGTCAAATAATTTTATTCTGATAGCATAGCATCCTACTATATATACGTCATCTGGTAAAAGGTGTCATAATCAGTCGGTAAAACATTGAACTAAACGCAGTAAACAGTGAAATTAAATAGTTACTGGGAAAGGGACAAAGTTACCCCCCTGGGCTACACGGTTGTTTAATGTATTCTAATAAGGGCGCTTTTGCAACAACAATGGGTAACATATAAATCGGGATCTATATAATATTCGACAGAATACGGATAACAAACTGTAGGAAACTGCTAACTTAAATACTAAACGATTCGACAGGTTACTTCAAAAATGCCAGAAAATAAACTCACCCAATAAAACGTAAGCAGAACTGGACGCAATTATAGAAAAAACTAAAAATACTATATTGGACACCATTTTGAGGCCACATAAGTGCCTAACTAAATGCCAGAATTGGGGAAAAGTTACATATATACTGTGTAAAACTGACTATATATGGGATCATTTGGGATTTAATATTAGTAAGGCTTGTGTACACTGGTGAAAACACAGACGCAACTAAATAACTATTTAATTGCGTATTTTAACTCTCAAAAACTCCAATACATATAAAACCGTTATGAAACTGCTAATTTACAGTGCCAAAAGTGGCTTAGTTATTTAATTTTTTTTTATTTGTACCTATAACTTTAAAGAAAATTAATAATAATAATTAAAAATAATAATAATTATTAATAATATTTTTTAACAAGGTAGTATCGCTTTTTTTAAAGGCCTTTTCAATAGCGAAAAATACTGCAATCCTCAAAGTACAGATTTCACTATGAAGCTATTTACTAACTTTTTGACGTGACTTCGCCGTCTCTAATCAAATAAATATACAAGGTGGCCTGAAAGTGACGTCGAAACGTTTTTTAAGTGCCTCGTGTTGAAAGTTTAAACTTATAGTCAAAAATTCGACAGAAATCGCCAGCAGAAATGTATTGTTGTGTAAACAAAATTAAAAAAAGTTGATGAATGAATACTTGTAAAAGTACTACCAATGTGACCACGCCTTTAGGTGTGAGTGATTTTGATAAAACGTGCTATCTGGTCGTTAAAACTAAAGTACCCATTATTGGGATTTTCAATCAATTAGATCCCACTATCAGCGATTGAACATTTGGCATAAATAATGAATCGACATTATTTTTATCTAGGTAACAAAGTTATGGAGATACCTACGTTCTGTGCTTTCATTAGCTCGGGCTGTATGTATGTTTGTATGTATGTAACGGAATCTTCGAGCTCAATTTTCACCAACTTCCAGAAATCCAATTAATTTAAAACTTTGAACACGTATAACTACGTAACTTACGTAACTTTGTACAAGTACCGATGGTAATGCAATAATTTGATAAGAGTTTTCAATTATCCTAATCTGCCAAATATATTGAAAAAAAAAAGTTTAAAAAACTAATAAAAAACACGCTTTTATTGCTAACTGAAATAGAGAAACTGATTTCTGAGTACAAAGAATTAAAGAAAAAATAAAAAGAATACTGGTATAGTATATATTAAAATCATTCTATTATTAGCAACTATAATTAGAGAACTATGAAAACGAAATAAAGTGCACCCCACGCTTAAATAATTTAATTTGTAATATAAATTCTTTGTACTCAGAAATTATTTTTTCTTTTTTAGTTAGCAATAAGCGTGTTTTTTTAAGATTTTTAACTATTATTTTTCCTTAGCTTACCTCTACGATGTTTAGGTTAGGTTTGTACTACCTACACCTACATTAGATAAATACGCCAGCGTACATTAGGCATGATAGAGGTACATACGTGTATAACATCTATCGTAAATATTTTCAAGACCATTAAAAACATTACCTCTATGAAGTTAGTAAAAGCAATTTATTACCTAAAGCTGTAGAAACCAATTTTTAATTAAATAAATAAAATAAATAAATATTTCAGAACAATCACACCAATTCTCTAGTCCCAAACTAAGCTACGAGGCTTGTGTTATGGGTACTAGACAACGGATAAACATACTTAAATACTTTTTTTTTTGTAAATAAATACATATTATACATAGAAAACACCCAGACCAGTACAACACACACATGTTCATGCACACTTATGCTTGTACTGTGCGGGGATCGAACCCGCGACCCTTGGTTTAGAAGTCCGACCTGTGGACCACTGCACCAAACGGTCGTCACCAATTGCACAGAGTTCAATTTTTATTCAGTCAATTGACTCCAATTTTTGATAATAAATCTAACGTGACGTCATGTTAGAGTTTTCTTATGTTACGTTTAATCTATCGAGGCAGATCATTTTTGACGGAGTATGTTAACGATTGGTAATGCCATTAAGCCTTTTGCGACATACGAGTATTGCCGTCGCGACTCCTGAGTCATGATGACTGACAGCGTGTCAATATCTTACTTATTTAAAAAACTTCTGCACAAACTTGTGAACAGTGGCGGACTTAATGCCGGAAGCATTCTCTACCAGTCAACCACAGGTCCAAGCAGAGAACATACAGGCGGTGCACATACAGAGAAAAAAGAAAATGAAAGTAAAATGGTACGTAAGTAGTTTTTTTTAAATTTATTAAGTAGTTACTAAATTAAAAAAAATGTACAATTAATAATCATACATACCTACTAATTACATATATATATCACATCATAGACATACACATATACATAATAATAAAAAAATAGTACACATGTAATAACGCATGTCATTGCGACAAAAGAGAGAGTTCATTTTTGAAGTGAACCCTCAGAGACCATTTCAAAGACAGTTTCGAGGTAGACTGTTGAATATCCCTAGGTAGCCCGTTCCAAAGTCGAGTCGCTGTGTGTGTCGCGGGTAACTCGCCGACAGTCGCGGGTCGCGGCGACAGAATGCGCCAAATGTGCCCGGGGCCTAAGATGTGTGTAGTGTAGTGTATGATTTCGAGAGTGCTTATAAGGCGCTCTGATTTTGGTGTGGCCTGAGCCTTAAAGTTCTTACTTCGCTGGCTCAGTGACTCGAAGTGGATCTTGGCCTCCGACATTAAAGTGCGCCATTCTTCCCTATTCTGTGCCAAATCTGACCAGTCGGACATAAGCCGTAAAGTGTAATTTTTTAAAGTTGAAATTAGTCATACTACCCTTGCTGGCAATTTTAATAGAACGTTCGATCATTGCTAATAATTAAAGTTATAAAATAAGTTCAACTCTGTTTGCTTACTCAAAACGTAAAGTACATTTACCTACCATTTATAAATTTGAAGCGGTGTATGATCGATAACAACCTGACGTCAAGAGTTGGTTCTAAAATGTGGCAATAGATGGCACTGGTTGTAGTTAACTTACGCTAGCGACGTTTTAGCTTAAGGATATATACAGGGTGTAAAAAAAACCTTAACGAAGCCGTCAACCACGCGTTCAGTACATCAAACCAAATCGTATGAAAAAGAAATTTTGGCTGGGAAATAACTTTCATTTTTTGACATCAAAAAAAAAAAAAATGATTCTAACCCGCAATGTACAGCGCGCACGCGGAAAAGTCACCGCGGGGCGTGTTGCTTTACTTCGCCGCGACGCGGTTCGGTTCGAGTGTGCGCTGTTCATTGCGGAGTGTGCCATTTAGAGGCTTTTTATGAAAGAACTAGTGAAAATTTGAATCATGATTATTTAGAAAAAAGTTCAGTTTTAACGGACAGAAGTCATTTCTGTAAAAATCATCAATTTTTTTTTCAAACTTTAACCATCAATATCTCAGTAACCGTTAACTTCCCAGGTATGGTGTAAAGGACAAAAATGATCGTAACAATTGGTAGAATATGTGATATTCGGCTTCGTTAAGGTTTTTTTTACACCCTGTTTAAGAAATTTATTGTCGACACAATATGTATAATGTGTCTGCAAAATTGGCTTTCATTTAAGCAAAGCGGATTCCCTTCGACTCTGCCTTGTCAAACTAGGGTTTTTGTTTGTACAAGTGGCAAATTTGTTTTTGAGGAATTCAATGATCAAAGCTTCTAACAGCCTTTACAGAAAAAAAAACAAGCCCTTTAAGAATAACTTTAATAATAATCCAAACACAAAAAGTATTACAGTGCAAGTTAATTCCACGTACTAAAATTTCTTTTTTTTTTCAATTTTCAGCTCTTTAGCCTTTCACGCCCTGGCTACGACGGCCCCCTAGAAGTTTATCTAAAGAATACTCCCCATTTTCGCGATGGTGGTACTCTACTAATTTATTTAGTGATTTTAGTAAACATGTCATCTCGTCACCCATAACGCGACGACCGTCTTCAGGTAGGTATTTCGCATTCCGACCACGAACTGCAATAAATTGGCGGCGACCCTCATCTGGTTTGTGTAAGGCTTCTTCATCACTACGGTGACGTCCTAGTTCATTATCTAAAGAGGCCTCCTCATGACTGCGACGACCGTCTTCAGGTAGATATGAGGTTTCCGCATTCCGACCACGAACTGCAATAAATTGGCGACGACCCTCTTCTGGCTTGTATAAGGCTGCTTCATCACTACGGTGACGTCCTAGTTCATTATCTAAAGAGGCCTCCTCATTACTGCGACGACCGTCTTCAGGTAGATATGAGGTTTCCGCATTCCGACCACGAACTGCAATAAATTGGCGGCGACCCTCTTCTGGCTTATATAAGGCTTCCTTAGTACTACGGCGACGTCCTAGTTCATTATCTAAAGAGGCCTCCTCATTACTGCGACGACCGTCTTCAGGTAGATATGAGGTTTCCGCATTCCGACCACGAACTACAACAACTTGGCGGCGACCGTCTTCTGATTTGAACAAGGCTTCGTCATTACTACGGCGACGTCCTAGTACATTATCTAAAGAGGCCTCCTCATTACTACGACGACCCTCTTCAGGTAGATATGAGGTTTCCGCATTCCGACCACGAACTGCAATAAATTGGCGGCGACCATCTTCTGATTTGAATAAGGCTTCGTCATTACTACGGCGACGTCCTAGCTCATTATCTAAAGAGGCTTCCTCATTACTACGACGACCCTCTTCGGCTAGATATGAGGCTTCCGCATTCCGACCACGAACTGCAATAAATTGGCGGCGACCCTCTTCTGGTTTGTATGAGGCTTCCTCATCACTACGGTGACGTTCTAGTTCATTATCCAAAGATGCCTCCTCATTACTGCGACGACCGTCTTCAGGTAGATATGAGGTTTCCGCATTCCGTCCACGAACTGCAATAAATTGGCGGCGACCGTCTTCTGGTTTGTATAAGGATTCCTCATTACCTAAAGAGGCATCCTCATTACTGCGACGACCACGACTTGCAACAAATTGGCCTGAGATATTCCGACCACGAAATGCAATAAATTGGTGGCGACCGTCTTCTGGTTTGTATAAGGATTCCTCATTACCTAAAGAGGCATCCTCATTACTGCGACGACCACGACTTGCAACAAATTGGCCTGAGATATTCCGACCACGAAATGCAATAAATTGGCGGCGACCGTCTTCTGGTTTGTATAAGGATTCCTCATTACCTAAAGAGGCATCCTCATTACTGCGACGACCACGACTTGCAACAAATTGGCCTGAGATATTCCGACCACGAAATGCAATAAGTTGGCCTGAGATGATGGTCAGGCATGACAAAAAAAGGAATGCTCTGGCAGCTATCATTCTGAGAAAAAAATAATGAGATATTTATGGATCTAAATAACAGAGTAATGATAAAGTTAAATATGAAGCCTTCATTAGATAAAAAAGTTTCTTTGTCAATTTCAGAAGTAGCGTTTTTGATAACTTTTACTCGAAGCAGAAAAATAAATCAACTAGCCAGTTAGACTTACCTGAATCTTTGTCGTATTCAGAATATTTGGTTCTTGTGAACTTTTTTGCCTATTTATTATGTTACGATATAGCCATGACAAATCATTTTGATTTGACAGGTCAAAGTAATTTCACAATTTCGCATTTTTTATTTCATGCATAGCTATAAAATTGTAAAATAATATGGGGCTTATAAATCAATTAATAAGCGATTTCATATGGCAATGTTGTCTAGTTAGTTACATATTTTTGTAAAAGTCTATAAATAGTTTTTTGACTCCACAGAAAAAAGTAAGAACTACCCACCCATTTTATTTATTTACTATACTACATTTATGACTGTTTCAGAGGTCAGAGGTTCTGGAATTGAATTCCAAAATCTACAGTCCCTAATTACCTATGATGGTTTCATTACATTACATTTTCGTAAGGTAAACCAAAGATGTATTCGTTCATTACGTAGTGTTCTGGAAGATACGACTATAGCCAATCGCGGGGACTGTTCACTTATTGGCAAACAAATCCTTCGAAATATGTCGCAACTTACTGTGTTTTCTAAATTGTACTACTATAAGCCACTGTTACTAACCCTCTCGATCTTGTTGTCTGATAAATAAATGGTTTTATTATTAAATAAGTAGGTGATTTGTTTAGGTGCCTACGGATTAATAAAACTTTTTTACATTTATTGCACAAGGAATGTAATATTAGAATATTTCTAAGAAAGGTTATACTCGTAGTAAGGAACTTATAACTTATTGTGTGTCTATTGTGGTAAATAAATTATAAAACTTAATATAGTTGATGGAATTAGGCATTACTTTGCGGAAATCCATGAATAAAGCTACTACATGTGGCATCCTCAGGAGATGTTGTCGTTTCGACAGATTACGAGCGACACGAAGTGAGAACATCTCCTGAGGATGCCACGTGTAGGGCGAAACGCGTCGAGTGTTTTGTTGGCGTCAGTGTTGTTCACGTGCATCTTCTGTGTCTTATTGTGAGTTGTATTGTAAGTCCTGTGACATCCAGCTCTAGTTTTTTCAAGTGGTTACAGTTAGATGTATTCTGGTTCCTGCGCTGGCATGGTTTAGTGGAAATTTAAAGCAAAAAAAACTCTTTTTCATCTTTAAACTAAATTAAGTTTAGGTTACAAAAAAAGAAATGTAATATAAAACTAAACAATCGGATAATGAGGCGTCCAAAACCAAGCAGTTGTTGTTTAGAGCAGACATGAGGATGTACCCGTCCTGCTCCCAGTTCTCCCACCAGGAGTGCCGCACGATCCAGTAGGGGCTGCCGTCTCGTTCGTCGTAGCCAATGACTGTAACAGCATGGTTAAGGGTTTCATCCTGGCTTTGAACATAACCATGATGTAATTAGTTACCCACCCGCGTACCGGGCGACGTTCCAGGAGCATGGACTGACGACCTGGTTAAGTCGCGGGAAGTCGCTGTAAGCGGGCAGCGCAGGACCGATCGCGGGGAAGATCGTTTGGGGAGGCCTACGCTCCGCAATGGTAAAATGTTAGTGAGCTCTCAAGACCCAACTCACAGTCAGAAGGGGAAATATTAAGGAAGGACAGAGATATAAATATAACTATAAATTGCACCCTTCAAGTTAAGACCAACATAAACGTTTATAACTTTAACCCCCGTCAAAAAGAGGGATGTCATAAGTTTAATTAAGTTATGATGGGACTGACATAACCTGAAGTCATAGTCCCGAAACAAAATGAAGAAACAAAAAAACTAACACGGGTTGCACTCCGGGAGTGCCGGCAGAAGTGAAAACTTAACAACCGTCTTACGGTTTTTCGATCAGCATCACGTGACCTGACGCGAGTTTCACAGTTTCTACTCATGCCACAAAAGTGCACAACGCCGCTAAAGAAGTTTTCACTTCAAAAATTATATTATTATTTTTGTTTACTTTAATGTGTTTGTTAATACAGTTACAGTGCTAAAAAAAACACGGGTTGCACTCCGGGAGTGCCGGCAGAAGTGAAAACTTGATTATTAACGTTGTGCATTTTTGATTTATTTGAACCGTCTTACGGTTTTTCGATCAGCATCACGTGACCTGACGCGAGTTTCACAGTTTCTACCCATGCCACAAAAGTGCTCAACTCCGCTAAAGAAGTTTTCATTTCAAAAACGTATCTTACATTCACTACTACAACGGCATCAACAAAGCTTACTACGAGTACAACGTGTCTAACTACGTAGTAAACGAATTCACTGTAAGTTAACTTGTGGATGTTAATTTAGTGGACAGCGTGGTACAGTGTGTCTAGTAGAACCAAATTACCATAACGGCCACTCTACACTTTACGCACTGTACAAACATTAGCGTGCGTGAACGCACATCTCTGTTTGTACTTACAGGGGATGAACAGTCAAAGCCTCCAGTAGTTTTAATGGGAATTAAACTTCGAATATCTTTTCTTCAGACATAGTACTGTCGAAGAGAAACATAAATAGCAAAAGCGCTATTTTTGCTACGACCAAATTTTAATTTGGGTTTCTGATTCATAGTGGGTAACACATTATCTTTTCCGGTCCAGATTACCTTGTACAAAGGATGTGCAAAAAAAATATTTTTCCTGTAATCTAGACTAGATTCTTGAATTTGTCTCGTATTTAATTATTATAGCACTCTACCTGTGTCAACAAAAACATTATGCTTAGCAAAGGGGTTTAAAAAAGCAAAAAAAACCTAGCTTGATTTTTTTAACAGTATTATTACATATTTTGATTGTCTATTTTTAAACTTAAATACAAAACTTCAAATCGCTGCATGTGAGAATTGACTAAGTCGCTTTCTTCTGCTGCTCTAATAGAGCTCCGAGGGGCATAGGTAATTACGCTGCTCTCGGGTCTGCTGAGGTCGCTGCTTTCTGAGTCAAAAAAAAATTGTGCAATAAGTTGGCCTTTTTTTTGTTAAAATTGAATATAAAAAGAAATATACAACAAAATCACATACATTAATCTGATTCCGTGGCAAGTAGCTGAAGCACTTATCTGTAACATACTTCGTGGTTAGTAGCTTATGCACTGGTATGACAGATATCAGAATCAACAGTGGTATTACAAATAAACTTAAATAAATACATATAACACAAAGACCAGTACCAGACATGTTCATGCACACAAATGTTTGTACAGTGCGGGGATCGAACCCGCGACCTCTTGGTTAGATGTCAACTTGACCACTACACCCTAGTGGTCGTCGTTTTAATAAGATGTGTGTTTCTTTCGGATGTTGTTGGTATCTTACCGCAACATTAATGAATCATGGCTGGCTGCAGCCTAAAGAGCACTTAAAGAAATTCGGACCGATGTGTTAATGTCACGGTAGCTCAATTGGGATAACAATCGCCCGGCTTGCGAGAGGTAAGGTAAGTCCCGCCTGTGGCAGGCGAGTTCTTTAAGTGTGTGTTTTGATTTCACATTGTAAAGAAGAGTACAAGCAATACTGGCTGATGTTGGTAAATAAAATGGAAATTCTGGCAGATATGCTCACACATTCCTACGCACAGCCTGCATAACTAATCAAAGAAAAATAATATTTTTTATCTGTTCATTTAAGTACTTAAAATAAAGTACAAGCATATGTGTGCATGAACATGGTGTGTTAGTACTGGTTGGTTTGGGTGTTTTCTATGTATAATATGTATTTATTTCCAAAAAAAGTATTTAAGTATGTTTATCCGTTGTCTAGTACCCATAACACAAGCCTTGTAGATTAATTTTGGACTAGAGAATTGGTGTGATTTTTGTGAAATATTTATATTTATATATATTATAAAGTGAGCAAAACTGCAGTGGCCACCATTTTGGTGCCTTAATTCTGCTACACTGTTAGATTTCATTCTTTAGTCTAAATGGGGATATATAAAAGTTTCTATTCGAGTAGCGCTAATTTTAATGAATTGATTTTGACTTTAATATAAACGAGTTTGATACGACGATAACGAGCAAAAATTGCATTAAATAAATATATCTGTAACGATTTCGAGGTCAAACTAGATAAGGTAATTTTTCATTTTCCACTCACAAACAGAAATAAAATGGTAGATCTCAACGTGTAGATTATTTAGCGACATCGTGGCATCCATAGGGTTTTCATGATGTCAAATGTATTTCAGGTAGAGGTACCTCAGTTGTGGCGGTCAAATACCGCATGAAGATATTACCCTTACATTGTTATAACTTTTGAAAACTGAATGTACTTAGTGTATTTACGTATTAAAAATATTATTCCTTGTTCCTTTTAAATATTAGTCCAATAATGGGCAATGGCCATGTAATGGGATAGGTACTAACGATGCCCATATATTTTTATCATAATCTTTTCTTAGTGCAGTTTCATATGAATTGTCTATGTATAATGTGTATTATAAGACTTCAATAATTGTATGAATAGGTGCTCACTTTATATCCAGTTCAATAGATATATGTATATTCGAAAGTTATTTTGTGTTTTTAATCAATCTTGTAGCAATCGTAAGTTAACGCCATCTATTAACATTCAAGTGCAGACTCACATCGTTGAAATCATAGTGGAACCAAAATAAAATGCTTTGTAGGTATGCTTTGTCTGTAAGCTAATACTTTAGATCCAAAAACTTAGTAAGTATTGCTAATATAAAAGTGTATAGCGACGATTAATAGTACACATTAACTTTTATTTTATCACAAAAATATATTTTATTTAACTAAGCATCAAACGCGATTCTACAAGTAGCGCCATCTGTTGGCATTTTCTTTTACTAACTATATAAGGAAAAACAAGCAACAATGTGACCACTGACTTCTTGTTGTAATTTCACTGTATACACCACAATACATTCAGTTAATGATGCAGAATATATGATTTTATGGCTGTGTGCAATCAAGCCGAAACGTCGAGCAGTGAGTACCGGATACTCATTCAAATATATCGCTTTTAGACCAGATAACCAGTAGTTAATGATGTAGGAAAGTTTTTGAAGAGCAATTTATTGACCAAATAATATCAATTTTAGATTGATCGGACCATGAAGCAAAAACAAAGAGGAGTCGTAACAGTCAAATTTCTTTATGAAACGACGCGTGATATTTTGCGGGGTGCGGGGGTGTTCAGCTCTGCCCGTGGCTCCGCCCACTTCGCAATATTTAATCTATCGGCTAATAGCAAAACTACTAGTTTAGGTGTATGTTGATGTTACTACTAGTTCAGCTATCTCACACTAGATGTCGATAGTCTTGTATATGATGGGACGTACTCAGAACTTTAAGCTTAAAAAAATGTATATGTATTTTTTTTCTCTTTATTATCATGTAAAAAACCGTTACATTACAAAACACTTAACTAACATACTTAGTACAAGTGAACCACTTGGGTATGTAATAATTATACTAAGGGTTACAAATAAAGTTAATAAATACATAAAAACAAGAATTGGACAAATAATGTATGTAAGCCGTTTGGTTAATAATTTAATTATTGCTTATTTATTACAGGAAAGAGAACCAAGAAAGTTAAGCTTTAATTTAATATTTTTAAAAGATAAATTATCTCGTAATTCTCTTGATAGTTTAATTATTAGGCGAGGCACAATAAAATCAGAAGTTCGCTTACCGTAGTCATTATTTACGCGAGTCGAGCTGCACCTCAACTCACGCCAAGCTACCGATCGTGTGTATACAGGGTTGCTTGTTTGTGGCTGATTTTTACACGTCTTGAAGAACAGATTTTTTAGCAAAATGAATTTAACTTGGATTTGAACAGGTTGATTACTTTACAATATTCAAAAGGCCGGAATAGTCATCACTATATTGTTGCCTGATTCCTTTTGGTACTATATTCTTTAGTATTCTTACTTGAAGATCGTATATTTTATTTAAGTATGTATTATAGGTGCGTCCATAGCTGCATAAACCGTATTGGATGTACGATTCCGCTAGAGAATTATACAGCATCATCCTCACCTTGTACGGGATCCGGTTTTTAAGAATAATTATGTTTGCCAAAACCTATCTCAACTTATAACACACATGTTCATTATGATTGTACCAGTTAAATTTATTGTCAATCTGTAGACCTAAACATGTTTGGCAATCTACTATTTCTACGGGAGTACACATACAATTAAGCAAAACAGATGAGTGAAAGTATTTATGGTCATGAGCCAGAATGCCCTTTAAGGGAACGCTTTAAATACGAGTATAAGGTGATTTAATCGGCAGTAAATTAGTTTTTGAAGCGTTGACAACTAGTCCTACATCGTGACACTACATCAAAAGAGCATTAAAGTCCATTTGCAGCATAGCCCATGCTTCATTAGGAGCCACTATGGGCAGCCACTAGGCAGGTGTCATCAGCAAACTGATAGCATTTACTATTTTCATCCCATCTATTCGAAAAAGACGATTTCTGTCGCCTTTAAGTGCGCCCAAAGGTGATGCTTCTAAGCGACATAGGTACTATTACTCTACTCTTTGCCACAGACTGTCCAGCGGGCAGAAATGAGATTTTGGTCCTCTTTATTGAAATAAGTGCGACCAAAAATTCTTTTGCTCGCACTTATTGAATTTGGAACATCTTAGAGTTTCCCGCCGAACGCAAGAGACTGGCTGGTTAGACGGAACGTCCGTCGACCATCGCCCCGCCGCCGCCGCTGGCAACTGAGTAAAAAAAAAAAAACGCGCGAACTACGGCCCGCGTTTTCATAAATTTTCACATTCAAGTTCTTGGTTTTTGTGGGATACACATATTTACATTATTTAATTATTTATAAAATACTTAACACTAACACTTATAAATTTATTTAATATTTATTTCACTTATATAATACAATACACTTACATACTAAACTCATTCGAAATGCTTACACACTAATATTTACATTTAAACACAAAACATTATTAAAATTAATTAAACAAGCAAACCCGAATGATACCCGTAGTATGCGGCGAGCGAAATAGATCCCCGCGCGATAAGAACTCTGCACTGATCGGGAATGATCGTGCGAGCTCGCGGCGAGCGCTCGCCAGTCGAGCGAACGCACTATAGCGCAAGACCCGTGTCGCCCGATGCACCGCGGTCCGAACCTACCTTCCGCTACGTAACCAGTTTTGTAAATTCGTATTCGTCCATATCTGTTTGTTATTGTTTCGTGTTTTTAACTTTCATTCTTCGTATGACTCTGTGACTCTTTGTGTACTCCTTCTGTTCTTTCTTGTGTGGTTGTGAAATAAACTGTTTTAACTGTGATTCCGGACTAAGTTATTTCACCTAATAAAACCTACACATATAAAATATATAAAATTAACCGGAGTAGCAGCCCCGCTACCTCCACAGTTTTGATAAATTATATTCTCATAGAGGGTGATGAAAAGTAGAGTGTATCATTTGGACGCAAATATATTTTTAGCTCGGGCGACGTACTTTGAATCCCTCGCTTCGTTCAGGATTCTACTTTAGAATCCCTCGCTGCGCTCGGGATTCTACTCTAGAGTCCCTCACTTCGATCTGGATTCAAAAAAGCGCCCTCGCCGTAAAAATATTATTTTGCTTCCTCATGATACAATCTACTATTTTATTATAATTGTTCATGTCGTTGACATATGAAAGAAAGTGTAGGGGCCCTAAGACCGATCCTTGGGCCTAAATAAGAGATGGTTTGACATTTTGACCGAGTAAACTTAATTTTATATTATTTAGAGTAGATTTAAAAATAATAGACAAAATTTTATTCCAAACATAACTTTGTTTAAAAAAATCGATTACCAGTAAAAATAATAGTTTTGGTTAGTTGTTGTCGGTTAGTTGCCCGTTCGTTTTGTATTGTTGTAAAGTGCTTAAAACGAATATCAATATATTTTTCTGCAATCGATTTCATCAGAAGTACAATATGATTAGCTGTAGGTGATTGGTCAAACATATGATTGGCCGATGGTTTGAAACAATCTTGTCCAATAAGAGATTGTAATGTATACGATACAATGGTATGTTTACGAAAGTTAGGAGTATTCAAAGATTGCGATTTAACAGAACGAATACTGCATTCGGTCCGAATACATATTTTTATGACATCTCTAGATCTAGATCAAATCCAGGTCACTATCATTATAATTATCAGCATATAACTCTTTGCCTTCATTTACCTCATTTACCTACTTTTTCAAGCGCTTAACTTGCATTTGTAGTCTTCTGATTTTTAATCCAGCCCTTTTTTCTTTAGATCGAAGTTGTCCTATTTCTTTTTTAGCTTTTTTTTTCCAGGCAAATCATTTAGTATCAGAAATTCATTTAAATCACTTGTGGTAGGGTCTACAGATGATTTTACAGGCTCTGGTAATTTTCTTTTAAGCTGTAATATAAAAAAATAAAATTAACTAGTTATTTTTTCAAAATAAATAAAACTCGGTCACGCAAATAACATTTAAACAAACCGATTAATCTAGTTTTAAAGTAGGTAAAATGCCCTTTTTCAATTTTTTAAGGCCCTTTTTTGTCACTGAAGTCCACGTCAATGAAATGGCCAGAATAAATCTTTGTATATTTTGTTGGTGTCCAACCCGGTCTATTAAGTTTTGAAATCCATTGCTATTTTAAATTTTGGTCAGATGGAAATCTGAAACGAACATATAAAAATAAAAATTTTTTTGCAGGATCATTTAATTCTTAATACGGTCCTGGATATTTGTTATATTTAAAATAGTTATTCTAGACGACGACAGATAGCGGCCCGTTATTAATATAATAATAAAAGCTATAAAAGTACTGTTTTAGCTACTAAAAGGTATTTAATACTAAGTTTATAACAGTTTTCAGTTTAAACGCATGAGTATTACAATATACTACTGCAAAATGATACGTAAACTTATGCTTTTACTTCCCAAAACTGTCGCCATCTAGTGCTAAATAGAATAATTTGAACTGAACTGAAGCTGAAAGCTGAGAATGTTATAGACTTTTTATTTTTAATTTACGATTAAAATTACTTACAAATGAAATGTGATGCCATCCATATTATCAGAACGTCTGTCTGAGTAACTTTGACATTGTAAAACACAACACTTCATCCTTTTTTTTGTTAAAACGCAAAAAACACACTTACAATGCGAGTCGCGTTACGTGTGCATCTGACGAACGCTGAGAACAAACTAAGCTAGGCCCCGCCCACAATGATGACGTCAGGACCTAGTTGAAAATCACAGTGCACAGTTGCTTAGGCCAGCTCCTCTTTGTTTTTGCTTCATGGATCGGACACTGCTCAGTGGCTAAAATATAACTTGTAAGAAATGATTAAAAAACAGACACAAAAATTGAGACAGGTGAAAAATTTGCATATCAGGTGTAATTAAACATTGCATAAAGCTTACATACATAACAAGGGCATCCTATCCTTTAATATAATTGAAAAAAAGCCTGGTTGTGTTTAAAATATACTTCTTACAAATATTTTCGTTTTAGTGGCAGATGAGAGCTGTTAAGCTTAAGGTTATTTTGCTAAGGGTTTAAGAACTTTTCCACAAATGTTAATTACTTAATTAAGTTATTATGATTGTACTATTGATTAGAATTCGACAGAAACATTGCCAAGTCTTGCAAAATTTGCAACACAAAAACATCCTATACAAAGATGCAATCTCTTACAACCTTTTAGATATAAGAGAAACCTAGAATCGGCTTGAAACTAAGTATACAGTTAATTCGAGTTTAAATTCAGAATATTCATCGTCCATTTATATAAGGCCAGTTCTTATAACAACACCTTTCCGATTGCCTTGCATGAAGAGCCATTACGATAACAGTGCAGTTGAGATTAGATTGAACCGGATAGGTCCGGATCGAACCGGATCGGACCGGATATTATCGAATGTTCCATCGTCTGGAACCGATTGGACAGGACAATTGGAACATACTACTTTGGTGTAAGATGCGAAATAGCCTGAGGAATAGTTGCATTTTTTAACTCCGACGAAAAACGAAAAAGCGTTGTAATAAGTTTGACCCTGGTATCTGTTTGTGGCATCGTAGCTCCCGAACGATTCAGTGCGGTTTTCTTCATTCCAAAGATTATTTAATCACGAACGTTCTTCTTAGTTTTGGCTGGTCAAAATCCGTCCAGCCGGATGTCTAAAATGCAATTTTAATGCATCCGCAATTTTAAATATGTTATTTTACGAAGCCTTACTGAACTAAGGTGGGTTAAATATTTCGTTTTGAATTTTACGGGTAATTAGGGAAACGTTCCAGGTTAAAATAAAATGTAGGTAAATAAATCGACGATTAAATCGAATAATTTGACGACCGTTTGGTGCAGTGGTCTACATGTCGGACTTTAAAACCAAGGGTCGCGGGTTCAATCCTCGCACAGTACAAACATATGTGTGCATGAACATGTGTGTTTGTACTGGTCTGGGTGTTTTCTATGTATAATATGTATTTATTTACAAAAAAAAAGGTATTTAAGTATGTTTATCCGTTGTCTAGTACGCATAACACAAGCCTCGTAGCTTAATTTGGGACTAGAGAATTGGTGTGATTGTTGTGAAATATTTATTTATTTATAAATCGTGGAATAATCCGTAAAAAGTGTATCATTTAATTGATTATTAATTTACAGAAACTATATTTAAAGTAGCGGTGCCTTTCTGCACTAAGGTGGGTTAAATATTTCATTTTGAAGTTTACGGGTAATTAGGGAAACGTCCCAGGTTAAAAAAAAAAATAGCGAAATAATCGGTAAAAAGTTTATCATTTTAATGATTATGACTTAACAGGAACTAATGATTAATGGCAAATTTTTTCTTCCTTGGAATTGTAACATGATGAAACAGCAAGTCTACGCTAGAAAATTCATGTAAACGAAACAACGAAAAAAGAAAAAGAAATATTGTTTAAAAGGTTAATAAAAGACAGTAAATAAATAAATATTTCACAACAATCACACCAATTCACAGTGTTTGAGTAAATAAAATACAATAATATGTAATCAGCAATGAACCTAATTAATTCGCTGCAATATGTCCGCTGCTAATCCCAGGGCCTCCCGAAGGATTGCCAAATCGATAGGCGAGACACGAGCAAGAACGCCATCCAGTTCTAGTCGCAATAAATATTAAAAACTAGCTTTTACCCGCGTCTTCGTCCGCATTAGGTAATTTTTTGGAATGCGTTGTTTCCCGAAATACCAATTTTATCAACATATAATTCATAACTTTGATAATTTAGAAGTGAAAGCGATCAGATTCCCCGGAAAGTGTTTTTTCCCGTGAGAATGCGTTGTTTTCTCGCGGTCAAAAGTAACTCAAGTCCTTTCTTAAGTCTCAAACTATCTCCTTACCAAATTACATTTAAATCTGTTTTATAGTTAAGATGTAAAAGCGATCGACCCACTTAAATTTTCCAATGGGAATGCTTCATTTTCCCGCGGTAAAAATTAGCCTATGTCCTTTCTCGGGTATCAAAATATCTCTATCAGAAGATTAGGCGTGATTGAGTAACAGACAGACAGACAGAGTTACTTTCACATTTATAATATTAGTATGGATAATAATAAATAATTAAGTAAATTATCATATAACTCTTTTAAATTTAGTTTTTTTACGCACCGTTCAATTATCATTTTTGCTAAGCTCAAAGGTATGACTGGTACAGAATGTTCTATGGCGCTAAGTCTACCTTTTGTAAAAAAAACACGGGTTGCACTCCGGGAGTGCCGGCAGAAGTGAAAACTTGATTATTAACGTTGTGCATTTTTGATTTATTTGAACCGTCTTACGGTTTTTCGATCAGCATCACGTGACCTGACGCGAGTTTCACAGTTTCTACCCATGCCACAAAAGTGCTCAACGCCGCTAAAGAAGTTTTCACTTCAAAAATTGAGCCCAATTATTTGACTAGGTCACTACCACGGTCTATTTTCCAACTAGACGTACGATCCATCTGAATTTTCATTGAGAAACTTTTGCCCGGGCAATTACTGAAATAGATATCATTGCCACTATGTTCGTGTTCGCTAAAAAGTTCATCCCTAAACATGACAGTCGTTGGGATGGCCATTCGTGGTAAGACAACGCATTGCGACAAACTGTACCCAGAGCGACTTTGTCGCTGAACATATAAGCGAGCTTCAGGAATTTTATGAGCGACTGGTTGACTCGATGAACTTCGTATCACTATTGTATGGAAATAGTTATTATAGTTATTTGTTAACAAGAGTGCAAAGTTGCTTTTTAACCGCGTGTTCAATTTTGATGACCGAGCAAGCGAAGGATCCTAAAATTAGAAACCTGAGCGTTAGCGAGGGAATCAAAAGAGCACGAGGTGAAAAATCTTTGCACTCGAGTGCAACACTTAACTTTTCATTCCACCTCAGCGAGGAAATGACTAAATGCAAATAAAACCGTTGACAATCACAAGATAGCTACTTTTATTTCAGTTTAGGTATTAACTACTACATTATGACAGGTAAGTATTACAGAATAATCTTTAAATTATAACAAAATAATACTTAGGTATAATTAATAAAAATTGAAAGTAACGTTGCTACAGTTATTTAAATTGAGTGTAATATTTTTGTTAGGTACTGTAATATTGGTGTTAGTCACTTGTATACTGTTTTTCGAGTGCTTGCTTTCTTGTTCTCAGATAATTCTATAAAATATGCCAGCAAAACGTTTTCTGAGAAAGTTTTGGCTCCTTTTGCTAGTCGCTACGTGTTGAACATAACGTACTGTTTTAAATACTTCTCGCGTGATTGTTGAGGGAGAAAGATCATTTGCGCATTATTAACAGTTTCAGTCAATTCTGTTGGCGTCAAACAAACTTCCCCGTCGCTAGAATCACTCATTTTAGTTTTTTCACTTGTTTTCAAGTTTCTTGTTTTTAATATAAGGTTTAACATAATATATGACGTGAAAAAAATGCCGCGTAAAGAACCGCCAACAAAGCACATTGAAAAAAGAACACCAAGAAGGTTCCGAGTTTGAGTTTTTAACAAATTAAAAAAATGTTATATGATATATTTGGCACCATAGAGGTAGCAATAAATAGGTTTAATAATTTTTTTAATTCACAAACTTGGTGCACACGATGTTTTAAATTCAAATTTACTTTCACCTCTAGTGAATAAAAACGGCTTTTTCACTCAGATATTGAAGAGCAAAATGACTCTTTCCGAGATGGTGGGATGAAAAATAAATTTTTCGTTTTAAGCATTTTACTTGCTGTTTTTCCATTTTTTCTCATCTTTCAAACAGTACCTGGGCTTCCACGAATATTTAGAAACTAAAATCAGTCAAATCGGTTCAGCCGTTCTCGAGTTTTAGCGAGACTAACGAACAGCAATTAATTTTTATATATAAGAAGAAGAAGACCAGCGGACAGAAGTTGTAGTGCCCTTTTCTTTTTTTATCTTTTAAACATTCCCCGGACTTCCACGAATATGCAGAGACTAAAATTAGTCAAATTAGTCAAGTTATTATATATAACTAATTAAAAATGATGCTACAAGTGCGAGGTATTATTAATAAGTTGAGAAGCAATTAAAGTCAAAAGAGGAAAGACTGATAAACCTTCAGTTATACCGCGATCTTATCACGTTTCACTAAATTCGGAAAATTACAATCATCAATTTTCTTCTTCAAACTTTTGCACTACGACAAATCGCAGCACTTTTCAATTTCCACCCCGTCTCGCCTCGCACAGCAAGCCTTAGCGCCATTTCCACCGCTCCAGGGGTAGGTAGGGGGGATTCAGACCGCGAGAAGCGCTCGCCCGGGCCGCACGCGCTCCGCTATGTACCCGCACTAACGCGCAAGTGTTCACAATGACAAAAATGACGAAGCTCAACACCCTACTCGTTATGCTGCTCGCTGTCTCTTTGGGTAAGTGGCTGCATGCTTTTATGCCTTTGCCTTTTCGCGTTAGCAGGTGATAAATTCGACGGATGACTTTTGTTTTTTTCGAACGTGTTCGGAAAGTGTCCGGGCACGGAAAATAGGTTGCGTACCTTTGTAAGGTGATAAAGAATGTTTTGTACAATATGTTTTCTGTTTGTGTCGTTGATGTATTTTTAAGCAATTTACCCCTCGTTGGTTTTCATTTTCAAATGAAGCTTGTCTAATGTTTACTGTTCATGGCATTGTAAACATGAAATTCTAAGTTGATATTTGGCCCAAAAAATGTTTACGGGCAAATATTATTTTAAAGGAGTGGGACATTGGAGAAGTTTTTACAACTACCTTCAAAAGTATTGCGTGAGCAACTCTAAACACAAAGGTGGAAACATAGAATCAAAAGTTTTTTAATAAAATGTGTGCTCACCCAGTTTTCACTATGGGTCAACCATATCTCCGTATGTAATGACTTTCCAAATAGCAATACTGCACTTAATTTCATCTATCTACTTAGATGTTTACTGAAATTTAGTACTTAGTTTAACTATGTGTTTTTAATTTCACTTTCTAAAGATTTGTAATAATAAAAAAATTAAAACATTCTACAATGCCGTGAGGCGGGTTCACTGGCGCAGGTTTTCAACTTTTAAAACCTATGATTGCTTAAATCCTTAAAACTACGCAACAGATTTTGTTTCGTTTCTTTAAATAGATAAATTAATTGAAAAAGAAGTTTTACATAGGTACATGGTTTTTCTACCTACATTCTTATGGAATTTCACTGATTAACGCTTAGCGAAGCGAGGGCCGGTCGCTAGTACGACAATAAAAAGGTAAACCCTTAAATAGGTCGAAATTTCTCTCAATCAAGACAGTAAAATTATTTTTATATAAAAATAAATTTGATAGTGTTACTTTCTTAACAATAAATGAAATAAAATAAAAGTTTTTTTCTTACAATTAAAGTAGGTAATGGTTTTTTACAACTTTAAATAAATAATAATAATAAATATTTCACAACAATCACACCAATTCTCTAGTCCCAAACTAAGCTACGAGGCTTGTGTTATAGGTACTAGACAACGGATAAACATACTTAAATATATTTTTTTTGTAAATAAATACATATTATACATAGAAAACACCCAGACCAGTACAAACACACATGTTCATGCACACTTATGCTTGTACTGTGCGGGGATCGAACCCGCGACCCTTGGTTTAGAAGTCTTACCTGTGGACCACTGCACCAAACGGTCGTCACATCACAAGATTTACACATTTACAGATACAGAAACTTATTTCACATAAATATGAATCGCACAAGGTACATTTTAAATTTATTTCATATACGAAACTATAAAAACACAAAAGTTAATCTCAAAAATTTAATTTATAAAAAAAGATTACAATCCCTGCATAAATTTTTATTTGGAAGTAATTTGCCTTATTTTTTATTTGATATAATTTTGAGACATTTTTTGCGTGGAAACACCAACCAAATACTTGTCAAACGATATTTAATATCAATATAAACGCTGTGGAGACTGCGACGGCCACAATAATAACAAATCATTCAGTTTTGATAAACATTATGCCAGTGAACTTGAGTCCATTTAAATTAGCGTGTAGTACCGGCGACTCACCTGGCGAGTCCATCGTGAAATGTAGGCGGTACATCACAAGGCATTTAGAAAATCGTAGTTGCATTGAACGTGTTAACAGACATGGGTAGAGCAAATACTTGTCGGAAAGCGCGGGACCGATTGCCGAGGAGATCATTGGGGAGGCCTATGCTCAGCGGTGGGCGTCGAACGGCTGATATGATGCTGATGATAGGTAGAGCACATGTTCAAAAACCTGACTTATACGTAATCATCATCAGGTTAATACGTCCCACTGCTGGGCACAGGCCTCACCTCAACTATGAGGTGGTGACTTATACGTAAAAATTGTTTTTAATTTTTATTTATATATGCAAAGTCATTATTCCATATGGAGATTCGGCCGACCCCCTTGTGAGATCTGGGTGAGCACACATTTTATTAAATGCCTTTCAGTTTCATCGTTTTACATAACGCAAGATTGTATTCACAATTGTTTCAGACCTTTTACAAAATGGTAAATGAATTTTTGTTAATTTTTTGAGGATGCTCACCCAATGTATTCACGCACGCGAATTATTTAACAAGTCTTGACCAAAATTTGGATAAGACCTCAAGAAAGAACAAAATAAGGTAATTTATTGCGATGATACATCACACGATGATCGTAAATGGATAGTTTGCAAAATGGAAATTAAAATTAAAGATTTCGTGAGCAAATTCGGAAGGAATAGCGAATAAACAAATATAATTTTAGCAAGCAAGTCGGAAGCTAATGAACAAATATTACTAATATTTAAGGGCGAAGAACATTCCACGTTAGAAATATATACAGGTAATTTGCCTTTTAATTACTTCATTAAGGGACTTTTAAGAGATGGATCCCATTTATCCCTTATTTATTTTATGTTAAGTAAGATACACGGTTATTTGTGCCATTAGCTGCACGCGTTGAGTTCAAATACGGAGAAGGTAGGTAGATATGTATGTATTCAAAAAGTACTAACAATAAGTTTAAAGATTAGTATGTATTTAAAAAGCACTAATGTGACATTGTATAAGTACAAATGGATGCAAATTTATTTATTATTGTGTTACTCTTTATGTATGTTACTCCACTGAATACCTAAACTAATCGCAGTGATAAACTTGACAATCTGTAATACAGTACTACTTATTGAAAATTTACATTTAATTTGTCATTTATTGACGATAATATCCAATAACACTCTGAGAGGGTCATAGATAGTTTTGTCGTGAAACCTAAACTTAATGGCGTGAAATGGGCTATGAAAGTTTTATGGGAAAACTTAAGTTTTCCTCAGCTGGAGTGTTGGGAGAGCACTTAAGCATTACGAATAGAATTACAGGCAATATATTTATCAATTTCGAATACTATAAATTGATGATATAATTTTTAAAGGATGTTTAGACATTGACATTATTTTGTGTCCCTATTACAGTCCCTTATTTTGCGACCCCGCGTGTCGCAATACCTGAACATGCGAGGAATAGGCTAGATGACACCACCAATCGTTGACATACTTTTTATTATCTGTCAAAACGGTCTGCCTCCATAGATTTTGTATTACGATTATTAGATATTGTAGAACGTGACGTCACGGTCATGTATCAGAAATCGGAGTCAATTGACCGAACATTTATTGAGTTTTGTGTGTTAAAAAAGTGGTTGGTACAGCTTTTTGGAAATATACTGGTTGTATTATCTCTATGTTTTTTAAACGCCATTATCTTGAAAATATTTAAGATAGGTGTCATCATGCCTATTCTACATGGTCACTGACAATGCTTTGTCGGTGTCTGCGTTTTGGTTTTCAATAATATAACTATGTCTCTAGGTCGACACGACAAGAAGAAAACGAAAAGGGAAGAGGGACGTTTTTAATAATATCTAATCCAATTTCCCCTCGCCCTCCTCTTTTAACGGACGACACCCAAGAGTCTAACAATTGAATGAAAGTGAAGCCAAATTGTTCCTTAATTAGCACTTAAGGACAATTTTTATTAATACGGCGAAGGACCATGTCAGTGACTTAACAACGTATTTATTTTTTGGTCTATTGCTTAGGTACGATACCAGCTGTATTGTAAGAAATATGCTCAAAAACCTTTTAACATAAGTAACATAACAGCTGGTGGTCTTCATAGGCTGAAAATTTACGGTTTTCGTAATTTTTCCTATATCTGTACTATAAGACGTGACTTCGTACTAAATTTCAAGATTCTAAGTTTACGGGAAGTACCCTGTAGATTTTGATACCCGTGCGAATTTCGAAAATTTGCGGCCTAAATGGCTGTATCTTTTGATTGCGTTGGCTTAGAAGGTTAATTTTTCTACAGCTTCCAGGGACAGTAGACCTAAGTATCATATAGAAATTTCAGTTTGATACCTCCACGCGTTCCTGAAAAAAACTGTCTTGACAGACGGACGGACGGACGGACGGACAACAAAGTGATCTTGTAAGGGTTTCATTTTTTTCTTTTGTGGTACGGAACCCTAAAAAAAACGTTTATAAATCGGCCCATTCGTTCGGGAGCTACGATGTCACAGACAGAAATACACAAAAACACATATACTTACACAAACAGATATACCGGTCAAACTTATATAATTCCTTTTTTTCGTCAAGGTTTAAAAAGGGACACTGAAAGACGGTCAGAAAGCAAGTTTTTTTATATAGGTAAATATAGGTAGTACCAAAGATTTTTCACGGGAAAAATCGTTTTCTCTATGCCCAGGACCTGATTAATCTATTATTTATGATTTTCAGCCTCCGACGAAAGAGAGGGGTGTTATACAGGATGGCGACCATAATACGACAATTGAATTTTCGTCTGTTACGCTTCCACGCCTAAACTACTGAACAGATTTGAAGGAATTTTGGTACACGTACAGAGTCGTCACCATTCTGTATGTGTATTAATTTTCATCGAAATCTGTTCTGTACTTTAGGCATGAAAGCGTAACATACAGAAAGTCAATTGTCGTATTGTGGTCTCCACCCTGTATAGAGATTTGTACCCTATGTGTGTTTGTGTAGTGCCTCGTTGGTGTAGTAGCAAAGTTTCTGCCTTACATCCGCGAGGTCCTGGGTTCGAATCCCAGGTCGAGCCAAAATTGTTTCTGAGATTTTCTGTCACGAATTTCTCAATAACTGCTCGGATTCAGGAAATTGGCGGTTTGACACCCCCGTGCCTCGGAAAGCACGTTAAGCCGTTGGTCCTGCGCCTGATCTCTCTCCGGTCATGTCGGATTGCCGTCTCACCGAACTTTGAGAGTGATGGAACAGTGAGTGCACCTGTGTATTGCGTACACACTTGTGCACTATAATATCTCCTGCGTAGTTGGCTGATCTCTGCTGAGATTGGCCGCCGTGGTCGACATCGCCCAGGAGGACTATAAGTGTTTGTGTATGTATGTTTGTGTATCTTATATTAAAAGGGAAGTCTGGTCTTCACGACACAAAGTCTGGTCTACACGACACAGGGTATCCTAGTGTGGAGACCACCGACACTGTTTAGTTCATGTGCTTATTTTAAGTTCGAATAAGTAATCTTATAACAGTGTATCACTATGTATTTTAATAAGTTTTTTGAACTGAAATAAAATTCTTTATTCTTATTATTCTGTCGGTGACATCGTAGCTCCCAAACGGATGAACCGATTTAAATGCGGTTTTTTTTATTCGAAAGGTAATTGAATCACAGTGGTTCTTAGCTATAGCTGGACAAAATCCTTCCAGTTGTTGAAACTCTTTAGCAGTTTATCAGAGTTTCAATCAGAGTTTTTTTCACTGAAAAGTTAGTCGCTCGTAGTCTGTCGAAGCGACAACATCTCCTGAGGATGCTACGTGTAGTGGCGAAACGCGTCGAGTGTTTTGTTGGTGTCAGTGCTGTGATTCCAGGTGCATCTTCTGTGTCACGTTGTGAGTTGTAGGTTTTGTAAGTCCTGCGACTTCCAGCTCTACCTTTTTCAGGTAATTACAGATGGATGTATTTTGGTTCCTGCGCTGGCGTCGTTTAGTGGAAATTTAAAGCAAAATAATCATCTTTTTCAGCTTTAGTCATACATTTCCGCAAAATAACGCCTGATTCCATCAACTAAAAAGTTAGTTTTACTTCTACACCGTTCTCAAGTCATAACATCTTGATATCTGGCGGCGATCCAAATTGCTTATCCCGTTATATAGGGCGTGCTTAAGCGACGCTCGAGTGGTCGCCAAACGCGATGAAGTATGGCCGGATAACTTCAAGTTAATGGCTGTTAATATACTAAGGCATTAATTTCAGTTAGGTTCCAGATCCATGCTAAGCAGAGCTTGTTGTAACCTTACAACCTTCTATGGGAAGTGTTTAAATGACTGGAGCATCTTATTTATGAAAGGCGCTCCTCCACCTGCGATTTCGTCCGCCCAAATATTATGTGAAGGATTTAGGTTCCTACCCACATAAAGTTTTATTCCCCACTAGTCGACCCGGCAGACGCTGTCGTGCCCGCTCTTTTCGCAATTATCATTATTTTCTCATCGTTCACATGCACCTTCCCTGGACTGCAACAAATATTTTAAGGCTAAAATTATTGAAATCGGTTCACCCGTTCTCGGGTTTTAGTGAGACTAACGCGATCGACCCACCTGAAATGGGAATGCGTCATTTGCCCGCGATAAAAAGTAGCCTATGTCCTTTCTCGGGTATCAAAATATCTCCATACTAAATTTCATGCAAATTGGTTCAGTAGTTTAGGCGTGATTGAGTAACAGACAGACAGAGTTACTTTCGCATTTATAATATCGGTATAGAAGATTATAATATTTGTTTATTATAATATACGTCGTTTTCTTCCTCGTATGCTCCGTGAGGCTATTGAAATTAGAAAGCACCCTAATTTTAATAGAGAAGATGGTTGGAAAATTCCACCAGCTTGGGATCCTGTTTTAGCCAAGACTCAAGCTCGACCCCACACTGCAAGACCTCAAGATACTGTTAGCTCATTTTGTGTGGATAGGAACGTAACTTAATATTTTTGAGTGATGGTAGTTAAAAAATTTTTCAAACTATGTAATGACAACTAACACCTTAGTCTACCTGTGACCACGGACGCTGAAAAGGGTCCGAAACGTTAACGTAGGTTAAAACAAAATGTAAATAAATCGCGAAATAATTTGTAAAAAGTGTACTATTTCAATAGAAGATTATATGTATAGATAATGGGAATTTAAAAACAAAACGTAAGTGCTCTATTGATTACACAAAAAAGGACCTATAAATGGACCATTTGCTATAAGCTTTAGGCTTTGGATATTGAATTTCCGAGGATCCTGAAATTCTTATACTTGAAGGATCAACTGCGTGGATGTGTCAGTAGGTCAATCAACCAGTTCTCTGAAAAAGAGGATTATTTTGCTTTAAATTTTCACTAAACGACGCCAGCGCAGGACCCCATATACAAACGTGTAGTGGCGAAACGCGTTAGGGTTTTGTTGGTGTCAGTATTGTGATTCGAGGTGCATCTGCTGTGTCACGTTGTGAGTTGTATTGTAAGTCCTGCGACTTCTAGCTCTAGTTTTTTAGGTGGTTTCAGTTGGATGTATTTGGGTTCCTGTGCTGGCGTGAATACTAGTATAAAAAGTATGCGGTGCTTGGTATGGTATTAAAATCATTCTAATATTGGCAACTATAAAAAGAGAACTATGAAAATGACATAAAGTGCACCCCACGCTTTTTACTCTACTGTAATAAAAGTTCTTTGTACTCAGAATTATTTTTCTCTTTTTCATTAAGCAATAAAATCGTGTTAATTTAGTTTTTTAAACAATTATTTTTCAACTTTAGTCTTGGATTTTCACAAAGTAACGCCTGATTCCATCAACAATCAGTTCTAGTTTTTAACAGTCAACAAACAGTCCAAACTGTCAAATTGTAATACCTAAACCGCAGTAATCATGGTATTAAATTCAAAGAAATTAGTCAACTCCCTTCCCTTTGTCAGTCAAGAACTTTGCAGAGTAATTTCATGAAATCTTCGCTGGGTCAATTTACATGAAAAACTCATTCATTTCCGACTGTATTAAGAGTTTAAGAGCTCGGTACAGTCCGCTTGGTAAATTTAATTCTAAGGTCAACACTAAAATTACCTCTGAAATAAAGAAAATCTCGCGAAAGGTTTTAATCCTTACGTAACATTGTTTTCTTTTCATTTACAATTTTATTGCGATGGAGATTAGGACCGTGAAATGATGAAGTCATGTTTTTCTTTTAACAATTTAGTTTTGTGTACAAAGGACCATTCTTTGTAAGTAATTCAGTATTTTTCTTACGAGTTACACAAAACGGTTTTCAGACTTGGTATGTAACTGTTTGTTTGTTCTGGTCTGGGTGTTATATGTATTTATTTAAGTTTTGTTAGTAAGGCACTGTTGATTATGATATCTCTAACACAAGTGCTTAAGCTACTTACCACAGAGTCAGATCAAAGTATGTGATGTTGTTGATATTAATAAATAAAATAGAAAAAAAAACTAAAAAAGTTTTTTTTAGGAGTTTAAATTAAATTTTAAATTAGATCAAATAAGCAAGTACTTACTTACTTAAAAATTGTGTTTAAGATTTTGGATTAGAGATGCACGTTATAAAAAATATTTAAATGTTTATTTTATATTGTATCATGTATTTTAATGGACACTTATCATTATACTTTTAAATGGTTACACATGACACTTATTAGTTCCCCTAGAATAATTTTCCGTTTTATCTAACAGTCAATGCATATATTTCCCGTTCATTAAAATAACAAACAACACGCAATAAAAATTATATACAAAGAAACGTATCTGGATTTCCGTGTATTGTAGTGTCACTTTAATTTTCTTCTTCATGCATATGCAATGAGCATGCACTAGTGAAGAATACGTCATAACGATGCATCTCGTGTGAACAGATTGCATAAAGCGGGGAAAAAATGCATCTTGCGCGCGATGCGTAAGCGATTATACAATTTATAGACTTGATTACTCGTTGTACTTGTAAGAGTATAGTAGAAAGTTACTATTTATGGAGTCATTGACTTCTAGATTACCTCTACATCCTTTCCATGTTGTTGTCGGTATATTGAAACAGGCAGAGAGTTTCGGCCTTGATCTCTATGGAATATCCATTTTTAAAGCTTTGTCAGCCTGACAGCCTGCTTAAGTGTTGTTCCGTCATCAAAAAAAAATGTTTGCATTGTTTTATATACAGTTTTTTGGTTTCCATAGCGGAACTAGCTTTTTTTGTAATTTTATTTTTAGCATTATGGTACTTGCAAAAAGTCGTGATAGAAAAAGCCAATTAGTAAGAGATTATAAACTTTTAACAATTATGTTTGACGTAACTTTTAAAAATTAACTTTTAACTACAATACGGTAGTTGACACCACCAATCGTTGACGTACTTTTTATCAACTGTCAAAACGCTTTTCTTCATAGAGCTTGTATGGGAATAACACACTTTGACGTCATCGCGTGCAATGCCGACTGAGTGAGAGAGAGAATCATTTGAATTCCAATTAAAAATCAAATAATACGAACTGCAGAAAAATATTAGTGTAAAGGCATCTGAAATTATGAATTATTTTAGAGAAAATCAGTTTTTGAATATTTCTTTCATAGTGGAAACAAGCCTATTAAGTTGAAACGCTAAGAGGGTTTTCGGGAGAACAAATTAAGGTAATATAAGGTGTTAGTTGTAAACACATAACTTTAAAAAAAAAGTAAACTACCTGTGACCACGGACGCTTAAGCGTCCGAAACGCTAGGTTAAAATAAAATGTTAATTAATCGCGAAACATATATTATTTATTATAGCAGCTGTAGACGACATTTTGTCGCGACACATCTGATTTTTATGCGTTTGTGATTCATTCAAACACATAGAATCCAGAAGAGTCGTGATGATAATGTCGTCTACAGCTGCTTCGGCCGCTGCTAACTTGCACCCCAACAGCTTTTTAAGATAAAATATGAGTACTTCGGTATAATTCAGCGTGAAAAATTCTAGTCACAGTAGACTATCAACAATGTTGATCACAGCAGCGTTCTGAGAAATCTTTCTCTTTTATATTCTAGCTAGAAAATATTGAGCTTAGATAAATATCTGTTGAATGCTTTGGAATATCTTAAATCCTTTTTTCTATGATCTATATATAATTTCTATGATCCGAATAATACCTTTAAAATGTGCAAAAGCTATGTCATAGCTTATATCCTGCAAATCCGAAACTATGCAAAATCGTAGTAACTATAAGTCATCGTGTACGTTACACGTGATTTGGATACAACTTAATGTAAGAAACCTAAATTTTAGCTTTGAACGTCAACTTACAAGCACCTTGTTCTATTTGTATATCTAATAACCTACTGTGGCTATGTGTCATTATTGTAAGAAAAGTGACAGAGAGCATATCTTCATGTGTGTAGCCGGAAGTTGAAGGCCGATTTATCTTTCTAATCTATCTTTCTACAATTTTTAAACGTGTCACGGCTGCCATGTTTGTTTGACGATGCCTTTAGATGTTGCATAGTTTCCAACTTCTTGTAATATTTTTGAATATGGTACAATTTAGCTCAGTACCAATCATCTTGAGTTTCAAATAAAATGTAAAATTGTAACTAAACTCGACATAAAACTGAAACTTGAAGTCAGTCTTCTAGTATTACAATGTAACTTAGTCGCTGAGAAATTCAGAGAAATGAATTTATGAAATTCTACAGAAGGACGTTATTTGTACATTTTGCAGACTCAATTTAAACCCCTTTGCAAATTGGTTGCAAAAGGAAATGCGAAATGTGTTGCATTTCATTTTAAAGATACGCCTTTTCTTCCACTAATAAAATACTAGCTTTTACCCGCGACTTCGTCCGCGTAAGGTAGTTTTTTTAGAATGCGTTGTTTTCCCTTAATACAAATTTTATCCATATAAAAATCAAATCTTTGCTAATTTAGGAGTGAAAGCGATTAGATTACTCGGAGAGTAATTTTTTCCATGTGAATGCCTTGTTTTCCCGCGGTAAAAAGACATGTCCTTTTTAAAGTCTCAAACTATCTCCTCACCAAATTTCATCTAAATCTGTTCATTAGTTTAGACATAAAAGCGATCGGCGCACCTGAATTTTCCCATGCGAATGCGTAATTTTCCCGTAGTAAAAAGTAGCCAAGTTCTTTTTCGGGTATCAAAATATATCCATACCAAATTTCATGCAAATCGGTTCAGTAGTTTAGTCGTGATTGAGTAACAGACAGACAGACAGAGTTACTTTCGCATTTGTAATATTTGTATGGAATAGCAAACTCGGCAGACGTTGTCCTGTCCGCTGAGTTATTATACAAATAGTATATAAAAAACAGCACCAAGATCCGTTAAGTAGTTTTCTACATATGAAAGTCACGCGGAGGTGCGACCGGATTAAATGCCCGAAATACTGAAAAACACGGTTTAGTAGACATTTTGCAACGTGCGGTGACACTCGAGGATCGCTTTGAACTAACAAAAGACTCATTAGGTGACACGTTCTATTATATTAGGTATTTTACTAGACACTCAGTGGCCAGGATGAGTGACACCGCACGTCGCAATGTCTTTTTTTGATGCTCTTCTTTCCATTCCCTTGCGTGGAAAAGGCAAAGGTTAATACCATACAGCCTGGACTTCAGTAAAACTCTTCTTATTAGTTTAATCTTAGAACTACTATACTTACAACCTAACCTAACCTAAACCTTATCCTAACTCATTGAAATGCGAGGATGGTTCGCATTTCACTGTTCAAGAAATTGAGATTTACGCAGGAATATCGATCGGATCAGTACGGAGCACCTAACTCTATTTCTTACGTTAACTCCATTGTTTTCCTTCAGTAACACATTATGATGATAATTCCACCTCACTATCACAATAATACGCCACGAGAAGTCAATTTAGAAAATTAAGAAACAGAGGCCATCTTACTCCTTTCGTTTCCCGCGTTAAACTGGAGTGTTTTTCAGTATTTCGGTCTTTTACTCCGGTAGCACCTCCGCGTGGCTCACATTTTGGTCTAAGCGTACATACAGACAAACGGACAGATGTGGGAAGCGACTTTGCTTTTATTTAGTGATCATAGTATATAGAAACGTCCAAAGGAACACAGTAGTCACGAATCGCGTGACCGACATGCTACTTGTAGTTAGTTCGTTCCTCGTTGATTTCCTACTTTTTGTACGGAGAAAGGTACGGGGCCCTACTGTGTAAGCCGCTTACTAAACATACGAAATACAAAATACGATTTGACGGTCCCTTTGGTGTAATGGTTGACAAGTTGACTATTAGACCAAGAGGTCCCGGGTTCGATCTCAGCACTGTAAAATCATTTGTGTACAATAACATGCATACACAAACATAGAAACATTCACTGATAATGCCAAAACGGTCCTTGTTCAGTATACGTCGTAGCAGCAGATAGCACGACCGTTTCATCCGCGCGACCGTGATCAAGTTCAAGAAAGGAGACACCTTAATGGATTATGATGAACAAACCGAAGAAACAAATATCAAACAAATTTGTGAATTTTTCCGACGAGCCCGTTGCCCAGACCTTTCCAACGGTACCTGAACCATTATTTAATGCTTAGACATCGCGACACAAGCTGTGACGGTAGGATTGATCTTACAGTTAATAATAAAATTTTTATAATAAATATACAACAACATCACATACATTAATCTGACTCCGTGGTAAGTAGCTAAAGCACTTGTGTTACAGATATCAGAATCAACAGTGGTATTACAAATAAATTTAAATAAATACACAACACCCAGACCAGTACAAACAGACATGTCCATGCACACAAATGTGTATGTTTGTTCAGTGCGTTGATCGAACCCGCGGTCTCTTGGTTAATAGTCAACTTCTTTACCATTACACCAAAGTGGTCGTCAAGATATTAAATTCAAATAGAAGAGACAATGAATAATTCAATTCAATAAAAAATATTTAAATCACATATCACTCGTGCTTCATTGACCGTGCGAAAGGGACGGCTAGATACGATTGAATGTTACTAAGTAGAGCCTCTAACTAACTACACTGTGCACCGTTATACAATGTGTCTGTAGTAAGTAAAAGTTATTAAATGGGAGTGCGATAATTGCAGATAAGAGTGAAACATCGGGGACAATAATACGATGATGACGACACCACTATTCCATGACGTAGGTACCTACTTTTAAATAGTAGGGGAACCAGCCATAACCAGACAATAGCTGTACCTAGGCCAGTAGCAAACTATTTTGTCTCTAGCCTATTTTTCTCTACGCCCTAATGTAAGATATAATAGCTGATCTAAAAATATCGATGAGTGTTCTATAATACGACATAAGAGAGTGTTGTTAAAAATATCATAGAAATTAAAGAAAAAGATTTTTTTAAACTTTTTTTCATAACTTAAGCAAAATATTCTAAAGGTGATGGCAAATAGGTTTGAATACATCAGTTATAACTATATTTTGGAGCAACTGATTAGAGTTAGGAAGTTAAAGGGGAAACGCTTCCTACCGACTGCGTGTTATGGTCAGGGACCAAGGTCCGAAAGACATCATCTTGATTTCTTTATCTGTATTATTCTGGATCTAAATCTTATATGCCGCGGTTCATGTGCGGTACACGGCTAACAGCGCCATCTAGCTTGTGGAGCCGTATCAGCGCTCGCTGTCATGCTTGCCGCCGTTAGGCATGCGCTTGTGATGGCGAGCGGTAGAGGTGGTCACTATATCGAATCTCTCTACTCTCTGTTTTTGCAATAGACGGAGCCCATTTCATTGCTATCAACGATTCTATAATTAATGAATCGTGTTAATGCTACAAATTGATTGTGACAACTTATGATTGATGAGTTCATATGAGTACGAAACGATGTGTAATCCTTCATCGTTTCCACAACATTAACTCGGACAGAAATCCCTTTAGTGCTATGTTTGTGATGGAAAAACGGGAGTGTTTTTCCCATACATACTACCTATATACTGAGACCAAAATAACGAAAATTGTCTGTCTGTCTGATAGGCTTTAATGCTAAACTGCTGAACAGATTTAGATGAAATTTAATACACATACAGAATTGTAACGACTATGTATGTGTACCAAATTTCATCCAAATCTGTTTAGTAGTTAAGGCGTGAAAGCGTTACAGATTAAGAGTCAATTGTCGTAGTATAGTGCTGCCTTTGCTACACTATAATAATAATAATAAGTACAAAGACATCACATACATTGATCCGACTCCGTGGTAAGTAGCTTAAGCACTTGTGTTACAGATATCAGAATCAACAGCGGTATTACAAATACACTTAAATAAATACATATATAACACACAGACCAGTACAAACAGACATGTTCATGCACACAAATGTTTGCACAGTGCGGGAATCAAACCCGAAACCTCTTGATCAAAAGTGAACTTCTTGACTTTTACACCAAAGTGATCGTCTACTATGTAGTTACGGTAGTAAAAACCTAAGTGTCACACATTTTTCACAGCATAAACCACTATCAGCGCCATTGTTATCCGCTCTGAAATATCGCTCTAATCAGCACTCCCTATTCTACTGTGGGTTAACTTAAATTTTGGGCCCAAGTAAATTATAACGAAATCGTTTATCTAACAAAGGTACCACCACAAATCTCCAGCAAGGCCGGAGTAGAAAGCCTCCATTATGTGATCACACAATAGATAGTCCTGTGCGATACGGAGCTGTGAAATACTATGTGATATTTTGTGGGAACTGTTATTTTGCTTGTTGCTTATTGTATTAATTTGTGTCGGGAACTGTATATGAAAAGAACTTAAAAAAAATACTTAAACGTCATTTAAATCTATGCACGGCATGGCATGGCACTAAGGCAGTATACCTTAGTCTTGATAGCTGGCGAATTATATTGTTTTGTCATTGTCCAGATAGCTGGTTTTTTTTTGCATTTCTCGATTGAGAGCAGACGATTAGTTTTAAGCACTATTGAGAAAAATGAAAAAAATTATAAAATTACACGAAATTGACAACTTTTCCTGCATCCTGCATGACTAATGACAAACTACAGATTCATGAGACCTAACTTTTCAGTGCAACACTCTTCGATTATAGATTTCGTTACAGCCATTCAGGCAGGCCTGAGGACGCTTACCTTAAGAAAATCCCAAAATGGCTGTAACGATATCGAAGAGTCTTGCACTGAAAGGTTAGGTCTCAAGAATCTGTACTTTGTCATTAGTCCTTAGATACATGGAAAGATGTCAAATTCGTGAAATTTTAACAAAAGTAGGAAACAAACATATCGCAATATGTTTGGCCTTCACTAACTTTAAAGTTTTTATTTTGCTCAGTATTGCTTAAGATTAGAATTGTCTGCTCTCAATCAAAAAATACAAATTTAAAAAAAAACTGCTAAACTAAAACCTCAGCAATCTAATGACAAAACAATTAACATCGCCAGCTATCAAGACCAAGATATACTGCCTTAGTGCCATGCCGTTGCGTACTAATGTCATTTAGTCTAATCTGGACCGGGAAATGCTAGATTAACCCCCGGGGAATCCCCTTGGCATGCTCAGCAAAGCTTACGTCTTACATCGGAATCGGAACATGGTTGAATTAATTTATGACTTCTCCACGGTAAGTATATCTCGTTAATCTTGGTTTAACGTATAGAAGGAAAATATTGAGTAATTTATAAATAAAAATCTATTTTGTAACGGCAGATTTTCGTCGATAAACAAAATGTGATATTTTATCAAAATCTTAACAAGATAAAAAAAATATCATATGTTCGTAAACATAATATCGAAATCTATCTTCCTCCTTTTAAATTAAAAAAAAAACTTTTGGTATTAACATAAAAAAAAAAATGTTTTTTTTTTAACTCAGACTCTTTTTGAATAACCTTTTTTTAACATGATGATGAATTTTCATAAAAAAAGTATCGAATGATCGAAGTACATCTCTAACCATCGCACAGATACAAAATATCCCTTTGTGATTTCGCGTCAAAGTAAAACGTTTGGTATCACAAAGAATTCATTTCTTTACGTATAAATAACACGGTTTACCAGTTTATCTGAAAATAGAAATGTGTTTGTATGGAAATAGTCTGGATCAAACGGGATCAAACTAGATAGAACTGGCGTAGATAGCAATGGCCATGACTTTATTAAAGGATATACCTACTTAGAAATAAAATAGCTTCTCTCGATAGCGGCATCAGCTGCGTGGATTAGATATCAGCTGATATATATGAGATATCAGATGAACTTATCAGCGGTTCACTAATATCCTAAGCATGTTATTATACATGTAAACCTGACTCTTGACTCTTCAATCTTTTTAAAAAACGGTTGTCAGTAAAGTCCGTTTACTGACGATAATTGAACGTGGCAAAGTCATAAGATTGTGCTTCTTTGTCGCTCGTTACGCGCTCTCGCTTGCACTGCAAACCTTAAATGGAACGCCTCAGTGCGAGGTAACGCCGCATGAGTCATGTTTTTTGGTGCGTGCAGCCGGCTCCATCGAATTATAAGACGTTGTCACGTCAAAAACTCCATCAGTATGTTGAGTAGTTTTCAAGATTTAAGCATACCTATATATACATTGACGACCGCTAGGTGCAGTGGTCCACATGTCGGACTTCTAAAACCAAGGGTTGCGGGTTCGATCCCCGCACAGTACAAGCTAATGTGTACATGAACATGTGTGTTTGTACTGGTCTGGGTGTTTTCTATGTATAATATGTATGTATTTACAAAAAAAAGTATTTAAGTATGTTTATCCGTTGTCTAGTACCCATAACACAAGCCTCGTAGCTTAATTTGGGACTAGAGAATTGGTGTGATTGTTGTGAAATATTTATTTATTGTGTGTAGTGATAACAATGTAAATGGTAGGGGAGAAGAGAACACCTTTGAACAGGGGCAGATTTGAACATTTGAGTATACGCAGTGGTGATGATGATGTTGGGAAAGAAATTTCGTGGTTATTTTTTGGGAAGAAGCAACACAAACCCGCACAACTGTTACTTGTTACTACTGGCGTTTGACAGCCTGTTGTTGCTAAACTGCCCCATGAGTGTTCAAACCTGCCCCTTGATTCCCATGCGTGGCCCTTTGAAAATTTGACTTCGTTTTCTAAAATGGATATTTGGCTGTAATTTGCATATTCGTCGTCATATATTGCAATTTTTTAGCCGAATATACAGACTAAGCATTGGGTACAGTACATTACAGTACATTGGTCCAGAACTAGAGAATCCGAGAATATGACAGGAAGTGTAAAAGGTTTTTAAAGGTGACTAACTCTCCTTACAAGGTGACTCCCTCTCCTGACAATGTTTAGTTCGGCTTAAAAGGGTGTGTGTCCCATCATGATGTAATTTAACATAATAAGGAAACCCTTTTAATTTCCGTGTAAAACCATGATGATAGCAAGGGTCATCTACGCGTGAGATTACTTTAGCGGACAAGTAGTTGCGCTGGTACAGGTCCACTCCCTCGTCTCTCGCCTCCTAGTGCCAGTGTAACGGTTAGCCGATACGACTGACGGGAGATGAGAGATGCAGCAACTAGCCACACGTCGTTATAAGATTGCATGGAAGCCTTGCTTATCAAAATTAAATTAAGGTGGTGTGGACATGTTAGTCGTATGGGTGACTGCAGACCCCCTAAATCCGTTTTTTTACTCGGAACTGTCAACAGGAAAGCGGAGTCACGGGGGACAGTACCTGCGCTACAAGGATGTATTAAAGCGCCACCTTAAAGCCTGCGATGTACCATATGAGCGTTGGGGGAATGGCAGAAATGAGACCAGAATGACGCAAGAAAGTCAAACAAGGTGTAGCTTCTTTTGAAGACGCTCGGCTTAAACACCTGGACCTAAAGCGCCATATTCGGAAAACCCGACACAAGCCCTCCTACACATATACTTACAATAACGAGGGACAGCTTTACTGTATGCAGTGTGATCGGATATTCAAAACCAAATTCGGTTTCGCAAGTCATCTGCGAGCCCATGAGAGGAACCTCTACGGGTAAATCTTACACGATTGCAAGGGTCGCCGTCATCGGACACGACGAGGAGGACTATATATATATATAATTTCCGTGTATTTTCACATTCTTGAAAGAATCGTTATGACAGTCAAATGGGCTTAAATTATGTCTTTATTACTAGGCTTAAGTATACTTGAATCAGAAACTTACTTTTGCTTCATGTACAGTCAGTGGCACAGACTTTACCTATCGATTTAGTTTGGAAACAACAACATTTATAACAACATTAAAGTATCATTCAGTTCTGCTACCAAAAGTTACGAAACATTATAATTTTCAAGCATAAAAAGTATATTACCAATATTCCTTGTTTTTTTTATTGAAACATAACCCATGAAGCAAAATATTAGGATATGGCCCTACCAAAATATTTTCACTCACCAAACCAAATAAAGATTTTTTCCCGCAAAAAAAAAAAAAACTAAATCCTCCATTTCCTCAGCTCAAAGCGTCATATCTGGCACCCTTGCGTACCGGAAATCGGTTTGTGGATTTACGGATATTCTCCCGAGCTATTTCCGGTCCCATACAAACTAGGTCGGTATGCAACCCGGTAAAGGAATTCCAATTTAGGTACAAGTCCATGTTGAATGGATTTCCATCCTGCTGTTTGGGTTTACTGGGTTGGTGTCCGAAAATAAAGATCGGACGAAATCCCAGATTTATTGATCGACTGTCGGCATATTTGAGGCAGTTTTTGGGGTTCCAGTCCGTCCTAGTCTGTCACAGCAGAATATTTGTGTGGCTGATGTTAGAAGTGAATTATTCTCGGATTAAGCCCCCAATAAACTTAGCCTTAACTTCAAGGTACTCTTTTATTTTGTGTATAGTAATATTTAATAATTTACCCGACCACTTTAAAAATGTAAAAAAAGATTTAAAAAACTAGTCAAAATATGGTGACTGGATAAATGCTTCTATATCGTCATTGAGTTCCTTAAATAAATATAAAAAAAATACATTAATTTCATAATAAATAAGCATGTACATAATAATAATAATAGTCTAATTAGATGTAGGTACTTTTATAATGTGAATATACATAAAAAGGTAAAATTTGGTGGTATCACCCAAACAGCAATTGCAACTGCTAACATTGTACCCAAATTTATGTTCACAATAAATTGATTTAATTTTACTTCGGATTCCTGAAGCGCTGAGGCACTGGCTATTATGGATAGATATGGGACATCGGAAACAAAAATGCTGAAAGCATCAAACATCATTTCTATGGCGACAGAATTAGATAAGATGGTGGTAGTTAGCAAGTGAAATGCCGAAAGAAATCCCCAACAATATAACAAAAAGCTTTTCACTTCTATTGACTTTATGGAGACGTCCCAATTGGACTGAAAGTACTTACCTATTTTCTAGAAATATAAAACATTGCGCATAGATGTCTTTCTTTTATAGCAAAACGGTGAAGAAATGTCCAGCTTTTTTTCGGAAACACCGAACTCAGCTACTAATATACCTTCGCTCATGAACTTTATAGCTACATCTTCAGTGAAATCATAAAACCCAAGGGCTTCTAAAACAATAGGGTGCGTTCAAGGGCAGTCACTCAATAGGTACCCTCCGTGCTCGCGGATAATTTCTCAATAGACCGGACACTGAAAAAGTTGGAGGCCAATCTCCTGAGGGCGGTGCTGACTCAGAAACGACCCTTGTAGGGTTGTCAATCCAAGGAAAGTACCTTAAATATGTCTCAATATTATGATAAAAATGCGTTTTAGGAAATTATTAATTGGTATAAACTCTTTCAAAGGGGTTTATGTTATTAGTGACGAATTAAAGGTTTGTGACGCAGTGTTGGCAGCGCTTTGGTATTGATGGTTGGGATGGGATGGGTGACCATTCCGACCATACAAATGCTTCGTAATTACACGTTAGCTTTTGGTCCAGGTTAATATCTAAGATATTTGTCGTCGAGCCTGATCAGACGGCTTAATAACACCTATTTATCTATTTATTTATTATATAGACACAAAACAGGTTACAATCAGGTAAGGTTATTAATGTCCACACATGTTTTCGTAAATAAATATATCTTATCTTATCTTATCTTACAACCCAAAATATGTATGTGAGTTTGAAGATAGATCATATATTTTACATCTGACAGTAATCGTGGTCACTTGTCATTCAAACAATCCCTCTACCAATTAGCACTGAGTCCGCGTGGAGGAGTATAGCTAATACGACCTCCTAGTTGAATCGATGTCTGTGCCCATACACACAAAAAGATACCAGGGTCAAACTTATAACACTCCTTCTTTTCGTTTCTCGTCGGGGGTGAAAAATAACTAATGTGGCATCCCTAGCCTGGAAAGTCATTCAAAAGGTCGGGTCGCGCTTATTACGCATGAATATCGGACGTTAGTGAATTAGGCTGCTGCTGTAGCATTACCTACAAATGGTAACGCTTCGCTGGCATGTGTGATTAGCTTTATGTAGGTGTAACCCACTGGTTCACGGCACGTTTTTTTAACCGTACGGCGGCGGCGCTCTGAAGTGTTCTGCCATTTACTTCAACAAGCTCCCATAGTGATCCATACAACACTGGCACTTTTGATACTTTTTTTTTGACACTTTTGACAACCGTTTGGTACAGTGCATGTCGGACTTTGAAACCAAGGGTCGCGGTTCGATCCCCGCACAGTACAAGCATATGTGTGCATGAACATGTGTGTTTCTTACTGGTCTGGGTGTTTTCTATGTATAATAAGTATTTATTTACAAAAAAAAAGGATTTAAGTATGTTTATCCGTTGTCTAGTACCCATAACACAAGCCTCGTAGCTTAATAAAGAATTGGTGTGATTGTTGTGAAATATTTATTATTTACTAGCAACCGTGTTCTACATACGGCGATATTAACCGTAGATGAAAAAAAACAACTGTGTACAAGAGACCGTACAGTGGACGCAGCGTCATACTTCCTTCTTTTGAAGTAATTTCGGAACTGACTCTGCTTTGCTCTGACCTAATTACGATAAAGTAAATATAAATAAATAAATATTATAGATTTACAACAACATCACATACATTGATCCGACTCCGTGGTAAGTAGCTTAAGCACTTGTGTTTAAAATATCAGAATCAACAGTGGTATTACGAATAAACTTATTAAATACATATAACACTCAGACCAGTACAAACAGACATTTTATGCACACAAATATTTGTACAGTGCGGGGATCGAACCCGCAACCTCTTGGTTAATAGTCAACTTCTTGACCATTACACCAAAGTGGCCGTCAATGTATGTAGACAGTTTGTCTTGTAAATCGATTTATGGTTCAGTGTTACTGGGGAAACATAGTTTCACAATAACCTATTTTGTAAGATATTTAAAAAAAGATAAAAAAATCACGAGCCCTAACCTTAACGAAATAGTTTTCTGAGAAAAGTCCAGATGCTTCAATCTATTGAAAAAACTCGGACTCAACCAAACCGATAGATTTTGGGTCAAATACTTTTAATGACCGATTGGCTGTACATTAATAGTTTGCTAAAAATTGTTATAGCAAGCATTGCTAGAACCCATACTAGTTCTAGCAATTCTTGCTTATAAAAGCAGTAATTAAAATTTTTGCACAAAATATGCAGTTTTTATATCTTTTTATAGGGTCCTGAATCATCTGAAGTTCAAAAATCCAGTATTTTTTTCAGAAGTCAATGGCTTTAAAATCCAGCCACACATTTTTATTTCCCAATAACTTCACCAAGATGGTATCGCCGAATCTGTATCACTGCATAGGTAATGGAAACCAAAAATACGCGGACCCAATAATTGTTAATTCCGAGTAAACCGTAAACTGCACATATGGAAACCGCACCAACGCACGATATGCCGCAAAATGTGGTGGATCTAGGGTTGGCAATTGAAGGTTTATTTTAATTTTGACTAGCAGCCCCCCGCGACTTCGTCACAACTCGCACTTGACCGGTTTTTTGGACTTGAATAGTCTAGGACATTGTTAGTTGTTAGTAACTTTGGTTGATTGATTTCGAAATTGTATAGATACTAACTCCAACAGGTGGCAGCACCGGAAACTAGTTTTTGTGTTTATGTATGTCTTTTCTATGTATCCTTAATTTGGGATTAGAAAATAAATATATATAAATATTTTCACAACAATCACACCAATTCTCTAGTCCCAAATTAAGCTACGAGGCTTGTGTTATGGGTACTAGACAACGGATAAACATACTTAAATACTTTTTTTTGTAAATAAATACATATTATACATAGAAATTGGGTGATTATTGTGAAATATTCATTGTTATTATTATTATATTAGTTTTTTCGGTTTACGCGAACAGTAGAATTGAATTGAAATGGAACGCAAAGTCTGCAGTGTGTGAACATGCATTAGATACACCCGACCACTTTATACGCTTTGACCAACCAAAAGACCTCGCAAGAGAACGTCGTTTTCTTCCTCGTATGCTCCGTGAGGCTATTGAAATTAGAAGACACCCTAATTTTAATAGAGAAGATGGTTGGGAAATTCCACCAGCTTGGGATCCGGTTTTAGACATGTCTCAAGCTCGACCCAGCGCTGCAAGACTTAATATTAGGTCCTTACCTATGAAATTGGCGTTTTGTATGGGAGGAACAAAAAGTCGAAATTTTTTTATATAGCATATTTATTTAATCAAAGTATGAGCCATTGTAATCTATGCACTTTTGCCATCTCTTATGTAGTTCATTGATCCCTTTACTAAAAAAACCATTCGAACGGGAATCAATAAAATCTTTGAAGGCGACTTGGACTGCCCCATCTGAGTTGAACTTTTTCCCTTGCAAGAAGTTATCCAAATTTCGAAAAAAATGGTAATGTGTTGGAGCAAGGTCCGGGGAGTACGGTGGATGCCTTAGAGATTCCAATTGAAGTTCTTCTAATTTGCTAGTCGTCTGGTGTGCAGTGTGTGGTCTAGCGTTGTCGTGAAGCAGCAGTGGCGTAAAGCGATTGACCAGCCTTGGTTGTTTAGCAACTAGCTTTTCCATCATGGTTTGCAATTGCTGACAATAGATATCTGCCGTAATCGTCTGGCCAGATTTGAGAAAACTGTAATGAACGACACCGGCGCTAGTCCACCAAACGCTTACAAGTAACTTTTTATTGGTCAATTTTCGCTTGGAGCAGGCTTTGGCTGGCTTGCCAGGGTCCAGCCATTGCGATGAGCGCTTCCGATTATCGTAGAGAATCCACTTTTCATCACAGGTAATGATTCGATTTAAAATCCCTTCGTTATTGTGCCGGTCAAGTAATGTAACGCAGCAGTTGACGCGCGTTTGCCGGTTTGCTTCACTCAATTCGTGAGGAACCCACCTTTCAAGTTTTTTAATCTTCCCAATTTGCTTCAAGTGGATTAAAACAGTTTTATCACTAACGCCAAAGCCTGCAGCTAACTCGGACGTGGTTTGCGATGGATCCGCTTCCACAATAGCCTTCAATTCTTCATTATCAACTTGGGTCTCCGGCCGTCCACGGGGCTTGTTTTGCAGGTCGAAATTTCCAGAACGAAAACGTTGGAACCAAAAACGCACTGTGTTTTCTTTTGCGACACAACCGCCATACACATCATTAACCCTTCGAGCCGTTTCCGCAGCTCTGGTGCCACGGTGGAACTCGTACTCGTAAATAACGCGATATTTCAAATTTTCCATTTTGTAAATTGAGCGATGCAAACAGAAAAAAGATAAGTAAAAAAACAAATGAATGACGGTTTACGAAACACAACTACATGTGGAAATAGGAAAAATTTGTGATCAAAGTGGCCAGTACGACAAAACGCCAATTTCATATGTAAGGACCTAATATTTTGAGTGATGGTAGTTTTTTTTTTTTTTTCAAAACAACGCAATGACAACTAACACTTTAGTTTACTTGTGACCACGGACGCTGAAAAGGGTCCGAAACGGCAGGTTAAAATAAAATGTAAATAAATCGCGAAATAATCCGTTTAAAGTGTCTCATTTAATTGTGTGTTCTGTTTTCGAAAAATTGCAAGTCATTAACGAATTATTACTATTTACTTAATAATAAATACTATTCGTTACTACGAAGTAGGACATTGCGGACGCTACGACAGATAAACTGTACATTTTCGGTTTTCAATACATACACACTTCTACCCTTCTTATGTTCGGATCTAAAGTGTTTCCTGGTAAGCAAATCGATTGACACATTTTTGACTTCGTAGAATGTACCTACCCTAGTTCTTATTAAATCAGGCGGTCGACTATTACTAGCAATTGAGAAAGGATTTGTCTTTTTTTCTTTATCGTCTTGAATCATGTCATGCTTTGATAAGACAGCTCTTTTCTTAATTTGACATTCTTCTTGTTTCATACTCCAGGTCCAATGCTGTTCCAGTCAGTACTAAGCAATATACTTCATATATGATTATCATATAAACTTCCTTCTCATCATATAAACTTCCTCAATTTTACTCACGCTTTAACACACAGTTATACACATCTCAAACACACACATACACACATCATCATCATTACATCACATCACAAACACATGACATTACATGCTCTGCACAAATATGTTAAATATTAAATACTAGCTTTTACCCGCGACTTCGTCCGCATTGGGTAGTTTTTTTATAATGCGTTGTTTTCCCGTTATAGCAATCTTATCCAAATGTAATTCAAATCTGGTAATTTAGGAGTGAAAGCGATCAGATTCCCCGGAAAGTAATTTTTCCCATGGGAATGCGTTATTTTCCCTCGCAGTAAAAAGTAGCCTATGTCCTTACTCGGGTATCAAAATATCTTCTGACCAAATTTCATGCAAATTGGTTCAGTAGTTTAGGCGTGATTGAGTACCAAACAGACAGAGATACTTTCGCATATAATATTAGTATGGATTAAGTTATATTTTGTTTAGTTGTATTAGACCTGCAGGGGTGGGCTTGTGACCTGTAGAACAGGTTCGTTTGAACCCTTTTCAGGCAGTCTTCCCAGTCTTTCACAATCTAGTGGTACTACAATACATGTAATGTAAGATATTTAATTATAAGCCTTTTTTGTAATCGAAAATAAATACAATTTATTATTTCAGTATAGGCATCCCTAATTATATCGGCCGGGACCTGACCGCAGCCACCCAACAAACTACCCTCCAGTATACAATACGCGCAAATGTATAATGACACTATAATCGCTTTGAATCGTGTTAAAACCCTTACTAATAGCTTTATGGGCGTCTATTTAGTTGGTGATAATTAGTAGTATTGGCTGGTAAAGAGGTGCTTATGGCGCAGTGGTTGCAGCGCTTTGGTAGTGAAACCAAAAGTTAAGCAACCTAAGGCACGGTCATGTTTGGGATGGGTGACCATTCTGGCCACTTAAGTGACGTCTATTTACAAGCATCTCCGTCCTTTGGAAGGCACGTTAAGCTGTCCCGGTTAATATCGATTAGTCGTTAAGCCTAGTCCGAAGCCCTCGGGCGGCTTCATAACATCTGACAGTGAGGTTGGTCACATACCTTACAAACACCCCTCCACCAATCCGGACTGAGCCCACCTCATAGTTAAGGTTAGGCTTGTGCCCAGCAGTGGGACGTATATAGTATGTATACATATATAGTAGTACTGGCCGCCATTTTGATCTGAATTTGGCAAGTGTATTTGCACTGCCTAACACTTATTTAAACGTTGTATTGATTCGTAAACCCATGCTAGCGATCAGTAGGAATGATGACACTAACTAGCGTAACGCTAAGGCCCAGGAATCCCCTTAGAAATACTGTCGCGGCGAATCGTGACTGTCAGTGATTTGGCCGCGGTGACTTGTTGACACGATATTACGCGCCTCGTTCGCCTGACGACTGTCTCGTTGGTGTAGTGGCAAAGTTTCTGCCTTACATTCGAGAGGCCCTGGGTTCGAATCCCAGGTCGAGCCGTAATTGTTTCTGAGATTTTCTGTCATGAATTTCTCAAAAACAGCTCGGAGTCGGGAAGTTGGCGGTGTTACACCCCCGTGCCTTGGAAAGCACGTAAAACCGTAGGTCCTGCGCCTGATTTCTTTCCGGTCATGTCGGATTGCCGTCTCACCGAACTTTGAGAGTGATGGAACAGTGAGTGCACCTGTGTATTGCGCTCACTCTTGTGTACTATAATATCTCCTGCGTAGTTGCCTGATCTCTGTTGAGATTGGCCGCCGTGGTACGAAATAGGCCAGGAGGACTATAATTATTACGCGCCAGATGTGCGCTGGCTGATACTTAGGAATATCTGACAAGACTTATCATTTCATGGAGTCTTTATATCACCAAGACCAACATTGCGGTGTTGTTTCCCACTCAATACCAGCGCTAAATATAATTTTCTTTTATCTCTTGTAGGTAATAGATGCGCACTTTCTTAACGTAAAGCAAAATAGATGATACGATTTATGTACCTATAAAAACAATCAAGGAAAACGCGAAAATTATAAAAACATGGCGAAGACCCAGTCCTCTCGGTCACTTACAAAATATGATAGGAAAAAAACCGAAATACTTCCGTAAAACTAAACTCCCCTAAAAGATTCAAGATTAAATTGATGAAAAACAACTGAACAAAGGTGTCTTCGGGCTGATAAGGTTTTTGATTGATGGATTTCCCATCGAGGGGTGATAGGAAAACATTGATACCTATTGACTGATGAAATTAATATTTTTCCGGCTTTCTGTTGTTAGGAAAAAGAGGGTTGTTATAAGTTTGACCTCTATTCTGTTTGTTTGTGTGTCTGTCATAACAATGCATGCGAAGAAATGTAGAAAAACGAAATACAAATATTATTTTGGTACATATGCATGCATGGGCAACCCAAAGTTTAGTCTCAAATTAGGTATGTTTTCATTTTATATTGCAATGAAGAGGAAAGGTGTTCCGTTTATTAATCGGGTTCCAGAAAGTGCTAAAATAGTAATTTAGAGTAAGTGGTAAAAGGTAGGGTAAAAAATATAGCGCTAAAAGTAGTAATTCATCGACATAAAAGAGTCCTTAATTCTGAACCGAGATGCTTGCAACAATAAGGCGCAAAAGCGCTAAGTCGTTCAAATCTGTTTGTTTCTTTATATGTATTCTGTCTGTAGCATCGTAGCTCCCAAACGGATGGACTGATTTCAGAGACTTTTTTTTATTTAAAAGATAATTTAATCACGATGGTAAGTAAGGTTACCTATCGTTCATCGAAATCTGTCCAGCCGTTAAAGCTCACCAGTGGTTTTCCTGGCTCATGTCGGGGGATTTTATATTTTTGAAAATTATTTGTAGGCTTTGGACCAAGGTAAGCTTGTGGAAAACTGTATCCGCGATTCGTGACTGACAGTGTGTCAAATACTCCCCGTCGTCAAAAAGCTGAATATCGCGAGTCCTGGCGAAAGTATGCCGTAGCGTAGGTATGACATGGGACTTAGGTATTGATACAAAATGTGTGACTTTCGAGATTTCGTGATTGGATTTCGTTTTTTTTTAATTAGGAAAAGTAAACATCTACATAATATAAACTTTAAAAGAAAGTAATAACAAATACAAACATGCAATTACGTAGACCACAGCGCTATTCACAGATTACTGATCTTAACTGTCGCTAGCTTAAAGATAAAAATCTTGATTTATCCTTTAAAAACGAAGTTTTCGGCAAAAAATGGCTTAGCTGTCAAAATTTAGCGATATGCCTCATAAATCTGAAGTACTTAAAAATCATGACGCAAAATTGTCCCTTCAAAATTAAACCTATTCTTAATTGATGGATATCCTGAATTTATGGGGTTAATTCGTTGAACTACGAAGTATTAATCAATCTGGAGTAGATATAGTATAGTTTGAAAGTAGGTCAATTATGTGTCACAGTTAAAATAGATAAGCAAGTCAATTTCATTTTACTTGATAATGGCTACGTTAACGACAAAGCCATAAAGAAAAAAAAAGTCAATTTCATACGCCGACTCAAAAAATGTATAAAAAATTTTTTCACAACTTTCTTATGACAAAAGATTGTAACTTTGAAAACAATAGATGTAAAGGGTAGTTCGTAACAAAACACGTTAAAATAAATAAAAATGTTGTTAATAAATAATAGTCGTGCCTCGTGAAACGCCATATTTGTAGGTTATCTTTGCCGTCGCATATTTAATTTAATGTGAACAGGAGCCATTTTGCTTTTTGCTCTATTTCAACCTTGTTAACCTTTTTTTGTTTTTATGAAATTTGCTGTGCTCTTGAGATCACAGTAGAACTGTTTCTTTTCTTAGCAATTTGAACATAGTTATGAATCAAAATACAAACCTGTTTAGGCTAGTTGGCCGGACGGTCAGACGGTTGGATAGTCTTTTTATGAGTTTGTTTTACTTAACTTTTTTGGACTGTGCCACTGTTTCATCTATAGCGAATATGGGTTAAAGTTATGGGGTCGTGTTCATGTGACTTTAGTTTATGGCTGCCGTTATCAGTGTCCCTTTACGTGACAAATAAACCTATTTATATTAAAAAATTTCACTTTAGCCATCACCACTGTATTGACTTCTATATTAAGCTTGTACTAACATTATGGATCTTAGAACTGAAATAAACACATTTTATTTTTATTTTAATTTTATATTAACCAGCAGTAGGTACCTTTCTATATTAGTCGTTAAACCTGGTCAGAAGCCCTTGGGCGGCTTAATATCATCTGACAGCAAGGTTGGTTACTTACCTTACAAACTACCACTCCGCACTGCGCCCGCGTGGTGGAGTATGACTAATTTCACCTAGCACCTCCTAGTTGAGGTGAGGCCTGTGCCCAACAGTGGGACGTATAGGCAGTAACTATTTAGTAATCTGTGTATAGGTAGATATGTAGGCTGATGCGAGACGGTACTTTGATCTTAATTTTCTATTCGTTAAATTGAACTATACAGGGTATCCAAAAATTAGGAATAAGGAAATTCGCCAAATAGAAAGACCCCAAATATTAATAATAATAAATAATATACAACAACAACACATACATTGACCTGTCTCCGTGGTTAATAGCTTAAGCACTTGTGTTAAAGATATCAGAATCAACAGTGGTATTACAAATAAACTTAAATAAATATGTACATATAACACCTGTACAAACAGACATGTTCATTCACAAATGTTTTTACAGTGCGGGGATCGAACCCGCGACCTCTTGGTTACTAGTCAACTTCTTTACCATTACACCAAAGTGGTCGTCAATGTTGGAGTGACGAATACAAAGGAGCGGATGGTTAAAGGTGGCGAAGGACAGACAAGAGTGGCGTATGAGAAAGTGTTGAAAAAGGCTAAAAAGAAGGAGAAGAAGAATAATCCTGTTAACTGGAAACAGGTCACAGTATGGCTTATTAATTAAAGCAGGTAAAAGTCTCGCATTTTCAAGCTTTCACAGACAAGATTAGCTTATTGGAAAGGGATGAAAAGGCTAAGAAGAACTAGAAGAGAAGGATGATCCTATTAACAGGGGACAAGTGACAGTATGGTTTATTAATAAAAACAGGTAAGTCTCACATTTTCAAGCTTTCAATCATTTTATATTAGTCCTCCTGGCCGATTTCGAACACGGTGGCCAATCTCAACAGAGATTAGCAAACTACGCAGGTGATAGTATAGTGCACAAGTGTGAGCGCAATACACAGGTGCACTCACTGTTCCTTTTCTCGCAAAGTTCGGTGAGACGGCAATCCGACATGACCGGAGAGAGATCAGGCGCAGGACCAACAACGGCTTAACGTGCTTTCAGAGGCACGGAGGAAACCGCCAACTTTCCGACTCTGAGCTGTTTTTGAGAAATTCATGAAAGAAAATCTCTGCAACAATTTTGGCTCGACCTGGGATTCGAACCCAGGACCTCTCGGATGTAAGGCAGAAACTTTGCCACTACACCAACGAGGCAGTTACACTCTAACTCTACAAAATCTACATTATGTTATTAAAGCTCTATGATTTTACATGTAGATAATGTTTATGCGTGCTGAACTAATATGAACGCTGACTATCATAATATTTATCGAACCATAACTTTACAGATACTCATGAATTCAGGATTTAGGTAAACTGATAATATTTGATCGTTGTTTCGTTAAGATCCGTTATTTATTTAATAGTTTGAATGCTTGCGTGAGTTACCTATAGATATATGAACTCTGTATATGATTGATTATGACATTTGTTTTTTTTTTAATGTAAAAGGGGAAAGATTTGATAGACAGATTAACACTTTATTGTACAACACAAAACGTAAAAAAATACAGATAAGTTTAACATAGAGTGATGTACAATTTAGGCGGTCTTATAGCTTGTAGCGATCTCTTCCAGACACCTTTGGTTAAAGGAACATTCAATTAACAGTGAGGGGGAAATTGAACAAAAAATATATATGGATAATGCCAAACACAATTTTTACGATACAACTAAGATATATAGATTTTTGGAGAACAAGATTTGGACAGATGATCTACCCAAATTAATAATACAATCGATACATAATAAGATCTGACTGAATGTTTTTAAGGTTGTCTATTTAATGATATGTAATTAACTTTATTTGATGCTTTTACATTTGAATGCTTTTGTATATGGCTAAACAGGAGCACTTTGTCATTTATTACAATCAACATTTATTTGCACCCACTCTATTTAATAGCGAATAAAAATTGGAATTTGAATTTATATGACTAAACTTTGATACATCTACTTAAACTCATAAGTACATACAACATAACTTAATTTAAGGCCCAGATTACACCTACGACATACTGCGGCTATAATAACAGCGCTTTACAGCCGGTTTTAATATTCTATCTACCTTTGACTTACATTTGACCTTCAATTCATAAAAACGTAATTGCTTACATAGCTTTTAGTATAAAACCACTGTTATCTAACTTTCATTCAAATTCACTCATCACTTTGGTGTAATGGTTAAGAAGTTGACAATTAATCAAAATTTCGCGGGTTCGATCCCCGCACTGTACAAACATTTGTCTGTTTGTATTGGTCTGGGTGTTATATTATGTATTAATTTAAGTTTAAGAATTTTGACTGCCTCGTTGGTGTAGTGGCAAAGTTTCTGCCTTACATCCGAGAGGTCCTGGGTTCGAATCCGAGGTCGAGCCAAAATTGTTTCTGAGATTTTCTGTCATGAATTTCTCGGACACAAAACAGCTCGGAGTCGGGAGGTTGGCGGTGTTACACCCCCGTGCCTCGATGCGCACGTTAAGCCGTTGGTCCTGCGCCTGATCTCTCTCCGGTCATGTCGGATTGCCGTCTCACCGAACTCTGACAGCTATGGAACAGTGAGGGCACCTGTGTATTGCGCTCACACTTGTGCACTATAATATCTCCTGCGTAGTTGGCTGTGGCGGCCGTGGTCGAAATCGGCCAGGAGAATTATTATTATTTAAGTTTATCTGTAATACCACTGTTGATTCTGATATCTGTAACACAAGTGCTTAAGCTACTTACCACGGAGTCAGATCAATGTATATGATGCTTTTGTATATTTAAAAAAAGGTATTGAAACCGGACATTAGCCGCGGCGATTGATTGACACGGTGTCAGTCGCGAGTCGCGGCGACAGTATGTCACAGGTGAGCGCTGAGCCTTATTCGTAGTTTGATAAAGAAGTTTTGCTGCTGCGCCCTGGCTGGCACTTGACCAGTTTTTATAAAGTGGACTCGTTAATCCAATTGCTGATTAAAGCAATCAGGTCAAGAGTTCGCCGGTTAAGCTTTTGCGATCGTTTATTTGGAATAATTCGTTGAAACTACTTCGTACTGCTATTAGTTGGTGGGTAGTTATTTTTTTAACATCTTTTAATTAGCTCGGGCTGTATGTATGTAACGGTATCTTAGACCCTAATTTTCACCGACTTCCAGAAATAGGATTAATTTGAAACTTTTCACACCTGTTAATTAATTAAATAAAAATAAACAATACTTAAAATAAATAAAAAACACGCTGAGTACAAAGAATTTATATTTCAGTAGAGTAAAAGGGGGCTGGTACTTATTATTTAGTACTATTATTAATTTAGTAAGCTTAGTTTATGTGTAATTTGTTTCGTATTGTGTATATCAGCAGCAACATGTCCACAAGGCCCTCTCCCTTCAAATTTAAACTTTAACTCAACTTTAACTTCGTTAGACATTTGAAATACATAGCTATTGTAGTCAGTCCGTTGAGGTATGAATAGGATTCCTTTTTAAATTTATTTATTCTATTCACTTTATTCAACGACGACAGCTTTAGTCTAGTGGTCTGAGGTCCAGACTACAAAACCGGCTGTAGCACGGGTTCGATCCTACGAGGGGCTAATGTTTGTGTGATGAGCACGAGCATTTGTAACTGAGGGATGGGTGTTTATAAATGTATTTATGCTGAAAAAGAGGATTATTTTGATTTAAATTTCCACTTAACGACGCCAGCGCAGGAACCAAAATACAGCCCACTGTAATCACCTGAAAAAAGCTAGAGCTGGAAGTCGCAGGACTTACAATACCTACAACTCACAACGTGGCACAGAAGATGCACCTGGAATCAGAACACTGACACCAAAAAAACACTCGACGCGTTTCGCCACTACACGTGGCGTCCTACGGAGATGTTGTCGCTTCGACAGACTACGAGCGAGTCGCTCGTACGACTCGTGCGACTTCCAGCTCTACCTTTTTCAGGTGATTACAGTGGGATGTAGTTTGGTCACTGCGCTGGCGTCGCTCAGTAGCAATTTAAAGTAAAATAATCCTCTTTTTCAGCTATAGTCATGTATATCTGCAAAGTAACTCCTGATTCCATCAACTATAATGTATTTAAGTATTTTATCCGTTGTTTTAGTTACCATAGCACACGCTTCCTTGGTGTGTTCGTGTAAACTAGACCACCCCGCAGACGTTGTCTTGTCGGTTGGTTTTAGAAAAAAAAAGCGACTTGCCAAAATTTTTGTTGAATCACAAGGAAGCATTTAACCGGGCTTAAAAGTATCCTATCACCTAAGTCACCTCATAAGGTTCAGTTGAGAGAAAACCAGCTTTCCGAAAAAAAACCCGATCAACGTCATACATTTTCCCGCCATTAAAGTCCGCTAATCGCGCCAGTGACGTGTACAAATCGCTCTGCCTTCTCTATGGGCCTCACAAACAAGGCCCATATATCGCCCACTTGACACACTTTGTTATTTATACCCTGTATTTTGTGTGTACAGTCAAACACAAAAATGTTTTACTGAATTTTGTCATACGAAAATGGAACGAGGTGCAAAAGTGTTTGTAAATATTTTTCTTGACATCACTGTAGTCTGCACTACTTTACAAGTCAACATGTCTGGAAAGGATAACTTTTACGAGGTGATTTTATAAACTGAATACTTTATTTTATGTAGTCATTATACCTATATGTAAAATATAACAACTCGATTTCGTATATTATATCCTGATATCTACACGTATACCAATCAGAGGCGCTACTCTAAAAGTCGACGTGGTAAGTGACATCACTATGGTTAGTAAATAATTAAACCAATCAAAAGCGAGTTTATCGAACCAGCAAGCCAATTCCGCTGTTTATTTATTTCGCAAAAACCTTTTTGCGTGTGTTAACGCCGAGGCTGGCAACACCGGGCCCTGCCCCCTCGCGTCTCCCCCGCGGCCGAATCCTCGATTTTTTTTGCCCTCCTTCTCGGACGACATCTACACGGTGCGCCCGCGTCTCGCGTTCCTCCCAGTCTTAAAATTTAAATCCGATGAAATATCCACTGCAGCAGAAAGTCACATTGACTTTGAGTTTTCGCCTACGTATAGTCCCCACTTTAGAGGATTAGTAGATGGTTGTATCAAGACATTCAAATATCATTTGAAAATAATAATAGTTCAGAATTTATCTAACGGTATGAAAAATAGATGTTGGTCGATTCTCAGACCTACTCAATATGCTCACAAAAATTCATGAGAATCGGTCAAGCCTTTTCGGAGGAGTACGGGAACCAACATTGTGACACGAGAATTTTGTATATTTATATAAGAATTTGGATTGTTAAAATTACGGGATGGTTTACACGGTAGGGTCTTTGGTAACATGTAGCCGTCCGTATATTTGGATGAAACAAAAGGCAAACATCCATCAGAGAGAACAGATCAGTTCCATTTTAATATATAAAATGTGCATATTGAAGCCTTATGTTTTCCATTTAACACACGAATGGCAAAAAAGGATTCGTTTACGTAAAAATGTTTTTTATGAGTGTGAAAACGCGAATGCTCACAAAAGTTACTTACAACACAACAACAAAAACAAAAAATTGTTATTAATTTTAAACACGCTTTTTTTTAGTTCGGGCTGTGTGTATGTACGAGTATGTATATAACGGAATCGTTGACCTCAATTTTCACCAACTTTCAGAAATCGAATTAATTTGAAACTTTGCACACGTATCAAATACCAATGACTAATGCAATAATTTGATAAATCCTTATTAACAAAAAAATAACAATAATTTATAAAACTAAAAAAACACGCTTTTATTGCTGACTAAAAAAGAGAAAATAAGTTCTAAGTGAAAAGAATTTATATTACAGTAGAGTAAAAAGCGTGGGGTGCTTGGTATAGGATATACTAGTGGCCGCCCGCGACTTCGTCCGCGTGGAAAGCCTTTATCTTAAAAATTCTTTATGAATTGTAGCCTATATGTTATTCTGATGTATAAGCTATATTGTGGTAAAGTTTCATTCAAATCCATTCAGTAGTTTTTACGTGAAAGAGTAACAAACATCCATACATCCATACATCCATACATCCATACATCCATACTTACAAACTTTCGCCTTTATAATAGTAGTAGGATTAAAACCATTCTATTATTGGCAACTATAAAAAGAGAACCATGGAAACGACATAAAGTGCTTTGTATACCCCACGCTTTATATACGAAATTATTTTCTCTTTTTTAGTTAGCAATAAAAGCGTGTTTTTTTTAGTTTTTAATAGTTTAAAACTCAATGAAATTTAGGAACTATCCAGACATATGGCTGATGTCATGTGACGAATGTGATCATTTCTGTCTAGTAGAAGCAGCCTTTTTACACTTTTATTAAAAAGATCCAAGTCCTAATCTATGGGAAACACTCTTAAGCTGTACGGTGGATAGTACGGACGACACGATACGCCATGACTCACCTAGTAAGACCTCAGCTACGGTTCTGAGATTCATGATATTCAAATAGGGCGTGTCAGGTATCATCAACTCACACGGATAGACGTGACAAATGACTGCATGCAATATATACCACGAGATAAGTTATAAATGGTTTTGACGACAACTTTGGTGTAATGGTCAAGAAGTTGACTATTAACCAACAGGTCGCGGGTTCGATCCTCGCACTGTACAAACATTTTTGTGCATTAACATGTCTGTTTGTACTGGTCTGGGTATTGTACATATGTATTTACTAGCTGTGCCCGCGACTTCGTACGCGTGGAATAGTTTTTTTTTTAAGTTTATTTTTCAAATGTATATACCACAATTTATTTGCACTATTCTGCCAAACTATTTTGGGCATAGACATATACTGTCGCAGACATTTTTTTTAAGGTCATTTTAAGAGGAATAATTCTTTCATATATATTTTGGTATCTAAAACCGTTTTATTTCTATCCTTCTTTACCTTCCAAGTAATGTTGAGTCAAATAAAAAAAAGTCCCATTAAAATCGGTTTAGTAGATTCTGAGATTCAATTTCCTGCCTGCCCCCTAAGTTCATCGGCGTGATTATTTATATCCCAGTTTACTCTCCAGGTGATACTGAGTCAAATAAAAAAAGTCCCGTCAAAATCGGTCCAGTAGATTCTGAGATTAGCCCGGACAAACAGACAGACAGACAGACAGACAGACAGACAGACAAAATTTTTAAAAATTGTTGTTTTGGCTTCTATTACGGTAATTAAGACCCCCTGTAACAATTTTTCATAAAAATCTTCAATGTACAGAAATCGATCTTTTACAGTCTTATTATATGTATAATATAGATTAGGTATATTTGTAATACCAGTGTTGATTCTGATATCTGTAACACAAGTGCTTAGCTACTTACCACGGAGTCAAATGAATGTAGGTGATGTTGTTGTATATTTATTAATTTAAATGGGGAAAACATCACATACCTACATTACTCTGATCCCAAAGAAAGTAGCTTAAGCACTTGTGTTATGGGAATCAGAAACAACGAAGGTACTATAAACATCTAGACCCGTGATAGCAATGAAATTGATTTCCAGCATAGAACTTTGAACCTTGAAACCGGTAATCACGCCAGTTCACCACCAGAAGTCAACAAATAGTAATAAATAAAGAATGGTATTGGATTGACCGAGGTATTTACATAGAGCCTCTTAAAGCCCTGCGTACATTATAATGTACGTATTGTAAGATGGGCTTGCGGTCCAGCACAAAATGACATGAGAAGATCTAAACGCTCAGTGTACATTCTACTGTACAAATTAATTTATGTGCTTCAGGCCCAAGCAATCGAACAATTATTTTTCTAGAAAAATGCAAACACGTTTTTTTCTAGTATTCTTTTGGTTGATCTGTGGTCAAAAGGAGTAGCGCGGGGCCAATTTTATTGCGATATATTATGTTCATTTTAATGCACAATGCTTTAGTGGAAAGAAAGTAAGGACCTTGTAAATAGCCTTTAGAATCTATTTTTGGACCCGGCAGAAGTCGTCCTGCCCGCTGTTTTCGCATTTTTTTTTCATTTCTCTCACCGTTTAAACCTTAATTTACACAAATTAATCAACGCAAAAATAAGCAAAATCGCTACAGACTTTTTCGAGTTTCGGCGAAACTAACGTCTGCAATAATTTTATTCATTTATAAATTTATTAATACTATAATAACCAGTCTTTTGATTCAGGAGCCTTCTGCAGTTTTACAATAAATCGGTATCAGGGTCAACAGAACATCTTCGATTCTCATTCTTCTTTATTATTAAAATAAAAAATAAGTTCCAAAACTAAAATCTGATTACACAAAAGTATGGAACAAGATTTCATATTATAGATATATAGTTCCAGATGATAGCCGTGGTCATATGCAACTTTCCCTTTTGACATAAGTGACATGAGTGCTAAAGTTTGTTTTAACAGAAGTGTTTATCTTTTGAATTAGTTATTCATCGTTCATTGTATCTAGAGGTATTTGGGAAGTAAACATTTCAATCCTTGCAAAGAAAACACTTTGTATCAAACCAATAAACAACCTTCGATTATTTCAGAACCTTAATAATTTGTTCGACAAATGAAGTCCATATATTCGTGCATATGGATAACCGTATATCCGTCAGGTCCACTCCTCTGAGGCGAACTCCATAACGTTTTGTCTGTATTTTCGGCTCTAGCCAGTGCGTAAGCTTGTAAGAGTCACAGGGAAAGCTATATATCCGAAACTACGGACAACGGTTTAGAGCAGTGCTCATACTTTTTCAACTTACACACGCACACGCTCACAGGTACAAACACACACACACACACACACAGGTAGTTATATCGTGTGAGAGATAAACCCACTTATTAATTAAAGATTATATTGTTAATATGATTGTTGTAAATTAAAATGTAGATTTGTTATTGGCTGTAAGTTTAGTTATTAAGTTGAAACATAAATGCTTTATTATAGCTGTGAATTTTGTTATAAAATAATATAAAAATAAATAAAATAAACTCAAGGTGCAAGTTAGGTCTTTTGTCACGGCGCCCTACCCGAGCTTGCTATTTGAATATTTTCATATACAGTCAGAAACATAAGTACCTACAGTTGATGGAATCAGACGTTACTTTGCGGAAATCCATTTTCAGGTTTAAATTTCCACTAAACGACGCCAGCGCAGGAGACCAAATACATCCAACTGTAACCACTTGAAAAAACTAGAGCTGGAAGTCGCTGGACTTACAATACAACTCACAATGTGACACAGAAGATGCATCTAAAATCTAAAATCACAACACTGACACCAACAAAACACTCGACGCGTTTTACCACTACACGTGTCATCAGCAAGAGAAGTTGTCGCTTCGACAGATTACGAGCGACCTCATAATCTGTCGAAGCAAAATAATTCTCTTTTTCAGTTCGAAACATATAATTACCAACAACATACTCGCGTAACCACGGCGCCCCCTCCTTGCTTTCTACGGCACACTAGGGCGCCGCGGCGCACAGTTTGGGAACCCCTGGCTTTGAGGGCCACTGATTGATGTGTTTGGAGTGTGGCCAGGGACTGATCAATATTTATCTACAGATTGTTCTAACGTGACAAACTGGCCTGTGATGTAAGCCCTGTGCTACCCGTGTTGTTTAATTGTTTTTCCTGTTGGGCACAAAGCACTATATTACACTAGTGGACGCCCGCGACTTTCCGCTTGGAAACACTTTATATTGGGAGCTTGGGATCAAACTGGATTCGCAGGTTGCATGTTAAAGGCGACCAGAATCAGCGTACTAATTAAAAAAAAAACCCGAAAGTGTCAGGAAAATAGCTGGTGAGCTTCAAGGGCTAGATGGATTTTGACCAACTTTAACTAAGAACCAACGCTAATCCAAAAAAAAACACATTGACATCGGCCCATCGGTTCGGCAGCTACGAGGCCTTAGATGTTCAAACTTAATCCCCCCTCTTTGTCAGGGATTAAAAAAGTCCACGCAAGTACCACAAATGAAATAATTGCAATCCCACAGTTGAATCATTATTTAATATTTGATCGTCGAACATAACGTGTAACGGATCCCACGAAATTAACTCGACAATTTTGAGTGCCACAGTTAATTAGAAAAGTTTCGAACTCAAATGGAATGAATGTATTTTTATTGCTTTCGGTCAGAAAATTGTTTGGAACGAGCACTTTTCGTTTGATGAAAATGATATTTGAAAATAAAATATGGAAGTGTTATAAATTATCCGAGTGTTTAAGATTTCTTTAAAAAAAAAACACTGAACGTGTTAAGTTAAATTTTACCGTGTGATGGTATCGCAGAAGAAGCGCGTAAGAAGTTAAGCGCAAACTAAAATCAAAATTTTAAAACCATGTGCCATGAAAACAGCAAGCTATATTCAACGGCTGGACGGATTATAATCGTGTTTAAATTCTTTATCTACTAAAAAAATCCACATTGAAATCCATCCGTTTCGGAAGCAGACATACACAAATATATCAAATCAAATGCAAAATGAATAGGGATCAAAAATTTGATACCAATCTTTAACGTTGAAGGTTAAAAAAAATTGAGTATTTTATTCTGATTTGGCCACAACTTTTATTCTTAATGTTCAGGTCTCTTGTATTTTCAATACGTACCTATTCAATTGTATCCGGAAGCACGCATACATAATTCGATTTCGAATTGATTACCATATTACAAACTCTTATTTCCATAGAACGTACCTAACCAACTGCTAAGCCCTTCGTACTTTTCATTTAAGAACGAGCGAAACGGACCTCGATTCCGGAATCGATTGGAAATCAGTTTTTTATTCGTTGTCCAACTCGATTATCGCATCATCTACTGCTTCCGGATTATGTGTGGTCAGAGAAATCCCATTCGCTCGGTACAGTTGTCAGTACATCAGCTTTTCATGTTTGTTGTAAAATAGCCCTTATCACAAGCGTATATGATGCCGAAGAGTTTACATTTACGTGCTGCCTTCTGTAAGGTTCGAACAGATTCTGCGGTTTGACGAGGGACCGTAATTAGTGCTAGAGTTGGGATATATTCTGAAATGTAAGTTACTTAACTACTTAATATGAATTTAACTACCCCTTAGCTTCATAAAGACCTTGACTTTATTGTAATCGATGAAGATCTAAAGAACTTATAAATGCTAGTTGGTTAGTATCCAAGTTTTATAATGTTACTATTTTTTACCAGTAAACCTATTGCAAAGAAACAAGAAATAATAGTTCGATATACACACTCGATTAGAAAGACGGCGATGCAATCAGATTTATAGTTTTCATAACTCATATATCGCAGCGAATCTCTGTTCGATCCACTTTGTCAAACGCTTAGCCGGCTGAAACCAGATAGATCTGGATAGAATCGGCCGTCGCTGGCGTATGCACTGGCTGTTACCGGTTTTAGATGTAGGGGGTCCAATTCTTGACACATCTTGATCTTTTTAGTATGTTTTGTTGTGTGTCACTAATAAGATCACATTTATTTACTTGCAGGTTTCTCATGTTTCCTCAAGCTTGTAAATCCCGTAAGTCGACTGTACTGAGGTTCTATTCCGAAAGACAAAATCCGTCAAAACGATTATTGTATTTTCGTAAAATGACACACGTAGGTGACATGACAGCACGTCAAGGTAAAAACTGTGGCTTGTAAAAAGGGTGGTTTTGCTATTAATTTGTGTCGTCTGTACACGCTTTTGATGTGTCAGATTAAATTTTTCGGAATAGCCCTCGTGAAACTGATAAATCAGTAAAAAGCAATCTAACTTTGACTTTTACATTAATTTGACTTTCTTATAAATATTACCCCTTAACATTTTATTGATTAACTTCCGGAATAAGTAAGTTAACTCTGAATATTGGATATTTAAAAAAAAACTTTCTCAAAAAACTACGAGCGATTGACAATTAAATTAATTGCCCGTTGTTTTGTCTCCGTTCTGTGTAGTTAGAGATAGTTACATTACCAAGTCGCTGATGAAAATGCTATCATTTAAAGATGAAATAATGTCAGTTTTATGCATATACATAAAAATGGCGATTTTAAACTTTATCTAAAGCCACTGAACTCAATGAGCACTTGATATGTCGTTTCTTCCGCCTCCATGCATCCTCTGCATAGACGGCTGTCCATTACGCCTCAGCGCTTCCGAAATACTTCCGTGTAACGGAAATGTAAAGCAAAATCATTTTTATTTTTCTGGCATCTTCCGTAATACTCCTAAATTCTGGTCGTGCTACATAAAGTCCGGTGTACACTGAACTGATACCCTCTTGGCCGTTGGCCAGCTTGCAGTAATCCAATGCACTTTAAGCTTATTATGCGTCTGGATAACCGGACGGTTCGGATACGGTTACCGGATCGCGTTCGTGGGCTAAGAGTATTACGGTTACGGTATTTATGAAGATTGCAGCTTTGTATTTGCTTAAACTAAAACGAGGTTAAGTCGGTTTGTTTGGCTTTTAGCGGTATTGCAGGATTTACCTTTACGTGAATGTAGAATAATTTATTATAATTACTCAGGTACCGAGGGTTCCGCTTATGGCATGTTTTTGACTGAATCAGTCCACAGTCGCTCGATTGTTTTGTTGGTGTTAGTGTTGTGTTTACGGGTGCATCTCCTGTGTCACGTTGCGAGTCGTATTGAAATTCCTGCGACTTCCAGCTCTAGTTTTTTAAAGTGATTACAGTTGGATGTATTTGGATTACTGGGCTGGGAACATTTAGTAGAAAATTAAAGCAAAGTAACGCCTGATTCCATTTAATTTTGAGAAGACAATTCGTTTTATAAATTAATCTTCACCATTCACACTACATTTTCATTACGGTTGACTGAACGCACATTACGTCTGCACCGTCATCGGTCCAAATGAACCTTTTTGCTGATCCGACACCCGTATAACGCCAACGGGTCAGAAGGCCTACTACGAGAAACGATGTCCGGCAAAACTATGACGTACAGATGACAGCACATCACGCTACGAATTCCATCGACCTTATTGCATGCGCATGAGATGCTTTAGTTTTTACCTTGCCGTGCTGTCATGTGTACTTGTGTACTGAAAAAACGATTATCGTTTGGACCAGAGCTTTAAACCGGTTTAAAAATACCGGCTAGTAAAGGTTTTTAAAGGTATTTTCATAAAGGTTTAGCTCGGAGCTTAATTGCAAGAAATATTTAAATAAACTAGCTCATGCAAAAACTGCAAATTGCAGGTAGAGTCATCTTTTTATCTGACTTTTCTACTTAAATTCCGGCTTAGAGGTTAATACCGATAAATTGATTCAAAACCCTTATGGGTATTTCACTCTTTACGAATACCGGCCTTATAAAAGATAAGGTTAACCTAAACCATTTTAAAACGCTCCTTATGTACTTGCACTGTTACCGGTTCAAAAATTAACCGGTTAATAAGCACTGGTTTGGACGGATTTTGTCTTTCGTAGTAAAGCTTCTGTACCGATATCCGGTTCGTCGTATATCCGGGTCCGGTCGCGCGTGCTGTCGCTGTAAATATGCCTGTTTTGTCGACGGTACGTGTCAGCGAATGTGTGCACTCGGCTGACTGTACCGAAGACAACTGTGCGTGTAGACGGCGCATAGATTTTATAGGTTTATTTTAATTACTTGTTGACTACCTTACATCCGAGAGGTTCTGGGTTCGAATCCCAGGTCGAGCCAAAATTGTTTCTGAGATTTTTTATCATGAATTTCTCAAAAGCAGCTCGGAGTCGGGAAGTTGGCGGTATTACACCCCCGTGCCTCGGAAAGCACGTTAAGCCGTTGGTCCTGCGCCTGATCTCTCTCCGGTTATGTCGGATTGCCGTCTCACCGACCTTTGAGAGTGATAAAACAGTGAGTGCACATGTGTATTGCGCTCATATTGTGCACTATAATATCTCCCGCGTAGTTGGCTGATCTCTGTTGAGATTGGTCGCCGTGGTCGAAATCGGCCAGGAGGACTATTATTATTATTTGTTGACTACCGCAACTTTTATGTCGTCCTCGAGTCAATATTTCAGACGATCTTTTCCCTCAATGATATTGCGGAGACTTTATCTTCAAATAAAACGCTTCTGGTTTTCATTTACTTCTTCTTTATTGGAGAGCTTGCTGGTGATCGTGGAGCGCGTACAAAATTTCGCGGCTCCAGGCCCCACTTATATAACCATTTGCCGTCTGGCTTAGTGACTAGAGCACATCACAAACTTAGCCTACGGTAAAAAAATATTCTTAACCGTCTTGAATACATTTAAACGTGGAGTCTATCGATCTAAGTGGTCTGTGAAATGCCCGAGTACATTTATCTGTGACGTATCGCTGTGAGGCATAGAGAGAATATTTCGAGCTCAGCATGGTTTTGAAATGGAGCACTGTCCATTCCATATGTTAAAAGTGACACGTTTTCCAAGGACCCTGTGACAATTCTATCAGAATTGTCCAGGATTTTAACTCAAGCTTAACTGTAAAAATTTCGTGATATGACACATCAAAAAAAATTTAACAGTTAAACTTTTTACTTTTTGGCCGAAAAGGTGTTTTTCAAGAAAGAAAAAATCCAAAATCGGAGGCCACTATGAAGTAGTGAATTCGTAAAATCATTTTCAATGCACAGAACGATGGCCCAAAAGGAAAATTTAGTTTTATGTACGTGTCACCGGAAGATAAAAAGATCCGCAAGTTTACACATTTCCTAGGAAATTTGTAAACTTTCGTAGGATTCTAAACGAAAGAAAATATTATGTATTAAATATTACGCCCAAATTTTCGGAAATATATCAATTTGCGATATGTCGTGGTAAATTTATAAGCTAACGGATATCCATACGAAGGATTTTAAACGGTTTGACCAATCACAGAAGAGTTTTTTATAACTACGCTTTTCAAAACATGGCAAATAACACATTGCTCTCTGATTGGTTCGATGTTGACAGCCGCAATGCTTGAGTCCATAGGCTTTAGTACAATCAGACTTGCCAAACTATTTTATCATATCGATCGATATTCTTACTTCGTAACGGCCTCCCATTTTCGATTTGTCCTTTGAAATCCTAGTTTTATATATGATTTTAACTTTCGCGTTGCATTGTAACATTAATTATAGTTCTTTCAAATCACGAAGTCGAGCAGAATTTACTTGTGGTAAATATGTGTCCGTATATGTGTCGATGTGTGCGTGAAAACGAAAGCGGGTATGGTTAGCATAAAAATAATACCAATATTTTTGTATGTTCAATTGATAATAAAATAAAACAACAAAACTTTTAAACTAAAATGTTTATTATTTAAAATAAATAATAAATAAGGGAATGTATTAAAATAAAATTATGTTCTTCTACATTTGGGTTTAAGTTTTAATTTAAGCGAAACATAAGACTTAAATAAGGATATACAATTGAACTCAAGATATGGCAAAATTATGAAAATAAGGCTAGGCTGGAACTATTTAATAACAAATTTCTATCTATTTTTACGTATGTGAAAAATGTGTCGCCTTAATCTTCTTCGGAAAAACTGTTGCTTTCGTTAGTTTCAAAGTCAGTCGTGCTGCTATCACTTGATTCACCCACATTAATTACAAATTCAAAGTCATAATCAAAATATTTCATATACTCCTTTTCAATTTTTTCGACATGCTTGCATGTATTAAGCCAGATGTTGTTATCGATACTGTTTAAACCTTCAGCTATTAAATTTTGAACTTCTGTCATATTTTGACCAATATTTTTCGAGGCAATCTTATTTTTCAGAATACCCCAGATGTTTTCAATGGCATTTAATTCGGGGTGATATGGTGGCAGTCGTAGTATTTCGAAACCTTTGCTTTTTATTATCTCGTCAATTCTATATGAAATAAAACGCTGCTTATTTCTGATTATTAAATCATACAATTCTACATTGCGGGACAGTGCATTGAAAGGAATACCGTGTTCCGTCAGCCACTTTTGCATGTCGCTCTTGCGCGAATTTGACGTAGGTATACTACTACTTCGAGTATTATGGTAGGATGCGTTGTCCATCACTATAACAGATTTATCTGGTAAATTTGGCAGCAGCTTTTCATTCAGCCATTTGCTATAATTATTGAAATTCATATTTGAGTGATAGTCTCCAGTTGTGGATGATGCTTTGTATATTAACGAAGCATCTTTAATAAATCCACTACTGCTACCCGCATGCACTATAATAAAACGAGCACCGGTACTCAATTTTTTTAAAAATGACTTGTCTTTTGTCTTAGTATCTAGTTTTTTTAAATTCCACGTGTTTTGACGTACGTGCGAAGTTAGCACATATGTTTCGTCTGTATATATAATGGGACGGCCTTCTTCACGGTATTCATGAATTTTTTTCAAAAAATTAAATCTCCACAATTGTATTTCATGCCTTTCTTGTAAAGATTTACGATTGTTTTCAATTTTGTTCCATTCGTAGCCCATTTTTATAAGCAACGAACGTAATGTGCTCAAACATCCGTCAAAACCAATTTTTTCTCTTAATGCTGACTGAAGTTTTGCCAAAGTTGGAAGTTCATTGTGTTCTATATGAAAATTTTGAATTGTAGTTCGAATAATTTCTCGATTCATATTATCTAAATTAAATTTACCGTCTCTTTTTCGTCGCTTTTTCATGGGTGAAGTAAACTTGGTCGATGAAGATGGCAACTCTTTCTCTTCTTTTAAAATCCTACTTACTGTGCGTTCACTGACGCCTGTTGCTTGGGCAGTTCGTTCTAATATGTTTGCTAATGGACTTAGGTCACATCCATCAGTGTTATTTGCTTTCATAAAATTATATTCATCTTTTAGAAAGTGAAAGACTTTAGCAATGATTGCTCGACCCTAAAAACAATAAAATATACAATTGAATAAGTATCAAAAGTCAAAACTAAACTATTACTTAAATTAAAAAATAATCATTTTTATTTAATGTCAAAACTAGAAAAAAAATATTTACCTCGCTATGGATAACTTTGCGCTTTGACATGCTGACAGTACTTCACGGCAATTAGCGTCCGGAAACAATAAACACAACTAACCTGAGCGACAGCGCGCTCGCGACTGACCGCGTCGTCATACACGCACACTATTGCATTATGCATGTACACGTTTAAAAACAAATAAAGACTACTCGCCTTCGTGAAATGCAAGAACTGTACTTGCTTGGTATCGGGTCTAAACGGCTCGGCGTTTCGGCTGGATTGCACACAGCCGTGGTCACGACCTGACTGGTGGCGTGCGGCGTCGTCTGCTCGGGGCGGTCGCAGTTTCCAGATCCACCATCACATTTTCATTATATTAAAAATACCTCATACTCGTTAAAATATACCGCGTTTAGACACGATAACAAGCAATTCATCCTAGTTTTCGTCAAAAAAGTGCCTAGCTGTCAAATGATTGAATACGGCCCTTAATTAAGTAAGTCAAAGAAAAGCAATGTAACTCAGTGAAACGGTCCCTATAGGTTTACTTTGGATTTAGACATCAATTTATGTTCCCACGTTTTGAGTAGAAAATGCAAACAAAATGTGGTCATTAGATTAGGATTACCAATTGTACCCACAAACGAGCATCACACAATAGGGCAATTCTGCCGTCATGAGGAAAAGGGACGCATCCACATCAACCCTCAAACCGAGAAAAAAAAAGTATTTTTGTTAAATAAAAACCTCTGTGCTTTAGAAGACATATTTAAAAAAATGTTTGTATGCAAAGTACCACACAATTTTTGGCATGATATCTCATTTCAGAACATCTAAAAAAAAATGCCAGCCCATTTAAGACCATCCTAATTTCTATTACTGACCGGTATTGTATGTTCATAAACTAGACCTAATGAAACTACTGAAATACTCTCAATAGATAGTATATCAGTAGTTTAATGTTGTGTAATGGTGGCTAATAAGTTATCATTAGATGGAAAATTTACAACTCAAATTCGACAGTTAAACGAAACTTCATGTAGCTCACTGCACCACATCAGGTCCGAAATATTTCAAAATGGCGAACATTTCGATGCTTTCAAAATTTACCCGTAACTTTTTGGCGAAAAACTTTCATTGTCGTTCAAAACAATTTTACTTTTCGTACTTTGTGCAATAAAATCTTAGGACAAGAGCTGACAGTTGAGACAGCTCATAGCAATAAAACACTTTTGGGTGTGATTATTTTTTTTTTAGCGCCGCACTCTAACCGGCCAGAAACTTATTTTCGCTCGTTAATAAGTTGTAAACTTCAGAATTTCATTCATAAGAAGGCTGAAGTAGAGAAAGCAGATATTAAGGAAGAATTTTTTATGTGTCACGGAGAAAAATTGTCAAACATAGGAAACACGAAAGATGCCGGCTATGGAGACGTCTACAACGGAGGACAAGGGAGGTCAGAAATTTACTGTGAGAAGTCACGCGAAGTCTCAAGATTTTGGAAAGAGGTGACTGAAGACATAGGATATGATATTATTTAGATTCTTTTTAAACGATGTTTAATTATTGTTACCTTGTATGTTTATTTTTGTGTTTTGAAACTTGTATTGTATACGAATGTTATAAGGAAACAAAAAGTGGAGTTTTTTTTTTAAATTAATCCCCAATTATGACATGGGAGTAATAAGACAAAACTTTGTAGGAAAAACCTAAGAAGCGTGAACGGTTCAGGTGTCTGCTATCTGGTATTAAGGTTCCTGGTCAGAAATAATGTTTTTAGGATTAGAATTCATTTAACCTCGAGGAAAAAAAACCGGCAAAGTTTGAATGGTCCATTTTTGATTGAGGTCAGACTTAGGGCGCATTCACACGAAGACGAATCGTGTTTTAGGACGGGTCGTTTTTTGTCGTGAGTTATGTTTTTTACATACCCATGTGAACATTAGTAATTAAAAAAGAACGCCTCAAGAATCGTGCAAAAAGACGGTTGTTACAAATAACGAAACAAATGTGAACATTTGACAAATTTTGACGAATCATGAAAAAACATGATTCCGCAATGTGAACTGCATCCGTCATGAGTTGTGGTCATTTTTGACGAATCGTCAATGACGTATACCGTGTGAGCGCACCCTGACTTGACACACTGTTGATGTGAATCCTACGTTTGCGCGGAGGAAGTCACGGACCGGCCGCTAGTTAGTAATAAAGGCATTCTAACTAGCTCACATGAGCAACTAACCGTTACCGCTTGATTTTACAACGTGCAAAATACCAGTGCATCCACTGCACATAACCCTAAAATGTTCCGCACTAAAATGTTCCGTTATTCCGTACACAGAAATGTTCCGCACAGGGCCCCTAGTCTAGAACTTGGCACGGGCGAGCCATTACGGCCGCAACTTGCAAATTATGTCCATTCACAATACCTCTCGTTACCTTCTAGTGTTCCGAAAACAATTTGCGGCAACGTTATGTAATTCGCTTTTGTTACAATAGCCACTTTATTAGTTTTTATGTCTGGGAAAATGTAAACATACCTTAATACTTTTATACATACTATGGTACTAATGCTACTTTTCATTTTTAAGATATTATTACTTTGGCCTGTAACTAGGCTGAAAAATTTTAAAGTATTAATATAAATTATCCTCTACAACTGTCATGCCAAAGATACGGCACATCACAATTAATTTATCACAATTACTTAATCGAAAATCCATCGTCGTAGACAAACTAATAAGTACGGGCACACCTGCAGAAACTGTCGCCGGCACTCGCGACTATCAACGATTTGGCCGCGATGCTAGGTTGGCAGGTAGTCGAAAGTTCGCGAGCTAAAACAGAATTCAGAAAACCCTGCTTTCGAAAACGTGTATGCTATATATTTACTTAATTCTCAGATTGTAAAATTAAAAGTTCCTCCTACAAGCCGATTTCGACCACGACGGCCAATCTCATCTGAAACCAGCCAATTACGCGGGAGATATTATAGTGCACAATTGTGAGCGCAATACACAGGTGCACTCAATGTTCCATCACTCTTAAAGTTCGTTGAGACGGCAATCCGACATGACCGGAGAGAGATCAGGCGCAGGACCAGGGGCTTAACGTGTTTTCCGAAGCACGGGGGTGCAACACTGCCAGCTTCTCGACTGTAAGCAGTTTCTGAAAGAAAATCTCAGAAACAATATTTGCCGACCCGTAATTCGAACCCGGGACCTCTCGGATACGAGGCAGAAAATTTGCCACTACACTAACGAGGCAGTCAATTTGTATTTGAATGGGTTTGTTATTTTTCCCCACTCCCTAGTCTTCATCCCCCATCCCAAAATAGGGGGTGTTTACTGTTTACATCACCACAATGTTTGTCTGTCGTACTTAAAGTCATTTATGGCTCTCTAGGGAAATAAACATCAAAGTTGTTTGTAGAAATATTAGAATATCTCCACGAAAATTGTGGGAATCGAAGGAGAATTCGAATTTTCGGTGCTGAACAAATATTTATTTTTAGAAATAACAACATCACATACATTGATCTGACTCTTACTACTATACAATCTGACTATACTAAGAAGCACTTGTGCTACAGAAATCAGAATCAACAGTGATATTAAAAATTAACAAAAATAAACTTAAATAAATACATATAACGCCCAGACCCGTACAAACAGACATGTTCATGCAGACAAATGTTTGTAGAGTGAGGGGGTCGAACCCAAGACCTCTTGGTCTAATAGTAACATTACACCAAAGTGCTAGTCAATGGAACGATGGATGTACTAAGCTGAGCATTCCAACACCAGCAAAGATATGGTGTTGGATCAGTATACCTTTATATAAACAATTTCGAACTGAGCCTGGTGTACCTACCCATGTCATAGCCGTAGGCACCAGCCAGTTGCATACAAAATCTTTGCCTAGGTACGACTATGCTATGCTTTGGCAAAGGTAGGGCCAGTTTCCCTGTTAGTAAAAAAAATGATAGTTATCTTTAAAAATTTAATGTTGAATTTCAAGCTGACCTAGATACATTCTAATTAAAACTTATACATGACAGATTGTATTTACATAGATATATTTGTACATGTTATGGGGAGGACTCTCCCTTGCATAATTTTCCTCCCAAACTTTAAAAGCTTCGACTTTATGGGAACATTTTCCTTGAATGACATTTTGCTGAGGTGGTCACAAGTCATAGCTACCCTAAATACCTGTTTTTCTAGCAAAATTAAGGATTTCCTGCAACATAAATTTTCTATCCCAACTTTAAAAGCTCATAACTTCGACTATATGAGAACATTTGATTGAAAGACAGTTTGATGAAATGTTCACAGTAATTAGCTGTAATTAGTTGTAATAAACTAAAACTCTTTACCACTAACAGCACCTAAATTTTCCATAGAACGTCCTTTTAGAGTACCCTAAAAATGTCGGAACCTAATTTTGTTTCGTCGCTACAAAAGAGGCATAAAAGCATGCCAAATAAAAATTTAAGACGACAACGACGAATTTATTTTTCGTCTGAAGATTACTTCAGAAGCATGAAAAATGTTTGATTATTAAATCCAACATTTTTCATGCTTGGAAAATTTTCGTTATGAATTGACCTAAACCCATTATGAGAATAAGGACTACTATCAAAAAATATTGAGGAAAATGTGACATGGTAATCAATTACGAAAACATCAACTCCAAAAACGAGGTACTTTTCGATAATTTATAAATATATATATAAAGTTTTTATTTAATTTTTAATGTGAATTGTACCTCAGGCATTTCGCGTTCAAAGTTGAGTTGATTGGCTTAATTATGCCCCACCCACCCTATAGACGATAACTTTCGAAGATAACGAAGCAGGAGAGGCAGGGCAACAACTGTTAGATAAAAAGATACTTACTGGTTGATATAATTGTATTATTTCGCAAACAATATATTTCACTTAAGTAACACAACAACCAGCTCTCAGCTATTTTACCAACGTCATAGAAAAAAAAACTCCAAATACAAAATATATAAAAATAAAATTATAAGTATCATAAACAATAAAAAAGAGGTCTGTCGCCAACACACCCCATATCTACCTAGACGAGATACAAGCAAAAGCACATCAGGTGCCTTACATCCAAGAGGTCCTGGGTTCGAATCCCAGGTCGAGCCAAAATTGTTTCTGAGATATTCTATCATGAATTACTTAAAAACAGCTCAGAGTCGGGAAGTTGGCGGTGTTACGAGTACACCCCCGTGCCTCGGAAAGCACGTTAAGCCGTTTGTCCTGCCCCTGGTCTCTCTCCGGTCATGTCGGATTACCGTCTCACCGAACTTTGCGAGTAATGGAACAGTGAGTGCACCTGTGTATTGCGCTCACACTTGTGCACTATAATATCTCCTGCGTAGTTGGCTGATCTCTGTTGAGATTGGCCGCCGGGGTCGAAATCGGCCAGGAGGACTATAGTGATTAAGATAAATAAATAAATATTTTCACCACAATCACACCAATTCTCTAGTCCCAAATTAAGCTACGAGGCTTGTGTTATGGGTACTAGACAACGGATAAACATACTTAAATAATTTTGACGTGACAACGTCTTATAAATTGGTTTGCCGGGTGACACCTCAAGAAACTGCGTTACGCTGCTCCGCTCACGCTCCGCGCGTGAGAGACAGAGCGAGAGAGAGAGAGAGAGAGAGATAGGCATACACACCGGTTCATGTTATACGAATGAATATTCACATTAAAATTCTTTTACCACTCAGAGTCGTTGTCACGTAAAACTTTCGCGCGTATACCGACTTTACAGGCAACCAATTTTTTTTTCGTAAATAAATACATATTATACATAGAAAACACCCAGACCAATACAAACACACATGTTCATGCACACGTATGCTTGTACTGTGCGGGGATCGAACCCGCGACCCTTGGTTTTAGAAGTCCGACCTGTGGACCACTGCACCAAGCGGTCGTCATACCGCAGTGTTTGCCCTGAAGTGCTATCGTGTGTATCTTTAACGATAACTCATCGTTTTAGAACTAACTACATATAAAACATATTACACAGAGATAGGGGATAGTTCCTAATCAACTAAGCAAATCTATTGTATTAATGATACGTTGCAATTAGTAAAATATTGCCAAACTCCGATTATCTGTCCAACCCAATAGTTGGACCCAATAGTTGGTCTAATAAAGTTTGGATAACTCAACTTGACAGTAGGGATTCTTGTACGGGTCGTTGATTGATAAGTGAGGTAGGTACATGATGTTATTAGTTTAGTTGAGCCCAGGGTACAATTCCGGGATACTGTTGTTGACGACCACTTTGGTGCAATGGTCAGGAAGTTGACTATTAACCAAGAGGTTGTATTTGTAATTTGAGGAGGTATTTGTAATAAGTGGTTGATTGATTCTGATTTCTGTAGCACAAATGCTAACGCTACTTACCACGGAGTCAGATCAATGTATATGATGTTGATTGCGCCTGTGAGCGGAGCTGGAAGTGTAGCCGCATCGTTCTGTGAAAATATTCAAAACATTGAAGAAGAAACTCGACACCACCCTAGCTGAAATCCATCAGATAACCAGGACTTAGAAAATAAGTTGGTTAAATAAATTCAAACAATGCGCAGTTCAATCAAATAGATATTAAAATTTAAAATTATTCATTTTAAAAAAAACCCGCGATATGCTTCAACGGATGGATCCATCATGATGATATTATCTTCCAAATACACAAATAGAAAACCTCTTTGATTTCGGTCCATCCGTTTGGAAGCTACGATGCCACAGACAGAAACACAAAAAAACACAAACGGAGCACGGGTCAATCTTATAACACACCTCTTTTCATCGAGGGTTAAAAATGAAATACCTGAGTATATGTCATAAGAAACTTAAGCATTTGCTGCTGAAAAAACGGTCTTCTTCGTCGAACCGTTAATAGGCACTGGTTCTTTACAAGACAGGACCTACTGTATGTAGGTACTCCTACTTCCCTAAATTCTGCATTTCATCGCTCTATTCTCTGCTCTATGCCCCACTCCACCAACCAGAGACAAAGCATCTTGATAGTTGCACAAAGCGAACTCAGTAATTCACTTGACGCTGCCACCTCTCTGAACTACGACCGAACGGTTTTGATACTTGACTTGGCTCAGTATAATTCCAGTTAATATTGGTTTTAGTTGCATTTAACCGCATTCAGTTGTGCAATGCTTTGTTGTTATGTCGAGTTGTTTGTTTTGATGCACTCCCGAACAACTTAAGAGCCGATATCTACGATTCCTAAACAGGGAATACAACTGAGACGAATATTAGTGCTAGTGTAAATTGCCGTACAAAAAACTACACTATATCATGATACCTAAATAAAAAGGCTGAAAACTCGGCCCTAAGGCCCAGGGCACATCTGCTGCACACTGTCGCTGCGACTGATTAAGATCGCTGCAAAGAGTAATTGTATCCCAAAGAAATGATTCACTTTTCGAGGTTCGATTAAAATAATCAAACAATCGCTATTACGCTATATCTTTCGCAACCGAGTCGGAAATGGAGACAAAAAATAAACAATTCTACGTCAAAATGGTTAACGTATGTGTCGCAAGAAATCTGTGGGACCCATTGTAGGTGTAAAGCCAGTGTCACACTGAGACCGGAACATTAAATATTTTAATTTCCCATTATTGTAAAGATAAAATCAGACGTTATAATTTACAAGGTCTTCGAGCCAGTATTGTACTTTTTTATAATGTATAGAATGTTGTGAGATTTATGCTAAAACTGGTTTAAATACTGTTCTTTATTGTGTAAAAAAACTACCAGGTTTATTTAGAATAATTAACCGTAATTTAAAAAAAAAACTAAGCTTGTCACTTTCCTGATTTTCCATTTGGTTTGAAATTTCGAGTATGCTGGCCACACACCACACACTATACTTCCTATCGACCAATTGGCATGACGCAACCGATTGGTCCAGTTCGAACTGATCGTGTATAGCGTGGTTTCTCATAAGTAACGCTCTTACTGTCACACAATCCTAATGTAATAGTTTTTCGGCAAAAACAGTACAAAGAAGTCAAAGTGATGGATCTATCTCTTCCTACAATACAGTGTGGCGACCACAATACGTCAATTAAACTTCTGCCTGTTACGCTCTCACGCCTACACTTATGAACAGATTTGGATGAAATTTAATACACTCACAGAATGTTGATGACCATGTATGTGTAGCAAATTTCATCCGAATCTGTTCAGTAGTTAAGACGTGAAAGCGTAATAGACAGAAAGTCAATTGTCGTATTATCGTCGCCCGCTACTCTGTATGTATGTATGTACGTATGTACAAAAATGTATGAACTCAATGAATTTCACTAGCTAATATATGGCGGCGCGAGTTCAACATTATTTTAGCCACGGAAAATGGTTGACGCCGACAGTCGCGAGTAGCGGCAACAGTTGCCGTAGGCGTGCCAGTCTTTCGGTATATCAATAGTTTAGGTAGCTAAGTAAGTATTTTTTGTAAGTTTGTGACTGCTCATTTAGAATGCTATCTTGATTTCTTGGAAATATAATGTTCCCAAGTTATAGACTTATATGTATATGTCATTTTAGTTTAAAACATTGTTTTTTTAATAAATAAATAAATAATAATAATAATAATAATTTATTTTATACTAGAGGACGTTGTACCAAGTTCATAATTTAGACTTTAATAGTAATGTTTTTTTATGTTAGAACTGTATTTGCTGAGTTTTTCGTTTTTGTAAGGCTGTTCGTTTACTTTACGCTTGCGTTAATAATTAATTCAAATTTGGTAAAATATCATTAATATCTGTTTTTAAGTTTACTGTTTTTTTAAGAAAAATGTTTTTTAATATTTTCAAAGGATAAAAAGCTCCTACTTCACATCTGCCTCCCAATTTTCAATTGATCCTTTGAAATCCGGTAAAATTTTTGCTGTTACTGTTGCGGTTGCTGTAAAATTTTTTGTAATAAAATCTCTCTTAACAGAAAACTGGTCAACGCGTGTTGGGCCACGCGCATTGTGGGGTTCCGCAGTTGTAAGTGTCAACGTCCAATTCACACTCACAAATATCTAAAGACGAGCTCACATAGAATTTGTAATTATTTACTACCCAACTTTGATAGTTTTTCTTTAAATTACGTTATATATGCTACTGCTGTAATTTTTATGAACTTTTAGACCAAGAGGTCGCGGGTTCGATCCCCGCACTGTACAAACATGTGTGTGCATGAACTTGTCAGTTTGTACTGGTCTGGGTGTTATATGTATTTGTATTTAAGTTTATTTGTAATACCACTGTTGATTTTGATATCTGTAAAACAAGTGCTTAAGCTACTTAACACGGAGTCAGATAAATGTATGTGATGTTGTTGTATATGCTCGACTGCTTCTTATAAAATTTTGTGAGCATATGAAGTAGGTCTGAGAATCGGCCAACATCTATTTTTCATATCCCTTATCCACAATAATATGTTATATGGCGAAACAACGTTTGTCAGGTCAGCTAAATTATTTATAAATAAATTTATTCAGAAACGGATCCCTCAGACGACAAATGGTATTTTTAACCTCAAAATCTAAAACTACGGGACCCTTAAAACAGTTTTAACAAAAACCATTGACCTATTTCGGTTTCAAAATTACTAAATGCGCAAATATCCTTTTACCGCATCGATTTTACCAATTTTCAATATCCTACCGCTAGCATTGCTATGGCAAAATAAACTTTGTACCTCTGCTACAAGGGGGTGTTTTGCTTTAAAAGATGGTTTCACCAATTTATCATTTGGAGGGCATAATTCAGAGGACTGGGTGGGATCATCTTTGACGTTTAACAGATAAGCTACGGATAAGAGCTTTTGGGATATTTTAAATACAGGGTACAAATTTACAGGCCATTTTACAGGGCGTATGCGTTTACAAGGAATATGCGTTCGATGAAATTATAAATTGGTCAGTAGTTATCACTTATTAAGCCATTTCTTTCATTTTACGTCGGTCATTTTTCTAGGATTTATTTATATTTTGAATTTTGCAGAAATCTCTTGGAAAGGGTTTAATAAGGACGGTAGGTATATCTGTCAGAATTAGGGGTATTCTTCACTACTTCCCATCAACGACTTATTTTAAGTACTACACGAAATTATAACACGTACCTTACCATACCATAAAGAGGAAAAAAACTTTTGAAATTATACTTCATACAATTGCCGTATTCCACTAACTTACAATCACCAATATAAAGATTTTGAAAAGCTGTAAGTACTTCATAAACCAATTTTCATTCAGAATATTAGGATAAATCCTTCTTTTGACATATTCACCCTCGCCGTGGGTATACCAGTATAGATATTTGGATTTTAAAAAGCCATAAGTACTCCATATACCAATTTTCAGTCAGAATATTAGGAAAAATCCTGCCGATCCTCCTTTTGATATAATCACCCTCGCCGTGGGTATACCCGTATTGATATTTTGTTAGATCTGGCTGTGGTCGGGTCAGGAGCCGTGGTTCCTAGCCCGACCACACTAGTACTCTTATAATTCAAAAAGAAAAAGGCACAAATTTACGGGTCTTTTACAAAATTAACATGACGAATTTGTGCCACAGAAAGATCCCATTTCCATGCCGTGGTCAAGTCGGGAACCGTCACACAAATTTTATATAGTTTTTATTAAGCGATTTCTAGATAGGTTTGTATTGTGAAGTTTATGATATGAGGGTTTACCTCTTAGTTTCGTTTTCCTACTAACACAATTCAATGCACCTTGTGGTTACCTATGTCGTTTCTGATTTATTAACACAAGTACTTCAGCTACTTTCTTCGGAATCAGAGCAATGTTTGTGATGCTGTCTCTATTTATTCACCTTCACTTTTGTGATATTAACGAAAAAATGGCTATTTCTCTGGAGCGGTATGAAAAAGAAAGCATCCCGCGTCAACCCTTACACGATGCTGATGACATAAGACTCTATAAACACGTTACAACTTCTTGAAAACAGTCTCTCCTCTGGACCGATGACTTGTGCATTGAGCAGGCGGAACAACTTTCTCCAGGACATGATCTACCTCGGGCAACTTAGAAGTCCTTAAACAGGCTACGAACCCAAGTAGGCCGAAGTAAGGAGAACATGCGAAGATTATGGGGTTACAGCTCGGAGAGCGAATGCCTGCGCGGTGTTTACCCCCAAGACAATGGCACATTTTTTGTCCTGCCATGCTTGTCCCATCCCATCTAGACAAGGCCACTGACAATGCCTTGTCGGTGGCTGAGTTTTCATCTTAAAAAAAATAAAAAATAAATTAAGAACTTTTTGGCGACCTGTATTTCATGACTGTGGACCAATGAAACAAATTTTCCTAATACTGGTTTCTAAAACAGCTCAGTATCAAATGAGTTGAGTCGATGAGTTCTTGTTTTTAACGGCTCAATTAAAATGGTGATCTCCATAAAGTTTTAAACAAAAAAATGGGTTCTGAATTCCTGATCCCAAACAATCCAAAATCTTAAATGAAAATCTATTTCCCTGGAGTGTAATAAAACTACGCAATAAATTACAATATTCGTTCATGTTAAAATTTTTCGTCTTATAGGTACCTACTCGGTTTGCCTCAGTTCTCGTCAGTTCAATATTGCCTCATTTTACTTAGCTTGTAAGTTTTTTGTATTTTGTCCTAATTCAATAGAAGATCTATCTTGTTAAAACGGTTGACATTAAAACCATCAAGTTTATAGTAATAACTCATTCTGCTTATTTTCCAAAACCATAAGACCTAGGGCACACCTGCGGATGGTCACCGTGACTGGCGACTATAATGAGCCCTGGTGTGGGCGTGGTGAACACGCTCTATATAAGGACTGCTTCTAACCCTTGCAATTAAGGGACGTATGTGAGACCGGTCCATTTTTATTTTGACGATTGTAAGGACGTACCCTATCGTTTAAGTACCGACGGGCGTTTAAAAAATACCTCGAGTGTGCATAAGTTTTGAGACGAAATAAAAGTTGCATAACTTTTTTTATAATTAGATAACATATATATCTAAAATTTTCAGTAAACAATTAGTAGATAATAATAAACAAAAAATAATTATTATTATTCAAAATTACCATCTTAGTTTTAATACAGGCCCTTAGACGATTTGGCCAGTCATAAATGACGGCACGAATCTTTTCCAGCGGGATTCGCTTTGCTTCTCGGACAAGAGCTCCCTTCAGTGACTCCAAGTTTGGGTGGGACTTTCGGCAGGCCCTGAGCTCTAGCTCAGCCCATAAAGCATAATCCAGCGGGTTGAGGTCGGGGCTGGAAGAGGACCATTCGATCGCCGCGATGAAGGCCGGCACATTTTCCCTCAACCACGCTTGGGTGGTTTTTGCTTTATGGGATGGTGCTGAGTCCTGTTGGAAAACCCAATCCTTGTTGTGAAACAAAGTAAGGAACAGGGGTTTCACAACAGGCTCTAAGATGTCAGTTTGATAGTTCTTGGCTTTCACCTTGACGCCTTGTTGACAGAAATGGAGCGGAGTGACACCTTTATACGAAACTCCCCACCATACCATCACACTAGCCGGATGATGAGTACGCGAGACATTCCGTGCTGAAGCTGGGACGTCCTTGCTACTTTTTGCATACACTTTATTGTTTTGTCGGTTGAACTTTTCTTCGAAAGTAAAGATTTTCTCATCGGCGAAGAGTATTTTCCTCGCATCGTGTCTCTTAAGAGCAGTATTGGACAACGTTCGCGTCGCAATTTAAGAAGGCGATCGTTTAAAAAATGAACTTTCCTACGGCTATACGCCTTCACCTTAAGATCATATTTCAGTATTCTGTTGACTGAAACGCGTGAAATATTAGTCTGCAGAGCTAGTTTTTTCTGAGTTCGACATGGATTTTGGCAAAGTCGCTCTCGGATGATTTTGATGTTCGCAGGCTTCCTTACAGAGCGCGGCCGACCACTCCTTTGGCGATCTTGCAAAGAACTTGTCTCCTTGTATCGTTTAATAGTGTAATACACGAAGTTACGGCTCACACCAAAAGTTTTCACCTCACGGAAAATCTCCATTGGTTTTTTTCCCGCCTTAAATAGCGAAATCACGGTCGCACGCAATTCTTTTGATCTCTTCATCACGAGAAAATTGAAAGAAATGAATTTGAAAATCAAGGGAATTAAAAGTTAACATTCGAAATTAGAAAAAGAAATAAATAGCAGCCAGTATTTTTTATTTCTTTTTTTAGCACAAAGTTTGTCTCAAAACTTATGAACACACGAGGTATATTTAACATCTCTAACGATTAATAATTATCATCAAAAATGAATTCTCATTGACGTCTGCACGCGATGTTTCGTCGACCACTCTACATCTGCATTTCTCACTCATAAATCCGTAACGAAATATTTAACAGGAAAATTGTTTCCTATTCTGATGACATAAGAATCGTTACTTCACTTGAGTGACGTGACGTTAGGGAAAGTTTATATCGATAGATTTTTGTTAGTTTCTTCATAACCAATAAAGATAAAGATTTTTTGCTAAGGAATTAAAATTAGTCCTCCCGGCCGATTTTGACCACGGCGGCAAATCTCAACAGACATCGAGCCAACTACGCAGGAGATTATCATAGTTCACAAGTGTGAGCGCAATACACAGGTGCACTCACTGTTCCATTACTCTCAAAGTTCGGAGAGACGGCAATCCGACATGACCGGAGAGAGAGAGAGAACTAAGGAATTACAGTCTGTGTTGTAAGTTAACAGGAAGAACTGATATCTTTTTTTTAAATTCGCTTTAAAATATTCATTGATTACTGATTGAAATACAATTGAAGTTCAATCCTCTTACGTATGCAAAATGTTATCAAGGAATAAATAAGCAACAAAAACTATTCAGCCAGAATCTAAAAAATTTTTGGACTACGGGTGGGATGATCCCTGTCTAAAAGCGATTTAATGGCTCGGGTGGTTGGCGACGAGGACGGCCTAAACTGCGACGGTTGAGTGTCATTTAGAAAGACCTAGTCAGCGTCAGTTGACCGAAAAAAACGTCCAGGATAGGGCAAAGTGAAAGAAGAACAGCCGCAAAGCAGACCCCGTCACCAGACGGGAGGATCGCTAGGAAAAAGAAAATTTATTTTGCTGCAAACTTACCTTAAAAATGTGCAATCTTTTGGCGTACAATTATTGATAATAATTATTATATAAATTGCTCGTAACGATGAACAACTTTTCCTTAAGCACCATATTCAAAATTTTAACAGTTTTTCATAGAAAGCATTTATTTATAATTATGATATCAGCCTCTCTAGGAAACTGGAAAGCTAATTTTAGAAAAATCGTAACCATTATATATTTATATTTGTGACTTGTTGGTTAAGGCTTTGCCAAAAGGCTACTTAACCATTCACGCAATACTAAACACTCCAGGCGTGCCATTATGAAATCGATGGTAACTCCTTCAAATTAAGCTTTAGGGAGATCTACCCAGAACAAGACTATCCTTATTTTTCACGTTAATTAGACTTTTGTATCTGGATATTGTATGATTTTTTAAATACTTCAGCTATGTAACCTATATGAAAATTGCGTTACGTAGTATGTAGGTAATACGTGTAAGTTGAAAAAAGTTAACAAATCTGTGCTAAAAAAGTAATAAAAGCTGAAAAAGAGGATTATTTTGCTTTAAATTTCCAATAAACGACGCCAGCGCAGGAACCAAAATGCATCCAACTGTAATCACCCGAAAAAGCCAGAGCTGGAAGTCGCAGGACTTACAATACAACTCACAACGTGACACAGAAGATGCACCTGGAATCACAACACTGACACCAACAAAACACTCGACGCGTTTCGCCACTACACGTGGCATCCTCAGGAGATGTTGTCGCTTCGACAGACTACGAGCTTCTCGTAGTCTGTTGTACGTCTGTAGTTGTAGACTCGCAGTCGTAATGCGTCGAGTGTTTTGTTGGTGTCAGTGTTGTGATTACAGATGCATCTTCTGTGTCTCGTTGTGAGTTGTAAGTAAGTATTGTAAGTCCTGCGACTTCCAGTTCTATCTTTTTCAGGTGATTACAGTTGGATGTATTTTGGTTCCTGCGCTGGCGTTGTTTAGTGGAAATTTAAAACAAAATAATCCTCTTTTTCAGCTTGAGTCATGGATTTCCGCAAAGTAACGCCTGAGTCCATCGACTATAAAAAAGTGGTTTCTCAAAATACACTTATTTTGCCACTTCTACTACGACTAGCAATTCACGTTGGATTTCAAATGCAAACTAAAAGTATTCAAGCTTAGAAAATGCAAAAATGGTCAAATACTAATTTCTTTTCCGCATGGCTGAAGACACACGAGGCGTGTTTTTTTATCGTATGGTATTGACCACGCCAGGTGTGCCAAGTCATTCTTGATCAGCCTTTGAAAAATTTGTCGTCGCAGTAAATCGGTTAAGGGAGTTATATCTTCATTCACTTTATTTCACTTAGTTATTACCATCATCAGTCAACGACCCTTACAAGTAACCGAAACAGTTTATCCCTACTGTCCAATCGAGTTTCTCAAACTTTGACAGACCAACTATTGGGTCCAACTATTGGAATGGACAAGCAATCGGAGTTTGGAAACATTTTACTAATAGCACGTTACAATGTAATCCAATAACCTTCAGTTGTGTTAATTACTTTCAGAGACCTTTTGTATCTACGACACGTCCTTGGATACATTATAGAAAATACATTGAAGATTGTTTCGCTTTTAACTTAATAGTCCTCCTGGCCGATTGCGACCACGGTGGCCAATCTCAACAGAGATCAGCCAACTACGCAGGAGATATTATAGTGCAGAAGTGTAAGCGCAATACACAGGTGCACTCACTGTTCCATCACTCTCAAAGTTCGGTGAGATGGTAATCCGATATGACCGGAGAGAGATCAGACGCAGGACCAACGTCTTAACGTGCTTTCCGAGGCACGAGTGTAGACCGCCAACTTCCCGACTCCGAGCTGTTTTTGAGAAATTAATGACAGAAAATCTCAGAAACATTTTTTTGCTCGACCTGGGATTCGAACCCAGGACCTCTCGGATGTATGGCAGAAACTTTGCCACTACACCAACGAGGCAGTCAACTTTTAACTTAGTATGTATTTAACTAGTGGTAGCGAGTCACATAAGAGATCATCATAGCATTTCGACGTCCACTGCTGAGCATAGGCCTCCCCCAAGGATCTCCACCTCGACTGGTCCTGCGCTTACGCACATTCAGCGGTTTCCCGCGACCGCGCATCATATCGTCGGTCCACCTGCCCTGCGGTGCGGGGCCTGCCCAAGGAACGTTTTCAGGCACCGCGAGCCATTAATAGTGCTAACTGGTGGCGAGTAGGATGAAGCATCACGGCTTCTGTCGGTTCACATAGAGCCAGTTCACATATACGGTACAAGTGAACCCGGCAGACGCTGTCCTGCTCGATGTTTTCGCAATTTATCAATATTCTCATCGTTTATAACTTCCCTGGACTTCCACAAATATTCCAAGGCTATAATTACTGAAATCTGTTCAGTCGTTCTCGAGTTTTAGTGAGACTAACGAACAGCAATTCATTTTTATATAAAAAAAGCGATCTGCCCACCTGATTTTTCCAATGGGAATGTGTCATTTTTCAGCGGTAAAAAGTAGCCTATATCCTTTCTCGGGTACCAAATATTTCTATCCCAAATTTCATGCAAATTGGTTCAGTAGCTTAGGCGTGATTGAGTAACAGACAGACACAGTTAATTTCGCATTTATAATATTAGTATGGAAGTATGGATTATGTCGCGAAGAGAACCCGATCTCCAAAGATCCACGTCCCGAAGAACCCAGATTTCACTTTAACTTTCATTTGATGAACTCAATTTGAAGTCCTGGAGATCCAGGCCCTTGGAGAACGAGGAAATCAGAGAATAACCCAACATCACTATGGCTTAATTGCTGAGAGCCGCAAGTCACGGCGACCCATATGCGCGTTGGCTCTTGCTAAGCACACAATCGCACACCAGGTTCAAGCTCAAGGTGTAATACTGTTAACTGTTATCTTTCTCTTTCATATCTTTATAGCTGTTCTCATCGATTAGCATTAACATGTATGTACATTCATATAGAATAGTTGTTTTTACTAACTCTCAATTTTATTAGTAAACCGTGGTTATCGTGGTTTACGTCCAAGTTAGTTTTATTTAGTTTTTATAAGTCATTAACTGTATTAGCACTGTGATGTTGTTTGATTAATCTAAATGAATTAAAAAAAAAGGTTGCATAATCCTCTAATGCGTCATTGAATTATGTCTGTTTTAGCGCTGGTCACGGGAAGAAGAGCGTCGTTGCAAGACTATAACCTTAATCTCACTCAATACTTCTATTGTTACAGCATCAGCCCTACCCAACCCGACGGCGAGTGATGATGATGACGACGATGACGACACGACGCCGCAGAGTCGTGCTGATGCTGATGACGACGGTCGAGTCTACAAGAACCCTCGGAACTCTCCGTCAGCGCAGTGTCCGAGGGACGAGGAACAAGCTACCATGCTGGTCAGTATCTTATCTTAGGTCCAAGACCTACAGCGACAAACGATAACTTGAAAAAACGACAGCATATCACGCTAAAATTTGACGACAACTTTGGACAACGTGACCACCTCAAGACGTTGACTATTAACCAAGAGGTTGCGGGTTCGATCCCCGCACTGTACAAACATTTGTGTGCATGAACATGTCTGTTTGTACTGGTCTGGGTGTTAGGTATATGTAAGTATTTATTTAAGTTTATTTGTAATACCATTGTTGATTCTGATATCTGTAACATAAGTTCTTAAGCTACTTACCACGGAGTCAGGATGCTTCCAGAACAAAGGCAGTCTTGGGTAGAATGGTGGCTCTTACTAGGGAGATTTGACCTGATACTTACATTGCATGGTTGTTTAAAGTATACAGAAAACAGTTAGCTATACATTCATGTGATCCAAATATACATACTAACTAGATATCAGGTACTTGGCCTTCCTTTGAAAACAGACCAATCCAAGAGGGTCCTAGATAAACAAAAATTTTACATCTGAAAGAGGTATGACTGTGTTTCGTTCATTATGTTATGCGTTATGTTATTATGTTATGTTATACTTCGACGGGCAAATGTTTGCGGTATTGAGGCGTACCTGATGAGGCGGCAACTCCGTTGGTGCGGTCATGTCTCGCGGATGGCTGATGAGAGAGTCGCGAAACGCATTTTCTATTCTGAACTCCAGGACGGCAAGCGGAAACCAGGCGGCCAGTTCTTACGTTTTAAGGATGTTCAGAAAAGACATATGAAGCGATGCGATATTGACCCGCTAAAATGGGAGGAAACGGCAAGACGTCGCCCTGAATGGAGGCGCTTAATTCTTAGCAAAGTCAATGACTTTGAAGAGCAACGAAAACTTGACCTAGATAACAAACGCGATGCTCTAAAAGCTAGACCTCCAGCGGCTATATTTTATAATTATGTGAACGGTGTCTTAACGTGTGGCCAATGTTCGCGCACGTTCTCAAACAAAATTGGCTACTGTAGTCATAAAAGGGCACATGACAGGGCAGCCCAACTTATCCCATCTTGAAGAACGGAAAAAGGAATCAGAAAGCGGTCACCGTAGCCGAGATCGGCTTGGGAGTATATATGTTATGCGTGGTAACTTTTCCATTGTTTGTGAATGTTGGGTGCTGAGTACTCTTCTCAAATCTCTAAATACTTATTATTTGTCTAAGCTAGAATATTTTTTGAAAGGGATTTGATCTATCTGAATTACCTTAATCGGCATCATGACACCTACGAGTATATAAAAAAAAAATAAGACCATGGCGTTTAAAAAACATAGCCCCTAGGAAGTTAATACAACCAATATATTTCTAAAAACCTGTAGAAACCAATTTTTAAACAGCCAAAACTCAATAAATATTCGGTCAATTGACTCCGATGATGCATGACCGTGACGTCACGTTCATGTATTCCCAAACAAAATCTATGGAGGCAGACCGTTTTGACAGATAATAAAAAGTATGTCAACGATTGGTGGTGTCATCTAGCCTATTGTCGATTTAGAAAATGATCACAAATACGCGCGTACATCTATTTTTTTTTATTAATACGTTTCATTTCACTCAAACGAACTTACCAAGTGAAGTTTTGGTTCGAACTATTATGCTGATCAATTAAGAACTTTTATGTTACCCTTCAGTAAAATAGTTGTATTACACTGCCAATACTACGTGGAAACAAATGATATGAACACACGAAAGCTTTTTCTCCTATCCCGACGTGTTTTCCGTCAAGAAGAAAAAAAATGGAGGAAAGAGGAGCTATCATTCTCAATTTGTATTGACCGACACATCTGTCGCTAGAGGGATGAAAGTTTCTTCACACGAAATAAAAGAGAGTGTGTTTTTCGGCAAAGAAATCAAATGAAATACTACCGACACAAAAGGCACTAGCTATATTATTTCCATCACTTTGTTTTCCTCGGAAAGTTTTAAATATACTATTAATTATATTATATTAATTTAACTACCTGGGTCAGTGTTTCCCTGCAATTACAACCTAGGAATCTTCAAAGCTAGAGTGAACAGGCATCTTCTATCTTCTTTCTCAAAACAGTAGAAATCAAATCGTGCTTCGATTTGATTTGCTAATAGCGAGGGCACACCTGCAGATACTGTTAATTAGAACACGCGACTCCCGGCGATACTAGCTATGCCGCGAGCCTTTAGAACAAATGAAACAATGGAAGGATACGGTAAACAACCCGCAGTACTGACGACGACTAGTAGCGAATCAGGTCCATTGAAGTCGGTTTAGTAAGTCCACACGCGACTAGCTCATGCCTCATCTGCCTAATTTGGTTTGATCTAAGATGTGAGCGTATCAGCGCATTATCTATCCAATTGTAAATAAAATGTACTGTTTTAAACTTTCTGTTGCATGCAAAACACTTTTTAAAGGTAAAACTTAGTATTTACAGTTGCACAGATCATGGGTGCGGGCAAATACGAGTAGTTCGCCCAAACCCGTTGAAAACTAGTGTTTTGGTGTAAATAAAATGGTTTTGTTCCAGGGTCAAAAATGTCTTCGGAAGTGTTCATCGGACGAGGATTGCAAGAGTAAAAAGAAGAAGTGCCTGTGCGATGGAGCGTGCGGAATGTCATGCATCAAACCAGGTCAGTGGATATTTAGTTTAATGTCTGTAGGGGAAATAAAAGGCATCCGTGCTTTATAGTGATACCAAGTCGTCTAAATAAAACAATTTCAGATTTTCCTCTAAATGTTGTTAGTAATTTTGGGGTCCTATCGATAGGTTAAATAAAAATAGCGAACTTTAATTAAAAGGTGATGTAATTCGCCCTCAAATAGTACTGAGAATATGTTGGTTCGAAAAACGCGGCAATAGTGTAAGTAGTCCGAGTGCTTGAAGGCGAAAGTAAAGCGAACGTTCGGCTCGGCCGCGAGTTGCTCGGGCGACCTCAGTGTTCGCTGCCCCTGCAGATGCCAACGATGTTGCGCGAAATTCCAACTAGTAACTACCCCCCAATAGCCAAACAATATATAAGTAGATAATTGAATCTGCCACAAACTACGACGAAACTTCATAAAACAAAGTTGCATGGATAGTAAGGTCTGAATTCATATAAAAAAACAAAGTTTATCATAATTCATAACTTATGATGTCATTTTAAATTTAAAAAACTGGTTTATCTTTAAATTTATACTTACTTGAGACTCCAATCTAGCTTAATAATAAAAAAAAAAACAGGAAAACACTTTTTACTTTTACCAACTGTTTACTTTTAACTCGGTTTTAATAATCACCATTTTCATGAAAATTCATCTGACGGCAGTCCCGAACCAAAGAGAAATTAATTCGTTTTCATAAACCCTCTTAATAGTTCCAGAGATCGAGCCTGGAATGCTTTATTATACTCGTAATTGGCCAGAGGCCGAACATGAAAACGTTCCGTCCGTTATGTCGAGTCCTGCCAGCACGATTGTTTACACGGTCTTGCCTATAAGAGTGTTGCCTGTAAGAGCTGAAAAATAGCATTATTTTGCTTTAAATTTCCACTAAACAACGCCAGCGCAGGAACTGCGCCAGCGTACTAGAGATGGATGTCGCAGGACTTACAATACCTACAACTCACAACGTGACACAGAAGATACACCTGGAATCACAACACTGACACAAACAAAACACGTGTTTTAAAGCAAAATAATCCTATTTTTCAGTTTTAGTCATGGATTTCCGCAAGGTAACGCCTGATTCATCAACTATAATAAGAGTGTCACTTTTATAAGGAATCGCTACATCCAAAACTACTGACTACGTCATAGAGAGTTCCTAGAGCTGAAACAGCGAAGACGGAATACTAATAAGGAAAACACTTGTGGTAATAATTATTTCATGAAAAATTAAAGCCTTCGACTACTTGTAGTTGGCGATGGTTTCGACAAAGTAAAAGATGTAATTTGTTTAGCGATGCGAGTGATTATTTAGCAATTTATTTACATTTTATTTTAACCTGACGTTTCGGACCCTTTTCAGGGTCTGTGGTCACAGGTAGACTCATTTCAATGTCTACTGTTCGCGTAAACCGAAGAAACAAATATGATGTAATTTATACTTTTAACTAGTAATAAGTTTAAGAAAAACATGCTATTTAATGAAGTTAGAAAAATAAGCGCTGTAGTGGCAGTACGCACACCACATAATATTGAATTTGCGGCACAGGGATATATCGGTTTCGGTTTAAAGAATCTTTATTTCCATTAAGATAATTCTTGTCACTTACATGGAAACTTAAAACTAAGTAAATTAGGTAGGAAAACATTGTTACAAAATTAGCAGGATCGTCGCCGCGTCACTGCTGAAGATAAATTTATTAAGCCGTTTAGTTAATATATACTCACATAAACAAAATAAAATTAATAAACCCACGACAACGTAATCCAGGAAAACAGCTACCGTGATTATAGAGGTATTATCTTTCGAATTAAAAAAAAGCCGCACTGAAATCGGTTCAACCTTTTGGGAGCTACGATGCCACAGACTGCTGTGGCACACACATGCAAACACACAAACAGAATAGGGGTCAAACTTATAACATCCCTTCTTTTCGTCAGGGGTTAAGAGGAAAATCATTTGAATTACCTACCCATAACAGAAATACTTATTATCTACACTTCAAATTGTTATCCTAACACTTGGTTTGTAATATGTATTTAAACTTCTTTTTAACTATTTTGTGTTAAAGCCATATTGAATTCGGACCATCGTCAATCACACATACAAACAGAATAGGCGTCAAAACTTATAACACCCTATTTCTTTCATACTATTTTGTGATAAGGCTCTAATGTCTAAATAACCTCATTGCCCAGTGAACTCATATATTTGAATTATTTTTTTTTACATCTCGTTATTAATGCAACCTGCTCTTATCTTGTTGGCTTTCAAAAAGCAAATCAAAATAATATGGAAGTGGAGGCATCGCGTGAATCCCGCGATGTAGGTCTTCTTTTAATAAGCTGAGGTTTATTAAACGAGAAATAGGGTTGTCAGTTCTGGGAAAGTAAATATAACAATTTTTTTTTGTTTTCTTGGTACAAGCACTTATCGCATAGTATGTACTCGTAAAATATTGTAAGTTAGATTTTAATTTGTTTAAACAGTTTCACATATATCCGTCGATCAAAAGATGTGAGTTGCAAAAACAATACCTTAACAGGAAATCTCTGGTAATTGTGATTAGTTACTAGATTAGTGGTTTATTCTAAAGTTGTGTATCGTAATAATGATAATCTGTAAAATAGCTGAGAGGCAACCAAAAAAAAAAACGTGACGGTCGCAATCGTAGCACTCAGCGTGGCCGTAGCCCATCTCGTCTACACTATAATAATAATATTATAAAGAGAAAATATTTGATTGTCTGTTTGCTTGAATTGTATAGGCTAATTTGTTTGAATTTAAACTACTAGACTGATCTAAAAAAAAATATTTTACCATTCGAAACCTACATTAACCCTGATGAACACAGGCTATATTTAATACTAGTGACCCGTCCCGGCTTTTCACGGGTGGAATAATTATCTACCCGTGCGGAGCTGGGCCGGGATGATAGTTACACAATATAGGCGCGCGCAGCTGCATGCTACGACGTAGCTAAGTACATGCGTAGCGTAGTAAGCGTAGTAGCGAATTTACAGTATAGAACGCGAGCGCTATTCGAGTTAGTAGGTATAGTAGGCACAAATTGGCAACCCTGCGAATGCCTCTAACCTCAATGGGCAGATCTTTTCAAACGGCCGAATAGCGTAGGTGCGGAGCCATGGCCTCTTCAAACATTCAACAGAACACTCTGCACTCTATATACTCTGATAGGCTCCATGTTTTCGACTCTACCCATCCTGTTCGCTCACAAGGTCGAGCTAGCAGGAGTGACGGGGATGGCTAGATTCGAAATTTAGGATATTGGAATAAAGATTCGCAACCCTGAGCTTTGGAGCCTTGCGGCTCTCGTGATTTGAAAATACTGTAAAGAATGTATTTCAACTTTATTTTTGCACGACACCTAGCTGTGATTATCGTCAATCTACATTTTTTTTAAATGTTTATGGTACCTACTGCTTCGTTGGTGTGGTGGCGAATTTGCTGCCTTACATCCGAAAGATCCTGGGTTCAAATTCCAGGTCAAACCAAAAATTGTTTCTGAGATATTCTTTTTTATGAAGTTTTCTGAAACAGCTCGAAGTCGGGAAGTTGGCTGTCTTACAGACTTACACAGAAAGCAAGTTTAGCTGTTTATCCTGCCCCTGATCTTTCTCCGGTCATGTCGGATTGCCGTCTCACCGAACTTTGACAGTGATGGAACAGTGAGTGCACCTATGTATTGCGCTAACACTTGTGCATTATAATATCTCCTGCGCATTGGGCTGATCTACTCTTACTTTGTCGCTATTGCTGTTGGTCAAAATGAAAAAGTAGAATACTAAACGATACTTTTCTGTTTGCTGACAAATTTCATCCAGTTGAGTAGCGTTTACAAAATTTCATATCTATGTCTTTCATATGCATTTATTTATTGCCCGATCAGTTTATTAATAGGTAAGAAACTTAAAAAATAACTAAAATAAAACAATCACAATGGATTCAGGATTCCAGCCCCAGACTCCTTTAGACCGGCGGCAATGGCTTTCTCACTAAATTATCATAACCGGCGAAATCAATCTATATATTGTTTATTACAGCAGTGTTTCACTGCCTGAAGACACAAATTGACCGACATTTTGATAAAATGGCTAGGTACATATATTTTAGTATCGCTCCCGAATATATAAATATATAATATATTCGTCCGTATGGAAACCCTTTATCTTCACATTCTTGATATATACCACAGAGTCAGATCAATGTATGTGATATTGTTGTATATTTATATTTATTTATATTGTAGCTTATGTGTTATTCTTATGTATAAACCTATATTCAGATCAAAATTTAATTAAATCTATACAGTACTTTTTACGTAAAATAATAAGAAACTTTTGCGCTGAAAATATTAGATCCTACTAACACAAGAATTGCTCGCTTACATGAAAAGGATGAACCCTATTCCCTCTGTTATCACAAAAAGGCGGCTGTAAGCTCAGAATGGCCTTGGCAAGCTGTGTCAAATGAAAGGGAGCCGTCGAGAGGCCCTCGACCTCCCGCTTGCCCTCTTTACATGTTTAACAGAGGCCTCTTTGACAATCTAGGTTTTTAGGTAAATCTGGCGGCTTACCCCGTGTCAACACTATGGCGCCAAGGTTGGCCAAAAAACCTATTACTTAATGAGTTGACCTAGAAAAAAGTTTTAGCCTCAACGTTGATCGGTGCTTTAGTGGCCACCCGCGACTTTGTCCGTATTAGGTAGTTTTTTTGGAATACATTGTTTTCCCGTAATACCAATTTTATCCAAATATAATTAAAATCTTTGGTAATTTAGGAGCGATCAGATTCCACCGAAAGTAATTAATCCCATGGGAATGCGTTGTTATCCCGCGGTCTAAAGTAACTCATGTCCTTTCTTAAGTATCAAACTATCTCCGTACAAAATTTCATTTAAATCTGTTCAGCAGTTTAGGCGTAAAAGCGATCGGCCCACACGAATTTTCCCACGGGAATGCTTTATTTTCCCGCGGTAAAAAGTAGCCTATGTCCTTTCTCGGGTATCAAAATATCTCCATACCAAATTTCATGCAAACTGGTTCAGTAGTTTAGCGTGATTGAGTAACATACAACAAGACAGAGCTACTTTCGCATTTATTATATTCGTATGGATTAGCGTTTGTTTGGCCAATTGTTCGCCCAACGTGTGAAACTGGCTTTGGAGTCTGATGTCTGTTCTTGAGTCGAGAACTGACAAATGAAAAGACTATCTCCTTGTACACTCGGCTCCGCATCAAGCTACTCATTATCGTTACAAAATCAAGGGTGATTATTGATCAGTGGGGTGAGCGCGAACATTTTCGTAACATATTCGTGTTGTCCATAAATGTCATAAACTGACAGTTTTCCCACACGCATTGACAAGTTAACTTGGGTAAACGCTACGAATACGTTGAAAATAGTTGTTCGTACTTACCCCACTGGTAAACATAAGATACCTTAGTAATTACCTTGACGTGTGGCTTTGCGTACCAGAGTGTAGAACAACAGCTTAACGTTTTAGTCAACAAAAGTCGTTAATTTAAAGAGCTGTATATTTTTACAAACTTCGTAGGATAATATTTTTTGCGATTTAGTGGCAGTAGTCAGGAGATGCGAAAAAATTGGTTGCCTGTAAAGTCGGTATACGCGCGAAAGTTTTACGTGACAACGACTCTGAGTGGTAAAATAATTTTAATGTGAATATTCATTCGTATAACATGAACCGGTGTGTATGCCTATCTCTCTCTCTCTCTCTCTCGCTCTGTCTCTCTCGCGCGAAACGTGAGCGGAGCAGCGTAACGCAGTTTCTTGAGGTGTCACCCGGCAAACCAATTTATAAGTCGTTGTCACGTCAAAACTGATGCGAAAAAAACATTAAAGTTATAGTTTGAAGATCATTCGCTCAAAAGCTAGCTAAACTTAAATAAGTTCCTTCTAGCCGATTTAGACCACGGCGGACCATCTCAATAGAGATCAGCCAACTGTGCAGGAGATATTATAATGCACAAGTGTGAGCGCAGTACACTGGTACACTCACTGTTCCATCACTCTCAATGGTCGGTGAGACGGCAATCTGACATGACCGGAGGGAGATCAGGCGCAAGGCTGCTTAACGTGCTATCCGAGGGTGTTACACCGCAAACTTCCCGTCTTCGAGCTCTAAATGGGGATTCCAACCCAAGACCTCTTGGATGTAAGGAAGAAAATTCGCCACTACATCAACGGGGCAGCTTTACAAACAAAACTTATAGTTTTGCTTATTACTCGGTTACCAATTAGTGACCTATGTTCAGCCGTGGACAACCTGCCACAATTTAGTGCACACCCACAACAAAATTATCACACCAAACTAATACCACCAGTCTCCACATCTGATAAATATTTATAGCATGGTCGTCTGTCTTGCACAAAACTGCAGTCCCAAACCCATTTGTACAGCAATACAGCAAGAAGAGGAATTAGCTGGAATTTTTATTGGAATGGAATAATGGAACGGTCGAGCTCTCCATAAAATTTTTGTTTTTTTTTATTACTTTGAAACTGAGAGACGCCGAGATTAATGGTAATTGCACCGCGTGTGTTTTAGGTGTTTCAGTTGTTGTTTTTAAAGTAATGCTAAAGAGTTTTTGCACTGATTTTGGCCAAGGGCACAGCGGCGGAATATTGTCGTTGCGACTGCCAATGCGTCAACCAATGCCGCGGCTGACTCGTAACAGTAAAAAAGGGGCAGGCACGGTACGAGCTACTTGCGCGTGGTCTTGCTAAACCGAGTCCAATGAACCTGCTCCGCGCCTGGTCGTCATGAACGAGTTGTTTACACGTGCGTGCGTGTGGTTCTCACATTTTAACACGCCTTGACGCAATGTCTGAAACGGCTTTAACGATTATTCAATAAAAACGTGTTCTTTTTAGTTTTTTTTAACTATTTTTTTAAGTTGAAGATTGTAAGGATGCACGTCCTTATCTTCCTCTATTTAATTTGACCTAAGGCTGGCCAGGGTTAGGTATTGTTCAAACTTACCTGATTCGTTAAGAAAATACAGTAGTACACTTATAATATCAGTGGAATTTTTTTTTATGTTTGAATTCGTCAACTCTCTCTTTATTGATATTTATCTAAGTAAAAACACCTTGTACTCATATAAAAGCTTGAGTGATCGCAAGCGTAGCGCGTAGTAACAGTAAATATGAAATACAATTTATTTCAGGATCATGAAACCTGGCTGCGATATGTCCTTGACCTGAATACGGGAAAATATATCACGAAATCTTCAGGTAAAACCGCTAGCGACAGAAACTTCGAAACTCACGAATTCATAATTCATAATCTACGATCATAATTCATATATTCACTTGTAAAATGTAACAGTAAGTCTAAGAAATGTACTGTTACGCTGTCACGCCTACACTACTGAACAGATTTGGATGAAATTAAATACACATACAGAATGTTCACGACCATGTATGTGTTCCAAATTTCTTCAAAATCAGTTCAGTAGTTAAAACGTGAAAGCGTAACAGATAGAAAGTTTATTGTCGTATTGTCGTCGCCACCCTGTATTGTTATCAAGATGTCATTTCGGTTACATTATGATCTTATAAGGCTTTAGTGATTTTATGTAATGTAATGTTGAAATTGAAATACAAATTCAATGTCAGTAATATTATATTATGAAGAACCTAACTAAAAAGATTCTGGCTTAAAAAAAAAACACGGGTTGCACTCCGGGAGTGCCGGCAGAAGTGAAAACTTGATTATTAACGTTGTGCATTTTTGATTTATTTGAACCGTCTTACGGTTTTTCGATCAGCATCACGTGACCTGACGCGAGTTTCACAGTTTCTACCCATGCCACAAAAGTGCTCAACGCCACTAAAGAAGTTTTCACTTCAAAAATTTAACAACAATCATACCAATTCACTAGTCCCAAATTAAGCTACGAGGCTTGTGTTATGGGTACAAGACAACGGATAAACATACTTAAATCGTTTTGTAAATAAGTACATATTATACAAAGAAAACACCCAGACCAGTACAAATACACATGTTCATGCACACATATGCTTGTACTTTGCGGGGATCGAACCCGCGACTTTTGGTTTTAAAGGCCGACATGTAGACCACTGCACCAAACGGTCGTCATCGTCAAAAGGCAAAATATAAAGCCTAAATACCTTCGTTAGAGTTACTACAGTTATTAATATACTTTTTTGCAAAATGGCGGTTCTAACGTGAAATAAGCATGTACACACTATTTGAATTCCTATTCCATGCCATAATAGTAGCAGTTGCGAACTAAAATCGACGTTCACCGAGCTGATAATAGAATGAAACATATTTGTATAATAAATTTTAAATATTACATAATATATTAAAAAAGGGCTTGCTAAAAAAACCTGGACAGACTATTTTTAGTTATTGACGTGACAACGTCTTAAATTAGGTTGTGGCTCGGAGTCACTCATGAATAAGTGTAACGCCCGCTCACGTCTGTTACGACAAGTCACCGAACGAGAGAGAGGCCCGCCGGACCGGCGAATGACTTGCGTCTCTCTCCCACTCAAACATGATCGGTGTCACGTAAAATCTTCGCCCGTAAAACCGACTTTACAGGCAACCATTTTTTTTAAAACGATTTTTAATAAAATTTTGCATCATTAAGATAATAAGAAAATTTTGTTTGAAGAAGTTGCTCTAAATCCGTCCAGACATTGAAGCTCACCAGCTGTTTTTCTGGCTCATGTAAAAGATGTATTAATGTCGAAAGGATATTATAAAATTGATGATTATACAAGGTGTAACAAAAAGCCCCCTTATAACTGAAGGGTATTGTTGTGCCCGGAATACTGCACAACATTCCCAATGATACCTCGGTCAAAATCTCAAAAAAAAAAATCGGACCTCCCATACAAAATTGCCAATCAGCTGATCGATTTACTATGGTAGAGACAAAAATTGAGTATTTTTATCGGACTTTATTTGTCGTTCATGATCGAACGTGTATGTACAAAAACAACACAGTTTTTTTTTAATTTAACACATGTAACATGTAACAAAAAACCCCGTTATAACTGAAGGGTGTTGTTGTGCCCGGAAAACAACAACATTCCCAATGATCAAAAACCTTGGTCAAAATCTCAAAAAAAAAACGGACCTCCCATACAAAATTGCCAATCAGCTGATCGATTTACTATATGAGAGCCAAAAGATTTTTTGAGATTTCGACCTAGGTTTCTTAGCGAAAGTTGTTCAGGTTTACGGGCACAACAACACCCTTCAGTTATAACGGGGTTTTTTGTTACACCTTGTATAAATGACAAAGATATATGGAAATGTTCGAATGTAAACAATTACAATTACTCGTATTGTAAATCAAATTTGAAAAGAGGCAATGACAATAGTGTCTGAGTTTCTTGCGCCGCTTCTTCTCAGCACTGGCCCAAATTGTCCCGAAGCGGTGGTAGGGTTAATTTATATGTTGGGACGTGTAAAAGTGCTACTTGTTACTCAACTTGCAGAAACAAATTGATTTTATTGATCATTTTATTTACTCATGTCGGGGGTGTTTTAATTTTTTTTCTCACACAGACTTTGCACGAGAAGGGTTGCAAAATGTCACCACCTTGGCAAGCTTCTAAAATACGGCGATAACACGGAATAAAATTGAATAATTCATGGTGGCTCGCTTATCTTCGTTTTATGTAAACGCCGAGAATATACGTCTTGAATATTTATATTTGGGAATTGAGTGTACAGGAGAGGCGTGCTAGTAAGACTGCACCACTCTCTGGTATACATAGTGTTCATTATATTATTATGCTTAGAGGTGCTTGTAGCGCAGTGGTTGCAGCGCTTTGGTAGTGATAACAAAAGTTAAACAACCTACGACGCGGTCATGTTTGGGATGGGTGATCATTCTGACCATACAAGTGACGTCTAATTTACAAGCATCTCCGTGCTTCGGAAGGCACGTTAAGCTGTTGGTCCCGATTAATATCGATAGATATTAGTCGTTAAGCCTGGTCTGAGGCCCTCGGGCGGCTTAATAACATCAGACAGTAAGGTTGGTCACTTGCCTTACACACACCCCTCCATCAATCCGCATTGAGTCGCGTGGTGGAGTACGGCTCGCACAACCTCATAGTTGAGGTAAGGCCTGTGCCCAGCAGTGGGACGTATATAGGCTGATGATTATATTATTATGTACAGGGAGTTCATTATACGTCAAACATTCTTTGTAAAATTAATCTTCACAATGTTGAGTTTGTGCTGCGGTTACGCTTTTAGTCAGGATGAACAGTTTAAGTAGGAGTTGATACGAAAGACTTGTGGTAGGTACTAATTTGTTTTTTTTAAACATGCTGAACAGTAAAAAAGTTTACATATATTTTTCGTTATAGTTACCTCCCTCAAGTAATAAAAATTTAAAAAACATACAGGGTGTAAAAAAAACCTTAACGAAGCCGAATACCACATATTCTACCAATTGTTACGATCATTTTTTTCCTTTACACCATACCTGGGAAGTTAACGGTTACTGAGATATTAATGGTTAAAGTTTGAAAAAAAAATTGATGATTTTTACAGAAATGACTTCTGTCCGTTATAACTCAACTTTTCTCCAAAGAAACATGATACAAGTTTTCAATAGTTCTTTCATAAAAATCCTCTAAATAGCACACTCCGCAATGAACAGCGCACACTCGAACCGAACCGCGTCGCGGCGGCGTAAAGCAACACGCCCCGCGGTGACTTTTCCGCGTGCGCGCTGTACATTGCGGGTTAGAATTAAATTATTTTTTTGATGTCAAAAAATGAAAGTTGTTTCCCAGCCAAAATTTATTTTTCATACGATTTGGTTTGATGTACTGAACGCGTGGTTGACGGCTTCGTTAAGGTTTTTTTTTACATCCTGTATACTTTGTTGTTTATGTACGTCCACGTTCAAACATGAACGATAAATAACGTCCGATTAATAATACTCAATTTTTGTCTCTTTCGTAGTTAATCAATCAGCTGATTGGCAATTTTGTATAGGAGGTCCAATTTTGTTTAAAGATTTTGACCTAGGTGTCTTTGGGAATGTTGTGCAGTTTTATGGGCACAAGAACACCCTTCAGTTATTATGGGTTATTTTTAACACCTTGTATAGGAGTTGAGTATTATGAAAGTCTTGGGGAATGTTCTAAATTGTTATTTTGAACATGCTGAACAATAAAAAAGTTTTCGTATATTTTTCTTTACAGTTACCGACCCTCGAGTAATGAAACATAAAAAAAAACTGTATTGTTTTTGTACGTACACGTTGATCATGAACGACAAAAAAAGTCCAATAAAAATACTCGTCGTAGCTCCATCCTGTATATGATGCACGAAAAGTGATCATTCTCTACTCTCCTACATTGTAATAAAGTTGCATATTCATGGCAAATCAGAGCCGGTTCAGTCTACACTGCGCTGGATAGGACTGAGTCTTTAAGCCTCAACTTTGTCACGGTATTGTTTAAGCAAGATCACGTCTGTGTGGTCCAATGGTTGGACAGACGTCCGGTAGGCACAGGACGCAGGTTCGATTTTGTTTCTGCTAAAAAAATAATAAATATAGCCCTAGAGCCCTAGGAACCCATGGTATCCAGACCGAAAGACACAAATATATAAGTCGTGAAAGCGTAACAAACAGACACACAGGCTAACAGACATAATAATTTTCGCATTTATAATATTAGTATGGAAGTATGGATTAATAACTAAAATTTCCAAAACACCAAACATGAGCCAGGAAACCCGCTGGCAAGCTTCATTGGCTGGACAGATTTTTACCAACCATAGCTAAGAACCTCCTTGTTTAAATTACTTTTCCTATTAAAAAGAAACGCCGCCCTGCAATCGGTCTTTCCGTATGAGAGATACGACGCTATAAGACAGACAACTAACTTTTACAAAGCGCAAGTCCGATCCTGCATGGAGTATTGCAGCCATCTTTGGGATGGTTCCGCCAAATATCAACTTGCTTCTCTTGACTCGATCGGACGCACAGCTGAGAGGCTCATAGGTGACGAGAGGCTTGTAAGCGCGCAGCATCGAAGCTTGGCTCATCGCCGCAGAGTCGCCTGCTTGTCGATCTTTTACAGGCTTTACTTCGGCGAGTGTGGTCATGAACTACACCAGCTCATTCCACCGGCCCCCTTTTACCATCGGACCACCAGCCGTACCGCGGGATACCATACATGTGTCGATGTTCCACTGATACGAACCAAGCGCTTCTCATATACATTCCTGATGCGCACTGCAAAAGAGTGGAACTCACTACCTGCGTCAGTGTTTCCCTGCAATTACAACCTAGAAATCTTCAAAGCTAGAGTGAACCGGTATGTTTTGGGTGAGCTCGCTCCATCGTAGACTCAGTCTTTGCCTCGTTCGGGCTTAGGCTTGGGTCAAGAGCAAACCTATCCCAAATAAAAAAAATAAAAATTAAATAAAAAAGACACACAAACAGAATGGTGGTAAACTTAAACACCTCTCTATTTGTCGGGGGCTAATTAGTATCATCGTTAGTTATTCATAGCGTGCGCCTGACTGTAAGACAAGACAAAGTTTTGTTCAAGTGAATGACTAAATAACAGTTAACACGAATCTCTTAGACTCCAGCTAATTCACTCCCACACTTGGAAAGTTATGAAACTTCGCCCGTATTCATAAGCCGGTATCGGTTTTGGCATGGCAACGCTGTTTTGTCCGTTAATTTAGCCTTTGTGGCGTTTGTTTTGTGAGTGATACCAAAATTAAGTCAACATTTTTTTTAATACAAGCTGACCCGTCAAACGTTGTTTTGCCATATAAATTTTTGAGGACAATCCTTATCACTAATGAATATGAAAAAAAGATGTTGGTCGATTCTCAGTTTTTAATCCTAGCTGACCCAGCCAACGTTGTTTTGCCATATAAATTATTGATGACAATTCTTATCACTAAGGGATATGAAAAATAGTTGTTGGCCGATTCTCAGAACTACTCAATATTCTCACAAAATTTCATAACAATCAGTCAAGCCGTTTCGGAGGAGTACGGGAACGAACATTGTGACACGAGAATTTTATGTAATATAGATAAGCTCCACTGAATGGAATCCAAACACAAGAATTTTAAAACTGGTTTACTTAAAATGGGCTGTGTATAAGAAAAAATTACAAAAATGCTGTAAATCTAGTGCATGGAACTAAGCCTTCAATTATTTAAGACAAATCCTAACGCTTCTTTCCACAGTTGGAGAATATTTTAATTTTTCTATGATCAGCTTTAATAATAACCATAATTAACTTTATGGTATCTTCTCGCACATGACATGTTTCAGTATTGGCAAAAAAGTAATACTTAATTCGTGACAGTAGTAAACTTTAAATTCATAAGGATTAATTATTAATTTTAAGCTCAATGTATTTGGTTGAAGGTTGATTGTTTCCTGAATAAAAAAAATGAGGATGCGCTTATAAATACTTCCTAGAATCATAGTAGCTGGTCGTTTGTTATAACAAAAAAGGAACGAGGTTCCGAAGTTGGAGAAGTGTCTTGTTCTACAATAATTGAGGCTTCTTAATGTCCTTTTTTTAGGATTTTATCGTCTCAATTTTAATGGAAAAACAACAAATTTTGAGAAAAGTTGTATTCTATTTTAAACACCAGTAAAATAGGCTTGTAAAAGAAATATTCACAAAATGTTTTCCTCTAAAATATTTTTTTTTATTTTTTATTAATTGATATATAGTCACTAAGTCGGCATTCCACCCGATGACGACAAAGTGTGTTATTCCCATACAAACTCCATAAAGAAAAGCGTTTTGACAGCTTATAAAAGGTACGTCAACGATTGGTGATGTCAACTACCCTATTGCGTTACCATAATGGTTGGTAACCCTTATAATGCTGCAAAGATATATTTTTTTATTTAACGGCAAAAGATGATGCAAAAACTAAAATTTATTTAATTAGGCACTAAGTACTTGATAACTTTTCTACTATACAAGGTTAAATTTTAGTGGATGTTTTCCCGCTGCGGAACGAATTACTTTCTGTAATAATATCGAATCATGGTAGTTCTTTTTATTTAAAAAAAAAATAGGTTCTTTTTTTGGTTCTCCACACTGCAAGCGCTCCATGAAACGCGCCCGCCCATACATAATGTTGAAAAATTTTGTTGATTTTATTTAAAAATAATTTGAACAATAGATTTATCTACTGATATAGAATCAATTCACTGCGGGAAAAAACCACTAAAATTTCACCCTGTATAACATTTAAAAAAAAAACCCCGACGAGCCAGGAAAACAGCTAGCCAGCTTTAAAGGCTAGACCGATTTTAACCAGTCATAAATGTGAACCATCATGATTAAATTATCTTTCGAATAAAAAAATACTACGACGCCATCGAAAGACATACACAAACAGAAAAAGGGGTCACAACTTTGTCGGGGATTAAAAACGATAACATGCAACTAAATTAGAACTCGCTACTCTTTCCGCTTGGTGCAGTGGTCATGTTGTCGGACTTCTAAAACCAAGGGTCGCGGGTTCGATCCCCGCACAGTACAAGCATATGTGTGCATGAACATGTGTGTTTGTACTGGTCTGGGTGTTTTCTATATATAATATGTATTTATTTACAAAAAAAGTATTTAAGCATGTTTATCCGTTGTCTAGTACCCATAACACAAGCCTCGTAGCTTAGTTTGGGACTAGAGAATTGGTGTGATTGTTGTGAAATATTTATAATTTTATTATTATTTATTTATACTAAAGATTCGGTTTTCTGTAGCAATCACATTTTTAAATCTGTTAACCAACTTATTTGAAATCGTTCAAGAAAATTACTGCTCTTTAATTTTATTGCCACTAAGCGTATTAGCAAACAAAAACTAGTTTCAGCTTATAAAGTACTTTAAGTTGTGTCGCTAGTTAGCAATTTTAATATTAATTTCGTATTTGACACACAAAATTGAATAACTCTACACGTTGAGCCATATTTCTAACCACAGTACAAAGTTTACGCAGTAGGCCATCATAGATAATTGCCATAAAATAAAAATGTTAATAGTTCAATTAATATTAAATACAATTAAGCTCTTATACGCGATTTTTTAACGAAAAAATTGGTTGCCTGTAAAGTCGGTATACGCGCGAAAGTTTTACGTGACAACGACTCTGAGTGGTAAAATAATTTTAATGTGAATATTCATTCGTATAACATGAACCGGTGTGTATGCCTATCTCTCTCTCTCTCTCTCTCTCGCTCTGTCTCTCTCGCGCGAAACGTGAGCGGAGCAGCGTAACGCAGTTTCTTGAGGTGTCACCCGGCAAACCAATTTATAAGACGTTGTCACGTCAAAACTATAACTGTCATTTCAAGGAATAAAGAAAATAGTTCTGTTACAAAAATGTGATCATAAACCTTCTTTTTATTATCGATAAGTGAAATTGACTAATACATTTTGAAACGTAACAAGCAACTTGGTAAAGCATTTTGGACTTAAGCGATGGAAGTGTGATATAGAATCTAATTCAAAAGCTGGTAAACACTTTCTTCTTATATCCTAAAGGTCTTGGGTTCGAATCCCAGGTCGAGCCAAAATTGTTTCTGAGATTTTCTGTCATGAATTTCTCTAAAAAAGCTCGGAGTCGGAAGTTGGCGGTGTTACACCCCCGTGCCTCGGAAAGCACGTTAAGCCGTTGGTCCTGCGTCTGATCTCTTTTCGGTCATGTCGGATTGCCGTCTCACCGAACTTTGAGAGTGATGGAACAGTGAGTGCACCTGTGCCTATTGCGCTCACACTTGTGCACTATAATATCTCCTGCGCAGTTGGCTGATCTCTGTTGACATTGGCTGCCGTGGTCGAAATCGATATACTTACTGTTAATGGCATTTGCACTGTGGCCTCCATACAAGCAGAAACAAACGACCGTTCCTTATTGCATCCATGAATCACCGTGCAACCGGATTAATGGAGTACTGTCAAAATCAAATACTGCACTATGGTCGAGGGACAATTTACTGTGACTGGTGAGGTTTAATTTGGTCAAACAAGATTAATTATTATTAGAGATGGGCCGAGTACTCGGTTAGTATTCGATACTCGGCGTGCTCGGTGGTTTTTTAATACTAACTCGGTTCAAGTGACGAGTACTCGGTTATGTAAATTTAATAAACAGCATGTCTGGAGTAAATTTGCTAGTGGAGGAATTAAAGTATGTACTCGGCCGATACGTCGCCGGTACGTCGGTACTATGCCGAATACTCGGTACTCGGTTAAACAACTACTCGGCCGATTTCTAATTATTATTAATGTTTTGGCTGTATTGACAAAAACTACTCGTAACTCTTGCCCCAGCCTGCTAAGAAGGGTTTTTTATAATAATAATAATATACAACAACATCACATATAGAGGTGAGTAGCTTAAGCACTTGTGTTACAGATATCAGAATCAACAGTGGTATTACAAATAAACTTCAATAAATACATATAACACCCAGACCAGTACAAACAGACATGTTCATGCACACAAATGTTTGTACTGTGCGGGGATCGAACCCGCGACGTCTTGGTTAATAGTCAACTTCTTGACCATTACACCAAAGTGGTCGTCGTTAATATATCCCACAAGTTGTATGTAGAGACTAAAAAATAGCATAATGTAATCTCTCTCCCTCTCTCATCAGCCTATATACGCCCCACTGCTGGGCACAGGCCTCACCACAACTATGAGGTGGTCCGAGGACCGAGCCATACTCCACGCGGGCTCAGTGCGGATTGGTGGAGGTGTGTTTGTAAGGTAAGTGACCAACCTTACTGTCAGATGTTATTAAGCCGCCCGAGGGCCTCCGACCAGGCTTAACGACTAATATCTATCGATATTAACCGGGACCAACAGCTTAAAGTGCCTTCCGAAGTACGGAGATGCTTGTAAATAGACGTCACTTATATGGTCAGAATGGTCACCCAACCCAAACATGACCGCGCCTTAGGTTGCTTAACTTTAGGTATCATCGTATTACATACCTCATAATGAGGTATGTAATACGAAAGTCGAAATCAAAGTTTGGGTGCCACTGGCAAAGCAATTAGCCCTCAATCCAGATTTATAGTCAGACATTACGTTCCTACACTAGTTACACCGATCGCAAGTTTAGTTTTAGTACTAATCTCAGGTAATCCTCTATATGGGAATGTTCAAAGTTTACTCAATTATTCAATTTATAATATGTTATGCATGCGGCATCACTATTAAAATGTTCAAGGTGGGGTAAGCACGAATATTATCGTAACGTATTCGTGTCGTCCAAACGTCAGAGACTGTCAGTTTCCCCATACAAATTGACAAGTTAACGAAAGGTTAACGCTACGAATACGTTACGATAGTTGTTCATGCTCACCCCTCTAGTTATGCCTTATGTAATAAATATAGTGTATAAAAAGCACGTATGCATGTATTTGGCTCGTTCTTTTTTTAACCCCATCGAGAAACGTAAAAGAGGTATAATATTCACCCTGGTGTCTGGATAGACCGATTACAGTGCTTTTTTTTTCATTGGAAAGGTAATTTAATCACGGTGGTTTTTCGCTTTAGCTAATCAAAATCCGTCCAGCCATTAATGCTCACCAGCGGTTTTCCTGCTCGAGTCGGGGGATTTTTAACTGAAAAGTAATTTTACACCCTGTAGCTATCGGACGACAGTAGGTACATATAACTTGGCACACACAAGGTTGCATACTTCATAAAACTAAACGCTGTATTTCAATGTATACTTTCAACGCATATATTTCCGTTGGCTTTCTTTGTACCAGTAGCCACATACTAAACTTCGCTTACAAAGGTCGTCTGAAACTTTGTAACAATGAAAACGAAAACTGGAGTGAGTCAAATTGCACCAAATAATGTCACTTTACATATCTCTCTGTTTTTGCTCAGATTTGTGCTCCTAGCTAGACGGAGAGTAAAGCGTTGTCCTAAACGAGCAACTCATCGCAACAAGTGCGACGCAAACCTTCAAATGCCTGGTGTCAATGTCAATTGCAGCTCGTCCGTTTCTTGCGCTGTAGCACTTGCCGTTGCGTTGCTCACATGGGACAAAAGACAAAGGGACAATGTGTTTATATAAAAATAACAAATTAATGACTTTCACAAATGGTAACAATATTAAATTATATCGCGCATCAAAATCCCAATAATAGCTCTCTCATGAATATCATATCCATATATTAAACACCATGTTTAAACATGGTTGCTTGACTCCGTGAAATCATATCACGGCTCCGTAATTTGATACGTCTTCTGCACATTTTTACGTCCCAATGAAAATGACTTTTAGGGCTTCAAGACACGCGTCATGAATCTTGGTACAGTCTGAGTCAAAAATTGTTTTCCCGCAGTGTAGTTATTCTGTCGTAGCAGTTGAATAGATTCGTAAGGTTTTTTTTAAATAAAATATTAAATATACAAAAATTAAGATTTTGTATGGGCCCCGCTTCAAGCTTCGCGCTTGGTTCTCCAACCAATGAAAAATATCTTTTCAAAAATTACTTCCACGATTTAGTAGTACTATAATAGTTAAATTATTCTGCTGCCGGAAAACAACATTTTGAACAATTTCAGATTTATCCTTTGAAATCCAATCTTTCGGCAAAAAACTGCTTAGCTATCAAAATTAAGTATTACTTACTATATTTTTCACGCTGACTTTACGTGTAGACGAAGTACTTTGTGATTGCTACAACTTAACACCGGTTTTACATTATTACATTATGGTTATGACATGAAAATCTTTCATTAAAATATAATTAATATGCTTGGATTTCAGTGGTGAAAAGATAGCAAGGTTAAGACCCTAATATATGCGACGCGATGGCTACAAATCTTTAAACATCTATTCTCTTTATTTACTAACGTTTCAGTATAAAAAGATTTTCTTCAATAGAAAAAAATAGATTTGGTTCAATGAGTACTTCGGAGCATACAGGTTGAACCAACAACGGCCACGCAAACTTGTGGGTACAACTGATACACTAATGCCCCTCTTTCACTCATATAAACATAGTTTGGCAACCTTTTTTTTAGTGTCGAGATATGGCGGTGGACATTGAAATGAGACACATTTTCCGAACTATTTCGCGATTTATTTACATTTTGTTTAAACCTGACGTTTCGGATCCTTTTCAGCGTCCGTGGTCACAGGTGGACTAAAAGTAAAAAGGTATTTAACGTCAGGTTTAAACAAAATGTAAATAAATCGCGAAATAATCCGTAAAAAGTGTCTCATTTCAATGTAGTAGACATTCGCGTTAACCGAAGAAACAAATATATTGGCGATGGTTCAATGTAGCTGCCTGGTTCAAAGTGGGACACTCGAGTGACCCTACATATAATTAATATTCTTCTTCTTCTTAGCGTGTCGATGGAACACGAGAAATTTCATCGTGGCAGCCCAGAATACAGCCACTTGTATTGCGGATCGACTGCAGTTCATTAAATCCGCTGGCGTGCAGGTGTTGGTGCACGCCGGGCATGATGTTAAGTGTGCCATAGTTTGAACTGCACCACAAACACAGTTAATATGGTCGCGTCGCATCGCAATTGTCTCGTTAGTTACTCACGTAAGACGACGGGTAACTTAAGTTGGGAACTTCTTTATTTCACTTGCTTGACACCAGCTTTTCCGCCTGCGTTAAATTCCTGATGTCCTTTTCAGTTACACAGACACACACAGTTCACAGTGTAATCTATAAGAGTACACAATTTTACCACAATCGGTTTGGTAGTTTAGGCGTGAAAGCGTAACAGACAGACGGATTTCATACTATTGCACATTTAATATTTGGTATGTGAAATACGAATATTTAAAACTAGAAAAGTGCGACACTCTAGAATAGTTTGGAACTTAGAAAAAAATGTTATAGAATAAGTATTTAGTAGGAATTAAAAGAAGACATATTAGGTACCTAAGCTACTCACCTATATCACAGCTGTTCTAAGGCTCCTTAGCTAATCAATACGAAACCAAAGCTTAACGTTACTCTGTATACTCCAATCCGTAACACAAATAACTCGAACTGTAATACTTAACTTACACCGAATGCACGCGGATTTCCTCGTTCCCATGCCTATGGATGTGGTATGCAATCCGTGTTACGGTTAATACCCAGCTTGCTAGTCATTAGTGGATGTTACTGCTGGTAATTGTTTGTTGTGTGAAATTCCTGGTATAGTTGACTTTCGATGGTAGAACATTTGTGATTTAACATGAAATTGAATGTATTTTAAATAAGGTGTAAATAGGTTTATTTATTTTAGCTCAATTGCACAAAATTTAATTTGCACAAAAGGTGAACTTAACACCATGAGGCATTCTCTACCAGTAATATCTTTATTAATTCGTTTTGATGAAATTGATAAAAAAGGGTAAAGATAGTTGCCTTTTCAAACGAAGTTAACCGCTGCTATTACTTTATTGTAAACATCGAGTCAAGCAAGAATAGTCTATTGACTTTAGTCTTTAGTCTAGCGAAATACCATTTGCACACATAACGAAAAAAAATGAGATGAAGTTTGCAACTTGAAACTAAATAAAAGCTTGTAAAAACATCGGGGTTTTCACCGCGTCTTCTTTGTTCACTTAAACTTCGTGGCCAAATACCAAGGAAAAAACTCAACTTATGCCTAAAATTAACAAAATAATTTCGATTTGCGAATCTTAAAAACGATAAACCTAAAACCAGTTGCGAACGTTTAAGTCCTGAGCTGGCTTTTCAGATTAATTTTGACAAGATACTCAGACACCCTTGAAACTACTTGAATTATTAATATTTTGAAGCACCACATTAACAAACGTTTTAGTGAAGGAGTATTCTTGATACTTCGAAGAAAGTAAGTTTAGATAACAGTACGAAGAAAATCAGAAGGGCTTGACCTTTTCAATTTAATGATATATATTTTTAAAAGGTGTTACCTGCACAGAACGTATTTGGTACTTATCGTTTTTTATGTAATAGTAGTAGTATTTAGTCCATAATAATTATTCAATGTAACCTCAAACAATTAAAGAATATAATTTATTAAAATACATAAAATAATATTATATGACATCTTACCTAATATATAAATAAAAATAAAGGTATAAAAATAAAACGAAAATATAAATTTTATAAATTATAGTTTTTAAAACTAAAAAAACACGCTTTTATTGCTAACAAATAAAAGAAAATAATTTCTGAGTACAAATAATTTATATACCTAACAGAAGAGTTAAAAGCGTGGGGTGCTTGCTATAGTATATATTAAAATCATTATTTTATTGGTAACTATAAAAAGAAAACTATGAAAACGACATAAATTACACCCCACGCTTTTCACTCTACTGTAATATGAAATCTTTGTACTCAGAAATTATTTTCTCTTTGTTAGTTAGCTATAAAAGCGTGTTTTATTCGTTTTTATAAATTTTTTTTAGTTTATAAGGATAATGGAAAACTTATCAAATTATTGCATTGTCATCGGTACTTGACACGTGTTCAAAGTTACAAATTAATCCGATTTCTGGAAGTTGGTGAAAATTGAGTTGATGGAATCAGGTGTTACTTTGCGGAAATCCAAGACCGAAAAAGAGGATTATTTTGCTTTAAATTTCCACTATACGATGCCAGCGCAGGAACTAAAATACATCTAACTGAAATCGAAGGACTTACAATACCTACAACTCACAACGTGACACAGAAAATGCACCTGGAATCACAACACTGACACCAACAAAACACTCGACGCGTTTCGCCACTACACGTGGCATCCTCAGGAGATGTTGTCGCTTTGACAGACCACGAGATTCAAAGATTCCGTTAAAATGGACCATCTGACGGTTCCCAACTACAAATGGCGCTCATACAATCCCAATTCGCGCATTAAAAGTTACAGGACGAAGAGAGTACTCTGCTGGCATTACAAGTTACAGTGAGCGAATGAGTGTATGGGCGAGACAGTTAAATGATTCTCGGCTGAGACAGTATTTATTATGTACCAATCTGGTCACACGAAACGAGCACTCGGCCGAGTGCACTATCTCGCCCATCCACTCGGCCCATCAAGGCATCAGCATGTATAGACAAGTATAGACAAACCAAAATGACCACGGGACCATGGTGACCATGGAACCTTGTTTCCCGGCCACACCAAGTGACTACCTCGGCTTTTCTTAGTTCCTAATGAGTTTCGTGATCGGTAACTGCTCTTTAGACAGTTTTTGTTAATTAATTATTCATATTTTTAAGTATTAGTATAGATATATATAAATTAGTTTTTGGTGTCGAGATGACGCCTTAAAAAAATAATTACAAGCGTTACATCTCTATTATAATAGTAGTACAGATCAACCATACTTTTTCACACTTTATTATACTACTAGACGTGTTGGAAGTAACTCATAGCTGGATTATACAGCTTTAACCTGCAAAAGGGTTGTATAACTCACTGATAACGCGTTAATGGGGCCAGCTGACTAAGGGGTCGTTTTAAAACGGATATGTGTTTAGATTATGGTAAGGATGTCCTACTAAAGTCTAGAACCTACTTATGGAAAGGAATTTGCCGTCAATTATGACTGTGATAGAAACCTCAATACGTAACTTACTCAGGTTAGGTTTAAAGATATTTATTCTCATTAAAGACATAAATTACAGTCACTTACATGAGAACAGTGCTTACAATGTTCACACTTACATAAATTTCGTCCGAGCAAAACACAATATAATTATACCTACTAATAGAACATACTTATGTTAAATAAAAGTATTGTAAACATAACAATTATTAGAAAATCAAAAGTATTTAATTACTACGTGTTCAGCCAGTCTTAACTTAAACACTTTAAAAGAAGTTTCACTTTTAATATTTGCCGGTAATTGGTTATAAAGTTGAGCTCCTTCATACGTAAACATTCTTTTACCGTAGTTGGTTCTTATCTTCGGTGTAATAATAAAACTCGCTCGACGCGTACTACGCTTGTTTACCTGTTTGACTTTGGTGAGTGTCAGATTAGTATGGAGTGAGCTTGTTAAAATTTTTCGAACAAGAATACATGTATTGTAAACATACAGTTGTTTTATGGTCATTAAGTTTGTTTCTTCGTAAATTTCGTGAGTTGATTTTCGGTAATTAAAGTGAAAAAGAATCTTAATAATTTTGTTCTGTGCTATTTGTAGTTCAGCTAGTTTTGTTTTAAGACCACTACCCCAGATCTCAATTAAATAAAGCAAGTGCGGTTTAACAAGACAGTTATATATCGTGAAACGTATCTGTCGTGGAATACATCGAATGATATGTTTGAGAGATCCCATAAGCGATACTAATTTGGTTCGAATATGTTCGATTTGTGTGTTCCAAGTCAGCCGACTGTCCATTCTTAGGCCCAAATATTTTTCACAGATTTTTTCGTTCAAAGATGTGTTATTAATTTTTAATGGTGAATATGACGGCAAAGGTTTATTTTTGGCTTTAAAAATTACATAGCAGCTTTTGGATGTGTTAACAGTCAGAAGATTATACTGGAACCAGGAATATAGTTTATTCAAATCATTTTGAGCTTTTCTTGTCAAATCCAGTATGTCTGACCCAAAGTAAAATATGCATGTGTCGTCAGCGTATAATGTGACATCTCCGTACAAACCAATTTCCTGTATGTTATTAATATATATTAAAAAGAGTAATGGTCCTAGAATAGAGCCCTGTGGGACTCCACAGGTTATAGGCATGGCTAGACTTTGGATGTTGTTCTCAAATTTGACTACTTGGGACCTATCCTTCAGGTAAGACTCGAACATTTTTAGTGCAGAGCTCATGATGCCTATACTCTCCAGTTTTTTTAATAACAGTTCATGACTTACTGTGTCAAATGCTTTTTGTAAGTCGATGAATATACCAAGGGCAATATTTTTGTTATCTATATTCATTCTAATTTTGTTGACTAAATCCACAGTAGATGAGAGAGTGTTACTTTTTGGTCGAAATCCATATTGGTGGTCATATAAGAAGTTAATAGAGTTTAAGTATTTTTCCAAACGATTGAATATAATTTTTTCGAAAATTTTTGATACAACAGGCAGTACAGATATTGGTCTATAGTTTCCTGGTTCGGTCTTTGAACCTGACTTATATATTGGCGTAACTTTTGCTATCTTCAAACTTTGAGGGAATATTCCGCTACGCAGCAAATTGTTGAAACATGTTGATAACTTGTGAGCCATGAGATGAGATATACATTAGCTTTAGTATTTATACCATCTAATCCAGCACTAGCGTTAGAGTCTAAATTTTTTACAATTTTTATGATTTCGTCCGGACTACAAGGGGTTAAAGCATCGAGTTTTGAGTTATATTTAGTTACAGGCAAAGTGTAAGTATAATTGTCGTGATAAATTTTAGGTATTTTATGGGCTAATTGTTTACCTATAGATGAAAAATATTTATTAAATTCTTCCGAAATTATTTTTGCATCAGTAACCTCCTTTGAATCAATTATCAATTTTGAAGGAACACAAATATGTTTAATTTTATCACTGGCTAATTGATTGACTAAATTCCACATTTTTTTTGGTTTCTGTGCACAATTTTTAAATTCTTTATAATAATACATTTCTTTTGTCTTTTTAATTTTCTTACATACTTCATTTTTAAGTAGCTGATATATTTTCTTCATTTCTTCGTTTTCCGGGTTCTTCTTTAGTTCAGACCAAACGCGATTTCTTCTGTTGATATCTTGAATTATGGTGTTGTTAATCCAATCCTTTTGAGGTGTATTTAATATTTTCCGTTTCATCGTTTTACTTTCTTGAATATAATTTTTAATTCTATTTTCTATCATTTCGTAATCCTCATTAAGTTCTTCAAAATCTACTTCACGTTCTTTAACAATAGTGTAGAGTTTATTATAATCTATTGCTTCGTATTTATGAATCATCTTTGATATTGGTTTGATTTCTTTTAATTCTACGTATATTTGTCGATGGTCTGACATTGCTGATTCAATAAGAGCCACATGGAAACTATTATTTTTCAAATTTGTGCAGACATGATCAATTATTGATTTTTTTGTTAGCGAATCCCGTGTATGATATTTTTTGTTTATCTTGTTGAGTACAAAATGTCCTGTTTCAGATAATACCTCTTTGTATGTTTTAGAATATTTATCTTTTATTCGCAAATCAATATTAAAGTCTCCAAAGACAATGGTTCTTGGTCTTTGATATAGTTGTAAGTTGTATACATCAATGAATTTTTGAAAGTTTGTGTCTCCCGGCTTGTAGATTATTCCGATTTCTAGTCCATAGTTTTGTAGTTTAATCCAAAGATAGTTGTTTCCATCAATATAAGCTGATTCAGAAAGACTATGTTTTAAATTGTTATGAACGTAAGCTGAGACTCCGCCACCGATTGCATCGGTGCGTAAGTTAAAGTAGTGTGTATAGTTTGGTAATTTTAATCTGGCAGCTTGGGATTCATTTTGAATCCATGTTTCCGAGAGTATTATAATGTGCACAGTTTTTGGTATTGCTCGAATAATACACATCAATTCATCAAGTTTACCCTTTTTGCAGATACTTCGAGCATTTAGGTAGAAAAATGTAAGGCGTGATTTGCTGATGTGAAGTTCGTGATACTCGTTAACTAGTTGGTAGGTATTTCTGTTTTCTGTTGCATCAGGTCTTATTGTGTTGGATAGTATCAGTTTTTTGGAGTGATTTCAATGATACTAGGTGTCCCTTGAATGTATTTAATTGTAAGATTTCTTTCGCCCTTGGATTGGCGGCGGGCTAGTTCAGCTTTTAAATTTTGCAGGTATCTGTATTGTGCCGGGGTTTGATCGGAGTAACATTTAATATTCTCCGGTAATTTGTGTTTATTACGCAAAAGTTGCTTAGAAGAAATGTTGCTTTCATAACACACCTTTATTTTTCGGGATTTTTCTGGGTTATACTTTCCAATTCTTATGACTTTTATTGGCTTTGCAATATTTTGGTCTATAGCAGAAGTGATATTTAGTATGTCCGCCATGTCCTTTGCGATTCTTTCTTCTGCACTCGACGACGTTTGCTCCGGTAAGCCCGTTATAATAACATTCTTCTCTCTTTCATTGCGTTCTTGAACTTCACGATATAGTTTTTCACTCAAATTATCTTGGGACTCAGTTGTAAGTTGTCTAGATGCCGACAATATTTCTGTGTCTTTTGCATTCTTACAGGTTGATTGAAGCGAATTTAACCCATCTTCAAGTGTAGTAACTTTAGCTTTTATTATATTTTGCTCCATAGTTATGTTATGTGTCGAAGACTTGATCTCATTTATTTGAGATTGTACTTCTACAAGTTGACTTGTAATTTGAGTGATGTTCTCTTGCATCTTATTTATCACAAGTTCATTGCTAGTTGTGTATTTTTCTAAAATGGTAGTCATTCGCGTGATTTCTGAACGCATTTCTCTTACTTCATCCAAACAAATACATTCGTCATGATCATGTTTATATTTTCTTTTTCTGAACGTAATCATCGAATCCGTCTCCATACCGCTTATCTTTGACAAGTCGGGTTGAGACCCGCCTCCTGACGAAGTGTTATTGGGCGAACGTAGTACGCTCATTGTAATATGTCTTTAGCGTTAGAAAATTAAGTCGACAATTGCTTACGGCTGACGTGAGCCCGTCGAGTGCAAGCGAGGCGAAAAATAGCAATTGTACTATTTACCCGAGGGGGTGAAGGGCGCCTCTTGGGTCCGCTGTGTGTTTTGCTGATACTCGCAAACTTGAAAATATGCACTGGGTCACTCCTATTATGTTTGTTTTAAGCACTGATTTTGAATAACACTGTATTTAATGTTTTTAAATAAATTGACAACACGTCTGCTCCAGTTGACGCTCGGACGAACTCGAATCTCTCGACTCGTATTTAGGATTTTAAACTTTCGCGTTGCATTTTAAAACTAACTTCCAACTTTAACAAATGCTATCCAGCCGAAACATCGAGCAGTGAGTACCTCAAGACTCATTAAAATAGATCGCGTTTAGACCCGATAACCAATATTTACGTAACTTATTTGTTAAAAAAAAGCTGCAATGGTTAGACGATATAAGACCAGTCCAGCCGAAACGTCGAGCAGTGAGTAACTAATACTCATTAAAAGATATCGCGTTTAGACACGATAACCAGAAATTAGTGATAAATCACCCTGTATATCAGCGGATGAGGATCGCCTTATCTTTTAATTTACAGCCTGGCGTAATGCTGTAAGTGTACTAATCGCCAAATTACTCTGAATTAGTGCCGGGGCAGAGTGAAGGATCAGTGTGCGAACACTGTAATTCAGAAGGACTTATTCCGTATTTTGTAACATAGATATAGGTCGGCACTTCAATTTTTGGAATTGTAACAAGCATAGCTATGGGTGATACGCTTTACGAATCGTCTTTTAAAAATCAGAATTCGTTAAAAATCACAAACCGAGATAGTTTCATGGCGGGTGATATCATGAAACAACACAATTCCGTATGCAATTCGAACATTCATCCGTCATGACGTTTTGACGAATCGTCAATGACTATCCCGTGTATATGCGCCATTATTTGAATTCTATATCGGATAGTTGATACTTTATATAACAATATATGTGTATTCTTTTTATGTATGTTTTCATGATACAAAAACATGAAAACATACATAAAAAGAATAGCCAATAGTGAGCTAGCATAATATGTGCAGGAGTCTGCTAGCATGTTATAATGTTGTAATAAGGCGTTGTTATAAGTGCGACGCGAAGTGACGCGTCCAACTCTTTAAACGTCTTATGACAATGTCAATCGCATCTCGTCTTTTTGTCGCGTAGGTTGGTAGTACTTGTCGCGGTGCGTCACACACGCATGTGTACCATTTTTACTATCTCTATATATAAAAAATTCTCGTGTCACAATGTTTGTTCCCGCACTCCTCCGAAACGACTTGACTGATTCATATGAAATTTTGTAAGCATATAGAGTAGGTCTGAGAATAGGCCAACATCTATTTTTCATATCCTTTAGTGATAAGGGTTGTCCACAATAATTTATATGGTAAAACAACGTTTGCCGGGTCAGCTAGTTATTTATATGTATATGTGTATGTCTATGATATGAAATACTCGTATGTGATGTAAGTAATTAGCAGGTAGGTATGTATGTTTTTTAATTGTTTTTTATTTTATTTTATTAAGTAGGTTCTTTTTGGACCTGTGGTTGACTGGTAGAGAATGCCTCCGGCATTAAGTCCGCCATTGTACACAAGTTTTTTTTTAATAAAAGAAATAAATTCATTATAAAGAGATCTAAAATTTAACTTTAAATAAAACTAAAAAGCGCCACAATAAATTACTAGCTTGCACAATATCAGTGCTCTAAACACTACATTAATAACAAAAAGCCAAAACAAACATACCTGTATATTTCATTCTTTCAGCAATAAATCCTGAAGCGAAGGAAGGAAGTTTACCGTTGCCGCGAAAAACGCTTTTGAACTGGATTCTATTTAAAAATGTGTGCATTATTTGTGCAGGGGAATTTACACATTTCTTTGTACGATTTTAGTTTGTTTCTAATTCCTTTCTGTCATGGTACGGACGTGACTGTGTCCCGTTACTGGCTAGTGTGTACAGAATGTCTCGCAACATTTTTGTCCCCGAGATTCTTTACGTTGTTGACGAGTGACATGTTCCGAAACATGTTGCTCTATTTGGCCCCTAGTGTATCCGGGGCTTAAACGTTTAAACGGGACCTGAAAAACGGATTGCTTTTATTTTGTCGAATTAGTATTTTCTTCTGGATCCGGAATACTGTATTATATGTGAACTCGCTCATACAAGTACATACTATAAAACACATATGTGTTTTATCGTCCATTTACCTAAGGATATGCTTAGGTGGACCTGTTAAAAGGACGTTATAATATGAACATACACTAGGGCTAACTGCCTACAGAAAACTTAGAACTAAGCCTTATGGCATTAAATAAAATAAATTAATAAATAAATATTTCACAACATTCACACCAATTTTCTAGTCCCAGGTTAAGCTACGAGGCTTGTGTTACGGGTACTAGAGAACGGATAAACATGCTTACATACTTTTTTTGTAAATCTATACATATTATACATAGAAAACACCCAGACCAGTATAAACACATATGTTCATGCACACTTATGCTTGTACTCACCAATCGGTCACTGCACCAATCGGTCGTCATTGTAGTACTCCTAATGGATCTAAATAGTGTCCGTAGCAAACTACGAGTACCTGAAATTTCTAACAATTTTACTGTTCCTGTTAAACCAGGGTTTTGTTTCAAATTTATTTAAGTCTTGAATATAAATCTAGTCTGAATGAAAGCGGAAGGAAGCGCAGAGGAGAGGAAATACTGAAATACACTGGGCTGAAATTCAGTGCGACTTGAACTTTATATAAATCTTGCAGTTTAAAATTTGCATTTTGGAGTTTAGTCATACTAATAAACCTTTTATGATGGTTTTCTAAGCTACGGTATTGTTTGGGATCGGTGACCAAGCCGACCACTTAAGTAACGTCTATTTACAAACATCTTTGTGCTTTGGAAGGCACGTTAAGCTGTTGGTCCTGGTTAATATCAATAGATATTAGTCAGAGCCTTGGGCAGCTTAATAGCATGTGACAGTAGGGTTGGTCACTTACTTCACAAACAACGAAACAAGCCTCCATCAATCCGCACTGAGCCCGCGCAGAGGGGTATGGCTCGTACCACCTCATAAGTAAGGTGAGGCCCGTGCCCAGCAGTGGGACGTATACTTAAAGGGTGATGAAAGATTTTCAATCTATTAAATACTTTAGTTTTGAGATTTTACGCCAGGCTTGAATGTGACCTTCTGTTGCGGTGTTGGCAACATGTCAACCAATGACAGCGGCTAAATCGTCGACAGTCGCGCATTGCAGCGACAATATAAGCCTCAAGTGCCCTGGGCATTAAATTATGGGTAAATTCCAGACACCTAATTAGTACATATTTGGTACAATATTTTGTGATAACTTTTCTTGTTCTATTCGATTGTTGGTCCTTAACCCGAAGGTTTTCTGGAAGAAATTGATTTTAGGGATATGACCACCTTAATTGAATATCTTCTTCTATCTTTTTAATTTTTCTATTTCATCGTGGTGTTTAATTAAATGAAATCTATCAAAATAAGTCGATATTTCTTAAAGTTACTGTCATAGATATCAAAAGGAACCATTGCTTCGTAAAACTTTTGTTTAAATAACAACCTATGATAACAAGTCTAAAACTATTTCAATTCTATTCCAAAAACGGTTTAACTAAGCACTTTTCGAACTAATTATACTAAACGTTGGTCCCAGGATCGCCGATCGACCACAGAACTAAGATAATTAGTTGAGCACCGATAACGGGGGTATTAATGCGTCCGAATGTTCTGAGAACAAGTTCTGTGTCTAAGCTAACATAATAAGTTTTTGATGAAATAAATTATACAAATGTGAGTTGATATCGATTATTGAGAGGCATATTACAAAATTTTGACATCTAGATAGAGATTATATGACGGAACGAGGTGATACGACATAAGACTAAGGTAACTGATAATCATAATCATAATCATTTCAAAAAGTGTCAGTGGGCTGGCCATGTCTGTCGCTGAACCAACGAGAGGTGGAGCAGGAAGGTTCTCGAATACTGAACACGCTTAGGGAAACGTAGTGTGGGACGCCCCCCGGCTTAATGGACAGATGACCTGAAGAAGGCAGCTCGTAGTGACTGGATGCAAAAGGCGGGATATCGTGCGCTGTGGCGCTCCTTGGGGGAGGCCTACGTCCAGCAGGACTGTAACAGGCTGATTATGATGAGATAGAGATCGATGCAGTAAACAGAATCCTCTTTGCGGCGTATCGCTCTGTATATTGACAATAATTTTTCGATCACTTAATATGTAATTACCAAATTCCTACTTGGCGGCCTCCAATCTTGTCCTTTGAAAATCAAGTTTTTTGCAAAAAACATGCTTAGCTTTGTGAATTTTTTTGATAGGCCTTTTGAGTGTTCCATTTTTTTTGTATTTCATTTCCAGTCAGTTGTTCGTCAATAAATTTCGACAGCCAGATCGTTGATAGTCGCGAATGGCAGCGACAGTATACCATGCCCTGCATCACCTGCATAGTGTGTCCTGGGTTTAAGAGTACCTTAAATAACGTTCCAGAATATATTTCTGTGGCGTTATGTTACTGTTGCTAAGGAATGGAATTTGCTGCCGGCTGTTTCCTACCCTTAGTAATTTAATTATTTTTACGAAACATATGTACTTTTAAACAGAAGTTTATCCTTCAGTCACTTAATCATTAAGTAATCTAAAAAAGATTGTGAACTTATGTATAAAAAAATTGAAGTATATTACAGATGTTTGATCAGACTTCTTAAAAAAAATAACCCATTATTATTTATTTACTGAAAAATAATCCTCGCTTCAGTTAGAAACCTTAAATGGTTTTGCGTCGCATTTAATATTTAAACAGTACCTAATTATTATGTGGTTCATATCTCATGGGAAGTAAATCAGCGAACATTTCTAAATTTGCAGACGTAATTGGATTGACAACCCAACTCTGTCGCAATTTAATATTTATTTCATCATAACAGTCACACTGTGTGAAATTAAAACACACTTAAATAAAAATAGACTGCCACAGGCTGGAATCGAACCCGCACCTCTCGCAAGGCGGGCGATTGCTCTTCTTATTGAGTAACCCTGACTAACTTATCGGTCCGAATTTCTTTAAGTGCTCCTTAAGCTGCAGCCAGCCATGATTCATCACTGTTGAGGTTAGATACCTGTAATAGATATTATCAGCCTATATACGTCTCACACTGGGCACAGGCCTCACCTCAACTACGACGTGGGGCGAGCCATACTCCACCACGCGGGCTCAGTGCGGATTAGTGGAGGGGTGTGTGTAAGGTAAGTGACCAACCTTATGTCAGATGTTATTAAGCCGCCCAAGGGCCTCCGACTAGGCTTAACGACTAATATCTATCAATATTAACCTGATACCTGTAATATCCGAATGAAACACCTTTTCAGCTGTTTAACAATCGGTTAAACGTCCGGCACGCGTATGTTATGTTTTCGCCATTTATTTATTAAGTTCCCGATTTAATAATAATTATATTTGACGATCGCATGGTGCAGTGGTCTACATGTCGGCCTTCTAAAACCAAGGGTCGCGGGTTCGATCCCCGCACAGTACAAGCATAAGTGTGCATGAACATGTGTGTTTGTACTGGTCTGGGTGTTTTCTATGTATAAAATGTATTTATTTACAAAAAAAAAGTATTTGAGTATGTTTATGAGTATGTTTATCCGTTGTCTAGTACCCATAACACAAGCCTCGTAGCTTACTTTGGGACTAGAGAATTGGTGTGAATGTTGTGAAATATTTATATAGGTATATTTATTTATTCAAATTCAAAACCTTTATTACATGTCACATTACATCAATTTGGTGTAAAAGTTTAAATGATATTGGTACATGTGACGCCCTGCACAGGGCTAATATTATGATCTGACTGATTTAAATGGATTCAATGATATGTAAGGATGTAAAATTAAATTAATCCACTCTACTACTAGTAATATAGTATCATCGTTACACTATTACTGAATGTTCAACAAACCAAAATTAGTTTGCTCACACTACCGGGGATTGTTAGACCCTACGGCCTTACTCCGTACGAAACCGTACGCATTTCTACTGTAACCATCTCGCTGGCTCATACTGTTATGTTGGCATGTGTGACAGGGACGGATACACAGGATAAACACACATTTTCATAGTAAGACCTTACCATTAAAAGTTGTGGAAATAGGATTGTGTGGGCTCACAAACTGTAATGCATATTGGATTGTTGCCTACATATAATTACCTATTGAAACTGACTATCAGTTTATATGTGCAAATTACTTCACAGTTCAGTGTATTCTCTGTGCAAATTACTTCACAGCTCACGATCATGCAAGATTTAGTTAGTTAGTATATCCACTGACTGCCTCGTTGGTGTAGTGGCAAAGTTTCTGCCTTACATCCGAGAGGTTCGAATCCCAGGTCGAGCCAAAATTGTTTCTGAGATTTTCTGTAATGAATTTGTCAAAAACAGCTCGGAGTCGGGAAGTTGGCGGTGTTACACCCCCGTGCTTCGCTGCGAACATTAAGCCGTTGGTCATGCGCCTGATATCTCTCCGGTCATGTCGGACTGCCGTCTCACCGAACTCTGAGAGTGATGGAACAGTGAAGGCACCGGTGTATTGCGCTCACACTTGTGCACTATAATATCTCCTGCGTAGTAGGCTGGTCTCTGTTGAGATTGGCCGCCGTGGTCGAAATCGGCCAGGAGGACTATTAGTATATCCAATTGTATTTATCTGAAGCCATTAATGATGTTTTCAGAATACTTTACTGGTTGCAAATTTTTGGGAATCACGCTTAGGACACACCTGCGTTTGTCTGTCGCTTCGAGTAAGCGATAAGCTAAGCTTCAGCCTTCTCATTCGGGTGAATGTTAGGTGAAAAAATAACTTAATTATTTTTATGAAACAATTGTCCCAGATTGAACTAGGTCAAAAGCGACCCAATATCATAATAAAATTCATTTATTTCTGTAAGTAGGCTAAGAACTAGCACTTTACACGTCCCAACATATAAATTAACCCTACCACCGCTTCGGGACAATTTGGGCCAGTGCTGAGAAGAAGCGGCGCAAGAAACTCGGTCACTATTGTCATTGCCTCTTTTCAAAATTGATTTACAATAATTGTAATTATTTGCATTTAAACATTTCCATATATCTTTGTCATTTATATAATCATCAATTTTATAATATCCTTTCGACATTAATACATCTTTAACAACTGTTTTAAATTTATCTAAAGGCAATGAAATTAAATTTTCAGGTTATTTATTAAAAAATTAATACACATCTACCCATAAATGAGTGACCAACCTTATGAAGCCTAAAATGTGGAACGGCAAGCCTATTTTTTTGTCTTGTGTTGAAGTTATGCAAATCGCTATTTTTAGGAAATAAGTGTAAGTTTTTTCGAACGTAACGTAGGTTTTCGTAAATGTATTGCGAGTAAACTGTAAGTATTTTAACTTCTTTAAACAATTCTCTAAGTGTTTCATTTGATTTAAGTTTATAAATAGCCCGCACGGCTCGTTTCTGCAATACGAAATTGTCTCTATATCTGCAGCCGAGCCCCATAGTAAGATGCCGTATGACATGATACTGTGAAAATAACTAAAATAAACTAGTCTTGCCGTTTCAACATCAGTCAGAAACCTTATCTTTCTTACAGCGTATGCAGCGGAGCTTAGTCTCTTTGATAAGGTCATGATATGAGGACCCCACTGGAGCTTATCATCTAAAGTAATTCCCAAAAAAGTTGCAGTATTTGAAGTAACTAGTTGTTCATCCTTAACAACAACCTTTGTTGGAACTTGTCGGACATTGGGCATTGTAAACTTAATGCATTTAGTTTTGGTCGCGTTAAGCAATAAATTGTTAACGGTGAACCAATGAAGTACTCGCAAGAGAGTACCATTTACATCGTCAAACGATTCTTTACCCCTTGGAGTTTTAAAAAGTAGTGAAGTATCATCAGCAAATAACACTATCTCACAAGCACCGTCGACAAAGTATGGAAGGTCATTAATATATATCAGAAACAGTAACGGTCCCAATATCGAACCCTGGGGCACACCCATAGTGAGAGGTGCTCCAGGAGACTCTACTCCATTGATAGAAACCTTTTTTGTTCTCTCAGTGAGATATGAATTAAATAAGTTACATGCATCAGTTGATACACCATAATGGCGTAGTTTTCTCAACAGGGTCTCATGGTCAACACAATCAAACGCTCTAGAGAGGTCACAAAAAATTCCCACAGCATCATGCTTACTATCATAGGCATCAAATATATGTTTCAACAGAGCGACTCCAGCATCAGCAGTACTGCGACCCTTTGTAAAACCAAAAAACCATAAAATAATGAACGCAAGTTCCTTGTTATTTTTCATTCGACGTTTTTTTTTCAAGTGGAGGGCTTGTTTGCCGCTTTGTATCACTACATAGTATAAAACAAAGTCGCTATTTTTCTCTGTTTGTTTGTCTGTATGCTTAAATCTTTAAAATTACGTAACGAATTTTGATGCGGTTTTTTGTAATAAGGTAGAGTGATTCAATAGGAAGGTTTTAGGTTTATGTATAATAACATCTATTAAATAATGGAGAAATACTGTTATTTTCAGGGTTTCTAATGTGGTGTCGTAAATTCTTACATTTCTTGCCGCTTACATTGCGTACGCAGGCTCAACCTTACAGGATTTATAAAAATAATATACTAAGTATTGTACACCTTGAAAAGGTCTACAGAAAAGTCCGCGATGGTATATGTATATCTCTTATCGATATTCCACAAAACCATTTTTTGTCATTTACTTTTTACGGCAAATAATAGCTAATTTTCGAAGCGATTTTAAGCACTACAGCATTATTCCTTATTTAATTAAATACCATAAATAGATTGTTGATTTAACATAGATTTATATGGCCTTTTACAGCACATCATTTCTTTGAATATTTTCGAAGATATTACAGATTTAAAAATACATTGCGTAGCGTTTGCGGTGGTACCTATCGGCCGGCAGCCGGGCGACGCGACGCGTTCCTATAAATAGCGCGTCAGACATACATATACGAGGGTGAATCAAAAAATTCTTGGAATCAATATTAAAAAATGCAAAGATTTAAATAATAATATTTTATTTTTCTACATAATCTCCCTCCAATGCAATGCATTTAGAATAACGCGTTTCTAACTTCCTTATTCCTTGTGAAAAAAAATTATTTTCTTGACTCTCGAAAAAGTCCTCTACGGCAGCTATAACCGCGTCATTATCGTGAAATTTTGTTCCACGAATTTCCTCTTTTAATTTTGGAAATAAGTGAAAATCACTTGGGGCTAAGTCCGGAGAATATGGTGGGTGGTCAAGGAGATTGAAGCCAGCACAGCGGATTGCGTTGAGCGCAACTTCCGATCGATGAGCAGGAGCGTTATCTTGAAGGAACAACACGCCCAACGACAGTTTTCCACGACGTTTTTCTGTAATCGCTTCACGCACTTTCGGGATTAAATTTGCATAATAGGGTCCAGTAATCGTCTGGCCTTTTGGCATGTAATCAATAAAAAAGGATTCCTTCACTATCCCAGAACACAGAGGCCATAACTTTGCCAGCGGTAGGAGCAACTCGAAATTTCTTAATGGATGGAGAGGATGGTCGTTTCCAAGACATGCTTTGTCTTTTAGTTTCAGGATCAAAATGGTGGACCCACGTGTCATCCATGGTGACAAGACGACGGCAAAAATTATCCGAATCATTTCGAGATTACGCTTGGAAATTTCCAAACGTCGCTTTTTGTTTTCGTCGGTTAACATTCGTGGCACCCATCTTGCAGACACTTTTTTGAACCCCAGTGAATCAATTAAAATGGATTGAACGCTACCAAAAGATATCTTTAGGATCTCAGCTATATGTTTTATAGTCATTCTTCTGTCTTCCAAAACCAGATTCTCAACCTTTTTGACATTTTCTTCTGTAACGGAGGTTGAAGGCCGCCCAGAACGCGGGTCGTCTTTACAGCTTGATCTACCTCTTTTAAATTCAGCCACCCAGTACGCAACCGTAGAATAGGGTACAGCATCACCCCCTAATGTCTGCTGAATGTCCAAAAAAATTCCTTCGTAGACATTTTTTTCAAACTGAGATATTTTATCACCGCACGTAACTCACTTTTATCCATAATTTTGACTTTTTAGCAACTCGTTGCACAAAAAATTTATTACATGCGAACGACCTGACAAAAACAAGTGACAGTGTGCATAAATATAGTGTGATAGACACTCTTTAATTTGAATATCGAACTTGATCCAAAAAGGTTTCATATATATGCACTTCTAAGAACTTTTTGATTCACCCTCGTACATATAGGTATATGAGGCAGGTAAAGACTATGTAAATATTGACTATCAAAAAGTGATGTGGTGTATCCTATTTTGATAAATAAACATATTGATTTTTTTCGAATTTTGCACCCTTGCGAAGCCGGGTCGGCCCGCTAGTATTAGATAAAAAACTAACTATGAAATGTAAGCCAAAGCCTTTATTCAAAACTTTCCAGTTAAGAAACACCCGAATGAGCCAGGACAGTAGCTTATGAGTTTCAAAGGCTGGACGGATTTTGACCAGCCATAGCTAAGAACCACTTTGATTAAATTATCTTTCAAAAAAAGAAAACCATTTTGAAATGGGTTATTCGTTCGGGAGCTACGATGCCAGTCGCTCACACAGAAAAACATATGCACACACAAACAGACGTAGAGGTCAAACTTACAACACCTCTCTTGTTGTCGTGGCTTAAAAAGAACGAATGTTTTTTTAGTCTGCATCATATTATTATTTATCTGCACATTTTGGTCGTTGTAACCGCAATCGTCTCAATCAATCACCGCGGCCAAATCCCTGACATTTCTAAGTCGCAGCGACCGCATACCGCAGGTATGCTCTGGGCCTTAGTCTGGATCACATTATTATTTATTATTATCGACAAAAGGCATGTTCTTATTCTTGTAAAAAAACACGGTTGTCTGTAAAGTCGGTTTACTGACGATAGTTAAACGTGACAATGTCTTTGTCGCGTTGCCTCTTTGTCGCTCGTTCCGCGCTCTCGCTTGCACCTCAAGCCTTGAATGGAACGCCTCAGGGCGAAGTAACGCCGCATGCGTCATGTTTTTTGGTACGTGCAGCCGGCTCCATCGAATTATAAGACGTTGTCACGTCAATAAATAATATTTTTCAGTTTGTTCTCCCTAAATAACCATTTCTGCTTCCTATCATGGACTAATTCAATTTTGATATGACATTGTTACACACGATACGGTTCGTAGCGAAAAAGCTTTGGAACTTGAATTTAGTTTATTTATATATTCATTACAAAGCTTATTTATGGGACCCGGAGAAGAAAACTTATAAGTCAGCCATTTGGCCAATGTCGCATAATACTTTTTAAAATTGAAATAAACTTATTGGCTTATATAAAACACATACTTTCATCAAAATTTTACATACCAAGTTATATAAAAAAAAACACGGGTTGCACTCCGGGAGTGCCGGCAGAAGTGAAAACTTAACAACCGTCTTACGGTTTTTCGATCAGCATCACGTGACCTGACGCGAGTTTCACAGTTTCTACCCATGCCACAAAAGTGCTCAACGCCGCTAAAGAAGTTTTCACTTCAAAAAAAAATAACAATCACAAAAATATATCGAATCCCTGGCATTCCCCTGTCGCGGCGACCGCAAGCCGCAGGAGTGCTCTGAGCCTTAGTCTGGATCACATTATTATTTATTCTGTCTTAATATCCGAAATAATTATTGACACGAGACATGTAATCCTGTAAAATAAATAAGATTTTTCAGTCTTTTCTCCCTAAATAACAATTTCTGCTTCCTATCACAGACTTATTCAATTTTGATATAACAATGTTACACGCGAAAAACTTTTCGCCAATTTCCAATTTGTCGCTGAGCCGTTATTTATTATGAAGAATTTATTTGTAAAGAAATACAAGATATTTTCTCGTCGCAAGCGATGATGTAGGTTGACCACAAGTTGGTTTACCAATCACTAGTTATACAGGGTGGCGACAATTGAAACTCTGTTTCATCCAATTTGTTTGGATGAAATTTAATCCACATACAGAATGGTGACGACCATGTATGTGTAACAATTTTCATATAAATCTGTTCAGCAGCTAAGACGTGAACGCGTAACAGACAGAAAGTCATTTGTCGCATTGTCTTCGTCTACCTTTGAGTGAGTGAGTGAAACTCTTGGAGTTGGAAATTTTTCAAAACGATATTCCTGTCGATTATTCAAAATTTCAATCCGCGCTGAGCCCGTGTTCTTGAGTCCATTCGTACCATCTCATAGTTGAGGTGAGGCCTGTGCCCAGCAGTGGGACGTATATAGGCTTACTAGCGACCCGCCCTCGACTATGTCCGAGCATACGTAGGATTTTACATCATCAGTGTCAAGTCAAGTTTAAGTAAGTAAAATTTGAAGAAGATTGTATCAAGGAATGTTGTGGTTCCATACAAACTTTTTCGCCCTTTTTAAGCCCTTTATATATCAAGAAATTCTGAAGTATGTCATTCATTATTTCTTATTAAGTACCTAAACACCAATTATTAATTTAACTTCAAAAATGACGAAATGAGACACTTTTTACGGATTATTTCGAGATTTATTGAAAACATTTTTTCAGGTTAAACAAAAACGACGAAGTTGCATAAAACTTTTTCCCCATTTTTACCCCCTTAAGGGATGAATTCCCAAAAATCATTTCTTAGTGCTCCTCTACACTACTAAATTCGTTGACTAAAGGTTGCAATATACTAAATTTCAAGGCCCTGAGCCTGTTGGTTTGGGCTGTGCGTGCATCTGTAAGTCAGCCAGTTTTCCGTTTTATATATTTATGAAGATTAAAGAGAGGGAGACAAATTCAAAATGTACGTTTATTGCCCCATCTGTCCAGATAGATCGACCCAATCACACGTCCATAAAGTTCATGCCAGCGTATCCCTTGTAGTAAGATAGATATCATCGTAAAGATACCGTAGTAGATTATCATTTTTGCTTGTCAACAGAGTCAAATCACAAGCTTAGATACAATTTATCAAATTGTATTATTTAGCTTCACCTGCCTCGTGTATGTCTGGTTTCAAATCTTCCAAGCAAAACTTTACCTACTTCCCAGTATCTGATTGAGCTGACTTCTTTAGTACTTGTTTACTGTGTATACTAAAAACTGCCTGCCTCGTTGGTGTAGTGGCAAAGTTTCTGCCTTACATCCGAGAGGTCCTGGGTTCGAATCCTAGGTCGAGCCAAAAATTGATTCTGAGATTTTCTGTCATGAATTTCTCAAAAACAGATCGGAGTCGGGAAGTTGGCGGTGTTACAACCCCGTGCCTCGGAAAGCACGTTAAGCTTGGTTGGTCCTGGGTCTGATCTCTCTCCGGTCATGTCGGATTGCCGTCTCACCGAACTTTGAGAGTGATGGAACAGTGAGTGCACCTGTGTACTTCGCTCACAATTGTGCACTGTTATATCTCCTGCGTAGTTGGCTGATCTCTGTTGAGATTGGCCGCCGTGGTCGAAATCGACCAGGAGGACTAAACTAAAAACAAATCGCAGTCGCAATAGCATCGCAAAACTGCTCTCTTCTGAAATCCACAAACTAAACAAAAAAAAGAACCTAAAAATCACTGTTACTTTACAATTTATTAAAATTTCCGCTGCAGAGTACGCAAATTTAATAACTTTCCACGTTTGTTTCTCAAACAAGGACATAACTCACATCATAAAGGAGTATGAAATTTAATTCCATTCTTATCTAATAATAAATGCTGCCTCTTACATTATTCATGGTTATCCGAGTTCACCTGAAAGCAATGACCTGTTTCATGTTATTTGATTTGTCTCCACGACCCTACTCGGGATGGAAATATAGGGTGTCAAACAATCTTGAGCTGATTTCAAAATAAACAGGTGAGTTTAGTTTTTGTATATCAATAAGTTTTTTGAAGTAATAAATTACTGAGAAGAAAACTTAAAAGTCAGCCATTTGGCTAATGTCTCATAATACTTTTGAAATATTGAAATTAATATATTGGCTTATATAAAACAATAACATCAAAAATGAACAATCACAAAACCCATCAAATTACAAAAAACCTACTAAAATTATAAGATAAAGCAAAGACCCAAAAAGGTCCCCGACTCAGCAAAAATCACGTTATATTAGTATATCTAATTAGTATACCTAATGAAAAAGAATGGTGTTAAAAACATAGCAAATATACAGATTGATGCACAGAACTGAATTTTCCTTCAGGCCCATCGATCTTTAGATTTGCAATGTTTTAACGCAATTGATTACTTTACATGTTAATTACAAAGATTGTACTTCGTAGTGGCCTTCGATTTTTGCTTTGAAATTCAAGTTTTCGGTAAAAAAACTGGTTAGCTGTCAAAATTGTTGTAATATGAGCCTTAATTCATTGATCTCTCCATTCAATTATGCTTTAATTTCTCAAGGCCGGTGTGTTTTAAATTATTGCGGGTCGTCATGTCTCATTTCATTTCATTTTATCCGGCCCCAATGTCCATCACCCATACATATTAAATTCTCATAAAACTTCAAAAAAACTCTCATGGGTACAGGATGACACCCTGTATTGCCTTGTTTTAGAGAACTTTAGATACAACTCTGAATGGAATAAAATTCACAATAGCCGGCGATTTAAATGAACACACATTTTGTTAAAAGCGCGTTGGGTCTTTGTGACTAAGATTGAAAGGCTGACTTCTTTTGTGAGACTATTTACAAATTGATTCGTACTCCTGTAATGGATTTCAACTTCAAGTTTTTCTGAAATACTATAAAGATATTAGACATTAAGTCCACCCTTTGTTCATTTCTTGTGCAATAAAGTTTTAAATAATAAAATGATAAAGACACAGTACCTACACATGGCGTTAGTACGACAAGTTTCCCATTTTTTATGCAAAGTCACTCTTATAACAGCTATTTAATATACTATATCTAACCGCAGTTTTATATCTTTAAGTGTTTTTTATCTTAACATAAACTTTTTTTTAACTACATATAGTGATATATCAATAACGGTTTTCCAACATAATATGCTCTATTTGCCGAATCGTCATGCATTAGCCAGTTGATACAGTTTTTATGTCTGTGTCAAAACGCCATTATCTCATACATTTTGCATGAAAATACATTATAAATTATAATTATAACTAACACTTATAAAACGGTGTAAAAAATATACTCGTATTATTTTTGTAAAAATATAATATTTTTTTCACCGTTCGAGAAGTATGAATTATGATAATTGACCCATAATTTATTATGTATTTTCATGCAATATATAATATAAATATATTTGAAAATTAATTATTGATTACAAAAAACAAAATTTTTGAAATGTGTTATCAATTAAGTTTATTTTGTGCTGATTTTTAGAAGCCGAATTCATAAAATAAAAGACAAGAATACAACACTCACACAAAAAATAAAGTTACATCATTCATGAGTAGGTACCGAAAGATCGTGTAAGTAAGTATAGTTTCATGACTGTACCTATCGCGAATATGGGACCAAACATTGGTCCCAAGACGCTCGCAAACATGTTTCATCGGTACACTCGGCAAGAGAAATGCCCGGACACTTGTTGTTTCGACCTTGTTATTTTGGGATCAAGGAAAGCTGCGAGGCCTGGTGGTATGTTCTATGCCGGTTTAGATTTCAACACATATAATATTAGGTCCTTACATATGAAATTGGCGTTTTGTCGTACTGGCCACTTTGATCACAAATTTTTCCTATTTGGTTAGGAATTCGAAATTCAAATTTATACAGCTATTTCCACATGTAGTTGTGTTTCGTAAACCGTCATTCATTTGTTTTTTTACTTATCTTTTTTCTGTTTGCATCGCTCAATTTACAAAATGGAAAATTTGAAATATCGCGTTATTTACGAGTACGAGTTCCACCGTGGCACCAGTGCTGCGGAAACGGCTCGAAGGGTTAATGATGTGTATGGCGGTTGTGTCGCAAAAGAAAACACAGTGCGTTTTTGGTTCCAACGTTTTCGTTCTGGAAATTTCGACCTGCAAAACAAGCCCCGTGGACGGCCGGAGACCCAAGTTGATAATGAAGAATTGAAGGCTATTGTGGAAGCGGATCCATCGCAAACCACGTCCGAGTTAGCTGCAGGCTTTGGCGTTAGTGATAAAACTGTTTTAATCCACTTGAAGCAAATTGGGAAGATTAAAAAACTTGAAAGGTGGGTTCCTCACGAATTGAGTGAAGCAAACCGGCAAACGCGCGTCAACTGCTGCGTTACATTACTTGACCGGCACAATAACGAAGGGATTTTAAATCGAATCATTACCTGTGATGAAAAGTGGATTCTCTACGATAATCGGAAGCGCTCATCGCAATGGCTGGACCCTGGCAAGCCAGCCAAAGCCTGCTCCAAGCGAAAATTGACCAATAAGAAGTTACTTGTAAGCGTTTGGTGGACTAGCGCCGGTGTCGTTCATTACAGTTTTCTCAAATCTGGCCAGACGATTACGGCAGATATCTATTGTCAGCAATTGCAAACCATGATGGAAAAGCTAGTTGCTAAACAACCAAGGCTGGTCAATCGCTCTACGCCACTGCTGCTTCACGACAACGCTAGACCACACACTGCACAACAGACGGCTAGCAAATTAGAAGAACTTCAATTGGAATCTCTAAGGCATCCACCGTACTCCCCGGACCTTGCTCCAACAAATTACCATTTTTTTCGAAATTTGGATAACTTCTTGCAAGGGAAAAAGTTCAACTCAGATGGGGCAGTCCAAGTCGCCTTCAAAGATTTTATTGATTCCCGTTCGAATGGTTTTTTTAGTAAAGGGATCAATGAACTACCTATGAGATGGCAAAAGTGCATAGATTACAATGGCTCATACTTTGATTAAATAAATATGCTATATAAAAAAAATTCGACTTTTTGTTCCTCCCATACAAAACGCCAATTTCATAGGTAAGGACCTAATATTTTATTCGCTCGCATAACCGCTCGTAGTCTGTCGAAGCGACTACATCTCCTGAGGATGCTACGTGTAGTGGCAAAACGCGTCGAGTGTTCTGTTGGTATCAGTGGTGTGATTCCAGGTGCATCTTCTTACAATACAACTGACAACGAGACAGCAGTTGTGAGTGCTGCAACTTCCAGCTCTAGTTTTTTCAAGTGGTTACAGCTGGATGTATTTGGCTTCCTGCGCAGGCGCCGTTAAGTAGAAATTTATAGCAAAATATTCTCCTTTTTAGCTTCACATATTATATTATTTCCCTCTCAAAATCTGAACTTGAATTGACTTCTATCGGAATTCAGGACTTTCTATTTGAGTTGGTTAAGCAAGTTCCCACCTTTAAAACTTGTTTTTACCACTATTAAAAAAGAGGGGTGTTATAAGTTCGTATTCTGTTTGTGTAAGTTTGGATTTTTGTGTGTCTGTCCTTAGCATCATTTCAGTGTGATTTATTTTATTCGAAAGATATTAAATCACGGTGGTGCGAATGGCGGTTTTTTTACTAAAAAGTTAGTCTTTAGTACAATACATAGGAATATTCTGAAAGTTTAAAGACAAAGACAAGCGGTACACATGTACAAAAATCAAGTGAGTCATATTTTTGACATTCTGTAACATTATTAAAGTGAATAATAAATTATTTCAGTGATTCACGGTCAGTTCGATATTATATTTACCGACGGCCGAAAGGTACTAAGATTCATTCCAAAAAGCAATCCACGCTTACAGCCATTTTTATGAAACTGACAGTTATCTATCTTTCCGTGAAAGGTAAATAGAATATTGAAACCAGCTGTTAGTACCTTCGGTAAATTGTATGAATAAAAAGCGGACTGTAAATTTAGCTGCTATATTCTCGCCCTATTACAATAAATTTCTGAATCGCGCGACAATAGTAAGCGACGGCGATGAGTGCGTATGGGCAAGTGGCGAACGTTCGGCTCGGGCGCTCGTGCTGTGGTCGTGATGACGTAGTTGCTCGGCCGGCTGCCTGCGCTCCCCTCCCGCTGCCGCGCGGGTTTATGCCGATGTTGTCCGAACACCAGCCGTTATTGTAACACTCGTCTGCGTCCCTGGCGACAAAACTTTCTCAATTTCAATCTCGCTATATGTCGAAGTTGAAATGTTTACTGTATTTCTGATACCTACTGTAAACATTCAATTATCTTTGGCAAACTACACGTGGGCGAAATTAAACTTATTTCTATCTTACAATTAAAACAGATCGGGAAGAGCTGAGCAACTGTGGTAACTCACAAACGGAGTTAGTAGGGTTGTCCAAATCTAAATATATATAAAATTCTCGTTATCACAATGTTCGTTCCCGTATTCCTCCGAGACGGCTTGAACGATTCGCATGAATGTTTGTGAGTATATTGGGTAGGTCATACTCCTTTTCATACCCCTTAGCGATAAGGGTTTTCCACCCTTAACAAATATACGGCAAAACAACGTTTGCTGGGTCAGCTAGTAATATAATATTATCGTGAGCTAACGACCCAAATTCAAATTCAGTGATAGATTTAAAAAAAACGAATGATTTAGAAAAACAGCTGGTGAACAACAACGGCTGGACGGATTTTGACCAGACATAGCTAAGAACCACCGCGTTTCAATTATCCTTGGAAAAAGCCGCTTTGAAATCGGTCCATCCACTCGCGAAGTGCGAACTTCATGAAAATGCCACTGTGACTCGCGATTGACAGCTTGTCAACCAATAACCGCGACTAAATCGCTGACATTCAAAAAATGGCTTGTGGAAAAATGATTTTATAGCATTCAAGAATATTAAGGTTCTAATTAAATAAAATACTATTGTAATTGTCATTATAATCTGCTGATATTGTAATTTATTGATACTGTAATTTATTTACGTTGTAATTTATTGATATTGTAATATGAATGTAATTTATTAAAATATAAATAAACGTGCATAGATAGAATCAAAAAAACTGTCGTGTTCAAATTTAAGATCTTACTTAACGTTTCATTGTAACGTCATTCTTAATAAGTTGTAATAATAATTAATTAAGTGATCCTAATCTACATAAACGAATAATGCCTGAAAACTGAATCACGATATGGCGGATATCTTTAAAAGGGTTTGGTCAAACAGAAATTAGAACCAAAGCACGAAGCGTTCTTGACTTTGTGAAGTGATGAAACTAACGCGCTACCGTCAACCCCTTACCCCGCAGGCTGTTTGGCAAAGACTATTCCATTATAGTTGTGATTTTTCATATAAAACGTCACACCTAACGTACAAATTTCACTTGTTCCTTACGTTAAAAATTTCATGCTTATATCAAAGCAAAGCTTCCTAGGAAATGGCAAAAGAAAATCGAGGTAGCAACTTCTCAAAATACTTATTCCGTTTTTCAACGTTCAATTTGTATATTAAGAAACTCGCGGAACTTTTAAAAGATTATTTTCAAAGTGTCATCAGATTTAATCAGTCCTAAAAGTAATAAAGAAGTGAGCCAGGTGGCAACCCCGCGAGCTCGGAAGATTTTAAACAACAGCCCGAAAGTTTGGGGTTCCTTAATAAAGAGGGCGCGAGTGGCAACGTTGTATTCTGTTGGATGTTTAATTGAATTTAGGACGTGTGTTGTTTTGCAAGGCGCTTGTGGCAGCACTTTGGTAGTGATAACCAAACTTCAACGACCTCAGGCGCGGTCGTGTTTGCGATGAGTGACCTTTTCGACCGTATAAGTGACATCTGACGACCGCTTGGTGCAGTGGTCCACATGTCGGACTTCTAAAACCAAGGGTCGCGGGTTTGATCCCCGCACAATACAAGCATAAGTGTGCATGAACATGTGTGTTTGTACTGGTCTGGGTGTTTTCTATGTATAAAATGTATTTATTTACAAAAAAAATAGAATTTAAGTATGTTTATCCGTTGTCTAGTACCCATAACACAAGCCTCGTAGCTTAATTTGGGACTTGAGAATTGGTGTGATTGTTGTGAAATATTTATTATTAATATTATCTATTGATACTTGTCAATAGATGTTACTTCGTGCTTTGGAAGGCAAGTTAAGCTGTTGGTCCTGGTTAATATCGAAAGATTATATCGTTATGCCTGGTCAAAGGCCCTCGGGCGGCTTAATGACATCTGACAAAAAGGTGGTTCACTTACCTTATGACTATAACCCCTCCACCTTATAAACAACCCCTCCACCTATCCGCATTGAGCCCGCGTGGTGTGTGGGTCGTACCATTTAACAGCTGAACTAAGGCCTACGCCCAGCAGACGGAAGTATATACGCTGATGAGATAAGTCGTTTTTTTAGAAGTGGAATCAAGAACCGGGTGCTGGGTTGCCATGACAATAAACGTCATTAATCACACATTCACATTTTCATTTGTCTATCCTTTAACTTTTAATTCTCTAAGTATCTTTTGTTTCCTCATAAAAATACCCTGGAAGGTAGATCATAAAGGGCTTAAGCTTCCACCATGTACGCTTGGATATAGGCGGCTTTAAGGGATCTTATCTTATTTTTTTTCAAAATCGTGCCTTCTCATCACCTCTTTTCCAAACTCTGTGAATCTCTATCTTTCTCTTTCCCGCACTCCTCCTCCTACTTCTCCCCTTCCGCACTCTTTTTACATGACGCGGCCTAATATATCGCTTACTGGTTCTTTTCTGCTGCGATCTGCAGTTGTGATAGGTCATCATATCAGCCGTATATAATTGTACTAGATGTAATATTTAAGAAACTCGACCTGGGAGCTGACCATTGCAGGCCACTTGTAACTGGTCAAATAGGAAATATTTTCTGTGGTTATTCATTATCATCATATCAGCCGTTCGACGCCCACTGTTGAGGCACCTCCCAAAAGATCTCCACCGCGGTGGTTCCTGCACTGCCCGCATTCAGCGGAAATTCACCAGATCGTGGGTCACACATCAAGTTAATCACTGCGGTATCTTCATCATCAATCGCTTTCCATTTTCCCACGTTATCTGGGATCGGCGCAGTATGTTTCTCTCTTTCAAGGTGGCGTGAAGGCAGTGGGTGCCCTGGCCTACATTGCACACGCCACCGCCGTCGGGAGGGAATAGTGCCGTATCCCCGGCTATTCCCCCTGACCCCCCCACCCCGCAAGGGGAGCGCGCTGGGCCCACCGTGTAGGCGGGCACGCTGTCGGAGGTCGGCATGGACGTGAAGGATTGGCCAGCACCCATGTCACCTCCTAGTCAGGGAAGGGATACCGCTGGTTTTTGGTGGGTAGTCCCCTCTCCGCATTTTCCCCGAAGCCGTGTCATTTTGAGGACGCTGGGAGTCCCACACACGACTGAGGCCCCCTGGCCTCGGCTAGGGCTCTAAAAGGGTTTTCCTGCGAGAAAAAAGAAAGTATGTTTCTCTCTTCCATACCATCCTATCGTTCGTCACTGACTCATCCTCCCCTTTCATACACATATCTCTCTTCACACAATCAATCCATTTCTGCCGTGGTCTCTTCCTCTCGAGTCCTCCACTTACATACTCATTACTCTCCGCGTAATGTGGCCCTCGACCGTTCTCATACCGTGTCTATACAAAGCCAAACGACGACCAACTATTTTATTTGTCACTGGTGCTGCGGTTTCCTATACTTACGTAATAGTTGATTTTGCAACGAAAATGAGCAGCTTGAACGGCTCCTCAGCCGTGTGTACTTACCACGGCGTCAGATTAATATATGTGATTTTATTTATTATTATTATTTTTGTATTACCGATGTGACTTGTATTATTTGTTTCTTTTGCTAATTCAATCGCCCATAAGCGCTTTTGGGGTGTAATAGGATTGATATTTCATAAGCTTGCGGGTTTTTATTAGATTGTATCTTATCTTTTTTCACGGGAATTTCCCATAGGTGAGGGTTTTTTTAGGCATTTTCCGGGACTGTCCGTGAACTAACAAATCAAGAACCGCCCATCCGCACTGAGCACTCGAGGTGGAGTATGGCACGTACCACCACATAGTTGAGGTGAGGCCTGTGTCCAGCAGTGAAACGTACAAAAGCTAACGAAATGAAGTAATCAGTAACTGTTGTCACCTTTGAACTTGAGACAGAATTTCAATTAAATTTAAATTGACAAATCAGCGCTTTGGAGTACTCTGTAAGCTGAGGAGGTAATAAATAAATAAATAAAAACAACAAGAAGCAGAAGTCCCAAACAGCACAATCGTGGCAGAAACACATCTCCATGAAATAAGACTACAGAAAACATGACAGAAGATAGTTAAGATACATCCTAAGTATAACGATACAATACGTGTACATTTTCACAACACAAGCACATCCGTACGTCCAGAGAAAATTAGTGGTTCTAAGCGTTAATCAATAGCAGTTACATCAACCCAAATTACCTGAACTCACATGTGACATAAACCAGTTAGAACAGCCAGAAAAGTACCATAGGACATTTCTGACTTTGGGGCACTTAAACTGGACCAGCAAGAAGTTAAAGAGTAGTAGTTGAATGTTTATCTTCTTATTGTAGTTTATCATAAAATAGACCGCCGTACCTAATGGAGACTGTTGATTGACTGATTTCCACTGACGAGTGGCGTGAGTCTGGGTTGCAGTGGTACCTCCGTTGTTTCCTTACATAACAAAACTACTGTGGCGACCTCTACCGTTCGCCATCACAAGGGTATGACGGTGGCAATCACGACAGCGAGCGCTGATACGGCTCCATAGGCTAGATGGCGCTGTTAGCCTATTACCGCACATGGACCGCGGCATATATGATTTAGATCCAGAATAATATAGATAGACAAATCAAGATGATGTCTATCGGATCTTGGTATCCGACTATAATACCCGGTCGGTAGGAAGCGCTTCCCTTTAGCTTCCTAACTCTAAATCTGTTGCGCCAAACTACTTCCGTAAACTAGGTACTTTTGTATCCGAGCAGCATGAATCCACATTAATTCATTGAATGGCTGTTTTATTAAAGCTACATCACCGAGACTTCACATCTGCCCGCATACCCAGAACCGAACCTTGCCCTAGGCTTGTCCCTCCACCTTTGTGCTGAACGTGTTTACCGTGTGGCCATGTTTGAATTCGACCGTTTTGAGCAGTTAGCGTATGAGTATTTGACGATGCCTGAATACATTTGCTCTTGGAAGTTCGGATTTGTCTAGTCAAAAACGGAATTCCATAATGCCAAAGGTGAAATAAAATACTTAAAAATAAAATAAATTAAATACCTTTTTTTTCTAGACTACTTTTCATCAATCACTAGATTTTTATTTTCGACAGAGATTTAAGGTTGATATTTTGCTAATGATAATACTCACTATTACCGCCGTTAAGTTTTGTTTGTTAAATTAAGATACATATAATGTCAGGATTTCTAGAGAAAAAAACCACCGATGATTTGAAAGAAAAACGATACTATCTGTCCTCAGCTCAGCCATACCTACATAAAGTGTGTGGTTGACTATTTCAAAACAATAAAGCAATGAATCAACAAATCAAAGAAGTCTTCAAAAAAATGGGTTCGCGGCCCAAATTAACTTTCGTATGTTTTCAATGTTAAATAGAACACGACCAAGGGCGGACCCTTGTCATGTACGAGTAAGCTCTTGGGCCCACAGCTTTACGTGCCCATTTTCAGCTTTTATTAGTTCAGGCAAGATAATTCTAACGATTTCTAGAGGTATTTCATGTTATTTTAGGTACCTTTATTATCCAAAACTTCCTATTCAGCGTTCTTGTATCTTTAACAACAATTTATTACATTTAACGGTAGAAATTTGGTGCTTGGAGCGCAGTGGTGACAGCGCTTTGGTAGTAAATACCAAAGTTAAGCAACCCAGCGCTATCATATACGAGTAAGTGACAACTACGAAAGAATCCACGTGCTTTGGAAGGCACATTAAGCTGCTGGTGCCAGATTCAGATTATTATTCCTAGACATTAGTCGTTAAGCTTAGTCGGAGGCCCTAAGGCGGTTTAATATAAACTGGCAGTAAACTACATTTACTCCACAAACATCTCTCCACCAAAGATTATTTATTACTTGGCGTTTCTTCAAGGCCCGGTAACGCCATCTTTTGAAGATTAAGGTGAGTTCAAACAGGTTTCTTAGACATTGACAATCTTGCCTTTCCAAATTTGCTTCCACTAAGCCGGACTGAGTACTCGTGGTGGAGAATGACTCTTACAACATTTTGACTGAGGTAAATCTTCGTACCTAGCAATCCACTGCTGGATATCCTGCAGATAATTTTGATGATGAAGAGTCATTTATTGGGTTGGTCCTTAGCACCAACCCAATAAATGGCTCGAAGCAGTCGTTCAGTTCTTCTTGGGACTCGTGTACCTCGTGTCCTAAATGGCATATGAGTTTTATAATAACCACATATAAGGTTGGGCTGGAAAAACTCTTCAATGGTGACTGCGTGTCGGGTGACCGAACGCGGTGGAGGATCTTTTGGGGGAGGCCTGCGCTTAGCATTAGGCGTCGAACAGCTGATATGATGGAATGAATAACCGCAGAAAATATTTCCTAATTGACCAGTCGCAAGCGGCCTGCAATGATCTGCTCCCAGGTCGAGTTTCTTATACTACATCTAGTGCCTAAGAGAAAAAGAGAAAGAGAAAAAGAGAATTATTTAGCTTTAAATTTCATTATGAATGTTTTGTTGGTGTCAGTGTTGTGTTTTGTATCGCATTGTGAGTTGTATTGTAAGTCCTGTGACTTTCAGCTCTAGTTATTTCAAGTGGTTACAGTTAGATGTATTTGGTGCGTGTAGTGGAAATTTAAAGCAAAATATTTTTTTTTTAGCTTTAGTCACGGATTTCCGCAAAGTAACGCCTTATTCCATCAACTTCTTCTCGACCAATATTAACTATAAGCGTGCCCGCCGGCATTACCCACCCGTATGTGTCCACTACTAGGAGTAAATAGACGAACCCAGACCTTTGTCATGCGGGCTCATGTTCCGCCGCTTTTCGTGTCCACTGTCAACCTTTATTACTTAAGGATAGTTTATTTACCGGAAACTACACTTTGGTGCAATGATTTTAGGCGTTTTTGAAGGCAATGTGGAAGTTTGTTTATTATAACTTTAAACTTGCGTCGAGTGTGTTTTTTTGAAAACCATTTATGAGAATCTCTACGGAGTACTATAAAAATTTCGGGTTGCTTAAAGCTTTCGTTCACAAAGGGTAAAAACGGGACCCTACTGAGAGTCCACTGCCTCTGCAATAGTCTTCATGTCGTGGTTACAAGTTTTCCCCTTTACTGCTTGGATCTTTTCAGATAAAGAGTAACCAAGCTGTTAAAAGATAGACTTACCATTCTGGGCCACATCGTCACTCAATCAGGTGAAATTATTGCCAAGTGTCCGTATAGTATATCCACACTAATATTATATATGTGAAAGTTTCTCTGTTTGGATGTTTGTCCGTGAATAACGCTGAAACTGCTGAAGGAATTTTGATGAAATTTGGCATACAGACCGCTGACTTGAGTTACAGGATACTTTTTGTCCCGATTAAATACTCCCTCGGGATAAAACAGGAATCTTGAGTCGCTCATTTCTTTTTTCTAAGAACAACGAGTAGGGCAACGTCTGCGGTGTCGTTTAGTAATAAATAAAAATAAAATAAAAACTACAGATGATGTACTGCCACTATAAAGACAAGTAGGTATGTATTATAATCATTTTTTAATTTTTTTATAAACCCATATCATCAGTGGGATGATATGGGTTTATAAAAAAATTGCAAATTGCTGGGCAAAGGTCTCCCTCAAACTCCTCCACTGTTCCCTTTTTGCGGCTAAGGATTAAAAAAAACATTATCAAATTAAGTTTTTAGTGGAGCTCTCATACAAAAAAAACATATTTTCCATTCGTAGACCAGTCCGACTCACACTTGGCTAACTTTCCTGTCTATAAAGTCAATCTGTTAAAACGTTACGACCGTTTGATTGGATTGGACGTTAGTAGAACGTCAATATTTACGAATGGCCCTGGCGGCTCGTTTTCATTGATTTATAGAGGTTCTTTTATCATCGAGAAGTGTCAAAAAATTAAGTAAATAAGTAAGAGCTAGCGCTCACATTCGGATACTATCGCCGCGACTAGTCACTGGCAACGTTTGAACCAAACGACCACTTTGGTGTAACGCTCAAGAAATTGACTATTAACCAAGAGGTCGCGGGTTCGATGTCCGCACTGTACAAACATTTGTGACATAAACATGTCTGTTTGTAATGGTCTAGGTGTTATTTATTTGTAATACCACTGTTGATTTGTGCTTTAGCTACTTACCACGGAGTCAGATCAATGTATGTGATGTTGGTGTATATTTTAAAAAACTCCGCGAAATCGCTGAAAGTCACGAGACGCGGCTTCATGCGACAGTGTATACGTAATGCACACCATTAAATAAAATTCATTCTAAAGACATCACAACATAATATCAGCCTTAAGAATTTCCACCGCGATCGGTCGTGCGCTTCCCGCATCCAGAAAATGAAAATGAAAAAAGTTTATTTCAATACATGTAAAAAACATACAATGCATAGTGGTTGGGACCAACCTTTTAAACATACAGGGTGTAAAAAAAAACCTTAACGAAGCCGAATAACACATATTCTACCAATTGTTACGATCATTTTTTTCCTTTACATCATACCTGGGAAGTTAACGGTTACTGAGATATTGATGGTTAAAGTTTGAAAAAAAAATGGATGATTTTTACAGAAATGATTTCTGTCCGTTAAAACTGAACTTTTTTCCAAAGAAACATGATTCAAATTTTCACTAGTTCTTTCATAAAAAGCCTCTAAATGGCACACTCCGCAATGAACAGCGCACACTCGAACCGAACCGCGTCGCGGCGGCGTAAAGCAACACGCCCCGCGGTGACTTTTCCGCGTGCTAGGCTTGTTTCCACTATGAAAGAAATATTCAAAAACTGATTTTCTCTAAAATAATTCATAATTTCAGATGCCTTTACACTAATATTTTTCTGCAGTTCGTATTATTTGATTTTTAATTGGAATTCAAATGATAATTAGTCACTCAGTCGGCATTGCACGCGGTGACGTCAAAGTGTGTTATTCCCATACAAGCTCTATGAAGAAAAGCGTTTTGACAGTTGATAAAAAGTACGTCAACGATTGGTGGTGTCAACTACCGTATTAAATTATTTTTTTTGATGTGAAAAAATAAAAGTTGTTTCCCAGCCAAAATTTATTTTTTATACGATTTGGTTTGATGTACTGAACGCGTGGTTGACGGCTTCGTTAAGGTTTTTTTACACCCTGTATAAATGCTTGTGTCAGGAGGTCCCGCTCTCTCTTAGTGGTATAAGTTTTTACATGCAATATTTAAATTTTACATTAAACAAGTGAGATTAATAAAATTTACCAGAAGCTTCCCGCGACCTTCGCCAGATCTTTGGTCCACCTTGTAGGGCTTGTCTAAAGACGTGTAAGCAGACATAATGCTGAAGCTAATTATTTACGACGGAGTCATAACAATGCATGTACACTTAGCCCAACGAGGCAAAGACTGAGTCTACGATAGAGCGAGCTCGCCTAGAAGATGCCTGTTCACTCTAGCTTTGAAAATTCCTAGGTTGTTATTGCAGGGAAACACTTACGCAGGTAGTGAGTTCCACTCTTTTGCAGTGCGCATCAGGAATGTAGATGAGAAGCGCTCGGTTCATATTAGTGGAACATCGACACGGTACGGATGGTATCCCGCGGTACGTCTGGTGGTGGTTGCTTATATAAAAAAATACAAATCTTAGTCCGAAATAGGTCAAAGCGGAAAAAGTTCTTTGTCTCGCCTACACCACAATACTCACATGTAACGAAATACCTGCCCGTATGTTTACACGACTGTAGCTCAGGGATTTAACCCCGCTCCAGAGGCCGTACTCCCTAGCAACGTTTCGTTCATATTTTCGAGTCTAGCCAGCGCGTTCGCACGCTCGGTCAAGTTCGTAAGAGTGACAGGGATGGCTACATCCAAAACTACCGTCGGTTTAGAGAATAGAGTGAGCTGTCTCACTGGTCTATTGTTTTACGTGCCGCTGTCCCTTTTTAATTAGGGTTGTCAAAAGCTACGCAACTCGGTAACAGGCGCAAATTCGTATGAAGTTATATTTTTTAATTTCGTTTCGTGTACGATGACGTGACATTGATGTGTAAATAGGTACTATTGGTTGATTTTGATATTCCTTTTATTGCCGTTTGAATTATCAAATTAGCAAGAAAGAATTATATAAATTCATATTATTATCTTATTATTATGGCCTGTGCCCAGCAGTGGGACGTATATAAGCTGTTGTGATATTATTATCGACTTAATAAGACGTAATTTCCAATAAAAATTCAGATGTACAGAATAATGATGATGTATGACTTTATTTTCAAACGCAAAGAATCTTGTAGAGAGGATATAAAATAGCCTATATTATGTCACCAAGAGTTGCAAAATCCAGTCTCAACTTCAAACCTTTTATTATTTCATGGGAACAATATTAAAATAATAAATAAATATTTCACACCAATCTCACCAATTCTCTAGTCCCAAACTAAGCTACAAGGTTTGTGTTATGGGTACTAGACAACGGATAAACATACTTAAATACTTATTTTTTGTAAATAAATACTTAATATACATACAAAACGCCCAGACCAGTACAAACACACATGTTCATGCACACTTATGCTTGTACTGTGCGGGGATCGAACCCGCGACCCTTGGTCTTAGAAGTCCGACCTGTGGATCACTGCACCAAGCGGTCGTCGAAAATAAAAGCTAGCCAACTTTTTAAAGTTACATAATCAACTTTAGCGGCGGACATTATAAATGAATGCTGAATCGTGATGAAGCGAAAAAGTTTTTTAATCACATTTTAAATTCGCGAAATGGACGTTATAAATTAATTAATGGCTATGTGGCAACCCTATTTTAAAAACGTATTAATTTGTAAGTCGTAAAAGGTTCCGTCGAAAAGTAGAGCAATGGCGTATTAAAGTGACGAATTTCAAAGAGATAATTACCTGGAATCACTTTGGAAATATTTTGCAGTAAAAAAAAAACAGTCTGAAGCAGGAATCGAAATTGCATCCATGGGAATTCGGCCCGTGTGCCTAAACCACTCTGCCACTGCCTGCTAATACTTTCCTAACGCGTGGCTGCGTTCACTTCATCTTTCTCTTACCTATATATAAAAATGAATTTATGTTCGTTAGTCTCACTAAAACTCGAAAACGACTGACCGATTTGAGTAATTTTAGTCTCGTAATTTGTGGAAGTCCAGGGAATGTGTAATTTTTCTGCGGGCCTGCTAGTCTTATATCTTCTCTTATATATAAAAATGAATTGATGTTCGTTAGTCTCGCTAAAACTCAAAAACGGCTGAACGGATTTGAATCATGTGAGTCTCCAAATATTCGTGGAGGTCCAGGGAAGGTTTGAAAGGTAAGAAAATAAAAAAAACGGGCAGGACAACGTCTGAAGGTCCGCTAGTCTTCTTCTTATATATAAAAATGAATTGCTGTTCGTTAGTCTCGCTAAAACTTGAGAATGGCTGAACCGATTTAAATAATTATAGTTTTAAACTATTCGTGGAAGTCCAGGGAAGGTTTAAAAGATCAGATAAATTGAAAAAATCAATGGGCACAACAACGTCTGCGGGGTCCACTAGTATACTATAAAAATGAATTGCTATTCGTTAGTCTCGCTAAAACTCGAGAACGGCTGAACCGATTTGAGTAATTTTAGTCTTGAAACATTCGTGGAAGTCTAGGGTAGGTTTAAACGATAAGAAAATAGGAAAAAACATCGGGCAGGATGACGTCTACCGAGTCCACTAGTAATCAATATAGGACTGTCAGTAAAGATAAAATTTGCCATTTAAACGGTTCGTCATAGATTCTTAAGCCTTAAAAAAATTATTCACAAATGTTTATCTCAAAAACAATTTTTTTTATTTTATTTAATAGCATAGACTTTTTGCATGAAAATAATGGCACATGAACTTGAAATATTGTCTCCGAAATTTCCCAGCCCATCCTTAAAAGTCCAAACACTTCATTTGGCCCATTTTTTTACCCTCCCAATGTCAAAAGGTCATCCCTCACCTCGGTCCAATTTTCCACATCAATTCTCACGTGAAACATCGCATTTTTACTCTGTTGACCTGCAGAGTCAGGGGTACTACTGTGAATGAATTTTATTTTATTTTAAATTTTTTTTTATTTAACAGTAACTGACAACCGTACCATATTTTTTTACGACCACACCACTAAAAATAGACATGTTCATGCACACAAAATTAAATGTTTGTACAGTGCGGGGATCAAACCCGTCAACTTTTGGTCTAATAGTCAACTTCTTAATCAATACACCAACCTGTGTAATGCTACCTCATTTAATCATTACACCAAACTGTGTTTTGATCCCCGCACTGTACAAACATCTGTGCGCATGAACATGTCTATTTTTACTGGTGTGGGTGTATATTTAAATATGTCTTTATTTACATTTATTTGTAATACCACTGTTGATTCTTATATCTGTAACACAAGTGCTTAAGCTACTTACCAAGGAGTTAGATAAATGTATGTAATTAGTATTAACATTGAAAAATTACTTAGCTTTAGATTTCCGCTCAGTTACGCCGGCATAAGTACCCAACTACACTACCTGTGACCACCGACTATGTTAGAGAACAAGCACATGCAAAAAGCACCGCCCGCCCTCCCACAAATCGCATGCAAAACAGATAATGCAATAATTAGTACCAACACCGACGTGCAAAAGAAAACCTCAACGCGTTTCGCCGCCTCACGCGGCATCTTCAGGAGGAGATGTTGTCGCCTCGGCTGCGCTCCGACGACAATTGTATAATTGTTATATACAATTATACAATTGTCTATTGTTATATGTAATTGTTTTTTATATTTTTATATAAACTATTATTTGTCTCATAAATAGCTGTGCCTCTTAGGTGAAGTTCCAGTTATTTCCAGTTTAGACATACAGCGAGCGAGCGAGATAGAAAAAGTCGAAAATGCTGATGTGAAGTGATATTTGTTACAGAGTAGGTTCACATGTCAAACACGGCCCATTCCACTTTAACATGCGGGAACGTAAAGAATTTTTAATTAAATTCCACAATGCTGCCGGATTGGAAGATAATTACGGAGTATGCACTATCGCAAAATTAACATCCTTTACCAACAATAAGTAAAACGGTGTTTAAATCTGGTTTCAGTTATATCTTGCCAATTATAAATCTATAACTATCTCAATATCTCTCTATGAGGCCCTCGGACGGCTTAATAACATCTTACAGTAATTTGGTCACTTAGAATTAGATGTAGTGAGTATGGCTCGTACCACCTTTTTTTAAGTTGGTAGGAATGCATTTACGCACGGTCTCCGGCTGCCGGGTGGGGCTGCCGGAGGTGTGTGGGTCTTGTCCTATAGGCGGACCCTACCCACTATATTGCATACACCTATAATATATACAGACACCATTGATCACCGATGCGTCAAGCCTGTATGTGGCCACATCTCGGGGATCATCTCCCTTAATCTTTTAAGATGCGCGAAGGTCCGTGCGCGCCATCTTATCCCTTTTTACCAGTATCCACGGACCTAGGGACTAAAACCGGGAAGGTCGGACTGTCAAACCGGCCCCCGTCCTCCTCATCGCTTGAGGGTTGGGTTGGCGTGAGGAGGCACTGGGTTACCGCTCCGCTTGTTCTCAAGGCTAGCGGACGACTTCTTTTGGGGGGTGCTGGGGCGCATGTTTTGGCACCAACCCTATGGTCTTCCGGGCGACCGTGAGCTGCGCATAATGCACAATGCGGTGGGTCGCTGCACGTTGCAGACTTTGTCCGGGTTTCCCACAGCGGTAACAAAGACTGCTGCGATCAACCGGGGCCCCACATCGCGGCTGAGCATGGCCTAGCTCCAAAAAGCGGAACATCGTTTTGGGCGTGGATCCAGCATGATAACCCGCGCTGCGATTAGGAAGCTGCCAATTGCCAGCTTCTTGGCACTCGTCGCGGGAAACTTGGCCCAGCACTGAAGAGAGCCGGAAGGGGTTCGGCGAATGTCCCCCATCGTCACTTGTCCAACTCTCCAGCCTCCTTGTTTTGCAAGCTCGACTGCTACGTCTTCTTTATCAACCGAGTCATCCAGGCACATAACGCGGATTTCCGCCAGTTTCACCGGCCTAGAGAATCGGACTAGCTCCTCCGGGTACAGTCGCCTAAACTAAGCGACCAAAGCGTCTGCTGCTATCGTCCCATCTTGGCCTCCCTCGATTTCGAGCCGTCTGGCCCCAGTAGCTGCTTCAGGAACCCTGAAGGCGTACGTTCCATGTTGGAAACCTAGAGCCACGTAGTCTACTCTCATTGTCGACTCCTTGAGGAAGGATCGGTAAGAGAGGGAGAGATCTGTAGCCTTGGGCGTCAATGTCACTACCACCGCTGACGAGCTAGGGGGATGGCTTGTACCACCTTATAGTTGAGGCCTGTACCCAGCAGTGGGTCGTATATAGGCTGATGACAACGATGTCAGAAGTAAGTAACCCACTGAGATCGGTTCAGCCGAATAATGCTCCGAAACAATAGAATATCGATTGTGTCCGTGATGTTCACGATTGACCGGTTTAACTCCTAACTATTCCCCCATTCAACAGACCGCTCCCTAAACCCAAGGAACAGACTCGCCTCATCTTATCGGTACCTATCTGACCTGCAAGGTCAGAACTGTTGACAAAGAGGTATTAAATATAGAGCGGAGACCCTTTTCCTACAAAAAAAAAACAGTCAAAAAAGTGACAGTGTGAAGAAGGATCCCACACACTCCCACAATCGCATGTACCTCTAGTATAATTGAATAAAAAATATATTGATCTGACTCCGTGGTAAGTAGCTTAAGCACTTGTGTTACAGATATCAGAATCTACAGTGGTATTACAATTACACTTAAATAAATACATATAACACCCAGACCAGTACAAACAGACATGTTCATGCACACTTCTCATCTCTTGGTTAATAGTTAACTTCTTGACCATTACACCAAAATGGGTTTTTAGTAGATTTTTTTAAGTAGCGCTGCTGTTGAGCGCTTAGGGTTCCTGCTCTATCTGTTACTCTTCTATAACCTCTCCCTGTTCCTCCCTCCAGGTCGCACATTAGCATAGAACGTGATCTGAATGCAATGAAGTCGGAAACTGACAGAGGCTGGACCTGATTTTGGGGTTACGGATTTTTAAAATGAAGATCCAGGGGTGAGACTAGAATTTACAATCACAAAATATTACTTTTGAGGTAAGGTTTTGGTCCTACCAAATGATCAAACTTTCGCGCTAGCGTCCTAGGCACACCTTGTGTGCGTAACTCAAACATGAAGTTTGGGTCGTGTCTATGGATACATATTGTCGTAAAAAAATAAAATAAAATAAATATAAGATTCTACGAAAGTGTCCATTTATGATCCATTCCAAAGAAAGTTTTCTAATGCCATGTATTTTTTACACTGGAATATAAGTTACCGCCAGCGCATACCTACGGCAAACTGTTGCTGCGACTTGCGATCGACAGCGTGCCAACCAATCAACGCGGCAAAATCGCTGACAGACCCTGGGCTTAGTAACGAAATACGAAAACTTGAACTACTTTAGACATCACATCATTTTGACGACCAGTTTGTTGTAATGGTTAAGAAGTTGACTATTAACCAAGAGGTTGCGGGTTCGATCCCCGCACTGTACAAACATTTGTGTGCATGAACATGTCTGTTTGTACTGGTCTGGGTGTTATATGTATTTATTTAAGTTTATTTGGAATACCACTGCTGATTCTGATATCTGTAACACAATCAGATCAATGTCTGTGATGTTGTTGTATATTTATTATTATTTTTAACCATTCTCTTTAAAACAATAAAACTTTATAAAAACCAAGAAAACATTAACTAAACCATGAAAATGCATTCGTTTTACAAACTGAAAAAACATTTCATACTACATAAAAGTTTTCCTACAAATAGCCTTACAAACAGTTTTCCAATCGCATAAAATCGCTCGGAACTTAGTCGGAAAATGCACCTATACGAAGTTTACAAAAAGCTTTTCCACTTCTAATAGGTTTTTAAGTGTTGCAAAGTTTTGCTAGGGCTGCCAACTTTGAGTTCATAGTTTCAAATACTTCAGTTGGCTGTTTACTTTGGGAAAGCTGCATTAAAAGTACTTACGTACTAAAAGCTGTTTTAGGAATTCATCATCATAATATTTTGAAATGAGACACTTTTTACGGATTATTTCTCGATTTTTGTACATGTTGTTGTAACCTGACGTTTCGGACCCTTTAATTTCAGCGTCCGTGGTCACAGATAGACTAAAGTGTTAGTAGTCATTATATAGATTGAAAAAATTGTAAACTACCTTCACTCAAAAATATTAAGTTACGTTCTTATTCACACGAAACGAGCTAACAAATAATATTTATATTGCATACGGGCATTTTAATCTTCAGTCTATTTTCATTATTTGATAGCGATTAGGAAGGCTCAGGCTACACCTGCGGAAAACGGTCGCTGCGACTCGTGACTGTCAGCGATTGAGGCGCGGCGGTTGGTTGACACGCTGTCAGAAGCGTGTCGCGGCGACAGAGAGACGCAGGTGTGCCCTGACACTTGTATTGTTTTATAAAAGCAAAAAGATCATTAATTAAAATTGTTAATAAATCACTATTTTTTTGCAACTAACTACTTGCATTGGCTAGTTGCTGCTTGTTTTTAGGGTTCCGTACCTCAAAAGGAAAAAACGGAACCCTTATAGGATCACTTTGTTGTCCGTCTGTCCGTCCGTCCGTCTGTCAAGACCCTTTTTCTCAGGAACGAGTGGAGGTATGAAGCTGAAATTTATATCAATTACTCAGGTCTACTGTCCCTTGAAGCTGTGAAAAAATCAAACTTCTAAGCCAACGCAATCAAAAGATACAGCCGTTTATGCCGCAAATTTTCGACACTTGCAAGGGAATCAAAACCTACAGGGTGCTTCCAGTGGTGAACCTACCTAACCTACAGTGGTGAACTCAGAATCTTGAAATTTGGTACGAAGCAACGTCTTATAGCATAGATAAAGGAAAAATTACGAAAACCATAAATTTTTAGTTACATCACATAATATATATTTTTTTAATAATTTTAAACTTACTACCCATTTCCTCATAAACGCGTAGAGGTATTAAATTGAAATTCATACCAAATACTCAGGTCTATAATACCTTTAAGCTGTAACAAAATCAAACTTCTATGTCAACGCAATTAAAAGAAACAGCAATTTAAGCTGCATATTTTGAAACTCGCAAGTACTCGCAAGGGAATCAAAACCTAAAGGGTACTTCCAGTCGACCTAGAATCTTGAAATTTGGCATGAAGCAACGTATATAGCACACATAAAGGAAAAATTCCGAAAACCTTAAATTTTTAGTTACATTACAAAATATATATTTTTAAATAAATATAAACTTATTACTTTTTTCCTCATGAACGCGTAGAGCTATCAAGTTGAAATTCATATCAAATACTTAGATCTAATTGCCTTTAACCCGTGAAAAAAAATTCTAAGTCAACGCAAAAACGCAAAACGCAAAAGTACAACCATTGATACCGCATATTTTGAAACTCGCAACTACACGCAAGGGAATTAAAACCTAAAGACCACTTCCCGTTGACATAGAATCTCGAAATTTGGTAAGAAGCAATAGCTTACAGCACAGGTAACAGAAAAATTCCGAAAAGCTTAAAATTTTAAGTAGTTATACCACCAAAAAAATTGTGATTGTAAACATAATTGTAGTTACAGCAATGACCGCGAGTTAATATACTATGTATGGGGAGGGCAACATTTTTCAAACGGCAAAGACGACCTCACTCATCGTCATTCAATCCCGATGTTTTGGTGAATGTAGCTGTATAATCTAAATGCGTCCTTACTGCTTAAAGTGTTATACTTATAATTAAATTCAATGACATTATTATAAACGATAAAGAGATCTTTGTCTTAAATTTATGCTCCTCCATCTTTCCCCATTGTAATGTTATGAATTTCATTTTGCAATAAAAATACCATAGTTATGACTCGATTGTCGTAATGAACGAACTTTGTAAACCTTGCAGGTTTGTACGGAACCCTCGGTGCGCGAGTCCGACTTCGCACTTGGCCGGTTTTTTTTTTGTTTTTACTTCTTCAAAATTATTTATTTAAACATAACACATGGGATACAAGAATATTATAACATTACAAATTATAATACACTCTCACTTTGTTTTTATCATACACTTTAAAACCATGATAGTTAAGTACAATTTGATATAAACTTTTTAGTATAAAGTTTCGTCTAAAAAATTAAGAAAAACAATTTTGTCTGGTAGAACATACAAACTTAAGAAGGTACATATATCTATGTTTGTATGATGGTAAAGAAATGCACAGCTCTGCTTTATTTTTCTAAAAACATTTACGTACAGAAAAAGCTGCAAAATCGTATTTTCCTTCGTTAACCAGTGCGGGTTAATATTTTCAACCAGCTTTTTAGTAGCGCATGCAGTTTTTTAACCGACTTACCAGCTTTCTGCTTAACAAAAATATTGCGAAAAGTACAAGTTAACATTATTTTTTTAATTTTCAGTTTCATATAGGTTATCTGTTTACAATACGCGTATGGTGGGAATGAAGTGGCAGGGACAGGATTCACGTCATGTTATTCCTTCAAAATGTTGTAATGATAATTAGCTACCCGGTAAACGTTGTTTTGCTATTTAAATGTTAAGGGTAGAAAACCTTTATGACTAAGCTATATGAAAAATAGATGTTTGTCGATTCTTAGATCTACTCAATATGCTTTCAAAATTTCATGAGAATACGTCAAGCCGTTTCGGAGAAGTACGGGAACGAACATTGTGACACGATAATTTTTATATATGTATAGTATAGAGGTAATAATAGTCCTCCTGGCCGATTTCGACCACGGCGGCTAATTTCAACAGAGATCAGCCAACTACGCAGGAGATATTATAGTGCACAAGTGTGAGCGCAATACACAGGTGCACTCACTGTTCCATCACCCTCAAAGTTCGGTGAGACGGCAATCCGACATGACCGGACATGAAAATATCTTCGCGGTGCCTTTTCGCAGGACACAACTTGGCAGCAGCTCGCCAATCCCACGTTTATGCAAGCTCTTTAACAAATTTTCTGAGTCTCTTGATATACATTGTGATTCCTTACATAAATATAGAAAAAAAATATTATTTTCCGTTAAGTAGATAAATAAGTGTATTATACTTTTAAAAAAACGTGTGTGTACGTAATTAGATTAAGCATGCTGTGTTTGTCTGTAAATCTGTAGAACAATTATCATATAGCCGTATTAGTCGTAACATAAGAAAGCATTATTGTATCAACAGTTGACAAACCTTATAAAAAAAATAAAAAAAAATGATCGGAGAGAGATCAGGCGCAGGACCAACGGCTTAACGTGCTTTCCGAGGCACGGGGGTGTAACACCGCCAACTTCCCGACTCCGAGCTGTTTTTGAGAAATTCATTACAGAAAATCTCAGAAACAATTTTTGGCTCGACCTGGGATTCGAACCCAGGACCTCTCGGATGTAAGGCAGAAACTTTTCCACTACACCAACGAGGCAGTATAGAGGTAATAATCACTTCATCTAAGATTAATGTCAACCGGGGTTCTGCGTATTGGCTTCGGCCCCATGTACGCCTTCCAAAGGACCACAATAACAATTGTTTATTTCGGATTGAGATCTTTAGAAAAGTTAGTGACAAAGGAACTTAAAATGTCTTACCTTAAATGTCTCAAATTGAAGAATTCTAATAACAAATACGAATACAAAATATCATTCACAACTGCTCTTGTAGAGGCCTTGATTTTGGTTCGTATTTAGCATGTAAAGATATATTTTACAAGCCATTAAGACAATTAATATTCACAAGTATATGCCGCATGCATAAAAATATAAATATAAATAAACCTGTTATATTAAAAAGTCATTGAAACTGCCTTTGAATGACTTTTAACCACTTCATTGTCAGGAAGTATTGGTAAGTAGCTTAGGTGTACTTTGAGAATGAAAAGATAATACTGCAAAAGAGTGGAACTCACTACCTACGCCAGTGTTTCCCTGCAATCACAACCTAGGAATTTTCAAAGCTAAGGTGAACAGGCATCTTCTAGGCTCGCTCCATCGTAGACTCAGTTTTTACCTCGTTGGGGTAGGTAAAAAAAAACAATTGAAAATTGACCTTTTCACACAAATATAAAAAACATAGACTGAGCTGTGATCTTCTATCTTTTTTTAAAAGCCAGTTAAATCCATGTAATCGTATTCATTCAACCGTCTGGTTCATATTTCAATGGCTTTTAGTTTTAAGCCGACGTTTGATCGCACACCCTGTATAAATGCCGGGAAAACTCAGAGAGAAAAAAAAACTAAACGCGTTCAGCGAGTGAGCGGAGTTTTCTCAAAGAGAATTTCTAGTGTCCAGATAAAAAAGATACTTAAAACTATTTTCGCTCTACGTTTGATTTTATTCTCTTGTTTCGAATTGTAACATTCTATTTGGTTGATCGTTATGGTCTACTGTAGTGCAGAGTTTTCAGAATAAAGGTTTTATTTAGTGTTACAGTAGAAACCCGATTATCCGAATCAATTAAAATGGATAATCGAAAATCCGCATAATCGATTTCGTAGTCAAATCAAACAAGATTTGTTTAAATGTTATATTATCTTTATGACTTCGACATAATATGTACCTACGTCGTTTGGACAATACGATATTAAAAACAACTAAATATTGTGGATCAAATATAGTGAATGACATTGTAATAAGTACCAATGTTATTTACAAGCAGCAGCTAGAGCCGTGACGCGTGTCCGGATAATCGGGATTCTCTATCTACTTTACGAATATAATTAATTTCTTTCAATTGCATCAATAGGTCATTGAAGTTCTTATTATTTTCCTGAGTTTTTAATTGTGATCATCTGTGATATGTCATATACAATTGACGGTGGCTATAAAACCCAGAACACACTTGCATACTGCCGCCGCGATCGTAAACATCGCAACTGTCAGGGATTTGGCCGCGGTGGCTGGTTGACACGATGTATTTCGTTTGATGAAAAAGATAGTGCCTGAATGATAAAACGATAATGTTTTTCCTCCATAGTACCGACACTAAGTGCATTTACTTGAAATATTACAACCTTAAAAAAGTACTCAACATACAAACTATTTGTCCCTAATAAGTTGGCCACAGCGGATGTTATACACTTAGAACAACTGAGATTGTTTCGTTAATATATTTTCTTTCAATTTGTTAACTTGTTAGGTTATTTTTAGTATGATTGTTACAGGAAGTCTTAATTAAAAAGCTTTCTTGAGTGCTTAGTTCAAGCCTTAAGTCTACGTTGTGATGTTGGTATTCCATTATAACAAACTGCGAATCCGTAAATGGATCTTTTCTCCAAAATATCAATCAAAGACGCCTCTGTTATGAGAGGCAGAACAAATAAATTGTACAAAACAAAACAACTGAATTGGAAACAAAATTTTAATTAAACCGTTTGAGACGAAAGGAACGAATGAAAAAAATTTTATCGTCGAAATGAAAATTTCTGACGGTAACAAACGGACTTATCTTTTCGAGATGGTGGAAAGATTTCTATATAAGCTGATTATATGTAATTCGGTTCTCTAATGTAAGTATTAAGCATGTTATTATTACATTAGTCATAGCCTATGTTCATCAGGGATAGTGTATAATTCTAATGGTAAAAGATTTTAGATTCCAGTAGTTTTAATTTAAACAATCAAAGTTTTCCTCTTCATAATTATTATTATAAGTGAAGATGAATATTCCAAGTCGTATACATTAATTGGATAAAGTACAAAATGTCTTATTTATAAATAGTTGAATTGTTTAATATTTGATGTAAAAACTCACCCACCATCGTAAATTTTTATGGGAAACCTTACCATGTCATTTGATGCACGTAGAAATATTAGGAGCTAATAAGCATAGGAATTTTTGATAATTTTACCCTTTAAGTATAATGAATTTGAAGATATTTCATTTTATCAGACTATTAAAATATTATATATCCCATCTTCTCTGCAATAGTCCTTGCACCTAGCGGTTGCTGTCTTTGGTTGTATTTACTTAATAGTGCAGACAGAGAAAGTATCCGCTTGGTGTACCTACACATCCCTACACATCAATATATCACATATGTGTAAGCATATGTGATATAGGTCTGTACCATCTCATGGCACATTCATCCTCTAGATGAACTTGATCCATCGTAGACTCAGTCTTTACCTTGTTTGGCTAGGGTCAAGAGCAAACCTATCCCTAATATAAAAAAAATGAGGTAATACGATCATACAAGGTATGGTAGAGCAAAACTTCACGCAGGCTCAGATTAGTGAAGGGATAAATTGACGATGGTTAGTCTATTACAATATTAAAATCATCTTAAATAACTAAATCTTCTTATTTTAAAACCTCCGACATGAACCACGAATACAGTTTCATCGACTAAACGGATGTTGACCAGGCATAGCTAAGCACCACCGCGATGAGATTTAAAAACCGCTTTAAAATCGGTCCATCCACTCGGAGAGCTACGAAGACACAGGCAGACATACAAAAGAACATAAATACAAATAGATATTGGGGTCAAACTCATAACACCCTTTCAAACCTCTTTAACGGTTAAAAAGCGTGTAATATTAGTTTTCTGAACCTAAGCCCAAGATAGCACCTGTGTTTTTCTCATGGACTTTCCCATAGGTAGAAAACATTTCCGATCGCAGTGTCAAGCATAGGTACATTCAATTCGATCACTTTGAAAAGTTTCCTTTAAGTCTCGACCGGTCACCATAAAATAAATTATTTTTTAGTAGTAATGGGCCGAGTAGTGGTTTAACCGAGTACCGAGTGTTACTCGGTTTAAAGCTTGCCGAGTACCGAGTACTCGGCCGAGTAACTCGGTTTAATTTAAGGTCCTAAAACAAGATCAAACATGACCGCATCGCGCTGCCAGCAATACCTACTCACTGTAATTTTGAATTAATAAATCATGACTACACTAATCAACAACATATGTATTTGATTTTATGACATATCCATTGAACTACATACAGTTTGTAAATCCGCAGTGGCCTGGCTTTCCTATAATTAACCAAAAATTGCTGTTTATTAAATTTACATTACCGAGTTTTTCGGCCGAGTACGAGTATTAAAACAACCACCGAGTACTCCGAGTCTCCCTAATTTTTAGCATTCCCACATTTATTTCTAACTAAGCCGCTCCGGTCCACTAAATCGAAAAATGCTGACAATACGACCGACCCGAGAGTTCGTCGGGCTTCAAGTGTAGTGTCAGATAGGCAATTATCCCTGGCTCTGAGAGGAAGCGAGAGCATGGTCCGTCGACAAGATACTAAATAGAGATGAACTTAATTTTGAAATACGTCATCATCATCATAATCAATAGGCATGATGACACCTATCTTAAATATTTTCAAGACATTGGCGTTTGTAAAACATAGCCCCTATGAAGTTATTACAACCAGTATATTTCCAAAAAGCTGTAGAAACCAATTTTAAAACACACAAAACTCAATAAATATTCGGTCAAGTGTCTCCGATTTCTGATACATGGCCGTGACGTCACAATCTTGTATTAAAGAAGATAAAAATATGTATGATAAGTATGACAGTCAATTAATAAATAAATAAATATGAAACGACAAGATACATTGATCTGACTCCTTGGTAAGTAGCTTAAGCACTTGTGTTACAGGTATCTGAATCAACAGTAGTATGTACGTATTACAAATAAACTTATACAAATACATATAACACCCAGACCAGTACAAACAGATATTGTTTATGCACACAAATGTTTGTACAGTGCGGGGATCGAACGCGCGACCTCTTGGTTAATAGTCAACTTCTTAACCATTACACCAAAGTGGTCGTCAATTTAACGTAAATATCCATCGTCGTTGGTCAATCATGCCGTTAGAAGACCTTTTAAGTAAAACTAAACTTTTAACTCAAGGTTAATTCCAGTTATTTGCGCTATGCTATACTATGACCAGTGTCACCTGAACTAAGATTTGATCTGCACAAGCCGGTAGAGAACAGATGTGTTAGCGATTATTTTGCGTGTAGCCATGTTCATTTATCTCTATAGGCTCCGTTCAAGCACCAACAGTCTCCTGACTGTTTTCGAAGACCGGTGGGACTCCTCTCTGCTGAAACATTGGGTTAAAGACCACAACGAAGTTTACGTTCTTAATCCATACCTTAATTCTATAAATGCGAAAGTTACTCTGTCTGTCTGTCTGTTACGCAATCACGCCTACATATAAACTACTGAACCGATTTGCATGAAATTTGGTATGGAGATATTTTGATATCCGAGAAAGGACATAGGCTACATGTTACCGCGGGAAAATTCCCATGCATGGGAAAATTCAAAAGGGGCCGATAGCTTTTACGCCATAACTACTGAACAGATTTCAATGAAATTTGGTAAGGAGATAGGTTGAGACTTAAAAAAGAAAATGAGCTACTTTTGACCGCAGGAAAAAAACGCATTCCTATGGGAAAAAAATACTTTCCGAGGAATCCGATCGCTTTCAGTCCTATATTACCAAAGATTTGAATTATATTTGAATAAAATTGGTATTACGGGAAAACAACGGATTCCAAAAAAAAAATCCTAATGCGGACGAAGTCGCTGGTAAAAGGTAGAATGAATACAATTATTCTTCTAACCATAAGGATTTTTGTTTATACCTGTACTAACACTATGGAACAGGTTTTCCGCAATAAATTAATTAAATTGATTTGAATTTGGCTCAACCTAGGTATGGCTTAACTACCATCGTAAACAAACCTCTAAACTTAGATGGCTAGACCACGGAGTAACACGTGGGAATTATATGAACATAACAGAATGACACGGCTCTTGCTAACTCTGTTCAGTACAATCTCGAAGGCTCAGTCGTTGAGAGCGAGCGAGGGTACTTTAGTAAGGGTCTCCTCTTGTTTCAAGGTCTCGCCTCTGGCTTTTGCAAATTTGGTGCTTCTGATTTTAAACTCTTTGACGGTGTATTGAGTTACCCTATCACGAAGGTCTATTATTGTGGGAAAGAGTTTAAGAACACTCCCTATGTGTTAAAAAAAAAATTAAAACTCTTTGGTGTACCTAACATTTGAAACGAAAATTTAAAAGTATTTTAAGAAGGTTCCTACGTACTGGCCGGAAAATCAATTGTGAAGAAATAAAGAAAAATTTCAAATTAGTTAGAAGGTAATACCTAATACATTAAAAATTATAATAAAAATAATACCTAATGACCACACCACAATAATGTAGATAGAAAATATCATTTCTTCAGGTCATTTCAGGCGAGTTTTTGTGTGTCCGTACAAATATCTGACTAGTTTTAATATTTCTAAAGGAAATAGGTCTAGCAATTGTGTTTCATGAATTAAATAAATAAAAATTGAGTTTATTACTTCCAACAAATAAATGATGCAGCACTTAATAATAATTACAATAAAAATAAAACATGGAAGCAATTGGATGCGGCTCAGCTATTGCTGAGCCATTGAGTTGTCATCAAATTACAAATAGCTGTTTACAAAAACATTGAAATATTTTCAATCTATTTTATAGCTTCTATCGCGGGCTTTGAGCGTGGCGTCCGAATCAAGAAATTCAGTAACGATAAAATCTAACACATCGTCTAACGTCGTTTCAGTTCGGCAGACTTTGGCACTGTGTGTTTGTGCAACTAGGCGTAGGTATGCATGTAGTCTTGTAATAACTTTACCGCGGTAGTCCCCCAAATGCCACAGGTTTTTTTTGTGTCGTTTTCCTAATTTCCGTTCGCTTTCCGGAACCCAAAATAAAGCTTTCTACCTTCAGTAGTGTCAAGATAAACTACGATTGGTACATTTTCAGTGCATGCATTCTGAAGCTTAATAAACAAATATCATTATCATAATTCATTAAGATATTATTACATAACGTTTCCAAAGCGTTTTGTATTACGGCGTGTCAGCGATTTAATTTCAGTCGGAAAGTTTTCGATGCTATCTGTATTTATAATTATCCAGCCGTAATGTAATTGAGCGCGTTATTAACTTTTATTTTCTAATTTCCATAACGGCGAGTCTAATTTCCGTCACGTTCAAATATTTTAGCAGTTTTAGTAATTTATTGAGAAATAAAAAGCGTGATGGAAATTAGACGAAGAACACCTTAACAAAGGATAACCGTTATATTTCAACTCAACATTTTGTTTCCTGTAAGCGTGTTTGTTAGAGCGTGTACAACTTTTTGACAGCTAAGCTAATTTTGCCAAAAAGTTGGGTTATGAAATTCCTACTTCGTAGCGGCCTCCGATTTTCGATGTATCTTTTGAAATCCCGAAACTTCGACAAAAAAACTGCGTAGCTGTCAAAAATTTGTAGGTAATATGGCTCCTTATCTCTAAGTAGGTAGGTAGCATCACTATAATAATATATGTATATGGACTCTGATTCGAAATAAACTATTTTTTTCATGAATGCGTTTGTAGGTTCTTTGGTTAAAGTTGATTTTGTTCGAAAGTACTTTACAATTGCTAGGTATTGTTGTGTTTTTGATTGTTTATGATTTCATTTTCATATCCGTCCACTGCTGGACGTAGGCCTCTCCCAGGTCGCACACACCGTTCGGCTTTGAGTCACACTTAACTAAATGAATATTATAAAACAACTATTTTGACGACCACTGGTAATGGTTGTGTAATGGTCAAGAAGTTGACTATTAACCAAAAGGTCGCGGGTTCGATCCCCGCACTGTACAAACATTAGTGTGCATGAACATGTCTGTTTGTACTGGTCTGGGTGTTATGTATAGTTCATTTGTAATACCACTGTTACTTCTGATATCTGTAACACAATTGCTTAATCTACTTACCACGGATCTACTTATCAGATCAATGTATGTGATGTTGTTGTATATTTATTTATATTATTATTCATTTAACTATGAAGTTACAGTGTCTACTCTTATTTTCATTCCTATCTTACCTTACAAAGAAAAGATACTGAAGTGGAAACACTTTGTAAGTTTTATTGGTGTATTCGCTTTTGTCGTACAATGTTGTTTTCATTTGTTTCAGATCGCGAGTGCCCGGCGTTGGAGCAGCCCGAAATAGGGAAAGTCACGCTGTCTGGAAATCTGTTCGGAGACAAGTAAGTTGAACTATAAAAGAAATTTTTGACTAGTGATAAAGATGAAATCTTTTGTTTGCATATACCTTGCCATGCAATATACCAACAATAGAGAATTTTAGATTCTAACTGATTTAATTGCGGATCCAACGTTGATTGAATTTTTCTTTTTGACGTGACAACGTCTTATAAATTGGTTTGCCGGGTGACACTTCAAGAAACTGCGTTACGCTCCGCTCACGTTATGCGCTCACAATGAGATCGAGTGAGAGGCACGCGTCCCTTCGACTCGGGCATGGTTAGCCCGCCTAAGAGCGAGTGAGACAGACATAAAAAGTGAAAGGCACGCGTCCCTTCCACTCGAGCACAGTTAGCCCGCCTAAGAGCGAGAGAGACAGAGCGAGAGAGAGAGAGTGAGAGAGATAGGCATACACACCGGTTCATGTTATACGAATGAATATTCACATTAAAATTATTTTACCACTCAAAGTCGTTGTCACGTAAAACTTTCGCCCGTATACCGACTTTACAGGCAACCAATTTTTCATGGGAAACTGAAACTGGCCTGAAAAATCGTAACGGTTGAAACTATTTGTATATTTTTCAATACACCGGTGAAGCCAAACAGGAAAATTGTATTTAAAACTGTTAGGAATTTAAGTAATTCATTGGTGCTCTTGTTGCTGCGAAATCAGTGCACCGAGTTTGGTAAATTGTATGGTACACAACTACCAAATTTAAACAAAATTCTTCTTGAATATCTCAGACCTGACGAGACAGTTAGCAAAAGCATATAGATATCGTTTGGTGCTTATTTTTTAAAGAAACCCAAAAAAATATAATAGGCATGATGACACCTATCTTAAATATTTTCAAGATCATGACGTTAAAAAAAAACATAGCCTCTATGAAGTTAGTACAACCAGTATATTTCCAAAAAGCTGTAGAAACCAATTTTTAAACACAAAAAACTCAATAAATATATGGCCAATTGACTCCGATTTCTGATACATGACCGTGACGTTACGTTCTTGTATACCCATACAAAATCTATGGAGGCAGACCGTTTTGACAGATAATAAAAAGTATGTCATTTAGCCTATTTCACATTGTGACTTTTCCCCAGGGCCATGTACTCATGTCCTCACGGCTTCCACGTGGTCGGCCTACAAAGTCGCAGCTGTCAAGCCGACGGCAAGTGGGCTGGACAGGCGCCGGCTTGCAAGGAGAATAGTAAGTTTAATCATTTCTTAATCAAAAGCTACAATCTATACATATAATAAGACTGTAAAAGATCGATTTCTGTACATTGAAGATTTTTATGAAAAATTGTTACAGGGGGTCTTAATTACCGTAATAGAAGCCAAAACAACAATTTTTAAAAATTTTGTCTGTCTGTCTGTCTGTCTGTCTGTTTGTCCGGGCTAATCTCAGAATCTACTGGACCGATTTTGACGGGACTTTTTTTATTTGACTCAGTATCACCTGGAGAGTAAACTGGGATATAAATAATCACGCCGATGAACTTAGGGGGCAGGCAGGAAATTGAATCTCAGAATCTACTAAACCGATTTTAATGGGACTTTTTTTTATTTGACTCAACATTACTTGGAAGGTAAAGAAGGATAGAAATAATCACGCCAATAGACTAAGGGGGTAGGCAGAAAATTGAATCTCGGAAACTACTGGGCCGATTTTAATGGGACTTTTTTTATTTGACTCAGCATCACTTGCAATAATCACGCCAATAGACTAAGAGTGTAGGCAGGAAATTGAATATCAGAAACTACAGGACTGAATTTGATGGGATTTTTTCATTTGATTGAGTTTTACCTAGACAGTGAAATATATAATAACTCACGCCAAGTGACTAAGTGTTAACTGGCCTAAACTTGGGATGAATTAATCACCCTACCTAACTAAGGGAACTCATTGTGTGTACCTGTTATAGAGTCGCAGGTATGCCTGCATTTGGGTCATGTTAAACAGTAGCATAGGCTGGGAGTACCTCCACGCGGTGAAGGCGGTAACAGTTAAAATTCCACGCGGACGAAGTCGCGGGCACAGCTAGTATTAAATATAGTCCTCCTGGCCGATTTCGACCACGGCGGCCAATCTCAACAGAGATCTAGATATATTGCACAGGTGTGAGCGCAATACACAGGTGCACTCACTGTTCCATCACTCTCAAAGTTCGGTGAGACGGCAATCCGACATGACCGGAGAGAGCCAAGATCCGGCGCAGGACCAACGGCTTAACGTGCTTTCCGAGGCACAGGGGTGTAACACCGCCAACTTCCGACTCCGAGCTGTTTTTGATAAATTCATGACAAAAAATTCTTAGAAACAATTTTAGCTAGACCTGGGTTTCGAACCCAGGACCTCTCGGATGTAAGGCAGAAACTTTGCTATTACATCAACGAGGCAGTCAGAGCCACAATATACCACAGGCACAATATACAAGGTGTTAAAATTAACCTAATCCGAGACGGACGGCTGCTTAAACACAACGACTTTTTGTTTAGGATTAGTGTCGTAATATCAAAATATCATTTTTCACACAAATTACTTATCTTTTGCAAAAAAAACGGGCACCTAAGGAAATTTACGTTCTAAGGTCGATTTGAGTTAATTAAATGAAATTTATTTCTTTGACGTAGTCTGTATACTTATAATCGTGTAAATTAATGCGCGTGAAGTGAGTTCGGGCAACTAAAAGAAAAAAAAAACGATGGATTCTTTAAAACCGATGTACACGCCCAAACAATAAGAAGTGGTCGGCAATAAAGATAAGATTTTTTTTTACTTTTTTTAATTAAATAAAGTTACAAATGTAAAAACCTAATACCGAATGTGACCTCCTCTTGCCAAAATCACAGCTTGAATCCTTCTGGGCATGCTTTCCACGATGTTTTTAATAACGTTTTGAGGAATTCGTTCCCACTCTTCTGCAATGACTCTTTTTAGCTCCCTGATGTTTCGTGGAGCAGGTTGCACTGATCTTACACGTCTCTTTAGAACATCCCAGACATGCTCAATTGGATTGAGGTCAGGACTTCGAGCTGGCCAATCTAAACGACGGATCCCAACTTCTTGCATGTACGCTTCCACGTCGCCAGAACGGTGCGAGCGAGCATTGTCGTCCATAAAAATGGAATCTTCCCCAAGTGCAGTCAATGTGGGTTGTGCATATGGAATTAGGACTTCCATTATGTACCGATGTGCATTTAATGTTCCATTTTCTATGAAAACTAACTCCGTACGCTCCGTCGAATTAATTGCTGCCCAAAACATAACGGAGCCTCCGCCATAAGGAGTGATTTCTTCGAAACACACTTCCGCATAGCGTTCCCGTGGTCTTCGCAGCACTCGCCGGCGTCGGTCCTCTCCACACAAAGAGATTCTAGCTTCATCAGAAAACAATACTTTATTCCAGTCCTCCAGAGTCCATGAAGCACAGTTCCGAGCAAACTGAAGTCGAGCAACACGGTGCTCACGGAGTAATTTAGGGCCCCGAGCTGGGCGGTAACTCCTGATATTGGCAGCCAAAAGCCTCCTCCTGACCGTCCACAAGCTAACTTCTACTCCTCTTACTTCTCCAAGGCTCTTCTTCAGGTCCACACTTGACGCCTTACGATTCCGCAACGCCTGACTCACCAAAAAGCGGTCATCTCTTGGTTCTGTGCATCGTTTTCTTCCCGAACCGGGTCTTCTTTTGACCGAACCGGTCTCTTGATACCGTTGCCAAGTCCTCTGGACAGTTGAACGACTCACATTTAGCCGCTGAGACACGTAAGTTTGCGAACAACCTTCTTCAAGTAGGGCTATAATTTTACCGGCCCTTATCGCTTTATCACTCATATCAAAAAGTGGTATTTAATGTAAAAATAAAGATTAAATTGTTTAATTTGCAGAAAATGTCCAAAAAGTTTTAAAATATCGTAATCAGTTAAAAATCGTTTCAGCAATTCGCGCCATTAGTAAAGCAATTTTAGAATAATCCACAATAATCATTATTTTTCTTTTATTAATTTCAAATTTTAAATTTGGAACGTAAAGAATCATGCCAGGATGCTTCAAATAACATGCTAATACATCGTCAAATTAATAAAACCTATTTCTTGTTCTTCTTCATTAAAGTAGAGGAAAAAATCTAAAGTGCCCGTTTTTTTTGCAAAAGAGTTTATTTAAGCAGCAGAATTTTGTACACTTTGAAGAAACAGTAAGTACGCAATCAAAGGACAAGTGCTGAAACTGAAAAAAACAGCAGGGTCCCAACTTAAGCGGGTACCTATCGGGGTTCGGGTACCATATTAATTCTACGTTACTCGCCCTAGACATAAGATCAAACCAAAAAGAACAATACGGTACAACTTGTACCGTATCTGTCTCTTTTTGGTCCCGCGTGGTTCTACTAAGCAAAGTCCAATGGACGTGCTCCTGCTAAACCCGATCGAAAAAATTGAGGTGCGAAAATGCCTTACCGCGTATTGCGTTTACTTCCCGTTTTTAGTAGTTTAAATTTAGAGTTGTTTTCGAAATTATATATAATTCACATAAGGTCTACGTTACCTTCTTAATTCCATCTTGTAATGATATGTAGCTATATGTGCTTCTTCTTCTAAGCGTGTCAATGGAACACGAGGAATTACATCGTGGCCGCCCAGAATTCAGCCACTTGTATTGCGGATCAACTGCAGTTCATTAAATCCGCTGGTGTCCAGGTGTTGGGCTACGCCGGGCACGATGTTAAGTGTGCCATAGTTTGCACTGCACCGCAAACACAGTCCACATCGGAGCTTGCCGAAAATCCCCACCTGGCCATGTTCTCCTTGCCTCGACCAACCTGAGTCCGAAGCCTGTGTAAGGACTTCCAGATCGGCCATGGTAGATCATGTCCAGGGGGGAGATTCTCGGCAAGTGGTGGCAACATGTGCTAAAATAACATGTATACTGTCAATAACAAATAAAGTTATTAATATTTTTCTCTTTTTATCTCGGGACAGACCGAAAGAATTGCTTCTTTTTGCCAGTCTCAGTAGAAAAATAAGTCTCACTGGCCTAAGCCAAGTGGGCCTCATTACCTAAATATGTTGTGTGGTCATCCAGTAAAAAAATCCTGATGATACGGCACGTGATCAGTATAGCCGCCGTTTGCCTTCCTTATTATGATAAAAAACTTATTTTCCAGTCTACTGCTTAGCACCTCCCACCATCGAGCACGCCCGCCACTCCGCCCTGCCCGAACAGACCACCTTTGACTTGGACGCCACGGTGCAGTACAACTGCCACACCGGATACGTCACCAACGGGTTCCCGAGAGCCAAGTGCCTGGCTATAGAAGGGCAGGCCTCGTGGTACGGCCCTGACATCAGTTGCGAACGTGAGTGGTCTTTTTGACATCTATAGAAGACTTTCTTCCTTCTTTACAAGTAGTATGTCTTAAAAAGTCAGTAAGTGGCCGAGTGCTAATCGAATTTTATTTTTTATCATTATTTAATTGTAATTTATTTTCTATAAATTTATTTTATATTTGATTAATGATTGACGTGTATGTAAATTATGGATAATGTTTATCTGAAATAAATGAATTTTAATTTAATTTAATTTAAAGGAAATTCAGAAAAAATGACAGAAAATCTCAAAAACAATTTTGGCTCGACCTGGGGTTCGAACCCAGAACCTCTCGGATATAAGGCAGAAACATTGCCATTACACCAACGAGGCAATAAACCCGATAAAAGGAATCCTTAAAGACAGAGGCTTTTATAAAATCTATCAGTAAGATACACCAGACCAAATGCTAGGTGATGCTCACTTGAGGTTGACCGTCTGGCAGACCACAACTCCTTAAGTACTCTTTCTTCTAACCCCCGACGAAAAAGAGTTATAATAGTACATTATGGTACAAGTGTGTAATGTTGGTGGTGTGTAATGTTGGCGCTGAGGCGCCATTGAGACCCGAGCCGTCAGGTGAGGGTCTTAAGAGAGTCGAGGACGGTAATCATCAATACACACGTGTATCATACGACGTTTTTCAACACACTTGCGAGGAAAAAACAAACATGTATTGCATAAATCGTTTAATTAAGTATGGGAAAATTGGGAAATGGCGCGCAATTTTTTTTTTTTGCACGCGCCAAATGTAAGGTGATTGATTACAGCCATACAGCCTACTTCAAAATGATAATTTTAGTGATAAAATGCAAATATTTTATAAGAAATTATTATGAATTATAAATAATTTGATAATAATAAATGTTATTTCGTCTTAATTAAATAAATGTGTCCCTTATTTATTTCAAAAATGTAAATGGATTTTCGGTGGCACAAAACCTCTTTGTTGTTACAAAAAAAAACTGCATTACCCGGTTGAATTGAAAATGCTCTGTTTACTCGCATATAATTTGCAGTTAGGTACTAACTTAACTTTGTAGGGATCATTCTATTATGCACTAGTGTGTAATATTATAATGCACGTGTATGTTATAGTTCGGTTTATGGCCCTAAGAACGATATAATAAGGCTCACTTTACGAGCAAGTGTGTTGAAAAAACTTATATCGGGTCAAACGACCCTGATATCTTTTATTGTGTGTGTCTGCCTGAGGCATCGTAGCTCCCGAACGGATGGATGGACGAACCGATTTAAAAGCGGGTTTTTCTTATTTGCAAACTTTAATTCCGGTAGGTCTTAGTTATGGCTGGTCAAAATTCGTCCAGCCTTTTCCTGCTCTAGGGTTTTTGAATTTTTATTCCAGGTAAAAGTAAAGCAAACATATCCGCTAAACATAACACTCCAACTTTTTACCCCTTCCAGCGCGCTCGTGCGGCGAGCCAGGCGACGTTCCCCACGGATGGGTGACCGCCGACTGCCACACCTTCGGCTGCCGTGCCGTGGTCCAGTGTGGCCAAGGCTTCGAGCTGGTTGGCAAGGCCGAACGGTACTGCCAATCTGACGGCGCCTGGGCACCCAAGGAGCTGCCTACCTGTGTCCGTAAGTAGACGAGTTTGTGATGATGGACGGTTTTGATGATGAGTCTGGTCTAGGTGCAATGCTTAATGCTAATAAGCAATGTCGCGTACATTCCTTAGTTTTGACAATTTTCTTCGCATATTCATGAGGTGATTAGATCTTAAACCATTGACGTGGCGTATGTTGTAATTTATCAAATATGAAAATTTATGACACATAATTTGACTATACAATCAATTACCAGTGTACTCTTTAGAGAATATGGATTTGCCCCCATTTAAGATCATTTGACAGACTCTGAAAGTCACAGCATAAATGAAACTTTGTCGTAATGAAACTACCTCCAAGAACGATTCACTAAAAATCTTCTTTTGTAATGTTTTTCAATGTTTTAGACGAAGGTTAAATCTTGGGAACTATGTATCTTCAGATGGTTGGGAGTGTTCAGTTTTCGTAAATTGATTAGGTAATTAACGGCCTTGATTGGTTCAGCATCAGTTCATAACCAATTACAATGGGTGACAGCATGAGACAATCCAATAATGCTATCTGCAGTGGGATGTTGTGTCTTAATTTGATTGCATAATACTGTATGGGAAATGCGGCGTGAAACCAAAGAAATACGGTTGGTGACTCCGAAGCAAATTTTTTTCAATTAAAATTTTATAATTTACTAAAGACAGGATAAAAGATCTCAATATCTTAGTATCCTAGTTTGGAAAGGAGGAATCAAATTGCAATCAGTGTATTGGTACTCGAAGATGAATTATCTCATTATCTCTCTCCTATAATTAAGGAAATGTACTTATGTAAAAATTAAGGAAGCTATGTGGATATGGCAGGTTAAACTTTTACTCTAGTATAGTATCTACGCATTTGTAAGTAAAAAAAAAACGTCTTATTTCCACGAACTATTCAAGAAGAATTCTGTTTCCTACACTGCAACTTCAACCAGATATAGACTCATCATCAAAACTATTGATTTTTTTTGAAATTGTACGCAAACCTGGCATTGCTTCGTGACAATGTAGTTGCCGATCAGTGTCGTCTCATTTGGAATGTTGCATGGTTTTTCGGATTTTGTGGATTTTTCAAGTGTCTACATAATTATACGATGACTAGTTGGCATGTGAAGCTTGGTACTTGGCTATTATCATGGCTATCATTGAGCAATATCATTGTCATGACGCAATTAGCTAATGGATCTCCCACTTGATTGGAAATATTGATATCAATATGAAAAATTTCGTCTTCTTCAATCTTAACAGCAATATCGTCGAGTTTGAGGGTTAAAATGTATAATTCATCATTGGATTTGAATGTTTTATTGCAAACTGAAAGTGTGACTTTCTTGGAATTTTTAATTTAGACTGTTTTGCCAGTGGGACCTCCATTGAAGTTAGATGTGGTTTTATGAAATGTTTTAAAAATCTTTTTTCTCCTTTCCTGCTGCTGAATAGAAGGAGGAGAGAAGGACACAGTTTGAATCGATCATAACATTACGTAGTGTCACAAATTTGTTAATAAATTATATTAGTTGTTATACTATAAAGTTCTATACAACTACGACTTTCCTAAATTTAGTAAAAGTCAAAAACATTATTATGGCCATGATAAAATAATGTCAAAAATACCTTTACTGCCTATATAGCCAAATAATACTTATAGCTATATTTATGTAGATGATATACTATTCTTTAAGTAGTGAAGCCTTTCATCGATGTTGAACTTGCAAGAATTTATTGTAAAGAATTTCATAAATTTATCTTATACTATGCTGTAGCGAAATAAATACAAAAAATGAACTGATTGTTTCATTTACTGCATGCTTGGTTTTGTTATTTGAATTTGCATGGGAATTGACAGCTTTGAATAGTCCATCATTTTAAAACTTAATAATCGTGATTCAGAAAAATTAACGCCATCTATGATTTCAATGGAGAGTTACGTTAAAGTGACGCGTGTCGCCATCTAGTGGTAACGCAGGTGCAGTGTCCGCCGCCGGAAGCGCCGAGGCACGGCAAGGCAGTGTACACTTCATGCGCATACAACTCAGTCGTGTCATACGAGTGCAAGTATGGATACAGACTGGTTGGCGACGCGACCAGGAGGTGCGGCGCTGATAAGAAGTGGTCTGGGACTCAACCTGTTTGCAAAGGTGCGTAGTTTTTCGAAAATATTATTAAGCCTTGCGAACTGATTTAAAGTGTTCGCTTTTACCTAAAGCCGTAGGTTGGTTTGTATTGTATAGTAATTGTAAAGCGTTATTAACGCACTCCTAAAGACAATTTTAGCAACCGTAGTTAAGTGGCTAAGCTGTGCATAAATACTAATATAGTTATCCTTTTTTATTTCATTGAACAGTTTTGCCACCCAAATCATTGTAGTTACTTCTGCGATGAAGTACCAATACCTACATGAAATTTTTCAGAAATAAACTGTGGTCATCCCGGTCAGCTTTGGAATGGTTGGCTGGAGAACATCTCTTCAGGCACTGGCTTGGGTGCGTCAATCATCTTTAGATGCCAGGATGGCATGAAGATGGAAGGCAATGGATCAGCTATTTGTCAAAGCGATGGGACCTGGAGTCATCCGTTACCAATGTGTTTAGGTAATTTAAATATGTGTTAGTTCAATTTAAATGGTATGAGGACTTGGTCACTGGATGTAATATACTTTTTTTGGACACAATATGCAGATTGTAACCTCATTGAGTGCCTCACTTTTTTTTCTTAATGTTCCAAAGTTTGTCCAATTTTTACCACAACATTAAAAATACAGGATCAGGACTTAATGACTTGTTGTTTCAGCACCCTGCGTAGTGCCACATGTATCCCAAGGACGTGTGGTACTGGTTGAGAACAAAACCGGAGAGAATGAGACACACGAAGGAAATACCCAGATTGTAGGCAGTTCTTCTATGGTACAACATGGTGCGTACCAAATTGATCTTCGAAGCAATAATCATGCATGAGAACTATCTTTCCAGTTAAAAAAACCCCAGAATGAACTAGGAAAACTAGTTGAGTAAGCGTCAACAGCTGGACGGAGTTTCATCAGTCATAGCTAAGAACCACCGCGTTTAAATTATCTTTCGGATAAAAAAGCCGCACTGCAATCGGTCCATTCGTTCGAGTGCTACGATGCCACAGACATACACACACAAACACACAGACATAGGGGTCAAACTTATAACACACTTTTTTGTCGGGGGTAAAAAATAAACAGCTTATCAATGACCCTTCATTGGTATTTCAGGAGAAATAATATTGGTAGACTGTGAGAAGAACTATGAATTTCCATCAAACAATGCTGCGGTAACATGCAATAATGGCACTTGGACACAGATACCAAGATGCCAGCCAGCTAGGTAAGTTTAGCAAGATATTTGAAATCTTGATAAATTTTTAAAGATAGGGAACGGTGAAATGAGTAAGTACGTTAAATAAAAATTAGTACTTATGCACAAGGTGCTATTCTAAAGGAAAAGGCAGATGAGGATTCTAACGCAAACGTCATTATTTGTATGTACCTATATTCTTTCTTACCACATTTTCCAGGTGCAAAAGAATGCCTCGTAACCCTCGAAACGGAATGGTGATAGCTCCCAAAACTGAACATGGGATGAAAGCTCGGTTCAGGTGTAAAGATGGATTTGAGCTCAAGGGGAACCCTATTGTGGTCTGCTCCTTTGGAAATTGGAGTGGAGATGCTCCGAAGTGTGAAGAAGGTACTATCAAAATTTCATCAAATATTAGTTGCACATGTAGTTTCGTAACGGTTTGACCTTGGAAGAGTGAACAAATTATTTCAGAATTCTAATATACACAAAAATATAAATCAATAATCCTTTGTTTGGTTTTTCAGTTTTCTGTCCATTCCCTGGTTACATAGAAAATGGAAAAGTACTTCTTGTTGGAAATATGGGTCTGTATGACTACCGTCCATATGTAAAAAAGGTTTGTCTAAAAATCATCCCTTTTCTAATAAACTTCCTGGGTAATTTGATGTGACATTGTTTTTTGTGTATTTTAATTTAAAATTTCCTTATCCACAGGTCGTAAACAATAAACAAATAATGTATGAATGCGAAAAAGGATACGTCTTATCCGAAGGACCACCTGGGGCCACTTGTGTTGGTGGTCATTGGAGTCCTAGAGAATTGCCAAAGTAAGTCTTAATCTAGAAATAATAAGTTCCTTAGTTTTTTAAGCTTAAGAATCTAACATATGTCTTTTTCCTAAATAATAGGTGCACTCTGTACCAACACCCTCGAATAAGATGGAGCAGACGACGTCGTTCCATCACAGAACCAGAAATACGTCATCGCAGATCAGCATACCTTCGTCAATACTACACAAACCTAAGACGTAGAACAGACCCTACACAACAAAACGTAGACCGTCTTTACGACAAATACAACCATGATACCCAAAAACCTACGTTACGTCACGCTAACTTCAAACTTATGAAGAAATTCGACTCAGGCTTTGAAGAAGACCTATCAACAGGAACTGGAAATGCAGGCAATGATGACGAAAACTACCCTACAGCAGTATACACAGTCTACAATGTTCATGGAGAACCAATAGGTCATAGACTTTATTCCTATCAACCTGTTTACGAGCCAGAAGATGAGGACATTGTGCTTGATGTTAACAAATCTGAGTATGAAGATTCAGATGAATTTGACGATTTATCACACATGACTGTCCTTAAAGGAGGTCTATTCCCAGATCATAGGACTGACAATAGCATTCATGCTAATGATATCAATCAATTGAAGCACGAATACTTTGAGCGCTATGTTGATAAACGAAGGAAGAGGTTTTCAAACGCCAATACAAGTGACGAAATCAAAAAATATGTCGACTTAGAACTAAATGCTGACAGTACAGTTCAAATCACAACAAGTACTCCAGTATCAAGAAAGTCTAGATTAAAACGATTTGTAAATATTGAAGAAGCTGATACAGAATTATGGACCATAACTCCAGAGGTGAAAGTCAGAAAAACATCTGTGTCCACCAACGAAGTAGAAAACGATCTTTTAAAAGTAATCCCGTTAGGGTATAGCACACAAAACGAGACTGATAATGAAGGTAGTAAGGAATTAGCATTGATACCGTTACAGTATAATAATACAAATTCCACTGAAGTAGACAATATTCTAGATAAAAGGGACAAAAGAACAAGCAGAAAGACTGACAGGTTGAACCAAACAACAGTTACTGTGCCTAAATCGTGAGTATAATTATGCTATGTAGGCTTTCATCATTCAGAAAGATCACCCATCGATAGAATGGTTTCAGACATCACTAAGACATGATGACACTGCGTGTCCTTTACGTTGTGGTTACACGTGGTTTTTTATACGTGTAGACTTCTCGGTGTTATTATTAGTTCCAACATACTTCTCTGGGTGACATTCAAATAACATGGTATAAGCCTTGTTAGCTAGGATCAATAATAATACTGTGTAAAAATTCTCAGAGGTCGTGAAAGCAAAGGAAGACTGCGGCAGCAACAAGCAGACAGCAATGAAGAACCCAGTTCAGAGTCCAAAGAGATCCTAGATGGTGCAGCTCAGGGGAACCAGACTGAAAAGGGCAAGAAAGGACGTCCGAAGAGCCCTTGCGAACCGATCGAAAGTGAACCATATGTCAATATTGAAATCGTGAAGTATGGACGGGACCCCAATAACACGTTCAGTTCTGGTAAGTTAGACATTTTCTGGTTAAAGTGATTCGCCAGTCCAGTGGCCCTGGCGTTGTCCAGGCGTTGTTGGTATGGCGTTGTTTACATTGCACAGTCGTTAACAAAAATCGCTTTTGAAATTTCTTTGTCAAATTTATTGACATAAGCGAAAAACATTTTTGAGCACTGACCTCTATAAATACAAGTACGCATTTGTATAGAGGTCAGTGTTTTTGAGACATTTTAAAACTAGTGTCGCTATAGAGATTGTATTGGTAAACTTATGTTCGCTCGCCATACCATAAGAAGAAGAAGTGATTATTATGTAATTTTGTCAACGGGGACAGGAAGATTTTTAAATGTATTATGTCATATGTGTCATTAAAGTTATCATGGACGAAAAAGCATTGCACTTTTATTGTACTCGTATAGATAATAGGTATATCGAATATGTAATAAAGTCCTTTAAAAAGTGATATATTTCTAGGAACGATTGTCAGGGTGGCATGTGGCAAAGGCTATGGGCTGAACTTGGAGCCAAATGCGACAGCTAAATGCGTACGAGGGAGATGGAAGCCAGAGAAACCGAAGTGCGAAATACGTAAGAAATAATAAATTGATAAATTCATTTCGAGTTTGTCCAAATAGTAATTTTATAGTCAAGTTTCAGCACCAATATTAAATCATGATTTGCCATTCATAACTGTCGGATTTAAAATGACCTATTTAACAACTGCTAAAGTAGACAATCTTAAGCATTACTATCTGATCGAATTTAACAATTCTTAACTATGTTTCTAGATACAGCCAATGAAATCGATCAAAATATTTGTGTAAAACAAAGTCTCCTTAAAACTGAATCATAATGTATCGCACAAAGAATGCTGCAACTAAAACAAATTATAGTTATTTTTTATTGGAATGGAATGGAGCCCTTGCGAATGCGAATGATTTTGTTATATCAAGTCCTGATACCTTGACACCCTTTACCTAACAACGAAGACATCAAAACTAGTTCGAAACTATTAAGCCCATTTCATTTCTAGTGCCCTGCCATGTCCCGTCAACAGAGTATGGAATTTACACCATGCCATCAGACCCTGGCCATCTCATGACCGCCAGCGCGGTGCTTGGATCAGCAGGGTTGGGTCACGGAGAAGAGAAGGAATTGAATGAAACCGATCCAGTGACTAATGGACAGGTCATCCACTTCTCTTGTGAGTATGGGTAAGTTGTAGTAGTGTTATGATATTTGGCTACGTCGTATCTTTACTTCATCCTTGAGTTCTATCTCACGACGACAGCTTTGGTCTGGTGGTTCGTAACTACGGACTACAAAGCGGTTTCAAGTCCCGTGAAATGAACACGAACATTTGAACCAGAGTCATAAGCACCAGGCGTGTGGCGACCTCTATCGTTCGCCATCAAAAACGCTTGCCTAACAGCGGCAAGCACGACAGCGAACGCTGATACGGCTCCATAGGCTAGATGGTGCTGTTAGCCTAGTACCGCTCATGAATCGCGGTATACGAGATTTAGATCCAGAATAATATAAATAGACAAATAAAGATCACGTCTATTGGACCTTGGTCCCCGACCATAACACCCGGCCGGTATTAAGCGTTTCGCTTTAGCTTCCTAACTTTAAATCTGTTGCGCTAAAGTTGCGATTAAGTGTATAAATTCGTTTTCATAGTCCCCTTAGCACAAGCTTACTTATTTTCTGGCTAGAGAGGTAGTTTGTGTGTTTGTTGGAACTATTTCTTAATTTATGTTAAAACAAAGCGTCCGTTTTTTTCTTGGTTCATAATTGAACTTGTTGATTTCAGGTACAACGTTCAAGGTCCTACCAATCTAAGATGCTGGCTTGGGGAATGGGCTGTGACAAGTATGCCGGAATGTGTCGCAGGTAAAGAACTTCTTAGCTTTAATGAGTAAAACCCTCAATGTGATATACGTCCACCCGGCAAAGATGAAGAGAAGACTACACAGTATATGTTTGAATATCAATCATTATTAAGTTTTTTAGGTTAAGAACTATTTAAAAGTTCCTTTACTGAATTTTTATGGAGATACCTTTACTAAGCCTATGGCCAACACACCAGAAAAAATACTCGAAGTCACGACGTCACACCTCGACTCCAACCTCACTGGACGTTTTTCTTTTTGCCAACCAAGAATACCATTTTCGAGGGACTTTTGAAAAATTCCTTAAGGTCCTCCTCCGTTGAGTTTGAGTCGAGTGTCGTTCGAGGAAACGTCTTAGAATATAGGTGTAAGTCTCTAGTCTAAATTAAATCTTCTCCATCATCAGCTCCCTGCGAACTCCCACTCCTGCACGGCGCGACCTACGAAGCGGGCTACCGAGCTGGTCTGACCGTAGCTCACGCATCATCAGTAAACATAGCCTGCGAAGCCGGAAGGTCTCCCCCAGCTACACTGAACTGCCATCTGGGAAGACTGCAGCCGACTGTGCATGACTTTTGCAGACCTTTAGGTGAGTAATGGCACGTAACTAGAACTTACAAGAAGCATAAGGTAATAACCTTATCTGAATTTGCTGAGCTTAACTCTACACATATCAGATTTTAGAAAAAGTAAATTCTTGAGGTAAACTAAACTGGAATTCAAATTGAATAGGTAATGATGAGATACACGTGTGATCAGTAACGTTTAACAAGTGTAATAGAAGAAAAAAAGAAGGGTTATTTCAGTATCTTATGAAACAGCTTCCAATAAAAGATATTCCCATCATCATTCATACTTTTGGCATATAACATTGCTTTAACTCAATTAAAACTTATTTGCAGCTAATCTGTCCAGACCTCGTCCAACATCTGAATTCCAAAGCGGATCAGACATCGTCAGAGAAGATATTTCTGAACTGGAACCAGATCTAGACGGGAAAACCATCACCGAATGCGGACCGCCAGCTAGGTAACAAATAATCCCAGTATATACCATTGCCTATGATATTGAGCGATTTGTTAAAGATACTTAAATTGTAACCCACCTTGTGTTAATTTTGTCAAAGCTTTCATTGTAGCTTTTGTGTGTTTCGTTACATTTGAAAACATCTCATTTTGAGATAGCGCCTTCATGTGTGGTCTGGGCCAACTTTTCCCGAGTTTATCTGAAGATGTTTTATGTAACGCGGGAAAAGTGACAGTTGCCCAATGTGCTTTTAACGCATTCCTTGGTTTTCTGTTTCGTTATAGTTTTATTTTGCTGGTATATATGGTGTATTGTAACTGACTTTGGTAAGTTGTTCTCAAAACGATGGGAAATATTCATTCCCCATTGAATTTCAGTAACAATTTGAGAACAACTTACCATACAACTAAACCGCATCGTCCAATAGAGGATGATGATGATGAAGTTACAAAAAAATAATGTTTTTGCAAAGAATCTGCATTTCTTATTTGCTGGCTGGATAGACTGAAGGGAACACAGGCCTTCAGGGATGCGAAGCCCTGGTGAGAGCCATATAGGTTCGGACTTTTGCTTATTTAAAATCTTCAACATATTTCTGATCATATTTCACTACTTGGTCATCAACTTCGACAATATCACCATCATCCTGATCACCGATTCTGGTATGATCATTCATCTTACCGTCTCTTTTTTCAACACTTTTATCTTAATGTTTCTAAAGAAACCTTCCCTCATAAACAATAGGTCTTCAAATCCTCAGAAGGCAGGGCTTAGTATTTGTGTAGGTTCATATAAAATGTTTTTATGTATGTCTGTTGAGTCAGCTGTTTGTATGGCCGTGGTATTGGCTTTTTACGAGTGTGTCTTGGCCATGCTTTGTTTTTGTTGCTCAAAACTTTTTTATTCCTACATTTCTAGGCGTCTAGTGCATGCTTTCGTGACGTGTCGTTTACAATTCTGTACATATTATGTTCTATTCTTAGTCTTTTAAGCAAAACATCAATGCCAAAATTGAGAGAACTTTTTTCAAAAAGACGAAATTTCTCGTCTCTGGTTTTGATATTACAGTTAAAACCTCGAAATCCTCTCATGCTTCATGATCTTAGAAATCCTGTGATATCTCGAAAATTATTCCTACATTTTTCTCAGGGTACAAGGGACTCTGATATACCGCGACGGAACAGAAGTCAATGGGACTATGGGTGTGGATGGATACCCCCATGGGACGGAGATTACGTTCAGATGTATAGCGTCTATTATGGGGGAGAAGACCACCTGGAAGCTGATATGTGAACATGGGAACTGGGTTGGGAAGAGCTTTAACTGTGGTAAGTAACTTACCTAAGTATCTTAACACCTTAAAGTTGTGCTATCTTGTTGATGCCTTGTGGCCAGAGCTTATTGCGGATCCTATTAAAAATAAATTGAAATACTATAACCCGACTACTCATAATAAGCATGAAACAAGATTCTCATTGATGTTTAGATGATAGCCGTGGTCTTATGCCACTTTCCCTCATCAGCTAAAGATTGTAAGTAGTGGAACTATAAAAGAAGCGTATGTAGTTAAGTACATTTTTTTTGTAAATTCGACCATTTTGAACTGTTAATCATTGCCAAAAAATATTGTTTACTAAGTACCTATTTATATCTAAGTATAAATTTAACCGTTCACTACATTACTAAACTACTATAATACTACTCACACTAAATAGCTAGCTACTAAACAGTGTCTGAATAAATCCAAGAAACTTAGGCCGAACAAATGTACATACACACTCGCCATTGCATACATATCTAAATTCCCTTAGGCGCTATATTGAGCAATGTTGCAGTGAGAAGAATCACTGACTTTTATCGAAGAAGGGGCTCCATTGCTATGGTGGCTTTGTGGCAACTTTGTAGGATCCCATAGATTATTCAATGTGTAGAAAAATAAGCAATATAGTTAAGAAGGCATGGACTTTCAGTAATATCTTATTCGGAAAGCATGGTTTAGTAGGTACTAATTGAAATCTTTAAAATTTTTATACAAATTAAAGTTAAAGTTTGTGTAAACTTATAAGTAACAACACTTTTGAATCATAGTGCGGCAGAATAGCAATTTAGATCTGTAGAACTAGTTTCCTGTTTATAGTTCATGGTTGTATGAATTATTATGCAAACACATGAATTATTGATCACAAAATCGTTTTCGACGATGCAATTTTTACAGCTTATACTTTCCATGGTATTATACGCACAAATCCTTATGTATAATTGCTTATTTTTCACTCTCTATCGAGTCTTATCTGTTTAGTTGGCAATTAGTTAACCATACAATCTGGTGGCAGGACCGATGACAGTGAAGATCCTTGGGGGAGACCTATGCTCAGCGGTGGGCATCGAACGGCTGATATGATCATGATGATGATATGATAACTATACAACTACCTCCACTAAAACGAAACATGCTACACGTTCACATTACTTACCCGCATTTCTTCTTACGCATAAGAGGAGGACTTATTTGCAGAGGAGCTGGAGGCGCAGAATGAGGAGTTGATGAACAACAACAGCTGCACGTTCAGAAACGAGGAGCCTCATGTGGTATCCTTCTACAATGATATGGAGATCACTGAAACTGTTGACTTTCCGGCCGGAGCTGTCATCGTGTCCAGGTATGGAAGTGTTTTTGTGAAGTTTTAAAATTGGAATATATGTTTTTTTTTTGGTTCATGCACACTCTATGACTTAAGGTTACACAAGAACGTAAAAGCACAACACAAATCAACATCAAAAAAGGTTTAAAATGCCAAAAAGGGCGATACTTTTTTTGTGCTTGCTATGAAAGCTATTGGGAAATTTGAAGAAGTTTGGATATTTTGTTGATTGTTTTGATCAGACAAATTATTGTAAAAGAAATGCTGTTCTTGCGCTATTTGCTCTCAAAATCAGTTACAAACTGACCTTGTGTCACAAAAGACGTTTTTTGGGACGTGTTCAAATCTCTTTGGACGTGCGTGAGCAACAGTTAATGACTTTTATGATTCGAGACGATGGAGTCAGATTCACTTGTATCCTACGATGAAAATTAGCTATTTTTAATTCCAACATAATTCTATGTTCAGGTGCAGTGACATAGGAAAGTACGCCATGACGGGGTCACAAGAGCGCAAATGCATCGGCGGCTCCTGGGACGGAGTCAAACCCACCTGCTTCGGCCTGAATCAAGAGAACGACTATGCCAGTAAGTGTATTACTCTGCCCTCTAAAGATAAAACAAATGACGCATATACCTGCGGTCTCGAACTACTTGTTTAATTAGCGATCAGTACAGCGACGATACTTTTTAAATTTGCGTCTGCAGTCTTGCGTCTTCGCTCTTTTAAGTTACATATGTGTTTTAGTCTAAGATTTCGGTTTCGGACACTAGTCAGTCTGTAGTAGAAAGAAAGGTAATTAAGTAAGTAAAAGTAAAAATTCATTTATTGAAAAAAGTCTTTTTACAATCATATTGTCGAGTTTTCCCATTAAGTTGTCATAGACACTTGTGTTGAGAATAACTCGCTCCTTCCCTTTCTGTTTGCGAAATAAGACTAAGAAAATGAGACTAAGCAACAAATAAGAGCCAATACTAAGAACAAATAATGTGGACTTATTTCAAAGTTAAATTATGATAAATTAAATCAAAGTAATGGTTTGATTTGAGTGAAATGTGGGTGGGGTGTGTGTGAATGTGAGTGAAGTGTGTGTGATGTAGGTGTGGTGTGAGTAATGCAGGTGAGGTGTTTGTGGTGAGGGTGCGATGTGAGTTATGTGGGTTTGGAGTGAGTGTAGTGAGGTGTGTGTGTGTGTTTATGCCTGAGTGTGTTTGTATCTATGAGTGTTAGTGCCTATGTGTGTTTGTATATTTGAGTGTATGTCTACTGCACACAAATTTAGACACTTTAAGGTATTTAAACGATTTTTAAAAAACGCTCGTTTTCATAACACGATATGCTACGCCTATTAGGTATTTAGTAGTGCTAGCTCTATTTTGCCAATTCCGAATTAGCTGCGAAACAAAATCAGGACCCGGTGAGGAAGAATCCACAGAGCCTATTCATAATATATTTTTTATATATTCCTAGTTTTAAATCTCATTAATTACCTATGTGATACGCCAGTGTTAGTAAAGATTTGGATGAGAAGGTAAACTTTTAATACAATTTGACATTGGAATCTTCAACATGTCTCAGTATGCTTCATCCATCACCTATCTCAAACGTAATTGATGCACTCTATTACTCTCATTTCACCTAATAGTCTCATCTTTTCTACTTCAAACTAGCGGCCGCCCGCGACTTTATTCGCGTGGACTTCAGTTTTTTGCCCAATCCCAATCGGTTTCATAAAAACTTTCATCGCCTATTTTATTATAGAATTTATCAAAATCCTTCCTTAGCAGATGCCCACATCATAACATCTCCATGCATGCCAAATTTCAGCCCGATCCATACAGTGGATCGGGAAAGTGCGTTGATAGAACTCTGTCAGTCAGTCAATCGTTTAGTTTTATACATTCAAATATCTTGTAAACTTGTGACTCCAGAAAGTTCGAAACCAAAGCTCCTTACAAACTTCGCACATTGTTCCAGTGGAGAAGCCACCTACGATCCTCTTCCGGCACTCCCAGGGTCCGATCGCGCAGACCAACGACGGCAAGCTGCTCGTCTACCCAGGGACGGTGCTGCACATGGAGTGTCTCTGGATGAGGAGGTTCGGCAACCCGAAGTGGAATTACACGCATCATTACGCTGAGTGAGTCTATTGGAATATTATTGCCTCGTTGGTGTAGTGGAAAAGTTTCTGCCTTACATCCGAGAGGTCCTGGGTTCGAATCCCAGGTCGTGCTAAAATTGTTTCTGAGATTTTCTGTCATGAATTTCCCAAAAACAGTTCGGATTCGGGAAGTTGGCGGTGTTACACCCTCGTGCCTCGAAAAGCACGTTAAGCCGTTGGTCCTGCGCCTGATCTCTCTCCGGTCATGTCGGATTGCCGTCTTACCGAACTTTGAGAGTGATGGAACAGTGAGTGCACCTGTGTATTGCACTCACACTTGTGCGCTATAATATCTCCTGCGTAGTCGGCTGATCTCTGTTTAGATTGGCCGCCGTGGTCGAAATCGGCCAGAAGGACTATTTTTATTATTACTATTGGATTTATATTTTGAAGGAGAGAAGGTATTTTCTATAACGACTCAGAAGAAGCTAACTGCTTAAAGTTCACGTAAACTCTCGGGCACGGTGGTGGGTGCGGTCGCGAAACATCAAACATAATATGAAGTGATATACAAGTGTTCACGGACGAAACTCCTATGTGAACATGGACTTAGGGTCAGCATTCATTGGCAAGTCACGCTGTCATTGGCAAGTCGTAGCGACAGTTATATGCGTATTAATGTGTTCTAGCTTTACTCAGAAGAAGCTTAGCTACAGAAAATGATATGTGTAATAATTTAATTTAACTTAATTTTGTAACTAAGTTGCTGTGCCCTAGCCGGGCGTCACTGTACTTCATGTACTGTACGTCATCTTACTGTAACATGTGACTTGCAAAAAATACTCGTATTATGATTAGCATGATTAAATTGACAGTATACTCGTATGTGTCAGCAGTTAGTCCTGTGCTTGGTCTACTCTCCAATGATAATTCTTTTAGCACTGATAAATACAGCAGACATCTTATTTGTAATCAAGGGTAATGTAGGCTAAAAAGCAAATTTTATCTAAGTATATTCCGTAATCAACAGCGTGCCAGTAAGCTAATGTAACTTCCGTCACAGATTACTAAATAGTGCTTCCGTCTACAATTGGACCCTGCCTTTAATATATCTCTTACTGCCAGTTCCAATATTCTATCTACCTTTTACTCGGTCACTTTCATTCGAATCGCTGGAACCGCCGATAGCTTTTTATATGAAACTGACAGTATCGTCTGTTCAACATTATCTTTCAGTTAAAGAGAGTAACTCTAACCGGCCAGGACCCAAGTTTAAAACCTGGTTTACATGAAATTAACTTTATCTTTCTATTCTCATTGCAGTGTCGACCGCAAATACGCAGAAGGCTGGACGACAGACCCCGGCAGGGATAGCCAGCTGGAGTACCGCCTGAGCATCATGGGTGCTGTCAAAGAAGATTCTGGTATATACAGCTGTGAGACGCCGGCCAGACAAATTCACCAAGTGGAGATTATTGTGGAAGGTAAGTAAGGTGGATTATAAAGCTTCAACATAAATCTATGTATGTTATACCATAGAAACCTTCTCTATGGCTTAGGCCACACCTGTGACATTCTGTCAATCAAACGCCGCTCCTTAATCGCTGACAATCGCGAGTTGCGGTGTTGTGACCTCAGCCTAAGAAATTAGAAACTTGGTGTCTTGGCTCCTTTCCTTGAATTAAAATCCATTGTCAATCCTCTGTGACTACAACGATCTACCTCCGCCATTTGACCTACTTGCCAAGCCAGTATTCAGCGCGTCCTGATTGCCAAGAATCTAGATTTTTTCATTTATCACAATCGCCTCCGTGACTTGACGTGACTTTCGCTGTCTCAACTCTGCCAATGGCCTTGCTTACCAAAACTATTGTTGGTTACCTAGACACTATACTGATGACTTATTTTTTTTTGCGTTTACGACACTATTTTTAATTCGAAAAGATATAACACTTACAAACCTGGCTCAAAGCGTTAGAAAGCACTTAATATTCAACGACCCCATAAAGGTTCTCGGTAGCTCAGTTGGTCCAAAGGTCGGGGGTTCGAATCCTCCCTGATTACCGGAGCCGAAAAGATTTTTTAAAGCGTTAAAGCTTTAGAATGCACTTACAATATTTAACAACCCCATAAAGGTTCTCGGTAGCTCAGTTGGTCCAAAGATCTGGGGTTCGAAGCCTCCCTGATTACCGGAGACGAAAATTTTTTTAAAGTGTTACTCGTATGTCTTTCCGATGACTTACATTTCGTTCTATCATCTTCTCAGACGTGCACTGCCCACCTCTGCCGATCCGTCGCGGGCTGGTTGCGAGCGGTCTTGGAACTCGACTTGGAATTGAAATCAGGTTCCACTGCGCGAATGGAAATGCATTGCTCGGATCGCCCGTTCTTACGTGCAGAGCTTCGGGCAACTGGAGTGCACCTTTGCCTGTTTGTGAGAGTAAGTGGAGAATTAAGGGGTTTGATATAGACAGATAGATATTTTAATTTGAATTGAATTGAATAGGGGATTTTCACCATGAACCTGTTGCATCAGCGATGATCAAGGTGCATGGTAAAAATCACGTATTCAATAACCATACTAATGCGAGTTACCATGTTAGTTTAAAGCAATAGATAGATAGTTTTAAGAAAGATACAGTGTAGGCGATCATATCGCTGGGAGCGATCTCTTCCTTTAAGATATAATTAAAAACCAAGAAATTATTCAGTTCATCATTTAAGGTAATATAACTCTCCTTATAATGCATATCTCTAAAGTAAACGCAGAATGAGTTTTGTGATGAAGACGTATTCTCCAAAATTGTATATAAAAAGGTTCAGAGGAAAGGACATCAGGTAACCCATTTTTGGTGCAAACCTGCGCCCTTATTCCAAGTGCAAAAGATTTCGCAGCATTGACCGTGATGTGCTGTTTACTGTACTACAAATATAAAACTTTACAGAACAGCTTCATATTTCTCTCGATGATGAAAGGAACAGCACAGCACTTTCAGAAAGAAGAATGATAAGAAGCAGTTATTTTGAGAGCTAGCCTGATTCGGTGCTAAGTTGTGCTCTCAGCTGCATTATGTATGTATGTCTGTGTACACTGGTTCACTAGACTATGGTATTCATCGACCTTTGGTGAATACCAGTCCATTCACATCCACAATATTATTGTTTTCATCCACATTCATTTGCACTGCAAAAAAGTGATGCTCGCTTAGTGTTTCCCTGTTGGAACAATCCAGAAATATTCAAAGCAAGAGTGAACATGCATCTTTTAGCCAAACTCGTTCCATCGTCTACTCAGCCTTTGTCCCGCTGGGCTTAGTCTTGGGTCAAGGGCAAACCTATCACAAACTAAAATAAAAAATAAATAAAAACTTTGTTATAATGCCGTCTTTTCCAGGTGTCGAGTGTGGCGAGGTGATCCACGACACCCCACTCAACGAAGGAGAGAGGCGGCCTCGAGTATCCGTAGTGTCCCGCGGCGTGGGGGGCAGGGCGGCCTTCTCGTGCCCCCCCGGGTGGGCGTTGAGCGGGGCGGCTGAAACTGTGTGTCTGCCTGCAGCGGACTGGGCAAGGCCTTTCCCAGTCTGTCGAGGTAAGGTTTGATGAACGGGAACTTTCTTAATAGACAACGGGTCAACACATTATTATAACTTGTTTTGACGTGTGATATGATTGATGGCTAAAGATGGAACCTTCCTGGATTCCTCAAAGACTATAAAGCGTGCTATTTTATCTCTTACTGTCAAAACACTATGGTGCTAAAAACATTATTGCTATGAATTAACTGACGAAGCCTTGATTGGAACTAGCAAATTAATGCGCGATCTGGTATTACCTACCTACGGGGCAACAGACGTTGATCAGGACGAGATGCTCTGTTAACAGAAGAAGTGAAGTAACAGGTTATGGAAGAGCGTGGTAACTTTGCGCGTTCCTTTACTCTTGCTGCAACCCGTTAGTGACGATTATTGTAAGAAAAAAAATTAAATACCTTTTCACAGAGGTATCCTGCCCAGCCCTGCCCCCGCCAGCGTCAGGTTACGTGCTAGGCCGGGCACCGTACAGAGCTGGTGACGTGCTGCAGTTCCACTGCAATCCTGAGCACACGCTGCACGGGAGGCCTATCCTGGTGTGCCAGGACAGCGGTCGGTGGAGCGACAAGCCGCCTACTTGTGAGTGTTACTTTAAAAAAAATCTGTGGTACTACTCCTGTGTCCTCCACAACTGCAACCAGCCGGTACGGCTCTGAACAGCTAGATGGCGCTACTTGCAAACTGAATTTAAAATCCCTTAACTAAGCATCACAGAGGTGACATCTATTGCTTTCGTCGTTACAACATCTGTGGCCTTAAAAAGCTTAATAGCTATAATAAATACTATAGTAGTTTTAGATAGCGCTTACGCACACTAATCGCCATAATAAAGATTTCAGTTGGTCTGGAAGGCCTACCGTCACTTAAAGATGGTGCGAATCCAAATGGCTGGATGGCTTTTTTGGCCACAGCGCGCACAAAAATGTAAATCGGCTACATCAAGTGGTTGGGTGACCATACAACCTTGGTCCCAGACCTTATCACCCTGATCGATAGGAAGCACTTCCCCTCTGACTACCTAGTCTATTGGACTACTTAGTTTATTGAGACTACCTTTAATCTAAGTGCTGCGTCAAGCTACGTGCTAGGACGCTCACCGCACAAAGCGACTACTTGTAAGTCCTCTATCTATCCCGTTGTTCGTAATTTCAGATGTAGCCATCCAGTCACTTTACAAGCTTAACAGTAAAGCGTACGCGCATACTAGATTCAAAAATACGACCAGAACGTCAAAGAGTTCGGCCTTAGAAGCTCTTACACCATAACGAAAATACCTTAAACTAATGAAGTGTCTATTACTTGAACAGTTTGCCGATTCTGATGATGTACTTGCCTAATAATTTCTGCAAAATTGTTTCGATGCGTACTTGAGAGTGCTGTTCGAAAAGTCAAAAGCAGCAATTATATTTGATTTCTTCACGGGCTATCATAAGTTTTATCCGTTTCTAGTTATGAATTGCTAATTTAAGATGATGACTTTTTTTGACATCAGCAATCTCTAAAAATAATCACAACCATCTTCATAATTCCAGGTGCCCAGGCGTGCACATATCCGGGCACCACCATCTCTGGTCGCATGTCGTCCGTCAAGTTCTACTACAAGATTGGGGAGACAGTGACGTTTACTTGCGAACCGGGGTACAAGCTTAAAGGAGCACCGATGCTTAGATGTCTGAAGTAAGTCATTATTTAATACATCATCATCATCATCATATCAGCCTGTTACAGTCCACTGCTGGACATAGGCCTCCCCCAACGAGCGCCACAGCGCACGATCTCCCGCCCTTTGCATCCGTCACTACCAGCTGCCATCTTCAGGTCGTCTGTCCATCTAGCCGGGGGGCGTCCCACCCCACCTTCCTGTTCCACCTCCCGTCGGTTCTGCGACAGACATGGCCAGCCCACTGCCACTTTAGCTTGCTACATTTTTGGAAAACATCAGTTAACTTAGTCTTATGTCGCATGATCTCGTTCCAGATCTTATCCCTTAATGAGATCCCCAACATAGACCTTTCCATAGCACGCTAAGTGACTTGTGGTTGAAGAGCCAGCTTTACTGTCATGTTATACGTTTCGGCTCCGTGCGAATTTAATACAGGCGCGGCTCTACCCTGTGTGCAATGGGTAAGGTGCACCCGGGCATCAGGTCCTAATGGGCGCCTCAGGGCTTCTGCGACTTATTGGGGAAAAACAAATGCTGGCAGCAAGTGGTTCCTGTAGTCGGGTGCCATACGCATAGGGTCGATCTTGCATTTAAACCTTGTATTAAACATCCCATTGCTGAGCTCAGGCTCCCACGTGGTGAGTAGCTCGTACAAGCTATGAGCTTGTACGAGCCTTGGATAAGTGTTCTTTTGAATAGAGGACGAATGTAATGTAAATGACCAACTTGACTGCCAATTTTATAAAGACGTTTCTTATTAAGGACGGCTAATATCTTGCGATTCGGCTAGCTGGACCAACAGCTTAACGTGCTTTCCTTACCTATGCTTATGAAGGAAGAAATCATTTTTACTAGGTACTATATTTTTAACGATTTTTAGTTTCGATTCGGTTGCACGAATCATGGTTGCGGACTGACTGGTGTAGCTAAGCGTCGTCGGCCCGGGCGCGTTGAAATATTTTGTTCCACCCGCACACTTTGATTATTATTGCACTTGTACAGTCAGCTTGACAAAACACACTAACAGTATCCAGGTTTCTTAGAACTCGTATCGTGAATTGTGTGTAGTTTATATAAAAAAATGCAACAAGATAATCTAAAATATTATTCAGTTTAATGACATTTGATAGTTCCGTGGGTTACCTTCCTCCTGCCCCCAATATGCACTGAGATATAGAAGCTGAGACAGTAAAACACCTTAGAGTTTAGGTGAGGTCTGAGCCCAGTTTTCAGACTAACAACTAATCAACAAACTACTTTCTTCCAGGAACAGAAAATGGTCAAACGCAATCCCGCTCTGCACGCCCAACTCAAATTTCACAACTTCAGACTCGCTCGCGATGCTCAACGGTGACATCGACGCCATGTTGTCAGACTCCGCCATTTTGTCGACGGACATTTTGAGAACGCGCGAAACGCCCGCCATGTTGACGCCAGAGAGCTACAAAGCCGCCATGACGCGTGTAGCAGCGACCAGACTTTTAAGACGAGCTCCCATTCAAACTTACAAGAATAGGATCTTCAGGTTCAATAGGTTGCTGAGGAGGGAGAATGAGAGATAATTTTGGTGGGGGGTGTTCTAAGTTTCTAAATACAAACGTTGTAAATACCGTGGTTCGCGAAAACAAGGGCCAAAAGCTAGTGTGCTTTTGCCAACTTATTTGCCGTTATAAAAATGCACTAATCGACGCTTTTTTTCTGAATCCACTGATTGGGTGATAAGGTTTAAGGCCAACTATTCGCCCAAGGTGCGGGCCCTTAGTAAACTTAGGAACCAAATAATGTTTCGCTATCTTTATCTTACTACCTAGAAATAAAAAAGTGTCTATGGCTTGTGTTAGTGCCCCTCTCTGGTGGCAGAAACTGGCAGCTGCACATAGTCAAGCTTCTTTTTTACTTTACATTATTGATCATATTTCGTTTCCGTAATTTATGCCATATCTACAAAGTTCGCCACTTAGGATGCTAGCCGTAAATTTCAATTTGATCTTTTATTTCGATTTTTTCTTTTTATTGTTTTGTTTTAGTTAACAATGACACCAAAATTAATTTTAAATTAAAAAAAGTCTATTGTTTCGATTGTTTTATCAATTAGTCATTAAAATCGTTACATTAAAATATACGTTTATTGACAAATAATTTTAAAAAAATGAAAGTATTTGTATGATTCTAATCCAATGTAACTGCAAAATCGCTGACAAAACTCAAATTAGTTACCTACCTAAATATTTAAAATATTAAATCGATAGTTACCCACCTAGATCTTTTAAAGACTTTTTGAAATATATATGCAAAATACTTTAGTTAATAAAATGGATTTGATTATTGCTATTAAGAAACTTAAATACCTATGAGTAGTCCAAATTGTTAGTTCTTTTATAAGTTTTAAAGACTGTTATTACTTATTATGTATTCTCTAAATAATACTGATATCGTTAAAATCCTAGATATTATTTATCTCTTTAGAAAGAATTGTAACTTATTTTTCATGTTTATCAAAAAACATGTAAATAAAGATGCTTCGCCAAAGAACTATAGAATACTCTTATAAATATTAGTCCTTACTATGTAGATATAAATATTATTAACAGCTAAGAGAATAAGTTTAACATTAGTTAGAGATTATTAAGACTAAGAATATAGGATTTAAATTAAATGTCGCTAGATATTTACCACGCACAAAATATTTGGAAAATTTTTGGAATTTTAAACATGCTGAGGAATAAAGACCAGTTTTATGTATGTGGTTTATGTGTATATTTTATTTGTATTTATCGATGCTGTTAATTTTGTCATGCCATTGAAAAATCGTCAGCTTTCATTTTAAACTCCTAAAAACATGTCGTTTCTAATGAATCCATAAGTGTAATAAAGAAAAAGATAGATGAAAAGAAGAAAGATATAGAATAATAAGAATAAAGAAAAAGAAGAAAGATAGATGTTGATTTTTCTGACAGTCTGTGTATTTTCATCTTATGCGTAGATGAATAGATAAATAATAAAAAATACCTTTAAATATTCTTATTAAGATTTGTACCTAAATAGTTTTAATTATTGTGCTATGTCAAGTTTGCTCGCTGTGTTTTAATATTACTTCATATTGATTTGTACTATGTATCTCACTTAAGTGAATTGTATGATTCTTTGTGGGAAATAAAAATAATCTTTAACCTGATTAGGTATCATGATTTTCTCATTGGATTTTTTGGTAAATTTTTTAAGTAACTTTATATAAGTAATTTTCTTGATTTAACTGGAACTGGTCTTGGAAATAGAATGCATATCAAAATCTTAGCATATCCTTAATGTATTTCGACTTGATAAATGTAAAGAGCGTGTTTTAATCGTGTATACGTTTTAAATACTCAAAGTACCCATACATCTGTTCCGATAATGAAATAAAAGAGAAATACTTAAAGCAAACTTGTTGTTTTATTAAGCGCGTACATCAGATTCAAAAAAAGTTTTCATTTTTTCTTTCGCTTCGTTTTTAAATTATATGGGTATGACATTCCTACGCTTAGGTGTTTTTCTACGTGAGCAACGCAACGCGACAAGCGCAACGCGACGCGACACTACCAATACGTCAAACGCCTTGTGTCAATGTAATTCGCATCTTATCCCATTGTCACGTTGCAACAGTCGCGTTGCAAGCCAACGGTTTAGTTTCACGACGATGGCAAATGTCATTTCCATATAGTTTGCAGACGAAGCTCGATGTTTACCGTGACATGATGGCCACTGCACCTAAACCACATATAATAAGGTAGAGGAAGGGAATAAGGCCCACTATTAAAAATATAACTTGGGATAGTACAAATATTTTAACATTTAACGCACACACAGAAGTTGCAAATACATATAATGAGCTGGCGACGTTGATAGCATTCATGCATACCGCAATCTTGTCAGATACTTCAAAGTAATCTTAGTGATGTTCGCGTCAGTGCCTCTTAATTTTTTTTCATTTACATGAATAATAGTTATTTGGCAAGTATGTATATTTCACCAGTTCTTTTTTGATGGTTGAAATGAGGATATATTAAGATATAAAAGGGATTATAAGAACAATTTTATTTCACAATATTTTAATGCTAATTTCTCCAATAATATCAAGCGGGTGCTTCAATAAATAAGGCCCGGAGCTAATAAAAAGGCCCGGCCTTATATGACGTTGATTCAAAGCGTTATAATAAAACCATAGCATTTTATTAAACAGCTTTTATATTCAAGGCGTAGGTACACGTAACAGCAACTTAACTTCATATAAAAAAAATCTCCAAAAATATGAAATATTCAGTTTGAAATCATCAATGTGTTTTGCGCTTTTTTATTTTCAATTCAGCTGAAGCCATTAAATAACCTTTATTGAATTAATATCATTTTCCTTTAAGATTAAAATTGAGAAACACAGTTTACCATTGTTAAAAATTGTTTTATATTTTTTTATAAAACTCATAAGAGCAATAAGGCCCAGGTAATTTGATACAACAAGAAATTCTTAATGTTTTTTTATATAATGTTTATTTTGATAGGGCTTTAATAAAATAATCTTTTTTTTTCATTTTAAGTTTTTGAGTAAACGTAACGTTTTGAAATTCTTTAATTTGAAGCCTTTATCTTATTTCTTTTAAATTTAAGTAAATTGCCCAGTTGCTACGTACCCGAATGTTAAATTATATTCATTTACACAGTTTGAAATGCTTAGAACATCTTAAACCTCTTAAAATATTTAATTGTGTAAAGGTGTGCCTTATTATACTCAAAGCGTTTAATAAGGCCCCAAAACTTTGATTATTTTTTTTATTTTTTAAGCAATTTTGATTATTTTTTAAAAATAATAAATTTAGCACGCGCTTTTCTTATTAGATCTTCTCCACTTTAAAATATTTTGAAATCAATAATGATTTGCCCTTTTTCCTCGTGTACCTAAGATGTGTAAAGTCTAGTCTGTTAAAACTTTTTCTAAGACAAGTATTTATTTACCTACTTAAAAGAAAACCTCGAGTGCGATATAGAAATGTAAATCACTTGCTTACGACTAAAGATATTTGTAATTTTTCTGAATTCTTTTGTGATTGGATACCGAATAATAGGCGCATTAAGTATCACTACGAACGGAATCACTACACCTACATAGCCTTCGGCAAAAATGAATGAATAGAGAATAGAAAAAAATATATTCATATTTTTTTTATTTATAAAATTATTCCAATTTCGCACCATCTCAAAATCAGAAAAGTATGGTATGAGTAAAAACTGGCTGGCCTTATTCACCCCCAACGAAAAAAAGGGTGTTATATGTTTCACCCCTATTCATTTTGTATTTTGAGTGTGTCTGTCTATGGCGGCATAGCTCCTAAAGAGATAGACCAATTTCATCGCGGCTTTTTTTTAATTAGAAATATAATTTAATAACGGTGCGGTTTTTAAGGTATATCTAACTGGTCAAATCCATCCAGTCTTTGAAGCACTGCTGTTTTCCTGGCTTATATCGGGGGTTTTCTCATCACAACAGCACAGTGGAAAGAAGCGCACCAAAAAATGATAATTTGATTCTCAGTTTTGGGGATAACAGACACGAAACCTGTCAGACCACCTGTACAATTTTCCATTATAAAATTATATAATTGAATATGATAATATTAAATAATATTATTGAATATGATAATATTAAATAATATGATATGATATTCAGTTATAAAATTAAAAACGAAAGTGGTCGATGCAGTTTAACAATAAATCGGTAACGTACAGAGAATTAACGGTGCATTCGTCTTGCATGGCCCGCAATGATGTGGCCACAGTATACATGTGTTGCACTAGTAACTTGAGTCCGTACAAAATTAGTTACATGAAAACAACAAAACACAATGAATTGAGAAATGATCATTTATTAAAAAATGTGTCAAAACGTGATATAAAGTCATATAAAATCCCTGGTTGTTAAAGGTACTAAAGTTTTCTGACTTCACTAATTAAAAAATAAGCTCAACGATAATTTTAAAAGTAATAGGTAATTAGAAAAGAATTTTTGGTATGAATGACTGATTCATTTTACTTACCGTAAATTACCGAACAATATCTTTCCATCAGCCTATATACCACAGGCCTCACCTCAGGTGGAACAGCCAAACTCCACCATGCAGGCTCAGTGCGGATTGGTGGAGGGGGTGTTTTTTGTAACGTTAGTGACAAACCTTACTGTTAGATGTAATAAAGCGCCCGAGGGCCTCTGACCAGGCTAAGCGACTATTATCCATCGATATTTACTGGAACAAACAGCTTAACGTTCCTTCCAGAACACGGAGATGCTTCTAAATAGACGTCACTTATATGGTCAAAATGGTCACCCATGCCAAACTTGACCGAGCTTTAGGTTGCTTAACATTTGGTATCACTACCACAGCGCTAGCACCACTGTGCCGCAAGCACCAACCAACAGAACAATATAATTACTCGTAAAATAATTTACTGTGTCTTTCTGGCAAAGGTTGCACCGGACAAAATGATATCGCCTCGCGCCAGTCAGTACAACGCGCGTCGCGCTGAGCGTTTGACGTCCCGAAGTTACGCGTTTTCGCGCCAAAACGCGCCCAACTTTTCGAATGTGACAGATCCAATGTTTACTTTTTAAAAGTGGCCAGTTCGAATGAAAAAAGTTTTGTGTCAAATAAGTTTGAAAGTGTTCATAATAAATACGTGCAATGGCGTAATCTACGGCAAACAGCGATAACTCACAAAGGTTTGTTAATAGATTTTGTCGTTGACTTTTAACGTGTAGGTACATTTTGCTGCAATTAAGATAAAATTCCATTCCTACCACGGCTGTTTGTGGCCTCTTTACAAGCACCTCTTTGCAGTGATTTGTTTTTTCTCGCATTATTAGATAAGTTTTTTCGATCACATTTAAGTTGGTGAGAAAACTGACGGCGTGAAATAAGTTTTTTGTCGCAACACAATTCCCTATTGTGGTTGGATAAAGATGAAAATGGTTTGCCGACTTTTGTGAGACGACTGCATTTTTTAAGCATCGGTCGTTGACAATGACAAGACAGTTTATCATCATTGAACTAAACGACAAAAAAGTAATTCATAAATATTTAGGTAGGAACCCACCCTCATTTCAATCAAATTGAAATCAAGTGACATTTTCTTTTAGTTATAAAGTCTGATAGATTATGGAGTATCTATGTTGGTCGTAATCAGATTTTTTTTCTCTGAGTAAGTAGGTACTTGTATGTTACCGTTCCAGCTATACCAAAATAAAAATCCAAAATAAATACTTAGACAAACAAACCGTGTAGGCCTAATCGACTATTTATGTTACAAAATGTAAATATAATCCACCTACTGATTAAAAGCAATTGATAAACAAAATACAATCAAAACCTACCTTTGAACAGATTACTTAATTATTTTGATAACATTATCATCCTAATAGGTAGCTTTACTGCGTGTTTTTTTACTAGGTCAATGTATTTTTTTATTACATATTTATTATTACTATTATTTAAAACTTTATTGCACATGAAAAATGTACAAAGGGTGGAATTAATGTTAAAAAAAAACATAATCTTCTCTATATAAGTACATATATCAAATGCTTGTACTCCTGCGAAAGGGCTTGACTGATTCTTATGAAATTTAGTGAGCATATTGAGTAGGTCCGAGAATCGGCCAACATCTATATTTCATATCCCTTAGTGATAAGACTGATAAGGTTTGTCAAAAACAACGTTTGCCGAGTCAGCTAGTATTTAAATATAATTTTATAATATCTATTAATAAAAGTGAATATTAAATAATAGGTATCTATTATAATTTATATATTTTTTTGTTGTTGAATTAAGTACACAGAGTATTTTTTGACGTTTTTAAAGTTGTGTCAAGCGCGGCATTACTACGAGTATTTACAAAACCTTCAGATCCAAAAAACCAACCCCTATTCATAGAGCGGGTAGGTACACATTGAACGCTCGGCAGTCGGCGTTGCGTCTAACGCGCGTTTTCATATCTACGCGACGTTTGACCAGAAGCGCGCGCTTCTATGTGTGCACTTAAATAGGACTCCCTGGTTCCCTAAACGCGCATTAACAAAGCGCAACGTTGTGCCCAATGTGTACCTGCACTTAATCTGAGTTGAGTATTCGCATTTCCCGCGATATTCACAACTTGTTACTGTAATTTCAATTCTAGGCCACCAGAGAAAATGCATTACATGCATAGCTGTAATAAACATCTAGTTCTTTCGTTGAGATTTCATCAATAGTATTGTCTCGTTGAAATGTTGTAATAGCGATTGCTTGGCTTGATTAACTTTTAACAATCGGTTAAAGCAATACAATTGGTATTTATGCACAGGTGCTGATAGACGGTTGGAAAATGATTATTTAATATCTCAGGGCTAAAGTAACCTTTTTGAAAAGCAGTGCAAAATCTTTTCGGTGATTTCCTAAGTCCTGAAAAGGACACTAGGACTAGGACCATTGTGACCAAAGTGGCAGAGGTACAAATGTGCAAAATATCCTTGTATATACATATATGACAAAAACACGCGTTTTTCTAAATATTTTAATGTACACTAAATACTGAATATATACTTATAATTTAATGTAGGAACCTACCTTTTATTTGCACCATTTTTAAGTAATTTATTTAAATTATCATAAATAAATAATAAATATTACACAACAATCACACTAATTCTCTAGTCCAAAATTAAGCTACGACGCTTGTGTTATGGGTACTAGACAACGGATAAACATACTTAAATACTTTTTTTTGTAAATAAATACATATTATACATAGAAAACACCAGTACAAACACACATGTTCATGCACACATATGCTGCTTGTACTGTGCGGGGATCGAACCCGCAACCCTTGTTTCAGAAATCCTACATGTAGACCACTGCACCAAAAGGTCGTCAAAATAAAATAAAAAAATATCTATATACTTTTAGAATTCTAATCTAGTTTAAACTTAGTTTATTAAGTTGCTGATGTTGTGAAGGTTGTACTATGTTGTGTTCTTTAAACAAAAAAATATAATAAATACCCAAACTGAAAATACAACATAACCTTATGTTCTCACGTGGGTAAATAAATAAAGTTATTATTCTCAACACACGATTCATCGTGTAAACAAAGTTATTTTACTTAACAGTATGACTAGAAGGCACATTGTTTGCTACTAGCTCGCCTTGACAAGGTCACATCAAACAAGTGCTTTGTACAGGCGACAGCATATCAGGCTATCCACTTTTGTTGCAATATCACCCATAAAACAAAGCGGATAAGATGCCAACGTGCTAACCTTGAGGTGCTGTTCAGTGAACACGGAATACGAGATATCATTGTCAGATGAACGTCGGTATTTATTAGATTTGATGTGCGTGGAAATTAGTTTTCTTGGAAAAACATTTAAGGTACTATCATGATTACTTATTTTGTACACGTGATGCGTGAGGTGTTTGTGGCGCAGTGGTTGCAGCGCTTTGGCAGTGATATCAATGTCATGTTTGGGATGGGTGACCATTCTGACCATATAAGTGACGTCTATTTACAAACATCTCCGTGCTTTGGAACGATCGTTAGGCTGTTAGTCCCTGTTAATATCGATAGATGTTATTCGTTAGGTCTAGTCACATGCTTTCGGGCGGCTTAATAACATCTGACAGTAAGGTTTCTCATTTACTTACCTTAAAACAAACGTCTCCACCAATCCGCACAGAGCCCGCGTGGTGGAGTATGGTTCGTACTACCTCATAGTTGAGGTGAGGCCTGTGCCCAGCAGTTGACGTATATAGGCTGATGAGAGAGATAGAGTCAGAGCACGTGATACGGAGAAACGAAGACCACACAACGAGACGTGGTGAAAAAGAATCTGGAGGGCAGATCCAAAATCTGTTATTTTAATAAACTCTATCCACACATCTGCACCATATATTTTTAAGTATAAATCACTCTGTGAAAATTCCGCTCAAACGTTATTTAAGAAAACAGTACATACCTAAGATTCTGAAAACGAACCTAAAAACTTCTAGGTATAAAATCGATTGGGAAATCAAGTTATCATCAATCATAGTCAGTAATTTTATAAGGACGAAATATTTGATTGTTTATTTGATTTGAATAGGCTCCGAACCTACTGGAACGTTTGAAAAAAATCTTACCATTAGAATCCTGATGAACATTGGCTTTATTTAATACGAGAAAAAAAAATATTATAAATAATCGGTTAGATGACACCACCAATCGATGACATACTTATTATTATCTGTCAAAACGGTCTGCCTCCATAGATTTTGTATGGGAGTAAAAAAGTATGCTTAGCCCATAAGTATGACAGGTATAAAATGCCCAACGGCGTTAAGTCTACCTTTAGTATGTAGTGAAAAAAAGCTTAAATAAATAAATGAGATTTAAGTAGAATCCAAAAAGGAAAATACCTATCTTGAGATTTCAGTTGTAGGTATTAAGAAGTTTCGGTTTTTTGGGTTCGTACAAGTATATACCTAATTTTTCTATAGATCCATGGTAAATAATAAAACTTTCGAAATGTTTAGTGTTGAGGTAGGCTTAATCTTTATTCATAATTAATTAATGTTGAAAGTCGAATTTGACAAAACATATTATCATAGACATTCCCACTACTAATGAGACTAAACAATGTTTTTATAATTGCGAACCATGAGACTTTAGTATATTATTTTAATGTAAATATGTACCTATTTTACGTAATACAAAAACAGAGCGGAATTTTCTCGGGCACATAATATATAACACTTTTTATTCATTCAATATGAAGTCCCAATTTCCATGACGCTGTTTTTTAATTCAATAACTAGCTTCCCGTCAGCGGCTTTGCCCACGTGGAATTCAGTTTTCCAATATATAAAGCATGTTATTATTATACTTAGAAACCTTCCTCTGGATTCACACTGTCTAATAAAAAAAACTGCATCAAAATCCGTTTAGTATTTTTAGAAATCTAAGCATACTAACACACAGAGAGAGGGAGGGGCAGACGGCGGAAATAACTTTGGTTTATACAATGTAGTGCTAACATGCTGTTTTTAAGGCATGTGACAAAGGTTAAAAGTTATAGGTACAAACTGAGCAATGTTTTATAAAAATTACACGATCAGTTTGAATAACAACCCCATGGCTATACTCGTATTATTACCTACATGGTACGTCATTGTAACAAAATTCCTTCCGTGTCTCCTTGTAGAAGAGACGATTTTATACATTCATCTTCCAAATATTGATAAATGATTGAAAGAGCACATTTAAACAGACATTTAGCGATATAGATTTTGCGTGCCGATGTCTGGATCATTGTGAGGGAAATTTATTAAAAAAATAATTTAAATTTTGCAATTTGAAATAGTTACTTATAGCTGTAAGGTGAAAAAAAAAAACAAATAAAAACGCTAACCGAACGTGTGTCGTTCTGGCGCCAATTAATAAGTCTTTACGTATATAGTTACCTATCGTAAAATCATAAAACTATCAGCAAAGTAAAAATATTCCTTGGTAATGAAAATTATAGCTTCAAATGACATCGATTTCCTTATGCCTAAGGGAGCTTACAGAACTGCGACATATTGTCGGCGACTGACTACCTACAAGATTGGTAGCAGACTAAAGTCTCTTTTGTGATTTTGCTTTCCGCATTACAGCAGCGTTGCCAAGCATAGGTACCAAAAAAAAGTTTTTTTTTAAAACAAGCTTTATTCAAATTAATTGCAGTTTGCAAGATTTGTTAACAGACAAACAAACATCGGGACAGATGCAAATAAATAAAAGCTTGTAAATTTACTTGACAAATAAAAAAGATATTCGACCAACGAAAATCGCTATTGTCGCGCTTTGTTAGATGTAGGTATAGAAATTACATTTGCGATTAAGCGAAATCAAACGTCATTTTACACACACTTAACCAAACCAAGTCGATTTTTTTTCATCAACTGCCCAATTTTCGTATCTGTCAACAATCAATCATCGGCAACTGTCACTAGGGTAAGTGACAGTTGCCGATAACCAGCCGTACTTTATAGTAAAGTATTATACAATACAAATACTATAGTATTGGACGCTATATCAGACAATTGTTCTCTATTCTTTATGAGAACAATAAAGTACACGAAAATACTTTATTTCGCATTATTTGAGTTGTTTGTGATTTTAAAGTTAATTCGTAAGTATTTTTTCGTTGAACAAAATTTCAACAAAAAATGTAAAAAAAAATATTAATTAAATTAAAAGTTCATACTTTTTATTAACTGCAAAAATCTTTTTCTGTATTTTGGCGCAACTGATCCAGAGTTAGGAAGCTAAAGGGAAGCACTTCCTACCGACCGGGTGTTATGGTCGGGGACCAAGGTCCGATAGACATCATCTTGATTTGTCTATCTATATTATTATGGATCGAAATCTTATATACCGCGGTTCATGTGCGGTACTAGGCCGGTATCATTTGGCCGTTACTAGGCTAACAGCGCCATCTAGCCTTATGGAACCGTATCAGCTCTCGCTGTTGTAATGGCGAATGGTAGAGGTCGCCACACCACTCCCCTCCGAATAACCGGAGGTTGGTTGAGTCAGGATGAGCCAGCAGTCTGTGCGTCTTGAGCTTGCAAGTGCCAGTGTTCTCGGGTCCACCACGATGAGCCGGGATGAGTGTGCGTGATGTCCTCGGTGAGTCGGGATGTGCACACAAGATGTCCGCGGCGAGTCGGGATGAGCATGCGTGAAGTCCACAGTGAGTCGGGATGAGCATGCGGAAGTCCACGCTGGTCGGGATAAGCGGCCTGCACGCCACGGTGAGTCGGGAACAGGCCCGCCTGTTGTCCACGGTGAGTCGGGATGAGGCGGTAGCTGCTGACCAGGATGTGTGGGGACGAGTCCAGAGGCCACGGTGAGTCGGGATGATCTGGATGAGGCTGCCGGAGGTACCAGGAAGATCCAGTGCGGGTCTGCGGATGGTCCTCTTGAGGCTGGTGCTGGCTTGCTGGAGACTGCTGGCTGGGTGCTGTTGGCGAGAGGAAGGAGAGGGCGACGACGATGATGACAGGCGGCTCCAGGGTGTTGATCACGTCGGGGTCACCAATTTGGCGCAACTGATCCAGAGTTAGGAAGCTAAAGGGAAGCACTTCCTACCGACCGGGTGTTATGGTCGGGGACCAAGGTCCGATAGACATCATCTTGATTTGTCTATCTATATTATTATGGATCGAAATCTTATATACCGCGGTTCATGTGCGGTACTAGGCCGGTATCATTTGGCCGTTACTAGGCTAACAGCGCCATCTAGCCTTATCAGCTCTCGCTGTTGTAATGGCGAATGGTAGAGGTCGCCACAGTATAAAAATAAATATTCGTTTGTTTTGATTCTATGTACTTTTTTTCTGTTCTGATAGTAAGTAATGTACTTTATTTGGGAAAAAAACCCAACCCTTACTGTGGTAACGCTTTTCTATTTCGCAAGCGATTGCCGACATTCTAACACTAGTCTGAAAGCTTCCTAAGCTGCACATGGAAAGGTAAACATAAGATTACCAGTCAGATTATTCAATAATCCTCCTATTCCAAGTTCCTATAACATTACGTAACACAACCTGTTCTATCATTTGCCCTATGAATTATTAATAAGCGTGTGCAATTGAATAAAATACCGTTTTAATATCATTCGACCATGTGCAATTCAGTCATCTAATACAAGTTTCCGATATGAAAAGATGTATTGACTGTTTACGAAATAATAGAAATACTATTATCCCTTCGACACCTAAGAGGACGATATCGGCTCCGTAGCAATAGAATACTGTTTGGTTAGAATAATAATAAAATACTTGGAAATATAATAATATGGAAATTGAGGTGCTTGTGGCCCAGTGATGACAACGCTTTGGTAGAGATAGCAAAAGTTAAGCAACGTAAGGTGGGGTCTTGTTTGGGATGGGTGACCATTCTGACCATACAAGTGACGTCTATTTTCAAGCAACTCTGTGAGGCACGGTAGTCCCGGATATTCTTGACAGATATTAGTCGTTAGCCTGGTCAGAGGTCCTCGGGCGGCTTAATAACATTTGACAGTAGGGTTGGTCACTTACCTTACACACTACCCTCAACCAATCCGCATTAAGCCCGCGTGGTGGAGTATGGCTTTTACCACCGCATAATTGAGATGAGGCCTATGCCACGGTCCTATGCAATGAGATATTATAGTATTAGTTATTTCTAGGATTCACGATAGATTTTATAATCGTAGGTGCTCATCCTTAATTATGCGACAACTAAGTTTTACTATTTTGGCAAATGCAATTAATGAGGACTTACAAGACAGTTGCAATTTCTACTCTCTCATCATCATTCTTATCAGCCTATACAGGCTGATTATGACAAAAATCTATCGTGAATCATAGAAATACCGTCACATCAAAGATTTTATAATATATTTTCTAAAACTTACATTTTGTCACTTGATACTTTTAGCTAAGTACCATTTTTGGTACGGCTTAGCAAAGCTTAGCATTAAAATCTAGATAGATTAATAATTTTTTAGTATAAAAAAAGATACATATAAATCCTAATTGCACATTACACGTTGAATCTTAGCGCATACCACAGTCGGAAATTTCGTCATAACATTACTTAAGCTCGCAAATCTGGCGATGCAGGCAACAGGTTTCGAACTGGTGTGGTTACCCTAAATACTTGACACGCCCAATATAAATATCCCGTGAGGTGTCGCAAGAGACTCGGAGTAAGAAAACGACCTTTAAAAGGCTGTAGACTGTATTACCTACCTACATATTGGTTGTCATTTGAAAGATGCACAATGTTCGTTCCCGTACTCCTCCGAAACGGTTTGACTGATTCTTTTGAAATTTTGTTTATTTATTTATTTAAGGTTGGTACACAAACAGATCTGTAAATACTTATGCAATACACATAAACAAACAAATTTACAAACAGTACAAAATTCCAGGATCAGTGTACACAACATGATAACAATATAATTAATAAAATAATGCTACAATTAATAAAATAAATTAATAAAATAATTAATAATAATACAATAATATTATGTACCAATTTACTATTTCTAAAATCTATGTAAATGTGTGTGAGCAGGGTCGAGGGTATCTAAAGACTCTGAAATATGTTAGTCACAAGATTTTTGTACCGGGAAAACTGTCATTAAACAAATCAACGTTGAGACGTTGATTTGTCTGTTCTGTCGTTGTTAATCTTGTGAGCACATTGAGTAGGTCTGAGAATCGGCTAACATCTATTTTTCATACTCCTAGGTGATAAGGGTTGTCCTCAATAATTTATATGGCAAAACAACGTTTGACGGGACAGCTAGTAATATATAATTTCATATTTCCACGCGTTTGCCTGAAATGCATTAGGGTTTGGCGACCTCTACGATTCGCCATCACAAGTGCATGCCTAACGGCAAGCACAACAGCGAGAGCTGATACGGCTCCATAAGGCTAGATGGCGCTGTTAGCCTAGTACCGGCCAAATGGTACCGGCCTAGTACCGCACATGAACCGCGGTATATAAGATTTCGATCCAGATTAATATAGATAGACAAATGAAGACGATGTCTATTGGACCTTGGTCCCCGACCATAACACCCGGTCGGTAGGACGCTTCCTACCGACCGGGTGTTAGCTTCCCTTTAGCTTCCTAACTCTGGATCAGTTGCGCCAAAAGGGCATAAAAACCGCCAGTAGATCAGTGCAATAATATTTAAAAAAAAAACTGATCCCATATTTGAGACATGTTGTCATTAACAAAGTATGTACAGTGGCGGTCAAAAAGTGGTTACCACCTTAATTGCTTGAACACAATAAGTCACAATTTTCAAAGTCTTTTTCATATTAATTTGATGAACCATAGATTATACACTCTTTTGCAAAAAAAACGGGCACCTAAGGAAATTTACGTTCTAAGGTCGATTTGAGTTAATTAAATGAAATTTATTTCTTTGACGTAGTCTGTATACTTATAATCGTGTAAATTAATGCGCGTGAAGTGAGTTCGGGCAACTAAAAGAAAAAAAAACGATGGATTCTTTAAAACCGATGTACACGCCCAAACAATAAGAAGTGGTCGGCAATAAAGATAAGATTTTTTTTTACTTTTTTTAATTAAATAAAGTTACAAATGTAAAAACCTAATACCGAATGTGACCTCCTCTTGCCAAAATCACAGCTTGAATCCTTCTGGGCATGCTTTCCACGATGTTTTTAATAACGTTTTGAGGAATTCGTTCCCACTCTTCTGCAATGACTCTTTTTAGCTCCCTGATGTTTTGTGGAGCAGGTTGCACTGATCTTACACGTCTCTTTAGAACATCCCAGACATGCTCAATTGGATTGAGGTCAGGACTTCGAGCTGGCCAATCTAAACGACGGATCCCAACTTCTTGCATGTACGCTTCCACGTCGCCAGAACGGTGCGAGCGAGCATTGTCGTCCATAAAAATGGAATCTTCCCCAAGTGCAGTCAATGTGGGTTGTGCATATGGAATTAGGACTTCCATTATGTACCGATGTGCATTTAATGTTCCATTTTCTATGAAAACTAACTCCGTACGCTCCGTCGAATTAATTGCTGCCCAAAACATAACGGAGCCTCCGCCATAAGGAGTGATTTCTTCGAAACACACTTCCGCATAGCGTTCCCGTGGTCTTCGCAGCACTCGCCGGCGTCGGTCCTCTCCACACAAAGAGATTCTAGCTTCATCAGAAAACAATACTTTATTCCAGTCCTCCAGAGTCCATGAAGCACAGTTCCGAGCAAACTGAAGTCGAGCAACACGGTGCTCACGGAGTAATTTAGGGCCCCGAGCTGGGCGGTAACTCCTGATATTGGCAGCCAAAAGCCTCCTCCTGACCGTCCACAAGCTAACTTCTACTCCTCTTACTTCTTCAAGGCTCTTCTTCAGGTCCACACTTGACGCCTTACGATTCCGCAACGCCTGACTCACCAAAAAGCGGTCATCTCTTGGTTCTGTGCATCGTTTTCTTCCCGAACCGGGTCTTCTTTTGACCGAACCGGTCTCTTGATACCGTTGCCAAGTCCTCTGGACAGTTGAACGACTCACATTTAGCCGCTGAGACACGTAAGTTTGCGAACAACCTTCTTCAAGTAGGGCTATAATTTTACCGGCCCTTATCGCTTTATCACTCATATCAAAAAGTGGTATTTAATGTAAAAATAAAGATTAAATTGTTTAATTTGCAGAAAATGTCCAAAAAGTTTTAAAATATCGTAATCAGTTAAAAATCGTTTCAGCAATTCGCGCCATTAGTAAAGCAATTTTAGAATAATCCACAATAATCATTATTTTTCTTTTATTAATTTCAAATTTTAAATTTGGAACGTAAAGAATCATGCCAGGATGCTTCAAATAACATGCCAATACATCGTCAAATTAATAAAACCTATTTCTTGTTCTTCTTCATTAAAGTAGAGGAAAAAATCTAAAGTGCCCGTTTTTTTGCAAAAGAGTTTATATATGTATATTTTCTAACGAGAATCAATCATTGCTCTAGGTTGATTGTGTGTAATTTCAATGAATAAAGAAATAAGTTCCATCCTCAAAGAGTAATCAAATATCTTCTTTTTCATCACGATTAGTCATATTCTGTCAAATTAATTTATTAATTTTGACAGGTAACAAGTAACGTGATGTAGCATTTTGGACTTTAGTGTTAAAAGTGTGATTCAGAATGTAATTTCAAAACTGGTAAACACTTTCAGACGGCGACCGCATCTAAGTCGAATGTCAATGATGAAAAACGCTATTGATTCCGTTGTCATTGAAATGATATTCACCTTTTGCTAAGATGTCATGTGACTCAGTGAAGGCAAATTCGATACGTTACGCCGAGGTATCTTCTTTTTTTTTCTAGTACCCAGAACTACTTCTGATTTTTTACAGGTAGCCCCGAAGGCTTCTGAAACTGTGGTAAAATCCAAATTCAATGTGAAATCTTTGAAACAATTGCTTGTAACAATGTATACCAGTGAAATGAGCACTTACTAATTAATTACTAAAATGACTCCAAATTAAGCAAGTCAGCGAAAAATGGAATTGAACACAAAAAATATAACTGTATACTTTTTGAAAGAATTTTCTTGATTGAACTCCTGTACACTTACTAAGAATGATAATGCATTTTCATTCATTCTTCTTTCAAAGCTGTATGAATTTATTCATCTGTATCATTTAGGCTGAGAATGAACATAAAATGTTATGTATGAGTTCAAGCTTATTTATAGGCACATCGAAATGTATATAACTACATATACAATATAACTATCTGAGTTATATTTTAAGTTGTAATCTAGCTAATACAGTTACTTGTCTAATTGTATTTAATAAACTTACCTGATTGTAACCTGTTTTGTGTCTACTTAATAAATAAATATTCTTACTTAAAACTCAGTGCACACATGCGCCATATTGCTGTTGCCTTATGTGACTGTGTGTGTGTTGCCTTGTGACTTGCGACGGTCAGCGATTTGATATAAGATATAAGTACATACATATACATATATACACATATACATATCTTAAACTAAGTTAACTCGTCACTCTAAATCACCATCCACAGACTTGTTCGTCGCTACACGAATAATTAAATACATAATTAGGCTTATATAACACAATGGCGTCTTGCATTGTTCTAAACGAACCTTGAACTGAGAAGATCTAAGGCTGGTGATAAGCGTAAGCGGTAGCGGTTTTATTAGTGCTAGCGATTAGCGATTGAGAACACTACCTTTCACAGAGCAGAGGGAGGTGGCAGTGCATGTTATGTTTAGGATAAAACTTGTTAGTTTAGCCCCGAACACAAAGAACACAAATAAACCTAAACAAACCTAAACTTAAAGCTAAACTGTGTCAAGTTAAAATAAAACGAACATTTTAAGTTAACTAAGATTCTGAAAACGACATGGAATGGGCTAAAAAAGTAATTGTTCGTTTTTCATTTCCAAAGGTTTCAAAATCGCTTCAGCTTATGCCCCACTGCGAGGTATCATCAAATTATATATTATTAACGTTAAGATGTTCAAATTAGCATTTAAACCCGGATGTTTAGGCACAGATTACTATTAGGCACAGTTTTTGCACACGGCAAAACAACGCGCATGCGCGAGCCTGATCTCGTGTGGGTAAAAACTAATGTAGGTAAAAAATCAAGCTGTTTTTGTTGAGCTATCATTTGTAAGAGTGAACAGGCATCTTCAAGGCGAGCTCGATCCATCGTAGACTCAGTCTTTGCCTCGTTGGGCTTAGTCAACGGTCAAGAGCAAACCTAACCCAATAAAAAAACAAGGTGTTCCAATAATTTTTTAAATATGTACTCATCATACGTGCCGTTGGACAACCACTGTTGACTGAGTTGAGGACTTGAGGATAGGCCTTCCCCAAAGATCTCCACCGCGATCGGTCCTGAGCTGCCCGCATCCGGCGGCTTCCTGCGACTTGAATCAGATCGTCGGTGTATCTTGTACCTTAGCTACATTGTTAAAGAGCCATAGTATCAGGAAGTAGATACGTCACCGAAAGCAACCTCATGAATATTTGCTTCAATCCGTTCTTCCTCCTGTTGTATGTAAGCTGTGTATGTATATGACCTGTGTCGCAGCATGGCAAATATTTCAACTTCCAAATGTGTATAGTACATAAGGCTGTAAGTCAAAATATTTATAAACACATAACTGATAGTTAGCTCGGGCCGGCGACACTGCCAAAAAAATCAATATTACTATCGCAAACCATATCTGTATTTAATTTCCCAGTTAGTGCTTCCTTCCACGCCTAAAATGGCAAGTTAAATTACAGTGGCCACAGTACAGAGATAAATCAACCAGTAGTTTAACTACTTTGTATTCAGGGACATAAATTAATTAAGCTGCTGCGCGTCATCTATCTAAAAAAGAGGTTGACTTATCGGAGAAGAAAAATAACAATATTTTTCGGCTCATTCCGTTGAGGTAGCACACTGTTGTAATTTTTTCGATGAATCGAAGCTCAGTGGGTTTTTTGAGTTTAGAAAGAAAGAAATAAAGAAAATACATTTATTAATCAATGGACATCACAAACAATATTACAAAGCTTCAATAAATTTTATGCTAAGCTCCATCTCAAAACAGTATCGGGTTCTGTCCCGGACATGTTCCCTAAAAGTAACACACACACACACGTTGCACACGTATTCAGCAGCATCTCGGGGTCTGCTAAGTGGTCTCATCTCATATCATGTCATCATGTCTCTCTATGCATCCAGTTAGAATACAAAGCCAATCCCTACAGAGATCAGACAACTGCGCAGGATAAATTATAGTGTACAAGTGTGAGCGCAAATACACAGGTGCACGGGGGTGTAACACCGCCAACTTTTCGACTTCGAGCTGTTTCTGAGAATATTTTTTTTAACTTTCGCGTTGCATTATAAAATAAATATTTAAAAAACGCGTTTACATTTTTTCTCAGAAATTCATGACAGAAAATCTCAGATACAATTTTTGTCTGGGTCTGGGATTCGAACCCAAGTGTAAGGAAGAAACCTCGCTACTATTCCAACGAGGCAATCTTATGCTTGTAATTATGTGATAACGCCTTACGTAACCTTTTTTTCCTGTGGCAAGGCAGGCAGAACAAAAACCAATGATGGAGAGCCAAGGTCGACGGTTAGGCGGCGACCAAGCGTGACCGAACGCGTTATCATTGCTTGACACCACGAGTAGTACAACCTACGTGGCTATGGTACAAAGTACCAACAGGTACGTTGGTTATTACAAACCTTTCACATGAACTAGGAAAACGGCTGGTGAGCTTTAACTGGTGGACAGATTTTGCCTAACTATAGCTAAAAACCGGTCAAGTGCGAGTTGGACTCGCGCACCAAGTGTTCCGTACAAACCTGTAGATAAGGAGTAGTAACTTTGAAATTTTCAAAATTGTCAAAAATATTTTTCAAAAATATTTTTTTTATATGATTAAACTGAAAATTTACGGTTTACGTAATTTTTCCTATATCTGTACTATAAGACGTGACTTCGTACTAAATTTCAAGATTCTAAGTTTACGGGAAGTACCCTGTAGGTTTTGATTCCCGTGCGAGTTTCGAAAATTTGCGGCCTAAATGGCTGTATCTTTTGATTGCGTTGGCTTAGAAGGTTGATTTTTCTACAGCTTCCAGGGACCGTAGACCTAAGTATCATATAGAAATTTCAGCTTGATACCTCCACGCGTTCCTGAGAAAAACGGTCTTGACAGACGGACGGACAACAAAGTGATCTTATAAGGGTTCCGTTTTTTTCTTTTGAGGTACGGAACCCTAAAAAATCATCGTGAATAAGTTATCTTCCGAATACAAAAATACCGCACTGAAACTAGCTTCCCCCAGCGGCTTCGCCCGTGTTTAATTCGGTTTATCTAAAAACTATATTAGGCATGTTATTTATTATACATAGATAGATAGAACGAGAACACTTTATTGCACACCACAAAAAATAATACAAAAATCAACATATACAGAAAGATGCACAATTTAGGCGGTGTTATTGCTAAGAGCGATCTCTTCCAAACAACCTGCGGGTTTAGGATATTGTTATTTACAGGTAGGAAAAGTTTGAGGTACCTTAAATAAAAAAATAAATAAAATGTTTATTTTCATCAGGGATAATGTAGGATTCGAATCCTAACATAATTTTGATAATCGCAGTTTCGGAGCTAATTCAATTCAAACAAACAAACAAATTCTTTTTTTAATGTTAGTGTAGACAAGCAAAAACCGCAATTGATGAAGTCGCCACCCGGCATAATGTTAAGGCATTTCCCATCACAAATAAAAATATATTGAAAAAAATTGAAACTCCTTCAAAAAGTCTTTTTAACAAGACGTTTTACTGCCCAAATTATTATTGAGTCGTTGCAACTGTTATCTTTCGCATGTGCTACATTTTATCATAGTAATGATCAGTCTGGCACCGTCTTCAGAATAATTTGGGCAGTAAAGTTCCTTGTTTAAGATTTTATGAAGGAGGTTTTTTTTATTTTTATTCAAAACTTTTTTTTGTGGCGACGTATGAATCATTATAACTATCATCGTAACCCAGTAGAATGGTCATGAACTGTGGAGAAACATCCCCTGAACTCATAAGAATTAATTACTTTGAAATTATGATTTTCGTATGCAAGTACTTGAAAACCTCAAGCTTACTCAGAAGCCCCGGAGACCATTTTTTTGAGATTTTTGAGGAATTCCCTGCAATATCATTCACATGGGTGACCGGTCTTTAACAAAATTTCTATGGAACCAATCGGACACTCTACTCTAGTGATTGAAAAAACAATTTTTCAAATCGGACTATAAATGCCGGGGACATGCGGTAACATACATTTAAAAAAAACAGTCTAATTGAGAACTTCCTCCTTGATTGGAAGTCTGTTACAAATATGATTATAAAAGTAGGATTTTTATTCATGACTCATACCTGACAGCTTACTCATTTCGTTGTCTGGGTAAAAAATTGTGCAACACCTTGCTTGGACTAGAAAGGGGGAAAAGAGAATCGACAACGTGTCGGGAGTGTGGGAGTAGTATTCATCATCATAAACTTAAAAAATCCCCGACATGAGCCAGGAAAACAACTGGTGGGTACCAACGGCTGGACAGATTTCTATCAACCATGGCTATAATAAACCACCGTGATTAAATTTTATCTTCCGAATATAAAAACCGCACTAAATTCGGTCGGTCCGTTTGTGACATACGGTCACAAACATACTAGTATAAACTGTCTAGGGGTTGAATATATAAGTCCCCTTTTTCGGCAGGGGTTCAAAATAGGCAGTAAACTTTGACGACCACTTTGGTGCAATGATCAAGAAGTTGACTATTAACCAAGAGGTCGCGGGTTCGATCCCCGCACTGTAACAAACATTTGTGTGCATGAACATGTCTGTTTGTACTGGTCTGGCTGTTATATGTATTTATTGAAGTTTATTTGTAATACCACTGTTGATTCCGATATCTGTAACACAAGTGCTTTAGCTACTTACCACGTAGTCAGATCAATGTACGTGATGTTGTTGTATATTTATTTATAACGTTAAATATATAGTAACTTTATATATACATATATAACTATATACATTAATTTACTATATTTTAGCTGTTATTACGTTAATAATTTTATTAATGTACTAATAATAAATAATAAACTTGAACTTGAAAATCTCAACAAAACCCACAACGAACAATGTTTATGTCACATATTACGAAACATAAATGTTCTGAGTGGCCTTGGCTTTGTGCGATAAAGAGAAATTGCGCATTTCCGTGCCATACTTATTTATGCTTGTGTGCGTATAATAGTGTAGTAATGATGATGGGTCTACGTATGTGATATTTTTTTTTCAAGGTTATTGAGGAATATACCCCGTAACACTTCTACCGAGTTAGAAGTAGAATAATTCAATCGTCACAAAAAATTTCACCATCAACATCGAAATGGAGCACAGGGCCCTGGCGATCAGAGGGATTATGCTGACTTGCAGGTTTTCTAGATGTAGAGAAGACATCAAAATTACGCTTTTTTAGGCTTAGGTACTGTCAGAGCTTGTACATGGGAAACCTGTGGGTCAATTACACCATAAAGTCAATGGAAACTCGTAGAATATGTCTTTAAGATGATGCTGGGACTGCCGCGTTTTTGCAGTGCATCAAGAGTATTTTTATAGTAATAGTCTACTTCTAAACTACTGTGCCAAAGTGGCCGTCGTAAAATATGCAAAGGAGTAAGTCAAAGTGTTGCTAAGTAAAGTCACAGTCCAATGATGTCCTCAGACTAACCTTGCGCTTGGCGAAGAGTTCTGCTTGACGACTTTCCTTATAACATAAGTACAGTGGCCAGTCCATCTTGCTTACCATTTTTGTTGCAACATCGCCCGTATCACAAGCGCAAAAGACATCGCAGTATTTACCATGACCTGCCGGCTACCGTACCTACCTATTGAGACAGCTTTTGTTGTTTTTAAACAACGGAAAAAGAGGCGGTTTTCAGATTGTCAGAATTTTTCTATAACACGCTTTTATTAGATCGGGCTGTATACATGTATGTATCGGAATCTTTGAGCTCAATTTTCACCAACTTCCAAAAATCGGATCAATTTGTAACTTTGCACACGTATCAAGTACCGATGACAATTCAATAATTTGATAAGAGTTTTCCATTATCCTTATTAACTAAATAAAAAAATAGTTTAAAAAACTAAAAAAAACACGCTTTTATTGCTAACTTTAAATCCAACCAAGCACCCCACGTGTTTTATTCTACTGTAATGTAAACCCTTTGTCCACCGAAATTATTTTCTCTTTTTTAGTTAGCAATAAATGCGTGTTTTTTAATTAAAGAATCTGATTCCGTTTGTCGCGCTACAGATATGTAACGGATTTCTTTTTCTCCAGTCTCCATACCAGTCGTCCCGGGGAAAGAGAAAGGTTATGTGGGACCCTCTTGGCAACAATAGAGGCTGCCTCCTCGACCCACTATAAAACCTGCTGTGTACCCTCTACGTGTAGTGGCGTATCATGGAATCCCGTTTGGAGTCTACCATATAGTTATGAATTATTGACTGCCTCGTTGGTATCGTGGTAAAGTTTCTACCTTACATCCGAGAGGTCCTGGGTTCGAATCCCAGGTCAAACCAAAATTGCTTCTGAGATTTTCTGTCATGAATTTCTCAAAAACAGCTCGGAGTCAGGAAGTTGGCGGTGTTACACCCCAGTGCCTCGGAAAGCACGTTAAATCGTTGGTCCTGCGCCTGATCTCTCTCCGGTCATGTCGAATTGCCGTCTCACCGAACTTTGCGAGTGATGGAACCGTGCGTGCACCTGTGTATTGCGCTCACAATTGTGCACTATAATATTTCCAGCGTAGTTGGCTGATCTCAGTTGAGATTGGCCGCCGTGGTCCAAATTGGCCAGGAAGACTATTATAGTTATGAAACCCTGAAAATCGCGACCACTACATTGAAATTGACACTTGTACAAGGAAGAAATTGTCACAACTTGAATGAAGAATGTTTGAAAATAAGAAGCGGTTTTGTTTAACATACCTACGTATTTGCAGTCTACGAATGTTATGAGAAACACGCGTATTTCCTGCTTGTTTGCAAAGAAATCCGTGCACGGCACGGGTGTCAGTTTCAGTTTTCAACTTCTTTATTTTAGACAAACGAACAAACAGTGTATCCCTTTCTATCTTGTGTTAAATATAAATAAAATTGTAACGTTTGAGCAACGGTAATGAGAAACAATACATATTTAATTGCTACAAAGCGGATGTCTTACTAATGGTCCTCAAAATATTAAGAGAATTTTGCATTAATTAAATGCACAAATTCTGTATCCCTAACATGCATCCTTTGACATAAAACATAGCTTGGTGGAAACAGTTTCCACTAGTGCTATGTTACGTTCCAATGAACTGTTTGATGGATATAAAATACATCCATTGCATAGTATAGCATGGCACATCTCCGGTGGAAAAGAACCGTAACTGTCAGTGCACACATATGCGGCGATAAATCGCTGGCATTCGCGAGTCGCGGCGACAGCAACGTAGGTATGTGCGTTGACTCTTACTATTAGCAAATTATTGTTTAAGTATGTATCGACACAGGCTCAACGGCTCAACTAGCGAACTATGTGCGCTCTCTCTATAGTCACCTTGTTTTGTGGATAAACCTTTTCAGCCTCTATGTGCGATGCTACAAGATGCTTCTATTGTAACAGAAACTATCAACGATTCATTCTTAAAAAAGCATGAATTCATATCTACCTGTAGGTACTCGTACATAATACCTTTTTTTATTAAACCTCTTTGAAGTTATAATACCCATTATTTCCAAAAAATCTGTAAAGACCAATTTTTGATTACACAAAATTCAATAAATATATTTCAGGCAATTGCCTCCTCTTTTTGATACTCTAACGTGACGTCATGTTAGAGTATGCCCAAACAAAATCTTTGCAAGCAGATCGTTTTGACAGATGATAAAGCAAGAGTATATCAACGATTGGTGGTGTCATCTAGCCTATTATGATTTTGGCATCGGACAATGAGATCATCACTGATGCCACTATCTTTTACTGTGTCCCATCCTTAAACCAAGTACAAGACACCCAAGAGACATTTTCCTGTGTGAAACAATACATCTGTTCTTCCCAGCGAATGCGCCCGCGCAGTTTGCACACCGCAGGTACAGACAGCACAATAAGCTACCCAGTTTTGTTGCAAAATAGCTCTTACTACGCGCGCATACGATGCCACCGTGCGCAACTTATGTGTCGTGCGTACCACAAAACAATGGAGGCCGAATGTTTTCGATCGTGGAAATATCAGGTCGACGCGATTGTTTAGTGTTAGGCTCAAATACGGGGCTGGCTGGTTGATGTTTTAGTGTCGGTTTGAGTTGACAGGTCTTTTGTCAGGTCTACATGATGTTAATAGTCTCCTAGCCAATTTTAAAGCTGAAAAAGAGAATTATTTTGTTTTAATTTTCCACTAAACGACGCCACAGCGCAGGAACCCAAATACAGTCGCTCGTAATCTGTCGAAGCGACAACATCTTCTGAGGATGTCATGTGTAGTAGCGAAACGCGTCGAGTGTTTTGTTGGTGTCAGTGTTGTGTTTTTCAGGTGCATCTTCTGAGTCACATATTGAGTTGCGCTGTCGTCGTTTAGTGGCGTTAATAACTAAATATTTATTTCACAACAACCACACCAATTCTCTAGTCCCAAACTAAGCTACGAGGCTTGTGTTATGGATACTAGACAACGGATAATTAAATACTTTTTTTTTGTAAATAAATACATATTATACATAGAAAACACCCAGACCAGTACAAACACACATGTTCATGCACACTTATGCTTGTACTGTGCGGGGATCGAACCCGCGACCCTTGGTTTAGAAGTCCGACCTGTGGACCACTGCACCAAACGGTCGTCAAAATCCTAGCCGATTTTGGCCACGGCGGTCAATCTCAACAGAGATCAGCCAACTACGCAAGTGATTTTGTATACATACAATACACATACACGACATTTGGAATTAAGTAAGAACAATACATGTATTGTTCTTACTTAATTCCAAATGTCGTGTATTATGTATTCTGTGCCAAATAAATGATTCTAATATTATAGTGCACAAATGTGAGCGCAATACACAGAAGCACTCATTGTTCTATCACTCTCTAAGTTCGGTGAGACGGCATGGCAATCCGACATGACCGGAGGCCTAAATAGTACTTAATACACATCACCTGAGATAGTTCCTATAAGCCATTCATGAACCCAGCCACACCCAGTCATGAATCTCGCTCTGAAAATAATGTTGTTTATACAAAATCCGGGCCACTTTCATTGGACAAAAAGGGTTTCTTTAGTTTGTTTGCGTTTGTTCCATTCTGTAAACACTTGTTGTCTTTAAGATAGTGACAATTACCTTGTAGTACCTAAAGCTGCTAATTATTTTTGACCAAAAAAACTTATAAATATAGTCTCAAAAGTTAAACATAGTCCTGTGCAAACTGCAAACTGTGAATTCTGGAAACTTTTCTCAGCTTTTGTGAACTTAATGTATACAGGTGTGGCGTAAATACACTTGCACTGAACAGCTGATGTCACTTTTAAGTTTTAAGTGCAATACAATACGACGACCACTTTGGTGTAATGGTCAAAATGTTGACTAATAACCAAGAGGTCGCGGGTTCGATCCCCGCACTGTACAAATATTTTTGTGCATGAACATGAAATACCACTGTTGATTCTGATTTCTGTAACGTTCACAAGTGCTTAAGCTACTTACCACGGAGTCAGATGTATTTGATGTTGTTGTACTTGTATTTTTTATATATTTATTATTCCTTTATTCCAACCTATATTCACTTAGTATGAAACTGAAGATATGATATGGTTTCTAAACGTTTAGTGTCTCATTAAGTGTATTATGCACACATTGCAACATTTCCTCAGATTGTCTCCTCCCTTCTAATATTTCGGGCATAACCTTATCGTTTATAAACACGTGAAAACTCATTAAAAGAGACAACAAAACACAATAAATGCAATTAATAAGGATTACAGACACATTTAATTGGTTTATTCAGTTCAATGTCGGAGCCGTGTCGTAACTGTAACTTGATTTAACTAAGTTTAAAATCGCATTAGCGGTTGTGTTTAAACGACTGTTCGTTCAATCGATAAACCGTTTTCTTGTCTTTCTTATGGATTCTATATCTCTGTATATATAAAATTCTCGTGTCACAATGTTCGTTCCCGTACTTCTCCGAAACGGCATGACTGATTCTTATGAAATTTTGTGAGCACATTGAGTAGGTCTGAGAATCGGCCAACATCTATTTTTCATACCCCTTAGTGATAAGGGTTGTCCTCAGTAATTTATATGGCAAAACAACGTTTGTCGGGTCAGCTAGTTAAGTATATTACTATTCTACCACAATCGATAAAAAAAAGTGTCTTACGACCTCAGATCAAACAAAAAATAATGCAGATGCAGCATGAGCTAGTCGCGCGTGGGTGGTCCTACCTTAAATTTGGGATATTCTATGTCCATGGGTCCTACTAAACCGAGTTCAATGGACCTGCTCCGCTCCTATTCGCATTCACACACACACATACATACATACATAAAGAGAATAAGTCACCTTGTGTTATAGTGTTTATAAGTTTTCAAGCTTAGAACATGTAAAAAATTATCAAAATACTGTGTTAAAATACTCGAGACGTGTCATCTTATCGTTTGGCCACGTCATTTTTTTCAGCACCACAGTTGGAAATTTGCAAAATAAGACATCGGCAGTCAGTCGTCTAATTCAATATGTACTAAATAAATAAAAGCTGAAATTCAAATTCTTATTTCTTTATTTTGCATAAAAAGTAGTACACATAAAGATTTCAATAATAATAAAAGTCCCTCACAATTAACCAGACACTGGCATGCAGAATGTATAATATCCGAATCAATTAAATCCAAAGTAGTAAAATAATGTCATGTCAATATTATAATATAATAAAATTATTTTTTACTCCTGGAAAAATAATTGCAATAAATATTTATTACAATAACTATTAAAATATTCGTACAACAGAATAGAATCATTTATTTTCAATGAGCCAGTATTTCAGTGTTTTCTTAAAGACATGTGGGGTGTGCACTAACAACTAACCTAACGTACCTATTCGTAGTGTTAACCTATCGTTAACTTGTCAATTTGTATTTGGAAACTGTTAGTTTCTGATGTTAGGAGGAGACGAAAAAGTAACAAAAATATTCGGGTGAGCACGAATGTAGGTAATGGTAAGGACTTCATCTCCAACAAAGGCTATAAGTACCGTTTTTTTAAAAACAATCTCATACTACCAATTTCGTATCAAGTGCACCAGACCTAAGTAATTGATGGTTTATTCCCAACATTACATACCCATACAGCACATCCCATACACGGCTCCCATACAAGTGCAGGAAGTCGCGACAGTCGTGCTCGAGTATGTATGCGTCATGCACGATCAAGTTAAATCAAGGGTTGTCACTTGTAAGTTAGGAAAATAATTATTTTTATTTTATTTTCTCACATCTAGATTTTTAAACTCATAAATGTCAAAAAAAAGATCTTCAAGCACTCAATGAATTCTTATAAAAGGAAATCTGCTTTTTGGAGGTTTGCTTAAGTTAGATTTTTTGACATTTATGACTTTAAAGAACTAAATGTGCGTTATGTTGAATATGATATGCGTCAGGAGAGAGGCTGAGAGAATACAGTTCTTTAAGAATTATAACTTTCAAGCCGAAGTGAAAATTTATATTAGGTATACCATCTTGTCATCTCCAACCTCAAAAGAAGCCAATAACGTGTACAAATTAGTGCAATGTCAATTCAAACGTAGATCATCGACGACCACTTTGGTTAAGTTTGGTTAAGAAGTTGACTATTAACCAAGAAGTCGCGGGTTGATCCCGCACTCTACAAACTCTTGCGTGCGTGATCATGTCAGTTTGTACTGGTCTGGGTGTAATATATATTTATTTATGTTTATTTGTAATGCCACTGTTGATTCTGATATCTGTAACACAAGTGCTTAAGCTACTTACCACAGAGTCAGATCAATGTATGTGATGTTTTTGTTTATTTATTATTTACTTATTTATGAATATTATTCACTTTTTGTGAAGAGCTCCGATGAGGGTGACATCTTCTTGCAAAAGAAACCCTCAAAAAAATCGGATTAAAAAATACTCTTAATAACTGCCACCTTTAATATTCGAAATAACACGCTTCGCCCTAATAAATATGATTATCAGATCCCAAATTCGTCTCACAATTAAAAGAAATTGTCTAAATATTTCACAGTCACAGACTTTAACTCAAACGTAAAATCGAATTACGTCGTCTTAATTCATTTACCAAAGACCGTTTTGGTCTAGTTATCGGACTACTGAACTAACTGTTGCAGGTTTGATGAGAATATTTTATTTATTTATTTATTTAAGTTATTCTCTGTAATTAATTACATATGCAATATACATTAACTAAAAAATTTAAAAACAGTACAGGAATCCAAGATCAGTGTACACCACGTGTTTATAATATAATTAATAAAATAATGCTACATTATATAGAATACATATAAACTACTATTTAATTTACTATTTCTTAAATCTACGTAAATGTGTGTGAGCAGGGTCGAGGGTATCTAATCACTCTGAAATATGTTCGTAACAAGTTTTTTGTACCGGGGAAAACTGTCATTAAACAAATCAACGTCTGTACCACTGCGGGCCAACTCGTTGTATGAACGGCACATCCTCACCACGGGATTAAAAATTTTTAGTGCGATGAGCACATACATTCGTTTAAACCTTTGTTTAAATATAACGACATACCACTAGGAGCTTAAAGCAAAGCAGAGTCCAAAATCATAATTATAATTTTATTAAAGTCCTAACAATATTATTAAGTTTGTTTTTTTGGAAATATAGAAGAAAATCACATACCTACGTTGATCTGACACCGTGGTACGCAGCTAAAGCACTTGTGTTACAGATAACAGAATCAAGAGTGGTATTACAGATAAACTTCAATGACTACATATAACACCCAGATACCAGAACAAATTACAAACAGACATGTTCATGCAGACAAATGTTTGTACAGTGCGGGGATCGAGCCCGAGACCTCTTGGTGATTAGTCAAGTTCTTGACCATTACACCAAAGTGGTCGTCTAAAGTGAGGTAGGTGAGTAGAGGTGCTTGTGGCGCAGTGGTTGCAGCGCTTTGGTAGTGATACCCAAAGTTAAGCAACCTACGGCGCGGTCAAGTTTGGGATGGGTGACCATTCTGACCATTTAAGTAACGTCTATTTACAAGCATCTCCGTGCTTCGGAAGGCACGTTAAGCAGTTGGTCCCGGTTAATATCGACAGATATTAGTCGTTAAGCCTGGTCAGAGGCCCTCGGGCAGCTTAATAACATTTGACAGTAAGGTTGGTCACTTACCTTACAAACACCCCTCCACCAATCCGCACTGAGCCCGCGTGGTGGAATATGGCTCGCACCACCTCATAGTTGAGGTGAGGCCTGTGCCCAGCAGTGGGACGTATATAGGCTGATGATGGTCGTCTAAATCATCACCGTTATTATATCGTGCCCCGAGAGTCTGCCCGTTTTTCGTAAGTCATATTGCACTATATTAAAAAATATATATATTTATTTTAATGAAAGTTGAATCTACATACGCTCAATTAAGAACTAGACGATTCTTAATAACAAAAACTTACTTTTACCAACCCTACCGGTCTTCACAGTCCATTTCCTCGTGCACAAATTGATCTCGTCTCCCCTCTCTGTCTATCCCACTGAGTGTTAGTACATCCCTCTCTCTCGCACGTAACTGTGGCATGCATACAGTTACTCACAATGATCGATGTGAGCCGTGACCATAATACCTTTTAGGGTGATTAGAAACAATGGACAAGGTTATTAACTTCTTTGCGAGTTAAGATTGGACTTAAGTGATTTGGATTTGGCTATTTTAATCTGACAAGACGCGTGATATGAACAAAAACATTTTTTTTTAATTTTGACACTATAAATACGATGCGCTGCAAACGCTACAAATATATTAAAAATCAAATCCCAAAGAACCAGGTTTTGTATCATTGAAATGATACACTTTTTACGGATTATTTCGCGATTTATTTACATTTTATTTTAACTTGACGTTTCGGACCCTTTACAGCGTCCGTGGTCACAGGTAGACTAAGGTGTTAGTTGTCATTATATAGTTTTGGAAAACGTCAGGTTAAAATAAAATGTCAATAAATCGCGAAATAGTCCGTAAACAGCACAGTAAAAAGTGTATCATTTCAATGTCTACTCTGTTCGCGTAAACCGAAGAAACAAAAAGGTTTTGTATTTTTTTTCAAAATCCAAATACTCCAGCTATTCGAGTATGTATAGCTCTTCGTGACTGTCAATGTACAGACAGATCGATGCACTAAAACAGAATTTTCCTTTTGGCCCATCGTAGTTCTGTGCATTGACAATGTTTGTACGCAATAGACACGGTTGACGACCACTTTGGTGTAATGATCAAGAAGTTGACTATTTTCCAAGAGGTCGCAGGTTCGATTCCCGCACTGTAAAAACATTTGTGTGAACATGTCTGTTTATACTGGTATGGGTGTTTGTTATATGTATTTATTAAGTTTATTTGTAATACCACTGTTGATTCTGATATCTGTAACACAAGTGCTTAAGATACTTACCGCGAAGTCAGATCAATGTATGTGATGTTGTTGTATATTTATTATCATTATTAATACCTATATATGTACGTTCCTATGTAATTATAAAATACGGCCTCCGATTTTCGATTTATCCTTTAAAACCAAATTTTCAGCAATAAACTGGTTGGATATGATTTGCCTCCTTTGTAAGATGGAGAAGAAATGATAGCTCATATACATGCTTATAACTACATATTTGTGATGTCAATATTGTTACCATGTTTTTTTTAAACAAATATTTCATTTCATTTCATCGCATCGTACGAGTATTAAGAGATGAATGAAACTAGTCACTTTGAAAATAAATAAACTACAATTAACTCATTGACGTAAATCGCGAAGGAAAATGTCAAAAAACTCAATGAAAAAATCCACAAATAACGATTATCCTCTTGCCTTGATTTTCTCAATATGTCTCCATTACCCTTGTTAACCAAGGGTAATGGAGACGTATTTGGATAAGCAGGTAAAATTTTACTGTTGAATGTTATCTGTCTTTTTGTCTTCTTCACCTTGAGATTTCAATTGACCTTGTGATATTTAAGGTTACTTATTTTAACTGACTCATTACGTGATTAACAAATGGGTTAGCGGTTGATTAATTAATCGTTTGACACGAAAAGGAAATTGCCAATTTGTTTTTAATTCGCTTGTGAATGAAGGTGTTAATCGCTTATCTATCAATGACAAGACGTTATCGGAAAGTTTTCGCATGTGTTGTCGAGATGACACTGACGTTAATGGGATATCTTCTGCTACTAAATGCTTCCTTCTGCATACTTATCCATTCTTCTTTAGTTCATCTCAACTCTATGAAATTTAACAAAAGAAGTCAGTAGAATCTCTTAATTTTTATATGATTTTGTCCCAAAAAAAATTAAGTATGTTTATGCGTTGTCTAGTACCCATAACACAAGCCTCGTAGCTTAATTTGGGACTAGAGAATTGGTGTGATTGTTGTGGAATATTTAATATTTATTTATTTAAATGCAAATCTATGCTATTCTAGTTACAAACATAATATATTAAGTTATCTATTGCGTAATAAATAACTCTATAAAATTTAACAAAAGAAGTCAGTCTCTTAATTTTTTATGATTCTGTGCCAACAAATGCAAATCTATTCTATTCTAGTTACACGCATAATAAGTTTTCTATTGCGTAATAATAACATTGTCAATTACAAAACGATGGGCTAAAAGAAAAATTCGTTTTAGTACATCAATCTGTACATTTTACAATCAAGATTTCAGCAAAAATGCATGTCAGCTGTCAAAACTTTGTGATATGACTCGTAACCGCAATATAAATAGATAGATAGAGAACTCTTCAACAAAATCAACAGACAAAGAAAGATGCACAATAGGCGGTCTTATCCCTAAGAGCGATCACTTCCAGACAACCTTCGGGTGAAGGATATTGTTATTTACAGGAAGGGGGAGTTGGGTGCAAAATTGCATTATGTGGAATGTCAAAACCAATGTCAGTTTAGAATAGGTCGGTTCATACTCACAACGGTCCAATAACTATTTAACTTATTAGTGGCTTGTGGAAAACAGACATACCTATAACAAAATATTACCTATCTCAGCGCGTGGAATATATGACGTCCCAAAAATTATAATATTTCATATTTTATAATTCTTTATTTGCATAAGAACATGGTATATGGATGTTACAATAAATACAGTGCACATGTCTTGCCAAAACTATTAGCATGCAAATACAATAGGTTAAAAAAACAAAAGTTAACAATGTCAGTAAAAAGTATTCTAAATTCAATAAATTAATATTTCATATCATTTCAACCTAGCAGTATGGACGAATGATTACGGCCGGTCCCAGCAATCGGTCCACTTGTCCATGTCAATTTAAAAAATCAATTTGCCCCGCTTTCCCAGCTACAACTTGGCTGTCAAGGTGAATTCCTCGCTAAACCGAACGAAAGTGCATATCAACACCTGTAATAAAGACGTACAAGAGGCAAGAGCGAGACGGCTACGGTGTTCCAGTTCTCTATGGATTGTAGGCAATATACCCGTAAAACTTAATAATAAATGGTTTAAATTCGACTAGAGAATGTTTTGTGAAATCGAAATTCCCTTTACTGGACTGGATTTGAGAAGCAGCTCGGAGCCAAATTCAAAGTCTCAAACTATCTATTTACCAAATTTAATTTAAATCTGTTCAAAAGCGATCGGGCCACTTGAATTTTCCTATGGGAACGCGTCATTTTCCCGCGGTAAAAAGTAACCTATGTCTTTTCTCGAGTATCAAAATGTCTCCATACCAAATTTCATGCAAATTGGTGCAGTAGTTTAGGCGTCATTAAGTTGCACAGTTTGGCAGAATAGTGCAAATGAATTGTATTAAGTTACTTTTGAAAAATAAAGTAAAAAAAAAGTAACAGACAGACAGAGTTACTTTCGCAATGATACATTAAAATAAAAACCTAAGTTCATAAAATTAATTGGCAAGGTAAAGAAAATAATACCTTAATGACAAAACAAACTAACTTTAACAAACATGACAAAGCAATTGGAGGTGGCTCAGCTTGTGCTAACTTGGGATATTATGGGATAATAACAGCGCTGGTTTTCAGCCACACCCATCTCTCCATAGATGTTGGGTGAGAGGTAGGTCTTGAGGGCTTACTTAAAAGAACAGGAAATTAAAAAAAAAACAATGGATTCATTAAAAAAAGAAAGAAGAAACATTATTGAGGAGCACTCCTGCGTGTATGTGTGTGTGTGTGTGTGTGTGTGTGTGTGGTGGACAGTTTAGTTTTTCGGGTTCTGAAGTTCCCATGGATAGACAAATTAAAAAGACACTAGCTGACCCGGCAACCGTTGTTTTGCCTTTTTTTTTATCACTTAGAGGTATGAAAAATAGATGTTGGCCTATTCTCAGACCTACTCAATATGCTCACAAAATTTCATGAGAATCGGTCAAGCCGTTTCGGAGGAGTATGGCAACGAAAACTGTGACACGAGAATTTTATATATTAGAAAGATATCACTTAAAAAATTCTTTTCGGCTCCGGTCATCGGGGAGGAATCGAACCCCCGACCTTTGGAAGTCCAGTCCAATGCTCTTGAGCATTCCTCCCCGATGACCGGAGCCGAAAAGAATTTTTTAAGTGTTATGTCTTTTTGAAATTAAAAATAGCGTTGTGAACGCAAAAAAAAAACTCAACATAATATAGACAAATTTATTTTTTATTACATGGGTTTTCCATCAGCCCAACGGAACCGCAACACTCACATAATAACATATTGCCGTTTAGTCGCATTGCACGCTCCGTAATGCAGGAGAAAGACGCTCATTATGTCGCAGGCATAACTAGACGTTTTACAAATTGCCCGAACAATTGGAGCGGATATATGTGGGTGCAGGTGAATTAGTTATAGATGAATTAACACTTTATTGTACAACACAAAACAAAATTACAGACAAGTTTAACAATAATGATGCACAATTTGGGCGATCTTATCGCTTGTAGCGGTCTCTTCCAGACAACCTTCGGTTAAAGGAATATTTCATTAACAGGAAGGGAGAAGTTGAATGGAAGTTATAGTCAAAACATTTTAATAATTTTCTTTTCATAATAGATTTTGTCTTTTATTGCAAGTTTTTATTTAGTTTTCCGGTGTTTTTTTATGTTTGTTTGTAATTTCTCGTTAATCTCGCAAGCTAAACTTCATCCACTTCCCAGTGTCTAATTGCAATTTTTTTTATATGAGAACGTTTGGTACAAGTGGACAACACACAATTTTACTGTAAAAGCTTGTTAGAAAAAAGTTTTTTAATAATTGTGTTATTTTTGTGTTAAAATCCAAATAGAGTATGTCTCAACCGTTAAATCTTCCAATCGTGTAACCTTAACCCTCCACCAAAGAGTTTAAAAAATGCATTCGCAGTAAAAAAATCTTCCAAAATAATAAGTTCGAAGGTAATTTACCCAATTCCGTTCCGAGAAATCCTTTTGAGGTGCCATCAACTAAATTATCAGCACCTGCGTGCACATTCCACGTCAATGATTATGGCTCATATCACAAGAACTCAGACAGCTAAGCATTTTTGATTTATCCTTTACGACGAACACTTTGTTGTAATGGTCAAGAAGTTGACAATTAACCAAGAGGTCGCCGGTTCGATCCCCGCACTGTACAAACATTTGTGTGCATGAACATGCCTTTTTGTACTGGTCTGGGCGTTATATGTATTTATTTAAGTTTATTTGTAATACCACTGTTGATTCTGATATCTGTAACACACGTGCTCAAGCTACTTAGCACGGAGTCAGATCAATGTTGTTGTATATTGTTGCTGTTGTATATGTATATATCCTTTGAAATTCAAGTTTTCGGCAAAAATTGCTTTGTTGTCAAAATTGTTGTGATATAATCCTTAAGCTACTCAGCCATCGGGACTAAAGGTATGTTATGACGTGTGGAAAGATTTGTAAATTTGAATGAGGTAGGTACATCCTAGTACTATAATATTATAAACGCGAAAGTTTGCCCCTATGGAATTTTTATTACTCTGTCACGTCAAAACTACTTGACCTTGGGATACGTAGAAAATATGATATAAAGTGATACCTTGAAAAAGTGTTAAAAAATTATATATAAAAATTAATATTGTTAACAGTATTCTTGCGGGTCTATAAATAGCGTTTCGACAGAGTTAAACGATTTTCTTGTGTGTGTCAAAGTGTGTCAGAAAAATAAATACATGGAAAGATAGAAAAAGCGTTTATTAAAGTCAAGATTTTGATGCCCGGTTCGTAAAAAATGACATAAAAATATACGAATAGGCGATAAATGCGTAAATGTTTCTGGTAGCAAAAAAACCGCAAAATCATAATGTTCTGGAAGCAGTAAAGAAAGTACAGTATCGTGAATTTGTGACATTTGATAATTAGCTATTCCTCGACTCCACCGATTATCCGGTTCGTCAGCGACATGCATCCACGCTCTGATTCGCCCACATTTCTATGCGAGGTCGCGCGCATCGGTTCAAGGCTGCCAACTTAATAAAACTAATTGAATTACCAACCATCGACAACCGGGACTTTATTGGGAATAGCGTTCAATTAAATACAGGGTGTCTGAAAAGACAATATTTTTGCAGTAGAAAAAATCATTTGTCTAAGGTGGGAATCGAACCCGCGTCCGTAGGAATCCAGCCCGTGTGCCTATACCACGGTGTCTGAAATACCAGCAGTGAGATTTTGGAGTAGTGAATGGAAGTGCTTCTAAGTAGGCTATTTCGGTCACAATAATATGAGGTCTCCTAAGCATGGTAAGCATGGTCTATATACTATTGTTATGTTATGTTGTAAAAACTGTATGTTCCCAAAACAATTAAAATAAAATAAATAATTAATAGGTCAAGTTGAGGGAAATCATGCTAGGGAACGGACGCCAGTAAAATAATCTGATGCTATAAGATTAGCAGTAGATCCTTTGTGTTCACCCAAACATTGGTGTGCATGAACATGTCTGTTAGTACTGGTCTGGGTGTTATATGTATTTATTTAAGTTTATTTGTAATACCACTGTTGATTCTGATATCTGTAACACAAGTGCTTTAGCTACTTACCACGGAGTCAGATCAATTTATGTGATGTTGTTGTATATTTAAAAAAAAGATGGCAGTCTGTGTCGAACAGTCCATGCCTCATACGAACGGAATGGATGAAGGTGCTTTTTGTGAGGTCGTGATCCTCAGCATTGAGGGTACGACGAACAATAAGAACAAATGACAGTTAGGGCATCCTTACGGTATTTTGACGTTTAGCTGTATACAATGAATGTGTCGCTAACTTTCCTTGACAATTTCTAAGAGTGTGTTTCTTCAGGAATGAATAAAAAATTGACTGCCAAGCGAGAGGTTGTGCTATGGGTGAATAATTTATTACTTGCATATTTTCACAAATTTCCATGATTCCTTAGTCACCCTAGCACAAGCTAACGATTAGTTCGAGCTAGGTAATGGGCGGCGTGGCCGTTGTTTTTTTATTTTTTATTTTGTTATCAGAAATTGAAGTTATCACAGTAACATTTGAATGCTCCTTGCAAGATTTTTGCATTACCAAAATTTACCTATCTCATTTAATTTTCACTGCATCCAATGCCTTCGTTCTGCATGACTTTGAGGTTGGCAGAAAATGCTTTTAGCATTAAGTACCAACCTTTTGTAATAAAGTCTTAAATTATGGCTTATTTATAGCCCAGAACACGAATAACTTAGACCAAAACTGTGTCCATTGAACAATCAAATCAGAATAAAAACGTTCTAGATTCTAGTGTTTAATGCAACATAATTATATAATTAGGAATACTAAACGCAAGGCTTTGCTTGAGGTCAGGTTAAACCATTTGTCTCGTTATTAAAACGCTTCATTACGTCTGTAGATTTAGTTGACGTAAGAATAAAATAATCTACTTATACTAATTTGACGACCACTTTGGTGTAATGGTCAAGAAATTGACTATTAACCAGGAGGTCGCGGGTTCGGATCCCGCACTGTACAAACATTTGTGTGCATGAACATTGTCATGTCTGTTTGTACTGTTCATACATGGTTATATGTATTTATTTAAGTTAATTTGTATGTCACTGTTGATTCTGATGTCTGTAACACAATTGCTTTCGCTAACACGGATTCAGATCAATGTATGTGCCGTTGTTGTATATTTATTTATTTATCTAAGTTTTAGGCTTAGAACACATCTGCGGCGTAGAGCTGTGCCGCACTCACACATACATAGGTGTGGCCTGAACCTAACCTACTTAAAATAGGGAGGTAAAAGTCACGATACGAGTTTGTGAGTTGATATGTGAAAATAAATAAATAATAATAAATAAATATTTCACAACAATCACACCAATTCTCTAGTCCCAAATTAAGCTACGAGGCTTGTGTTATGGCTACTAGACATCGGATAAACATACTTAAATACTTTTTTTTAAATAATTTGAAAAAAAAAAATAACAAAAGAAGGCTACGTTATCCGTGAGTGCTATAAGCTAGATTTTATTTTGGTAATATACAGGATGGTATAGAAATTGGCGCAGACAAAGTCGCGATGGACTGCTCGTCATTTGATATGATGACCTGTAAATGTAACATTCAAATGCCAAAGTTAATCCGCAGCTAGCGACAATTCAGATCAGTAATCTGTGAATAGCGCTGTGGACTGCATAATTCCATGTTTGTATTTGTTATTACGTCATCCTTTTCAATTTTATGTTACGTAGTTGTTTGCTTTTCCTAAAAAATTATAAAAAAAAGTCATCAACTTTGCACAGAAAACACTAAAATTAAGCCGCTGATATTGGTAAAAAATAAGTCGTAGTGCGACCTGGCGGTAATAGACAGTTTGTTTTCCATTACTTTAAGAAAAAAAAAAGTTTTTTACATAGTCAATATTTTACCCTCTACTTTTCTTATTTCGTCTTTCAATGTGTCATGTTTACCTCGTAATTTAAAAAGCATAATTTATTTCTCAAAAGACTTATTTTCCGAGGTAAGATGCACCGCACCATACATTTTTACATTACAGGCAGACGATAAACACTTTTTGCGGTTTAAAACGTAGATAATAGTGTACACCAGACAGCATATCAAGGTAAGCACTGCGGCATTTTAAAACAATCGCTATAAGAGCGATATTTCAAGAAAAATGGATATGCTCTCGTGCTGTCGCCACTACATCTTTTGCTACTATCTCATTATACTAAGTACGTTCATCACCTTGAATATATTTTCACATCTTCCTGAACCATTATCATCAATGGAATGCTTATTTTGTGAATGATGTTCTTTATCGTATTCGTATACTCACATGTATACTGAATCATTAAAATTCTTGCACACTGAGTGTGACTGGTAAGAGATTTCTATGGAAATTCACTATCAGCACGTAAGACATAAAACTAGTGTTTTTTTACCTACATTTGTTGTGTTGTGGTGTCGATAAGATGTATATAACTTATTTATTAGGTACTTAGTTCTTGGCCGTTGCTAATAACTTAGATTAAATATCTCTCAAGATTTTTTAAGGGTCCACCGTACCTAATTTTTTCCTATCTTGGAGAACACGTAAACCGTAGAATTGAAATTTTCACAGATTGTTCATTTCTATTGGTACTATAATATAACAAACAATTACACAATAATATATGTTTCTTATCTTTAACCTCAATAGCTGATCAATTCGCAATTCTATGTAATGGTAAATTTAATAATTACCCGATTGGATCGAATAGGTTTGATCTTCTGTCAGTGGTATCATTCATTCTTTTATAAAGAGGGATGAGGGGAAGGGGTAAAACTTTGCATTGATATCCGAAACTAAGGCGAACGAATTTACAGGCGACCGTTTAAGTTAAACGCGTTATGTATGTTTTTTTATAAAATAGAAGTTTTAAATTTCGTTTGCGTCTTAAAGTTACACACGCAGAAATAGCTCGAGACGATTTTGCCGCTGTATAAAATTTGTGTTTTCAAGCAAAGTGTTTTAAAGCAATTGCTTTAAATATATTTTTAAACAATTGATTACTTAATATGTATCTTAATACTTTGTAGCGACCTCAGATTATTTAATTTATCCTTGAAATTCAAGTTTTCGGAAAAAACTGAGCGGTCGAAATTGTGTGTTATGAGCCTTAAAATGAGTTAGGATTTTTGTTTTGTTTTCTTATCGCTGAAAGAGATCTCTTCAAGAGGAAGAGATCTCTTTTAGCGATAAGACTGCATAAAGTTAAGACCGTGAACTGTACATTTTTCAGCTATGCAATAAAGAGTAAGGTAAGTTTATTCAAAACTCGAGCATGATTTTAATATTTTTATAGACCTTAATTTCCAAAAGCTTAATGCTAAAAGCATTTTCTGCCAGTCGACCTCAAGGTCATGCAGAAAGAAGGCAATGCATTGAAAATTAAATTATATAAATATTATATTATGTTATAATATACAACAAAAAAAACAATAAATTCATTAATATAAAACGTATCGTAAAAATATAATTTATTCATTTGAAATTTTCGATATTTATTCTTTAACGATAGTTTGGAGTCTGATCTTTTATTCTTATTTATGTATGTCCTCCTACACCTTCTTGTTAATAATGGTAGATAACAACTTAAGGTTTTCCATGATATCGTCATAAAAATGCCCCAGTTTCTCGTCAGTTGATAACTTATACGGCTATTCAAATAGAAATGTTGTCATCATCCTTCAACTAACTGCAAACAATACTTACTTATCACTTCATGGTACTCGTATAAAGCAAAGTCTCGTCAAATCATGTATGTATGCTTAGATCTATAATGACTACTCAACGGATATTAATGCAGTTCGTTAATAGATTAAGAGATTCAAGAGGAAGGTTTGTAAGTAGAAAAATATGGGGAAAATTCGAAAACAGCAGGTTGGACCACGTCTGCTAGGTGCACTGGTCAACAATAAATATTTGTCTCATCTCTTGCTAAATGGCATCCAACATATTATTTACTACTAGCTATTGAACGGATAGACGGATTTCGGTGTGTTTTTTTATTTATTTGAAAGATAATCTAATCACAGTGGTTCTTCGCTGTAACTGATCAAAATCCATCTAGCCGTGGAAGCTAATCAGCTGTTTTCGTCGCTCATGTCGGGGATTACTTTTTAAATATAAATTAGTTTTTTCTGTTCCCCTTTTTGTTGAATTAATTTTAGTTAATAATTTTGATTATTACTTAAAAGTAAAGGCACAGTCTTAAAATTCCAGTTAGTTCTGTTAAGGTAGTTTCAGGTTTATTGTCATAAAGCAAAGAATCAAAGATCAATAAGGAACGAACCGGTACTTTGTTTCCCAACAATTTTGTCTTATCAAACAATAACCTTAAACTAGGTTAGTAGGTAATTAACTTCTGTTGTAGATTGTATGCACTTACACAATATCATAAGGACTGTATAATATCGATACCCAAATCCATGAGTTGAATTCGTTTTTAAATTTTGACCGGAGATAAGAGCAAACCTATCACAAATTAAAAAAAAAAAAACAATTTATGTTTTCCATACCTCAGTAGTTTACTACACTAAGTATCAAGAGTGGACTCGAATGTTCGTGCGATTCAATATATACACAGCGCCATCTGTTGATTGCGTATTAGTATCTCATGTACGGTGGACAGCACGTCAGGTTACCCATGTCAACTACGAAAATAGTTTTTATTGGGAAGGGAACAGAGTCGGTCTCAAGGTCAAAGTGGGGTAGCCTGTACTGTTGCCTGTACCAGTAAACAAACGGTTAGATTAAACAATGACATCAATACTGAAACAAGGCTTAGTCACATCTTTTTTACCGAGGGTTTTACAGAGACCCATAATGAAGTGGGTAAACATCAATTACTCTAATCTAGTAAACGATGCTGATATTGTCTTCTTTCAAAAATATTTGTTAAATAAATCGTGTTTAAATATGTAATTTAAAAATGCAAGGAAGTGGTTTGTTACACTTGTGGCTAAATCGAGGAAAAATCCTGTAATATGTAATTGACAAAAATACGACGACGAACGGTTGTCAAATTTAGAAAGTTTAAATAGATTATTATTTTGTTATTATACCTTATTTCCATTAAATGTGGCAGCCCTAATCACAATCTTACTTATCTCATTCAATGTGAATCACGATTTAAATTTTTTTTTTCAGATCTTTACGCATTCGTCGCGTAAATGCGTCGCCTGTGATACGAAGTATTCGAATTTCAAACAAGTGATTTAAAATTAGAACGGTGATTTAAATGATTTTAAAAGCGGCTAGTGATACAATAAGTGATTTTAAAAGCGGCTAGTGATTATTAAATTCGAAAAAGTGATTGAAAATTTGGATGTGTTTTGCAAAAGCAAGTGTGGAGTGAAGTGACATAAGTTGTTGAAGTGTATGATGTGTTCAGAGTATGGATGAGACGAAAACCATACACAAGACCTGCGTGAGGGTCAATTCCGCTGAGGACGATGAAGCGAGGGACGAGGTCGACCATGATTTGCCAAAGAAGAATCCGTTTGTTCGGGTAAGTTTTTTTTAGTTTTTTTATAAAGAGCTATCCTGATATTTGGCTTCAATTTCACCTAATGTGTCAGTCAGTGACGATGTGGTCGAGGATGGAATACTTTTGTTACTTTTTTTAAGCTTTCACTCCTGCTATAAATATTAACCGTTTTAGGCAGATTTTGAACCTGCGTCCTTCGCATAGGTAACAAAGAATGCCAAAATTACTAAAGCACCCAAACGACATTGGTAGGTAACTATTAGGTATTTTCAAAATTACTTTCTCAAAACTACGCAAGTTCGTTCCCGCATTAAGGTGAAATTCATTTTACTAATAATTTACTCTCGACAGGAGAAAATTTTAGCTAAATAAATAAATTATCACACAGTGTTATGATGATACTAAAGATTTGTTATAAATTATCAATCATTAAATCAGGTATTATCACTGATTAATGCATGCATGATTTCATAATTTAATCAATCGCCCAAAATCAATAAACATTTTATCATTCATCAAGATAAAATTTGGCTTTGGTGACGTTTTGTAAAAACATTTTTATTAGGCTAGACGACACCACCAATCGTTGACATACTTTTTATTATCTGTCAAAACGGTCTGTCTCCATAGATTTTGTATGGGAATAAATGAACGTGACGTCACGGTCATATATTAGAAATCGGAGTCAATTGACCGAATATTTATTGAGTTTTGTGTGTTTAAAAATTGGTTTCGACAGCTTTTTGAAAATAAACTGGTTATATTAACTTCATAGGGGCTATGTTTTTTAAACGCCATGGTCTTGAAAATATTTAAGATAGCTGTCATCATGCCATTTCCATAGGAAAAGTTTATATTCTGGGGTTAGTTAAAGTTTAAAAAGCTTGTTGTTACACCGCTTTAACTGAATGTTGCAATCGTAAAAATGAATCACAATAAAACAACAAACATTCCAAACAAGATAAAAATTTGCATTTTGAGATTAACAGGAAACTTGTCAAAAAGTTGGTTTGCCAGCTAAGTTTATATTTTTTGGCGGCGTTAGTTTTGTCGTTGCCGCATTTAAAGATTGCTATCAAAACGGTTGTCTTTGGTGGAGTCTATCTCAAGATAATTCGGCCTGAATAAGGCGTTGTCCTGCGTGAGCTACGCGACGCGACAAGTGCGATGCGAAGATATTTAGTCTTATCTACTATTATATATAAATCAATAAATTGCATGCAAGTTACAAAATAATAATAAAAAAATTAAATTAAATCTGATTAAAGCAAGATTTAGAAAAAAAACAACTTTAGGGCTTTGTACAGCAACCTTTCGCTATCGCAAATACTACAGGTTCACTTTTACCGATTGGCATTTTTAAACCCTAACGAAAAAGAAGGGTGTTATGAGTTTGACTATGCTACCAGCTATATCTGGTTATGTGTGTGTATATGTGTTTTTGTGTGTGTCTGTTTGTGGCATAGTACCTCCTGAACGGAAAAGGACCGTTTTCTGTCATTCATTCAAAGATAATTTTAATCACGGGTGGTTCTTAGTTGTAGCTAGTTCTTTTTTTTATCTTTTTCAAAATTCTTTATTCAAACATAACACATGAGATAAAAGCTTATTATAATATAACATTAAGAATTATAATACACTCACACTTGATCATTCATAAACACTTTTTAGGCTGGAAGCGCCTCTAAAAGCTTACAACAATATACACTCTTTTGCAAAAAAAACGGGCACCTAAGGAAATTTACGTTCTAAGGTCGATTTGAGTTAATTAAATGAAATTTATTTCTTTGACGTAGTCTGTATACTTATAATCGTGTAAATTAATGCGCGTGAAGTGAGTTCGGGCAACTAAAAGAAAAAAAAAACAATGGATTCTTTAAAACCGATGTACACGCCCAAACAATAAGAAGTGGTCGGCAATAAAGATAAGATTTTTTTTTACTTTTTTTAATTAAATAAAGTTACAAATGTAAAAACCTAATACCGAATGTGACCTCCTCTTGCCAAAATCACAGCTTGAATCCTTCTGGGCATGCTTTCCACGATGTTTTTAATAACGTTTTGAGGAATTCGTTCCCACTCTTCTGCAATGACTCTTTTTAGCTCCCTGATGTTTTGTGGAGCAGGTTGCACTGATCTTACACGTCTCTTTAGAACATCCCAGACATGCTCAATTGGATTGAGGTCAGGACTTCGAGCTGGCCAATCTAAACGACGGATCCCAACTTCTTGCATGTACGCTTCCACGTCGCCAGAACGGTGCGAGCGAGCATTGTCGTCCATAAAAATGGAATCTTCCCCAAGTGCAGTCAATGTGAGTTGTGCATATGGAATTAGGACTTCCATTATGTACCGATGTGCATTTAATGTTCCATTTTCTATGAAAACTAACTCCGTACGCTCCGTCGAATTAATTGCTGCCCAAAACATAACGGAGCCTCCGCCATAAGGAGTGATTTCTTCGAAACACACTTCCGCATAGCGTTCCCGTGGTCTTCGCAGCACTCGCCGGCGTCGGTCCTCTCCACACAAAGAGATTCTAGCTTCATCAGAAAACAATACTTTATTCCAGTCCTCCAGAGTCCATGAAGCACAGTTCCGAGCAAACTGAAGTCGAGCAACACGGTGCTCACGGAGTAATTTAGGGCCCCGAGCTGGGCGGTAACTCCTGATATTGGCAGCCAAAAGCCTCCTCCTGACCGTCCACAAGCTAACTTCTACTCCTCTTACTTCTTCAAGGCTCTTCTTCAGGTCCACACTTGACGCCTTACGATTCCGCAACGCCTAACTCACCAAAAAGCGGTCATCTCTTGGTTCTGTGCATCGTTTTCTTCCCGAACCGGGTCTTCTTTTGACCGAACCGGTCTCTTGATACCGTTGCCAAGTCCTCTGGACAGTTGAACGACTCACATTTAGCCGCTGAGACACGTAAGTTTGCGAACAACCTTCTTCAAGTAGGGCTATAATTTTACCGGCCCTTATCGCTTTATCACTCATATCAAAAAGTGGTATTTAATGTAAAAATAAAGATTAAATTGTTTAATTTGCAGAAAATGTCCAAAAAGTTTTAAAATATCGTAATCAGTTAAAAATCGTTTCAGCAATTCGCGCCATTAGTAAAGCAATTTTAGAATAATCCACAATAATCATTATTTTTCTTTTATTAATTTCAAATTTTAAATTTGGAACGTAAAGAATCATGCCAGGATGCTTCAAATAACATGCCAATACATCGTCAAATTAATAAAACCTATTTCTTGTTCTTCTTCATTAAAGTAGAGGAAAAAATCTAAAGTGCCCGTTTTTTTTGCAAAAGAGTTTATAAACAACAGTAACGGACAATCGTTCGTTAGTCTCGCTAAAACTCGAAAACGGCTGAACCGATTTAAATGATTTTGTTTTTGAACTATCCGAAGAAGTTCAGGGAAGGTTTAAACGGTGAGAAAATAGCGGGCAGGACGACGTCTGCACAGTCCGCTAGTAAATAACATATAATAAAACCATGATAGATAGGTACATACACTTCATAGAAACTTATTAGTTCAAAGTTTCTTCTAAAAAGGGATTGAGCTGTAGCTGGTCAAAATTGTTCCAGCTGTTGAAGCTTCCCAGCTGATTTCCTAGCTCATTCAGGTGTTTGAACTGGAAAGTTAATTTTTATTAGTGACGACCACTTTGGTCGCGGGTTCGATCCCCGCACTTCACAAACATTTGTGTGCATGAACATGTTTATTTATTTAAGCTTTATTGCACAACAAAACTATGTACAAAAGGTGGACTTATGGCCGTAGGGCTTTCTCTACCAGTCATACTTTTGGGCTAAGCAGAAACGATTAGTGGGCGGTGCGACAAAAAAAAAGAGAGAAAACACAAAAATAATAATACCAATAAAATGACACGAGATGAAATATAATATATATAATACATTTATACAAGAATACATATTTATAAATACATATAATATACAAGGTGTAACAAAAAACCCCGTTATAACTAAAGGGTGTTGTAGTGCCCGTAAACATGAACAACTTTCGCTAAGAAACCTAGGTCGAAATCTCAAAAAATCTTTTGGCTCTCCCATAGTAAATCGATCAGCTGATTGGCAATTTTGTATGGGAGGTCCGATTTTTATTTTGAGATTTTGACTAAGGTATCTTTTGGAATGTTGTGCAATTTTCCGGGCACAACAACACCCTTCAATTATAACGGGGTTTTTTGTTACACCTTGTATATTCATATTCACTAAATAAATAAATAAACATATCTGTTGGTACTTCTCTGGGTGATACATGTATTTATTTAAGTTTATTTGTAATACCACTGTTGATTCTGATATCTGTAACACAAGTGCTTTAGCTACTTACCACGGAGTCAGATCAATGCATGTGATGTTGTTGTATATTATATATTTTTATTCCTGATTTCTTTCAACGCAACTTTTTACTTTGCAACCAGTGTGAGATAGGTACACATGAACAGGAAAAATGACAAGATTAAAAGGGGTGTTGCGAAACCGGTGATTTTCTCTGCAAGTGACTGATAGCCTACACCTCAGATATAGCGCATGCCACTCAATATAAAGCATAAAGCATCGTATAAAGCAAAGTCGCTTCCCGCGTCTGTAAAAAAGTATGTTTGTCTGTATGCATAAATCTTTATAAGTACTCAACGGATTTGGATGCAATTTTTTAGTACATAGGGTGATTCTAAGGGGAAAGTTCACACAAAAATACACAACGGGCAAGACAACGTCTGCCGGGTTTGCTAGTCTAGCATAATATTTTAATCTAACCATATCATAGGACTCGACTTTGCCACGTCCACTTAAAGTGATTTAAAACAATCTTAAGTACATACTTGTTTATTTCAAAACTAGTGGCCGCCCGCGACTTCCTTCGCGCGGAAACCATTAATTTTCACTTATTAAATTGTCGCTTGTTATTCTGATGTATAAGCTATATTCTGGTATCATCATCAGCCTATATACGTCCCACTGCTGGGCACAGGTCTCACCTCAACAATGAGGTGGTGCGAGCCATACTCCATAACGCGGGCTCAGTGCGGATTGGTGGAGGGGTGTGTGTACGGCAAGTGACCAACCTTACTGTCAGATGTTATCAAGCCGCCCGAGGACCTCCGACCAGGCTTAACGACTAATATCTATCGATATTAACCGCGACCTACAGCTTAACGTGCCTTCCGAAGCACGGAGATGCTTATAAATAAACGTCACTTTTATGGTCGGAATGGTCACCCATCCCAAACATGACCGCGCCGCAGGTATTCTGGTATAATAACATTAAAATCCATACTGTGGATTTTTCATAAAAGAGTAACAAGCATCCATACTAACAAAATTCCGCTTTTATAATATAAGTAGGAAAGTAGGATTTGAATAACAAAAATCATCTAGCTATCTGTGAGCTTATTGCAATTTCCACTTGTATTTTACCACAGGCGAGAGTGGTATTTGTCAGGATGACGGCTGTGTACCAACAAGACGAACGTTACCCAACAACTATGTAAGGTAAGACCACTTTCGTACAGATTTCTGCCAAGTGCTTACATCCTACCTACATATTGGTAGGACAGGATAGACTAAAACGCTTTATTCCTTCCTGAATTCACGTGTTTCTACGTTAAAATAGAAATTGTTTCTTTGCCACAATTTAATAATACTGTTTAGTTAATAATAATTAGTTTAGTTAATAATGTTTAGCTATTATAGGGGTAAGGTTAAGACTTTAATCGATAACGCATACAAACAGCAGCAAAAACTAATACAAAAAAAGATTATTGACGAGCCAGTTTCTTTTTGGGAATATATAAGGGATAAAAAGAAAGAGAGACGGCATGGACAATCATTTAACTATAAAGGTAAGGAGGTTGAGGGTCAGGCCGCAGCCGACGCTTTCGCTGAATATTTTAGTTCAGTGTTCCATGACGAGCAACCTTTGTTGGACCATATGGAAGCAGAAAAAGCGGCTAACTCTCGAGTGGATGCGTTATCCGTCTCTATTCGGCAGGTAGGAGAGAATGAATATCAGAGCGCTGTAAAGCGCCTTAAGCCACGATCATCCGGTGGTCCCGACTGCATTCCTGTGTTCCTGATAAAAGATTGTGCTTCAGTTTTCAAATTGCCTTTGCTTTATATTTTTAACCTTTCATTAAGCCAATCTAAGTATCCGGAACAATGGAAACTCACTAGAGTAACACCAGTTCCAAAGGGTGAAGCGGGCAATGATGTTTCAGCTTTTAGACCGATAGCGGTACTTTCAGCTCCTGCAAAGTTATTTGAAATAATTTTAAATCTTAGTATTAGTAAACAAGTAGATCATATTTTATCTGACAGTCAACATGGGTTTCGAAAAAAACATTCTACTACTACCAACCTCACTGAACACGTTGACTACATATGTGCCGAAATGGATGCCGGTAGACAGGTGGACGTTGCCTATTTTGATTTTAGAAAGGCTTTTGATCTCGTGAATAATGATATTTTGTTGCAGAAGTTAGCAAAATCTGGCTTCACTCCTAAACTTCTAGAATTTTTTGCTAGTTATTTGGACAACCGTCGTCAATTTGTGAGAGTTGGTGGTTTTGAGTCCAATGATTATTTCACTAGATCAGGAGTAAGTCAGGGAAGTACTCTGGGCCCAACATTATTTTTAATTTTTATAAATGATTTACCTACACAAGTCAGATCTGCAAAAAGTCTTCTCTTTGCAGACGACTTAAAACTAAGCTTGGGGATCGGTGAGGCGGTAAATAATCTGGCTCTTCAGCAGGATATAAATGCAGTATCGCAATGGAGTAAAGATAATGATCTTCCATTTAATGAGAGTAAATGTAAAGTTATAACTTTTTCGTTAAAAATAGATCCCATTGCAGTTGACTACACATTATATGACGCGCCTTTGGCTAGAGTAAATGAAATACGTGACCTTGGATTAATTTTAGATTCTAAGCTTGACTTCAACAATCACGTGACATCAATCTGTAAAATGGCTAATAGGACATTGGGATTTGTAATGAGGACTGCCGCAGATTTTGATGATGTTAGGGTGGCTATAACATTATACAACGCGTATGTCAGAAGTAAATTAGAATACGCAGCGGTGGTATGGGATCCATATAATAAAAAGTACATACTACTGATAGAGAGGATACAGCGGAAATTTTTACGCTGGCTGTACAAAAGGAAACACGGCTATTACCCGTACCTATATCCTTCAGCTTTTGTTTTGGGTATGGTTGACCTAGAAACCCTAAAACTTAGGAGAGCAATGGCAACTGTTAGGCATTTTCTCTTCATTATTCACCACAAACTGGACAGCAAGCCAGTTTTGGAGAATGTAAGCCTATTAGTGCCATGGAGAATGCCGCGGGGGGAGGAGGGACTAGTGGCTCCGCGCCGGAGGCCACGTCTCTTGATGAGGCCAACTGCCCGAACGGTCCGGGCTGCACATGCGCCTACAAACCGTATCTTGAGTCTGGTAGGGGACATACTCATCCAGCACGAGGAACTGGACATTTTTGCTGATGGACTAATTAATTTATTGACATTATTTCATACGATTGTGGACAAAATGGTTTTACTATAAGTTTTATTTTGACATTGATATTGTAATTTGTTTAATTATTATTATTATTAATTTTTATTATAATGTTATTAATTATTTTTGTTTATATCCATGACATTATTTGATTTCGATGACATTGTTGTGACTTAGTTTATTTTAAATTTGAATTGTAATCAATCTTTGTTGTATTTTTGTGCATGAGTATGTAAATTTAAGCTTGTTTGTGACTTGGTGTATACTGTAAGCTACAAGTGGTTTGAAATAAATACATCGAATACATCGAATACATTAGATTAAATAATCTATATATATATATATATATATATATATGTATATATAAAATAAAATGGTGTTAGTAACACTATTTATAACTCAAGAACAGATGAACCGATTTGGCTGAAAATTGGTGGAGAGGTAGCTTAAAACCAGGAAACGGACATAGGGTACTTTTTATCCCGTTCGACCGCGATTTCGAAAACAAAGGGATTCCACGCGGACGAAGTCGCGGGGTCGCCATTAGTAATTTATAATAGTTAATTAGATAAGAAGAAATAACTATCGCAGTAGCAGATGGATAGCAGTCCACAATACTGACTTTTAGCGAGGACCAACGGACACCATAGCACAAACATGACACGATTATAGTACAACTTAACCTGAAATTTATCATTGATAATACACGATAAAAATAAAAAAGGCATGTCAAAACAATTTTATACAATATACAATTTTTTTAACATAGCCTACCTAGGAATTTTCAAAGCTAGAGCGAACAGGCATCTTCTAGGTGAGCTCGCTCCATCGTAGACTCAGTCTTTGCCTCGTTAGGCTTAGTCTTGTGAGGTCAAGAGCAACTATCCCAAATAATAATAAAAATTAGAACTAAAAGTCGGTTTTACGGGCGAAGATTTTACGTGACAACGTCTTTAGGAACGAATTCTAACGCGCGACGGACCGATCATGTTTGAGTGGGAGAGAGACGCAAGGCATTCGCCGGTCCGGCGGGCCTCTCTCTCGTTCGGTGACTCGTCGTAACAGACGTGAGCGGGCGTTACACTTTTTAATGAGTGACTCCGAGCCACAACCTAATTTAAGACGTTGTCACGTCAAAAACCAAAAAAATACTACACATTATGACGGACGAAACAACACACACGACACAAAATAGAAACAACGATGAAAAATATTGTTAGTGCTGTTTTTTTTTTTAAATCTTATGCTCGCTAATAATTATTATAACACACTCGAACATGTACAATCAGAATAGTTGAGGCTCGTTAAACAAAGCACAATTAGCAGATGACGTTCGTGAGCTATGCGTATGCGCATATAAAAATATTGTTAACATCGCTGACTGTATATGACAGTTTAGGGCTGTCAACCACTCAAAATAAAAGTATGATGAAATTGCTTTATTTCTGAGCTTAGGTTTAAATCCCACCAACGTTAATACTTCATCAGATTCGGTAGCAGTACATTCCTGGGCCCTAATTACGCTCATGCAATAGGAATAAAGTCGTAATAGGCTAGATGACACCACCAATCGTTGACATACTCTTTATTATCTGTCAAAACAATCTGCCTCCGTAGATTTTGTATAGGATTACAAGAACGTGACGTCACGGCATTTAATCAGAAATCGGAGTGAATTGACCGAATATTTATTGAATTTTTTGTGTTTAAAAATTGGTTTCTACAGCTATTTGGAAATAAAATTGGTAAATTAACTTCATAGGGGCTATGTTTTTTAAACGCCATGGTCTTGAAAATATTTGAGATAGTTATCATCACATTGAATTATACACACAAATCATATTGAATTGCCCGATTTGACACATGAAGTTTGAATTTTACACTATCAATCTTTAGACAATTAAAAAAGAGAAATTAACAAAACGAAAATTAAACGCGCAGCCTCCGTGGAGGCTTCTCCCTCCGTGTGTAGGGGGCCTTACAAGGAGGACCGACGCGATCTGGTGAATTAACCTTTCTCGTTTAATTTTCACTGCACCCATTACCTTCTTTCTGCATGACCTTGAGGTTGACTGGCAGGAAATTCTTTTCGCATTAAGTCCACCCTTTGTATATTTCTTGTGCTATAAAGTATAAATAAATAAAGTAAATAAGATCGCTGGAAGCCCAGGACCGATCGCGGTGGAGATCCTTGGCAGAGGGCTTTGCTCAGCAGTGGGCGTCAAACGGCTGATTTGATGATGAAAATGATAAAACTAATAAATAATAAATATAATAAATAAATTGACTGAGATATGACGCAATTATTATTAGGTCCTTACATATGAAATTGGCGTTTTGTCGTACTGGCCACTTTGATCACAAATTTTTCCTATTTGGTTAGGAATTCGAAATTCAAATTTATACAGCTATTTCCACATGTAGTTGTGTTTCGTAAACCGTCATTCATTTGTTTTTTTACTTATCTTTTTTCTGTTTGCATCGCTCAATTTACAAAATGGAAAATTTGAAATATCGCGTTATTTACGAGTACGAGTTCCACCGTGGCACCAGTGCTGCGGAAACGGCTCGAAGGGTTAATGATGTGTATGGCGGTTGTGTCGCAAAAGAAAACACAGTGCGTTTTTGGTTCCAACGTTTTCGTTCTGGAAATTTCGCCCTGCAAAACAAGCCCCGTGGACGGCCGGAGACCCAAGTTGATAATGAAGAATTGAAGGCTATTGTGGAAGCGGATCCATCGCAAACCACGTCCGAGTTAGCTGCAGGCTTTGGCGTTAGTGATAAAACTGTTTTAATCCACTTGAAGCAAATTGGGAAGATTAAAAAACTTGAAAGGTGGGTTCCTCACGAATTGAGTGAAGCAAACCGGCAAACGCGCGTCAACTGCTGCGTTACATTACTTGACCGGCACAATAACGAAGGGATTTTAAATCGAATCATTACCTGTGATGAAAAGTGGATTCTCTACGATAATCGGAAGCGCTCATCGCAATGGCTGGACCCTGGCAAGCCAGCCAAAGCCTGCTCCAAGCGAAAATTGACCAATAAAAAGTTACTTGTAAGCGTTTGGTGGACTAGCGCCGGTGTCGTTCATTACAGTTTTCTCAAATCTGGCCAGACGATTACGGCAGATATCTATTGTCAGCAATTGCAAACCATGATGGAAAAGCTAGTTGCTAAACAACCAAGGCTGGTCAATCGCTCTACGCCACTGCTGCTTCACGACAACGCTAGACCACACACTGCACAACAGACGGCTAGCAAATTAGAAGAACTTCAATTGGAATCTCTAAGGCATCCACCGTACTCCCCGGACCTTGCTCCAACAGATTACCATTTTTTTTCGAAATTTGGATAACTTCTTGCAAGGGAAAAAGTTCAACTCAGATGGGGCAGTCCAAGTCGCCTTCAAAGATTTTATTGATTCCTGTTCAAATGGTTTTTTTAGTAAAGGGATCAATGAACTACCTATGAGATGGCAAAAGTGCATAGATTACAATGGCTCATACTTTGATTAAATAAATATGCTATATAAAAAAATTTCGACTTTTTGTTCCTCCCATACAAAACGCCAATTTCATAGGTAAGGACCTAATATTACAGTATCTTAGATTCCGATCATACCAGTGGCAGCCCTATTGCTAGGAATGTTGGAATGCCGCGCACTTTTCCCGCAAAACGGCAAGTTGGAAACAGGTAGCGAACGACAACTCCATTCCGTCTTATTGAGAAATCACCAGAGGGCCTGCTCTGCAAAGCTCAGGCCAAACCTGCGGCTTTCTGTCGCCGCGTCATCTTATATTTTAAAATTAATTGCTGTTCGTTAGTCTTACTAAAACTCGAGAACGGCTGAACCGATTTGAATAAATTAAGTCTTGAAATATTTATGGAAGTTCAGGGAAGGTTCGAACGACGAAAAACAACGGGCAGGCAACGTCTGACGTGTCCGCTAGTCACCAATTTTATTTTTGGGAACTATAAAGCATACCTAACGAACGTAACTCTACAACGCCATCAAAATTTGGTTAGTTTTTGTGAAATTCAAGTCAGGAAGTCTTGTGCTTCCTAACGGCACATCTTTTAGGCATTTATCTAATTTTCTGTATTAAATATACGAAAGGGCACGTTCACATACATATAACATCCGTTTTACTGCAGTCATGAGCCAGTTCACATATAATACAGTATATCCAGTATATAAGGTAGTTATATATATTTAGTGTGTAGTATGTGCATGTGGCGCAGTGGGTGCAGCGCTTTGGTAGTGATACCAAAAGTTAAGCAACCTACGGCGCGGTCATGTTTGGGATGGGTGACCATTCTGACCTTTATGGTGTGTGTCGTCTATTTACAAGCATCTTCGTGCTTCGGAAGGCACGTTAAGCTGTTGGTCCCGGTTAATATCGATAGATATTAGTCGTTAAGCCTGGTTGGAGGCCCTCGGGCGGCTTAATAACATCTGACAGTAAGGTTGGTCACTTACCTTACACACACCCCTCCACCAATCTGCACTAAGCCCGCGTGTTGGAGTATGGCTCGCACCACCGTATAGTTGAGGTGAGGCCTGTGCCCAGCTGTGGGACGTATATAGGCTGGTGATGTATAGTATTAAGTAAATTACTTAATTTTTTAGCATTAACAATGCAAATTTCTTCTCAGTTTTTTTCTTTTTTTTTCTTTGTGTGTTTTAATTTCACATAGTATGTAGTATAAGTTATATAGTCTTGTATTTAGTTTATTGAAGCAGTACTGTGCTGTGCGGTATGAAAACTATCTGCAGTAAAAACAGATCCTGTAAAACTGACGTTATATGTGAGCGCGCCGTAAGTCGTTTACTATCTTGTCACACACGGGTGATCCATCATTTCGATGTGTCACAATATGAAGTTAAGCACGTAAATTACTTGTAAATCGCAACATATGTATGGAGCTCTTAACACATCGTCCAGGTATTTCTTTTGCGAGTGACAGGGATTGCTAGATTTGAAACTATGGTTGGTTCATTGAGCACTAGCTGGATTAGTTACGGAGGTATTTAGAGTAAGAAGGTGACCTGTGATTTAAGATATTTCATAAACTCACTGGAAATACGTTCACATAAGATGAGCTACAGCTTGAGTTCAGTTGTCAATAAGAAAAAAAGTTTGAACTTGAAAAAAATCTGATAAACATTTAATTCATTGCTAAAAAAATTCAAAATGCTAGAATTAAAAAAATAATTAAAGTAATTAATTTATTAAATTTAATTTAATTAAAAATTTAATTGCTTACTAATACTGAATAGCCTCCCATGATCTCCACCGCGATCGGTCCCGCGCTTCCCGTGACCTTCACCAGATCGTCGGTGGAAGGAGATCCTTGGGGGAGGTCTATGCCCAACAGTGGGCTTCGAAAGGTTGACATAATAATAATAATAACAAATAACTTATTCCTCGCCATTTCATTACAGTACTATTTAGAGACGTTCATAATAAAAATTAAGAACACATGCAATAAATTCAAATTCCAACAATTTGGTCATTCCATTACATTAGTTTTTTTTTGGTTTGCTTAGTTTTAGTTTTAATTTTCATTATATTGTATTGTAATATGTGCTAAATAAATATTTTTTCTTTCTTTCTTTCTTTCATAAGCATTAAAATTATACATACATTGTCATTAATAAGTTAAAAACTAAATAGCTTATTGTTCTAATGATGACATCGTCAATTTGTACATTCTATTGCATTTCTTATAGACGTTGCGATATTTTTTCAGAGCTCTAGCTTACAAATTGCAGGTAAAGACATCAGGCTACCCATTTCTATTGCAAAAACGTCCTTATTACAATCAAACAAGATACCGCAATGTTTACCTTGAGGTGCTGTCATGTACATCTGGCGTATTTATTATGCCCCTGTGGCTCTGTGTACATAATAAGGAGACTTTATTTCCTTTCAATGAGTGAGAAAATACGATACCATAAATATGTGATAACAGGTCATAAACTCAATCAGTGTAAGTTAAAACTATAAATAACTAGCTTCCCGCCAGCGGCTTCGCCCGCGTCAATTTCGGTTCCCTTATATACGAGTACCTATTATTCTATTATTCTTAAATAATTTCTGAGTACAAAGAATTTGTATTACAGTAGAGTAAAAAGCGTGGGGTGCACTTTATGTCGTTTTCATAGGTCTCTTTTTATATTTGCCAAAAATAGAATGATTTTAATATATACTATACCAAGCACCCACGCTTTTCGCTCTACTGTAATACAAATTCTTTGTACTCAGAAATAATTTTCCCTTTTTAGTTAGCATCAAAGGCGTGTTTTTTTTTTGTTTTTTAAACTATTTTTATTTTTAGTTCCTAAGGATAATGGAAAACTCTTATCAAATTATTGCATTGTCATCGTGTGCAAAGTTTCAAATTAATCCGATTTCTGGAAGTTGGTTAAAATTGAGCTCAAAGATTCCGTTACATACATGTACATACACCCCGAGCTAATAATAGCGTGTTAAAAAAACTGCATCAACATCCGTTAAGAAATTTTAAAGATCTAAGCTTATTATATGGACGGAATTGGCTAGATGACACCACCAATCGTTGACATACTTTTTATTATCTGTCAAAACGGTCTGCCTCCATAGATTTTGTATGGGAATACATGATCGTGACGTCACGGCCATGTATCAGAAATCGGAGTCATTGACCGAATATTTATTGCGTTTTGTGTGTTTAAAATTGGTTTCTACAGCTTTTTGGAAATATATTGGTTGTATTAACTTCATAGGGGCTATGTTTTTTAAACGTCATAATCTTGAAAATATTTAAGATAGGTGTCATCATCCCAATTGACTTTGCTTTATACTCCGTAATGATTTGGTTTATACTGTGTAGTGGTAGCGACTACGTATCATACATTTCTTCAGTTATCTACTTTTTCATACACTTTAACAGCAAGCATACGATTTTTATAAACTCAAAAGCAAATAAATGCACTAAGCTCCAAAGAATCCTTCTCTTTTACTTTTCTTTCTACTTAGCTTTTAACCGCCGACGCAAAAGAGGGGTGTTATAAGTTTGTGTGTGTCTGTCTGTGGGTCCGTAGCTCCCGAACGGATGGAGCGATTTTAATGCGGTTTTTTTCATTCGAAAGATAATTTAAATCCATGCCGTTTTTCTGGCTCATGTCGGGGGTTTTTAACTGGAAAGATAATTTTTCATTCATTTGTATAATGTTATCCAATATGATTTCTCACAAACTTTTAGAAAAATAGTTAATAAAAAATCCATTTATTTCTGTAAGTAGGCTAACAATTAGCACTTTTACACGTCCCAACATATAAATTAACCCTACCACCGCTTCGGGACAATTTGGGCCAGTGCTGAGAAGAAGCGGCGCAAGAAACTATTGTCATTGCCTCTTTTCAAAATTGATTTACAATAATTGTAATTATTTGCATTTAAACATTTCCATATTGTCATTTATATAATCATCAATTTTATAATATCCTTTCGACATTAATACATCTTTTACAACTGTTTTAAATTTATCTAAAGGCAATGAAATTAAATTTTCAGGTAATTTATTAAAAAATGATATACATCTACCAATAAATGAGTGACCAACTTTATGAAGCCTAAAATGTGGAACGTCAAGCCTATGTTTTTTCTTGTGTTGAAGTTATGCAAATCGCTATTTTTAGAAAACCAATGGAATTCAGATTGCTAACCTGAAATTACAAGCCAAAATTGTTTCTGATATTTTCTGTCATGAATTTCTCAAAAACAGCTCGGAGTCGAGAAGTTGGCGGTGTTACACCCCCGTGCCTCGGAAAGCACGTTAAACCCTTAGTCCTGCGCCTGATCGCTCTCCGGTCATGTCGGATTGCCGTCTCATCGAACTTTGAGAGTTGATGGAACAGTGAGTGTGTATTGCGCCAACCTGTGTATTGCGCTCACACTTGTGCACTATAATATGTCCTGCGTAGTTGGCTGATCTTTGTTGAGATTGGCCGCCGTGCTCGAAATCAGCCAGGAGGATTATTATTACTATTATTATTAACCTGAAATTACCTAGTAGTTAAAATTGTAGAACATGAATCTCAGTCACACAGAACAATAACAAAACCATTGCTTTCAAAATGACCAACACCATCCAAAATGAGTAATTAAAACCGAAAAGAAAGTGGTCTCACATCGCATGGTATATTTTGGTAGAAATAATAGATGGTTTGGTAGTATTACTCGTCAAATAAGGCATTGTTGTCGTTTCACGGGAAAACACTTTCTAACAACAATTAGTTCGGTTTAAACGTTGGCCGTTTTCTAACGCTGTTTTTTAGTGATGATCACTTAATTCGTATTGTTTTTTTACGTAAATAAGTAAAATAAACAACCTTTTACATATTATTATAATTAAATTGCACATCTAGTTTATAAGTCATTAATGTCAAGAAATTAAAATAATCGATCTTAAGCTCAATAGATTCTTAATGAAGGAGAGTTGTGGCATAGTTAAAGTTGAATTTTAGATTTTTTGACATTTATGACTTTAAAGAACTAGATGTGCGATTATATATTTTTTTCGGTTTTATTTGTTTACGGAGTCTCTACCATAATATTTTAATTGTCTATATGATTGTCGCAATTGATTACTTAACATGTAGGTATCTAATTACGAAGAGTGTATTTCGTAGCAGCCGACTACTTTTGTTTTTTACTTTGAAATGTAAGTTTTCGGCAAAAAACTGGTAAGATTTAAAAAAAATTGTGATATAAGCCTTAATACATTTTTTTGACTACCAATAACTTTTTAACTACGGCTCGGACTCAGATATACAGAAAATATATTTTCGGTTAAAAATTATATTTTTTTATAACTCAGCGATTATGGCGAATGACGAACACTTTGGTGTAATGGTCAATTATTTGAATATTAACCAAAAAGTCGCGGGTTCGATCCCCGCACTGCACAAACATTTGTGTGCATGAACATGTCTGTTTGTACTGGTCCGGGTGTTATATGTACGTATTTATTTAAGTTTATTTGTAATACCGCTGTTGATTCTGATATCTGTAACACAAGTGCTTAAGCTACTTACCGCAAAGTCAATTCAATGTATGATGATGTTGTTGATGACAAAACTATAATTTTCACTTTGAGAATAATATTGTTTGAATTATGCTTTCGATGAATTGGTCTTGGTCTTAATAAATTAATTGGTTCTAATGAAATTCCAAAAAAAATATATAAGGAGATTGCTTAAAAAAAACTTAAGTCTAGCAATATTTCGCGCTCCACTTTCTGTTTTTTTTTTAACTCCACAGAGTTACACAACCTAAATACCTACTATTTTGATATCTCCAGTGATAGACTAGACTTTTTCTAGTCAGTAGCGGGAAATAATCGTGCCATTGCAACGACTGTAGGTATGCAACTAGCTTTAGACCGCGGCTTGACTGCGAGCGGGGAGGCGGATTCATTCTTGCACCATTAATACAGGATATTGCTTTAGCCCTGTTAAAAAGTACTAGATCAACACTAGTGACAGTGCTTTATGACGATACTAGACGATCCCGCAGACGTGTTTGAAAAAAAGTGACTTGACAAGATTCTTGTTTCATCCCCGTTGTTTTTAGAAAAAAAGTGACTTGACAAGATTCTTGTTTCATCCTAAGGGAGCTTTTAGTCGGGATAAAAAGTATCCTGTTACCCAAGTTAAATCATACACTGTCTGCATACTAAATTTCATCAAAATCCGTTGAATAGTTTCAGTGTGATTGACGGACAAATATTTAAACATCTTAGGATAAGCTTAAAACAAAACTGTTGTTTTAATGTAAAGCTATATTTTATGTGCGTATTTCGTTCGTGTCTCTGAAAATAGTCTTTGAATTGATTAAATAAATAAAATGAAGTCATCTATCACCCCTATCTGGCTATAAACTGCTTTTTGATGTATCAGACACTAAGCGTTTTATTCTGCTTGTCGGAAATGTGACAATGCAGATTCCGAAATCATGACATTTAAAGTGATAAATATCATTCCTTCAACATTCCGGCTGGAATCTCTTAAGAGCATTGTGAAATTAAAACACACTGAAATAAAAAAATGGACTGCCACGGGCGGGTCTCTAACCCGCACCTCTCGCAAGCCGGGCGATTGCTCTCCCAATTGAGCTGCCGTGACACTTACTCATCAGTCCGAATTTCTTTAAGTGCTCCTTAGGCTGCAACCAGCCATGTTTCATCACTGTTGCGGTGATACCTACAAGATCTGAATGAAACACCTTTTCAGCTGGATGACCACTTTGGTGTAATGGTCAAAAAGTTGACTATTAACCACGAGGTCGCGGGTTCGATCCCCACACTGTACAAACATTTGTGTGGATGAACATGTCTGTTTGTACTGGTCTGGGTGTTATATGTAATTATTTAAGTTTATTTGTAATAACACTGTTGATTCTGATATCTGTAACACAAGTGCTTAAACTACTTACCATGGAGTCAGATCCATGTATGTGATGTTGTTGTATATTTATTTATTAAGCTGTTTAAAAGCATTACGTGTTCCCCGCCCGCGGTGAGGCCGCGGACTACATTCATTCAAGTTATTTATTCACTCTGTGACCCCAATACTTTTATGCAATCGCCAAGCCTACATAAAACTTATCTCGATGCCGCATTGAAAAAGCTACTCCTTATCCGATGCACTAAGTCCTTTTTCGATTGCAATGCCAATTCAATACGGATTGCAAATTTTCGTGTTCAGTTCAGTCACCATTGACAGTTTTGATAACTGAATGATTTCAATGATTCCTAATAAAGGTACTGTTGGATTAATCAATGGATTTCATTAACCCCCGCTAAAAGAGAGGTGTGTTACATACAAGTATGACCCCTATTCTGTTTGTGTGTATGTCTGTGGCATCGTTTTTTAAACAAAAGATAATTTAATCAAGATAGTTCTTAGCTATGACTGATCAAAATCCATAATAGTCAACTCCACAGGAGATATTATAGTGCACAAGTGTGAGCGCAATACACTGCAGGTGCACTCACTGTTCCATCACTCTCAAAGTTCGGTGAGACGGCAATCCGACATGACCGGAGAGTGATCAGGCACGGAAAATTCAAAATCCATACAGCCGTTGAATCTCACCAGCTGTTTTACTGGCCCATGTCGGGGGTTTTTAGGGTTCCGTACCTCAAAAGAAAAAAACGGAACCCTTATAAGATTGTTGTCCGTCCGTCCGTCTGTCAAGACCGTTTTTCTCAGGAACGCGTGGAGGTATCAAACTAAAATTTCTATATGATACTTAGGTCTACGATCCCTGGAAGCTGTAGAAAAATCAACCTTCTAAGCTAACGCAATCAAAAGATACAGCCATTTAGGCCGCAAATTTCCGCAAACTCGCACGGGAATCAAAACCTACAGGGCACTTCCCATAAACTTAGAATCTTGAAATTTAGTACGAACTCACGTCTTATAGTACAGATATAGGAATAATTACGAAAACCGTAAATTTTCAGTTTTATCATATAAAAATAAAATATTTTTGACAATTTGGAAAATTTTAAAGTAACTACTCCTTATCTACAGGTTTGTACGGAACCCTCGGTGCGCGAGTCCAACTCGCACTTGAATGGTTTTTTTAATTTAAAATTTTAGTTTCTTTTTCAGATTACCTATAGCTAGTTCATTTAAAGGCTTGAAGGTCGCATTCTATGAAACAATCTCTAATCTCATCAGCTAATACATACCACTACTGGGTACAGAGCGAATTAGTGGCGGGGTGTTTGTAAGGTGAGATACTAACCTTACTGTTAGACCATATTAAGGCGCCCAAGGGCCTCTGAAAAGGCTTAGCGACGTAACGTATACTAACTTTAATGATGCGTATAAAAGATTTATCTTTTGGTTTGATTTATCCAGGGTGGCGACCACAATACGACAATTGAATTTGTCGGTTACGCTTTTACGTCTTAAGTACTGAACAGATTTGGATGAAATTTGGTACACAAACATGGTCGTCAACATTATATATGTGTATTAAATTTCATCCAAATCTGTTTAGTAGTTTAGCCGTGAGAGCGTAACCGACAAAAATTCAATTTTTGTATTGTGGTCGCCTTCCTGTATATTACCTATTAAATTTTAAGGTCGCACTCTATAAAACAATTGAGTGCCATTATAATTTATAGGGCATTGTTAAATACAATTACTCTGACTGATAGTTTCTTACTATTGTAAGTGCGAACTTTAACTATCGCTTCGAAACGTTTACAGATGTTATCGGCGGTTTAATAACATCTGACAGTAAGGTTGGTCATTTACCTTACAAACAACCCCATCACAAATCCGCACTAAGTACTCGGTGTGGAGTATGTCTCGTACCGCCTCATAGTTGAGGTGAGGCCTGTGCCCAGCAGTGGGACGTGTATAGGCTGATAAGATGTAATCACAGGTGTTACAGATGAATGATAATCAATAAATATTACAGGCGTAAAGAAATTAAATTAAGTTTTAACGATATTGGCTACGTAGTTTTATAAAACAACGAATTACTTTTTGGGTGGTCACGAGCACTCAAATTCAACTTTCAACAAGCTTTCGCTTGCCATATTTTATCAGTTTTTTCAATCTGTATTAACGAATTAAGTTTAAAACGGTTAAGACGTGATATAAGTAACTTTTTGATTTCAGAACTCATTAATTTTTAGAGAGAGAGAGAGAACTTTGAAAGTGATGGAACAGTGAGTGCACCTGTGTATTGCGCTCACACTTGTGCATTTTAATATCTCCTGCGTAGTTGGCTGATCTCTGTTGAAATTGGCCGCCGTGGTCGAAATCGTCCAGGGAGGACTATTAATTTTTCGAACTCATAAGTACATACTTGAGTAAATTTTCTACGGTAAACCCTTCCTATTGTTAGGGGATAATCATATTTTTGAAACTCGTGTAGTAAATTAAATTGGGAACCTACGATTATGTAACCAATGCTTGATTTATATGTGTTTCCGTAAATTTTCATCCAATCCGTGCGATGATCATAAAAATTAAATCTTCTGAATAGATTCCCATTGCGTGGAATCATTGGAAATATTCCCGCCAATTTTCCCATTTTGGGTAAATTCTCGGTAACGATCCCATCTCTACGTAGGTACGTAATGGATATTCGTCAATATTAAAGTTACAATTGAGCCTACCTCTTATTTTTGATATGTGGGTGGCCGCATTTGCATACAATAAGCGAAGTTATGCTTTTCTTATGTCACGACAAAAAAGTTGTTAATGTCTTTCAGAATATTCATAGTGCGTTGTAAGAATTCATCTAATTTTATAAAGATATTGCCAGTCAATTATGTTAAAAAGTAATCGCCGCATTCGTGCATGACTGACATCGTGTCAAATCGCTACGAAAAAGTTGACAGTCGCGAGTAGCGCCGACAATATGCCACAAGTGTGCCCAGGCTTTAAGATGAATAGGCATGATTCGGAGGTCTTTGAATATTTCAAAGACCTCCGATTTCTGATACACTGCCGTGATGTCACAATTTTGTATTACCATACAAAACCTATGGAGATAGACCGTTTTGACAGATAATTAAGAGTATGTCAACGATTGGTGGTGTCATCTAGCCTATTGCCCCGCGGTCTTACGTTTGAAGTAATGTTATCGCCACATGTCAGTTTTGACCAGGTCCAGTCGACCTAATCGTCGAAATAAGGGCAATGTAGGCGGGATATTCTGTGGGTTACATGATTGAAAAAATAAAACATTTTTTACAAAATTATAATGGCAACACCACTTAATTTTTTAACATTACAAGATGGCGGTGTTTGTTTTCTCCCAGGCTCAGATTTTCAGTTTCGTGTGATATTTTAAGTTCTGGTTTGCATTAAACATCAATAGCGACGCTGAGTTGAGCTTCTGTTCTTCCGTCTTACTGTGACAAGTGTTTGAGACATTGACTCTTTTTTAAAGTGCTTTTTTTTTGAGAAAGTGTATCTTGTGAGAAAGTGACTCTTATCTCCTTTATTCCTACGAGTAAACGCTTGCCTTGCTTCGCTCCAGGCCAACAACGGCCTTTGATAATTAATAGATTATCAATTGAGTCTCGCTCGATTACAAAACAAGGAAAGTTTGCGGAAATGTTTCATTTAATTAAAGAAAGTGTATGTAACAAAATCGTTATTGGAGGCTTACAAAGTGTCTTTAAAATTATAAATTGAATTGTTATAAAACACAACATTACTCAATTTCCATTCATTTTATTTCCTCTTTTGATTTTTTTGCAGTTTTAATTCTGGTTGTACAATTGTTGAGAATGCTCATTATTTGTGTGGTTTGAGATTTGCATTTTCAACCGTTGTGCAACCAGAAAGAACTGCTGCTTCCAATTGTGCGTTTAGAAACATGTCAAAGTAGTTACGATACATTCATGATTAAATCTGTACAGATGTCATAGAATAGATACGATATCAACACGTCAAGCATAAAGCTTCAAACGCAGTTGTAATAGGGGTGGTTTTACAACAGACATGTATGGTCTGATGACATGGCATGGTGCTACAAAAATCGACAAGTCACTATTAAAGGTGAACGCACACCGAACCGAACGCGGCGAACGAGCCGAAAGAAACGAAATTTAGAATGTATATGATATCTTAGGAAACCTAGCATACATATCCTCGTGGAATCGTCCGAATCTAAAGAAGATTTCATTTACAAATTCTTAAATTATTTTGGTTCGACTCATTCGGCTCGGATAAATGTGCGTTCACCTTTACCGACGCGTGCGCAGGATCACGTCGTGGCAGTGCCCTCTAGCGGGCGACGTCGAAGTTCCAACACAGAAAAAATGTGGTTGGCTCATGTAATTAACTCACAGACACTAGTGACTGACGTTGGTCTATTGGGCAATTTACTTGGTCCGAATCAGCAGTGTTTGTTCCTCGGAAAGCACGTTCAGCCATTGGTCCTGGCAAATCTCTCCTGAGGCTGAAAGAGTTTCTAATTCGGTGTGACGGCAATCTATTTATTTATTGGAGAACACAACAGATAACATCAGATTTGTCATGATGTCAGATTGCCGTCTCATCGATTTAAGAAAATATAGAACAGATATAAATAATAGTGCACTCTAAGGTATTCTCTACACTATTATTTCTCCTGCGCAATTATCAAATAAGTATCAGAGGCCGTACTCTGTGACGTTACGTTCCTATTTTCGGGTCTTGCCAGTGCGTTCGCTCGCACGGTCGAGCTTGTAAGAGTGACAGGGATGGCTACATGCGAAACTACGGACAACGGCTTAGAGAGTAGGGCGGTTGTGATTGGCCACTGTAGTCGAAATTCGTCTACGAGACCTATAAACAACTAGACAACATAAACATAATTCAACAAGCGATGCTATAAGTGACAGCCGGTAAAAATCTCGAGTTATACATCAGCACCAAGATACCCCCAAACAAAGATAATTTAGATAATGGAAAGGCCTTTCCATTATCTTTGCCCCCCAATAATGATCTGTTATAACCGGGTTCGATCCCCAAACGCAGACAATTTGTAATGTTGTCACGGGTCTGGGTGCCTATGGTACGTACCTTCGTTGTTTCTGATACCCATAGCAAAAGTGTTTAAGCTACTTACTTTGGGATCAGAGCGATGTACGAGTATGCGATGTTGAAGTTTGAGGTTGGGGTTTCATCTTGACCCCAACAGCTTCCACGTGAAAACTTCAATGCCTTATGCGCATACGCAGTACTCAGGTGATAAAAAGACCTTACGATTGTACCACAACTGGCCCAGTTCCACAAGGTTCCACACAACTCCTCGAGTAATGTTGCTTATCGATAGTACAAGTAATAGTATCGATAGTTTTGCCGCTCGTAATCACATGACATAAATTCGCAAACATTTACAGGTTAACACACACAACCCTATAGTTACACATACACACACGCACACGCGCGCTCTCACACACACTCACACACACACACACAGCAGTCTGAATTATTGTACTTAAGAAAAATTTAGTATTTATAACTTAAACGCTATGGAAGAGCGAAGACACCTAATACAGGCATCTTATTTGCTTAAAAGGTGTCTTCAGTCATTGTTTCACAAACCTAACGATAGCATTGATTATTTTTAAATAAAACTAATGCAAATGACAATTATATCGATGCTATTGATAGTATCGGATGTAATATTATTAATAGTATTGAAAGATGCTATTGAGCAGTGGCAATCTCTGTTATTTGTGTAAGAGCATTTTTTTCCCACCAGCATGTGTTGCGGTGCTAGGGCCTAAAAATATTATGAAGGTACCCGCTTAAAGATCTCGTCGAGTAGACTGGGCCAAAACTCTAACATTTGTTCTAACAACTTGAACGCGGACGAAGTTGCGTAGTATTTATACTAAATTGTATCGATGTAGTAACGTGTGGCAATACTATCGATATCCTGAATACGTTTCGAGGTTCGCAACACTATCGTCGAGCGTTCTGTGCGCGGGCGCAAGCAAATGTCGACGCGCTCTCAGGTGCGCGGGTCGCGGGGTCGCGTGCCTTTGCGCATCTTTGCTCAGGCGTGCTGCGCGGTTCTGATGATGTGGAATTTCGTAAGGTAATCCAATTTGAAGTGTTTTTTTCTTCAAAAAAAAACTGCATGCTGCGTGGTACCGATGATGTAAAATTAGGGTAGTTTAAGAAATTTATTTGTGTTAAATACGAAATAATTCCCCAGTAATAAAAATGAATCTGACCCCTGAAAGAAACAACTCGATAGGGCCAAAATTAGCATAAAAGTATGAAGATAGCTTACGTTCCCGAAAATTACAAAAGTGCCAAAAGATACTTTAACCATTTATATTTTGGATCTAAAATATGTGACAAAGATAGGGTAAAATAAAGTAGATTGCTGTTTGTTTAACTGTGCTAACTACTACCGATTTGCTTCTTTTTATTTAATAGAATACTACTACATATTGAATGTTAAACCCTACTCATGGTATTTCCTATATCTTTACCAAATCGAAAACAACACATGTAAGAGATGTCTGAATCTGTCACAAAATTTGCACCTAATAACTGTACCTAAACTGTACATAGATGAAAAAAACTGTACCTCAAGCAAGGCAATATTAAATAGATAGTGTCATAGACACACCGTTCTGACGTCAACTTTGCGCGCATAGTCGTGTATCACCCCAACCTGTGGGAACTTTGATCTGGAACATAGTTGATGGAATCAGGCGTTACTTTGCGGAAATCCATGACTAAAGCTGAAAAAGACTAAAGCTGAAACGTTTCGTGGAAATTTAAAGCAAAATAATCATCTTTTTCATCTGGAACATACGAGTATATCAATAAATTGTACCTAAACTGTACCTCATTAAAAATAAGTAAGTCACACGCCACATCTGTCAAATCAACAACAATATTTTTGCTGCTCTCACGCCATCCTGACTTACACTAAAAAGGTATTCAAAATACCCAATTCATGGAACGAGTTGCATTGATGTTACATAAGCGGCTGCAGTGCTGCAATCCTTGACCTGATGCGCTGCACCTATTACTAGTACATTGGCCAGCACATCAAGTTGCCCAGTTTTGTTGCAAAATCGCCCATATCACAAGCACATAACATGCCGCAGTGTTTACTTTGACGTGCTATATTCTGGAAATTTGAATGCTATGACTACTACGACCGATCACTTTGATTCGTAATCATTACTGAGTTTATTGAAAAAAATACTAATCGAATTTCTAGAATTATTAAGCTAATTTGAAATATAATTAATTAAATAAATTTAGAATAGGATAGATTTTGTGTGACCACACAGAAACAAAAAAAAGTCACTGTTAGGCTCAGGCCACACCTGCGGCTGTGCTTGTGATATATTGCGCCCCGTCTAGACCATCGGGCACTAAGTTTATATCTACAAAGGCAAAAAGGAGATTCATTGTATGAAAAAAAATCTTACATTTCCTATTTTTCAATCTTTTTGTGCATAAATTGTGTTTATTATGAATGAATACGAGGGCGTTTTGATAACTCCATGACTTTCAGGCTGAATAGAAACTTTTTTTATTTTTAATGATATTTTCTTAAAAGTAATATTTTTGCGAACCTAAAATAATTCTATTTTCAAATATGGCGCGAAAACAATATTTAATAACAAAAGAAGTTTGGCGGCTGTGAAGGTGTTCTTCGAAAATGGAGAAATCCGAGTTTCGAGTCTTGATTAAACACTATTTTTTACGCGGGAAAACCATTAAGCAGACCGAAGACAAGTTGAAAAAATATTACGGGGATTCAGCGCCGTCTCATGGAATGGTACATAAATGGTTTACTGAGTTTCGTTGTGGACGTATTACAACCAATGATGCCGAGCGCCCAGGAAGGCCGATTGAGGTAACCACTGAGGACATTGTTAACAAAATCCACGATATTGTTTTGGCTGACCGTCGAGTAAAGATACGCGAGTTAGCTGAGGCTGTGCACATCTCAACTGAACGAGTTTTTCATATTTTGCACGATATTTTGGGAATGAAAAAACTTTCTGCAAGATGGGTGCCGCGCTTACTGACAGTCGACCAAAAGCGAAAACGCGTGACTACTTCTGAGGCATGTCTGGCTATGTATAATCGCAATCCAAGTGAATTTTTGCGTCGGTACGTAACCGTGGATGAAACGTGGGTCCACCATTATACGCCAGAGACTAAACAACAGTCAAAGCAGTGGACTTCTACCGGCGAACGTGCACCAAAGAAGGCAAAAACGGTATGTTCGGCTGGTAAAGTGATGGCAACAGTATTTTGTGACAGTCAAGGGGTTATTTTCATCGATTTCTTGGAGAAAGGCAAGACAATAACCGGTGCTTACTATGCTGCATTGCTGGAAAGATTTAATGAAGAGTTGATGAAGAAACGACCGCATCTAGCAAAGAAAAAAGTTCTATTTCATCAGGATAATGCTCCGGCCCACTCGTCTGCAGTCGCGACTTCAAAACTTGTCGAATTAGGATACGAATTATTGCCGCACCCTCCATATTCACCAGATTTAGCCCCCTGTGACTTCTTTCTCTTCCCAAACATGAAGAAATGGCTTGCTGGGTAAAGATTTTCATCCAATGAAGAGGTGATAGCTGCAACCGAGGCCTATTTTGCAGGCTTTGACAAAAAGTATTTTTTGGATGGGTTGAAGAGATTGGAGCATCGCTGGAAAAAGAGTGTAGAGTTGAAAGGAGAGTATGTAGAAAAATAAAATGTTTTTGTACACAAAATATATGTTTTTCTTTTCAAAGTCATGGACTTATCAAACCGCCCTAGTATTTATCATTAAAGAAATCATTTTACATTTGAATAACCTTTAGTCATTAAGGTGTTTTTTATAACTAATTTAAATTACTTAATAAGTAACTCAATTATATTTTGTGGTATTTTATTCATTAATAAAAAATAATAAATATACAACAACATCACATACATTGATCTGAACCCGTGGTAAGTAGCTAAAGCATTTATGTACAAACAAACTTCAATAAACACATATAACACCCAGACCAGTACAAACAGACGCACCCAAATGTTTGTACATTGCAAGGATCGAACCCGCGACCTCTTGGTTAATAGTCAACTTCTTGATCATGACACCAAAGTGGTCGTATTAAATTTCATTCATATTCCTATCAGAACAGAGTAATCCAAAGATTTGGTTTACTTTTTAACTGCTAGAAATATCAAAAGGCCTTAATAATCCTAACGCCTGATCTAAAGAGCTCGGCAAAATGTACTCATGCGTACACATTGCTACTACATCTGTAAAGACCAATGCTTGTCGTGTTCCAGAGTCATCATTGTAATAAAACGAAATGATAATTATTTATATTAGTAGGATTTTTTTTACTTTCTCTCACAATTTCTTTTTTTTTTCTTGACACACTTTCCTAGGATATATAACCTTTTATTTAATAGGATCTGAATGATCAAATGTTTATTTCAATTATATAAAAAGGCTTGACTACATTTAAAACTTCCTTACCTTATTAAGTTATCTCATCAACCTTTAAACGTCCCACTGCTGGGCACAGGCCTCACCTCAACTATGAGATGGTCCGAGCCATACTCCAGCACGCGGGCTCAGTGCGGATTGGTAAAGGGGTGTTTGTAAAGTAAGTGACCAACCTTACTGTCAGATGTTATTAAGCCGCCCGAGGGCCTCTGACGAGGCTTAACGACTAATATCTATGGATATTAACCCGGACCAACAGATTAACGTGCCTTCCGAAGCACGGAGATGCTTGTAAATAGACGTCACTTAAATGGTCAGAATGGTCACCCATCCCAAACATGACCGCGCTGTCGGTTGCTTAACTTTAGGTATCACTACCAAAGCACTGCAACAACTGCGCCACAAGCACGTTTATAAATATGTATTCTTATATAAATTTATTGAATATATTATATTTAATCTCGTGTCATATAATTGGTATTATCATTTTTGTGTTTTCTCTTTAATTTATTTTGTCACACCGCCCACTAATCGTTTCTGCTTAGCCCAAAGGTATGACTGGTAGAGAATGCCCTACGGCGTTAAGTCCACCTTTTGTACATAGTTTTGTTGTGCAATAAATCTTAAATATTTAAATGAACGGGGGTCACGGAATCGGGGTACTTAGTTATATATTTTTTTTAATGAAATAAAATTTCAAGGAACACACCTAGCCCCAAACTAAGCGTTAGCTTGTGCTATGGGCTAGAATGAGGGATAGAAATACTTAAATACATTTATAAACACCCATGACTCAGGTACAAATGCTCGTGCTTATCACACAAAACATTTGCCCCTAGCAGGATTCGAACCCGCGACAGCCAGTTATGTAGTCTGACCTCAGAACACTAAACCAAAGCTGTCGTAAAAAACCTTAACTTAAACTAAGTGAATAAACCAGTAGTATGCAGGTTCTTGATCTGACAGTGTTTCAGTGACAACTGTTTTTAATGGCGATTTCCTCATATCGCCATCTTGTACTTACATATTTTTTGCCTTATTAATTTAACAGGCTTATTCAACCGTAAAGAATTGATGCGGCTATCGGTGTTATTGTAATTATTGCAACGCGGATGGTCATCGTCATAATACCGGAACGAAACTTTTTTTGCAATGAAATAGTTACTAGTAGACCAGTTCTAATAACCATAATAACGTTTTATGTTAATATTAGCTGTAAAGGTAGGTAAATAAGATATTACATATTTGCATTCACGGATGATATTATATTTACTGTAGGAAACAAGCAGTCACGTTGCATATCTGTAAACTTTTTCTCATCAAATTGCGTTTTTTTTTAAACGATGCAGTCTTCTATTGGACTAATGCATACATAGACTATCGATTAACAGACTAATTACCACCATCATTTTAGTCTGTCGCCATAACAATGACGTTTTCATAACGATTAAAGCCTAAAAAGGCACGGGCTATTGTGCCTCGGTTCTCGAGGATTATAATTATTCATTATTAACATGTTTATTGCAGATATACATACAGCAGACTATTAATTAAACATACTTATATGTATAGCACATGAGTATGTACTACTACACTTGGATTCCTTGAGAAATGCGTTTCCACCGTCGGCCGTATCAACTTTAAACGTCAGCAGGGCTAGCATGGGCTGGGGATAAAGCTTTTGTCCACCGGTTATTTCCACTGACAAGGGATAAAATTATTTTATCCACCTGCCAAAGCACGGCAACAGAGGGAAAGAGAATTATATCACTTTTTGACATTAGACGTGGATACTCACCCCACGCCTATAGCATGGCGACTAGTGGAAGAGAAAAATCACAGATATTTTGACATAACAAAGGGAAAAAATTGTCCTCATCTTTAGATGGTGGGTTTAAGTATATCTCTTGGAAAAAATATAATTAATTATGTAGTTGCAATATAAAAATGTCTCGTGCTTATTGGAGCTTAGTGTTGTCGTCGGAAAGGGAAAAAATCGAGCGAAAAATACACCGGCGTTTAATTCGCGATTCGAGCAATCCCTTCGAATTACCCGACACAGAATTCCGCCGGATTTTTCGAATGCACAAGGATTGCGTCCATTATTTGTGCCAAGAACTTTATCAGGCTTTGAAACCATCAAATACAGCAGATGGACTACCAGTGCACATCAAAGTAAGCACCTATACTTAATCGTATCATGTACACCTTCTTATTATACATATACATTTATACTTACCTGTATTTTAGGTACTCACATCCATCAGAATACTGGCTGATGGTAGCTACCAAAGAGGTACGGGTCAAGACCATGGGCTAGCAATTGCTCAAACAACTGTCAGCAAGTACCTGACCCAAGTTTCTGAGGCCATCATCAGAATGTGAGCGCAGCTGGAGCAATTTTTGATTCACCTCAAGTGAAAAAGAACATATTCTCAATGCTTTTTTAGGGTTCCGTAGCCAAATGGCTAAAAACGGAACCTTTATGGGTTCGTCATGTCTGTCTATGCATTAGAGCCTTGGCTCATGACTCCAGTTATTTAGTTACTTAAGTTTATTTAACAACCAGACATAGAATCTGTGTTAAGAGGTAATTTAATTTGTGTATTTCAGAATTCCTATGGAACCCATGGAGAATTCTGAGGTGACTAATGAAGAAAGGCATGAATCACCTGTGCCTCATCACACCAGACTTTTAACGAGTGCAAGACAAAAAAGAGAAAATTTAATCAACACTTATTTTAATTGAAATATATTTTGATAATTATTACCTTTTGAGTCTCTTTAATTTATTTGCGCGAGCAAGGTACGCATTTTGCTCACGGAGCAATACATTTTTCTCGCGCAGTATGTTATTTTGCTCTTTAAGACTATTATCAATGCTCTGAAAGATATTGACAACAATAAAAATCACCACTAAATTATTATATTATAGTAACCATGCAATTAGTATTGAAAGATGAGAAAGCATTGTTACTTGTAGGGTAGAATTGTTTTCAGCTTGTAAACGTTGAAAACACTCATCACGAAAAGTCTTTGGTTTACGATGATATTCTCGGCAATTTTGTAATTGAATAAAAGTTTTCTTATAATGGCAATAATTTCGGGGACAAGCGTTTCCCCTGTTTTGTCCACCGTGAATAGTTTATCCACCCATGTCGCCATGCTCGGAGGGTGGACAAAAATGTCAGAGGGGAATAGTATTTTGTCCTCTCCCCGTGGATAAAATGTCTCCGGCCATGCTAGCCCTGCTGGTGTGATTTGTGCTAAGCACTAACACGTTGTGTTTGAAAAAACTTTGAATTCGAAGGATAACTCCTGTTTTAATATGATATCAAATATGAACATATCCTATTCGCAACAAAACGCTTGCAAGTGCCAACGACCCTTGCATCCGTGGTCCGTGAGGTCTTACTGCTGGAATCCTTTAATTTCGCTACGATAAGTCTTTAATATTTAGGTTGGTCACTTTACACGTTGTGTGTAAAGCCTGGTCAGAGACCCTCGGGCGGCTTAATAACATCAGACAGTTAGGTTGGTCACTTTCCTTACACACACCCCTTCACTAACCCGCTCTGAACCCGCCTGGTGAGGCCAGTGCCCAGAAGTAGGACGTATATAGGCCGATGAGAAGTCTTTAAATCCGTTTGCCTATTTCACTCATATTGGAACCTTTCGTAATTGGCCCGCGGTATCATAGATAAGACATTGGCTGCCAGAAATTGTTTCTTTAAAAAACAAGTTTGTGTATCCTTACACGTTTTACGGCCCTTATGTTTTCACAACATAGTACAAAGACGCTTCATGCATCTGTCCTTATGTTTAATGATTTTGATGCAGTTTTTTAAACAGATAGAATGATTCAAGAGGAAGATTTATATGTAAAATAACAACATACCTAATTTAATAGAGAACCGAATTCCCCCTGGCGCGATAGCGGGAAGCTAGTGCGAATATAACAGAGAGATTAATCACTGTATGTAGGCATTCACTGTACGAGTATGTAGGCATCTCCCTGCTCTTTTTGTAAGACCACTTTACTTAGGCGATCTCCTACGTACTTAACGATACAAAAATATTAGTATGGTCATCATCTCACAGAGTAGGGTCGCTGCATATAGATCATCTTGAACAATTCTCGGCTAGAGGCACTCCCGTTACGGGCAATGGTGTTTGTCGAAGCGCCGGCCGCTTCCTGTTAAGGCGAAGTCGTTTCTTCTGACGATCTAAACAGACATTTTTGATTTATTAAGATTTTTTTTCGCGTTTACAACGCTATTTTTAAATTCGAAAAGACATAACATTTAACGAATTCTTTTCGGCTCCGGTCATCAGGAAGGATTCGAACCCCCGATGTTTCGAAGTCATTTTTGAGACAGTGTTAGGTATACGCCTTGTCGTAATGACACTTCTATCTTATCTTTTCTTTCGTCATACCAGCTTTTCAATGCTGAGCACTGCTGAGAAGCTGAGCAATCCTCCCCCTGAGGATTTCCACCGCGATCGGTCCTGCGCTTCTCGCATCCAGCGGATTCCCAGCTCGGTTACTTTAAAAGTAATCAATACTTAATGACTACACATAGTAATAATCACGAATGGTGAGGAGACATAACTTTTATTAGTATGAAAATGTTTAAGACTAGTGTTAAACATTATCATATTAAAAATATATTTAATAAATTGGTTTATGACAACCACGAGACCCCACGTGATACGATACTAACGCGTTGATGTCTTTTGTATCGCATAAAGGTGACATTACATTCCTAGCGATGGGCGCGACCGTGACGCGCGACCGCGACTCGTCACGTCACGCAACTCAATTTAGAAAGTACTGCTTCCTTCAAAAGCGAGTCGAACTGACCGACACCTTTGATATTGTATTATAAATAAAATATTTATTCACACACATATTAAAACAGGCTTAAACCACACCTGCGTCGCGACTGTCAACGACGTAGGCGTAGCGATAGTTGTCACGCCGTCAGAAGGTAAAGTCGCTAATGTGGCTTGAGCCTTAGTATTTATTTATTTTTATTTTAAAACTTGATTGCACAAGAAATGTACAAAAGGTAGACTTAATGCTAAAATCATTTTCTGCCAGTCAACCTCAAGGTCATGCAGAAAGAAGGCAATGGGTGCAGTGAAAGTTAAATGAGAAAGGTTAAATTGTGGTAAATAAAATAACGCAAAAATTAATGAACATAATATATAGATATAGTATCATAATATCAATAAATAAAAGTAAATATGAAATTATATTATAATTATACAAAAAAAAATAATATAATATATTATATATTTAATACAAAATACCTATAATTAATATGGATACTAAAAATATAAAAATATGATATACATGCGATTTATTCATTTAGAAAATTTCGAACTTTTTTCTTGAATGAAAGCTTCGAGTCTGATCTTTTGAGATCCAGGGGTAGTGAGTTCCCCAGTCGCGTTGCCGCCACAGTGAACGACTTTGTGACGTACGATGAGTGGTGAGCCGGTGTGGCCAGCTGGAGATTGTCTGAGGAGCGAAGGGCACGGTCATGAGTGTCTCAGAGGAATGTGAACATATCTCTAAGATACGAGGGTGACAAAGGGTTATTCAGAATGGTGTATAAAATGCACAGAATTCTGGTGTCTCTACGCTGACGAATAGGGAGCCAATTGAGTTATGATCTGTAACTGGAAACATGATCGTATTTACGAAGGCTGAAGATAAACCAAATACAACTGTTGAGGAGACGATCAAGTTTATCAGTCAGTGCTTCAGTGAGGTTGGTACAACAAGAGTCAGCGTAGTCAATGATAGGGATAACAAGTGATTGAATGAGAAGAAGCTTAGTCTTGAAAGGAAGAAAATGTTTTAAACGATAAAGACCCCTCAAGCGATCACCTTTCGACTGACCTCAGCTACGAGGACATTCCAACTAAGAGACGAGTCAATTAGTAGCCCCAGGTTCTTCACGCTAGTGCAGTAGGGAATCGTTGTACCTTCATACGCCACTGGATCGATCTCAGTGAGCCTTATTCTAGAAATCAGTCCCGGACTACCCACAATAATGGCCTGGCACTTGGAGGGATTAACTGAAACTCCAAAACTATGCGACCAAGACGAGATATAGTTTAAACTTTCGTTAATAACGTTGACAGCTGTAGAGATTTCAGCAACATTCGATTGTACGTACAGTTGCAAGTCATCAGCGTAAAGATGGTATGAACAGCCAAGACTAAGAGGTTTATGAAAACTGAGAATAGAAGAGGGGAGAAAATGCCACCCTGCGGGACACCAGAAGTTAGTTTATGCCAGTCAGAAGTAGACGTTGGGGTCTTGATTTACTGCTGACGCCCACGCAGGTATGACGAAAACCATTCCAAGGCTAAAGGGAAAACTTTTAGATTAGATAAAACGGCCAAAAGAAGATCATGATAGTTAACTGTATTGAATGCATTAGAAAAGTCAATTAAAACCAGAAGTGTGACCTTAGAGGCATCCATCCCTTTCCTAATGTCTAGTATGTTTTTTTTTTAATAATGTAAACAACATCACATACGTTGATCTGACTCCGAGATAAGTTGTTTAAGAACTTCCGTTACAGAAACCAGAATCAGCAGTGGTATTATAAATAAACTTACAGAAATACATATAACACCCAGGCCAGTACAAACAGTCATGTTGATTTACACAAACGTTGGTACAGTGCGGGGATCGAACCCGTGACCTCTTGGTATAATAGTCAACTTCTTAATCACTACACCTAAGTTGTGATATTTTTTTAAAACTGTTCATTATTTTTTACGACTTAGTCTAAGTATCCTTCGCCTTAACAAATCAACAGTATTGCTGCGCAAACGCAGCGCGCAGCCGACCGCGCGCATTCTCCCGCGAACCGCCGCGCGGGAAAGACGTGAGTGCGTGTGAAGTGAACCGTGAAGAAATGTGTTCCTACCCTAAAGTGGATCTTTTGGATTTCCAATGAAGACTTACGAAGGCATTGAGGTGATTTGAGAAACAATTTTATTTTCGATTTTGTTGTTTTGACGACAGATTCTCGGTCGTTCAAGTCAATGAATTGGCACTATTTTCGTAACTTCGGAAATCACTTTTGTAATAGCACTTATCGTCTTAGATAACTCCTTAAAGTAGGTTTTACAATTTTTAGTACCGTATTGCCAACTTACCGTCCAACTTAAAAGATTAGACAATGAAATTAACATCGAAAAGCCAAGCTAAACCAATAAGTAGGAAATGTAGGTAACAACTTTTTGCCTCGCCAATCTCTTAGCTGTACTTTCGACTCATTGAGCCCAGTCTGTTTTTATGGGTGCTTAAATAAATTTCATACTTTCGTCTTGTCGCTTGCCGGGCAATTTGATACGAGAGAAACGTCGGAACGAAAACGTCTTTTGTTGTGGGTGCTGGCGTTCCTATTGTTGAAGATATTACTTTGGATTTGGGACGCGGTAAATGTCGATTATCTTTATTGTGCTACGGCAAATATATTGACAGCTAAACAAGATTTTGTGTGTTGATCGATCCAACAAATAATTGACGCTAAAACGTTTTATTTAATTATGTATTCATTCATTGCAAATACACATACAGCAGACTAAATTAAATCAAACCATGTGCATATTCAGTCCTAATCAGTTCAGTCCTAATTTATCAGAAAATAAAAATATACCTACATTAATTCTGTCACATGCGTCAGTTTCCGGAAAGTGAGACATGCATATTTTTGATCATTCTTAGGACCATTTAACGTTGAATGTATCTCGCATATTTAATCTTAACCTAGATGATACCTATTAATTATTGATTTCATAACAAAAACGCGGTGATTTCCATTCATTACTTAAGTTAAACACGATGTTTTGCAAACTTAACTATTCACAGGAAACTCCTTTCGTATGTATCAAAACGTATTTAAAAATTCAAAAGCATCCCAAAATCATAATCTACATAAAAGAAAAGAACGTCAGCTGATATTTTGAATGTAACCATTGCAAGCAAATACAAAATATAGATCAATGCATAATATTTCAATTCAACTCCCATCCTGGAACGTTGACCGGGCCAGCACCAGGAAGCGAGGCAAGAAAACCCATAAAATCTATGGTCAACAGTAGTACTGAGTCTAGATCTGACTCTAGATTTATAGCCTAAGCCTTCGGCCAACTACTTTGTAGATATTAAGTCCATTTATTTTTATATATCAGGCATGTAACTAACTTAAGCAGTGAACTAGATTGCAACCTGAAAACGTATATACAAAGCATTAACAGGCAATACATAAACAAAAACAAAAGCATACATCCATTCATTAAGCATTAAGTCCGGCATTAACTCCGCCAATGTACACAAATTAGTGCAGAAGTTTTTAAGATACATAAATATTTAGATATTACTCGGCTTTGCTTTGGAAAAACCAATGAACTCGCACCAACTTTGGGACCCGTATAATTAGCGGAATTTCATCCCCATTTTAATAAAATATTCAAACAATTTTTATTTCCAAATATCTAGAACCAATTTGAAATTGTATACATGTTTCCATTAGATGATATTAGTAATGGTAAAATTCATTTTGAACAGAGTTCAATCAGTCTCTCTTATTTGTTGTAAGCCTAGTTGATAATATATTAGTTGATTGTAACCTCGAAACTAAAAAAATGCATAAAACCATACGTGTTAACGTTGATCATTGTTTTCCATTAAGTTTATTATAAAATTCGATCATTTGAAGTAGATACACTCATCATCATCATCATTATTAGCCAAATGACGTCCACTGCTGAACCATCCATTCCACATCGACCGATCACAAGCGGTCTGCATCCAGTGTGATCCTGTGATCTTTACAAGGTCGTCTGTCCATCTTGTCGGTCGACGTCCGTGAAGTGATACACTACTTAGGTTTTTCTATTTAGGATATGCTTTTATATGTCGTTACTTTTGTAGATAATCGAAAATATGCATGTATGAGATTCGTGGAACAAAGTGTGTCGTATTCTTGGTTTCTTGACAAAATGACAACAGGTTTCGTACAATATTGATTGGGCTGGTTGGTACGTGAGTGCAAGGGCATTGTCCTATAAACGGAGAAAGCTTTCTCGGGTAACCTTCATTTATTTGTAAGGTATCTTATCGTGGCAATAAGTGGCCTAAAATAATAGTGATGAAATGGGGTTGGTATTTTCTTTATTATTATTTTTTTCGGCACCCAATATTGCACTCTCTGCATGACCTAAAGGTTCGACTGAAAGGAAATGCCTTTTACGCAGTTAGGCCGCGTTTTATACAACTTTTATTTTGCAATATATATTTTTTTAAATTAAATAAATAAAAATATAATATAATACGAACAAATGAACCATGTAACTAGTGGTGAATTGATATTTGAATCAAAATCCGACAGTGGTAAGTCGCGTACAAACCACTAATATTGTTAATTGATCTACTTCGACACACTTCAACGCAAATAAATGCAAAAAAAGAAAACACTTGCACATTAGTTAAATTTCGACAAGTTTATTTCTTGGTATCAGAGATTTTTACACGTCTATTTAAGCTCAACCGGCCCTTTTCTGGCCGTATTGAATAATTAAATCAACTAAACTTCCAAAACAATAAGAGTTTTTATTTTAAATACAATTTTAGTATGTCTTTGTACAAGTCACTTATGTAGCGCCACCTGGTGGCAGAATAAATAGAAAAACAGACTCATTAGTAAACAGGAGGTTTCTTAAAAAAATGCTTAGTATAGAAATTAGCCGCTAGTCTTATGTCAATCACCGAAGTAATATCGCTGACAGACAGTCTTAAGTTGCGGCGACAGTAGGCGTTGTCCTACGTGAGCCACGCGATGCGATCAGTACTTGTGTCAATTACAATCGCGTTTCGCCACGGCGCAGGCAGAACACTGACATAAACGTACATACATTTGACATTGCATGATGACACCTACCGTAAATACACACATCAAAAGTGTCTAGGGATCAACATATATTTTTGCAATAACTCCTGATTGATATTAATTAAAATTTTCTTTAAGGATTCATCAAATAAAGTGTTTTCGTTTGTCTACAGTAACGATAAACCAAGTCACCTTTGCATTAATAAAGAAATTTGCCATTTTCCTAATAAAGGGATTTTTGACATTTGAACCACTAACATTAAAGTTAGAAAAAAAGACTGAAATAAAAGTTTTCTTTAAAATTTTATTGGGTAACTTAAACAATTAATAATCCGTGTTTCTACCGCGAACACTAACAACACAAGAACATCGGTTTGGCATACTCAAAATGAGTTCATACAAATCACGCTGTGGAATGGCCGCCCATGTTCGTTGCAACAACAAAAAAAGGTCTTCTTGCGACTGAATACCCTCCATATTCGGCAGAGCTCTTCTCTGTAGTAGCGCCAGACGGACCAGTAGGACGGTATCGCTGCACCACACGGAGACAAGACCGATATATTCAAATCACAACTCGAAGAGCTCCAACAATAACCGCCATGATGTTAGCTGTGAGGCTTCATCACTTTTCAGGGAACTTAATTAGCGACCAAACAGTCAGAAACCGCTTGCATGAAGTGAATCTTCATTCCCGAAGACCGCTAAGGGTACCACCTATAGCAAAGCACAATCGTAGGATTCGATATCAATGGGCTCTTGAACACAGAAATTGGGCAGAAGAACAATGGCGTTTCGTGTGATTTTCTGATGAGTCTCGTTTTGGTATGAGACCGGATACAAGACGTATACGACACTGGAGAACCCCTGAACGCCAACAGCGATTAAAATCGTGCCAGGAAGTCCATCCTTATAGTGGTGGAACCATCATGGTATGGGCGGGTATTTGGAACGGCGGAAGAACTGAGTTGATTTGGATCAGAGGCAACCTCAACGCTCAAATTTACGCTGAGACGATTGTATCAGACGTCATCGTTCCTCTACAAGTGCAAATCGGTCCCTTATTTCAGTTAATGCATGATAATGCACGACCGCACACCGCAAGAGTTGTAATACAGACTCTCGCCGCAGCTAACATCAATGTCATGCCCTGGCCTGCTCAGTCGCCAGACTTGAACCCGATTGAGCATGCATGGGATATGCTACAGAGAAGAGGTCTGCCGAATATGGAGGGTATCCAGTCGCAAGAAGACCTTTTTTTGTTGTTGCAACGAACATGGGCGGCCATTCCACAGCGTGATTTGGATGAACTCATTTTGAGTATGCCAAACCGATGTTCTTGTGTTGTTAGTGTTCGCGGTAGAAACACGGAATATTAATTGTTTAAGTTACCCAATAAAATTTTAAAGAAAACTGTTATTTCAGTCTTTTTTTCGAACTTTAATGTTAGTGGTTCAAATGTCAAAAATCCCTTTATTAGGAAAATGGCAAATTTCTTTATTAATGCAAAGGTGACTTGGTTTATCGTTACTGTAGACAAACGAAAACACTTTATTTGATAAATCCTTAAAGAAATTTTTAATTAATATCAATCAAGAGAAAAGTTATTGCAAAAATATATGTTGATCCCTAGACCCTTTTGATGTGTGTATTTTCAAGACCATGGTGTTTTAAAAACATTACCTCTATGAAGCTAGTAAAACTAATTTATTTCCAAAAACTGTGGAAACCAATTTTATTTACATAGAATAAAATAAATATTCAATCAATTGACTTCGGTTTCTGGTACTATATTATGGCGTCAAATTATAGTACTCCCATACAAAATATATGGAGGTAGATGGTTTTGACAGATGACAAAGCGTATGTCAACGATTGGTAGTGTCATCTAGCTTATTGTCCCGTTTGTTGTTCACGAAGGACAACGGGTAAGCCGCAGATGGACAATACGCCTAAATATTTTTTTTTCCTTTATAGCAACTACCTATTTTACACAATTGATATAATAATCGACTTAGCCATACCCATTGGATCAGTGGAAGTGCATGTGATCAGTGTGATGTGATGAACAGTGTTTAAACAAAACCGTTCAAAATGATGAAAATGGCGGCTCTTTTGATGGTAAGACTCAATCTCATGTCAAGCATGGGGCATCTTGAATGTGTTTTTAGATTATTTAACATATTTTTAATAAAATAACAACTTGCTTTGCTTGCTCTCTCTCTAACATTCTCTTTAGGGATCAAAAACAGCAAACGTAAGTAAGGTGTGTTATTCCTATATTTTTGGGTTGTTCCCATGCTTTTCTTACCAACTAACAACGTCTTTAACAACCGACAAATTGTAAGTTTGTGTGTCTATCCGAGGCATCGTTGCTCCCGTATTGATGGACCAATTTCAGTCCTTTTTTTCATTCACGATTGAATTTAATGTCGGTGGTTTTTAGCTATGGCTAGCCAAAATCCGATCACTCGTTGAAGCTGTGTTGAGGGTTTTTAAAACCTTAAATTTCTCTTGTAATCAGTTTAATAATGTTGAAAAAACTATTAAACTGTCAGTGCTGCAACATTACTAATACGAGTATATAAGAACGAATCAGTCGAACGTGGTATGATGGCGGTAGGAAAAGGCTAGTTATTTATAGTCCCTTTAATGCTACCCCCTGTTGAAGCTAGGCCGTTTCTTCACCATATTTCGTAAAGGTGCAGTCATACTAGATACTGGATCGAAGGATCTGTTTTCTTTTTTTTAAACATGGGATATTGCTTTAGGTTTGATGTGACGACATTTTGTTTTAAGGTGATTATAAAAATCGTATAATTTGAGCTTTTTAAAAAAATTATCACCTCCTTTATTACATAAGCAATCTTGTCACTATTGTTTGCAATCAAAAACCAACGTGTTAACTGAAGTCAAAACTTTGTTTAAAAAGCTATTTAAAAAAGTTAAAAATCATGTCCAAACTATTTTACTTCACACCTGACGCGTTGATGTCTTTTGTATGTACCCATCGTAGTTTGGGTTACTCTATATTGTAAGGGTGCCTGTTCACCGGGGCGGACCGAAGGCTCGGCGAGGAGAATCGGAAAAACATTAACCAATAAGATTGCACAAAATCGCCGCTCGACTTTATTGGACCATCCTATTGGCTAATATTTCTTCGTTTTGCCGCTCCGCGCTGGTGTAGACAAGCACTCTAAGGATCAGCTCTCGTTACTAAAAGACATATTTAAATTAAGGTTTTTATGTCTTATGTCAAAAATTTAATTTCCTTCTTTCTCATGCTGTAGATTTTCTCAAACAGGTATCGTAACTAACTATGATATAATTTATTTATTTGAATCAGGCAACAGATTTAAAATGTGTAAATGTTGTAAATGATATGTCAAAGTTTAATAAAATAAATAAGAGTAAATAAATGGTAAATCTTTATTGCACACCACAAACACACAAAAATCCAACGTAAACAGAAATATTTTATTAATCAGAAATAATTAATTAGGTCCTATCGCTGCGAGCGTTCTCTTCCAGACAATGTTTAGGTTTCGGAAACTGCTATTATTATTATTATGAAAAAAACACGGAAATAGAACCTCAATGTGAACACAGGCTTACGTTACTTTGTCACTGGCCTGTCGCGTGTCGGTCGCCGACGCGTTTCCCGTCAATATACCCAGTATAGGGATGTTCTACCGGCCGAACAAGGAAAATGTAGAGTAGCTATTATTATTCCTACCAATACGTTTGTTACTCTTTCACGTAAAAACTACTGTGAACTGAAATTTTAACAGAATGAATACATCAGAATAGGAAATAGGCTACAATTTATGAAGAATTGTGAAGATTAGGGTTTCACGCATGTGAAGTTGCGAGCGGCCACTAGTGGACATATATAATATGTGACTTTATATAATTATTTCATAGGTTTGATCATTTGATCATTAAGTCCAAACCAAAATATTGTTGACACCCTCTTCTATTGACCATTAGTATGTCTGATTCAGTCCTTTTATATTAATTAAGTGATTCCTGGTGTGGAATAACTTCAATTAATTAAACAGAAGCATGAACTATTAGCACATTAGTTTGAGAATACACATTGTCAAAACAATTTATGAAAAAGTGATAGGTAATCAATGCACTAGTCTTCGATGTGAGACAAATATTTGATTTGGTGTTTCATATTTGAAAAATAGTAGGTAACATAACTAGGATTTAAAGAAAAACTTAAAAAAATTAATAAAATTGCAAATTTTTTTAGCGTAAAAATGTTAATTTATTTATTTAAGCTTTATTGCACAATAAAATTTGCAATTTGGAAAATACGTGCTCTAACAGAATCTTGAACTCTTTTTAGTTATTGCTTTATGGTCGTTAACCTCGAAAATCTAAGATGACGAACCGCTCCACGAATTTCCTTGTTTCATCCCGGTCGTCGGCCCCAACCCGTTGCATAACATCGCTCTCCTGTTCCTATGTTTATTCATAAAACTAGAAATGGCTCCTATCAGCTTACTAATAAGCAAGTTCTGTGTGATTTTTACTACTTAATATCTTGGCAATTTATTATGTAACAGTTCTACTATTAACGTTTATTTTTAGACCTGGATATTCAACTAATTTATAGTTTGGTCGTTAGAAATTGTTACGTAGCAAATATATTTAAGTTAACACTTTGGAAAGACAGACATGACTACTGTGGGGTGAGCACGAATATTTTTTTAACGTTTTCGTGTCCTCCAAACGTCAGAATCTGACAGTTTCTCTCCATATAAATTGACGAGTTAACTATAGGTAAACGCTACGAATACGTTACGATAGTTTTTCGTGCTCACCTTACTGGTGGGTAATCTCTATATTTGACAGTGTCTTCTTTGAGAAATAAATAATCTTTAAACATAAACCTATATTTTCTTAGGTGACCTAATAGGTAGGTAGGACCTTACTTCGTCTCTCTGCTATGACATAAATACTTACCTAGTAATTCTATTTTTCTTCGTTTAAAACAAACATTCAGAAGGCATTTAGGTTTCTACGAAGAAGCGCTGTATTCCACCAGTTTTTAATTGTGGGACAGGCACTTTGACGATGATGGAGACGAAATGTTGCAACATTGTCTGGAAACATAACTAGCATAATTATGTATTACTAGAGGATCCGCTGACGTTTCTTTATTTTTTTCTCTCTGTCATAGCCACACTCGTTTTTCAACGAATATTATAAAAAAATAATTAGCGAAATCAGTTCAACTACTCTCAAGATTTGCGCTAAGCGATAAAAAGGGGTTATAAGTTTGACCCCTATTCTGTTTGTGTGTGTATTTGTGGCATCGTACTCATCTCCCGAACGGATGTTCTGTTTTATAGTGTTTTTTTGTATTCAAAAGATAATTCAATCTCGGTGGTTTGTAGTTACAAATCAAAGTTAGTCGTTCAAAATCCGTCCAGCCCTTAAAGCTTACCAGATGTTTTTATGGCTCATATCGAGGGCTGTTTAAACTTTTGGTTTCCATAGGTGTGTCTTGGGCTCTAGACAGTCATTTTTGAGAATCGATCTATGGCGACCTCTACCGTTCGCCATCACAAGCGCATGCCTAATGGTGACAAGCACGACTGCGAGCGCTGATACGGCTCCATAGGCTAGATGGCGCTGTTAACCTAGTACCGCACATGAATCGCGGCATATTAGATTTAGATCCAGAATAATATAGACAGACAAATCAAGATGATGTCTATCGGACCTTGGCCCCCGAACATAACGCCCGGTCGGTAGGAAGCGCTTTCCTTTAGATTTCCAACTCTCAATCAATTGCGCCAAAGATCCAATATCAGGCAAAAATTTTAATATGCATTTTTATATGGTAAAAACCTATTTCAGTCCGCTATTACATCATTTTATAACACCATTGATTGTTCATTAGCACATTTGGCGCCCACGACCACAAATTCGCTTTGACACGCCGATAACTTTTAACGATCTCTTTTACATAGTCGTTTAGTTATTTTGGCAATGATCAGAGACCATTTTTAATTATTGCCACGTTTACAACCTTACTAACTATAAATCTTAACTGCCTATTGTTGTCATTTTATAAATGGAAAAGTTACCACCTTTCAATTTGAAATGTATCGAACCATTACGTTAAATCACTTACTTCGAATTTTAAATTGTTTTTAAAAAAATACAATCCTCAAACACTGATGCTGTAATCTCCGAATCATAATCAATGACGTAGAGCCAATAATTGGAAGTAGAAAAAATTGGAACCAAACCTCCTCTTTGCAAAACCGCCTCTTTTTTTACAAATACACACACAAAACTACCTTTCCACTAAAACTACTGGACCCACAACTATTTCTAGGAACAGAATCGTCGTAAACAAGCGGAGATCTGAGAACAAGTTGTGTTGACCCAAATTCCTCGGTACCGTAATGCGTCGCTTCCGATCAAGCCGTCGGATATCTCGGTAGAATGTTGGAGAGGAAATAACCATGAGGATAAGATGTGATTAGAATTGGCGAACTGATCTTTGTCATTTGCATAAATTTACTACGCTGAGAGAATACGTCTGAAGATATAGATAGAATTAACACTTTATTGTACATCACAAAATAAGAGACAAGTTTAACAAAGAAAGATGTACAATTTAGGCGGTCTTATAGCTTGTAGCGATCTTTTCTGTTCGGTTAAGGGAACATTTAATTAGTAAAATGTCCAAAAACATTTTTTTTTCTCATATTTGCTTGTATCCTCCCAACATAACATCCTATATCTTAGGATCTTAGGATTCTAATGGTAAAATATATTCGTTAAATCTGTCCTTTAGTTTTGGATCCTATTCAATTCAAGCAAAAAATGAAATCTTTCTTTTTATAATAATACCACCATCATTTTCACCACATCCTTAATTAAAACGTTAACATTAGAAACACAAATATTGACCGTATCGGATTCTATCGATAAGCGGCATCGGTAACACATAACATGTTATGAGGAATTAAATTATTTTCGTACTAATATGACGAAATTTATGTAAATTATACAATTCAACCAAATTAGTATCCAAATATGTAAAGAACTCGTTTTTGCCACAGTTCTAGCTATAGAAATGCTCGAATTTAGTGACTGATGTGTTATGTATATACGATTGTAAAGATACTGTATTATGTAACCGTAACATCAACAAAAAAATGACAATTAAATTGGTCTACTAAAAATTTTCCTTTTGGTGATGGGTTTTAATCGGTACACTATCCCGGTCTGATCCCAAAAACTGATCCACTGCCCATTATTTTCATACCTAAAATCCGGTCTGTTCCGCGAGTATATGTTTTATCATTCCAGTTTGATCCCTTTCGATATAAATGGAACTATAATTTTAAATATTTAATCCCACACAAAATCCTTTCTAGGGGATCGGACCGGAATAAAAAATAGATTAAAATATTTCTGATCCACCAGGGGATCAGACCAGACTAACTCATAAGAAAGACTCCTCTAATTATTATTTTTTCTGTTTCAGGTAAGTTTCACTCACACTACAGAATATATTTACCACTGTAAGTATCCGCGAATGACTGATATTCCACATCATATCATACAACCATATATCAAACTGGGATCTAAATCTTGGGACCAATTCCTATAATCAACCGTAACAAAATAGTAATAGAATTGCCCGTTTTTGACATTTCGCCCGCACTAGAACTGACAAAAACAGGTGGTTCATTTACGATTGATTAGCGGCTTATATTTATAAGTCGCTTAACTTCAAACTTTAAGAAATCCGATTGTGATTTTTTTTTAATTTTGGTGTCAAAAGAAAGGTAAAAGGCATTTTTTAAAACAAGTTTATCAGTTGTGTTTAAATCCACATGGTTCTTGAGTAACGAGCCGTTAAAATCATACAATAAACAGATTTGAAAAACAAAATTTTGTAAATTCACAATAAGTTTTATCAAAAATAGATAAATTGCATACCATAATGTATATTATATATTTATTAATGATATCAGATGACGGTAAATCCAACTTATGTATAAATTTTATAAAGAAGTATTTTAAATAAAGAAGTAGTTGAAATACTGAAACAGGATCGCTTTATTTAATCGTGCCTTAATTAAAAAAAAACTACCTTTTAATTTATGAAATTAGGACTATAATCACTTTTTCATAAATATCTTCTAACAGGGTGGAGTGGATTTATCAGAGTTTAAAGTTCAACGACACATTATGCAAGCGTAACTATATCGTAATTGAACTGTCTAATTTTATTAGTTAGTGACATATCTTCATTTATAATATATTTTTCATTAGGATTTAAAAAAAAACTACTGCAAAAATATTATCTTTATTAATCACTGCTAAATTCGATATTAAAGATACAACTGTAACAAAGATGATGCAATCGCTAGCTCGCCCCAGGCTTTACTTCAAGTCAAACAACTAATTTATTTATAATCTAGATTTCATAATCGACGGCCCGTGTTATTATTTTAAAATTAACGTTAACTAATTCAAATTTAATGCATCCAAAATTCCGCACTGAAATTGCACATAAGTATTAGACCTTGATTCGCTGCAAAACGCCAATTACTGGAGGATGTTATGAAATTAAAGTTTTTAATGTTATTTGGCATGTAATGCTTTAATCTTGATAATAGTCGAGTGTCTTTTTAATGTATACACCAAGGATTTTCAAGAACGTGAATTGGTTTTGACATATTGGGTTGAAAATGCATCAAGCTCATTTCCACCAGCGGTGCCTGCGACTTCGTGTGCGCAAAATATCAACCTCAAAAACGAAACTTCTTAGGGGTTGAATTTTGTAAAGTAAAAAAAAACATATTAGAATAGTAAGTAAACTCATTTAAAAAACCGACATGATCCAGAAAATTCTAGTGAGTTTCAACAGTTGGACGCATTTTGACTAGCCGTAGTTAGCTAATATGAACCACCATGATTAAAACATCTTTTGAGTAAAAAACACACACTAAAATCAGCCCATCCTTTCAAGAGCTACGATGCCACAGACAGACACACAAACAGAATAGGCGTCAAACTTATAATACCCCTCTTTTTCGTCGGATATTAATAAATTGAGAACAGGTGTTTAATGTCAATGAAAACAATGAATTTGCCAATGACTGTTGCAATATTGTAAATTATGAACATGTAATCTGTTAATGTAAATTATATATAGTCCTCCTGGCCGATTTCGACCGGGCCAATCTCGACAGAGATCAGCCAACTTCGCAGGAGATATTGTAGTGCACAAACGCAATACACAGGTGCACTCAATGTAATTGAGTCAAGGTAATCATACACATAAAATATATTTTATTATTGGGACGCCTATCGTCCTTTTGGTCCTCAAGACTTGTTCCGTTAGTCAAGGTACATTAATTCAGATGCAAAGAGGGTATGCGAGCTCGGATCATCACTCTCGGACGCAGTCTCGACTAAACAGCTTTCTAAACTTAGACAGGCTTCTGAGAATTGACGCGTAATAGTACGAGAGCCCACGACCAAAACCATGTCTCATAGCAATACGGCAAAAACACTATAAAATCGTTAGATTGTATGATTCTTAACCCGACTAGGTGTGTAGTAACGGTCGAAAGTGTAGCAACTGCGTGGGAGGCCATTTCTGCTGTGTCAAAAAAAAAAGACAGTCGGTATTATAGCAATACGTCTGATAGTGAAAATGTACATAGATTTTATAATTACGAAAAAGTTTGTTTTCAGACATTTTGCGCGTAGCATATAGCCTGAGCGCATTTTTGAAAATGACAACAAATTTAGCCGACCTGTATCATAGCAATACGGATAAATTTTTTTTTCAACTTTTCGTATTGCTGCCATGATTACCAATAACCTGTTTTCAGACACTTTAAGTGTAGCATATACTCCCAAAAACGAAAATAACGTTTCGGAGTCGCCTGGCCGACGCCTCTGTTAAATGTTTTTTTAAATTTACAGCCTTCATAGATATTCAAGAATCTCCCTTGTCTATTATATGTACTTTGACAGATGACAGATGTCATTACTTATTTCTTTTGTAAAAGTTACTCAAGTGTGCTTTAAATAAAACCAAAACTATCAAATCAATCAGTATTTAATTTCAACAGCCTCAGCGCTTGTTACGCTCCTGCCCCTTCCCTTCCCTTCATCCCAGTTTCCTTTTGTGCGATTTATTTCAGTCCTTCAACTTCAATGTTAAGGTTTCGGGTAAATTCTTTGTTAATTATCATCTAATAAATTCAGGGTCGCAACGTATTCATTGGTTTGTAACAGAAAATTCAAGATGCCTCAATACGATTTTTAAATGATATCTGAGTATCGAAAAGTTGTCTGATAGAGAAGGTGCTACACTTAATTTGTCTGATATAAATTTTTTGCACATGTGGACAACTTATTTTATCATGTCCAACAATTTTCAGACATATTGCTATGATACCGATCGGTAAAATTTGTTAACATTTTCAAAACGGTCTCAAAATTTAATGCGTTCACATTTCCGTCTGAAAATTATTTTGTTCGCATCAAATAACCAAAATTTACTAATAAAAAAGATTTTCAGACGTATTGCTATGAGACATTTTTTTTGTCTCATTTTTAATTTTTTTAAGTGATTTTACGGGTTTGCGCTACACAACTAACGTCTGAAAAATATGTTTTCGGTATCTCAGAACTATCATACAACTACAGTCTGCAAATCAGACATATTGCTATGATGCAGTTCGGTAAAATTCTTTGACAATTTTGAAAATTCGGTCAGATCAAACGCTACGCGGAAAATGTCTGATATTGATATTTTCGAGTTCAGGATAATCGTATCTATCGATTTGATGCAGTTTTGGCCGTATTGCTATGAGACAAAAATTTTGGTCGTGGGCTCTCGTACTATAATTGAATGAGACATGTTTGACATAAACTCAGCCTTGACAGCCAGCGCACCACTGCGCTGACAGTCCTTAACCCCGGCTGTATTCCGCAGGTGTGCCCTGGGCTTTAAGCATTTTAACTAGGATATGTCATAAACAATAAACATGAGCCATATTTGAATTGACACTTTCCTGATTAAGCTATGAATAATCATTCCAATTGGCGATCTAAAATTTTGCTCTAGCTTTGTAAAATAAATATATTGTTTCAACGAACACACCAATTAACTAACCTGAAACTAAGCGTCAGCTTGTGTTTTGGTAGGATAACCCATGACTCAAGAACAAAAGCAAGCTAGCTGATTTATTTAATTAAATTTCTGCGAAAATTTAGACACTTTTCTAAAAATCTTTGTGTAAGTCTGCGCCGAAGAAGATGCCATTGAAATATCTGTATTTTAGATCTTGATTAAACCCTTGTCTGTCAAGGTTGACAGAACATTTCTAGCATCCAAAAAAAATGGCGACATGCAAGGGGTTATGTGTGAATCTGCGTCGAAGAAGTTGCCATTGAAATCTGTATTTAGATCTAGATTAAACCCTTGTCTCTCAAGGTTGCTGCCAGGCGCTTGACAGTACATTTCTAGCATCCAAAAAAGGCGACACGCTAGGGGTTTAGCTAATCCAAGGTGGCTCAGGTGGTGCAAATGTGGGTAAGGTCCACAGCTCACTTGCGTCAAAATATCGCAACACACGACTGTTAGCAGCGATTTAGCCGACCGTTTAGATTTTGGTTGAGATACTGTCAGTCAGTCAGGGCGACAGAAAGTTGCATATGTGTTCTTGCGGTCAGGGTAAACTAGTTATGGTAGGTTCCTCCTTCAAAAACTCTTAAGCAAGGAATTTTACTGCGCGAATTCGTCCCAGAAGTCATGACATGCCTCTCGGCCTACGGTGAACCCGCCACGTCACCGACACACATGGCACCGGAGGGCACCGTCAGGTTTTTAGTGGATAGGCGTGTTCTCTCTCTGAGGCCTGGAGTCCCGCATAACCCCCAGCTGCTCCCCCGCGCCTGGCGGGTATGCGCAACAGCATTTCTCTGACGTTAGAAAAAATTACTCAGTCAGCCTTTTTCGCAATGCAATCGGTCTGTCTAGTTATAGAAATAACAAATGGTCATTTGTACTCTTCAGATCCAACTAACAATTTAACAAATACAATGGGTGTGGCAACGCTGTGCAACGCTGGACAATGGATAAAATTCTTCATTCGGTATGGTCCGCCATTTTGTGCTTATAGAGAAAAAGACGGATTGAATTTCGGTTCAAGGACTTCGATTACAAATTGGAGCGATTAATAAGTAGGTAGGTGGAGGTATTACAAATAAACTTAAATAAATACATATAACACCCAGACCAGTACAAACAGACATGTTCATGCACACAAATGTTTGTACAGTGCGGGGATCAAACCTGCGACCTCTTGGTTAATAGTCAACTTCTTGACCATTACACCAAAGTGACACCGATATTGCAGACATCTTGCTCATCTAATTAAATCAGTGTCCACGCAAATCAACATGGCATTCCGTCCACACCAGCCAGATTGACGAGTTATTTTCGCTTATCAGATAAAAACCGTAACTTTTACCGGCCATTTCGGGCGAGCACTGTAATTATTTCTCACAATCCGTAGAGAAAGTACTTGCAAGATGGCCACCAGCCTGCAAAGGCGGCTTTCTAACACCTTTAAGTAAGCGAAGGGAAATGTGGACACCTGATGAAGTGCTTTGTGCAGCATACATATCTATTAGTGGTGATTCACGCTAACTGTGTACTTGTTAATAGGTATAATGTAATAAGAATTTCATTTTATTTACTTCCAAATCCAACCAATGAATCAATAGACGCTGTACTGAGAAACTCTTGTATCTAATTAGAATCGTAGTCGGAATTCTTATTCTTGTTTGGCGTAGCATCAAGCAAAGTCGCTTCCCGCGTATGTACCTATGTCTGTATGTCTATGTGTCTTAGATAAGATAAGATAATTACTTTATTGCGGTACATAGGTTACATAAGTTAGCAAAATGTAGATGATACAGATATTCTATGCCCTACCTCATAAGGCATACAATAATTTGTCACAAAATTACAATAACTATAGTAAAATTCAAAAGTAAAATTATTTTGATAGACACATGCAAACATTATAATATAACAATAAGTTTCATTTTCTCATGATGACACAAAATTATAAAATCACAAATGATAAAAGTCAAATTTCAAAAATAAAATTATTTCAATACAGACATGCACAAGTTACAATATGTCAATGAGTTCATTTCTCATTTTATAAGTTCATCTAAACTGTAAAATCTCTTTTTATCTAGATCTTTCTGCACGGATTTTATTGCAGTTTTTTTCTTAATATAGTGATTCAAAAATAGGTTCATATGTATAAAATAAGAAAAATACGAAATCCGGGCAAGACAGCGTCAGCCGAATAAACTAGTCTTAATTAAAAGGGCTTTTGTTCAAATAACATATTAAGATCCCGCTGTGGTGGTACCAATCTATATGACGATGATATAAATCGTATTATAACCGATTAGCGTATTCAAAACCTGACATATACCTAATGTAATTAAATTCCAAATATCATGCACCCGGAACAGTCTACTTGACGACGGCTATAAATCTTACAGCAATAAATTATATAAAGTAATTCAGTATCATATAAAACATTTTTTTACCTACTGTGTTTTGAAAATTTAATGATAGAGCTTAAAATGTTTCCTGTCTTGGCCAAACGTAGTTTTAGTAAACCACAAATGTGATGAAAAGAATAGGTTCTCTTCGTAATATTTAGTGCATTCAACAACAACCTTACATCTATATCTCGTCAACCAATTTCATGTGCAACAGATGTACTGATTCTAACAGGTCTAAGTATTGTTTTGAAGTTTAAGTAAAGTTTTTGAGTCCACCCCTTCTTGCGAAACCAGTATAGGGTCTTAGCAATATCTATCTATCTTTCTTTCTTCTATATCTACAAAAGCGAAAGGTAGTCCAAGTCACTCAATACCAAAAAGTGCAGGTTTTCCATTTGAAATTTTGTATGGTTTTTTTTTTGCAATGTAGATGCTCGCTTAAGTGGGGTTTTGTGAAAATCAACCCCTGAGGGCTTGCTTTTGAGGTCGAAATTTTACATGAAAGTTTGTTACTTCAATTGCTACTAGGCTCAAATTTCGCATTTGCATATCTTTTATAAAACTTTTTGATTTTGCAAAATTCAACTCTAGAGGATGTGTTTTTCGCTTTAGGTTTCGTGGACAAAATCTCAGGTGACCACCACCAGTTAGCCATAAATATTTTTCAGCTGCTATTAAGAATCCAATATGCAATTAGCAAAGACGCATGGATCCATTAAATCGTATATTTCGTAACGAAATTATTAGCAGTAATCTGTGAAATTGTTGAAACACAAATAACCACGATTTTGAGCAGTATAGTTACGAAATAAAGATGCAATATAAATTGAACTAGCGCACGCTATGTTTTGGGTTATTAGAAAACGTATTATGTAAGTACTGCATGGATTTAAAAACTTTGACATTGAAGTTTTTGTTGGATGAAGTTTCTACAGGCTATCGAATTAGGTAGAGATTTAATTATTGAATCTATCATGTATTATGCCAAAACAAACGGTCAAAACTTTGTCGTAATTATGAATGGCTTTGTTTAGTTTGATTTTCTAACAATTAATTATATGCCAAAAACATGAAACTTGCTCCATTAAAACCATACATTATTGGTTAGAGACGCATGAGCTCTTTAATATTATTTGTGTAAGAGCATTCTTTTCCTACCAGTCTGTGTCGCGGTGCTAGGGCCTAAAAATATGATTGTGGTACCATTTTAAAGATCTCGGCGAGTAGACTGGGCCAAAACTCTTACATTTGTTCGAACTTGAACGCGGACGAAGTCGCGGGCGACCGCTAGTTTTGTTTAATTAGTCCGGTCTAAACGGTGCTCCAATTCCGCTACGGCATTCGTAACAGAACCAAGTATAGTATGGATAAAACGCCAAAAATATGCGATTTTATTACTATATTATTTCGTTACGGTAAGAAACGGAAAACAATCTCCAGATTAGTGAAATAAGATTCAGATTCCAGATATTTTTACTTTTGATCAATTCGCCTTGGCAAGACAATTATTTTGATGATCATATCCAACGTATCAAACGTAACTTTCTTCCTACCACAACTTTTAACCACCCACCATAATTTGACCACCTATTCCAACGCTATAATATCAAAGAGAGAGGTAAAGTTTTTCCTGGCAAACAGACCATGACACACACTAAACGTTTAGCGTTCCGTGCGACGGTTCTACAGTCGAAAACCGGATATTTTATTAATAATCATGATTATTATTATTATTTAAACTTATTAATAATAATAATCATTATTATTATTATTTGTTGCGTTTCAAATGGACAATTTTAAATGAATATAAGCTTAAAGTAAGATATATAGACCGAAGACTTTATTAACCTGAATTAGGTTACGAACCTGTGTCTCAGGCTAAAGAGAGCACAAATATTTTCTTAAGGTATTAAAAATTAACACTATCTCGAAACTACTACTTTAAAAATGTATGTCATATTATAACTATGTTGTTTTTGTTTCTATCTGCTCTCCGCAAAGCAATCTGATAGCTTTTATGGCAAGGTGAAGGTGTCGAAGTAGAAAATTTAATCGTAAACTTATGCGCGATTTGGGTTCTGAACATTTAAGTTTCTGTTATAGTAAATTTTTATAACAAATTGGCTGGACGACACCACCAATCGTTGACATACTTTTTATTATCTGTCAAAACGGTCTGCCTCCATAGATTTCGTATGGTAATAAATGATTGTGACGTCACGGTCATGTGTCAGAAATCGGAGTCAATTGACCGAATATTTATTGCGTTTTGTGTGTTTAAAAATTGGTTTCTACAGCTTTTTTGAAATATATTGGTTGTATCAACTTTATAGGGGCTATGTTTTTTAAACACCATGTTCTTGACAATATTTAAGATAGGTGTCATTAGCCCAATTGTGAAAATCGTAGTTATCGTCAAAAATTGCGATAAGTGATGTTACTAGAAGTTGCCTTTATACCTGTTTTTCATGTTAACACGACATGATAATAATAACGCACGACGATAAGCAAGCCGTTGTTGGTCCTGCGCCTGATCTCTCTCCATTCATGGCGGATTGCCGTCTCACCAAACTTTTAGAGTGAAGGAACAGAGATTTCACCTGTGGATTGCGCTCACACCTGTGCACTGTAATATCTCGGCTGAGAGGAACTTTATTTAAAGTATGGATCAGAGTTTAGTGACTTTCATTCATTTAAGTGCTATTGTAAAATAGGTTTGAAAATATCCGAGTTTTTTTTTCAGTCAGTAAGACAAAAACTGTTGGGTATACGGAATCCTTTTGTTTATTTATATTCGACTTTTCAGTTCTCTCGTGCAACGGATTTGTAAGCACACAAGTAGTAAATATAACACTTATTTCCGTTAAGCGACAAAATATGTGTTTTATCACTTTTTGTATAAAAGTTTAATATGAATTCGTTTTATTTTTATTAAGTAATTATAAGTTGCAAACGTACTTATTCGGTGCTCAGTAAAACTAAAACTGTTCTGGTCCCTACAACACAACAACTACAGTCAGCTCAAATTTAAGTGAATCGATAAATGTAACAACAAATTGGTTAAAAACTAGTTTAGTACATTTTCATAAATACATGAAGGTTGTTTGTATTCATTTCATAGTTTACATTTATTTTCTATCAAAAAATTAATTATTACCAACTCGACAGAGTTAAATTTCGCAAAACATTTCACTTTCCAGAGTAACAGAGTTTTGTCAAAATTCATCTTACTCGATAAAAAGAATAACTCTTGAAGTTCAAATTGTGAATTGAAAATGTCCAATTAAAACAAATTACGTATCGTTAGAAAAGTCACACATTAGAGATGTTTTGCCAAAATTGGAAGTATCCTTAATAAGTATTTTCATGCATGTCTCCGTAATTTTGAGGTCCCATAACTTTTTTTAGCTTACATCTGCGTTAAGCGATAATAATATGAGAATTTGTTAACATTCATAATAATAACAAAACAAAATGTTGCCGGTTTTACTCATGGTCAATAAAAATATTTGCCATGAAAGTCATGAAAGTGGCAAATTTAAAAAAAAAGCAAAAAAAACACCAAAGGGGCAAGTTCAAATAATTTGGACTAAATAAGTAAGTAGCAAATGGCCCCACCAATCCACCATTTCCGTGTGTTCAACGTTCTACCTAACACTTGACGACCGCTTGGTGCAGTGGTCCACATGTCGGACTTCTAAAACCAAGGGTCGCGGGTTCGATCCCCGCACAGTACAAGCATAAGTGTGCATGAACATGTGTGTTTGTACTGGTCTGGGTGTTTTCTATGTATAATATGTATTTATTTACAAAAAAAAAAAGTATTTAAGTATGTTTATCCGTTGTCGGGTACTAGACAACATAGTACATAACACAAGCCTCGTAGCTTAATTTGGGACTACAGAATTGGTGTGATTGTTGTTATAACAACAAAATTAGTCAAAATTGACATTATAACTACCACCTATAAAGGTGGTAGTTATAATGTCAATTTTGACTAAATAAGACGAGGTATTGTTCAGTCAGGTGTCGGAAGCCTTCCCATGCCAGAATGAAACGGGTGTTGTCGTACAGCTTATTCAATTCTTTTTTTTAAATATGTTTTCCCTTCACAATAAAGAATACACTTATTTGGACACTGTTCTTTTATAATTTTCTTTTCTTTTCTTTGCTACTCAGCAGGTTTTCTTTTGTGTCTCGCGTGCGGCTTCCGATGCGCTCCTCACGTTCGCGTCCACTGTTTGTTCCCCCGAATTTTCATAAAAACTACACACGTAATTCATTTTTATTTCGTTCCACTAGCACTATAATAAGAAATACACCAATATAGATTTATCTAATATTTCCCTACCTAAGCTAAAGCAGACTTTCGACAAGTCTAAAGTGAGTTAAAAAAAACTAACACGGGTTGCACTCCGGGAGTGCCGGCAGAAGTGAAAACTTAACAACCGTCTTACGGTTTTTCGATCAGCATCACGTGACCTGACGCGAGTTTCACAGTTTCTACCCATGCCACAAAAGTGTTCAACGCCGCTAAAGAAGTTTTCACTTCAAAAATGTTTATTTATTATTGATTAAGTTAGTTCTGTGAAAAAAAATTGTATGTTATGTTTGTTTTTACATTTTTGTATGACTGTTTGTTGCCTTAAATAAAAAGATTTTTGAAGTGAAAACTTCTTTAGCGGCGTTGAGCACTTTTGTGGCATGGGTAGAAACTGTGAAACTCGCGTCAGGTCACGTGATGCTGATCGAAAAACCGTAAGACGGTTGTAAGTTTTCACTTCTGCCGGCTCTCCCGGAGTGCAACCCGTGTTTTTTTTTTTTCAAAGACACTCAAAACTTCACGGCAACCCAGAGGCGTTCAACTCTCAACTGGTTTTTGTTGATGACATTCTATTTCTTATGTCATTTTGAATGTCTACGATTTTACATATTACGACTAAAATTATAATCCGGCAAAAACAACGTGTTTTTACATCGCAGCTTTAATCAATTTGTTTTTTTTTTATGATTAATACTTTTAATTCCTAGTCATAATTATCAAGATTTGTTTTTTTTAAATCTGACGATGTCACGTCAAACATCAAATATATATCAAATTGGTTTTATTTTTCATCTGCTCTCGTTTGCCGAACTTAATTTATTTATCCTATACAGACGTAATAATTAAAATTCGCACTGGCTAGAGCGTTACGTAAGTGAGTCGGGTCAGTTGCGCAAACGCCGCCAATCGATGAATCGATTCCATAGTGTTGATAGTACACAGTTTAAATGTAACAGTCAGATCAGTAAGTGTTTCCCTGCAGTTACAACAGGCAACTGTCAGACGACCTCCGTGGTGTAGTTGCCTTAGTACCGGTTAAAAAAAACAATTTATTTTGTAAATAGACTCACAAGGAGCACTTTTACACGTCGCAACATATAAATTAAGCCTACCACCGCTTCGGGACAATTTTGGCCAGTGCTGAGAAGAATCGGCGCAAGAAACCCAGTCACTATTGTCATTGCCTCTTTTCAAATTTTACATTCTAACATTTCCATAGATCTTTGTCATTTATATAATCATCAATTTTATAATATCCTTTCGACATTAATACATCTTTTACAACTGTTTTAAATTTATCTAAAGGCAATGAAATTTAATGTTCAGGTAATTTATTAAAAAATGATATACTCGTACATCTAAACCCATTGATGAGTGACCAACTTTAGGAAGCCTAAAATGTGGAACAACAAACAAGCCTATTTTTTTGTCTAGTCTTGAAGATAGGCATGTTACAAGGTGCCGCCATCCATAAGGTCCCAGGTTCGATTCCCGAACGGAGATTGAAAACCAATTTTCAACGATGTCACGGGTTTGTGGTTTTTCCGTTGTTCTTGATTCCAAAAAACAAGTGCTGAGCCTCGTTACTTTGGGATCACAGCAATGTATGCGATTCTGCCTATTTTAGGCTGCAGCCTCTACACTATACCGGGTAATGCATCATGTTTTCTAGTTATACGAGTATCTTTAGACCGATCTTGTTGAGCTGTACCATCGGAACCGAGCGATCGTCCATGACCACTTCCGATTGGTTGAATCGATTGTTCCGTGACCTTATCGATTCGGATCGCCAGTTTTCGACTGTCGCATTGTAGGGGGGGAGTCAAAATTTTGACATGTTACAGCAATAGTAAACACAATCGTAAATCTACGCTAGTAACAGTGGATGTAAACAATCGCTTGTGCTATTCAAGTATACCATATTAGTGGTCCCTCGCGACGTCCGCGAAAAATATAAACCCAAAAATTACACGCTATGGGACGGAATTTTTATTCCAATGTAGTTAGAACCTAAGAAACCTAATATAAAAGTTTGAGCTTGCTAGCGCTCGTAGTAGCGACGTTCCCTGGGGTTTGATTTCGTAAAATTTTGCCTTAGCACGTATCTACGCTTTAAAAAGCACCCCTATACAAATAGGCATGATGACACCTATCGTAAATATTTTAAAGACCATGGTGTTTTAAAAATATAACCTCTAAGAAGCTAGTAAACCACTTTATTTCCAAAATTAAATTAAATAAATATTCAGTCAATTAACTTCGATTTCTGATACTATGTTATGACGTCAAATTACAATATTCCCATACAAAATCTATGGAGGCAGATCGTTTTGATGGATGATAAAGTGTATGTCAACGATTGGTGGTGTCATCTAGCCTAATGAAGATTTTAAGAAGAATTTCAATCTACAAAAGCATTCGTTACTGAAACAAAGGCATTACTTCGCTCTACTGTCATATTATGTGGAGTCCCAGAAAATCTTACTACGACCTCAGTTAGTATTGCCCTTTAATAGAGGCTAGTAGCGTATCGAATACTTGTAGAAATAGTAGATACCTATGTAACACTTGTGTGTTATGGTAAAATACAACTTACAACAGTCAGCTACATGATTCATCTGGCCATCAAAGTATTCATAGACTTATTGAAGAGATGAAGTCCTTACCATAACATGAAAAAGAATACACTGAAATACTGGCTCATAAAAAAAAATGTTCTGTTTGAATAGTGTAATAATTTTGACAGGAGTAAAAAATCATAATAATACATATCTACTATAATACTGGCATGATTTTTTTTAACTACTTTGGATTTAATTGATTCGGATGTTATACTGACTTTCTACTAACATTTTGCATGCCAGTGTCTGATAAATTGTGAGGGACTTTTACGCTAAATAAAGAAATTTGAATTTCAGAATATGATAACAACTCGACGTTAAACCTCTTGTAACTGCGCAACACATGATCAAGAATCAAAGAGCGTGTCGGATGCTATTTCTTAAGTTGAAACAATACATGCCAATTTCATTTAACGACTCTCTACTAGACGAAGGCTAAGAAACATAAACGTTGTGAGGAAACCTTCGAAAAATTTAAGGTTGAGCTGAGCTGTCGTCATTATTCTATTAAGCAGCCTGAAGACGTTGTCCACTGCTGAAGATAAAAAAAAACCCTTAAAATTTTCAGGTTTCGATGACAACGCACAATTCGATTACAAAAGCTTGTGGGATTTTTTTTGTTAGTTTTTTTTTGTTTTAACATCCCTTTTAAATCATCACTAAAAATATAGTAAGGACAGGTTTCAACCTGTCACAATTGTATTTAACATAAAAAGTTTACCGACGATTTGGGACTAGCAAATTGTAGGCGTAAATCAAGGTGTAGTCTACGAAATAACTTCAGAGGGAATATTTGTACCATCAGTCCTCCAACGACATGGCATATACCTACAGTACCGAAAGGGTTATACTAGGGGTTGTAATTATAACTCGATAATATGGAATTCTTAGTATAGAGATACAGACTAATATCAAATGGCCCTTGGACCAGCATTACTCACTAACCTAACTCAACATAAAAATTTCTATTGCCTCTCGGTCACTGAACTTTGTATAACGGCGCGTTCACATATAACGTCCGTTTTACAGGATCCGTCACTACTGGAGATAGAGTTCACAAATCACGTCACAGTACCGAATCGATCCAGTGTACTGGAACCGATTTACTGGATCTGTTATACTGGATCCGATATACTGGATCTGTTATACTGGATCCGATATACTGGATCCGATATGCTGGATCCGATATATTGGATCTGATAAACTGTTTCCGATATGCTGGAAGGTATGTGTAAACTCGCTCATACAACTACATACGCTAATAACATTAACGTTTTAACGGACCAGTACAACGGACGGTATATGTCTACCCACTTTTACGACTATAACGGATATCGAGTTTCATTAACGTTTGAAAACGGAAATATGACGTAAGGATATTTTTTAGTACAACCCGTTTTTGATATGCAGGTCACAAGGAAATAAAACTGGATTTGACCGGATAATATTGGTTAGTGCAAAAAGTCTTAAAATAATCTAATGTGCAAAAGTGTATAACGTTATATTTTTACCGTTAATCGGTCCGTGGGATGTAAAATATAATGATGATTAGCGTATTGTTGTCGGAAGTAATAATAAAGTGGTCTCAGATTATATGAGTGGAATGGAGTCAAAGTACCTAATAGGAAAAAGGTTGAGCGGATTAATGTACACACTGTTTTACCGGCCTGCCGAAGGAGGGTTGGGTTTTGTCCTGAGGTTTTGTTAAGAATCTCTTGATTTGGAAACACTTTACAATAATTTATGAATATGATCAATTTAATTTAGTTTATATTAAAACACCTGTACCTACATTTATTATTGAAGCTAACAAGTTGGTAACTAAACCTAGTCTAATAGTATTTATTATAGTATTTTAACTCTTAAAAGTGTATTCGGTGAATTACGGTCCATGACAAAAGAATACAATTGTGTCTGTGTCAACAAATTAAGCTTTGATATCCAAGATCCAAAGTTAGTTAATTGGTTTGAGCAATCGTCCGGCTTGCGAGAGGTTGAGGGTTTGATTCCCACCTGTGTCAGACCGATTTATTATTTAAGTGGTTTTTTTTTCACTCCACATTTAAGATCTTGGTTTTGTTTATTTTGGTCTGTTCTGCGATAGGTACAGCCTTATTTTACGCGAACGTAGATCAATTCCGATTTACATAATCATACACTTTAGCGCTATCGATCGGTTCGGTAAATCAATGATTAGTGCGGTATAATAGAACAATTGCATTTTAAAACATTACAGCTCGTACAGTGGCAAGCACATCAGGCTACCATTTATTGTTACAAAATCGCCCGTATTACAAGCGCATAAGATACTGCAGTGTCTACCGTGACGTGCTGACCACTGTACATCATATAAATAAATAAATAAAGTAGGAAGTGCCAGCTAACCGTAACATTTTAGATCTTGCACGAGTGATGTGATACAGATACATCGATAACTAGTCTACCGACTCAAAGTTACATCGTAGATATGTTAAATAGTGAAACAATTGGGATGATGACACCTATCGTAAATATTGTCAAGAACATGGTGTTTAAAAAACATAGCCCCTATGAAGTTAATACAACCAATATATTTCAAAAAAGCTGTAGAAACCAATTTTAAACACACAAAACGCAATAAATATTCGGTCAATTGACTCCGATTTCTGACACATGACCGTGACGTCACAATCATTTATTACCATACGAAATCTATGGAGACAGACCGTTATGACAGATAATAAAAAGTATGTCAACGATTGGTGGTGTCATCTAGCGAATTAAATGCATCTAATCAGTTTTTTTTAAATACAACAACTTCACATACATCTGACTCCATAGTTAAAGCACTTGTGTTACAGATATCAGAATCAACAGTGGTATTACAAGCAAACTTAAATAAAAACATATAACACCCAGTACAAACAGACATGTTCATGCACACAAATGTTTTGTACAGTGTAGGGATCGAACCCGCGACCTCTTGCTTTATAATCAAGTTGTATGTTTTTATATTAATTTAAAGAACAAATGTATTATAACTTAAGAAGATTTCATAACACTAATGTAAATCTATCCTACGTTACAGTCAGAAAAGTTGGGTACCTAAAGGTAGGAATCCGAACTGGCAACTTTTTAGTACCTACATAAAAGTTAATTTACTTCATAATTATTATTTTTTTATCGAAAAAGATCCATAATATTTCGTAGTCGCAACTCAGTCTTTTTTTTAAATTTAAATAAATACATAATGAAACATCACATCCCTGATTCCAAAGTAAGTAGCTTATGCACATGTGTTATGGAAATCAGAAATAACTACAAACATGTTGGGTAGGTCTGTGCCGTGACAACATTGAAAATTGGTATCCAACATTGTCTTTGTCCAATACTAGAAAGCACATTTCAGTAACAAAATCGATACCAAATAACAACACTATTTAGGCGCAGCGTAAAAATTAATAGGCTCAACACTGCGCGGGCGCCGGTCCGGCCGCTAGGGCAACATAACGGTGCAGCACTGTAGGTGATGGCTGTGCATTGCCCTATCGAAGCTTGCTTAGTTGCATGACCGTGACTAAGCTTCCTTACTTTTTTAATGCTCATTAGAAGTACAGTAGAATCCCGATTATCTGAATAAATTAAAATGAGAGATAATTCGGATAATCGAAAATCCGGATAATCGATTTCGTAGTCAAATCAAACAATATTTGTTTTAAATGTTATATTATGTTATGAGTTTGACATATGTACGAGTACATACGTCGTTTAGACAAAACGATATAAAAAAACAATTGTGATTCAAATATAATGAATGACATTGTAATATGTTGTTATGTCTGTCTAGTTGCGCGGTATAAAATTTTAGGCAGCTGCCAGAGCCGTGACGCGAGTCCGGATAATCGGATGTTCGGATAATCGGGATTCTACTGTACTAGCTTGTAAGAGAAGGTTAGAAAAGGAACAAGTACTTTTCTGGCTCATGCTTTTTTTCTATTGTTAGTTCCTATTTTTATGAAGTTTGTATTGTGAATGCTCAAATTAAAATGTAAGTATCTAACGGTACTAGGGTTGCCTAAGACACTGCAACTAAAGAGGTTGTTTCTAAAAACAAATAATGCCGAACCTTTTCTTATTCTGCATAGGGGATGTTGACACGAAAATAATGACTCTACATTTCTAAAATAACTTTGCAAGCATGTCTTACAGTGACCATTTTTGACTTTCTCTGTAAGTAAATAAATAAATAAATAAATATTTCACAACAATCACACCAATTCTCTAGTCCCAAATTAAGCTCCGAGGCTTGTGTTATGGGTACTAGACAACGGATAAACATACTTAAATACTTTTTTTTTTGTAAATAAATACATATTATACATAGAAAACACCCAGACCAGTACAAACACACATGTTCATGCACACTTATGCTTGTACTGTGCGGGGATCGAACCCGCGACCCTTGGTTTAGAAGTCCGGCCTGTGGACCACTGCACCAAGCGGTCGTCTGTGTCCAAGTGATGTGTAAATAGTAATTATCCGCTTGCTCGTATTAGCAGTTGAACCGAGACATAGTGAGACCATAGTATGATGTCCCACGATGCACGAGCTTACAAAAGGTCAAACAACGACGATTATTCTATGAATATAAATAGACCGTAGTATAACAACGCATGTAGCCTCCGCAAACATTTCACCGGCAAACAAATAGAAAGTCTTTCGCGTTATGTGTCATTACATAAGCCAAATTACCTTCAGCGCTAAATTATTCATTAACGCGTACTGTCTAGGGCAGCCATTCTCAAACTGTGTTCCGCGGAACGCAAGGGTTCAGCGATACTTAAGAGTTCCGTAAAAATTTAAAACATAAAAAAAAATATCTACCTCTCGAACGATCTGACGCTGCCCTTTAACGACTCACGAAGCGCAGTCGCACCTCAAAACAGACAACGTGTCACACTTAGTTTACAATTTTATATGTCTCCTCAGCCATATTAGTAAAGAAAACACTTTTAACTAACTTTGAAAAAGCGAGGTCAGCGAGGAATTCTATTGTAGTCCTATCTACAGACATTGGCTCAATATTCACCAGGAGGCTAATCGACGTTGACTTGTTTTATTGCATATTAATTTAATTCTACTTCGTTCTATTTATTTTACTGTATAAAATTTTTAATTTAGGTAAAATGATTATTTAATCCTATTTACTTTTACTGTATATTGACGACCGCTTGGTACAGTGGTTCGCAGGTCGGACTTCTAAATCCAAGGGTCGCGGGTTCGATCCCCGCACAGTACAAGCATAAGTGTGCATGAACACGTGTGTCTGTACTGGTCTGGGTGTTTTCTATGTATAATATGTATTTTTTTACAAAAAAAAAGTATGTAAGTATGTTTATCCGTTGTCTAGTACCCATAACACAAGCCTCGTAGCTTAATTTGGGACTAGAGAATTGGTGTGATTGTTGTGAAATATTTATTTATTTTATTTATTATTATCTTAATCATAAATATTTGTGATGTGCTATGAGACTTAGCACTTAAGAAATTTATTATTATTATTGAAAACCATTGTTTTTCTGTAGGGCGCCGTCGAGTATTTGGATTTTCAAAAAATTCCGTCACCAAAAAAGATTGAGTACCGCTGGTCTAGGGCGATAAGAATTCGAAGCGTACAATGGATTTCTAAGAGAAATGTAGACAGAAATAGCGTCTGCGTACAAATGCGTAGGAAAGTTAAAGTCCTTAGTAAGCTATTAATTGACAAAGTTTATAGCATGTTATGCTTTTAATGGGCAAATACAGACAGTATAGAGCATGTTGTGCCTTTTATTGTCACTTAATAAGCTGAATGTAATTAGTACTTAATTAATAGCAATTTTATTTCAAGTTTCTTCTAAGTTGGTTTAATGTCCATAAATGTATAGACGACATCGCGTCGAGTTAAAACTGCAAAATCTTTATGGCGATTACACAACAAAAATAGGTAGCTTGATGTGCTGTACGAGTATTAATAAATAAATCTTATATATAAAAATGAATTGCTGTTCGTTAGTCTCGCTAAAGCTCGAGAACGGCGGACCCGATTTGAATAATTTTAGTCTTGAAATATTCGTGGCAGTCCAGGGAAGGTTTAAACGATGAGTTTTTTTTTTAATAGCCCGCAGGACAACGTCTGCCGGGTCCACTAGTCTTTCTTATATACAAAAATGAATTGCTGTTCGTTAGTCTCGTTAAAACTCGAAAACGGCTGAGCCGATTTGACCAATTTTAGTCTTGAAATATTCTTAGAAGTCCAGGGAAGGTTTAAACGATATATTTTAAAAAAATGCAATAACAGGGGGCAGGACGATGTCTGCCGGGTCCGCTAGTAATTATATAATTATTTAAAGCTAACCCATAACTTTTTTTAGTACGAGAACAAGACTACGGCAGGATATTCTTGTGAGCAAAAATTTTTCTTAAGTATCCCTAAGTAGTTTTATTAAGCTTTCGCTATTGAGATTACCTGCCGTAGTTATAATGATGTATTTGGTTAATATGAACTTAATATAAAACATCTCTCATCAGGCTATATACGTCCCACTGCTGGGCACAGGCCTCACCACAACTATGAGGTGGTCCGAGCCATACTCCACCACGCGGGCTCTGTGCGGATTGGTATTGGATTGGAATATAAAACATCAAGAGTTTTAAATACATGTCTAGTAAGCATTTGACTAAGTTGACTATTATTTGTTTTGTTCACGTTCTTAAAATGTTATGGGTGTAACTATACCGTAACACCCTAATGATAGCCTAGTGACGATACCACGTGAATAGGGTTGCTACTTGCTACTTTTCATTTGACACAAGTCTTGTAATATTGTGTAGGGTTTAAAAACCACTATTTTCTAAATCGATCAACCAGCTGTAAAATCCAGGGCATTACTATTTGATAAAACATTATTTATTTACATTAGATACCATTCGCTCATTTTTTGTGGATAGGAACGTAACTTTTTACGCTGAATAGGGTCCGAAACTTCAGGTTAAAATAAAATGTAAATTAATCGCGAAATAATCCCTAAAAATTGTCTCATTTCAATTATTTATGAACGCTTTAATAGCTATTTACTTACAGATGACATTAATGACTCAGAAGCGACTATTCAACAGTCGGTTAGCGCTAGCAGATAACAGTCCGCATAAAATCCAAGATGGACGATTGAATGTGTCTTAATAATAATATAATGTAACAAAAAGTCAAAAACCATCACGGTGAAAGTAAATGACCCTATCCAGCTATCTGCCTAGTGACCTATGCTGCTTCTTCTCAGTGCTTCGTTTTTTAAACGCGCTTTTATTAGCTTGGGCTGTATGTATGGAATCTTTGAGCACAATTTTCACCAACTTCGGATTAATTTGACTCTAATCAAGTACCGGTGACAATGCAATAATTTGATAAAAGTTTTCCACTATCCTTTATAACTAAAAAAATAAAAATAAATAATAGTTTAAAAAAATAATAAAAACCGCTTTTTTCTTTGTACTCTTTAATATAAATTCTTTGTACTCTTATTGTTTTTTCTTTTTTAGTGAGCAATAAAATCATTTTTATTATTTTTTAAACTATTATTTTTTTCCTAGTTTAGCAGTATATTTAGTATAGGTATTTTTCCAGCAAAAACAGTAAAATATTTTTTATGTTTTTTTTTGTGTAGTGTGTTCACCTCAACTTTTAAAAAGTTTTTTTTTATGGATTTCGTTGACTTCAGCTTATCGACAACCCTTCGACCACATCAGACGACACACTCGCAGTGAAATTACTATAATCAGTACGCATGCGTAGACCAACTGACCTTATTCCTCAACTGTTGTTAATAGCTCTATTTTTAGTAGAGAAAAATACATAATAACAGGTCTAGGGTACTAATAATATCAAATAGTGTGGTTAAAGATTGCCCTTCTTAAGTACATCACTGGAACGTGCCGTGGTCTTTGTTTTTTTTTTTATTAGTCAAATGTTTGAGCTTTTTTTTTATGGAAAACAGTCGTGTATGTACATGTTTAATTTTATGGGTTAACGATAAGAGAATTCGACCTACTTTAAAGGGGCATTATAACTTACTGTTACTACTTATTAAAGTTTTTAATGTCTAGGTAATAAATTATCAAACTCACACCTACGACGTTAGATACACGTGTGTATTTCAAAGTACTTGTATTATATTTGTTTCTTGTTTTGCACCCATTGTAATTATATATATTTTTTAATTCTGTAGATATTATATCTGTTTATACTTTTCATTTCGTTCTGTGTATGTGACGCTCTAAATCAATAAACGCTTTTCTATCTTTCTTTCTTTTATTACATCTAAATCTGTAATCCAGTTTTATATCCAGAGTACTTAAAGTTAAGTAAACTAAAGTACGTTAAGTTAACTAAAAAATAAGAAATGTCATCCCGTCCGACAAAATTACGCACTTTTTGCTCATTATTTAATTTATAAATGTTTAACTTTTTTACCCCATTGGTTTCGCGCGTTTATTATCTGTAATCAAAAATGGCCGCCGAGCTGTCAGCGTAACTTTTTTATTTGTCCTGCCAGTGTTACGCAATGGTCAATTTATTTAAGACCTCTGATACACTGGACACTTTCTTGCTCGCTACATCAAACCTAAAACACAGTGAGTGTTTGAGGTTTGATGTAGAGAGCTTAGTAATATTTTTGTATCATAAACATAGCTGAGTTAATCTAATTTTTAACCAGATGGTTAAAAAAGTCAGCTAGTTAGAAAACTAGTACGATTCTTTCGGATAATCAGCCAGTACCAAAAAATGGCTCGTTTTTTTTGTTAACCCGAGGGCAAAATTGCTAAAACGAAAAATTTTACTAATCAAAAATAACTAAAGCTAAACTATTCTTGAATTTGGTATGTGTGCACCTGCCTTAACACATATTTAAAATCGCAAGAGCTGATCATACTATCACATTTTTATAAAAACACAAAACTTAAAGAGGTTTGTCAACTTAATCTAAAGAAGTAATTGCAGTTGCATTGTTTTTTGCACAATATAAAATGGCATTACAGAATATATGTAATTTAGCGACTTAAGATTACGAAAATTTTATGTCACTCAATGACATATATTTTTGGGATAAAAATTTCTTAACTCCGCATTTATGTTTACAAAGTTTACAAAACTTGTGTCCAAAGAATTTTGAACTTTCAGAGTTTATAATGTTTTTTTTTTTTTGAAAACAGTACTGGTTGCCACTAACCAGAAGAGTCGGCAATGGCACCATTTTTGGGTTTAGTCATGTCTTTGGCGCAACAGATTTCGAGTTAGGAAGCTAAAGGGAAGCGCTTCCTACCGACCGGGTGTTATGGTCGGGGACCAAGGTCCGATAGACATCATCTTGATTTGTCTATCTATATTATTCTGGATCGAAATCTTATATACCGCGGTTCATGTGCGGTACTAGGCCGGTATCATTTGGCCGGTACTAGGCTAACAGCGCCATCTAGCCTTATGGAGCCGTATCAGCTCTCGCTGTTGTGCTTGCCGTTAGGCATGCACTTGTGATGGCGAATGGTAGAGGTCGCCACACCACTCCCCTCCGAATAACCGGAGGTTGGTTGAGACAGGATGAGCCAGCAGTCTGTGCGTCTTGAGCTTGCAAGTGCCAGAGTTCTCGGGTCCACCACGATGAGCCGGGATGAGTGTGCGTGATGTCCTCGGTGAGTCGGGATGTGCACACGGGATGTCCACAGCGAGTCGGGATGAGCATGCTTGATGTCCACAGTGAGTCGGGATGAGCATGCGGAAGTCCACGATGGTCGGGATAAGCGGCCTGTACTCCACGGTGAGTCGGGAAGAGGCCCGCCTGTTGTCCACGGTGAGTCGGGATGAGGCGGTTGCTGCTGACCAGGGTGTGTGGGGACAAGTCCAGAGGCCACGGTGAGTCGGGATGATCTGGATGAGGCTGCCGGAGGTACCAGGAAGATCCAGTGCGGGTCTGCGGATGGTCCTCTTGAGGCTGGTGCTGGCTTGCTGGAGACTGCTGGCTGGGTGCTGTTTGCGAGAGGAAGGAGAGGGCGACGACGATGATGACGGGCGGCTCCAGGGTGTTGATCACGTCGGTGTCACCAATTTGGCGCAACAGATTTCGAGTTAGGAAGCTAAAGGGAAGCGCTTCCTACCGACCGGGTGTTATGGTCGGGGACCAAGGTCCGATAGACATCATCTTGATTTGTCTATCTATATTATTCTGGATCGAAATCTTATATACCGCGGTTCATGTGCGGTACTAGGCCGGTATCATTTGGCCGGTACTAGGCTAACAGCGCCATCTAGCCTTATGGAGCCGTATCAGCTCTCGCTGTTGTGCTTGCCGTTAGGCATGCACTTGTGATGGCGAATGGTAGAGGTTGCCACATGTCCATTAATATGTAGGAAATTCATATTAGAAGACCAAGATCCTTAAACCAGATAAAAGTAGAATAACTTCAAGGCGATGTAATTTCCACACACAACTGCTTAACAAACGACAGCTAATTTCGTCATAGACTCTGCATTGTCCAGGCCTTTTTTTGCGACGAAAATGCTTTATTTTTTGACGACCACTTTAGTGTAATGGTCAAGAAGTTGACTATGTACCAAGAGGTCGCGGGTTCGATTCCCGCACTGTACAAACATTTGTGTGCATAAACATGTCTGTTTGTACTGGTCTGGGTGTTATGTATAAATATACACCATCACATTCATTGATCTGACTCTGTGGTAAGTAGCTTAAGCACTTGTGTTACAGATATCAGAATCAACAGGGGTATAACAAATAAACTTAAATAAATACATATAACACCCAGACCAGTACAAACAGACATGTTCATGCACACAAATGTTTGTAGTGTGGGGTTCGCGACCTCTTAATAATCTGGTACTACTTGTACTCGTATATGGGTTTTCATAGAAGATTTTTTATCGTAGTTTATTATACAAAAGGCAACGTTAAGTTCAAACTAGTATCAGTACCAAAAAATAATCGCTCCATTAATTTCGAGTCAAAACATTTATTCGGACAGTGACTGCCTTATATCGTTACAATTGCTACGATGACGACGTCTCGTTACCGTTTCTCGCAACGCGATATCTCGTAAAACCGTAATGACTGTAACGATATAGTCACGAGGTAGTGTTGTAAACACCTTGTACAAAAGGTGAGAAGGGCCTACAGGGAGGTCACTATCATTATCATTTATCTATCCATTCTTATATTGAATCTAAATAGATCTATAGAGATAGAGAATAAATCAAAAGTAACTCTTTCTAAATTAAAAAAACGATTTGGATGAAATTTGGATCACATATACACTTGATTTGGGACCAAACACAGGGTAGTTTTTATCCCAGAATTTTACTATTACGAGTATTACCGAAAAAACCGATGACGAAAATTTAATTATTTTCATAGTACAAGTATTGATTGTGATGAGTCATCACAATCAATAATCATATCTTTGGCATTCCGCATAGTGATGAAATATAGCGATACACAAAAAAAAAACGAAATGGATAAAAAAAATTAAAGCTTGAAAAAAAACCTACCACTCAAAGTAAGTTAGTGTTGTCAATCAACGTCCGATGGTGACACCTACTTTTTATCAAAACACATCGTTCATTAGTAAGTAAGAAACAGACAGACAATACGATATCGATTGACTATAACCAGGGGTTCTCAAACTGTGTTCCGTGAGGCCCTGGTGCGCCTTGAAAAGCAAAGAGGGGCGCCGTGAGTACATCCACATACATAATTTGTGTTTGTGAGTATATTGTTGGTTCTTATACTTTACTGTTTATTTTTCAAAAAGAAAGTTCGGGTCACAAAATACTTAACTTAAAACTTGGCCGCGAATTGAAAAAGATTGGGAACCACTGGACTATACGTAGAACTGCAACCGATACGAGGAAACAAAAGATGAATAACAAATCGGTACGGCGAAGTGAGAAAGGACTTCACATTGATTGGACTTTGTTTTGAATAGTAAATATCACCCATTTTGTTTAACCCCCTGTGATATCGACGACAGCTTTGGTCTAGTGGTCTGAGGTCCAGACTACAAAACCGGCTGTCGCGGGTTCGAATTAGGGCATCGAAACCCGGTCCTAATTTAAAAACCCGGGTTTTCGGGTTTAAGAGATGTGTAAACCCGGGTAACCCGGGTTTTTTCGAGCTAATCTAGTCTTTTTTTAATCGCAGACTCGCAGGTATTTTTACATTAATTGTAATATTTAAAAGCTAATAACAATGATATCTTTAATAGTATAACAAACTATTTTAATAATAATAAATAAATCTCTGTTTGCTATAAAAACATTACTTTAAATCTTTTTTAAGTAAATAATAGTTTTGCATTAACAATTAAGTAATTAAAGAGCGCGCGTGCCACCGACGAGATTGGCTTCACTTTATTCATTCACATCACATGAGAAGGAAGCGCCGTGCGCGTTAACTTTAAATTTCTTTGCTCGTTTTCTTGGTAGGATAGGATAGGAACGTAGCAACGTAGATTCTTTTAACGTAATAATTTACTAAAGATTGTTTCTGTTCCATTTATTATTGCATTCGAAGTAGCTTATACCTGATAACTAAAACGAATAGTATAAAAACACTCGAAAACTCCTACTCCGCGTAAACCCGGGTTTTTTCGGGTCGGGTAAACCCGGGCTCGATGCCCTAGTTCGAATCCTGCTAGGGGCAAATGTTTGTGTGATGAGCACGAGCATTTATACCTGAGTCATGAGTGTTTATAAATGTATTAATGTACATATTTCTATCCGTTATTCCAGCCACCATAGCACAAGCTTACGCTTAGTTTGGGGCTAGGTAATTGGTGTGTTCGCTAAAACAATTCATTATTTTTAATTATATTCGAGCACAAGGCAAGAACGGGTAAGTACAGGGTTAACCAAATGAGACGCGAGTAGATAGGTTGATGATTTATTCCCGACTGTTGGAACCTACGCACATCTACTACCTTAAATAAACTTAATATTAATGTGTGAGTGACTACCTCTTGGTGCAGTGGGCCACAGGTCGGACTTCGAAAACCAAGGGTCGCGGGTTCGATCCCCGCACAGTACATGCATGAGTGTGCATGAACATGTGTGTTTGTACTGGTCTGGGTGTTTTCTATGTATAATACGTACGAGTATTTATATACAAAAAAAGTATTTAAGTACGAGTATGTTTATTCGTTGTCTAATACCTATAACACAAGCCTCGTAGCTTAATTTGGGACTAGAGAATTGGTGTGATTGTTGTGAAATATTTATTTATTTTATTTATTTAGTTAGGTTGACGATTTATTCCAGACTGTTGGAACCTACGCACATATTCTACTACCTTAAATAAAATTAATATTGATGTGTGAGTGACCTACATAACAACCCCCGGCGAAAAATAGGGCAAACGTCTTACCCCTATGTCTGTTTGTGTTTCTGTGTTGTGTGTGTCTCTCTGTGCTATCGTAGCTCCTGAAAAGATAGACCGATTCAAAAGATGATTTAATCACAGGGGTTCTTAGCAATGGTTGGTCAAGAGCCGTCCAGCTGTTCTGGCTAATACGGGGGTGTTTTAACAGGAAAGTTTTTTTTTTTAAATAGATAAATTTAGTTTGGAAATAACTGATTTTATTTGTTGATTTGCCTCTGAATCTCGAAGAGCTCGCGTAAGAAAAGAGAGCTCTCTTAATTTATACTTATACTATAAATTTTAGTAATGGGGAAGGATAGTTTAAACCCTCCTCCCAAAAAAGTAATTGAGTTGGTACAAGGACAACAGCTTTGGTCTACTCGTATGAGGTACAGACTACAAAATCGGCTGTTGCGGGTTCGATCTATTATATTTCTATCCGTTATCCTAGTCACCATAGTACCAGCTAACGCTAGTTTAGGGCTAGGTAACTAGTGTTCTTTGAAACATTTAAAAAAAACCGTCTAAGTCCAGTTGGTTCCATAACTGTATTAAGGTAGGTACTATTCAAAATAATTTGTCCGGGAATATCTTATTGCTATTCGCATGTATGAATTCACAGCACCAAACGAATAGACGCCTCCATTTACTACAAATTTGAAATCGTAAGATGACAGTTATATCTCTATCTCTATAAAATTCTCGTGTCACAATGTTTGTTCCCTTACTCCTCCGAAACGGCTTGACCGATTCTCATGAAATTTTGTGAGCATATTGAGTAGGTCTGAGAATCGGCCAACATCTATTTTTCATACCCCTTAGTGATAAGGGTTGTCCACCTTAAACATTTATATGGCAAAACAACGTTTGCCGGGACAGCTAGTATGGTTATAAAAACGTCCAGTTCTGCTCTATAAATACAGAAATATACGAAGCCAGTGAAAGTATCTATAGCACTACAGGGTAGCCTTTTTGTAGCACTGTCGCCCTTTCTTCAAGCACATAAATTACAGTTTACTTCGACTTGCTGTCCTGTGTAAGTACATAAACACGTGTATTTTTGTAAAGTCACACCCAGAGTTCTTTCTAAAACTTAACATGGTCAGAACTAGGAAACTAAGGGCTCAGTATATTAATCTGTTGCATAATCCTCGATGTCACACAAATATATATAAAATAAATGCCTATAATATGAGTATCACATTGTTTAATAACCTCCCGGATAAAATAAAAACTTTAGAGTGTAGAGCGTTTAAAATACAATTGACTGAATGGCTACAAGAAAAATGTTTTTACAGTGTGACTGAGTTTATGAATTATAAAAATTGACATGAAATTAAAAACATTAATGTAACATTATCATAATTTATCATTGTAATTAATATAACATATCATAATTTATCATTGTAATTAATGTGACATATTATAATTTATTTTATAGTTATTCATTCTGCCTATTTTAATAAATTTTAGCACACCTGCATGCAGGTTGAATACTTGTACTAACTTACAATAACATTAAGATCTTTAAAACCTGTATTCTTGCAAATAAACGAATTTCATTTCATTTCATATCAATACCATTTATAATATCATTAGCTTTTACCCGCGACTTCGTTCGCATTAGGTGTTTTTTCGAATGCGTTATTTTCCCGTAATACCAATTTTCTAAATATAATTCAAATCTTTGGTAATTTAGGAGTGAAAGCGATCAGATTTCCCTGAAAGTAATTTTTCCCATTGGAAGGCGTTATTTTCCTGTTGTCTTTTCTCATGTCTCAAACTATCTCCTTACCAAATTTCATTTAAATCTGTTCAGTAATTTAGGCGTAAAAGCAATCGGCCCACTTGAATTTTCCCATAGAAATGCGTTATTTTCCCGTGGTTAAAAGTGGCCTATGTCCTTTCTCGGGTATCAAAATATCTCCATACCAAAACTCATGCGAATCGGTTCAGTAGTTAAGGCGTGATTGAGTAACAGACAGACAGACAGAGTTACTTTCGCATTAATAATATTTAGTATGGATTTGAAAATAAGTATCCGAGTTGCTAAACGTTGAAAGTGGCGAAGTAACTGGATGTTTATGAAAATAACTGATACTTCAAAGTAAATTCTTAGTAATTAACAGCTTTTTATCCGGTGATCAACTCCCTGCCCCGCCACGCTTTCATTCTTACTTACCACTGCTGTTTTTACCTATTAGTGTATGTATGTAGCTACCTATTACACTATACAAAGTTTCTACCTTACATCCGAGAGGTCCTGAGTTCAAATCCCAGGTCCCATTTATTTGTTTAGTTTTTTTTTTCATTAACGACTCCATTAAGGTTCTCGGTAGCTCAGTGGTCAGAGCATTGGACCAGTCTTCCAAAGATCGGGGGTTCGATTCCTCCCCGATGACCGGAGCCGAAATGATTTTTTTAAGTGTTGTCTTTTCGAAACCAATACCTATTCTCAATAGAAGTCTTCTTGTCCTGTCGTGGGTGCTTGTTTCGTGTTTCTAATTTTATTGTTTTGATGATGTTGATATCTCTATATATATAAAATTCTCGTGTCACAATGTTTGTTCCCATACTCCTCCGAAACGGCTTGACCGATTCTAATGAAATTTTGTGAGCATATTCAGTAGGTCTGAGAATCGGCTAACATCTATTTTTCATACCCCTTAGTGATAGATAAGGGTTGTCCACAATAATTTATATGGCAAAACAACGTTTGCCGGGTCATCTAGTCATTGAATAAAATGATTCGATATCATTGATTCAAATTCAATGATTTTGTCAAACATTAGTCTCACAGCTTTACACTATTTGTTATTTAAGGAAAACCTAGAATTGGCTTTTTTATAAACTAGTACTTAACAAATTAGCATAAGATATTGTTGCTGTTGGTTTTCAAAAATAAAATATCATTAGCCAAGAGCTAAAGTATTTCTCTATATAATTACTCTAACTTCATAGTAAAGACTAGTATTTGTTTCTTCGGTTTACGCAAACAGTAGAAATAGAAACAATAGAAATTGAAGTCAAGATACTGTTAGCTTTTTTGTGTGGATAGGAACGTAACTTAATATTTTTGAGTGATGGTAGTTTAAAAAATTTTCAAACCATGTAATGACAACTAACACCTTAGTCTACCTGTGACCACGGACGCTGAAAAGGGTCCGAAACGTCAGGTTAAAACAAAATGTAAATAAATCGCGAAATAATCCGTAAAAAGTGTATCATTTCAATGTAAAGACTAGTAGTTATTTTTTTAAGAATACTAAATGTATGTTTTTTAGTTGAAAACCAATCTGTCTTGTTTTATAGCTCTACAAAGACGCGTCTTTGTAGAGCTATGAAACACACATTTTCTTAATCTTTATTTTTTTAACACCCGACGGGGTAGACCTTAGCCCTACGCTGAGTGACAAAATACATCTTATGTTAATTGATAAGGGTGAAGGTAAAAGCGAATCGTGGAACCACTGAAACAATAATAATATAGTCTTCCTGGCCGATTTCGACCACGGCGGCCAATCCCAACAGAGATCAGCCAACTACGCAGGAGATATTATAGTGCACCACTGTAACACAATAATGCTGAAAACATAATGTAATGGCGTTAAAGTAATGCCCAGACTCCACTAAAGCGAAGACGAGATCAGCGAAGGAATGAATGAATGAAATCTTTATTTGCGTTTGGTTAAGGTACTCTGTAGATGGTCGTAGTTATTAATCAGCAATTATACGGAGGATACGTTTTTAAACCACAAGAATAGTTTATTGATTTATCGTGATATTTCACGTTGCATACTTAAGATAACCGATGACCGGAGCCGAAAAGAATTTTTTAAGTGTTGTCTTAAAAAAATAGCGTTGTGAACGCCAAAAATACTTAACAAATAAAAAATACTTAAGATAATATTTTTGCAGTAAGATAAAATCAACTGTCCGTGGCGGAGATCGAACCTGCGTCCTAAGACGACATTGGCGCAGCCTGTTGAAAGCTACTGCTTTCATTACGAGCAGGCCACGTTTACTTCATCACATTTTAGGATCACATCCTAAAACTCTGACACAAATATTATTATTGCAAATATTCCACTATATATAGTATATATATTTAGTTATTTACTAGCGGACCCGGCAGACGTCGTCCTGCCCGCTGTTTTCTTATCTTTTAAACCTTCCCGGGACTTCCACGAATATTTCAAGACTAAAATTAGTCAAATCGGTCCAGCCGTTCTCGAGTTTTAGCGAGACTAACGAACAGCAATTCATTTTTATATATAAGACTAGCTGACCCGCAGATGTTGTTCTGCCCGTTGTTTTTTTTTTAATTTTCTTACCTTTTAAACCTTCCCTGGACTGCCACGAATATTTTGAGACTAAAATGTTTCAAATCCGTTTAGCCGTTTCCGAGTTTTAGCGAGACTAACGAACAGCAATGAATGTTTATATATAAGAAGATATATAAAAAGAAGATGTCGTAGAACATATGGTTTATGTATTTATGAATTTAAGTAAATGTATTAAAGTTTAGTCATAATATATTAGTTGTTTCGTAAAAATTGTGTTTTGCATTATCCATAATAATATATATTTTGTTCAAATTCCCCCTTCCTGTTAATAAAATGATCCTTTAAACGAAGGTTATCTGGAAGAGATCGCTACAAGCGATAAGACCGCCTCGATTGTATATATTTATATGTTAAACTTGTCTGTAATTTTGTTTTGTGTTGTACAATCTATTTATCTATTTACTGTCATTATGCTTGTCATTCAAATAGTTGTATGATTTATTGTGATAGTTTTCTCTTAGACCTAACTAATATGTACATTCCTCTTATCATGCCACACCCCTACAACAGCATAAGAATATGCACTTAACATTACAATTGCAAATGTAGAGATTGTATAGCGGTGTAACGTCAGCCAATAATTATATCATGTATTTTTCATGAACATCGAATTCATAATGAGGTTTTTGCAAACATTTTCATAGACAAATATAGAGTGGAGTAATCGAGAAAAAGTGGACCGACACGATGATCGGTTAATTACAACATTGTATTACACAGGATATTTTTAGAATACAAGGCTTGAAATGGGTGTGTATGGAACAAAAATAACTTACGAAAAAAATGAAGTGCCATAGCAGTAGCGAAACAACAAAATTTATATGAATAAGTACCTAATATGACGACCACTTTGGTGTAATGGTCAAGAAGTTGACTATTAACCAAGAGGTCGCGGGTTCGATCCCCGCACTGTACAAACATTTGTGTGCATGAACATGTCTGTTTGTACTGGTCTGGGTGTTTGTATGTAATTATTTAAGTTTATTTGTAATACCACAGTTGATTCTGATATCTGTAACACAAGTGCTTAAGCTACATACCACGGAGTCAGATCAATGTATGTAATGTTGTTGTATATTTATTATTATTTATTTTTTATTTATATAAGACAATATAAAACTCACTAAGATATACTTTTCGAAACAACAGAATGTTGTGAATGGCGAAAAAATTAGTGAAATCCTTAGATATCTTAACATATTTTGCATCGAACGTCAAGTTTATGAAAAACTCCCACACACATCCTATACAAAACTCAAATCACGTACAACCATGGTTTACAACCTTTCGGTGCATCTGACGATTGAATCTCCCCATTCCAAAAGCCTCATTTGTATTCTAAAGATGTATATTGACGATAAACGCGTGTTTCGTTGATTTATAATGTGGTTGGCAAGGTTAGTTGCAAGATAAGGGTTAGAGTTCAAGTCAAGATTAATAGCAATCGGGCTATGGTATTTTTAAGCAAAACCAAATGGTATGAAATTGAATTGATGGATGAATTTATGGTCACATAAATGGTAAGAATGGTCATCCATCCCAAATATGACCGCGCCTTAGCATAACTTAGGTAATCTTTACCAAAGCGCTACCACCACAGACCACAGCGCCACAAGCACATTGAATCCTGAAGGGCTATTCCGAAAAACAAAATCCGTCAAAACGATAACGTGTACCTACACAGACGCATAAACATATAGCATTTGTTTTTATTGCAAATTGCCCATAAATACGGTAGTTGACACCACCAATCGTTGACGTACTTTTTATCAACTGTCAAAACGCTATTCTTCATAGAGCTTGTATGGGAATAACACACTTTGACGTCACCGCGTGCAATGCCGACTGAGTGACTAATTATCATTTGAATTCCAATTAAAAATCAAATAATACGAACTGCAGAAAAATATTAGTGTAAAGGCATCTGAAATTATGAATTATTTTAGAGAAAATCAGTTTTTGAATATTTCTTTCATAGTGGAAACAAGCCTATTGCCTTTATTACGTGACAGGTTTGAACATGACGTGTTGTCATGTGTGCGTGTGTCATTTTATGAAAAAACTGTTATCGTTTTGATATACAGTTCTTGCATTTCACGAAGGCGAGTAGTCTTTATTTGTTTTTAAACGTGTACATGCATAATGCAATAGTGTGCGTGTTTGACGACGCGGTCAGTCGCGAGCGCGCTGTCGCTCAGGTTAGTTGTGTTTATTGTTTCCGGACGCTAATTGCCGTGAAGTACTGTCAGCATGTCAAAGCGCAAAGTTATCCATAGCGAGGTAAATATTTTTTTTCTAGTTTTGACATTAAATAAAAATGATTATTTTTTAATTTAAGTAATAGTTTAGTTTTGACTTTTGATACTTATTCAATTGTATATTTTATTGTTTTTAGGGTCGAGCAATCATTGCTAAAGTCTTTCACTTTCTAAAAGATGAATATAATTTTATGAAAGCAAATAACACTGATGGATGTGACCTAAGTCCATTAGCAAACATATTAGAACGAACTGCCCAAGCAACAGGCGTCAGTGAACGCACAGTAAGTAGGATTTTAAAAGAAGAGAAAGAGTTGCCATCTTCATCAACCAAGTTTACTTCACCCATGAAAAAGCGACGAAAAAGAGACGGTAAATTTAATTTAGATAATATGAATCGAGAAATTATTCGAACTACAATTCAAAATTTTCATATAGAACACAATGAACTTCCAACTTTGGCAAAACTTCAGTCAGCATTAAGAGAAAAAATTGGTTTTGACGGATGTTTGAGCACATTACGTTCGTTGCTTATAAAAATGGGCTACGAATGGAACAAAATTGAAAACAATCGTAAATCTTTACAAGAAAGGCATGAAATACAATTGTGGAGATTTAATTTTTTGAAAAAAATTCATGAATACCGTGAAGAAGGCCGTCCCATTATATATACAGACGAAACATATGTGCTAACTTCGCACGTACGTCAAAACACGTGGAATTTAAAAAAACTAGATACTAAGACAAAAGACAAGTCATTTTTAAAAAAATTGAGTACCGGTGCTCGTTTTATTATAGTGCATGCGGGTAGCAGTAGTGGATTTATTAAAGATGCTTCGTTAATATACAAAGCATCATCCACAACTGGAGACTATCACTCAAATATGAATTTCAATAATTATAGCAAATGGCTGAATGAAAAGCTGCTGCCAAATTTACCAGATAAATCTGTTATAGTGATGGACAACGCATCCTACCATAATACTCGAAGTAGTAGTATACCTACGTCAAATTCGCGCAAGAGCGACATGCAAAAGTGGCTGACGGAACACGGTATTCCTTTCAATGCACTGTCCCGCAATGTAGAATTGTATGATTTAATAATCAGAAATAAGCAGCGTTTTATTTCATATAGAATTGACGAGATAATAAAAAGCAAAGGTTTCGAAATACTACGACTGCCACCATATCACCCCGAATTAAATGCCATTGAAAACATCTGGGGTATTCTGAAAAATAAGATTGCCTCGAAAAATATTGGTCAAAATATGACAGAAGTTCAAAATTTAATAGCTGAAGGTTTAAACAGTATCGATAACAACATCTGGCTTAATACATGCAAGCATGTCGAAAAAATTGAAAAGGAGTATATGAAATATTTTGATTATGACTTTGAATTTGTAATTAATGTGGGTGAATCAAGTGATAGCAGCACGACTGACTTTGAAACTAACGAAAGCAACAGTTTTTCCGAAGAAGATTAAGGCGACACATTTTTCACATACGTAAAAATAGATAGAAATTTGTTATTAAATAGTTCCAGCCTAGCCTTATTTTCATAATTTTGCCATATCTTGAGTTCAATTGTATATCCTTATTTAAGTCTTATGTTTCGCTTAAATTAAAACTTAAACCCAAATGTAGAAGAACATAATTTTATTTTAATACATTCCCTTATTTATTATTTATTTTAAATAATAAACATTTTAGTTTAAAAGTTTTGTTGTTTTATTTTATTATCAATTGAACATACAAAAATATTGGTATTATTTTTATGCTAACCATACCCGCTTTCGTTTTCACGCACACATCGACACATATACGGACACATATTTACCACAAGTAAATTCTGCTCGACTTCGTGATTTGAAAGAACTATACCTACTTCACTTTTAGGATTAGTGCCTCTGTTGTTATCATGCAGAAATAAATAACAGCTTAAAAGATTTTCTTTATCTATGGCGTACTCGTATATACCAAGTATCGGCTAAACGCCCCAGGGTACTCACGGTACGTCTAATCAAGACATTATGTTAGATTTCCACGGATTCCTCTAGGCTGTTTCTGAGCCTGTTCTCTCTCAAGTAACACTAATATTACAAATGTAAAAGCTTCTTTCTCTGGGTGTTTGTCCGTCAATCACGCTAGAAATATAGAACGGATTTTAATGAAATTTAGTATATAGACGGGGTATGAGCTGACTTGGCTGATAGGATACTTTTCATCCTGATTGAATGCTCCCTTACGATAAAACAGGAATCTTGGCAAGTCACCATTTTTTTCTAAATACAATGCGGGGTTATATAGTTACTGTTAAATATCCGAACACCATTCCATCGCAACGACACGACAATGTAATCGGTTTCACTCGCGTTTTACCTGAGCGTGTGCGATCCGTCAAGCGGCGCGTGCTCACCGAGAACGCTCACGTGTTGCGAATGCGAATGCTGGACAAATATCGATGTGATTCGATTGCTTATCGATTCTTCTATAACCAGATCAAACTCATAGACGAACTGTGGCAAGATCTTGAAGGGTATTTTGGTATTTTACGGTTTGGCCTTGAATAATTGGCATCAATTCAGAAATTATTATGTTCTGATAGTTATATGTCTAACTTTTTGAGTATTCTATTCTAGACTAACTGACAAATAAGTAAATGTTAATTATTTATAATGCGACTAGGGTCAATGAAGTGCATTTTTACTTTCCAGATTTTTAGAACTTTCTTTTTCTACGTATGCAATAGTCTATCGTATAGCGATAGAAATTATCAGCTTTTCCTGTAAATTAGTTTTTAATTAACTTAACCTTTTTAAAGTCCAACTATTTTAAATCGATACCCACGATACCATCGATAAATATCATTATCAACCCTGCACTTGTCAAGAATTCCATCTCAGAGTGTCTTGTCGTCGGCTTTCACTTTAATGAATTGGTTTAGATCAACAACAAATGATCGACTATTTATTTGAAATATGTTAACCTTACGGACGATTTGTTTATATAAAAATTGAACTGGAAACTGAAAAAAAAGCTACTTTGCGCTATTTTTACGAGTAAAAATAACGCTTTGAAACGAAGTTTTTTGATGACTTCTTACAAGAATACACCTTAAAAATTATCTTACACAAACGGCCGCCCGCAACTTTGCCCGCTTGGAAACCCTTTATCTTCACGATCCTTGCCCTAAAAACTTAACCGAGTGGCGCCATCTATGAGTTTATTTTTCAATTATTACATGATATTGATATGGTTTTTCGCGGAGAAATGTAGCCTATATCACTTCCCAACCTCTTATCTACCTTCATACACAACAAACATATCGTAACATTACTCCGTTGCGTCGCGGAAGAAGGACAAACAAAAAACTGGCTTCTTCTTATTTAAAATAGTAGGGATAATTATGTACCCATCATCTGTGATAACTGCTTTTTCGCAGGACACGACTCGGTAGTAACTTACCAATTTCACGGTTATGCAAACTCTATAACAGGTTTACCGAATCTCTTGATATTCACTGTGATTCCTTATATAATATTTAAGGAATCACAGTGGAAAAAATGTATAATTTTCCATTAAGTAGATAAACAAGTGAATTGTACTTTTAAGAAAACATGTGTGTACGTACGTTATTAAACATGCTGTGTTCGTCTGTAACCCTGTAAAAACAATTTTCAACACACTTGCTCGTAAGGTGAGCCTTATTATATCGTTCTAAGGGCCATAAACCGAACTATAACATACACGTGCATAATAATATTACACACTAGTGCATAATAGAATGATCCCTACAAAGTTAAGTTAGTACCTAACTGCAAATTATTTGCGAGTAAACAGAGCATTTTCAATTTAACCGGGTAATACAGTTTTTTTTTGTAACAACAAAGAGGTTTTATGCCACCGAAAATCCATTTACATTTTTGAAATAAATAAATGTGTCCCTAATTAAGACGAAAAAACATTTATTATTATCAAATTATTTATAATTTACAATAATTTCTTATAAAATATTTGCATTTTATCACTAAAATTATCATTTTGAAGTAGGCTGTATGGCTGTAATCAATCACCTTACATTTGGCGCGTGCAAAAAAAAAAATTGCGCGCCATTTCCCAATTTCCCCATACTTAATTAAACGATTTATGCAATACATGTTTGTTTTTTCCTCGCAAGTGTGTTGAAAAACGTCGTATGATACACGTGTGTATTGATGATTACCGTCCTCGGCTCTCTTAAGACCCTCACCTGACGGCTCGGGTCTCAATGGCGCCTCAGCGGTAATCACCAACATTACACACTTGTACCATAATGTACTATTATCATAAAGCCGTATTTAGTCGTAACATAAGGAAGCATTATTGTATCAACAGTTGACAAACCTTATACATAAAATAAATAATTAACACCACTATAACATAGGCCCAGAGCACACCTGCGGCACCGGTCGCGACTCACGACTGTCAGCGATTTGGCAGCTGTCATTGGTTGACGTGACGCGCTGTCAATCGTGAGTCGCGGCGACGGTGTGCCTCAGGGGTTCGCTGGTCATTGACCTACACAAACAAATATGCATCCAAAAACGGCCATCTTTTGTAAGAGTAACACATAGGGTCGTCTGGCACCGTAGTTTACCCGTACAAACTCTATGGAGGCAGATTTATTTACAGGTGATGACGAGTACTTCAACCATCATTCGATGACTACTGACAAAAAACACCTAAAAAGTATCTTACATAAACATATGTCGATCCTCGGTAATAACACCATCATAACATAATTATTTTAATGTCATTGCACTACACAATTATGCATCCAAAAACGGCTGTCTTTTGTAATGGCCAACGCATTGGTCATACACCCGCAAGGCACGATTGGATAACCATTACATTCATAGTTTGTACGCTCACTGGAGACCCACACTAATTTGTCATGTTGGTCACGTTTTATAAATATAGTTGTGGCAAAGTTTCGTAAGGACACATATTTTTATGTGCGATAGACCTTCGTTACTAAGGTTATACAATATTTTTATAGTTTTAGCTTGACAAGAACTTATGTGAGTTGTTCATCTACAATTGGCTAGACGACACCACCAATCGTTGACATACATTTTATTATCTGTCAAAACGGTCTGCCTACATAGATTTCGTATGGGAATAAATGATTGTGACGTCACGGTCATGTATCAGAAATCGGAGTCAATTGACCGAATATTTATTGCGTTTTGTGTGTTTAAAAATTGGTTTCTACAGTTTTTTTTAAATATATTGGTTGTATTAACTTCATAGGGGCTATGTTTTTTAAACACCATGTTCTTGACAATATTTACGATAGGTGTCATCATCCCAATTAGCAGAATAATTCTCAAACCGTATTTAGTCAACTTGATTTGGGGCATAATATCGCCATAGCACAAACATTTTACATTTTGTAAATGACCCATAATGCCCTAAGAACAAGTTTGCAAGTTCAAACAGGATGGATGTAGGTTAGATACCCGTATTTTCGATACACTATGTCAAGCTATAAAGTATCCCCATATTACTTGAATTTCGACTAAGATTACATTAATTTGGGACCTGATTACGTCTGTTTTTTTTTTATTTATTCCCAAGTCTACTGTGATTTTGTTTCGATTCCTAAATGTGAAAAGGGCCGTTTTTTGCATGGTAGTGCTCCGAGCCAAGACCAATATATTTATATCTACTTTTTAACTCCACTAAGACCGATCGGATATTTCCGAGAACATTTCCTTTCATGAATATCAGAGACAGCTCGGAATCAGAATGTTGGCGGTGTTACACCCCCGTCCCTTGGTTAGTCCTGTGCCTGTCGCCGGATCTTTCCGGTCATATCGGATTGCCGTCTAACCGATCTTTGAGAGTGATGGAACTGTGCATCTATGCACTATAATATCACCTTCGTAGTAGGCTGATCTCTGTAAAGAATGGCCACCGTGGTGGAAATCGCCTAGGAGACCTCCATCATCATTACGAGTATCATTGTTACATTCACTAACAATCCATATCTTTTGTTCCAGGGTTCAGACCCTCGGGTGGCGACATGCCGAGGCCGGCTGCAGACCAGGCGGTGCCAGCTTAACCAGGAGATCAACAAGGAACTGCGACTGCGAGCTGGTGCTGAGAACTTGTTTAAGGTGCGTGTTCTTCTATTCATCTTAAATATATAAAACTTAAAGGTGACTAAGTGACAGACTGACTGACATAGTGATCTATGAACGTTTCAATCACTGGACGCATCGGGCTTAAAATTTGGCGCGCAGGTAGATATTATGACGCAGGCATCCGCTGAAAAGAGATTTTGATAAATTCTATCCCCAAGGGGATAAAATGGGGTATGCAACTTTGTCAATTTTATACCGATCGTGCCTCTGTCCAAAGTCTCTACTTTGCTGCATAAAGCTACTATGACTTAGGCATCTCCTAAAAAAAGATTTTGAAAAATTATATTAATGGTTTAAAATATGGGTTGCAAGTTTGTATGAAACTCGGTGTCAAAAAACTAAAGTCCACGCGGACGAACTTACGCGCTTGTCTAATATTTAAAATTCTCGTTTTACAGTATTTTTCGCAAAACTCTTCCTAAACGGCTGGATTCGTTGGAACTTTCATTGATTTTCTCAAGAAAAGTCTGAAACTTTAATGCTCCGAGTAAGCAATATTTTAGAAAGCGTTAGAAGCACCTTGGACATCTTAGGTTAAAAGTAACTACGAGTTATACATATTATACAGTTATTGTCCATTTGAAACGAAATTAATGATTATTATTTTTATTATCTCAATATATTGTTACGCCGGTGGGCTAGTGCTAAAACTTTGATCGTGTTTTTCCGTGCCTTAAAGGCGTTTTCAGCAGGCTGAAATACCATTTCAGGCCGTTTCAGAGAGTGCTCTAACACATACTAGTTTATCGAAATTTCACCTAAGTTGCCGTTGTTTTCAGGCGCCTGAAACATGTTTTCAGTCCGTTTCAGGCCACCCTCTATCAGATGACGCCATAACCTGAAAACCCGTTTTCAGGCGTTTTCAGGACCCCTTATGGGCCTTTGAAGCCCACTTCAGTATATGACGTAGTCTACAGTAGGAGTGAAAGAGATAGCACGATTAGAGAGAGGCAGCTATACTAAGAACATTCCAGAAAGGTGTGACAGAGACAGCACAAGACAAGGATAGCACTATGATGCCGAACATTCGAGAAAGGTCTAGGCTAGGCAAGACGGCATTTGGAAGGATCCCGAACAGTCTCGTACTGGGTAGTAGGTACCTACCGAATATTCGGCCGGTATATAAGGAGCCCGGGAATGCGACCAAGTTAGAGTTTAATTTGGGAAAGCGACGAGTAAACATCGAAGCGAAAACTGCGACAAGAAGATTTTGAAGTGCGATATAAGTGTTTGTGTACTAAGTGTTGTAACGTAAAGTGTGTACAATAAATCCTACTCTACTTCATCGGTTTAGAAGTGCATTTCAATCTAGATCCCACACCCCTAGAACGTAACAATATATAAAATTCTCGTGTCACAATGTTCTTTCCCGTACTCCTCCGAAACAGCTTGACCGATTCTCATGAAATTTGGTATGCATGTTGAGTAGGTCTGAGAATCCGCTAACATCTATTTTTATACCCCTTAGTGAGAGAAACAATTTATATAGCAAATCAACGTTTGCCGGATCAGCTAGTTATTATATACTATTTAAGTATCCACTACACCAGTATATCAACTGAACTAACTACATGAAATGACTGCTCTAAGATACCCTCTGCGCGTGTGTGCCTATAAAACCGCAAGATTATCGATAAATCTCGTATAATTCCACCGATAAAAGCTAATACCGCGTTAGACCTTTATATCTATAATCTGTACGTTAGACCGCAATCCGGTAATTCCACATGGAATGCCATCACACCGAGGCAAATCGGTGAAACCACGGCAAAGAGGCATCATGATTGTCGCCGCGACCATAGCCTAGGCTAAACAGATATCTTAATCTGTGCAAATAGTACGCAGGGCATGTCACAGTTATGCCAAGAGGAAAGTACCAGCCGAGCTAACTTTTAATTAAAGATTCAGATAATTTCCTTTAAAAAATTAATAGTCTGTTTAAAAATTATGTAAACTATATGAATATGAATATATAACATCACATACATTGATCTGACTCCGTGTTAAGTAGCTTAAGCACTTGTGTTACAGATATCAGAATCAAAAGTACAAATAAACTTATATAAAATACATATAACACCCAGACCAGTACAAACAGGCATGTTTATGCACACAAATGTTTGTATAGTGCGGGGATCAAACCCGCGACCTATTAGTTAGAAGTCAACTTCTTGACCATTACTCCAAAGTGGTCGTCACTATAAAAATATGTTTTAACCTATGTTTTATCCTAAACATAAGTAGGTACCTATTTATTTATATAATGCAATTTTTTTTAAACAATCATGACGAGGAAAACAAACGACCGTGAACTTGGCTCATTTTGCTCAGGAAAAAATTCGTACAGTTTAGCTTTTATAAAATGTTTCGATGGGGACTGGTGAGATCCTTTTTATTACACACGGTTCCACATCAAGCTACTTATTTTCGATGCAAAACCACCCTTAATACGTAAATATAAGATACCGCAGTGATATGCTTGACGTGTGGCCGTGAGTATAAGGTACATACTTAACCACAATGGTGTTTTTTTTAAACTTTACTTGTCGCGGAGATTCCCAATTCGTACCTGCTTATAGACTAAAGACCTTGCAGAAGGTAAAACTGTCGTTTCTTCCTACTCTATACCAGAGACAATCCACCGTCAATCCACGTAACAATGTTGCTTAACACTTTCACTGCCACTTATCATAACCTAAGTGCTAATCGCGACTTCGGTTTTTGGGCAATAAAAACAAATAATTTGACCAACTTTCTTCTAGACCCCTTAGGTAGGTAATACTCGTAGAATGTTAACTTGTAAAGTCACTGTCATGATTTAGACTTTATGCAAGTATTACAACGTCCGAGTTTGGTTTGACATAATAATCTGTAGATAAAACCACAGATTGTAAATGCTTTCGGAAATTGTTAAGGGAAAGGAAATTGATATTGGATGACTAAGGCATGGATATTGCATTACCTAACTAACTTAAAAGTTATCGCCAAATTGCACTATCGAAGCGACGATGACATTTTGTAAGATAAATTATACCTCTAGTCCTCCTGCCCGATTTCAACCACGGCGGCCAATCTCAACAGAGATCAGCCAACTGCGCAGCAGATATTAAAGTGCACAAGTGTGCGCGCAATACACAGGTGCACTCACTGTTTCATCACTCTCAAAGTTCGGTGTGACGGCATCCGACATGACCGTGCTTTTCGAAGCACGGGGGTGTAACACCACCGACTTCCTGACTCCAAGCTGTTTTTGAGAAATTCATGACAGAAAATCTCAGAAATAATTTACGCTCGACCTGGGATTCGAACCCAGGACCTCTCGGATGTAAGGCAGAAACTTTGCCACTACATCCTCGGGCGAGACCTATGCTCAGCAGTGGGCGTCGAACGGCTGAGATGATGATGACTTACTTAAATAAACTTTTCCGTGACCACATTCTAAAAACAGCTCACACAACTTTTTGTAACCACCTTGGTACCACTTTGGTGTAATGGTCAAGAAGTTGACTATTAACCAAGAGGTCGCGGGTTTGATCCCCGCACTGTACAAACATTTTTGTGCATGAACATGTCTGTTTGTACTGGTCTGGGTGTTATATGTATTTATTTAAGTTCATTTGTAATACCACTGTTGATTCTGATATCTGTAACAAAAGTGCTTAAGCTACTTACCACGAAGTCAGATCAATGTATGTGATGTTGTTGTATATATATTTAATTTCGCCGCCATTGAAATCTTCGTTGCCGAAGACATTTTCAAGACAATGGCGTATGTTAATTCTGTTCTCACCAAGGTCAGAGTTCAGAGACCGGACAAGAAAGGGTGTTACGGTCGGGCGGACACGGTTTTTGTGCATGTGGCAAGTTGCTTACGGAGTTAAAAGAAAGCAGTATGTTTAGATTTGACAGTTGACTCAAATAACTTCTATATCCATGGTTGTTGTTAGGTGACGGTAATCAAGATTGACGGCGTCAGTAACTTCGACCTACCCACCATATTGTTTAAATATCTGTTTGCTTGCTATGCTTTTTATTTATTATTGTTTTATATTTATAAGGTTTGCTCTGAATTTGTATTAATTCTTTGTTTGAGAAAATAAATATCTTAAACTGGGACTCCTATGCTACCTATTATACGAGTTGTCAATGTAGGAATAGGATTTCTGCAGTATTCATTACCTTTAATATATCTGAATCTTTTCTCGTTATTTATATTTATAATGTTTTCCGAAATTTAGTTTTGAAAAATTTCTAAGTATAAATTATCAAATTTTATTTTATCATACAATTCGTTAGGCAGGTTCTTTTAACCTAACAAAGGTTAACGATTTTTACTACCTGCGTCAGTGTTCCCCTGCAATTACAACCTAGCTGGAGTGAACAGGCATCTTTTAGGTGAGCTCGCTCCATCGTAGACTCAGTCTTTGCCTCGCTCGGACTTAGTCTTGGGTCAAGAGCAAACCTATCCCAAATAAATAAAAATACTGAGAAGATATGCTAAGCTAAACAAAAAGGTCAAAATGTAAACTTTTATTAAGTGTATTTTTCAAGTTCCTCTTTGTTTACACTTTATAATTCTAAATAAAGTAATCGTGGACTAGCCTAGTCATTTAACTCTAGTCAGTACTTTTTTACTCTACGTAAAGTCCACCTAAAAACAAAATTATTATTAATGTCACTTTACGTACTGCATAGTGTAGTATACTATGTCTCTCTAGTAATACCTTTAGTGTGTGGTACCTATTACAACATCGTAACAATGACGCTCGGTCATCGCACCAAAGAAAGGTGATTTTCCTAATGGTTTCCCATTCAAGACATGATGTCAGCTAAGGATGTTACGCATTGGTTATAAAAAATATGGATTTACACTTTTGAATGTTAAATACCGTATATTGGTAGTACCGTATTACAATGTAATTTGGATTTAAAAAGTGTAAAGGTACTTTGATGTGCTACCGTATATATATAGAGGTAGTTTCTGTGAAATTGCACATTTTAGGAATTTTTTCGAGAATATCTGTAATTGTCTTGGGATTAGCATGGCATTTTCTCTATTCCGTACTGTATGAAACTGGTGGTAGAGGATCTATATTGTTGTGTTTTCATCTAATTCAATTCGTAATTAATAAATAATTATACAAAATTTTGTTGCAACATTACAATCCTCTTAACGTATTTTAATAAAATAATTGATCCAGACCCGGGACTTTAGTTATTTTTGTCTAACATTACAAACTCCAGGAGCGATTTCAATCTTACTTTCAGTCACCGTGATTTCAACCCTGCAGCATGTGTAGAATAGAAATCTGATACTTATTTTAAAAGTGCATGCATTTTTCACCACGATTTACGGCTTAGGAGATATGCGAATTTGAGACTCCCGCTGCGTCGGCGGGTAACTTTTTTTTGAAATTTATTTTTCCATACATAACTCATACATTTTACACCTAGTTTACGTCTGGCAAACTGCACAGCAGTTTACCGGAAGCAGTTCTCGTCCGAGTTTATTTTACTCTTAATTACTAAGTTTTACTATAATATGTATAACCTACTTTTCAATTAGTAGGTACCCAAGCAAAAATAATCTTCTTATATATAAAAACGAATTGCTGTTCGTTAGTCTCGCTAAAACTCGAGATCGACTGGACCGATTTGAATAATTTTAGTCGCTAAATAATCGTGGAAGTCCAGGGAAGGCTTAAACGATGAAAATTTAAAAAAAAAACGGGCAGGACAACGTCTGTGGGTCCGCTAGTCTATTTATATAAATATGAATTGCTGTTCGTTAGTCTCGCTAAAACTCGAGAACGGCTAAACCCATTACAGTAATTTTAGTCTCTAAATATTCGTAGAAGCCCAGGGAAGGTGTAAAAGGTCAGAAAATTATAAAAAAACGCGATTCAGATGCGAAAATGATAACAACAAAAAATACGTCAGGAAAGGAACTAGTAGTACTCAAATCCCTAACATAACTCTTCTTGTCAACAGGCCACAACGAACAGAAAGCTGCGTGAGACGGTGGCCCTCGAGCTGAGCTTCGTGAACTCGAACCTGCAGCTGCTGAAGGAACAGCTGGCCGAGCTAAACTCCTCCGTCGAGCTGTACCAAAGCGACAACAGGTAACAGCTTGGCTCACAGTCCCCTCTTAGACTGCCTCGTTGGTGTAGTGGCATGTTTCTGCCTTACACCCGAGAGGTCGTGGGTTCGAATCCCAGGTCGAGCCAAATTTGTTTCTGAGATTTTCTGTTATGAATTTCTCAAAAACAGCTCGGAGTCGGGATGTTGGCGGTGTTACACCCCCGTGCCTCGGAAGCACGTTAAGCCGTTGGTCCTGCGCCTGATCTCTCTCCAGTCTTGTCGGATTGCCGTCTCACCGAACTTTGAGAGTGATGGAACAGTGAGTGCACTTGTGTATTGCGCTCACACTTGTGCACTGTAATATCTCCTGCGCAGTTGGCTGATCTCTGTTGAGATAGGCCGCCGTGGTCGAAATCGGCCAGGAGGACTATTATTAGACGGAACGGTGCGAAACATTTAAATACAGTTGTAGACATCCTAACAGACTTAATCTTCTACCAATGAGCTCCGTGATTAGCAGTAACAATAGTTACCAAATGGCCATCAAAGTATTCAATAGACTTAATGAAGAGATGAAGTCCTTATCATTACATGTGTTTAAGAAAACACTGAAATACTTCTATTTATCGACGAATATTTTAACAGTTATTGTTATATTTTTAACGGAGTAAAAAATAATGATAATACTATAAAATTGACGTGACATTATTTAACTACTGTAGATTTAATTGATTCGGATGTCATACTGACATTAAAATATATTAATTTTGCATACCAGTGTCTGGTAAATTGTGAGGGACTTTAATTATTATTGACATCTGTATGTGTAACAATATTTATGCAAAAAAAAAGGAATTTGTTATTTAAATTTAGAGCCCTGGCACATTACGCATTCCTACATTTCCCACCAAGCAGATAGAAAGCGCACAAAGATATCGGTAGGAAGTGCTTCCCTTTAGCTTCCTAACTCTAAATCTGTTGCGCCAAAGCACGATCAATCGATCGATTGCAGAATACTATTTATTATTATTGGGTTTATGGGCCTTCTTATCGCCAACTCGACCAATTTGATCTATTGTGGCAGCCCTTTGTATTTACAGTTCACTGCTTAGTCCCGTTGAGTCTATAAATTGCCAGACTCTTTGGAGCGTGACTTCTGTTATCTCATCCGGGCGCATGATGTGCCGCCCGAGATGGATACTTCTTTTGCTCATAAGCGGGCCGCATGAGCAGAGAATATGCATGGCCGTTTCCTCCTCTGTGTTGCAGAATCTGCACAGAGCGTCTTCTGTCATATTCATGTTTGCCATGTGTTTGTTTAGTTTGCAGTGACCTGTTAGTATTCTGGTCAAAGCACAAGCTTTGTATCTTTTGAACTTTAACAGCTCTTTAGTTACTTTGTTGCTGTATCCCTGAATGAGTGCTTTTGAGTGTTCTTGTCTTGAAGTAGACTTCCACCACTCAATTGCCTCTTGTTTATAGAGAATGGTTAGTAGCGTAGTGGCTCGTTGCTTGGTGATGCCACAGAACGGTTCTACGCCGATTTGAGGGTTATCGGCGCCCTCTCTGGCGAGGTTATCAGCTACTTCGTTTCCTTCTATATTCGAATGTCCTGGTACCCACGTGAGTATGACTTTGTTGGTATTTCCCAGTACATTTAGTGTTTCAGTGCACGTTTGCACTAGTTTTGATGAATGTTCAAAGGATTTTAAAGCCAGCAGTGCTGCTTGGCTGTCTGAGTTGATGTAGATGTGTTGGTTCCGGAGTTTCTTCTCTAGGTTTATCTCTGCACATTTGTTTATGGCAAAGACCTCGGCTTGGAAGATTGAAGCTTCAGTCCCCATGTTAATGCTAACTTTGAGCCTAGGCTTCTCTCCGTAGATCCCACAGCCCACATCATTTCCCTTTTTGGAACCGTCCGTATACCAGACGTGACTACCTTTCTTAAATGACATTTGACCTTCTAGCCATTTGTCTCTAGGAGGTATGTTTACGGAGTATAACTTCGAAAAGTTGCATTCCGTATGCATGTCGTCACTAGGCATGCTTAGAAGTTTGTTTTCAAATACTGATTCCTTGAGTCTTATCAGAATTTGAGAAGCCCATCTGACTTTCGAGCGGGTGAAGATTCTGTATATGCTCTGCTTGGCTTCTTTTTCCACGTGCATATGCAGTGGTATAAGATCCAACAAGGCATTTAGTGCGGCTCCTGGTGTCGTTGATAGTGCTCCGGTTGCTGTGATGCAGGCTAGCCGCTGTAGGCTGCTCAGTTTCTGTATTGTTGTCGCTTGGTTGACCTTGCTGCACCAGACGGCGGAGGCATAAGATACTATAGGTCTCACGACCGCTGTGTACAGCCATAGGGCAATTTTGGGTTTGAGTCCCCATCTTGACCCCGCCATTCGACAACAGCTCCACAGAGCCATTTGCAGAATACTAGGGATAGCATTTGTTGGATCCAGTATCCGGCAATCCACATGAATCCAGCCATGTAACCAAAATTAATAAGTTTGTACTTCATTCGGTGGATGTAATACGGGCGTTAGTCATTTCGCACCATCGCACCGTTCGCACTGTGGAACCAAGCCTTACGTAGGTGTCGTATCTACTCAAATGTGAAGGTGATTGACTGACTGACATAGTGATCTATGAACGCACAGCCCAAACCACGGGACGGATCGGGCTGAAATTTGGCATGCAGGTAGCTACTTTAATGTAGGCATCCGCTTAGAATGGATTTCCCGATATTCCCACGGGAACGGAAAATATACGCAGACAAAGTTGCGAGCGACCGCTGATAAGAAAATATATAAAAAAACCAGGCCCGAAGCATTTCACTGCTAATTTATAATTCCGTATAATTACGCCAAGACAAACGTTATTTCGTAGTGTTTTTAACCTAGTTTGATCGAATTATTATGTACTCATAAACAAGTACATTCAAGTGTGTAATAATGTGAAAGTATGTCTGTGGATTGTCGATGATATGTCGAAACTCTGATATCGATAACTATGTTTTGCCGGCGGCTACGCCCGCGTTCCGTTTATGTAAGTAGTAAATTGTATGCTTTTGAGTTTTCGTGATTTAGGCACAGCCTAGATTTTTTCTTCTATACAGTTTCGTCACTTGGCCTTTTTGTTGAAGCGTACACCTATTCGTCAATTGTGCCTGTTTGTGTGCTAAACGCGTCACACGCGTAATAAGTACCCTGTGGGGTGAGCACGAACATTATCGTAACGTATTGGTGTCGTCCAAACGTCAGAAACTGACTATTTTTCCATAGAAATTGACAAGTTAACGATGGGTTAACGCTACGAATACGTAACGATAGATGTTCGTGCTCACCCCACAGGGTACTGATTGTTCGCGTTTGTGTTAATCTGCCTTGTTGAGACATGCGTCTATGTGTGTGTGTTATTTCGAGCATTTTTTCTTAGCGTCCTTATTATATATAATATGATTATGAGTACCTACTGTGGTTAAAGTTTAGTACTAAGTGTGTTTGACATTTCAATGCACCTACTTATATATTTTTACTCTCTCCTTTGGCAGTCGGGTTTTTGTGTTTTATTTTTTAAATACATGAACGCATATTTAAATATGATTTTCATTGACATTGGCTGATTGACTAGGATATGAAATATTGTATTATCGCGAACTGAAACCAGAAACACACATTATTGGAGAGAAATAAACAAACATTTAGTTAGACAACTGGTTTTCTGTATGTTATTTTTATTTTGATAATTGACACTGAAATTAGAATTAATTACGCACGAATACATTGGTTTATTTACATTAATAACCGTTATTATGTGGTGTTCATACTCCAGTTAAATATGTAATTTATTTTGTCATTTTCTCAAATGGAGTCATAAACTGATGACATTAGATGGCTATGACATTACCCACATCATCACACCTTCCTATATGTTATTTTCTGTTGCATAATGTGTTAGAACAACTTTTACTTTTAAACGTATTAGGACTCCTTCATTAAGAAGGCTAGCATGGCATAGCTATTTACTACTTACTTCAAAAGTAGATTCAACTACTTTTGAAGTAAGTAGTAAATAGCATATTATTATATTATTATATATATTATTATTAGTTTACATAACATAGTCTAATATAAGGGGTGGAGACAAAAATACGACGATAAATTACAATATACATGTCTAATGAAAATGATGAACCATATTTAAAAAAAAATACAATCAAATCTACCTAACAGTTTAGTAACGAGACAATATTTTTCCTAAATGTATGATTAGCGGAGTGTCCTTTGTGTACTGAACAAATTACAAAATGGCTATGAAAGAAACATTCAAAACTTAATAATCTCTAAATTATTTTATAATTTAAGATGCCTTTTCATTAAAATTTTCTTGCAGTTCGTATTATTTGATTTTTTATTGAAATTCAATCAATAAATAGTCACTTAGTCGGCATAGCGGAGTGTCCTTTGTATACTGAACAAATTACAAAATGGCTATGAAAGAAACATTCAAAACTTACTAATCTCTAAATTATTTTATAATTTAAGATGCCTTTTCATTAAAATTTTCTTGCAGTTCGTATTATTTGATTTTTTATTGAAATTCAATCAATAAATAGTCACTTAGTCGACATTCCACTCGATGACGTCATAGTGTGTTATACCCATACAAACTTTATGATGAAAAGCGTTTTAACAGTGATAAAAAGTACGTCAACGATTGGTGGTGTCAACTACCCTATTGTCATCCATACTTCCATACTAATATTATCAATGCGAAAGTAACTCTGTCTGTTACAAAATTCACGCCTTAACTACTGAACCAATTTGCATGAAATTTGGTATGGAGGTATTTTGATACCCGAGAAAGGACATAAGTAGGCTATTTTTTACCGGGGGAAAATGACTCATTCCAATGGGAAAATTCAGGTGGGCTGATCGCTTTTTTAATATATAAAAATGAATTGCTGTTCGTTAGTCTCACTTAAACTCGAGAACATCTGAACCGATTTCAATAATTTTAGCCTTGAATTATTTGTGGAAGTCCAGGAAAGGTGTAAAAATGTAATGAGATAATATTTATAAATTGCGAAAGAGCGGACAGGACAGCGTTTGCGGGATCCACTAGTTCCATATATTATTATTTTGTTGTAACAAACTTACATAAACTTGTAGTGTTGATCTTTTCATTGATTGTCGTATTGTAGTCTCCAACAACAATTTTTCATACCCTCTTACTACGAGTATTACGTACTCAGCAGACTTCGTCAAACTTAATGCCGAGTTCGTCGACCTTTAAAGCAACTGATTGACCGACTGATGATTATTATAGGTACTCGTTATTTTCAGTAAGAAAATACATTGACAATAATGAGGTTTTGTCTTTAAAAGTCGATGAACTTTTACTCCTGGCTAGGTAAATAAAACTGCTTACATTTCATGTAAGCTTTTATTTAGGTTTACCTATCCCTGTGTGGTTGTTTGTAATCAAATCTTAATCTTAATCAATTTCATCTACTTTCCTATGTCCGAATGGGGTGAAATTTTGAATATTCTTAGTTTAGTTTATGACATTGCACACTTTGGGTATAAATGCTAATTCGAAAACAACTTTGCTTTTTGTTACTTTTTCTCAGGCAGATTTTCTTAAATGTTGAATATGCTTAGTTTTGGTTTGGATGACAATGCATACTTTCGGTATAAAAGCTAATAAGAAAAAAAACTTGGCTTTTTTTACTTTTTTTTTTTGATTTTCTTAAATATAGAGGCGTGAAGGACCGCATTGAGGTATAATAAAATGATTACCATAATTATATTGGACAGCTACTAGGTTAAAGCATAATCATCCTTCTCATTTTGATATTCTGAAATTTACATACCTAATAAGTGCGATTACGCAAAAAAATACGAAATTGCAGTAGTGATGTGATCTGTTTTGAGTCACGATGCAAGAGTCATTTGACTTTATTAGAAACTGCCATTGTTAGTTACATACCTACCTATCTGTGTCGTTGAATTACTAAAAAAATGAACGACATAAAAGGCATATATAATTTTTATATTAATTAATTTAACTTAAATTGATTGTCATGGTTGAGCGACGATTGCACCCAATAAACTCATTTGTAAAAAAAATGTGAGTCCAAAAATATTTGTTTTTCACACGCATACCAAATCACATTTTGAAAAGCAGAGCATAGAGTGGCAACCGGTAAGATGAAAGCACATTTGAAGATCGCAGGATCTATCCGGATAACCGCTACATCTGAAATAAATAAATAAATATACAACAACATCACATACATTGATCTGACTCCGTGGTAAGTAGCTTAAGCACTTCTGTTACAGATATCAGAATCAACAGGTATTATAAATAAACTAAAATAATTACATATAACACCCAGACCAGTTCTAACAGACATGTTCATGCACACAAATGTTTGATCGATCCCGCCACCTCTTGGTTAATACTTCTCGAACATCACACCAAAGTGGTCGTCAAAGTATATTGAGTGAAAAAAGTCTATAGGGTGCTCATATTTACCATATATCGTATTTTAGCTAATGATGATGAACAAGCCAATTATTATAACGTAAAAATGTGTGTCACCCGACACATCCATCAAAAATTGCACAACAATTTATACCACCTCACATTTCCTCGCCATTATGGCGAAAAGCCATTTTCTATTGGGAAAGACAGGGAAATCCATTTGAACACGATCATCTTTATCGCTTCCTAGCTCGTTAATGTTGTATGGTTATTTGTATGTATTACTAGTTTCTTGACACTTTATAATACGACGTATATGAGTATTAACCTCTTGAGTCCCAAAAAGCCGAGATCGGCTCTGTAACAATATCATCGTCATTCAAAGCATTTGTATTTCTTACTCGTATTCTTACGACTTAGTTATAATTACTTTTATTTTTTACTGCCGTCGAAAAACGGGTGAAACGCATGGACCGATTACAGTACGGTTTTTTTTATTTGAAAGATAATTTGATGGTTTGTCAAAATTCGTCCATCTGTCGAAGCTCGAAAGCAGTTTTCCCGGCTCATGTCGAGGTAGTTATATGTATAGCAATAAAAAATAGCATTTGCTTACTTATTATATCCTATCGTCGAAGGTTTTTAATTTTTTTTGAAGTGAAAACTTCTTTAGCGGCGTTGAGCACTTTTGTGGCATGGGTAGAAACTGTGAAACTCGCGTCAGGTCACGTGATGCTGATCGCAAAACCGTAAGACGGTTCAAATAAATCAAAAATGCACAACGTTAATAATCAAGTTTTCACTTCTGCCGGCACTCCCGGAGTGCAACCCGTGTTTTTTTTCGTTTATTACATTTAGTAAGTATAACTTACGCTACCATTAACAATGTGTGTTTAGGACTTTGTGTATCCTTTATCACGACTCCTTTATTGTTATGCTGGCATTTCAATTATTCAGTTCTACCATAATACGGTTTATTTTAGGGTAAGGTCATAAAAAAAATATTACAAATATCACATGACGAACATCACTACGAAGCAAGAAAGGAGCGGACTTACAAAAACACGAAATGTCTCATGATAAAGGCTGCGTTTAAAACGGCTCTGCCCTCCGAAGGGCCATTTGCTTCGCGAATGTGGAATTAGCAATAATGACAGTTTTTTTTTTTTCAATATTAACGGTCCTGGCCTGGATAGTCCATTGGTCGTTGTAATGGCGGTAATGCTTGCGGTGTTGCCATATCACTTTGTACAAGGATGTACAGTGGCTAGCACATCAGGCTACCCATTTTGGTTGCAAAATTGCCCGTAACACCAGCGAATAAGATACCGCAGACCGCAGTGTTAGCGTGACGTGCTAGCCACCGACATGACGTCATTTATTTGCTTGAACTTGGAAGAAATCAGCTTGTGAAAATTCTGGAAGTTTTCGGAGCTCTAACAACCTTTTTAAACAATTAGTTACGCTAGACTTGACGACGCTTTGGGGTTAAGTCACAGGGGTTAAGTATATCAAAATAAAGTTTATATTTCATTTCAAAAGTAGGTATTCGTAAACCGTAACCATAAACGTATTTTTCTAACATAAACCGTCGTATAATTCGTCCCTGAATGAATCCATTGACACCTCTTTTTTTTTCAAATCGTCTCCACAGATTAAAAATAACAGTTATCATTCGTTCAGAATTTGAGTTAAAATAAAAGTAACATTACGTTGAAATGATACACTTTTTACGGATTATTTCGCGATTTATTTACATTTTGTTTTAACCTGACGTTTCGGACCCTTTTCAGCGTCCGTGGTCACAGGTAGACTAAGGTGTTAGTTGTAATTACATAGTTTGAAAAAAATTTTAACTACCATTACTCAAAAATATATTATGTTACGTTCCTATCCACACAAAATGAGCTAACAGTATCTTGAGGTCTTGCAGTGCGGGGTCGAGCTTGAGTCTTGGCCTTAAAACTTGGTCTTAAAACAAAATGTTAATTAATCGCGAAATAATCCGTAAAAAGTGTATCATTTCAATGTCTACTGTTCGCGTAAACCGAAGAAACAAATATGTAACATAACATTATTAGAATACCTTAAGACAGGGGCGGCGGTAGATTAGTAGAGTGCAGACGTTGACGTGAATTTACCTTTATTATATACCGTTTAGAAAGGGCAAGTAGCGATACTATAAAAGCGTTCAGCTAGCCGACCTCGAGAGAGACGCAACTAACTTGCAACTTTAAAGCGTAAAGTCCTCAAATTCAACTAACCGTCTCAGCTGGTGTGAAAGCCGCTAATTTGGTAGTTGGACTAACCCTACTTTAATGATAAACAATCATGATTTATGCTTAAGGCTTACATACCAGGAAAATAAAAAGTTCAACCGCGAGTTAGAGTACTACTAGCGTCATCTATCTGTATAAGGGTGAAGCTGTCATTTGGCTTGACGTTTCTTGCGTGGTATATTGGTGTTACAATACAATATTATGGCATTTAATATCTTAAAAAGCTAACACTATATTACCTAACTTACCGTTAAACAGCTTTGAGCATAATCGCATAGCTCACCATTGTCACGCCGCAATATAATATTTTCTACAACAAATCGTATTAATTTAATTAACACGTTCGCGCTGGCAATTAGAATTAAGAAAGAGCGTGTAAAAAGGCGTATTTCCGCCATTGTGGCATTTTCCCGCGGTTGTCACACAACAGAACTATGATCAGAAGTATTAAGTTCTTCAAATACCTACTAACGTTCAAAACATTCAAGGGTAGTCAAATTCGAAGACGTACTAAGGAACAAACCGACCGGCGATGACGGGAACGACTGTGGCAAGGGTCACGTGACCAAAAAGTAACTAAAATTGAGGGTAAAACACACCGCAACCGCGCCAAATTCGGGAGGTTATCTCACAAGTGGGTCAAGCGAAGGCTCGAACACCTAAATACAAGATTATTGTTATGTCGTCTATAGGCGTGCAGTGTCCGTGAATGCGTTAAACTACGAGTATATCCTTTTGTTGTTTTGTATGTTTAAATATATTTATGCAAAATGACTGACGTATGAAATATAGATCTCATCTCATCTCAGCGTGTAAGGATTTTGTTAACATAACTATTACTATGGTACCTGATTCCTGTAATACTTACTATTAACATTCTTTGATTTAAATTATGACATTGTGAAAACGTTCAACGAAAAAAAGTAACCAAAGTCCTATGGTACTACTTTAGTCTTAGATCTTAATTTATAGCTCAGGGGACACCTGCGCCCGTCAGCGATTCATGCGCGGCCATTAGTTAAAATGCTGTCAGTCGCGAGTTGCGGCGACGGAAAGTCGCAGGCGTGTCCAAGCGGTATGATCCGTGATGATAATAATTCACGTATGAATGGATTTATAAATATAATCGAGTTATTATGAATTTAAGGATTCCTGTCAGAAACCGACAAATATTGTTAAATAGGATTTCACAAAATCTCCGCACTAACAATCTTGTTGGTTAATGGGTCTCGCTTCCGCGGTGGTCGGGCACCCTAAGACTTGTGCCTGCTGCCTTATTGTGTGTTATGTCATTGTTGCCATAGACTACGGAATGCGCGGGAAATCATTCAAAGATATGAAAGTGCACCATTTAATCCAATTTACGAATGATTACTTTTTTAATCAAATCACTTTTGTTTCGACAGGGTTTATGGGTTAAGCTAACTTTGAAAAAGAAATATTTATTTGCGTCAATAGCGTACGATTAAAACTTAATTTGTTGGTCATCTCACAATAGTGCTTAAACCTATTTAGCCGTGTCAAACAGCATACAAATTTATTTATTTATATGTCGATTTTAATAAAAAGTCAAATAAAATGTCATTAATTGTACCTTATATTGCATTGATTACATCATTAGGAGTATAATATATTGTGCATTGACTACGCCCCATATCTTCTGAAATGATAAATAGATATCGCCATTTAAAACAAATAAGCAATGCAGTAACTATTGGCAATTTATTTACATTTTGTTTCAACCTGACGTTTCGGACCCTTTTCAGCGTCCGTGGTCACAGGTAGACTAAGGTGTTAGTTGTAATTACATAGTTTGAAAAAATTTTTTACTACCATTACTCAAAAATATTATGTTACGTTCCTATCCACACAAAATGAGCTAACAGTATCTTGAGGTCTTGCAGTGCGGGGTCGAGCTTGAGTCTTGGCCTTAAAACTTGGTCTTAAAACAAAATGTTAATAAATCGCGAAATAATCCGTAAAAAGTGTATCATTTCAATGTCTACTGTTCGCGTAAACCGAAGAAACAAATATGTAACATAACGTTATTAGAATACCTTAAGACAGGGGCGGCGGTAGATTAGTAGGTGCAGACGTTGACGTGAATTTACCTTTATTATATACCGTTTAGAAAGGGCAAGTAGCGATACTATAAAATGCTTCAGCTAGCCGACCTCGAGAGAGATGCAACTAACTTGCAACATTTAAAGCGTAAAGTCCTCAAATTCAACTAACCGTCTCAGCTGGTGTGAAAACGGCTAATTTGGTAGTTGGACTAACCCTACTTTAATGATAAACAATCATGATTTATGCTTAAGGCTTACATACCAGGAAAATAAAAAGTTCAACCGCGAGTTAGAGTACTACTAGCGTCATCTATCTGTATAAGGGTGAAGCTGTCATTTGGCTTGACGTTTCTTGCGTGGTGTATTGGTGTTACAATACAACATTTTATATCTAAAAAAGCTGACACTATATTACCTAACTTACCACTTTTGTTAAACAGCTTTGAGCATTATTCGCATAGCTCACCATTGTCACGCCGCAATATAATATTTTCTACAACAAATCGTATTAATTTAATTAACACGTTCGCAATGGCAATTAGAATTAAGAAAGAGCGTGTAAAAAGGCGTATTTCCGCCATTGTGGCATTTTCCCGCGGTTGTCACACAACAGAACTATGATCAGAAGTATTAAGTTCCTCAAATACCTACTAACGTTTAAAACATTCAAGGGTAGTCAAATTCGAAGACGTACTAAGGAACAAACCGACCGGCGATGACGGGAACGACTGTGGCAAGGGTCACGTGACCAAAAGTAACTGAAATTGAGGGTAAAACACACCGCAACCGCGCCAAATTCGGGAGGTTATGTCACAAGTGGGTCAAGCGAAGGCTCGAACACCTAAATACAAGATTATTGTTATGTCGTCTATAGACGTGCAGTGTCCGTGAATGCGTTAAACTACGAGTATATTCTTTTGTTGTTTTGTATGTTTAAATATATTTATGCAAAATGACTGACTATGAAATGTAGATCTCATCTCATCTCAGCGTGTAAGGATTTTTGTTAACATAACTATTACTATGGTACCTGATTCCTGTAATACTTACTATTAACATTCTTTGATTTAAATTATGACATTGTGAAAACGTTCAACGAAAAAAAGTAACCAAAGTCCTATGGTACTACTTTAGTCTTAGATCTTAATTTATGGCCCAGGGGACACCTGCGCCCGTCAGCGATTCATGCGCGGCCATTAGTTAAAATGCTGTCAGTCGCGAGTTGCGGCGACAGAAAGTCGCAGGCGTGTCCAAGCGGTATGATCCGTGATGATAATAATTCACATATGAATGGATTTATAAAATATAATCGAGTTATTATGAATTTAAGGATTCCTGTCAGAAACCGACAAATATTGTCAAATAGGATTTCACAAAATCTCCGCACTAACAATCTTGTTGGTTAATGGGTCTCGCTTCCGCGGTGGTCGGGCACCCTAACACTTGTGCCTGCTGCCTTATTGTGTGTTATGTCATTGTTGCCATAGACTACGGAATGCGCGGGAAATCATTCAAAGCTATGAAAGTGCACCACTTAATCCAATTTACGAATGATTACTTTTTTTAACTAAATCACTTTTGTTTCGACAGCGTTTATGGGTTAAGCTAACTTTGAAAAAGAAATATTTATTTGCGTCAATAGCGTATGATTAAAACTTAATTTTTTGGTCATCTTACAATAGTGCTTAAACCTATTAAGCCGTGTCAAACAGCATACAAATTTATAAACATTATCAACTATAAATTAATTTAAATGTCGATTTTAATAAAAAGTCAAATAAAATGTCATTAATTGTACCTTATATTGCATTGATTACATCATTAGGAGTATAAATATATTGTGCATTGACTACGCCCCATATCTTCTGAAATGATAAATAGATATCACCATTTAAAACAAATAAGCAATGCAGTAACTATTGGCAATTTTGGATAAGTGAATATCAGAGCCTATAGCTGCAGGTATAACGATTCCACGTCTACTCTCGTAAGCCCTAATGTACCTTTGAAGGAACAAAAACTTTGTAGTCGTTAAAACCGAGACCTCCGATGGACACAGTTGGAAGTATCGCCAGATGTGCCTTCAGAGGTACTAAAACTTTACTACAACTTAACTAAAACACTTTTAGTCTATGGCGCACAATATTTGAATTTATGTTTCCGAACGTTTTTATGCAAAAAACAAAATGTCAAATGTGAAATGATCAGACTTTTCCTTCAAGATGACACCAACACGAAGACAAGGAACGTAATTTATTTATTTTTTGTATGTTTACGTGGTCTGATTACTAAATAAGCCAATATATTTTGAAAAATATGTATTACTAAGCAATTGAAAATGAAAATCTTATTGGTTTGCGTGGTTTACAGTTAAAGAATTAGTTTTGAACATTAATGGTTCGTTGAAAGGGACATTCGGACGTGATTTAGTAAGATTTTGTGTATCCTTTTTTTCTGAAATATGAACAGAATTAAAAATTTTATGATTAAATTAATATCGTATTTGATGTAACTAAACATAAAGATTACATTTCTATATTCAATAGGTAATTCCGAGAACAAAATTACTAATTAATTTGTTCCTTGCAAAGAACTATCGGCTTAATAAAAGTGCTTTCATTGACTTATTTTCTGCCAGTTAGACTTGATACAAGTCTAAGAAAATAATTTAATTTGATTAATCTGGTGTTTTGAATAAAATATTATGTAGTCAGTAATCCTTTTTTGTTATTAGAAGTTTAAATGTTTATTTTTGTATGACAGACAGTATCCCTAAGTTTTTAATGTCTCTCTGCCGAGAACACTTTTATTTTAATTGATAAACATGATTTTTATGAAAAAAGAGTGTGTGTTATTGTTATAATATACCCAATTATAATTTCCTCGATATCTGTAACTAATTATACAAATAAAGACATCGTTAAGACCGATATTACTTTCAAAAGAACAAATAATAAACCATTAAATATAATTTTAAAAGAAATATTAATTGAAATACATTTACTACTTACAGGACCTTATATTTATGTAGAATTTATTTACTGTGGTTTATTTCCAAATCCTTTACTTTTTAATTAAAAAAAAGAATAAGTAATTTTTTTTTCAACTAAAAGTATAAAATGCCTAATGTTCTTTTAAAAGAACAAATATTTTTTTCTTTTTTTACCGAAAATGTGTTTGTATATAACTACCTGTTGCCCCTGTAAATTTGAGTACAGCAGGAAATCAATAACATCTAGAAATCCTCACTTGAAGTGCTCGGCGTTGTGGCGACCTCTACCATTCGCCATCACAAGTGCATGCCTAACGGCAAGCTCAACAGAGAGAGCTAATACGGTTCCATAGGCTAGATGGCGCTGTTAGCCTAGTACCGGCCAAATGATACCGGCCTAGTACCGCACATGAACCGCGGTATATAAGATTTCGATCCAGAATAATATAGATAGACAAATCAAGATGATGTCTATCGGACCTTGGTCCCAGAAAATAACACCCGGTCGGTAGGAAGCGCTTCCCTTTAGCTTCCTAACTCGAAATCAGTTGCGCCAAAGCGTTACCGACTACAAATTATTTGTTCTTATAGTACATTAGGCGTTAAGTAGAACTCGGCACAAATATGCCTTCGGTCTTACGAGGATAGAGCTGGAAATCATACGCAAAGGTGTACACATAACCTTTAATTTATTTAAACAGAAAGAGATACTAATTCTGAGTACAAAGAATTTACAGTAGTAGTAGTAAGTATTACAATAGATAGAATAAAAAGCGTGGGGTGCACTTTATGTCGTTTTGATAGTTCTCTTTTTATAGTTGCCAATAATAGAATGGTTTCAATATACATATACTGCACTAAGCACCCCACAATTTTTACTCTACTGTAATATAAATTCTGTGTACTCAGAAATTATTTCCTCTTCTTTTAGTTAGCAATAAAAGCGTTTTTTTTTTGTTTTTTAAACTACGTGTATTACATTTGTTATTTATTTTAGTTAATAAGGGCAGTGGAAAACTCTTATCAAATTATTGCATTGTCATCGGTACTCGATACGTGTGCAAAGTTTCAAATTAGTCCGATTTCTGCAAGTTGGTGAAAATTGAGCTCAAATAATCAGTTTCATACATACAAACATGCAGCCCGAGCTAATAAAAGCGTGTTAAAAACTAGTTTTTTTCTCGTGAAAATTTATGGCTGCCGTAGTAAGCCCAGTTACGATCTGTTTACTAGACAAATCATCCCAATGAAATAAGTGGCAAATTAAGGCCATAAAAAATTGATTAAAAAAATATATCGGAAGATAACTACCGCGTCTTTACAATGAGAAAATTAAAATAGTAGTTCTATTTTATCTTGAGACCGGATTATATGTAAACTGCCATTATGTGCATGCAAATATGCAAGAAACCTGCTACAAATATGCACAAAAAATGCCTTAAATTATAAATAATATGCAAAATTTGACGATTATCTGAAGAAAATCATATTATTTTCTTTTTTAACGTAAAATTTTACACAAATTAATTAAATAAAAACTACTTACAGCATGTCCCTCGTTGATCATTACAAGATGTAGAACGTTCTGCTTAGTTCAACTGATCTAATGTTTGTTTACGTAGCTAACCGTATTCTGCCCTAATACATTTTTTTTAAATTTTTTCGTAAACACAGTGATGTTAGTTTTAATTCGATTCCATTCGATCAAAGTATGACCGCTAGTATTGAACAAAATATGCAATTGCACATGCAGACATGTAAGTCTTCTGTATTTTATTTTTATCAAAGGTCTTCCCTTGTAGGTGCGGTCTGCTCAAGCGCATCAATTTTACTGACAAGATAATGTTCCATCGTTTTCTTTTTCATCCGTATCGGTCTAGTCTTTTTTTATACTTTTGACATAAGTTACGTTTCATATTTGGTTACGATGATTGATTGGAAAAATTGCATGATTGGACATATTACAGAATAATCTTTAAATTATAGCAAAAAAATACTTAGGTATAATTAAGAAAAATTGAAAGTAACGTTGCTACAGTTATTTAAATTGAGTGTAATATTTTTGTTTGGTACTGTAATATTGGTGTTAGTCACTTGCGTACTGTTTTAAATACTTCTCGCGTGATTGTTGAGGGAGTTAGCTCATATGCGCATTATTAACAGTTTCAGTCAAATCTGTTGGCGTCAAACAAACTTCCTCGTCGCTAGAACCACATCGGCAGGCCCTGAGCTCTAGCTCAGCCCATAAAGCATAATCCAGCGGGTTGAGGTCGGGGCTGGAAGAGGGCCATTCGTTCGCCGCGATGAAGGCCGGCATATTTTCCCTCAACCACGCTTGGGTGGTTTTTGCTTTATGGGATGACGCTGAGTCCTGTTGGAAAACCCAATCCTTGTTGTGAAATAAAGTAAGGGACAGGGGTTTCACAACAGGCTCTAAGATGTCAGTTTGATAGTTCTTGGCTTTCACCTTGACGCCTTGTTGACAGAAATGGAGCGGAGTAACATCTTCATACGAAACTCCCCACCATGCCATCACACTAGCCGGATGATGAGTACGCGAGACATTCCGTGCTGAAGCTGGGACGTCCTTGCTACTTTTTGCATACACTTTATTGTTTAGTCGGTTGAACTTTTCTTCGGCAGTAAAGATTTTCTCATCGGTGAAGAGTATTTTCCTCGCATCGTGTCTCTTAAGCAGTATTGGACAACGTTCGCGTCGCAATTTACGAAGGCAATCGTTTAAAAAATGAACTTTCCTACGGCTATACGCCTTCACCTTAAGATCATATTTCAGTATTCTATTGACTGAAACGCGCGAAATATTAGTCTGCAGAGCTAGTTTTTTCTTAGTTCGACATGGATTTCGGCGAAGTCGCTCTCGGATGATTTTGATGTTCGCAGGCGTCCTTACAGAGCGCGGCCGACCACTCCTTTGGCGATCTTGCAAAGAACTTGTCTCCTTGTATCGTTTAATAGTGTAATACACACAGATCACCCCCAATAGATTCCGTATGTTGATTGTTTTTTATCGTCTCAAAGTCACCAAAGTTTGAGGTAAGTGCGAGTTGCGGGAAGCGTGACCATATTGCTGTGATTGGTTAGTTCAAGGTCAAACTTGCATTTGCTCCGCCCCCGTAAGTAAATAGTGATGGGACACGGTGTATCGACAGTTTTGATTTATTAAAGCAAAACGAGCTATCGCATTGTCACAATAACTTAGGATAAGATAATAAAAAATATTCCATACACTCAATATGTTTAATCAACATTTACATACAATATAGTCTACACATACTGAACTCAGTGAGGTGCACAAATCAAAAACTTTCAAAACTAATCATGTGATGATTTTTTCCATGTATTGACAACCATAAGAGACTTATTTATTTGACACCAGCAAAACCCAACTGAATTGAATACCGTATTAGAATTCGTTTATTTTTTTAACTACTTTTTAATATTTAAGGCACACCTGGTGGTAAACTCAAACTCAAACGTTTATTTGATAAGAACACAGTTAGTTGCTAAGTAAAAAACTATAAATTAAAAATTTGAAACACGATAGATTATATTTTATGCCTATCTCGATAGATTCCATAAGCAAGATACAATAATCAACGTTACTTATACCTTGGTATAAATTTATCGATAATCGCAATTTAACGCAAATTAATAATCGCAAATTTTATTGCACTTTAACAAAATACATCGACAAACATCGACAAATAATTTTGTCAGTACTGAGCAATCACTAGTATTACGTAAGAAAGAGATAGCTTATTATAAATTTATATTATAAATTTATATTATAAATTATATTATATTATATATTTATATTATAAATTTCACTTGAGAGAAAGAGACTTTTCAAAAAGACATCAACGCGTGCTTGTTTTAAAATGCACGATTACGACCATTATAACTTGAGCTGCTTGAGACTGGTAATTATAAATTATTATACTTACAGATGGAATGTGGTACCATCTTTTTTATATTTGATGTTCTCCACTTTCCACACCATTTTATTGCTCATGTAGCCATTTTCAAAAACTTTAATAAGCTATAAATATTTTCTATGGTATTAAAATACGCGTAACGCACGGGTCCAATGTTTGGTCGCTACTAACTTAGCGTCTCGAAAGATCGGCACGTAATGTAGCAAAAACAACCATGTGTGGTGACTTTTGATGGCCCTCTATGCGGAATCTATTGGGGGTGATCTGTGTACACGAAGTTACGGCTCACACCAAAAGTTTTTACCTCACGGAAAATCTCCATTGGTTTTTTTCCCGCCTTAAATAGCGAAATCACGGTCGTACGCAATTCTTTTGTTCTCTCCATCACGAGAAAATTGAAAGAAATGAATTTGAAAATCAAAGGAATTAAAAGTTAACATTCGAAATTCAAAATTAGAAAAATAAATAAATAGCAGCCAGTAATTTTTTATTTCTTTTTTTTTAGCACAAAGTTGGTTCAAAACTTATGAACACACGAGGTATGTTCTGCATCGCAATCTCAACGATTTCTTTTCCTTTTCAGCAAAGAATGCGTTATGCCCATGATTCCCCTGGGCCTGAAGGAGACGAAGGAGGTAGACTTCAGAGAGCCTTTCAAAGACTTCATAATGGAGCACTACAGCGAGGACCCGGCCATTTACGAAGACGCCATATCAGATTTCATGGACATGAGACAGGTAAGCGCCTTCACCTTTACACATCAACTAAAAATCTAATAAATTACTCGACAAACTACCAAACGGGAATAGTAAATTGCTCAGGATGATCTTGATAGAACAATGTGAGTCAGGAGTAATCCGCGCCTAATTTTCTTTTTCATAAATTGGTCGTATTGTAATGTAGATATTAATAGTGTCTGCATACTATAAATTATACATACTATGAATATATTATGGAAGTTTTGACAGATAGTAGTAGAATCTTGTAGATCCCATTAAAATTATAAATTAATGTAAGCAAACCTATCACGCATAAAAAAGTGTAAAGATGTTTGTCCGTCAATCACGCTGAAACTACTGAACGGATTTTGATGAAATTTGTTATACAGAGAGGTTATGAGCTGACTTGGGTGAGAGGATACTTTTTATCTCGATAAAATGCTCTCTTGGGATAAAACAGGAATCTTGGCAAGTCACTTATTTTTTAATACAACAGGCAGGACAACGTCTGCGGGATCGTCTAGTAGTAAAAAAGTCACAAAGTGATCGATAATAATCTTTTGTTTTCATATTTTAGTTTGGTCTAAGGCCCAGGGCACACCTACGGCATACCCTCACGCCAACTCTCGATTGTCTTTGATTTAGGTAGCCACGGCTATTAGTTGACATGGCACGCTATCAGTCGCGCCTCGCGTGTCGCAGCGAAAGAAATTCGCTTATGTGCCCTGGCTATTGTTACTAAATGCACTGTGCAGATTTCTAACTTTATCGGTTAATACCGTTTAGTTTTGTAAGTTAGTTTAGCTGAGCTGTTTCCGTTTCACTTAGCCGCTTGATTGGGCCATTGTGCGTATTTTTGTTTTAACCTTTTGGTTAACTACCGTTATTACCGGCCCTTAGTAAAGCATCTTACCAAACATTAGAGCTAACTTCCATTCATACATACCAGGGAATCTTCTACTGTCTTATCAATGACAATTTCAAAAGGTGAGTCATATGATTTTGCACAGACATTGTGTGCGTATTCCCTTAACAAGTTGGTTTCCATTACCAAAGAATTAATTATATAAAGTTGATTGCTATTGAAAACCCCTTTCTATTCTCTCCATTATTATTATTATTATTTCTTCAAGCTCATAACAGTACAGTGTTGTACTTCCAGTAGTACTTACTATAGGTCGAGCCAAAAAATAAATTTCTCAGAAACAGATCGGAGTCGAGAAGTTGGCGGTGTTACACTCCCGTTGGTCCTGCGCCTGATCTCTCTCCGGTCATTTCGGATTCGGATTGCCGTCTCCCTGAATATAAATGTGGAAACATAGAGTGCACCTGTGTATTACGCACACACTTGTGCACTACAATATATCCAGCGTAGTGGGCTGATCGCTGTTGAGATTTGCCGCCTTGGTGGAAATCGGCTAGGAGGATTTTTTTACTTACTAGAGTTTTTTTTTTCAGGCTATGCGAACGCCAGTGCGTTCGACTGCTGGCGTGGCTCTACTCTTCAAGTACTACAACCAGCTGTACTACATAGAGAGGCGGTTCTTCCCGCCAGACCGATCGCTCGGCGTCTACTTCGAATGGTTCGACTCGTTAACAGGTAACCAACTCATCATCATACCAAATAATGACAATCATTTACATGGGTGCACCCTGATAGACAACTAATGTTGAAATATACAATGAGGAGATCCACAATAGTTAGACTAGACAATGTTGATGGTGAAGAGCTCTATAGACAAGTATGAATGTGCTGATCTACATCAATATTATCAAGAGGAAAGATTTTATTACCTATTTGTTTGAATTGAATATCTATGAGAAAATCTACGGAACTAAATTTACAAACACCTTTGTCCTAAACACCGTTGTCATTTCCAGGAGTCCCATCGTGCCAGCGAACAGTGGCTTTCGAGAAAGCCTGCGTCTTGTTCAACATGGCTGGCATCTACACGCAGATTGGCGCTAAACAGGTGACAATCTTATTTTTATTTTATTTCATTTTTAATAGCACATCTGTTCTGTGACCTTACTGCTCAACAGCCATACAAAACTTTAACAGTTATGCATATATTTTTTTGCCAAAAGCTTGGATTACAAAGGATAAATCGAAAATAGAGGCCGCTATGAAGTAGGAATTTCGTAATTACATACTAAGTTTAATAAGTAATCTATTGCGTTAAAACGATGTCGATGTACAGATCGATGCACTAAACTGATTTTTTTCTTTGGAAACCAAGTTTTTGGTTGACAAATATTTTTTTTTTTATTCGGCATAGATGTCAAAATTTTGTAGATAGCTATGATTCTTACTGTCTGGCGCGATGGCGTTTCGTTCGTATTTTCGGGTCTAGCCAGCACGTTCGGTTTCACGACCAAGCTTGTAGGAGTAAAAGGGATAGCTACATCCAAACCTACGGACATCGGCTAAGAGAGTAGAGGGGCCTTTCATGATAGCAAGAAAAAACATCTTATCATTTTTGAATAGATGGAGTAATGTTAGAGGAAGGTTTAGTATAATAATATGCTCAATATATTAGAGGACCAAATTCCATATAATTATGAAGGAAACACATTCTTTCAGGAATTAATGAAATGATTTAGAATATAATTATGGTTGCTTTGCTTAGTTCAAAGTTATTTGTTCTTTTTTTATCTTCTCGCTTAAGAGGTAGCTCTTTGTATTTCGGCTCGTTTACATAATTTGGACAAGTTGTGAAAACCTATAAACATTTCTATTTGCATAAGCTCTGTAGCATAAGTGTAATGTATTATGTGGTTGGTTCTCCAATAAATAAAATAAATAAATGTAACCAATGAGCAAATAGTAAATAATAGTTGTTTGAAAGATCGAGAGCGTAACTCGTAGGACGTCTACACACTTAATGGGCAAATAGAAACAAATTAAATGTGGCGGCTTAAGTTACTGGTCAATCTGTAGAAACCTATGGAAAGCCAAATCCTATGAAAACATATGTAGGATCATTATCTTGAAACAAAAAGTGTAAATCTCTTGCAATATTTTTCGCTGTAGGATGCTGCACTTTGATAATCACCACCTTTTCTATTAAATATCTTTGATCACTACTAAAGCGCTGCGTCAGAAGAACCACCTAGTTTTGAAGGGACCTGGTGTCTCGTATTACAATTTTTTTCAATCCACGATAAGCACCAGACTTCAAAAACATATCTATAACAAGACCAATGTTTGTAGTACTTTTTGTGAAGAAATACAGTTTATTTTTTATTATTATCTTTATTAAAATGTTGTCTTAGGGAGGGTTTTACAATACAATTATAAAAGTAAAATATGAAAAATTATTCAAAAAATAAAATATTATAAAAACCTAAACCTAGCAAGCTGCCAGCAGTAGGCAGGACTCGAGCTACCCAACAGTTAAGGCATTTATTATTATTATTTTTATTCTGATACCATTTCAGGACAGGAACACGTGTGCAGGCTTGGACGGGGCGGTTGACGCCCTGCTCAGAGCGGCTGGTACACTACGGTACATCCATGAAAACTTCACCAACGCACCCTCAGTGGACCTCGCCGCTGATACGCTGCTGGTTTTGGGAGCTCTAATGACGGTGCGATTCATCTCGTCTGCCTATATACGTCCCTAACTATTGGTTATCGGGTCTATACGCGAACTATTTTAGCCGTGGTCACGAGCTGACTCAGCTCGTGACCACGGCTGTGTGCAATCCAGCCGAAACGTCGAGCAGTGAGTACCTAAATACTCATTAAAATATTCGCGTTGAGACCCGATAACCAATAGTTAGTGTTAAAATGCAACGCGAAAGTTTAAAATCCTATATACGTCCCACTGCTGGGTGTGCCCAGCAGTGGGACGCCCAGCAATGGCCTGTGGGCCATACCTCAACTATGAGGTGGTACGAGCCATACTCCACCACGCGGGCTCAGTGCGGTGGAGGGGTGTGTAAGGTAAGTAACCAACCTTACTGCCAGCTGTTATTAAGTCGCCCGAGGGCACCTGACCAGGCTTAATGACTAATAATTTGCCTATTATGAGGGACCAACAGATTAACCTGCCTTCCGAGGCACGGAGATGATTGTAAATAAACACCACTTAATATTTTTTAATAGCATATTTTTACGAGCTGACTCAGCTCGTGACCACAGCTGTGTGCAATCCAGCCGAAACGTCGAGCAGTGAGTACCTAAATACTCATTAAAATATTCGCGTTGAGACCCGATAACCAATAGTTAGTGTTAAAATGCAACGCGAAAGTTTAAAATCCTATATACGTCCCACTGCTGGGTGTGCCCAGCAGTGGGACGCCCAGCAATAGCCTGTGGGCCATACCTCAACTATGAGGTGGTACGAGCCATACTCCACCACGCGGGCTCAGTGCGGTGGAGGGGTGTGTAAGGTAAGTAACCAACCTTACTGCCAGCTGTTATTAAGTCGCCCGAGGGCACCTGACCAGGCTTAACGACTAATAATTTGCCTATTATGAGGGACCAACAGCTTAACCTGCCTCCCGAGGCACGGAGATGCTTGTAAATAAACACCACTTAATATTTTTTAATAGCATATTTTTATAATTAAATAAATATACAACAACATCAAATACATTGATCTGACTCCGTGGTAAGTAGCTTAAGCACTTGTTACAGAAATCAGAATCAACAGTGTATTACAAATAAACTTAAATAAATACATATACGAGTAACACCAAGACCGGTACAAACAGACCTGTTCATGCACACAAATGTTTGTGCAGTGCGGGGATCGAACCCGCGACCTCTTGATTAATAGTCAACATCTTGACCATTACACCAAAGTGGTCGTCACTATGGTATATGTCAATATGGTCAGAATGATCACCCATCCCAAACATGACTGCGCCTTAGGTTGCATAACTTTTTGGTATCACTACCAGAGCGCTACCATCACTGCGCCATACTACCTTTTGCCACAAGCACCTCGGTGATGGTGAGATGATGCATTTATTGCTTCCTAATGATGGATCCGACCCCCAGGGTCGTAAAGGGTGTTATAAGTTTGATACCTGATATATTAGTCGTTAAGCCTGGTCGGAGGCCCTCGGGCGGCTTAACAACATCTGACAGTAAGGTTGGTCACTTACCTTACACACACCCCTCCACCGCAGCGCACTGAGCCCGCGTGATGGAGTATGGCTCGCACCACCTCATAGTTGAGGTGAGGCCTGTGCCCAGCAATGGGACGTATATAGGCTGATGAATTGAATTGAATTGAATTGTCTGTTTATGTGTGTATATGTGGTTTAGTTTTTGTGTTTCTGCGTTTGTGTGTGTTTGTCTGTGGCATCGTAGCTCCCGAACGGATGGACCTATTTCAAAGCGGTTTTTTTTATTCGAAAGATAATGTTATCACGGTGGCTTTTAACTGTGACTTGTGAAAATCCGTCCATTCGTTGAAGCTCACCAGCTGGTTTGCTGGCTCATTCAGGGTTTTTAAACTGAAAAGTTTTTTTTTTGGATGCTCCATAAAGTATTAATCGAAATGTATGCAGTACAGAACACTAGTTAAGTAATCACCGCAAAATCATTTGCATTTGTTAAGTATTTTTATCGATTGTTAAATATTTGTAAAAATATTTCTCTCGTGTGATTTGCGGGTGTCTCCCACAATCATTGATGAAACATACGCTGGCTCAAAGCGTTAAAAAGCACTTACAAAATTCAACGACTCCATTAAGGTTCTCGGTAGCTCAGTGGTCAGAACATTGGACCGGACTTCCACCCCGATGACCGTAAATAATATTTTAAGTGTTAGTGTAAGCCGCCGACGTCGAACCCTTGCAATCGTGTAAGATTTGTTACCCGTGGAGGTTCCTCTCATGGGCTCGCAGATCACTTGCGAAACCGAATTTGGTTTTAAAGACAAAGAAGAAGAAAAGGAAGAAGTTTGTGAAGATAAAGTAGTATCGTAACTAATTAAATTTAACCCTTCCAGGCCCAAGCGCGCGAATGCCTCTTCGAGAAACTGCAGTTGCAAGCGCGGGAAGCGTGCGGCCGGGATCGGGAACTTCGTGACGACCTCGAAATGTGCTTGGACCTGGCACAAGAGAGTGCCCAGCTGGCTCACACGTACAACCAGCTGTATGAGAAGGTACCAAACCAACGGCCCCCACTGTTAGTGGTTCCACCTACCTTAGTTCGATATGATTGCCAATAATCTAATAGTTTTACGAACCAGATCGGTGGTCATATAAAACTAATCAGTCAGTCTTACCTGTTTGCTATAGACGACGCGACGCTCTAAAATGCTATGTACTGTGGGGTGAGCACGAACAAAAAACGTAATGTAAGTATTCGTAGCGTTAACCTATCGTTAACTTGACAATTTGTATGGGGAAACTGTTTGCTATAGATGACGCAACGCTCTAAAACGCTATGTACTGTGGGGTAAACACGAACAAAAATCGTTACGTATTCGTAGCGTTAACCTATCGTTAACTTGCCAATTTGTATGGGGAAACTGATTGCTATACATGACGCGACGCTCTAAAACGCTATGTACTGTGGGGTGAGCACGAACAAAAATCGTAACGTATTCGTAGCGTTAACCTATCGTTTACTTGTCAATTTGTATGGGGAAACTGTTTGCTTTAGATGACGCGACGCTCTAAAACGCTATGTACTGTGGGGTGAGCACGAACAAAAATCGTAACGTATTCGTAGCGTTAACCTATCGTTAACTTGTCAATTAGTATGGGGAAACGGTCATTGTCTGAAGTTTGGATGACACGAATACATTACGAAAAGGTTCGTGCTCACCCCACTGCTAACACTTGTGTTACAGATAACAGAATCAAAAGTGGTTTTACAAATAAACAGAAATTAATACATGAAACACCCAGACCAGTACAAACATACATGTTCATGCACACAAATGTTTGTACAGTGCGGGGATCGAACCCGCGACCTCTTGGTTAATAGTCAACTTCTTGACCATTACACCAAAGTGCTCGTCAAGTATGTAATTCAACTTAGCTTCACTAGACGGCGTGTCTGCCTACCTAAGACATTTTAGTCGAATTGATTGTAATAAAATTACTCTGTCAATTTGGTTCGGGCAAAGATTATCTAAATTAATATACAGTGTGAGTCTTCATAAAGAGTACATACTAAAATATGCGAAACTATGCTTAATTTTATCGACATAAAGCCTTTGAAGGCTTCCCCCTTGTTTTTATAATCGCCATTCAAACTTTTTGTCCAGTCAAAGGTACTTACTATGTTACACTAATTGCGTCAAAAGTCAGTTGATATGCGTTTAATATAGGTTCTGTTTTCACCAATTAAAAGCTTTTTAATTATCTATCGATAAGTGAGTAGGTTAAAAATAAAATAAAACAATTAAATTAAAAAATACGACTACTTTTAGCAGACATTAAAAAAACAGTCATTTTTCGAGAATTGCACTTTTTAACAAAAACTTGCCGCCCTATCTAATCCCTATCTATCTTATATCTAATCCCGTCATACAAAGGGTTGAGTGCCAAAAAAAGTAACCAACGTATATGTGTATTTTAATAGAGAATCAAAATAAAAATTACGAGTTAAAAGCATTACGATACATTTTGAGTAGGTAGGTAAATAAATAAATATTTCACAACAATCACACCAATTCTCTAGTCCCAAATTAAGCTACGAGGCTTGTGTTATGGGTACTAGACAACGGATAAACATACTTAAATACTTTTTTTTTGTAAATAAATACATATTATACATAGAAAACACCCAGACCAGTACAACACACATGTTCATGCATACATATGCTTGTACTGTGCGGGGATCGAACCCGCGACCCTTGATTTAGAAGTCCGACATGTAGACCACTGCACCAAACGGTCGTCAAAGGTATGTAATATATGAATGTATTTTTGATTTATTAATTAAGAAATCTGTATTTTTTGCCTGGTTTTGTTTTTTCATTTTATTGTAGTAAAAGTCTCTAATTGTACTTCAAAACTTTTTAATTGAACGATTCATTAATCCGGTTCTTGTTTTTGAAAATCATTGAGCTTGTCGAATGATATTAGTTAAATTACTACGCGAGTGACCAGTTTCATTCTCCATTTCCTTATCTGCATAATATTACCCCCTTCTCCTCAATATTAAATTCATTACGGCTTTTAAATGTTTTTTTTTCCTAGAATATCCTTAAAGGCTTTAGTCCTCCTTGTTAAAAACAATGCGCGACCTTCCATTGTCAATTACTCACTGAGATTCAAAACAAATACGAGCCTTGTGCCGAAAGTCGCCGAAAATCACCGAACGTTATAGTTGGCGTCCATGGTAACACATAACCGGAAATAATTTATTAAAAATTGATCATAATAACCGACATAAGCGAAGTTATTACATCCGACATTTTTTTCAAGAATTTTGTTGAAAACCGAACTATCGTTGTGTAATTACGTCGTAATAGGCGGTTGGACAATATAGGCGGTGTCTTAATAAACGGATTCTACGCACTTTTGTTCTTCAGGCAATGTGTCACAGAATTTGCAAAAATAGGTGGCGCGTTGGTTTCGCACGCTAGAATAATAATACTCGTGGATGCAATCCCTAATCCCTCCTAATAGTCTCGTTTCCACTATGAAAGAAATATTCAAAAACTGATTTTATATAAATAATTCATAATTTCAGATGTCATTAATATTTGTCTGCAGTTCATAAAATTAGATTGAAATTGAAATTCGATCACGCAGTCGGCATTGCAAACAATGACGTCAAAGTTGTAGTTATTCCCATACAAACTCTATGGAGAAAAGCGTTTTGTCACTGGGCACTGAGTTCCTTGCGCCGCTTCTTCTCAGCACTGGCCCAAATTGTCCCGAAGCAGTGGTAGGGTTAATTTATATGTTGGGACGTATAAAAGTGCTAATTGTTAGCTTACTTACAGAAATAAATTGATTTTATTGATAAAAAGTTCGTCAACGATTGGTGGTGTCAACTAACCTATTATTATATGTTACTCGTATTTAACCTAAAGTTATCTTAGTTTTATGATTTTTCGTAATAAGCATTCACGTTGCAAACGTGGCCTGCGCGTTAGTACATCAGTAGCAAATTTCAACAGGCTTTGCCAATGTCTGGGTGGCCAAGTGGTATAGGCCCACGGGCTAGATTCTCATGGATTCGGGTTCGATTCCCGCCTCAGACGGTTGATTTTTTCCTACTGCAAAAATATTATCCAAAGTTATCTTGTTGCAGATGCAATCGGAGGGTGTTTTCAACTACGTGCCATACTCGTGGGTCTCCCTCGTCCACGTTAAGACTGAGTATTATAAAGGTAAATTAGGAATAACCAAGTAATTTACTTATTTCAAGGTTTTAGAAAACATTTGTCACTTGTTTGGTTCATCCGACCTACAAACAAGAAACCACTAAGGTTACACATTTTATACTAAGACGGTTATCGAGAATTACAGTACCAATAATAATAGTCCTCCTGGCCGATTTCGAGCAAGGCGGCCAATCTCAACAGAGATCAGCTATCTGCGCAGCAGATATTATAGTGCACAAGTGTGAGTGCAATACACAGGTGCACTCACTGTTCCATCACTCTCAAAGTTCGGTGAGACGGCAGTCCGACATGACCGGAGAGAGATTAGGCGCAGGACCATCGGCTTAACGTGCTTTCCGAAGCACGGGGGTTTAACACCGCCAACTTCCCGACTTCGAGCTGTTTTTGAGAAATTTATGACATAAAATCTCAGAAACCAATTTTGGCTCGACCTGGGATTCGAACCCAGGACCTCTCGGATGTAAGGCAGAAACTTTGCCACTACACCAACGTCCACAGTACAGTACCAGTATCACTGTACGAATAAATGAGTCAGCAGTAGCAGCGCCTACTTGTCCTAGATGTCTCTGTCTCAAATGTCACCTCAAATATCCCTTGTACATACAAGTTTTAATTTTTCCGAGGTCTCAGGTTAAAAATACTGCTCATATTGAAATGGTTTTACGTTCAACATAATTTAGGATACTTTGAAATGGATTTTATAGTTATGACGACTTACTGGCGGTACCATGTTTATTCTAATCAGACTTTTCCTCTAAATATACAACATACATGCATTCAGCTGTAGAGTCGACAACAGCTATGATCAAGCGGTCTGAGGTACAGACGGCAAAACCGTCTGTTATGTAGGGTTTCGAATCCTACTAGGGGCAAATATTTGTGTGACGCGCACGAGGAATTTGTACATTGTCTTTGGAGCTGGATAATTTGTGTGTTCGTTGAAAACAACAATTTATTTATATTATTTGTTTTTATATAATTTGATTTGAATTAGATAAAGTCGTTTCAAATAGTACCTACATTAAGATTAGTTACTTAATTTCTAACGTGATGGAAGAGCGTGGCCTCCTGATACAGGCATTCTGTAATGCCTAATAGGAGACTACTTCATCTTGTTTTTCTTAATGATGATATTTGATTACGTAAATAAAGATTTTTATTTATTTATTTATTCCAGGATTAGCGCACCAGTACTGTGCTACTGGGTTGCTAAACGCGCCATCTGGTGTTAGAGCGCGGGAACGCCTAGCTGCTCTGTACACACCGACGGGCGACCGGAGCATCGATAACGGTTAGTGGTTGACGGCATTCCGAACGGAAATGACATGGGTTCGATTTTTCGAATGTTGAGTCAAGCAACATTCGAAATGTTGACTGACATTCGTAAGAGGATGGCTGGCGTAGTAGTGACACAGGCGCACACTAGTTCAGAAATAAAAAAGAGGAAATATGGGTCTATGTTCATATTTAGAAGCTTCGGAGCCTATTCAATTCAAAAATCAAACAATCAAATCTTTGCACTTTATATTATTAGTAGAATTAACAAAAAAAAGTCCGTCAAGTGCGAGAATGACTCTTCCGTTTAGTCTGTTCGATCCTGATGTATATAGTGCCGTTCGCTATGACCACGTCTCCGCACGACGCCGTCCCGACCGCCTTCGCTCGCTGGAACGGCCATTTGTACGGGAACTCGTCCAATATTATAGACATGTTTGACAGCAAGTAGTGACCCTGCAATATAATTCAATTCAAAGTTCAGATCAAACCAAAAAGAGGCAGAAACGGTACGCGCTAGTCGCGTGTTGTCCTGCTAAGCCGAGTCCGATGGACCTGCTCTGCTCCTAGTCATCGTCAGTACTGCGAGTTGTTCACACGCGCGTGCGTGTGCGGCCCATATTTAGGTACTCACTGCTCGGCGTTTCGGCTGGATTGCACACAGCCGTGGTCACGAGCTGACTGGTGGCTTGCGGCGTCGTCTGCTCGGAGCGGCCGCAGTTTCCAGATCCACCCTCAGATTTTCATTATTATAAATGTTAGTACAGTCCCCGCGACAAAAAACACTGACGATATCACTTTGTGTCTTTTTAGGAAAAATCACGTTATTAATCACTGGATACCATACCACGCTGATGACAATTTAAATCCGTCGTCCCGATTAAAAATGTTGTATTTCTTGATTTCAATCGCTTCACGTACTATGATAGTAATAACAATCGGTGGAGAGGATTTTTGGATCGTGCAGTTCCGTCCAGTGATTAGCACCTTCTTCCAGTAAATGTTCAGCAACCGCTGACTTGTTCACCTGCCGATTCTTTACAGCTGCGATATGTTCGTTTACTCTTTTAGCTATTGTTAGCTTAGTTTGTCCGATGTAAGATCTACCACAACTGCAATCAATCTTGTAGACACCAGGAGTTTGAAAGGGCACGACGTCCTTTGGCGACCGCAGAAATCTTGAAACTTTTGATAACGGAGTATATACAGTTTTAATGAAGTAATTTCTGAAGACTGTTTTATCCGTTAATAAAAAAGTTCGCGTTTAGACCCAATAACCAATAGTTAGGAATTTGGAAGCTCATAATAATACATACTGCCGCTTCTTTTGCTAGTGTCTTATACCAGCAATGTTGTTCAATCACAGACGACAAAACAAAACGTTCAAAGGGTTGAACCCCTTTGAAGCATTATTTTTACGCCATTCATACTTTTTTGGTGGGTATAACCTAGGGTAGCAAAGGTCATCAAGTCGGCTTAGAAATGACAAAATTACACACATCCAAAGTGTCTAGGGATCAACATATATTTTTAACTTATTGAGAGAAGAGCTCTGCTGAATATGGAGGGTATCCAGTCGCAAGAAGACCTTTTTTTGTTGTTGCAACGAACATGGGCGGCCATTCCACAGCGTGATTTGGATGAACTCATTTTGAGTATGCCAAACCGATGTTCTTGTGTTGTTAGTGTTCGCGGTAGAAACACGGATTATTAATTGTTTTTAAGTTACCCAATAAAATTTTAAAGAAAACTGTTATTTCAGTCTTTTTTCGAACTTTAATGTTAGTGGTTCAAATGTCAAAAATCCCTTTATTAGGTAAATGGCAAATTTCTTTATTAATGCAAAGGTGACTTGGTTTATCGTTACTGTAGACAAACGAAAACACTTTATTTGATGAATCCTTAAAGAACATTTTAATTAATATCAATCAGGAGAAAAGTTATTGCAAAAATATATGTTGATCCCTAGACACTTTTGATGTGTGTAGTTTTATGCAGTAATCCTTAGGGCTATACAAGAATGTTTAAATGGCGATATTATAATAAGTATACGATCTTTAAAGCTTCATGTAGTCCACGCCGGACGGGCCCGGCGCCGGTGCGGTTCCGGCGTCCTCTACATGAAGCCTATAGATACTCACAGTGGATGGAACCAATTTGAACCACATCAACTAAGACATTGTTTACTGTATTGTTTCACACTTACTGGTTTCACAGGGCATGGTATTTCTGATCTCTTAATTATTTCTGCCAGGATTTTTCCTAAATACGGGTCAGTTTTCAGAAACTCGCAAGTTTTCTTGAAGTTAAACTCTATAAATGTGGGCCTATATTCGTTGTGAAGCCACTCGAAGAAGCGCAAGTTTAACTGAAAAATTACAATAAAGATATTAATTTACGTCCGTTTTAAAAAAAAGCACTAGTGATTTTTGCATGTGGCGCCCTCTAGGACACATAAAGTATTACACAAGTGGCATACAACCACGGCTATCATCTAAACATCTCAATCTTTTTATACTTTTAAGTAGTCGGGTTTTATTTGTGGAACTTATTACTTTGATAGGTTAAACTTTGTTGACCTCTAAAAAATATCACAAAAATATATAGGTACAGTGTATCTTTAACAATTGAACCTATCGAGGAAATGGACATGAATTTCTAAAATATCTAAGCTGTATAAATTTATTTTTTAAATGTTTGACTATATACATTGGTCCACTATAAACAAGTACGGCAGTAATCGAGGGCAATTAAGACTTTTTTTTAAATTTTCCCAATCAGTGGTGCTAGCAAATGGTTTTATCAATTAAAATGATGTCATATTTAACTTACGGATATATTGTCCCCCCAAGTATGTTTTATAGTTGCTTCCACATTCAATACGTAATCGCCATTCCGTTTGGATCGCCTGATATTTGCTTTGACGTCTCCCATGTACGTTTCATTGACATATCCAACAAATACTCTTTCAGGTATCACTCGCAGATTGTTACACTAAATAAAAATTACATTATAGTATACATGACGCAGTATTTTATTATTGAAATTAACATTAAGATTTTTATAAAAAGGGTAATTACAATTTCACAGAACAGAAATAGAAAGACAACGACGACCAAATCACATATACATTTCATTGTAAAAAAAACTCCTTGCAACACAAAAAAATAATATTCGGACACCGCACTGTTCAAATCAGTTTTGAAATAATAGTACGCCTAACATGTTCACGTTAATTGGCGGAAACGAATTAAAGTTGATTCCCAATCACAATTTAATTTAAATACTTTAGGTTAGTTTAATGGTGTATTTGACTGTTTAAATAAATAGTAGTTCGGTATAATCACCCTAATCTTTGCCGATGTTTAGCAACAACACGACTTTGATGGCAGATTGGCTTTACATGCACCCAGTATGGGATTACAGGTCGTATGTAATCGTTAGTGTGCTCAGGCGATTTTTCCATAACTATAAGAGATATCTTAATTTTTTAAACAGATATCGAAAGTATATTACGGGGATCGGGGAACTCAGGGAATTACCCGTTTTGGTTACCTTAGCAACCCAGTATGATGATCACTTTCTGTTCCCATAACGAAATGAAGACTCGGATAATAGCAGCCTAGCTAAACCGCCAGAAATATAAATATATCGCCATATTACTAGTTGTTCAACTAGGCGTCCTGACTGGGAAAGTCACGAGTTTGAGTTTAACTTCGCAGGAGGCGCGGGTTCGACGCCTCTTACTTACTGCATGTTTTCTCCGCTACCGTGTGGCGGTCGCCCTATTCCTGTACTCACTGGCCGGCGACTGAAGCGTTGACAATGAATGGGTGGCGTAGTAGTTAGGACCGGCATCCTGAACGAAAATAACATGGGTTCGATTCTTGACGCCGATCACTCATCGCGCGCATTTACTTCTCCGTCACGTTTCAACCGCGCTTGCGACAAGTCGTGTGCCCAAAAGTGTTCGAAATGCCAAATTGTTCGATAATTAATTGCAAAAGCTGTTCAAAACTAGTGAGTCGTGTTCATGGAGGTATTTAATTTCATCGGTAAGTATTTTTATTGCACAAGAGTCGGTAATTTAATTTAAAATCATTTAAAACGATAGCATGTATTACTCTTGATACCTTACTTCGATAATTCCATATTTAAATATCTTTGTTTTATACGTGTTACATTAACGTTGTTACTAGGTAAGATCACTACTCAGTATTTAGCTAGCAAGCAATGTAATGCAAACGATTTAATTAAACGTTTAGAATCTAGCAATGTTCATGGTAGCTGCATTTTTATCATTTTCCTGTCAAATGAAGCAAATAGTGATGTATATTTGGTTTAAATAAGTCGATTTTACGATTAATCGATATTCCATTCAGTTGACAGGAAAATGAGAAAGGAAAATGAGAGAATTTACCGCACATTTTAAGGATGAGGACTTTATAGTAACAAAAAGCGCAGGCGCAAAAAGGTTACATAAAATAGCATATCCGACAGTCCAGGTGCTGTGTGGTACAGAAACAAAGAGGTATGTAGATAAATAGTAGTATATCATCTCTCTTTGTACGACTTAAAATGAAATTTATAATGTTGCTTTTATAGAAAATTTGTCATCAACATTTTATAGCTCGACAATGAGAAGAAAATGATTATACTCTGTCTGGACAGCGTATTATTTTTTCGGTGACATTTCTAAATATTTTTATGCAAATTATCGTTGTTGTACACATAAATGTGATGTACACATAAATAAATATTGTATAAAATAACATAATAATGATAATAATAGGCACAAAATACACTACATGTTTTGACGAGTTTTATGTTGAATAGGTAGGTACTAATATTAGGTGACCATCTGTCTCGTCTACAGATATAGATGTTTGTAGTCAATGATTTTTGCCATGTAAAAACAAAGTTACACCAAGCTATCCTACATTAAAATATTTCACAGACTGCACGCACGTCCTCTCTCGTCGAAGTATGTACGTTTACTAAAGATGTGTGAATGACATTATTCGAGTTATTCGATTGTAGAAGTCATTCGAATAATTCGAATAACCTTGCAAATCACTCGAATTTGACAAAAAGCAAAAACCATATAAGAAAGTTTAATTTACGACATAAATAACCGACAATAATTTAAATTAATAACAAAAAATAGTAGTATTAAACCATTCGATTGTTGGATTCAGTAACAATTGCCCATCTTTAAGGTTTACTGACTGACTCGATCGATCAAAACGATTTATGCGATTCTGTTGGCTCTATGTACATCACTAAACTGCTAGTATGACGTCATAGTAGGTATTTCAAAAATGGCATGCTCGGTTCCCATTCTATTTAGTGAATACATGTGGTTTCTAGTCTTATCGTATATCTGTGTTTCGGAGCCTATTCAATTCAAACAAACAAACAATAAAATCTTTCCTCTTTATATTACTAGTAATAATTAATATAAAAAGCCGTCAAGTGCGAGATCGACTCATCCGTTTAGTCTGTTCGATACTGACGTATATAGTGCCGTTCCCTATGACCGCGTCTCCGCACGACGCCGTCCCGACCGCCTTCGCTCGCTGGAACGGCCATTTGTACGGGAACTCGTCCATTATTAAAGACATGTTTGACAGCAAGTAGTGACCCTGCAATATAATTCAATTCAAAGTTCAAATCAAACCAAAAAGAGGCAGAAACGGTACGCGCTAGTCGCGTGTTGTCCTGCTAAGCCTAGTCTGATGGACCTGCTCTGCTCCTAGTCGTCGTCAGTACTGCGAGTTGATCACACGCCCGTGCGTGTGCGTGAGCGGCCCATTTTTAAGTTAACAATTGTAATGACGTACCGTATCTAATCTCCCTCTGTTTGGTTTGATCTTAAAACTAGAGCAGCTTTGTCAATCGCGAATCCCTGTTACAAAACCTACGGGTCATTTTAAATTAAAAATGAAAGAATATAGCATATTAATCCCAAAATATACGGTAAGTACCTCTTGTTTCAATTAAAGTTGTAAAATGCCATTCGAATTTTTGACACAGGAATTTGGAAGCATACCTAAAAACATACTGCGGTTCCTTTTGCTAGTGTACCTTAGGTACCTTTAGTACAAAATCATATACTAGCAATGTCGTTCAATCACGGACGACCACAAAACAAAACGTAAGGGGTTCAACACCCCCTTTGAAGCATTATTTTTACGCCATTCATACTTTTTGAGTGAGTATAACCTATAGTGGCAAAGGTAATCAAGTCAGCTTAGAAATGACAAAATTAGTTTTATGCAGTATCCCTTTAGGCTATACAAAAATGTTTAAATGGCGGTATTATAATAAGTATACGATCTTTAAGGCTTCATGTAGTCCACGCCGGCCGGGCCCGGCGCCGGTGCGGTTCCGGCGTCCTCTACATGAAGCCTATAGATACTCACAGTGGATGGAACCAATTTGAACCACAACAACTAAGACATTGTTTACTGTATTGTTTCACACTTACTGGTTTCACAGGGCATGGTATTCCGTATTTTCTAAATATTTCTGACAGGATTTTTCCTAAATGCCGGTCACTTTTCATAGACTCACAACCTCTCTTGAAGTGAAACTCTATAAATGTGGGCCTATATTCGTTGTGGAGCCACTCGAATAAGCGCATGTGTAACTGAAAAATTACAATATAGATATTTATGTCCGTATTAAAAAGGCAATAGTGATTTTCACCCGACTATGTCGAAGCAATAAGCAAAAATAGGGTTATGATTTTGACCGGTATGTATGCATATTTGTATGTTCATGTGCACTCATAACTTCTAAACACTTCATCTTATTTTAACAAATGATAGGTTATAGGCTAGGATAGTTTGCAATTATTTGCTTATGGCAACATATTAAGTTATGAACAAAATCTTTTTTTGGAACGTATGAGGTCATGTTGGGTATCAAATGAAAGGGCTTAATAGCATAATTCAAATATATATATGTATACTATTATGATGAATCCGTCCGTAAATTAAATTAAATAAAAAATATTGTTCTAAAACTAAAACAAAACTATGAGTCGTATACCACGTTCCCTTTAGATATTAGTGCTAAAATATTGTTCGACCACAGCTATCATCTAAACAGCTCAATCTCGTTTCATACTTTTGAGTAGTCAGGTTTTAGTTGCGGAACTTATTACTTGATAGGTTAAACTTTGTCAACCTCTAAAAACATCGCACAAAGTATGTAGGTATCTGTAGGTTCTTATCTTTTTTTTGTAAATGGCTGACTATATAAATAGGTGCACTATCAACAAGTCCGGCAGTCATCGCGGGAAACTAATAGATTTTCTTTAATTTTTTCCAATCAGTGGTGCTAGCAAATGGTTTTAATCAAAATGATGTCTTATATTACTTACGGATATATTGTCCCCCCAAGTATGTTTTATAGTTGCTTCCACATTCAATACGTAATCGCCATTCCGTTTGGATCGCCTGATATTGGCTTTGACGTCTTTTATGTATGTTTCATTGACAAAGTCAACATATACTCTTTCAGGTATCACTCGCAGATTGTTACACTAAATAAAAATTACATTAAAATATATATGTCGCAGTAATTTGTTATTAAGATTAACATTGAGATGAGATTTTATCTAAAAAAAGGGTACTTACAATTTCACAGAAAAGAAATAGAAAGACAACGACGACCAAATCACACAACCATTTCATTGTAATAAACTCCTTGAAACAAAAAAAAAATCAAAAAATATTCGGACACCGCACTGTTTAAATGGGTTTTCAATTAAAGTATGCCCAACTTGACTACGTTAATAGGCGGAAACAAATTAAAGTAGATTCCCAATAACAAATGCATTTAAATGCCTAGGTTAGCCTAATGGTGTATTTATATGTGTGAATAAATACTAGTTCGGTATAATTGCCCTAATCTTTGCCGATGTTTAGTAGCAACAGGACTTTGATGGCAGATCCCATACAGGGTGTATGTAATCGTTAGTGTGCTCGAGAGATTTTTCCATAACGATACGAGATATCTTATTTTTTTAAACAGATATCGAAAGTATATTACCTAGAAAGTAAAATGACACTGAGCAATCACACAAGTGATCTTGTTTTGGTGGGTTATTCCCTAAGTAACCCTCCGATCCCCGAGGCCCCCGTCCCGGTGAACCCCGAAAATGATTTTTAAATTAAATTCATTAAAATAACATAATCTGGGTTTTCAGGGAACTCCTCGAGGATCGGGGTACTCAGGGAATTACCCGTTTTGGTTACCCTAGCAACCCAGTATGATGATCACTTTCTGTTCCCATAACGAAATGAAGACCCGGATAATAGGTAGCAGCCTAGCTAAACCGCCGGAAATATAAATATATCACCGTATTGCAAGATGTTCAACTAGGCGTCCTGACTGGGAAAGTCTCGAGTTTCAGTTTAACTTCGCAGGAGGCGCGGGTTCGACGCCTCTAATTGCATGTTTTCTCCGCTACCGTGTGACGGTCGCTCTCTTCCTATTCTCACCAGCCGTCGACTGAAGCGTTGACAATGAATTGGTGGTGTAGTAGTTAGGACCGGCATCCTGAACGAAAATGAAATGGGTTCCATTTTTGACTCAACATTCTGATCGAAAAGTTGACAATGGTAAGAGGATGGCTGGCGTAGTAATAAGTCAGGCGCACACTGTTTCAGAAATTAAATAAAGAGAAAATAGGGGTTCATATTTAGTAGTTTCTGAGCCAAATCCAAACAAACGAACAATGAAATCTTTTCTCTTTATATTGTTAGTATAGTATTAATTTAAAAAAGCCCGTCATTCCGTTTAGTCTGTTCGATCGAGGTACAAAGAGCCGTTCACTAAGTGCGTTTGGGGACGTCCCCAAACGACGCCGTCCCGACCGCCTTCGCTGTACGGGAACTCGTACGTTGTTTTCCCGCGATCAAACGTAACTCATGTCCTTTCTTAAGTCTCAAACTATCTCCTTACAAAAAAATTATTTAAAATATTTTACTGTTCAATAGTTCAGGCATTAAAGCGATCGGCCCATTCGAATTCTTTCATGGGCATGAGTCATTTTCCCCGCGATAATAAGTAAGCCTGTCCTTTCTCGGGGTATAAAAATATCTCCATACCAAATTTCATGCACATCGGTTCCGTAGGTTAGGCGTGAGTTACTTTCGCATTTTTAATATACTATACCTACCTACCTATCGATTCCAGGGTCTACCATCGCACCATCAATAAAGGAGCAAGAGTTTGACCACATGGCGCTGGGCCGGGCACACTTGGTCGAAGCGTTGTCGCTGTATGAAGAAGCGTTGAGGCTGCAAAGGATGTGCAGGTAAGTTTTGTTACAAGCATTAGTTTCAATCAATAAAAACTAGCTGTATGTACAGCCATTGTCCATACCAGTTAGACTTTTGCGATAAATAACGTCAGGATTATAAGATAACAGTGATTTGCCTTCCTAAGATATCACCGTGACTTTTCAAGAAGTAACAACGTTCTAAAGTAACGACGTTAATTTTTGTCGTTCCATCGTTCCAATATCTATTACTGTTTCAGTCACGCACATCACAACAGAAGCGTAGGAACGTAGGTAGGAACGAACTGTCCCGAGCGCGGCCGAACGATCACGAGCTTACGATTAGTTCCGAGTGTTGCCGAAGGCCCGATCCGCTCCAACCAAACGTCGCGTCCGTGACTAGCGTGATAAAATCGCCATAGTGACTAAAATAACCTAGGTGACAAAGTCACGGTGATTTTTCGACGTTATTTTTATGGAACGGTAACGACGGTCACGGTTATTAAAAATTAACGTTTTGCCCCAAGTTTATACCAAGTAAGTAAGTGGGTATATGTTTCTCGTACATGTTCAGTGTTCCACTTAAATCTAAACATATCAAACTCAAAGGTGACCTGACTGACGTAGTGATCTATCAACGCACAGGCCTAACCACTGGACGGATTGAGCTGAAATTTGTGGTGATGGTCCGTATATCCGTATCCATATCCGCTGATATCCGAGGGAAAATAATGATCTGTATCCGTATCCTTTTCTCTTTCTCTTTGATTTCTTAACTTATAAATTTTCTACTGATAGGATGAAATGCTATTTAAAAGTGATTTGATTAGGTAGATTAAAGAAACTATTGAATCGAATTTAAGAATTTTTGGCGTAGTAAGTTACTATACCAATAGTACGCACGGCCACACGTCAAGCTAATCACTGCGGTATCTTGTGCTTGCGTAATATAAGGGTGATTTTGTAACGAAAATGAGTAGCTTGATGTAGAGCCGTGTAACTCAAAGTTACTAATCAACTATCTTTATAATAAGATCAAAATCATAGAATGTTATGACATAACAAATTTAAAATAACGAGAAAATCAAAACTTCAACGTCAACAGTCGTTTCAAGAACTCGTGCGCTGTCACCGATTAAGTAAGAAATGAAGATGCGTATCCGTATCCGCGGATTTCGACACCAAATATCCGTATACGCATCCGTATCCGCGGATATACATTTTTAACGTTCCAGCATATCACTAGAAATTTGGCATGCCGGTTGATGTTATTATGACGTAGGCATCCGCTAAGAACGATTTTGATTCTACCCTCAAGGGGATAAATTAGGGGATGGAAGTATGTATGTAACTTTTTCAATTTCAAACCGATCGGACTTTTGCTGAGACGTCATAGCAGGCCTCTCTCACTCGATGTACTTGCGCGCGGTAATAGCCTACTCTCGCCCGCACCGACGTCGGTGCGAATTCAGTGGGCTGCCAACAGCCGTCGGACGCGCTCACGACGCACTATAATTATTCGTGTTACGCTTACGATCAATTTAGTTTTCATACGAACCAAATAAGTAATCTGTGCTTGTTGAACGTTAGCTTTATTTAAGAAAAATGACTTCAGGTGGTGGAAATTTATGTGCTGTTGATGAGTGTAGGTCGAATACTAAGAGAAATAAAACGCTTTCTTTTTTTAGTCTACCAGCTAATGAAGAAAATGTAATTATTACCCGGTAAGTTAGTAATTTATTTACAAAGTATAAAAATAAACAAATTAGTAGGTGGTACCTACGGGGTAAATTGGATAAATTCAGGTAAATTAGGGGTTCGGCTTTATTGAATTAAAATGTAATACCTACAGTGAAACATAGGTCAGTTACTTTATCGAAATAATACCTAAGTACCTATTATACCAATTAGTCTACTTTTTATGGGCTGCGCACCACCTACAAACTGTGTGTACCTACCTACCTACCTACTCGACGTGGTGGCTTAGTCGACTAATGACTAAATAATTAGCGAAAAGACTAGGTAGGTAGGTACCTACGTACTTGACAATAAAATTGACCGATTCTCGAAGTGTACCTACCTACTAATAATCTACAAACGACAGATTCCACAAATGACAGATTCGTTTTAGGAAGAGATAGCAAGAGTCACAATTAAGTAGCTCATAATTCGCTTGTTATACCTTATACAGGCTGAATTTCTTATTTCACATTTGTTATTCAATAATGTTATATTATTTTAACAACAGTCAATCAAATACCATTTTAGAAAAATGTGGTTGAAATATTTTTACCGAAAGTGTCAACCCTAGTTCGATTGTCACTCGGTCTCACGTCACGTGGTCTCGCGCAGCTGCAAAGCAATAGTGACTTTATACTCAGAGCTGCAGGTGCATTATTGTACGCGGCAGAAAAAGTAGTCTATTAACGCTGTAGGTATCGAAATTTTTCTATGGAGTGATTTATCGGTTACGTAGTAACTATTTAGTAATCTGTGGTCATAGTAAATATATGCATGCAAGCAAATATTTAATATAACGTAGGCGTGGCCTAAGAAAAGTTTTTTTTAATTCTACCCCTAAAGGTTTTATACCTTTTAATTCTACCCCTATTTTATAAAGGGGTTGCAAGTTTGTATTACTCGGTGGCGAAAAACTAAAGTCTGCTTGGCCGCTGGTAAGACATAAAGCGAAGTGAAGAAAATTACATTTGCTATTATTTTAGAAGTTTCTGCAAGTTCTCATTACGATCGAACTAAAATTGCCCACAAACTGTATTTAAATCCATTGTGATCACTTAAAATTATACGGACCCCTCGACCACATCGGGAAGCCACCTGCCAAATTTGGAATCTCTAGACCAGTCTAGCGGTTGGGGCTGTACGTTCATATCTCTGTCAGTCAGTCAGTCAGGACTTTGAATTTTATATGTATAGATAATCTTGCTTTATACATTATATTTTACTTCGTTACGGAGATTTTAAAGTCATATACATAAACTTGAGCTTTTATTGAAGGCTTGCGTTCATTTTAAGACTCGAGCTCTTTTGAAGGTTCGAGCTCTTTTGAAGGCTCGAGCTCTTTTGAAGGATCGAGCTCTTTTAAAGCCTCGCGGCATGGCTCAGAGAGACTACTGAGCTCACTGAGCCTTGCCATTCCGCCTCGAGGCTTCAAAAATAGGGCTCGATGCCCCGAGTCTTGTACATCACTAGCCGAAGCACGGCAACACAGGCTGGTGGGAAAGGAATGCTCTTACACAAATAATAAATAGAGATTGTCATACTCGTAGGTCTTATTTTTGCACATGGACCAAAGATTGTGACGGAACGTGCAGTGTAGAAGTTCTCAGTTCACTTGTGGCGACCTCTACCATTCGCCATCACAAGTGCATGCCTAACGGCAAGCACAACAGCGAGAGCTGATACGGTTCCATAAGGCTAGATGGCGCTGTTAGCCTAGTACCGGCCAAATAGTACTGGCCTAGTACCGCACATGAACCGCGGTATATAAGATTTCGATCCAGAATAATATAGATAGACAAATCAAGATGATGTCTATCGGACCTTGGTCCCCGACCATAACACCCGGTCGGTAGGAAGCGCTTCCCTTTAGCTTCCTAACTCGAAATCAGTTGCGCCAAATTGGTGACCCCGACGTGATTAACACCCTGGATCAGTTGCGCCAAATTGGTGATCCCGACGTGATCAACATTCTGGAGTCATCATCGTCGTCGCCCTCTCCTTCCTCTCGCCAACAGCTCTCCGCCAGCAGTCTCAAGCAAGCACTCTTTTACTATTATATTTAAATAATCTAGCCAATTTGGATAGTGCCCATCATCTGTCCTTAAGGTCAGATTCATGCAATGGACAAATCAATTTATAATTGTGTTGTCTCTGTATCAATACCATGATTGCGCGTAAATTGACGACCACTTAGGTGAAATGGTCAAGGAGTTGACTATTAACCAAGAGGACGCGGTTTCGACCCCCGCACTGTACAAACATTTGTGTGCATGAAACATGTCTGTTTGTACTGGTCTGGGTGTTGTAAGTATTTATTTAAGTTTATTTGTATTACCACTGTTGATTATGATGCTTAAGCTACTTACCACGGAGTCAGATCAATGTATGTGATGTTGTTGTATATTTATAATTGTTTGCATTGAGCACAAATTTCCAGAGTTAGGTCCTACTGTTCTGAATTGTGACAGGGACAAAATCGTTTTAGATCGGAGGCTTGTTTTATAAAAACGAAGGTATTGCTGGACAAAAGTTAGAGGAGACCTATGGATTCAACAGTGAACGTTCTACATAATATAACAGAATGATCATAGCAGAAGAGATTTCGGCCGTATAGACAAACTTCCAGTCTGTTCCGGATTTAACAAACACTAGCGCCTTTGTCCACTAACCCTTCCAATTGTGATTTGTCCCACAGGGAGCTGCGCGGCAAAGAAGCGCTGTCGCGGGCGGTGCGCGCGGCGCTGGAGCGCGCGGCGGCTGCGCGTGCGCTGGACGGCCGCGAACCGGACTTCGCCGAGCTGATCGACGCGCCGCACATACTACGTAAGTAAAGTCCCTTCTGTGGCGACTTCTACCGTTAATAGAAATAGAAATATTTATTTGCTCAAAACATGGTTGCAGTTACACGTACAATAATAAGTCCTCACATTTTACCAAAAATTCTTCTTCTTCTTCAGCCTGTGTAATGTATTTAAAAAAAAGACGTTTTCCTACCGAAAATCTATATTACATTAGTGGACTGTTTAGTGTTAGGAAGTTGTACATCATCATGACTACTCTTAAAGCACAAAAATTAATACCGTTTGATCCAAGCATCTCAAAAAGGCGGCGTAATGATGTTCTGGCTGTGTCTTCTGGCACCAGAACAGTGTTTGCTGGTAGGCAATTCAGTTCTCGCTCAGTGTTTCTCTATTGCAAAATAAATAGAGAAATATACATATATGGAAAAACATATTCAGAATGTTATGAATTAACTTAGCTTCACATACACGCACATTCTCACTGACACATACACACACCCTTCACACACACACACACACACACACACACACACACACACACACACACACACACAAAGAAATGTATTATGTAGATTTAAGGCTGATTTTGTTTTGTTTTGTTTTGTTAAATTTGGGTTTATATTGTTGTTATGTGTATGTAGATAAGGAAGAGCGAGATCTCCAAACACAGGCATAACTTGCTTAAATGGAGACCTCAATCAACCATGTTATTATGTATAAGTTAAAAACGAAATAAATTATTTATTATTATTATTATTTATTATGTGGACACCCATAGTCGGGTATAGGCCTCTTCATGAGCACGCCAAGTGTTGCGGTTCCGTGCCAAAAATTATGGCATGCAAATTGTTCGTAATAGTAGCTTTAAAAATATAATAATTATATGTCCATTTAAAGTCACACATACATTATTATTTTAGCAATTATGATTTTTTTTTAAATTACAAAATCTGATAATCGCCATCACGAGCGCATGCCCAACGGTGGCAAGCATATATCTCCATAGGCTAGATGGCGCTGTTAGCTTACTACCGCACATGAACCGCGGTATGAGATTTAGATCTAGAATAATGCAGATAGAAAAATCAAAATGATGTCTATGTATATGTATATTCATCTCGCTCGGAAAAAGGGCCCTAACTTCTTCGTGTGAAATTAAGCGTGTGTTAAAAGACGTAGGGTTTCATTGGAATTTTTGGATTAATGGGAAAACTCTCGGCTTATTTAAGGTTTTCATCCTTGTGCTATGTTTTCTAACACCATTCCATCGCCACCATAGGTACGCATCACCATAGGACCTTGGTTTCCTAACACCGGGTCGGTAGAAAGCGCTTCCCTTATGCTTCTTAATTTTTAAATCTGTTGCGCCAAACTCATAGCCTATTACGATCACGGCGGCCAATCTCTGCAGAGATCAGCCAACTACGCAGGAGATATTATAGTGCACAACCGTGAGAGCAATACACAATCGCCCGTCTTGCGAGAGATGCAGGTTCGAGTCCTGCCTGTGGCATTCCGAATTTATTCTTTGAGTGTATTTGTATTTCATGTTGTGAATTTGTTTGTGGTCCAAGTTAATCTCGTGTCGCTGTATAAAATTCTCGTGTCACAATGTTCGTTCCCGCACTCCTTCGAAACGGCTTAACTCATTCTTATGAAATTTTGTGAGCATATTGAGTAGGTCTGAGAATCAGCAAACATCTATTTTTCACATCCCTTAGTGATAAGGGTTGTACACAATAATTTATTAGACGACCACTTTGGTGTAATGATCAAAAATTTGACTATAAACCAAGAGGTCGCGGGTTCGATCCCTGTTCCCGGGTCCTTGTTTGTACTTATCTGGTTGTTTTATGTATTTATTTAGGTCTGCACTGTTGATTCTGATTTCTGTAACACAAGGGCTATAGCTACTTACCACAGAGTCAGATCAATGTATGTAATGTTGTTATATATATTATTTATATGGCAAAATGACGTTTGCCAGGTAAGCTAGTAAATAAATAACAATTTCACGTTTAAAAATTCCAGCATCATCAAAGTTCCAACTAGCGCTGACACCGCCCGACTTCGCGCAGCACCGCGTGGACGACCTCTTTAAGTCGCTGGGCCCGATCGCGGTCTTCTCGGCGAAGAGGCACTGGAGCGCGCCCCGGCTGGTCCAGTTGCAGAAGCAGGATAAAAGAGGTAATTTTCGGTCTATTCGTATGATGAAAGGACGACCTCTTCAAGTCGCTGGGCCCGATCGCGGTCTTCTCGGCGAAGAGGCACTGGAGTGCGCCCCGGCTAGTCCAGTTGCAGAAGCAGGATAAAAGAGGTAATTTTCGGTCTATTCGTATGATGAAAGGACGACCTCTTCAAGTCGCTGGGCCCGATCGCGGTCTTCTCGGCGAAGAGGCACTGGAGCGCGCCCCGTCTGGTCCAGTTACAGAAGCAGGATAAAAGAGGTAATTTTCGGTCTATTCGTATGATGAAAGGACAACCTCTTCAAGTCGCTGGGCCCGATCGCGGTCTTCTCGGCGAAGAGGCACTGGAGCGCGCCCCGGCTGGTATAGCTGCAGAAGCAGGATAAAAGAGATAATTTTCGGTCTATTCGTATGATGAAAGGACGACCTCTTCAAGTCGCTGGGCCCGATCGCGGTCTTCTCGGCGAAGAGGCACTGGAGTGCGCCCCGGCTAGTCCAGTTGCAGAAGCAGGATAAAAGAGGTAATTTTCGGTCTATTCGTATGATGAAAGGACGACCTCTTCAAGTCGCTGGGCCCGATCGCGGTCTTCTCGGCGAAGAGGCACTGGAGCGCGCCCCGGCTGGTCCAGTTGCAGAAGCAGGATAAAAGAGGTAATTTTCGGTCTATTCGTATGATGAAAGGACAACCTCTTCAAGTCGCTGGGCCCGATCGCGGTCTTCTCGGCGAAGAGGCACTGGAGCGCGCCCCGGCTGGTATAGCTGCAGAAGCAGGATAAAAGAGATAATTTTCGGTCTATTCGTATGATGAAAGGACGACCTCTTCAAGTCGCTGGGTCCGATCGCGGTCTTCTCGGCGAAGAGGCACTGGAGCGCGCCCCGGCTGGTCCAGCTGCAGAAGCAGGATAAAAGAGGTAATTTTCGGTCTTACGTATGATGAAAAAAAAACGGAGAAAATGACAAAACATGGTGCGATTGTTGGATGCTTAAGAGGCATATTATTATAACAAAACTTTCACAGCTAAGCAGTTTTTTTCCGAAAACGAAATACGGAGGCCGCAATGAAATAGGAATTTCCTTATGACATACCGCACATCTAGTCCTTTAAACTCATATTTAAATTCATAAATGTCAAAAATAAACATCTTTAAGCACTCAATAGATTCGTATAAAAGGAAACTTTTGGCATGGTTAACTTAATTTTAGATTTTTGACATTTAAGACTTTAAAGAACTAGATGTGCGATTCCTATTTAGTAATAATCTATTGCGTAAAAACGTTGTCGATGTACCATCACTGCAGTCCCGTTACAGGAATGAACTGTCTCTCCTGTCTCAGTGATATGTTTTTTTTTGTATTTTATGTAAGTAATTAGTTTGTATGTTTATAAAGTACGTAACTATAACTTGAGTTACATTGTAGAGAATGCATTCGGCATTAAGTCCGCCTTTGTACACATGTTTGTGCAGAATTTTAATTAATGAATTTACAAATGGAAAGGCCGAAAGAAAAATTCTGTTTAGTGCATCGATTTATCCTTTGATATATTTTATATAAGAACTATCTTCCCGCCAGCGGCTTTACCCACGTGGGATTCGGTTCTCTAATATATATCACTTCTTAGGTTGTGAAAAACTTGTCCAAATTTTAGTGTTAGTGGCCCAATAGTAATTTTAGTTGTCATAGTTAATATCAAAAACACACTCGTTTTCGTTCCATATTTTTCTAACAAAATAATTAATATTTTCTTGACAGCCCTATCACAGTTGCCAGCGCGCATACCACGCAACCTCTCTCTTTCATTCCAATCGTTCACTCTTTTTCGAAAGACGAGGGGGGGGCGCGGCGCGCCTTGTGCGACGCGGGTCAATGACCGACGAGATCAGCTGATCGCTGGACTTGAAAATACGTTTAAATCGTATCAATTTACAAAGTGACCTTGCTGTTATCACTTATCACGCATCGCTATTATTAAAAACCTACCTAGTCTTAAATAACTACTCATTAAAAGTAAAGTATATTTAGGTATGCTACGCCTTTAGATACGCCGCGCGTAGGGATGTCAAATTTATCAAAAATTGGTTGGGTTTGATTATTTCAGAAACTACCGTATGGAAAAAAGTTAATTTGACAAAATACTATGCTATTTTTTTACACGGTCAAATGTTCACGACCAAGTGACCTTATATTGAGCATGTTATTATACATATAAACATTCCTCTTGAATCACTCTATCTATTAAAATAAATCTACTTAAAATTCTGTTAAGTGTTTTTAAATATCTAATCATATTATTATAAATGCTATTATTAATGGCTGAGTAGGCCGAACTTTTGAAAATTTATAATAACTCAAGTGCAACCCTATTCTAAAGCAAATAAATTATTCTATTCTATACATACATACATAGGAACATAGGGACAGCCGCGGGAAGCGTCTTTGCTTTATAGGTACAATGTAGTGATACATATTGAACACGGCTTCAATTCCCACCCCAACCTAAAAATGGTAATTTGCAAAAACAATATTCTTATAGGTATACAAATTGTTCCCTCATTACAGGATCTAGAAGACAACGGAACGGCAGAGAAGAATACACAGAAGACAAGACAAGAAAAAGCGAGAAAAGAGACCGTTCAGAGGATAACAGCACGTACTACAACCAAATAATACGAAGCGATGAGAAATACACAGACGAAACGATATACGACAAGAAAAAACTACACAGAGTTATGAAACAAAATGGCGTCTACATAAACAGTTATAATAATAACAATAACAACTACGAATACCACCCGAAAGTGCTCGATTATGACTCCAATTCGTATAAAAATAAAGTTAACGAGACATTCGTTAAAGAAAAGGAAAATGGGGTGTTGAAGAATGGAGATGTCAATGGGAAGGTAAGTTGATCCAGCTTTTGAAAAGTAGGTTCTCAGTTTGTTTATTAAAATTTTTTCACATATCTTTGTAACTGTAACTTGGAATTTCGTAATTACATATTACATACATTTTAAGTAATCTTTTGCGTAAAAAAGGAAAATTCAGTTCAATGCATTGATCTGTACATTGACAATGTTTTAACGCCATTAATACGTATGTAATTACGAAATTCCTACTTTGCAGCGGCATCTGTTCGATTTTCGATTTATCCTATGTAATCCAATCCTTTGAAATCAAAATCGAATACAATTTGGCAAAAAATCTGCTTAGCTGTCGAAAATTGTGTGATATGCGTCTTAAGATATAACATGGGACGATTTCTAAAGGACTACCGTGACAGACTCTCTAAATTTAAAACAATATCTTTGCAATCCCGTCGCGATAGATATGACTTGCTTTGTCTACATAGAATTGTGCACTCGACAATCGACGCCCCAGATTTATTATCGTCACTCAACTTTAACACCTTGTATAGGTCGCGAAACCCAAACATATTTGCACTACAGGTATATAGGAACAACACCTCTTTTTTTTAATCCCGTGGTGAGGATGTGCCGTTCATACAACGAGTTGGCCCGCAGTGGTACAGACGTTGATTTGTTTAATGACAGTTTTCCCCGGTACAAAAAACTTGTTACGAACATATTTCAGAGTGATGATAAGATACCCTCGACCCTGCTCACACATTTACATAGATTTAAGAAATAGTAAATTAAATAGTAGTTTATATTATATATAATGTAGCATTATTTTATTAATAATATTGTAAACACGTGGTGTACACTGATCTTGGATTCCTGTACTGTTTTTAATTTTTTTAGTTAATGTATATTGCATATGTAATTAATTACAGATATCTGTTTGTGTACCAAACTTAAATAAATAAATAAATAAAGACTTGTCTGTGCAATTAAGTATTTAAATACATGCGGATAAACCAAAAAACCCACCAAAAAAGAAAAGTAATTAATAAATAAACATACAACAACATCACATACATTGATCTTACTCCGTGATAAATAGCTTAGCACTTGTGTTACAGATATCAGAATCAACAGTGATATTACAAATAAACTTAAATACATATGACACCCAGACCAGTACAAACAGACATGTTCATGCACACAAATGTTTGTACAGTGCGGGGATCGAACCCGCGACCTCTTGGTGTATAGTCAATAGTTATACCAAAGTGATGGACAAAGTGTTTAAATATACATGTTATCTATTATTTCAATCACAAATGTTACATCCTCAGCCAAGCAAAAACGGCAGGGAGAGGCGGAAAGGCTCGCTGAGGCGGGTGGCGAGCGAATACAACGTTTCGAGCCCGAAGGCCGACGATGAGGGATTCGGCTTCTCCGTCAGAGGCGACGCGCCCGTCGTGATCGCTGCCGTGGAGACAAACTCCCTTGCTGAGGTGAGCGCTAAAATTAATTCTGCCGTCAATAGCCAGTAAAAGTAACATTGTTTAAGGCTTACTGCCAGTCTTTCTACACGTGCAGCCTACATGGACCAGCTACACGCAGCGGGCATACGGCGTACATCCAGTACAACAATGCATTCAGGGCGCTGATGGGGCTACCACAGTTTTGCAGCGCTTCAACAATGTTCGCACAGGCACAAATATATTATTTCTACGCCATCATCCGAAAGAGTAGTGCCTCGCTGCTTCAACGCTTTACAAACCCGGAGCAGTACAAACCCGGGATTCCCCGATGATGCAAAGGTGGATGAAGCTGCATGCCAATTCATCGCCTTTTATTAAATACTAGCTGACCCGGCGAACTTCGTACCGCCTTAGCGTTGCAATGATTGAACAATGTCATCGAATGACAATGACATTAGTTACGCGCGTTTTTTAAAATATGCAAAATTAAATGTATATTTTACAATATTTCTGAGAGATTTTCTTAATATTTTTTCCGTAAGAACCTTCTCCTAATAACAAATACAACAAAAAAAGAATTAGTGAAATCGGCCCAGCCATTCACGCGTGATGCCGTGACCAAGGAAAACGGGTTTCATTTTTATATATACTCGTATAGAAGAACGTGTGTAAGATTTTTTTAATTTTATTTCATTTTTTATCATTATTTAATTGTAATTTATTTTATATTTGATTAATTATTGACTTGTATGTAAATTATGGATAGTGTTTATCTGAAATAAATGAATTTTAATTTAATAGCACAGTTGCAGTAAGTGCACTCTCAACAGTTTTATAAAAAACGCTGCAAAAGTTTTGATCCGAAAATTAAAGAAAGACAAAATAAATACATTATTTTTGTTATACTAAGCACCCTCAAAATTTCTTAATAATTACTCCTTGCCATTTCTTAGATAACCCATTTGCCTTTATTTTACTAACGGTTTTAACCCCCGACGAAGAAACGGGATGTTATAAGTTTGACCCCTATTCTGGCCGTGTGTGTGTGTGTGTGTGTGTGTGTGTGTGTGTGTCTGTCTGTTGCATCGTAACTCCCGAACATGGTACATCTTACCGGGCGAGAGTTCCTCTGAGGTCCTTAACCGAGACGTGGTGCGTGTATCGCCACCACTTAAGAACTCTGGATCGTTTTCAACTTAAATGCCTTCGTACCATCATGAAAATTAAATGGTTTGATCGGGTTTGCAATACCGAGGTTCTGCGGCGCGTCAATGTCGGTGGCATTGAAGCCTACTTAATGCGTCGGCAGCTTCGATGGTGCGGGCATGTGGCACGTATGGCGGAGGAAAGGGTGGCGAAGCGCATTTTTTATTGTGAGCTAGAGGAGGGTAAGCGAAAACCTGGCGGACCACTCCTCAGATACAAGGATGTTCTTAAGCGCCACATGAAGAGGTGTAATATTGAGCCCACCCAATGGGAGGGTTTGGCAGCACATCGCCCAGAATGGCGCGCGACTGTGAATAGGCGAGTCCGCGAGTTTGAGGAGCAGCGTAAAGCTGACCTCGACGCTAACCGCGATGAGTTAAAAGCCCCAGTCGCCGCAATTAACTAAAATTATGTGAGTGGCGCGCTCACCTGCCCCCACTGCGAACTTTTACTGCAAAAATCGGCACATCAGCCACTTACGAGCGCATCAACGCCAAACCGACTAGGAGTCGAAGTGGTCGCCATGGCCGAAAACGGTCGGATAGATCATTAGCTCCCGAACGGATGGACAGATTTTAAAGCGTTTTTTTTTAAGAGAAATTAATTATTTAGGTTTTAGGTTTCTCATGTTTCTCATGACTTACTGCTTCTCAAATTGGAAAATATGGGAGTGAGGGGATTGGCACATGATTGGTTAGAGTCTTACTTGCGGAACAGAAAACAGGCCGTGGAAATAGCAAGCCTAGACCAAAAGCTTAATGTGCATCAAAACAGATCACAGTTTCTTTTAAATACATGTGGCGTCCCTCAAGGAAGTGTTCTTGGTCCACTTTTATTTTTGCTTTATATAAATGACCTCCCTGATATAACTGACCACAAATGTATATTGTTCGCGGATGACGTTTCGGTAGTAATTCCGTTTAGGAAAGATATGGAAGTTTATGAATCCGACATAAATAAAACTATTAACAAAATTATAACATGGCTTAATGACAATAATTTGACAGTTAATCTTAAGAAAACTAACTATATACAATTTGGTACAAATCGACACACTAAACAAAAACTTGACATTAATTATAATAGAATAAATATTCAAGAAGTTGATAAAACAAAATTTTTGGGTATTATAATAGATGATAACTGTGATTGGAGGCTACAAATTGGAGCATTAAGAGAAAAAATAAACCGATACGTTTACGTTTTAAGAAGACTGCGGCAGACGTCCATGTTGCAGACTTCCCTTTCTGCATATCACGGTTATATTGGATCAATTCTGAAGTATGGACTTTTGGTTTGGGGAAATTCTAAAGACTTGGATTTACTATTTAAATCCCAAAAAAAGTGTATTAGGGCGATCTGTGGTATGTCCCCTCGTCAGTCTTGTCAACCTGTATTTAAGGACTTACATATATTGCCCTTACCGTGTTTGTACATTTATGAAGTTGTTATGTTTGTTAAAAAGAATATGAATTTGTTTAAAAAGAGAAGTGATATTCACAATAGAAATCTTAGAGACACAAATAAACTAGTCTACAATTGTCTGCCAAAGCTACAGCATTATCAAAATCAATGTGATGCCATGTGTGTCAAGATTTACAATGCCATTCCGAATGACATCAAAGAACTACCAATTGTATGCTTTAAAAGAAAGTTTGTAAAATGGCTTCGTAATAAGAACTTTTATAAAGTTAGTGACATTTTTAATTAATAATTAATCAATAATAGACTATTACTAAATTGACTTTAAATTAAATCTAAAGGGTTCATTATTAATATTTATATTTGCATGCCATATAAAAAGGTAAAACTTGAGTGCTATATTTTCCAATGTTAAACACCATCTGCATATTACCATGTTTTTGCAAATAAACGATTTCATTTCATTTCATTTCATTTCATTTCATTTCATTACCTAATCACGGTCATGGTTCTAAGCTATGGCTGGTGAAAATCCTATCAGCCGTTAAAGTTCACCAGCTGTTTTCCTGGCTCATGTCGGTGGATTTTTAATTAGATAGATAACTCTTATTGCACACAAAAAAAAACAAACAGAGCTGTTATTTTTTTAACGTTACAGATTGGCGGCATGCGGGAGGGCGACTTCATCATCTCCATAGGGGAGAAAGACGTCAAATGGAGCTCGCACGAGGAGGTGGTGCGGCTCATACAGCAGGCCGGAGACACGCTCACTATGAGACTGGCCACGCCCATGGACAAGAGTTTATTGAAGGTACGTGTTGTGGTTATCTCCACCTGCCTATGGTTCTACCTGCCTTGCGGCACAAGAACCGAACAAAGGTTTGGAACATGTTAAAAGCTTGATTGAAATATTTCTTACTAGATAATCCCGCAGACGTCGTCCTGCCCGTTGTTTTAAGAAAAATAGTCACTTGCAAATATTCCTGTTTTATCCCAAGGGAGCATTTAATCGGGATAAGAGTAACCTATCAGCTCAGACCCTGTCTGTATACCTAATTTCATCAAAGTCCGTTGGTTCTCTTTTCGGTAATTAGCAATAATTTAATTATTAATCTATTAACAAAACGGGTTGTATTATTTGTTTAGTTCTTATTTTTATTTGTAACACTTAGTATAATTATTACAAACACTCGTGGTTTACTTGTACTAAGTAAGTTAGTTAAGTGTTTTGTAACGGTTATTTATATGATAATATAAGGAAAAAAATACTTTTAGCGTATAGTTGATGGAATCAGGCGTTACTTTGCGGAAATCCATGACTAAAGCTGAAAAAGATGATTATTTTGCTTTAAATTTCCACTAAACGACGCCAGCGCAGGAACCAAAATACATCCAACTGTAATCACCTGAAAAAGGTAGAGCTTCCAGCTCTAACTTACAATACCTACAACTCATAACGTGACACAGAAGATGCACCTGGAATCACAACTCTGACACCAACAAAACACTCGACGCGTTTCGCCACTACACGTGGCAACCTCAGGAGATGTTGTCGAGCGACTTCCAGCTCTACCTTTTTCAGGTGATTACAGTTGGATGTATTTTGGTTGCCATCATTATCGTTTTCAACTTTCAGCGTAATTTACCGACAAACAAAGACACTTTCATATTAATAATATTAGTGTAATTTATTTTCGCAGGCATCACCGGAGACCCCTAGACAGTCAAACTCCAACCAGGGCTCTGTGTCGGCGGCGTCGACCGCGTCCAGCGGGTCCACCGCCATAACGGCCCGCTCATCGCGCCGCGCGCCATCTTGGAACCCGTTCCGACGCCACACCGCCCGCGAGAACAGCTCGCATCGCGGCTCGCACACTAGCAACGTTATATTTAGATGAGACACACACACACACACCGTCCTGCATTATCTATAATGCCGTTAACCCACATTTGCATGGCTTTTGATGGGGGCATTCTAATAACGAAACGATTCTGTATCGACCCATCTGACCCATATTTTCTATCTTATCTAGTTCCTGATGTAATTAATGAAAAAGGTCAATTTAATATAGAAATACTTAACGCTAACACAAATTTGTATATATTTCTGTAATTTACATAGCGTTGTAAAAATTGAAGCAACGTAAATTCCCCTAAAATATGGTTTCAATACTATTTTTAAGTTTTGAGTAGCTGGTCTATTTTTCCAACAGCATGAATTTAAATTCCCAAATTACTGAAGACTTAACTTTCGTACTTAGCGGCGTTTTAGCTAATGCAGGGCAGCGAAGCTGTCAGTCGTCATTCCACAAAAAAATACTACACTATTCAAGAGACCGTTCATACGCAGGGCGAATCGTTGGCCCAAAGACATGTCCCAATGTGTGGATCAACTCTTTGGCCTCAACTTTGCACGGTACATTTTTGCTAGGCCAACTTTGGCGCTAATGTATGGGTGGATCCGTGGTCACGCAAAAAGTGCAAGTTTTTCGCTCTTGCTACGCAATACCAACCATTAAAACCACATTATATTGTCTTGTGCGCTGGTTGAATCCAGATCGCTTTTTATATGACGCGTCATAATAATATGTGGTATATTTATACTCTAATATCATGAAGGTCACTCCAATATTTAAACTCCGACAGTTGTTGTATTATGTTGATAATTTAGCGACGCTAATTCTAAAGGTAGCTGTGCTCTGGCATATGCAACTATTATATATTTAGGTTCCTAAATATATATTTAGATTATGGGGACCTAATCTCGGCTATGATATTCCAAAGTGATTAATCTACTTAATCAATTTATTAATTTTATCTCTACTTCTAAGATAAAAATGTAGTTTATCTTTTGCATTTTTAACAGCTATTTACTTACTTACTCTATCTTCAAGAATGTATAATGTAACTACTACTATTCTAAAAATGTTTTTACATCACAATTCTCTGATTAAAATGAATTATTTTTTGTTACTTACTTATTTATTTCGGTCTATTAAAAGTTGGTTTATGTTTAAACTGTCGCTTCTTTATTTTATTAAAAAGACGTGTACAGGTTTAGTTTTGTTTAATGAGTTGGCATTTTTTCTCGTTTTTTTTTCATTTTATGAGGCAGGTACTATACACATCGTATTAATTTGTTTTTTTTTTATTATGTAAATATTTTTTCGCGTCACAATATATTTTTGTTGAATGTTGAATTATAGCAGTGTAGAAGGGTTCTGCTTGGAGATTGGTATCCGGCAGGTACTTCGTTCAGGATCGAGATTAGCGGTTGATGACGTCGATTCAGGGGGAGGGGGGGACGAAGAGGTGATTCGGGTCGCTAGCGCGACGTAATATCGAACAACGCCATCCAGACTATGTTGCATGACGTCTTATGTCTTTGGTTGACTCCGAATATTCCCGCGAGTCAAAAGACTACACCGTCATCTAGTGTCAAGTAGCAACGAACTAATCTCGAAACGAACGTAATTTTTCGTGATTTGGTTGCGATTGAATATTACTTTTTTCTATCATTGATCGCAACCAGATACCAATGTTAAAAATGTAGATTGTAAGCGAAATAACTTAAACATAGCAATTGTAAAAATATAAGTAATTTAGATTTAGTAACAACAACATGCGTGTATCTATGTAAAAAATATTAACTGATATGATAGTAGTACCTATAAATTTGTTATAAATGTAATCTTGGAGATCAATAAAGGTTATTTAAAAGAAGAGTCTTTACTTGGGCCCTTCCTGGATCATCACAATCTTCATAACAAACACCCCTACATCTACATCTACATCTTCACAAGAATAATCCTGGATGGAGTTCTTACAAAAACACTGTTTTGATGAAGTTTAAAACGTGTACGTAACGTACCTAGTGTAGTTGGGAAAGGATATTAGTGAGAAGTAGCTTTGACAAATGAATATAATACTCCTTTTGCTTCCAGCAAAAGCATACTCATAATCAGAGATAATATTAATGATTTATCTGAGTGTTCAGTTAAAGAATTACTCATCACTTTCATTACTTCTATAAAACAATCCTATTTTGTATTCCCGTCCATCGTAGCCAATAAAAATGATCTCATAGATACACTTAACTGTTAATGGGGAAGCTCGCCATAGCAGTACAGCATTTAATAAATAAATATGACCCCTTATTTAGTTATTTACAACAAAAATAGCTTCGTCCAAACTCTATTTTTTAAATTTCTGGATTCTCATGTGCCAGATAAAATAAGAATTATAGCTATAAAAATTAAAATTCAATAAAATTCATTTATTTCTGTAACTAGGCTAAGAACTAGCACTTTTACACGTACAGCTACGGTGTAGTACTTATTCGTTGAAAAGGGTCCGACACGTCAGGTTAACACAAAATGTAAATAAATCGCAAAATAATCTGTAAAACGTGTCTTACTTACATAAACCTTATAGAAAAAATATAAGCAAATGTTACTAAACTTAAACTTTATTGTACGTTTCAGGCAAAACTATTTCTTAAAGATTGAATAAATCATAATGTTTTATGTTGAAAATTGCTTGATTACCCTAACGCAACTAGTATAGTATAGCACTCACGTCGTGCAAAAAATCGGTTGTAGTTGTGAATTCCTGCTTTAACCCCTCAATGCGGTCGCGAATCATATGGTCTATGTCTGTTTTCATGGAGGAGCGCAGATTATTTAAGTAATACGAAAGAAAAGAATTCAGTTTTTCATCCATAAGTTGCGAAATTTTTCCATAGTTATTAATAATAATAATAATTATTTAATGCACAAGTACAATATTACATAAAATACAATAACAATAAATTAAACTTTAAGCAGATTGCATTGTGCAAATTGTAGATTGAAACGCACGAAAATTTTGCAGGGGTCCCCAAACTAGGCAGAGCCTGTGACTTGGGAGAACCAATAAACAACTATGTGAATACCCAATAATAAAAAATAAAATAAAAAACTTATCTTACTTAAAAAGATTTAAAATTACAAAGCAGCTATTTCTAATGCTATAACAAAATCGAAAAATACAACAATAAATAACAAACTATGCATCAACTCGTCATAATAATTTCAGTAGTGTCATAATCCAGCGTTAACAGCCATTTTACCAGAAACGATTTAGCTTCCGCGACAGTGCATGCCATGATGTTGCAAGAACGCAAAACGGAGTTGTAAATTTTTGCCCGAATGCGGTCCCCAAATCTACACCCGAACTGAGTGTTAACTGTGGGAAGAGGGAGAGCAAAAACTCGTTTTTCTAAAAGAGCCTTATACTGTTCCGAACAAATCAGTCTCTTGTGAGCTAGGAGAGAAGTTTTTAGGATGAAGATTTGCCGTACAGTAAGAACTTGAGTTTCTCTGTGGAGGTCTTCTGTGGGATATCTGTACGGTTTCTTAAAAGCTATTTTAAGAAGAGACCTGATCCACCGTTCAGCTGCCAGAAGAGTAGTCTTAGCAGCACTACCCCAGACCGGTACACAGTAACTGACAACCGATTCAGCTAGCGCCTTGTAAATCATAAGAAGTAAGTCCCTGTTGGCAATATCTCGGAGTATCTTAAAGATACCGGAAAAATTCCTGATTCTTTTAGTTAGTTGTTGGATGTGCTCTTTAAAATTTAAATGTTCGTCGACCATGACCCCCAGGTATTTGGTGACTGAGGTTCGGTATATGTACTCGCATTCACATGGTTGAGGTGAGGCCGGGCTACAGGTGTGTATTCTCATTTTATCCAAACATGTGGAGCCAGACGCTGCAGTAATGTGAAAACAAATGAAGTTCGTTTTATTATAATTTAGCGTAAGCAGATTTTTATTAAGCCAATTGCAAACTAACGACATTCCATATTGAGCGGATTGACATGCGCTTGACCAGTTGTTACATGTGAACAGAATTGCAGTATCGTCGGCGTAACATAGAATCTCAGCATTTGGTAGACTCAGATCGTGTAGGTCGTTCATGTAGATTATAAATAGCATTGGACCAAGAATGCTTCCCTGAGGGACACCGAAATGTATGGGAAGTTCTTTACTTTTATACTGTCCCACTCTTGTAAGCTGTCTTCTGCCTGTAAGATAACTTCTGAACCAATCAAGCGCAAGCCCCCTAATACCCAGACCCTCAAGCTTTTGGTTCAGTAGTCGTCTGAGATACGCCTCTAGACGTAGTTGCGGCATTTTTCTGATCATTACGACCGTCCGATCTATCTGCGCCGATTGGGTCCTGATCAAATGACTTGTTCATCGCGTCATCCACTGTCGGCAGTTGATTGAGGAGAACTGGGGTGTTACAAGTAACCCTATTTTTACGTTTCGTTATGTTAGTGCAGGCAGGTCATACCCCGGATGAAAGGAATTCCTTGGACAGAAATAAGAATTGGTTACTGCTTATATTCAAACATTTATAATGATAATCGTGTTTGCACATTCGACAGTGTAAGCAGCTATTATCTTCAAGATTCTGATTACAGGCATTGCAATTGGGATGATGACACCTATCTTAAGTATTTTCAAGAACATGGTGTTTAAAAAACATAGTCCCCATGAAGTTAATACAACCAATATATTTCAAAAAAGCTGTAGAAACCAATTTTTAAACACACAAAACGCAATAAATATTCGGTCAATTGACTCCGATTTCTGACACATGACCGTGACGTCACAATCATTTATTACCATACGAAATCTATGGAGACAGACCGTTTTGACAGATAATAAAATTGTATGTCAACGATTGGTGGTGTCGTCTAGCCAATTCATTGTTATAGGACATGCAGCGACCTCTATTGATGAGTGTAGAAATGAGATAATGTCAGCGGATGACTTGTATGAAACGGTTGCCAGACGGGGCGGAGATGCGCCGGCGCTGGTGGATGGTGTTGCGCACTAAATACAATAGATGGCGCCGCACTAACGCAACAAACGAGATTGCCACTAATTGAGTTATATGTTTGTGCGATAATATGTAGGTAAATTGTTTATTTAGAATTTTGACACTAGGCGAGTTCTGAGTTTTTACATAAAGAAATTAACACTTAAATCACCACTGTTCGTCGAGATAACATTTGATGAGCGCACTTAGGTATCAATGAACGCAAATCACAAGCACAGACATTAATGTACAAGAAATATACGAAGTTATCAATATTGAAAGTAGGACGATTGCAAAGCACTTTGTAACTCCACAAGCGCCACCTGGCGAAAAAAAGAAGTTTCTAGTCTATGGTGTATCTAGTCTATGGTGTTTCAGTCTATGGTGTTTCTAGTTCTTGATGTTTCTAGTCTATCGTGTTTCTAGTCTGTGGTATTTCTAGTCTATGGTGTATTCAGACTATGATGTTTCTAGTCTATGTGAGTCTAGTCTATGGTGTTTCAGCCTATGGTGTTTCTAGTCTATGGTGTTTCTAGTCTATGGTGTTTCTAGTTCTTGATGTTTCTAGTCTATGGTGTTTCTAGTCTGTGGTATTTCTAGTCTATGGAGTATCCAGACTATGGTGTTTCTAGTCTATGTAAGTCTAGTCTATGGTGTTTCAGCCTATGGTGTTTCTAGTCTATGTTGTTTCTAGACAATGGTGTTTCTAGTCTATGGTGTTTCTAGCCTATGGTGTCTGAAGCCTATGGTGTTTTTAGTCTATGGTGTTTCTAGTCAATAGTATTTCTAGAATATGGTGTTTTTAGTCTATGGTGTTTCAAGTATATGGTGTTCTAGTTTATGGTGTCGGTATTTTATGGTGTTTCTAGTCTACGATGTTTCAAGTCTAGCGTATTACTGGTCTATAATGTTTCTAGTATATGGTGTTTCTAGTCTATAGTGTTTCTAGTCTATGGTGTTTCTAGTCTATGGTGTTTCTAGACAATGGTGTTTCCATTTTATGGTGTTTCTAGACTATAGTGTATCTAGACTATGATGTTTCTAGTCTATGGTGTTTCTAATCTGTGATGTTTCTAGTCTATGGTGTTTCTAGTCTGTGGTATTTCCAGTCTATGGTGTATCTAGACTATTGTGTTTCTAGTCTATGGTGTTTCAGGTCAATGTTGGTTCTAGTATATGGTGTTTCTAGTCTATGGTGTTTCTAGTCTATGGTGTTTCAGTCTATGGTGTTTCTAGTATATGGTGTTTCTAATATATGGTGTTCTAGTTTATGGTGTCGGTATTTTATGGTGTTTCTTGTCTATGGTGTTTCTAGTCTATAGTGATTCAAGTCTATGGTGTTTCTAGTCTATGGTGTTTCTAGTCTGTGGTATTTCTAGTCTATGGTGTTTCTAGACTATTGTGTTTCTAGTCCATTGTGTTACTAGTCTATTGTGTTTCTAGTCTATGGTATTTCTAGTCTATGGTGTTTCTAGTCTTTTGTGTTTCTAGTCTATGGTGTTTCAGGTCTATGTGATTCTAGTCTATGGTGTTTTAGCCTATGGTGTTTCTAGTCTATAGTGTTTCTAGTCTATGGTGTTTCTAGTCCATTGTGTTTCTAGTCTATGGTGTTTCAATCTATGGTGTTTCTAGTCAATGGTGTTTCTAGTATATGGTTTTTCTAGTATATGGTTTTTCTAGTATATGGTGTTCTAGTTTATGGTGTCGGTATTTTATGGTGTTTCTTGTCTATGGTGTTTCTAGTCTAGGGTATTACTTGTCGATGATGTTTCTAGTTTGTGGTGTTTCTAGTCTATGGTGTTTCTAGTCTATGGTGTTTCTCGTCTAAGGTATTTCTTGTCTATGGTGTTTCTAGTATATGGTGTTTCTAGTCTATGGTGTTTCTAGTCTATGTGAATCTAGTCTACGGTGTTTCAGCCTATGGTGTTTCTAGTCTTTAGTGTTTCTAGTCTATGGTGTTTCAAGTCCTTGGTGTTTCTATTCTATGGTGTTTCTAGCTAATAATGTTCTAGTCTATAGTGATTCTAGTCTATAGTGATACAAGTCTATGGTCTTTCTGGTCTATGGTGTTTCTAGTCTATGGTGTTTCTAGTCTATGGTGTATCTAGACTATTGTGTTTCTAGTCCATTGTGTTACTAGTCTATTGTGTTTCTAGTCTATGGTATTTCTAGTCTATGGTGTTTCTAGTCTTTTGTGTTTCTAGTCTATGGTGTTTCAGGTCTATGTGATTCTAGTCTATGGTGTTTTAGCCTATGGTGTTTCTAGTCTATAGTGTTTCTAGTCTATGGTGTTTCTAGTCCATTGTGTTTCTAGTCTATGGTGTTTCAATCTATGGTGTTTCTAGTCAATGGTGTTTCTAGTATATGGTTTTTCTAGTATATGGTGTTCTAGTTTATGGTGTCGGTATTTTATGGTGTTTCTAGTCTATAGTGTTTTAAGTCTAGGGTATTACTTGTCGATGATGTTTCTAGTTTGTGGTGTTTCTAGTCTATGGTGTTTCTAGTCTATGGTGTTTCTAGTCTATAGTGTTTTAAGTCTAGGGTATTACTTGTCGATGATGTTTCTAGTTTGTGGTGTTTCTAGTCTATGGTGTTTCTAGTCTTTTGTGTTTCTAGTCTATGGTGTTTCAGGTCTATGTGATTCTAGTCTATGGTGTTTTAGCCTATGGTGTTTCTAGTCTATAGTGTTTCTAGTCTATGGTGTTTCTAGTCCATTGTGTTTCTAGTCTATGGTGTTTCAATCTATGGTGTTTCTAGTCAATGGTGTTTCTAGTATATGGTTTTTCTAGTATATGGTGTTCTAGTTTATGGTGTCGGTATTTTATGGTGTTTCTTGTCTATGGTGTTTCTAGTCTAGGGTATTACTTGTCGATGATGTTTCTAGTTTGTGGTGTTTCTAGTCTATGGTGTTTCTAGTCTATGGTGTTTCTCGTCTAAGGTATTTCTTGTCTATGGTGTTTCTAGTATATGGTGTTTCTAGTCTATGGTGTTTCTAGTCTATGTGAATCTAGTCTACGGTGTTTCAGCCTATGGTGTTTCTAGTCTATAGTGTTTCTAGTCTATGGTGTTTCAAGTCCTTGGTGTTTCTATTCTATGGTGTTTCTAGCTAATAATGTTCTAGTCTATAGTGATTCTAGTCTATAGTGATACAAGTCTATGGTCTTTCTGGTCTATGGTGTTTCTAGTCTATGGTGTTTCTAGTCTATGGTGTATCTAGACTATTGTGTTTCTAGTCCATTGTGTTACTAGTCTATTGTGTTTCTAGTCTATGGTATTTCTAGTCTATGGTGTTTCTAGTCTATGGTGTTTCTAGTCTATGGTGTTCCTAGTCTATGGTGTTTTTAGTCTATGGTGTTTCTAAACCATGGTGTTTCTCGTCGATGGTGTTTCTAGTCTGTGGTGTTTCTAGTCTATGGTGTTTCAGCCTATAGTGTTTCAGCCTATGGTTATTCTAGTCTATGGTATTTCTAGTCTATGGTGTTTCTCGTCTAAGGTGTTTCTAGTTAATAATGTTCTAGTCTATAGTGATTCTAGTCTATGGTGTTTCTAGTCTATGGTGTTTCTAGTCTATGGTGTTTTTAGTCTATGGTGTTTCTAAACCATGGTGTTTCTCGTCGATGGTGTTTCTAGTCTATGGTGTTTCTCGTCTAAGGTGTTTCTAGTTAATAATGTTCTAGTCTATAGTAATTCTAGTCTATGGTGTTTCTATTCTATGGTGTTTCTGGTCTATGGTGTTTCTAGTCTTTGGTGTTTCTAGTCTATGGTGTTTCTAGTCTATGGTGTTTCTAGTCTATAGTGTTTCTAGTCTATGGTGTTTCTAGTCCATTGTGTTTCTAGTCTAAGGTGTTTCAATCTATGGTGTTTCTAGTCAATGGTGTTTCTAGTATATGGTTTTTCTAGTATATGGTGTTCTAGTTTATGGTGTCGGTATTTTATGGTGTTTCTTGTCTATGGTGTTTCTAGTCTATGGTGTATCTAGACTATTGTGTTTCTAGTCTATTGTGTTCTAATCTATGATGTCATTGTATTATGGTGTTTTTAGTCTATGGTGTTTCTATTCTATGGTGTTTCTAGTTAATAATGTTCTAGTCTATAGTGATTTTAGTCTATAGTGATTCAAGTCTATGGTGTTTCTTGTCTATGGTGTTTCTTGTCTTTGGTGTTTCTAGTTTATGGTGTTTCAGCCTATGGTGTTTCAGCCTATGGTGTTTCTAATCTATGGTGTTTCTAGTCCATGGTGTTTCTAGTCTATGGTGTTTCTAATCCATGGTGTTTCTCGTCTATGGTGTTTCTAGTTAATAATGTTCTAGTCTATAGTGATTCTAGTCTATGGTGTTTCTAGTCTATGGTGTTTCTAGTCTAGGGTGTTTCTTGTCTATCGTGTTTCTAGTCTTTTGTGTTTCTAGTTTATGGTGTTTTTAGTCCATGGTGTTTTAGTGTATGGTGTTTCTAGTCTATGGTGTTTGTACCGACGTGCATACTCACTTGGTATACTGTTAATAATTTGTTCCGGTTTGGGTTTCCAGTCATTTTCATTCTCACAATGTATGCATTTTGCGTGTATTATTATTCTTTTCCGTGGAATCTGTTTTCGTTCGCTTTTTACTGAAAAATAAGGAATTTCTAATTACGTGTTCATAAACGTCAAAGTTTGTATCACCTATAAATGTGATATTCCGCTGTAAAATAGGGAAAAAGGGTTATAACTAACTTTTAAATGGTTTTCCTTTTCAGCATAATTATTTCTTATTGTGAACACGATTTATTAGTATTTTTCCGAATTTTGTACTTTTTGACACTGTGTTTGACATTTTGAGTGACAGGAGTCTTATTATGTCTTTCTGAAAATTGACAACTTTTAGCAAAGTTTCAATACAATTTCCATTTCAAATTCTGCAAAGCACGAGTTTTTTCGCGTTCTATCCACGCTCTAAATTTGAACGGCCGGCCCTATATAAGCCCAGACCATCCATATCCGACTCATTCTATTCCTGGCTTCGATACTACAACAGTAAACTCTTTACTATACGACACTTCAAGAAGTACTTCAGGAAGACCAGGACTTCTCTACCTCCGGAAGGCCCTCACCCTCTACATTTCTGAGGACCGACCCCTCCTTGCCTGAGGAAGGACTGCAAGGAACTGAACCCTCCTATCCTGAGGAGGAACTGCGAGGGACTGAACCCTCCTATCCTGAGGAGGGCCTGCGAGGGACTGACTCCTCCTAGCCTGAGGAGGAACTGCGAGGGACTGAACCCTCCTATTCTGAGGAGGGCCTGCGAGGGACTGACCCCTCCTATCCTGAGGAGGGTCTCTGAGGGGCTATCCTCTCCTAGCCCGAGCGACTGCGAGGACTTGCCCCTCCTTACTCTGAGGAGGGACTATTCTTCTTTACCCCGAGGAGGGATTACCCACTTTGCTACTCGCTCCTATTAAGGAGGATTTTCACTTTACTCCCACGGAGGAAGCATTGCCTCCTCCTAAATTTATCTACATCGGATACATCAACTGCTTGCCTTTGCTGACAGAGCCATCGCGGCTACCTCTGCTGATCACCGGTGTCTTCACGGTTTCCGGCACAGCTGCGCTCCAGCTTCTACACCGCTGCGCATCGACGGACTACTCCAAGAACGCTTCGCTTCACTTCGGCGCCTCCGGACCCGCTTAATCTTGAGAAGACACCTACCCACGCCCACTCCACTCACTACACTCACTCATTTTCACTCATTCATTCCTCTCACTCGTCTAGGTTTCTTTTTATTTTTTTTCTGTTTTTCTTTTAATATAATTTGTTTGTTATTTCTCAATTCTTTTCGTTTCCCTTTTCCCTTCTTTGTCGCTTCACGACATGTTTCTAGTCTTTTGTGTTTCTAGTCTATGGTGTTTCAGGTCAATGTTGTTTCTAGTCTATGGTGTTTCTAGTCTTTGGTGTTCCTAGTTTATGGTGTTTTTAGTCCATGGAATTTCTAGTCTATGGTGTTTCTACTTTATGGTGTTTCTAATCCATGGTGTTTCTCGTCTAAGGTGTTTCTATTTAATAATGTTCTAGTCTACAGTGATTCTAGTCAATGGTGTTCCTAGTCTATGGTGTTTCTTGTTAATGGTGTTTTTAGTCCATGGTGTTTTAGTGTATGGTGTTTCTAGTCTATGGTGTTTCTTGTCTATGGTGTTTCTCGTCTAAGGTGTTTCTAGTTAATAATGTTCTGGTATATAGTGATTCTAGATTATGGTGTTTTATAGTCTATGGTGTTTCTAGTCTATGGTGTTTCTAGTCTATGGTGTTTCGTGTCTATGGTGTTTCTTGTCTATGGTGTTTCTAGTCTTTGGTGTTACTTGTTTATGATGTTTTTAGTCCATGGTGTTTCTAGTTTATGGTGTTTCTTGTATATGGTGTTTCCCGTCTATGGTGTTTCTAGTCTATAGTGATTCTAGTCTATGGTGTTTCTAGTCAATGGTGTTTAAGTCTTTGGTGTTACAAGTCTATGGTGTTTCTAGTCTGTGGTGTTTCTAGTCTATGGTGTTTCTAGTCTAAGATGTTTCTAGTTAATAATGTTCTAGTCTATAGTGATTCTAGTCCATGGTGTTTCTAGTCTATGGTGTTTCTAGTCTATGGTGTTTCCAGTCTATGGTGTTTCTTGTCTATGGTGTTTCTAGTCTTTAGTGTTTCTAGTTTATGGTGTTTCTAGCTAATAATGTTCTAGTGCATAGTGATTCTAGTTTATGGTGTATTTAGTCCATGGTGTTTCTGGTCTATGGTCTTTATAGTCTATGGTGTTTCTAGTCTATGGTGTTTTTAATCCATGGTGTTTCTCGTCTAAGGTGTTTCTAGTTAATAATTTTCTAGTATATAGTGATTCTAGTCTATGGTGTTTCTAGTCTATGGTGTTTCTAGTCTATGGTGTTTCGTGTCTATGGTGTTTCTTGTCTATCGTGTTCCTAGTCTTTGGTGTTTCTAGTTTATGATGTTTTTAGTCCATGGTGTTTCTAGTCTATGGTGTTTCTAGTCTATGGTGTGTCTAGTCTATGGTGTTTCAAGTCTATGGTGTTTCTAGTCTATGGTGTTTCTAGTCCATGGTGTTTCCAGTCTATGGCGTTTCTAGTCTATGGTGTTACAAGTCTATGGTGTTTCTAGTCTGTGGTGTTTCTAGTCTATGGTGTTTCTAGTCTAAGGTGTTTCTAGTTAATAATGTTCTAGTCTTTTGTGTTTCTAATCCATGGTGTTTCTCGTCTAAGGTGTTTCTAGTTAAAAATGTTCTAGTCTATAGTTTTTCTAGTCTATGGTGTTTCTAGTCTATGGTGTTTCTAGTCCATGGTGTTTCCAGTCTATGGTGTTTCTTGTCTATGGTGTTTCTAGTCTAGTGTTTCTAGTTTATGGTGTATTCAGTCCATGGTGTTTCTAGTCTATGGTGTTTATAGTCTATGGTGTTTCTAGTCTATGGTGTTTTTAATCCATGGTGTTTCTCGTCTAAGGTGTTTCTAGTTAATAATGTTCTAGTATGTAGTGATTCTAGTCTATGGTGTTTCTAGTCTATGGTATTTCTAGTCTATGGTGTTTTGTGTCCATGGTGTTTCTTGTCTATGGTGTTTCTAGTCTTTGGTGTTTCTAGTTTATGATGTTTTTAGTCCAAGGTGTTTCTAGTCTATGGTGTTTCTAGTCTATGGTGTTTCAAGTCTATGGTGTTTCTAGTCTATGGTGTTTCTAGTCCATGGTGTTTCCAGTCTATGGCGTTTCTAGTCTATGGTGTTACAAGTCTATGGTGTTTCTAGTCTGTGGTGTTTCTAGTCTATGGTGTTTCTAGTCTAAGGTGTTTCTAGTCTATGGCGTTTCTAGTCTATGGTGTTACAAGTCTATGTTGTTTCTAGTCTGTGGTGTTTCTAGTCCATGGTGTTTCTAGTCTATGGTGTTTCTAGTCCATGGTGTTTCTAGTCTATGGTATTTCTCGTCTATGGTGTTTCTAGTTAATAATGTTCTAGTCTATAGTGATTCTATTCTATGGTGTTTCTAGTCCATGGTGTTTCTAGTCTATGGCGTTTCTAGTCTATGGTGTTACAAGTCTATGGTGTTTCTAGTCTGTGGTGTTTCTAGTCTATGGTGTTTCTAGTCTAAGGTGTTTCTAGTTAATAATGTTCTAGTCTATAGTGATTCTAGTCCATGGTGTTTCTAGTCTATGGTGTTTCTAGTCTATGGCGTTTCTAGTCTATGGTGTTACAAGTCTATGGTGTTTCTAGTCTGTGGTGTTTCTAGTCTATGGTGTTTCTAGTCTAAGGTGTTTCTAGTTAATAATGTTCTAGTCTATAGTGATTCTAGTCCATGGTGTTTCTAGTCTATGGTGTTTCTAGTCCATGGTGTCAAAGTTATCTTGTTGCAGATGCAATCGGAGGGTGTTTTCAACTACGTGCCATACTCGTGGGTCTCCCTCGTCCACGTTAAGACTGAGTATTATAAAGGTAAATTAGGAATAACAAAGTAATTTACTTATTTCAAGGTTTTAGAAAACATTTGTCACTTGTTTGGTTCATCCGACCTACAAACAAGAAACCACTAAGGTTACACATTTTATACTAAGACGGTTATCGAGAATTACAGTACCAATAATAATAGTCCTCCTGGCCGATTTCGAGCACGGCGGCCAATCTCAACAGAGATCAGCTATCTGCGCAGGAGATATTATAGTACACAAGTGTGAGTGCAATACACAGGTGCACTCACTGTTCCATCACTCTCAAAGTTCGGTGAGACGGCCATCCGACATGACCGGAGAGAGATCAGGCGCAGGACCATCGGCTTAACGTGCTTTCCGAGGCACGGGGGTGTAACACCGCCAACTTCCCGACGACGAGCTGTTTTTGAGAAATTTATGACATAAAATCTCAGAAACCAATTTTGGCTCGACCTGGGATTCGAACCCAGGACCTCTCGGATGCAAGGCAGAATAAATACGAAGTACGAATAAATGAGTCAGCAGTAGCAGCATCTACTTGTCCTAGATGTATCTGTCTCAAATGTCACCTCAAATATCCCTTGTACATACAAGTTTTAATTTTCCCGAGGTCTCAGGTTAAAAATACTGCTCATATTGAAATGGTTTTACGTTCAACATAATTTAGGATACTTTGAAATGGATTTTATAGTTATGACGACTTACTGGCGGTACCATGTTTATTCTAATCAGACTTTTCCTGTAAATATACAACATTCATGCATTCAGCTGTAGAGTCGACAACAGCTATGATCAAGCGGTCTGAGGTACAGACGGCAAAACCGTCTGTTATGTAGGGTTTCGAATCCTGCTAGGGGCAAATATTTGTGTGACGCGCACGAGGAATTTGTACATTGTCTTTGGAGCTGGATAATTTGTGTGTTCGTTGAAAACAACAATTTATTTATATTATTTGTTTTTTATATAATTTGTTTTGAATTAGATAAAGTCGTTTCAAATAGTACCTACATTAAGATTAGTTACTTAATTTCTACCGTTATGGAAGAGCGTGGCCTCCTGATACAGGCATTCTGTAATGCCTAATAGGAGACTACTTCATCTTGTTTTTCTTAATGATGATATTTGATTACGTAAATAAAGATTTTTATTTATTTATTTATTCCAGGATTAGCGCACCAGTACTGTGCTACTGGGTTGCTAAACGCGCCATCTGGTGTTAGAGCGCGGGAACGCCTAGCTGCTCTGTACACACCGACGGGCGACCGGAGCATCGATAACGGTAAGTGGTTGACGGCATTCCGAACGGAAATGACATGGGTTCGATTTTTCGAATGTTGAGTCAAGCAACATTCGAAATATTGACTGACATTCGTAAGAGGATGGCTGGCGTAGTAGTGACACAGGCGCACACTAGTTCAGAAATAAAAAAGAGGAAATATGGGTCTATGTTCATATTTAGAAGCTTCGGAGCCTATTCAATTCAAAAATCAAACAATCAAATCTTTGCACTTTATATTATTAGTAGAATTAACAAAAAAAAGTCCGTCAAGTGCGAGAATGACTCTTCCGTTTAGTCTGTTCGATCCTGATGTATATAGTGCCGTTCGCTATGACCACGTCTCCGCACGACGCCGTCCCGACCGCCTTCGCTCGCTGGAACGGCCATTTGTACGGGAACTCGTCCAATATTATAGACATGTTTGACAGCAAGTAGTGACCCTGCAATATAATTCAATTCAAAGTTCAGATCAAACCAAAAAGAGGCAGAAACGGTACGCGCTAGTCGCGTGTTGTCCTGCTAAGCCGAGTCCGATGGACCTGCTCTGCTCCTAGTCATCGTCAGTACTGCGAGTTGTTCACACGCGCGTGCGTGTGCGGCCCATATTTAGGTACTCACTGCTCGGCGTTTCGGCTGGATTGCACACAGCCGTGGTCACGAGCTGACTGGTGGCTTGCGGCGTCGTCTGCTCGGAGCGGCCGCAGTTTCCAGATCCACCCTCAGATTTTCATTATTATAAATGTTAGTACAGTCCCCGCGACAAAAAACACTGACGATATCACTTTGTGTCTTTTTAGGAAAAATCGCGTTATTAATCACTGGATACCATACCACGCTGATGACAATTTAAATCCGTCGTCCCGATTAAAAATTTTGTACTTCTTGATTTCAATCGCTTCACGTACTATGATAGTAATAACAATCGGTGGAGAGGATTTTTGGATCGTGCAGTTCCGTCCAGTGATTAGCACCTTCTTCCAGTAAATGTTCAGCAACCGCTGACTTGTTCACCTGCCGATTCTTTACAGCTGCGATATGTTCGTTTACTCTTTTAGCTATTGTTAGCTTAGTTTATCCGATGTAAGAACTACCACAACTGCAATCAATCTTGTAGACACCAGGAGTTTGAAAGGGCACGACGTCCTTTGGCGACCGCAGAAATCTTGAAACTTTTGATGACGGAGTATATACAGTTTTAATGAAGTAATTTCTGAAGACTGTTTTATCCGTTAATAAAATAGTTCGCGTTTAGACCCAATAACCAATAGTTAGGAATTTGGAAGCTCATAATAATACATACTGCCGCTTCTTTTGCTAGTGTCTTATACCAACAATGTTGTTCAATCACAGACGACAAAACAAAACGTTCAAAGGGTTGAACCCCTTTGAAGCATTATTTTTACGCCATTCATACTTTTTTGGTGGGTATAACCTAGGGTAGCAAAGGTCATCAAGTCGGCTTAGAAATGACAAAATTAGTTATATGCAGTAATCCTTAAGGCTATACAAGAATGTTTAAATGGCGATATTATAATAAGTATACGATCTTTTAGGCTTCATGTAGTCCACGCCGGACGGGCCCGGCGGCAGTGCGGTTCCGGCGTCCTCTACATGAAGCCTATAGATACTTACAGTGGATGGAACCAATTTGAACCACATCAACTAAGCTACTAACTAACATTGTTTACTGTATTGTTTCACACTTACTGGTTTCACAGGGCATGGTATTTCTGATCTCTTAATTATTTCTGCCAGGATTTTTCCTAAATACGGGTCAGTTTTCAGAAACTCGCAAGTTTTCTTGAAGTTAAACTCTATAAATGTGGGCCTATATTCGTTGTGAAGCCACTCGAAGAAGCGCAAGTTTAACTGAAAAATTACAATAAAGATATTAAGTTACGTCCGTTTTAAAAAAAAGCACTAGTGATTTTTGCATGTGGCGCCCTCTAGGACACATAAAGTATTACACAAGTGGCATACAACCACGGCTATCATCTAAACATCTCAATCTTTTTATACTTTTAAGTAGTCGGGTTTTATTTGTGGAACTTATTACTTTGATAGGTTAAACTTTGTTGACCTCTAAAAAATATCACAAAAATATATAGGTACAGTGTATCTTTAACAATTGAACCTATCGAGGAAATGGACATGAATTTCTAAAATATCTAAGCTGTATAAATTTATTTTTTAAATGTTTGACTATATACATTGGTCCACTATAAACAAGTACGGCAGTCATCGAGGGCAATTAAGACTTTTTTTTTAAATTTTCCCAATCAGTGGTGCTAGCAAATGGTTTTATCAATCAAAATGATGTCATATTTAACTTACGGATATATTGTCCCCCCAAGTATGTTTTATAGTTGCTTCCACATTCAATACGTAATCGCCATTCCGTTTGGATCGCCTGATATTTGCTTTGACGTCTCCCATGTACGTTTCATTGACATATCCAACAAATACTCTTTCAGGTATCACTCGCAGATTGTTACACTAAATAAAAATTACATTATAGTATACATGACGCAGTATTTTATTATTGAAATTAACATTAAGATTTTTATAAAAAGGGTAATTACAATTTCACAGAACAGAAATAGAAAGACAACGACGACCAAATCACATATACATTTCATTGTAAAAAAAACTCCTTGCAACACAAAAAAATAATATTCGGACACCGCACTGTTCAAATCAGTTTTGAAATAATAGTACGCCTAACATGTTCACGTTAATTGGCGGAAACGAATTAAAGTTGATTCCCAATAACAATTTAATTTAAATACTTTAGGTTAGTTTAATGGTGTATTTGACTATTTAAATAAATACTACTTCGGTATAATCACCCTAATCTTTGCCAATGTTTAGCAACAACACGACTTTGATGGCAGATTGGCTTTACATGCACCCAGTATGGGATTACAGGTCGTATGTAATCGTTAGTGTGCTCAGGCGATTTTTCCATAACTATAAGAGATATCTTAATTTTTTAAACAGATATCGACAGTATATTGCGGGGATCGGGGAACTCAGGGAATTACCCGTTTTGGTTACCTTAGCAACCCAGTATGATGATCACTTTCTGTTCCCATAACGAAATGAAGACTCGGATAATAGCAGCCTAGCTAAACCACCAGAAATATAAATATATCGCCATATTACTAGTTGTTCAACTAGGCGTCCTGACTGGGAAAGTCACGAGTTTGAGTTTAACTTCGCAGGAGGCGCGGGTTCGACGCCTCTTACTTACTGCATGTTTTCTCCGCTACCGTGTGGCGGTCGCCCTATTCCTGTACTCACTGGCCGGCGACTGAAGCGTTGACAATGAATGGGTGGCGTAGTAGTTAGGACCGGCATCCTGAACGAAAATGACATGGGTTCGATTCTTGACGCCGATCACTCATCGCGCGCATTTACTTCTCCGTCACGTTTCAACCGCGCTTGCGACAAGTCGTGTGCCCAAAAGTGTTCGAAATGCCAAATTGTTCGATAATTAATTGCAAAAGCTGTTCAAAACTAGTGAGTCGTGTTCATGGAGGTATTTAATTTCATCAGTAAGTATTTTTATTGCACAAGAGTCGGTAATTTAATTTAAAATCATTTAAAACGATAGCATGTATTACTTGATACCTTACTTCGATAATTCCATATTTAAATATCTTTGTTTTATACGTGTTACATTAACGTTGTTACTAGGTAAGATCACTACTCAGTATTTAGCTAGCAAGCAATGTGATGCAAACGATTTAATTAAACGTTTAGAATCTAGCAATGTTCATGGTAGCTGCATTTTTATCATTTTCCTGTCAAATGAAGCAAATAGTGATGTATATTTGGTTTAAATAAGTCGATTTTACGATTAATCGATATTCCATTCAGTTGACAGGAAAATGAGAAAGGAAAATGAGAGAATTTACCGCACATTTTAAGGATGAGGACTTTATAGTAACAAAAAGCGCAGGCGCAAAAAGGTTACATGAAATAGGTTACATATCCGACAGTCCAGGTGCTGTGTGGTACAGAAACAAAGAGGTATGTAGATAAATAGTAGTATATCATCTCTCTTTGTACGACTTAAAATGAAATTTATAATGTTGCTTTTATAGAAAATTTGTCATCAACATTTTATAGCTCGACAATGAGAAGAAAATGATTATACTCTGTCTGGACAGCGTATTATTTTTTCGGTGACATTTCTAAATATTTTTATGCAAATTATCGTTGTTGTACACATAAATGTGATGTACACATAAATAAATATTGTATAAAATAACATAATAATGATAATAATAGGCACAAAATACACTACATGTTTTGACGAGTTTTATGTTGAATAGGTAGGTACTAATATTAGGTGACCATCTGTCTCATCTACAGATATAGATGTTTGTAGTCAATGATTTTTGCCATGTAAAAACAAAGTTACACCAAGCTATCCTACATTAAAATATTTAACAGACTGCACGCACGTCCTCTCTCGTCGAAGTATGTACGTTTACTAAAGATGTGTGAATGACATTATTCGAGTTATTCGATTGTAGAAGTCATTCGAATAATTCGAATAACCTTGCAAATCACTCGAATTTGACAAAAAGCAAAAACCATATAAGAAAGTTTAATTTACGACATAAATAACCGACAATAATTTAAATTAATAACAAAAAATAGTAGTATTAAACCATTCGATTGTTGGATTCAGTAACAATTGCCCATCTTTAAGGTTTACTGACTGACTCGATCGATCAAAACGATTTATGCGATTCTGTTGGCTCTATGTACATCACTAAACTGCTAGTATGACGTCATAGTAGGTATTTCAAAAATGGCATGCTCGGTTCCCATACTATTTAGTGAATATGTGGTATCTAGTCTTATCGTATATCTGTGTTTCGGAGCCTATTCAATTCAAACAAACAAACAATAAAATCTTTCCTCTTTATATTACTAGTAATAATTAATATAAAAAGCCGTCAAGTGCGAGATCGACTCATCCGTTTAGTCTGTTCGATACTGACGTATATAGTGCCGTTCCCTATGACCGCGTCTCCGCACGACGCCGTCCCGACCGCCTTCGCTCGCTGGAACGGCCATTTGTACGGGAACTCGTCCATTATTAAAGACATGTTTGACAGCAAGTAGTGACCCTGCAATATAATTCAATTCAAAGTTAAAATCAAACCAAAAAGAGGCAGAAACGGTACGCGCTAGTCGCGTGTTGTCCTGCTAAGCCTAGTCTGATGGACCTGCTCTGCTCCTAGTCATCGTCAGTATTGCGAGTTGATCACACGCGCGTGCGTGTGCGTGAGCAGCCCATTTTTAAGTTAACAATTGTAATGACGTACCGTATCTATCTCCCTCTGTTTGGTTTGATCTTAAAACTAGAGCAGCTTTGTCAATCGCGAATCCCTGTTACAAAACCTACGGGTTATTTTAAATTAAAAATGAAAGAATATAGCATATTAATCCCAAAATATACGGTAAGTACCTCTTGTTTCAATTAAAGTTGTAAAATGCCATCCGAATTTTTGACACAGGAATTTGGAAGCATACCTAAAAACATACTGCGGTTCCTTTTGCTAGTGTACCTTAGGTACCTTTAGTACAAAATCACTAGCAATGTCGTTCAATCACGGACGACCACAAAACAAAACGTAAGGGGTTCAACACCCCCTTTGAAGCATTATTTTTACGCCATTCATACTTTTTGAGTGAGTATAACCTATAGTGGCAAAGGTAATCAAGTCAGCTTAGAAATGACAAAATTAGTTTTATGCAGTATCCCTTTAGGCTATACAAAAATGTTTAAATGGCGGTATTATAATAAGTATACGATCTTTAAGGCTTCATGTAGTCCACGCCGGACGGGCCCGGCGCCGGTGCGGTTCCGGCGTCCTCTACATGAAGCCTATAGATACTTACAGTGGATGGAACCAATTTGAACCACATCAACTAAGACATTGTTTACTGTATTGTTTCACACTTACTGGTTTCACAGGGCATGGTATTCCGAATTTTCTAAATATTTCTGACAGGATTTTTCCTAAATGCCGGTCACTTTTCATAGACTCACAACCTTTCTTGAAGTGAAACTCTATAAATGTGGGCCTATATTCGTTGTGGAGCCACTCGAATAAGCGCAAGTGTAACTGAAAAATTACAATATAGATATGTATGTCCGTATTAAAAGGCAATAGTGATTTTTACCCGACTATGTCGAAGCAATAAGCAAAAAAGGGTTATGATTTTGACCGGTATGTATGCATATTTGTATGTTCATGTGCACTCATAACTTCTAAACACTTCATCTTATTTTAACAAATGATAGGTTATAGGCTAGGATATTTTGCAATTATTTGCTTATGGCAACATATTAAGTTATGAACAAAATCTTTTTTTGGAACGTATAAGGTCATGTTGGGTATCAAATGAAAGGGCTTAATAGCATAATTCAAATATATATATATATATATATGTATACTATTATGATGAATCCGTCCGTAAATTAAATCAAAAATAAAAAATATTGTTCTAAAACTAAAACAAAAGTATCAGTCGTATACCACGTTCCCTTTAGATATTAGTGCTAAAATATTGTTCGACCACAGCTATCATCTAAACAGCTCAATCTCGTTTCATACTTTTGAGTAGTCAGGTTTTAGTTGCGGAACTTATTACTTGATAGGTTAAACTTTGTCAACCTCTAAAAACATCGCACAAAGTATGTAGGTATCTGTAGGTTCTTATCTTTTTTTTGTAAATGGCTGACTATATAAATAGGTGCACTATCAACAAGTCCGGCAGTCATCGCGGGAAACTAATAGATTTTTTTTAATTTTTTCCAATCAGTGGTGCTAGCAAATGGTTTTAATCAAAATGATGTCTTATATTACTTACGGATATATTGTCCCCCCAAGTATGTTTTATAGTTGCTTCCACATTCAATACGTAATCGCCATTCCGTTTGGATCGCCTGATATTGGCTTTGACGTCTTTTATGTATGTTTCATTGACAAAGTCAACATATACTCTTTCAGGTATCACTCGCAGATTGTTACACTAAATAAAAATTACATTAAAATATATATGTCGCAGTAATTTGTTATTAAGGTTAACATTGAGATGAGATTTTATCTAAAAAAAGGGTACTTACAATTTCACAGAAAAGAAATAGAAAGACAACGACGACCAAATCACACAACCATTTCATTGTAATAAACTCCTTGAAACAAAAAAAAAATCAAAAAATATTCGGACACCGCACTGTTTAAATGGGTTTTCAATTAAAGTATGCCCAACTTGACTACGTTAATAGGCGGAAACAAATTAAAGTAGATTCCCAATAACAAATGCATTTAAATGCCTAGGTTAGCCTAATGGTGTATTTATATGTGTGAATAAATACTAGTTCGGTATAATTGCCCTAATCTTTGCCGATGTTTAGTAGCAACAGGACTTTGATGGCAGATCCCATACAGGGTGTATGTAATCGTTAGTGTGCTCGAGAGATTTTTCCATAACGATACGAGATATCTTATTTTTTTAAACAGATATCGAAAGTATATTACCTAGAAAGTAAAATGACACTGAGCAATCACACAAGTGATCTTGTTTTGGTGGGTTATTCCCTAAGTAACCCTCCGATCCCCGAGGCCCCCGTCCCGGTGAACCCCGAAAATGATTTTTAAATTAAATTCATTAAAATAACATAATCTGGGTTTTCAGGGAACTCCTCGAGGATCGGGGTACTCAGGGAATTACCCGTTTTGGTTACCCTAGCAACCCAGTATGATGATCACTTTCTGTTCCCATAACGAAATGAAGACCCGGATAATAGGTAGCAGCCTAGCTAAACCGCCGGAAATATAAATATATCACCGTATTGCAAGATGTTCAACTAGGCGTCCTGACTGGGAAAGTCTCGAGTTTCAGTTTAACTTCGCAGGAGGCGCGGGTTCGACGCCTCTAATTGCATGTTTTCTCCGCTACCGTGTGACGGTCGCTCTCTTCCTATTCTCACCAGCCGTCGACTGAAGCGTTGACAATGAATTGGTGGTGTAGTAGTTAGGACCGGCATCCTGAACGAAAATGAAATGGGTTCCATTTTTGACTCAACATTCTGATCGAAAAGTTGACAATGGTAAGAGGATGGCTGGCGTAGTAATAAGTCAGGCGCACACTGTTTCAGAAATTAAATAAAGAGAAAATAGGGGTTCATATTTAGTAGTTTCTGAGCCAAATCCAAACAAACGAACAATGAAATCTTTTCTCTTTATATTGTTAGTATAGTATTAATTTAAAAAAGCCCGTCATTCCGTTTAGTCTGTTCGATCGAGGTACAAAGAGCCGTTCACTAAGTGCGTTTGGGGACGTCCCCAAACGACGCCGTCCCGACCGCCTTCGCTGTACGGGAACTCGTACGTTGTTTTCCCGCGATCAAACGTAACTCATGTCCTTTCTTAAGTCTCAAACTATCTCCTTACAAAAAAATTATTTAAAATATTTTACTGTTCAATAGTTCAGGCATTAAAGCGATCGGCCCATTCGAATTCTTTCATGGGCATGAGTCATTTTCCCCGCGATAATAAGTAAGCCTGTCCTTTCTCGGGGTATAAAAATATCTCCATACCAAATTTCATGCACATCGGTTCCGTAGGTTAGGCGTGAGTTACTTTCGCATTTTTAATATACTATACCTACCTACCTATCGATTCCAGGGTCTACCATCGCACCATCAATAAAGGAGCAAGAGTTTGACCACATGGCGCTGGGCCGGGCACACTTGGTCGAAGCGTTGTCGCTGTATGAAGAAGCGTTGAGGCTGCAAAGGATGTGCAGGTAAGTTTTGTTACAAGCATTAGTTTCAATCAATAAAAACTAGCTGTATGTACAGCCATTGTCCATACCAGTTAGACTTTTGCGATAAATAACGTCAGGATTATAAGATAACAGTGATTTGCCTTCCTAAGATATCACCGTGACTTTTCAAGAAGTAACAACGTTCTAAAGTAACGACGTTAATTTTTGTCGTTCCATCGTTCCAATATCTATTACTGTTTCAGTCACGCACATCACAACAGAAGCGTAGGAACGTAGGTAGGAACGAACTGTCCCGAGCGCGGCCGAACGATCACGAGCTTACGATTAGTTCCGAGTGTTGCCGAAGGCCCGATCCGCTCCAACCAAACGTCGCGTCCGTGACTAGCGTGATAAAATCGCCATAGTGACTAAAATAACCTAGGTGACAAAGTCACGGTGATTTTTCGACGTTATTTTTATGGAACGGTAACGACGGTCACGGTTATTAAAAATTAACGTTTTGCCCCAAGTTTATACCAAGTAAGTAAGTGGGTATATGTTTCTCGTACATGTTCAGTGTTCCACTTAAATCTAAACATATCAAACTCAAAGGTGACCTGACTGACGTAGTGATCTATCAACGCACAGGCCTAACCACTGGACGGATTGAGCTGAAATTTGTGGTGATGGTCCGTATATCCGTATCCATATCCGCTGATATCCGAGGGAAAATAATGATCTGTATCCGTATCCTTTTCTCTTTCTCTTTGATTTCTTAACTTATAAATTTTCTACTGATAGGATGAAATGCTATTTAAAGGTGATTTGATTAGGTAGATTAAAGAAACTATTGAATCGAATTTAAGAATTTTTGGCGTAGTAAGTTACTATACCAATAGTACGCACGGCCACACGTCAAGCTAATCACTGCGGTATCTTGTGCTTGCGTAATATAAGGGTGATTTTGTAACGAAAATGAGTAGCTTGATGTAGAGCCGTGTAACTCAAAGTTACTAATCAACTATCTTTATAATAAGATCAAAATCATAGAATGTTATGACATAACAAATTTAAAATAACGAGAAAATCAAAACTTCAACGTCAACAGTCGTTTCAAGAACTCGTGCGCTGTCACCGATTAAGTAAGAAATGAAGATGCGTATCCGTATCCGCGGATTTCGACACCAAATATCCGTATACGCATCCGTATCCGCGGATATACATTTTTAACGTTCCAGCATATCACTAGAAATTTGGCATGCCGGTTGATGTTATTATGACGTAGGCATCCGCTAAGAACGATTTTGATTCTACCCTCAAGGGGATAAATTAGGGGATGGAAGTATGTATGTAACTTTTTCAATTTCAAACCGATCGGACTTTTGCTGAGACGTCATAGCAGGCCTCTCTCACTCGATGTACTTGCGCGCGGTAATAGCCTACTCTCGCCCGCACCGACGTCGGTGCGAATTCAGTGGGCTGCCAACAGCCGTCGGACGCGCTCACGACGCACTATAATTATTCGTGTTACGCTTACGATCAATTTAGTTTTCATACGAACCAAATAAGTAATCTGTGCTTGTTGAACGTTAGCTTTATTTAAGAAAAATGACTTCAGGTGGTGGAAATTTATGTGCTGTTGATGAGTGTAGGTCGAATACTAAGAGAAATAAAACGCTTTCTTTTTTTAGTCTACCAGCTAATGAAGAAAATGTAATTATTACCCGGTAAGTTAGTAATTTATTTACAAAGTATAAAAATAAACAAATTAGTAGGTGGTACCTACGGGGTAAATTGGATAAATTCAGGTAAATTAGGGGTTCGGCTTTATTGAATTAAAATGTAATACCTACAGTGAAACATAGGTCAGTTACTTTATCGAAATAATACCTAAGTACCTATTATACCAATTAGTCTACTTTTTATGGGCTGCGCACCACCTACAAACTGTGTGTACCTACCTACCTACCTACTCGACGTGGTGGCTTAGTCGACTAATGACTAAATAATTAGCGAAAAGACTAGGTAGGTAGGTACCTACGTACTTGACAATAAAATTGACCGATTCTCGAAGTGTACCTACCTACTAATAATCTACAAACGACAGATTCCACAAATGACAGATTCGTTTTAGGAAGAGATAGCAAGAGTCACAATTAAGTAGCTCATAATTCGCTTGTTATACCTTATACAGGCTGAATTTCTTATTTCACATTTGTTATTCAATAATGTTATATTATTTTAACAACAGTCAATCAAATACCATTTTAGAAAAATGTGGTTGAAATATTTTTACCGAAAGTGTCAACCCTAGTTCGATTGTCACTCGGTCTCACGTCACGTGGTCTCGCGCAGCTGCAAAGCAATAGTGACTTTATACTCAGAGCTGCAGGTGCATTATTGTACGCGGCAGAAAAAGTAGTCTATTAACGCTGTAGGTATCGAAATTTTTCTATGGAGTGATTTATCGGTTACGTAGTAACTATTTAGTAATCTGTGGTCATAGTAAATATATGCATGCAAGCAAATATTTAATATAACGTAGGCGTGGCCTAAGAAAAGTTTTTTTTAATTCTACCCCTAAAGGTTTTATACCTTTTAATTCTACCCCTATTTTATAAAGGGGTTGCAAGTTTGTATTACTCGGTGGCGAAAAACTAAAGTCTGCTTGGCCGCTGGTAAGACATAAAGCGAAGTGAAGAAAATTACATTTGCTATTATTTTAGAAGTTTCTGCAAGTTCTCATTACGATCGAACTAAAATTGCCCACAAACTGTATTTAAATCCATTGTGATCACTTAAAATTATACGGACCCCTCGACCACATCGGGAAGCCACCTGCCAAATTTGGAATCTCTAGACCAGTCTAGCGGTTGGGGCTGTACGTTCATATCTCTGTCAGTCAGTCAGTCAGGACTTTGAATTTTATATGTATAGATAATCTTGCTTTATACATTATATTTTACTTCGTTACGGAGATTTTAAAGTCATATACATAAACTTGAGCTTTTATTGAAGGCTTGCGTTCATTTTAAGACTCGAGCTCTTTTGAAGGTTCGAGCTCTTTTGAAGGCTCGAGCTCTTTTGAAGGATCGAGCTCTTTTAAAGCCTCGCGGCATGGCTCAGAGAGACTACTGAGCTCACTGAGCCTTGCCATTCCGCCTCGAGGCTTCAAAAATAGGGCTCGATGCCCCGAGTCTTGTACATCACTAGCCGAAGCACGGCAACACAGGCTGGTGGGAAAGGAATGCTCTTACACAAATAATAAATAGAGATTGTCATACTCGTAGGTCTTATTTTTGCACATGGACCAAAGATTGTGACGGAACGTGCAGTGTAGAAGTTCTCAGTTCACTTGTGGCGACCTCTACCATTCGCCATCACAAGTGCATGCCTAACGGCAAGCACAACAGCGAGAGCTGATACGGTTCCATAAGGCTAGATGGCGCTGTTAGCCTAGTACCGGCCAAATAGTACTGGCCTAGTACCGCACATGAACCGCGGTATATAAGATTTCGATCCAGAATAATATAGATAGACAAATCAAGATGATGTCTATCGGACCTTGGTCCCCGACCATAACACCCGGTCGGTAGGAAGCGCTTCCCTTTAGCTTCCTAACTCGAAATCAGTTGCGCCAAATTGGTGACCCCGACGTGATTAACACCCTGGATCAGTTGCGCCAAATTGGTGATCCCGACGTGATCAACATTCTGGAGTCATCATCGTCGTCGCCCTCTCCTTCCTCTCGCCAACAGCTCTCCGCCAGCAGTCTCAAGCAAGCACTCTTTTACTATTATATTTAAATAATCTAGCCAATTTGGATAGTGCCCATCATCTGTCCTTAAGGTCAGATTCATGCAATGGACAAATCAATTTATAATTGTGTTGTCTCTGTATCAATACCATGATTGCGCGTAAATTGACGACCACTTAGGTGAAATGGTCAAGGAGTTGACTACTAACCAAGAGGACGCGGTTTCGACCCCCGCACTGTACAAACATTTGTGTGCATGAAACATGTCTGTTTGTACTGGTCTGGGTGTTGTAAGTATTTATTTAAGTTTATTTGTATTACCACTGTTGATTATGATGCTTAAGCTACTTACCACGGAGTCAGATCAATGTATGTGATGTTGTTGTATATTTATAATTGTTTGCATTGAGCACAAATTTCCAGAGTTAGGTCCTACTGTTCTGAATTGTGACAGGGACAAAATCGTTTTAGATCGGAGGCTTGTTTTATAAAAACGAAGGTATTGCTGGACAAAAGTTAGAGGAGACCTATGGATTCAACAGTGAACGTTCTACATAATATAACAGAATGATCATAGCAGAAGAGATTTCGGCCGTATAGACAAACTTCCAGTCTGTTCCGGATTTAACAAACACTAGCGCCTTTGTCCACTAACCCTTCCAATTGTGATTTGTCCCACAGGGAGCTGCGCGGCAAAGAAGCGCTGTCGCGGGCGGTGCGCGCGGCGCTGGAGCGCGCGGCGGCTGCGCGTGCGCTGGACGGCCGCGAACCGGACTTCGCCGAGCTGATCGACGCGCCGCACATACTACGTAAGTAAAGTCCCTTCTGTGGCGACTTCTACCGTTAATAGAAATAGAAATATTTATTTGCTCAAAACATGGTTGCAGTTACACGTACAATAATAAGTCCTCACATTTTACCAAAAATTCTTCTTCTTCTTCAGCCTGTGTAATGTATTTAAAAAAAAGACGTTTTCCTACCGAAAATCTATATTACATTAGTGGACTGTTTAGTGTTAGGAAGTTGTACATCATCATGACTACTCTTAAAGCACAAAAATTAATACCGTTTGATCCAAGCATCTCAAAAAGGCGGCGTAATGATGTTCTGGCTGTGTCTTCTGGCACCAGAACAGTGTTTGCTGGTAGGCAATTCAGTTCTCGCTCAGTGTTTCTCTATTGCAAAATAAATAGAGAAATATACATATATGGAAAAACATATTCAGAATGTTATGAATTAACTTAGCTTCACATACACGCACATTCTCACTGACACATACACACACCCTTCACACACACACACACACACACACACACACACACACACACACACACACACACACACACAAAGAAATGTATTATGTAGATTTAAGGCTGATTTTGTTTTGTTTTGTTTTGTTAAATTTGGGTTTATATTGTTGTTATGTGTATGTAGATAAGGAAGAGCGAGATCTCCAAACACAGGCATAACTTGCTTAAATGGAGACCTCAATCAACCATGTTATTATGTATAAGTTAAAAACGAAATAAATTATTTATTATTATTATTATTTATTATGTGGACACCCATAGTCGGGTATAGGCCTCTTCATGAGCACGCCAAGTGTTGCGGTTCCGTGCCAAAAATTATGGCATGCAAATTGTTCGTAATAGTAGCTTTAAAAATATAATAATTATATGTCCATTTAAAGTCACACATACATTATTATTTTAGCAATTATGATTTTTTTTAAATTACAAAATCTGATAATCGCCATCACGAGCGCATGCCCAACGGTGGCAAGCATATATCTCCATAGGCTAGATGGCGCTGTTAGCTTACTACCGCACATGAACCGCGGTATGAGATTTAGATCTAGAATAATGCAGATAGAAAAATCAAAATGATGTCTATGTATATGTATATTCATCTCGCTCGGAAAAAGGGCCCTAACTTCTTCGTGTGAAATTAAGCGTGTGTTAAAAGACGTAGGGTTTCATTGGAATTTTTGGATTAATGGGAAAACTCTCGGCTTATTTAAGGTTTTCATCCTTGTGCTATGTTTTCTAACACCATTCCATCGCCACCATAGGTACGCATCACCATAGGACCTTGGTTTCCTAACACCGGGTCGGTAGAAAGCGCTTCCCTTATGCTTCTTAATTTTTAAATCTGTTGCGCCAAACTCATAGCCTATTACGATCACGGCGGCCAATCTCTGCAGAGATCAGCCAACTACGCAGGAGATATTATAGTGCACAACCGTGAGAGCAATACACAATCGCCCGTCTTGCGAGAGATGCAGGTTCGAGTCCTGCCTGTGGCATTCCGAATTTATTCTTTGAGTGTATTTGTATTTCATGTTGTGAATTTGTTTGTGGTCCAAGTTAATCTCGTGTCGCTGTATAAAATTCTCGTGTCACAATGTTCGTTCCCGCACTCCTTCGAAACGGCTTAACTCATTCTTATGAAATTTTGTGAGCATATTGAGTAGGTCTGAGAATCAGCAAACATCTATTTTTCACATCCCTTAGTGATAAGGGTTGTACACAATAATTTATTAGACGACCACTTTGGTGTAATGATCAAAAATTTGACTATAAACCAAGAGGTCGCGGGTTCGATCCCTGTTCCCGGGTCCTTGTTTGTACTTATCTGGTTGTTTTATGTATTTATTTAGGTCTGCACTGTTGATTCTGATTTCTGTAACACAAGGGCTATAGCTACTTACCACAGAGTCAGATCAATGTATGTAATGTTGTTATATATATTATTTATATGGCAAAATGACGTTTGCCAGGTAAGCTAGTAAATAAATAACAATTTCACGTTTAAAAATTCCAGCATCATCAAAGTTCCAACTAGCGCTGACACCGCCCGACTTCGCGCAGCACCGCGTGGACGACCTCTTTAAGTCGCTGGGCCCGATCGCGGTCTTCTCGGCGAAGAGGCACTGGAGCGCGCCCCGGCTGGTCCAGTTGCAGAAGCAGGATAAAAGAGGTAATTTTCGGTCTATTCGTATGATGAAAGGACGACCTCTTCAAGTCGCTGGGCCCGATCGCGGTCTTCTCGGCGAAGAGGCACTGGAGTGCGCCCCGGCTAGTCCAGTTGCAGAAGCAGGATAAAAGAGGTAATTTTCGGTCTATTCGTATGATGAAAGGACGACCTCTTCAAGTCGCTGGGCCCGATCGCGGTCTTCTCGGCGAAGAGGCACTGGAGCGCGCCCCGTCTGGTCCAGTTACAGAAGCAGGATAAAAGAGGTAATTTTCGGTCTATTCGTATGATGAAAGGACAACCTCTTCAAGTCGCTGGGCCCGATCGCGGTCTTCTCGGCGAAGAGGCACTGGAGCGCGCCCCGGCTGGTATAGCTGCAGAAGCAGGATAAAAGAGATAATTTTCGGTCTATTCGTATGATGAAAGGACGACCTCTTCAAGTCGCTGGGCCCGATCGCGGTCTTCTCGGCGAAGAGGCACTGGAGTGCGCCCCGGCTAGTCCAGTTGCAGAAGCAGGATAAAAGAGGTAATTTTCGGTCTATTCGTATGATGAAAGGACGACCTCTTCAAGTCGCTGGGCCCGATCGCGGTCTTCTCGGCGAAGAGGCACTGGAGCGCGCCCCGGCTGGTCCAGTTGCAGAAGCAGGATAAAAGAGGTAATTTTCGGTCTATTCGTATGATGAAAGGACAACCTCTTCAAGTCGCTGGGCCCGATCGCGGTCTTCTCGGCGAAGAGGCACTGGAGCGCGCCCCGGCTGGTATAGCTGCAGAAGCAGGATAAAAGAGATAATTTTCGGTCTATTCGTATGATGAAAGGACGACCTCTTCAAGTCGCTGGGTCCGATCGCGGTCTTCTCGGCGAAGAGGCACTGGAGCGCGCCCCGGCTGGTCCAGCTGCAGAAGCAGGATAAAAGAGGTAATTTTCGGTCTTACGTATGATGAAAAAAAAACGGAGAAAATGACAAAACATGGTGCGATTGTTGGATGCTTAAGAGGCATATTATTATAACAAAACTTTCACAGCTAAGCAGTTTTTTTCCGAAAACGAAATACGGAGGCCGCAATGAAATAGGAATTTCCTTATGACATACCGCACATCTAGTCCTTTAAACTCATATTTAAATTCATAAATGTCAAAAATAAACATCTTTAAGCACTCAATAGATTCGTATAAAAGGAAACTTTTGGCATGGTTAACTTAATTTTAGATTTTTGACATTTAAGACTTTAAAGAACTAGATGTGCGATTCCTATTTAGTAATAATCTATTGCGTAAAAACGTTGTCGATGTACCATCACTGCAGTCCCGTTACAGGAATGAACTGTCTCTCCTGTCTCAGTGATATGTTTTTTTTTGTATTTTATGTAAGTAATTAGTTTGTATGTTTATAAAGTACGTAACTATAACTTGAGTTACATTGTAGAGAATGCATTCGGCATTAAGTCCGCCTTTGTACACATGTTTGTGCAGAATTTTAATTAATGAATTTACAAATGGAAAGGCCGAAAGAAAAATTCTGTTTAGTGCATCGATTTATCCTTTGATATATTTTATATAAGAACTATCTTCCCGCCAGCGGCTTTACCCACGTGGGATTCGGTTCTCTAATATATATCACTTCTTAGGTTGTGAAAAACTTGTCCAAATTTTAGTGTTAGTGGCCCAATAGTAATTTTAGTTGTCATAGTTAATATCAAAAACACACTCGTTTTCGTTCCATATTTTTCTAACAAAATAATTAATATTTTCTTGACAGCCCTATCACAGTTGCCAGCGCGCATACCACGCAACCTCTCTCTTTCATTCCAATCGTTCACTCTTTTTCGAAAGACGAGGGGGGGGCGCGGCGCGCCTTGTGCGACGCGGGTCAATGACCGACGAGATCAGCTGATCGCTGGACTTGAAAATACGTTTAAATCGTATCAATTTACAAAGTGACCTTGCTGTTATCACTTATCACGCATCGCTATTATTAAAAACCTACCTAGTCTTAAATAACTACTCATTAAAAGTAAAGTATATTTAGGTATGCTACGCCTTTAGATACGCCGCGCGTAGGGATGTCAAATTTATCAAAAATTGGTTGGGTTTGATTATTTCAGAAACTACCGTATGGAAAAAAGTTAATTTGACAAAATACTATGCTATTTTTTTACACGGTCAAATGTTCACGACCAAGTGACCTTATATTGAGCATGTTATTATACATATAAACATTCCTCTTGAATCACTCTATCTATTAAAATAAATCTACTTAAAATTCTGTTAAGTGTTTTTAAATATCTAATCATATTATTATAAATGCTATTATTAATGGCTGAGTAGGCCGAACTTTTGAAAATTTATAATAACTCAAGTGCAACCCTATTCTAAAGCAAATAAATTATTCTATTCTATACATACATACATAGGAACATAGGGACAGCCGCGGGAAGCGTCTTTGCTTTATAGGTACAATGTAGTGATACATATTGAACACGGCTTCAATTCCCACCCCAACCTAAAAATGGTAATTTGCAAAAACAATATTCTTATAGGTATACAAATTGTTCCCTCATTACAGGATCTAGAAGACAACGGAACGGCAGAGAAGAATACACAGAAGACAAGACAAGAAAAAGCGAGAAAAGAGACCGTTCAGAGGATAACAGCACGTACTACAACCAAATAATACGAAGCGATGAGAAATACACAGACGAAACGATATACGACAAGAAAAAACTACACAGAGTTATGAAACAAAATGGCGTCTACATAAACAGTTATAATAATAACAATAACAACTACGAATACCACCCGAAAGTGCTCGATTATGACTCCAATTCGTATAAAAATAAAGTTAACGAGACATTCGTTAAAGAAAAGGAAAATGGGGTGTTGAAGAATGGAGATGTCAATGGGAAGGTAAGTTGATCCAGCTTTTGAAAAGTAGGTTCTCAGTTTGTTTATTAAAATTTTTTCACATATCTTTGTAACTGTAACTTGGAATTTCGTAATTACATATTACATACATTTTAAGTAATCTTTTGCGTAAAAAAGGAAAATTCAGTTCAATGCATTGATCTGTACATTGACAATGTTTTAACGCCATTAATACGTATGTAATTACGAAATTCCTACTTTGCAGCGGCATCTGTTCGATTTTCGATTTATCCTATGTAATCCAATCCTTTGAAATCAAAATCGAATACAATTTGGCAAAAAATCTGCTTAGCTGTCGAAAATTGTGTGATATGCGTCTTAAGATATAACATGGGACGATTTCTAAAGGACTACCGTGACAGACTCTCTAAATTTAAAACAATATCTTTGCAATCCCGTCGCGATAGATATGACTTGCTTTGTCTACATAGAATTGTGCACTCGACAATCGACGCCCCAGATTTATTATCGTCACTCAACTTTAACACCTTGTATAGGTCGCGAAACCCAAACATATTTGCACTACAGGTATATAGGAACAACACCTCTTTTTTTTAATCCCGTGGTGAGGATGTGCCGTTCATACAACGAGTTGGCCCGCAGTGGTACAGACGTTGATTTGTTTAATGACAGTTTTCCCCGGTACAAAAAACTTGTTACGAACATATTTCAGAGTGATGATAAGATACCCTCGACCCTGCTCACACATTTACATAGATTTAAGAAATAGTAAATTAAATAGTAGTTTATATTATATATAATGTAGCATTATTTTATTAATAATATTGTAAACACGTGGTGTACACTGATCTTGGATTCCTGTACTGTTTTTAATTTTTTTAGTTAATGTATATTGCATATGTAATTAATTACAGATATCTGTTTGTGTACCAAACTTAAATAAATAAATAAATAAAGACTTGTCTGTGCAATTAAGTATTTAAATACATGCGGATAAACCAAAAAACCCACCAAAAAAGAAAAGTAATTAATAAATAAACATACAACAACATCACATACATTGATCTTACTCCGTGATAAATAGCTTAGCACTTGTGTTACAGATATCAGAATCAACAGTGATATTACAAATAAACTTAAATACATATCGCTCCTTAAATACAAAAGCGCCACAAGTCAAAATAACGAAATTGTACAGGAGAGGCCTTTGTAAAAATAATTTTCATAGTTTTATGATTTTTGTATGAACTATATGTATTACGTAGACGTTTTTGGTATCAAAAGATGCTTCATTAAAAGACCTATTTTTCAAATAAGCAATCTTAACCATAATATGAATGGACTTTCGAAAAAATGCAAATAAGTTAGTTTTGTATATAAAACTTTGACTTCGAAAAAAAAAATTTTTATATATTAAAGTACCATAATTAGAAAAAAAATAGTTTTATTTTCAGCTTTCAACCTTACAAAACAGCAATAAAAGAAAAAAATGGCACAAACTTACTTACTTTGTGGTAAACTCATAACAAATAGTTAAATCTTATCATGAGATCATCAATGAAGCTCATATTATTGCCTATTTTAGTAAAGAAATTTAAACAAAATTGCATAACCACTTCAAGAATCAACAAAACAAACAAAAGAGTTATAATAAAATTAATGCGCATTGTATTACTAAGTACTTTGCTAGTACTTTTTACTATTCTCACAATGAGCTATCGTTCATTAATATTTGCAAATAAGCGACTTTTTAACCGCAACTAAAAGTAACTAAACCTATTTTAATAATTGAGATTTTAGCTTTAATCATATCAAGCTATAATTATAGTAATGTGCCATATGAAATCACAATACTGAGTATCTTCTGTAAAAAGCAGGTGTGTAAAATCCTTTTAAAATCTCTCTAAACACTTCAAATACTTTAACAATAAAACACACTTATACTGAAATATCGCAATTGAATAAACCACCACAGAGTTACGATATGACCTAAGACAATACTTCTTTGGTTAAGCTATGTCATGGGTTCATAACATTACGTTTGAGAAATAAAGGTAATCATTTGTATCATTAACAGGTATTATCAGTCTTATAAAACAAGGCACTTCTGGTGTAAGACGTCTTTAAAATTAATCATTTCCATGGTCTTCATTAAGAAACAGTACCTACACAGCAACCAAACGTCGTGTAGATAGAGTTCTCACAAAAAATAGTTATAGATAAAACGTTTACGTTTAAATACGTGGAAAGTACACTGAATCTTGCCCTGGAAAACCTCCATGAATATTACGAGCATAACGCTCTAAGGCCCAATCCAGGCAAAACCCAATCGTGTGCTCCACCTACATAACCGCGAGGCAAACAGGGAGCTGAACATTTTCTGGAAAGACGTCGCCATCCAACATTGTAACTTTCCTAGATACCTGGGAGTGACACTGGACCGCTCTCTGACTTACAAGACCCACTGCAGAAACACAAAACAAAAGGTTAGTTCCCGTAATAACCTTCTGCGCCGTCTCTCCTCCACCAACTGGGGCGCAAACCCAACGGGCATGCGCACTACGGGACTAGCTTTGTGTTTCTCAGCAGTAGAATACGCGTGTCCAGTGTGGGCTAGGTCAGTACATTCCAGAGACGTGGACGCAGCGCTGAACGACACCTGCCGCATAGTGACTGGCTGTCTCAAGCCAACCCCGGTCGGTATGCTGTTTCCTCTTGCGGGAAATGCTCCACCCAGAGTCCGTAGAGAGGTGACATGTTCGCTTGAAAAACAAAAACAAGAGAGCGACCCGAGACATCCACTCTACGGGCTCTTTTCCCCCACAGGTTGGTTGCGAAGCCGCAAAAACTTCCTGCGATCTACGCAGGTCTACTGACGAAATCCCCGCTGACATGAGGTGCAGGCTTTGGGCAGGCGAGTATCATCCACTGTACCCCCCCAATGAAAATCTGCCTTCAGGCTATAAGGAACCTTGGCCAACCTGGAGAAGTCTAAATAGGCTGAGGACCCAGGTTGGTCGAAGCAAAGATAACTTGTGTCGGAGGGGGTAATTAAGCAGCGCAGATGTCAGCTGTGAATGTGTAGAACCCCTACAAACCATGGCCCACCTCATAAACTGTCCCGCGTGCCCGACCACCTGCTTGCGTGAGGACTTACTTGCCGGTAACCAGAGGGCTAGCAAGGTAGCCGCTTTCTGGGCAAGTATGATTTAGCCCGTCTTGCCGACACGAAAGAAGAAGAAGAAGAAGACTTGAATATCTTCATCATCTCCGCCGGAGTTCAGAATACCTAAAGAAAACGGACTGTCCGGTAGCGAGCTCACGTCGTCATAATAATATTTATGGTCAATAATATTGTCAGTCTGTATATCACTTGAATCCACTCTACTAGGTCGTATTATTGACGGAAATTGCCGTCTCTCTGGAGAGTCATTTACTGGCGATATCATGTTTAAAATACGGTGCGCTCTTGTTGTCATTCTAAAAATAGGAAAAACAATTTAGCTAAAATGAGTACCTACTTGCACTAACCATATTACCGTCTTGTGAAAAAACGCTATCAGGCATAACGTTAACATAGCTATGTGGTAACAAAAACTATTATTAATCCATAAGATAGTTGTTACATATACTAACATTTTCAGTAAAATCAACTTTTTTTAAATATAAATTTAATATATTTAGAATTACTTTCAAATGAAAACTACCATATTTAAAAAAAAGTTACCAAGTAAATAATCAAATAAATCTAATCATTTTTGCAAAACAGGCTTAATTCAAAATGAGGTACTTTTACACACAAAAATAAGAAAAAGCATCATATTTTTAAATACAAAATGCATCCTATTTCGAAATGTGGTACTTTAGTATAAAGAAATAAAAAAAATTGTACTGATATTTTTTTGCAAAACTACATGAATTCTAAATATTACAGTATTGCATACAAAATTATGAGAATCTTTAAAACTTATAAATGCAAAACTAACCTATTTCGAAATATCGTACTATTGCACATAAAAATTATAAGATACTTACGTGTACGTTGTCTGCAATACAAATATATTTTTGAATGTGGCACTTTTGAATATATAATTTCACCTGTCTTTTCGCAGTTATTTGGAATGTGGTAGTTTTTCACAAAAAATGTTTGCGTTTGCGCCGAATGTCTGTGGGCAACTGACAATATGGTACTATTGCGCCGAAGTCGGTAACAAAAACGGTACAAAACAAAACTGAAGTTTGTGCGTTCTCGGGTGTTTTTGATCATAAAACGACGGGTGTTTTTGCAAAATATTAAAGTTTCATCATTCAAGATACATTTTAAGCAAAAACATCATATTTGATATTTTTTGAAATGTGTGACTTTTGTATTTAAGGAGCGATATGACACCCAGACCAGTACAAACAGACATGTTCATGCACACAAATGTTTGTACAGTGCGGGGATCGAACCCGCGACCTCTTGGTGTATAGTCAATAGTTATACCAAAGTGATGGACAAAGTGTTTAAATATACATGTTATCTATTATTTCAATCACAAATGTTACATCCTCAGCCAAGCAAAAACGGCAGGGAGAGGCGGAAAGGCTCGCTGAGGCGGGTGGCGAGCGAATACAACGTTTCGAGCCCGAAGGCCGACGATGAGGGATTCGGCTTCTCCGTCAGAGGCGACGCGCCCGTCGTGATCGCTGCCGTGGAGACAAACTCCCTTGCTGAGGTGAGCGCTAAAATTAATTCTGCCGTCAATAGCCAGTAAAAGTAACATTGTTTAAGGCTTACTGCCAGTCTTTCTACACGTGCAGCCTACATGGACCAGCTACACGCAGCGGGCATACGGCGTACATCCAGTACAACAATGCATTCAGGGCGCTGATGGGGCTACCACAGTTTTGCAGCGCTTCAACAATGTTCGCACAGGCACAAATATATTATTTCTACGCCATCATCCGAAAGAGTAGTGCCTCGCTGCTTCAACGCTTTACAAACCCGGAGCAGTACAAACCCGGGATTCCCCGATGATGCAAAGGTGGATGAAGCTGCATGCCAATTCATCGCCTTTTATTAAATACTAGCTGACCCGGCGAACTTCGTACCGCCTTAGCGTTGCAATGATTGAACAATGTCATCGAATGACAATGACATTAGTTACGCGCGTTTTTTAAAATATGCAAAATTAAATGTATATTTTACAATATTTCTGAGAGATTTTCTTAATATTTTTTCCGTAAGAACCTTCTCCTAATAACAAATACAACAAAAAAAGAATTAGTGAAATCGGCCCAGCCATTCACGCGTGATGCCGTGACCAAGGAAAACGGGTTTCATTTTTATATATACTCGTATAGAAGAACGTGTGTAAGATTTTTTTAATTTTATTTTATTTTTTATCATTATTTAATTGTAATTTATTTTATATTTGATTAATTATTGACGTGTATGTAAATTATGGATAGTGTTTATCTGAAATAAATGAATTTTAATTTAATAGCACAGTTGCAGTAAGTGCACTCTCAACAGTTTTATAAAAAACGCTGCAAAAGTTTTGATCCGAAAATTAAAGAAAGACAAAATAAATACATTATTTTTGTTATACTAAGCACCCTCAAAATTTCTTAATAATTACTCCTTGCCATTTCTTAGATAACCCATTTGCCTTTATTTTACTAACGGTTTTAACCCCCGACGAAGAAACGGGATGTTATAAGTTTGACCCCTATTCTGGCCGTGTGTGTGTGTGTGTGTGTGTGTGTGTGTGTCTGTCTGTTGCATCGTAACTCCCGAACATGGTACATCTTACCGGGCGAGAGTTCCTCTGAGGTCCTTAACCGAGACGTGGTGCGTGTATCGCCACCACTTAAGAACTCTGGATCGTTTTCAACTTAAATGCCTTCGTACCATCATGAAAATTAAATGGTTTGATCGGGTTTGCAATACCGAGGTTCTGCGGCGCGCCCATGTCGGTGGCATTGAAGCCTACTTAATGCGTCGGCAGCTTCGATGGTGCGGGCATGTGGCACGTATGGCGGAGGAAAGGGTGGCGAAGCGCATTTTTTATTGTGAGCTAGAGGAGGGTAAGCGAAAACCTGGCGGACCACTCCTCAGATACAAGGATGTTCTTAAGCGCCACATGAAGAGGTGTAATATTGAGCCCACCCAATGGGAGGGTTTGGCAGCACATCGCCCAGAATGGCGCGCGACTGTGAATAGGCGAGTCCGCGAGTTTGAGGAGCAGCGTAAAGCTGACCTCGACGCTAACCGCGATGAGTTAAAAGCCCCAGTCGCCGCAATTAACTAAAATTATGTGAGTGGCGCGCTCACCTGCCCCCACTGCGAACTTTTACTGCAAAAATCGGCACATCAGCCACTTACGAGCGCATCAACGCCAAACCGACTAGGAGTCGAAGTGGTCGCCATGGCCGAAAACGGTCGGATAGATCATTAGCTCCCGAACGGATGGACAGATTTTAAAGCGTTTTTTTTTTAAGAGAAATTAATTATTTAGGTTTTAGGTTTCTCATGTTTCTCATGACTTACTGCTTCTCAAATTGGAAAATATGGGAGTGAGGGGATTGGCACATGATTGGTTAGAGTCTTACTTGCGGAACAGAAAACAGGCCGTGGAAATAGCAAGCCTAGACCAAAAGCTTAATGTGCATCAAAACAGATCACAGTTTCTTTTAAATACATGTGGCGTCCCTCAAGGAAGTGTTCTTGGTCCACTTTTATTTTTGCTTTATATAAATGACCTCCCTGATATAACTGACCACAAATGTATATTGTTCGCGGATGACGTTTCGGTAGTAATTCCGTTTAGGAAAGATATGGAAGTTTATGAATCCGACATAAATAAAACTATTAACAAAATTATAACATGGCTTAATGACAATAATTTGACAGTTAATCTTAAGAAAACTAACTATATACAATTTGGTACAAATCGACACACTAAACAAAAACTTGACATTAATTATAATAGAATAAATATTCAAGAAGTTGATAAAACAAAATTTTTGGGTATTATAATAGATGATAACTGTGATTGGAGGCTACAAATTGGAGCATTAAGAGAAAAAATAAACCGATACGTTTACGTTTTAAGAAGACTGCGGCAGACGTCCATGTTGCAGACTTCCCTTTCTGCATATCACGGTTATATTGGATCAATTCTGAAGTATGGACTTTTGGTTTGGGGAAATTCTAAAGACTTGGATTTACTATTTAAATCCCAAAAAAAGTGTATTAGGGCGATCTGTGGTATGTCCCCTCGTCAGTCTTGTCAACCTGTATTTAAGGACTTACATATATTGCCCTTACCGTGTTTGTACATTTATGAAGTTGTTATGTTTGTTAAAAAGAATATGAATTTGTTTAAAAAGAGAAGTGATATTCACAATAGAAATCTTAGAGACACAAATAAACTAGTCTACAATTGTCTGCCAAAGCTACAGCATTATCAAAATCAATGTGATGCCATGTGTGTCAAGATTTACAATGCCATTCCGAATGACATCAAAGAACTACCAATTGTATGCTTTAAAAGAAAGTTTGTAAAATGGCTTCGTAATAAGAACTTTTATAAAGTTAGTGACATTTTTAATTAATAATTAATCAATAATAGACTATTACTAAATTGACTTTAAATTAAATCTAAAGGGTTCATTATTAATATTTATATTTGCATGCCATATAAAAAGGTAAAACTTGAGTGCTATATTTTCCAATGTTAAACACCATCTGCATATTACCATGTTTTTGCAAATAAACGATTTCATTTCATTTCATTTCATTTCATTTCATTTCATTTCATTTCATTACCTAATCACGGTCATGGTTCTAAGCTATGGCTGGTGAAAATCCTATCAGCCGTTAAAGTTCACCAGCTGTTTTCCTGGCTCATGTCGGTGGATTTTTAATTAGATAGATAACTCTTATTGCACACAAAAAAAAACAAACAGAGCTGTTATTTTTTTAACGTTACAGATTGGCGGCATGCGGGAGGGCGACTTCATCATCTCCATAGGGGAGAAAGACGTCAAATGGAGCTCGCACGAGGAGGTGGTGCGGCTCATACAGCAGGCCGGAGACACGCTCACTATGAGACTGGCCACGCCCATGGACAAGAGTTTATTGAAGGTACGTGTTGTGGTTATCTCCACCTGCCTATGGTTCTACCTGCCTTGCGGCACAAGAACCGAACAAAGGTTTGGAACATGTTAAAAGCTTGATTGAAATATTTCTTACTAGATAATCCCGCAGACGTCGTCCTGCCCGTTGTTTTAAGAAAAATAGTCACTTGCAAATATTCCTGTTTTATCCCAAGGGAGCATTTAATCGGGATAAGAGTAACCTATCAGCTCAGACCCTGTCTGTATACCTAATTTCATCAAAGTCCGTTGGTTCTCTTTTCGGTAATTAGCAATAATTTAATTATTAATCTATTAACAAAACGGGTTGTATTATTTGTTTAGTTCTTATTTTTATTTGTAACACTTAGTATAATTATTACAAACACTCGTGGTTTACTTGTACTAAGTAAGTTAGTTAAGTGTTTTGTAACGGTTATTTATATGATAATATAAGGAAAAAAATACTTTTAGCGTATAGTTGATGGAATCAGGCGTTACTTTGCGGAAATCCATGACTAAAGCTGAAAAAGATGATTATTTTGCTTTAAATTTCCACTAAACGACGCCAGCGCAGGAACCAAAATACATCCAACTGTAATCACCTGAAAAAGGTAGAGCTTCCAGCTCTAACTTACAATACCTACAACTCATAACGTGACACAGAAGATGCACCTGGAATCACAACTCTGACACCAACAAAACACTCGACGCGTTTCGCCACTACACGTGGCAACCTCAGGAGATGTTGTCGAGCGACTTCCAGCTCTACCTTTTTCAGGTGATTACAGTTGGATGTATTTTGGTTGCCATCATTATCGTTTTCAACTTTCAGCGTAATTTACCGACAAACAAAGACACTTTCATATTAATAATATTAGTGTAATTTATTTTCGCAGGCATCACCGGAGACCCCTAGACAGTCAAACTCCAACCAGGGCTCTGTGTCGGCGGCGTCGACCGCGTCCAGCGGGTCCACCGCCATAACGGCCCGCTCATCGCGCCGCGCGCCATCTTGGAACCCGTTCCGACGCCACACCGCCCGCGAGAACAGCTCGCATCGCGGCTCGCACACTAGCAACGTTATATTTAGATGAGACACACACACACACACCGTCCTGCATTATCTATAATGCCGTTAACCCACATTTGCATGGCTTTTGATGGGGGCATTCTAATAACGAAACGATTCTGTATCGACCCATCTGACCCATATTTTCTATCTTATCTAGTTCCTGATGTAATTAATGAAAAAGGTCAATTTAATATAGAAATACTTAACGCTAACACAAATTTGTATATATTTCTGTAATTTACATAGCGTTGTAAAAATTGAAGCAACGTAAATTCCCCTAAAATATGGTTTCAATACTATTTTTAAGTTTTGAGTAGCTGGTCTATTTTTCCAACAGCATGAATTTAAATTCCCAAATTACTGAAGACTTAACTTTCGTACTTAGCGGCGTTTTAGCTAATGCAGGGCAGCGAAGCTGTCAGTCGTCATTCCACAAAAAAATACTACACTATTCAAGAGACCGTTCATACGCAGGGCGAATCGTTGGCCCAAAGACATGTCCCAATGTGTGGATCAACTCTTTGGCCTCAACTTTGCACGGTACATTTTTGCTAGGCCAACTTTGGCGCTAATGTATGGGTGGATCCGTGGTCACGCAAAAAGTGCAAGTTTTTCGCTCTTGCTACGCAATACCAACCATTAAAACCACATTATATTGTCTTGTGCGCTGGTTGAATCCAGATCGCTTTTTATATGACGCGTCATAATAATATGTGGTATATTTATACTCTAATATCATGAAGGTCACTCCAATATTTAAACTCCGACAGTTGTTGTATTATGTTGATAATTTAGCGACGCTAATTCTAAAGGTAGCTGTGCTCTGGCATATGCAACTATTATATATTTAGGTTCCTAAATATATATTTAGATTATGGGGACCTAATCTCGGCTATGATATTCCAAAGTGATTAATCTACTTAATCAATTTATTAATTTTATCTCTACTTCTAAGATAAAAATGTAGTTTATCTTTTGCATTTTTAACAGCTATTTACTTACTTACTCTATCTTCAAGAATGTATAATGTAACTACTACTATTCTAAAAATGTTTTTACATCACAATTCTCTGATTAAAATGAATTATTTTTTGTTACTTACTTATTTATTTCGGTCTATTAAAAGTTGGTTTATGTTTAAACTGTCGCTTCTTTATTTTATTAAAAAGACGTGTACAGGTTTAGTTTTGTTTAATGAGTTGGCATTTTTTCTCGTTTTTTTTTCATTTTATGAGGCAGGTACTATACACATCGTATTAATTTGTTTTTTTTTTATTATGTAAATATTTTTTCGCGTCACAATATATTTTTGTTGAATGTTGAATTATAGCAGTGTAGAAGGGTTCTGCTTGGAGATTGGTATCCGGCAGGTACTTCGTTCAGGATCGAGATTAGCGGTTGATGACGTCGATTCAGGGGGAGGGGGGGACGAAGAGGTGATTCGGGTCGCTAGCGCGACGTAATATCGAACAACGCCATCCAGACTATGTTGCATGACGTCTTATGTCTTTGGTTGACTCCGAATATTCCCGCGAGTCAAAAGACTACACCGTCATCTAGTGTCAAGTAGCAACGAACTAATCTCGAAACGAACGTAATTTTTCGTGATTTGGTTGCGATTGAATATTACTTTTTTCTATCATTGATCGCAACCAGATACCAATGTTAAAAAGTGTAGATTGTAAGCGAAATAACTTAAACATAGCAATTGTAAAAATATAAGTAATTTAGATTTAGTAACAACAACATGCGTGTATCTATGTAAAAAATATTAACTGATATGATAGTAGTACCTATAAATTTGTTATAAATGTAATCTTGGAGATCAATAAAGGTTATTTAAAAGAAGAGTCTTTACTTGGGCCCTTCCTGGATCATCACAATCTTCATAACAAACACCCCTACATCTACATCTACATCTTCACAAGAATAATCCTGGATGGAGTTCTTACAAAAACACTGTTTTGATGAAGTTTAAAACGTGTACGTAACGTACCTAGTGTAGTTGGGAAAGGATATTAGTGAGAAGTAGCTTTGACAAATGAATATAATACTCCTTTTGCTTCCAGCAAAAGCATACTCATAATCAGAGATAATATTAATGATTTATCTGAGTGTTCAGTTAAAGAATTACTCATCACTTTCATTACTTCTATAAAACAATCCTATTTTGTATTCCCGTCCATCGTAGCCAATAAAAATGATCTCATAGATACACTTAACTGTTAATGGGGAAGCTCGCCATAGCAGTACAGCATTTAATAAATAAATATGACCCCTTATTTAGTTATTTACAACAAAAATAGCTTCGTCCAAACTCTATTTTTTAAATTTCTGGATTCTCATGTGCCAGATAAAATAAGAATTATAGCTACGGTGTAGTACTTATTCGTTGAAAAGGGTCCGACACGTCAGGTTAACACAAAATGTAAATAAATCGCAAAATAATCTGTAAAACGTGTCTTACTTACATAAACCTTATAGAAAAAATATAAGCAAATGTTACTAAACTTAAACTTTATTGTACGTTTCAGGCAAAACTATTTCTTAAAGATTGAATAAATCATAATGTTTTATGTTGAAAATTGCTTGATTACCCTAACGCAACTAGTATAGTATAGCACTCACGTCGTGCAAAAAATCGGTTGTAGTTGTGAATTCCTGCTTTAACCCCTCAATGCGGTCGCGAATCATATGGTCTATGTCTGTTTTCATGGAGGAGCGCAGATTATTTAAGTAATACGAAAGAAAAGAATTCAGTTTTTCATCCATAAGTTGCGAAATTTTTCCATAGTTATTAATAATAATAATAATTATTTAATGCACAAGTACAATATTACATAAAATACAATAACAATAAATTAAACTTTAAGCAGATTGCATTGTGCAAATTGTAGATTGAAACGCACGAAAATTTTGCAGGGGTCCCCAAACTAGGCAGAGCCTGTGACTTGGGAGAACCAATAAACAACTATGTGAATACCCAATAATAAAAAATAAAATAAAAAACTTATCTTACTTAAAAAGATTTAAAATTACAAAGCAGCTATTTCTAATGCTATAACAAAATCGAAAAATACAACAATAAATAACAAACTATGCATCAACTCGTCATAATAATTTCAGTAGTGTCATAATCCAGCGTTAACAGCCATTTTACCAGAAACGATTTAGCTTCCGCGACAGTGCATGCCATGATGTTGCAAGAACGCAAAACGGAGTTGTAAATTTTTGCCCGAATGCGGTCCCCAAATCTACACCCGAACTGAGTGTTAACTGTGGGAAGAGGGAGAGCAAAAACTCGTTTTTCTAAAAGAGCCTTATACTGTTCCGAACAAATCAGTCTCTTGTGAGCTAGGAGAGAAGTTTTTAGGATGAAGATTTGCCGTACAGTAAGAACTTGAGTTTCTCTGTGGAGGTCTTCTGTGGGATATCTGTACGGTTTCTTAAAAGCTATTTTAAGAAGAGACCTGATCCACCGTTCAGCTGCCAGAAGAGTAGTCTTAGCAGCACTACCCCAGACCGGTACACAGTAACTGACAACCGATTCAGCTAGCGCCTTGTAAATCATAAGAAGTAAGTCCCTGTTGGCAATATCTCGGAGTATCTTAAAGATACCGGAAAGCTTCCTGATTCTTTTAGTTAGTTGTTGGATGTGCTCTTTAAAATTTAAATGTTCGTCGACCATGACCCCCAGGTATTTGGTGACTGAGGTTCGGTATATGTACTCGCATTCACATGGTTGAGGTGAGGCCGGGCTACAGGTGTGTATTCTCATTTTATCCAAACATGTGGAGCCAGACGCTGCAGTAATGTGAAAACAAATGAAGTTCGTTTTATTATAATTTAGCGTAAGCAGATTTTTATTAAGCCAATTGCAAACTAACGACATTCCATATTGAGCGGATTGACATGCGCTTGACCAGTTGTTACATGTGAACAGAATTGCAGTATCGTCGGCGTAACATAGAATCTCAGCATTTGGTAGACTCAGATCGTGTAGGTCGTTCATGTAGATTATAAATAGCATTGGACCAAGAATGCTTCCCTGAGGGACACCGAAATGTATGGGAAGTTCTTTACTTTTATACTGTCCCACTCTTGTAAGCTGTCTTCTGCCTGTAAGATAACTTCTGAACCAATCAAGCGCAAGCCCCCTAATACCCAGACCCTCAAGCTTTTGGTTCAGTAGTCGTCTGAGATACGCCTCTAGACGTAGTTGCGGCATTTTTCTGATCATTACGACCGTCCGATCTATCTGCGCCGATTGGGTCCTGATCAAATGACTTGTTCATCGCGTCATCCACTGTCGGCAGTTGATTGAGGAGAACTGGGGTGTTACAAGTAACCCTATTTTTACGTTTCGTTATGTTAGTGCAGGCAGGTCATACCCCGGATGAAAGGAATTCCTTGGACAGAAATAAGAATTGGTTACTGCTTATATTCAAACATTTATAATGATAATCGTGTTTGCACATTCGACAGTGTAAGCAGCTATTATCTTCAAGATTCTGATTACAGGCATTGCAATTGGGATGATGACACCTATCTTAAGTATTTTCAAGAACATGGTGTTTAAAAAACATAGTCCCCATGAAGTTAATACAACCAATATATTTCAAAAAAGCTGTAGAAACCAATTTTTAAACACACAAAACGCAATAAATATTCGGTCAATTGACTCCGATTTCTGACACATGACCGTGACGTCACAATCATTTATTACCATACGAAATCTATGGAGACAGACCGTTTTGACAGATAATAAAATTGTATGTCAACGATTGGTGGTGTCGTCTAGCCAATTCATTGTTATAGGACATGCAGCGACCTCTATTGATGAGTGTAGAAATGAGATAATGTCAGCGGATGACTTGTATGAAACGGTTGCCAGACGGGGCGGAGATGCGCCGGCGCTGGTGGATGGTGTTGCGCACTAAATACAATAGATGGCGCCGCACTAACGCAACAAACGAGATTGCCACTAATTGAGTTATATGTTTGTGCGATAATATGTAGGTAAATTGTTTATTTAGAATTTTGACACTAGGCGAGTTCTGAGTTTTTACATAAAGAAATTAACACTTAAATCACCACTGTTCGTCGAGATAACATTTGATGAGCGCACTTAGGTATCAATGAACGCAAATCACAAGCACAGACATTAATGTACAAGAAATATACGAAGTTATCAATATTGAAAGTAGGACGATTGCAAAGCACTTTGTAACTCCACAAGCGCCACCTGGCAAAATAAAAAGAAGTTTCTAGTCTATGGTGTATCTAGTCTATGGTGTTTCAGTCTATGGTGTTTCTAGTTCTTGATGTTTCTAGTCTATCGTGTTTCTAGTCTGTGGTATTTCTAGTCTATGGTGTATTCAGACTATGATGTTTCTAGTCTATGTGAGTCTAGTCTATGGTGTTTCAGCCTATGGTGTTTCTAGTCTATGGTGTTTCTAGTCTATGGTGTTTCTAGTTCTTGATGTTTCTAGTCTATGGTGTTTCTAGTCTGTGGTATTTCTAGTCTATGGAGTATCCAGACTATGGTGTTTCTAGTCTATGTAAGTCTAGTCTATGGTGTTTCAGCCTATGGTGTTTCTAGTCTATGTTGTTTCTAGACAATGGTGTTTCTAGTCTATGGTGTTTCTAGCCTATGGTGTCTGAAGCCTATGGTGTTTTTAGTCTATGGTGTTTCTAGTCAATAGTATTTCTAGAATATGGTGTTTTTAGTCTATGGTGTTTCAAGTATATGGTGTTCTAGTTTATGGTGTCGGTATTTTATGGTGTTTCTAGTCTACGATGTTTCAAGTCTAGCGTATTACTGGTCTATAATGTTTCTAGTATATGGTGTTTCTAGTCTATAGTGTTTCTAGTCTATGGTGTTTCTAGTCTATGGTGTTTCTAGACAATGGTGTTTCCATTTTATGGTGTTTCTAGACTATAGTGTATCTAGACTATGATGTTTCTAGTCTATGGTGTTTCTAATCTGTGATGTTTCTAGTCTATGGTGTTTCTAGTCTGTGGTATTTCCAGTCTATGGTGTATCTAGACTATTGTGTTTCTAGTCTATGGTGTTTCAGGTCAATGTTGGTTCTAGTATATGGTGTTTCTAGTCTATGGTGTTTCTAGTCTATGGTGTTTCAGTCTATGGTGTTTCTAGTATATGGTGTTTCTAATATATGGTGTTCTAGTTTATGGTGTCGGTATTTTATGGTGTTTCTTGTCTATGGTGTTTCTAGTCTATAGTGATTCAAGTCTATGGTGTTTCTAGTCTATGGTGTTTCTAGTCTGTGGTATTTCTAGTCTATGGTGTTTCTAGACTATTGTGTTTCTAGTCCATTGTGTTACTAGTCTATTGTGTTTCTAGTCTATGGTATTTCTAGTCTATGGTGTTTCTAGTCTTTTGTGTTTCTAGTCTATGGTGTTTCAGGTCTATGTGATTCTAGTCTATGGTGTTTTAGCCTATGGTGTTTCTAGTCTATAGTGTTTCTAGTCTATGGTGTTTCTAGTCCATTGTGTTTCTAGTCTATGGTGTTTCAATCTATGGTGTTTCTAGTCAATGGTGTTTCTAGTATATGGTTTTTCTAGTATATGGTTTTTCTAGTATATGGTGTTCTAGTTTATGGTGTCGGTATTTTATGGTGTTTCTTGTCTATGGTGTTTCTAGTCTAGGGTATTACTTGTCGATGATGTTTCTAGTTTGTGGTGTTTCTAGTCTATGGTGTTTCTAGTCTATGGTGTTTCTCGTCTAAGGTATTTCTTGTCTATGGTGTTTCTAGTATATGGTGTTTCTAGTCTATGGTGTTTCTAGTCTATGTGAATCTAGTCTACGGTGTTTCAGCCTATGGTGTTTCTAGTCTTTAGTGTTTCTAGTCTATGGTGTTTCAAGTCCTTGGTGTTTCTATTCTATGGTGTTTCTAGCTAATAATGTTCTAGTCTATAGTGATTCTAGTCTATAGTGATACAAGTCTATGGTCTTTCTGGTCTATGGTGTTTCTAGTCTATGGTGTTTCTAGTCTATGGTGTATCTAGACTATTGTGTTTCTAGTCCATTGTGTTACTAGTCTATTGTGTTTCTAGTCTATGGTATTTCTAGTCTATGGTGTTTCTAGTCTTTTGTGTTTCTAGTCTATGGTGTTTCAGGTCTATGTGATTCTAGTCTATGGTGTTTTAGCCTATGGTGTTTCTAGTCTATAGTGTTTCTAGTCTATGGTGTTTCTAGTCCATTGTGTTTCTAGTCTATGGTGTTTCAATCTATGGTGTTTCTAGTCAATGGTGTTTCTAGTATATGGTTTTTCTAGTATATGGTGTTCTAGTTTATGGTGTCGGTATTTTATGGTGTTTCTAGTCTATAGTGTTTTAAGTCTAGGGTATTACTTGTCGATGATGTTTCTAGTTTGTGGTGTTTCTAGTCTATGGTGTTTCTAGTCTATGGTGTTTCTAGTCTATAGTGTTTTAAGTCTAGGGTATTACTTGTCGATGATGTTTCTAGTTTGTGGTGTTTCTAGTCTATGGTGTTTCTAGTCTTTTGTGTTTCTAGTCTATGGTGTTTCAGGTCTATGTGATTCTAGTCTATGGTGTTTTAGCCTATGGTGTTTCTAGTCTATAGTGTTTCTAGTCTATGGTGTTTCTAGTCCATTGTGTTTCTAGTCTATGGTGTTACAATCTATGGTGTTTCTAGTCAATGGTGTTTCTAGTATATGGTTTTTCTAGTATATGGTGTTCTAGTTTATGGTGTCGGTATTTTATGGTGTTTCTTGTCTATGGTGTTTCTAGTCTAGGGTATTACTTGTCGATGATGTTTCTAGTTTGTGGTGTTTCTAGTCTATGGTGTTTCTAGTCTATGGTGTTTCTCGTCTAAGGTATTTCTTGTCTATGGTGTTTCTAGTATATGGTGTTTCTAGTCTATGGTGTTTCTAGTCTATGTGAATCTAGTCTACGGTGTTTCAGCCTATGGTGTTTCTAGTCTATAGTGTTTCTAGTCTATGGTGTTTCAAGTCCTTGGTGTTTCTATTCTATGGTGTTTCTAGCTAATAATGTTCTAGTCTATAGTGATTCTAGTCTATAGTGATACAAGTCTATGGTCTTTCTGGTCTATGGTGTTTCTAGTCTATGGTGTTTCTAGTCTATGGTGTATCTAGACTATTGTGTTTCTAGTCCATTGTGTTACTAGTCTATTGTGTTTCTAGTCTATGGTATTTCTAGTCTATGGTGTTTCTAGTCTTTTGTGTTTCTAGTCTATGGTGTTTCAGGTCTATGTGATTCTAGTCTATGGTGTTTTAGCCTATGGTGTTTCTAGTCTATAGTGTTTCTAGTCTATGGTGTTTCTAGTCCATTGTGTTTCTAGTCTATGGTGTTTCAATCTATGGTGTTTCTAGTCAATGGTGTTTCTAGTATATGGTTTTTCTAGTATATGGTGTTCTAGTTTATGGTGTCGGTATTTTATGGTGTTTCTTGTCTATGGTGTTTCTAGTCTAGGGTATTACTTGTCGATGATGTTTCTAGTTTGTGGTGTTTCTAGTCTATGGTGTTTCTAGTCTATGGTGTTTCTAGTCTATAGTGTTTTAAGTCTATGGTGTTCTAGTCTATGGTGTCGGTATTTTATGGTGTCGGTATTCTATGGTGTTTCTAGTCTATGGTGTTTCTAGTATATGGTGTTTCTAGTCTATGGTGTTTCTAGTCTATGTGAATCTAGTCTACGGTGTTTCAGCCTATGGTGTTTCTAGTCTATAGTGTTTCTAGTCTATGGTGTTTCAAGTCCTTGGTGTTTCTATTCTATGGTGTTTCTAGCTAATAATGTTCTAGTCTATAGTGATTCTAGTCTATAGTGATACAAGTCTATGGTCTTTCTGGTCTATGGTGTTTCTAGTCTATGGTGTTTCTTGTCTATGGTGTTTCTAGTCTTTGGTGTTTCTAGTCCATGGTGTTTCTATTCTATGGTGTTTCTAGTTAATAATGTTCTAGTCTATGGTGTTTCTAGTCTATGGTGTTTCTAGTCTATGATGTTTCTTGTCTATGGTGTTTCTAGCCTTTGGTGTTTCTAGTTTATTGTGTTTCTAGTCTATGGTGTTTCTAGTCTATGGTGTTTCTAGTCTATGGTGTTTCTAGGCTATGGTGTTTCTAATCCATAGTCTTTCTCGTCGATGGTGTTTCTAGTCTGTGGTGTTTCTAGTCTATGGTGTTTCTAGTCAAAGGTGTTTCTAGTTAATAATGTTCTAGTCTATAGTGATTCTAGTCTATGGTATTTTAGTCTATAGTGGTTCTAGTCTATGGTGTTTCTAGTCTATGGTGTTTCTAGTCTATGGTGTTTCAAGTCCTTGGTGTTTCTATTCTATGGTGTTTCTAGCTAATAATGTTCTAGTCTATAGTGATTCTAGTCTATAGTGATACAAGTCTATGGTCTTTCTGGTCTATGGTGTTTCTAGTCTATGGTGTTTCTTGTCTATGGTGTTTCTAGTCTTTGGTGTTTCTAGTCCATGGTGTTTCTATTCTATGGTGTTTCTAGTTAATAATGTTCTAGTCTATGGTGTTTCTAGTCTATGGTGTTTCTAGTCTATGATGTTTCTTGTCTATGGTGTTTCTAGCCTTTGGTGTTTCTAGTTTATTGTGTTTCTAGTCTATGGTGTTTCTAGTCTATGGTGTTTCTAGTCTATGGTGTTTTTAGTCTTTGGTGTTTCTAGTTTATGGTGTTTTTAGTCCATGGTGTTTCTAGTCTATGGTGTTTCTAGTCTATGGTGTTTCTTGTCTATGGTGTTTTTAGTCTATGGTGTTTCTAATCCATGGTGTTTCTCGTCTAAGGTGTTTCTAGTTAATAATGTTCTAGTCTATAGTGATTCTAGTCTATGGTGTTTCTAGTCCATGGTGTTTCTTGTCTATGGTGTTTCAAGTCTTTGATGTTTTTAGTTTATGGTGTTTTTAGTTCATGGTGTTTCTAGTCTATAGTGTTTCTTGTCTATGGTGTTTCTAGTCTATGCTGTTTCTAGTCTAGTGTTTTAAATCAATGGTGTTCTAGTCTATGGTGTCGGTATTTTATGGTGTCGGTATTCTATGGTGTTTCTAGTCTATGGTGTTTCTCGTCTAAGGTATTTCTTGTTTATGGTGTTTCTAGTATATGGTGTTTCTAGACTATGGTGTTTCTAGTCCATGGTGTTTCTATTCTATGGTGTTTCTAGTTAATAATGTTCTAGTCTATAGTGATTCTAGTCTATAGTGATTCAAGTCTATGGTATTTCTAGTCTATGGTGTTTCTAGTCTATGGTGTTTCTTGTCTATGGTGTTTCTAGTCTTTGGTGTTTATAGTTTATGGTGTTTTTAGTCTATGGTGTTTCTAGTCTTTGGTGTTTCTAGTTTATGATGTTTTTAGTCCATGGTGTTTCTAGTCTATGGTGTTTCTAGTCTATGGTGTTTCTAGTCTATGGTGTTTCTAGTCTATGGTGTTTCTAGTCTATGGTGTTTCTAGTCTATGGTGTTTCTAGTCTATGGTGTTTCAAGTCTATGGTGTTTCTAGTTTATGGTGTTTCTAGTCTATGGTGTTTCTAGTCAATGGTGTTTTTAGTCTTTGGTGTTACAAGTCTATGGTATTTCAAGTCTGTGGTGTTTCTAGTCTATGGTGTTTCTAGTCTATGGTGTTTTTAGTCTATGGTGTTTCTAAACCATGGTGTTTCACGTCGATGGTGTTTCTATTCTGTGGTGTTTCTAGTCTAAGGTATTTCTAGTTAATAATGTTCTAGTCTATAGTGATTCTTGTCTATGGTGTTTCTAGTCTATGGTGTTTCTAGTCTATGGTGTTTCTAGTCTATGGTGTTTCTAGTCTGTGGTATTTCTAGTCTATGGTGTATCTAGACTATTGTGTTTCTAGTCCATTGTGTTACTAGTCTATTGAGTTTCTAGTCTATGGTATTTCTAGTCTATGGTGTTTCTAGTCTTTTGTGTTTCTAGTCTATGGTGTTTCAGGTCTATGTGATTCTAGTCTATGGTGTTTCAGCCTATGGTGTTTCTAGTCTATAGTGTTTCTAGTCTATGGTGTTTCTAGTCCATTGTGTTTCTAGTCTAAGGTGTTTCAATCTATGGTGTTTCTAGTCAATGGTGTTTCTAGTATATGGTTTTTCTAGTATATGGTGTTCTAGTTTATGGTGTCGGTATTTTATGGTGTTTCTTGTCTATGGTGTTTCTAGTCTAGGGTATAACTTGTCGATGATGTTTCTAGTTTGTGGTGTTTCTAGTCTATGGTGTTTCTAGTCTATGGTGTTTCTAGTCTATAGTGTTTTAAGTCTAGGGTATTACTTGTCGATGATGTTTCTAGTTTGTGGTGTTTCTAGTCTATGGTGTTTCTAGTCTATGGTGTCGGTATTTTATGGTGTCGGTATTCTATGGTGTTTCTAGTCTATGGTGTTTCTCGTCTAAGGTATTTCTTGTCTATGGTGTTTCTAGTATATGGTGTTTCTAGTCTATGGTGTTTCTAGTCTATGTGAATCTAGTCTACGGTGTTTCAGCCTATGGTGTGTCTAGTCTATAGTGTTTCTAGTCTATGGTGTTTCAAGTCCTTGGTGTTTCTATTCTATGGTGTTTCTAGCTAATAATGTTCTAGTCTATAGTGATACAAGTCTATGGTGTTTCTGGTCTATGGTGTTTCTAGTCTATGGTGTTTCTAGTTTATGGTGTTTTTAGTCTATGGTGTTTCTTATCCATGGTGTTTTTCGTCGATGGTGTTTCTAGACTGTGGTGTTTCTAGTCTATGGTGTTTCTAGTCTATGGTGTTTCTTGTCTATGGTGTTTTTTGTCTTTGGTGATTCTAGTTTGTGGTGTTTCAGCCTATGGTGTTTCAGCCTATGGTGTTTCTAATCTATGGTGTTTCTAATCTATGGTGTTTCTAGTCTATGGTGTTTCTAGGCTATGGTGTTTCTAGTCCATGGTGTTTCTATTCTATGGTGTTTCTAGTTAATAATGTTCTAGTCTATAGTGATTCTAGTCTATAGTGATTCAAGTCTATGGTATTTCTAATCTATGGTGTTTCTTGTCTATGGTGTTTCTTGTCTATGGTGTTTCTAGTCTATGGTGTTTCTAGTCTATGGTGTTCCTAGTCTATGGTGTTTTTAGTCTATGGTGTTTCTAAACCATGGTGTTTCTCGTCGATGGTGTTTCTAGTCTGTGGTGTTTCTAGTCTATGGTGTTTCAGCCTATAGTGTTTCAGCCTATGGTTATTCTAGTCTATGGTATTTCTAGTCTATGGTGTTTCTCGTCTAAGGTGTTTCTAGTTAATAATGTTCTAGTCTATAGTGATTCTAGTCTATGGTGTTTCTAGTCTATGGTGTTTCTAGTCTATGGTGTTTTTAGTCTATGGTGTTTCTAAACCATGGTGTTTCTCGTCGATGGTGTTTCTAGTCTATGGTGTTTCTCGTCTAAGGTGTTTCTAGTTAATAATGTTCTAGTCTATAGTGATTCTAGTCTATGGTGTTTCTATTCTATGGTGTTTCTGGTCTATGGTGTTTCTAGTCTTTGGTGTTTCTAGTCTATGGTGTTTCTAGTCTATGGTGTTTCTAGTCTATAGTGTTTCTAGTCTATGGTGTTTCTAGTCCATTGTGTTTCTAGTCTAAGGTGTTTCAATCTATGGTGTTTCTAGTCAATGGTGTTTCTAGTATATGGTTTTTCTAGTATATGGTGTTCTAGTTTATGGTGTCGGTATTTTATGGTGTTTCTTGTCTATGGTGTTTCTAGTCTATGGTGTATCTAGACTATTGTGTTTCTAGTCTATTGTGTTCTAATCTATGATGTCATTGTATTATGGTGTTTTTAGTCTATGGTGTTTCTATTCTATGGTGTTTCTAGTTAATAATGTTCTAGTCTATAGTGATTTTAGTCTATAGTGATTCAAGTCTATGGTGTTTCTTGTCTATGGTGTTTCTTGTCTTTGGTGTTTCTAGTTTATGGTGTTTCAGCCTATGGTGTTTCAGCCTATGGTGTTTCTAATCTATGGTGTTTCTAGTCCATGGTGTTTCTAGTCTATGGTGTTTCTAATCCATGGTGTTTCTCGTCTATGGTGTTTCTAGTTAATAATGTTCTAGTCTATAGTGATTCTAGTCTATGGTGTTTCTAGTCTATGGTGTTTCTAGTCTAGGGTGTTTCTTGTCTATCGTGTTTCTAGTCTTTTGTGTTTCTAGTTTATGGTGTTTTTAGTCCATGGTGTTTTAGTGTATGGTGTTTCTAGTCTATGGTGTTTGTACCGACGTGCATACTCACTTGGTATACTGTTAATAATTTGTTCCGGTTTGGGTTTCCAGTCATTTTCATTCTCACAATGTATGCATTTTGCGTGTATTATTATTCTTTTCCGTGGAATCTGTTTTCGTTCGCTTTTTACTGAAAAATAAGGAATTTCTAATTACGTGTTCATAAACGTCAAAGTTTGTATCACCTATAAATGTGATATTCCGCTGTAAAATAGGGAAAAAGGGTTATAACTAACTTTTAAATGGTTTTCCTCTCCTTTTCAGCATAATTATTTCTTATTGTGAACACGATTTATTAGTATTTTTCCGAATTTTGTACTTTTTGACACTGTGTTTGACATTTTGAGTGACAGGAGTCTTATTATGTCTTTCTGAAAATTGACAACTTTTAGCAAAGTTTCAATACAATTTCCATTTCAAATTCTGCAAAGCACGAGTTTTTTCGCGTTCTATCCACGCTCTAAATTTGAACGGCCGGCCCTATATAAGCCCAGACCATCCATATCCGACTCATTCTATTCCTGGCTTCGATACTACAACAGTAAACTCTTTACTATACGACACTTCAAGAAGTACTTCAGGAAGACCAGGACTTCTCTACCTCCGGAAGGCCCTCACCCTCTACATTTCTGAGGACCGACCCCTCCTTGCCTGAGGAAGGACTGCAAGGAACTGAACCCTCCTATCCTGAGGAGGAACTGCGAGGGACTGAACCCTCCTATCCTGAGGAGGGCCTGCGAGGGACTGACTCCTCCTAGCCTGAGGAGGAACTGCGAGGGACTGAACCCTCCTATTCTGAGGAGGGCCTGCGAGGGACTGACCCCTCCTATCCTGAGGAGGGTCTCTGAGGGGCTATCCTCTCCTAGCCCGAGCGACTGCGAGGACTTGCCCCTCCTTACTCTGAGGAGGGACTATTCTTCTTTACCCCGAGGAGGGATTACCCACTTTGCTACTCGCTCCTATTAAGGAGGATTTTCACTTTACTCCCACGGAGGAAGCATTGCCTCCTCCTAAATTTATCTACATCGGATACATCAACTGCTTGCCTTTGCTGACAGAGCCATCGCGGCTACCTCTGCTGATCACCGGTGTCTTCACGGTTTCCGGCACAGCTGCGCTCCAGCTTCTACACCGCTGCGCATCGACGGACTACTCCAAGAACGCTTCGCTTCACTTCGGCGCCTCCGGACCCGCTTAATCTTGAGAAGACACCTACCCACGCCCACTCCACTCACTACACTCACTCATTTTCACTCATTCATTCCTCTCACTCGTCTAGGTTTCTTTTTATTTTTTTTCTGTTTTTCTTTTAATATAATTTGTTTGTTATTTCTCAATTCTTTTCGTTTCCCTTTTCCCTTCTTTGTCGCTTCACGACATGTTTCTAGTCTTTTGTGTTTCTAGTCTATGGTGTTTCAGGTCAATGTTGTTTCTAGTCTATGGTGTTTCTAGTCTTTGGTGTTCCTAGTTTATGGTGTTTTTAGTCCATGGAATTTCTAGTCTATGGTGTTTCTACTTTATGGTGTTTCTAATCCATGGTGTTTCTCGTCTAAGGTGTTTCTATTTAATAATGTTCTAGTCTACAGTGATTCTAGTCAATGGTGTTCCTAGTCTATGGTGTTTCTTGTTAATGGTGTTTTTAGTCCATGGTGTTTTAGTGTATGGTGTTTCTAGTCTATGGTGTTTCTTGTCTATGGTGTTTCTCGTCTAAGGTGTTTCTAGTTAATAATGTTCTGGTATATAGTGATTCTAGATTATGGTGTTTTATAGTCTATGGTGTTTCTAGTCTATGGTGTTTCTAGTCTATGGTGTTTCGTGTCTATGGTGTTTCTTGTCTATGGTGTTTCTAGTCTTTGGTGTTACTTGTTTATGATGTTTTTAGTCCATGGTGTTTCTAGTTTATGGTGTTTCTTGTATATGGTGTTTCTCGTCTATGGTGTTTCTAGTCTATAGTGATTCTAGTCTATGGTGTTTCTAGTCAATGGTGTTTAAGTCTTTGGTGTTACAAGTCTATGGTGTTTCTAGTCTGTGGTGTTTCTAGTCTATGGTGTTTCTAGTCTAAGATGTTTCTAGTTAATAATGTTCTAGTCTATAGTGATTCTAGTCCATGGTGTTTCTAGTCTATGGTGTTTCTAGTCTATGGTGTTTCCAGTCTATGGTGTTTCTTGTCTATGGTGTTTCTAGTCTTTAGTGTTTCTAGTTTATGGTGTTTCTAGCTAATAATGTTCTAGTGCATAGTGATTCTAGTTTATGGTGTATTTAGTCCATGGTGTTTCTGGTCTATGGTCTTTATAGTCTATGGTGTTTCTAGTCTATGGTGTTTTTAATCCATGGTGTTTCTCGTCTAAGGTGTTTCTAGTTAATAATTTTCTAGTATATAGTGATTCTAGTCTATGGTGTTTCTAGTCTATGGTGTTTCTAGTCTATGGTGTTTCGTGTCTATGGTGTTTCTTGTCTATCGTGTTCCTAGTCTTTGGTGTTTCTAGTTTATGATGTTTTTAGTCCATGGTGTTTCTAGTCTATGGTGTTTCTAGTCTATGGTGTGTCTAGTCTATGGTGTTTCAAGTCTATGGTGTTTCTAGTCTATGGTGTTTCTAGTCCATGGTGTTTCCAGTCTATGGCGTTTCTAGTCTATGGTGTTACAAGTCTATGGTGTTTCTAGTCTGTGGTGTTTCTAGTCTATGGTGTTTCTAGTCTAAGGTGTTTCTAGTTAATAATGTTCTAGTCTTTTGTGTTTCTAATCCATGGTGTTTCTCGTCTAAGGTGTTTCTAGTTAAAAATGTTCTAGTCTATAGTTTTTCTAGTCTATGGTGTTTCTAGTCTATGGTGTTTCTAGTCCATGGTGTTTCCAGTCTATGGTGTTTCTTGTCTATGGTGTTTCTAGTCTAGTGTTTCTAGTTTATGGTGTATTCAGTCCATGGTGTTTCTAGTCTATGGTGTTTATAGTCTATGGTGTTTCTAGTCTATGGTGTTTTTAATCCATGGTGTTTCTCGTCTAAGGTGTTTCTAGTTAATAATGTTCTAGTATGTAGTGATTCTAGTCTATGGTGTTTCTAGTCTATGGTATTTCTAGTCTATGGTGTTTTGTGTCCATGGTGTTTCTTGTCTATGGTGTTTCTAGTCTTTGGTGTTTCTAGTTTATGATGTTTTTAGTCCAAGGTGTTTCTAGTCTATGGTGTTTCTAGTCTATGGTGTTTCAAGTCTATGGTGTTTCTAGTCTATGGTGTTTCTAGTCCATGGTGTTTCCAGTCTATGGCGTTTCTAGTCTATGGTGTTACAAGTCTATGGTGTTTCTAGTCTGTGGTGTTTCTAGTCTATGGTGTTTCTAGTCTAAGGTGTTTCTAGTCTATGGCGTTTCTAGTCTATGGTGTTACAAGTCTATGTTGTTTCTAGTCTGTGGTGTTTCTAGTCCATGGTGTTTCTAGTCTATGGTGTTTCTAGTCCATGGTGTTTCTAGTCTATGGTATTTCTCGTCTATGGTGTTTCTAGTTAATAATGTTCTAGTCTATAGTGATTCTATTCTATGGTGTTTCTAGTCCATGGTGTTTCTAGTCTATGGCGTTTCTAGTCTATGGTGTTACAAGTCTATGGTGTTTCTAGTCTGTGGTGTTTCTAGTCTATGGTGTTTCTAGTCTAAGGTGTTTCTAGTTAATAATGTTCTAGTCTATAGTGATTCTAGTCCATGGTGTTTCTAGTCTATGGTGTTTCTAGTCTATGGCGTTTCTAGTCTATGGTGTTACAAGTCTATGGTGTTTCTAGTCTGTGGTGTTTCTAGTCTATGGTGTTTCTAGTCTAAGGTGTTTCTAGTTAATAATGTTCTAGTCTATAGTGATTCTAGTCCATGGTGTTTCTAGTCTATGGTGTTTCTAGTCCATGGTGTCAAAGTTATCTTGTTGCAGATGCAATCGGAGGGTGTTTTCAACTACGTGCCATACTCGTGGGTCTCCCTCGTCCACGTTAAGACTGAGTATTATAAAGGTAAATTAGGAATAACAAAGTAATTTACTTATTTCAAGGTTTTAGAAAACATTTGTCACTTGTTTGGTTCATCCGACCTACAAACAAGAAACCACTAAGGTTACACATTTTATACTAAGACGGTTATCGAGAATTACAGTACCAATAATAATAGTCCTCCTGGCCGATTTCGAGCACGGCGGCCAATCTCAACAGAGATCAGCTATCTGCGCAGGAGATATTATAGTACACAAGTGTGAGTGCAATACACAGGTGCACTCACTGTTCCATCACTCTCAAAGTTCGGTGAGACGGCCATCCGACATGACCGGAGAGAGATCAGGCGCAGGACCATCGGCTTAACGTGCTTTCCGAGGCACGGGGGTGTAACACCGCCAACTTCCCGACGACGAGCTGTTTTTGAGAAATTTATGACATAAAATCTCAGAAACCAATTTTGGCTCGACCTGGGATTCGAACCCAGGACCTCTCGGATGCAAGGCAGAATAAATACGAAGTACGAATAAATGAGTCAGCAGTAGCAGCATCTACTTGTCCTAGATGTATCTGTCTCAAATGTCACCTCAAATATCCCTTGTACATACAAGTTTTAATTTTCCCGAGGTCTCAGGTTAAAAATACTGCTCATATTGAAATGGTTTTACGTTCAACATAATTTAGGATACTTTGAAATGGATTTTATAGTTATGACGACTTACTGGCGGTACCATGTTTATTCTAATCAGACTTTTCCTGTAAATATACAACATTCATGCATTCAGCTGTAGAGTCGACAACAGCTATGATCAAGCGGTCTGAGGTACAGACGGCAAAACCGTCTGTTATGTAGGGTTTCGAATCCTGCTAGGGGCAAATATTTGTGTGACGCGCACGAGGAATTTGTACATTGTCTTTGGAGCTGGATAATTTGTGTGTTCGTTGAAAACAACAATTTATTTATATTATTTGTTTTTTATATAATTTGTTTTGAATTAGATAAAGTCGTTTCAAATAGTACCTACATTAAGATTAGTTACTTAATTTCTACCGTTATGGAAGAGCGTGGCCTCCTGATACAGGCATTCTGTAATGCCTAATAGGAGACTACTTCATCTTGTTTTTCTTAATGATGATATTTGATTACGTAAATAAAGATTTTTATTTATTTATTTATTCCAGGATTAGCGCACCAGTACTGTGCTACTGGGTTGCTAAACGCGCCATCTGGTGTTAGAGCGCGGGAACGCCTAGCTGCTCTGTACACACCGACGGGCGACCGGAGCATCGATAACGGTAAGTGGTTGACGGCATTCCGAACGGAAATGACATGGGTTCGATTTTTCGAATGTTGAGTCAAGCAACATTCGAAATATTGACTGACATTCGTAAGAGGATGGCTGGCGTAGTAGTGACACAGGCGCACACTAGTTCAGAAATAAAAAAGAGGAAATATGGGTCTATGTTCATATTTAGAAGCTTCGGAGCCTATTCAATTCAAAAATCAAACAATCAAATCTTTGCACTTTATATTATTAGTAGAATTAACAAAAAAAAGTCCGTCAAGTGCGAGAATGACTCTTCCGTTTAGTCTGTTCGATCCTGATGTATATAGTGCCGTTCGCTATGACCACGTCTCCGCACGACGCCGTCCCGACCGCCTTCGCTCGCTGGAACGGCCATTTGTACGGGAACTCGTCCAATATTATAGACATGTTTGACAGCAAGTAGTGACCCTGCAATATAATTCAATTCAAAGTTCAGATCAAACCAAAAAGAGGCAGAAACGGTACGCGCTAGTCGCGTGTTGTCCTGCTAAGCCGAGTCCGATGGACCTGCTCTGCTCCTAGTCATCGTCAGTACTGCGAGTTGTTCACACGCGCGTGCGTGTGCGGCCCATATTTAGGTACTCACTGCTCGGCGTTTCGGCTGGATTGCACACAGCCGTGGTCACGAGCTGACTGGTGGCTTGCGGCGTCGTCTGCTCGGAGCGGCCGCAGTTTCCAGATCCACCCTCAGATTTTCATTATTATAAATGTTAGTACAGTCCCCGCGACAAAAAACACTGACGATATCACTTTGTGTCTTTTTAGGAAAAATCGCGTTATTAATCACTGGATACCATACCACGCTGATGACAATTTAAATCCGTCGTCCCGATTAAAAATTTTGTACTTCTTGATTTCAATCGCTTCACGTACTATGATAGTAATAACAATCGGTGGAGAGGATTTTTGGATCGTGCAGTTCCGTCCAGTGATTAGCACCTTCTTCCAGTAAATGTTCAGCAACCGCTGACTTGTTCACCTGCCGATTCTTTACAGCTGCGATATGTTCGTTTACTCTTTTAGCTATTGTTAGCTTAGTTTATCCGATGTAAGAACTACCACAACTGCAATCAATCTTGTAGACACCAGGAGTTTGAAAGGGCACGACGTCCTTTGGCGACCGCAGAAATCTTGAAACTTTTGATAACGGAGTATATACAGTTTTAATGAAGTAGTTTCTGAAGACTGTTCCAATTTTATCCGTTAATAAAATAGTTCGCGTTTAGACCCGATAACCAATAGTTAGGAATTTGGAAGCTCATAATAATACATACTGCCGCTTCTTTTGCTAGTGTCTTATACCAGCAATGTTGTTCAATCACAGACGACAAAACAAAACGTTCAAAGGGTTGAACCCCCTTTGAAGCATTATTTTTACGCCATTCATACTTTTTTGGTGGGTATAACCTAGGGTAGCAAAGGTCATCAAGTCGGCTTAGAAATGACAAAATTAGTTATATGCAGTAATCCATAAGGCTATACAAGAATGTTTAAATGGCGATATTATAATAAGTATACGATCTTTAAGGCTTCATGTAGTCCACGCCGGACGGGCCCGGCGCCGGTGCGGTTCCGGCGTCCTCTACATGAAGCCTATAGATACTCACAGTGGATGGAACCAATTTGAACCACATCAACTAAGACATTGTTTACTGTATTGTTTCACACTTACTGGTTTCACAGGGCATGGTATTTCTGATCTCTTAATTATTTCTGCCAGGATTTTTCCTAAATACGGGTCAGTTTTCAGAAACTCGCAAGTTTTCTTGAAGTTAAACTCTATAAATGTGGGCCTATATTCGTTGTGAAGCCACTCGAAGAAGCGCAAGTTTAACTGAAAAATTACAATAAAGATATTAATTTACGTCCGTTTTAAAAAAAAACACTAGTGATTTTTGCATGTGGCGCCCTCTAGGACACATAAAGTATTACACAAGTGGCATACAACCACGGCTATCATCTAAACATCTCAATCTTTTTATACTTTTAAGTAGTCGGGTTTTATTTGTGGAACTTATTACTTTGATAGGTTAAACTTTGTTGACCTCTAAAAAATATCACAAAAATATATAGGTACAGTGTATCTTTAACAATTGAACCTATCGAGGAAATGGACATGAATTTCTAAAATATCTAAGCTGTATAAATTTATTTTTTAAATGTTTGACTATATACATTGGTCCACTATAAACAAGTACGGCAGTAATCGAGGGCAATTAAGACTTTTCCCAATCAAAAATTTTCCCAATCAGTGGTGCTAGCAAATGGTTTTATCAATCAAAATGATGTCATATTTAACTTACGGATATATTGTCCCCCCAAGTATGTTTTATAGTTGCTTCCACATTCAATACGTAATCGCCATTCCGTTTGGATCGCCTGATATTTGCTTTGACGTCTCCCATGTATGTTTCATTGACATATCCAACAAATACTCTTTCAGGTATCACTCGCAGATTGTTACACTAAATAAAAATTACATTATAGTATACATGACGCAGTATTTTATTATTGAAATTAACATTAAGATTTTTATAAAAAGGGTAATTACAATTTCACAGAACAGAAATAGAAAGACAACGACGACCAAATCACATATACATTTCATTGTAAAAAAAACTCCTTGCAACACAAAAAAATAATATTCGGACACCGCACTGTTCAAATCAGTTTTGAAATAATAGTACGCCTAACATGTTCACGTTAATTGGCGGAAACGAATTAAAGTTGATTCCCAATAACAATTTAATTTAAATACTTTAGGTTAGTTTAATGGTGTATTTGACTGTTTAAATAAATACTAGTTCGGTATAATCACCCTAATCTTTGCCGATGTTTAGCAACAACACGGCTTTGATGGCAGATTGGCTTTACATGCACCCAGTATGGGATTACAGGTCGTATGTAATCGTTAGTGTGCTCAGGCGATTTTTCCATAACTATAAGAGATATCTTAATTTTTTAAACAGATATCGAAAGTATATTACGGGGATCGGGGAACTCAGGGAATTACCCGTTTTGGTTACCTTAGCAACCCAGTATGATGATCACTTTCTGTTCCCATAACGAAATGAAGACTCGGATAATAGCAGCCTAGCTAAACCGCCAGAAATATAAATATATCGCCATATTACTAGTTGTTCAACTAGGCGTCCTGAATGGGAAAGTCACGAGTTTGAGTTTAACTTCGCAGGAGGCGCGGGTTCGACGCCTCTTACTTACTGCATGTTTTCTCCGCTACCGTGTGGCGGTCGCCCTATTCCTGTACTCACTGGCCGGCGACTGAAGCGTTGACAATGAATGGGTGGCGTAGTAGTTAGGACCGGCATCCTGAACGAAAATGACATGGGTTCGATTCTTGACGCCGATCACTCATCGCGCGCATTTACTTCTCCGTCACGTTTCAACCGCGCTTGCGACAAGTCGTGTGCCCAAAAGTGTTCGAAATGCCAAATTGTTCGATAATTAATTGCAAAAGCTGTTCAAAACTAGTGAGTCGTGTTCATGGAGGTATTTAATTTCATCGGTAAGTATTTTTATTGCACAAGAGTCGGTAATTTAATTTAAAATCATTTAAAACGATAGCATGTATTACTCTTGATACCTTACTTCGATAATTCCATATTTAAATATCTTTGTTTTATACGTGTTACATTAACGTTGTTACTAGGTAAGATCACTACTCAGTATTTAGCTAGCAAGCAATGCAATGCAAACGATTTAATTAAACGTTTAGAATCTAGCAATGTTCATGGTAGCTGCATTTTTATCATTTTCCTGTCAAATGAAGCAAATAGTGATGTATGTTTGGTTTAAATAAGTCGATTTTACGATTAATCGATATTCCATTCAGTTGACAGGAAAATGAGAAAGGAAAATGAGAGAATTTACCGCACATTTTAAGGAGGAGGACTTTATAGTAACAAAAAGCGCAGGCGCAAAAAGGTTACATGAAATAGCATATCCGACAGTCCAGGTGCTGTGTGGTACAGAAACAAAGAGGTATGTAGATAAATAGTAGTATATCATCTCTCTTTGTACGACTTAAAATGAAATTTATAATGTTGCTTTTATAGAAAATTTGTCATCAACATTTTATAGCTCGACAATGAGAAGAAAATGATTATACTCTGTCTGGACAGCGTATTATTTTTTCGGTGACATTTCTAAATATTTTTATGCAAATTATCGTTGTTGTACACATAAATGTGATGTACACATAAATAAATATTGTATAAAATAACATAATAATGATAATAATAGGCACAAAATACACTACATGTTTTGACGAGTTTTATGTTGAATAGGTAGGTACTAATATTAGGTGACCATCTGTCTCATCTACAGATATAGATGTTTGTAGACAATGATTTTTGCCATGTAAAAACAAAGTTACACCAAGCTATCCTACATTAAAATATTTCACAGACTGCACGCACGTCCTCTCTCGTCGAAGTATGTACGTTTACTAAAGATGTGTGAATGACATTATTCGAGTTATTCGATTGTAGAAGTCATTCGAATAATTCGAATAACCTTGCAAATCACTCGAATTTGACAAAAAGCAAAAACCATATAAGAAAGTTTAATTTACGACATAAATAACCGACAATAATTTAAATTACTAACAAAAAATAGTAGTATTAAACCATTCGATTGTTGGATTCAGTAACAATTGCCCATCTTTAAGGTTTACTGACTGACTCGATCGATCAAAACGATTTATGCGATTCTGTTGGCTCTATGTACATCACTAAACTGCTAGTATGACGCCATAGTAGGTATTTCAAAAATGGCATGCTCGGTTCCCATACTATTTAGTGAATATGTGGTATCTAGTCTTATCGTATATCTGTGTTTCGGAGCCTATTCAATTCAAACAAACAAACAATAAAATCTTTCCTCTTTATATTACTAGTAATAATTAATATAAAAAGCCGTCAAGTGCGAGATCGACTCATCCGTTTAGTCTGTTCGATACTGACGTATATAGTGCCGTTCCCTATGACCGCGTCTCCGCACGACGCCGTCCCGACCGCCTTCGCTCGCTGGAACGGCCATTTGTACGGGAACTCGTCCATTATTAAAGACATGTTTGACAGCAAGTAGTGACCCTGCAATATAATTCAATTCAAAGTTCAAATCAAACCAAAAAGAGGCAGAAACGGTACGCGCTAGTCGCGTGTTGTCCTGCTAAGCCTAGTCTGATGGACCTGCTCTGCTCCTAGTCGTCGTCAGTACTGCGAGTTGATCACACGCCCGTGCGTGTGCGTGAGCGGCCCATTTTTAAGTTAACAATTGTAATGACGTACCGTATCTCCCTCTGTTTGGTTTGATCTTAAAACTAGAGCAGCTTTGTCAATCGCGAATCCCTGTTACAAAACCTACGGGTAATTTTAAATTAAAAATGAAAGAATATAGCATATTAATCCCAAAATATACGGTAAGTACCTGTTGTTTCAATTAAAGTTGTAAAATGCCATTCGAATTTTTGACACAGGAATTTGGAAGCATACCTAAAAACATACTGCGGTTTCTTTTGCCAGTGTACCTTAGGTACCTTTAGTACAAAATCTTATACTAGCAATGTCGTTCAATCACGGACGACCACAAAACAAAACGTAAGGGGTTCAACACCCCCTTTGAAGCATTATTTTTACGCCATTCATACTTTTTGAATGAGTATAACCTATAGTGGCAAAGGTAATCAAGTCAGCTTAGAAATGACAAAATTAGTTTTATGCAGTATCCCTTTAGGCTATACAAAAATGTTTAAATGGCGGTATTATAATAAGTATACGATCTTTAAGGCTTCATGTAGTCCACGCCGGCCGGGCCCGGCGCCGGTGCGGTTCCGGCGTCCTCTACATGAAGCCTATAGATACTCACAGTGGATGGAACCAATTTGAACCACAACAACTAAGACATTGTTTACTGTATTGTTTCACACTTACTGGTTTCACAGGGCATGGTATTCCGTATTTTCTAAATATTTCTGACAGGATTTTTCCTAAATGCCGGTCACTTTTCATAGACTCACAACCTCTCTTGAAGTGAAACTCTATAAATGTGGGCCTATATTCGTTGTGGAGCCACTCGAATAAGCGCATGTGTAACTGAAAAATTACAATATAGATATTTATGTCCGTATTAAAAAGGCAATAGTGATTTTCACCCGACTATGTCGAAGCAATAAGCAAAAATAGGGTTATGATTTTGACCGGTATGTATGCATATTTGTATGTTCATGTGCACTCATAACTTCTAAACACTTCATCTTATTTTAACAAATGATAGGTTATAGGCTAGGATAGTTTGCAATTATTTGCTTATGGCAACATATTAAGTTATGAACAAAATCTTTTTTTGGAACGTATGAGGTCATGTTGGGTATCAAATGAAAGGGCTTAATAGCATAATTCAAATATATATATGTATACTATTATGATGAATCCGTCCGTAAATTAAATTAAATAAAAAATATTGTTCTAAAACTAAAACAAAACTATGAGTCGTATACCACGTTCCCTTTAGATATTAGTGCTAAAATATTGTTCGACCACAGCTATCATCTAAACAGCTCAATCTCGTTTCATACTTTTGAGTAGTCAGGTTTTAGTTGCGGAACTTATTACTTGATAGGTTAAACTTTGTCAACCTCTAAAAACATCGCACAAAGTTTGTAGGTATCTGTAGGTTCTTATCTTTTTTTGTAAATGGCTGACTATATAAATAGGTCCACTATCAACAAGTCCGGCAGTCATCGCGGGAAACTAATAGATTTTTTTTTAAATTTTCCCAATCAGTGGTGCTAGCAAATGGTTTTAATCAAAATGATGTCTTATATTACTTACGGATATATTGTCCCCCCAAGTATGTTTTATAGTTGCTTCCACATTCAATACGTAATCGCCATTCCGTTTGGATCGCCTGATATTGGCTTTGACGTCTTTTATGTATGTTTCATTGATAAAGTCAACATATACTCTTTCAGGTATCACTCGCAGATTGTTACACTAAATAAAAATTACATTAAAATATATATGTCGCAGTAATTTGTTATTAAGATTAACATTGAGATGAGATTTTATCTAAAAAAAGGGTACTTACAATTTCACAGAAAAGAAATAGAAAGACAACGACGACCAAATCACACAACCATTTCATTGTAATAAACTCCTTGAAACAAAAAAAAAATATAAAATATTTTACACCGCAATGTTTAAATAGGTTTTCAATTGAAAGTATGCCTAACTTGACTACGTTAATAGGCGGAAACAAATTAAAGTAGATTCCCAATAACAAATGCATTTAAATGCTTAGGTTAGTCTAATGGTGTATTTATCTGTGTGAATAAATACTAGTTCGGTATAATTGCCCTAATCTTTGCGGATGTTTAACAGCAACACGACTTTGATGGCAGATTTTTCATAACTATACGAGATATTTTAATTTTTTAAACAGATATCGAAAGTATATTACCTAGAAAGTGAAATGACACTGAGCAATCACACAATTGATCTTGTTTTGGTGGGTTATTCCCTAAGTAACCCCCCGATCCCCGAGGCCCCCGTCCCGGTGAACCCTGAAAATGATTTTAAAATTAAATTCATTAAAATAACATAATCTGGGTTTTCAGGGAACTCCTCGGGGATCGGGGTACTCAGGGAATTACCCGTTTTGGTTACCCTAGCAACCCAGTATGATGATCACTTTCTGTTCCCATAACGAAATGAAGACCCGGATAATAGGTAGCAGCCTAGCTAAGCCGCCGGAAATATAAATATATCACCGTATTGCAAGATGTTCAACTAGGCGTCCTGACTGGGAAAGTCTCGAGTTTCAGTTTAACTTCGCAGGAGGCGCGAGTTCGACGCCTCTAATTGCATGTTTTCTCCGCTACCGTGTGACGGTCGCTCTCTTCCTATTCTCACCAGCCGTCGACTGAAGCGTTGACAATGAATTGGTGGTGTAGTAGTTAGGACCGGCATCCTGAACGAAAATGAAATGGGTTCCATTTTTGACTCAACATTCTGATCGAAAAGTTGACAATGGTTAGAGGATGGCTGGCGTAGTAATAAGTCAGGCACACACTGTTTCAGAAATTAAATAAAGAGAAAATAGGGGTTCATATTTAGTAGTTTCGGAGCCAAATCCAAACAAACGAACAATGAAATCTTTTCTCTTTATATTGTTAGTATAGAATTAATTTAAATAAGCCCGTCATTCCGTTTAGTCTGTTCGATCGAGGTACAAAGAGCCGTTTACTAAGTGCGTTTGGGGACGTCCCCAAACGACGCCGTCCCGACCGCCTTCGCTGTGCGGGAACTCGTACGTTGCTTTCCCCGCGGTCAAAAGTAACTCATGTCCTTTCTTAAGTCTCAAACTAACTCCTTACCAAATTTAATTTAAAACTGTTCAGTAGTTTAGGCGTAAAAGCGATCGGCCCACTTGAAATCTCCCATGGGAATGAGTCATTTTCGCCGCGGTTATAAGTAAGCCTGTCCCTCGGAGTATCAAAATGTCTCCATACTAAATTTCATGTTAAAAGGTTCAGTAGTTTAGGCGTGAGTTACTTTCGCATTTTTATTATTAGTATTTACCTATGGATTCCAGGGTCTACCATCGCACCATCAATAAAGGAGCAAGAGTTTGACCACATGGCGCTGGGCCGGGCACACCTGGTCGAAGCGTTGTCGCTGTATGAAGAAGCCCTGAGGCTGCAAAGAATGTGCAGGTATGTTTTGTTACAAGCATAAGTTTAAATAATAATGTTTTGTTACAAGCATAAGTTTAAATAATAATAAAAAATCATTTATTCAGTTTCAATGAACAAAAGCTACATTAGAGAACATTAGAGCTTAAAATTACACCGAGATAAAAGACTTCCGTTGCCTGAACTAGGTTAAACCTGTATCTCAGGCTAGAAAGAGCTTATATTTCTTGCTTTTCAGTAATAACTAGTAAACAAAAACATGAAACTACAAAATATTTACACACTAAGTAATTAATATCATCAATAAAACTAGGTTAGTAAAGGTTGATGACTAAATCAGCATTTTTCTATAGTTCAGTGAGTCAAGGGCGTCAGCAGTTTTAATTTCTAATCTAGGTCAATAATTGACTTGCTAACATCACGTATAGGTGTTTTTCTGATTCTATTTAATTAAAATTAGGTGAAGAACTATATATAATTATCGAAAACTAGCGTTCAAAGTGAGAGTAAGTACTTAGCGAAAAAAGTTAATTAAGGTAATTCTAAAACAATAAACATAAGGAAAAAGGTATTAAGTGCCCTCATAATCAATTGAGTTTATGTAACGGGTTTCAGCAGCTTTTTTGGCAGGACAGTCGGTATCTCCTGTTTTGTGCGCGCTAGGCTTGTTGAAGCGCAGGCATGTAGCGTACTTTGGTGGTTCGGTCTTCTGCGGACAGTCCTTCATAGCATGGCCCACTTCTCCGCAATGGCCACAGGTGCTGGTGTCCTCTCGGCACGTTTTGGCTGCATGACCATACTGCTGGCATTTATAGCACCGTGTCACCAGTGTAAAATCTCTAACAGGGCAACAGGACCAGTTAACGTAAACTCTTTCACTACTGATTAAGGCCTTACGTATGTGTGCGGGGACTTGTATGACGTAGTTGCATGTTTCAGCATCCTTTTTTCCTGACTTATGACTTAATTTAATTGTAGACAAAAATGAGTCCAGTGTCGTAGATGTAAGTTTGTCAGCTAAATTTTGGTGAAAAATGCAACTAAAAACATCAACTTCTTTCATTGATGAGGGCACTCCGATAATTACAATTCTGGGCTGGCGCTTATGCATCTCATCTACGGTAAGGCCGAAGGTCATTAGTTGCGGTGATTTCTTCAGCTTTTCGATGTCATTCTTGGTGTCGGTGCTGATTATAACTCCACCATTCTTTGTTTTGCGTAGTCCCCTCACGTGCAGTTTCATTTCCTCCGGTCGAATGATTGTCTGGACAAGGGTCTTAGTATCCTCGATGGACTTTGTTTTGTCAGTAGGATAAATCGATATTGAGCTAATGTTGCTGGGTTGTACAAAGTTATTTGAACCTTTCCTTAGTATGTCAGCAAAAGAAGCTGTTTGCTGGGCAGGTCTAGAACACTCTTCGATACTCAGCTTAAGGTCTTCAATTCGCTGTGAGAACACAAATTTTTCTTTCATGTCATTCAACTTTGTATTCGCGAGAAAGGTCTTCTGCTTGCTTGCTGATTGGTATTCTACGGCCAGTTGGGAAGTTCCGTGACTTACTTTTCTGCATAGGTTATGTATCCTAACTTTCTGGTCCGAATTGAGTTTTCCATCTGCAGCGATACTGCAGACCTCGTTTAGGCACAGTTCAATGGTCTTAATCCAGTTCTGGATCTCGGCCGTGGATACAACTGCAATGGTTTCATGTTCCTGCGGGGCGGGCGGTGGATGCGCGGGCGCGGGGGAGGGCGGCGGGCTGCGGCGGGTTAGGCCACTCCGATTGAAGGGGCTACCTTCCATTTCTTTTAATTATACGCACTGTACATAATAATAACGCTCAAAGAACGCGACGACATAGATTTCACGTTATATAAAAACTAGGTCGTAGTCTCGTAATAATTGTTCACTAGTTCACTATTTAAAATATCGACACGTCCGATCGCATTGTCGGCCAGAATGAATATCCCCAAATCAATGAACACTAGCTGTAAGTACAGCCATTGTCCATACCAAGTTAGACTTTTGCGATAAATAACGTCAGGATTATAAGATAACAGTGATTTGCCTTCCTAAGATATCACCGTGACTTTTCAAGAAGTAACAACGTTCTAAAGTAACGACGTTAATTTTTGTCGTTCCATCGTTCCCGTATCTATTACTGTTTCAGTCACGCACATTACAACAGAAGCGTAGGAACGTGGGTAGGAACAAACTGTCCCGAGCGCAGCCGAACGATCACACGAGCTTACGATTAGTTCCGAGTGTGGCCGAAGGCCCGATCCGCTCCAACCAAACGTCGCGTCCGTGACTAGCGTGATAAAATCGCCATAGTGACTAAAATAACCTAGGTGACAAAGTCACGGTGATTTTTCGACGTTATTTTTATGGAACGGTAACGACGGTAACGGTTATTAAAATTAACGTTTTTCCCCAAGTTTATACCAAGTAAGTAAGTGGGTATATGTTACTCGTACATGTTCAGTGTTCCACTTAAATCTAAACATATCAAACTCAAACGTGACCTGACTGACGTAGTGATCTATCAACGCACAGGCCTAACCACTGGACGGATTGAGCTGAAATTTGTAGTGATGGTCCGTATATCCGTATCCGTATCCGCTGATATCCGAGGGAAAATAATGATCTGTGTCCGTATCCTTTTCTCTTTCTCTTTGATTTCTTAACTTATAAATTTTCTACTGATAGGATGAAATGCTATTTAAAGGTGATTTGATTAGGTAGATTAAAGAAACTATTAAATTAAATTTAAGTATTTGTCGTAGTAAGTTACTATACCAATAGTACGCACGGCCACACGTCAAGCTAATCACTGCGGTATCTTGTGCTTGCGTAATAAGGGTGATTTTGTAACGAAAATGAGTAGCTTGATGTAGGTAGAGCCGTGTAACTCCAAGATACTAATCAACTATCTTTATAATAAGATCAAAATTATAGAATGTTATGACATAACAAATTTAAAATAACGAGAAAATCAAAACTTCAACGTCAACAGTCGTTTCAAGATCTCGTGCGCTGTCACCGATTAAGTAAGAAATGAAGATGCGTATCCGTATCCGCGGATTTAGACACCAAATATCCGTATTCGGATCCGTATCCGCGGATATACATTTTTAACTTTCCAGCATATCACTAGAAATTTGGCATGCCGATTGATGTTATTATGACGTAGGCATCCGCTAAGAACGATTTTGATTCTACCCTCAAGGGGATAAATTAGGGGATGGAAGTTTGTATGTAACTTTTTCAATTTCAAACCGATCGGACTTTTGCTGAGACGTCATAGTAAATATATGCATGCAAGCAAATATTTAATATGACGTAGCGTGGCCTAAGAAAAGTTTTTTTTAATTCTACCCCTAAAGGTTTTATACCTTTTAATTCTACCCCTATTTTATAAAGGGGTTGCAAGTTTGTATTACTCGGTGGCGAAAAACTAAAGTCCGCTTGGCCGCTGGTAAGACATAAAGCGAAGTGAAGAAAATTACATTTGCTATTATTTTAGAAGTTTCTGCAAGTTATATGGACCCCTCGACCACATCGGGAAGCCACCTGCCAAATTTGGAATCTCTAGACCAGCCTAGCGGTTGGGGTTGTACGTTCATGTCTCTGTCAGTCAGTCAGTCAGTCAGTCAGTCAGTCAGGACTTTGAATTGTATATGTATAGATAATGTTGCTTTATACATTATATTTTACTTAGTTACGGAGATATTAAAGTCATATACATAAACTTGAGCTTTTATTGAAGGCTTGCGTTCATTTTAAGACTCGAGCTCTTTTCACGGCTCGAGCTCTTTTGAAGGTTCGAGCTCTTTTGAAGGTTCGAGCTCTTTTGAAGGCTCGAGCTCTTTTAAAGCCTCGCGGCATGGCTCAGAGAGCTCGCAGCTCGGCAAAGCTCGGGGCACCAAGACTACTGAGCTCACTGAGCCTTGCCATTCCGCCTCGAGGCTTCAAAAATAGGGCTCGATGCCTCGAGTCGTGTACATCACTAGCCGAAGCACGGCAACACAGGCTGGTGGGAAAGGAATGCTCTTACACAAATAATAAATAGAGATTGTCATACTCGTAGGTCTTATTTTTGCACATGGACCAAAGATTGTGACGGAACGTGCAGTGTAGAAGTTCTCAGTTCACTTGTGGCGACCTCTACCATTCGCCATCACAAGTGCATGCCTAACGGCAAGCACAACAGCGAGAGCTGATACGGTTCCATAAGGCTAGATGGCGCTGTTAGCCTAGTACCGGCCAAATAGTACTGGCCTAGTACCGCACATGAACCGCGGTATATAAGATTTCGATCCAGAATAATATAGATAGACAAATCAAGATGATGTCTATCGGACCTTGGTCCCCGACCATAACACCCGGTCGGTAGGAAGCGCTTCCCTTTAGCTTCCTAACTCGAAATCAGTTGCGCCAAATTGGTGACCCCGACGTGATCAACATCCTGGAGTAACCCGTCATCATCGTCGTCGCCCTCTCCTTCCTCTCGCCAACAGCACTCCGCCAGCAGTCTCAAGCAAGCACTCTTTTACTATTTAAATAATCTAGCCAATTTGGATAGTGCCCATCATCTGTCCTTAAGGTCAGATTCATGCAATGGACAAATCAATTTATAATTGTGTATCAATACCATGATTGCGCGTAAATTGACAACCACTTAGGTGAAATGGTCAAGGAGTTGACTATTAACCAAGAGGGCGCGGTTTCGACCCCCGCACTGTACAAACATTTGTGTGCATGAAACATGTCTGTTTGTACTGGTCTGGGTGTTGTAAGTATTTATTTAAGTTTATTTGTATTACCACTGTTGATTATGATGCTTAAGCTACTTACCACGGAGTCAGATCAATGTATGTGATGTTGTTGTATATTTATCATTGTTTGCATTGAGCACAAATTTCCAGAGTTAGGTCCTACTGTTCTCAATTGTGACAGGGACAAAATCGTTTTAGATCGGAGGCTTGTTTTATAAAAACGAAGGTATTGCTGGACAAAAGTTAGAGGAGACCTATGGATTCAACAGTGAACGTTCTACATAATATAACAGAATGATCATAGCAGAAGAGATTTCGGCCGTATAGACAAACTTCCAGTCTGTTCCGGATTTAACAAACACTAGCGCCTTTGTCCACTAACCCTTCCAATTGTGATTTGTCCCACAGGGAGCTGCGCGGCAAAGAAGCGCTGTCGCGGGCGGTGCGCGCGGCGCTGGAGCGCGCGGCGGCTGCGCGTGCGCTGGACGGCCGCGAACCGGACTTCGCCGAGCTGATCGACGCGCCGCACATACTACGTAAGTAAAGCTCCTTCTGTGGCGACTTCTACCGTTAATAGAAATAGAAATATTTATTTGCTCAAAACATGGTTGCAGGTACAGATACAATAATAAGTCCTCACATTTTACCAAAAATTCTTCTTCTTCTTCAGCCTGTGGACACCCATAGTCGTGTATAGGCCTCTTCATGAGCACGCCAAGTGTTGCGGTTCCGTGCCAAAAATTATGGCATGCAAATTGTTCGTAATAGTAGCTTTAAACATATAATAATTATATGTCTTAAAGTCACACTTATATTATTATTTTAGCAATTATGTTTTTTTTTTAAATTACAAAATCTGATAATCGCCATCACGAGCGCATGCCCAACGGTGGCAAGCATATATCTCCATAGGCTAGATGGCGCTGTTAGCTTACTACCGCACATGAACCGCGGTATGAGATTTAGATCTAGAATAATACAGATAGAAAAATCAAAATGATGTCTATGTATATGTATATTCATCTCGCCCGGAAAAAGGGCCCTAACTTCTTCGTTTGAAATTAAGCGTGTGTTAAAAGACGTAGGGTTTCATTGGAATTTTTGGATTAATGGGAAAACTCTCGGCTTATTTAAGGTTTTCATCCTTGTGCTATGTTTTCTAACACCATTCCATCGCCACCATAGGTACGCATCACCATAGGACCTTGGTTTCCTAACACCGGGTCGGTAGAAAGCGCTTCTCTTATGCTTCTTAATTTTTAAATCTGTTGCGCCAAACTCATAGCCTATTACGACCACGGCGACCAATCTCTGCAGAGATCAGCCAACTACGCAGGAGATATTATAGTGCACAACCGTGAGAGCAATACACAATCGCCCGTCTTGCGAGAGATGCAGGTTCGAGTCCTGCCTGTGGCATTCCGAATTTATTCTTTAAGTGTATTTGTATTTCATGTTGTGAATTTGTTTGTGGTCCAAGTTAATCTCGTGTCGCTGTATAAAATTCTCGTGTCACAATGTTCTCAAGTCTTAAAATTTAATATAAGCCAGAAAAGTATGATACCTAGAATTATTTTTGCTTATAAAAGGTGTTACTCAATTGAAAATATTAATAAATTCAAAAAGTACTTGGGCAGCCTTTCTTACGCAAATGTATACAGCAAAAACGAATTAAATTTTGCATTTGATGAATTTTATGGTATACTGACTCTCTTATACCGCCTTTGTTTCCCGTTAATAAGATCCAAAATCAATACTTCTGCAAAACCTAAATGGATATCGAAGGGTCTCAAACAGAGTAGCAGCACAAAGAGAAAACTTCGCTTTAGGTACTATTTGAATAAAAATGAAACAACACGATCAAAATACATTACCTATAATAAATTATTTAAAAAATGTATAAACACGTCAAAAAAACTGACATATCAAAAATATGTATCAACAAGTAACAACATTTGTAAGGCAACATGGACAATAATTAAAAATGAAACTAGTGACACTTCTAAAAGAGGCTATATAAATAAAATACTACATAATGATGAAGAAATAACTGAACCTGCTATAATTGCCTCGATATTCAACAACTACTTCATAACTAACGATGGACATAATAATACAGATGATACACTAAAGACTATTCACCCAAATAGTATTTTTCTTACACCTGTAGATGTCGAGTATATTAAAAAAATTGTAATGTCACTGAAAAATTCACAATCGGAAGGTTACGATGGTATATGTACCAAAGTTCTGAAGTACTGTAAGGAAGAACTTAGTCATGTTTTGGTTTTCCTGGTTAACCTCTCATTACAAACTGGGCAATTTCCAGAAAAACTAAAAATATCAGTTTTGAAACCTTTGTTCAAGAAAGGTAATAAAAAAGACATTAATAATTACAGACCAATAGCGCTTCTTCCTATATTGTCAAAAATATTTGAGAAAGTAATGCACAACCAGTTATCAAACTTCTTTAGCAAATTTCATATCATAAAAAAGTGTCAATATGGTTTCCAAAAAAATAAATCTACCACCCATGCAGCTTTTGACCTAATCGATAGTATTTTGCGTAATGTCAACTTAAGAAACTATACAACCGTTGTATTTCTTGACATGACAAAAGCCTTTGACTGCGTTTCTCACGATAAATTGTTAAATAAACTAGAACGCAGCGGAGTAAGGGGACCTGCATTAAGTTGGCTTAAATCTTATCTTACGAATAGGTCTCAATATGTTGAAATAGTCCATCTTGATGCAAAGTCTACAGCTCAAACTCATAAATCAGAATTAAAAATAAACGACTTTGGTGTTCCACAAGGCAGCGTGCTGGGTCCGCTATTATTTATATTGTACATAAATGACTTGCCAGATATAACGGAACAAGAAACGGTACTTTTTGCTGATGATGTGTCTGTCATAATTAGTACTGATAAAAACGCTTCAATTGAGCATCATAAAAATGACATTAAAAATACTTTGACATCAATTCTGGAATGGCTCGATAGGAATAATCTGAAGATAAATTTATCAAAAACAAATTTAATCAATTTCAATAATTATAAGAATAAATCAATTGACGTAAATTGTAATGGACAACTTCTATGGAACGCTGATAATGTGACTTTTTTAGGTTTAATCTTAGATCCTACATTTAGTTGGAAATATCAAATAGACAAAGTATGTAATAAAATAAATAGGTTCGCCTTTGCTCTGCATAAACTGACAAGGGTTGCAAATATTAGTACAGCCATCACTGCTTGCTATGCCTATGTTGAATCGGTTTTGAGATATGGTTTGATAATTTGGGGAAATGGAACCGACATAGATAAACTATTTGTAGCACAAAAACGCTGTATAAGAGCCATATGTAACATAGCACCAGACATATCATGTCTTCCATATTTTCAATCACTTCGAATATTACCCCTACCATGTCTTTATATATTTGAAGTGGCAGTTTTTGTTAAACGAAACCCTACAAAGTTCAAACAGGCGAAGGATATACATCAGCGATCAACGAGAAATTGTCATAGATTAGTACTAGACATAATTCCGAAAACCCAAAGGTTTCACAATAATTGTTATTCCATGTGCATAACAATCTTTAATAAAATTCCCGACCACCTTAAAGAATTACCTCTTAATAAATTTAAAATCTCGTTGCGTTCATGGTTGATAAGTAAAGCATTCTACTCAATTAAGGAATTTGTAAAACATAAAGAAACTGAATATAGTCGATGCAAAATCTAATTTAATAAAATCTTAAAATAACTTTGTGGAAAATTGACATACAAATATAATTTATACTCTTGACATTTAAATAAATCAATTAATCAATAATTTCTCCATAAATGTATTAATATTAAACTTTTGCATGCTATTTTATATGGCTAAATAGGTCAAAGCTCTATTTTATGTATTTACGACCACATCTTTATGTTATGTACCCTATTTAAAAGCAAATAAAGAAATTTGAATTTGAAATTTGAATTTGAATTTGTTCGTACCCGCACTCCTTCGAAACGGCTTAACTCATTCTTATGAAATTTTGTGAGCATATTGAGTAGGTCTAAGAATCAGCAAACATCTATTTTTCCCATCCCTTAGTGATAAGGGGTTGTACACAATAATTTATTAGACGACCACTTTGGTGTAATGATCAAAAATTTGACTATTAACCAAGAGGTCGCGGGTTCGATCCCTGTTCCCGGGTCCTTGTTTGTACTGGTCTGGTTGTTTTATGTATTTATTTAGGTCTGCACTGTTGATTCTGATTTCTGTAACACAAGGGCTATAGCTACTTACCACAGAGTCAGATCAATGTATGTAATGTTGTTATATATTTATTATTTATATGGCAAAATGACGTTTGCCAGGTAAGCTAGTAAATAAATAACAATTTCACGTTTAAAAATTCCAGCATCATCAAAGTTCCAACTAGCGCTGACACCGCCCGACTTCGCGCAGCACCGCGTGGACGACCTCTTTAAGTCGCTGGGCCCGATCGCGGTCTTCTCGGCGAAGAGGCACTGGAGCGCGCCCCGGCTGGTCCAGTTGCAGAAGCAGGATAAAAGAGGTAATTTTCGGTCTATTCGTATGATGAAAGGACGACCTCTTCAAGTCGCTGGGCCCGATCGCAGTCTTCTCGGCGAAGAGGCACTGGAGCGCGCCCCGGCTGGTATAGCTGCAGAAGCAGGATAAAAGAGGTAATTTTCGGTCTATTCGTATGATGAAAGGAAGACCTCTTCAAGTCACTGGGCCCGATCGCGGTCTTCTCGGCGAAGAGGCACTTTGAGCGCGCTCCGGCTGGTCCAGCTGCAGAAGCAGGATAAAAGAGATAATTTTCGGTCTATTCGTATGATGAAAGGACGACCTCTTCAAGTCGCTGGGTCCGATCGCGGTCTTCTCGGCGAAGAGGCACTGGAGCGCGCCCCGGCTGGTCCAGCTGCAGAAGCAGGATAAAAGAGGTAATTTTCGGTCTTACGTATGATGAAAAAAAAACGGAGAAAATGACAAAACATGGTGCGATTGTTGGATGCTTAAGAGGCATATTATTATAACAAAACTTTCACAGCTAAGCGGTTTTTTCCGAAAACGAAATACGGTGGCCGCAATGAAATAGGAATTTCCTTATGACACCGCACATCTAGTCCTTTAAATTCATATTTAAATTCATAAATGTCAAAAATTAACATCTTTAAGCACTCAATAGATTCGTATAAAAGGAAACTTTTGGCGTGGTTAACTTAATTTTAGATTTTTTGACATTTAAGACTTTAAAGAACTAGATGTGCGATTCCTATTTAGTAATCTATTGCGTAAAAACGTTGTCGATGTACCATCACTGCAGTCCCGTTACAGGAATGAACTGTCTCTCCTGTCTCAGTGATATGTTTTTTTTTTGTATTTTATGTAAGTAATTAGTTTGTATGTTTATAAAGTACGTAACTATAACTTGAGTTACATTGTAGAGAATGCATTCGGCATTAAGTCCGCCATTGTACACATGTTTGTGCAGAATTTTAATTAATGAATGTACAAATGGAAAGGCCGAAAGGAAAATTCTGTTTAGTGCATCGATTTATCCTTTGATATATTTTATATAAGAATTAAGAACTATCTTCCCGCCAGCGGCTTTACCCACGTGGGATTCGGTTCTCTAATATATAAGGTCACTTCTTAGGTTGTGAAAAACTTGTCCAAATTTTAGTGTTAGTGGCCCAATAGTCATTTTAGTTGTCATAGTTAATATCAAAAACACACTCGTTTTCGTTCCATATTTTTCTAACAAAATAATTAATATTTTCTTGACAGCCCTATCACAGTTGCCAGCGTGCATACCACGCAACCACGGTAATATTATCTATACAGTATTCTAACTTTATATAAACGGACGACGCGCGAGCTATACATACGCGCTCGGATCTTGGCATGCGCTTGGCATGCTACAGTCGCGAGTGCGCGCAGTGACGAACGGACGCGACGGTGTGCTGGTTTTTAATCAGTAACCGCCCGAATTTTACACTCGAAATAAGTGCAAGTAGCTATTTAATATGACAAGTAGAATGTATTGTGCTGTTTTTGGAAAGCGGATTTTTTATACACTCAAATATAATAGTTAAGCATTTCGTTCATACGAGTATAATATTAGTAATCCAATCAATGCGCAAATATTTTTGGTCGCAAATTTATTAGACTGATTTGTTATAAATCTATCAATCAATAAAACAACTTTCATTTTTATTGTACACTTTCTATTCAATTCACAAAGTATTTTATGTAATCCTATAAATGTTTTATATTGTTACTAAGTATCTGTGCTTATAAATAAAAAGTAAAAAATGTACAATCTCAAAACTAGATAGCTCAAAGTAGGCAGATGCAATTAAAACGCTGTAGGTAGGCTACAGCGACAGCCCTATCTCATGCTTACGTACCGCGCGGCGGTAGGTACTTATTTCAACGACACGGCCGAGTTGGAATACTGTATGGATAATATTACCGTGACGCAACCTCTCTCTTTCATTCCAATCGTTCACTCTTTTTCGAAAGACGAGGGGGGGGCGCGGTGCGCCTTGTGCGACGCGGGTCAATGACCGACGAGATCAGCTGATCACTGGACTTGAAAATACTTTTAAATCGTATCAATTTACAAAGTGACCTTGCTGTTATCACTTATCACGCATCGCTATTATTAAAAACCTACCTAGTCTTAAATAACTACTCATTAAAAGTAAAGTATATTTAGGTATGTTACGCCTTTAGGTACGCCGCGCGTAGGGATGTCAAATTTATCAAAAGTAGGTTGGGTTTGATTATTTCAGAAACTAGCGTATGGAAAAAAAGTTAATTTGACAAAATACTATGCTATTTTTTTACACGGTCAAATGTTCACGACCAAGTGACCTTATATTGAGCATGTTATTATACATATAAACATTCCTCTTGAATCGCTCTATCTATTAAAATAAATCTACTTAAAATTCTGTTAAGTGTTTTTAAATATCTAATCATATTATTATAAATGCTATTATTAATGGCTGAGTAGGCCGAACTTTTGAAAATTTATAATAACTCAAGTGTTCCCTATTCTAAAGCAAATAAATTATTCTATTCTATTCATACATACATAGGAACATAGGGACAGCCGCGGGAAGCGTCTTTGCTTTATAGGTACAATGTATAATAATAATAATAATATATTTATTTGTTTCCTCATCACAACAAAGGGTACATAGTATAAATATTCTAAATTTATATTAATAGAGAGGTGTACCCAAGGTGCGAGAGGCTGATGCCTGAAATAGGTTACAATAACCGGTTCTACAGGTCACCAGGCCCCGCCCGTAGATATCCCAAAGACTATTCTAAAATAAGACTCCTACATTGTAAACCAAAGGAAAAAAAATAAAAAATAAAAAAGGAAACAAAACAAAATTGACAACTATCTAACAAATGTGTGTCGAGCGCGTGAGTGTGTGCGTGCATGGGAGCGTGTGAGTGTGTGCGTACGTGTGTGCGAGTGTGCTTGCATATGTGTGTGCATGTGCGGAGTTTGCATGTGAGTGTGTGTGTGTGTGTGTATGGGTGTGAGTGTACGTTACTTACTACGGATTCTGAAATGAATGTTGGGATAGATCAAATTCTAATATATATATTTTAATTTTAATTTTATTGTGGAACTACTAGAAGTAGTTCAGTAGCTTCATAATCCAGGGTCATGAGGAAGGACATGTAGTGATACATATTGAACACGGCTTCAATTCCCACCCCAACCTAAAAATGGTAATTTGCAAAAATAATATTCTTATAGGGATACAAATTGTTCCCTCATTACAGGATCGAGAAGACAACGTAACGGCAGAGAAGAATACACAGAAGACAAGACAAGAAAGAGCGAGAAAAGAGACCGTTCAGAGGATAACAGCACGTACTACAACCAAATAATAAGAAGCGATGAGAAATACACAGACGAAACGATATACGACAAGAAAAAACTACACAGAGTTATGAAACAAAATGGCGTCTACATAAACAGTTATAATAATAACAATAACAACTACGAATACCACCCGAAAGTGCTTGATTATGACTCCAATTCGTATAGAAATAAAGTTAACGAGACATTCGTTAAAGAAAAGGAAAATGGGGTGTTGAAGAATGGAGATGTCAATGGGAAGGTAAGTTGATCCAGCTTTTGAAAAGTAGGTTCTCAGTTTGTTTATTTTAAATTTTTCACATAATCTTTGTAACTGTAACTTGGAATTTCGTAATTACATATTATACATTTTAAGTAATCTTTTGCGTAAAAAAAGAAAATTCAGTTTAATGCATTGATCTGTACATTGACAATGTTTTAACGCCATTAATACGTATGTAATTACGAAATTCCTACTTTGCAGCGGCATCTGTTCGATTTTCGATTGATCCTTTGTAATCCAATCCTTTGAAATCAAAGTCGAATCCAATTTGGCAAAAAATCTGCTTAGCTGTCGAAAATTGTGTGATATGCGTCTTAAGACTTGTCTGTGCAATTAAGTATTTAAATACATGCGGATAAACCAAAAAACCCACCAAAAAAGAAAAGTAATTAATAAATAAATATACAACAACATCACATACATTGATCTTACTCCGTGATAAATAGCTTAGCACTTGTGTTACAGATATCAGAATCAACAGTGATATTACAAATAAACTTAAATACATATGACACCCAGACCAGTACAAACAGACATGTTCATGCACACAAATGTTTGTACAGTGCGGGGATCGAACCTGCGACCTCTTGGTGTATAGTCAATAGTTATACCAAAGTGGTGGACAAAGTGTTTAAATATACATGTTATCTATTATTTCAATCACAAATGTTACATCCTCAGCCAAGCAAAAACGGCAGGGAGAGGCGGAAAGGCTCGCTGAGGCGGGTGGCGAGCGAATACAACGTTTCGAGCCCGAAGGCCGACGATGAGGGATTCGGCTTCTCCGTCCGAGGCGACGCGCCCGTCGTGATCGCTGCCGTGGAGACAAACTCCCTTGCTGAGGTGAGCGCTAAAATTAATTCTGCCGTCAATAGCCAGTGAAAGTAACATTGTTTAAGGCTTACTGCCAGTCTTTCTACAAGTGCAGCCTGTGGACCAGCTACACGCAGCGGGCATACGGCGTACATCCAGTACAACAATGCATTCAGGGCGCTGATGGGGCTACCACAGTTTTGCAGCGGTTCAACAATGTTCGCACAGGCACAAATATATGATTTCTACGCCATCATCCGAAAGAGGAGTGCCTCGCTGCTTCAACGCTTTCGGAGCAGTACAAACCCGGGATTCCCCGATGATGCAAAGGTGGATGAAGCTGCATGCCAATTCATCGCCTTTTATTAAATACTAGCTGACCCGGCGAACTTCGTACCGCCTTAGCGTTGCAATGATTGAACAATGTCATCGAATGACATTGACATTAGTTACGCGCGTTTTTTAAAATATGCAAAATGAAATGCATATTTTTCAATATTTCTGAGAGATTTTCTTAATATTTTTTCCGTAAGAACCTTCTCCTAATAACAAATACAACAAAAAAAGAATTAGTGAAATCGGTCCAGCCATTCACGCGTGATGCCGTGACCAAGGAAAACGGGTTTCATTTTTATATATATAGAAGAACTTGTGTAAGATTTTTTTAATTTAATTTTATTTTTATTTTTTATCATTATTAAATTGTAATTTATTTTATATTTGATTAATGATTGACGTGTATGTAAATTATGGATAGTGTTCTGTGTGATCTGAAATAAATGAATTTTAATTTAATAGCATAGTGGCAGTAAGTGCACTCTCAACGGTTTTATGAAAATTGCTGCAAAAGTTTTGATGCGAAAATTATCCATAAATCCCTTGTTTGTGATCAGATCAGGGTGATTGATACCTCAAATGAAAAAGGACCTCAGCACCTATTCATTACTTATTTGGGAACCAATATTGAGCAATTGAAAGACAAAATAAATACATTATTTTTGTTATACTAAGCACCCTCAAAATTTCTTAATAATTACTTCTTGCCTTTTCTTAGATAACTCATTTGCCTTTATTTTACTAACGGTTTTAACCCCCGACGAAGAAACGGGATGTTATAAGTTTGACCCCTATTCTGGCCGTGTGTGTGTGTGTGTGTGTGTGTGTGTGTGTGTGTGTGTGTGTGTGTATGTGTCTGTCTGTGGCATCGTAGCTTCCGAACATGGTACATCTTACCCTGCGAGAGTTCCTCTGAAGTCTAAAGACGGTACGCACCTTCTAACAAGCAAAGAGGATACATCCTCTGAGACGTTGGGCTGAACATTTCGATCATTTAGCAACATAGATCGGTCAGCTGATCTGCAGTCTATCAGTTTATTGCCCCAACTCCCTCTATACACCGAGCTGGATAAGCCGCTCACACGCGGCGTGGTTGTCGCTGCCATCAAGCAGCAGCAAAACAAGCGGGCGGTTGGCATTGAACTGATAACAGGAGAGCTACTTAAGTACGGCGGCGAGGATCTGCACACGTCCGTTTGGAACCTTTTTGTTCGTATGTGGGAAGAAGAACGGGTCCTGGATGCTTTTAAAGTGTCTCACATCAGTGCTCTCTATAAGAATAAGGGTAATAGATCCGACTGCGGCTCTTACCGCGGCATTTCACTGCTGTCTGCCCCTGGAAAGGCTTTTGCGAGAGTTTTATTAAACCACCTAACAGACCTATCTGAAAGGATCTTACCTGAAACTCGGTTTGGCTTCCGACCTGACCGAGGCACATGCGAAGCCATTTTCTCAGTGCAAGAAAAAAGCAGAGAACAGGGTCAACAGCTGTATCTCTGCTTTGTTGACTTAGAGAAAGTTTTCGACAGTGTGGCTCGTGAAGCCTTATGGGTGGTGCTAGGAAAACTCGGATGTACGGAGAAGTTCGTAGGACTTTTAAGACTTTTGCATGATAATATGCAATGCTGCGTCATGGTAGATGGCGAGCTGTCAGACTTTTTCCCCGTTACTTGTGGGGTAAAGCAAGGGTGTGTTCTAGCACCCACACTGTTCGCTTTATACTTTGCGGTCAGAGAAGTCTTACAAACTGTTTCCGAAGGAATTCGCATCCGTTTCCGTACAGATGGCGGCATCTTCAATTTGGCTAGATTTAAGGCACGGACAAAAGTCTCTTACGCTCTAATCACAAAGATCATGTATGCCGATGACTTATGCTTTCTAGCTGAATCCCCAGAAGGCCTACAGCAGCTAATGTCCACCTTCCACGAAGCATGCTGCAAATTTGGCTTGAAGGTTAGTGTCAAAAAGACGGAGGTGATGTCCTTGGACGCACATGGTCGTGAGTCACTGACCATCAAGCTCGGCGAAGATTTGCTGAAACAGGTGGATAAGTTCCGTTATCTGGGGAGCACTATATCATCTGGGTGTGACCTTGATTCCGAGATCAACAGTAGGATCGGTGCTGCAGCTGCTGCGTTTGGGAAACTATGTTCCAAGGTCTTCTGCTCCCATGATCTCAAGCTGTCTACAAAGATTGCCGTATACATGGCGATAGTGCTGCCGAACCTTCTATACTCCTCCGAGACGTGGTGCTTGTATCGCGACCACTTAAGAACTCTGGATCGTTTTCACCTTTAATGCCTTCGTACCATCATGCAAATTAAATGGTCTGATCGGGTTCGCAATACCGAGGTTCTGCGGCGCGCCAATGTCGGTGGCATTGAAGCCTACTTAATGCGTCGGCAGCTTCGATGGTGCGGGCATGTGGCACGTATGGCGGAGGAAAGAGTGGCGAAGCGCATCTTTTATTGTGAGCTAGAGGAGGGTAAGCGAAAACCTGGCGGACCACTCCTCAGATGCACGGTATAATATTGAGCTCACCCAATGGGAGGGTTTGGCAGCACATCGCCCAGAATGACGCGCGACTGTGAATAGGCGAGTCCGCGAGGAGCATCGTAAAGCTGACCTCGACGCTAAGCGCGATGAGTTAAAAGCCCCAGTCGCCGCAATTAACTATAATTATGTGAGTGGCGCGCTCACCTGCCCCCACTGCGAACTTTTACTGCAAAATTCGCACATCAGCCACTTACGAGCGCATCAACGCCAAACCGACTAGGAGTCGAAGTGGTCGCCATGGCCGAAAACGGTCGGATAGATCATCAGCTCCCGAACGGATGGACAGATTTTCAAGCGTTTTTTTTTAAAGAGAAATTAATTACCTAATCACGTTCATGGTTCTAAGCTATGGCTGGTAAATATCCTATCAGCCGTTAAAGTTCACCAGCTGTTTTCCTGGCTCATGTCGGTGGATTTTTAATTAAATAAGTAGATAACTTCTTATTGCACACAAAAAAAAACAAACAGAGCTGTTATTTTTTTTAACGTTACAGATTGGCGGCATGCGGGAGGGCGACTTCATCATCTCCATAGGGGAGAAAGACGTCAAATGGAGCTCGCACGAGGAGGTGGTGCGGCTCATACAGCAGGCCGGAGACACGCTCACTATGAGACTGGCCACGCCCATGGACAAGAGTTTATTGAAGGTACGTGTTGTGGTTATCTCCACCTGCCCATGGTTCTACCTGCCTTGCGGCACAAGAACCGAACAAAGGTTTGGAACATGTAAAAAGCTTGATTGAAATATTTCTTACTAGACAATCCAGCAGACGTCGTCCTGCCCGTTGTTTTAAGAAAAATAGTCACTTGCAAATTTTCCTGTTTTATCCCAAGGGAGCATTTAATCGGGATAAGAGTAACCTATCAGCTCATACCCTGTCTGTATACCTAATTTCATCAAAGTCCGTTGGTTCTCTTTTCGGTAATTAGCAATAATTTAATTATTAATCTATTAACAAAACGGGTTGTATTATTTGTTTAGTTCTTATTTTAATTTGTAACACTTAGTATAATTATTACAAACACTCGTGGTTTACTTGTACTAAGTAAGTTAGTTAAGTGTTTTGTAACGGTTATTTATATGATAATAAAAGGAAAAAAAATACTTTTAGCGTATAGTTGATGGAATCAGGCGTTACTTTGCGGAAATCCATGACTAAAGCTGAAAAAGATGATTATTTTGCTTTAAATTTCCACTAAACGACGCCAGCGCAGGAACCAAAATACATCCAACTGTAATCACCTGAAAAAGGTAGAGCTTCCAGCTCTACCTTACAATACCTACAACTCATAACGTGACACAGAAGATGCACCTGGAATCACAACTCTGACACCAACAAAACACTCGACGCGTTTCGCCACTACACGTGGCAACCTCAGGAGATGTTGTCGAGCGACTTCCAGCTCTACCTTTTTCAGGTGATTACAGTTGGATGTATTTTGGTTGCCATCATTATCGTTTTCAACTTTCAGCGTAATTTACCGACAAACAAAGACACTTTCATATTAATAATATTAGTGTAATTTATTTTCGCAGGCATCACCGGAGACCCCTAGACAGTCAAACTCCAACCAGGGCTCTGTGTCGGCGGCGTCGACCGCGTCCAGCGGGTCCACCGCCATAACGGCCCGCTCATCGCGCCGCGCGCCATCTTGGAACCCGTTCCGACGCCACACCGCCCGCGAGAACAGCTCGCATCGCGGCTCGCACACTAGCAACGTTATATTTAGATGAGACACACACACACACACCGTCCTGCATTATCTATAATGCCGGTAACCCACATTTGCATGGCTTTTGATGGGGGCATTCTAATAACGAAACGATTCTGTATCGACCCATCTGACCCATATTTTCTATCTTACCTAGTTCCTGATGTAATTAATGAAAAAGGTCAATTTAATATAGAAATACTTAACGCTAACACAAATTTGTATATATTTCTGTAATGCATTTACATAGCGTTGTAAAAATTGAAGCAACGTAAATTCCCCTAAAATATGTTTTCAATACTATTTTTAAGTTTTGAGTAGCTGGTCTATTTTTCCAACAGCATGAATTTAAATTCCCAAATTACTGAAGACTTAACTTTCGTACTTTTAGCGGCGTTTTAGCTAATGCAGGGCAGCGAAGCTGTCAGTCGTCATTCCACAAAAAAATACTACACTATTCAAGAGACCGTTCATACACAGGGCGAATCGTTGGCCCAAAGACATGTCCCAATGTGTGGATCAACTCTTTGGCCTCAACTTTGCATGGTACATTTTTGCTAGGCCAACTTTGGCGCTAATGTATGGGTGGATCCGTGGTCACGCAAAAAGTGCAAGTTTTTCGCTCTTGCTACGCAATACCAACCATTAAAACCACAATATATTGTCTTGTGCGCTGATTGAATGCAGATCGCTTTTTATATGACGCGTCATAATAATATGTGGTATATTTATACTCTAATATCATGAAGGTCACTCCAATATTTAAACTCCGACAGTTGTTGTATTATGTTGATAATTTAGCGACGCTAATTCTAAAGGTAGCTGTGCTCTGGCATATGCAACTATTATATATTTAGGTTCCTAAATATATATTTAGATTATGGGGACCTAATCTCGGCTATGATATTCCAAAGTGATTAATCTACTTAATCAATTTATTAATTTTATCTCTACTTTTTTGCATTTAACAGCTATTTACTTACTTACTCTATCTTCAAGAATGTATAATGTAACTACTACTATTCTAAAAATGTTTTTACATCACAATTCTCTGATTAAAATGAATTATTTTTTGTTACTTACTTATTTATTTCGGTCTATTAAAAGTTGGTTTATGTTTAAACTGTCGCTTCTTTATTTTATTAAAAAGACGTGTAGAGGTTTAGTTTTGTTTAATGAGTTGGCATTTTTTTCTCGTTTTTTTTTTCATTTTATGAGGCAGGTACTATACACATCGTATTAATTTGTTTTTTTTATTATGTAAATATTTTTTCGCGTCACAATATATTTTTGTTGAATGTTGAATTATAGCAGTGTAGAAGGGTTCTGCTTGGAGATTGGTATCCGGCAGGTACTTCGTTCAGGATCGAGATTAGCGGTTGATGACGTCGATTCAGGGGGAGGGGGGGACGAAGAGGTGATTCGGGTCGCTAGCGCGACGTAATATCGAACAACGCCATCCAGACTATGTTGAATGACGTCTTATGTCTTTGGTTGACTCCGAATATTCCCGCGAGTCAAAAGACTACACCGTCATCTAGTGTCAAGTAGCAACGAACTAATCTCGAAACGAACGTAATTTTTCGTGATTTGGTTGAGATTGAATATTCCTTTTTTTCTATCATTGATCGCAACCAGATACCAATGTTAAAAAGTGTAGATTGTAAGCGAAATAACTTAAACATAGCAATTGTTAAAATATAAGTAATTTAGATTTAGTAACAACAACATGCGTGTATCTATGTAAAAAATATTAACTGATATGATAGTAGTACCTATAAATTTGTTATAAATGTAATCTTGGAGATCAATAAAGGTTATTTAAAAGAAGAGTCTTTACTTGGGCCCCTCCTGGATCATCACAATCTTCATAACAAACACCCCTACCTTCTTTTTCCAACTCAAAACTTAAATATCTTCACAAGAATAATCCTGGATGGAGTTCTTACAAAAACACTGTTTTGATGAAGTTTAAAACGTGTACGTAACGTAGTGTAGTTGGGAAAGGCTATTACTGAGAAGTACCCCAAGCTTTGACAAATGAATATAATACTCCTTTTGCTTCCAGCAAAAGCATACTCATAATCAGAGACAATATTAATGATTTATCTGAGTATTCAGTTAAAGAATTACTCATCACTTTCATTACTTCTATAAAACAATCCTATTTTGTATTCCCGCCCATCGTAGTCAATAAAAATGATCTCATAGATACACTTAACTGTTAATGGGGAAGCTCGCCATAGCAGTACAGCATTTAATAAATAAATATGACCCCTTATTTAGTTATTTATAACAAAAATAGCTTCGTCCAAACTCAATTTTTTAAATTTCTGGTTTCTCATGTGCCAGATAAGATAAGAATGATAGCTACGGTGTAGTACTTATTCGTTGAAAAGGGTCCGACACGTCAGGTTAAAACAAAATGTAAATAAATCGCAAAATAATCTGTAAAACGTGTCTTACTTACATAAACCTTATAGAAAGAATATAAGCAAATGTTACTAAACTTAAACTTTATTGTACGTTTCAGGCAAAACTATTTCTTAAAGATTGAATAAATCATAATGTTTAATGTTGAAAATTGCTTGATTACCCTAACGCAACTAGTATAGTATAGCACTCACGTCGTGCAAAAAATCGGTTGTAGTTGTGAATTCCTGCTTTAACCCCTCAATGCGGTCGCGAATCATATGGTCTATGTCTGTTTTCATGGAGGAGCGCAGATTATTTAAGTAATACGAAAGAAAAGAATTCAGTTTTTCATCCATAAGTTGCGAAATTTTTCCATAGTTATTAATAATAATAATAATTATTTAATGCACAAGTACAATATTACATAAAATACAATAACAATAAATTAAACTTTAAGCAGATTGCATTGTGCAAATTGTAGATTGAAACGCACGAAAATTTTGCAGGGGTCCCCAAACTAGGCAGAGCCTGTGACTTGGGAGAACCAATAAACAACTATGTGAATACCCAATAATAAAAAATAAAATAAAAAACTTATCTTACTTAAAAATATTTAAAATTACAAAGCAGCTATTTCTAATGCTATAACAAAATCGAAAAATACAACAATAAATAACAAACTATGCATCAACTCGTCATAATAATTTCAGTAGTGTCATAATCCAGCGTTAACAGTCATTTTACCAGAAACGATTTAGCTTCCGCGACAGTGCATGCCATGATGTTGCAAAAACGCAAAACGGAGTTGTAAATTTTTGCCCGAATGCGGTCCCCAAATCTACACCCGAACTGAGTGTTAACTGTGGGAAGAGGGAGAGCAAAAACTCGTTTTTCTAAGAGAGCCTTATACTGTTCCGAACAAATCAGTCTCTTGTGAGCTAGGAGAGAAGTTTTTAGGATGAAGATTTGCCGTACAGTAAGAACTTGAGTTTCTCTGTGGAGGTCTTCTGTGGGATATCTGTACGGTTTCTTAAAAGCTATTTTAAGAAGAGACCTGATCCACCGTTCAGCTGCCAGAAGAGTAGTCTTAGCAGCACTACCCCAGACCGGTACACCGTAACTGACAACCGATTCAGCTAGCGCCTTGTAAATCATAAGAAGTAAGTCCCTGTTGGCAATATCTCGGAGTATCTTAAAGATACCGGAAAGCTTCCTGATTCTTTTAGTTAGTTGTTGGATGTGCTCTTTAAAATTTAAATGTTCGTCGACCATGACCCCCAGCTATTTGGTGACTGAGGTTCGGTATATGTACTCGCATTCACATGGTTGAGGTGAGGCCGGGCTACAGGTGTGTATTCTCATTTTATCCAAACATGTGGAGCCAGACGCTGCAGTAATGTGAAAACAAATGAAGTTCGTTTTATTATAATTTAGCGTAAGCAGATTTTTATTAAGCCAATTGCAAACTAACGACATTCCATCTTGAGCGGATTGACATGCGCTTGACCAGTTGTTACATGTGAACAGAATTGCAGTATCGTCGGCGTAACATAGAATCTCAGCATTTGGTAGACTCAGATCGTGTAGGTCGTTCATGTAGATTATAAATAGCATTGGACCAAGAATGCTTCCCTGAGGGACACCGAAATGTATGGGAAGTTCTTTACTTTTATACTGTCCCACTCTTGTAAGCTGTCTTCTGCCTGTAAGATAACTTCTGAACCAATCAAGCGCAAGCCCCCTAATACCCAGACCCTCAAACTTTTGGTTCAGTAGTCGTCTCAGATACGCCTCTAGACGTAGTTGCGGCATTTTTCTGATCATTACGACCGTCCGATCTATCTGCGCCGATTGGGTCCTGATCAAATGACTTGTTCATCGCGTCATCCACTGTCGGCAGTTGATTGAGGAGAACTGGGGTGTTACAAGTAACCCTATTTTTACGTTTCGTTATGTTAGTGCAGGCAGGTCATACCCCGGATGAAAGGAATTCCTTGGACAGAAATAAGAATTGGTTACTGCTTATATTCAAACATTTATAATGATAATCGTGTTTGCACATTCGACAGTGTAAACAGCTATTATCTTCAAGATTCTGATTACAGGCATTGCAATTGGGATGATGACACCTATCTTAAGGCTTGTCAAGAACATGGTGTTTAAAAAACATAGTCCCCATGAAGTTAATACAACCAATATATTTCAAAAAAGCTGTAGAAACCAATTTTTAAACACACAAAACGCAATAAATATTCGGTCAATTGACTCCGATTTCTGACACATGACCGTGACGTCACAATCATTTATTACCATACGAAATCTATGGAGACAGACCGTTTTGACAGATAATAAAAAGTACGTCAACGATTGGTGGTGTCGTCTAGCCAATTCATTGTTATAGGACACGCAGCGACCTCTATTGATGAGTGTAGAAATGAGATAATGTCAGCGGATGACTTGTATGAAACGGTTGCCAGACGGGGCGGAGATGCGCCGGCGCTGGTGGATGGTGTTGCGCACTAAATACAATAGATGGCGCCGCACTAACGCAACAAACGAGATTGCCACTAATTGAGTTCTATGTTTGTGCGATAATATGTAGGTAAATTGTTTATTTAGAATTTTGACACTAGGCGAGTTCTGAGTTTTTACATAAAGAAATTAACACTTAAATCACCACTGTTCGTCGAGATAACATTTGATGAGCGCACTTAGGTATCAATGAACGCAAATCACAAGCACAGACATAATGTACAAGAAATATACGAAGTTATCAATATTGAAAGTAGGACGATTGCAAAGCACTTTGTAACTCCACCAGCGCCACCTGGCGAAAAAAAGAAGTTTCTAGTCTATGGTGTTTCTAGTCTATGGTGTTTCAGTCTATGGTGTTTCTAATTCTTGATGTTTCTAGTCTATGGTGTTTCTAGTCTGTGGTATTTCTAGTCTATGGTGTATCCAGACTGATGTTTCTAGTCTATGTGAGTCTAGTCTATGGTGTTTCAGCCTATGGTGTTTCTAGTCTATGGTGTTTCTAGTCTATGGTGTTTCTAGTCTATGGTGTTTCTAGTTCTTGATGTTTCTAGTCTATGGTGTTTCTAGACTGTGGTATTTCTAGTCTATGGAGTATCCAGACTATGGTGTTTCTAGTCTATGTAAGTCTAGTCTATGGTGTTTCAGCCTATGGTGTTTCTAGTCTATGTTGTTTCTAGACAATGGTGTTTCTAGTCTATGGTGTTTCTAGTATATGATGTTTCTAGTATATGGAGTTTCTAGTCTATGGTGTTTCAGTCTATGGTGTTTCTAGTCTGTGATGTTTCTAGTCTATGGTGTTTTTAGTCCATGGTGTTTCTAGTCTATGGTGTTCCAAGTCTATGATGTTCTAGTCTATGGTGTAGGTTTTCTATGGTGTTTCTAGTGTATGGTGTTTCTTGTCTATGATGACTGTAGTCTATGGTGTTTCTAGTTCTTGAAGTTTCTAGTCTATGGTGTTTCTACTCTGTGGTATTTCTAGTCTAAGGAGTATCCAGCCTACGATGTTTCTAGTCTATGTGAGTCTAGTCTATGGTGTTTCAGCCTATGGTGTTTCTAGTCTATGTTGTTTCTAGACAATGGTGTTTCTAGTCTATGGTGTTTCTAGTATATATAGTAAAAATTATAGTTTCTAGTCTATGGTGTTTCAGTCTATGGTGTTTCAGTCTATGGTGTTTCTAGTCTGTGATGTTTCTAGTCTATGGTGTTTCTAGTCTATGGTGTTTCTAGTCTGTGGTATTTCTAGTCTATGGTGTATCTAGACTATTGTGTTTCTAGTCTATTATGTTCTAATCTATGATGTCAAACTCTAATTTTTAAATTTCTGGTTTCTCATGTGCCAGATAAGATAAGAATGATAGCTACGGTGTAGTACTTATTCGTTGAAAAGGGTCCGAAACGTCAGGTTAAAACAAATGTAAATAAATCGCAAAATAATCTGTAAAACGTGTCTTACTTACATAAACCTTATAGAAAGAATATAAGCAAATGTTACTTAACTTAAACTTCATTGTACGTTTCAGGCAAAACTATTTCTTAAAGATTGAATAAATCATAATGTTTTATGTTGAAAATTGCTTGATTACCCTAACCCAACTAGTATAGTATAGCACTCACGTCGAGCAAAAAATCGGTTGTCTATGTCTGTTTTCATGGAAGAGCGCAGATTATGGTGTTTCAGCCTATGGTGTTTCTAGTCTATGTTGTTTCTAGACAATGGTGTTTCTAGTCAATGGTGTTTCTAGTATATGATGTTTCTAGTATATGGTGTTTCTAGTCTATGGTGTTTCAGTCTATGGTGTTTCAAGTCTGTGATGTTTCTAGTCTATGGTGTTTCTAGTCTGTGGTATTTCTAGTCTATGGTGTATCTAGACTATTGTGTTTCTAGTCTATTGTGTTCTAGTCTATGATGTCGTTGTATTATGGTGTTTCTAGTCTATGGTGTTTCTATAGTGTTTCTAGACAATGGTGTTTCTAGTCTATGGTGTATCAATACTATTGTGTTTCTAGTCTATTGTGTTCTAGTCTATGATGTCGTTGTATTATGGTGTTTCTAGTCTATGGTGTTTCTAGTCTATAGTGTTTCTAGTCTTTGGTGTTTCTAGTCTATGGTGTCGGTATTCTATGGTGTTTCTAGTCTATGGTGTTCGTAGTCTATGGTGTTCTAGTTTATGGTGTCGGTATTTTATGGTGTTTCTTGTCTATGGTGTTTCTAGTATATGGTGTTTCTATTCTATGGTGTTTCTGGTCTATGGTGTTTCTAGTCTATGGTGTTTCTAGTCTATGTGATTCTAGTCTATGGTGTTTCTAGTCTATGGTGTTTTTAGTCTATGTTGTTTCTAGACAATGGTGTATCAATACTATTGTGTTTCTAGTCTATTGTGTTCTAGTCTATGATGTCGTTGTATTATGGTGTTTCTAGTCTATGGTGTTTCTAGTCTATAGTGTTTCTAGTCTATGGTGTTTCTAGTCTATGGTGTCGGTATTACTACAGATTTATATATACTACAGATTTCCTCCACGCTGAACATAACGATTTAAAAGAATCCATTGTGGAAGCAAACAAAAAAATCGTCGAGCTTGAAAAGCATAATTTAAAGCTGCACGCAGAGTTACGAAGCCTGGACACGCGTCTTAAGCTTGCTGAAAAGACTTCTCGAAGTTGCAACGTGGAATTGCAGTGTGTGCCTGAACGGCGAGGCGAAAATCTTGCCGCTATATTCAAAAAACTTTGCAAGGAAATTGATCTACCGATAACTGACATGGATATTAGATCTTGTCGCAGAGTGGCTAAGCTTAATCCCGCATCTAAACGACCAAGAAATATCCTAGTCACACTTCCGTCCGAGCGACATCGTGATCAGGTCATCTCATCTGTTAAGCGCTACAACCTTAAAAACACAAAATCACCGCTAAACTCAGCGCATGTCGGCATCTCAGGTGGAGAGAATTGCCCCTTATACGTCGCTGAACATCTGTCGAAGGAAATCAAAGAACTGCATGCTGCGGCACGTAGGGCGGCTAAAGAGAAGGGCTACAAGTACGTGTGGGTGAAATACGGCCGTATCTATATAAGAAAAGATGACAGCTCTCCCTCTGTGTACATAAATGACAATCTCTCTCTTGAAAAATTAGCATCGTAGCCTTGATATCAAATATTTTATTATTTTTATTGTATTGTTGATAACCATGCTATTGAACCTTTTTTATTAACTATTTTATGCGTATATTTTATCAAAATGTGAATAGAATCCAATCTAAATTAAATCAATTGTATATAAATATCCTGAATGATAATTATGACGTTATTTGTTTATGTGAAACAAACCTTAACAGCTCTTTTACTGATGGTGAGTTTGTGGATGACAGGTACATAGTTTTTCGCAGAGATAGGGAAACCAGTTGCTCGCTGAAGCTCTCTGGGGGAGGCGTTTTGATGGCTGTGAAGAAGAGCATCATTGCTTCCAGACGACAGGATCTTGAGAGTGACATACAGGATCTTTGGATAACAATTAAAAGTCCAAAAAGCCACTGCTCTCTTAACATTTACTTAGCCTATTTACCACCCGACCTTGGTTTAACTGAGACCACGGGATTTTACGACAAATGCTATGAAACTCTTCTGAATCACGTCGATGAAAACTCGAAAACGATTGTCCTGGGAGATTTTAACCTGCCACATCTGACATGGTCACGCGACTCCACGGACTGCTCGCGGCTCGTGCCCGGCGCTGCTTACGATGCTAAGTCAACTCTTCTTATCAAATTACTAGATCTTGGTGGGTTGCACCAATATAATTATGTCCGCAATTACAACGATAGAATTCTAGACCTGTTCATGACTGACCTGACTGATCTCGATTTGTCTGAATGCTCACCCCTCTCAACCATTGATCGTCACCATCCTGCTATACAAATAAAGACTGAATTATTTTCTTCATCCAAGCATTTGCCCCGTAGTAATAGTAAAGTACGTAATTTTCGTAAATGTAATACAATTGCTTGCTCTGTTCAACTTAACAACATCGACTGGCTTAACACCTTATGCAACTCTAATATCAATGATGATGTTGACATCTTCTATGGTACCCTGAATAATATCATAGACGTAAACACGCCGCTGAAAGGTGCTCGTTCTTCTCAATACCCAAGCTGGTTTTCTCAACCTCTTATAGCCTGCATCAAGGAAAAAAAACGAGCCCACAAAAGGTTTAAAAAAACATGCAACCCAAGAGATTATGATGAGTTCAAACTCCTGAGGCAAAGATCGAAAAGCATGATTAAGGCATGCTATGCATCATTTATACATAACGTCGAGAAGTCTCTTGCTGATTCCACTAAATTATTTTTTTCCTTCGTTAATAGCAAGAAATGCACCCCGTCTATCCCTGACGTAATGCGCCTTGATGGTGCTACTGCTCGCGGTGGAGTGGAGGTAGCTGAGCTCTTTTCCCAGTATTTCTCGTCTGTGCTCCTGCCCTACAACGACGTTGACTCCTGGCGCCCTGATAATCACATCGTTTCTTATTCTCTTTCCAATGTCCCTATGTCATTGGAAGATGTGCGCGGGAAACTCCGTGGTCTTGATATCATCAAGGGCGCGGGTCCTGACGGCATCCCCCCGTGCTTCATTAAGTCATGTGCCGACGCTATCTCTAGGCCCCTTTACATTTTGTTTGCAAAGTCACTCGGTTCTGGAGTCTTTCCGGATAAATGGAAGACCGCCCACGTTATCCCCATTTACAAGTCTGGTGACCGGAGTGACTGTGCTAACTACAGACCGATCAGCATTCTTTCCTGTTTCGCGAAAGTGTTCGAATCATTAATTTATGATCACCTTTACCATCACCTCAGTCCTCACATCCACGCACAACAGCACGGCTTCATCAGGGGAAAATCCACAGTCAGCAATCTCCTTGAGTATAATGACTTTATTGGAAATGTCCTGAACGGCCGGGGTCAAGTCGACGCTATATACACGGATTTCCAAAAGGCATTTGACAGAGTCAGCCATAGGGTTTTATTTCAAAAGTTGGAGTTTATGGGCATACATGGTTGTCTTCTTCGTTGGTTGCAATCTTATCTGTCCAACCGCAGTCAACTTGTAGCTGTGAAGGGCTACCAGTCACAACCTGTGCCTGTTACATCTGGAGTCCCACAGGGTTCCCATTTGGGTCCCCTATTTTTTATTCTATACATCAACGATCTGGTTCTGAGACTTAATAACCTAAAGCTACTATATGCCGATGACCTGAAGATATATGCACAGGTAAGCTGCGTTCAAGACTGCGAGAACTTACAATCGGACATAGACACATTGCAGGAGTGGTGCATAGAGAACAGCATGTCTCTTAGTATCGGGAAATGCTCAGTGATGACTTTCACGCGCTCAAAAAGCCCCCTGATCTTTCAATATTGTGTCGAGGGAGTACCTCTCGAGCGTAAACAATGTGTGAGAGACCTGGGTGTTATCTTTGACTCAGAGCTGAGTTTCAGGGACCACTACGACACAATAAGCAGAAAATGCAACCAACTATTAGGTTTCGTATGTCGCATGTCCAGGGAATTCAAATCACATAAAAGCGCGATCCTCTTGTTTCGCTCGCTATTGCTGAGTCGTCTTGAATATGCTTCCATTATTTGGTCACCGCAGTACTTAACGCATATAGATAGGTTGGAAGCGATACAGAGACGTTTCCTCAGAGCGCTTACATACAGATATGGGCATAAAAGTAAGCTTCCAACTTATGACGATCGACTTGAGTTTTTCAAGCTGGATAGTCTCCAGAAACGTCGCAAAGCACATGGAATATTTTACTTGTACAAAATTCTCAATGGGTTAGTATCTACATCAGCCTTATCCAAGATCCTTATTAAAATACCGAAACGTTCTCTCCGAGTTCCTCGTACCTTTGAAATACCACTTTGTACGAGTAACGCGTCATCTCACAGCGCCATGCATAGAATATGTAGAGATTTTGATAGGCTTACCACCGATGTAGACAAAGTACCTGACATTTACAACTTTACTCTAGGAAAGTTCAAAACAGCTGTTTACAAACTTTTAAATAACGACTTATATACTTGATCATTTACTTACATTGTTACTCTTGAAATTGTTATTACTAGTATCTTATTATTAATTCATCTGTTATTATTAATTTATTATTCCGTATTCCAAATTAGTGATTATTTTTCTTTTATGGTTTTTATTGGTAATTTAATTTCAATTATTAATATTCATAATATAATATAATGTAATATTCTGATTTTATACTAAATATATGTTAACTCGATTCGCATGCTGAGTACACTTGCCTTTGGAGCTGCAATCAAATCTGTGTGTGTAACTATTTTTATATTAATTGTTACGATTGTGTCTCTGTTATGTGTACCTATCAAATAAATAAAAAAAAAAAAAAAAATATTCTATGGTGTTTCTAGTCTATGGTGTTCTAGTTTATGGTGTCGGTATTTTATGGTGTTTCTTGTCTATGGTGTTTCTAGTATATGGTGTTTCTATTCTATGGTGTTTCTGGTCTATGGTGTTTCTAGTCTATGGTGTTTCTAGTCTATGTGATTCTAGTCTATGGTGTTTCTAGTCTATGGTGTTTTTAGTCTATGTTGTTTCTAGACAATGGTGTTTCTAGTCTATGGTGTTTCTAGTTAATAATGTTCTTGTCTATAGTGTTTGGTGTTTTTAGTCTATGTTGTCTGTCGTCTATGGTGTTTATTTATTTTATTTTATTTATTTATTTAAGTTCTGCACAAACATGTGTACAATGGTGGACTTAATGCCGAAGGCATTCTCTACCAGTCAACCATAGGGCCAAGCAGAGAAAATTCAGGCGGTGCACATGCAGTAAAAAGTAAAGTAAAAAGTTAACTGAAGTTATTTAAGTACAAAATAAAATTATAAACATACATACTAATTACTTACATAAAATTAAATAAAAATACATAAAAATTCATAGACATACATTGTTACGTATACATAATAAGGATGGTACACATGGTAAGAACACAGTGTCACTGAGACAGGAGAGACAGTTCATTCCTGTAGTGGGACTGCAGTGACTTTTTAAATGATAATTTCGACGTCGACCGCTGGATTTCCTTAGGGAGTCCGTTCCAAAGTCGAGTAGCAGTGAGAGTGAAAGAATTAGACATAAAGCCAGAAGTGTGACGGGGGATGGAGAGTTGAAGGGTGTTACAGTTAGTGTTTCAGTCTATGGTGTTTCTAGTCTGTGATGTTTCTAGTCTATGGTGTTTCTAGTCTGTGGTATTTCTAGTCAATGGTGTATCTAGACTGTTGTGTTTCTAGTCTATTGTGTTCTAGTCTATGATGTCGTTGTATTATGGTGTTTCTAGTCTATGGTGTTTCTATAGTGTTTCTAGTCTTTGGTGTTTCTAGTCTATGGTGTTTTTAGTCCATGGTGTTTCTAGTTTATGGTGTTCCAAGTCTATGATGTTCTAGTCTATGGTGTCGGTATTCTATGGTGTTTCTATTCTATGGTGTTTTTTGTCTATGGTGACTGTAGTCTATGGTGTTTCTAGTCTTTGTTGTTTCTAGTCTATATTGATTCTAGTCTATGGTATTTCTAGTCTATGGTGTTTCTTTTCTATGGTGTTTCTAGTCTTTGGTGTTTCTAGTTTGTTGTTTTAATCGAAGCGGTGGTAGGGTTAATTTATATGTTGGGACTTGTAAAAGTGCTAATTGTTAGCCTACTTACAGAAATAAATTGATTTTATTGATAATAAAGTACGTCAACGATTGGTGGTGTCAACTAACCTATTATTATATGTTACTCGCATTTAACCTAAAGTTATCTTATTTTAATGATTTTTCGTCATAAGCATTCACGTTGCAAACGTGGCCTGCGCCTTAGTACAGCAGTAGCAAATTTCAACAGGCTTTGCCAATGTCTGGGTGGCCGAGTGGTATAGGCACACGGGCTAGATTCTCATGGATTCGGGTTCGATTCCCGCCTCAGACGGTTGATTTTTTCCTACTGCAAAAATATTATCCAAAGTTATCTTGTTGCAGATGCAATCGGAGGGTGTTTTCAACTACGTGCCATACTCGTGGGTCTCCCTCGTCCACGTTAAGACTGAGTATTATAAAGGTAAATTAGGAATAACAAAGTAATTTACTTATTTCAAGGTTTTAGAAAACATTTGTTGTCGGATGAGGATGTCGGATGAACCAAACAAACACATGTTTGGTTCATCCGACCTACAAACAAGAAACCACTAAGGTTACACATTTTATACTAAGACGGTTATCGAGAATTACAGTACCAATAATAATAGTCCTCCTGGCCGATTTCGAGCACGGCGGCCAATCTCAACAGAGATCAGCTATCTGCGCAGGAGATATTATAGTGCACAAGTGTGAGTGCAATACACAGGTGCACTCACTGTTCCATCACTCTCAAAGTTCGGTGAGACGGCAGTCCGACATGACCGGAGAGAGATTAGGCGCAGGACCATCGGCTTAACGTGCTTTCCGAGGCACGGGGGTTTAACACCGCCAACTTCCCGACTTCGAGCTGTTTTTGAGAAATTTATGACATAAAATCTCAGAAACCAATTTTGGCTCGACCTGGGATTCGAACCCAGGACCTCTCGGATGTAAGGCAGAAACTTTGGCACTACACCAACGTCCACAGTACAGTACCAGTATCACTGTACGAATAAATGAGTCAGCAGTAGCAGCACCTACTTGTCCTAGATGTCTCTGTCTCAAATGTGACCTCAAATATCCCTTGTACATACAAGTTTTAATTTTTCCGAGGTCTCAGGTTAAAAATACTGCTCATATTGAAATGGTTTTACGTTCAACATAATTTAGGATACTTTGAAATGGATTTTATAGTTATGACGACTTACTGGCGGTACCATGTTTATTCTAATCAGACTTTTCCTGTAAATATACAACATACATGCATTCAGCTGTAGAGTCGACAACTGCTATGATCAAGCGGTCTGAGGTACAGACGGCAAAACCGTCTGTTATGTAGGGTTTCGAATCCTGCTAGGGGCAAATATTTGTGTGACGCGCACGAGGAATTTGTACATTGTCTTTGGAGCTGGATAATTTGTGTGTTCGTTGAAAACAATAATTTATTTATATTATTTGTTTTTATATAATTTGATTCGAATTAGATAAAGTCGTTTCAAATAGAACCTACATTAAGATTAGTTACTTAATTTCTACCGTTATGGAAGAGCGTGGCCTCCTGATACAGGCATTCTGTAATGCCTAATAGGAGACTACTTCATCTTGTTTTTCTTAATGATGATATTTGATTACGTAAATAAAGATTTTTATTTATTTATTTATTCCAGGATTAGCGCACCAGTACTGTGCTACTGGGTTGCTAAACGCGCCATCTGGTGTTAGAGCGCGGGAACGCCTAGCTGCTCTGTACACACCGACGGGCGACCGGAGCATCGATAACGGTATGTGGTTGACGGCATTCCGAACGGAAATGACATGGGTTCGATTTTTCGAATGTTGAGTCAAGCAACATTCGAAATGTTGACATTCGTAAGAGGATGGCTGGCGTAGTACTGACACAGGCGCACACTAGTTCAGAAATAAAAAAGAGGAAATATGGGTCTATGTTCATATTTAGAAGCTTCGGAGCCTATTCAATTCAAAAATCAAAGAATCAAATCTTTGCACTTTATATTATTAGTAGAATTAACAAAAAAAAGTCAGTCAAGTGCGAGAATGACTCTTCCGTTTAGTCTGTTCGATCCTAATGTATATAGTGCCGTTCCCTATGACCACGTCTCCGCACGACGCCGTCCCGACCGCCTTCGCTCGCTGGAACGGCCATTTGTACGGGAACTCGTCCAATATTAAAGACATGTTTGACAGCAAGTAGTGACCCTGCAATATAATTCAATTCAAAGTTTAGATCAAACCAAAAAGAGGCAGAAACGGTACGCGCTAGTCGCGTGTTGTCCTGCTAAGCCGAGTCCGATGGACCTGCTCTGCTCCTAGTCATCGTCAGTACTGCGAGTTGTTCACACGCGCGTGCGTGTGCGGCCCATTTTTAAGTTAACGATTACTGCAATTGATACATATAATTCCTATTACAAAACCTACAGATTTTTAATTAATAACGAAAGAATATAGCAAATATATCCCAAGCTCTCATTTCAATTCAAATTTGTAAAATGCCATTCGAATTTTTTGATACAGTAATTTTGAATATTTGATTTCAAACTTTCGCGTTGCATTTTAACACTAACTATTGGTTATCGGGTCTAAACGCGAACTATTTGAATGAGTATTTAGGTACTCACTGCTCGGCGTTTCGGCTGGATTGCGCACAGCCGTGGTCACGAGCTGACTGGTGGCTTGCGGCGTCGTCTGCTCGAAGCGGCCGCAGTTTCCAGATCCACCCTCAGATTTTCATTATTATAAATGTTAGTAGGTACAGTCCCCGCGACAAAAAACACTGACGATATCACTTTGTGTCTTTTTAGGAAAAATCGCGTTATTAATCACTGGATACCATACCACGCTGATGACAATTTAAATCCGTCGTCCCGATTAAAAATTTTGTATTTCTTGATTTCAATCGCTTCACGTACTATGATAGTAATAACAATCGGTGGAGAGGATTTTTGGATCGTGCAGTTCCGTCCAGTGATTAGCACCTTCTTCCAGTAAATGTTCAGCAACCGCTGACTTGTTCACCTGCCGATTCTTTACAGCTGCGATATGTTCGTTTACTCTTTTAGCTATTGTTAGCTTAGTTTATCCGATGTTAGAACTACCACAACTGCAATCAATCTTGTAGACACCAGGAGTTTGAAAGGGCACGACGTCCTTTGGCGACCGCAGAAATCTTGAAACTTTTGATACCGGAGTATATACAGTTTTAATGAAGTAGTTTCTGAAGACTGTTCCAATTTTATCCGTTAATAAAATAGTTCGCGTTTAGACCCGATAACCAATAGTTAGGAATTTGGAAGCTCATAATAATACATACTGCCGCTTCTTTTGCTAGTGTCTTATACCAGCAATGTTGTTCAATCACAGACGACAAAACAAAACGTTCAAAGGGTTGAACCCCCTTTGAAGCATTATTTTTACGCCATTCATACTTTTTTGGTGGGTAAAACCTAGGGTAGCAAAGGTCATCAAGTCGGCTTAGAAATGACAAAATTAGTTTTATGCAGTAATCCTTAAGGCTATACAAGAATGTTTAAATGGCGGTATTATAATAAGTATACGATCTTTAAGGCTTCATGTAGTCCACGCCGGACGGGCCCGGCGCCGGTGCGGTTCCGGCGTCCTCTACATGCAGCCTATAGATACTTACAGTGGATGGAACCAATTTGAACCACATCAACTAAGACATTGTTTACTGTATTGTTTCACACTTACTGGTTTCACAGGGCATGGTATTTCTGATCTCTTAATTATTTCTGCCAGGATTTTTCCTAAATACGGGTCAGTTTTCAGAAACTCGCAAGTTTTCTTGAAGTTAAACTCTATAAATGTGGGCCTATATTCGTTGTGAAGCCACTCGAAGAAGCGCAAGTTTAACTGAAAAATTACAATAAAGATATTAATTTACGTCCGTTTTAAAAAAAAGCACTAGTGATTTTTGCATGTGGCGCCCTCTAGGACACATAAAGTATTACACAAGTGGCATACAACCACGGCTATCATCTAAACATCTCAATCTTTTTATTCTTTTAAGTAGTCGGGTTTTATTTGTGGAACTTATTACTTTGATAGGTTAAACTTTGTTGACCTCTAAAAAATATCACATAAATATATAGGTACAGTGTATCTTTAACAATTGAACCTATCGAGGAAATGGACATGAATTTCTAAAATATGTAAGCTGTATAAATTTATTTTTTAAATGTTTGACTATATACATTGGTCCACTATAAAAAAGTACGGCAGTCATCGAGGGCAATAAAGACTTTTTTTTAAATTTTCCCAATCAGTGGTGCTAGCAAATGGTTTTATCAATCAAAATGATGTCATATTTAACTTACGGATATAATAAATAATAAATATAAATAAATATTTCTCAACAAACACACCAATTCTCTAGTCCCAAATTAAGCTACGAGGCTTGTGTTATGGGTACTAGACAACGGATAAACATACTTAAATACTTTTTTTTTTTGTAAATAAATACATATTATACATAGAAAACACCCAGACCAGTACAAACACACATGTTCATGCACACATATGCTTGTACTGTGCGGGGATCGAACCCGCGACCCTTGGTTTAGAAGTCCGACCTGTGGACCACTGCACCAAGCGGTCGTCAAATTATAATATATTGTCCCCCCAAGTATGTTTTATAGTTGCTTCCACATTCAATACGTAATCGCCATTCCGTTTGGATCGCCTGATATTTGCTTTGACGTCTCCTATGTACGTTTCATTGACATATCCAACAAATACTCTTTCAGGTATCACTCGTAGATTGTTACACTAAATAAAAATTACATTATAGTATACATGACGCAGTATTTTATTATTGAAATTAACATTAAGATTTTTATAAAAAGGGTAATTACAATTTCACAGAACAGAAATAGAAAGACAACGACGACCAAATCACATATACATTTCATTGTAAAAAAAACTCCTTGCAACACAAAAAAATAATATTCGGACACCACACTGTTCAAATCAGTTTTGAATTAATAGTACGCCTAACATGTTCACGTTAATTGGCGGAAACGAATTAAAGTTGATTCCCAATAACAATTTAATTTAAATACTTTAGGTTAGTTTAATGGTGTATTTGACTGTTTAAATAAAAACTAGTTCGGTATAATCACCCTAATCTTTGCCGATGTTTAGCAACAACACGACTTTGATGGCAGATTGGCTTTACATGCACCCAGTATGGGATTACAGGTCGTATGTAATCGTTAGTGTGCTCAGGCGATTTTTCCATAACTATAAGAGATATTATCTTAATTTTTTAAACAGATATCGAAAGTATATAACGGGGATCGGGGAACTCAGGGAATTACCCGTTTTGGTTACTCTAGCAACCCAGTATGATGATCACTTTCTGTTCCCATAACGAAATGAAGACCCGGATAATAGCAGCCTAGCTAAACCGCCAGAAATATAAATATATCGCCATATTACTAGTTGTTCAACTAGGCGTCCTGACTGGGAAAGTCACGAGTTTGAGCTTAACTTCGCAAGAGGCGCGGGTTCGACGCCTCTTACTGCATGTTTTCTCCGCTACCGTGTGGCGGTCGCCCTATTCCTGTACTCACTTGCCGGCGACTGAAGCGTTGACAATGAATGGGTGGCGTAGTAGTTAGGACCGGCATCCTGAACGAAAATGACATGGGTTCGATTCTTGACTCAACATTCAGATCGAAAATTTGACAATACGAGTAGTAATGGGATAGCTGGCATAGTAGTAACACAGGCGCACGCCAGAAATTAAAAAAATAAGAGGAAATAAGTTCTCATTAATAATAAACAATCATGTTCATATTTAATCGTTTCGGAGCCTATTCAATTCAAACAAACAAACAATGAAATCTTTCCTCTTTATATTACTAGTATATAATTAATATAAAAAGCCGTCAAGTGCGAGATCGACTCATCCGTTTAGTCTGTTCGATACTGACGTATATAGTGCCGTTCCCTATGACCGCGTCTCCGCACGACGCCGTCCCGACCGCCTTCGCTCGCTGGAACGGCCATTTGTACGGGAACTCGTCCATTATTAAAGACATGTTTTACAGCAAGTAGTGACCCTGCAATATAATTCAATTCAAAGTTCAAATCAAACCAAAAAGAGGCAGAAACGGTACGCGCTAGTCGCGTGTTGTCCTGCTAAGCCGAGTCTGATGGACCTGCTCTGCTCCTAGTCATCGTCAGTACTGCGAGTTGATCACACGCGCGTGCGTGTGCGTGAGCGGCCCATTTTTAAGTTAACAATTGTAATGACGTACCGTATCTCCCTCTGTTTGGTTTGATCTTAAAACTAGAGCAGCTTTGTCAATCGCGAATCCCTGTTACAAAACCTACGGGTTATTTTAAATTAAAAATGAAAGAATATAGCATATTAATCCCAAAATATACGGTAAGTTCCTCTTGTTTCAATTAAAGTTGTAAAATGCCATTCGACTTTTTACACAGGAATTTGGAAGCATACATAAAAACATACTGCGGTTCCTTTTGCTAGTGTACCTTAAGTACCTTTAGTACAAAATATTATACTAGCAATGTCGTTCAATCACGGACGACCACAAAACAAAACGTTGTAAGGGGTTCAACACCCCCACTGAAGCATTATTTTTACGCCATTCATACTTTTTGAGTGAGTATAACCTATATTAGCAAAGGTTATCAAGTCAGCTTAGAAATGACAAAATTAATTTTATGCAGTATCCCTTTAGGCTATACAAAAATGTTTAAATGGCGGTATTATAATTAGTATACGATCTTTAAGGCTTCATGTAGTCCACGCCGGACGGGCCCGGCGCCGGTGCGGTTCCGGCGTCCTCTACATGAAGCCTATAGATACTCACAGTGGATGGAACCAATTTGAACCACATCAACTAAGACATTGTTTACTGTATTGTTTCACACTTACTGGTTTCACAGGGCATGGTATTCCGAATTTTCTAAATATTTCTGCCAGGATTTTTCCTAAATGCGGGTCACTTTTCATAGACTCACAACCTCTCTTGAAGTGAAACTCTATAAATGTGGGCCTATATTCGTTGTGGAGCCACTCGAATAAGCGCAAGTGTAACTGAAAAATTACAATATAGATATTTATGTCCGTATTAAAAGGCAATAGTGATTTTTGCCCGACTATGTCGAAGCAATAAGCAATAAGCAAAAAAGGGTTATGATTTAGACTGGTATGTATGCATATTTGTATGTTCATGTGCTCTCATAACTTCTAAACACTTCATCTTATTTTAACAAATGAGGTTATAGGCTTGGATATTTTGCAATTAATTGCATATGGCAACATATTACGTTATGAACAAAATCTTTTTTTGGAACGTATAAGGTCATGTTGGGTATCAAATGAAAGGGCATAATTCAAATATATATATATATATATATATATATATATATATATATATATATATATATATATATACTATTATGATGAATCCGTCCGTAAATTAAATTAAATAAAAAATATTGTTCTAAAACTAAAACAAAAGTATGAGTCGTATACCACGTTCCCTTTAGATATTAGTGCTAAAATATTGTTCGACCACAGCTATCATCTAAACAGCTCAATCTCGTTTCATACTTTTGAGTAGTCAGGTTTTAGTTGCGGAACTTATTACTTGATAGGTTAAACTTTGTCAACCTCTAAAAACATCGCACAAAGTATGTAGGTATCTGTAGGTTCTTATCTTTTTTTGTAAATGGCTGACTATATAAATAGGTGCACTATCAACAAGTCCGGCAGTCATCGCGGCAAACTAATAGATTTTTTTAAAATTTTCCCAATCAGTGGTGCTAGCAAATGGTTTTAATCAAAATGATGTCTTATATTACATACGGATATATTGTCCCCCAAGTATGTTTTATAGTTGCTTCCACATTCAATACGTAATCGCCATTCCGTTTGGATCGCCTGATATTGGCTTTGACGTCTTCTAAGTATGTTTCATTGATAAAGTCAACATATACTCTTTCTGGTATCACTCGCAGATTGTTACACTAAAAAAAAATTACATTAAAATATATATGTCGCAGTAATTTGTTATTAAGATTAACATTGAGATGAGATTTTATCTAAAAAAAAAGGGTACTTACAATTTCACAGAAAAGAAATAGAAAGACAACGACGACCAAATCACACAACCATTTCATTGTAATAAACTCCTTGAAACAAAAAAAAAAAAAATATTTTACACCGCAATGTTTAAATAGGTTTTCAATTGAAAGTATGCCTAACTTGACTACGTTAATAGGCGGAAACAAATTAAAGTAGATTCCCAATAACAAATGCATTTAAATGCTTAGGTTAGTCTAATGGTGTATTTATCTGTGTGAATAAATACTAGTTCGGTATAATTGCCCTAATCTTTGCCGATGTTTAGCAGCAACACGACTTTGATGGCAGATTTTTCATAACTATACGAGATATTTTAATTTTTTAAACAGATATCGAAAGTATATTACCTAGAAAGTAAAATGACACTGAGCAATCACACAATTGATCTTGTTTTGGTGGGTTATTCCCTAAGTAACCCCCGATCCCCGAGGCCCCCGTCCCGGTGAACCCCGAAAATGTTTTTAAAATTAAATTCATTAAAATAACATAAATCTGGGTTTTTAGGGAACTCCTCGGGGATCGGGGAACTCAGGGAATTACCCGTTTTGGTTACCCTAGCAACCCAGTATGATGATCACTGTTGCCATAACGAAATGAAGACCCGGATAATAGGTAGCAGCCTAGCTAAACCGCCGGAAATATAAATATATCACCGTATTGCAAGATGTTCAACTAGGCGTCCTGACTGGGAAAGTCTCGAGTTTCAGTTTAACTTCGCAGGAGGCGCGGGTTCGACGCCTCTAATTGCATGTTTTCTCCGCTACCGTGTGACGGTCGCTCTCTTCCTATTCTCACCAGCCGTCGACTGAAGCGTTGACAATGAATTGGTGGTGTAGTAGTTAGGACCGGCATCCTGAACGAAAATGAAATGGGTTCCATTTTTGACTCAACATTCAGATCGAAAAGTTGACAATGGTTCAAGGATGGCTGGCGTAGTAATAAGTCAGGCGCACACTGTTTCAGAAATTAAATAAAGAGAAAATAGGGGTACATATTTAGTAGTTTCGGAGCCAAATCCAAACAAACGAACAATAAAATCTTTCCACTTTATATTGTTAGTATAGAATTAATTAAAAAAGCCCGTCAAGTGCGAGATCGACTTTTCCGTTTAGTCTGTTCGATCCAGGTATAAAGTGCCGTTCACTAAGACCGCGTCCCCAAAAGTTCAGGCATTAAAGCGATCGGCCCATTCGAATTCTTCCATGGGAATGAGTCATTTTCCCCGCGATAATAAGTAAGCCTGTCCTTTCTCGGGGTATAAAAATATCTCCATACCAAATTTCATGCAAATCGGTTCCGTAGGTTAGGCGTGAGTTACTTTCGCATTTTTAATATAAGTACTATACCTACCTACCTATCGATTCCAGGGTCTACCATCGCACCATCAATAAAGGAGCAAGAGTTTGACCACATGGCGCTGGGCCGGGCACACTTGGTCGAAGCGTTGTCGCTGTATGAAGAAGCGCTGAGGCTGCAAAGGATGTGCAGGTATGTTTTGTTACAAGCATTAGTTCAAATCAATAAAAACTAGCTGTATGTACAGCCATTGTCCATACCAAGTTAGACTTTTGCGATAAATAACGACACGATTATAAAATAACAGTGATCTGCCTTCCTAAGATATCACCGTGACTTTTCAAGAAGTAACAACGTTCTAAAGTAACGACGTTAATTTTTGTCGTTCCATCGTTCCAATATCTATTACTGTTTCAGTCACGCACATTACAACAGAAGCGTAGGAACGTGGGTAGGAACGAAATGTCCCGAGCGCGGCCGAACGATCACGAGCTTACGATTAGTTCCGAGTGTGGCCGAAGGCCCGATCCGCTCCAACCAAACGTCGCGTCCGTGACTAGCGTGATAAAATCGCCATAGTGACTAAAATAACCTAGGTGACAAAGTCACGGTGATTTTTCGACGTTATTTTTATGGAACGGTAACGACGGTCACGGTTATTAAAAATTAACGTTTTGCCCCAAGTTTATACCAAGTAAGTAAGTGGGTATATGTATGTTACTCGTACATGTTCAGTGTTCCACTTAATTCTAAACATATCAAACTCAAACGTGACCTGACTAACGTAGTGATCTATCAACGCACAGGCCTAACCACTGGACGGATTGAGCTGAAATTTGTAGTGATGGTCCGTATATCCGTATCCGTATCCGCTGATATCCGAGGGAAAATAATTATCTGTATCCGTATCCTTTTCTCTTTCTCTTTGATTTCTTAACTTATAAATTTTCTACTGATAGGATGAAATGCTATTTAAAGGTGATTTGATTAGGTAGATTAAAGAAACTATTAAATTAAATTTAAGTATTTGTCGTAGTAAGTCACTATACCAATATTACGCACGGCCACACGTCAAGCTAATCACTGCGGTATCTTGTGCTTGCGTAATAAGGGTGATTTTGTAACGAAAATGAGTAGCTTGATGTAGAGCCGTGTAACTCAAAGATACTAATCAACTATCTTTATAATAAGATCAAAATTATAGAACGTTATGACATAACAAATTTAAAATAACGAGAAAATCAAAACTGCAACGTCAACAGTCGTTTCAAGATCTCGTGCGCTGTCACCGATTAAGTAAGAAATGAAGATGCGTATCCGTATCCGCGGATTTAGACACCAAATATCCGTATACGGATCCGTATCCGCGGTTATACATTTTTAACGTTCCAGCATATCACTAGAAATTTGGCATGCCGATTGATGTTATTATGACGTAGGCATCCGCTAAGAACGATTTTGATTCTACCCTCAAGGGGATAAATTAGGGGATGGAAGTTTGTATGTAACTTTTTCAATTTCAAACCGATCGGACTTTTGCTGAGACGTCATAGTAAATATATGCATGCAAGCAAATATTTAATATGACGTAGGCGTGGCCTAAGAAAAGTTTTTTTTAATTCTACCCCTAAAGGTTTTATACCTTTTAATTCTACCCCTATTTTATAAAGGGGTTGCAAGTTTGTATTACTCGGTGGCGAAAAACTAAAGTCCGCTTGGCCGCTGGTAAGACATAAAGCGAAGTGAAGAAAATTACATTTGCTATTATTTTAGAAGTTTCTGCAAGTTCTCATTACGATCGAACTAAAAATGCCCACAAACTGTATTTAAATCCATTGTGATCACTTAAAATTATATGGACCCCTCGACCACATCGGGAAGCCACCTGCCAAATTTGGAATCTCTAGACCAGTCTAGCGGTTGGGGTTGTACGTTCATATCTCTGTCAGTCAGTAAGTCAGTCAGTCAGGACTTTGAAATTTTTATGTATAGATAATGTTGCTTTATACATTATATTTTACTTAGTTACGGAGATATTAAAGTCATATACATAAACTTGAGCTTTTATTGAAGGCTTGCGTTCATTTTAAGACTCGAGCTCTTTTCACGGCTCGAGCTCTTTTGAAGGTTCGAGCTCTTTTGAAGGTTCGAGCTCTTTTGAAGGCTCGAGCTCTTTTAAAGCCTCGCGGCATGGCTCAGAGAGCTCGCAGCTCGGCTAAGCTCGGGGCACCAAGACTACTGAGCTCACTGAGCCTTGCCATTCCACCTCGAGGCTTCAAAAATAGGGCTCGATGCCTCGAGTCGTGTACATCACTAGCCGAAGCACGGCAACACAGGCTGGTGGGAAAGGAATGCTCTTACACAAATAATAAATAGAGATTGTCATACTCGTAGGTCTTATTTTTGCACATGGACCAAAGATTGTGACGGAACGTGCAGTGTAGAAGTTCTCAGTTCACTTGTGGCGACCTCTACCATTCGCCATCACAAGTGCATGCCTAACGGCAAGCACAACAGCGAGAGCTGATACGGCTCCATAAGGCTAGATGGCGCTGTTAGCCTAGTACCGGCCAAATAGTACTGGCCTAGTACCGCACATGAACCGCGGTATATAAAATTTCGATCCAGAATAATATAGATAGACAAATCAAGATGATGTCTATCGGACCTTGGTCCCCGACCATAACACCCGGTCGGTAGGAAGCGCTTCCCTTTAGCTTCCTAACTCGAAATCAGTTGCGCCAAATTGGTGACCCCGACGTGATCAACACCCTGGATCAGTTGCGTCAAATTGGTGACCCCGACGTGATCAACATCCTGGAGTAACCGTCATCATCGTCGTCGCCCTCTCCTTCCTCTCGCCAACAGCACTCCGCCAGCAGTCTCAAGCAAGCACTCTTTTACTATTTAAATAATCTAGCCAATTTGGATAGTGCCCATCATCTGTCCTTAAGGTCAGATTCATGCAATGGACAAATCAATTTATAATTGTGTATCAATACCATGATTGCGCGTAAATTGACGACCACTTAGGTGAAATGGTCAAGGAGTTGACTATTAACCAAGAGGACGCGGTTTCGACCCCCGCACTGTACAAACATTTGTGTGCATGAAACATGTCTGTTTGTACTGGTCTGGGTGTTGTAAGTATTTATTTAAGTTTATTTGTATTACCACTGTTGATTATGATGCTTAAGCTACTTACCACGGAGTCAGATCAATGTATGTGATGTTGTTGTATATTTATAATTGTTTGCATTGAGCACAAATTTCCAAAGTTAGGTCCTACTGTTCTGAATTGTGACAGGGACAAAATCGTTTTAGATCGGAGGCTTGTTTTATAAAAACGAAGGTATTGCTGGACAAAAGTTAGAGGAGACCTATGGATTCAACAGTGAACGTTCTACATAATATAACAGAATGATCATAGCGGAAGAGATTTCGGCCGTATAGACAAACTTCCAGTCTGTTCCGGATTTAACAAACACTAGCGCCTTTGTCCACTAACCCTTCCAATTGTGATTTGTCCCACAGGGAGCTGCGCGGCAAAGAAGCGCTGTCGCGGGCGGTGCGCGCGGCGCTGGAGCGCGCGGCGGCTGCGCGTGCGCTGGACGGCCGCGAACCGGACTTCGCCGAGCTGATCGACGCGCCGCACATACTACGTAAGTAAAGTCCCTTCTGTGGCGACTTCTACCGTTAATAGAAATAGAAATATTTATTTGCTCAAAACATGGTTGCAGTTACAGGTACAATAATAAGTCCTCACATTTTACCAAAAATTCTTCTTCTTCTTCAGCCTGTGGACACCCATAGTCGTGTATAGGCCTCTTCATGAGCACGCCAAGTGTTGCGGTTCCGTGCCAAAAATTATGGCATGCAAATTGTTCGTAATAGTAGCTTTAAAAATATAATAATTATATGTCTTAAAGTCACACTTATATTATTATTTTAGCAATTATGATTTTTTTTTAAATTACAAAATCTGATAATCGCCATCACGAGCGCATGCCCAACGGTGGCAAGCATATATCTCCATAGGCTAGATGGCGCTGTTAGCTTACTACCGCACATGAACCGCGGTATGAGATTTAGATCTAGAATAATACAGATAGAAAAATCAAAATGATGTCTATGTATATGTAATATTCATCTCGCTCGGAAAAAGGGCCCTAACTTCTTCGTTTGAAATTAAGCATGTGTTAAAAGACGTAGGGTTTCATTGGAATTTTTGGATTAATGGGAAAACTCTCGGCTTATTTAAGGTTTTCATCCTTGTGCTATGTTTTCTAACACCATTCCATCGCCACCATAGGTACGCATCACCATAGGACCTTGGTTTCCTAACACCGGGTCGGTAGAAAGCGCTTCTCTTATGCTTCTTAATTTTTAAATCTGTTGCGCCAAACTCATAGCCTATTACGACCACGGCGACCAATCTCTGCAGAGATCAGCCAACTACGCAGGAGATATTATAGTGCACAACCGTGAGAGCAATACACAATCGCCCGTCTTGCGAGAGATGCAGGTTCGAGTCCTGCCTGTGGCATTCCGAATTTATTCTTTAAGTGTATTTGTATTTCATGTTGTGAATTTGTTTGTGGTCCAAGTTAATCTCGTGTCGCTGTATAAAATACTCGTGTCACAATGTTCGTACCCGCACTCCTTCGAAACGGCTTAACTCATTCTTATGAAATTTTGTGAGCATATTGAGTAGGTCTAAGAATCAGAAAACATCTATTTTTCACATCCCTTAGTGATAAGGGTTGTACACAATAATTTATTAGACGACCACTTTGGTGTAATGATCAAAAATTTGACTATTAACCAAGAGGTCGCGGGTTCGATCCCTGTTCCCGGGTCCTAGTTTGTACTGGTCTGGTTGTTTTATGTATTTATTTAGGTCTGCACTGTTGATTCTGATTTCTGTAACACAAGGGCTATAGCTACTTACCACAGAGTCAGATCAATGTATGTAATGTTGTTATATATTTATTATTTATATGGCAAAATAACGTTTGCCAGGTAAGCTAGTAAATAAATAACAATTTCACGTTTAAAAATTCCAGCATCATCAAAGTTCCAACTAGCGCTGACACCGCCCGACTTCGCGCAGCACCGCGTGGACGACCTCTTTAAGTCGCTGGGCCCGATCGCGGTCTTCTCGGCGAAGAGGCACTGGAGCGCGCCCCGGCTGGTCCAGTTGCAGAAGCAGGATAAAAGAGGTAATTTTCGGTCTATTCGTATGATGAAAGGACGACCTCTTCAAGTCGCTGGGCCCGATCGCAGTCTTCTCGGCGAAGAGGCACTGGAGCGCGCCCCGGCTGGTATAGCTGCAGAAGCAGGATAAAAGAGATAATTTTCGGTCTATTCGTATGATGAAAGGACGACCTCTTCAAGTCGCTGGGTCCGATCGAGTTTTCTCGGCGAAGAGGCACTGGAGCGCGCCCCGGCTGGTCCAGCTGCAGAAGCAGGATAAAAGAGGTAATTTTCGGTCTATACGTGTGATGGAAAAAAATCGGAGATAATGCCATAACATGGGCCTAAAAGATGGTGCGATTGTTGTATGCTTAAGAGTAGCGTTGCCAGGCGTCCGGATAAAGCCGGACATAGTTAGGCTTTTTGATTGCATGTCCGGCCAAAATAAACGGTGTCCGTCTTGTCCGGCTTTTGTTAGGCTTTTTACATTTCGCAAACAAGCGAGCACTGCCGCCGCGCCGCCGAGCGTCGCCGAGCGTAGGCGACGAGAGTCGACTACCGAACCGAATTTTTTTTGTCGTACCTATTAATACTAAGACAAAATCCTCAATAATATAGGGTGTCCGGCTTTTTTAACCAAATGTCCGGCCAAACTGGCTGGTCTGTCCGGCTATTAGGTTTGGCGACTTGGCAACGCTACTTAAGAGGCATATAACAAAACTTTGACAACTAAGCAGTTTTATTCCGAAATCTAAATACGGAGGCCGTTATGTAGTAGGAGTTTCCTAATGACATACCGCACATCTAGTCCTTTAAATTCATAAATGTCAAAAAAAAACATCTTTAACCACTCAATAGCTTCGTATAAAAGGAAACTTTTGGCATGGTTAACTTAATTTTAGATTTTTGACATTTAAGACTTTAAAGAACTAGATGTGCGATTCGTATTTAGTAATCTATTGCGTAAAAACGTTGTCGATGTACCATCACTGCAGTCCCGTTACAGGAATGAACTGTCTCTCCTGTCTCAGTGATATGATTTTTTTGTATTTTATGTAAGTAATAGTTTGTATGTTTATAAAGTACGTAACTATAACTTGAGTTACATTGTAGAGAATGCCTTCGGCATAAAGTCCGCCGTTGTACACATGTTTGTGCAAAATTTTAATTAATGAATGTACAAATGGAAAGGCCGAAAGGAAAATTCTGTTTAGTGCATCGATTTATCCTTTGATATATTTTATATAAGAACTATCTTCCCGCCAGCGGCTTTACCCACGTGGGATTTGGTTCTCTAATATATAAGGTCACTTCTTAGGTTGTGAAAAACTTGTCCAAATTTTAGTGTTAGTTAAAAAAAAACAAAAAATTCTGTCCAAATTTATCAAAAACACACTCGTTTTCGTTCCATATTTTTCTAACAAAATAATTAATATTTTCTTGACAGCCCTATCACAGTTGCCAGCGTGCATACCACGCAACCTCTCTCTTTCATTCCAATCGTTCACTCTTTTTCGAAAGACGAGGGGGGGGGCGCGGCGCGCCTTGTGCGACGCGGGTCAATGACCGACGAGGTCAGCTAATCGCTGGACTTGAAAATACGTTTAAGTGACCTTGCTGTTATCACTTATCACGCATCGCTATTATTAAAAACCTACCTAGTCTTAAATAACTACTCATTAAAAGTAAATTATATTTAGGTATGTTACGCCTTTAGGTACGCCGCGCGTAGGGATGTCAAATTTATCAAAAGTAGGTTGGGTATGATTATTTCAGAAACTAGCGTATGGAAAAAAAGTTAATTTGACAAAATACTATGCTATTTTTTGTACACGGTCAAATGTTCACGACCAAGTGACCTTATATTGAGCATGTTATTATACATATAAACATTCCTCTTGAATCACTCTATCTATTAAAATAAAACTACTTAAAATTCCGTTAAGTTATTTTAAATATCTAATCATATTATTATAAATGCTATTATTAATGGCTGAGTAGGCCGAACTTTTGAAAATTTGTAATAACTCAAGTGTTCCCTATTCTAAAGCAAATAAATTATTCTATTCTATTCATACATACATAGGAACATAGGGACAGCCGCGGGAAGCGTCTTTGCTTTATAGGTACAATGTAGGGATACATATTGAACACGGCTTCAATTCCCACCCCAACCTAAAAATGGTAATTTGAAAAAACAATATTCTTATAGGTATACAAATTGTTCCCTCATTACAGGATCGAGAAGACAACGGAACGGCAGAGAAGAATACACAGAAGACAAGACAAGAAAGAGCGAGAAAAGAGACCGTTCAGAGGATAACAGCACGTACTACAACCAAATAATAAGAAGCGATGAGAAATACACAGACGAAACGATATACGACAAGAAAAAACTACACAGAGTAATGAAACAAAATGGCGTCTACATAAACAGTTATAATAATAACAATAACAACTACGAATACCACCCGAAAGTGCTTGATTATGACTCCAATTCGTATAGAAATAAAGTTAACGAGACATTCGTTAAAGAAAAGGAAAATGGGGTGTTGAAGAATGGAGATGTCAATGGGAAGGTAAGTTGATCCAGCTTTTGAAAAGTAGGTTCTCAGTTTGTTTATTATAAATTTTTCACATATCTTTGTAACTTGGAATTTCGTAATTACATATTACATACATTTTAAGTAATCTTTTGCGTAAAAAAGGAAAATTCAGTTCAATGCATTGATCTGTACATTGACAATGTTTTAACGCCATTAATACGTATGTAATTACGAAATTCCTACTTTGCAGCGGCATCTGTTCGATTTTCGATATATAGAATCCAATTTGGCAAAAAATCTGCTTAGCTGTCGAAAATTGTGTGATATGCGTCTTAAGACTTGTCTGTGCAATTAAGTATTTAAATACATGCGGATAAACCAAAAAACCCACCAAAAAAGAAAAGTAATAAATAAATAAATATACAACAACATCAAATACATTGATCTTACTCCGTGATAAATAGCTTAGCACTTGTGTTACAGATATCAGAATCAACAGTGATATTACAAATAAACTTAAATACATATGACACCCAGACCAGTACAAACAGACATGTTCATGCACACAAATGTTTGTACAGTGCGGGGATCGAACCCGCGACCTCTTGGTGTATAGTCAATAGTTATACCAAAGTGGTTGACAAAGTGTTTAAATATACATGTTATCTATTATTTCAATCACAAATGTTACATCCTCAGCCAAGCAAGAACGGCAGGGAGAGGCGGAAAGGCTCGCTGAGGCGGGTGGCGAGCGAATACAACGTTTCGAGCCCGAAGGCCGACGATGAGGGATTCGGCTTCTCCGTCAGAGGCGACGCGCCCGTCGTGATCGCTGCCGTGGAGACAAACTCCCTTGCTGAGGTGAGCGCTAAAATTAATTCTGCCGTCAATAGCCAGTTAAAGTAACATTGTTTAAGGCTTACTGCCAGTCTTTCTACACGTGCAGCCGGTGGACCAGCTACACGCAGCGGGCATACGGCGTACATCCAGTACAACAATGCATTCAGGGCACTGATGGGGCTACCACAGTTTTGCAGCGCTTCAACAATGTTCGCACAGGCACAAATAGATGATTTCTACGCCATCATCTGAAAGAGGAGTGCCTCGCTGCTTCAACGCTTTCGGAGCTGTACAAATCCGGGATTCCCCGATGATGCAAAGGTGGATGAAGCTGCATGCCAATTCATCGCCTTTTATTAAATACTAGCTGACCCGGCGAACTTCGTACCGCCTTAGCGTTGCAATGATTGAACAATGTCATCGAATGACATTGACATTAGTTACGCGCGTTTTTTAAAATATGCAAAATTAAATGTATATTTTTAAATATTTCTGAGAGATTTTCTTAATATTTTTTCCGTAAGAACCTTCTCCTAATAATAACAAATACAACAAAAAAAGAATTAGTGAAATCGGTCCAGCCATTCACGCGTGATGCCGTGACCAAGGAAAACGGGTTTCATTTTTATATATATAGAAGAACGTGTGTAAGATTTTTTTATTTTATTTTTATTTTTTATCATTTATTTAATTGTTATTTATTTTATATTTGATTAATGATTGACGTGTATGTAAATTATGGATAGTGTTTATCTGAAATAAATGAATTTTAATTTAATAGCATAGTTGCAGTAAGTGCACTCTCAACGGTTTTATGAAAAACGCTGCAAAAGTTTTGATGCGAAAATTATCCATAAATCCCTTGTTTGTGATCAGATCATGGTGATTGATACCTCAAATGAAAAAGGACCTCAGCACCTATTCATTACTTATTTGTGAACCAATATTGAGCAATTGAAAAACAAAATAAATACATTATTTTTGTTATACTAAGCACCCTCAAAATTTCTTAATAATTACTCCTTGCCTTTTCTTAGATAACCCATTTGCCTTTATTTTACTAACGGTTTTAACCCCCGATGAAGAAACGGGATGTTATAAGTTTGACCCCTATTCTGGCCGTGTGTGTGTGTGTGTGTGTGTGTGTGTGTGTGTCTGTCTGTCTGTGGCATCGTAGCTCCCGAACATGGTACATCTTACCGGGCGAGAGTTCCTCTGAGGTCTAAAGACGGTACGCACCTTCTAACAAGCAAAGAGGATGTACTGAGACGTTGTGCTGAACATTTCGATCATTTGCTCAACATAGATCGGTCAGCTGAACTGCAGTCTATCAGTTTATTGCCCCAACTCCCTCTATACACCGAGCTGGATAAGCCGCTCACACGCGGCGTGGTTGTCGCTGCCATCAAGCAGCAGCAAAACAAGCTGGCGGTTGGCATTGACCTGATACCAGGAGAGCTACTTAAATACGGCGGCGAGGATCTGCACACGTCCGTTTGGAACCTTTTTGTTCGTATGTGGGAAGAAGAACGGGTCCTGGATGCTTTTAAAGTGTCTCACATCAGTGCTCTCTATAAAAATAAGGGTAATAGATCCGACTGCGGCTCTTACCGCGGCATTTCACTGCTGTCTGCCCCTGGAAAGGCTTTTGCGAGGGTTTTATTAAACCGCCTAACAGACCTATCTGAAAGGATCTTGCCTGAAACTCAGTTTGGCTTCCGACCTGACCGAGGCACATGCGAAGCCATTTTCTCAGTGCGTCAACTGCAAGAAAAAAGCAGAGAACAGGGTCAACAGCTGTATCTCTGCTTTGTTGACTTAGAGAAAGCTTTCGACAGTGTGGCTATGAAAAAAATGTGCTAGGAAAACTCGGATGTACGGAGAAGTTCGTAGGACTTTTAAGACTTTTGCATGATAATATGCAGTGCTGCGTCATGGTAGATGGCGAGCAGTCAGACTTTTCCCCCGTTACTTGTGGGGTAAAGCAAGGGTGTGTTCTAGCACCCACACTGTTCGCCTTATACTTTGCGGTAGTTGTCAGAGAAGTCTTACAAACTGTTTCCGAAGGAATTCGCATCCGTTTCCGTACAGATGGCGGCATCTTCAATTTGGCTAGATTTAAGGCACGGACAAAAGTCTCTTACGCTCTAATCACAAAGATCATGTATGCCGATGACTTATGCTTTCTAGCTGAATCCCCAGAAGGCCTACAGCAGCTAATGTCCACCTTCCACGAAGCATGCTGCAAATTTGGCTTGAAGGTTAGTGTCAAAAAGACGGAGGTGATGTCCTTGGACGCACATGGTCGTGAGTCACTGACCATCAAGCTCGGCGAAGATTTGCTGAAACAGGTGGATAAGTTCCGTTATCTGGGGAGCACTATATCATCTGGGTGTGACCTTGATTCCGAGATCAACAGTAGAATCGGTGCTGCAGCTGCTGCGTTTGGGAAACTACGTTCCAAGGTCTTCTGCTCCCATGATCTCAAGCTGTCTACAAAGATTGCCGTATACATGGCGATAGTGCTGCCGAACCTTTATACTCCTTCGAGACGTGGCGCGTGTATCGCCACCACTTAAGAACTCTGGATCGTTTTCACCTTAAATGCCTTCGGACCATCATGAAAATTAAATGGTTCGATCGGGTTTGCAATACCGAGGTTCTGCGGCGCGCCAATGTCGGTGGCATTGAAGCCTACTTAATGCGTCGGCAGCTTCGATGGTGCGGGCATGTGGCACGTATGGCGGAGGAAAGGGTGGCGAAGCGCATCTTTTATTGTGAGCTAGAGGAGGGTAAGCGAAAACCTGGCGGACCACTCCTCAGATACAAGGATATTGAGCCCACCCAATGGTAGGGTTCGGCAGCACATCGCCCAGAATGGCGCGCGACTGTGAATAGGCGAGTCCGCGAGTTTGAGAAGCAGCGTAAAGCTGAGCGACGCTAAGCGCGATGAGTTAAAAGCCCCAGTCGCCGCAATTAACTATAATTATGTGAGTAGCGCGCTCACCTGCCCCCACTGCGAACTTTTACTGCAAAAATCGGCACATCAGCCACTTACGAGCGCATCAACGCCAAACCGACTAGGAGTCGAAGTGGTCGAAACGTGACTTTTAACTTTAGTGGTTAAAACGGTCGGATAGATCATCAGCTCCTGAACGGATGGACAGATTTTAAAGCGTTTTTTTTAAAGAGAAATTAATTACCTAATCACGGTCATAGTTCTAAGCTATGGCTGGTGAAAATCCTATCAGCCGTTAAAGTTCACCAGCTGTTTTTTCTGGCTCATGTCGGTGGATTTTTAATTAGATAGATAACTCTTATTGCACACAAAAAAAACAAACAGAGCTGTTATTTTTTTTAACGTTACAGATTGGCGGCATGCGGGAGGGAGACTTCATCATCTCCATAGGGGAGAAAGACGTCAAATGGAGCTCGCACGAGGAGGTGGTGCGGCTCATACAGCAGGCCGGAGACACGCTCACTATGAGACTGGCCACGCCCATGGACAAGAGTTTATTGAAGGTACGTGTTGTGGTTATCTCCACCTGCCCATGGTTCTACCTGCCTTGCGGCACAAGAACCGAACAAAGGTTTGGAACATGTAAAAAGCTTGATTGAAATATTTCTTACTAGACAATCCAGCAGACGTCGTCCTGCCCGTTGTTTTAAGAAAAATAGTCACTTGCAAATTTTCCTGTTTTATCCCAAGGGAGCATTTAATCGGGATAAGAGTAACCTATCAGCTCATACCCTGTCTGTATACCTAATTTCGTCAAAGTCCGTTGGTTCTCTTTTCGGTAATTAGCAATAATTTAATTATTAATCTATTAACAAAACGGGTTGTATTATTTGTCCAGTTCTTATTTTTATTTGTAACACTTAGTATAATTATTACAAACCCTCGTGGTTTACTTGTACTAAGTAAGTTAGTTAAGTGTTTTGTAACGGTTATTTATATGATAATAAAAGGAAAAAAAATACTTTTAGCGTATAGTTGATGGAATCAGGCGTTACTTTGCGGAAATCCATGACTAAAGCTGAAAAAGATGATTATTTTGCTTTAAATTTCCACTAAACGACGCCAGCGCAGGAACCAAAATACATCCAACTGTAATCACCTGAAAAAGGTAGAGCTTCCAGCTCTACCTTACAATACCTACAACTCATAACGTGACACAGAAGATGCACCTGGAATCACAACTCTGACACCAACAAAACACTCGACGCGTTTCGCCACTACACGTGGCAACCTCAGGAGATGTTGTCGAGCGACTTCCAGCTCTACCTTTTTCAGGTGATTACAGTTGGATGTATTTTGGTTGCCATCATTATCGTTTTCAACTTTCAGCGTAATTTACCGACAAACAAAGACACTTTCATATTAATAATATTAGTGTAATTTATTTTCGCAGGCATCACCGGAGACCCCTAGACAGTCAAACTCCAACCAGGGCTCTGTGTCGGCGGCGTCGACCGCGTCCAGCGGGTCCACCGCCATAACGGCCCGCTCATCGCGCCGCGCGCCATCTTGGAACCCGTTCCGACGCCACACCGCCCGCGAGAACAGCTCGCATCGCGGCTCGCACACTAGCAACGTTATATTTAGATGAGACACACACACACACACCGCCCTGCATTATCTATAATGCCGTTAACCCACATTTGCATGGCTTTTGATGGGGGCATTCTAATAACGAAACGATTCTGTATCGACCCATCTGACCCATATTTTCTATCTTACCTAGTTCCTGATGTAATTAATGAAAAAGGTCAATTTAATATAGAAATACTTAACGCTAACACAAATTTGTATATATTTCTGTAATGCATTTACATAGCGTTGTAAAAATTGAAGCAACGTAAATTCCCCTAAAATATGTTTTCAATACTATTTTTAAGTTTTGAGTAGCTGGTCTATTTTTCCAACAGCATGAATTTAAATTCCCAAATTACTGAAGACTTAACTTTCGTACTTTTAGCGGCGTTTTAGCTAATGCAGGGCAGCGAAGCTGTCAGTCGTCATTCCACAAAAAAATACTACACTATTCAAGAGACCGTTCATACACAGGGCGAATCGTTGGCCCAAAGACATGTCCCAATGTGTGGATCAACTCTTTGGCCTCAACTTTGCATGGTACATTTTTGCTAGGCCAACTTTGGCGCTAATGTATGGGTGGATCCGTGGTCACGCAAAAAGTGCAAGTTTTTCGCTCTTGCTACGCAATACCAACCATTAAAACCACAATATATTGTCTTGTGCGCTAGTTGAATGCAGATCGCTTTTTATATGACGCGTCATAATAATATGTGGTATATTTATACTCTAATATCATGAAGGTCACTCCAATATTTAAACTCGGACAGTTGTTGTATTATGTTGATAATTTAGCGACGCTAATTCTAAAGGTAGCTGTGCTCTGGCATATGCAACTATTATATATTTAGGTTCCTAAATATATATTTAGATTATGGGGACCTAATCTCGGCTATGATATTCCAAAGTGATTAATCTACTTAATCAATTTATTAATTTTATCTCTACTTTTTTGCATTTTTAACAGCTATTTACTTACTTACTCTATCTTCAAGAATGTATAATGTAACTACTACTATTCTAAAAATGTTTTTACATCACAATTCTCTGATTAAAATGAATTATTTTTTTGTTACTTACTTATTTATTTCGGTCTATTAAAAGTTGGTTTATGTTTAAACTGTCGCTTCTTTATTTTATTAAAAAGACGTGTACAGGTTTAGTTTTGTTTAATGAGTTGGCATTTTTTTCTCGTTTTTTTTTTCATTTTATGAGGCAGGTACTATACACATCGTATTAATTTGTTTTTTTTATTATGTAAATATTTTTTCGCGTCACAATATATTTTTGTTGAATGTTGAATTATAGCAGTGTAGAAGGGTTCTGCTTGGAGATTGGTATCCGGCAGGTACTTCGTTCAGGATCGAGATTAGCGGTTGATGACGTCGATTCAGGGGGAGGGGGGGACGAAGAGGTGATTCGGGTCGCTAGCGCGACGTAATATCGAACAACGCCATCCAGACTATGTTGCATGACGTCTTATGTCTTTGGTTGACTCCGAATATTCCCGCGAGTCAAAAGACTACACCGTCATCTAGTGTCAAGTAGCAACGAACTAATCTCGAAACGAACGTAATTTTTCGTGATTTGGTTGCGATTGAATATTCCTTTTTTTCTATCATTGATCGCAACCAGATACCAATGTTAAAAAGTGTAGATTGTAAGCGAAATAACTTAAACATAGCAATTGTAAAAATATAAGTAATTTAGATTTAGTAACAACAACATGCGTGTATCTATGTAAAAAATATTAACTGATATGATAGTAGTACCTATAAATTTGTTATAAATGTGATCTTGGAGATCAATAAAGGTTATTTAAAAGAAGAGTCTTTACTTGGGCCCTTCCTGGATCATCACAATCTTCATAACAAACACCCCTACCTTCTTTTTCCAACTCAAAACTTAAATATCTTCACAAGAATAATCCTGGATGGAGTTCTTACAAAAACACTGTTTTGATGAAGTTTAAAACGTGTACGTAACGTAGTGTAGTTGGGAAAGGCTATTACTGAGAAGTACCCCAAGCTTTGACAAATGAATATAATAGGTAGGTACTCCTTTTGCTTCCAGCAAGAGCATACTCATAATCAGAGACAATATTAATGATTTATCTGAGTATTCAGTTAAAGTATTACTCATCACTTTCATTACTTCTATAAAACAATCCTATTTTGTATTCCCGCCCATCGTAGTCAATAAAAATGATCTCATAGATACACTTAACTGTTAATGGGGAAGCTCGCCATAGCAGTACAGCATTTAATAAATAAATATGACCCCTTATTTAGTTATTTATAACAAAAATAGCTTCGTCCAAACTCAATTTTTTAAATTTCTGGTTTCTCATGTGCCAGATAAGATAAGAATGATAGAACGATGTAGTACTTATTCGTTGAAAAGGGTCCGACACGTCAGGTTAAAACAAAATGTAAATAAATCGCAAAATAATCTGTAAAACGTGTCTTACTTACATAAACCTTATAGAAAGAATATAAGCAAATGTTACTAAACTTAAACTTTATTGTACGTTTCAGGCAAAACTATTTCTTAAAGATTGAATAAATCATAATGTTTTATGTTGAAAATTGCTTGATTACCCTAACGCAACTAGTATAGTATAGCACTCACGTCGTGCAAAAAATCGGTTGTAGTTGTGAATTCTTGCTTTAACCCCTCAATGCGGTCGCGAATCATATTGTCTATGTCTGTTTTCATGGAGGAGCGCAGATTATTTAAGTAATACGAAAGAAAAGAATTCAGTTTTTCATCCATAAGTTGCGAAATTTTTCCATAGTTATTAATAATAATAATAATTCTTTAATGCACAAGTACAATATTACATAAAATACAATAACAATAAATTAAACTTTAAGCAGATTGCATTGTGCAAATTGTAGATTGAAACGCACGAAAATTTTGCAGGGGTCCCCAAACTAGGCAGAGCCTGTGACTTGGGAGAACCAATAAACAACTATGTGAATACCCAATAATAAAAAATAAAATAAAAAACTTATCTTACTTAAAAATATTTAAAATTACAAAGCAGCTATTTCTAATGCTATAACAAAATCGAAAAATACAACAATAAATAACAAACTATGCATCAACTCGTCATAATAATTTCAGTAGTGTCATAATCCAGCGTTAACAGCCATTTTACCAGAAACGATTTAGCTTCCGCGACAGTGCATGCCATGATGTTGCAAAAACGCAAAACGGAGTTGTAAATTTTTGCCCGAATGCGGTCCCCAAATCTACACCCGAACTGAGTGTTAACTGTGGGAAGAGGGAGAGCAAAAACTCGTTTTTCTAAGAGAGCCTTATACTGTTCCGAACAAATCAGTCTCTTGTGAGCTAGGAGAGAAGTTTTTAGGATGAAGATTTGCCGTACAGTAAGAACTTGAGTTTCTCTGTGGAGGTCTTCTGTGGGATATCTGTACGGTTTCTTAAAAGCTATTTTAAGAAGAGACCTGATCCACCGTTCAGCTGCCAGAAGAGTAGTCTTAGCAGCACTACCCCAGACCGGTACACAGTAACTGACAACCGATTCAGCTAGCGCCTTGTAAATCATAAGAAGTAAGTCTCTGTTGGCAATATCTCGGAGTATCTTAAAGATACCGGAAAGCTTCCTGATTCTTTTAGTTAGTTGTTGGATGTGCTCTTTAAAATTTAAATGTTCGTCGACCATGACCCCCAGCTATTTGGTGACTGAGGTTCGGTATATGTACTCGCATTCACATGGTTGAGGTGAGGCCGGGCTACAGGTGTGTATTCTCATTTTATCCAAACATGTGGAGCCAGACGCTGCAGTAATGTGAAAACAAATGAAGTTCGTTTTATTATAATTTAGCGTAAGCAGATTTTTATTAAGCCAATTGCAAACTAACGACATTCCATCTTGAGCGGATTGACATGCGCTTGACCAGTTGTTACATGTGAACAGAATTGCAGTATCGTCGGCGTAACATAGAATCTCAGCATTTGGTAGACTCAGATCGTGTAGGTCGTTCATGTAGATTATAAATAGCATTGGACCAAGAATGCTTCCCTGAGGGACACCGAAATGTATGGGAAGTTCTTTACTTTTATACTGTCCCACTCTTGTAAGCTGTCTTCTGCCTGTAAGATAACTTCTGAACCAATCAAGCGCAAGCCCCCTAATACCCAGACCCTCAAACTTTTGGTTCAGTAGTCGTCTGAGATACGCCTCTAGACGTAGTTGCGGCATTTTTCTGATCATTACGACCGTCCGATCTATCTGCGCCGATTGGGTCCTGATCAAATGACTTGTTCATCGCGTCATCCACTGTCGGCAGTTGATTGAGGAGAACTGGGGTGTTACAAGTAACCCTATTTTTACGTTTCGTTATGTTAGTGCAGGCAGGTCATACCCCGGATGAAAGGAATTCCTTGGACAGAAATAAGAATTGGTTACTGCTTATATTCAAACATTTATAATGATAATCGTGTTTGCACATTCGACAGTGTAAACAGCTATTATCTTCAAGATTCTGATTACAGGCATTGCAATTGGGATGATGACACCTATCTTAAGGCTTGTCAAGAACATGGTGTTTAAAAAACATAGTCCCCATGAAGTTAATACAACCAATATATTTCAAAAAAGCTGTAGAAACCAATTTTTAAACACACAAAACGCAATAAATATTCGGTCAATTGACTCCGATTTCTGACACATGACCGTGACGTCACAATCATTTATTACCATACGAAATCTATGGAGACAGACCGTTTTGACAGATAATAAAAAGTACGTCAACGATTGGTGGTGTCGTCTAGCCAATTCATTGTTATAGGACACGCAGCGACCTCTATTGATGAGTGTAGAAATGAGATAATGTCAGCGGATGACTTGTATGAAACGGTTGCCAGACGGGGCGGAGATGCGCCGGCGCTGGTGGATGGTGTTGCGCACTAAATACAATAGATGGCGCCGCACTAACGCAACAAACGAGATTGCCACTAATTGAGTTCTATGTTTGTGCGATAATATGTAGGTAAATTGTTTATTTAGAATTTTGACACTAGGCGAGTTCTGAGTTTTTACATAAAGAAATTAACACTTAAATCACCACTGTTCGTCGAGATAACATTTGATGAGCGCACTTAGGTATCAATGAACGCAAATCACAAGCACAGACATAATGTACAAGAAATATACGAAGTTATCAATATTGAAAGTAGGACGATTGCAAAGCACTTTGTAACTCCACCAGCGCCACCTGGCGAAAAAAAGAAGTTTCTAGTCTATGGTGTTTCTAGTCTATGGTGTTTCAGTCTATGGTGTTTCTAATTCTTGATGTTTCTAGTCTATGGTGTTTCTAGTCTGTGGTATTTCTAGTCTATGGTGTATCCAGACTATGATGTTTCTAGTCTATGTGAGTCTAGTCTATGGTGTTTCAGCCTATGGTGTTTCTAGTCTATGGTGTTTCTAGTCTATGGTGTTTCTAGTTCTTGATGTTTCTAGTCTATGGTGTTTCTAGTCTGTGGTATTTCTAGTCTATGGAGTATCCAGACTATTGTGTTTCTAGTCTATTATGTTCTAATCTATGATGTCAAACTCTAATTTTTAAATTTCTGGTTTCTCATGTGCCAGTTAAGATAAGAATGATAGCTACGGTGTAGTACTTATTCGTTGAAAAGGGTCCGAAACGTCAGGTTAAAACAAAATGTAAATAAATCGCAAAATAACCTGTAAAACGTGTCTTACTTACATAAACCTTATAGAAAGAATATAAGCAAATGTTACTTAACTTAAACTTCATTGTACGTTTCAGGCAAAACTATTTCTTAAAGATTGAATAAATCATAATGTTTTATGTTGAAAATTGCTTGATTACCCTAACGCAACTAGTATAGTATAGCACTCACGTCGAGCAAAAAATCGGTTGTCTATGTCTGTTTTCATGGAGGAGCGCAGATTATGGTGTTTCAGCCTATGGTGTTTCTAGTCTATGTTGTTTCTAGACAATGGTGTTTCTAGTCAATGGTGTTTCTAGTATATGATGTTTCTAGTATATGGTGTTTCTAGTCTATGGTGTTTCAGTCTATGGTGTTTCTAGTCTGTGATGTATCTAGTCTATGGTGTTTCTAGTCTGTGGTATTTCTAGTCTATGGTGTATCTAGACTATTGTTTTTCTAGTCTATTGTGTTCTAGTCTATGATGTCGTTGTATTATGGTGTCTCTAGTCTATGGTGTTTCTATAGTGTTTCTAGTCTTTGGTGTTTCTAGTCTATGGTGTTTAGTCCATGGTGTTTCTAGTTTATGGTGTTCCAAGTCTATGATGTTCTAGTCTATGGTGTCGGTATACTATGGTGTTTTGTCTTTGGTGTTTCTAGTTTATGGTGTTTTTCGTCTATAGTGTTTCTTGTCTTTGGTGTTTCTAGTCTATGGTGTTTCTAGTCTATGGTATCGGTATTCTATGGTGTTTCTAGTCTATGGTGTTCCTAGTCTATGGTGTTTCAAGTCTATGGTGTTCTAGTTTATGGTGTCGGTATTCTATGGTGTTTCTTGTCTATGGTGTTTCCAGTATATGGTGTTTCTATTCTATGGTGTTTCTGGTCTATGGTGTTTCTACTCTATGGTGTTTCTAGTCTATGGTGTTTCTAGTCTATGTGATTATAGTCTATGGTGTTTCAGCCTATGGTGTTTCTAGTCTATAGTGTTTCTAGTCTATGGTGTTTCTAGTCCATGGTGTTTCTAGTCCATGGTGTTTCTAGTTTATGGTGTTTCTAGTCTATGGTGTTTCTAGTCTTTAATGTTTCCCGTCTATGGTGTTTCTAGTCCATGGTGTTTCTAGTCTATGGTGTTTCAAGTCTATGGTGTTTCTAGTCTATGTGATTCTAGTCTATGGTGTTTCAGCCTATGGTGTTTCTAGTCCATGGTGTTTCTATTTTATGGTGTCCTTGTTAATAATGTTCTAGTCTATAGTGATTCTAGTCTATAGTGATTCTAGTCTATGGTGTTTCTAGTCTATGGTGTTTCTTGTCTATGGTGTTTCTAGTCTTTGGTGCTCCTAGTTTATGGTGTTTTTAGTCCATGATGATTCTAGTTTATGGTGTTTCTAGTCTATGGTGTTTCTAGTCTTTAATGTTTCCCGTCTATGGTGTTTCTAGTCCATGGTGTTTCTAAGCTATGGTGTTTCAAGTCTATGGTGTTTCTAATCCATGGTGATTCTAGTCTATGGTGTTTCTAGTCTAGTGTGTTTCTTGTCTATGGTGTATCTAGTCTTTGGTGTTTCTAGTTTATGGTGTTTTTAGTCCATGGTGTTTCTAGTCTATGGTGTTTCTTGTCAATAATGTTCTAGTCTATAGTGTTTTTCGTCCATGGTATTTCTTGTCTTTGGCATTTCTAGTCTATGGTGTTTCTAGTCTATGGTGTTTCTAGTCTATGGTGTTTCTAGTCTATGGTGTTTCAAGTGTATGTGATTCTAGTCTATGGTGTTTCAGCTTATGGTGTTTCAAGTATATGGTGTTCTAGTTTATTGTGTCGGTATTTTATGGTGTTTCTAGTCTATTGGGTTTCAAGTCTATGGTGTTTCTAGTCTATGGTGTTTCTAGTCTTTAATGTTTCCCGTCTATGGTGTTTCTAGTCCATGGTGTTTCTAGTCTATGGTGTTTCAAGTCTATGGTGTTTCTAATCCATGGTGATTCTAGTCTATGGTGTTTCTAGTCTATGGTGTTTCTTGTCTATGGTGTATCTAGTCTTTGGTGTTTCTAGTTTATGGTGCTTTTAGTCCATAGTGTTTCTAGTCTATGGTGTTTCTTGTCAATAATGTTCTAGTCTATAGTGTTTTTCGTCCATGGTATTTCTTGTCTTTGGTATTTCTAGTCTATGGTGTTTCTAGTCTATGGTGTTTCTAGTCTATGGTGTTTCTAGTCTATGGTGTTTCTAGTGTATGTGATTCTAGTCTATGGTGTTTCAGCTTATGGTGTTTCAAGTATATGGTGTTCTAGTTTATTGTGTCGGTATTTTATGGTGTTTCTAGTCTATTGGGTTTCAAGTCTATGGTGTTTCTAGTCTATGGTGTTTCTAGTCTTTAATGTTTCCCGTCTATGGTGTTTCTAGTCCATGGTGTTTCTAGTCTATGGTGCTTTTAGTCCATGGTGTTTCTTGTCTATGGTGTATCTAGTCTTTGGTGTTTCTAGTTTATGGTGCTTTTAGTCCATGGTGTTTCTAGTCGATGGTGTTTCTAGTCTAAGGTGACTCTAGTCTATGGTGTTTCTAGTCTATGGTGTTTCTTGTCAATAATGTTCTAGTATATAGTGTTTTTCGTCCATGGTATTTCTTGTCTTTGGTATTTCTAGTCTATGGTGTTTCTAGTCTATGGTGTTTCTAGTCTATGTTATTCTAGTCTATGGTGTTTCTAGTCTATGTGATTCTAGTCTATGGTGTTTCAGCCTGTGGTGTTTCAAGTATATGGTGTTCTAGTTTATTGTGTCGGTATTTTATGGTGTTTCTAGTCTATGGTGTTTCAAGTCTATGGTGTTTCTAGTCTATGGTGTTTCTAGTCTATGGTGTTTCTAGTCTATGGTGTTTCTAGTCTATGGTGTTTCTAGTCTGTGGTGTTTCTAGTATATGGTGTTTCTAGTCTATGGTGTTTCTAGTCTATGGTGTTTCTAGTCTGTGTGATTCTAGTCTATAGTGTTTCAGCCTATGGTGTTTCTAGTCTATGGTGTTTGTAGTCTATGGTGTTTCTAGTCCATGGTGTTTCTAGTCTATGGTGTTTTTAGTCTATGGTGTTTCTACTCTGTGATATTTCTAGTCTAGGGTATTTCTTGTCTATAGTGTATCTAGACTATTGTGTTTCTAGTCTATTGTGTTCTAGTCTATGATTTCGATGTATTATGGTGTTTCTAGTCTATAGTGTTTATAGTCTATAGTGTTTCTAGTCTATGGTGTTTTTAGTCCATGGTGTTTCTAGTCTATGTTGTTCTAAGTCTATGATGTTCTTGTCTATGGTGTCGGTTTTCTATGGTGTTTCTTGTCTATGGTGACTGTAGTCCATGGTGTTAATAGTCTTTGGTGTTTCTAGTTCTTAATATTTCTAGTCTATGGTGTTTCTAGTCTGTGGTGTGTCTAGTCTATGGTGTTCCAAGTCTATGATGTTCTAGTCTATGGTGTCGGTTTTCTATGGTGTTTTAAGTCTATGGTGTTCCTTGTCTATGGTGTTTCAAGTCTATGGTGTTCTTGTTTATGGTGTCGGTATTCTATGGTGTTACTTGTCTATGGTGTTTCCAGTATATGGTGTTTCTATTCTATGGTGTTTCTGGTCTATGGTGTTTCTACTCTATGGTGTTTCTAGTCTATGGTGTTTCTAGTCTATGTGATTATAGTCTTTGGTGTTTCAGCCTATGGTGTTTCTAGTCTATAGTGTTTCTAGTCTATGGTGTTTCTAGTCCATGGTGTTTCTAGTCCATGGTGTTTCTAGTTTATGGTGTTTCTAGTTTATGGTGTTTCTAGTTAATAATGTTCTAGTCTATAGTGATTCTAGTCTAAAGTGATTCTAGTCTATGGTGTTTCTAGTCTATGGTGTTTCTGTCTATGGTGTTTCTTGTCTTTGGTGTTTCTAGTTTATGGTGTTTTTAGTCCATGATGATTCTAGTTTATGGTGTTTCTAGTCTATGGTGTTTCTAGTCTTTAATGTTTCCCGTCTATGGTGTTTCTAGTCCATGGTGTTTCTAGTCTATGGTGTTTCAAGTCTATGGTGTTTCTAATCCATGGTGATTCTAGTCTATGGTGTTTCAAGTCTATGGTGTTTCTAGTCTATGGTGTTTCTTGTCTATGGTGTATCTAGTCTTTGGAGTTTCTAGTTTATGGTGCTTTTAGTCCATGGTGTTTCTAGTCTATGGTGTTTCAAGTCTATGGTGTTTCTAGTCTATGGTGTTTCTAGTCTATGGTGTTCCAAGTCTATGATGTTCTAGTCTATGGTGTCGGTTTTCTATGGTGTTTTAAGTCTATGGTGTTCCTTGTTTATGGTGTCGGTATTCTATGGTGTTACTTGTCTATGGTGTTTCCAGTATATGGTGTTTCTATTCTATGGTGTTTCTGGTCTATGGTGTTTCTACTCTATGGTGTTTCTAGTCTATGGTGTTTCTAGTCTATGTGATTATAGTCTTTGGTGTTTCAGCCTATGGTGTTTCTAGTCTATAGTGTTTCTAGTCTATGGTGTTTCTAGTCCATGGTGTTTCTAGTCCATGGTGTTTCTAGTTTATGGTGTTTCTAGTTAATAATGTTCTAGTCTATAGTGATTCTAGTCTAAAGTGATTCTAGTCTATGGTGTTTCTAGTCTATGGTGTTTCTGTCTATGGTGTTTCTTGTCTTTGGTGTTTCTAGTTTATGGTGTTTTTAGTCCATGATGATTCTAGTTTATGGTGTTTCTAGTCTATGGTGTTTCTAGTCTTTAATGTTTCCCGTCTATGGTGTTTCTAGTCCATGGTGTTTCTAGTCTATGGTGTTTCAAGTCTATGGTGTTTCTAATCCATGGTGATTCTAGTCTATGGTGTTTCAAGTCTATGGTGTTTCTAGTCTATGGTGTTTCTTGTCTATGGTGTATCTAGTCTTTGGAGTTTCTAGTTTATGGTGCTTATAGTCCATGGTGTTTCTAGTCTATGGTGTTTCTTGTCAATAATGTTCTAGTCTATAGTGTTTTTCGTCCATGGTATTTCTTGTCTTTGGTATTTCTAGTCTATGGTGTTTCTAGTCTATGGTGTTTCTAGTCTATGGTGTTTCTAGTCTATGGTGTTTCTAGTGTATGTGATTCTAGTCTATGGTGTTTCAGCCTATGGTGTTTCAAGTATATGGTGTTCTAGTTTATTGTGTCGGTATTTTATGGTGTTTCTAGTCTATGGTGTTTCAAGTCTATGGTGTTTCTAGTCTATGGTGTTTCTAGTCTATGGTGTTTATAGACTATGGTGTTTCTAGTCTATGGTGTTTCAGTCTATGGTGTTTTTAGTCTGTGATATTTCTAGTCTTGGGTATTTCTTGTCTATGGTGTTTCTAGTCTATGGTGTTTCTAGTCTGTGTGATTCTAGTCTATGGTGTTTCAGTCTATGGTGTTTCTAGTATATGAAGTTTCTAGTCTATGGTGTTTCTTGTCAATAATGTTCTAGTCTATAGTGTTTTTCGTCCATGGTATTTCTTGTCTTTGGTATTTCTAGTCTATGGTGTTTCTAGTCTATGGTGTTTCTAGTCTATGGTGTTTCTAGTCTATGGTGTTTCTATTGTATGTGATTCTAGTCTATGGTGTTTCAGCCTATCATGTTTCAAGTATATGGTGTTCTAGTTTATTGTGTCGGTATTTTATGGTGTTTCTAGTCTATTGGGTTTCAAGTCTATGGTGTTTCTAGTCTATGGTGTTTCTAGTCTTTAATGTTTCCCGTCTATGGTGTTTCTAGTCCATGGTGTTTCTAGTCTATGGTGCTTTTAGTCCATGGTGTTTCTTGTCTATGGTGTATCTAGTCTTTGGTGTTTCTAGTTTATGGTGCTTTTAGTCCATGGTGTTTCTAGTCTATGGTGTTTCTAGTCTAAGGTGACTCTAGTCTATGGTGTTTCTAGTCTATGGTGTTTCTTGTCAATAATGTTCTAGTATATAGTGTTTTTCGTCCATGGTATTTCTTGTCTTTGGTATTTCTAGTCTATGGTGTTTCTAGTCTATGGTGTTTCTAGTCTATGTTATTCTAGTCTATGGTGTTTCTAGTCTATGTGATTCTAGTCTATGGTGTTTCAGCCTATGGTGTTTCAAGTATATGGTGTTCTAGTTTATTGTGTCGGTATTTTATGGTGTTTCTAGTCTATGGTGTTTCAAGTCTATGGTGTTTCTAGTCTATGGTGTTTCTAGTCTATGGTGTTTCTAGTCTATGGTGTTTCTAGTCTGTGGTGTTTCTAGTATATGGTGTTTCTAGTCTATGGTGTTTCTAGTCTATGGTGTTTCTAGTCTGTGTGATTCTAGTCTATGGTGTTTCAGCCTATGGTGTTTCTAGTCTATGGTGTTTGTAGTCTATGGTGTTTCTAGTCCATGGTGTTTCTAGTCTATGGTGTTTTTAGTCTATGGTGTTTCTAGTCTGTGATATTTCTAGTCTAGGGTATTTCTTGTCTATGGTGTATCTAGACTATTGTGTTTCTAGTCTATTATGTTCTAGTCTATGATGTCGATGCATTATGGTGTTTCTAGTCTATAGTGTTTATAGTCTATAGTGTTTCTAGTCTTTGGTGTTTCTAGTCTATGGTGTTTTTAATCCATGGTGTTTCTAGTCTATGTTGTTCTAAGTCTATGATGTTCTTGTCTATGGTGTCGGTTTTCTATGGTGTTTCTTGTCTATGGTGACTGTAGTCCATGGTGTTAAAAGTCTTTGGTGTTTCTAGTTCTTAATATTTCTAGTCTATGGTGTTTCTAGTCTGTGGTGTGTCTAGTCTATGGAGTATCCAGACTATGGTGTTTCTAGTCTATGTGAGTCTAGTCTATGGTGTTTCAGACTATGGTGTTTCTTGTCTATTTTGTTTCTAGACAATGGTGTTTCTAGTCCATGGTGTTTCTAGTATATGATGTTTCTAGTATATGGAGTTTCTAGTCTATGGTGTTTCAGTCTATGGTGTTTCTAGTCTGTGATGTTTCTAGTCTATGGTGTTTTTAGTACATGGTGTTTCTAGTCTATTGTGTTCCAAGTCTATGATGTTCTAGTCTATGGTGTCGGTTTTCTATGGTGTTTTTAGTCTATGGTGTTCCTTGTCTATGGTGTTTCAAGTCTATGGTGTTCTAGTTTATGGTGTCGGTATTCTATGGTGTTACTTGTCTATGGTGTTTCCAGTATATGGTGTTTCTATTCTATGGTGTTTCTGGTCTATGGTGTTTCTACTCTATGGTGTTTCTAGTCTATGGTGTTTCTAGTCTATGTGATTCTAGTCTATGGTGTTTCAGCCTATGGTGTTTTTAGTCTATAGTGTTTCTAGTCTATGGTGTTTCTAGTCCATGGTGTTTCTAGTCCATGGTGTTTCTAGTTTATGGTGTTTCTAGTTAATAATGTTCTAGTCTATAGTGATTCTAGTCTAAAGTGATTCTAGTCTATGGTGTTTCTAGTCTATGGTGTTTCTTGTCTATGGTGTTTCTAGTCTTTGGTGTTTCTAGTTTATGGTGTTTTTAGTCCATGATGATTCTAGTTTATGGTGTTTCTAGTCTATGGTGTTTCTAGTCTTTAATGTTTCCCGTCTATGGTGTTTCTAGTCCATGGTGTTTCTAGTCTATGGTGTTTCAAGTCTATGGTGTTTCTAATCCATGGTGATTCTAGTCTATGGTGTTTCTAGTCTATGGTGTTTCTAGTCTATGGTGTTTCTTGTCTATGGTGTATCTAGTCTTTGGTGTTTCTAGTTTATGGTGCTTTTAGTCCATGGTGTTTCTAGTCTATGGTGTTTCTTGTCAATAATGTTCTAGTCTATAGTGTTTTTCGTCCATGGTATTTCTTGTCTTTGGTATTTCTAGTCTATGGTGTTTCTAGTCTATGGTGTTTCTAGTCTATGGTGTTTCTAGTCTATGGTGTTTCTAGTGTATGTGATTCTAGTCTATTGTTTTTCAGCCTATGGTGTTTCAAGTATATGGTGTTCTAGTTTATTGTGTCGGTATTTTATGGTGTTTCTAGTCTATGGTGTTTCAAGTCTATGGTGTTTCTAGTCTATGGTGTTTCTAGTCTATGGTGTTTATAGACTATGGTGTTTCTAGTCTATGGTGTTTCAGTCTATGGTGTTTCTAGTCTGTGATATTTCTAGTCTTGGGTATTTCTTGTCTATGGTGTTTCTAGTCTATGGTGTTTCTAGTCTGTGTGATTCTAGTCTATGGTGTTTCAGTCTATGGTGTTTGTAGTCTATGGTGTTTCTAGTCCATGGTGTTTCTAGTCCATTGTGTTTTTAGTCTATGGTGTTTCTAGTCTGTGATATTTCTAGTCTAGGGTATTTCTTGTCTATGGTGTATCTAGACTATTGTGTTTCTAGTCTATTGTGTTCTAGTCTATGATGTCGTTGTATTATGGTGTTTCTAGTCTATAGTGTTTATAGTCTATAGTGTTTCTAGTCTTTGGTGTTTCTAGTCTATGGTGTTTTTAGTCCATGGTGTTTCTAGTCTATGTTGTTCTAAGTCTATGATGTTCTTGTCTATGGTGTCGGTTTTCTATGGTGTTTCTTGTCTATGGTGACTGTAGTCCATGGTGTTAATAGTCTTTGGGGTTTCTAGTTCTTGATGTTTCTAGTCTATGGTGTTTCTAGTCTGTGGTGTGTCTTGTCTATGGAGTATCCAGACTATGGTGTTTCTAGTCTATTTGAGTCTAGTCTATGGTGTTTCAGCCTATGGTGTTTCTTGTCTATGTTGTTTCTAGACAATGGTGTTTCTAGTCCATGGTGTTTCTAGTATACGATGTTTCGTCTATGGTGATTTTAGTCCATGGTGTTTCTAGTCTATGGTGTTCCATGTCTATGATGTTCTTGTCTATGGTGTCGGTTTTCTATTGTGTTTTTAGTCTATGGTGTTTCTTGTCTATGGTGTTTTAGGCTATGGTTTTTCTCGTCTATATTGTTTCTAAACAATGGTGTTTCTAGTCAATGGTGTTTCTAGTATATGAAGTTTCTAGTCTATGGTGTTTCTAGTCTATGGTGTTTCTAGTCTATGGTGTTTCAGTTTATGGTGTTTTTCGTCTATAGTGTTTCTAGTCTTTGGTGTTTCTAGTCTATGGTGTTTCTAGTCTATGGTAACGGTATTCTATTGTGTTTCTAGTCTATGGTGTTCCTAGTCTATGGTGTTTCAAGTCTATGGTGTTCTAGTTTATGGTGTCGGTATTCTATGGTGTTTCTTGTCTATGGTGTTTATAGTATACGGTGTTTCTATTCTATGGTGTGTCTGGTCAATGGTGTTTCTTCTCTATGGTGTTTCTAGTCTATGGTGTTTCTAGTCTATGGTGTTTCTAGTCTATGGTGTTTCAGTTTATGGTGTTTTTCGTCTATAGTGTTTCTAGTCTTTGGTGTTTCTAGTCTATGGTGTTTCTAGTCTATGGTATCGGTATTCTATTGTGTTTCTAGTCTATGGTGTTCCTAGTCTATGGTGTTTCAAGTCTATGGTGTTCTAGTTTATGGTGTCGGTATTCTATGGTGTTTCTTGTCTATGGTGTTTCTAGTATACGGTGTTTCTATTCTATGGTGTGTCTGGTCAATGGTGTTTCTTCTCTATGGTGTTTCTAGTCTATGGTGTTTCTAGTCTATGTGATTCTAGTCTTTGGTGTTTCTAGTTTATGGTGCTTTTAGTCCATGGTGTTTCTAGTCTATGGTGTTTCTAGTCTAAGGTGACTCTAGTCTATGGTGTTTCTAGTCTATGGTGTTTCTTGTCAATAATGTTCTAGTATATAGTGTTTTTCGTCCATGGTATTTCTTGTCTTTGGTATTTCTAGTCTATGGTGTTTCTAGTCTATGGTGTTTCTAGTCTATGTTATTCTAGTCTATGGTGTTTCTAGTCTATGTGATTCTAGTCTATGGTGTTTCAGCCTATGGTGTTTCAAGTATATGGTGTTCTAGTTTATTGTGTCGGATTTTATGGTGTTTCTAGTCTATGGTGTTTCTAGTCTATGGTGTTTCTTGTCTATGGTGTTTCTAGTCTATGGTGTTTCTTGTCTATGGTGTTTCTAGTCTTTAGTGTTTCTAGTTTATGGTGTTTTTAGTCCATGGTGTTTCTAGTCTATGGTGTTTCTTGTCTATGGTGACTCTAGTCTATGGTGTTTCTAGTCTATGGTGTTTCTTGTCAATAATGTTTTAGTCTATAGTGTTTGTCGTCCATGGTATATCTTGTCTTTGGTATTTCTAGTCTATGGTGTTTCTAGTCTATGGTGTTCCTAGTCTATGGTGTTTCTAGTGTATGTGATTCTAGTCTATGGTGTTTCAGCCTATGGTGTTTCAAGTATATGGTGTTCTAGTTTATTGTGTCGGTATTTTATGGTGTTTCTAGTCTATGGTGTTTCAAGTCTATGGTGTTTCTAGTCTATGGTGTTTCTAGTCTATGGTGTTTATAGACTATGGTGTTTCTAGTCTATGGTGTTTCAGTCTATGGTGTTTCTAGTCTGTGATATTTCTAGTCCTGGGTATTTCTTGTCTATGGTGTTTCTAGTCTATGGTGTTTCAGCCTATGGTGTTTCTAGTCTATGGTGTTTGTAGTCTATGGTGTTTCTAGTCCATGGTGTTTTTAGTCTATGGTGTTTCTGGTCTGTGATATTTCTAGTCTAGGGTATTTCTTGTCTATGGTGTATCTAGACTATTGTGTTTCTAGTCTATTGTGTTCTAGTCTATGATGTCGTTGTATTATGGTGTTTCTAGTCTATAGTGTTTCTAGTCTTTGGTGTTTCTAGTCTATGGTGTTTTTAGTCCATGGTGTTTCTAGTCTATGTTGTTCTAAGTCTATGATGTTCCTGTCTATGGTGTCGGTTTTCTATGGTGTTTCTTGTCTATGGTGACTGTAGTCCATGGTGTTAATAGTCTTTGGTGTTTCTAGTTCTTGATGTTTCTAGTCTATGGTGTTTCTAGTCTGTGGTGTGTCTAGTCTATGGAGTATCCAGTCTATGGTGTTTCTAGTCTATGTGAGTCTAGTCTATGGTGTTTCAGCCTATGGTGTTTCTTGTCTATGTTGTTTCTAGACAATGGTGTTTCTAGTCCATGGTGTTTCTAGTATATGATGTTTCTAGTCTATGGTGTTTTTAGTCCATGGTGTTTCTAGTCTATGGTGTTCGAAGTATATGATGTTCTAGTCTATGGTGTCGGTTTTCTATGGTGTTTTTAGTCTATGGTGTTTCTTGTCTATGGTGTTTTAGGCTATGGTGTTTCTCGTCTATGTTGTTTCTACACAATGGTGTTTCTAGTCTATGGTGTTTCTAGTCTATGGTGTTTCTAGTCTATGGTTTTTCTTGTCTGTGGTGTTTCTAGTATATGGTGTTTCTAGTCTATGGTGTTTCTAGTCTATGGTGTTTCTAGTCTGTGTGATTCTAGTCTATGGTGTTTCAGCCTATGGTGTTTCTAGTCTATGGTGTTTGTAGTCTATGGTGTTTCTAGTCCATGGTGTTTCTAGTCTATGGTGTTTTTAGTCTAAGGTGTTTCTAGTCTGTGATATTTCTAGTCTAGGGTATTTCTTGTCTATGGTGTATCTAGACTATTGTGTTTCTAGTCTATTGTGTTCTAGTCTATGATGTCGTTGTATTATGGTGTTTCTAGTCTTTAGTGTTTATAATCTATAGTGTTTCTAGTCTTTGGTGTTTCTAGTCTATGGTGTTTTTAGTCCATGGTGTTTCTAGTCTATGTTGTTCTAAGTCTATGATGTTCTTGTCTATGGTGTCGGTTTTCTATGGTGTTTCTTGTCTATGGTGACTGTAGTCCATGGTGTTAATAGTCTTTGGTGTTTCTAGTTAATAATGTTCTAGTCTATAGTGATTCTAGTCTATAGTGATTCTAGTCTATGGTGTTTCAGTCTATGCTGTTTCTAGTCTGTGATGTTTCTAGTCTATGGTGTTTCTAGTCTATGGTGTTTCTAGTCTGTGGTATTTCTAGTCTATGGTGTATCTAGACTATTGTGTTTCTAGTCTATTGTGTTCTAATCTATGATGTCAATCTCTATTTTTTAAATTTCTGGTTTCTCATGTGCCAGATAAAATAAGAATTATAGCTACGGTGTAGTACTTATTCGTTGAAAAGGGTCCGAAACGTCAGGTTAAAACAAAATGTAAATAAATCGCAAAATAATCTGTAAAACGTGTCTTACTTACATAAACCTTCTAGAAAGAATATAAGCAAATGTTACTAAACTTAAACATTGTACGTTTTAGGCAAAACTATTTCTTAAAGATTGAATAAATCATAATGTTTTATGTTGAATAATTGCTTGATTACCCTTACGCAACTAGTATAGAATAGCACTCACGTCGAGCAAAAAATCGGTTGTCTATGTCTGTTTTCATGAAGAAGCGCAGATTATGGTGTTTCAGCCTATGGTGTTTCTAGTCTATGTTGTTTCTAGAGAATGGTGTTTTTAGTCAATGGTGTTTCTAGTATATGATGTTTCTAGTATATGGTGTTTCTAGTCTATGGTGTTTCAGTCTATGGTGTTTCTAGTCTGTGATGTTTCTATTCTATGGTGTTTCTAGTCTGTGGTATTTCTAGTCTATGGTGTGTCTAGACTATTGTGTTTCTAGTCTATTGTGTTCTAGTCTATGATGTCGTTGTATTATGGTGTTTCTAGTCTATGGTGTTTCTATAGTGTTTTTAGTCTTTGGTGTTTCTAGTCTATGGTGTTTTTGGTCCATGGTGTTTCTAGTTTATGGTGTTCCAAGTCTAAAATGTTTTAGTCTATGGTGTCGGTATTCTATGGTGTTTCTAGTCTATGGTGTTTTTTGTCTATGGTGACTGTAGTCTATGGTGTTTCTAGTCTTTGTTGTTTCTAGTCTAGACAATGGTGGTTTTGTCTATGTGATTCTAGTCTATGGTGTTTCAGCCTATGGTATTTCTAGTCTATGGTGTTTCCAAGTCTATGATTTTTCTAGTCTATGGTGTTCTAGTTTATGGTGTCGGTATTCTATGGTGTTTCTTGTCTATGGTGTTTGCAGTATATGGTGTTTCTATTCTATGGTGTTTCTGGTCTATGGTGTTTCTACTCTATGGTGTTTCTAGTCTATGGTGTTTCTAGTCTATGTGATTATAGTCTATGGTGTTTCACCCTATGGTGTTTCTAGTCTATAGTGTTTCTAGTCTATGGTGTTTCTAGTCCATGGTGTTTCTAGTCCATGGTGTTTCTAATTTATGGTGTTTCTAGTCTATGGTGTTTCTAGTCTTTAATGTTTCCCGTCTATGGTGTTTCTAGTCCATGGTGTTTCTAGTCTATGGTGTTTCAAGTCTATGGTGTTTCTAGTCTATGTGATTCTAGTCTATGGTGTTTCAGCCTATGGTGTTTCTAGTCCATGGTGTTTCTATTTTATGGTGTCCTTGTTAATAATGTTCTAGTCTATAGTGATTCTAGTCTATAGTGATTCTAGTCTATGGTGTTTCTAGTCTATGGTGTTTCTTGTCTATGGTGTTTCTAGTCTTTGGTGCTCCTAGTTTATGGTGTTTTTAGTACATGATGATTCTAGTTTATGGTGTTTCTAGTCTATGGTGTTTCTAGTCTTTAATGTTTCCCGTCTATGGTGTTTCTAGTCCATGGTGTTTCTAGTCTATGGTGTTTCAAGTCTATGGTGTTTCTAATCCATGGTGATTCTAGTCTATGGTGTTTCTAGTCTATGGTGTTTCTTGTCTATGGTGTATCTCGTCTTTGGTGTTTCTAGTTTATGGTGCTTTTAGTCCATGGTGTTTCTAGTCTATGGTGTTTCTTGTCAATAATGTTCTAGTCTATAGTGTTTTTCGTCCATGGTATTTCTTGTCTTTGGTATTTCTAGTCTATGGTGTTTCTAGTCTATGGTGTTTCTAGTCTATGGTGTTTCTAGTCTATGGTGTTTCTAGTGTATGTGATTCTAGTCTATGGTGTTTCAGCTTATGGTGTTTCAAGTATATGGTGTTCTAGTTTATTGTGTCGGTATTTTATGGTGTTTCTAGTCTATTGGGTTTCAAGTCTATGGTGTTTCTAGTCTATGGTGTTTCTAGTCTTTAATGTTTCCCGTCTATGGTGTTTCTAGTCCATGGTGTTTCTAGTCTATGGTGTTTCAAGTCTATGGTGTTTCTAATCCATGGTGATTCTAGTCTATGGTGTTTCTAGTCTATGGTGTTTCTTGTCTATGGTGTATCTAGTCTTTGGTGTTTCTAGTTTATGGTGCTTTTAGTCCATAGTGTTTCTAGTCTATGGTGTTTCTTGTCAATAATGTTCTAGTCTATAGTGTTTTTCGTCCATGGTATTTCTAGTCTATGGTGTTCGAAGTATATGATGTTCTAGTCTATGGTGTCGGTTTTCTATGGTGTTTTTAGTCTATGGTGTTTCTTGTCTATGGTGTTTTAGGCTATGGTGTTTCTCGTCTATGTTGTTTCTACACAATGGTGTTTCTAGTCTATGGTGTTTCTAGTCTATGGTGTTTCTAGTCTATGGTTTTTCTTGTCTGTGGTGTTTCTAGTATATGGTGTTTCTAGTCTATGGTGTTTCTAGTCTATGGTGTTTCTAGTCTATGGTGTTTCTAGTCTGTGTGATTCTAGTCTATGGTGTTTCAGCCTATGGTGTTTCTAGTCTATGGTGTTTGTAGTCTATGGTGTTTCTAGTCCATGGTGTTTCTAGTCTATGGTGTTTTTAGTCTAAGGTGTTTCTAGTCTGTGATATTTCTAGTCTAGGGTATTTCTTGTCTATGGTGTATCTAGACTATTGTGTTTCTAGTCTATTGTGTTCTAGTCTATGATGTCGTTGTATTATGGTGTTTCTAGTCTATAGTGTTTATAATCTATAGTGTTTCTAGTCTTTGGTGTTTCTAGTCTATGGTGTTTTTAGTCCATGGTGTTTCTAGTCTATGTTGTTCTAAGTCTATGATGTTCTTGTCTATGGTGTCGGTTTTCTATGGTGTTTCTTGTCTATGGTGACTGTAGTCCATGGTGTTAATAGTCTTTGGTGTTTCTAGTTAATAATGTTCTAGTCTATAGTGATTCTAGTCTATAGTGATTCTAGTCTATGGTGTTTCAGTCTATGCTGTTTCTAGTCTGTGATGTTTCTAGTCTATGGTGTTTCTAGTCTATGGTGTTTCTAGTCTGTGGTATTTCTAGTCTATGGTGTATCTAGACTATTGTGTTTCTAGTCTATTGTGTTCTAATCTATGATGTCAATCTCTATTTTTTAAATTTCTGGTTTCTCATGTGCCAGATAAAATAAGAATTATAGCTACGGTGTAGTACTTATTCGTTGAAAAGGGTCCGAAACGTCAGGTTAAAACAAAATGTAAATAAATCGCAAAATAATCTGTAAAACGTGTCTTACTTACATAAACCTTCTAGAAAGAATATAAGCAAATGTTACTAAACTTAAACATTGTACGTTTTAGGCAAAACTATTTCTTAAAGATTGAATAAATCATAATGTTTTATGTTGAATAATTGCTTGATTACCCTTACGCAACTAGTATAGAATAGCACTCACGTCGAGCAAAAAATCGGTTGTCTATGTCTGTTTTCATGAAGAAGCGCAGATTATGGTGTTTCAGCCTATGGTGTTTCTAGTCTATGTTGTTTCTAGAGAATGGTGTTTTTAGTCAATGGTGTTTCTAGTATATGATGTTTCTAGTATATGGTGTTTCTAGTCTATGGTGTTTCAGTCTATGGTGTTTCTAGTCTGTGATGTTTCTATTCTATGGTGTTTCTAGTCTGTGGTATTTCTAGTCTATGGTGTGTCTAGACTATTGTGTTTCTAGTCTATTGTGTTCTAGTCTATGATGTCGTTGTATTATGGTGTTTCTAGTCTATGGTGTTTCTATAGTGTTTTTAGTCTTTGGTGTTTCTAGTCTATGGTGTTTTTGGTCCATGGTGTTTCTAGTTTATGGTGTTCCAAGTCTAAAATGTTTTAGTCTATGGTGTCGGTATTCTATGGTGTTTCTAGTCTATGGTGTTTTTTGTCTATGGTGACTGTAGTCTATGGTGTTTCTAGTCTTTGTTGTTTCTAGTCTAGACAATGGTGGTTTTGTCTATGTGATTCTAGTCTATGGTGTTTCAGCCTATGGTATTTCTAGTCTATGGTGTTTCCAAGTCTATGATTTTTCTAGTCTATGGTGTTCTAGTTTATGGTGTCGGTATTCTATGGTGTTTCTTGTCTATGGTGTTTCCAGTATATGGTGTTTCTATTCTATGGTGTTTCTGGTCTATGGTGTTTCTACTCTATGGTGTTTCTAGTCTATGGTGTTTCTAGTCTATGTGATTATAGTCTATGGTGTTTCACCCTATGGTGTTTCTAGTCTATAGTGTTTCTAGTCTATGGTGTTTCTAGTCCATGGTGTTTCTAGTCCATGGTGTTTCTAATTTATGGTGTTTCTAGTCTATGGTGTTTCTAGTCTTTAATGTTTCCCGTCTATGGTGTTTCTAGTCCATGGTGTTTCTAGTCTATGGTGTTTCAAGTCTATGGTGTTTCTAGTCTATGTGATTCTAGTCTATGGTGTTTCAGCCTATGGTGTTTCTAGTCCATGGTGTTTCTATTTTATGGTGTCCTTGTTAATAATGTTCTAGTCTATAGTGATTCTAGTCTATAGTGATTCTAGTCTATGGTGTTTCTAGTCTATGGTGTTTCTTGTCTATGGTGTTTCTAGTCTTTGGTGCTCCTAGTTTATGGTGTTTTTAGTACATGATGATTCTAGTTTATGGTGTTTCTAGTCTATGGTGTTTCTAGTCTTTAATGTTTCCCGTCTATGGTGTTTCTAGTCCATGGTGTTTCTAGTCTATGGTGTTTCAAGTCTATGGTGTTTCTAATCCATGGTGATTCTAGTCTATGGTGTTTCTAGTCTATGGTGTTTCTTGTCTATGGTGTATCTCGTCTTTGGTGTTTCTAGTTTATGGTGCTTTTAGTCCATGGTGTTTCTAGTCTATGGTGTTTCTTGTCAATAATGTTCTAGTCTATAGTGTTTTTCGTCCATGGTATTTCTTGTCTTTGGTATTTCTAGTCTATGGTGTTTCTAGTCTATGGTGTTTCTAGTCTATGGTGTTTCTAGTCTATGGTGTTTCTAGTGTATGTGATTCTAGTCTATGGTGTTTCAGCTTATGGTGTTTCAAGTAAATGGTGTTCTAGTTTATTGTGTCGGTATTTTATGGTGTTTCTAGTCTATTGGGTTTCAAGTCTATGGTGTTTCTAGTCTATGGTGTTTCTAGTCTTTAATGTTTCCCGTCTATGGTGTTTCTAGTCCATGGTGTTTCTAGTCTATGGTGTTTCAAGTCTATGGTGTTTCTAATCCATGGTGATTCTAGTCTATGGTGTTTCTAGTCTATGGTGTTTCTTGTCTATGGTGTATCTAGTCTTTGGTGTTTCTAGTTTATGGTGCTTTTAGTCCATAGTGTTTCTAGTCTATGGTGTTTCTTGTCAATAATGTTCTAGTCTATAGTGTTTTTCGTCCATGGTATTTCTTGTCTTTGGTATTTCTAGTCTATGGTGTTTCTAGTCTATGGTGTTTCTAGTCTATGGTGTTTCTAGTCTATGGTGTTTCTAGTGTATGTGATTCTAGTCTATGGTGTTTCAGCTTATGGTGTTTCAAGTATATGGTGTTCTAGTTTATTGTGTCGGTATTTTATGGTTTTTCTAGTCTATTGGGTTTCAAGTCTATGGTGTTTCTAGTCTATGGTGTTTCTAGTCTTTAATGTTTCCCGTCTATGGTGTTTCTAGTCCATGGTGTTTCTAGTCTATGGTGATTTTAGTCCATGGTGTTTCTTGTCTATGGTGTATCTAGTCTTTGGTGTTTCTAGTTTATGGTGCTTTTAGTCCATGGTGTTTCTAGTCTATGGTGTTTCTAGTCTAAGGTGACTCTAGTCTATGGTGTTTCTAGTCTATGGTGTTTCTTGTCAATAATGTTCTAGTATATAGTGTTTTTCGTCCATGGTATTTCTTGTCTTTGGTATTTCTAGTCTATGGTGTTTCTAGTCTATGGTGTTTCTAGTCTATGTTATTCTAGTCTATGGTGTTTCTAGTCTATGTGATTCTAGTTTATGGTGTTTCAGCCTGTGGTGTTTCAAGTATATGGTGTTCTAGTTTATTGTGTCGGTATTTTATGGTGTTTCTAGTCTATGGTGTTTCAAGTCTATGGTGTTTCTAGTCTATGGTGTTTCTAGTCTGTGGTGTTTCTAGTCTATGGTGTTTCTAGTCTATGGTGTTTCTAGTCTATGGTGTTTCTAGTCTGTGGTGTTTCTAGTATATGGTGTTTCTAGTCTATGGTGTTTCTAGTCTATAGTGTTTCAGCCTATGGTGTTTCTAGTCTATGGTGTTTGTAGTCTATGGTGTTTCTAGTCCATGGTGTTTCTAGTCTATGGTGTTTTTAGTCTATGGTGTTTCTAGTCTGTGATATTTCTAGTCTAGGGTATTTCTTGTCTATAGTGTATCTAGACTATTGTGTTTCTAGTCTATTGTGTTCTAGTCTATGATGTCGATGTATTATGGTGTTTCTAGTCTATAGTGTTTATAGTCTATAGTGTTTCTAGTCTTTGGTGTTTCTAGTCTATGGTGTTTTTAGTCCATGGTGTTTCTAGTCTATGTTGTTCTAAGTCTATGATGTTCTTGTCAATGGTGTCGGTTTTCTATGGTGTTTCTTGTCTATGGTGACTGTAGTCCATGGTGTTAATAGTCTTTGGTGTTTCTAGTTCTTAATATTTCTAGTCTATGGTGTTTCTAGTCTGTGGTGTGTCTAGTCTATGGAGTATCCAGACTATGGTGTTTCTAGTCTATGTGAGTCTAGTCTATGGTGTTTCAGCCTATGGTGTTTCTTGTCTATGGTGATTCTAGTCTATGGTGTTTCAAGTCTATGGTGTTTCTAGTCTATGGTGTTTCTTGTCTATGGTGTATCTAGTCTTTGGTGTTTCTAGTTTATGGTGCTTTTAGTCCATGGTGTTTCTAGTCTATGGTGTTTCTTGTCAATAATGTTCTAGTCTATAGTGTTTTTCGTCCATGGTATTTCTTGTCTTTGGTATTTCTAGTCTATGGTGTTTCTAGTCTATGGTGTTTCTTGTCTATGGTGTTGTTTCTAGACAATGGTGTTTCTAGTCCATGGTGTTTCTAGTATATGATGTTTCTAGTATATGGAGTTTCTAGTCTATGGTGTTTCAGTCTATGGTGTTTCTAGTCTGTGATGTTTCTAGTCTATGGTGTTTTTAGTACATGGTGTTTCTAGTCTATGGTGTTTCTTGTCTATGGTGTATCTAGTCTTTGGTGTTTCTAGTTTATGGTGCTTTTAGTCCATGGTGTTTCTAGTCTATGGTGTTTCTTGTCAATAATGTTCTAGTCTATAGTGTTTTTCGTCCATGGTATTTCTTGTCTTTGGTATTTCTAGTCTATGGTGTTTCTAGTCTATGGTGTTTCTTGTCTATGGTGTATCTAGTCTTTGGTGTTTCTAGTTTATGGTGCTTTTAGTCCATGGTGTTTCTAGTCTATGGTGTTTCTTGTCAATAATGTTCTAGTCTATAGTGTTTTTCGTCCATGGTATTTCTTGTCTTTGGTATTTCTAGTCTATGGTGTTTCTAGTCTATGGTGTTTCTAGTCTATGTTATTCTAGTCTATGGTGTTTCTAGTCTATGTGATTCTAGTCTATGGTGTTTCAGCCTGTGGTGTTTCAAGTATATGGTGTTCTCGTTTATTGTGTCGGTATTTTATGGTGTTTCTAGTCTATGGTGTTTCAAGTCTATGGTGTTTCTAGTCTATGGTGTTTCTAGTCTATGGTGTTTTTAGTCCATGGTGTTTCTAGTCTATGTTGTTCTAAGTCTATGATGTTCTTGTCTATGGTGTCGGTTTTCTATGGTGTTTCTTGTCTATGGTGACTGTAGTCCATGGTGTTAATAGTCTTTGGTGTTTCTAGTTAATAATGTTCTAGTCTATAGTGATTCTAGTCTATAGTGATTCTAGTCTATGGTGTTTCAGTCTATGCTGTTTCTAGTCTGTGATGTTTCTAGTCTATGGTGTTTCTAGTCTATGGTGTTTCTAGTCTGTGGTATTTCTAGTCTATGGTGTATCTAGACTATTGTGTTTCTAGTCTATTGTGTTCTAATCTATGATGTCAATCTCTATTTTTTAAATTTCTGGTTTCTCATGTGCCAGATAAAATAAGAATTATAGCTACGGTGTAGTACTTATTCGTTGAAAAGGGTCCGAAACGTCAGGTTAAAACAAAATGTAAATAAATCGCAAAATAATCTGTAAAACGTGTCTTACTTACATAAACCTTCTAGAAAGAATATAAGCAAATGTTACTAAACTTAAACATTGTACGTTTTAGGCAAAACTATTTCTTAAAGATTGAATAAATCATAATGTTTTATGTTGAATAATTGCTTGATTACCCTTACGCAACTAGTATAGAATAGCACTCACGTCGAGCAAAAAATCGGTTGTCTATGTCTGTTTTCATGAAGAAGCGCAGATTATGGTGTTTCAGCCTATGGTGTTTCTAGTCTATGTTGTTTCTAGAGAATGGTGTTTTTAGTCAATGGTGTTTCTAGTATATGATGTTTCTAGTATATGGTGTTTCTAGTCTATGGTGTTTCAGTCTATGGTGTTTCTAGTCTGTGATGTTTCTATTCTATGGTGTTTCTAGTCTGTGGTATTTCTAGTCTATGGTGTGTCTAGACTATTGTGTTTCTAGTCTATTGTGTTCTAGTCTATGATGTCGTTGTATTATGGTGTTTCTAGTCTATGGTGTTTCTATAGTGTTTTTAGTCTTTGGTGTTTCTAGTCTATGGTGTTTTTGGTCCATGGTGTTTCTAGTTTATGGTGTTCCAAGTCTAAAATGTTTTAGTCTATGGTGTCGGTATTCTATGGTGTTTCTAGTCTATGGTGTTTTTTGTCTATGGTGACTGTAGTCTATGGTGTTTCTAGTCTTTGTTGTTTCTAGTCTAGACAATGGTGGTTTTGTCTATGTGATTCTAGTCTATGGTGTTTCAGCCTATGGTATTTCTAGTCTATGGTGTTTCCAAGTCTATGATTTTTCTAGTCTATGGTGTTCTAGTTTATGGTGTCGGTATTCTATGGTGTTTCTTGTCTATGGTGTTTCCAGTATATGGTGTTTCTATTCTATGGTGTTTCTGGTCTATGGTGTTTCTACTCTATGGTGTTTCTAGTCTATGGTGTTTCTAGTCTATGTGATTATAGTCTATGGTGTTTCAGCCTATGGTGTTTCTAGTCTATAGTGTTTCTAGTCTATGGTGTTTCTAGTCCATGGTGTTTCTAGTCCATGGTGTTTCTAGTTTATGGTGTTTCTAGTCTATGGTGTTTCTAGTCTTTAATGTTTCCCGTCTATGGTGTTTCTAGTCCATGGTGTTTCTAGTCTATGGTGTTTCAAGTCTATGGTGTTTCTAGTCTATGTGATTCTAGTCTATGGTGTTTCAGCCTATGGTGTTTCTAGTCCATGGTGTTTCTATTTTATGGTGTCCTTGTTAATAATGTTCTAGTCTATAGTGATTCTAGTCTATAGTGATTCTAGTCTATGGTGTTTCTAGTCTATGGTGTTTCTTGTCTATGGTGTTTCTAGTCTTTGGTGCTCCTAGTTTATGGTGTTTTTAGTACATGATGATTCTAGTTTATGGTGTTTCTAGTCTATGGTGTTTCTAGTCTTTAATGTTTCCCGTCTATGGTGTTTCTAGTCCATGGTGTTTCTAGTCTATGGTGTTTCAAGTCTATGGTGTTTCTAATCCATGGTGATTCTAGTCTATGGTGTTTCTAGTCTATGGTGTTTCTTGTCTATGGTGTATCTCGTCTTTGGTGTTTCTAGTTTATGGTGCTTTTAGTCCATGGTGTTTCTAGTCTATGGTGTTTCTTGTCAATAATGTTCTAGTCTATAGTGTTTTTCGTCCATGGTATTTCTTGTCTTTGGTATTTCTAGTCTATGGTGTTTCTAGTCTATGGTGTTTCTAGTCTATGGTGTTTCTAGTCTATGGTGTTTCTAGTGTATGTGATTCTAGTCTATGGTGTTTCAGCTTATGGTGTTTCAAGTATATGGTGTTCTAGTTTATTGTGTCGGTATTTTATGGTGTTTCTAGTCTATTGGGTTTCAAGTCTATGGTGTTTCTAGTCTATGGTGTTTCTAGTCTTTAATGTTTCCCGTCTATGGTGTTTCTAGTCCATGGTGTTTCTAGTCTATGGTGTTTCAAGTCTATGGTGTTTCTAATCCATGGTGATTCTAGTCTATGGTGTTTCTAGTCTATGGTGTTTCTTGTCTATGGTGTATCTAGTCTTTGGTGTTTCTAGTTTATGGTGCTTTTAGTCCATAGTGTTTCTAGTCTATGGTGTTTCTTGTCAATAATGTTCTAGTCTATAGTGTTTTTCGTCCATGGTATTTCTTGTCTTTGGTATTTCTAGTCTATGGTGTTTCTAGTCTATAGTGTTTCTAGTCTATGGTGTTTCTAGTCTATGGTGTTTCTAGTGTATGTGATTCTAGTCTATGGTGTTTCAGCTTATGGTGTTTCAAGTATATGGTGTTCTAGTTTATTGTGTCGGTATTTTATGGTGTTTCTAGTCTATTGGGTTTCAAGTCTATGGTGTTTCTAGTCTATGGTGTTTCTAGTCTTTAATGTTTCCCGTCTATGGTGTTTCTAGTCCATGGTGTTTCTAGTCTATGGTGATTTTAGTCCATGGTGTTTCTTGTCTATGGTGTATCTAGTCTTTGGTGTTTCTAGTTTATGGTGCTTTTAGTCCATGGTGTTTCTAGTCTATGGTGTTTCTAGTCTAAGGTGACTCTAGTCTATGGTGTTTCTAGTCTATGGTGTTTCTTGTCAATAATGTTCTAGTATATAGTGTTTTTCGTCCATGGTATTTCTTGTCTTTGGTATTTCTAGTCTATGGTGTTTCTAGTCTATGGTGTTTCTAGTCTATGTTATTCTAGTCTATGGTGTTTCTAGTCTATGTGATTCTAGTTTATGGTGTTTCAGCCTGTGGTGTTTCAAGTATATGGTGTTCTAGTTTATTGTGTCGGTATTTTATGGTGTTTCTAGTCTATGGTGTTTCAAGTCTATGGTGTTTCTAGTCTATGGTGTTTCTAGTCTGTGGTGTTTCTAGTCTATGGTGTTTCTAGTCTATGGTGTTTCTAGTCTATGGTGTTTCTAGTCTGTGGTGTTTCTAGTATATGGTGTTTCTAGTCTATGGTGTCTCTAGTCTATAGTGTTTCAGCCTATGGTGTTTCTAGTCTATGGTGTTTGTAGTCTATGGTGTTTCTAGTCCATGGTGTTTCTAGTCTATGGTGTTTTTAGTCTATGGTGTTTCTAGTCTGTGATATTTCTAGTCTAGGGTATTTCTTGTCTATAGTGTATCTAGACTATTGTGTTTCTAGTCTATTGTGTTCTAGTCTATGATGTCGATGTATTATGGTGTTTCTAGTCTATAGTGTTTATAGTCTATAGTGTTTCTAGTCTTTGGTGTTTCTAGTCTATGGTGTTTTTAGTCCATGGTGTTTCTAGTCTATGTTGTTCTAAGTCTATGATGTTCTTGTCAATGGTGTCGGTTTTCTATGGTGTTTCTTGTCTATGGTGACTGTAGTCCATGGTGTTAATAGTCTTTGGTGTTTCTAGTTCTTAATATTTCTAGTCTATGGTGTTTCTAGTCTGTGGTGTGTCTAGTCTTTAATGTTTCCCGTCTATGGTGTTTCTAGTCCATGGTGTTTCTAGTCTATGGTGTTTCAAGTCTATGGTGTTTCTAATCCATGGTGATTCTAGTCTATGGTGTTTCTAGTCTATGGTGTTTCTTGTCTATGGTGTATCTAGTCTTTGGTGTTTCTAGTTTATGGTGCTTTTAGTCCATAGTGTTTCTAGTCTATGGTGTTTCTTGTCAATAATGTTCTAGTCTATAGTGTTTTTCGTCCATGGTATTTCTTGTCTTTGGTATTTCTAGTCTATGGTGTTTCTAGTCTATGGTGTTTCTAGTCTATGGTGTTTCTAGTCTATGGTGTTTCTAGTGTATGTGATTCTAGTCTATGGTGTTTCAGCTTATGGTGTTTCAAGTATATGGTGTTCTAGTTTATTGTGTCGGTATTTTATGGTGTTTCTAGTCTATGGTGTTTCTAGTCTTTAATGTTTCCCGTCTATGGTGTTTCTAGTCCATGGTGTTTCTAGTCTATGGTGATTTTAGTCCATGGTGTTTCTTGTCTATGGTGTATCTAGTCTTTGGTGTTTCTAGTTTATGGTGCTTTTAGTCCATGGTGTTTCTAGTCTATGGTGTTTCTAGTCTAAGGTGACTCTAGTCTATGGTGTTTCTAGTCTATGGTGTTTCTTGTCAATAATGTTCTAGTATATAGTGTTTTTCGTCCATGGTATTTCTTGTCTTTGGTATTTCTAGTCTATGGTGTTTCTAGTCTATGGTGTTTCTAGTCTATGTTATTCTAGTCTATGGTGTTTCTAGTCTATGTGATTCTAGTTTATGGTGTTTCAGCCTGTGGTGTTTCAAGTATATGGTGTTCTAGTTTATTGTGTCGGTATTTTATGGTGTTTCTAGTCTATGGTGTTTCAAGTCTATGGTGTTTCTAGTCTATGGTGTTTCTAGTCTGTGGTGTTTCTAGTCTATGGTGTTTCTAGTCTATGGTGTTTCTAGTCTATGGTGTTTCTAGTCTGTGGTGTTTCTAGTATATGGTGTTTCTAGTCTATGGTGTTTCTAGTCTATAGTGTTTCAGCCTATGGTGTTTCTAGTCTATGGTGTTTGTAGTCTATGGTGTTTCTAGTCCATGGTGTTTCTAGTCTATGGTGTTTTTAGTCTATGGTGTTTCTAGTCTGTGATATTTCTAGTCTAGGGTATTTCTTGTCTATAGTGTATCTAGACTATTGTGTTTCTAGTCTATTGTGTTCTAGTCTATGATGTCGATGTATTATGGTGTTTCTAGTCTATAGTGTTTATAGTCTATAGTGTTTCTAGTCTTTGGTGTTTCTAGTCTATGGTGTTTTTAGTCCATGGTGTTTCTAGTCTATGTTGTTCTAAGTCTATGATGTTCTTGTCAATGGTGTCGGTTTTCTATGGTGTTTCTTGTCTATGGTGACTGTAGTCCATGGTGTTAATAGTCTTTGGTGTTTCTAGTTCTTAATATTTCTAGTCTATGGTGTTTCTAGTCTGTGGTGTGTCTAGTCTATGGAGTATCCAGACTATGGTGTTTCTAGTCTATGTGAGTCTAGTCTATGGTGTTTCAGCCTATGGTGTTTCTTGTCTATGGTGATTCTAGTCTATGGTGTTTCAAGTCTATGGTGTTTCTAGTCTATGGTGTTTCTTGTCTATGGTGTATCTAGTCTTTGGTGTTTCTAGTTTATGGTGCTTTTAGTCCATGGTGTTTCTAGTCTATGGTGTTTCTTGTCAATAATGTTCTAGTCTATAGTGTTTTTCGTCCATGGTATTTCTTGTCTTTGGTATTTCTAGTCTATGGTGTTTCTAGTCTATGGTGTTTCTTGTCTATGGTGTATCTAGTCTTTGGTGTTTCTAGTTTATGGTGCTTTTAGTCCATGGTGTTTCTAGTCTATGGTGTTTCTTGTCAATAATGTTCTAGTCTATAGTGTTTTTCGTCCATGGTATTTCTTGTCTTTGGTATTTCTAGTCTATGGTGTTTCTAGTCTATGGTGTTTCTAGTCTATGTTATTCTAGTCTATGGTGTTTCTAGTCTATGTGATTCTAGTCTATGGTGTTTCAGCCTGTGGTGTTTCAAGTATATGGTGTTCTCGTTTATTGTGTCGGTATTTTATGGTGTTTCTAGTCTATGGTGTTTCAAGTCTATGGTGTTTCTAGTCTATGGTGTTTCTAGTCTATGGTGTTTCTAGTCTATGGTGTTTCTAGTCTATGGTGTTTCTAGTCTATGGTGTTTCTAGTCGATGGTGTTTCTAGTCTGTGGTGTTTCTAGTATATGGTTTTTCTAGTCTATGGTGTTTCTAGTCTATAGTGTTTCAGCCTATGGTGTTTCTAGTCTATGGTGTTTGTAGTCTATGGTGTTTCTAGTCCATGGTGTTTCTAGTCTATGGTGTTTTTAGTCTATGGTGTTTCTAGTCTGTGATATTTCTAGTCTAGGGTATTTCTTGTCTATAGTGTATCTAGACTATTGTGTTTCTAGTCTATTGTGTTCTAGTCTATGATGTCGATGTATTATGGTGTTTCTAGTCTATAGTGTTAATAGTCTATAGTGTTTCTAGTCTTTGGTGTTTCTAGTCTATGGTGTTTTTAGTCCATGGTGTTTCTAGTCTATGTTGTTCTAAGTCTATGATGTTCTTGTCAATGGTGTCGGTTTTCTATGGTGTTTCTTGTCTATGGTGACTGTAGTCCATGGTGTTAATAGTCTTTGGTGTTTCTAGTTCTTAATATTTCTAGTCTATGGTGTTTCTAGTCTTTGGAGTTTCTAGTTTATGGTGCTTTTAGTCCATGGTGTTTCTAGTCTATGGTGTTTCTTGTCAATAATGTTCTAGTCTATAGTGTTTTTCGTCCATGGTATTTCTTGTCTTTGGTATTTCTAGTCTATGGTGTTTCTAGTCTATGGTGTTTCTAGTCTATGGTGTTTCTAGTCTATGGTGTTTCTAGTGTATGTGATTCTAGTCTATGGTGTTTCAGCCTATGGTGTTTCAAGTATATGGTGTTCTAGTTTATTGTGTCGGTATTTTATGGTGTTTCTAGTCTATGGTGTTTCAAGTCTATGGTGTTTCTAGTCTATGGTGTTTCTAGTCTATGGTGTTTATAGACTATGGTGTTTCTAGTCTATGGTGTTTCAGTCTATGGTGTTTTTAGTCTGTGATATTTCTAGTCTTGGGTATTTCTTGTCTATGGTGTTTCTAGTCTATGGTGTTTCTAGTCTGTGTGATTCTAGTCTATGGTGTTTCAGTCTATGGTGTTTCTAGTATATGAAGTTTCTAGTCTATGGTGTTTCTTGTCAATAATGTTTTAGTCTAAAGTGTTTTTCGTCCATGGTATTTCTTGTCTTTGGTATTTCTAGTCTATGGTGTTTCTAGTCTATGGTGTTTCTAGTCTATGGTGTTTCTAGTCTATGGTGTTTCTATTGTATGTGATTCTAGTCTATGGTGTTTCAGCCTATCATGTTTCAAGTATATGGTGTTCTAGTTTATTGTGTCGGTATTTTATGGTGTTTCTAGTCTATTGGGTTTCAAGTCTATGGTGTTTCTAGTCTATGGTGTTTCTAGTCTTTAATGTTTCCCGTCTATGGTGTTTCTAGTCCATGGTGTTTCTAGTCTATGGTGCTTTTAGTCCATGGTGTTTCTTGTCTATGGTGTATCTAGTCTTTGGTGTTTCTAGTTTATGGTGCTTTTAGTCCATGGTGTTTCTAGTCTATGGTGTTTCTAGTCTAAGGTGACTCTAGTCTATGGTGTTTCTAGTCTATGGTGTTTCTTGTCAATAATGTTCTAGTATATAGTGTTTTTCGTCCATGGTATTTCTTGTCTTTGGTATTTCTAGTCTATGGTGTTTCTAGTCTATGGTGTTTCTAGTCTATGTTATTCTAGTCTATGGTGTTTCTAGTCTATGTGATTCTAGTCTATGGTGTTTCAGCCTATGGTGTTTCAAGTATATGGTGTTCTAGTTTATTGTGTCGGTATTTTATGGTGTTTCTAGTCTATGGTGTTTCAAGTCTATGGTGTTTCTAGTCTATGGTGTTTCTAGTCTATGGTGTTTCTAGTCTATGGTGTTTCTAGTCTGTGGTGTTTCTAGTATATGGTGTTTCTAGTCTATGGTGTTTCTAGTCTATGGTGTTTCTAGTCTGTGTGATTCTAGTCTATGGTGTTTCAGCCTATGGTGTTTCTAGTCTATGGTGTTTGTAGTCTATGGTGTTTCTAGTCCATGGTGTTTCTAGTCTATGGTGTTTTTAGTCTATGGTGTTTCTAGTCTGTGATATTTCTAGTCTAGGGTATTTCTTGTCTATGGTGTATCTAGACTATTGTGTTTCTAGTCTATTATGTTCTAGTCTATGATGTCGATGTATAATGGTGTTTTTAGTCTATAGTGTTTATAGTCTATAGTGTTTCTAGTCTTTGGTGTTTCTAGTCTATGGTGTTTTTAGTCCATGTTGTTTCTAGTCTATGTTGTTCTAAGTCTATGATGTTCTTGTCTATGGTGTCGGTTTTCTATGGTGTTTCTTGTCTATGGTGACTGTAGTCCATGGTGTTGAAAGTCTTTGGTGTTTCTAGTTCTTAATATTTCTAGTCTATGGTGTTTCTAGTCTGTGGTGTGTCTAGTCTATGGAGTATCCAGACTATGGTGTTTCTAGTCTATGTGAGTCTAGTCTATGGTGTTTCAGACTATGGTGTTTCTTGTCTATGTTGTTTCTAGACAATGGTGTTTCTAGTCCATGGTGTTTCTAGTATATGATGTTTCTAGTATATGGAGTTTCTAGTCTATGGTGTTTCAGTCTATGGTGTTTCTAGTCTGTGATGTTTCTAGTCTATGGTGTTTTTAGTACATGGTGTTTCTAGTCTATTGTGTTCCAAGTCTATGATGTTCTAGTCTATGGTGTCGGTTTTCTATGGTGTTTTTAGTCTATGGTGTTCCTTGTCTATGGTGTTTCAAGTCTATGGTGTTCTAGTTTATGGTGTCGGTATTCTATGGTGTTACTTGTCTATGGTGTTTCCAGTATATGGTGTTTCTATTCTATGGTGTTTCTGGTCTATGGTGTTTCTACTCTATGGTGTTTCTAGTCTATGGTGTTTCTAGTCTATGTGATTCTAGTCTATGGTGTTTCAGCCTATGGTGTTTCTAGTCTATAGTGTTTCTAGTCTATGGTGTTTCTAGTCCATGGTGTTTCTAGTCCATGGTGTTTCTAGTTTATGGTGTTTCTAGTTAATAATGTTCTAGTCTATAGTGATTCTAGTCTAAAGTGATTCTAGTCTATGGTGTTTCTAGTCTATGGTGTTTCTTGTCTATGGTGTTTCTAGTCTTTAATGTTTCTAGTTTATGGTGTTTTTAGTCCATGATGATTCTAGTTTATGGTGTTTCTAGTCTATGGTGTTTCTAGTCTTTAATGTTTCCCGTCTATGGTGTTTCTAGTCCATGGTGTTTCTAGTCTATGGTGTTTCAAGTCTATGGTGTTTCTAATCCATGGTGATTCTAGTCTATGGTGTTTCTAGTCTATGGTGTTTCTAGTCTATGGTGTTTCTTGTCTATGGTGTATCTAGTCTTTGGTGTTTCTAGTTTATGGTGCTTTTAGTCCATGGTGTTTCTAGTCTATGGTGTTTCTTGTCAATAATGTTCTAGTCTATAGTGTTTTTCGTCCATGGTATTTCTTGTCTTTGGTATTTCTAGTCTATGGTGTTTCTAGTCTATGGTGTTTCTAGTCTATGGTGTTTCTAGTCTATGGTGTTTCTAGTGTATGTGATTCTAGTCTATGGTGTTTCAGCCTATGGTGTTTCAAGTATATGGTGTTCTAGTTTATTGTGTCGGTATTTTATGGTGTTTCTAGTCTATGGTGTTTCAAGTCTATGGTGTTTCTAGTCTATGGTGTTTCTTGTCAATAATGTTCTAGTATATAGTGTTTTTCGTCCATGGTATTTCTTGTCTTTGGTATTTCTAGTCTATGGTGTTTCTAGTCTATGGTGTTTCTAGTCTAAGTTATTCTAGTCTATGGTGTTTCTAGTCTATGTGATTCTAGTCTATGGTGTTTCAGCCTATGGTGTTTCAAGTATATGGTGTTCTAGTTTATTGTGTCGGTATTTTATGGTGTTTCTAGTCTATGGTGTTTCAAGTCTATGGTGTTTCTAGTCTATGGTGTTTCTAGTCTATGGTGTTTCTAGTCTAGGGTGTTTCTAGTCTATGGTGTTTCTAGTCTGTGGTGTTTCTAGTATATGGTGTTTCTAGTCTATGGTGTTTCTAGTCTATGGTGTTTCTAGTCTGTGTGATTCTAGTCTATGGTGTTTCAGCCTATGGTGTTTCTAGTCTATGGTGTTTGTAGTCTATGGTGTTTCTAGTCCATGGTGTTTCTAGTCTATGGTGTTTCTAGTGTATGGTGTTTCTAGTCTTTAATGTTTCCCGTCTATGGTGTTTCTAGTCCATGGTGTTTCTAGTCTATGGTGTTTCAAGTCTATGGTGTTTCTAATCCATGGTGATTCTAGTCTATGGTGTTTCAAGTCTATGGTGTTTCTAGTCTATGGTGTTTCTTGTCTATGGTGTATCTAGTCTTTGGTGTTTCTAGTTTATGGTGCTTTTAGTCCATGGTGTTTCTAGTCTATGGTGTTTCTTGTCAATAATGTTCTAGTCTATAGTGTTTTTCGTCCATGGTATTTCTTGTCTTTGGTATTTCTAGTCTATGGTGTTTCTAGTCTATGGTGTTTCTAGTCTATGGTGTTTCTAGTCATGGTGTTTCTAGTCTATGGTGTTTCTAGTGTATGTGATTCTAGTCTATGGTGTTTCAGCCTATGGTGTTTCAAGTATATGGTGTTCTAGTTAATTGTGTCGGTATTTTATGGTGTTTCTAGTCTATGGTGTTTCAAGTCTATGGTGTTTCTAGTCTATGGTGTTTCTAGTCTATGGTGTTTATAGACTATGGTGTTTCTAGTCTATGGTGTTTCAGTCTATGGTGTTTTTAGTCTGTGATATTTCTAGTCTTGGGTATTTCTTGTCTATGGTGTTTCTAGTCTATGGTGTTTCTAGTCTGTGTGATTCTAGTCTATGGTGTTTCAGTCTATGGTGTTTGTAGTCTATGGTGTTTCTAGTCCATGGTGTTTCTAGTCCATGGTGTTTTTAGTCTATGGTGTTTCTAGTCTGTGATATTTCTAGTCTAGGGTATTTCTTGTCTATGGTGTATCTAGACTATTGTGTTTCTAGTCTATTGTGTTCTAGTCTATGATGTCGTTGTATTATGGTGTTTCTAGTCTATAGTGTTTTTAGTCCATGGTGTTTCTAGTCTATGTTGTTCTAAGTCTATGATGTTCTTGTCTATGGTGTCGGTTTTCTATGGTGTTTCTTGTCTATGGTGACTGTAGTCCATGGTGTTAATAGTCTTTGGTGTTTCTAGTTCTTGATGTTTCTAGTCTATGGTGTTTCTAGTCTGTGGTGTGTCTAGTCTATGGAGTATCCAGACTATGGTGTTTCTAGTCTATTTGAGTCTAGTCTATGGTGTTTCAGCCTATGGTGTTTCTTGTCTATGTTGTTTCTAGACAATGGTGTTTCTAGTCCATGGTGTTTCTAGTATATGATGTTTCTAGTCTATGGTGTTTTTAGTCCATGGTGTTTCTAGTCTATGGTGTTCCAAGTCTATGATGTTCTAGTCTATGGTGTCGGTTTTCTATTGTGTTTTTAGTCTATGGTGTTTCATGTCTATGGTGTTTTAGGCTATGGTGTCTCTCGTCTATGTTGTTTCTAGTCAATGGTGTTTCTAGTATATGAAGTTTCTAGTCTATGGTGTTTCTTGTCAATAATGTTCTAGTCTATAGTGTTTTTCGTCCATGTTATTTCTTGTCTTTGGTATTTCTAGTCTATGGTGTTTCTAGTCTATGGTGTTTCTAGTCTATGGTGTTTCTAGTCTATGGTGTTTCTAGTGTATGTGATTCTAGTCTATGGTGTTTCAGCCTATGGTGTTTCAAGTATATGGTGTTCTAGTTTATTGTGTCGGTATTTTATGGTGTTTCTAGTCTATTGGGTTTCAAGTCTATGGTGTTTCTAGTCTATGGTGTTTCTAGTCTTTAATGTTTCCCGTCTATGGTGTTTCTAGTCCATGGTGTTTCTAGTCTATGGTGCTTTTAGTCCATGGTGTTTCTTGTCTATGGTGTATCTAGTCTTTGGTGTTTCTAGTTTATGGTGCTTTTAGTCCATGGTGTTTCTAGTCTATGGTGGTTCTAGTCTAAGGTGACTCTAGTCTATGGTGTTACTAGTCTGTGGTGTTTCTTGTCAATAATGTTTTTTTGTATATAGTGTTTTTCGTCCATGGTATTTCTTGTCTTTGGTATTTCTAGTCTATGGTGTTTCTAGTCTATGGTGTTTCTAGTCTATGTTATTCTAGTCTATGGTGTTTCTAGTCTATGTGATTCTAGTCTATGGTGTTTCAGCCTATGGTGTTTCAAGTATATGGTGTTCTAGTTTATTGTGTCGGTATTTTATGGTGTTTCTAGTCTATGGTGTTTCAAGTCTATGGTGTTTCTAGTCTATGGTGTTTCTAGTCTATGGTGTTTCTAGTCTATGGTGTTTCTAGTCTATGGTGTTTCTAGTCTATGGTGTTTCTAGTCTGTGGTGTTTCTAGTATATGGTGTTTCTAGTCTATGGTGTTTCTAGTCTATGGTGTTTCTAGTCTGTGTGATTCTAGTCTATGGTGTTTCAGCCTATGGTGTTTCTAGTCTATGGTGTTTGTAGTCTATGGTGTTTCTAGTCCATGGTGTTTCTAGTCTATGGTGTTTTTAGTCTATGGTGTTTCTAGTCTGTGATATTTCTAGTCTAGGGTATTTCTTGTCTATGGTGTATCTAGACTATTGTGTTTCTAGTCTATTGTGTTCTAGTCTATGATGTCGTTGTATTATGGTGTTTCTAGTCTATAGTGTTTATAGTCTATAGTGTTTCTAGTCTTTGGTGTTTCTAGTCTATGGTGTTTTTAGTCCATGGTGTTTCTAGTCTATGTTGTTCTAAGTCTATGATGTTCTTGTCTATGGTGTCGGTTTTCTATGGTGTTTCTTGTCTATGGTGACTGTAGACCAAGGTGTTAATAGTCTTTGGTGTTTCTAGTTCTTGATGTTTCTAGTCTATGGTGTTTCTAGTCTGTGGTGTGTCTTGTCTATGGAGTATCCAGACTATGGTGTTTCTAGTCTATTTGAGTCTAGTCTATGGTGTTTCAGCCTATGGTGTTTCTTGTCTATGTTGTTTCTAGACAATGGTGTTTCTAGTCCATGGTGTTTCTAGTATATGATGTTTCGTCTATGGTGATTTTAGTCCATGGTGTTTCTAGTCTATGGTGTTCCAAGTCTATGATGTTCTAGTCTATGGTGTCGGTTTTCTATTGTGTTTTTAGTCTATGGTGTTTCTTGTCTATGGTGTTTTAGGCTATGGTTTTTCTCGTCTATGTTGTTTCTAAACAATGGTGTTTCTAGTCAATGGTGTTTCTAGTATATGAAGTTTCTAGTCTATGGTGTTTCTAGTCTATGGTGTTTCAGTTTATGGTGTTTTTCGTCTATAGTGTTTCTAGTCTTTGGTGTTTCTAGTCTATGGTGTTTCTAGTCTATGGTATCGGTATTCTATTGTGTTTCTAGTCTATGGTGTTCCTAGTCTATGGTGTTTCAAGTCTATGGTGTTCTAGTTTATGGTGTCGGTATTCTATGGTGTTTCTTGTCTATGGTGTTTCTAGTATACGGTGTTTCTATTCTATGGTGTGTCTGGTCAATGGTGTTTCTTCTCTATGGTGTTTCTAGTCTATGGTGTTTCTAGTCTATGTGATTCTAGTCTATGGTGTTTCAGCCTATGGTGTTTCTAGTCTATAGTGTTTCTAGTCTATGGTGTTTCTAGTCCATGGTGTTTCTATTTTATGGTGTTTCTAGTTAATAATGTTCTAGTCTATAGTGATTCTAGTCTATGGTGTTTGTAGTCTATGGTGTTTCTAGTCCATGGTGTTTTTAGTCTATGGTGTTTCTGGTCTGTGATATTTCTAGTCTAGGGTATTTCTTGTCTATGGTGTATCTAGACTATTGTGTTTCTAGTCTATTGTGTTCTAGTCTATGATGTCGTTGTATTATGGTGTTTCTAGTCTATTGTGTTTCTAGTCAATGGTGTTTCTAGTATATGAAGTTTCTAGTCTATGGTGTTTCTAGTCTATGGTGTTTCAGTTTATGGTGTTTTTCGTCTATAGTGTTTCTAGTCTTTGGTGTTTCTAGTCTATGGTGTTTCTAGTCTATGGTATCGGTATTCTATTGTGTTTCTTGTCTATGGTGTTTCTAGTCTATGGTGTTTCTTGTCTATGGTGTTTCTAGTCTTTAGTGTTTCTAGTTTATGGTGTTTTTAGTCCATGGTGTTTCTAGTCTATGGTGTTTCTTGTCTATGGTGACTCTAGTCTATGGTGTTTCTAGTCTATGGTGTTTCTTGTCAATAATGTTTTAGTCTATAGTGTTTGCCGTCCATGGTATATCTTGTCTTTGGTATATCTAGTCTATGATGTTTCTAGTCTATGGTGTTCCTAGTCTATGGTGTTTCTAGTGTATGTGATTCTAGTCTATGGTGTTTCAGCCTATGGTGTTTCAAGTATATGGTGTTCTAGTTTATTGTGTCGGTATTTTATGGTGTTTCTAGTCTATGGTGTTTCTAGTCTATGGTGTTTCTAGTCTATGGTGTTTATAGACTATGGTGTTTCTAGTCTATGGTGTTTCAGTCTATGGTGTTTCTAGTCTGTGATATTTCTAGTCCTGGGTATTTCTTGTCTATGGTGTTTCTAGTCTATGGTGTTTCAGCCTATGGTGTTTCTAGTCTATGGTGTTTGTAGTCTATGGTGTTTCTAGTCCATGGTGTTTTTAGTCTATGGTGTTTCTGGTCTGTGATATTTCTAGTCTAGGGTATTTCTTGTCTATGGTGTATCTAGACTATTGTGTTTCTAGTCTATTGTGTTCTAGTCTATGATGTCGTTGTATTATGGTGTTTCTAGTCTATTGTGTTTCTAGTCTTTGGTGTTTCTAGTCTATGGTGTTTTTAGTCCATGGTGTTTCTAGTCTATGTTGTTCTAAGTCTATGATGTTCCTGTCTATGGTGTCGGTTTTCTATGGTGTTTCTTGTCTATGGTGACTGTAGTCCATGGTGTTAATAGTCTTTGGTGTTTCTAGTTCTTGATGTTTCTAGTCTATGGTGTTTCTAGTCTGTGGTGTGTCTAGTCTATGGAGTATCCAGTCTATGGTGTTTCTAGTCTATGTGAGTCTAGTCTATGGTGTTTCAGCCTATGGTGTTTCTTGTCTATGTTGTTTCTAGACAATGGTGTTTCTAGTCCATGGTGTTTCTAGTATATGATGTTTCTAGTCTATGGTGTTTTTTGTCCATGGTGTTTCTAGTCTATGGTGTTCTAAGTCTATGATGTTCTAGTCTATGGTGTCGGTTTTCTATGGTGTTTTTAGTCTATGGTGTTTCTTGTCTATGGTGTTTTAGGCTATGGTGTTTCTCGTCTATGTTGTTTCTAAACAATGGTGTTTCTAGTCTATGGTGTTTCTAGTCTATGGTGTTTCTAGTCTATGGTTTTTCTAGTCTGTGGTGTTTCTAGTATATGGTGTTTCTAGTCTATGGTGTTTCTAGTCTATGGTGTTTCTAGTCTGTGTGATTCTAGTCTATGGTGTTTCAGCCTATGGTGTTTCTAGTCTATGGTGTTTGTAGTCTATGGTGTTTCTAGTCCATGGTGTTTCTAGTCTATGGTGTTTTTAGTCTATGGTGTTTCTAGTCTGTGATATTTCTAGTCTAGGGTATTTCTTGTCTATGGTGTATCTAGACTATTGTGTTTCTAGTCTATTGTGTTCTAGTCTATGATGTCGTTGTATTATGGTGTTTCTAGTCTATAGTGTTTATAATCTATAGTGTTTCTAGTCTTTGGTGTTTCTAGTCTATGGTATTTTTAGTCCATGGTGTTTCTAGTCTATGTTGTTCTAAGTCTATGATGTTCTTGTCTATGGTGTCGGTTTTCTATGGTGTTTCTTGTCTATGGTGACTGTAGTCCATGGTGTTAATAGTTTTTGGTGTTTCTAGTTAATAATGTTCTAGTCTATAGTGATTCTAGTCTATAGTGATTCTAGTCTATGGTGTTTCAGTCTATGCTGTTTCTAGTCTGTGATGTTTCTAGTCTATGGTGTTTCTAGTCTATGGTGTTTCTAGTCTGTGGTATTTCTAGTCTATGGTGTATCTAGACTATTGTGTTTCTAGTCTATTGTGTTCTAATCTATGATGTCAATCTCTATTTTTTAAATTTCTGGTTTCTCATGTGCCAGATAAAATAAGAATTATAGCTACGGTGTAGTACTTATTCGTTGAAAAGGGTCCGAAACGTCAGGTTAAAACAAAATGTAAATAAATCGCAAAATAATCTGTAAAACGTGTTTTACTTACATAAACCTTCTAGAAAGAATATAAGCAAATGTTACTAAACTTAAACATTGTACGTTTCAGGCAAAACTATTTCTTAAAGATTGAATAAATCATAATGTTTTATGTTGAATAATTGCTTGATTACCCTTACGCAACTAGTATAGTATAGCACTTACGTCGAGCAAAAAATCGGTTGTCTATGTCTGTTTTCATGAAGAAGCGCAGATTATGGTGTTTCAGCCTATGGTGTTTCTAGTCTATGTTGTTTCTAGAGAATGGTGTTTTTAGTCAATGGTGTTTCTAGTATATGATGTTTCTAGTATATGGTGTTTCTAGTCTATGGTGTTTCAGTCTATGGTGTTTCTAGTCTGTGATGTTTCTATTCTATGGTGTTTCTAGTCTGTGGTATTTCTAGTCTATGGTGTGTCTAGACTATTGTGTTTCTAGTCTATTGTGTTCTAGTCTATGATGTCGTTGTATTATGGTGTTTCTAGTCTATTGTGTTTCTATAGTGTTTTTAGTCTTTGGTGTTTCTAGTCTATGGTGTTTTTGGTCCATGGTGTTTCTAGTTTATGGTGTTCCAAGTCTAAAATGTTTTAGTCTATGGTGTCGGTATTCTATGGTGTTTCTAGTCTATGGTGTTTTTTGTCTATGGTGACTGTAGTCTATGGTGTTTCTAGTCTTTGTTGTTTCTAGTCTAGACAATGGTGGTTTTTGTCTATGTGATTCTAGTCTATGGTGTTTCAGCCTATGGTATTTCTAGTCTATGGTGTTTCCAAGTCTATGATTTTTCTAGTCTATGGTGTTCCTAGCATATGGTGTTTCAAGTCTATGGTGTTCTAGTTTATGGTGTCGGTATTCTATGGTGTTTCTAGTATATGGTGTTTCTATTCTATGGTGTTTCTAGTCTATGGTGTTTCTAGTCTATGGTGTTTCTGGTCTATGGTGTTTCTAGTCTATAGTGTTTCTAGTCTATGTGATTCTAGTCTATGGTGTTTCAGCCTATGGTGTTTGTAGTCTATGTTGTTTCTAGACAATGGTGTTTCTAGTCTATGGTGTTTCTAGTTTATGGTGCTTTTAGTCCATGGTGTTTCTAGTCTATGGTGGTTCTAGTCTAAGGTGACTCTAGTCTATGGTGTTACTAGTCTATGGTGTTTCTTGTCAATAATGTTCTAGTATATAGTGTTTTTCGTCCATGGTATTTCTTGTCTTTGGTATTTCTAGTCTATGGTGTTTCTAGTCTATGGTGTTTCTAGTCTATGTTATTCTAGTCTATGGTGTTTCTAGTCTATGTGATTCTAGTCTATGGTGTTTCAGCCTATGGTGTTTCAAGTATATGGTGTTCTAGTTTATTGTGTCGGTATTTTATGGTGTTTCTAGTCTATGGTGTTTCAAGTCTATGGTGTTTCTAGTCTATGGTGTTTCTAGTCTATGGTGTTTCTAGTCTATGGTGTTTCTAGTCTATGGTGTTTCTAGTCTATGGTGTTTCTAGTCTGTGGTGTTTCTAGTATATGGTGTTTCTAGTCTATGGTGTTTCTAGTCTATGGTGTTTCTAGTCTGTGTGATTCTAGTCTATGGTGTTTCAGCCTATGGTGTTTCTAGTCTATGGTGTTTGTAGTCTATGGTGTTTCTAGTCCATGGTGTTTCTAGTCTATGGTGTTTTTAGTCTATGGTGTTTCTAGTCTGTGATATTTCTAGTCTAGGGTATTTCTTGTCTATGGTGTATCTAGACTATTGTGTTTCTAGTCTATTATGTTCTAGTCTATGATGTCGATGTATTATGGTGTTTCTAGTCTATAGTGTTTCTAGTCTTTGGTGTTTCTAGTCTATGGTGTTTTTAGTCCATGGTGTTTCTAGTCTATGTTGTTCTAAGTCTATGATGTTCTTGTCTATGGTGTCGGTTTCTATGATGTTTCTTGTCTATGGTGACTGTAGTCCATGGTGTAAAAAGTCTTTGGTGTTTCTATTTCTTAATATTTCTAGTCTATGGTGTTTCTAGTCTGTGGTGTGTCTAGTCTATGGAGTATCCAGACTATGGTGTTTCTAGTCTATGTGAGTCTAGTCTATGGTGTTTCAGACTATGGTGTTTCTTGTCTATGTTGTTTCTAGACAATGGTGTTTCTAGTCCATGGTGTTTCTAGTATATGATGTTTCTAGTATATGGAGTTTCTAGTCTATGGTGTTTCAGTCTATGGTGTTTCTAGTCTGTGATGTTTCTAGTCTATGGTGTTCCAAGTCTATGATGTTCTAGTCTATGGTGTCGGTTTTCTATGGTGTTTTTAGTCTATGGTGTTCCTTGTCTATGGTGTTTCAAGTCTATGGTGTTCTAGTTTATGGTGTCGGTATTCTATGGTGTTACTTGTCTATGGTGTTTCCAGTATATGGTGTTTCTATTCTATGGTGTTTCTGGTCTATGGTGTTTCTACTCTATGGTGTTTCTAGTCTATGGTGTTTCTAGTCTATGTGATTCTAGTCTATGGTGTTTCAGCCTATGGTGTTTCTAGTCTATAGTGTTTCTAGTCTATGGTGTTTCTAGTCCATGGTGTTTCTAGTCCATGGTGTTTCTAGTTTATGGTGTTTCTAGTTAATAATGTTCTAGTCTATAGTGATTCTAGTCTAAAGTGATTCTAGTCTATGGTGTTTCTTGTCTATGGTGTTTCTTGTCTATGGTGTTTCTAGTCTTTGGTGTTTCTAGTTTATGGTGTTTTTAGTCCATGATGATTCTAGTTTATGGTGTTTCTAGTCTATGGTGTTTCTAGTCTTTAATGTTTCCCGTCTATGGTGTTTCTAGTCCATGGTGTTTCTAGTCTATGGTGGTTCAAGTCTATGGTGTTTCTAATCCATGGTGATTCTAGTCTATGGTGTTTCTAGTCTATGGTGTTTCTAGTCTATGGTGTTTCTTGTCTATGGTGTATCTAGTCTTTGGTGTTTCTAGTTTATGGTGCTTTTAGTCCATGGTGTTTCTAGTCTATGGTGTTTCTTGTCAATAATGTTCTAGTCTATAGTGTTTTTCGTCCATGGTATTTCTTGTCTTTGGTATTTCTAGTCTATGGTGTTTCTAGTCTATGGTGTTTCTAGTCTATGGTGTTTCTAGTCTATGGTGTTTCTAGTGTATGTGATTCTAGTCTATGGTGTTTCAGCCTATGGTGTTTCAAGTATATGGTGTTCTAGTTTATTGTGTCGGTATTTTATGGTGTTTCTAGTCTATGGTGTTTCAAGTCTATAGTGTTTCTAGTCTATGGTGTTTCTAGTTTATGGTGTTTATAGACTATGGTGTTTCTAGTCTATGGTGTTTCAGTCTATGGTGTTTCTAGTCTGTGATATTTCTAGTCTTGGGTATTTCTTGTCTATGGTGTTTCTAGTCTATGGTGTTTCTAGTCTGTGTGATTCTAGTCTATGGTGTTTCAGTCTATGGTGTTTGTAGTCTATGATGTTTCTAGTCCATGGTGTTTCTAGTCCATTGTGTTTTTAGTCTATGGTGTTTCTAGTCTGTGATATTTCTAGTCTAGGGTATTTCTTGTCTATGGTGTATCTAGACTATTGTGTTTCTAGTCTATTGTGTTCTAGTCTATGATGTCGTTGTATTATGGTGTTTCTAGTCTATAGTGTTTATAGTCTATAGTGTTTCTAGTCTTTGGTGTTTCTAGTCTATGGTGTTTTTAGTCCATGGTGTTTCTAGTCTATGTTGTTCTAAGTCTATGATGTTCTTGTCTATGGTGTCGGTTTTCTATGGTGTTTCTTGTCTATGGTGACTGTAGACCATGGTGTTAATAGTCTTTGGTGTTTCTAGTTCTTGATGTTTCTAGTCTATGGTGTTTCTAGTCTGTGGTGTGTCTTGTCTATGGAGTATCCAGACTATGGTGTTTCTAGTCTATTTGAGTCTAGTCTATGGTGTTTCAGCCTATGGTGTTTCTTGTCTATGTTGTTTCTAGACAATGGTGTTTCTAGTCCATGGTGTTTCTAGTATATGATGTTTCGTCTATGGTGATTTTAGTCCATGGTGTTTCTAGTCTATGGTGTTCCAAGTCTATGATGTTCTAGTCTATGGTGTCGGTTTTCTATTGTGTTTTTAGTCTATGGTGTTTCTTGTCTATGGTGTTTTAGGCTATGGTTTTTCTCGTCTATGTTGTTTCTAAACAATGGTGTTTCTAGTCAATGGTGTTTCTAGTATATGAAGTTTCTAGTCTATGGTGTTTCTAGTCTATGGTGTTTCAGTTTATGGTGTTTTTCGTCTATAGTGTTTCTAGTCTTTGGTGTTTCTAGTCTATGGTGTTTCTAGTCTATGGTATCGGTATTCTATTGTGTTTCTAGTCTATGGTGTTCCTAGTCTATGGTGTTTCAAGTCTATGGTGTTCTAGTTTATGGTGTCGGTATTCTATGGTGTTTCTTGTCTATGGTGTTTCTAGTATACGGTGTTTCTATTCTATGGTGTGTCTGGTCAATGGTGTTTCTTCTCTATGGTGTTTCTAGTCTATGGTGTTTCTAGTCTATGTGATTCTAGTCTATGGTGTTTCAGCCTATGGTGTTTCTAGTCTATAGTGTTTCTAGTCTATGGTGTTTCTAGTCCATGGTGTTTCTATTTTATGGTGTTTCTAGTTAATAATGTTCTAGTCTATAGTGATTCTAGTCTATGGTGTTTCTAGTCTATGGTGTTTCTTGTCTATGGTGTTTCTAGTCTATGGTGTTTCTTGTCTATGGTGTTTCTAGTCTTTAGTGTTTCTAGTTTATGGTGTTTTTAGTCCATGGTGTTTCTAGTCTATGGTGTTTCTTGTCTATGGTGACTCTAGTCTATGGTGTTTCTAGTCTATGGTGTTTCTTGTCAATAATGTTTTAGTCTATAGTGTTTGCCGTCCATGGTATATCTTGTCTTTGGTATATCTAGTCTATGGTGTTTCTAGTCTATGGTGTTCCTAGTCTATGGTGTTTCTAGTGTATGTGATTCTAGTCTATGGTGTTTCAGCCTATGGTGTTTCAAGTATGTGGTGTTCTAGTTTATTGTGTCGGTATTTTATGGTGTTTCTAGTCTATGGTGTTTCAAGTCTATGGTGTTTCTAGTCTATGGTGTTTCTAGTCTATGGTGTTTATAGACTATGGTGTTTCTAGTCTATGGTGTTTCAGTCTATGGTGTTTCTAGTCTGTGATATTTCTAGTCCTGGGTATTTCTTGTCTATGGTGTTTCTAGTCTATGGTGTTTCAGCCTATGGTGTTTCTAGTCTATGGTGTTTGTAGTCTATGGTGTTTCTAGTCCATGGTGTTTTTAGTCTATGGTGTTTCTGGTCTGTGATATTTCTAGTCTAGGGTATTTCTTGTCTATGGTGTATCTAGACTATTGTGTTTCTAGTCTATTGTGTTCTAGTCTATGATGTCGTTGTATTATGGTGTTTCTAGTCTATTGTGTTTCTAGTCTTTGGTGTTTCTAGTCTATGGTGTTTTTAGTCCATGGTGTTTCTAGTCTATGTTGTTCTAAGTCTATGATGTTCTTGTCTATGGTGTCGGTTTTCTATGGTGTTTCTTGTCTATGGTGACTGTAGTCCATGGTGTTAATAGTCTTTGGTGTTTCTAGTTCTTGATGTTTCTAGTCTATGGTGTTTCTAGTCTGTGGTGTGTCTAGTCTATGGAGTATCCAGTCTATGGTGTTTCTAGTCTATGTGAGTCTAGTCTATGGTGTTTCAGCCTATGGTGTTTCTTGTCTATGTTGTTTCTAGACAATGGTGTTTCTAGTCCATGGTGTTTCTAGTATATGATGTTTCTAGTCTATGGTGTTTTTTGTCCATGGTGTTTCTAGTCTATGGTGTTCTAAGTCTATGATGTTCTAGTCTATGGTGTCGGTTTTCTATGGTGTTTTTAGTCTATGGTGTTTCTTGTCTATGGTGTTTTAGGCTATGGTGTTTCTAGTCTATGTTGTTTCTAAACAATGGTGTTTCTAGTCTATGGTGTTTCTAGTCTATGGTGTTTCTAGTCTATGGTTTTTCTAGTCTGTGGTGTTTCTAGTATATGGTGTTTCTAGTCTATGGTGTTTCTAGTCTATGGTGTTTCTAGTCTGTGTGATTCTAGTCTATGGTGTTTCAGCCTATGGTGTTTCTAGTCTATGGTGTTTGTAGTCTATGGTGTTTCTAGTCCATGGTGTTTCTAGTCTATGGTGTTTTTAGTCTATGGTGTTTCTAGTCTGTGATATTTCTAGTCTAGGGTATTTCTTGTCTATGGTGTATCTAGACTATTGTGTTTCTAGTCTATTGTGTTCTAGTCTATGATGTCGTTGTATTATGGTGTTTCTAGTCTATAGTGTTTATAATCTATAGTGTTTCTAGTCTTTGGTGTTTCTAGTCTATGGTATTTTTAGTCCATGGTGTTTCTAGTCTATGTTGTTCTAAGTCTATGATGTTCTTGTCTATGGTGTCGGTTTTCTATGGTGTTTCTTGTCTATGGTGACTGTAGTCCATGGTGTTAATAGTCTTTGGTGTTTCTAGTTAATAATGTTCTAGTCTATAGTGATTCTAGTCTATAGTGATTCTAGTCTATGGTGTTTCAGTCTATGCTGTTTCTAGTCTGTGATGTTTCTAGTCTATGGTGTTTCTAGTCTATGGTGTTTCTAGTCTGTGGTATTTCTAGTCTATGGTGTATCTAGACTATTGTGTTTCTAGTCTATTGTGTTCTAATCTATGATGTCAATCTCTATTTTTTAAATTTCTGGTTTCTCATGTGCCAGATAAAATAAGAATTATAGCTACGGTGTAGTACTTATTCGTTGAAAAGGGTCCGAAACGTCAGGTTAAAACAAAATGTAAATAAATCGCAAAATAATCTGTAAAACGTGTTTTACTTACATAAACCTTCTAGAAAGAATATAAGCAAATGTTACTAAACTTAAACATTGTACGTTTCAGGCAAAACTATTTCTTAAAGATTGAATAAATCATAATGTTTTATGTTGAATAATTGCTTGATTACCCTTACGCAACTAGTATAGTATAGCACTCACGTCGAGCAAAAAATCGGTTGTCTATGTCTGTTTTCATGAAGAAGCGCAGATTATGGTGTTTCAGCCTATGGTGTTTCTAGTCTATGTTGTTTCTAGAGAATGGTGTTTTTAGTCAATGGTGTTTCTAGTATATGATGTTTCTAGTATATGGTGTTTCTAGTCTATGGTGTTTCAGTCTATGGTGTTTCTAGTCTGTGATGTTTCTATTCTATGGTGTTTCTAGTCTGTGGTATTTCTAGTCTATGGTGTGTCTAGACTATTGTGTTTCTAGTCTATTGTGTTCTAGTCTATGATGTCGTTGTATTATGGTGTTTCTAGTCTATTGTGTTTCTATAGTGTTTTTAGTCTTTGGTGTTTCTAGTCTATGGTGTTTTTGGTCCATGGTGTTTCTAGTTTATGGTGTTCCAAGTCTAAAATGTTTTAGTCTATGGTGTCGGTATTCTATGGTGTTTCTAGTCTATGGTGTTTTTTGTCTATGGTGACTGTAGTCTATGGTGTTTCTAGTCTTTGTTGTTTCTAGTCTAGACAATGGTGGTTTTTGTCTATGTGATTCTAGTCTATGGTGTTTCAGCCTATGGTATTTCTAGTCTATGGTGTTTCCAAGTCTATGATTTTTCTAGTCTATGGTGTTCCTAGCATATGGTGTTTCAAGTCTATGGTGTTCTAGTTTATGGTGTCGGTATTCTATGGTGTTTCTAGTATATGGTGTTTCTATTCTATGGTGTTTCTAGTCTATGGTGTTTCTAGTCTATGGTGTTTCTGGTCTATGGTGTTTCTAGTCTATAGTGTTTCTAGTCTATGTGATTCTAGTCTATGGTGTTTCAGCCTATGGTGTTTTTAGTCTATGTTGTTTCTAGACAATGGTGTTTCTAGTCTATGGTGTTTCTAGTTAATAATGTTCTAGTCTATAGTGATTCTAGTCTATGGTGTTTCTAGTCTATGGTGTTTCTAGTCTATGGTGTTTCTAGTCTTTGGTGTTTCTTGTCTATGGTGTCTCTAGTCTATGGTGTTTCTAGTATATGGTGTTTCTAGTCTATGGTGTTACTAGTTTATAATATGGTGTTTCTAGACTATGTTGTTTCTAGATAATGGTGTTTCTAGTCTATGGTGTTTCAGTCTATGGTGTTTCTAGTCTGTGATGTTTCTAGTCTATGGTGTATCAATACTATTGTGTTTCTAGTCTATTGTGTTCTTGTCTATGATGTCGTTGTATTATGGTGTTTCTAGTCTATGGTGTTTCTAGTCTATAGTGTTTCTAGTCTTTGGTGTTTCTAGTCTATGGTGTTTTTAGTCTATGGTGTTTCTAGTCTATGGTGTCGGTATTCTATGGTGTTTCTAGTCTATGGTGTTCGTAGTCTATGGTGTTCTAGTTTATGGTGTCGGTATTCTATGGTGTTTCTTGTCTATGGTGTTTCTAGTATATGGTGTTTCTATTCTATGGTGTTTCTGGTCTATGGTGTTTCTAGTCTATGTGATTCTAGTCTATGGTGTTTCTAGTCTATGGTGTTTTTAGTCTATGTTGTTTCTAGACAATGGTGTTTCTAGTCTATGGTGTTGCTAGTTAATAATGTTCTTGTCTATAGTGATTCTAGTCTATGGTGTTGCTAGTCTATGGTGTTTCTTGTCTATAGTGTTTGGTGTTTTAGTCTATGTTGTCTGTCGTCTATGGTGTTTATTTATTTTATTTTATTTATTTATTTAAGTTCTGCACAAACATGTGTACAATGGTGGACTTAATGCCGAAGGCATTCTCTACCATTCAACCATAGGGCCATGCAGAGAAAATTCAGGCGGTGCACATGCAGTAAAAAGTAAAGTAAAAAGTTAACTGAAGTTATTTAAGTACAAAATAAAATTATAAACATACATACTAATTACTTACATAAAATTAAATAAAAATACATAAAAATTCATAGACATACATTGTTACGTATACATAATAAGGATGGTACACATGGTAAGAACACAGTGTCACTGAGACAGGAGAGACAGTTCATTCCTGTAGTGGGACTGCAGTGACTTTTTAAATGATAATTTCGACGTCGACCGCTGGATTTCCTTAGGGAGTCCGTTCCAAAGTCGAGTAGCAGTGAGAGTGAAAAAATTAGACATAAAGCCAGAAGTGTGACGGGGGATGGAGAGTTGAAGGGTGTTACAGTTAGTGTTTCAGTCTATGGTGTTTCTAGTCTGTGATGTTTCTAGTCTATGGTGTTTCTAGTCTGTGGTATTTCTAGTCAATGGTGTATCTAGACTATTGTGTTTCTAGTCTATTGTGTTCTAGTCTATGATGTCGTTGTATTATGGTGTTTCTAGTCTATGGTGTTTCTATAGTGTTTCTTGTCTTTGGTGTTTCTAGTCTATGGTGTTTTTAGTCCATGGTGTTTCTTGTTTATGGTGTTCCAAGTCTATGATGTTCTAGTCTATGGTGTTTGTCTATGGTGACTGTAGTCTATGGTGTTTCTAGTTTTTGTTGTTTCTAGTCTATAGTGATTCTAGTCTATGGTATTTCTAGTCTATGGTGTTTCTTGTCTATGGTGTTTCTAGTCTTTGGTGTTTCTAGTTTGTTGTTTTAATCGAAGCTGTGGTAGGGTTAATTTATATGTTGGGACGTGTAAAAGTGCTAATTGTTAGCCTACTTACAGAAATAAATTGATTTTATTGATAAAAAGTTCGTCAACGATTGGTGGTGTCAACTAACCTATTATTATATGTTACTCGTATTTAACCTAAAAATAACTAGTTTTATGATTTTTCGTCATAAGCATTCACGTTGAAAACGTGGCCTGCAAACGTTACTACAGCAGTAGCAAATTTCAACAGGCTTTGCCAATGTCTGGGTGGCCGAGTGGTATAGGCACACGGGCTAGATTCTCATGGATTCGGGTTCGATTCCCGCCTCAGACGGTTGATTTTTTCCTACTGCAAAAATATTATCCAAAGTTATCTTGTTGCAGATGCAATCGGAGGGTGTTTTCAACTACGTGCCATACTCGTGGGTCTCCCTCGTCCACGTTAAGACTAAGTATTATAAAGGTAAATTAGGAATAACAAAGTAATTTACTTATTTCAAGGTTTTAGAAAACATTTGTCACTTGTTTGATTCATCCGACCTACAAACAAGAAACCACTAAGGTTACACATTTTATACTAAGACGGTTATCGAGAATTACACTACCAATAATAATAGTCCTCCTGGCCGATTTCGAGCACGGCGGCCAATCTCAACAGAGATCAGCTATCTGCGCAGGAGATATTATAGTACACAAGTGTGAGTGCAATACACAGGTGCACTCACTGTTCCATCACTCTCAAAGTTCGGTGAGACGGCAGTCCGACATGACCGGAGAGAGATTAGGCGCAGGACCATCGGCTTAACGTGCTTTCCGAGGCACGGGGGTGTAACACCGCCAACTTCCCGACTTTGAGCTGTTTTTGAGAAATTTATGACATAAAATCTCAGAAACCAATTTTGGCTCGACCTGGGATTCGTACCCAGGACCTCTCGGATGTAAGGCAGAAACTTTGCCACTACACCAACGTCCACAGTACAGTACCAGTATCACTGTACGAATAAATGAGTCAGCAGTAGCAGCACCTACTTGTCCTAGATGTCTCTGTCTCAAATGTCACCTCAAATATCCCTTGTACATACAAGTTTTAATTTTTCCGACGTCTCAGGTTAAAAATACTGCTCATATTGAAATGGTTTTACGTTCAACATAATTTAGGATATTTTGAAATGGATTTTATAGTTATGACGACTTACTGGCGGTACCATGTTTATTCTAATCAGACTTTTCCTGTAAATATACAACATACATGCATTCAGCTGTAGAGTCGACAACAGCTATGATCAAGCGGTCTGAGGTACAGACGGCAAAACCGTCTGTTATGTAGGGTTTCGAATCCTGCTAGGGGCAAATATTTGTGTGACGCGCACGAGGAATTTGTACATTGTCTTTGGAGCTGGATAATTTGTGTGTTCGTTGAAAACAACAATTTATTTATATTATTTGTTTTTAAACTCTTTTGCAAAAAAAACGGGCACTTTAGATTTTTTCCTCTACTTTAATGAAGTAGAACAAGAAATAGGTTTTATTAATTTGACGATGTATTGGCATGTTATTTGAAGCATCCTGGCATGATTCTTTACGTTCCAAATTTAAAATTTGAAATTAATAAAAGAAAAATAATGATTATTGTGGATTATTCTAAAATTGCTTTACTAATGGCGCGAATTGCTGAAACGATTTTTAACTGATTACGATATTTTAATACTTTTTGGACATTTTCTGCAAATTAAACAATTTAATCTTTATTTTTACATTAAATACCACTTTTTGATATGAGTGATAAAGCGATAAGGGCCGGTAAAATTATAGCCCTACTTGAAGAAGGTTGTTCGCAAACTTACGTGTCTCAGCGGCTAAATGTGAGTCGTTCAACTGTCCAGAGGACTTGGCAACGGTATCAAGAGACCGGTTCGGTCAAAAGAAGACCCGGTTCGGGAAGAAAACGATGCACAGAACCAAGAGATGACCGCTTTTTGGTGAGTCAGGCGTTGCGGAATCGTAAGGCGTCAAGTGTGGACCTGAAGAAGAGCCTTGAAGAAGTAAGAGGAGTAGAAGTTAGCTTGTGGACGGTCAGGAGGAGGCTTTTGGCTGCCAATATCAGGAGTTACCGCCCAGCTCGGGGCCCTAAATTACTCCGTGAGCACCGTGTTGCTCGACTTCAGTTTGCTCGGAACTGTGCTTCATGGACTCTGGAGGACTGGAATAAAGTATTGTTTTCTGATGAAGCTAGAATCTCTTTGTGTGGAGAGGACCGACGCCGGCGAGTGCTGCGAAGACCACGGGAACGCTATGCGGAAGTGTGTTTCGAAGAAATCACTCCTTATGGCGGAGGCTCCGTTATGTTTTGGGCAGCAATTAATTCGACGGAGCGTACGGAGTTAGTTTTCATAGAAAATGGAACATTAAATGCACATCGGTACATAATGGAAGTCCTAATTCCATATGCACAACCCACATTGACTGCACTTGGGGAAGATTCCATTTTTATGGACGACAATGCTCGCTCGCACCGTTCTGGCGACGTGGAAGCGTACATGCAAGAAGTTGGGATCCGTCGTTTAGATTGGCCAGCTCGAAGTCCTGACCTCAATCCAATTGAGCATGTCTGGGATGTTCTAAAGAGACGTGTAAGATCAGTGCAGCCTGCTCCACAAAACATCAGGGAGCTAAAAAGAGTCATTGCAGAAGAGTGGGAACGAAATCCTCAAAACGTTATTAAAAACATCGTGGAAAGCATGCCCAGAAGGATTCAAGCTGTGATTTTGGCAAGAGGAGGTCACATTCGGTATTAGGTTTTTACATTTGTAACTTTATTTAATTAAAAAAAGTAAAAAAAAATCTTATCTTTATTGCCGACCACTTCTTATTGTTTGGGCGTGTACATCGGTTTTAAAGAATCCATCGTTTTTTTTTTCTTTTAGTTGCCCGAACTCACTTCACGCGCATTAATTTACACGATTAAGTATACAGACTACGTCAAAGAAATAAATTTCATTTAATTAACTCAAATCGACCTTAGAACGTAAATTTCCTTAGGTGCCCGTTTTTTTTGCAAAAGAGTGTATATAATTTGTTTTGAATTAGATAAAGTCGTTTCAAATAGTACCTACATTAAGATTAGTTACTTAATTTCTACCGTTATGGAAGAGCGTGGCCTCCTGATACAGGCATTCTGTAATGCCTAATAGGAGACTACTTCATCTTGTTTTTCTTAATGATGATATTTGATTACGTAAATAAAGATTTTTATTTATTTATTTATTCCAGGATTAGCGCACCAGTACTGTGCTACTGGGTTGCTAAACGCGCCATCTGGTGTTAGAGCGCGGGAACGCCTAGCTGCTCTGTACACACCGACGGGCGACCGGAGCATCGATAACGGTAAGTGGTTGACGGCATTCCGAACGGAAATGACATGGGTTCGATTTTTCGAATGTTGAGTCAAGCAACATTCGAAATGTTGACATTCGTAAGAGGATGGCTGGCGTAGTAGTGACATAGGCGCACACTAGTTCAGAAATAAAAAAGAGGAAATATGGGTCTATGTTCATATTTAGAAGCTTCGGAGCCTATTCAATTCAAAAATCAAACAATCAAATCTTTGCACTTTATATTATTAGTAGAATTATCAAAAAAAAGTCCGTCAAGTGCGAGAATGACTCTTCCGTTTAGTCTGTTCGATCCTGACGTATATAGTGCCGTTCCCTATGACCACGTCTCCGCACGACGCCGTCCCGACCGCCTTCGCTCGCTGGAACGGCCATTTGTACGGGAATTCGTCCAATATTAAAGACATGTTTGACAGCAAGTAGTGACCCTGCAATATAATTCAATTCAAAGTTCAGATCAAACCAAAAAGAGGCAGAAACGGTACGCGCTAGTCGCGTGTTGTCCTGCTAAGCCGAGTCCGATGGACCTGCTCTGCTCCTAGTCATCGTCAGTACTGCGAGTTGTTCACACGCGCGTGCGTGTGCGGCCCATTTTTAAGTTAACGATTTCTGCAATTGATACATATAATTCCTATTACAAAACCTACAGATTTTTTAATTACTAACGAAAGAATATAGCAAATATATCCCAAAATACAGTAACTAGGTAACTAGCTCTTATTTCAATTCAAATTTGTAAAATGCCATTCGAATTTTTTGATACAAGAATTTGGAATATTTGATTTCAAACTTTCGCGTTGCATTTTAACACTAACTATTGGTTATCGGGTCTAAACGCGAACTATTTGAATGAGTATTTAGGTACTCACTGCTCGGCGTTTCGGCTGGATTGCACACAGCCGTGGTCACGAGCTGACTGGTGGCTTGCGGCGTCGTCTGCTCGGAGCGGCCGCAGTTTCCAGATCCACCCTCAGATTTTCATTATTATAAATGTTAGTACATTCTCCGCGACAAAAAACACTGACGATATCACTTTGTGTCTTTTAGGAAAAATCGCGGTTTGCACTTATTAATCATTGGATACCATACCACGCTGATGACAATTTAAATCCGTCGTCCCGATTAAAAATTTTGTATTTCTTGATTTCAATCGCTTCACGTACTATGATAGTAATAACAATCAGTGGAGAGGATTTTTGGATCGTGCAGTTCCGTCCAGTGATTAGCACCTTCTTCCAGTAAATGTTCAGCAACCGCTGACTTGTTCACCTGCCGATTCTTTACAGCTGCGATATGTTCGTTTACTCTTTTAGCTATTGTTAGCTTAGTTTGTCCGATGTAAGAACTACCACAACTGCAATCAATCTTGTAGACACCAGGAGTTTGAAAGGGCACGACGTCCTTTGGCGACCGCAGAAATCTTGAAACTTTTGATAACGGAGTATATACAGTTTTAATGAAGTAGTTTCTGAAGACTGTTCCAATTTTATTCGTTAATAAAATAGTTCGCGTTTAGACCCGATAACCAATAGTTAGGAATTTGGAAGCTCATAATAATACATACTGCCGCTTCTTTTGCTAGTGTCTTATACCAGCAATGTTGTTCAATCACAGACGACAAAACAAAACGTTCAAAGGGTTGAACCCCCTTTGAAGCATTATTTTTACGCCATTCATACTTTTTTGGTGGGTATAACCTAGGGTAGCAAAGGTCATCAAGTCGGCTTAGAAATGACAAAATTAGTTTTATGCAGTAATCCTTAAGGCTATACAAGAATGTTTAAATGGCGGTATTATAATAAGTATACGATCAATGGAGCAGAGTCTCCTGGAGCACCTCTCACTATGGGTGTGCCCCAGGGTTCGATATTGGGACCCTTACTGTTTCTGATATATATTAATAACCTTCCATACTTTGTCGACGGTGCTTGTGAGATAGTGTTATTTGCTGATGATACTTCACTACTTTTTAAAACTCCAAGGGGTAAAGAATCGTTTGACGATGTAAATGGTACTCTCTCGCGAGTACTTCATTGGTTCACCGTTAACAATTTATTGCTTAACGCGACCAAAACTAAATGCATTAAGTTTACAATGCCCAATGTCCGACAAGTTCCAACAAAGGTTGTTGTTAAGGATGAACAACTAGTTACTTCAAATACTGCAACTTTTTTGGGAATTACTTTAGATGATAAGCTCCAGTGGGGTCCTCATATCATGACCTTATCAAAGAGACTAAGCTCCGCTGCATACGCTATAAGAAAGATAAGGTTTCTGACTGATGTTGAAACGGCAAGACTAGTTTATTTTAGTTATTTTCACAGTATCATGTCATACGGCATCTTACTATGGGGCTCAGCTGCAGATATAGAGTCAATTTTCGTATTGCAGAAACGAGCCGTGCGGGCTATTTATAAACTTTAATCAAATGAAACACTTAGAGAATTGTTTAAAGAAGTTAAAATACTTACAGTTTACTCGCAATACATTTACGAAAACCTAATTTACGTTCGAAAAAACTTACACTTATTTCCTAAAAATAGCGATTTGCATAACTTCAACACAAGACAAAAAAATAGGCTTGCCGTTCCACATTTTAGGCTTCATAAGGTTGGTCACTCATTTATGGGTAGATGTGTATCATTTTTTAATAAATTACCTGAAAATTTAATTTCATTGCCTTTAGATAAATTTAAAACAGTTGTTAAAGATGTATTAATGTCGAAAGGATACTATAAAATTGATGATTATATAAATGACAAAGATGTATGGAAATGTTTAAATGCAAACAATTACAATTATTGTAAATCAATTTTGAAAAGAGGCAATGACAATAGTGACTGAGTTTCTTGCGCCGCTTCTTCTCAGCACTGGCCCAAATTGTCCCGAAGCGGTGGTAGGGTTAATTTATATGTTGGGACGTGTAAAAGTGCTAGTTCTTAGCCTACTTACAGAAATAAATGAATTTTATTTTTTAATTTTATTTTATCTTTAAGGCTTCATGTAGTCCACGCCGGACGGGCCCGGCGCCGGTGCGGTTCCGGCGTCCTCTACATGAAGCCTATAGATACTCACAGTGGATGGAACCAATTTGAACCACATCAACTAAGACATTGTTTACTGTATTGTTTCACACTTACTGGTTTCACAGGGCATGGTATTCCTGATCTCTTAAATATTTCTGCCAGGATTTTTCCTAAATACGGGTCAGTTTTCATAAGTTATTTCATAACTCGCAAGTTTTCTTGAAGTTAAACTCTATAAATGTGGGCCTATATTCGTTGTGAAGCCACTCGAAGAAGCGCAAGTTTAACTGAAAAATTACAATAAAGATATTAATTTACGTCCGTTTTAAAAAAAAACACTAGTGATTTTTGCATGTGGCGCCCTCTAGGACACATAAAGTATTACACAAGTGGCATACAACCACGGCTATCATCTAAACATCTCAATCTTTTTATACTTTTAAGTAGTCGGGTTTTATTTGTGGAACTTATTACTTTGATAGGTTAAACTTTGTTGACCTCTAAAAAATATCACATAAATATATAGGTACAGTGTATCTTTAACAATTGAACCTATCGAGGAAATGGACATGAATTTCTAGAATATCTAAGCTGTATAAATTTATTTTTTAAATGTTTGACTATATACATTGGTCCACTATAAACAAGTACGACAGTCATCGAGGGCAATAAAGACTTTTTTTTAAATTTTCCCAATCAGTGGTGCTAGCAAATGGTTTTATCAATCAAAATGATGTCATATTTAACTTACGGATATATTGTCCCCCCAAGTATGTTTTATAGTTGCTTCCATATTCAATACGTAATCGCCATTCCGTTTGGATCGCCTGATATTTGCTTTGACGTCTCCTATGTACGTTTCATTGACAAATCCAACAAATACTCTTTCAGGTATCACTCGCAGATTGTTACACTAAATAAAAATTACATTATGGTATACATGACGCAGTATTTTATTATTGAAATTAACATTAAGATTTTTATAAAAAACTTAATTACAATTTCACAGAACAGAAATAGAAAGACAACGACGACCAAATCACATATCGCGGGCTTCAAGCCAGAGGGGCGTACAAAAAAAAAAGTGTTTTTTTTTTATTACTTCAATCTTATGGTATTTTATCGATGCACAACGTGTCTTATTTTGAAAATTATTGGTTAATTAATTCAAATAATATCAACAAAATATTTTTAGACGTATTGCTGAAAGAAAGACCTTGTTTTCAGACCAAATAGACGTACAGTGGCCGTAACTACGAGTGAGGAATTGTATATTGTGCCATAAAGACGTATGCGCATACGACTATCAAAACTTATTCAATTGCCAAAAAATATCATGCCACATAGACGTATGCACATACGGCTAACAATTTTCATTACGGCCTACCAATAATGTTACGCAAAATGGACCTATGTATACACGACTATAAAAATTAATTACATTGCCAAAACATGGCATGGCAAAGAGACGTATACGCATACGACCTTGGATTCGCGCCGCGGGTGTACGCATCCCCCGCCCGCACTGTGCAATAGTCAGGCGTACGGAGTGAACGAGCAGAAAGTTGTTCAGTGATAGAAACATACACGATAATGAAACGAAGTCACTTTATTATTAGTTTAGCACTACACGGTGAGTGTTATTATTATTATCATTCGATTAAGTGGATTGTAACTGTAATTATGGATGTTGTGGATGTGATGGATTATTGTTATAAGTTAGGTACCTACTTAGGCACTATTTTATTTGAATTTGAGGGGCGTCAATATGGTAGGTACCTCAAGCATGTTTTCATTACTATTATTTTTATGGTACCTTATTGTGTTAGAAATTAATTCCTTGTCTATTTTATACGAAAATGATACTCCGCAAACCCATGCTTGTGGTACCTACCTACCTAGGTTACCTAGGTCTTGGTGTAGTGATTCGCGTGCCGGACTATAACACCCAGCGGTTTCGGGTTCGAATCCCGCTAGAGCCAGATGTTTGTGTGATTAGCACGAGCATTTGTACTAGAGACATGGATATTTACAAACGTATTTAACACGTATTTAAAACGTACTATGTCTGTCCCTTATCCTATACACCATAGCACAAGCTCACGCTTAGTTTGAGACTAGGTAATTAGTAATAGGTAATATATTTTTCGATGGCAAATGGTTCTCCCTATAAAAGCTATGTAGTATATTAGTTGATACTCATTGTATTTTTCTATTATTTGACGTACAGTGTGAATATGGTCTATTACAGAGAATGTTTTTCGGAATCCGGCTTGTTCAATGGGCTGTTGTTCATCTAACTTGCCTTCAATCCTTTTAAGAATTATTTTGGAAAACATTTTATATATGTTTGACATCAGACTGATGGGTCGATAATTACTGATATCCTGGTGGTCACCCTTCTTGTATAGAAGTATAATATTTGACTTTGTCCATTGTTTTGGGATGATTTCAGTTTTTACAATAACATTGAACATTTCTGTGAGGACAGGTACTAATATTGGCCTGGATTTTTTAAGAATTTCGTTTCTGATACCGTCTGGCCCTGGGGCTTTATCTTTGCTCAATGTATGGATGGCCCAGTCCACTTCTTCTGGTAGTATTGTTGGGACATCTGTCTTGTCTAGCAATTTAGTTTCTGGTTGTATTGTGTTATTTTTGTACACATCCCTGTAATATGAAGTGGCTATATCCAGTATACCTTGTCTTCTACATTCTCCTGCCCCTTTTTTATTTTTAACTTTTGTAATCCAGTCTTTTGCCACATTTAATTCTTTGTAGGCTTTTTTGATTCCTCCATTCTTTGTGATGTGGCTTTCTAATGTTTTCATCCTATATTGTTTTCTGTCCTTCCTTATGCTTTCTTTGATTTCTTTACTGACTTTTGCAATCTGTTTTCTTCTGCCTTCAGTACGTCCCAACCCAATGAGTGTTCTTCTTTGTTCTAGCAATTCCTCAGTTTCTGCTGATAGCCAGCATCTACTTTTTCCTTTCCTTTTGGTCTTGCTATGGTTGATGGTGGATGTAATTGTTTCTTCAATAAAGTCGTATTTTCCCTGTACACTCATGTTCGCAGTATTGTTTCCAAAGTCCATAAATTTGTTCCTCAAATCGTTTGCTATGTCAATAATTTGCTGGTTTCCTATGTCTGTGTTTCTTGGGTATTAGGTTTTAGGTTTTTGGGCTGAGTTGTTTTCAATTCTGCTCTGACCATTCTGTGGTTAGTGTTAAAGTTGAAATTATTAATAACGCTGAAGTTCGAGAAGAAGTTTTTTCTATTTGTCATGATAAAGTCAATTTCGTTTTTTGTTATGCCATCTGAGGATAGCCATGTCCACATTGTCTTCTTGTTCTTTTTGTAAATGGTGTTGAGTATGGTTAAGTTGTTTTCTTGTGCGAAGCTCACCATCTTTTCACCATTTTTGCTCCTGGGTTTGTTACTGTAGAGGTGAGGTCCTAGTATATTTTCTTCATCTAGACTGCGGTCCCCAATTTGGCCGTTAACCCATGACTATTAGATTCTTGTGAGTATGATTCAGGATTGTTTCATTCAGGTCATGGTAAAAATTTTCTATGGTATTAGTATCAGCTTGTTCAGTGGAATACTTGTATGATGGACCATGGTTCTTTGTATCCAGGTAAGTTTAAGTTTAATATTATAATGCGTTCTGACCTTCCAACAATGCTTTCCACATACTGTACCAGGTGTGGTTTTATAAGGAATCCAACCCCGTGTAGGCCGGGTGTCTCTCCTTTATAGCATAAAAGATAGTCGGGATAATACTTGATGTGTTCTCCCAGTCTCCTCACTTCGCTTAGTCCCAGGATGTCCCAATTTATATCTTGTAGGGCATATGTCAGTTCAGCTAAGTTTTCCTCAGATTTTAGTGTAAGCACATTCAGCGCAGCAATATATATGGAGGTGTTCTTTGTTTTCTTTGATTCTTTTGTTGTAGTGGTATTTTTTCCTAATTTGGTTGGAGGGTGGTAGTCTACTTCCCCGCGTTGACTAGACGTATTGGGGAAAAATGTTGTTGTTGTTTTGCATGATGTTGTTTTGATGATATGGTTCCGGTGGTGAGGGAGTATGTTTAGTTTTTTGGCAGCTCTTGTTGGGACAGCGAAGAAGACCTTCCCCGTGCAACAAAGTTGAGGATGTTTGGCTTTATTATTTCTTTTGTTGTGGTTTCTGGAATACCAGGGTGTGGGTTGTTATGGGATAGTTGTTTTTTTGGTTGGTTTCTTTCTACTGGTGAATCTGTTTTTTCTCTCTTTCTTTTTTCCCGGTTAGATCGTAACGTAACGATCGGAACGTAATGCAGGTCTTACGAAACTGTACCCTGAACAAATTTTAATAAAAAAGGTTAAACATGCAGATCTAATGGCAATGTGTCAGGATGGTACGATACCAAAGAATCATCACTACTACTACGAAAATCTGCCGGTGGTATCTGAACCGTAGGTTAGAGCTAAGCCTAATCAAGATGATGACGATATAGAATTATGTGCAACAAGGGCATCCTATTTACGACGTCGGTCAGGAAAGAATAATAAATAAACATAATAGTATTTTGATTTCATAGATTTATTTTCTAAACTATAAATGTTTACTTCATTGCATAGAACCAAAAGGTAACTACTTATGCGGAGAATTTATTTTACTCTAAAAATTGCGTGATGCATCTTGTTGATGTTTAAAAAATATTTTAGCTTTTTATGTTGTTTTTAGTTATTTTTTTATGTTGCTACTGTGCAATTTGTGAATGCTGATAAGGCAGCAGAGAAAGAAACAAATTTTAGTACTCTTACCAACCTAAATATTAGAAAGTAAATTAAGCTAAATTTTCTTTGTAAAAGTTTATTTGTTAAGTTTGATTTCTTTGGAAATGTTTATTTGTTACATTTAATTTTTATGACTTTTTGATTTCTTTGAAAATGTTTATTTGTTAAACTTCTAAATTGTGTAATACTAGAAATAAACATTTTTCTAATAAATATTTTACTTCATTTTAGTCGAAATTAACCCTAAATACCTACTTATACGTCTGTCTCGGAATAAAATTCATTTTATATTTTCACAAGCCAAATGGATGTATAATCATCGAAAATGGTGAAAGTAGTAGAGTTAAGTTTACAAAAATTAACTTTAATACGAGATTTCACGATACGTATACTAAGTTTAGATGTAAATATTATATTACATTGAATCCAAGAAAAAAACAATTATACGTCCATCCGTTATAAGCTTTTTCCGAAAAATATAATACACGATTTGTCTAATATTATCGAGCCAAATAGAAGTAAGTGCATTATTGCGGATTTAAAAATACTTACAAGAAAATCAAACATTTCACATAAATAAAGAAGTTTTTTTATATACACATGCAAAATTTCAACCATATAGGTACATTGGAAACGAATTTATTAAGTTTTTTCTGTCTTCTGTAAAATAGGGGTATTGCTTATTCGCCCTTATGGCTTGAAGCCCGCGATATACATTTCATTGTAAAAAAAAACTCCTTGCAACACAAAAAAATAATATTCGGACACCGCACTGTTCAAATCAGTTTTGAATTAATAGTACGCCTAACATGTTCACGTTAATTGGTGGAAACGAATTAAAGTTGATTCCCAATAACAATTTAATTTAAATACTTTAGGTTAGTTTAATGGTGTATTTGACTATTTAAATAAATACTACTTCGGTATAATCACTCTAATCTTTGCCAATGTTTAGCAACAACACGACTTTGATGGCAGATTGGCTTTATTTGCACCCAGTATGGGATTACAGGTCGTATGTAATCGTTAGTGTGCTCAGGCGATTTTGCCATAACTATAGGAGATATCTTAATTTTTTAAACAAATATCGAAAGTATATTACGGGGATCGGGGTACTCAGGGAATTACCCGTTTTGGTTACCTTAGCAACCCAGTATGATGATCACTTTCTGTTCCCATAACGAAATGAAGACCCGGATAATAGCAGCCTAGCTAAACCGCCAGAAATATAAATATATCGCCATATTACTCAACAAAGTCACGAGTTTGAGTTTAACTTCGCAGGAGGCGCGGGTTCGACGCCTCTTACTCCATGTTTTCTCCGCTACCGTGTGGCGGTCGCCCTATTCCTGTACTCACTGGCCGGCGACTGAAGCGTTGACAATGAATGGGTGGCGTAGTAGTTAGGACCGGCATCCTGAACGAAAATGACATGGGTTCGATTCTTGACTCAACATTCAGATCGAAAATTTGACAATACGAGTAGTAATGGGATGGCTGGCATAGTAGTAACACAGGCGCACGCCAGAAATTAAAAAAATAAGAGGAAATAAGTTCTCATTAATAATAAACAATCATGTTCATATTTAATCGTTTCGGAGCCTATTCAATTCAAACAAACAAACAATAAAATCTTTCCTCTTTATATTACTAGTATATAATTAATATAAAAAGCCGTCAAGTGCGAGATCGACTCATCAGTTTAGTCTGTTCGATACTGACGTATATAGTGCCGTTCCCTATGACCGCGTCTCCGCAAGACGCCGTCCCGACCGCCTTCGCTCGCTGGAACGGCCATTTGTACGGGAACTCGTCCATTATTAAAGACATGTTTGACAGCAAGTAGTGACCCTGCAATATAATTCAATTCAAAGTTCAAATCAAACCAAAAAGAGGCAGAAACGGTACGCGCTAGTCGCGTGTTGTCCTGCTAAGCCGAGTCTGATGGACCTGCTCTGCTCCTAGTCATCGTCAGTACTGCGAGTTGATCACACGCGCGTGCGTGTGCGTGAGCGGCCCATTTTTAAGTTAACAATTGTAATGACGTACCGTATCTCCCTCTGTTTGGTTTGATCTTAAAACTAGAGCAGCTTTGTCAATCTCGAATCCCTGTTACAAAACCTACGGGTTATTTTAAATTAAAAATGAAAGAATATAGCATATTAATCCCAAAATATACGGTAAGTACCTCTTGTTTCAATTAAAGTTGTAAAATGCCATTCGACTTTTTGACACAGGAATTTGGAAGCATACATAAAAACATACTGCGGTTCCTTTTGCCAGTGTACCTTAGGTACCTTTAGTACAAAATCTTATACTAGCAATGTCGTTCAATCACGGACGACCACAAAACAAAACGTTGTAAGGGGTTCAACACCCCCACTGAAGCATTATTTTTACGCCATTCATACTTTTTGAGTGAGTATAACCTATATTAGCAAAGGTTATCAAGTCAGCTTAGAAATGACAAAATTAGTTTTATGCAGTATCCCTTTAGGCTATACAAAAATGTTTAAATGGCGGTATTATAATAAGTATACGATCTTTAAGGCTTCATGTAGTCCACGCCGGACGGGTCCGGCGCCGGTGCGGTTCCGGCGTCCTCTAGCATGAAGCCTATAGATACTTACAGTGGATGGAACCAATTTGAACCACATCAACTAAGACATTGTTTACTGTATTGTTTCACACTTACTGGTTTCACAGGGCATGGTATTCCGAATTTTCTAAATATTTCTGCCAGGATTTTTCCTAAATGCGGGTCACTTTTCATAGACTCACAACCTCTCTTGAAGTGAAACTCTATAAATGTGGGCCTATATTCGTTGTGGAGCCACTCGAATAAGCGCATGTGTAACTGAAAAATTACAATATAGATATTTATGTCCGTATTAAAAAGGCAATAGTGATTTTCACCCGACTATGTCGAATTTGTCGAAGCAATAAGCAAAAATAGGGTTATGATTTTGACCGGTATGTATGCATATTTGTATGTTCATGTGCACTCATAACTTCTAAACACTTCATCTTATTTTAACAAATGATAGGTTATAGGCTAGGATATTTTGCAATTATTTGCTTATGGCAACATATTAAGTTATGAACAAAATCTTTTTTTGGAACGTATGAGGTCATGTTGGGTATCAAATGAAAGGGCTTAATAGCATAATTCAAATATATATATGTATACTATTATGATGAGTCCGTCCGTAAATTAAATTAAATAAATATATTGTTCTAAAACTAAAACAAAAGTATGAGTCGTATACCACGTTCCCTTTAGACGTTAGTGCTAAAATATTGTTCGACCACAGCTATCATCTAAACAGCTCAATCTCGTTTCATACTTTTGAGTAGTCAGGTTTTAGTTGCGGAACTTATTACTTGATAGGTTAAACTTTGTCAACCTCTAAAAACATCGCACAAAGTATGTAGGTATCTGTAGGTTCTTATCTTTTTTTTGTAAATGGCTGACTATATAAATAGGTGCACTATCAACAAGTCCGGAGTCATCGCGGGAAACTAATAGATTTTTTTTAATTTTTTCCAATCAGTGGTGCTAGCAAATGGTTTTAATCAAAATGATGTCTTATATTACTTACGGATATATTGTCCCCCCAAGTATGTTTTATAGTTGCTTCCACATTCAATACGTAATCGCCATTCCGTTTGGATCGCCTGATATTGGCTTTGACGTCTTTTATGTATGTTTCATTGACAAAGTCAACATATACTCTTTCAGGTATCACTCGCAGATTGTTACACTAAATAAAAATCACATTAAAATATATATGTCGCAGTAATTTGTTATTAAGATTAACATTGAGATGAGATTTTATCTAAAAAAAAGGGTACTTACAATTTCACAGAAAAGAAATAGAAAGACAACGAAGACCAAATCACACAACCATTTCATTGTAATAAACTCCTTGAAACAAAAAAAAAATAAAAAAATATTCGAACACCGCACTGTTTAAATGGGTTTTCAATTAAAGTATGCCCAACTTGACTACGTTAATAGGCGGAAACAAATTAAAGTAGATTCCCAATAACAAATGCATTTAAATGCCTAGGTTAGCCTAATGGTGTATTTATATGTGTGAATAAATACTAGTTCGGTATAATTGCCCTAATCTTTGCCGATGTTTAGTAGCAACAGGACTTTGATGGCAGATCCCATACAGGGTGTATGTAATCGTTAGTGTGCTCGAGAGATTTTTCCATAACGATACGAGATATCTTATTTTTTTAAACAGATATCGAAAGTATATTACCTAGAAAGTAAAATGACACTGAGCAATCACACAAGTGATCTTGTTTTGGTGGGTTATTCCCTAAGTAACCCCCCGATCCCCGAGGCCCCCGTCCCGGTGAACCCCGAAAATGATTTTAAAATTAAATTCATTAAAATAACATAATCTGGGTTTTCAGGGAACTCCTCGAGGATCGGGGTACTCAGGGAATTACCCGTTTTGGTTACCCTAGCAACCCAGTATGATGATCACTTTCTGTTCCCGTAACGAAATGAAGACCCGGATAATAGGTAGCAGCCTAGCTAAACCGCCGGAAATATAAATATATCACCGTATTGCAAGATGTTCAACTAGGCGTCCTGACTGGGAAAGTCTCGAGTTTCAGTTTAACTTCGCAGGAGGCGCGGGTTCGACGCCTCTAATTGCATGTTTTCTCCGCTACCGTGTGACGGTCGCTCTCTTCCTATTCTCACCAGCCGTCGACTGAAGCGTTGACAATGAATTGGTGGTGTAGTAGTTAGGACCGGCATCCTGAACGAAAATGAAATGGGTTCCATTTTTGACTCAACATTCTGATCGAAAAGTTGACAATGGTTAGAGGATGGCTGGCGTAGTAATAAGTCAGGCACACACTGTTTCAGAAATTAAATAAAGAGAAAATAGGGGTTCATATTTAGTAGTTTCGGAGCCAAATCCAAACAAACGAACAATGAAATCTTTTCTCTTTATATTGTTAGTATAGTATTAATTTAAAAAAGCCCGTCATTCCGTTTAGTCTGTTCGATCGAGGTACAAAGAGCCGTTCACTAAGTGCGTTTGGGGACGTCCCCAAACGACGCCGTCCCGACCGCCTTCGCTGTACGGGAACTCGTACGTTGTTTTCCCGCGATCAAACGTAACTCATGTCCTTTCTTAAGTCTCAAACTATCTCCTTACAAAAAAATTATTTAAAATATTTTACTGTTCAATAGTTCAGGCATTAAAGCGATCGGCCCATTCGAATTCTTTCATGGGAATGAGTCATTTTCCCCGCGATAATAAGTAAGCCTGTCCTTTCTCGGGGTATAAAAATATCTCCATACCAAATTTCATGCACATCGGTTCCGTAGGTTAGGCGTGAGTTACTTTCGCATTTTTAATATACTATACCTACCTACCTATCGATTCCAGGGTCTACCATCGCACCATCAATAAAGGAGCAAGAGTTTGACCACATGGCGCTGGGCCGGGCACACTTGGTCGAAGCGTTGTCGCTGTATGAAGAAGCGTTGAGGCTGCAAAGGATGTGCAGGTATGTTTTGTTACAAGCATTAGTTTAAATCAATAAAAACTAGCTGTATGTACAGCCATTGTCCATACCAAGTTAGACTTTTGCGATAAATAACGTCACGATTATAAAATTACAGTGATCTGCCTTCCTAAGATATCAGCGTGACTTTTCAAGAAGTAACAACGTTCTAAAGTAACGACGTTAATTTTTGTCGTTCCATCGTTCCAATATCTATTACTGTTTCAGTCACGCACATCACAACAGAAGCGTAGGAACGAACTGTCCCGAGCGCGGCCGAACGATCACGAGCTTACGATTAGTTCCGAGTGTGGCCGAAGGCCCGATCCGCTCCAACCAAACGTCTCGTCCGTGACTAGCGTGAAAAAATCGCCATAGTGACTAAAATAACCTAGGTGACAAAGTCACGGTGATTTTTCGACGTTATTTTTATGGAACGGTAACGACGGTCACGGTTATTAAAAATTAACGTTTTGCCCCAAGTTTATACCAAGTAAATAAGTGGGTATATGTTACTCGTACATGTTCAGTGTTCCACCTAATTCTAAACATATCAAACTCAAACGTGACCTGACTGACGTAGTGATCTATCAACGCACAGGCCTAACCACTGGACGGATTGAGCTGAAATTTGTAGTGATGGTCCGTATATCCGTATCCGTATCCGCTGATATCCGAGGGAAAATAATTATCTGTATCCGTATCCTTTTCTCTTTCTCTTTGATTTCTTAACTTATAAATTTTCTACTGATAGGATGAAATGCTATTCAAAGGTGATTTGATTAGGTAGATTAAAGAAACTATTAAATTAAATTTAAGTATTTGTCGTAGTAAGTCACTATACCAATAGTACGCACGGCCACACGTCAAGCTAATCACTGCGGTATCTTGTGCTTGCGTAATAAGGGTGATTTTGTAACGAAAATGAGTAGCTTGATGTAGAGCCGTGTAACTCAAAGATACTAATCAACTATCTTTATAATAAGATCAAAATTATAGAACGTTATGACATAACAAATTTAAAATAACGAGAAAATCAAAACTTCAACGTCAACAGTCGTTTCAAGATCTCGTGCGCTGTCACCGATTAAGTAAGAAATGAAGATGCGTATCCGTATCCGCGGATTTCGACACCAAATATCCGTATACGGATCCGTATCCGCGGATATACACTTTTAACGTTCCAGCATATCACTAGAAATTTGGCATGCCGGTTGATGTTATTATGACGTAGGCATCCGCTAAGAACGATTTTGATTCTACCCTCAAGGGGATAAATTAGGGGATGGAAGTTTGTATGTAACTTTATCAATTACAAACCGATCGGACTTTTGCTGAGACGTCATAGTAAATATATGCATGCAAGCAATTATTTAATATGACGTAGGCGTAGCCTAAGAAAAGTTTTTTTTAATTCTACCCCTAAAGGTTTTATACCTTTTAATTCTACCCCTATTTTATAAAGGGGTTGCAAGTTTGTATTACTCGGTGGCGAAAAACTAAAGTCCGCTTGGCCGCTGGTAAGACATAAAGCGAAGTGAAGAAAATTACATTTGCTATTATTTTAGAAGTTTCTGCAAGTTCTCATTACGATCGAACTAAAAATGCCCACAAACTGTATTTAAATCCATTGTGATCACTTAAAATTATATGGACCCCTCGACCACATCGGGAAGCCACCTGCCAAATTTGGAATCTCTAGACCAGTCTAGCGGTTGGGGTTGTACGTTCATATCTCTGTCAGTCAGTAAGTCAGTCAGTCAGGACTTTGAATTTTTTATGTATAGATAATGTTGCTTTATACATTATATTTTACTTAGTTACGGAGATATTAAAGACATATACATAAACTTGAGCTTTTATTTAAGGCTTGCGTTCATTTTAAGACTCGAGCTCTTTTCACGGCTCGAGCTCTTTTGAAGGTTCGAGCTCTTTTGAAGGTTCGAGCTCTTTTGAAGGCTCGAGCTCTTTTAAAGCCTCGCGGCATGGCTCAGAGAGCTCGCAGCTCGGCAAAGCTCGGGGCACCAAGACTACTGAGCTCACTGAGCCTTGCCATTCCGCCTCGAGGCTTCAAAAATAGGGCTCGCTGCCTCGAGTCGTGTACATCACTAGCCGAAGTACGGCAACACAGGCTGGTGGGAAAGGAATGCTCTTACACAAATAATAAATAGAGATTGTCATACTCGTAGGTCTTATTTTTGCACATGGACCAAAGATTGTGACGGAACGTGCAGTGTCGAAGTTCTCAGTTCACTTGTGGCGACCTCTACCATTCGCCATCACAAGTGCATGCCTAACGGCAAGCACAACAGCGAGAGCTGATACGGTTCCATAAGGCTAGATGGCGCTGTTAGCCTAGTATCGGCCAAATAGTACTGGCCTAGTACCGCACATGAACCGCGGTATATAAGATTTCGATCCAGAATAATATAGATAGACAAATCAAGATGATGTCTATCGGACCTTGGTCCCCGACCATAACACCCGATCGGTAGGAAGCGCTTCCCTTTAGCTTCCTAACTCGAAATCAGTTGCGCCAAATTGGTGACCCCGACGTGATCAACACCCTGGATCAGTTGCGTCAAATTGGTGACCCCGACGTGATCAACATCCTGGAGTAACCGTCATCATCGTCGTCGCCCTCTCCTTCCTCTCGCCAACAGTACTCCGCCAGCAGTCTCAAGCAAGCACTCTTTTACTATTTAAATAATCTAGCCAATTTGGATAGTGCCCATCATCTGTCCTTAAGGTCAGATTCATGCAATGGACAAATCAATTTATAATTGTGTATCAATACCATGATTGCGCGTAAATTGACGACCACTTAGGTGAAATGGTCAAGGAGTTGACTATTAACCAAGAGGACGCGGTTTCGACCCCCGCACTGTACAAACATTTGTGTGCATGAAACATGTCTGTTTGTACTGGTCTGGGTGTTGTAAGTATTTATTTAAGTTTATTTGTATTACCACTGTTGATTATGATGCTTAAGCTACTTACCACGGAGTCAGATCAATGTATGTGATGTTGTTGTATATTTATAATTGTTTGCATTGAGCACAAATTTCCAGAGTTAGGTCCTACTGTTCTGAATTGTGACAGGGACAAAATCGTTTTAGATCGGAGGCTTGTTTTATAAAAACGAAGGTATTGCTGGACAAAAGTTAGAGGAGACCTATGGATTCAACAGTGAACGTTCTACATAATATAACAGAATGATCATTGCAGAAGAGATTTCGGCCGTATAGACAAACTTCCAGTCTGTTCCGGATTTAACAAACACTAGCGCCTTTGTCCACTAACCCTTCCAATTGTGATTTGTCCCACAGGGAGCTGCGCGGCAAAGAAGCGCTGTCGCGGGCGGTGCGCGCGGCGCTGGAGCGCGCGGCGGCTGCGCGTGCGCTGGACGGCCGCGAACCGGACTTCGCCGAGCTGATCGACGCGCCGCACATACTACGTAAGTAAAGTCCCTTCTGTGGCGACTTCTACCGTTAATAGAAATAGAAATATTTATTTGCTCAAAACATGGTTGCAGGTACAGATACAATAATAAGTCCTCACATTTTACCAAAAATTCTTCTTCTTCTTCAGCTTGTGGACACCCATAGTCGTGTATAGGCCTCTTCATGAGCACGCCAAGTGTTGCGGTTCCGTGCCAAAAATTATGGCATGCAAATTGTTCGTAATAGTAGCTTTAAAAATATAATAATTATATGTCTTAAAGTCACACTTATATTATTATTTTAGCAATTATGTTTTTTTTTTTAAATTACAAAATCTGATAATCGCCATCACGAGCGCATGCCCAACGGTGGCAAGCATATATCTCCATAGGCTAGATGGCGCTGTTAGCTTACTACCGCACATGAACCGCGGTATGAGATTTAGATCTAGAATAATACAGATAGAAAAATCAAAATGATGTCTATGTATATGTAATATTCATCTCGCTCGGTAAAAGGGCCCTAACTTCTTCGTTTGAAATTAAGCATGTGTTAAAAGACGTAGGGTTTCATTGGAATTTTTGGATTAATGGGAAAACTCTCGGCTTATTTAAGGTTTTCATCCTTGTGCTATGTTTTCTAACACCATTCCATCGCCACCATAGGTACGCATCACCATAGGACCTTGGTTTCCTAACACCGGGTCGGTAGAAAGCGCTTCCCTTATGCTTCTTAATTTTTAAATCAGTTGCGCCAAACTCGTAGCCTATTACGACCACGGCGACCAATCTCTGCAGAGATCAGCCAACTACGCAGGAGATATTATAGTGCACAACCGTGAGAACAATACACAATCGCCCGTCTTGCGAGAGATGCAGGTTCGAGTCCTGCCTGTGGCATTCCGAATTTATTCTTTAAGTGTATTTGTATTTCATGTTGTGAATTTGTTTGTGGTCCAAGTTAATCTCGTGTCGCTGTATAAAATTCTCGTGTCACAATGTTCGTACCCGCACTCCTTCGAAACGGCTTAACTCATCCTTATGAAATATTGTGAGCATATTGAGTAGGTCTGAGAATCAGAAAACATCTATTTTTCACATCCCTTAGTGATAAGGGTTGTACACAATAATTTATTAGACGACCACTTTGGTGTAATGATCAAAAATTTGACTATTAACCAAGAGGTCGCGAGTTCGATCCCTGTTCCCGGGTCCTTGTTTGTACTGGTCTGGTTGTTTTATGTATTTATTTAGGTCTGCACTGTTGATTCTGATTTCTGTAACACAAGGGCTATAGCTACTTACCACAGAGTCAGATCAATGTATGTAATGTTGTTATATATTTATTATTTATATGGCAAAATAACGTTTGCCAGGTAAGCTAGTAAATAAATAACAATTTCACGTTTAAAAATTCCAGCATCATCAAAGTTCCAACTAGCGCTGACACCGCCCGACTTCGCACAGCACCGCGTGGACGACCTCTTTAAGTCGCTGGGCCCGATCGCGGTCTTCTCGGCGAAGAGGCACTGGAGCGCGCCCCGGCTGGTCCAGTTGCAGAAGCAGGATAAAAGAGGTAATTTTCGGTCTATTCGTATGATGAAAGGACGACCTCTTCAAGTCGCTGGGCCCGATCGCGGTCTTCTCGGCGAAGAGGCACTGGAGCGCGCCCCGGCTGGTATAGCTGCAGAAGCAGGATAAAAGAGATAATTTTCGGTCTATTCGTATGATGAAAGGACGACCTCTTCAAGTCACTGGGCCCGATCGCGTTCTTCTCGGCGAAGAGGCACTTTGAGCGCGCTCCGGCTGGTCCAGCTGCAGAAGCAGGATATAATAGGTAATTTTCGGTCTATTCGTATGATGAAAGGACGACCTCTTTAAGTCGCTGGGTCCGATCGCGGTCTTCTCGGCGAAGAGGCACTGGAGCGCGCCCCGGCTGGTCCAGCTGCAGAAGCAGGATAAAAGAGGTAATTTTCGGTCTATACGTGTGATGGAAAAAAATCGGAGATAATGCCAAAACATGGGCCTAAAAGATGGTGCGATTGTTGTATGCTTAAGAGTAGCGTTGCCAGGCGTCCGGATAAAGCCGGACATAGTTAGGCTTTTTGATTGCATGTCCGGCCAAAATAAACGGTGTCCGTCTTGTCCGGCTTTTGTTAGGCTTTTTACATTTCGCAAACAAGCGAGCACTGCCGCCGCGCCGCCGAGCGTCGCCGAGCGTAGGCGACGAGAGTCGACTACCGAACCGAATTTTTGTTGTCGTACCTATTAATACTAAGACAAAATCCTCAATAATATAGGGTGTCCGGCTTTTTTAACCAAATGTCCGGCCAAACTGGCTGGTCTGTCCGGCTATTAGGTTTGGCGACCAGGCAACGCTACTTAAGAGGCATATAACAAAACTTTGACAGCTAAGCAGTTTTATTCCGAAATCGAAATACGGAGGCCGCTATGTAGTAGGAGTTTCCTAATGACACACCGCACATCCTTTAAATTCATAAATGTCAAAAAAACATCTTTAAGCACTCAATAGATTCGTATAAAAGGAAACTTTTGGCATGGTTAACTTAATTTTAGATTTTTGACATTTAAGACTTTAAAGAACTAGATGTGCGATTCGTATTTAGTAATCTATTGCGTAAAATCGTTGTCGATGTACCATCACTGCAGTCCCCTTACAGGAATGAACTGTCTCTCCTGTCTCAGTGATATGATTTTTTTGTATTTTATGTAAGTAATAGTTTGTATGTTTATAAAGTACGTAACTATAACTTGAGTTACATTGTAGAGAATGCCTTCGGCATAAAGTCCGCCATTGTACACATGTTTGTGCAGAATTTTAATTAATGAATGTACAAATGGAAAGGCCGAAAGGAAAATTCTGTTTAGTGCATCGATTTATCCTTTGATATATTTTATATAAGAACTATCTTCCCGCCAGCGGCTTTACCCACGTGGGATTCGGTTCTCTAATATATAAGGTCACTTCTTAGGTTGTGAAAAACTTGTCCAAATTTTAGTGTTAGTTAAAAAAAAACAAAAAATGTTGTCCAAATTTATCAAAAACACACTCGTTTTCGTTCCATATTTTTCTAACAAAATAATTAATATTTTCTTGACAGCCCTATCACAGTTGCCAGCGTGCATACCACGCAACCTCTCTCTTTCATTCCAATCGTTCACTCTTTTTCGAAAGACGAGGGGGGGGCGCGGCGCGCCTTGTGCGACGCGGGTCAATGACCGACGAGGTCAGCTGATCGCTGGACTTGAAAATACGTTTAAATCGTATCAATTTACAAAGTGACCTTGCTGTTATCACTTATCACGCATCGCTATTATTAAAAACCTACCTAGTCTTAAATAACTACTCATTAAAAGTAAAGTATATTTAGGTATGTTACGCCTTTAGGTACGCCGCGCGTAGGGATGTCAAATTTATCAAAAGTAGGTTGGGTTTGATTATTTCAGAAACTAGCGTATGGAAAAAAAGTTAATTTGACAAAATACTATGCTATTTTTTTACACGGTCAAATGTTCACGACCAAGTGACCTTATATTGAGCATGTTATTTATTATACATATAAACATTCCTCTTGAATCACTCTATCTATTAAAATAAAACTACTTAAAATTCCGTTAAGTGATTTTAAATATCTAATCATATTATTATAAATGCTATTATTAATGGCTGAGTAGGCCGAACTTTTGAAAATTTGTAATAACTCAAGTGTTCCCTATTCTAAAGCAAATAAATTATTCTATTCTATACATACATACATAGGAACATAGGGACAGCCGCGGGAAGCGTCTTTGCTTTATAGGTACAATGTAGTGATACATATTGAACACGGCTTTAATTCCCACCCCAACCTAAAAATGGTAATTTGCAAAAACAATATTCTTATAGGTATACAAATTGTTCCCTCATTACAGGATCGAGAAGACAACGGAACGGCAGAGAAGAATACACAGAAGACAAGACAAGAAAGAGCGAGAAAAGAGACCGTTCAGAGGATAACAGCACGTACTACAACCAAATAATACGAAGCGATGAGAAATACACAGACGAAACGATATACGACAAGAAAAAACTACACCGAGTTATGAAACAAAATGGCGTCTACATAAACAGTTATAATAATAACAATAACAACTACGAATACCACCCGAAAGTGCTTGATTATGACTCCAATTCGTATAGAAATAAAGTTAACGAGACATTCGTTAAAGAAAAGGAAAATGGGGTGTTGAAGAATGGAGATGTCAATGGGAAGGTAAGTTGATCCAGCTTTTGAAAAGTAGGTTCTCAGTTTGTTTATTATAAATTTTTCACATATCAAAGGTAACTGTAACTTGGAATTTCGTAATTACATATTACATACATTTTAAGTAATCTTTTGCGTAAAAAAGAAAAATTCAGTTCAATGCATTGATCTGTACATTGACAATGTTTTAACGCCATTAATACGTATGTAATTACGAAATTCCTACTTTGCAGCGGCATCTGTTCGATTTTCGATTTATCCTTTGTAATCCAATCCTTTGAAATCAAATCCGAATCCAATTTGGCAAAAAATCTGCTTAGCTGTCGAAAATTGTGTGATATTATGCGTCTTAAGACTTGTCTGTGCAATTAAGTATTTAAATACATGCGGATAAACCAAAAAACCCACCAAAAAAGAAAAGTAATTAATAAATAAATATACAACAACATCACATACATTGATCTTACTCCGTGATAAATAGCTTAGCACTTGTGTTACAGATATCAGAATCAACAGTGATATTACAAATAAACTTAAATTTATACATATGACACCCAGACCAGTACAAACAGACATGTTCATGCACACAAATGTTTGTACAGTGCGGGGATCGAACCCGCGACCTCTTGGTGTATAGTCAATAGTTATACCAAAGTGGTGGACAAAGTGTTTAAATATACATGTTATCTATTATTTCAATCACAAATGTTACATCCTCAGCCAAGCAAAAACGGCAGGGAGAGGCGAAAAGGCTCGCTGAGGCGGGTGGCGAGCGAATACAACGTTTCGAGCCCGAAGGCCGACGATGAGGGATTCGGCTTCTCCGTCAGAGGCGACGCGCCCGTCGTGATCGCTGCCGTGGAGACAAACTCCCTTGCTGAGGTGAGCGCTAAAATTAATTCTGTCGTCAATAGCCAGTGAAAGTAACATTGTTTAAGGCTTACTGCCAGTCTTTCTACACGTGCAGCCTGTGGACCAGCTACACGCAGCGGGCATACGGCGTACATCCAGTACAACAATGCATTCAGGGCACTGATGGGGCTACCACAGTTTTGCAGCGCTTCAACAATGTTCGCACAGGCACAAATAGATGATTTCTACGCCATCATCCGAAAGAGGAGTGCCTCGCTGCTTCAACGCTTTCGGAGCAGTACAAATCCGAGATTCCCCGATGATGCAAAGGTGGATGAAGCTGCATGCCAATTCATCGCCTTTTATTAAATACTAGCTGACCCGGCGAACTTCGTACCGCCTTAGCGTTGCAATGATTGAACAATGTCATCGAATGACATTGACATTAGTTACGCGCGTTTTTTAAAATATGCAAAATTAAATGTATATTTTTAAATATTTCTGAGAGATTTTCTTAATATTTTTTCCGTAAGAACCTTCTCCTAATATTAACAAATACAACAAAAAAAGAATTAGTGAAATCGGTCCAGCCGTTCACGCGTGATGCCGTGACCAAGGATAACGGGTTTCATTTTTATATATAGAAGAACGTGTGTAAGATTTTTTTATTTTATTTTTATTTTTTATCATTATTTAATTGTTATTTATTTTATATTTGATTAATGATTGACGTGTATGTAAATTATGGATAGTGTTTATCTGAAATAAATGAATTTTAATTTAATAGCATAGTTGCAGTAAGTGCACTCTCAACGGTTTTATGAAAAACGCTGCAAAAGTTTTGATGCGAAAATTATCCATAAATCCCTAGTTTGTGATCAGATCATGGTGATTGATACCTCAAATGAAAAAGGACCTCAGCACCTATTCATTACTTATTTGTGAACCAATATTGAGCAATTGAAAGACAAAATAAATACATTATTTTTGTTATACTAAGCGCCCTCAAAATTTCTTAATAATTACTCCTTGCCTTTTCTTAGATAACCCATTTGCCTTTATTTTACTAACGGTTTTAACCCCCGACGAAGAAACGGGATGTTATAAGTTTGACCCCTATTCTGGCCGTGTGTGTGTGTGTGTGTGTGTGTCTGTCTGTCTGTGGCATCGTAGCTCCCGAACATGGTACATCTTACCCTGCGAGAGTTCCTCTGAAGTCTAATGACGGTACGCACCTTCTAACAAGCAAAAAGGATGTACTGAGACGTTGGGCTGAACATTTCGATCATTTGCTCAACATAGATCGGTCAGCTGATCTGCAGTCTATCAGTTTATTGCCCCAACTCCCTCTATACACCGAGCTGGATAAGCCACTCACACGCGGCGTGGTCGCTGCCATCAAGCAGCAGCAAAACAAGCGGGCGGTTGGCATTGACCTGATAACAGGAGAGCTACTTAAGTACGACGGCGAGGATCTGCACACGTCCGTTTGGAACCTTTTTGTTCGTATGTGGGAAGAAGAACGGGTCCTGGATGCTTTTAAAGTGTCTCACATCAGTGCTCTCTATAAGAATAAGGGTAATAGATCCGACTGCGGCTCTCACCGCGGCATTTCACTGCTGTCTGCCCCTGGAAAGGCTTTTGCGAGAGTTTTATTAAACCGCCTAACAGACCTATCTGAAAGGATCTTGCCTGAAACTCAGTTTGGCTTCCGACCTGACCGAGGCACATGCGAAGCCATTTTCTCAGTGCGTCAACTGCAAGAAAAAAGCAGAGAACAGGGTCAACAGCTGTATCTCTGCTTTGTTGACTTAGAGAAAGCTTTCGACAGTGTGGCTCGTGAAGCCTAGGAAAACTCGGATGTACGGAGAAGTTCGTAGGACTTTTAAGACTTTTGCATGATAATATGCAATGCTGCGTCATGGTAGATGGCGAGCAGTCAGACTTTTTCCCCGTTACTTGTGGGGTAAAGCAAGGGTGTGTTCTAGCACCCACACTGTTCGCCTTATACTTTGCGGTAGTTGTCAGAGAAGTCTTACAAACTGTTTCCGAAGGAATTCGCATCCGTTTCCGTACAGATGGCGGCATCTTCAATTTGGCTAGATTTAAGGCACGGACAAAAGTCTCTTACGCTCTAATCACAAAGATCATGTATGCCGATGACTTATGCTTTCTAGCTGAATCCCCAGAAGGCCTACAGCAGCTAATGTCCACCTTCCACGAAGCATGCTGCAAATTTGGCTTGAAGGTTAGTGTCAAAAAGACGGAGGTGATGTCCTTGGACGCACATGGTCGTGAGTCACTGACCATCAAGCTCGGCGAAGATTTGCTGAAACAGGTGGATAAGTTCCGTTATCTGGGGAGCACTATATCATCTGGGTGTGACCTTGATTCCGAGATCAACAGTAGGATCGGTGCTGCAGCTGCTGCGTTTGGGAAACTATGTTCCAAGGTCTTCTGCTCCCATGATCTCAAGCTGTCTACAAAGATTGCCGTATACATGGCGATAGTGCTGTCGAACCTTCTATACTCCTCCGAGACGTGGTGCGTGTATCGCCACCACTTAAGAACTCTGGATCGTTTTCACCTTAAATGCCTTCGTACCATCATGAAAATTAAATGGTCTGATCGGGTTCGCAATACCGAGGTTCTGCGGCGCGCCAATGTCGGTGGCATTGAAGCCTACTTAATGCGTCGGCAGCTTCGATGGTGCGGGCATGTGGCACGTATGGCGGAGGAAAGAGTGGCGAAGCGCATCTTTTATTGTGAGCTAGAGGAGGGTAAGCGAAAACCTGGCGGACCACTCTTCAGCTTTAAGGATGTTCTTAAGCGCCACATGAAGAGGTGTAATATTGAGCCCACCCAATGGGAGGGTTTGGCAGCACATCGCCCAGAATGGCGCGCGACTGTGAATAGGCGAGTCCGCGAGTTTGAGGAGCAGCGTAAAGCTGACCTCGACGCTAACCGCGATGAGTTAAAAGCCCCAGTCGCCGCAATAACTATAATTATGTAAGTGGCGCGCTCACCTGCCCCCACTGCGAACTTTTACTGCAAAAATCGGCACATCAGTCACTTACGAGCGCATCAACGCCAAACCGACTAGGAGTCGAAGTGGTCGCCATGGCCGAAAACGGTCGGATAGATCATCAGCTCCCGAACGGATGGACAGATTTTAAAGCGTTTTTTTAAAGAGAAATTAATTACCTAATCACGGTCATGGTTCTAAGCTATGGCTGGTGAAAATCCTATCAGCCGTTAAAGTTCACCAGCTGTTTTCCTGGCTCATGTCGGTGGATTTTTAATTAGATAGATAACTCTTATTGCACACAAAAAAAACAAACAGAGCTGTTATTTTTTTAACGTTACAGATTGGCGGCATGCGGGAGGGCGACTTCATCATCTCCATAGGGGAGAAAGACGTCAAATGGAGCTCGCACGAGGAGGTGGTGCGGCTCATACAGCAGGCCGGAGACACGCTCACTATGAGACTGGCCACGCCCATGGACAAGAGTTTATTGAAGGTACGTGTTGTGGTTACCTCCACCTGCCCATGGTTCTACCTGCCTTGCGGCACAAGAACCGAACAAAGGTTTGGAACATGTAAAAAGCTTGATTGAAATATTTCTTACTAGACAATCCCGCAGACGTCGTCCTGCCCGTTGTTTTAAGAAAAATAGTCACTTGCAAATTTTCCTGTTTTATCCCAAGGGAGCATTTAATCGGGATAAGAGTAACCTATCAGCTCATACCCTGTCTGTATACCTAATTTCGTCAAAGTCCGTTGGTTCTCTTTTCGGTAATTAGCAATAATTTAATTATTAATCTATTAACAAAACGGGTTGTATTATTTGTCCAGTTCTTATTTTTATTTGTAACACTTAGTATAATTATTACAAACCCTCGTGGTTTACTTGTACTAAGTAAGTTAGTTAAGTGTTTTGTAACGGTTATTTATAGGATAATATAAGGAAAAAAAAAACTTTTAGCGTATAGTTGATGGAATCAGGCGTTACTTTGCGGAAATCCATGACTAAAGCTGAAAAAGATGATTATTTTGCTTTAAATTTCCACTAAACGACGCCAGCGCAGGAACCAAAATACATCCAACTGTAATCCCCTGAAAAAGGTAGAGCTTCCAGCTCTACCTTACAATACCTACAACTCATAACGTGACACAGAAGATGCACCTGGAATCACAACTCTGACACCAACAAAACACTCGACGAGTTTCGCCACTACACGTGGCAACCTCAGGAGATGTTGTCGAGCGACTTCCAGCTCTACCTTTTTCAGGTGATTACAGTTGGATGTATTTTGGTTGCCATCATTATCGTTTTCAACTTTCAGCGTAATTTACCGACAAACAAAGACACTTTCATATTAATAATATTAGTGTAATTTATTTTCGCAGGCATCACCGGAGACCCCTAGACAGTCAAACTCCAACCAGGGCTCTGTGTCGGCGGCGTCGACCGCGTCCAGCGGGTCCACCGCCATAACGGCCCGCTCATCGCGCCGCGCGCCATCTTGGAACCCGTTCCGACGCCACACCGCCCGCGAGAACAGCTCGCATCGCGGCTCGCACACTAGCAACGTTATATTTAGATGAGACACACACACACACACACCGTCCTGCATTATCTATAATGCCGTTAACCCACATTTGCATGGCTTTTGATGGGGGCATTCTAATAACGAAACGATTCTATATCGATCCATCTGATCCATATTTTCTATCTTATCTAGTTCCTGATGTAATTAATGAAAAAGGTCAATTTAATATAGAAATACTTAACGCTAACACAAATTTGTATATATTTCTGTAATGCATTTACATAGCGTTGTAAAAATTGAAGCAACGTAAATTACCCCTAAAATATGTTTTCAATACTATTTTTAAGTTTTGAGTAGCTGGTCTATTTTTCCAACAGCATGAATTTAAATTCCCAAATTACTGAAGACTTAACTTTCGTACTTAGCGGCGTTTTAGCTAATGCAGGGCAGCGAAGCTGTCAGTCGTCATTCCACAAAAAAATACTACACTATTCAAGAGACCGTTCATACACAGGGTGAATCGTTGGCCCAAAGACATGTCCCAATGTGTGGATCAACTCTTTGGCCTCAACTTTGCATGGTACATTTTTGCTAGGTCAACTTTGGCGCTAATGTATGGGTGGATCCGTGGTCACGCAAAAAGTGCAAGTTTTTCGCTCTTGCTACGCAATACCAACCATTAAAACCACAATATATTGTCTTGTGCGCTGGTTGAATCCAGATCGCTTTTTATATGACGCGTCATAATAATATTGTGGTATATTTATACTCTAATGTCATGAAGGTCACTCCAATATTTAAACTCCGACAGTTGTTGTATTATGTCGATAATTTAGCGACGCTAATTCTAAAGGTAGCTGTGCTCTGGCATATGCAACTATTATATATTTAGGTTCCTAAATATATATTTAGATTATGGGGACCTAATCTCGGCTATGATATTCCAAAGTGATTAATCTACTTAATCAATTTATTTATTTTATCTCTACTTCTAAGATAAAAATGTAGTTTATCTTTTGCATTTTTAACAGCTATTTACTTACTTACTCTTTCTTCAAGAATGTATAATGTAACTACTACTATTCTAAAAATGTTTTTACATCACAATTCTCTGATTAAAATGAATTATTTTTTGTTACTTACTTATTTATTTCGGTCTATTAAAAGTTGGTTTATGTTTAAACTGTCGCTTCTTTATTTTATTAAAAAGACGTGTCCAGGTTTAGTTTTGTTTAATGAGTTGGCTTTTTTTTCTCGTTTTTTTTTTTCATTTTATGAGGCAGGTACTATACAGATCGTATTAATTTGTTTTTTTTATTATGTAAATATTTTTTCGCGTCACAATATATTTTTGTTGAATGTTGAATTATAGCAGTGTAGAAGGGTTCTGCTTGGAGATTGGTATCCGGCAGGTACTTCGTTCAGGATCGAGATTAGCGGTTGATGACGTCGATTCAGGGGGAGGGGGGGACGAAGAGGTGATTCGGGTCGCTAGCGCGACGTAATATCGAACAACGCCATCCAGACTATGTTGCATGACGTCTTATGTCTTTGGTTGACTCCGAATATTCCCGCGAGTCAAAAGACTACACCGTCATCTAGTGTCAAGTAGCAACGAACTAATCTCGAAACGAACGTAATTTTTCGTGATTTGGTTGCGATTGAATATTACTTTTTTCTATCATTGATCGCAACCAGATACCAATGTTAAAAAGTGTAGATTGTAAGCGAAATAACTTAAACATAGCAATTGTAAAAATATAAGTAATTTAGATTTAGTAACAACAACATGCGTGTATCTATGTAAAAAATATTAACTGATATGATAGTAGTACCTATAAATTTGTTATAAATGTAATCTTGGAGATCAATAAAGGTTATTTAAAAGAAGAGTCTTTACTTGAGCCCTTCCTGGATCATCACAATCTTCATAACAAACACCCCTACATCTACATCTACATCTTCACAAGAATAATCCTGGATGGAGTTCTTACAAAAACACTGTTTTGATGAAGTTTAAAACGTGTACGTAACGTACCTAGTGTAGTTGGGAAAGGATATTAGTGAGAAGTAGCTTTGACAAATGAATATAATACTCCTTTTGCTTCCAGCAAAAGCATACCTACTCATAATCAGAGATAATATTAATGATTTATCTGAGTGTTCAGTTAAAGAATTACTCATCACTTTCATTACTTCTATAAAACAATCCTATTTTGTATTCCCGTCCATCGTAGCCAATAAAAATGATCTCATAGATACACTTAACTGTTAATGGGGAAGCTCGCCATAGCAGTACAGCATTTAATAAATAAATATGACCCCTTATTTAGTTATTTACAACAAAAATAGCTTCGTCCAAACTCTATTTTTTAAATTTCTGGTTTCTCATGTGCCAGATAAGATAAGAATTATAGCTACGGTGTAGTACTTATTCGTTGAAAAGGGTCCGAAACGTCAGGTTAAAACAAAATGTAAATAAATCGCAAAATAATCTGTAAAACGTGTCTTACTTACATAAACCTTATAGAAAGAATATAAGCAAATGTTACTAAACTTAAACTTTATTGTACGTTTCAGGCAAAACTATTTCTTAAAGATTGAATAAATCATAATGTTTTATGTTGAAAATTGCTTGATTACCCTAACGCAACTAGTATAGTATAGCCAACGATATTAAATACCCTAGATACACTGACAGCGCTCGAAAAATGTCTCGCAAAACGAGTGCTTAAACACGCCTTAAGCACTCGTTGGCTTGTAGTCGCGCGCGGACCGTGCTAGCGTCAGTATGCCGAAGTGCTCCGTGAAAAAGTGCAAAAACAATACTTTAACCACTCGAAAAAGGATGGAGTTTCGTATTTCCGGTAAGGTATTAATCCATCTTTGATAAGAGAATGCATTAGTGGTGCAAAGTTATCTTTAAACGTGCTAAAATTGTAATTTTCTAAAAAAATCTGAAGAAATCAAACGCGCGACTGGCTTTATAGTTGTCCCTTTCCCACGCGCTGCGGTCTAAATGCTTCTAACGCATTCACACAGAGTAATATTTGGAACATAGTAATGGAGTCGCATTGTACTAAAGATTATTATGGTAATTTTGGAGGAAAAGGAATGTAAATATTGTTTACAATATTCGACAAGAAATTTTATTACTAGTGGATATCGTTATAAAATATTATCTGTATCATTTCAGATTTCCGAAAAATGAAATAAAAAGAGAAAAGTGGCGAAACTATTGTCTAATCAAGACAATTTATTTTCAGATCGATCAAACAACATCACCCGGAAATGCTGTACTGTCAACACCAAACATAGAAAGTTCAATGAGTTCGCTATCGAGCACATCCAGTACCAGCATACTTAAAGCACAGTCAATAGATTCACAGCTAGTCCACGCGGGCTAAGCCGCTGGCGGAAAGCTAGTTAATAATAGAACTAGTTAGTCATAAACAAGTAAAGGTTTTTGGAAATTACTGTTTAATAATCGATTTTATAAGGCCGAGGTATGAAAATATATGGAAGTAAAATCAAATTCTCAACAACAAAATCTAAAAAAAATCCGATGTCACGCGATGTTACACGAAAATGTCACAGGGCGACCGGCGATGTCACACGATGTGACCCGAAGACGCATCGGTCATTTTCTGACACATTCAACCGAGTATTGTTAAGGTGTATTGTAGTATGTATGTATTATGGAGACTATTGTTTATATTTCTATGGTTTTGTTATGTATTTCAACAGATTCATTGTATAATTAATAAAAATTAATGTATCATACATGCCTTTAGTATCATAAAAAATACATTCATTTATCCTTATTCCCTAACACCGACGACGACTCTTCTTACTCTGTTCTAGATAAAAAAATTATATGATTTCCAAACAGCGCAAGCAGAACTAAACCTTATATCTATTGTTTTACAGGCTACATTGTCTTTACAGCAATAATGCAATAAAATTTTATGAGCTTGTTGCCTGCGTACATTCAAAAATGTCATAACTCTGGGTCTCTGGGATGAGTACATTTAAAGTGAGATCGTATTTTAGTGATTTAAGGTCAACTTTTGAATATTAAAATTAAAGTTGATATTATTTTTGTTCTACAAGTCCCTCCCGCCGTTGCAACTACTTTCGGGACAGTTTTGAAGGCGGTTTTCTATGCAATGTTGCTTCTAGGGTATTTAAATTCGTTGAGTATAGCACTCACGTCGTGCAAAAAATCGGTTGTAGTTGTGAATTCCTGCTTTAACCCCTCAATGCGGTCGCGAATCATATTGTCTATGTCTGTTTTCATGGAGGAGCGCAGATTATTTATGTAATACGAAAGAAAAGAATTCAGTTTTTCATCCATAAGTTGCGAAATTTTTCCGTAGTTATTAATAATAATAATAATTCTTTAATGCACAAGTACAATATTACATAAAATACAATAACAATAAATTAAACTTTAAGCAGATTGCATTGTGCAAATTGTAGATTGAAACGCACGAAAATTTTGCAGGGGTCCCCAAACTAGGCAGAGCCTGTGACTTGGGAGAACCAATAAACAACTATACCTAGTTCACACTAAAAGTTTTGCGTAGCTGGCCACCCGTAAATGTTTGAATTTCGAATGTTATATTTTTTTAAAACATGAAATCTCATTAGTTAATGAAAATAAATTCTGGCGGGATGTCACTTGTCAATTGTTTTTTATCTCAAATTGAAGTTCGTTGTCCGTCGCAAAAATGGAACGAACACGAAAAGATTTTAGGGCGATGATTTTTTATGATTTTAAAAGTTCGCTTTCTCCGCAAGATTGCGCTGCTCGTCTTCAAAATGCTTTTGGGAGAGAAGCACCACATCTGAGCACTGTAAGGCGTTGGTATGCTGAATTTGATCGCGGCCGTGTTTCTCTCCATGATGAAATTCGTGAAGGTCGACCCTCAACTGCGATCACGGAGGAAAATGTGGCTACAGTCAGACGACTAATTGAAGAAAATCGGCGTATCACTTATGAGGAGATTCGAGGACATTTGGGGATTGGTATGAGCCAAATTCAGAAAATTATACATGATCATTTAAAAGTTAGGAAACTTTGTTGCCGATGGATTCCTCACGAACTCACTCCAGAACAAAAACGGAATCGTGTGGATTGGTGTAAAGAAATGCTATTAAAGTACAATCACGGACATTCTAATGCTGTGTATGACATCGTAACAGGTGATGAAACATGGATATATTGTTATACTCCAGAAAAAAAGCAAAAATCTTCTGTGTGGGTGTTTGAAGGTGAGAGCAAACCAACAAAATTGAGGCAAACGAGAAGCGTGGGCAAACAAATGAATGCGTTTTTTTTCTCCAAGACGGGTCCTGTCTGCACGATCCCACTTGAGCAACAAAAAACCGTTAATGCTGAATGGTACACCACTATGTGTTTACCCAATGTCTCAGAAAAAGTAAGGGAAAAACGACCTAGAAGTCGCATTTTGTTGCACCACGACAATGCTTCGGCGCACACCGCGAAAAAAACAAAGTCATGTTTGGCTTCTGAAAACATAGAGCTCGTGACCCATCCCGCACACAGTCCAGACCTAGCACCTTGCGATTTCTTCATTTTCCCAAAAATCAAAGATTTAATGCGAGGTTCGACATTTACGGGGCCAGAAGAGGCAGTGATTGCGTTCAACCAGCACGTAGAAAACATACCCTCAGACCAATGGTCCTCGTGTTTCCAAAAATGGTTTGAACGGATGAAAAAGTGTTTAAAATGCAACGGAGAATACTTTGAAAAGCAGTAAATATAATATTATACAATTTAATTGTTTTATTTATGAGTTACGCAAAACTTTCAGTTTGGCCCACGTATGAATACCCAATAATAAAAAATAAAATAAAAAACTTATCTTACTTAAAAAGATTTAAAATTACAAAGCAGCTATTTCTAATGCTATAACAAAATCGAAAAATACAACAATAAATAACAAACTATGCATCAACTCGTCATAATAATTTCAGTAGTGTCATAATCCAGCGTTAACAGCCATTTTACCAGAAACGATTTAGCTTCCGCGACAGTGCATGCCATGATGTTGCAAGAACGCAAAACGGAGTTGTAAATTTTTGCCCGAATGCGGTCCCCAAATCTACACCCGAACTGAGTGTTAACTGTGGGAAGAGGGAGAGCAAAAACTCGTTTTTCTAAAAGAGCCTTATACTGTTCCGAACAAATCAGTCTCTTGTGAGCTAGGAGAGAAGTTTTTAGGATGAAGATTTGCCGTACAGTAAGAACTTGAGTTTCTCTGTGGAGGTCTTCTGTGGGATATCTGTACGGTTTCTTAAAAGCTATTTTAAGAAGAGACCTGATCCACCGTTCAGCTGCCAGAAGAGTAGTCTTAGCAGCACTACCCCAGACCGGTACACAGTAACTGACAACCGATTCAGCTAGCGCCTTGTAAATCATAAGAAGTAAGTCCCTGTTGGCAATATCTCGGAGTATCTTAAAGATACCGGAAAGCTTCCTGATTCTTTTAGTTAGTTGTTGGATGTGCTCTTTAAAATTTAAATGTTCGTCGACCATGACCCCCAGGTATTTGGTGACTGAGGTTCGGTATATGGACTCGCATTCACATGGTTGAGGTGAGGCCGGGCTACAGGTGTGTATTCTCATTTTATCCAAACATGTGGAGCCAGACGCTGCAGTAATGTGAAAACAAATGAAGTTCGTTTTATTATAATTTAGCGTAAGCAGATTTTTATTAAGCCAATTGCAAACTACCGACATTCCATCTTGAGCGGATTGACATGCGCTTGACCAGTTGTTACATGTGAACAGAATTGCAGTATCGTCGGCGTAACATAGAATCTCAGCATTTGGTAGACTCAGATCGTGTAGGTCGTTCATGCAGATTATAAATAGCATTGGACCAAAAATGCTTCCCTGAGGGACACCGAAATGTATGGGAAGTTCTTTACTTTTATACTGTCCCACTCTTGTAAGCTGTCTTCTGCCTGTAAGATAACTTCTGAACCAATCAAGCGCAAGCCCCCTAATACCCAGACCCTCAAGCTTTTGGTTCAGTAGTCGTCTGAGATACGCCTCTAGACGTAGTTGCGGCATTTTTCTGATCATTACGACCGTCCGATCTATCTGCGCCGATTGGGTCCTGATCAAATGACTTGTTCATCGCGTCATCCACTGTCGGCAGTTGATTGAGGAGAACTGGGGTGTTACAAGTAACCCTATTTTTACGTTTCGTTATGTTAGTGCAGGCAGGTCATACCCCAGATGAAAGGAATTCCTTGGACAGAAATAAGAATTGGTTACTGCTTATATTCAAACATTTATAATGATAATCGTGTTTGCACATTCGACAGTGTAAGCAGCTATTATCTTCAAGATTCTGATTACAGGCATTGCAATTGGGATGATGACACCTATCTTAAGTATTGTCAAGAACATGGTGTTTAAAAAACATAGACCCCATGAAGTTAATACAAACAAATATTTCAAAAAAGCTGTAGAAACCAATTTTTAAACACACAAAACGCAATAAATATTCGGTCAATTGACTCCGATTTCTGACACATGACCGTGACGTCACAATCATTTATTACCATACGAAATCTATGAAGACAGACCGTTTTGACAGATAATAAAAAGTACGTCAACGATTGGTGGTGTCGTCTAGCCAATTCATTGTTATAGGACACGCAGCGACCTCTATTGATGAGTGTAGAAATGAGATAATGTCAGCGGATGACTTGTATGAAACGGTTGCCAGACGGGGCGGAGATGCGCCGGCGCTGGTGGATGGTGTTGCGCACTAAATACAATAGATGGCGCCGCACTAACGCAACAAACGAGATTGCCACTAATTGAGTTCTATGTTTGTGCGATAATATGTAGGTAAATTGTTTATTTAAAATTTTGACACTAGGCGAGTTCTGAGTTTTTACATAAAGAAATTAACACTTAAATCACCACTGTTCGTCGAGATAACATTTGATGAGCGCACTTAGGTATCAATGAACGCAAATCACAAGCACAGACATTAATGTACAAGAAATATACGAAGTTATCAATATTGAAAGTAGGACGATTGCAAAGCACTTTGTAACTCCACCAGCGCCACCTGGCGAAAAAAAGAAGTTTCTAGTCTATGGTGTTTCTAGTCTATGGTGTTTCAGTCTATGGTGTTTCTAGTTCTTGATGTTTCTACTCTATGGTGTTTCTAGTCTGTGGTATTTCTAGTCTATGGTGTATCACGACTATGATGTTTCTAGTCTATGTGAGTCTAGTCTATGGTGTTTCAGCCTATGGTGTTTCTAGTCTATGGTGTTTCTAGTTCTTGATGTTTCTAGTCTATGGTGTTTCTAGTCTGTGGTATTTCACGTCTATGGAGTATCCAGACTATGGTGTTTCTGGTGTTTTTAGTCTATAGTGTTTCAAGTCTTTGGTGTTTCTAGTCTATGGTGTTCCTAGTCTATAGTGTCGGTATTCTATGGTGTTTCTAGTCTATGGTGTTCCTAGTCTATGGTGTTTCAAGTCTATGGTGTTCTAGTTTATGGTGTCGGTATTCTATGGTGTTTCTTGTCTATGGTGTTTCTAGTATATGGTGTTTCTATTCTATGGTGTTTCTGGTCTATGGTGTTTCTACTCTATGGTGTTTCTAGTCTATGGTGTTTCTAGTCTATGTGATTCTAGTCTATGGTGTTTCAGCCTATGGTGTTTCTAGTTAATAATGTTCTAGTCTAAAGTGATTCTAGTCTATAGTGATTCTAGTCTATGGTGTTTCTAGTCTATGGTGTTTCTTGTCTATGGTGTTTCTAGTCTTTGGTGTTTCTAGTTTTTGGTGTTTTAGTTTATGATGATTCTAGTTTATGGTGTTTCTAGTCCATGGTGTTTCTAGTCTATGGTGTTTCAAGTCTATGGTGTTTCTAATCCATGGTGTTTCTCGTCTAAGGTGTTTCTAGTTAATAATGTTCTAGTCTATAGTGATTCTAGTCTATGGTGTTTCTAGTCTATGGTGTTTCTAGTCTATGGTGTTTCTTGTCTATGGTGTTTCTAGTCTTTGGTGTTTCTAGTTTATGGTGTTTTTAGTCCATGGTGTTTCTAGTTTTTGGTGTTTCTTGTCTATGGTGACTCTAGTCTATGGTGTTTCTAGTCTATGGTGTTTCTTGTCAATAATGTTCTAGTCTATAGTGTTTTTCGTCCATGGTATTTCTTGTCTTTGATATTTCTAGTCTATGGTGTTTCTAGTCTATGTGATTCTAGTCTATGGTGTTTCAGCCTATGGTGTTTCAAGTATATGGTGTTCTAGTTTATTGTGTCGGTATTTTATGGTGTTTCTAGTATATGGTGTTTCAAGTCTATGGTGTTTCTAGTCTATGGTGTTTCTAGACTATGGTGTTTCTAGTCTATGGTGTTTCAGTCTATGGTGTTTCTAGTCTGTAATATTTCTAGTCTTGGGTATTTCTTGTCTATGGTGTTTCTAGTATATGGTGTTTCTAGTCTATGGTGTTTCTAGTCTATGGTGTTTCTAGTCTGTGTGATTCTAGTCTATGGTGTTCCAGCCTATGGTGTTTCTAGTCTATGGTGTTTGTAGTCTATGGTGTTTCTAGTCCATGGTGTTTCTAGTCTATGGTGTTTTTAGTCTATGGTGTTTCTAGTCTGTGATATTTCTAGTCTAGGGTATTTCTTGTCTATGGTGTATCTAGACTATTGTGTTTCTAGTCTATTGTGTTCTAGTCTATGATGTCGTTGTATTATGGTGTTTCTAGTCTATAGTGTTTCTAGTCTTTGGTGTTTCTAGTCTATAGTGTTTTTAGTCCATGGTGTTTCTAGTCTATGTTGTTCTAAGTCTATGATGTTCTTGTCTATGGTGTCGGTTTTCTATGGTGTTTCTTGTCTATGGTGACTGTAGTCCATGGTGTTAATAGTCTTTGGTGTTTCTAGTTCTTGATGTTTCTAGTCTATGGTGTTTCTAGTCTGTGGTGTGTCTAGTCTATGGAGTATCCAGACTATTGTGTTTCTAGTCTATGTGAGTCTAGTCTATGGTGTTTCAGCCTATGATGTTTCTAGTCTATGATGTTTCTAGTCTATGTTGTTTCTAGACAATGGTGTTTCTAGTCCATTGTGTTTCTAGTATATGATGTTTCTAGTATATGGTGTTTCAGTCTATGGTGTTTCTAGTCTGTGATGTTTCTAGTCTATGGTGTTTTTAGTCCATGGTGTTTCTAGTCTATGGTGTTCCAAGTCTATGATGTTCTAGTCTATGGTGTCGGTTTTCTGTGGTGTTTTTAGTCTATGGTGTTTCTTGTCTATGGTGACTGTAGTCTTTTGTGTTTCTAGTCTGTGGTGTTTCTAGTCTATGGAGTATCCAGACTATGGTGTTTCTAGTCTATGTGAGACTAGTCTATGGTGTTTTAGCCTATGGTGTTTCTCGTCTATGTTGTTTCTAAACAATGGTGTTTCTAGTATTTGATGTTTCTAGTATATGGAGTTTCTAGTCTAAGGTGTTTCAGTCTATGGTGTTTCTAGTCTGTGATGTTTCTAGTCTATGGTGTTTCTAGTCTATGGTGTTTCTAGTCTGTGGTATTTCTAGTCTATTGTGTATATAGACTATTGTGTTTCTAGTCTATTGTGTTCTTATCTATGATGTCAATCTCTATTTTTTAAATTTCTGGTTTCTCATGTGCCAGATAAAATAAGAATTATAGCTACGGTGTAGTACTTATTCGTTGAAAAGGGTCCGAAACGTCAGGTTAAAACAAAATGTAAATAAATCGCAAAATAATCTGTAAAACGTGTCCTACTTACATAAACCTTATAGAAAGAATATAAGCAAATGTTACTAAACTTAAACATTGTACGTTTCAGGCAAAACTATTTCTTAAAGATTGAATAAATCATAATGTTTTATGTTGAATAATTGCTTGATTACCCTAACGCAACTAGTATAGTATAGCACTCACGTCGAGCAAAAATTCGGTTGTCTATGTCTGTTTTCATGGAGGAGCGCAGTTTATGGTGTTTCAGCCTATGGTGTTTCAAGACAATGGTGTTTCTAGTATATGATGTTTCGAGTATATGGTGTTTCTAGTCTATGGTGTTTCAGTCTATGGTGTATCTAGTCTGTGATGTTTCTAGTCTATGGTGTTTCTAGTCTGTGGTATTTCTAGTCTATGGTGTATCTAGACTATTGTGTTTCTAGTCTATTGTGTTCTAGTCTATGATGTCGTTGTATTATGGTGTTTCTAGTCTATGGTGTTACTATAGTGTTTCTAGTCTTTGGTGTTTCTAGTCTATGGTGTTTTTAGTCCATGGTGTTTCTAGTTTATGGTGTTCCAAGTCTATGATGTTCTAGTCTATGGTGTCGGTATTCTATGGTGTTTCTAGTCTATGGTGTTTTTTGTCTATGGTGACTGTAGTCTATGGTGTTTCTAGTCTTTGTTGTTTCTAGTCTATAGTGATTCTAGTCTATGGTGTTTCTAGTCTATGGTGTTTCTTGTCTATGGTGTTTCTAGTCTTTGGTGTTTCTAGTTTGTTGTTTTAATAATGTTTTTGTCTATGTGATTCTAGTCTATGGTGTTTCAGCCTATGGTATTTCTAGTCTATGGTGTTTCCAAGTCTATGATTTTTCTTGTCAATGGTGTTCCTAGCATATGGTGTTTCAAGTCTATGGTGTTCTAGTTTATGGTGTCGGTATTCTATGGTGTTTCTAGTATATGGTGTTTCTATTCTATGGTGTTTCTAGTCTATGGTGTTTCTAGTCTATGGTGTTTCTGGTCTATGGTGTTTCTAGTCTATAGTGTTTCTAGTCTATGAGATTCTAGTCTATGGTGTTTCAGCCTATGGTGTTTCTAGTCTATGTTGTTTCTAGACAATGGTGTTCCTAGTCTATGGTGTTTCTAGTAAATAATGTTCTAGTCTATAGTGATTCTAGTCTATGGTGTTTCTAGTCTATGGTGTTTCTAGTCTATGGTGTTTCTAGTCTATGGTGTTTCTAGTCTATGGTGTTTCTTGTCTATGGTGTTTCTAGTCTTTGGTGTTTCTTGTCTATGGTGTTTCTAGTCTGTGATGTTTCTAGTCTATGGTGTTTCTAGTCTTTGGTGTTTCTAGTCTATGGTGTTTTTAGTCTATGGTGATTCTAGTCTATGGTGTCGGTATTCTATGGTGTTTCTAGTCTATGGTGTTCGTAGTCTATGGTGTTCTAGTTTATGGTGTCGGTATTCTATGGTGTTTCTAGTATATGGTGTTTCTATTCTATGGTGTTTCTGGTCTATGGTGTTTCTAGTCTATCGTGTTTCTAGTCTATGTGATTCTAGTCTATGGTGTTTCTAGTCTATGGTGTTTTAGTCTATGTTGTTTCTAGACAATGGTGTTTCTAGTCTATGGTGTTTTTAGTTAATAATGTTCTTGTCTATAGTGATTCTAATCTATGGTGTTTCTTGTCTATAGTGTTTGGTGTTTTTAGTCTATGTTGTCTGTCGTCTATGGTGTTTCAGTCTATGGTGTTTCTAGTCTGTGATGTTTCTAGTCTATGGTGTTTCTAGTCTGTGGTATTTCTAGTCTATGGTGTATCTAGACTATTGTGTTTCTAGTCTATTGTGTTCTAGTCTATGATGTCGTTGTATTATGGTGTTTCTAGTCTATGGTATTTCTATAGTGTTTCTAGTCTTTGGTGTTTCTAGTCTATGGTGTTTTTAGTCCATGGAATTTCTAGTCTATGGTGTTTCTAGTCTACGGTGTTTCTAGTCTATGGTGTTTCTAATCCATGGTGTTTCTCGTCTAAGGTGTTTCTAGTTAATAATGTTCTAGTCTATAGTGATTCTAGTCTATGGTGTTTCTAGTCTATGGTGTTTCTTGTTTATGGTGTCTTTAGTCCATGGTGTTTGAGTGTATGGTTTTTCTAGTCTATGGTGTTTCTTGTCTATGGTGTTTCTAGTCTATGGTGTTTCTTGTCTATGGTGTTTCTAGTCTATGGTGTTTCTTGTCTATGGTGTTTCTAGTCTTTGGTGTTTCTAGTTTATGGTGTTTCTTGTCTATGGTGTTTTTAGTCTTTGGTGTTTCTAGTTTATGGTGTTTTTAGTCTATAGTGTTTCTAGTCTTTGGTGTTTCTAGTCTATGGTGTTTCTTGTCTACGGTGTCGGTATTCTATGGTGTTTCTAGTCTATGGTGTTTCTAATCCATGGTGTTTCTCGTCTAAGGTGTTTCTAGTTAATAATGTTCTAGTCTATAGTGATTCTAGTCTATGGTGTTTCTAGTCTATGGTGTTTCTAGTCTGTGGTATTTCTAGTCTATGGTGTATCTAGACTATTGTGTTTCTAGTCTATTGTGTTCTAGTCTATGATGTCGTTGTATTATGGTGTTTCTAGTCTATGGTATTTCTATAGTGTTTCTAGTCTTTGGTGTTTCTAGTCTATGGTGTTTTTAGTCCATGGATTTTCTAGTCTATGGTGTTTCTAGTCTACGGTGTTTCTAGTCTATGGTGTTTCTTATCCATGGTGTTTCTCGTCTAAGGTGTTTCTAGTTAATAATGTTCTAGTCTATAGTGATTCTAGTCTATGGTGTTTCTAGTCTATGGTGTTTCTTGTTTATGGTGTCTTTAGTCCATGGTGTTTGAGTGTATGGTTTTTCTAGTCTATGGTGTTTCTTGTCTATGGTGTTTCTAGTCTATGGTGTTTCTTGTCTATGGTGTTTCTAGTCTATGGTGTTTCTTGTCTATGGTGTTTCTAGTCTTTGGTGTTTCTAGTTTATGGTGTTTCTTGTCTATGGTGTTTTTAGTCTTTGGTGTTTCTAGTTTATGGTGTTTTTAGTCTATAGTGTTTCTAGTTTTTGGTGTTTCTAGTCTATGGTGTTTCTTGTCTACGGTGTCGGTATTCTATGGTGTTTCTAGTCTATGGTGTTTCTAATCCATGGTGTTTCTCGTCTAAGGTGTTTCTAGTTAATAATGTTCTAGTCTATAGTGATTCTAGTCTATGGTGTTTCTAGTCTATGGTGTTTCTTGTTTATGGTGTCTTTAGTCCATGGTGTTTGAGTGTATGGTTTTTCTAGTCTATGGTGTTTCTTGTCTATGGTGTTTCAAGTCTATGGTGTTTCTTGTCTATGGTGTTTCTAGTCTATGGTGTTTCTTGTCTATGGTGTTTCTAGTCTATGGTGTTTCTTGTCTATGGTGTTTCTAGTCTTTGGTGTTTCTAGTTTATGGTGTTTCTTGTCTATGGTGTTTTAGTCTTTGGTGTTTCTAGTTTATGGTGTTTTTAGTCTATAGTGTTTCTAATCTTTGGTGTTTCTAGTCTATGGTGTTTCTTGTCTACGGTGTCGGTATTCTATGGTGTTTCTAGGCTATGGTGTTCCTTGTCTATGGTGTTTCTAGTATATGGTGTTTCTATTCTGTGGTGTTTCTGGTCTATGGTGTTTCTAGTCTATGGTGTTTCTAGTCCATGTGATTCTAGTCTATGGTGTTTCTAGTCTATGGTGTTTCTAGTCTATGTTGTTTCTAGACGATGGTGTTTCTAGTCTATGGTGTTTCTAGTTAATAAGGTTCTAGTCTATAGTGATTCTAGTTAATAATGTTCTAGTCTATAGTGATTCTAGTCTTTGGTGTTTCTAGATTATGGTGTTTCTAGTCTATGGTGTTTCTTGTCTATGGTGTTTCTTGTCTTTGGTGTTTTTAGTTTATGGTGTCTGTAGTCTATGGTGTTTCTTGTCTATGGTGTTTCTAGTCTTTGGTGTTTTTAGTCAATGGTGTCTGTAGTCTATGGTGTTTCTAGTCTATGGTGTTACTTGTCTATGGTGACTGTAGTCTATGGTGTTTCTTGTCTATGGTGTTTATAGTATATGGTGTTTCTAGTCCATGGTGTTTCTAGTCTATGGTGTTTCTTGTCTTGGGTGTTTCTTGTCTATGGTGTTTCTAGTCTATGTTGTTTCTAGACAATGGTGTTTCTAGTCTATGGTGTTTCTAGTTAATAAGGTTCTAGTCTATAGTGATTCTAGTTAATAATGTTCTAGTCTATAGTGATTCTAGTCTATGGTGTTTCTAGATTATGGTGTTTCTAGTCTATGGTGTTTCTTGTCTATGGTGTTTCTAGTCTTTGGTGTTTTTAGTCTATGGTGTCTGCAGTCTATGGTGTTTCTTGTCTATGGTGTTTCTAGTCTTTGGTGTTTTTAGTCAATGGTGTCTGTAGTCTATGGTGTTTCTAGTCTATGGTGTTACTTGTCTATGGTGACTGTAGTCTATGGTGTTTATAGTCTATGGTGTTTATAGTATATGGTGTTTCTAGTCCATGGTGTTTCTAGTCTATGGTGTTTCTAGTCTTGGGTGTTTCTTGTCTATGGTGTTTCTAGTCTTTGGTGTTTCTATATTATGGTGTTTCTAGTCTATGTTGTTTCTAGATAATGGTGTTTCTAGTCTATGGTGTTTCTAGTCTGTGATGTTTCTAGTATCAATAATATTTTGTTTCTAGTCTATTGTGTTCTAGTCTATGATGTCGTTGTATTATGGTGTTTCTAGTCTATGGTGTTTCTAGTCTATAGTGTTTCTAGTCTTTGGTGTTTCTAGTCTATGGTGTTTTTAGTCTATGGTGTTTCTAGTCTATGGTGTCGGTATTCTATGGTGTTTCTAGTCTATGGTGTTCGTAGTCTATGGTGTTCTAGTTTATGGTGTTTCTAGTCTACGGTGTCGGTATTCTATGGTGTTTCTAGTTTCAGCCTATGGTGTTTCAAGTATATGGTGTTCTAGTTTATTGTGTCGGTATTTTATGGTGTTTCTAGTCTATGGTGTTCAAGTCTATGGTGTTTCTAGTCTATGGTGTTTCTAGTCTATGGTGTTTCTAGACTATGGTGTTTTTAGTCCATGGTGTTTCTAGTCTATGTTGTTCTAAGTCTATGATGTTCTAGTCTATGGTGTCGGTTTTCTATGGTGTTGCTAGTCTATGGTGTTTCTTGTCTATGGTGACTGTAGTCTATGGTGTTTCTAGTCTGTGGTGTTTCTAGTTCTTGATGTTTCTAGTCTATGGTGTTTCTAGTCTGTGGTGTAGACACACCACAGACTAGTCTATGGAGTATCCAGACTATGGTGTTTCTAGTCTATGTGAGTCTAGTCTATGGTGTTTCAAGTCTATGGTGTTTCTAGTCTATGGTGTTTCTAGTCTATGGTGTTTCAGCCTATGGTGTTTCTAGTCTATGTTGTTTCTAGACAATGGTGTTTCTAGTCTATGGTGTTTCTAGTATATGATGTTTCTTGTATATGGAGTTTCTGGTCTATGGTGTTTCAGACTATGGTGTTTCTAGTCCATGTTGTTTCTAGACAATGGTGTTTCTAGTCTATGGTGTTTCTAGTATATGATGTTTCTAGTATATGGAGTTTCCAGTCTATGGTGTTTCTAGTCTGTGATGTTTCTAGTCTATGGTGTTTCTAGTCTATGGTGTTTCTAGTCTGTGGTATTTCTAGTCTATGGTGTATCTAGACTATTGTGTTTCTAGTCTTTTGTGTTCTAATCTATGATGTCAATCTCTATTTTTTAAATTTCTGGTTTCTCATGTGCCAGATAAGATAAGAATTATAGCTACGGTGTAGTACTTATTCGTTGAAAAGGGTCCGAAACGTCAGGTTAAAACAAAATGTAAATAAATCGCAAAATAATCTGTAAAACGTGTCTTACTTACATAAACCTTATAGAAAGAATATAAGCAAATGTTACTAAACTTAAACTTCGTACGTTTCAGGCAAAACTATTTCTTAAAGATTGAATAAATCATAATGTTTTATGTTAAAAATTGCTTGATTACCCTAACGCAAATAGTATAGTATAGCACTCACGTCGAGCAAAAAATCGGTTGTCTATGTCTGTTTTCATGGAGGAGCGCAGATTATGGTGTTTCAGCCTATGGTGTTTCTAGTCTATGTTGTTTCTAGACAATGGTGTTTCTAGTCTATGGTGTTTCTAGTATATGATGTTTCTAGTATATGGTGTTTCTAGTCTATGGTGTTTCAGTCTATGGTGTTTCTAGTCTGTGATGTTTCTAGTCTATGGTGTTTCTAGTCTGTGGTATTTCTAGTCTATGGTGTATCTTGACTATTGTGTTTCTAGTCTATTGTGTTCTAATCTATGATGTCGTTGTATTATGGTGTTTTTAGTCTATGGTGTTTCTATTCTATGGTGTTTCTAGTAAATAATGTTCTAGTTTATAGTGATTCTAGTCTATAGTGATTCAAGTCTATGGTGTTTCTAGTCTATGGTGTTTCTAATCTATGGTGTTTCTTGTCTATGGTGTTTCTAGTCTTTGGTGTTTGTAGTTTATGGTGTTTCAGCCTATGGTGTTTCTAGTCTATGGTGTTTCTAGTCTATGGTGTTTCTAGTGTAGGGTGTTTCTTGTCTATGGTGTTTCTAGTCTTTGGTGTTTCTAGTTTATGGTGTTTTTAGTCCATGGTGTTTTAGTGTATGGTGTTTCTAGTCTATGGTGTTTCTAGTCTATGGTGTTTCAGGTCAATGTTGTTTCTAGTCTATAGTGTTTCTAGTGTTTGGTGTTTCTAGTTTATGATGTTTTTAGTCCATGGTGTTTCTAGTCCATGGTGTTTCTAGTCTATGGTGTTTCTAGTCTATGGTGTTTCTTGTTTATGGTTTTTTTAGTCCTATGTGTTTTAGTGTATGGTGTTTCTAGTCTATGGTGTTTCTAGTCTTTGGTGTTTCTAGTCTATGGTGTTTCTAGTCTAAGGTGTTTCTATTCTATGGTGTTTCTGGTCTATGGTGTTTCTTGTCAATGGTGTTTTTAGTCTTTGGTGTTTCAGTTTATGGTGTTGTTAGTCCATGATGATTCTAGTTTATGGTGTTTCTAGTCTATGGTGTTTCTAGTCTATGGTGTTTCTAATCCATAGTGTTTCTCGTCTAAAGTGTTTCTAGTTAATAATGTTCTAGTCTATAGTGATTCTTGTCTATGGTGTTTCTAGTCTATGGTGTTTCTAGTCCATGGTGTTTCTTGTCTATGATGTTTCTAGTCTTTGGTGTTTTTAGTTTATGGTGTTTCTAGTCTGTGATGTTTCTAGTCTATGGTGTTTCAGCCTATGGTGTTTCTAGGCTATTGTGTTTCTAGTCCATTGTGTTACTAGTCTATTGTGTTTCTAGTCTATGGTATTTCTAGTCTATGGTGTTTCTAGTCTTTTGTGTTTCTAGTCTATGGTGTTTCAGGTCAATGTTGTTTCTAGTCTATGGTGTTTCAAGTCTAGGGTATTACTTGTCTATGATGTTTCTAGTATATGGTGTTTCTAGTCTATGGTGTTTCTAGTCTATGGTGTTTCTAGTCTATAGTGTTTTAAGTCTATGGTGTTCTAGTCTATGGTGTCGGTATTTTATGGTGTCGGTATTCTATGGTGTTTCTAGTCTATGGTGTTTCTCGTCTAAGGTATTTCTTGTCTATGGTGTTTCTAGTATATGGTGTTTCTAGTCTATGTAATATAATAATAATAATAAATCATTTATTCAGTTTCAATGAACAAAAGTTAATACATTAGAGCTTAAAATTACACCGAGATAGAAGACTTCCTTTGCCTGAACTAGGTTAAACCTGTATCTCAGGCTAGAAAGAGCTTATATTTCTTGCTTTTGAGTAATAACTAGTAAACAAAACATGAAACTACAAAATATTTACACACTAAGTAATTAATATCATCAATATAAAACTAGGTTAGTAAAGGTTGATGCATTTTAACTGCAACTAAATCAGCATTTTTCTATAGTTCAGTGAGTCAAGGGCGTCAGCAGTTTTAATTTCTAATCTAGGTCAATAATTGACTTGCTAACATCACGTATAGGTGTTTTTCTGATTCTATTTAATTAAAATTAGGTAAAGAACTATATATAATTATCGAAAACTAGCGTTCAAAGTGAGAGTAAGTACTTAGCGAAAAAAGTTAATTAAGGTAATTCTAAAACAATAAACATAAGGTAAAAGGTATTAAGTGCCCTCATAATCAATTGAGTTTATGTAACGGGTTTCAGCAGCTTTTTTGGCAGGACAGTCGGTATCTCCTGTTTTGTGCGCGCTAGGCTTGTTGAAGCGCAGGCATGTAGCGCACTTTGGTGGTTCGGTCTTCTGCGGACAGTCCTTCATAGCATGGCCCACTTCTCCGCAATGGCCACAGGTGCTGGTGTCCTCTCGGCACGTTTTGGCTGCATGACCATACTGCTGGCATTTATAGCACCGTGTCACCAGGGTAAAATCTCTAACAGGGCAAGAGGACCAGTTAACGTAAACTCTTTCACTACTGATTAAGGCCTTACGTATGTGTGCGGGGACTTGTATGACGTAGTTGCATGTTTCAGCATCCTTTTTTCCTGACTTATGACTTAATTTAATTGTAGACAAAAATGAGTCCAGTGTCGTAGATGTAAGTTTGTCAGCTAAATTTTGGTGAAAAATGCAACTAAAAACATCAACTTCTTTCATTGATGAGGGCACTCCGATAATTACAATTCTGGGCTGGCGCTTATGCATCTCATCTACGGTAAGGCCGAAGGTCATTAGTTGCGGTGATTTCTTCAGCTTTTCGATGTCATTCTTGGTGTCGGCAGGCCTCTCTCACTCGATGTACTTGCGCGCGGTAATAGCCTACTCTCGCCGGCACCGACTGCAGTGCCGATACAGTGGGCTGCCAACAACCATCGGACGCGCTCACGACGTACTATAATTATTTGTGTTACGCTTACGATCAATTTAGTTTTCATACGAACCAAATAAGTAATCTGTGCTTGTTAAACGTTAGCTTTATTTAAGAAAAATGACTTCTTGTGGTGGTTTGTGCTGTTGATGGGTGTAGGTTGAATACTAAGAGAAATAAAACGCTTTCTTTTTTGTCTACCAGCTAATGAAGAAAATGTAATTATTACCCGGTAAGTTAGTAATTTACTTACAAAGTATAAAAAACAAACAAATTAGTAGGTGGTACCTACCGACGTAGGTAAATTGGATGAATTTAGGTAAATTGGGGTTCGGCTTTATTGAATTAAAATGTAATACCTACAGTGAAACATAGGTCAGTTACTTTATTGAAATCATACATAAGTACCTAATATACCTATTAGTCTACTTTTTACGGGCTGCGCACCACTTACGAACTGTGTGTACCTACCTACCTACCTACTCGACGTGGTGGTTTAGTCGACTAATGACTCATTAATTAGCGAAATGACTAGGTACCTACATAGTTGACAATAAAATTGACCGATTCTCGAAATGTACCTACCTACTAATAATCTACAAACGACAGATTCCACAAATGACAGATTTGTTTTAGAAAGAGATAGCAAGAGTCACAATTAAGTAGCTCATAATTCGCTTGTTATACCTAATACAAGCTGAATTTCTTATTTCACATTTGTTATTCAATAATGTTATATTATTTTAACAACAGCCTATCAAATACCATTGTAGAAAAATGTGGTTGAAATATTTTTACCGAAAGTGTCAACCTTAGTTCGATTGTCACTTGGTCTCACGTCACGTGGTCTCGCGCAGCTGCGAAGCAATAGTGACTTTAAACTCAGAGCTGTAGGTGCATTTTTGTACGTGGCAGAAAAAGTAGTCTATTAACGCTGTAGGTATCGAAATTTTTCTATGGAGTGATTTATCTGTTACGTAGTAACTATTTAGTAATCTGTGGTGTCGGTGCTAATTATAACTCCACCATTCTTTGTTTTGCGTAGTCCCCTCACGTGCAGTTTCATTTCCTCCGGTCGAATGATTGTCTGGACAAGGGTCTTAGTATCCTCGCTGGACTTTGTTTTGTCAGTAGGATAAATCGATATTGAGCTAATGTTGCTGGGTTGTACAAAGTTATTTGAACCTTTCCTTAGTATGTCAGCAAAAGAAGCTGTTTGCTGGGCAGGTCTAGAACACTCTTCGATACTCAGCTTAAGGTCTTCAATTCGCTGTGAGAACACAAATTTTTCTTTCATGTCATTCAACTTTGTATTCGCGAGAATGGTCTTCTGCTTGATGGATTGGTATTCTACGGCCAGTTGGGAAGTTCCGTGACTTACTTTTCTGCATAGGTTATGTATCCTAACTTTCTGGTCCGAATTGAGTTTTCCATCTGCAGCGATACTGCAGACCTCGTTTAGGCACAGTTCAATGGTCTTAATCCAGTTCTGGATCTCGGCCGTGGATACAACTGCAATAGTTTCATGTTCCTGCGGGGCGGGCGGTGGATGCGCGGGCGCGGGGGAGGGCGGCGGGCTGCGGCGGGTTAGGCCACTCCGATTGAAGGGGCTACCTTCCATTTCTTTTAATTATACGCACTGTACATAATAATAACGCTCAAAGAACGCGACGACATAGATTTCACGTTATATAAAAACTAGGTCGTAGTCTCGTAATTATTGTTCACTAGTTCACTATTTAAAATATCGACACGTCCGATCGCATTGTCGGCCAGAATGAATATCCCCAAATCAATGAACACTAGCTGTAAGTACAGCCATTGTCCATACCAAGTTAGACTTTTGCGATAAATAACGTCAGGATTATAAGATAACAGTGATTTGCCTTCCTAAGATATCACCGTGACTTTTCAAGAAGTAACAACGTTCTAAAGTAACGACGTTAATTTTTGTCGTTCCATCGTTCCCGTATCTATTACTGTTTCAGTCACGCACATTACAACAGAAGCGTAGGAACGTGGGTAGGAACGAACTGTCCCGAGCGCAGCCGAACGATCACACGAGCTTACGATTAGTTCCGAGTGTGGCCGAAGGCCCGATCCGCTCCAACCAAACGTCGCGTCCGTGACTAGCGTGATAAAATCGCCATAGTGACTAAAATAACCTAGGTGACAAAGTCACGGTGATTTTTCGACGTTATTTTTATGGAACGGTAACGACGGTAACGGTTATTAAAATTAACGTTTTTCCCCAAGTTTATACCAAGTAAGTAAGTGGGTATATGTTACTCGTACATGTTCAGTGTTCCACTTAAATCTAAACATATCAAACTCAAAGGTGACCTGACTGACGTAGTGATCTATCAACGCACAGGCCTAACCACTGGACGGATTGAGCTGAAATTTGTGGTGATGGTCCGTATATCCGTATCCGTATCCGCTGATATCCGAGGGAAAATAATGATCTGTATCCGTATCCTTTTCTCTTTCTCTTTGATTTCTTAACTTATAAATTTTCTACTGATAGGATGAAATGCTATTTAAAGGTGATTTGATTAGGTATTAAATTGAATTTAAGAATTTTTGGCGTAGTAAGTTACTATACCAATAGTACGCACGGCCACACGTCAAGCTAATCACTGCGGTATCTTGTGCTTGCGTAATAAGGGTGATTTTGTAACGAAAATGAGTAGCTTGATGTAGAGCCGTGTAACTCAAAGATACTAATCAACTATCTTTATAATAAGATCAAAATCATAGAATGTTATGACATAACAAATTTAAAATAACGAGAAAATCAAAACTTCAACGTCAACAGTCGTTTCAAGATCTCGTGCGCTGTCACCGATTAAGTAAGAAATGAAGATGCGTATCCGTATCAGCGGATTTCGACACCAAATATCCGTATACGGATCCGTATCCGCGGATATACATTTTTAACGTTCCAGCATATCACTAGAAATTTGGCATGCCGGTTGATGTTATTATGACGTAGGCATCCGCTAAGAACGATTTTGATTCTACCCTCAAGGGGATAAATTAGGGGATGGAAGTTTGTATGTAACTTTTTCAATTTCAAACCGATCGGACTTTTGCTGAGACGTCATAGCAGGCCTCTCTCACTCGATGTACTTGCGCGCGGTAATAGCCTACTCTCGACCGCACCGACGTCGGTGCGAATTCAGTGGGCTGCCAACAGCCGTCGGACGCGCTCACGACGCACTATAATTATTCGTGTTACGCTTACGATCAATTTGGTTTTCATACGAACCAAATAAGTAATATGTGCTTGTTGAACGTTAGCTTTATTTAAGAAAAATGACTTCTGGTGGTGGAAATTTATGTGCTGTTGATGAGTGTAGGTCGAATACTAAGAGAAATAAAATGCTTTCTTTTTTTAGTCTACCAGCTAATGAAGAAAATGTAATTATTACCCGGTAAGTTAGTAATTTATTTACAAAGTATAAAAATAAACAAATTAGTAGGTGGTACCTACGGGGTAAATTGGATAAATTCAGGTAAATTAAGGGTTCGGCTTTATTGAATTAAAATGTAATACCTACAGTGAAACATAGGTCAGTTACTTTATCGAAATAATACCTAAGTACCTATTATACCTATTAGTCTACTTTTTATGGGCTGCGCACCACCTACAAACTGTGTGTACCTACCTACCTACCTACTCGACGTGGTGGCTTAGTCGACTAATGACTAATTAATTAGCGAAATGACTAGGTAGGTAGGTACCTACGTACTGGACAATAAAATTGACCGATTCTCGAAGTGTACCTACCTACTAATAATCTACAAACGACAGATTCCACAAATGACAGATTCGTTTTAGGAAGAGATAGCAAGAGTCTATAGAGAGAATTAAGTAGCTAATAATTCGCTTGTTATACCTTATACAGGCTGAATTTCTTATTTCACATTTGTTATTCAATAATGTTATATTATTTTAACAACAGTCAATCAAATACCATTTTAGAAAAATGTGGTTGAAATATTTTTACCGAAAGTGTCAACCCTAGTTCGATTGTCACTCGGTCTCACGTCACGTGGTCTCGCGCAGCTGCAAAGCAATAGTGACTTTATACTCAGAGCTAACAATGGCCCAATCGTGAGGCTAAGTGCGGAAAAAGCCCTGCAAAACTAACTAACTAACTAACTACTCAGAGCTGCAGGTACATTATTGTACGCGGCAGAAAAAGTAGTCTATTAACGCTGTAGGTATCGATATTTTTCTATGGAGTGATTTATCTGTTACGTAGTAACTATTTAGTAATCTGTGTTCATAGTAAATATATGCATGCAAGCAAATATTTAATATGACGTAGGCGTTGCCTAAGAATTTTTTTTTTAATTCTACCCCTAAAGGTTTTATACCTTTTAATTCTACCCCTATTTTATAAAGGGGTTGCAAGTTTGTATTACTCGGTGGCGAAAAACTAAAGTCCGCTTGGCCGCTGGTAAGACATAAAGCGAAGTGAAGAAAATTACATTTGCTATTATTTTAGAAGTTTCTGCAAGTTCTCATTAAGATCGAACTAAAAATGCCCACAAACTGTATTTAAATCCATTGTGATCACTTAAAATTATATGGACCCCTCGACCACATCGGGAAGCCACCTGCCAAATTTGGAATCTCTAGACCAGTCTAGCGGTTGGGGCTGTACGTACATATCTCTGTCAGTCAGTCAGTCAGGACTTTGAATTTTATATGTATAGATAATGTTGCTTTATACATTATATTTTACTTCGTTACGGAGATATTAAAGTCATATACATAAACTTGAGCTTTTATTGAAGGCTTGCGTTCATTTTAAGACTCGAGCTCTTTTGAAGGTTCGAGCTCTTTTGAAGGCTCGAGCTCTTTTGAAGGATCGAGCTCTTTTAAAGCCTCGCGGCATGGCTCAGAGAGACTATTGAGCTCACTGAGCCTTGCCATTCCGCCTCGAGGCTTCAAAAATAGGGCTCGATGCCCCGAGTCTTGTACATCACTAGCCGAAGCACGGCAACACAGGCTGGTGGGAAAGGAATGCTCTTACACAAATAATAAATAGAGATTGTCATACTCGTAGGTCTTATTTTTGCACATGGACCAAAGATTGTGACGGAACGTGCAGTGTAGAAGTTCTAAGTTCACTCTTTTACTATTTAAATAATCTAGCCAATTTGGATAGTGCCCATCATCTGTCCTTAAGGTCAGATCCATGCAATGGACAAATCAATTTATAATTGTGTTGTCTCTGTATAAATACCATGATTGCGCGTAAATTGACGACCACTTAGCTGAAATGGTCAAGGAGTTGACTATTAACCAAGAGGACGCGGTTTCGACCCCCGCACTGTACAAACATTTGTGTGCATGAAACATGTCTGTTTGTATAAATACTTACAACACTCAGAGTGTTGTAAGTATTTATTTAAGTTTATTTGTATTACCACTGTTGATTATGATGCTTAAGCTACTTACCACGGAGTCAGATCAATGTATGTGATGTTGTTGTATATTTATAATTGTTTGCATTGAGCACAAATTTCCAGAGTTAGGTCCTACTGTTCTGAATTGTGACAGGGACAAAATCGTTTTAGATCGGAGGCTTGTTTTATAAAAACGAAGGTATTGCTGGACAAAAGTTAGAGGAGACCTATGGATTCAACAGTGAACGTTCTACATAATATAACAGAATGATCATAGCAGAAGAGATTTCGGCCGTATAGACAAACTTCCAGTCTGTTCCGGATTTAACAAACACTAGCGCCTTTGTCCACTAACCCTTCCAATTGTGATTTGTCCCACAGGGAGCTGCGCGGCAAAGAAGCGCTGTCGCGGGCGGTGCGCGCGGCGCTGGAGCGCGCGGCGGCTGCGCGTGCGCTGGACGGCCGCGAACCGGACTTCGCCGAGCTGATCGACGCGCCGCACATACTACGTAATTAAAGTCCCTTCTGTGGCGACTTCTACCGTTAATAGAAATAGAAATATTTATTTGCTCAAAACATGGTTGCAGGTACAGATACAATAATAAGTCCTCACATTTTACCAAAAATTCTTCTTCTTCTTCAGCCTGTGTAATGTATTTAAAAAGAAGACGTTTTCCTACCGAAAATCTATATTACATTAGTGGACTGTTTAGTGTTAGGAAGTTGTACATCATCATGACTACTCTTAAAGCACAAAAATTAATACCGTTTGATCCAAGCATCTCAAAAAGGCGGCGTAATGATGTTCTGGCTGTGTCTTCTGGCACCAGAACAGTGTTTGCTTGTAGGCAATTCAGTTCTCGCTCAGTGTTTCTCTATTGCAAAATAAATAGAGAAATATACATATATGGAAAAACATATTCAGAATGTTATGAATTAACTTAGCTTCACATACACGCACATTCTCACTGACACATACACACACCCTTCACACACACACACACACACACACACACACACACACACACACACACACACACACACACACACACACACACAAAGAAATGTATTATGTAGATTTAAGGCTGATTTTGTTTTGTTTTGTTTTGTTAAATTTGGGTTTATATTGTTGTTATGTGTATGTAGATAAGGAAGAGCGAGATCTCCAAACACAGGCATAACTTGCTTAAATGGAGACCTCAATCAACCATGTTATTATGTATAAGTTAAAAACGAAATAAATTATTTATTATTATTATTATTTATTATGTGGACACCCATAGTCGGGTATAGGCCTCTTCATGAGCACGCCAAGTGTTGCGGTTCCGTGCCAAAAATTATGGCATGCAAATTGTTCGTAATAGTGGCTTTAAAAATATAATAATTATATGTCCATTTAAAGTCACACATACATTATTATTTTAGCAATTATGATTTTTTTTTAAATTACAAAATCTGATAATCGCCATCACGAGCGCATGCCCAACGGTGGCAAGCATATATCTCCATAGGCTAGATGGCGCTGTTAGCTTACTACCGCACATGAACCGCGGTATGAGATTTAGATCTAGAATAATGCAGATAGAAAAATCAAAATGATGTCTATGTATATGTATATTCATCTCGCTCGGAAAAAGGGCCCTAACTTCTTCGTGTGAAATTAAGCGTGTGTTAAAAGACGTAGGGTTTCATTGGAATTTTTGGATTAATGGGAAAACTCTCGGCTTATTTAAGGTTTTCATCCTTGTGCTATGTTTTCTAACACCATTCCATCGCCACCATAGGTACGCATCACCATAGGACCTTGGTTTCCTAACACCGGGTCGGTAGAAAGCGCTTCCCTTATGCTTCTTAATTTTTAAATCTGTTGCGCCAAACTCATAGCCTATTACGATCACGGCGGCCAATCTCTGCAGAGATCAGCCAACTACGCAGGAGATATTATAGTGCACAACCGTGAGAGCAATACACAATCGCCCGTCTTGCGAGAGATGCAGGTTCGAGTCCTGCCTGTGGCATTCCGAATTTATTCTTTGAGTGTATTTGTATTTCATGTTGTGAATTTGTTTGTGGTCCAAGTTTATCTCGTGTCGCTGTATAAAATTCTCGTGTCACAATGTTCGTTCCCGCACTCCTTCGAAACGGCTTAACTCATTCTTATGAAATTTTGTGAGCATATTGAGTAGGTCTGAGAATCAGCAAACATCTATTTTTCACATCCCTTAGTGATAAGGGTTGTACACAATAATTTATTAGACGACCACTTTGGTGTAATGATCAAAAATTTGACTATTAACCAAGAGGTCGCGGGTTCGATCCCTGTTCCCGGGTCCTTGTTTGTACTTATCTGGTTGTTTTATGTATTTATTTAGGTCTGCACTGTTGATTCTGATTTCTGTAACACAAGGGCTATAGCTACTTACCACAGAGTCAGATCAATGTATGTAATGTTGTTATATATATTATTTATATGGCAAAATGACGTTTGCCAGGTAAGCTAGTAAATAAATAACAATTTCACGTTTAAAAATTCCAGCATCATCAAAGTTCCAACTAGCGCTGACACCGCCCGACTTCGCGCAGCACCGCGTGGACGACCTCTTTAAGTCGCTGGGCCCGATCGCGGTCTTCTCGGCGAAGAGGCACTGGAGCGCGCCCCGGCTGGTCCAGTTGCAGAAGCAGGATAAAAGAGGTAATTTTCGGTCTATTCGTATGATGAAAGGACGACCTCTTCAAGTCGCTGGGCCCGATCGCGGTCTTCTCGGCGAAGAGGCACTGGAGTGCGCCCCGGCTAGTCCAGTTGCAGAAGCAGGATAAAAGAGGTAATTTTCGGTCTATTCGTATGATGAAAGGACGACCTCTTCAAGTCGCTGGGCCCGATCGCGGTCTTCTCGGCGAAGAGGCACTGGAGCGCGCCCCGGCTGGTCCAGTTGCAGAAGCAGGATAAAAGAGGTAATTTTCGGTCTATTCATATGATGAAAGGACAACCTCTTCAAGTCGCTGGGCCCGATCGCGGTCTTCTCGGCGAAGAGGCACTGGAGCGCGCCCCGGCTGGTATAGCTGCAGAAGTAGGATAAAAGAGATAATTTTCGGTCTATTCGTATGATGAAAGGACGACCTCTTCAAGTCGCTGGGTCCGATCGCGGTCTTCTCGGCGAAGAGGCACTGGAGCGCGCCCCGGCTGGTCCAGCTGCAGAAGCAGGATAAAAGAGGTAATTTTCGGTCTTACGTATGATGAAAAAAAAACGGAGAAAATGACAAAACATGGTGCGATTGTTGGATGCTTAAGAGGCATATTATTATAACAAAACTTTCACAGCTAAGCAGTTTTTTTCCGAAAACGAAATACGGAGGCCGCAATGAAATAGGAATTTCCTTATGACATACCGCACATCTAGTCCTTTAAACTCATATTTAAATTCATAAATGTCAAAAATAAACATCTTTAAGCACTCAATAGATTCGTATAAAAGGAAACTTTTGGCATGGTTAACTTAATTTTAGATTTTTGACATTTAAGACTTTAAAGAACTAGATGTGCGATTCCTATTTAGTAATCTATTGCGTAAAAACGTTGTCGATGTACCATCACTGCAGTCCCGTTACAGGAATGAACTGTCTCTCCTGTCTCAGTGATATGTTTTTTTTTTGTATTTTATGTAAGTAATTAGTTTGTATGTTTATAAAGTACGTAACTATAACTTGAGTTACATTGTAGAGAATGCATTCGGCATTAAGTCCGACATTGTACACATGTTTGTGCAGAATTTTAATTAATGAATTTACAAATGGAAAGGCCGAAAGAAAAATTCTGTTTAGTGCATCGATTTATCCTTTGATATATTTTATATAAGAACTATCTTCCCGCCAGCGGCTTTACCCACGTGGGATTCGGTTCTCTAATATATAAGGTCACTTCTTAGATTGTGAAAAACTGGTCCAAATTTTAGTGTTAGTGGCCCAATAGTAATTTTAGTTGTCATAGTTAATATCAAAAACACACTCGTTTTCGTTCCATATTTTTCTAACAAAATAATTAATATTTTCTTGACAGCCCTATCACAGTTGCCAGCGCGCATACCACGCAACCTCTCTCTTTCATTCCAATCGTTCACTCTTTTTCGAAAGACGAGGGGGGGGCGCGGCGCGCCTTGTGCGACGCGGGTCAATGACCGACGAGATCAGCTGATCGCTGGACTTGAAAATACGTTTAAATCGAATCAATTTACAAAGTGACCTTGCTGTTATCACTTATCACGCATCGCTATTATTAAAAACCTACCTAGTCTTAAATAACTACTCATTAAAAGTAAAGTATATTTAGGTATGCTACGCCTTTAGATACGCCGCGCGTAGGGATGTCAAATTTATCAAAAATAGGTTGGGTTTGATTATTTCAGAAACTACCGTATGGAAAAAAGTTAATTTGACAAAATACTATGCTATTTTTTACACGGTCAAATGTTCACGACCAAGTGACCTTATATTGAGCATGTTATTATACATATAAACATTCCTCTTGAATCACTCTATCTATTAAAATAAATCTACTTAAAATTCTGTTAAGTGTTTTTAAATATCTAATCATATTATTATAAATTAATGGCTGAGTAGGCCGAACTTTTGAAAATTTATAATAACTCAAGTGCAACCCTATTCTAAAGCAAATAAATTATTCTATTCTATACATACATACATAGGAACATAGGGACAGCCGCGGGAAGCGTCTTTGCTTTATAGGTACAATGTAGTGATACATATTGAACACGGCTTCAATTCCCACCCCAACCTAAAAATGGTAATTTGCAAAAACAATATTCTTATAGGTATACAAATTGTTCCCTCATTACAGGATCGAGAAGACAACGTAACGGCAGAGAAGAATACACAGAAGACAAGACAAGAAAGAGCGAGAAAAGAGACCGTTCAGAGGATAACAGCACGTACTACAACCAAATAATACGAAGCGATGAGAAATACACAGACGAAACGATATACGACAAGAAAAAACTACACAGAGTTATGAAACAAAATGGCGTCTACATAAACAGTTATAATAATAACAATAACAACTACGAATACCACCCGAAAGTGCTTGATTATGACTCCAATTCGTATAGAAATAAAGTTAACGAGACATTCGTTAAAGAAAAGGAAAATGGGGTGTTGAAGAATGGAGATGTCAATGGGAAGGTAAGTTGATCCAGCTTTTGAAAAGTAGGTTCTCAGTTTGTTTATTATCAATTTTTCACATATCTTTGTAACTGTAACTTGGAATTTCGTAATTACATATTACATACACTTTAAGTAATCTTTTGCGTAAAAAAGGAAAATTCAGTTCAATGCATTGATCTGTACATTGACAATATTTTAACGCCATTAATACGTATGTAATTACGAAATTCCTACTTTGCAGCGGCATCTGTTCGATTTTCGATTTATCCTTTGTAATCCAATCCTTTGAAATCAAAGTCGAATCCAATTTGGCAAAAAATCTGCTTAGCTGTCGAAAATTGTGTGATATGCGTCTTAAGACTTGTCTGTGCAATTAAGTATTTAAATACATGCGGATAAACCAAAAAAACCCACCAAAAAAGAAAAGTAATTAATAAATAAATATACAACAACATCACATACATTGATCTTACTCCGTGATAAATAGCTTAGCACTTGTGTTGCAGATATCAGAATCAACAGTGATATTACAAATAAACTTAAATACATATGACACCCAGACCAGTACAAACAGACATGTTCATGCACACAAATGTTTGTACAGTGCGGGGATCGAACCCGCGACCTCTTGGTGTATAGTCAATAGTTATACCAAAGTGGTGGACAAAGTGTTTAAATATACATGTTATCTATTATTTCAATCACAAATGTTACATCCTCAGCCAAGCAAAAACGGCAGGGAGAGGCGGAAAGGCTCGCTGAGGCGGGTGGCGAGCGAATACAACGTTTCGAGCCCGAAGGCCGACGATGAGGGATTCGGCTTCTCCGTCAGAGGCGACGCGCCCGTCGTGATCGCTGCCGTGGAGACAAACTCCCTTGCTGAGGTGAGCGCTAAAATTAATTCTGCCGTCAATAGCCAGTGAAAGTAACATTGTTTAAGGCTTACTGCCAGTCTTTCTACACGTGCAGCCTGTGGACCAGCTACACGCAGCGGGCATACGGCGTACATCCAGTACAACAATGCATTCAGGGCACTGATGGGGCTACCACAGTTTTGCAGCGCTTCAACAATGTTCGCACAGGCACAAATAGATGATTTCTACGCCATCATCCGAAAGAGGAGTGCCTCGCTGCTTCAACGCTTTCGGAGCAGTACAAATCCGGGATTCCCCGATGATGCAAAGGTGGATGAAGCTGCATGCCAATTCATCGCCTTTTATTAAATACTAGCTGACCCGGCGAACTTCGTACCGCCTTAGCGTTGCAATGATTGAACAATGTCATCGAATGACATTGACATTAGTTACGCGCGTTTTTTAAAATATGCAAAATTAAATGTATATTTTACAATATTTCTGAGAGATTTTCTTAATATTTTTTCCGTAAGAACCTTCTCCTAATAACAAATACAACAAAAAAAGAATTAGTGAAATCGGTCCAGCCATTCACGCGTGATGCCGTGACCAAGGAAAACGGGTTTCATTTTTATATATAGAAGAACTTGTGTAAGATTTTTTTAATTTTATTTTATTTTTATTTTTTATCATTATTTAATTGTAGGTAATTTATTTTATATTTGATTAATGATTGACGTGTATGTAAATTATGGATAGTGTTCTGTGTGATCTGAAATAAATGAATTTTAATTTAATAGCATAGTTGCAGTAAGTGCACTCTCAACGGTTTTATGAAAATTGCTGCAAAAGTTTTGATGCGAAAATTATCCATAAATCCCTTGTTTGTGATCAGATCAGGGTGATTGATACCTCAAATGAAAAAGGACCTCAGCACCTATTCATTACTTATTTGGGAACCAATATTGAGCAATTGAAAGACAAAATAAATACATTATTTTTGTTGTACTAAGCACCCTCAAAATTTCTTAATAATTACTTCTTGCCTTTTCTTAGATAACTCATTTGCCTTTATTTTACTAACGGTTTTAACCCCCGACGAAGAAACGGGATGTTATAAGTTTGACCCCTATTCTGGCCGTGTGTGTGTGTGTGTGTGTGTGTGTGTGTGTGTGTGTGTGTGTGTGTCTGTCTGTCTGTGGCATCGTAGCTCCCGAACATGGTACATCTTACCCTGCGAGAGTTCCTCTGAAGTCTAAAGACGGTACGCACCTTCTAACAAGCAAAGAGGATGTACTGAGACGTTGGGCTGAACATTTCGATCATTTAGCAAAATAGATCGGTCAGCTGATCTGCAGTCTATCAGTTTATTGCCCCAACTCCCTCTATACACCGAGCTGGATAAGCCGCTCACACGCGGCGTGGTTGTCGCTGCCATCAAGCAGCAGTAAAACAAGCGGGCGGTTGGCATTGACCTGATAACAGGAGAGCTACTTAAGTACGGCGGCGAGGATCTGCACACGTCCGTTTGGAACCTTTTTGTTCGTACTCGTATGTGGGAAGAAGAACGGGTCCTGGATGCTTTTAAAGTGTCTCACATCAGTGCTCTCTATAAGAATAAGGGTAATAGATCCGACTGCGGCTCTTACCGCGGCATTTCACTGCTGTCTGCCCCTGGAAAGGCTTTTGCGAGAGTTTTATTAAACCGCCTAACAGACCTATCTGAAAGGATCTTGCCTGAAACTCAGTTTGGCTTCCAACCTGACCGAGGCACATGCGAAGCCATTTTCTCAGTGCGTCAACTGCAAGAAAAAAGCAGAGAACAGGGTCAACAGCTGTATCTCTGCTTTGTTGACTTAGAGAAAGCTTTCGACAGTGTGGCTCGTGAAGCCTTATGGGTGGTGCAAGGAAAACTCGGATGTACGGAGAAGTTCGTAGGACTTTTAAGACTTTTGCATGATAATATGCAATGCTGCGTCATGGTAGATGGCGAGCAGTCAGACTTTTTCCCCGTTACTTGTGGGGTAAAGCAAGGGTGTGTTCTAGCACCCACACTGTTCGCCTTATACTTTGCGGTAGTTGTCAGAGAAGTCTTACAAACTGTTTCCGAAGGAATTCGCATCCGTGTCCGTACAGATGGCGGCATCTTCAAATTTGGCTAGATTTAAGGCACGGACAAAAGTCTCTTACGCTCTAATCACAAAGATCATGTATGCCGATGACTTATGCTTTCTAGCTGAATCCCCAGAAGGCCTACAGCAGCTAATGTCCACCTTCCACGAAGCATGCTGCAAATTTGGCTTGAAGGTTAGTGTCAAATAGACGGAGGTGATGTCCTTGGACGCACATGGTCGTGAGTCACTGACCATCAAGCTCGGCGAAGATTTGCTGAAACAGGTGGATAAGTTCCGTTATCTGGGGAGCACTATATCATCTGGGTGTGACCTTGATTCCGAGATCAACAGTAGGATCGGTGCTGCAGCTGCTGCGTTTGGAAAACTACGTTCCAAGGTCTTCTGCTCCCATGATCTCAAGCTGTCTACAAAGATTGCCGTATACATGGCGATAGTGCTGCCGAACCTTTATACTCCTTCGAGACGTGGCGCGTGTATCGCCACCACTTAAGAACTCTGGATCGTTTTCACCTTAAATGCCTTCGTACCATCATGAAAATTAAATGGTTTGATCGGGTTTGCAATACCGAGGTTCTGCGGCGCGCCAATGTCGGTGGCATTGAAGCCTACTTAATGCGTCGGCAGCTTCGATGCCGCGGGCATGTGGCACGTATGGCGGAGGAAAGGGTGGCGAAGCGCATCTTTTATTGTGAGCTAGAGGAGGGTAAGCGAAAACCTGGCGGACCACTCCTCAGATACAAGGATGTTCTTAAGCGCCACATGAAGAGGTGTAATATTGAGCCCACCCAATGGGAGGGTTTGGCAGCACATCGCCCAGAATGGCGCGCGACTGTGAATAGGCGAGTCCGCGAGTTTGAGGACCAGCGTAAAGCTGACCTCGACGCTAACCGCGATGAGTTAAAAGCCCCAGTCGCCGCAATTAACTATAATTATGTGAGTGGCGCGCTCACCTGCCCCCACTGCGAACTTTTACTGCAAAAATCGGCACATCCCCCACTTACGAGCGCATCAACGCCAAACCGACTAGGATTCGAAGTGGTCGCCATGGCCGAAAACGGTCGGATAGATTATCAGCTCCCGAACTTAATTACCTAATCACGGTCATGGTTCTAAGCTATGGCTGGTGAAAATCCTATCAGCCGTTAAAGTTCACCAGCTGTTTTCCTGGCTCATGTCGGTGGATTTTTAATTAGATAGATAACTCTTATTGCACACAAAAAAAACAAACGGAGCTGTTATTTTTTTAACGTTACAGATTGGCGGCATGCGGGAGGGAGACTTCATCATCTCCATAGGGGAGAAAGACGTCAAATGGAGCTCGCACGAGGAGGTGGTGCGGCTCATACAGCAGGCCGGAGACACGCTCACTATGAGACTGGCCACGCCCATGGACAAGAGTTTATTGAAGGTACGTGTTGTGGTTATCTCCACCTGCCCATGGTTCTACCTGCCTTGCGGCACAAGAACCGAACAAAGGAACATGTAAAAAGCTTGATTGAAATATTTCTTACTAGACAATCCCGCAGACGTCGTCCTGCCCGTTGTTTTAAGAAAAATAGTCCCTTGCAAATTTTCCTGTTTTATCCCAAAGGAGCATTTAATCGGGATAAGAGTAACCTATCAGCTCATACCCTGTCTGTATACCTAATTTCATCAAAGTCCGTTGGTTCTCTTTTCGGTAATGAGCAATAATTTAATTCTTAATCTATTAACAAAACGGGTTGTATTATTTGTTTAGTTCTTATTTTTATTTGTAACACTTAGTATAATTATTACAAACCCTCGTGGTTTACTTGTACTAAGTAAGTTAGTTAAGTGTTTTGTAACGGTTATTTATATGATAATAAAAGGAAAAAAAAATACTTTTAGCGTATAGTTGATGGAATCAGGCGTTACTTTGCGGAAATCCATGACTAAAGCTGATAAAGATGATTATTTTGCTTTAAATTTCCACTAAACGACGCCAGCGCAGGAACCAAAATACATCCAACTGTAATCACCTGAAAAAGGTAGAGCTTCCAGCTCTACCTTACAATACCTACATCTCATAACGTGACACAGAAGATGCACCTGGAATCACAACTCTGACACCAACAAAACACTCGACGCGTTTCGCCACTACACGTGGCAACCTCAGGAGATGTTGTCGAGCGACTTCCAGCTCTACCTTTTTCAGGTGATTACAGTTGGATGTATTTTGGTTGCCATCATTATCGTTTTCAACTTTCAGCGAAATTTACCGACAAACAAAGACACTTTCATATTAATAATATTAGTGTAATTTATTTTCGCAGGCATCACCGGAGACCCCTAGACAGTCAAACTCCAACCAGGGCTCTGTGTCGGCGGCGTCGACCGCGTCCAGCGGGTCCACCGCCATAACGGCCCGCTCATCGCGCCGCGCGCCATCTTGGAACCCGTTCCGACGCCACACCGCCCGCGAGAACAGCTCGCATCGCGGCTCGCACACTAGCAACGTTATATTTAGATGAGACACACACACACACACCGTCCTGCATTATCTATAATGCCGTTAACCCACATTTGCATGGCTTTTGATGGGGGCATTCTAATAACGAAACGATTCTGTATCGACCCATCTGACCCATATTTTCTATCTTATCTAGTTCCTGATGTAATTAATGAAAAAGGTCAATTTAATATAGAAATACTTAACGCTAACACAAATTTGTATATATTTCTGTAATGCATTTACATAGCGTTGTAAAAATTGAAGCAACGTAAATTCCCCTAAAATATGTTTTCAATACTATTTTTAAGTTTTGAGTATGTAGCTGGTCTATTTTTCCAACAGCATGAATTTAAATTCCCAAATTACTGAAGCCTTAACTTTCGTACTTAGCGGCGTTTTAGCTAATGCAGGGCAGCGAAGCTGTCAGTCGTCATTCCACAAAAAAATACTACACTATTCAAGAGACCGTTCATACACAGTGCGAATCGTTGGCCCAAAGACATGTCCCAATGTGTGGATCAACTCTTTGGCCGCAACTTTGCATGGTACATTTTTGCTAGGCCAACTTTGGCGCTAATGTATGGGTGGAAACGTGGTCACGCAAAAAGTGCAAGTTTTTCGCTCTTGCTACGCAATACCAACCATTAAAACCACAATATATTGTCTTGTGCGCTGGTTGAATCCAGATCGCTTTTTATATGACGCGTCATAATAATATGTGGTATATTTATACTCTAATATCATGAAGGTCACTCCAATATTTAAACTCCGACAGTTGTTGTATTATGTTGATAATTTAGCGACGCTAATTCTAAAGGTAGCTGTGCTCTGGCATATGCAACTATTATATATTTAGGTTCCTAAATATATAATTAGATTATGGGGACCTAATCTCGGCTATGATATTCCAAAGTGATTAATCTACTTAATCAATTTATTAATTTTATCTTTACTTCTAAGATAAAAATGTAGTGTATCTTTTGCATTTTTAACAGCTATTTACTTACTTACTCTATCTTCAAGAATGTATAATGTAACTACTACTATTCTAAAAATGTTTTTACATCACAATTCTCTGATTAAAATGAATTATTTTTTGTTACTTACTTATTTATTTCGGTCTATTAAAAGTTGGTTTATGTTTAAACTGTCGCTTCTTTATTTTATTAAAAAGACGTGTACAGGTTTAGTTTTGTTTAATGAGTTGGCATTTTTTTCTCGTTTTTTTTTTTCATTTTATGAGGCAGGTACTATACACATCGTATTAACTTGTTTTTTTTATTATGTAAATATTTTTTCGCGTCACAATATATTTTTGTTGAATGTTGAATTATAGCAGTGTAGAAGGGTTCTGCTTGGAGATTGGTATCCGGCAGGTACTTCGTTCAGGATCGAGATTAGCGGTTGATGACGTCGATTCAGGGGGAGGGGGGGACGAAGAGGTGATTCGGGTCGCTAGCGCGACGTAATATCGAACAACGCCATCCAGACTATGTTGCATGACGTCTTATGTCTTTGGTTGACTCCGAATATTCCCGCGAGTCAAAAGACTACACCGTCATCTAGTGTCAAGTAGCAACGAACTAATCTCGAAACGAACGTAATTTTTCGTGATTTGGTTGCGATTGAATATTACTTTTTTCTATCATTGATCGCAACCAGATACCAATGTTAAAAAGTGTAGATTGTAAGCGAAATAACTTAAACATAGCAATTGTAAAAATATAAGTTATTTAGATTTAGTAACAACAACATGCGTGTATCTATGTAAAAAATATTAACTGATATGATAGTAGTACCTATAAATTTGTTATAAATGTAATCTTGGAGATCAATAAAGGTTATTTAAAAGAAGAGTCTTTACTTGGGCCCTTCCTGGATCATCACAATCTTCATAACAAACACCCCTACATCTACATCTACATCTTCACAAGAATAATCCTGGATGGAGTTCTTACAAAAACACTGTTTTGATGAAGTTTAAAACGTGTACGTAACGTACCTAGTGTAGTTGGGAAAGGATATTAGTGAGAAGTAGCTTTGACAAATGAATATAATACTCCTTTTGCTTCCAGCAAAAGCATACTCATAATCAGAGATAATATTAATGATTTATCTGAGTGTTCAGTTAAAGAATTACTCATCACTTTCATTACTTCTATAAAACAATCCTATTTTGTATTCCCGTCCATTGTACCCAATAAAAATGATCTCATAGATGCACTTAACTGTTAATGGGGAAGCTCGCCATAGCAGTACAGCATTTAATAAATAAATATGACCCCTTATTTAGTTATTTACAACAAAAATAGCTTCGTCCAAACTCTTATTTTTTAAATTTCTGGTTTCTCATGTGCCAGATAAGATAAAAATGATAGCTACGGTGTAGTACTTATTCGTTGAAAAGGGTCCGAAACGTCAGGTTAAAACAAAATGTAAATAAATCGCAAAATAATCTGTAAAACGTGTCTTACTTACATAAACACGTTTCAGGCAAAACTATTTCTTAAAGATTGAATAAATCATAATGTTTTATGTTGAAAATTGCTTGATTACCCTAACCCAACTAGTATAGTATAGCACTCACGTCGTGCAAAAAATCGGTTGTAGTTGTGAATTCCTGCTTTAACCCCTCAATGCGGTCGCGAATCATATTGTCTATGTCTGTTTTCATGGAGGAGCGCAGATTATTTAAGTAATACGAAAGAAAAGAATTCAGTTTTTCATCCATAAGTTGCGAAATTTTTCCATAGTTATTAATAATAATAATAATTCTTTAATGCACAAGTACAATATTACATAAAATACAATAACAATAAATTAAACTTTAAGCAGATTGCATTGTGCAAATTGTAGATTGAAACGCACGAATATTTTGCAGGGGTCCCCAAACTAGGCAGAGCCTGTGACTTGGGAGAACCAATAAACAACTATGTGAATACCCAATAATAAAAAATAAAATAAAAAACTTATCTTACTTAAAAAGATTTAAAATTACAAAGCAGCTATTTCTAATGCTATAACAAAATCAAAAAATACAACAATAAATAACAAACTATGCATCAACTCGTCATAATAATTTCAGTAGTGTCATAATCCAGCGTTAACAGCCATTTTACCAGAAACGATTTAGCTTCCGCGACAGTGCATGCCATGATGTTGCAAGAACGCAAAACGGAGTTGTAATTTTTTGCCCGAATGCGGTCCCCAAATCTACACCCGAACTGAGTGTTAACTGTGGGAAGAGGGAGAGCAAAAACTCGTTTTTCTAAAAGAGCCTTATACTGTTCCGAACAAATCAGTCTCTTGTGAGCTAGGAGAGAAGTTTTTAGGATGAAGATTTGCCGTACAGTAAGAACTTGAGTTTCTCTGCGGAGGTCTTCTGTGGGATATGTGTACGGTTTCTTAAAAGCTATTTTAAGAAGAGACCTGATCCACCGTTCAGCTGCCAGAAGAGTAGTCTTAGCAGCACTACCCCAGACCGGTACACAGTAACTGACAACCGATTCAGCTAGCGCCTTGTAAATCATAAGAAGTAAGTCCCTGTTGGCAATATCTCGGAGTATCTTAAAGATACCGGAAACCTTCCTGATTCTTTTAGTTAGTTGTTGGATGTGCTCTTTAAAATTTAAATGTTCGTCGACCATGACCCCCAGGTATTTGGTGACTGTGGTTCGGTATATGTACTCGCATTCACATGGTTGAGGTGAGGCCGGGCTACAGGTGTGTATTCTCATTTTATCCAAACATGTGGAGCCAGACGCTGCAGTAATGTGAAAACAAATGAAGTTCGTTTTATTATAATTTAGCGTAAGCAGATTTATAATGATAATCGTGTTCGCACATTCGACAGTGTAAGCAGCTATTATCTTCAAGATTCTGATGACAGGCATTGCAATTGGGATGATGACACCTATCTTAAGTATTGTCAAGAACATGGTGTTTAAAAAACATAGTCCCCATGAAGTTAATACAACCAATATATTTCAAAAAAGCTGTAGAAACCAATTTTTAAACACACAAAACGCAATAAATATTCGGTCAATTGACTCCGATTTCTGACACATGACCGTGACGTAACAATCATTTATTACCTTACGAAATCTATGGAGACAGACCGTTTTGACAGATAATAAAAAGTACGTCAACGATTGGTGGTGTCGTCTAGCCAATTCATTGTTATAGGACACGCAGCGACCTCTATTGATGAGTGTAGAAATGAGATAATGTCAGCGGATGACTTGTATGAAACGGTTGCCAGTCGGAGCGGTGATGAGCCGGCGCTGGTGTTGCGCACTAAATACAATAGATGGCGCCGCACTAACGCAACAAACGAGATTGCCACTCATTGAGTTATATGTTTGTGCGATAATATGTAGGTAAATTGTTTATTTAGAATTTTGACACTAGGCGAGTTCTGAGTTTATACACAAAGAAATTAACACTTAAATCACCATTGTTCGTCGAGATAACATTTGATGAGCGCACTTAGGTATCAATGAACGCAAATCACAAGCACAGACATTAATGTACAAGAAATATACGAAGCTATCAATATTGAAAGTAGGACGATTGCAAAGAACTTTGTAACTCCATAAGCGCCACCTGGCGAAAAAAAGAAGTTTCTAGTCTATGGTGTATCTAGTCTATGGTGTTTCAGTCTATGGTGTTTCTAGTTCTTGATGTTTCTAGTCTATCGTGTTTCTAGTCTGTGGTATTTCTAGTCTATGGTGTATTCAGACTATGATGTTTCTAGTCTATGTGAGTCTAGTCTATGGTGATTCAGCCTATGGTGTTTCTAGTCTATGGTGTTTCTAGTCTATGGTGTTTCTAGTTCTTGATGTTTCTAGTCTATGGTGTTTCTAGTCTGTGGTATTTCTAGTCTATGGAGTATCCAGACTATGGTGTTTCTAGTCTATGTAAGTCTAGTCTATGGTGTTTCAGCCTGTGGTGTTTCTAGTCTATGTTGTTTCTAGACAATGGTGTTTCTAGTCTATGGTGTTTCTAGCCTATGGTGTCTGAAGCCTATGGTGTTTTTAGTCTATGGTGTTTCTAGTCAATAGTATTTCTAGAATATGGTGTTTTTAATCTATGGTGTTTCAAGTATATGGTGTTCTAGTTTATGGTGTCGGTATTTTATGGTGTTTCTAGTCTACGATGTTTCAAGTCTAGCGTATTACTGGTCTATAATGTTTCTAGTATATGGTGTTTCTAGTCTATAGTGTTTCTAGTCTATGGTGTTTCTAGTCTATGGTGTTTCTAGACTATAGTGTATCTAGACTATGGTGTTTCTAGTCTATGGTGTTTCTAGTCTATGATGTTTCAAGTCTATGGTGTTTCTAGACAATGGTGTTTCCATTTTATGGTGTATCTAGACTATGATGTTTCTAGTCTATGGGATTTCTAATCTGTGATGTTTCTAGTCTATGGTGTTTCTAGTCTGTGGTATTTCCAGTCTATGGTGTATCTAGACTATTGTGTTTCTAGTCTATGGTGTTTCAGGTCAATGTTGGTTCTAGTATATGGTGTTTCTAGTCTACGGTGTTTCTAGTCTATGGTGTTTCTAGTCTATGTTGTTTCTAGACAATGGTGTTTCTAGTCTATGGTGTTTCTAGCCTATGGTGTCTAAAGCCTATGGTGTTTTTAGTCTATGGTGTTTCTAGTCAATAGTATTTCTAGAATATGGTGTTTTTAATCTATGGTGTTTCAAGTATATGGTGTTCTAGTTTATGGTGTCGGTATTTTATGGTGTTTCTAGTCTACGATGTTTCAAGTCTAGCGTATTACTGGTCTATAATGTTTCTAGTATATGGTGTTTCTAGTCTATAGTGTTTCTAGTCTATGGTGTTTCTAGTCTATGGTGTTTCTAGACTATAGTGTATCTAGACTATGGTGTTTCTAGTCTATGGTGTTTCTAGTCTATGATGTTTCAAGTCTATGGTGTTTCTAGACAATGGTGTTTCCATTTTATGGTGTATCTAGACTATGATGTTTCTAGTCTATGGGATTTCTAATCTGTGATGTTTCTAGTCTATGGTGTTTCTAGTCTGTGGTATTTCCAGTCTATGGTATATCTAGACTATTGTGTTTCTAGTCTATGGTGTTTCAGGTCAATGTTGGTTCTAGTATATGGTGTTTCTAGTCTATGGTGTTTCTAGTCTATGGTGTTTCTAGTCTATGGTGTTTCTAGACTTTAGTGTATCTAGACTATGGTGTTTCTAGTCTATGGTGTTTCTAGTCTATGATGTTTCAAGTCTATGGTGTTTCTTGACAATGGTGTTTCCATTTTATGGTGTATCTAGACTATGATGTTTCTAGTCTATGGGATTTCTAATCTGTGATGTTTCTAGTCTATGGTGTTTCTAGTCTGTGGTATTTCCAGTCTATGGTGTATCTAGACTATTGTGTTTCTAGTCTATGGTGTTTCAGGTCAATGTTGGTTCTAGTATATGGTGTTTCTAGTCTATGGTGTTTCTAGTCTATGGTGTTTCTAGTCTATGGTGTTTCAGTCTATGGTGTTTCTAGTCTATGGTGTTTCTAGTATATGGTGTTTCTAATATATGGTGTTCTAGTTTATGGTGTCGGTATTTTATGGTGTTTCTTGTCTATGGTGTTTCTAGTCTAGGGTAAAACTTGTCGATGATGTTTCTAGACTATGATGTTTCTAGTCTATGGTGTTTCTAGTCTGTGATGTTTCTAGTCTATGGTGTTTCTAGTCTGTGGTATTTCTAGTCTATGGTGTATCTAGACTATTGCGTTTCTAGTCCATTGTGTTACTAGTCTATTGTGTTTCTAGTCTATGGTGTTTCTAGTCTTTTGTGTTTCTAGTCTATGGTGTTTCAGGTCAATGTTATTTCTAGTCTATGGTGTTTCTAGTCTATGGTGTTTCTAGTCTATGGTGTTTCAGTCTATGGTGTTTCTAGTCAATGGTGTTTCTAGTATATGGTGTTTCTATCCATGGTGTTTCTATTCTATGGTGTTTCTAGTTAATAATGTTCTAGTCTATAGTGATTCTAGTGTATAGTGATTCAAGTCTATGGTGTTTCAGTCTATGGTCTTTCTAGTCAATGGTGTTTCTAGTATATGGTGTTCTAGTTTATGGTGTCGGTATTTTATAGTGTTTCTTTTCTATGGTGTTTCTAGGCTATGGTGTTTCTAATCCATGGTGTTTCTCGTCGATGGTGTTTCTAGTCTGTGGTGTTTCTAGTCTATGGTGTTTCTAGTCAAAGGTGTTTCTAGTTAATAATGTTCTAGTCTATAGTGATTCTAGTCTATGGTATTTTTAGTCTATAGTGATTCTAGTCTATGGTGTTTCTAGTCTATGGTGTTTCTAGTCTATGGTGTTTTTAGTCTTTGGTGTTTCTAGTTTATGGTGTTTTAAGTCCATGGTGTTTCTAGTCTATGGTGTTTCTTGTCTATGGTGTTTCTAGTCTAGGGTATTACTTGTCGATGATGTTTCTAGTTTGTGGTGTTTCTAGTCTATGGTGTTTCTAGTCTTTGGTGTTTCTAGTCTATAGTGTTTTAAGTCTATGGTGTTCTAGTCTATGGTGTCGGTATTTTATGGTGTCTGTATTCTATGGTGTTTCTAGTCTATGGTGTTTCTCGTCTAAGGTATTTCTTGTCTATGGTGTTTCTAGTATATGGTGTTTCTAGTCTATGGTGTTTCTAGTCTATCTGAATCTAGTCTACGGTGTTTCAGCCTATGGTGTTTCTAGTCTATAGTGTTTCTAGTCTATGGTGTTTCAAGTCCTTGGTGTTTCTATTCTATGGTGTTTCTAGTTAATAATGTTCTAGTATATAGTGATTCTAGTCTATAGTGATACAAGTCTATGGTGTTTCTCGTCGATGGTGTTTCTAGTCTGTGGTGTTTCTAGTCTATGGTGTTTCTAGTCAAAGGTGTTTCTAGTTAATAATGTTCTAGTCTATAGTGATTCTAGTCTATGGTATTTCTAGTCTATAGTGATTCTAGTCTATGGTGTTTCTAGTCTATGGTGTTTCTAGTCTGTGGTGTTTCTAGTCTATGGTGTTTCTAGTCAAAGGTGTTTCTAGTTAATAATGTTCTAGTCTATAGTGATTCTAGTCTATGGTATTTCTAGTCTATAGTGATTCTAGTCTATGGTGTTTCTAGTCTATGGTGTTTCTAGTCTATGGTGTTTTTAGTCTTTGGTGTTTCTAGTTTATGGTGTTTTTAGTCCATGGTGTTTCTAGTCTATGGTGTTTCTAGTCTAAGGTGTTTCTTGTCTATGGTGTTTCTAATCCATGGTGTTTCTCGTCTAAGGTGTTTCTAGTTAATAATGTTCTAGTCTATAGTGATTCTAGTCTATGGTATTTCTAGTCTATAGTGATTCTAGTCTATAGTGATACAAGTCTATGGTGTTTCTCGTCGATGGTGTTTCTAGTCTGTGGTGTTTCTAGTCTATGGTGTTTCTAGTCAAAGGTGTTTCTAGTTAATAATGTTCTAGTCTATAGTGATTCTAGTCTATGGTATTTCTAGTCTATAGTGATTCTAGTCTATGGTGTTTCTAGTCTATGGTGTTTCTAGTCTATGGTGTTTTTAGTCTTTGGTGTTTCTAGTCTATGGTATTTCTAGTCTATAGTGATTCTAGTCTATGGTGTTTCTAGTCTATGGTGTTTCTAGTCTATGGTGTTTTTAGTCTTTGTTGTTTCTAGTTTATGGTGTTTTTAGTCCATGGTGTTTCTAGTCTATGGTGTTTCTAGTCTATGGTGTTTCTTGTCTATGGTGTTTTTAGTCTATGGTGTTTCTAATCCATGGTGTTTCTCGTCTAAGGTGTTTCTAGTTAATAATGTTCTAGTCTATAGTGATTCTAGTCTATGGTGTTTCTAGTCCATGGTGTTTCTTGTCTATGGTGTTTCTAGTCTTTGGTGTTTTTAGTTTATGGTGTTTTTAGTTCATGGTGTTTCTAGTCTATGGTGTTTCTAGTCTATGGTGTTTCAGTCTATGGTGTTTCTAGTCAATGGTGTTTCTAGTATATGGTGTTTCTAGTCCATGGTGTTTCTATTCTATGGTGTTTCTAGTTAATAATGTTCTAGTCTATAGTGATTCTAGTGTATAGTGATTCAAGTCTATGGTGTTTCAGTCTATGGTCTTTCTAGTCAATGGTGTTTCTAGTATATGGTGTTCTAGTTTATGGTGTCGGTATTTTATAGTGTTTCTTTTCTATGGTGTTTGTAGTCTTTGGTGTTCCTAGTTTATGGTGTTTTTAGTCCATGGAATTTCTAGTCTATGGTGTTTCTAGTCTTTGGTGTTTCTAGTCAAAGGTGTTTCTAGTTAATAATGTTCTAGTCTATAGTGATTCTAGTCTATGGTATTTCTAGTCTATAGTGATTCTAGTCTATGGTGTTTCTAGTCTATGGTGTTTCTAGTCTATGGTGTTTTTAGTCTTTGGTGTTTCTAGTTTATGGTGTTTTTAGTCCATGGTGTTTCTAGTCTATGGTGTTTCTAGTCTATGGTGTTTCTTGTCTATGGTGTTTTAGGTCTATGGTGTTTCAATCTATGGTGTTTCTAGTCAATGGTGTATCTAGTATATGGTTTTTCTAGTATATGGTGTTCTAGTTTATGGTGTCGGTATTTTATGGTGTTTCTTGTCTATGGTGTTTCTAGTCTAGGGTATTACTTGTCGATGATTTTTCTAGTTTGTGGTGTTTCTAGTCTATGGTGTTTCTAGTCTATGGTGTTTCTAGTCTATAGTGTTTTAAGTCTATGGTATTCTAGTCTATGGTGTCGGTATTTTATGGTGTCGGTATTCTATGGTGTTTCTAGTCTATGGTGTTTCTCGTCTAAGGTATTTCTTGTCTATGGTGTTTCTAGTATACGGTGTTTCTAGTCTATGGTGTTTCTAGTCTATCTGAATCTAGTCTACGGTGTTTCAGCCTATGGTGTTTCTAGTCTATAGTGTTTCTAGTCTATGGTGTTTCAAGTCCTTGGTGTTTCTATTCTATGGTGTTTCTAGTTAATAATGTTCTAGTCTATAGTGATTCTAGTCTATAGTGATACAAGTCTATGGTGTTTCTCGTCGATGGTGTTTCTAGTCTGTGGTGTTTCTAGTCTATGGTGTTTCTAATCCATGGTGTTTCTCGTCTAAGGTGTTTCTAGTTAATCATGTTCTAGTCTATAGTGATTCTAGTCTATGGTGTTTCTAGTCCATGGTGTTTCTTGTCTATGGTGTTTCTAGTCTTTGGTGTTTTTAGTTTATGGTGTTTTTAGTTCATGGTGTTTCTAGTCTATAGTGTTTCTTGTCTATGGCGTTTCTAGTCTATGCTGTTTCTAGTCTAAAGTGTTTTAAATCAATGGTGTTCTAGTCTATGGTGTCGGTATTTTATGGTGTCGGTATTCTATGGTGTTTCTAGTCTATGGTGTTTCTCGTCTAAGCTATTTCTTGTTTATGGTGTTTCTAGTATATGGTGTTTCTAGACTATGGTGTTTCTATACCATGGTGTTTCTATTCTATGGTGTTTCTAGTTAATAATGTTCTAGTCTATAGCGATTCTAGTCTATAATGATTCAAGTCTATGGTATTTCTAGTCTATGGTGTTTCTCGTCTAAAATATTTCTTGTTTATGGTGTTTCTAGTATATGGTGTTTCTAGACTATGGTGTTTCTAGTCTATGGTGTTTCTATTCTATGGTGTTTCTAGTTAATAATGTTCTAGTCTATAGCGATTCTAGTCTATAGTGATTCAAGTCTATGGTATTTCTAGTCTATGGTGTTTCTCGTCTAAGGTATTTCTTGTTTATGGTGTTTCTAGTATATGGTGTTTCTAGACTATGGTGTTTCTAGTCTATGGTGTTTCTAGTCTATGGTGTTTCTTGTCTATGGTGTTTCTAGTCTTTGGTGTTTCTAGTTTATGGTGTTTTTAGTCTATGGTGTTTCTAGTCTTTGGTGTTTCTAGTTTATGATGTTTTTAGTCCATGGTGTTTCTAGTCTATGGTGTTTCTAGTCTATGGTGTTTTAAGTCTATGGTGTTTCTAGTTTATGGTGTTTCTAGTCTATGGTGTTTTAAGTCTATGGTGTTTCTAGTTTATGGTGTTTCTAGTCTATGGTGTTTCTAGTCAATGGTGATTTTAGTCTTTGGTGTTACAAGTCTATGGTGTTTCTAGTCTGTGCTGTTTCTAGTCTATGGTGTTTCTAGTCTATGGTGTTTCTAGTCTATGGTGTTTTTAGTCTATGGTGTTTCTAAACCATGGTGTTTCTCGTCGATGCTGTTTCTAGTCTGTGGTGTTTCTAGTCTATGGTGTTTCTAGTCTAAGGTGTTTCTAGTTAATAATGTTCTAGTCTATAGTGATTCTTGTCTATGGTGTTTCTAGTCTATGGTGTTTCTAGTCTTTGGTGTTTCTAGTCAATGGTGTTTTTAAGTCTTTGTTGTTTCTAGTTTATGGTGTTTTTAGTCCATGGTGTTTCTAGTCTATGGTGTTTCTAGTCTGTGATGTTTCTAGTCTATGGTGTTTCTAGTCTGTGGTATTTCTAGTCTATGGTGTATCTAGACTATAGTGTTTCTAGTCCATTGTGTTACAAGTCTATTGTGTTTCTAGTCTATGGTGTTTCAGTCTATGGTGATTCTAGTCAATGGTGTTTCTAGTTTATGGTGTTTTTAGTCCATGGTGTTTCTAGTCTATGGTGTTTCTAGTCCATGGTGTTTTTAGTCTATGGTATTTCTCGTCTATGGTGTTTCTCGTCTATGGTGTTTCTAGTCTATGGTGTTTCTTGTCTATGATTTTCTAGTCTATGCTGTTTCTAGTCTATAGTGTTTTAAATCAATGGTGTTCTAGTCTATGGTGTCGGTATTTTATGGTGTCGGTATTCTATGGTGTTTCTAGTCTATGGTGTTTCTCGTCTAAAGTATTTCTTGTTTATGGTGTTTCTAGTATATGGTGTTTCTAATCTATGGTGTTTCTAGTCCATGGTGTTTCTATTCTATGGTGTTTCTAGTTGATAATGTTCTAGTCTATAGTGATTCTAGTCTATAGTGATTCAAGTCTATGGTCTTTCTAGTCTATGGTGTTTCTAGTCTATGGTGTTTCTTGTCTATGGTGTTTCTAGTCTTTGGTGTTTCTAGTTTATGGTGTTTTTAGTCTATGGTGTTTCTTATCCATGGTGTTTCTCGTCGATGGTGTTTCTAGACTGTGGTGTTTCTAGTCTATGGTGTTTCTTGTATATGGTGTTTTTTGTCTTTGGTGTTTCTAGTTTGTGGTGTTTCAGCCTATGGTGTTTCTAATCTATGGTGTTTCAGCCTATGGTGTTTCTTGTCTATGGTGTTTCTAGTCCATGGTGTTTCTATTCTATGGTGTTTCTAGTTAATAATGTTCTAGTCTATAGTGATTCTAGTCTATAGTGATTCAAGTCTATGGTCTTTCTAGTCTATGGTGTTTCTTGTCTATGGTGTTTCTAGTCTTTGGTGTTTCTAGTTTATGGTGTTTTTAGTCTATGGTGTTTCTTATCCATGGTGTTTCTCGTCGATGGTGTTTCTAGACTGTGGTGTTTCTAGTCTATGGTGTTTCTAGTCTATGGTGTTTCTTGTCTATGGTGTTTTTTGTCTTTGGTGTTTCTAGTTTGTGGTGTTTCAGCCTATGGTGTTTCTAATCTATGGTGTTTCAGCCTATGGTGTTTCTAATCTATGGTGTTTCTAGTCTATGGTGTTTCTAGTCTATGGTGTTTCTAGTCCATGGTGTTTCTATTCTATGGTGTTTCTAGTTAATAATGTTCTAACCTATAGTGATTCTAGTCTATAGTGATTCAAGTCTATGGTATTTCTAATCTATGGTGTTTCTAGTCTATGGTGTTTCTAGTCTATGGTGTTTTTAGTCTATAGTGTTTCTAAACCATGGTGTTTCTCGTCTAAGGTGTTTCTAGTTAATAATGTTCTAGTCTATAGTGATTCTAGTCTATGGTGTTTCTAGTCTATGGTGTTTCTAGTCTATGGTGTTTTTAGTCGATGGTGTTTCTAAACCATGGTGTTTCTCGTCGATGGTGTTTCTAGTCTGTGGTGTTTCTAGTCTATGGTGTTTCAGCCTATAGTGTTTCAGCCTATGGTTATTCTAGTCTATGGTATTTCTAGTCTATGGTGTTTCTCGTCTAAGGTGTTTCTAGTTAATAATGTTCTAGTCTATAGTGATTCTAGTCTTTGGTGTTTCTATTCTATGGTGTTTCTGGTCTATGGTGTTTCTAGTCTTTGGTGTTTCTAGTCTATGGTGTTTCTAGTCTATGGTGTTTCTAGTTAATAAGTTTCTAGTCTTTAGTGATTCTAGTTAATAATGTTCTAGTCTATAGTGATTCTAGTCTATGGTGTTTCTTATCTATGGTGTTTCTAGTCTATGGTGTTTCTTGTCTGTGGTGTTTCTAGTCTTTGGTGTTTTAGTCTATGGTGTCTGTAGTCTATGGTGTTTTTAGTCTATGGTGTATCTAGACTATTGTGTTTCTAGTCTATTGTGTTCTAATCTATGATGTCGTTGTATTATGGTGTTTTTAGTCTATGGTGTTTCTATTATATGGTGTTTCTAGTTAATAATGTTCTAGTCTATAGTGATTTTAGTCTATAGTGATTCAAGTCTATGGTGTTTCTTGTCTATGGTGTTTCTTGTCTTTGGTGTTTCTAGTTTATGGTGTTTCAGCCTATGGTGTTTCTAATCTATGGTGTTTCAGCCTATGGTGTTTCTAATCTATGGTGTTTCTAGTCTTTGGTGTTTCTAGTCTATGGTGTTTCTAATCCATGGTGTTTCTCGTCTATGGTGTTTCTAGTTAATAATGTTCTAGTCTATAGTGATTCTAGTCTATGGTGTTTCTAGTCTATGGTGTTTCTAGTCTAGGGTGTTTCTTGTCTATCGTGTTTCTAGTCTTTTGTGTTTCTAGTTTATGGTGTTTTAGTCCATGGTGTTTCTAGTCTATGGTGTTTCTAGTCTTTGGTGTTTCTAGTTTATGATGTTTTTAGTCCATGGTGTTTCTAGTCTATGGTGTTTGTAGTCTTTGGTGTTCCTAGTTTATGGTGTTTTTAGTCCATGGAATTTCTAGTCTATGGTGTTTCTAGTCTTTGGTGTTTCTAGTTTATGATGTTTTTAGTCCATGGTGTTTCTAGTCTATGGTGTTTGTAGTCTTCGGTGTTCCTAGTTTATGGTGTTTGTAGTCCATGGAATTTCTAGTCTATGGTTTTTCTAGTCTATGGTGTATCTAGTCTATGGTGTTTCTAATCCATGGTGTTTCTCGTCTAAGGTGTTTCTATTTAATAATGTTCTAGTCTACAGTGATTCTAGTCAATGGTGTTTCTAGTCTATGGTGTTTCTTGTTTATGGTGTTTCTAGTCGATGGTGTTTCTTGTCTATGGTGTTTCTAGTCTATGGTGTTTCTAGTTAATAAGTTTCTAGTCTATAGTGATTCTAGTTAATAATGTTCTAGTCTATAGTGTTTCTAGTCTATGGTGTATCTAGTCTATGGTGTTTCTAATCCATGGTGTTTCTCGTCTAAGGTGTTTCTATTTAATAATGTTCTAGTCTACAGTGATTCTAGTCAATGGTGTTTCTAGTCTATGGTGTTTCTTGTTTATGGTGTTTTTAGTCGATGGTGTTTCTTGTCTATGGTGTTTCTAGTCTTTGGTGTTTCTAGTCTATGGTGTTTCTAGTATATGGTGTTTCTATTCTATGGTGTTTTTGATCTATGGTGTTTTTAGTCTTTGGTGTTTCTAGTTTATGGTGTTTTTAGTCCATGATGATTCTAGTTTATGGTGTTTCTAGGCTATGGTGTTTCTAGTCTATGGTGTTTTTAATCCATGGTGTTTCTCGTCTAAGGTGTTTCTAGTTAATAATGTTCTGGTATATAGTGATTCTAGTCTATGGTGTTTTATAGTCTATGGTGTTTCTAGTCTATGGTGTTTCTTGTTTATGGTGTTTTTAGTCGATGGTGTTTCTAGTCTATGGTGTTTCTTGTCTATGGTGTTTCTAGTCGATGGTGTTTCTTGTCTATGGTGTTTCTAGTCTTTGGTGTTTCTAGTCTATGGTGTTTCTAGTATATGGTGTTTCTATTCTATGGTGTTTTTGGTCTATGGTGTTTTTAGTCTTTGGTGTTTCTAGTTTATGGTGTTTTTAGTCCATGATGATTCTAGTTTATGGGGTTTCTAGGCTATGGTGTTTTTAATCCATGGTGTTTCTCGTCTAAGGTGTTTCTAGTTAATAATGTTCTGGTATATAGTGATTCTAGTCTATGGTGTTTTATAGTCTATGGTGTTTCTAGTCTATGGTGTTTCTAGTCTATGGTGTTTCGTGTCTATGGTGTTTCTTGTCTATGGTGTTTCTAGTCTTTGGTGTTACTTGTTTATGATGTTTTTAGTCCATGGTGTTTCTAGTCTATGGTGTTTCTAGTATATGGTGTTTCTCGTCTATGGTGTTTCTAGTCTATAGTGATTCCGATGGACCTGCTCTGCTCCTAGTCATCGTCAGTACTGCGAGTTGTTCACACGCGCGTGCGTGTGCGGCCCAATTTTAAGTTAACGATTACTGCAATTGATACATATAATTCCTATTACAAAACCTACAGATTTTTAATTAATAACGAAAGAATATAGCAAATATATCCCAAAATACAGTAACTAGGTAACTAGCTCTCATTTCAATTCAAATTTGTAAAATGCCATTCGAATTTTTTGATACAGTATAATTTGGAATATTTGATTTCAAACTTTCGCGTTGCATTTAAACACTAACTATTGGTTATCGGGTCTAAACGCGAACTATTTGAATGAGTATTTAGGTACTCACTGCTCGACGTTTCGGTTGGATTGCACACAGCCGTGGTCACGAGCTGACTGGTGGCTTGCGGCGTCGTCTGCTCGGAGCGGCCGCAGTTTCCAGATCCACCCTCAGATTTTCATTATTATAAATGTTAGTACATTCTCCGCGACAAAAAACACTGACGATATCACTTTGTGTCTTTTTAGGAAAAATCGCGGTTTGCACTTATTAATCATTGGATACCATACCACGCTGATGACAATTTAAATCCGTCGTCCCGATTAAAAATTTTGTATTTCTTGATTTCAATCGCTTCACGTACTATGATAGTAATAACAATCGGTGGAGAGGATTTTTGGATCGTGCAGTTCCGTCCAGTGATTAGCACCTTCTTCCAGTAAATGTTCAGCAACCGCTGACTTGTTCACCTGCCGATTCTTTACAGCTGCGATATGTTCGTTTACTCTTTTAGCTATTGTTAGCTTAGTTTGTCCGATGTAAGATCTACCACAACTGCAATCAATCTTGTAGACACCAGGAGTTTGAAAGGGCACGACGTCCTTTGGCGACCGCAGAAATCTTGAAACTTTTGATAACGGAGTATATACAGTTTTAATGAAGTAGTTTCTGAAGACTGTTCCAATTTTATCCGTTAATAAAATAGTTCGCGTTTAGACCCAATAACCAATAGTTAGGAATTTGGAAGCTCATAATAATACATACTGCCGCTTCTTTTGCTAGTGTCTTATACCAGCAATGTTGTTCAATCACAGACGACAAAACAAAACGTTCAAAGGGTTGAACCCCCTTTGAAGCATTATTTTTACGCCATTCATACTTTTTGAGTGAGTATAACCTATAGTAGCAAAGGTCATCAAGTCAGCTTAGAAATGACAAAATTAGTTTTATGCAGTATCCCTTTAGGCTATACAAAAATGTTTAAATGGCGGTATTATAATAAGTATACGATCTTTAAGGCTTCATGTAGTCCACGCCGGACGGGTCCGGCGCCGGTGCGGTTCCGGCGTCCTCTACATGAAGCCTATAGATACTTACAGTGGATGGAACCAATTTGAACCACATCAACTAAGACATTGTTTACTGTATTGTTTCACACTTACTGGTTTCACAGGGCATGGTACTCCTGATCTCTTAAATATTTCTGCCACGATTTTTCCTAAAAACTGGTCAGTTTTCAGAAACTCGCAAGTTTTCTTGAAGTTAAACTCTATAAATGTGGGCCTATATTCGTTGTGAAGCCACTCGAACAAGCGCACGTTTAACTGAAAAAATTACAATAAAGATATTTACGTCCGTATTAAAAAAAAAGCACTAGTGATTTTTGCATGTGGCGCCCTCTAGGACACATAAAGTATTACACAAGTGGCATACGACCACGGCTATCATCTAAACATCTCAATCTTTTTATACTTTTAAGTAGTCGGGTTTTATTTGTGGAACTTATTACTTTGATAGGTTAATCTTTGTTGACCTCTAAAAAATATCACAAAAATATATAGGTACAGTATATCTTTAACAATTGAACCTATCGAGGAAATGGACATGAATTTCTAAAATATCTAAGCTGTATAAATTTATTTTTTAAATGTTTGACTATATACATTGGTCCACTATAAACAAGTAGGTACGGCAGTCATCGAGGGAAATGTAAGACTTTTTTTAAAATTTTCCCAATCAGTGGTGCTAGCAAATGGTTTTATCAATCAAAATGATGTCATATTTTACTTACGGATATATTATCCCCCCAAGTATGTTTTAGTGTTGCTTCCATATTCACAACGTAATCGCCATTCCGTTTGTATCGCCTGATATTTGCTTTGACGTCTCCTATGTACGTTTCATTGACAAATCCAACAAATACTCTTTCAGGTATCACTCGCAGATTGTTACACTAAATAAAAATTACATTATAGTATACATGACGCAGTATTTTATTATTGAAATTAACATTAAGATTTTTTATAAAAAGGGTAATTACAATTTCACAGAACAGAAATAGAAAGGCAACGACGACCAAATCACATATACATTTCATTGTAAAAAAAACTCCTTGCAACACAAAAAAATAATATTCGGACACCGCACTGTTCAAATCAGTTTTGAATTAATAGTACGCCTAACATGGTCACATTAATAGGCGGAAACGAATTAAAGTTGATTCCCAATAACAATTTAATTTAAATACTTTAGGTTAGTTTAATGGTGTATTTGACTATTTAAATAAATACTAGTTCGGTATAATCACCCTAATCTTTGCCGATGTTTAGCAACAACACGACTTTGATGGCAGATTGGCTTTACATGCACCCAGTATGGGATTACAGGTCGTATGTAATCGTTTGTGTACTCAGGCGATTTTTCCATAACTATAAGAGATATCTTAATTTTTTAAACAGATATCGAAAGTATATTACGGGGATCGGGGTACTCAGGGAATTACCCTTTTTGGTTACCTTAGCAACCCAGTATGATGATCACTTTCTGTTCCCATAACGACATGAAGACCCAGATAATAGCAGCCTAGCTAAACCGCCAGAAATATAAATATATCGCCGTATTACAAGTTGTTCAACTAGGCGTCCTGACTGGGAAAGTCACGAGTTTGAGTTTAACTTCGCAGGAGGCGCGGGTTCCACGTCTCTTACTGCATGTTTTCTCCGCTACCGTGTGGCGGTCGCCCTATTCCTGTACTCACCGGCCGGCGACTGAAGCGTTGACAATGAATGGGTGGCGTAGTAGTTAGGACCGGCATCCTGAACGAAAATGACATGGGTTCGATTCTTGACTCAACATTCAGATCGAAAAGTTGACAATAGTAATGGGATGGCTGGCATAGTAGTAACACTGGCGCACACCAGAAATTAAAAAAACAAGAGGAAATAAGTTCTCATTAATATTAGGTCCTTACATATGAAATTGGCGTTTTGTCGTACTGGCCACTTTGATCACAAATTTTTCCTATTTGGTTAGGAATTCGAAATTCAAATTTATACAGCTATTTCCACATGTAGTTGTGTTTCGTAAACCGTCATTCATTTGTTTTTTTACTTATCTTTTTTCTGTTTGCATCGCTCAATTTACAAAATGGAAAATTTGAAATATCGCGTTATTTACGAGTACGAGTTCCACCGTGGCACCAGTGCTGCGGAAACGGCTCGAAGGGTTAATGATGTGTATGGCGGTTGTGTCGCAAAAGAAAACACAGTGCGTTTTTGGTTCCAACGTTTTCGTTCTGGAAATTTCGACCTGCAAAACAAGCCCCGTGGACGGCCGGAGACCCAAGTTGATAATGAAGAATTGAAGGCTATTGTGGAAGCGGATCCATCGCAAACCACGTCCGAGTTAGCTGCAGGCTTTGGCGTTAGTGATAAAACTGTTTTAATCCACTTGAAGCAAATTGGGAAGATTAAAAAACTTGAAAGGTGGGTTCCTCACGAATTGAGTGAAGCAAACCGGCAAACGCGCGTCAACTGCTGCGTTACATTACTTGACCGGCACAATAAAGAAGGGATTTTAAATCGAATCATTACCTGTGATGAAAAGTGGATTCTCTACGATAATCGGAAGCGCTCATCGCAATGGCTGGACCCTGGCAAGCCAGCCAAAGCCTGCTCCAAGCGAAAATTGACCAATAAAAAGTTACTTGTAAGCGTTTGGTGGACTAGCGCCGGTGTCGTTCATTACAGTTTTCTCAAATCTGGCCAGACGATTACGGCAGATATCTATTGTCAGCAATTGCAAACCATGATGGAAAAGCTAGTTGCTAAACAACCAAGGCTGGTCAATCGCTCTACGCCACTGCTGCTTCACGACAACGCTAGACCACACACTGCACAACAGACGGCTAGCAAATTAGAAGAACTTCAATTGGAATCTCTAAGGCATCCACCGTACTCCCCGGACCTTGCTCCAACAGATTACCATTTTTTTCGAAATTTGGATAACTTCTTGCAAGGGAAAAAGTTCAACTCAGATGGGGCAGTCCAAGTCGCCTTCAAAGATTTTATTGATTCCCGTTCTAATGGTTTTTTTAGTAAAGGGATCAATGAACTACCTATGAGATGGCAAAAGTGCATAGATTACAATGGCTCATACTTTGATTAAATAAATATGCTATATAAAAAAATTTCGACATTTTGTTCCTCCTATACAAAACGCCAATTTCATAGGTAAGGACCTAATAATAAACAATCATGTTCATATTTAATCGTTTCGGAGCCTATTCAATTCAAACAAACAAACAATAAAATCTTTCCTCTTTATATTACTAGTATATAATTAATATAAAAAGCCGTCAAGTGCGAGATCGACTCATCCGTTTAGTCTGTTCGATACTGACGTATATAGTGCCGTTTCCTATGACCGCGTCTCCGCACGACGCCGTCCCGACCGCCTTCGCTCGCTGGAACGGCCATTTGTACGGGAACTCGTCCATTATTAAAGACATGTTTGACAGCAAGTAGTGACCCTGCAATATAATTTAATTCAAAGTTCAAATCAAACCAAAAAGAGGCAGAAACGGTACGCGCTAGTCGCGTGTTGTCCTGCTAAGCCGAGTCTGATGGACCTGCTCTGCTCCTAGTCATCGTCAGTACTGCGAGTTGATCACACGCGCGTGCGTGTGCGTGAGCGGCCCATTTTTAAGTTAACAATTGTAATGACATACCGTATCTCCCTCTGTTTGGTTTGATCTTAAAACTAGAGCAGCTTTGTCAATCGCGAATCCCTGTTACAAAACCTACGGGTCATTTTAAATTAAAAATGAAAGAATAAAGCATATTAATCCCAAAATATACGGTAAGTACCTGTTGTTTCAATTAAAGTTGTAAAATGCCATTCGACTTTTTGACACAGGAATTTGGAAGCATACCTAAAAACATACTTCGGTTTCTTTTGCTAGTGTAGGTACCTTTAGTACAAAATCTTATACTAGCAATGTCGTTCAATCACGGACGACCACAAAACAAAACGTTGTAAGGGGTTCAACACCCCCTTTGAAGCATTATTTTTCCGCCATTCATACTTTTTGAGTGAGTATAACCTATAGTAGCAAAGGTTATCAAGTCAGCTTAGAAATGACAAAATTAGTTTTATGCAGTATCCCTTGAGGCTATACAAAAATGTTTAAATGGCGGTATTATAATAAGTATACGATCTTTAAGGCTTCATGTAGTCCACGCCGGACGGTCCCGGCGCCGGTGCGGTTCCGGCGTCCTCTACATGAAGCCTATAGATACTTACAGTGGATGGAACCAATTTGAACCACATCAACTAAGACATTATTTACTGTATTGTTTCACACTTACTGGTTTCACAGGGCATGGTATTCCTGATCTCTTAAATATTTCTGACAGGATTTTTCCTAAATACGGGTCATCGTCCTCTACATGAAGCCTATAGATACTTACAGTGGATGGAACCAATTTAAACCACATCAACTAAGACATTATTTACTGTATTGTTTCACACTTACTGGTTTCACAGGGCATGGTATTCCTGATCTCTTAAATATTTCTGACAGGATTTTTCCTAAATACGGGTCAGTTTTCAGAAACTCGCAAGTTTTCTTGAAGTTAAACTCTATAAATGTTGGCCTATATTCGTTGTGAAGCCACTCGAAGAAGCGCAAGTTTAACTGAAAAATTACAATAAAGATATTAATTTACGTCCGTTTTAAAAAAAAGCACTAGTGATTTTTGCATGTGGCGCCCTCTAGGACACATAAAGTATTACACAAGTGGCATACAACCACGGCTATCATCTAAACATCTCAATCTTTTTATACTTTTAAGTAGTCGGGTTTTATTTGTGGAACTTATTACTTTGATAGGTTAAACTTTGTTGACCTCTAAAAAATATCACAAAAATATATAGGTACAGTGTATCTTTAACAATTGAACCTATCGAGGAAATGGACATGAATTTCTAAAATATCTAAGCTGTATAAATTTATTTTTTAAATGTTTGACTATATACATTGGTCCACTATAAACAAGTACGGCAGTCATCAAAGGCAATTAAGACTTTTTTTTAAATTTTCCCAATCAGTTGTGCTAGCAAATGGTTTTATCAATCAAAATGATGTCATATTTATCTTACGGATATATTGTCCCCCCAAGTATGTTTTATAGTTGCTTCCATATTCACAACGTAATCGCCATTCCGTTTGTATCGCCTGATATTTGCTTTGACGTCTCCTATGTACGTTTCATTGACAAATCCAACAAATACTCTTTCAGGTATCACTCGCAGATTGTTACACTAAATAAAAATTACATTATAGTATACATGACACAGTATTTTATTATTGAAATTAACATTAAGATTTTTATATAAAGGGTAATTACAATTTCACAGAACAGAAATAGAAAGGCAACGACGACCAAATCACATATACATTTCATTGTAAAAAAACTCCTTGCAACACAAAAAAATAATATTCGGACACCGCACTGTTCAAATCAGTTTTGAATTAATAGTACGCCTAACATGTTAACGTTAATTGGCGGAAACGAATTAAAGTTGATTCCCAATAACAATTTAATTTAAATACTTTAGGTTAGTTTAATGGTGTATTTGACTGTTTAAATAAATACTAGTTCGGTATAATCACCCTAATCTTTGCCGATGTTTAGCAACAACACGACTTTGATGGCAGATTGGCTTTACTTGCACCCAGTATGGGATTACAGGTCGTATGTAATCGTTAGTGTGCTCAGGCGATTTTGCCATAACTATAGGAGATATCTTAATTTTTTAAACAAATATCGAAAGTATATTACGGGGATCGGGGTACTCAGGGAATTACCCGTTTTGGTTACCTTAGCAACCCAGTATGATGATCACTTTCTGTTCCCATAACGAAATGAAGACCCGGATAATAGCAGCCTAGCTAAACCGCCAGAAATATAAATATATCGCCATATTACTAGTTGTTCAACTCATAAGTGTAAACATCTTTTGTTCAAATGGATCCAATCTAAGACACACGACGACATAGAAACGCTTCTGGAACGGATTTAATAATTATTATGATTGGACGCATACACACGCAAACACATGCAATCATGCACTAGTGCCCCATCGACACATACTCACACACACGGATATATATAGACAAACGCACACACACACACATACACACTCTCACACACACAAACACGCACGCGCACACACACACACTCACACTCACACACACACACACACACACACACACACACACACACACACACACACACACACACACACACACACACACACACACACACACACACACATACAGACACACATACTCTTTTGTATTTTAGCCATTGTAAAAGATTTTAGTGTTAGGATAGATTACATATTTACACCCATACGGCCTTGTAACTGTATATATGTATAGATGGAAGGGCGGATCCTCCAAACACAAGCATTGTTTGCTTAAATGGAGGTTCCAATGTACTATATGTTAAGGCAAGAACATTTTGAATGAATAAAATATATTTATATTATATTATATTATATTATTCAACTAGGCGTCCTGACTGGGAAAGTCACGAGTTTGAGCTTAACTTCGCAAGAGGCGCGGGTTCGACGCCTCTTACTGCATGTTTTCTCCGCTACCGTGTGGCGGTCGCCCTATTCCTGTACTCACTGGCCGGCGACTGAAGCGTTGACAATGAATGGGTGGCGTAGTAGTTAGGACCGGCATCCTGAACGAAAATGACATGGGTTCGATTCTTGACTCAACATTCAGATCGAAAATTTGACAATACGAGTAGTAATGGGATAGCTGGCATAGTAGTAACACAGGCGCACGCCAGAAATTAAAAAAATAAGAGGAAATAAGTTCTCATTAATAATAAACAATCATGTTCATATTTAATCGTTTCGGAGCCTATTCAATTCAAACAAACAAACAATGAAATCTTTCCTCTTTATATTACTAGTATATAATTAATATAAAAAGCCGTCAAGTGCGAGATCGACTCATCCGTTTAGTCTGTTCGATACTGACGTATATAGTGCCGTTCCCTATGACCGCGTCTCCGCACGACGCCGTCCCGACCGCCTTCGCTCGCTGGAACGGCCATTTGTACGGGAACTCGTCCATTATTAAAGACATGTTTGACAGCAAGTAGTGACCCTGCAATATAATTTAATTCAAAGTTCAAATCAAACCAAAAAGAGGTACGCGCTAGTCGCGTGTTGTCCTGCTAAGCCGAGTCTGATGGACCTGCTCTGCTCCTAGTCATCGTCAGTACTGCGAGTTGATCACACGCGCGTGCGTGTGCGTGAGCGGCCCCTTTTTAAGTTAACAATTGTAATGACGTACCGTATCTCCCTCTGTTTGGTTTGATCTTAAAACTAGAGCAGCTTTGTCAATCGCGAATCCCTGTTACAAAACCTACGGGTTATTTTAAATTAAAAATGAAAGAATATAGCATATTAATCCCAAAATATACGGTAAGTTCCTCTTGTTTCAATTAAAGTTGTAAAATGCCATTCGACTTTTTGACACAGGAATTTGGAAGCATACCTAAAAACATACTGCGGTTCCTTTTGCTAGTGTACCTTAAGTACCTTTAGTACAAAATATTATACTAGCAATGTCGTTCAATCACGGACGACCACAAAACAAAACGTTGTAAGGGGTTCAACACCCCCACTGAAGCATTATTTTTACGCCATTCATACTTTTTGAGTGAGTATAACCTATATTAGCAAAGGTTATCAAGTCAGCTTAGAAATGACAAAATTAATTTTATGCAGTATCCCTTTAGGCTATACAAAAATGTTAAATGGCGGTATTATAATTAGTATACGATCTTTAAGGCTTCATGTAGTCCACGCCGGACGGGCCCGGCGCCGGTGCGGTTCCGGCGTCCTCTACATGAAGCCTATAGATACTTACAGTGGATGGAACCAATTTGAACCACATCAACTAAGACATTGTTTACTGTATTGTTTCACACTTACTGGTTTCACAGGGCATGGTATTCCGAATTTTCTAAATATTTCTGACAGGATTTTTCCTAAATGCCGGTCACTTTTCATAGACTCACAACCTCTCTTGAAGTGAAACTCTATAAATGTGGGCCTATATTCGTTGTGGAGCCACTCGAATAAGCGCAAGTGTAACTGAAAAATACAATATAGATATTTATGTCCGTATTAAAAGGCAATAGTGATTTTTACCCGACTATGTCGAAGCAATAAGCAAAAAAGGGTTATGATTTTGACCGGTATGTATGCATATTTGTATGTTCATGTGCACTCATAACTTCTAAACACTTCATCTTATTTTAACAAATGATAGGTTATAGGCTAGGATATTTTGCAATTATTTGCTTATGGCAACATATTAAGTTATGAACAAAATCTTTTTTTGGAACGTATAAGGTCATGTTGGGTATCAAATGAAAGGGCTTAATAGCATAATTCAAATATATATATATGTATACTATTATGATGAATCCGTCCGTAAATTAAATTTTATAAAAAATATTGTTCTAAAACTAAAACAAAAGTATGAGTCGTATACCACGTTCACTTTAGATATTAGTGCTAAAATATTGTTCGACCACAGCTATCATCTAAACAGCTCAATCTCGTTTCATACTTTTGAGTAGTCAGGTTTTAGTTGCGGAACTTATTACTTGATAGGTTAAACTTTGTCAACCTCTAAAAACATCGCACAAAGTATGTAGGTATCTGTAGGTTCTTATCTTTTTTTTTTAATGACAGACTATATAAATAGGTGCACTATCAACAAGTCCGGCAGTCATCGCGGCAAACTAATAGATTTTTTTTAAATTTTCCCAATCAGTGGTGCTAGCAAATGGTTTTAATCAAAATGATGTCTTATATTACTTACGGATATATTGTCCCCCCAAGTATGTTTTATAGTTGCTTCCACATTCAATACGTAATCGCCATTCCGTTTGGATCGCCTGATATTGGCTTTGACGTCTTTTATGTATGTTTCATTGACAAAGTCAACATATACTCTTTCAGGTATCACTCGCAGATTGTTGCACTAAATAAAAATTACATTAAAATATATATGTCGCAGTAATTTGTTATTAAGATTAACATTGAGATGAGATTTTATCTAAAAAAAGGGTACTTACAATTTCACAGAAAAGAAATAGAAAGACAACGACGACCAAATCACACAACCATTTCATTGTAATAAACTCCTTGAAACAAAAAATAAAATAAAAAAATATTCGGACACCGCACTGTTTAAATGGGTTTTCAATTAAAGTATGCCCAACTTGACTACGTTAATAGGCGGAAACAAATTAAAGTAGATTCCCAATAACAAATGCATTTAAATGCCTAGGTTAGCCTAATGGTGTATTTATATGTGTGAATAAATACTAGTTCGGTATAATTGCCCTAATCTTTGCCGATGTTTAGTAGCAACAGGACTTTGATGGCAGATCCCATACAGGGTGTATGTAATCGTTAGTGTGCTCGAGAGATTTTTCCATAACGATACGAGATATCTTATTTTTTTAAACAGATATCGAAAGTATATTACCTAGAAAGTAAAATGACACTGAGCAATCACACAAGTGATCTTGTTTTGGTGGGTTATTCCCTAAGTAACCCCCCCGATCCCCGAGGCCCCCGTACCGGTGAACCCCGAAAATGATTTTAAAATTAAATTCATTAAAATAACATAATCTGGGTTTTCAGGGAACTCCTCGAGGATCGGGGTACTCAGGGAATTACCCGTTTTGGTTACCCTAGCAACCCAGTATGATGATCACTTTCTGTTCCCATAACGAAATGAAGACCCGGATAATAGGTAGCAGCCTAGCTAAACCGCCGGAAATATAAATATATCACCGTATTGCAAGATGTTCAACTAGGCGTCCTGACTGGGAAAGTCTCGAGTTTCAGTTTAACTTCGCAGGAGGCGCGGGTTTGACGCCTCTAATTGCATGTTTTCTCCGCTACCGTGTGACGGTCGCTCTCTTCCTATTCTCACCAGCCGTCGACTGAAGCGTTGACAATGAATTGGTGGTGTAGTAGTTAGGACCGGCATCCTGAACGAAAATGAAATGGGTTCCATTTTTGACTCAACATTCTGATCGAAAAGTTGACAATGGTAAGAGGATGGCTGGCGTAGTAATAAGTCAGGCACACACTGTTTCAGAAATTAAATAAAGAGAAAATAGGGGTTCATATTTAGTAGTTTCTGAGCCAAATACAAACAAACGAACAATGAAATCTTTTCTCTTTATATTGTTAGTATAGTATTAATTTAAAAAAGCCCGTCATTCCGTTTAGTCTGTTCGATCGAGGTACAAAGAGCCGTTCACTAAGTGCGTTTGGGGACGTCCCCAAACGACGCCGTCCCGACCGCCTTCGCTGTACGGGAACTCGTACGTTGTTTTCCCGCGATCAAACGTAACTCATGTCCTTTCTTAAGTCTCAAACTATCTCCTTACAAAAAATTATTTAAAATATTTTACTGTTCAATAGTTCAGGCATTAAAGCGATCGGCCCATTCGAATTCTTTCATGGGAATGAGTCATTTTCCCCGCGATAATAAGTAAGCCTGTCCTTTCTCGGGGTATAAAAATATCTCCATACCAAATTTCATGCACATCGGTTCCGTAGGTTAGGCGTGAGTTACTTTCGCATTTTTAATATACTATACCTACCTACCTATCGATTCCAGGGTCTACCATCGCACCATCAATAAAGGAGCAAGAGTTTGACCACATGGCGCTGGGCCGGGCACACTTGGTCGAAGCGTTGTCGCTGTATGAAGAAGCGTTGAGGCTGCAAAGGATGTGCAGGTATGTTTTGTTACAAGCATTAGTTTAAATCAATAAAAACTAGCTGTATGTACAGCCATTGTCCATACCAAGTTAGACTTTTGCGATAAATAACGTCACGATTATAAAATTACAGTGATCTGCCTTCCTAAGATATCACCGTGACTTTTCAAGAAGTAACAACGTTCTAAAGTAACGACGTTAATTTTTGTCGTTCCATCGTTCCAATATCTATTACTGTTTCAGTCACGCACATCACAACAGAAGCGTAGGAACGTGGGTAGGAACGAACTGTCCCGAGCGCGGCCGAACGATCACGAGCTTACGATTAGTTCCGAGTGTGGCCGAAGGCCCGATCCGCTCCAACCAAACGTCGCGTCCGTGACTAGCGTGAAAAAATCGCCATAGTGACTAAAATAACCTAGGTGACAAAGTCACGGAGATTTTTCGACGTTATTTTTATGGAACGGTAACGACGGTCACGGTTATTAAAAATTAACGTTTTGCCCCAAGTTTATACCAAGTAAATAAGTGGGTATATGTTACTCGTACATGTTCAGTGTTCCACTTAATTCTAAACATATCAAACTCAAACGTGACCTGACTGACGTAGTGATCTATCAACGCACAGGCCTAACCACTGGACGGATTGAGCTGAAATTTGTAGTGATGGTCCGTATATCCGTATCCGTATCCGCTGATATCCGAGGGAAAATAATTATCTGTATCCGTATCCTTTTCTCTTTCTCTTTGATTTCTTAACTTATAAATTTTCTACTGATAGGATGAAATGCTATTTAAAGGTGATTTGATTAGGTAGATTAAAGAAACTATTAAATTAAATTTAAGTATTTGTCGTAGTAAGTCACTATACCAATAGTACGCACGGCCACACGTCAAGCTAATCACTGCGGTATCTTGTGCTTGCGTAATAAGGGTGATTTTGTAACGAAAATGAGTAGCTTGATGTAGAGCCGTGTAACTCAAAGATACTAATCAACTATCTTTATAATAAGATCAAAATTATAGAACGTTATGACATAACAAATTTAAAATAACGAGAAAATCAAAACTTCAACGTCAACAGTCGTTTCAAGATCTCGTGCACTGTCACCGATTAAGTAAGAAATGAAGATGCGTATCCGTATCCGCGGATTTCGACACCAATGACCGTATACGGATCCGTATCCGCGGATATACACTTTTAACGTTCCAGCATATCACTAGAAATTTGGCATGCCGGTTGATGTTATTATGACGTAGGCATCCGCTACGAACGATTTTGATTCTACCCTCAAGGGGATAAATTAGGGGATGGAAGTTTGTATGTAACTTTATCAATTACAAACCGATCGGACTTTTGCTGAGACGTCATAGTAAATATATGCATGCAAGCAAATATTTAATATGACGTAGGCGTAGCCTAAGAAAAGTTTTTTTTAATTTTACCCCTAAAGGTTTTATACCTTTCAATTCTACCCCTATTTTATAAAGGGGTTGCAAGTTTGTATTACTCGGTGGCGAAAAACTAAAGTCCGCTTGCCCGCTGGTAAGACATAAAGCGAAGTGAAGAAAATTACATTTGCTATTATTTTAGAAGTTTCTGCAAGTTCTCATTACGATCGAACTAAAAATGCCCACAAACTGTATTTAAATCCATTGTGATCACTTAAAATTATATGGACCCCTCGACCACATCGGGAAGCCACCTGCCAAATTTGGAATCTCTAGACCAGTCTAGCGGTTGGGGTTGTACGTTCATGTCTCTGTCAGTCAGTCAGTCAGTCAGTCAGTCAGGACTTTGAATTGTATATGTATAGATAATGTTGCTTTATACATTATATTTTACTTAGTTACGGAGATATTAAAGTCATATACATAAACTTGAGCTTTTATTGAAGGCTTGCGTTCATTTTAAGACTCGAGCTCTTTTCACGGCTCGAGCTCTTTTAAAGCCTCGCGGCATGGCTCAGAGAGCTCGCAGCTCGGCTAAGCTCGGGGCACCAAGACTACTGAGCTCACTGAGCCTTGCCATTCCGCCTCGAGGCTTCAAAAATAGGGCTCGATGCCTCGAGTCGTGTAAATCACTAGCCGAAGCACGGCAACACAGGCTGGTGGGAAAGGAATGCTCTTACACAAATAATAAATAGAGATTGTCATACTCGTAGGTCTTATTTTTGCACATGGACCAAAGATTGTGACGGAACGTGCAGTGTAGAAGTTCTCAGTTCACTTGTGGCGACCTCTACCATTCGCCATCACAAGTGCATGCCTAACGGCAAGCACAACAGCGAGAGCTGATACGGTTCCATAAGGCTAGATGGCGCTGTTAGCCTAGTACCGGCCAAATAGTACTGGCCTAGTACCGCACATGAACCGCGGTATATAAGATTTCGATCCAGAATAATATAGATAGACAAATCAAGATTATGTCTATCGGACCTTGGTCCCCGACCATAACACCCGGTCGGTAGGAAGCGCTTCCCTTTAGCTTCCTAACTCGAAATCAGTTGCGCCAAATTGGTGACCCCGACGTGATCAACATCCTGGAGTAACCCGTCATCATCGTCGTCGCCCTCTCCTTCCTCTCGCCAACAGCACTCCGCCAGCAGTCTCAAGCAAGCACTCTTTTACTATTGTAAGGATGGGACCCGGGAGCAGTCAATTAAAAGATGTTGCTTGTTTTACGTATGGTTTAATACTAGCTCATGTCACAAATTCATATTGATATAAGTATTGTAGCTTACGTAAGGGGACGTGACACACACTACACCTCCCCCCTTTTTTTAATAAATAAAATGTTACATGTATTTTTTATAACTTTTAAGCTTGACAACCAAAATAATTTTTAACAAAAATTATGTCAATTTAATTTAAAGTAAAATTAAGGTAAAGTAACTCGAAAAGCATAATTCTACAATTATGAAATTTCAAATGATTTTAGAGATTTAAACTGAACTACTAGAACTGCACACTTGGAACCTAAATAGAATTTAAACAATAATAATATAATTTAAAATAGCTAATTAATACAAATGTGATTTGACATTGTGTATTGACATCAATGAAAGAAAAGTTCAAAAGGTTATGTACAATGAAATCAATATGTTCATAATATTACAGAAAAACTAATCTAATTTTGTTGTATGTTTGTACATAGTCAACTACCAGACCAGATATGTAATGACAAAATCATAAATTTAAAATGCTACGTTCAGAAAAAAAGGAAAATATTGAAAACAAAATACACTTTAACATTAATTTCGAAAGATCTGCACATACAAGAGGTTGATTTTTTAAAATGTTTGTATTGCACTTACATGCAATAATTGAAATCATATTAAGATGATACCTAACAATAATCTGTTTACATTTTCAAGAGCACAGAGTCACCATAGTTGACATAAAATTAAAAGAAATCGTTACAAGATTTTCAATGAATAACATAAGTACATGGTTAATATGTAGAATACAAGTTTATTATATAAGTACATGGTTAATATGTAGAATACAAGTTTATTATTCTAACGATTACATACTATGAAGTTTTAGCAAGCGCAGTGTTAACAAGCAGTTTTATTAATTAGCATTTAAACCAAATTAATATTTTAAATAAACTTACACAAAACAAATTTTATTTATTTTTCAAATTCAATTGTATTACGTTAGTAAAGAACTTTTCCAAAATCGTTAAAAATATTTCGTTAATTAATACCAATATAATAAGAAAAATGAAATCATAACATTGTCTAAAATAAAATAAAAAATTGTCAAATCCTAGTGAATAACAATAACTACCTCGTCAGGCACTGATTGCTTATTCAAACTTCTCCTATCTTTGTAAATCATCATAATTCATCGTCATTGGTTAACCATTATCGCATTGTCGTTTCGTACGTACTTATTGTAATGCATTATTTAATATCATTTTTCATTTTAACGAGTGGGGACCCCTTTTTAATTGTATTATATTTTAGGCCTTTAATTATATAACATTGTATTGGTACATAATTTATTTTATTTTATAGTCGACTTAATTATTTATTTTATTTATAATAACTTGGGTCGTGCACGCCCTAATATTTATATAACGGAGGTTATGATTTAAGTCTCTTTGGACTCCAACTTATCTCACAGAGGAAAACTCGTTCGCACCATGATCGAATGGAAGGACCTAACTCTCCTTGTACCATTATTTACTTTATATTTATTAGTCATTTTGTGGAGCATCACGAATTAAGACCTTAATATGTCTCCTACAGTTATCAGCGATGAAGCTCGTTCACGTCGCATTTGAAGGACCTGATCTCTATTGCCTTGTACATCCTTTGTGTACTACCTACTCCTACTATATCACCTTATATACTTTTTAAAAGTAACTTTCATCACCCTATAATAACTTTCATGAACAAACTTTCATAATCAAACACTTTTTGTAATGATGTGCCATCATACGCTATACCTACCTACAACTATCGATTGAATATTTTGACATTATAAAAATATTTTAATGCTTTTAGATGATCAGTCTAAATGCACTCCTATATTTTATTAAACCAAAATACTCGCACGTTAAATAACTACTCATACTATTCATCTTGTCTTAACAAAAGTTCCATGTTTCCTATAAATCTTCGTCATAATAGTTTATTTGTTACGTTACGTAACTTGTCAATCCGAGTTTAGGCAAATACCTTTGAATGAGTGTATATCTTCCTACTGCTTAAAACATCTCGAATTTACTAACGCAAATTATTTGAAGTGTGTAAAAATAAATTTGCACCTGGATAGGTGCAAATTTATTTACGATAACGATAGGATTATCGTAATCTACCTGGGTGGCTTTTGCTAAGTTTGCAAACGGCTTATAGTTACACTATCGCTTTGCCTACCTATAAGGTAACGTATGCTCGTACCTGGAATCATTGAAAGTGATCGCATCCTGCCTTATTTGTTAAGTTATTTTATAACATAATTGCACTATTATGACGGTAACGATTAGAATAAAGTTAAGTTATTTGGTTCTTATGAAAATAAAAAATACAAATGTAATTTCTCTGCCTTAAAAAACCTAAGATAATGACTTCAATAAAACTCTTCACTATGGAATCAAAATTTGAAATGTTAATGTTAATCATCTCTGAGTTGACCGTCGTACGAAAAAAAAACCCTTTTTACTGTTGATTAAATTTAAATAATATTTTTGCAGTCATAATTTAGTATGAAATTATTCAAAATGCTATTACGTTTACAATAATGAATAGTGTACTTATATGAGATTTAATTAAAATATATATTACCTGTTAAAATTACCTAATTTAAAGAAAAAATATACTGGATCAAGTTTCAACGATAATAACCTTACCTGCATATTAACTTACACGGGTTCACACTTCAGCAATGTCCTTATTAAATTAGGTGAATGCATGTTATAAAATATCGACTTATTAAATGTACCTACATAAATCCTTCTAATTTAAAATAACGTGATTGAATAGAAATTATGAAATGTAAATTGCCAAAGAATTAAAAATATTCGCAAAAATCGTTAAACTGAATAAAATGCAAAAATAAAGGATAACTCATGTTATTTAAACGGAAAGTTTAATGCCAATTAATTTATTATCAATAAATGCAAGAAAGTGTTTATAATAGATAAACCTTTCGCAAATTAAGTTCAAAGTTATTAGACAAAACGTAATTAATTATTGTAAAATATTAAGATTACCTACAGTACATAAGTACCTTTTGATTACGTTTGAAATTGTTTCTAGGAAACCTGTAATTATTAATTAAATTAGTTTTTAATTTAAAGAAAATACAAAGCAACCTAAATGTTTTTTTTTGCTTATTATATTCAACCAAAAGAAAATCGTGTTGTAAGGGCAGGTAAAGTTACGACAAAATATTGTTTTCTTTATACTTTCTATTTTTTTATGCCTAGCTTGCTAACACTGCTTACTCTGTGAATAATATTTAAGATGAAAAAAGGTTACATGATTTTAAAATAAAAGTAAAATAAAACTATTCTGGGCCGTTTCACCAATTTCCAACGATAATCACTTTTCACTTCCCGAGGTCGTCGCTCGCGACACGCCGACCTCCCGGCAGCACTCTTTTCCATGGTCAGGAACTACTCCCGGCACCCTGCATCCTTCTTATCATCCGACACCAACTCTCCCAGCGCCCAGCAACGCTTTCTACACTTTCACTCTTCCATCTGGCGCCATCGCACACCCGGCAGCCAGGAACTATTTTTCCTTAAATCTTCATCTTCTTTCGACGTTTAATAGCGCCTCAGGCGACGCTAATCACCAAACTTAATTTTCTTCAAATTTCACATTAAAAATAATAATAATCTTTTGCACTTTTCAATAATGTCCGAAGTTTATAGTCAAAATATCAGTTTTCACTATTTTATTTTATTGCGCAGCGCTGCCCAGAAGGCAGCGCTGGCAGGGTCGCCATGTAAGGATGGGACCCGGGAGCGGTCAATTAAAAGATGTTGCTTGTTTTACGTATGGTTTAATACTAGCTCATGTCACAAATTCATATTGATATAAGTATTGTAGCTTACGTAAGGGGACGTGACACACTACACTATTTAAATAATCTAGCCAATTTGGATAGTGCCCATCATCTGTCCTTAAGGTCAGATTCATGCAATGGACAAATCAATTTATAATTGTGTTGTCTCTGTATCAATACCATAATTGCGCGTAAATTGACGACCACTTAGGTGAAATGGTCAAGGAGTTGACTATTAACCAAGAGGACGCGGTTTCGACCCCCGCACTGTACAAACATTTGTTTGCATGAAACATGTCTGTTTGTACTGGTCTGGGTGTTGTAAGTATTTATTTAAGTTTATTTGTATTACCACTGTTGATTATGATGCTTAAGCTACTTACCACGGAGTCAGATCAATGTATGTGATGTTGTTGTATATTTATAATTGTTTGCATTGAGCACAAATTTCCAGAGTTAGGTCCTACTGTTCTGAATTGTGACAGGGACAAAATCGTTTTAGATCGGAGGCTTGTTTTATAAAGACGAAGGTATTGCTGGACAAAAGTTAGAGGAGACCTATGGATTCAACAGTGAACGTTCTACATAATATAACAGAATGATCATAGCAGAAGAGATTTCGGCCGTATAGACAAACTTCCAGTCTGTTCCGGATTTAACAAACACTAGCGCCTTTGTCCACTAACCCTTCCAATTGTGATTTGTCCCACAGGGAGCTGCGCGGCAAAGAAGCGCTGTCGCGGGCGGTGCGCGCGGCGCTGGAGCGCGCGGCGGCTGCGCGTGCGCTGGACGGCCGCGAACCGGACTTCGCCGAGCTGATCGACGCGCCGCACATACTACGTAAGTAAAGCTCCTTCTGTGGCGACTTCTACCGTTAATAGAAATAGAAATATTTATTTGCTCAAAACATTGTTGCAGGTACAGATACAATAATAAGTCCTCACATTTTACCAAAAATTCTTCTTCTTCTTCAGCCTGTGGACACCCATAGTCGTGTATAGGTCTCTTCATGAGCACGCCAAGTGTTGCGGTTCCGTGCCAAAAATTATGGCATGCAAATTGTTCGTAATAGTAGCTTTAAAAATATAATAATTATATGTCTTAAAGTCACACTTATATTATTATTTTAGCGATTATGATTTTTTTTTAAAATACAAAATCTGATAATCGCCATCACGAGCGCATGCCCAACGGTGGCAAGCATATATCTCCATAGGCTAGATGGCGCTGTTAGCTTACTACCGCACATGAACCGCGGTATGAGATTTAGATCTAGAATAATACAGATAGAAAAATCAAAATGATGTCTATGTATATGTAATATTCATCTCGCTCGGAAAAAGGGCCCTAACTTCTCCGTTTGAAATTAAGCATGTGTTAAAAGACGTAGGGTTTCATTGGAATTTTTGGATTAATGGGAAAACTCTCGGCTTATTTAAGGTTTTCATCCTTGTGCTATGTTTTCTAACACCATTCCATCGCCACCATAGGTACGCATCACCATAGGACCTTGGTTTCCTAACACCGGGTCGGTAGGAAGCGCTTCTCTTATGCTTCTTAATTTTTAAATCTGTTGCGCCAAACTCGTAGCCTATTACGACCACGGCGACCAATCTCTGCAGAGATCAGCCAACTACGCAGGAGATATTATAGTGCACAACCGTGAGAGCAATACACAATCGCCCGTCTTGCGAGAGATGCAGGTTCGAGTCCTGCCTGTGGCATTCCGAATTTATTCTTTAAGTGTATTTGTATTTCATGTTGTGAATTTGTTTGTGGTCCAAGTTAATCTCGTGTCGCTGTATAAAATTCTCGTGTCACAATGTTCGTACCCGCACTCCTTCGAAACGGCTTAACTCATTCTTATGAAATTTTGTGAGCATATTGAGTAGGTCTGAGAATCAGAAAACATCTATTTTTCACATCCCTTAGTGATAAGGGTTGTACACAATAATTTATTAGACGACCACTTCGGTGTAATGATCAAAAATTGGACTATTAACCAAGAGGTCGCGGGTTCGATCCCTGTTCCCGGGTCCTTGTTTGTACTGGTCTGGTTGTTTTATGTATTTATTTAGGTCTGCACTGTTGATTCTGATTTCTGTAATACAAGGGCTATAGCTACTTACCACAGAGTCAGATCAATGTATGTAATGTTGTTATATATTTATTATTTATATGGCAAAATAACGTTTGCCAGGTAAGCTAGTAAATAAATAACAATTTCACGTTTAAAAATTCCAGCATCATCAAAGTTCCAACTAGCGCTGACACCGCCCGACTTCGCGCAGCACCGCGTGGACGACCTCTTTAAGTCGCTGGGCCCGATCGCGGTCTTCTCGGCGAAGAGGCACTGGAGCGCGCCCCGGCTGGTCCAGTTGCAGAAGCAGGATAAAAGAGGTAATTTTCGGTCTATTCGTATGATGAAAGGACGACCTCTTCAAGTCGCTGGGCCCGATCGCAGTCTTCTCGGCGAAGAGGCACTGGAGCGCGCCCCGGCTGGTATAGCTGCAGAAGCAGGATAAAAGAGATAATTTTCGGTCTATTCGTATGATGAAAGGACGACCTCTTCAAGTCGCTGGGCCCGATCACGGTCTTCTCGGCGAAGAGGCACTTTGAGCGCGCTCCGGCTGGTCCAGCTGCAGAAGCAGGATATAATAGGTAATTTTCGGTCTATTCGTATGATGAAAGGACGACCTCTTCAAGTCGCTGGGTCCGATCGCGGTCTTCTCGGCGAAGAGGCACTGGAGCGCGCCCCGGCTGGTCCAGCTGCAGAAGCAGGATAAAAGAGGTAATTTTCGGTCTATACGTGTGATGGAAAAAAATCGGAGATAATGCCATAACATGGGCCTAAAAGATGGTGCGATTGTTGTATGCTTAAGAGTAGCGTTGCCAGGCGTCCGGATAAAGCCGGACATAGTTAGGCTTATTGATTGCATGTCCGGCCAAAATAAACGGTGTCCGTCTTGTCCGGCTTTTGTTAGGCTTTTTACATTTCGCAAACAAGCGAGCACTGCCGCCGCGCCGCCGAGCGTCGCCGAGCGTAGGCGACGAGAGTCGACTACCGAACCGAATTTTTTTTGTCGTACCTATTAATACTAAGCCAAATCCTCAATAATATAGGGTGTCCGGCTTTTTTAACCAAATGTCCGGCCAAACTGGCTGGTCTGTCCGGCTATTAGGTTTGGCGACCTGGCAACGCTACTTAAGAGGCATATAACAAAACTTTGACAGCTAAGCAATTTTATTCCGAAATTTAAATACGGAGGCCGTTATGTAGTAGGAGTTTCCTAATGACATACCGCATATCTAGTCCTTTTCATAAATGTCAAAAAAAAACATCTTTAAGCACTCAATAGCTTCGTATAAAAGGAAACTTTTGGCATGGTTAACTTAATTTTAGATTTTTGACATTTAAGACTTTAAAGAACTAGATGTGCGATTCGTATTTAGTAATCTATTGCGTAAAAACGTTGTCGATGTACCATCACTGCAGTCCCGTTACAGGAATGAACTGTCTCTCCTGTCTCAGTGATATGTTTTTTTTGTATTTTATGTACCTAAGTAATTAGTTTGTATGTTTATAAAGTACGTAACTATAACTTGAGTTACACTGTAGAGAATGCCTTCGGCATAAAGTCCGCCATTGTACACATGTTTGTGCAGAATTTTAATGAATGAATGTACAAATGGAAAGGCCGAAAGGAAAATTTTGTTTAGTGCATCGATTTATCCTTTGATATATTTTATATAAGAACTATCTTCCTGCCAGCGGCTTTACCCACGTGGGATTCGGTTCTCTAATGTATAAGGTCACTTCTTAGGTTGTGAAAAACTTGTCCAAATTTTAGTGTTAGTTAAAAAAAAAAAACAAAAAATTTTGTCCAAATTTATCAAAAACACACTCGTTTTCGTTCCATATTTTTCTAACAAAATAATTAATATTTTCTTGACAGCCCTATCACAGTTGCCAGCGTGCATACCACGCAACCTCTTTCTTTCATTCCAATCGTTCACTCTTTTTCGAAAGACGAGGGGGGGCGCGGCGCGCCTTATGCGACGCGGGTCAATGACCGACGAGATCAGCTGATCGCTGGACTTGAAAATACGTTTAAATCGTATCAATTTACAAAGTGACCTTGCTGTTATCACTTATCACGCATCGCTATTATTAAAAACCTACCTAGTCTTAAATAACTACTCATTAAAAGTAAAGTATATTTAGGTATGTTACGCCTTTAGGTACGCCGCGCGTAGGGATGTCAAATTTATCAAAAGTAGGTTGGGTTTGATTATTTCAGAAATTAGCGTATGGAAAAAAAGTTAATTTGACAAAATAGGTACTATGCTATTTTTTTACACGGTCAAATGTTCACGACCAAGTGACCTTATATTGAGCATGTTATTATACATATAAACATTCCTCTTGAATCACTCTATCTATTAAAATAAAACTACTTAAAATTCCGTTAAGTGTTTTTAAATATCTAATCATATTATTATAAATGCTATTATTAATGGCTGAGTAGGCCGAACTTTTGAAAATTTGTAATAACTCAAGTGTTCCCTATTCTAAAGCAAATAAATTATTCTATTCTATTCATACATACATAGAAACATAGGGACAGCCGCGGGAAGCGTCTTTGCTTTATAGGTACAATGTAGTGATACATATTGAACACGGCTTCAATTCCCACCCCAACCTAAAAATGGTAATTTGCAAAAACAATATTCATATAGGTATACAAATTGTTCCCTCATTACAGGATCGAGAAGACAACGTAACGGCAGAGAAGAATACACAGAAGACAAGACAAGAAAGAGCGAGAAAAGAGACCGTTCAGAGGATAACAGCACGTACTACAACCAAATAATAAGAAGCGATGAGAAATACACAGACGAAACGATATACGACAAGAAAAAACTACACAGAGTTATGAAACAAAATGGCGTCTACATAAACAGTTATAATAATAACAATAACAACTACGAATACCACCCGAAAGTGCTTGATTATGACTCCAATTCGTATAGAAATAAAGTTAACGAGACATTCATTAAAGAAAAGGAAAATGGGGTGTTGAAGAATGGAGATGTCAATGGGAAGGTAAGTTGATCCAGCTTTTGAAAAGTAGGTTCTCAGTTTGTTTATTATAAATTTTTCACATATCTTTGTAACTGTAACTTGGAATTTCGTAATTACATATTACATACATTTTAAGTAATCTTTTGCGTAAAAAGAAAATTCAGTTCAATGCATTGATCTGTACATTGACAATGTTTTAACGCCATTAATACGTATGTAATTACGAAATTCCTACTTTGCAGCGGCATCTGTTTGATTTTCGATTTATCCTTTGTAATCCAATCCTTTGAAATCAAAGTCGAATCCAATTTGGCAAAAAATCTGCTTAGCTGTCGAAAATTGTGTGATATGCGTCTTAAGACTTGTCTGTGCAATTAAGTATTTAAATACATGCGGATAAACCAAAAAACCCACCAAAAAAGAAAAGTAATTAATAAATAAATATACAACAACATCACATAATTATTTTTACGCCATTCATACTTTTTTGGTGGGTATAACCTAGGGTAGCAAAGGTCATCAAGTCGGCTTAGAAATGACAAAATTAGTTTTATGCAGTAATCCTTAAGGCTATACAAGAATGTTTAAATGGCGGTATTATAATAAGTATACGATCAATGGAGCAGAGTCTCCTGGAGCACCTCTCACTATGGGTGTGCCCCAGGGTTCGATATTGGGACCCTTACTGTTTCTGATATATATTAATAACCTTCCATACTTTGTCGACGGTGCTTGTGAGATAGTGTTATTTGCTGATGATACTTCACTACTTTTTAAAACTCCAAGGGGTAAAGAATCGTTTGACGATGTAAATGGTACTCTCTCGCGAGTACTTCATTGGTTCACCGTTAACAATTTATTGCTTAACGCGACCAAAACTAAATGCATTAAGTTTACAATGCCCAATGTCCGACAAGTTCCAACAAAGGTTGTTGTTAAGGATGAACAACTAGTTACTTCAAATACTGCAACTTTTTTGGGAATTACTTTAGATGATAAGCTCCAGTGGGGTCCTCATATCATGACCTTATCAAAGAGACTAAGCTCCGCTGCATACGCTGTAAGAAAGATAAGGTTTCTGACTGATGTTGAAACGGCAAGACTAGTTTATTTTAGTTATTTTCACAGTATCATGTCATACGGCATCTTACTATGGGGCTCAGCTGCAGATATAGAGTCAATTTTCGTATTGCAGAAACGAGCCGTGCGGGCTATTTATAAACTTTAATCAAATGAAACACTTAGAGAATTGTTTAAAGAAGTTAAAATACTTACAGTTTACTCGCAATACATTTACGAAAACCTAATTTACGTTCGAAAAAACTTACACTTATTTCCTAAAAATAGCGATTTGCATAACTTCAACACAAGACAAAAAAATAGGCTTGCCGTTCCACATTTTAGGCTTCATAAGGTTGGTCACTCATTTATGGGTAGATGTGTATCATTTTTTAATAAATTACCTGAAAATTTAATTTCATTGCCTTTAGATAAATTTAAAACAGTTGTTAAAGATGTATTAATGTCGAAAGGATATTATAAAATTGATGATTATATAAATGATAAAGATGAATGGAAATGTTTAAATGCAAACAATTACAATTATTTTAAATCAATTTTGAAAAGAGGCAATGACAATAGTGACTGAGTTTCTTGCGCCGCTTCTTCTCAGCATTGGCCCAAATTGTCCCGAAGCGGTGGTAGGGTTAATTTATATGTTGGGACGTGTAAAAGTGCTAGTTCTTAGCCTACTTACAGAAATAAATGAATTTTATTTTTTAATTTTATTTTATCTTTAAGGCTTCATGTAGTCCACGCCGGACGGGCCCGGCGCCGGTGCGGTTCCGGCGTCCTCTACATGAAGCCTATAGATACTCAAAGTGGATGGAACCAATTTGAACCACATCAACTAAGACATTGTTTACTGTATTGTTTCACACTTACTGGTTTCACAGGGCATGGTATTCCTAATCTCTTAAATATTTCTGCCAGGATTTTTCCTAAATACGGGTCAGTTTTCATAAACTCGCAAGTTTTCTTGAAGTTAAACTCTATAAATGTAGGCCTATATTCGTTGTGAAGCCACTCGAAGAAGCGCAAGTTTAACTGAAAAATTACAATAAAGATATTAATTTACGTCCGTTTAAAAAAAAAACACTAGTGATTTTTGCATGTGGCGCCCTCTAGGACACATAAAGTATTACACAAGTGGCATACAACCACGGCGTCCATCTAAACATCTCAATCTTTTTATACTTTTAAGTAGTCGGGTTTTATTTGTGGAACTTATTACTTTGATAGGTTAAACTTTGTTGACCTCTAAAAAATATCACATAAATATATAGGTACAGTGTATCTTTAACAATTGAACCTATCGAGGAAATGGACATGAATTTCTAGAATATCTAAGCCGTATAAATTTATTTTTTAAATGTTTGACTATATACATTGGTCCACTATAAACAAGTACGGCAGTCATCGAGGGCAATAAAGACTTTTTTTTAAATTTTCCCAATCAGTGGTGCTAGCAAATGGTTTTATCAATCAAAATGATGTCATATTTAACTTACGGATATATTGTCCCCCCAAGTATGTTTTATAGTTGCTTCCATATTCAATACGTAATCGCCATTCCGTTTGGATCGCCTGATATTTGCTTTGACGTCTCCTATGTACGTTTCATTGACAAATCCAACAAATACTCTTTCAGGTATCACTCGCAGATTGTTACACTAAATAAAAATTACATTATAGTATACATGACGCAGTATTTTATTATTGAAATTAACATTACGATTTTTATAGAAAGGGTAATTACAATTTCACAGAACAGAAATAGAAAGACAACGACGACCAAATCACATATACATTTCATTGTAAAAAAAACTCCTTGCAACACAAAAAAATAATATTCGGACACCGCACTGTTCAAATCAGTTTTGAATTAATAGTACGCCTAACATGTTCACGTTAATTGGCGGAAACGAATTAAAGTTGATTCCCAATAACAATTTAATTTAAATACTTTAGGTTAGTTTAATGGTGTATTTGACTATTTAAATAAATACTACTTCGGTATAATCACCCTAATCTTTGCCAATGTTTAGCAACAACACGACTTTGATGGCAGATTGGCTTTACATGCACCCAGTATGGGATTACAGGTCGTATGTAATCGTTAGTGTGCTCAGGCGATTTTTCCATAACTATAAGAGATATCTTAATTTTTTAAACAGATATCGAAAGTATATAACGGGGATCGGGGAACTCAGGGAATTACCCGTTTTGGTTACCTTAGCAACCCAGTATGATGATCACTTTCTGTTCCCATAACGAAATGAAGACCCGGATAATAGCAGCCTAGCTAAACCGCCAGAAATATAAATATATCGCCATATTACTAGTTGTTCAACTAGGCGTCCTGACTGGGAAAGTCACGAGTTTGAGTTTAACTTCGCAGGAGGCGCGGGTTCGACGCCTCTTACTTACTGCATGTTTTCTCCGCTACCGTGTGGCGGTCGCCCTATTCCTGTACTCACTGGCCGGCGACTGAAGCGTTGACAATGAATGGGTGGCGTAGTAGTTAGGACCGGCATCCTGAACGAAAATGACATGGGTTCGATTCTTGACTCAACATTCAGATCGAAAATTTGACAATACGAGTAGTAATGGGATGGCTGGCATAGTAGTAACACAGGCGCCCGCCAAAAATTAAAAAAATAAGAGGAAATAAGATCTCATTAATAATAAACAATCATGTTCATATTTAATCGTTTCGGAGCCTATTCAATTCAAACAAACAAACAATAAAATCTTTCCTCTTTATATTACTAGTATATAATTAATATAAAAAGCCGTCAAGTGCGAGATCGACTCATCCGTTTAGTCTGTTCGATACTGACGTATATAGTGCCGTTCCCTATGACCGCGTCTCCGCACGACGCCGTCCCGACCGCCTTCGCTCGCTGGAACGGCCATTTGTACGGGAACTCGTCCATTATTAAAGACATGTTTGACAGCAAGTAGTGACCCTGCAATATAATTCAATTCAAAGTTCAAATCAAACCAAAAAGAGGCAGAAACGGTACGCGCTAGTCGCGTGTTGTCCTGCTAAGCCGAGTCTGATGGACCTGCTCTGCTCCTAGTCATCGTCAGTACTGCGAGTTGATCACACGCGCGTGCGTGTGCGTGAGCGGCCCATTTTTAAGTTAACAATTGTAATGATGACGTACCGTATCTCCCTCTGTTTGGTTTGATCTTAAAACTAGAGCAGCTTTGTCAATCGCGAATCCCTGTTACAAAACCTACGGGTCATTTTAAATTAAAAATGAAAGAATATAGCATATTAATCCCAAAATATACGGTAAGTACCTGTTGTTTCAATAAAAGTTGTAAAATGCCATTCGAATTTTTGACACAGGAATTTGGAAGCATACCTAAAAACATACTGCGGTTCCTTTTGCTAGTGTACCTTAGGTACCTTTAGTACAAAATATTATACTAGCAATGTCGTTCAATCACGGACGACCACAAAACAAAACGTTGTAAGGGGTTCAACACCCCCACTGAAGCATTATTTTTACGCCATTCATACTTTTTGAGTGAGTATAACCTATATTAGCAAAGGTTATCAAGTCAGCTTAGAAATGACAAAATTAGTTTTATGCAGTATCCCTTTAGGCTATACAAAAATCTTTAAATGGCGGTATTATAATAAGTATACGATCTTTAAGGCTTCATGTAGTCCACGCCGGACGGGCCCGGCGCCGGTGCGGTTCCGGCGTCCTCTACATGAAGCCTATAGATACTCACAGTGGATGGAACCAATTTGAACCACATCAACTAAGACATTGTTTACTGTATTGTTTCACACTTACTGGTTTCACAGGGCATGGTATTCCGAATTTTCTAAATATTTCTGCCAGGATTTTTCCCAAATGCGGGTCACTTTTCATAGACTCACAACCTCTCTTGAAGTGAAACTCTATAAATGTGGGCCTATATTCGTTGTGGAGCCACTCGAATAAGCGCATGTGTAACTGAAAAATTACAATATAGATATTTATGTCCGTATTTAATATCGTTGATGCCCGTATTAAAAAGGCAATAGTGATTTTCACCCGACTATATCGAAGCAATAAGCAAAAATAGGGTTATGATTTTGACCGGTATGTATGCATATTTGTATGTTCATGTGCACTCATAACTTCTAAACACTTCATCTTATTCTCTAGGATATTTTGCAATTATTTGCTTATGGCAACATATTAAGTTATGAACAAAATCTTTTTTTGGAACGTATAAGGTCATGTTGGGTATCAAATGAAAGGGCTGAATAGCATAATTCAAATAAATATATGTATACTATTATGATGAATCCGTCCGTAAATTAAATTAAATAAAAAATATTGTTCTAAAACTAAAACAAAAGTATCAGTCGTATACCACGTTCCCTTTAGATATTAGTGCTAAAATATTGTTCGACCACAGCTATCATCTAAACAGCTCAATCTCGTTTCATACTTTTGAGTAGTCAGGTTTTAGTTGCGGAACTTATTACTTGATAGGTTAAACTTTGTCAACCTCTAAAAAACATCGCACAAAGTGTGTAGGTATCTGTAGGTTCTTATCTTTTTTTTTAATGACTGACTATATAAATAGGTCCACTATCAACAAGTCCGGCAGTCATCGCGGCAAACTAATAGATTTTTTTTTAATTTTCCCAATCAGTGGTGCTAGCAAATGGTTTAATCAAAATGATGTCTTATATTACTTACGGATATAAGTATTGTCCCCCCAAGTATGTTTTATAGTTGCTTCCACATTCAATACGTAATCGCCATTCCGTTTGGATCGCCTGATATTGGCTTTGACGTCTTTTATGTATGTTTCATTGACAAAGTCAACATATACTCTTTCAGGTATCACTCGCAGATTGTTACACTAAATAAAAATTACATTAAAATATATATGTCGCAGTAATTTGTTATTAAGGTTAACATTGAGATGAGATTTTATCTAAAAAAAGGGTACTTACAATTTCACAGAAAAGAAATAGAAAGACAACGACGACCAAATCACACAACCATTTCATTGTAATAAACTCCTTGAAACAAAAAAAAAAAAAATATTCGGACACCGCACTGTTTAAATGGGTTTTCAATTAAGTATGCCCAACTTGACTACGTTAATAGGCGGAAACAAATTAAAGTAGATTCCCAATAACAAATGCATTTAAATGCTTAGGTTAGTCTAATGGTGTATTTATCTGTGTGAATAAATACTAGTTCGGTATAATTGCCCTAATCTTTGCCGATGTTTAGCAGCAACACGACTTTGATGGCAGATTTTTCATAACTATACGAGATATTTTAATTTTTTAAACAGATATCGAAAGTATATTACCTAGAAAGTAAAATGACACTGAGCAATCACACAATTGATCTTGTTTTGGTGGGTTATTCCCTAAGTAACCCCCGATCCCCGAGGCCCCCGTCCCGGTGAACCCCGAAAATGTTTTTAAAATTAAATTCATTAAAATAACATAAATCTGGGTTTTCAGGGAACTCCTCGGGGATCGGGGTACTCAAGGAATTACCCGTTTTGGTTACCCTAGCAACCCAGTATGATGATTACTTTCTGTTCCCATAACGAAATGAAGACCCGGATAATAGCAGCCTAGCTAAACTGCCAGAAATATAAATATATCGGCGTATTACAAGTTGTTAAACTAGGCGTCCTGACTGGGAAAGTCACAAGTTTGAGTTTATCTTAGCAGGAGGCGCGGGTTCGATGCCTCTAACTGCATGTTTTCTCCGCTACCGTGTGGTGGTCGCTCTATTCCTATACCCACCGACCGGCGACCGAAGCGTTGACCAAGAATGGGTGGCGTAGTAGTTAGGACCGGCATCCTGAACGAAAATGACATGGGTTCGATTCTTGACTCAACATTCAGATCGAAAAGATGACAATGGTAAAAGGATGGCTGGCGTAGTAATAACTCAGGCGCACACTGGTTCAGAAATTAAATAAAGAGGAATAGGTTGTCTTTGTTCATATTTAGTAGTTTCGGAGTCTATTCAATTCAAACAAACAAACAATGAAATCTTTTCTCTTTATATTGTTAGTATAGAATTAATTTAAAAAAGCCCGTCATTCCGTTTAGTCTGTTCAATCGAGGTACAAAGAGCCGTTCACTAAGTGCGTTTGGGGACGTCCCCAAACGACGCCGTCCTGACCGCCTTCGCTGTGCGGGAACTCGTACGTTGCTTTCCCCGCGGTCAAAAGTAACTCATGTCCTTTCTTAAGTCTCAAACTAACTCCTTACCAAATTTAATTTAAAACTGTTCAGTAGTTTAGGCGTAAAAGCGATCGGCCCACTTGAATTCTCCCATGGGAATGAGTCATTTTCCCCGCGGTTATAAGTAAGCCTGTCCCTCGGAGTATCAAAATGTCTCCATACTAAATTTCATGTTAATCGGTTCAGTAGTTTAGGCGTGAGTTACTTTCGCATTTTTATTATTAGTATTTACCTATGGATTCCAGGGTCTACCATCGCACCATCAATAAAGGAGCAAGAGTTTGACCACATGGCGCTGGGCCGGGCACACTTGGTCGAAGCGTTGTCGCTGTATGAAGAAGCGCTGAGGCTGCAAAGAATGTGCAGGTATGTTTTGTTACAAGCATAAGTTTAAATAATAATAATAATAATAAATCATTTATTCAGTTTCAATGAACAAAAGTTAATACATTAGAGCTTAAAATTACACCGAGATAGAAGACTTCCTTTGCCTGAACTAGGTTAAACCTGTTTCTTGCTTTTGAGTAATAACTAGTAAACAAAAACATGAAACTACAAAATATTTACACACTAAGTAATTAATATCATCAATAAAACTAGGTTAGTAAAGGTTGATGACTAAATCAGCATTTTTCTATAGTTCAGTGAGTCAAGGGCGTCAGCAGTTTTAATTTCTAATCTAGGTAAATAATTGACTTGCTAACATCACGTATAGGTGTTTTTCTGATTCTATTTAATTAAAATTAGGTGAAGAACTATATATAATTATCGAAAATTAGCGTTCAAAGTGAGAGTAAGTACTTAGCGAAAAAAGTTAATTAAGGTAATTCTAAAACAATAAACATAAGGTAAAAGGTATTAAGTGCCCTCATAATCAATTGAGTTTATGTAACGGGTTTCAGCAGCTTTTTTGGCAGGACAGTCGGTATCTCCTGTTTTGTGCGCGCTAGGCTTGTTGAAGCGCAGGCATGTAGCGCACTTTGGTGGTTCGGTCTTCTGCGGACAGTCCTTCATAGCATGGCCCACTTCTCCGCAATGGCCACAGGTGCTGGTGTCCTCTCGGCACGTTTTGGCTGTATGACCATACTGCTGGCATTTATAGCACCGTGTCACCAGTGTAATATCTCTAACAGGGCAAGAGGACCAGTTAACGTAAACTCTTTCACTACTGATTAAGGCCTTACGTATGTGTGCGGGGACTTCTATGACGTAGTTGCATGTTTCAGCATCCATTTTTCCTGACTTATGACTTAATTTAATTGTAGATAAAAATGAGTCCAGTGTCGTAGATGTAAGTTTGTCAGCTAAATTTTGGTGAAAAATGCAACTAAAAACATCAACTTCTTTCATTGATGAGGGCACTCCGATAATTACAATTCTGGGCTGGCGCTTATGCATCTCAGATCTCAGCTACGGTAAGGCCGAAGGTCATTAGTTGCGGTGATTTCTTCAGCTTTTCGATGTCATTCTTGGTGTCGGTGCTGATTATAACTCCACCATTCTTTGTTTTGCGTAGTCCCCTCACGTGCAGTTTAATTTCCTCCGGTCGAATGATTGTCTGGACAAGGGTCTTAGTGTCCTCGCTGGACTTAGTTTTGTCAGTAGGATAAATCGATATTGAGCTAATGTTGCTGGGTTGTACAAAGTTATTTGGACCTTTCCTTAGTATGTCAGCAAAAGACGCTGTTTGCTGGGCAGGTCTAGAACACTCTTCGATACTCAGCTTAAGGTCTTCAATTCGCTGTGAGAACACACATTTTTCTTTCATGTCATTCAACTTTGTATTCGCGAGAATGGTCTTCTGCTTGCTTGCTGATTGGTATTCTACGGCCAGTTGGGAAGTTCCGTGACTTACTTTTCTGCATAGGTTATGTATCCTAACTTTCTGGTCCGAATTGAGTTTTCTATCTGCAGCGATACTGCAGACCTCGTTTAGGCACAGTTCAATGGTCTTAATCCAGGTCTGGATCTCGGCCGTGGATACAACTGCAATGGTTTCATGTTCCTGCGGGGCGGGCGGTGGATGCGCGGGCGCGGGGGAGGGCGGCGGGCTGCGGCGGGTTAGGCCACTCCGATTGAAGGGGCTACCTTCCATTTCTTAAAATTGTACGCACTGTACATAATAATAAGGCTCAAAGAACGCGACGACATAGATTTCACGTTATATAAAAACTAGGTCGTAGTCTCGTAATTATTGTTCACTAGTTCACTATTTAAAATATCGACACGTCCGATCGCATTGTCGGCCAGAATGAATATCCCCAAATCAATGAACACTAGCTGTAAGTACAGTCATTGTCCATACCAAGTTAGACTTTTGCGATAAATAACGTCAGGATTATAAGATAACAGTGATTTGCCTTCCTAAGATATCACCGTGACTTTTCAAGAAGTAACAACGTTCTAAAGTAACGACGTTAATTTTTGTCTTTCCATCGTTCCAATATCTATTACTGTTTCAGTCACGCACATTACAACAGAAGCGTAGGAACGTGGGTAGGACTAGGAACGAACTGTCCCGAGCGCGGCCGAACGATCACGAGCTTACGATTAGTTCCGAGTGTGGCCGAAGGCCCGATCCGCTCCAACCAAACGTCGCGTCCGTGACTAGCGTGATGAAATCGCCATAGTGACTAAAATAACCTAGGTGACAAAGTCACGGTGATTTTTCGACGTTATTTTTATGGAACGGTAACGAGTAACGACGGTAACGGTTATTAAAATTAACGTTTTGCCCCAAGTTTATACCAAGTAAGTAAGTGGGTATATGTTACTGGCACATGTTCAGTGTTCCACTTAAATCTAAACATATCAAACTCAAACGTGACCTGACTGACGTAGTGATCTATCAACGCACAGGCCTAACCACTGGACGGATTGAGCTGAAATTTGTAGTGATGGTCCGTATATCCGTATCCGTATCCGCTGATATCCGAGGGAAAATAATGATCTGTATCCGTATCCTTTTCTCTTTCTCTTTGATTTCTTAACTTATAAATTTTCTACTGATAGGATGAAATGCTATTTAAAGGTGATTTGATTAGGTAGATTAAAGAAACTATTAAATTAAATTTAAGTATTTGTCGTAGTAAGTTACTATACCAATAGTACGCACGGCCACACGTCAAGCTAATCACTGCGGTATCTTGTGCTTGCGTAATAAGGGTGTTTTGTAACGAAAATGAGTAGCTTGATGTAGAGCCGTGTAACTCAAAGATACTAATCAACTATCTTTATAATAAGATCAAAATTATAGAATGTTATGACATAACAAATTTAAAATAACAAGAAAATCAAAACTTCAACGTCAACAGTCGTTTCAAGATCTCGTGCGCTGTCACCGATTAAGTAAGAAATGAAGATGCGTATCCGTATCCGCGGATTTAGACACCAAATATCCGTATACGGATCCGTATCCGCGGATATACATTTTTAACGTTCCAGCATATCACTTGAAATTTGGCATGCCGATTGATGTTATTATGACGTAGGCATCCGCTAAGAACGATTTTGATTCTACCCTCAAGGGGATAAATTAGGGGATGGAAGTTTGTATGTAACTTTTTCAATTACAAACCGATCGGACTTTTGCTGAAACGTCATAGTAAATATGCATGCAAGCAAATATTTAATATGACGTAGGCGTAGCCTAAGAAAAGTGTTTTTTTAATTCTACCCCTAAAGGTTTTATACCTTTTAATTCTACCCCTATTTTATAAAGGGGTTGCAAGTTTGTATTACTCGGTGGCGAAAAACTAAAGTCCGCTTGGCCGCTGGTAAGACATAAAGCGAAGTTAAGAAAATTACATTTGCTATTATTTTAGAAGTTTCTGCAAGTTCTCATTACGATCGAACTAAAAATGCCCACAAACTGTATTTAAATGCATTGTGATCACTTAAAATTATATGGACCCCTCGACCACATCGGGAAGCCACCTGCCAAATTTGGAATCTCTAGACCAGTCTAGCGGTTGGGGTTGTACGTTCATGTCTCTGTCAGTCAGTCAGTCAGTCAGGACTTTCAATTTTATATGTATAGATAATGTTGCTTTATACATTAATTTTACTTAGTTACGGAGATATTAAAGTCATATACATAAACTTGAGCTTTTATTGAAGGCTTGCGTTCATTTTAAGACTCGAGCTCTTTTCACGGCTCGAGCTCTTTTGAAGGTTCGAGCTCTTTTGAAGGTTCGAGCTCTTTTGAAGGCTCGAGCTCTTTTAAAGCCTCGCGGCATGGCTCAGAGAGCTCGCAGCTCGGCTAAGCTCGGGGCACCAAGACTACTGAGCTCACTGAGCCTTGCCATTCCGCCTCGAGGCTTCAAAAATAGGGCTCGATGCCTCGAGTCGTGTACATCACTAGCCGAAGCACGGCAACACATGCTGGTGGGAAAGGAATGCTCTTACACAATGTAACGGCTTGTTACATGAATTAATGATTTTTATTCTTAAAAAACTTAACCTGAACTTAAAAATAATCTAAAAACTTTGAAAACTAACATTAATACTAAAATAATTAAACTTAAATCTATCTTAATATTGTTTTATAAACTATTTACATTGACGTATAATCGTAGAACGTTGTAACTTTGAATTTAAACTACGCTGCGCAGTGACAGCAACAAGGAGTGCCTATTTCGCTGAATGCGCAGAATCATCGCGCGGCCGATATATGCGAGTCTCGTGGCGTTCGTTCGCAGTCCGAGCGAAGCTATCATAACGTGAGGACGTACGGCCCTGCCGGCTAAAATCTGAAATAACGCGTCGTGTCCAGTTACGCGGAGCATTTTATTCTTCAATTTAATTTTTATATTCGTGTGGTGTACCCCAGTATCGGGGTTCATACCTCTCCTGTGACCCCTCCGTTACCACCACCTTCAACCGACCACTTGGCCCTAACACCATCGTAGAAGTTCATCGGTTGAGGAACCTACTGCAGCTGCTGGAAATCCTACTGAATCCAGGACAGTGCGGTTTGATTTACGGACGCTTGTAGTGTAACGGTTGCGATAAGAGAACCCCCCCCCTGAGACTATTTATTCCTTAAAATATAATATTGTAATTATTGTGCCTAAATTGTTTTTATTTAATACTACCCTAGCTTTAGCTACCCTTTCTACCGCCTTAGCTAAGGGGACGGTACATTGGCGCCCATTCAAGGTCTAATATCGCAACTGAAACGCTACTAGTGATCTGCTTTGGCTTTTAATAGTTTTTTTTTGGTGTTGGCTTTCTAAATTTTAGTTTTAAGAGTGATTAGTGCTAACTGTATTCTTTTTGTCCTTGTGTGGTATTTAAACTGAAGGTACTGTCTTATTTAAATCCACTTAAAATCCATTCTCTCTGTTTTTTACTTCTAATTGTTAGCTTAACTACCACACACTGATATAGCTTTAATTAATCTTATTTTGCATTGTAAGTAGTTCGTGTATTTGCAACACTCACCCAATCCAAATATGTCGTACCCAATAAAATATTTGTCCCTTCAAAAAACGGAACTCGAATATGAAGTCGAGTTGCGCGGCGGTTCCGGTGATTCTGTGTCAGATCTTCGGAAACAGATCGCCAAGTTAGGTCATCTAGAATCTGAGGACATACTAGAATCACATCTTGAACCTAACGAAGATCTCAGATGCGTTAAGGAGTCCCTCATAAAGTCTCAAACTAATTTGGTTTCACTAAAATCGAAATTTGAAAAAAACCTATTTTTAAGAACTGAGACCCTATTACATCATCTTTATCACCGCATTAAAAGGATCAATAGTGTTCCTGAAGTTGCCGACGTATATAAACTATGTGTAACTGACTTTAACTCGCAATACAAATCTCTTACTGCTCTAAAGAGTCAGTTGTCAATACCTAAAGCTACATCCACCCCAACCACATCCAATATCGAACCTGCTGTTATCTCGGTATCTTGCGCACGCAGTTTAGCTTCCGACATCGGCAAACTAAAATATTCAGGGAAATCTTGCGTTCACTCCTTTGTTCAAAAAGTTGATGAGTTCGTACAATCTCATGACATTTCCTCTGACAAAATTCTGTCTTTAGCTTTTGAAATTTTCACCGATGACGCATTGCACTGGTACCGCTATAAAAAAGACAGCATTAAATCATGGCCAGAAATGTGTAGTCTCCTGAAAAAAGATTTCAGCACTAGCGACTATGATTATAGACTTGCAGCCGAAATCAGGTGTCGCACTCAAGGTGAAAATGAAAACATTATAGTCTATGTCTCTATAATGCATGGTTTGTTTTCGCGTCTTTCTAAACCCTTCTCAGATGAAGAAAAGTTAGAAATACTTTTACATAACATTCGCCCCTGCTATGCGAATTGTTTAGCTGCTTCTCCCGAAATTAAAAATATAAATACACTCGTTGATATTTGTCGTAACTTTGAAAATATACGATCAAAATTTTCATCTTTTCAAGAACCTCCAAATGCATCTAGTAGTACACTCGCTCCGGAATTCGCTTATAAACATACTACAACATTCACGCAATTCAAAACTAAACCTTTTAATAACCAAAAATCTTATTGTAATAATAACAATTCAATAAAACAATCTGTCGCTGCTTTGAATATAGTATCAAACGACTATTCAACTGACAACAATGATATTAAAGCCACAACTTCTAGTTCTTCTAGACAAGTATTTTGTCCGAGGTGTAGAACTAATAGTCATTCCTTGAGGAATTGTCAAAAGGAACGTATTATCGTTTGCTTTAGATGCGGAAAAAAAGACTTCCGGTTTCCAGATTGCCCAGACTGCAATCCGAGTATTGAGAACCAAAAAAACTAACTAACCTGGATTGGAAAAATAGCGCTAACCAGCTTTCTCATAATTGCAAGAACAGGGATTCGGCCGAGTGGCAAGATTGGTTGAAATTTATTTCTTCATTCTTCACTTACAGCGTTGTCTCTTCAATCCAGGATAATATTCATTCTAATATTAATGTATCCAGACCCTATGTATCCGTCACTATTGATGGCAAATCACTTACTGGTTTGTTGGATACAGGTTCCTCTAACACTATTCTCGGAAATGGTAGTCATGAACCTCTATTGGAAGCAGGTTTCACATTACATCAGTCCGACACTGCTAGTTTTACCACTGCTGGTGGTGATAAGTTAAGCTCTTTAGGAATTATTTATTTACCAGTGAGTTTTTACGGACAAACCCACACCCTCAAAACATATGTGGTTCCCAACATACAGCATTGCCTTATATTAGGAATGGATTTTTGGCGGGTTTTTGGATTATTTCCCAAGCACATTGACCGTATCCTCTATTTTAAAGATTCGGAAAATGTTCTGACGGTTGATACTGATACTACTAAGCCTAGTAACTTGTACTCATATGATCATCTATCTGACATTCAAAAAAGTAGGGCTGATCAAATCATATCACAATTCCGCGATATATCGTATGAAGAACGTGGTTTGGGTCGAACCTCCTTGATCTCACACCCGATTGATACCGGAGACGCTGCTCCCGTCCGTCAACGGTACTACCGTATGTCACCCGAGAAGCAACGCATCTTAGTCGAGCAACTCGACGAGATGCTCAAAGAAGATGTCGTTGAGCCTTGTGAGAGTCCTTGGTCGTCACCTGTTCTTCTAACGCCAAAAAAGAATGGCGAGTTGCGTTTTTGCCTCGACAGTAGGAAGCTCAATGCACTCACAAAAAAGGACGCATATAACATTCCGTATATGTCAGAGATTTTGGACAATCTTCGCGACGCCCGCTACCTTTCTAGTATAGATCTTTCTAAAAGTTTCTGGCAAATACTGATTCGCGAAGAGGATAGACAGAAAACGGCATTCTATATTCCCTCTCGCGGCACATTTCAATTTAAAGCTATGGCTTTCGGACTAACCAACGCACCTGCCACTCAACAAAGGTTAGTCGATGCCTTATTCTACGGGCCTGAATTTGAGCATAGAGTTTTCGTGTTCATAGATGACATTATTGTCGCTTCGGACAACTTTGATCAGCACATTACTTTATTGACTAAAGTGCTTGAAAAACTAAAAACAGCTAATCTCACCATAAACTTCTCTAAATGTCAATTCTTCAGGACCCAACTTAAGTACCTCGGATATGTCGTAGACTCTAACGGCCTACACGCCGACCCCGACAAAGTCGAGTCAATAGTAAATTACCCTACACCAACTAATCGGAAGGAGGTAAGACGATTTTTGGGTATTGCCTCTTGGTACCGTCGATTCATAGTCAACTTCAGTTCCTTAGCTAGCCCTCTTAACAAATTGATTTCTCAAGGCAAAAACGCACCTCCCTTTGTATGGTCTGCTGAGGCTGATTCGGCTTTTTGTAAACTAAAGAAATGTCTCGTTTCTACTCCTATTTTAACTTGTCCTGATTACGGTCAACCATTCGAGGTGCACACTGACGCCAGCGACTATGGTATTGGGGCCGTTTTGACCCAAATTCTAGACGGCAAGGAACGAGTGATTGCCTACATGAGCAAGTCATTAGCTAAACCTGAACGTAATTATAGTGCCACAGAACGTGAAGCGTTAGCTGTGCTCACCGCAATTGAACATTGGCGTTGTTACTTGGAAAACGGTCTCAAGTTTACAGTGTATACTGACCATTCTTCTCTCAAATGGTTTTTAAACCTCAACAACCCAACGGGAAGATTGGCTAGGTGGGGAGTACGACTTTCAGCTTATAACTTCGATATAAAACACCGAAAGGGTTCTGAAAATGTAGTGCCGGATAGCTTATCACGGTCAGTACCCATTTCTACTATTTGTGCTATAAATAATAATGATCGTCAAAAAACCGACGACCCCTGGTTTCTAAATGTTTTTAATGGGTGCCTAAAGTCACCAACATCCTTTCTTAATTATCGAATCGAAAACGAGAGGCTATTTCGTTATGTTAAATCTCTAAACCCTCTCACTCGCGAGTTTGAATGGAAAGAAGTGGTCCCCGCGGAATTTAGAAATGAGATAATTAAGAATAATCATTCTGAACCTACCTCTGGACATTTTGGCATTTACAAAACCCATAAACGTGTTAGCTTAAAATACTTTTGGCCTAATATGCTTCGCGATATCGTTACTGGTTGTGAGGTTTGCCTCTCTCATAAGAACGCTAATCATCCAACTCTTGGAACAATGGGTCGACCAAAAGACTGCTGCCGTCCTTTTCAAATGCTTAGTGCAGACCTTGTGGGACCGCTACCCGTGTCCAAAAAGCAAAATACTTTTCTTTTAGTCATAACCTGCTGCTTTTCGAAGTATTGTTTGCTTTTCCCTATCAGACGTGCAACAGCCGAGATAATTGCCAAAATCATGGAGGAAAACATTTTCTTAGTTCACGGAGTCCCTAGCACGATAATTTTGGATAACGGAAGACAATTCATTAGTAACACTTTAAAAAACTTATTTCAAACTTATAATGTACCAAATATCTTTTATACACCTTTATACACTCCACAAGTAAATACGGTTGAACGTTATAATAAAACTATAATCACATCTGTTTCTTCCTTTATTGAGCGCGATCATAGAGTCTGGGATACTAACATTCCAAAAATACAATTTGCACTGTTAATGAAGCTACTGGTTTTACACCCTCATTTTTGGTTTTTGGTAGGGAACTTATAAGCTGTGGTTCTCATTACTTGGATTCTGATTTAGTTAACGAAATTGTTTTCGCTCCGCGTGATAATTATGCCGAGAACTTGGGAGCATTGCACAAGATATTTGATAAAGTTCAATTATCATTAATAAAAGCTCACTCGCGAGGTAGCACTAATTACGACCTGCGTCGAAAAAATGTTGAATTTAACGTCGGTGACGTCATTTGGGGACGAACATTTTACCAAAGTGATAAGGATAATAAATTTTGTAAAAAGCTAGCCCCAAAATTTATTAAATGTCGTATAATAGGAAAAAAATCTAAACTTGTTTACGAGCTTGAGGACATGTCCGGTAAAAACTTAGGAACTTGGCACGTCAAGGACTTTAAGTTGACTTAGACTAGCTTCTAAAGATAGAGTTTTTGGGTAGACAATCGGATTTTTCTAGAAAAATCCTAACCTAAAAAGGGGGGTATGTAACGGCTTGTTACATGAATTAATGATTTTTATTCTTAAAAAACTTAACCTGAACTTAAAAATAATCTAAAAACTTTGAAAACTAACATTAATACTAAAATAATTAAACTTAAATCTATCTTAATATTGTTTTATAAACTATTTACATTGACGTATAATCGTAGAACGTTGTAACTTTGAATTTAAACTACGCTGCGCAGTGACAGCAACAAGGAGTGCCTATTTCGCTGAATGCGCAGAATCATCGCGCGGCCGATATATGCGAGTCTCGTGGCGTTCGTTCGCAGTCCGAGCGAAGCTATCATAACGTGAGGACGTACGGCCCTGCCGGCTAAAATCTGAAATAACGCGTCGTGTCCAGTTACGCGGAGCATTTTATTCTTCAATTTAATTTTTATATTCGTGTGGTGTACCCCAGTATCGGGGTTCATACCTCTCCTGTGACCCCTCCGTTACCACCACCTTCAACCGACCACTTGGCCCTAACACCATCGTAGAAGTTCATCGGTTGAGGAACCTACTGCAGCTGCTGGAAATCCTACTGAATCCAGGACAGTGCGGTTTGATTTACGGACGCTTGTAGTGTAACGGTTGCGATAAGAGAACCCCCCCCCCTGAGACTATTTATTCCTTAAAATATAATATTGTAATTATTGTGCCTAAATTGTTTTTATTTAATACTACCCTAGCTTTAGCTACCCTTTCTACCGCCTTAGCTAAGGGGACGGTACAACAAATAATAAATAGAGATTGTCATACTCGTAGGTCTTATTTTTGCACATGGACCAAAGATTGTGACGGAACGTGCAGTGTAGAAGTTCTCAGTTCACTTGTGGCGACCTCTACCATTCGCCATCACAAGTGCATGCCTAACGGCAAGCACAACAGCTAGAGCTGATACGGTTCCATAAGGCTAGATGGCGCTGTTAGCCTAGTACCGGCCAAATAGTACTGGCCTAGTACCGCACATGAACCGCGGTATATAAGATTTCGATCCAGAATAATATAGATAGACAATCAAGATGATGTCTATCGGACCTTTGTCCCCGACCATAACACCCGGTCGGTAGGAAGCGCTTCCCTTTAGCTTCCTAACTCGAAATCAGTTGCGCCAAATTGGTGACCCCGACGTGATCAACACCCTGGATCAGTTGCGCCAAATTGGTGATCCCGACGTGATCAACATTCTGGAGTCATCATCGTCGTCGCCCTCTCCTTCCTCTCGCCAACAGCACTCCGCCAGCAGTCTCAAGCAAGCACTCTTTTACTATTATATTTAAATAATCTAGCCAATTTGGATAGTGCCCATCATCTGTCCTTAAGGTCAGATTCATGCAATGGACAAATCAATTTATAATTGTGTTGTCTCTGTATCAATACCATGATTGCGCGTAAATTGACGACCACTTAGGTGAAATGGTCAAGGAGTTGACTATTAACCAAGAGGACGCGGTTTTGACCCCCGCACTGTACAAACATTTGTGTGCATGAAACATGTCTGTTTGTACTGGTCTGGGTGTTGTAAGTATTTATTTAAGTTTATTTGTATTACCACTGTTGATTATGATGCTTAAGCTACTTACCACGGAGTCAGATCAATGTATGTGATGTTGTTGTATATTTATAATTGTTTGCATTGAGCACAAATTTCCAGAGTTAGGTCCTACTGTTCTGAATTGTGACAGGGACAAAATCGTTTTAGATCGGAGGCTTGTTTTATAAAAACGAAGGTATTGCTGGACAAAAGTTAGGGGAGACCTATGGATTCAACAGTGAACGTTCTACATAATATAACAGAATGATCATAGCAGAAGAGATTTCGGCCGTATAGACAAACTTCCAGTCTGTTCCGGATTTAACAAACACTAGCGCCTTTGTCCACTAACCCTTCCAATTGTGATTTGTCCCACAGGGAGCTGCGCGGCAAAGAAGCGCTGTCGCGGGCGGTGCGCGCGGCGCTGGAGCGCGCGGCGGCTGCGCGTGCGCTGGACGGCCGCGAACCGGACTTCGCCGAGCTGATCGACGCGCCGCACATACTACGTAAGTAAAGTCCCTTCTGTGGCGACTTCTACCGTTAATAGAAATAGAAATATTTATTTGCTCAAAACATGGTTGCAGGTACAGATACAATAATAAGTCCTCACATTTTACCAAAAATTCTTCTTCTTCTTCAGCCTGTGGACACCCATAGTCGTGTATAGGCCTCTTCATGAGCACGCCAAGTGTTGCGGTTCCGTGCCAAAAATTATGACATGCAAATTGTTCGTAATAGTAGCTTTAAAAATATAATAATTATATGTCTTAAAGTCACACTTATATTATTATTTTAGCAATTATGATTTTTTTTTAAAATTACAAAATCTGATAATCGCCATCACGAGCGCATGCCCAACGGTGGCAAGCATATATCTCCATAGGCTAGATGGCGCTGTTAGCTTACTACCGCACATGAACCGCGGTATGAGATTTAGATCTAGAATAATACAGATAGAAAAATCAAAATGATGTCTATGTATATGTAATATTCATCTCGCTCGGAAAAAGGGCCCTAACTTCTTCGTTTGAAATTAAGCATGTGTTAAAAGACGTAGGGTTTCATTGGAATTTTTGGATTAATGGGAAAACTCTCGGCTTATTTAAGGTTTTCATCCTTGTGCTATGTTTTCTAACACCATTCCATCGCCACCATAGGTACGCATCACCATAGGACCTTGGTTTCCTAACACCGGGTCGGTAGAAAGCGCTTCCCTTATGCTTCTTAATTTTTAAATCTGTTGCGCCAAACTCGTAGCCTATTACGACCACGGCGACCAATCTCTGCAGAGATCAGCCAACTACGCAGGAGATATTATAGTGCACAACCGTGAGAACAATACACAATCGCCCGTCTTGCGAGAGATGCAGGTTCGAGTCCTGCCTGTGGCATTCCGAATTTATTCTTTAAGTGTATTTGTATTTCATGTTGTGAATTTGTTTGTGGTCCAAGTTAATCTCGTGTCGCTGTATAAAATTCTCGTGTCACAATGTTCGTACCCGCACTCCTTCGAAACGGCTTAACTCATTCTTATGAAATTTTGTGAGCATATTGAGTAGGTCTGAGAATCAGAAAACATCTATTTTTCACATCCCTTAGTGATAAGGGTTGTACACAATAATTTATTAGACGACCACTTTGGTGTAATGATCAAAAATTTGACTATTAACCAAGAGGTCGCGGGTTCGATCCCTGTTCCCGGGTCCTTGTTTGTACTGGTCTGGTTGTTTTATGTATTTTTTTAGGTCTGCACTTTTGATTCTGATTTCTGTAACACAAGGGCTATAGCTACTTACCACAGAGTCAGATCAATGTATGTAATGTTGTTATATATTTATTATTTATATGGCAAAATAACGTTTGCCAGGTAAGCTAGTAAATAAATAACAATTTCACGTTTAAAAATTCCAGCATCATCAAAGTTCCAACTAGCGCTGACACCGCCCGACTTCGCGCAGCACCGCGTCACGGTAATATTATCCATACAGTATTCCAACTCGGCCGTGTTTTTAAAATAAGTACCTACCGCCGCGCGGTACGTAAGCATGAGATAGGGCTGTCGCTGTCGCCTACCTACAGCGTTTTAATTGCATCTGCCTACTTTGAGTTTTTTATTTATAAGCACAGATACTTAGAAACAATATAAAATATTTATATGATTACATAAAATACTTTATGAATTGAATAGAAAGTGTTCAATTAAAATGCAAGTTGTTTTATTGATTGATAGATTTAATTAAAACCCATGATTATGTGATTTTATAACAAATCGGGCTAATAAATTTGCGACCGAAAAATATTTGCACATTGATTGTATTACTAATATTATTCTCGTATGAACGAAATGCTTAATTATTATATTTGAGTGTATAAAAAATCCGCAATCCAAAAACAGCACAATATATTCTACTTGTCATGTTAAATAGCTACTTGCACTAATTTCGAGTTAAAATTCGGGCGGTTACTGATTAAAACCAGCACACCGTCCGTTCGTCACTGCGCGCACTCGTGACTGTAGCATGCCAAGCGCATGCCAAGATCCGGGCGCGTAGGTATAGCTCGCGCGTCGTCCGTTTATATGAAGATGGAATACTGTATAGATAATATTACCGTGACCGCGTGGACGACCTCTTTAAGTCGCTGGGCCCGATCGCGGTCTTCTCGGCGAAGAGGCACTGGAGCGCGCCCCGGCTGGTCCAGTTGCAGAAGCAGGATAAAAGAGGTAATTTTCGGTCTATTCGTATGATGAAAGGACGACCTCTTCAAGTCGCTGGGCCCGATCGCAGTCTTCTCGGCGAAGAGGCACTGGAGCGCGCCCCGGCTGGTATAGCTGCAGAAGCAGGATAAAAGAGATAATTTTCGGTCTATTCGTATGATGAAAGGAAGACCTCTTCAAGTCACTGGGCCCGATCGCGGTCTTCTCGGCGAAGAGGCACTTTGAGCGCGCCCCGGCTGGTCCAGCTGCAGAAGCAGGATATAATAGGTAATTTTCGGTCTATTCGTATGATGAAAGGACGACCTCTTCAAGTCGCTGGGTCCGATCGCGGTCTTCTCGGCGAAGAGGCACTGGAGCGCGCCCCGGCTGGTCCAGCTGCAGAAGCAGGATAAAAGAGGTAATTTTCGGTCTATACGTGTGATGGAAAAAAATCGGAGATAATGCCATAACATGGGCCTAAAAGATGGTGCGATTGTTGTATGCTTAAGAGTAGCGTTGCCAGGCGTCCGGATAAAGCCGGACATAGTTAGGCTTATTGATTGCATGTCCGGCCAAAATAAACGGTGTCCGTCTTGTCCGGCTTTTGTTAGGCTTTTTACATTTCGCAAACAAGCGAGCACTGCCGCCGCGCCGCCGAGCGTCGCCGAGCGTAGGCGACGAGAGTCGACTACCGAACCGAATTTTTTTTGTCGTACCTATTAATACTAAGCCAAATCCTCAATAATATAGGGTGTCCGGCTTTTTTAACCAAATGTCCGGCCAAACTGGCTGGTCTGTCCGGCTATTAGGTTTGGCGACCTGGCAACGCTACTTAAGAGGCATATAACAAAACTTTGACAGCTAAGCAATTTTATTCCGAAATTTAAATACGGAGGCCGTTATGTAGTAGGAGTTTCCTAATGACATACCGCATATCTAGTCCTTTTCATAAATGTCAAAAAAAAACATCTTTAAGCACTCAATAGCTTCGTATAAAAGGAAACTTTTGGCATGGTTAACTTAATTTTAGATTTTTGACATTTAAGACTTTAAAGAACTAGATGTGCGATTCGTATTTAGTAATCTATTGCGTAAAAACGTTGTCGATGTACCATCACTGCAGTCCCGTTACAGGAATGAACTGTCTCTCCTGTCTCAGTGATATGTTTTTTTTGTATTTTATGTACCTAAGTAATTAGTTTGTATGTTTATAAAGTACGTAACTATAACTTGAGTTACACTGTAGAGAATGCCTTCGGCATAAAGTCCGCCATTGTACACATGTTTGTGCAGAATTTTAATGAATGAATGTACAAATGGAAAGGCCGAAAGGAAAATTCTGTTTAGTGCATCGATTTATCCTTTGATATATTTTATATAAGAACTATCTTCCTGCCAGCGGCTTTACCCACGTGGGATTCGGTTCTCTAATGTATAAGGTCACTTCTTAGGTTGTGAAAAACTTGTCCAAATTTTAGTGTTAGTTAAAAAAAAAAACAAAAAATTTTGTCCAAATTTATCAAAAACACACTCGTTTTCGTTCCATATTTTTCTAACAAAATAATTAATATTTTCTTGACAGCCCTATCACAGTTGCCAGCGTGCATACCACGCAACCTCTCTCTTTCATTCCAATCGTTCACTCTTTTTCGAAAGACGAGGGGGGGGCGCGGCGCGCCTTGTGCGACGCGGGTCAATGACCGACGAGATCAGCTGATCGCTGGACTTGAAAATACGTTTAAATCGTATCAATTTACAAAGTGACCTTGCTGTTATCACTTATCACGCATCGCTATTATTAAAAACCTACCTAGTCTTAAATAACTACTCATTAAAAGTAAAGTATATTTAGGTATGTTACGCCTTTAGGTACGCCGCGCGTAGGGATGTCAAATTTATCAAAAGTAGGTTGGGTTTGATTATTTCAGAAACTAGCGTATGGAAAAAAAGTTAATTTGACAAAATACTATGCTATTTTTTTACACGGTCAAATGTTCACGACCAAGTGACCTTATATTGAGCATGTTATTATACATATAAACATTCCTCTTGAATCACTCTCTCTATTAAAATAAAACTACTTAAAATTCCGTTAAGTGATTTTAAATATCTAATCATATTATTATAAATGCTATTATTAATGGCTGAGTAGGCCGAACTTTTGAAAATTTGTAATAACTCAAGTGTTCCCTATTCTAAAGCAAATAAATTATTCTATTCTATTCATACATACATAGAAACATAGGGACAGCCGCGGGAAGCGTCTTTGCTTTATAGGTACAATGTAGTGATACATATTGAACACGGCTTCAATTCCCACCCCAACCTAAAAATGGTAATTTGCAAAAACAATATTCATATAGGTATACAAATTGTTCCCTCATTACAGGATCGAGAAGACAACGTAACGGCAGAGAAGAATACACAGAAGACAAGACAAGAAAGAGCGAGAAAAGAGACCGTTCAGAGGATAACAGCACGTACTACAACCAAATAATAAGAAGCGATGAGAAATACACAGACGAAACGATATACGACAAGAAAAAACTACACAGAGTTATGAAACAAAATGGCGTCTACATAAACAGTTATAATAATAACAATAACAACTACGAATACCACCCGAAAGTGCTTGATTATGACTCCAATTCGTATAGAAATAAAGTTAACGAGACATTCATTAAAGAAAAGGAAAATGGGGTGTTGAAGAATGGAGATGTCAATGGGAAGGTAAGTTGATCCAGCTTTTGAAAAGTAGGTTCTCAGTTTGTTTATTATAAATTTTTCACATATCTTTGTAACTGTAACTTGGAATTTCGTAATTACATATTACATACATTTTAAGTAATCTTTTGCGTAAAAAGAAAATTCAGTTCAATGCATTGATCTGTACATTGACAATGTTTTAACGCCATTAATACGTATGTAATTACGAAATTCCTACTTTGCAGCGGCATCTGTTTGATTTTCGATTTATCCTTTGTAATCCAATCCTTTGAAATCAAAGTCGAATCCAATTTGGCAAAAAATCTGCTTAGCTGTCGAAAATTGTGTGATATGCGTCTTAAGACTTGTCTGTGCAATTAAGTATTTAAATACATGCGGATAAACCAAAAAACCCACCAAAAAAGAAAAGTAATTAATAAATAAATATACAACAACATCACATACATTGATCTTACTTCGTGATAAATAGCTTAGCACTTGTGTTACAGATATCAGAATCAACAGTGATATTACAAATAAACTTAAATACATATGACACCCAGACCAGTACAAACAGACATGTTCATGCACACAAATGTTTGTACAGTGCGGGGATCGAACCCGCGACCTCTTGGTGTATAGTCAATAGTTATACCAAAGTGGTGGACAAAGTGTTTAAATATACATGTTATCTATTATTTCAATCACAAATGTTACATCCTCAGCCAAGCAAAAACGGCAGGGAGAGGCGGAAAGGCTCGCTGAGGCGGGTGGCGAGCGAATACAACGTTTCGAGCCCGAAGGCCGACGATGAGGGATTCGGCTTCTCCGTCAGAGGCGACGCGCCCGTCGTGATCGCTGCCGTGGAGACAAACTCCCTTGCTGAGGTGAGCGCTAAAATTAATTCTGCCGTCAATAGCCAGTGAAAGTAACATTGTTTAAGGCTTACTGCCAGTCTTTCTACACGTGCAGCCTGTGGACCAGCTACACGCAGCGGGCATACGGCGTACATCCATTACAACAATGCATTCAGGGCACTGATGGGGCTACCACAGTTTTGCAGCGCTTCAACAATGTTCGTACAGGCACAAATAGATGATTTCTACGCCATCATCCGAAAGAGGAGTGCCTCGCTGCTTCAACGCTTTCGGAGCAGTACAAATCCGGGATTCCCCGATGATGCAAAGGTGGATGAAGCTGCATGCCAATTCATCGCCTTTTATTAAATACTAGCTGACCCGGCGAACTTCGTACCGCCTTAGCGTTGCAATGATTGAACAATGTCATCGAATGACATTGACCTTAGTTACGCGCGTTTTTTAAAATATGCAAAATCAAATGTATATTTTTAAATATTTCTGAGAGATTTTCTTAATATTTTTCCCGTAAGAACCTTCTCCTAATAATAACAAATACAACAAAAAAAGAATTAGTGAAATCGGTCCAGCCATTCACGCGTGATGCCGTGACCAAGGAAAACGGGTTTCATTTTTATATATATAGAAGAACGTGTGTAAGATTTTACTATTTTATTTGTATTTTTTATCATTATTTAATTGTTATTTATTTTATATTTGATTAATGATTGACGTGTATGTAAATTATGGATAGTGTTTATCTGAAATAAATGAATTTTAATTTAATAGCATAGTTGCAGTAAGTGCACTCTCAACGGTTTTATGAAAAACGCTGCAAAAGTTTTGATGCGAAAATTATCCATAAATCCCTTGTTTGTGATCAGATCATGGTGATTGATACCTCAAATGAAAAAGGACCTCAGCACCTATTCATTACTTATTTGTGAACCAATATTGAGCAATTGAAAGACAAAATAAATACATTATTTTTGTTATACTAAGCACCCTCAAAATTTCTTAATAATTACTCCTTGCCTTTTCTTAGATAACCCATTTGCCTTTATTTTACTAACGGTTTTAACCCCCGACGAAGAAACGGGATGTTATAAGTTTGACCCCTATTCTGGCCGTGTGTGTGTGTGTGTGTGTGTCTGTCTGTCTGTGGCATCGTAGCTCCCGAACATGGTACATCTTACCGGGCGAGAGTTCCTCTGAGGTCTAAAGACGGTACGCACCTTCTAACAAGCAAAGAGGATGTACTGAGACGTTGTGCTGAACATTTCGATCATTTGTTCAACATAGATCGGTCAGCTGAACTGCAGTCTATCAGTTTATTGCCCCAACTCCCTCTATACACCGAGCTGGATAAGCCGCTCACACGCGGCGTGGTTGTCGCTGCCTTCAAGCAGCAGCAAAACAAGCTGGCGGTTGGCATTGACCTGATACCAGGAGAGCTACTTAAATACGGCGGCGAGGATCTGCACACGTCCGTTTGGAACCTTTTTGTTCGTATGTGGGAAGAAGAACTGGTCCTGGATGCTTTTAAAGTGTCTCACATCAGTGCTCTCTATAAAAATAAGGGTAATAGATCCGACTGCGGCTCTTACCGCGACATTTCACTGCTGTCTGCCCCTGGAAAGGCTTTTGCGAGGGTTTTATTAAACCGCCTAACAGACCTATCTGAAAGGATCTTGCCTGAAACTCAGTTTGGCTTCCGACCTGACCGAGGCACATGCGAAGCCATTTTCTCAGTGCGTCAACTGCAAGAAAAAAGCAGAGAACAGGGTCAACAGCTGTATCTCTGCTTTGTTGACTTAGAGAAAGCTTTCGACGGTGTGGCTCGTGAAGCCTTATGGGTGGTGCTAGGAAAACTCGGATGTACGGAGAAGTTCGTAGGACTTTTAAGACTTTTGCATGATAATATGCAGTGCTGCGTCATGGTAGATGGCGAGCAGTCAGACTTTTTCCCCGTTACCGTTACGGTAAAGCAAGGGTGTGTTCTAGCACCCACACTGTTCGCCTTATACTTTGCGGTAGTTGTCAGAGAAGTCTTACAAACTGTTTCCGAAGGAATTCGCATCCGTTTCCGTACAGATGGCGGCATCTTCAATTTGGCTAGATTTAAGGCACGGACAAAAGTCTCTTACGCTCTAATCACAAAGATCATGTATGCCGATGACTTATGCTTTCTAGCTGAATCCCCAGAAGGCCTACAGCAGCTAATGTCCACCTTCCACGAAGCATGCTGCAAATTTGGCTTGAAGGTTAGTGTCAAAAAGACGGAGGTGATGTCCTTGGACGCACATGGTCGTGAGTCACTGACCATCAAGCTCGGCGAAGATTTGCTGAAACAGGTGGATAAGTTCCGTTATCTGGGTAGCACTATATCATCTGGGTGTGACCTTGATTCCGAGATCAACAGTAGGATCGGTGCTGCAGCTGCTGCGTTTGGGAAACTACGTTCCAAGGTCTTCTGCTCCCATGATCTCAAGCTGTCTACAAAGATTGCCGTATACATGGCGATAGTGCTGCCGAACCTTTATACTCCTTCGAGACGTGGTGCGTGTATCGCCACCACTTAAGAACTCTGGATCGTTTTCACCTTAAATGCCTTCGTACCATCATGAAAATTAAATGGTTTGATCGGGTTTGCAATACCGAGGTTCTGCGGCGCGCCAATGTCGGTGGCATTGAAGCCTACTTAATGCGTCGGCAGCTTCGATGGTGCGGGTATGTGGCACGTATGGCGGAGGAAAGGGTGGCGAAGCGCATCTTTTATTGTGAGCTAGAGGAGGGTAAGCGAAAACCTGGCGGACCACTCCTCAGATACACGGATGTTCTTAAGCGCCACATGAAGAGGTGTAATATTGAGCCCACCCAATGGAAGGGTTTGGCAGCACATCGCCCAGAATGGCGCGCGACTGTGAATAGGCGAGTCCGCGAGTTTGAGGAGCATCGTAAAGCTGACCTCGACGCTAAGCGCGATGAGTTAAAAGCCCCAGTCGCCGCAATTAACTATAATTATGTGAGTGGCGCGCTCACCTGCCCCCACTGCGAACTTTTACTGCAAAAATCGGCACATCAGCCACTTACGAGCGCATCAACGCCAAACCGACTAGGAGTCGCAGTGGTCGTCATGGCCGAAAACAGTCGGATAGATCATCAGCTCCCGAACGGATGGACAGATTTTAAAGCGTTTTTTTTAAAGAGAAATTAATTACCGAATCACGGTCATAGTTCTAAGCTATGGCTGGTGAAAATCCTATCAGCCGTTAAAGTTCACCAGCTGTTTTCCTGGCTCATGTCGGTGGATTTTTAATTAAATAGATAACTCTTATTGCACACAAAAAAAACAAACAGAGCTGTTATTTTTTTAACGTTACAGATTGGCGGCATGCGGGAGGGCGACTTCATCATCTCCATAGGGGAGAAAGACGTCAAATGGAGCTCGCACGAGGAGGTGGTGCGGCTCATACAGCAGGCCGGAGACACGCTCACTATGAGACTGGCCACGCCCATGGACAAGAGTTTATTGAAGGTACGTGTTGTGGTTATCTCCACCTGCCCATGGTTCTACCTGCCTTGCGGCACAAGAACCGAACAAAGGTTTGGAACATGTAAAAAGCTTGATTGAAATATTTCTTACTAGTTAGACAATCCCGCAGACGTCGTCCTGCCCGTTGTTTTAAGAAAAATAGTCACTTGCAAATTTTCCTGTTTTATCCCAAGGGAGCATTTAATCGGGATAAGAGTAACCTATCAGCTCATACCCTGTCTGTATACCTAATTTCATCAAAGTCCGTTGGTTCTCTTTTCGGTAATTAGCAATAATTTAATTATTAATCTACTAACAAAACGGGTTGTATTATTTGTTTAGTTCTTATTTTTATTTGTAACACTTAGTATAATTATTACAAACACTCGTGGTTTACTTGTACTAAGTAAGTTAGTTAAGTGTTTTGTAACGGTTATTTATATGATAATATAAGGAAAAAAAATACTTTTAGCGTATAGTTGATGGAATCAGGCGTTACTTTGCGGAAATCTATGACTAAAGCTGAAAAAGATGATTATTTTGCTTTAAATTTCCACTAAACGACGCCAGCGCAGGAACCAAAATACATCCAACTGTAATCACCTGAAAAAGGTAGAGCTTCCAGCTCTACCTTACAATACCTACAACTCATAAGATAAGATGCACCTGGAATCACAACTCTGACACCAACAAAACACTCGACGCGTTTCGCCACTACACGTGGCAACCTCAGGAGATGTTGTCGAGCGACTTCCAGCTCTACCTTTTTCAGGTGATTACAGTTGGATGTATTTTGGTTGCCATCATTATCGTTTTCAACTTACAGCGTAATTTACCGACAAACAAAGACACTTTCATATTAATAATATTAGTGTAATTTATTTTCGCAGGCATCACCGGAGACCCCTAGACAGTCAAACTCCAACCAGGGCTCTGTGTCGGCGAGAACAGCTCGCATCGCGGCTCGCACACTAGCAACGTTATATTTAGATGAGACACACACACACACACACACACACACACACACACCGTCCTGCATTATCTATAATGCCGTTAACCCACATTTGCATGGCTTTTGATGGGGGCATTCTAATAACGAAACGATTCTATATCGACCCATCTGACCCATATTTTCTACCTTATCTAGTTCCTGATGTAATTAATGAAAAAGGTCAATTTAATATAGAAATACTTAACGCTAACACAAATTTGTATATATTTCTGTAATGCATTTACATAGCGTTGTAAAAATTGAAGCAACGTAAATTCCCCTAAAATATGTTTTCAATACTATTTTTAAGTTTTGAGTAGCTGGTCTATTTTTCCAACAGCATGAATTTAAATTCCCAAATTACTGAAGACTTAACTTTCGTACTTAGCGGCGTTTTAGCTAATGCAGGGCAGCGAAGCTGTCAGTCGTCATTCCACAAAAAAATGCTACACTATTCAAGAGACCGTTCATACACAGGGCGAATCGTTGGCCCAAAGACATGTCCCAATGTGTGGATCAACTCTTTGGCCTCAACTTTGCATGGTACATTTTTGCTAGGCCAACTTTGGCGCTAATGTATGGGTGGATCCGTGGTCACGCAAAAAGTGCAAGTTTTTCGCTCTTGCTACGCAATACCAACCATTAAAACCACAATATATTGTCTTGTGCGCTGGTTGAATCCAGAGCGCTTTTTATATGACGCGTCATAATAATATGTGGTATATTTATACTCTAATGTCATGAAGGTCACTCCAATATTTAAACTCCGACAGTTGTTGTATTATGTTGATAATTTAGCGACGCTAATTCTAAAGGTAGCTGTGCTCTGGCATATGCAACTATTATATATTTAGGTTCATAAATATATATTTAGATTATGGGGACCTAATCTCGGCTATGATATTCCAAAGTGATTAATCTACTTAATCAATTTATTAATTTTATCTCTACTTCTAAGATAAAAATGAAGTTTATCTTTTGCATTTTTAACAGCTATTTACTTACTTAATCTATCTTCAAGAATGTATAATGTAACTACTACTATTCTAAAAATGTTTTTACATCACAATTCTCTGATTAATATGAATTATTTTTTGTTACTTACTTATTTATTTCGGTCTATTAAAAGTTGGTTTATGTTTAAACTGTCGCTTCTTTATTTTATTAAAAAGACGTGTAGAGGTTTAGTTTTGTTTAATGAGTTGGCATTTTTTTCTCGTTTTTTTTTTCATTTTATGAGGCAGGTACTATACACATCGTATTAATTTGTTTTTTTTATTATGTAAATATTTTTTCGCGTCAGAGAAGAGTCTTTATATTTTTGTTGAATGTTGAATTATAGCAGTGTAGAAGGGTTCTGCTTGGAGATTGGTATCCGGCAGGTACTTCGTTCAGGATCGAGATTAGCGGTTGATGACGTCGATTCAGGGGGAGGGAGGGACGAAGAGGTGATTCGGGTCGCTAGCGCGACGTAATATCGAACAACGCCATCCAGACTATGTTGCATGACGTCTTATGTCTTTGGTTGACTCCGAATATTCCCGCGAGTCAAAAGACTACACCGTCATCTAGTGTCAAGTAGCAACGAACTAATCTCGAAACGAACGTAATTTTTCGTGATTTGGTTGCGATTGAATATTACTTTTTTCTATCATTGATCGCAACCAGATACCAATGTTAAAAAGTGTAGATTGTAAGCGAAATAACTTAAACATAGCAATTGTAAAAATATAAGTAATTTAGATTTAGTAACAACAACATGCGTGTATCTATGTAAAAAATATTAACTGATATGATAGTAGTACCTATAAATTTGTTATAAATGTAATCTTGGAGATCAATAAAGGTTATTTAAAAGAAGAGTCTTTACTTGGGCCCTTCCTGGATCATCACAATCTTCATAACAAACACCCCTACATCTACATCTACATCTTCACAAGAATAATCCTGGATGGAGTTCTTACAAAAACACTGTTTTGAAGAAGTTTAAAACGTGTACGTAACGTACCTAGTGTAGTTGGGAAAGGATATTAGTGAGAAGTAGCTTTGACAAATGAATATTATACTCCTTTTGCTTCCAGCAAAAGCATACTCATAATCAGAGATAATATAAATGATTTATCTGAGTGTTCAGTTAAAGAATTACTCATCACTTTCATTACTTCTATAAAACAATCCTATTTTGTATACCCGTCCATCGTAGCCAATAAAAATGATCTCATAGATACACTTAACTGTTAATGGGGAAGCTCGCCATAGCAGTACAGCATTTAATAAATAAATATGACCCCTTATTTAGTTATTTACAACAAAAATAGCTTCGTCCAAACTCTATTTTTTGAATTTCTGGTTTCTCATGTGCCAGATAAAATAAGAATTATAGCTACGGTGTAGTACTTATTCGTTGAAAAGGGTCCGACACGTCAGGTTAAAACAAAATGTAAATAAATCGCAAAATAATCTGTAAAACGTGTCTTACTTACATAAACCTTATAGAAAGAATATAAGCAAATGTTACTAAACTTAAACTTTATTGTACGTTTCAGGCAAAACTATTTCTTAAAGATTGAATAAATCATAATGTTTTATGTTGAAAATTGCTTGATTACCCTAACGCAACTAGTATAGTACGAGGGCGGTTTGATAACTCCATGACTTTCAGGCTGAATAAAACTTTTTTTATTTTTAATGATATTTTCTTAAAAGTAATATTTTTGCGAACCTAAAATAATTCTATTTTCAAATATGGCGCGAAAACAATATTTAATAACAAAAGAAGTTTGGCGGCTGTGAAGGTGTTCTTCGAAAATGGAGAAATCCGAGTTTCGAGTCTTGATTAAACACTATTTTTTACGCGGGAAAACCATTAAGCAGACCGAAGACAAGTTGAAAAAATATTACGGGGATTCAGCGCCGTCTCATGGAATGGTACATAAATGGTTTACTGAGTTTCGTTGTGGACGTATTACAACCAATGATGCCGAGCGCCCAGGAAGGCCGATTGAGGTCACCACTGAGGACATTGTTAACAAAATCCACGATATTGTTTTGGCTGACCGTCGAGTAAAGATACGCGAGTTAGCTGAGGCTGTGCACATCTCAACTGAACGAGTTTTTCATATTTTGCACGATATTTTGGGAATGAAAAAACTTTCTGCAAGATGGGTGCCGCGCTTACTGACAGTCGACCAAAAGCGAAAACGCGTGACTACTTCTGAGGCATGTCTGGCTATGTATAATCGCAATCCAAGTGAATTTTTGCGTCGGTACGTAACCGTGGATGAAACGTGGGTCCACCATTATACGCCAGAGACTAAACAACAGTCAAAGCAGTGGACTTCTACCGGCGAACGTGCACCAAAGAAGGCAAAAGCGGTATGTTTGGCTGGTAAAGTGATGGCAACAGTATTTTGGGACAGTCAAGGGGTTATTTTCATCGATTTCTTGGAGAAAGGCAAGACAATAACCGGTGCTTACTATGCTGCATTGCTGGAAAGATTTAATGAAGAGTTGATGAAGAAACGACCGCATCTAGCAAAGAAAAAAGTTCTATTTCATCAGGATAATGCTCCGGCCCACTCGTCTGCAGTCGCGACTTCAAAACTTGTCGAATTAGGATACGAATTATTGCCGCACCCTCCATATTCACCAGATTTAGCCCCCTGTGACTTCTTTCTCTTCCCAAACATGAAGAAATGGCTTGCTGGGCAAAGATTTTCATCCAATGAAGAGGTGATAACTGCAACCGAGGCCTATTTTGCAGGCTTTGACAAAAAGTATTTTTTGGATGGGTTGAAGAGATTTGAGCATCGCTGGAAAAAGAGTGTAGAGTTGAAAGGAGAGTATGTAGAAAAATAAAATGTTTTTGTACACAAAATATATTTTCTTTTCAAAGTCATGGACTTATCAAACCGCCCTAGTATAGCACTCACGTCGTGCAAAAAATCGGTTGTAGTTGTGAATTCCTGCTTTAACCCCTCAATGCGGTCGCGAATCATATGGTCTATGTCTGTTTTCATGGAGGAGCGCAGATTATTTAAGTAATACGAAAGAAAAGAATTCAGTTTTTCATCCATAAGTTGCGAAATTTTTCCATAGTTATTAATAATAATAATAATTCTTTTATGCACAAGTACAATATTACATAAAATACAATAACAATAAATTAAACTTTAAGCAGATTGCATTGTGCAAATTGTAGATTGAAACGCACGAAAATTTTGCAGGGGTCCCCAAACTAGGCAGAGCCTGTGACTTGGGAGAACCAATAAACAACTATATGAATACCCAATAATAAAAAATAAAATAAAAAACTTATCTTACTTAAAAAGATTTAAAATTACAAAGCAGCTATTTCTAATGCTATAACAAAATCGAAAAATACAACAATAAATAACAAACTATGCATCAACTCGTCATAATAATTTCAGTAGTGTCATAATCCAGCGTTAACAGCCATTTTACCAGAAACGATTTAGCTTCCGCGACAGTGCATGCCATGATGTTGCAAGAACGCAAAACGGAGTTGTAAATTTTTGCCCGAATGCGGTCCCCAAATCTACACCCGAACTGAGTGTTAACTGTGGGAAGAGGGAGAGCAAAAACTCATTTTTCTAAAAGAGCCTTATACTGTTCCGAACAAATCAGTCTCTTGTGAGCTAGGAGAGAAGTTTTTAGGATGAAGATTTGCCGTACAGAAAGAACTTGAGTTTCTCTGTGGAGGTCTTCTGTGGGATATCTGTACGGTTTCTTAAAAGCTATTTTAAGAAGAGACCTGATCCACCGTTCAGCTGCCAGAAGAGTAGTCTTAGCAGCACTACCCCAGACCGGTACACAGTAACTGACAACCGATTCAGCTAGCGCCGATTTACAAATCATAAGAAGTAGGTAAGTCCCTGTTGGCAATATCTCGGAGTATCTTAAAGATACCGGAAAGCTTCCTGATTCTTTTAGTTAGTTGTTGGATGTGCTCTTTAAAATTTAAATGTTCGTCTACCATAACCCCCAGGTATTTGGTGACTGAGGTTCGGTATATGTACTCGCATTCACATGGTTGAGGTGAGGCCGGGCTACAGGTGTGTATTCTCATTTTATCCAAACATGTGGAGCCAGACGCTGCAGTAATGTGAAAACAAATGAAGTTCGTTTTATTATAATTTAGCGTAAGCAGATTTTTATTAAGCCAATTGCAAACTAACGACATTCCATCTTGAGCGGATTGACATGCGCTTGACCAGTTGTTACATGTGAACAGAATTGCAGTATCGTCGGCGTAACATAGAATCTCAGCATTTGGTAGACTCAGGTCGTGTAGGTCGTTCATGTAGATTATAAATAGCATTGGACCAAGAATGCTTCCCTGAGGGACACCGAAATGTATGGGAAGTTCTTTACTTTTATACTGTCCCACTCTTGTAAGCTGTCTTCTGCCTGTAAGATAACTTCTGAACCAATCAAGCGCAAGCCCCCTAATACCCAGACCCTCAAGCTTTTGGTTCAATAGTCGTCTGAGATACGCCTCTAGACGTAGTTGCGGCATTTTTCTGATCATTACGACCGTCCGATCTATCTGCGCCGATTGGGTCCTGATCAAATGACTTGTTCATCGCGTCATCCACTGTCGGCAGTTAATTGAGGAGAACTGGGGTGTTACAAGTAACCCTATTTATACGTTTCGTTATGTTAGTGCAGGCAGGTCATACCCCGGATGAAAGGAATTCCTTGGACAGAAATAAGAATTGGTTACTGCTTATATTCAAACATTTATAATGATAATCGTGTTTGCACATTCGACAGTGTAAGCAGCTATTATCTTCAAGATTCTGATTACAGGCATTGCAATTGGGATGATGACACCCATCTTAAGTATTGTCAAGCACATGGTGTTTAAAAAACATAGTCCCCATGAAGTTAATACAACCAATATATTTCAAAAAAGCTGTAGAAACCAATTTTTAAACACACAAAACGCAATAAATATTCGGTCAATTGACTCCGATTTCTGACACATGACCTTGACGTCACAATCATTTATTACCATACGAAATCTATGGAGACAGACCGTTTTGACAGATAATTAAAAGTACGTCAACGATTGGTGGTGTCGTCTAGCCAATTCATTGTTATAGGACACGCAGCGACCTCTATTGATGAGTGTAGAAATGAGATAATGTCAGCGGATGACTTGTATGAAACGGTTGCCAGACGGGGCGGAGATGCGCCGGCGCTGGTGGATGGTGTTGCGCACTAAATACAATAGATGGCGCCGCACTAACGCAACAAACGAGATTGCCACTAATTGAGTTCTATGTTTGTGCGATAATAATTATGTAGGTAAATTGTTTATTTAGAATTTTGACACTAGGCGAGTTCTGAATTTTTACATAAAGAAATTAACACTTAAATCACCACTGTTCGTCGAGATAACATTTGATGAGCGCACTTAGGTATCAATGAACGCAAATCACAAGCACAGACAATTAATGTACAAGAAATATACGAAGTTATCAATATTGAAAGAAGGACGATTGCAAAGCACTTTGTAACTCCACCAGCGCCACCTGGCAAAAAAAAGAAGTTTCTAGTCTATGGTGTTTCTAGTCTATGGTGTTTCAGTCTATAATGTTTCTAGTTTTTGATGTTTCTAGTCTATGGTGTTTCTCGTCTGTGGTATTTCTAGTCTATGGTGTATCCAGACTATGATGTTTGTTCGATCCGAACATAATTTCATTCATTCACTCTGTTATTCATTTCTTTTTCTTCTTGCAATACAAGATGGAGACAGCATTTTAAATGTACTTTTAATTAATTGGTCAATAAACCAGTTGCAACATTTAACAGTGTTTTCATACATTGTTTTGGTCCTTCAACAACGGTTTTGTGGTGAAGACACAAGATCAGCGACGAATTTACAAGAACGTGGATTTTCGTTCAACGTGGTTGCAATATCAGCCAGGGGCGCCATACTGCCAAGAAAAACTTCAACGCAGCATTTGCAGCGATCTATAAGAAGATTCCAGATTTAAATCCGGACGACACGGAAGATGTGGAATCTATTGAAAACACGTACTACGCGTGCCTGAGTGTTTTAAAACCGCGTCAAGCTACAAGTGAGCGCGCGACATCGGACGCAGGTGAGTCTTACTCCAAGTTACCGCCCATACATTTAAAAACATTTAATGGTTCCAATATCGTGGATTTTTATCCATTTATCAATATGTTCAATGCCGTAGTGCATAATAACCCCAAACTAACACCATGTGAAAAGTTGTATTATTTGAAATCATATTTAACGGGTGAAGCCCAAGATATAATTAAAAATCTTCTTTTAACAGAGGACAATTACTCAGAAGCATTAAAACTTCTTAAAGACAGATATGACAATATTCCAAAAATAGTAAATTACCATATAAATAGCATTTTAGATTGTAAACAATTTAACAAGTGTACCGCACAAAGTTTAAGAACTTTATTAACTCATTGTAAATTGCATTTATCTGCGCTTAAAAATTTAAAACAACCTGTTGAGCACTGGGATGCATTGCTAGTAAATATTTTATCAAAGAAGGTAGATTCATACACAATGAGAGGGTTTCATTTAGATAGGGACGCCAAAGTGCTTCCAACACTTGCTGATTTACTCACATTTCTAGAGAAACGAGCATTGGCCATGGAAACCAATGATGAAAGGCCAACTTCAACCAAGGCTCCAGTCAGCAATGTAGCTACCATCAAACCATGTAAGTACTGCAACAAACCCAATCACAAATTGTATGAATGTGCTAACTTCAAGCTTGCTCCAGTCAATGACAGACTTAATTTTATATCTAAGAATAAATTATGCAAACTTTGTTTGAATTCACACTCTGGAAAATGTAATTTAAAAATAAAGTGTGCATCTTGTCACCAATATCACAACACATTATTGCATGTGGATAATTCAAAGGTTGTCAATAGTGTAACTACTGATAAAAATACAGTGTCATTGTCAGGCATTTCTCCTATGTGTGATGTTTTGTTACCTACAGCGTCTGTCAAACTTGTTGATAAAAATGGTAGATTCACATATGCCAGGGCTTTGCTGGACTCCGGCAGCCAAGTGTCATTTATAACTGAAAGGTTATTAAATAAATTAGACTGTGATACCTACACTGACAATCAGGTAATAACAGGTGTGTGTGATGGTAGGAGCAGTGTTTCGAAAAAGGCTGAATTAACAGTTTATTCTTGTGCCAATGATTATAATGTTAAAAACTCATATTGTGTTGTGCAACAAATAACCTGCCCATTGCCTCAAACATCATTTGATATCCAAAGTTTTAAAATCCCCTCACATGTCAAATTAGCAGACAAAAAATTCAATCAAACTGGTGAAATTGATATTTTAATGGGTTCAAATATATTTTTCCAGGTTCTGCAGCGTGAATGTCTACCTCTAGCAATGAATGGCCCTTTCTTAGTCAACACCTTGTTTGGATATGTAGTAGCAGGGAATTTGCCTATATCAGCTGGCAATGTGTCAGTTTCTAATGTTTGTGTCACAGTCTCAGGTAACCAGTTTGGCTTTGATAACAATGCTTCTGGGGCATCCTTTGATCCCATAGATCAAACAAATAATAATTATTCTTGTGATAAAACTAATGATAATTTAGAAAAAACAATTTCCAATTTTTGGGAATGTGAAAAGGTTCCAGTTCTATATACTGAGGCCACATCTGAACAGCAATTAGCTGAACAAATATTTGTCAATTCAGTAAAGTTAGAACATAATCGTTTTACTGTAGATCTACCTTTGAAACAAGATTTAGACCAAATTGATTTGGGTGATTCTTTGCAAAGTGCATTATTAAGACTTTATAATTTGGAAAAAAGATTTTCTAAAGATACTTCATTATTTGAACAATACAAACTCTTCATTGATAAATACCTGGCAGAGGGCCACGGTAAATATTTTGACATTTCAAAGTATGATTTAAAAAAGGGAAACATTTACTTTCTCCCTCATCACCCTGTATTCAATGAAAAAAGTAAAACCACCCCAGTTAGGGCAGTTTTTGATGCTAGCATGAATACTAAAAATAAAATTTGTTTAAATGATTTGTTGCTTAATGGTCCAACTGTACAAAAGGAATTGTTTGACATTCTCATTTTGCTTCGAACACACAAATATATTTTGCTATGTGATATAAAAAGTATGTACAGGCAAGTGTTGATTAAAAATAAGTTTTGTTGCTTACAAAATATATTATGGCGAGAGTCCCCGCATGATCCTGTCCGTTGCATTCAGTTGCAAACAGTAACATATGGTTTGAAAAGCTCTTCTTTCCTAGCTACACGGTGTCTGGTTGAACTTGCACAGCATTATAAGGATCAATATCCTTTAGCATCTTTTGCTTTGCTTAATTGCAGTTATGTCGATGACATTTTGTGTGGCTCTAATCAGGTAATGGAGTTAGAGCAAATTAAAAAACAGCTGATTGAGATTTTGTTGTTGGGAGGTTTCTCCTTACATAAATGGTGTTCAAACCACCAGGATATTCTATCAGACATTCCTATTGAGTCTCACAGCGTTAATGATAAAGACTTTGATAAAAGTAATTCATATGTTAAAACATTAGGTTTATCCTATAATATTTCAAGTGACATGTTTCAAATAACATGTCCAGACAATGAGGTTCAAGAGTCTTACACAAAAAGACAGGTACTTAGTTTTATAAGCAAATTCTATGATCCCCTGGGATTTGTCGGCCCAATTATAACGCAAGCCAAGATTTTTATGCAACGGTTATGGTTTGCAAATCTAAAATGGGATGAAGTTTTACCTACTTCTTTGCACCAGGAGTGGATAGAATTTGTTCAAGGATTAATTAAAATGCATTGCATCTCTGTACCTCGTAATATTAACACCTGTAATGCAAAGTCCATTGAACTGATTGGTTACGCTGACGCCTCTAACAAAGCTTACGGTTGTTGCTTATATTTGCGCGTCGTCAATTTTGATGACCAAGTTATAGTGATGCTTTTGTGTTCAAAATCTCGTATTAATCCGAGGAACAAGTGCTTAACTACGCCACGTTTGGAACTGAATAGTGCTTTGCTTCTTGCGATGCTAGCTGAAAAAGTGCATTCTATCTTAATACTTAAGTATCATGTGAAAACGGTTTTATATTCTGATTCCAAAATAGTGTTGTCATGGATCAACATCGAACCGGCAAAGCTCAGCGTGTATGTGGCCAATCGCGTTGTAAAAATTAGGCAGTTGACATCTGACTTTCAGTGGGGCTATATACCTACCAACGACAACCCTGCTGACTGTTTGTCTAGGGGTGTAAAACCTTGTACTTTAAAGGATAATTCTTTATGGTGGAATGGTCCATCATGCTTGTTGAGTAAAGATTATGATCATTGTAAAGTTTTATGCACTGATGATGTTGATACTCTACCTGAAATTAAAATAAATAATTGTACTAAAATTGTAAACTTACCTGAAGAGAAAACCTCAAAGATATGTGCCACTACATCAACTCTTAATGAGAATTTATTCATTGACTTTCTAGATAAATATTCTAACATTAATAAAACTACACGGGTCATGGCATACATTTTGAGATTCTCTCACAATTGCAAACCTAAAAATAAAGATTGTAAATTAAATGGTTTATTGTCACCTAAAGAACTTACCTCTGCACTAAATGTGATTTTAAAAATTGATCAAAGTAGGTACTTACATAAAGAAATAGCTTGTTTACTTTCAAATCAGCCTATTAAGTCTAATATTAATTGTTTGAATCCATTCATAGATGCGCAAGGGTTGCTCAGAGTGGGAGGCAGATTGCAAAATTCAGAGCTTCCATATTCCAAAAGACATCCAATAATTTTACCTAAACATTCAAATATTACTAAACTTTTAATAATTAAAGAGCACTCTAGATTATTACATGCAGGACAAAAATTAGTTCTAAGTAGTTTATCAGAAAAATATTGGATTATAAATGCCTTAAGAGTAGTCAAATCTGTATTATACAAATGTGTTACATGTTTCAAATTAAAAGCAAAAAATGCTACCCAACTCATGGGTTCTCTACCTATAGATAGAGTAAAAATGACACGCCCATTTCAAATTGTTGGCACTGATTATGGTGGACCATTTTATGTAAAACAAAGTAGAGTTCGCAAACCAGTCATTACTAAAGCTTATATTGTAATATTTGTCTGCTTTGTAACAAAGGCCATTCATATCGAACTTGCTTCTGACATGTCAACAAATACATTTTTAGCTTGTCTTAAAAGATTTATTGCACGTAGAAATAAGCCCTCTAAGATTTACTGTGATAATGCGGCCTATTATAGGGGAGCTAACAATGTAATGAAGGAATTGTATGAACTTCTTGGTTCTGAAGAACACCAAATAAATGTGACAAATTTCACTAATTCAGAAGAAATCAGCTTTCACTTCATTCCCAGTTACAGTCCAGTATTTGGTGGCCTTTGGGAGGCAGGAATTAAAAGTGTTAAGCACCACATGAAACGTGTTATTGGGAATACTGTTCTTACTTATGAAGAGATGTATACAGTGGTAGTCCAGATAGAAAGTATTCTTAATTCACGACCTATAACCGCTATGTCTAGAGATCCTGAAGACATGTCTTACTTAACACCAGGTCACTTTCTTACTGGTTCCCCACTCACTACATTTCCTGAAATCAATCTTACTGATCAGCCTATTGGTAGATTAAGTTTTTGGAAACAATGCATAAAAATGCAGCAATGCTTTTGGAAGCAATGGCATAAGCAATACTTATCTATGCTACAAAACAGGCCTAAATGGAAAATCGAGTCTGATAATATAAAAATAGGAACAATGGTGTTGCTAAAGGACGACAATACGTCCCCATTGAATTGGCCAGTCGGTAGAGTTATAAATGTAATGCCAGGAAGAGATGGCAAGGTTAGGGCTTTAGAAATTAAAACTGCAAAAGGTTCAGTGATTAGAACCAGTGTAATGAAAATTTGTGTATTGCCTATTCATGATGATTAAGTTTTAAGGCTTTTCTATTCTTTTATAGAAAATGTTATTTAGTTTTCAAATGTTATTTAAATTTAAATCTATAATTTAAGAACAAAGTTTATTCTTTGTATAATGTAGTATTTAGTATGTAGTAATACTTAGCATGTTTAATTACTTTTTAATGCAAGCGACTTCAGACTGTTGTCAATATAATAACAACATAAAGTGTAGCATACCTACCTATCTATGTGTTTAAATTATTAAATACTTTTGGGATACAAACTAAAAAATTAAATTCACTAAAATTGCCTTAGTAAAGTTTTTATTCAGTTATTATGATTATTTAACACAACTTAAAAACATTTTGTAACCTACAGTTTAAAATACTTACCTTAAGATTTAAAATTATATACAGTCCACTAATAGTTAATATGTATTACTTACCTGAGTTATTGAATTAAGTTTTATAAGAACATATTGTGTATTTTGGCCTTAGGCCCCCAATATGTTCGATCCGAACATAATTTCATTCATTCACTCTGTTATTCATTTCTTTTTCTTCTTGCAATACAAGATGGAGACAGCATTTTAAATGTACTTTTAATTAATTGGTCAATAAACCAGTTGCAACATTTAACAGTGTTTTCATACATTGTTTCTAGTCTATGTGAGTCTAGTCTATGGTGTTTCAGCCTATGGTGTTTCTAGTCTATGGTGTTTCTAGTTCTTGATGTTTCTAGTAGGTGTTTCTGGTCTGTGGTATTTCTAGTCTATGGAGTCTCCAGACTATGGTGTTTCTAGTCTATGTAAGTCTAGTCTATGGTGTTTCAGCCTATGGTGTTTCTAGTCTATGTTGTTTCTAGACAATGGTGTTTCTAGTCTATGGTGTTTCTAGTATATGATGTTTCTAGTATATGGAGTTTCTAGTCTATGGTGTTTCAGTCTATGGTGTTTCTAGTCTGTGATGTTTCTAGTCTATGGTGTTTTTAGTCCATGGTGTTTCTAGTCTATGGTGTTCCAAGTCTATGATGTTCTAGTCTATGGTGTAGGTTTTCTATGGTGTTTCTAGTTCTTGATGTTTCTAGTCTGTGGTATTTCACCTCCACCCCGGACCGCGAAAGCGTTTAAACGTGTGCATGTACACAAGTTTTTATTTAATTTTAAAATCATTTTTTCTCAAAATTGTGCGAAATAATCACGGCGAAGTACCAGGCGCGCATAAGGGCAAGCAATCTTACACAGCGCACCAGACAAAGACAGCAACAGGCGACAGCGATAGTTACGAGCTACTACACAGACAGCGTGTGTGAGTCATTCCCACCTTACTTATATTTGTGCTTGCCGCAAACCATAAGCGAGAGCGATACTGGTAGCGGAAAGGTCTCGATAATCCAAAATGCCAAACATACCACGATCACCCCCTTTTAATAAGTCACTTAGTGTGTCTGAACCGGATGTTAACAAAGTGATCGCATCTACCTCAGCTTCGGAAGACCCGGTGATGGATCACGTTACTCAAAGGGACAGTAAGCGCCGTAGAATTGCAGAGGATAATACGATGGAATTCGAACGATCCGACTTTCGGGAATTTATTCGGGGAGAACTTCGGGATCTTATGTGTACGATGCAATCACAACAAAACGGACGTTTGGATATAATAGAAAAGCGCATAAATGAAATTAAAAATCAAAATGAATTGACCCACAAAAATAATCTTGAAATCGAGAAATCTATTGAATTTGTGACAGCAAAGTTGGACGACCTGCAATCAACAATAAACCACCTGGAAACTGAGCGAAATTTAATATCAACTCAAATTATTAATATAAGTGATAAATGTGATGCATTAGAGAGACTTGCACGTAAAACAAGTATCCAGATCAGGAACATCCCGAAACAGAAAGGCGAAACCAAATCCAAACTAATAGATATGGTTAAAAAACTCTCCACCCACCTTGATATTGATCTTGAGACATCAGCGCTAAGAGACGTATATCGCATGCCTTCTAAATCGGATCAGGCTAACTCTGCTGTTGTAGCTGAGTTCACGTCAACTATACATAAAGACATCTTACTATCCGCAGCCAAATCTCATAACCTCAACTCAGCCAAATATAAAACAGAACAGCTGAACTCATCGCACCTGGGCCTGGAGGGTTCTAAAACAGAAATTTACCTGTCGGAGCATCTCACCAGCCAAGCGTCAAGACTGTACTATCTGGCACGAGACTTTCGTAAAACAATGGAATATGCATACTGCTGGACATCGAACGGGCTTGTTTATTTACGAAAGAAACAAGGAGATCCTTATATATTGGTTAGAAGCGAGGCGCAGCTGCAGCAAATGAAAACGAAATGACTAGTTAAGGACGTACGTCATATTCAATTTTATTTTACTTGTAGAACCCTCCCTAGATTGGTTAGGATAGTTAACTATGCTAACAAATTGAAAACAAACATTAACACACGCATTGTTTGCAATAATGCGCAAAATACATATTATACTGACACTAACAACATACCTTACACAAAAAATTTCATCTTAAATACCTCCACACACATGAATCACACTACCACAGAATTAAATTATGTAAAAATCATCTACGTTTATGTACTTCTACACTACTCCTCTTTTTGCCATAATCAAAGTTTTAGATTAATACAGCACTATTTCGCAGACATTTCCAAAACCATAAATATATATAATACATTCACGCAATACAATTACCATATTTATTATACTATGAACACAACAGTCTTAAACCATCTAACCATTACTTGCTTTAATTATGGATAGTCGACAGCTTGGCGATGATATAGACGAGTCATGTCTTGTCCGATGTAAGGTTATCGAAGATCCAAACTCCATTATTACAGAAATCAATAATATCAAAACTAACAACAATAACCAGCTGAACATTATATCGGCTAATATTAGAAGTGTAAACAAAAATCTTGACAATTTCCTAGTGTACGCTACAAGGTTGCAAACCAACTTGGACATCATTATTCTCTCAGAATGTTGGTGTGATGATGGTTCGACTCCACCGCAGATAGATAACTATGACATGTACTTTACCAGGAGAAGTTTCAACCAAAACGATGGTGTCATTATGTATATCCATAACAACCACGTGGCCACTGTCCAAGAGATCGAGATAGAAGAGGCTAATTGTCTAGCAGCTAAAATAGATGACATGACTGTTATAGGTATATATCGCCCTTTTGCTTTTAAAAATCCACTCAAATTTATAGACTCCCTGGACACATTCTTGACCACCATCAGAACCCGTAATATAGTTCTTGCGGGGGATATAAATATAAACACCTTAAACCTATCTTGTGCTAATGTTAGAGAATACTTGGAAATCATAGGGTCTCATGGTCTTATTGACGTTATTGATACTCCGACCCACGGGGATACCTGCTTAGACCACTTCATGTGCAAGCTATCTGCAACCTCCCAATGCTTTGTACTAAAAACTGATATAACGGACCACGATCCACTTCTCCTAAGTATCTCGAGAACCCAGCCATCAAAAACACCTATTTCTGATTCTTTTACGAGAACTAAAATTGACTATAAGGCTTTGGAGGAGGCGATTAAATCATATGACTGGAATCCATTTTTATCTATAGAAGATACCAACAACGCTGCTTTGATTTTAACTGGAATTCTGCAAGAACTCATAATTAAACACACATCAATAAGAATTGTAAGCAAAAGAAAGCGCCCACTAAAACCCTGGATAAATGCTAGCATAATCAGATGTTTTAGAACTAGAGATAAGTTACACAAAAAAATTAAATCGAATCCCAATAACATTGAACTAAAAAATTACTATATTAAATACCGAAACGTTTGCAATCTAACTGCCAAAACTTTAAAAAACAACTACTATAAAGATAAATTTAATAGGAACTATAAAAATAACAAAGTGACATGGGAAACTGTTAAAGAACTATGCAATATTAAACATCAGCGCGTAAACTCTTCACCTCTAACGAAACTTTCAACATCACCACAAACATCTCTTGACATTGCCAATCATTACTTCACAACTATTGGAGAAACTCTGGCTTCAGAAATACTGACGCGAACGAAAACTAATACAGCAGAATTACTACAAGAGTCCTCTCATTCAAAAATCTACAGCTCCATGTGCCTATTTCCAACTGACTATATAGAAATTGATAAAATTATACGTAACCTAAAAAGTAATAGTGCTCCAGGAATTGACAGTATCCCAACAAAAGTGCTCAAAAACTCTCACACGGTCTTATGCACTATGATCGCACACCTCTGTAATTTGAGCTTCGCAACAGGAAGTTTTCCGGACATTTTTAAAAAAGCGGTTGTAATCCCTATTTACAAGTGTGGAGAGGTGGATACGGTGTCGAACTACAGGCCAATATCTTTACTTAGCACGCTTAGTAAAATTATTGAAAAAGCTTTTAATAACCGTCTAATGAAGTTTCTGGAATCCAAAAACATACTGGCTGATACTCAATACGGGTTCAGATCTGGCAGAAACACTGAAGACGCTATATCTAACTTGTCGGATCTGGTTACTGAGTCACTTGATGCAGGGGATAATTGTGTAGGCATTTTTTTGGATCTCAAAAAGGCGTTCGATACCGTATCCATACCGCTTCTCTTGACTAAATTAGAAAATATGGGCATACGTGGTCCCGCATTAGAATGGCTCAAAGATTACTTGACAAATCGAAGGCAGGTAGTGAGAGTGGGTGATGTTAGTAGTACAAGTGCATCAATTACATATGGCATTCCGCAAGGAAGTACTCTAGGCCCGACATTGTTTTTGGCCTATGTCAATGAACTGTGTAGTCTAAAACTCCGCAATGGTAGTGTATTATCTTTTGCCGATGATACTGCACTAATATTTAAAAACAAAACATGGAGACTAGTTAAAAAATCGGCAGAGTACGGACTTCGGAAGGTGATAAAGTGGCTAGATAGTAACCTACTTACAATTAACATACTAAAGACAAAATATATCTGCTTTAGGATCTCTGGTGCATCAAATCCCCCTAACAACTTCATTATAAAGGCACATACTTCTCATTGTGACTTTAGTGAAGAATGCAACTGTGAAACATTAGAACAAACAGACAATCTTAAATATTTGGGAGTGATAGTAGACAAGAACCTAAACTGGCAACCGCAAATAGCGGCGCTGAGTAAAAGAATTAGGAAACTCCTCCCCATTTTTAGGAACCTCAGAGATGCAGCTGACCCCGAACTTGTAACCAAGATTTATCTTGCCCTCTGCCAGTCACTTTTGACTTACTGTATTACTGTCTGGGGAGGAGCAGCTACCTCATCCCTTCTAATATTGGAAAAAGCACAACGAGCGGTTATAAAGGTCATGTGCTCTAAGCCCAGAAGTTATCCGACCAAAAAGCTCTATGAGGAAACACAGTTGCTGACAGTCCGACAGTTATTTATTTACAACTCGGTTCTTCGTCAACACAAACACGTAAACCCGAATCAAATAGTAAATGCGAAAAGGAGATACCGTACTCCGGTTCCGATCTTTAATACTATCTTTGCAAGACGACAAAAGTTTTACATGAGTCCATTTTTATACAGGTATATAAATGATAGAAGTAACATAATTAAATTAAATAGAAACAAACTAAAAAGAATACTTAAGCATAGTTTATCTACTCTTAATTATAATGAAACGGAAAACATACTTAAAATACCATGAGTCTGCTATTATACATACAAACACACACATACAAGCACGCATACACACACATACTCACACAAAAATATCTAATAAGTAATTTATTATACATTTATACACATACTATATATACTACCGTATATTTATAACACTACTATGTACACATATTTCATGTCTACAACTACCTGTAAAACGACAACAATTTACAACTTGTACCACACACCAATTATTAAAACATGAAGCGAAACTGAGTTCAACTTGCTTGACAGCTCGGGACACGTCCCTACGCTGACGCTCTTTTGTGATTTAAGCCTACCCTCAAAATTTTTTGTAAATGTGTGAATGTCTAAATTTTTAGTTTTGTTTACTTACTAGCAATACATTTATTTTTTGCGAATTTAAGGGATTACTCAAAATGGGGTGGAGGGCTGATAACCTGAGATACAGGAATCATCCTAGTTCAGGTTTCAGCCCACCATAATTTACTTAGGATATACGTACCAGTGTATGTTTTTGTACCATATATTTTTGGTGAGAAATAAATGTTTATTATTATTATTATTATTATTTCTAGTCTAAGGAGGCTATGGTGTTTCTAGTCTATGTGGGTCTAGTCTATGGTGTTTCAGCCTATGGTGTTTCTAGTCTATGTTGTTTCTAGACAATGGTGTTTCTAGTCTATGGTGTTTCTAGTATATATAAAAGACCAAAGACTTGAAACACCATAGACTAGAAACACCATAGACTAGAAACACTATAGACTACAAACACCTTGGACTAAAAACATCATAAACTAGAAACACCAAAGACTAGAAACACCATAGATAAGAAACACTATAGACACGAAATACCATAGACTAGAAACACCATAGATTAGAATCACTATATACTAGAACATTATTAACTAGAAACACCTTAGACGAGAAACACCATGGATTAAAAACACCATAGACTAGAAACACCATAGACTAGAAACACCAAAGACTAGAAACATCATAGACTAGAAACACCATAGACTAGTAACACCATAGACTAGAATCACTATATACAAGAACATTATTAACTAGAAACACCTTAGACGAGAAACACCATGGATTAAAAACACCATAGACTAGAAACACCTTAGACTAGAATCACTATAGACTAGAACATTATTAACTAGAAACACCTTAGACGAGAAACACCATGGATTACAAACACCATAGACTAGAAAACCATATACTAGAAACACCATAGACTAGAAACGCAATGGACTAAAACACCATAAACTAGAAACACCAAAGACTAGAAACACCATAGACAAGAAACACCATGGACTAGAAACCCCATAGACTAGAAACACCATAGACTAGAAACACCATTGTCTAGAAACAACATAGACTAGAAACACCATAGACTAGAAACACCATAGACTAGAAACAACATGGACTAGAAACACCCAAGACAAGAAACACCATTGACTAGAAACACCATGGACTCGAAACACCTAAGACTAGAAACACCATGGACTCGAAACACCTAAGACTAGAAACACCATAGACTAGAAACACCATAGGCTGAAACACTATAGGCTGAAACACCATAGACTAGAAACACCATAGAACAGAAACAATAAAGACTAGAAACACCATAGACTAAAAACACCATAGACTAGAAACACCATTTCTAGTCTATGGTGTTACTTGTGTATGGTGACTGTAGTCTATGGTGTTTCTAGTCTATGGTGTTTCTAGTCCATGGTGTTTCTAGTCCATGGTGTTTCTAGTCTTGAGTGTTTCTAGTCTTTGGTGTTTCTAGTCAATGGTGTTTCTTGTCTTGGGTGTTTTAAGTCTATGGTGTTTCTAGTCTATGGTGTTTCTAGTCTATGGTGTTTCTAGTCTATGGTGTTTCTCGACAATGGTGTTTCCATTCTATGGTGTTTCTAGACTATGATGTTTCTAGTCTTTGGTGTTTCTAGTCTGTGATGTTTCTAGTCTATGGTGTTTCTAGTCTGTGGTATTTCTAGCCTATGGTGTATCTAGACTATTGTGTTTCTAGTCCATTGTGTTACTAGTCTATTGTGTTTCTAGTCTATGGTATTTCTAGTCTATCGTGTTTCTAGTCTTTTGTGTTTCTAGTCTATGGTGTTTCAGGTCAATGTAGTTTCTAGTCTATGGTGTTTCTAGTATATGGTGTTTCTTATGTGTTGTTCTGTATGGTGTTTCTTGTCTATGGTGTTTCTTGTCTTTGGTGTTTCTAGTCTATGGTATTTCTAGTCTATGGTGTTTCAGGTCAATGTTGTTTCTACTCTATGGTGTTTCTAGTATATGGTGTTTCTTATGTGTTGTTCTGTATGGTGTTTCTAAAAAATTGTCTATTCTATTTACCCTTAAACTATCAAATTTAATATCATATTTTTTATATTTGTTTTTTACGTAACAAAATTATTATTAATTACATTTGTGTAAAACATTGTATAATTCTTATACTCGCGCATTTCACCCTGCCTCTGTACTATTTGTCACGCCTATATGTGGATTATGTGGTAGGATATGTTACTATTTATATTACATAAGTTTATATTTAAGTCATCTAATGTAACATGTTTGTTTATAATCCCAAAATAAATAAATAAAATAATAAATAGACTAGAAACACCATGGACAAGAAACACCATATACTAGAAACACCATAAACAAGAAACACCATAGACGAGAAACACCATAGACTAGAAACACCATAGACTAGAAACACTAAAGACCAAAAACACCATAGATGAGAAACACTATAGACTAGAAACACCATAGGCTGAAACACCATAGACTAGAATCACATAGACTAGAAACACCATAGACTAGATACACCATAGACTAGAAACACCATTGACTAGAAACACCATAGACAAGAAACACCATTGTCTAGCAAAAACATTGTCGAGAAACACCATAGGCTGAAACACCATAGACTAGAAACACCATAGACTACAGTCACCATAGACAAGAAACACCATAGACTAGAACACCATAGACTTGAAACACCATGGACTAAAAACACCATAGGCAAGAAACACCCCTGTCTAGAAACAACACTGTCGTGAAACATCATAGGCTGAAACACCATAGACTGGAAGAAACACCATAGACTAGAAACACCACGGACTAGAAACACCATAGACGAGAATTATTACAGACTAGAAACACCATAGACTAGAAACACCATAAACTAGAATCATCATGGACTAAAAACACCATAAACTAGAAACACCAAAGATTAGAAACACCATAGAGAAAAAACACCATAGACTAGAAACACCATAGACTAGAAAAACTATAGACTAGAATCACTATAGACTAGAATCACTATAGACTAGAACATTATTAACAAGTAACACCATAGACTAGAAACACCATAGACTAGAAACACCAAAGACTAGAAACACTAAAGAGTAGAAACACCATAGGCTGAAACACCATAGACTAGAAACACCATATACTAGAAACACCATAGACAAGAAATACCTTAGACGAGAAACACCATAGACTAGAAATACCATAGAATACCGACACCATAAAATACCGACACCATAGACCAGAACACCATAGACTTAAAACACTATAGACTAGAAACACCATAGACTAGAAACACCATAGACTAGAAACACCATATACTAGAAACATCATAGACAAGTAATACCCTAGACTTGAAACACCATAGACTAGAAACAATATTGACCTGAAACACCATAGACTAGAAACACAAAAGACTAGAAACACCATAGACTAGAAATACCATAGACTAGAAACACAATAGACTAGTAACACAATGGACTAGAAACACAATAGAACTAGAAACACCTTAGACGAGAAACACCATGGATTAGAAACACCATAGACTAGAAACACCATAGACTAGAAACACAATAGACTAGTAACACAATGGACTAGAAACACAATAGCCTAGAAACACTATAGACTAGAAACACCATAGACTAGAAACATCACAGACTAGAAACACCATAAACTAAAAACACCAAAGATTAAAAAACACCATAGACAAGAAACACCATGGAGTAAACCCACCATAAACTAGAAACACCATAGACTAAAAACACCATTGACAAGAAACACCATAGAATAGAAACACTTTAGACTAGAAACACCATGGACTAGAAACACCATAGACTAGAAACACCATAGACTAGAATCACTATAGACTAGAACATTATTAACTAGAAACGCCTTAGACGAGAAACACCATGGATTAGAAACACCATAGACTAGAAACACTATAGACTAGAAACACAATAGACTAGTAACACAATGGACTAGAAACACAATAGCCTAGAAACACTATAGACTAGAAACACCATAGGCTGAAACACCATAGACTAGAAACATCACAGACTAGAAACACCATAAACTAAAAACACCAAAGACTAGAAACACCATAGACAAGAAACACCATGGACTAAAAACACCATAAACTAGAAACACCAAAGACTAGAAACAACATGGACTAGAAACACCCAAGACTAGAAACACCATAAACTAAAAACACCAAAGATTAAAAAACACCATAGACAAGAAACACCATGGAGTAAACCCACCATAAACTAGAAACACCATAGACTAAAAACACCATTGACAAGAAACACCATAGAATAGAAACACTTTAGACTAGAAACACCATGGACTAGAAACACCATAGACTAAAAACACCATAGACTAGAATCACTATAGACTAGAACATTATTAACTAGAAACGCCTTAGACGAGAAACACCATGGATTAGAAACACCATAGACTAGAAACACTATAGACTAGAAACACAATAGACTAGTAACACAATGGACTAGAAACACAATAGCCTAGAAACACTATAGACTAGAAACACCATAGGCTGAAACACCATAGACTAGAAACATCACAGACTAGAAACACCATAAACTAAAAACACCAAAGACTAGAAACACCATAGACAAGAAACACCATGGACTAAAAACACCATAAACTAGAAACACCAAAGACTAGAAACAACATGGACTAGAAACACCCAAGACAAGAAACACCATTGACTAGAAACACCATGGACTAGAAACACCAAAGACTAGAAACACCATAGACAAGAAACACCATAGACTAGAAACACCATACACTAGAAACACCATAGACTTGAATCACTATAGACTAGAAACACTATAGACTAGAACATTATTAACTAGAAACACTATAGAATAGAAACACCATAGACTAAAAACACCATAATACAACGACATCATAGATTAGAACACAATAGACTAGAAACACAATAGTCTAGATACACTATAGACTAGAAATACCACAGACTAGAAACACCATAGACTAGAAACATCACAGACTAGAAACACCATAGACTGAAACACCATAGACTAGAAACACCATATACTAGAAACATCATATACTAGAAACACCATAGACTAGAAACACCATTTACTAGAAACAACATAGACTAGAAACACCATAGGCTGAAACTCCATAGGCTGAAACACCATAATCTGCGCTCCTCCATAAAAACAGACATAGACAACCGATTTTTTGCTCGACGTGAGTGCTATACTATACTAGTTGCGTTAGGGTAATCAAGCAATTTTCAACACAAAACATTATGATTTATTCAATCTTTAATAAATAGTTCTGCCTGAAACGTACAATGAAGTTTAAGTTTAGTAACATTTGCTTATATTCTTTCTATAAGGTTTATGTAAGTAAGACACGTTTTACAGATTATTTTACGATTTATTTACATTGTGTTTTAACTTGACGTTTCGGACCCTTTTCAATGAATAAGTACTACACCGTAGCTATAATTCTTATCTTATCTGGCACATGAGAAACCAGAAATTTAAAAATAGAGATTGACATCATAGATTAGAACACAAAAGACTAGAAACACCATAGACAAGAAACACCATACAGCACAACACATAAGAAACACCATATACTAGAAACACCATAGATTAGAAACAACATTGACCTGAAACACCATAGACTAGAAACACAAAAGACTAAAAACACCATAGACTAGAAATACCATAGACTAGAAACACAATAGACTAGTAACAAAATGGACTAGAAACACAATAGTCTAGATACACCATAGACTAGAAATACCACAGATTAGAAACACCATAGACTAGAAACATCACAGACTAGAAACACCATAGACTAGAAACATCATAGTCTAGATACACTATAGTCTAGAAACACCATAGAATGGAAACACCATAGACTTGAAACACCATAGACAAGAAACACCATGGACTAAAAACACCATAGGCAAGAAACACCCCTGTCTAGAAACAACACTGTCGTGAAACATCATAGGCTGAAACACCATAGACTGGAAGAAACACCATAGACTAGAAACACCACGGACTAGAAACACCATAGACGAGAATTATTACAGACTAGAAACACCATAGACTAGAAACACCATAAACTAGAATCATCATGGACTAAAAACACCATAAACTAGAAACACCATAGAGAAAAAACACCATAGACTAGAAACACCATAGACTAGAAAAACTATAGACTAGAATCACTATAGACTAGAATCACTATAGACTAGAACATTATTAACAAGTAACACCATAGACTAGAAACACCATAGACTAGAAACACCAAAGACTAGAAACACTAAAGAGTAGAAACACCATAGGCTGAAACACCATAGACTAGAAACACCATATACTAGAAACACCATAGACAAGAAATACCTTAGACGAGAAACACCATAGACTAGAAATACCATAGAATACCGACACCATAAAATACCGACACCATAGACCAGAACACCATAGACTTAAAACACTATAGACTAGAAACACCATAGACTAGAAACACCATAGACTAGAAACACCATATACTAGAAACATCATAGACAAGTAATACCCTAGACTTGAAACACCATAGACTAGAAACAATATTGACCTGAAACACCATAGACTAGAAACACAAAAGACTAGAAACACCATAGACTAGAAATACCATAGACTAGAAACACAATAGACTAGTAACACAATGGACTAGAAACACAATAGAACTAGAAACACCTTAGACGAGAAACACCATGGATTAGAAACACCATAGACTAGAAACACCATAGACTAGAAACACAATAGACTAGTAACACAATGGACTAGAAACACAATAGCCTAGAAACACTATAGACTAGAAACACCATAGGCTGAAACACTATAGGCTGAAACACCATAGACTAGAAACACCATAGAACAGAAACAATAAAGACTAGAAACACCATAGACTAAAAACACCATAGACTAGAAACACCATTTCTAGTCTATGGTGTTACTTGTGTATGGTGACTGTAGTCTATGGTGTTTCTAGTCTATGGTGTTTCTAGTCCATGGTGTTTCTAGTCCATGGTGTTTCTAGTCTTGAGTGTTTCTAGTCTATGGTGTTTCTAGTCTATAGTGTTTTAAGTCTATGGTGTTCTGGTCTATGGTGTCGGTATTTTATGGTGTCGGTATTCTATAGACTAGAAACACCATAGGCTGAAACACTATAGGCTGAAACACCATAGACTAGAAACACCATAGAACAGAAACAATAAAGACTAGAAACACCATAGACTAAAAACACCATAGACTAGAAACACCATTTCTAGTCTATGGTGTTACTTGTGTATGGTGACTGTAGTCTATGGTGTTTCTAGTCTATGGTGTTTCTAGTCCATGGTGTTTCTAGTCCATGGTGTTTCTAGTCTTGAGTGTTTCTAGTCTTTGGTGTTTCTAGTCAATGGTGTTTCTTGTCTTGGGTGTTTTAAGTCTATGGTGTTTCTAGTCTATGGTGTTTCTAGTCTATGGTGTTTCTAGTCTATGGTGTTTCTCGACAATGGTGTTTCCATTCTATGGTGTTTCTAGACTATAGTGTATCTAGACTATGATGTTTCTAGTCTTTGGTGTTTCTAGTCTGTGATGTTTCTAGTCTATGGTGTTTCTAGTCTGTGGTATTTCTAGCCTATGGTGTATCTAGACTATTGTGTTTCTAGTCCATTGTGTTACTAGTCTATTGTGTTTCTAGTCTATGGTATTTCTAGTCTATCGTGTTTCTAGTCTTTTGTGTTTCTAGTCTATGGTGTTTCAGGTCAATGTAGTTTCTAGTCTATGGTGTTTCTAGTATATGGTGTTTCTTATGTGTTGTTCTGTATGGTGTTTCTTGTCTATGGTGTTTCTTGTCTTTGGTGTTTCTAGTCTATGGTATTTCTAGTCTATGGTGTTTCAGGTCAATGTTGTTTCTACTCTATGGTGTTTCTAGTATATGGTGTTTCTTATGTGTTGTTCTGTATGGTGTTTCTTGTCTATGGTGTTTCTTGTCTTTGGTGTTTCTAGTCTATGGTATTTCTAGTCTATGGTGTTTCAGGTCAATGTTGTTTCTACTCTATGGTGTTTCTAGTATATGGTGTTTCTTATGTGTTGTTCTGTATGGTGTTTCTTGTCTATGGTGTTTCTTGTCTTTGGTGTTCTAGTCTATGGTGTTTCAGCCTATGGTTTTACAATTATATGGTGTTCTAGTTTATTGTGTCGGTATTTTATGGTGTTTCTAGTCTATGGTGTTTCTAGACTATGGTGTTTTTAGTCCATGGTGTTTCTAGTCTATGTTGTTCCAAGTCTATGATGTTCTAGTCTATGGTGTCGGTTTTCTATGGTGTTTCTAGTCTATGGTGTTTCTTGTCTTTGGTGTTTCTAGTCTATGGTGTTTCAGCCTATGGTTTTACAAGTATATGGTGTTCTAGTTTATTGTGTCGGTATTTTATGGTGTTTCTAGTCTATGGTGTGTAGCGACACATTGTAATTACATTGTAACTTAATGACGTAAGTGACACGGCAGGAAACGCCTCACGTTTCCCAGCCCCGCCAGTCTTCTCTCCCCATTCGCACTGATTGTACGCGTGTATAATTATTGTAATTCTTTTATACCAATAAAAGGCAGTTAATCTTAATCCGCATATTATTTATTGACTATACCAAACAATAAGTAAAGGTAGGTAAAGATAGGTAAAGTGCTATAATTGGTAAAGTGGTGACCCGAACTGAAAAGTGAACATTTACTACCGTGAATCGTGAACATTAATTGCGCATCAATAACTCGTAGCGCAACGTCAGCAGTGTGACAACGTGGTTTTACGGCACGTGTTTGCGGGTGAGAAGATTCCCCTGGCACATCCGACAGGGTTACTTACCGGATTACAATACTGGTAGGATGGCTCAACCAGGACCGAACGCCCTTCCTCAGCAAGAGCCGATAAGCGAGATGGCACAAATTTCAGTCACGTCTAGAATACCTAACTTCTGGACCGACCAACCTAAGGTTTGGTTTATCCAAACGGAGGCTATACTAGCTACACAGAAGCTAGGCGATGAGCAACGTTATAACTTAGTTATTACAAAGCTGGATAAGGAAGTCATAGCTCAAGTTACCGACATATTAATAAGTCCACCAGTTACGGACAAATACAAAGCTCTTAAACTTCGCCTTCTCGAGATATACGAGGAATCGGAGAACAGAAAAATACAAAAACTGATAGGTGAGATGGAACTGGGCGAGCAAAAACCTACACAACTATTGCGCCGGATGCGCGACTTGGCACGCGACAAAGTTCCGGATACGACCTTAAGGATACTATGGCAAAGGCATCTTCCCATACCAGTGCAAACCGTTCTAGCTGTTACGGAAGTCACGGAGCTAAACAAATTAGCCACGGTAGCCGACAAAATTATGGAATCGACGAGCAACACGATATCCGAAGTACGTACTGTGAAAAAAGAGTCAGAAACAAATAAACTCTTAGCTGAGATTGCGAAGGTCAACGCACGACTATCACGCATAGAAAGTTCGCGTTTTCAAAACAAGAACACAACAAATGCAAGAAGCCGCACCCCTTCGCGGGGCAGGTCAGCGAAACGAACAGGCTGAAAATGTTTTTACCATTACCGTTTCGGCGAAAAGGCTAAGAAGTGCGTGAAGCCATGCAGTTGGGAGGAAAAGCGCACTACATCGGAAAACTAGAACGCGTGCAGGCGGCGGCGGACTCCTGCACCCACCTGGTGAACAACCGCCTCATAGTCAAGGACGCGGACACAGGACTACGCTTCCTCATCGACACAGGTGCGAACGTATCAGTGTTACCAGTCAGGTTAGTGCCCAAAAGTGATCTTAGTGCTTGTTCTTACTCGTTATATGCCGCTAACGGGACAGAAATAAAAACTTATGGTGTAAAAAATTTAACGTTAAACCTTGGTTTACGTCGACCATTTAAAGGGACATTCATAATAGCAGATGTGAAACAAGCTATAATTGGCGCAGACTTTTTAATTAAGCATAAATTGTTAGTTGATTTAGGTAACAGGAAATTGTTAGATCAAACTACTAATTTGAGTGTTATAGCCGATATTACTAGCTGGAATGAATCATCGTTGGGAACTATAGACAGCAACCACCCTTATTTCGATTTACTTTCTCGCTATCCGGATATATTAAAACCGTCATGTTTTAAAGACAATCCGCCGCACTCGGTGTTTCATCATATTGAAACGCAAGGCCCGCCCGTGCACGCACGCGCGCGACCCTTACCACCCGAGCGTTACAAAAAAGTTTACGAATTCAAAACTATGCAAGAACTTGGCATATGTAGGCCGTCAAAGGGAGCTTGGGCTAGTCCGTTGCATGTTGTACCTAAAAAGGACGGTAACCTGCGACCGTGTGGCGACTATCGCGCGTTGAACAAAGTAACTAAGCCCGATAGGTACCCAATTCCACGTATGCACGATTTTGTAAACATTTTGCATGATAAGAAAGTATTTTCAAAAATAGACCTTAATAGAGCGTACTTTAACATCAAAGTCAGTCCTGAGGATATCGAAAAGACGGCAATAATTACGCCATTCGGACTTTTCGAATTTCCCAGGATGCCGTTTGGTTTATGTAACGCCGCTCAAACGTTTCAAAGATTCATGAATCATTCCGTATTACAAGCTTTAGAAGTAAGAAACAGTGATGGTACAGTCGACCACATAAATGACTTTCTGTTTTGCTATCTCGACGATATTTTAGTTGCCAGTAGGGATACCCTAAGCCATAAAAATCATCTAAACGCTATATTTAGCAGGCTAAATAAATTTGGTATTACTATTAATTTATCTAAATGCCAGTTCGGTCAATCAAAACTAGAATTTTTAAGTTTCGATATTACACCCGACGGTATTAGACCGCCTGATCAGAAAATACAGGACATAGTAAATTTTAATAAGCCGCAAACAGTAGAGCAACTTAGACGTTTTCTCGGAATGCTTAACTTTTATAGAGCACACATACCTAAGGCAGCTCATATTCAAGCGAAACTAAATGATCTTATCCACAGCTCAAAGAGAAAAGATAAGACACCTATAACATGGACGCCAGACACAGACTCAGCGTTTTTGCAGTGCAAAACATCTTTGCTACAAGCTGCAACGCTGAATCACCCAATACCGAATTTGCCGTTAGCATTAATGACGGACGCGTCGGACGATGGGGTAGGCGCAGTGTTACAAGTTAAAGTCAATGGGAACTATAAACCGTTAGGCTACTTTTCTAGGAAACTATCGTCAGGACAGAAAAAGTACAGTACATACGATAGGGAATTGTTAGCGATGTACTTAGCTGTACAACATTTTAGTCCAAAGATCGAAGGCCACCCTGTTACTATTTTTACAGATCACAAACCGTTAGTCTATTGTTTTACAAAGAAACCTAACGAAAAAGATCTACCGCGACGTATTAGGCAACTCATGTACATAAGTGAATATACTACCGACATTCAATACGTCTCAGGAGGCGACAACATTGTCGCAGACGCCTTATCGCGGTTAGAAGAAATAACATGCCCGACTACAATTAATTTCACAGAACTTGCCTTAGCACAGGAAGCTGACGAAGAATTAAAGGGATTGTTATTGACGAACAATAGTAGCAGTGTTCGAATTATTAAGTTACTAGTACCAGGTAGTGACACACAGATTTATTGCGAAATATCAACGGAAATAGCTAGGCCGTATTTACCTAGAGAATATCGTAGAAATATTTTTAATCTTGTGCACAATCTTAGTCACCCAGGTATACGAGCTACCAGACGCTTAATTGCAAATAGATACTTTTGGCCGACAATGCGTGCAGACGTAGGGAAATGGACCAAAACCTGTATTAATTGTCAAAAGGTCAAAGTCAATCGACATACAATTTCACGCTTAGGTACCTTTGAAAAATGCGGTCGATTGGAGCACTTACACATTGACATTATAGGACCGCTGCCGACAACAGCAGACGGTTATAGGTATTGCGTCACAATAGTAGATAGATTCACAGGCTGGCCAGAAGCTTTTCCAATTAAGGAAATTACTGCAGAAATCATTGCAAAAACTATATATGAAGGATGGATTATTAGATTCGGTTGTCCGATTAAAATAACAACTGATCAGGGCAGGCAATTCGAAAGTAACATTTTCGCACAACTTATGAAGTTTCTAGGTGTGAATAAGTTACGAACTACACCCTACCATCCACAAAGTAATGGTACAGTAGAGAGATGGCATCGTAGTCTGAAATCAGCCCTTATGACAAGGTTAATAGAGTCTACTTCATGGATGCAAGAATTACCTACAGTTTTATATGGTTTACGAGTAGTACCACGGGACGAAACTAGTGTTAGTGCCGCCGAATTTTTATACGGACAAACCATTAGGTTACCCGGTGATTTTTACATAAAGCCTAAAGTAACAGATAGTAGCGCTCAAGATTACGTACAGAATATTCGTAACATTATAGAGAAATATAGGCCCAAGTCATCAGAGCATAGAGACTCGCGTACTTTATTTGTGCATCGCGATTTAGCAACTTGTAGTCATGTATTCATTAGGAATGACGCAGTTAGGAAATCTTTACAGCCACCGTATCAAGGCCCATTTAAGGTTATTAAAAGAGATAAAAAATATTTTAAGATACAACTGGCAGATAGGATTGTTAATATTTCTATAGATAGACTTAAGCCCGCCTATATTCTCAACGATGAATGTTTTCCAACGAGTATTCCTGTACCAGAATATTGTAACAGTAATAGTGATAATAATTGTACGACCGACAAACCTCCTTTAGCTTGTACCACACGTAGTGGAAGAAATGTAAAAAGACCAGTAAGATTTTTGTTGTAAGCATTAACCTAAAATGTAATTGTAATTGTAAATAACTAACATCAAACTAACGCTACTGTAATATCAGTCTATTGTGTAGTAGCTATATCCGTTACTGTAATTTAACTTTTCGCTATGTGACATACTTACGAATCATACTTACGTCTTTATAAACAGCAACCGGACGCCCTGCGTGTCGTCATTTTGCTAAATCAGTAAATTCTCGTCGACATGGTCTTGTCGAGAACACGATTGTAAACATATTTCTTTGTCTTATTATTTTAATTTTATTTTTGTATGGCGATTTTCTAAAGTTTACTGTCGAGACTATATGTCTGTGTATTTTTTTATTGCAGAGTAGGACTTTAGAAAAACTACCCTTAATTATATGTATTTTTATATATGTCATTCAGAGACTTTAAGCATTACCCACATTGGGGTAACATGAGTATTAACAATGTATGTATTATTTTAATATAAGTTCCTTTGTTAATGTAAGCTCGTATGACTGAACCAATTTTATCAGACGCAACAATGTAACGTATGTAACTATATTACTGTTGTTATTAAAACTAAGTACGGCGCATACCGTAGGGTTCAGCGCAGCTAACTTGTGGTTCAGTATGATTTTGTTTGTACAATCATCTTTTAATTTTAATTATTTTTTTATTTTTATTAGGGGGGAAGTACTGTAGCGACACATTGTAATTACATTGTAACTTAATGACGTAAGTGACACGGCAGGAAACGCCTCACGTTTCCCAGCCCCGCCAGTCTTCTCTCCCCATTCGCACTGATTGTACGCGTGTATAATTATTGTAATTCTTTTATACCAATAAAAGGCAGTTAATCTTAATCCGCATATTATATTTATTTATTGACTATTACCAAACAATAAGTAAAGGTAGGTAAAGATAGGTAAAGTGCTATAATTGGTAAAGGTGTTTCTAGACTATGGTGTTTTTAGTCCATGGTGTTTCTAGTCTATGTTTTTCCAAGTCTACGATGTTCTAGTCTATGGTGTCGGTTTTCTATGGTGTTTCTAGTCTATGGTGTTTCTTGTCTATGGTGACTGTAGTCTATGGTGTTTCTAGTCTGTGGTGTTTCTAGTTCTTGATGTTTCTAGTCTCTGGTGTTTCAAGTCTGTAGTGTATCTAGTCTATGGAGTCTATGGAGAAACACCATGGACTAGAAACACCTAATACTAGAAACACCATAGACTAGAAACACCATAGGCTGAAACACTATAGGCTGAAACACCATAGACTAGAAACACCATAGAATAGAAACAATAAAGACTAGAAACACCATAGACTAAAAACACCATTGACTAGAAACACCATTTCTAGTCTATGGTGTTACTTGTGTATAGTGACTGTAGTCTATGGTGTTTCTAGTCTATGGTGTTTCTAGTCCATGGTGTTTCTAGTCTTGGGTGTTTCTAGTCCATGGTGTTTCTAGTCAATGGTGTTTCTTGTCTTGGGTGTTTTAAGTCTATGGTGTTTCTAGTCTATGGTGTTTTAAGTCTATGGTGTTCTAATCTATGGTGTTTCTCGACAATGGTGTTTCCATTCTATGGTGTTTCTAGACTATAGTGTATCTAGACTATGATGTTTCTAGTCTATGGTGTTTCTAGTCTGTGATGTTTCTAGTCTATGGTGTTTCTAATCTGTGGTATTTCTAGTCTATGGTGTATCTAGACTATTGTGTTTCTAGTCCATTTTGTTACTAGTCTATTGTGTTTCTAGTCTATGGTATTTCTAGTCTATGGTGTTTTTAGTCTTTTGTGTTTCTAGTCTATGGTGTTTCAGGTCAATGTTGTTTCTAATCTATGGTGTTTCTAGTATATGGTGTTTCTTATGTGTTGTGCTGTATGGTGTTTCTTGTCTATGGTGTTTCTAGTCTTTTGTGTTCTAATCTATGATGTCAATCTCTATTTTTAAATTTCTGGTTTCTCATGTGCCAGATAAGATAAGAATTATAGCTACGGTGTAGTACTTATTCATTGAAAAGGGTCCGAAACGTCAAGTTAAAACACAATGTAAATAAATCGTAAAATAATCTGTAAAACGTGTCTTACTTACATAAACCTTATAGAAAGAATATAAGCAAATGTTACTAAACTTAAACTTCATTGTACGTTTCAGGCAAAACTATTTATTAAAGATTGAATAAATCATAATGTTTTGTGTTGAAAATTGCTTGATTACCCTAACGCAACTAGTATAGTATAGCACTCACGTCGAGCAAAAAATCGGTTGTCTATGTCTGTTTTTATGGAGGAGCGCAGATTATGGTGTTTCAGCCTATGGAGTTTCAGCCTATGGTGTTTCTAGTCTATGTTGTTTCTAGTAAATGGTGTTTCTAGTCTATGGTGTTTCTAGTATATGATGTTTCTAGTATATGGTGTTTCTAGTCTATGGTGTTTCAGTCTATGGTGTTTCTAGTCTGTGATGTTTCTAGTCTATGGTGTTTCTAGTCTGTGGTATTTCTAGTCTATAGTGTATCTAGACTATTGTGTTTCTAGTCTATTGTGTTCTAATCTATGATGTCGTTGTATTATGGTGTTTTTAGTCTATGGTGTTTCTATTCTATAGTCATCATCATCATCATTATCAGCCAAGGGACGTCCACTGCTGAACATAGGCCTTCCCCACAGTTTTCCACATAGACCGATCACAAGCGGTTAGTTAGTGTTTCTAGTTAATAATGTTCTAGTCTATAGTGTTTCTAGTCTATAGTGATTCAAGTCTATGGTGTTTCTAGTGTATGGTGTTTCTAGTCTATGGTGTTTCTTGTCTATGGTGTTTCTAGTCTTTGGTGTTTCTAGTCCATGGTGTTTCTAGTCAATGGTGTTTCTTGTCTTGGGTGTTTCTAGTCCATGTTGTTTCTAGTCTTTGGTGTTTCTAGTTTATGGTGTTTTTAGTCCATGGTGTTTCTTGTCTATGGTGTTTCTAGTCTTTGGTGTTTTTAGTTTATGGTGTTTCTAGTCTGTGAGGTTTCTAGTCTATGGTGTTTCAGCCTATGGTGTTTCTAGTCTATAGTGTTTCTAGGCTATTGTGTTTCTAGTCCATTGTGTTACTAGTCTATTGTGTTTCTAGTCTATAGTGTTTCTAGTCTATGGTGTTTCTAATCCATGGTGTTTCTCGTCTAAGGCGTTTCTAGTTAATAATGTTCTAGTCTATAGTGATTCTAGTCTATGGTGTTTCTAGTCTATGGTGTTTCTAGTCCATGGTGTTTCTAGTCTAAAGTGTTTCTATTCTATGGTGTTTCTTGTCAATGGTGTTTTTAGTCTATGGTGTTTCTAGTTTATGGTGGGTTTACTCCATGGTGTTTCTTGTCTATGGTGTTTTTTAATCTTTGGTGTTTTTAGTTTATGGTGTTTCTAGTCTGTGATGTTTCTAGTCTATGGTGTTTCTAGTCTATAGTGTTTCTAGGCTATTGTGTTTCTAGTCCATTGTGTTACTAGTCTATTGTGTTTCTAGTCTATGGTGTTTCTAATCCATGGTGTTTCTCGTCTAAGGTGTTTCTAGTTCTATTGTGTTTCTAGTACATTGTGTTACTAGTCTATTGTGTTTCTAGTCTATGGTATTTCTAGTCTATGGTGTTTCTAGTCTTTTGTGTTTCTAGTCTATGGTGTTTCAGGTCAATATTGTTTCTAGTCTATGGTGTTTCAAGTCTAGGGTATTACTTGTCTATGATGTTTCTAGTATATGGTGTTTCTAGTCTATGGTGTTTCTAGTCTATGGTGTTTCTAGTCTATAGTGTTTTAAGTCTATGGTGTTCTGGTCTATGGTGTCGGTATTTTATGGTGTCGGTATTCTATGGTATTTCTAGTCTATGGTGTTTCTCGTCTAAGGTATTTCTTGTCTATGGTGTTTCTAGTATATGGTGTTTCTAGTCTATGGTGTTTCAGTCTATGGTGTTTCTACTCTTTAGTGTTTCTAGTCTTTGGTGTTTCTAGTCCATGGTGTTTCTAGTCTATGGTGTTACTTGTTAATAATGTTCTAGTCTATAGTGATTCTAGTCTATAGTGATTCTAGTCTATAGTGATTCTAGTCTATAGTTTTTCTAGTCTATGGTGTTTCTAGTCTATGGTGTTTTTTCTCTATGGTGTTTCTAATCTTTGGTGTTTCTAGTTTATGGTGTTTTTAGTCCATGATGATTCTAGTTTATGGTGTTTCTAGTCTATGGTGTTTCTAGTCTGTAATGTTTCTCGTCTATGGTGTTTCTAGTCCGTGGTGTTTCTAGTCTATGGTGTTTCTTCCAGTCTATGGTGTTTCAGCCTATGATGTTTCACGACAGTGTTGTTTCTAGACAGGGGTGTTTCTTGCCTATGGTGTTTTTAGTCCATGGTGTTTCTTGTCTATGGTGTTTCAAGTCTATGGTGTTCTAGTCTATGGTGTTTCTTGTCTATGGTGACTGTAGTCTATGGTGTTTCTAGTCTATGGTGTTTCAGCCTATGGTGTTTCTCGACAATGTTTTTGCTAGACAATGGTGTTTCTTGTCTATGGTGTTTCTAGTCAATGGTGTTTCTAGTCTATGGTGTATCTAGTCTATGGTGTTTCTAGTCTATGTGATTCTAGTCTATGGTGTTTCAGCCTATGGTGTTTCTAGTCTATAGTGTTTCTCATCTATGGTGTTTTTGGTCTTTAGTGTTTCTAGTCTATGGTGTTTCTAGTCTATGGTGTTTCTCGTCTATGGTGTTTCTTGTTTATGGTGTTTCTAGTATATGGTGTTTCTTGTCCATGGTGTTTCTAGTCTATTTATTATTTTATTTATTTATTTTGGGATTATAAACAAACATGTTACATTAGATGACTTAAATATAAACTTATGTAATATAAATAGTAACATATCCTACCACATAATCCACAAATAGGCGTGACAAATAGTACAGAGGCAGGGTGAAATGCGCGAGTATAAGAATTATACAATGTTTTACACAAATGTAATTAATAATAATTTTGTTACGTAAAAAACAAATATAAAAAATATGATATTAAATTTGATAGTTTAAGGGTAAATAGAATAGACAATTTTTTAAACAATTAATTTTTAAGTAACTTGAGTTAGCAACACATTTAAAGCAAGCTTTTTAAAATGTGAGGGATTCTGGGAAAAATCGAGGTCGTGGAAGAACTTGTTGAAGTCGGATAGCAGTCTGTTCAAGGGGGCTCGCTTCCCAGCGTTTGTTTTACAAATATTGACATGCAAAGTCCTATAGATACGCGCACCTCTGCGCAGGGTGCAACGCGGGACGCTGAAGTGGATTAGGTTGTTAAGAATAATGCAATCAATTCTGCTATTTATCAGGTTGTACAGAAACATCACAGACAAGAGCAGACGTCTTAATTCAAGGCTCAGGAGATTGCATTTCTTCAACAACTGTTCATAAGGGGCTTGAGAACGAAAGAACTTAAAGTTGACTCTTCGAATAAATTTGCGTTGAGTTTTCTCGATGGACAACTGTTCATAAGGGGCTTGAGAACGAAAGAACTTAAAGTTGACTCTTCGAAGAAATTTGCGTTGAATTTTCTCGATGGACAAAGAGTACTTCCTATAAAACGGATTCCAAACTGGCACGGCATATTCAAGCTGTGACCTCACCAGTGTACGGTATAGATGTATGAATGTCACTGGTTTTTTAAAGTTATCCGTAGACCTTGATATGAAACCATACATCTTGAAGGCTTTGCTAATTACCGAGTTCACATGTATGTCCAAGTTGAGCCTTGTGTCTAGTAGAACGCCTAGGTCTCGAATTGCAGAAACTCTAGCTAAACAGAACTGTTGTTATTCAACTTGTAGTCAAAAATAAGAGGGTTTTTATTTTTGGTAAAACTTATACAACAACATTTAGGTATACTCAGAAATAATTTGTTGGCTTTACAATACTCCGTGAGTGTTTCGAGGTCGGGCTGAAGCAGAACGCAGTCATTAAATTTTTTTACTTTCTAAAAAAATTTAGAAAAGTAAGTTAGTTGTTAAAGCATTTTTTAATGTCGTTTATATACAGAAGGAACAGCAAAGGACCAAGAATAGATCCTTGGGGTACACCTGAAGACACAACAACATTGACCGATTCCAGTCCGTTAATTGCGTGTTCTTTTTATTAAGTAGGAGGAAAACCAACGCAGCAGGTCACAGCGAATCCCATTGAACGCTAGCTTTTCCAGGAGCAATTTGTGATCTACCTTGTCAAAAGCCTTTTGAAAGTCCGTGTACACTGCATAAACTTTTACTTATATACCTACAGGTTTGTACGGAACCCTCGGTGCGCGAGTCCAACTCGCACTTGACCGGTTTTTTCGCAATTAGTCATGTCCTCGCAGAGGTGGAATGAAAAGTTACGTGTTGCACTCGAGTGCAAAGATTTTTCAACTCGTTCTTTTTCGATTCCCTCGCTAACGCTCAGGATTTTAATTTTAGAATCCTTGGCTTGCTTATTAAACACGCGGTTAAAAAGCAACTTTGCACTCTTGTATAACAAATAACTATTTATTTTCAGTGTGTCTGTAGTTTCAATAATTTACATGTGGAAATGCACTTCGAATGTTTACTACATCGTACAGGTAGAACTACGTCGTAGAGTTCTGGATAATTTTTATGTTAGTCGATTATATTGGATATCCATTGTTTCCCTTTTGCATCTATAAGGTCATGTAGAAATAAATTATTTAATTGTTATTGATAATCGACTCCGTAGGTTATTTCAAAAGTCTCAATTTAAATACTCAGTTTTTTTTTACCTGACAAGCGTACCCTAGTATACCCTACCTAGTAGCACCCTAGTTTCATCAACCATTAAATTTTTACCGTGTGTACCAGTAGTTTGTTCAATAATTACGCTTCGTAAAACAAAGTTGGTTAAAGTCTATTTAAAATCTACATTAAAGTCTACATTTTCGAAGGACTTTTTGATCCACCTTCGTACTTAACTACTATACATCGTGTGTTCATAAGTTTTGAGACACACTCCTTTGTGCTAAAAAAAAGAATTAAAAAATTACTGGCTGGTATTTATTTCTTTTTCTAATTTTGAATTTCGAATGTTTACTTTTAATTCCTTTGATTTTTAAATTCATTTCTTTCAATTTTCTCGTGATGGAGAGATCAAAAGAATTGCGTGCGACCGTGATTTCGCTATTTAAGGCGGGAAAAAAACCAATGGAGATTTTCCGTGAGGTGAAAACTTTTGGTGTGAGCCGTAACTTCGTGTATTACACAATTAATCGATACAAGGAGACAAGTTCTTTACAAGATCGCCAAAGGAGTGGTTGGCCGCGCTCTGTAAGGACGCCTGCGAACATCAAAATCATCCGAGAGCGATTTCGCCGAAATCCATGTCGAACTCAGAAAAAACTAGCTCTGCAGACTAATATTTCGCGTGTTTCAGTCAACAGAATACTGAAATATGATCTTAAGGTGAAGGCGTATATCCGTAGGAAAGATCATTTTTTAAACGATCGCCTTCGTAAATTGCGACGCGAACGTTGTCCAATACTGCTTAAGAGACACGATGCGAGGAAAATCCTCTTCACCGATGAGAAAATCTTTACTGTCGAAGAAAAGTTCAACCGACAAAACAATAAAGTGTATGCAAAAAGTAGCAAGGACGTCCCAGCTTCAGCACGGAATGTCTCGCGTACTCATCATCCGGCTAGTGTGATGGTATGGTGGGGAGTTTCGTATGAAGGTGTCACTCCGCTCCATTTCTGTCAACAAGGCGTCAAGGTGAAAGCCAAGAACTATCAAATTGACATCTTAGAGCCTGTTGTGAAACCTCTGTCCCTTACTTTGTTTCACAACAAGTATTGGGTTTTCCAACAGGACTCAGCGCCATCCCATAAAGCAAAAACCACCCAATCGTGGTTGAGGGAAAATGTGCCAGCCTTCATCGCGGCGAACGAATGAACCTCTTCCAGCCCCGACCTCAACCCGCTGGATTATGCTTTATGGGCTGAGCTAGAGCTCAGGGCCTGCCGAAAGTCCCACCCAAACTTGGAGTCACTGAAGCGAGCTCTTGTCCGAGGAGCAAAACGAATCCCGCTGGAAAAGATTCGTGCCGTCATTGATGACTGGCCAAATCGTCTAAGGGCCTGTATTAAAAACAAGGGCGGTTATTTTGAATAATAATAATAATCATTTTTTGTTTATTATTATCTAATAATTGTTTACTGAAAATTTTAGAAATATATGTTTATTATAAAAAAAAGTTATGCAACATTTATTTCGTCTCAAAACTTATGCACACACGAGGTAATCTTTGCTATGATTAACGCTCATTTCCGCTAATACAGGGTGTATAAAAAACCTTATCGAAGCCGTCAACCACGCGTTCAGTACATCAAACCAAATCGTATGAAAAATAAATTTTGGCTGGGAAACAACTTTTATTTTTTGACATAAAAAAAAAACAATTTAATTCTAACCCGCAATGTACAACGCGCACGCGGGGCGTGTTGCTATACGCCGCGACGCGGTTCGGTTCGAGTGTGTCTGTTCATTGCGGAGTGTGCCATTTAGAGGCTTTTTATGAAAGAACTAGTGAAAATTTGTATCATGTTTCTTTGGAAAAAAGTTAAGTAATTATAACGGACGTAAATGTAAAGTTATTATAACGGACGCAAGACATTTCTGTAAAAATCATAATGTTTTTTTCAAACTTTAACCATTAATATTTCAGTAATCGTTAACTTCACAGGTATGGTGTAAAGGAAAAAGATGATCGTAACAATTGGTAGAATATGTGGTATTCGGCTTCGTTAAGGTTTTTTTTTCACCTGTATTCACTATAAAACTTATGTTCTATACAATCTAAGTATGAAATTTTTGCTAACATATTGGAGGACTTATACAAACATTAAGCAAAAAAAAATAGTATAAAAACTAAAAATACACGCTTTTATTGCTAACTAAAAAAGAGAAAATAATTTCTGAGTACACGGAATTTATATTACAGTAAAAAGCGTGGGGTGCACTTTATGACGTTTTCATACTTTTCTTTTATACGTGCCAATAATAGGATGATTTTCACATACTCTATACCAAGCACCCCCGAAAAGATCGGGAATAGAATACTCAGGAATAAATTAGATTAAAACCTCTTCGGTGTATGAAACATAATGTTATTCTTAACACAATTCCATTTTTGAAATTTAAAAAAAGTAAAAAACAAAAGCTTGTTTCCATTTATAAACTTGAAGCACCTAGTAAAACGACTATATACCGTTGGTATTCTGAGTTTCGTCGTAGACGTTCCTCTCTCACCACATTCTACTGGTCGACCAAAATCATAATATTTTTTTTTAAATTAAAAATTTTAACAATAGTATTTAGCATAATTAAATTTAAAAAAAAACATTTATTTCAGGTTACTAAGACCCATAATAGTGACCATACAAAATAATGTTCATAATTAAATTAAATAAATAAATAACAGTGATTAATTAAAAAAACATACGGAAAATTAACTTTACAAATTACATTAAATTAAATTGAATTGAAATTTACTAAAACATTAAAATCATTCACAATAAAAATTCAAATAATAATAATAATAATATATATTACACAAAATAATGATACAAAAAAAACAAAAAAAAAACAGAAACTCCGCACAAAAGGTTGCACGGGAGCATGCCTACCACCACAGTGCCCTATGTAGGGGCAGTCGAGCCTACTGGCGATCATCGCCAGGACTGCGTTGGGGCTGGCCCGCACTCTGCGCACCAGGGAGGCACTGCGCTTGCGCATAGTAGTATTAAAGCAAGCGGTGCGTGCCTCCGCGAACATGCCCGAGGCACTGCAGAAACGGAGCAACCCCACAACAATTCTGAAGGCATTGTTGTATAAGATACGAAGGTCATTGTAGCTTTTCTGTGTATAATGCGCCCACAGGCTGCAGGTATAAAGCGATGTACAGTAGGCTTTGAACAGTGTAATTTTAACTTTTTTAGAACATCTCGCGAACCTGCGGGCTAACATATTGGCTCTTATCGACAATGACCTCCGTTCCCTACCCATGTCCTCATGGTCTCTGAGGTCGGCCGTGAGAACATGTCCCAGATACTTGAAATTTTCAACCCTAGTAAGAGGAACTCCATTCAAGCATATCGGAGGGACCGCGCGGGTACCCACTGAACCGGCGCCAAAGACCATGAACTGACTCTTCTGCACATTATATCTTAATCCATGGTCACTGGCATACCTCTCACACGTGCTCAGGAGTTTTCTCAGTCCACAGACCGACGCGCTCAGCAGCACCATATCGTCTGCGTAACTGAGATTATTCACATAGACTCCATCTATATGGCAGCCGACATGCTGACTGCTCAGCGCGACGATCAGGTCGTTCATGTAGATGTTAAACAAGGTAGGCGAGGTCAGACCACCCTGTCTAACCCCACACTCGAGTCGATATGGCTCTGACGTCGCTCCCGCCCCTCTCACACAATTTCGCTGATGCCCATACCAAAACTGAAGCAAGTCGCTGAGCTCCCCAGGTAAATTAATGATCCTCAGCTTGCTCCATAGGACATCGTATGATACTAAATCAAACGCTTTGGACAGATCAAGAAAGCAGGCGTATACCGGCGTTTTCCTCTGCGTGTAGTAGTTGATGGTGTGCTTAAAGCACAGTATGGCACTCTCAGTAGATAGATTTGGGCGGAACCCAAACTGGTTGTCGTGTAGTGTTACATACTTGCTAAACTGTGCATTAAGCAGACCATCAAAAACCTTAGCAGCTATAGTAGCAAGCGAAATAGGCCTGTAATTATTGGCATCACCAAGATCACCAGTCCTATTCTTAACTATCGGCACTACCACAGTTTTCATGAAATTTGCCGGCAAATAGCAGTGGCTCACGCATAAGGAATAAAACATTGCCAATACACGAGAAATATGTGGTCCCGCATAAAGGAGGTGCTCAATGCTGAGTCCATCATGACCTGGAGATTTACCCCGCGTCGTACTTTTAATCACGTTTGACACATCTCTGGCGATGAAACGCGTTCCCACAGACCTATTACTCCTGTCAGCACTGAGCATCCCCCCAGCTGAACCTCGCGGGGATTTCACTGTAAAATGCTCCCTAAATACATTGGCGATTTCTTTCGGTTCACTCACCCTACCGACGCTCGCAGGAAGTCCAGGCCGTACATTAATTTTATTTGTACCTTGCCAAAACCTACGAAAATCGCCATTACGATGCTTTTCAGCAAGGGCGTCCATTCGTATCTGCTCCTGGTGATCCTGACACCATTTTAACCTTGACTTAAAATAATAATAGTAGGACAATATTTTATAATTGAAATTATATGTACATTGGTATATGTATGTATGTAAGTATATATGTATAGGTATATGAGAATTTCCATTTTAACAATAGTATTTTTGCATTTTAATAAAAGAGGAACATTATTTTTCTATTGATGAATTATATACATTTAATAAACTAAACTAACTTAATTTTTAAACGGTTTTATTTAGCTCACCCCGTTTGTTTTATTTATTCTTGGGTCAAATTTAGTAATTCAAATTTCACCCTCTTCCTGTCAACCGATTCATCTGAAATTTTGTATACACTTTGGATTTTGGTGACAATACAATTATGTTTATTCATTATCATTATAAATTCAAGATGGCCGCCGCTACAAAATGGCGGATAATTTATGTTTTATTAATCCCATCAATATGGGTATCAAATGAAAGGGCTCAACAAGCAGAATACAATATACTATAAAAAAATGAAATCCAAGATGGCGGCCGCTACAAAATGGCGGATAACGTAGGTTTTATCGATCCCATCAATATGGGTATCAAATGAAAGTGCTCAACCAGTATAATACAATGTACTATATAAAATTAAAATCCAAGATGGCGGCCGCTACAAAATGGCGGATAACGTAGGTTTTATCAATCCCATCAATATGGGTATCAAATGAAAGGGCTCAACAAGCAGAATACAATATACTATAAAAAATTGAAATACAAGATGGCGGCCGCTACAAAATGGCGGATAACGTAGGTTTTATCGATCCCATCAATATGGGTATCAAATGAAAGTGCTCAACCAGTATAATACAATGTACTATATAAAATTAAAATCCAAGATGGCGGCCTCTACAAAATGGCGGATAACTTAGGTTTTATCAATCCCATCAACATGGGTATCAAATGAAAGGTCTCAACAAGTAGAATACAATTTACTATGCAAAATTGCAATCTAAGATGGCCACCGCTACCAAATGGCTGATAACAATTTTTTATCAATCCCACCAATATGGGTATCAAATAAAAGGGCTTGACAAGAAGAATACAGTGCACTATACAACCTCAATATTTAAGATGGGCGCAGCCACCAAATGGCGTATAATAACAAGATTTAAATTTAGAAATTGAATCTGTAATTTATCTGATTAATCCAGCCTGAATCCACCACCCAAGTCAAGATTTTGTATCGTGTTGAGGACTGTGTGGCGTTAGGGTGGCTAAAAATGATACGTCGTTAGCGGTACACTACCCAAGTTAAGGTGAAAGGTTAAAACGCGCCGAGAACTGTATGGCATTAGGGTGGATAAAAATGATATGTCGTTAGCGTTTTCCCCTCAAGACTCAGGCGCATCTTGTTGTACATAGCCTTGCCCCTTTATTGGACCTCTGGGGGGGTCGACCGTTTAAATGTCCATTGCTCGTGGGAACAAAATGGTAAAAAAATATATAAAAAATACAAACACAAATAAAACAGAAACTGCAACACAACGTAAACGAAGGCTTCAAAAAGCGAAAGAAAAGTATAAAGCAAAACGAGCTAAAGAAAGTGAAGGTGATAGAAATAGTCGATTACAGAAACGACGGGAACAATTAATCTTTGCAGGGACTACGTATAGAAGAGTTGGACTGCAATAAACTAACGAGCAAGAAACCTTGCAATAATAAAGCACTAAATGAATTAAACAGAATGCGAAATAAAAACTAAAAACTAGAAAATAAAAATAGGTAAAAAAACTTTTTAAGTTAAACGGTTTTATGTTAAACATACATTGCAATGTTTAAGATAAATGTACTAAAAACCAAAAAATAATAAAATAGATACAGTCGTGGGAATTATAAACATATGCATAGACTAGACTAAAATAAAACCGTGGGGCACGTCAATTGTCTACTTGAAGAATCGTTTAATTCGTCGTTAAAATAGGCAGTTTAACTTAAAAAGTTTTTTTACCTATTTTTTAATAAACTATAATTTTAATCATTCATTATTTTATTACTATTAACATATACTAACTCTTAAGAAATTATACTTTAATTATTTATTTCTGGGTCCATCAGGTATTCATTAACGGTATAATAGCATTTTTCAATGAGAAACTAGGTTAACTTAATTTCCCCCCTGTGGGATCTCCACCTTGTCGTGGTGGGGGGGCTCAGTAACCGTGGCTTCGCCACCCACGGTGAAGCTAAGCGGGATCCCGGGAGGGGACGCTCCACGTGGGCTTGCTGCAGGCCTGCGCAGGATGCGTCCAAAGGTGCGGGTGTGGGGGACGGTTTTGGCTGTCCCTTGCAGTCGGGTGCGGTCGAGGGAGGAGAGACGTCTCGGTGTGTTGTTGCCGTGCGGCCTATCTCCCGCGACCAAACGGGGGCGCACCGTTGGATGGCGCTGCGGTGGGGACGCAGAGGAAGAGGAGATGCGGTGTGTCGTTGCCGTCCTCCCTATCCTCTGCGGCCGGGAGGTGGCGGAGCCCAACACCTTGCTCCGCCGCCAAGGAGTTTGTGACCCTCGGGCTATTCGCCGGGGTGCCGTGGTGAATGCGACGCGACCCCATGGCACCCCCCACAATGGCGGAGTGGTGGAATGCGCTGTGGTTTTAGTGGGTATTACGGCCTTGCACACCAGCCGTTGAGTCCCACATACCCCCCTGCAGATGTGTGGGGGGCATGCGTAAAAGCATTTCCACAGCAAAAAAAAAAGGTTAACTTTATTTTGAAATGTCTAAAAGTGCTATTTTTTATTGTTTCTGGTACTTTATTGTATATTTTAGGTGCCATTTCAAGTACACTGTTTTTCATGAGAGCGGTTTTACATAAGTTATTACGTATCAAGGGTCTCCTTGAGGGAAGGGGTCGGTTAGGTGCTTCAACTAATGGAAACAAGTCCGGATTACACTTAACAAAAGCGCAACATTCCAGTATGTACAGACATGGCAAGCAATTTTAAGGTTCTAAAATATGGCTCACAACTTTCTATGCGATCCAAATTGCAAATTGATCGAATACACTGTTTCTGGGCGACAAATAAAGTTCCTTTATGTGTTGAATTTCCCCAAAACACTATGCCGTAACGCAAAGTAGATGATACAAATCCATGATATGTCGTTAAAATTGTGCTTCGGTCTGCTACTTTTGACAATTTATATAAAGCATAAGAAAATCTGTACAACTTCTTACACACCTCCATGGAATGAGACTTCCACGCCATATTACTATCAACATAAATACCTAGGAACTTAGTGACATTTGTTTCATTGATTTTATCATTTTCGTAATTTATTGATAGCACCGGGTTGGTCATCCTCTGAGAGAATTGCATAATTAAAGTTTCTTCCAAATTTACTTTTAAATTGTTAGACGTCAACCATTTGATTATGTTATTTAGAGTGATGTTGATAGCGTGTTCATAATTTTCCCTACTATTACATTCAATAAAAACAGTACTATCATCAGCGAAGAGAATCATTGGATGCAGACTAGATTTAACAATATCATTAATATAAAGGGCCCAAAACATAATAAAGGGCCCAGAACACTACCCTGCGGCACACCAGACTTCACCACTCTGTGTTTTGATGCATATTTTTCTAAAGATTTTGAGGACATACCGAGTTAATTCAGTGCACTGTTTTCTATTTTGAAGATATGATCTAATAAGGTTAAGGGCATTACCTAGAAACACCATACCTATTTAATTTAAACAATAATACCTCATGGTCTACATGATCAAATGCCTTCGTCATATCCATGTATACTGCACAAGATGGAACCCCCCTATCTAGACTTTGTATCACCCTTTTTACTAGGTCATAGATTGCAGTATTTATTGATGTGTTCTTGCGAAATCCTTTTTTTCTTTGTTCAGAATAGAATGCTTGTCCAAAAAGTTATATAGTCTGTTATATATAGCCCTTTCAAAAACCTTTGAAAACCCTGGCAGCTAAGCTATTGGCCTATAATTATTTAGGATATTTTTATCTCCTTTTTTGAATAAAGGTTTAACTACGGCTGTTTTCAACCTGTCTGGATAAAAACCTGTAGTAAAACAAAGATTAATAATATGACTTAATGGTAATGCAATTGACATACCAATATGCTTAATTACCTCTGTACTTATACCATCATAGCCAACACTGCGTGTATTTCGTAATGGCTTTATCGTATTGAATATTTCACCTGGTGTAGTGGGGCTTAGGAATAGAGATCTACAGTTATTACTCTCTATGTTAATATTGGTATTTCTTGAATCATTATTATTTGATGAGCTGCTATCAATAAAAAAAATATTAAATAAATTGGCAATATTTATAGGATTAGTTACATATTCATCATTTATTTTTATTTTTAATGTTGGTTCTTTTGGCATTTCACATTTTACTTTATTTATTACGGACCACTTACGGACTCTTGATTTATTTTTCGATGTATTAATAAATTTTGCGTTTTGGGCTTTTTGAGTAAGTATTATAATCTTTTTAAGTCTAGTAGAATATCCCTTTAGTTTAATTTTACTTTCATCATCGTTAGTTAATCTACTACGCCAAATGTACTCCTTTTTTTTCGACAGCAAGTCTTTAATGCTCGCGTCAGCCATTTTTGTTTTTTTTGCGTTGTTTTTTTAATTATTTTGTATGGAAAGCAAAGATCGTACAAACACTTAAAAATATCAATAAATGCGTTATAAGCCATATCAGAAGTCAAAATGTCATTAAAAGTTAGACTTTTTATATTTGTTTTAAATAAATCCTTATTTTCTCTGTTAATATCCCTACTTTAATGAATCATTTTTTTAATTAGCATTTCTCTCAGCCGGACACGTCAAAATCTGTGCAATATGATCCGATAATGCTGTTTCAACTACCTCACCCTTAGAGCCTCTTATGTTATGTACAAAATTATCGAGACAAGTTCCACTAGCCAATCTTGTTGGTTGCTTGATTGCAAGTTTCAAGAGATACCTGAAATCACGGCTTTTGGGTGTATCTTCAAGTATATCTATATTAAAATAACCACCAATAACGAGTTTTTTGTCTTTGAATTTAGATACAAACCCAAGAATGTTTTTAAGAGTTTCATGAAAGATACCTAGCCGATGCTTATCATTCCAGGGGTTTCTATACAAACATAAAACAAACATATTTTGTTTAGAAAGTTCTATGCTACATCATTCCGTAATACATTTAACAGAAAGGGTTTTTATGTTGTGTAATATCTTAAATATAAGTCCTTTCCTAACTAGAATACAGGCTCCGCCTCTTTTCTTATCCCTTGAGAAACTTGTAGCTAATGTGAAATTTGCTAAAGTTGAATATTCTTCAATTTCAGGTGTCATGTTGTGTTCGGTTACACATACAGGGTGAATACGAAATCGTGTAATTCCTTTAAACGACATGTTCAGCTGCTTATATAGAACGATTCTGCAAGGGTCATTTTCCCATCAGAAATCACAAGAATAAAAATCAATTTAAGATCGCAGTAGAGAAGATGAGTGCTTACTTAATCATATGATATCATTTAATGAGAAAAAAAGGAAAAAAAAAAACTACCTATCAAACTAATTCAAAATTATTCTCAATTTATTACGCGCAGTGGACGGTTACCATTTCAATGACCTTGGATTTCAATGCACTCGGGCGTTTGACAGGACGCGAGGTGCGGGCCGCGCGCGCAATGATTAAAACAGTCTTCAGATCTTTCTTTTTATGTGTAACTTATCGATACGACTAATGACTAGTTCCTCAGTTAAAAAAGCCACAAAAGACAAACAATACCATAAACTTGCTTGATTCCATTAATTTATCGTCAAGCTAGAGTCCCAAATTGTGTTTCGAAACAAGAAACTCATACTGAGAGGCAAGAAAGAACGTCTGTTTTAATGAAATGTGTAATTCCAGCTTGCTTAGTAAAACAATCTCTAAACATTGCTCACTTAAGCTAAACGTAAACTCCTAAATAAACCTAGCAGGAATTAAAGCTCAGCTCGTGATAAAATAAGACTGATTGATTGAGCACGTAGGTACACCACAGACCAGTCCCTAGTCTAGTCACTGAGCACTACCTACTGTGTTGTTTACACCAAATAAACTAATCGAAAAAAAAAATGGAATATTCACTTACACAATCATCACCACACGTGCACGTCCTTTTGTGACATACCTTATGATAAGAAAATACACCACACAGCACTAGCTAAACAATAATGAACTAGGTATTGTCACAGTATTGTAACAACCTCTAAAACACACAAAATTTACGTCGACTGCGCAAGCGACGCGGGCTTCCGGGTGCAGTGCAATGTCAAACTACGACATCAACGACATGTTAATTAAAATTTCACTAACTGATAATCTCCATTAAACAAAACCTCAAAACGCGAGATGCAACGCGACGCGGCGACGTTCCAATCTGCACTACTGCATGCATTCACCGTACTGAACTTTCACATTTATTATTAATAACAACAACAAACCAGTAACAATTTTAGTTTATGCAAAAAATAGCAAAATTAACTCTTATTCCTTTGACATAGGATAGTTATGGACGCTTTGGTGGCGAAATACTTTTATGACGGCACGAGTATTTGCAAGAGTATTTTTTAGGCGAAATTATGGCAAGGCAATAAAAGTGATTTCAGTTGTTTCTTATCTTACTCATTTCTTCAAAAACTTGCTCACAGGCTTTTAAGTATTGCAAGGCAATAAAAGACCACTTTTATTGCCTTGCAATAAAAAATACTCTTGTACAAAGCAGCCGCCTCGACACGTGCTATCATGAAGGCATTTCGCCGCCATAGCATCCATAACTATCCTATGTCAAGAGAATAAGAGCTAGTTTTGCTATTTTTTTGCATAAACTCAAATTAAATTTAAATTGTTACTGGTTTGTTGTTGTTAGTAATAATCAGTGTGAAAGTTCAGTACGAAGAATGCAGTAGTGCAGATTGGAACGTCGCGTTGCGTCTCGCGTTCTTAGATTTTGCTTAATGGAGATTATCAATTAGTGAAATTTTAATTAACATGTCGTAGTTTGACATTGCACTGCACCCGGAAGCCCGCGTCGCTTGCGCAGTCGACGTAAATTTTGTGTGTTTTAGAGGTTATTGCAATACTGTGACAATACCTAGTGCTGTGTGGTGTATTTTCTTATCATAAGGTATGTCACAAAAGGACGTGCACGTGTGGTGATGATTGTGTAAGTGAATATTCCATGGAACTACATGTAAGTTTTTTTTTTTCGATTAGTTTATTTGGTGTAAACAACACAGTAGGTAGTGCTCAGTGACTAGACTAGGGACTGGTCTGTGGTGTACCTACGTGCTCAATCAATCAGTCTTATTTTATCACGAGCTGAGCTTTAATTCCTGCTAGGTTTATTTAGGAGTTTACGTTTAGCTTAAGTGAGCAATGTTTAGAGATTGTTTTACTAAGCAAGCTGGAATTACACATTTCATTAAAACAGACGTTCTTTCTTGCCTCTCAGTATGAGTTTCTTGTTTCGAAACACAATTTGGGACTCTAGCTTGACGATAAATTAATGGAATCAAGCAAGTTTATGGTATTGTTTGTCTTTTGTGGCTTTTTTAACTGAGGAACTAGTCATTAGTCGTATCGATAAGTTACACATAAAAAGAAAGATCTGAAGACTGTTTTAATCATTGCGCGCGCGGCCCGCACCTCGCGTCCTGTCAAACGCCCGAGTGCATTGAAATCCAAGGTCATTGAAAAGGTAACCGTCCACTGCGCGTAATAAATTGAGAATAATTTTGAATTACTTTGATAGGTAGTTTTTTTTTTTACTTTTTTTCTCATTAAATGATATCATATGATTAAGTAAGCACTCATCTTCTCTACTGCGATCTTAAATTGATTTTTATTCTTGTGATTTCTGATGGGCAAATGACCCTTGAAGAATCGTTCTATATAAGCAGCTGAACATGTCGTTTAAAGGAATTACACGATTTCGTATTCACCCTGTATAATATCGATTACCTTTTGTTGTCTTTCAAATTCATCTTAATGTATCAGTAATTCATCACTTTTACCTGACACATTAATTACTTGACTTCACGAAAAAACTGGTCTTCCTCAACAGTATTGGTCTTTTGTGTACAGCTTGTTACATGAGTTACATCAAACTTATTTTGCATTTTTATGTCTATGATCAAATCAGATACATTCTTTAGTATTGTTTTTACTCCACTATTCAATATAATTCCTGAGAATTTAGAGAACATTTCAAATGTTAAGTCCCTATTGGAATCATATAATGGTTTCTGTAATAATATAATGGTTTACCACACACATACGTAGGTACGACCACTATAATGTTCGTGTGTGTAATCTCTTGCATTTTTTTGTTGATAGAAGATACTTAAGTTCTGTAATCTTGCGATATCTGAAAATCTGTATCATCAATAATAATAATGCAGAAATCATGCTTAGTGTATCCATTCAACTTCTTATTAATATCCTTTAACAAAACCTCAATGTCAACGTTTGCTGTTAAATAGTGACAATACTGAAAATCACTAAAAGTGTCATTATTAGATATGTTTCGAACAACTTTGTACCTCTTACCGCTAGATATAATGCATAACCTATTATTGGTTCTTTCTGCAGTTTACATTGCATAAGTCTGGACAGGCATATTTTTTCCTATGCATATATCCTGGTCTCCATTAATCAATTTTGTCCTCAATACTGAAATTTGTGTATTCATATTGTGCATTTCACGTCGCGCTTCAACTAACTCCTTTTCTAATCGTATAATTTGTGTATGTAGGAAAATAGTTTTCGGTTCTTTTCCATCACTATGAACTGGTTAGGTCAGTGCGTATCTTGTCACTGCGACCGTTCCTAGCTGTAATCACTGGAGTAGCAGATAATTTATTTGAAGATGTATGTTTTTTTGAGGGTGAAATGCAGCAAATGGTTTCCAAACATTTTATTTTATCTGTCATTTTTGTAATTTCTTTTTTTAAATTAGAGTTTTCCATGTTCATATTATCTAATATCTCTTGATTCGTGTTTGTCGAGTATTTTTATCGGAAACCTCTGTATCTTTGGGAGTCTGTGTGCGTAGAAAGATTTCCTCTGGGGACCCAAATGACTCGTCTGTCAAATTATAAGACTCTTCAATATCAGCGGATACTTTAGTTTATGATGTATGAGTGAAAATAGTTTTTTTTGGTAACGTAATATTTGATGGCGAAATGGTTGACATTTTTTGCTTGCTTGCTCATGAGTTACATTTCCATTTCTTCTTGGATTCCGGTTTCATTATTTGATACAGTTTTTCTGAGCAACCAGCACAATCATAATCATATCTATTATTATATGCCACACACAGTAAAGTGTACAACTCGTGTTTTGCATTTAAAACACACTACTATCTTCGGCACTGTTCCGTTTTTATTGGAAGAAACAGTATTTTGAGACATCGTAAATAGTTATTTCTTGACTGTCTTTAATGTAGTAATCACAAAAAGAGAATGCCGTCCAAAGACTTGAAGTCGGTATATTTAGAATTTTACACTGCTTAACTTCCACTCTTAGCCGCTGGACCAAACACTGGTTATGGATAAAGACGAAATAAGCGTTCTATTTGTTTACACAGTAATACGTTAGTTTTTGAGCATCTGTACGTTTTAAATATTTTTACTGTCACCAACAATTTGAAACATTCACCAATGTCATTATTATTTATCACAAAAAGTTACATGTTACGATTGTTTTTATGATTTTTCCTTGATAAAACACAGAAAATTCACTTCGTTTATATTGATTTAACACAAATCAGTACAAATCATGTGTCATTGATCGCCGTCACTTATTATTGTTATTACACATGTTCCTCTTAGTTTTTTCACTCACAAACATTATCACTGAATATTTATGCGATATAGATAACTTGTGTCCATTTTAGTTCCATAATTTTCACAATGACTATTTTTATGTAAAAATTTATAAAAATGTCAAATTTTCTTTTTTTCGTGTTAAAACAGCAGTAACACAAGAAAACATCGCTGTTCGTCAACTAATAATGAAAGATAGACATGTGACATACGAGCAGATTCGCGCTTCTATCAGCATTGGTATTACAGCCGTTCAAAACATTTTGCACGAAGAACTGGGAGTCAAAAAGTTTCCCGTTGGGTGCCCTATCGTTTGACCGAGGAACAGAAGTCGGCTCGTGTTAATTGGTGTCGGTCTGCTCTACGACGGTTCAACGAAGGGAGCTCAAATGCAGTGTACAACATCGTTCCTGGTGACGAATCATGGATTTATTCATATGAGCCAGAAAGGAAACACCAATCGGCTGTTTGGGTCTTCGAAGGTGAGGTCAAGCCGACAAAAGTTGTTCGCTCGCGTAGCGTATCAAAAAAAATGGTCGCCACTTTTGTATCGAAAACTGGGCACGTGGCTACGGTCCCTTTACAGGAACAACGAACGGTTACTGCAGATTGGTACACAACAGTTTGTTTGCCGGAAGTCATAAACGAACTACGTAAAAATAATCCGAACCGTCGCATAATCCTTCACCACGATAATGTGAGCTCACATACCGCTGGCAAAACGACTGCGTTTTTAAATCAGGAAAACGTGGAGTTGATGGACCATCCTCTGTACAGCCCTGACCTAAACCCCAATGATTATTTTACATTCCCAAGAATCAAAGATATGTTACGTGGTCGACGGTTTCAAGGCTCAGAAGAGGCAGTCGAAGCTTATAAATCGGCCGTTTCGACTATGTCCACTTCAGACTGGAATTACTGTTATAACAATTGGTTCGATCGAATGCAAAAATGCATAGATTGTCAGGGATGCATACTTTGAAAAACAATAAAAATAAAACTTTTTGTATTATCTTTGTACTTTTTTCCATTCCCGATCTTTTCGGTGTAGCCCTCGTAATGTTACTAATGTTGTGAAAACAAAAATATTTTGCCAGCAAAAAACACTTTTAGGACATTTAATTTTGTTTCAAAAACACTGAAAACACGTCGTTTTAGAAGAAACAAGGGCGGTGATATTATGAAACTTGTAAATTTCAAAATGCTAAAGCGCCAATGTTTTCGGATGAAGTTGAAACCTACACAGTTCGACGCAGAAAAACAAATGAACAATATATTTCAATCATCCACTGACTTCCTATATATATATACACCTGTATAAACAATACTATTACATTCTTCCCTGACTCCTTCCTCATCCGTGGCTTAGGCCGGCGCCACACGTTGGCCAAACAACTATACCAGCTGAAATATCACATTACTCGTATTATAACGTATTTGTTTCTTCGGCTTACGCGAACAGTAGACATTGAAGTGAGACACTTTTTACGGATTATTTAATGATTTCCGCCACAATGGCGGAGTGGTGGAATGCGCTGTGGTTTTAGTGGGTATTACGGCCTTGCACACCAGCCGTTGAGTCCCACATACCACCCTGCAGATGTGTGGGGGGCATGCGTAAAAGCATTTCCACAGCAAAAAAAAAGGTTAACTTAATTTTGAAATGTCTAAAAGTGCTATTTTTTATTGTTTCTGGTACTTTATTGTATATTTTAGGTGCCATTTCAAGTACACTGTTTTTCATGAGAGCGGTTTTACATAAGTTATTACGTATCAAGGGTCTCCTTGAGGAAAGGGGTCGGTTAGGTGCTTCAACTAATGGAAACAAGTCCGGATTACACTTAACAAAAGCGCAACATTCCAGTATGTACAGACATGGCAAGCAATTTTTAAGGTTCTAAAATATGGCTCACAACTTTCTATGCGATCCAAATTGCAAATTGATCGAATACACTGTTTCTGGGCGACAAATAAAGTTCCTTTATGTGTTGAATTTCCCCAAAACACTATGCCGTAACGCAAAGTAGATGATACAAATCCATGATATGCCGTTAAAACTGTGCTTCGGTCTGCTACTTTTGACAATTTATAAAAAGCATAAGAAAATCTGTACAACTTCTTACACACCCCCATGGAATGAGACTTCCACGCCATATTACTATCAATATAAATACCTAGGAACTTAGTGACATTTGTTTCATTGATTTTATCATTTTCGTAATTTATTGATAGCACCGGGTTAGTCATCCTCTGAGAGAATTGCATAATTAAAGTTTCTTCCAAATTTACTTTTAAATTGTTAGACGTCAACCATTTGATTATATTATTTAGAGTGATGTTGATAGCTTGTTCATAATTTTCCCTACTATCACATTCAATAAAAACAGTACTATCATCAGCGAAGAGAATCATTGGATGCAGACTAGAATACAGGCTCCGCCTCTTTTCTTATCCCTTGAGAAACTTGTAGCTAATATTAAATTTGCTAAAGTTGAATATTCATCAATTTCAGGTGTCATGTTGTGTTCGGTTACACATATAATATCGATTACCTTTTGTTGTCTTTCAAATTCATCTTAATGTATCAGTAATTCATCACTTTTACCTGACACATTAATTACTTGACTTCACGAAAAAACTGGTCTTCCTCAACAGTATTGGTCTTTTGTGTACAGCTTGTTACATGAGTTACATCAAACTTATTTTGCATTTTTATGTCTATGATCAAATCAGATACATTCTTTAGTATTGTTTTTACTCCACTATTCAATATAATTCCTGAGAATTTAGAGAACATTTCAAATGTTAAGTCCCTATTGGAATCATATAATGGTTTCTGTAATAATATAATGGTTTACCACACACATACGTAGGTACGACCACTATAATGTTCGTGTGTGTAATCTCTTGCATTTTTTTGTTGATAGAAGATACTTAAGTTCTGTAATCTTGCGATATCTGAAAATCTGTATCATCAATAATAATAATGCAGAAATCATGCTTAGTGTATCCATTCAACTTCTTATTAATATCCTTTAACAAAACCTCAATGTCAACGTTTTCTGTTAAATAGTGACAATACTGAAAATCACTAAAAGTGTCATTATTAGATATGTTTCGAACAACTTTGTACCTCTTATCGCTAGATATAATGCATAACCTATTATTGGTTCTTTCTGCAGGTTTCATTGCATAAGTCTGGACAGGCATATTTTTTCCTATGCATATATCCTGGTCTCCATTAATCAATTTTGTCCTCAATACTGAAATTTGTGTATTCATATTGTGCATTTCACGTCGCGCTTCAACTAACTCCTTTTCTAATCGTATAATTTGTGTATGTAGGAAAATAGTTTTCGGTTCTTTTCCATCACTATGAACTGGTTAGGTCAGTGCGTATCTTGTCACTGCGACCGTTCCTAGCTGTAATCACTGGAGTAGCAGATAATTTATTTGAAGATGTATGTTTTTTTGAGGGTGAAATGCAGCAAATGGTTTCCAAACATTTTATTTTATCTGTCAGTTTTGTAATTTCTTTTTTTAAATTAGAGTTTTCCATGTTCATATTATCTAATATCTCTTGATTCGTGTTTGTCGAGTATTTTTATTGGAAACCTCTGTATCTTTGGGAGTCTGTGTGCGTAGAAAGATTTCCTCTGGGGACCCAAATGACTCGTCTGGCAAATTATAAGACTCTTCAATATCAGCGGATACTTTAGTTTATGATGTATGAGTGAAAATAGTTTTTTTTGGTAACGTAATATTTGATGGCGAAATGGTTGACATTTTTTGCTTGCTTGCTCATGAGTTACATTTCCATTTCTTCTTGGATTCCGGTTTCATTATTTGATACAGTTTTTCTGAGCAACCAGCACAATCATAATCATATCTATTATTATATGCCACACACAGTAAAGTGTACAACTCGTGTTTTGCATTTAAAACACACTACTATCTTCGGCACTGTTCCGTTTTTATTGGAAGAAACAGTATTTTGAGACATCGTAAATAGTTATTTCTTGACTGTCTTTAATGCAGTAATCACAAAAAGAGAACGCCGTCCGAAGACTTGAAGTCGGTATATTTTGAATTTTACTCTGCTTAACTTCCACTCTTAGCCGCTGGACCAAACACTGGTTATGGATAAAGACGAAATAAGCGTTCTATTTGTTTACACAGTTATACGTTAGTTTTTGAGCATATGTACGTTTTAAATTTTTTTACTGTCACCAACAATTTGAAACATTCACCAATGTCATTATTATTTATCACAAAAAGTTACATGTTACGATTGTTTTTATGATTTTTCCTTGATAAAACACAGAAAATTCACTTCGTTTATATTGATTTAACACAAATCAGTACAAACCATGTGTCATTGATCGCCGTCACTTATTATTGTTATTTTACACATGTTCCTCTTAGTTTTTTCACTCACAAACATTATCACTGAATATTTATGCGATATAGATAACTTGTGTCCATTTTAGTTCCATAATTTTCACAATTACTATTTTTATGTAAAAATTTATAAAAATGTCAAATTTTCTTTTTTTCGTGTTAAAACAGCAGTAACACAAGAAAACATCGCTGTTCGTCAACTAATAATGAAAGATAGACATGTGACATACGAGCAGATTCGCGCTTCTATCAGCATTGGTATTACAGCCGTTCAAAACATTTTGCACGAAGAACTCAAAAAGTTTCCCGTTGGGTGCCCTATCGTTTGACCGAGGAACAGAAGTCGGCTCGTGTTAATTGGTGTCGGTCTGCTTTACGACGGTTCAACGAAGGGAGCTCAAATGCAGTGTACAACATCGTTCCTGGTGACGAATCATGGATTTATTCATATGAGCCAGAAAGGAAACACCAATCGGCTGTTTGGGTCTTCGAAGGTGAGGTCAAGCCGACAAAAGTTGTTCGCTCGCGTAGCGTATCAAAAAAAATGGTGGCCACTTTTGTATCGAAAACTGGGCACGTGGCTACGGTCCCTTTACAGGAACAACGAACGGTTACTGCAGATTGGTACACAACAGTTTGTTTGCCGGAAGTCATAAACGAACTACGTAAAAATAATCCGAACCGTCGCATAATCCTTCACCACGATAATGTGAGCTCACATACCGCTGGCAAAACGACTGCGTTTTTAAATCAGGAAAACGTGGAGTTGATGGACCATCCTCTGTACAGCCCTGACCTAAACCCCAATGATTATTTTACATTCCCAAGAATCAAAGATATGTTACGTGGTCGACGGTTTCAAGGCTCAGAAGAGGCAGTCGAAGCTTATAAATCGGCCGTTTCGACTATGTCCACTTCAGACTGGAATTACTGTTATAACAATTGGTTCGATCGAATGCAAAAATGCATAGATTGTCAGGGAAAATACTTTGAAAAACAATAAAAATAAAACTTTTTGTATTATCTTTGTACTTTTTTCCATTCCCGATCTTTTCGGTGTAGCCCTCGTAATGTTACTAATGTTGTGAAAACAAAAATATTTTACCAGCAAAAAACACTTTTAGGACATTTAATTTTGTTTCAAAAACATTGGAAACACGTCGTTTTAGAAGAAACAAGGGCGGTGATATTACGTCGCTTCAGTGCTTATTTGTTCTAACAGCCAAATTCACCGAAAATAACCTTTGAATGTAGATTTGTTAAGGCTCAAATTTCAGTCTTTTTGGTGAAGAAAGATTTAAAACTTTTTGGTTCTAAAATAAAAATAAAATAGTTTTAATTTTACTTGTGTCAAAACAATAAACAGCAAATTTTGTGCTTAAGTGTTCTAAGTCCAGTGTTTGTTTTATGTCCTACCTTGTAATAGAAGTTATGTGCTTGAGTGTTCTATGTCCACGCAATCGACCAATCACAGACTGCGACGCCATGTCCGCCATTTTCGTGCATTAATTATTGCGTCAGAAGTCATTATGGGAATGACTTAATCGCTCCGGAAAAAATACAAAATACGTGTAAATGGTTTTGTGTTTGTTTCGGAATTGTTTTAGCAAGTAATTAGTTATGTCTACAACTTGTTGGAAAACGAAAAACAAGATGACGCAGCCCCAAACTGAGCTTTTTGATTTACACTCGATTCCGTTATGAATTTGAAACAGGGTGCTGTTTTTATGACTGAGAAAACTATGAAAAATGCATCAAGAATATTTATCTTCGTTTAACACTATATGTCATTCATCCTAGACGCAGGAGAATACAATTCCTATTTTGATATGTTCAGTTAATGTCATATTCCTACAACTCTGACGGTTAACAATATGACCCCATTGCATTAGTTATTACGGCAATTAACCAATTGATTAATATAAACCAAATGATAGAAATTGACCCCCTTTTTCCGAGAACAAAAACTAACCTTCTATTTATTATGACAGGTACGATATCTAATAAAAGTAACAAACTACTAGCTCAGATGGTATTTGCCTTCCCATCTAATCCAAAGGTTCTAGGTTTGATTCGCTATAGAGGATAACTCTTGTGTCTATATCTCTTGGCTTCGTTTCTGAGTATTTTTAATACTATCTAGGCATCTCTCTTTGTCTAAATCCACACCAAGAATATTTAAATTAATACTTACATTCACTAAGTTTACCGTCTAACACTGATGAATACGCTTGATAATAAAGCATTGATCTTTAAAGATATACACAAGGCATTTTATTCGTTTAAATTATATTTTTAATATGAACATTTAAATAATAATGATTCAAGTAATATAAAAAACAACACACCCTGTATATATTATTTTAATACTTTTGGGACATCGAGCAAATAAGCACGCAAAATTAGAAAACTCACTTTGACCCATATCCAATGAGGAAATGTTTTAACTCCACATTCGTAATTATAACTGTGCATGTTTGTTCTATCTCCAAATAAAAACTGTAAAATAAGGAATATCTGATAACCATCCATAGATGAAAGTTATAATATCTATTTAAAATTAACCCATGTAAAATGTAAGACTTTCAAATCTAAAAATAATAGCTTCTTTTTTAAAACAAAGTATAAAACTCGTCTACCTGAAAAAGTCATCAATGGTAGATAGAACATTCAAGCACTAAGGCGACGATTTATGAAACTTGTAAATTTCAAAATGCTAAAGCGCCAAAAATGTTTTCGGATGAAGTTGAAACCTACACAGTTCGACGCAGAAAAACAAATTAACAATATATTTCAATCATCCACTGACTTCCTATATATATATATATATATACCTGTATAAACAATACTATTACATTCTTCCCTGACTCCTTCCTCATCCGTGGCTTAGGCCGGCGTTGGCCAAACAACTATACCAGCTGAAATATCACATTACTCGTATTATAACGTATTTGTTTCTTCGGCTTACGCGAACAGTAGACATTGAAGTGAGACACTTTTTACGGATTATTTAGTGATTTATTTACATTTTGTTCTAACCTGACATTTCGGACCCTTTTCGGCGTCATATTTCTCTTGACTAAGGTATTAGTTGTCATTACATAGTTTTGAAAAAAATTAAACTACCATCATTTAAAAAATTATTAGTTACGGTCCTATCCACACAAAATGAGCTAACAGTATCTTGAGGACTTGTAGTGCGGAGTCGATCTTCAGTCTTGTCCAAAACAGGATCCCAAGCAGGTGGAATTTTCCAACAATCTTCTCTATTAAAATTAGCCCAAATCACTAGCACAGTCTACGCCCAAATCACTAGCCCAGTCTAAGACACCTTGTAATGTTTTATGCAGTTCTTGTTTTTGTAAAAGCAAAGCATTAGTCATCGCAGCAAAGGACCGTTCAAGTAAATACGAGCGAGAATCGTCACATTACATAGAAGCCTCGAAACTTTTTAAAGAATCGTAAACACCGAGTTCTACAAATCAGGGGTGGCTAAATATTTTTTCTGAGCAAAATCGGACAGCGTACCAGTAGACGGATTTAAATTGTTCCAATTTAACCAATTTCTTTAACTGATTTTCGTTTGCCCCGGCATAAATAGGATATTTGACGCAAGGACTAAGTTCCTACAAACTCAGTTGGTTAACTTACGAGGTGCCTTCGGTAGGCCGACGTTCGTGTGAAACCTTAGAATAAATAAATAAATATTTCACAACAATCACACCAATTCTCTAGTCCCAAATTAAGCTACGAGGAGAGCTACTTGTGTTATGTATGGGATGGGTACTAGACAAAGGATAAACATACTGAAATACTTTTTTTTGTAAATAAATACATATTATACATAGAAAACACCCAGACCAGTACAAACACACATGTTCATGCACACATATGCTTGTACTGTGCGGGGATCGAACCCGCGACCCTTGGTTTTAAAGTCCGACATGTAGACCTTTGCGGTCGTCAGAAACCAGAATAATTATTCTGTGAAACGAATTCTGTGAAGTGTGAAACATTATTATCTTTGTAAACGGTAAGCACTTGTTAAGATTGCTAAGTTTTTCTTACTTTTGATCTGCGGCGGCCCTTACTAGCTCGACGAATCACTGCTATTCGACGACGGCGACGACGAACAAATTTTCTTCACACACATAGGGATTCGTGTCCTCCATACTTGAGAACTTATTTTTTTCGAAAAGGAACACACTAACGAACTTTAGTTTTAAAATTCAACAAACTCTTGATAATTGTTCTTTGAAAGTGAACGGCGCGAAAAACGATGTTATTTTAATGACGAAATTTTGACAGCCCTCGCGCGCCGCTTGTACCAAACCGACTCTATAGGTGGCGGCACCGTCTAAAAAAAACCGGAAACGCTGACTTAAAAGCAAGAAAGATAGGTGCTTGACTCAAAATGGATTCCGGATATTGATACTAGACAAATAATATTATTCAGAAGACTAGCAACACAACAACTCTGGCGTGCGATAACAGTTAGGGGAAATTAGTAATATCGTATTGTTTAAATGAGTTTTGAACCCTTTCCAATCAGCTGCTGTGAAAAAACTGAGCACAACGTGTGGACAGCACGCGAACGCGGAGTCCCATAGTCCCATTGAGTCCCATAGAGGAGTCCTTTGAAGGTACCAACAAGGAGTGGCCAACGTTGGCCCGAGCGTTGGCACCGCCTGAAATTCCCATCCACACAATGGGCGAGTATCGTTGGGGCCAACTGTTCGCCTAACGTGTGGATCGGTGGTTAGCGCAAACCGCGTACGTGTGCCAAACAAGAAAAAAAAAGTATCTCCTACTTACTTTGACAAGACCAGCGGCGTTTTTGCGAAAATAAAACGTGTTTTACGTTATTGTCGAGCGATTTTAGAAGTTTTTTGGTGTGTTATTACTTTTTAAGCTAAAATGGAAGTAACAGACGAAAATTTGGCGACATTAGCCAATTATTTGCAGCAAACTTTAAACCCAGATCCCAATATTCGGAGACCCGGTGAGTAGATAGTAATTTAAAAACGAAATTTATCGTACAGATTGACCACTTTAAGCGTTTGTAATTTACCTTTTATATCAAATATTTCTTGGATATTCACGTTTCTTTTTACAATAAAAAATAGCAGTAGCTTGTCGCTAAGTACCTGCTTATTATATTGTTTTGCCGGCTGCTGTACCTAGTTTTTACAAATGTCTTTGTTTAATAACTAAGTGATAAACTTATTTATCGCAAAATATATTTACATATATTTATGATCCAAATAACCTGTTGGTTCACATTGAGCAATCACACTATCTGTTAATAAACTATTGAAATTAAGCACTTTTCACTTGGACATCATTAAAATATCTCATTTCATAGTTTTACTTGCTTTATTAAAGCTGCAGCCTTAACCTATTTATTGACACATCAACACATCTGCTGACAGTCTGCTAGACACAATAGAAGTTTTATTGTTATAAAGTATATAGGCGTGCAGTGTCTGTTAAGTTACACAATGTACAATATGTACCATAGAAGAGTAGCAAATAAAACAGACACCCTAGCAGGGCTTAGTAACATATGACAGTAAGGTTGGTGACTTACCTTACAAACACCCCTTCACCAATCAGCACTCTGCCCACATGGTGGAGTATGGCTCATACAACTTCATAGTTGAGGTGAGTCATGTACCCAGCAGTGGGACATAGGCAAATGAGAGAATCAGGCTTTTTGTAATGCAAGCTAGCCTTACATGTAGTGAGCAACTAATCTTTTCAGATTGGTAAAATGTCAGCTCATATTTTTAGCCTCCAGCATACTATTACCCTGACTCATAAATGTCAGCAAATAGATAAAAAATATAATAGTCCTCCTGGCCGATTTCGACCACGGCGGCCAATCTCAACAGAGATCAGCCAACTATGCAGGAGATATTATAGTGCACAGGTGTGAGCGCAATACACAGGTGCACTCACTGTTCCATTACTCTCAAAGTTCGGTGAGACGGCAATCCAACATGACCGGAGAGAGATCAGGCGCAGGACCAACGGCTTAACGTGCTTTCCGAGGCACGGGGGTGTAACACCGCCAACTTCCCGACTCCGAGCTGTTTTTGAGAAATTCATGACAGAAAATCTCAGAAACAATTTTGGCTCGACCTGGGATTCGAACCCTGGACCTCTCGGACGTGAGGCAGAAACTTTGCCACTACACCAACGATAAAAAATATAGAAATCTATTCAATATGAGACTAATGTATTAAATGTTCAAATGTTGTCTTTTCAGCTGAGAAATTTCTAGAAGGTGTAGAAATCAACCAGAATTATGCTATATTACTACTGCATCTGATTGACAAAGATGGCGTGGACATGACAATAAGGGTAGCAGCGGCCATTGCCTTCAAAAACTACATCAAAAGGAATTGGGCTGTGGTAAGTTCTATAACCTCGGCAGGATAGTGTCACTAAATAAGAATGAAACAAGAAAAGCAAAAGTTAAGAAGACAAGAAGTGAAGAAGCTAAGTGAGGTGCTATTTTAAAGTCGTGAGACTTTAATAACCCCCCCCCCCCCCCATGGGGGATGGTCCCAAACTCACAAAAGATTTTTTTAAATGTATGTTTCTTAATGTCAAAGTATGAATGAATTTTTTTTCTATCAAACAAACTAGTGAATGATCATGATAGTATTATGATTACCCTTATTAAGGTTGAATCTAAAGCATGTACACTCTGGATTAAACAGACCAAAATAGTTTTTTTTTTGTTTCAATCAGAAAAAAAATCTTTGCTAAACCCCCCTCTCCAAAGTGAGACTTCAAGATAAGACTTCAGGCTTATCAGCTATAAGTGAATTCTAATTTATTGATCCAAAAATTAGTCTGCCTTTCTTCTGACCCTGACGAAAAAGAGGAGCATAAGTTACTGTACACTGTAATCAGTTTTTATTCGAAAGATTAATCACGGTGGTTCTGTCTAGCCAATGAAGCTCACAACCTGTTTTCCCGGCTCATGACGGTGGTTTTTTAAATGTTAGTTTTTACCATTTTCTTTTAGGACGAATTTGGCGCTGACAGAATCCACATGAAAGACAGAAACACGATCAAGACACTCATCGTGTCCCTGATGCTCAAGTCTCCAGAAGCTATACAGCGTCAGTTTTCCGATGCAGTATCAATCATTGGCAAGTGTGATTTCCCAGAGAAGTGGCCGAGCCTCATTCCTGAAATGGTTGAAAAGTTTGCCACCGGTGAGTGATATGATATGATATGGACCCGTTGTACTTAGTAAGTGACAAAGGGACGAGATGCGACTGACATTGACATAAGGCGTTGGTTGCAACGCATTGCACCGGTCGCGTTGCGTCGCGTAAGTGAGGATAACGCCTAAGATCTCAAACTTTTATATTTCTTTGACTTTTTTTTTTGTGACAAGAAAGCAATATTAGGAAGCTTTTAATAAGAAGAATGATAATTTATTTATTTATTCAGTCTTCTAAGGACCACATGCAATTAATAAAAATAAAATTAGATAAAATTTTCCGAAACAAATAATTAATTAATAAGACAAGACCTAATATTAAAATAATAAAAAACAAAAATAAAATAAATAAATCGAAGTTATTAAAAATAATATTTTAGTATTAGCCAGTACATGCACCATGCCAAGGTGATACATGTAGGTACTGGCAGTCAAAGCGCTCGGCAAATACTCTCAGGAGAGTGTTTGGGCTGGACCGCACCCTGCGCCCCAGGGATGTGCACCTCTTGCGTATGGTTGTGTAGAAGCAATCCACGCGCTCTTCTTGCTGAAGCGCTAGTGGATTGCTGCGGCATACCTGCGGCGCTACAGAAGCGAGGCAGCCCCAACAGATTTTAATAGAAATTTCCGTTTAAATAGTGTAGTCATTAGCCTCTAATAAAGTTTCTAATAGACTTGGCACTCATGTCTTGACGGCACGTCACGTTGAAGGCTACCTTCAAAAGTGTGTCGCGTGACGTCACGAGTAGACAAATATCCTTCAGTTTGGGTTCTTTGTTGATGTGGTCCCATTTTGTGTTGAGAGAGATCCAGCTTATTTCCATTAATCTTCGAAGCTTGTTCAAATGCCTTTGTTTCTCGTTTTACTATTAAATAAAACAAGAATCAAAATATTATATTAATAAATATAGCTATGTTCTATTTTTTTTTAAATACTCCCCTAAAAAGTCCTAAACAAGGGATTGGACTAAAATTTTTGCTCGATTTTATTATGTTTGAAATAAAATCTTGCAAATTTATTTTATCCGAGTGACTGATTGACCTGAAATTTTGTATATACGTTTTGATTTTAATACTGAGGCCAGGGTACGCCACAATACAATCTTAGATCAAATCATAAAGAGGCCGATATGAGCCTGTCGCACGTTGCCCTACTAAACGAAGTCCAAAGGACCTCCTCAGCTTCTAGTCGTCGTCAGTACTTCGAGTTGTTGACACGTCTGCATGAGCGGTCTACTTCTAAGTTGACGATTATAAATGCATACCGTATCTTCCTCTATTTGGTTTGATCTAAGATCTAGAGCGGCTTTGTCAATCGCGCATCCTAATACAAAACCTAGGGTTTGGTTGTAGACTTGAGCATGATTTGAGTAAAACTTGTTAAAAAAAAACTACTATTTTTGGTTTTTCACAGGTGACTTCCACGTAATAAACGGCATCTTAAGGACAGCACATTCACTGTTCAAACGTTACCGCTACGAGTTCAAATCGCAAAAGCTTTGGGAGGAGATCAAACACGTGCTCGAGAACTTTGCTAAACCACTCACGGATTTGTTTGTGGTGAGTACAGGCCCCCTCCTCTAACTCTTGTCTCTAGTTTCGAATGTACCCATCCCTGTCACTCTTAGGGGCTTGACCGTGCGTGCGAACGTATTGGGGCCTAATCCCATCCTACTATTCCATACTAATATTATAAATGCGAAAGTTACTCTGTCTGTCTGTCTGTTACTCAATCACGCCTAAACTACTGGACCAATTTGCATGAAATTTGACATGGAGATATTTTGATACCCGAGAAAGAACATAGGCTACTTTTTACCACGGGAAAATGACGCATTCCCATGGGAAAACCTTTTTTCCGGGGAATCTGATCGCTTTCACTCCAAAATTACGAAAGATTTTAATTATATTTAGATATAATTGTTATTATGGGAAAACGCATTCCAAATAAACTACCTAATTCAAAATCATTTATTTCGGACCAAGATTCATCCATAGTATGTGTTAGTAACAAAGGAAACTTATAAAATTAGTGTTAGTGAAACATAAAAAAAAAATTAAAAACTAAATTAGGGTGCGGACAAACTTTTTTATAATCGGAGAATAATAATTCTCCGCTACTGTTCTTAGAATGCTGTTGTGACTATCCCTCTCTAATGCGGACGAAGTCGCGGGTAAAAGCTAGTTCCGCTAATAAATCGTAACATCGTACTTGACTTGTCCAATTTTGACATTTCGTTGTATCATATCCTACATTAAAACTTATATATGATGAAATAAATAATGGCAGATTTTTTATATTTGGTCCTCTGTGGTAAAGTAGTGCGAGTACCGGTTTCAAGAAGCCGCCATCTATATGGTCCCGCTTTAGTTGGAGCCCGGATGGAGACAATGTTGGAAACCAATTTTCAATGTTGTCACGGGTGTAGGTGTTTGGTACTTTCGTTGTTTCCGTGACACAAGTGCTTAAGGTGCTTATTTTAGGATCAGAGCAATGAATTTATTAGAAATGCTATGAATATTCGGCCACTTTTTTATTATTCGGTATTCGGCAGAATAGCGTGAAGAACACTGAATACCTAATTGTGGAAGAAAAAGCACATATCATTCTAAAATATATATTAATTCAATTAACAATCTAATATTCATACTTAGTATTTCATACATAGTTTTCAAATCAATATCCATCTCGTTTTTCACAGAACTTTTACTCTGTATGTTCATCGTTTTGCATGTAATGTGTAGAGGCTTCCTTAAAACAGTTCCAAAAAATGTCTTCTATTTATTTTTAACCTCCGACGAAAAAAAGGGATGGTATAAGTCTGACCCGTCTTCAGTATGTGTGTGTCTGTCTAAAGCATTGTAGCTTGTAGCTTGTAGAGGGACCGACTTCAGCGCAGTTTCTTATATTTAAAATATATCACCAGCTGTTTTCCTTGCTAATGTTGAAGTAAATTGCAAATAATTTGGCGTTTGTTTAAAGTTCTTTGGTGGGTGGTGTCTAAATTTTACTATCAGATAAAATTAAACAGAATGATGACATGGGCTACATGAAAATGTCACAACATACGCCCTATACGTCGCTCCCACCGACGTGACTGATACGAATCCTAACCTGTCACACATACGTTATGTTGTCCCTGTTTTTTTTTAAATTATTTTTAACTAGCGACCCGCCCACGACTTCCTCCGCGCAAACGTTTTATCCCAAGGGCTCATACCTTGTATGTATACCGAATTTCATCAAAATCTGTTCACTAGTTTCAGCGTGATTGACGTACAATCATCGGAACAAAGAAACTTTCACGTTTTTAATATTAGTGATAGTGATAACATTCAAATCACATTTATATCTCACACATTCACATCACATTTATGATATAAGTGATAGTGATAAATTTAATGCAATTCCCAGGCAACCATAGATCTGACGACCAAGCACGCGGACAACCCACAAGCGCTCAAAGTGATCTATGGCTCGCTGGTCCTCATCTGCAAGGTGTTCTACTCGCTCAACTATCAGGATCTACCTGAGTTCTTCGAAGATAATATGCCTATATGGATGCCGAATCTACTCAACCTGCTGCAAGTCAAAGTACAGAGTTTGGAGACTGATGTGAGTATTCTTTTTTAAACTTGTAGTCTCTATACTGCATTCCAATTAGATATTTAGTAAAGTAGTAAAATGTTTAGTAACAAACCATTAGCTAATACCTGCCGGTAACCTTTGAAACCTTACCTGGTACCTTCGTAACCTTCGTAACCTTTTGAACTTACAATAACCTTTAAATTATTTGACTTATTTAAAAAATATATATATATATATATCGACGACCACTTTGGTGTAATGGTCAAAAAGTTGACTATTAACCAAGAGGGTGAAGCAAGAGGGTTCGATCGCCGCACTGTAAAACATTTGTGTGCATGAACATATCTGTTTACTGGTCTGGGCGTTATATATGTATTTATTTAAGTTTATATGTAATACCACTGTTTATTCTGATATCTGTAGCACAAGTGCTTTAGCTACTTACAACGAAGTCAGATCAATGTATGTGATGTTTTTGTATATTTAATTTAAAAATTCGGTTGGTCTGAACTTATGACCGTACATATGTTTCGGCGTATGAGTTTTACTAAATAACTTTTTTTTATAAAAAAAAAACTTGTGTATGAAAGGAATAAATAAGCAAAATACATTTAAAAAAATCGTCCAATTTGGTGCATAATAATTAAGTTTTATTTTTTACACGATTGTTTTTATCCCACAGGACGACGACGACAAACCAGGCGTGCTGGAGCAACTGCGCACGGAGATATGCGAATGCGCTTCGCTGTACGCGCTGAAATATGAAGAAGAGTTCGCCCCTCACGCGGCCGGCTTCGTCACGGCGGTGTGGACGGTGCTGCTGGCAACCACGCCGCACCCCAAGTATGATGCGGTGAGTCAATCAAAGTGAGACTTAAAAATAAAAGAATAAGTCACATTTTTGTGTGAGGAAGCAGCATGCGGCTGGCTTCGTCACCGCGGTGTGGATGGTGCTGCTGGCCACCACGCCGCACCCGAAGTAGGATGCGGTGAGTCAATCAAAGTGACGCTTAAAAATAAAAGAATAAGTAGCATTTTTGTGTGTTTCCAAATTCACGATTTGGACAACATTGTTACAAAAAACTATGTTAACAGTCCAAATAGTTGTATTTATCTGCACCTTAACTAGCTAGGCAATGTTGTTACAATAAATTATTTGAATTTGTTTTCAAAAAGACAATGTAGATATTTATTTATTTAAAGGATATTTGTTTCTTCGGTTTACGCGAACTGTAGACATTGAAATGAGACACTTTTACGGATTATTTCGCGATTTATTTACATTTTGTTTTAACCTGACGTTTCGGACCCTTTTCGGCGTCCGTGGTCACAGGTAGACTAAGGTGTTAGTTGTCATTACATAGTTTAAAAAATTTTTAAACTACCATCACTCAAAAATATTAAGTTACGTTCCTATCCACACAAAATGAGCTAACAGTATCTTGAGGTCTTGCAGTGCGGGGTCAAGCTTGAGTCTTGGCTAAATCAGGATCCCAAGCTGGTGGAATTTCGTGCTTAAAGTTAGATTTTAAACGAAGCCGTTAAAAAAATTGTCATCTGTTTTTTCTGCTATTTGGGTGCAAAGAGAGTAATTTTTTTTTTATTGATCCTTGATCATGACTTTTACTATTTCTTCTTGTATCATTTTCTGCTCCGAGTTAGGCGTAAATGCCATTGATTTCAATGGAAAATGCACCTATGGAATGTAAATTATATGATCTAAATAGTGCTACGTTTATCACAGTTGGTATCAAACGCGTTGACGTTCCTGGCCAAAATCGCTGAAAAGAACAACTACAAGAGTCTGTTTGAAGACCCAGCTACTCTCAGCAGCATCTGCGAAAAAGTTGTTATTCCCAACATGGAATTTAGAGGTAAGTTATACTATTTAGGTAACTAAACGTGATTACAACCATCAGTTGTTAGCTTCTGTGTCTTGTTGCAGGAATAAGGCCCCTGTTCGTGTGCTATTCAAAGGCTGTACTTCTTATGACAATCACTTTGGTGTAATGGTTAAGAAATTGACTATCTGACCAAAAGGTCGCGGGTTCGATACCCGCACTGTACAAACATTTGTGTGAATGTAAACTTGTCTGTACTGATCTGGGTGTTACATGTATTTATTTAAGTTTATTTGTAATACCACTGTTGATTCTGATATCTGTTACACAAGTGCTTAAGCTACTCACCACGGAGTCAGATCAATGTATGTGATGTTGATGTTTATACAATGTCTTTGGGTCACAGGCTGACATACTCTTCAATGTTTCGTTCGTATTTTCGAGTCTATCCAGTGGCGTGAGCACAAACATTGTTGTAACGTATTTGTAAAGGAGGGGAGAGAAAATAATAGGGACTGTAGTTTTAAGTAGAAAGTAAAGCGTGTATTGTAACTTGTAACAATTAAAAAACAGGAAAAAATTATAAATCAATACGAACCAAGTCGTAGCAGAAGACAGGACTAACGTCAAAAAAAAAAACAAAAAGAGCTTTCACATAGAAAAAAACTAAAAAAAAACTAAAAAAGAAGTATTTGCTCCGCAACATCTCTCCCTCTCTTTCAAAACTGATAGAAATATAACGAGAGACATGGAGAGAGAGAGAGAGAGAAGGATGGCCTTTAAACAGGCAGTCGCACCAGCTTTTTGCAGGGACGGCGAAGGACTCCTCCTGCAGTAGTAACCTCGGCTACTCTCACTAGCCCATCTGCGCCAGGAAATACTCGGGTTATACGACCACGTGGCCACGTTCCGCGTGGTAAGTTGCTATCGACCACCAGCACGAGGTCAACTACACCAAGAGCCAGTCCATCGCCGGTCCTGTCACCTCGCCTAGGTGTCAGAGTTGGGAGGTATTCTCTAACCCATCGGTTCCAGAATAAATCTGTAAGCCGCAATGCCTTACGCCATTGAGAACGCCCCCATAAATCCTGCGGCTCTGTCTTACCGTAATGGTTAGCCGTGGATGCTGTGCCGATAAGGAAATGGAACGGCGTTAGTACTTCTTCGTCATTTGAGTCAGCAGGAACGTAAGTTAAGGGTCTTGAGTTGACCACAGCTTCAGCTTCCATCAAAAGAGTCGTCAAAACTGGTTCCTTTGGGGCTCTCTCCTGCAAGGTTACTTTTAAAGCAGACTTCACTGAACGCACGAGCCGCTCCCAAGTACCACCCATTGACGGGGCTGACGGTGGAATGAAGATCCACTCGATGTTCTGGTTGGTTGCAAACTCTTGAACTGCAGGGCCGTAGAGTTCTCGCATGAATTTGGCAGCACCGACGAACGCAGTCCCGTTGTCTGACCAGATCTGTTGAGGACTTCCACGACGGGCCGTAAATCGACGTAGGGCCATCAACGCTGCGTCTGTTGAGAGGTCATGGACTACCTCTAAGTGTACAGCCCGTGTAGTGAGACAGGTGTACAAAGCTACCCACCGCTTTTCGTGTCTTCTGCCAACAGTTATTTGCACTGGACCGAAGTAGTCTAGGCCGACGAAAGTGAAGGGTCGGCGATGATGGGCGAGTCGAACCGCCGGGAGGTTTCCGACAGGAGGGTTCAAAGGGATAGCCTTCCTTATCTTACAGTATTGGCAGGCATGTGCTGCTGCTCTGACTGCACTTCTCATCTTCAAAATCCAGAACTGCTGCCGGAGTTCATTGACAACAGTCTCATTATTGCCATGAGCAAAGCGCCGGTGGTAATGGTGCGTCAAAAGTTTAACTGCTGGGTGCCTTCCAAATGTAAAGGAGGGGAGAGAAAATAATAGGGACTGTAGTTTTAAGTAGAAAGTAAAGCGTGTATTGTAACTTGTAACAATTAAAAAACAGGAAAAAATTATAAATCAATACGAACCAAGTCGTAGCAGAAGACAGGACTAACGTCAAAAAAAAACAAAAAGAGCTTTCACATAGAAAAAAAGTAAAAAAACTAAAAAAGAAGTATTTGCTCCGCAACAGTATTCGTGTCGTCCAAACGTCAGAAACTGACAGTTTTCCTATACAAATTGACAAGCTAACGATGGGTAAACGCTACGATTACGTTACGAAAGTTGTTCGTGCTCACCCCACTGCTCGTTCATTTGCCCGGTCAAGATTGTTATCAGAGATGGCAACGACCGAAACAACGGAAAACGTCTTTGAGAAAGAAAACATTTATTTGGCACCAGACGGAGTGAGAACTTGACTCGCGTCTATCTGGTTGTTCTTCTTAACCATTTTTTTACTTTGTCATTCAGAATCAGACATGGAACTATTCGAAGACAACCCTGAGGAGTACGTGCGTCGCGACATCGAAGGCTCCGACGTGGACACGCGCCGGCGAGCCGCGTGCGATTTGGTGCGAACCCTCGCGCAGACGTACGAGGACAAGATGATGAACATGTTCGGCCAGTACGTGCAGGTGAGTGAGTGTGCTACAGAGTACTATGCTCAGCAGTAGACAGATAGATTAACTCTTCATGGCAAACTACAAAAAAAACATAAAATCAAAACACACAAAAAATATGTAAAAATAAATCTGTTGTAAACTTTATATCGATTCCAAAATAATTAGCAATTTCACTCCCTTACAGCTGATGCTGGCGAAATATCAAGAAGCGGGCGCCGCGGCGTGGCGGGGCAAGGACACGGCGATGTACCTCGTGACGTCGCTAGCGTCCCGCGGCAGCACGCAGGCCAGCGGCGTCACGCGCGCGTCGCCGCTCGTCGACCTGGCGCAGTTCGCGCACGCACACGCCCTGCCCGAGCTGCAGCGACCTGACGGTAACATAGAATCTGATTCAAATTCAAAAATTCAAAATTATTTATTGTTATCTGACCCTTTATTATTTATTATTTGTGAACTAACGGTGTATAGGGGGAAATGAGTAACACGTCTGTTGCGTTCCAAATCTATATTTCAACTGTCACACAAGTGAAAAGCATACCCAACAATATTTCAATATATTAATAAATGCCTACCTACTAACTTATTATTTTAAATACACTACAATCCTCCCCTTTAAACAAGGGTTGCTACTGTAACAAAAAGCCTATATCGGCAAGTACTAATTAAGTCATGGTATCAACCGGTATCAACGCTGTTTCTAACAATCCTACTGTAAACAGATACATTATCTCTTTATTTTATTTATTTTTTATTTATTTTATTTATATCAAGCTACAATAGGCCCATATTATAAATACCTTACAGACTAACATACATACAAATATAACTTATAAAAACAAAAATAAAACAATACACTATTTAGTCGGCGTAGTGTAACGCAACTTGGTGTCGGTGTCTTTAGTAAGCAACCTTACAAATAAACAAAACTTAAAACTACAAAAGATAAGTACATCGTTTATCTGGAGGTATTTACATTATAAGAGGAAAATCTTATTTTACAACATCTAAACACCATGTAATGCCTATATAGTTATTTTACTTAAACACATATTGTGGGGGGTTTTCAATCCTACATTTTCTCACTGGTCTGGATTGGGGCGCCGTCTTTGGAAATAACGTAACCTAAATATTTCACTTCGTCCACTAAAAACGAACATTTGCTTTGTTTAAGTTTCATACCATGACTCGACAGCAATACCCTCTCCAATACGGCTAAATGATCTGAATAATCCCCTTTAGTGGCAATTATGATGTCATCTAAAAATATTTCTACCCCTGGAATATCCTTCAATAGATTGGTCATAATACGTTTAAATATTCCCGTGCTAGAGACCAGTCCGAATACCAACCTATTATATTTAAATAAGCCTCTGTGCGTATTAATCACAGTAAACATTTTTGTATCGTCTAATTCTACCTGATTATATGCCTGAGACAAATCGATTTTCGAAAACCATTTAGCTCCATTTAGGCTGACTAACAGATCCTCAATTTTAGGTACAGGATACCTGTCGACAAATACGTAGACCACCATCCGCTTTACGTACCGGTACCAACGGCGTAGCCCAGTCAATGATACCATCGCGCAGCATGCAGTCCAACTCCTTGTCCACCTGCGGCTTGAGCGCGTAGCTCGTAGATCTTACAATTTTTAACCTCGATCGCCAATGAACTAACGGTGGATAGGGGGAAATGAGTAACACGTCTGTTGCGTTCCAAATCTATATTTCAACTGTCACACAAGTAAAAAGCATACCCTACAATATTTCACTATATTAATGAATGCCTAACTACTAACTTATTATTATAAATACACTACAATTTGTTGTATTGCGTTTTGTGCTCACAACTTTACAGTAGTTGGGGCCTCCTTTTAAGCATAACAATGCCTGTGCCAGGAGACTCCGCTCTTTCTAAATGTATATTATCTTAGATATAAAAATGAATTGCTGTTCGTTAGTCCCGCTAAAACTAGAGTCTGTCTTATTACAGAATAAATAACCACGCATCCGCACATTGTTTATCCAGTGACTAAACATTTTTATACCACAGAAGCGTGTTTAGCACTAAACACCCTGATTTATACACTGTCCAAGTTAGACAAGCTAGACCCCTAGTATATCTTAAATATGTTTAACTTAACATCAGAAATAATATCGATTTGACAAAAAATTATAATCAAGCGCTTTAGTATAACAGGTAATTATTTATTTGTTTTTATACAGGGTGTAAAAAAAACCTTAACGAAGCCGTCAACCACGCGTTCAGTACATCAAACCAAATCTTATGAAAAATAAATGTTGGCTGGGAAACAACTTTTATTTTTTGACATCAAAAAAAATAATTTAATTCCAACCCGCAATGTACAGCGCGCACGCGGAAAAGTCACTGCGGGGCGTGTTGCTTTACGCCGCCGCGACGCGGTTCGGTAGTGTGCGCTGTTCATTGCGGAGTGTGCCATTTGGAGGCTTTTTATGAAAGAACTAGTGAAAATTTGTATCATGTTTCTTTGGAAAAAAGTTCAGTTATAACGGACAGAAGTCATTTCTGTAAAAATCATCAATTTTTTTTTCAAACTTTAACCATCAATATCTCAGTAACCGTTAACTTCCCAGGTATGGTGTAAAGGAAAAAAATGATCGTAACAGTTGGTAGAATATGTGGTATTCGGCTTCGTTAAGGTTTTTTTTACACCCTGTATGAACGATTTTATAACGATTTATTACATTATTATGCTGAAAAGGGATAATTAATTTCTAACAATTATTGTATTCTAATGTCCTCTATTTGACATAAGTTCGTTTTTTTTAACTTATTTAAATTCGAATTTATTTTTAAAATTCCTACCAACAAAAAAAAATCTTCCTGCTTAGAACGATTATTTTCTATGAATTGAATGAATGGTGAGTGAATGATTGCGGTTAAAACGTGATTAACTAGTCATTGTTGTGTGACAAGACCCTGCCTAATATTTTAAATTAACCATAGATATTCACACCACTGAGACTGTGTTTGAAACTGAGGAAAATAGATTTTAAATTTTTTGTATTTTTTTTTATTGGCTCAAAACATGGTTCGAATGAAAGTTGAAAGATCGTGTAGGCAAAATAGGCTGGAAGTTAAAGATGAGTTTGTTTCAGTGAACGAGCTACCAGTACTGAAGGCCGACGCCCTCAAATTCCTCATGACCTTCCGAACGCTGCTGCCCAAAGAGTTACTGACCAACGCTCTGCCCCTGATTGTATGTATTATTTTTATTAAGTAGTAAAGTGTAGATATTGTTTCGACTGTAGTAGACCTGTTGTCAATGTGAAAGAATGCAATGCAATGTTGAATTATTTTTTCTGTAGACTTAAGCCTGTCTTTCCGTCCGTATGTCCGTTGTTGTCCGCGGTTTACTCACAGACTATAAGTGGTAGAGAGCTGTAATTTGGTATGAGTATGTACATATATCAATAATTGCAAAAAATTCGTAGAAAAAATTTTTGATTTTTTTTTAGTTATCGCCAGTACAAGTAAAGTGGGAGTTATTTTTTTTTCTCCACTAACCCATCATGTCGTTGAATAGGTATTTTTAAAACATTATGAGGTTTAGCATGCCATTTCTCGATTTAGGGGTCTGTTTCTTGTTTTTAGGGGTTCCTACCCCCTCCCCTTTATATGAGGATTCGTAAAAAAATATGTACACAAATAAAAATTTCATATGATTGAAAATTAGTTGACACTTGTCCTATGTGGGCTCGTTTTTAGATATTTGTGAGTGTGAACTGAGAGTTGGCACTTGCAACTACGGAACCCTACAATGCGCGTGGCCCGACACGCACTTTATCGTCGACGAAGTCGTTAGCTAACAAAACTTAATTATTTTTAGGTGGCCCACGTATCGGCACGTGGCGTAGTATGCACCTACGCAGCGTGCACGGTGGAGAAACTGATCGCCGGTAACATGGTGACTGGGGGGGCTCTGCTGCCGCACGCGCCCGCCTTACTGGCCGCCTTGTTCGCGGCGCTAGGAGACGGGAGCGACCCCGCCGCGCACAACGAGTACGTGATGAAGGGTGAGTGGCACTAGCGATCAACACGCGCACTAGCGACCAACGTGCGCACTAGCAACCAACTGGACTGCTCGGGACCAACGCTTGTGCCTCTAAGCTAGGCGGCTTCGGCTGACAAATCAGCAATCGTAATATATCTAGGTTATTCCTTTTTCTGTGTCTAAAATAAATAATAAATAAATAAATATTTCACAACAATCACACCAATTCTCTTGTCCCAAATTACGAGTAAGCTACGATGCTTGTGTAATGGGTACTAAACAACGGATAAACATACTTAAATACTTTTTTCTTTTTGTAAATAAATACATGTTATACATAGAAAATACCCAGACCAGTACAAACACACATGTTCATGCACACTTTTTGAGTTTGATTACGGTTCTCGTACATCATCATCAGCCTATATACGTCCCACTGCTGGGCACAGGCCTCACCTCAACTATGAGGTGGTGCGAGCCATACTCTACCACGCGGGCTCAGTGCGGATTGGTGGAGGGGTGTGTGTAAGGTAAGTGACCAACCTTACTGTCAGATGTTCTTAAGCCACCCGAGGGCCTCCAACCAGGCTTAACGACTAATATCTATCGATATTAACCGGGACCAACAGCTTAACGTGCCTTCTGAAGCACGGAGATGCTTGTAAATAGACGTCACTTATGTGGTCAGAATGGTCACCCATCCCAAACATGACCGCGCCGTAGGTTGCTTAACTTTTGGTATCACTACCAAAGCGCTGCAGCCACTGCGCCACAAGCACCTCGTACAAATCAGCCAATTATTCCATATTTCTATGTCTAAAATCTTTTCTCCATCCACAGCGATCCTCCGCACTCTCTCCTGCCTACAAGACGCAGCCCTGCCGTACCTCGGCGAGGCGCTGCCGAAACTGGCACATATGCTGTCCGTGGTCGCGAAGAACCCGAGCAAGCCGCACTTCAACCATTACCTGTTCGAGACGCTGTCACTCGCCGTGTCGTGAGTATTGCATATTGGTTTTGTTAGTAAGTTAGCGTTTTCCTGCAGAATTCGTCGTATCTATCCAACTCATTGACTCAAATTGACACCTTTTTAAATATTTAAAATGTTTTACATAACCATCCCAATTTTTTTTTGTCCATCAGAAACATATGGTTTGTTCTACTACCTCTATATTAAAAAAAAAATTGGTTGCCTGTAAAGTCGGTATACGGGCGAAAGTTTTACGTGACAACGACTTTGAGTGGTAAAATAATTTTAATGTGAATATTCATTCGTATAACATGAACCGATGTGTATGCCTATCTCTCTCACTCTCTCTCTCTCGCTCTTAGGCGGGTTAACTGTGCTCGAGTGGAAGGGACGCGTGCCTTTCACTTTTTATGTCTGTCTCACTCGCTCTTAGGTGGGCTAACCATGCCCGAGTCGAAGGGACGCGTGCCTCTCACTCGCTCTCATTGTGAGCGCGGAAAGTGAGCGGAGCGTAACGCAGTTTCTTGAAGTGTCACCCGGCAAACCAATTTATAAGACGTTGTCACGTCAAAAAGACACACTAAAACAAATAATAATCACATTTTACATTTTAATGATACAACTCTAAAAGAAGTAGTTAAGTGAAAAACTGCAAAAAAAAATATTTTTTAAGGTTCCGTACCTCAAAAGAAAAAAACGGAACCCTTATAAGATTACTTTGTTGCCCGTCCGTCCGTCTGTCAAGACCGTTTTTCTCAGGAACGCGTGGAGGTATCAAACTGAAATTTCTATATGATACTTAAGTCTACTGTCCCTGGAAGCTGTAGAAAAATCAACCTTCTAAGCCAACGCAATCAAAAGATACAGCCATTTAAGCCGCAAATTTTCGAAACTCGCACGGGAATCAAAACCTACAGGGTACTTCCCGTAAACTTAGAATCTTGAAATTTAGTACGAAGTCACGTCTTATAATACAGATATAGGAAAAATTACGAAAACCGTAAGTTTTCAGTTCCGTCATATAAAAAAAAAAATTTGAAAAATATTTTTGACAATTTTGAAAATTTCAAAGTTACTACTCCTTATCTACAGGTTTGTACGGAACCCTCGGTGCGCGAGTCCAACTCGCACTTGACCGTTTTTTTTAGATCTTGGACATTGTTCTAATTTCTAATCGAAATTTAATCGAAAATTAACGATCCGCCTGTCATATTTTCGATCAAAAACAATATATATTTTTGCAATAGGCTAGGCGACACCACCAATCGTTGACATACTTTTTATCATCTGTCAAAACGGTCTGCCTCCATAGATTGTGTATGGGAATACATGAACGTGACGTAACGGTCATGTAACAGAAATCGGAGTCAATTGACCGAATATTTACTGAGTTTTGTGTGTTTAAAAATTGGTTTCTACAGCTTTTTGGAAATAAACTGGTTGTATTAACTTCATAGGGCCTATGTTTTTTAAACGCCATGGTATTGAAAATATTTAAGATAGGTTTCATCATGACAAAAATTTATATAAATCCGGTTTTTTGGGTATGCGAGCATTTGAAGTTTTTTTAAAATAAACGTCTAAAAAAATCTTTTTTTTCATAAAAATACATTTTTTTACCCAAGATAGTTACTTTTTTGCGGACTATTTATTATTTCATGGTCATCGCCAGGTATTATATATATACAGGCATACTGTTTTTTTTATTTCAAAGAAATAGACCCATTATTTTGGAAGAAATCAATACTTTTGACATAGAGTCCTTAATGAAACATGAAAATCTTAAAATACCAATAAATCCTACAATAATTTTTTATATTTTTTTTAATATTTTTTTAGTCAATGATTCATGGTCTAGTTTCATCCCCTTTCGGGATTGCACTTTATCCAGGAACACACTGTATAAAAAGCAATCGGCCCACCTGAATTTTCCTATGCGTCATTTTCCCGCGGTAAAAAGTAGCCATGTCCTCTCTCGGGTATCAAAATATCTCCAGACCAAATTTCATCTAAATTAGTTCATTAGTTTAGGCGTGATTGGGTAATAGACAGACAGACAGAGTTACTTTCGCATTTATAATATTGGTATGGAATGTATTGTAGTATTGAATGCGCAAATGAGTGCGTGAGTAAGGCGAGGGCTCGAGATTTTAGGCATTATGATCGCGCAAACTGTCATGACAGCGAGCGCCCGAATTTTTGAGCTTTAAGTTTATCTTAGAATACCAAAAATTAATATTGAATTAAATAGTTAATAGTCAACTCACGGGAAGATGGAGGATAAATCAAATTATTTTTTTATGTAAATAAAAATTAATTGCCGGTATGTATGTACGCGCATAACTTCAGACCGACTGCACAAATTTAGATGATTCTTTTTTATGTGTTCCTTATTGTCAGAACAAGGTTTTCATGACAATTTTTTTTTAAACTATGTTATTTTTACATTTAAATAGGTAGTAAATCGAGGGTGTAAGAAATTATGCAAAAATTGCGAAAACAATAATAATTTGACTAGTGGTAGTCAAATTATTATGTCTCACACAACCAGCAAAAAAAAACTAAAAAGGCATAATTTCCTCCGGGTCCGTAGTGACTCACTCTCACCTCACCTCACTTTGATGGTGTTGCTAACGCATCGTCTTTCCAGGTTGGTGACCAAGTCGAACCCCGCCGCTATCTCCGCGTTCGAGGACGCGCTCTTCCCGATCTTCCAGGAGATACTGCAGAATGATGTTCAAGGTAAGTAGATGATGAATTGATTAAGATTTCGATCTTTTCCTTAAATGGCTATTATTATTATTATTGGGTTTATCGCCTTATCGCCAACTCGACCAAGTTTGATCTATTGTGGAAGCCCTTTGTATTTACAGTTCACTGCTTAGTCCCGTTGAGTCTATAAATTGCCAGACTCTTTGGAGCGTGACTTCTGTTATCTCATCCGGGCGCATGATGTGCCGCCCGAGATGGATACTTCTTTTGCTCATAAGCGGGCCGCATGAGCAGAGAATATGCATGGCCGTTTCCTCCTCTGTGTGGCAGAATCTGCACAGAGCGTCTTCTGTCATATTCAATGGCTAAGTGTTTGTTCATATAGGGCGCGGACGCGAGCGCGAGCTTGCTACTTGGTCTAAGTACACGTCTAAGTGCACGTGCGTTTCGTACGTGAATACTTGGATATCACTTCATACGTTTGATATTTGTTATGTATGCTTAAATAAGTATGTCTTTGACCGGTAATAAATCAGTGCGTTGACAGCCGTCTCGAGTATCACTTATCTCCCCTGCGTCCGAATATTTCCCAATATTACGTGACCGCGCCTCCCCCGCGCCCGTGAGAGTACGTGAAGCATTAGAATTTAAGTGCTTATGTTAACTGTGATTGAAAGTTAACTGAACTGTGTCATTTTGTCAAAATCAGGCACAACGTTTCTTTTATGTGCAAAACTTAGACTGCATTCGAGGATTATCGATATTTAAAAACAGGCTCCCCCGCATCGGGATCATTATGGATATTCAAAAACAGGCCCCCCTTACTCTCTACGCCGTTGTCCGCAGTTTCGGATGTAGCCAGCCCTAACACTCTTACAGGCTGACGGTACATGCCAACATGCTCGCTAGACCCGAAAATAAGAACGAAACGTTGCGGAGTACGGCCTCATTCTCTAAACGTAATTTGTTATTCAGTACTGCATTCCATGTGTTGGGCGGCGCCTTGGTGCTGCCACTCAACAGACTTGTTAGGTCTTGGTCTTGATAAATGAGAGATCATAACTTGTTTATTTCTTGTTACACGAGTTCACAATTGAGTCGATAATACATGAATAAATTAAAATTACTAACGCTAAACGCATGAAATATAAAACCGCTAACGCGTTGACATACTTTGTGCTGTGTAAATCGTACATCATGTCTTGATGAACATGTCGTATCAATGCAACAGGTATCAGAGGCGTTACTTTTATAATGGTAGGGTAGTAGGTATATTTATAATGGTAGGGTAGATACTTTCAAATATTTTTTTATTTATTATACGGAGCTATCCAGACATTTGACCACAATCTCACCTGATGGTACGTGGCGATGTGGCCGAAGATGGATCATGTCTGTCTAGAAGCAGCCTATTCACTCTTTTCTTGTAGTGTACTTTATTTATTTAAATAACCACGATATTTGATTTCAGAATTTATGCCCTACGTGTTTCAAATGCTGTCTCTCCTGCTCGAGCTGCGCGGCGCGAGCGCTGCGACAGCGTCGGGCGACAGCGACGCGTACGGCGCGCTGCTGCCGTGCCTCGTCGCGCCCCCGCTGTGGGAGCGCGCGGCGAACGTGCGGCCGCTAGTGCGGCTCGTGTGCGCGTTTATCGCTTACCGGGGGCAGTTGGTGCTGCAGTCTGGGCGACTGGTGAGTGTGTGCGACGCGTACGGCGCGCTGCTGCCGTGCCTCGTCGCGCCCCCGCTGTGGGAGCGCGCGGCGAACGTGCGGCCGCTAGTGCGGCTCGTGTGCGCGTTTATCGCTTACCGGGGGCAGTTGGTGCTGCAGTCTGGGCGACTGGTGAGTGTGTGCGACGCGTACGGCGCGCTGCTGCCGTGCCTCGTCGCGCCCCCGCTGTGGGAGCGCGCGGCGAACGTGCGGCCGCTAGTGCGGCTCGTGTGCGCGTTTATCGCTTACCGGGGGCAGTTGGTGCTGCAGTCTGGGCGACTGGTGAGTGTGTGCGACGCGTACGGCGCGCTGCTGCCGTGCCTCGTCGCGCCCCCGCTGTGGGAGCGCGCGGCGAACGTGCGGCCGCTAGTGCGGCTCGTGTGCGCGTTTATCGCTTACCGGGGGCAGTTGGTGCTGCAGTCTGGGCGACTGGTGAGTGTGTGCGACGCGTACGGCGCGCTGCTGCCGTGCCTCGTCGCGCCCCCGCTGTGGGAGCGCGCGGCGAACGTGCGGCCGCTAGTGCGGCTCGTGTGCGCGTTTATCGCTTACCGGGGGCAGTTGGTGCTGCAGTCTGGGCGACTGGTGAGTGTGTGCGACGCGTACGGCGCGCTGCTGCCGTGCCTCGTCGCGCCCCCGCTGTGGGAGCGCGCGGCGAACGTGCGGCCGCTAGTGCGGCTCGTGTGCGCGTTTATCGCTTACCGGGGGCAGTTGGTGCTGCAGTCTGGGCGACTGGTGAGTGTGTGCGACGCGTACGGCGCGCTGCTGCCGTGCCTCGTCGCGCCCCCGCTGTGGGAGCGCGCGGCGAACGTGCGGCCGCTAGTGCGGCTCGTGTGCGCGTTTATCGCTTACCGGGGGCAGTTGGTGCTGCAGTCTGGGCGACTGGTGAGTGTGTGCGACGCGTACGGCGCGCTGCTGCCGTGCCTCGTCGCGCCCCCGCTGTGGGAGCGCGCGGCGAACGTGCGGCCGCTAGTGCGGCTCGTGTGCGCGTTTATCGCTTACCGGGGGCAGTTGGTGCTGCAGTCTGGGCGACTGGTGAGTGTGTGCGACGCGTACGGCGCGCTGCTGCCGTGCCTCGTCGCGCCCCCGCTGTGGGAGCGCGCGGCGAACGTGCGGCCGCTAGTGCGGCTCGTGTGCGCGTTTATCGCTTACCGGGGGCAGTTGGTGCTGCAGTCTGGGCGACTGGTGAGTGTGTGCGACGCGTACGGCGCGCTGCAATATGGATGATTGGTGAATTTGTTTGTGTGAGGCGCCTGAACGTCTAACGCAATTGACATGTACGATGCGCCCGAGGCCTCGAATCGATCGAAGAGATCGCGAAATCATTCTAAAAGTGACATTAAAATCTTAAATACAACTCTGGTATCAATCAGTATCAGTTTTATGAATATATTTATTTGCTCAAAACATGGTAAATTTGATAACAGAATTTCATCTTAGACCATTTGATATAAGCGGCATGCAAAAATGAAATATATGAGTTAAAGTTAAACAATTAATTAATTTCACTATACACTACACATTTTTACTATTTTAACATTGCAGATAACATTTATTCATGACCATATATATATAATTAATACATACATACATATATATATATATATATATATATATATATATATATATATATATATATATATATATATATATATATATATATGTATAATACATAAATATATATATAATATACATACTCAATATAGTTCAGTAATATTTATTCATGTCACAATAATGATTATTAATATTATAAATTAATCATGTCACAAATTCAGTCATATTATAAAAACATTCTTGTAGGACATATTTACGTAATTTTGTCAAAAATATATTTTACGAAAGCTGTGTCATAAAGGCATTTTATCGTAAATTTTTACTGACATGGCCTGGCAGTTTTTATTGAAAAATGCACTATTGTTAGGAACTTGCAATCTATAAATATATCTCTGGCGTAATCTTAAATCCAGTTTAATATATTTTTCAAATAGATCAGGATTTTTCCTAACAAATACTCCAGTCTCTAAGATGTAAAGCCCGACTAGAGTTATAAGATTTAGCTGCTTAAATAAAGGTCTACAAGATTCCATTGGCCCTGCACAACAAATTGCCCTGACGCATTTTTTTTTTATCAAAAATACTCTATACGCTCTCTCTCTATGTCACTTGAGTTACCCCATATTATGTGACCGTACCTTAATGTTTTGGACGCATATCCATGATAATTATGCAGTCAGTGCAGTTTCCTCTCCTGCTAGAAATCGTAATTTTTAAGTGCGTGAACAAAATTACTTAATCTTTTACACAAGTCGTCAATGTGGGGTTTCCAGCTACAGTGTTTGTCAAGGCTGATACCCAAAAACTTTGCCTCATTAACTTCATCAATTGCTATGTTCTGACTTGTGACATTTAGCTTTGGGCGGTTTGCATTGTTTATATTATATCGTTCAATCTTTTGTTTCAGAATGCCATGTTGGGAGTCTTCCAGAAGTTGATCGCTTCTAAAACGAATGACCATGAAGGTTTCTATCTGGTGCAAACGATGCTGTACAAATTCGGAGAGTAAGTATTTTGTTGACGCCAGTTTGAGATATTCCCCTCAAATTCTTCCCGAAATATATCACGAAACATATTACGTACTTAATTACGCATTATTATCTGGTTTTCGTGACGTCAAATGCCGAGAAACAAATGTGTCCCCATAAAAGATTACCCTGAGGTATAGGTACTGATATCACGACGAAATTAGATGCCTTTAATGAATAAAAATTAATTATCATTATGATATTAACAGGCCAGTAATGCAAGAGTACTCGAAGCAGATCATGACACTGCTCTTCACGCGGCTCTCGTCGTCTAAAACGACCAAGTACGTGCGCGGGCTCATCGCGTTCCTCGGCTTCTACGCGGCGCACTTCGGCGCTGACAAGCTGATAGACCTGGTCAACTCGGTGCAGAACAAGTTAGTTATATGGTCATTCAATTCTCACTCATTATCTCGTGTTTAACAAATCATGACACTAATAGTAATTAGTGATCTATATCCTAACCACATTTCGATAACGGTGGCCCATCTCTACAGAGATTAGCCAACGCAGGAGATGTTATAGTGCACGTGTGTGCAATACACTGATGCACTTTCTGTTCTTAAGCTTTATATAATTCGGTAAGAGGGCAATCCAAAATGATCAGAGTGATCAAGCGCAGGACTAACGGGTTAACGTACTTTAACGGGTTAACGTGGCACGGGGGAGCAACACCGCTAACTTCGCAGTTCCGAGCTGTTTCTGAGAAATCTATGAAGTAAGATAAGTCTGATAGACCGTGTCAACTCTGTGCAGAACAAGTAAGTTGATGTTTATTCAGTATTGAATGAGTATTCATTCACTCATTCAACCACAAACTCAATGCAGGCCGCTGACAACGGATCAACCTGGATTGTTTTTGAGAGGGAGGCCTACGTGCAGCACTAGACGTCCTACGGTTGATTATGATTATGGATTCTGTGCAGAACGAGTAGTTGAATGGTCATTCAAAACTCATTCACTCGTTCAAGTAAATCATGACACAAAGTGCTTGCACATATAGGAACGCGTGGGCGCGGACGCGAGCTCAGTACTCAAACCGCACGTGCGTTTCGTACGTGAACTCTTGGATATCACTATATGTTTGACATTTCGCGACTGCGTCGGTGAATCTACGCGAACAAGCGTTTATACTAAAAATAGTGTCTCAGCCGAATTTCGACTGTGGCGGTCAATCTTAACACAGATTACTATACCAATTGAGCTACCGTGGCACTTACTCATCGGTCCGAATTTCTTTATGTGCTTCTTAGGCGGCAGCCAGTCATGATTCATCACTGTTGCAGTCAGATACCTACAACATCCGAATGAAACAACTTTTCAGCTGTTTTATTCAATCAATCAAAAGGCAATCACCACCGGTAAAGTCAATACGACATTACCGATCAGATCAGGCACAGGACTTCAATAAATAAACCAGAAAGAAAGAAAGTCATTTCATGATCAATTTGTCAGTTATGAAATTAACTACTTAACACTAAATAACTTACACAAATGTAATTTTTTTAGCATGTTCGCGATGTACGTGGAGCGGGTGCTCCTAACCGACCTACAGAAAGTGAGCGGCGCACTGGAACGCAAAGCAGCCGCGGTGGGATGCGTCAAGCTGCTGTGCGACTCGCAGCACTTTACACGAGGCTCGCTCACTCAGTACTGGCCGAAGCTCATGCAGGTATTATCATTTAATACCTCTCCTTGTTACTACAAGCATTTATTTAGTTTCACCTGCAATGTCGTGATTAGGGCGACGGGAAATAAGGTACTAACTGCGGTGTAAGAAGCATTTATAAATAATAAATATTTCGCAACAATCACACCAATTCTCTAGTCCCAAATTAAGCTACGAGGCTTGTGTTATGGGTACTAGACAACGGATAAACATACTTAAATACTTTTTCCTTTTTTTAAAAAAATACATATTATACATAGAAAACACCCAGACCAGTACAAACACACACATGTTCATGCACACATATGTTTGTACTGAGCGGGGATCGAACCCGCGACCCTTGGTTTTAGAAGTCCGACATGAAGACCACTGAACCAATCGGTCGTCAAATAATTGTAATGCGTTTATATACTAAAGATGGGGAAGAGTGTGTGCGTGTTAGTTATACGGTAACAGCACACTACACACCTGTCCCGCGTCTGTTTGTCTGCAATCAAATCTTGAGAGGTAAATTTTACCTACCCGTAAATTCCCGATAGAGCTGAATATTTGTATACACGTTTGTTTTAGATGACATTACACAATGTGGGTATAAAAGTTTATTGAAAAATTAAATTGTGCTTGTCTTCTGTTATAAATCTACATTAGGAGTACACCCTGTGCTTCATTCAAGTGTCGAAAGAAACTGTTTCAGAGTGTGTGTCACTGTTAAGTAGTTAATTCACTAAGTGGTTCCCTTCTTTTGACGCTGTAGGGAGTGCTTTACGCACCGTCACCTCTGGCGAGGGGCAGGGTGGTGTCTGACTCCCGGCACTCTAAAATGGGCAAATATGCTCCTAAAAAGAACGGGGTATACCCACTTAAACCTCCGGGCTGTTTCGTCAATGGTGTTACGAGTACTAGCTGAAGCCTTGACTTCCGCGAGCTGAGACATTCCCTGCGAAACTGGACCCATAGGATAGTATCTAGAACGAGACCGATATGATGATATTTTGCTTTAGACGAGAAACTCGAAGAATGAGTTTACAAAGAATAACCTAAACCACACAAAATACGTATTTAACTGAAGTGAGACACGTGAGACACGACACGCAGAATCGTTTGAAAAAAATGTAAACTACTATCACTCAAAAATATTAAGTTACGTTATGTGTCTTCTAATTTCAATAGCCTCACGGAGCATACAAGGAAGAAAACGACGTCCTCTTGCGAGGACTTTCGGTTGGTTAAAGCGTAGTTAAATACGTATTTAACTCTCGGTCACACAATATTGTTTTACTAAAATGTTTAATCACATTTTCAAATTCTCAGGCGCTAATCTCGTTGTTCGAGCTGCCGACGGACGAGTCCACGCTGCCCGACGACCACTTCATCGAGGTGGACGACGCGCCCGGCTACCAGGCGCAGTACGCGCAGCTGGCCTGCGCGCGGGGCGTGGCCGACGATCCGCTGGCTAGTAAGTCACTTGTTATTACAAGCTTTTTGACGTGACAACGTCTTATAATTCGATGGAGCCGGCTGCACGCACCAAAAAACATGACGCACGCGGCGTTACCTCGCTCTGAGGCGTTCAATTCAAAGATTGAAGTGCAAGCGAGAGCGCGTAACGAGCGAAAGAGGCAACGTGACAAAGACGTTATCACGTTCAACTATGGTCAGTAAACCGACTTTACAGACAGCCGATTTTTTTTACAAGCTTTTAACCAGCTCTACACGTTGGGCGAACAGTTGGCCGAAAAACCTATATCCCAATGACCTAGAAACTCCAGAACTCCAGGACCTAGAAAAAAAGCGTTTGCCTCAACTTTGATTCGTGCTTTTTCTACTGGCCAGTTGCGTTAGTTTTCGCGCAATAGTGCGGACCCGGGATATAAAGTACAGAAAAAAGAAAGCGACAATAAATCATTTCATACCAATTAAGTAGGCGTAACATCTATGCACATTAACAAACACTATATTAAAAAACTTAAATACTTTTCGTAATAATCAGAAGCCAAAGAATAATACAAGTCGAAATCAAGCTAAGCAAAGCATGCTTCCAATAACATGCCAAGCTGCGAATTTTCATTAAATTAGTGAGGAATTGTGGATGCAGTGTGGGGTGTTTCTTTACCAATGTGTTGTATTCTTGATACATTTTAACAGCAGGATTGTAAAAGGATTTATGAGTCCTCTGTCCCGTGTTCTTCTGTAATTAAATCATATATCTTATGCACGTTTAGTTTTGATGACAATACCCAATTTGATAATAAAAGCTCGTTAAGAAAAATGTTTTTACTTAGCTTGTTTTACCTAGTTATAGTTTTTATTATTGTTAAGCTGGCTCTTAGTATATTATTAGGTCATTTCACATTAGTCTAACTTGTCAAAAAGGAACTCTAAATATTTGTCGGAAATGTACTCCGTCATGCGAATCCATGGCACTTAGTTACCTGTCTAATTTATTTACTCGACTGCCTCGTTGGTGTAGTGGCAATGTTTCTGCCTTACATCAGAGAAGTCTTGGGTTCGAATCCCAAGTCGAGCCAAAATTGTGTCTGAGATTTTCTATCGTACATTTCTCAAAAACAGCTCTGAGTCGGGAAGTTGGCGGTGTTACACCCCGTGCCTCGGAAAGCACGCTAAGTCGTTGGTCCTGCGCCTGATCTCTCTCCGGTCATGTCGGATTGCCGTCTCACCGAACTTTGAGAGTAATGGAACAGTGAGTGCACCTGTGTATTGCGCTCACACTTGTGCACTATAATATCTCCTGCGTTGGCTGATCTCTGTTGAGATTGGCCGCCGTGGTCGGAATCGGCCAGGAGGACTATTATTTAATCCTGTCCCCCCCGCAGGCATCGAAGACCCCAAGCGCTACCTGGCGACGAGCCTGGGCGCCATGTCGCGCGCGACGCCCGGCGCGCTGCCCGCGCTCGTGGCGGCGCTGGGCGAGCCGCACCGCGCCGCGCTGCACGCCTACCTCAACACGTACTCCGTGCAGATCTGCTGAGCCGCCGCACGACGCCGCAAGACCCACTCGCACACTACACACCGGCCCCCACTAGCTACACGACCTGAGCTTAACTTACCTCACTGTCAGTACCGGCGTTCATTTGTCACGAGTCCCAGTTAAGGCAAGCGTCCCTAGGTACGCATCGCACGCAACGAATTAGTTGTTCACCGCGTCCACACTATTGGCAGGGAACGAATTACCGACGCGAGAATCAGCGATCAAATTAACGATTGACACTTTCATTCTGGGTTTTGTAGATCGCAATTTCGTAGAATAGAATAGAATCGTTTATTTGCTCTTGAATATCAGATCTTTAAAATAACGCATATAGTTCTCACATATTCAGCTATATAAAAAGCATGCAAATATTAACATAAAATTGGAAATATATTGTACTCACATTACATATACAAAACAATAGGTAGGTACTATTAAATCAAAATGTCAATATTATTCGTTTGTCATTATACAAAATATCAATATGAATGTCCATAATTATACAAAACATATATAAACGTATGACGTCGTCGATTCTCATCGCAGGTAAGCATGCCGATGAGCGATCCGTACGGTACGGATCAGTGGTGGTCGCTGTTTTATAAGCTTTTATACGTGACAAACCAAAATACGTGCATTGCGTCCGATGCGTGCGATGTCGGCCTGGAGACGCGGGCGCGAACTCACTGCTATGACCGCATGCAACACTTGTATGTCACTTATATGTTTGAAATTTCGCGCCTGCGCCCTCTGTCCTATGTGAACAAAGCGCTATCGTTTTTTAGCTTGTCTGCTTAACGTAACATAAACTTCATTTTAACCAGTTAAAATGCATGCTCTATAGAAAACGTTAAATACATCCAATAAATTTCGCTGATTATTATTCAATTGGGATTAACACTCTCAATGTTATCTTTTCATATTGTATAATTTAAACAATCTTGATGAACTCATCCATGTTAATGTGTAATTTGTAAATTAAAATGTGTGCTTGTTTGTGTGATGAGAATGAAATAGATGTATGTAGTTGTATGAATCGTTTTCGAAATAACATTTGGTATGAAACTGTGTGTGTGTAAATATATTGAAAGATAAGATGTATGTAAGGATAGTTAGTAAATTGATTATTTCTCCCCGATAAAAGATATTGTAAGGGAATTAAATGTGATACTATGATATGTGTATTCCAATCCTTGGTATGTTTTCTATGACGCTGAGCGCCATTTTTTTATGATGTTTGTTAAAAGATGTGTGTACACTGTGAAGTAAATACAATCTTTTTTTATATTACATAAACTTGATGTTCCATGTATGTTTTGTAATTCTCTGAATTTCGTCAATATCTCAAAACAGTGAATTAAATTAATTGTATGTTCAAGTAAAAAAAATATGCATCAGTAATATCAATTGCAATTTTCAAGTCTCATGATTTAGTGCACTATTTGAATATATATTTTTATTTAGAACGAAAGAGACTGATGTTGATTTGAATAATGATTTGTGTTGTTAATTAATGTTTCTGTTTTTTTCCGTGCGGAATACCTTTGCTATTATTTGTATTATACTTCTGTTTCATAAATGCTTGGTTCTTAAATAAGATCTTGTTTGATATTCCCTTTTCTTCACCCATATGATAATGAAACTTCGGCAGTATGTACCCTTAGTTACATTGAGTGAGATGGATATAAAATGTGGGACATCTTAGAATACACCATAATAAGTTTCATAATTCGACCTCAAATAGGGTCAAATGTGACATGGTAATTTTTCATAGTGAAAAATCGTGGCGAAAGAGCGTACTTGAGAAAAACCAAGGCACACATAAATTGTGACATATCTCAAAACGGTGTGCCCTATAGAGTAGAAATAGGTACCGAAATTTAACACCCCCTATTGGTATACGCCCCCAGGAACCCACACTGGATTTTCATTACACCTGAGATAGGGTCAAAATATGAGATGGTTATTTTTAGGGTTCCGTACCTCAAAAGAAAAAATGGAACCCTTATAAGATCACTTTGTTGTCCGTCCATCCGTCTGTCAAGACCGTTTTTCTCAGGAACGCGTGGAGGTATCAAACTGAAATTTCTATATGATACTTAGGTCTACTGTCCCTGGAAGCTGTAGAAAAATCAACCTTCTAAGCCAACGCAATCAAAAGATACAGCCATTTAGGCCGCAAATTTTCGAAACTCGCACGGGAATCAAAACCTACAGGGTACTTCCCGTAAACTTAGAATCTTGAAATTTAGTACGAAGTCACGTCTTATAGTACAGATATAGGAAAAATTACGAAAACCGTAAATTTTCAGTTTCATCATATAAAAAAAATTATGAAAAATATTTTTGACAATTTTGAAAATTTCAAAGTTACTATATAAGAGTTATATACCTACAGGTTTGTACGAAACCCTCGGTGCGCGAATCCAACTCGCACTTGACCGGTTTTTCCTCTTGAGATAGGAAGGACCATAAGAATTCCATAAAAATAAAAAAGGTGTAGATTTAACATTTCATCTGCCTTAATTTAACTCGCTCTCGGGCTTATAAAAACTTCACCTAGACATCAGACATGACAGTAGGATGATCGGGAGTAATTTAAATGAAACGCGACATATTACATAACTTCTGTTTTATTTGAAACGTCACCACAATTAGTATGACACATACAGATGGAAATCTTAACTACAAACTAATGACTTAAACTAACAAATTCAATAAAGACCAATTTCTGTCCGATACTGAAATCGCAAATTTATTTACATTCTAAACACAACTCATAAGATTATCACATCATATAAAAAATTATACGTTCGATTCGTATCGATTTCATTTCATCGATTTATCAGCCTATTTTAAACTTTTTAAGTAAATAAATCGCTTACTAAGTAAAACTAAGTATATAAAAATATTTACAGGGGGAATATAAAATTCTTAAAGCTAACTCTTTTAGTACTTAAGATAAAGGAAATCATCGTCGTTAGTGGGTACAATGCGGACCTTCAGTATCGGTCCAGGCCAGTCAGCCGGTATTAATAGAGGAAAGAATAGATTTGAACATTTAGTTTTCTGATGATTTTGGCGAGCACCGATAGCACCCATTATTATTTTGATGTTGGTAGAATAACCGATAAATTCACTGTTATTTAAGCTAGCAGGTAAAGTTGTTCGATAAAATTATTAGCAAAATTCGGATTTCATACAATAATGTGATAATTACTAAGACACACAGGTGTATTCGATAACAATATACATACAAGTACAGAATTCAGAAACGACTAGTGACTTTATTTAACAAAGCGTTAAAAAAATTGAAGTTTTTGTAGTTTCTCATATGTTTTGTAGATAATGTTTTCCAATACATTTGCAAAAAGACTAAGGTTGATATTAAAAATAAGCATAAAAAAATGTAAACCATCGCTACTCATCCATCACAACCGCCAGACTGATCACAGCTCTTCTTACTTCAACTTTAAATATCTAACAGTAGTAAGTAGTTACTAGATGACTAAATTATAATAACCTACTGGTTTCGGATGGCTTTTAAATCAATGTTCTACGTATCCAAAAACAAAAAAATCTTAATTTTATATATGACAGATAATGAATGCTTTATGTAAACCACATAATTTGCACTTACCAAAACATCTTCACTTGGTAAATTAAAAAAAAAATACAAAAAAAAACTTATGCAAGTATAAACATAGCAAAACAATATTCAAAAAGACCGCGTGTATTTGTGCGTATTTATTTAAACTTAAATCGAAAATATGTCCAATTTCATTAATTACCTATTTAAAAAGTAATATAAAAACTTACTTTCTTGTCACATCATAGGCCTATAAAAAATACATGAAATATTCAATAATTTATTTGACGCTATTTGAATTTTGCTAACTCATAAATACTCATAATTTTAAGATTGTGATCAAAATATGCACAATATTTGATGATCTGCAGTCAGCACACACTTAAAGCGGCCGTCAAAACCAATCTTATCTTTTTACAAAAGAGGAAAACAGCGAATACCCTTAATTTTCATGACACATGGAATGCTGAGCAGTTTGATAGTGTTAAGCATAATATAACTTTCGGATTAGTACAAAAATAAAAATGATCTTAACGATTTAACAATGTCTCACATTGATAATAGACCGAACTTACTTACTTAAATTACGCTACGATAGCCCATAGAAAACATGTAATAACCCCTTAGATGAATATAATCGTGTTTCGTTACAGCAAAAAAAAATGATTTGAAATTTTATTTGGAAAATTTTACATCCAAAACTTATCATAACAGGACGCTGATATCAGCGTACCTTCAGATACTAAATAAACTCAGAAAAAAAACAATAGGTCAAATCATTTGTAAACTTGAGTAAGCAACAATAATAACAATTTCATTTGAAATTGTATGGTGCTTGAATCATAGAACTTGAATTCATATTACGCATTATCTATGGGCATATGTACTTAACATTAATATAATACGTAAACTCCATGGGTTGGCGCAGCACAGGTTCCCTAAATGCAGTGATAGAAGCACAGCGATTATATCCACTAGACCGGCACACATTGAGCAGTATTTACAAGTCTCACAGCTACATAGAGATCAAAAAGGATGGTAAGTAATTGATTTTGAGCTACACTTTTGTTGGTTAGGTTTGTCAATTTTTTTACCCCTCTCAATTCTTTTTATTTTTATCAATGCAATATTATGATGGATGTGCTTAGTTTTAACGGTTACGTATATATGATTTTCGATCGTGTTACGATTTATTATAGTTTTAAATTCTTAATTCAATGATGAGCAACATATTACATTTTAGATACCTATATCGTACTTTAAGTACATAATATATATCGTTTCAAAGGGGTTTCAAGAGTAACGATGTGCCGGCTCGAGTTAAAGTAACGAAGTATCTAAAGCAAGCACCGGTAGAGGTAGAAGGAACGCTATACACACGCAGGCTTATGTACGGTACCGTGAACTTACATACAATCACTCACAAGTTGTATGGAAGTCGAAGTTGTATGAAACAAAAAGCTTGTACTCGGAAAGTTATGGCTCTTACTTTAAATGTACTTTGATCAGTATTAACATATGTTGCAAGAAATTCAACTTCATCCATACAACTTTGTGTTTTAGTTTACATAGAAATATCAGAGTCTAGAACACACTGGTGGTATTTTCAGTACCCTTTATTCAAATACTGGTTGTTCGAGTGTCAGTAAACCACCAGTGTGTACTCATCTCAGTTAAATCTGTAATCTATGGCAACAAATATACATATCAGTGTTTACACTTGGACTTACAGGCCACTGAACACCAAAAAACGAGCCACACCGGGCGTACGTATTGTACCTTGACAGCCGTCTGTCTGTATCTTCTCATTTTCTTTACAATCTGAAAAGACAATAAACTGTATTTGAGGGAAATAAAATAATAAATCAAAAAAACTAAAAAACACGCTTTTATTGCTACTTAAAAAGAGAAAATAATTTCTGAGTACACGGAATTTATATTGCAGTAGAGTAAAATGCGTGGGGTGCACTTTATTATCTATTTAATATTCTGACATCTTGTTTATCAGATAATGTATTAATAATTGCTTCTGTTAAAATGCCAAATGAATATTTGCATGCTATTATTAATGGCTGAGTAGGCCGAATTTTGAAAATTTGTAATAACTTCAGTGTACCCTATTCTAAAGCAAATAAATTATTCTATTCTATTTATGACGTTTTCATACTTTTCTTTTATACGTGTCAATAATAGGATGATTGTCATATACTACTATACCAAGCACCCCACGCTTTTTACTCTACTGTAATATAAATTCCGTGTACTCAGAAATTATTTTCTCTTTTTAGTTATCAATAAAAGAGTGTTTTTTTAGTTTGTTAAACTATTATTTTTTTAGTTAAAACTCTTATCAAATTATTGCATTGTCATCGGTACTTAATACGTATGCAAAGTTTCAAATTTATCCGATTTCTGGAATTTGGTAAATATTGAGCTTAAAAATTCCGTTACATACATTCATACATACACCCCGATCTAATAAAAGCGTGTTAATTAATTAAGTGACATCTATCGGCAAAATACAGAGCTTCAAGTGCAAATCAATTGCATCAGTTAACTAGCATTAGCAGCGACATCTAATGATTGCTATCGAAACTAACTAGCTAAGCGAACGCTAAAGGTTACAAAACTCGAACAATTCAAGAAATTGACTAGATACTTTCGCAATATTTGTGAAAGAGTTGGCGCCGTGCGGTTTCGGCACGGCGCCATCTCTTATTAAAGTATTATTATAAGAAGGCGATTTCAACAATATTAAATTTTTTTTTAGTTAATAAGGATAATGGAAAACTCTTATCAAATTATTGCATTGTCATCGGTACTTAATACGTGTGCAAAGTTTCAAATTAATCCGATTTCTGGTAGTTGGTGAAAATTGAGCTCAGAAATTCCATTACATACATTCATACATATATACATACATACATACATACACCCGATCTAATAAAAGCGTGTTAAAAAATAAGGGTTACAATATTGACTACTATTCTTGAGATAAGTTGCTAACTGGTTAAGCGGATTTATGGGTTGGATAAGCGTTACTGTTTGTTTCTAACGAGACTCGATTTTAATAGTAACATGTTAGGCCGTTGGATAAAGACAAAAAAACAGGCTAAATTCGCAAAGCGTGATGTAGTTCTGCATTTTTGGTATGTTATATGGGTCTGTTAGGGTAGTGTGAATTCAAATTTGCAACTTCGAAAACCTTGTGGAAACTTCGAAAATCGAGAAAAACTTCGAAATTTTGGGACTTTTTTCACTTTTTACTCTCTAGGGCCAAAACTATACATTTATTGCGAATGATGTTTTCTACACTTATAAACTGTATTAAATTACCTACAATTTGAGCCTGATTGCAGCTCTATTGACTTCATAGGAGTCAAGCTATGGTACTTCGAAGATGACCGATTTTTCTCGAACATTGCATTTTTCAGATTTTACTCATTTATAACGCGAAATATTGGCAAAACCACTTATCCTACAAAGAAAAAATACTTAAAATGTTTTGTAGTTTATTTATTTAGCTTTTATAAGAGCCCAAAACGAAGTATGTTTGACTAACAGTTCACTTACAATCTCAAAAAAAACGAAATGAATGTAAAATGGCTTATATAGGCAGAAGACTCAATGTATACAGGGTTATTGGAAATAAGTAAGACCGGAATCTAATTATTATATTATATATTGTAATCTAGTCATTTGCAACAATATTGACCCCAAAAGTAATAGAACCTCTCCGTCCATATCAAAAAGACTTCTAGATCGTAGTCCTTTCTTTTGTCTTTGTTGTGTGTTTATGTGGATAAATGGCGTGAAGTTCACCAATGTAATATTGAGGTTAACTTTAATGGTTTTTTTACTCATTTGACTCGATCATTCCATTCCGAATATCAATAACATAAGCTGGGAGTACCTCCACGCGGTGAAGGCGGTAACAGTGTAAGCTGGCTAAAACTCCCATTTTCTGACCAATTATGCCTTCGGGCTTATGTTTATTGTAGGTAAATTACGCACAGGAGCGAAATTGGAAGTAGCCAACCCGGTAACGCAGGGGAGCAGCCAACTAGCATTCATAATACGAGAAAAATGTCGATTCCTGCAGGAGTATGTTTTGTTTGTAGGCTGGTGCTAGATGAAGGTACTAGTACTACAGTCAAGAAACGTGGAATCAAGTCGCTGATTACAGCGAGTGGCAAACGTGGCGATAAAGAAAATGAAAACTTTTTAAAAGGGTTGGACGAAGTTGTGGTTCACGATATTTGCCGAAAGCGGTATACAGCGAGTCATAATGTTGATGCATGTGTTCGTCGTGGAGGTGACAAGACCCTAGAACCCCAACCATCCACAACACATACAGATATTGCGGAAACTAGCGAAAAGTGTCTGGTGGCTCTTTACGGAGGCGTTGCAGGTACTCACACACTGCACGACCTGAGGTTCCAGTTGTTTGTAAAGACAGCGGCCAGTGCAAAAGTAAATCTGGCACGTTTACCCTCTACTACCGAGGCTTCTTCTTTTCATGCGTTTCGCACCTACCACCAAGTGCAAAAGTGGCTGGGGGTAGAAAAGGATCCCACCAAGTGGGGTTGGGAAATCAGCTCCCGCGGCCTAATCCCTATTACAACAAACAAAGAGCCAGCTCCTACACAGCTTCTAAAAATGATAGCGTGCAAATGCAAAAAGGGATGTAGAGGGGCATGCAGTTGTTTAAAAGCTGGACTGAAATGCTCGGCTCTCTGTTTGAATTGCGGAGGAAAGTCTTGTAATAACGTCGCTTTTATTTCTGTTAACGAAGACAGCGATGATTCTGAGGAAAATGACGAAGGACGAGAAGAGAAAGAAGAACACGAGTGCGTTCTTTTTAATCTTCCTCAAAATGAAAATCATCCTGATGAAAAGGAATCCCAACCAAAGAAAAAACGACGATTGACTAAGAATAGTTCATAATCAATCGCCGTTTTTTCGGTTAATCACCATTGATTTCATGTTTTGCCGAGAACTAAGATTCCTAACTTTGAGCGAGATTATTGCAAATGACCGGGAATGTCACTATTTTTAACAATCCGGTCAAATTTCCACTAACCCAAAATGAAATGTATGTAATTTTAGCCTTTTGTCTCTTTAACCAATTTTACCTTTTTGAATTTTTTTTTAAATTGTGAGTGAACTGCTAGTCTCACATACTTCGTTTTAGGCTCTAATAAAAGTTTAATAAATATACTACAAAATATTTCAAGCAATCTTCCTTCGTAGGGCAAGTGGTTTTGCCAATATTTCACGTAATAAGTGAGTAAAAGCTGAAAAATTCAATTTTCGAGAAAAATCTATCATCTTCGAAGTGCCATAGCTTGACTCCTATGAGGTCAATAGAGCTGCAATTAGGCTCAAATTGTAGGTAATTTAATACAGTCTATAAGTGGAGAAAACGTCATTCGCAATAAATGTATAGATTTGGCCCTGGAGAGTAAAAAGTGAAAAAAGTCCCAAAATTTCGAAGTTTTTCTCGATTTTCGAAGTTTCCACAAGGTTTTCGAAGTTGCAAATTTGAATTCACACTACCCTAATAGACCCATACAACATACCAAAAATGCAGAACTACATCACACTTTGCGAATTTAATGTCTTTATCCAACGGCCTATGTAGATAGATTCTAGATTTATATAAAGGCACTCCCTCTTCCTTTATTTTCATATATGCTAGGATTGCTGGGACGGCATTCCGATATCACCGGAGATCCACTTATGTGTACTTGAAACTGCGGGTAGGACAAGTTCTTAAAGTTCTTACATACAGGGTGTAAAAAAAAACTTACCGAAGCCGAATACCACATATACCTACCAATTATTACGATTATTTCTTTCCTTTACACCATACCTGGGAAATCAACGGTTACAAACGTATTGAAGGTTAAAGTTTGAAAAAAAATTATGATTTTTAAATGTCTTCTGTCCGTTATAACTTATAACTTAACTTTTTTCCAAAGAAACATGATACAAATTTTCACTAGTTCTTTCATAAAAAGCCTCAAAATGGCACATTCCGCAATGAACCGCGTCGCGGCGGCGTATAGCAACACGCCCCGCGGTCACATCTCCGCGTGCGCGCTGTACATTGCGGCAATGTTTTTTTTTTAATGTCAAAAAATCAAAGTTGTTTCCCAGCCATAATTTATTTTTCATACGATTTGGTTTGATGTACTGAACGCGTGGTTGACGGCTTCGGTAAGGTTTTTTTACACCCTGTATACAGTGTGACTGTTAATTAGTAGCAGAGCTGTTAGGGGGAGATAGTGTAGGATTATTGCTACTTCATACACCTGCATCTCACCTAATCCTTGTTGTGGAACTGGCGGATGCAGAGCGCGCAGGACCAGGAGCCCTCGGGCGGCGCGCGCAGCGGCGGCGCCAGGCAGTACATGTGGTAGCCGCGGTCGCAGTCGTCGCAGAACAGCAGCTGGTCCTGCACACACGCGCACACACGTTACACTCCGCCCACACGCTGTCCCTAGCACTAGCAGCACTCCACTCACGTCGTTGTCGCTGTTCCCGCAGACGGAGCAGCACTTGCACTCGATGCACTGCCAGCGGTACTTGCGCACCGACACGATCATGTTCGCCGTGAACTGCAGGCACGTCGGGTGCCCTGCAACCACACGATTGTGTTACAATATACATATACACAATATCAGTCGTACATTTTACTTAAAGCAATAATAAAGGGTATCCCATGATTTGTAAAAAAAAAAGGTTGTCGGCGCTCATCTATTGTATGTAAAAATGAATTCCTGTTCGTTAGTGTCGCTTAAACTAGAGAACAGCTGTACCGATTTTGCTAATTTTGGTTTTGAATTATTTGTGGAAGTTTAGAGAAGCTTTAAACGGTGAGAAAATATAGAAAAAATAATAAAATATCCTAAACCAGCGGGCAGGACAATGTCTGTCGGGTCCACTAGCAAAGTATAGAAATCGGCTTCAAGGACTAGCGTCTAAAAATGGTTGGTAAATCGGTGAAGTTTTCTTTCTTCACACGGCCACATAAGACATCTTTATGAATGTCGTCTAACGTGAAAATTAGAGACGGAAATATAACGAAAAACTTCTGAATCTTCTTTAAGTTATCTGACATAGCAGTTTCATAAATTAATCCTGAGAAACCCTGTGTTGGGGGGTGCTTTGCTTACACAACTGGATAGGCTAAGCACCGATGCAGAGGTATTATAACTACAAAGCAGAAAACATACACAAAATATTTCACATATTGTTAGGCACATAAGATTTTCTTACCTTTTTATAATCTTCTTTAGCACCATGTTAACTGTGTCAAATAAAAAATTAAGGGAAAATATAATGTGCCGAACAATAGTGAAAAATAAAGAATAAAACAAAAACGACACTGAGCATAATTAAAGTACGTGAAATGATAAGTTTCCGGTATCAGAAAATGTCGCTAGGAAGTGCACTGTAACTTCACTATTCTTCAGCACAACGAATGAAACCAAGCCACTTGGAAATATGCAGTTTAATGTTTATAAAACGGCCACGATACACAAAATAAGAAGATAATTAAACATCTGTTTCCACAGGCTGAGAAAACAGCAATCCTTTTAAAAACATTGAATAACTAACGCGTCTCTGCAAGCATACAGAAAAACAATCAAATTTTAACATTTATCAAAGAAAGCAAATTTATTTATTATTTATCTTCGAAATAATGTCCATACCGTGGAAACTGTAACTTTAGGAACACCCGGTGTCAAAATATCAAATATACTAGAGACCAAAGTGTGCCTACATTTTATCCTGAGGTAAGCTAAGTTTTCGATAAAATATAAATCATCTTGTCAACATTCTTTGGGCGTCGCAAAATATGCACTTCCTTGATAGCATTTTTTGATATGTACTTTGGAATTAAAATAACAGCTAATTTATATATATTCGAGATACACAAGATAACTATAATATAACAAACTATTATAACATTATTGGCGCCAACCCGACATAAACATAGAAACTATAATATGAAAATTTTCTTTATATTATTCCACAAAATCGTCAATAACAAACTAAGCCTAATCAATATTTAACATATTATATGTGTACTAAAATTTAAAAACCAAAATCTCATCAGCCGATATACGTCCCACTGCTGGGCACAGGCCTCACCACAACTATGAGGTGGTCCGAGCCATACTCCACCACGCGGGCTCAGTGCGGATTGGTGAAGGGGTGTTTGTAAGGTAAGTGACCAACCTTACTGTCAGATGTTATTAAGCCGCCCGAGGGCCTCCGACCAGGCGTAACGACTAATATCTATCGATATTAACCGGGACCAACAGCTTAACGTGCCTTCCGAAGCACGGAGATGCTTGTAAATAGACATCACTTAAATGGACAGAATGGTCACCCATCCCAAACATGACCGCGCCTTAGGTTGCTTAACTTTAGGTATCACTACCAAAGCGCTGCAACCATTGCGCCACAAGCACCTCAAAAACCAAAAATAAATGTTAATTTATTTTTAGACGATTTTGGTTTATTTGGTATGAAAAAACATTTTTGTATAATCAAGTTGCAATTCAGTATACAACATTAACTAATACATACAACAGATATTGCAGTTAAGGCACCCTAAAGTGAAGTTGACATTAAGAGCAAATAGTGTACTATTGCCTTATATTCTGAAATCCGAATAAACATAACGAGTTATCTGTAACCACTTCTGGTAAAAACAATTTAAGAATACCTTAAGTCTAATTATGTTATGACGAATGAAAAAACACCATTTACGATAGTAAGGAGATATGCCATATTGAATTATTGAGAATTACAATAAGATATGTAACCAGCTACATATAAGATATTAGATCCGATACTTAATGCATTTAATAAGTTTCAGCTGTCTTAGTAAAATGTTTTCTAATATTATGATGTGGTACAGACGGCCACACGTCAAGTTAATCACTGCGGCAACTTATACTTACGTACTAAGGGTGATTTTGCAGCGAAAATGAGTAGCTTGGTGTGGCGTTGTCTGTACACATATAAATCTATTGGTGATTACAAGATACTAACACTGAATATTATGGAAATATATCTTATACCTAAAATCTATAAAATATATAGATATAATTATTAAACTTTTAACACTATACTGTGTCAATTTTATTTATTAAACAATAAATTTTGAAACAAGTAAAATATTTGTCATATAAATCTTAAAATTTTATGTATATAAAACTAACAATATAAACTAAACATCTACTATAGTGAAACAAAATATAACCTAAAGGAATGACGAAGTTCTTTGATAACATCGAGTTGGAGAGCTTTGGTTTCCTGGGATAGCGGCGCCGTCATATTACAGCCACAAAACAGCGGTGAATGACGTCTATGGTAACCAACGGTGTCGGTTACCGCTCTCTGGGAAACTGCGCCATTTTGTTTACATAGACAGCGTTCTAGTGACGTCATTCACCGCTGCTTGACGCCCGTTGTATGATGGCACCGCTATCCTAGGAAGCCAAAGCTTAACTCATCTTCAACTTAACATTTAGGATTTTCGGAATTATTCTTTGGTTCGTATAATTTATATAAGGTGTAAAAACATTTATTCAAGCATAAAAGGCACATAACAAGCTCTAAGATTTGTAAAATTGCTTAAATATCCAAGCCATTTCGATTGAGAAACAAAGAATTCAGACTTTGCACATCACAATAAAAATTACAAGATTTAAAAACATATCTAAGGGCACATAACTAGTGCTATTTTTGATATCTTTGTTCTTTCTACTAAACGAACATTTTGGTTCTGTTGCATATAACTACGATAACAATATTTTTTAAACATCTGCATACTGTCAATAAACAAAATTGATTTTTTTTTAATTCAATCAATCTTGCAACTAAATAGTCTAACAAAGTAAATAAAAATATGTCCGTTTTCTGATGTTAAGAAACCTTGCACAACAAAACTGGATCTAAAAAGTGCTAATTTCAAAGTTTTTATTTATAAATTTAAACAGTTAATGAACATTGGGTATTGGCAGTTGTCTTACTGCTGTGTTAAACACTCTTGTATACTCACACAAACATTAAATTAAATAAAAAGCCAACGTGCCAAAGTGTGCATGCCTCGCTAACGTGAAAACTAATACATAAAATGAGGGTGAATTTGCTCGCGATGGAGACTCGACGCGTGACTAGATAAGCTAGGATCAATTTATCGCGGCTACGGTAAAAAAAAAAGTGAACCAAAATAACGCATTACGGCAGCTTATGATTTTGCTACAACAATCAATAAAAGTGTATTATTTTCGCCATGATGTAAGACTGTCATAGACAATGATAAAAAAGTATCAATTCGGTAGTATTGATCTACGCAGTTTTTTTTTTTCAAACCGTAATAAAATTATGTATTTTTATATCTTAAATAAGATATTCCAAAAATTTTATGGCCACAGGCGTGGTACTAATTATTTTAGTCTAAATAATCTAAGTCATAGCCAAAAGATTGATAAAAATTTATTTCAAGTAAGTAAGAACTAATATGTTTTATCCACAACTGTACTCAAAACAAGGCACAATATAATTCCAATTTAGATAGAAGTACTTAACACTAAAGCCTAAAACCAATGGAAATAATGTACTTTTGTTAGAGTTGATCTTTAAGTAGATATGACATGTCCTTTGACTAAAACGGGACCTTAAAGGAATTAAAACAGATAACATTTAAAAATATATTTGGCGTCCGTCGTCACAATAGGTTAGACATGGCAACATTTAAGATCACAATGGTTTAATATGTATCGAATAAGCAATGATACCAAATATTAGAATATTAAATAAACGAAAATCTTTATTGGAATGCATTAACGAAAAAACTTCCTCCAGTGATATGCCGGCAATGTGTGTATACCTCTTTGGTAAATACCACCGCGCATATAAATAAATATTTTGTGACATAAGCGAATGGTAAGCTGTAATATAACATTTTCTTGTAACTAATGGCAGATTTTTCAATAAACAGAAATAAAATCTTAACATGACCGATCTAAAGTATTACTACGCCTGTAAAAATCGTACAACTAATTTGATTATAAATCGGTCACGTTCCTTCGACTAATTTTCATGTGACGTCCGAAAAATCGGCCTTAAATGGCTCTTATTAAAAATATAATGTGTTTGTAAGAACACACACGTTCAAGGCAAAAAATATGTTGCCACAAGCGCCTCACATGACCGGGCTCTGGCGGGACGAGGGCGGCGACAGCGGGCACTCCACGTACTCGTCCCTCAGCAGCTTGGTCTGCGCCGCGAACGTGTCGAAGTCGTCGGCCGAATACGACATCGACGTCAGTATCTCCACGACTCCGTTGAGCCGGAGCGAGTCCGCGAGGTGCGGCTGGTGGGGGCACTGGGCGGGTGCTGGGGGCGCGGGGGGTGCGGGCGCAGGGGCCGCGGGGGGTGCGGGCGCGGGGGCCGGGGGGCGGCGCTTACCTGACCGGCCGCAGTCGGAGCAGCTGACGAGCTGCTCGGGCGTGCCCGTCTTCTTGTTCTCGCGGTCGTCGCCGAGGCAGAAGTCGCAGTACGGGGACGGTGACGCCTGCAATGAGAGTCTACATTAGATCGACGTTTGGGGTTTTAGTTAACTTTGTTAGTCGCTATTATAATTTCGCTGCCGTCCCATGTCACAAAATGTGGCGGTGTGACTCTTATCATGTGACACATAGTTTTTTTTAAGAAAAAACAGCCTATTTAATTGCCTAATATAAGTACTCTATGTATGTTACTGTCTGATGTTAACAATCTGCCCTAGAAAATCGATTCCTACAACCCATCTTAAAACAATCGCACCCTGGATTGCTTAACAAGCGCTTCTTGATACTGTAATAAATAAATAATATATTGTTTCAACGAACACAACAATACGGTAGTTGACACCACCAATCGTTGACGTACTTTTTATCAATTGTCAAAACGCTTTTCTTCATAGAGCTTGTATGGGAATAACACACTTTGACGTCATCGCGTGCAATGCCGACTGAGTGACTAATTATCATTTGAATTCCAATTAAAACTCAAATAATACGAACTGCAGACAAATATTAGTGTAAAGGCATCTGAAATTATGAATTATTTTAGAGAAAATCAGTTTTTGAATATTTCTTTCATAGTGGAAACAAGCCTATTACCTAGCCCCAAACTAAGTGTTAGCTTGCTCAGGTGGCTAAGACTGAGAAAAATACTTAAATAGATTTATAAACACCTATGACCAAGTGTACAAGTCATCTTCTACATCCTATCCATCCGACTTCCTCTGTTTCTGGCTGTTTATTGCTGTGCAATAAATCCTTTATTATTCATCATCATGCCCTGCCCCGATCGTCAAGAATACTTGACCCTAGAATCAAGAATGAGCTGAAAATAATCGATCTTCTCACCTTAGTCTCAGGCTCCTTAAGTATCGGCAGTTCGGGCGTGGCGGTAGCGGTGGCGGAGGCGGAAGCGGTGGCGGCGGCGGGCGGCGCGAGCGCGGAGTCCGACGACGACGTGTCGGCGGAGGCGCGGCGCGGCGGGGGCGAGCCGCCTCGCGCGCCGCCCGCCGAGCCCGCGCTCCCCGCCGCGCCCGCGCTCCCCCCCGCTGCTGCCGACGCCGCTGCTGCTCGAACATTTGAAGTCAGGACATAAACTTGTGAAGGTTAAAAGATCTAATACGAACCTATCTGTTATCATCATCATGTTTAAAACCTATTGAAGTTTTATTTCATTGTTAACAAGACCTACAGAGCGTAATTATATCAAATCTCTACAATATGGGAATCGTGTTAGGCCACTTGTACTGTACAAAACTCACCGGCAGCCGCGCCGGCGGGGTTATTGAGAAACGTCACGTAGCTATCTTGGTACTCGGTGGCGGGTTGCGCGGGCTGCGCGGGGTGTGCGGAGGGCGCGGGCGGGGCCGCAGTGCCGGCGGGCGCGGCGGGCGGCGAGTGCGCGCCGGCGCGGGAGTCGCGCGAGTCGCCGTCGCTGCCCGCGGCCGCGCCCGGGGGCCCGTCTTTGTGCGTGTGCGTGAAGTGGTACGTGAGGCCCGCTCGCGTCTTGTACTTCGCACCGCACACTGCATTAGAGAGTGAGAGTATAAAACCTCATTGTAGAAGTAAGAAATGATAATGAAAAAAAAACTAAGAATTTTCTGCCAAACGACGTTATCATGTGGCGCAAAAGAAATTATGTGACTGCCCGGCGAGTTTTGTGTGACACGTCAGTTTGAAATAACTGCCCCTCAAAAAACCTAGTCTGAATCTGATTCCACGAGTCTATTATATTATATAAAACGGTCATAGACATAACTTATGGTCCTTCGAGCCGGATGGACATACAATTTTGAATGAACGGTAATAAAATTACAAGTGATCAACACAGCATTCGTATAAACATATTTGTCAATGAAAATACTCACCGTTCGTAGTGCCTCCGCCCGCTTTTATAGTTCACTGTTTCGTCGCTTGTTTAATTATCCAATTGTTAGGGTAATGAAAAGCCTGCGTCATCAGAACAGAGCATAGGGGAGGCACCACGACGGCGAGCGGCGTTGGGCGATGGGACGCAGCCTTCCAGTAATTATCCGTCATCAATCAATACTATTTTTGGGCCAAGTATACACTAAGCACAAGTTATGACCACTATCGTGTCGTAAAGTAGAATAGCGTGCCTTGTGTGTGTATCAAGCGCTATGCAAGAACGATTTTCATCGATAGACTTTGCGAACTTTGTCATTTTTATGTTCCAGAAGTTTCTTGAAAAAGCTATCATATGGATGAATGTATCGTTCGTCCTGGGCGTACACACAGCCGGCTTGTCGTGATACATCTATGTTCAGTTCTGGTGGACGCAGGCTTCCCGAGGAGCGTTTGATTGATGACTTCAAATCATTGGATCTGCCATTTGTTGATGTCACGAGTAACAACAGTTCACAACATTACATAGCACTGGGATACAATGAGAACTTGTGGTCCTTCGAACGGACTTTAGAATCATATTACTTTTACATCCTCACTGTATCAAACAAGAGATCCAAACTTTGAGTCCAATCAAAATTGAATGAACACATATATTTTTTTACATTTTGATAGTTTTTATTTCTTATTCAACATAAATATCTTGTATAAATTCATAACAATCTTTGGGTGCTAATAATAGTTTGGATCTAAGAATAACATCAAGTCCTCACATACACCGATCCAATTTAAATAGAATAAATAAAATAATTTTGTAAAACGAAAGCAGATAAAAAGAACAATGACTAAAATTTCACATTAATTGTTTTTGCGACCAACGTATCACGTTTCATTCTAATCAAACGTGTACCATATCCCTTGACAATCAATTGATATTGAATTCATTGCGTAATATTGACGAAATGAATACTTTTAATCGTCCATTATTTTACATAACTTTGTCTAGCACATTGTATTACTTACTGGTGGAGGATATTATTTATCTATATTTTTGCACATGGAAGCCTAATATAACAACCAACTTCATCGCTGCGTTACCTCTACTTCACAAGTAAATCCGAGATTACTATTGCTACACTTTTTATTATGTAGAACGCGAAATATACATCGCTGCAAGTTATCCACATTCTGTTTTATTATTATGTTCAAAATAAACAACCTTTTTCCGAGAATCTTTCCAAATCATCTAAACACATTTTATCAAAACAACAATAAACGGAAATTTCATCACAACATGCCTCATATTCTGAATCTTTTTGAGGTCAGGTAAATGAGTGTAAAAACCTGAACACATATCAGCATCTGAGTACTTCTTAATTGACTTTTAAAACGCAAAACTTTAGTCATTGCAATAATGAAGTATAGAATGAATAAGATTACATGAGACGAAATAAACAGATCTATCACAGACACATGAGTCATACACATCAAAAGTAAATGGTGCTACAATATTTCGATAAAATTGTGATTATTAATTCATAAGATCCCTTTCATAATTAAAAATGAAACGCCCAAACTATGTATGATCTTGCGTACAACGACACGAGTCTTTGGCCCTCTACCCACAATAACCCACTACGAGGGTATATTATGGTAGTGGGTATCTATGCGTTTTTCTTTTATCTGTCAAGCTTAAACGTAGGCTTTAGTGAGAGAGTACAACTACAAAAAAGGTGAAATTCTTCATGATCGTATCGATAAAGCTCAAAGGCTATAGTATAGGTGACAGACAGATACAGCGCTCTGCGAAACCAAAAAATATAACGATTGCGATTGGACAAGATCAAACGTAGTTTGTGCGGGAGTTAATAATATATGAAGGTCGATACAGAACCATTTTGTAAAGCAAGAAAGCGGTGTACGGTCGCCAACAGAAAGTGTTTACCACCTTGAGGCTCACAATTGCTTGCACACATTTATTACTTCATAATAGTTTGATTGACCATAGATTGTTTTTATTCTTTAACTAGAATCAATGATCCCTATATGAGGCTGATTGACACTGACTACATTTTAAATGTTTAAATGATTTAATGACTTTCACCAATACAATCTTTCTGTTGTCGATAAGTCAAATTGATCAATAAATTTTGACAGGTTACAACAAAAGTGTGTTAAAGAAACTAATTCAAAAACTGGTTAACAATTTCAGACCGTGACCAAACCTACAATTGTTTTATTTATTTTTTTCAATTATCAAACTACTTTTTTTGTTTTATTTTGATAAAATTGGACAAGAAGTTTCGGTATCAAACTGCAAGAGCCCACAACAGTCGCGTTTGTTCCAAACGAAAAATACAGACCGCAATAGGTTCCTAAGACCAACGCTTACTCAAGTTGTTTCTCGTAAGAAAGGCTGCAAGGAAAATTAGGCTCCATCCTCTATGCTATGATAAGTATGATACATGTGCATATTTCTATATGTATACTAACTGACCCGGCAAATTTTGTAGCTTATAAAATATCGAGGACAACCCTTATCAAGAAGGGGTATGAAAAATAGATGTTGGCCTATTCTCAGACCTACCAACATGCTCAAAAAATTTCATAAGAATCAGTCAAGTTGTTTCGGAGGAGTACGGGAACGAACATTGTGACACGATAATTTTATATATATAGAGATATTCATTTTGATTTTATCAATTTCGATTTCCTATGTAGCCTTATCATACACTTTTAAATACACCAACTCGAGTTTTAACGTTGATCTTATGTGCACCCACGGCACGAGGACCATCCGGCATGGCAACATACGTTTGCGGGGAAATAGATATTCTAAAAAGCTTTGCGCACTTTTATATCATTCGCAATCGCGATGTATGAAGCAATTTCTTGCTACTTCAACCCCGAGAGTATGTCACCCTTTACGCGAAAAAAACGCGTCAAGTGCGACGCGACAATATAAAATGTATGTACGTTTATGACAGTGTCCGACGTGACGAAGCGCGATTGACAGTGACACAAGTATCGGTCGCATCGCGACGCGTCGCACTTCTCACACATCATGTAGCACATCGCCTCATGCGGAAAGGTCCTGTAAAAACTTGTCAAACTATAAATAAATGTAACAAGTTTTCACTATTGACACTCCCCGTGAACGCCGTGAATACACAAAATTAAAAACATAATCCTACTCTACTCTATAACCCTATTTTATAAATAACAGAACGACATCGCCCATACAAAGAATACATTATTAAAATATACCGTGGCAGTGTATATCAGGTTAACAATTTAATTGGTGTTCTCAAATTCCACTCTTTCATCGTAATTTTATATTTTGAACTTTCGGTATCCGTTTTAATTGACGTAACGGTCACACACAATGGGCGAAGTACCGGCGTGAATACAAATGCATAGTATGTAATTGTTTATACACAATATGGATATTCACTTTCATGTCATGTCCATATACAAATTATGGGAATGTATTGCGATACACGCTTCAACCAATGTGTATAAGCCAAAAGAAGGATAAATAGATAAATAAAGAAATGTGAAGCAAGTTATGAAGTGTAAACACTAATCAAATTGTTCTTAAAATATATCCAACTAAATGCACAATCGTTTTTTCTAATAATAAATTAAGTATAAATTTAGACAGTGACTTCTAAACAATACTCAGACAAATAAGCTAAATTTTAAACGATAAATATTACTTAATACCTACTATCTATCAGTTTTTATAAATTATTTTAATATAAGTTTCATGTTTTAGAATACACCTTGTACCAATTTCGTACAGCTAAGTTGGTAAGTCACATAAAGCCTAAAATTGTCCTAAAATATATCTAATAATAATATTTCAAAAGACGAGGAATATGATAATACCAGAGATTCACTTATTCCACTAATATTATACAAAAACGTACATACATACACAACAATAAAAAGGCATATTTTAAATCTATACATGGATACATACTGTACTTATTGTTGCGTGTCAGTTAACCTATTGTGTCCTATTTTTGACCAGTTTAAAAAAAACAGAGGAGGTTATCAATTCAACCGTATTTTCATTTTCTAGTTTAACATCGTATTTTGCCTTATCTACGAGCCATTATCAAAACCCACGCTTCCTGTTGTCTATGAAAAAGAGAAGGCAATGGCAAACCACCCAGCATAACAATATCAATCAATAAAACTTTACCAATCATCATTCCTTTCAACAAAAAATACCAATTGGTTTTTAAATTAATTAATATCTGATTATCGACTAGATATTGTAAAAATTGTAATTTTCTGAAAACTTTATTTTGAGTCCTTATAAGACACACAGCAACAAGTAATCCAACAATATTATTGCTCAAACTTGTATAGGGATATAGCTAATGTTACAGTACTCATTGCACCCTGCCCTAGGTATATTACAACTTACAACTATATGAATATGTGACGATATTTCTAAGGCAAAAGCTACTCGACTAAATCATACATTTCAAAGTTACTCATCAAATCCGACTTTTAACTATACCAAGCATCTATAGTTTTTAAATTCGCTCTCAAATTATTTGGTAAGCTTACTACACATTATTACAGTTATTCTTTCTTTACACAGAACAGGCGCCTACTTTTATTTCAATCCTGATATAATGGCATATCAATTATTAAGGAAATAAAGCATTTATATTAATTGTGAAAAAATATTTAAGTAAATCATAATAATGTTGACCATACCCAGAAAGGTATAGGGTACTACCACTAGGGTAAGAAAACATTTGAATACAATTTTAATTTTTTAAAAGGGGTGTTATAAGTTTGACTCCTATGTCTGTATATTTGTGTTTTTGTGTATGTCTATTTGTGGCATCGTAGCTCCCGGTACTGATGAACCGATTTCAAAGCGCATTTTTTTCAAAAGATAATTCAACCACCATTTTTATGCTATGGCTGGTCAAAATTCGTTTAGCCGTTGGTACTCATTAAACAGAGCAAGACATAAGTTGTGTAACCGAAGGCCTTATTTTCAAGATATCGGTCGAATAGCGCATTAGAAGCTAAAATTCGTAGTTCTTCCATGAATTATTATCTATTGAGCAAATTCCTGTCCTGTCCACATACTATTCATTGTATGTAGCTAATTCTTGTGGTATAGATATTTATTAAATCAAGTTTTGCACATTCAAACGCAGATGTTCAATGGCGATTATTATTTTCCACGTGTTTTTTCTTGTGGTATAGATATTTATTAAATCAAGTTTTGCACATTCAAACGCAGATGTTCAATGGCGATTATTATTTTCCACGTGTTTTTTGATCAAAGGTATATAAATATCAGCATACAAATTGTTGCAACTTATATTGCATTTAAGGGTATTATTGATATACTAAGTTGTCATGTAGAACACTAACATACATGAATTATTTCAGACCTCGATTTCTCACTCAAAATGCCAAGAAGAAGAGTTATATTGTCAAATTGTTTTGAAACAGATTTTTTTTAACAGTTGTAAATGTATCAAATTATATACTTAGCCTTGCTTGTAACTTTTGACGTGACAACGTCTTATAAATTGGTTTGCCGGGTGACACTTCAAGAAACTGCGTTACGCTGCTCCGCTCACGTTCCGCGCAAGAGAGACAGAGCGAGAGAGAGAGAGAGAGAGAGATAGGCATACACACCGGTTCATGTTATACGAATGAATATTCACATTAAAATTATTTTACCACTCAAAGTCGTTGTCACGTAAAACTTTCGCGCGTATACCTACTTTACAGGCAACCAATTTTTTATAGACGTAAGCTCTTGATATGGTCTCGCTACCCTAAAACTATCGGAAGGATTAATATAAAATGCTTTGGTATGTGAAACCATTCAATTTGTTAATGTTACATGAGATGATTTATTACTATTTTACCAACAAGAGTATTATGAGTGAAAAAGATAGAGTAGAGCGATATCTCTTTCCCACATAAGCTGATAATTCTGCTGTAAGACACTGTACAGTGTTTTAATATGATATCATAATTTGTTGGCCTAGTAATTAAATTAGTGGTAGTATTTCTATTTGATGTAGGTTGCCACCATTATATTTTACCTATTATACCAAACTAAATATCGGCTTGGAATGCCTCGACTAACAATCCCATTATTTAGAGTATAATAGAAATATACTATTTGCGTTTAATTTATAAGATGTACCAGAAAATTGGTCAAACTTTGAAGAAGCTTCTAAAATAATCTATCGCAACGTTGTTTATAATTAACCGATTCAAAAAGGTTTTTTTTCCAAGATGGCAACACTCCCCATCTCTAGTAGGTCATGGCAAGGTATCCATACCGCTAGTTAGTGCCGTCGGCGGGATGACTTACGTTCGCAGGCGAACGGCTTCTCCGAGTCGCCGGTCGTCTCGTACGGCAGCGAGCCCTGCGCCGCGCGCTTCCTGCCGCGGCCCTGCGTGAACGAAACAAACGAGTTTAGGAAAATATTCGGAATCAACCTATGAAGTATGTTTAAATTTGAAATTTCCTAAAAAATATTTGAAAGAATGAAATACATCATCATACTCGAAGACAAAATTCAGTGACGCCGTGGAAGCTTTCATGGTTAATTAGTGTGATGGATAAGAGATGTAGAACTAGATAATTAGATGTCGTCGCGCTGCGACTTCCTGACGCGTCCGCCGCGCTTGCGTCTGCTATCTCACTTACATCTGGCTACTACCCTATCTCCTGCTGGTACATACCGCTCTGCCCCGCTTGGCCGGCGTGTCGTCGGGCTGCGACTTCCTGACGCGTCCGCCGCGCTTGCGTCTGCTATCTCACTTACAGCTGGCTACTACCCTATCTCCTGCTGGTACATACCGCTCTGCCCCGCTTGGCCGGCGTGTCGTCGGGCTGCGACTTCCTGACGCGTCCGCCGCGCTTGCGTCTGCTATCTCACTTACAGCTGGCTACTACCCTATCTCCTGCTGGTACATACCGCTCTGCCCCGCTTGGCCGGCGTGTCGTCGGGCTGCGACTTCCTGACGCGTCCGCCGCGCTTGCGTCTGCTATCTCACTTACAGCTGGCTACTACCCTATCTCCTGCTGGTACATACCGCTCTGCCCCGCTTGGCCGGCGTGTCGTCGGGCTGCGACTTCCTGACGCGTCCGCCGCGCTTGCGTCTGCTATCTCACTTACAGCTGGCTACTACCCTATCTCCTGCTGGTACATACCGCTCTGCCCCGCTTGGCCGGCGTGTCGTCGGGCTGCGACTTCCTGACGCGTCCGCCGCGCTTGCGTCTGCTATCTCACTTACAGCTGGCTACTACCCTATCTCCTGCTGGTACATACCGCTCTGCCCCGCTTGGCCGGCGTGTCGTCGGGCTGCGACTTCCTGACGCGTCCGCCGCGCTTGCGTCTGCTATCTCACTTACAGCTGGCTACTACCCTATCTCCTGCTGGTACATACCGCTCTGCCCCGCTTGGCCGGCGTGTCGTCGGGCTGCGACTTCCTGACGCGCCCGCCGCGCGAGCCCGGGCCCGTGAGCGTGGCGCCCCCGCGCTTGCGTCGCCGGTTCGCGTACGTGTCGTCGTAGTAGTCCTCGTCCGACTCCGGGTCCGGCTCCTCGCCCGTCTCCATCTCTTCCATCGCCAGCTCGTCGTAGAACCATTCCTGAACAGGCAAAGTGCTTATTATGACTGTATGTACCTTAATCAGTTTAAATAATTTACATGAAACATTTAATGAAAAATTATAGGTGCTACTAAAACAAAGAATAAGGGCCGAATTCTATGACTTCAGATTGCAACAGCAGGTGACAATGCGGGCTGCAGTGCGGCTGCAAGCTTGTACTTCTGTCTTGGAATTACACCTAAAACGTGTTGCAGTTCTATGGAGGTATTTCTATAAAATATTAACTATAACTAAGCAAAGGGCCAGTTGTCAAAGGTAAGCCTTGCACTATTTGGGACAAACATGCTATATTAACCAGTAATTACAATGACTAAAATAAATGCTAAAGGTTAAGTCCACTATCTAATATTTTTGCTTGTGCAATGTGTTCTAGACTCCTAACAAAGATTGCTGGACGCACATGAGATTGCGGTAGCAAGATGAGTCAGGTGATAATACGACATGTAAAAAGATGTACCAAGTGTACAGATATCAAAAAATTGCTATTTCAGACCATTTTAACGACAGTTGCTAAACAAAATTTAAATAAACTGTAGGAGATGGATATTGGATGTCGATGTAAACAATTTTTTTTTCCCTAAAATTAATGAAACACATTTAGAAATGATTGCGACTTTTTGTCTTCATATATAAAAAAAAAACTTGCAGTATTCCAATGGAAAGTTTTATGTTTATTGTAATGTTGCATGACATAGCTGAGTCATTAAGATGTCTCTGAAATATCTCAGGCACAAATTTTTACATGTGAAACAGTCTTATAAATCGGCAACGACGCAGCCGATGAACTCGCGAAAAAGGGATCCGCGACAACAGTGTTTGGCCCGGAACCGCTACTACCTATACCGCAGGCCCAAATAAAAATATGGCTGCGAGAAGACACCGCTAGAATGGACAAGCAGTGAAGGCTGCAGGCAACTAAAAATGCAGTTCAGATGCCATCTAAAAAGCTTGCCCGCAACCTCGCCAAACTAACGCGCGACAATCTACGCAGAGTTATAGGGATAATAACAGGCCATTGTCTCCTAAACAAGTACCTATTTAACATAGGTGTAACAAACAGCCCTCGATGCAGAGGATGCCTCGAGGAAGAGGAAACGCCACAGCATGTACTCATGGAGTGCACAAGCGTGGAAAAACAGCGAGCAGACATTCTAAAAAACCCAACATCATTCCAGGAAATCTTTAGTGGCCTAGGCAGGCTGCTAGCCTTCTGGGAGAGCTTGGGTTGGTTGGAATAGAGGCAAACACGCACAATGGCCCAATCGTGAGGCTAAGTGCGGAAAAAGCCCTGCAAAACTCTTATAAAATGTTGTGCTACCTTGTCCCCTGCTTCGTTTGTAGCCCCCCTGGAAGGGTTCACACGAATTTGTCGAACTCTAATTGAGAACATAGAATAAATGTAATGTTCCTTACCTTGGGGTCATCCTTAGCCGCAGTCTGCGAGCCATCTCTGCTGTCCTCCCCGGCTAACACTTCGCCGGGGACTCCCGAGCTGTTCTCGCCCTCGCCCGTCGTGTCGGCCGTGTCGGGGGCTCCGCTCCAGCCCCACCGCGTCGACGACATCGTGAGGTACTGGCGGCGGGCTTTGCGCCATCTAGTAGACAAGAGACTAAGTTACACTTGATTGATAACAGTACAGAGATGGATTAGGCATATTTACTAACTGGCAAAATACCCGTTCCTTCTGCAACTGTGATTACAGCTCAATCATTATTATTCTCAATATTCATTAACTGATTTTATGCAAACTATGTATTAAATGATTAAATAATTTAATTCATTAATAGGAACTGGTTGTGCATAACATAATGTATTTTTTTAATGATTAAGTATATTCTTCATAAATATGTATTTTTGATTGATATTTTATCAATTTATCTTATTTATTTTAAAAAATTATGCATTTATAAGTAATACTTGTGAGTTTTTACTTCATGTTATCTTTTGAAGAATGTTTGTTTTAATAAGGTGATAAGTACCTCTGTGCTGGATATGTGTAGACCTGGCCTTCTTTAGCTCCAGGCATGCGCTGCTTTCTAGTCATGAACAGATTGCAGTGGCTCTGTGCAACACCTGGAGATATACATACTTTTATATGTTTTGATTCAATTTTTTAACCATATAATAGCCAAACATTTTTTGATGAAAAAAATGATGGGACCCATCATTTATATATAAACAAAAATGGGTAGCCATGATGTGCTGGCCACTGCCAGTTTGTTGCAAAAGCACCCATATCACAAGTGCATAAGATACTGCAGTGTTTAACATCACATGCCACCCTATTATAACAGAAGGTCTTAACCTAGATAATAAAAATTCATGAAGTATGCTTTATTAGAGCAAGCCGCGCGTGCTCTGTTGAACGTAGAAGACACCCAAGAGTACTCCTTAAACATCATTTCTTTTGCTATGCTCTGACTATTAATATACTACATCAAGAGCGATGAAGTTAGCATGTTTCATGTGAACTATCGCTAACATGCATGCCCATCCAGGCGCATCTATCGCGCAAGGACAATCAATTGATATCGGATCGATACCAACTTACCCGTTTGGGTATCGATGAATGGCATTCGCATCCTCCTTTCTGCACATAGTCTTGAGTTGAATGTTGAGGAGTTCTCAATAATTTCTTTATAACTAGGATCATTGAGAAAACTGAAACATAACAAAACATACACAATTTCACCACTTGTTTACTTATGATATATACCGAAATTTTACCATACGAGTAAAGGTTATAGGCACTAGTATAATCACTATTTATATAACATCTACTTTGTATATATTAATAATGTTTTACCTCTCTATTTTTGCTAAATTCGCCGGATTAACCTGAAGACACTGAATCTCCGCCGCCGCCATTTTGGCAGACAGGCAGGATCACATTCACAGCACAGAGCAGTGTTGCCAACTTTATTTTCTAGAGGATCGTACAACACATTAGGAAAAATCGTATTTTACTAAGAATTTTAGAAAAAAAATAGTACGTTTTAAGATATTCAACAAAATTACAGCATTTTGAAAAAAAAAGAAATGCAAGTGTATTTTGTTATTGAAATACAATTTTTTAGATAGATAAAATTTATCTAATATAATTAAATCACTTATTACTTCTAATTATTATATATTTGGTATAGGCACACTAGTGCCATGTCCAGGTACAAATTAAAATACTAGTCGCTAAATATCGACGATACACGCAACATCAGATGCAAGAGTCAAAGAATTTATTCTTTCGTACATACTTAAATTTAATTTGCTCAACATGTCGCATGTTGTGCAGCCAACAATGTTCCACTTACTGTATCTATCATTAATGTATTAACTCTATATCTTAATATATTTTTAAGGCTCGTTCTGTAGTTATTATTAATTTTTATATCGACAAATAAAATAATAAGGATATTTGAAAAATCGTACATTTTGCGTACGATTAGGAATTAACGATCGTACATCGTATCAAAGCCAAAAAGGTCGTACAAATACGATTTAAATAGTACGGTTGGCAACACTGGCACAGAGTCACAGCACCTTAATTAAACAAAGAATACCATAGACTCGACATCCGCTACGTCATGCCACGAAAGAATGAGACAGTAATATGCGTCTCGGTAAGCGTGAAAGAGAGGCACTGATCTTTTTTTGTCTTTGTCATAGTTTCGCGTTTTTCATTGTTTGCCACAAAAGTTTGTGGCAAACAGTCGAGTACATACCGCGTCCAAGTTGTGTTGTGCCTCCGACAAATATTGGTTATTTGGAAAAATTGTGCTCTGATTGGTGACCTTTCGTTGGAATTAGCTTTAGTGGTGCTAGATTTAGCACAAACTATGGTGAATTGTTCTGTGCTAGGCTGCAAAAGCCGCAGCGAGACTCAAAATGAAAACATAACCTTTCATACGTAAGTACAGTGTTTTCTTATATTTCTGCTTGATATCTGTGCATCAATATCCTTTAAATTATTTATTAAACCATTATAAACGCAACACAAAGCCGTTTTTGATGTGACTTATACAATAAACACATAGTAATCGACTTATGTAAATAATTTCTGTAGCCTGAGTAATTTACAAGGTTAGTAAGTAGCATTATCCACCCAATTTAAGAAGGTTAGACTCCCCAAAAAATGTCTAACAATGAAAGAGATTTTCAATTAGGTCGGATTATAAACATCTTAGTGTTGTCAGTCGAAAAAGAATAACGATACCCAGAATTATGGGAAAATACTAAATTCATGTTACTTGAATAAAATGAAATAAATTCCTGGATGGTGTCGTTTTCTTTTTTAATATATTTTTTTAATCAAATCAAATAAATGTAACTTTGGATATTTACGTGAATAAGTATTTATGGTGAAAATATGTTTAACGTAACGTTCTTCAACTATCGAGCTACCTATACCTATTCTACCGTGTACCTGGGTATTGTATCACCGCCGGTATAAACAATTGACGACACGCTGAGGCCGGCTTGAGCTTGTTTTTTCCTTGTCTCAGATTTTTTTTACCAAGAATTCTTTAAGAAGACTAGTATTTTATCTTTATTTGAACTTGTACTTTCTTAAGAAGCAATTAAACAATCCAATGAAACCGGTGGCATCAAGTATCTAATATATTTCGTTTGTATATTTTCAGATTTCCCTAAGAAGAAGCTGTAAGTAATGTTTGGTTGCGCGCTACTGGGTGACTCAGTTGGATACCGACTAAATATTCTCGAATATGTTCCATACATTTTGAAAATCTTTGCTTCCGCAGGACAAAGCAATAGGTTTATCTAGAAAAATATCTATACCTGCTCTGTATATTCACGTAAGTAGACAAGACTTTGTGACCTACCGTTATTCCTATAAAATTGATTGATCATTATATTAGGGCAGGATATAAAATTAAAATTCAGTTTTTTTTTCTTGTGTAAATAACTAGCTGTTTGCCCCGGTTTCGCCCGTATAGCTAAATTATCTAAAGCTATATCATCCACGAGTTATATAGCTTTCGAAAGTTTATTGATAAAAGCTGTATGTAAATCACTGTAATCTGATTATGAAATAAATGCCTAAAATCATTGTTGACACTTTTATTTATGATCCTAAAATAATCCATACATACTAGTAAGTAATAGATAAGTTGAGTAAGGCTTTATCACAGTAACCTTTACATTATCAATTATATTAAGAACTATCACAAGATTCCTGGCAAGAGATCACCAGGCCGACCCAGAAGAAAATGGATAGATGACATCAAGGACTGGACCAAACTTTGTTTTTATGACGAGCTAAAGAGAGCCGCTCAAGACCGCATCGGTTTCTACATGCTGACCTGCAGAAATTATTTATTTCTGACACTTAAAATTTGAATTTACAGTCACTCGATATTATTAAATGCTACGCTTAAACTAATTTATAGTAATTGATAAATTTCGTAGATGGCTTTAGATCAAGCCAAACTAGGGGGTAACGACGTTAATCTCTTTCTTATGTATGCTATGTAATGGAATAAGAGTAAAATCTGATAATATTCATAATAAGAATAGATATTATAATAATGTTCAAATTATTTCAATTTAGGTATGGGTAATTTTCATAATATGGCAACCCCGAAGTGTGATGTACTTTGAGTCTGTCCCTTACGGGTATACGCTGATGCCAAGTCTATGGTATTCTTTGTTTAACACAGCACAGATAAAGTAACAAAACAACAAGTAACAAACGCTCGCTCGCTTGATTGAAGACGTCACTCAGACAGATGACGTTTAATCAAAGAAAAAAAGTGCTTCCTTGCTGGCTAGTGATGTATATTTTTTTTCTTGATTAACAAAATAGATTAAAAAATACCGGTACCTAAAAGAATAACCGAGCATAGAAAAGTTAAGTTACAAAAAAAATAGAAATAGTTGTAGAATGGGACATGGAGTGGTCAAATATATTTTTAATTTAAAAATGATTTACAAAATGTGTTGATAAACAAATAAGATTTACTTGCCGCCGAAATCAGAGGGAAAAAACCGGCCATATGCGAGTCGGACTCGCCCATGACGGGGTCCGTAGCAGCAAATAACATAATGATATAAAAGACTAGCTGACCCGGCAAACGTTGTTTTGCCATATAAATTATTGTGGACAACCCTTAACACTAAGGGATATGACTAGTAGATGTTGGCCGATTCTCTGAGGAGGAGGATTACGGGAACGAAAACTGTGTCACGTGAATTTTATATAAGATATAAAAGATTATAACGTATAAAAAATACTAGATCATTGAAACTAATTTTCGGTGGATACATCTTAAATATTATTTAGATCCATCATTCTCTTATTCTAGAAGTAACACATTTATTGTGTGAGTTGCATTAAAATTTTACGCAAAAATAGAAAATAGATTTTAATTTGGAAGTTCCCCAACTTAAAGTCAATATTTTTCATAATAAAAACCGGCCAAGTGCGAGTCGGACTCGCGCACCGAGGGTTCCGTACAAACCTGCAAGGTTTACAAAGTTCGTTCATTACGACAATCGAGTCATAACTATGGTATTTTTATTGCAAAATGAAATTCATAACATTACAACGGGGAAAGATGGAGGAGCATAAATTTAAGACAAAGATCTCTTTATCGTTTATAATAATGTCATTGAATTTAATTATAAGTATAACACTTTAAGCAGTTAGGACGCATTTAGATTATACAGCTACATTCACCAAAACATCGGGATTGAATGACGATGAGTGAGGTCGTCTTTGCCGTTTGAAAAATGTTGCCCTCCCCATACATAGTATAATAACTCGCGGTCATTGCTGTACCTACAATTATGTTTACAATTACAATTTTTTTGGTGGTATAACTACTTAAAATTTTAAGCTTTTCGGAATTTTTCTGTTACCTGTGCTGTAAGCTATTGCTTCTTACCAAATTTCGAGATTCTATGTCAACGGGAAGTGGTCTTTAGGTTTTAATTCCCTTGCGTGTAGTTGCGAGTTTCAAAATATGCGGTATCAATGGTTGTACTTTTGCGTTTTGCGTTTTTGCGTTGACATAGAATTTTTTTTTTTTCGCGGGTTAAAGGTAATTAGATCTAAGTATTTGATATGAATTTCAACTTGATAGCTCTACGCGTTCATGAGGAAAAAAGTAATAAGTTTATATTTATTTAAAAATATATATTTTGTAATGTAACTAAAAATTTAAGGTTTTCGGAATTTTTCCTTTATGTGTGCTGTAAAACGTTGCTTCATGCCAAATTTCAAGATTCTAGGTCGACTGGAAGTACCCTTTAGGTTTTGATTCCCTTGCGAGTACTTGCGAGTTTCAAAATATGCAGCTTAAATTGCTGTTTCTTTTAATTGCGTTGATATAGAAGTTTGATTTTGTTACAGCTTAAAGGTATTATAGACCTGAGTATTTGGTATGAATTTCAATTTAATACCTCTACGCGTTTATGAGGAAATGGGTAGTAAGTTTAAAATTATTAAAAAAATATATATTATGTGATGTAACTAAAAATTTATGGTTTTCGTAATTTTTCCTTTATCTATGCTATAAGACGTTGCTTCGTACCAAATTTCAAGATTCTGAGTTCACGGGAAGCACCCTGTAGGTTTTGATTCCCTTGCAAGTGTCGAAAATTTGCGGCATAAACGGCTGTATCTTTTGATTGCGTTGGCTTAGAAGTTTGATTTTTTCACAGCTTCAAGGGACAGTAGTCCTGAGTAATTGATATAAATTTCAGCTTCATATCTCCACGCGTTCCTGAGAAAAAGGGTCTTGACAGACGGACGGACGGACAGACGGACAACAAAGTGATCCTATAAGGGTTCCGTTTTTTCCTTTTGAGGTACGGAACCCTAAAAACACACATTACACATGGGTGTAAGGTATCTATGGATATGTCTTTTTTTAAACTGAATAGTTTGCGCAAGAGACATTTCAAAAGTGGTAAAATGTGTGTATTGTAACTGTACTGTGCACTGTAACTTCTAGAATAAGAGAATGATAAATCTAAAAAAATATATGATGTATCTACCGAAAATTGGTTTGAACGATCTAGTAATTTTTTTATACGTCACAATTTTTATAAGTAACATTATGTTACTTGCTGCTACGGAACCCTTCATGGGCGAGTCCGATTCGCACTTGGCCGGTTTTTATTGGTTGCAAGCAAATTACTATCCTACTACTATTATAAAGGCGAAAGTTTGTAAGTATGGATGTATGGATGTATGGATGTATGGATGTATGGATGTTTGTTACTCTTTCACGTAAAAACTACTGAATGGATTTGAATGAAACTTTACCACAATATAGCTTATACATCAGAATAACATATAGGCTACAATTCATAAAGAATTTTTAAGATAAAGGCTTTCCACGCGGACGAAGTCGCGGGCGGCCACTAGTTTGTTTATAAATAACAACCATTTATCTATTTTTTTTATTTGTAAATGTTAATGGAGGACAATAAGAGAGTTTCACTTTAAAAAATGTTGAAATTATGACCTAAGTTGCAACCGTTGCAACCGCACGGTTAGGTACATGGTACAGTTGATAGTTTTCATAGCATCAAATTGTATTTACTAACCCCTATTTTTAAGCTATTTGTAATAAATAAATTTTGATTTGATTTGATAATTTTGTTAGCTTTTAGAAGCATGCTATCATAGACAAATAAATAAAGAAATTAGCATTGAACTGCATATTTGGAACTCAAGAGCTTTCTATTTAATACTACTACCGAAAAATGAGCAAAACGCATCTTTTTATTTAAGGGGTTTCATTTTCGCGCGAAGTTAATCGCACATCCTCACTCGCGTTTGACCTGCCGATATTGAACTAGTTTGTGAGCCAAAGTGTGGACGCTACACGAACAAAACGGGCCAACATTGAGACGAGTTGTTCGGCCAACGTGTGGCGCCGGCTGGGATAGAATCTGGATTTTAGGAATATATAGCAACACCGACACATATGTCAAGCTTCATGAAGCTTCCTGACTGGTCATCGCTGGCTGGACCTTGGCCTGGACCAATCCATAAAGTAACATATTATGTGTGTGGACCAATCCACGAATCGCAGAAGTGCCGCATTTATTTCAGTAGTTGTTCATTTGAAGACTGTCAAATGTGTCAAACAAATATTTCTCTGATGATGACTGATTGATTAATGCACAAAGTACCTTTTTATTTAATCTATAATGGTTACTTTTTACTTTGATTGACGACAAAATAATAACATAAACTTATTCGACACCAATTTGTTTAAAGTGTGATTAATTACCCGTACGTACTGTTGTGGAAACATTCAAGATGTCGGTATGCTTTTTCGTGCCTGCGTAAGTTCTTGTTTCATATCGCACAGTAGTTTCGTACGTAACTTGCAAATTGACAATTATACTTTAAGACGAAATAGGTATTCCTTAATACGATTATTCGATTACAATTGTAGGTATTATCTCTGATCATAAGCCTAGTATTATTTTACAAGGTTACATCTATGTTATGCTTGAACGTATGCACAGAACAATATACTCTAGGAGGTACGACATCATACCGATAAAAAGTGCCGGTAAGCCTTATATTGTTATGTGTAACATTGTTACGCACTTGTAACATTACATAGATAGTCTTATTGCTGGGAGCAGACACTATCCAATAAGTTAATTTTTTTTTCTTTTGTATATTGATCTACTACAATAACAAATAAATATACACAATCACCTTTTTTTTAACTAGTCAACTTCATTTATATAAATATTAAAAAAGTACTAGTGGCCTCCCCAGACTTGGTCTGTTTTCAAGTTCAAACCAATGTAAAGAGTCTTGGCCCAGTCTGCTTGTGGTGACACAAGCTGATGGGAAAGGAATGTTCTTACACCATATACATAGAAATGTTATTATAACTAAAGTTTTTTTAATATGACATGAACAAAAAGACAACTTTGTCTGAGCTGGATGTATTATCATTTCAATATCACCATCATCATAATTTATTTATTACCAGGGACCAGGGTGGAGCCTCCGGCGTAGCTGAGGAGGTGGAGACCGAGGTAGTGGAGGACTCCACCCCAGACAGCCAGCAGACGCTGCAGCAGTTCTGGGCAAAGGTCATGGAAGACATAAAGAAGGTCACTGCTGTGAGTAAAAGTCTCAAACTTACCATGAAAAAATAAAAATAAAAGTTTTGTTGTAACAACTCCTATAGACATTTTCTGGAAGGAAAAGTGTTTAGCTGGCAATTATTTAATTCATCAAAATAATAATTAACCCCATATTTGTGCCAAAATCTTGTCTCAAGCACAACTATCTGTGTCTCAATGCTGTAACAGGATGAACTTCTATTATTATAATTCCATCAATCAAATCAATATACAGGATGTCCCAAAACTCAACAATATTCTGAGACCGGATGAAAGGCCAAGCTATACCAGTTCTGGGAAAAAAAAAATCCATATCACTCAGTTCAGCGATAATAGACATTTTAAAAAAAAAGTTGAAATTCAACACCCTTGGTGGCGTTTTCAAGTCCTGTGATCACCAATGTCACAATTTCGCTGTGATTTTTTTATTTCCTGATCTTCATTAACGATGCTATTAATCGCAACTACAAATGAAAGCAATAAATATTGTTAATTAAATAAAATAAGTTAAGTTTTAGTGAGTCATGATTCACAAAAATATTGTTAGTTAACTTTGACACTTCATATTGAAAAAAAAAATGTATCACACTACCCTTGGCAAGTTATTTCAAAAGATGGCGCATCTAAATAAGATTTGAAAATGGTGCAACACTTGCCACTTTTCTTGCGATTAAAATTTTTTTTCTTATTTTATTTCAAGTTGAGCTCATTTTGAACAACTCAACATTAGGAATTTTTGTTTCAGACCAGAAACCAAAAATAACAAATTTTAGTAACTTGCCAAGGGTAGTGTGATACTTTTTTTTTTCAATATGAAGTGTCAAAGTTAACTAACAATATTAAATTTTTGTGAACCATGACTCACTAAAACTTAACTTATTTTATTAAATTAACAATGTTTATTGCTTTCATTTGTAGTTGCGATTAATAGCATCGTTAATGAAGATCAGGAAGTAAAAAAAATCACAGCGAAATTGTGACATAGGTGATCACAGTACTTGAAAACGCCACCAAGGGTGTCGAATATCAACTTTTTTTTTAAAATGTCTATTATCGCTGAACGGTGTGTGGATCCAGTGATATGGATTTTTTTTATTTTTCCCAGAACTGGTATTACTTTGCCTTTCATCCGGTCTCAGATTATCGTTGAGTTTTGGGACACCCTGTATAAGCCATCAGAGAAGCAAAACATCATTTTTCGCATTTTCGTCACAAATATATGACAGAATAATAAATAAACTAAACACACATACAGACACTACACACACACACACAGACACTACACACACACACGCACTACACACACACACGCACAGACACTACACCCACTCTCACACACACATACACACACACTACCACTTTAGTTATGTCGCCATTGATATAAAAACTTTTGCATCAATACGGTAGTTGACACCACCAATCGTTGACGTACTTTTTATCAACTGTCAAAACGCTTTTCTTCATAGAGCTTGTATGGGAATAACACACTTTGACGTCATCGCGTGCAATGCCGACTGAGTGACTAATTATCATTTGAATTCCAATTAAAAATCAAATAATACGAACTGCAGAAAAATATTAGTCTAAAGGCATCTGAAATTATGAATTATTTTAGAGAAAATCAGTTTTTGAATATTTCTTTCATAGTGGAAACAAGCCTATTAGCAATTAGATGAACCATTTTGCTTACAAAATTCGTCATTTAAAAGGATGAAACAGTTTATTTCTTCAACAATCAATAGTGCACATGTAACATGAGATGGTACAATAGTTTTTCTGTTTACGTAACGGGACAAAAAAAATAGTAACAAAAAATCTTTGTCCACGTTTTTCGTCCTAGACGAACTATTTTTCATCGAGGCTCGTATATCCAATGTGTTGGTATGAGGCCAAACACAACATTAACATAAAAACAATGTTTTAAGGAAGAACCTACCCAATTAACAATAATCAACTACATACTTCACATAGGAGGACTTCAAAACACAAGCTCTGCCACTGGCCCGCATTAAGAAGATCATGAAGCTCGATGAAGAAGTTAAGATGATATCTGGAGAGGCGCCCATGCTGTTTGCTAAAGCAGCAGAGATCTTTATCCATGAGCTGACACTACGTGCCTGGTCGCACACCGAGGATAACAAGAGGAGGACCTTACAGGTGCTTAGTTCTACCTATCAGTTAATTTTTTTAAAAAACAGCATATATAAATAATGGTAGGTAGGGCAGTGTTTCCCAAACATTGATCTACCTTGGCTCAGTATGAGTTGTAGTGTATATTTTATTTAAAGGCAATGGGATATATAGCATGGGAGCAATTGCTTGCGGTAAAATATCACTTTTACTACTATGGCCTCTGGACTCGTCCCTACACATCCTGGTCAGCGGAAACCGCCTCACTGTAGACTACTGGCCGCTTATGCTGACTCACTGTGGACATCACGCATGCTCATCAGGCATGCGCAGAACACTGGCACTTGCAAGCTCAAGACGCAAAGACTGCTGGCTCATCCTGGCTCAACCAACCTCTGGTTATTCAGAGGGGAATGGTGTGGCGACCTCTAGCGTTCGCCATCACAATGCCTAACGGTGGCAAGTACGACAGCGAGCGCTGATACGGATCCATAGGCTAGATGGCGCTGTTCGCCTAGTACCGCACATGAAACGCGGCATATAATATTTAGATCCAGAATAATATAGATAGACAAAATCAAGACGATGTCTATCGGACCTTGGTCCCCTACCATAACACCTGGTCGGTAGGAAGCGCTTCCCTTTAGCTTAACTCTAAATCAGTTGTGCCAAATATCTTGGTTTGCTGGAAAATACATTGCAAATTTTTTTTCCAACAAATTTTTCCCTAATATAGCACAAACTTGTACCAATTTGAATTTAATCATTTCCTTGTTCCCTAGCGTAACGACATAGCTATGGCGATATCGAAGTCGGACCAGTTCGACTTCCTGATCGACATCGTGCCGCGCTCCGAGGTGAAGCCCGTCAAGCGCGAGGAGCCGCCCCGCGCCAACCCGCACACGGAACAGGTAAACTAACACCTATCTACTCAACTAGCGAACCCGGCAGACGTTGTCCTGCCCGCTATGTTATAAAACTTTCTCTTAAATCACTCTATCAATTATAAAGAAGCTCAAGATAGCACAACGAGCGATGGAGAGGACAGACGACCATGTAAAGATCGCAGGATCACACTGGATGCAGACCGCTTGTGATCGGTCGATGTGGAAAACTGTGGGGAAGGCCTATGTTCAGCAGTGGACGTCCACTTCCTTTGGCTGATAATGATGATGATGACTCTATCAATTAAAAAACTGCATCAAAATCTATTGAGTAGTTTTAAAGATAGAAGCATACATACATACTAGCGGCCGCCTGCGATTTCTTCCGCGTTCAAGTTCGAACAATTGTTACGAGTTTTGGCTCAGTCTACTCGCTGAGACCTTTAAAACGGTACCTGAATCATATTTTTAGGATAGCACCGCGATACAAGTTGGTGGTGGTGGCCCGATACCGGTGACACTAAAAATGTTTTTTTTCCTGGCATCTGGGTTTTTAAAAATAAAATTGGATAATTTTCGAAAAAAAAAATCTATGATGGCGGCTAATTTTTTTTGTTTTGTCTGTAGACAAAAACAACTTAAGTCTGTAGACTGCAGACCTTCTATCTAGACGTTTAGTAGTCTGTTGGTATTAGCTGAAAGATTAATAATAATAATAAATCTTTATTGTCAGGTAAATTACACCCATATACTCATATTAGACTTAAATATTAATGTGTCCTTGTTTGTTACTAGATATCTCAGCCTCACGTAAGCACAGTCCACGCGGGCGGCCAGCAACAGATCGTGGTTCAGCCCTGCGCGCAACTCGTACAGGTACTTTATATGAATTGTTACTTATTAGTACACGTTTTAAAATTTATCAATTAACTGGGATGTCAGAATACGAACTTTGTTAATATTATGTATTACGATCTTCCAGTGAATAGGAGGTTTTGTTGAGAACATTCTTACTAAGGAATGCGTCTACGAAAATGTTAAAATAAAAACATTGGTAAAACCTACTGGTTTTTACTTAAGAATCACTCAATTTGATATTCTTGTTGGGTAATTTATTTCATACATAAAAATTGGCATAAAATGATTGCCATTCCATCAGTCCTCTAATGGATACAAGATTGTATGTGAAGAAACCCTCGCCAGAGAAGATCGACATACAACAAATGTTTTCTAGCGTTGCGGGGTCCGCAACGCTAGAAAACATTTGTTTAAAGTGTCATTGGAGCCACAAAATTTTGTAGAAGTGATGGGACAAAAACTTGAATAACCCTAAGCCCCCCCTTTTTACCTAAAGTGCATGTTATTCAGTAAATGTAAAAATTACACTGAAACGACAGAGCCATTAGCTTTTACCCCCCCCCCCCCCCTTCAATAAATTTTTTGTTTCAACGTGCTTTTTACCGTTTGGTTTTTGCTGTTTTCGATCGCTATGAGCATGCTTGCTTGTTGTTAAATATAGAGGTCAGTGAATGCAGGTGTTAATTAAAACCCTCCCTCGTAGATTCACACGATACAGAGGCCGCCTTTGCCGGAGTCGGGAACTAGGTAACACACGGGCATGTCAAGTCTAGGGAGATTTCTTATTCGATATAACTGCTTAGCCGATTCGTGGCGGATGCACGTCTGTCGTGCCATGCCATCAGTTTATTTTGCTTGTGGCGTTAAGCACGGGAGGCGTGTATTTTGAAATCGATGGTAACTCCTTCTAATAAACTGTTAGGAAGACCTACTCAGAACAAAACTTTCTTAATTTTCCACGTAAAATGTATAGTATGACTTTTAAAAAAATGGGATTCCAAACCTTTCTGAAAGATGCATTACTTGGTGTTAAGTACACAATATAAGTTGAAAAGGTTTAGCACACCTGTGCTGAGTCATTTTCGAAAATTCACTAAAAGACCCTCCTGACCGTTCACGTTATGAATGTTCAAAATAGTGTCTTCTTTTCTTCGAGGCTAAAGACACAGAGGCGTGTCGTTTAATCCTATAGCGTTCGGCACGTCGGCTGTGCCTCGTTTGCAAAATTAGACATAGCAAAGAATCGGTAAAACAATAATCTCGACACTCGCAGACGAATAACGCGGGCGCGTCGGGCAGCGGCGTGGTGCCGCAGCCGGTGGCGCTGGTGCAGCAGGTGGTGACGCCGTCGGGCGAGCTGCAGCAGGTGCCGGTAAGGACTACATATTCAAGCGCTAAATAAGAATAATAAATACACAACAACATCACATACATTGATCTGACTCTGTGGTAAGTAGCTAAAGCACTTGTGTTACAGATATCAGAATCAACAGTGGAGTTACAAATAAAATTCAATAAATACATATAACACCCAGACCAGTACAAACAGACACGTTCATGCACACAAATGTTTGTACAGTGCGCGGATCGAACCCGCGACGTGTTGGTTAATAATTAACTTCTTGACCATTGCACCAAAGTGGTCGTCAAATATTAGGTCCTTACCTATGAAATTGGCGTTTTGTATGGGAGGAACAAAAAGTCGAAATTTTTTTATATAGCATATTTATTTAATCAAAGTATGAGCCATTGTAATCTATGCACTTTTGCCATCTCATAGGTAGTTCATTGATCCCTTTACTAAAAAAACCATTCGAACGGGAATCAATAAAATCTTTGAAGGCGACTTGGACTGCCCCATCTGAGTTGAACTTTTTCCCTTGCAAGAAGTTATCCAAATTTCGAAAAAAATGGTAATCTGTTGGAGCAAGGTCCGGGGAGTACGGTGGATGCCTTAGAGATTCCAATTGAAGTTCTTCTAATTTGCTAGCCGTCTGTTGTGCAGTGTGTGGTCTAGCGTTGTCGTGAAGCAGCAGTGGCGTAGAGCGATTGACCAGCCTTAGTTGTTTAGCAACTAGCTTTTCCATCATGGTTTGCAATTGCTGACAATAGATATCTGCCGTAATCGTCTGGCCAGATTTGAGAAAACTGTAATGAACGACACCGGCGCTAGTCCACCAAACGCTTACAAGTAACTTTTTATTGGTCAATTTTCGCTTGGAGCAGGCTTTGGCTGGCTTGCCAGGGTCCAGCCATTGCGATGAGCGCTTCCGATTATTGTAGAGAATCCACTTTTCATCACAGGTAATGATTCGATTTAAAATCCCTTCGTTATTGTGCCGGTCAAGTAATGTAACGCAGCAGTTGACGCGCGTTTGCCGGTTTGCTTCACTCAATTCGTGAGGAACCCACCTTTCAAGTTTTTTAATCTTCCCAATTTGCTTCAAGTGGATTAAAACAGTTTTATCACTAACGCCAAAGCCTGCAGCTAACTCGGACGTGGTTTGCGATGGATCCGCTTCCACAATAGCCTTCAATTCTTCATTATCAACTTGGGTCTCCGGCCGTCCACGGGGCTTGTTTTGCAGGTCGAAATTTCCAGAACGAAAACGTTGGAACCAAAAACGCACTGTGTTTTCTTTTGCGACACAACCGCCATACACATCATTAACCCTTCGAGCCGTTTCCGCAGCACTGGTGCCACGGTGGAACTCGTACTCGTAAATAACGCGATATTTCAAATTTTCCATTTTGTAAATTGAGCGATGCAAACAGAAAAAAGATAAGTGAAAAAACAAATGAATGACGGTTTATGAAACACAACTACATGTGGAAATAGCTGTATAAATTTGAATTTCGAATTCCTAACCAAATAGGAAAAATTTGTGATCAAAGTGGCCAGTACGACAAAACGCCAATTTCATATGTAAGGACCTAATATAATACCGCTCTCTTTTTCACACTGTTGACATTAACATTTCCGTAACATTTGGCGCCAGATCCAGCTGACGCAGGCGCAGCTAAACATGATCCGGCTGCAGGTGCAGAACAACCCGTCGCAGCCCGTCCTCATCCAGGCGCAGACCCAGCACTCGCCGCAGATCATACAGGTACGCGCACTATTTATTTAAAAACCTTTTAACTAGTATCTTTTTAAAGTAAAGGTACCACTTATAAAACACACCATAGCTTTTAAGACTTCCAATTTTTTTCTTTGTTACTCCACGCAAATTATAAATACCTAATAAATACTCATATCCACAGTTATTCCTAAAGAAACTCATAAACTAATTATTGCACAAAAGTTGATGAAGGATTCAGATATTTGAATCCTTCATCAACTTTTGTGCAAGGATTCAGATATTTTTTAATTAGACTACCCTTGAAATTGTTGTATATATTTTTCTAATTATAAATATAAAAAACACTCTTACGCCGCAACATTAACTGAGAGTTTAAAATTATAATATTTTCAATATGTGAATACTACAAGAAAAAGCCAAAGACATATTGTCACATAGTCCAATTCGGATTGTTTGTGATTCGGACTTAACCTTGACTGTAAATAATCATTGATTATGCAAACAGTCTTTAGCCTATAAACTAAATGATCGTCTTATTTCCAGGTGTCGTCGCAGGGCCAGCACCAGCCCCAGCAGCAGGTGTTCCTGGCGCAAGTGGCCACCAGCCAAGACGACTCGTAGTGCACGCCCAACCCGCCTCTAAAGATAGAGAGCGAAGACTAATTGTAGGCTTCATCCACATTCTGTTAAATTGAGGCAAAGTGCCTTGTTAATAATAACAAACCAGTAACAAAATTTATAGTGATGAAAAGTATGGTTATGTTGAAATTATATTTCGACCAAAACACATTGTGTTCTGTGTTGGTTACCTAGTTAATTATAAAGAATTAGATGTCTTAGTTTTTAGGCAGTATACGCTTTGACGACGTATATCTGTAGCTTTTGCAAAGTTATTTATAGTTGCATCGATCTCTTAACTCTTATCATCCTATTAGGCATATTCTATCACTTAAAAAACTTGTGAATAATAAGGCTTGCTTACACGAATAGTCTCCTGCACTTAAAGGTTCTGTTTGGCTGTAATCTTGTTTTTTTTTTTAATAAACTAATGGTTTGGTAAATTGTTTTATCAGTCATTGAATCATCTGTGTCGAATTTGATGTGGCAAAATCTGCTGTTAGTAGAATCTTTGAATTAGACAAAAAAAAGTAGATTAAAATGTACTAAAGAACAAGAAAAACTAGAACGTCAGTTTATGGACGGTCGCGGTTTAAAAGTGTTAACCAATTTTAGAAATTGATTCTTTAACACAAAAATTTCTATCACTAAAGTCTAAAATGCTTTAACACGTAACTTGCCTAATCGAGAACAAAAATAAGGTTTTTGATCACTTTTTGGGGATGGAACTATTTTTTTTATTTCTCTAAATGACAGTAATATAGTCAGGTTCAATCAACCTCATATAGGAATGATTTGATTCTCGTTAGAAAGAAATAACAATCAATGGTCAATCAAATTAATATGAAATAGACATACAACCTGTGACTTAATGTGTACAAGCAATAGGCTAGATGACACCACCGATCGTTGACATACTCATCTGTCAAAACGTTTTTCCTCCATAGATTTTGTATGGGAATGCTCTCAAGTGACGTCACGTTAGAGTATCAGAAATCGGAGTCAATTGACTGAATATTAATTGAATATTATGTAATTAAATATTGATTGCTACAGCTTTTTGGAAATAAATTTAAATAACTTTATAGAGGTTATGTTTTTTTTACCACCATGGTCTTAAAAAATATTTACGATAGGTGTCATCATGCCTATTGACTGTACTATTCGCACCTATATAATTGGTACAACTTTTATTTTAGCTTTTATTAATAAGACCCTCTGTAAATGAGACAAATGTGCTGCTAGAGAGACTAGAGACTAGAGTTGATAGTGTGTATGTTTCTTGATATGAATTGTTTGGGAAGCTATATTTTTGAATTGATGTTAGTTGTAATGCTAAGTTAATAAATTGTACATACTAAAATAAATAAAAACTGACTCTTATTTGAATCCCTCCAAGTAGTTGAATATACGAACTTAAATCGACCTTCACCAAGCTGATAATAGAATGAAACATATTTTTTAATAAATTAAGTATTTTTAATATATTATTTTCCCATTTCTAACATACCAGAAATGGGAAATAATATATTAAAAATGGGATTGCAAAAAATCCTAGACATATTATTTTTAATTATGTAATTTAAAAAGTATATTTTAATTTAAATTTGCAACATCAATAGAAAATGTCCTGAATCAAAGTACAGAACCTATAGAACGTGCAGCCGTTGGGTTGTCTATTATTATCTGAGCGAACTACTGGATTTAACTATGGATCTTAGATTAAAGGAGAACTCATAAGACCGACTTTACTTGCAGACCTACATTCACGTCAAAAAACGTTTATTTTTAGTAACACATCTTTAATTAGGTAACTAAATCTTAATGGCGCTTTTTACAACGAAATCAGCATGTGGATAAAACAAAAATGTTATTAGAACAAATTATAACTAACTAACACTAAAAATAACATTGGATAAAATAAAATGAACTAATCCTCTTTAAACAAAAACACTTACAACTACAGAGCAATTTCGATGCACTAACGAACTGCAATTGGTTTGTTTAATCAACCAATTGAGTTCACCAATGAATCGAAATTACTCGCATTACTAAAGTAAAGTAATTACTCTTCTCTCTCTCTAAGTTAGTAATTATGTACTCCCATTTTAAAAATGTCGGTTGTTTAGACTAATAACACTTGTTACTTTGATTTAGTAGTAAAAATTCTTTAACTAGTAAACGGGTTTGTATTTGTAATGAAAACATAGACTCAATAAGCAAATCGGAAGAAGATCGATTTTCACAGAATCGATTCTTTTTACCTCGATTTTTTTGTGTATCGATTTATTAGACTTCGATTCGAATCGATTCAAAAATCGATCTTTTTTGGAAAGAATCGCCATCCCACGACTGCGGCCCGTTAGCAGCTGGCTGGGAAACGCGCGAGTGGAGAGGCGCGAGCGAGCTGGCCCGCCCTGCACTGCACTCCCCGCGCATTCCCCCTCGAGTCCCTCAAATCAAAGTAACAGTTCATTAGTGTATCGAAATAACTCTTATTACTAAGGTAAAGTAATTACTCTTCTCTCACTTAGTAACTAATTACTACGATTATAAAATGACATTGAGCATATCTCGTGTCTGCCATGTCTCGGCAGCGTCGCGTTTAAGTTGATTGGCCGCAAATGTTATCATGTCGAGCAAAGGCGTTTGACTTTATGCATATACTCAATGTCATTTTGAATATTTCCGAAATGACATGCCATGTCTCGAATGACGCGATTTCACTTTATGTCGTTGTAAGACCGGCAACATCATACTACGCAGGTTTAGTATCGTCACAGCTACAGGGTGTCCCCGCGTTTCCCCTTCGCGCGCGCGAGTGTGGCGGCGAGGTCTTCCCTGAGCAGGCGCAGCAGGGCGCGCTTGCGCGTGCACTCCTCGCGGATGAGCGCCGAGGCTTGCGCCTTGAACTGCTCCATAAACTCCGCGTCCATTTCTTGCGACCTATAAATATTATGCACGTCAGTCTAATGTCAAGACCATAATAGTCCTTCTGGCCGATTTCCACCACGGCGGTCAATCTCAACAGAGATCAGCCAACTACGCAGTAGATATTATAGTGCACAAGTGTAAGCGCAACTCAGGTGCACTCACTGTTCCATCACTCTCAAAGTTCGGTGAGACGGCAATCCGACATGACCGAAGAGAGACCAGGCGCAGAACCAACGGCTTAACGTGCTTTCCGAGGCACGGGGGTGTAACACCGCCATCTTCCTGACTCCGAGCTGTTTTTGAGAAATTCATGACATAAAATCTCAGAAACAATTTTTGGCTTGACCTGGGATTCGAACCGAGGACCTCTTGGATGTAGGACAGAAACTTTGCCACTACACCAACGAGGCAGACCATAATGTAAGTATGTTAGCGTAACCTTGCAATGGTCTAAAATTCAAAGAAACTACTTGTGTACAGTCTATTACTGAAGTAGGTGCTATGTCTATGTCATAGGCAAGAGAAAACATCGTAAACCTGCCCTGCGCCCCTAGACACAGTTATTGTCATAAAATAAATTACAAAAATCGTAATCGTGTTGCCATCCATGACATCCGAAATCGTTGTCGTTTGATAGATATTAGGAAATGATTTTTGCCTACGCGAAGTTGCCATGGCCGAATGTTCGAATGTCCGGTAAGTTCCTATACATATGCACGAAGTTCACACAGGGAGACAGACGTTGGCGGTACGAGGTATCCTAGATGTTTATTGGGGCCCGCAGTGCAGCGAGAAGTCGCGCGTCTGTCATCCAGTTTTATCGACAGGGAACGCCGCGCAAGATCTTCCGACGGGGACACAATAATATGACAGATAACAAGCAAGTCATCCACAAATAACGATAATATGCTATAGTGTTTCACCTAACTACCTTTTATACATTTCAGTTGCGGGCGAAAATTCTGAGTACGTCCGCGGCGAGCGACTTGTGCACTTATACGAACCGCATCACGGGAGAGCGCGTGGGCTCTTTTCCCCTATGGCGCTTTTCTATGCTGCCATACAGTTTCCGTCCCTTCTGTTGTTTTACACCCCCCCCCCGCACCCCCCTCCGTTTGGGCGTGAAACCACATTAACATGACGTCGCGTCGTGTTGCTCGCTTTTTAAAAGTGCGCCTTGTGGTGTGCCAGGAGTGTGCGAACCTGTCAACGTGTTGATAAACGAACAGCTATTGTAACCTGCATCCTACCTCCGATCCATGTCCGCGAACTTCTCGTCGACTACCATGGCGACGTGCTTGAGCGCCGCGAGTACGGCCGCCGCGACGCACTTGTACACGTTGCGTCGCTCCTGCCGCATGGTGCTCAGCCGCTGCTGAGCGTCCACAAACATGTGGATAAATCTGAGATGAAAAGGATACAATGTAAATAGCTAATATCGATGATAGTGTATACCCAGAAATCAAATTAAATCAAATCATCAGCCTTTATACGTCCCACTGCTGGGCAAAGGCCTCACCTCAACTATAAGGTGGTGCGAGCCATACTCCACCACGCGGGCTCAGTACGGATTGGTGGAGGGGTGTGTGTAAGTTAAGTGAGCAACCTTACTGTCAGATGTTATTAAGCCGCCCGAGGGCCTCCAACCAGCTATATCGATATTAACCGGGACCAAGAGCTTAACGTGCCTTCCGAAGCACGGAGATGCTTGTAAATAGACGTCACTTTTATTGTCACAATGGTCACCCATCCCAAACATGACCACGCCGTAGGTTGCTTAACTTTTGGTATCACTACCAAAGAGCTGCATCCACTGCGCCACAAGCAACTCATACCCAGAAATAATTAGACAAAATTAACTTTCTGGTTAAAAACCCCCAAACGAGGCAGGACCACAGCTGGTGAGCTTCAACCGCTAGACGCACTTTTGACCAGCCATAGTAAGAACCACCGTGATTAAATTATTGTCTTTCGAACAAAAAATCACTTTAATATCGGTCCGTCCGTTCGGGTGCAACAATGCCGCAGACAGACACACACAAAAACACATCATTGACAATATGACGAACGCTAGGTGCAGTGGTCCACAGGTCGGACTTTTAAACCAAGGGTCGCGGGTTCGAACCCGCACAGTACAAGCATAAGTGTGCATGAACATGGATGTTTCCTATGTATAATATGTATTTACTTACAAAAAAAACGTATTTAAGTATGTTTATCCGTTGTCTAGTACCCATAACACAAGCCTCGTAGCTTAATTTGGGACCAGAGAATTGGTGTGATTGTTGTGTTTTTGTGGGTTAAAAATAGAAGAAAAAGGTTAGCCAAGTACTTAAATTAAGACATTTGTGCCTGGTGGTTTCATCATTCTGGTTATTTGCTTTACTGAAATATTGACGTTTTGCGTATGGAGATTATTTAGTGCCAGAGAAAATGTCAAGAACCAACCCTTGAACATCAAAATAATGGACATAACCAATGATATTTAAAATATCATTGGTTATGATGTCAAATTTGTAACGAGGGTGAAAAGAATTATAATAGATACCGAAATAACATTGCTAAACTTAGCAAAAGAAAACGCCTAAAATAAAAAATAAAAATAACAAGATTTTCAAATAGTTACCTTTTGCTAGTTATCTCGTGGATTTCAGCTAGGGTGGTGTCGAGTTTTTCCATAATGTTTTCAATATGTTCGCACAACGATGCGGCCACACTTTCTTCTATAAGGGCATTGATATTCTATTAGTATTATTACAAACTTTGTAGGTATACCTTGAACATCTTTTGTAATAGGCATGATTACCTATTGTAAATATAATCAAGACAAGTCAATCAAAAATCAAAGACAATCATCGCTTTAAAAACAAAACCTCTATGAAATCGCTAATAAAATCAAATTATTTCCCAAAAAAGAAAAGCTGTAGTAATTTAAGTATTTTTAATCACATAAAATTCAATAAATATTAAGTCAAGTGACTACGATTTCTGACACTTTGACATGACGTCACGTTAGAGTATTCACATACAAACACTATGAAGGCAGATCGTTTTGGCAGATATCAAAGAGTATGTCAATGATTGGTGGTGTCATCTACCCTATTGGGTAGGTAGACTAAAACATAGTTTCAGCGAGTTCGGTTTGTAAAACATACTATTAAAGCTACACTACATTCATTAGGAAGTGAAAATCAAATCTATGGAAAAATAACATCCTAAATTATTCAGAAAGACTGAAATCAAGGCAGGCAAGAAAGGCAATCGAAAAAAAATGTTATCAGAATAGTAGTTACTAATTTGAACTAGGGACATTCAATAATACTGTAGGTGTAGTTTAGAATCATCATCTCATCATCGCTCTCTCATCCCGACTCATCAGGTTGACCACGGCTTAGCACAGGCCTCCCCCATAGATACCACATAAAAGATGGTCTACTAAACGTAACGAAGAGTAAACAAAAGAGGATCTTACCTCTGCTATCAGGCGCATTCCCTCTCAGCCACTCGTTGACTCTGGACACACTTGGTCCGCTTTCAGACCTCGAAACAATATCAGGATCGTCCAATTTCCTCCTCTTAACATTGCCAATCACTGGACTCTTTGATTTCCTCTTCATTGGTAACACGACCTCCTTTTTCGGAAGCGTAGATCTTGTTTCAAGGCTTGACACCTCTATGTTTTTAGATTTACAAATTCTTTGCTTATCCAAATCGTGACTGATGGTCTTACTATGTTTCTTCTCAATCAATTCCTCTTCGAAGTTAGATATAATACTCTCTAGTTTCATCACAGTTGTGGACGATGACGCTTCATTTGGCATCTGGCTGGCAACTTTAAAGTCATCAAGTAACTTTATTGGTGAAATGAGGGATCTTCGATTTGTTTGTGCAGGCGGAGTTACCATTTTAGTCTTCTCGGCAGTTCGTTTGATATCTTTTACAGGAGATATGAGATTTACACTTCCACTGGCATTTATACACTTTCGAGACCGTAACCATTTATTGTAGGAGCTAGAAGTGTTTTCCTTGTCAGATTTACTTGGTGGCTTATTTTTTTTTACAATTTCTTTGCTTGTTTCCTTAGAAGAGCTATTATCGGTATCGGAATTTCTTCGCGAGGGAAGCCATTTAGAAATGTCTTCCAGTGTCAGTCTTGCGATTGATACTACAGGAGATCTGTTGCTAGATTGCTTACCAATCTTAGTTCGGGTGTTTTCAGAATGGATTGAATCACTTCTTGACTCAGTCGACGGTACATCATTCACTTCAGATCTGAGATTATTTAAATAATCTATTACCGACTCGTTTAAGTCTTCAACCTCTAAATCACGCGGAACGATGTTTTCCGTGAGCTGATGTGGACTCGGTGGAGATTCGTTCGAGTAACGGTGAGCAGTTATCGGTGACTTTCCTACTGTAGCTATGGACACTTCAGATTTGTCATCTGATATTGTAGTTAAATTGATCACTTCTTGAGTAGCATTGTGTTTTTGTTTCTTCATTTCGATTGCTTTCTCTTTCTTTATGCACAGAATTTTAGCGGTAACTGTCTTTGAACTGTTGTTTTCTTTTAAACCTTTACCCTTTTTAGCTTGATTGAGTTCATCAGTTATATTCATATGCGGAGGGCTGTAATCGATATTCTCGACGTCAGACAAAAGAGTCTGAGTTGCATTGGAATCATTTATAGCTCCGGGTCCATCTTGGTATATTTTCTGGAATTTTTGCAGCATATTAGCCGTCACAGAATCATTAGCTTCGTTATGATATGTTGGTATCATTTCCACATTTAACCCCGGTAGAGGGCTGATTGTTCTATCATCATAGTCTTTTTCTATAATCAAATTGGATTTTTGTTTCTTTTCTTTTTTTAATGACAACGCATCTGGTTTTTTGTTCTTTCTGGTATTTTTCTTAGGTTTTTCTTTAACCGCAGTTATAATTTCATCGGAAATAGGTTCCATCTGTGGTTTTATAGGTAATATTAAGTTAGGTTGTTCTTGTACATTTTTTGATGGTCTTTCAACCACTATAGACGTATTTAACTCTTCAGGAACAGCTTCCCGCATTTTTTCATCTATCAAAGCAGGTTCTGGTTTTGCGGCTCGAGATCTCGGGTTTGTTTTTTTCCGTTTGACAGATCTCTTCTGTCTCGGTGCTCTTTTTTTATTTGTTTCATCCGACGATTTAGTTTCCGAGTAATTGATGCGATTGATGGGTCTACCGTGTTTCGTCGACATAGTCGAATCCCCACTGGCTATGGTAGTAGAACTCATACGCTTCTGAACCTCAATTTTCTTTCTTTTAAAGTCTTCATCTTCACTGTCACTCGTAAAATTGTACATGGCTAAATCCTTTTCAAGTGTTTTCTTGTCGACAACTTTGACAGGTTCTGGACATTCAACTTTTTCTTTAAGTTGATTAAAAATGTCATCCATTTTTTTCGTGCGAGGAGACAGGGTACTGTTAGACTTGTTCTTACTTTTTCTTCCGCGTGGCTGATTCAATCGCTTTTGGCGATCCATCTCAATATCTTTGTAGCTCGTGGCTTTGTACTTCGGAGTAAGAATTTTTGAGGTTTTGAAATCTTTATCATCGTCTATCTCTGTGACTTGTATAACTCTCTCATTGTCGCCTTCGTCCTTAGGAGAGTACAGCTTACGTTTCCTCCTAGTCGTCAGCGCTGCATTCAGGTCTCCTGATCCACTTGACGGCGACTTTCTAGTCTGTTCAGGAGTTTTTATTGTTGCTTCAGGAACGATATTGTCGTGAACATCTCTAACAGGTGACGTATTTGCCGGTTCGAGATCCAATTTGTTTTTCTTCTTCTTAGCAGTACGCGCCCTAGTCATTCTTTTGGTATTAAATGTCAGTTTTATACTCTTCTTCGATTTTGTGTCCGCTTCCTTCGATTCTACGCTTTCGGTTTTATCTTCCGATTTTTCAGTATTATCTATACGCCCTAAAGATTCAATACACTTCTCGAGATCGCTACAAACTTTATCGACGATACTGTTCAAGCATTCAACGACATCAACATCGTACACGTCGATTTGTTCAACATTCACGTTATTATCTTCGTGGATGATGAGACAATCGTCGAATTCTTCGCTTTCAGAGCTAGTTTCGTTTATTTTCCGTGCTAAAGTTGGACTGATGACGACGTCCCCGCGGTTGTTTTCCGATATGTGCTGAGTGAAGAATGCTTCTACTTCTGTCACATCCAATATTTTCTCTGCATCTGGTTTTTGAGAAACGTTTTCTTTGACTACCTTTCTCTTTCTGACATTAACAAAATTCAGTGGCGTATCATACACGACATCGTTTGACTCATCTGTAGTTGTATTGCTTATGACAGTACAAACTTTCTCGTTTATTACTTTATTCTGAACCACAATAGCTTTGGGATTTTCTGCTGGCGTGTTTTCTATCGCTTCGCTATTCGTTTCAGGAGGCTCTTGAGTTTTCCTATCACCGGTAATGATACCGCTGTCGCGTAAATCTTTCTCGATCGAAGCGTTATAATCTTTTTGCAGCGCTTCTTGTACGAGCAAGTCAACAATGTTGCCTCCGTGGTAGTCTTTGTGCTTGGACAGGCGTTCGATGGTGTCGTTTATGACGGACTCGTCTGCTGTACCTAAGGTAGCAACCAGTAGACAGCTGGTCGAGTTTTCATCATAGCCCGTGGGGGAGAGGTGCCTCCACACTTTGCTTTTATTATGCACCTCGCTATCGCTCTGGGAGTTTCTTTCGGACGATTTGTTGTTCCTGTGGCAAACGCCGATTCGCCGTTTTGTTTTGAACGTCCTAAGACTGGTATTGCTCTGTAAGTCGTCGGTCTCACTAACTTCTGTCACGGTAGACAGTTCTGGTTTAGCACACACAGGAACTGCTTCTTTATCAAACGTGTATTGAGGGAGTGATGCTAATTTTTCGTGTAACTGAAAGATGATTTATCAAATGTATTGCACACGGTATATTTTTACAATATCGTCTACCATAATTAACTGTTATTTTATAAATTCAAGTCTTTGTTTAAATTGACAATTTAAATTGTTCTTAATCTTGAATCGCACAAAATATGTACACAGATATTCAAAAACTAACTTCCCATTTAAAAAAAAACGCAAATGAGCCAGGAACACAGCAGCTGGTGAGCTTTCGACGATCCAATGGATTTTGACCAGCCAAGCTAGCTAAGAACCACCGTGGTTAAATAATCTTTCGAAAAAAAAATGGGCTTTGCAATCGGTCCATCCGTTCGGGGTTGTGTTATTGTTTTACCTGTGCTAAAGAAGAAGTCGAAACTGACGACGGGGACTTCCAAGCCACTTGATTTCTAGGTAGCACTACAAACCCTGAAAAGTATATTCTATGGTTAAAACGTCAATGTTTTTTTTTAAATAAGGATATTTTCTTATATTTATTAACATATATTATGCGCAAAAACTTTAATTTTTTTTGTGGCAACCTTAAACTATGACACTAATTAAGGGGTTAATAAAACTGAAAAAATGATAATCTTCAGATACTCAATAGGTACAGTGGCCCGCAAATCAAGCTACCCATTTTTGTTGCAAAATCGCCCTTATCAGAAGCGCATAAGATACCGCAGTGATTACCGTGACGTGCTGGCCACCATACTTCTAAGTGTATTTATTTCATTTAGCAATAGCGGTCCGTCCTGGCTTTATTTATTTATTAATTTTTGTTTACTAAGATTACATAAAAAATAGGTAATTAAAATAACATTTTGTTCCCTCAGCTTAAATAATACACAAAATAAACCAATTAAAATTATGTTGAGAAAATTAAAATATGTGAAACTATAAAATTATAAAAAGATGACATAATTCAAAAGAAACAACATTACTTATTATTGGGGCAAGTTATGAATTTCTTTTATTTAACTTAACAAAAGTTGATGCAAAAATGTAAACTGATTGAATATTATTATTATATTCGTAGTTATAACATTGAGGAGCCCAAACGAGGACGCGGTAGACCCCCGACAACCTGGACTAGAACAGTACAAAAGGACATGAAGACGATGGGACTACACCCGGATATGACGCAATTAAGACCTGAATGTCTTAATAAGATTAGGAGGCACGACCCCAAAAGACATGGGACATAGGCACGGAGGAAGAAGAAGAAGAATACGTAGTTATAACAAGTACGAGGCAAAAAGAGTTACCAGCAAACTTAGTCATATAAAGTGGCACATGAAAAAAAAACTGATGACGGGCACTTAAACGCGGACACCTAATAAAAATGTTAACACGATTATGCAGCAATTTGTTAAGAAAATACTGGTCCCTTTCAATACGACCTCGCACTAATAATAATGCATGATTCTTATGGTAAAAGTTTTTTTAAATCGGCCTGGTAGTTTCGGACCCTATTCAATACAAACACACAATGAAATCCTTCCTTTTTATAAAATTAGTGTAGATAATTAAGTCTATAAAAACTAGAAAGTTATTTTACAATATTAACCGTCACTACTAAGATTTGAAGTAGAGTACTTACCTGATCGTTTTCGTTTTTGCACTTGAACCGGATGAGAGAACTGAGCTTCTTCATCCTAAAACCAAACTCAATTAAATCTGAAGGATAAGTTTTACTATGTAGGAATTCGGTTTGACATATTATTTGAGCCTACCCTAACAAAAAGTTAAAAACCTACCCACTTCTATTATTTAAGAATCCACAGGACTTTAAAAAAAACTTTGTACAGACATTATTTTTAGATTTGAGAAGTAATAGTCAAATAATCAACAAGAAGCAAAGATGAAATGTAAACAAAATCTAATTGTGTAGAAAGATAGTTTATAATTCACTAGTGGCCGCCCGCGACTTCGTCCGCGTGGAAAGCCTTTATCTTAAAAAATCTTTATGAATTGTAGCCTATATGTTATTCTGATGTATAAGCTATATTGTGGTAAAGTTTCATTCAAATCCATTCAGTAGTTTTTACGTGAAAGAGTAACAAACATCCATACATCCATACATCCATACATCCATACTTACAAACTTTCGCCTTTATAATAGTAGTAGGATAGTTCTTACCATAGCACTGGTAGTTTTTCTGTTATCATATTTTTCTTGCGGCGACAAGGATGTTGGCTTGTTCAAATCTAGTAATACCTGCAAAAAGTATAATGTAGTCAAATCAGCTTCGTTAGAACTCACATATTACACCAGGGGGCAGCACTGGAGAGCTACACATGGGATTTTCGGAAAATGCCCTCTGCGACCCGAGGTTAGAGGTTAGGTTAAAGCTCCGATTATGTTTGAAATTTTAATTTTAAATAATTGAAAATTATGAAAACGAAGTGTTGTTTTTTTTTTACTTATATTATAAGTTAATCAAAATTATTTAAATTAGTAACTTAAAAGTTAAACAAAAAAAACAACACTTCGTTTTCATAATTTTCAATATTTAAAATTAAAATTTCAAACAAAATCGTAGCTTTAACCTCTAGATAGATATACTTGGGTCGCGCAGAGGACAATATATTTTGTAAACTAGTGATCACCAATCCTTGATAAATCTTAATAATAACCCGAAAAAACCAATAATCAATAAAATGCAATCCATCGACACTTGATAGACAGATATTACCATTACTTGAGAATACTGGGGGGACAGCGCGTACGCAGTCCCCACTACCAAAAATTACGCATCCGAGTTATCCACATTAGGGATAATCGCAGGGGTCAACCCCACCGCAGTGCAATGGAGAGGCCTCGCCCTGGGGGAACCGCCTTCTTGATCACGGTGTCCCCTATGCCAGGTAAGTATGATTTATTAAACTCAGGCCAGGGACGTCATTCTCCGAAAATCTCAAGTGTTGCCGCGAGGCAACTCCGCTCAGCTCCATCTAGCCGAGCGCTGACGTAACTTCGCGTTACGGACAGGCCTGTTCCATTTAATCAAAGAGTGGCAATGCTAATATTAACGTTTTTATCGCTTCGCTTTACAATGGTAGCATTGTCAAGTGAACTGATAATAAAAACGTTGAAATTATTATAAGCCTAACCTCATTACATATCAGCCAATCAGTGATTGGCAGTTAGTGAATTTGACAAACGCGAAATTAACTTCTAACAAGTGAACTACTTGTATAACAAAGTAAAATAAAAAACCGGTCAAGTGCAAGTTGGACTCGCGCACCGAGGGTTCCGTACAAACCTGTAGATAAGGAGTAGTAACTTGGAAATTTTCAAAATTGTCAAAAATATTTTTCTTTTTTTTTTAATATGATGAAACTGAAAATTTACGGTTTTCGTAATTTTTCCTATATCTGTACTATAAGACGTGACTTCGTACTAAATTTCAAGATTCTAAGTTTACGGGAAGTACCCTGTAGGTTTTGATTCCCGTGCGAGTTTAGAAAATTTGCGGAAATTTGCGGCCTAAATGGCTGTATCTTTTGATTGCGTTGGCTTAGAAGGTTGATTTTTCTACAGCTGCCAGGGACAGTAGACCTAAGTATCATATAGAAATTTCTTAAGACCTAAGTTTGATATCTCCACGCGTTCCTGAGAAAAACGGTCTTGACAGACGGATGGACGGACGGACAACAAAGTGATCTTATAAGGGTTCCGTTTTTTTCTTTTGAGTTACGGAACCCTAATAACATACTATTAAATACCTTGCTAAAGGACCTACCTGATATTTATCCTTGTAGGCATCACGTAGCACAGTATCCAGGCGTCGCAAGTCGGTGGCCGAGCTGAGTACGACGGTGAGCTCGCAGGCTTCGGCGACGACCGCGTCCGACGGATTCAGTCGTGGGGGCTGCGTCGTATGGAATTGTAGCGTCACTTCTGATGTGTCCCTACTATTTGATTAGGGGTTAAAATGAGAAATTTATTTAGTAGCTAGATTATAAATTCCCGGAACTACACTCTGTTAGGTAATTAATGAAATAAAAATGACGGTTTGGTATTGCCGGAAATGCATACATCTAGGAACATCATGTTTGGCGGTCTTAAATCAAAAGTGGCAATGTATCTTAAAATCACAAGTTTCGAATTACACGCATTTTCTGCCATGTCTAATAAATAAACGATCGCGCAATATTACTTGAAACCGAGACGTCGACGCCAAAGATACTAACCCAGGCAGCGCGTAAATGATGAGCGAGGTTAGGCTTCATGTAGACGACGCCGGAACCGCACCGGCCGGACTGAAACCGCGCGTATACTAATAAACATCGCGCTGGACTGGACTGACACCGCATACTCAGTGCGGTTCCGGCGTCGTCTACATTAATAAAGCGTTAAACTTTCAGTGGGCGCGTCGAGCACCCGCACCGAATTTAGAAGTCGAGGGTGGTGAACTCATACGACCAGCTTGACTTGAACTCATACGAACTCGACGTATACGACGTCAGGCAGGTTTTTTTTTTTAATTTGGGATAAGTTTGCTCTTGACCCAAAACTAAGCCCAACGAGGCAAAGACTGAGTCTACGATGGAACGAGCTCACCTAGAAGATGCCTATTCACTCTAGCTTTGAAAATTCCTAGGTTGCAGGGAAACACTGACGCAGGTAGTGAGTTCCACTCTTTTGCAGTGCGCATCAGGAATGTAGATGAGAAGCGCTTAATTCGTATCAGTGGAACACCGACACATCGACATGGTCTAGCTAGTCACTTATAGCCTTGTAGCTATTACTATAACACCCTGTGCCCTTATGGCTAGTACTACAATAGGTACCTGCGTAACTCCAAGCGCTTGTATGATGAGCGAGCACATTTACCACAGTAGACGTAGATCCAGCCAGTGCGTTCAGGTCTAGCTGGTCACAAGTAGTACGACAACACCCTGTACCCTTATGGCTAGTACTAAAATAAGTACCTGCGTAACTGCACAGCGCGCACATGTTGAGCGAGCACGCTTAAAGTCTCCCAGGCGGGCGCGTCGGGCACGCACAGCGCGTCTAGAAATCGGGGATCCAACACTATGGTTGCGCTGCCGTCGTATGAGTTTAGGTCTAGCCAAGTCTCACGTTTTTCTGTACCCTGTGACAAGTAGATAGAAAATAATAATAATCCTCCTGGCCGATTTCGATCACGGCGGCCAATCTCAACAGATATCAGCCAACTACGCAGGAGATATTACAGTGCACAAGTGTGAGCGCAATACCTGGCACTCACTGTTCCATCACTCTCAAAGTTCGGTGAGACGGCAATCAGATATGACCGGAGAGAGATCAGGCGCAGGACCAACGGAGTAACTATTTAGTAATCTGTGCCAACGGCTTAACGTGCTTTCCTAGGCACGGGGGTGTAATAACACCGCCAACTTCCCGACTCCGAAATGTTTTTTTAGAAATTCATGACTGAAAATCTCAGAAACAATTTTGACTCGACCTGGGATTCGAACCCAGGACCTCTCGGATTAAGGCAGAAACTTTGCCACTACACCAACGAGGCAGTCATAGAAAATATACACATACTAAAGATTTTAAACGTCATTGTTTTAATTGAAGTAAGTATACCAACTGACCGACACTACGGCGACCGCACCCACGCTGATTTTCCGGCACAGGAATGACGTCACCAGGTTGCCGTTGGTGTTCAACGCGTTCAAGAAATCCCGGGCGTCCTGAAACCAAATTTACGTTTATGTTGGTTCCAGCATGCTGTGCTGAATGATATAAATAACAGTGAAGATAATAGAAGTACGGCTTCACCAGTAAGAGCTGGAATTCAAACAACTGCAATGATATCGCATACGCTGCAAAAGTTCGTGCTAGAAACAGCGAGACCTGCAGCTGTATTGAGTCAGTAGGTTGCTGAAAGACTACATTAGCAATGATGTATTAAGCCAGCAAGTAGCCATGAGTTCACCATATTGAAATAGGTCTCCAACTAGAAACACCTGGATCACCTGGAAGAAGTTCCGCTAAGGTCTATCCAGGAGCACCCGCACCGCGGTCTCAGGGTACATTCGTGCCGCGGCAGGAGTGCCGAACTACTTCTAGTATGCTGTAAGTTGCTGCAGTCGTCCTGGTTCCACTAATGAAGATCAGAAACAACTTTTGGAGCAATTGGATTAGGCAGGAAAAGGGAAGCGCTTCTTACAGACTGAGGTGGTGTGGTCGGGGACCGAGGTCTTGGTGTGTGTTCAGGCAGTTTAAAACCCCTGAAGATTAACCATCGGCAAACGCATATCTCTGCGTTGCAGCTGTTCTACCAATCACTTAAAACTAACGTCAGACATCATTGCGTCTTGAGCTTCGGAGTGTGTAACGTCTTTTCTACAATTTTTGTCATCGTATTTTTAAACCACACAATAAACTTTAAAACCATTTCGGAGCATCAATTCAAAGTCCGACGTGATACATCAAATAATCATCAGTGCAGCCGGCGGACATAGTCGACGTTGCACTCATCCGTCAAGACAAGAAGACGGACTCTACCTATATATGCTGAGTCCGAGCTGTAACACATATTATGTGCGCCATTTTGTAGAAGCAGTGTGTCAGATGGTCGATGTTGTGATATGCGGCACCGGTAGATGTCTCCACAAACCTGACGCTTTCTCTAGGCATTCACCTGGAAGAAGTTCTGCCAAGGCCTCTCGAGGAACAGGCGGCGGGCGGCGGGCGGGTACAGCGGCGCGGGCAGCCAGCCGCCCAGCGCCGCGCGCCGCGCGCCCGCCTCGTGCCGCGGCAGCTGCCAGCGCAGCAGCGCCTCCAGCATGCTGTGCTGCGCCGGCAGGTGCCCGCACGACGCCTGCAACCTGCCCAGCTTTACGCTGGACAATAAATAAATAAATATTTCACAACAATCACACCAATTCTCTAGTCCCAAATTAAGCCATGAGGCTTGTGTTCTGGGTACTAGACAAAGGATAAACATACTTAACTACTTTTTTTTTGTAAATAAATACATATTATACATAGAAAACACCCAGACCAGTACAAACACACATGTTCATGCACACATATATTTGTACTGTGCAGGGATCGAACCCGCGACCCTTGGTTTTAGAAGTCCGACCTGTGGACCACTACAGCAAGTGGTCGTCAATACAAGTAACAAGGGAATGTCAGAGACGTGCTAACTGATGTTCACAGGGTAAAGTTACTGGATGAATTTACTGAAACTTTTATCTCTCTCTTACATGTATTATTAACGAGTTTAAGGATTTTAAGTTGCCTGTGAAATGGTGCTGCTTCATTTCTTAAATTTCAGTGATGATATTATATCATTTTCTTACAAAAAAATATATTTAATCAAGTCATTAAATAGATTGTAACCAATGACTCAGTGGGAGGTACTTGCATTCTTATTGAGCCAAACCTCAAAACTAATGAAAAGTAAAAAAAAAACTGGTAACTTATGTGCACTAATATTAGAGGAAAGATTTAATTGTTTGTTTGAATTGAATAGACTCTGAAACTACTGGACCAATTTAAATATTTTTTTACTATCAGAATCCTACATTATCTCTGACAAACATTACCTATTTAAATGTATACATGAATAAATTTAATAAAATATACTTACAAATAACTTTCAAGGCAGTTTCTCAAAGCAAATCTTATTTCTCTACTAGACTCTGCACAGCACAAGTTGAGGCAGTAAAGGATCTCATAGCGCTGGATTGTGTCCGGTTCAGAGCTTGTTGCCAAGTCTAGAAGGCACTCAGCTGTTCCCTCTACTAGTATGTCTGGGAGACTTGTATCTTTCACCCTCATGGTCTGTAAAAAATGATCTAAGAATGAAGAAAAAGTATATGGTGATAATTTTAGACCAAAGCAAGTACATTGAAAAGCTTGCTAATAATAAATAATTTAAAATATTGATAATATGATCAATTTTAAACAACTGAATGTCGTGCCGCCATTTAAATAGAAATAACTGCAATAGGAACGAGATGAACTTACTTTTATGAATTTCAGGAGCAATTTCAAGAAAGTCCACCAATGCTGGCTGTGTTTAATAAGATGTTTGCGCAGCGCGTCGAGCCAGTACTGCAGAAGAGCCGCCAACTCCTTGCCCAGCAAGCCCCATGTCTGTGACGGTGGTTGCTCCAACATACGACCGAAAAACGACAGGGCAGCACCGTTACCCTCGCATTTATTGAAATACTAAGACAACAAATACACAGTTTGTAAACAAATAGCAACGTTTTCCTAGAACGTTACCAAAGTAAATACTTACTTCGATCTCCAGTGACCTTACTTTCTTTAGTAAAAGAACTGAAGACATATTGAACTGGATTTTCATCTTACTGCGGGGCAGAGCGACTATTTTCTGTGTTACAGAAATGTAATCACTTAAATTGGTTACTTTTTTCAGCATGATAACGAGATCCAATTCCATTTTAGTTAGTTACAAAATTGTTTTTGTTGAAAAGAATTCGCCCGCGCAATTTCTAAAATGTAACTTTATTTTTCTTTCAATTCTTTTAACTCCAACTAGGAATACCAACTTACCAATACTACAATGATGATTCCGGTTGGACCATATGGCCGGATCCAGACGTTGGGCGAACAACTTGTTCCAACGTTGACTAGTTTTGTACGTGAGCTCTCTAAATAGCTCAATGGCCGGCACTCCGGCAGGGCCAACGTGAGGATACGATATACTTCACGCGAAAATTAAAACATATATAAAAACAAATAAATAAATAGCTACTGAGAGATAACTATGCCGTAACTTGCCAATTTATTTATTTTATTTAATGATGACGTTTCATAAAACTAATCTGAAAATTTACTACAATTTTTTAAGTGCAATTCACTTCATTGTACTCCATAAACTTTTATAAATCCAAAAAAAGATTTTTGTACATGCGTGTAAGTATTCTACAGATTTTAATAATATTTATTTAATCTACGCACTCGGTGAAAATAATGAGCACATCGTCAACGTGTGGACGGGTTCACGAATGGCCAACGCGGGATCCTTTGAAGTTACCGACACGGAACGGAACGGGAGGGTCGGGAGGGCGAACAGCCAACGCCCGGGCCAACGTTTTGGTCCGAGCGTTGGAATCGCTTTAAATCGCTTTTCTATGCCTAACCATAGTTAATATAAAACTTATTTAAAAAAAATAGAGAGTTTTACCAACAAATAAAACTTACCTGTTATTTTTTATTCAATATCCGGAATCCATCTTGAGTCAAGCAACTGTCTTTCTTGCCTTTAAGTCAGCGTTTCCGGTTCCTTTTCGACGGTGGGTGGACCTGCCTATTGCTGCCTATACCGACACGGTTTGGTACTACTTACGCGGCGCGCGAGCGCTGTTAAGGTTTCGTCATTCACCTGGTAGAAATTACCTAGATTCCGGATATTGAATAAAAAATAATAGGTAAGTTTTATTTGTTGGTAAAACTCTCTATTATTTGTTGTTTACTGTTTAGTATCAATATCCGGAATCCATCTTGAGTGATGTCATGTGTTTGTTATCTCCTGGTGCAAATAACTTTAAAGTTATTGACGCTATATTGTGTAGGTTTAAATATTCATGATGAATTTTAGAGATTAGGTAGCAATTTCTATACACTTTATTATTGAAATCATACAAGTAATTCTTCAGTCAAGACTGATACTAATACTGTAAGCTAATACATCAATCATCATTTATAATTAAATCATACTGCATCAAAGTAATTAGATATAGAAACTGACTGTACAGCACTTGAGTTTAGAATTTATTTTTGATAATATGTCCTAAAAGTATGAACACTTTTCCAATTGCCAGTTTCAAGAATTTTGTCTAATGGTAAGTTTTCCAACCAATTTAACGAGGCTACAGCAGAACGTACCGAACCAGGACTGGCTTCGATGCCAGCTTCCTTCAGAATAGATTTCACCCAACCACCAATTACAGTTCTAGTGGCGGGTTTAGTGTCGCCTCTTGCAGTGATAAACAAATCATTTAACTGTTCCCTACGGTCACAAGATAATTTAAGCAACTGCTTTATCCAGAAAACAATATTCAGATTTTTGTACGGATGAACCTTAATCCTCCAACCAGATTGTCGGTGATTGTGTCTGTTTTAGAACCAAAAGCTGGCCAAAGCAAGAAGCTAGATTGCTCATCAATTAATTTATCGCTGTCAATGCGCAACAAAGTAAGATCATGTACTCTACGACATGCCAGTAATAACAAGGTAGCAGTATGTCTTGAGACTTGATAAAGGTTGTTTTGGTTGAAACTATAAGAAGACAAATAGTTTAATAGTTGTATCGGGTGCACACAGGTGGTTTAGACGGTTTGGCGTGAGCAACAGAAATTGCTTTTAACATGTGTTTTACAAAGAAGTTAGAAGAAAGATCTACTTTAGTATTTAAATGTGTGAATGTTGAAATTACTGATTTATGGACCAAAATAGTTTTGTAAGCTAAACCAACTTTACAGTGTAGATATGCAAGATATCGTGCAACTTGATCAGCATTAGGAAATTTAAAGTCTACTGAATTTGTTGAGTACCACTTTTTCCATCTCGTCCACGCTGGTCTGTAGGTGTTGACTGTTGATCGTAGAACGCCACCAACCTGACATTAGAAGTTCTTGCTCTTGTTCATTCCAGTCTGTTAAAAGATCGTTCCACCCGAAATCAGCCATGCTTTTAGGTGCAGGTCGCGGATTTCCGGCGGGTGAATTCCTGTTCGCGTGTCTATCAGAGCAAGGGCTAGGTCTGGTATCAGATAAGGAGGTCGTAATGCTCGCTGTTGAACATCTGCCTGCCAAAATACCTTGTTCCAACTCGGTGCGATTAAGATGTACTGACCGCTGCCTTTGTTGAGGTGATTGAGCACTCTGGAACTATTTAGTAATCTGTGACTCTGGGAATCAGATTTGGAGGTGAAAAAAGCCAAGCCAGTTTGTAGTGCCACTGATGACAAAACGCGTTGTGGTGGTATGCTTGTTGATCTTGCACGTCCATTGAAACGTACCTGGGTATCACGTGTTAGGTTTTTGAGGCAAACAGGTTTATCTCGGGCACCCCCCACATCTGAAAGATTGGTATCGTTGCTGCAGTCGTTAGATGCCATTCGGGACAAGTTTTCTGGCGTGATAGTGCATCGACTTCGGCATTGAATCGTCCGGGGAAGTACTGAGCCAACAGATGAATGTTGAGGCTGTCTAATATTGATAGAAATTGACGAACATCGAACATCTCTTTTTGATTGGCGTGCCACGAAGTCTGTTGCTTTGTCCAGGTCCCTGCAAGAAGTTGATCGTTCAGCTGCGCGCCCCAACCGACATCCGATGCGTCTGTCGTCAGTAGGTGGGTCACAGGTTTGGTGTGTATCGGCATGCTGGATCCTATGGCATTTTTCCACCATTTCATCTCTGTTTGAACCTGATGTGGAATCGTTTGTCGGCGATAAGGATAACTCTTCGGCAGCTGTCGTCTGTAAAATTGCAGGGCTCGACAGTGAAGACGACCTCGTTTTGTTACGAAGGTGGCAAAGTTTAGTCTCCCCATCAGTGTTTGGTATTGTTTGAGGGACCATTTGCCTGTTGAGAGCTGTTCCTGAAGTGCCCTGCGTAGCGCTAAGCACTTCGGTTCCGACAGGGACATTGCGTTGCGTTTGGTGTCCCATGTTGTGCCGAGAAACTCGAGGCATTGTGTCGGAACCAGAACAGACTTGCTGAAGTTTATCTCCCAGCCCAGAGACTGCATGATGCGTATCGTCAGGGCTATGTCGTCGCGCAATGCCAGCATGGATTGGTTTGCGAACAGAAAATCGTCTAAGTAGACAACGCACCTGATGCCGTGACTTCTCAGCAACTCGGCTACCCAATTGGACAGCGTAGCGAAAGTCCTCGGTGCCGATGCGAGACCGAATGGTAAGTAGGTCATTTGAAGCAATTCGTGCTGGCTTGGGACGTGATGATAATTTAGCCTCAAGAACCTGCGATGCTGTTGAGCTATCGGAACGTGGAAATAGGCTTGGCTCAGGTCGAGTTTGGCCATCCAATCTTCGTGCTGTAAGAAAGTTGGTACACGAAAATGACTGAACAGTTGAAAAGGTTTTGTTACCACGAAGTTTTCAGTTTTTTCAGATTGAAGATTGGGCGGCAGCTTCCATCCGGCTTCGGAACCAGAAACATTGTAGATAGATAACTGGGACTCTGCGGTGCCGGTTCGAGTATCCCTAAATCTAACATATTTTGTATCTGTTTGAGGTTTTGGTTCGGTAACACTGCATCGCTATCAAATTCGGGAATATAAGTGGCGGTTTTAGTATGAATGGGATTCGAACACTGTCCAGCAATCTGGATATTTCTTTTGGTGCTCCCAGATTGCTCCAAGCACTTTGAAATTGCTTGAGACAACCGCCATGAAATATCTGATAGTCATTCGCTACGCTTAGTTTTAGAGAAAGTTTGATTTCGCGATTTCTTTTCTTTCTGCTTATTGTTTTTAGATTTGTTTGTGTTTGATCGGTTTTTCCCTTGAATGTATCGGTTTGAGGAAGGTTTTCGTCGAAAAAATGCGTTATGGCCATGTTTACTGGTGGATGCTTTTTGATTTATGTAAAAATTTTCGTTCAATTGAGGTCAACTAGTCGAACGGTCTGATACTGGCAAAGAAGACACTAAATTGTCCGCCCCCCCCAATTTTTTGAAGATAATTTTGAACTGCATCATCATTAAACACAGTTTCAGCACTAGGCGGAATTTTATATAAAACGTTTCTATGGTAAATTTATTTTATTATTTTATTTTATTCCTGTTTTTTTTTTATTCCTCCGGTATATGACGCAAAAGTGCATCTCTTCGTAAAGTAATTAAATCAGATCGTCTACCACACACCATTTGTAAAATGCCTTCCGTTACTTTGCAGTACGCTGATTCTTTAGAAAAACTGTATTCAATTTTGTCAAATAATGTATTAGGCGTGAAAGTTTATTTTAAACCACTAGCCCAGTCTACGATACCTTGTAATGTTTTATGCAGTTCTTGTTTTTGTAAAACAAAGCATTAGTCATCGCAGCAAAGGACCGTTCAAGTAAATACGAGCGAGAATCGTCACGTAACATAGAAGCCTCGAATCTTTTTAAAGAATCGTTAACACCGAGTTCTACAAATCCGGGGGTAGCTAGATATTTTTTCTGAGCATCCGCAAATCGGACAGCATACTAGTCGTCGGATTTTAATTTGCTTGCGAAAAGCTTGAATTTGCTGAAAACACAAAGTATGAGCGAATATTATGTAACTAAGTTAAGACGCATTACTGTTACAGCAAGGGAGTGGGAAGCACCTTTGATCACTTTTTACACTTTCTGTCATATCTTCGGATTCTCTAGTTCTGGACAAATTTATTGTTTCCTAATGCTTAAACTGTAGATTTGGATTAAAAGTCGCAAAACATCATAAGACAAAGAATATGCAAATTGGCTAGACGACACCACCAATCGTTGACATACTTTTTATTATCTGTCAAAACGGTCTGCCTCCATAGATTTCGTATGGGAATAAATGATTGTGACGTCACGGTCATGTATCAGAAATCGGAGTCAATTGACCGAATATTTATTGCGTTTTGTGTGTTTAAAAATTGGTTTCTACAGCTTTTTTGGAATATATTGGTTGTATTAACTTCATAGGGGCTATGTTTTTTAAACATCATGTTCTTGACAATATTTAAGATAGGTGTCATCATCCCAATTGGCTAGACGACACCACCAATCGTTGACATACTTTTTATTATCTGTCAAAACGGTCTGTCTCCATAGATTTCGTATGGTAATAAATGATTGTGACGTCACGGTCATGTGTCAGAAATCGGAGTCAATTGACCGAATATTAATGCGTTTTGTGTGTTTAAAAATTGGTATCTACAGCTTTTTTGAAATATATTGGTTGTATTAACTTCATAGGGGCTATGTTTTTTAAACACCATGTTCTTGACAATATTTAAGATAGGTGTCAACATCCCAATTATAACCGAAATATCCATTTTATTAGAAGAACGCAGTTCTTTCTTGTTTCAGCCCTTTCGTAGACTTTGTGGAAACGGTTTTTAAGCAGGCGGTTTTTTTGTTGTCTTCTCGCTTATCTGTGTCTAAGCAGTGCAATTAGGTGGATTAATTAAAACAATTCTCACATTCAGAAACGTATATTCGAAAAAGCGATTTGCTACAAACATTTTGCGAAACCCATCTAATGCGGAAACATTATAATGGCAACATTAAAAATCCATTACATATTTAAACGTTACATATATAGCATATAGATATGCATAGTAAAAGGAATGCACCTACGTCTATGTGATGAGTGCGAAATACAGTAAGATAAACAGATTTAAATACACTTTAGGCAGTTCGTAAAAGCTGTCATAGCATAAATGTCAGAAGAAGTTGATATGCAACAAATACAAAATTTCACATTACATCTAGATTCACAAGAGGCGAATTTAAAAAATATTGATCTACCCATAATCTACCACCACATACAAAAGTTTAGTACTGCATAATTCAACAATTACATGAAAATTATTTTTTATTAAGTGAAATGATACATCACATAAAAATATAACTAACGTCAAGTGAATGGTGTTGAAAAATGATTAAAAATGTAGAAAAAACATTATCAAACTAAAATTATTGAAGAAAAAGAAACGCAATCAGGGTAAATTAAATTCAAAGGAAATGAAAGGTTCCTAGGGCCATCTCAGAGTCAGTTTACGGTCTTTCGACTAATCAGTAAGTATTGCACTATTGCGCTGAAATAGCCCTAAGAATCAACAGCATGATCACGCGCACACACTGTTGGCGGTGATGGTGGTGGGTGCGCGTCACTTGAGCGCGCACTCGACGAACACGCAGGGCAGCGGGGCGGCGTGCGGCGGCGGCGTCTGCGGGCCCGTCATGCGCGACCCCACCACGAAGTGCGACTCCGTCAGCGGCCACGAGTTCTTTATCGAGCACCTACCGAATAAGAAAATAATAATAATGATTACGGCCACGGCGGCCAATCTCAACAGAGATCAGCCAACTACGCAGGAGATATTATAGTGCACAAGTGTGAGCGCCATACAAAGGTGCACTCACTGTTCCATCACTCTCAAAGTTCGGCGAGACGGCAATCCGTCATGACCGGAGAGAGATCAAGAAGGAAATACTCAATGAGGGAATGGGGACATTTAGATCTGCTCTAATAATGGCTAAAAGCATGCTTTTTGCTGTATCTGCTCTAGACTTCAAAAATAACTTGTACTGCAACCAGAGGGCAGAAGAACTTCTTCCAAAACATATTTTAGCAAAACATGATCACATAATAAATACTTATTGGTACACCTACTTAATTAACAAACTCTTTTATTGAATTCCTAATTAGTTCCGTTGCTTGGTTTCAATTGAAATGGCTGGCCATTTCTATTCTATTCTTTTCAAACTATGGACGAAAGGTACTCAAGCCTAGCAAGTCTAGTAGGACTAGCAAGTCCTACTCGTTGAGTCCATTTAAAACAACTTACTCGGCTCCAGAGCAGGCAGTGTGTAACGCGCAGTAGACATACAGGGTGTCTATCGTAGAATATACAGGGTGTCTATCGTAGAATATACAGGGTGTATATCGTAGAATATACAGGGTGTCTATCGTAGAATATACAGGGTGTCTATCGTAGAATATACAGAGTGACTCACCAGACGTGGCGGTCGAGCACAGCGCGCACGCGAGGCAGCGGGAAGCCGTTGAAGGGCGACGCCACGGGCAGCGTGTACGCGCCCATGTCGCGCCAGGCGAGCCACGCGCCCGGCTCCAAGGCCGGCAGCGAAGCGCGGGGCAGAACACAGTCCAGCCCGTCGCAGGTGGGGCCCCACACCGAGCACGGTATCGGCTTGGCGGATGTTGGCTGTTAAACAATGAAGAGGTTTTGTTATGCATCGTTTGCATAATAATAATAATAAATATTTCACAACAATCACACCAATTCTATAGTCCCAAAGTAAGCTACTAGGCTTGTGTTATGGGTACTAGACAAGGGACAAACATACTTAAATCTTTTTTTTTGTAAATAATACATATTATACATAGAAAACACCCAGACCAGTACAAACACACATGTTCATGCACACTTATGCTTGTACTGTGCGGGGATCGAACCTGAGACCCTTGGTTTTAGAAGTCCGACATGTGGACCACTGCACCAAGCGGTCGTCATAGCATAGCATCCGCTATTGTCATAGTTCGCCGGGTCGTGTTTGCTGAGGCGGCGGAGATGGGTATGCGGTGTCGGTCCGGCTCTCCAGCGCGATATTTATTCGTATATGCGCGGTTTCGTCTTAGAGGTAATAAAGGGTGTGTCCTCACCATCAGCGGCTGCGCGGCGACCTGCTGGTGGTCGTAGAGCACGCAGTTGAAGGAGCCGTACACGCCGTCGTTCGTGAAGTACATGGTGTGCGGCTCCTCGTCCTCCTTGCTCGGCAGCTATGTACAAAATGCATAAACATTTAGCAATGAAATACATATACATAATCAAACTTAGATAATATAATAAATAAATATGACAAGTGTTTGGAGACAAGAAACAATCCGACAGTTTCTGGCATAGAACAGTAGCCAATGGGGTGAGCACGAACATAATCTAACGTATTTGTATCGTCAAAACGTCAGACAGTTCCACATACAAATTGACAAGTTAACGAATAGTAAACGTTATAATAGTTGGTCGTGCTCATCCCACTGTTATATCAATGAGTTGACAGTATGCTCTTGATATCATATTAAAAGACTTCTGTATTAAACCAACAATTCTGTTTGTGGTCCCAGGTTGGAACCCCGAACGGAGAAAATGTAGAAAACCAATTTTCTATCTTGTCACAACTTTGGTGTTTATGATACCTTCGTTATTTCTGATTACCATTACAGAAGACGCTTAAGCAGTTTGGGTTCAGAGCAATGTATGTCATGATGACCCCATTTATTATAAAAACTACCTACCAGGCAGATATTGTCTTGCCCGCTGTGTTATTATATGAAAATAAATCTACGCCTACCTCTTGAAACAATCTATCTATTTAAAAAAAACTACATGAAGTTTGTTGAGTAATTTTAAAGATCTAAGCATACATATACAGACAGACGCGGGAAGCGACTTTACTTAATAAGAATAAGAAATATTTATTGTCCCTTCACAAAATTGCGACTTATTATTTAATGTGAAAACATAAAAAAAAACATGATGCAAGACGTAGCCAAGATAGTGTGGGCTGGCGCCTGAAATAGGCTTCGGGGAGAAGCCTGTGCTACTGGTCACTTAATACTATGTATAATCAACTATTAAACTGCTTAACACTAACCTCGCGTTTAGCGTGTATCATCGTGAACAGCGTGTAGGCGGCGGCGGCGAAGTAGCGGCCCGGCTCCGCGATGACGCGCACGTGCGACATGGCGCCGCCGAAGTAGGTCTCCAGCGCAGAGTTGATCACTATCGACACCTAAAAATATTTACACATATTATTGCATTGTAATACACTTAGTCATTCTATGTTTAAAATAAAAGGTAAGCTAAATGAGTGCTTCTCAACAGGGTAGAATAATAACCCCGGTTGGCCAAAAAACCTATTGCCCAATGAGTGGAGCTAGAAAAAAGCATTGGACTCGAATTTGATTGGTGCTTCATTATAATAGCCAAAAGTGTTAGTTTTCGGACCAACTATTCGCCTAACCTTTGTAGTTTTAAATAATACTCGAACGTATTTCATGTAGTAAATAGTTTTTTTTTAATAATAAACCGAATACGATCGGTTTGTGGATCTACTGAAGAAAGTGTTGGATTCAGTTAATACAAAGGATGCTGGGTCCAGCTTAATTGCTGGAAGCTGGATTGCTAGATGTTAAATTCGGCTAGATGCTGAATTCACCTGGACCCAGGTGAATTGATGGAAGCTGGATTTAGGGTAGTTGAAACCAACTACTTCGATGGTTGATGGATCCAGTAGTACTCCTAGATTTGTCAAGCGATTGCATTCGGCCCGGGGTCCGTCTGCACCCACCTCGCGGATGCTGGTGTCGTGGCCGCCCGGGAACCCGCCGCCGACGTCCAGCAGCGTCATGCGCGAGTGCCCCACGCTGGCGCCCAGCGTGAACAGCGCGCGCGAGTACTGGATAGCGCGCAGGTACACGCCCGTCTCCGACGCCCCCGAGCCCACGTGGAACGACACTCCGACCACCTGGGGGATAAATTCGAGGCTGAGATACGAAGCTCGAACGAAGTTGGATTATACAATCAGCCATCATTCAAAATAAACTAGCAGCCGATTGCGACTTCGTCCACATTTAATTTTGAACAAATGTATGTTTTGGCCCAGTCTACTTCGCCGAGCTCTTTAAAACGGTACCTTAATCATATTTTTAAGTGTGTGCTAGCACAACGACACAGGCTGGTGGGAAAAGAATGCTTACACAAATATACAGCAGTTATTGGCAGTTATTTAGGATATGGATAGATTAGTTAATCAATAATTTCGATACGGATTGGCTGAGTAAGTAACCTAAAATATGAAATCTGTCAAAACGATAACGTGCACTGTACAGACGACAGCAATTTTTTCGGAATAGCACTGAGACTTTTCTAGACGACTCAAGCCGTGGAATGATAACTGTCGTTTTTGTTTAACAATTTTTTAGTGCAGTTTTTTTTCTAACCATGACCATGTATCCAAGAGACCAGGTTTTGGAACTGGTCAGCCTTTCTGACACTTTTTTATGATTTTGCATCGACATTGGATAAGTCAAGAGGCAAGAATTAATCTTAAAATCGATTAATTTAAATATTAAAATCCGAGTTGGACTACTGCTTTACCATGAATCTCTGACACCGTGACTTGCGAATACGCGGTTTTGTCTGCTACCTTTATAGTCTTATAAGTACTTACATCCAGCCCCAACACAGCGGCGAGTTTGAGCAGGCGCGGCGCCTCGGTGACGGGATCGCAGCCGAACTTAATGCCGAGCGGGCACTGGGCGGCCGCGGCGTCGCAGCGGATGCGGATCACCAGTCTGTTTGTGAAGAGAACCGTCAGTCATTATAGGTACATACTAGAGAATTGAATGCGGATGGGGGCTATGCACACCGGGCGACTTGATCGGGAATTCGCAATTTCGTGAGTCTTTCGCAGACTTTCGGTTTTAGTATTGTTGGAACGCGCCAAACCGATCGTGAAAAAAACGAGCGTGTGCGGCAATTATACAATTTTATACAAATTAATAGCATTCAAGTTTCAGGTGCGCTCGCGCAGCTTGTCTAATAGTCGATAATCTCTTCGGATTTATGTGTCTAACGAGCTACTTCGTGCCTACCGACGGTGCGGGACCCGTTCCTGTGGTCCCGAAATAAGAAGTGAGTGATTTGCCTTAGGTTTTTACTTAAGTGACGTTAAGGTATGACTATTTTTAGTCTTTAATAATACGAGTTAACACGCCTTATTTATGGCCTACACATTATTGCGTGCAATAGTAATCCATCCATTCATTCGATGACGATAATACTGACGATAATCCTGCCTCAACGTATTGTTACCAGACGATTGCCAGAAGGGCACCTATATTAGCTCAGCGAATACGTCACTACGCCCACATAATACGCACAGTTGCACGACACTACAATTTTGTTACGTAACGTATGATGCACGCCTTGTTGTACGTATTGTCAGGGCTAAAAATATCTTTAAACATTATTTTTAAAACTACAAGACTTGTAGTTTTAAGAATAATCTTGTTGTCACTTAGTGATAACGACACTGCATGAATTTTCAATCTTTTGAAGACACTTGACTGCCATTGCGGCAATGTCTTCAAAAGAAAGGCAATGGCATTGCTTTTCAGCCGCTAATTAATTTTTTGCTATGTTAAACCTTTTTCAATGGTTTGTTGCTATCTATCGTGTTATAGTTAGTATGTTTAGGTATTCAGAAGAACTTCGAATCAACTTGAAACTGACTGTATGTTTGTGTAACGGAGGTTTGAGTAGAAATACAATGGATTAACTAGTGTCATGCTCCGCTGGACATTGTATTTACATCATATCTGACTAGAAAAGTTGTAATTTCAAAATTATTGAAGGGCATTCAATATTTCATCTATAGCAACAGTGCTCTAAATGACTACTGTACTAAATCTCGAGTAGTTCTAATCCAGACTGATAGATAAGGCATCAATTGTCAGATATATATTTTTCATTGATTTTTTGTTAACATTTCAAAGAATAGTGCAAGGAAATACTAGATTACTGTGTCAATCAAGTATATCTCTTTTGATTGCGTCGAAATTGTGTTTATTTAGAGAACAACGCGTAAAATTGTATTGCTCTGCGTAATAACAATAAGGCCAAACTTGAGAGGAAAAGATCTTGTGATGATAGCATAATTGAATAATTTTAATGTATGTAATACAAAATTGCAATTGAATTGCAACATCGATTGGATGTCGACTGATCAGTTTTTACTCTTCTAGGAAACTATACAGACTGTAATTAGTTTAAGTTAACTTCTATCCGCCTACCTACAAGCCACATATTTGCATCCAAATATTTAGTCCATATTTTATAGTACAACCAAATTAATCACTCTAAGCCTTGTTGAAATATAGGACAGTCTAGGCAAAGCGATTTTGAGAAATTACCATAATTATTAGTTATGGTCCTTCGAGCCGAATCTGAACTAATGACCTAACACTAACACAATTCACGTATGTGTTGGTGTAACAACGCGGCGGCGGCGCGGCTACGGAGCGGTGGCGGTATCGTCTGGCTTTATTTAGGGATCGTCCCTAAATTAAGCTAAGCGTCCAAAGGTTGGTATCGTACGCATCGCACGTAACGGATTAATTTTTCACTGCGTCCACCGTATGTATCAGCAGCGATTGTAGGAATGCCGACGCGAGTATCAGCAATCGGATTACCAATGACACTTTCCTTCGGATTTTTGTACATTGGCATTCCGTATGTCATCGGTAGGCATTGCCGATGAGCGATCTGTACGGTGCGGATCATTGGACGCTGTTGTATGGTTTGTCATACAAGGCAAACTAAAATGCTTGCGATGCCGGCCTTAAGGCTGAAATAGCAAAGCACACTTACTGCGCATGCGGCATGAGCTGCTTGATCTTCATGAGCTCGGTCTCCGAGTCGAAGGTCATGGTGTCGATTCCGGCGCGCGACGCGTACTTGATGTGCGATGCCATCTTGGCTGGGTTAGCGAATATTATGCGCCTGGAACAAGTTATATCGTAAGTATTGCCTAGGCTACATTATGGAAACAATTATACCCCTCTACTAAAAAAGAACTAGGCAGTGCCAATAAACCTGCTAATTTAAAGTGAATTACAGCGAAAATATCGTAACTTAAAGGAGGCATACTTTTAAAGTTTAATTATTTAAACAAGGTATAAATACTGCCTATTTCATTTGTTGTAGAGGGGTTAGACTATTGTCCGAGTCCACATTTCACGCCTTTGGGTTAGGACTTTGGACACCTATTGCTGCGCAGAGTAACATATTCAATCAGACAGCAATATTTAAAAAATATATATGTATATTAAGCTCTTATCAGAGCTGTTTCTTAATTGTTTCTATAGAATGACAAGGTCTGCTAGCTTCTGCGTATCTGTGATGATGAGAGGTGTGCGTAGCATGTTGTGCAGCAGCCACATCGTCATTTTCGACTTCTGCTTTCGGGGGGGTTAGTCACGTCTTGTACTCCAGCTAATTTTGACGATTATGGTTAAGTACGTAGGTACTCACTCGGGACGCACGCCGATGGAGGTGACCAGCTCGATCTCGGCCTTGGAGGCGCAGTCGAAGCCGGTGCCGAGCGCCGCCAGCGTCGTCACCAGCAACTTGTCGTCGTTGCACTTCACCGCTGCGAAACAATATAGAGTTTACTTTCTGTTTCTCTCCATTAGTCACATAAATTAATACTAGTGCGTGGATATTGTTCGAAATGTCTGTGAAGTTTTGTGTTCACTTTTATGGATCTAGAAACTTTGTGACACAACATTTTTATGATGTTGGACCATGGAAATCTTAAAGGGCTGGACGATCCATTTCCATAATAAAGAAAACTTCGTGTAATCAAAAGCCAAGAAAACCCAGAGAAGAAAGACAACTCCACTGACGAAATCGGAAAGGTGTAAAATTTGATATAATTGTCTCCTAGCCGATTTCGATGTTGCAGTCACAGTGAGTGCACTCTTAAAGTTCGGCGAGACGGCAATCCGAAATGACCCGAAAGAGATCAGGCGCGGTACCAACCGCCTAACGTGCTTTCTGAGGCACGGGGGTGTAACACCGCCAACTACCCGACTCTCAGCTGTTCCTAGGAAATTCATGACATCAATTATTAAGAAGAATTAGTAACAACTCACCGTAAAACGGTTCGACGCGCGGCATCAGCTCCTTCCATTGATGGTAGCGGGCGACCACTTCGCCCACGTCCATCACATAGAAGGGGTCCTCCTGCACACCCTCCTCGACGATCTCCCTAGCCACGCTGAACGGGCTCCACTCCCCGTCCAGCACCCTGATGCGCTCCTCTTCCACAATCATCTTGGTTGGACAACACTAGATGGGTTGTAGCAATGCCCCTTGAATTCCCGACGGGCCAGCCCCGGCCTAGCCGGAGCCGAGACGGTCGGCTATGCTGCGAGGTCGCAGGTGTTCAGCAGTTCGGATAGTGGGGCGGTGTCAAGTGTTCTCGGGGCCCGGTGGTGGGGGTCCACTAGCGCTAGTCCACAAGTGTCAGCTGAAACAAAATTGGGTTGGTCAGTTGACGTATTCTTTGGCACATTTCAGGCTGATATAGCATAGGTAAACTTTGAGGGGACTTTATTGTTATACTTTTTGTTTCTGTATCGTTCCTTGTCTGGTTAGACATGACATTAAATTGTTTCGCGCTTTCTGAGGTACGAATCAATTTAAGGACTCATTCAGTGTATTCCTATTGTGACTTGGACCCATGGCTTACAATTGTTGAAAGGGGACGGCCGGTTCATCGCGATCGAGTCTCGAGACTCCCTTTTGAAGGTAGCGGGTGCGCGACCCGGTCGCGGAGATTGGTCAGTGTTCCATAGAAATCCATCCTAAGCAGTAGGTCACGCGACTCAAATTAAAACGTGTTCGCGATTAACCGAATGCTAGTTAAAACAGTGTTCTTATGCACGAATTATCTCCGTGCTTTAGAAGGCATGTTAAGCTGTTGTTTCTGGTTAATATCGATAGATATTAGTCGTAAACCCAGTCACTGGGCGCTCGGGCGGCTCAATAAGATCTGACTGTAAGGTTGGTCACTTACCTTACACACACCGCTCCACCGCATCACACTGAGCCCGCGTAGTGAAGTATGGTTCGTACCATCTCATAGTTTAGGAGAGGCTCGTGCCCAGCGGTGCGAAGTATATAGGCTGATGAGATAAGATGAGACTTACATGGCGGGCGTGGTGTGTCAGCGGGCGGGCGCGTGCCGCAGCCAGGGCGGGTCTACGTTGAGCGCGCGGCGCCAGCAGCGCGATCGCGGGGGGCCTCCTCGCCCGGCACTCGCACACGCGCCGGACTCACCCGGTGCTCCCTGTGGACAAAACAGAACACCATGTTAGACCATGCTAACTGGAAAACGATGTGCTTTGTAGACTGGAGAACGGCTGTACCGATTTGGGAAATAAGACAGACAATAACTTAAAATTCTTCAACAACTGTAATGCGACGTCTGAAAATCACGTTGAATGATTTGTTTGATATCGTTCCAATGAATTCTTAATTATACACCACGAACGCTTGCTCAATCGACGGAACTTTATCTACAGCGCGAAGAAACATAAGAAAATCGATTAGATTCAGCACTTCCGTTGCTGATAAGTAAATATTTCTCTCTTCATACCTATTACAATCAGATTGGCGGTTTTTTTTATTTAAACAGTTGGCATCAATAATATTGCATTAATCGAATGACTTAATAACAATGTCATCAACGTATTGTAGGTAATTCCAGTTTTTATCCTTATCAGAAGAAGCTATGAAGGTGCGTACAGATACAGAACATGTTTCAGTAATGTGAAGACTGAATGTTGTAAAACACAAGTCATACGATGTGTTAAAATAAAGATCAACAAAGTTATGACAAGAGCAAAAGGAAGCACTGCAGGAGCGACTCACGAAAATGTCATACAACATTGTTACTCTTGTGTAATTATTGTGACATGTTGCAAAGTAAAAAATAATGTCAGATAATGTGAACGTGTTATAAATCACAAGTTATACAACATATTACTTAGTATGCTGTACGCACCATGAGATCTGATCAATAGGATAATGGAGATAATCGGGTATATGATAATAAAAAATGGCACGTGATTTTTCTTATTAAAATGCCACGTTCGTCGTATGTTAGCAGATGTATGTTACACCATATGATAGTCCAGACTTATGTTACAAGTTGGTAGCGGGCTACATGAAGCAGCAGCAGACGTCATGACGACACTTCTGCAACTGTTTATATTCCCTCTACCTACTGCAAAAGAACGAGACAGCGAGTATCCCTTGTTTAAATATTAGCCGGCCAATTCAAAGTAACTGACAGCACAAAATAACATAACCTAAAGGAGACGACTAGGAACTTGAAAACAAGTTCAAAACGAATCGGCACGGAGACAGCGGGAAATAAATTTAACTATTTTATTCAACTATATTAACGGGGACAGAGCACGGGGACAACGGAACGTATTTTTAAATATTTAATTAAAATGCCGCTGTCCCCGTTGTAAGGGGACACGGCATACGGGGACAACGGGAATACACCGAGGCATACGCTTCAAGTTAGTTAGATATTATCTAAACAAAGGATATTTTGTGTCGCTAGCTACGAGAGGTAATTCAGACAAACACACAGAAGCCACCACGAGCGTCGCGACGACATGTCGTCTGCTGCTTCATGTGCGTACTTCTGTCCTATGGTTACGTTGTATGGTTAAGACTCACTACAAAGTTAATACTTTAACAGCCTTAACTTTAAAACAACGTGCGTTTTAAACGTACTCAGCGCGTGATCAGTAAAGTATTAAGCTTATTCAGTTAACTTTGTTGTAAAACTTGTTAACGTAAGGCATAAACTGAGAACTATCAATCACTTGTTCATTGGGTACCTAACCTACACACGTATATCAATCTGACTTTCTAGAGACCTTATCTTGAATGTAATTTAATGGAATTCTGACCTCCTAGATAAGTCGGAAGTAAAGGGTCAAAGAACTCTTTAGAAGATACATTTTGATATGTCTATAGTACTATCAAACTCTTAACTACGTGAACCACGACTTAGTGTACGCAAAAGTCTTGGTCGACAACAAAAATAACCAAACCAATTAATAAGACAGCTGTTCAAAAGTTCCCATCGTATTTAATTGGTACCTATACTTTTATCATCTGCCAGAAGTTATGTGAACGAAGTCCTTGAACTGATTACTTGCGCGAATTGGTGATAACACATTTTCGCGGGTAGCCGCTTGTTGGCAACCCGTATCGTTATCAAGAGGGGCTACAGATAAAAGGTTATCGGTCTGCAACAATTATTTTAATGAGATGCGACGGTGTAGACTAGGTTTTCGTGTTTTTTTTATTTTTTTTATTAGGGCTAGGTCTAAAGATTTTTCATTCGGATGGGAGATCAGACCACGAAGTATAACCGTAAAATTCCATGCTCCAAGATTCTAAATAGCGGATCGCAGACCCATTGGCGTGAATAGAAAAAAAAAACAAACGAGGAATATACGTGAATTATCTGCTTTAAATATTGACAAAGTGATTCGCGACCTCGTGTTACATATGTCCAAATTGATGTTAAATAGTAACAACAAAACGATGTCCGGATGAAATTATCATGAATTTCGTGACAAACAAATTAATCAAATGATAACCATCCATAATTATCAAAAATCTATTAGAAATGACAGGCGCGTATATTTTGTCTTTTCATCAAAAGGCCACTTTAAGAAGACCATCATAATATTTTCCTTCTAACTTGCGTCTCTCACTGTGCATAATTTACGAATGAAGAATCAATACAAATTGGCAGAGTTAGCACTACTCGGGCGCAACTCACAAGATGTATGGCTGCCTCACCGAACTTTCCAGAGTGCCCCTGTGTATTGAGCTTACACTTATGCACTATAATATCTCCCGGCTAGTTGGCTGATCTCTGTTATTATTGGCCGCCGTGGTCGAGTTCTACTAGGTGGAACTTTGGCGTCCTGGGGCCCAAGAACGATCTTGCTTTCAGGTCAATGACAGCGTTCTTATTTCAAAAAAATTGAACAAGATGACTATTAGCAGCGCTTCTTTTGAGCGCTACGCAATATTACCGTACCTGACACCTTCCAGGGACGTAAGAAACGTACGTTACGAGCGCCATGTTGACTCACGAGCTCGCGTAGGCCGAAACCAAGGCTAGGTCAATGTTACGCTACAACTCCATCGATTACGATGCTTGGAATATTTTCGCTCGTTATTCCATGCCAGTAACAGATAAGAATTGTTTTACAAATATGGATTAATTATAGTTACCTAATATGATAAGGCTTCTTATGATAAAGACATTCTCTCAAGTCTAATTAATCGATATGGAATTTAAGTATCTCTTTATGAAACTTGAGAGAAATCGAAGAGGGTTTTCGAAGCTTCTAGGAAATATACACAAATTTCCCTGAAGGAAGGTTCAATCAAACACAAAATATGTAATCAAAATAACTACAGAAAAATTGACTTAAAAAACTCTCGGGATTTCATTTCAGCATATACTCCAATAATAGCGGAAGTTCTGGAAACGTGGCTATAAAGTTTTTGTTTTCATAATTGAGGGTATTGTTTAGTGAGTAATATATATTTACTATACCACATTATTCTAAACTGGGCTATAGGATTGCCTAACTGAAATTCAGTATCGAGTTTAACCCCCTCAAGTGTTACAAAATTTAGTTGTGGTTGTGGTCAGGACATGCAAGTATATTTGACATAATATTGCAAGAGAAATCAAAAGCGGTGTGATTAAATCAGAATTTTCAAGTTCCTGGAGTAGACCACGTCAGTAGTCGTAAGTAAAATAATCGAACTGAGTTTAATGCCTAAAAACCTACTAAATTACGGAAAATTTTGAGTTGCTCATTTTGTCTTTTAGGTCATGCTTACACATACATCTTCAATCAATGAAACGACTGATATATCACTGCATATGTTGAAAGTATGTTTAATGAGCTACTTCAATGATGAGGGAGAGTTTATTTAATTTTGTCATCATATGTGATTTATTACTTATTTGTAAATGGTTTTTAATTACTGCAGGATTTGTACAGATATATTTTTAATCGCATCATTCCTGCACATCACAGACTAGATATATTTTACTTTAACACGTAACATATTTTGTTACCAACTAAAAATTGTAGTTAAGTCCAGACACCTACTCCAAACGATGAGAGGACAAAGAGGAGAACCAACAAAAACTGAACGTCACACACACATCACTAATCGGAAAGAAAACACAAAAACTTACCCTGAAGTGCGTAATTCTCAAAGCTTTTATAAACTCCTAAGCAACAACCGAGCGGTTGTTGCTAAAATTCGACCTGCTTGCTGACGGCAACGCGGACAGATCAGACGAGCCGATCTGGTCGAAAAAAAAGTAGAATTTAAAAAAAAATAAACTCCTAAGAACTGTCACTTGTTAGCCGTTTGGCGGCAAACTGATAAAGACGGCGGCCGGATGTGGTATTTATGTGGCGCGTTATCAGCACATTCGCGGGATGAGTTATCATCACGAGATGGAAGCGTCGTGCCGAGGAGACACCGCCGCGAACCGCTTTTGTGTGGCGTGGCGTCAGCATCGTCACACACGATGTGAGTGTTAGATATCATATTTTAATTAAAATTCAAAATAAACTCGCAATGAATAACGGAAGGTGGACTCCGTGACAAAATTATCAGCCAAAGTCGGCTTATGAAAGGATACATCCAAACAACAAAGGCTTCATCTAATGAAGTCAAATCCAAATTACTATATATATAAAACAAAAATTATAAATTACTTAGTAATAAAAAAAGAGAATACATAAATATGTATAATAATGGATTAAGATACTTCTGAGAAACCCTAGATTAAATGACTTGATCTCTATTGAAATACTTGCTATCACAATTAATTCATTAATAAATAACAAAAACCACTATACTATAACTGTTTACAATTCATTAAGCGTCGCGTGCAAAGTGTTTGTTTATGATTTAGTTTCCAAGAAATGAGCACAAGTAAATCAGATAATTCTTTAGCATTGATATATTTTGTCATCGCAGGAAAACAAATATTATTCATTGGGGGTAAGGCAGGCTGTTTTATTCCAAAATTATTAATTTCCTCAAAAATTTAGGCAAAAATAACTTAATTACTTAGTTGTATTGGAAAACCGGATTATTTTACGCAGTGATCAATGTGTTCAAAATTTCTTGTATTTTAGGAAGTTAAATAGCCATCTTATTTAGATTTACCACAAAAAGCATGAATTAACTTTGAAACAGAATAGATACAGAAATCCAAGAACGCATAGGAATAAGACTTTACCTACTTAATACTTTGACATAATGAGATCAGAACAATGAAGGTGTTTTATTCTTCCGAATGACATAAATATAGACTTGTCGCCTCTGGAGCTGTTTTTTTATCGTCAGGCAAATGCTGTTACGCATACCCATCAGCCTTTGGGGCAGCTAGGGTTATTTGGGATTCCGGTCCGGGCCTCAAAGTGAAAACCCGGCTACCCATTTAAAAACCTTAGCATCCCTGTGAGAGCCGGTGAACGCCATGGTGCCTCAGGTGCCTAGAATGAACTGTGCCAAGCGCTTACTTCCTCGAACAGTTAATTGAACGTCAGTTTACATTCAAAGGTAACTGTCGTGATTGATTTAGTTGTTTACCAACCCAATCACAACACTTGTTAACAAATGAAATATGCCAACCATGTAGTTCCCAAACGGCAGCACTGGAGACTAACTCAGCTAATGAATATTCTGACTAACAAAGCCACGAGTAAAAATCTTACATAAGCAATCTGCGTTGCAAAATGGATTAGTTTGAGAAACATGACCAAGAACCCCTGCACTAGTCTAACACAATTTTCCTGCATCGCTGACCCCCGACCTTCGGTATCTTTACCGCGGGGAGCCGGGTCGACCAGCGGCCCTCGCGCGTGACTCCCGATATCAGATCAAAGAGCCAAGGGAGGGGGGGGGGGGGGGGGAGAGAGGATGTTCCTCGCCCACCACTTGTACTTGCGAATTCTAGGGTTAGTTTTTGGATAAAAAAAGCTTTTACACTGAATCTGTCAATTAAGTTTGTTTTAAATACGCTAGCTAAGCGTTACGCGCCTCCCTGAAATGTTACGAACGAGCTGTAGCATTTATTGTTTAGCGGTAATAGAAAATACACAATTTTCCAAAATATATTCAGTCATTAAATAGAATTCCCTGATAGAAAACATATAATAGCAGAGCGATAAAATATAAACTCTTTTGCAAAAAAAACGGGCACTTTAGATTTTTTCCTCTACTTTAATGAAGAAGAACAAGAAATAGGTTTTATTAATTTGACGATGTATGGCATGATTCTTTACGTTCCAAATTTAAAATTTGAAATTAATAAAAGAAAAATAATGATTATTGTGGATTATTCTAAAATTGCTTTACTAATGGCGCGAATTGCTGAAACGATTTTTAACTGATTACGATATTTTAAAACTTTTTGGACATTTTCTGCAAATTAAACAATTTAATCTTTATTTTTACATTAAATACCACTTTTTGATATGAGTGATAAAGCGATAAGGGCCGGTAAAATTATAGCCCTACTTGAAGAAGGTTGTTCGCAAACTTACGTGTCTCAGCGGCTAAATGTGAGTCGTTCAACTGTCCAGAGGACTTGGCAACGGTATCAATAGACCGGTTCGGTCAAAAGAAGACCCGGTTCGGGAAGAAAACGATGCACAGAACCAAGAGATGACCGCTTTTTGGTGAGTCAGGCGTTGCGGAATCGTAAGGCGTCAAGTGTGGACCTGAAGAAGAGCCTTGAAGAAGTAAGAGGAGTAGAAGTTAGCTTGTGGACGGTCAGGAGGAGGCTTTTGGCTGCCAATATCAGGAGTTACCGCCCAGCTCGGGGCCCTAAATTACTCCGTGAGCACCGTGTTGCTCGACTTCAGTTTGCTCGGAACTGTGCTTCATGGACTCTGGAGGACTGGAATAAAGTATTGTTTTCTGATGAAGCTAGAATCTCTTTGTGTGGAGAGGACCGACGCCGGCGAGTGCTGCGAAGACCACGGGAACGCTATGCGGAAGTGTGTTTCGAAGAAATCACTCCTTATGGCGGAGGCTCCGTTATGTTTTGGGCAGCAATTAATTCGACGGAGCGTACGGAGTTAGTTTTCATAGAAAATGGAACATTAAATGCACATCGGTACATAATGGAAGTCCTAATTCCATATGCACAACCCACATTGACTGCACTTGGGGAAGATTCCATTTTTATGGACGACAATGCTCGCTCGCACCGTTCTGGCGACGTGGAAGCGTACATGCAAGAAGTTGGGATCCGTCGTTTAGATTGGCCAGCTCGAAGTCCTGACCTCAATCCAATTGAGCATGTCTGGGATGTTCTAAAGAGACGTGTAAGATCAGTGCAACCTGCTCCACAAAACATCAGGGAGCTAAAAAGAGTCATTGCAGAAGAGTGGGAACGAATTCCTCAAAACGTTATTAAAAACATCGTGGAAAGCATGCCCAGAAGGATTCAAGCTGTGATTTTGGCAAGAGGAGGTCACATTCGGTATTAGGTTTTTACATTTGTAACTTTATTTAATTAAAAAAAGTAAAAAAAAATCTTATCTTTATTGCCGACCACTTCTTATTGTTTGGGCGTGTACATCGGTTTTAAAGAATCCATCGTTTTTTTTCTTCTTTTAGTTGCCCGAACTCACTTCACGCGCATTAATTTACACGATTATAAGTATACAGACTACGTCAAAGAAATAAATTTCATTTAATTAACTCAAATCGACCTTAGAACGTAAATTTCCTTAGGTGTCCGTTTTTTTTGCAAAAGAGTGTATAAAGATGCTGTTGCTAGCTTTAGTTTCGAAACCGTAGAAATTGTACGAAAGAAATAGTTTATGAAACTAATCACACCAATGTTGTAAATGCGAATGTTTCTTTGTTTGTCCATCAATCAAGCTGAAACTACTAAACGGATATTGATTAAATTTGGTATACAGAGAGGGTATAAGCTGATTTGTGTGATAGGAAAAATCCAATGTTTGTGCGGACGAAGTCGCGGCGGTTCGCTTGTTAAATAATATTTATCAGCAAAATCCTGAATAAAAGGATAAGAACCAAATAAAGTAGATACTAAATAACTCCCACGCACGTTTCACGGCAATTTTAGCGCAGTAATCGCTTTAGACGAATACACCAACGGCTGAAACCAATCAACTAAGAGAGCAGTGAAACACAAGCCAAACATTTGTTCATTACTAGTACATTTAAGCGAAAAAAAAAAAAATTTTAATTGATCCTATTTAATAATAAGATCTTTGTAGTGGAAGTAAAAATAACAATGAACAATAAACCTGACATACCTACACTACACATCATATTGCCGAAACAGCTTTCCAAGTTCTAGCTAAAGATATTTTTAGTGATTTGGTAAAACGCCAAAACACTTGAACGACCAAGAAACGTAACTGGAGGCCATTATTGATAGGCGGAATTATGCCCCTGATAACTAACTAACCCTCCTTGACAATTTAAAACTATCGTACTGAGTCCATAAGATTCAAGTACATAGGGTAATTAAGTAATAATATTTTCCATGAATCTCGTGATACCAAGGTGCACTTAATATTGTAATGAAAGAGTATTATGGCACAAATATCATTAGTAACTATTGATTAATTAAATAAATGCAATATCTCATAGACGGGAACACCTGGGACAACGACCTCTGAACTTGCTATCTTGTTTACCGAATATGAACTGAGAATGATAGGTCAATGGTCATTAGTCGTAGTCTAAATAAACCTAAATCGAAGTTCTGTTGTGTGACAACATATTTATTAAAGTTAATATGCGTCTAATTTAACTAGGTAGTCGTTCAAAACTATTATATGGACATCGGTGTACAGAGAACAGGTTTTAATTCCACTGGCAGTATAAAAAAACTCACGGACGGAGGCCAGTTTGTAGTTGTAGGTACCCTTTAATCTGGGTCATATTTTAGAAAATAAGACCCGTCACTCTACCATCCAACGTTGATACGATCGAAAGTATTGTCAACTCTAATTTGGATGCCATCCAAGACTTTGAACAACTGATGCTGCTTTATCTACCTACTGACTAACTGACCTGACTAAGTCATAACAGCAGCTTTTCAATAGTTATGAGGCAATGGACAAATTCTATGAACGCCTATTTCTACCCAGTTCAGCAGGAGGTAAGGTAACCTAACCTGCCTAATGATATCAAATTGAATCGTAATCATCTATTATATATCCAGTATATCCATCTATCCATAGACTGGAAAGATGTCATCGAGGTGGAGAAGCGCTGATTGCCGAAATATAGGATCTATGGAACCTAGTTTGGCCACAGAGGCTATGTGTAAGTCAATAAGTTTTTCCAATTAATTAGTATTCTAAGCTTATGGACACACTATGCATCTGATCTCTTTTGGCAAATAAAGATATATTATTATTATTATATCTTGAATTAGATCAGGTGATAATCCTTAAATGGATCGACTAGTAATGCTTAGCATTTTGGTGTTTTAAGGTTGATGTCGAAGGCTATTCAGCATAATAAATTATCTACATGAACGTGCAAAATCACTTTCTTAATATTTTCCGTGGAAAAAATTTAAAATTCTGGATTTTCTGGTGATATTAAACAACAAGGATTAATTCAAATGCAATTAAAGAAAACTCTGCACGCAAATTGTATTTATTTTACCTAATACCTCATCTACATTTTATTGTGATTACATCAGCAGTGACACTTCCAACAGATATGCCAGTATTTATAATTTTTACCTATTTGTATAAAGCTTCGCGTTTTTATCAGTCTTCTGTTTGAGCATACTTTTGTAATCGTAACTATGCGGTAATTAATGACACGCGCCTACTTTAGTTTTTTTATGTTAATGGTTCATTAAGGTCATAGTGTATCAGTTCGATTAAAGTCTAACGTGCTAGTCAATTCTGTAGATAACTAGGGTACCAATACATTAGCGATAAAGCATGCAAATACCAAGGTATTATAAGTACCCTAGGCCTCCTGAGTCTAAGTTTGAAGTTCCTTCTTTGTTACCATTATATCAAATTATGTAATGTATTTTTTAGCACTTACAATGCAAATTTCTTTACAATGTGAAATTAAAAATAACACTAAGAAAAATGGACTGCCAACGGCGGGACTCGAACCCGCACCTCTTGCAAGCCGGGCGATTGCTCTCCCAATTATTGAGCTACCGTGACACTTACTTATCCGAATTTCTTGAGGGCTCTTTAGGCTGCAGCCAGAGTTTTTTTATTATAGATTTTTGTATTAATTCTGTTATAAAATATAGTTGGCCTTGCAAGTGGGATTAAGGTTGGCAGGGATTTTTAGAACATTTTTGTTGCTTTAAAAATTATTTTACCAGACTTCAGATAATTTAATTTATCTGCTATCTTTATGAGACCGAGATTACCATAAAGAGATTTCTATAGCAAACACTATGTATCATAAACATGCTGGCATGAGTCTGTCTGATTAAATAACAAGGAAAAGTTTAACAGGCTAAGGATACTGATATTATGAATAAATAATTTTAAAGTATACTTGTAAATATTTTTTTTGAAAATTTAAATAACTAGATTGTGGGAGTCAACTGATGCTTCATGTAAAATGCGAAAGATTTGGTAAGTTGAGATCCTCAGTGACAAGGCAGACTACCCTCTTCTGCGGCACTGGAAGCAGGTACAAATGAGTGTGCCTGGTGCTTCAGAGAATGTAGATATTTAAAATAAAGATACGAATCATAATAAACATCATTTAATGACTCAACATAATTTGACATAAAAAATGTAATTGTTTTACTTTAATTTTATTGTATTAATTTTAATTTTACTGTTTGAATTTTAATTGTATTGTTTTTTATTTATTTAAATTTCATGCAGTTTTAATTTTATTATTCAAATTCTAATGGCATCGTTTTATTTGTGAAAATTTAGTAATTGAAATTTTAATTTAAGAAAAGAGTATGTAATTTTTTTTAAATACATATTAATTTTATTCAAATCTTTATGTGATTTGTTATTATGGGTCCCACATGCATGAAATAAATGAATTTTATTTATTTATTTAACAACTCTGAATTAACGAGTGTTCAAGCTTGTATTGAAGTATCATAATTGGCTAAAAGGGATTTATCAAGAACCATGTTTAATAATAAAAATTTTATTTTAATTTTATTTTTAACTTTTTCTACCAGCCCTATTACAAGACAAGGGGCACGAGTCTATGCGTGATGTGGAAATAATCTTAATGATATGCAATAACTATTGTTGGTGATTGCTGTGCTGCGTAAACAGCGTGCGCTCGCAGCCATGATTGCGGAAAGTAACACGATAAGTGAACACGTGTCACATAAAACTAGGGATTAGACAGGTACCTAACGGATCGGATCTACCAACTTATGTACATGAAACTTATTTGAGAAGCAATCAGAAGTCGGTATAGGCACGCGGTATATTGCGACTGTCAGCGATTTGGTGGCGGTGATTGGTTGTCAGTGTCCACGCTGTCAGTCAGGAGTGGCGGCGACTGTAGGCCGCAGTGTTGTCTGGCGCTATCTTAAGCAAGAACTCGAGACGGTGGTGAGAGACAGCTTCATCCAGCCTTCGTGTAGCCAGTATCCAACTAAGATTAACAGTTTTGGTCGTTAAATTTACGTAGGTACAAGCTCCGCAAACGTTGCTATCTCGAGAGTTCAAACGTGGCAAGCCTGGCGCCACAAAAAATTACCACACCGTAGATAAAATTAATGTCACAGGCTGGTTGACCCGGAACGAGGGGGTGATGGTCACGCTCGACTTTAAATTGGGGCCTATTGATAACGCACCGTCACTACAAGCTCCCGTGATTATTGACGTAAATTCCACACGCCTTATCGTCAAACATATGTATCAGTGTTTATTTACTTTTGAATAATTACTTTTTTATATCTACATTTGTTTAATTAAATGGTTTGTTTGGGATAGGGCTTGACGATAAATTAACATCTCTTTCCTAAGTCACCGCCTGGCCAAGATATTGACAAAAATACGCACAAGAACTATAATATACGACGATCGAAGCCCATAATCTCATAAAACATTGCTATTGTTTTATATTTGACAAACTTTTAGGCTTAAGAATATAAGTACATAGTTTAAACATCGCATCAACACACCAAGAATAAGATGGTTATTTTACTCACAATTTATTTGCTGATCACCAAAATCAAATGAAACTAATTAACTTAACAAAGACAACAATTTTTTAAGTCTATATAAAATACGTGAGCAGATAATATTAACAATGATTGACACAGTTCCTATACGAGTAGATATGTCCTACAAAATGGGTTAAAAAGACTGTACTGTACTCCTTACATTGTAAAAACACAAGCAATACACTTGTTCTGTAACATTAAAGATCCAGATTAGCATGTTTAAAACTCGTAAAAAAATATTTGATTTCACTAATTGCATTATCATGGTAATATAAGAACAATGAGGTTTCAATAATAGAAGGCCAAAAATAATGATATTAAGTACAGATAATTTAAATTTATTTAAGGAATTAAGGAAAGTATAAAATACCAGAAAATACCACTAAAAATGTGGTGATGTTATGGTACTCATAATTCCTTATTAGTTGCTAAACCATTTTTTTAAGGTACTACCTCTACCATGGAATCTATATTTTAGATCTTAATGATTTCATAAGTCTACTTACTATTTGAAGTTATTAAGGCAAATCAAAAAAAAACTAAAGTATGTTGTAAGTACATGTCACTTATTCTCACTTATTGTGGGTATATTATAAATAAGATAAAATTGCCTAGCTTTAATAAATGCTCATTACATGAGATAATACAACCATTAGTTGCTCAATTAAATAACCTATCCCTTCTGTATTTTCTCTAAAAGCAATTCCAATCTTCCTGTCATCACTGGCTGTCCTTTCTTAGTTTTCCTGCTCAGCTTTTTAAATCGTTCCTGCTTCTTCTTCTTATACTCTTGCATCTTCTGTCTCTTTTCCTCCTTAGCTTTCTCTTTCTCCTGCTGTTTCTGCAACTTCTCTTCTTTGACCTTGTTGAAATGCTCCTTAGCTCTTTGGAAAGGATCCCTCTTAGTGAACTTGGGAACATTTTCTTCAGCATTCTGTTTGTCAATAAGATCTGGATGCCTGACAAATCTGCCAACTTCATTTGAATCTGTAACATCTTCGTCAAAACTCACAGGTTTGTACGAGCCAGACATTGCATCATTTTTCAAATCTTTCTGGTATTCCCTAAGCCGTTTCTTCTTTTGTTGCTCCTCCCATTGCTCAAGTTTGTATTTCTTACTGTACTTTTTGAGACGGTAAGCTTTTTTGTCAAATGGTTTCTTTTTGCTTTCTTGCTTTTGGTCTTCTTCTATGCCACGGTTTTTGTTGAACTGTTTTTGGCGCTTGTTGTTGTATTCTTGGTTCTTATTGGAATTTTCATTCTTTTTAAATCCATCTTTGGTATCCCATTTCTTTTTGAAACCACCTTTATTTTCGTTTTTCATATCAAATCCATTTTTCTTGGTTTTATTATTGTTCAAGAAGAAAGAGTCCCTTTTCTTATCCATTTCAAATGTGTTTTCACACCTATAAAGAAATGGAAAAGCGTGTTTGATAACAATACTAAAAATAAAAATAAAATGGTCATGCAAAAATAATATTAAGCTTTTCTTTATAACAGGTGATTGATATGATTAATAGATATACACATGTATTTTTTTATAAAACACGCTATTACATTTCTTTTTACAGTATTAATCTGTAATTTAGTTTGGACAACACTATAGAGTTTAAAATCATCAGAAATTTATATAAGTTCTTAAATGTAACACTATTTAAAATGTTGTTATTTGTTACGAGAAAGAGGAAATAAAATAAACAATAAAGAAAAAGTTTCTACAATATACTATGAGGAAAATAACTCAATAACACAATACATCCAAAGATCACAAGGATAGATTGATTTTGAATCACAAACCCATTAAAGAAATTGCCTTAAATTAATCATTTTAACTGACTGCAATGTTGCCAACATTGCAGTCAGTTCCAATCAATCAAATGATAGTAGAAACAGTCCGAATGATAACTGTAAAATTGGTTCCGATATTTTTTTTGGCACATTTAGAATGCTTATGTGAAGCCTATTATAAATTAATCAAACAATAGATTATATTCAATTTGATTTGTGTGTTGGCATTATTTGCCCTGAGTTGCCTTTACAAGATTTTTAACATAATTAAAAAAAGAACAGGTTATCAATTCCACCATATTTTTTTCAATTAACTTTGATTGTAAAAAAATTAAAAGGCTTCAATTATTAGTATCATGATTATTCAATGAAAGATATACAAGATTTAAGCATGATTTTAGACCTCCTTAGAAGTATTGTTACCATCATATAATATGAGCAATAAGATGAGAAATCTAAGATAGTCCATATGGAAAGAGTAAAGAAATACTCTAGTAATTTCCTTGTTGGCAGCCAATTTCGCAACATGTCCGATGAGTTATGCTCGTACGTATGACGTTAAATTCGAACTGTTTCGTCGAATCAGGTATTTATTTGAACAAATGAACCATCATCACATGTGTTACAATTGGACACGTATTGAAACAATTTTTGGGTCATGAAATTTGGCTTAGAGTAAGTCTTATCACACGGATTTTGTAAGAACTGGTGGCTCAAATTTCACATTGGTAAATTTAGCCAAACTTATAAACAGCAATTTTAATATAATAAAATCTATATAGAGGGTAGAATTCATGCATTATTAATGAATAATCACAAGGACTTACCAAGATAAGCCACCCTCTGGGTAGGCTTTGAATTATCGGCGGAATCTTGATTGTTTAGTTGCACTTGGCACGTAAAAACTTAACCACGATTACGGATTTTGTTTCACGGTTTTTCGTGTGAAAAACTTTACCGACCATGCCCTAATGCAATTTTGGTGAATAATTTTCACAAGGAAACACGATGGACGTTTCGCAAAATGTCACAAAAAGGACCGAGAGCGGAAGGAAACGCAATACGTGCGCGCGCTACGCCATCTACACTCTGTCAAAACGTTGGCGAACTGAACACTCAATCGATGAAACGGAACATGCGCATTGAAAAAATCTATGAAATTACTATTTGCACAATCTGCCCACGTATTTTTTTTAGCACGAAAACAAAATTCTTATCGGATCATTGCCGAAACAAAAGGTTTTTCTGATCAAATTTTTCTATTTGAGAAATGCAGCTTAAATATAACAGCAATACATAAGTAAATGGAACGACGGCTGTTAACAGTCCTGCCATCTATTGAGGAGACAATAAAACTCGACATCATATAAATAAGATAGATTTCAGACCAGCATACAGCGCAATGCGGACAGGAAAAATATACAAAAGTAGTCTGTGGGCAGGAAGGTGTTTCCATTTTCAGCTTCATTTCAGCATATAATGTATGTTTATCCTAAGGAATTCAGATGAAATAACATTCTTCTAAGTTTATTTAGTGGCTCCAAGTATCATGGGTTCGATTCCTTATATATTTTTTGTGATGTTTCGTGGCTGCGAACCAAAAAAATAATGTACTATCCAAAAGGTATAGCGTGCCAGAATTAATTTGTTTTTCATTAGAAAATGAAATTAGAATTATCTAGTTTCATTACGATGTTTCATAAAACACAACGAGCGATGGAGGGGGCTATGCTCGGAATTTCTCTACGAGGTCGAATCAGAAATGAGGAGATACGTAGTAGAAGAACTAAAGTAACGGACATAGCCTTGAGAATCAGTAAGCTCAAGTGGCAATGGGCAGGGTACTTAGCGCAAAGAACTGATGGCCGTTGGGGCAGAAAAGTTCTTGATTGGAGATCCTTCGACCAAAAGCGCAGCGTAGGACGTCCACCGACAAGATGGACAGACGACCTTGTGAAGATCGCAGGATCACACTGGATGCAGACCGCTTGTGATCGGTCTACGTTACTGTGGGGAAGGCACATGTATGTTCAGCAGTGGACATCCTTTGGCTGAAAATGATGATGATGATGTTTCTTAAAAACAGCTTGAAGTTGTAATGTTCGACCAAATGTTCGACGGACTGATTTGAAACCCCTCGTGGGTTTACATTAGAGTTATTCTTGCTCTTTCATCGTTATGGCTTTACGACGGACTAGATAATCTAAGTAGTTCGACAAATATTGATAGAGAAAATGATAAGTATCTTGATCCATTGTTTGGCAATTTTTTTTGAAAACCAATCGGTTTGCATTCAGTTCTTATTATGTAAATTCGGTTGTAAATAAGTAGTCATAGTGGAAAGCGATGGTGTGTCGGAGACATGTCAACGTTCGCTACACTTATCCGCGGTCGACTGCTCGTATTATGTTACGGCAGCGACTCCACACCGCGGCGGGTACACTTCGCTACAAAAGTTTTAAAAGTTCATAATTTAACTAAGACGTATACTCTTCATTAAAAATTTAACCACACTAGCGGCACACTAATATGTCACCGGCGGGACTCGTAACTGTCAGCAATTGAGGCACGGCAATTAGTTAACATGCTGTCAAAAGCGAATCGCGGCGACAGAAAGTCGTAAGAGTGGCTTGAGCCTTAGCCATGATGACCTAGATAGCATTGTTCAAAGTCGCAGGAAGGGTCGTGCCGCATTAGATCATTGTAAAATCCGTGCTGAAAAAAGACTAGCTCTAAATTTATATAAACACCTTTATTTTTTTGTAGCTTTGTTAGAATTTGTTACGAGAACCAAAGTTAATGGAACCAAACCAAACATAGGCGTCCGACGTGTTAGATGAGAAAATCTGTGGGACGTTTGGATGACACAAGTACGTTACGGTAATTTTCGTGCTCACACAACAGCCCATAGGTTTAGTTTCTATCAAATTCGGGACGACTCCTCCTTCCTTAAATCATTTCGTTCATCCGTTTGAGCAATTGACATTTCTTCTCGTCCTAATCAAACATTCAAACTGTATTTTTAACGCCTGATTATTTATTTTTAAATCAAACTTTCCAGTTTATAAAACCCCGAATTAGTCAAGAAAACAGCTGTTTGAATTTCAACGGCTGGACGGATTTTGACATACCATCAAATAAAATAAAAACCGCTTCGAAATCGGTTAATCCGTTCGGGAGCTACGATGCCACAGACAGACGCACACAATTAACACACAAACAGACGTAGGGGTCAAACCTTAGGGTTAAACTTATTACAGCCCTCTTTTTCATAGGGTGTTAAACATTGACCATAAAAGTGTTATAGATATAGATCATACTATTCGACCAAATTGAACACTTTTATGGTTTCTCCACTTTCGCGGTACCGGTAAGCATTGCGTACACGACAGTACCGTTGCATAGTAGATTGGATTCATTAGGGTGCCCTATTGGGTTCTAATCCGACGGGCCGCCAGTCGCCGGTCAGTCATTGTCCGGCGTTTGGACTGACTGGTCCAACCACAGAACTGGATTATGTGACCTATTTCCACAGAGGACAACCGCGAAGTGTGTTGTATAATCTAATTTATGCTAATTAAGCAATAAGTGCAGATGAGAATGTATTAGTGCTACCAAATTGACTCGACAGGTGAGTTGTTCTATTTTAAAAATTCTTTCGTGGTCATCTTAGCTGAGCTAGCGAGGGTTTAAGAAGGAAATTAACCTCGCAACTACCTACTTAACTTATCAACTCTGAAAGAACGATGCGTCGGAAGTATTCAGTAAGCCGGCTATCTCCAATAGATTGTCGAATAGCATCATCAACCGTCTTGATTGATTTTGATTTAAAAAAAAATTATAAGTGGGATAACGACATTGTTACCTCTTTCGATCAGCGCCTACCAGCCATGTTAGGATAAAAGTTTAGTTATAAGAACATACACTTGGGTAAACTGTCTTCTTTCTCACACTTCCCTAACTGACAAAACTTCTCTCTTAGTGAATAGGCATCTTCTAGGCGAGCTCGTTCCATTCTAGACTCTAGTCTTTGGCTCGTTGGGTTTAGTCTTGGGTCAAGAGCAAACCTATTCAAAATAAAAAATATTTAGCCTTTAGAGAACATCCTCCACGATGAAGCTCCCGCGTCTCGCCCGCATGGACGAGGCCGAGTGTTCCAAGAAGACGACCGTAGTGTCCAGACATGAGGAGTACTCTGTGGGGCAGACCACTGGTGGACTGAGCGTGCTGTTCGCTGTGCTATGCATAGTGGACCTTTTTGGGGTGTTTCCTGTGGTGACGCTGCCGAAGAGCGTCATATCTTGCGGTGAGTGACCGGTGAGGTGGTAATCATCGCATATGTATGTACATATAAGGATTAAGTAAGAATGCAAAAGTAAGATCACAGCTAGTGGACTGGTAGCTCGGAGAGTCCTAAAGCTTCTTGGTCGCTGCTAAAGATATTGTAATGAGTGACAGGGATGGTAAAGTCTGGGCGTATATGTGGTCAGTTAGCTTGAGAATATTAATTATATCAGTCTCCTAGCCAATTTCGACCATGCGGCCAATCTCAATAGAGATCAGCCTACTGCGCACGAGATATTACAGTACACTAGCTGTTACCCGCAGCTTCGTTCGTGTAGTAAATGTGAATTAGCTGCGCATGATACCCCTTAGAAACTTAAACGAGTGGCGCCATGTATCGGTAAGCTATGAGTTGATTTTAAAATGGGATTGAGATGTTTTGTCGCGGAAAAAAGTAGCCTACGTCACTCTCCAGTCTCCTCCCTACCTTCACAAAAAAAAAACATATTTATTATAACATTGCTCTGTTGCGTCGTGAAAGAAGGACACACAAACTGACTTTCCCATTTATAATATTAAGTAGGGTCAAGTATGAACGCAATACACAGGTGCACTTACTGTTCCTTCACTCTCAAAGTAAGGTGAGACGTACATACCGACATGACAGGAGAGAGATCAGGCACAGGACCAACGGCTTAACGTGCTTTCCGAGGCACGGGGGTAGTATAACACCGCCAATTAACTTCGCGAACCCGACCAGTTTCTGAAAAAAAATTGACCAACGATTCGAACCCAGGACCTCTCGGAATTAAGCTTGAGAAGAAGGAACTCAATAGGGCATTCTATCAGCAGGCTTGGCTCTGTTTATTCAAAAGATAAGGGAACGGCTTTCCTTTCCCTTTCCAGTATCTTTGGTTTAGTTAGCGCATCATGTCTAGTCTGACAGACTGCTTTGGTCTGATGTAGTTAATCACCCTATCTTATCAAAAACTCTATTACCAGATATTTGAACTAAAAAAAAGCAACTGTCTTTGGCAGGAATCGAACCTGCGTGTATCGGCTATAAGGCACGTGCACGGTCTCTCCGCCAACCAGACAAAGGCGGAGCCTGTTGAAATTTCTAAACGCGTAGTCCGCTTACACGTTTTCATTTCTTTTGGCCTAAGTAATATGAAGTAATTCTCGTAACAGGTATTTACGGGATACCCCTGGTGCTGTCGGTGTTCGGTCTGCAGCTGTACACGGCGGTGCTGCTGGGCCGAAGCTGGCTGCTCGCTCAGGAAATTACGCCTTGCATTAAGGAAAAGAGCAGGTCAGTAGACCAATGTAGCTAGGATAGTGTTGGTTCACGTAGACTCGCGGGCGCGGTAACGAAATATCAAACTCATGAAGTGATGTCCAAGTGTCCACGTACAAAACGCACGTGCGGTCTTAGTAGCGAGCAAGCGCCCGCGCCCGCGTGTTCCTACCTGCAAAAGCACTTCAGAGTATCGACTGGGTGTTATCATCATCTCATCCTACTTTGCAAAAGCAAAGCAAAGCTTAAGATTGTATGAAGCCTGAATACCTGCATGCCGAATTTAAGCCCGATCCGTTTAGTGGTTTGCGTGACTAGATCACTATGTCAGTCAGTCAGTCACTTTTGATTTTTATATATTTAGATGACAGAGTGTTATACTCGTAGAAGGAGGAGTAGACAAATATAGTCAGAACGCTTCGAACTGCCTAGCTATCGGGAGTTACACAGAGTGATTTCTGTGAAGCTTTGACCATTAAAATGGAGTAACCTCGCCCGTTTCCCAACATTTCTCTCTTCACTGCTCTTCTTCTATTGATTGTAGCGTGATGAAAAGTACACTTTAACCAGCTCAGGAGTATGAAAAATAATTGTACCAAGGTTCGTTAAAAACCTTCGAGTAGTTTTTGTTTCCATACCCTTCATACAGATGGGCTAAAATTTTACTGATTGCATTCAGCGATTCTGATTGGCATCAGTATCGCTCATCGCTAATCGCGGCATCCCTAATCCCTGATAGTTATTTTGGAAATATATTTCATGGACAGAATTGACCTTTCTACAGATTTATTGCATGTATAGGTCAGTCAGGTGTACAGGGTCGTCTTTGCAATTATGAGAAAAAGAGCGGCTTCGTTTATGAACCGAATTAAGAATTGTAAAAATGAAGTACCTAGTTAGGGCTGTGTACGAAAGTTGCAAAATTGTTGTCTGTTATCTTTGACAGTGTGCGGTGGTATCTAAACAATTTTGACGAAACATTTGCATTTGATTCTAATATATTAATATTGGAATCAAATGCAAATGTTGCAACCACCTATTAAATGAATTATGAATTTATGACTTGGACGGTGTTTTTGTGTTATTGTATCTGTGTATCTCCTTGTATGTTTCTATGAGTGGATTCTGGAAATAAATGATTTATTATTATTATTATAGCTTAGAGACCATCATGAGTCGTCAAAAAAAATATTTTTGACTAAGCCATCAAATAACATTCCAGGTTTCCGTACGCAGCCGTAGCGGAACTGGCATTCGGGACGCAAGCAAGAAGATTGGTCACGTTGCTTATTGACGCAACAGTCTTCGGGGCTGGGATACCAAATTTTATTTTAGGTAAGAAATAATAAAAACTCGACATGCTTTTAGTTTGAAGTTTGCTGGATCTTGTTATGCAGCGATGTGACATTAAAGTGGTCATTTGTCCATCTTTTGTATTGCGTCAACTGATGAAAAAAAACAGTTCTTAAAAATGTTAATGCGACATCATAAAAAAATAATTAACCATCAAGCCTATGCATTCATAATGTTATTAAAATCTTAACAGATGGTAAAATAATTACTAACTAGCATAACTAAAATAATAAAATTATTTTCTTTAAATTATTTAACCTTTTTTAATAAGTACAGGTTTTACCTAAAACACGTGATGGTGCACGAATATATGCGTATCGGGTATTGAACTATTTTAAAATCAATGTCAGTCTACAGACTATATTCAAAAGGTTATTTTTTAGATTCTGATGAATTATTTATTGATGACACGACCTCACCATCTTCTTCCGTATCTAGATTTACTCAAATTATGTAGTTAAAGTCAAGATTACAAGTTTTATGATAGTAGTCATTAAACCCGTTAAATAATTGCATCCATTATAAAAGTTGCTGCATTAGAATAACTTTATCCGATTTCACTATGACTATGACAACTGTACAGTTGAGCGAATATTGTTGGACGCGTCTTACTAGACGCGGATGGCCGGACGCGGCAAGATCCGGGCGACCTCCTATTAGGTTCTCCCAGCTAGTCGCGATCAGTCGCGTCTAGGCAGCCCCAAGTGAGTCGCACTCATCAGTCGCGCTCTGACGCGTCCATTTAGCCCATCCAATAATGTGCTCTCAACAAGCAAGGTACACGCAAATATACAAGCAAATATTTTCGGTATTTTAGGCAACTTAGGTATTTTCACACAACGGCCACAGAAGGATGGTTAATGTTTTCTGTGCTTATTACAGCATCCCAAAGTCTTCAGCTTTTCTGGTGGAAGATCACAGGAGGTGAGGTGGGGGTGACGTACTGCGTGTGGATGGTGATTATAGCACTGCTGTTGCTGCCAGTCATGTGGTTGGGGTCGCCAAAGGATATGAAGTTAGTGTTTATTGAATAAGCACAAAACCTTTAAGCAAGCAGGTAATTAAGCATGCCTGTTCGTCATGATGATGCTTATAGCTGACCCCAGAAATGGTTAATATTTATAAAATATTGAGGCTCAAACTATAAGGAAACTATGCTAAGTTCGTGAGTAAGTAACTATGCTAAGTGTGAGACGCTCCGTAGGCAAACGTGGACCGACGATCTGGTGCGCAGTCGCGGGAACCCGCTCGGTGTGAAGGGAGACCTATGCTCAGCAGTGGGCATGGTGAGATGATGATGATGCTATGTCAAGACAGTTCCAGGTGTTCTTGGTGGTCAACCACTGCGCCACAAGACCCAAAGCCAAGACTTAACAAAAAAACAAACTTTTTTTTCTATCTGTTTTTAATTTCATTTTTACTGTTTGTACAGTCTTGTTAAAAAAATATGTAAAAGGATGTCAGAACCTGAACCAGAACTAATTGAACTGAATCCTCTTACTTTAAAAAGAAAAAAACATTGTACATTAAAACTTAGTGCCAACATGGTTTACACGGCCCCCGACTTAGCATTAAACGTCAAATTTATTGATACCTTTAACATTTCAGGCCTCTGGCCCTGACCTCAGTGCTGATAGTGACCACCGTGGCTGTTTCCACCTGGACCTGCATACTCCTGGATGACGTGACGCCGCCGAGCGCTGGTGGGGTGCTCGCGTACATACCTAGCGCGCAGGACTTCCTCATTGCGTATGGGATTATCGCTTTTCAGGTTCGTGTGTGGTGGAACTAGATACATAGGTACTTGTCTAGTGATGCATGTGTCGCATTCAACTAAGGGCAGATTTTTCAGTAGTATGATGATTAGTTATCGGTCTGTTAAATATATGTAAGTCAACCTTATTTAAATGAAATTCGCTTTGAATTTTTGCCAATCTCAAAGAAGAAGACCTTAAAAATATTTAATATAATTTTTTATTCACCGAAATTATAGTTTATATTTATATTGCATAATTTCTAGTTTATATTTGCATGTCTGACAAGACAAAACATGCTGAGGTAATGCCTGTTTTTGATATCATATTGTAACCATATTTACAAAAAAATTGTGACTGTTAGCGATATCTGTCAATTGGAAAATCTGCACTTAATAATCCGTTTAATGGGTAGTTAGCCTAGTCCTTTTTATAGAATGTCGCTGTTCTACTAGTGCGTATTGTTATCCTGATTGATTGATATTAAGCCATTCAATCAGTTTAATTAAAAACGACCGTTGCTGCACCACATTTTTGAGGAACAATCCGACTTAACACTGTGTCTACCAGTCATATCCTTGGATTTGCAAACTTTCCCTTTCTGAAAACTTTAATGTTTCTTAAACTTTTAGGGCAAAGAAACAAAGAGGTGTGTTAGAAACCGCTTACAATATTATAATTGATTGGTTAAGAACATTCTGGTCTGTTCATACCTGCAAGCCAAGTGAACTAGTGAAAATTTGTATCATGTTTCTTTGGAAAAAAGTTAAGTTATAATGACGGACAGAAGATATTTCTGTAAAAATCATCAATTTTTTTTCAAACCTTAAACATTAATATCTCAGTAACCGTTAACTTCCCAGGTATGGTGTAAAGGAAAAAAATAATCGTAACAATTGGTAGAATATGTGGTATTTATTCGGCTTCGGTAAGGATTTTTTTAAAACCTGTATATCACATACATTGCACCGAGACCAAATTAAGTAGCATAAAGACTTGTTTAAAGGGAATCAGAAACAAAGAAGGTACCACAAACACCAAGACTCGTGACAACATTTAAAATTGGTTTCCAATATTGTCTCCGTCCGGGATTCGAACCCGGGACTTCATAGATGTCTGCACCTTGAAACCGGTACTCAACCAAATACATCACGGAGGTTATTAAATAATGTGTTATTTGACTACTTTTTCCAGTTCGACATCCATCCTCTCCTACTAACCATCCAAGTCGACATGAAGGACAGCCGGCGCATCAACACTGTCGTTGTAAGCGGGTTCGCGATCACTGGATTCATGTTCGCCGTCACCGCGCTGCTTGCTGCGCACAGATACGGCGCTCGGGTCGACAGCAATATACTGCAAGGTGGGACATCACACCAATGTCTCCATAGTGAAAGACAACGCAGGGCATAGAAAGGTAGTCTGACCAGTTTAAGTCGCCTTTGCTGAGGAGCGACAACCCGCACTGAGCCCGCGTTGTGGAGTATGGCTCGTACCACCTCATACTTGAGGTGAGGCCTGTGCCCAGCAGTGGGACGTATATGCTAACACAGGGGATCTTCCTACGTAAGACCCAGGAAGAGCCATACCTTATATAGAGGTTATATTTCGAACAGAGTAGTGCACTGTTAGTTTTTTACTTACAACTTACCATTTCTTTTACAGGAATGCCGCCGTCAATAGCTCTCTACGTTGTCGCGCTTTTAGTTACACTACAGCTTTGCCTCTCGAGCGCTGTTGGAAACTCCGCCCTCTTTCAGCACATAGAAGACCTGCTCAAGATCCCTAAAGGTATCCCTGTTTATATTTCTAAAAAGTCACCTTAGTACGTACTATTATGTATATCGCAGTCCCAAGAATGCAAAACGAGTTGTTTATAAAGACATCCTTTGTTTTTCTTCCAGAATTCTGTGTACAACGATGCTTGATACGCTCCAGCATCATAGCATTTGCCGTATTCCTCGGAGAATCAGTACCACGCTTCGATTTGGTCATGGGTCTCGTAGGCTCCACCTTAACCGGTCCACTGATGTTCATATTCCCACCGTTATTCTTCTTAAAACTCTGCTACATGAAGTCCAATATTAAAGAACTAAACTCGAATAATAACTCGGTAAATTCGCAGAATAAACGAAACGGTGTAACGCAAAATGGCGACTACACACAAAATGGCGGCTCGAATCTCCCGCTAATTTTCACTAACGCATTAGAAACGAAGTACAAAACTTTTAGGTATGAAGAAATTGGTAGAAGTGACTTAGATGAGTACAATATTAAGTGGTATGACGTATTGCTAGCTATAGTTGTTATGCTGATGGGCATGGCAGCGACGATAGTGGCGACGTATTCTAGTTGGTCGGATACAATTTCTTACGCAACGTTTTCGCCGCCATGTTTGGTCAACGCTACTATAGCGGCAAGAAGTTTCTTGACTATAAACCAACCGACGTGATATTAGAGGAGTAAGTTAATAGGTTCGGATTAGAAATGTGTGGAGGATTGATTAAGTATTAACGATACACGCCTCGTGCTAAGCAAGAGACATAATTTGATATTCCAGTGGTAGAATAACGTACAGATACATACGTATAGGTCGTGCATTGCATTTATCGTCATTTCACATAAAGAAGGTTGTCTAGAAGAAACTGCGTCAAGCAATAAGACCGTTTAAATGGTACAACTTCTGTAAAATTAATTGTTTGAAAAAAAAATACAAATTATTTGTATGTGTGATATGCATTAAAGAATATTCTATCCATCTATTATATAGAAATCTTGAAACCATACTTGTGACACAAAATTCCCCACAAAGAACAATGGATCAGTGTAGCCCCTTTATTGTTTAAAACAAAAATTTCTTACTTATTTTCATCTTTGACGAGATTTGTATGTTTAAATAAAAACGATTTTTCAATTTATAAACTTTTATTATCGAAATTAACAACTAACAACATACCTCTTTAACGTGAAAGCGTAAGTATTAAAAGTAGGAACTACCCTTCACATAAATTAGCTGTGGAATAACAGAATTTCAAACTGAGTTATTTTGTGACCAATTGAGTATTAAGTGTCTTTCGTAGATGATTAAACTATATTCATGTATAATAACCAGCTTACAAGTTAGGGCTTACATAGAACGTCCGTTTTACTTAAACGTGTATTTTACTAGCGTGTGTAGTTGTATGAGCTAGTTCACTCTCAATATAATATATAGGATCCAGTATACTGATCCGTTAATCGAATTAGTACTATGCTGTGTGGAATACTATCTCCAGTAGCGTGCTAAAAATGTTGTTATGCCCTGTGCAGGGCGTCACATGTACTTAGGTACATGTGACGCCCTGCACATTTAAACTTTTATACCAACTTGATGTAATGTGACGTGCAATAAATGATTTGAGTTTGAGTTTAGCGACGGATCCGCTAAAACGGACGTTATATTTAAACGCGCCCTTAATTGTGTTTCTTTTCTTGTATCTCAGATACTTCTATAAGAACAGACTAAAGTTAAAAAAAAAACTTATTAACAATTAAAACAAAAGAACACTGAAATCTTATATATTCGATAACTTTTTTTCATCAAGTAATGTACTATTTTGTTCATAACATAACATTACATTACATATTTACAGTATGAAAGCAGTCTTTAAATTGTTAATTAAAAATGCTATTTTCACATAGACACGCCGCCAGCTGAAAATAAAACACAAAGTTCAAGTAATCAATAAAACTGGTTATAGTTTAAGTACCATGTACAAATTATATACTACTATTTTTTTTTAATTATTCACGTTTTAAATGTTAAAAATATTACACATCTCATTATTTTTTTATACATCTATAAGTGAATAGCTCTGCCACATCATTGAAGAAAAAGTAGTTATATTTGTTTGGTATAGTACAGTTGGGTATGTAATGCATTATTATATCTGTGGTAATGCTATAGCTCGTACAAAATCTGAATTGCTCATTTACTACTGTTGCTACTAAGCTTATAGTAATTAATAATTTGTGACATTTAATAAAAACAATACTTTGGTAGTTTTATACCTTGTACAAATTATAATTTGTACAAAGTACTTAATAATCTTTTAATTTTTGTTTATTAAAATTAGACTTGAACTTTGTTTTTTATTTTCACTCTTTTGAGTTTCAAACTAGCACACCATAATAATATTTGACCCAAAGTTTGTCGTTGCGGGGTCATTCGACCGTGTGGGTTTCGCTTCAATGACTTTTCGATCCAGCGTACCACACTCAACGTTTTTCGCCACAACGATGTCGCTATAGCGTCATTCGTAACTACATACTGGACCCTTTAAATCATGTCTTAATTTAATGACAGTTTGGTTCGCATTATGTCACGTTTCAATTAAGAGCCAAGGGGCCTTATATCGATCTTGCTTTCCGCTCATTGGCAGCCTCATATTTCAAAGTTTAGAACAATTTTTATTTATTTATTTATTTGAAATAAGTTTGCTCTTGACCCAAGACTAAGCCAGACGAGAGTAAGACTGAGTCTACGATGGAGCTATCTCTCCTAGAAGATCCTTACAATCATCATTATCATCCTCATCCTTAGAAACGCTTCTGTTGAGCGGTAAACAAGATCGTACGTAATACGGTCCCACAGCCATCTTGCCATTTAGCCGCGCCAATTTTTTGACACGCTGTCGCGAGTCTCGACGACAGAATATGCATGTGTGTGCCTGGCGGTAAAACTTGTGTTTTTTTCTCTTTTTGGTATTCTGGCCTGGCTATGCGGGAATAGCATTTTATTCGTAAAGGCATTGCACGTTTAAGTTATATTCGATTAAATAAATCAATAGAATTCTTTAGCATAAAAGAAAAACAATAACCATTGTATATATTTTTAACGAAATAAAATGAGTTATATTATTAATAACAGAATTATTATAAGATATTCGACCCGTCAGTTAATAAAAGAGTTGACCTTAAATATAAATTAGAATAAAATAAGTTTTAATTTGTTCTTAATATTGACATTGTGACTAGCCTTAATTAAACTACAATTTTTAATTTTTAATAAGAAATGATTCATTCAACATGTCGCTTTATGTAATATCAATATACTTTAAAATTATGCATTATTGTTGTTTGCAGAGCGAAATCGAACATTTACATCCTTGGTCAAAATCATGGAAGAAACCTTGTTTTGTTTACCAAACTGAAAGGACCATGACCAGAGCCGTCCCTACCCGCCAACAAAAATAAAATAGTACTTCAATGATACATCTCGGAAGATTTTTTTGTATGGCGACATCGAGCAAATCACATGTTCTCATGACATTCAATGATTTAGGCAGACATTTTACCAATGTACGGTGGCCAGCACGTCGCGATAAACACTGCGGTAATTCACGGGGTTTATGCAACACTATTTAAGAAGGTAAAAAGGTATTTACCATCCCATCCCGTTTTTAATTCATACTGTGTTCTTAAGTAAAATATCGAGACGTATTGCAGACCGCCATCTACACGAGGCTGGGTGGAGACAGTGACCCTATATTTTTGGTCATCGTCTTTTGCAACACAACAATTTACCAACAGGATTACCTGTATTGTATTAAGGCCATCGTTTCATTAGTATGTAACGACAACATTAAACATACAGCAGAGTAAGTTAAAAACTAAGGAATAATAACAACCGTTTTGTGACCAAGACTAAGAAGTCTTCATTCAGCCTTCAAATAAATGCAAATCGAAAACTTGGACACGCATGGACAACTTGAACTAACAAAAACAAAAGTAATTGTAAAACGAAAATAGCGTTGTGTTTATTAAATTCTATTTGGTTTTCTAAAATTCACATAAGGCAAGTAGTAGTTTGTACTAGTCATATTTTTTTTTAAATTTCAATCAATACAATAAATATTTAATGATAGTATATTTGCATTAATATAGATCACGGTTTCTTAAAGTGGGTTTTGCCGACCCCCAGGGAGTCCATGGCTTATGTGTCAGGCTTCCGCGGTAGCTCAGTTACATATCATTATATATGTCATTCTTATCAGAAAATTATGTAACCACGAAGATAACCATAAATAAGGCTCGTTTCCTTTTCCTAAAATATGTTTGATAGTGGTCCGGATGCTATAAAACTCTGTAAAAGGGGTCCCTGTCTGCAAAAAGTTTAAGAAACCCTGATATGGATGGACCATAGACTTCTCGCACAAGAGGGAGGGGAATTTCGAGTATGCTACGTCACTGAACATTTCTGACACGATCTGATGCGCCCCTAACATGTCTTTTTTATCTCCAAAGCATTACACATGACATTTTAAAACAATAAAATGCTTAATCTTTGATCTCTCACTCACCCAAACTAATAGTTCAAGTTGTCCATGCCCACGCCCTGACCTTAATAAGTCTTCTTAAGCACCAAATCCTTCCCGTACAATTTCTTGATCGCCTTCTTGTCGAGTTTCCCCATGACGTTGCGCGGCATTTGGTCTACTATGAGCATCGTCTTCGGCAGCTGGTACGGCGCCAGCCTCTTGCCGGTTTCGTCTTTTAGCTCCTGGAACGTGAGAAAAAAAACACTTAATTGAACTGCGTATGAAAATAAGGAAGGCCCGACGGTTTGTTACGAAAAACGAACACGTTACTTTCATCGTTCTTTTATTGGACAGACAGACATGAAGCTACGAATTTTTATTGCAAAATGTTTGACTTTGACGTGCTTTCAGATTACAACGAAAGAACTGCTATTGTTTTTATAAATTTCATTTTTCGTAGTGACCTATGTGCCCATTTGTGGGGCGTATTTAGCCTGAAACTCATGTGGAGTACAGTTTAGTTTAAACATTCATATAAAATATCGTTTTTTTTTACAAAAACCAAGGCATATACCATAATAAATTTAACAACATAGATATATTTGCAGTCACGACACCAAAGTTTAAGGAATATATTATAGTAGTATTTTAGAATTTGCATAAAATATAATTACTTCATAAGCATATATAATATGATAGTACACCACGATTAATTAATTATATTAAATTTATAAAAAAAACAATAATATTGCTACATCTAGCGACCTTCAGCAATAATATTAATTAACCTGTGGATAGCGTAGTGGGTTACTCATATTTTTTTATTTTATTTAAGTTATTATGTATAATGTGTAATGTGTAACTGTTTGTTATCCCCTTTGGAAATAAAATAAAATAAATAACATATTTATTGTCATTGCACACAGGATTTCGACATTTGTGGCCAAATGTTATATTATATAAGTTTAAAATACTACTAGTTACGTAATTACACGCGTGGGGCACAAGAGTGCCCCAGGGATGTGTTAATCCTTACACTAGGCACAGAGCGCCGGCGCAGTCGACACGTCACTGTAGGTTACGCAAAGAGATTGCAACAGCTACTCAAAAAATCAAAATCCTGGCTGTTAAGTTTTGTGAATCACAGACAAAAATATGCAGCTGTAAAGGAGTGTTAAGTGAAAAGACAGCGGCGACCACCTCGCCGTAGGTGTCGTCTTATTTACCGAGCACGGCAGAGTCCGCCAAGCTGTCCGAGCTTGGCGGACTCTGGTTCTAGTATGGCTAATAGGCGTGATGACACCTATCTTAAATATTTTCAAGATTACGACGTTTCAAAAACATAGCCTTTATGAAGCTTATACAACCAGTATATTTCCAAAAAGCTGTAGAAACCAATTTTTAAACACCGAAACCTCAATAAATATTCGGTCGATTGACTCCGATTTCTGATACATGACCGTGACGTCACGTTCTTGTATTCCCATACAAAATCTATGGAGTTAGACCGTTTAGACAGATAATAAAAAGTATGTCAACGATTGGTACACATCCCCGATATGGAAATGCCTTGTTCAGCGGCTAATCACAGGCCCATATCCGCAGCCTTAACGATTTGTGGCTGAGCACTTCAGCTTTGTTTCTTGTGTGTGTTCCTTGTTGTATGTTCTTTTTATTATTATAACTTCCTTGCTTCTTTCCCTACATTGATACTAACTTAGTTGTCTAAGTTTTGTTACTAACTCATATGGATTCCTGTTGTCCGAAATAAACTATTTTTATTTTTTTATTTATTTATTTTATTGGTGGTGTCATCTAGCCTGTTGGTAGTGTCATCAACTACCCTATTGTGTCCCGTAAGATCTCACCTTGAGTGTGAGCTTGGTGTTATCTTTGAGTGAGACGACAGCGGCGACCACCTCGCCGTAGGTGTCGTCTTCTATGCCGAGTACGGCCGCGTCCGCCACGCTCGGGTGTTCCAGTATAGCCGATTCTACTTGCAGGGCGCTCACCTGGAGAGGGAGAAAATTGTGCTCGTGTAAGATACGGTAGCGATAGATAATGTTTATAGAAAATGTTTACCAGTTTTGCAGTTAGATTTTTCAAGTTCAAAAACTAATAATACATAAATAATAAATATACAACAACATCACATACATTGATCTGATTCCGTGGTAAGTAGCTTAAGCACTTGTGTTACAGATATCAGAATCGACAGTGGTATTACAAATAAACTTAAATAAATACATATAACACCCAGAGCAGTGCTAACAGACATGTACATGCACACAAATGTTTGTAAAGTGCGGGGATCGAACCCGCGACCCCTTGATTAAAAGTCAACTTCATGACCATCACACCAAAGTGGTCGTCGAATTTTAAGTTACTTGTTATCTTTCAAAAGTCATTACTAGATATGACTCAATGACAATAGAAAAAAGGTTTTTGTACACTTTTAGATTAACAACCTCATTTCTATGTTTGTGGTGATTACAGTTATGTATACAGCGTCATTCAAACTCCTGATTCCTGAACAGCAATGATTGATTCTCGTGGAAATAATATTAATCTATGGTCAATTAAATTAAACATTAAATAGACATTTAGAAAGCATGAATTAAATCTTCTTCTTTCGTGTCGGCGTGCCGTGGTAAAAATATACTTACTTACTTACTTACTAGGGTGACTCAACGACCCAAAGTGAGTCTTGGCCTCCGACACCAGATCACGCCATGCATCTCGGTCTTGCGACAGTTCTTGCCAATCGCTATGGCCGAGGTTGAGCAGATCTTTTGCAACAGCGTCTTTTCAGCGGTACCTAGGACGTCCAACCGGGCGTTTCCCATTTGGTTGTCCCAGGTACGCTCGCTTCACGGCACGATCCTCTCCCATTCTCTCTACGTGTCCGAGCCATCGAAGCCTGGCTGCTTTGGTCTCTCCAATAATGTTAGGTTCGGACACTAGGTCTTCAATCTCCGTATTCTTCCTGACTCTCAACCTCCCATCTTCCAGTTTCTTCGGTCCCAGGATCTTTCGCAGAATTTTCCTTTCCGCCACTATTCTATTATTATTATTCTCTTCTTTCAAGGTCAGTGTCCAGGCTTCGCATCCATACATTAAAATTGGCCTAATAACCGTTTTGTAGACACGAATTTTAGTTCCCCTGCGTATCAGCTTGGACACCAGAACCTTGTGAAGAGCTGCCGTGCATCTCAGAGCATTTTGGATACGAATATCAATCTCTCTGTGATTAGTACCTGTAACGGTACACCCCAAATATTTGAAATTGTTGACACCTTGATAGGTGTAGCCACTCACTTCTAGATCTTTCCTCTTTTCCCTTGTATTCCGTCTTTTCACGGCTGATTCTGAGACCGACGCTCTTTCCTTCTTCCTCCAAAACCTCTGCCAAAGCCCGCACATCCGAATCGCGCTGTCCAAGGAGTGCCAAATCATCGGCATATCCAATGATTTTGTGCATGCCATTCAGCTCCACTCCGCTCGACTTCTATTACTTTTCGGATGACGTATTCGAGCAAGAAGTTGAATAGCATCGGAGATAATGCGTCCCCTTGTTTAAGGCCAGTCACTACTTCAAACTCATCGGTTAGGTTGGAGCCTACCCTAACCCGCATCTTGCTGTGTCTTGTAGCAACCTCAACCAATTTTACCAGTTTCAGTGGTAGTTTAAAGGATCTTAGAATTTTAAAGAGTGTATCCCTGTCCACACTATCATAGGCCTTAGTGAACTCAACGAATAGTGCATGCATACTTTGTCCATATTCCCATCTTTTCTCCATGATTTGTTTTAGGAGAAATATTTGGTCAGAGGTGCTGCGATTGCGACGGAAGCCACATTGGTAGTCTCCCACTATCTTCTCAGCCAGGGGCTCTATGCGGTTTAGGAGAACGTATGAAAGAATTTTGTATGCTGTCGGTAACAGTGCAATACCCCGATAGTTTGAGCATTTCCTGCGACATCCTTTTTTGTGTATTGGACAGATGATGCCCACATTCCATTCGGCTGGTTGCTTTTCCTCCTCCCAAATTTTTATAATAATTTCGTAAAGTCTTGATTGCACCGCTCCTCCACCATATTTCCATAGCTCTCCTGGTATACCATCTATTCCTGGGCTTTTGTTGTTCTTTAGCCTCATAATCGCTTCCCTAACCTCTTCGAAGTCGGGTTTCTCCACTGCACCGTTGTGCTCCTCCTCTGTATTCGGCATGTTATTTCCTACAGGGGGGCAGTTCAGTAGTTTAATGAAGTACTGGCGCCATGTTTCCTTTATTACCTCAGGGTCTGAAATCAGGTTTCCTTCATCGTTCTCGAGTAACTGGGCGATTGGTTTGTATGCTTTCTTTACTGAATTCAGCTCTTGGTAAAATTTACGTGTCTCGTTGGCTTTCAAGAATGTCTCCATTGTCACTAGTTTTCTTTCCAATGCTTTCCTTTTTTCCACTCTTACCAATCTTCTAAACTCTCTTCTCGCTTCCTCATACCGATCGTCCCATTCGTTGTTCTGTAGTGCCATTATCTTGAGCTCTCGTCTTCTTTCCAAGGCGCGGTCACACTCTTCTGTCTACCATTTCCTATTCCTAGTTCTTTTCCTCTTGCCCAGCACCATCAGTCCTATTTCTTTCACGGCATCCTTTGTTTCCTTCCATGTTTCGTCAATAATTTCATGCACCTCCAAGCCCTGAAATCTACTGTTTCAAACTGTCTCCGTGCCTCTTTGTTTTTAAGGGTTTTTATATTTATAATGCATTCATCTGGTCTATTTGTACTACGAGTGGTTTTGATCTTGGCTTTGATCTTAATGCCGACCATGAAATGGTCACTGTTGCAATCCGCTCCACGAAGAGATCTTATATCCTCTATAGTGTTTTTATGCCTGTTGTCAATCAAAACGTGATTTATCGTGACTCCATCTGGGGACTTCCAGGTTCCTTTAAGTATGTCTTTGTGTGGAAACATAGTTGATGATACCACCATCGACTTAGACGCTGTGAAACTAATAAGTCTGAGACCGTTATCGTTCGTAGTTTCATGTTTGCTATGTAAACCGATAGTGGGAAGAAAGATTTCTTCACAACCGACTTTTGCGTTGAGATCTCCGACAACAATCTTGGCATAATATTCCGGGATCTGGTCGAAAACCACTTCTAAATCATCGTAGAACCGGTCTTTAATCTCCTCATCTGTTCCTTCCGTAAAAATATATGACGACGTAAATGTGTACTAGCTATTGTCATACTTAAGGTGCCTAGTTAACACTATCTGATCGTAACTGTACATTAGTGTTGAATACATTTGCACAAAATTAATCGGTTAGAACTTTTCATGATATGGCTGATAAAGTTAAGAACAGAGATCTACCACTGTATTGTGAAAAAAAAACCTAATTTATTAGGGAATTAAATTACTAGTTAATACTTTCAAAGGCAGTAGAACAGACACAGAAGAAGTTTTATTGTCATAAAGGCTAGTCGTGCGTGGAGTGGATTTTCTGCCGTTTGAAGTGTTCCCGTTAGATTATAACATGGATCTTTTCAAGAAAATAGTGTAAAGGCTGCTATTAGACAGAGATTATCCAGCCTCGGCTACATCGTCACTTACCATCAGGTGAGATTCTGGCCAAATGTCTGGATAGCTCCGTATAAAACGAAGAACCGGTCGTTGGCAGTAGAGTGGCAGTTATGACGACCTCTACAGTTCACTATCACAAGCGCATGCCTAACGGCGGTTAGCACGACAACGAACGCTGATACGGCTCCATAGGCTAGATGGCGCTGTTAGCTTTGTACCGCACATGAACCGCGGCATATAAAATATAGATCTAGAATAATATTATTGATAATATTATGAATAATAATATTGATAGTATGATATTATATCTATATATTAAGTTAATTTAGTTTTGCGTTATTAAACACTACCTTTCTCATTTAATTTTCACTGCACCCATTGCCTTCTTTCTGCATGACCTTGAGGTTGACTGGCAGAAAATGCTTTTAGCATTAAGTCCACCCTTTGTACATTTCTTGTGCAATAAAGTTTTAAATAAATAAATAAATAATATAGATAGACAAATCAAGATGATATCTATCGGACCTTGGTTCCCGACCATAACTTCCCTAACTCTAAATCAGTCACGCCAAACAGTTACCTTGTACCCGCCGCTCTTGATGATGTCGACGGAAGTGCGTCCGAGTATGCGGAAGCGGCCGTCCGCGAACATCGCCGTGTCGCCCGTGCGGAACCACCCGTCCGACGTGAAATCCGAGTTGTCCAGCTTCGGCGCTCGGTTTAGGTACCTGGTAAGGTTTTAAAGGAAAACTGTTACCTGCACTGAGGTTCCTGTAAGGTTGGAGAGTTAAGATACGAGGTCAATCAAGATCACGAGTCTTAATTGGGGACGACCGTAGAGTGCGGCCGGCACACACCATTTCTTTGCATCTTTGCATGCAGTCTATGGGGAGCCATTTTGAACCCAATATGCGGCTGCCGTTATTGGATTCGTATAAACATAGCTAGCAGACACGATTATCACACTTACGGAAACAAGCGCCGATTAAATTACGATTTTGTTACAATTGATTAGTGAACTTGGCCTGTTTTCCTGTCGGGGTTTTTTCATTTCATATTCTTAGTCGCTTCCGAAGGATAATAGCAAATATTTTGCGCGTTATTTCTTCTTGTCATCATTTTGTTAATGTAAAAAGGATTTTACCTTGTAAATACACCAGGTCCTTTTAGCAACAGTTCTCCTTGAAAGGCGCTGCTGTCATTTTGTTTGTGTATTGTGACAATTGGTTGCTTCCATTCCTGGTCAGGATCCCTCGCCGCTAGCCCTAGAAGTTCGAGGGATATCTGAAAAACAACAAATGTCTCGTTTTCATTGAAATGATAAACGCATGCCTTTCGCATGCGCGAGATTCTATGTCATTTGTAAGCTTATTATAGGTTGCCCCCCCTTTACATTTGCCACAAGCCTCATACAGGCATGATGTCACCTATCTTAAATATTTTCGTTTAAAAAACATAGCCCCTATGAAGTTAATACAACCACTTTATTTCCAAAAAGCTGTAGAAACCAAATTTAAAAAATACTAAATTCAATAAATATTCGGTCAATTGACTCCGATTTCTGATACACTACCGTGACGCACGTTATTGTATTTCCAAACAAAATCTATGGAGGCAGACCGTATTGACGGATAATAAAGAGTATGTCAACGTTGGGTATCATCTAGATTTTATTTTATTGACGTACAAAATTCCAGACGATTGTTTTAGTGCTGATTTCGATACTGGTGATGCAGTCCAGATATCTAACAAAGCACTACATACCTGCGTATCAGGCACAGTGATCAGTGGCACCAGTTCCTCGCTTCCTTCAGCCTTGGTGGCCAACCTCGCCGAGATCCCCGGCAAGGGGGTACCAACACTGCCCACAGTTCTCGACTCGACCGGTCTATAAGGGTTGCTGAGCGCCATGCCCGCTTCCGACATGCCGTAGCGTTCTAGAAGACTTATAGTAGCTACAACATACCTGCGTATCAGGCACAGGAGACTCAACAGTGACCAATGGCACCAGTTCCTCGCTGCTTTCAGCCTTGGTAGCCAACCTCGCCGAGATCCCCGGCAAGGGGGTACCAACACTGCCCACAGTTCTCGACTCGACCGGTCTGTAAGGGTTGCTGAGCGCCATGCCCGCTTCCGACATGCCGTAGCGTTCTAGGAGGCGGCACCCGGATATCTGTGGACAAAATAATATTTATATGAGGATTAAGTTATTATATTTTTTAGCATTAACAATGCTAATTTCTTTAAGACCACTTTGGTGTGATGGTCAAGAATTTGACTAGTAACCGAGAGGTCGCGGGTTCGGTCCCCGCACTGTACAAACATTTGTGTGCATGTGTTTCTCACAAACTCCGCCGTTTAAGCGTCCGCGAACATCTTCTCGTGGTCTTGTACAAGGAGGAAAATTATCACCCCTGATATGGCCCACTTTATTTATCTATACTCATGCAAGGAGCTACATTGTGTCCACTTTCTTAATTACTTATTTTACGTACTTGTTCCCACTTGTGGAACAGCGTATCCGATAACGGAGCAGAGGCAGCTCACATTAGCTTAATCAGACTCGCCAACATGTTCCGCACATACTCCACAGTTTTATCGTCCGCGAACATCTTCTCGTGGTCTTGTACAAGGAGGATCATTATCTCCCCTGATTTGGCCCACTTTATTCATCTACACTCATGCAAGGGGCCACATTGTGTCCACTTTCGTAATTACTTATTTTACTTACTTGTTCCCACTTGTGGAACAGCGTATCCGGTAACGGAGCAGAGCCAGCGCACATCAGCCTCATCCGGCTCGCCAACGTGTTCCTCACGTACTCCGCCGTTCTAACGTCCGCGAACATATTATCGTGGTGTTGTACAAGGAGGATCATTATCACCACTGTTATAGCCCACTTTATTTATCTACACTCATGCAAGGGGCTATATTGTGTCCACTTTCTTAATTACTTATTTTACTTACTTGTTCCCACTTGTGGAACAGCGTATCCGGTAACGGAGCAGAGCCAGCGCACATAAGCCTCATCCGGCTCGCCAACGTGTTCCTCACGTACTCCGCGGTTCTAGCGTCCGCGAACATCTTCTCGTGGTCCTGGACGAGTCGCGCGTACATGGAGGGCACTCCGTGGAAGACGGTGACCTTCGCTTCTTCGCGCTCGCCCATGCCGAGGAGGCGCGCCCACACGTTGTGGGATACGAACTGGGATAGCATGCGGATTCTGCGGGGGAAAAACATGTTGAATAATGAATAGCGCAATTAGGCTAGATGACACCACCAATCATTGGCATACTCTTTATCATCTGTCTAACGATCAGCCTTTGTAGATTTAGTATGGGAATATTCCCATACTAAATCTCTATCTTAAATCATAATAAATCGGCCAATTGACTAAAAATTTGTAGGGATACTTCCTACATTTCTATATTAATATTAATTAACCTAATATTATATTTACACAAACCTTTAAACTAATTATTTACATAACACACAAATATATTTCACAGTCCTAACTCGCTAATATAATAATATCTATTTACAACATTATAATCACTTAAACCTATCTAATTATTATATTTACAACACAAACAAACAATATTGATAGTATGTGATGTGCACCCGTTATCGGTTTTGGTATCGGTATCAATAGTTATCGACACATCGACGTCCCTAGACTCGCGCGATGTCTTATGTGAACGGCTATGTACAGCTGCAGGCGTGAAGCGCGCGCGCACCGATCTGACCAGTCGAAACTTAACCACGACGCGGAGCGCACGCTTGCCTTGCTCAGCTTTTACGCATACGATCTTGCTATCGCTTATGTACTCGCTATTTCTTTATGTATTTATCGCTATAAACTATCTCTGTGCTTTCTTGAACTATCTATCGTGTGTTTGTGCTATTTCTTCGCTTATTAATTGTGCCTTCTAAACTATATGCTGTGTAATGTGTGGACTGTGACAATATATATATCATCAAACCGTAAGTTGGAGTCATTTACTTATACCTACCACCCATTACCACCTATACTGGTGACCCGACAACGAGCACAAGATGGCTGACGAAGGTGAAGCACATGGCGCACCAAGCGGCACTAGTGATGTGCGAGTATCGATAGACCGTGGCGATGTTTATAAGGTCAGCGCTCGGGTTCCACCATTCTGGCCGGAAGAACCAGAGATATGGTTTGCCCAAGTCGAGGGTCAATTCGCTATTGCGGGCATTACCAACGACACGACGAAATTTAATTACGTCATCAGCCAGTTGGATAACCAATACTCCAGGGAGGTCAAAGATGTCATTATAAAACCGCCAGCTGACAACAAATATGACAAACTTAAGACCGAGCTGATTAAGAGACTCTCTGCATCCAACGAGAAGAAACTAAAACAGCTACTAATGCATGAGGAGCTCGGCGATAGGAAACCGTCCAGCTTTCTTCGTCATCTAAAAAGTCTTGCTGGCCTGGAAGTCCATGACGATTTTTTGAAGACCATCTGGATAAGTCGTCTCCCGCATGCCATCCAGACAGTCCTCGCGGGTCAAGCTTCATCTGCAACCCTGGATGACTTAGCTGACTTGGCCGACAGAATCAACGAGCTTGCTGCCTCAACGCCGCGAGTCGCAGCCGTAAGCCAACCCGTCCCCGGATCCGTGCTTAGCGACTTGACCAGGGAAATTGCCGTACTTCGGAAGCAGGTTCAACAGCTGTCCATGCAAAACCGTGGCAGGTCCCGCCAGCGTAATCGAGACAGATCCAAGTCCAGGCAGAGGTCCCAGTCGAACTACCGCAAGTTCCCGCTCTGCTGGTACCATGGCAAATTCGGCGATAAAGCGACGAAGTGCATTCGCCCCTGTGACTTCAAGTTGGGAAACGCCAGCGGCAGTCGGTAATGGCGACTGACGATTGCCATGCTTCTCCAACCGGTCGCCTATTCGTCACGGATCGAGTTTCGAAGACACAGTTTCTTGTCGACACCGGAAGTGACTTGTGTGTCTTCCCCCGATCAGTGCTCCGTGACCGTCGTGCGCGAACTAACTATGAACTGAGTGCAGCCAACGACACTAAAATAGCTACATATGGTTATTTACACTTAAACTTAGACCTAGGCTTACGTAGAACCTTTCCTTGGCGTTTTGTAGTGGCTGATGTTACGAAACCAATTATTGGCGTAGACTTTCTTAACTTTTATAGCCTCATAGTAGATTGCCGTAACAAACGCTTAGTTGATAACTTAACTACTGTGTCTGCCGTAGTTGAATTAGTTAATTGTAATGTGCACTCTGTAAAAGTTTTGACTGGCGTGACTCGATATCATAAAATACTCGATGAATTTCCCGAGATAACACGACCAGCCGGTGCACACCGCAATACACCACACAACACTGTACACCACATCCGCACGACTCCAGGGCCTCCAGTTTTTTCCAACCCTCGCCGTTTAGCTCCGGATAAACTGAAAATTGCGAAGCAGGAATTTCAGTCCATGCTAGCTGATGGTACAGCCAGACCTTCGGAAAGTCCTTGGTCTTCTCCGTTACATCTGGCACCGAAGAAAGACAACGGGTGGCGACCGTGTGGTGATTACCGCATGTTGAATGCTCGCACTGTACCTGATAGGTATCCGATAAGGCGCATCCACGACTTTGCCCATTGTATAGCTGGCTGCAAAGTCTTCAGCACTCTGGATTTGGTTAAAGCCTACAATCAGATACCTGTCAGCGCAGAGGACATTCCCAAAACTGCCATCACCACACCGTTCGGCCTGTTCGAATTGCCGTTTATGCCTTTCGGACTTCATCAACCTCACAGGTAAAGCTTTGGACGCCTTTGAAGCATCAAAGGAAAGCCTTGCCAACGCCGCCTTACTAGCTCACCCTGACTGCCAAGCCACACTCGCTTTAGTAACCGACGCTTCGGACAAAGCTATCGGCGCGGTCCTGCAACAGCTCAAAGACGACGCATGGCAACCTCTAGCTTTCTTTTCTAGGAAGTTGAGTCCATCTCAGACCAAGTACTCGCCGTATGATCGAGAACTTCTCGCGATCTACGAAGCGGTCAAGTATTTTAGGCACATGCTCGAGGCCCGGTACTTCATTGTCTATACTGACCATAAGCCCATCAGTTTTGCCTTCCACGAAAGGAAGAAAAATTGTTCGCCCAGGCAGTATAGACATCTAGACTTCATTTCTCAATTCACGACAGACATCCGTCACATATCTGGTAAAGATAATGTGGTGGCTGACACTTTGTCACGAATTGAGGAATTAGAAACGCCAGTAAACCTCGAGCATCTCGCTCAAGGACAAGCCACTGACCTAGAGCTGGCCAAACTTCTTTCGGAAGGCTCATGTTTAAAATTTGAACAGTTTAAAGTACCCGGAAGTCGCGTTCCCCTGTATTGCGACGTCAGTACACCGACTTCCAGGCCATTTGTTCCTAAATTCTTCCGTAAACGAGTCTTTGATAGCCTGCACTCCCTAAGTCATCCTGGTTGTAAGGCGTCTGCTAAGTTAGTTTCAGATCGCTTCGTCTGGCCGGGCATACAAAAAGACTGCAGGAACTGGGCTCGTAGTTGCGTTCAGTGCCAGCGTGCAAAAGTAACTCGGCACGTGAGTGCCCCTTTAGGCACATTCAATCTTCCTCGAGCGCGCTTTAAAGAAGTCCATATAGACTTAGTGGGACCCCTTCCTCTTTCCGAAGGCTACCGGTACTGCCTAACGGCCGTAGATCGGTTCACCCGATGGCCGGAAGCCGTACCGCTAGTGGACATGACAGCCGAGACAGTAGCTAAGGCATTGCTGTCAACTTGGATAGCTCGATTTGGCTGTCCGACGAGCATAACTACAGACCGAAGCCGACAGTTTGAGTCTTGCCTTTTTCAATGCTTGTCTACTATGGTCGGATTCGAGCACAAGCGGACCACAGCCTACCACCCGGCCTGCAACGGTCTCGTAGAACGATTTCATCGCCAACTTAAAGCGGCAATAGTTTGCCACGCCAACGATAGGTGGACAGAATCGTTACCTTGGGTGTTGCTAGGCATTAGATCATCCTTCAAAGAAGACTTACAGGTGTCTTCCGCTGAGATGGTCTACGGCGAGCCGTTACGCTTACCAGGCGAATTCTTCGACACTGGCACAGGAGGTACCACTGACGTATCCGAATTTACTGCACGTCTTCGGAATTTCGCTCAAAGGTTGAAGCCCACTCCAGCTTCGCACCATAACAAGCCCAGGATGTTCATTTATAACGAACTGGCCACATGTGATTACGTTTTCCTTCGAGAAGACGCATCACGTGGTTCACTCCAACCTGCTTATTCTGGGCCACACAAAGTCTTATCTAGGGGGGATAAAATCTTCAAGATTCTTTTGAAGGACAAACAGGTTACAGTATCAATTGACCGCCTGAAACCGGCCTTTGTACTGACTGACCACATTGAAGAATCTGATCCAGAACCTCAAAAAGAATATGTTACTCGTTCTGGACGAAGGGTTAAATTTACAGATTTTTATCGCCCTTGACGGTCTCTGGAGGGGGGTGGTGTAGGGATACTTGCTACATTTCTATATTAATTAACCTAATATTATATTTACACAAACCTTAAAACTAATTATTTACATAACACACAAATATATTTCACAGTCCTAACTCGCTAATATAATAATATCTATTTACAACATCATAATCACTTAAACCTATTTAATTATTATATTTACAACACAAACAAACAATATTGATAGTATGTGATGTGCACCCGTTATCGGTTTTGGTATCGGTATCAATAGTTATCGACACATCGACATCCCTAGACTCGCGCGATGTCTTATGTGAACGGCTATGTACAGCTGCAGGCGTGAAGCGCGCGCGCACCGATCTGACCAGTCGAAACTTAACCACGACGCGGAGCGCACGCTTGCCTTGCTCAGCTTTTACGCATACGATCTTGCTATCGCTTATGTACTCGCTATTTCTTTATGTATTTATCGCTATAAACTATCTCTGTGCTTTCTTGAACTATCTATCGTGTGTTTGTGCTATTTCTTCGCTTATTCATTGTGCCTTCTAAACTATATGCTGTGTAATGTGTGGACTGTGACAATATATATGTCATCAAACCGTAAGTTGGAGTCATTTACTTATACCTACCACCCATTACCACCTATAATTTATTAAATTTTCTGTTTAAAGTCTGTTTTAAGCTGTAAAAGTTTTTACAGCTTTGGGGAAACTAATTAGTGGTATACTACCCCTAAATATATTAAATATGTTTAAAAATATAAATATATACATACGATAAAAAAGTCATAGAATTTTTAATAAGTATATTTTTAATAAAAAAATTCTTAATAGTATACAGCGTGTAACAAAAAGGCGAAATAAAATTTATAGGACGTGTACAGTATTAAATGTGTAGTTCCTATGCAAAACCACAAACTCGTGCGAGTATAAATTACTATGTAAATTGATGCTAAAGTTTAAACAAAAACTTATCGGTGACAACCGTAAATATCAGCTGTTAGGTGTAAACAAACTCATAAATCAAGATCAAGTAGGAAACAGATGTGAAACTTTCATAAAATGTGCAGTGATCCTCTCAATGATCATTGAATTAATTAAATAAATAATAAATTAGCCGTTTTAGGTATTTCGGTTTCTCACTGTGTTGCAACGCTAAGATGCTATACCTGGTGAAGAATTGATTATTGAACATTACCTAATAAAATAACTTTAAGACGATATTTGAGATTATGAGATATCATGAAGCGTTTTAAGTCGTAGATGGGCTTTATTCGATATTCTGGTGCTGCATGACTTAGTACTGATTAACATCCCTAATTACTTCATCCATTCACTCTACCGTTACCACCACCAATAAGACAATTACCGCGACTACTTGACCTACCGGGTGGTTTCGGTAAAAATAAGAATACAATTTAAATTTAATACAATTCAAAAATAATAACACAACAGCAGTAACATGGCAAGTACATTCTACCAATAGTTTTAACTCAGTGGCTCCTCTGCACTTATTTTATCATTGACCAAACAATGCAGTCCACGTGGACTGCGGCGCCTTTAAGTCAAAAGTCAAAGTGCGCCGGACCAATCAGTAATCGTTCCGAAAGAAATTGCAACGATGCATTTAGCCATAATATCCTGTCACTTGACTATCACCCACGCCTTAGCCCCGCCTCCCGGAAATAATTAAAAATATTATTACGGGATCCGCATATTCGAAAAGATGAAATTTAAGGCAATTACGAAAATGTTTTAATAAAAAAAGTGTGTTTGATAACTTTAGTTATTTGTTTGTTTAACTCAAAATAAGTTTTGTTATTCCTACTTTCTTATAAATAGTAGTGAAACTTTAATTTAGGTTAAGCGTTTTCCATTACTTACATCGAACCCTGCGAAATGTCCCTACTTTTTGTTCTACAATTTTCTAATATTTTTTTAGTTGCTCGTCTTCGATCTCGTTGCGCAGTCGCTATCCAAATTATCCGAATTTCGATCTCCGATTTCGATCAGTATGTCTCGTGAAGAACATTCTTCGTATTCAAATAGTGAATACTATGAAATGAGTTTGTGCGTTTGCGCTTCTTTCGGGAGCATCAATGGTGCTCGCGAGTTGTATCGTCAGCGGTTCATCGATGGCAGGCCCCTGGCGGAGCAGCGGCGTTTACCTTCCTACACCTGCTTCAGGAACCTGTGTCTCCGGCTGCAGAGCACTGGCTCGTTTAGACCGCCTGCAAGTGAAGGTCGTCCAAGCACACGGGAGCGGTCAGACCTGGAGACCCAGATTTTGTCGCATTTCGAACGTGATCCACGAACAAGCACACGTCGAGCTGCGGCAGCGTTCACTGTGAATCACATGATAGTGTGGCGCACGCTGTGATCTGATGGATTACATGCGCACCATTTCTCCCGAGTTCAGGAGTTGACCCCAGCGGACTTCGGTCCATGGCACGACATGGTGCTCAGTGGATTGGCAGAGGGGGTAAGTGCCGTAGCCTGCCCGTTCTCCCGACCTTACCGCTATGGACTTTTTTTTGTGGGGCTACGTGAAAAACTAAGTGTCCGCAGTGGAGTGCAATAGTGCTGACGAAATGCGAATCAAAATACAACAAGCGTTTCAAGCCATTACGCCTCAGATGCTGCAAAACGTGAGGATATCAATGATTCGCAGAGTCGCTGCTTGCATTGAGCACGGTGGCAGACATTTTGAGCCATTTTTGTAAAAAAGTTATAATAATATGAAGGCTTATGTAAAGTGATAATAAGGCGAACTTTCTAAAAGTTATTACGTTTCAAGTGAAGCTATGTGCGTAAAGTGTTGGTAGTATGTTACACAAAGCAGATCATATGATCTGAATTTCTGAAATTTGATGTTTGTTTATTACAATTAAAATATTACTAGTTAGCAAATTATGTTGTAGTTATGTTGTGTAGATTTTCAGAGTGAGTAGGTACTAGCTATCTACCATCAAATAGTTACCTACTTCATACCTATTAGTTACATTGTATGAACATATTATTAGATAATTCTATCCCGTTTAAATTATTTGCTGGGTAAAATTATGAGGTAAGAGGTAAGGTAAGTAATAGTCGTAGTTGGTGTTATTGTCCTAAACATAAATTACTGTTTTCTGTACATAGTTTTAGAAAAGAAATGTACCTACCTGATATTTTTGTATTGTCTCTAAATAATTTTGCAATTAAATGCATTAATATGATTACCGTTGTTATCATTCAGTACCATTCCCATCAAAGCTAACATAGGTAGGTACTTAGGTAGTTTTGGGTGGGCGGGCTGTATGAAAGCGGCGTGTCGCGGCGCGCGGCGTCCGCGCATCAGCTGATCGTGCGGCGGGCGGCGGTTCGCTAACGAATGACCGCAGATTCAGGGTTGTCAACGCTTTCGGTAAAAAAATAAATTATTTACTTAGTATGGGAAAAAAAGTTGTTTATTTTTAACTAAAACTTTTACTACTTAATGTTCACAGCACATACATACATACCCTTAAATATTATTTCGCCTTTTTGTTACACCCTGTATAGGTATGATAATTTAATTTCTTAATAGTAAGAAAACTAATAAATTCCCAAATTATTTTTTAGCTTTAATAAATAATAAATATGTTAAATAATGCAATTATATGATTTTAATAACAGAAGTAGTCTTAAGTATTTTGCAATACCCGAAATGAAAGGGTACCTAAGTTACAAGATCAAAAATGTATTTAGCATAAGACCTGCTTGTAATTTTTAGTTAGTGGAAAATTAAAGAAATCGAAATTGCATTAACATCATAGAGGCTTTGTTTTCAAAACGTTTTGGTCTTAAAAACACTAAAAATAAAATAAAAAAAACAAGTTACAAGTACAAAGAAGCTACATTCAAAACTAGACCTTGACAATCATACCAGTTTAACGGTGCGATTGAAAGAGATTGCTAATTAGCTAGAGCCGAAAATATAGTAGGGTGTTTTGCATGATTTGATAGATTGCTAAAGGGCCTGAATTTTAGAGTGATGGAACAGTGAGTGCACCTGTGTATTGCGCTCACACTTGTGCACTATAATATCTCCTGCGTAGTTGGCTGATCTCTGTTGAGGTTGGCCGCCGTGGTCGAAATCGGCCAGGAGGACTATTATTATTAGTGGACGTCAAAATAATGATTCAGTGATGATGATGACAAAGAGATAAGGTTGTAATTACCTGGCACCAGCCGCTAGAGATGCATTCAACGAATTCAGCTGACCATGTATATGATGCAATGGTAGTGCGTGTAGCACTACGTCATCACTCGAGTACTGCCACGCGGAATGTAGCGCGGCCGTCTGCGTTGCTAGCATGTTGTGTGTCCACACCACGCCCTTAGGCTTGCTTGTCGTGCCTGGCATTTAAAAAAAGATACAAGAATAAAAAGCTTGTTAGTATTTTATTAAATAAATTGAAACAACATCATGCATGAAGTTATGAAACACGAAAAACGCACGAGTCATAATGTGTCAGAGTGTTTTCAATATCACGCGGATTTCATCACGCATACGGGACTACCCCGCACGTGGGGCTGTTGCCACGCATCACACCTAACGTCCCGCGTGGGTATTCCACGCAATGCAATAAATACTTTACGCTTACGGGGTAATCCAACGTGCGTTATGAATTCTGCATGATATTAAAAACACCCTAAGCGTCAAAATATGTACTTATGGGGACACAAAATATCTGTATAGAGTGTATTTAGCGCACACACTCACCACGTTTTTGTTTTTGCAAGAAATAGACCAAAAATTCACCCAGTTGTAAGCGCCATCTAACTAGTAACTGGTCTTACGTGAGGCAGCGAATATTATCCCTTCGTTAACTGATTGTGCGTGCTTTTGACTGTATGGCGTGTGAAAGGAGTGAATGCACATAAGAATAAAAATATGTATACTTACCACTTGAAATGTTATGTTGCAGTTTGTGCAGCGCTTTGGTAGCGATACCAAAGTTAAGCAACCTTAGCGCGGTCGTGTTTGGGATGGGTGATCATTCCGACCGTTTAAGTGACGTTTACCTACAAGCATCTCCGTGCTTCGGAAAGTACGTTAAGCTGTTGGTCCCGGTTAATATCGATATATATTAGTCGTCAAGCCTGGTCAGAGGCCCTTGGGCGGCTTAATACCTAACATCTGACAGAGACTGACTGAAGTCTGATCTCTCTCCGGTCATGTCGGATTGCCGTCTCACCGAACTTTGAGAGCGATGGAACAGTGAGTGCACCTGTGTATTGCGCTCACACTTGTGCACTATAATATCTCTTGCGTAGTTCTGTTGAGATTGGCCGCCGTGGTCGAAATCGGCCAGGAGGACTATTACTATTAACATCTGACAGAAAGGTTGGTCACTTACAATGCAAACCACTCCTCCACCAATCCGAACTAAGCCCGCGTGGTGGAGTATGGCTCGAACCACCTCATAGTTGAGAGGTTATATAGGCTGATAAGATGAAGTAATACTTACCACTGGTACAGATGATGTTTTGCCCACATCAAACAACGAGTCGTCAGCTCTCGGCATCATAAACGCCGTATTGGGCTGGTACGACTGAGCGGTTATCTCTATATCTTTCCCAGTTTTTAGTAAAGGATTAGTGAGTTCTGAAGCTGAGAGCTGAAGTGGCCGTGGGCGAGACTCATAGCGCGGCGAACCGAAGGTTCTCTCTGGCTCGCGCGTACCAGACTACGCTCGGAGGTGCGGCCCCCTACGAGGTGCACCGATTATTTGGTGCGCGAGCGCGCGCGCAGGACCGAACGCGGTGGAGGCACAAGCTCAGCAGCGGGCGTCGAAAGGCTGATGTGATAATAATGATGTTACTTACCACTGGTATAGATGATGAAGGCGTCGGCGCTCCCGTACCACGCGTTCGTTTTGCCCACATCCAACGAGTCCTCGGCTTTAGGCTTCATAAACGCCGTATTGGGCTGGTACAACTGAGCGGTTATCTCTTTATCTTTGCCAGTTATAAGCAAAGGCTTGGAGAGCTCTAAAGAGATGGGGCGCAGGATTTTCTCGTACTCTGACGTGCATATGACAAGGCTTGAGCTCGAGTCGCCGAGGTAGTACTTTAGCATATCCGGCGGGTGTAGGGGAGTCAGTGGAACAGCTGGGAAAAGAATAATAAGCCGTGAGTCGTACTAATTTATTTATTTATTTAGGAAATGTATTGGCAAAAACCCAATAAATTACGTTATTAATATAAAAATTGTTTTGTTTTGTGTTTTAAATTGTTTCTAATAAGATTTTTTTCTATTATATAATTTTTAGGGTTCCGTACCTCAAAATAAAAAAACGGAACCCTTATAAGATCACTTTGTTGCCCGTCCGTCCGTCTGTCAAGACCGTTTTTCTCAGGAACGCGTGGAGGTATCAAACTGAAATTTCTATATGATACTTAGGTCTACTGTTCCTGGAAGCTGTAGAAAAATCAACCTTCTAAGCCAACGCAATCAAAAGATACTGCCATTTAGGCCACAAATTTCCGCAAATTTTCGAAGCTCGCACGGGAATCAAAACCTACAGGGTACTTCCCGTAAACTTAGAATCTTGAAATTTTGTACGAAGTCACGTCTTATAGTATAGATATAGGAAATATTACGAAAACCGTAAATTTTCAGTTTCATCATATAAAAAAAAATATTTTTGAAAAATATTTTTGTCAATTTTGTAAATTTCAAAGTTACTATATAAGAGTTATATACCTACAGGTTTGTACGGAACGGTTTTTTTTATCATTAAACAATATCACAAATAAGATAACACTAGGTAAAAAGTTGTACAAAAGATGTATTTATTGTGACATCAACTACGATAAACGCAGATTACTTAATAGTTTTTAAGTTGAGAAGTGATAAGTATACACTATGTTTAATAATATTTCTGATAGCGATATAAGTTTAGGTGAATCGAGTAATTTTTCAAGGTAACCAGTAATGTCAGTGTAAATCAAAAGTAAGTTGTTTATAAACAAGATGCGCCAAAATCTAGGTAGGGTAAAGTATATATATGTGTGGGTAAAGTATACATATGTATGTATGTATGGGTAAAGTATATTAACTACAAATATTAGGTGTGCTGTTACACAAATATATATCTTCAAACATTATATCGTTTCATGACTTAAAGAATGCGATTGTCAGCCGGATTCTAATGGGGGTTCGATTCCCGCCGTTATTTTTTTCTGCTGCAAGAATATAATAATGATAATGATGATAAGAGCTTACCTATATTTCCTGTCATCCATATGGCCCATTGCACGATGATATGCGACGCATTGTTGCTGCACATGTATGCAATCGTGCGCTCCGATTCGCCAACTGAATTTATATAAAACTATAAGTTATTTTTCTTAAATTGAAAGTAGCATAATAATGGTTAACTTTCGTAGATCTAGTGACAAAAATTACCTATTTGTTATACCCCACCCTTGCTTACTCGAACATTTGCCCATTCGATCACACGTTTAATGTTGTGAAGATATTTAAATATTTTAATACTTTTTTTCCCAACAAAAGGGCGCCCTTAATGCTTATAAGCATTTTCTGTCAGTCAAATGTGAAGGCCATGCAGAAAGATTGGTGATAAATAATAATAGTCCTCCTGGCCGATTTCGACCACGGCGGCCAATCTCAACAGAGATCAGCCAACTGCGCAGGAGATATTATAGCGCACAAGTGTGAGCGCAATACACAGGTGCATTCACTGTTCCATTACTAAATATTGTCTGACGCGGCTAATGGACGCAGTATGCAGGTGTTCTCTCTGACGTCTAGTAGTATCAATATTTTGTCCGTGTCGCGTGATCGCGTTTGCCGCGGTCATCATCATCATATCAGCCGTTCGATGCCCACTTCTGAACATAGGCCTACCCTAAGGATCTCCACCGTGATTGGTCCTGCGCTTCCCGCATCCAGCGGCTTCCCGCGACCTTCACCAGATCATCGTTAAATAAAAAATAATTTATGTTCTCAATTTGAATGTGTTATTGAAATTAGTGTTGTCTTTCACGTTTAGAAATGTCACATTTCTTACCAAGCTGTGCTGCGATCTCCTTGCTAAGTATCGTGGCGGCCTGATGCAGACCAGCGTACGTGTATATGCCGATCTCATCTTGAAGAGCTACCCGCGACGGGAATAGCAACGCTCGACGGAACACGGGAACTGCACCGCCTGAAATTAAATCAGATATTTTTTTATAGTGTGCCAGATACAAACTTTGGTGCTTAGTTTGGAACCAGTATTAGTTGAAAAAAAATTAAGGTTTTACAACCAACAAGTGCATCTAGCTAGAATCATCTGTTGTTCAAATATTCATATAATGCGCAATGCAAAGCAGGGTTGTTTGGTTGGTTTCTTTATTTTCAAGGAATATTGTAAAAAAATTCTAAGAGTTAAATTAGTTAATTATTAATAATATATTTTACTAGCTTTCGCCCGCGGCTCCGCCCGCGTGGACTAATATTTTTCGTATCCCACGGGAACTGCATATTTTTCCGGGATAAAAAGTAGCCTATGTGTTATTCCAGACTATTATCTACCCCTGTGCCAAATTTCAACCAAATCCATTCAGTAGTTTTTACGTGAAAGAGTAACAAACATCCATACATACAAACTTTCGCCTTTATAATATTAGTAGGATTTATTCATAAGAAAATTATAATAGATTTACAGTATTAGTAAGTAGCAAGTAAACAACTTGAAAAAAAAGGAATTACATAAAGTCACATTCATAGATCCATAATTTATTTTGGTTTGTTTAAATATGATGTAGATAAGATTGGCAATAGACGTCAACCAATATCTTATCACATTTAACATGAACAACATATTTATTATGTCCGCATTATGACAAAAAAGATTACAGAGATGAAAATCAGGAAGTACTATATAGTTGTTCCTTTTTTTTGACTCAATTTTTTCTAATCAAATTTTTGAAATACAAATTCTGAATTTTAAATTTATTTTAAAAAATATATAGTTTATACATCAAATCATTATTTAGGCTACAATTTATAAATATAATGCAATTTATACAGGGTAACAAGTATCACACAGACACACACGTGCACAAGCACACGCGCAAACACACACATGCACCATGCTTACACATATACATAACATTAAAACTCACCACACAAACTCTCATCATAAAAGTGCCAAATACCTCAGATTAATACATAGGCATAGCCTAGTTTGAGAGCCTCTGGTAACTATTGAGATTTTATGGCTTTTTCTTTATATTATAATTTATTATGAAATACATGTATGTTTTGTAGTGGTCAATAAATATATATTTCTATTTCTAAATACCGCGGTCGGTTAAATATCAGCGCTGCATTCACTCTGCGAGGACCAGGGCAATGACCCCCTGGGTGCTGCGACCAAAGCGGCTCTCGGACAAGCACTGTCTCCACCGGTGCAGGGCGGCCTGCGTTAGTTGCGCCCTCTCGGCATCCCCTTCGCGCGGCGCGGGCCTTTGCCCCTGAGACCTTAGGTCTCCTCGCCAAAAATAGCGGCGTCGGCGTCGGCGTTGTCGAGGTCCCATGGCATGCTCCCGGCAAGCGCGAGTGTCGCGTCCGCACTGATTGTGCGGTATCCGCGGACTACCCGTATGGCCAAGTGGCGCTGTGCCCTCTGAAACAGCCTGGCGTTATGTCCGGACACGGCCACGTCCCAAACCGGAGCCCCGTAAAGGGCCATGGACCGGACAACGCCCATGTACAAACGCCGGCACGACGCAGAGGGACCCCCCAGATAGGGCATGAGCCTGCTTAAGGCCCCTGCGGCTCTCAAGAGCTTCGGCGTTAGTCGCTCGAAGTGGGTGCGGAAGGACCACCGCCCATCCAACCGATTAAACCGATTTGCTTGACGACATACCGTTAAACCTCATTCAAAACATGTGGTTTTAACACGACGGGTGCCCAGTGCACTTTAAACGAAGTGTTAGGGAGTCGCTGGACACAAATTTTCTAAATAAGTGGATCGGGAGAGGTGGGCCGATACCACAGATCACCCCCAATAGATTCCGTATGTTGATTGTTTTGTATTGTCTCGAAGTCACCAAAGTTTGAGGTAGGTGCAGGTTGCGGGAAGCGTGACCATATTAGTAGATTGGTTAGTTCAAGGTCAAACTTGCATTTGCTCCGCCCCCGTAAGCAAATAGTGATGGGACACGGTGTATCAACAGTTTTGATTTATTAAAGCAAAACGAGCTATCGCATTGTCACAATAACTTAGGATAAGATAAGTAAAAAAAATATTCCATATACACTCAATATGTTTAATCAACAATTTACATACAATATAGTCTACATATACTGAACTCAGTGAGGTGCACAAATAAAAAATAAAAATTTATTTTTTTATTTAGCCTATATCATCCCACTGCTGGACAAAGGCCTCCCCCAAATCTCTCTTTACCTGTCCCTGTCCATTGCCAACGCCTTGTAGTATTGACCAAGTCGTCACACCATCGTATCTTGGGTCTGCCTCTTCGGCGATAGCCGTCTGTCGGCACCCATTTGGTGACGACTTTGGCCCACCTCTCTGGATGCATCCTGCAGATGTGACCCGCCCACTCCCACTTCAATTTCGCGGTTTTGTTGCCCACATCAGCGATACCAGTCCTGGAGCGGATGGTAGTATTTCGGATCCTATCACTCTGTTTTATACTTAATATGCTCCGCTCCATGGCCCGTTGGCAGACCTTGAGTTTTTGCTTTTGACTTTCAGTCAATGACCAGGTTTGCGCCCCGTAGGTAAGAATGGGCAGAATGCAAGTGTCGACGAGTTTTCGTTTCAGCGATATAGGCAAGTTGCCTTTCATATACGCTTTCATGGACCAGAAACTCTTCCAGGCGTTATCGATGCGGCGCTCGATTTATTTATCCTGCCTGTTTCCGAAGGAGACTATCTGTCCCAAGTATACGTACTCGTCCACGTATCGCATCGCCTGCCCATCCAATACCACAGTGTTTTTGGTAGCGTTTGTCATGACTTCGGTCTTTGACCTATTCATCCTCAGCCCAACTTCAAGGCTTGCTGATCTCAACTGTTCGGGCATGGTCTCGAGATGTTCAGATGTATTGGCAAATAGTACGATGTCGTCAGCGAATCGGAGGATTGTGAGCGTTTTGCCCTCGATGGTTACTCCTTTATTGCTCCAATCGTCTGTAACCCGTTTTTAGACAAATAAAAATATTTCGAAATAAATTTTTCCATATATTGAAAACCTTAAGTGACTTAAAATTTGGCAACGACTAACACGATAGATTATATTTTATGCCTATCTCGATAGATTTCATAAGCAAGATACAATAAATCAACGTTACTTATACCTTGTTATAAATTTATCGATAATCGCAATTTCCCCACACAGTTTAAATTTATTGCACTTTAACAAAATACATCGACAAATATTTTTGCCAGAACTGAGCAATCACTAGTATTATGTAAGAAAGAGATAGCTTATTATAAATTTCACTTGAGAGAAAGAGACTTTTCAAAAAGACATCAACGCGTGCTTGTTTTAAAATGCACGATTACTTTTTTCGACCATTATAACTTGAGCTACTTGAGACTGGTAATTACAAATTATTATACTTACCGATGGAATATGGTACCATCTTTTATTATATTTGATGTTCTCTTTGACTTTCCACACTGCACCATTTTATTGCACATGTAGCCATTTTCAAACACATAATAAGCTAAGAATAATTTCCATGGTATTAAAACACGCGTAACGCACGGGTCCAATGTTTGGTGGCTACTAACTTAGCGCCTCGAGAGATCGGCACGTATAGTAGCAAAAACAACCATATTCGGTGACTATTTGATGGCCCTCTATGCGGAATCTATTGAAGGCGATCTGTGGCCGATACCTTAGCCAGCTAAGAGTCCAGACTTGACCCCAATGGGTTTTACGTGTAAGGACACATGAAAAGTTTAGTGTATGATGAACCAAACTAATTCAAACTACCAATGTTTTTAAACCATAAATTATTATTTATATTCAATCAGCTACTATTTCACTTCACATCAAACAATTTATTGCATAATAAACAATTTGGTTTTACAAAGGGTCGCAGTACTGCTGATGCTGGAGTCGCTCTGTTGAAACATATATTTGATGCCTATGATAGTAAGCATGATGCTGTGGGAATCTTTTGTGACCTCTCTAAAGCGTTTGATTGTGTTGACCATGAGACCCTGTTGAGAAAACTACGCCATTATGGTGTATCAACTAATGCATGTAACTTATTTAATTCATATCTCACTGAGAGAACACAAAAGGTTTCTATCAATGGAGCAGAGTCTCCTGGAGCACCTCTCACTATGGGTGTGCCCCAGGGTTCGATATTGGGACCGTTACTGTTTCTAATATATATTAATGACCTTCCATACTTTGTCGACGGTGCTTGTGAGATAGTGTTATTTGCTGATGATACTTCACTACTTTTTAAAACTCCAAGGGGTAAAGAATTGTTTGACGATGTAAATGGTACTCTCTCGCGAGTACTTCATTGGTTCACCGTTAACAATTTATTGCTTAACGCGACCAAAACTAAATGCATTAAGTTTACAATGCCCAATGTCCGACAAGTTCCAACAAGGGTTGTTGTTAAGGATGAACAACTAGTTACTTAAAATACTGCAACTTTTTTGGGAATTACTTTGGATGATAAGCTCCAGTGGGGTCCTCATATCATGACCTTATCAAAGAGACTAAGCTCCGCTGCATACGCTGTAAGAAAGATAAGGTTTCTGACTGATGTTGAAACGGCAAGACTAGTTTATTTTAGTTATTTTCACAGTATCATGTCATACGGCATCTTACTATGGGGCTCAGCTGCAGATATAGAGACAATTTTCGTATTGCAGAAACGAGCCGTGCGGGCTATTTATAAACTTAAATCAAATGAAACACTTAGAGAATTGTTTAAAGAAGTTAAAATACTTACAGTTTACTCGCAATACATTTACGAAAACCTAATTTACGTTCGAAAAAACTTACACTTATTTCCTAAAAATAGCGATTTGCATAACTTCAACACAAGACAAAAAAATAGGCTTGCCGTTCCACATTTTAGGCTTCATAAAGTTGGTCACTCATTTATGGGTAGATGGGTAATATTTTTTAATAAATTACCTGAAAATTTAATTTCATTGCCTTTAGATAAATTTAAAACAGTTGTAAAAGATGTATTAATGTCGAAAGGATATTATAAAATTGATGATTATATAAATGACAAAGATATATGGAAATATTTAAATGCAAACAATTACAATTATTGTAAATCAATTTTGAAAAAAGGCAATGACAATAGTGACTGAGTTTCTTGCGCCGCTTCTTCTCAGCACAAGCGGTGGTAGGGTCAATTTAAATGTTGGGACGTGTAAAAGTGCTAATTTGTTAGCCTAATTACAGAAATAAATTGATTTTATTGATTTTATTGATGCCACTGACAAAATAAGAAGAGGATTGATGACTGGTGTTGTAAAGTAGCCTAAGGCACAGAATGTGTGTATGTGTGCAAAACAGGAGAGGACATGTGGAGCATGTACTGTAAAAAGTGCCAATAAATTTAATTTGTTACCAATTGCATTGTTTTATTTTGTTATCTGACTCAAGTTAAATTGACTCTTAAGTGACAATATTTTTTACTACTAAGTGGTAGTATTTGATCAATATTTTATCAAGGAATTCTAATAATACCCTAACATGTTATACCTTATCTGAAAGCTGAAGAATTTAAGTTTTTTTACTGAATATCTGCAGTACAGTTGTCATAGATTTTTTTAAATATTATATACAAAGAAAACAACTTAGCACATATTTTTTTTAACATTCAATTGTCTACTACATCCCTGTAGGTACAATCACTTGCAGTTTTAGTATTTAAAATATTAAAACAACTAATCTACTACACAAAAATAGAAAAACAAAACAATACTTAGGCACAAAATACAAAAAGGAAGGTGCAATAGAGAAAAAAAAGGGGTTTATTAATAAATTCAAGTGCCAATAATTTGAGAACAGTTTAAGTTTGGGATGTGACGTTCATAGTGAAATCAGTTAGGAATGATGTAAACTACCTCGCCTAAAAGAATTTAGGTTGAATTAACCTGTAACCCTGCATATATTCAGAGAGTTGTGATAGTAAAAAAGTTTTCACATGGAAATTTTGTTACTCCAAGCTTAAGTGTTCTAGATTTTAAGGTTCTAGGTTTTAAGATTCTATATCCAACAGCCTATTCAAAACACAACACAAGGACTTTTTTGTTTGTAAGTTAATACCAATCTATTATTACCATAACAATACAAAATGCTAACAAAGTTTACTGGCAAAACCAAGTATTTCAGACTTAACTTGAAAAAGTTAAACAAGGAAACTTAAATATGCTAAATATTAAAAGAAAACTTAAATATGCTAAATATTTCAGTTTCCTAGACTCCAAATTAAGTTAATCACCTATTTAACTTTATCAAGTTTAAAAGACATTTTTCTGGCAAGGCAACAACCGAGAAGCTGTGCGACTGTTCTCACAACCATTCTGAACATTTTTAATCTTACTGCTGTGTAAGAAAATTGTGCTTTTGGATTTAAGTAAGTTGCCAACTTTGTAGATTCATTGGATTCGGACAATTTAGCACATTCGTATATTTCGTGCTGTGCCTAAATAATTGTTTATCAGTTGACTGGATTCAAGGTTAAAATTGGAGGCAGGTTATGTCAACATACTAACATCACTAGTTACATCACTTACCCTCCCTTATATCTTGGTTGAAGGAGTTTAGCAGCTCGGTGTTGATATCTTCTTTAACAGCCGCGAAATTTACGCTTTTGTATCTTCTCGATATGCCGATAGGTTTGCGAAAAAGCCGGTTGATCAACCGCATAGAGCGAAGGGATACTTCCATGGTATTAGGGTTAATTATTTTTTTAAATTTACAACAATGAACTTAAAAGTTTTTAACTATAAACGTTTGTTATCAAGAAATTCCTTTTGCTTTTAGAATGAATTACGCAGTTTATTAGAAATTCAAAAGTTTATTTCCGAGCACAGACCCAACCAAGCAAATTCAGCTGGCAGCCAGTGCACTGACTGACTGCTGATTTACTGACTGAATGAAAAGAATGTCGTCGTTATGTCGTCTGTCTGTGAGGTAAACTGTCAAAATTAAAATGACATAACAGCTCTCACATGATCATACAAAAGAAAAAAATACAAAAAACATAAGTTTATACACAATAAAATCATAACAACACTGAAATAGAAATGCTATGATGTAAAGGGATTTTGACTTCTTTATTGTATTTTAAATTGGATTAATGTCAGTGACAGCTTAAAAAGCACTTACTGATGTTCGGTAAAATAATTACTTCTCACCCAATTCTCACCTCAACTGTCAATCAAGGAGTTTTATTAAGCGGGAAACAAAAGGAGTAAGATGGGCTCTGTTTCTTAATTTTCTAAATTGATTTTTCGTAGCATGTCACTAAAGGAAAACAATGGAGTAAATGTAAGAAATAGAGTAAGTGCTCCGATCGATATTCCCGCGTAAAACTCTATTTCTTGAGTTTAACTAACTCATTGAAATGTGAAACATCCTCACATTTTAATGAGTTAGGTTAGGTTTTAGATGAAGATTAAGCTGTATGCCTTTGACCGTTGCCTTTCCCTTTGGAAGGAATGTTACGACTACTACTATACTACTGTCAATCAAGTGTCAAATGAAATTCTGTCTAAATTGTTTGTTTGCTACCTATGTATTTGTAATCTCAGATTTTAATTCATTTAAGAGTTTATTAGCTAAACAATTTATGGGACAATGGTAGCGAACGCGCCTGATACGCCTGTACAGGCCGAAGTAATTTTCGTCATAGAAACAACCTCTGCAAACGGGGCGTACATTAGTGAACTGAAAACAAATTATATTGTACCCACACTTGAGTAAGTTTGGTCTTTTAGTAATAATTTAGTGATGTATTCAATGCGTTTAGTATTAAATGCTACTAAACTTTTTACTTTCATACAAGTTAAATACTATTTATCTTTTAATAAAACTCGGCAGCTAAGCGTATATCTAATAACCCAAATCTTATTTTTAAATATGTTTATTTAAAAAACTGCAGGTTTGATGCAAACTATTAAACTTATCACATCTAGGAACATTTAAAACATTGTTAAAATAATAAATTAGCTCTAAAGTCACATTAAAATACTCAACAACTAAGTAATTTAATATCAATTATAAAAACATTAACACCTTTATATGGCCACAGCTATGTGTGTCTTATTTCTATCTGGTAAAGAATATTTCTTAAAATGAGTTCCAAACCTCAATTGAAATGTTAATAATTCTAGATCAGCAGTCTTTACATCTAGCTAGTCAATTTCTCATTTTCAGATGTTTTAGTAATTTTAAGCAATTTTTAGTACTGCTGTGATATATGAAGCATTCTTACTAATAGAGGAAATAAATGCTCCACATCTGTTGCATTGGGTGACAGTGTTCCTTACAAGTTTTATGAAAAAAGGTTACATTTGTACACAAGAATTAAAACTTCTCTTAACTCAAAGAAAATCTGCCAAACAGTAGTAGTGACAAGTGAAAAAAAATAACCACATGATTTAATTTTTCTAAAATAGCTTTGTAAACCCAAATGTTCAAAGCTGCCCCTGTTCAAAGGTGCCCTCTTCTCCTACTCCTACTGATGTTGGTACTGAAAATGAGTGCTAACTACACCATATCCATTAAACTTAATGTTTCAGATATTTCCATGGAGGAGCATTAGAAGAGGGTGGTGGTAGCGGCTCGGTGTATGCTATAGTAACATACAAATCAGCAGACTGCCAGCCTGGGTTCCCAGTTGACACATTAGGACCATTCACATGCCCACAAGAGGTTCTACAGGCTGTAGACAACCTAGAGTGAGCTATTGATTAATGCATTATTTGTAGTTCTCTGTAATTTTGTTTATTTATTAACATACTAGCGGCCGCCCGCGACGTCATCCGTGTGGACTTTTGTTTTTTTGCCACCGAGTTTCATACAAATTTGCAACCCCTATTTTATACCCTTGGGGGTAGAATTTATCAAAATCAATCATTATCATCATCATATCAGCCGTTTGACTCCCACTGCTGAACATAGGCCTCCCCCAAGGATCCGCCCCAACGGCCATCGGTTCTTGGACGACCTCTTTGGTGCAATGGTCAAGAAGTTGACTATTAACCAAGAGGTCGCGGGTTCGATCCCCGCACTGTACAAACATTTGTGTGCATGAACATGTCTGTTTGTACTGGTCTGGGTGTTATGTGTATTTATTTAGGTTTATTTGTAATACCACTGTGGATTCTGATATCTGTGACACAAGTGCTTTAGCTACTTACCACAGAGTCAGATCAATGTATGTGATGTTGTTGTATATTTATTTATTTCTTTGCGGTATGTGTTCTGCCCATAAGAGTTTAAGTAAATACTCTTTTTTTGACGTGACAACGTCTTAAATTAGGTTGTGGCTCGGAGTCACTCATGAAAAAGTGTAACGCCCGCTCACGTCTGTTACGATGAGTCACCGAACGAGAGAGAGGCCCGCCGGACCGGCGAATGCCTTGCGTCTCTCTCTCACTCAAACATGATCGGTGTCACGTAAAATCTTCGCCCGTAAAACCGACTTTACAGGCAACCATTTTTTTGCTCTCAGATTTATTGGTGGGCACGCAGAGAGCCGCGCTTGCGTGACGGAAGCACTCACCACAGCACTATCATGCTTTGAAGAGCTAGGTCGGACAGATATTCCTCTTCACGTGCTGCTTCTTTGTGTCTCTGCACCCTACTCCGCATACGCTGGCGGTTTGGTACCAGCAGGTTTGTAGTTTGGTACCATTATTTATTTATCAACCCTTAACTGTAGTCACTCCATTCTGCTCAAAAGAGCTAGGCTGGACAGATATTCCTCTTCACGTGCTGCTTCTTTGTGTCTCTGCACCCTACTCCGCATACGCTGGCGGTTTGGTACCAGCAGGTTTGTAGTTTGGTACCATTATTTATTTATCAACCCTTAACTGTAGTCACTCCATTCTGCTCAAAAGAGCTAGGCTGGACAGATTTTCCTCTTCACGTGCTGCTTCTTTGTGTCTCTGCACCCTACTCCGCATACGCAGGCGGTTTGGTACCAGCAGGTTTGTAATTTGTGTACCATTATTTGTTTCTTCGGTTTACGCGAACAGTAGACATTGAAAAATATTAAGTTACGTTCCTATCCACACAAAATGAGCTAACAGTTTCTTGAGGTCTTGCAGTGCGGGGTAGAGACCTCAAGATACTGCTAGCTCATTTTGTGTGGATAGGAACGTAACTTAATATTTTTGAGTGATGGTAGTTTAAAAAAATTTCAAACCATGTAATGAGAACTAACACCTTAGTCTACCTGTGACCACGGACGCTGAAAAGGGTCCGAAACGCCAGGTTAAAACAAAATGTAAATAAATCGCGAAATAATCCGTAAAAAGTGTATCATTTCAATTGGTACCATTATTTATTTACTAGCGGCCCGCCGTTATTAAGCCGCCCGAAGGCCTCTGACTAGGCTTAATGACTAATATCGATCGATATTAACCGGTACCAACAGATCAACATGCCTTCCGAAGCACGGAGATGCTTGTGAATAGACGCCACTTATATGGTCAGAATGGTCACCAATCCCAATCATGACCACACCTTAGGTTGCTTAACTTTTATTATCACTACCAAAGCGTTGCCACCACTGGCCATAAGCACCTCTTATTGCTTTTTTATGTCTATTTGAAAGTTATTTGTACTTCCCAGGGGCGCCAGCAACAGTGGAACAAGCAGCGCGTCTTCTAGCAGAGCGAGGGGTGCACCTGTCCATAGCGGCGGCGAAACGGGTGGCAGCCCTGAACGCGTTGTACGAACTCGCTGGCGGCGAACTGTTAGCCGCTCAGCAGAGGACATATGCTAAGGTAGTACATCGCAGAGACTTGTGGTACAGATCCTTTGGTATGCAAGGTGTTCCAAAAAAAAACCGTAATAACTAAAGGGTGTTGTTCTGCCTGGAAAACTGCACAACTTTCCCAAAGATCCTAGGTCAAAATCTCAAAAAAAAAAATCGGACCTCTCATAGAAAATTGCCAATCAGCTGATAGATTTACTATGGGAGAGTCAAAATTTGTTTTGAGATTTCGACCTAGGTTTCTTTGCGAAAGTTTTTCAGTTTTACGGGCACAACAACACCCTTCAGTTATAACAGTTTTTTTGTAATACCTCGTATTTACACATATTCGATTGTGCTGCTGCGACTTTAGTGAGAAACTTCGGGCTACGTGCTATTACACGCTGGCTTTGCTAGAATTAGGGTTGACACACCCTTAGGCGTTGTGTCAGCAGTGGCTAGTTACAGAGCCAATGTAGAGCTGCAGCGCAGTTCTCGCCCGACTCTCTCCCCGAACAGACAAGCTGCCAACAGGCTAACCCTCTCTGTATTTTTCATTACTAAATTCTGATGTACATTCCAGTGAACGTTATTTCTTTGTTAATAAAACCTAAATCGGATTTTCCGCGTAACTGTGCGCTCTCTTCCGCCGCCCGCTGGCATTTAGAATACCTCATTGCCGCAAACTTGACCGACTAAATATTCTATGTAATCGGAAATCAATCCCATTGTTTATTTACCTACGAGTACATGAGCGTCTTACTTCATTTTCGTATACAGAAAGTAACTGAGTTACCTGTGCCAACTACCAGCGGTAACTGTTAAACAAACATTCCAGAGTGACTTAAGAAAACAGTAAATTTTAACGGCTGGACGGATTTTGACCAGCCATAGCTAAAACCACCGCGGTTAAATTATATTTCGAGTAAAAAAACGCCCTGAAATCGGTCCACACATAAAAACACAATAAAATAGCCCTCCTGGCCGATTTGGACCACGGCCGCCAATCTCAACAAAGATCAGCCAACTGCGCAGGAGATATTACAGTGCACAAGTGTGAGCGCAATACACAGGTGCACTCACTGTTCCATCACTCTCAATGTTCGGTGAGACGGCAATCCGACATGACAGGAGAGAGATCAGGCGCAGGACCAACGGCTTAACGTGCTTGCCGAGGCACGGGGGTGTAACACCGCCAACTTCCCGACTCCGAGCTGTTTTTAAGAAATTCATGACAGAAAATCTCAGAAACAAATTTGGCTCGACCTGGGATTCGAACCCAAAACCTCTCGGATGCAAGGCAGAAACTTTGCCACTACACCAACAAGGCAGTCAACAACAGTTTAAAAACACAAACATACACATACAAACAAACATTAATCAAACTTATAACACCCTAATTTTTCGTCGGAAAAAAAACAGTTCATCTGCGTAATTTCGATACAAAATTATAGAGGTTGCTTTCGCCGTTGCCAGCTTTCTGTATGTATACGGCCTCCTATGTAAACAAAATAATAAAATGTAAATTGTTACTTGATAATATGATCATATACCTCACAGGATCCCCGTCACCTAGTGTTACTCCGCGGCTACAGCCTGAAGGAACGTCCGCCGAGTCCGGCGCCGCCGCCCGTGCCCGACATACAAGGAGATGTGTATCCGTAAGTTAACACCCTACGTTCTCTTTATGGATTGAAGTTGATCATCATATCAGCCTGTTACAGTCAACTACTGGACATAGGCCTCCCCCAAGGAGCGCCACAGCGCACGATCTCTCGCCCTTTGTATTCAGTCACTACCAGCTGCCTTCTTCAGGTCGTCTGTCCATCTAGCCGGGGGGCGTCCCACACTACGTTTACCTAAGCGTGGTCTCCATTTAAGAACATTGAAGTTGATAATAACGACAAACACAAATATGACTACCAAGAGCAGCTTAGTTTGCTCCTATAACGTTTTTTTTTGGAAATTCAGTTACATTTATTAAGTTAAAACAGTATTTGAAGTGTACTAATCAAAATGTAAATAACGAAAATAGTTTCAAGAGTAAAAGTTTTGTTTTATATATGTATTTAAAAGTATTCAATTCTGTAACACTTTATGTTATTGCTGCACTCACGCAAAAATATTGTGGTTAAACTTGCAAATTTGTATTTACGACCGCTTGGTGCAGTGGCCCACATGTCGGACTTCTATAACCAAGGGTCGCGGGTTCGATCCCCGCACAGTACAAGCATAAGTGTGAATGAACATGTGTGTTTGTACTGGTCTGGGTGTTTTAGATGTATAATATGTATTTATTTACAAAAAAACAGAAAGTATTTAAGTATGTTTATCCGTTTCTAGTACCCATAACACAAGCCTCGTAGCTTAATTTGGGGATTAGAGAATTGGTGTGATTGTTGTGAAATATTTATTTATTACTCGTATTTACACTTGCAGTCAAACGAGAACAGGCACGACGGCCGTCCGTCCGCCCGCGCCGCTGTTCCCGCGCGCGGGCGCCGTGCGAGCGCCCAACTGGCCGGCCGCCGCGCGCCCGCCCATCTACGCGAACAACTCCGCACTGCTCACGCAGCTCGCGCAGCCCTCCTACCCGCCGCCCCCGCCCACACAGGTCAGTGCCCACCACTAGCTGTTAGCTGCACCACCCGCACCTCTACTGTGCGTAGGATTATGTAATTCACGAACTATTGAGACGCAATTCATTCATGTGAATGAAAACGAACTATTCTTCGTCCGTCCGTCGACATTGCAGGTCATCGCTCATTCAATACCATTGAAGATGATTCGAATATTTTGTACAATTAACTCTGCTTACGCTTTCGCTGATTTTTGAATTATTTCTTCCTAATAAATTGTTCCTTTCTGTATTCAAATATTTAATGAAATTTGTACTGTCAACATAATTTACGTGCTGTGATAATAATATTCTTCATCCTTGTGTTCGTACCTTCTTATGCGTGAAATATACTTCCTTACTTACTTACTCCTTTGGCGCAGCGACCCTAAGTGTGTCTTGTCTTGTGTATTTGTCAATTTTTTTTTATTGTTATAAAATTCACAGCTCTTATTACAAAAATTAAGCTTATCTTACATGCTAAACTTACAGCCAATAACGAATTTACATTATATAAAAAGAACAAATAAAGATCTAAGTTGACACGGGTTGACATAATACACAAGTTTTATAATGTGTATGTGTAACTTGCTAACAATGGTCTGAAATTCACATTGAACTAATTTAACATTAATTTTAGATGTATGTATATATTTATTAATTATTTATATATGAGTTACAAGTCTTGACGCGGATACAACTGTTTACAAACTTTTACTTTAAATTTAAAAATAAACAGAAAACTACTAATTATCCTTTCTCACACTGAGAGAGTGGCTCTAGTACGCTTATAACCCCTTTTTTGAACGCTGCCTTCGTTAGGTGAAACACGTCTACCGAGGAGAAGAGTTTATTATACGTTCTAAGAGTTCGGGCTACTACAGAGTTACCTGCGTAGTTGGTCCGTGAAAGTGGTGTATGAAATAAGGATGAGGGTGTGTGTCTAGTGCGGGTGGCTGGAGCAAAAAACTTCAAGAATGAACTTGATAACCTCACGGAGTCAATATCACTGTTACAGATATCAAATAAGAAAGACATATCAATAAGCGTCCGTCTATGCTGAAGGGTAGACATTCCATGAAATCTGCATGCATCATCATAATTTTCGAAAGATCTTAATGAGCTGTAATTTAAATGTTTGACAAATAATGCTTGAATTTTTTCTAGATTTTGTTTATATGTAATATATTGCGGGGACCATATGTTACTACAATATTCAAGAATACTACGTACGTAGGAATAATATAAAATTTTAACACAATGGACATCAGAGAAAGGTTGAGTTACACGTAAGATAAATCTCAAGTTCTTATAAGCCTTATTAATTATTGTTGAAATGTGTTCGGAAAACATTAATTTTGAGTCTAAAAGTACACCTAAATCCCGTATTAATAATTCTCGTTTTAATTTTCTTTCATTTAATTTGTATTCAAAACTAATAACTTTTTTCTTACGCGTAAAACTAACAGTTGAACGTTTATTGACATTTACCCCTATACGGTTTTTAAAGTAATAAGCAGAAAGAGAGTTCAGATCTTCCTGCAATCTCAAACAATCCGAAATGTTCCTAACCGGCATATAAATCTTTGTATCGTCTGCATACATCAGGAATTTAGAATTTTGAATGCAATCACCAATATCGTATAAGTAAATAACATACAAAAGAGGCCCTAGAATTGATCCTTGAGGGACGCCTGATGGTATAGTAATAAAGTTGGATCTACAGCCGCCGATGACCACAGCCTGACTCCTATTACGAAGATATGATTCAAACCACCTCAATAGACTACCACAAATGCCCAGCTCTTGCAATTTATGCAACAATATAATATGATCCACCCGATCAAACGCTTTTTCGAAGTCAGTATATATTACGTCCATCTGACCACCACCATCCATGGCCCCAGATACGTCATCTGTGAACACTGCCAAGTTAGTAGTAGTGGAACGACCCTTTATAAACCCATGTTGTTGAAGTGGAACTGATAACTGTATAACTGGGTACATTTGATTATGAACTATTCTTTTCAAAAGTTTACTAAGGGTGTTCAGAATTGAGATCGGCCTATAGTTGCTGATTTGCGTTTTAATATCCTTCTTTGGGACTGGAACTATCAAGGCTCTTTTCCAGATTTCCGGACAACATCCATTCCGCAAGCATTTATCAAAGATAAGAGCTACAGGAGCGGCCAAAGATGCTGCACAATTTTTGAAAAAAAGAGGTGGTATGCCATCACAACCCGGGCCTTTTGTTGTGTCCGACCCATTCAACAGCTTAAGTACACAAGCTTCAGTGACAATAATACTGTGCAAAGCATCTTTATTATGCTGTATATTATTCCTCGAAACACAGTGTGACGAGTAATCTGTAGCAGGTTCACTAAAGTTATTTAAGAAAAAATCATTAAACGCTTCACATATAGCCTTTTCGTCATCTAATGTTTCGTCTTCGTAATGCATTATCTTAGGGTATGCCGAATGAGATTTTCTTTTAGTTTTTACATAATTCCAGAAAAGCTTAGGAGATTTTTTAATACTATCCTGTGATAGTGCTAAAAATTTTTGATAACATGTTTTTTGTAGTTCCTTTTGCCTTTTTCGGCGAATTTTAAAAGAGTGGTAATCTAGAGGGTTCTTAAATTTTTGCCAGATTTTATGAATTTTAGCTTTTTCTTTTATAACATTTATTAGTGCACGACTGAACCAAATGGGATACTGGCGACCACCCGTTACTATCACAGTAGGAACATATTTTTCGATTACTGAATTTAAAACAGAGTAAAAAGCATCCACCATATCATTGACTCCTAAACCATTAAACGTCCCAACCCAATCTCTAGAAGTAAAATAATTGTTAATGGCCTGGTAGTCAGCCTTCCTAAATGTTTTCTTTTTGCTTAAGCTACCCTAAGAGATGGTATTATTATGTCGCAAGCATCAATTGTAAATACAGGATGAAGTGTATCCACATTGACCATTGAGAAATTACAAGGTTGCAAATCTATTGTAAAATTAGTAAATATTAAATCTAACGTATTATTGCACGAATTTAAAAGAGTATTGTATTGTTTAAAATTTTGATACAATAACTGCTGAACAAGATCCTTAGCAGAGCTCTGTATCTCTGTACTACCTTTTTTCACATAGGTAGCCTCACCAGTAGCCCAACTTATACAGGGTAAGTTAAAGTCACCGCTAAGTAGCACATGATCATCCGGGCAGGAGTTGACGACACGAGAGACCATATCTAAAAATCCGTAAATATTGTGACGATTAGGTGGCATATAAACAATATAAATATGCAGATTATGTTTTGTTTTAAGAGCTCGCGCGGGTACTGTTAGCCACAAGCACTCAAGGTCATCCCGCTCCCACTCACCACGGCGACGCGCTTGTAGGCCGACTCTACACAGCGCAAGTACACCGCCACCAAGAGACCCTCGGTCGCCGCGGAGTACGTCATATTTACTGTTGTCATTAAGCTCCGTATCTAAAATCCCGTCACATAGCCACGATTCCGTAAACAGGCCTATGTCAAAATCTGCTAACAGGGTATTATTATAAAATATTAGGTCCTTACATATGAAATTGGCGTTTTGTCGTACTGGCCACTTTGATCACAAATTTTTTCTATTTGGTTAGGAATTCGAAATTCAAATTTATACAGCTATTTCCACATGTAGTTGTGTTTCGTAAACCGTCATTCATTTGTTTTTTTACTTATCTTTTTTCTGTTTGCATCGCTCAATTTACAAAATGGAAAATTTGAAATATCGCGTTATTTACGAGTACGAGTTCCACCGTGGCACCAGTGCTGCGGAAACGGCTCGAAGGGTTAATGATGTGTATGGCGGTTGTGTCGCAAAAGAAAACACAGTGCGTTTTTGGTTCCAACGTTTTCGTTCTGGAAATTTCGACCTGCAAAACAAGCCCCGTGGACGGCCGGAGACCCAAGTTGATAATGAAGAATTGAAGGCTATTGTGGAAGCGGATCCATCGCAAACCACGTCCGAGTTAGCTGCAGGCTTTGGCGTTAGTGATAAAACTGTTTTAATCCACTTGAAGCAAATTGGGAAGATTAAAAAACTTGAAAGGTGGGTTCCTCACGAATTGAGTGAAGCAAACCGGCAAACGCGCGTCAACTGCTGCGTTACATTACTTGACCGGCACAATAACGAAGGGATTTTAAATCGAATCATTACCTGTGATGAAAAGTGGATTCTCTACGATAATCGGAAGCGCTCATCGCAATGGCTGGACCCTGGCAAGCCAGCCAAAGCCTGCTCCAAGCGAAAATTGACCAATAAAAAGTTACTTGTAAGCGTTTGGTGGACTAGCGCCGGTGTCGTTCATTACAGTTTTCTCAAATCTGGCCAGACGATTACGGCAGATATCTATTGTCAGCAATTGCAAACCATGATGGAAAAGCTAGTTGCTAAACAACCAAGGCTGGTCAATCGCTCTACGCCACTGCTGCTTCACGACAACGCTAGACCACACACTGCACAACAGACGGCTAGCAAATTAGAAGAACTTCAATTGGAATCTCTAAGGCATCCACCGTACTCCCCGGACCTTGCTCCAACAGATTACCATTTTTTTCGAAATTTGGATAACTTCTTGCAAGGGAAAAAGTTCAACTCAGATGGGGCAGTCCAAGTCGCCTTCAAAGATTTTATTGATTCCCGTTCGAATGGTTTTTTTAGTAAAGGGATCAATGAACTACCTATGAGATGGCAAAAGTGCATAGATTACAATGGCTCATACTTTGATTAAATAAATATGCTATATAAAAAAAATTCGAATTTTTGTTCCTCCCATACAAAACGCCAATTTCATAGGTAAGGACCTAATATATTCGTTTTTTTAAGAAGGCCGCGCAGGTTCTGGTAAAACAATTTAAGTCGTTTTGTATTAGCCATTCTCAAAGCAAAAGATGTAAGCAGTACTATAAGATCGGGTCATATAATAGTGAGCGTAAGAGCCAGTCCCATTGAATGGTTTACATATAATGCATACGAGGGCGTTTTGATAACTCCATGACTTTCAGGCTGAATAGAAACTTTTTTTATTTTTAATGATATTTTCTTAAAAGTAATATTTTTGCGAACCTAAAATAATTCTATTTTCAAATATGGCGCGAAAACAATATTTAATAACAAAAGAAGTTTGGCGGCTGTGAAGGTGTTCTTCGAAAATGGAGAAATCCGAGTTTCGAGTCTTGATTAAACACTATTTTTTACGCGGGAAAACCATTAAGCAGACCGAAGACAAGTTGAAAAAATATTACGGGGATTCAGCGCCGTCTCATGGAATGGTACATAAATGGTTTACTGAGTTTCGTTGTGGACGTATTACAACCAATGATGCCGAGCGCCCAGGAAGGCCGATTGAGGTAACCACTGAGGACATTGTTAACAAAATCCACGATATTGTTTTGGCTGACCGTCGAGTAAAGATACGCGAGTTAGCTGAGGCTGTGCACATCTCAACTGAACGAGTTTTTCATATTTTGCACGATATTTTGGGAATGAAAAAACTTTCTGCAAGATGGGTGCCGCGCTTACTGACAGTCGACCAAAAGCGAAAACGCGTGACTACTTCTGAGGCATGTCTGGCTATGTATAATCGCAATCCAAGTGAATTTTTGCGTCGGTACGTAACCGTGGATGAAACGTGGGTCCACCATTATACGCCAGAGACTAAACAACAGTCAAAGCAGTGGACTTCTACCGGCGAACGTGCACCAAAGAAGGCAAAAACGGTATGTTCGGCTGGTAAAATGATGGCAACAGTATTTTGGGACAGTCAAGGGGTTATTTTCATCGATTTCTTGGAGAAAGGCAAGACAATAACCGGTGCTTACTATGCTGCATTGCTGGAAAGATTTAATGAAGAGTTGATGAAGAAACGACCGCATCTAGCAAAGAAAAAAGTTCTATTTCATCAGGATAATGCTCCGGCCCACTCGTCTGCAGTCGCGACTTCAAAACTTGTCGAATTAGGATACGAATTATTGCCGCACCCTCCATATTCACCAGATTTAGCCCCCTGTGACTTCTTTCTCTTCCCAAACATGAAGAAATGGCTTGCTGGGCAAAGATTTTCATCCAATGAAGAGGTGATAGCTGCAACCGAGGCCTATTTTGCAGGCTTTGACAAAAAGTATTTTTTGGATGGGTTGAAGAGATTGGAGCATCGCTGGAAAAAGAGTGTAGAGTTGAAAGGAGAGTATGTAGAAAAATAAAATGTTTTTGTACACAAAATATATGTTTTTCTTTTCAAAGTCATGGACTTATCAAACCGCCCTAGTAAAACAGTCACAATTTTAAAACAGTTGCAGTTGTAATATAAAATGTTTTCACAGTAAAACAAAACACTTTTTAGATATTCTGAAACTTGGCAAGTTACATCAAGGTTACAAATCTGACAGTAAGAACCGGTTAAAATAAGGTAAGAGTACCTAATTATAAGGTAAACAACACACAAAGCAGCAGAGGAGTTATAAAGAATGAAAAGTTCTTTCGTAAACTTATGCTATTTTCGCTACATCGGAAGGCGTATTGATGGGAACCGGAGGGGATGTTTCGTTTCTCCGCACGTAAATACGGCAGTTTTTTGTCCACAACAATTTAAAATTAGCTTCCTTTACCTTTTGTTTACAGGTGCTAAATAACATTTTATTCTCCCTAGTCAGGTGTTCGTTTATAAAAACCCTATCAGTTTCCACTCCAATTCCCACATCCCTAGCAGACAGATTTCGCCTCCTACGCGCTGCAGCAAGTATCTGGTCCTTGTGTGAACGCTGCCCAAGGCGCGAAACAATAGGGCGCGCGCGTGCCGCGCTGGCCGCCTTGCGGGGTTGCACACGATGAGCGAACTCAATATCACCGAGCTGAATCGGAACCCCAATATGCTGCGAGAGTTTTTGAACGATCTCGAGGGGGCTCTCTTCCTTTGGATTAGTATCATAATTTCACTTGGCAACGTGGCATTTTAAAAAGTCGACGTAGCCAAGAAGACAAATCATCGACGTACGCGTTTTTTTAATTACTGTGTAATATGTAAACAATAAATACATAACACAGTCTCATAAACATTGTTTTCTAACTCAATTTCCCCCTCCAACAGACAATGGGCAACCGTATGGGCATTCTCAGCCCTGGTCCGTCAACTTCACCGGCGGCCCCCCCAGCGCCCCAACGAAGCTTCATCTGGAGCGGCGTGCTGGAATGGATGGAGAAAGGAAAGGCGCCGGGAGACCAGCAGAAGACCACCAGGCACCTGCCTTGTCAGGTACACCTGCTTTATTCTTTAATTCTTTCGCCACGCACATTGTCAATTTCAACGATAGAGTATTTGACCAATCGTTGACGTACTTTTTATGATCTGTCAAAACGCCAGTCCAACCGTTTGGTGCAGTGGTCTACATGTCGGACTTCTGAAACCAAGGGTCGCGGGTTCGATCCCCGCACAGTACAAACATATGTGTGCATAAACATGTGTGTTTGTACTGGTTTGGGTGTTTTCTATGTAAAATATGTATCTATTTACAAACAAAAAAGTATTTAAGTATGTTTATCCGTTGTCTAGAACCTATAACACAAGCCTCGTAGCTTAATTTGGGACTAGAGAAATGGTGTGATTGTTGTTAAATATTTATTTAACAACAATCACATGATGACTTTGTATGGCGATACTAGCTTGTGACGTCATCGTTAATCGGTGTACTTTTTAGTGCAATTTTGTTCATTTGTTTAATCAATGAAAAATAAGAATAAAAATCATTTGAATACCAGATTTTGCTTTATTACAATTAGTTTATGTTCCAAAAGGGGAGGTATTTTTATTTATTTTTACCAACTTAAAAAAAAAAAAGGATAGTTCTATAGAGGTCTTATGTACCACTAGCGGCCGCCCGCGACTTCGTCCGCGTGGATGTTAGTTTTTTGCGACCGGGCTTCATACAAATTCGCAACCCTTATTTTATCCCTTTGGGGGCAGAATTTATCATATGTAATATTATTTCTATCCTTCTTTACCTTCCAAGTAATGTTGAGTCAAATAAAAAAAAGTCCCATTAAAATCGGTTTAGTAGATTCTGAGATTCAATTTCCTGCCTGCCCCCTAAGTTCATCGGCGTGATTATTTATATCCCAGTTTACTCTCCAGGTGATACTGAGTCAAATAAAAAAAGTCCCGTCAAAATCGGTCCAGTAGATTCTGAGATTAGCCCGGACAAACAGACAGACAGACAGACAGACAGACAGACAGACAGACAGACAAAAATTTTAAAAATTGTTGTTTTGGCTTCTATTACGGTAATTAAGACCCCCTGTAACAATTTTTCATAAAAATCTTCAATGTACAGAAATCGATCTTTTACAGTCTTATTATATGTATAGATTACACAATAAATAATTTCATCTGTCCAGGTATCAGCAGGCTCAAAAGAAGTGGAGCCCGAGCTCAAGGTGGACACGTGGCCTAACAAGCTTCTCATGCAGCTGATGCCTAAACAGCTGATCAGCAACATCGGCGGGCAGTACCTCAAAGACAGCAAGTCGGTGTTGTTCCACCTGCAGCCCAGCGAAGCCCTGGACGCGCTCACCAAGGTCATGGTCAACGGCTTTGTGAGTATACACAGTGTACTATGGCTAGACAAGTTCCTGATGGCGAAGCAGGAAATCAGCAATATCGGCGGGCAGTACCTCAAGGACAGCAAGTCGGTGCTGTTCCACCTGCAGCCCAGCGAAGCCCTGGACGCGCTCACCAAGGTCATGGTCATCGGCTTTGTGAGTATACACAGTGTACTATGGCTAGACAAGTTCCTGATGGCGAAGCAGGAAATCAGCAATATCGGCGGGCAGTACCTCAAGGACAGCAAGTCGGTGCTGTTCCACCTGCAGCCCAGCGAAGCCCTGGACGCGCTCACCAAGGTCATGGTCAACGGCTTTGTGAGTATACACAGTGTACTATGGCTAGACAAGTTCCTGATGGCGAAGCAGGAAATCAGCAATATCGGCGGGCAGTACCTCAAGGACAGCAAGTCGGTGCTGTTCCACCTGCAGCCCAGCGAAGCCCTGGACGCGCTCACCAAGGTCATGGTCATCGGCTTTGTGAGTATACACAGTGTACTATAGCTAGACAAGTTCCTGATGGCGAAGCAGCAAATCAGCAATATCGGCGGGCAGTACCTCAAGGACAGCAAGTCGGTGCTGTTCCACCTGCAGCCCAGCGAAGCCCTGGACGCGCTCACCAAGGTCATGGTCAACGGCTTTGTGAGTATACACAGTATACTATAGTAGTTGTAACTCATTTAGAAGAGTGAAATTGTGGTGATTGGTATTGCCTGAGAAATGCTGCTCAAATCCTAGTATTAGGAGGTGAGGTTTGGCATTGATTTATTGGTTGGCCTAGTTTGACGTTGAGGTAATGCTATTGTCGATCGTGGTAGGAACACATTCGCACAGATTTATCCCCGATGTAAAGTTTGACCCCTTTGTCTGTTTGTGGCATCGCAGCTCCCAAACGGATAGACCCAAGCGGTTTTTTTTATTCGAAAGATAATTTATTTACGGTGGTTCTTAGCTATAGCTGGAAAAAATTCGTCTAGCCATAGAAGCTCATCAGTAGTTTCTCCGGGATCATTCGAGGGTTCTTTTGACGGGAAAGTTATGCGTATGCCAAGCGTATCTGTGAGATCGAATTTCATATTTTATGTTCCAATACTCATGTATGCGTATTCGGCTTGTTGGTGAAGTTTCTTGATTCGTAAGTAGACTTTGTAACTTGATATTCTTCGTAGACTATTTTATATATAAAAATGAATTGCTGTTCGTTAGTCTCGCTGAAACTTGAGAACGGCTGAACTGATTTGATTAATTTGAGTCTCGAAATATTCGTCCAAGTCCAGGGTTTAATGTTTACTTGATAGGAAAATAAAAATAAAAACAACGGGCAGGACAACGTCTGCCGCTCCGCTAGTTGGTAATACTAATCCCTACTACATATCTGTTGTTAAAGGCCGGCTGCGTCCACTTCTCACTGATGTCGTCGCCACCGCAGTGCGATATCAAGGTGCTGATCCTGCTGTACACGCCCGACAAGAAGGCGTACCTCGGCTTCATCCCCAACAACCAGGCCACCTTCGTCGACCGCCTTAGGAAGGTAAGTCACTGTCGAGGACAGGAGACGCTATCTTGCAGTATTAAAATTAAAATTAAGAACCATAAAACTAGTCTTAAGAACTCTTTGTAAGCGCCATCTAGCGGAAATAATATCAACTTCTGATGAAGCTTGCACGAGCCGCTAGGGGGCGCGCGAGACCGATGACATTATTTTTTCTTGTACGACACGGACGAGGAACTCCCTCCATTAAATAAATTGAAAACAGCAAAATCTCGGGTTTCTTTAACACAAGAAGACGAAAAACCCAAACAGTCACATTGGAACTCACTACCTGTGTTGGGGTGGGATCCTATCGATAGGTTGAATAAAATAGTGGACAAAATAGGGGATAAAAAGGTGCTGTAATTCGCCCTCAAATATACGGAGAATATCTTGGATCAATCTTAAACTCGACAAAGGTGTAGGAGGTCCGAGTGCTTGAAGGCGAATGTAAAGCGAACGTACGGCTCGGCCGTGAGCTGGTCGGGTGCGATCGTGCAGGCTCGGGTGACCTCGGTGTTCGCCTCCCCCGAAGATGCCAATAGGCTTGTTTCCACTATGAAAGAAATATTCAAAAACTGATTTTCTCTAAAATAATTCATAATTTCAGATGCCTTTACACTAATATTTTCCTGCAGTTCGTATTATTTCATTTTTAATTGGAATTCAAATGATAATTAGTCACTCAGTCGGCATTGCACGCTGTGACGTCAAAGTGTGTTATTCCCATACAAGCTCTATGAAGAAAAGCGTTTTGACAGTTGATAAAAAGTACGTCAACGATTGGTGGTGTCAACTACCGTATTATGTTGCGCGAAGTCCCAACAACCTGCGTCAGTGTTTTCCTATAGTTTTAACCCAAAAATCTTCTAAGCTGGAGTGAAAAGAAGGCATCTTTGACTCAGATACTGCCTCGCTCGTTGGCCTTAGCCTTGCCCTCTTCTTCTTTTTTTTTCAACGTCAGGGAAATGCTGTTACCCATACCCACCGGCCGCGGGGGCAGCTGGGGGTTATGTGGGACTCCAGGCCTCAGAGTGAGAACCCGCCTACCCACTAAAAACCTGACGGTGCCCTCCGGTGCCATGTGAGACGGGGACGTGGCGGGTTCACCGTAGGCTGAGAGGCCTACGAGACTCGGCCGACTCAATTTGCAGCGAGCCCCTACCGGTTGCGAGAACTAACTGAAATTAAATTAGTTTAACAACACAACATGTCTGTCGAAAGTGACACTCTTTTTTAAAAGTATACTTAACTAGGACTCTCCAAAATATGGTCCGTTGGCTTAATTCAGCCCGCTAATATCACAAATACAATCCACGACAGCTTTAAGTTAGTTTCATGTAAGCAGAGTAATAAAAACTACTTTGGCTTCATAGTTTGAAGGCTCTTGGTCTCAACTTTTAATTTGTATCACTTTAGAGGTATTCGTGATTTAAGATTTCAATATTTGTATAACAAGCCTTCCGCCCGCGTAGAATTCGGTTCTCTAAAATATTAAGGAAAATATGTTTATCACGGGTAATGTAGGATTCTTATGTTCAGACAATTGAATCTTTCCTATTTATAATATTAGTGTAGATTATGTTTCCTGATTTAAGAAAATCCACTTACATTTCACTAGTAGTACCTAGATAAATTTAAAATGTATTTTTTTTAGGTTATACAGCAGCAGAAGATAACACAAATAATAAACAAGCAGTTGCCGGCGGGCGCGAGCGGGTCGGGCGGCATGCCCAACAACATGCCCACCGCCACCATGTCTAGTGAGTATTACAATCTATTACGTGTGGTGTTTCGGGGGAAAAGATAAACGCTTAGATAGATATATAAACTCTTAGGGACTAGAGATAATACACGAATATCCTCAATATATCTACCTACATCAATAATATTAATAATAGTCCTCCTAGCCAAATTCGACCACGGCTGCCAATCTCAACAGAGATCAGCCAACTACGCAGGTGCACAAGTGCAAACGCAATGAATGAATGAATGAAACATTTATTTCAGAAATAATTTCCATACATTCTTAACCTAAAAACCAACTTATGAGATAAAATAAAATAAAACACTTAAAAACCAGTCCGAAGCCAATCCCAGCTTCAAGCTCTAATAGAACTTAAAGCTAGGATTGGACCGAACGTGGATTGATGCCCAGTGAGCGGTGATAGGGCTGTATACCCTCTCTGCAATAGCCCTCAGGAGAGTGTTGGTGAATACACAGGTGCACTCACCGTTCCATCACTCTTAAAGTTCGGTGAGACGGCAATCCGACATGACCGAAGAGAGATCAGGCGCGGGACCAACGGCTCAACGTGCTTTCCGAGGCACAGGGGTGTAACACCGCCAACTTCCCAACTCCGAGCTGTATTTGAGAAATTTGTGACAGAAAATCTCAAAAACAATTAAGGCTCGACCTGGGATTCGAACCCAGGACCTCTCGGATGTAAGGCAGAAACTTTGCCACTACACGAAAGAGGTAGATACCGACATTACAGTATGTACGTACACTACTACAACACATAATAGACTACACAACACATAAAACCATCTTGCGCACTTGTCATAAAATGGTTTTGTAATAAAAAAACACTAGCCTGATTGATATGCAGTCGTCTGCACTAAGCGAGCAATAGATATTTTCTTGGAACGTACGTACGTAAAGTACCGAAAAATATTTAGATTTTTAATGCTTTTATTGCTATTTTATACCAAGGTAAGACATATCAAGCGTATTTTATTCTGCTAGCCAGTTTCATTTTTCATTTTAAAACTTCTTTATGTTAAAATTACAGGAAAAGTACTGTTAGCCAGTAATCTTTTGTCAATCCAGCTTCCTCATTTGCCAATTTCAGTGCCAGTAGTCTAGCCTGAGCTAACAAAAAGTAGTTAATCTCGAAGACTCTATTATAATGCAAACTGCTGTGGAAACTATTGCAAATTTCTCAAAATATAAGATTTTCTTTTCACAGACACAATGCCGGGTGGTGGCATGGCTTCCGGCAGTATGGCTGGCGGGAGCGGCATGGCACCTCTGCAACAAATGCAGCAGCTGCCACCCGCACAGCATCCGCACCAGCAGCATCCACAGGTAACCGTTGTTATGACTACAGGGACAATAGTGGTCTCTAGTTACTAAGGCGGCCAATCTCAATAGAGATTAGCCAACTACGCGGAGATAGTAAAGTGCACAAGTGTGTGTCATATTTCGGTGAGAAGGCAATCCGACATCAAAGGAAAGTGAGATCAGCCGCAGGACCGACGGGATAACGTTTTTACTAAAGAACTTGCTTCCCGCTAGTGGCTTCGCCCGCGTGGAATTTAGTTTCCTATTTTTTCTCGTATTAAATATAGCCCATTTTTAGTGTCGTATTCTTAGTGGAACTAAGTGTCGTATTGCAAATATCGATGCAAAACGATCATGTATCCAATTAATTTACTATATTTACAAGTATCGAATATGCAGTATTTAGAACTTGGGTTCTAGCACCTTCGCAGTATGCCAATCTGCTATATCTTCTTGAATTTCTTGAGCAATCAGATAGCATAAGAAACAGAGAGGTCCATTGGTTAACTTTATAGTATGCTTGTGTAGAAAATCCTCAATAAGTACAGTTGAAGGCTAGAAAATATTAACACATTGTACGCCATGGTGGTCACCGGTGACCCCCAAACAATATTATTTCTATTGTGTCTAGTCACTCGGCAGTCAAAGGCTTAAAGTCGAAAAGGATAACTGTTATCCTTGAAACAGTTACACTCCGTATTTTAATCATGATGACCACAAGACACCTCAAACTATGATACATTTTACCTCTTAACCATCATTGAAATAGAACAGGAAAAAGTAACTAGTCCTCAAATACCAGAGGATATCAATAACATCTACGAAGTAAACGGAGAATAATACGATATAACCGACTCTTGCATCTGTCCTACTTGTCCATAATGTAAGATTTTAATGTTAAAAAAAATATTTTTAAATCGGTAGTTTTGGAGCCTATTCAATTCAAACAAATAATAAGATCACTCCTCTTTGTAATATTAGTGTAGATCGAAAGCATTATGAACCTAAACTTTACCTTTTATTTATTATACTGTACTAAATTTATATTATATGTAGTATATTATTATATCTAGTGGACCTCTTCCTATATTTTTTTACAACTAAACTTTCCTCTTGAATCACTACTCTATCGATTAAAACAATCTGCATCAAAATTTTATTAGAAGTTTTAAAAATCTTACCACATAGACAGACGCGGAAAGCGACTTTATACTATATAGTGATAATAATAATCGATAATATAAAAGAATCGCAAAATGTGTTGGTAAGCGGAAAACTCAAGGACGCCTGGACCAATCTTGTCAACTCTTTTTTTAATAATTTTATAAGTTCGGGATGGTTCATAGGAAGAAAAAAAATTGGTTGCCTGTAAAGTCGGTATACGGGCGAAAGTTTTACGTGACAACGACTGAGTGGTAAAATAATTTTAATGTGAATATTCATTCGTATAACATGAACCGGTGTGTATGCCTATCTCTCTCACTCTCTCTCTCTCTCTCTCTCTCTCGCTCTTAGGCGGGCTAACTGTGCTCGAGTGGAAGGGACGCGTGCCTTTCACTTTTTATGTCTGTCTCACTCGCTCTTAGGCGGGCTAACCATGCCCGAGTCGAAGGGACGCGTGCCTCTCACTCGCTCTCATTGTGAGCGCATAACGTGAGCGGAGCGTAACGCAGTTTCTTGAAGTGTCACCCGGCAAACCAATTTATAAGACGTTGTCACGTCAAAATAATAAAAAAAAAACAACTGGCAAGACTACGTCTGCGTGGTCCGTTAGTATATAATATAATATATTAGTAAACTCAACAATACATTTGTAACTACTAATGAATTCTTTACAAAAAACGGATGTCGCAACATGATTTATTTCGCCTGGCAGCTTGCGAGAATTCGAACACACACCGTGTTCGAGTTCCGCCTGTGGCAGACCGATTTTTCTTTAAGTGTGTTTTTAAATTTATATTATTTCACCTCCAGGGCATGATGGGCATGTCCAGCATGGGCGGGCAGGTGAACCAGGCAGGCGGCAAGGGTCCCCGCCCGCCCCAAATGGACGGGCTCGAAGCCGCGCGCCAGCAGAACCTGGAGAAGATACAGCATCTGCAACAGAGCTTGGAAGCGGCGCACCAACAGCAGTTCAAGTCGCAGATGGACATCATGACGCACCTGCACGCCGCACAGCAGCAGGAGCAGCACTACAAGCAGCTGGAGGTAAGAAACAAGCCCTCAATAAACAGATAGAGGTCAGCGACCAGCTGTTAAGAGATTCAGAATGTAGCGAGAGCTGGGGATACTGTCAAAAACTAGGCATCTTCAGCAGAGTTTAGAAGCAGCACATCAGGAGCAGCACTAAAAGCAGCTGGAGGTAAGAAACAAGTCCTCAATAAACAGCTGGGGGTCAGCGATCAGCTGTAAATGGATTCAGAATGTAGCGAGAGCTGGGGATGCTGTAAAAAACTAGGCATCTTCAGCAGAGTTTAGAAGCAGCACATCAGGAGCAGCACTAAAAGCAGCTGGAGGTAAGAAACAAGTCCTCAATAAACAGCTGGGGGTCAGCGATCAGCTGTAAATGGATTCAGAATGTAGCGAGAGCTGGGGATGCTGTAAAAAACTAGGCATCTTCAGCAAAGTTTAGAAGCAGCACATCAGGAGCAGCACTAAAAGCAGCTGGAGGTAAGAAACAAGCCCTCAATAAACAGCTGGGGGTCGGCGACCAGCTGTGAATGGATTCAGAATGTAGCGGGTGCTGGGAATGCTGTAAAAAACTCGGTATCTTAGCAGAGTTTAGAAGCAGCACATCAGGAGCAGCATCAAAAGCAGCTGGAGGTAAGAAACAAACCTTCAATAAATACCTGGCGGTCGGGATGCTGTAAAAACTAGGCATCTGCAGCCTACTAATGTTCATGTATATTCAGATAAGCTAGGAATTGGTTATGGTTCCTTATTGAATAGGTCATTGAGTTGTTTATTTGTTTATTTATTTCTTTACATTACATTATTATTACAGGTAGTCTTAACCTAATTCAATAATGTAAAACTAATCTATACTTAATTTATTTACTTATTATAACTTATTATATAAAATGCCGTGTTTGCGAACTCACTCAGAGAGCACGAAAATATGTCGAGTTGTTCGGCTACCGTGTTCATAGTGCGCAAGGCTCGAGTGAGCGGCGCCCTGGCCAGCAGGTTGGTGCGCGCGTGCGGCAGCGCCAGCAGCGCCGGCGCGCGCCGACGCCACACGTACCTGTCAGGCACGTCGAACTGGATATGTCGGAGAAACTCCGCGTTGTGCACTTTACCCCTCAACAACTTGTGGATATAGCACACCATGGCGAAGTCCCTCCTGACCCCAAGCTCGTTGTAGCCCACCATTCCCAGAACAAATAGGTTGGGATATAGCAGCGGGTAAAAAGGATAGACTCCATACAGCTTCATGTACAAGTACCTTATAAACTTGTTCTGAACTTTTTCCAGCATCAGTTTGTACTTTGTTTCCTGTGGTGCCCAAACAACCGCGTTGCACTCCAGGTGACTCCTGACTAAGGCGTTATATAATGTGGTAATCGCTGTGACATTGGTAAATCCCTTAAGCTCTTCTGAGTATAAACCCTAGATTGCGATATGCTTTTTGACAAATCTGGGTAATATGATCACTGAAAGATAGCCCGGCAGTAAGCCGGACGCCCAGATCTCTGACCTCCGTGACCCTCCGCATAGGCACACCCCCAACCTCATAATTGTGTTCAATAACATTGCGCGCGCGAGAAAGAGTTATAACTACACATTTAGAGGTGTTGAACTGTAAATGATTGCCCTCACTCCAAGCCACTACCCTGTCAATGTCATTTTGCAACCTTTCGCAGTCCCCTGGTCCCCGTATAGGCATATAAATCTTGAGATCGTCCGCGAACAATAGGCACTTACCCTCTCTTACCGCGGTGGGCAGGTCATTGATCATCAACAAGAACTCCAGAGGTCCTAGGTTACTGCCTTGACTCACTCCAGATCTCGTGAAATACGGATCCGATCTGTGCCCGGCGTACTCTACATATTGCTGTCTATCAGCCATGTAACTAGCAAACAGCTGCAAAAGGTGAGGAGTGAATCCGACGGCCGCTAATTTTGTGAGCAGTACGTCATTGTCGACGAGGTCGAAAGCTTTCTTAAAGTCAAAATAAGCGGCGTCTACCTGTACCCCAGCATCCACCGCCGGGACCACATCCGCCATATAATTGAGAAGGTTGGAGGCGGTGCCACGTGCCGCCCGGAACCCGTGCTGCTCGTCTGCCAGGTGCGCGCTCACCTGATCATACAGTCTCTTATGTATGGCAGACTCCAGGACTTTCGCCGGCGTCGACAGCACCGCAACGGGCCTGTACCCCTCAACACTACTCGGAGTTCTCACTTTTGGAACCGGTACGACTCGTGTCATTTTCCATCGCTCCGGAAAAACCGCAGAGCCCAAACATTATAATTGTATTGTAAAATTATTAATAACTGTATGCCAGACACATCACTGGATCAAATTGTAAATAGTATACAAAACAGCTCTTTCAATTCAAACTCGATTATTGTATTAATGTTAGGGAGCAGTTAAACGTTAGTAAGAAAAATATTATAAAGAATTGGACCATTTTGACAAATTTAAATGTCAAAAAAATTATCCTCTGTTCCCTACCATTTTCAAAATATTATACAGTAACACAAAATAACAGTATTCATATGCTGAATACTTTATTATTTAATCTATCTCAGCGTCAAACTTGTGTTTTTGACAGTGACAAATTTGTGTTTTTTGACACGACTAAATTCATAAATAATTCATTTTCTCTGACTGGCAACTCTTTACACTTGCCTATTAAATTTAAAAAACGAATAGCTACTCTGTTAGCTTATAATATAAATTGTATTTTAAACTTAACCATATCACATGGTTGTCAACATATTAGTAATAGTACTAATTTAGATTTTATTAACTTGACAACCTCTGACACTTTAAACTAAGGGGGAAGACAAAGGCTGGGTCTAGTTTTAATGTTGTACATCAAAACATACAAGGCCTAGCTGGCAAAGAATTAGAATTATCATTACTTTTGCAAGATTTAAACGCCCATGTCATGTGTGTGACAACGCACTGGTTTAGGGACTATGAATTAATGTTAAGTATTGACAATTATAAGGTCGGTAGTTCGTTCACAAGGGAGACTACAACTAAAGGTGGGTCACTTATTCCATTGAAAAATCAATTAAACTGTAAAGAACGCAAAGATATTGTATCTCTCTCCATTGAGCAAACTATTGAACTTGCGTGTGTTGAACTAGATCAATATATTGTCATAAGCGTATATAGTCCCCCAGACGCTAATTACCAACTTTTTGAAGACACTATGGATAAAGTCTTATCAAAAGCCACAAAATCAAAAAAGAATTTAGTAGTATGCGGTGATTTTAATATAGACATTTAAAAAAAAACACAAATTTCTATGAGATTTCTTAATCTCTTTGAATCGTATAACCTAAATAATGTTTTTGATGAACCTACCAGAGTGACTCCAACAACGGCTACTTGCATAGATAATATTTTTTGTGATGTCAAAATAACAAATAAATCTATTTTACAATGTCTAAGCTCCGACCATAGAGGACCAATGGTCACATTTCCGTCTGGTCCGGCCTTGAGCGTAGTAGATATAGTTTATAGACCAGTCACTGCAAACAGGATAAATAGATTTAAAGATAGGATTTTTGATGGTGTGAATACATTAATTCCAAACAGTAGTAGTAACGTAGACAACTTATACGAAGATCTTTTTAACTTAATTAAAAGCGAATTCGCATCAATTTTCACAAAAAAAAGGTTAAGTCTAATCGGTTTACAAGTAAGTTTAATGAATGAGCTACCCCAGGTATTTATAAAAGCAGGAACAAGTTATATGATCTGTATAGTATTAGAGAACATTCTCACGACCCACATATTATAGAATATGTTAAAAAATATTCAATAATCTTTAAAAAAGTTTGTGCCCAAGCAAAGACGAATCATCTTCGTAGGATAGTTTCAGGTTCAAAAAATAAAGCCAAAGCTACCTAAAATATCATAAACAAAGAAACCGGTAAAGATAAAACAAAAGATCGTTCATATTCATTATTAGACTAAACTAATTACATCTGTAAACTAGTTAAATCTGATGCAGAAGTAGCTAATATTTTTGAAAAGTTCTTTGCTAATATAGCACCATCTACTACTCTTAACTCTTCTGCAGAACTGTCTGAATCCATTCTCAAATCTAATATTGATGAGTGTGATTCACCACTATACTTTAGATACGTTAGCACCGATGTAATTATTAAAGCATTCAATGAAATAAATATGAAGAAAACCGAGGATCTTTGGGGAATATCCGTATGTATCATTAAAACTATTATTCAATTCATAGCACCTCTTTTAGCGATCATTTTTAACAAAAAGTAAGTAAAATAGTACCGTTATTTAAATCTGGTGATAAAAATAACCCCTCAAATTTTCGACCAATATCAATCTTACCGGTTTTAGGTAAAATTTTTGAAAAGATTTATTCAATCAGCTACTATTTCACTTTACATCAAACAATTTATTGCATAATAAACAATTTGGTTTCACAAAGGGTCGCAGTAGTGCTGATGCTTGAGTCGCTCTGTTGAAACATATATTTGATGCCTATGATAGTAAGCATGACGCTATAGGAATTTTTTGTGACCTCTCTAAAGCGTTTGATTGTGTTGACCATCAGACCCTGTTGAGAAAACTACGCCATTATGGTGTATCAACTGATGCATGTAACTTACTTAATTCATATCTCACTGAGAGAACTTCGATATTGGGACCGTTACTGTTTCTGATATATATTAATGACCTTCCATACTTTGTCGACGGTGCTTGTGAGATAGTGTTATTGCTGATGATACTTCACTACCTTTTAAAACCCCAAGGGGTAAAGAATCGTTTGACGATGTAAATGGTACTCTCTCGCAAAAATTAGGTGGCGGTCTGTGCCTACCTGAAACAGATTGAGAATCTTAAGTAGGGCCAGAAGGAGCTGGAAAAGATACAGGATCTGCAGCAGACCTTGCAAACAGCAGTTCAAGTCAGATGGACATCATGACGCACCTGCGAGCCGCACAGCAGCAGTAGCAGCACTAAAAGCAGCTAAAGGTTAGTGAACAGCTGGAACATATAATCTCTTGTATCTCTAGCAGGACTAAAGAGAAGATACAGCATCGCCAGCATAGCTTGGTAGCGGCGCGTCAACAGCAGATCAAGTAGAAAACAGCTGGGGTTCAGTGACCACCTAAAATATTACCAGCATCTTTTGCAGGAAACTGGTTGCGTTTGTATTACTTAAAACGCGATTTGTATGCGCGTATAGCTAATATGTCTATATAGCTTTAAATCTAGGCTGTATGTTAAGGCTTTCTAGACTGTTGTGGCAGCAAGGTGACACTGACTCTTTGCTACGATGGTAAAAGAATACATTTAACGTGACAAATATAGTGCCACTCTAATAACATGTCAATATAAAAACAAATGTTTGATTACAACAGATTTACATGGAGAATGATCAAATTGTTAATTGTCTTGGTGTAAATATATTTTTGGTGTACATCAATTTAGTCTTTAGAATAGAATAGATAACTCTTTAATGCTCATTACAAAAACAATACAAAGACAGAAAGATGTAAAATTTGGTTTATTCCGAACCTGACCCGAAATCCTGACCCGGTCGTGGGTTCTTATTCAAATTCTTAACCAAACCTAGTGATGGGTAATTTTCCGAAAAATTTCTAAGCTTGGAAATTTTTCAATTTATTTTTCTGAAAAGTTGTAAAATTGGGAAAATAATGGATTTTTTTTTTCATAATTATCGGTTTAATTGAATTAGTAAACATAAAATATGGTTCATATTAAGTTGAAATTAAAAAGCTTGAATGGCTTTACATGCTGTTTAAAAAAAAGTAGAGATCTCTGGAAAGATAAATCTCTGGAACCGATGAGACGATTCTGCCATCAGAGGTTTTCAGCTTTGTCAGGTGACTTTTTCCCAGTCTTTTACTGAAGATCTTCGACCCCCGATTCTGAGGTGATATGAGGCGAGTATTATAGCTGCGGAGGTCGCGTCTCACCAAACCCCGGATCTTTTTATGGGTACCAGACAAAGCTTCCTCTGGCATTTCCCGTCTACGTTTCATCAATTCCACAGTCTCGCTTCAAAAGTTTGGCCTCTCGGCACGCTCGCTTTCCCTTAAAGTGACTCCAATCACACCATCAAGATCCCTGTCCACGTCCTCAGTTGTTTCCAAAGCAGCGAATCGGTTTCGGAGCTCCAACTGGAATTTTGTGGAGTCTTGGCCGGCCTGGACCAGTGTCGGACGGAGAGTCGACCTCATCATGCGGCTTCTTTCTAGCTTAATGATGATATTTAGGGTGCCTCTTACCAGACGGTGGTCGCTATCGGTGTTAAACCTATTTACCACAGAGACATCCCTAAATATATGCTTCTTGTCCGTCATGATAAAGTCTATCTCATTCTTCGTCTTACCATCAGGGCTTAGCCAGGTCAACTTTCTCTGGGGCTTCTTCTAGAAAAAGGTGTTCATGCAGAAGAGCCCCTGAATACTCAGAGATCCTTCCCGAAATCGAAGGCTTTTACGGCCGATTGTACGCATCGCATTCCCTACAGCCGCAGCCCGAAGCGAACGACCCAAGAGCCTAGCTCACACGCCACTTCAATGAAGATCTCCCAGACGTGGAGGAGGATGAGACTGGGGCGGCCCTCGAACAGCTTAGTAATGGGAAGGCTCCTGGCGAAGACGGAATCACATCTGAGCTCTTAAAAGCTGCAGGCCAACCTGTGCTTGGCGAACTTAAGAGACTCTTTAATTCTATAATAGCCAAAGGAACAACTCCGGAAGCATGGATAAGGGGCGTAGTGGCATTGTTTTTCAATAAAGGAGACAAAAGTCTCATGAAAAACTATAGATCTTTCACGCTCCTGAGCCACGTTTACAAGCTGTTTTCGAGGGTCATCACAATCCGTCTTTCCGCAAGATTTGACGCTTTCCAGCCACCGGAAGAGGCTGAGTTTCGCAAAGGTTACGGTACCATGGATCACATTCACACGGTGCGGCTGGTTACACAGAAGTCCGAAGAGTATAACCAGCCCCTGTGCCTGGCCTTTGTGGACTATGAGAAAGCCTTCGACTCGGTCGAAACCTGGGCTCTTCTCTCTTCCTTGCAGCGATGCCAAGTCGACTGGCGGTACGTGAAGGTGCTAAGAAGCCTGTACAGAATGGCATCAATGTCCGTCCAAGTATAAAACCTCCGAACGAAACCCATCCAGCTGCTTCGAGGTGTTAGACAGGGAGATATTATATCTCCAAAACTGTTCACCAACGCGCTGGATATGTTAAAGACGCTGGATTGGAACGGACTGGGCATCAATGTAAATGGCGAATATCTTATCTCGGCCGATGACTTAGTTATTATGGCAGAATCGCTTCAGGATTTGCAAAAAATTCTGCACAGTCTCAATGCTGCCTCGAGACGTGTGGGGCTTGGGATGAATTTAGGCAAGACAAAGGTAATGTTCAACGAGGAACCAATTTCCGTCGAGGGCACAACGCTCGAAGTTGTCCAAAAGTACCAGTACTACAGCTCGGTAGAGACAACTACGAGCTGGAAATCGCCAGAAGAGTGCAGCTTGGCTGGGCAGCATTTGGATAATTGCGTCATATCTTCATGTCACCCTGCCGCAGTGTCTGAAAAGCCGGGTGTTTAACCAATGCGTCTTACCAGTCTTAACCTACGGAGCCGAAAGGTAGAACATGACAGTCAAGCTGGCTCACCGACTACACGTCACTCAGCGTGATATGGAAAGGTCTATGTTGGGCATGACGTAACGAGGTCATACGACATAAGACTAAGGTAACTGATGTTGTCCAAAAATGTAACAAGCTAAAGTGGCAGTGGGCTGGCCATGTCTGTCGCAGAACCGACGAGAGGTGGAGCAGGAAGGTTCTCCAATGGAGACCACGCTTAGGTAAACGTAGTGTGGGATGGACAGATGACCTGAAGAAGGCAGCTGGTAGTGACTGGATGCAGAGGGCAGGAGATCGTGCGCTGTGGCGCTCCTTGGGGAAGGCCTATGTCCAGCAGTGGACTGTAATAGGCTGATATGAAAATATTCGAATTTCAAATTTAATGTTTTGTAAGTTTATCTCGCATGAACTTGACCAATGTACTGGTGATGAACGCTATTATCTTATGCAACATATGATAGAAGTTTTCAAGAAAAAAAAACCTTAAATGTTATCCTGTAGTTATTTTGTTAATTTTGGTTAACTTTCCGTTTTGGAAAAATATTTTGAAAAATTGGAAAAATATTGGAAATTTTGCTTTTTTTTATTTCGGGCAGGTCCGGAATAAACCTATAATAAAGGCGGTTTTATCGCTAAGAGCGATCTCTTCCAAAGAACCATTGGGTTGAGGATATTGTTATACACAAGAAGTGGGAGTTTGGTGCTAGTGATATAATTTATTGTGCATTAAACATTTAGTACTTTTAAACTTAATCTACATAACTAACCTATACTCCTGCAGGAACAACGCAAACACCAACTTCAGCAGCAGTTGCAACAACAGCTGCGTGGTGCCGCGCCCCACGGCCCGCGACTCATGCGGCCCATGCTGCCCTCCAACCCAGGCCTACGCCACCTACTGCAGCAGGTAACCTTCACTTATGACGCATTTTACAACATTTATATAGTTAAGCGGATTTTTTTTCGAAAACTTGGATCTCTTAGATATCGAAACAGATCGATGCACTAAACACAATTTATTAATACTTTTGGCCCGTCGTTCTGTACATTGAAAATGTTTTTCACAATAGATTACTTAAATCATTCGTGGTCGCTGAACTGCTATAGCAGATGTAACAATTAGACTTTTATTGTGTCGGGTATAGTGTAAAAGACTTAATCTCTATATATATAAAATTCTCGTGTCCACAATGTTTGTTCCCATGCTCCTCCGAAACGGCTTGACCGATTCTCATGAAATTTTGTGAGCATAATGAGTAGGTCTGAGAATCGGCCAACATCTATTTTTTATACCCCTTAGTGATAAGGGTAGTCCACACTTTACATTTATATGGCAAAACAACGTTTGCCGGGTCAGCTAGTATGTATATAAAATCGAAATGTCTACTTCGTAGCGGCCTCGGATTTTTGATTTATCGTTTGAAATATAACTTTTCGGCAAAAAACTGCGTGGCTGTCATAATTTTGTGATATAGCTCTTAAGCCATGGAAGGAAAGCCCCCTGGGGACTGGCCCAGGGCAAGTCCTTTCCAGAGCTTCCCAAAACTTGACTAAAGTTGGTGAAGTAAAGGCCCCTGGAGGGTCTTAACCCGTTGTCAAAAAGTGACAGCTTTGGTATCTATAGCCAGAAACAGGACGGAATTTTTTGAGAATCTCAGGGGGAGGACCCTTAACACTACAAGCTACAGTGCAGTATGAGATAAAACATCTGTACCCCATGTCCTACGCGACAAGTGCTACGCGACACAATAATATCAATAGTATGAACGTTTATGAGTGTTCTATGTGACGAAGCGCTATTGACAGTGTCACAAGTAGTGGTCGCATCACATTTGTCGCATTGCGTCACTCACATAGGACAACTCCTTAGTGTGGAGTATCAACATTACTAACGGAAATAGAACATTTTTTAGCTAGGATTCACAGCATAGTCAAATAATGTAGGTGATAGCCTAAAGTGACATAATAATACACATTTTTGCCCTATAATGTCATACCTACATAATCCAAACGCACTTCTTAGATATTTGTACATCATTAGCTTATTTATTTTAGATAAATTGTTCCATTGCTCGTTTGATTTCAAAATAATTTCTGCACTATCTTATTTCATTATCTTTTGATGTTGGAGCGATTTACCGAGTTAATAAGTGAATAATTTTGAAAAATATATATAAAGACCAAAAAGATGTGACGTTATTTTCACTTCAACATCAATGTGACATTTCTAATCTTTGTTTCTTTAATTAACATGCTTTTCCACAGCCTTTTAACATGCTCAAGCTTACATCACTTTTTCACAGAATACCACATTTATTTGAAGCCGCCTTTGTTGTGATAAGCAAACCAATTATTTAATTATCGTCCCTCATCTTTGCATATTTAATTAACCTTCCTCATTTACTGATTTCTGTGTCCGACAAGTTTGAAAACATAAATTGACATTAAACGTATCATATTGTCTGTATATTTGAAAAAAAAATAGTACGATTTGATTGGCGGAATGAAAACAACACAAATGTGCTTCAATTACGCATATCACGCGCGTTATTCATATTGCCTTGTAACAATATCGATTAATTTTATATAAATTTAACTCGCCCTCTCTCTCTCACTCTATTTCTATCGCTATCTCTCTCTCTCTCTTTCTAGATCTAACAACTAACTCGAATTCGTGAATACGGGTCACATGGTGACTTGACACCGCCGAAGTATTAAAAAAAATGTTTTATAAGTTTTACATTTTGATTTTCAATCTGATATGTGTCTGTCTGACGTCTGTGCCAAGCGTTGCAAAACCATGAACGCGCGTGATATGCGTATCGTGATTGTGAACCATTCGACAAAATATCAATCATAAAAAAAACTATCGAATGGTTCTAATCAAGGCACGGTGTTCTAGCAACAACAACAGCAGCAGCAACAACAACAACAACAACAGCAGCAGCAGCAACAACAGCAAGTCCGCGGCCCCCGCCCGCACATGTAGCGTAGCCCGTGGCGTTGGTAGCGTAGCGCTCCGCAGCCCGCTGCCACAGTATAGATGTAAACAGTACGGAAGCAAAGAAGGAATGCTCATACTCACTCACACTCGCACTACACTCACAGTCTCGCAATACACATACCCGCATAGGCGACCACGGTCCCGATATAGGGAATCGATATTGATACGTTTGTAAAAAATATAAATATGACATTTACCATTTACCTTTGCCGAAGTCACGTGACTTCATTCTGTCATTGCCAAACAGTATGCCTCCGTTTGCCTAATGTATGGAAATGACAGAAGGTAGTCACGATGGTATTGTAGTAAGATTGACAGCAACTTATGCTGTGGTCCTGTGAAGACGTTCGTCTGTGTGCGTGTGTCATTTCGAAACATTTGTTCTTAGCTTCCTTACTACTTGTTTACTTATATCGATTCTGTGCCGCGGCGCTGTTAGCGTTAGCGCCGTAAGCCTTGGCGCTGTAGCGTAGCGCCTTAGCCCATGGCGCTGTTAGCGTAGCCCGTAGCTCAAGGCACCGCTCGTCACCCGCACGCACAAGTAATGCCCACCTTTCTGTACTAACGCTATGTTGCTGATATATTTGATTGTAAAATTATAACCTAACAAGGACTCAATGTCTTGTTATGGCTTACAGGCTCCATAACGATGCGATTAGGGCCCATAGTCGTTATCATGGCCGACAGTGACGTATGCCATTGTACGTTTGTTTATGGGCCTTGGGGCCATATCGCTTGCGGAACTAGTGTATCAAATAAGTGAAATTGACTCAGGGTCATAGAAAAAATTACACGTAACTGAGCGCTGACAGACCATTCATTCACCATTCACCGGTTGTTTTCATCGTTTATTGTTATTTTTATAATCAAAAATGTCAGCAACACATTTTCAGGATTATCGCATACGAAAACCTCTGGCGACTCCAAATCTGTTTATTTGCCAAGCTAAGGCTTTAGTACTTTTATTCCTTAACCTGTCATCCTAATTTATCTTCATTTTTGCATTGTAAGTCACAACTGCTTTGGTTTCATATACGATATTCCTTTGTTATTTTAATCAATACTAAGCTGCTGTGTTATTTTGTAAAAAAAATAACAGGAGTTCAAAGAAAAAACAAATACTTTGTATATTTAATATAAATAATATTTTGTAGTGGATTAATTTTCAAAGTCGCACGGCAGCTTAAAAACTTAAGTTCTATTGCGTGCATGATTTTGTTTTCTGTCATCATTCATTAATTTCATCTATCTTATTCATCCATCATTGCACATTGCTCAATTTTTATATATCACACTTAAATCATTCTAAAATGTCACTGCAGGCGACGGAATTTATTGAAAGTTTGAACTAGGGGTTACTACAACACTACTACACTTGTCGTTTGAAGATTCCAATGTTGCCTGTGTACGAATTAACATATTCATCGTAAGTGTTTTTTTTAAATCGTTTTCTCGAACATGGTGCACAACGATGCCTGCGCCATTATCCGTTAGTCTACAAGTGGCTAGGTTAGGAAAGCGAACCCTATTTTTTGGTTATCATCTGATCTTGCACGAATCTGTCAGATATTACAATGTGAAATTTTAAAACGCTTAAAAAATCGGACTTCCACAGGCGGGACTTGAACCGCACCTCTCGCAAGCCGGGCGATTGGTCTAACCATGTCACGTTAGCTCGATTGGTTAGACGTTAGATAAGTGCGTTTTTGGAAGAAATTTGCATTGTTAATGCTAAAAAGATGGTATCTCAATACTTTTTTTTTCACCTAGCAACCCCAACAATACCGTCCGGGCGGCGCCGCACCCCGGCCGGCGTCCCAGCCGCAGCAATTCGACGACGTGCCAAACTACAACGACTTCCTCTAACAGTTACAACACTCGGATCTCTTCGCCTCGCTGTGCGACCTGCCTAACGACGACGCGCGTTTCTTGGACTGATGTTGGTCGCAAAGTGGTGGCCTTTACCCCGGGTCCACACTATCGTGCCAACGTTGGCTCGAAAAATAACGCTATTGGCCATTAGAAAAAAGCACCAATCAACGTTGACGCCAACGTTTTTCGTTGTTCAACTGTTTACTGTCAACTGTTCGTCCAACATGTGGAGCTGGCTTTACCCCAAATCCAGACGTCTGGCGAACAGTTGGCCGAGCAATCTATCACCCAATGAGTGGACCTAAAAAAATCGTTGGCGTCCACGTTGATTGGTGCTTTGTGGGAGCGTTTTTCTAATGGCCAATAGCGATAGTTTAGGCCAACTGTTCGCCCAATGTGTGGAGCCGGCTTTAGTGAATGTTAGTGTGAGCTGAGTAGGATTGTTGATGCTGAGTAGGATTGTTGATATTTAAATAAAAAAGCCTAGTAAACAGAAATATCGGTGACACTCAATCATACTTTTATAAATAAATGTTTTACTCCAGGTTTATAATTGGGACTAAATGGTCATGAATCTAGAGTAACTTTTGTCTCGTTTTTATTGTTAAGTTCAAGAAATCCTGTTTTATTCAAATTTTATTGTTTTTAATGTTCTTAAAAGTATGTGTAATAATGTTCTTTAAAGTATTTCAACTCATCTGCTTCACCTCATAGGTTAAATATTTGTATAAATTACTTTAGTTAAGAAGACAAGTAGATTTTAATACTGATGTTAGACATAGGCGTTGTAGATTTATTGTAATAAAATGTGACTATACATTTGATATGATTTTTTAATTCCATCCAACTGTTATTAAGGTCTGTAAAATTAAAAAAACAGTGGTACTTGAAAAATATTATATTTAAACGTTTACTTTAAATAAGTATCGGTTTGTAATTAAGTATATTAATCACGTACAAACTTACTAACAGTCATTGTTGGGGCAGACATACACCTGTCACCTTATAAATGTACAATTAAGCGCAAAAATATACCTAATGGCCATAAAAATCAGCCCACCTAAGTTTTACATAAAAACTCAAATGAACATGTCGTTTCTAGAATCCATAAGAATAATATTACAACAGGTAGATCGTTCTTTCTGACGGCCAGTGTATTATTTTTTAACTAACGTTGCACCTTCTGTTCGCAACTGTATACTAGATCAGTTTTGATTATACAGCCGATTGAAAAACTAAAAGCATTTGTGATTGACGGTCATACGCTACTAAAATTAATTGGTGAATCACATTTAAAAAAAGTTAACGTTCACTCAAATGCGATTAAAGCTAGGATTAAATGTATCATAGAGATATTTCTTGACAGTGATTGCCAAATAACAATATAATTTGTTCGTAGCGATTTCAATCTATATTCTATGCAAGTTTCTATGATAGATAGAAGTAGCACAATTTGTATACAAGTACTTATGCCTAACATATAGTAGCGCCTGCACTACTAATAACTAATATGAAGATATAAACGGCCACACAAATGACTCTGGGAGTTTATGAATTGAAGTTATCAATGGTAGGTGGAGGGCCAAAAGTTCAAACTTCTTAATTGTAATTATATGATCAGCAACAATTCCAGATTCTTCTTCAAATTGCTTTTTTTCGAAAATAAGTAGATAATATTATTACAATTTAGTTACCAACTAATATACAGCACAAGGAAAATTTGACACAAAATGCATAATTTCATCACAAATAAATGTCTTTATAACTATCACAATTGATATGCCGAATAACATTAAGAGCGAAATCTAAAAATACATATGAATAAATTATAAATTCGATTGAAATTCTAAATGTAGTGTCTTGCATACCCGATTTATTTTCTTAAATATGTGTATTCAATTATAGGACACTATACTTATGTAGCTAAATATTCTAAAACACTATGCAGTAATATGAAATTGTTCACGTAAAAATGCTTGTCGACTATTTTTGGCCCATACACTTTTATTTATGGTATTTGGAAATGACGTCTAACTACTTTTAAAATAATTAGTTGCTAAGTACATAAATAATTATATATTGGGATTTTTAGACTAATAGTTCAAAATGCAATCGTACAAAATGCCAATGCTTACACACCAATGCCAATGTTTACACTTATGTTACTCCACGGATTATGCATGACACTACAATGACAGGTTGCAAATTAGGGAGTATTTCAATACAGTGCTGCCACATTAAACATATAGTTATTTTAATTTAATTTCGAGTTTGTGTTATAAATTTGCATACTACATGCAAATTTCTAACGTTTCTTCTTAATATAATTTTGATTAATCTTTGAACATATATTTTTTTACCTAAATGCAACTAAATCTCGGCACGTGTTCAATTGGCTAGACGACACCACCAATCGTTGACATACTTTTTATTATCTGTCAAAACGGTCTGCCTCCATAGATTTCGTATGGGAATAAATGATTATGACGTCACGGTCATGTATCAGAAATCGGAGTCAATTGACCGAATATTTATTGCGTTTTGTGTGTTTAAAAATTGGTTTCTACAGCTTTTTTGAAATATATTGGTTGTATTAACTTCATAGGGGCTATGTTTTTTAAACACCATGTTCTTGACAATATTTAAGATAGGTGTCATCATCCCAATTTATTACATTAATTTAAATCTAAATTCATCAGTCGTTCATCCACTCATAAGCTAACATAAAGAATTGGAAAAGGCGAGCATTAAGAACTGCAGAAGTTTGTGTTGCACAATACATTTTTACACGCAAATCTAAATTAGACTTAAAGCAGATTTTTCAATAGTCAAATAGTTATCAGACTAATTACGAACTGGTCTAATAAGCTGATATACTCTTTACTTTTTTCATATGGGGTCACCACCCCGTGTGTACGTGTAAAGGCATTAATTAGCCTTTTCAAATAAGCCTTCGTGGAATTTTATCTGACTGTTAGCGTTGCCTGTTGAAAAATCGGGACTTAAAGCGATACCTGCTGCCGTATATCAGTTTTTACATTAGATTAGTTGTGTTGTATACCGCTTTAAAATAGTTTTTCTCAACTAGCTTTTCTAATACTTTACTCACGGGACTTATTTGTCTACAACTTTATTCCCTCAAATTCCCTCAATCAAAACATAAAACCTGCAATCGAAAAGTTAGGGTCCCTGACGTTTCGTTCGTATTTTCGGGTTAAGCCAGCCAGTTCGTTTGTTTGTGGTGAATGCTTGTGGCCTCTCGGCCTCCGGTGAACCCGCCATGTCCCCGACTCACATGGCGCTGGAGGGCACCGTCAGGTTTTTAGTGGCCCACATTACCCCCAGCTGCCCCCGCGGCTGGCGGGAATAAGTAACAGCATTTCCTTGACTTTAAAAAAAGCCAGTTCGTTCGTACGAGCAACAGGGATGGCTAAATCCGAAATTACGGAGAGTAGTGGGGCGGTTTCGGTACCCGTGAAGTACAAAGCTTCGAATTGATATACTACATTATTTTTATTATTGCATTTTAGCGATTAACAATTAATTTAGGAAATGTTTAGTATTTTATTTTAATAAGCATCGGATGTTTTATAATCCGAACGGACGGCAGTCCAAACCGGTGAAAAGAAGGTATTTACGCGGGTAAATACCAAATTTCCACCCCAAATACGATTCAACTGTAACTCACAAGTTTTATAGTCCTGTCCTGTCAAAAAGTGGCGGGAATTATGACACTTTGGCGCTGTCACTATCACACCTGTCACTGACGCCGTTGGTGCCGTTATGGCATTTACCGTTGGCGACCATGTCCTTTGGCCTCGTCTTGTGTTTCGGCAGTTCGCAAATGCGTTCGGTGAGGGCGAGGAGTATGTTCCCGGGCACCCTCTGGTGCTCTTCCACCAGATTTTCGATAGCTGTTGCCACCTGTTGATAAAAAAAAAATGCTAAGTTTCGCAAACACTTCGCTTGAGAGAAAGATGATTTATCTCATCCCTCTATCTCTTACACACACACATCCAAGAAAATTAATTACTCGTCAGCTCTTGTGGTCTAATTGGGTCATTTCCTAAATGCGTGATACGCAGGATGGACACGTCCTGCTTGTCCTCTTCAGTCAAAGAAATTTTGTCTCAGTTGCTGATGTAGATGCCCAGTTTTTAACTGTCTAGTTTTTTTCTCTCTGTCTTGCACACTCAATAAACAAATCTCATCACCTTATGTTACAGTTTTCACGTCGTTAAGTTCGGGTCATAATCAATATTAGGATTCCCTAAGTGCGTTATAAGCTTGACGGGGAAGCCTCCATAGACCTGGGCTAAAGGCACTCCAGTGGCGACGTAGATACACTGATCTATACATTGAGTAACTAAGAAGATAAAAGTTACCTTCTCCAAGTTGTCAAGCGTTTGCCATCCTCAATCTATATTAAAGATTGTATAGGCTTTACGAAATGCGTAATGCGTTTCGGTATTGGTGTCTTAATCTTTATCTTGACCCCATATCTCTCTTTCTCTCTCTGTCACTAGCATACCTACACAAAATAGGGTAATTAAAATTTTTCTCACCTTCTGCTGTAACTGTTCCGTGGTCAAATTCGGATCATACTCAATAGGCTTTCCCAGGTGAGTAATAAGTTTCACAGGGAACCCTCCATAGACCGGAGCTAAAGGCACTCTAGTGGCCACGTAGATGCGCAGGCACAAGCCGCGCAGCCAGCCCACTGTGCGGAACGCCTCGCGCACGTTTTGAGTGAACATTGGCACAATCGGCTGGATTAAGAAGAACATACATTATCATTTAGGTGTCTTAATTAGAGTAATTTTATAAATTTAAATCAAATACTTGCATTAAACTGTTTTTAACTCTTCAAAACTGCTGGACTTATTGTTATGCAATTGTACGTTAATTCAGCAGATCAGAGAGCTCGTCGTAAACACCATTCGATCGTCAAAGTGCAATTTATATTATAAACACTGAAGCAAAGGTGATTTATATGAGTCACCTTTACAAATAAATCCATTTGTGTTTAGGAATTTGTGATTTAAATCATTAATAAGAGTTCTTACATAATTACATTAATAAGAGTTACACATAAAAAATTCTTACAGGCCTACGCGCACTTACGCTTTATAGGCCTTCAACTTCAGAAGTAAACATCCACTTACCACTTTAGCACCTGCTAAAGTGCTGTGGTCGCCGAACTGCGCCTCGAACACGCCGCCCGGCGAGATGGCGAGCGGGTTGCACCTTGCCCAGGGCCACGCACTAGCTACTCACCACTTTGGCCTCCTGAGCGACTTTAGCGAAGCCCATCCTCGACTTCCAGTTTAGCCTGTAGTAGTGGTCGCCGAACTGCGCCTCGTACACGCCGCCCGGCGAGATGGCGAGCGGGTTGCCGGCGCGCAGCACGCCCGCGCACGTCTGCACCGTGCCGGGGATCACGCACAGCCCCTCGAGAAGGGCCGCCCAGCCTGGAAGGTGAGAATTTGTTATAATAGTCAAAGATAATGGAATTATCTTTGTAATAGTGTTTCTCTGCAGTGTCAACCTAGTAAGATATTTGCAGCGCGGCGTACGCGTTAGGATAGCAGTAGCAAATGTCAAGAGGCATTGCCAATGTCTCGGTGGCCGAGTGGTAGAGGCACATGGGCCGAATTCCCATCGACGCGGATCCTTGCCACAGATAGTTGATTTTTTTCTACTGCAAAAATAATATCATTAGTTTGCTAGAATGCTTATCACGAAAAATCATGAAATCAACCTAGAAATTTGAAAACTGGAGTGAACAGGCATCTTCTAGGCAAGGTCGCTCCATTCGATTTTGTGGGATATCGCAAGCTTTAAGGTGACGCTTTAGAACATCTTTATAGCGTAGGTACATGTACTATGAATGTAGGTACGTATACTATGTAGGTAGACGATCTCTCACCAGGAATCTTGAAGAGGAATCTATCGGCGACTGTGTGGACCATCCGTCGTCTGAACAGCAGCATCCTCGCAGTGAAGTAATACATATCGATGGGCAGCGCTCCATGGTAGTATATCAGCAGGAAAGGACCTTCGGGGACATTTTCTAAGCCTCGAATCTCGTAACCTGGGGGTGAGGATAATTTAAAGTTAGCAATCCGGAATAAAAATGCAGAAGAGAATTTCAGAATGCTTAGCTCAAGGGTGTTTAATGTTACATTAGAGAAGACTAAGGGAGTGACTGTTTCGCGGACACCATGCCAGACAATAGAAGTTTTATTGTTACAACTGTCTAGAGTCCGCGAATGATTTAACGTCGTTTTTCGAAGCACGGTGCTTTGGATAGAGGGAATTTTTTAAACCGGCTACCACTTTGAACGGTTTTAAACAACTATATATGTCAAATGTGGCAATGGATACATTCTTTTTACTACTTATGAAAAGGAACACAAGATAAAAACGAAATTGTCCGCTAAAATAGATAGCAAGGCAGATTTAAATGGTATAGTAGCATGTCAAAAAGAAGTAAGCTTAAGCTTTACCATGCCATAGCCATCCGTGCGCGTCCCATAACGCACAGACTGCTATTCGAGCTGCTTGCCTCCAATCGTTTTGTACACCATCAACAATTCGTAATCTGAAAGAAATGAAATAACAGTTTATTCGGCAAACCAACTTATTATGTCTAGAAAGAGATAAAGGGATGATAACTCAAACCTGATTGCCTCATCATCATCATCATCAGCCTATATACGTCCCACTGCTGGGCACAGGCCTCACCTAGACTATGAGGTGGTGCGAGCCATACTCACCACGCGGGCTCAGTGCGTATTGGTGGAGGGGTGTGTGTAAGGTCAGCGCTTTGGTAGTGATACCAAAAGTTATGCAACCTACGGCGCGGTCATGTTTGGGATGGGTGACCATTCTGACCATAAAAGTGACGTCTATTTACAAGCATCTCCGTGCTTCGGAAGGCACGTTAAGCTGTTGGTCCCGGTTATTATCGATAGATATTAGTCGTTAAGCCTGGTCGGAGGCCCTCGGGCGGCTTAATAACATCTGACAGTAAGGTTGGTCACTTACCTTACACACACCTCTCCACCAATCCGCACTGATTGCCTCATTCATCACTTTTTTATCATCCATTGCTTTACAATAAACTTTCACCTTTTGTTAAAGGTGCTGGTGATGGTGACGTTTTACATGGCTTAAATCAAAATTATCTTAATAATCATGTCAAGTCGTCATTTTAGTTACTCTAAAATAAAGCATGATTTTGAACACTGGCTAAAAAATTATTTTACTGGATTACCTACACTAATAATTTTTAAGTCACTAAATAACTTTTAAGTCAAACAAAAATTACCAATGTAATTTTTGTTCTCATGTAAGTGGCACTTTCCTTTTTTGAGAATAAATTCTTTAACCCGGTTTCTGACATTATACCGGATTCCGCTGAAACAGCTGGTTGCTGGGCTGTTTTCAGTCATAACCGTATCTTGAAAAACTTCAAATATAGGGATCTAACATCAAGAAAGAAAATTACATTGCTGATGTATATTAACATGATGATGACGGCCGACAGCAGGAAGGTCACGATCACAGGAGCCATTAACCAAGTCAGCCTTATGAGTTTTTCTGACATGGCATAGCTCAGTTGCATAGATTTGGGAAGAACTTTTAGTATCATTTAGCATCAATTAAGCTTACCTGTATAGCCTATATAGATAGAATATGATACTGCTGATGTATATGAGTATGATGATGACGGCCGGCAGCAGGAAGGTCACGATCACAGGCGTGAGGAACCAGGTCAGCCATAAACTGTATTCCGCATCCACATACTCCACTGTAACAAAATAAACGTTGTCAATATGTATGGTTATGTATAAATGTTTAATCGGTTAGTAGCAGCCTAAAACTCTGAATAGCAGCGCTACTGTTAAGCGCAATATCACACCTTAATTAATGGGGGACCTGAATGCAAAATCTAGCCTTTTTACGGCAACGCTGTTTGCTAGACCCTAAGCACTCGTGCAGACGATGCCGCCACCGCACCGCCGCCGCGCAGCCAGCGCGCTGTTCAAAGTATATTTTACCGTTCAATGATACCGTGGCATACATTGCTGGTTAGTGTAGTGCTTAGTTTCAAATGCAATCTCCGTAATCAGCAATGTATATTCAACGGTATCATGCGACAGTAAAATACGCTTCGACAGCGCGGCGGCGGCTTCGCGTGCACGAACTCTAAGGGTACACACCGGCGCGGAGCGAGGGTGCTGGGCGGAGAATCATTATATGGCGGAGTGCTGTTGCGTACTGTGTCAAGCGGAGCGGAGTTCCTGGCTATTTTTTACAGAGTGCCGCGAGTCAACTTCCCCGCTCTGCTTACCGGTTTTGTATGTTTTTTTTACTGGCACGCAACACCTTATCCACTGAGGAGGAGCGGAGATTTTGTGCCATCCTATTGGTTATATCTCCGTTGTTGGAATGGCACCCTCAACCTCGTAGGCGGTTGCTAGCTTATTGCCTATTGTTAGTAATTTTATTTCAAAAGCATTCGATTGATACGAATAACTGATAAGCTAAAAAACACGCATAGGTTGGTCAACTCATAAACATAAAAAATAATGTAAATTCAGCTTGAATTATTCTTATCGTCATCAAATGCATCCGTAAAATGCATTGACAATGAAATTGATTACAACTTATCACGTCTTTAACATACATATAAATAATTATCCATAGACTAACTCGTTATCGTTATAAAAATAACGTCCGTTTGGCGTTGCGAGCGCAATCGTGCGCATCCGGGTGAGTATCTCTGTGTCTATGGTCTGTCTGGTGTCTCTCCGAGAATACCATGTCCATTAGATATACTCAAACTAATGTAATTAATATTTTATTGGGCTTTGTTTCCACAGTCTACTAAAAAAAGTCATAGTCATTCATCATTACTTTTTTAGTAGGTTTTGAATGTGGCCAGTATTGCCACTGTGGTGACTTGAGTTGGTCAGTATTCGCGCATTAAAGGCACTACCTAGTTATATAAGTAATAAGGTGTATAAGTGCTAGAGCTAGAGCTAGAGCTGGCTTAATCACCGACCTTTGTTTACATATTAATAAAGTGACTAATTCGTGTGACTTAAATACTTTTATCTAGTATGCTGTTGACCGTCTGCACCCTGTTATTGATTTATCTCGTCTCTCACGCCTGCATCACGCGTGATTTAAACAAATGTACTTATCGTAGGTCTTAATTACCTCTAGTGTCAGTGTTAGCTAGATAAACAGGTAGAGTAAAAATGTTTTCGTAGCGATGAATGTCTGAGTACGGTAGCCATGTTTGTGGAAATTTCAAGGATTTTTTTTATCGCATCCACAACTTTTGAAAAACGTTGGCCTTCAGCAAACAATAGCTTTGAATCCTGATATTCTGTTTGATTTGATTCTGACTTCTGACACCTTTACACCTGAAACCGCACTGGTCAGAATTATTTTTTTATGTTCCTAGATCCCTATTAGTACAGTATTATGTCATAATGTCTTTATCACGCACGTTGTATGACCATCAAGCTAAGAAGATAACTCTCAGAATCTCGACTTGCATAATAAATTGACTGCGTTGCTATTCATCATACTAAATTCTAATGATTAGAATTATGTCACTTCAGTTATATATACATCCGGGATTTTATCTCATACAGTCATTTGGACCGTCTGTTGCAACGACACTGACCCTAAGTTCAATTCCCGACTCCGATCACGCGGGGCACACATCTTTATCATCCGCTAAGCAGTGCCAAACTAATTACAATTTGTTTACGATTATTTTTGTAAAGAGGTTAGGCTAATTACGGCTTATTAATTAATTACTATTCTCTTAAAATAAACTGTGGGTTAATTACTTAGTAAACGTGTTAGATACATGCAATAAGTATACCTACCTAATTTAAATGTAAGTTTTTAGAGTGTAATTTGTTTTTTGAAGTGAAAACTTCTTTAGCGGCGTTGAGCACTTTTGTGGCATGGGTAGAAACTGTGAAACTCGCGTCAGGTCACGTGATGCTGATCGAAAAACCGTAAGACGGTTGTTAAGTTTTCACTTCTGCCGGCACTCCTGGAGTGCAACCCGTGTTAGTTTTTTTTTCAATCACAACTTCTACGTCATGGTAATACAATAGCAGGGTACAGCAGGACATGATTCCACAGCATATTACGCACGACTTTATAGATCCAAATTACACGTTTCGAAAAGATACGTTCAAAGATAATTTAGGGAGACAAAAAGAGTTTGCGTATTGATGTAATGTCATTTACCTCTAGTATTGCCTGGTGATTAGACTAAAGTATTCTTAAGCATAGCTATTGCCAATTTGAATTTAAAATGAGGCGTGAGGTATTTTTAAGGAGCAGGATAGGTTTATCACGTTTTGCATCTAGAACCAGCAATTATAGGTCAGTAATATCAAATCAGTCAGAGCGTAAGTTTATCCTTTCCACAGATTACGAGTCATAAAAGATGTTTCATAATAATGACTAGAGATAGCTTCTAACACCACTGTTCAACTTGACTCGTGCGGTCCGGAGATTGCATAGAGTGCGTAAGTAAGACTTTACGAACGTACATAATGTTTAGATAGATAGATAGAAATACTTTTATTAAACATTAAACACGGAAAAAATACAAGAAATAAAAGAATATAAAATTGAATTGCTGTTCGTTAGTCTCGCTAAAAGTCGAGAACGGCTGATCCGATTTCAATAATTTTAGTCTTCAAATATTCGTGGAAGTCCAGGGAAGGTTTACAAGATATGAACGTCTGCATGGTCCAATAGTTATTAATAAATATTTACCAATAAATAAATAAAATGTGGAAGTTAGTCGAAAGCTGTCTATAGCTTCATATTTTAATGCAAAAAGAGTACTCCAGACGTGGCAAAGAAATAATATAACAGATTCATGTTGACAAATTGTAACGACACCACCAGTATAAGTGATACTTTGAGCAAAAAAAAATAGTTTGGATATTTTGATTTGCCTATAGTCGCCGCCAAATTGAAATTAAACTTGTATCCGAAAGATGATTGTTTAATAAGTATTTAAAAGTTTGGTGCATTGAATTAAGCATACAAACATTTGCTTCTTACTGATAAAATAAATGTGCCTAGCTCAAAATCCTAAAATTAATCGTTCACATTGACTTTCACACACGCTCACTCACTCTGTCACACACACACACTCACACATTCACTCACACACAAACTTAATGTAAGTCTAGATTAAGATGTTACAAGTTTTAATGTAAGCTGGTTTTCATACTGAATGTTTTCCATATGGCCTGTTTAGTACACCTCTAATAATATGTAACATTAATGTGTGGGATTCGCTGTAGTCTAAAATACAGGACGAAAGTCCTAGTTTAGAAAGCAGAAGTTATGTACGTTTTTAGTAACTAATTATTATACAGGGTGAAATTTTAGTGGTTGTTTTCCCGCAGTGAATTAATTCTATATCAGTAGATAAATCGATTGTTTAAGTTATCTCTTATATATAAAAATGAATTGCTGTTTGTTAGTCTCGCTAAAATTTGAAAACGGCTGAACCGATTTGAATAATTTTAGTCTCTAAATATCTGTGGAAGTCCAGGGATAGTTTAAAAGGTTAGAAATTTAAAAAAAAACAACGGGCAGGACATCGTCTGGTCCACTAGTTTTTAAATAAAATCAACAAAATTTTTCAACATTATGTATGGGCGGGCGCGTTTCATGGAGCGCTTGCAGTATGGAGAACCAAAAAAGAACCTATTTAAAAATAAAAAGAACTACCATGATTCGATATTATTACAGAAAGTAATTCGTTCCGCAGCGGGAAAACATCCACTAAAATTTAACCTTGTATGTAAAAAATTGTGTAAACCATTTTAAACCTTTTATATAGAAATAAAATTTTATTTATTTATTTGTGATTTTTGTGATTATTGCTCTATGGATTTTGTCGGAAATAAAAGTATTTAATTTATTTATTTTTTATTTAAGAAGAAGAAGAAATATTTATATGGCACATATTACAATACAATATAGTGAAAATTAAAACTAAAACTAAGCAAACCAAAAAGAAAATGAATGTAATAGAATGACCAAATTGGTCCCCACTCACACACTTATTTCACTTGTCACGGTCACTCCCTCCAGACACGAACTCGATTGAACCCTATGGAATCGTCCACCCTGTTATCAAATCCGGTCTAAAGTTGAGAGCACAAAAATATTCCTATTGTTCATGAAGTGAACTGGTGTCTCTGATAATTTTAATTGCCAATTACACTTGGGGCTGTCTAGACGACGCTTAGACTTCGATAACAAATTAAGGTTACTTAATCTGGAGCGATGTGTCATTCTGTTACCTATGCGTAGATGACACAGAGGAAGGTGTGACCAATCTAAGGCTACAAATGTCATCTATACTTAATTTTATAAAGAGGAAAGATGTGATTGTTTGTTTGCATTAAACAGGCTGTAAAACTACTAGACCGATTTAAAAAATGTTTTACCATTAGCGGCCGCCCACGACATCATCCGCGTGGACTTTAGTTTTTTTTTACTTTAATACAAACTTGCCCCTATTTTGCACCCTAAGCGTTGCAATTTATCAAAATCCTTTCTTATAGGATGCCTACTTTATTGTATCGGTTTAAAATTAACAATTTGGTAGTGGGTAGTGGTTTGGTTAGTGAGTTGATAACTTGGGGTAGAATTTATCAAAATTCTTTCTTAGCGGATGTTTACGTCATATTAACATGTACCTGCATGCCAAATTTCAACCCGATCCGTCCACAAGCTTGGGCTGTGCGTTGATAGATCACTATGTCAGTGAGTCAGTCAGTCACCTTTGAGTTGTATATATATATTAGAATCCTACATTATTCCTGGTATATATGACATATTTTACTTAATTTATTAGAGAACCGAATTCCACGCATGTAAAGCCGCTGGCGAGAAGTTAGAAAAATCTATATATATATATAAAAGAAAGTGGTGTTAGTTACACTATTTATAACTCAAGAACGGATGAACCGATTTGGCTGAAAATTGGTGGAGAGGTAGCTTAGAACCAGGAAACGGACATAGGATACTTTTTATCCCGTTCGACCGCGATTTCGAAAACAAAGGCATTCCACGCGGACGAAGTCGCGGGGGCCACTAGTAAAAAGATAAAACTAAGTTTAAATCTTCAAACACCGACAGAGTCCTTACTCTCACTCCTAACTCACATCTCATCACTCGGCGCCATTTTTAAATTAATTTTATTGTTTTGTTTCTCTGTCTTCTCTCTTCTTTTCTCCGAATCTTTTTTTTCTGAATAAATACTATTTTATCTTATCTAACTTCGCGAAATGCATTATTTATAATTTTACATTGCCTATTTATTACGATTGAAATAGTTTTATAACTAGTTTTAAATGAGACTCCACGTGCTTTCAAACTGCGATCTCAAAGCATACTTAAAACGGGTATATCCTAATAACACCGTAATTAGTGTCACCCTCGGGTAAAAGAAATAATACTCGATAGTTAGAGATAGTACGAATTACTATGTAAATGTGGCATAATCATTGGTTGGCCAAGGACAAGTCTATCCCGGTCTGTTCTCACCGGAGCGCGGAGGCTATTAAAATGTTTGAGCGATGTCAGGTTCCTGACCGTGTCCGAAATTCAACTGTTGTGAGGTCACCCTACATTATTATTTCTAAATCATAACCCTTGCTTTGCTGTCGGGGAAAATAATGAATACCTAATCATTAACGCACCAGAAAGATATAAAAAAATAGCAACATCAGCAACATGTAACGTGTGGGAATGTATAATTTTATAGCTAAGAACAATTCTGTCTAGAGAACTTGTTACGTTCGGCTAAAGGTATGATTGATTACAGATTAAACATTTCGACAAACGTAAAAGATTAATGTCATCCAGACAAAAAATCGCTAACTAATGCAACAGCCGCCGAATATGCAAAAACTTTTAAGTTTATTTTTTTCGATATTCAAAATTATTTATTGTTTTCAAATATGTACACAGCTTTACAGTAGTTGGAGACTCCTTTTAAGCATAACAATGCCTGTGCCAGGAGACTCCGCTCTTTATAAATGTAAGTAATCAATGAAAGAGATAATGAGATGAATGTTATGACCACAATTAAACCGCAAAACAACCATTTTGGAAACCACCAGTGGAAATCAATTATATAGGTCAAATACAAAAACAATTCAAAATCAATTTACACGTCATAAATTGAATCTTGAAGTTTCTATTCTGTTCTCTTTACAAAATTCAAGTGTAGTTAGTAAGGGCGAGTTCACATACAACGTGCGTTTTTACAGGATCCGTTTTAACGAATCCGTCGCTACCAATATTCAACTAGAAGCATTGGCAATGCCCAATTGCAAAATCCGTGGCTGAATTAGTAAATTACGTGTCAATTGTGTTATTAATCAGAAGGACAACTTATGTTTCGAGACAATTTCGAGACAATGTACATAAAGGAAATCTGTTTGTTTGTGTTCTCCAATCAAAAGTGGAAAAAAACGAGCTGAAGTAAATATCAGGCAAACTCATCAGGCAAGAATTATGAACAAATTGTATCAACCTACTTGCCATAAACAGATATAAAAGATTAATGTTTATAATATGTGTATTGTGATATTTAATAATTTACTTAGGACTTTAGATTAATTAATGACTTTAATGCATTTAAAACAAAGCTGACAAAATGGTTATTGCACCACAGCTTTTACAGTATTCAAGAATGTATTGAAATATAAATAAAAAATCAAATTGTAATATTATGTCCATGACTGTCCTGTATAATTATATGTATGATATTTGTTATTTACTACTATATATTTGCACGCTATTATAAGGCTGAATGCACGGGTCTCACGCTATCTTTGTCAACTGATGTATTTGATTACTGTATTCTTGCAAATAAAACATTTGATTTAATTTGAACTGACTGAAAATAATTGTTGATCTTTACATGCTACTTTGTTTCAGATATTAAGCGGGCGCTGTAAAAAATATAAATGTCTTTATTAGTGGCTAAATATTTTCACGTGGCTTGGTTATAAAAAACAGAAGTTTTATCACGTGTCCGTTTAAAAATTCTGTGGCTGTACTTATAGTATTTCGACTAGAATAGTTTATTTCTTTATTTGGACACATATACACATATACATATTCTAGGTGAGCTCGCTCCATCGTAGACTCAGTCTTTGCCTCGTTGGGCTTAGTCTTGTGTCAAGAGCAAACCTATCCCAAAAAAAAATAATTAAAAAACATATACACACGCTAATAGCAAGGACGTTTAAACGGACCAGTCAAACGGATTGCTGCATATTATGTTGGATAGGCATTTACTACTGGATCCGGAATACTGTATTAATAATAATAATACATCATTACTTTCGCTTTTCTATTAATGTATAGAGACGTTGAAAATAAAAAGATAAGAATACATGCAATAAAAAATTAAATTAAACATTGTCATTGATTAATTAAGAACGAAATAAATACATTAATAAGTTTCAACAAAAATAAATAAATCATGATTTCGAAAGTAAAAGAAAAAATTTACATACATTCGTTAATGAGTAATGACATACATGTTTAAACGGACCTATAAAACGGACGATATGTGTGAACGCGCCCTAATGGAACCAGAATTACGAGGGTGGATTGAAAAGTTCGCGGCCTCAGCAAGAAAACAATACTAAATATAGGCAAAAGTAATTTTATTTTTCCACGTAATCTCCACTTAACTCTACGTACTTCTTCAATCTGGTTTCCAACGCCTGTATGCCGGTCATAAAAAAAGTTTCTTCAAGGCCTTCAAAAAAGTCACCCGCCGCAGCTTCGACCTCCTCATTTGATGAAAATTTTTGACCTCCAAGGTGTTTTTTTAGGTTTGGGAATAAATGAAAGTCTGAAGGTGCCAAATCAGGGGAATAGGCGGGATGGGGCAGTAATTCAAAGCCACAATCACGAATTTGAGCCATAGATTCAACAGACGTGTGAACGCGTGCATTATCCTGATGGAACAACACTTTCTTGCTGAGTAATCCTGGCCTTTTCTCTTTGATTGTTTCACGCAAGTGACGTAAGAGGGTGCAGTAGTAGAAGCCGAGTTTATAGTTTCACCTTTTGCAAGGTAGTCCACCATGATGACACCCTTTGCATCCCAAAAAACTGACACCATCACCTTGCCAGCTGACAAAATTGTTGAAACTGCGTTACGCTCCGCTCACGTTCCGCGCTCACAATGAGAGCGAGTGAGAGGCACGCGTCCCTTCGACTCGGGCATGGTTAGCCCGCCTAAGAGCGAGTAAGACAGACATAAAAAGTGAAAGGCACGCGTCCCTTCCACTCGAGCACAGTTAACCCGCCTAAGAGCGAGAGAGAGGGAGTGAGAGAGATAGGCATACACACCGGTTCATGTTATACGAATGAATATTCACATTAAAATTATTTTACCACTCAAAGTCGTTGTCACGTAAAACTTTCGCCCGTATACCGACTTTACAGGCAACCAATTTTTTGGAGTCGGTTCATTAGGATTTTTCCACTGCTTGGATTGCTGTTTTGACTCTGGGGTGTAGTGGTGTACCCAAGTTTCATCCATGGTTACAAATCTGGCCAAAAAATCATGTGGATCAGCCTCAAACATTTCCAAACAGTCGCGAGAAATCATGAGGCGTATTCGTTTTTGTTCGACTGAAAGCAATCTGGGTACCCACCGCGCAGAAAACCTTAGAAAATCCAAATTCATTGACTATGATGTTTTGTGTTCGCTCATACGAGATGCCAATAGTGTCTGCAATCTCCCTGATGGTCAATCTCCGATCTGTCAATATCAGATCACAGATTTTCCCGATGTTTTCTTCAGTCGTAGACGTCATAGGCCGGCCAGAGCGAGGGTCATCTTCAATACTCTCTCGTCCGCGTTTAAATTCAGCAACCCACTTTTTTACCGTCGTATACGATGGAGCAGATTCCCCCAATGTTGTTGACATATCTTCTCTTTTGGAGTTAGTTTTTTTTAAACAGGTATTTGATGACCGCACGTTGCTCAATTTTCTCCATTCTTCAAAAACGCTGCACAAAGGCTCACAAAATTCAGTTTTTTTTATTGACAGTTAATGCTATTGCGATAAAATTTCACAATTTGACAATCAGAGAGTAAACCTATCGAATGAGATCAGTTACATTAAAATAGTTCAAGTATTTATGTGTTAGGCCGCGAACTTTTCAATCCACCCTCGTTATACCCTCGTAACTCGTAACAAGATATGTATATTATAAACACACATACTTTACACATGCTAGAAACGGCGATAGTACGGCTTTATTCTGTACTAGTGACCACCTGCGACTTCGATCGCGTGTATCTAAGTAATATAATATAATAGTAATACATATAGTATTATATAATTGTAGCCTAAGTGTTATCTGATGTATAAGGTAGATTTTTTTAAAATTTCATTGAAATTCATACAGAAGTTTTTACGTGTAAAAGAAAAAACATTTATACATCTAAACTTACACGTTTATAGATTATAACACTAGCGGCCCCGCCCGCGTCTTCGTCCGCGCAAACATTGGATCTTTCCTCCTTCCTGTTTTATCTCAAGAGAGCATTTAATCGGGTTAAAAAGTTACCAAAGTTTAAAAAGTTAAAAAGTTTACCAAATTTCATTTAAATCCGTTCAATAGTTTCAGCGTGATTGACGAAAAAACATCAAAACAAAAAACCTTTCGCATTTAAAATATAAGTGTGAAGTCGATATCCGTAGCTTCCAAATAAAGTATTATGTTCCAAATAAAACTATTACGAGTATTTGTCACTATATAATTTTCAACTTATTTTTTAAATAATACTAACATAGTTTTAAGTCATCTGTTACTGTAACACAATATAGATTTTTAGTCCGAAATAAAAGATTTTTAATTCAAATCAAATTATGAACCTGACTCTGCGATAGAAAAGGAAAGCTAGAGTCGACTTGAAAAACTGGTATGGTAGGTATCAGTTTGACATAACAACAAAGATTGGGCACTTATGAAATTTCATAATTTCCCCGATAACCCATTAAGAATATTTTGTTTAATAATTGATAACCCACGTGTTTACAGCGTGCTTCATTTCTTGTTATCATAACCATTATTTCAATGAAATAAAAAAAAGGTTATGAAAATGTATTGTGTATTCGGCAAATCAATGAAGAGTTCTACATACACACCTAGATCCAAGTAACTAGAATTATACCTATATCATTTCTTTTTATATATATTACTAGCGGACCCAAAGACGTCGTGCTGCCCATTGCTTTTTTTTAAATTTTCTTATCTTTTAAACAATTCCTGGACTTTTACGAATATTTCTAGACTAAATTACTTAAATCGGTTCAGTCGTTATAGAGTTTTAGCAACGCTAACGAACAGCAACTTAATTTTAAAAATTTAGACTAGCGGACCCGCAGTTCAAACCTTCCCTAAACTTCCACAAATATTTCAAGACTAAAATTACTCAAATCGGTTCAGCGGTATTTATAAATTCTATATCTAAGAAATAAATTCTACAGCTAAGACGCATCCAATGACACCTTTGTCAAAATATGATAAAGGGTTTAGGAGTTATGAGGGAACGTATGAACATACAAACATACATAGGTACAGGTCAAAATCATAACCCTCCTATTAGCTTCGCCGTATTCAGTTAAAAATAGGAATACGAGAAAAAAATTGTCAGTGCGAAGCAGGGACTACCGGCCGCTAGTTCACTGTAATTTTCTCGTTTTTCGTAGAGATAACTATAAAGTACCTCGTTTTTTCCTTAACAAAAAACGTAAATTATAGAACGTAGATATTATGACCGTTTTCTAGTCTTTGTCGAGCAAATTCACTGATGAGCATGTTAAAACTTTATTACTACTTACATTACATAATATACAATGTGGACATCTTATACTTGTTGACGATGACGCACATTAAAAGCAATTTCCTTACATCAAATGCTAAAAACTTTATTACTACTTACATAATATACAATGTGGACATCTTATACTTGTTGACGATGACGCACATTAAAAGCAATTTCCTTACATCAAATGCTATTATAGGAAAGTTAAATAAATATTGAAAACATCACAATTTTGTTGTCGTGTTTAACCTAACGGGAAAATGCCAAGTGCATTTACAAAAACTGACTTTCCACTTAAAACCCCCGAATATCATCAGCCTACATACGTCCCGCTGGGCACAGGCCTCACCTCAACTATGAGGTGGTGCGAGCCTTATTCCACCACGCGGGCTCAGTGCGGATTGGTGGTGGGTGTGTGTAAGGTAAGTGGCCAACGTTACTGTCAGATGATATTAAGCCGCCCGAGGGCCTCCGGAAACAGCTGGTGAGCTTCAACAGTTGGACGAATGTTTATCAGCTATAGCTAAGAACTACCGTCATTAAATTATCTTTCGAATAAAACAAACCGCACTGAAATCGGTCCATCGGTTCTGGAGCTACGATGCCACGGACGGACACACACAAAAACAAACACACATACACACACACAAACAGACATAGGAATCAAACTTATACCCAGGGGCGCGCATTAAGCTGCAGATGTTCGAGTACCGTTATATGTTTACAACATAGCGAAGGATGTGACAGAGATGGATATCCAAAGTTACATAAAGAGCAAGACTGAAATTCATGTTGAGTTGGAAAAAATGAATATGAAAAGTACAAAACAGTATGATGCTTATAAAGTCTTCGTTCCCAACAGTGAATTGTCAGTCTTCTTGCAGGATGAATTCTGGCCGGAAGGCGTTGCTTACAGAAAATTCGTTGATTTCAGGAAAAGATACCGGGGTGATCAAATGCATAACTCTAATAAGACTCAAGTATGAAACCTGGTACATCTAAATTAATCAGTTTTAATTGTAAAAACGTGCACCGATCGATTGATTGTGTGAAGTGTTTATGCCGAGATGCTGATATTATTGCCTTGCAAGAAACGTGGCTATTACCACACGACTTGCCAACACTAGGAACAATAGATGAAAACTTCGCATTTACCGGAAAATCTGCAGTGGACACCTCTAAAGGAATACTTAGGGGGAGGCCGTACGGAGGAGTGGCACTATTGTGGCGGAAGTCAGCGTTCCCATGTGTTTCGGTGATTGAATGTCATAGTGTGCGGCTAACGGCTATTCGCATCCTAATTGATGGTGGCCGGTCCGTGTTAATTATTTCTGTGTATATGCCTACTGATACGGCAGAGAACCTCACAGAATTCACGGATTGTATGAGTGAAATAAGTGCATTGGTGGAGGTGAGCAATAGTGAATCGGTTTATGTACTCGGGGACTTCAACGCACATCCCGGTGAGCAGTTTTCGCATGAACTTATAAACTTTTGTAACGACCAGTTGTGGTCGTGTGTTGACCTTGATCTCTTACCTAGCGATACCTATACCTATGTCAGTGAAGCTCACGGCTGCCGTCGGTGGTTAGACCATTGCATTGTAACTAAGGCAGCTCGGCAATCTGTTGTTAATGTGTCGGTCTTAAACCAAGATGTTTATTGGTCAGATCACTATCCCCTTTGTATTGAGTGCGATATAATTAAATGTCTGCATAAACTCGTGACCCCAGTAAAATCTTATAGCAATGTTAGGTGGGGCGTTAGAGATGAGAGCCAGGTTCGAAAATATACTGAAGCTTGTAATGCTAGATTACGTCTAATAGACTTTCCTGAAGAATTTCGTGACTGTGCTGATAAAAAATGTTGTAATGTAGACCACAAATTAAAAATATCTGCTTTGTACCAAGATATTGTATGTGCACTAAAAGAGTCAGCTAAGGGTAGCTATAATGAACAGAAGCGTAAGAAATATAAGTGTAAGCCTGGATGGAATAAACATGTAAGTGACGCACATAGGGAGGCTCGGTTTTGGTATCGGTCTTGGTTACAATACGGCAGACCTAGTTATGGTTTTATTTATAATAAAATGCGGGACTCTAAAAGATACTTTAAAGCTAAAGTAAAGTATATACAGAACAATGAGAGTCAGATTAAATTAGATATAATCGCTCAAAATCACCGCACTAACAACTTTAAAGAGTTTTGGAAAAACACCAATAGACTGAATCCGAAGCTGAGCATCCCCGCGAGCGTAGCAGGAAAGTCTGATCCTACCGAGATAGCAAATGCCTTTGGCAATCACTTTAAAGTGGTGCCAGATGGTGGGGGTCAGTGTAAGTTAGCGATGTTCGATGCTGAGAGCAGCGTAGGTAACTTAACCGTTAGATTTACGGCGCGAGAGGTAGACTCTATAATCAGAGGAATGACAAGAGGTAAGTCTCCTGGTCACGATGAGCTCAGCATCGAGCATTTAAAATACGCTGGAGTGCACTTGCCTCGAGTTCTCTCCTTATTGTTTAATCTTTGTGTGAGTCACTGTTTCCTGCCTGAAGATGTGATGTTTACTGTGGTAGTTCCAGTAATAAAGAATAAGACGGGGGATACCTCCGACTTGTCCAACTACAGGCCTATATCCTTAGCTACCATTATAGCTAAGGTGCTGGATGGGTTGCTTGATAGAAGATTGGGTGAGCATATTCAGACACATGATGCTCAGTTTGGTTTTAAACCAGGTCTCTCCACAGAAAGTGCCATCTTCTGTCTCAAGCAGACTGTCCAGTATTACACCGCTAGAAAGACTCCGGTATATGCCTGTTTTTTGGACCTGTCGAAGGCGTTCGATTTGGTTTCATACAATTTATTGTGGAGTAAGTTGCAATCTGAAACTACTGTACCTACTGAATTAACATCTTTATTCAAGTATTGGTATGACAATCAGAGGAACTGCGTAAGGTGGAGAGACTCGAAGTCAGACGTGTATGGGTTGCAATGTGGGGTGAGGCAGGGGGGGTTGAGCTCACCCAAGCTTTTCAACTTGTACATGAATGGTCTGATCGAGGAGCTCAGTAGCACCTACCTAGGATGTCATGTGGGTGGTCTTTGTGTTAATAACATTAGTTATGCTGATGATATGGTGCTGCTGAGCCCTTCGATCGGAGCATTAAGGAAACTAGTGGGCATATGCGAAAAATATGCAGTGGCTCATGGGCTCAGATATAACGCACGTAAAAGTGAATTCATGGTGTTCCAAGCGGGTGCGACTGGTAATCCAAGAAGTGTTCCCTCTGTTACTCTGGGAGGAGTAGAATTAAATAGAGTTGACCGCTTTAAATACCTGGGCCACTGGGTCACTGACAATCTGTCAGACTCCATGGATATGGAAAGAGAGCGCAGGGCGTTGTGTGTTCGCTGTAATATGCTGTTCCGCAGATTTGCACGGTGTAGTAGACAAGTGAAATTGACTCTTTTTAAATCTTATTGTCAATCATTCTACACGTGTAGTCTGTGGGTGTGCTTTACGCAGAGGACATACAGCGCCCTTCGTGTACAATATAACAACGCGTTCAGGATGTTGTTCGGCCTGCCCCGACACTGCAGCGCTTCGTCCATGTTTGCGGCAGCGCACATGGATAGTTTTTATTCAATTATCCGCAAGCGCTGCGCCTCGCTGTGGGCTCGTGTGCGGGGCAGCTCGAACGGCATCGTGAGTGTGCTGGCGGACCGCTGGGACTCCCCGTTGATGCGGCGATGGCTGCATCTTCATTCCCCAGCTACTAACTATGAATGCCTGTAGTAGCACAGAAGTCAGCCCCCTACTAAATGTTATTTTATTATGTTTTATTTTTGTAAATTAAATTGTTTTATTGTTTTACTAACATTAGGATAAGAACACCTTGTTACTAACACTTATGGATGCAAATCTGAAATAAATGATTTATTATTATTATTATTATTATTAAATTTTTATTTAAGTAAGCACATACAAATTTTGAGTAACAGCTCTGGGAAATGAAGGCGTTACACCATCAAAACAAAAAATGACTTACCAGGTTTTCTTGATCTGTGCAATTTATGTTCTTTAATTGATGATTTTATTTACCACCACAGGCATTAAGGAAATGAATGAATAAATTCATAATGACATATCATTTAACTGATACCCAAAGCGACTTTGAGAACAGTCGTTGATAATTGTTATTTTGTGCGCGTAACTTTTCAAGACAAACACTAGAATTGCCATCACAAACGGTACACTGCAGTTTCTCCATCGTTTCGAATGCAAAACAAAACTTACAAACACATTCCTAAACTTGGAGGCACCTAATAACCGAATCTTGAGTAAATTACAATATTCTAAACACTCGCGAAGATGAAGTCGAAAGCAACTACATACATAGAAAAAAAATGGCCGGCGAAAAATTTATTTAAAAACAATTTTTGCATTACTTTTATACAAAAAATCATACTAGCGCAACTTAATTTCACAAGAAAATGCTTAGGATTTAAAATTATAAAATTATCATTCATTTTGATAAATAATTCATTTGTGAAGTTTTATTTAATAAAAGTAAGAAAATTCTAGGCGCAGGAAACAGCTGCAGTCGTGCCATCTAGTATCGGGTAGCTACTATTATAGTGTTGTAACTATTAGCTCAATTACCCGATACTAGATGGCGGTTTTGATTAGATTTCGAAGTATTCTATGTCACTGCACGAGTAGGACAAAAATACTTCTCAATAGCGAACTGACAGAGAAAGTGAATAGTATGCATGCCTACTATAAGTGTATAAAATGCGTTTGTCACCTGTCACCTTGAGTTGTATGAACAATGTGTCATTTTTAATTTGTTCGGGTTTTTAATTTGTATGTGTGCCGTTGTAGGTATGAGACGGGATTTTAAATGTGTGCGTGTATCTAGCAAGCAATCACTCGGCAGCCTACTGCCTGATTATTTTCGGTTTTTACTTGAGCGCGTGGTAATAATGCGTGTAAATTGACGAGTTTTTACCCGACTACGGCGAAGCAAAAGGAGGGTTATTCACATATATACATAAAAATGGTTTTGTTTTGTAGCTTTGTTTATGCAGCTATATTGTAATATAAAATGGGCATAATGTCATCATTACCTCATGGTAGGCACTGCTTAACTGCCTGTATGGAATGCGCGCCCTTGCATATTCCACCCCTTTCTTCGTCAGCTGTTAAAAACTGTTATTTATTTATTTATTTAAAACTTTATTGCACAATAATGTACAAAGGGTGGACTTAATGCTAAAAGCATTTTCTGCCAGTCAACCTCAAGGTCATGCAGAAAGAAGGCAATGGGTGCAGTGAAAATTAAATAGGAAAGGTAGTGTTTAATAACGCAAAAATAAATTAACCTAATATATAGATATAATATCAATACATAAAAGTAAATATTAAATTATATTATAATATACAAAAAATAAATATCAATTAATTAATATGGATAATATATACATATATATATATATATATAATAATATTATATTTATTGTTATAAGTGTTTTTTTTTTAAATTACTGCAATCGGTTGTTCATTTACATTATTTTTCATGCTAGTGTAGAACATATTTGTTTCTTCGGTTTTTACGCGAACAGTAGACATTGAAATGAAACATAATGTCTACCTGTGACCACGGACGCTGAAAAGGGTCCGAAACGTCAGATTTAAATAAAATGTAAATAAATCGCGAAATAATCCGTAAAAATTGTCTCATTTCAATAGTGTAGAAGAATTCTAGATCATAACAAAATTGATTGAATCGATTCCTTAAGTTCTAAAATATTATAGCAGAGTGTAAATTATTCCCTTCTTTCTACATGACCTTGAGGTTGACTGGCAGAAAATGATTTTAGCATTAAGTTCATCCTTTGTACATTTCTTTTAAAAATATTGTGCTAGATAAAGCATAAGCATTGACATTACATTTTCAAAAACAATGCAACTCAACTATTTTTTTTGAAACTTGGCAATTGATTTCTCTATCTCTTCGCATAAGGCCATATTTTTTATAAACAACACATACAATGATCTGACTCCGTGGTTAGCTTAAGCACTTGTGTTACAGGAATCAGAATCGACAGAGGTATAACAAATAAACTTAAATAAATACATATAACACCCAGACCAGTACAAACAGACATGTTTTTTACAGTGCGGAGATCGAACCCGCGACTTCTTAACCATTACACCAAAGTGGTCGTCATATTTCTAAGGTACTACAAAAGGGACACTCTGTACTTAACCAAACCGGTTGGTAGGCAGGGCTACGATAAGATGTTTTTACTGTATGACATTGAACATGACCAGAATGTTTTCGCGTGGGTTCAAGATCATTCGCCAGTTTATATTCTGAATGAGATAAAGCCATGATAATTTCGCCGTGTGACTGATCAGTTAAGCTAATCAAAAGTGACCCCCGAAAAAAACCGTTCGGTTTATAAAACAAAGATATAAGTAACTAAGCCCTGATTTTTCAATAGTCAGTTAACGCTAACAGTCTGATAAAATAGGCATGATGACACCTATATTTAATATTTTAAAGACCATGGCGTTTAAAAACATAGCCCTATGAAGTAAAAAACAACCAGTATATTTCCAAAAAGCTGTAGAAACCGATTTTTGAACACACAAAATTCAATAAATATTTTGTCAATTGACTCCGATTTCGGATACACAACCGTAACGTCACGTTTTCGTATTCCCATACAAAATCTATGCAGGCAGACCGTTTTTACAGATAATAAAGAGTATGTCAACGATTGGTGGTGTCATCTAGCCTGTTCTAAGACGGCTGATTTCAAAAGTCAGACTGCCAAAACAGACAGTCAGATATACGCTGGATTTCAAATGATTAAAATATTTCGTTTTATAAACAGGAAGAAAATATAAAACCAATATATAAATAATCATTTACAATCATTTACAATAAAATACCCCAGAACATAAAAGACTTGCCCTTAAATAGATTTAAATGTGTCCTTTATAAGTGGCTACAAGAAAAATGTTTTTATAAGGTGGATGAATTTTTAAATTTGACATAACTAGGTAATTTCAATTGACATTTTTGTAAAATTCTATTAATTTTATTGTAATAATTTTATTGTAATGTAATTTTAATAGTGATGTTTAACTTGTGACTTAAATTGGAATATTATGACATTGTGATGATTACTGATGTTAATATTATAATGTGCATTTTGATAAAATTGTAAAATATTTGCATGCTATTTCTTATAGCTGGAAAAGCTGAGCCTAATCATTTATAAAATTATAACCTACAAAAATGTACCCTTTTCCAAAAGCAAATAAATATTCATTTCATTTCATTTCATTTCATTTCATAAACAAACGATAAGGTGTAGTATTTTTTTTTATCAGAAAACCTAGCCTTATCGGTCGTTGATAGAGATTACACGATTATATTGGTATTTACTCTCGTAACACTTGATTTACATTAGTTTATCTACATGTATTCAGAATAATCCACATTTTTATGCTCTAATGGTCCACGCCTTAATGGTCATGTTAATTCATACTAATATTACAAAAGCAAAGATAGCTATCACGATTTCATGCATAAACTAATATTGATAATATTTGGTATACATGGACCTTAGAAACGGATACAGGTGGAAGTTTTGATCGTGGAATTTCACTATTTTACCGAATGCCACGCGGACGAAGGCGGCTAGGTTAGAAGTTAGGCTAAATACGAGTAATAATCTGGCGAAATCCCAAAGTATTTTTTTTCTGACACGGGGGATAGCTTTGATCTTGACCCAAACACACACTAAACCCGCGTGGCGGAGTATGGTGAGGTGAGCCCTGTGCCCAGCAGTGGGACGTATATAGGCTGATAAGATCAAATGACCCAAAACTAAGCGCAACGAGGCAGATACTGAGTCTACGTTGGCGCGATTTCGTCTAGGAGCTGCCTGCTCACTCTAGACTTGACTAGGTTGACTAGGTAACTTCAGGGAAACACTGACGCGGACGCGTTAATGTTTTGACAGCGCAGATTTAATACTAGTGGACGTCATTGTGAGCCACGAAACCAAATTCGGCTTTGCAAGTCATCTGCGATGAGAGAAACCTCCACGGGTAACAAATCTTACACGATTGCAAGGGTCGCCGTCGTCGGACACGACGAGGAGGACTATAGTCCTCTATAGAATATATATATATATATATATATATATATATATTGAAATATATAGTATGACCGACTGCCTCGTTGGTGTAGTGGCAAAGTTTCTGCCTAACATCCGAGAGGCCCTGTGTTCGAATCCCAGGTCGAGCCAAAATTGTTTCTGAGATTTTCGATCATGAATTTCTCAGAAACATTTCGGAGTCGGGAAGTTGGCGGTGTTACACCCCCGTGCCTCGGAAAGCACGTTAAGCCGTTGGTCCTGCGCCTGATCTCTCTCCGGTCATGTCGGATTGCCGTCTCACCGAACTTTGAGAGTGATGGAACAGTAAGTGCAACTGTGTATTGTGCTCACACTTGTGCACTATAATATCTTCTGCGCTTTGGCTGATTTCTGTTGAGATTGGCCGCCGTGGTCGAAATTGGCCAGGAGGACTATTAGTATAAACTATATAGTTTGACAACCTCTGGCCTAGTAGATCAAGGACTTGTATCATCTAGGGTTCCGTAATACCACCATAATGTACTTTGTTTCGTTTAATAAACGACTTATGTAGATATGATCAGACACCAACACATCAAGTTACCTATTTTTGTACGCAAAAACCGACCTTATTACAAGTGATTGAGATACCACAGTGTTTGCCCTAACGTGCTGTCTGTGTACATACTTAATTATATTACAATTTTAAAATAACTGAAATGCCGCTTATTTGACGTTTTTATTTTTAAGGATATGAGTGATGATGATGTTTTGTCGATTCTGCGGTCCACTGACACAAATTCACGGTTTGTTTGCTTACTTTACCAATTAAAATTTAAACTGCACAATACAGGGTGAAATTCGCCAGTTCATTTTAGTTTTGAAAAAAAAGAGTGTTTTGAATAAACCTCAATTAAATATATAAAACCAATAATCAGGATATAAGCCGAATGTGTAGTTATAGGGGTGTAGTTTTTATAAACTTATTTTAATAAGGCCATCAGTCAGTCCTATTTTAATGGGCATTCCCACAGTATCATAAAAAAATTTATCTTACACAAGTTGCAAAAAAATACGGTCAATTCTTCACTATTCAGCTCTATCTACTAAACCTAACTAATAATAACTATAAATGCAAAAATAACTCTGTCTGAAACGCTGTCACACCTAAACCACTGAACCGATTTTAATGAAACTTGGTTAATACCACAGACAAGAGGTTTTTGAATCCGCAAGTTCGGTAATGCTGTCATGCACGTTCCTTATGAAGCTGTAATATGCGTGGGTGAAGCCGCAGGAGGAAGTCTAGCAAGGAAAAAATTTAAGACTACTTACTTCTGGATAAAATACATACATTTGCGGTAATATTAAATTTAATTCACGACCGCGTGATGAGGAAACTGACCACATTGGATCATTTAGCCGGCAATTCAAGTCAAGCTTATACATAACCACCATAATTTGGTCCTCAATGAAGGACACATCAGAATACAAAAAGTCCAGCTTAGAATGGACACTGTAGCTTGATCTGCTGTGGAACTAATCACCAGACTTGACCTGACCTAATAAATATAAACTAATATTCATTCGAACGAAAGACAGTTAATCCGATACTAAAATTATGTAATAACTATGTATACCTAAAGAATGCCGATGGAAACTGCAATTTGATGATGCAGTGTTTTTAAGTAAACACTGACGTTAGGTTTGGCCTAAAAACTCATATAAGTTCACTTTAAATGTAGAGATTAGAGAATGGTTTACAATTAAAATATTTTTGGTTAGATACAATATAAGGAAAATTTGTTAAAAAATGTGTTTTAATCGCCAATTTAACTGTTATTTTTAAGATTAAATAAATATCGACCAGTTCAGTCATTCTCAAAATTACATTAACTGCCTTGACTATTAAATATTAGGTCCAACACCCACCTACTCACAAAATTTTAATACAGTAAAAAAACATTCGACAATTATATAAAAAAAATACATACAATAGAATATCCCCATGTAGAATCCAGCGATCGCCACCGCTATCTTAACGAAATAATTTTTCGTGTCGAAATCGAATTTCTTCAACAAATCACTCATGATGTAAGCTTTCACGGGCCCGGAGACACACTGCCTGTCCACCATTGCTGAATAAATCTTATCGTTATTTTATATTTTTTAATTTACTTTTAAAAAGTGCACTCGATAACCCGGTGACCGGCTGCGCATCCGCGCGATGCATGAACCGAAAATGTATTTTTAATTCTTATTGAAGCGTATGGTTTACGCGACGACGCACTAACTAATGGATGACGAAGAAAGCCTTAGGCAAGCAGGACCGTACGCAACGGCCGTTGCTATCAATCTAATGAGGTATTGTGTTTAAGATAGAAAAACGAGCGTTAATAAATAAACGATCAGTACATAAGCACTTGAACTAAGAGCAGTGTGGATTCGAGAAAGGTCATCATTTGATATCAATTTAAAATTCACGCACATATTTGTTTTTTCTAGTTGTTCTAATTCACTATTAGTCAAACACGAACAATATGCTTTAAAAATGGTACCTACTCCATTGACCGTTATTGGATAACCTTAAAAAACAAAAGCGAAATCTTTCGCTAAATATGTACTCAAATGAAAAAAAAACTGAACTTTCTTTGTCAGATGAAATCGCGAAAGATTTTTAAATCGGTGTTAAAAATAACACTCAAAACAGTTACAAGTGCATTCACACATTTGAAACAAAGAGGAAAACCACCGAGACATTTCAAATACCTTAACTCGAGATGTTTTCATTTCAGAGTAATTAGGGCATGTTTTCGGTTTGCATAAGTATTAAAATAGATAATATGAAGTTATGTACCTACGGGCTGTTAGAACAGAATGTGCATAAATATACTTTTCGAGTCTCACCCTGATACAGGGTGCAGAATCTGTTCCTTTAAAAGAAGATTTTGAATTAAAACTTCGCTTAATAATTTAATTCCAACTAAACATTTTAAGCTTTCTCTTTTTCGCGCAAAGCGCCCTACGAGTCCTATTGTAGTGAACTCTGCATCTTAGGCTCTGTAACGTTCCGTCCGTATTTTCGGGTCTAGCTAGCCCGCTTACTCGCATGGTCAAGCTGGTAAGAGTGACAGGAAACGCTACATCCGAAACTACGGACGAAATCTAAGAGTTAAACTATGGAATTTCCGATTTTAGACGCTGAGAAAAGTCTGAAAAATTAATGGCTATAAAAAATCGTTATCATTTGGGATTGCATACGTTCTATTTCTATTTTATTCAGCTGAATTTTATGCTAAACAAAGAATCCGTTCTAGTGACTGCACTAGACACCGTGTATTTTTAGAGCCCTTAGTCTTAGCGCTTCATTTAAGAAACGCTAATAGGCTTACCTACTGCAAAATAACTAGACAGTGTTGAGCGTTATTAAAATTGTTTGGTAAATTCAAGAGTAAATGACAGGAGAAATGACAAAAACTAACTTTCTAGTTAAAAACCTCTGAATAAGCCAGGAACACTACTGGTGAGTTGAACGGCTTCCCCCAGAGCGGAGACGAGAGGAGATTGCTAACCAATCAGATTGTTGAGGTGTTTTGATAACCAATTAGATTTCGTCATTTCTCCTCTCTTTTCCGCTTGATCCATTTCCACCGAAACTAGACGGAGAGGAGATGTGGAAATATTTATTCTGATTGGTTATTCAAAGCACATCTCCTCTCGTCTCCTCTCCTCTCCGCCTTGGTGGAAGCCGGGCCTAAGTAAGAACCCGTGATTTTCTTTCGAAGAAATTACCTTTCGAATGAAAAAACCGCTTTGAAATCTGTCCATCCGTTCGGGAACTACGATGACACAGACAAACACACATCAATACAAATAGGGGTTATATCTTATAACACCCCTCTTTTTCGTCGGTGGTTAAAAACGAAAAAGAGAAATTTGTTTCAAGTTGGCTTGACATTACTTAAACAAGCGTGCAACACTAAATAAATATACAAGAACACACATTGATCAGACTTCGTGGTAAGTAGCTTAAGCATTTGTGTTACAAATATCAGAATCAACTGTGGTATTACAAATAAACTTAAATAAATACATTTGTGCTTACAAAAATATTTCAGGAACTTATACTTTTCATGCTATAGCCTGTTGAAAAAATCCTAGCGACTGTACCTTCCCTGACCCTAAATAAATACATATAACACCCAGACCAGTACAAACAGACATGTTCATGCACACAAATGTTTGTACAGTGCGGGGATCGAACCCGCGACCTCGTGGTTAACAGTCAACTTCTTAACCATTACACCAAAGTGGTCGTCAAAGCCTGCCGAGTTCTTTTGTAGTATGCCTATTAGTTTTCAGATGCAAGCTTTCCGGTTTCGTTAGCCGAAAGCATAAACATGATGACGCGTTTGCAAACTATCGTTATCATTATAATTTAATCCTCTATAACCTCCAACGATCGCACACATTCAGACAATGGGTGATTTCTTCCTTACAAAGGAAAGAAGGCTCGAGATTTGAACCATACAGTGACTTTTATTGGGGGGAATGATCCAATGAAGGTAGTATGACGCATAAAGCAGATCAAACACTTTTCCTAAGAGCTATATGCAAACTAGTAGCCGCATGCAACTTCGTCCTGGCTGTGACTGAGACTTTCATAAGTCGTTACAGAAATTGGACACATAATACAGGATTTCTGATCCAGTTTGTCTGATCCGTTTATCGGATCAGTACTGTGGTGTGCTGTGTGATAAATATCTCTATTATAGTAGCTGCGGATCCTGTAAATGCTGTGTGTATATTATCTACAGTAGCGGCTGTTAAATGTTACGTAACGGACTTTACATGAGAAAGCGCTTACATAGTAGGACATGGATCGTAAATCATTTTTGTAAGTTAAAATTAGTTTCAAATTTCATCCGTTACTAAACGTAAGTATACATCGAGCTAGGAGCAAGTCAGTAGGTAAGAAAGTCTCAAAATAAGCGAACAAAACATACCAGCTCTTATAAATACGTTGCGGGTCTTATAATTAGCAATCGATCATGAATGATGACCGGTAATGATACATGCGGGTAGCTGGAAAATAACTTGACCGTAAACCTATTTAGAACTAGGCGCGCACAGTGGGTGGCCAGGCCAGGAAAGGTATTGGTTTCAGGGTTCTTACAGGACTGAAATATGTAAGATCAGAATGCTTTATAAAATTGACAAGGGTGCTCTTAGTTTTATGCTCGCATCCTTCTTATCCTCCAATTGACATTGGATCAGTAAAACTGATCGTGTGTGAGCGTGGATTCGCATGACAGTTGCAAATGTCATAAGTACTGTTAAAATTTGTCTGCGACTTACGACATTTTTTGACGTGACAACGTCTTATAAATTGGTTTGCCGGGTGACACTTCAAGAAACTGCGTTACGCTGCTCCGCTCACGTTCCGCGCTCACAATGAGAGCGAGTGAGAGGCACGCGTCCCTTCGACTCGGGCATGGTTAGCCCGCCTAAGAGCGAGTGAGACAGACATAAAAAGTGAAAGGCACGCGTCCCTTCCACTCGAGCACAGTTAACCCGCCTAAGAGCGACAGAGACAGAGCGAGAGAGAGAGAGTGAGAGAGATAGGCATACACACCGGTTCATGTTATACGAATGAATATTCACATTAAAATTATTTTACCACTCAAAGTCGTTGTCACGTAAAACTTTCGCCCGTATACCGACTTTACAGGCAACCAATTTTTTTTTGTCTAAATTGTTTCTGACGCGTCAAGGAGATGAAACGGATATCCGGTAACTATCCGGTATCCGGCCTATCCGGCGGCCTTAACCCTTAATTGGTCGCGCCTAAAAAGTTGCATAAAAGGTCGCGTGGGGTCTCTAGCACCCCAAATCAAAAAGTAAAATAAAACACAAAATACATGCAAAATCAGTCTTTTATTATTAGTAACATAACAAAACTTATGTATTAATTAACTTTTAAACGTGTTTGAAATAAAATAAAACAAAAGTTAAAACGAAAAATAATTTTTAATAAACACTAGTTTTCTTCATGATAATTTCGGCAGACTAAGAACCTATGATCATTGCACACATTTTTATGACACTTAGAGCATTCAGTCTTTGTTTTTCTATCCTTCGTTCATGGAGAAATATGTCACCTTTGTATGACTGCGATCTTCCTGTTCCAGAAACATATTCGTGGTCCTCAATGTTATGACGCCTTTTAAGTCGTTTTTGCAGTGGTCGTGGCATTGTTGGTGGGCTTGCTCTTGACATTTGATAAGGTTTGACCAAATCGACAGCAAGTTGCTTCAAAAATATTCTTCGAGATATGTTGGAGTCAATTTTAGACTTATAAATGACATATGAATTGATACCTGTGATATTGAAAAGATGAAAAAATATCACTTATGGTACGCCTTCCTACATTATAATTGGCGCACATCTGATCGTTTGTATTGACTCCCCCTTTAGTTTTATTATAAAAATGAATGATTTCAACCTTTTTCGTCCCCCTCAACATTATAATCTTGATGCACTGTCGATAAAAGCAGAACTGCTTTGCTTGGCTTCGATACATATGAGCACGTAGTCATATATTTTTGAAAATAAACAAGCTAGAAGTCACATGTCGTGTTTTATTTGGAAGAAAAAAATAAAACATAACAACATAACCTTAAAACTGACATAAAACTTATTTTTAGTCAAAATAAAATGTTATACAAAATTTAATAAAATAAACCATTTACCCGGAATTTGGACTACGTTAACAGTCACCTGGGGTGTCGAGCACCCCAAACACGCTCTTGGAGCCCAACCGACCACGAACTAGCGCCGCTCGCAACTGAATCGTGTACTATACACTTATTTACGAAGCTAGCTAATAAACCAGCGCGCTCAATTCAAATTTTAAAAAGTTATGAGAATGGAAACCTGCTTCGGGGTGCGTGACACCCCACGCGACCAATTAAGGGTTAATACTATCCGGCCGAATACCGGATAACTACTATTCGGCCGGATAGACATCCGGCCGAAATAAAAAAAGATCTGGATAAAAAAAAAATTCAAACAAACAAATAAACAAACTGACTTTCGCATTTATAATATTAGTATGGATAGTATGGAAGTATGGACTATTAGATTTATTAGATACATACCTGCTTTTTTGCCTTCGCCGCCACGTGAAATGTTAACATTGCATAATAAACAAACAGCTAACTTATTATTTTCACTGTTTATGTCAAAGTATTCCCATAAGGGCGACTTTTTCTTCGCCGATGCCATTTGTCGTTGTTAAATCTTTTAAAATTCAACTTGAAATTTTCAAATAACAATAGCACAATGAAATAATAACCTAAAATCACGCACGTGTCTGCACTGCAATCGACACAATAAGTCAATGAATGAAAGAATTGCTAACTTCGCTCATCAACGAAAAGACCCGAATCAAACCGAGGCCACCCGATCGTTCGCGCGTCGCCTACGCCAAGTGTGTGTGCGCTGCACCAAACGGCTAAGTTCCGCCGGATATTCGGCGGCCGGATATCCGGCTATCCGGCCAGGTGGTAGGCCGAATATCCGGTATCCGGTATCCGGCCAAACTGCTATCCGTTTCATCTCTAGCAAGCCGTCCGCGGGCGTCCAAACGCATTTAATGAACCTAACTTTTCAGTACAAAAACTCCGAACGAACCAAGAAAACAGCTTCAACGGATTTTGACCAGTTAAGAAGTACCAACGTGATCAAATTATCTTCCGAATAAAGAAAGCCACACTGAAATCGGTCCATCCGTTCGAGAGGTACAGGCCACATCTCAGCCCAAAAACACAAACACACAACACACACAATAGGGGTCAATCATACAACACCGTTATTTTTCGTCGATATTTAAAAATGCACGCAGCTCAAGTCAGAGGTTACGTTGCGTAGTTTTGATATATTAGTCGATTGCCTTTGCAAAAGTGTCAAGAGCTATTTCAATAAAACCTAGAATTAGGGGTTGTCGTAATCTTCCACGGAACCCTATTGGCGACACCTGCTCATCCCGTAACAAGTTTTTGCTACGTTCGCATGTTTGCGATGCACTATGTATGCACCTGCCCTCCCGCCATCCCGCTAATGACACACTAGAAACACATACAGATAGCTCAATGCATTTATTATGTTCGAGATGGAAGAAACAAAGATCAATGTACTGGAGAGAACATTCATATCATATCATTGATCCTAACAGGGATGTAGGAAGCATATGTGGAAGATGAGCATAGCACAAGCACATAGCAAAAACAATGTTTTGATTTATCCCTCTCTCAGGAAGACCCTACCCTTAGATAGAGTTCGTTATTTTCTTAGGAAAAAGAGAGCGAGTAGAATTCATCTAAGACACTCTCCAGAACTTAACTAACGGGCTTCGTGGAGATATCATTTAAGAGTGGGGCGCGATGTTTTTATGTTTAATGTTTTATATCTCCCGCGTAGTTGGCTGATCTCTGTTGAGATTGGCTGCCGTGGTCGAAATCGGCTAGGAAGAACTTTACTTTATGTATTCAAAAAGAGACATCTGAAATGCCATATCTACTACAAGATAGCAGCCGTAATGTCAGCCGGTTACTCCATTGATCTAGGACTTTTTATCTATTAGTAAATTAGCTTGGAAAAGAGCCTGCTTTGTGCATTTATACTGTGGCACCACTGAAGTGACCTTGACTTTTAAACCGCAATGTTGAATACATTAATTTTTATGATGATTACCGGCGAGCTCCCCTACTAGGGCTCCGTGTGGTTTTTCAACATCTACAGTGGATATTGTTCATGTTTCTCTGGTCTAGTGACTTCCATAACATATTAATTACAATGTATTCTTAAAAAGCATGAGATATTGGCGGTTCTGTTAAAGTTGCTTAGCTGTTTTATTTAATATACTAAGGGTACACACTTGAAATGTACCTATATAAATAAGTCAACAGTTAAATAATGTTGCCTTCAAACTGGTGTGCAGGGTCAGAAATTTGTGTAATCTTTCTTAAGACTATGCGCACTTTTACTACCGTGACTTTTGTCACCGCTACAGGATCTTTTTTTGCTGTTAATAAAACCGAAAAAGGAAGATTTATTTTATTTTGACCAGTGTGTAGTAGCAGTAGTGTGACCAGTTGAACAGGCTTCTCCCCGAAGCCTATTTCAGGTGCCAGCCCTCACTATCTTGGCTACAACTTGCATTATGTTTTTTTTAAATGTTTTTACATTAATTACTAAGTGGCCATTTTGTGACGAGACAATAAATAATTCTGATCCTTATTTCTGATTCAGATTTTCTTCTCTGTTTATGTGATAAAAAATACAAAGTATGCCCCTAATCTATATTGAAGTCCTTCAGAGCTGAGAGTTTATCAATCAAGGTAAATTCGGAGATAGGCCCAACTTAGTACCTAGCACTTGAAGAAGACTAATATAATTGTTCATAATAAGTAAATTAGAAAATAAATTAGATTTCAATCAGAATTCTAGGTGGCATGAAATGCTAAAATGTATTTGTAATGTATTATTCCATAGATAAGGTTACAGCCAGAGGAACAATCCATTGGGGGGATATACTTGCTAGCTCCTACTTGTTCATTGTGAGCAAAATCAATGATGAGAATCTCCAAAGGGCAAAGGAAACTATACAAATTTTTCAACAAAAATGCAACATGGTTGATTGATTCAAAATAAATACTATACCCATGTATATACTATTACCATTGTGTCAGTCAGTGTATAATTTTGATAGCTAATTAAATGAAAAATAATAATTTGTGAGTAAAACAAAAAAAGAAGGTGTTTATCATAATTGATCAATAGAATCAAGTACTGAGTTATAAATGACATGCAATAATTTGTAATATGATTTTAGTAATATTATTTTATTCTACTTCTTACATATTAAATATGACATTCCTATGTGATCTTAACAATATCAAGCATGTTATTTAAATTGTTACATATTATCAATTATTAAGTCAGGCAGGTTTATATTGTCATAAAAATGGCTGAATTTTAACAAATTATTACAATGAACAAATGAGGCTGCAACATGACCAACAGTAAATAATATTAAATATCTACTAATAATATAGGTAGTTAGACAACATTATGTATTTTTGTATGATCACAGCACAATCCTTATGTATTTATTTAAACTAAATTAATATCCTTTCACATAAGAATCACAGATTAATAATTTTAAGTTTGAGTTTTTAAAGTCTTCTTCAAGAAATTTATGAGATTCTAATTTCAATATGACCAACTGCAGTGCACAGTTATGGTGTCATGACCTTGTGATACACAAACACACACACGCACAAACACTCAAATGGTGCAATGTATTGGTGAAAGGAATAAATAAATCTTCATAGATTAGGTACACTGCAGTACTTTCATCAGTGATTAAGTATACATATATGAGCCTTACATTGTTATTCTAAGAAATATATGCATAGTAATTAAATTAGTAGGTTGCCTGACTAACTGATGAAAATCAAGCACTTTAAAAATAATAATTCATACATCCTGGTCGCAGAGGTTAATCACAGTTTGCTGAGAACAACCGGTTCATGGTGAATGCCGCTACTAATAATAGGAAAATAAAACAACTTACCAATCATGTCGTAGATACTGGCGGTGTAATTATCTACATAGTGCGAAATAAAGCTCATTGTTAGATATTTTAAAAACAGCTGACCGCAAAACACATTTATTCCACTTTTAATAAACTAGGTTAATCCTTACTTATTAATATTGTTACGAAATACTGCGCCAATGATCAAATTACACTAAGTTCACTTTTATTTAATTATCGTCAGCAAATATTTACAAAAAATGCATAACATTGATCAACATCATCCGTCTACAACAATCAACGTGACAGTAGCTGTCATGTCACCTAATTGACACTTGACGGATAGATAAAACATTTTTTAGGGTGTGCGGAAGGTCGTGTTCGTGTTTCAGAGCTCAGCAAAAGTTGAGCTCAAAAATGGTCCACACTGCCTGGTCCATCTACTCCACTGCAAGAACATTATTTCTACTGGCAAGGAAAACAGCAAGTGACATATGGAAAGAAAAAGTTTAAAAGTCATTTTAAAATTTATTTTTTTAGATCGAAAAATATGTGAAAAAATGTATTTCGAAAAGGAATTGTGGTGTGAATAATTGATATCAAAATGCCAAGTAAAATAGATAAAGTCTATCACACCATGTTGCTGCGCCGCAGATTTTGTAAACGCATTATTTTTATGGCAGTAGCATTCGGCTTATCTTTTTATGTTTCTGTTTTGTTATTTGGTGATCTGAAAAGTCCTCGGGTAATGAATTTGACTGATTTAGACCGCTGTCCAGCTTGCTTCGGAGTGACTGTGTGCCCAGAGTTGTATTCTAATCAAATCATAATGGAATCGAGTCACCGCTGGCAAAGTATGTTCAACGCTAAGAATATTTACTATGGTTATACGAAATCAAACAGAAGGGTGGTAATGAAAAAGTTGGCACACGACTGGGAACTAAAAGAGCTAGATTCAAAACTGTGCAAAATTTGGCACCTAAAACGCAACTGCAAACCGATTCATTTGCTGAATGTATCTGATATTGATGAGAAAATGATTAAGATAATTCAGTACAATATAACTTGGCCAGATTCTGAACCGAGAAAGGGTCTGGTACTGTGCCCTTACACCTACAGCTTCTATGACTTCATTCGGCCAGTGATGAATAATCAGAAATCAAATAATAACAACTATAAATCTGATATGTTGAATGTTTGGACTATGTTAAGCATTAATCCGGAGCCTATAATTTTACAGGTGACCTTACATTTTCAATTTTTGATTTATTATTTATCATCGCTGCGCATGCAAAACCGCGTAAGAGCTATTTGTAAATACTGCGGAACAGCAAAACACGCAAAATTCTAAATATCGCGCCAGCGGTCTCTAAACGCCTATTGGCTTAATAGACCTCACAGAGTTTGAATTATCCAATAAGAAACGTCAGTTATGCTATCGAAACAATACCGCGGAACATTTGAATATTAGTACATGTTGGGTATTGCCAATACGCGCACTTGCTTCCAATTTCAAGAATTGGAAGCAAGTGCGCGTATTGGCAACAGTTGTGAGAAAATTAAACGCGAGAAATGAAGTAATTACACCTTTATCATATGTTTTATAAAGATTTTGGTCGAAAATATTACCTGATTTATGATTCAATAAGCGGGTGATTATTGTATATAAATAAAATAAATAAATTGTTTCAACGAACACACCAATTACCTAGCCCCAAACTAAGCATTAGCTTGTGCTATGGTGGCTAGGATAACGGATAGAAATATTTAAATACATGTATAAAACTTGCTCATATATATTGAAAAATGCTCATACTCATCACACAAACATTTGCCTCAGCAGGATTCGAACCCGCGACAGTCGGTTTTGTAGTCTGGACCTCAGACCATTAGACCAAAGCTGTTGTCAATTGTCTGTATTGTTGATATAAAAGGACTGAGATATAATCCAGGCGGCACCATTGAATAAAAACTAAATTTTACGAATGATTTTGTCTCATTGCCTAGAAGATTATGTCTTTGATTGACAGTTCACCATGACCACCTGCAGGAGCTAAAAAATGATACAACTAAAGACAGCCATACTTTTTATGATAATTTACAATTTAAATAATTATTTATTATTTAATGTAAATGTTTAGTTTTGAAAGAAGTAAATTAGTTTAAGTTACTACACAGTGCTGTGAAATTTGATTATAAATATTTAATTAGAAAATATTTCTGATTATTATAACATAGAAAAGCTTTAAATTTATTTTTGTTATTGTAAGTTTTTAATTATTATAAAATATTTTTATTTTCTTCATTAGATATAAATCTCTGTGAAGGAAATAAAAATATTATTGAAGTACTTTTAAGATGTTTTTGTCTTGTTTTTGAAAGAATACATAGCTATTATTTAAGATGATTATTTTGATCTTTTACATAAAAAGTGTAAAGTTTTTTTTATAAGATCTCATAATTAATATGTAAAATGGGTTTTTGACCACTGATTTTGATATAAGGTATATAATATTTTTCACAGTTGTAATGTTAAAATACAAGCCTTAACTACGTTATGTTATTGCAAAACCGCGTACCTGATTAAAGTATAGTAATATATTTAAAAAATTAGGTTTATTAGGTCAAAGAAATCCGCGTAAGTGACTTTACACAAAATGTAAGCCAACTACTAGTAAAATTACTTCATTTTCCAGTAACTAATATTGCAAAGAATTAGCTGTTAGGTTCAGTCGATAATCGTTGTTGAAATTACCGAGATATTACGTTTTTTCTTCCTCCTGTAAAATCATCAAAAAACAAATACGCGGTGTTTACAAGATGCTCTTACGCGGCATTTCACGCGCAGCGACGTTATAACACATTTTATTAATTATTTATACATAATTAATTACAAATAATTAGATAAATTAGATATTTTTCTTTTTTTAGGTAATACCCAAATCCAAAGGCTGGCGTGTACCAGCTTATGGAGGAGTTTGTGGTCGTCTAGAAATAGTGGCTTATGAAGGAGAGCCACTGTCTTCACTTCTACATGTTGAGTGGCACAGAAAGCTGAAATATGCTAGGGCTATATTGGACGCCGCTATGGATTTCACTTTTAAACATGAAAGGTAAAATACTCATGACTATTCGTAACCATGAACCTAAAACTTACGTTATTATATTTTAGCATTAACAATGCAAATTTTCTAATTTTTTTTACAAAATTATTTTTAATTTTTTCAGATTTCGTTTTTACTTTATGGACTGGTCATTGGACAATATAGTTGCAAATGAGAAAGATGATATAACATTTGTAGACCTTGAAGATGTGATAGTGCTGGACAAGCACATATCACCCAAAAAAGATCTTCCAAACTGGTACCAACGGTACATAAGAGAAATAACTGGACCAGGATTCACATTTTCCATTGAGAATATGTGCAAACATCATTTAAGTGATCATAATATTTGGGCAGCGTGTTATGTTTTAGCAGGAGATGAAAATCCTTTGCTATATCCCATACCAAAAGAAGTTAATGCGTCAAGACCTCACTTTGACAGACTGCTGCATGATTGCTTGAATGGCAACGACCGTTTCCGTACAGTGTCCAAATTGCAGCATGTCATCACTGATATGCTCTTAGATGAGAATATTGTTGGCTTTGGGGCCATAAGATGATAACAGTTTGAAAATTTAGTTAAGGAATCTCAATTTGTGATCTCACTTCATAAAAGTTTTGATTTATCTAGTTTATAATTTTCTGGCTTTACATGAAGTTCTCTAGATTTTAAAAAGCCTGTGCTGGACATAATATTATTTAGTATTATTGTACAGACAAATAATAAAAAGTGTATTCTTATTATAATTTAAAAGTCCATACTATAGAAATTAAACTGCACAAGTTTATGTCATAAAATTGTGTTTAATATGTTACTGTATAAAATGTTTATTTGTAATTACTTAAATGGTTGTGAGATGAGGGAGTTTAACACTGGGTAAGAATAAAAATATTTTACTTTCTTAACTACTTTTATTTCTTATTGTAATAAGTTGAGTTCAAGAGTACTCTCTGGTTGGGCCTTTAGTATCATTGAAAACAATATAATCTGGTCCTTCCTTGGTTAGGGTAAACCTCTCGGTAGAGAGTAGTACTAGCACTTTTAAATTTACCCCAAAAGGAATATCCTTGGGGTAAATTCAAAAGTGCTTCATCAAGCATTATTCACTTGCTTTCTATGCTAGAATTTATATATTTTTTCACTTCTCATGCTCGAAAAACTACTACTTTATGCAGGATCTGGGCGACATAAAGTTGAATTTTATGCTCTTGTGCATAAAAGTAGCTTTTTAAATGTGTCTACACTAACGCAGTGACCATTTAACCCATACAGCCAAAAACAATTAATTGTACATGGATAAAACTTGCTAATTTATAATATTTCCTTCCCTATTTGCATTCTTGATTTATTATAAGATAATACGAAAAAGAAACTAAATATCAAAACGTGTTTACCACAAAAAAAACATTATTCCAAAATAATTTAAGAATAGGCTGTATATTTTTTTTCTTTGCCCGAAAATTATGCAGGAAAATTAAAAAAAAGTAAAGTAGCGGGAAAGAAGCCGTGAACTTTTCGTATTGAATTTTCTCAAATTATTGTTAAATTGTAGTAATATTACTTTGAATTTTAATTAAAGAAATGTTAATACGTTATGTTACTGTTTTATTTTCTCGCAATCGAAGTGCAAAGCAGAGTTTACAACTCGTGCACAAATCATTTTTATCCTCGACTTCATCATCTGCCCTCGCCCTGCGGGCTCGGGCATATAACGATCTCGGATAAAAATGACTTGCTTTATGCTCTCCTTGTAAAATCTACTATTGTTTAAAATTGTGCATAAAACGTAGGTGGGTAGTGAGTGAAAATGGACATAGAGAAATCAGCTTGTTTACGCTTACAAGCTGATTTCTCTATGTCTATGCTAAATAGGAAAATTAGAATATACTTTTTGGTAGACAAAAATAAAAACGTACATGTCGCAGCCAAATGGTTAAAAAAGCCGTTCAATCAAATAGCCAGTCATTTGACTTAAAAACTTTGACCCGTTTTGTTCGTTTAGTAGGTAGTGTTTACACGTTGGCTTACGTACAGTTCAATGACGGCAGGACCAATGGGATGTGCGATACACTCTTCGCGAAAGTTAGAACTTAAAATAATCAAAAACGCGTGTAATTCATTTTTCGGTTGTATTATTTAGTAGAAAGCTTTTGAGTGCTAAATATGTACCATGCTCATTTCTTTATATTTCAATGATGGCATGCTTCAAAAAGCTAACAAACTTAGCTTTTATTTTAACAAAAAAATTAAATGGAATCTACTTTAATGTCCTCAATAAACATTTGCAATAATTTTTTTTTGATTATGCAGAAATGTTTTCTATTGCGTTTAACAAAATTCATTTTTTGTATGCACTCAGTGGGTGCTGTAAAAAGATTAAGCATGCGACACTGGAAATTTCAAATGTCGTAAGGGACAAAGGTCCACTTTTCAGGAGAGCCAATAAACAAAATCCAAAATATAAAAAAATCGTAACTTGTTTAATATTTATCCGAATTATATGATTCTTACATACATAACTTTCAAAAAACCTTATCTACATCACACAAACAGGTATATGGTTGTAAACTCAATAGTTTAGGAAATAGTGTCCCTTACGCAATAAATTTACTGTAAATATGTCCGTTACGCCTCCAAGAAATCTTACTAATTTTATGAAAATACCTTACGACATAAACTAAAATACAATCTCACTGTCATAACTGTCAAACAGCATTCTACATTGCGATTTTTTCTGTTGTATAGTCATTCTAGTTTCCAAGTTTTTTGAAGTAAGTAGCGAAAAAATATATGAAAACATAAACTTGGGTACTTACAATTGTATTATTTTTATAACCGAAGATCAATTTGTCGCGGAATTTGTTTTATTTTAGGTAGTCAGTTACAGGTTATGGCAAATAAAACAAAAAAGTTGGTTTATATTGTTTTTAGGGTTCCGTAACTCAAAAGAAAAAAACGGAACCCTTATAAGATCACTTTGTTGTCCGTCCGTCCGTCCGTCTGTCAAGACCGTTTTTCTCAGGAACGCGTGGAGGTATCAAACTGAAATTTCTATATGATACTTAGGTCTACTGTCTCTGGAAGCTGTAGAATCAACCTTCTAGGACAACGCAATCAAAAGATACAGCCATTTAGACCGCAAATTTCCGCAAATTTTCGAAACTCGCACGGGAATCAAAACCTACAGGGTACTTCCCGTAAACTTAGAATCTTGAAATTTAGTACGAAGTCACGTCTTATAGTACAGATATAGGAAAAATTACGAAAACCGTAAATTTTCAGTTTCATCATATAAAAAAATATATTTTTGACAATTTTGAAAATTTCAAAGTTACTACTACTCCCTATCTACAGGTTTGTACGGAACCCTCGGTGCTCGAGTCCAACTCGCACTTGACCGGTTTTTTTTACATTCGTTTTTATTTTTAAATGTGAACAAAGAACTGAATCAAAGAATTACCAATCAATATAAATTATTATGGAGCCTTTTGTGGTACACGAAAGGATAATGTAGCCTGATCAAATAGCCGTTCAAGATACCTTTCTGTCAAAGATTCCTATATTACATAATAGGTGTTATCTATTAATTTAAATAAAAAAGATTTATTCGTTACTCATGGCTTCTAATCAATACTTTAAGTATAATATTACACTATAATATTACAGTACCAACTAAATAACAATTACCTATCTAAAAGGAACTTTCAAAATGAGTATCATCTGTTTAGAAACTAAAAAAAAAATTAATCTCTAATATTGGGTTTTTAAAACAAAGTCAGTCAAATTGTATGTGCACCTAAATAATTATACTTTGTACTACAGTACCAGTATGAGAATTTGACAAAGTATCATCTACAGATACATTTTTATCAAGGAACAATCACATTTATCAATAACTAACACCTAGGACTTAGCAGAAAACACTAAAATAGTATGAAAAGTAAAACTTTGCTCTGTATAAATTATTAATTGACCTCAATATTCCCTGTAATCACAACCAGCAGGCAATAAATATTGTTTAATAATTATTAACGGATAGAATTTTCAATGAAGTTAAATTTTTAGGAATAGTATTCTTTAATATTTAAGCACTAATTTTTAATTACCGAAACAAAAATAAACTTTTCCCGAAAATAAACGAAATATGTCCTAATAGATATTATTATTATTGACGCTTTTACTCCTTATTACTCCTCTGGCTCTTCAATCTTCTCATCTTCTTCGTCAGTCTCCGCTAATGTATCAGGAACGCCATTCAAATATGGAAAGTTTGAATATTCAGTATGAAAACGCTTTGGAATTGTACCGTTCTTGCATAAGCGTTTGCAAATCATTATATTTTGCCACGGACTGGGGTAGTCTTGTTTCGTATAATGGTTTTAATTGAATCACTTCTTCTTCAGCCTGGTTTTCACTCGAACCCTCCTCTTGCTCTTGGTGTTTTTTCCCCTTGCCTTTCCCTTTGCCCTTTCCTTTGCCCCTCTTCGGTCTTGTATCAATCACAGGTTTTTCACAAAGTTGAAATTTGTGAACTTCTGCTCCTGGCTTCATTGAATATTTAACCGTTATTTCATTAGGATATTTTTTTGCATAGTTACTGTTTTGATTTGACTAATTTTCAGTTTTTTTGCTGTTTGAGTAGAAAAGGCTTTTGAGGCTACTTCTTCATAATTGAAAAAATCTGCATGGTCTAATAAATGTACGTTGTAAGGTCGAGGCCGTTTTCTAGCCATTTCAATGTAAGCAGACCATTGAGATGGACTCCAGACGATGAGTTTCTTAACTTCGTTTACAATAACTGCGTGGACTGAGTCTACGGGCATGTAAGTGTGACCGGGAATGAGATAATTAATTTGAATATTGTTCAAATGTTTCGATGTTTTCAGAAAATGATTGCCTGAGACGTTCCCGCACATGTCGCGACATGTCGCACCGTGCACCGGCCCTGTTACAAGTGCTATAAAAATCTAAACTGAATGTTATAACGTACACAAAAACCCTTTCAAGATTTTTAATTTCGTCTTTTCTCAGTTGTAAGTATCATTATTGTACCGAGTTTAATGTAACTTTTTCTTTTTAATGTTTAAAGGCGAGTTACTACATGAAACTTTAAAATTAATTTTAATTTATATGTACATACAACAAACTTTGTATAAAAACGAGAGCCATAATGCTCTTCGGCATTATGTTGTCACGCACAAAAGCCTAAAATAGTTGTCCCTTACGCCAATGTGCGTTCAAAGTTTCGTGTTTATTTTATCAGATAGAATGTCGTAAAGAAACTAACTTTTAATGTAGTAACTTACAACATTGGGATTTATGAATAAGATAGATATACGACGTTGGAAATAAACACGTAAGACCTTCAAATTTAAAATTTGACCCATACAACATAATTTTTTAAGCATAAGGAAGTTACAACAAAATTGAATCCCTTCATAACTTCTTTATTTGAAGGGATATCAAAAAGTTAGTTATACAGATCGACAGAGAAAAAAAATCTGAGTTCTATGCAATACAAAGTGTACTTACGACAAAATGTCCCTTACGACATTTGAAATTTCCAGTGTCGATTATTATCGCCAACGTGTGGACGGCACGCGAACGGCGAACCAACAAACCACCAAAGTTGGTCCCTGCTGGGACCAACCATAAAGGTTGGTCCCGCCAGTAATTCCCATCAAACTCCATCAACTCCATCAGTATGTCCTAAATTGTGGAGTCAGACAGGGGGGATTGACCTCACCCAGATTATTTAACCTGTATGTAAATGCCCTGATAGAGGAGCTCAGCAATACCCGGTCGGATGTCGTATTGATAATATAAGTGTCATTAACATCAGTCACGCTGATGACATGGTGTTGCTTAGCCCCTCTATCAGAGGACTAAGAACACTGTTGAGCCAATGTGAGGCCTATGCTGTGGAGTATGGGTTGAGGTACAATGAAAGAAAGTGCGAGTTTCTATTGTTTAAGGGTAAATTGAGAGAACCGGCAAATATGCCTCCAATTCAATTTCTACTAGTCATCTTCTATTCTCCTTCTTCTCTTATTCTTCTACTCTTCTTCTTCCTTTCTTCTTATCTTCTTTTTCTCTTCTTCTTCTGTTCTACTTGTTCTCTTATTCTTCTCTTCTATTTATCTTCCTTTTTTTCTTCTGCTTCTCTATTATTCTCTTCTTTTTCTCTTATTATTCTCTTCTTCTTCTCTTCTGCTTCTTCTTCTCTTTTTCTTCTACTCTTCTTCGATTCTTCTTCTTCTTCTCTTATCTTCTCTTTTTCTCTTGCTTCTTCCCTCTTCTCTTCTTTTTTCTCTTATTCTTCTTCTTCCTTTCTTCTTTTTCTCTTCTTCTTCTCTTTTTCTTCTGTTCTACTTCTTATCTTATTCTTCTCTTCTATTTTTCTTCCTTTTTTATTCTTCTTCTCCTTCTTCGTCTCTTATTATTCTCTCCTTCTTCTCTTATTATTATCTTCTTCTTATCTTATTATTCTCTTCTTCTTCTCTTAGTCTTCTACTCTTCTTCGATTCTTCTTCTTCTTCTCTTATCTCCTCTTCTTCTTCTCTTTTTTTTCTTCCCTCTTCTCTTCTTTTTCTCACTTCTCTTCTTCACTTCTTCCCTTTTTCTTCTCTTCTTCTCTTCTTTATTTCTTCTCTTCTTCTTCTTCTATTAGTCTTCTATTCTTCTTCTCATCTTCTACTCTTCTTCTTTCTTTCTTCTTATCTTCTTTTTCTCTTCTTCTTCTTCTCTTTTTCATTCCGTTCTACTTCTTCTCCTTCTTCGTCTCTTATTATTCTCTCCTTCTTCTCTTATTATTATCTTCTTCTTATCTTATTATTCTCTTCTTCTCTTATTCTTCTACTCTTCTACTAGTCGTAAAGAAGATAAGAAGGAAGAAGAGTAGAAGATAAGAAGAAGATGACAGGAAGAAGAGAAGAAGAATAGAAGACGAATAGAAGAAGAAGAGAAGAAATAAAGAAGAGGAGGAGAAGAAGAGAAGAGAGAAGAAGAAGAAGCGGAGAAGAAAAGAAGAAGAAGAGAAGATGTGAAGAAGAGAAGAATAATAAAAGACGAATAGAAGAAAAAGAAGAGAAGAAAAAGGGAAGAAGTGAAGATAAAGTGAGAAAAAGAAGAGAAGAGAGAAGAAGAAGAGGAGATAAGAGAAGAAGAGGAGATACGAGAAGAAGAAGAAGAATCGAAGAAGAGTAGAAGAATAAGAGAAAAAAGAAGAGAAAAAGAGAAGATAAGAGAAGAAAAAGGAAGAATCGATTAAGAGTAGAAGAATAAGAGAAGAAGGAGAATAGAAGAAGAAGAAAAATAGAAGAGAAGAATAAGAGAAGAAGTAGAACAGAAGAAAAAGAGAAGAAGAAGAGAAGATGAAGAGAAAAAGAAGAAAAGATGAAGAGAAGAAGAAGATAAGAAGAAAGGAAGAAGAAGAGTAGAAGAATAAGAGAAGAATGATAATAGAAGATGACTAGTAGAAGAAAAAGAGAAGAAGCAGAGGAGAAGAAGAGAATAATAAGAGAAGAAGAAGAGAAGAAGAATAAAAAGAGAGAAAAATAGAAGAGAAGAATAAGAGAAGAAATAGAACAGAAGAAAAGAGAAGAAGAAGAGAAAAAGAATATAAGAAGAAAGGAAGAAGAAGAGTAGAAGATAAGAAGAAGATGACAGGAAGAAGAGAAGAAGAATAGAAGTCGAATAGAAGAAGAAGAGAAGAAATAAAGAAGAGGAGGAGAAGAAGAGAAGAAGAAGAAGCGGAGAAGAAAAGAAGAAGAAGAGAAGAAGAAGAAGAAGAAGAGAAGATGTGAAGAAGAGAAGAATAATAAAAGACGAATAGAAGAAAAAGAAGAGAAGAAAAGGGGAAGAAGTGAAGATAAAGTGAGAAAAAGAAGAGAAGAGAGAAGAAGAAGAGGAGATAAGAGAAGAAGAGGAGATACGAGAAGAAGAAGAAGAATAGAAGAAGAGTAGAAGAATAAGAGAAGAAGGAGAATAGAAGAATATGACTAGTAGAAGAGTAGAAGAAAAAGAGAAGAAGAGAAGAATAAGAAGAGAAGAAGAGAATAATATGATAGGAAGAAGATAATAATAAGAGAAGGAGGAGGGAATAAGAAGAGATGAAGAAGAGAAGAAGTGGAGAAGAAGAGAAGAATAAGAGAAGAAGAAGAATAGTAGAAGAGTAGACGAAAAAGAGAAGAAGAATAAAAAAGGAAGAAAATAGATTTGAAAATAGAATTGAGCATTTGCCCATCTTACAATATTTTTTTGACTAGCATACCAATACGAGAACATATTAACTACCTCCAGAGATATGCCTGCCTCCCTCCAATGTCACGTGGAAAGATTTATACGGAGATTTACATTCAGTCAGCAGTGTTGCCACCTTAGCCCTTTTCGGGCTAGATCTAGCACTTTTTACTATGTGTGAACTCGTAGTTTCATGATTTAGCCCGAAAAGGGCAATCTAGCCCTTTTTCATAATCTAAAAATGTTGCATCAAAATCTGAAATTTGCACCATTTGCTAATACTTAACTATCGGAATAATTGTCTTTAATAAGTTTTGTGAATATTCTTTTGGTAGATTTTTTTTTGAGTATTGAAACAGCCGCCGGCAACAAACCGTATAAAGAATTGGTAAAGCTGGCAAAAATTGTTCTATCTTTGCCACATTCCAGCGTGTTTTTAGCTCGATGAACCTTATTAAAACCAAAAAAAGGAACAAATTAGGACTAAAAACTATAACTTCGTACAAGTTTAAGGTTCGTTAAAAAATCCTTTGTCTAGCATTTGTGGCCATTTAGCCAGATCTAGCCCTATTTAGCTTCTTCAAAAGCCCCAATTCAAAAATTGAGGTGGCAACACTGTCAGTCAGTGTCAAATGTGTCAAACTTGCAAATAAAAGTTGACATAGAGGAAGTAATGAAGTTGAGGTTATGTTGATGAAGTTTAATTTTGTGTCGTCGTGTTTATTTGATTAATTGTGTTTTTACGTTAACCGATAAGTTTTCGGAATCATGAGTGACTCTGATAGCGATGAGGAACCAGTTATACGTTACGGTACACCTTTGGATCCCATAGAAGAAGGTATTCAGCTTTTTCCTTCAATCCTTTGATGCTTACCCAAATTGTTCACACTTTAATATCAATAAAACTACAGAAATAGCCACAATACAGTAGTAAGCCTAGTAACTTTGACGCAAACTGATGCATTCATTTTGTTTTTTTGATTTCTAATTACTTAAATTTCTCACTGAATATATTTTGATGTATTTCAGTCTCATTAACTAGCCTCTGAAATACTGGCTTTTATAATAAGCAACCTCCAAGTACTGATAAAATAACTTGCAATTTCAAATCACCATTAAAATGATAATACAATTAAATTTTCTGTAACACTAGATGAGATTCCATCCAAGCGTAAATACCAGCAGCCAGCGGACCAGTATGCCGTTGACGAACACGGTCGGCGAAGGTTCCACGGAGCCTTCACTGGGGGTTTCTCAGCAGGACATGGGAACACTGTGGGCACTCCTGAGGGATGGGTGCCTACAACTTTCAAGAGCTCCAGGTCAGAGAAGGCACAGGTTTCTGTGAGTATTAATGCAAATTTAATTTAGTTTGCTTTGGTGGTTAAACCTTTGGTCTAATGGTCTGATGTACATACTACAAAAGTAGCTGTTGCGGATTTGAATCATGCTAAGGGCAAATGTGAGTGTGATGAGTACAAGGATTTGCACCTGAGTCATGGGTATATATGTATTTGGATATTTTGGTCTGTTATCCTAGTCACTATAGCACAAGCTATTGCTTAGTTAAGGGCTAGGAAATTGGTGTTTCTGTAAAAAAAACAGTAAGAACTATCATAAGGCCTCTTTTTAAGCCCCACTGATGTCAAATGGTTGGTGGCTCAAATATGAAATTTTGGTTACTTAGCAACTCACCCCAAAAGTAAATATTTCTGTGTTTCATTCCATATAATGATTGTGACACCTTTCATAATGCTAGTATGTAGTCATACTTAAAATAAAAATAACCCAATTATGCGGCTAAGTGCAGAAATAGCCCAGCAAAACAAAAACTTGTAAAAAAGAAAATTGCAAAAATGTTGTTCAACTTGTGCGGCATTGCTGGTGTCTCCTGTAACAAAATATTGTGGGATATGGTGTGCAGCATATGTTCTTCTTGTCCAGGCTTCTCAGCGTCACAAGTCGCGCGACTTTTATATCCTAGTATAGGCTCAGGCTGGGTTCTCTCTATTAAAAAACATTTTAACTAGGGGCTGCCCGCAACTTTGTCTGCGTGGATTTTAGTTATTGGCCACCTATTTTCATACAAATTTGCAACCCCTATCTAGGGGGTAGAGTTTATCAATATCCATTCTTAGTCGTTGCTTAAGTCATAACATCTACTTGCATTCCAAATTTCTAAGCCTTATCCACCCAGTGGTTTGGGCTGTGCATATGTTGATCACTATGTCAGTCAGTCAATCACCTTTGAGTTTATATATTTTGACTTTTTTTCCAGTCCCAACGGCCAGAAGACTTCATGGACGACGAGGACCGCGGCGAGCATGGCATCGCTCCGCGGCACATGAGCGCGCAGAGCGAGTACTCCGGACACAAGCGGAAGCAGCAGCGCTACCACGACGGACCTATACCAGGTCAGTTGAGACGTCAACAGTACATAGAGCCATACAGTTTCAAAACCAGTAGACTTTTGGTGCAACGAATTCAAGAAAAATAAAGGAAGTGGTTCTAACCGAATAATATAGTAGGGAACTTAAGTTGTGTTGACGACACCATTTTGGTTTACCATAATTGTGTCTTGTAAATCCAACCTAAATCTTTACACCGCGGTTAATGTTTGAAATCGGCTAAAAGCGTCATCTAGCCGGCTGGAGCCGTACCAGTGTATGACTGTCAACCATAAAAATATATGCAAACATTTTAATGGCGTATGCTATTCTGATGACGGCCTGTGCTAAATGGCTACATGGTAAGCATGTCATTGAGAATGAGTTCTCAGGCCGCAAGCAAAACAAGCCGCGCTACCACGACGGACCTATACCTGGTAAGAGATGGATAGGGCTTCATACAAGTAGAACGCAACTAAAGGCGGTGCAGTACAGTTGCAGTTAGCAGAAAACCTCGGGCATACTATAAATTACAGCTTGCGTCTGACGTGCGGCTTAGCTATACGGAAATAACGTTTATTTCAGGCAACTAATCACAACATAATTATGGTCCATATTATCTATATATTCTATATATATAAAATTCTCGTGTCACAATGTTTGTTCCCGTACTCCTCCGAAACGGCTTGACCGATTCTTATGAAATTTTGTGAGCATATTGAGTAGGTCTGAGAATCGGCTAACATCTATTTTTCATATCCTTTAGTGATAAGGGTAGTCCACCCTTAACATTTATATGGCATAACAACGTTTGCCGGGTCAGCTAGTAAATAGTATAAATACCTTAAAGTCTAACATACATATTCTTATAAAACATAAATGACAAACTTAAACATTATCTATATCACACAATCACACGCGTCAGCGAATTGATACGGCACGCGCGGTGATGTCGGCAAGTAGGCGTCCCCTGAATTTACGAAAGACGACTCCCTGCGGCCAGAAGTCCTCCTTGAAGGTATGAAGGTCGCTAGATGGTGGATCGGGACCCTCACCACAACCAGAGATTCCAACCGTTCGATCCTCAAGGTGAATTTGGACTTCTTTTGTATATAATCTACGACGTCTTCGACCTTCGTAGACCAATGCACACGGGACACATACAGCAGCGTTGAGCGAACTTCAGCACGCAGCTGTTGATCGGGTCCAGTCGGTGCGGTGCTGATATTGTTACGGCTTCCTCTTCTTCCTTTCCACTTTGGTAAATCCTGTTCATCGCATCGATTATTCGGATGACATTGTGTAGATGTCAGCTTCTTTTCTTTCACCGATTTCAGAGACTGCCGAGGTGGTTAGGCAGCAGCGGTGGCGTAGGCACAGGTCGAGGGTAAACAGTATTTATTAAAGGTTATTGAACTAATATGTATCTTCTTGACTCCTTGTAAGATATACTGATACATACTTTATTTTCGTTTTACAGGAGAACCAGTTCTAGAACAGCTGCTCAAAGCGGTGCACGAGACGGCGGCAGTGAAGATGCTTCGAGCTATGGGCTGGAGACCAGGACAGGGTACGGGCGACCGGGTGACCAGGGCTGAGAAAAAGAAAGCTAAAGAACAGCATAAGGTGTACGGGTGTTATGTGCCACCTGAATTGAGGGGGCAGAAAGAGGTAAGATTAGTAATATGGATAGGCCATTGAGTTTGTAAGCGATATGACAGAGGTTTTTTTTCTTTTTTGTATTTATAATCAGCCAGTGGCATTAATTAAGTTTGAGAGCTAATTTCAATTGATTTTAGAGATAGATCACATGTCTCATCCTTTGAGTTGATGTTTAATTTACAAAATATTTAATTTAATGTATGTGAGGTGCAAGAGACTTTCCTGAATAGGGTGATCATAGCTCTATGCTTCTTGATATTTTGAAAATCTTAAAGTACCTTGTTTTTACGTCACACAAGAGTGTAAAAATTCATACTAGAGGGAACTTCAGAGCGGTTTTGGGCCAGGTTGACAGCATTTATTACAATAAAATAATATCGTTGGGGCAAAACAGGTTCGGCGGTGTTTGTCCGTATTATTGCAAAATTATGAACGACTCTTCAATCAAAATGCCATAAATTCTTGGTACAAAAAATGTATGTAAGAGGTTAACTTTGGACCCATTAAACGGTCAAGAATATTTTGATGCCCTTTTGCACAGGCTTATAATAGAAGGCCTGCTATATGACAGTGGTCACCAAAATGGCCTTCGTTCATAGACCAGGTCCTCTGATAAATCGCCCACTCTTCTTTTGTATGCACATTTAGTTTCAATGACAATGCACAATTAAATTTAAAAAGAAACATTTTTTTTTTTGGTATAACATATTCACAATGTAAAATTCACGTTTCCAGGACGATCCAAACGCAGAATCCGGAGACAGCTCAGATTCTGAATTCGAATACGAAACGCTCTTCGCGCCGGACGACTATGAGCCCTATATCCTACAGCGCAAGAACGACCGCTTCGGCCTGGGGTATTCGGGGCTGAGTCGACATTCGGTGCTTGGCAACTTGGTGGGAGAGTATGGCGCTGATGCTGGGACATCGAAGAGTCATTTGATGATGAGGGAGAAAGGCAGAAAGGTTAGTTAATATTGCATTATAGAGGTTCTACTCACAAAACCAGATTCATGCGTTATGTTTTTTGTCAACTTGTGTGTGTGCGTCTTGACTTAAACAAATTGGGTACTTTTATTTATGAATTTTATTGACTTGTAGGTATTAACTATAATTTCGTTTGTAATATTTATTTTATGTATTAGTCTTCCTGGCCGATTTCGACCACGGCGGCCAATCTCAACAGATATCAGCCAACTACGCAGAAGATATTATAGGGCACAAGTGTGAGCGCAATACACAGGTGCACTCACTGTTCCATCACTCTCAAAGTTCGGTGAGTCGGCAATCCGACATCACCGGAGAGAGATTAGGCGCAGGACCAACGGCTTAACGTGCTTTAGACGACTCCGAGCTGTTTTTGATAAATTCATGACAGAAAATGTCAGAAACAATTTTGGCTCGACCTGGGATTCGAACCCAGGACCTCTCGGATGTAAAGCAGAAACTTTGCCATTACACCAACGAGGCAGTTTATTTATTTATGAATTTTATGTATAATTTTTTGTATAGTATTATGTATAACTTCTATAACACAAGTGGGTTCCACTGAAAACCCGCGTCATAGCCTTCGTGGGTCGCGGCATAAGCTGAGTGATGTCGAATTAACATGGACATTGCGGGCACACATTTGTACAGCTTTTAATTGATTTGATTGTACTATTATTTTTATGTTGTCTTTTTTTTAAAGGTGTATACATATATATTTTTCCCTTTTTTATCACTTTATTATTATTTCATGAATCGTTGTATTATGTTGTGATTGTGTGTTTGTGATGTTCATTAATATTAAAACTCTTTTCTTTCTTTCATTCATTATTGACTCCGGAGTTACACATAAGCGCCAAAGATTGCCAATGCTGTTGTTCTTACTAGTAATGGCAATTATTGCTATTTTTCGTTAATTTAATTAGCATGCTAAATTTCATATCATAGCATGCTACGCGCTATTGCTATGCTAATATGAAATTTCATAGAAAATGAGAAATAGCGTTAGCGTATGATATTAAATTGCGAAATTGTGAATGTTTTGCGAAATATGATAAAAAATTGTATGAAACGTACATAGTGTTGTGACTAAGATTAGAATTAAATTTGACTTCATTAAAATGAAAACTGCACCGGTTAGATAATTCAATCAAGTCACGAAAAAGACAAACAATTTCATTCAAATTAACAGTTCAATAAACCGCACGCAAAATACGACTCTAAATGCAAGGATGCAGTATTCTCTTCTCTTTCTTTGTTCGCCTTTTACTCGGGTAACGCTCGAAATAATTATGGAGAAAACCTTCTATTCTGTAAAGGAGTTTTTAGATAACAAGATTTGAACGGAAGATCTACTCAAATTAATAATATAATCGATACATAATTGATCTGACATTGAATGTTTTTAAGTTTATCTAATTAATTATATGTAATTAACTTTATTTGATGCTTTTACATTTGCATGCTATTGTATATGGCTAAATAGGAGCACTTTGTCATTTACTACGATCAACATTTATTTGTACCCACCCTATTTAAAACAAATAAAAAATTTGATTTGATTTGATTTGAAAGCCGATCGTCGCCCGACAGTACGCGAACGCGAGTTTCAATTGGCTGCTACTGCTAATAGCGGCTGCTATTAGCAGTAGCAGCCTGCTAAAGCAGTGCGTGCGAATCTTTGAAAGCAACGACACGTCGCTTTCCGTTAATTTTAGCATTTACACAATTTCGCAATGTTAAATAATTTAATTATTGCTAACGATGAAATAGCATGCTAATTAATGATGCTAATGCTAATTATTCCATTACTAGTTCTTACGTTATTTACAACTGCAACACCCCACGCTTTTTGCTCTACTGTAATATAAATTCTTTGTACTCCGAAATTATTTTCTCTTTTTTAGTTAGCAATAAAAGCGTGCTTTTTTTGTTTTTTAAACTATTATTTATTATTTATTGATGATCAATCTACAGGTATCGATCCGCGGGCAGGCGTTTGGTGTGGGCGCCTTCGAGGCAGAAGACGAAGATATATACGCTACGGAAGACATGTCGCACTACGACTTCGCGATAGGTGGCGCTGCTGCCGAGAGGAAGAAAGCTGTGACGCAGGGCGGGGCTAACGTGAGTGATCACTTGTTTAGCTTAGACAGGGAGTTTGACGCAAGAGGCTCTCTCTCTCTCTCAACTGTAGGCCTAACACAAAATTAGGAATCCTGTATTCGTTTCTGAAATGATACACTTTTTTACCACTTTTTTTAACCACTTAGACCAACCGAAAATCCTCGCAAGAAATTAAAGTAACTTCAGAGCTGTTGTGGCGTAGCATTGTTAGAGTATTGGTAGTGCATTCCAAAGTTAAGCAACCCGCAGCGCGGACGTGAAGTAATTATTTATTTATTTTATAGGATTCCCAATGGTTAATGGAATTATTAATATTACACATTAAAGGTTTTTAAACACATTAGCATTGTTAATTTAAATAGGTTGATTTATAGTCGACTTGTACATACAAAGACCTTTGGCGCAACAGATTTAGAGTTAGGAATATAAAGGGTGTAAAAAAACCTTAACGAAGCCGTCAACCACGCGATCAGTACATCAAACCAAAATGTATGAAAAATAAATTTTGTCTGGGAAACTACTTTTATTTTTTGACATTAAAAAAAAATACAATTTAATTCTAACCCGCAATGTACAGCGCGCACTCGGGGAAGTGACCGCGGGGCGTGTTGCTATAAGCCCCGTGACGCGGTTCGGTTCGAGTGTGCGCTGTTCATTGCATAGTGTGCCATTTAGAGGCTTTTTATGAAAGAACTAGTGAAAATTTGTATCATATTTCTTTGGAAAAAAGTTAAGTTATAACGGACAGAAGACATTTCTGTAAAAATCATCAATTTTTTTTTCAAACTTCAACCATCAATACCTCAGGAACCGTTAACTTCCCAGGTATGGTGTAAAAGAAAAAAATGATCGTAACAATTGGTAGAATATGTGGTATTCGGCTTCGTTAAGGTTTTTTTACACCCTGTATATCCGATAGACATCACCTTGATTTGTCTGCCTATATTATTTTGGATCTAAATCTTATATGCCGCGGTTCATGTGCGGTACTAGGCTCACAGCGCCATCGAGCCGTATCAGCGCTCGCTGTCGTGCTTGCCGCCGTTAGGCATGCGCTTGTGATAGCGAACGGTAGAATTCACCACAGACCTATTTCTATCCGAAGCTACATATATCGGCTTATAATAAGTCGTATTTTAGACGTCAGTCAGTTATTAATTATCGTTTTTGTACCTTTTTTTTGTAACGCAGTCCAACCTATGACACATTGGAAGTGTTTAATTGCATACGATACAGGTTTTTACCTAGTGTAGGCGGTTATTGCATGTAATTATACTGTTATGTTTTGTGCTAAATAAATATATTTTGTTTTTGACGTGACAACGTCTTATAAATTGGTTTGCCGGGTGACACCTCAAGAAACTGCGTTACGCTGCTCTGCTCACGTTTCGCGCGAGAGAGAGAGAGAGAGATAGGCATACACACCGGTTCATGTTATACGAATGAATATTCACATTAAAATTATTTTACCACTCAGAGTCGTTGTCACGTAAAACTTTTTTACCTGTAAAAAGTTACTCAAATTATTTTTTTGTTTGTTTGTATTATGTTTTTTATTCTAATATTATGTTTAATTTGTGAAATATAGAATACTTTAACTACAATTTCCAGGTGTTGGAAGGGTTCGTGAAAGCCAACAAACCATTGCCCTTAGTGCCGGCCTGCCCGCCGCCCGCGCTGCCGCGCGACTACGTGCCGGCGGCCGCGGCCCGGACGCGGTTCGCCGCACCACACCCTAGCGTGAAGCCAAGGGATCAAGGTAACATAGATAGAAAGATTAACACTTTATTGTACACTTACTTACTTACTTCGCTGGCTCAGCGACCCGAAGTGGATCTTGGCCTCCGACATTAAAGTGCGCCATTCTTCCCTATTCTGTGTCAGATCTGACCAGTCGGACACTTTTAGTTGTTTCAGGTCTTTGGCGACTTCGTCCTTTATTGTACAACACAATACAAAAATTACAGACAAGTTGAACAAAGAAAGACATACAATTTAAGCGGTCTTATCGCTTGAAGCGATCTCTTCCATATTTTAAGGCTGTCTTTTCACAATTATTTTTTCTTTATTTCTGCATTACCTTGAGGTTGTCTGGGAGAAAATGCTTTTAGCACTAAGTCCACCCTTTGTCCATTTCTTGTGCAATAAAGCTTTAACTAAATAAAATAAATGATAATATTCTTCTTAGTAATTTACCTGTCCCAAAAAAACTGATATTTTAAATTTAAAAAACCGTGAAACGCCATGAAAACGGCATGCCAGCCATGACAACGGCTGGATGAATTATGACAAACCATGATGATAGCAAGGGTCATCTAAGCGTAAGATTACTTTAGCGGACAAGTAGTTGCGCTGGTACAGGTCCACTCCTCGTCTCTCGCCTCCTAGTGTCAGTGGAACGGTTAGCCGATTCGACAGACGGGAGATGACAGATGCAGCAATTGGCCACACGTCGTTATTAGATTCCAAACGCGTGCCCTTAATGGCGTATTGCAAAACCTTGCTACATCGCCACAGTTGCCGGTAACGGTTGTCTATCGACAGAGCCCGCCCCCCCATAACGGTGTAGACTTTAGTGTTCTTCCGGGGAATCATCCGGTTAAAACTGCAACAAAGTCGCAGCCCCCTCCGCTAGGTTTAGCCCACGAGTCAACGTGGTTTACCAGGGTGTGGCCGCTGTGGACACTTCACAGCTACTCGGAGCCTCTAGCAGAGAGTTGTAGAGGTTTATATATCTGACTGTCGCGCTCATCATAGTAGCGCTGACCGACAGACGACGTATAAAACCCCTACTACACCCCAAGGGGTGGGCGGATTATGCCCGTAGCTAGGTACCACTGTGATTAAATTTATCTGTACATGCGACGTTTTATTTTTATGAGGCCTTATTGCACAGTAAAATTGGTATTTTCTACCAATTAAACCTTTAGCATGAGCAGAAATATCATGTTGGCGGTGCGATAAAGGCGTTCCTTACACTAACATGTATTGATCATATAATAATAATAATAATAGTCCTCCTGGCCGATTTCGACCACGGCGGCCAATCTCTACAGAGATCAGCCAACTACGCAGGAGATATTATAGTGCACAAGTTTGAGCGCAATACACAGGTGCACTCACTGTTCCATCACTCTCAAAGTTTGGTGAGACGGCAATCCGACATGACCGGAGAGAGATCAGGCGCAGGTCCAACGGCTTAAAGTGCTTTCCGAAGCACGGGGGTGTAACACCGCTAACTTCCGGACTCCGAGCTGTTTTTTGAGATATTCATGACAGAAAATCTCAGAAACAATTTTGGCTCGACCTGGGATTCGAACCCAGGACCTCTCGGATGTAAGGCAGAAACTTTGCCACTACACCATTGATCATATACTAAAGATATCAAATTATTTATTTACAGGACTGGGCCGCCACGAGCTGACGGCCGACGCGCGAGGCGCTCTGCTGGGCGAAGTTCGAGTACCAAAAATCCCAGAAATACCCGCACCGCCTCCCACGAAACCCGCTCAAACCACCGAAGAACTCATAGCCAAAATAACTGGACGAAACGTCAACTTCGTTTCTACGAACGAAAAGCCGAATGACGACGATTTCATACCTATAACAGATAATAAGCAAGTGCCTAAAGCCTTCAGGCCTTTTATGTCCGATCCTAGCAAGCAGGCGAGGTATGAGAAGTACTTAAAGGATAAGGAGGGGTTTGCGAGAGAGAGTGATGGGAATACGGATAAGGTTAGCGAGTGGGAGAGGAACAGAGAGATGGTGGAATTCGAGCAAGCGGCTAAGCTGTATAAGCCGCTGACTGGGATTATGGGGGACAGGTATGTTTCTAAAACTAGCCTTTTAAGAGGCATATCACAATAAGATTTTGCCTATTCATGGCACTGTTCTTTCTGTGGAATGCAAAATCCTGTTGAATAAATAAATTATTATTTTTAGATAAATAAATGAATTATAATTTTTAGATTTAAATAAATAAATTATAATTTTTAGATAAATGAATAAATTATATTTTTTAGATATATAAATAAATTATTTTTAGATATATTACGCTCCACAAGGTACACTAAGTCATGCGTGTGAAGTTAGGAGACATCATAAAATTTGACAGCTGAGCAGCGTTTTGCTGAAAACTTGGATTTCAAAAAATAAATCGGAATAAGGTTTTCAGGAAAAAAACTGCTTATCTGTCAAATGTTTGTGATATTTTATGATGTGATGTACTTCAAAGTAGAATTCCTACAACAATAACATCGAGAAGATAAATAAAAAAATCGGTTGTCTGTAAAGTCGGTTTACTGACGATAGTTGAACGTGACAACGTCTTTGTCACGCTGCCTCATTGTCGCTCGTTCCGCGCTCTCACTTGCACTTTAAGCCTTGAATGGAACGCCTCAGAGCGAGGTAACGCCGTATGCGTCATGTTTTTTGATGCGTGCAACCGGCTCCATCGAATTATAAGTCGTTGTCACGTCAATTTATATTTTTTGTATATTTACTCGGTACAGATTCACCCACGCCTCGGAGCCGGACGACATTAACCCGTTGGCCGCCGTAGCGAGGAGCGGTGCTAACCGCGGACTCGCCTCGCGCGAACAGGTCGAGGCCGCTGCACGCGGCGTGTACGGGGTTATGACGAGGAAACAGGTTCAATGGCGGCCGGAAGCGTTGGTGTGCAAGAGGTTCAATGTGCCCGATCCTGGGGGACCGAGGTAAGAAACTATTTTATTTTATTTTTTTATGTTCTGCTATACTATGCAATTGCATTATGCTATATATTTGACTACAATCTCATCTGATGGTAAGTGACGATGTGCTTGAGGATGGAGCGTGATCGAACAAGTTCCTTAAAAGAATAAGGTAAAATGAATGCTGGAACCGTTAGTGTGCAAGAGTTTAATGTGCCCGATCTTGAGGGACCGAGGTGAGAAGACCGTACAGCCGTACGACCGTAGCAGACGTACTGGGGACGATGAAACAAGACATTGCTATGCACATGCTAAGGCAAATGCCACTGACGAAAGAAACTGCATAAAGTACACGCTCGCCTACCGTTATCATCTGGAATTATTTTCTTCTTTTTTTTATTAATAGGTTTAAAAAATAATTAAAAGGGTCTGTAATCATGCCTATTCTTAACTATCTTATGAATGGTGATGGTCAAGTATAAATTGAATTCTTTTATATATTTATTAAAGTTAGATAATGATAAAGTTCCAAATGTAACATTCTCCTAATATCAAATGTTTGTTCACAGATCTGAAGCTAAAGTGGATGACAAGCCCAAAGTATCTTACTCTATATTTTCCTACTTGGAATCATCGGTGCACGACAAAGACAGCTTCACAAAAGAACAAACTAAGTTCAGTGGCTCCAAATCTTTGTTAAACACATCAAAACCCGTACCAAGTCATTCCGAACTAAATACCGCCAGAGTAAATGAACCCGTACCATCGACAATTGAAGAAAATTCAACCATAAACAAAAGGATGACAGTAGCAGAGTTGTTTATGAAAGAATCGGAAAAAGACATGCAGAAAAACCAACCAGAAGCTGTTACAGAAACCATAGAGAAATTCGATAAAATGGATCTCTATAAATCGATATTCTTAAGCGACAGCGAAGACGATGATCCAGTACCAAGTGATAAACAAAATGATAAAAATATCGATGATTTTATAGACAAGCCAAAGAATGTGGAAAGAAACACATCGCCTCCTAGAGGTATATTTGCTAACATCGATTTCGATGAATTAAACTCTTGGAAAAGGAATACAAATACTAATGATAAGCAGGATCAAGCCGAAAATAAAAATGATTCTAAAGAAGGATCTGCTCAAGATAAGCAAAATAATGACACCCAAGATATAGCTGATGTGTACGGACCAAAAATACCAGAAAACTTAATGAAAAGACTGGCAGGTGATGATAGAAACACAGATGATAATTTTAGACCAGTATTTAGAAAAAAGATTGAGAAGGAGGATGAAATACATGAAATAGGATCGTCGTCTAGTGCCGATTCGTGGGTCGACGCGAACGAGGTTAAAACCAAGAAGGTTAAGAAGAAAAAGAAAAAACACAAGACTAAACACAAAAAGTCAAAACATAAGAAGAAGGACAGATAGGTAAATATACATTTGTAAAATAAATTCTATGCCATGTAAAAATTATTCTTGTTTAATTTTTAACCAACTAACTAAGTACCTTTGTATACAGTGAGAGTCTACCTTCATAAAGTACACTTAAATATCTGAAACTAAGTTTATCGACTTATTTTTTTTTACAAATCATATTTTTATAGAATCCCTAATACGTGCTTAACTATAGATAGTACGTAGAAGTACGCTAGCTAGACCCTTTTTAAAATTGATAGAAAACATAGAAGCTAATACGAGGAAGAATATCATAAAGTTATAAGAAATTGGGGTAAATAAAAGATTTTGTTAATTATTTTTGCAATTATTTAAAAATGATATGAAAAGAAACAGGCTTTTTGTTTCAAAAGTCATTTGGGAGAAGATTTTTTCTCGATTTTTATTGTATGAGGACACCTCATCTTTTCGAATCATTTTAAAGTTCCACTGGTTTCACTGAGATTCATCATTGAGATAAAAAAAAATTGTGCTATTTTACACAACTAGCCAACCGTACTTTTCAAATTCGTAATACGATGCGTTGTTGGCCTATCTCTTATGATAGGAAGACGTTATTTATTGTTAGTAGTCTAATTAGTATTTTAGTGGTATTTAATGAGATTGGCAGCTATTTTGACCCAGACATTTGTGTCGATAAGAAGATTGGCAATTAATTTACTTCGCTGTTTGTCTCAAAACTAGCATTGGCGACTAATAACAGTAAATCTCGGGGAATATAATATCCCACCAAAAAAAAATCATATCCACTGTGGTTAATTAGGATGATTCCATTATGACTACGGTTCTGTGTCTGTCAGTCTCAAATTTATCAGAGGTTAAAATTATATCGGTTATACTAACCGCTAAACGAAGGTTGTTTGGAAGAGATCGCTCTTAGCATCATACAGATTTAACGTAGAGCTTAGCTCATGTCTATCTAATCTAATCTACCAGGCTAAACTACCTTCATCAACTCTACAGTATACATTTTACATCTCACTCTAAACGTGTTTATTTGTGATTTTGTGTGTATGTCTGTGACATCGTGGCTTCCGAACAGATGGCCCGATTTCAAAGCAGTTTTTTATTCGAAAGATAATTTAATCACGATAATTCTTAGCTATCGCTGGTGAAAATCCGACCAGCCGTTGAAACTCGGCAGCTGTCGTACTGGCTCATTCAGGGGCGATTTAACTGGAAGGTAAGACTTAAAAGATAAATAATCTCTTAAGTCTTGCCAGTAAAACCAACGCGACACGACTAGTCGTATGCCCTTTAGCAGCGTAGCTATCTCTGAGTCTGACTCATGCCTACCAACCAAGTGCCGCGGAACTCTGGCAGCCGCAGTGGCGTGATGTCTAGGTAGAAAACAAAGCAATATTATCACTACGCAACAAGCGTATCAGTTGCGTCAACAATCTATAAAGTTGTTTTTCAAATTCCGCGAATCAAACACGAAAATTGTTATTTGTAAATAAACATTCTCTTACACAATGTTACGCTACGATATGCGATGTGATGTGGGCGTTCAATCCCAATTCAAGGTTGTTGCGATGGCGGGAAACCGCGCGAAAGCTGTGTATCCGCTTCTAGCTGCGTGGAAACAATAAGATACATTTCATATTCATACCTGTTATTAATACAGTTCTAGAACATTATTTTAGTTAGGTCCAGCTAGACTTCAAGACGGGGCTTTGACTCAGGGACAAAATTGATGCTAATATGAACCCTATTTACTTTCTCGTGTTGCGAAATACAAATGTACATTTCTGATTTTATTTAATGTAAACACAAGGTTTCGGTACAAAATCAGAAATGTGTGATGTGTATTTAATTTGAGCGCAAAATTATCGCTCAAGTTTATCAATAAACAAGTCTCGAAGAAAGAGAGCTGTAATTACGTTTATAACGAAACAGACAGAGACGGCGAATCAGTATCTATAAGACTGAGAAGGGTAGTGTGATTTGCATCAAGTGAGACGGAGACAGCCATAAAACAGAGTCTACAACACAATTTTTCCTTCACGGTTGGGACGCATGCGTCATTAAGTTCAACCAGGTCCAAACTTGAAAGGTTTTTTTTTAAATATTCTCTCGATTCAGACGGTGTTTTTAATATTGTAGATAGAACTTCTCAACAATTCGAGGAGATGATAACCTCAAGACAATATTTTTATTGTAAACTTTGCTGCGATCGAACCAAATATTATCGTAGGTCCAACTATTAAGATTAGGTAAAATGCGCACAATTAATGGTTATGAAGTAATATGAATCATATACATAAAAAAAAACATCTGTATAGAAAAATATACAGATTCCTAATGCGGCCCTGGCAGAATACAATCAGCTGTTTGTAATGACAGCTCTGACAAATACAAAATGGTTGAAAACTAAAGTTGGCAAACAAAGGAAGGCAGCGTAATATCGCGTTTTAACACGTTAAAATTATATTTTTTAAGTGAAAGTTAGTTAGATTAGTGACAAATCAGTGTTTTGGGCAAGATGTTGGATTTGGAAATCGTCCCGGAGCGGTCCCTGGGCTGCGATGCTTGGGAATTCGTTCTAGGTAAGGGCTCACGTATGTTTATTCCGTACGTCAGTTTTTGCGTTGTATTTCTATGGGCTATCGCTTACGCAATGGTGTTTTTGCTGGGTATCAGAGGCTGGACGATAGATTAGGAACCAGCCAGGACCCGTGGTGACCAGGTCGTTGAAGGTCTACATTGATTTTTTTCGCCAAGTGTCACGGGCAGCCTTTGTGTTAACTGGGTTTTGTTTATTTTTTTTATTGGCAGTCTTGACCGTGAAACTGTTCAGGTTGCGTTGTTTTCAAAACAAAATCGTAACTATTTTTTGATGCACTTTGAATTGAACGTAATTTTGTTTAAAAAAACAATTGAGCTAGAAAAACCTTAACAATAACACAACCCTACAGTATTGCCTAAAAGTATTTAGGTCAGAATGTTTAATGAGATGTCCAATGTTCATTTTAAACCTTAAAAAAGTACCTAAGACATGTTAAGATCATACAAAGTGTTAAAAAAATATAATATGTTAAGAAGCAATATAAAAAGCTCCGATGAGGCGATAACTGAAAACTCCTAGACTAGTATTTGCCATGTATTTTTTTTATCTGCATCTTAATCTAAAACTTATAGAAATCGGCATATAAACTAGAAACTATATCCAATCTCTTTGATATTACTGTTATGAAAGAGGTAAAAATCATATTTTTAATATTTACAAAAGGATCTTAATGCACATCTAAGTGAACTAAATTTTATATTTGCACCATAATAGAAAATCAGATTTGCAGTCTATAGCAAATTAATATGGGCTGGTATTCACACAAACACAGACCTTTTAATTTAATAAGCCATTCAAGTCAAGATAATGCCTTTTGTCATTAACATGTAGAGTCATTAAACTCAACTTAGGGCAAAGTTTTCAATAGTTAGATATATTTATCTAAGCTATTATCTGAGCTATTGCTCAGTCAGATTTAAGATGCTGTTTGGTTTGACCTTCTGCAGAATCAAGTTTGACATTTCAAATTTCAAATCTTGGGATTTTATTGGACTGATAGCACTATCTGTCTATTGAACAACCAGCCCTAAGTTAAACAAGTGTACTTGTACAGTCAGCATGGAATGTGATTATTTATTTCTTTATTTTTCATTGTTAATTGCTTCAAAATTTTTAGGAATTTTGGGCTAAGAGTTTTAAATTTTTTGTGTATCTTCTAGCTAGATCAATATCATTTGAGTTAAGTTATATGAATAAAGGGTAAAAAAGCCCATGAGTTACTTGGTTAAAAAGTAATTGAATTTTTTTACATTTCACTTTCCCTTTTTTGAAATTACGTCCATACTATAACTGTCAAATAAGTTTAATTAGCGGAATTGGTCTGGGTGTTATATGTATTTATTTAGGTTTATTTGTAATACCGATGTTGATTCTGATTTCTGTAACACAAGTGCTTAGGCTTACTATGGAGTCAGACTAATGTATGTGAATTGTAGTTGTTTATATAATATTAATTTAAAAAAAATACAAATTATTGCAGTTCATTAACACTACAATCACTATTTCTTTGTTATGAAAAATAAAACATCTGCACTTGTATCATGCATCGTCATAGTCAGAGCTTTATCATCAGTGCATGTCGAGTGTTCTTTATTTCCTTTATTGTTGGCATTTATTGTAAGATAAGTAATGTGAATACTGTGTAATTAGTTTAGATATCATTATTAATTTAACCATTTTTTTTAAAATTTATCATATTAATCCAATAACCATTTGAGCCCTGCTCGGCCAAATCTGGCTCTGTAAATTAAAATAATAATAATACTCGTATATATATATATAATAAATATATATAATTAAAATTGATCTATTAAAACAACTTACAAAATAGAATTTTTCAGCGTATTTTATGCCGTCTGAATGCATATCAATAGATCTTCTTTTCCATAGCCCTAGCCTGCACTATACATATAGTGTAAAGCAAAGTCACTTTTTGCGTCTGCCCCTATGTCTGTTTGTGATATGCATGTGTGTATGCTTAGATTTTTAAAATTACTTAACGGATTTTAATGCAGTTTGTTTAATAGATAGAGTAATTGAAGAGTAAAGTTTAGTTTTTTTAACCATTTATTTAAAAATCATATACATTGATTTGACTCCATGGTAAGTAGCTTAAGCACTTGTGTTACAGATATCAGAATCAACAGTGATATTCCAAAAAACTTAAATAAATACATAAAACACCCAGACCAGTACAAACAGACATGTTAATGCACACAAATGTTTGTACAGTGCGGGGATCGAACCCGCAACCTCTTGGTTAATAGTCAACTTCTTGACCATTACACCAAAGTTGTTGTCAATATATTGTATGTATAGTGTAATATATTGTATATGTATATAGATAGAAGAGATTTTTGTAACACAATGCCATAATGATAACAATAAACTTTAATGTCCTATTAAATCCATTGTTCTGTGTTGCTATGTATGAATCTCATTGTTTCCTCTGTTTCGCAATTGTTCTGGTACTGGATAACTATTAGACTTCTAGCCTGCATTAATTCAACACACTAACACTAATAATTAACTAATATATTTTTTTATTTATTTCAATTCCGCACAAAAATTACAATGGTGGACTTAATTTGGAAGTCGTTTCCTACCAGTCAACCATAGATGCAAGCAGAAAGAAAAATATAGATAGAATAACACTTTATGGTACAACACAAAACAAAATTGCACACAAGTTTAGCAAAGATGTACAATTTAGGCGGTCTTATCACTTGTAGCGATCTCTTCCAGACAAACTTCGGTAAAAGGAGCAATTAATTAAAATTTAGTTAATATCTTGGATAGATAGCTTAAAATTGTATGTTTAACATAGGTAGATACTTAAAGCAGTACCTAATGTGTGTTAGGTCTTGTGGTTTAAATAAAACGAACTTCATCGACACAATTGCAAGCCACATGCTTGCCAAACGTTATTTAAACATGTAAAATGCATAATTAACTTCAGCAATTACAAAACATTTCTACGTTGCAGCCCTAGTAAATAAATAGTTTAGAAAATGTATAGCTCTTTGTCTAGTAAGGCCAATTATGGGACCTTAATTAATTCCCAATTATACCTTTCTTTGAACTTAATTACCTACTTTACTCTAGCCATTTTTTACGAGACCAAAAGTCACGGTTATCCTCCGTATTCAGTTTTCCTCACGTATCCAATGCGCGCTTAAATCCAATTTAGGGAAGTAAAGCTTACTTCCTCATCCGTCGTCGACTGAACCCTATTTGTGACGCCCAGTAATTAGGTTACCGACATAACCACCCCATCTGTATTTGCATACCGCTACAGGACACCGTCGACCCTAATTCCGTAAGGGTTGCGTTACGTTTACAATGTCCCTACAGGTATAGTTCGTAATTATCTTGTTTACTGCTCACTAGATGCGTTGCTTATCATAATTTTGTTTTTTGGAATGCGTTGTTTTCCCTTACTACCGATTTTATTCAAATATAATTCAAATCTTTGGTAATTTAGCAGTGAAAGCGATCGGATTCTCTGGATTTTTTTTTTCTGGAATGCATTGTTTTCTCGTCGCAAAAGTAACTCATGTACTTTCTTAAATTTCATTTAAATCTGTTCTGTAGTTTAGGCGATCGGCCCACTTGAATTTTCCGATGAGAATGGGTCATTTTCCCGCGGTAAAAAGTAGCCTATGTTCTTTCTCGGGTATCAAAATATCTCTTTACCAAATTTCATGCAAATTAATTCAGTAGTTCAGGCGTGATTGAGTAACAGACAGACAGATAAAGTTACTGTTGCATACACACATTTGGCCCAAATCCCATCTGATGGATTAAGGATGTGGCCGAGGATGGATCATGTCTGTCTAGTAACAACCTTTTCACTCTTTTTTGAAATATGAACTGCTTTGTGAAATATTAGTCTCCAAGGTTATATTAGTCCTCCTGGCCGATTTCGACCACGGCGGCCAATCTCAACAAAGATCAGCCAACTACGCAGGAGATATTATCGGGCGCAGGACCAACGGCTTAACGTGCGCACAGAGGCACGGGGGTGTAACACCGCCAACTTCCCGACTCCGAGCTGTTTTTGAGAAATTCATGACAGAAAATCTCAGAAACAATTTTGGCTCGACCTGGGATTCGAACCCAGGACCTCTTGGATGTAAGGCAGAAACTTTGCCACAACACCAACGAGGCAGTCGAAACATATTAAACTATCTTAACAAATAGCGATTATACCTATGTCGAGTTTTAAGCGTAAAGATAAAATATCAATGTAGAAGGTATCATAAAAACACCGTTAAAGTTAAACTTCTGTCATCTCATAAATCACCAACGTTCCAACGTTTTTGAATCATCCATCTCGCTCGCACATATTCTTTCACTACGTCATTCATCACCTGTTCCGAAATCCATCCTACATGTACTTCTAACATATGAGTAAATTATTCGCTCACCTAAATAAAATTAATAAAAGTTTGTTAAAAACCGAAAATTCGCGAACCCCGGTACAGTCAGTCGCAAAATAACAGATTTAATATACAGGTGTCCCAAAATCACAGAGGCCAAAGTTGAAGAAAAAAACTTTTTTACTATATTTTTTATTACTTATTATATTTTTTCTCAAGTGTCCCTTATTATAATTAAGAAAAATCGAACTTTCCAGAGATAGATCAATTCTTCGAAAATATTTGACATAAAGAATAAGAAAAATATCTGCTCAATTGTACACACAGCAACAAGAGGCTCAAAATTGGTGATTTTAAAATAAACATGAAAAAAAATCGTATCTCTGAAATGGTGATATTACTGCTATGTTTTTTTTGTATAAGAAGTTATCTCTTAGTCTATCATTCCTTAAGTTTGGCACGCTCTTTTTGGGACACCCTGTATATGTGTAGAAGCCTAGAACCGATATCTTTACTGAGCTTCAATTAAATTATACCAAGTGGAAATTAGGAAGATGGTAGGTATTCATCCCAAATCCCCAAATAGATTAACGTATTTTTATTTTTGTATTTGACCTTGATCTTATCAAAATACGCAATAGCAGCGGTTTGCAAATATTTGTCATTGTAGATTTAGCTGTGCCTAATCTATTAAACGATAACAAATTTTATGACGAAAAACATAATAACATTGTATATTTACCTGATATTGGAAACATTATTATTAAGACAGATGTTTTAATGACGTGACGCTAAATTATTTTAAATATCTTAATGTAGATATCAATACCATCAGTCTTCTTTATGTTGTCTTGTAGCATTGATACATAATTGCATCATTTGAATGTATGTAATAATAAACAATCATAATGACGTACCATATACAGTATGGCCTATCTTCTTAATTAAGCAAAATCGTAGAACATATATGGGGATGATTTGGTTAAAACTTAATATAAGGCACTTACAATTTAGCTTTGACCTCCCTGGCCACCCTGTATACTTGCGAGCAAAATAATCGACCCACCCTGGTTGAAACACGATGACTTGAAATCAAGATGTTGCTTACGTAAACTGTACATGTAGTTTTTACAGTTTTTAGGGTTCCGTACCTCAAAAGAAAAAAACGGAACTCTTATAAGATCACTTTGTTGTCCGTCCGTCCGTCCGTCTGTCAAGACCGTTTTTCTCAAGAACGCGTGGAGGTATCAAACTGAAATTTCTATATGATACTTAGGTCTACTGTCCCTGGAAGCTGTAGAAAAATCAACCTTCTAAGCCAACGCAATCAAAAGATACAGCCATTTAGGCCGCAAATTTCCGCAAATTTTCGAAACTCGCACGGGAATCAAAACCTACAGGGTACTTCCCGTAAACTTAGAATCTTGAAACTACGTACGAAGTCACGTCTTATAGTACAGATATAGGAAAAATTACGAAAACCGTAAATTTTTAGTTTCATCATATAAAAAAAAATATTTTTCAAAAATATGTATTTTTGAAAATTTAAAAGTTACTACTCCTTATCTCATGAACGCGTTGAGATATTAAATTAAAATTTATATTAAATACTTAAGTCTATAATACCCGTGATGGGTGAACTTTTACTTATATACCTACAGGTTTGTACGGAACCCTCAGTGCGCGAGTCCAACTCGCAATTGACCGGTTTTTTATTATTATTTAGTTATCTTTTAGTTATCGTGCTCTATACGTGAGGTAGTACTCCCATACGTTTCATTCTGATTTTCTGTGGGGTGAGCACAAGCAACTTTCGTAACTTATTCGTAATGTTTACCTATCGTTAACTAAATAATATTAAATAAATAAATATTTCACAACAATCACACCAACTCTCTAGTCCCAAATTAAGCTACGAGGCTTGTGTTATGGCTAGACAACGGATAAACATACTTAAAAATACTTTTTTTTGTAAATAAATACATATTATTACATAGAAAAAACTCAGTTCAGTACAAACACACATGTTCATGCACACTTATGCTTGTACTGTGCGGGGATCAAACCCGCGACCATTGGTTTTAGAAGTCCGACCTATGGACCACTGCACCAAGCGGTCGTCATACTTGTCAATTTGTATGCGGTAACTGTCAGTTCTGACGTTTGGCCGACACGAATACGTTACGAAAATGTTCGTGCTCACTCCACGGATCTAGCCAGCGCGCTCGCTCGCACGTTCAAGCTTGTAAGAATGACAGGGATGGCTACATCCGAAACTACGGAGAACGGCTTAGAGACTAGGAGAGGCTGAGCTGTAAGCTCAGTGGGTCAATTTCACTGCTTTCAAGTGAAAATTATGAATTCTATGTCGTTAAGTCACTACAACTATGTGATTAACAAATACAGACGCGAAATTCCAATTAGGGCACCATAAGTCCTAAATTATAATAACAGAATAATTTACTGATTCTCTCTCCACGTCTTACTTCAGCTTTTGACCCTCTAAGTGTTCCTTCAATATTCGCCATTCGTAGCGATCTTGGGCAGTCTGGATCCAGTATTTCCAAGCAATCCTTTTTTTTTTGTCTGTCTACTACTACTACTGACTGATTTATTTATCTAATACATTAATAGTAGGAAATCATGTCCGAGTATTTTGTAAAACAATTTAGGAAAATTGTAGATGCAGGTCACGTGAATTTCACGCATGCTACATGCAGCATTCGTATTTATTTCGATTGTAGATTATAGAAACACGTGCAATCACCTTTTCTTGCGAAGGAAATGCTTTAGGCGTGCGTACCCGCTGCCACGAGGATAGTTACAGGTTATGTGGGACTCCATCTTCAAGGTTTACCCACTAAAAACGTCACGGACCCCTTTACTGCATTTAATGGCACCATGGACCCTCCTCAAAAAATATTTAAGGAAAAGGAAACAACCCTTATTTACGTACTATGTATTTAGGCGTCATATAGCGATAAAAGTATGTAGTTCCACCGGCTCGTGACTGTACCCATTTAATGCGCTTACCCATCGCTCGACACTGCTTTGTATTTGAAAAATTTCGAGCTACCGAGGACCCCTGACACAAACGCCACAGAACCCACTTTAAGACACCCTGCACTAAAACCTCCGGTTTAAGTGGTGCGACTGCGGGTCTCTCATACGCTGGTTTTCCATCAAATCTAAATATGTAAGTATATAAAACTCAAAGGTGACTAAAAGACTGACTGACATAGTGATCTATCAACGCACAGCCCAAACCACTGGACGGATCGGACTGAAATTTGACATGCAGGTTGCTACTGTAATGTAGGCATCCGCTAAGAAAGGATTTCCCGAAATTCCCACGGAAACGCGAAATTACGCAGATTAAGTTACCGCTTGTAAGTTATAATGATTTGATCCCCCGCCGGTGTTCTTATAAGTTTTCGATCTTGTTTACTTAAACCTACTCGTATAAGTTACTCTGGATAATTGCAGATAATGGATTTGCGCCTTAAATAAAAGTATTGTTGAAAGTTTATTGACACTATGACGTAAAGTAACCGTTTAAGTGGATTGAAACGGTCTTAACCTTTCATATTTCTTGACCAGACAACTTAAATCAAAACAAACAAAAAAAAATACGCTATGAGCAAGTTGCGCGTGGTCCTACTAAACCGAGTCCAATAGACCTGCTCCGCCCATTTTAAGTTTACTATCTTAAAGACGTACCGTATCTTCCTTTGTTTGGTTTGGTTTAAGTCTGGCAAGCATGAGTCGCCCTGCGACAAGCAAATCCATACTTTCCATACGGATATTAATATTTTAAATTCGAAAGTAACTCTGTGTGTAACTCAATCACGCCTAAACTACTGAACCAATTTGGTATGGATATATTTTGATACCCGAGAAAGGACATAGGCTACTTTTTACCGCGGGAAAATTACGCATTCCCATGGGAAAATTCAAGTGGGCCGACCGCTTTTACGCCTTAACTACTGAACAGATTTAAATGAAATTTGGTAAGGAGATAGTTTGAGACTTAAGTAAAGACATGAGTTATTTTTGACCGCGGGAAAACCACGCATTAAAAAAAAACTACCACAAATTTTTTTTGGAATGCGTTGTGTGTTGCGGACGAAGTCGCAGGTAAAAGTTAGTCTTTAATAAAGATGGATAATTCTTCAAGACAATTTTATTTTTGTTTATTTATATAAGAAAAGAGTTGTCGTATCTAAGGTAGGAAAATGATTTTTAAACGAACTGTACAACTTTTTATAGTACAGTTACACGTGCTTCTGACTTGCGCAGTTATTAAAAAAACTTTATCGTTGGTTTCAGGGATGCATTTTTCACAAGCCGTTGCCATCATTCAGAGTCAAGTTGGCACAATAAGAGGAGTACAAGTACTTTATAGCGACCAGGTATGTGGATATCACATTATCACACTAATATTGTAAACAAACAGTGCAAACTATGGCACATTTAACATCGTGCACGGCGTGCCCCAACACCTGCACGCCAGCGGATTTAATGAACTGCAGTCGATCCGCAATACAAGTGGCTGAATTCTGGGCTGCCACGATGTAATTCCTCGTGTTCCATCGACACGCTAAGAAGAAGGTTGTGAATGTGAACGTTTTTTTGTTTGATTTGTCAATTACGCTGAAACTACTGAACAGATTTCAATGAAATTTGGTATACAGACAGGGTATGAGCTGACTTGGGTGATAGAATACTTTTTATCCCGATGAAAAGCTCCTTTGGGCATTTCGATGAACCCTCGGCGGGCGGATTATCTACATTCCCGGTGCGGAATTGGCTTGGGGGAAGTATAGTTGATGGAATCAGGCGTTACTTTGCGGAAATCCATGACTAAAGCTGAAAAAGAGGATTATTTTGCTTTAAATTTGCACTAAACGACGTCAGCGCAGGAACCAAAATACATCCCACTGTAATCACCTGAAAAGCTAGAACTGGAAGTCGCAGGACTTACACTATCTACAACTTACAACGTGACACAGAAGATGCACCCGGAATCACAACACTGACACCAACAAACACTCGACGCGATTCGCCATTACACGTGGCATCCTCAGGAGATGTTTTCGCTTCGACAGACTGCGAGCGACTGAACTGAACTGAGTTCAGTCGCTCGCAGTCTGTGGAAATTTAAAGCATAATAATCCTCTTTTTCAGCTTTTGGGGGCAGTATCTTGCCCATCACTGATCTAGACTAGACCATTGGAAAAGGCAATAAATAATTAATAAGTATTTAACACGTTGCACGCTGCGCTACTGTTGCAATAAATGGAAGAAGCAGGCCACCCCCTGGTATCCAATAAATAATAAGTATTTAACACTTTGCACGTTGCGCTCTGTAGCAATAAATGGAACAAGCAGGTCACCCTCTGGTATCCAAGAGATGGGACCAGAAAGAGATGACGTCCACTAAGGAGATGGAAGGATGATATCCGCCTCACATTACAACCCTATTGGACTAGGGGTGGCAGCTGATAGAAAACAGTGGAAATCGTTGGAGGAGGCATATGCCAGAAGGCACGCCAAGATGAGGGAAATCTTGTCACCCAAAAATGTATTTACTCGAAATGTGTTTTTAAATCTCTCTCTCGGCATAAATGGCTATTATTATTATTAATATGTCGGTCATTTCCAATCTCGGGACCACAATATTATTATTATTGTTATTATATTTAACACGTTAATTTCTTTGTCCATAGAATCCGTTATCAGTGGAACTAGTAATAAATATGCCCCAGGATGGAGTGCGGTTAATATTCGATCCGGTCGCGCAACGGCTCAAGATAATTGAAATCTACAATATGAAATTAGTCAAACTTAGGTATTGGTAAGTACCCTTGAATAATTTAAAAAACCTTAATAACTGGCTTATATCGCGTTTGTACAGTGGAGTGAGCACGGACATTTGGACGACACGAATACGTTACGAACATTATCGTAACGTATTCGTGTCGTCCAAACGTCAGAAACTGACAGTTTCCCCATACCAATTGACAAGTTAACGATAGGTACGCCACACATCTTTGTTAAGTCCTCCATCGCACTAAATATTTGAGAAATTCTGTCATGATTCGGCTACCTAGAACTTATAATTCAGCCTTTACTGAAATTGATCTTTTTTGCACTAAAAGAAATAAGTTTAAAAGTGATGTGTATGACACTCTCAAAGTGCATATACATTGCATTGATTGAAATTGTAGTAGAATTGTATCTTGATTTGTTTTTTCCAATTTTTTCCAATTTTTATCAATTTATTACTTGTACATATATTTATCAATGACTTCATGCGACTTCGCCGTGTAAGTTCAATATATTATTTAATATCTTATTTCTAAATTTAGCCGTAGTAAGCAGATTGTTCGATCCTTATAACAATTATCTGGCGTTTACCTTATACTGTCTTCGCCTTTGCCTTGGTTTATTATTCAATGTATAGAAATCAAACATTATTTATTTATTATTCTTCCTCCAATAACATTTGTTTTTTATAACTTATGGAAAGCCTATTATTAGCCTTAATATTGGTAAAATTCTGTTTTTTAATATTTATGTAATCGCTGTTGGTTTTCATACAAATAAAAAAATAAAATAAAAATAAACTCTATGAGTACGTTACGATAGTTGTTGGTGCTCACCCCACAGCAGTTTCCATGATTCTATATGTAAATGCTCGTATTCTTAAGACAGCACACAATGCAGCCTAAGGAGCACTGAAAGAAATTCGGACAGATGAGTAAGTGTCACGGTAGCTCAATTGATGGAGCAATCGCCCGGCTTGCGAGTGGTGCGGGTTCGAGTCCCGCCTGTGGCAGTCCGTTTTTTTTAAATGTCTTTTAATGTCAAATTGTAAGGACATTTGTATTGTTAACTAGCTGACCCGGCGAACTTCGTACCGCCTTAGCGTTGCAATGATTGAACAATGTCATCGAATGACATTGACATTAGTTACGCGCGTTTTTTAAAATATGCAAAATTAAATGTATATTTTTCAGTGTTTCTGAGAGATTATATTAATATTTTTTTCCGTAAGAACCTTCTCCTAATAATAACAAGTACATACAACAAAAAAAGAATTATCAAAATCGGTCCAGCCATTCACGCGTGATGCCGTGACCAAGGAAAACGGGTTTCATTTTTATATATATATATATATATATATAGATGCTAAAAATATAGAAACTTAATCAGCACCCAATCATTATAAGCACTGCCAATGCAATGACATTGAATTCCGCGGTCTAGCTAGAATATGCAATCAGAAAGATACTATGAAAAAACTAAAATTTAAAAACCTCTGACATGAGCCAGGATAACGGCTGCTGAGCTTTAACGGCTCGTCGCCTTTAAGACCCATCATGAAAAAATATTTTTTGGAAAACACTGCACTGAAATAGGTCCATCCGTTCGGGAGCTACGATGCCATAAACAGAAACACACAAAAACACATACACACGAATACAAACAAACAGAATGGGTATCAAACTTGTAACACCCCCCCCTATTTTGTCGGAGTTTAAAAATATATAAGTAACGTCTTCAATCTAAGCGCTCTCCAAAAAGCATCTTATCTGCATATAAATTAAACCAGCTCTCTTTAAGTATCAAGGATGTCTTAATTAGCGATCCCTCGTCAGTCAGCCGTTGTTTATAAACTGCGGTTAAGATAGCGAAGTGTAATGTCCGTTATCACGGCAGGTCAGTCGACGCATCCCCATAGAAACGCGATTAACTGTATGATGGTCATGAACAGCCTTAAAAGTCATTTATTTCTGTAAAAAAACCCACAGGTGGCACTACATGTCCCATGAATTCCAACCACAGCTTCGAGACAATTTGTGGGCTGGTGCCGAGATGAACCTTCGCATTGTCATTGCGTCTTTAAAAAAAAGTTTTTTGGACTAGGCACATAAATTATGCTCCTGTGAGCTAGTTTATGCATGTTTTTAACACGCTTTTATTAGATCGGGGTGTACGTATGTATGAATGTATGTAACGGAATTTTTGAGCTCAATTTTCACCAACTTCCAGACATCGAATTAATTTGAAACTTTGCACACGTATTAATACCGATGACAATGCAATAATTTGATAAGAGTTTTCCATTATCCTTATTACTAAAAAAAATTAAAATAATTAATAGTTTAAAAAACTAAAAAAACACGCTTTTATTGCTAACTAAAAAGAGAAAATAATTTCTGAGTACACGGGAGTTATATTACAGTTAGAGTAAAAATCGTGGGGTGCTTGGTATAGTACTATGTTAAAATCATCCTATTATTGGCAACTATAAAAAGAGAAGTATGAAAACGTCATAAAGTGCACCCAGTTTCATTCAAATAATCGTTTATTGTGTAGTAGCTTTTAGACATTAAGTCATAGCTTAATGAGTCGTTTGGATGCTAGCCTATAGATTTGTCCTACGTGAGTGGCGCAACGCGATATGTGCGACGCGAGGCGACGCGACGCGACCAATACTCGAAACGCCTTGTGTGAATGTCAGTCGCGTCTCGTCTCGTCCAATTGTCGCCTGTGATGTTTGAACGACTAGTTTGCATTCATAAAAATAAACGGCTTAGTGCGACTCGTATATTAAAAACAAACAATTATTTGGTTTGTTAGACAAGCAAGTAATCGAGAGTGATTTATTTTTAACTGAAGGACAGTTAGAAATAACTTTCAAAAGTAGTTTACCGTAAAACGAGAGGTTATCTTGACACAAGTATACCTTGCCAACAATTTAAAACTACATGACATAGTTATTAACAGCTCTCAACAGTATATTTACAGACAAGTATGGTAGTTAATTTATTTTAAACGTGTTCAGTAATAATGCTAGTGAATCGTTTGAGCGTTGACCTAATGGCATTGTAATGCTAATTGCTGATCGTCTTGCGTGATTTCATACGAATGGCCCTACATGAGTACAGTGTGTTCGAGATAGGGCTAGCGGTAATTTAAGGCGATGTTATTATGTCAATTTTATCTACAAATTTTTTATCTAAAAATATTTTTTTAATGACAATTTTTTTTGTTTTTTTAACCCTCTTTTGATAGTTCACATTTTTTACGTGCCGTAGTAGAAGGCCACAATTCAAATGACGATAAATTTTGCACTATGCAATGTAAAGCTATGATTTTAGTATCTTTATGCAGATAATATCTTTGTATTTATGATGAATATCAAAAAAAGGTTATATTAAAGGGCTGGTTTTTGCAATAAGTTTTAAAATTAATAAAAAATCTTTTTTTACTATAACTTAAATTTATAATTTGTTAAAGTTTTTTTTTGCGTTTTTATTGAATGTCGCATATTATTGGCTTTTGAATTGTGTTGTTTGTTTATCTGTAAGACGCGCACATAAGAAATAAAGAAAATGTTGTGTAGAGTCACATAAAAAATTAATTACCCCCCACACCAAGAGTGGAGTTCGCCTAAAATTATCGCTAGCCCTATCTCAAACACACTGTATAGGTACACTCCATATCGTTTCCTGCTGCTTTTACCGCGATACAACAGGCCTAATTTATCATTTCAAAAGTAAAAAAAGCAGTTGTGCAGTATTATATACGCATTAGAAAAACAAAGTACCGAAACAAAGACCGAAAGTAGTAGTAAAGTATTAAACGGAATACAAATTTATAGCTACGATGAGTCGCTACGGCGAATAATTGCAAAATCGATTAGTTGTTTATTTATTGATGAAACACTTACAATAAAATTTACGTTTAAATGCAAAGACAGCTTACTCCTGAACTATCGCCATCTCTCGGGCAACAAGCGTTACTAGTTATAACGAATTTCTCTCTCCCTCTCTTGTGTAGGTGACGAAGTTTTGTAAAAATAAATCACGTTATATGACCTCTGCAAAATCGTACATTCTAAAACCAACTTTAACTGAACATTAATAAAGTCCAACAGCGGTATGTGCTGCAAATATATCGCAATCTATGGAGCAATTAGGCACTAATTTTTTGGTTTTACATTTGCATTCGACGCCAAAAGTAGCGTACATTCTAAAATCAACTTTAACCCATATCAATAAAATCTATTCTCCAACAGCGGCATGTGCTTCAACTCGCCCGAAATAACGCCATCTATCGAGCAAGTGGAGCACTGCTTCGGCGCGACCCACCCCGGCCTGTACGACTCGCAGCGCCATCTATTCGCGTTGAACTTCAGGGGGTTGTCGTTTTACTTCCCCGTTGATAGTAAATTTGAGGTAAGTGTTCTATCTATCAATGTTATATTTTTTATACTTAATTATCTATACCTACAAGAAGGCTTCGTGTTAACTACGCCGCCGGACTGAAACAGCATGCTTATAGAGGCGGCCCGATGAGTATGCGATATCACATGTAGTGTACACACAACGGCGCATATTAGCGCGTAATCTAGACGATACATGGATACAATTGGTAGTACGAATTAGGGAGGGAGCGCGCATTGCGCGCGCACCAATGCGAGCGAGCGAGATAGCGACTGCTCCCGTGCGCAAACTCCTCCCCTCCAGCGATCTATTTACGTGACGCAGGTTTTACCTACGCTCACCTTATGCCTTGTATTTGGGGTGAGCAATCTGATATGAAAGTTAAGTTTCTGCTAAGTTTTACAAGAGAACAGAGACTACACTATTCTATAGGTATAGGCACCACATCCTCAGTAGATTTATTTCAATCGCGATTAAGTTTTTTTGTATTGGTGGCACGTATAGGCATGAGGATAAATGTAAGACAACCGAATAACCTTTGCTTTTCTTATGGAAGGCCAGATAGAAATGGAAATCTCGTTAAAGCAAGATCGTGGCCTTTTTAACGAGATTGATCTCGGTCGAGAATTCGGCAAGATTTCATGAAATTACCGATAATACTCTCGAGCATAAAAATATCTTAAGATCTGTGGTTTTAACAGGTGTTAAATCCAAAAATGTCTTATTAGCGGCGGGTTATCTGACCAGCAAAGTGCGAAAAAGTTTTGTGAATTTGCATATTTTGTGCTTCTAGAGGTTTTATGTTGCTGTTGACATAAAAGGATTTTTGTAGTAAAGTATTTTGTTTAATCGCTATGATGAAATATTTTCAGCCTGGCTACGCGCACGGGCTGGGCTCGCTACAGTTTCCTAACGGGGGCTCACCGGTGGTCTCCCGGACGACTATCTACTATGGATCTCAACATCAGGTATGAAATGATTACAAGTTAGCATTTAACAGTTTTGTGAGTTTGTTTCGGTTTGATTATTTGCTTTTGTAACACGCTTTTATTAGCTCGGGCTGTATTTATGTTATGTTTGTAACGGAATCTTTGAGCTCAATTTTCACCAACTTCCAGAAATCGAATTAATTTGAAACTTTGCACATGTATCAAGAACCGATGACAATGCAATAATTTGATAAGAGTTTCCCATTATTCTTATGAACTAACAAAATAAAAATAAATAGGTATTAGTTTTCCCTTTTTTTGTAAGCAACAAAAGCGTGTTTTTTTTTAGTTTTTGATATTATTATTTTAATTACCACGCAATCATCTTCATGTTAATTTTATATCTTGTACCAGATTGCCTTTATAAGTTAATGATTTTATGAATCAAATAAAAAGAAGGAAGGAAAAATATAACTTAATGCTGGCATATTTGTCTGGAGCTCTATAATAACCTTAGATCTCTTAAGCTGGTCTATAGATCGGCTGCCGGCATACGGGTAGGCATAGAAAAGCCGATATCGTTCTGACGCAACGATAGCGACTAGTGCGACGCTCCACGATGCGATGTAACGCGACCAATACTTGTGTCCACGTCAGTCGACACGTAGGACACTATCATAATAAACATACATAAACATACGATATTATGACGACCACTTGGGTGTAATGGTCAAGAAATTGACTATTAACCAAGAGGTCGCGGGTTCGATTCCCGCACTGTACAAACATTTGTATGCATGGACATGTCTTTTTGTACTTGTCTGGCTGTTATATGTATTTACTTAAGTTCATTTGTAAGACCACAGTTGATTCTGATATCTGTAACACTAGTGCTTAAGCTACTTACCATGGAGTCAGATCAATGTATGTGATATATTTTACTCGTAAATACACTTTGATATTTTAGCGTCGCGCCGCTTAGTCGCGTCGTAGGACAACGTGTACAAAAATATATTTGTTTCTCAGACTAGCAGCTCGAGCAGCTCAGTGTGCGCTACCCCTTTACCCGAGTTGCCCCTATCGTGCTACCGCCACCAGCTGCACCTGCGGCGCTGCGACGTGCTGCGCTCCGGCGGCGCCACGCGCGGCCTGCGCCTGCACATGTCAACGCAGGGTGAGCTTATTGCTGAGAAAAAGTCGCGCTATATATAATACAAAGAATCTGCGCACTAGATTATACACGGATGTCTTATACACATGATGACACCTATCGTAAATATTTTCAACACCATGTTGTGTAAAAAACATAACCTCTATGAAGATAATGACTATACTAAACTAATTTATTTCCAAAAATCTGTGCAAACCAATTTTTAACTATACAATATTCACTGACAAATAATTCGCGATTTCTTTAACTCCAACGTGACGTCATGTGAGAGTATTCCCATACAAAGCCTATGGAGGCGGATCGTATTGACAGACAATAAAGAGTATGTCAACGATGGATGGTGTCATCTAGCCTATTGGTGGTACAAAGTGGGGAGTAAGTAAAAATCTCGTGCGCCGCAGCGAGCGAACGAGATAGCGACTGCTCTGATGCGTAATGCCACAGATTACTAAATAGTTACTAGTAATGCGTTCTTTTTTATATGGCGCGACTTATAGCACGAGATCGCTTCAAACTTAGTAATAATAATAATAATATGTCTTTATTTGGCAGAAGAGATCAGATAAATAGTGTGTATATGGGTTCTCTATTTTTATTCATAAAATTTTAAGTCATAATTTAATATGGCATACTGCTACTTGCCCTAATATTAGTAACGCATAATACTAATTTGCCATATTTTTTTTAAAGTCATAACCACTATAAGCATAATATTAATTAAGCATACTATCCCAACGCATAATGACGTATAAGCATAACAACTATACGCCGAAATGATTGTCCCAAGCCAATTTGCTATTTATTATGTCGATTGTGGTCGGTGTCGGGTCACTGTTTTAACATAACCTAACCTAGTTTTCTGTCATCCAACTAGTAAGTATCCTGTCAAACAGTGATGATTCAAAATTTAAGAATTCCATTTTCCATAAAAATTGCCTTTAGAAATTGTAAATGTCCGGCAGCCACTTCAAATGCCTTTAGAAATTCAGCTATCGTAACCTAAGAAAAAAGTGAAATTTGTAATGCATGTTTCCATTATGCTTCATTATCATTATGCCAAATAATCATTAGACCAATAAACATTATGCCTTACAACTTTATTACATATCACAGTTATGGATAAAAACAATAGGATAAATAATATTTATGCTTAATAAAACAGTATGCAAAAAAACAATTATGGCACTTTATTATTATGACAAAGAAAAATATGCCTAACTCATTATAGCAAACTGAATTACGACAAAAAATTAGGGAAAAATAGAAATACTAATTAATTGGAAAAAAACTAATTGATACACAAAAGCCTCAGTTGCCAAACTAGGATTCATAGATCCTGTATTTCGGCAATCTACGCTTCTCCACCTCGATTACCTCTTTACATGATGCCATCGTGTCTGCGATTGACGACAAAAAAATTGCGTAGCACGCATTCTTTATCACTCGTAAACATCTAGCACAGCGGTCACCAAATACTTTCATAAGAGGGCTGTTTCAAGAAATGACATAACTGTCGAGGTCCGTAGTACTGATGAACAACGAGTTGTAATGTAACATTTTGATGATGATGATTCGTGCAGTCCGTACAAGGTTATTGTCGCGCGCACAGAGCGCTACACCCCGCTGTCGGTTTTTGGCGAATCCCTTGACCCGAGGTTCTTTTTAGTACACTGTTGAAGTTGACACGGACTGTGAGGCTGTTTTAATATTTTCATTAATGACAAACCACCACCTAACGCCTAATACTTAAGAGGTCTCTAGAAAAAGAGTATACAAATAGAGTATTTGACGACCACTTTGGTGTGATGGTTAAGAAGCTGACTATTAACCAAGAGGTCGCGGGTTCGATCCCCGCACTGTACGAACATTCGTGTCCATGGACATTTTTGTTTTTATTGGTCTGGGTGTTTTAAGTATTTATTTAAGTTTATTTGTAATATCACTGTTGATTCTGATATCTGTTACACAAATGCTTAAGCTACTTACCACGGAGTCAATCAAATATCAATGTATCTGATGTTGTTGTATATTTATTTTATTAATACCTTGTAGAGGTTAAGTACTTGATATTTAACGAGGTATACATTTGTTAAGTAGATATCTTATTATGAAACTTTAATTTTATTTTTTGTTGTAAATAATATTGTTTAATTAGCATTAGGTACTTTAGAAAATGTTGCTCGTGATAGTCTGAAGCACAGGTTAATTCTAGTTCAGACAGAGAGAATACTTTCTAGCCTAAGATTATTTATTTTTTCCCTTTTTGTTTCTAATTTAATTTCCTTTGTGTATGAATAAATGATTATTATTATTATATTATATGTATATTTGTTACATCAGGCACAAGCCGAGCGCTGGAACCCGTCCAGCTGGGAGTGTGCCGCGTGGTGCGCTTCGGCGACAGCTGCCAGGCCGTCGCGAGAGCCCTGGGTGCTCCTGCTCGCCTCTACTACAAAGCGGATGACAAGGTAAAAAACTGACTTGTGACAGGAATGCCCTGGACAGCTCACCGTACAAATGTATCTTTTATCCCTCAACCAATCCATGGTTCTCCCTGCCTTGCGGCATACGAACCGAATCGCGGGAGAGCGTGTGGGTACTGTGTGGGCTTTTTTCCCCTACGACGGTATACTACGCTCCCTACAAATTCAGTTTTAATCCCATCTGATGTTTTACACCTCTCCCCCCATACAAATGTATATGTCCTAAAAGAACTCAAAAACACCAGGGACAGGCTCACATGTCTCACATCATGGCCACATTACCCGCAAGAGCGATGACAGCTTCGAGAGACTGATGGTGACGGGTTAAGTACAACAGAACAAAATAACTACAGACAAGTTTAACCAAGAAAGGTATACAATTTAGGCGGTCCTTTCGCTTGTAGCCATCTCTTCCAGACAACCTTCGGTTAAAGAAACATTTATTTATTTATTTTGTTTATTCAGGAAAACAAACAGCTGTGTTATAATACATAAAGCTTATAAAACAAGGCGTCGTTCATTAGCCATACAGTTTTCACAATTAGGTATACAATTATGATGTTGACGAGTCGTAGATCGTAAGCGCGTTTACAAATTTTAATTTACTAAATTTATTTATATAAACAGAAAGTAATTAAGTAAGAATTTTTGATCTTGACAAAATAAAATGTCTACAATTATGGACTTAGGCACACCTACATCAGGTGGCCTCTCTTTTTAACAAGTAACGAAAGCGGTTTAATTTATCATGAAATATATCGATGTGATTATAAGCAGTGTTATATTTTCTACAAGTTCTAATAATAAAACTATTGCTTCTGTAATTTGTGGAGCAAATTGGTGTAACAAAGGTACTAAAGTGGCGGGGGTTGGATCTGGGACACTTCAAACAAATTTTACTTAGCAAGTACGGAGAATCGACCACACTATTAATAATTTTGTGTAAAAATATTTGATCTCTGACCTCACGTCGAGTTCCCAATGGCTCAATTCTACTTGTGTTATAATTTTTAAACCGATACTCTAAACGTTTGACAAGTTTATTCTGAATACCCTCTAACATGTCCATATATTTTTTATACATTGGATTCCAAGCCGTTGAAGCGTATTCCAATTGAGACCTAACAAACGCATTATAAAGCAAAATAAGCGTATATGCACTTTTAAAATCCGTGCTTTGGCGAAAGATAAAGCCAAGCAGTTTATAAGCCTTGGCAGTAATTTTATTTATGTGAGAATCAAAGAACAGGCCACTGTCCAACTGTATTCCCAAATCATTAACCTTGTCTACTCTTTTTAGTTCAGTACTGTGTAATTTATATCTAAATTGAATAGGGTTTACTTTTCTGGTAAACGTGATTGTATAACATTTTTCTACATTTAATTGTAAGTTATTTAAAGAGCAATAACTGCACAGACGATCTAAGTCTGCCTGCATATCATTACAGTCATCCTCTGATTTAATCACTTTAAATATCTTAGTATCGTCGGCATATAATAATAATTCGGAATTCCTAATACAGTTCACAACGTTCATTTATAAAAACATTAAACAGCAAAGGTCCCAGATGTGAGCCCTGGGGCACACCAGACGTTATAGGAATAAAGCTAGAAGTAAAGCCCTTTATAGTTACATCCTGTGTTCTATTCTCAACATAAGAGGTTAGCCATCTAAGAAGATCACCATGCACACCAATTGCATTGAGTTTGCAAATCAGCAAAGAATGTGAGATCTTATCGAAGCATTTAGAGTAATCGGTGTAGACGCCACCTGAAACCCCTTGTCCATGGAATCTAAGACCATGTCCAAAAACTCACAAACGTTAGTCTCTGTGGACCGCTTTGAGACAAAGCCGTGCTGATGTACAGTTAACAAAGGACTGATTACCGGATACATATGGTCATAAATATATATTTTTTTTAATTTTGGGTAATACGGACAATTTTGAGATACCTCGGTAGTTACGAACGTCATGCCTATCACCACTCTTGTGAATAGGAACTACGAATGATTTTTTCCAGAAGGTGGGCATGATTCCATAAGACAAGGATAACTGAAATAAAAATGTGACAGGGAACGCTAACATACCATCAGGTCCACTACCCTTACATATATTTATATCCGAAAGGTACTTTTCCACGATATCTTGCGATATATGGATCCTTGCGATATATGGATTTAATTAACAGGAAGAGGGAATTTAAGAAAAATATATAAAGCATAATACAAAACACAAGTTTTACGAAACAACTAAGATATATATATGAATAAACTTTAATACATCTATTTAAACTCATAAATACATACAAAATATGTTCAACTACATAAATAACTAAAAACCTACATACATAAACATATAACATAAATAAATATAAGATAAAGTGTGTGTCCTTCCTAAAGGTAGAGCTTGATCAATATTATCATATTTATTGCAAATATACATACAGCAGACTATTAATAGTACAACAAAACAAGTATACACCCAGCAGGGCACAGCAGCATAAGGTAATTAAAATAAAACATTCTTAAGTACATGTATAGCACATGAGTATGTACTACTACACTTAAATCTTAGCTTCTTTTCAGTTTTAGCAATGAGTTAGCTATTATTTATTTAAAACAATATATTAACAGTTAGTAATTTAAAACCTAGTGAATTCCGGCCGGCCCTCTTTTACCGTCGGACCACCAGACGTATCGCGGGATACCATCCGTACCGGGTCGATGTTCCACTGATACAAACCAAGCGCTCTCTACATCCCTGATGCGCACTGCAAAAGAGTGGAACTCACTACCTGCTTCAGTGTTTCCCTGCAATTACAACCTAGGAATCTTCAAAGCTAGAGTGAACAGGCATCTTCTAGGTGAGCTCGCTCCATCGTAGACTCAGTCTTGGCCTCGTTGGGCTTAGTCTTGGGTCAAGAGCAAACCTATCCCAAATAAAATTAAAAAAAAAAAGAATTAACTAAACACAGACTTTACTCTTTTTAGAGTAAATACAGTAAATATAAGTAAAGTAAATGTGTGTTGCGCGGCAGATGCGGATCCACCGGCCCACGGCGCGCCGCCGCCCCCCGCCCGCCTCCGACTACTTCTTCAACTACTTCACGCTCGGCCTTGTGAGTATGCCACTATATTAAGATGTTTGCGGCGGGATTGCGTGGTCACGATCTAACAACAACAGCACAGTAATATTATCTATACAGTATTCTAACTTCATATAAACGGACGACGCGCGAGCTATACCTACGCTATCGGAGCTCGGCATGCTACAGTCGCCTCAGTGACGAACGGACGGTGTGCTGGTTTTTAATCAGTAACCGCCCGAATTTTGACGTGACAACGTCTTATAAATTGGTTTGCCGGGTGACACCTAAAGAAACTGCGTTACGCTGCTCCGCTCACGTTTCGCGCGAGAGAGACAGAGCGAGAGAGAGAGAGAGAGAGAGAGATAGGCATACACACCGGTTCATGTTATACGAATGAATATTCACATTAAAATTATTTTACCACTCAGAGTCGTTGTCACGTAAAACTTTCGCGCGTATACCGACTTTACAGGCAACCAATTTTTTTTACTCGAAATAAGTGCAAGTAGCTATTTAACATGACAAGTAGAATACATTGTGCTGTTTTTGGATTGCGGATTTTTTATACATTCAAATATAATGCTAAAGCATTTCGTTCATACGAGTTTAATATTAGTAATACAGTCAATGCGCAAATGTTTTTCGGTCGCAAATTTATTAGACCGATTTGTTAGAAAGTCACATACATAATCATGTTTTTTTTAATTAAATCTATCAATCAATTAAACAACTTGCATGTTTATTGAACACGTTCTATTCTATTCACAAAGTATTTTATGTAATCATATAAATATTTTTTATTGTTACTAAGTATCTATGCTTATAAATAAAAAAGTAATAAATTTACAATCTCAAAACTAGAAGTAGGCAGAAGCAATTAAAACGCTGTAGGTAGGCGACAGCGACAGCCCTATCTCATGCTGACGTACCGCACTGCGGTAGGCACTTATTTCAAGGACACGGCCGAGTTGGAATAGGTACATACTGTACGGATAATATTACTGTGACAGCAGACCCGTAAACAAGTAATTAGTGTTACAATGCAACGCGAAAGTTTAAAATCATATAGTGATACCGAAAGTTAAGTAACCGCCTATGGCGCGGTCATGTATGGGATGGGTGATATAAGTGACGTTTATTTAAAAGCGTCTTCATGCTTCGAAAGCCACTTTAAGCCGTTGTTCCCGGTTAATATCGATAGATATTTGTCGTTAAGCCTGGACAGAGGCCCTCGGGCGGCTTAATAACATCTGACAGTAAAGATGGTCACTTACCTACCTTACAAACACCCCTCCATCAAATCCGCACTGAGCCCGCTTGGTAGAGTTCGGATCTTACCACCTCACAGTTGAGGTGAGGCCTGTGCTCAGCAGTGGGACGTATATAGGCTGATGAGGACCTTAAGTTTAGTGTTGGTGTCATTTGGAATATGGCGTAAAGTAACACACATCGAACCGAACGGCGCATTTTGCGAACAAATTGATCCAATTGGTTTTATGATCTATAGTGATAAGCATTCAAGTTGCAAACTAAATATAATATTTTTGCAGTAGAAAAAACAACTGTCTCAGGCGGAGATCGAACCCGCGTCCATGGAAATCCGGACCGTGTGCCTAAACCATTAGGCACCCAGACATTTGCAAAGCCTGTAGAAATTTGCTCCTGCTTTTCTACCGCGTAGGCCGCGTTCACTCTGTCACATACAGAGTTGATTTTATCTATGGAAAAAATAATATCTTTAATAAATCCAATATCAATACTGCTATCATCATCCCTGTCTCTTTAAGAATGGATAAGATGGATGTTTCCTTCATTTCTATTCTCTCTCAATTGATATTAAATAATCACCCTTTCCTTCAAATTAACCAGGACGTGCTATTCGACGCGCGGACGCACCAAGTGAAGAAGTTCGTCCTCCACACGAACTACCCGGGCCACTACAACTTCAACATGTACCACCGCTGCGAGTTCGAGCTCGCAGTCACGCCGGACAAGTGAGTTTTTTTTTTACCATCATCATGATCAGCATAAACAATCGCCATACGTCTGCTTCTGAACATAGGCCTCCGCCGAAGTTTACCAACGGATCTAAAAATGCCACAGTGGAAGAATTAATGTCCTGAGTTCCTTGCAGATCTCGAACAATACCTCTAAAGCTGAAAAAGATAATTATTTTGCTTTTACAATGCCAGCGCAGGACCTCAAATACATCCAACTGCAACCACTTGAAAAAACTAGAGCTGGAAGTCGCAGTCGCAGAGAATGCACCTGGAAACACAACACTGACACCAACAGAACACTCGACGGGTTTCGCCACTACACGTGGCATTCTCAGGAGATGTTGTCGCTTCGACAGACAAACAGTCGCTTGTAATCTGTGATGGCGTCGTTTAGTGGAAATTTAAAGCAAAATAATTCTCTTTTTCAGCTTTAGTCATGGATTTCCGCAAAGTGACACCTGATTCCATCAATTCCTCTAAAATTTGTAAAATTCAATTCTCTTGCTGATTCATGATAATATCTCGGTTGCCACGTGTAATTAAATGAGAACCTTATTCACCGGTCTTCGTTTATTTGTGAAAATTACAGTAAATATGAAGTCAGGTTAACATCAACATTAATAGATCAAATGTACGAAGTTTTGATGACTAGCAACAAGTTATATAATGTCAACCAAAGAGTAGCGGAGGTGCAGCGAATTTATGCGAGTTTTGAATAGTAGGGGAAAGTAGTACATATCTTCTTAATTTTCACGTGATAGCTGCCATGAACGAAACTTTGGTGTATATTGTATAGTTTTATACGCAAACGAGCTTAAGAGAGATCCCGAGAGATATTCTTAAAAACCATAGTCAATTGGATAATGATGACGATTCGTAGTAAAAACTCTTGTTTATGTCAGTTGTACCACCTAACTACTAAAGTTTATCTTGTTTTATATTATAACACACACACGCTCGCACGTGTACATTAGGTATAGGTAGGTATTGGGTAAGGTAGAGTGATGGTTATGTATGAACTCAGAATAATGTAAGAATGTCTTTCACCATCTATGTGAAAAGGACCACTTTATATTTTTTTTTATCATCTGATGCAGTTTGGGAAGCAGTTCTTATCTGATTTAATTTTGTTAACTTGCTATAAGTACTTACAGTATGATTAAGGAAACCCTATAATTGGCATGATGACACCTATCTTAAATATTTTCAAGACCATGGCGTTTAAAAAACATAGACCCTATGAAGTTAAAACAACCAATATATTTCCAAAAAGCTGTAGAAACCAATTTTTAAACACACAAAACTCATAAATATTCGGTCAATTGACTCCGATTTCTGACACATGACCGTGACGTCACGTTCACATATTCCCATACAAAATCTATGGAGGTAAACCGTTTTGACAGATAATAAAAAGTATGTCAACGATTGGTGGTGTCGTCTAGCCTATTGGCTATATTATAATTGTTTAAGTATATTGTACAAATCTGTAACGCTGTATGGTTTTTTAATAAATAAAATAATATCCCATTCTTAACATATTATTTATATGACAGATGTGATCCAAACTCTCTGGTGGACAACCGCGGCGCGGTCCGCATAAACGCGTACAGCAAATGGGAGACCGTGTCGCGAGCCCTGCGCGTGTGCGAGCGGCCCGTAGTGCTCAACCGCGCCTCGTCCACCAACACCACCAACCCCTTCGGCTCCACCTTCTGCTACGGCTACCAGGACATGATCTTCGAGGTGAGTGCGCTGGGTGTGCTAGCAAATATGCGGGGTGTACTAAGTACGCGGGGTGTACATGCTAGATATGCGGGGTGTAGTAGATAGATATGCGGGGTATACTAGCTAGATAGACAAGGTGTACTAGCTAGATATGCGGGTTGTACTAGCTAGATATGCAGGGTGTACTAGCTAGATATACAGAACGTACTTGCTAGATAGACAGGGTATACGAACTAGATATGCGGGGTGTACTAGCTAGATATACAGAGTGTACTTGCTAGATAGACAATGTGTAGGTACTAGCTAGATATGCGGGGTGCATAACTAGATATACAGGTTGTAGTAGATGTATAGAAACTTATATCACTTAGCGCTCAGTTCTGTTTGTGTGTGTGTTTGTCTGTGGCACATAGCTCCAAAACGGATGGACCGATTTTACTTATAACACCCCTCTTGACATCTAATAACTCTATAATTTGATGCCTAACACAAAGTTTTTCCTTTTTCAGGTGATGTCGAACAACTACATAGCGTCGATAACGCTGTACCAGCCCGAGGGCACCCGGCCCCACTACGCTGTCAACTCCATCGCGTGACACACCCAGGTATGACAAAATTTCATTATCATATCAGCCGTTCGACGCCCACTGCTGTGCATAGGTCTCCCACGTGGATCTCCACCGCGATCCGTCCTGCGATTCCCGCGACCATCACCAGATCGTGTATGCACCTTGCAGGGGGCCGCACAACGGAGCGTCATGCGGCACCGCACAGCATCGCCCAAAAATTACATTAAGAATCCCCGTAAATTAACCAAAACGCTATTCTTATTAACCAATTATATAGCCACAAATTAACCAATTATATAGCCCACAATTAACCAATTGGCTGGCCCCCCAATTCACCAATATTTATTACTATATTTTATTTCCCTTAATTATACAAAAATCTAAAATTAATTTATTCCCAAATGACCAATTACCAAGCCCTAAATGATTCAATTGTCAAAAGCAAAAAAGTAATCGATAATGAAGCCCTGCATCAGCGCATTATCTAGCCCTAAATGAACCAATGATGCATCCATAAATTAACCAGTTGTTAATCTGTAAATTAACCTAAATGGTCTAGCCATAGATTAACCAACTATCTTGCCTATTTGATCTATCACTGAATCAAGCGTGAACGTGTGCTGTCTGTACAGTTTACAATCACAATTTATGCTAAATACGTTTCACATTGACCGTCCAAACTCCCACATTTTATTTAATACTAGCTAACCCGGCGAATTTCGTACCACCATACTTTATGTTAATCTATAATTCAAGCCTCATAAGCGCGTATTTTTGTGAATATTTTTTAAACTTTTAAAATGGAGACTTTTTTTATTTAACAAAATCCCCAGTTCTTAACATTGTTTTTTTTTTGTGAAGGCCATGTTCTGACAATAAAACTTTAAAAAGAAAACTTTAAAAAAAACATCCAATTTGGTGCGGTGCAGTCAGTCTGTAGTTAACCGCCTACGTTACATTACGTACATTTCGTCGATTCATTTTTATTAAAATAACATCTTTCTGCAGGTTTCCCCCAGCAAAGGTAAATACGCGGTCTGAACATTTCGGTTCTCAACCTCCACGCAAATCCTCCACTCGTGTGCACCCACGCGACCACTACATATCCCCGGCACCTAAGAGGAAACAGTATTTTAAATGAATGTGATAAAAACTGTGAAAAAAAAACTAAAAAAAGTGAGTGACAGATCTCAAGGTGTGTGTTATAAGCTTAATTTAATACCTTAGCTTCAATGGACGAAAAAAAAAATCGTTATAATTTTAAAACAACCTATGTTAAGTTGAAGTGATGAAAGCGGACCTTTTTTAGCATTGCAAATTTAAAAAAAAAAAGAAGAGTCAGATTCGTTTTTGTTTTAACAAACGACGCGGCACGGGTGAAATTTTAATTGGTTTTACGTACAAGTGTACTGTTAGGATCATGACAATAACAGCACTCTCAAATATAACTTGTAAAATATGTTTTTACTTGTGAGTAAAATTAAATTTATTGGTATGTGATGTTTCGGTACACATACATACTATTCTAAAAAAAAAGAATTATTTATTTTTACTTTATCTACAATTAAAATTTCATTCGTACTGTAATCCGTGAGAACTAGATATAGACTGTGCTGTAAATATTTTTGAGAAAATGACGTATGAAAAATATTAAATATTAAAAAAAAAGAAAATCAAAAATTGATGTATTTTTTCTAAAAAAAAAACAAATATTCGAATATGAAGTTGCGTGTATGTAGTTACTCGGAAACTGTTTGTATTCAATTGATGCACGACGTACATTTTAAGGGATATTCAAACATTCGTGTATAAAGCAATATTTAGCTTGTTTTGTAAACTTAATGTCTTATTTATTGTAACGTGTATTTGAATATTTCTTATATTTTTGGTTTTGTGGTTTTATGCGGGGTTTATAGTATTTATTTCCAATTCCAACTACAGCAAACCCTTAATTATATTAATACATATTAACTTATGTATGGGGCTACACAATTTGTGCTGCAATTGTTTATATTGTATGTTTGTGCGCATTTGAACATAATAAGCATTACCGAAGTATCGTTTTTATTCGAATATCAAATAGCGTTCAAAATGTATTACCAAAATTGCCCTATAATTCGAGTTGACTACTGACTACGTAAATTACGTTGAACATAATGGGCTTCAGTATGAACCCCCTAAATGTTTTTTTTTTCGATTTTATATTATATTTTTCGAATACCTCATGAATTGAAGAGCTAAGTCCGATTATTAATTTTATTGTTATAATTATATAGCAGAACAGGTAATAGCATAGATAAAATAAATAAAAAACCCTATATTAGGCACTGTAAACAACTGTTTTGTTATATGAACGTATAATAATTTATTTTTCTTATGAGTGTTATGCTCATTGTGTGTTTAAATGGTGAATTATGTAGTATAATGTAATTGAACTTAGAGAGTGAATAAATGCTTATTAAATGCTTGAAAATTAAATTTAAAAAAAAATAATATTGAACGAATGTTTTTAATGAAAGCGTGTTTTTAAATACTAAATTGACACTCATAAAATAAGTTCAGTCACAAAATAATTATCCTTTTTTACTCTTGACTATTAAAATAACTATTTAGGTACTTTCACAGCTGCCACTGTTTTTTAAGTGACGGTAAAATTTGTTGACCCTCTAACAGCTGTCAAAGTTTTCATTACAAGTAACTTATGATGATGAAAAAAATTTAAACTCAGACCTTTTTAAATTAAGCTTCTGAGCTTTATTCATAGTGCCAATGTTGAGCGCGAAAATGGAATCTTTTCTGAAAGCCTAAAGTCTTGTTTCCGGTGATGATGAGCTTAACGTTTAGGCTACAAGTACATTGAGCCTGGTTGTGATAAACTTTTGCTAATGCTAAATGACATTTATCGTTTGTGTAATAAGTGTGTTGCTTGATTGTATGAACTGCTTTCGCCAATGGTTAGGGCGTTGGAGCAGTTTCGCAGTGTCGGACGCATCTGTCAGTTGCATGTAAATCATCTTTACCTAGGCGCTGATTTTGCCGTTTCATTTCAACACTAAAGTTTTTTACTTATAACATTCGACGGTGATGTCCCAGCCGTGATATTTGTATGATGCTGTAGTTCGTCAACTCAACTTTCTGCGTGATACGCTTCACACGCAAAGACGTGAATCGGACATATCGTACCCGAAATTTTTTCTCAGATCAAACCCAATAATGGGTTCTCACGCACACGCAAGCACGTGGAAACCACTCGCGGTTCTGACTGTGACTAGGAGCGGAGCAGGTCCATTGGTTTCGGTTCAATAGGACCACGCGCGACTAGCTCATACCGTATCTCCCTCTTCTTGGTTTGATCTAAGGATATTATGCAGATTTTAGAAACAATTTCGAAAAAATACGCGTCCTCTTCGTATTTTTCTAAGTCTGGCGTATCAACAACAAGGTCATGGGCTAGAGTAGGCTAGCAAGCTACTGATTCTGTATTTGAGTATAAAAAAAACTGCTGGGTCAGAAAAAAAATTATAGGCTAGTAATCCTGTATACACAAAGATAGAGGCACATGCCATGCTGGCCTTCTAACCTGTGTTGAAAAACAAGTGTCATATACAATTAGATATTTAACCATTGATTCCAAATTTGTGAACTGTTAAAAAAAATAGTTTTCTGTTCAGTTTAAAAATTATCTGCAGAGTCTATGGCTCTTTTTACTGCTCTCTCGTCCTGACAGTTGCAGTTGGCATTTGACAGCACATTGTACGGTATTGTACATTTATTTATGCACAATGCAGCCTCTTTCCACGGCGAGTGTTGAAAATCCAAATAAAAATGGTGCGAAAATTGTATCAATAAAAAAGTGTGATTATTCCCTACTCGCCGTTGCAATGTGGTGCAAAATCGTGTGTGATTGTCTTAAAATAAGTGGCTGTGGTGCCATACAACAAAAAAAAGTTAAAAATTCGACAAATAATACAATAAAAAAAGTATTAATTGTAAGGTAGCGTATGCTGCACTCTCGTTTTTGATGTGCGAGTTATAATGTACGGCAATTAAATTTTGAATTCACTATGTGTAATTTATGATTCACTTATCGACTTACTTGTGTAGGTATGTACACTCGTTAGCTGAACGCTCTAAACACAAACATTGCGACCATTTCAATATAAGACTTCGACTGTCATACTGTCAGTATTTAAAGATTGACAAATAAAATGTGAAATGTAATTAATATTTTGTTATGTATTTGTCTTCTTGTTCAACTATTTATTAACAAATTTTCCCAAAAAAACTCATGAAAATTATTAAAATTTATTTGTGTTACATTAATGCTTAAGTGCGTATAGCTCGCACATACAAAAACGTGTTATTTTTATATCGATAAATTAGCTTATTTTTGTCTCACTGCGACATATTACGCAGTTATCACTTAATTCATAATGTTTATATATGTCAGCCTTATTAAATTTACTTTAAACATAAATAAAAACTCACATATTTAACTTTACAATTATAGTATAAATGTTATTTAAATTTAACCTTTACTTCAGTTCTTACTATGTTAATTTAAGCAGCTGATATAACATTAGTTGCTAATATTATCAACTGTCATACTACGTTATCTATTGTACATCTGGCCAAGTTGTATTTATTTTTTTGTATGAAAGATTTTTTTAGTATCTCTTCTACTACATATTAGAAGCACAAAAAGGCTGACATGTAAAATTCGTATAATATAGCTATAGCCTGTATATTATACGTGTAGCGTTATATTATGCATTTAGTGATTCTTAACGACCTTTATGACTAGGGAATAGAATGAGACCCAATCTCATGCGTTCATTAATGTAATGATAATTTTAAGTAGAAACATTCAAGAGGCATAATAAACAAATTTTTCACATTCAACAAGCACAAGGGCTTTTTTTTTAAATCAAAGGCCCGAGTCAAAGTTGCCAGATGTCAGAAATTAACATCTAAATATTGTATATTTTTATTTATTTATTGCTATGATGTTGTAAAATTGTTATATCGCCGTTTGTTGAAGTTATAAATTCAATAGTTTTTTACGCGTTTGTACTAGGTTTGATCTGATAAAAAAAAAGGATTTCCGGACAAATCACTCGACAGAATGATTGTTACAGTTCGATCTCATTTAATAGTTAATTTAATGGACCAGTCAAAAAGATCAGACGATAGTACAAATCGCAAATTTAAGCAATCAAAACACTGGGCATTGTCTGACATAGAATACATTCAAAGTATCATTAGTAGTGTTGCCATAATGTAAAATATTTATTCAATGCTATTAATAATAGTGTCGAATAGTACCTATTACTTTGGAAAATACTAAATATTACAAAACATCAAATCGGAAACCAAAAGTACAAGCATATCTACTGGAAATATTATCTCCGAGACTGACCTTGGACTCTGTATGTATAATCCTAGGAAAATAAATACTGTCATCTTTAAAGTATCGTTTTTTTTTCAACATAATTGGTTTTACTTTGGTATAAACACGAGATAAAACTTCCATGCAGAGTGAATGTGTAGATAGATAATATTTCCAGTATATGACATGGTAATCCCCGTTTACTCAATACAATTAAAGCTAAAGTTTATTTTCCAAGAATATCAAATATCTGTATAGAATATAAAGCTGTGTAAATAAATGTGAAGCTTTTTTTTTGATGTTAGGCTCAATATTTTGATTGCACTAATAAAAAGTTAATGAGTGTTCGGGGAAATGTAAGAATGTTTTTCAACACGTTAAAAATAATAGTTACAATGATGTAATGTGCTTACTGTTGTTGATTTATCTCAGTCTAAGCTTGCGTGCTTTAACTGCCGATAGCCATTCGCAAATCGTGAAAATTGGTGTAAAAAAATTGTTTCATAATGTTGTATACGAGTTCTTATCATGTCTTTTGGGCTTATATTGCCACCTCGACTAACGTTGATCTATTGCGTATGCCACGTTTATAGTTCACTAGTTAGCCCCGTTGTATCCAGGAATTTCTAGATTCTTTGGAACGTTAGCTTTCTCCATAAGAGCATAATTAATACAAATAAATCCTACTGGAACTTGTAAATTAAAAATTATTATAAGATAAAACCCATAATTATTAATTGGCTATATTTTTATCTATATTTTTAATAAAATGTAACATAATTAAATCTGAAAATTATTCTCATCCTCTTATTCATTGTCTTCGACTAATTTTAACGATTTGTGACTGGTAATTAATTAGTCCAATTTTATCTTATTGTTTAGTAGGATAATATTGTTGAAATATCGAAATTCAGAGCATGTGGATGAAAATTTTGTGATCACTGTAAAAAGAAACCTTTTTTTACTTTATTTCACTCACGTGGATACAAAAAGGAAAGTGTCTCAAAAAATACCAAAAAAATAAATAAAGGATTTCATACCGGATGCTGTTTTTTATTCACAAGTTCCAAAAGGCAATGTCTTAAGAGATTTAATTGCTGTTTCGCTACTGCTTTAGCTTTTACTTTTATGTGTTATATATATTTGGGACTCCTGGCGCCCTGTTACGATCATACCCCTTGTCCTACGTAAGTGACTAACTCGTAAGTACCTAAGTCGAAGCGCGGTCGTGGCAGAGGCTCGTCGAGAGATGACGAGATGTGCCAATGAGCACATCTCTTGCGCCTAGCCTGCGTCTCGCCTGTGCCGCGACTCTAGTATGTTAGCGTTCCATTTGCTTCTAAAGTTAAGCTGGATGCGGCTCGTGTCGCTTATACGCTGCGACTGCGACTTTTCACCGCCTCGACCCTTCACCTTGTAAGCGACGCGCCTATCGCGACACGGGCAACGCGATGCGACCAACCACAGATCACAGACCAAATGTTACTCCATACATCTGTAAGAGTGTACTACGTGATGAAGCGCTTTCGAAGGGTAGTTTACGCCACCAACCGTTGACGTACTTTTTATCAACTGTCAAAGCGCTTTTCTCCATAGAGCTTGTATGGGAATAACTCGCTTTGACTTCATCGCGTGCAATGCCGACTGAGTGACTATTTGTCGATTGAATTTCTGCTGAACTGCAGAAAAATATTAATGTAAGGGGATCTGAAATTATGAATTGTGTTATAGAAAATCAGTTTTTGAATATTACTTTCATAGTGGAAACAAGCCTATTGACAGTGACAAATTATTATTGTTCGAAATTGTCGCGTTGCGGCGCTGACGAAGGACAAAGTACTGTTTTAAACTTTCCTGTTGCATTATTACAATAGACACAGATTTTTTCACGGGTTTTACGCAACACAAACACTTTTAAAAGGTAAAAACTTGGTATTTACCTTCCCGACGTTTCGATCTGGTTGCACAGATCATGGTCGCGGGCGAACTGGAGGCTGGCGGCGTCGTCTACTCGGGCGCGTCGAGTTTTCTTCTTCCACCCGCATTTGTTGGATATTTATATCTGCAGTACAGTCAGTCCGACAAAATACACTAACAATGTCCGGGTTTCTTTGAGACGGCCTAAAACGCGGTTTAAATTTTGTAATCACCGGATTCCACGCAGATGACAAGTTGAATCCATCATCACGATTGAAATTTTTGTGCTTTTTTATTTCAATGGCTTCACGTACTAATCTAGTATGATAATGACGATCAGCTGAGAGGATTTTTGGGTCACAAATGTGCCGTTGAAGGATTGCCTGGAAGTAATCAGGGAAAAATTGTTTGATAATGAACTACCCGGTGAATACATTGTTCTTCTACAAAATTGTTTGGACGGCAACTATCTCTTGTATCAGGGCCAATATTACCTCCAGATTGATGGCGTAGCTATGGGGAGTCCGGTAGCACCAGTAATTGCTAACATCTGGATGGAGCATTTCGAACACATAGCAGTAGCAAGCGGTCCTGGTATTGTGAAGTTCTGGAAGAGATACGTTGATGATATTTTTTGCATCATTAACGGAAACCAAGCGGAAGTGGAACAATATCTACAACACCTTAACTCTGTTCATCCTAAGGTAAGATTTTTTTTTTTTTTTTTTTTAAATAAAATATTTCTTTATTACTCAGATTTACATTATGAAATGGAGCAGAACAGGTCCTTGGCTTTCCTAGACGTTCAAGTGACAGTGAGACCAGATGGAACCTTGGCCCACTCTGTTTACCGAAAACCGACTCACACGGACAGGTATCTGCACGCCTCTTCTCATCACCACCCTCGTCATCTTCAAGCTGTTGTTCCTTCCCTGGTTAATAGGGCATACGACTTATGTGACCCTGAACATGTGAAAGGTGAACTGAACCATGTAAAGGAGGTACTAAGAAAGAATGGCTACAGTACAAAAAGAGGACAAATGGAGAGGAGACAGAAGAAATTAAAACAACCAATGGTGAGCCGGGAACCAGCTTTTCTTCCTTATGTGAAAGGGATAACGGACAAGATTGGAACAGTACTGCACAAATACTCCATTAAGACTGTATATAGTCCGCTATCAAAAGTTACTAAGGAGATTCGCTCACCAAAGGACGTGATACCTTTGCAGACGCCGGGTGTATAAAATCAATTGCAGCTGTGGTAGTTCTTATATAGGGCAAACGAAACGTTCAATAGCCGAGAGGGTAAAAGAACATATCGCAGCTGTAAAGAATCGACAGACGTGCAAATCCGCAATAGCCGAACATCTACTAAATTCCAACGTTAATCACTGGATGGAACTTCATGACCCAAAAATCCTCTCAGCTGATCGTCATTATCATACCAGATTAGTACGTGAAGCCATTGAAATAAAAAAGCACAAAAATTTCAATCGTGATGATGGATTCAACTTGTCATCTGCGTGGAATCCGGTGATTACAAAATTTAAACCGCGTTTTAGGCCGTCTCAAAGAAACCCGGACATTGTTAGTGTAGTTTGTCGGACTGACTGTACTGCAGATATAAATATCCAACAAATGCGGGTGGAAGAAGAAAACTCGACGCGCCCGAGTAGACGACGCCGCCAGCCTCCAGTTCGCCCGCGACCATGATCTGTGCAACCAGATCGAAACGTCGGGAAGGTAAATACCAAGTTTTTACCTTTTAAAAGTGTTTGTGTTGCGTAAAACCCGTGAAAAAATCTGTGTCTATTGAAGGACAACGTTTTACTTACAGAACAGAAGCACTGCTAAACATAATTTTGTACCTATTTTTTAAAATAAGAACACCGCCATTGAGCGGAAAGCAAAATCGCAATTTACATGTATAAGACAAATCAGCTACATCCATAAACATAGGATATAATAATAGTCCCCCTGGCCGATTTCGACCACGCCGGCCAATCTCAACAGAGATCAGCCAACAACGCAGGAGATATTAAAGTGCACAAGTTGAGAAAGTCATGACAGAAAATCTCAGAAACAATTTTTGGCTCGACCCGTGATTCGAACCTCTCGGGTGTAAGGCAGAAACTTTCCACTACACCAACGATACAATTGGAACGTCCAGGTTAGTAGTTGGATCGGACGACATGACTGTAAAATTAAATCGATATGTTTAGACCGGCTTAGTAAAACACTTTATCGCGCCATAAACAAAGTAGGCATTGTCTTTGGTAATTTAACATAGTAGAAGCATACCTTCATGGTTAAATGCCAGTAATATTAAGGGTGGTTATATATTATAGTGTAGGTATTCTCACGCTAAATTGACTAAGGTATTTATGCATTAATTAACGCCAATTACACACTGCCTCCGTGACCCAGTGATTCGGTACAGGGCAGACGACCAAAGGTCTGGGCTATGGCATACGAAAATTAGACTCATGTGTAATTTAATCTGTTTTTTTGACCAAATTAACTTCAATTTAGTTTATGTGCTGGGAATGTGTGAATAGGATGCTCTACCTAGAAGAGTTGTTGTACCTAGCAAGTACTACCTAACTACGGAAGTGTAGATTTTGCTGGCATATCTACATTAAATAATTAGAGGAAAGATTTCTTGGTTTGTTTAAATTGAATACCATTAAAACATCCTGTTAAAAAACCAAGTCTCGCAGCTCTGTTTATCTACCGTAAAAAGTTGTGAGATAAATGTAATACCAAGTCGGTTAATTTATTCAGTCCCTATTTAAGGGATCTTCTGTCTTAAAATATTACGTAAGTTATTATCATATCAATATTAATTTTACGTTTTAAATAAATTCGATTTATTTATTTGGCCTACGAGGCCATCGCATCAAAACACAATGTATCGTACAATTTATAGGAAAGTAATAATATCATAAATTTGAAGGTTCTATGTCTGCAACAAGTAGAAGTACCGTAGACTTTTGGTGCTCGGTCAGTTACTCAGTGACAAAATTAAGAAAGTTTGACAAGCTGCACTAGGCATCATGACACCTATTATAAATATTCTCAAGACCATGGCGTTTAAAAAACATAGCCTCTATGAAGTTAATACAACCAGTTTATTTCCAAAAAGCTGTGGAAACCAATTTTTAAACACACAATATTAAATATTCGGGCAATTGACTCCGACTTTTGATACACTACCGTAACCTCACGTTTTTGTATTCCCGTACAAAATCTATGGAGGTCTGCCTATCGGTCAAAACGGTCTCGTTTTGACAGATAATAAAGAGTTAGTCAACGATTGGTGGTGTCATCTAGCCTATAATTAAACTACTTTTTTAGTTTGAATGAAATTTTAAATATAATGTGTTTATACAATGCTTGTTTAACAACGGAAAATTCAGGCTTGGTGTTTTATCCACAACGAAGTTACAGGGGGTTGAAAAGGGCCTGAATTGCTTCGAGAAAAGGATGGTATGGCCGTGCCGCTTTTTTGCTCGTCTTGGCGGGGGCATTGCTATGCCCCCAGATAGACTCTAAATTTCGTAGGCTTTAGTTTGTTTAAATTGAAACTACTGGTCCGATTTAATAATATGTTTTACCATAAGAATCCTGCATTATCCCTGATGAACATAGGCTATATTTAATACGAGAAAAAATAGGGCTCCTTGGAAAATATTGTCCAGTCGTGAGACGCCGTACGCATATTTTATTTTTAGTTTCCTTCCAAGTTGTCCTACACAGATAAGATAACGGAAAGAAAACTATTATATCGCAGACAACGATTAATTTCAAGGTAGTGGTGATTTACGTCTGTGTTGTATGATCTGAATCACCTAGGCTAGTAGGATTTATGAAAAGAAACCATGGCTAATAATAAAAAAGGGAAATCTGAATCTGTTTTTTGTTGTTTCAATAATTCCTTAACACTTTTTTTACAGAAAAAGGGAAGTTACGGTCAATGGTTTAAGGTTAATGCCTTATAAATTTAAAAAATCATCAACCCGCCGCAAGACATCCCACTGCTGAACATAGGCCTCCCTTCTACGATCAAGAATAATTGATCGAGGCCTCCCTCAAAGATTTCTAAGTCGATCAGTCACCAACCAACCAGTTTGTTTAATTCGTTTCCGTATAGGTATCGAATAAAAACCTTGTTATATTTTTAATAAGGGGTTAATTATACTGCTCTTATCTTAGTACATTGTACTGGCTATTAAAACATTTAACATTTTCTTATAATCGACAAACATCGTTGGTGACGTCAACGAACGAAGGTGAGCAAATCAAATATTTACAATGCCTGTTTAACGATAGTAAGTAAGACACATTTTTGGTGACTAAGTATTTTGTAATGTAGATACGTTAGGAAAGAAGGTATAGTTCGTACTTATGATAGGTAGGGAGGCAAATCAAATATTGTCTACATTTCAACGAAAATTATAATACCTTTTGTTTTATGTAAGAAGGTGTAGGTACTTAAGGGTACTAACCCTTAAGTTCCTCGTTCCTCGACATGAAGAAAAGAAAGGTAATAGTTATAATTGCAATGCTGCTTAAAGTCAAAACATATTGTTTTAAATAGAAACATATAAAGCAGGAAGCAGGTAACTCAGTGGAGGATACGTCTGACGTTGTATCTAAATGTAACATATTTGGAGTTAAAAATATCAAGATTGTCACTCTGTAGCAATTCGTTGTAAAGACGACACATCCGCACCACGGGATTATAATACGATGTGTTGTTACGAAAGATGTCCAGAACGAAAGTCCTTCTACGGTTGCGGGAGTGTATTCTAGCGTCAAATTTAAGGAGAGATAGTAGTTTAGAGGAATCAAATGTGAAGTGTAAAATTTTATGCAAATGAAGGAGATCTTGTTGCTTTCGTCGTGTTTCTAGGGAGGTAACTTTGAAATGAAGAAGCCTGTCAGAATATGATGCAAGTGTGCGCCCAAGTCCATGCCTGAAAGACAATATCTTGAGACACTTGTTCTGAACACTTTCAATTCTTTTAATATGAACGGCATAACAAGGGGACCACACCACCGAGCAATACTCTAAGCAACTTCTGACAAGACTATTGTAAATAAAAAGAAGTGACTGCGGGTTAGCAAAATGCTTAGTATTCCTTGCAACGAAACCTAAACCTTATTAAACTAATAGCTCAGATTTGGAACTACCGGCCCTTAAGTCAGCGACTTAAGTTTTTTTTCTAATAAGTAGAAACAAAAAAAACTTAGGTTTGTTTTCTAATAAGTAGATCATGTGTATTGATAATTGGGTCCGCTCTCAGCAAAGCTCCCAGCGTTGAGGCCTCCTTTTTGCAGGAGAAAGTGTTAGAAATCAAACAAGATGAAAGAATGTGTGAATGATGAAATCGCAAGAACACAACACAATACCACAGAAAATATAATAGTACTAAACAATACAAGAACAGTACTTACAGTACATAACAATAGGTTGACACGATTGATATCACCTGAGTTTATGTGACGTGCTCTAAGACGTAATTCGACGACAAGGTTATCTGTGTTGTAAAGTTAGAATGATTAGTTATTATTATAAATTATTGATTGCTAATAGATGGGGACGACATCACACACGTTTGTCAGATTAAAAAGTAAAAAGGTACCTAGCTTGAGCACTTGTTTGATGAGAATCAGAAACAATGTAAGTACACACCCTAACCCGTGAATTCGTTACTACATTTTCTCCGGCCGGGGATCGAATGCAACGGTGGCACCTTGAAACCGGTGCGCATACATACCACAACACCGCGGAGGTCGTGGTAACGAAAATTAGTACCCATTATATATTTTAGCTTCTGACTTCAGTCAGGAAAATGTAATTTACTGTACGTACTTTTAATGCCTTATTTTAATAAACAATGGACAGCAAGGAAAATCATGGATCCATAATAAGCTTGTTTCCACTATGAAAGAAGTATTCAAAAACTGATTTTCTCTAAAATAATTCATAATTTCAGATGCCTTTAAATCTTTTTCTGCAGTTCGTATTATTTGATTTTTAATTGGAATTCACATGATTATTAGTCACTCAGTCGGCATTGCACGCGATGACGTCAAAGTGTGTTATTCCCATACAAGCTCTATGAAGAAAAGCGTTTTGACAGTTGATAAAAAGTACGTCAACGATTGGTGGTGTCAACTACCGTATTCAAGCAATAAAACTGCTGGCACAGATTACTACTGCTGGTTTCGACAATATGTATGTATAGTTGTGTATGTAAGGGCGCATTTACACGAAGACGAATCGTGTTTTTTCAAGAATCGATTTTTACCACGATTCTTTATTTTATTTTTATTTAAGTTCTTCACAAACATGTCTACAATGGTGGACTTAATGCCGAAGGCACTCTCTACCAGTCAACCATAGGGCCAAGCAGAGAAAATTCAGGCGGTTTTTCACTTCACTTACATTGATCTCAATGTTATTACTTGATGCAATTTCTTCCAGACAACCTTTGAGCAAAGGATATGATTAGGGTAAGATTGCCACTATTGGACCAATTAACTTTGAAATGACATAACAGCGAAATTGTGATGGGTGGAAATAACATGATTAAATATTTTAATAAACCTTCCAAGAGCTTGCATTATCTAATAACACCGTTTTCCCCCCGAAGGGTAGAAAACGAATACCTATTTAGGTTTCAGCCGGAGCTTGACCCACTTGTGAGATTACCTCACGAATTTTGCGCGGTTGCAGTGTGTTTTACCCTCACTTTCAGTTACTTTTTGGTCACGTGACCCTTGCCACAGTCGTTCCCGTCATCGCCGGTCGGTTTGTTCCTCAGTACTCTCACAAGCCGGCTAGGACTGAAAGTTTAGTGGGTCAAGCTCCGGCTGAAACCTAAATATTCGTTTTCTACCCTTCGGGGGGAAAACGGTGTTATTTAGGTGTTCGAGCCTTCGCTTGACCCACTTGTGAGATGTGTTTATATTCTGCCGGCGATGAAGGAACAGGACGTACTGTGTTCACTTATGCATAAGAATGTAATGGCTTTAAGTAGTAATAAGAATTATAAAACATGAATAAGGGAAATTTTGGTTTATTCTGTAATTTAGATTGAGATACAATAATTAAATTGGTGTAAATGATTCACTGAGAGGAGTGTGATTACGATTATGTATTGAGATCTGAGGCAGTAATTTAAAATAATGATTTAAGAACGTGTATTTACTTTTCCAACTGCCTCTTGCAATGACATCATCCAAATCTAGATTCCTATTAGTCCAATTATTTGTATTAACTGCAGACCGGCAACTGCCCGGTGATGCTACGATTTTAGCCTCTTTAAATAAATTACGAATCCATCCGGAGATGTCCGTGCGAGAAGCTTCTTTTACTTTGCTTCGGGTAGTAATAATTAATCGTGTCGTTCTGTTAGAGCGATGCGATTTGCCCAAATCAATTAAAGATTTTATCCAGAATACAACATCAAGTCGGTTTTTGGAATTTCTTTGAAGTTTCTAACCTGACTGCCTAAAGGTCGTGCAGTCTGTTTTAAAATATCTGTCCGAAATGAGGCCACAGGATCAAATAGTCACTATGATCTTCATATCTTTCTGGGCTCGTGTCCAATAGGGTTAAATCGTGAATCCTGCGTCCAGATAAGAGAAGCAACAATACCGCGGTATGTCGCGATACTTGTTAGAGGCTGTTGATTTTGAATTCACGGCCACGGAAGACCAGCGTCGTGTCATTCCTGGGATGCTACGACACAAGCTGAGTGGCCCCCCTTTCAGTATCTTGTATATGTGATTTTTAAATGTGTTTTTTCTATTTGGTAAAAATGTGATACTGAATAAAAATGTTTTCTTCTTCTTCTTCTTCTTAATTCATAGGTTTTCAGAAAATCTATCAACTGATCGACTTCCTAAGTTATCGGTTTAGAAGGCGGCGGTCGACTTACAAAAATAGCTTAAGGGTCCCCTTGACTAGAACGTGGCTGCTTAGGAAATTACTTTTTTAGGGTTAGCAAAAGTTGTGACTACAGACTTAAGAAGTGCTATTGTCCTGCCTTCATGTTTAACGTCGTTGTGTAGGTATAAAATTTGTTTTGATAAATCTGCAGGATCTGGATTATCAAAAGCGATATTATTTTCATTCGCCCATATCTTCCATTTCAACCAAGCGGGGCCATAAGTATTTAAAGATGATGATCGCCATGATGATTTTAGTAGGGCACGATTCTCTTGAGACCGTGACCTTACCATATTATACCAGCCCGAACCTTCCAAACCTGCAAACACGTTTTTTATCGCTGGTGGAGGCATCCCGGTTCTCAAGTCTATCAAGTTCTTGTGAATGTCTGGAATCGTGTACGGCTGACAAGAGCGCTATTATAGAGCTGTGTTTTCCAAAAAGTCCTCTCCCACAACGGCGCTACAAGAAGGTACGTTCCTAAGCAACGGGTCAGGTGTCGCAGAACCCGCGGTATGAGACTGGGTGGTGGAAACAACAAACCGATCTTGTATTTCCAGAGACAACTGAGCGCGTCGACAAATAGGCAATGTTGATCTCTTGCATCTTCGCTTACATAATAGTGGACCGTGACTCGCAAATAAGTCGACTTCTGGCCAGCCCCTCATCTTGAATATTAGAGTTCACTCCGGAAGATATTTCGACCTCAAAAGGCTGTCGGCTACTAGGTTGTATTTCCCGGGGAGGTAACGAGCCATTAGGTGTATTCTGTTTTTACAGCCAGAGAGAATATTTGTTGGGTGATATGAAGAAGATTTTGGTAATTGGTGACTCCTTGTTTTGTAATGTAGGCTACGACAGATCGGTTGTCCGATTGTTTCATCACTGATGGGCTCCGAAGGAGATGTCCCACTTGTTTTAGCGTTTCGTGGTTCCTATAGTCGCCCCCCACCCGTTTTTGCAGCATCGGTAGTGATGAAGGACGTTGCTTCTTTTTGGTGAATTGGGGATGGTTTGGATATGTTGGACAGCCACCATGTCATTTACATCTTGACGGCGGCCGGTAACTTGAAATTTTTGTGTTTGTTGGTACTGGGCAGTCTGTTCGCGGCGACTTGTATTAAACGACAATGCAGTCTTCCTAAGGGTTCGATAAAAGAAGCAAAGTTTAGATTGACCAGTAAGACCTTTGCTACCCACCATGTCTACCATTGATTGTTTATACAATTTCGAATCTTTTCTTCGGGTAACTGTTTCATATTCTGCCGAGGTATTCGACTACTTGTGATGGGTACAGATTCGAAGTTTTAGACGATGAATCTTATTTCTCATTCTCTGAAAGAATTTGCAACCTGAAAATAGGCCTGTGACAAATCTATTTTTACCAAATAGCCTGAATCGTGAAGACACAGAGGGATTTTATGATGTTTAAGTATACAAAAATTTCACAGGGTTGAGATATTGGTTTAAGAATTTTATGTTAAACATCGGTCTAGTAGAGCCGTCTGACTTTTTCCTTAGAAAGAGAGGCGATAGAAATCCTGAGTCACTTGGACACCGTTCTATTGCTTTACAGTAAAGCATTTTATCAATTTCCGAAGACATCTCAGGTGATGACTTTATTAGTAATCGATCAGCATCATCGAATTTAGTAATTGGCAATGTACGAGTAAAGGGTATTTTGTATCCAGAAATAATGGAGAGGATGGCGTTAGGAGCACCAAAAGACTACCAGGCTTGCAAATGTTTTTTTAGGATCTGGGTTTATTGTCGTATCTGGGTTACTTGAATTTTTCAGAGGAAGAGGCTGGAAGACTTCTTTCTCTTGATTGCTCTTGCGCTCGAAAGTTATTGCTCTTTTCGTTTGTTTCTGGTTTATCTCGTTTATCGGCATTATTGGGAACTCTGTATTGAAGACGTGATTTAGAAGTTCTTTGTGTAGGTGGTCGTTTAAAGGGAAAAAGTTTATTACATCCTCCTTGCTCTTTGACGAGCTCAGACAATTCCGGTTCTGAGAAGAGATGTGTATTAGAAGGTGGTATTGCATGTAAGAGATTTAGGGTTTTGTTAGGTGGTTTGTAAACTGATCTCCGTTGCTGAATAATCTCAGCACGCCGTCCACACGTGTATTGAAGTAAGGCATCCGATGATTTGCGGAATGGAGTATCTGCCGCTAGAAAGTTCTTGCTGATGTGGGCCTTAACCTCTAATGATGCTTTATTGTAAACGTCTTGAAAGTGTTTTCTCTGTTGTAGTAATCCATGAGTAATGGCACCCAGACAACCATCCATCTTTTCCAGTAACGCAACTGTTTGCCAATTAGGTGTAACTGTCGCCAGGTTGCTGTTAACTTTTAAATTAGTGAAAACAGGCGTCGCTTGGAATTGTTTTTGGACATCAGCGTAACGAATGTTGTTCCACGTCACTTGACCGAGCCGTTGACAATAAGTGCCCTGTGTCACCAAAGTTTCATCAGCTGACCCAATTTTCATTTCAGATTCTTTGGTTTCAGGAGCAAAATCGAAGAATCCATCTTCGGTAGCTTTTTCATTAGATCCAGCTTCAGGTTCAGGTAGTAGGTCAGGTGCAGTCCAGTCATCTGTGACGTCATCTTTTAGGACGGAGGCATCGCTGTTGCTATCATCTGTGACACATCGTGTGGGCTTATTATTTGTAAGCATATTGGTTGTCAGTTTTGAGAAGGTGAGTAATTGCTCTAAGATAATATTCTGTCGTTCCATGAAATCGTCAAGTTTTGTAGAAGAATTTTCCGGGCTATGGGATCGCTTTCTCTCAGATGTATGGCTTGTTGATGCTAATGATGGGGACGCAGGTGTGACAGAGGTTTCATTTTGATCTCTGATTTTTTCTACAGCCTGAGCGCGTGATATGAGGTGACGCTTCATGGATGATAGGTTTTCAGCAAACCCATTAAATGCTTCCGTGGGATGAATTCTCTTCATAGTAGCGAAGGGTGAGTATATAAGGGCCCGCCCCAGGGGCCATTTGATCAAGATTCGCTTGATTAGTTTGTACTTTCGCTCACTGAAGGAATTGGTCTTATATGCCATTGCCAAGCGAACCGTCGGTATTGCGAACCCCAGCCGGTTTTCCTCATCTGACGAAATTGATTTGCCGAATAGCTCTTCAAAGGATACGTCGTTGACGACCCATGATCTCCAGTTACGCGGGTAAAATTCGTCTAGGATCTCGATAATTCTATTGAAAAAATCTTTTTCGTCTGGCGGCGGTTCCCAGTCTGCAAGACCTCCCAAAGTAGTGGTAGGAATTGTCTCGTCCATGATCTGTAACCATATGAGATTCACTGATTTATAGCCGTTAGTCATTGCGAAACTGAAGGCTGAACAGCCGACCGTTGACGGCTGGAATTGGTGATGCTATGAGCGATCAACACGTTGCTACAGGTCGATAGCAGACGCTGACGGCTGGTCAGCCGACAGTAAGCAAAAACTTTTTTGTACGTTACATACGTATACATTGTAATATTTTTTGCTATTGAAATGTGTAACAACACTCGAGTTGAGATGAATTACATAGTAATTCAATTATATTGTCTTTGTACAGCATTTTTTTGTAGAGTATGCCGTCCGAAGAGCGGGCATTCGCTTCAAATATACTGCTGATGTGTCCAGGACTCCAGGACGATATGTTCACTTTGTAGTAAGAAACACTTAGCCATAAGTAACACTCTTACCTTGAATTTATCACGATTTTTACTTTTTTTTTTTTGCACACTGCACACGCAACAAAATTCGAAGACGTACTGAGGAACAAACCGACCGGCGATGACGGGAACGACTGTGGCAAGGGTCACTTGACCAAAAAGTAACTGAAAGTGAGGGTAAAACACACTGCGACCGCGCAAAATTCGTGAGGTAATCTCACAAGTGGGTCAAGCGAAGGCTCGAACACCTAAATTAATGATTGTTGTTATCACGAAACATGAAGTGAAAAAAATAGATTAACCGCTTTGCCATGGTTGCTTTCTTTGGACCATGGTTTCCTTAATTGAATCCCCGAGTTGCTATCATTGGACTTGAGAATTTTTCATCAGTTCATTCGACGGGACCATGAAAATTTTAAAAATAAATGAGAATAATTTTATAAGCAGGCTTAATTATGTTATTTATTAATCAGGCAACGCTTCAAGAAAATACAATGAAGCTCAGGAACATTAATCAGATTTTACTCTGTTAAATTCGTATGTTATTTTGGTGTAATTACGCAAAACAGTTATTCAGCTTCAAATTTTGATAACCTCATAGAAAAAAAAAAATTAAACAGAAATAATTATTTTTATAAAACTATTGAAGTTGCTATGATTTGACCAGTCCAAAGAAAGAGAAATTCACTGGTTCATTGATGGCACCTCCTAGCATTGAGATAAATATTTAAATACATAGTAATAGATGATTTTTTGCAAAAAATATATTTGTGCCTACATCTTATTGACTAACTAAATAAAGCGTGCGATTCTCAAAAATAACGTTGAATTACTTTGAGTAAACTACGAGTATATTCACCCGATAAACAGTGCTACGCGCATTAACTTCGACAGCGCGGGAAAAATAATGAATGACATATTTTTCCTCAACCAAGCTCACGGCGACACCCAAGATAACAGGGGTTAGTATTAGTTCAAATAGCTATAGCGTTTGATTTAAAAAGTACTTCATTTCCAAAATATCTTAGCGGTTCAAAGAAAGAGCAGGTCCAATGATCGCAACCATACCCTATGTTATGAATGTGATGGCGGTGAAAATTACGTTATAAATTTAAAAATCGATTGCTCTGTAAGCTTCTCTGTTGCATGCAGGAGCGTAAAGAATATGCATCAGGAGAAATTAAACATTAGTCTTTTTTTTTGGCTTAATGCTTGAGTTTTAATTGTTTTCCTCTTTTGCGGTTTACATCCACTGAGCAAATACCTAACGTATTATCGGATGTGATTAAAACGTGGTATTTTCTTCTTTGCCATTTGGATTGGCACTAAATAAGGTAACTCGAACTTACCCTCGGCGTCAAAAAAATGGTAAAATCGACATTTGCAACAATCGGTATTTTCACGTTCAAATGTCATTAATTTTGGCGAATAATGGCGAAGATTTTACGTGACAACGTCTTTTCAACGCGCCTAATTCTCTAGTGCTGCGCGCGCGGGCGGACCGATCATGTTTGAGTGGGAGAGAGACGCAAGGCATTCGCCGGTCCGGCGGGCCTCTCTCTCGTTCGGTGACTCGTCGTAACAGACGTGAGCGGGCGTTACACTTTTTCATGAGTGACTCCGAGCCACAACCAAATAGGGATTGTTGACTGTACTCAAATAAGTATATAATTTTACCATTAAACGGTAATTTTCTATGATAAAAATAATAAAAAACACATTTTTTTCTTCAAAAACCAAAGGATTAATTTTTTATTGAATAAAATGTAATTAAATATTTCACCCTCAAGTCACGTGACAATTAACACCAATCAAAATGCGTGACGTCACTTGTTGCCAAAGAAGAATTTTCACTGTCGAGTACTATGTGTTTGTTGATATTTGGATAATATTATTATTTTGATTCCCGTGAAATTTCTTCGAAATTCGTTTAATTACCTTATTGAATGAATTTTTAAAGGCTTTCCTATCATGATAAGCGGATATGTGAAGGCAGATAGTTCAAATTTGCCATGTATTGATTGCTTTACGGTGGCTAATTTCTTCGCAATAAATATAAACTTCTGCTCGGCCGAATTTAGAAATGTGAAGACCTCTATGTAAGTAATATACATACTCAGTATTACTCAGGACACACTATAATAGTCTTCTTCTTCTTTCGTGTCAGCACTATAATAGTAAAACTCCAAAAGTAAAATTGAATGTTATATAAAATAATATGATTATGAGGTTCTGTCTTTTTAACAAATGTAACAAACCCTACTTAGAAAACTGCCAACGCCACCTATCGGGAGCGTCGGTACTACTGTTAGTATAGGTAATCTGTACAACCATGTATTGAAACGTCATTTAGTTAGGAACATTGCCACTACTCACACTAGATGGCGCTGATCTCCCTTAAACCGCAGTCTGTTTGGGATTTTTCGGAGAATGACTACCCGGCAGTATTGTAAATTTGGTGAAGTCACCTCGAAGTGTGAGCAGCATCTTGGGTGAGCTTTTCCACCAGAGAACACTCTAACTTCGTTGTGAAGCCTAACGTCAACTTAGCACCTGCCACTGCGTCCTCGGAACTGTGTGCGGGACTAGGTTAGACTGGCTACTTTTTTGCGTCTATGTTAACGTACGAGTTCGTCGTATATTAAATTACGACTTTGTACGTTTTTTTGGAGTTTTCTTCAATTCTGCCCCTACCGGTGACTGCAGCTACGTGATCAACCCCTACCTGCAAAAAACCTGAAGAGGATAACACCACCCTTTTAGACTGGCGACCAACAGTGGGCCTGATCACCGACAACCACGCTACATCACCAAGTTCGGCCGTGTCACCACAACGTGTCCATCGAAGAAAACCCTGAAAAAGGACCAAAGAAAATTTTGTGAAGTCACCTCGAAGTGTGAGCAGCGTCTTGGGTGAGCTAATTCCACCAGAGAACACTCTAACTTCGTTGTGAAGCCTAACGTCAGCTTTGCGCCTGCCACTGCGTCCTCGGAACTGTGTGCGGGACTAAGCTAGACTGACTACTTTTTGCATCTATGTCAAAAGTACGCCCTTCATCCACACCACCTCTTTGCACTGGTGAGCAACAGTGGGCCTGATCACCAAGTTCGGCCGCGTCACTACCTACTGTTCATCGAAGAGAACCCTGAACAAAGAAAACTTCGGGAAGATGTTACTCAACCAAATTCGTAGGTAGAGCAGCATCTGGGTGCGCTTATTCCACACCAGAACACTCTAACTTCCGATAGTGTTGTGAGAAGCAAATGCCTTTTTGCATAAGCAGATAACCGACTCAACCTGCCATAGATTTCAGCTTCTGTGCAGTCAACGTGCGTACTGATGCCAGAACCTATGCTTTTGGAGCAATTCTCGAGCAGGGGGAGCAAGCAGACGAGTATACCAAGAGCATGCTAGCAGCAGCGCAAGTGCTCGCGATGGACGCGAAGAACCTCCTCGACGTGGTGGACTGCATACGCGCTCGGCATCCGCAGGTGGACTGGCGTGCCGCACTCGCGCCCCCTGCACCGCCCGAGTCACACCATGTCGCACTCCAGAACCAAACGCTCACGTCCCAGAACCAAATATTCACCACTCAGAACCAAACTTACAACCCACAAAACCCAATGAAGCTCAGCGCTCAGTCATCGATACAGGATGAGGAAACGGGACCAAAACCGGGTTTCAAAATCAGTCAGCCAGTTACCGTTGGTCAGCTGGACGTTGACCACCGAAGAAGGCAACCAAGCAGCAGCCTGCACGTAAGGGACGGGGAAGACCCAGGAAGTAACAGATCTCATCGTCGGGTCGACTTCAGGATCTGAGGGGGAGACTGTAACGCCACCTATCGGGAGCGTCGGTACTACTGTTAGTATAGGTAATCTGTACAACCATGTATTGAAACGTCATTTAGTTAGGAACATTGCCACTACTCACACTATATGGCGCTGATCTCCCTTAAACCGCAGTCTGTTTGGGATTTTTCGGAGAATGACTACCCGGCAGTATTGTAAATTTTGTGAAGTCACCTCGAAGTGTGAGCAGCATCTTGGGTGAGCTTTTCCACCAGAGAACACTCTAACTTCGTTGTGAAGCCTAACGTCAACTTAGCACCTGCCACTGCGTCCTCGGAACTGTGTGCGGGACTAGGTTAGACTGGCTACTTTTTTGCGTCTATGTAAAAGTACGAGTCCGTACAATAAAATCACGTCTCTGTACTGTTTGAAGTTTTCTTCGATCCCGCCCCGACCGGTGACTGTAGCCACGTGATCAACACCTACCTACACCTATAACCCGCAGAGAGGAAAACACCTCCTCGTCTCGTTAAACAAATTGTTTAATTCCTTTTTAGTTGCTCAGCAGGCAGTCATGTAGAAGACGATACTGTGGGATATGTACAACTTCGTCGAGATGCAAAATTGTGCACAGTTAAGTGCAAAATTTGCCCGGCGCATAACATTTGTAGTAATCCAGATTCAGCCACTATGGTTGTGGATAAAGAAAACGGTGTAATAGTGAGTGCCGAGTGTCATGATGATTGTGCTGCTTCTCAAGGAGGTTGCAAACATGCTGTGGCATTCATCATGTGAAAAGGAATGAAAGAAAAAACAATTAAGAATATTCAGCTGTTGAATCACCAGTCAGATTTCTACAAAGATGATGTTATAATTTGTTCAATACACCAACTGTGCTTGAAATACAAGGATGCTGACTGTGAGAGTTTTTTGATAAAGCCAGCTCCTTATTTATTAAAAATACCTAAATGGAAATCAAAGACACAAGATACAAGTGCTGGATCCCGACGGGCTAGTTGAAGCCACATTTTCCGCATCGTTTTTGCACATGGAACGTGAATAGATAGATTTTAGGTGTTTCACACTACGGCACCGCAAAACATTTATAAAATGTAGAATCCATCTTATTAACTCCAAACTACGAAATAATTTTCTATTACATACAACTTCGACAATGTTTGTGAACAAGTGACGTTACAGCGGGCGTTTGACAGATATCCACGTTTTGTCGCGAAATTTGGAATGGAATTTTAAATAACTTATTTTAAAGGTATTAGTTGTATTAAAAACAATAAAAACTAGTTTGGGCTCTATTTGGTACTTATGCATGGTTTTAAACACTTTCCCAAAAATAGTCCACATCCCTATTTAAGACGTTGTCACGTCAAAAACATCACTTTCATTAAAAAACAAAACCTAACGCCACATGTCAGAAAACTGCTACCTATATAATTGGCTAGACGACACCACCAATCGTTGACATACTTTTTATTATCTTTCAAAACGGTCTGCCTCCATAGATTTCGTATGGGAATAAATGATCGTGACGTCACGGTCATGTATCAGAAATCGGAGTCAATTGACCGAATATTTATTGCCTTTTGTATATTTAAAAATTTGTTTCTACAGCTTTTTTGAAATATATTGGTTGTATTAACTTCATACGGGCTATGTTTTTTAAACACCATGTTCTTGACAATATTTAAGATAGGTGTCATCATCCCAATTATATGCTTAATAGCTGTCAAAATGTTAAGCTTAAATTTGATGCGCCATAAGTCCATCTATCTCCGGTGTAAGCGTGACGTCATAATTTTAGGACAATACTAGGTATTTCGGATTTACCGCGCCGCAGAAAAAAACTATTGTCTACTCGGTGTACATGGCCCCTTCGGACTGATTCTAAATTTTGCGACGCAGTGATTAAACGTAATGCCACAATTTGTTATGAACGAATACAATACAGCTTATACGATATCTTATTTGAGTCACTTAGTGACTGTCATTCATTAATATGACAATAAAAGTTTAATGCACTAACTAGCTGACTCAGCAAACGTTGTTTTGCCATATAAATTATTGTGGACAACCCTTATCACTAAGGGATATGAATAATAGATGTTGGCCGATTTTCAGACCTACTCAATATGCTCAGAAAATTTTATAAGAATCAGTGAAGCCGTTTCGGCGTGTGACTCGAGAATTAGAGATGTAGGTGGTCTATGACAAATACAGTCGATGTTAGTTGTGAATCGATTTTAACCACTGCTAGTGTTTCTCGAAACGTTTGAACAGTACAAATCACGTAAGTATGTCTTTATCTCGAACAACGCTTATTGATTTATTATAAGTGTTTTGTACACTCGTTTCCAGTACTCATGTACTGTGTTTATGAACTAAATTACGTGACTTATCAATTTATCATAATATATAGTTGCCCTCGAATCTTTCTTAGGAGACTTTACTTCAGGAGAAAATTGAGAATAGGCATGATGATAATAATAATATTTATTTCATGACTCCTATAGCCCAACATTTTATTAAGTTAATAAAACCAGTATATTTCCAAAAACCTGTAGAAACCAAATTTTTAACACACTAAATTCAATCAATATTTGATTCCGATTTCTGATACAATCCCGTGACGTCACGTTTTTGTATTCCAATACAAAATCTATATGGAGGCAGACCGTTTTGACGGATAATAAAGAGTATTCAACGATTGGTGGGTCATCTAGCCTATTAAAATACAAGGTAAGGTGCGAAACACCATAATACGCTCCAGTATGGACGTGTTTGATGTCGGGAAAAGGACTGCAAGTTTTAGTTTAGTTAGAGTTGGCGGGCCACGTGTGTATAGGAGGCGCCTGATAGGACCCCGACCTAGTGTTTATAAATGACCCCGACCGATGACCTAATGTAGGTATCATTTTTTATCTGTTTACTGTGAATGAACTTGAGTCGCCATACAATTGGTGGCAGCCAGCCCGGAGAGTGGGAGTCACTGGACCGAAGATATCGGTGTAGAAGTTTTGGTTAGACCTTTTGCTCAGCAGTGAGATAATATAGTTAGTAAAGAAAATACCTACGTAGGTACACACGTCTTCAATTTAATCACTGCGGCATCTTATACTTACGAAATAAAAGTGATTTTATCATGAAAATAAGTATCTTGATGTGTGGCGGCGTCTGCACACATCAAGCTAGGTACTCATTTTCGTTCCAAATTTACACTTATTGCGTAGGTATTAAGATACCGCAGTGAGTAAGTTGACGTGTGATTGTGCAGACCTACATAATAGCAAACGTTTTTCCCCCGAAGGGATAAAAACGATATATTTCATGTCTTGCCTAGGCTTGACCATGTGAGATTACATCCTTCGATATTCCTTACGAAACATTGTGCTTCGACTCCCCGCGCCGTCTAGGTCCGCGCGGCGGTGAGGTCTTTGACCCGTCCATCGAGCGAGAGCGTCCTTGCGCCCGCCGCGCGCGTTCGTCAGTACCTTGCGTATGAGTCGTCAAGAACTTACCTGGGTCAAGCCTAGGCAAGACATGAAATATATCGTTTTTATCCCTTCGGGGGAAAAACGTTTGCTATTTCATGGTCTGTGCCGTCGGCTCGACCATGTGAGAACTCTTTGGTTTCTGACGACGCGGGGATAGCGTACTGTGAATCTTTATTTGCTCTAAATTGTGTGCTAGGGATTAACTAACCTATCAAGAAAAACAAAATAACTGCATAGGTAATATTATAGCATTTATTAAACTTAACAGTAGGAGAAAAATCAACAATGGCAGTGATCATACTATCAGTATATACTATAGCTATATCAGTCATCTCTAGAATTACTTACACTGGTGTAAAACTAGAATTAATTAAACTTAAATCAACGGAATCATCTTTGGACGGAATACTAATTATTTCCTTAAAGTAATGTTTTATCACATTGCGATCACTTTTCCAATTACCATTATTTAAAATAATATCAATAGGAAGATTGTTATCTTTCCTAGAAGAGGCGACAGCAGATCTAATACTTCCTGGAGAAAAATTTATATTGAGCTCCGTAAAAGCAGTCTTTATCCAGCCAGCTATAACCACTTTGGAAGCGGGCAGAACTTTACCTCTGGAGGTTATAAACAAGGAATCAATCACATTATCATTACTATTTCTTCTTGAATTAGTCACAGAAATATACATCTTTAGCCAATGTACCGGATCAAGCTTCTTGTTTGGGACCCGCGACAGCCTCCAGCCAGACTGCCTGTGAGTACTTTTGTCGGTCTTTGATCCAAAATCAGGCCATAAAGTTACCGAATTCTCGTCAATGGACAAGGCAGCATCATTGACTCTAAGTAGAGTAAGATCATGAACCCTTCGTCCAGATGCTAGCAGTAGTAAAAGAGCCAAATGTCTTGAAACCTGGAATATGCTATCTTCTTGTATTGTCGTATTACTCATCCAATTCAGCAACTGTTTGACATCCCAGATTTGTTTCTTTGTTTCAGGCGGCTTTGCTAAGTCAATGGCTTTAACAATTTGTCTTACTAAAGGATTGCCTGAGATAGCGTCACTGTGGACTGGGTCAGCAAAGGTTGCGATGACCGATTTGTGCAGCTTTATAGTACTCGGTGCCAAATTCCTTTCCCTAAACAGATAACTAAGATATCTAGCTACTGAGACTGCGTCGGGCTGATTAGGATTCAAATTCATAGTCCGGCATCTCAGAACCCAAGCTTTCCATGGAGCAGAATAGGTCTTCAACGAGGAATTTCGCCATGCTTTCTGGAGGAGCTTACGATCCTCATCAGACCAGTCTTTAGTTAATATCGACCACCCCGTATCTTCCAAGCCTCCAAACGTAAATCTTTCGACAGAGTCTTTTGGGTCGTCAGATCCCGTACATGATGTTGAAGGTTCCGAATCTGAAACGGACAATCTGTCGCCCGCAAGCGCAGGTCTGATCGCCAAAACACCTTCTCCCACCGCGGCACTATTAGGATATATGTGCCTATCGCGCTGTTTAGGTGGGCTAATACTCGTGGGATCAGAGACGGAGGTGGAAAAATCCAGCCCAACCTGAACACCCACTTCCTGCTGAAAGCATCCACGAAAAGTGCATTCCTGTCTCTCGCATCCCGAGTGACGTAGATCGGAACTACTCTTGACATTTTTGTCGCGAACAAGTCGACCTCTGGGATGCCCCATCTCTGGAAGATGAGGCTGCATATCTTCGCCGACAGGTGCCAGTCTGCCAGATGTTTCTGTCGTGATAGACTGTCGGCAACATCGTTGTATATTCCTGGTATAAACTGAGGGCACAAGACTGCTCCCAGATCCTGAACCAATGTCAATAACTGAGCCACAAGGCTTGTCAGTGGACGTGACCGTGTACCACCTTGGTTCCTGATGTATGCAATAACTGTCCGATTGTCTGACTGCACTAAAATACGCTTGCCTCTTATCAGATTTCTTGCCGAATAAATTGCCTGTATGACTGCAAAGAGTTCCTTTTTGTTGATATGCCACAGGAACTGATGTGATTCCCAGGTCCCGCTGATAAGTTTTCCATCTATGTCCGCTCCCCAGCCCGTATCTGAGGCATCTGTAGTGATGAGAACGGTCTCTCTGGATTCGAGAAGACTCCCTTTCATTTCTAGGTTCTGAAGCCACCAAACGCATTGTTGAAGAGCTGCTGCTGGAACTGGACACTTCTTCCTTCGCATTGCCTCTGGCAACAGGTTTGCTGCTCTTTGAATTTCTCTGGCGTGAAGTCTCCCCAAGGGAACGACAAAAGAAGCAAAATTCAGCTTTCCCAACAGACTTTTTGCAGTTAGCCAACTCCATTGCTGACTTTTTACGACACCTTCCAGATCTTTTCGTAATGAAAGAATCTTCTTTATTGGGAGAGACTTTGCATTGAGATTTGTGTCCCAATCTATCCCGAGGTATTCTAAGCACTGTGATGGCATTTTTAGCGATTTGTCCATATTCAGTATCCATCCCAGCTTTTCTAGAAATTGGGCGGCTATGATGGCGTCGTTTTTTAATTGTTCGGGATCCTGACTGGCTATCAAGAAATCGTCGAGATATACGATCACTCTTATATTCATTTGCCGCAGCTTTGAGGCTATCCAATTGCTTACTCTTGCAAAGGTTAGAGGGGCTGTCGATAGGCCAAATGGGAGACTTGTGAATTGGAACACCTTGCCTTGGTACACAATCGAAAGAAACCGACGATGTCGACTGGCGATAGGGATGTGGAAGTACGCCTGTGAAATGTCTATTTTTACGAGGTAGTCTCCTTGCTGTAGGAATAATGGTACTTTGAAGTGGTTCAGTAACCGAAATTTCCTTGGCTTCAGAAATCTGTTTAAGCCTTTGAGGTTTACTATAGGGCGCACTTTGTTGTCTGGCTTCGGGACTGGAAACATTGTTGACACAAAACCTGACCGAGCGGTTGAGTTTTCCAATACCCCCTGACAAACTAAGGCCTGAATCTCTATTTCCAGTCCTTTTGTTTCGAATTTCCTCAACACTTCTGGTCGAAATTGAATCAATGGGGGCTTTTTCACAAAGGGGATTAAATATCCTTCTATGATGTTCAGTATATTTCTTGGCGCCCCCTCCCCTTTCCAAACCTCTACAAAAGAAAGGAGTCGGCCCCCAACAAAAATCTCAGGATCTTTTAGGCTTTTTAGGCTCTGAATGACCCTTGGCGAGCTTGGAACGCTGGCCTTGGTCCCTGTACTTCGCAGTGGAGGAGCGCTTGAAAGTGTCATGGGCTTTGTTAGCACCTGCTTTTCTATTAAATTTCGGCTTCTTCGAAATTCTTGGTGATCTTTGCAAAGACGTCGAGGCCTGATCAGACTTTGACCGCAACGGCCTTCCACCTGCTTGACGAAAAAAGGTCTGCTGAGACGGCTGCTTCACTAACTCTGCCAACTGCTTTTCATCGAAAAGGTGTGTGGTTGACGGTGGGATTGCTGCTAAGAGCGAGGCCTGATAGGCGTCTTTTGGAAGAAGTGCCTTTCTCCTTTGATCTAATACTTCTGCCCTTCGTCCACATACGTATTGCAACAAGTCATCCGAGTACAATTTCACTGGATTGTCTGTGCTAAAGATATCTTTCAAATCTTGTTTAACACTTGGATGTTTTTGCGCCAGATCCCTAAACGTCACAAGTAACGCTTCCCTTTGCAAAAGTAAGCCATGGGTGATCGTTCCCAAGGTATAGTCATGTCGGGTGTTATGTTCTTGGCCTGTGGTTGGCCCATACGAAATCATGATTGGGTTAACCTTAAGTGGAGCAAAAACTGGACTTGCATGAAGACTTTTCTGAGCATCAGCATAACGGATGTCCGAAAAGGATATGTCACCCAATCTCTGGCAATCAATCCCCTGAGTTAGAATATGTGGCTTAGGCGCCGGAATTGTAGGCTCCTGCTGTTTGGTGGCGGGTGCCCAGTCAAAATCTTCTTCATCTATGCTTGTCGGAGGTACCCAGGGCTTTGGTGATGATACCGCCAGTGAAGACGGTGGAACGTTTTCATCGTCATCATCCGACGAAACTTCCGTAGCGTCAGACGGTTCATGCTCCGAGAATGAGCAGTCCCTTGGCTCCGGCTGGAAGCTCTTGATGAAATGCTCCATCATAGTCTTCATTTCTCTCTGACTTTCCTCCAGTTTATCTAGTCTGCTCTTTTTCTTGCTCCTAGATGAAGATTTGGATGGTAGTGATATACTGTCTTCATCGGAAAAACCATCGTTCTGGAGTTCTCTGTTTGCCTCCTCTCTGCTTACTAGAAGAGGCTTCATGTCCGTGACGGCTGCGATTATGATTTCGTTTTTTACCGCCGATCCTCGAATTCTTGCGGCCAGACACATAGGATGAATTATCAAACCTACACAAATCGGCCATTCTAACAACTTAAGTTTTATGTCCCTATAAGCTTTTTCAGGCAAAGAAATGCAATCCGGCGAAAAAGCCCTTGCCAAACCAACAGTCGGTATCGCAAAGCGGATTTTATTTAGAATTCTGGGGTCCAGTTCATCTCCCAGTAACTCTTCTTTTGTGAATATTCTAATAGTCCATTCTTTCCAGCCAGATGGTAGGTGGGCGGCAATCAAGATCTTGATACGGCCAAGAATAACATTGTCCCCAGGGTCGTCGGCTTCCCAGCTGAGAAGGCTCTGGAGCGTCGACAGGTTTTCGGTTGATGTAGTCTAAAACAAATAAAGTATGGTCATTGTTTAGTCTACACTCTTTGCAAGCCCGAGCCACTAAGGCAAAATGTACGGTCCATAAGTTGACCCGTTCGGCCCGTGAGTTGGTCCATTCGTCCCGCTCACTCGACCCGTACGGCCCACCAAAACGGCTCTTGCAGCCCATCAAGCTGGCCCGTACGGCCCACCAAAACGGTCCGTGCGGCCCGTCAAGTTGACCCGTACAGATCGTAAGGTCGGTCCGATCGGCCCAACCAATCGAGCCGTACGGTCCAACCAATCGAGCCGTACGGCCCAACCAATCGAGCCGTACGGCCCAGGGAATCGATCCGTACGGCCCGCCAAAATAAGACGCAAATGCGGTCAAAAAGCTTGCTCTCGTGAAACAAACTACGAACGGCCAGAAATTAGTTGTCATACAACATAATTCGAGCCTAGTAGCAAAGCAATCTGGGCTGAATGGCACGCAGATTTGAGAGAGCTGAATTACCGTGTTACGGTAAGTAACATTATTTTAATCTGCCACAGTTCCAAGGGAGACTGTTGACAGTTTGTAATAACATCCCCGAAAAGGATGTTTGTAATAGTTAAAACTGAAAGAAATACATCTTAGCAATTATATGCACGAAAAATATTTTTAAAACAAAACTCACCATTTTTATCTTTAAGTTAATCCCTTATAACACACAATCTTGGTCGATCAGTCACTGATCTCGAACGAACACACGTCGTTAATGTTTGCACTATGACACGTTAGTTTCGTAGGGCAATCGAAAGCGTACTGACGAACGCGCGCGGCGGGCGCAAGGACGCTCTCGCTCGATGGACGGGTCAAAGACCTCACCGCCGCGCGGACCTAGACGGCGCGGGGAGTCGAAGCACAATGTTTCGTAAGGAATATCGAAGGATGTAATCTCACATGGTCAAGCCGACGGCACAGACCATGAAATATGCATTGTCATAGATGATTATCATGACGATTTATTTGTGTACGCCACTGTAAATGAAATCATGTGGTTGGCTCCGATTTGATGGTCGTAGTTACAGACAGGAAACAATAAAATATATCTCAACCACGAACCACAAGAAGTATCACGAATCACGTTCAATGATAAACTTTGAGATTTTCCTTAAAATATATATTTTAAAACACATTTAGAACCGACTGCAAAAAAAGAGGTTTTTAATTCGGTATTTTGTATGTTATAAAAAAGTAGGTATACAATAAATAAATATACAAACAACATCACATACATTGACCTGACTCCGTGGTAAGTAGCTCAAGCACTTGTGTAATAGATATCAGAATCAACTGTGGTTTTACAAATAAATAAATACAAATAACACCCACACCAGTACAAATAGACATGTTCATGCACACAAATGTGCGGGGATCGAATCTGCGACCTCTTGGTTAATAGTCAAGTTCTTGACCATTACACCAAAGTGGTCGTCAAGGTATTTAGATTATAAGATATTCCAATCGGATTGTGTCACCTTACATGAGTCATCTAAGATTCTGCGTTTGGTTGCGAGGTCATCATCAAGCACAGACTGAATAAAAATATTTAAAAAAAGGTTATTTCAACAAACACACAAATTACCCAGCTCTAACCTAAGCGTTAGCTAGTGCTATGATGACTAGGATAGAAATATTTAAATACATTTATCCATAGCCATGACACTGGTACAAATGCTCGTGCTCATCACGCAAACATTTGCCCCTAGCAGGATTCGACCCGCAACAGCCGGTTTTGTAGACTGTAACCTCAGATATAAATAAAAATGCACCAAACAACAACATAAACCTCTGTCCTTATATTGGAATGCCGTGATCATGCACTTCAATCTATTGCAAACAAAAATCTTACAAAGGATGAATAAATAAAAAAACCGGTCAAGTGCGAGTTGGACTCGCGCACCGAGGGTTCCGTACAAACTTGAACCTGTAGATACGGAGTAGTAACTTTGAAATTTTCAAAATTGTCAAACATATTTTTCAAAAATATATTTTTTTATATGATAAAACTGAAAATTTACAGTTTTCGTAATTTTTCCTATATCTGTACTATAAGACGTGACTTCGTACTAAATTTCAAGATTCTAAGTTTACGGCAGGCCTCTCTCACTCGATGTACTTGCGCGCGGTAATAGCCTACTCTCGCCCGCACCGACGTCGGTGCGAATTCAGTGGGCTGCCAACAACCGTCGCGTCGGACGCGCTCACGACGCACTATAATTATTCGTGTTACGCTTACGATCAATTTAGTTTTCATACGAACCAAATAAGTAATCTGTGCTTGTTAAACGATAGCTTTATTTAAGAAAAATGACTTCTGGTGGTGGAAATTTATGTGCTGTTGATGGGTGTAGGTCGAATACTAAGAGAAATAAAACGCTTTCTTTTTTTAGTCTACCAGCTAATGAAGAAAATGTAATTATTACCCGGTAAGTTAGTAATTTATTTACAAAGTATAAAAATAAACAAATTAGTATGTGGTACCTACGTAGGTAAATTAGATAAATTCAGGTAAATTGGGGTTCGGCTTTATTGAAATTTAAATGTAATACCTACAGTGAAACATAGGTCAGTTACTTTATCGAAATAATACCTAAGTACCTATTATACCTATTAGTCTACTTTTTATGGGCTGCGCACCACCTACGAACTGTGTGTATCTACCTACCTACCTACTCGACGTGGTGGTTTAGTCGACTAATGACTAATTAATTAGCGAAATGACTAGGTAGGTTGACAATAAAATTGACCGATTCTCGAAGTGTACCTACCTACTAATAATCTACAAACGACAGATTCCACAAATTACAGATTCGTTTTAGGAAGAGATAGCAAGAGTCACAATTAAGTAGCTCATAATTCGCTTGTCATACCTTATACAGGCTGAATTTCTTATTTCACATTTGTTATTCAATAATGTTATACTATTTCAACAGCAGTCAATCAAATACCATTTTAGAAAAATGTGGTTGAAATATTTTTACCGAAAGTGTCAACCCTAGTTCGATTGTCACTCGGTCTCACGTCACGTGGTCTCGCGCAGCTGCAAAGCAATAGTGACTTTATACTCAGAGCTGCAAGTGCATTATTGTACGCGGCAGAAAAAGTAGTCTATTAACGCTGTAGGTATCGAAATTTTTCTATGAAGTGATTTATCTGTTACGTAGTAACTATTTAGTAATCTGTGTTTACGGGAAGTACCCTGTAGGGTTTGATTCCCGTGCGAGTTTCGAAAATATGCAGAAATTTGCGGCCTAAATGGCTGTCTCTTTTGATTGCGTTGGCTTAGAAGGTTGATTTTTCTACAGCTTCCAGGGACCGTAGACCTTAGTATCATATATAAATTTCATTTTGATACCTCCACGCGTTCCTGAGAAAAACGGTCTTGACAGACGGACGGACGGACGGGCGGACAGCAAAGTGATCTTATAACGGTCCCGATTTTTTCTTTTGAGGTACGGAACCCTAAAAATACCTTTATTTCAGACAAAGTCCATAGAGATGTCTATAATCACAAATACAATTTATACAAATACCAAAGACATTAGATTAAAATTAAATGAAATTAATCAATAATAATCAAAATAATAAACGCGCATAGAACTCGCTCGGCAACGATGCAACGGACGAGTTGGGCAAAAGAGGGTCTGTGACGACAGTACCGAACCATTACTACCCATACCTCAGGCAAAATAAAAACATGGCTACGCGAAAAAAACATGGAAATCCATCAGACAGGCAAACAAAGAATGCAGCTCCAGTGGCATCGAAAGGATTTATGCGATTGAGGCGCTTCCTTATAAGACTCAACAGGGACAAGATCTGTATAGTTAAAGGAATTATAACAAGACATTGCCCCTTGAACAAGCATCTTCTCACTGTAAGTGTACGTGTAACGAATAGACCCCTGTGTATGTAGGGGATGCATGGGCATCCAGTGCTTCTGGAGTGCCAAAGCTGTGGCCGAAGTACGGGGTGCTCGTTGTTACTACCCTACTTTTCTCGCCAGAAACTCACCCGGAGGCTTGTGGCAATCAAGCAAAGCTTCTAGGAAAAGCCTGGGCTAGTAAGGTTGGAGTAGGAAGATAAATACGACCAATGGCCCAATCAAACGGTATAGTGCGAAAATAGCAAAGCTGTCGTCATTGCAATTAGGATTTATCCTAATAAACGTAACTAATTACTAACGTAAATAATTCATTCAACATTTCAAGAAGTTTCTTTAAAAAATTTAAATAAATCTTTTTTACTGACGACTACTTTGAATGAAGTTGACTATTAACCAAGAGGTCGCGGGTTCGATCCCCGCACTGTACAAACATTTGTGTGCATTAACATGTCTGATTGTACTGGTCTGGGTGTTACATATATTTCTAATAGTAATTTTGAATCTGATATTTGTAACCCAAGTGCGCTTAAGGTACTTACCTCAGACTCAGATCAAGGTATGTGATGTTGTTGGAAAAAAAACATCAATCCGACATGAATCTCGAATTGACTGTCACGATGTGTGTAATACGATACGAGTATTTACAGTCAAAACTCATCTCAGTCAAAACTATTTTTGACTGCAAAAATCAGCCAAAAGTGACCGACGTCCTTCTGCAATACGGTTTTGACTGAAATGTTTAGTCAAAATTAGTTTCTGTGTGGGTCGGTGTGGGTACCTTAGTCTACGTGATCATAAACCCAGGATTCTTTGCACAGTTTTATTAAGTAGGATCAAGTGGAGGAATTGCAATGACAGGATTTACTCCATCATTACATTTATGTTACAACATCCTTTATCTAACTTCATGTTTTCCGACGGTTTTGCCAACGTGTTTTCAGATATGAGTGATATGACGCAAGTATTAATTTAACTCTGAACTGACCATATGAATACTGTTTAACTGACCGTGTAGTGAATGACGTTACATTTCCTGGCAGGCCTTCAAATGACGTAGTACTAAAATTTATAACCTAACTTAACACGTAAATTTTGGGTTTGTTTTCCATCTTAAGTAGTTAATTAATAAAGTATTTCTATGACTTTTGATGAAGCTTTCATGTAACAGCCGCTATTACATTTGCCCTAGACGTCCGTCGACTTGGGGCTATTACAATAAAGAAATTATTACTTTTACCCCGAGAAAACTTTATCTTTCCAGATGGTACAAAGTTAGCATATTGGTTGACTCTATATTTTATGATGATTATTTAATAAATTTACATTCTTAAAATTGTTCAACCCTATTAAAAGTTAACAACATAGAATATAATTGGCTGATCCCTTTGAAATCAAAACCAAGTACCTAAGTATTATGTATTTTTGGACTTTAATTTCTATTTCACCAGAATCTGAATACACTTGCCCCTTTTAACCGGGGAAATGTAATAATGAGACAAAGAACTTAATTCGAGTCTCATTTTTTAGAATTTCTTTTTCAATAATTGAAATAATTAGTTTAAGCTTAATACCAGACACAAATTTTAGTTGTTTTGTTGTTGATAATGAACGCCATGGATTCAATTTATAAATTAAGTTATCATACTCGCAATAACCCCACTTGACCCTACCTAATTGACAAAAAGTTGTGTATAACTGTGTCGTAGTCAATGAATTATTAAAAAAAAAACATTTATTGAACAAAGTATTTTCACAAACATTTTGTCGAGTTTTCCCATTAAGTTATCATAGACATTTGTGTTGGGAATAACTCGCTCATTCCCTTACGGTTTGCTAAATAGGAAATAGAATTATAACGAAGATTTTGTAATTATTATGAAGTATTAATAATAAGCATCACTTTAAAAACTTAAGATAATATTTTTGCAGTAGAAAAAATTAACTGTCTGCGCGGGAATCGGTTCCCACGACCGCGGGTTCGAATTCCGCCTCAGAAAGTTGATATTTTCCACTGCAAAAATATTATCTGAATGGAATTATAAACCGGAATAAGATTAGATTATTTTAGTTGATGAGCTAATGCTTTATTATTTATATCAGTTAAAATAGCATATTGATACTTCCTAAGCGGTATCTACCCATTAACTAAGAACGTTACGTACATTCCTGGAAAGCGATAATCAAATAAAATTGATGCCCATCAATTAAATGTTACTCAAGTTCCTAACACAATGTCAGTCGTATGAGAACCTTACTTGACTCCATAAACCCTCTTATAATATAAAATTTTAAAACAGCAACGTAGTAGTTTTGGGGATTAAACAAACGCTTACATTTCTCTTTACCTACAGCAACAAACAAAACTTTGCAAATTTATGAAAATACCTTTGCAGTTTACAGTGACTTAGTCCATCGGTACTAGCCTAGTAACTACGTGGTGACCTAGGTCATATAAAAAAACTAAAGCTAAGCTATTACTCAGTCGATCGGTGGAAATGATTTCCATGTCCATGACCTGAATGTGGTTCACGGACATACCTACCTTAATGTTCGTTTGGTTATTCGACCCACTTACATCGGTAGACACAGACAGACACAGTAAATTCGGTTAGGTCAAACTATGTAAATTATTAACGGGTCGTTCTTGGGAGCCTAGATTTAGAATGCAAGAGGCCTCCATTTAACGTCCATTTGAAAACAAAATTAAGCGCTTTGTGCATCTTGTGAAACCATAAATATTATGAAAATGAAACACTGACAAGAAATCTTAAACAACAAAAAAATCCTTTGGTGTGTCGTCAAGCTTATGAATTCAGGGTGATATCGTCGAAATCTTTATCTTTAATATTTTTTTATTTAAAATATAATAGTCACTCTTTTAGACAAAAAATAATGAAACCATTACAAGTTCAAGTTTTCTTTAGATAAAATTTTTGAACATTTGTCCCGGGTTACGAGTTGACACCTCTGTGGTGGCATTTAAATACCCACACGTCCCCAACCATTCTCGTGGAATATGTGTTTTAATCCTGCATGCCAACAATTAGGTGTGTTTTAGGTACACATACGTTAAACTACTAGTTTTGCATCTAGTTTCCGGTTTATAAACGAAAACAGCTGATTTTACTGGGCTTGGTTCCGTTCTTGATCACTCTGTATTCAATTGCATCATCATTGCTTAAGGAGCTAAGGCTAAGCACTGAAGTGCTTAGATTAGCTGGTCAGCTGTATTTTTTTTTTTACTTCTCTGGGGTAATTTTGATCAGAGATATCAATATTTTGCATGAAAAATTTAGGTACATTAAAGTCAGTTTTTGGATTTGTTTGTTAAAACATTGGTTAAAACTGTTTTTTTACTAGCATGTTACAATTACGATGTCAATGAAAAAAATGAAAAAAAATATTTTGTAGATAACGAATGTGGAATGTTTATTTTTTAATTGAAAGTAAATTACTTTCCAGTGGGTTAATTTAATGCAATTAACTCGATTTCGATAGATTTTTATAGTGACTTATCTACTTAAAATGGTTTTTAGTGATTTCTCTGTTGCTTTTTTTGTTTCCTCTGTGGTCTGGGCACAAAATTTTTATTACCAATTAACTTCCCTTCTATTGGTCAGAAATGGGTGAATATTTGAAATTTCGGTTTCAAGTACACTCTAGTTTATAATGATAATAAAATAATATTTTCAGTTTCAAAATTTACTAGAGGAATCAATCGAAGAAGCCGAATCCCAAGGAAGAGCAACCTAAGTTTTTGTAAAATATGTAGTTACTAGCTGTGCCCGCGACTTCGTCCGCGTGGAGTTGTAATTTTGGGCATAGACATGTACTGTCGCAGACAGTTTTTTAGATCATTTCAAGAGGAATAATTCTTTCATATTTATATTTTTGGTATCTTGAACCGTTTTCGCAGCGTACGCAACTCAAGGATGGTTTAGTAGATTCTGAGATTCAATTTCCTGCCTGCCCCCTAAGTTCATCGGCGTGATTATTTATATCCCAGTTTACTCTCCAGGTGATACTGAGTCAAATAATAAAAGTCCCGTCAAAATCGGTCCAGTAGATTCTGAGATTAGCCCGGACAAACAGACAGACAGACAGACAGACAGACAGACAAAAATTTTAAAAATTGTTGTTTTGGCTTCTATTACGGTAATTAAGACCCCCTGTAACAATTTTTCATAAAAATCTTCAATGTACAGAAATCGATCTTTTACAGTCTTATTATATGTATAGATGTGTGGCCAAGTTTCGGCGGGACGTCCCTAAATGTTGTCTAGTGTATTTCATATGAAGCATACCAACATCAAACTGCGTTTCTGTGTGAGTTTGTTACGTTTTTTAACTACGTCCCGGTTTCATCGAGAAAAAGACAGCTTTTTTCACTCAAAAATTTCAAAAACTCGACTTGGTAAAATTTAATCTGGCAACGCTGCGGTAGACTGTGGTATCTGACTTGATCACTTGTAATATGAGCGTTCTTACAACAAAAATGTGTAGCCTAATGTGCTGTGAACTATACTAGTTCAGTCTCTCGTGGAGTGGCTAGCGGAGAGAGTCCTGGGTATGATTTCCAGATTTGTATAAATTAAGTGTTGATATTGAATATTAGGTCCTTACATATGAAATTGGCGTTTTGACTTTTTTGTAACTTTGAACTTGAATATCTTCGGACTTGGTGCGAGCTGAAAATTCAACAGTGTAAAAGGAAAGCTAGGAAAATAGTGTTTAAAAACATACCTTTTATTCATTTTCATTTAGCTAAAAAATAAGCTAAATCCATAAGCATAAAAATAAAATAAAAATAGGTTTTTTTTTTGCAAATTTGTTCCTCTGCGTAGATGTTGTACAGGAACGGTTCAATCTGTCCTGGACATCTTTAAACCAGGCGTCACTGTCGATCGCGTGGTTTTTTGTTGATTTTTTTAGATTTACATATAAAAAATAGAAAAACGGGAAAAATCACACATTCTGTATCCTGTATTTGGGATGTTTGGTATACCAAAATAGGTTATTAAACTTATTTTTATAAGCAATCAAAGTTACGAATTTCTCAAAAGCAACTTCATAAAAAAACGAAAATTGAACTTTTTTTTTAAGTTTTTTAAAATTTTAAAAAGTCATGCAGTGGGTAGTTTTGCCTAATATAAAAAGACTCAAAACACTTGCCCAAGCCTGGCTAAACCAAATTATATAAAACAATTAAAAATTAAATGCATATTTTTTAAACAATTAATTTTAATTTTAAAATTGAACAATTTAAAAGTTTTAATTTTAGTCTCAGTTGAATTTTAAACTCCCACCCACTCCAAAGATATTCAAGTGCAAAGTAAAAACGGCAATTTCATAGGACCTAGTATTTTGCTATTAATCTAACGACTTTATATAGTAATTATTGTTATAAAATGACAATAGATAAACTTAATTGTAACAATAAATATGAAATAACCCAGTTCAACCTCGTTTATCCTTTTGAATTTGGTAGGTATGTATTGTTTCCGAGACGGAATCGACAGGAAAATCGATACGACTTGGTTTGGTGGTAGCCGTGGTAGGACCATAAGGGTGCCTGTCCACTGGCGCGGAGCGAGGCCGCGGCGGAGCTGAGAAACGGCGAAATATTAACCAATAGGATTGCACAACAACTCCGCTTCTCCTCAGTGGACAATTATACTATTATTTAATATTTAAGCACTCTTAAAAGATGCTGTACCACAGCTCATCTTAATACGAGCATGTTCCTATTGTGACCACCCCAATGTATCCCTGCTTTTTTAAATGCTTCAGTTATTTAGATGAAAAAGTTATAAGTTAAAGTAAAGCCCCGTATTAATGGTAATAATAATTTGTGTAGGAACAGTTGATCAACACTGTTGTTGAGCGCCGAGAATGTTGCTAGCAACCATGTTAAAATCAACTCTGCAACACGCAGTGTTGCCAGCAACATGGTGACAGCAACTCCGCAACACTTAGATTCAGCTTTGTTGCTAATATAAACATATGTTTACCATGAATAACGGGGCTTTAATATCACCTAAACCTACCACACAAGGAAGGAACCGAAATTCGTCCATCTATTGTTTTATGTTAGCACCTACTACGAGTCAAACTTAAAACGAGAAATTAAAATTAATACTACGTATAAAAAATGCTTTGAATACAAAATAAAATTGTAGCATGTAGCTACCTAGTATAAAAAAAATATACAACAACATCACATACATAGATCTGACTCCGTGGTAAGTAAGTAGCTAAAGCACTTGTGTTACAGATATCAAAATCAACAGTAGTATTACAAATAAACTTAAATAAATACATATAACATCCAGACCAGTACAAACAGACATGTTCATGCACACAAATGTTTGTACAGTGCGGGGATCGAACCCGCAACCTCTTAATTAATAGTCAACTTCTTGACCATTACACCAAAGTGGTCGTCAATACAGTAGTGTAGTAATAGTTTGCGTATAGAATAAGGTTTTCTTTGTCGTCAATTGTACGTGTTACAAGCAAAACAGGTAACAAGCACTCTACTATACTTTCAATGCTTTGTTTAAATCTCATTACTATGTGATTTTGTTGTTACAATGGGTACGTTGATCGTATTAATAACTAACGCAAACTTATATGTTAATTGCAAATAACTTACCTACTCTTTATTGAAAAAAAACTCAACTTGCATAAAAAACCTTGTCGAGCGTAAAGAAATACCAATTAGCTTATTACAGAAAACCCGCGATAAGTTTTAACAATGATAATAATAAGTTTAAGTAAAGTACTTATTATCATTTTAAAATAATATGAAAATTTTTATATTGCAGTATTGCATTAGTTACAAAAACTGAACTGAAGAAACATGACGAAACCCAATCCATACTAATATAAAAAATGCGAGAGTAACTCTGTCAGTCCTTCTGTTACTCAATCACGCCTTATCTACTGAACCGATTTGCATTAAATTTGGTACTTATGGAGATATTTTTATACCCGAGAAAGGACATAAGCTACTTTTTACCGCGGGAAAATTACGCATTCCCATGGGAATATTCAAGTGGGCCGATCACTTTTACGCCTAAACTACTGAACAGATTTAAATGAAATTTGTTAAACAGATAGTTTGAGACTTAAGAAAAGACATGAGTTACTTTTGGCGGCGGGAAAACAACTCATTTTCATGGGAAAAATTACTTTCCGGGGAATCTGATCGCTTTCACTCCTAAATTCCCAAAGATTTGAATTATATTTGGATAAAATTGGTAGTTACTACGGGAAAACAACGCATTCCAAAAAAACTACCCAGTGCAAATGATGTCGCGGGTAAAAGCTAGTTTTTTTTTATATTGGCGGTCGTGTTGGTAAATACCAATAATATAATAATATGTAATATTACACCTAGGGGACCTAGGTACAATAGCACAATGATTTTCATACTTTCGGTTTCTCCATCGAAAAAGCTTATCGACCGGTATGAACTGTGTTAAATAAATGAGTAGGTCCGTCCCCACGGACCCTTAAAAACAATCAACAGTCTAATAACCGAGGACATGCCACGCTATGTATGTATAATGGCACCCAATAAATACACTGAAGTAGCCATTGTTTCAACACGAAAACTATGATGCGCATGTTGGAGCTAAGTGTGGCTGGCGAACTACAAATTATATTTATAAGTAACAGATCGACCTTGAAATTTAGCAGACTTCCTCGTTCTACATAGGTCGGTTGCGATACGGGCACGGGCCAAATTGTAATCTAATTAGCGAAATGCTAGATGTCAGAACAATGTTACTAACAATGTGGATCTAAAGTTATCCGACAATAAATAATTTGAATTTGAAATGACTTCTTTTAGTGGTATTTTTGCAAAAACAGTATCTTGTCGCAGTGGTGAGTCAATAATTGTAAGCATGGTTTTGTGAAGCGAAATGTTGATTTTAATAAACAATTTGTGATTTACTTTTCGCAGTTTTATTTTTTGCATTAACTGATTTTGTGGACGGTACAAACATTTTTATAAGAGCCAATGTGCCGTTGACGAAACGCCATCAAATTTTTAATATTTTATTAATCGGTGACGAAACAAAACTTAATTGTATTAAAGTTAAAAATGATGACATACGACGTTTGACTAAACAGACAGAAAATAGGTGCACCAATTATGTAAAGCTACGTCATACGAGAATGTCATGCCTGGCTACAAGGAATTGGTCTTCTTGGGTCACTTTTGTGAAAAACTATTGGAGCAGGTGTCGAACAAGGGACCTTTTATGTCCTTGCGTCAACCAAAGTGCGACTACGCCAGTCGGGTCACATTGAGCGTAGTAAAATAAATAATAAAACAGTGTGTATGTAGGCCTAGTGTGTTTTCTTTAACAAACACGTAGGTTGGGTTGAAATGAGGGCATCACTATACAAATAAAAATAATTCGCTAAACACAATCACTTGTGAACGTAAAAAAATCACACATACCTAAACAGATAAAGCAAGCAGATATATAGCTCGTATAAGGTCGAATATAAGGCTTTACATACACTGGCCGTCAGAAAAATCAACTTAAGGTGTTTTTGCAATTTTACTCTTATGAATTTGATAGAAACAATATGTTCATATGATTTTTCATTAAAAATTTAGGTGGACCGATTTTTTGTAGCCTGTGTTATGATGTCAGATAGTTATTACGTCAAATTGTGGTCAAATGTCAGTGTATATATAAAAAAGGTAATATATTAAATGAAGACATAATTGTTTCGTTCTCGATTCATCATTTCCATTCTATGACTATGAGGATATCTACATAAAGAACACTCCATTCATATCAGTAACGTGTAAATTTATTCACATTAGCTACATGTTTGTTGTAAAATATGTAGATGCAACGTTGTTGTATCATTATTACTTACATACACAACATACTTTGTAAAATTAAAACACACTTGAAGAAAAATGGACTGGCACAGGCGGCACTCGAACCTGCACCTCTCGCAAACCGAGCGATTGTTCTCCCAATGAGCTACCGTGACACTTACTTATCGATCCGATCCGATCGAGCCATGATTCATCCATCACAGTTTGTGGTTAGATACCGACAACATCAGAATGAAAGTAATATACCTACTTTTTTATCTGTTGCTAGGAGGTATAACATTATCCGTAGGTACCTATTATGTGGTAAAAGAAAAAACAGTTCTAGGAAATGTACCTATCATCTTACTGATAATTTTACGCTAGATACGAAAATGATGTAATGATTTTGGTTTTCATCATAACCTAAATTCATAGTGAGAATACGTAATAGTTAAATAAAAACCTAACTTCCCAGTTAAAAAGTCGGTATACGGGCGAAAGTTTTACGTGACAACGACTTTGAGTGGTAAAATAATTTTAATGTGAATATTCATTCGTGTAACATGAACCGGTGTGTATGCCTATCTCTCTCACTCTCTCTCTCTCTCTCTCTCGCTCTGTCTCTCTCGCTCTTAGGCGGGTTAACTGTGCTCGAGTGGAAGGGACGCGTGCCTTTCACTTTTTATGTCTGTCTCACTCGCTCTTAGGCGGGCTAACCATGCCCGAGTCGAAGAGACGCGTACCTCTCACTCGCTCTCATTGTGAGCGCGGAACGTGAGCGGAGCGTAACGCAGTTTCTTGAAGTGTCACCCGGCAAACCAATTTATAAGACGTTGTCACGTCAAAAACCTAACTTCCCAGTTAAAAAAACCTCCGAATCAGCCAGGAAGCTCACGGCTGGTGAGCTGCACCAGATTTTTACCAGCTATAGCTAAGAACCCCCGTGATTAAACTAGCTTTCGAATAGAAAAACACACAAACAGACATAGTGGACAAACTTATAACACCCCTGTTTTTAATCGGGTGTTAAAAATCAATCGTTACACGCGATTCGTATAAAAATTATTTTAATATTTAGTCGCCAATTAATTTAAAACGTTACAAGAGGTAGGTACGGAGTTGTTTACGCAAGTTTGCGGTATTCCTCGTAACCAATCACTGTAATCTAATCTTCAGTTATGTCCACTTATAATTACATTTCCTACCTACCTAATACCTACAAAATATTGTAAAAGAGTGTTATACAGTTATTTAATTATTTATTAAAGCTGTACTGCACAAAAAAAAACTATGTACAAAAGGTGGTTTTAACGCTGTAGATCATTCTCTACCGGTCATATCTTTGGGCTAAGCACAAATGATTAGTGGGCGATACGATAAAATAAATGAAAGAGAAAACGTTTAAAAAAAAAAACCTATAAGACACATGAGATTAAATATAATGTATCAATAAATTTATATAAGAATACATATTTATAAATACGCATAATATACATATACAGGGTGTAAAAAAACCTTAACGAAGCCGAATACCACGTATTCTACCAATTGTTACGATCATTTTTTTCCTTTACACCATACCTGGGAAGTTAACGGTTACTGAGATATTGATGGTAAAAGTTTGAAAAAAAAATTGATGATTTTTACAGAAATGTCTTCTGTCCGTTATAACTAAACTTTTTTCCAAAGAAACATGATACAAATGCTAACTAGTTCTTTCATAAAAAGCCTCTAAATGGCACACTCCGCAATGAACAGCGCACACTCGAAACGAACCGCGTCGCGGCGGCGTATAGCAACACGCCCCGCGGTCACTTTTCCGTGTGCGTGCTGTACATTGCGGGTTGGAATTAAATTGTTTTTTTTTGATATCAAAAAATAAAAGTTGTTTCCCAGCCAAAATTTATTTTTCATACGAATTGGTTTGATGTACTGAACGCGTGGTTGACGGCTTCGTTAAGTTTTTTTTTACACCCTGTATTTATAACTTAGATCAAACCGAAAAGAGGCAGACACGGTACAAGCTAGTCACGCGTGGTCCTACTAAACAGAGTCTAATGGACCTGCTATCTAGTCATCGTCAGTACTGCGAGTTGTTTACACGTGTGTGCGGCCCACTTTTAAGATGACGATTGTAAGGACACGTACCATATCTTCCTCTTTTTGTTTTGATCTAAGGTTTAAAATTATGCAAACTTCATTCACACTGTGGTACCGACCTGAGAATATTATATGAGCCGCGCTCTACAGCCGCGTATGTGCTCATTTCCTTGTTCAAAATATGACCACCCACAGACTGGGGAGAGGCCAATCACAAAAAAATTTGACTGAATGTAAAAAGGTATAAAATAAGTGCGTTTTCCATGAACTTAAAACAAGTTAAGCAACTTGGTATCGAATAAATAAACAAATATAAATATATATACAAATGTGATGATGACATACATTCATTGATTTGACTCCGTGGTAAGTAGCTTAAGCACTTGTGTTACAGATATCAGAATCAACAGTGGCATTACAAATAAACATAAATAAATACGTATAACACTCAGACCAGTACAGACAGATATGATCGTGTACCCAAATGAGCATCCACTCAGCAAATGAAATGTCACCTAATCGAGGATCCGTTGGCGCTGTTCTTCCATGGATGCCTGGAAAGGACACGAGAGAGTGCCACCCGACGACAGGAAACATACCTATTTTTTAAATAATACAATATAACAAAAACAGAAAGAGAACATAACAAAAACTGAAACATAACAATTGAGTAAGGGAAAGAGAACACGCAGTGAATGAGTGAGATTAGTGCGCGCGTTTGTGTGTTCATATGTATGTGCGTGTGTGAATGTCGTGAAATGTTGAGTACTTCGAAAATAAAGGTTGAGTATGAATAAGTATCCTAGGCCTGCGAGCAAACGTCTTGGGATCTGATTAATAATATTATAACTGATTTAGAGTTAGAAAGCTAAAGGGAAGAGCTTCCTACCGATCGGGTGTTATGGTCGGGGACCAAGGTCTGATAGACAACGTCTTGATTTGTCTATCTATATTATTCTGGATCGAAATCTTATACACCGCGGTTCATGTGCGGTACTAGGCTAACAGCACCATCTAGCCTATGGAGCCGTATCAGCGCGCGCTGTCGTGCTTGTCGCCGTTAGGCATGCGTTTGTGATGGCGAACTGTAGAGGTCGCCACATAAGCAACACTATTTCCAATAATATTAAGGCCTGCGCGGCGGTTATTATTATTTTACTAGCTGACCCGGCGAACTTCGTACCGCCTAGCCTTAGCGTTGCAATGATTGAACAATGTCATCGAATGACATTGACATTAGTTACGCGCGTTTTTTAAAATATGCAAAATATATAAGTCAACTAAAGTTTTTGTTATATTACAATATAGTAAGTGGTAATTATGCTGTTAAAATGTAGCTTATATGCCACGTTTGTAGATTTACCATAGCAGCGCCATCTATTGATTAGAATTCAATTCACTCTTCAGTCTAAGTAACACGTGGCCGGCTATGCTAACACCAAAAATTTAAAAAGTGGAAATAATTGAATTATATGGTATTTCGTTCACTACAAAATAAATTTAATTAATTTTATAGCGTCAACAACACGTGGTAATTATGCTGTTAAAATGTAGCTTATATGACACGTTCGTAGATTTACCATAGCAGCGCCATCTAATGATTACTTACTCAACCCAGTCGAAAGGTATCGACATCTGTTAGAATCATTTGGAGTTAACAGATAATTGTGACTGTCAAATAATAACAGACAAATAATTAGCAATAAATTAAAATTGCGACTATAATTTGAGTTTTAAACTATCCTATCTCTCAAGTTGGATCGAACTGCACATGGTGTGCGAATTTTATTATTATCGGTTAAGTGGTTTAGGAGTCCATTGAGGACAAACATTGTGACACGAGATTTATATATATTAAGATATTAAGAAGATACTCTTATATCTTAGATAGATAGATCGCGTAGCACTTGTCGCGTTTGTCGCCCACGTAGGACAACGGGTAAAAGTCAAGAAATATATCATTGCAGGGCTCTACATCATATTATGTAGTTAATTACTAATTGGTACGGAACTAAAAATAGTTCACAGCCTCGCTTCACATAGCAGCATCGTAACATTTTTGCAATTACTGTAATTAAGATACTTAGGTAGTTATGTGAACGTTATCTTTAGATTCTCTAGTTCTGAACCTTTTTACTGTTTCACAATGCTTCGACAACCGCAATACATCGTATGACTTTCTTTTAAATAGCTTCATAAACTCAAATGTTCAAAGCTGCCCACCTCTCCCCTTCTACTTTACTTTTTCAGGTTATGATACCAGGCAAGTAGTTACAGGACCCCGCTTTAACACCATACGCCAACGCATACCGAATTGCTTATCAACTGATATTAGGTTAGTTCTGCTAGATTCCAGTGTGAAATTATATATTATTAAATGATATTGACCTCACGGTTTTCCTGAATATAAAATGTTATTCAGTCGAAATACCGATGTAACTTCGGTACTACCTAAGGCGACTATCACACAGCACCGGGCTAAGTCGCACAGTCCGCTTGCGAAGTAGAAACAGCACCGCGCAGTTTCGCGTTGTCAGTGTGTAGTGATGCCATGTGAAAATACGACGTATTAACTACCGTCATTAGGCGATTATCACACTGCACGCACAGACAGATTTATTCCTGTGAACAAGAACTTCATGTTCACAAAGAATAGGTAAAGCTGTCGCCTCGCTGATCTGTGCCGTGTGATAATCGCCTAATGACGGTAGTAGATACTACTCGTGTCGTACCTAACCAAATTCACACCTCCTGACTCATGAATTAAACTCAATTTTATATTATATTATATCGCCTAGTACATTTTTACGAATGGTGAATCACGAAGGTAGTAATAAATTCAGTTCTGGCAGTATTTAATTATAATTCAAAAATCACTCTTTCAATGAAGTAGTGTAATTAATTACAAACAACACATCGCATATCTAGTTCTTTAAAGTCATAAATGTCAATTTTATGACTTTAAAGAACTAGACGGGCGACATATTCTTTTTAGTATGTGTAGTTAATTAAACTACTAAGTAAAAACTACTACGTAAAAAGGCTTATTTTCTTTTCCTAACATAGTTTTTGAAAGGGGTCCGTGGATATATTAAATTCTGTAAAGCGGACCGTGACTGCAAAACTTTTAAGAAATCCTGTCTTGGAGTCTAGTCTAGAGGGGCTCGAGTGGGAAGTGTAGTCTAGGACCTACACGAAAGAAGTTTCGATTTTCGATAAAAAAAATCTAGATTTAACAAATTAATTTGAACAAGCAAGAGAAAAGTAATGTAAAGGGTTTTCATGTCGATTTCATATAATTGCGGTATCAAAACTATCTAATATTATATTATAGGTATGATTACACCTATCCTACCGTTAATATTTTGGAAACATAACATCTAGAAAGTTAATAAGCCCGATTAATTTCCAACAAACTGTAGAAAGTTATAGTTATTCTTGATAATATAATGAAATTTAATTATATGTTTAATAATATAATTTAACCTACTTTTGTTATTTAACTTAAGTTGCTGTGCCCTAGCTGGGCGTCACTGTACTAGTTTATTCATGAGACTGTAACACCTTACTGTGACGTGTGACTTGCAATAAATATTATGATTATGACTTATTTTAAATAAAAAAGAATCAACAAATATTCAGCCAATTGACTCCGATGACTAGACTTCTGATATTCCAATACAAAATCTATGGAGGTAGATCGTTTTGAAGAATGATAAAAGGTATAAGACCAACGATTGGTGGTGTTATGTTGTCATCGATAAATAAATAAAAAATCACTTTGTCTACGGGCCAAAAGTAACATTCTCCTGACGATATTAAAGGTATGTATTATGCTTGCACTTTACGCATTTTTTTATCACAAAATGAGTGTAAATATTCTACACACTGTTAACTTTTATTTAACGATCCATTCGTATCAGTTAAGTTTGTTGTTCTAAATGGACATTATGAGGATAATGTTAATATTATAATAATAAAAATACAATTCTGTAAATAAACTTGGGCTTTTAATAATTAATTTGTTTACATTGATTTAATGTTATTATCAAATGAGATCCATAACTTTCATGTTTCATACTTATTTATTTTAGTCTTTTTTTACAAGTTTTATTAACAACCATGAATTACATTAGGTTCAAGCTAAGGTTTGATGGGTTCGTGAGTATCAACATAGCATTCTCATTGTCTAGATATAAATGCAACATCAATTAAGGTTTGGTTAATAGGCTGCCGTCAAAATTTAAATGATAGCCATACAAATGATAGACATCAATAAAATGAGAGTTCAAGGGGCGATAAGTAAAATAGGACCAAACAGGGCCCTTATTTCCTGCTAAGGCCGATATTCAAGCAATCATTAGGTAATGGTTCGGTTACACTGGGTTATCTAAAGTCCGCCACGTTTATGTGCGATACGTAGAATTAGTACTTATATCAATAAAAAGTGAATTCTCGGATTTCTATAATAGCCATATCAAATAGTAGGTAATTTAATTTTATTGGAGCTTGTTAAAATGTGCATAGGTACAGGTTTTTTGGCGGATTACATCAGTTATATATAATATCCGTATGCCTTGCCACTTAAGAGAAGGGGCACCTTTGAACATTTTTTAAACTTTTTGTCATATCTTCAGATTATTTGGTTCTGGAACAATTTACTGTTTCCTAATGCTTAGTCTACTATTCAGCTATAAAACCGCCAAACATCATATGGCGAAGAATTTGCAAATTACAGCTGAAATATCCATTTTAGTAGAAGTTAAATGTTAAAAGCTGCCCCCTTACCTCTACTTGTAAAAAAATAACGATGAAATTACCGTGATACTATAGAAACAAATATTTTATCATGCAAATAGGAATCGTTCTTCAAATATTTGTTTCTTCGGTTTACGCGAACAGTAGACATTGAAATGATACACTTTTTACGGATTATTTCGCGATTTATTTACAATTTGTTTTAACCTGACGTTTCGGACCCTTTTCAGCGTCCGTGGTAAACCTGTGAATTAGTTAGTACGTTAAAACAAAATGTAAATAAATCGGGAAATAATCCGTAAAAAGTGTATCATTTCAATCGTTCTTCAAATATTAGAACGAGCATTATCGAATCACAGGTTGAGCACGAGTTCGAAGATAATAGGAGTGATTCAGACTTATCGATCGGTTCTGCGACCTACGATATTTTTACGAGCGTTTTTCTTTATTATCCCTGAACTATGAACCCAGTGTAAATTTAGCTAATCAACATAAAATCATTTACCTATAACGTGATTAGTTCGGTACCAGAGTTAGTTTAACCCGGGGGAATAACAAAACATAGTTGTCTCCATCTATTGACTTTTGAGTAAGTAAGTATTCATATTACAGACATAGCTCGGACGACCAGTGTCTAAACATCAGACTTTAACATTAGACCTTAAACAGTCGACATATGTAAATGATAGTCGTATTTCAACGGAAAAATATGTGTTGCGAGCAAAATCTCACGCACACAACCCTATTCAATGTTTCAATGCTTTTATTAAATGACAAATAGGGCCACTCTTGTGTGCTCGAGTCTCTATCTCTAGTATAAACAATCTAAGTACTTTTCAAAGAAACTCACTGCAATGTTGTTTTTGACGTGACAACGTCTTATAAATTGGTTTGCCGGGTGACACCTCAAGAAACTGCGTTACGCTGCTCCGCTCACGTTTCGCGCGAGAGAGACAGAGCGAGAGAGAGAGATAGGCATACACACCGGTTCATGTTATACGAATGAATATTCACATTAAAATTATTTTACCACTCAGAGTCGTTGTCACGTAAAACTTTCGCGCGTATACCGACTTTACAGGCAACCAGTTTTTATTATTATTGGTTAGATTTGACCTTGGGTTATGCAAGGGCTTCAGAAGTTTCAGTTTAGACAATATTGATTATAAATCTAAATGTATGTCAGCTGATACAACATTTAATTTACAGTAATAAGAATATTTTTGTCATGTAAAAAGTTAAAAAGAAAGCCTAAGCTTATATCTTCAAATTTAATAAATAGGTGTATAAATTATGCTTTGACTGACTGGCCTGAAGGATAATAAAATATAATATATTAAATAGATACAATGGTAGATACAACTGTCAGCATAAAATTAAAATCCACATAATATGCATGGAACAGAAAATGTGTTCTGATACAAATATTTTAAGCATAAATTGAATAAGATCATAGGAATCATTGGAAAGTAAACACTAAGCCAAAACTTGCAATAATTAAATTAGTACTAAAATGATTAGTGGGGGTATTAACTGTAAAACAAAATAAAGTTGTACCTTTGGACATTACTTGACCAGTCTTAGCTTCTCAATACAAAACAAATGAAGAAAAATTCAAACAACCATTGGGTTGGTTAGTACATAATGTTACTACATAGCAAAGAATTTCAACTCCAATCACTTGGTCCCATATCAGATCTTTAAGCTATGGCAATTTCATATGTATGTTCTGTCCAAAGGTACCATTACCAACAATTGTAGATTTAAAAAAGGATAATCTTTATAAATTTTCCAAGTCACCCTGTATGTCTTTTCTAGATTTACAATACAGTCAAAAAGGACAGTTACATAACATTCTGGTACAAAATAATTTACTTAAGATTTAATTACAAGAATACAAGGAAGGTGTTTATGCAATGAAATGCAAGTATTTCTGAGGACTGCATAGAAAAAATCACTGGTAGCGTACATACATACTCATAAATTGCCGCATTACCGACATAATCACAGCATTAATTTAAAATTATGCATATTAGCTTCACAAAACACAGAATCAATACAGCACTTGAAGTAAAATAGCAAAGGGCTTAAAAATAAATGATTCATCACTGAATAAGCAAGAGTAAACATAGTATGCACTTACAGAGGATATTGAATCACTCCACTCGACACAGAGCTCTGGTAAGCTAGTCACTCTTATCAGCTTTCACATAACAATACATTGTACTTGATGCATATGGCAAATCTGTATCTATAACGGTAATCAATGTTACCACAAAATTAAATACAAACAGTATCTTCCAAAAATGTACATCCTTTCTAAAACAAAATTAACAAGTATTCATTCATTTCAAACTATAAATAAGAATTAAAATAATGCCTTATTGCTACAAGCACACACCATTCATTGGGAATCACCCGCCAAGCATCATTTTTACAATGAAACATATTCCACAAATTAAAGCTTTTGAGTATGGGGTGACTTTTTAAGTTCATGAGCTTTACCACCTCAGTCCAACTTGTAGGAGCGAGTCCGCCACGATATCTCGGGGTTGAGGAGGGCCGCGGCTAATACAAAGGGGGCACAACACTCACTCCACACCCAGCCAACTAAAAACTGCACTTTAGTGAAGGGGGGTGATCCATTTTGTACGGTGCGGAGCATCAACCAGTCGGACAGGAACCACACTAGCACATGCACCAAGAAAAACGGCAGAGGTTCGGCGTTGAAGAGCACGCCGGAGGCCCAGGCGGCGCCCGCGCCCAGCGGCAGGCACTCGCTCAGCGGCTCCAGCAGCGCCGTCGTAGGCACCATCGCGATCCGCAGTCGCGCCCAGCGCGTCAGCCGCGCCTGCAGGGCTCCCACTGACCGCGAGCCTGAGTTCTGCAGCGCCGGCAGCGACGCCACGCGCATCTTCCACCCGCGCGACACCACCTCTTTACCCATGAAGTAATCTTCGGCCAGGTACTCGGCGAGCGCAGCCAGCCCGCCCATCTCCTCCAGCGCACACCGCCTCACCAGCGATGACATCCCGACATGACAATTGATGCCAAGGAAGTCCGCTCCCATGTACAGACGAGCCTGCGCCGTTCCAAAATAAATTTTCTCGTACACGGCGGCGAAACCTTCCGCATCGTATGCGAACGGCATCTGATGGACGATCGCGACGTCCTCTCTCATATGCTGCACCATATCCAGAAGCGTGTCGTCTCGCATACGAATGCCAGCGTCGCTCACGAGGACGAGCGGGTACTTAGCTGCCAGGTACGCCGGCTGCATGTTATTAATCTTCGGATTGACGCCGACGTGCATCCCGCCGATGAACAGTCGCGCATCTATGTGCGGATACTTTGTCAAAAGACTATGCTTGACGAGCATCACTGCCGGGTCTTTCTCGCTCTCTACGCAGAACAGCAACTCATAGGTGGGGTAGTCGAGCGTGAAGAACGTCTCCAAATTCGACAGCAGATTCGGGTCGACACCGGTGAGCGGCTTCAGTATTGACACGCCGGGGTATGGCTGCTCAGGCGGTGACCGGTCCACGGTTCTGTGTAATTTCCACTTCGAGTACGATAGAGCCATTATGTGAATTAACCACAGACACACCCACGCGATCATAAAAAATATGGCAAAACCATACACTGTGTACACCATGGGCATCATAATGGCAAAATTTTCGATCCGTTTTCTCGTTCGGGCCACATAATATCGACTGAGCGACGAGCGTGTGCAGAAGCCCTCCGCTACGACGCGGGCATAGCAGCAAACTGACTTAAATATGAATAGGAGGCGATGAGAATACGCGCGCAGCCGGGCAATGATTCACCATATTATGGCGTATCTATTTGCTAAAGATTGAGCCCGTATTGCTTGTGTAATTATGCTCGTCGTTACTTTGTTTAGAAATCACATCGATGGGCAGCCGAGCCGACTCTCGGTAGAGAGCAAAGAGTGTACTAACTATACACTCAGTGTAGAGTAAGTAGAGGGGCGAGAGGTATATTCCTTGGCGGCCGACCTCCACCAAATCGGTTTTTTTTCCAACCGCAAGAAAAAAACAGGCAAGAGAAAGAAAATGCCTTAAAAAATATCCATCTGTCAAGTTTCTAGTTTCGCGAACCGACCAATGTAAATCAGGAAAATAAATTCTTCGTTACCTTTACTACTAATCAGACAGTATTTTTTTTTGCTATTGGCTAAAATAATGTCAAAACAGACAGGACCAAAGATGATTTTGATGCCGGTGCCACACGTTGGGTGAAAAACTCGTCCCAACGTAGGCCCGTTTTGTTCATGAAGCGTTCTCCGATTATAAAAATGTACTCTTCGGGTCCACACATTGGTTCACAAACTAGCTAGCTCAATGCCGGCAGGGCCACCGTTTGGATGTGCGATACACTCTGTGCGAAAATTAAGCCTCATAAATTAAATAATGCGTGATACTTATTTTTAACCTTGCTTGTGTAGAAAAGCCAAAGGTATATGGTATAAACCTGTATAAGGCTGGACAGCCTTTAGTAAAACTCTTCTAATTAGTAAATTATTAAAACTACTTCTTACAAACAAACTAACCTAACCTTAGCCATAATCTTTCTCATTGAATGTGAGGATGGTACACATTTCAGTGCTCAAGAAATAGAGGTTTACGCAGGCAGGAATATCGTTCGGATCAGTACAGAGCACCTTACTCTATTACTTACATTTACTCCATAGTTTTGCTTCAGTAACACAGATGATAATTCCACTACGCTATCACAATAAATAATACGCTACGAAAAATCAATTAAGAAAATTAAGAATCTTACCCAATCTTACCCCTTTAGTTTCCCGCGTAAAACTCAAAAGTGTTACATCACTAACCGGAAATGACGAGCTTTTTTATTTGAATTGATTTCATCTGTCTGAGTGAGTGTCGTCTTCCATCAAAGCAAGCGACAAGCGACAAGCGTCTCTCTCCGACCAGTGTTGCCAATTTAGCTCTTTTAGAGCTAAATTTAGCTCCCTTTTCAATAAATCAGCTCCAAAAAAACGTTTTTAGCTCTTTAGCTCTTTAATTGTAAAAATTTAGCTCCATTCCATAACATAAACATAAAATAATTTTTCAATATTTTAGGTGCACGTCCGAATTTTATATACACTAACGTGTAAATATTTCGGACTTTATCTATCAAATTTAATAACGTCAAATAAAGCAAAAACAAAGCGAGAAATCGATTAAAAAATGACACCCCAGTGCGATTTGAACTATCAGACCTGGATTACGACGGATAAAAAAAACGCTGTCACAACAATGAATTACCAAAAGAAGTTCTTAAAAAAATTGGTACCATGACAAGTTATGATGAGGAAAACTCAACACCAAGTACAAGTGAATTAGAATTAGCAATTCCGACACATAGTTTTGATAGTTCAGACGACGAATAATCGTATTTTTTGTATAATTCTCTACTTCTTTCTATGGTATAAAATCAAGTAATTAGTGTTTATCTTTATCAAAAATTAAAAACCTTGATTCTCAGACTGTCTTTTATTTTAGCTCTTTTTTCCCCCAAAATTTAGCTCTATTTTAGCTCTTTTTCGAAGGTGATCTAGCTCTCTTTAAAAAGTTGAGTTGGCAACACTGTCTCCGACCGACGACTACAGCCTGCTAAAATGGCGGCGGCGGAGATTCAAGTAGTAAATCCAGCGAATTTAGCAAAAATTGAGAGGTAAAACATCATAAATCCCAAAGTAGATGTTATGTGAAAAGTGATAATGCAAGTGTTACCGTATACTATAGTAAAATGTCGGTACCGTATAGTAAAAATCAGAAGTAAACAAGTGCTGATATTGTGTGTTTTTCTGTTTCAGTTTTCTTAATGATCCTAGTTATAAAGAAATTATTGAGAACTCCTCAACATTCAACTCAAGACTATGTGCAGAAAGGAGGATGCGAATGCCATTTATCGACACCCAAACGGGTAAGTTAGTATCGAATATCGATCCGATATTTATCAATTTGTCCTTGCGCTACGGACGCGCTGATTTGTGTAAAAATAATGAAACTAGGCCATGCATGATAGCGATAGTTCACATGAAACAACTAGCTACATCGCTCCTAAAGGTACTTACTTAGTCACTAGATCCAAATCAGAACGTCAGCGATAAAAAAGTAGCCCTTACGATGCATTATGTTTCAGGAGTATGAGTCTCTTTTTTCTACATTTATCAGAGCACGTGCAGTTAAATTATTAAGCCTACATTCTGAATTTTTATATCTAGGTTACCACCAGATATGATAGTTCTTACCCATCTATTTTTTTGCAATTAACTCAACTGAAAATCAATATCAAGTTATGTTTGACTATTATATGGTAAATGAATTAGATCAAAACATATAAAAATATTTATATTTCCAGGTGTCGCACAGAGCCACTGCAATCTGTTCATGACTAGGAAGCAGCGCATGCCCGGTGCTAAAGAAGGCCAGGTCTACACATATCCGGCACAGAGGTACTTATCACCTTATTAAAACAAAATGTACTTTAATTGATAACAAGAAGTAAAAACTTACTATTATTCATAAATATGTATTTTAGTTATAAAACATTAAAGAACATAAATGGTACCATTTATAAATTGCATTTTGATATGCAAATTTTTTTTCAATCTTAATTTTGATATGTTATGGACATGGATGTAATAAATTTTAGTTGCAAACCATCAGATTTTGTAATGAAACAAAGTAAGAAAACCTGTATCTTATCCAATTTTTCAGATCACATCCTTCCTTTATAGTCTTTTTGTTGTGGAAGAGGTCATGCACAACTATTTCCTACTGCATATTATCAGTTTATAAATATTGGGGATTAATTTATGATTGAGGTGTTAACATGGAAAAAGAGTTGCAATTGCAAAAGTACTTATATGACAACTTAGAGGCGTGTTGATCTTTATCTACTTACTCACCCGTGGCACCATTAGCCACTGTCAGATTTTAGTCTCATAACACTCCTATTAATAGTTAGGGATCCCCACAATCTCTTTGTCAGTATGTTTTAGGCTGCGATTTCCTAACAAAACATTACATTTGCAGAAAGAAGGGAAATTCTATTTACCTGTTAGTAAATACACCAATAAATCGCCCTACAATTATCAATCAAGTGTGACCTAGTCTCTTGTCTCCTAGATGGCGCAAAGCCCGCCGCCAGTACCTCACGATGTCGTCGACGCGGTGGGGCTGGAGCGGAGCCCCCGACACGGCCGACACGACGGGCGAGGGCGAGAACAGCTCTGGAGTCCCCGGCGAAGTGTTAGCCGGGGAGGACAGCAGAGACGGCTCGCAGACTGCGGCTAAAGATGACCCTAAGGTAAGGATCGGTATACTAACTATATTCTCATCAGGGTTGGCATGATTAAATCACTTGGATTTAAATCATGATTTAAATCACGATTGAAATCAAGTGATTTTTTTAATAAAAATCATTGATTTAATCAAACTGATTTATTTCTTGCCTTTTCGTCACACAAACCAAAAATTTTCATTTACATAAAAGGATACAGATATGTAAATACATTTCAAACATCATATTGTGTTACAATTATAATATTTAAATAAAAACACCAACTTTCCAGCTTTTTCTGTTCCTAATCTGTTCCTGATTTTAGAATGTACAAATCCAAAGGTGGAAAAGACTCTTTCCACTGATGCTGACGATGCAATGGCCCCAAATAACTGTCTCAAAATGGGGTATATTTTGTCTTGTGTATCTTCATCAAAAACATTTTTTTGGGACTGCCACCACTCTATCTATAGCTGTAACATTTTGTAAAATTTCCTCACTAAACATCACTGATTTGAATGGATGTGACTTGGACTTCAGTTTTATTATGAGTGGCAGTAAACCTGACCCTTCATATCGAGTCCTAGCTTGCTCTAGGGCACTTTCTTCCTCTTCTTCCGAAAGGTGGTTTGTTGTGTGAGTGGGGTCTAGTAAATAAGCTAAAAAGTGACTAGGGGTCATCGCCTGCTCATACCGTTTTTTAAACATTGCCAGCTGTCTAATACTTATTTCAGTTTCCTCAAACTTAGCCTCTAGACAAAAAATCGAAAAAATAATGATCTTTTGGATTTTTTGGAATAAATCAATGATTTATGTTTTTTTGCAAAAAATCGTGATTTTTTCCAACCCTGATTCTCATAAAGTAATACATTGCACAAGCAAAAAAGTTTATATAATTAACTAATTGCCTTAATCCTAGCATTGATTTAAATTGAAATGGAATTACTGGCATTAAAGCATGTGTCATCCCAAATAGTGCAAAGATTTACCTTCAACAACAGGCCCTTTGCTTGGACTTTTCTATACTAGACTTTATACCTCCAGAGTACTGCAACACGTTTGAGGTTTAATTTCGAGACGGGTACAAGCTTGCAGTCACTTCCCAGCATTGTTGCCAGTGGCCTTTATTCTTTGTGTTAGTAGCGCCCTCTGTGCTTACATTTTCCTCAAAAGTTCATCATAAATGATATATACTGCTTGAGGTACTGAGGATGTTCCAAAGACAGTTACAATAGGCACTTTGCATATCCAGGAATGGTTCTACGACGAGCTGGCGATGGAAGAGATGGAGACGGGCGAGGAGCCGGACCCGGAGTCGGACGAGGACTACTACGACGACACGTACGCGAACCGGCGACGCAAGCGCGGGGGCGCCACGCTCACGGGCCCGGGCTCGCGCGGCGGGCGCGTCAGGAAGTCGCAGCCCGACGACACGCCGGCCAAGCGGGGCAGAGCGGTATGTACCAGCAGGAGGTAGGGTAGTAGCCAGCTGTAAGTGAGATAGCAGACGCAAGCGCGGCGGACGCGTCAGGAAGTCGCAGCCCGACGACACGCCGGCCAAGCGGGGCAGAGCGGTATGTACCAGCAGGAGATAGGGTAGTAGCCAGCTGTAAGTGAGATAGCAGACGCAAGCGCGGCGGACGCGTCAGGAAGTCGCAGCCCGACGACACGCCGGCTAAGCGGGGCAGAGCGGTATGTACCAGCAGGAGATAGGGTACTAGCCAGCTGTAAGTGAGATAGCAGACGCAAGCGCGGCGGACGCGTCAGGAAGTCGCAGCGCGACGACATCTAATTATCTAGTTCTACATCTCTTATCCATCACACTAATTAACCATGAAAGCTTCCACGGCGTCACTGAATTTTGTCTTCGAGTATGATGATGTATTTCATTCTTTCAAATATTTTTTAGGAAATTTCAAATTTAAACATACTTCATAGGTTGATTCCGAATATTTTCCTAAACTCGTTTGTTTCGTTCACGCAGGGCCGCGGCAGGAAGCGCGCGGCGCAGGGCTCGCTGCCGTACGAGACGACCGGCGACTCGGAGAAGCCGTTCGCCTGCGAACGTAAGTCATCCCGCCGACGGCACTAACTAGCGGCATGGATACCTTTCCACGACCCACTAGAGATGGGTGTTGCCATCTGTATAAAAATACTTTTCGAATTAGTGAATTGTTAGCAACCTTACGATAGGTTTTAATTCATTACTTGAAAAGCTTCTTTAAAGTTTGACCAATTTTCTAGTACACACGGCTGCACATCAAGCTATTCAATTTCTTTGCAAAATCACCCTTGGAACATTAGCATAAGATACCGCATTGATTAACTTGACGTGTGGCCGTGTGTACATCTCAAAAATTTAAACGTTGGAAATAAACTCTAAAATACGGGATTCTTGGTAGAGAAATTACATACTGATATTTCGTTTGGCATAAACAGTAAAATAGAATGATGGCAACTTTCACTCCTGTGTTATTAATTGACGGTCTATCGTATAAAAACTATGATATTATTTTGAAAACTGTACAGTGTCTTATAACACTCAGTTTATCGATATCTAAATGCAATATGTGGGAAAGAGACGTCGCTCTACTAGTTAACAATGTGTGGGACACTATCTTTTTCACCAAAAATAAACTTGTAGGTAAAATAGTAATGAATAATCTCATGTAACATGAAATAATTGAATGGTTTCACATACCAAAAGCATTATATATTAGTCTTTGCGATAGTTTTAGGGTAGCGAGACCATATCAAGAGCTTACGTCTATAAAAAGTTACAATAAGTATACAATTTGATACATATACAAAGTAATATACTTTGTAAATGTAAGTAAAGTAATAAACTGAAAAACAAAACTGTTTTAACACAATTTGACGATATAACTATTTGTCATTGGCACTTTAAGTGAGAAATAGAGGCGAACGAACTAATTTATGAATATTAGTTTTCTACATGATAACTGAGGTTGTCTGCAATTTAGTATATCAATAATTCCCGTAAATGCAACATAAATTCCAACAATTTGGAGCCTAATTCTTGCGATGGTGATAATTACATTATCTTTTGATTATTATGAAAATAATAAGATTCAAGTACTAATGCTTGAAAGTGCAATCTGACATCCTTGGTTAAATGTATAAAACTTGGTTTAACAAAAAAAAAATAGTAAGAATTATTTCCAAGCAATAATAGGTAATATAGATTTCGCAGCCAACTGCTTTAAATAGCCGTTCAATCAAACAGCTAGTCCTCTTCTAAACATCGCCATTTAATCACACGGGTATACGTCATTTAGCCGACTAGTTGACTGCAACGTTCAACACTACAGCTAGACGACGCTTAGCCAACTGGCTAAATGGCAAATTAACTAGTGTTAAGCATAATGATAACACGAAGAATAAACTGTTTTCTAACCTTATTTTAAACATCAAATTGCTTATTAAACATTTATAAAATTGCAATAAATACCTTGGTGACGCAGTTCATAATCCGTTATTTCTCCTCGAATATTTTGTTTTAAATTGAATTTTCCTCGTATCACTCGTATGTGCCGCCTCCATTATTTATGTCTCATAAGTATCGCCTCCTATGGCACCCCCGTGGTGCAAAGGGCCTTCGTGAGTTGTCGCCATCTCCACCTGTCCTGCGCTTGACTCTTGACATCCTCCCATAGTAGAACTGCAGCTGTTATCTTAAGTAACACTAGTTACGTATATTTACTACTTTAGGAAAAATAACTTGAAACGCACCTAGCGCCGCGCTTGTGAATGCTGAACTTGAATCAGCGTTGAACGTTTTGAGCGCCTAAACTGTGCAATAACAAAGCTAGACGTGTGATTGAATGGCGTTGTTCAGTCAAAGGGCTGGCTGTTTAATCGAACGGCTATTTTAACCATTTGGCTGCGACATAGACATGACACGAATTTGCTCAATAGATAATAATTCATGGAAGCGCTATGCCTACTACCGGTTCTGCGCTATACGAATGATATCTTGAAAATAGAGCCTTTGGATACAAAACTTGTACGTGTTACTCTGTTTAAAAAAATAATGTTTTTTGAAATCTACTTGACCGAAACGATTTATTTTAGTAAAATTTGTATTTAATGATGGTAAACATTAAATACAAATTTTACTAAACCCAGAAACCAACGAACCTTTTCGGTATAACTAGTTGATATTCCTCAATATATCAGGATTGAAATAAAGTAGGAGCCTGTTTTGTGTAAGGAAATGAAACAAAACGCGTTGTGAGCTAAACAAATGATTTGAGAGTGATTTAAGAAACTAGAGCTGTTTGGCGTAGTTAGAAGTTGGATTTGATGAGTAACATTGAAATGTATGATATAGTCGAGTAGCGCTTGCCTTAGAAATATCGTCACATATTCATATTGTAGTTGTAACTTGTATTATATCTAGGGCAGGGCCAATGAGTATGAGTACTGTTACGTTAGCAAGTTTGAGAAATAACATTTGTCGTCGTTGGATTACTTGTTGCTGTGTGTCGTTAATGTATTCAAATTAACAACTAATTTTGCAACAAATAACTATTTTTTTAACAATATCTTGTCGGCAAAAATTTCTATAAATGCTCAGATATAGAGAAATTTAAAAAAAAACAATTGATATTTCATTCAGACTTAATGACAAAGAAAGTTTTATTGATAGTATTGTAATGCTGGGTGGTTTGCCATTGCCTTCTCTTTTTCATACACAACAGGAAGCGTACGTATAATACGATGTCGAACTAAAAAATACAAAAACTGACGAATTGGAAACCTATTTTTTTTAAATCGTTTTAAGATAGGATGTTTACGACACATCACAATAAGTACATTCCGTATCCATGTATGGATTCAAAAAATGCCTTTTTATTCTTGTGTATGTATGTATGTACTTTTTTGTATAATATTAGTGGAATGAATCTCTGGTATTATTCTACCCCTTGTCTATCAACATTATTATAATTTTTAGATGACTTTTAGGACAATTTTAGGCTTTATAACGGTGACTTACCAAACTAGCTGTACGAAATTGGTACAAGGCGTATTCTATAACATTTAACTTGTATTAAAATAATTTAAAAAACTGATAGATAGTAGGTATTAAGTAATATTTATCGTTTACAATTTAACTTATTTGTCTGAGTATCGTTTAGAAGTCACTGTCTAAATTTATCATTAATTTATTATTATTAGAAAAAATTATTGTGCATTTAGTTGGATATGTTTTAAGATCAATTTGATTAGTGTTACATTTCATATCTTACTTCAAATTTCTTCATCCTTCTTTTTGCTTATACACATTGGTTGAAGCGTGTATCCCAATACATCCCCATAATTTGTATATCGTCATGACATGAAAGTGAATATCCATATTGTGTATAAACAATTACATACTATGCATTTGTATTCACGCCGGTACTTCGCCCAATGTGTGTGACCGTTACGTCAATTAAAACGGATACCGAAAGTTCAAAATATAAAATTACGATGAAAGAGTGGAATTTGAGAACACCAATTAAATTGTTAACCTGAAATACACTGCCACGGTATATTTTAATAATGTATTCTTTGTATGGGCGATGTTGTTCTGCTATTTATAAAGTAGGGTTATAGAGTAGAGTAGGATTATGTTTTTAATTGTGTGTATTCACGGCGTTCACGGGGAGTGTCAATAGTGAAAACTTGTGACATTTATAGTGTGACAAGTTTTTATACCGGACCTTTCCGCAAAAGACGATGTCCTACATGATGTGTGGGAAGTGCGACGCGTCGCGATGCGACCGATACTTGTGTCACTGTCAATCGCGCTTCGTCACGTTGGACACTGTCATAAGCGTACATACATTTTATATTGTCGCGTCGCACTTGTCGTGTTTTTGTCGCTCACGCAGGACAACGCGTAAAGGGTGACATACTCTCGTGGTTGAAGTAGCAAGAAATTGCTTCATACATCGCAATTGCGAATGATATCAAAGTGCGCAAAGCTTTTTAGAATATCTATTTTCCCGCAAACGTATGTTGCCATGCCGGATTGTCCTCGTGCCGTGGGTGCACATAAGACCATCGTTAAAACTCGAGTTGGTGTATTTAAAAGTGTATGATAAGGCTACATAGGAAACCGAAATTGACAAAATCAAAATGAATATCTCTATATATATAAAATTCTCGTGTCACAATGTTCGTTCCGGCACTCCTCCGAAACAACTTGACTGATTCTTATGAAATTTTGTGAGCATGTTGAGTAGGTCTGAGAATCGGCCAAGATCTATTTTTCATACCCCTTAGTGATAAGGGTTGTCCTCGATATTTTATATGGCAAACAACGTTTGCCGAGTCAGTTAGTATACATATAGAAATATGCACATGTATCATAGCCTAGAGCAGGGATGGCCAACCAGTCGATCGCGATCGACCGGTCGATCGCGACCATTAGTCCAGTCGATCGTGGCAAGGCAGAAAATATAAATAAATAGACCGGATTGCGCAACGTAATTACCAACTACTACATCATCATTTTGTATCATTTTTCAATCGCTGTTCCTTCACGGTATTTATCCTCTATTCTACGTAGTATAGTCTTTTATTTTCGGCACGCGATGACCAATAAGCTACAAACCTGATTATGCTAAACTAGTGGAAGATACTGCGATGCAATGCTCACACTAATATATAGATAGGGCCTTTAAATGTTGATTAAACATCATCAAGACTTCCATTTCAAAGTATTTAGTAAATTTTAAGAAACAATCTCACATGTGATACGGAAAGGAACTCCTAAGACTATTCAATAGAAAATATTTTATGATTGTGTACTAAACACTATGCTGTTTCATTTAAGATTTCAAGAAGTAGGTATGTAAGTGGAAGATCGCACAGGGTTTCGTTAGTAAACAGTAGATCTTATGTATAATCAAGTTGGCCACCCCTGGCCTAGAGGATAGAGCTTAATTTTCCTTGCAGCCTTTCTTACGAGAAACAACTTGAGTTAGCGGTGGTCTTAGGAACCTATTGCGGTCTGTATTCTTCGTTTGGAACCAACGCGACTGTTGTGGGCTCTTGCAGTTTGATACCGAACCTTCTTGTCCAATTTTATCAAAATAAAACAAAAAAAGTAGTTTGATAATTGAAAAAAAAATTAAAACATAATTGCAAGTTTGGTCACGGTCTAAAATTGTTTACCAGTTTTTGTATTAGATTCTTTAACACACTTTTGTTGTAACCTTTCAAAATTTATTGACCAATTTGACTTACCGACAACAGAAAGATGGTATTGGTAAAAGTGATTATAAATCACTTTTTGGCAAAAGAACTATTTTCATTATTCCTTGAAATGGCATTTAATGTAGTCAGTGTCAATCAACCTCATATAGGGATCATTGATTCTAGTTAAAGAATAAAAACAATCTATGGTCAATCAAACTATTATGAAGTAATAAATGTGTGCAAGCAATTGTGAGCCTCAAGGTGGTAAACACTTTCTGTTGGCGACCGTACATCGCTTTCTTGCTTTACAAAATGGTTCTGTATCGACCTTCATATATTATTAACTCCCGCACAAACTACGTTTGATCTTGTCCAATCGCAATCGTTATATTTTTTGGTTTCACAGAGCGCTGTATCTGTCTGTCACCTATACTATAGCCTTTGAGCTTTATCGATACGATCATGAAGAATTTCACCTTTTTTGTAGTCGTACTCTCTCACTAAAGCCTACGTTTAAGCTTGACGGATAAAAGAAAAACGCATAGATACCCACTACCATAATATACCCTCGTAGTGGGTTATTGTGGGTAGAGGGCCAAAGACTCGTGTCGTTGTACGCAAGATCATACATAGTTTGAGCGTTTCATTCTTAATTATGAAAGGGATCTTATGAATTAATAATCACAATTTTAAAACAATATTGTAGCACCATTTACTTTTGATGCGTATGACTCATGTGTCTGTGATAGATCTGTTTATTTCGTCTTATTCATTCTATACTTCATTATTGCAATGACTAAAGTTTTGCGTTTTAAAAGTCAATTAAGAAGTACTCAGATGCTGATATGTGTTCAGGTTTTTACACTCATTTACCTGACCTCAAAAAGATTCATAATATGAGGCATGTTGTGATGAAATTTCGGTTTATTGTTGTTTTGATGGTTTGGAAAGATTCTCGAAAAAAGGTTGGTTATTTTGAACATAATAGTAATAGAAAAAATGTGGATAACTTGCAGAGATGTATATTTCGCGTGCGACATAATATAAAGTGTAGCAATAGTAATCTCGGATTTACTTACGAAGTAGAGGTAAGGCAGCGATGAAGTTGGTTGTTATATTAGGCTGCCATTTGAAAAAATATAGACAAATAATATCCTCCACCAGTAAGTAATACAATGTGCTAGACAAAGTTATGTAAAATAATGGACGATTAAAAGTATTCATTTCGTCAATATTACGCAATGAATTCAATATCAATCGATTGTCAAGGGATACGGTACACGTTTAATTAGATTGAAACGTGACATGATCGGTCGCAAAAACATAGTATTAATGTGAAATTTTAGTCATTGTTTTTTTTATCGGCTTTGGTTTTGCAAAATTATTTTATTTATTCTATTTAAATTGGATCGGTGTATGTGAGGACTTGATGTTATTCTTAGATCCAAACTATTATTAGCACCCAAAGATTGTTATGAATTTATACAAGATATTTATGTTGAATAAGAAATAAAAACTATCAAAATGTAAAAAAAATATATGTGTTCATTCAATTTTGATTGGACTCAAAGTTTGGATCTCTTTTTTGATACAGTGAGGATGTAAAAGTAATATAATTCAAAAGTCCGTTCGAAGGACCACAAGTTCTCATTGTATCCCAGTGCTATGTAATCTTGTGAACTGTTGTAACTCGTGTCATCAACAAATGGCAGATCCAATGATTTGAAGTCATCAATCAAACGCTCCTCGGGAAGCCTGCGTCCACCAGAACTGAACATAGACGTATCACGACGGGCCGGCTGTGTGTACGCACAGGACGAACGATACATTCATCCATATGACAGATTTTTCAAGAAACTTCTGGAACATAAAAATGACAAAGCGTGCAGAGTCTATTGATGAAAATCGTTCTTGCATAGCGCTTAGTACACATAAGGCACACTATTCTACTTTCGAGGATAAAAACGCGATAGTGGTCATAACTCGTGCTTAGTGTATACTATGCCCAAAAATAGTATTGATTGATGACGGATAATTACTGGAAGGCTGCGTCCCATCGCCCAACGCCGCTCGCCGTCGTGGTGCCTCCCCTATGCTCTGTTCTGATGACGCAGGCTTTTCATTACCCTTACAATTTGATAATTAAACAAGCGACGAAACAGTGAACTGTAAAAGCGGGCGGAGGCACTACGAACGGTGAGTATTTTCATCTATACATATAATAAGACTGTAAAAGATCGATTTCTGTACATTGAAGATTTTTATGAAAAATTGTTACAGGGGGGTCTTAATTACCGTAATAGAAGCCAAAACAACAATTTTTAAAAATTTTGTCTGTCTGTCTGTCTGTCTGTCTCTCTGTTTGTCCGGGCTAATCTCAGAATCTACTGGACCGATTTTGACGGGACTTTTTTTATTTGACTCAGTATCACCTGGAGAGTAAACTGGGATATAAATAATCACGCCGATGAACTTAGGGGGCAGGCAGGAAATTGAATCTCAGAATCTACTAAACCATCCTTGAGTTGCGTACGCTGCGAAAACGGTTCAAGATACCAAAAATATAAATATGAATGAAAGAATTATTCCTCTTGAAATGATCTAAAAAACTGTCTGCGACAGTACATGTCTATGCCCAAAATTACAACTCCACGCGGACGAAGTCGCGGGCACAGCTAGTTGACAAATATGTTTATACGAATGCTGTGTTGATCACTTGTAATGTTATTGCCATTTATTCAAAATTGTATGTCCATCCGGCTCGGAGGACCATAAGTTATGTCTATGACCGTTTACTCGACAATTTTTTTTACAAGTCTGGAAACTCAATATAATAGACTTGTGGAATCAGATTCAGACTAGGTTTTTTGAGGGGCAGATATTTCAAACTGACGTGTCACACAAAACTCGCCGGGCAGTCACATAATTTCTTTTGCGCCACATGATAACGTCGTTTGGCAGAAAATTCTTAGTTTTTTTTTTTCATTATCATTTCTTACTTCTACAATGAGGTTTTATACTCTCACTCTCTAATGCAGTGTGCGGTGCGAAGTACAAGACGCGAGCGGGCCTCACGTACCACTTCACGCACACGCACAAAGACGGGCCCCCGGGCGCGGCCGCGGGCAGCGACGGCGACTCGCGCGACTCCCGCGCCGGCGCGCACTCGCCGCCCGCCGCGCCCGCCGGCACTGCGGCCCCGCCCGCGCCCTCCGCACACCCCGCGCACCCCGCACAGCCCGCCACCGAGTACCAAGATAGCTACGTGACGTTTCTCAATAACCCCGCCGGCGCGGCTGCCGGTGAGTTTTGTACAGTACAAGTGGCCTAACACGATTCCCATATTGTAGAGATTTCATAGAATTACGCTCTGTAGGTCTTGTTAACAATGAAATCAGCAAACTTTGACGCGATTAGAAAAGCAAACCTTTTCATATAGTCAATTTTTAACACTTAAGTCATAAATGTAAAAACATAACCTCCACAAACAATTGAAGATTTACGGGACGTACAATTGTGAAATGCATAGTAAGTCATTAGCCATTGAATTACGACTTCAATAGGTTTTAGGCTTTCCTTAGATTGTATCAAAATTATCAAATACATGTATTCATGTACGTATTTGTACATGATGATGATAACAGATAGGTTCGTATTAGATCCTTTAACCTTCACAAGCTTCATATGTTCGAGCAGCAGCGGCGTCGGCAGCAGCGGGGGGGAGCGCGGGCGCGGCGGGGAGCGCGGGCGCGGCGGGCGGCGCGCGAGGCGGCTCGCCCCCGCCGCGCCGCGCCTCCGCCGACACCTCGTCCTCCGACTCCGCGCCCGCGCCGCCCGCCGCCTCCTCCGCTACCGCTACCGCCACGCCCGACCTGCCGATACTTAAGGAGCCTGAGACTAAAGTGAGAAGATCGATTATTTTTAGCTCATTCTTGATTCTAGGGTCAAGTATTCTTGACGATCGGGGCAGGGCATGATGATGAATAATGAAGGATTTATTGCACAGCAATAAACAGCCAGAAACAGAGGAAGTCGGATGGATAGGATGTAGAAGATGACTTGTGCACTTGGTCATAGGTGTTTATAAATCTATTTAAGTATTTTTCTCAGTCCTAGCCACCTGAGCACAAGCTAACACTTAGTTTGGGGCTAGGTTATTGTTGTGTTCGTTGAAACAATATATTATTTATTTATTACAGTATCAAGAAGCGCTTGTTAAGCAATCAAGGGTGCGATTGTTTTAAGATGGGTTGTAGGAATCGATTTTCTAGCGCAGATTGTTAACATCAGACAGTAACATACATAAAGTATATTATGCAATTGAATAGGCTGTTTTTTCTTTAAAAAAACTATGTGTCACATGATAAGAGTCACACCGCCACATTTTGTGACATGGGACGGCAGCGAAATTATAATAGCGACTAACAAAGGTAACTAAAACCCCAAACGTCGATCTAATGTAAACTCTCATTGCAGGCGTCACCGTCCCCGTACTGCGACTTCTGCCTCGGCGACGACCGCGAGAACAAGAAGACGGGCACGCCCGAGCAGCTCGTCAGCTGCTCCGACTGCGGCCGGTCAGGTAAGCGCCGCCCCCCGGCCCCCGCGCCCGCACCCCCCGCGCCCCCAGCACCCGCCCAGTGCCCCCACCGGCACCGCGCGTGCGAGCGACACAGGCACCTCGCCGACTCGCTCCGGCTCAACGGAGTCGTGGAGATACTGACGTCGATGTCGTATTCGGCCGACGACTTCGACACGTTCGCGACGCAGACCAAGCTGCTGAGGGACGAGTACGTGGAGTGCCCGCTGTCGCCGCCCTCGTCCCGCCAGAGCCCGGTCATGTGAGGCGCTCGTGGCAACATATTTATTTGCCTTGAACGGTGTGTGTTTTTACAAACACATTTTATTTTTAATTAGAGCAGTTTAGGGCCGATTTTTCGGACGACACATGAAAATTAGTCGAAGGAACGTGACCGATTTAAAATCAAACTATAGTTGTACGATTTTTACAGGCGTAGTAATACTTTAGATCGGTCATGTTAAGATTTTTTTGTGTTTTATTGAAAAATCAGCCATTACAAGAAAATTATATATTACAGCTTACCATTCGCTTATGTCACAAAATATTTATTTATATGCGCGGTGGTATTTACCAAAGAGGTATACACACATTGCATATCACTAGAGGAAGTTTCTTCTTTAATGCATTCCAATAAAGATTTTCGTTTATTTAATATTCTAATATTTTGTATCATTGCTTATTCGATACATATTAAACCATTGTGATCTTAAATGTTGCCATGTCTAACCTATTGTGACGACGGACGCCAAATATATTTTTATATGTTATCTGTTGTAATTCCTATAAGGCCCCGATTTAGTCAAATGACATGTCATATCTACTAACAGATCAACTTTAACAACACTACATTATTTCCATGGGTTTTAGGCTTTATTAGTGCTAGTAGTGTTAAGCACTTTATCTAAATTGGAATTATATTGTGCTTTGTTTTGAGTACAGGTGTAGATAAAACATATTAGTTCGTAGTTATTTGAAATAAACTTTTATCAATCTTTTGGCTATGACCTAGATTATTTTAGACTAAAATAATTAATACCCCGCCGGTGGCCATAAAATTTTTGGAATATCTTATTTAAGATATGAAAATATCATGTAATCAAATTCTAGTTATTGATTAATTCCAAACGAAATTTTATAACAATCAGAATTTTACGTTGTCGTATGTTTTGTGTAGTCTTCGCAGAGCCAAGTATGTACATATGTTTGTCACGGTTGCGGTAAGGTTTGAGAAATAATTATAAACTGCGTAGATAAATGCTACCGAATTGATACCGTTTTATCATTGTCTATGACAGTCTTACATCATGACGAAAATAATACACTTTTATTAATTGTTGTAGCAAAATTATAAGCTGCCGTAATGCGTTCTTTTGGTTCATCCTCTTTTTTCTCTACCGTAGCCGCGATAAATTGATCCTAGCTTATCTAGTCACGCGTCGAGTCTCCATCGCGAGCAAATTCACCCTCATTTTATGTATTAGTTTTCACGTGAGCGAGGCATGCACACATTGGTACTTTGGCTTTTTGTTTTATTAAATGTTTGTGTGAGTATTTTTCAATGCAGTCATAGCAGACAAGAGTGTTTAGCACAGCAGTAAGACAGCTGCCAATACCCAATGTGTATTTACTGTTTAAATTTATAAATAAAAACTGTGAAATTATCACTTATTAGATCCGGTTTTGTTGTGCAAGGTTTCTTAACAACAGAAAAAGGACATATTTTTTATTTACTTTGTTAGAATATTAATTTGCAAGATTTATTGAATATAAAATAAAAACAATTTTGTTTGTTGAAAGTAAGCCAAATGTTTAAAAAATATTGTTATCGTAGTTATATGCAACAGAACCAAAATGTTCGTTTAGTAGAAAGAACAAAGTTATCAAAAATAGCACTAGTTATGTGTCCTTAGAGATGTTTTGAAATCTTGAATTCTTTGTTTCTCAATCGAAATGGCTTGGATATTGAAGCAATTTTACAAATCTTAGAGCTTGTTATGTGCCTTTTATGCTTGAATAAATGTTTTTACACCTTATATAAATTATACAAACCAAAGAATAATTCCGAAAATCCTAAATGTTAAGTTGAAGATGAGTTAAGCTTTGGCTTCCTAGGATAGCGGTGCCATCATACAACGGGCGTCAAGCAGCGGTGAATGACGTCACTAGAACGCTGTCTATGTAAACAAAATGGCGCGGTTTCCCAGAGAGCGGTAACCGACACCGTTGGTTACCATAGACGTCATTTACCGCTGTTTTGCGGCTGTAATATGACGGCGCCGCTATCCCAGGAAACCAAAGCTCACTAACTCGATGGTATCAAAGAACTTCGTCATTCCTTTAGGTTATATTTTGTTTCACTATAATAGATGTTTAGTTTATATTGTTAGTTTTATATACTTAAAATTTTAAGATTTATATGACAAATATTTTACTTGTTTCAAAATTTATTGTTTAATAAATAAAATTGACACAGTATAGTGTTAAAAGTTTAATAATTATATCTATATATTTTATAGATTTTAGGTATAAGATATATTTCCATAATATTAAGTGTTAATATCTTGTAATCACCAATAGATTTATATGTGTACAGACAACGCCACACCAAGCTACTCATTTTCGCTGCAAAATCACCCTTAGTACGTAAGTATAAGTTGCCGCAGTGATTAACTTGACGTGTGGCCGTCTGTACCACATAATATTAGAAAACATTTTACTAAGACAGCTGAAACTTATTAAATGCATTAAATATCGGATCTAATATCTTAAATGTAGCTGGTTACATATCTTATTGTAATTCTCAATAATTCAATATGGCATATCTCCTTACTATCGTAAATGGTGTTTTTTCATTCGTCATAACATAATTAGACTTAAGGTATTCTTAAATTGTTTTTACCAGAAGTGGTTACAGATAACTCGTTATGTTTATTCGGATTTCAGAATATAAGGCAATAGTACACTATTTGCTCTTAATGTCAACTTCACTTTAAGGTGCCTTAACTGCAATATCTGTTGTATGTATTAGTTAATGTTTTATACTGAATTGCAACTTGATTATACAAAAATGTTTTTTCATACCAAATAAACCAAAATCGTCTAAAAATAAATTAACATTTATTTTTGGTTTTTAAATTTTAGCACACATATAATATGTTAAATATTGATTAGGCTTAGTTTGTTATTGACGATTTTGTGGAATATTATAAACAAAATTTTCATATTATAGTTTCTATGTTTATGACATGCTGGTCGGGTTGGCGCCAATAATGTTATAATAGTTTGTTATATTATAGTTATCTTGTGTATCTCGAATATATATTAATTAGCTGTTATTTTAATTCCAAAGTATCAAAAAATGCTATCAAGGAAGTGCATATTTTGCGACGCCCAAAGAATGTTGACAAGATGATTTATATTTTATCGAAAACTTAGCTTACCTCAGGATAAAATGTAGGCACACTTTGGTCTCTAGTATATTTGATATTTTGACACCGGGTGTTCCTAAAGTTACAGTTTCCACGGTGTGGACATTATTTTGAAGATAAATAATAAATAAATTTGCTTTCTTTGATAAATGTTAAAATTTGATTGCCTTTCTGTATGCTTGCAGAGACGCGTTAGTTATTCAATGTTTTTAAAAGGATTGCTGTTTTCTCAGCCTGTGGAAACAGATGTTTAATTATCTTCTTATTTTGTGTATCGTGGCCGTTTTATAAACATTAAACTGCATATTTCCAAGTGGCTTGGTTTCATTCGTTGTGCTGAAGAATAGTGAAGTTACAGTGCACTTCCTAGCGACATTTTCTGATACTGGAAACTTATCATATCACGTACTTTAATTATTCTCAGTGTCGTTTTTGTTTAATTCTTTATTTTTCACTATTGTTCGGCACATTATATTTTCCCTTAATTTTTTATTTGACACAGTTAACATGGTGCTAAAGAAGATTATAAAAAGGTAAGAAAATCTTATGTGCCTAACAATATGTGAAATATTTTGTGTATGAATTCAGCGGTGCTTAGCTGCAGCTACTATGCAGTTGTGAAGGCACCTAACACAGGGTTTCCCAGGATTAATTTATGAAACTACTATGTGAGATAACTTGAAGAAGATTCAGAAATTTTTCCTTATATTTCAGTCTCAAATTTCCACGTTAGACGACATTTATAAAGATGTCTTATGTGGCCGTGTGAAGAAAGAAAACTTCACCGATTTACCAACCAGTTTGAGACGCTGGTCCATTAAGCCAATTTCTATACTTTGCTAGTGGACCCGACAGACATTGTCCTGCCCGCTGGTTTAGGATATTTTATTATATTTTTCTATATTTTCTCACCGTTTAAAGCTTCTCTAAACTTCCACAAATAATTCAAAACCTAAATTAGCAAAATCGGTACAGGTGTATCGGTTAGCTTTAGCGAAGCTAACGAACAGGAATTAATTTTTATATACAATAGATGAGCGCCGACAACGATCATACAGCGGTCACTTAAGCGGGCCAGCGACAAACGCTTATAGATCGGCTAGTTAGTATGGTTTCGTCTGTCTCGCCAGTTTCGTTGACAACTAGCGTTTATAAGCGTTTAAAGATCAGCTTGTCTATAGCAGTTTCGTTTACTAATCATGGGATACCTTGTATTATTGCTATTGTTAAAATGTACGGCTGATATTGTATATCTGTATAGTGTAACACAATCGTGTGGTTGCAGGGCACCCGACGTGCCTGCAGTTCACGGCGAACATGATCGTGTCGGTGCGCAAGTACCGCTGGCAGTGCATCGAGTGCAAGTGCTGCTCCGTCTGCGGGAACAGCGACAACGACGTGAGTGGAACTAGCTTTACCAAAACTCAAGCGCATTCAGCGTCAAAATATAGTACCTATATACTTTATTAGAATATGTCGAAATTGGAAATTTGACAGATTGCAACAGATTAACAAGAAGACTGCTCAAAATGTTATTTTGTAATGGTACTAAAGTACCATGTATTTTTGACATTACCGGTACTAGAATCTCCTTGCACTATTATAGCGTTACTCGCCTTACAAAGTTGCGAAAATTCGATATAAATAAAAACCCTCTTTTAAATACCTACATGAAATAATTGCCTATTTTATTTTATTTCCAAAGAGGATAACAAACAGTTACACATTATACATAATAACTTAAATAAAATAAAAAAATAAATGAGTAACCCACTACGCTATCCACAGGTTAATTAATATTATTGCTGAAGGTCGCTAGATGTAGCAATATTATTGTTTTTTTTATAAATTTAATATAATTAATTACTCGTGGTGTACTATCATATTATATATGCTAATGAAGTAATTATATTTTATGCAAATTCTGAAATACGACTATAAAATAATTCCATTTCGGTGCCGTGACTGCAAATATATCTTTTTATATATATATATATATGTTATATATATATAATATATATATATATATATATATATGTTGTTTTTATTATTGTAGATGTCTACCAGCTTGCGCAATGGTGATCTTTCACCAGCGTTAGTTCTGCAAGTCTTAATGAAGAAAAGCGTATTGATTCTATATTGAATATTCTATTCTAAAGCCTATAGTCATAAACAGATGAAACTAGCCTCATTTCCTGCTGGGAGCAAGGCATTTTGGTCCTTGGCAAAAGCGATTGAATCCAATTTTACGCGCCCATCCCTCCCACCTTTGCTGAAACCGGATGGTTCACTGGCCCATGCTGCAGAGGAAAAGGCGAACCTGTTCGCATCCTTATTTGCAGCCAACTCGCGTCTGGATACTGCAGGAAAAGTTCCACCTATCTCATCCCCGCATTCTGACTGTATGATGTCTGATGTGCGCGGGCGTCAAAAAGAGATTCTCAAAATCCTGCAGAATCTAGATGTACATAAAGCTAGTGGGCCAGACGAAATTCCCGCAATAGTCCTGCGTAAATGTGCGCCCGAGTTGACTCCACCCTTAACACGCCTTTATCGACTCGCACTTGAGACCGGAATTGTACCGAAATTGTGGAAGCTTGTAGAAGTGCAACCAGTGTCCAAGAAAGGAAGCCGTGCTGACCCAGCCAACTACCGTCCCATCTCAGTCACCTCCATACTCTGTAAGATTATGGAACGAGCACTAAACAACAAACTCTTGGCACATCTTGAAGGTAACGATCTCTTCAGTGACCGACAGTATGGGTTTCGCCGGGGCCGGTCTACTGGGGACCTTCTAGTGTATGCCACACACTATTGGAGTGAGGCCATTGAGAGGCATGATGAGGCTGTAGCTGTGTCCCTCGATATCTCGAAGGCCTTTGACAGGGTTTGGCACGCAAGCCTTATAAGCAAGTCTCCCTCCTATGGTATTCCTGCTGGCCTCTGCAAATGGATTTCAGACTTCCTGAGTGAACGTTCAATACGAGTAGTCCTAGAAGGATACTCGTCGGATCTTCATGCCATTGATGCCGGTGTTCCTCAGGGGTCAGTACTATCGGCAACTCTTTTCTTGTTGCATATTGATGATCTGCTACTGCCCGGTATCGTTGGGTATGCAGACGATAGCACAGTTGTCGATAGATATTTCTCCAGGCCAGGAGCCAGCAGTGAAGAGATCCGGTCTTGCCGAGAGTCCATGGTAGAGCGCTTGAACGGCACTCTTCAGGCTATCTCCAATTGGGGTGATGCCAATCTAGTGACTTTTAACGCCTCCAAAACACAAGCGTGTTTGTTCTCCACAAAACGGAGCCATTTTGATTTGGCTCCGACCTTCCGGGGTGTACCTGTTCCCGTCACCGATAACTTGCGGCTTCTAGGGGTCCAGCTATCATCTAATTTAAATTTCGACCAGTACATCGAATCTATAGCCCAAACTGCAGCTAGAAAGCTTGGAGTTCTCTCAAAGGTCAGGCGGTACTTCAAGCCGGTGCAGTTTCTGCAACTCTATCAAGCTCAGGTCCGATGTTGCATGGAGTGCTGCTTCCACCTTTGGGATGGATCTGCCAAATATCAGCTGGCTGCTTTAGAATCGATAGAGAAGAGAGCAATTAGAATTATTGGAGACGCTGAACTCTGTGAACGCAAGCTGCAAAGCCTTGAACACAGGCGTAAAGTGGCGTGTCTTACGGTGTTCTACAGGCTACATTTCGGGGAGTGTGCGAAGGAATTGTTAATTCCACCAGCCTCTTTTCACTACCGGGACACAAGACGCAGTCGAGGTCTCCACCCTTATGTCGTAGACATACCTACATCACGTACCAAACGTTTTGCATCTACGTTCCTTATGCGTGCGACTAGGGAGCGGAATTCGCTGCCGCCTAAAATGTTTCCGGAACTTTATGATTTGGATGCTTTCAAGAAAAGAGTGAATAGGCTGTTAATAGCCAGACATGATCCATCTTCGGTCGGATCGTCGCTTACCATCAGGTGAGATCGCGGCCAAATGTCTGGTTATTCTTATTAAAATAAAATAAAACTTATTTTATGACATACATTAGACGTCTCAGAAAGCTATTTATCAGACCTTGTTAGGGATATCATGTGTTGGCTGGTGTCATTATTACATTTCATCTATAACATCTACCGCTTCACTGGTGTGTGCAGGACCAGCTGCTGTTCTGCGACGACTGCGACCGCGGCTACCACATGTACTGCCTGGCGCCGCCGCTGCGCGCGCCGCCCGAGGGCTCCTGGTCCTGCGCGCTCTGCATCCGCCAGTTCCACAACAAGGACTAGGTGAGATGCAGTTCCACCGTGCCATAAGCACCAGCCCCTATCGGCACTCTTTAGGTCGTCGTCTGTAGTGTCAGGTGTAGCTATCCCTGTCACTCTTACCAGGTTGAACTGTGCGAGCGAACGCGCTGTCTTCATTCGATATGTAAGCACGAAACGTTACGAAGTACTGCAGCAGGATGCAAGAATCTTTATCGTTGCCTACTGCAAAAACAGTACCACTTTAACGCTTCTATTAAATATCTGGATGTAAACTTGAAATACCTAGTTACTGCGTCTTTTGCCTAATTTGATTTCAACAGTCAAGACAAGTTGTGGGAAAACTACTCCTAGTCAAGGGATTGGTAACTAACAGACTGGCTACTAAACGTCATTATTGTACTAAGTCCCAAGTCCGAATCTCGTGTCGAGCCACTCAGAACATTAAAACTAATATACATAATATTAGTTTTTACTTTTAGTATTTGCCATACCCTACTGGGTGTACATGTGTGAAACTTATTTTCAAGTGAACTATGTATTTATACAAATGAATAAAACTAGATTGTCTCCCCCTAACGGCTCCGCTACTAATTACTACTAATTACTAGTACTAGTTTAGTGCGACTAGTCGCACTGTATATGTAAGCACTTTAAGAACTTGTCCTGCCCGCAGTTTCAAGTACACATAAGTGGATCTCCGGTGATATCGGAATGCCGTCCCAGCAATCCTAGCATATATGAAAATAAAGGAAGAGGGAGTGCCTTTATATAAATCTTGAATCTATCTACATGTCACAGATATTAAAATCGAGTATCGTTAGAAACAGTAACGCTTATCCAACCCATAAAACCGCTTAACCGGTTCGTAACTTAACTCAAGAATAGTAATCGATATATCAACACAAATACTTTTTTTATTTAAATAATTAAAATGTTCGTTACCTTTTTAGATTGTAAAGAAAATGAGAAGATACAGACGGCTGTCAAGGTACAAAAGGTACGTACGCCCGGTGTGGCTCGTCATTTGGTGTTAAGTCGCCCGTAAGTCCAATTCTAAACAATGACTTCGTGTAAACTGTTGCCATAGATTACAGATTTTATTGAGATGAGTACATACACTGGTGGTTTTTACTAACACTCAAACAACCAGTATTTGAATAAAGTGTAATGAAAATACCGCCAGTGTGTCCTAGTCTCACTTATTTCTATGTAAACTAAAACAAAGTTGTATGGATGAAGATGTTTGTTTTTGGCAACATACTTTAATACTGATCAAAGTACATTTAAAGTAAGAGCCATAACTTTCTGAGTACAAGCTTTTTGTTTCATACAACTTCTACTTCCATACAATTTGTGAGTGATTGTAAGTTCACGGTACTGTACGTAAGCCTGTGTGTGTATAGCGTTCCTTCTACCTCTACCGGTGCTTGCTTTAGATACTTCGTTACTTTAACTCGAGCCGGCACATCGTTACACGTGTAACCCCTTTGAAACTATATAAATTATAATATGTACTTAAAGTGCGATATAGGTCTCTAAAATGTAATATGTTGCTGTTAATTAAATTATGAATTTAAAACTGTAACATGTCGTAACACAATCGAAAATCATGTATACGTAAAAACTAAACACATCTTTCTTTATATTGCGTCTATAAAAATAAAAACAAGTAAGAGGGGTAATAAATTGCTAAAATTAACAATCTAAAGTGGTGCTCCTTTAGCCAATGACATGGCTTTTTCGCAAAAAAAAAATTACCATCCTGATTGATCTCTATGTAGCTGTGAGACTTGTAAATACTGCTCAATGTGTGCCGGTCTAGTGGATATAATCGCTGTGCTTCTATCACTGCATTTAGAGAACCTCTGCTGCGCCAACCCATGGAGTTTAAGTATCATATTTGTACATACGCCCATAGATAATGTGTATCATCGATCAACGATTAATGATTCCGTACCATATGTTTTTAAATTTTACTCTAGTTAACGTAAAAAGGGTTACCAAGTTTACAAGTAATCTGACCTGTTTTTTTTTTGGTGTACTATTTTCCAAATACTACAATTAAATAAATATTTTTTTTTGTTGATAAAGCATGATTAATATTAAATTAAGGGATAGCATGTTTTCTATGTGCTTTCGTAGCGTAATTTAAGTGACTACGGTCTATTGACAATGTGAGACATTGTAAAAGCGTTAAGATCATTTTTATTTTTGTACTAATCGGAAGATTTATGCTTAACACTAACTGACTGCTCAGCATTCCATGTGTCATGTAAATTAAAGGTATTCGCTTTTTTCCTCTTTGTTATAAGAGGTTTAGATTGGTTTTGAAGACCGCTTGAAAAAGGTTATGCTGATCATCAAATATCGTAAGATATGTGTAAATATTTGATCACTTCTTGAAATTATTATGAGTTAGAAAAAAGCAAATTTGTAAATTATTGAACAAATCATTTCATGACGAATTTTACTGATAATACCTATGATGTGACCTGTACCTCTAATTATAATGAAATTTGACATATTTTCTATTTCATTTCATATTAAATACGCACAAATAACACGCGGTCTTTTTGAATTATTTTTATGTTCACATTTTCATAAGAACATATCTCATTGTAATTTTAATTTTGACATTTTTCACGTAATTTTACTGGTGTAGTTAGTATTTACGTCAGAAAATTATGTAGAAAATATGATTTGTTAAAATTATGTCGCTGAAACGTTTTTTTAATATCAGGATTGAAAACTATATGTTGATTAAAAGCAGTGATCTAGAACCAGAGAGCCTATTCTAAAAAACGAATCCGACAAAACGATAACTTTGACGTGTCATATGTATTTGTCAACAAATGAAAAAAATGTATTGTCGTTTTGACGGAATTCGTTCATAGGAATAGGCATTCAGTGGGATGAGCACGAACAACTATCGTAACATATTCGTAGCGTTTACCCATCGTCAACTTGTCAATTTGTATGGGGAAACTGTCAGTTTCTGACGTTTGGACGACACGAATACGTAACGATAATGTTCGGTCTCACCCCACAGTAGTCATAGGTCAGTCTAGATACGTAAAGTTGAAGTAAGGAAAGCTGTGATCAGTCTGGCGGTTGTGATGGATGAGTAGCGGTGGTTTACAGTTTCTTTTATTATATTTTAAGCTTAGTCTTATTGCAAATGTATTGGATACTAACATCTTAAAACATTTGACACAGCTTCAAAAACTCGATATATTAACGCTTTGTTAAATTAAGTCACTATTCTATATTTTTCTTCTTAGCATGTCGATGGAACACGAGAAATTATATCGTGGCAGCCCAGAATTCAGCCACTTGTATTGCGGATCGACTGCAGTTCATTAAATCCGCTGGCGTGCAGGTGTTGGGTCACGCCGGGCACGAAAACCGGCACTATTCTATATATAGGACCTATGTATATTGTTCCCAATGTATCCAATACGTCTGAATGTTCTATGTTATTATAACAGTATTGTATGAAATCCGAATTTCGCTTTTATTTTATCGAACAACTTTAACCTTTCCTTAAATAAATGTTTATCTATCGGTTATTCTACCAGCATCATAATAAATTATTCTAATCGCCTTGTTGCAAATGAAAACATTTGAAACGTCCTTATAGTTTAAATTTAAGACGGAATAAAAAATATGTCAGGTAATAATAGGCTAATATTTCACGCTTGTAGCGCCTACTGCAGACTTTTCAGGATAATTACCGATCAAGTTTTAAGTAGAAAGATTCCACCTTGTGGAAAAGTAAGTACATATTCAAGTCGTTAGAGCCACATTACAAAATATTGACCTTAGCTGTCAATATATTTTTTGCCGAAAACTTTGGTTTAATTTGGATTTCATAGGATAAATAATCCAAAATCTCGTAATTGAGTATATTTAAAGTAATCTATTGCTTAAAAACATTGTCAATGTACAAAACGACGCATCAAACTGTTTATTTTTTCTGTCAAAATTTTGTAATATGGCTCTTAATGGTAATCAGAAAACTAGAATGTTCATTTCCATTCTTCCTGTATTAATACCGGCTGTCTGGCCTGGACCGATACTGAAGGTCCGCATTTTACCTACTCACCACGATGATTTTCTATCACCCTGTATCTTATGTACTAAAAGAGTTAACTTTATGTATATTATATTCTCCCTGTAAATATTTTTATATCGAGACATTGTATTAATTAGTCAGTGATTTATTTACTTAAAGAAGTTAAAAATAGGCTGATCGATTTATCGGCCTATTTTGAAGATCTATACGAATCGAACGTATAATTTTTTAAATGATGTGATAATCTTATGAGTTGTGCTTAGTATGTAAATAAGTGTGCGATGTCAGTATCGGACGGTATGGTCTTTATTGAATTTGTTAGTTACATTGTAATTAGGATTTCCATCCTGTATGTGTCATACTTATTGTGGTGACGTAACAAATAAAACGGAAGTTATGTCATATTTGGTGTTTTACTTTATTACTCCTGATCCTCTGCTCATGTCTGATATCTAGCTGAAGTATGTATGAGCACGACTTTTTGCTACGACTTTACACAATGAAAAAAATTGGTTGCCTGTAAAGTCGGTATACGGGCGAAAGTTTTACGTGACAACGACTTTGAGTGGTAAAATAATTTTAATGTGAATATTCATTCGTATAACATGAACCGGTGTGTATGCCTATCTCTCTCACTCTCTCTCTCTCGCTCTGTCTCTCTCGCTCTTAGGCGGGTTAACTGTGCTCGAGTGGAAGGGACGCGTGCCTTTCACTTTTAATGTCTGTCTCACTCGCTCTTAGGCGGGCTAACCATGCCCGAGTCGAAGGGACGCGTGACTCTGACTCGCTCTCATTGTGAGCGCGGAACGTGAGCGGAGCGTAACGCAGTTTCTTGAAGTGTCACCCGGCAAACCAATTTATAAGACGTTGTCACGTCAAAATGACTATGTCAAATTTGTCCCTATTTGAGGTCAATTATGAAACTAAAGTATGGGTTCCTGGGGTTGAATTCCAATAGGGGGTGTTCCAAATTTCGGTATTCCCTCAATTTTTATGTGTGCCCAAAGTTTTCTCAAGTGCGCTATTTTGCCACGACTTTTCACAATGAAAAATGACCATGTCACATTTGACCCTATTTATCTTCGAATATATTTGAAACTTCAGTACGGGTCCCTGGGGGTGCATTTTTCGAAATTTCGGTAATTTTTCGATAGGACGCACCGTTTCTGAGATGTAACACATTTTATGCCTGTTAATGCCCTTAATTTTGTTCAGATGTCACGTTGAAGCATGGTCCAATACTTTTTCGTGGCAAAAGTTACCAACTCGTAATTGCGCCCATATTTTAAGGCCAAATTATAACTTTCCAGTATCAAAGTCCAAAATCTAGTAAGTTCTTATAACTACTGTCAAAACTTCTGACGTTGACATGGGGTATAAAAGTGTTGATACAAAAAAAGCTTTTAAGGATCAAAAAATGATTCTAAATATTGGCATTTTAAAATTAAATGAAAAAGTATAATTATCTAACATTTATTTATTCATTCACTACTTTGTATGATATGAAACCAAAAACGTTTTGGCATTAAAAATCGAAACTGATCTATACTAAAATTGCACATTCTAAGACTAACGCTATATTTAAATCTAAGTCAGTAATTTATAGTTTTAGACTAAAACAACAGACCTATGAAACGATAACATACAATAGAATGTAGGTAACAATTTTTCATCAAGATCACTTTGCAATAAGAACATCACTGGGTGAAGATTATGTATAAAATATAAAAGTAACAAAAATAATATATTACAGTGCTTTAGCAGTGTTTAATTTATAAAATTTTCATAACAAGTATAGTACCACATTAAATCAACCAAACTTATAGTTTTAAAATTATGTTTGTGTGATGAACGCCAGTCATAGTTAAGGCGTCGTCCTAAGTGAGCTACAAACGCGACGAGTGCGAAGCGACGCGACTATATATAAAATTATGTGTAGGACGACGCCCATAAACAAAACGTCACTTTATTCCCGGACTGTGAACGAAAACCTTAGAAGATTCATTCAATGAATTTTCGAAGATTTGATGGCAGCAATGCTATTATGGACATGTCATGGTATATAAATTTAAAAAAAGAACATTTAAACATAACAATTGACATACTGTCTATTTTTTTATTGTTTCGAACATAAAAATTCTAATAACTTAACACAAACTTAGTGAAATTTTGCTAAATATCTGATCACAAATCATTTGTGACAACTTAAATAAATAATTAATAAAATACAAATTATTTTACAAAACTGGAAGACATTTCGATTTTGTTGTTTTTTTCATAATATCTTATTATTATGCCGATTAAATATACAAGTAAGCTAGCATACATAACATTAAATTATAGAAACAGATTGATAACGAGAAATAACTAAAAGTAATTACTCCTGTAACAGCTATAGGGCGTAGGTATTGTATTATAGTTTTTTTTCTTTTTTATCATAATTTTCTCTATCTTAATAAATCCAACATTTATAAAATGTGATTGATACATTTTCAACAGAATCCTTTTACTAATACCTACATACAGGATGCGTTTTTATCAGAATCCATTTATATTTTATCCGAATTTTTAATTTATAAAAATCTATTTGCCAAAACATAAAACGTTTTTTTTTCTTTTGGTATTGTCTAGTAAAAAAAACACTCAGAAACCGTTAAAAAGAAGGCCACATCTCAGAAATTACACTCGCACAAAACGCGTATAAAAAGTGCAAAGATGTACATCTACGCACTTCCCCGCGCAACCTTTAATTGATAACGTTACCATTAGTAACACGATACACTGATAAGTAAATAATAAAAAACCATACATACCTAATGAGAAGCTAGACAGAATTTGGAAAATAACAAAAAAGGCACCCTGTATATTCTGGGCAGAATCTTACTTGATAATCCTTACTCGTTCAAGCCAAATTTGACTACGCAATATTCTACTGGCCAAGACAATTTTGGCAAGAGCATTTATAGTATACCTAGTCCTTTACACTTATCATATTAGTGATTTAATTAAGTTTTAACTTTCTGACATTTTCTCCGAAAACCCATAGTACGGATAGGGACCACTAGAGGGCACTGTCCGCATATTTAAATCTACAATGAGTAGGTACCGTCAAATTTGACTTGATAATAAACTTAATTAGGTATAATTATGAGCAATTAGGTTGAACTTAGCATTGCAAACAGCACAGACGCGGCACGAGGGAGCTCGCGGCGTGAAACATTGCACTGCTCGACGAAAACTACTCTTATTGTTTATGGCATATATGTAGTTCTTTATGGTTTGCGCATTATACCTACGTTTACATCTAATTGAGCGATCTTTTATTATCTCTACACTAGTCTTATGCGATTACTTCATAACTAAACATATTTGGTTTGATTTCTACAAAATTAATCAACAACAGCACCTTTATATCACTGTGTATCAATTCGTTGCATAAGGCTCACTAACATAAACCAGGGTTGGCTCATTCACTCAGGGTTAAAGTATAACCGTCATTCTGTGGATTATAATGTATAAAAAGCCGTTTAACCACGAGTTAAGATACCCCCTAGCCTGAGTAAGTGGAGCTTAGTAAGATATGTATTTTTAATAAAAAGTGATATGAAACTATGGCAAGGAACTGTAAATTCATTGTATGTAGGCTGGAGATTAAGATTAGGGTGACAGTATCTTTTTTTTTTCAATAAAATCTAATAGGTAATTAAATTTATAAACAAAGTATAACGTAACTAAATAATTTTCTTAATCAATTAAAATACTATAATTAATATTAGATTCGTTTTAAATATCTGATAGATCAACAAACGACGAGTTATAAAAAGCTAAAACAAAGTAAGCAAAAAAAACATCGATAAATAAGTAATTGTGTCAATAACTTATAAACATTATTAAATATCAAAACGTAACTATCATGATAATTATTTATATCTTTTAATATCACTATTATTTTTGAGCCGTTCAAAACTTATTTTGTATAAATATTACTTTTTGAGCTTATTTAAATGTCTATTAGTTTTTTGTAAAATAAGATTCCAATTTTTAACGTCAAATAGTTTACTATTTTTTCCTTTACAACTTTTTAAAGTTGTAAAGGAGGAACGTTTACTATTCGGTTATAGGATTCTTCTGATTTTCTGGGCAATTCTGATATTTGGGCCTTAATTGACTATGTAGATGGGCCATTCTGGGCAGGCCGTTGGAGGAGGGATGGGCAAGGGTGATCCGCCTCCGACTGACACCACTTCCGGTATCTGGAAAAATATAACACCCTTTAAAATATAGAAGTATCGATTTTTTTTAACATTTATGCACTGAATGAGATTTAATTAGTTTAATAGAGTTTATACGTAAGCTTGGCAACGAATTTTAAACTTTTCAATTATTTATTATTTTTTATTATTTTGACGACAGCTTTGGTCTAGTGGTCTAAAGTCCAGACTACACAACCAGCCGTCGCGGGTTCGAATCCTGCTAGGGGCAAATGTTTCTGTGATGAGCACGAGCATTTTTCCTGAGTCATGGGTGTTTATACATGTATTTAAGTATTTCTATCCGTTATCTTAGCCACCATAGCACAAGCTAACGCCTAGTTTGGGGCTAGGTAATTGGTGTGTTCGTTGAAACAATTTATTTACTTTATTTAATTGATAAACCATGGTTGTGGCGTATCTGTATAAAAAAAAACCGTAACCAACAACAATGGTCGGTAAAACCGGCTCCACACGTTGGGTGAACAGTTGGCCCGAAAACTTAACGTTTTGTATTATTTAAAAAAACACCAGAAACCAGCAAGGCACCAAGCAAAGTTGAGGCCAACAATTTTTTTTAATAGTACATATACTCTGATATCACTCTTTGGGTACCTACCTAATAGGTTATCGGCTGACGGTTCGCCCAACGTCTGGATCTGGGGTAAGGCCTTGTCAAACAGCAAACGTGCCGGGATCTGATGCCATATGGCGTGGTGAGGTTGGCGTATTTTCTTCAGGTACAAGTTGGTAGCCGCCTACATAAAGAAGTAGCAGACGACATGCCGTCGCGACACTTCTGGTATGTGTTGTATGAATCTCGTCGCTAACTTCGTGTCGCTTGCTACGGATGGTATTTCATGCAAATACATAGAAATAGAAACCAGAAGAGTCCCGACGACAAGTCATCTGCTGCCGTTTCATGTAGCCCGCTACTAACTTGTACTTTAAATCGGCTTGTCGCGGAGGGCACGTCTGTCGTGCCGTCACTTGCTTTTGCGTGTCGCGTAAGGCACGCGAGGCATGTCGTTATGAAATCGGTGGTAATTGCTTCAAATTACAAGTAAGCATATTCCGTCATTAACGCAGTCTTCCTATCGTTTGGCGTTGAGCACGCCAGGTGTTCCACGGTTTTTTTATACAGTGCCACAGTTATTAGTTTGCAAAAGGCAATGAATCGGTTATTCAAGTTCTATTTTCAAAAAGTATCTTACCATGGTTTGTGGATGATGTGGCGGGTGGTAGTAGTGTGCGGGTGACACTGGGGGGGTTGGGTAGCCCCAGTACAGCAGGGGCGGGGGCGGCGGCAGCGCGGGGCCCATCGGCGGGTAGTAGTATGTCAGTGGTCCTGCAGTTGAAAGTTAAGTCAGACAGGGTAAAATCGGCCAAGCAGCACACGCAGGGTTGAAGTCGTATTGCATTTAATTTTGTTCTAAACTAACGTTCAAAACTTCATAGCCGTTATTGAGTTTCATATTGCTTAGGTACAGTGTAGATAATACTACAACTTCTACCCATTGTGTTATTAAAATTAAAAAACAAAATGTTAATTACTCCACACGTCTATTATACTATAGGTATAAAAATATGGTACCATAAAGGTTTAACAAGTACAATCCAAAAATATAATAATCTGCACAAAGTTGAACAGTCGGGACGTTTTTATATTTAATGGCTTTTTATGATAAATCAGTGATTTTTGTTATAGTATAAAAGTACAGTATTCCCTTTTTATTACATACAGTTTTAGTATCCCGAAAGTGGTATAATGATTTTTATCGATTTTATATCGAATACAGATCATGCCATTGTTAGTCACATTTTTGAGTAAAATATAATGAAGCATAATTTGTTTTTTTATTACTAGGTAGGTATAGTACCAATCATAAATAATCTCCCCGAACATTCTAAAATAAATGCAGGCCCCATAATCTTTTAATAGTTAAATATCGTGTTTTAATCAACAATATTCCACTGACCCGTTGGGAACTGTTTAGTAAGCTATCTAGCCGTGTGTACGATACAAGGAGTTATTCCCTAAGAACCCCGAATCCCCGAGGCCCCGGTCGCGAAGAACCCCGGGCACTTTTAATTGAGTTCATTTAAATAAAAATAAATCGGTATCCTCCGGGACGGGGACATCGGGGATCGGGTACTCAGAGAATGACCCGATACAAAGATGGACAAAACAAATACATAATGTAGTAAATTAAAAACAGTATGAACACTCACCCGGGTTTCAGAACGCATACAGACCACCAAAGCAGTGCGCCACTTACACCAAAATGTTTGTTACACACGCCGCCGCGGCGCCAGCACCAAGCTGCGGACTTTACTAAACTTATGCTCGCCTAGTACCCTTAGACTTCGACTTCAAATTCTTTTATCATAAAAATAAAATACAATTTAAATCCATGTCGTTAGTTAAGCTCGTGTATAAAGATGCAAAACTATTGTTTAAGAACCATATTATACAATTTTGACAGTTATGCAGTTTTTTTGACAAAAAATTGGAAAAATTGGAGGCCGCTTTGAAGTAGGAATTTCTTAATAACATAAATAATATATATTAAGTAATAATATTGATTAAAAACATTGTCAATGTACAGATTGTGGCACTAAAATAAACTTTTCCTTTTGGTTCATAGTTCTGACAATGATAATGTTTTTACGCAATGTAATTACTTAATATGTACATAGAACACCAACTTCTCGGCAAAAAACTGCAAAGCTGTCAAAATTTTGTAATATCCTTTTAAGGAATTGGAAAAAATCGCAAGAAAAGAATTTGAAGCCGCAAATAAATAAAATGCGATAAATCAAGAATAAGATAGAGCTTGAGTATCACGTGATCCCAACAATGATAGGTACATACTTACGTCTCCAGTTAACTGATGAGTAACGGTGACCACTAACATCCCGCTAAGAGGGCGTTATACCTTAACCCATGAGTCCTCCTCTAGTTAAGCACAAAACAGTTGTCTACGACACACTAAGCTCAAGTTCACCTCCCGGTAAAAGTTTATTCTGTCACCTGTTGTTTCCATGCATTTGAAGCGAAACATGAAGAGGTTTTAAGAATTGACGCCAGAACTGACTGAAAAAATGTAGCTTCTACTGGTCACACATACCAAAATCAAGTGTCTTAAATTTTGACGTGTTGTAACTGAGACGACGCTCTACAAAAAAAACCCTAGCAACTTTTAAATCGACCAATTTAGGATTAGAAAAAACAAAAGTGACTTGCAGAATACTGCGCCATACTTCGAAAATCGATTTCAAATTAAACTTTTTTGAAGCATAACTACATTATTTTTTTCAGTCATTTGTGTGCCAGTGTTATTATAATCAGAATTTAAAGCGAGTTGTGCTTATATTTTCCCCTTCATAAATTATTATACTGTAACAATACATGGATTTCATATGATTATACATGGTGTAGTTAATAAGCTAGGTGAAGGATGGGATCGGGAGAGCAATGATTGTGCTATATTATTGTTTTTAACCTTGTGAAGGAAGGTTTTCCCGTTATTTTGGCCTAGCGGTACAGATATTTTCGTGAGATCTGAAGAGTGGACGTCGCTTTATGAATGATTTAAAAATTTATTTAGATAGGATGTAACTAAGTATTCGACAAGAACAATAGGTATGATGGAGTACGAATGAACAATCATAACTGGCAACATTCTGAATATTTGCTACTTAGCATTTGGCATTTTGATTTTCACTTAGTACTACTGAGTTATAGTTTATAGTCAAAGGATATCACATAAAGTTGTAAGTAATTAATAAGGTTAAGTATATAGAAAATGTGCAGTCACCAATCATCAGACTAACTGATAAAAGCACAATATTTTTGTAGCAAAATGCCAGGATACATTAATAGCATCCGCATAATATTACTACTTACTTCACAAAAATATACATTTTCCCCAATTCCACATTAAGATGTGGATGTGTGTGTTACCTGAGGGTAACAGGCTATATTTTACCCTACAGAGTATATATTTATTTAGTAATCTGTGCTAAAGATTTTGAATTTAATTTGAAATAACCGCCAGCGCACACCTGCGCATCCCCGCGACTCGCAACTGACAGTGTGTCACCCAATCACACCGGCCAAATCGATGGCAGTCGCAAGTCGTGGCGACAATGTACCATGGTATGCCCTGAACTTAAAGTATGAACAATGAGTTGGGTAGGTTATTCCCTGAGAACCCCGATCCTGAGCTGAGGCCCCCGCCCGTACCTCGATTTACTTTAATCTTGATGAATTCAATTAAATCTTCTCATCGTCGTCATCAACTCTCCGTCATCTTCGGGGTTCTTCGGGACGGGTGCTTCGAGGATCGGGGAACCGAGGGAATAACCTATTTAGGTACGGAACGAAATAACATAAATTTTGACTTGAATAGACAGTGCGCATGAGTGTAAAGATCGGGTAGTGACGTAATAATTAATCACTATTTTACTAATTCACTGTATGATTTACCTACCGTAAGACAAGGAAAAATCTATATGCGAGTAATGATTCTAACTTTTCTGCCTTAATTCTAATGCGAGTGTTGCTGCCAGGTTACTTTGGTAGTAGTTATGTATTTATGTGTGTTTTCTGCTTGTCTAAATAGATAGGGAAACTTACACGTTAATTATTGTTAGGGAGGCACTACACCTACAGCCAATAAAATTAGATTCCATATTTGCCGTGTATTAACAATTAAATAGTTGAATGAGTGAGGAGCCTTTTCAAAGAATGTGGCAATGTGAGTGACGAAAAGAATGATATGAGTAAATTTTTAGAACTGCGAGTATATTTTCGGCAAGCATCAGAAATTGGCATTTCAGTAGCATGTGATATTTTTGTCATTTGAAGTGTCATTCAGTAATTACGAGTCTTATTAGCAAAACGATAATAAATATTGTGCAAAAAATTTCATGAGCATAATAATACCTCACCTGTAAAAAAGGTGGAAAAATAAAAGTTATATACTTTGTCTATGGTTCTTAAATTCGCGTGTTCCCATTCACCTAACTAAAGTGAAGATGTGTTAGTAGACATTAAAGACGCAACGGTAGGACCACAGGGCGGGTTAGTACACACGACAGCGCATCAGGGTTGACACTGCAGAATCTTATGCACCTTTAATATGGGCGATTTTGCAACAAAAATAGGTCGCCTGATGTGCTGTCGTCTGTATCATTCCTTCACAAGGCCTACAAGCCGATACATAGCACGACCACCACACCATACAAACTCAGTAATGTTCTAACACGTAGATTATCGATTTATTTTCAAGTACGCAATAAACTATTATTAGCCAACTAAAATAATTATAGTAAAACTCATGTAACAAATGAGAAATCAAAAGCATAGACCGTTTGCGGAATGAACGACTTATAAACTATGTTTTAGAATAGCCGACACGAACGGTAGACACCCCTTAGCGAAACAAGCAAAGGTACCAAAATTGCTTGCGTCATTTTTGTTTAGTTAGAACCCTGCCACATTCACTTTGCACGGCTAATTAGTTTTTTAGACACTAAAAGTGCAATGAGACAAAGTTCTTAATTGAAATTTTTATGAACATAACTTTATTTTTCTTTAAGAAATACGCTTTAGTGATATTCCTCACACCACCCCGTCCCCCAGTCGCTAAAAACTAAGACATTTCAGTGAAATTCTGTAAATGAAGAGTCTTTCTATCAATTAGATTATTTTTATTCTTTAACAAAAAATATATCACTTTATAAGCGAATGAGCGAATAAAATTCTGTGTCGTAAAGTAAAACGCTGTAAGCAGCATTTCGATCGGCATTTTTAAAGACCCAAATCATGCACAGAACCCATTGATATATCGATATTTCCCATTTACTTTTAATTGAGATAAAATAAGGATAATAAAGCGCAAAGATTGCTTCAGAATCGGAAGAGTGTGAAGAAAAAGCTGTGATAGATAGCGTTAACCACTGGGGGACTTCAGTAACCCCGGACCAGACTTGAGCTAAAGAAGGTAAATTTTGGATACTATTTTACGTGATTATTCGGAGTTAGACCCGCATCTAATTTATGTGGCAACACGTAAAATTGTTGGGCTATTCCCTGAGTACACCGATCCCCGAGGGTCCGTCCCGGAGGACCACGATTTATGTCGATGAACTCAATTAAAAGTCATCTTAGGGGTACTCCGGGACGGAGCCCTTGGGGATCGGGGTACTTAGGGAATAACTAGCCTCTTGTTAACCCTGCTAAGGTATGCCAGGCTTAAAATTGAGATTAAAAACCGTTCTGCTATCCAAAACCCTTCCCGCAGCATCAAGTTCAGCTATACTGTGTACAGGTTTAAGACGGTAACATACAATTTCGACGTATCCGGCCGGAGTGTGCTCTGGAAAACATACCCGGCTCACGGCCATGCAAAAATATACCATAACGCGTATAAAATAAAACTCAAGCGGCCATGCTACTCCCGAATACACTTAACCGTAATTTTTAACACTGGCAACACTTACCGTTTCGTTTGTACCACGCATGCATTTTCCATAACACAAACCGTACGGATACACCGGGATATTACAACACTTTAAATTTACCATTAATCGACACATTATAAACTAAAAAGTAACCTTTGACAATTAGATAAACGCTATTGCCAGTTTTTGGCCCAAATAAAACGTAGCCCATTATAAAAATAGATTAATTCAGTTTTTATTAATTTTGTATATCAACATAGGTCTAAGTTTTAAATGGGCTTTTGCTATCTCATAACGCTTATTAGTCTGTATTTTTGACTCTAGCCATCCTGTTTGCTGATCAGATAGAAGTGACAAGGACAGCTACATTCAAAACTACAGACATTTTTTACAGAGTAGAACCTCTGGTCTCACTGTTTTTAAATTTAGGAAATGATAGACATAGATTAGCCATTACACCGTGTTTGTGACTATAAGCCCCCATACCTATATTTGTGAATGTCAGACAATGGCAACACCGTAACAATGACGTTATATTTTTTTAATACTTTCTGTTTCCATTTTAAGTGACCCGATTTGGATGCGTTTTTTCAGACTTTTTTTTGGCTCACGAGGCCAGGAGCTATATTTATGATGTGCATAAATATATAGCAAGCTACAAAGCTGTTCAAAATTATAGATCATTAGCTGCGTATAGAATACAAATAGTCTTTAAAAGCGCATCCAAAATCCTTTCATAGTTTAATACCAACAATACATTCTATGTGGTGTGAGGTCATAATATTTACGATGGACGTTAAGCTATGTGGTATATAAGTTTAGATAAGTAGTTTAGTTTAAAAATACACAATAGGTTCAGGAATCGAGAGGATGTATAAAGGATAGGTGCCAACCTGTGCCCTAACCTACCTAATTATAAGCTGCAGTTTAGAATTACGAAAAAAATGTATATCAATTCCTTAATTCATTCATATTGCTAACGCAATCAACAAAAAACTACAAACAAACGCTTATCTTCAATATAAAATATAAAAAGACGTGTAAACTAACCACAAAAAGTGCATTGTACTCAAAAACACAAAATTAAGTACCTACCTACTTAATTAAATAATTTCTAAAGTCCAAAGTACATTTAAGTACCGACTTTACTCTCTCAGACTTAAAATCAGCCTTGGAAAACGGCATATATTGTCTTTTAGCTACTGGAATGTCTATATTTAAAAAAATCACAACGACGTAACTGATCACATGATTTTAGATCGTAAGATTAATATGAAAATCCTAATTGATTAAATCTACTTGTCATCGATAAACAACCTCCGGTTCACTTAATAAATAAAAAATAAGACGATATATCAACAATATTAAAGTCAGTATAAATTCAACAAGAAAACCGTAAGCTTAACCTACAAAAAAATCAGCTGCCGCTCGTAAATCAAAAACCGTAAATTCGTAAAATCTAAGTGGGACCCGCGAAAGGCACATCGGTGTCGAAAATAGATTGTCATCTCTTTACCCTGTTAGAATCGAAATAGCTCGCCCAAATGTCAGGTACCGCGTTCTATGTTAGTTCAATCTACGCTACGTTAGACCCCGGGGTAGTAGGGGTAAGTTGGGAACATTGACAAGGTTGGGAATGGGGAGGTCATATTGGGTAGGGTTGGCAAGTGTCCGTAGCCGGCGGGGAGGGCCGTGGGCATGGTGGAGAAACTAGGATAAGTTGACAGGACAGGATTCGTATTGGCGTACGAAAAAATTGGAGCGGACGTTGCGTATGATAACATAGGAAGGGATAGCGACGGAGTCATTTGCTGTTGGACGGTGTAAGGGCGTTTGGCGGGGGTGTTATCGGTGGGTGTGAATGCTCGGTCGTAAGACCTCTTAGTTGGGAGTACCTGTTGTTGTGGGAGGAGATGTTGGAAGGGGCTTTGTGGGTGTTGAGGGCGTGGTTGGTAGGAGAGAAGGTGGGGCATGATTGGGGGTCTTAATGAGGCGAGAAGTAGACTCTCGTGCTGTCTCGCCAGCAAGCTCTGTTGCGCGATATGGTGCGCGAGCAGGCGCGGCGCGGGCGCGGGCGGCGGGACCAACGTACCGGGCGAGAGCACCTTGGGCGACGTGGCCGGGGTCACGCCGCCGGTCAGCACCAGGTTCATGTCATCGCCTGAGCACTGGAACACCTGATGGGAAATACACACGAAACCTGAGTATATACCTACTAATCCTACTGGTATGGATTTTAATGAAATTTAACTAGACTATAGTTCAAACATCATAATAACACATAGGCAATTTATAAATAATTGTGAAGAAAACGAGTTTTCTCGCGAACGAAGTCGTGGACGGTTTCAGTTTAACATAATTAACAGTTCTTGTTAAATTTTCCTGCACCCATTGCCTTCTGCATGTCCTTGAGTTTGACAGGTAGGAAATGCTATTAGCATTAAGTCCAACCTTTGTACATCTCTTGTGCAATAATGTTTAAAAAAATAAACTATACATCAGTTCGTTGCGCTGACCAAGGACTGATGACTAGCATAATACTATTTTCAATCTGTGGTTGAGACGTCGAGACCTTTAACATACTATGGTATATGTATGAATATTTCTAGTAACTATTCTGTATTATATTCAACCATGGACATGCTTATAACTAGTTCCATCACCGACACGTAAAATCTGTTAGTTTTGAGGGCTTAACAACCATCATAATCAATTCAAGTCACACATATATTACTCGTAAATAACTCTTAAAGAAGCTATAAAAATCTGAAGTAAGAAATTAAGTTAATTTAAAAAGGCTGTAACATCTTTATTAATTAACGACTACCGAATTAAGATAGGTACTACTTTCTAATAATCTCATACATTCTGCATACCAATTACCAGACCCACTAACTTTAATATAAAATAAGGTACGTGATAGTTTATATAAAGTCGCTTCTTGCGTCTATGCTCTTCCTATATCTGTATGTATGATGTACCTTAGATCTTTAAAACTACTTAACCGATTTTGATGCAGCTTTTTTAAGAAGATAGAGTGATAAGTTTTGGGCTAGGTAATTGGTGTGTTCGTTGTTTTTTTTTTTTTAAATTTATTTAAGAGGAAACTCTAAATGTATAAAAATATTGGAAACATTCGAAGACTGCGGGCAGTATGATAATGAAAGCTACTTACCTCGATGTAGCGCTGCTTCTTGCCGAACGTCATGTATCTGTGGTGCTTCTGCTGCGCGCACAGGAACGCACTCGCCTCGCTGTCCATCTGGATAAACGCCTCGCCGCTGGGGTGGCCCTGGGATTCAAATAAATAAATAAATATACAACCACATCACATACATTGATCTGACTCCGTGGTAAATAGCTTTAGCACTTATGTTACAGATATCAGAATCGACAGTAGTATTACAAATAAACTTAAATACATATAACACCCAGAGCAGTACAAACAGACATGTTCATGCACACAAATGTTTGTACAGTGCGAGGATCGAACCCGCGACCTCTTGGTTAATAGTCAACTTCTTGACCATTATACCAAAGTGGTCGTCATTACATAACATAGTAAGAAATACTTCAACAACTATGTGAATAGAATGTAGGAATTAAAAGCAAAAATGAATAAAACAGAAAATGATGATGAAAGTGACTTGTTCAGCCACAAACCATCAGGCTACGGATATATGAGCCTGTGATTAGCCGCTGAAGAAGGCATTTCCATAACGGACCTATCGGTTATTGTGCTCAGGATACTGTTGTTGCTGCTATTCACTCTGCTCATAAGGGATACCGTTTTTTGCGAATAATGGCATTAAAACGGATGCGCAAGAGGGGATGCAGTAGCAAGGCAGTCCCAAAAGCATCCCGAAGATATTATTATATTATATACGCAGATAAAAAGACACTCTGGCTAATAAGCGTTAAGGAGAGAAACTCAAAAATCTTCTCTAAAAATCTGAAAATCTGCGTGCCGACATTTTACCTCTGACCGCTAGTACCTGACGCTTACGCTCAATATCTGCATCGCCCTTAAGATCAGTGGTAAATATAAAATGTCCTAATTTAAAAAAAAATACATTAGAGCTGATCTTGACAGCAATAGCTAATGATGATAATCACAGGCTCTAATGCTGTGAATCAAGCATCACTGTTCGCGAGACCCGTACGGTGTGTCAATACGGGCGCCCGGGGCGGGAGCACATATGAGACGCTATATGGTCAAGGTTCATTAACCATTGACCATTGTCAAAAAGTTGACTATTAACTAAGTGATCGCGGGTTCGATATTTGCACTGTACAAACAATATTTATTGTGTGCATGAACATGTCTGTTTGTACTGGTCTGGGCGTTACATGTATTTATTTAAGTTTATTTGTAATACCACTGTTAATTCTGACATCTTGATCACAAGTTCCTAAGCTACTTACCACGGTGCATATTTAAAAAAAAAAACATTGTTTCACAGCGACGCGGATTGGTGCGCACGCAAAACCAGCGTAGGTAAGTAATTATAGCACAATTGGGTTATTCTTAAACTACTACTACTTCAGAAGACAAATCCTGCGTGTCAAGGGTACGCAAAAGCGTCTGAGCATGTGACAGTAGGCAGGGCATATATTGTGCAGATCATAGTTGATGGCTTCACGGCTAGAGATGTAGGTCCCAATAGGTAGGTAGTTAGTTAGTATTGAGATACTAACTACCTATTGGGACACAAAGGCAAAGCTAACAAGCGGACAAGATAGAAGACTTTGTAAAGGTCGTAGCAATTAATTTTTATGTTCATGATGGTAGAATGATTACCTGAGCGTTGAAGACCATGTGGACGCCTTGCACCACGATGTTCTTGGCAAACTCGTCCAAGAACGTCAGGATGTGTTCCACCTTCAATAAAAAATATGGGTTCAATACAAGAATAGTCTGTTATTGAATATTTTATTATTGTTTATTTAACTTACCAACAAACAAGTATAATCTTATCCAAGCTGCTTGTAACAAAGAGCAATAATTGAGGGTCACAATAAGGAAGAAGAACAGCGTAGCCAATATCAATTACAGTGGCAAGATAAGTGTTTTTGGGTGTCCATGTCAGTAAACCTACCCAAAATTATTTGGTAATGACGCGCTGAGACACCAGCTGCTCCATTACCAAAACTTTGGCTGGTATGCCCAAGCTGTACATCCGATCAGGTAGCTTCCTTGTTGGAAGAAGTTGCAGCAGAGAAATAAGAAAATAATTGCCCGCGTGGACAATTTATATAGTCTTATTTATTATTATACCAATATGGACTCACCTGTGTCTTGTACGGCAAGCCATTTAGTCGTACGCAGTCTTATGCAGTGCCGACTAAGGCCATGAAGTGTTGGGTAACCAAGGCTACTGGCATGAAACGATTGGCTGGTTAACCCAACCTGAATTCTGGTAGCTTCCTTATTGGAGGAGAAGTTTCACCAGCTAGATAACTCGTGAATGTCCGTATGGACTTACCTGGGCCTCTTACAGTAAGCCACGTAGCCCGCACGCTTAGCAGTTCCAGAGGTGATGACATGTTGGGAGACCAACCCTCCTACTCTCTGAGCTGGTTTCCGTAATTACGGATAAAGCCAACTCTGACACTCTTACAAGATTGACCATGCGAGCATACGCGCTGGCTAGATCCGAAAATAAGAACGAAACGTTACGGCCTCTAGGCTACTGGCATGAGACTTCCAAGTTGTGGGTTCGCTCTGGTAGCTTACTTGTTGTAACTGTAGTTTCAGCAGTGAGATAAGACTGTCGAATCACCGAACTTTGTGAGTGATGGAACAGTGAGTGCACCTGTGTATTGAGCTCACACTTGTGCACTATAATATCTTCGGCTGATCTCTGTTGAGATTGGCCGCCGTGGTCGAAATGGGCCAGGAGGACTATTATTACATTATTAGCAGTTCCAGAGGTGATGACGTGCTGAGGGACCAGTGCTTCTGGCATCAGGCATTAGGCTACCCAGGCCAAGCTATACCCAAGCTAAAGATCCGTTCTGGAACTTCCTTATTGGAACAGGGATTTCAGCAGCGAGATAACTCTCTTTTAATGCCCATAAGTACTTGTTAATGCCTGTATTGACTCACCTGGGCCTCATAGGGTAATCCTCTCAGCCGAACACAGTCCTTGGCAGTTCCAGAGGTGATAACATGTTGAGGGACCAGGGCCACTGGCATGAGACCTTCGGTTGGTGCAGTAGCTGTGGATGGCGTGCTGGCGGTGCTGGTTCGAGTCTCTAGCGAGCGGTTTAACACCTGCGAAGAAATTTTGTTGTTTGACATGCCATTAAATGAAAGCGAACTAAGCTAGATAGCTATAGGTATTTAGCGCATGTACAAATATTATTATTATTCAGTTAATTATTTGTCAGTACAAAGCTGGAGATATTTGTGCGACTACCAGTGTAGTTGGTTCATCACAATGTAGGTACCTACTTTAGCCTGTCAGCTTTAAAATCAAGTGTAAACTTCAATCCATGGTTTATGAAGTTCTGATTTTAACATCTTAATTCACTTCAAATTCAAGGCTAGAAAGTAGGTAGGTACCTACTAACAAGCCTAGTTATTGTTCTCCGGGCTATAATCAAAGGCAAGTGGTAATAGAATTTTACTACTTATTCCCCGATAACATTGTTATTATTTCCAACAGATGTAACTCGAAAAGAACTCGAACAAATCGAAAACGCGTAAATAACTTCACACTTATTCATGGCTGTTGGAAATAAACATAGGACTGTAATGTCCAATTTTTTCGTACCAAAACATTACTTGACACAACTCAAAACTTAAATTCAATTTAGTCGCAAAACTTATTGCAAAAATGCAGATTGAAGCTTTTCTTATTTTTCTTACCATCTTTCATGGACTTCTATTCGATTTATCGATTCGAATATCGATATATATTCGATTGTCTCACTACGTGCTTACAGAACAACTTCGAAATTATACCGTATCTAGGTAGACATCGTTGAATAATCTTTTGTCTTTGAATAAAAATAAATAGAGTCAAAACGGTCCTAAATACAGCGCGCCTATCAGCTTCTGATGCCTGGAGAGTGCCTTGGGATCGTCTTGTAGCACAAATAGCACAAAGCCATCACCAGTTCCTAACAATTTTAAAACATATTCTGTCTCTGTCTCACCTGCTGCACCTCCGCCGTGGTAGAGCGGAACAGCTCTATATAGCGCGCCCCTATCAGCTTCCGATGCCGGGACAGTGCCTTGGGAGCGTCATCTTCTTTAGCAAATAGCACGAAAGCGTCGCCAGTGGCTCGACCGTCCGCTCGCCGAACGAATAACACGCCTTCAGCTCCGTCCAATACTTGTACCGGGTCGTCGCCCGTTGAGAAAAAGTCCAGCTGGAAGGGAGAATATAAATTGAAATTTTGGCTGGGAAACAACTTTTATTTTTTGACATCAAAAAAAATTTAATTCTAACCGTAAATGTACAGGGCGCATGCGGGGAAGTGACCGCGGGGCGTGTTGCATACGCCGCCGCGACGCGGTTCGGTTCGAGTGTGCGCTGTTCATTGCGGAGTGTGCCATTTAGAGGCTTTTTATGAAAGAACTAGTAAAAAAATGTATCATGTTTCGTTGGAAAAAAGTTAAGTTTTAACGGACAGAAGACATTTCTGTAAACTTCATCAATTTTTTTTTCCAAACTTTAACCATCAATACCTCAGTAAACGTTAACTTCCCAGGTATGGTGTAAAGGAAAAAAATGATTGTAACAATTGGTAGAATATTTGGTATTCGGCTTCGGTAAGGTTTTTTTACACCCTGTATGTATTTCACAGGTTATGTATCAAAATTGAGCGAATGTGTTTCAAATTGATAAGATCTTCTTTCTCTTATTTCTTCAAGATATGAGGCTCCGGCTCAGGAGCGGCAACAGTATTCTCCTGGTGTGGCCTGAGTCAAGCTACGACTCGCGAGACTTCGCTGGATGCGGGAAGCGCAGGACCGATGGCGGTGGAGTTCCTTAGAGGAGGCTTATGCGCAGCAGCGGGCATCAAACGGCTGATAAGATTATGATGAAACGACGGTAGTAAGAGACTCACAACTTGCTGCGGCTGCGCGTCATACGGCAGGCCACGCATCCTGACAATGACCTGCGCGCCGCGCGACAGGAAGGCGGCCGCCTCACACGTTGCGCCGCCCGCCACCGAGAGGAAGTCTTCGCCGCTCGCCCGGTACACCTGGTGGTTAGGGAGAAAATACGGATAAAATTGGCATTGGTTAAAGTTGTAGGTATCTTAATAGTCCTCCTGGCCGATTTCGACCAAGGCGGCCAATCTCAACAGAGATCAGCCAACTACGCAGGAGATATTATGGTGCACAAGTGTAAGCGCAATACATAGGTGCACTCACTGTTCCATCACTCTCAAAGTTCGGTGAGACGGCAATCCGACATGACCGGAGAGAGATCAGGCGCAGGACCAACGACTTAGCGTGCTTTCCGAGGCACGGGGTGTAACACCGCCAACTTCCCGACTCAGAGCTGTTTTTGAGAAATGTACGATAGAAAATCTCATACACAATTTTGGCTCGACTTGGGATTCGAACCCAAGACTTCTCTGATGTAAGGCAGTGTAGGTATCTTACCGCAATATTGATGATGCAGCCTAAACAGCACTTAAAGAAATTCGGACGGATGAGTAGGTGTCACAGTAGCTCAATTGGTTAGACCAAACGCCCGGCTTGTGAGAGGTTCGGGTTCAAGTTCCGCCTGTGACGTCCGATTTAAATTTAAGCGTGTTTAAATTCACATTGTGAAAGGCATTTTGCATGGTTAATGTTAAAAAAATTAAATTCCTTAAAATTTATGGCATATGTCATGTTATTTTTACCGAATTCATATCTCGCGATCATCACGTTTTTTCTAATCATGAAAATACGGTTTATTGCACATTTCGATTGACGTCATCATCATCCTGCTCTTCTTTGCACCTTCTGTTTAGTTAACAACGTGTCGATATTTGGATGTGGCGGAGACACTTGAGGTTAGGTAAATCCTCAATTGCTTAATAGAACTTTGGTATAGTTTTGACGCCGCGTGTTTCTAAAAGTATGTACTTATTCGTGATGCGTAGAGAGTAAGAACGGAATAGAAGAATACAAAGGACTACAAATTATGATCAATAGTATTGCAAAGCAAGTGAGATGGATTTATGAAATTAAACTACCAAGACACGGCTGCAGAACCAGTCATCATCCAAAATCCATCTAATTTAATTAATATATCCTTCTTGGCAGTCGGGAAAAAGAGCTGGCCTAATGGTACGTAGTGTGAAGGTATGTCCGCAAAATCCCGGTAACAGTCGATCGTTCGGTACGATTCGATTTGTGCTTGTCTACAATTTACTAGAATTTACTAGTAAACTAAGATAGATGTATGATTTATTATCAATCAGGTACGTACCTCGATGTACCGCGGGCCGATGTGGTGTTTGTGCCGCTTGAGCGCCATGTCGCGGTGCTCCTGCGAAATGAAGCGCACCAGGGCCTCGCCGTTTCGACGCCCCTGAGGCGATAGACACAGCGCTACTCCGCCCCTGGAGACAAGAAAATGCTAAGTCAGAAATGTACTAGGTTACCAGCATGACTGCCTCGTTGGTGTTGTGGCAAAGTTTCTGCCTTACATCCGAGAGGTCCTGGGTTCGAATCCCAGGTCGAGCCAAAATTGTTACTGAGATTTTCTGTCATTAATTTCTCAAAAACAGCTCGGAGTTCGGAAGTTGGCGGTGTTACACCCCCGTGCCTCGGAAAGCACGTTAAGCCATTGATCCTGCGCCTGATCTCTCTCCGGTCATGTCGGATTACAACCCTCTCTCCGAACTTTGAGAGGGATGGAACAGTAAGTGCACCTGTGTATTGCGCTCACACTTGTTCACTATAATATCTCCTGCGTAGTTGGCTGATCGCTGTTGAGATTGGCCGCCGTGGTCGAAATCGGCAAGGAGGACTATTACTATTATTACCAGGATTACATGGGAGCGGGGGGCACGTTTTTACAGGGGTAAGAAGTTACACGCGTTTTTTACCGGGATTTTAAACTCTTTGATGGACATAATTGGACTCATTTGTTTTCTTATAACATCGTGCATTAGATAAAAACACTCAGTGACCCGCCAAGCGCTAAGCTGCTAGGTTATGTGTGTGTGTCTCGATTTCAACCAAGTAAGTAAAAAAATCCTTTACGAAATTTTTGATTCCTGATGACTATATTTTTTATTTTGTCAAAATTTTTAACCTTGAACGTTCATAATATATCTACCTTTTATTTACAATATTGTTTTATTCTACTATCGATATCCATTTATAATGACTTCAATATATATCAAAAAACGTGCCATGGGGCAAGTAGTTACAATTGTTTGGGGTAAGTTGTTACATGTAACAACTTACCCCAAAAATATTACCATATCTGGTATCGTACCGTTCGTTTTCTTATTTTAGAAATTCTACATATTCTTTGTTTTTTCCAGAATGAGAAATTATAAAAGAAAAACAGAAAGAGGTAGAACTAGTAAAGAAGTTTATGAATCTGCTGCACCAGAAGTACTGCAGAATAAAACGAGCATTCGTAAAGCAAGCGAGATGTTTAATTTGTGTCCGATGTCCTTATCCAGGTATGTCAGAAAAACCAAAAACAACGAAAGTTGTTCATTGGGTTACGTTAAACCTAGATTGGTATTCTCAGAAGAAACAGAACACAAATTAGCTTCTTATCTAATCAAAAGTTCAGAAATATATTTTGGTTTACTACCAACAGAAGTACGCAAACTAGCTTATCAATGTGCTCTACAACTCGACTTAAAAAATATTCCCCCCAGCTGGCATAAAAATAATATGGCTGGGCCGGACTGGTTTAAAAGTTTTATGGATAGAAATCCTCAACTATCTCTACGAACACCAGAAGCTACATCTTTGAGTAGAGCAACATCGTTCAACAAAACCAACGTTAAAGATTTTTTTGACAAACTGCAAGGCTTGTTCCAAAGATATGAATTCACTGCTACAAGAATATGGAACGTTGACGAAACAGGTTGTTATTTGCAGACTAAGTCTGTGTTTTTATATAAGATTTAAAAATGTTCCTGCCAAAGTGATTTTCTACAAAAAAAAACTTAAATAATTACCATAATAGATATTATAATTACTCATAAATGTTAGAAGACTATATAAAGTGATCTCTATTGTTTATATCGTTTTGAAATACCAATAAAGAAATATGTATCACTGATGATTTTGTTTATTTATCTACCGTAACATCGTGCCCCGATGATGTAACAACTAGCCCCAATTCCGGGGTAAGATGTTACAATCTACTTGTTTAGTTAAATTCTCCATTGTGAAAAAATAACATAAATTTTAATAATTTTTCAGTCATATTTTAATAGCTAAATAGACATACTAATATTACAAGTAATCAAATGTATAATTTATTTGATAGCTTTTGTCATATTAACAACTATCTGAAAATTGTAATAACGTGCCCCCCGCTCCCCTAGAGTCCAAACGGAATCCCATGTCATGCCGTGATACGCAGAGGGTACGCCGCAGGTTTTTTGGTGGGTATGTATATTTGTCCAAGAGAGTCCCAAATAACCTTTGCGTATGTGTATATGTATGCGCAAAAGTACACAAATGTATATTAGCCGATGAAGTCAATAGTCAGTAGCAATTAATTTTCTGGAGCATAACCACACCAAGTGCTGCCGTATTGGGTTGCGCACTGAAATGTGGTCGTTGGTGACAGTGGTGTGCTGGTGACGCTAGCTCATACTAAACTATTATTACATTACGCAAAAAAGACGAACGGTTTGTTTCTCTTGTGCACGTAGGAATACTTTGAAATATGTCTGAATCTTTGTTTAGTAGGCATACGCTTACATTGATAACCTCCGAACTCCAGAAAATAAATCCCCAGAACTTTTAGCTCGACCTGGGATCCCAGTACCTCGGACTGGGCCTGGATTCCCGGATAATGTGCTTGTTCCCTTAACTAGTAAATAGCAACGACAATAGCTACATGAACTTATTACTCACTTGGCAACATTGAGTCTACGGAACACCTTGGCCATGTTCTGGTCCGAAGACTGCCACGGCGGCCTCCGAGCGCGCACGATGCAGTTGCTGTCTATTCCATCATCTTTTGAGCAGACTAAGTATAGACTATAGGAAATATTAACTTACTTGGCAACATTGAGACCCCGGAAGAACTTGGCGATGTCCTGGTCCGAAGGCTGCCACGGCGGCCTCTGAGCGCGCACGATGCAGTTGCTGTCTATTTCATCGATTTTTGAGCAGACTAAGTATAGACTAACAAACTATAGGAAATGATAACTCACATGGCAACATTGAGTCCCCGAAAGACCTTCCTGGTAAGAAGACTGCCACGGCAGCCCCCGAGCGCGTAGGTACGAAGCAGTTGCCGTCTTTTGAGCAGACTAAGTGTAGACTAACAAACTATAGGAAATATTAACTCACTTGGCAACATTGAGTCCCCGGAAGAACTTGGCGATGTCCTGGTCCGAAGACTGCCACGGCGGCCTCCAAGTGCGCACGATGCAATTGCTATGTATTTCATCGTCTCTTAAGTAGACTAAGTATATACTAACAAACTATAGGAAATATTAACTCACTTGGCAACATTGAGTCCCCGGAAGAACTTGGCGATGTCCTGGTCCGAAGACTGCCACGGCGGCCTCCAAGTGCGCACGATGCAATTGCTATGTATTTCATCGTCTCTTAAGTAGACTAAGTATATACTAACAAACTATAGGAAATATTAACTCACTTGGCAACATTGAGTCCCCGGAAGAACTTGGCGATGTCCTGGTCCGAAGACTGCCACGGCAGCCCCCGAGCGCGTACGATGCAGTTGCCGTCTATTTCATCGTCTTTTGAGCTAGAACAATGAAGAAAGAACTTCAATATATGGTAGCTGGGTGATAAAAGTTCTATTAGAGTCAAATCTCAGGTAGGACTAACACCAAGAAAGTCTTGGAGATCTTTATTTTAGGCAAATTATACCTTAAAACTAAGGGCCTCTACAGCACCAACAATTTCACAAGTTCACAATTTTAAGCGTTGTTCATCCGTAATAAGTAATATAGTTATAAATGTCTCTACAGCACCGACAACTTCACAAGTTCATAATTTTATGCCGGTAGGACCAACCTAAAAACTGAACTCAAAAGTTTAATAAAAAAAAAAGTTTCCTTCCTTGTCAGTTTACTATAAATCAATCATTGTCAATTTGCTTTGTTAAGTCGATATTAATGTCGATTGAAGTTAAAGCAGAATGAAACAGCCGATTCTTGTAACTACAACTAGTGTAGTAGTGTAGAGCCTTTACCTATTTAGATAGGATAAACAAATGATTCACTAATATATAGGGTCACCTCGAATTAAGCGCAAATATTTTAAGGGTAGATTCTATGCATTAAGTTAAAAAAATAATCTTAATAAAAAAATGGTGTAAATACGCTAGTTTTTGTGATAAACGATTTTATTGAAACGCAAAAAAAGTGTGCGCGGAGCCTGCGCTGAATACGGTTACGTTGCGTGCGAGAGGGACAGAAAACCCGGACAATGAGGAGGCGGCGCGTGGGCGCGTACTCCGGCGGGAAGCAGCTGACCGCATGACTGCGGTCAACAAAGTCAGTCCAGTCGCTGCAAGACCTTTCGCAGCGTGATATAGCCGAAAAAATCTGATTCCGATTGATAATTGCATTCGATCGAAGTGACGTTTAAAATAATTGATCTTCAATTTCAAACCAATGCATCATAAAAGTTATGCGATACTAAGGAATACCTACTCGATTGTGTAAAAACATACGATTATGCTATGATAGTTTTTGTGCCGACCCCCAATGTGTGAAAGTAATAGTGAAGTAAGTAACATAAACACTTGTGATATGGAAATCAGAAACTCCGACGGTACCACAACAGTAACTCAGAGACTCAAGTCAATAACGAAAAACTAGTTCCGATATTGACCCGACCGGGAATCAAAGCCTGGATCTCAGGACCTCGGACACGGTGAAAAATTAAAAACTAGCGTCTTAACCACTCGCCCATGGAGATCGCTCGGAGATCTAAAACTTACTTGTGTTAAGGAAATCAGAAACAACGGCGGTACCACAACACCCAGATCTAAGTTAATTACGAAAAACTAATTTCGAAAAAGCACTTAATTAAAATAAAACACGATATTGACCGAAAATTGACCGAAAATTGAACCCGGGGACTCAGAAATGACGACCTTAAAAACGGCGTCTAACCACTCGGCCACGGAGATCGTCTAAAGCTACTTAGGTACTTGTGATATGGAAATCAGAAACAACGGCGGTACAACAACACCCAGACCTAAGTTAATTACGAAAATCTAATTTCGAAAAATCACTTAATTAAAATAAAACACGATATTGGCCTGACCGAAAATTGAACCCGGGGCCTCAGAAATGACGACCTTGAAAACGGCGTTTTAACCACCCGGCCACGGAGGTCGTCTAAAGCTTCTTAACTTACATTTCGAATAAACTTAGGGTGCATTTCCACTGCACCAAAGAAAATCGTTCTCTTATATCTTAGGTAGGTATCTTGCCCTTATTTAAATTCATTTTGTACTTACCTATACCCTGGTTTAAAATAACACAATTGTGTTAGGGCATACCTAACACAGTTTGCCAGTTTCAGTGCCTACCATACTAAACCACATACGCACGTACGTACCTAGGTGAATGTTAATCATTTCGATTAAACTGAAGCTGAAATCCAGTCAATATTATTTACAACGCCTTTTAATTCCTTCTTTTAAACAATATTAGGGCGCAAATCAACTGTACCTAACAAATTTAATCATTCCTATAACCTCACCTTTATTTAAAATCAAAACAAACTTTGACGTGCCGCCTAGCCTAAAACTAATCTTTGATGTGCCGCCTAGCCTAAATCAAAAAATCGTTGATCGTGCCGCCTAGTCTAAGGGATTGTAAATCAAATAATTAAGGTTTCACTGATTAATTTACATAATACTGATATTATGCAAAAGAACATCCTCAATGGGCATAGGCATAACAAATTATTTATGTAATTGTTGGGTGTTATGCGTATTTACATTATGAAGTGCCAACTAAGGTAGACGGTCCTCAAAATGGCATTTCATTATTAATAATTTCTAGTAAAATACTTTTAATAATGAAATGGAAACTTATCACTACGTTAAGTTAATCGATTTATTATTCAATATCCTTAGGTATCGTTTGACAAAAGTAAAAACCATTTGAAAAGTAATAAACAAAAAGTTGGGTGGTAAAAATGTGCATTAGCGACATAAGTGTAGCTCTAGGCTCCTTGCCTAAACCTATTGTTTACAATTCGTTTGATCGGCGGTGCGACAAAGCGCCGCGCAAGTCCTCAAAGGCGCCGACTGCAAAGAGCGCGCGTGCCGCGTAGGGATGCCCGATCTTTTGCTTTGAATCGATCTTTTAAATCGAAATGGATCGTAACCCTGTGAATCGATTCACGCTTACGCAGTGTTTAATCATTACTTAATTCGAATTTTATACTACTTCTTCGTTCGGAATCTACGAAAATTAAGTGAATACGTAAATGATTCCTTTGCAATAACAATAAGTTGTAGTGTTTGAGGTTATGGGCTTTAAAACTTAATATTTACAGATTCCAACTCAACTAAAATGATAAGTTTATTCCGAATTTAAACAAAATGATACGTTTATTTTCATACGATACGATGTCCAGGCATACGATTCGATCTTAGCATCCCGTTGAATCGATTCAAAAAATCGGCAGATCGTATTGCCGTGAATCGATCTTCAAACAAATCGATTCAGATCGGGCATCCCTAGTGCCGCGCAATTGTAAGTGAGTTATGTATGTTATGATGTGAGTTAGTCGGCCAAGCAAAATCATTTCGTTGAGATGTGCGTGCGCGCGGCGCGTAGCTAAAATGCCGTATCGGTTTTCGACCAGGAGTACCTCAATATGGCTTTATGCTATCATGACGCAGGGGATGTTTTGTTGCGGGCGCAGCAGCTGTACGCTGAGCGGTATGGTCGCGCAATCAACCAGCGCACCATTCTTGGCTTGGCTGTGCAGCGCCATCGAGAGAGTAGGAGCTTCTGTCCACGTCAAGGCACGGGCCGACAGCGCTACCCAGCGCGGCTCAAGGACGACGTCATGCCTACGGGTCGGGCGTACCTGGACGAGGCGTTTCAAGGTCGGTGGATCGGGCGCGGTAGCGTTATTCGCTGGCCGCTACGTTCACCTGACCTGACGCCTTTGGATTTCCATGTGTGTGGTAGGGCCAAAGACCTAGTTTATGGCAACGACGGCCATACAATTCAAACTGTTAGTGAATTATTGTGTGTGATTGTGAGTGCGTTTGACGTGATGTCCAGGGAGGTTTAAGTGCTCAGTGCAGTTCGGAGGCATTGCCTTGATCGTGCCAGACTATGTGTGCGTCATCAGGGAGTTCATGTACAATACAACACTTAATGTACATAAATGTTTTGTGTGTAAATAGGGACTGGTAAGACTGTAAATATCAATGAATTAAGACTTTTAAACACGCCAAGTTATCACAAAATGTATCAGCCATTATTGTTAAGATAATAATTTAATTAACTGTTTTGTGATAGTTATTTTATGTTTTAACTTGTCAGTCCAAAGCCTGAGAAAGTGTGAATTTGTTGTGTATTTTTATTAATAAAAATAAAATAAAATTGAAACAGAGTTGTCATTTATTCCCGAAATTCCTGTTAGTTTGTGGGTAAGTATTAACTGAAATAGCTACGTTAAGTTATTTAACACATGTAGATAGGGTTTTCTTTTACCTAAGTTAGTCAGTTCAGTCTTGGCGTAGGTTAGGTTAGGTGTTAGGTTGTGCGCTTACAGCGCCTTGTTGTTTTAATCTTTTGCCTGATAGATAATAGATTCATTACCTAAAATTAACGTACCTAGATAAACATTCACTGAAACACGTATCTACGTAACACGTATCTTCCTAGCAGCCTCATCTCGCAAAATGAGCTTGTTTGTGTGCTGTGAATGAAAGTTGGAGGAGGCGTGGCAGCAGCTGTCATTTTGCTACTTTATGAATTACTTGAGGGAAGAATAAGACCGATAGAAATTAATTTTGCGAATGAAATGTGGTAGAAGAGGCGTGGCTTAAGGGAAAGAGTAAGACTGATAGATATTAATGAAATGATAGAGATAGGTAGTGTAAGGACCATCACACATTAATTACATTTATTTTGTTAGGAAAAATCAAATAAAAAACTAGCGTATATACACCATTTTTTTATTAAGATTATTTATTTGAATTAATGCATAGAAGCTACCCTTAAAATATTTGCGCTTAATTCGAGGTGACCTTATATACTCGTAGTATACTCGTATTAGGTAGGTAGTTATTTTAAATTCAAAAATCAAGATGTAAAAACAAATAAAGTTTCCGCATTCTTATCACCAAAAACAAGAACAGTTCATAATTGTGTTCCAATATTTTCCATGGTATGTAATGTAATGACAAAAACAGCTGATAACTCATGTTATACAACAGACTTTAGACTTTAAACACCATATTTAATGGGGTCATGGAGATAATTGATAATCCAGATCTATTCTCGTGTTTTTTTCGGTCAACTTTTGGTATCATTAAGTGTTGTTTTCTGTCTCTGAACAAAAAGAAACAATGGGAAGAAATTCTAATTTACACCTTGACATTTTAGTAATATGCTGACCGTCGGTCACGTATGGTAAGTTAATCAGTTCAGCTAAGTAGATAAGATTAAGAAACTCGATAGCCTAATTTAAAAATATTATTACCTACACAAAAAAAACTGACTATGTCATTCATTATACTGATAATCGGTTGATTTATTATAATTGATAAGAATAATATTCATCCGGCAATTATTACTCAAATAGACAGCCAAAACAGTGGTTACATATACATATTGGTAATAAATAAATAGAAACATATAAAAATTGATTAGTGCAGTGGTTGCCAAACTTTATTTGAACCAGAAATGATTTTTTTTCAGCGATCTCCTAGCTAAATTAATCGTCTTGTATTAAAAACTTTGCATTAAATAAATAAATCATTAAATATTAAAAGACATACCCTTAGTGATAACACCGCCTGAATTGTAACTTCGTCTTTCTGTGTGAGTTTGTTGATTTACATATTTTATGTGATGTGCGTGCAATAAAGAGTTTTGTATCTACCTAATACTCAACCTTACATGAGCAAACCTGTGGAACGCTGGTAGACAGTACTAAGATAGAGGCAACCAGATAATAGTCCAGAAGACACCACCAATCGTTAACATACTTTTTCATTTCTCATACTCGGAAAGTAGTGTTTGTTTGATCAGAGCAGCGGGTCTAAAACGATGCTTCCCTCCCTTAGGCGGGAAAGACTCATAGTAATTGCTTCCCTCCCTAGGGCGGGAATGAATTTTAAAAATAGAACTAAAATTGGTTATTTAGTCGGCTATAATTTTTTTACATAATTAAGAAAAATATCGATTAAAAAAAATGCTGCGGTCTTGTGAGTGTATACGGCCACTGTGAATAGGCTTGTTTCCACTATGAAAGAAATATTCAAAAACTGATTTTCTCTAAAATAATTCATAATTTCAGATGCCTTTACACTAATATTTTTCTGCAGTTCGTATTATTTGATTTTTAATTGGAATTCTAATGATAATTAGTCACTCAGTCGGCATTGCACGCGATGACGTCAAAGTGTGTTATTCCCATACAAACTCTATGAAGAAAAGCGTTTTGACAGTTGATAAAAAGTACGTCAACGATTGGTGGTGTCAACTACCGTATTAAAAAAAATACCTATTAAAGTGGGATGGCCCGCGGCGGTGACGCGGGCGGTGTGTTCCATATTTGAAATTTAAATTAAAAAAGACTATTAAATAGGTACGACTCATGTTATTACTATCAATAAATATTTTAGAAAAACTACTATTTTTTACTTTCCTTATATTTGAAATGAAAAGTAGAGTGTTTAACACGGGTGAAAGTCATCAATTCCCACTCGGACTCTAGCCGCATGGGCTAAATACCTCGTATGGGAATTGATTTCTTTCCACCCTTGTATAACAATCTACTATTTATCATCTATCTGGAAATACTCTAAAGCAGGGTACTCACCTAGCCGTGTAGCATGTAACGTATCTGATACTGTATCAACCTTCAAGTGGGTACGGCTCGTCCACAGTCACAGCGTATCCAGCTACGAGCTCCCGGATCCGCAGTGCTCGTGACGACATCACGCTGACAACATGTCTCAACAAATGGTGGCTAGTGCAGCGTTCATATTAATGTACAATATTATCGAAAATTATAAAAGCCCACGTCGATTCTGGCAAAGTGGAATATTCAAAATTGTCCAATGTTTTCCCAAGCATCCACTTTTAGATTTTTATTATAATAATTTTTATTTTTAGGGTCCCACAATACCGGAGTATTTTGATAAAGTTCAATTAAGTTTAAAACTTTTTCATCTGTCCACTCCATGATGAAGACGTTCGTTTGGAGCTCGCGCCTACGTACTCACTACACAAGCGGTCGTGTCGCCGTCCACGCGCACACTGCGAGCCGCCTTTGTGTTCGCAGTGATACCGCCACTAGGCGGGTCACTGCGAGCTTACTGCGTTCCACGCGCGAGCGGCTCGCAGCAAGCTCGTGTCTACGTACTCAGTTGATACAGTATCAGATACGTTACATGCTACACGGCTAGGTGAGTACCCTGCTTAACCGTGACGTTACGTTACAGTAGTTATCGGAAATCGAAGAAATCAATTGACTGAACATTTATTGAATTTTGTGTAATTATAAATACGTTTCTATAGTTTGGAAATATATTCATTTAATTTAATTTATAGAGGTTATGTTTCTTATACACCATGGTCTTGAAAATATTTACGATAGGTGTCATCATACATATTGGAGAAAGGTATAATACTGAATCAGTCAATCTCGTAATAATTAAGATTATTTTCAGAAAAGTCAAACATAACTCGTAATGGATTGCAATGCAGCATTGCATTACCTAAGCTTGTGAGTGGTTTGACCCAAAAGATCATGCATCATAAAACTCAGTTTCTGTAAACATGATTTCAAGATAAGCGTGATTATAAGTAATACGAGTAAATAGCACGTTTACCACCAATGTTCATTGACAACTTTTGTCCTATTTGTACGTCAACTGTCATAGTTCATGCTGTTACTGAGCGATTTCAAAAAACCCCGACACGAGCCAGAAAAAAAGCTGGCAAGCTGCTACGGTTGGACGGATTTTGATGGATTTCGAATAAAACCAATCGTAATCGTCGGGGTTTTCGTTTAAAAAAAAAACTTGTTTAAGTAAAGCGCGAATCTCAAGACCGAACTCGACGGAGGACTATCGTAGGTTTGGTAGTATAAATTTTCTACTTTACGATCAGGAACTCTATTGCAAACTTGCGTACAGCACACTGGTAGCCATCTAATCTCAAAAAAAAAAATAGTAAGATTTTAAGGTCAGTTTTTAGTCTGTTGACCAGATAGCAAAATGGCGACGGGGCCCAGTCCCTCTATATCTAGTCTATCTACTTCTGCCATTCACAGACTTTGACTAGCAAAGACAAGGAGAATTTTTTTTTCGAAACAAAATTTAAAGCATTTGTTAAACTAGCAAAAAACGTAGGCCACATTGCTTTTTGAGTGCTAAGAACGGCTCACCATTTTCTACATTAATAACTTACGTACTGAATGTCAATGGTGAGTTTATTTCTCCAATAAGTGGGCAGAAACGTAGTGTGAGCGAGCTCTTTATCGGAAACACACGTTATCGTGTCGTAAAAAATAATAGTTTCTCTTGCCAAGAATACGCACGAGTTATGGAGTAAAAACTTGAATGTTAGAAATCAAAGAGTAACAAACGAATCTCTAAAGATAAGACTACGATAGAACGGAACAAAATATTTGGAATAAAGTGCCCTATTGCGCTTTGTGTTGCTTGCCGATCGAAAACGCACTAAAGTATCTGTAGGAATAAAAGTAACTGTTCTGTGTAATGTTTTACGTGTGTGTGTAATGTCTTAGTGATATTATCCATTGATTAATATATGTATTTTTTTCTATCTTTCTTTGAAATCGGTCTATCCGTTCGGAAGCTACGATGCCACAGACAAGCGCACACAAAACCACAAGAGTCAAACTCATAACCCCTCTTTATCATCGGGGGTTAAAAATTAAACAAAATTATAAATAGCAGCACTGCTGTTCAACGACTATCAGCCTGTATTTAAGCCATGTCTCAAAAGACAACTTGCATTGTTCAAAATGTTATGCTTTGCCCATCCATAATGGACATTGTACCGGTGGGATCATTCGCATGCTAACACATTGTATATTTTCTTTCATTGACCGCCGAAAGACACCGATTAAATATTGAGTCACATCGAATATAGGTAGTTAATATAGGTATAGGAACCCGCCTCGTCCCCGACTCAGACATGGCACCGGAGAGCACCGTCAGGTTTTTAGTGGGTAGGCGGGTTCTCTCTCTCTGAGGCCTGGAGTCCCACATAACCCCCAGCTGCCCCGCGGCTGGCGGGTATGCTTAACAGCATTTCCCTGACGATGAAAAGAAAAAAAACTAAAAGGTGGTTAGATATAGACCGCAGAGTCAGCACGCCGAAGTGGCGCAGGGCTGGCCACGTGTGTCAAAGGACCAATGGCCGATGGAGCAGACGGGTCCTTGAATCGCGTGTCGAGCAACGTAGGGCGACCCGTGGGCAGATAGTCCGACGACCTAGTGAAGGTCGCTGGTCGGGTCTGGATGCGGAAGATATCCGAACGGTGTGGCGCACCCTGGGAGACACCTACGTCCGGTAGAGGACGGATATTGGTTGATACAATGACTAAAGGACAAAATAAGACTGCCTCGTTGGTGTAGTGGCAAATTTTCTGCCTTACATCCGAGAGGTCGAGCCAAAAAATGTTTCTGTGATTCTCTGTCATGAATTTCTCAAAAACAGCTCTGAGTCGGGAAGTTGGCGGTGTTACACCCCCGTGCCTCGTAAAGCAGGTTGGTCCTGCGCCTGTTTTCTCTGCGGTCATGTCGGATTGCCGTCTCACCGAACTTTGAGAGTGATGGAACAGTGAGTGCACCTGTGTATTGCGCTCACACTTGCGCACTATAATATATCCTGCGTAGTTAGCTGATCTCTGTTGAGATTGGCTGCCGTGGTCGAAATCGGCCAGGAGGACTATTATCAAAGGACCAAATAACGACTTGCAATAACGAAGCTATAACTAAAACAGAATCAGAATCAAAAATATTTATTGTCCCTTCACAAAATGGCCACATATGAATTAATTTGAAATCGTAAAAAAAGAAAACATAATGCAAGTTGTTGTAAAGATAGTGAGGGCTGGCCCCTGAAATAGGCTTCGGGGAGAAACTTGTGCTACTGGTCACCAGGCCACACCTTTGGACCACATTATACATTGAAACAAGGAACATTTGAAATGAAAGTCGTTAATGACTATTTTTGGCGGTATAATACAATGAGTTCGATGTGGATATAGCTGTATTGAGTTTAAAGAGTTGCTTCAAATGTAATTGGACCAATTTTTTTCAGATTTATCTCAACAGAGATGTAACAAATTACGCAGGATTCGTGCGATTTTAAATTTTGCTTATTACTGCAACAAAAAGTGCACTACTTTGTAAAGTATTATGTCGACTAAGTTATACGTCATTTAGTTTCACAAAGAATACGTACTTCGACTTTCCTTGATTCACCTATTGTTTCGAAAATGTACTCTTTACCAAACAATTTAATTGTACGATTTAACTTCCACATGCTTATACAATGTTATTTTTTCCTGAATAAATATTAATTCCACGATACAAATTACGGAATAGTTTTCTTCATTGATAGATAATGCTATTACTAAGGTTGTGTGAAGGACGATGGATATCGATAAACCACTCATAAATATCGACCGGGTAAGTGGATCATTAGTGTCGATATATTTACAAATAATATCATCAATGGACTATTGCTAGTTTAAAATGCACTATGCACTTATTATAAATCGATAAGAAGCTGCAATACGATGACATTGTAAGCATTACAGTTTATGAAAAGTTAGAGAAAAGACCAAGTTCACATGACATGCCAAGGTATTATATAAGCTTATAGGGGACTAAACCAACAGCAATTCCAATTTTATGAAGATATTTCTAACATATACCTATCTACCATTTAATTACCCTAGAAGTAAGATAGGTACCTTAAAAATAGAAATACAATACTAAATACTGAATCGTTAAATGCGTAAAAGCATTATGCATTCACATTTGTCCTTTCGCAACATTCAATAATACGAAAATAAGCAAACTTTTATTAGGCATATTGACGAATGCAATTCCGCTGTTTGAATGCAACGCAAATTTTATTCTTCGATTGATTTTGGACTTTAAGCCACTTAAAATAAAGTGCTTGAATATTTTGTGTTTGTTAGCTACCTACTTTATGCAAATCGCGGTTGTAACAGGAGATTTCAGAATTCCGTTTGGAGTCAGTTTTCAAACTGTCGTAAAAGGAATTAGTTCTGCTTAGCCATAATAATAGGCTGAAAAATGATTACTTTTTGCCAAAGAGAGTTAAAACTTAAAATTTTTGTCACTGAAAGGGACTATGTTTTGACCGCCGACAGATTTCTAATGTTATGTCGCAATGGGGGTGAAGTGCAACTTTCTTATCTAATACGAAACTAAGGGGAATGAAGTCACAAGCGGCCAGTAGTTTGAAATAAATGACTTATACTAAGAATTCTTTTTCTACTAAGATAGCTAGGGTACCGTCCCTGTCACTAACATTCCGAGTGAATGGGATAGCAATAGTCTTCGAGTCTTGAGTTCTTGACATCGGCATGCCTGAAGCATATAGCAGGAGTGGGAGCCTCTAGGTCAGTGTTTCTCAAAGAGTGGGTCGAGACCCTATGGCGTGGCCAAGCTTCTACAGAGCAGTTCTTTTTTTAAACTTTATTACGAGTTTGGAAAAACGTTTTTAAAAAATATGCGACGTAATGACAACTGCCTATTTGTGAAATACTTACTAACTTGAAAAAAGGTGAAGGGTCGGTAGGTCAAATATGTATTTTACTGTGAGGATCGTGTCAAAAATAGTTTGAAAAACACTGCTCTAGGCGAACAGAAGTTAACATGGACACCTTCATACGACAGCAAATATCATGTAGATACCCAACCTAACCTTTTCAACGTCAGAGTAGTCTAATGTAATAATCTTAAAGACTAGTTTGAAAATAGTTAAACACTTTTTTAAGTTCTTCTTCTTATCGTGACGACCTAGGCATAATTATATTCTGGAAGACCAAAACTCATCCACCGACAAAGCAATGTCAGTGGCCTCGTAGAGGTCCTCGCGTGTACAGGTGCACGGCTACGCAGGGAATAAGTTCATATTGGGCTTTTCTTTGAAGTTTCTAAACTATGACTGTAACTACATGAGTTGGTTAATCCTTTAATATATTTTTATCCTGCTTTATGTATGTCGCTTTGGATTGTAAAAACGACGAATATTAGTACAAATTTAAAGTTTTTGATGCAATTTATAAATGTCAATCGATATCCCTATCTATGTACGCATGCTATTAAAAGCAGTATAAATCAGGCACATCTTATCAAACGTTTAAGAATTGATGATAGTATTCCAAATATTAAAAACAATAGTAGATTGTTATGTTATACAAGGGTGGAAAGAAATCAATTCCCATACGAGGTATTTAGACGCACGAGCGAAGCGAGGGCGGCTATAGTCCGAGTGGGAATTGATGACTTTCATCCGTGTTAAACACTCTACTTTTCATTTCAAATATAAGGAAAGTAAAAAATAGTAGTTTTTCTAAAATATTAATTGATAGTATTAACATGAGTCGTACCTATTTAATAGTCTTTTTTAATTTAAATTTCAAATATGGAACACACCGCCCGCGTCACCGTCGCGGGCCAACCCACTTTAATAGGTTTTTTTTTTAATTCACATTGGCTGTATACACTCACAAGACCGCAGCATTTTTTTTTAATCGATATTTTTCTTAATTATGTAAAAAAAAATATAGCCGACTAAATAACCAATTTTAGTTCTATTTTTAAAATTCATTCCCGCCCTAGGGAGGGAAGCAATTACTATGAGTCTTTCCCGCCTAAGGGAGGGAAGCATCGTTTTCGACCCGCTGCTCTGATCAAACAAACACTACTTTCCGAGTATGAGAAATGAAAAATATTATTTGGGTCCGATAACGCGATTAGTTTGGGAATTCGGGCCAATGTGCGACAACATCACTTGTTACTTTCCACACACAAATGAGCCACAGAAAAGTGATCACAGCTTGTCTAAATGATACTTACTAATTATCCTACCAATTTTAAATGTATGATTTCAATCGTTCATGTTGATAGTCTGATCAAATTGACTGGCTTATAATATGTCAAGGCTTAATAACATTGTCTTATTTATTAAAGTCATAAAAGTCATTTATTTTAATAAAATAACCCACAGAGGGCACTTTTACAAGTCCCTAAAAACACACAATATCACAATTTTAAATATCCCAATCCCAATTAAAGTCCCAATTTTGATATTAAAAATATCAAAATTGGGACTTTAATTGGGACAATTTGTGGTCTGGTGCTGAAAAGAAGCTGCACAAAAAAGTATGACAACATTGTCATTGCAATTTTTGTGGCACAAAGGCTGGTAACTTCAGTAGTAGTAGTAACCCATTCACTAGTGCTATCTAGACCTAAAAGTTTCACTAAAGTCTAAACAATCCAACTAGAACCAAGAATCTTCTTATCAGTTAGTGTTAAGAGATGTTCTGATAGGTATAGCTGATGGTACAAACCTTAACTTAAACAAATCCTATCGTTCGTCAATCTGGAAATGAGTCTTCCTACTAATAAGTCTTACTACTTAGGCTTAGAGACATATTTTGATGTTAGATATTTTGAAGGGGTATTCCAGAGACTTCAATTTCATTTCTGGCAATAGAGGACATTGTTTGCGATAGTAGTGTAACAATTTGCCTCTTAGTAACAATTTGATGACATTTTGGACCACACAGTTCAAGAGACACTTGTAATATCATGTGTGCGAACCAGTCGACCCAGTCTTGCTTGATCTCTCTGTCTCTCTCATGTCAAGAGATCAGGGACTGGGTCGAACTGGATATACAAAAGTTTAGTCTCTGGAATGAAAGTAGCACCTTATGCTGTAGTGTCCAATACGCAAGGCCAAGCTATGAACAATCTGACAAGTTTATAACGTCATAATATTTTTGAGTAAGGGTATAAGTTTCTAAGTTATTGACTTGAATAAGAAGAGAAAAATCTTACAAAGTTACGTTTTCCGTCGGACAATGAAACAAACACAGAACTAAGTCCCTAAGCTATCAAGCAAGTTATTTACGACCGTTTGTGTTTCTGACACCTTATAATTCAAAGGTGCTAAGTAAACTGTTACGCCAGTCACATTCCATACCTATTGTATCGGCATAGCGTCCATCAAAACAGTCGGACCTAAGCAATTATCAACGAAAAGCTATCAGCACTCACCTTGTTATCTTAAGTCGCTGCCGAGGACCGATAAAGACCCAAAAGCGGTTCACAAAACAAACACTAGTCCTGGCTTGAATACACGATAACTTTTTTTTAACACCGAAGAGATGTTACGAAACGGAAAAGATAAGAGAACTTTTTGGATTTCGAACGGCGCGCGATATACGTGTTACCCGCGTGGTGGTTGAAGACGGAGTGAGGTAGTGACGTGCGGTGACACTTCGCCCTGCGCAGGAGTCGATTCGGCATGTATTATGAAGCTTTGGAAGCGATTAGGAAGGTTAGGTGGCGTTCACATGGTACGTATTGCTTTGAAACTGATAATGTTAATAGTTTTTTTTGCGACTAAACCTTTTTGGGTAGGATATCAGTATCTGAAGCATCGCATGTGTTCATAAATCTATAATATAAAAATGAATCGCAAAATGTGTGTTGGTAAGCGCATATCTCAAGAACGCCTGGACCAATTTGGTCAATTCTTTTTTATGATATTCCTCAAAGTAAGGGTTTGGTTCTTACTTCTTACAATTATTTAAAAAAAACAAGGGCAGGTAAAAGTCTACGGGTTCCGCTAGTCTATAATATGAAAATGAATCGCAAAATGTGTTGGTAAACGCATAACTCGATAAAAAAGACTTTTTTTATGATATTCCTTAAAGCACCGGGGAAATAAAGATCATCACAAAGTTATAACATGAATCGACGTAGGCAATATTACTGCCATTTCATTTTTTAACCGGCTGATGTTCACAATAAAAATATTTAGCTATCACCGTGCTGTGATTCAAGCTCTAGCTACTTATGACTTGCAAGTGTTTGGTAGACGTAATCGGAGATAAGTATTTTTTACTAATTCGGGATAGTAAAAATGTTATAAATCTACTAGTGGTATTATCAAATACGTAAAGTAAAGATAACCTTATTAAATACTATTTAATCGCTAGATAATGCTACATTTCGGTGTCGCGAAGCGAGTGAATACCTACTTAGATAAAGCCGAAATAAAGTGCATTTGTTTTTTTTAAATGTCCAAGACAGATGTTTATAAAACTCCGTGTGATCTCCCCCTTACCAGCGACCGCAAGCGACAACAGTTTACTGTGTTTCGTGGTAGCGGCGTTGTTATGTTAGTCAGCACACTCGGTAAGCCACGAAGAGCTCATTCCTTCCGATTTGATTCACGGAAATAAATCCGAATCAATGCGTTCTCATTGCTAGTTTTAATGTGAGAAAGTTTTTGATGTGTTGATAATGAGAATAACACAATCATGGGTGTTAAGAGACAGATAATATTATCGTTAACGAAAGGGCACAACATTTTGTCTGTCGCTGCGACTCGCGACTAACTCCAATCAATCGCTGACAGTCGACAGCAACAGCATGCCGTATGTGTGCCTAGGCCTTTATACCTACATATTGTTAAAGATTCTCAATTTTTGTTAATTACTTATTACGATATCTCTTGACTTTTAGATAACTTATTAATTGACGTTGACAAAATAATACAGACGTGATTTAAATGTGTTTGCAGTACATATTATTATGTTTACTTAGTGACCTCTACTTGTGTCTCTTTGATGCAACCTGCCTACCTAAGTTAATTTTTAGCAATACAAATAGGTAAGTCTTTGTGATTGTGATTCTAACCAACATAAATTATTAGTTATTAACCACAATTTACCTTTCTCATTTAATTTTCACTGCACCCATTGCCTTCTGTCTGCATGACCTTGAGGTTGACTGGCAGAATATGCTTTTAGCATTAAGTCCACCCTTTGTGCATTTCTTGTGCAATAAAGTTTTGAATGATTAGATTAAAAAAAACGAATATTCTCTATCACTGCTTAGTATTAAACAAAGACGCTTCCCGCGTCTGTCCCTATGTCTGTATGTATGTACTTAGATCTTAACAATTACTCAACGGATCTTAATGCAGTTATTTTTAATAGATAGACTGATCCAAGAGGAAGTTTTTTATTATGATTCAACAGCGGGCAGGACAACATCTACAGGGTTCGCTAGTTGTTAATAAATAAGTATAACACAAGGCACTAAATGGGCCTTAGGCAGATTACGTATTGTCGATGAATAGTTTAAAAAACAAATGCAACCAAGTTCCCTTCTTTGCCGACGCAAAAAGTAGTAACGTTTTTGTACAAAGTCCCGATTCCTTTTTTGCTGTGTTATGGTAAGAAGAACTGGGGAACTATTACGATCTAGCTTACCGCTCAATAGAGGAGCTGCTAATCATAATTTAGTTTTTTTTTTAAATAACAACGCTGCCGATTTCACGCTTACGTTTTACAAGCAAAATCATAATAGGTCCCGATCATTGATGATCGATCATTTAGCTGTTACAATTGGTAAGTTACGTTTAAGCAAAACAAAACAAGTTAAGTTGCTACTTAAACTAAGTGTGAATAATCTTGCTTGTAAACTGATAACTTAAACAATGAACATTGATATTGTCAAAGGAGTCGGCAAATATGTTTACAAAAATATTAAGACGAGTCGACAGCGTGCCCAAGCCCCAAATAAGGCTTACGCATTGTAGGAACGCCTGACGGAATATCATTCACGAGAATCTGTGATTTGGCTATTACATTTTTATAAGGCACTCTCAGATGTTTGCATGTGATGTATGGTATGGTGGGTAAGAGAAATGTCGCTTTTTTTGTCGATTGGTTATGTAGGTACTTAAAAAAAAACTTACCAAATTCCAGTTTCTAAAACTAAGTCAATCGTCTCTGGTAACTCTAACCGGAAACCTGTAAAATAAGAAAAAAATCCTAATTTAATATTGTTTTTGTTATGTTGTTAATTTTGGTCTTTTAGTTACAATGATAATAAAAAAAAAATAACAATAAAAAAAATACCAGATAAGACTTTGAGCTTGTGCAAACATCTTTTTTTTTAAATACACTACTCTCACTTAGGTACTTGTTATAAGAAACAAAAATGAGTAGGTCAGGTACAAAAATAAGCATGTTAATTAAGGACAAAGTATTAAATGACTCACCATCAGATATTATCCTTTGTATCACACTAACCATGTCTTTGACTTCTGCAATGTAAAAGTTGTCTCCAGAATAAGGAGGTATACCTAAATCTGTATTGTTATTGTCAAGAAAATCATCGTTAAAAATAAAATCACACACTTGTATTAATAGATCTTGCATGTAATAGATAATTAATATTTTGTACGCCTATAACGGCAAGACATAGTGAAACCATGCTGCCATCTACATCACTATCTGCCAACATGCCACCTGTGTCTATGAAATAAATGATTTGATCTGATTTGATTTGATTCGAAAAAACAAACTCTTTTTGGTGAACAGCGACCGAGCAGTACTGCGTAGGTAGATATTTTACTTGTGAAAATAATTTACAATTGGTCTTAAGCTTATCACAAGCAGGGAAAGCCTTGACTTATTTTTAAATTATAGCTTTATTTACATAGCATGAATAAATACGAATGGTGATTTTGTCAGCGAGAATTGTAGAGAAGCAAATGTTTTTTTTTACGAAATTCAGATTTTTTTTACAGAAAAACATGAGAAATTAAAAAAAATCAAGCGAATAGCTGGTAAATGCTCAATTTAAAAAAAAGTTTTTTTTAGGTTACTTAGGGTGACACGATGACATAAGAAAAACAACAAAAAAATTATAGGTAGGTAATATTAACTCAACTGACAAGGACTTTTCTTAATTTATAATTTTACAGCGAAACATAAAAATACAATGTTTAAGAAGATTGTGGGTACCCGACTTGTAGAGTTCAAGTCAAGTGTCAAATCGTGTTTCACCATACATTTTGGTCAAGGACAAGTACCTACTTACATTTTTAGTACGAAACCACAAGATTGTGATAGATGTAAAAACGTGTTGAGAACATTATCTCGTGTTTTATCGTGGCCGAATGCAATCGGAATCGCATAACGACTTGATAATTTTTAAGTCATTATGCGATTTCGATTGCATTCGGCCTTCACTGATAGAGCTTTATGACATCTCAGTCTTATCTCAAAAGCGAGATACGGTTACAACAATCTGTGGGCGGGTTTTGATCTTAGGTAGGCAGCATGTAGCGGTTAACACTGCAGTATATTATGCGATTGTGATACGGGAGATTTTACAACAATAAGAACCCTGGTATGCTGATCACTGTACAGTAAAAAAACGTCGAGGAAAATTGACCGTTTAATGTCTGGAGAAATAAGTAATTAATAGTAGACTGTCGCCACGTTTGCTCATTTACGACTTGGAATCAAAGATATATTAGCCTGCTACCTAATAATGTATTTTATTTATTTATTCAGAACACATTACATTAGGTACAAGTCTACGTGTAGTAGATCTTTGAAAAAATCTACAGCCCGACATCTTACCTACTTTTTGGATTGCTTCAGGCTAACAGGACAACACATACATGCTTGCTTTAAGAGACAGTAGTAAGTTCAATTACTTGGTGTTTCTATCTGGATTTTCTGAGCTTCCTAACTTTAAGACCTATTTTGATTTTTTATTCAAGCTTACATCTTAATATATGACCCGAATTCCTAAATCAAACATTGGGAGTTACCGTACGTCCATACAATCGCCAACAGTAAAACCTGATTCCACAATTAAACAGACACACACGCACACAAGCTTATTAACGCTGGCTCATACCTATCGCTTGTTCAAACTTGTTGTTACACGATAATTGGGATGATGACACCTATTTTAAATATTGTCAAGAACATGGTGTTTAAAAAACATAGCCCCTATGAAGTTAATACAACCAATATATTTCAAAAAAGCTGTAGAAACCAATTTTTAAACACACAAAACGCAATAAATATTCGGTCAATTGACTCCGATTTCTGACACATGACCGTGACGTCACAATCATTTATTACCATACGAAATCTATGGAGACAGACCGTTTTGACAGATAATAAAAAGTATGTCAACGATTGGTGGTGTCGTTTAGCCAATTGATGTAAAAAAATTGGTTGCCTGTAAAGTCGGTATACGGGCTAATAAAGTTTTACGTGACAACGACTTTGAGTGGTAAAATAATTTTAATGTGAATATTCATTCGTATAACATGAACCGGTGTGTATGCCTATCTCTCTCACTCTCTCTCTCTCGCTCTGTCTCTCTCGCTCTTAGGCGGGTTAACTGTGCTCGAGTGGAAGGGACGCGTGCCTTTCACTTTTTATGTCTGTCTCACTCGCTCTTAGGCGGGCTAACCATGCCCGAGTCGAAGGGACGCGTGCCTCTCACTCGCTCTCATTGTGAGCGCGGAACGTGAGCGGAGCGTAACGCAGTTTCTTGAAGTGTCACCCGGCAAACCAATTTATAAGACGTTGTCACGTCAAAAGGATACAATTGAGCATATCCAGCATACTGGTGGGGTTGTCCGGCGGCGGCGGCGGCGGCTGCGCGCGCGGCGTCACGGCGCGCAGCGTGTACGCGCGCACGTACTCCTTGCGCAGGTCGTGGAAGCGCGCGTAATATGCTGGCAGCGTCAGGTCTTTGCTGCACGCTTCGGGGTGGAGGCATTGTCTGGAAATTGAAATCAGGAATCAGAAATATTTATTCATTTATTCACTTTCATGACTGCCTCGTTGTTGTAGTGGCAAAGTTTCTGCCTTGCATCCGAGAGGTCCTGGGTTCGAATCCCAGGTCGAGCCATTTTTTTTTGAGATTTTATGTCATGAATTTCTCAAAAAACAGCTTGGAGTCGGAAGTTGGCGGTGTTACACCCCCTTGCCTCGGAAAGCACGTTAAGCCGTTGGTTCTGCGCCTGATCTCTCTCCGGTCACGTCGGATTGCCGTCTCACCGAACTTTGAAAGTGATGGAACAGTGAGTGCACCTGTATATTGCGCTCACACTTGCACTATAGAGGTAATATCTCGTGCGTAGTTGGCTGATCCCTGTTGAGATTGGCCGCCATGGTCAAAATCGGCCAGGAGGTCTATTCACTTCCATATCTACAGAATCATGGTACTCATGTCAAATACAGTTTAAAAAGTGCTAATTGAAATTGGGATGAAAATTAGAAAGCAGAGACAGTGAGGTCGTGGAAGCGCGCGTAGTATGTTAGGAGGGTCACCCATCCAAAACATGTCCGCGCCTTAGGTATCTTATACTTTTAGTATCACAACCAAAGCGTAGCCTCCACTGCCTCACAAGCACCTCGATGTTGAAGCTTATTAAGATAATACCTAATAGAGCCTAAATTTTACATTATTCATCCAAATTACTGCCATGATGCAAGTGTGACAAACAAGCCCTAAAAATAAATCCATAACTGTTCTTGCCCACCCACCCAGAACGACCTTGATCAGATAGGCTCAGTAATGGCGTAGTGGTTAGCATAATGTCCCCCAATACTCATTATTCGATACCCGACCTGTGCACTCAACAGCCCGGAGCTAGACCTATTGTTATGTGAATTTTGAGGAAATTGTATCTGTTTGCATTGTCGGGGACGTGTATTTATTTATTTATTTTTATTTTTTTAAACAGTTTACGTACTGGCTTACAGTTGCCCAAAATGTCAGCTTGCTAAATTTATAATAGGCTTGTTTCCACTATGAAAGAAATATTCAAAAACTGATTTTCTCTAAAATAATTCATAATTTCAGATGCCTTTACACTAATATTTTTCTGCAGTTCGTATTATTATAATTAGTCACTCAGTCGGCATTGCACGCGATGACGTCAAAGTGTGTTATTCCCATACAAACTCTATGAAGAAAAGCGTTTTGACAGTTGATAAAAAGTACGTCAACGATTGGTGGTGTCAACTACCGTATTGGTCACATGGTTAAAAAAACAAAATAAATATCACACTTTCGTGTCAATATTACGCAATCAATATTTGACATAAATAAAATATAAATGTAAAAAAGAGATAACAATAGTATTACAACAATAAACAAATTTAACTAAGTTAGTCAGTAAAAGAACTGAAAAAAGAACGGAGCGTACACAGATATCCATCTTTCACGACTCATATTAATGTTCAGATGAGAGCGATGGTCGTATGCCACTTTCCTTTTTGACATTAGTGCAGCTAATATTTGGTTTAAAAGAAGTGGCATACGACCACGGCTATCAACTTAACATTAATATGAATCTTGATTCATACTTTTGAGTAGTCGGGTTTTGGTTTTGGAACCTACTATCAGGTGTCACGACGTATACGTCGTATACTGAGCGAGTACCTTTTTGGCGCAGAAGGGTATGACGACTTAAGCTATCAGCTATTCCAGTAATAGCTTTTACCCTGAGTATTTTTTTTTCTTGAACCATTTTTAACGACAAGCCCTCCACCAACCAATGGTTCTTCCTGCCTTCTTGGCTTACAAACTGAATCTACGGGAGAGCGCGTGGGTACTGCGTGGGCTCCTTTCGTCTACGAGTACGCTGAGTCTTCGCTCCCTACGGCACATTTTTAACGACAATGGGCACAGCACTTTGTTCAATTAGTCATTAGCATAGGGTGTACCTTTTATTTACCATATCCTGACGGAAATGTTGTTTCATCGGGCGATCATGAATTCATGATTAGTGCTACCGATAACTCCTAACCTAACCTATCCCAATGTGACAAAAGCTTCTAATATCCTATTGAAATGCTTATCAAACAGGTCATCTTTTAGACCAAAGTAAAGAATGATTTTAAAAAGGGACTTCAACTTTAGGCACTTTTAAAAGACGAATAAAAAAGGGATGGTAAAAATTTACGGTTACTACACATAGATTAATTAATGTTTGTGGTAGCATTTGGTAAACAGTACCCACATAAAATTGGACCCGACTAGTTGATGCGAGCGGTTTTTGTTGCAATACATTACCCACAATCGAATTTTTTTAGAAACTGTTTTGCTTATTTGGCCCTTAAGGGCATGAAGGATTGCTTAAATCACTATAAGAAAACATACCTTAGAGGAGGTTGTCCGTCTGTCACGAGCCTGAATAGGGGAGAGTGGGGGTCCACTTGTAGAGATCTCACGAAATCGTCGAACTGAAAGAATAAAACAACAAAAAATAAATTTCCGTTTTCATGGATGGCTATCACACCAAACAGTTAAGCTTATCGGCTGATGTATGAATATAACGCCACAGGTAAAGGTGTGAAGGCTGACGAGATCTTTGTAACATTACACATTACAAAAACTAAGATCTAGGTATAACGCCTTTGAAGAAGTAACAATATAACGCCTTAGAAGAAGTTAATCATTGTGACAAGCATTTTATTATTTATTTATTTATTTAAAAAGTTCTGCACAAACTTTTGTAAATTGTGGATTTAATGCCGGAGGCATTCCCCACCAGTCAACCACGGGTCCAAGTAGAGAACATACAGGCGGTGCACATACAAATTCAGGCGAACAATAAAAAAATCCAATAAAATCCATTTATTTCTGCAAATAGACTAACAAGTTGCACTTTTACACGTCCCAACATATAAATTGACCCTACCACCGCTTCGAGACAATTCGGGCCAGTGCTGAGAAGAAGCGGCGCAAGAAACTCAGTCACTATTGTCATTGCCTCTTTTCAAATTTGATTTACAATAATTGTTTACATTCAAACATTTCCATATAATACATCTTTGTCATTTATATAATCATCAATTTTATAATATCCTTTCGACATTAATACATCTTTTATTCTTATTAATACGCAGTCGCAGGCGTTTGCTAGTATTTCATAAATTACTTCTGTTTAGGATAATTAAGTTATTAAGCATGACTTGGGGTTTTATTAAGGAAAATGATTCATGATCGAAGTCCGAAGATCAAACAAATGCAAGATAACAACTGTTCAAGTACCATATTGTATAGTACCGAACACTGCCAACAGATGGCGCTGTAGGCTATTCACTCGCTCTAGAGAATTTTTTCGTCTTGCATACTTATATGTTAGCATAAAGTTGAATTTATTCAGTTGTTTTATTCAGTTAACCCTCAAGTAAATTCAGTGCATCCGAAGTGTGTGTGTGTGTGAACAACAACAATACAAAGGTTTTTTAGATTAGTATGATTGAGTACAAAATTGCAGAACAATGATATGATTCGAGTGTAAATATCCATTGTTTTTATGACAGTATTCTTGACACACTTCAATAAAAGCATTTGCTTGCATATATTTGAAATATTTCAATTTTGTGATCTTGTGTGTGTGTATCCGCCTCGGATAATTTTAACTCTGGATTTTGACATCTTTTTCTTCGAAGCCACTTTACTTGCCACTGACATGGAAAGAGCACACAAACCGACTTATACGAAAATATCGGTTTCGCAGCAAATTTGAATAAGTAGAAAGGTAAATAAATATAATGGCATAAAAAGTATCGTGGGTATTTACTTTGAGTGTAAGATTTTAAGGTTCGAATGACTACATTATTTATAGCTAAAATAAAAAAATGTCCTTACGAGGCTACGGGCTCAGGATTGCCCTGAATATTAAACCCAAATGAATATTTAAAAAAAAATGGGTCAGGAGAACAGCAAGTAAGGTTCAACGGCAGGACAGATTGGATTGCGACCAGCCATAGCTAATAATGATGATGAAATGTAGCACTGTATGAAATCCGAATTTCAGGTGAACTAAGTCACAGGGTTTTGCTAGTAATTCATAATTTACTTCTGTTTAGGATAATTAAGGTATTAAGCATGACTTGGGGTTTTATTAAGGAAAATGATTCACGATCGAAGTCCGAAGATAAAACAATTACAAGATAACAACAATACAATCATTTTTTTAGATACGTATGATTGAGTACAAGTGCAAAACTTTAGTATGATGGAGTACAAAGGTGCAAAACTTTAGTATGATGGAGTACAAAAGTGCAAAACTTCAGTATGATGGAGTACAAAAGTGCAAAACTTTAGTATGATGGAGTACAAAAATGCAAATCTTAAGCATGGAGTACAAAAGTGCGAAACTTTAGTATGATGGAGTACAAAGGTGCAAAACTTTAGTATGATGGAGTACAAAAGTGCAAAACTTCAGTATGATGGAGTACAAAAGTGCAAAACTTTAGTATAATAGAGCACAAATTAGATTGCGACCAGCCATAGCTAATTATCACTGTGAATAAATTATTTTTCGAATATATAAAACGCACTAAAATCGGTCCATCCGTTCGGTAGTTACGATGCCACAGACAGAAACACACACAAATACTATTTGTGTGTGCACACACACAAACAAATACAGGAAAGGGGTCAAACTTATAACATCCCTCTTTTTCGCCAGGGGTTAAAATGGTCACAATGAAAGTAATGAAATCTAATCAAATTGGCAAGGAAATTAGTCATTTTCCGATTATTAACTATCAATCAATGGTAGAAATGGTAACCTTCAATCGTATTTTTGCTGTCATTTTCAGATGACATGGGTACGATTCTCATGCATTAGTACTTTTCCGTGGGGTTATTTGTTTGTAACCAACTGAACTTAATTGTATAAAAATAACTTCAAATTACAATTAACAGGTACATTTCATGACAGCTACAAGATATTTCGTTATACAAATACAGCTACGAATTTTAAACTTCGACTGGTAAGCGCCACACGTTGCGTTTAAACTCTTTGGTTATCGAATGTTCTTTACGAATGTAAATCTTCTTTCGGTTGCACGAGAATTGGCCCCGATTGGCATCACATCACATCTGTCATTTTCTATCGTGCCAGTCCGAAAAGGCTTTCTAGACATCGTCCAGTTTTTTCTTCGAACTTACGGCACATTACGAACTATCTTTTTCTAAAACACCACTTAGCATCACCAGCATTCCTTAGGCCCAGCAAAAACCCTTCCCCGTATGGCCAAGCGTGATCCAGCCGGGTCGGGCGTCGAACCCTGCGCTTGCGGGAATACAGTTAACACAACCGGTTCGCTCGTCACTCGGAAAGGGAGATGGCAATTATTTATTTTGTCTATGGACTGTTGATAGCGGATTCTGAAGTTTGTTAATCTGTGATTCTGAGTGCGTTTATTTACAAGCATCTCTGCTTGCTTCGGAAGGCACGTTAAGCTGTTAGTCCCGGTTATTATCGATAGATATTAGTAATTAAGCCTAGTCAGAGGCCTAATAACATCTGACAGTAACGTTCGCGTTGGTCCCGCCTGTCGGAATTTGGCTCACATAGCACCTCGCTGTTGAGGTGAGGTCTGTGCCCAGCAGTGGGACGTCGTCCTGTTTGAGGCTGATGAGATAATGATGATTCTAAGTGCGTCGTACTAACTGGCTAGATATAGCTTAGGTTCCCAGACTTTGTAGAAATTAACTTTTGACTTGGCAAAAGTCGAATTTATAATAATTAATGTTAGAGACGAAAAAAATGTAATCTAATCAATATTATGCAAAGAAAACCCTAATTTGGGTAATTTATTACAGAGATTATAAACGAATGTGTTTGTCTTGTTGTTTTTTTAATTTATTATTTATTTCTTACTAGCTATCACTGATACAATGATTTTGTTTTGAAATGCTACGGTATAACAAAAATAAGCCCACATAATAATTATGTGCGTAATTAACTTGATAACATCCAGGATGAATATAAATTGAAACAATTACATACACGAATAACGAAAATTACTAATGATTTTTCATTGCTAATGAATCTAATGATTTCTATTAGCTAAAATTTGGATTATCATTCCTAATAAACTCTGTATAACACTATATTTACATGCCATCAATTAGATTTGGTATACGCAAGTTTTACAAAGTTTATTTTTGTCGTAAAAATAATTGATGCTGAAATTCACAGCCAAAATTTTGTTTTTTTTTCGTTATCGTGTAATGTATTATTGTTAGGTAGGTACATAAAAAAGCACACAGTGACTTCGCATTATTTTGTAAGCTTTCCCGCCAGTTAAACCAAAAACAGAGTTCGCTCCAATTTACTTTTTTAAAAACAAAAAAGCACCGGCCGTAACCGATTTTAATTGGCCACTCCGATACATTCCCGTCGCCCGTTACCGATTTCCGCGGCGTCCTCACAATTTCGTGGACCTTTTTATTTCGCATTTACCGTATACAGTTATAGGAACCGGACCGAGATCGCCGGGACGATAATGAGAGGTTTTACATTTGTAAAGGCTGTACGCAGACTGCGAACTGATTGTTGCAGCTTTATATCGTCCTTAAAGCAAAGGTTACTAAAAATACCTACTTATAAGCTTCCAATATCGTCTTGATCGTTCGAATTTAGATTTAAGACACAATAATGGATTTATTTTTAACTTTAACTTTTAGCAATCGTGTTTCTAGTCTATAGAATACGTGATTTAAATGCTTAATTATGTTTCATTGGAACTTTATATCAAAGCTTCAGTAGTAATAGTAAAATGTGTTTAAAAAACGTCAGGTTAAAATAAAATGTAAGCAATGCTTTAGTAAACATTGTGCACGCTTTTAACAATAACATCAAAGTTATCAACGAAGCATTTTATCATTATTATTTGATAACGATCTTAAACATACCGCACAAAATATTTGCAAACAAAACAAATTACGCGTGCATGTGCGGCGCTTGACATTGAGATATTCGGTATTGCTGCGTTTTGGGCGGGACATATATGTACATTGTACATAACACAAACAAATATTCTAATCGCTTAAATATTTTTGTACAATAGCTTAATAATTAATTAATTTGGTCAGGCTGTGAGATGTCTATATTTTTTAATAGGTTTGTTCATGATTCTTAACTATGTAGTGGTTACTCACCGTGCATCAGAGGCTGAGCAAGTTTTCAAGAAGAATAATTGGAGAATTTTCCAACATTTTCTTCAAATTTAAAAACAGACACTGTGTGATAAAAACAGTACCAATACGTAAATAAAACGGTGCGGTGTTCAGCTTGAGAAGAATCAACAATTCCCTACAAAATTATCTGAACTTCATAAATATGCAAACGGAAATTAAAACTCCAACGTTAGTTTAAACGCACTCAACCATTTGCATAGGTTTGCATTGGAATTCCATTGGTAAGCTGATAAGCCTGCTTTAGGCCCAGGGCACACCGGCGGCATAGCGTCGCAGCGACTCGCGATTGTCAGCGATTTGGCCGCGCTGATTGGTTGAAAGTTAGACACGCTGTCAGTCGCTAGTAGAGTATGTTTAATGAAATAAAATATATTTTTTGAATTTTATTACTTAGTTACTTTATTTTTTTATCTCGCGTGATTGTTGAGGGAGAAAGCTCATTTGCGCATTATTAACAGTTTCAGTCAAATCTGTTGGCTCGTCGCTATAATCACTCATTTTAGTTTTTTCAATGTTGTATGATATATTCGGCACCATAGAGGTAGCAATAAATAAGTTTAACACGAGTTCTAAATTCAATTTACTTTATCCTCTAGAGAATAAAAACGGCTTTTGCACTCAGATATTGAAGATCAAAAATACTTTTTCCGAGATGGTGGGATGAAAAAGCTATTTTTATGCTAGTCATAAAAATTTATAACAAAATCAGTTCATTTAATAATTTTTTTTTGCGTTCGAAACGTTATTTTTAAATTTTTGAAAAATAGTTTCGGCTCTGGTCATCAAGGAGGATTCAAACCCTCGACCTTTGGAAGTCCGGTGCAATGCTTTAACCAACTGAGCTAACGAGAACCTTAATGGAGACGACATAATTTTCAAAAAAAAAAAACATCGACTCCATTATTTAGGTTCCCGGTAGGTCAGCTGATGACCGGAGCCGAAAAATTTTTTTAAGTGTAAATGTCTTTTCGAAAATCAGTTCACACAAAATTAACCAAATAGCGTGCAATCAGCCTAAAGTTCGGTAAAAAGTGGAGCGCATCGACTTCCTTGCAATTTTGGGCGCGGGCGCGGCGGGCGACGCTCGTGATCGCATGCGGGATGCGATAAAGGGCGCCCTACCCTGATGTACACTATGTTTCTTGTTTCTCTTAAGGGCGAATTTACATATAATAATAGTCCTCCTGGCCGATTTCGACCACGGCGGCCAATCTCAACAGTGATCAGCCATCTACGCAAGAGATATTATAGTGCACAAGTGTGAGCGCAATACACAGGTGCACTCACTGTTTCATCACTCTCAAAGTTCGGTGAGACGGCAATCCGACATGACCGAAGAGAGATCAGGTGCAGGACCAACGGCTTAACGTGCTTTCCGAGGCACGAGGTGTATCACCGCCAATCGATACAGTACTCCCCAGTACTGTATCGATTGGCGGTGTGCTGATGTGTGAATACTATCTCCAGTAGCGACGGATCCGTTAAAACGGATCCTGTTAAACGGACGTTATATGTGAATACACCGTTAGTTGGTTGCTCTTGGCAGAGCAGTCGTAGTCATGGTATTCACTTTCAAATGTGGGTGTCTCGTCGCACAGTCTCCCGCCACTTTGCTCTCACCGAGGCATTGCGTCCACACTTATTCTTGACTTGGTCAGTCCAACGCATCGGGGAACTATAAAACCCCCGACATAACCCAAGAAAAGCTGGTAACGGCTCGACGGATTTTGACCAGCTAATAATAATAATAAACCCCTCAGGGCAGTTTTTTGGCGAGCTGTGGTGAGTAGCGACACCACGGGGTCACTTGTTAATCAAAGTGCTCCTGAGAGTCGGTTAAGGCCCTTTTCTTTCTAGTAATCCTAGTATGCAAAAGAGAAATATGAATAAATACATTAATCGACTGCAAGGAAGGACGGTAGTAGGACCCCACCGCAGACTCGACGCGGTGCAATTGGTACTGCCCACTTGTTTGCAAGTATTTTTTTCAACGTGAAATTAAAACGCACTTAATGAGAAATGGACTGTTACAGACGAGACTCGAACCCGCACCTCTCGCAAGCCGGGCGATTGCTCTCCCAATTGAGCTACCGTGACACTTACTCATCGTTCCGAATTACTTTAAGGGCCCTTTTGGCTGCAGCCTGCCATAATTCATCAATAGTGCGGTTAGATACCAGGTTCGAGCCCCGCCTGCGATAGACCATTTTTCTTAGTGTGTTTTAATTTCACATTGAATAACGAATTGCATTGTTAATGCTAATAAATAAAAGTATTTTCTCTCATTTTTGTAACTTACTTAATAAAATGGGAATACTGCACTGCATGCAACATTGCGAGAAAAAAATATAAATTTTATTTCAAGATTGAAGAATAAAAATAAATGCTGTTACATATTTTTAATCTAATATTCATACGGGATATAATGGAACTTGGTCTGTCCTGTTATTTCTTGTAACGGTTACGTAAAAGTGTTCATTTGGATTTAAATGCTAATTAAATTGTTTTTTATTTATTTTAGCTCGCTTGTTACACCTAATAGTACCTAGCTCGTGTTGTGGAAGGTTTCATTTCAAATTTTGCCCAAAACTAAATTTAAATAAATTAAACTGGTTACATAAAAACAGAAAGTATTATGTTATTATGATAGTTGAATATATATCGTAGAAGGCCGGCATCTACAAACAAACATGTTACTTTCTCTCAGATCTGTAAATACCTCACGTAGAAGATGCAAAATGATAAAATTTTATGACATTGTTAACAATCTTTTAACGCGAACAGTGGCATCTTACAACACTTTCTTGACAACTGATGCCAAATGTGTTCCAGAAAGCCTATACTAATCTTTTTACCTACCTAGTTCACTGATCAATCACTGACTTATTCATTTTAAGTGATAAGGAGTTTTCAAAGTCAATATTCTTGCTGACAAAAGAAGATGAATATTTCGTATGGATTCCAGCAAGAATCGTATGAATTAGGGAAATTTTGAGCTTTCTCTATCACAATTCAGTTTATTCACCCAGGCATTGATCCACAGTACCCCATACACGATCATAGTGGATCTTTTGCCTCTTTTTTTAAAGTAGCTAGCTATAACTTGTATCTTTTTATAATATAGGCCACCGAAAGTTTTTTTTTAAATATAGATTACATACCAATATTCTGATTTAAATTCAGAGAGGTAACATAACATCTAAGAAGTATCCTTTTATTTATCAGGTTAAGAGTGTGACATCGTAAAAATTCAGCTTCCTTTCTCCAAAAATATTGGTTGCGCCAAATACAGGATGTGGTATTCAGTCTGCCAACATAATATAGTAGTTTATAATAAGTCTGTCAATTTACCATCTTTAACTTTTTGATTTTTGACGACATGAAACTTTTAAGCACTCAACCGAGCCCTAAATCCGCTGATATAATTTATTTTAAACCTAAGTCGTAGCAAAATCGTACTTGATATTTCGTCGATACTAAAACTCTTGAAATCAATTGGTCCTGTTTCAGTTCATTTCTATTACATGAAGTGATTAGCCGTTATTGAATAATAAAATAAACAATATAAAATACGTATCGTTATGACAAATAACAATCTAAACAATTGATGTAGTTGTATACGACAAATGAAAATATCTAGTTTTTCAAATAGCTTCCCAGTAAAACAAATTTTAAAATGTCGCAAAAAATATTTATTTTAACTTAAATACCAGTGTGATAGATATAATAATGCTATTTCGGGCTTTGAAAGCGCGATAGCGATTAGTTAAAGAGGAGGGACCTGAGTGTATGTAATACACACATAAAAAATGAAAATTATCCACTGTACCCCGCGATCCAATGTGACCCTCTCTCTCCTACATTCAAATAATAATAATAATAAATCATTTAATCATCTCCGTTTTATTACATTACAATACTAACTATAAAACTTTACTACTAACTCTAACTATAGAACTTTGGAAATAAAATAAAATTTTGAATACATGCAAATACTGCTGCAAAGTAGTGTAACTCACTACCTGCGTCTGTGTTTCCCTGCAGTTGCAATATTTTTGGGTTGTAAAAGGTAAGTTAGAGTAAACAGACATCTATAGGCGAGCTCACTCTTTCCCTCGCCGGGTTTGTTTGGAAAACCTATCCCAAATAATAATAAAAAGAGCATGTGACACAAAATGACGCAGTGCAAATTGTTGTATGCGATATTTACACACCCTGTATAATATAAAAGTTTCGTCGTAGCGTTTCAGTATGGCGTAGAAAGTCGAAGCCAATGGAATATCCCACTGATTGAGTCACGCCAGCCAGTCCAGTTCGGAAACTTGTAAATAAGGCGTGTATGAGATTGTATGGGAACTAGTTTGGTCACCCGAGCACGCCCTTGGCGATCCGATTTTGTCATCTTTCCCTTCGAAATAACAGAAGTTGTAAAATTAAAACACACTTAAAGAAGAAAACGGACTTTCACAAACGGTACTCGAAGCCAAACCTTTCACAAGACGGGTGATTGAAGGAAATTTACATTGTTAATGCTAAAGATACATACAGTAACTTAATTTATTAATATTTGTATATTTATTTTAATTATCTTATGTTGCTGTGCCCTGCTGGGTGTATACTTATTTCTTGTACTATTAATAGTTTGCTAATGTATATTTGCAATAAATATGTTAATAAATAAATAGAAATTGTGACCTGCATCAGAATTTTGCAACTTGGAGCCTTATTTTTTTAGAATTCTATGAATGGTGCTATTGTTTTAACAGACAATAAAAAATCATTAAGTTTGATTGCACTTGTTTAAATAAAGAATATAAACTCTTTTGCAAAAAAAACGGGCACTTTAGATTTTTTCCTCTACTTTAATGAAGAAGAACAAGAAATAGGTTTTATTAATTTGACGATGTATTGGCATGTTATTTGAAGCATCCTGGCATGATTCTTTACGTTCCAAATTTAAAATTTGAAATTAATAAAAGAAAAATAATGATTATTGTGGATTATTTTAAAATTGCTTTACTAATGGCGCGAATTGCTGAAACGATTTTTAACTGATTACGATATTTTAAAACTTTTTGGACATTTTCTGCAAATTAAACAATTTAATCTTTATTTTTACATTAAATACCACTTTTTGATATGAGTGATAAAGCGATAAGGGCCGGTAAAATTATAGCCCTACTTGAAGAAGGTTGTTCGCAAACTTACGTGTCTCAGCGGCTAAATGTGAGTCGTTCAACTGTCCAGAGGAGGCAACGGTATCAAGAGACCGGTTCGGTCAAAAGAAGACCCGGTTCGGGAAGAAAACGATGCACAGAACCAAGAGATGACCGCTTTTTGGTGAGTCAGGCGTTGCGGAATCGTAAGGCGTCAAGTGTGGACCTGAAGAAGAGCCTTGAAGAAGTAAGAGGAGTAGAAGTTAGCTTGTGGACGGTCAGGAGGAGGCTTTTGGCTGCCAATATCAGGAGTTACCGCCCAGCTCGGGGCCCTAAATTACTCCGTGAGCACCGTGTTGCTCGACTTCAGTTTGCTCGGAACTGTGCTTCATGGACTCTGGAGGACTGGAATAAAGTATTGTTTTCTGATGAAGCTAGAATCTCTTTGTGTGGAGAGGACCGACGCCGGCGAGTGCTGCGAAGACCACGGGAACGCTATGCGGAAGTTTGTTTCGAAGAAATCACTCCTTATGGCGGAGGCTCCGTTATGTTTTGGGCAGCAATTAATTCGACGGAGCGTACGGAGTTAGTTTTCATAGAAAATGGAACATTAAATGCACATCGGTACATAATGGAAGTCCTAATTCCATATGCACAACCCACATTGACTGCACTTGGGGAAGATTCCATTTTTATGGACGACAATGCTCGCTCGCACCGTTCTGGCGACGTGGAAGCGTACATGCAAGAAGTTGGGATCCGTCGTTTAGATTGGCCAGCTCGAAGTCCTGACCTCAATCCAATTGAGCATGTCTGGGATGTTCTAAAGAGACGTGTAAGATCAGTGCAACCTGCTCCACAAAACATCAGGGAGCTAAAAAGAGTCATTGCAGAAGAGTGGGAACGAATTCCTCAAAACGTTATTAAAAACATCGTGGAAAGCATGCCCAGAAGGATTCAAGCTGTGATTTTGGCAAGAGGAGGTCACATTCGGTATTAGGTTTTTACATTTGTAACTTTATTTAATTAAAAAAAGAAAAAAAAAAACTTATCTTTATTGCCGACCACTTCTTATTGTTTGGGCGTGTACATCGGTTTTTAAAGAATCCATCGTTTTTTTTTCTTTTAGTTGCCCGAAATCACTTCACGCGCATTAATTTACACGATTATAAGTATACAGACTACGTCAAAGAAATAAATTTCATTTAATTAACTCAAATCGACCTTAGAACGTAAATTTCCTTAGGTGCCCGTTTTTTTTGCAAAAGAGTGTATATTTATTGGAATCTACAGAAAATAATGCTTTACATTTTCAGCTCATGAATGTATTACGTATGAGTGTAATATAATATAAATAAAACTACGCGAAAAAGGTAACAACATCATAATCGTGTAGAAAATAGAAATAAAATACATAATGGGCGATGATTTTGCTTTCATTTATTTTTTACCTCTGGCAAGAAAGTGAAAATGACAAAAGCCACCAAGGCATTATCGGTCATGTTTATTTTGACGACCGCTTGGTGCAGTCGTCCACAGGTCGGACTTATAAAAAACCAAGGGTCGCGGGTTCGATCCCCGCACAGTACAAGCATAAGTGTGCATGAACATGTGTGTTTGTACTGGTCTGGGTGTTTTCTATGTATAATATGTATTTATTTACAAAATATATAATTTGGGACTAGAGAATTGGTGTAATTGTCGTGAAATATTTATTTACTTATTTTAAAACGCTACAAAAATCTACACGCAAAAAAAGAGTGTAAACAAAGTGTTTCTCAATTTAACTGGTGATAATAACACAAGCTCACACAAACTTTTTTTGTTCATAATTTGAAATTTTGACAGTTGGAAGGGACCGGACTAATGTCAGACTTTCACAAAAAGATAACAACTAAACTTACAAGCATCGACGTTGTGCTGTGGTTTTTATTAAAAAAAATGAACGTGATATAAGAGAAGGTGGTTAAGCATGTTTTGTTTTTTCAGAGGCGTCTCGCTCTGTATCATTAAGGTTTTCTATACATACTTAATGACTGAAGACAAAGGTCTTGCCTGTTTGATACTTTATATCATCGGCGTAAAACCAAAAGTTGATCAACAGCTTTTGTCCCTAGATGTGTTTGTGATGATGAGCCACTATTAACTGCGGCAATGACGCGTTAAACAAGAAAGAACTATAAGAATTTTCATTCTCAGTTTACTAGGAAATTATTCGTTTCAGGTTGTAGATTGGTAATACGATAAAGTTATATCTTTGGTTATTAATAGAAGACGTGTCTTACGTTTGATGACAAAAACCTCACAAAACCTACCGGAGCTCGGAGTGGCCAACGGTATTAATAAGACAACCTACATCCTTTTGGCGTTTTTATTGCATTCAAGAATAGATTATCTGCATATTTACTTTATATTGTCGGTTGTGTTGTTAATGATCTTATTTGTTAATCTAGATAAACTGAGAAAGCTGTAATAACACAAGAAGTTTGCTTTTAATACATTGAGAGTTATTCGTGTCGCTCCTTCCTGCTTTTGATTTTGTTTTAAAGGCTTAGCAAAAACGAAAAAGACACTGAAACTTTATTTTATCGCCTAGCACCGTGTACATGCTAGTCGCGACTGATAGCATTTCAACCAAAATATATGCAGCTAAATCGCTGTCAGTCGCGACTATATGCCGCATGTGTGCTTTGGGCGTTAGTAAGTTTAGATACGACGTAGGTTTCAAACAAACAACACCGACTAAAATAGGTACTTACGCTAAATGCTTAAAGTGGCAGTGGAACGTAGAAAAGTTGTTTGTAGTGTGTTCTGAAGTCTGAACGCTAGCGTCAGGGGGCCAGAGGTCACGGCTGACAGCGACTGAGGAAAACAACATGGCGCCTGATACGTCAACGCAGGGCTTCGTATAGTCTTAGAGACCTAATAGCGTTCGCCTTAAAAAAACATTTTTATAAATATTTCTAGGATGCTAATATCATTTGTCAACGTCAATGTTGGGATTATAAGAACATGTCGCCTTTTTTTTTTGGCCCGACTAGCGCGTCAAGACGAAACACAGAAAATTAGGCAAGTGCCGAGAAGAAACGCCGGAACAAACTCAGTCACCACTAGCTGCCATTATAATTGAAAAATTACAGAAATTAAAGGTACCTCAGTTTGGTGCAGGATGAATTGACCATAATAATAACCCATTATGTAATAAACATTAAAACACTTTTAACACGGTAATATTATCTATACAGTATTCTATCTTCATATAAACGGACGACGCGCGAGCTATACCTACGCGCTCGGATCTTGGAATGCGCTTGGCATGCTACAGTCGCGGATTGCCGCAGTGACGAACGGACGGTGTGCTGGAAATTTTACTCGAAATAAGTGCAAGTAGCTATTTAACATGACAAGTAGAATATATTGTGTTGTTTTTGGATTGCGGATTTTTTTTACACTCAACAATAATAATAAAGCATTTCGTACATACAAGTATAATACTAGTAATAAAGTCAATGCGCAAACATTTCGCAAATTTATTACACATATTTGTTATAACGTCACATACTTAATCATGGTTTTTTAATTAAATCTATCAATCAATAAAACAACTTGCATTTTTATTCAACACTTTCTTTTCAATTCACAAAGCATTTTATGTAATATTATTTAATGTAATATTTTATATTGTTACTAAGTATCTGTGCTTATAAATAAAAAGTAATCAATTTACAATCTTAAAAGTACAAGTAGGCAGATGCAATTACTCGTAAAACGCTGTAGATAGGCGACAGCGACAGCCCTATCTTATGCTTACGTACCGCGCGGCGGTAGGCACTTATTTCAAAAACACGGCCGAGTTGGAATAGGTACTGTATGGATAATATTACCGTGCTTTTAATGCGTTGTTTAAATTTGCCAATCTTCTTAGTTTCGGATACCTATCCAAACAAAGTTTCACCACCACCCCATTTACTATTTCACATCAGAAATATTGAAATCATCAGTGTTTCTCTTATATATTAAACTTGTTATTTTACATACAAACCTGAGGAAGGTTTGTATTGAATCAATTTATGTATTTAATTCAGTTAAGGGCATAGATCTGTACATTGATAACGTTTTTACACAATGGATTACTTAACACTTCGCCTGTTCTAAGTGCGATTTCGTATCAAAAATGGATAGCTTGATCTGCTTGGCACCGTACAGACAGCACATCAAGTTACTAATTTTTATTGCAAAACCGCCCTTATTACAAGTAATTAAGATCATGCACTTTTTATACTGACGTGATGTCATACCATAGCCCTATGTCTTGATCAATTGCCCACGAAATGGTATGCTAAACACACATTATACCACTTACAGCTGCTAGCCGAATATTAACCTTATTACCTGCAGTTATAGGGACTGCTTACACAAAAATTACCAATATTAAGTTAGGCAGCAGATCAAACGGGTTACCTTGTCAATGCCGTCCGGTCGAGCCAATGTTCCTTTCAACTTTGTTTGTGGAGGAGGTCGAACTTTCATCGAGTTAAAATTGTCTACGAGATATCGGCTAGTTATATTTTATTTAGTCTCATACTGATCACAAGCTGTTTGTGACCTTTTTAGTCCCACAGAAGCAATTTTTCGTTTAGACAAAAAGTACCAAAATGCGGTTACTACATTACCGCGCGCATGTATCTTTCCTTCTATGTCCTGAACTTCTTACTAAATAAATCCACAGCGATGAACAAGAGGAAGCATACAGGCAGATCCAGTTACAGATATTTAATGTTGTATTATATATATTAAGCCCTATTCAAGTTATGTGTGTCTGTCTGTGTGTGCATCGTAGCTTACCCTTATTCCGACCGATTCCAGTGCGGTTTTGCTTATTCGAAAGATCATTTAATCACGGTGGTTTTTAGCTACGGCTAGTCAAAATGTCCTGGCTAATGTCGGGTTTTTGTTTTTACTCAACTCCTTTATACGTCCCACTGTTGGGCACAGGCCTCACATCAACTATGAGGTGGTCCGAGCCATACTCCACCACGCGGGCTCAGTGCAGATTGGTGGAGGGGTGTGTGTAAGGCAAGTGACCAACCTTACTGTCAGATGTTATTAAGCCGCCCGAGGGCCTCTGACCAGGCTTAACGACTAATATCTATCGATATTAACCGGGACCAACAAATTAACGTGCCTTCCGAAGCACGGAGATGCTTGTAAATATACGTCACTTAATGGTCAGAATGGTCACCCATCCCAAACATGACCGCGCCGTAGGTTGCTTAACTTTAGGTATCACTACCAAAGCGTTGCAACCACTGCACCACAAGCACCTATTTTGTTTTTAAATGTTAGTTTTTGGTTTGATCTAGCTAGGGTCTGAAGGTGGTAATAACAGACATGCAGTTACAGATAGTCTGACTCTATTAAATCAGTAGTGGATAGCAATCTGTACCGAGTAGCCCATAAAAAATAAATATAAATATACAACAACATCACATACATTGATCTGACTCCATGGTAAGTAGCTTAAGCACTTGTGTTACAGATATCAGACCCAACAGTGGTATTACAAATAAACTAACGAAAAAACATACGACCGGAATGGATGGAGGAACTTTGTGTGTGGTCGCGATCCTCAGCATTGAGGGAACGTCGAAGAAGAGAATAGAAGTAGAGTTACACAGGTGAGTGGATTCTTATTTACCTGTTTAACTATTACTTCTAGGGGCTGTCCGGTCTGCAGCTCTTCCGACGGCCTTCTCGTCGGCCGCACGGCATATTCTCTTTCACCTATCACCTGAAACAAAAACACAAAGATTAGAACTACGTAGACACGCCATAAAAATTACGCGATTAAGCGTTAAGATGGTACAAATGGGTTATTGCTTGAATACCACGGCCTCTATTCCGAAGGACCCCGATTTTTTTTTAACTTGATGAACTCGATTATAAATAAAATAAATAAATAAGTATACAAAAACATCACATACATTGATCTGACTCCGTGGTAAGTAGCTAAAGCACTTTTGTTACAGATATCAGAATCAACAGTGGTATTACAAATAAACTGAAATAAATACATATAAAACCCAGACCAGTACAAACAAACAGTCATGTTCATGTTAACAGTTATCTTCAGCGGGGGCCTCGGGAATCGCGGTACTCAGGGAATAATCCGTACAGACGAAATACATAAAGTGTGCCGAATTGTAAAGCTGGATATACTGTCGTGCGTTTTCGTTACACTAAAGAGCCAAGAAAGATGTAAGACATAAAAGTTTAACTGAACGGATAATCGTGAACATTTTCGATCGCATTGTTAAAAGCTTAATAAAAAGTTAAACTTTTATTAGACAATCTACCTAATCGCAAACTAACAAAAGTTTCACTCAACCGACATTTTCATTTCTGTTGACCTTCATTCCGACTCGTGAACTGTTCGACTTTAATTCAATTTAGAAAATTTACACTGCGCTTGAATGAAACCTTCATATCAAACGCAAGTCCGGATGGCATATGGCCAGTTTTTTAAATCCATACTTCATCATTTCGTTGTTATTGATCACCATAATGCCTATAAAAGAAATTAATAATCGTGTAAGTTTAAGTTTTATGATCTTTGAGATCTAGCAAATCGATATTAATAGTCAAAACACGATCGAATACCTAACCTACATTAATCGATAAAATTTAAAGGGCAACCGACTGTCATTGAGCAAGAATCTCGAAAAAGTACAGAAGTTCACCGTCGATTAACACTTGGGTTCGATTTGAAAAGGTCACCGATTTGTCTTACGAAACACATGAATATTAAAAGGTGTCCCTAATTGCTTATCAAATGAAAACACGCTGATGAATATCCGCATAAACTTTTATGATGGATGTGTGATGTTGCAGGTAGTAGTTGGTGAATTGTTTATAGATGTTTGGTATGTTGATGTCATTATTTTAAGAAGCTGTCTAACTCCATAATAGGCTATATGACACCACCAATCGTTGACATACTCTTTATCATCTGCGTCCATAGACTTTGTATGGGAATAATATAATTTGACGTCATAATTTTGTATCAGAAATCGTCAATTGACTGAATAAATAAATAAATATGTCATAACAATCACACCAATTCTCTAGTCCCAAATTAAGCTACGAGGCTTGTGTTATGTATTCATTGAATTCTATGTAAATAAAAATTGGTTTCTATTAGTATCATAGTCTTGAAAATATTTACGATAGGTGCCAATTCCTGTTACTGGAGGAAGGTAAAACCCATGTTGAAACTCATAAAATAAATGAAGAAACGACAATTTAAAGTTTTATGACAAAGAAATTCACCACTACCACCGTATAAGTTTGTGGTTTGGGGCTATATAATTCGTGTGATCGTTGCAACAATTTTTTTATTTATTTGATGCATAAAATATTTGTGAATTAGACCCTTGTAATTTTTTTAAACCCTCTGTAAAGTGTAGGTATGTAGTCAATATGCATTTGATACCGTTAGGTACAAACGCATCTTTATACATATGAGTCCACTGCCACGTTTGCCTTTCTTGATTGGCATTTGGCACTAGCCCAGCCAGATGGTTCCAATTTCAATCTTCGAAGTGTGGGACTGACCAATCAGCGGCGAGAGAGATTAAGCGATCAGCCAATCAGGAGCCAGCGCGTATTGTAAACAATAACAAGAGGTAGCGCAGTTGATTGACATAATGTATTGTTGTTATCAACCATAACTGAGTTTAGGCACAGTTTATTTATTTATTTATAACTTTATTACACAAGAAATGTACAAAGAGTGGACTTAATGCTTAAAGTAAAAGATGAACATAATGTAAATTGAGTACTCGTATTATAGCGCTGTTTGGTGCGTTCCCTAATAGAACTAAATAAACTGAAAGATCTGTAATCGATCATAATCTTTAAGATCTTCTTGTTTGTCTTGATTTTATACTTTCAGTTAATGTAATAAATGCTTTGTTTGCGTGAAAATATTACGTAAGATGATAGACAAAATAAAATAGTAAAATAAATATGTACATATATATACAACAACACCACATACATTCATCTGACTCCGTGATAAGTAGCTAAAGCACTTGTGTTACAAATATCAGAATCAAAAGTAGTAATATTCTTAAATAAATACATGTAAGATCCAGACAAGTACAAACAGACATGTTCATGCACATAAATGCTTGTATAGTGCGGGGATCGAACCCGCGACCTCTTAGTTAATGGTCAACTTCTTGACCATTACACCAAAGTGGTCGTCGTAGGTAGGTAGGTGCCTTGGTGAATGGTAGGGGTACTGCAGGTTCCTCTACTGTAATTCATATTGTTGAAATACGGAATTTCAGTTTTACACGAGTAGTGAGACTGATATTTTACTTATAAGTTCGCACGGTTAAGCTAATCACTGCGGTATCTTATTCTTACGTAATAAGGGTGATTTCGCGACTAAAAATGAGCAGTTTGATGTAAAGCCGTGTGTACCTAGTACATAATTGACAAAAGTAAAGAAAGACCCGCGGCACGGTCGTGTTTTAATGGGTGACCATTTCGACCATTTAATCCGAATCTCCGTGATTCGGATGGGTAGGCACGTTCAGCCGTTGGTCTCGGTTAATATTGATAGTATTCGTTGTTAGGCTTAGTCAAAGGTCCTAGGGCAGCTTGATAACATCTGACAGTAAGGTACGAGGTCGTTTTGCTAACACATCCCTCTGACCAATCCGCACTGAGCAAGGTGTATGGGCTATGGCTCATACCACCTCATGGATAAGGTGAGGCATGTGCTCAGCAGTGGGACGTAGGTTTAAAGGCTAAATCTAAACATAACTCAAAATCTTTGGACTAGGTTAGTAAGATTTAAAATAAAACTTTGTCTGTCAACACGTGAATTAGGTACATGGAGAAAACTGTCTGTTTTTAAACATTCTATATTTTCTTACAAGTGAATTTTGAATTTCGAACATTGTATGTAAATAGGGTCGCGACTCGCATTGCGCATGCGCGGTCAAATGTCATCGCGCGACAATGGCGCGTTGCGAAAATTCGATTGGCATAGACAAGATTTTCTTTTGTCTTTGATTTTGCATATTCGACCTCGGTTTCACGTGGACGGTACTGCCATCCTCTCTCGACAAGTTTTTGTTTATTTTACTTGATAATGGCTTCGTCTCACAAAGCCATAAAGAAAAAAAGGTTTTGATTAGTTTATAAAGCAATTCGCAATATTTGATTTTAATTTGCTCTTAAACTGTTTTAAAGTCAAGCGGGTTTAGACAGTTTGTATAGAAAGTACCGTCTCACCGAACTTTGAGAGTGAAGGAACAGAGAGTGCACTTGTGTATTGAGCTCTTAATTGTGCACTATAATATCTCCTGCGCAGTTGGCTTATCGATCACTGTTGAGATTGGCCGCCGCGCCGTGGTCGAAATCGGCTAGGACAGATGCCAACCAACTTTTTGAAGTGAAAACTTCTTTAGCGGCGTTGAGCACTTTTGTGGCATGGGTAGAAACTGTGAAACTCGCGTCAGGTCACGTGATGCTGATCGAAAAACCGTAAGACGGTTCAAATAAATCAAAAATGCACAACGTTAATAATCAAGTTTTCACTTCTGCCGGCACTCCCGGAGTGCAACCCGTGTTTTTTTTGGTATGCACATTATTGCACATTGCTTTATTTTTCAGCCATGTCCTTTTAGACCAGACTCCTTACGAATTCCAAGTTCGAAATTCAAATCGAGACCATTTATTCCTCATCAGCATTCGTTCTGGCCAGTAAGTTTTAAGTATCAATACTAATCATGAATATCATGATACCGGCAAGGTAATGTAGACCTAGTTTTGCAAGTGGTGCTAGCGTGAGTGAGTAGCAAGATCGGAAATGACTGTGTGGTTCCGACACGCAACTCGACCACCTACTCGTAACATTGTTGTGGTTCTTGTACAGGGACCGGGCTAGTACACTTAGCCTCAATAAGACATTACAGGGTGTCCAGAAACCTATACCAGCGAAAGACTAGGGGTTAGAGTTAAAGCAGTTAAAATACTTACAGTTTATGAAAACCTAATATACATCTGAAAAACCTTACACTTATTTCCTTAAAATAGCGATTTGCATTACTTCAACACTAGACAAAAAATATATAATGCTGAAGCTCTTGATACGTAACTCGCCTGTTGTCTTGAACTAAATATTTCCCTGCAAGCACATTTTCTTCTGTAACAGCCGTTAAAGGGCGACCACGTCTTTCTTCATCCCCCAAAGTTAACCAACCGCGTTTCAATATGTTATACCAACGATAAACAATTGCTTTGGAAGAGCCCTCATCACTAAATGCCATTTTTAGTCTATCGTACGATTCGGCCGGTTTTAGGCGACATTTAAAATCATAGAAAATCACAGCGCGAAAATGTTCCCGGCGTAGATCCATGTTTTAGTCAGACACGATAATTTGGAATGGCTCTTAAAAAATTAAAGGGAAGTTAAAAATTGGAATGTATTTTTTGAAGTGAAAACTTCTTTAGCGGCGTTGAGCACTTTTGTGGCATGGGTAGAAACTGTGAAACTCGCGTCAGGTCACGTGATGCTGATCGAAAAACCGTAAGACGGTTCAAATAAATCAAAAATGCACAACGTTAATAATCAAGTTTTCACTTCTGCCGGCACTCCCGGAGTGCAACCCGTGTTTTTTGAAGTGAAAACTTCTTTAGCGGCGTTGAGCACTTTTGTGGCATGGGTAGAAACTGTGAAACTCGCGTCAGGTCACGTGATGCTGATCGAAAAACCGTAAGACGGTTGTTAAGTTTTCACTTCTGCCGGCACTCCCGGAGTGCAACCCGTGGATTTTTTTTTTTAATAAAAAAGGATCATATTTTCTAAATAGATTATAACCAGACAGTCCGTCATACAGAAAAACTTTTTTTCGCAATTTTCTAATAATTTGGAATACAGTGCTGCTACTGAACGGAATATTGCAATAGGATTCCTGGTTAGTTCTTGGGAGAGGTCCTCATATATTTAATGTTTCAGTAATATCTTGTCACTATTGATCTTACTAAATAAAGATACAATTCTAATCTACAACCTGAAAATGAAAATGAAAATCTAGACAATATCTTATAAAACAATTTAAGATACTCGTATTTGTGTTTTCAGGTGATAAATTAGGTTGATTAAGGTTACACGTGTCATCCTCTCGATTAACTGAATATTATTTTATAAGGTAACATCGGTAACATACATAGTTATAATGTTTTAAATTAATGTATCAGTTGAATCAGGTGCATTTTTTTAAAATAGGCGATCGAGAAATCTGTAACAAAAATGTTATCACATTATGTTTGTGAATACATATTTCACTATATGTCGTGCGTCAGATGTATTTTATATTACTTAAAAAAAAGAAAAAGCTTGGATATCCAAGCAAAGGTTCACCCCCTATTTACGACTTCACATTAGAAATCTTGATATTATCTGTGGTTCTCTAATTTTACTATACATACCTATAAACCTTCCTCTCGAATAACTCTTTTTAAAAAAACTGCATCATAATCCGTTATGTAGTTTTAAAGATCTTAGCATAGGTACATGCAAACATAGGGACATGCAAGGGAAGCGACTTTGTTTTTAAATTAATTTAAATTGCGATTAAAAATTACTTTATTATTTGAACATTTATAAACACCTAATACGACTAACTATAGAGGTAATTGTTTCATTACAGTATTTTATGTGCAACAGCACCTAATAATTCCCAATAAAATTACACTGTCTTTGTGACAAATGATTATGATGCTAGTTTGATCATAAATCCGTAACTATGTAGGGTGTTTAATGACTTTGTGCATCAGTGAACACATTGCACACGAAATAAATCCTAATTAATTTATCATTTTCATCCGTCAACCGTAAGTGCGCATACAGACGAGCGTTATTATATCGGTGACTGCCTGCGATACTGGTTGGCGACGGTCAGCGACCATAGGCGACTGTCGGCAACAGTCTCCGTCTCGCGCTTTTCACAGTCATGACAATATTACGCAGTTGTTAGCGCTAGTGACTGCCCGTCTTCGAGAGTCCCGATGTTCAAGCGACTGTCGCCGACACTCGCGATACGTCGGCATCTGTCGGCGACTATCGGCGGCACTCGCGATGCGTCAGCGACGGTTGGCTTTTTTAAAAATCTGTCGTCGCCTATTACGCAAGCAGTCGCCGATATACTGTCGCTCGTCTGTATCTAAGCTCCCTAACTCGGCACCAAAACTGAAAACTAAGAGCATTTTGCATTTTGACAAAGTAACATCACCATAATCATCCTCTTATGTACTTATAATAACACATTGGGCAAGACAACATCTGCCGGGTTCGCTAGTGTAGCTATAAGTATTAGCTTAACGCAGCTTATTCAATAAAAGACTTTATGCCCGTTTTCACCAGTAACCCCTAAAATTTAAGTGTCCTTAAATAAATATAAAGGACACCTAACGCCAATTTTGATTTCACCAACGCATAAGTGACACCTAAAGCGTTAAGGGCGCCTTAGATCACCAAAAGAAATGGTTATAATAACGATCATCAATCGCTTACAGTAGCGAGTCGTGACAGTAGGTATCTACACCGCAGATGCACCCGGACCTAAAAATAAGAGCCAAACGCGTAAAAATACATCCACGATGCATTCCAGTACCAGTAATCAATACAGGCAATTATTTTAATTCGCCCTTAACGTGGCTGCCATCAAAACACCTACGAGTATTACGGGTTAAAAGTCTCTTGATTACCATCTTTAAACTAAATGACGTTTGGACTTTATCTTAATAACTAGGAAAACCACAAACTGTGACGACATATTTAGGCCAGTGACCAAACTGACCACACCGCGTAGTACAGCAGCCAGCTCACCCAAGTGAGATCCCAATTGCACACATTGAGCGAATAGTTGGCCCAAAATGGATCTAAAGAAATCGTTGGTCACTGCGTTGATTGGTGCATATTTCTAACGACCATAACTCTTTAGGCCATTTATTCGCCCAACATGTGAATCCGACTTTAAATAACTTATGAGAAAGATGAGAAGCGAGGATACTGAATCCTGAACAACAAATTTTACCCAGCAATTCCTTCTGGTCTAATAAGTCATGTGAATTGGCCGTTTTATTTCGTCTGTAATTTGGACTTTACTTCGAAACAGTTGCTCAACAGAAATGTTTTAACCAAGATGGAACCTTGTATCTTACAAAGTTGACTTAAAAGACTCATTCGAAATGAATTTATTCATGGTTTATGACGCGAGCTTTTGGTTTAGAAAAAAAACCCTTTAATCTGATATTAATTTGATAATTTCTTTTATATCAACTCGCCAGCTAAATCCTCACAAAAAAACGTGAATTCTTAAAACATTCAACATCTTTATGAGCTTTCGCAGTTTCAAACGTGCATACATAAATCAGGTTTTAGTATTTGTTGTTATACTCGTAGTTACTAAAACAACAAATACTAAAACCTTGACTAAAACCGAATAAAACGATTTTAAAAGGAGAACATCAAACGTGATTTTTAGGTAAGGATTTACCCACGTAAGTAGTTCTTGTCCGCGTCACTAGATAGCGCTGTATGGAGTTGACTTGCGGAAATATAAGTTTTTCTGAAGAACTTACATATCTCAACCGGGGCTTCAATAAACTTTTGATTGATTTATCTATTTATATGGGTACCAGTGGCCGTCCGCGACTTCTTCCGCGTGGAAACCCTTTATCTTCTCATTTTTTAATAAATCGTAGACTATGTGCTATTTGAATGTATGTGTATGTACTTTATAAGCTTTATATTTTGATAAAATTTCATTAAAACACATGTAGTCATTTTTTCGTGAAAGAGTTCGAAACATCCATACATCCATACTTACTAACTTTACTAGGATAGTAAGGAACCCTTCATGCGAGCCTTTTTTTTTAATTAAGACAGGAAACATTTTTAGACACGTCGTCTTGTAAGTATGTACGAGTAATATAACAACCGCAGTTACATTATTAATTGTATATCTATCATAAGAAGTCTCGCTAACTCGCGACTTAGGAATCAAGCGGTGGAAAGGTATGTTCTTGTAATGCATTGCATTACTTACTTACATAATTTAAAATTATAACACAAGTATGGTTCTACTAGTGGCCGCCCGCGACTTCGTCCGCGTGGAAAGCCTTTATCTTAAAAATTCTTTATGAATTGTAGCCTATATGTTATTCTGATGTATAAGCTATATTGTGGTAAAGTTTCATTCAAATCCATTCAGTAGTTTTTACGTGAAAGAGTAACAAACATCCATACATCCATACATCCATACTTACAAACTTTCGCCTTTATAATAGTAGTAGGATAACATTTTTAACTATTTACTAGATTGAATGTTTGTCTATACTCGTACATACAGGGTGGCCAGAAAAGTGACGTCCATAGTTGAGAATTTATTTTAAGTGAGTTATCAGTGTTATCACTAGAATAACTAAATTCTCAACTTTAGGTCAATTTTGTTGTAACTTCTAATAACGTTATTACTTAACTTATCACTAACACTTATATATTTTTTAACTACAATTAAAAAAAAACACGAAAACTCACAGAACGTACATTAAAATACCTCGCAACACGAGGCATAAATTTTTTTTTGACGTCCCATTTCTGGCCACCTATATAAATTCTATTACAGTTACCTATCCGTCAACAATTTGTTTGTTTAATTAGTGGAATTGTTTAATAGAATATGACATCTATGTTTTTGATGAGCATAAAAGATGATTAGTAGGATAATGAAGCCATCAGTAATATTTCCATTAAGCCATTAGGGATTTAAACGGCGTCTGGCATTGGCGACAAACAAGTAACAACCCTAATCAAAAACAATTAGGCAACAATATTAGTAACACTGTAATTTGTTATGACACTAAGGTTGAGGCTAGAGTCACCATGTCGGGGCTAAGTGAATGAAAACAACACCTAACATTAAAACCAATGCATTCTCAACTTAACAGCCTCTACTCAAGATTCGAAATTGATACACAACTGCCGTGCTCTTACGTCATTCCATAAAAGACTTTAAGACGGTAGTGTTAAGGGTTACAAGTTAGGGTTGTCACTCTAATAAGGAAGTTTCAGACATAATGGCCCATAAAAATGATATAGCCTTGTACACTAAGTCATTAAAATAAGCTATTTTAGGTAATTTCATTAATAATTATGCACTTTTTTCCCACGGTGATAAATGGGGACGATTATGTTAAGGCGCGTTCATATATAACGTCCTTTTACAGGATCCTTTTTAACGGATCCGTCGCTACTGGAAATAATATTCATACAAAGTTTACGGGACCCTTTCTAACGGATCCATCGATACTGGAGATAGTATTCACACAAAATTTATAGATTTTTTTTAACGGATCCCTTGCTACTGGAGATAATATTCACACATTTATAGGATATTTTTTAACGGACGGCACAGCACACTACATACCCCTTATTAACGCATACACGGACCTGTAAAAAACTGATTATTTTGTCGGGTCGGTATTTTATACTGGATCCGGAATACTGTATTATATGTTAACTCGCTCATACAACTACATACGCTAATGACATATACACGTTTAAACGGACTTGTAAAACAGACGTAACATGTAAACGCACCCTTAGTAGGTAACATACTCTGTTGTGTCACTTGTATGATTCGTGTATTTAATTTTTGATTTCCTGGACCACCATAACTAGTGGTTTCCAATGGCTTTGTTCCTCCGTGAGACTGAATCTTTTACACCGACTGTCGTAACACAAATGTATAAGTCGGTGTTTAAAGCTTGCCTAAAGGATATCCAACCGAATTTGAAATCTACATTCTGTCAAAAGAGTATCGGAAATGGATGATTTATTTATGGTTCCTAATTCAAATTTAAGATTACTTCTTTAACCGTTGGATTGTCACATCTATTTTTATGTCTAATCCAAGTACCTTCAAAAAGCAATTAAAAACTGTTCCCCGTGATAATAATAATTAAGCTTATCTTAATTTTTAGTATTCATGTTAACTTTAGAACTTTAATTGGAAAAAAATGTCTTTACTAATATACCTTCACGGTTTAACACAAAATTGGATCTTGCTTCAAACTCAGATACATATTTTGGGTTGTAATCTAGCGAATACATTTACTTGTCTTATTGTATTTAATAACCTTACCTGATTGTAACCTGTTTTGTGTCTACATAATAAATAAATAAATAAATACCATTTTGGCGGGAAGTTTGAGTTGCATTTGTTATTAGGATTAAAGGCAGTGCCGTTTTTATTTACATCATTTCTCGTGGGTGTTGCGAATTTTATAATGGACAAAAACATTGAACAAAGAGTTTGTCTTAAATTTTGCATCGCCCATGGAATATCGTGTTCGGAGTCACTGAAATAATAATACTGCTTGCTTGCCAAATAAGTATTTTTACATATATTAACTTTAAAGAAAACACCAATTACCTAGCCCCAAACTAAGCGTTAACTTGTGATAACTTGCTAGATTAACGGATAGAAATACCTAAATTCGTATACTCAGGTACAAAAGCTCGTGGTCATCACACGCACCTAGCAGGATTCGAACCCGCAACAGCCGGTTATGTAGTATGAACCAGACCACTAGACCAAAGCTGTCGTCGTTTTCTTAAGTATAATTGTAAGTCTTGTTTTGCTAGACCTTGGCCCGGGGATTTACAAACACAAAAACATTTCGCTACATGCACGTGACAACTCAAACACTTGTCACATATTTCCGTATTAAAATAAAACTACTTGGTGCGTCGTCCACAAAACTTTTGCGTTCACTCAACATATTTTTTAACGCCACATTAAAACCAGCCAGTATTTCCTTAAGTTATTTTTTTTTTAATTATTATTAAACAATGATAAGGAAGCATTGATGTTGAGTGCGGAATCATGAGGCTCATATCACAACAATTTTAGCTAACCTTTTTTGCCGAAAACTTGAATTGCAAAGGATAAATAAAAAAATCGGAGGCCGCTACAAAGTAAAATCTTCGTAATTAGATACATAATAATATAATCAATAGCGATACAACATTCTCAATGTACAGATCTATGGGCCGTAAGTAAAATTCAGTCCAGTGCATTCAGGTCTGGTGAAACTAAGAGTATACGCTTCGTTCGTTCGTAGAAGGCCCACAGTTCATATCACTGTAACTACGCTGTAGCATGGCGTAGCATCATTGTAGCGCCGTAGTAGCTTCTACGAAAGCTAAAAAATTGTACTCAATATGATCGTTTACCCTTACTTTTTAGTGTTATAAATTTGACCCCCTGTCTGTTTGTGTCGCTGTGTTTTTATGTGTGTCTGTCATCGGCATGGAATCGTATATGTATATCTATAGTATCTATATTAACCGGGACCAACGGCTTAACGCGCCTTCCGCAGCACGAAGATGCTTGTAAATAAACGTTACATAAATTTTCAGTACCCACCCTGTTAAAGGCGTTTATTACACAATCTTTTATCAAAAACATTACTTGTATAACAACACAAATTACATACATTAGACATAAACGGGCGACGTTCTAAAGTACCTAAGTACTTGAGGACATTAAAAACAATTATATTTGTCATTATACCCTGGTATTATAAGATTAACTAATAACACAACTTATTCTGGATTCTATGAAGTGTTTTTAGTTAAATTAGGCGTAATTTGCTACATGTTCTAGTACAATATTTACTGATACTGCCTAAGTTAAGATACTTATTAAGTAACTTTATTTTTAAGCATTAAGAATGCAAATTTCGTTACAATGTGAAATTAAAACGCACGTAAAGAAAAATGGACTGCCACAGACGGGTCTCGAACCCGCACTTCTTGCAAGCCGGGTGATTGCTCTCCCAATTGAGCTACCGTGACACTTACTCATCGGTCTGAATTTGTTTAAGTGCTCTTTAGGCTGTAGCCAGCCATGATTCATTAGTATCACGGTTGCATACTTACAACATCCGAATAAAATACTTTTGTACAAACTATTTTGCATCAGGGCTCGTATCTTGTGCCTTACAACTTTTAATTAAGCCGAAGGCCAAGTTGACCTTATAACGTCATTACGTGACGTAAAAGTCTTACATCATTATTTGCACGGCATCTTACACTTGCAGTGTTTTACCAACATGTTTCAATGATTGGTAAATATCAATATTATCATCAACAGTGTTTGCGCAGTATGCTTTTTTTACAGGTAACTAGGAAAACTTCGCAGGCCTCATCGATGCAGATTCAGTCATGGCAGCTGCCGACATTGGAAAGTACAATTTTGTCAATTGCCTCATCAAGACAGTAGACAAAGCTACGTTGCATTGTCGATGACGCAAATCGCTATCGACATCGCTTGTTATGTGTGTGAACATTACATTCGCTAGCACTAAGTTTGGTCACTAAAAACCAGCGCACACTTGCGACCGGCCTGACAGCATGTCGTGGCAACAGGGATACTGTCTGCGCTTTTTTTTAAGTCACGTGACTTTTGCGCTCGTTTTGAGTCACGTGACTTCTTTCCGTCATTTTCATACATTTAACAAACGAAGTCGAAAGGTATTGAATTTTTTCAATGTAACGTTGAATTTTCTACAGGCCCAGTTCTGCTGTTAATGGGGCCATTTAAAACCCGAGAGTCGTTGGCGAGGATAAGATTGTTTTGAATCAAATATTTGTTACAATGAAATCGAGCTAAGAAATGGGAAATCATTTTACGTTTAATGACAAACTATTTACAATTGACTAGTCTATGTCTGTACCTGCAGACAGACAGGGAAATGGACAGAAGGCATGTAGATATTATTTAAAAACGGGGCTCTTAAAAGAAACTAGCTAAAAGTTAGCGACAACATAATAAAACGATATGAGAGGGACTCGCTACGATCAAATAAGCACGCTTTTCCATCTTATCACTTCTACATTATTTATTCAACTTAGGTATGTATATATTTGCCGATTCCAATGCATGATCGGTGTGCGAGAGACCCTCAGCACGAGTGCTTGTAAAGGTTTCTGGACAAACATTTTAGTGTTATTATTGTAAGGCCTTAAAACGAAGGACATTTGCAAGATTTGCTTCTACATTAACGTTTCATTTAAACGCATGGCCAAGTCGTTTTCCCGCGCGAGGAATAGGGATGTGGACTATTTTTGGGAAAGTGTTTAAAACCATCTATAAGTACCAAATATAGCACTAAATATTTTTATTTATTTTTTTAATACAACAAATACCTTTAAAATAAATTATTTAAAATTGTATTACAAATTTCGCGCCAGAACGAACGAACCTGTCAAAATATACCGCTGTGACGTCACCTGTTCCAAAACGTTGTCGAAGTTGTATGTAAAAGAAAGCTATTTCATAGTTTTGTGCTACTAAGATGGATTCTAAATTTTATAAATATTGTGCGGTGCCGCAGTGTAAAAGTACTACTATTAAAACACCTAAAAAACTATTTATTCACGTTCCACGTACAAAAACGATGCGGAAAATGTGGCTTCAACTAGCCCGTCGGGATCCAGCACTTGAGATATGTATCCTGGCAGATAGGGGTTTCAAGCATATAGAGCAGATGGTACTCCATGCAGGTCTTCACTTAGTTCGACCTCCAAGTGTTAGTACTGGATCAAAATTATCCAAGCAAGAAGCTCGCCAGACTAAGCAAATTGCCAGTTTGCGAATACATATTGAGAGGGTGATACGCCGCTTAAGAGAATTTGCCATGTTAAAACCTCATGCTTGCATTAATAACTATTTAATAAAGGTATTAGATAAAGTAATTATAATAGCTTGTGCTTTGATAAATTTACAGGACTCTGTCATTAAATAAAGACCATGTTTAGTTTTATTACAATCATCACACCTAATAAGGTGCTTGTGGCGCAGTGGTCCCAGTGCTTTGGTAGTGATACCAAAAGTTAAGCAACCTAAGGCGCGGTCATGTCTGGGATGGGTGACCATTCTGACCATTTAAGTAACATCTATTTACAAGTATTTCCGTGCTTCGGACGGCACGTTAAGCGGTTGGTCCCAGTTAATATCGATAGATATTAGCCGTTAGCCTAGTCAGAGGCCCTCGCGCGGCTTAATAACATCTGACAGTAAGGTTGGTCACTTACCTTACACACACCCACCCCTGCACCAATCCGCACTGAGCCCGCGGGGTGGAGTATGGCTCGGACCACCTCATAGTTGAGGTGAGGCCTGTGCCCAGCAGTGGGACTTATACTATAGGCTGATGAAAATCATATCTAATAAGTTTAGACTTAAGTTTTACTATGTAATGTTTTAACCCTCTACAAAAAGGAGAGTATTAAAAGTGTGACATACAAACAAGACGTTTGTATGTCTGCCTTTGGCACCATAGTTCCCATATAGCTGGACCAATTTTAATGCAGTTTTCTTTATTTTTAAGCCAATTTAATCGAGATGGTTCTGAGCTTTGTTTCATTCAAATCGGTTCAGTAGTCTAGATAAAATTTAAGTGTAACTGTTGAATATTTCACAATTTCCATGAATCAGTAACTATCATTTTAAATATTAGAAAGGCTGTTTGAAAATAAAACATGGTTAACGGAAAGTATTGTTTAATTTTTTATTGTACACTTTTATTCAACAATGGGTAGACATGCTCTTTCCAAAATGCTGAAAGTTGAACTAGTAAATTATTAACATAGTCAACTTCCAAGTGAACACAAATGATATTCACATTTTCATTGGTTTCAAAGTTACTATCTGCTACACAAAAATAACTCTTTTTCTTGTCAGACAAAAACATTTGTAACTGCACTTGTGCATAATATAATTTTGTAGGTTGTTCTTCCTGAACATAGTTCTTGTAATTATTGGCACTAGTTGGGCACTTAATTTCGATGACAAATTCATCACTTATACCATCTGGTGAACCAGCGATCATCAAATACTCTTGAGAAATCATTAATCCACATTTTCCTATTTTTGTTCCAAGTTTAATCTCTACGATTTTGCGAACAGCATCTTCTAATTTTCGCCCACGGCTCATTGCAGGTGTATCAGGAATTTTGCCACCCATAATTTGGGCAATTAAACTTCCATCAGGGGTTTTGCATTTACTAACCGAATAAGCTTTCGATGCAGTTATGCGTCCATATCGCAACTCAAACCATTATTTGTTTTGGGATTGATCTCTTGTGAGTTTTTCAATTTCCATTATGGTATGCTTAGTAATTAAGGAGCTGGCATTTACCAAAAAATTCTCATAGTCAGCATCCTTGTATTTCAAGCACAGTTGGTGCATTGAACACATTATAATTTCATCTTTGCGGTAATCCGGCTGGTGTTTCAACAACTGAATATTTTTAATTTTTCTTTCCTTACCCTCTTTTAAAAATTCAGATAAAACACTAGGATCTGGCAGGTAACGTCGTGGATTCCCTTTAGAGAGCTCCTTTGATGTTACAAATTTTAAAGTTGTGCCTACTTTTGCTAGACGTGACTTTTTCCAGTAGCATTCTACAGAAGTGCATGAAGGTTCCTCACTTCGGCGATGCACCCACATGATGAATGCCACAGCATGTTTGCAACCTCCTTGAGAAGCAGCACAATCATGACACTCGGCACTTACTATTTCACCGTTTTCTTCATCCACAACCATAGTGGCTGAATATGGTTTGCTACGAACTTTATGCTCCGGGCAAATTTTGCACTTAACTGTGCACAATTTTGAATCTCGACGAAGTTGGACATATCCCACAGCATCGTCTCCATATGACCGCCTCGAGGAGCTAAAAAGAAATGAAACAATTTGTTATAAAAATAAAAAATAACCTCAAAATCATACATCAATCATTTAATTTGATAAATGTAACTTTTCCAGTTTAAATACCTACGATTGCTATTATAATGTATCCTGAATATATTACTTACATGGAGGTCTTCACATTTCTAAATTCAGCAGAGCAGAAGTTACTATTTGTTGCGAAGAAATTAGCCACCGTAAAGCAATCGATTCTTGGCAAATTTGAACTATCTGCCTTTATATATCCACTTTCCATTATGGGAAAGCCTTTAAAAATCGATTTAATAAGAAAATTGAACGAATTTCGAAGAAATTTCACAGGAATCACAACAATAATATTATCCAAATATCAACAAACACCATAGTAATTGACAGTGAAAATTCTTGTTTGGCAACAGGTGACGTCACGAATTTTGATTGGTGTTCATTGTCACGTGACTTGAGAGTGAAATATTTAATTACATTTTATTAAATAAATAAATATTCCCTTGTTTGTTGAAGAAAATTTTGTGTTTTTTATTATTTGTATTATAGAAACTACCCTTTCGTGGTAAAATTATATACTTATTTGAGTACAGTCCACATCCCTATTACTGTTCTTTGCAAACATTCAATAGTTTTATTTTGCCAAAACCAGCCAGTAACTTATTTCGCTCGTTACTGATTACTTACTATTTCTTCACATGTGTAGGTAATTGAATTAAATAAGTATTTATTTTTCTGCACAATTACGAGGGAAAACTTCAAAATGACACAAAATTTTTCGAAGCATTAGTTTGTTATAGAAAAAAAAATACTTACCATAGCTTTGGTTTAAGATTCACAACACATAACATTTAGTCTACCCTAGCTAATTATTGTAAGAACTTTAGGTTATTTCCTGTGGTTATTTCTGTTAATTTTATGCAAAAATTATGTACATTGACTAAAATAATCACTTAGATTAAGATTAAAATGGTTATTAGGGGGGCCGGCGCAATATAATTACGTTAAGTGGTTACAAAACATCGATATCGATATTGAATAGAACATTTCATTTTGTGCATTTTTATTTTGGATGTTTTCAACTCGATATTTTTATCGAGGACCTACGGCTGCAGACTGATGGCAGTTATGACCAAGAATCTAGTCGACTTAACGTTAATAATACAAGAAGTTCAGACGGCTTACTCAAAATCTTATATGAAGTTGTGATAAGTAGGACTTTGCAACAAAAACATTTTTTTTTAATAGCCAGGCGACTGATCTTTAAAGCCTATCGTCCTCTGATTACTAAAGTAAGTTTACGACTTCATACTCGTAGTTTCGAAATACTAACATTAGCTTAGCTTAGCTGGCATATCTTGAGGTGGACGCACTATATTACCTTGCGAATTGAGCTAAACTTACTTCGTCAATTTACTTGTCGTTGGATGGCAGCAGAATTATCGATATAATATGACTCCAGCGGCACATCACTAGTAGCTAGAGCCTTGCAAAGGACGTCAGGGCACAGGGTGAGCCTTGGCACTGCCTAATGACTCCACAATCTAATCCATGCCCGCTCTGTGATCTGTCCTCCTGATAAGCTGTATTCGATTTTGAATCGTATCACTTTTGAATAAACGTGGTCTAATTACTTTAATTGACTGCATGCGTTTGATATCACAGCGCTCTCATTATGTCATTGCAATTATTGTAAACGCTTTTCTATTTTTGAAGCGGTGCAGCGGTGTCATTTTGTACTGTGCGCGTAATACATTTGGTATAGTAAATACGATGTAATTTTAGAGATACAAAAATTACATCTTCTCATCTTTCAAGTTTGCCGGTAATAAAGTGGCAAGTGGCTTAGTATGTTGTTGAGCTTTTTTTAAAGTATTTTATTTAAGTAGGTTTAAGTACTTATTATTGAGTATTTTTATCCAAAAATCGCGTGCAGTATAATAGGTATGTACCTATCTATGTATTACCTAGTCACCGACAAACACGTGTTTTAAACACGAAAGATAAACTGCTTACTTCACAGATACAGTTTTTGATAGTAATCTTTTGAAACCTTTTGAATATTTTATTATGATTATGTCATGCTACTTATTTCATTACATCTAGGTAGATAGTGAATTCCTTCATTCGCGTTTGGTTTATTTTATAATAATCTTAAGCTTACGAAGAGGTGTAGTTTTTTAAGGGTTTTATCTTACAATTTAAGGTAATTTTAAATTTAGGTGACCTTAATAATAAACAAAAAAGTGACAGACTAAGGTTATTGTATTGACTAAGGGTATTTAATAAGGGGACACCGTTAATAAATTCTCTTTTCTCGCTTACTATATGAGGCACAGATCAAAAAAGTCCTAGGAGTAGGCAGGTAAATGAATAATACCTTGATGTTCAGTCGTCAATTCGTCATCTACGCGGCCTTTCTTTTTTTTCATTTATTATTAGGGACAACAACAACATTACAACTCAAAAAATTACATGAGGAAATAACTTTATTAGCCAATACCACGAGGTACTATAAGAATAAGTGAAAGTGAGGAGGATATGACGTTAGGAGTAAGCAGGTAGGTACTTATGTATTTACCCAATTTTAAAGATTACTGTGGATCCGGGTCGATGCACCACTGAATGACACAATTTCTTACTATTTGAAAACTTAAACGGTACGTGGCCGCATATTGATCAAGATCAGGCCCTCGACTAGCCCTCTAGATTTTTTTACAGCGTTGTATGCATCGTTTTGTAACATAGTAATCAATACATACAAAATACCTCTTCCTCAACTGCACCGGGGCCGTATTACGCAACAATTCTCGTGCAATCGAAAAAAGGATACATTCGTAAAAAAATCGAACGATAACTACATACTAGAATGCAATGTGTGGTGCTGACCAGTAAAAGTTTTAATTTCTTATACGAAATATCTTGTGGCTGTCATGAAACGCACCTTATAAAAGTAATTTGATTGAAGTTATTATTTTATACTTGAGTTTTGACTACATAAAAATTACCGTGCGGAAAAAGTACGAACGCATGAGAATCGTTCCCCTGTACTGTCCATCAATGGTAGGTAGGATTCGTAAGATTTTATTTGATAAATTATGACTGATTTTTCGAGTGCTAATGTAATAACGGTCACTTTTGTCCTTCGCTCTAACAAAACAGATTTATTTATAGCAGAAATCATATTTTTACCTAATTGAGGATGCCAGGGGCTATTACAATATCACTGACGTAATTAGCGGAGAATTACCGTCATCCATTGATGACCAAGGTGTTGGTTGTTCAATTATCGACCATTCGATATGATGGTTCCGGTATTTATTATCCTCTAGTATTGTTTTGGCGCGTTTTCATAATATTTTTTATGGTGAGGACGTGGGTGTCCTAATGGATAACTTGATTGTGGTTAGTTTATTAAAGGCTAGCATCTTATTATTATTAAAAAAACAAAGTTGTAAACGCAAGTAGGTAAAATAATACGAAGATCATAAACAATGTAAAAACGTAACTCCTTACCATTTTGATACTTCATAGTCAATAAGGTAACTGCCTATCTATAGCTGGCATTTTTTTTCTACGATTTTCTCAAATGTTTGGTATTGGGCTAGTAGGGGCTAGTTTGCATTTGCAGCCGATCTCCTATCTTATTTCTGTGACTCATAATTATATTAACATTTATTTTGCCTCAAAAAACCACAGTCGTACACACAAATGGAATATTTGAACACATTAGCGTAAAATTAAAACAGCATAGGCAGCCAAGGACGAACGACGAGGTCGACGAACTGTGATGAGGTTCTAAGCTTAACTTTAAGAACCAAAGCGAATAGACACTAAGTTCTATAAATAAAGTTTAGCGGTCATTTTTACGTTAGTGTTAAAAATATTTTTCTGGGACCTATTTTAGAAAAAGTTGAATAGCAGGATCGAGCATTCTTGAGACTTGAAAACGAAATTAGGGACGTAGGAGATTAGGAATAACGAGGAAGTTGTGTAAAATCCTCAAATTGTATTAAATCAATTATTAATATGTAAAATAAAGATGATCTAGGAAAATTTATATTTATGTAGGCATGTTCAGTTCGCCTACTTAATTTTCCAGTGCTTGTTTACTGGATTAAACACGTCATTGACTTATAAAATCTGCTTCAGTTTTTAATGTTTGACGGATTGAAATGAACCTAGACTTCACAGTTCTCTCTCACAATACGAACCACCACCATTCGCACTATCACAAGATTTAAGTTTCTGAGTGGCTCATCAAAAAATCAAAACTGCTTTTATCAAAATGACACCAATCCAAGTTAAGTTATCGTAAATGTAAAAAAATACCAAGGCTTTAGTTAGTGACCTTGAAAACATTACGTGGTAATAAAACATAGGGTACCTTAAAGCTACACTAGATTAATGGTTGTAACCTAAGAAGGACAGTAACTTTTTGATTAAGCCCGACTAAACCAGTTGCCATGCCCAAGCTTTATTTATTAGAGCTGTCAAAAGAACTTGAAATATGTTGACAATGTTTAAATAGTTTTAAAGATTTTTAAGGTAAACTTGCCTACAGTCAATTCTAGGGGTGAAGATTTTTGTGCTTATCCTTAGATTGGCCCGGCACTATTAATTTGATAGCTTAACGCATTAACCTAGTAAGTGCAATATTTTGAACATAATACGAGTAAAAAAGACTGCCATTATTAAAAAAAAAACTTCTTAAAAATGGTCTTATAAAAAATAAACATTGAAAGTAAGAATAACCTTAGGTTAAAACAGTTATTAAAAAGACATACTTGATTGACTGGCTTAATAATTCAGCTGAGAAGTTTTTTTTATTATTATAATGATTCTCAGCCTCACAGTACACTGTGAACCTATAACAATAATATTCACAGTTTTAATAAAGTTCATTCTTATTCATTTTTATGAAAAAGTTAATTTCATATAAGCGTTTTTTGTGTCGCTACAGAATAAACTTGACATAAATGGGTGAAAGTGAGCTCACATATCGTACAAATATGCCGAAAAGCTGTTTTTGTCATATTTGTATGCAATAATGGTATGGTTGTTAATGAGTGTGAATGTCAAGTAATTACGTGATGTTTAAGTTATTTTATATTCATGTTCATAGGTACCTACCATGATAAAATGTGATGCTTTAAAATACAAGCTTCGTTCTTACTGAACGTAATTCTATACCTTCGACGCTCAGCAAAGCCACAAAGCCACCAGTGAGGCCAATTATGTCTTATCCCAAACAAACTTCTCATACAACAACATTTTAGTATCAGCATGTGTGATACATATTATTATCATAGAGATATCATAATCATAGCTATCACCTACCTTATCATCTCCATATCAGTTCACACTAGCACCATTCCCAGGCGCAGCCAAAATAACAGATTTTTGATCTTTTCCGAGAGATCAGAATATAGTTTACTTAGTAATCTTTCTTACGCAATTTTTTTTTCTTGTCCTTTATATATTTTTTAATGCAGAGATGACATTCGTTCAAATCAAGTATTTTACGGAAAAATTAGCCCCTACCAGGAAGGACTGCTACAGGTGCATAAAAAAATGGCCTTTGTTGGCAGGTAATAAGCTCTCCGTTCGCTATTACATCAGTTCGATAAATTTACGACCAGTGTAATAAAAATAAACAAAGGCTGATTTCTCATTCGTTATTTTGTTTTACGTGCAAGTATCTTCAATTGCAACATCCTATTGGTCAGTTATTCCGTGCGACTAGCACAATTACTGCAATTCATCTACTAGTCGATATAACCTGCTATTACCTAGTTTACAACTTGTTTGGTTTTTTGTTTTGGCTCGTTAACGGCACTCATTGAATTCGATGGGGCTAAATTACTTCCTGAAATATTTACCTGGTTCGAGTGAACGTCTATGACGATGTACGCGAGGTAGACGATCTCTTCCTCGTCGGAGCCGAGGGCAGCGCCTCCGAGCCCACCGGTGCGCACATGCAGCGCGCACACCCAGCCTCCGCTGATCATCGCGCCATGCAAAAGCTCACGCAAGAAAACACAACACGTTCCACCGACGATGACAACGCACCTCCTTACGCACGACAGTCCATTTGCGTTTATTTATCTGAACACGACCTTTCGCTTACGCACAGTTCATGTCAATTCACTTGACAGCAGTATCTACTCACACAATTCAGTTAACTTTCTAACGGGATACCAAGTATCAAAACCTTTGGAGCGTTGTATTTCGCGTAGGCGTCCGCGATGGTCACAGAGAATCCGTAGTATCGTCCAAAATTCGTCGCTTTGAGTTGTTTGTGTTCTTACACGCGTCGAAAGCACTTTTTAGAAACCTGACGGTTACTCAACATGGACAAGAACTCGCGTGCGGCGCGGACGGCGTTTTACCGCTAGCCGTCTACGTAAGCCGTTTCCGCTGCAGGTGAAAATCTAGAATTAACCAACATCGGCAACATCACATAGGTAGACCAAATTCTGACGAGGCTGTCCGGTGACTTGCGTTTCTCGGGTTCTTTTGATCACAATTCCAAATTTGAAATTCGAAGTCCACTCTAAACGATTCCACTTTACACGATTTAATTGTCACTGGTGTAGTAAACACGTTTGAATTGAGAATTTGATTGTCTGATAGAATATTTGGGTGCAAAAAAAGGACAGCTCTATAAAGACGAGCGTGTCGGTCGGATCGGAGGATCGACTGCCCCTCGCTTGCTGCCCCCCTGTTGACACTGCGCAGGTAAACGCCAGGCGTCGCCAGGTGAGCCGCGCGGCGTTGCCAAACCGACTATTATCATTGATGAGATAGTTGCTGCTTCTACCACGTCAGTTTGCCGTTCACGCATCGCTGCCAACGATATAATACACTTGTCCCCTTCTATTCAACAATAAAATCCATCAGTCAGAACGGTCAATGAATTGCGCAAATTTTTAATTATCGTAGCTGTATCGTCGTGGACAGTTTTTTTGAAAAGTGTTCTTTTCCGATTGTTTATACCTACCTGACTTTTAACAATTAAATCAAAATAGCGTCTAGCGTTCTATATAATATAACAAGAGTTTAAAATAAACTAAGTAAAAGTGGAATTAAAATTCTTCGCACTAAGCATTAACCTGACTAGTGATCAATTCGAGTAGACATTGGAATGGTTTCTTATTACAAACGTCATTGAGTATAATTTTGTTTGTTATCATTAATTTTCTGCCTAATCAGATTTATTGCTATTATAAAAATTGCTGAGCGGGGAACACTAGCTATGAAAAAAATATGATTTTGTTGCTATTTAATTACCGAACAAGTAGGTAGGAGGAAGACTTTATTTAATCCCCTTCGTCGTTTTAGGGTGACCAATCAACATTCATCATCAAATATTTTTTTCAAATGATTAAGTAACTAGGTAGGTAGGTATTTTACTAATCCTACAAATATTATAAACGCGATAGTTTGTATTTAGGTATAAATGTTTCTTACTGTTTCACGTCAAACCTGGAATAACACAGTGTACTTTTTAACCAGAAAAACTTCACGATTCCTGTGGGATACCTGTTGAAAACGGGTTCTATATGGGTTAATTCGCATAGCACAGCTAGTTTAAATATAATAACGTAGGTAACGTTATTAAATGAATCTATTACTGTGATACCATCAATTATGATATGGCTGGGTCTTTCCACATACATGGACCCGAGACCAAGGATTAGGTACTAAGATATAAGACTAAGGAAACCGTACGTAACGTTATGGCTGGACTGAGGCATCTTAAAACTTAACCTATGTTACGCTAAGACCACTGAGCTGAGAATGGTCCTGATTTTAAAGAAAATCGCTCCGGTTGAGATGAAATCAAAAAGAGAGATACGGTACAAGTCGCGCGTGATTCACTACCGAGTCCAATGGACACTGCACCGCTTCTAGTCATCGTCGTTGTTAGTACTGCGAGTCAAACTGCGAGTTGTATAATACATGTGCGTACGCGTGTATATGTGTATTCAGTCCCATTTTTAAAGTTGACTATTGTAGTGGGGACGTACTGTATCTTCCCCTATTTGGTTTGATCTAAGTCCGGTTTACTGGTTCGCGATCCGGGCTACAAGGAAATCCGGGGCCTAGTCAATGTTACATTGAGTAGCCGCCGATGACGAAAACCGCAATCGTTCATGCTCATGAGAATAACATACATGATTAGGCACTACCTTTACCTAACTATTTTATTAATATGGACAGTTGGTTGATTGTACCTTCTGTAACAAAGGTAAAGCGTTGGTGAAATTCGAAAATCGAACTCGAACAACCATTTAACAAACGAAGTCGATAGCTATTTTCGCCATCGACTCCGCAATGTAACATTGTCTACGGATCTAGTGTTTGCAGTTTAAAAACTCGTAAATGCTTTACCTATGTTACAGTTGCAGTACAACTAATTTTCCATTTGATAAACTGTGCTCAATTATGGTATTTTCAAGAGCCTGATACCTACTCAAGGTAAGTAAAGCTTATTGGAAAAACTTCTAGGAAATTCATCAGTCCAATGCTTTCAACAAAAGTCCAAGTCTTTGCTGATGTGACAGGCGCCATTTTGTAAAGAAAAAACTGGCTGGTTGTAATAAATACCTCTTTTTTTTTTTTAAACGAATACGTTGCGTCATTGAGTCAGCAGGCGCAGGTCGGAGGGTCACTTGTAATGCTTGAAACACGTACTTATGTAAATTATGTACATATGCCATATACCACTAGAAGCACACACTAAGTGCGCTGTATGGATAACAATAACGAATAATAACCTACCTACGTTACGTACTTAAGCAAATGCCTAAAACTTTAAGCAAAAACATTTTTTTAAGAGGGAATATTGTGACTTAAGTTCAGTGTACATATCTCGTATTCTACGGAACCCTAACTAAGTCATGTGCTTTGTTCCTTTTTACATTTTTTTTTTACATAAAATGTTTATTTATTAGTCTAAAATAGTGAAGGAGGCCAAACAATCTTTCTACGACTGCTAAAAAATTCATGTGTTTAATTTACATTTTAATGGCGTCTGGGTCTGGGGTCACTGCAACTGTATAGAAACTCTGAATACATAATTTTCGACATTTCGATGCTTAATGTGCAGCTACCTACACTAAGTTGACCGCAGTGAGGTGTTGAAAAAACATGCTAAGTGAATATGTGAATATAGTTCAAAACAGTCTTTGGATTAATGTTACCTTTAAACTCATTTATACAAAATGTGACCATACCACAATGTGGTATGGTCATTATCTTCCACTCATATCAAAGGGCCATTGGGTGATGCGATTGATGGCCCAGGAGTTAAGGTTTTGCCGGTGACTTACATGGAAGGTCCTCCCCGATGTCATTTGAGTGAGAGAAGAAAAGAGTTCGATACTGTTTTCCGTTATGGATTGTCTAATTTGACCTGTCTGATATTGAGATGAAGTTGCGATTGTAAGCAGAGGAACTTTAAGTTTTTGAATGAGATGGTAAGTCTACATAATGCGAACAACTGTATCGAATGGGTGTATCAGTAGTCGTAAAATTGACGTTAATGGCTGTGTCAAATACTCGAGTTTAAAGTAGCTGCTGTGATCTATTCCTGCGCACGCGCCGCCCCCGCCCGCGGCTGTCTCCCATTGGCCCGCGATCCAAGATGGTCGCCCGCTACTCTTGTTACCGCCACGTGCGACCGCCACATTCCAGATTAATGACCTATTTCTGTGAAGCTGTTAAGTAAATAAATTATAAACGCTATAGAGCTTACATGACATTTTGAATGCCTTTTCTGTTGTTTATTAGTTGTCAACTTGGTAAATCAAGGCTACCAAGCCTATCCTTAGCCTGTCACCGTTCAAAGCCTTCTTCAAAGTATTGAACTTCCCTAGGTAAGATAATTAATCCAAGTGTTACCTGCCTATAAGCTATGGTAAGTTCACATCCCAAGAGTTTATAAGTACCTACTATTTGTTATCTTTTATGATCCTCTTGACTGTACAATACCCTTTTCAGGTAGAGCAACACAACAACGTACTTCAGCATGGTAGTTATTTAATAATCATTACCGTGAGGTTCTAAAGAAATACCACAGAAATAAATTATATACAGTATTTGAGTTAAACTTAACTAAAGCACTTTAATTAAAGCATGTGTATCTAAGTCTCCGTTAGCATTTACATCGCCAGTATGTCCTCTTGCAACCCTTGAGCATCAATCGGACGATATCCTTGGCTTGATTTTCTTTGGTAACGCCGAAAGATTCTACAAATCAGTAGGTAGTTAACATACGGAAGAAAAAGTCATGTCACCTATCTAGCGCGTCGTGATGCTGAAGCATACGTTGTGCTCGCAAAGACTTCTTAACTTTTAAAAAGCTTATTAAATTAGTAAACCAAGGCTATGCTGCAAACATGATATAAATTAATCATAACAAATATTTAGGTACTTTGTTTTATTGCTCCTGTTTGCTGGACAGTGGACGTCTCATAGTGGTAATTTAGAAACTACATCGTCGGTAACAAATAATAAAAAATGGCTATTAGATCATACAAACGTTTCATAAAATGCAAAGTAATATCAGCTTAAGTATTCCCCTCAATTACAAGCAAGTCTTGATTACTCACTTGTTTGTAACTTAAGTGCCACCTGCACGTAAGTATACAGCTCTAGCCTTGTCTATTAGTCGTTGTTATTGTTAATTATGTGTATTAAGAATGATGATTAATTAACTTATGAATTTAGGTACCAACTTTTCTTAAAATAGGTGCTAGACGTACTATCTCGTACCGTAGTAAGTAACTTAAATTTAATATGTATGTGTGATGACTGATGTCTCATCTTTTTGCGTCTATTTCTTCTAAGGTCTCTAGTTCTCTACCTATCTACTTAGAAAGCGTCAGAAGCTATTTCTACTCGTTTATTAAGACTAAAATCATAATTTCGGCGATGCATGACCTAACCGGTCGGCCGCCCTTTCAGCCGACACGGCTCAGGAGCAGTCAGTCCGTCAGTTTTTTGTAGAGCATCTATCTAATGCAATGTGCGTTCGTACTGGGACTCTATGGAATAATTAACTTAAGCTATATTTACGTAACGAACACCGGGCTACTTAAGGAATTGCTATGCTAGTTCGTTGTGGTGACGGTTGGTCTGTTGCCGGTTGCCGACATTTTGTTTAGGTGTAGGTACTTGGCATAAAGTTAGTACCTAGGAACTAGGCTACGAGCATAGTAGAAAAAAACAGTACCAGTTAGTGTTGTTGTTGTAAAACCTACCGTGTTCTTTATCATCAGCACGGATATGATAATATCTCATCACTTCATCAGTCATCATTAAACAGTTTGAAGATAATGTTTCAGTTTTAATAATATAACCCACTGTAGTTTGCTGTTGTTATAAAAACAATGTTTTTATTAAAGTCGCCGCTCATACGAGTAATATGTAATTAATTTAACTTTAAAACTTTGTTCCCTCCAAGAGTCCATGACATTATAAACACACGATAAAAGCGATTTAAAAAATGGCGCGAAATGTTATGCTTAGACTTGGGTGTCTGCGGTTTGAGCCAAACAGAAACTTGATATTTACTTCGTAAATACTCTTTAAATTTAACGCGGTTAGTTTAAATAAGTATAGTTTGAAAAATTCATAGATGATTTGAGTTCATTTCGAATTACTTTTTACATTACATTGAAAGAATCTTGAAAAATAAGTTTCCCACAAAAAAATATAAATGTCAGATCAAAGTCATATGAAAAAAAAAACGCCTCCATGACAGGTGTTTACGCGCCAAACAACAATGGTTGCTGGCTAACGTTTGCTGTGTAATTCTATATCTCTCAGCTTTAAGCTCAAGTTATTTGGTGACTTAATTGATTTAGACTTGTAAACACCGTGTTTTGTGTCGTTAGTTAATTGGGTGCAATATGCATTGTAATCATTCGCCTAAAGCAGGTAAAAGGCCAGTGAAATAGTCTTGCTTGCACATTCCATCCACACCTGCCACGGCGGGTGTTTTTGGTGATAATTGTGATAAATGAACATTGGTGAATTCGGAGACATGGCTGCGACGACCCCTCGTCGTTCATCCCGCATTCCTCTTGCCCACACGCCGAAAATGTCGGAGAGGAAAAAGGGGTTATTTCAAGGCGAGCTGGAGCCCACGAGAGAGTCTCTTACGACCCACAGGCAGCTGCCAGTCGTGGACAGTGAGAGTGATAGCGAAGAATGTGACCTTGGCATCATCAGCACCCTTGATTCCAGCTCTGACGAGACAGAACATGGAACGCCGAAGAAACTCAACAGAAGTTTGTGGCGTGAGTTTACTCTTATTGTTACTATCTAGCACAATTACTTCTTAATTTAACTAGGTACATGTTTTTAAGACCAACTGTTTAATGGATCAATCAGAAAGTAGGCTATTTCATCTTTGTTTTAGTAGTACAGATCCCAAGGCCAATGACCCAGTGATTGTGATTACCTAAATAGATTGTATGAACTCTGTTGAACCTATATAGCTAGCAAATCATTTGTTTGTCATATCAAGTATTTGGTTTGTTTACCCTTTAAATAAAATTGTTTGCTGATGGTTTTATTTGTCCTTGGAGGTAATAACCTCAATTATGGCAAAAATAACTTAATTCTACTTACAATCAAAGTAGGTCACTAAAATAAATCATTCATCAGTATTATGATTTAAAAATCTAGTAGAAGTCACCACAATGAATGTCCTAAAACCTTGTTGGCAGTGTTTATGAGCTCACTTAGAATTCCTTAATGCATCACCAATGTAAAGCAAAGTTATCACTTAATTTTTTTGTTCACAGCTGAAACAAGGAGCCAAACAAAGAGGCTGCTCAAAGAAAACCAAGACCTGAAGAACTTCATCAAATCTCCTTTTACTCTTAAAAAGTACCAGACTCGGTATTCAGGTCCCGATACAAAATGTTCAGGTTCTTTATCAACTCCGGCCACCCCACACTTCCACAACCATCCTGGCACTCCATCATCCACACACTCATGTGCAAGTGTACATACTACCTCATCCACCTCCAGCAAGGCTCGCAAAAGCCTTGCAAGCCTCATAGCTGACACAGAAAGCTGCAGCAGCTCATTGAAAGACCTCAACTTTGATACAGACTCAGGCACCGACTCAAAGGAGAACACACCTACAAAATCCATTCGCAGATCCAAACGCAACCAAACTACTCCTCAATTCCACAACTTCAAGGGTATTCTGATGGAACAAAAGAAAAACACTATCTCACCCATGAAGACAGCTGTAGTGTGTTTGACCAAAATGGATATGAGCAGCATCATATCTCCCACTCAAATGCTGAAAACCCCTCAAAATGGAATAGACACACACCAATCTCCACCGAAACTGGGCCACAATCGCCGCTCAGTGGTTGAGATCGGAGAAAGCCCAGAATCCACTTGTGACAGTGAAAAGAGTCACAAGAGACTTAGAAATGAGAGTGTATCGGATGCAGGACCGAACCCTAAATACCCTAGAATAGACAATTCTGTACCTAAAGCCCGCTTGTCTCTCTTCAACACTGATAGACTTAAGGAAATCCTTTCTGCTAAGTCTTTCTATGGGAAGAGCAATCCGGAGCTGAACACCAATATTACAGCTAGGATATCTAATGCTATCGAGGTCACAACAAGTCAAAACCGCCGTCCGTTTTCACATTCCTACTCGAATAGACGTAAAAGACGCCCTGGGCAGATAAACTCTGGTGTTAGACACAAGATTAGAAAGCCTAAAATAAATAAGAATAAGATGATAAGCATAAAGGGCAACAACTCTAAGAATAGCACAGCAAATACAACTGTGCTAAATAATAGTACAGTGTCAAACGTTAGTGTAAATGACTTGACTATGAGGAGTCAGAACTCATCACAGGACCTAGGCATCGGTAAGTAAGATTATATGAAAAAAATATAAAAAAACAGTTTGATTTAAATTACAACCAGTATTCTTATTTATAAAGAACAGCTTAGTGTCAGTCACCTTTTTCACTCTATGAAATCTTTAAAAAATAAATTTGTAATCTTTTATCATTATCACCCAAAAGATCTGTCCTTTAAAATAGGAAACAGCCTGATCAGTAATTAAAATTCACATTGGAAAAAACTTTTCACAGATAAACCAGACCCATTTGACTCAGAGAAACAGACAATCGAAGCTCTCCTCAGTCAATGGACTGAAGAGGAAGTCCCAGAATCCGAGCTCTCCTTCTCAAAACCTAAGCTTGACGTGCCATGCTTTAACAGCTCGGTCATAGAAGAGACCAACTCAATATTCCAACCTGTCATCGCTGTGCCTGTCTCAGTGCAAAACATACCCCAAGATGGAGAAGCTGTTATTGTAGAGTTAGGAACAGAAAAACAAATGACTGTTGCAACAACCACTTTGCCACAAAGTGATGCTCATGATGTAGTGATGTTGGAGCCAGGGCATGCAGAAAATCATGGTGACATGACCAAGAGTGGACAGTTTCTGCCAGTTGAAGGAGGTTACATATTTGTTGAAGAAAATGCAGGAACAGGTAATTATAAAAAATACAAAACTTACTTACCAGTCAAAATAAAATCCCGAATGAGCCATTAAAGCAGCTGATGAGCTTCAACATCTGGCCGGATTTTGACTAGCCATAGGTATGAACCACTGTGATTAAATTATCTTTTGTATCAAAAATACTTTTTTAAAATCGGTCCATCTGTTTGTGAGCTACGATGCCACAAACAGACACACACAAAGACACAGAAAGAAACACACACACAAACAGCCATAGGGGTCAAACTTATTAACACCTCTTTTTCGACAAGAGATAAAAGATGAACAGTTTGAAATAATAGATATAATATTTTGTATCTCTTTTCACAGGGTCTAAGTAGTTATGTCATCACATCTGCCATCCCACTCTATCACCATTCCCAATAAATAAACTTACTGCAATGTAAGCAGTTACTACAAAGTAACTGCCATACTTCTTAAGAATTGTTTTGATGAGTCTTCTAAAGCTCTCAGATATGTCACATCAATCATTTTGCAACATAAACAGTTACTACAATGTAACTGGCTAATTTCTTGAGAACTGTTATGCTGAGTCTCTTCAAGCCTCAGACATAAACATCCTGCGCTACATTGTAGAGCCTAAATTTCATGGGAAATGTTTTGTTTAATTCAACCTAAACATTTCCGTTAGCAACTTATTCGTGGTAGACGCTTCCCGTCCCCACTCTAGACATGACTGTCCTCAGGACATCTATATATAGGCCTGCGGGCATCCCATACGGCAGTCGTAACTCGTCCCACATCACGTGTACTTCTCCGCTCCTAGCGAGTGTTAGCTTAAGTACTGATCATCGAGATCACTAGTTCGTAGTTGTGATCATCCAGATCAATAGTTTAGTAAACCAGTGTAAAAGTGTTAACTCTAAACAATACAGTGTTTTTAACATCAAAACTTTTGTTTTATTTTTAAAGTCTGCGAGCCGTCAAAACTTGACTGGCGCAGCCGGTAGGATCTCGCGTCGCGTTCACGAATTATAAAGTTCCAGATAACTGTTTTCGCGCTTCGCGGCTGTACTATCAAGTGCACAACGGCGGGATCCTCGAACCAAACAAATAAGTCACCGGGCGGCAGCAGCAGCAACAGAGCAACACTTCTACACCAGCCTAGAAGACATGGTTTGGAGCGGCCTGTGAGTAAACCTCTTCGCTACCGTTTTACCAGTCTTTCCTTGGCACCCTTTAATGTTATTTCACCCTAAATCGTGAGAAACGTTATTTGCTCGTAGTTCCTTAACCTCAGGATTACGCCAGCGCTAGTTTTTAAGATTATTTAAATGATAAATTTGATGAGATTAATTAATTGGTAATTCCAACACTCTTTAACTTAATACTCATACAAATTATATTGATATTGATTAATTGGTAATTCCAACACTCTTTAATTAATTATCCCAGTAAAGTTAATTGTAAATTGATATTAATTAATTGGTAATTCCAACACTCTTTAATTAATTATCCAAATAAAGTAAATTGTAAATTGATATTAATTAATTGGTTATCCATAACTCTTTAAATTAATATCCTAATAAATTGTAAATTATTCAAACTTATTATCTTATTGTACTATTTTATTTTTGTGTGTATTATTTTGTGTGTGTTAACTAAAAGATTTAAATAGTGACTTTAAACGTAAATTGTAAAGATGGTTAATATTAACGCCATCCCCACTGAAATTCTAAATTTAATACCCAAGTTCGAAGGCGAACCAAAACTTTTAAATCTTTTTGTTAAAAAATGTGAATATGTAATAAATATTTATAGATCATCAGATGAAAATGTATTACAAAACACATATGTTTTCCATGCCGTAACGAGTAGGCTCAGCGGTCGTGCCGCAGCGTTATTGAGTGAGCGTTACGATATCGATACATGGCAAACTTTAAAATCTGTATTAACCCAGCATTTTGGAGATCCGCGTTCAGAAGCTTGCATAGCCATAGAGCTAGAACAAATTAAAATCAAAACAGGAGAATCCTACATCGATCTGTGTCATAGAATTCAAGCCGTACGCAGCACATTATTATCCAAAGTAAATTTAATTGAAGACACAGGCGTAAAAGCAGCGAAAGTTATCATTTACGATAACTTAGCACTTAATACATTTTTATTTAATCTCTCCGAAGACATGATACGAATTATTAGATTAAAAGGTTGCACCTCTCTGGAACAAGCCTTAGCCATTGTAACAGAGGAGGAAAACTTCAAATTCCAATATGATAGTAAAAACAAAAACAAAAGTGCTCCAGCACCTAAATCAAACTTTTTACAAAATTCAACAGCTTTTAAACCTAACTTCATAACGCCAACGCAAATGCCTGCATTTAAATTCGGAATTCCCCAAAACAACTACAAACCTAACTTTACCCCAAACTTTAACCAAAATTATAAATTACCTAGCCAAACAAATTTTAAATTCGGTTTACAACCCAATCAAACGAGACCCATTTACAGTCCTCAAAATAATAACATGTTTAATCCTAGGCCAATGCCTTACCGCATACCTTCAAATTATAATAAATATAATAGATTTGGTTACTTCAACCAACCCCCGAACAACCAATTTAAATTCGGCGTAAGCAACCCTCCGTTAGCTCAGCGCCCTTCTAATAATTTAAACACAGACGTTTCTATGCGTACTGCAGCTCCAGTACGACATAACCTCATGAACAACTTAGAAAACCCCGAAGAACTATTTTATTACGATGACGGAATAGACGAAATAGATTATTACGATTATTGTAACAATTTCCAAGATTTCGAAAATCAGGAAATCGAACAACAACAACAGGAAATCGTAGACCCGGATTGCCCGGTTGGCAATGATGAAAATTTTTGTACCGAAGCCTCTACGGACAACGATCAGAGATAATCAATCTCAACTATGACGGAATCCTTAGATTACCCCATATCATAATTCCGGAAATAGGTTCTAAATTCATGATAGATACAGGAAGCACGCGCTCGTTCATTAGTCCTTATTTAGCTAATTCATACTTCAACGCGTACAAATATGAAGAGCCGTTCGAAGTAATAAGCACTCATGCACGAAGCAGCCACAATGAAGTAATTCACATTCCCCTTTTTAAATCTTTTATGACTCCAGGAAATCATAAATATTACGTATACAGTGTAGACGATCGTTTTGATGGTCTAATAGGCAGTGATCTTTTGAAACAGTTAGGAGCAACAATCGATATGGACAGGCAGGTTCTCAGAATTCGCAATACCAAGATTCCTATAATATATAGCCCACCATACGAAGTGCGTATAGCCCCGAGATCGGAGACACGCGTTAAGCTACCTACTGAATTATCAAACGGTGACGCAATCATCGATTACCGAGACTTTGGTCAAGGTGTTCGTATGCCTAGTGCATTAATAAGATGCAATAAAGGATACGCCCACACAATAGTTCAAAATATTTCCGATAACTATGTAACCATAACAATTTCAAAACCTTTTAAAGTAGAGCCATTCAAAGAAACATCAATTCCCGTTAACAACATTAATAACTTACCAAATAACCTACAAATAGATGAAATTTTAACAGAAAACTTGAATAAACTAAGATTAGATCATATGAATCAGGAAGAACGTCATGCCATTAAAAAACTTTGTTACGAATATAGAGACATCTTTTACTGTGACAAACTTCCCTTAACTTTCACAAATCAGGTAAAGCACCAAATCCGTACAAAGAACGAAGACCCTATTTATGTTAGACCATATAGGTTGCCTCCAATCCAAACTCAGGAAATAAATAGTCAGGTCGAAAAACTTTTAGCAGACAACGTAATCCAGGAATCACATTCTCCGTGGAATGCCCCTGTTCACTTAGTTCCAAAAAAATTAGACGCATCGGGCGAACAAAAATTCAGGATGGTCATTGATTACCGTCGACTTAACGACATAACCACTGACGATAAATACCCTCTACCCAACATAGCAGATCTTTTTGACAAATTAGGTAAATCAGTTTATTTCTCTACCCTTGATTTAGCGAGTGGCTACCATCAAATTGAAATAGAAAAACAAGACAGACAGAAAACAGCCTTCAGTACACAAGCAGGACATTACGAATTCTTACGTATGCCCTTTGGCTTGAAGACAGCCCCTGCTACATTTCAACGCGCAATGGACAACGTCCTTCGCGGCCTTCAAGGTTTACATTGTCTCGTTTACTTAGACGACATCATAATTTTCAGTTCAAGTTTACCGGAACACATTTCTAAACTTAGAAAAATCTTTGACAGACTTAGGGAAACAAATTTAAAAGTCCAATTAGACAAATCCGAATTTATTAGGAAGGAAGTCCTCTACCTTGGTCATACCATCACAAAGGAAGGTCTAAAACCTAATAATGACAAAATCAAAGCCATACTTAACTTTCCAATTCCAAAAACAACCACCGAAATTAAAAGCTTTTTAGGATTGATCGGTTATTACCGCAAATTCATTAAAGACTTCGCGAAAATAACCCAACCTCTAACTAATTGCCTTAAAAAGAAAAACAAAATTATAATTGACGAGAAATACAGAAAAGCATTTGAAACGTGTAAAGAGCTATTAACAAACGCACCTTTACTCCAATATCCAGATTTTCAAAAACCTTTCATTTTAACTACTGACGCATCTAACTTCGCCATAGGCGCCGTACTATCCCAAGGAACCGTGGGAAGCGATAAACCAATCGCATACGCAAGTCGAACCTTAAACGAAGCCGAGACACGTTATAGCACTATCGAAAAAGAGCTTTTAGCAATAATTTGGGCAGTTAAACATTTCAGGCCGTATCTCTACGGAAGGAAATTCACCATTTACACAGACCATCGTCCTCTTGCATGGTTAAATTCAATCAAAGAACCAAACAGTAAATTAACTCGTTGGAAATTAAGATTATCCGAATTCGATTATGACATTGTTTACAAAAATGGTAAGCAAAACACAAACGCTGACGCCTTGTCACGCGTCCGTATCAATGCCTTAATTAAAGACGGCAACTCTTCCATGAAAGTTAACGTAAACACAGATAGACCCTCAACTCCAATTAGTATTTCTTCAGATTCTGCTAAGTCAGACAAATCAAATTTCTCTCGTAAAGATAAAGGTTTCTACGGATATGCCCGTTCAGACTCAAGTACCAGTACCCTTTCGGCACCGGAATCAAATCCCGGAACCGCAACCGCGCATTCCGCTAAAGATATTGATACCATAGGAATCCCCATATTAAATGAAGCCATTGATAACAAACCTAATCAAATAATTATAGCATCTTGGACATTAAATAAATTATCAGTTTTAGATAAATCAAATTCAAAACAACGAATTTTAGAAGTCACTTTACCCATAAACCGACCAGATTTAATAACCAAATTTTTTAAAGAATATACTAAACCTAAATTTAAACAATTCATTTACTTCTTTAACAAGGAACTTCGTAAAAATTAATGTACCAAACTTCAATTAACGTAAACGTAGTCAAAACCTTTTCAAGAACTTAATAGAAACATAGCCCAAGTAAATTCCAAAAATTGGCAAACTAAAGTACCAATTAAAGACATAAAACGTCCTCCGCAGGTACCCCCTGCTCGTGGCAACCCTGACGATCCGCGTCCAGGCCCTTCAAGTAGACAAGATTGAAAAGAATCCTGGGCTACTCCCTATTAAAGAAGGCCAAGCCATCATAAGCGATGACAAATGGACAGTTTTTAAAATACTTAATTTATCCGATATACAAATAGATTTAGATTATAACACTTTTAGGTATAATGAGTTTAAGAAACATGTAATCAATAATTTTAAGATAGGAAACTCACTAGAGTATAATAATGTAAAAACACAAACCGACAATTTAATGCTTATCACTAATCAAAAATTCAAACAAATTGTACCAATTAGCCGCGTAAAGCGAGGATTAATTAACCCATTAGGATCTATTATTAAAGCAATATCAGGGAATTTGGATAATGATGATGCAGTTAAATACGATAACATTATAATGGAATTAAATTCTAAACAAGACGCTATCTCTAATAAAATTACTATTTTATCCAAAATGGCGGGAGTAATTACCTACAATACAAATGTAACAAAAAGCAATTTCATCCAAATAAATCAAGAACTTTTAAACTTAAGAAAACAGGTAAATGAAACAAACCTTATTAGAATTGAATATAAAATTTTAACAACTTTTAACTTATTTTTACATAATTTTCAGACTATACTTTTACATTTGGATGAAGTTGAAACAGCAATAGCTTTTAGTAGATTAAGGATTCTACATCAATCTATAATTGACAATAAGGAACTATTAGAGGTTTTACAACAAATAGAGCAAAGTAATAAATTAGTTTTTCCAGCTACACTTGCCAATCTCGTCAAGATAGAGCAAACAATAGAGTTAAAAGCTTATTTTAAAGAAAATCAAATAACGTTTATCATGAGTATTCCCCTTACAAATTTTGAAATGTATAACTACTATAGAATCCTTCCTTTACCCGTCCTTAACTCCCATAATGTTACCACTATAATTGCACCTAAATTCCCTTATTTACTGGTAAAAGAGGCAAAAACTTGGTCGCTCCCCGAACCGTGTCAGGAGATCGACGAGAACCTCTACCTATGTCGCGATGAAAACATCGCTACCCATGATAAAGATCTGTGTACTTCCAGTTTACTTAAATCTGAAAATAACATTACTACATGCCATCCCGTTTCAGTGCAGATAAGCGACTTATACATCAAATCGTTCTATGAAAACTGGTGGATTGTGTATTCCAGGAAACCAGTAATTATGAAGGAAACATGCAAAGGCGAAATCACCCGTCGTGAGTTGCATGGCACTTACCTCATTGGCATGGATGGATTTTGTGAAATTAAGATCCAGGAAACTGCACTCAGAAGACATCACTCTGGTGCAAGAAAAATCAGATATGAGAAGACACCTAAGATCAATTTACCTGAATTACCAAATTCTGCAGGTAGCGATGACAAGCCTATCAACATAGATGACATCAACCTGGAAAACCTTCAGCTACTTACGTATGCTTTGAAGAAATCCGAGAAAATGGAAACCAGTGTAGTGAACCTAAAAACTGTCAGTGTCGGAACAGTGATTTTATATGTTTTATTGTGTATAACTATTGTAATAATTTTAAGTTTTAAATTAAAGAAAATGTATCCAAATTTTTGTGCTCGAAATCCTCGGATTCCCGTAAGAACCGATGATTTCGAACTTAAGGAGGGAGGAGTTATGTCATCACATCTGCCATCCCACTCTATCACCATTCCCAATAAATAAACTTACTGCAATGTAAGCAGTTACTACAAAGTAACTGCCATACTTCTTAAGAATTGTTTTGATGAGTCTTCTAAAGCTCTCAGATATGTCACATCAATCATTTTGCAACATAAACAGTTACTACAATGTAACTGGCTAATTTCTTGAGAACTGTTATGCTGAGTCTCTTCAAGCCTCAGACATAAACATCCTGCGCTACATTGTAGAGCCTAAATTTCATGGGAAATGTTTTGTTTAATTCAACCTAAACATTTCCGTTAGCAACTTATTCGTGGTAGACGCTTCCCGTCCCCACTCTAGACATGACTGTCCTCAGGACATCTATATATAGGCCTGCGGGCATCCCATACGGCAGTCGTAACTCGTCCCACATCACGTGTACTTCTCCGCTCCTAGCGAGTGTTAGCTTAAGTACTGATCATCGAGATCACTAGTTCGTAGTTGTGATCATCCAGATCAATAGTTTAGTAAACCAGTGTAAAAGTGTTAACTCTAAACAATACAGTGTTTTTAACATCAAAACTTTTGTTTTATTTTTAAAGTCTGCGAGCCGTCAAAACTTGACTAAGTATTAGACATTTGTTTTCCAACACAACTAAGTTTGTTTATTTTTGCAAAATCATATTTTGTAAGTACTACAAATATACTGAAAGTATTTGTCGTTAACTAAAAATTTTCACTCTCTTTGAAGGTTTGTTTTTTTGAAGAAAAAAAAAGAAAACAACAAGCATTGTATGCAAAATTTTAATGAACATCGTTTTTCCGGTGCTAACTAGGTTTTAAGCAAAGGATGCGTGTGCTGTACCTATATGTTGTAGGTGTATGTGTTAAAAACCGGTCAAGTGCGAGTTGAACTCGCGCACCGAGGGTTCCGTACAAACCTGTAGGTATATAAGTAAAAGTTCACCCATCACGGGTATTATAGACTTTAGTATTTAATATAAATTGTAATTTAATATCTCAACGCGTTCATGAGATAAGTAGTAAATTTGACATTTTCAAAATTGTCAAAAATATTTTTCAAAAAAATTTTTTTTTATATGATGAAACTAAATTTACGGTTTAATTTTTCCTATATCTGTACTATAAGACGTGACTTCGTACTAAATTTCAAGATTCTAAGTTTACGGGAAGTACCCTGTAGGTTTTGATTCCCGTGCCAGTTTCAAAAATTTGCGGAAATTTGCGGCCTAAATGGCTGTATCTTTTGATTGCGTTGGCTTAGAAGGTTGATTTTTTTACAGCTTCCATGGACAGCAGACCTAAGTATCATAAAGAAATTTCATTTTGATACCTCCACGCGTTCCTGAGAAAAACGGTCTTGACAGACGGACGGACGGACGGACAACAAAGTGATCTTATAAGGGTTCCGTTTTTTTCTTTTGAGGTACGGAACCCTAAAAAGTATGATCTTAAGTAAATTAAATCTAGAGAAGTTTATCAGAACTTGTATCGCACAATATGTATCTCACATTTAATTAAATTTGTGATAAGTGTGGTTTATTCCGAACCTGACCAGATATCCTGACGTGGGTTAGGTTAGGATTTTCTTTCAAATTCCTAACATAGCCCACAAACGGGTCAGATTTTCGGGTCAGCTTTGGAATAAACCATAAATATTGGTGTAGGTACCTGCGACATGATTGCAGCATATTATAATTATTATAGGCCTACATTAGTGAAATAGACAAACGTGATTCGGTATTGCGGCGGTGTTCAAATCTATGACTGCTCCTTGCAGCCCACTTGTTAAGTTGGAAAGGTTGCAATTTTAGAGCTCGCAACGTGTCGCATCTCGTTGCTGTTGGTCCGTTCCTTACGTACTAAAATAGGAGTGGGGTCCGCACCGCGAGCCAAGCGCGGTTGTTGACGCGCCTACCTAGGGTAGACACCGCGCATAAAGGGTGTATTTAATATTTTTCGGATTTCATAACGCACTCGGGATGGGCCCGCATGTTTCCCCGCGCGGGACTGTTGCCAATTATCTTCTTATCGTAACATATATACATATCGTAGCTATTATGTTATCGCAACATATAACGCTCGCCTGGGGTAGACACACCACGCATTAAGGGTGTTTTTAATATTTTTCGGATTTCATCACGCACTCGGGATGGGCCCGCATGTTTCCCCGCGCGGGACTGTTGCCAATTATCTGCTTATCGTAACATATATACATATCGTAGCTATTATGTAATCGCAACATATAACGCTCGCCTGGGGTAGACACACAACGCATTAAGGGTGTTTTTAATATCGTGCTTATTTCATCACGCACTCGGGATTGGCCCCCCCGCGCGGGATTGTTGCCACGTATCACGATGTCAATCACAATAAATTAGCGGCCCGCTCACGACTTCGTCCGCGCAAATGTGTTAAAGTTCGAACAAATGTTACAGCTTTGGCCTAGTCTACTCGCCGAGATCGTTAAAACGGTAACTCAATCATATTTTAGGTCCTAGAACCGCGACACAGGCTGGTGGGAAAGGAATGCTTTTACACAGATAATATCGACACGGGCTGGTAGGAAAGGAATGCTTTTACAAAGATAATATATAGAGATACAAGTATGTAAAAATACATTTGCAGGTGTTACCAATACCCTTAGTGTGGACGCAAACTATACTTCAACATCTTTCTAAATCTTAATACCGTTCTTCCAGTGCAAGAAGAGCTGCCCGACCTAGACGAGATAGAGCGCGAGCTGAAGATGCTCGACGAACAGATCCTCAAAATGGCGGCATCAAACAACATCAACCCGCAAGCCGTCATCGCTTCCACCGAGACCCTGCCCGTGGCTGCTGTAGCTGCTGTGCCTGCTGTAGTTGGTAAGTCTTCGCATTTGATCAAAATCAACATTTACCAGGATGAGCAGATCCTCAATGGCGGAAACGAACAACATCAACCCGCGAGCCGTAATCGCTTCCACCGAGAGCCTGCCCGTGGCTGCTGTAGCTGCTGTGCCTGCTGTAGTTGGTAAGTCTTCGCATTTGATCAAAATCAACATTTACCAGGATGAGCAGATCCTCAATGGCGGAAACGAACAACATCAACCCGCGAGCCGTAATCGCTTCCACCGAGAGCCTGCCCGTGGCTGCTGTGCCTGCTGTAGTTGGTAAGTCTTCGCATTTGATCAAAATCAAAATCAATCAGTAGTTCCTACTGTCACTGGTAAGTGTCCTTCTAACCGTTACCGTAACCGTCTTTCCGTTATCCCTATTTTGCCAAGCTCTGCAGCCAGAGCCTCCCACTAAAGATGCTAGACTCCTGTGACTGCCGTACCTGCTGTGTCTAGGTGAGTCTTTGGTCCTCTTCAAGTATAACCTTCTTCCTAGGCAAAACCTAGACGACGTTTCGCATTGAATCCTTTTACTTACAGTAACATGGGGCCATAAGCAACAGAACTTGGTTTGGTCCATTGAGTAAGGGCAAAAAAACAAGCTCACAAAAATTACCTCAAGTGTTCAAGAAATATATTATTATGTCGTAAAACAACATGCAACAACTGTGCAATATTTGTAGGAAATGTGCAATCACTGCAATCCTATCTTAATGATTTTATTATTATTAAACACCTTCTGTACCCATAATAATATTTTCTTAATTGCTCTATTGTAATATTTTTTCAAGGATGTTATTGAAATCGGCACTAATCAATATAATAATGCAATTATAAGCAAAATTAAATTAATTCGATTTTAATTGCATTCTTCTTCGAACTTGAGCATGGATAAAAATCTTCACACACTAAACAAATTAAATCTGGTAACTTTATACAGTTTCTGGACATTTTATAAACGATTTACTGCAAAACCAAAGGAAACAAGTGATATGCAAACGACGTAAATGTAAAATGTCAAATTAATTGATGGTACTTTACTTAAACAACAACTGACGAAGTTATGATTGGATGTGGGTAGGTTCAATACACTTATACTGCCCTGATATGCAAAAAGCGGTTAACCCACAAAAGTGAATTTTGAGAAAAAGAAGAAAAACGCGCTAAATTGGTTTTCAAAACTTCTACAAGCTATTAAAGTATTTGACTAACATTGGGTGACGTAAAAAAAAATTGCAGATTTTTGACGTATATTTGTTTCGGTGCTTTAGGTAATATTCTGTTAGTTATCACTAAAAATAATAACTACGTGCGCTAAGTACTTTTTTTAGTACACTAAAAAAAGTACTTAGCGCACTAAAAAGCAGCTAAGTTACCGTAGCGGCCTTTTTGTGTATTTTAAACTTTTTATGGGTACAGAAGGTTATATAACTGCGTTTTAGATTAGTATCTATGGAAATGATTAAAATGAAAATGCGTTAAGCTTACCTAAAAGGCAGTAAAATTCGCATCGATTTAGCATTCGCACTTAGCCACTTTATAAATTAGCAAATTATATGTGATAGTATTTGCATATGCTTAAAAAATAGTCTAAGCAAACGCTCATACATAAAACAATGTGTATAAATAGAAACAAAATCGTTTCGCATGAAAAAACTAGCGGCCTCCCGCGACTTCGTCCGCGTGGAGTTTAGTTTTCTGCCACCGGGTTGCATATAAACTTGCACACCTCTGGTCAGAAAGAATTTCTGTGGCCCGTTGTTTCGCAATTTCTTCGAGTCGGCAATTGACACAGTTTTCATACTATAAATTAAACGTTGATCATACAGTAAAAAGCCGTGTTTAATTTTTTGCCGCTGTTTAGCGTATAATTATGACATAATACACAACACTTTTACAGAGGAAAAAAGAAGTATTTCACCTCCTTATATTGGTTTTAAGTACCTGAATGTCTTTTACTGATTTTTACAGTAACTTTAGATACAAAGAAAACTATTATTCTTCTATGAAGAAAAAAAGATTTTGAAACTAACTGTTTTTTAGTTTATGACGATCCAAAAAATGTGTTACTGATGTTATCCTAACCGTCTCTCAGTAACTAATGGCGAAAAAGTATATTTCCAAAATTTGCATTTTTATACATACTTTTTTTTGCAGATGCAATGCCAACTTTACCAGTGAGCGAGAAGGATGAACAGGCAACCAAACTGTTTCCTATCTTCAGCAACCCCAACCCTGGGACCAGCACTCCTTCATCTAAAGGTAATTGGAAGAACGATTGTTATAGTATAACCTGCGCCACGTAGACTGCTGGAGGGGAAAAAAGCCAAAAGCCCGCGCCCTCCCCACTTCCACTTTTTATGAAAGAACTAGTGAAATATTTGTATCATGTTTCTTTGGAAAAAAAGTTAAGTTAGTACGGACAGAAGACATTTTTGTAAAAATTATCAATTTTTTTTCAAACTTGGAAACTTAACCTGGAAAATTAATGGTTACTGAGGTTTTGATGATTACATCAAAATCTCAGTAACCGTTAATTTTCCAGGTATGGTATAAAGGAAAAAAAATATCGTTACAATTGGTAGAATATGTGGTATTCGGCTTCGTTAAGGTTTTTTTTACACCCTGTATAATAAACGCTGCATTTTGAACTTAATCTCATCTTATTTATATTTCTACTCACAAAATTGAAATTAAATCAATCAAAATCCGATATCATTGTTTGCATTGTTTTTTTTATCAGGTACAGACAAGAATGGAAAGAAAGCGCTTCTGAAGACCACTTCCGACCAGTATGTGATCGACGCGGGACAGAAGAAGTTCGGAGCTACTCAGTGCAACGAGTGCGGCGCGATCTACCAGGTAAAATAGTGTAATGTTATAAATAAATACATAAGTTGTTTCAACGAACACACCAATGACCTAGCCCCAAACTAAGCGTTAGCTTGTGCTATGGTGGCTAGAATAACGGATAGAAATACTCAGGTACAAATGCTCGTGCTCATCACACAAACATTTGCCCCTAGCAGGATTCGAACCCGCGGCAGCCGGTTTTGTAGTCTGGACCTCAGACCACTAGAGTAAAGCTGTCGTCAAATATGTATGTGTATGTGAATGTTATGTTATTTATTTTATTTTTATTTATTGAGAAAACCAACAGCGTTATATATTGTTTAATGTTATATAAGTGAGCTATAAGTGCAAAAGAGCGTTTTATCTTGTATTTTTACAAGCGTTTATTAAGATTACATGTCCCGAAGTTTATTTGTTTGTAATCTAATCTCGCAAGTTAAGTTTCACCTATTTCCCAGAGTCTGATAGAGCTGTGTTACCAAATATATGAAACGCACTTTTGCATCACATATAAACGCGCGGGCGTGTGCTATGACACTGATATTACTTCATATTATGTTTGTTATATGTCGTGACCGCACACGCGAGCAAGGGCGTGCATTCCATACAGGCAGTTAAGCAGTGCCTACCTCATCATTATGCCCATTTTTAGGGTTCCGTACCTCAAAAACGGAACCCTTATAAGATCACTTTGTTGTCCGTCCGTCTGTCTGTCTAGACCGTTTTTCTCAGGAACGCGTGGTGACAATTTTGAAAATTTCAAAGTTACTACTCCTTATCTACAGGTTTGTACGGAACCATCGGTGCGCGAGTCCAACTCGCACTTGACCGGTTTATATTACAATATAGCTGCATAAACAAAGCTACAAAACAAAACCATTTTTATGTACATATGTGAAAAACTCGTCAATTTACACGCATTAGTACCACGCGCTCAAGTAAAGACCGAAAATAATCAGGAAGTAGGCTGCCTAGTGATTGCTTGCTAGATACACGCGCACATTTGAAATCCCGTCTCATACCTACAACGACACACATACAAATTAAAAACTAGAACAAATTAAAAATGACACATTGTTTATACAACTCAAGGTGACAGGTGACATACGCATTTTATACACCTAAAGTAGGCATGCATACTATCCTCTTTCTCTGTCAGTTCACTACTGAGAAGTATTTTTGTCCTACTCGTGCAGTGGCGTAGAATATTTCGAAATCTAATCAAAACTGCCATCTAGTATCGGGTAATTGAGCTAATAGTTACAACCCTATAATAGTAGCTACCCGATACTAGATGGCACGACTGCAGCTGTTTTCTGTGCCTAGAATTTTCTTACTTTTATGAAATAAAACTTTACAAATAATTTATTTCTATGATCAAAATAAATGATAATTTTATAATTTAAATCCTAAGCATGTTCTTGTGACATTAAGTTGCGCTAGTATGATTTTTTGTTTAAAAGTAATGCAAAAATTGTTTTTGACGTGACAACGTCTTATAAATTTGGTTTGCCGGGTGACACTTCAAGAAACTGCGTTATGCTCCGCTCACGTTCCGCGCTCACAATGAGAGCGAGTGGGAGGCACGCGTCCCTTCGACTCGGGCATGGTTAGCCCGCCTAAGAGCGAGTGAGACAGACATAAAAAGTGAAAGGCACGCGTCCCTTCCACTCGAGCACAGTTAACCCGCCTAAGAGCGAGAGAGACAGAGCGAGAGAGAGAGTGAGAGAGATAGGCATACACACCGGTTCATGTTATACGAATGAATATTCACATTAAAATTATTTTACCACTCAAAGTCGTTGTCACGTAAAACTTTCGCCCGTATACCGACTTTACAGGCAATCAATTTTTAAATAAATTTTTCGCCGGCCATTTTTTTCTATGTAGTTGCTTTCGACTTCATCTTCGCGAGTGTTTAGAATATTGTAATTTACTAAAGATTCGGTTATTAGGTGCTTTCCAAGTGTAGGAAAGTGTTTCTAAGTTTTGTTTTGCATTCGAAACGATGGAGAAACTGCAGTGTACCGTTTGTGATGGCAGTGTTTGTCTTGAAAAGTTACGCGCACAAAATAACAATTATCAACGACTTTTCTCAAATGGGCATCAGTTAAATGATATGTCATTATGTATTTATTCATTCATTTCCTTGATGCCTGTGGTGGTAAATTAAATCATCAATCAAAGAACATAAATTGCACAGATCAAGAAAACTTGGTAAGTCATTTTTTGTTTTGATGGTGTTACGCCGTCATTTCCCTGAGTTGTTACTCAAAATTTGTATGTGCTTACTTAAATAAAAATTCAATGCGCGCCCCCGCACGCGAGTCTACGTAAACAAGCACTAACACGATGGCGTCCGACGCGCCCGCCGACTTCCCAGTCACCGCGCATTCAGTGTGGACGCACACTAATACGCTTCCTTTTGTGTTAATGAGTTTGATGATTTCTTATTTTCTTTTCTAGATTGGCGATCCTCAAGACGAGCACGATCATTTGGTCCATCATAACTCGACAGACGTTCTTAGGTGTAATGTAAGTTTATTTTCTTTTAATCAATATTCATTCGAAAACGCAAACCATCTTACAACACGTAGCATAGCATGCCAAATTTTATTACCTTCATTCATCAATTACAAAAGCAATTTCGTGTCTTTGTGGTAATGATCTGACGGTACTTTTTTAAGGAGACATTTACTGTGGTCCTATTACGAACTTGTTTAAACAGATGCTCTGAGATAGCGTTTTGAATCGTAATTTTGTTCTGATTTTTTGAAATGAGAACGCTGACAGTAAGCAGAAAGCCAGATTTTAATACAGTCTCTGGTCTGGTTCGATTATAAATAAATAAATATAAATATACAAAAACATCACATACATTGATCTGACTCGTGGTAAGTAGCTTAAGCACTTGTGGTACAGATATCAGAATCAACAGTGGTATTACAAATAAACTTAAATAAATACATATAACACCCAGACCAGTATAAACAGACATGATCATGTACACAAATGTTTGTACAGTGCGGGGATCGAACCCGCGACCTCTTGGTTAATAGTCAACTTCTTGGACCATTACATCAAAGTGTTCAAATAAAATCATAAAATAAAATCAATTTATTTCTGTAAGTAGGCTAACAATTAGCACTTTTACACGTCCCAACATATACATTAACCCTACCACCGCTTCGGGACAATTTGGGCCAGCGCTGAGAAGTAGCGGCGCAAGAAACTCAGTCACTATTGTCATTGCCTCTTTTCAAATTTGATTTACAATAATTGTAATTGTTTACATTTAAACATTTCCATATATCTTTGTCATTTATATAATCATCAATGTTATAATATCCTTTCGACATTAACACATCTTTACAACTGTTTTAAATTTATCTAAAGGCAATGACATTAAATTTTCAGGCAATTTATTAAAAAATGATATGCATGTCGTCGTCAAAATTATTAGATTAGTAGGTCGCTACAATCAATAATTTTCCCAAAAATATATTTCGTAGGGCTGGAAAGACGAGTGCGTAGTGGAGCGGTCGGCGACCGGGCGGTGCGTGCGGGTGCGCCGCGGCGAGCCCGCTTGGAAGAAGGTGGAAACTCTCCTGGCGAGGGTCGTGCACCCGCACCTCGGGTACGGTGCCGACCTGCCTAAGGACAAGCTGCAAGCTTACACGGTAAGTCCCAAGTATGCTGATCCTACTTAAACAGTACAAGAGTTTAAAAAGAGTATAAGGTACTCACTGCTCGACATTTCGGTTGGATTGCACACAGCCGTGGTCACGAGCTGACTCGTCAGCTACTCAACGTCAACCTAATACTCATTAAAATAGATCGCGTTTAGACCCGATAACCAGCAGTTACTGTTAAAATGCAACGCGAATGTTTAAAATCATAAAACCACGTTATCGCAATTTTATAGGACAGTCGTCATGAGAAGACGCACTAAACGCCGTGGCGTAGGTATTCCGGTTACGTGATTTCACCGGATGATCATCCACCACAAAATTCCATAATCCATAATATGCTAGTACTCACAACAGTGCAGAGGTAAATTAAAGACAAACTGCTCAGCAGTTTGGCAGTTTAGCATTAAGTAAACTAATGTAACTCACTCCTGTAAATATAAAAATAAAAAAGACAGGTATTATACGAGTACCAACTATACTACCGCCAATAAAGTGATCAGAGGATAATAAAAAATTATGTTCCTTGTTAGCCATTATGATAAATGAGTTCAAGTATTTGATAAATGAGTTCAAGTATAGTTATTATAAAACCTATTTGTAATTTTTATTATTATTTAAGCCACACTTGAAATTTAAAAATTCATATTTTGTCGTCTGTTAATTATTTTAATGAGCGTTCCTTAACTACATGGATGAAGGTATTTTTTTGAGTTTTTGTTAAAAGTACAAATTTGACTTCCTATATTACTTTACTAGTGGCGACTTCGTCCGCGTGGAATCCCTTTGTTTTCGCAATCGCGGTCGAACGGGATAAAAAGTATCCCATGTCCGTTTCCTGGTTCTAAGCTACCTCTCCACCAATTTTCAGCCAAATTGGTTCATCCGTTTTTGAGTTATAAATAGTGTAACTAACACCACTTTCTTTTATATATATAACTGACCCGGCGAACTTCATACCGCCTTAGCGTTGCAATTTTTCAATATTTCTGAAAGATTTTCTTAATATTTTTTTCCGTAAGAACCTTCTCCTAATAATAACAAATACAACAAAAAAAGAATTAGTGAAATCGGTCCAGCCATTCACGCGTGATGCCGTGACCAATGAAAACGGGTTTCATTTTTATATAATATATAGATTATAAGTGTAGATATGTATCTTAATTACTTACCCGTACATTGTCCCCAGGCGTACCTGTACATAGAGAAGAAACAAATCGTGGGTTGTTTGGTCGTGGAGCCCAAGATGCGGGCGCACAGGCTGCTGCCCGGCGAGCCTGACTGCTGCAGCGTGGAGGATTACCCTGTCAAGTGAGTCTACATTCCTTAGGTTAATTTATTTTTTAACATAAACAATGCTAATTTATTACAATGTGAGATTAAACGCTGGCTGCAGCCTAACGAGCACTTTAAGAAATTCGGACCGATGAGTACGTGTCACGGTAGCTGAATTTTTTTTGGGAGAGCAATCGCTCGGTTTGCGAGAGGTGCGGGTTCGAGTCCCGCCTGTGGCAGTCCATTATTCTTTAAGTGTGTTTTAATTCTGCATGTCCACGTTTTACCATACAAAATTATGACAGCTAAGCATATTTTTCCCGAAAACTTGGTTATAAAAGGCATTTAGAAATTTTCTAATTAGAGAACGATATCTTACATGGAAAATTCAGTTTAGTGCATCGATTTGAACATTAACGATGTTTTTACGCAATAGATTAATTAATATATGTATGTAATTACGTAAATCCTCCCTAATAACCGGAGCCGAAAAGTATTTTTTAAGTGTTATGTTATGTCTTTTCGAATTTAAAAATAGCGTTATGAATGCAAAAAATCCTACTACTATTATAAAGGCGAAAGTTTGTAAGTATGGATGTATGGATGTATGGATGTATGGATGTTTGTTACTCTTTCACGTAAAAACTACTGAATGGATTTGAATGAAACTTTACCACAATATAGCTTATACATCAGAATAACATATAGGCTACAATTCATAAAGAATTTTTAAGATAAAGGCTTTCCACGCGGACGAAGTTGCTGGCGGCCACTAGTACTTAATAAATCCTCTACTTCGTAGCGGCTTCCGATTTTTTTTAAAACGCAGTTTTCGTCAAAATCTGCCTGTAAAAAAAATGAGACATGCCTCTCTACAATCGATGACCGCTTGGTGCAGTGGTCCACATGTCGGACTTCTAAAACCAAGGGTAGCGGGTTCGATCCCCGCACAGTACAAGCATAAGTGTGCATGAATATGTGTGTTTATACTGGTCTGGGTGTTTTCTATGTATTATTATGTATTTATTTACATAAAAAAAAGTATTTAAGTATGTTTATCCGTTGTCTAGTACCCATAACACAAGCCTCGTAGCTTAATTTGGGACTAGAGAATTGGTGTGATTGTTGTGAAAATATTTAAATATTTAAATATTTATTTAAAAAAATATATTTGTTCCCCAGATGCGGAGTGTCCCGCATATGGACGCACATGCAGTACCGGCGCCGCGGGCTGGCGCGCGCCATGCTGGACTGCGCGCGCGCGTCCTTCCTGTACGGCGCGGCGCTGCGGAAGGAAGACGTCGCGTTCAGTGCGCCCACCGCCGCCGGTAAGGCCTTCGCGACTAAGTACTGCGGCACGCCAAACTTCTACGTGTATTTGGACTAAAATTCGGGCACATTTGAGTATAATATTATTTTTTTGTCTTTGGACGTATATTGCCACCTCGAATAGCGTTGATCTATATATATCAGATATTAGGAGGAAGGTTCTTACGGAAAAAATATTAAGAAAATCTCTCAGATATATTGAAAAATATACATTTAATTTTGCATATTTTTAAAAACGCGCGTAACTAATGTCAATGTCATTCGATGACATTTTTCAATCATTGCAACGCTAAGGCGGTTCGAAGTTCGCCGGGTCAGCTAGTAGTTTAATACAATTCACTAAACTCTTTAAGCGCCACCGCCAGCCTTTTTGTCAATATTTATAAAGTGCAGGATTTTCTACACATTAAACGACTTTTCATATGCGATTTCAGAATTAGTACTAGGAGAAAAAACATAGATATATACTCACATTTTAGGCTGGCTAATGAATGTTTCCAAATAATCATAGTTACTTACATATTTAATTATTGTTAAGGTGACTGTCACCTCGACAAACTACGCTGACGGATCACAATTTATCTTTGTAATTTAAAGTCAGTTTTTATTTAACTAGTTTCTATGAAAATTTTAGTCCAACATCGATTAAGTAGTTTATGTAAGTAAGTAAGACACCTTTTGCACACATATCATGTGTGTTGCACATGTGTCACCCACAGTTTTTATAAACTATTTTTGACAAGATTTTGGAGGTGTTTATGTAAATATTGTTGTAGCATTCCACTTTACGGGACCAAGCTCGAATAAGTTACGTGCCTATTTTGATATGACATTGTTTTGGTATCTAATTAGTATTCAATTATGATATTTAGGCTAAAATTATTGCGAAAGTAAGATCACTGTTCAGGTATATTTTCAGTCGTCAAAGTGTTTTTGTAAAACAGTGGTTACATATTTTTGCACTATAAAAATTTAAATTTTTGATAGTATGTTTTCACGACACATTTACATTGTCCTTCAGAGATCTTATGCAGTCATATTAATGAGTCAAGTGTGCCTAGTTTTTAGAAAAACCCGTGCCTGTTATAGATAAGCTAGCCTTAGATTTAGATTTTTATGTTTATTTTTAGTCATACAATTTTGAGATTTTATTTTTAAAGCAATTTGTGTCTGTTACGATAAGTATGTACGGAATTACGTTTTTTAAACCAACCAGTAACGTGGTATTTTAGCGTCCCGCTCTCTACCCCATAAACGAAGTAGTTTACGATTACTAAGTAATGATGAATACGCTTATGCTGATAGGTATCTTATGTTTGTGTTAATTAAGTTAACTTTGCATGACTTTAAAAGCATGATGACGAGTTGTGATTTATTTACCATAGACTATGATTTATAAAATAATGCTCCAACCATGTTTGTTATTATTATGACTGTTTCAATTCCTTTAACTCTTTGAATAGTTTGCCAGTGCAGGAACTGCGTATACGCATTCCAAAAGTTATGTTTTTAGGTATTCGTATAAAATATTGCATTTATTTTCTTTATCGTGTGTTGCTGTCTCTAATTGCTTGATATTATTTTATGTGTTTAGTGGCAAGTCCAAAGATAGTACGTACATACGTATTGCCATAGTCTGTAAATATAATTTATTTGTAAAACTTGTTTTAATTGGTGAGAAAACATTTTTCTGCTTATATTTTCGTAGTGAATTCCTTGAAAATTCTCAATACTTTTTTAATGTTTACATTTTACTTTTGGATGTATTTTTAAGTTACACAAAAGGTGTGCCAATTTTAATTTTAAATAAAACTGATTTTTTTAAAGCCCACGTTTTTTTGTCAATACATTGCTGCCCATAGTGGTAACTACAGTACAGTTGAACTTTTGTACAACCCAAAGTCGTCAAGTGAAGATATTTTTGGCACGGCAAAATTAACATTTACAACAGTACACAACAGAAATCACTAATTATTATTACCAACAAACTTTAACTATGTGATTATAGTTTGTTATTTTCGATACGATCATGGTAAAATTCTTTATATTTGTTTAAAAAATATATTGATTTGAAAATATGTTTTAGGCAAGGATATTTAAAATAATAGATATGTTACCGTAGCGCACAAAATGAAGACGCGAAAACGTCCTAATTAGGACGTCTTGCCTCCAGTCTGGATAAAGCGATACAACGAGTGTGACGTCTCTGTTATTGATTGTGAATCCAGTAAAATGACATCGTGTGTGTTTCGAAGATGTACAAACTATGATAAGAAAGTAAATCAAAGTCAGGGGATCTCGTATCACATGTAAGTAAACAAGATTAATGTTTAAATCATTACATTTTTAATATTTTTACGTAAAATCCTTTTCAAAATACGGTTACAAAGGTGAAAGAGAAAGTAAATCGTTTTTTTAACAAGTGCGACAAGGACACAATGTCCTCGACAAGTGCTCGGTCAAAGATTAACAAAATAGAAACTATAGATGCGATGTCATTGGTTTGATACCTACGGCATACTTGTGTTTTATTCTTTTAGCCTTTTTGTGATGTTAATTTATTGTTATGTACCGAATGTAATTGTATTGGTAGTTAATTAAAAAGTCGTCGAAATTTAGTTACGTAAATAGAAGAAAAGAGGATACATATTAATGTTTATTATAGTATAAATTATTTTTATTAATGTTGGTTATTATTATGACTAACACTTTTTTGACGTGACAACGTCTTATAAATTGGTTTGCCGGGTGACACCTCAAGAAACTGCGTTACGCTGCTCCGCTCACGTTTCGCGCGAGAGAGACAGAGCGAGAGAGAGAGAGTTAGGCATACACACCGGTTCATGTTATACGAATGAATATTCACATTAAAATTATTTTACCACTCATAGTCGTTGTCACGTAAAACTTTCGCGCGTATACCGACTTTACAGGCAACCAATTTTTTTAATATTTTTGTCTCTCCGTTCCAGGTTTTCTACCTCTGAGGTTCAACTCCAAGATTGGATTGCAATTGTGAGTGGGCAAATAAACGAATCAGACTGGAATCCTTCAAAAAGCAATAGAATATGAAGCGACCATTTTAATGCTAATGATAAATATACTTCCAAGAAAGGTCGAACATTGCTTTTAAGAAAATTCAATTCCTATAATTGAGGTTAATAGGTACATACATCTATTTATCAATAGTACTTATTCAAACAATAATTACATTTGTATAAACACTTAAATATTAATCATATTCTTTCAGAAATCTGAAGCAAAGAAGACCCTTATCTCACCGTCGAGTCTTGACAACGTTCAGCGTACCAGTTATAGAAGAAGTTTTAGAAACACCCAGAAAGGCGGCACTTAGAAAACGTGTGCGTAAATTGACATTTGAAAAGGAGCAGTTACAGAAAAAAAGTTATTTGTCAACAAAACAAGTGACTAAAAAAAAATGTTTTTTGGTATAAATGATTTTGTATTTGTAATAATGTTTTATTTTAAAACCGAACCTTCGCACTATACCGAGTGAATAAAACAATATATAAAAAGCATTATGAAAAAATAAAAAGTAAAATTCTGTTTTTAGAACGAAATAGAAGGCAGATAGTTCACGTAAGGTTTGTGCCTTCTGTTTCGTTGTTTTTATTAGTCTTTGTCAAAGTGCAATGCAGTGCAGTAATTGGTCAAAAAGTGACGTTTAGTTTACACTTGTGCCGAACAGAGAGTTACTACCTATCTCTTTTGTTCTTACTGTTTGAATTATGACATTCCTTTCACACCATTTGTTAATGTGGTTAATAAGAATTGCGCATGTGTGCACTCGCTCTCGATCGGCACAGATTTTCTGTTTGTTTCGTGAGCGTATAGCATATCTATTATTTTAAATATCATTGGTTTTAGGAAATGCGTTTCCCACGAATCGCTTTTTTTCTAGTTTAAAAGCACAGCTTTTAGTTATTGCCACTTGACGTGACATTGACGCTGTCATTTTCTTAATTCTCTTCTTGCACAAATTGGCTAATTAGAAAGTTCCAAGGCTGTAAAACTTAGAAAAAAAGAATACACGCACAATTAGCACACTTTTAAATATTTATTTATTCAGTATTTTGTTCACATTTAGAAAACGTTAGAAAGGCAATTGTTGTCATAATTCAAGGATTTTTTAACGTTTTGTACCTCCTGGGCAAATTCTAGTGTTCCTTGAGTTTCATTACGATCCTAAGCAAGATTTTGTGGGTAAGAAATAAAATATCACAATTTTAAAACAACATTTATTTTTACATACATTAAGTCGGATTGAAAATGCCTGAAACATACTGATTTTTGTACACATCAGTTAGGTATAGATTATTATTAATTTCATGGACAGTAAATTATATATTTCTCTTTGCACAATTCTGTGGAGACAAAAAATTATAAGCGTTTGTTATTTTATAATCACCTCGCAGTACACACTACTATACACATAAATATTAAAAATTTCTTTTAATCTTTAGGAATTTCATTAATTAGGTATATATTTTAAAATTAAATTTGTTAAAAATATAGATTTTCAGTATATATTTAAACGTAGGTATTAAGAGTAAATACACCATGACAAGAGCCGCGCGGGACGAGCGGGGCGGGACCGCGTCTAAACCAAGTGTTTGAGCTAGTCTACAAAATATACCTATAAAGAAACGTCTACAGAAAATTTTAGAGAAAAATATTTTTGTGCTACAATGGAAAAAAAAGTCTATGAGCACTAGTTTTAAATGCCATCATTTAATATCTACGTCGAGACAGGTCTAGGGCTTGCGGACAGCGCGTCCCTACGAAAGATAAAACATTACCAAAAAATATTTGCAGGCCGGGGCCGCACTTTGTTGAACCGAAGAAACCATCCTCACATACATATTGTGCGCAAGTACATCCACTTACCTACTATGAAGATATATTAAAAAAGGAGGAATCGTTCAATACTATTTGGTTATTGGCAACGGACGTTACATTACCTACTAGTCAAGGATCTGTTCACGCAAAACAAAGTACCATTAAAACTACTCGAATTCCTGCGCAGGAGACGTAAAATGTTCGAAACGCTTGGACACCTTCGCCCCACGATAGATCGCTTCCGTACACCGAGAACCGAGAGAAATATCTAAAAATCTTTACACCTTAGTACGTTCCATTTACTTGACATCGACACTGGCAGTATTTCATCTAAATATCGAAAAACATAGAAAATATGCTATATTACTACTTTATACATACATATTACATGACTCACTTGTTATTGCGTTTTCTTAAATTGTACGAGAGCCGGGTCGGTGCGTTGTACGCCGTCCAATCGGTCGCACAGAGCGCGCGTCCGGCCCGCACACAACGACCACTGAGACCTAGCCTTGCGGCGACCGCGCGGAACCGAACATTATAAGGTAACACATTCGTTCGTATATTCTACCTAATAAACCTGTAACGCGGTGTTCACATTGCATTGTTAGCTGTGATGTGCGTTGCGTCAGCTAATATTACCTATTATTTTAATTGAATTATCGATACGATGATTATTTCGTGTGTTCTGGCATTATTCAGTCACTCTATATCCAGGTAAGGTTAAACGCGCACTTACCACTTAGGAAATTGTAGATGCGCGCTTGGCATCAAGATTTTGATTCATGAATTAGTAGCACTAAGGGAGATTTGAGATTCGCGAGACATCACTCTGCTATCTTGATGTGACACGGTGGAAACAAAAAAAAACCGGAGAAACTACCATTAAGAATAGCTCGATTTTATTCTCAGATAATTCTCATGATACGAATTTGATAGACATTGCTCGCTATTTAGAAATCAATTAAAAATTAATTACGCCTTATTTCTTACCATTAGTACTACGTAACTCAAAACGTTATGTGAGCAATTTCTAAACGCGTTGTAATTAAATTGGCAGCGTTGAAGCCATGTAAACATGAATGAACCAAACGGGTGATATAATAGAAGAGACGTTATAAATTATTGCATCGCTATTAATTGTATTGTGTGACTTCTCTAAGACCAAAGATCGACTATACAGTCAAGAGAGACAGTAAGCGTGAAAAGGCATTCTTTAAATATAAACTTCTTAAACAGTTACGTTCATTGCATACAGTATTATCATAGATTTATACACTTAAAGTAACTCCGACTGTATAGCGTTTTCTTCGAAGTGAAAATATAAAAGTGCGTTTCGCGTTACCTAAATTGGCCAGTATGTTCCTTTTGGGAAGATCGTAATTTTTGAACCGACCACGTTTTATTAAACACCACAAATACTTTATTTATTGATTGTAATTGAATACTTATGGCAGCTTTTATTATTTTGTCTGTGACATTGGTAAAAAATATATGGTCGAGTTCAAAAATTCGCGTCTGCCAAATAATTTGCATCCGACTGTTTAGTAGAACTGCAAGGGGAAAAAAACCGTCACAACTTTTAGCAGTCTACAATTATTATTATTATATATAATATTTTTTTTGTTACTTTTGCATTCCATATCATTTGCGATACGCTAAAACTTACTTAAAATAGCTACCAAATAGTTTTACTTTTTAAGTTACATATACAATAAGTTTAAGATGCCATGTTAAGTTTAATTACACAATGATTCTATAATGGGTTGATCGGTGCTGTTGGGAGGTCGCCATATTGCACAGAACGTCGAAAATTACTGGCAACAAAGTTTGTCTTAGACAATATTTAGGGCCTAGCCTTTCAAAATTATTATACGGACTTTCTCATTGTTAACTTCAGAAACTTGTGTGTTAACAAAGTAAAAGATGAGGTATGCGCATACAAATGTGTATTGTATGCAAATATTCTCAGAAACGTCTGTAAATATTAGTCTGCCTACCTAATTGACGACAAGCTACCGAAAAAATAAACGGGCGACCTCCAAACAAAGCAACATGTATGAATTACATACTTTATTTAATTTTAAATGTACGTTATATTTTCTTTCCTACTTACATTCAAAGTGAAACTTAACTAACAAAAAAAAGAGAAATACAATTTCAATAGCTATATATTTTAAAAAATAACGATAAGTTTTAAGATTAAAAAGCAAAAAATAGCGATTTGTTACTTTACAAGATAGAAAGGAATTTTCAGTTTTGCTCAGTGTTCGTAGTGAACACTATATTTTCTTTATGGTAACATTAGGGTATGGTGTTTCCGCGCTGGCAACACTTCATTATGGCACATTACAAAATAATCCAGCTCAAACATTCTTACATTAAGAACCATATGGGTAAAGCTAAATAATTAATAACAGTTCATTAAACATTTATTTTTCTGTCTAAAATAAATTTTCTATAACGACTTTATCTTGTGCAGGCGACATCTGATTTCTGCAGTGAAAACTAACCCCTAATACAATAAAGTTAATACCCATACATTGACGCCTGCCCAAAACATAGCGGGAGCTAGGAAAATAACTTATCATCCAAAAGTTTGTAAATAGACACTTCAGATTCATTTTTTATTCTCTAAGAGCGTAAGGGTAAGTACATAACCAATTCCATAAATAATAATTATATTATTCATTAAAAATTACGTTAGGGCATTTTCGTTAGTAACACTTTGTACTTAGGGCTACAGCTTGTGTCCGCCTTATAAACGAGGAAAACCATATATATTATTAATATTACACTATCTCCGAATATTCTTTGAAACATTCAAAATCAAATACTGCTTAACGATATTCGGGCCGTATTAAATACGGGCGGTTTCTCTTGAATCTTTGGACCTTAAAATTACACTAAAAGCTCTGAATATTAAAAAATATAAATAACCTAAGTTAAACCTTACGTAGGCTCGTAGGCAAAGCTCTCGCCGTAATATATATATTTTAAATTTTAGTCAAAAATTGTGCTAAAATTAAACGATAGCTACAAGAACTAAGTCAATACGTAAAACAAAACTATGTTTAAACTATAGGTTCATTGGAAGACATACAATTTATATAATAAACTAAAATAATGTTAAACAAGTATCATTCAACTAAATACAGCGACTCAAAGTTAATCACAAATTAGATATTTAAAAAAAAACTAAATAAAAATTGAAAAAATAAAGCAATCAAAAATATACAGACATAACAAATATGACAAGTCAGGATTAGATTAAAAACATAAAAGCTATACACGATTGTATATTTTGCTATTGTTATTAAGCGCAGGGACTTTTACGGTCATATTTATGTTTCAATAAATAAATATTTTGCCTAGTTTTAGCATAGTAATGGGTGCAAGAGGACCTAGTTTTACGTATGCATAAAGAGAAATCAAATCCTTCATGGATTACGGCTATAGAAAATTATGGCGAAGTGAAAGATGCTGCTTCGACTTCGAATTCAGTGTAGGAGATAATTTAAATTTCTGATCTCTTCATCCCGCGTGAAGTTGCTATAAAAGTAAATCAATGCGTACCATTCAATTATATTGCATTGAAATCGAAATTCCATAGACAAATTACGCTGCGCGGTAACAGTCCTTCAATTAGGACGTAATCTATGCAGGACTTTGAGAAAGTTATTCGATAGGGTAAGCTCAAACATTGTGCTCTATGTAAACTCAAGGGACGCTATTAAACTCTTTTTGTAGCCTCGAGAATGGTCGTTTGTATTTTTGAATTGATGAATCCTTAATATAAATAAAGTTTTCACGACTACATCGTCTATGCCTTTTGACAGTGAATACAACATGGTTATACATAGAGAAAAGACTTCGAACATTATTAGTTTAAGATTGTGCTTGGAACAAAATAAAAACATAAATAAAAAACGCAGTGATGTTTGTTAATAATATTTGTGCTTTGAAGGAAGAAGGGAACCATAGACAGCGTAAGCATGTATATTCACTGTCAATCACGCCATCGAAACCAAAAAGAACAAGTCTCCTTTTCTTAGCCTACGACCTATTCAGAATAAGACGGCTAACTATTTTTTAATCTCAGGCCAGTTATTCACAATTCATTCAACATTCAAGATAGCTGCGTAGTCAGTAGCCGTTTTTCCAAAACCGACGCCAAATATTTTTTCACCCAAGGCCATACTCCTCAAAATACTAAATTACTTTTAAACATTTGCCCTTCATAAGCAGCGTCCTGTTCGAACGTAAACTTGTATTAAATGTTTGGTTTACAAAAAAACCATACAGAATGTTTCATTTAGTTATTTCATATTGCAAATTCTTAAAAATACTTTTAGGACATTCGAGCTTTTACTCTAACCAGCGAGAGCCGTTCTACCGCACATTTAATTATAAAAATAACGATTTAGCAACACTTTTGACTAAATAAATTTAACCCGTTAACCGATACAAGGCGAGCGCGACGCCGGAACGCATTTTTACGCCACTGCGCGACGGTTTGATAAATATTTTCTTCGACTACACTTTAAACTAGCACCTGTATAAATAATTCCTTTGGTAGTAAATAGCAAAAAATTAGAAAAAAAAAACAATGACAGATGCCGACAGATTAGAAAAATTTTTTTTGAATTAACGAACAAAGTAAATTGTTTGCGGCCAATGACAATTTGAAAGCCACTAAGAAGAAACGTAGCGGCTTTCTACTTTTTAAAATAAAACAAATGGTTGCCAGTATCGGTAAAGGCGCATACTTTCGGAAACACCATGCGAACGACGTAAGAACAGTACTAAAGTGTCGTCCAAAATCATCGAAGCTCTTAAATACACTTTACCTAATACAAGGTATTCTCAATTATTGCGTTGTAGATTTCTCTAATTACTAATGTCTAATATTTGCTTAAAGTTCCTATACATTGTCATCTTTTTAAAAAAAAATGGATATGCATGTAGTTGAATATACCAAAAATAAGTATTGTATTTTAAACAAGTTTTAAAAAATAATTGTGTGAGCTTCTTATAGGAATTTCAAACAAATATTCCAGACTTTACAATCAAGAACGACACTTCTACCGGAAAGATCACAGCGACCGCTCGAAGTTGAGGGTATGCACTAAATTGAAATGAATTACGTATGCGGTTGCTGTACTCAATGTATTTATTCGTAGAGTTTGTGAACCGTGTGTAAAAAAAAGGGTAATTAACATTAATTGTGATGAAAAATCGAGGTTCAAATTGTAAATTGCACACAAGTACTGTAAATGACTAGTCTCGTTAGGTAAAAGACATTATGAAATTGTACACGTATTCCTTTGTGATATTTATAGGAAAATAAGTGGCTTAGGTACAAAATGATAAAACGATATTCAAGAGGTTATATTATTAAAAAAAGAAAATGGTAACTAAACGCAGTCTATGCTAAAATTAACAAATATTTACGATACGACTATACGAATAAATACATTGGGATCATAGCATACGCAAAATCTTGTGCAGCCCGCGTAACATGCACGTCACATGTTCGGTTTCACATTTGCCATAATAAGTAAGTTTGACGTATGTCATTACGTCGTGGATCAGACGACGGACGTGGTTATGTGTCGATTCATTGTGTGTTACATTTCGTAACGCTGTTTTAAAACTTACTATCACATTTGTTGACACAAGTTCACAAATCACTGAATCTTATCAGATAACATCAGGTCTATGTATGCACTCCGATTAATGAAATCTTATTGGTTATTGGAAAAACATTTTCTTTTATGTTCATTTAGGTGGAAACCGGGCCTTAGGCTGTAAACAGAAAGTAAGTCGCCTGTTACAAGATCCAACTGGCAGATCAAATTAACCACAAGACAAAATTACATAATAATCGAGGACGAAACGAAATAGCAGCAAACATAAGAAGCTGACATACGCCATAGGTAAGTACGCCAACAGAAAGTGGTTACTACCTTAAGGATCACAATTGCTTGCACACAATTTTACTACATAATAATTTGATAGACCATAGATAATTTTTTACAATAATCAATCATTCCTTTGTGAGGTTGATTGACACTGACTTTAAGAAATATCATGAAAAAGAATTGGCCATATTGGTCCAGGAGTTCTTGAGTTATGCGCTTACCAACATATTTTGCGATTCATTTTTAAATGAAAGATGAGTCAAGTTGATTTAATTTTCAAAGGGTAACAAGTAACTTGTTAAAGCATTTTGGACTGTAGTGATAGAAGTGTGATATAGAATCTAATTCAAAAACTGGTAAACACTTTTAGACCGCGACTGTATATGACTTCTGTAGCTAATTTCTTCTTCTAACATTTGACACATGAAAGCGAAATTTGCTATCGAAAACCAAATGTAACCTTGTCTAGGGCTTCCTTCCTCTCTGTATACAGCAGAGACATTAAGTCAGATCAAAGTAGATAAATGAGTCGACTTTAAAATGGTATTAGTAATGGCCAGTCTCAATATCCTATCTAATATTGATTGAAAGTAAAATAGCTGTCAGATTCATACTGATTTGAGGTCTCAGTTTTTTTTAATGAAAGTGACAGTTATATAAATTCCAGACGGCAGATAGGATATTGAAACCGGCCATTAAAAAGCCGGATCCACACCTTGGACGTGAAAGTAACGCTATTTGGCCATTAGAAAAATGCACCCACGTTGAGATCAACGCTTTTTTATCGATCCACCCATTCGGCGATAGGTATTTTGGCCAACTTTCGGTCAAGGGTGACCGTTCAAATTACGGGTAGGTTTCTGAACCCACTATTCGATAGTATTCAACAGATTTCAACAGATTGACAGACAAGGGAATGCTCCAAATGTTATTTTGATATGGTACTAAAGTGTCAATATATTTTTGACTCTTGACTGTACCGAACAGGCGAGCGCTTATGTGGTTTCTGAGACCTAACGGCTAAGAGATTAGGTGGGCTGAACTCACTCCCGTCTACTACAAAATGAATATGGAGTATTTAATACTTATACCTCGATCAAATAATATCCGACTAACTTGAAACATATGCCTTCTTCAGGTAAGGTCATTTGAGTTGTCATCTACTTTAAATAAGCCAGCTTATATTTAAAAAAGGAATAATCGCTGCCTAGTTCTTTTGTTGTAATGGTGCTGAGTTTCAAGTAGGGTTTGGTAGTGTGAGCACAGTACAGTGACGGGGACAGTAAGTAATGTTGTCGTACCGAGCGGGCGGGTGTGGCGGCGAGCGGGCGGCAGGCGGGCGCGGGGTGCGCGCGCGCATCACATTAGTTTATCTGGAAATTAAAAGTGTTTAGTGTTAGTCATTTTAATTACTAACTTAGTTATGTATTGTTATAAATAATATCACTACATAGAATAAAGCAAATTCGCTTGCCGGGTCTGTCCCTATGTCTGTATGTACGTTTAGATCTTTAAAACTACTCAACGAATTTTGATGCAGTTTTTTCTAAAAGGTAAAATAAAGCTGATAAGTTTTACCGCGCGTATTATTTTCTTTCATTCAGTAGAGAAAAAGATAACCGAACTAATCATTATTTTACGATTTCCAAATAGTGCTAATTTTATAGTATCTTTTACACTTTTCGACTGATTTAATTAAGGTTTCCACCGGTGCAAACCGGACACAGGTTATTGGTTGGCGTTGTTAAAACTAGATATCACGGTATCCCTGTAACAATTTTCCACCTCACTATAGGTCCGGCTAGTTACACTTAGCTTGTAGTCTCTCTAGCTGCTGTCATAGCCCTCACCTGTTGGCGGTTAGAGCAGCTCGTACTGGCGCAGGTGCATCCGCTGTATGATGTCGCGGCAGTCGTTGAACACGCGCTTGATGTTCTCGGTGTCCACCGCGCACGTGAAGTGCGGGTAGCAGTAGTGCTTGCCGTCGCCGCTCGCCGTGCTTATGCGCTGTCGAACATACAATTCATTTAATTTATTCAATAAACAATATGCATTGTGTTTGAATTTTTAACACAATAATTAAAAGACTTACAAATAAAAATCTTCTAAGCTATACAGACACCTGATCAAAATAAATTTCTTTAATTTAATTTTAAAAACGCTAAACCTAATTTAGTTTTAATTCCTCTGGCAGTTTGTAACATTAGTGACTGAAATCAAGGAAAAAAATATAAGATTAAGATTGTTTTTTTCAAATTATTCTAACTTTTTACACTTAAATTTGTAAACTAGGTAGCTTTAGTACAAACTCTAGTGGTTTTTAATAACTGATTGTATTTGTGAAAATGTGTTTGTCTTTTTTGAAATAATAAAAAAATATTGGATGATTTACACGCCGCTTGAAGAGATGAGGGGTCCTATTATGGTATTGCTTTTAGTTTATTTGCAGAGGAAAGAAACATCGAAAAAAGATTCCAAAATTGTTCATGGTCTAGTAACTCGAGTGTTGAAGTTGAAGCGAGCGAAGCGAGCGCTCGTAATATTGGGATAGGGCAAAATATGATCAAAAGAATAGCTTTAATAAGCCACCAGTTGAATTTAAAATAAATAAATTCATTTATTTCTGGTCATAACAACGCATAATTTGACAGATTACATTGCATACAATAGCCTAGATGACACCACCAATCGTTGGCATACTTTTTATTACCTGTCAAAACGGTCTGCCTCAGACATATAACGCGGGCGACTCACCAGGAACTCGTCGCGTATGAAGTACTTGGCGCGCGCGACCTCGGGGTGGTCGCGCGCGTCGGGCGGCGTGCTGTAGACATATAATGCGGGCGACTCACCAGGAACTCGTCGCGTATGAAGTACTTGGCGCGCGCGACCTCGGGGTGGTCGCGCGCGTCGGGCGGCGTGCTGTAGACATATAACGCGGGCGACTCACCAGGAACTCGTCGCGTATGAAGTACTTGGCGCGCGCGACCTCGGGGTGGTCGCGCGCGTCGGGCGGCGTGCTGTAGACATATAACGCGGGCGACTCACCAGGAACTCGTCGCGTATGAAGTACTTGGCGCGCGCGACCTCGGGGTGGTCGCGCGCGTCGGGCGGCGTGCTGTAGACATATAACGCGGGCGACTCACCAGGAACTCGTCGCGTATGAAGTACTTGGCGCGCGCGACCTCGGGGTGGTCGCGCGCGTCGGGCGGCGTGCTGTAGACATATAACGCGGGCGACTCACCAGGAACTCGTCGCGTATGAAGTACTTGGCGCGCGCGACCTCGGGGTGGTCGCGCGCGTCGGGCGGCGTGCTGTAGACATATAACGCGGGCGACTCACCAGGAACTCGTCGCGTATGAAGTACTTGACGCGCGCGACCTCGGGGTGGTCGCGCGCGTCGGGCGGCGTGCTGTAGACATATAACGCGGGCGACTCACCAGGAACTCGTCGCGTATGAAGTACTTGGCGCGCGCGACCTCGGGGTGGTCGCGCGCGTCGGGCGGCGTGCTGTAGACATATAACGCGGGCGACTCACCAGGAACTCGTCGCGTATGAAGTACTTGGCGCGCGCGACCTCGGGGTGGTCGCGCGCGTCGGGCGCGGCGTCGGGCGGCGTGCTGTAGCGCGCGAACTCCGCGAAGTACTCCTCGAGCCGCGACTTGCCCGCCAGCACCTTCTCCGCCAGCAGGTCCTGCTTGTTCAGGAACAGGATCACCGATATCGTGCGCAGCCATCTGCCGGTCGACAAAAATAAGTGTTCAAATTCATTCTTACTAAGTTCCTAACCAACTTGGGATGTCAGTCAGTTACGTTTTCTTGGAGACGTACTCATAATAATCTTATGAAATTAGAACTGAAAGTTTAAGACTTAAAGAAGGGTAAAAGTATAACAGAGCTTACAAAAGAGCTTAAAGCACAAAACTATTGATGCAAACTTGTCTTTATAACTATTTATTTATTCAAAGTTTATTGCACGACAAAACGTCAAAATTATCTACCAGTCACACCTTTTATTACTAGTACTTTAAAAAACCAAACGAGACATTTTTTCATAATTAAATATGTCACTCTCGGTTGCCGCCACAAACTGTCGCGCTCCATATTACCAAGTGCGTCTTCGAGAACGCAGTTAGTAATACGTGCGCCCCACCCACTTACGCCTATTATTTTTACGCAGTAGTTTCCTTGTTCTGTGGTTTCATCCTATAAATCACCCCTTAAGAAGTTACATGAGTTGAAAGTTAAATTGTATAAAAAAGTGCGAGAGCGAAGCAATTGCGAGAACGAAGCAAGCGATAGAGATTTTGAAAGAGTGTAAGGTTAAAGGCTATCTACGTTTCTTGTAAAAGTTCATTATTAGTTCGTGAGCGAAGCAAACTAGTGCTTGAAATTTGGGATATTTGACTGTGACAAACAAAGTGACGAGACAAAAGTTATAAAAAATCAGCAGATAAGAACAAAAATGATGTTGGTATTGTTTCGTCGACAGTTTATAAAGAATTTAACTAGGTCGCTTTTTATAAAAAAAAAAAACTAGCGGTTACCAGCGACTTCGCCCGCATGGAAGTTCCTTGCCACCAAGTTTCATGCCCTATTTTATCGCCTTGAGATTAGAATTTATCAAAATCCTTTCTTAGCGGATGCTTACGTCATAAAATCTACCTGCATGCCAAATTTCAGCCCGATGCGTCCAGTGGTCTAAACTGTGAGAGTTAGTCAGTCAGTCAGTCATCTGTGAGTTTTTTTTATTTAGATACCTTTTCCGAGTTACAGATCACACAGAAATTTGTGTGCAAGCGAAGTGAGCGTTCGAGCGGTCTATAGTCTAGCACGTCTACGGGTGTACTCAGATGATTCAAGACCTGTAATCGCTAAAAAATGTAATGTGGTACACCACCTGTTGTTCCATATGCTCTTGAAGAGGTCGAGCGACTCGCGCAGGCGGTTCTGCGTGGGGTCCTCGCGCAGCACCATGTTGTAGGACGAGCACGCCGTCACGAAGATGATCGCGGTCACGTCGTTGAAGCACTGGATCCACTTGCGCCGCTCGTCCCGCTGACCGCCCACGTCGAACATGCTGGAATATCGCACAAGATGGTTCAGTTTTTGCTACCTAGCAAGCTATGGATGCGCCTGTGACTTTTAAGGTCATGGCACTTTTAAGGTATCGGCAACACTCCAACTCGGCTAATAACTTCTCATTTAAATTGAAGCGTTGGGTTGTGGGTTGTATTTTGCAGTATTAATGCGAAAAGGCCGCCGGCGTGCAGTCGGCGCGCTAGCGGCTGCTATACATCACAGCTCGTGGCTGGCGTTACTACAGCGCGCTTAAGGCGTGCAACAAAAAAAAACAGGAGACTAGGCTAGGAAGAATAGCAAAAAACTACACATCTATCATAAGACCTTAGAAACTACTAGTGCGGAAAGATTTAAATTTTGCATGGGGTTTCATTTCGGGACGTATTAGGTGCTCAATAAATGGGATTTTGCGAAATTTACAATTTAAGTGTTGTTTGTAGAGGTGTGTAGAAGTTTGTAGAGGCGCTTGTGGCGCAGTGGTTGCAGCGCTTTGGTAGTGATACCCAAAGTTAAGCAACCTACGGCGCGGTCAAGTTTGGGATGGGTGACCATTCTGACCATTTAAGTGACGTCTATTTACAAGCATCTCCGTGCTTCGGAGGGCACGTTAAGCAGTTGGTCCCGGTTAATATCGACAGATATTAGTCGTTAAGCCTGGTCAGAGGCCCTCGGGTGGCTTAATAACATTTGACAGTAAGGTTGGTCACTTACCTTACAAACACCCCTCCACCAATCCGCACTAAGCCCGCGTGGTGGAGTATGGCTCGCACCACCTCATAGTTGAGGTGAGGCCTGTGCCCAGCAGTGGGACGTATATAGGCTGATGAAGTGTTGTTATTGGTGTTAAGATAAATATTTGCATATGGACTCAGTTTAGAACATAAGTTCTAAATAAAAAAAAAATTTTTGCACAATTTACCACCATTGAGTGTGTTTTTGGAGTTCAAATAATGTACGAAAGAGATGCAGTTTGATAGGGTTAGCAATATAAATATGATATGATTAATGTAAGAGCTTTTGCCATTTTGAAACTGTAAAATCAGAATAATAATTTGAATAATTCTTTGTAGCATACCACAGACAAAAATAATTAATACAAACCAATTCACACAAACAGATGTAGGTACAGTCAAAAAAGTGATATTATCCAGTGGTCAAGTGAGATCTTTTCCAGTAAATCAACGTGTATGATTATTTTTTGGCGCAACTGATCCAGAGTTAGGAAGCTAAAGGGAAGCGCTTCCTACCGACCGGGTGTTAGGGTCGGGGACCAAGGTCCGATAGACATCATCTTGATTTGTCTATCTATATTATTCTGGATCGAAATCTTATATACCGCGGTTCATGTGCGGTACTAGGCCAGTACCAACTGGCCGGAATTAGGCTAACAGCGCCATCTAGCCTTATGGAGCCGTATCAGCTCTCGCTGTTGTGCTTGCCGTTAGGCATGCACTTGTGATGGCGAATGGTAGAGGTCGCCACACCACTCCCCTCCGAATAACCGGAGGTTGGTTGAGCCAGGATGAGCCAGCAGTCTGTGCGTCTTGAGCTTGCAAGTGCCAGAGTTCTCGGGTCCACCACGATGAGCCGGGATGAGTGTGCGTGATGTCCTCGGTGAGTCGGGATGTGCACACAGGATGTCCGCGGCGAGTCGGGATGAGCATGCGTGATGTCCTCAGTGAGTCGGGATGAGCATGCGGAAGTCCACGATGGTCGGGATAAGCGGCCTGTACTCCACGGTGAGTCGGGAAGAGGCCCGCCTGTTGTCCACAGTGAGTCGGGATGAGGCGGTTGCTGCTGACCAGGATGTGTGGGGACGAGTCCAGAGGCCACGGTGAGTCGGGATGATCTGGATGAGGCTGCCGGAGGTACCAGGAAGATCCAGTGCGGGTCTGCGGATGGTCCTCCTGAGGCTGGTGCTGGCTTGCTGGAGACTGCTGGCTGGGTGCTGTTGGCGAGAGGAAGGAGAGGGCGACGACGATAATGACGGGCGGCTCCAGGGTGTTGATCACGTCGGGGTCACCAATTTGGCGCAACAGATTTCGAGTTAGGAAGCTAAAGGGAAGCGCTTCCTACCGACCGGGTGTTATGGTCGGGGACCAAGGTCCAATAGACATCATCTTGATTTGTCTATCTATATTATTCTGGATCGAAATCTTATATACCGCGGTTCATGTGCGGTACTAGGCCAGTACCAACTGGCCGGAATTAGGCTAACAGCGCCATCTAGCCTTATGGAGCCGTATCAGCTCTCGCTGTTGTGCTTGCCGTTAGGCATGCACTTGTGATGGCGAATGGTAGAGGTCGCCACAATTTGACAAAGTAGACCCTGATTCCGCTTGATGCAATAGTAATAAAAATTTAAATCTTAATTAAAAAAAAAAAAACGAATTGCCGGAATTTGACAGTTTTAGTAGATAGAGAGAGATGATATAGCACTACTCACTGGAAGTTGACTTTGTCGACGACGAACTGCGTCTCGAATATGCCCGACGTGAGCACGCGGCAGCGCAGTATGTCCTGCTCGCTCGGCGTGTAGTCCGGCTGCTTGATTATGTGCACCTGGTCCAGGAAGCTGCAGACAGAAAGAGACGGTATGAGTTTGTGAGCTCGTTACAATTTTTTCTTTCGGTCATAACGCCGTTATGCAACCTACACTTGCTCAGTTTCTAAATATTTTTTCCCGTATATAATAATTATTTACTATTTACAGTTTTGTGTGTTTAAAAATTGGTTTCTACAGCATTTTAGAAATAAACTGGATGTATTAACTTCATAGGGGCTATGTTTGTTAATGGTCTTAAAATATTTAAGATAGGTGTCATCATGCTAATTGTAAAGCTTCTTCTCTGACGTTGCCGAGAGATGTCGCTTGACGAGGACGAAAAGCGCGAATACGTTCACTCCTGGCACACCACTAGACGAATGAAAAACAAGGTGAAGGTGAACTCATAAGAGCAGCCCTACGCGAAGTCATGTTAACATGGTTTCACGCCCCAGAAGTAGGAGAGGTGTAAAACAACAGATGAGACGGAAACAGAATTTGTAGAAAGCATACAGTAGCGCCGTAGTACAAACGCGCTCTCCCGTGATTCGGTTCGTATGTCGCAAGGCAGGTAGAACCATGGGTTGGTGGAGGGACCTTGGGTTCGCTACATTACGAGTGGTACGATTACGCGGCCCGTGTTTTTTATGAAGCATACAAGTATGTATTTGTGTAAGCATTAACTCTCGTTCTACTGACCATGTTAAAATCATGCTTTTTAAAGCATATTGTCAGAGTTTATGCACGGGAAGTCTGTGAGTCTGCCATACGAAGAGATCTCCGCAGCCGCAACAGCATTCTAAACACATCACCTATTAGGAGATGTTGCGTACGAAGGGTGATTATGTGAGATGTAACGAAAATTTTCAACTAACATTATTTCTAAGTTTCATTTAATTACTAACCTATACGAACTGTATTAATTGTTTGAAATAAATGTATTATTATTATTATATTATTCTAAAAGAGCCTGCTTTAACGGGCGAGACTTAAATGAGATAGAAGCAACTCGGGAGCCAGGATAGTGCGTTCATGATCTTGTTTCCCCGGAGAAGGAGCCCACGTGAATTTGTCGGTGTCTACACTGGTATTTATTTATTTAAGCTTAGTTGCACAACAAAACTATGTACAAAATGTGGACTTAACGCCGTAGGGCATTCTCTTCAAGTCATGCCTTTGGGCTAAGCAGAAATGATTAGTGGGCGGTGCTACAAATAAATTAAAGAGAAAACACAAAAAAAACCGGTCAAGTGCGAGTTGGACTCGCGCACCGAGAGTTCCGTACAAAGCTGAAGATAATAAATTAAAGAGAAAACACAAAAAAACCGGTCAAGTGCGAGTTGGACTCGCGCACCGAGAGTTCCGTACAAAGCTGAAGATAAGGAGTAGTAACTTTGAAATTTTCAAAATTGTCAAAAATATTTTCTTTTTATATGATGAAACTGAAAATTTACGGTTTTCGTAATTTTTCCTATATCTGTACTATAAGACGTGACTTCGTACTAAATTTCAAGATTCTAAGTTTACGGGATGTACCCTGTAGGTTTTGATTCCCGTGCGAGTTTCGAAAATTTGCGGCCTAAATGGCTGTATCTTTTGATTGCGTTGGCTTAGAAGGTTGATTTTTCTACAGCTTCCAGGGACAGTAGACCTAAGTATTATATAGAAATTTCAGTTTGATACCTCCACGCGTCTCTGAGAAAAACGGTCTTGACGGACGGACGGACGGACGGACAACAAAGTGATCTTATAAGGGTTCCGTTTTTTCTTTTGAGATACGGAACCCTAAAAATACCAATAATATGACACATGAGATTAATATAACTGTAATGTATAGTTAGATGTGTATAGGTAGACTTTAAACTCGTTATAAATAGTGACGTATGATTTGTTGCAAAATCAGTTCGCTAATAGACGTGAATGCAAACAGACCGTTGTTTTATTTATCAGTGGCGATTGCGGGTGGACTTGAAATCGTTACGCGGCGGTTACAGAGTTACGTGTGGTTCGGGACAATGTCGAAATTAAGTGAATTTAATGTGAAGGACGGTAATTGGCAGTCATACTGTGATAGACTCGATATGTATTTTAAAGTAAATAGCGTGAAAGAAGATCTTCACTCACTCATCGCGTATATGGGTGAAGAGGCGTATGAGCAGTTACTGAATCTATGCAGCCCGCGCAAACCGGCCGAAATGACATTGGACGAGGTCAAGCAAGCGATGTTAGGTAAACCATTTGCAACCGAAACCATCGTTTTTAGCAGAAAGATATAAATTTCGCCAGAGACGTCAGTGCGTAGGTGAAAACATTTCAGTTTACGTGTCGGAACTGAAAAAACTGTCGCGGTATTGTGAATTTGGTGCAAATTTGAACGATAATTTAAGGGACCAATTTGCGTGCGGAATACTGAGTGATGTAATCAGACAACGGTTGTTTGCGGAAGGAGACATAACTTTTGGAAAGGCAGTGTCAGTGGCGAGCTCCATGGAGGCGGCGGAAAGAGATTCAGCGGCGGTGACCGTGCACGGCGGCAACGACGACACATCGGCGTGGCGGGCGGCGGCTGCGCCCGGGGCTGGCGGCCGGACGGGGCCGGATGCATCGGGACGACGTAGTTCCGCGGGAATGGATTTAAATGGGACACTGAACAAGCTACACATACAGGGAGGATGTTTAGCATGTGGTGATTATAGGCATCAGAAAAATGTCTGCAGATTTAAAACATACGAGTGCAGTCGTTGTAGGAAGGTGGGTTATCTAAGGCGGGTATGTCAACAGAATATAAGCCGCCACAAGCCTAGAACTAGCAGAGGTGTTTATCAAAGCGGACAATCGCGCGGGCGCGGTGGCGTTCACGCTAGCAACGCTGGGAACCGCATCGAACGTTCGAGAAGCGGACGCTCGGGATCAAAGGTCGTAAATCGAATTGAAACGTATCGTGAGGAAGAGAGTGAAGACGAGGCTGAAGATATCCAGGAAGAAAATGGAAACGAAGAAGCTATTTATCAAATGTCACTAAATCAGTACCGACCGGTGAGCATAACAATATGTGTTAACAAGGTTAATTTGCCAATGGAAATTGACACAGGTTCACCTTTGTCTTGCATTTCATTGGAAACTTATAAGTTATTTTTTCATCATGTTCCTATTCAAAATTGTGATTTATCAGTTAGATTTTATAATGGCAGTAAAGTTAAGCCATTAGGCTATTTGGAGGTAACTGTAAATTATAACAAAATATAGCTATAGCAAAGGATAGCTGAATTAAATATTTCCATACCAAATATACCTATACAATGTAACTCTTTAAACAATAGCTGTAATTTAAACGAAGTTATAGAATTGAGTAGTGTTCAAAAAGATGTAATCGTTAATGATGTTGTCAATAGATATAAGGAGTTTTTTGACGGCGGGTTGGGGTGATTCAATGGGGGACGGGTGACGCTTCGCATCCGCGAGGGGGCCGAGCCCGTGTTCTGCCGCGCGCGCCCGCTGCCGTACGCGTCGACGTCGAGCTGGTCGCCATGCTGCGCGCCGGCGTCATCGAGCCCGTTGACTGCTCGGATTGGGCCACGCCGCTGGTAATTGTACATAAACCGGACGGCGCTTTACGTATCTGTGCTGACTATAAGGTGACGTTGAACAAAGTTTTAAAAGTAGATAAGTACCCTGTGCCTAAAATAGATGATTTACTCACAAAATTCAGTGGTTATAAATATTTCACCAAGCTAGATTTATCTCAAGCTTACAATCAGATATTGTTAGACGATACGAGCAATTTAACGGTTATTAATACTCATAGAGGTCTTTTTAAATATAATAGACTTGTTTACGGACTTTCGTCGTCCAGGAATATTTCAAAGGATTATGACACAATTATTTTCTCACATTCCCAATGTCGCTGTGTTTTTGAATTATATTTTAATGGCTAGCACAACCATTGCATCGAATTTAGAAACCCTACATAAGGTATTAAGGTTTCTGTAGGAACATGGTTTAAAAATAAAGAAACAAAAATGTGATTTCTTTAAAAAAGAGGTGAAATATTTGGGTTATGTAATAAGTAGCCAAGGGATAAACGTTGATCCAGACAAAATCAAACCGATAGTAGACCTTCATCCACCGAAAAATGTTTCTGAACTTAGATAGTTTCTAGGAATGATTAATTTTTACGGCAAATTTATTAAAAACTTAAGTTTTCATTTATCACCCCTATATGAGTTGCTTAAGAAAGGAAAACATTGGCATTGGAAAGACGTTCATGATCGTTGCTTTAAGTTAATAAAAGGGTTACTAATCAGTGCTAATGTGCTGGTGCACTACGACGAGTCGTGCGAGCTCGTGCTGACGCGCGACGCGTGCGCGCGCGGGCTGGGCGCGGCGCGGGCGGCGCCGAGCGGCCCGTGGCCTATGCTTCGCGGGCACTTACCAGAGCCGAGATTAATTATAGCCAAATTCACAAGGAGGCTCTTGCTATAGTTTTTGCTGTAAAAAAATTTCATCAGTTTTTATATGGGAGACATTTCACATTGCGGACGGATCATAAACCCTTAGTAAGCACTAGCTGTGCCCGCGACTTCGTACGCGTGGAATAGTTTTTTTTTTAAGTTTATTTTTCAAATGTATATACCACAATTTATTTGCACTATTCTGCCAAACTATTTTGGGCATAGACATATACTGTCGCAAACATTTTTTTTAAGGTCATTTTAAGAGGAATAATTCTTTCATATATATTTTGGTATCTAAAACCGTTTTATTTCTATCCTTCTTTACCTTCCAAGTAATGTTGAGTCAAATAAAAAAAAGTCCCATTAAAATCGGTTTAGTAGATTCTGAGATTCAATTTCCTGCCTGCCCCCTAAGTTCATCGGCGTGATTATTTATATCCCAGTTTACTCTCCAGGTGATACTGAGTCAAATAAAAAAAGTCCCGTCAAAATCGGTCCAGTAGATTCTGAGATTAGCCCGGACAAACAGACAGACAGACAGACAAAAATTTTAAAAATTGTTGTTTTGGCTTCTATTACGGTAATTAAGACCCCCTACCCCCTGTAACAATTTTTCATAAAAATCTTCAATGTACAGAAATCGATCTTTTACAGTCTTATTATATGTATAGATTTGCCCAGATGCTGGGGTACCGAGCATGACGGCTAGTAGGTTGCAGAGGTGGGCGTTGTTGTTGTCGGCCTATAATTTTTATATTGAATATGTAAGCACTGATAACAATACATACAATACATACGTTAGAAAGTTACAAAGCGTTGAACCCGACAACTCACGAGTCAGATGAACCGGAACAGACCTATTTACATTTTGCCTCCGAAGCATTACTACTTAAATATGAGGATATCAGGGACGGGACTAGGAAAGATCCGATTCTAGGTCGCGTATTAAGTTACGTTAAAGACGGGTGGCCAAAGGAAGTCGAGATACGCGAACTTCAACCTTACTTCAATAGACGTAAAGAGTTATATAGGGTCTAACAATTTTAGTGATCAACCGCTTATCTGTACATCACACTGAGCATGCTCACCAAATTTGGTGCAAAAATACAGGCTAGTTTCCGAGATAATAAACAAAACATTATCATAATTATGTACGCTAAATTCACCCTAACTAAACAACAAAACAAAAGATACGGAAAACCGAATTGGACCCTTTTCTTGATAACATACGGTTTAAAATGCAAAACTCAGAAACGGTGTGTCAGAGAGACCTCGCGTACTTTACGTATTTTGATCTTCAACCCTATGCTCTTATGTTAAGGCTCATTTTGAAGTCCTATTTACTTAATACCTTTACTACATTCCGAAAATCTCAAAAGACGCTGACCTAAGTTCCGCTTCCGATTGATGCACCGCGCGCAGCTCGTGCCAAACAAGCGCCGACAGGTAGCCGGCGCAAGCGGCTACCTTTGACACGGCTTGCGGCGTCCTTTGACCCGTCTTTGGTGTGCCGCTCGCACCGCGATAGTGATGTGCGCGGTGATGGATGAAAGTATGACGATAGATAGTTCTACTTAGATCAGATGAGTTGTGACATGATTTTATTAAGAATTTTGAAACATGAATTGAAGAAAACAAACAAACAGCATTACGAATTCTTGTGACGATTTATTTCTTTAGATGAGTTGTGACATGATTTTATTAAGAATTTTGAAACATGAATTGAAGAAAACAAACAAACAGCATTACGAATTCTTGTGACGATTTATTTCTTTAGATGAGTTGTGACATGATTTTATTAAGAATTTTGAAACATGAATTGAAGAAAACAAACAAACAGCATTACGAATTCTTGTGACGATTTATTTCTTTAAGTTGTCTTCGTTTTGCCACTAGTAAAGTTACCTACTCATCACTACTTTATTAAATCACTATCACTATTTTATTAAAATAATTAATTGGTTATTATTGGAATTAAAAAATAAGGTCAAAGTACCTACCTAAACGATGCATTTTTCATTTACGTTTATTTTTAAAGCAAACTTAATTACATGGACGAGTTTTATTTATTTAAGTATTACATACGATTAGAGTTTCAACATCGCAAAACACACGATATCGCGACTCGATCATTGTCGCATCCCTCGCGGTAGGGCTATCCCGACCTTCGGCAATTTTTTTGAGTCAGTCTTGTCTTGAAATCGCTTTCGTATGTTACGCTACAGCTGTGTGTGAACGGTTTTTCAATTGTGAGCGTGTTTCTGTACACTATCCTTTTATTGAGGCTTAACGTGTTTGTAAGTAAAGGCGTGTTTCATGAAGTGCATAATTTAATTGATTTAGTTTGTTTGAAAACGTAACTTTAAAAAAACACTATAAAAGTGGTTCCCATTTTTTGACACTGTATTCAGAGTGATGTATAGAGACCTCTCGTAAACGGTTGATCACTAATATTGTTAGACCCTGTATATAGAATTGGGTTGTCTCATGTGGGGCTATAGACTAGTGATACTTAGCGCCTGTCGGGACAACGTGCTAAAAGAACTACACGACACACACATGAGCATCGTGCGGACGAAGAGTATCGCCCGCAGCTACGTGTGGTGGGCCGGCGTCGACGAGGCGGTGGTGCGCCGTGTGCGCGGAGCTGGCGGCGCCGGCGCAACACGCGCCCGAGCCGCGGCCGTGGCCGGCCCGTCCGTGGACGAGGCTGAATATCGACTTTTTAGGGCCAATATGTGGCGAGAAATACTTAGTAGTTGTAGACGCCGGTTCTAAATGGATCGAGATCTGCAAGATGCATAATACGACCGCTAAACCCGTAATACCTATATAGATTACGAGAAATGTGGGCTCGTTTTGGTATCCCTAAACAATTAGTTAGCGATAACGGGCCTGGTGGATTTCGTATCTTGCGTTTTCATAATTACATATTTTAGGGTAGATTAACACTTGCAAAATACCTTAATCCTGTCTATCGCCCATCCTTTTCCAACATGTACACTTTTGTATATGGCCGTCTTTGTCGATGCGTCGGCTGCTTTCGGTGCATCGGCCATTAAAATCTCCTCTTCTGAATTTGTGCCTACTCTGAGACGGACGCATCCGCGTGTGACAAATTACTTCTTGTGATCAAATCTTATGACATTTTTATAATTGTGAAATAAAGCGAACCACCTTGCAAAACTGCCCTGGAGAACGCTCGACTGGTGCTGGACGTGCCAACGGACTTTGGTAAGTGTGCATGTTCCTTCCAAATTTTTCCTTGTGTCATTTCTTCTTTTCTTCGTCCTTTTTATATGGTGTTTTGCAAGTGGTATCTCTGCTAATTTCACAATTAAACCGCAGAGATACAGTCCACTTTTATAACCCAGCCTAAGGGTTCGAAACATACCCTATTTTTTTCAAATATTCCACCCGCACCGTAATTGTGTGAATTTAGGCGTCACCACAATTATTTTTGGTCACTTCGGCCGAATTTTTAAGTTAATCTGAATTATTTTTGGCCATATTGGCCGCACTCTCAAATAAAATTTAATTTTTCGATCGCGATAATACGTAATTTCACATATTTTTCTAAAAACCCGCACCTTAGGTATATAACTATACGTTCATTGTGATACGCAAATTAATAGTTTGTTGATTTATTCTTTATATTTCACCGCATCGGCAACTATTTCTTTTTACTTCCGCACCCCGCATTGCGTATTGCAACATATCGTGGTTATTCCTAAATTACTCATTTATTCTATAACGCTTTTTGTATTGGATTTTATATCGTATAAGTTACCGCATTCCATTGCATTCGTTATTCAGTTGAGTCATTTTTCGCCAACTCATCCACGCGTGATACGTCTCAGTGTTCGCTACCCGCAAACTTTATTTTTACTAACCCGCCAATTCTTATCTTCGATTGACCGCCAATTTTTATTTCACTTGACCGCCAATTTTATTCACCCGCTTCTTACACGTAACTTGTGTACTTTCATTTATTTTTCCGCTACACTTCTTTGTAACTATTTACAATGGGCAAAGCGAAGAGGAGAGAAAGCGAGCCTTTCGTAGGAGAATCTGTTGATATTAATAAAAATCAACTGACTATTTTTATTGTCAAACGCGATGTAATTTATAAACGTTTGGAAAATATTTTCAATCTCGCACAAAAAGCTGAACAAAACCCTCAAATTCGTAAGGTATTTTGTGCAAATGCCTCAAATATCGATAAATTACGCAACGATTTTCAGGAAATTTTGGATTCTTATAATATGTTGAATTTACAAATAAACCCGCAGTCAGATGTAGATTATGATTCTTGGACTACATTTGAAGAAATGTATTGCTATATCAAACAAGTTTTACTCGATATTGAAAAATGTAATTTAAATTCTTTTTCGCAACCGCCACCTCCTACGAAATCTCAGCCTCGTCTTCCACCCATTGACTTGATGTCATTCAATGGAGACATCAAGAACTGGCCCTTATTTTATCAACAATTTAAAACTATGATTCATGATAACGCATCGCTCACTGATAGTGAAAAGGTATTTTACTTGGTAAACAAATTAACCGGGCAGGCGTTGTGCGTATGCGCAGGGTTGGCTCCTACCGCTGAAAATTATATTGTTATTTGGGACGCCCTCGTGCAGAAGTATGACGATCCTCGCTCACTCGCATGCGCATACCTTAATCAGTTGTTACATTTTAAACCGCTAAATAACACAACTTCAAACGGTTTAGATTCATTTATAAATAATTTTGATTCTTCTGTCGAAGCACTCAAGCAATTGAAGCTTAACGATTTAACTGATTTTATTTTCTTACATTTAGCCCTCCAAAAGTTAGACACGGAAACTATTAAATTATTTGAAATAACATATCGCAAAGATAAAATACCTACATATCATAATTTAGTTGAATTCATTAAAGAACAAAGTAAAGTTTTGTCTCGTTCTGTGCCTAACAATAAATCAGTTAATAATTTTTCGCACCCGCAAAATAAACCGCACTCTAAGCACAGCCCTACACCTTGTACAAAATCTTTTGTGAATACGGAGTTAGGGTCGGGCTCGAGTAACACAAGCGTAAGCGATAAATGTGCTTTGTGTAACAATAAACAACACGAACATTTATATTCGTGTCCTTCTTTTATGAAGTTGACCCCGCATGATCGATTTACCTTTATTAAAAATAATAACTTTTGCAACAACTGTTTAAGTGTAAAACATAAAACCTTTTCTTGTACCTCTAAACATAATTGTTCTCATTGTTCTATGCGACACCATTCTTTATTGCATTTCCATATGAACGTTAAATCGAATAACTGCAATATTGGTGCAGCGGTGGTGTCCGACCCCGCTATTATTTCCGCTACCGCCCATGACTCCGCCCGCAATGTGCCGAGCAGTCATGTCGAGTTACATAATATGACTCACTCCCGCGCCGGTATCAATCCCCCCAATCCCCCGCACTCGTTTGAAAATAATGCATCTGTTTGTACAGTTTCGTATGATCGTGTTAATCGTTCTCAAACGACGACTTTATTAGGAACCGCTAAAATTAAAGTTATTGATTGCTATAATCAGACTCATTACTTGAGATGCCTAGTGGATCCTGGCTCTCAAAGTGATTATATTTCTATTGATTGTTGTAAGCGATTATCGCTTCCTATTTGTAAACAAACCCGCTATACGGAAGTTCAAGGTATAGGAGGAGCTTCGCAAAACATTATAGGTATCACCGCGTTTAAATTCACTTCTCGCTTTGATAGCAAGTGCGAATATTCTATAAAGCCCATGATAGTGAACCAGATTACGTCACAGCTGCCCGACTCGCGCGTCGACGCATCGGCTTTGCATTTTTTAAGTAACCTACCGCTCGCTGATGACGATTTTTCACAGCCTGGACCTATAGATGTGCTTTTAGGTGTTAAACTTTATTGTGAAATATTACTCTCAGACAAAATTAAAAGCTCAAATGATCAAATGCCCTCCGCCTTTGAAACGACCTTAGGTTACCTAATTATGGGTGACGCTCCTATTATTTCTCCGCAACCCGCTACTCGCACACTTTGTGCTTTTACTTCTGACCCGCTACATCAGGTTGTCGAAAAGTTTTGGGCCGTTGAGGAGGTACCCTCGCGCAAGTTTTTAAGTCCTGACGATCAACAATGCGAAAATATTTACACTTCTACAACTGTACGTAATTCTGACGGCAGTTATTCTGTTGATCTCCCATTTAAAGAGGACCCCCAAAATTTAGGCAATTCCTATACAACCGCTAAGAAACGCTTCTTACTTCTTGAAAGGAAGTTCGCTAAGGATCCAAATTTAAAAATTAAATACGATGATATTTTTCTTGATTACCAAAATAAAGGCATTCTTTCCCGCACCGCACCTGAGGAATGTGACAGCCCAGGTTTTTATTTACCGCACCACCCTGTAGTGCGCGACGACAAGTCGACTACTAAAGTTCGCCCCGTCTTAGATGGCAGCGCTAAAACTGATACCGGCCTTTCACTAAACGATATCTTACATATTGGTTGCAATCTACAGGCTGATATTTTTCACATTCTTTTGAATGTTCGCATTTTTCGCATTGCCTTTTTTGCAGATGTGAAACAAATGTATTTGTGTATTCATACAAATTCTCCGCACCGCAAATATCAGCGAATTCTTTATAGATTTTCTGATACTGACCCGCTAGAAGTTTTTGAGTTCACTCGCGTCACATTTGGGCTCAGATCTTCTCCATTTTTGGCGCTCCGCACTTTACGTCAACTCGCTAATGACGAACGGCACAACTGGCCGAACGCAGCCTCCGTTTTGGAAAGAGACATTTATATGGATGATCTGGCTTCTTCTGCTTCTTCTCTGAATGAAGCAGTCAAGATAGCTCATGAGTTAATCCAGCTTTTCAAATCTGGTGGGTTTGACTTGGTCAAGTGGACCTCTAATTCACTCGAACTTCTCGAGCATATACCTGAGTCGCACCGACAGTCTGAATCTATTTCCTTTGATGACGGAAGTACGTTTAAGATCTTAGGTTTGCGCTGGTTACCCGCACAAGATACTTTTGTTTTTGAAATTTCGAGTCCGCCATTAATTTGTACTAAACGCGCCATTTTATCCGCCACCGCCCGTCTGTACGATGTTTTAGGACTCGTCGGGCCTATTATTCTTTTCGCAAAATTAATCATAAAAGAGCTTTGGCTTCTCAATCTTGACTGGGACGATGTGCCCCCCTCCCGCATTATTAATTTATGGCAACAATATATTTTTGAATTACCGCAAATATCTCGCATCGCATTTCCGCGCCATATTGGCATAGATCCTGATTCTAATGTTTCTTTAGTTGGTTTTTCGGACGCCAGTGAATCCGCATACGGCTGTGTTATATACCTACACGTCGTAAACGGCAATATGCCTCCTATTGTTTCGCTTTTATGCTCAAAATCGCGAGTGGCATCCGCCAAACCCAAAATTACTCTCGCACGTTTGGAACTTAACGGGATCCTTTTACTTTCACGGCTTCTTAAAGAAGTATATGACACTATGTCAAATAGACACAAAATTAATAACATTTTTATTTTCTCAGACTCTGAAGTCGCCCTATGTTGGTCGATCGCTTCGCCACATAGATTTAATACGTATGTTGCCAACCGCATTTCGCAAATACAGGAAAATATTTCGCCTGACAATTTATATCATGTCCCTGGTGTACAGAACCCCGCGGACTGTGTGTCCCGCGGACTTACACCTTCGCAATTAGTTCAGCATGAACTATGGTTTCAAGGACCGTGTTGGCTTTCTTTGCCTATAGATAATTGGCCTATTCAAAATTTCTCACCTAACAAATTTTCTTTACCTGAGGAAAAAACTGTTTCTCACGTAACTAAAAATGTTGATAATGTGGAAAATCCACTTTTGATTCTCGCTTCTCGCTGTTCTTCGTGGAACAAGCTTCTTCGCACCACAGTTTATATTTTGAAATTTATGAAAAAACTACCGCGAAATAATATAATTACCGCTGATGATTTGAATGCCGCCGAGTTAGAAATAATTCGTGCCGTGCAGTCTGTCTATTTTTCGGAAGAAATTAAAAATATTTCTAATGGCCAATCATGTTCTCCCAAATTCATAAAACTTTTCCCGTTTGTGTGTGACGGTATTTTACGCGTCGGAGGTCGCTTATCGAACTCGACATTGGATTATTCATCTAAACACCCCATATTATTACCTAAACAGGGACATATTATTGAACTTTTGATTGATTCTTATCACCGCGACAATTGTCATGCTGGACCTCAGCTATTAATTGCCATTTTAAGATCTAAATATTGGATTATTTCCGCTAGACGCGTTGTAAGGCAGCGCATACATAAATGTAATACTTGTTTTCGGTTAAACCCAAAGTCAAGTTTCCCGCTAATGGCTGATTTGCCAAAGTGTAGATTGGAACAATGCAAGGCGTTCCTACACACGGGCGTAGACTACGCAGGCCCGCTGTATATTACTCCTTATCGCAAACGCGGCATTCGTAGTGTGAAAGCCTACTTATGTCTTTTTATTTGTCTCGTGACAAAGGCAGTTCATCTTGAACTTGTTTCTAGTTTAACTTCTATCGCTTTTATTGACGCATTTAAACGATTTATATCGCGACGAGGCCCTTGTACGTTCTTATATAGCGACAATGGCACAAACTTTGTGGCATCTAAAACTTATTTTAATGAACTTTACGAGTTTTTGAAAACTGATGAATACTACCAAACATTCAGTCAAGAACTCGCGAAAAACCGTATATCTTGGACCATGAACGTTCCCAAGGGAAGTCATTTCGGCGGAATTTGGGAATCTAATATTAAGAGCACTAAATCGCTATTATTTCGTGTTATTGGAAATCAAATTCTCACTTTTGAAGAGATGTCGACCGTTCTTACTCAAATCGAGGCACTGTTGAACAGCCGACCTCTTTATGTTTTAAGCTCTGATCCGTCGGAGCCGCTCGCGCTTACACCTTCACATTTTTTATGCACCGCTCCGCTTGAGTATATTCCCGCGGCTGACTTAACTGAAAAACGAACCAGTTTATTAACCCGCTTCTCATTAATGGATTCGCTTGTTCAGTCATATTGGAAACGATTTAGATCGGAGTATTTACATAATTTGCAATTGCGTGAAAAATGGAATACGCCTTCAAATCCAATCAAAGTTGGTACCGTGATTCTACTAAATGTAGAAAACGCTCCACCCTTACAGTGGCCTTTAGGAATAATCACAAAATTATATCCTGGAAAGGATGGAGTTACTCGCGTTGCGGAAGTAAAAACGAAAACTGGCACGTATAAACGCCCAGTGGTGCGGCTATGCCCGCTTCCGACTCAATAATCGTTTCTTATAATTTGTTTTTGTCAACTTTAGACAAAGTTGACACAACTTAGAATTAGTATTTTTTTTTAATTTTCTTTACTTTTAAATATTTGCACAATTGAAGTGCATCGCTCTAAAGTTTCTACTTTTGGAGCGATTTCTTTCTCTTTGTTTTGAAGGGTTACTTCAAGGCCGGGGGGATGGTGGATTTCGTATCTTGCGTTTTCATAATTACATATTTTAGGGTAGATTAACACTTGCAAAATACCTTAATCCTGTCTATCGCCCATCCTTTTCCAACATGTACACTTTTGTATATGGCCGTCTTTGTCGATGCGTCGGCTGCTTTCGGTGCATCGGCCATTAAAATCTCCTCTTCTGAATTTGTGCCTACTCTGAGACGGACGCATCCGCGTGTGACAAATTACTTCTTGTGATCAAATCTTATGACATTTTTATAATTGTGAAATAAAGCGAACCACCTTGCAAAACTGCCCTGGAGAACGCTCGACTGGTGCTGGACGTGCCAACGGACTTTGGTAAGTGTGCATGTTCCTTCCAAATTTTTCCTTGTGTCATTTCTTCTTTTCTTCGTCCTTTTTATATGGTGTTTTGCAAGTGGTATCTCTGCTAATTTCACAATTAAACCGCAGAGATACAGTCCACTTTTATAACCCAGCCTAAGGGTTCGAAACATACCCTATTTTTTTCAAATATTCCACCCGCACCGTAATTGTGTGAATTTAGGCGTCACCAGGGCCCCCGTTCAGTAGTGGCGAATTTAATTCTTTTCTAACAAGCAATAGGGTAGAACACATTTTTTTGGCACCGTATCATCCATCCTGCCTCTAACGGTTTGGCTGTTAAAATATGTAAAAAGGTAATTAAAAAAGCACTCGCGCTACGAACAGACATAGATACAGCCTTACAACGTTTCCTATTAATTTATCGAACTACAGAACATAGTACGACTAAGGAAAGTCCAGCGCAGATACTGCAAGGTAGATCGTTACGAACGAGATTTGACCGACTGAGGCCCCCGCGGGGGGAGCGCGCGGCGGGCAGCTCGTGGCGCGCCTCCCAGCCCGGGACTCGGGCTGGGAGCGGGTGTATAATCCTCAGAGTAAGTGGGTTAGCGGTTTAATTAGCGAAAAGTTAGGTAACACAGACTATAATGTAAAATTAGACGATGGCACAGTGGTACATAGGCACGCAGACCAAATTAGATTAGGATGCAAAGTAAATACGTCTAAAACGGTTTCAACGGACCTTGTAGACAGTACATGTACAAAAGAAATGGTATTAAGTGATTCGAGGAAACCGGTTTACTATCCAGCCGCGTGTCTCGAGCCGAGCGGTCGGCCGATGATGTCGGCGGGGAGCGAGGGCATTAATCAGCCCACTGTTCCGGTCCATAGCGAATGCGAAGTGTCAGGCTCAGAATTAGCCTCAGGACCAGATCGGAGCACACGCAAGAACTACTTCCGAACCTCTGCCTCGCAAATGAGCCTCGATACCCAATACGTACGCGTAGACCCCCAGAGCGATTTGGATATCCATAATCTAAGTAAATAATATAAACACTTCATAACGTTAGGATTTCTTGTAACCATAGATATGTAATCATATATTTAGTTATGCTGGCTAATCGCAAACTGTCCTGTTGATATGTATGTGCCAATCAACCTTAACTTAGTACTTGATTTTTCCACATGTTATAGGTACGCCTTTTAAAATTTGTATACATAGATAATGTTAAGCTATATTCATAGTTCTTATCATAATTTCGATAACAAGTGTCATTATCAAATAATTAAGTTAAAACCTGTAGTAATTAAGTTTTTCTCTGAATAGCTGTAATAAGGGTGGAGGTGTAATGTATAGTTAGATGTGTATAGGTAGACTTTAAACTCGTTATAAATAGTGACGTATGATTTGTTGCAAAATAATGCAAAACCAGTTCGCTAATAGACGTGAATGCAAACAGACCGTTGTTTTATTTATCAATAACAAATATGACAAACTGTTTAAGAAAGATCTATAATGTCGGTTGCGATTAAGTAAGAAAGTGGGTGCGAATGAGTCTCTTGAATGACAGTTTGCTGGGAGCCTGTTTTATATTTCGCACAGCTAGTTTCTTTAAGTCATAAATGTCAAACAAAAATAAATTGAGTTAACCATTCCAAAACTTTCCTTTTATACTATTCTATTGAGTGCTTAAAGATCGTTTTTTTTAATTATTTTGACGTTTATGACTTTAAAAAACTAGATTTGCGATTTGGTATGTGATGCGATACTAACTACTTAGCACAGTCGATCAGCTGATACTCGTTGCTGCGCTCGTAGGTGCGCTGCACACCCTGGTCCTTCCACAGCTGCTCCGTGTGCTCGTAAAACTCCATGGGATAATCGAAGTCCGGTTGGGACGCCACGTCCTGGTAATAAAATAATGTGAATATAGTTTACAAACATGGTAAAATATTAGGTTACCTATGAAATTGCCGTTTTGACTTTTTTGTAACTTTGAACTTGAATATCTTCGGACTTGGTGCGAGCTGATAATTCAACTTAGTCTAAAATGAAAGCTAGGAGAATAGTGTTTAAAAATATACCTTTTATTCATTTTGGAATAATTTGATTAAGCTAGAAAATAAGCTAAATTCATAAGCAAAAAAATATATAAAAAATGTTAAAAATAAAAAAATATTTTTTTTTTCGCAAATTTGTTCCTCTGCGTAGATGGCTGTACAGGAACGGTTCAATCTGTCCTGGACATCTTAAAACTAGGCTTTACTATCGTTTGCTTGGTTTTTTGATGATTTTTTTTAGATTTACATATTTAAAAAAAAATTGGAACTATTTTTTTTAAAGTTTTCCATTCTTGTGGTCGTAGCCCAAACCTGGCTTAACCACATTATATGAAACAATTAAAATGCATATTTGTGAACATTTTATTTTAAACTCCCACCCAGTCCAAGTGCAAAGTAAAAACAGCGATTTCATAGGTAATTTAATACCTATTATTGTTAGGTCAATTAGAAGTCGATACAAAGACAGTGTTGGGTTTTTCGAAGCGTATGAGCGCACCGTTTATCGTTCAAATGGTAATCTATAATATGAAAATCAATCGCAAAATCTGTTGGTCAGCGCATAACTCAAGAACGCCAGGACCAATTTGGGCAATTCCTTTTTTATGATATTCCTTATAGTAGAACCATCCTCGGATCTTACGAAGCAAATTAACAAAAACAAAACTGGCAGGATAACGTCTGCAGGGTCCGCTAGTAAAGAATAAAGAGGGCTAGTTTTAAAGTTGTAGACGCATTTTTAATCGAAGAAGAATTGTATGGACATTGCGTTTCAGGCTACACATTTTTATTCTAGAACTTACACTTTTACACATAAAAATTATAACATACAGGGTTACTGGTAACTCTACGTATTCCTTCAAAAGAGTTATACTAAAGGTGATTGCCTATGAAAAGGTCCCATCAACTAAGGGTAGGGTAGGGGTCGAAATATTACAAAATATTGCACTTGAAGCCAATTTAAAAAAAACATTTCTGTATTTCTTTCTCGTGTCATCATCAATCATCCGGTTTTTCTTAATAAAGCCCTGTTTCCACCAAAGCAGAGAAAAAAAGAGACTAGGGATGTTCATCTCCTCTCGTTGATTGTACATCACTCCACTTAGCTTCTTTGTAAGTGGATCAGCCGGAGAGGGGGACGAGAAATAACGAAATCTGATTGGTTATTCAAAACACATCTCTCTTCTCTGCTTTGGTGGAAAAAAGGGTCTTATAGCGATAAAAACGATACGTACTTGTATATAATCGACGCGCGCCTTGTTCTCGGGCTTCTCCAGCGGTATGGGCGGCGTGAGCGTGCTCATCGCGCCCGTGATTGTCTGAAAGCAAATAGAAATATACAGTTTAGTATCCTGTCGACAAGAGGTGCTTGTGGCGCAATGGTTGCAGCGCTTTAGTAGTGATACCAAAAGTTAGTTAAGCAACCTACGGCGCGGTCATGTTTGGGATGGGTGACCATTCTGACCATAAAAGTGACGTCTATTTAGCATCTCCGTGCTTCGGAAGGCACGTTCAGGTGTTGGTCCCTGTTTATATCAATAGATATAAGTCGTTAAGCCTGGTCGGAGGCCCTCGGGCGGCTTAATAACATCTGACAGTAAGGTTGCTCACTTAACTTACAAACACCCCTCCACCAATCCGCACTGAGCCCGCGTGGTAGAGTATGGCTCGCAACCCCTCATAGTTGAGGTGAGGCCTGTGCCCAGCAGTAGGACGTATATAGGCTAATGATGATCCTGTCGACATACTGAGGTAAATGATCACCATGATTCGAACTCAATTGAATCGCTGCAGATATTTTATATTTTATTTATTTAGAAAACCAACGGCGTTACAGTGTTATTTGTTAGTTAAGATCTTATGCTTAGTAAGGCTAATTATAGGTTTCACTTAAGGTAACCATAGATGCTGAGGATTAAAACTAATAAAATTTACATATATTATACACTATCTATATCTCTAATTCTATTCTATATTTATATACTGAAAAACGCATTTTAATACGCTAGCTGGCGTATTTAAATGCGCCCTCGCTTCGCTGAGAGGTAATCAGTCAGATTACTTAGGTATGTACAAAAACCATTTACTAAAACAAGCGAAAACCGCATCAAAATTCGTTTAGATGAAAGGTGAAGTCGCGCGGAAGCTATTGGATGTTGTACCACACATATTTGGACAGAAGACTTCATGTCAGAGGTGATAGCGACTGACATAAGTAAGGAATCAATCGCTACTCCACATCACCAAGCGATTGACGCGAGTAATTGCTTGCCTCACTCGCTTATAGCCTAGCTTTAAACTATCGGAATTACCTACTCTCTCCCCGCGGCTCGCTCACTCGTATCTTTATTCTAGCTTCACTCGCTACTAGTTCATCGTTGCTAGTCGGACAACTGCCTATAGCAAGACAGTCGCGGCTGAAGTTTTTTTTGTTGTTTGTTTTTTTAATAAATTTACAACAACTTCACATACATTGATCTGACTCCGTGGTAAGTAGCTTAAGCACTTGTGTAACACAAGTTGTGTTACAGATATCAATATCAACAGCGGAATTTCAAATATAAACTTAATTAAATAAATATAACACTCAGACCAGTACAAACAGACATGTTCATGCACACAAATGTTTGTAAAGTGCGGGGATCGAACCCGCGACCTCTTGGTTAATAGTCAACATCTTGACCATTACACCCAAGTGGTCGTCACTGACCACTCCACTGTAGGAGAATTAGTGACGAAGTATGATTATGCTCACAAAGTTGAAAATCTAATGAAGAAGGGACGCCCACAAACATGTAACCCTAAAGCTGGTGGACAGGAGACTTCATGTCAGTGGCGATAGCGTTTGACATAAGTTGGGAGCCGGGACTCGACATTACTCCGACGCGAGCAACCGATATGTCAACCACTAGGCTGTAACCTGTCTAACAGCCGTCGAAGTCCCGTAACAGGAGTCACAGTCACGTAACAGGAGTAGGCAGGACAGTCACGTTGTAAGTTGCCAGTCTCCAGAAGAAGGGTCACTTACGAAGTCATTGCATAAGCAGGAAAGTTGCTCACAAACTAAAGCAGGATGGTACCGCCCTCAGAGTTGTCGCACTATATGTTGTTCACAAACTCGCTTCACCATAGCAACAGGCTCGTGCACGATGTTCCCGCCCTATAGGTGGATGGTCGCACACACTTCTCGCCTTATAGGATTAAGGTCACACAAGAACTTATAGATCTACCACTACACGTAGAGCCTTAAATAAGTCACAACTCACAAGTATAGCGTCAACCGAGAGTTCGAATCCCAGGTCGAACCAAAATTGTTTCTGAGATTTTCTGACATGAATTGCTGTTAGACCCCCGTGCCTCGGAAAGCACGTTAAGCCGTTGGTCCTGCGCCTGATCTCTCTCCGGTCATGTCAGTTTGCCGTCTCACTGAACTTTGAGAGTGATGGAACAGTGAGTGCACCTGTGTATTGCGCTCACATATGTGCACTATAATATCTCCTGCGTAGTTGGTCTCGGTTGAGATTGGCCGCCGTGGTCGACATCGGCCAGGTGGATAATTATTATCATCGCGTCGCGGATGTTCTTTGCTTGCCGGCCTTAAGCAGAAGGGTCACGCAAGCTGTTAATTTAAAAGGCGCCTTTTGACCGCTTCAGCAACATCCGAACCTTATCGCACTTTGGCAGGAACGTCACACACGAAGTGTTTGCATTTTAGCCGTAGATTCGCGAACAAATATCATCACCCTTTAGCAGTAGGACGATATTTGTTTCTACGGTTTACGCGAACAGTAGACATTAAAATGATACACTTTTTACCGATTATTTTGCGATTTAATTACATTTAATTTTATTTAAGTTTAGCATCCTTTTCAGCGTGTGTAGTCACAGTTAGACCAAGCTGTTAGTAGTTAGTACGACCATCTTTGAAATTGTCGGCCTATAGCAAGAAATTTAGCGCTCGTATTTGTCGCACTAAAGCAGTCGCCTAGCAGAACAACTTACAAGTATCGCGTCGCGAATATTCTTCTTGATGTCCTCGATCTTCTCCCGGCGCTCCTTGTCCGAGAACCCGTTCACGTGCAGGATCCGCATCTGCTTCACGATGGTCGACTTGCCCGACTCGCCGGCGCCCAGGAGCAGGAGTCGGTGCGTCGCGCGGTATAACTGGAAATGAAACGATTATTATTGATTAAAATAAGGCTTACTTACCATTTATTTGCTTGAACCAACATTCTGTCTGTAACGGCATCAAACAACAAATAACAATTAAGTAATGGACAGGGATCAAGAGCTCTATTGCGATCTTGCTCTTAGCTTAACAGCAGTGGGCGCCAAGCGCTGCTATTGAACCGACGGAACGCAACATCGCATTAGGGACAAATACGTAAAGGAGTCAGTGGGGGGATGGAGACGGAACATCACACCCGTCTTTGATAAATGACTGAAATGAAGGTAAAATGACTTTTTAGAAGAGGGTTCCATTCGCTAGCAGCCAAACTGGTTTAAAGCCCGTACAGAGGAAAACATGATTTGGACCAGCATGCCTGTTAGATTGAGTATTTTTCGTAAAATACATGAGGATCTGCTGCTACCTGCTGTTTTTTCTGCAGCTGACGCGTGAAAGCGTCGCTGCGGCGCTTCTGCGATTTGAGATCGTCGCTGTCGCCACCGCCCTTGCCGCCCGGTGAGCCGAAACACCCCATTGCCTAGCCTATGATCAGAAGAGGACATACCACTACTTATGATGATAATGAGTAAGGACCAGCCGAGTGTACCTGCATATCCTTCTGCAGCTGCCGCGTGATGGCGTCGCTGCGGCATTACTGCGACTTGAGATCGTCGCTGTCGCCGCCGCTCTTGCCGCCCGGTGAGCCAAAACACCCCATTGCCTAGCCTATGTTCAGCAGTGGACATATCACTACTTATGATGATGAGTAAGGACCAGCCGAGGGTACCTGCTTATCCTTCTGCAGCTGCCGCGTGATGGCGTCGCTGCGGCGCTTCTGCGACTTGAGATCGTCGCTGTCGCCGCCGCTCTTGCCGCCCGGTGAGCCGAAGCACCCCATTGCCGACCACGCCGCCCACCTGCGGACAATTAAGGTAATGACTTGAGTATTGAACGTAAAAGAGCGGAGCAGAAAACACAGACGGTTGTATGTTGTGTCTAAATTCAAAATATGTATCTCTTCACTGGCAACCTCTTCACTGGCTTTATTGTCGTGAGATCCGGAGATTATAGAAAAAGTTTGGGCTTTTAACCGGTCTATAGTCAAGATCGATCAGTCGATAATCGGTTGCTAAGCGAGTTGTATGTATTCGGCTTTACGGAACTCATTGGAATAAAAAAGGAATTGCAATGATGGCTGACTACTAGTGATTATACGGTGACTATTGGATATTCTATTTCACTCACAATTTTTAAGTCGTGTTCAGTTTTGCTATATGATACTGTAAGACATTACAGGATAGCATAGTGAGTTTTGTTGCGGACTTGCTTTCCAAATGGTATTTTAAGAACAGGATATTAACTGGAGATAGACGTGAACCAAAGCTTTTATTTTTGCACTCATAATGGTTGCATTTTTCTACCACTAAGCTCATGTTCGTTCAAGTAAAACTTAAGGGACAAAATCACAAGTAATACAAAACAGAATTAAAAAAATCCGTTATTAATATGAAAAGTATTATTTTTCTTACATTCCGTCGTTCGCAAACTTGTCAAAGACAGAACAGTTGCAACTGAAGTAGAAAAGGATAGATGCTTTTACATTTTCAGAGCTTGCTCTCGTGGCAATGTTGTCTACTAAACACATACCCATCGACCACAAAACAACTAGGCAGGCTCGTTTATATAAAACCCGGCCAATTTACAATGAATGACGGCCCAAATCACATAACCTAAAGGAAACATACGTTTCAAGTTAGTTGGATGTTATTGAAACAAGGGATGTCTAGATCATTTGTAGTAGAGGGGATAGTCCACAGCATAGGTGAGTGAAAGACTTACCTATTAAGTTCATATCGAACATTCATGTAAGTCCAGGCGCTGGCAAAGGCTCTATAAGATACCGAACATCTTCACGACCTCACTCGTCCGACGTCCGAGACGGTCAGTGTTGGGACTAGGTCGATATCGATTTGTCGATAAAGTACTTTAAATGGTCGATAAAAAAGTTCATCAAGTACTGTTGTAATGTTTGTTTATGATTTAGACAACTTAATTCGATATTTTTATCATACTTGATGATTCGATTTTAGTAACTTAGAGGCAAATCAAGTATTACGAAAGCAAATATATAACAATAATTTACCCCATACATCCCTATTGTCAGCAAAAGTAAGCAAGGCTTATGTAAACATTTTTCTGGAAACTTAAGATTTTTTTCACAAATGAATAGCGCGCGGTAATTTCCTTAGTCTAAACGTAAGACAATCAAAGACAATATTGTGAGGGTTGCTATCCGTGACAAAAGTAAAGAACTACTGATGACGTAATCATCATGACTCCCCCACCCCCAAAACCAACCAAAAGCAAAGCAACGACCCCTTCCCCCCCGCGCTTACATAATACTAATTATGGAATTCTTCAGAACATTATTCGTCAATGGAAAAATCGAGACTTTCATTTAATTGATACTAGCTCATGTAAATTCTATCTTTATGTTGTTGTTTTTCGCTAACAATATTATAAAGAGGAAAGATTTGACTGATTGCTTGTTTGAATTGAATGGGCTCCGAAACTACTGGACCGATCTAACAAATATTTTATCATTAAAATCCTAAATTATCCTTGATGAACAAAGGCTATATTTAAGCCGTAATTAACGCCGTTGGCTGGAAGCTAGTACTTGATAAAGTAGAAGTATAAGGTCTCAAATAACAGTAGGTAGTCATATCATATCGACTATCAGGTTTACCCATGGAATTCAATTTGGGCATCAACAACAAACAATACATTAATCTGCAATAAATAACTTTTCCAATAATATTATCTAATCTTCGTTTGGTTAACACGAATAACTTGGTACTTACACGCAGTGCCATCCCGAACAAACTTATCAGTGCCAATTACCGTTGTCGAATTTCCCAAACAGGACATCGTGCAAAACTGAAAGTCATTATCGTATCTTTTATCTAAATACTAGCTGACCCGGCAAACGTTTTGCTATATAAATTACTTCTTTTATCACTATGGAGTCCGAAAAATATATGTTGGCCGATTCTCAGACCTACTCAATATGCTCACAAAATTTCATGAGAATAGGTCAAGCAGTTTCGGAGGAGTACGGGAACATTGTGACTGTAAAAAAAAACTAGCTTATTGACTGACAGACATATACACGCACAGCCCAAACCAACTGGCTTAGGAACTTGAAGTTTGTATAAAAAGTTAAACGTAAACGAATTTGTGTTTAGGTAGGAACATAATCAGAAATAATTTATGACATGTGGCGGGATTTTTTGATGTGCAACCTTCAAAGGGCGGCAAAGATTGAAATCTTTTCCTTTTTTGGTTTGACATCAGATTTACTCGAACCAATTTAAGATCTAGACCTAACTTAGTCTATTGAACACTGTTGATAATTCTACATCTGCGCGGACAAATTCGCGAGCGCACCACCATCCAGTCGATAATAATCTATCGATACATGACCCACTAGCGTCCGAGCAGGGCTATTCGGGCGGTATTGTTCTCGCGTGTAATGCAGCAAATATGCTAATGGCTCATTAAGTCTCGTTTCGTTGTCAACCTCAACGTATGCTAAGCGTTTTCATGACCGATTCGATATAAGTTTGACAGCGCGGTTGTAGATGGTGTCACTTGACATGCTAGTGGTTTTTAACATCCGACGAAAAGGAAAGGTGTATTTTTGTGTGTGTATGTGTTTTTATGTGTGTCTGTCTGTGGCATCGTAGATGTAGGTGAAATCTATATATATATATAAAATGAAACCCGTTTTCCTTGGTCACGGCATCACGCGTGATAGGCTGGACCGATTTCACTAATTCTTTTTTGTTGTTTGTTATTATTAGGAGAAGGTTCTTACGGAAAAAAATATTAAGGAAATCTCTCAGAAATATTGAAAAATATACATTTAATTAGCATAGGTTGTCATAACAAAGGTACTTTAAACTTAATTTGTATTATAACAAAAACATGCCTTAATACAGGTTTAAACCAAAACTAACCGATCCAGGATTTTTACGGTAATAAGGTTAGTTCTAGGCCTCAAATAATTTCTTATTACAATTATCAGTTTTAACAGAGAATCAATCCTAAACACCTGTACACCCGGGGCAAGGATCTTCCTCGTTTTAACACAGATAGCACATTAATTACGTTCCGTTTCTCGAACTTTTATTTTTATTTTTCATTTTAAGTTGCATAATAATTGATAATAACGAAGAAACCTATTAAATAATATGTAAAGAATTCTGACAAATTGTAAAATGTTCCAATCCAATAGTTTATAGAGAACGACTTGCGTTTAATGGAGAACTCCATATTGATGATAGAAACTATTGCGTAGGAAAAGAGGTTGAAAGAGTCACTTTTGCCACGGCGACGTGATTGTTATGATTGACAACTTGATTGTGAAGATATAGAATTATAAATTGTGTGTACTCGTATAATGGGATAAAATACAAGAAACAAGTTAAGATACACCCTGCGGTTTTATTTACGACCTCCCTGTTAATGCAAAATAACCTCACTGATCAATTCGAATTAATCTCAAAAACGGCTGTCAAAAGTTAGCCCACAGTTAAACTAGGGGTCGCACGGGTTTCATTTTAGTACCATAGATAATTCAGGACGAGATAAACTTCGTTTTGTAATAAAGTTTACTTTAATCCAATGATTGATCCTAGTTTTATGCCTAATACTATTTTTGGACCATGTTTAATAATAAGACGGAATGTGTAATTCTCTAAATTGGCTAGTAATACAAAAAACTTTAAATAAAAAATTCACGGGCTTTGCACAAATAATTTTGTATGGTCCTTCCGGTCCCCTTATAAAAGTCTCCCAAACCTTTTAGTGTATGACGGCTAAATCAGCCAAACTAGGTACCTACTACGCTATACTAATAGCACAACAGTCATACCCGAAATTCCAAAAGGAATACGAAATGGCATAGCGTCATCGCACATCCTGTGCCTACTCTGAAATGATTTCCTAGTAATATAGCAACCTTCCTACTCTCTTACCGCCTCTATTCCGATTTGAAACATCAACAGCCTTACCACAAATACATTGGCGTAGTTTACGGGAGCTTACAGACGAGCGACAGTATATCGGCGACTGCTTGCGATGTAAGTCGGCGACTGTCGCGGATAATCGGCGACGACAAATTAACGATTTGGCGCAACAGATTTAGTGTTAGGATGCTAAAAGGAAGCGCTTCATACCGACCGGGTGTTATGGTCGGGGACCAAGGTCCGATAGACATTATCTTGATTTGTCTATCTATACTATTCTGGATCTAAATCTTACATGCCACGGTTCATGTGCGGCACTAGGCTAACAGCGCCATCTAGCCCATAGAGCCGTATCAGCGCTCGCTGTCGTGCTTGCCACCGTTAGGCATGCGCTTGTGATGGCGAACGGTAAAGGTCGCCACAACGACAACGAGAACTTATTCAAATTAGACGACCGTTGCCGAAATAACGCGAGTACCGCCGGTTGTCACCGACAGTCGGCGATACATCGCGACTCTCGAAGACAATAGTTAGCGCTAACAACTGCGCAAAATTGTCATGACAGCGAATGGCACGAGTCGGAGACTGTCGCCGAAAGTCGCATACTAGTTATCGCAGGCAGTCGCTCATCTTTACTGTAAGCTATTTAAACTTTGTCTGAATACTCGACAATACAGGCTATTTAAAGTTCATGACAACACAAGTAACATAACCTTACGCAAAAAAAAATATGCAAAGTAACGATATATATTTTTAAATGGCATCTATCCAATGAAGCAAGCAGGATACGGTTAAATTCGCAAGCAAAATGTCAATGGTCTGAATTATTAATTGTACAGTGTGGACTTTCCCTTGTGATGTTGGAGCATTTTCCTCATAGAATAATAGATTCCTTTTTGTACGAATGACAAATGTACGCATTATATCCTATTCATTTGACAATGAAATGGAATTCGGTAAGTATATCATACATTAACATGTTAATCTTACATTGATAGTCAATATCATTTCAGGTTAAAACATATATTATATAATAATAATAAATTGAGTTTATTACTTCCAACAAAAGTAAATAGTAAAAATGTTTAGCACTTAATACTAAATAAAATAAAAATAAAACATGAAAGCAAAATGGGATGCGGCTCAGCTATTGCTGACATATGACAGCGCTGATTTTCAGATAACAAAATGTAATTTTGATGTTGAACATTGTTGAACATGAACATAAAGAATTACATTTTATTAGACTTGAACATGTCTCCTTCTCTTTTGGGCCCAATCAACACTTCGAGACAAAACACAGACAGTTAGGCAAATACTGAGAAGAAGACGTCGCGACAAACTCAGTCACCACTAGCTGCTAACAATTGTGGATTGAAATAAAATTTTATTTGGGCTAGTAGTCTCTCAAAATGGACAATAGCTAACTGTCTCACCCATAAAACAAAGAATGAAGTAAATGTGAATATAAAATAATTTTAAATATACTAGCCAGACTTTCAGCTAGCTCGAAACTAGATAAGATCTATTGCGGATGAATAAAACTGGTGTGGTGCTTGGTAACATTATTTCGTTAGATGAGTCGTTTGCATCATAATATGTAAGATGAAAATGCATGGGAGGTAAAGGTATGATAAATAAAGAGAGCTCTTAGGATAGTAGTGGGCGTTATAATAACGAATGGAACGATCACTATTTATCTAGCGAAAAAATAAATAATACACTATAAATAGTGCACTTTATGTCGTTTTCATAGTTCTCTTTTTATAGTTGCCAATAATGGAATGATTTTAATATTGTATACTATACCAAGCACCCCACGCTTTTTACTCTACTGTATAACAAAATTCTTTGTACTCAGAAATTATTTTCTCTTTTTTAGTTAGCAATAAAAGCGATTTTTTTAGTGATTAAGAATAATGGAAAACTCTAATGAAATTATTGCATTGTTGATAAGTTGATACTTGATACGTGTGCAAGGTTTCAAATTAATCTGATTTGTGGAAGTTGGTGAAAATTGAGCTCAAAGATTCATACATACATACATAATATGTACATATAGCCCGAGCTTATAAAAGCGTGTTAAAAACTGTCTATTATCAGCAACGATCCATGAGCTTGAAAACGCATCAACTACGTTGAGACTCGATTCGCTGGTATCACAATATAACCATCGCTCAAAAGTCAAGAAATGATCCGTTTTCTACAAAAACTAGGCGATGGGTAACGTCTACAATCCTCGGTCACAACGAGTGGGATTGAGATGAAATTACAAATTAGCATAAGTGCGTGAGATACTTACTGCAATTTTAGAGTAATAAATCATGACTTTACTTATCAACATGATATGTGTTTGATTTTATGATATATCCCTTGAACTACATGCAGTTTTTCATATAATTTGGCGATCCGCAGCGGCCTGGCTGTCCTGTAGTTAACCAATACGAATCGACGAACGCCAGATTAGGGGCTTGTTCATTGACTTAAGTATGTGGTCATTTAGTTACATATTTTAATTCCTCCAGTTGGCTACTCGCAAACTTATACCAGACATGCTGTTTATTAAGTTTACGTTACCGAGTACTCGTCACTTGAACAGAGTTATTCTGCCGAATACAAGTATTAAAAAAAAATACGTCAAGTACCGAGTACTAACCGACTCGGCTCATCTCTATTTTCTAATAGTCTACATGAGAAATATAGTACTTATCGTTACTGCATCGTTCGAGAATACAAAAACACATCGAATAAGACCCCAGGAAAGTTGCGGATTAGAGTGCCCAGTGAAACAAATAAACCTAATACTCGGTTAAGACTTGCCCAGAGGGTTCCTGAATATTTAACGACAAATTTTTGTAAAGATCACTTTGATGTGAACCTACCTAACTATCCTCCTTAACAATGTACATATAAACTTTATAGACAACTTTTTATTAGGCTAAGTAACATGTCGGTAAACAAATGAATTTATAGTGTTATTTACATTTAAAAATGACATGGAAAATTTTGTACAATACAAAGTAATGGGTTCCGTAAAACTAATTCGAATGAAACCAGATTGTGTACCATTTGTTTGTTTACTTCTTGAATGACGTCATAATATCATGGCCGACATCGTTTTTGGCAGATCTATTTCAATATTTAAAAAAAAAAACTTTAAAAAAAACTGGATTTTTAAATTACAACTAGTGGCCTCCCGCGACTTCGTCCGCGTTGAATTCCTTTGTTTTCACAATCCGTATGACCGTTTCCTACTTCTAAGATACCTCTCAACCATTTTTTTAGTCAAATCGGTTCATCCGTTGTTGACTTATAATAAGTGTAACTAACACCATTTTCTTTTATAAATATAATATATAGATTGCTGTGTTATTTATTAAAATCGATAAAGTTTGTGACACTAAGTCAAATACTGTTCGAAATAATCATTTTTTGCATGAAATTAGATATATGAGTCAATTATCGTAATGTAAATTCAATTTATTTTTAAAAATTCTTGTTAAACTTGACTATTCCCGTAAAAATAAGTGTCAGTTAAATTGCGCTGAATTTGCGTAACGAATCTAAACGTGTAACATTAATATCTACTTTTGACTTTACTTTCGTTGAATGTTTTAAGTACACCTGTAAGCCAATTTTATCAAAGTGCGAATAACAAAATTTTACAAAACTTACAAAACTAACAAAAATATGCACTATCAGTCTTAAGCCTGCCTATGAACGAAATTTCCTTCGTTCTACGACAAGAGTTACTAAATTAAACGACAAAGTTGATGTGGTTGGAAGTCAGTTTGAAAATAGATACTTATCGTTACGTTATTCACCAACGGTCAACGGTTGCGTTACGTGATCCCAAAAAACCATAACGACACGTCTTAACTAAGAGAGATAGATAGATAACACTTTAATAAACACCACAAAAAAAATACAATATCAACGTACAAAGAAAGATGCACAATTTAGGCGGTCTTATCGCTAAGAGCGATGTCCAGACAACCATCGGGTATATTGATATATAAATAAGGAGTTACATATTTATATCATCTTCTCACAAACTTTGACTATGCAGTCTTTCGTTACCGCGTCGTGATCGAAATTGGGTGATCCTAATTGATTTTTTGATATAATTTTATTGAATTGATATCTCTATTTCACTAACACTAACTACCAGTGAGCAAAGTTCTGCATCGCCAATGAGTTATATCTTAAAGAACACTATGGTGAAGTCACGTCACATACACAAACTCAGAGATAAAATCCCTGTCCTTCTCTGTTTTCAGATGAGCGATTGAGATTTTAACCAACAAATCATACTTGTAAAATACCACAAAGAGTTTTAGAGAACGTGCAAAATAATTTAGAGTATCTATGTAGTGAGGTCAACTCTGTAGCAACTGTATTTTGAACTAGACTACAAGATTTAAAAATAATTGATTTAGTAGAGTGATAACACGCAACAGATAAAAGTGTGACAATCTCGAAAATAATAGTGCTTTGATCCAGTTCCGAAAGTTGATAGAAACTAAAAATTGCAAACAGATTTTAAAATATTTTGAGTGATTAATTGCAAGTCAAGCGTCAAGGCGTTCGCATATAAGCGGTTTTTATCACAATTCTGAAATAATAAATCTTTTTTAAATATTGGCCCAGTCTCCAGTCTGAGTCTGGTCAGTCACCAGACTCGCCAAGATCTTCAAAACGGTAACTCGATCATATTTTTAGGCCCTAGCACCGCGACATAGGCAGGTGGGAAAGGAATGCTCCTTCACAAATAATAAATACAATTGTTTCCAAAACTTAGATAATGATAGTAATCATTGATATATAAACGTGGTGTCAATGACTTTGAGCAATTTGGAGCAACAGTTGGTTGTCTTATCTCATTTTCGCGACTTCGTAAGATAGTGCAGGCATGCACCTAGATCTAATTTATTAATATATGGGATACATTCAAAGAAAGTTTGGTAGTTGAATGAAAGTCAACGAGATAATAAATTGTTCTATTCTGGTGAACTACAACGCCAATATGGTAAATGGTATGAATGAGCACGCGCGAAAGGTTTGATAGTTCGTCGAGTACTGGTGAAATATTGAAACTAATTATGAATAGAAAATTTTATGAATGACCAAAAAAATGCTGATGAGCCGCGATTTATGAAATAATATACGTAGCTGGTACAAAAAGAAAACCAAAATGTTGACTGTGAGGTATCGTCTTCATGTCGCATTTCGCGGGTCTAAAAACCATTTATAAAAAAAAAGGTTTTGCGAATCATTTAAGTGCGACATTATACAAATCCAACTTTTCCATTTTCTTTCCCAGGCGCTGTGTCGTTCAAAATCAATTATAAAAAGGCAGTCTGGTTGATTGGATTGAATTTAAAGTTACTTTATCAGAACAAAGAGTTCCAATTTTCGGCCATAGCAAGCCAGGGAATTTCCATTCTATCAAGCTGATAACTCCTCCGCAATTTAGATGGAAGAGAGCCGATCCTTTGTTAGCCTCATATTAAATAACAACGTTACATCGTGCAGCGAGACAAGTGGCCAGCGTCGCAATCCGCTTAGCCGTATTATCCTGTTAAATGAAGTTGATTGTGATGCGTCCGCAAAAACTAACAATACCGTGGGAAATATCGAACGGTTTGAGCAAACATCCGTAGCTACGTATGCAGCCATCCCTGTGATTCATGCTAGACTAGCTGTGCCCTGCAGTTTCACCCGCTTAGAATCCGTTTTCTACATATCCCACTGCAGGAACCGTGATATTTTACGGGATAAAAAAGTACCATATATATTCCAGGTTATGATCTATATATTTTTCAAATTTCAGCAAATTCGGTCCAGTAGTTTTGGAGTAAAAAAATAATTAACATCCATACATACCTATAAACTTTCGCGTTTATAAGGGTGAGTATCCACTTTGTACGCGAACCACACGCTCTACATAGTAAATACTGGAGCGCGAATGTATTTACTATATGGAAGAAGAGGTTTCAGAATCAAAATATCTACGACATACACGATACGACTACGATAACTTAAGTCTTCACGAGTAGCACCCCAGAGCTGCTAGCGAGCAGTTGAATCGAGCAGCATTTACCGAGACAAAAGTGCAACGCGAATTATAAGCACGCACGTGTCCGTTGTCAATCAAGCGTATACTTATCGAACCTAAAAATAATCTGTCTCTCGAGTCCTCATGACTCAGGGTCGTGGAATAAAACACACTCAACGGCTTTCTTGGCGATTTTAATCGAATAGATTTGTTCGCCTTCTACTTTCCACACTTGCACACTCTAACAACACCTGCACTGGTTTGACGACCACTTTGGTGTAATAGTTAAGAAGTTGACTATTAACCAAGAGGTCGCGGGTTCGATCCCCCCACAGTCCAAACATTTGCATGCATGAACATGTCTATTTGTACCGGTTTGGGTGTAAATACATACATGTATTTATTTAAGTTTATTTGTAATACTACTGTTGATTCTGATGTCGTGTCCCCACGGAGTCAGATCAATGTATGTGATGTTGTAGTATATTTATTTAATAATAAAAAAACTGGTGTGCAGGGTTTTTAAAAATTCGTCACAAATTTACAGCTTGATCTTTTCAAGCTAGTGGGAATTCAGGAAGAAGAATCTTGTCAAGATATAGTATTACAAAGGGTAGACCCCTTAAAAATACAAAACCAAACTAAAGGCAGACCAAAAAGGTTTTGTATGGGTCCTGGGTAGAGATTTCAGAAAAAAGCTGCTAGAAACGTAATAACTAATCAATTTTGTCACAGCTTCAGGAATAAAAGTTTAATTGAGAATGTCTCCTAAAGAACAAGCAATCGTCTAATATCGTAGATTCGAAAATAAGTTTTCTATCGTAGATGAAAATGAGAACAGTCACGACAATCTGTCATGCCGTGCTAGTGTTCAGCTTATCACAGTGACCTTGCCCTAAGTTTTAATTAGCATTTGACCTTATCTATATCTTGGGACAAGTTATTGCACTAGCTGGTGGGAATTAGGGTTTTCAGTCAGTCCAAGCATTTGATATTTAAATATATTGATCAGAAAGGTAAAAATCTGATACTCACGGACCCGGCAGACGTCGTCCTGCCCGCTGTTTTCGCAATTTATTAAAAAAAATCCCACCCTTTTAGAACTTCCATGAATAAGTCAAAATCTAAATTATTCAAATCGGTTCGAGTTTTAGCGAGATTAACAAACAGCAATTCATTTTTTAATATAAAAAAAGTAAATCAAATCAAATAATTTTTTTTATTTGTTATCGAATCGAAATGGAATATCGAAATGGAATCATAAGAGTAAATTAAAGTTCCTCTTAGCCGATTTTGACCAACGCGGCCTATATCAACAGCGATCAGCCAACTACGCCGGAGATACTAAAGTGCACGAGCGTGTGCGCAATATACAGGTGCGCTCTCTGTTCCTTCACTCTCAAAGTTCGGTGAGACGGTAATCCGACATGACCGGAGAGATGAAGGGCGCAGAACCAGCGGCTTAACGTGCTTTCTGAGACACGGGGATGCAACACCGCCAACTTCCCGACTCCGAGCTGTTTCAGGAAGAAATTCTAAGTAACAATTTTTGGCTCGACCTGGGATTCGATCCCAGGACCTCTCGGATGTAAGGCAGAACCTTCGCCACTACACCAACGAGGCAGTCAATCAATTAAAGTAAATACATTATTACATAACAAAGGGTTAGCTTGTCACTGTGTCGATGTCAATATAGCTTTTTTTTAAACAAATTTTTCTTTAGTTTATTTGTGCATTGTCATTAAAACTTAATGTTTGACGCACTAGTAATAAGCCGCTAGATTATAAGTTAGGTTAGTTCACTGTTGTACCAATAGATGGCGCTGTGCCCGGTTGACTCTCGATACAGTATGTTTACATTGGCTTCTTTATAAGACCGAGGATTGCTGTTACTGACTTTGTCGTGACGTATTTACAAAATTTTAGTTCCATCGGACACTGTTTAGCTTGAAGTATTAAATTAAAAACATTAAACTTCAAGTCAGATAAAACTAAATAAAAGCTTGTAATAACTCAAAACAGGTGAATGAGATCCAGGCAATTCTACGATAAATCTAATATACCAAGCAAACACAAATTTTGATTTGAAAACGCAATCCGCGAGGCAGCAACCCTGATTCTAAATATGGAATCATTAATTTCAGCTTTCCTAGTAATTATCTTCGTTTTCGACGGGCAAGACAAATGTGTATCAGCTGATGGAAAATACAGTCTGGTGGGTGCATGCAATCGGTTTCCATGTACTTTATAGAGAATTTTCACGAACTTAACTACCTACTATATATGATTTATGTAACTGCCTGTACCTTTGCAGCGCTACTCTTCGCCTCAACGAAACCTCGCGGTTACAAATGAGAACAAAGTCTACCTAAATAGTTTAATTGATTGCTTCAACGAAAAAAAACTTAATCTAAAACAAATACCTACCTAAAAAAAATCAAGAACCTTTATAAGCAAAATGTAAATTGTTATCAAAACTATGCGTGTATAGAAAATTTCAGCTCAATCGCACATTGGGGAGTGGGTGAAATTTAGCTTGTAAGAGTTGATAACAGACACAGGACATGTGTAGCTTAGTAAAATCTTGTAATAAGAAGTTTTTTTTTTCATCTTTCTGCAGTTTTCATCATCATCATATCAGCCTGTTGCAGTCCACTGCTGGACATAGACCTCCCCAAGGAGCGCGACAGCGCACGATCTCCCTTTACATCCAGTCACTACCAGCTGCCTTCTTCAGGTCATTTGTCCATCTAGCCAGGGGGCTTCCTACACTACGTTAACCTAAGCGTGGTCTGCAGTTTTGCCTTCGTAAAATTCATGTTAGTCAGAAATCATGTCCCGCCTATACAAAGCGATTCCTAAAGATTTACAAAGAAAAAAAAAACTGACAAAGCAAGGAATCTAACCTAGGTCCATCAACTTTCGACCAAACGTGCGTTGCCACTGTGCCACCCAGACATTGGAAAAGTCTATAGATACGGAATGTTCCCAGATGTTGGAAAAGTCTGACGCCCAGGGTCGCGTTAAGAAAACCGTTTTCTTAGCGCGGCCTGCGCGTTTAAGCATTTACTTATGTTTACACACTTTAACAGTCAGATATATAGATAAAAGGGAGTTCTAAAGTCGATTCAAACAAAATGGTCAATGAGCGGCAATGCCAATGGCATCACTTGTAAACATAGATCATATGTTTGATTTTAATTAAAAGCATGTGGCTGTCAAGTCATATGGCAGATTCCTTTCATTCAAGATTATGGATGGAATTTTAAACTATCATGTACGTCAGTAGGTGGGATACCTATGGGAGTTGCAATCCGCCAAAATATGGACTAGGTATCCAAAGGATTTTAGGAAACTAATTTAGGGGTATTCTTGCTCTATGACTAAAGGCTTCAGTGATGGTAACACTAAGACGGCCTTTTTGATTTAATTTTGTTGACATACGGATCTGTATGTAGCCTTTACTAGCGGCCGGACGCGACTTCGTCCGCCTTCAAGTTCGAATATTATAGTTTTAGCCCAATCTATTCGCCAAGATCTACAAAACGGTACCTCAATCATATTTTTAGGCCTTAGGACCGCAACCACGGCTGATGGGAAAGGAATTCCTTAGAAAAAGATGAAAATAAGTCCTACCAGGCTAAATTATTAAGAGTTGCAGTGCATTGGAGGGACCGTTCTATATGAATAATAAAACACGGGTTCAAATCAACGTTCGTCCGAATTTTCCAGCCCTGAAATCTTTAGTCTCTTAGTTCGTTAGTCTCGCTAAAACACTAGCTCGACTGAAAACCGATTTGACTTATTTTAGTCTCGAAATATTCGTGGAAGTCTAGGGAAGGATTAAAAGATCAGAAAATTAAAACAAACAACGGGCAGGACCACGAATGCGGGTCCGCTAGTTGTGGATATTTATATACACAACAGAATTAAAATGGTACGTTATTCCACCTCACATTGACCGTTGAACCATTGAAACGCCTCAAAATAGCCCCCACCTGACAGGTTAACTTGGTTTAAAATAACCCCCCCGACCACTGAGAAATTAACCATTGACATAATATCATCAGTTACAATGTACGAGTGAGGACGTTTGATTCATAGTGCAGTTGTGACTGTAAATCAATTGCGTATTAGAAGGCCTACCACGAAAAAGTGAGCACGAAATTGCGGAAAATAATATCAATAATAAGTCAAGCGTTATCGTTTCCCTTGCTAAAGATTATTCGTTAGCCTGTTCCTACTAAGAAATAATTTCGTTTTTCATTACATCAATGTATGGTCCACTAAACGTCTAAATGCGCATTTGGATCAGATAACGGAACCTCAGTATTTCATAGTAAGCAAAACTAAAAAACAATTATTTTGTCGTTTTGACAGATTTCGTTTTTCGTAGTAGGTTTACTGAATCCGTGACATGAATCATGATGATTGCACTTTATATCATATCAGAATTCGCACATCAACTATTTTAATATACGCACTGTACGATCATGACCGTTATCTTTTATGTAAGCACAAATAGTCGTACATATCGATTGCTATACAATTTAGTACGAATTAAATTTCACATTAATAGACTTTAAAGAACTGAATGAACTGAAATGAAAATGAACGAAAAGACTGAAAAGAACTTATCCGAATTTGAAAACATGCCTCAAAGAAAACACTAGACAATAACTATGCAACACTCTTACTGGGTCTGTACTGCCTGTTAGTTTCTTTTAAAAGGAAAACTGTTTTCAAATTGCACATTAATAAATAAAAATATATCCTAGGGTTTTTCGTTACACACGGGTGCGTCCTCAAGTGGTGTCACTCAGATTCTGCCTAAAAGTACATCTTTCTTTAATGAAGAGTTGACAACCTAAAATTTAAAAGTGGGTGTATCAAACAGCCAGATCATACATAAATATCTAAATTTATTTAAAAAAGACATTGAAGTTTTGAAATATGGAAAAACCTTTAAAATTATTACACGTTTAAACAACCTATCCTTAAAGTTTTAAAGCTAGTGCTGAAATGCTCTAGAGAGTGCACTTTCACCTAGAGACGACACCGCAACCAGTATAAGTGTTAATGTGGACTCTAATCAGTCGTTCATACTCACCACACCATCACGTGTGCAAGGCATTTTACAGTTATTCCTTCAAGGCATCTCATTTGGAAGCATTGAATTTCGATATTTTTTTCAGCAGGATACGGTTCCCTGTTAGTAAGAAGGGGGTGTTTAGTCGCCGGGACTTTTCGTCACCATTTTTAACATTCCCATATATTTGAATAGTCCCTGAATTTATTTAGAGACTATTAAGAGGGGACATGGCGATGTTACTCCCGAACCTTAATATTACTTGATACTAAGATATTGTCCTGATTATTTTTTTATATGTTTACCCTTTATAATTATTTATTTACCCTATCTTCTATTATAAATACTGAGAGGACCCCAATAGTTGAGTATTAGGGTAACGAATCTAGTAGCGAAATTAAGTGTTTTCTACATCTCTTCATTCAAGTTAGGGTTTCAAAAATATCTAAGACCAAAAAGTAATTACACAACGGAACTAACAGCAATAGAACGCATTCTACTCTACTAACAAGCGATCAATTAGCAATGCATTCGTATTATGCACGAAATGAAATTTGTTCTAAAAATAAATTCGCACGCTATTTACGTGTTCCAAAAATAGCTTTACGCCTAATACAGCCACTGAATAGTCTAGAAAACCACCGTATTGATTCACTAATTTTTACTACACCTGAGGATATTGGAACTGATACTCCGACTCCGAAGCTACTAATAAGCCATACTTTATTGAGGCTCGTACATTACTATCAACGCCGACATTCGTCGCCTCAGTGAATTTGTATGGCGATAGTCGCTTGGAGACTAAAATCTTCGAGAATCGACGATTTGCGTAGCATTGTGTACGAAGGGACTAAAGGTACAAGGTAGGAAGCCCGCTTCTTGAAGCCAGAAGCATGTCTTCGCGACACTACTGGTTTCCATATGTTAGAATGAAATACTCTCCATTTAGCAAGCGATACGAAGTTAGCGACATAATTTAAAAAAAAAACACAGTAACCAGAAACGTCTGCGGCTACTAAATGTAGGGCGCTCCACCTTGCACCTTTATCCATTGTTAAGGGCCCACATGCAAGTAAAACGTGAATTTAAAAGTGCTCGAACTGTCTGTCTATTCGAGAACCTTATCTGCCCCGACGGCCTTAGTTCCGCCGGGCTACGTGTCCTGCCCACTGCCAGCTAAGCTTCGTGAGCTTTGAGAACCCTTCGAGCTATGTCGGTCCTTTTTGTTCTGATCTTATTCGATATCTGGGCAATACTGAGCCCTCTGATGATTACCCTACTTCATGCAATATCTACAAATGTATTTTATTGAAGATTATCTACAAAGATTGTGGCTTACACGGAACAGGATCAAGGTCAGTTGTTCAACAATGCCCTCCTTGTTTCCCTTCTCGTTTTAAAAAGTTTATGAATGATTTTTTTGTATTCTGGTAACCGAATGATGATTTTCATGATGTGTGTAGGATTTAATTCCAGATTATGATGTGTGTATATATTATTCAAACCGTACTTCAACACAACACACATTCACGAAACGAAATAAAAGCTCTAATTCTACTTACGTCTTGGTCGAACAATACTTCACTTCATATTTACGGGACAACGTGTATGTTATTGTGTCGCATATTTGATCTAAAACTTTGGAGGGGGTTAATGACTGGCGAAAAATCCGCTCAAAGTGAAGATAATGACGTGTAGAACTATTAGATTTACGAAATATGTATTTTATTAATGATATCTTCGGTGATAGGTATTATCGACGCAAAAGATTTTGAGATGCACTAGGATCGTGCACGTAAAATTTATCTTACTTGAGTTTAAAAACACGAGATAGCATATTGGGACATTGCTATGATGATCCAATATGTATATGACCGATAACTCTATTGGTGACTCAAGTTTTCTAGAGACAGTCTCGGGGTTTTAAAGAGAGAAAAGAGAAAATATTATGATTTAACCTGACAGATATTTCTATCATTTCCCCGTCAGACATCATATGATGGATGAGTCACAAAAAGAGGTGCTTGTCATAATATTTCTAACTAGTGGCCGCCCGCGACTTCGTCCGCGTGGAAAGCCTTTATCTTAAAAATTCTTTATGAATTGTAGCCTATATGTTATTCTGATGTATAAGCTATATTGTGGTAAAGTTTCATTCAAATCCATTCAGTAGTTTTTACGTGAAAGAGTAACAAACATCCATACATCCATACATCCATACATCCATACATCCATACTTACAAACTTTCGCCTTTATAATAGTAGTAGGATTAAGATAACTCGAAGTAAATAAGGCTTAAGATGCATTTGTATCTAGGGTGAAGATTATCATTAGTATATTATGGTAGTTACGAGAAGAAAAGCTGTGGATCTTTATTATTACCTTGAGTGACCCACAGCAAATCAATTTTAAACTTACAAGATATTATCTAGTTCTAGTTTCCTACTAAAATTATTAGATCTATCTCGTTTTAGACATGACGATGTAACAGTTAGGCAGACACAGGTACTTTTAGGTTTATTGGGAAATAGGACGAAGGGCAACTATTTGAGGAAGGCCTGTACATATATCCAGAAGATATTTGGTTTAATATGATGATTGAAAGGCTGAGGGTCTTTTAATTATTTCATTAAATACACTTGGCGTGTACCTAAATTAAACTTAGTTGTCTGGATGGAAATGCAGGCCCAACGATTTTATTTTATGGGACCTACCGAATTATTTTTTAGTTTTAAGTACATTACTGTCAATGAAACCGTTTAAATTAAAAGTCTTTTTTTACATACAGCTGTCTCCCTCACTAGCTTGACAGCCTCTGTGAAGGATTTTACGGTGAAAATAAAAACTGATCTCTATAAACGCCATGTGCCAACATAAACAACGAATGTCTCATCGTTTACAAAGAAATGACGCGTTGTTTTTAATCCTTTAAATCAACAATACTAACTGGTAATTCATTTATATGACACACTTTTACTACTTAATTATTTTTGAAAGTGTCCGACTGTTTGTTAAGTTTTAAAAAGCATTTGCCTGTATATTTTAAGCACCCGAAAAACACTAAGCCCTTCGTACACAAGCCTACGCAAATCTTTAATACTCGACGATTTTAGTATCCAAGCGACTACCGCCATACAAATTCATTGAGGCTCGTACACTAGTTGCGTCGCCGACATTCAAAAGTATGGCGATTGTCGCTTGGAGACTAACATCGTCGAGTATCGAAGATTTGCGTTCCCTTGTGTGCGAAGGGCCTGAGTGCTCAAATAGGGTAGTTGACACCACCAATCGTTGACGTACTTTTTATCAACTGTCAAAACGCTTTTCTCCAGTTTGTATGACTAACACACTTTGACGTCATCGAGTGCAATTCCGACTAAGTGACTATTTATCGGTTGAATTTCAATTGAAAATGAAATTTTATGAACTGCAGTAAAATATTCATGAAAGGGGATCTGAAATTATGAAATATTTTATAGTAAATCAGTTTTGAATATTTATGTCATAGTGGAAACAAGCTGATTCTCCTCCTCCGTCAATACAGACGGAGTACAAGAAAAATTAAAGTACTCAAGAATAAACATGCAGGGTGACAAGCATCTAAAATCAACTCGGGCCGCAGGCAGAGCCGCGCGCCATCAAAAGCGGATTATTCATTCACAAACATGGCAACTGCATGGCAACAGCTGTGTGTGTGTGTGGCCAAACGACATTGCATATTCCCGGAAATGGATTTCGGATGTAATGTGTGTTCGTTTGCTTGTTAAACTTGTATGCTGCTTTCATTCTTAACGAAGAACAATTTGAACATACTCGTTGGGATTGGATTGACTTGAGAAAACTATCAGAACTCGACAAATGGCCATATTTAAGTACCTTTTACATGATACCTGTAATGAGGCGCCGAAACAGGAGGTCTACAACAAAATTCGTAATCGGTCAATACAATAATCGTTCTTCCGTTTTGCTTCCTATTGGTTGGTTTAACACTTTGGATATCGAACCAAACCATAATGGATCGGTGAGCGTATTTTTTGTTAGTGGACCATTCAATAATATTTTTAAAAACATTTTTTTTTTCTTAAAAAGAACAGACTTTGTCGGTGATTATCGTGCTTTGCTTGCGTGCGAATTTCGTGATTCGTTTTTCGTAGTAGGCTTTTAGAAAATAGCTATTGTATCTCGATACCGTGACTCAAAGGATTAATATAAAAAAAAGACAGCGCAAAATACTTTTCCGAGAAAACATGATTTCTCAGAGCGAGCAATTAATGTAGCACAATCAGGTCTATTGTAAAATTTCTCATATTACTCTTATATTTGCTATATGTATTTCGGACATTATAAAATAGCCAGAATTATTTCATGAGAGGTGAAAATAAATGAAAAATGGATTTAGTATCAAAAGACATAGAGCTATTTTTTTATTATATCCTATTAATATTATTTAATTAAAGTGAAGTATGTATGGTTATTTATTACATTTACACCAAAAAACTACTGTATGGCTTTTAATGAAATTTTGCCTTTGACTATAGCTTAAACCTCAGATTAACACATAGGCTACAATTTTAAAGAATTGTGACGATAAATGGTTTCCACGTGGACCAAGTTGTGGACAGCCACTAGTATAAACATACTTTTTGTTCATTCTGTGCCTTAAAAATGATCAAATAATTAAAAATAATTATTAAATGCGTTTCACAAAAGCCTGTGTGACATGTCAATTACACAAAAATAGTACCACTGGGTTTTATTACAGACACAACATGTACTAGCAGATTTAATGCCTTAATTTAATTCGAATGTGTTTTCTACTAAACAACTTTAAAGCGAAGCAAGTGGAAAAACTTTGAGAAGCAAGTGGTTAGTGTGTAGCATATGACATCAATCGGAATTTTGTTAGTACTTACATGTTAAGGGGCTTTTGTGAATGAGTGAAGCACCAAGGCTCTGTAAGGCACAGATGAATTAGTGTTAATTAAGAAATGGGTAATAAGGCTAGCATTTAAATTTTAATCACAAATTTATAACAAGCAGTCCCCAATAAGCTTGTCTCAAAATATGTCTTTTGGCACTCAAATATAATGTACTTTTGGTGTTTTTGGTTCAATGTTTCCAGAGATTAACTCCTACAAACATATAAATACACAAACTTACAAACATTACATCTCCCTGTAATAAATTGTTTATACTTATTGATATAAAAAGTATTGTGAAGAATTTTTAATAAATGTAAAATAATTTAAGTGGAAGGAAGCACTTGATACACTAGCACATGAGTGATGAGGACGGTCTTGATAGGGCCAGGCTCTGAACTTTCAAGACCTAAGGACAATAGGTACGTTATACATGGCACCACCTACCTACCTATGTGAGCTTACTTTTGTATGCATAAAACATCTGGGAGAAGGTTTGTATAGGTACAGTAGGGTTGACATCAAAAATATTGGGTTGACCTATGGAGCGCAGGAATGATCACAGACCAAAACTTGGGGTTTGCCAAAGAGCAATGGAACTTGCATCCTAAGGATCAAAAGAACAATTGAATCCAAAACAGGATAACCTGTTTTGTGCCAGTAGGTCTTAGAGCATAATAGCTTAAATAACTAAAATTTTAAATTATGTAAATAACAGAAAATTTAAATAGGAAAACTACGATAATTCTAATTAAACTAATGGCTACCCTAATTTTAATAGCACAAGCCATCTAGAACACAGATGACTGATGTTTTATAATTGAAATCAAGTTAAATATACAACATTATTGTAATACGTTGAAGCTATTTCTGTAGTGTAAACATTCTGATATATGATAATTATGCAAGGTCAACCAAACTTTGGGATTCACCTAATTAACTATTTGATTAATGAAATCATTTTCACAAATTATTTAATAAGACTTGTTCTTACTGGATCAAGCTTAGGCTAATTTAGATACATACCAATCGAGCTAGATTTTTTAGAATAAACTTATGGGCTTTTTATGTTACAAGTAGGATGTTTCATAAGGATTCATATAAGTAACTGTTTATTTTAATGCATAAGTATAAATCTTGCCATTCATTTGTTTTTAATCCACAAACATACCATACCATAAGCCATTAATATCCTATCTACTGTGGACTGAAAATTAGATAGCTGTCACTTTCATAGAAAAATCTGAAACCTCAGATAATTTTGAGTTTGAAACTTACAGATATTTAATTTACAACTTCAATAGTATATCAGATATTGAGATTGGATTAAAGTAACTACTTGCTGGGCTTTCAAGACTAAGAATATTTTGGTATTATTTGAAATCCCCACCATTAAAGCGGATGTAGAATGACTAAAATGTAGATAGTCAATACTAGATATTTTAAAAAAATTGTACCAAATACTTAAATGGATTTAATACTATATGACTGAGCCATATCTTTTCATATCAGTAAATATGTAAAAAAAAAGTCGGGAGGTACCTAATCAGAACTCTGTCATTATAATGGTCTAGAAATAGTGTATGTAGGAGAAACTAGGATTGCATGGTCTGACTAGAGCATTACCACAATTATAAGGCCCCTATTGTCAAGAAATATTTTCAGAATCTAATGTTCTACACAATTATGCATGATTTTATATTGAGAACTCACAAAACACCATCATTGAAAAACTATCATTGAGTAACCTGTCTTCATTGCTAATCTAGTTTTCTAATAAGAGTAAACAAAACAGAATTGACATATACAATCCTCAAATTTATCATCTACTGTACAATGTTTTAAAGAACAAGCAAAATTTGTTTTTAATGTTGTGAACCGCTAAAACAAAACCCATAACCTTGCTAAGACAATAGTCACCGTTGAATGACACTGATTTCAATGGCATTTGACAACAAATGATGCAAGAAAACATGTAGAACCATGATCACTTCTGAGTAAGGTTAGGAAAGTAATAGAGGGTTCAAATTTCTTGGGTGTGGACCTTATTAATTTTGAAAATGGAATTCATAGATTGAAGATCATAAACTTACCAGCAAGTGGGAGTGGCGTTATCCACGGTGTCCTGGTTGGCCTGCGAAGGAGACTCGGCTCCCCGCGCGCCTCCCGCCACAGACGAAGCCGTGGTGAAGCTCTGACCGTTCACAGCGCCCGCATCATCACAGTTCTGCACTACCTCACTCGCACTTCTATAATCTTGAACTCACTGACACTAGTTGCATTTCACACCTGAAACCACCACCAGTTCTTACACACTGGCGAACGGCTACTAGCACTCCGAGCACCGCAATCCTCGCCCGCTGACCACCTTGAGGAGGCCAGATCACGCCCCGCTAACACCACACACAAGATATTCCCACTAAAAAATGGCAACCTTCGGCAATAATGACCCAACTCAACACACTAGTCCACCATAGAATACTGTAATATTTATAAACTTTCACGAGTTAATTATAGACCAGACGTTACTATTAACGTTTGAACATAAGTAAAAGCTGAGAAAATAATATTTATAAATAGCTTCGGATTATTTTGATACAAATCTCTATCGGTGCAGCACTACATACACACCCCTATTTCGGATGGAGCGGATCCTCTTCTTTTTATTTGCGATACGTTTAACATACGAGAATTAGCACAAATTAGTTATTATGACTACAAATAAATGACCTACACCCTGATATCTACAAAGACATTTTGTAGAAATGACAGCGATCTGGTATCGGCTCTTCACAGAACCTAGAAAAAAATCAACATGTCGCCTTCTGTGATACGAAAGGTGTTTTATCATTGGAAGTTCAGCTAAATCGAGATAAAGGGGCGTGGTCAAAAGTTAATCGAGATTATTTTCCGGGCGGCATGTCAGGGTAACATTTGTTCACATTTGTTTTCATTTACAAATTTTAAATAGATTTTTATTTAAAAAATATTTTCTAATTAAATTTTACATATTGAAAATCCCATTACATTTTATTAAAAGCAGACAGACTGTTTCTTTCAACTAGAAATATAAAATTTCCTAACAGCATTAAACTCCTATATTCTATTAGTTTTTTGAGATAAGTGGTAAAGTTTAACCACAAATTATTTCAAAGCTATTAAATTTACTTTCTACAGCTGAAGAATGCTCAACTACCAAATCGTTTAATTTTTTTTTATATTAAGTTTTAAGTTTAACCGGTAGCTACCGGTAGCAAACCGGTTTTTTTCTTATGCTTTTCGTAATATTTTGTTGGACTTCGGAAAAAAAGAATGTCAATTTGCTGTCAATGTCTTTGCCAATGTCACCTGTGCGTCATCCGACATACATCTGCCAAATAAAACTAATGGCGGGCGGCGGCATTTTATTTTCATAAAATCCTCTTGAATTCAATACATTAAATCGCTTAAGAATAAGAAAAATAATCCCTAAATATGGCCACGCACAATAAAGCTCTCAATGTGTTAGCTGGCAAGCTGGGACTAAGCGATGAAGACAAAGTTATAAAGTTAGTAGTATCATGGAACATTTTCGGTTATTTCAGTGCTTTTTTACTACATAGCGACTTAACCATCATCGTTATTCACAGTGCTTAAGTGCCGGAACTCTAATACTTTATTCTTTCAACACATAAATCCTTGTAATCCTTGAAATTTCATGCCAGTAAAAACTATAACCTAACTCTTTTTTTTCTATTTTGCAGTAAAGCAGCTGAGTTTGAACGTCTTTTGCAGGCTAAATCCACTTCAGGCAGCAACATGACCGACACTAGCAAGACTGTGATATGCTTAGATCTAGCTGCTGGGTTATTAAGTGCAGAATTGGATATGGTTAGTCACAGATCCTTTAGTTTTAGAATTTGTCTGAAGGTTGTCTTGAAAAGATCACACTCAGCATTGATTGCTAAGAATGATTGATAATTGATTTATCTTCTAAAATGCAAATCTTACTTTGCGTAAAACTTGTCTGTAATTACATATTCAGTGGTGTACAAAGAGACCTATCTATCTATCTTGCTTTAATCTTATCAAGCTGACAGCTGTTTATTTTGTCTTTTAGAGATAGAACTATTATTAAAGAGAGACTATCATGTATGTACTATGTTTAGCAATTGTTACTTATTGTTCAACAAACAAACCATCATATTCTTTTATGACTTCCACACTTACAATTTTCCAGAAAATGGCCATCAAATACTCTGGACTTAAGCCAGCAATGTACACTAACTGTCGGAAAGTGGTTCAGAATCTACTTGAGCTGAACGATGTAAAGCTGTCGACCCTGGTTCTTTGCAACACATTCCAGTGCAGCGGTGTGCAGGAACTAGCTGATAGGATACTGGACGAATATCAGAAGCAGGCTAAAATGGTATGAATCTTGTTCAAGTCATAATGTTGGTAAATCAAGTTAATCTTAAAAGAGATTAGCATATAATAGATAACAGAGATTTGTGTGAAATACATAGCTGCACTCTTGACTCTCTCATTCATAATATCCGGTCTGACAGCCATTTGACATGAGAGAGGGAGTTATTAAGCTCAAGATCAACATCCTTGTTATCAAGTTTGAATTCTTTAATTATTTTTTATAATATAACCTTTATTTGGCCAACAACTTCTTAGAAACATATTTCTTATCATCATTGGTCAGTTTCTTAATCATATATCATTGGTCTACTTCTGGGTGTCTGCTTGTCATGTGGCAAAGTATCTAATCTTCACTCTGGACTTGCTTAGGCCACTCTACCCCTTGCCACTCTTCCTACCTGGGTGATGTGATCGTACGCACGTCGACACGTCAAGCTAATCACTGCGGTATCTTACGTATCTTGATGTGGAGCCGTTTGTACCACCTTTTCAGGTTGATTACCATAAAATAAAGGATGTTCTAACTTTTCAATGAGTGTGACCATACTTTTGTTTCTATTTTTCCAGGAAATAGACATGAATCTTCCTCAATATGTGTGCATGGCCGTTTATCAAGCTTGCAGGTAATAATTCATATTCTATTGTAGTAATACTAAACATTTTTATTTAAACTATTTACATTATAATGTTAAACCACTTAAAATGGTAACAAACTCTTAAGGAAATTTGGTACATATTTTCAACACACTTTTATTAGCTTGGGCTGTATTTATGTATGTAACAGAATCTTTGAGCTCAATTTTCACCAACTTCAAGAAATGCAATAATTTGATAAGAGTTTTCATTATCCTTTTTAACTAAAAGAATAAAAATAAATAATAGTTTACAAAACTAAAAAACACGCTTTTATTGCTAACTAAAAAAGAGAAAGTAATTTCTGAGTACAAATAATTTATTATAATTTACAGTAGATTAAAAAGCGTGGGTTCTTGGTGTAGTATACATTAAAATCATTCTATTATTGGCGACTATAAAAAGAGAACTATGAATGAAACTATTATTTTTTGCATTAATTGCAGAATAAACAAAGTGAAAGTGTCAAAGAGTAAAATAATAGAAAAGTCCAGACTGAAGCCAGCCCAGTGGGCCAAACTGGATGCGGACTGGACCAAGTTTGTTGATCAACACTTCGCTACCGCCAAGAAGAAGAGAGGACGCCCACCGAAGAAGACTGATGCTGAGAATGGTATGAATCAAAAGTACTTTAGTGTTTCATCACTTCTATCCTTCCTACCATGTCGAAGTAAGATCCTAAATCTAAGACAAGTAGCAAATATGTCTCAGCAGAATTGACTATTTCATTATGTGCAATTTTTTTTACAAAAAATAAATCACACGTACTCAACACTTCACGATATTCACACTCGCACACACACAAACACGCCCACTAATCTCACTCCTTCACTGCTTAATCTCTTTCCCTTACTCAAGTGTTATGTTTCAGTTTTCGTTATGTTTTCTTTCTGTTTTTGTTATATTTTATTATTAGATATGTATGTTTGCTGTCGTCGGGCGGCACTCTATCGTTTCCTTTTCAGGCATCCACGGAAGACCAGCGCCAACGGTTCCTCGATTCGGTGGCATTTGCTGAGTGGATGCCCATTCATAAAATGTGTTTCACTAAATGTACTCACTAATACACACAAACAAATAATAAACACCCCCCCCCCCCCCCCCCTCCCGCCCTGTAAAAGTCTTGGACCTATAAACTTCAAATCTCTCACGTAAAGAGACAGGCACAGAAACTCTTATTTAAATTTGTTTCGGGTACCCTGTGATGAATACTTTCGAAATTATTAATAATATAAAGAGGGTAGTATTAAAACGAGCGACTGTAAATGAAGGTTTTAAGTAACAGAAATAATGAATTTAGCGTACTGAATTACTAAATGAGCGACTGAGTTTGAGCGACTAGAAATTAAAAAAACATCGACTAACAAATCTTAATTTGAGTGCCTCAAAATACAAAATGAGCAGCTACATAATATTTAAGCGTTATAATATTAGTTTGAGTGACGGCATTGCGTCCTGCATATTTTTTAAATATTTGACAAATAGTTTTATTTATACTGAGCGGCATTTTATCTTAAGTGGATTATTTTTAATACAAAGCCGTGCTTTCCGTGCGCCGTGTGCCATGCTTCATTGAGCAGTATATTATGAGCTTCCATTTTAAATAGAAAAATCATATGAAATAACTATATGAACACATACTATCAGACAAAAAAAAACTTAAAATTAAGGGCAGGTAAATAAAATAAAAACACTTCAGTCAAGAGAAATAAAATTCTTAATCTTCTTAAAAATATTAATTAACATTCATACAAAAATCAGATCCAAAATTATCATGTCTATTGATAAATAAGTGCTGGTTTACACTTGGCGGGACGACCTCTTTTTCTTTTTTGCCCAATGGGTATCATTTTGGCTTCTAAGGGCGGTATTGTTAATTTGAGTCTAATAGCTAGACCCAAAAACGTGTTTACATACGTATTTATTGTAAAATTCGGGGCAGTCGCACGAGCCTTTTTGCCAGTCTGAATTTGGTAATGTTGTGATAACTACCACTTTTTTGGTTTGGTCCTCAGCTCAACTCACCTGACCAATTTGATTTGGCCCCGCCCCCTTTCGATTCGCGCGCATTCAAAGAGGTCCGTACTTTTCATTAAAAATGCATGTTCATAAAATATTTATTAATACCTCAAACAAAAAAACAGTAACCAATAATCAGTATTACAGTCACTTCGAAAAGTATGATCAAAGTGTAATTTTTAGTAGTTCGTTAGGTAAGACCACAATTGGATTTTGTCGCTGACTTAAAATTATGCCGCTCAAGTCATTAATACAGTTTGTCATCGTCAGTCGCCAAGTACTTTTTATGTCGCTCGGTTTATAAATCCCCATGTAAAAATATATACTTTACAATGATGACATTGACGGCCAGGGAGATGATGATGATGCAAGAAATGCAAAACAGCGCGGTGCTAAAATTGTCTACGGAACCCTACTTTATTAGAGTAGAAAAAAGACTGGTATCTTCTAACATATTCTCGGTTACGCATGTAGTATCATGATGAGTGATGCGATACTCCGCGTCTTTGTAACTTCATTCGTACAGCGCAACAGTTTATAGGTTTTTTTTGGTTGTGTTGTTATTTAATATGAACAGTTTCAAGTTTTTATTACATTTTCAGAAAACACCGAATCCAAGATGGACGTGGACATCCCAAAAATAGATGAGGCATCAGAACCCACCATAGAGCCTTATGAAGATTGGAAACGTCGTATGTTGGACATCGCATACAAGGAGTTAAAATTAAAAGAGGCCCAGATTGTTAAAATTTCTAAAAGCGCAGAGAAATCGCCGAGGCGGTCGCCTAGAAAAACTCCGCAGAAATTCTCACCTTATAAAAGCCCAACGAAAAAGGCTGTAAGATTATTGTTTCCTATGAATTTGTGAATTTGGTAAAATGATTTTTTTGAGTAGTGCTGTGGTTTTGAACTTTAAGTAACATGTGCCTGAGCTGGACTCATATTAGTATTATTCAAATTAGGACCAATTTTTAATTAATTTTAGTCTTGTTTCCGTATAATTAATATTTAAGTATTTTAAGACTGAATGTGATTCGTTGGAATGTTTAAGTTATGTTTGTAATCTAATCTCTCGACATAAAATAAACTTTGACTTTTTAATTTTATCACATGCATTTTATATTTCTACATGGCCATGCCCATGACTTCAGTTGCCTATACAGACATTACATAAAATGTGTCCGCTAATATTATTGACGTTTTTGAAAACTCTTTTTACCCTGGTACAATGCGAAAGAAATCTAACGGAGACGAATGGAACAGAAAACAAGTTTCTTTTGCGATTTAAGTTCGACGACCCAAGCAGACCTACCCTGGACTACCCACCGGCTCTAAGCTTTCTTTTCATATCGACAACGCTACTTCTCGGCGTGCTTATAAGAGCCATCATGTTTTCGGTCAGCATGACTATACCCTATCGCGTCATCATGTTCTGTCTTGGTGGCTTGGCGGGATTCTGTGCTAACCGCTTCCCAGGATTCAAACCTATCGTAGAAATCTGCTTCGTTGACGTCGATGTATTGTTAATCACATTTCTACCAATTTTGGTGTTTAATACTTCCTATAGCGTGGATTCCCATTCTTTTTGGAGATGTTTTCCACAAATTTTGCTAGTTGGTGTGCCTGGAGTAATTTTGACGTCCTCTATAACAGCGTTCATGGCGTATTACCTGGTCGAGTCATCGTGGAGTGTGCCCACAGCACTTTTATTCGGAGTTGTGTGTTCTCCGATTTACCCGATGGAAGTGGTGAAACAGTTGAAAGAAATGACTAAAGGAAAGTACATTAGTGTGCTACTCCAAGGCGAGGGCTTGATAGGAGATGCGACTGTCATGATCGAGTTTACTGCAGTCTACGGGTATTTGGGTATGGCGTTGACTGATGCATCTCACATAACCCTCTTATTGCTTCGATACGCCGGTGGCGGTCTTTTATTAGGATTCGTAATGGGAAAACTATCCGGTACTTTACTATCCTTGACGTATTATGATATGTTATGTGCAGTGACTGTCACGATTTCGACTGCGTATTTAACTTATTACATTGGGGAGAAGTTCTTATATGTATCTGGGCTACTAGGGACCGTCATAGCTGGGGTCTTAGTGAGCTATAGAAAGTCAACAGTGGCGGGGGAGGTGGAACATATTGTAGCACATTTTTGGAACATTCTGGCGCATACAGCGAATACGTTGGTATTCACGATGGTTGGGGTCGTGATTTTTGAGAAGATGAGCTATGTGATGAGTATGCGACAAGTTTCGCTGGTCTTTGTGACGTATACAGCTGTGTATTGTGCAAGGTAAGTTGCTTTCTGATATTTGTGATAAATAATAAGGGAAATTTGAGAAATACTCTATAGAAAAGAAAAGGATACGATTAATGGTACTCGTACATATTTGCTATTTCCCACCTAGGAATGAAACACAGGACTGCCGGCCAGAGGGCTCCACTTGAGCAACATTGTATTCGAAGCAAAACTTTGGTGTAATCATGAAATGCAATACCTAATTAGTACACTACTATTTGCACACAACTTAAATTATTGTCAGGTTAACACTGTGTGGTTCTGTGAAAGAAGGCATGTACCTAAAATCTACAACATTATATTAAGAGGCAGAAAAATATATCTAAATTCAGAAGGTTGCTGGTGTACGCCAGCATGGTGCCTCTCTTCCGTCACGTCAGCTACGGATGCTTGGCTTGCGTGTGGGGCGGGCTAAGAGGTCCTGTTTCCAATCTTCTAACACAGAAGGGAAGCGACGACCTCCGTGGTGTAGTGGCGCGAGTACAGGTTTCAAATTCGGCACCTTGACCGGTTTCGAGGTGCCGCCACCTATGAGGTCCCGGGGTCGATTTCCCGTCTTTGACGATGTTGGAAACCGATTTCAAATGTTGTCACCGTGTTTCCCATAACACAAGTGCTCAAGCTACTTACTTGGGATCAGACCAATGTATGTGAGGTTATCCCCCATTTACTTATTTATAAGGTTGCTGGTGTACGCCAGCATGATGCCTCTCCTCCGTCACGTCGGCTACGGGATGACGTGGCAGCACTGCTTGGCTTGCGTGTGGGGCGGGCTTAGAGGGCCCCTGTCGCTGTGCCTATCACTCATCGTGCTGCAGACCCCGAATGTTGGCGATGTTGGCGACGTAAGTACAGTTTTGTGATTATTGAAAGAAAGAAGGAAAGAAAATGGGAGTTAATTAAGCAATGGACATCACGAAAACGCATATTACAGTAATTACTAGGGTAAACTTGAAAACAAGAAACAAATTTTACTTAAATTTTCTTTGTTCTCTGTATGTGCACCGCCTGTGTGTTCTGGTTGACGGGTAGAGAATGCCTCCGGCATTAAGTCTACCATTGTGCACAAGTTTGTGCAGATTGTTTAAAAAATTGAATAAATAAATTAGTACCCTAGCAAAATAGATTACTCACAGACTAACCCAATATGAACAGCTGTGCAAATGTGTGGCCGCAAAGTGCAGGTTCATTCGACCCCACCCCATGACCCATGAAGTTCATGACGCTGCAGGGCGCTGGTTTTCAGTGGACCCGAGCTGAGTGAGGTGCACGGACAATAGGGAATATTCATGTTTTTCTTTATTGTCTTAAATTAATAGTTTACTATTTTATAACATAGAAAAAAATATTAATGGGCTTCAAAATATACTAGATATTTTTAAAAATGAAATTTAAAACTATTAAAAAATTTAAGCAGTTCAAACGCCGCCATTTTGCGCGCGCTTTGCGTGACGTCACATGACACGTCCAGTGAGTGTTTACCTTAGTGTTTACTATGGACTTTTCAGTTACTTCGTAATTTTTACAATACAATGTCGTGTCCGATGACGTCACATTTCGTTCGATCTATGGTGGCGCGTTTTGGAAGTTTGAATTTCGCTCCCTTATTTTGCACTTTTTGAATATTATTTTAGGGGTTTAAATAATAAGTAAATAAAAAAAAAATCTTTTCATTATAATATTACGATAATAAGTATTCGAGAAAAAAGCCATTTAAAATTTTATGCATATTCCCTATTGTGTCATTTTGAGAGTATTGTATCAGAAGGGTGATTAACGGTATCCTATTGATCCAAATTACGGCTACGGAATGGAATTCGCTGCCGGCTGAAGTGTTACTTTTAGATTTAATTTTGGATCTTTTAAAGAAAAGGTGAATAAGGCTGTTAAAAGACAGACATGATCTATCCTCGGCCACATCGTCACTCTCCATCAGGTGAGATTGCGGCCAAATGTCTGAATAGCTATTTATATGAATACCTGTCTGTCTGTGAAGGGCTTAATTAGCATGATGACAGCTATCTCAAATATTTTCAAGACCATGGCGTTTAAAAAACATAGCCCCTATGAAGTAATTATAACCAGTTTATTTCCAAAAAGCTGTCGAAACCAATTTTTAAACACACAAAACTCAATAAATATTCGGTCAATTGACTCCGATTTCTAGTGACGTCACGTTCATTATTCCCATACAAAATCTATGGAGGCAGACCGTTTTGACAGATAATAAAAAGTATGTCAACGATTGGTGGTGTCGTCTAGCCAATTGTATTAGGTCCTTACCTATGAAATTGGCGTTTTGTATGGGAGGAACAAAAAGTCGAAATTTTTTTATATAGCATATTTATTTAATCTAAGTATGAGCCATTGTAATCTATGCACTTTTGCCATCTCATAGGTAGTTCATTGATCCCTTTACTAAAAAACCATTCGAACGGGAATCAATAAAATCTTTGAAGGCGACTTGGACTGCCCCATCTGAGTTGAACTTTTTCCCTTGCAAGAAGTTATCCAAATTTCGAAAAAAATGGTAATCTGTTGGAGCAAGGTCCGGGGAGTACGGTGGATGCCTTAGAGATTCCAATTGAAGTTCTTCTAATTTGCTAGCCGTCTGTTGTGCAGTGTGTGGTCTAGCGTTGTCGTGAAGCAGCAGTGGCGTAGAGCGATTGACCAGCCTTGGTTGTTTAGCAACTAGCTTTTCCATCATGGTTTGCAATTGCTGACAATAGATATCTGCCGTAATCGTCTGGCCAGATTTGAGAAAACTGTAATGAACGACACCGGCGCTAGTCCACCAAACGCTTACAAGTAACTTTTTATTGGTCAATTTTCGCTTGGAGCAGGCTTTGGCTGGCTTGCCAGGGTCCAGCCATTGCGATGAGCGCTTCCGATTATCGTAGAGAATCCACTTTTCATCACAGGTAATGATTCGATTTAAAATCCCTTCGTTATTGTGCCGGTCAAGTAATGTAACGCAGCAGTTGACGCGCGTTTGCCGGTTTGCTTCACTCAATTCGTGAGGAACCCACCTTTCAAGTTTTTTAATCTTCCCAATTTGCTTCAAGTGGATTAAAACAGTTTTATCACTAACGCCAAAGCCTGCAGCTAACTCGGGCGTGGTTTGCGATGGATCCGCTTCCACAATAGCCTTCAATTCTTCATTATCAACTTGGGTCTCCGGCCGTCCACGGGGCTTGTTTTGCAGGTCGAAATTTCCAGAACGAAAACGTTGGAACCAAAAACGCACTGTGTTTTCTTTTGCGACACAACCGCCATACACATCATTAACCCTTCGAGCCGTTTCCGCAGCACTGGTGCCACGGTGGAACTCGTACTCGTAAATAACGCGATATTTCAAATTTTCCATTTTGTAAATTGAGCGATGCAAACAGAAAAAAGATAAGTAAAAAAACAAATGAATGACGGTTTACGAAACACAACTACATGTGGAAATAGCTGTATAAATTTGAATTTCGAATTCCTAACCAAATAGGAAAAATTTGTGATCAAAGTGGCCAGTACGACAAAACGCCAATTTCATATGTAAGGACCTAATATTTCTACGCGCTGAAGACAAAATATCGAAAAAAATTAAATACTTAACCCATTGCAGCGCTTAGGTGTTGGTTTTCTAGCTAGCTATTGCAAACAGATGCAGTTCAGATAACGTTGATCACACTTTCGGTACGGAACCTAAGAATTTCATAGTTACAACTGTTTTCCCTAACGTAATAATTCTAATTTTAATTTAAACTTATCGCTTTGATTCGAAGACCTTAATATAAAAATAAATGTTTTAAATTATCCATATTCATATTCATTTATTCAGACAACTTCCCCTAGGAAATTGTCATCGTTCCAACTGTTTATGTGCCCCCAGATCTTCATAATCCAAACGGCTGGACTGGTCCTCCTGTCCCTACTCATCAATGCTACCACCATGACGAAGGTGCTGAAAATCCTTGGCTTGGCTGAGATATCCTTGGCCAAGAAGGCTAATATGACGAACTGTGTCAAACGAATCATGATGACAAGAGACAGATGTATTTCTATGCTGAAAATGGACAAGTTCTTGGCTGATGCTAACTGGGATTTGGTGCAGGAAGGTAACTAATTTGAGTCATCTCATCAATCTATATACGTCCCACTGCTGGGCACGGGCGTCACATCATATATGCGGTGGTACGAGCCATACTCCACCACGCGGGCTAAGTGCGGATTGGTGGTGGGATGATTTGTAAGGTACGTGACTATCCTTACTGTCAGGTAATATCAATCTGCCCAAGGGTCTCTGGCTAGGCTTAACGACAAATATCTATCGATATTTGATCTTGTTCATGGTCTTTTTCTAGGGTAAGGAAAAGGAATAACCTAGAAATAACTTATACCGTAACTTGTTTCTAAACAAGTAAACAAGTAACGGTACAGGATTTAACCTTTTAAATTTAAATTTCCTATTGTTCTCGTTCGCCCAGGTACAACTATAAAGCACCCATACCAGCTCCAAATATCAGGTCGGGACGAAGACAGCGAGGATGACACGTACATGGGCTACCACTACACCACCTGCCCCGACTGCGAGCGGGAAATACCCAACGAACCTACGAAGAAGGAATTCGCCGAGATGATGAGGTGGGCAGAGGCCGCGATGTAGCCGTCTCTTTCACTCATGTTACCTTCATAGTTCGAGTGAAGGAGATGGCTACAGTCGTAAATCGCGCTACAATGTACCTTAAAGTCAAGCAGGTTTGTGGGCTACTGAAAAACGAGCTAACAGATTCGGGGGTAACTCGAGATTGCTTTATGCATCGTGGGAGAAGAAGAAGTTTGCAGACATGATGAGGTGACAAAATATCTACAACTCTGTACCTATACCATAGTTAGAAATGGGCGAAATACAGGAAGTCCCTTAGCCTGTAGCAACTAATAAAGGTGGAGCCAAATTTCATTTTTGTGGGTCTTTTCTACACTAAATAAGCGTTAAACCAGCGCGCGTGCATGCCATGTATGTGAATGGGCGAGCGAAGCTAGCGTTCGAGATTTTAGGTAAGGCATGGGCGTTTATGAGGCTACATGAAGACAAGTTATTTATGATTAGTACGTGAGCGGAACTTGCAAACAATCCCCAAGAACAGGCATGAACAACTCGAGTTAAGTAGACCTCCGAAAAGTTTACCAAATTGGGAATAACAAGTCACATCTCTTCTTTGTCCTCAGAGAAGCAAACCAGCGCGTCCTAAAAGCGATGAAGATATCTTACTGGCGACAGTATGAGCACGGCAAGATCAGCAAGGATGGCGTCCGGACACTTGTGCAAGCGGTCGAGGTGGCTGCGGACTCGGAAGACGGGAGGGTCAACCTGGACCAGCTCGGGACGTTGTGGAAGCCGAAGGTTGGTCGGTCGAATGCAATGAAAATAGATAGTACGGCAAGATCAGCAAGGATGGCGCCCGGACACTCGTGCAAGCGGTCGAGGTGGCTGCGGACTCGGAAGACGGGAGTGATCCTAGGCCAGCTCGGGACGTTGTGGAAGCCGAAGGTTAGTCGGTCGAATGAAATGAAAATAGTTAGATAGTAGGGCAAGATCAGCAAGGATGGCGCCCGGACACTCGTGCAAGCGGTCGAGGTGGCTGCGGTCTCGGAAGATTGGAGGGTGAACCTGGACCAGCTCGGGACGTTGTGGAAGCCGAAGGTTAGTCGGTCGAATGCAATGAAGATAGATAGATAGATAGATAATACGGCAAGATCAGCAAGGATGTCGTCCGGACACTCGTGCAGGAGGTCGAGGTGGATGCGGACTCGAAAGACGGTAGGGTGAACCTGGACCAGCTCGGGAAAGTATATCACTTAAATTAAATATTGAGTTTGCCATGGATTAGTTATTGCTTTTTTAAATATAAATATACATTAACAAATTTTTAATACGGTCAAAAACGTATTATACCCTATAATTCAGTTTTGAGTGTAAAAAAAGAATAGTTCAGCTAATATGGTGATTATACTGCAACTTAGCGCGTACTTGTATGAACCAATATTTATCGTCACGTTGGCATATACATTACATTGTGGCGCCGTGTTGTGGCGGGTGGAAGTCATGTTTTGATAACGTGTTCCTCTCCGCCATGTTTGATATAACGTACTTTTATTTGTCAGTTAAAGATGGCGGCGGGGATAAAATGGCGTCCGACCAATGGCTGAGAACAGTTATATCATAATATTAATACATTATGAATTGTAACATCCTAGCATGATTGAATTTTGGTATATTCCGCCACCAGGCCCATGCAGTATGGCTCCGCCACAAGCTAGTCAACATGATGACTCCCGAAGCAGCAAACGCCCAAGTCCCTCATAGTCCCTGCCGTCAGCGCTGCTACCGCGTCGTCACCACCATGGCTTTCGATCTGTTCATATACGTCATGATTCTACTGAACACCCCTGTGATACTGTGCGAAGTGCTGATGAGGGATCCGTCTGCGAATATCATGCATATTATCAAGTGCTTGAATTTGTAAGTGTTCACTTGTTTTTTTTTGTGTGGTTACAGGCAGCCTTAATTTTTATTTATTTGTATAGTGAAAAAAAGTATACCCTCCGCTTGGTTCGGCAGGGCGCTCATCTCCAGAGCGGTGAGGCCTACACACTAAAACAAATGATGCTGCCGTCACTTAGTGTGGAGTAAACCGGTGGCAAATATAATTTCCATACATTTTGCAAAAAAACCGTTCGGTCGCTTCGTCAGCGAACGATTGTAATAAAACTTTGCATACGGGCCCAGCACGCCTAACTTACAGTCGCATGCTCGAGAGCGAGCACTGATACGGCTCCATACGGCTAGATGGCGCTGGTAAACAGTTTTTGTACCTGAACCGCGATATACATGTGCTAGTCAAGACGCGTCTACTGGAACATCAGACCATCATCATCATATCAGCCGTTCGACGTCTACTGCTGAGTTTAGGCCTTCCCCTAAGAATTTCACTGCGATCGGTCCTGTGCTGCCGGACCGACAATCATTAGACCTTATTCTATAGTATTAAAATGAATCGCAAAATGTATTGGTAAGCGCATAACTCAGGAACGCCTGTACCAATTCGGCCAATTCTTTTTTTATGATATTTCTTAAAGTTACTAAGAACCATCCTCGTATCACCATATTTTATGGCGATACGAGGACGAACGACGGCGGACGGTGAAATTCGTACCACCATATTTTATTTCTCTAGTCGCGACTGAGCAAATATACCAAAAAGTCTTTTATAATATGGAAACCTTTTCCTGACATTAAGAAATAGATGAAAATTAGAAACACCCAATTTGGTGCAGTAGGTCTGTAAAGTTATGCGCGTACATAGGTTTCGTCGATTCATTTTTATTTATTTCTAGCGGACCCCGCAGACGTTGACCTGCCTCTTGTTTTTTTTAAAAAAAATTTTTCGTAAGAACCAAGTTTTCTTTTCTCGATGAGTATTATGAGTTAATCTAACTGTAAAACTGGTAAACATTATCTGACCGCGACCGCACATCTGATACCAAAAGATTCATTCATGTGATTGATTTTCAGGATTTTCTACATAATCTATGTTTGGGAGATGATAGTCAAAATGATAGCATTCGGCGTCTGCGGGTACTTCAAGTCTCATTGGAACAAGCTGGACTTCTTCATCATTGTTATGGCTACTGGTGGTAAGCAAATATTTTTTTTACCCTTGACGAAAAATAGGTTATAAGTTTGACCCCTGTCTGTTTGTGAGTGTGTCTGTCTGTGGTATCGTAGCTCCAGAACGGTTGGACCGATTTCAAAGCGGTTTTTTTTATTTGAAGGATAATTTGACGACCGCTTGGTGCAGTCGGCCACAGGTCGGACTTCTAAAACCAAGGGTCGCGGGTTCGATCCCCGCACAGTACAAGCATACGTGTGCATGAACATGTGTGTTTGTACTGGTCTGCGTGTTTTCTATGTATAATATGTATTTATTTACAAAAAAAAGTATTTAAGTATGTTTATCCGTTGTCTAGTACCCATAACACAAGCCTCGTAGCTTAATTTGGGACTAGAGAATTGGTGTGATTGTTGTGAAAATATTTATATTTATTTATAACTAGTGGCCCCCCGCGTCTTCGTCCGCGTGGTATCCCTTCGTTTTCACAATCGCGGTCAAACGGGATAAAAAGTATCCTATGTCCGTTTCCTGATTCTAAGCTACCTCTCCACCAATTTTCAGCCAAATCGGTTCATCCATTCTTAAGTTATAAATAGTGTAACTAACAATACTTTCTTTTATATATATAGATTCAAACACGGTGGTTCTCATCTATGGCTGGTCAAAATCCGTCCAGCCGTTGAAGCTCACCAACAGTTTTCCTGGCTCATTCGGGGGTCTTTAAATTGGAAAGTTTTTTAAAAACTTTTTATAGGCCGATCAATTCATTCGTGACCCTCTTGTCGATTAAAAAGAAGTTACAGGTGCTCACGGGGCTAAGTAACACGACGTGACATCAGAAGTAAAATAACATGTTTTAATGAGAACTATATATTATGTAAGTGACGACCGCTTGGTGCAGTGGTCCACATGTCGGACTTCTAAAACCAAGGGTTCGATCCCCGCACAGTACAAGCATAAGTGTGCATAAACATGTGTGTTTGTACTGGTCTGGGTGTTTTCTATGTATAATATGTATTTATTTACAAAAAAAGTATTTAAGTATGTTTATCCGTTGTCTAGTACCCATAACACAAACCTCGTAGCTTAATTTGGGACTAGAGAATTGGTGTGATTGTTGTGAAATATTAATATTTTTATTTATTTATTTAAAGACTAAACTTAACTTATAATTAATCTTTTAAAGGCGCCCATACCTATCCTAACAAATTTGTTTAACCACCTGTTGATGTCTGTATATTTATAATAAGTGGTGCACTGTAATTTTAAACATTTCTGATAATAAAGAACTTTTGTAATAAAATGAATGCTTCATAACTACAGTGCGGCTGCGATAGAGATTAAAAAAAAACATGCTATGCAAGCACACACACTGCCCTTCCCCATGGTATACTTGCTGCCCACTAACATTTAGGTAGAATTTATTGAAGCCCATCTACGTTCCCCTCACGACGGTCACGCATAAACTTGTCGGACTACAGCTCTATGGCGTGTTCACATATACCGTCCGTTTTACTGATCCATTAAAACGTGTATATTACTAGCGTATGTAATTGTATCAGCGAGTTATAATATAATAATAAACTTGTTTATTGACACCATAAAAACAATCGTACAATCAAATACTTAACTAAAAAAGTGGTTATTGTGGGTTGATACCTGAACTATGATAGTTCCTGAATCTCAGGTTATCAACCTTCCACCCCATAAATAGGTCACACATAATACAATATTCCGGATCCAGTAAAAATACTGGTAAACCTAAAACGGTTTGTTTAAACGTAGATACTTATTTGTGTTAAGCGTATGTAGTTATTGAGTCAGAACACAAATAATACAGTATCTATCCATATCGGATCCAGTAGGTATACTGATCCTGTTTAATCAGACAGAATCAGTACTGTGCGAAGTACTGAGTGCTGTGTGAAGACTATCTCCAGTAACGACGGATCCGCAAAAAACGGATCCAATAAATGCTAGGTGCTGTGACTGACTCCAGTAGTGATGCATCCGTAAAAACAGCTCCTGTAAAAGCGATTTACTAATATGTGAGCGCTTCCTTAGATGGCAAGTTTCAGGAAAGACAATATAAGATAGTTTGACTAAGTCCGTACTGTTTTAAGTTGCTTCTCTAAAATTAAAACAATTTATTTTTGAAAAAAAACTCACTAGTAGCACTTTTACACGTCCCAACTCCCAACATATAAATTAACCCTACCAACCGTTTCGGGACAATTTGGGCCAGTGCTGAGAAGAAGCAGGGCAAGAAACTCAGTCTCTATTGTAATTGCCTCTTTTCAAATTTGATTTACAATAATTGTAATACTTTACATTCAAACATTTCCATATATCATTGTCATTTATATAATCATCAATTTTATAATATCCTTTCGACATTAATACGAGTACATCTTTTACAACTGTTTTAGATTTGTCTATCTCTATCCCTTCATACAGATTTGGCGTTAGATATTGTAGACGAGGTCACCGCTTGGGACAAATGGAGCAATTTCAACTCAAGTGTTCTTACCGCCACCAAACTGCTGAGGATGCTACGCTTCCTCAGACTGTGCAAGTTAGCTCGGTGTGTAAACACATTTATTTAGTAACTAGCTGACCCGGCGAACTTCGTACCGCCTTAGCGTTGCAATGATTGAACAATGTCATCGAATGACATTGACATTAGTTACGCGCGTTTTTTAAAATATGCAAAATTAAATGTATATGTTTCAATATTTCTGAGAGATTTTCTTAATATTTTTTTCCGTAATAACCTTCTCCTAATAATAAAAAATACAACAAAAAAGAATTAGTGAAATCGGTCTAGCCATTCACGCGTGATGCCGTGACCAAGGAAAACGGGTTTCATTTTTATATACAGGGTGTAAAAAAAACCTTAACGAAGCCGTCAACCACGCGTTCAGTACATCAAACCAAATCGTATAAAAAATAAATTTTGGCTGGGAAACAAATTTTATTTTTTGACATCAAAAAAAATAATTTAATTCTAACCCGCAATGTACAGCGCGCACGCGGAAAAGTCACCACAGGGCGTGTTGCTATACGCCCGCCGCGACGCGGTTCGGTTCGAGTATGCGCTGTTCATTGCGGAGTGTGCCATTTAAAGGCTTTTTATGAAAGAACTAGTGAAAATTTTTATCATGTTTCTTTGGAAAAAAGTTCAGTTATAACGGACAGAAGACGTTTCTATAAAAATCATCAAATTTTTTTTCAAACTTTAACCATCAATATCTCAGTAATCGTTAACTTCCCAGGTATGGTGTAAAGGAAAAAAATGATCGTAGCAATTGGTAGAATATGTGGTATTCGGCTTCGTTAAGGTTTTTTTTACACCCTGTATATATATAAAAAAAAATATTAAGAAAATCACAGGGTGTAAAAAAAACCTTAACGAAGCCGAATACCACATATTCTACTTCAATTGTTACGATCATTTTTTTCCTTTACACCATACCTGGGAAGTTAATGGTTACTGAGATATTGATGGTTAAAGTTTGAAAAAAAATTGATGATTTTTACAGAAACGTCTTCTGTCCGTTATAACTGAACTTTTTTCCAAAGAAACATGATACAAATTTTTACTAATTCTTTCATAAAAAGCCTCTAAATGGGACACTGCAATGAACAGCGCACACTGGAACCGAACCGCGTCGCGGCGGCGTGAAGCAACACGCCCCGCGGCGACTTTTCCGCGTGCGCGCTGTACATTGCGGGTTATAATTAAATTATTTTTTTTGATGTCAAAAAATAAAAGTTGTTTCCCAGCCAAAATTTCTTTTTTATACGATTTGGTTTGATGTACTGAACGCGTGGTTGACGGCTTCCTTAAGGTTTTTTTTACATCCTGTATATGTATAGACAAGCATTATTACACCTATAACGTAAATAATTTGAAAAGCATGGCCTTTTTCAAAGCATGAGCTGAATGTTATTAATAAAACCAATTTATTCCCTAATTATGCTGTTGAAACCAATTTTCACTTGCCCAAACTTCAAAAACTATTCAGTCCGATTGACTTCGTTTCTTAACACTAACATGACGTCACGTTAGAGTGTTCCCATACAAAATCTATGGAGTTTATCGTTTTGACAGACGATAACGAGTATCACAACAATTGGTAGGGTAATCATACCTGTTGAATTTTTATTTATTTATTTACAAATACTGATAACCACTACAGCAGCACTGCCTTACCGCACCTGTAGTTAAGTAAGAAGTTTATATCAAAACACTTGAGATTGCACCTAGAACTGTTAACTGGAGATGAAACACATTTTCATTTTCTTTAACCTCTGTATGTGCACCGCCTGTACTTTCTCTGCTTGGACCTGTGGTTGTCTGGTAGAGAATGCCTCCGGCATTAAATACGCCACTGTACACAAGTTTGTGCAGAAGTTTTTTAAATAAACTAAAAAAATAAAAATTTGACCGTGGTACAATTTTTGTCTCGTTCTGTTCTCCAAGAAAAAAACCCGAGGTCAAATTTTACATCTTGTGTTAGCTGTTCCTGGTGCAATAGCTTGTTGCTAGTCGATTTCGACCACGGCGGCCAAGATCAACAGTGATCAGCCAACTACGTGATAGTGTACAAGTGTGAGCGCAATATACAGGGTTTACAAAAAAACAATAAAAATGAATGGGCATGTACTTTCAGCAATTTCAGATACTTGGCGCATGGTTTAGTAATTGAAATCTTTTTAGTTTCCGTACAAATTGAAGTTAACATTTGCATGAAACTTTTGAGTGACAACCGTTACCAGGTTTTAGAATCTTAAACTATAGTCCGTTAGCATATCAACAGATTTATAGCACTAGTTTTCTAATACTTGTTCTGGGTTATGAAAAAAAAATCATCAATAATATAAATTAAAATATGAAAAAAATACGCTTTCGAGGATTAAAATTTCACAGCTGCTAAAATTTCTGCACATTTTATATCCTACATAAGTTTAGTATTGTTGCTTATTTTTTAATACTCTGTTCTTTCTCAAGCTACGGTGTAACGGTAATCCAACATGACCGGAGAGACCTCAGGCGCAGGACCAACGGTTTAACGTGCTTTCCGAGACACGGCGCGGGTGTGTGAGCAAGCACTCTTGAAGATCGCAGAAGAACAGTGGCCAACACGTCACGTTAAACATGTGGTATCTTTTGCGCTTGTCATACGGGAGATTTTGCATCAAAAATGGGCAGCCTGATGTGCTGGCCACAGTACGTATAATCTCTAAGACTGCCTCGTTGGTGTAGTGGCAAAGTTTCTGCCTTACATCCAAGAGGTCCTGGGTTCGAATCCCAGTTCGAGCCAAAATTGTTTTTGAGATTTTCTGTCATGCATGAATTTCTCAAAAACAGATCGGAGTCGGGAAGTTGCCGGTGTTACACCCCCGTGTCTCGTTAAGCCGTTGGTCCTGCGCCTGATCTCTCTCCGGACATGTCGGATTGCCGCCTCACCAAACTTTGAGAGTGATGGAACAGTGAGTGCACCTGTGTATTGCGCTCACACTTGTGCACTATAATATCTCCTGCGTAGTTGGCTGATCTCTGTTGAGATTGGTCGCCGTGGTCGAAATCGGCCAGGAGGACTATTATTTAACTATGAAAATTATAAATACTTGTCATTCCAGGGTGTCCGTCCCGAAAATAATGGCATATATTGATCGGATGATAGACATACAACTCGCCTATGGCTACGACGTAGGAAAGGTGAGCTTAAGCGATTCTAACCCCAAGTCGTACAATGAAAACGTTATATTTGCGTATCTTTCTTGTTAATCAGGGTTAAGTCCAACCAATTGTCAACTTTACTTGTCCTATTTTGAGTTATACAGGTTGTCCCAGAAAATCTGTACGGTGGCCAGCACGGTGAACATTGCAGTAGCACTTGTTATTTGGGCTATTTTGCAACAAAAATGGATAGCCCGATGTGCTAGCCACTGTACCAGCGAAAGTCTAGACTGGGGGTATGGGACACTACCCCACGTTTGACCACAATGTAAGTTCCGCGATATTTAACACTTTTTGAAATATGTTTTTTGAGGGTAACTTTTGTGTATGTAGTACTTTTTGTATAAGTTTTTTGGCTAGAGTGTGTGCTCACCTGTAAGAATAAAAAAAGCACTCAAATTCTATCTACTAGCAGTAAGTATTCAAATTTTGATTTCAAGTTTAAAAAATATATTTTGAAAAAAAGGGGCATTATTGTCCCCTAACCTCAGAGTCCAGAACTTTCACTCGTAGGTACAGGTTTCCTGGGAAACCCTGTATTTGACTTTTTTCTGTGCTCATCAGGGTTTTGTAACAGGCGAGCAGGAAGTATGCTCCTTACTGCCGCAGCTGGTGGATAACAAGCAGATACAGGAGACTTTGAACGCTAAATTGGAGGCAGATCGGTAAATGCACAAATTATGCAATAACTCTCTAAAACTAACCCCTTTACTATAAAAAAAGGAAGTGTTAATAATATCAAACCAACTTGAAACGTACGTGCCTCCTCTAGGTTATGTCATTTGCTTGCATTGTCATTCACTCTGAATTGGCTTATTTAAGGGATAATCACTGACTTGTTCTTTTGCAGTAGAGGGATAAGTTTTTACATTTATTATTAGTTACCATTATCCAATCAATGAAGTATTGCGAAAATAAAACACCCTTAAAGAAAAAATTGCCATCTGCGGTCGGTCCAAATCCCGCTTGTGACAGTCCAAATTTTCTTTAAGTGTGTTTTAATTGAGTATAACTTAACTAAATATAAAAAATTGGTTGCCTGTAAAGTCGGTATACGGGCGAAAGTTTTACGTGACAACGACTTTGAGTGGTAAAATAATTTTAATGTGAATATTCATTCGTATAACATGAACCGGTGTGTATGCCTATCTCTCTCACTCTCTCTCTCTCGCTCTGTCTCTCTCGATCTTAGGCGGGTTAACTGTGCCCGAGTCGAAGGGACGCGTGCCTCTCACTCGCTCTCATTGTGAGCGCGGAACGTGAGCGGAGCGTAACGCAGTTTCTTGAAGTGTCACCCGGCAAACCAATTTATAAGACGTTGTCACGTCAATAACAATGAAATATTTATTGAATACTAGCGGACACCCCAGACTTTGTCCTGCATGTGGTTTTTTTTTTAATTTTTTCTTCGTAAGAACCATCCCCGTAATTTAAGGAATATCATAAAAAATAAAATGGCCAAATTGGTCCAGGTATTCTCGAGTTATGCGTTTACCAAAACATTTTGCGATTCATTTTTATATTATAGACAGGCCTCAGTGAATCAATTTCATAGAGATTCATAGAAACAAGTCGTGCAGCGACTGCAAACGCAATGTATCTGCGGTCTATCACTAAATTCTACCTTTATTCTAATAGTTTAGCAGTGACTCGTCAGCTTGGCCTACTCCAAAGGGACAGACCCTGGACTGCGATTACTGTGAAGACACGACAAGCCACTACGTCCACACTGCACATCATGATGTTAGACGCCATGCAGTTAAAAGAAGAAGGTAGGTTCGGCCTAGTTACAATTTTAACAAAATTTCAAATATAACAATAATGGCTTAGTTATTGCATTCGCAATTGTTGGTAACCTGTAAGAGGGAAGAGGAGCAATTAATTTTGTGGAAACAATTTAGTATTTTTTTTGTGTTTAGCTGTTGAGTAATACCTTACCTATCTGCTCGACAACTTATAGCAACACGTTGGGCGCCACCTTTAAAAATTGGCGACGACTATTTGATTTGCTATTTTCAAAATACCTACTCTAAATAAGTTTTGACCCTACGGTACGACCACTAATGATTTCACTTATTCGTTGCCCAACAGGATTTCTAGATGAAATGGAATTCCGTCTTCTAGTGAACGCGATACAGGAGAAAGTTCAGATGTGCCGACATAAAGGAAGCCTCGTGGCTCCGTCATCACCTGAGGTAAATCAGGACATCTTTATATTTCACTAGCTTTTCATCATCCAGGCGACCGAAAGCTCGCGTGGAATTCGATATAAGAATGTAGTTATTAATTAAATAAAGCATTTGTTCATCTGGGATAATGTAGGATTCTAATGGTGAAACATTTTTTTTAAATCGATCCAATAGTTTCGGAGCCTATTCAATCCAAACGACCAATCAAATCATTCCTCTTTATAATATTGTAGTGTACTGTATTAGTGCACGACCATATTGTTATGAAATGCCATTTTGGTGACAGTTGTTTGCGGGATCAAATCTCGCATCTAAACAGGCATATACATTATTTATTTATTAAAACTGCACAACTAAACTTTGTACAAAAGGTGGACTTAACGGTGTAAGACATTCTCTACCAGTCATACCCTTGTCTGTGCCTTTGTCGTCAATAAAGCACTACCGAATATGTTGTCTTTCACCATTGCATAAGCTGACGCTAATTTTGCGGCTTGCATATACTATTTTCGTATAGCTATTGTAAACTAGGTGACTTAGGGTGATACTTGTCCCCATTTATTTTAGACTCAACTTCGGGCAGTATCCTGGCTGCAAGGTCACGAGAGAGTGGCGGATTTCTTCTTGGAAAACTCGGAGATTCTCAACTACAACTTCAACGATATTCTTATATCTAGAGGTATACCAATATACTTATTAGTGCTGTTTTATAGCTTGGATTCGACCTGAGAAAAGTTTAAAGAGTATAACTTGCCATTTACGTTACTTTTCGACTTCTCGAGACGTTTAACTCTCATGTATGTTTGATCGAATCCACTCTTAATGGATTGTGATTTAAGCTTGGTGTGGGTCAAAACTATGGGCTTCAAATTGCAGATAGACTTGTAGGTTTAATGGAATCCAAATAAAAACGGAGGCTTAATTGTAAATCGATCCATTTAACTTTAAACTGTTCAATGCTGGAACCCAGAACCTCAGAAGACTTTAAGCGTCATATCGCCCAGTGGTCAGCAATTTCGTAGGCTGTCATGGACGTGAAGGATGTACCGGTGGCACTCTTGTCACCTAGATAGGGAAGGGATACCGCAGGTTTTTGGTGGGTAGTCCCCACTCCAGACTCTCCCCGGAGAGCAGCTCTCTCTCTCTCTTTTCAGCACGCTGGGAGTCCCACACTTGGTTGAGGTCTCGGTTTAAAAAAAGTGATTAGCAATTTGTTCGGCACAATTATGCAATCAGTCATATTTGCCCCGTTTTCAGGAGACGAACCCAAAGGCCTATATATTCTCGTCTCTGGGCTGCTAGAAGCAACATACGAGCCTCCAGAAGGTGACATGGACGAAGCCATACCTAACTATGAGTTTTTGACTGACCTGAAGTTTGGAGACCCTAGTCAGGACTACATTGTTTCGGGTAATGCGGTGGGAGTGCTTGGGGTGAGCTAGTTTAGTTATCTAGAAACATAAGTACCATTTTTGGGGATATTATTGTCATCCCATGCTGCTTGATATTTAATAACTACCTTCCTGGATAACTAACGCTTTAGTAAAAATATGAATTTGTATGTCATCAATTCATCATTTTGGAGTCTTGGTTAATAAGTTAACTATTAACCAAGAGGTCGCGGGTTCGATCCCCGCACTGTACAAACATTTGAGTTCATGAACATGTCTGTTGTATTCTAGTCTGGTGTTATTATGTATGTATTTAAGTTTTTTTTAATACCACTGTTGATTCTGATAACTGTAACATAAGTGCTTAAGTCATTGGTCTGACTCTGTGGTAAGTAGTTACCACAGAGTAAGACCAATGTATGTGACAATTAGCCCCAATTATATTCAACTACTGCGGCGGCGGTTACTAGTGAGCCTACAATCTCTACAAGGTCTTCAGTCCAGTTTTCTGTAGACGCCTGCGCCTGTAAAATTTAGAACTTTACTGCCCCAACGGCTATCCATCCTTTGCTCTACGTGCCGTACTCATTGCCACTTCACCTTTCTTCATGCTTTCTTTCTAAATGCTAATACTAGTGAAAAGCGCACGCCCAATAAAGAGCAGGCCTGAAGTGCAATATGAGTGCTAGCTTATTCCTCTTGATTCTGTGTTTTGGGTTCTGTGTTTTTCTGTGAACCGGTAATGATCTTGTTATGAGGTCCTGACGACTCGTCCCTATAACTACACGGTGCGCTGCGATTCTGCCGTGCAAGCGTACTACATCACCATGTCCGTCATCAAGGAGGCCTGCAATCTAGCGCCGCATCCTATTATGGGGTATGAAATACTAACATTACTTTATATCCTTGGCAACATATATTTTTCGATGCCGTCGGGCTTTGGGACCTATAGCATTAAACTCCAGAATTCTGTAAGCCTCCGAATCTAGGCCCTATACCAGCTTCCATAGAATTACGGTCTCTAATCTGCTATCAACACTTTCACCATCTTTCAAACCGTATTTTATGGACAGTTCCGGATCTAGAACTTAATATCTTCCTTTCAGTAGGGTGAGCACGAACTTTTTCGTAACGTATTCTTATAGTCCAAATGTCAGAAACTGACAATTTCCCCATACAAATTGACAAGTTCACGATAGGTAAACGCTACGATTACGTTACAATAGTTGTTCGTGCTCACCCCTCTGTAGGAGTCATTACAAAGTAGGAGTTTATAAGTACGGGTATATAATTTTCTTCAGTCTTGAAGCGGCCATGTGGCGGGAGATAGGCATAAAGCTATCGATGATGGTGTTGCCCACCGTTCCTGCTTACCACGGCTGGTCAGTTGAGAAGCTGAGCATGCGGCTGGAGCATTCGTTTATGCCTTGCTTGAAGGCGTTCAAGGTATGAAGATTAAATACAACATAAAAATGTTTTTAAAAGAAAACTTAAAAAGTATTTTCTATCTAACTTGACTTAGTTTTTAAGATTTGATTTAATATGTTAGAGACTCGTGATCCCACAGACAAACAATGTAAATAGTTTTGTGGGACTATTGTAATTTTAGTTTAAAACGTTGTTTGTTTAATAAATAAATAAATAATAATAATAATTGATTAATAACAAATCTTCTCACAGTAACATACATTTAGTTTCAATAGAGTCAGATGATAACTACACATCACTAAATTAAAAACACGAGACCTCAATTTTAATACTTAACAACAGCACGAGAATGCGAAACTTGCAACTTGGCGAAGAAAAGAGAAACATAACTATACGGCAGACACCTCCACGACATAGAACAATCATTCAAACTAGGAGCGCTTTTTCCAGAGACAGAAGGCTTTATGGTCACAATTTAGAACTAAGTTATAAATACGCCACCTCACAACCGATAAATGCCGGAAATGCAATAGACAATCTAAAACAATACAACATATTACTAGCGCTTGCCCTACCCTCGGTCAAACTGACTACACGTTCCGACACAATCAAATCTGCAACATACTCGTAGTTCACAAAAAACTTGCTCTCAAAAACGCAATCATATCTGGAAAACCTATATAAAGTTTGACGGAAGTATAACGAATTCTAAACACATTCTTCGACTATTGGAAAGTTACAACTCGTCGCTTTCTCAATCAATTATTTTTCATTACATTCTAAGACATTTAATATATTAATTGTAATTTGTATGTAATACATACGTAAACAGATTTATTACTAATGCTACAGACGGCTTAACTACCGTCAAATGCTTCATTTCTTCCGTCGTTTGGGTAACAGTATTGATTTATTTAAGCCTTATTGCACAACAAAACTTTGTACAAAAGGTGGACTTAACGCCGTAGGGCATTCATATTTCCTTGTCATCATACATAATACATACGTAACACCGTCAACTTCCCGACTCCGAGCTGTTTCTGAGAAATTCATGAAGAGAATCTCATAAACAATTTTGAGTTCGACCTGGGATTACAACCCAGGACCTCTTGGATGTAAGGCAGAGGGTTTCAATTCAATTCAATTCATTTATTCAGAGCAAAATACATATTGCGTTGAACATTTCATTAAACTTAGTTTATACACAAACTACGAACTTCGCCTTTACACAGTATTGTAGGTTTACTTACAGGCTTGTTAAGTACTTTTGGTAAATTTTACAGGTGTTTGTGGTTAATGAGCTGATGGAAGATATAGTGCTGATTGATGGTATCTGCCAGGATATGGCTACTCGAGAAGTCTTCCAACCACCTTGCTACATACCCAGGTAAGTGGAACATCGTGGGCCCATACACAAATAATAATAATAGTCCTCCTGGCCGATTTCGACCACGGCGGCCAATCTCAACAGAGATCAGCCAACTACGCAGGAGGTATTAGGTATAGTGCACAAGTGTGAGCGCAATACACAGGTGCACTTACTCTCAAAGTCCTTCCATCACTCTCAAAGTTCGGTGCAAATAATTTCATACTCGATGACTAATTTTCCTATCGACCTCGTTTTTAAAATGGATGGAAATGATGACACAAAGAAGTCACATCGTTTCTTTTTGGCATTGCACATACTTTGTGCGCCAATAAAAAAAAAGAGACATCGTGACTTAGCGATCACAAATGACATTTCCATACTTGACACAAATGCAGATCAGAAAAGTAATGATTAAAAAACTGATCGCACTTTTATCGTAAGCAACAAACGCGACAAAGGGACAAGACGCGACTGACATTGACACAAAGCGTTTGTAGTTTTTTTATTTTTATTATTATTATTATGGTTTCGCACTTAACATCATTCTCCCTCTAAGAGGTAAAGAAGATGTCGACGATGTAGCGAGCTTACCCAGAAGGTGCCTATTGAATTTCGCTTTGAATGAACTCAAGTTATAAGAAAGAGGGAACACCGTCGGCGGAAGTGCATTCCATTCCTTGGCTGTGCGCATTATGAAGGATGAAGCGAAGCGCTTAGTGCGTATAGTTGGTATATCAACCAAGTATGGATGGTAACCCGCCGTACGTCTGGTGGTCCTCTGGTAAAATGGACTTGGTGAAATGAGCATATGGAGCTCATGAGCACACTCCCCGAAGTAGAGTCTGTAGAAAACTCTGTCCAAGTATTGATCGCGTCGCGTTGGATCGCTATAATATAGCTTCTTCATACTAGAATAGCTTTAATGTACTTGATTAGCCACAGCATGTATAGAGTAGTCAACTAATCCACATTAAGATAATATTTTTGCAGTAAAAAAAAATCAATTGTCTGCGGCGGGGATCGTACCCACGTCAATAGGAATCTAGCCCGTGTGCCTACACCACTCAGCCACCCACACATTCCAAACTGTGATGAAGTGAAAGCGGCCTACCTACGCGTTAGGAAAGCAGTAACAAATTTTAACAGGCCATGCCAATTTCTGGGTGGCCGAGTGGTATAGGTACATTGGCAAGATTCCCATGGACGCGGGTTCGATCACCGCCTCAGAAAGTTGATTTTTTCCACTGCAAAAATATTACCTATAGTTCTCAACGTGAACGCTTATCACGAAAAATCATAAATCCACATCATCATCAGAACTGCCCACCGCCTGATCTTCCCGAAGTCGTCTCAGCTGCTCGTGTCTAACTCCTGCCCGGAGACGAAGCTGCTCGTCATCCCGTCCAAGGACACTGATGAACTGGACATCATGGAGGACGAATTGGACGACTTGCAGTGCGAACTGGTACTGTTTCAAAGCTGAAAAAGAATTATTTTGCTTTAAATTTCCACTCAACGACGCCAGCGCAGGAACCCAAATACATCAACATACAACTGTAACTACTTAAAAAAACTAGAGCTGGAAGTCATAGGACTTAAAATACAACTCACAATGTGACACAGAAGATGCACCCGGAAATATAACACTGACACCAACAAAACACTTGACGCGTTTCGCAACTACACGTGGCATTCTCAGGAGATGTTGTCGCTTCGACAGATTACGAGTTACTGAAACTATTGACTGGTACTGTTTCTACTGCTAACGGCGCGTTCACATATAACGTCCGTTTTACAGGATCCGTTTTAACGGATCCGTCGCTACTAGTGTTAAGTGTACTAAAGAGATAGTGTTTACATAGCACATCACAGAACTGATTCGATCCAGTCAGTATACTGAATCCGATATACTGGAAGGTATGTGTGAACTTGCTCATACCACTGCATATGCTAACAACAAGCACTTTTAACTGACTATTAAAACCGACGTTATATGTGAACGCACCCTCACTTACACTTTTTTATCTGTTTTTTTGCTCTCGAAGCGTTCGTATATAGGGCCGAAAAGATAAGAGGACATATTCAAGCCTTGAATGTAAACGATATTGAATCTCGAATTCGCCTATCTATTTTTGTTAAATATTGGTAACAATTGTTGGTGTAATAATGTAAGTAAATTTCAACAAAGTCCTTATTTTTATATCTTAGTTGAAACTTTTTCTATATTTTCTTTAAACTGAATCTATTCAATAATATTCTTATTGGTATTATTTTTACCTATATTGAACTCCCTTATAAATATCTTAATTCAACTAAGATATTCAAGATCAAAATTTTAAGGTCACCGAAATGTAATTGCATTTCGGTTCATATCACTGAAATGAAATTTTATTTCGGTGCAACATCACCGTAATGATATTCTCGTCGAAATAAAATTCACTAAAATTATAAAACTATTTTGAGCACGTACCTTTTTAGTTTTTGGCACCAGTCGATAAACTCAATAGATTAAACCATAAAATGGCTATGATCTACCACTAGAACTATTCAAGATTCTTAAAAAAAATCCAGGAACCGTTTAAAAGCAAAAGCTTTAGTTATATGAGGACAAGTTTACTAAATAATGGATTTGCCTCCCCCCACCGAAATGATAACTTTTGGACTTTATCATTTTATATTCTTAATTAGTAAAAATGTTTGACTCAATGTAAGATGAAAATGCCTTCTATCTTAAAAAAATATTAGGACCGTAAAGTAATATCCCACACAACCGATTTCACTCGGGCCGCGGAAAATTTGCGTTTCGGATTATCATTCATCCAAAATAACGTGTAAATTTAATTAGGTTCTCCAGGAACTTCATATCAAAAGCTTCAGTAGTTATGGTAAAATCTGTGTTTAAAAATCACTTTTTACTTTTATGAATCCAGAGACTTGGGCATTACCTCGTTAATCCAACGTAATATCCGAGGTCCTACTCCATAACGTTTCGTCCGAAATATCGGGTCTAGCCAGCACGTTTGCTCGCATGTTCATGTCAGTAAGAGTGATAGGGATTGTTACCCATCCCTGAAATTCCGAAACAACGGCTGATGCTGACCACGCACCATACTTCGTACTCGTATCGTCCAATTACATTTACATTCGCAATTGTCATGCGAATAGGTAATACGATCAATTCTGACTAATCCAATTGGTTGTGTACGAGCTAGCACGTACAATCGTTGCGTCAGCATTTTCCCGGAAGCGCATTATTTCATAATTCCGCTTCACATTGCCATTTTTCACACTTGTTCGTAATTTCATCAGTTCGTGTATAGCTATCATTCGCATCGCGCGATCTCATATCTTTCTATCATTTTAGTCGTAAGAGACTTTCTATCAATATAACTATCAGTTTATCAATATCAAGGACTTTCAGTCCGTTCTACTATCATTCTATCAGCAAAGAGTACAAAACCGAACAGGTTGCGTCATGCCAACCAAATGGGGCTATAGGGAGTATGGTAAGCGGTCAGCATTAGACAGTAGGTCTCCTGATCCATACTAATAATCTTGTCATCCTTCAGGTGTCCAACGTGTCATCGCGTTGTCTATACCACAAGGTGGTCCGCAAGTTGTCAACCGACTCGCGCAGCGCGGTGGCGCGGCGCGGGCGCAAGCGGCGGCGCGGGGGTGCCCGGCGCGTCAACTACCGCGAGAGCGTGTGGGGGAAGAACATCGCGTGTGAGGGAAATAATAATAGTCCTCCTGGCAGATTTCGACCACGGCGGCCAATCTCAATAGAAATCAGCCAACTACGCAAGAGATATTACAGTGCACAAGTGTGAGCGCAATACACAGGTGCACTCACTGTTCCATCACTCTCAAAGTTCGGAATAACAGTAACAATAGCTATCAAATGGCCATCTAAGTATTCAATAGACTTATAGAGAAACACTGAAATACTGGCACATTGAGTAATGCTTCAATTCTGTTGAAGAATAGTTCAATACATACGAGGGCCACACCGAAAAGATCGGGAATAGAATACTCAGGAATAAATTAGAATAAATCCTCTTTGTTATATGAAACGTAATGTTATTCTTAACACAATACCATTTTTGAAATTTAAAAAAGTAAAAAACAAAAGAGTAGTTGTCATTTGAATTTGATAAGTCGGTAAGGAAAATGGAGCTTACGCGGGAACATTTTCGTGCGATAATTTTTCACAACTTTCGTCGAGGTTTATCTCAAGAACAATGTCTTGCCGAGTTTGTTTCTATTTATAAACTTGAAGCACCTAGTAAAACGACTATATATCGTTGGTATTCTGAGTTTCGTCGTGGACGTTCCTCTCTCACCACAGTTCCTTCTACTAGTCGGCCAAAAACAGCAGTAACACAAGAAAACATCGATGCTGTTCGTCAACTAATAATGGAAGATAGACATGTGACATACGAGCAGATTCGCGCTTCTATCAGCATTGGTATGACAGCCATTCAAAACATTTTGCACGAAGAACTGGGTGTCAAAAAGTTAGTTTCCCGTTGGGTGCCCCATCGTTTGACCGAGGAACAGACGTCGCCGGCTCGTGTTAATTGGTGTCGGTCTGCTCTACGACGGTTCAACGAAGGGAGCTCAAATGCAGTGTACAACATCGTTTCTGGTGACGAATCATGGATTTATTCATATGAGCCAGAAAGGAAACACCAATCGGCTGTTTGGGTCTTCGAAGGTGAGGTCAAGCCGACTAAAGTTGTTCGCTCGCGTAGCGTATCAAAAAAAAATGTTCGCCACTTTTGCATCTAAAACTGGGCACGTGGCAACGATTCCTTTACAGGAACAAAGAACGGTTACTGCAGATCGGTACACAACAGTTTGTTTGCCGGAAGTCATTAACGAACTACGTAAAAATAATCCGAACCGTCGCATAATCCTTCACCACGATAATGCGAGCTCACATACCGCTGGCAAAACGATTGCGTTATTAAATCAGGAAAATGTGGAGTTGATGGACTATCCTCCGTACAGTCCTGACCTAAGCCCCAATGATTATTTTACATTCCCAAGAATCAAAGATATGTTACGTGGTCGACGGTTTCAAGGCTCAGAAGAGACAGTCGAAGCTTATAAATCGGCCGTTTCGACTATGTCCACTTCAGATTGGAATTACTGTTATAACAATTGGTTCGATCGAATGCAAAAATGCATAGATTGTCAGGGAGAATACTTTGAAAAACAATAAAAATAAAACTTATTGTATTATCTTTGTACTTTTTTCTATTCCCGATCTTTTCGGTGTGGCCCTCGTATTGTAATAATAAATAATGATAATACTATATTATTGATATGACATTATTTAACTACTCTGGATTTAATTGATTCGAATGTTATACTGACATTTAACTATATATATTTTGCATGCCAGTGTCTGGTTAATTGTGAGGGACTTTTATTATTATTGACATTTGTTTGTGTACCACTATTTATGCAACATAAAGAAATTTGAATTGAATTAGGATATTTTTTTGTCGACAGCAACCGCACCTACCGGAATCGGAAACGAAATGAGCGAGAGGGAGCTAACGTCGAAATATTACAAGCCGAGCCTGGTTGATATGGTGAGTGAGATGAATAAATAAATAATAAATGGAGAAAACATCAACCTTGAGTGCCTCGTTGGTGTAGTGGCAAAGTTTCTCTTACATCCGAGAGGTCCTGGGTTCAAATCCCAGGTCGAGCTAAAATTGTTTCTGAGATTTTCTGTCATGAATTTCTCAAAAACAGCTTGGAGTCGGAAAGTTGGCGGTGTTACACCCCCGTGCCGGAAAGCATGTTAAACCGTTGGTCCTGTGCCTGATCTCTCTCCGGTCATGTCGGTTTTCCGTCTCACCGAACTTTGAGAGTGATGGAACAGTGAGTGCACCTGTGTATTGCGCTCACACTTGTGCACTATAATATCTCCTGCGTAGTTGGCTGATCTCTGTTGAGATTGGCCGCCGTGGTCGAAATCGGCCAGGAGGACTATTATTACCTTGCTGTGATCCCAAAGAAAGTAGCCTAAGCACTTGTGTTATGGAAATCTTAAACAACATAGGTACGCATGGCTACACTTCAAGCCAATCTTATCTATTATCTACTGCGGTATTTTATGCTTATGTATTAAGGGTGATTTTGAAACGAAAATGAGTAGCTTGATGAGGAGCCATGTGTACCAGAAACATCCAGACCCGTTTTCTACATTGCCTCTGTCAGTCTGATGGATCGGGGATCGAACCCGGAACGTCCAGTTCAGAGATGGCGGCACCTTGAAACCGAGACTCTCGCCACTACCCTACGTAGGTCTTCAAGGGTTTCAGGGCTGATTACATCTGTATGAAACCCTGGTAAGCCCCGCCTTTTATATAATTCGGCAAAAATCCTGCTAACAATTGTTAATAAAGGAATCACTACTTTCAGCAACCTGAAAAGTTGGAACCAGTTCAATCAAGACATCGAAGTAAGTACATAAATAATAAACGTTAGGTTAAAATAAAATGTAAAAATAAATCGCGAGATAATCCGTTAAAAAGTGCATCGTATCAATGTCTTCTTTTCGCGTAGATAAACCGAAGAAACGAATACATAAATTATTTTTTGTTTAGCGAAAAGTTGATGGAATCAGGCGTTACTTTGCGGAAATCCATGACTAAAGCTGAAAAAGATGATTATTTTGCTTTAAATTTCCACTAGACGACGCCAGCGCAGGACCCAAAATCCATCCAACTGTAATCACCTGAAAAAAGTAGAGCTGGAAGTCGCAGGACTTACAATACCTACAAATCACAACGTGACACAGAAGATGCACTCGGAATCACAACACTGACACCAACAAAACACTCGACGCGTTTCGCCACTACACGTGGCATCCTCAGGAGATGTTGTCGCTTCGACAGACTACGAGCGACTGAACCTACGGACCTGCCGCACCGGTCTTTTATACTTTCTCGCACTAATGAAATGACGTAATCGTAGTAACGGAAATTTGTCATTACGAATTAGCAATGTTTTGAACAGCGTTGGATGGTTGCTGTTGGTCGTTCCTAATATGTCGTTGATTCGAAAACATATTTAAAAGTGGAGAAACGGTATAACTGACCTGCTCGTTCAACAATGTAAGCGAATCGTCTTTATTATGTTTTATTATTTCTAATTGTTCTAAAACAGACAGTTTTAAACCCTTTTGGCATGTGTGCAACACTGAAAACGTATGATTATCCGGAATGCTATGTCCTGAATCTATTAAGTGTTTTGCGAAGTGCGATTTTTCTGGATGGTTGTTTCTATACGCAGATAAATGTTCTTTATAACGTGTAATGAAACTGCGGCCGGTCTGTCCAATGTAGGTAGCATTACATTCATGACAATTTAACCTGTAAACACCTGATTTTTGACATTTTTCGATCTTATCTTTTCCGTTACACAGGATACTTAACGAGTTATTAGTGTTAAAAGCTGTACGTATGTTATGGTGTTTTAATAATTTTGAAGTACGCTCTGAAATTGTTCCTAAATAAATCAAACTAGAATTATATTTATTCACTGTTTTTTCATGAACAGGGTACAATAATCTTGTAACAATTTTGTTGAGCTTCTTTTGAATTAAGTTGTCAATAATGGACTTTCTGTAACCGTTTGTAATGGCGATATGATATAAAATGTTAAGTTCTTTCTTGTAATGTTCTTCACTGAGTGGTATACTGAAAAGTCTATGAATATATGAATTGAATGCTGCCATCTTATGTTGCCATGGATGGCAGGATGTCGCATGAATAACAGTATCCGTGTGTGTCCGTTTTCCGTAAATTTGGAAAACATGTTTGTTTTGCACTCTTTGTATTGTTAGATCTAAGAAATTAGAAATGGAAGAACAAAATACGATTAATTTACACACACGGATACTGTTATTCATGCGACATCCTGCCATCCATGGCAACATAAGATGGCAGCATTCAATTCATATATTCATAGACTTTTCAGTATACCACTCAGTGAAGAACATTACAAGAAAGAACTTAACATTTTATATCATATCGCCATTACAAACGGTTACAGAAAGTCCATTATTGACAACTTAATTCAAAAGAAGCTCAACAAAATTGTTACATGATTATTGTACCCTGTTCATGAAAAAACAGTGAATAAATATAATTCTAGTTTGATTTATTTAGGACCAATTTCAGAGCGTACTTCAAAATTATTAAAACACCATAACATACGTACAGCTTTTAACACTAATAACTCGTTAAGTATCCTGTGTAACGGAAAAGATAAGATCGAAAAATGTCAAAAATCAGGTGTTTACAGGTTAAATTGTCATGAATGTAATGCTACCTACATTGGACAGACCGGCCGCAGTTTCATTACACGTTATAAAGAACATTTATCTGCGTATAGAAACAACCATCCAGAAAAATCGCACTTCGCAAAACACTTAATAGATTCAGGACATAGCATTCCGGATAATCATACGTTTTCAGTGTTGCACACATGCCAAAAGGGTTTAAAACTGTCTGTTTTAGAACAATTAGAAATAATAAAACATAATAAAGACGATTCGCTTACATTGTTGAACGAGCAGGTCAGTTATACCGTTTCTCCACTTTTAAATATGTTTTCGAATCAACGACATATTAGGAACGACCAACAGCAACCATCCAACGCTGTTCAAAACATTGCTAATTCGTAATGACAAATTTCCGTTACTACGATTACGTCATTTCATTAGTGCGAGAAAGTATAAAAGACCGGTGCGGCAGGTCCGTAGGTTCAGTCGCTCGTAGTCTGTCGAAGCGACAACATCTCCTGAGGATGCCACGTGTAGTGGCGAAACGCGTCGAGTGTTTTGTTGGTGTCAGTGTTGTGATTCCGAGTGCATCTTCTGTGTCACGTTGTGATTTGTAGGTATTGTAAGTCCTGCGACTTCCAGCTCTACTTTTTTCAGGTGATTACAGTTGGATGGATTTTGGGTCCTGCGCTGGCGTCGTCTAGTGGAAATTTAAAGCAAAATAATCATCTTTTTCAGCTTTAGCGAAAAGTTGACTATACCGTTGGTTTTGATCGTATTGTTTCGAATGAAAAAATACTAAAGATAAGATTTGCAACATGACAAGTACCATGGAGCGCTTTCGCTCGCACGTTCAACCTTGTAAGAAATGTCGTTATTCAATCCATGTCGGGATGGCTTCATTCAGAACTACGGACAGCGGCTTAGAGAGAAGGGCTCCTGGGGCCGTACTCCCTTACGTTTCGTTCGTATTTGTGGGTGTAGTCGGCGCGTTCGCTCGCACGTCTACCTTGTAAGAAGGACGTGGATGGCTTCATTCAGAACTACGGACAGCGGCTAGAGAGAAGGGCTCCTGGGGCCGTACTCCCTTACGTTTCGTTCGTATTTGTGGGTGTAGTCGGCGCGTTCGCTCGCACGTTCAACCTTGTAACAGTGACAGGGATGGCAACATCCGACACTACGAAGAGTTCCTTTAGAGTGGGGGTCAGTTCGATCCTTTTACAACCAACGGGTGGGAACCCGCACTACAACATAGGAATGGTGCAGGGAGGTTCTACCTACGCTGCATTTGTAGGTACGTCGCGTCTTAAATGAAGGACTTTCTATTACTTGTAATTATGATTGCAGGTGAGATGAGAATCGCGGAGAATCCTTCAGGGACGCAGGAGGAAGAGGTAAGGTCGTAAGTTGCTACAACTTCATAGATAACAGAAAAGCCCTTGCAGAAGGAATTGTAGGGTTCCGTACCCAAACGGTGAAAAACGAAACCTTAATACTGAGACTTGACAGTTCGTCTGTCTGTCACCAGGGTGTATCTCATGAACCGTTGAATTTATTAACAGATTTTTCTACACACTTGCTCATAAAGTGGTTGTAATTTCACTGCAATTAGACTAATAATGACACCTATAATCAAATATTCTTTTAAAAAAAAAAGATGGTATCAAGTTGACTCACGGAAAAATCGTTTAACTTTTTTGAAAATACTAATTTATCTCAGCCGGGACTCGATCAATGATGGCTGATGATGATGTTGTGGTTAGGAATCCCTCCTGCACGATGACTCGTATTTGACCATTTTTTACATCGCATTCACGTCGCCGAATGAAAAATCTATAGATGCGATTGGGTCTGCTTAATCAAGCATTTCAACCAGAAATGTAATTATTAATTACTAGCGACCCGCCCCGGCTTCGCACGGGTGCGATATTAAAAAAAATCAATATGTTTAGTTATCAAAATAGGATGCACCACATCACTTTTTGATAGTCAATATTTACATAGTCTTTACCTGCCTCATATACCTATATGTATATGTATGCCTTCTTTTCATATATAGATATTTGGCAAAAAAATTGAATATCTATTTATTTAAACAATAATCTAAAAAAATCTAACAATAATCTTAAATGCGTTATAAAATAATTAATATATTACAGAATATCTTTATATATAAATGTTTACAGCCTTCTTGTCGTTGCACAATACGAAAATATTCAAAGAAATTATGTGCTGAAAAAGGCCATATAAATCTATGTTAAATCAACAATCTATTTATGGTATTTTATTAAATAAGGAATAATGCTGTAGTGCTTAAAATCGCTTCGAAAATTAGCTATTATTTGCCGTAAAAAGTAAATGATAAAAAATGGTTTTGTGGGATATTGATAAGAGATAGACATTCACCATCGCGGACTTTTCTGTAGACCTTTTCAAGGTGTACAATACTTAGTACATTATTTTTATAAATCCTGTAAGGTTAAGCCTGCGTACACAATGTAAGCGGCAAGAAATGTAAGTAATTTACGACACCACATTAGAAACCCTGAAAATAACAGTTTTTCTCCATTATTTAATAGATGTTATTATACATAAAAACCTTCCTCTTGAATCACTCTACCTATTACAAAAAAGCGCATCAAAATCCGTTGCGTAATTTTAAAGATTTAAGCATACAGACAAACAAACAGACATAAAAGCGACTTTGTTTTATACTATGTAGTGATGACCGACTCAAATATTTCTGATCGACCAAGAAAAGAGAAAGAGGCTCTTCAAAACTATCAATGTTTGTGTACAAATACATCAACGGTGGAAATCTTTTTCAGATCTACAACACAATGCTTAGCAAGCTCAAGAGAGGATCTCTTGAAAAGCGATAAATACCTATAATGAGAAGAGAACAAAAAACAGAGTAATTCAAGAATGCTATTTGATTAATTGATAATAATAACATTGCCTTGCTTATCAGCAAAAAACTGCATCATTAAGTGTTCCATGTTGCTATTAATTTTATCAAAGGTCAGACTTATACTTGTAAACTAATTTAATTGGGAAAAAATTAAACAAGAAGGATACCTACTTATTTAGTTATGTTAAATAGCATGCATTTTTGATACTAATAATACATGATCAATGTGAGTAATCATTACTGTTTCTAATGTATTTTTTACACTCTTCCTGTAATGACGTTACCTAATATTTTACCTATTTATGTTTTCGAATAATATTATTGCTTTTGCTTATTTACGAGTATTACATAAACTTATATTAAAATCAATTTGAATCAAACAAGCTTTTGTTCTCATAAACAAACCTATAATTTTAATGAAGTGCTTTTGTATTGATGTATGTGATAAAAAAACAAATATTTTTTAAAAGTTTATTTAAAGTAAAGAAAATACAAAAGTAGTCAGTAATGATAACGTTGTTTCACATCTTTACATCACATCGAAATAAACTTTTTTAAAAAAATTATAATTATCAGTACTTTTAATTCAAAGCTTTAAAGAGGAATGTTAACAAAATGCAACATTGATAAAATAATAGAACCAAATGGGTCCTATTCTAGCACCAAATAAATATTTAAGCAATGCATAAATACAATTACATAAATTCTGAAAGCTCTTATATATAACATAGACACTAATTCTCTAGTAATCCACTTTATTTTATATTTATCTGACTGTTATATTATTTTTGCTTCAGTGGATTTTGTGTGAAATATTAAATAAAAATATAAACACTTATTACTGCTCCCTATACTTAGAATAAGTTTACTAAATCGTATTAAGTTATCTCTAAGAAATAACAAAATATTAGATTTTTTTAAAAATAATTTATAATTTTGGAAGGACATAAAATATTGTCTTTACACTTGCAACAGAGAAAATATAATAAAATACGTTTTTTTGAAAATATAGCAGAATAATCCTAAAAGCACACGATTAAATCATAAATGACTTATAAATATTTTAACTCTAACACATAATATGTTAACTGATATTAAAAAGGAGGAACTACTTTTAAACTCCTTTGCAAGTTTTTATATTGAGCTTTTCAAGTTTTCTAATTTTTTTTTTATCAGCTAGGAGTTTGTAGAAGACCGCCAAGAGCAGCAGTCAACAGATCAAAAATGTATTACGGATAAGGTTGCTATAGCAAGAATACAGTTTATTTCAAACTTAAAATAAATAAATTCGGAACTTATTTATAATACGGTTTCTCTCAATATACCAATCTAATCACTAGGGTATGTTTCGTAGTTTACATAAGGTTTTATTTGTTAAGCTAATAATTTCTTAGTTGGTCATAATTAATCATCCTAACTATAATATTTCAACATACTACCGTTGATGAATTCTTAGATACTCGCTAAGTATGTAAAGTAAGTTGTGATTGTGAGTTACACAGGTGAGTTTGTTTATCATTTCTAGTTTTAAATGTTTGAGCAGGTGCTGTATGAGCAATATATTTAGGTTGATCAAAGTCAATGAACTGTATCAAATAGATAAGATTCATTTTGATAAGCAGAGTAATTGTAAAGAAAAATGCAAGTTACATTTGCAGTTTAAAACATGAGGATGAAGTAATTATATCAAAAATGGTTTTGAAATGAGAGCAAGCATATGCAACAGCTCATCAAGTTAAACTCTGTAACACCTTATGCACTTTCAATACAGACAATTTTTCGATGAAAATGGGCAGTCTGATACAGAGCTCTTGTTTGTTCATAGTTTATTTCCTGCCTAGTTTTAGTACTTTAAATTTATTTTTGAACACAAAGTTGACTCTATTGTTACGGTGTATTTTACCCACAAATTTTAACCTTATGTAAACTTTTAAGATGGTGATATGCCTATTCTTTCATCTACTTCCGAGGTTGCTGGATGTTAGGTTGTGGTCTGAAGTTGATATGCGTTGGTGGCTTTGGACTGTGAGCCACCTGGGCAGCCTCCGGAGTAAAGTCTGCGTTTCCCTTGTTCGGGGCTCCAGCGATTGAGACCGGGTTTGATGGCACTGGGGAAGGTCCAGCCAGTCCTGTGAAGTCTTCATAGGGAACATCCTTTACATCTTTTGGGTGTGGTGTTTTATGCTGAGTAATCCTCATTCCACCAGCTTTGACTATAACATAAAAATAAAATAAAAATTAGAGGGACAAACATTTTCAAAGAATGCTATGGTTTGAAAAGTGAGGTTGTCTGTTGTTTCTTAATTACCTAGTGAAGACTGGATTATGCATTTCGTCGGGGATAGTGCAAATCCGCGTAACTAACATTGGATAATACCGCGTATCTGACACTTGTAGCTTATTTTAGATTTCGCGGGTATTCGATGTGAGGTCTCGATTGGCAGCCCTCACGCTGACGCGACTTTCGTTCAACCAATACAAAGCGAGAATTCGCCCAAAAACCAATACTGCGTATCTACAGCCGGCAATTGGGATGATGACACCTATCTTAAATATTGTCAAGAACATGGTGTTTAAAAAACATAGCCCCTATGAAGTTAATACAACCAATATATTTCAAAAAAGCTGTAGAAACCAATTTTTAAACACACAAAACGCAATAAATATTCGGTCAATTGACTCCGATTTCTGACACATGACCGTGACGTCACAATCATTTATTACCATACGAAATCTATGGAGGCAGACCGTTTTGAGAGATAATAAAAAGTATGTCAACGATTGGTGGTGTCGTCTAGCCAATTGACGATACCGCGTATGTGATCATCAGGTGACATTAAGAGCGTATTTCGTGGTTTGTTTTTGTTATTAAACTGAGTAATTTCGACAAGAATATTATTGACAACATCAGGTAAGTGTTGATAAGGTATTTTTTGTATAATGTGTCAGTATTACGCATCATTTAAATAAATTTCAACTTAATTTACTCATCCTATCCTATTTTTTTTGCATAAACTAACTTTATTATAAAGTGAACGTGCGAAACGGATGTGCATTAAATTAAATGTATTTTCTTTTCTAGGATCAAAATGGCGAATAAGTCATAATAACATAAAATAATAGATAAAAAACTAAAAAAACACGCTTTTATTGCTATAAAAAAGAGAAAATAATTTCTGAGTACTCGGAATTTATATTACAGTAGAGTAAAAAGCGTGGGGTGCACTTTATGACGTTTTCATACTTCTATTTTTATAGTTGCCAATAATAGGATGATTTTCACATACAACTATACCAAGCACACCACGCTTTTTTCTTTACTGTAATATAAATTCCATGTACTCAGAAATTATTTTCTCTTTTTTAGTTAGCAATAAAAGAGTGTTTTTTAGTTTTATAAACTATTACCTACTTTTATTTTTTTAGTTAATAAGGATAATGGAAAACTCTTATCAAATTATTGCATTGTCATCGGTACTTAATACGTGTGCAAAGTTTCAAATTGGAAGTTGGTGAAAATTGAGCTCAAAAATTCCGTTACGATCTAATAAAAGCGTGTTAAAAAACGAAACATTACCCGATCTAAAGAACAAGCGCGAAAAGTTATTGGTAAATAAAAAAAATATTTTGCGTAGGCAGTCTGCATCGGTTGAAAATACCAAAGACTTGCCCAAAAACTTGCCTAATACCAGTCTTGTTAATTCTAAAAATCAAGAAGAGCTTGCTAAAGAAGCTGAAGCTTTAGCTGATTGTGACACAACCACTTTTAGATCTTCCTGCTTAGAAAATCTGCTGGAAATTAATTATCACAACAATGTTTCTGGCTTGACTGAGATTCGACTAATAATTTGGTATCTAATGTTTTTAAAGAGGGTGTATGCACCGAAATTAATAATGAACTAAGTGAACTTGGTTTTAACTTTTCATCAGATGTTTCAGTTGCCAACCCAGATTACTGTCTCTGAAATAACCAATGTTGCACCGATAGCTTCAACATCAACTCACAATGATAACTAGTTGTTTCCTGAAACAATCTTGGAACGTAAGGTTGCCATTGAGTATAGAGTATAGAAAACAAAACGAAAAGCAGAATCTGCTTTTTGTTACTATTGCTATTCGTTCAAAGACATTACATCTGATGTAATGACTTCAAAAAAGTTTACAGACAAGACATTAAAAATGCCCCAGCATTCTTAATGTCTGATTCTTTGACCCATCAAGAATACGTAGGTTTTAGAAAGACTGGAGACGAAAAAATTTCACAAGACTCTATTAAACCTGCGCGACAACTTGGATAACCTTATAATTCTCCAGCAAATGTTTAAGAAGCAAAGTATTGCACTGCGATCAGTTGTGGAAGATAAAGCTCATGTTTTTGTTTTATATTTTAATTAGTAATACCTATTAATCCTAATAGACATCTCGTTAAAAAGGCTGATAAAGAATCTAAAACTAATGAAAAATGGTGTTAATGTTACAGTAATTTGAAGTTTCTGTTTAAGGGAGATTGTTAAGAAAATGTGTTTATTAATAAACAAAAGTTTTCCTTGTAAGCACTTTTAAGTTTGATTTGAAAACCGCGGAACTTACTGTTAGGTTCCATTTTGATGAGATTTTGGACAAATAAAATCCGCGTAAGTAGTGTGGCGGTTAATTAATCATTGTTATGGATGATATATGGTAGAAATAATCTATGCATTGTATAGAGAACATAAATTACTACTCTCTATGAAAAAACTAGTCTGATTGTCTTTAAAATAATGATATAAAACAGTTTTAACCTTCCCCTGTAAAATTTGATAAGAGGCAGATACGCGGAATTATCCAGTGCTAGTTACGCGGATTTGCACTATCCCCGACGATTTGCATATTATTATATGCATGCCTTTTGAACCATTTTCACTGGTAATTGCGTATTTTGACAAAAACTTAAATATTTTCTGTTGTTTTCTAAACATATATTTTTTTAACTTAAATCATTTTTAACAAGATAATTTTAGTGGGTGAAATATTTAACATCAAATTGTAAAATATCATGCAAGTAATGTGCATGTAATAATCCAGTCTCTATAAATAAGGTCATGTTCTCAGAAGTATAAAGTTACAACAAGAGTATTGAATTCCACATTCCTAACATGACTAGGTAAAAATCTGAATTCGATAAGTAGGTACAATCCTGAAAACTTTGACCTTGAAAAAGTATATTTCTTTGTTTAATAACATATTAGCTTGACCAAAGCGTAGCAAACTCCTCTATGACGTCATTTACGCTTTTTCAAGGTCTCACGAATCTTATTCTATTGAAGAATAACTAAAGAAAAAAAGCCTAAAACAGGTCTTGATAGAGTCAGATATTATTGAGCGGCAAGGCATATAGTTACCATATGGTCATGTTCTTAAAGCTAAAGAATCACAATCTATATATAAAATAGAAGATAACTTAAAACAAAGAACTTTTAGCTGACAAAACTAATACCTGCAGGCGGGTGTCCCGCTTTAAGTTGAGTAGTATCTTCTATGGGCGACGACATCGTTTGTATAAATGTTATGTAAAAAATGCACAAATGTAAAATCTGATAAGATTAAAGTGTAAAAACACGAAAAGCGACGACGTGTAAGTTGCAGAGATGACACGGGCACAGTAAATGTCAAATTCAATACAGGTGTTTTTACGTGTAGTCGTGTAAAATGTGATTTGGAGCTAGTCTTTTTACCAGCGATTTCTTTCTACAAAATATCATATGATTATTGTGTCTGCTTTTGAAAAAGCACTAGTAGGTTGGTGTGAAATGTGAATATTACCACTAGATGGCGTTGTAAGGTTTTCATTTGGGTTCCTTCTTTGCAGTAAAAAATAAGGGCTAGTGCAGACCATAGTGCAGACGATGCCGTCACTGCCTGCCCAAAGGTAAGAAGAATTTGTTTACCTCGAAAATTTTATCTTCCTTCCGATTTTTCAATAGACAGATACAGATAGCGATAAAGTTCCGAGATGGCTGATTTTAAAAGTCTTAATTGATTGAATATGCACAAGGTCAAACCGAATATCATTTTATATCGGTCAGCTTATAACTATTAGTAGTATTAGTAGTAACTATTAATAGTCTGATAACTATTTATGAGTCTATTAAAAAATAGCCCTAAAAGTACATACCTAGTTCCACTGATTAAAAGTTTAGTTAGTCAGGCAGAGCTATTTCTTAGTGAATAGGGATTGCAATCCAGCAGCCAGAGTTTTTAATCCAGCTGGATTTGAAAGAATAGACTGAATCCAGCAAAATATGGAATCAAAAGAAATACATTATTTTTATATTTCTATTTGTTTTTTATTATTTACCTACACTTTTTACGACAAACTAATAAAATAATCATTTATCATCAATTTTGCTTTGATTTCTTAATTATTTAATATCTGAGACAATGTTATTTTGATATTATCAAAAGGAAGTTGAAATTGCTTTGCCTTAGAATAAATACGGCATAGATCTTCATCATTCAAGCAGTCATGCATCAAAGAGTAGACAATACTTGAGCCGCTCAGGGTATTTTGCCTAAAGGAATCCTTATTATTTGGTGGTTGGCAACTTAGGGTTGTGCTGTGCCTACTTAGTAACAAATCAGCGTATTGGTGTAACGTTGGCCGATCCATATGATATCGTTGGCTTGTCATAAGTAAATTCCGATACGAGTTACCCATATGACTAATGAAAATGTGTCTGAAATCTTACTTTTGAATGTTACCAGGAATAGTTTAACTAAAAAGATAAAGAGGCCTCGTCTAAGGATGTGAATAGAACGGTAACCGTAACGTCGCCGACTTGCTATTTCGACGATCTCGTTATGCACTCACCAGTTTCTCCCTACTTCCAGCGGGCGTATAGAAGAAGTCCTTTCTTCAGAAAGCGGCGAATAAAGACATAAAATAACTGTTTGAATTTGATACTTATGTTTGCGGATCTGCGCTGCTGGATTACACTACAATCCAGCTGGGATTGTAGTGTAAGTAACTTATATATTTGCTATTTTGATTTGATGTTTGTGTTGTACTTTCGACCTTTGTTGTTTAAGGCTCCGATGGCTGGGACACGTAAAAGACATGGAGAGGGATCGGCCCGAGAAGCGCGCGTACACTGGAGTGCCCAGTGGGTGAAGGCCGGTTGGACGCCCTAAATACCGCTGGGAGGACGTAATCTTCAAGGACCTCTCCGAGCTGTTGACAACTTACAAAAGGCTGTACAAGACAGGGAGCACTGGCGACTAATTGTGTCAGAGGCCAAGATCCACTTCGGGTCATTGAGTCAGCGCAGTAAGTAAGTAAGTAAGTTCTTTGGATTTAATTCTATCAGCATCAGACGTTGCCAATAATAGAATTAATTAGCTTGCAATTATGGAAAGAAGGTAAACTAGACTATTAAAAAGGAAATTTATTTCCAAGCCTTTATTCTCATCCTTCGACTAGGCAACACAACATCTGCATCGTCCTTTCCCGGTTTCAGCATGTCTTTCTGTATTTCCACAATAATTCGAAGCATGAAGTTGACAGCTTGGGTGCAGGTCCCGTCTCTCAGGCGGGAGAAGTCTCTGCGAGTCGGAAGACATCGACCAGCTAACATGACGGTCTGATGAGTGAGGGATGCGAGCAGACGTTTGATGATGTCGACCTTTTTGGCAGCGGCGAGAGGACGCAGGCGCGTCACGAAGCGGAGAAGGTATTCTATTAGCATAAGATCTTCCTGGAAAGAAGAAAACACACTTTTCATTTCTATTTTCGAAGAAGTCCCAAAATTGTGTTGTTGCAAGTTGAAGTTGCTGGGCGCAGGTCTCACCCCAAATATGAGGGGTTACGGCCCATACTCCACCACGCGGGCTCAGAGCAGATTGGTGGTCGGTTATTATTATGAAAAGGTAATTTTAAAAGAAACATTATCAATTTTTTTACAGAATAGAAATCCACTGCTGCTAGTATTTTTACTTCGAGATAATGTCATCAAGAGCGCGGACTTTTTGACAGTATTCACATAATAAATTAGATTAAACTAGATTTTTTAGACATGCAGGGCACTCCCAAGGGGCACTCCTGCTGTATATTGCCGCTTTCGCAACTCGTAGCGATTTGGCTGCGTCGATTTGTTGACACGCTGACGAAGTCACGAATCGCGGCGACAGATTGCCGCGATAGTAGATGAGCGTTTGGGGTTAAAACAAACTTAAACTTACATACAAAAACATCACATAGGTACATTGATCTGACTCCGTGGTAAGTAGCTTAAGCACTCGTGTTACAGATATCAGAATCAACAGTGGTATTACAAATAAACTAATAAATTCATATAACACCTAGACCAGTACAAACAGACATGTTATGCACACAAATGTTTGTACAGTGCGGGGATCGAACCCGCAACCTCTTGTGTAATAGTCAACTACTTTACCATTACGCCAAAGTGGTCGTCACCTGTATCATCAGCCAACCACACCCAGTCCCTTCCAGTAATGACACCAAAATATTTAACCTACCATTGGCAACGCAAGTACGCAGGACTCCACATTGTGCGCCCGACCCACAATGATGGAGAGGTCGTCGCGGTCCAAGACGGGCTGCTTGAGCCCCTCCAGCCACTCGCATAGAAGCCCTGAGAGAATTGCTGGATCTTCCTGTGATGGACATCAAATCTAGTGAGCATAGTGAGTAGGAGAACCTTCATGCAAATTGTCTGCAACTGGCACAGATACGGCTATAGCCTAGGTATCTACGTCACGTTTAGGTGAACATTTTAATGAGGTAAGGACGGAACAAGGAAGCGTTTCCTACCGATGCGGTGCTGTGGTTATGTTCCAGAGCCTGATGGTTTTTTGAACTCTTTTAGGTTTACGAAGACATTCAGGATTCAACAGGTAGGAGTTGATAATGATACGGTGGTTAAGGAAACCATAGTTGGTACTTGATTTTCAGCAAAAGCAAAACTAATCTGATTTTACCAGAAGCTAGTATTATTGAGAGATATTGATCTACCTCTTCGTCTATTTTGGCCATAGCTTCTTTTCTTTGGTTGAGATCGTTTCTGAGTTGTTTCAGGTACTTCTGCTTATCTTCTGGAAGACTGTGGTGATCTACTACGAAAGCCTGCAACAGAAAAAAGCTTTTTTATAAAAGAAAATGTGTCAAAGGTACCTCTTGTGCTTCAGCCTGCCTAGTGCCTTCGCAAGCTTCCTTATTAATTTCTCAAATACAGCTCGGAGTCGGGAAGTTGGCGGTGTTACACCACCGTGCCTCGGTGCGCACGTTAATTCGTTGGTCCTGCGCTTGATCTCTCTCCGGTCATGTCGGATTGCCGTCTCACCGAACTTTGAGAGTGATGGAACAGTAAGTCACCTGTGTATTGCACTCACACTTGTGCACTAATATCCTACGCAGTTGGCTGATCTCTGTTAAGATTGGCCGCCGTGGTCGAAATCGGCCTCCTGACCGATATTATTATCTACTTACGAATCAGGCCGGGCATACGTGCGGCCACGGCATTCTGTCATCGCTTCTTCCGCCTGTCATCGATTTGACCGATGTTTTTGGATTGGTGTGAGCTATATAAGATTCAGAAATTGTAGCACAAGGTCTATTATTGTGCATACCTCGTGAACATGTAGCGCTGGTATTTGACCAGTGCCCGAAGCACCAGTGATCCTGCTGACGCACTCCAGGTTCCTGTCGATATCCTCTTCGACTGGGTCGCGCCAGTCCACCATTGGTAAAGTCGTGACGTGATCTTTAACATAAAACATTTTTCTAACTAACAAAATATAACACAATTTTTAGCACTAAAAAAAATGAACGTGAGTACGACTAAGTGGAATAAGATGATATTCAAGGTTTAATGAACCTTGAATATCATCTCATAATTGAATATCACCTTGACCTGCCCCTCAAAAGAGGCTGTGGTGCTAAGGCTCAGGCCACATTTGCTGCATTCTGTCACCGCGATTTGTGATAGTGATACATGCCCTGGTGTTAAATAACATTCAACATAACATAACATAACAGCAACATCAGGTTCGATGTGCTGGGGTAGTTCTGCCGTAGGTGGAAGACCAGAAAGAAGTTTCAGATCCATCCTTTCTACAAGTCCGCCAAAGCAAAACGTGCAATAATATTTTGGACGAAGTTTAATCCGGCTACTTGATCTGGTGTGGTGGGGTTGGGTGGCCGACTCTGTCTCAAGCGATACACCAGGATCACTGGGAAGAACTAATTGAAGATCCTACTTCACACCCATAATCTATAAATGTGATATATCTTCCATGTCAGATTCCTACCTGATCTTGCTACTTCTTCAGGCGTTGTAGGGTCAGGTGGTCGACTTTGCCTCAATTTGTACACCAAGAAGGACTTGTAGAAAGGTCGGTTCCTTACTCGGAAGTCCAGGCCTGGGCTGTGGTTGCAGCCGCACAGCTTCAGCAGACGTTCGCAGAGACTGTAGACTATCTGGAATAGTAAATACCCAGTTGGAGGTTGCTTATTCAAACTTTTTGTTAGGTAGTGGGCACTGATTAGTGTGTAGGACCTACCCGAAACGTAATTCAATTATTAGGTAGATGCTCAATTAAGGGACTTACATATAAGACACGTTAACATGTTAGTTAGAGTATCGTTCTTTGCCGGAACTTCAAAAGTTGTTTTACTAATTTTCAAACAATTAGCTTAACTTGAGCACTTGCTAGCTGCAACTTTTTAAAAGATATCTCATCCTTATAACGTTAAGGACCAGGTTGGATCGGAAAAATCTTAAATCAGTAAATATTAACCGTAGTGATGGTGATCGGTAGAATCGCAACCATTTAAAAGTAGGCATGTCTGATGCCATGCGAGTACATACCTTTGGCAATTCTTTGAAGGCCCTCTCATCCAGGCCGTGGAGCGTAGCCCGTTGCCGGTATAGGTATTGCTTGAGCGTAAATTCGGCTGTTTTTTTGTCTTTGGTCAGCATCAGCGGCTCCCTGAAAGTGTAAAGGATATATTAATACCTACGGAAGTTCTGCTTACTATGTCTTCAAATGAAATGAAAAGTCTCTAAGGTTCGTTTTTGACTGGATGAAAATAAACAATTCCACTAACTTAGAGCTGAACACAACGGTCTGCAGCAGAAGATAGTGCTCCAACTGCTGGACGCAGAGGATCTGTCCTGAGTCTGCACTTCTTCTTCTTCTTAGCGTGTCAATAGAACACGAGAAATTACATCGTGGCAGCCCAGAATTCAGCCACTTGTATTGCGGATCGACTGCAGTTCATTAAATCCGCTGGCGTGCAGGTGTTGGGGCACGCCGGGCACGATGTTATGTGTGCTATTGTTTGCACTGCACCGCAAACACAGTCCACATCGGAGCTTGCCGAAAATCCCCACCTGCAGTCTGCACTGAGAGCGGCCTCTTCGTCCGTACCAGGCGAGTGGCGTCTTTTGCTTTTACTTAGAACAAGTACACAGACGCAAGTATAGTTCAATGGTCGTCATGAAGTGTATACTAACTTGGAGCTAAACACAACGGTCTGTGGCAATAGATAGTGCTCAAACTGCTGGACACACAGGATCTGTCCAGAAGTCTGCACCGACCGAGGCCGTTTCTTCCGCACCAGGCGGATGGCATCGTTAGCTCGTATTCGTAGCGAGTAGACTAGGTAGCATGCTATGAGTACACCGGTCCGGCCTAGACCTGGAAAGCATTTAAGGGTAAAAAATTATTAGTTATCATCTTCTATCGCAATTTAAATATTCCTGTATAGTGTAAAAAGTCTTTTCACTATGTAAGCCAGTTGTATAATTCTTTTTTAAATTTATTAAAGGGTAGGTCTTGAATTGCTCGTGGTATCCTATTATATATTGTCATGCACATCCAATAACAATTTTTTTGGAATTTCGCGCTCTTGGGAATTAAAACGGAAACTAACCTATTTCTGTTTCTGGTTCCTCGTTTGTAGACGTCTTTGGCTTGAGTAAAATAATTCATGTTATTTTTCACAAATTTTGCCGCTTCGAATATATAAAGACAAGGGAGTGTCAAAATATTCAGAGATTGAAATAAAGGCTTACACGGTTCGTCAGGTGAGGTACCACATATCGCTCTAACACACTTTTTTAGTGCAACGAACGTCTTTTCAATGTCTGTACTACTACCCCATATAATGAGAGCATATCGCAGGACTGATTCAATGTAAGCAAAGTACGCACACAGATTACAGTAAGAGCTGTACTCCTACCTGCTATTTTTTTCAGTTTATAAATTGCAAACGAGAAACGATTTATTTTATCGCACACTTTTTGGACTTGTTGTTTCCAATCTAATTTATGGTCAATTTCTATGCCTAAGAATTTCATTGTTATTGTATTTTTTAATATTTGTCCTTCAATATTTGTATTCAATGTCAGATTTGGAATGTTATTAAAGTTAATTAAATTGTAAAGCCTGCTTTCTCTTAAGCCTGCGTGTTGTGGAGTTCAGTAGTCTTGAATGCGTGTAATCAAGACGGATATAGTGCTACAGTGGGGTGAGCATGAACAACTACTATCGTAACGTATTCGTAGCGTTCTTGTCAATTTGTATGAGGAAAACTGTCAGTTTCTGACTTTTGGACTGGACGACACGAATACGTTACGATAATGTTTGTGCTTACCCCACAGAGCACTCATTCCAAATCGCCAATTCATGACCACCAATCCGCTAACAGTCACCAAGACTGAAAGCAGATGCAAATTTGAACAACAAAAAATCAATTAATCCTGATGATTTTCCCCCTGTTAGCTAAAAGTTGATGCCAAAAATGTGTCTTTGGACATTTTGGGACAATATGGTTGAAAAAGCTAGAAGGTACCTAATTAAAAAGGTTCTTACCTGCATGGCAGTGTATAGCGACACGTCCTTCTTGGAGGGCGAAGGAGAGGACCTTGGCCATGTCCAGCAGACCACATAGGGTCGCTTCCCCGTAGTCCGGCCACGCGAAGTTGTAGTAATATACTGATGGCATTGAGAATATGTTTGGCGTTTGAATATTTTATAATGGCAAATTAATAAGTTTTAAAACAAAAATCCGGCTACTTCTAGGCAGTAGATGACAAGAAGCGTAAAATGAGCTTTTGATAAATCTACAAGTTTTGATACAGCTACATACCTATAGTACATAGGTTCAGCGAGTGCCTCGTTGGTGTAGTGGCAAAGTTTCTGCCTTACATCCAAGAGGTCCTGGGTTCGAATCCCAGGTCGAGCAAAAATTGTTTCTGAGATTTTCTGTCATGAATTTCTCAAAAACAGCTCGGAGTCGAGAAGTTGGCGGTGTTACACCCCCGTGCCTCGGAAAGCACGTTAAGCCGTTGGTCCTGCGCCTGATCCCTCTCCGGTCATGTCGGATCGCCGTCTCACCGAACTTTGAGAGTGATGAAACAGAGAGTGCACCTGTGTATTGCGCTCACACTTGTGCACTATAATATTTCCTGCGTAGCTGGCTGATCTCTGTTGAGATTGGCCGCCGTGGTCGAAATCGGCCACGAGGACCATTATTAGGTTTAGCGCATTTGAAAATAGTGTCGTAGGTAGGTACAATGAATCCAAGAAATCAACAGTTTTAAATCGAACACTGTTCACTATATTTTTTAATTGACCACTTTGATGTAATAATGGTCAAGAAGTTGACTATTAACCAAGAGGTCTCCAGTTCGATCCCCGCACAGTACAAACATTTGTGTGCATGAATATGTCTGTTTGTACTGGTCTGGGTGTTATATGTATTTATTTAAGTTTATTTGAAATACCACTGTTGATTCTAATATCTGTGTACACAAGTGCTTAAGCTACTTACCACGGAGTCAGATCAATGTCTGTGATGTTGTTGTATATTTATTTATTTAACTTATAAATCTGGTTGAAAAATAATAGTTCGATGGAATAATACCTAAGATATTGAAGTTGACTTTTCGCATAAAAGTGCACGTGCGTGTTTTCGTACCAGTATACAATTTTAGAAGGCTCATCAAATATGAATATCGCTGCAAACGCCAAGTTCGCTGTGAATAACTAGGTGAAGGCTATGGCACTTACTGTCGTTTGACATGAATACATTTGGGTCGTAAGTGAATCCGGACTTGGTGAGGGGTGGTCCGCAGCTGGCGTGCTCTCCTGGAGTCTGCAGGTTTATCACTGTGCGGATACCCCAACTGGAACAGAAGAATTCAATATAGTTGATGGAATCAGGCGTTAATTTGCCGAAATCCATGACTAAAGCTGAAAAAAAGGATTATTTTGCTTTAAATTTTCATTCCAAACGACCAGCTTTTTCAGGTGATTACAGTTGGATGTATTTTGGGTTCTGCGCTGGCGTCGTTTAGTGGAAATTTAAAGCAAAATAATCCTTTTTTTTCAGAAGAATTTGAAAAAACTTAAAAGAAACTTAAAAAGTATTTTCTAGCTAACGTAACTTAGTATTTAAGATTTAATTTTATATGTTAGAGACTCGTGATCCCACAGACAAACTATGCAAATAGTTGTGTGGGACTATTGTTATTTCACTGTAAAACGTTGTTAGTTTGATTAAAAAAAAACACAAAACCACCTGACATGGCCAGCAATACAGCTGATGAGCTAAAACGGCTGCACAGTTTTTGACCAGCCATAGCTAAAAAGCACCGTAATTAAATTATCTTTTGAATAAAAAAAACTGCACTGAAATCAATCCATCCGTTCGGTGGCTACGATGCCACAGACAGACACACATAAAAACACATACACGCAAGAATAGTGCTCAAACCCTTAACACCTCTTTTTAGTCGGGGGTTAAAATTGGGAATAATAGAGGGTACCTGAGCAAATGTTCAGATCTAGCCATTTATTTTCGCGCTTTATAACCTAGATATACTGTAACATGTAATCTTTATGTCACGAGACAGTCCAATCCTATCTTTGCGCTCACTTTGTCGTGGAAGGCGTCGTTGTAAGCATACGTTGGTAGGTACCTAAGAGACAGTAAAAGGGAAGGCAAGGGGAAAAGAGAATTGATTGGCTGTGCCTCTATTCAGAAGGACCCCGTAGCATATTGTCCACGTTAAAAAGGTTTTCCGCAATCCAGAAAAAACATTATCTTAAATGTACTTTTATGTTATAAAATTGCCACAATGTCTTAACGTGAGACAATGATTTCTTGAGGTTCTGAATCGAAGCTAGCACAGATGCAATCTAAGTCCTGGAAGTGCAGTTCGTCAATCTTATTTACTTCAGCTGTCTAAAGGCAAACCTTAAAAAACAACAAACAAAGGTATCGCATCGATTTTCCGACAAAGAAAGCATGGTGTACCTGTGGAACTGCTGAATAATGTTACGACTGGCGATGCCCACGGTGCTGGGCCGAGCCATCGCCAGAATGTCGTCTGTGATCCTGAAATAATAGTGTGTGTTAGTATAAGCACAAATACACCGACTTATTAAGGTGAACGAGATAAGAAAAATGGACCGTATTCATAGTGAAAAATCTCGTAGGGCCTGTTGGGTTCTATAAAACTAAAATTTGAAATACCCCCGACATGAGCCAGGAAAACCGATGGTGAGCTTCAACAGTTAAACAGATTTTGATCAACCATATCAAAAAACCACCGTGATTAAATTATCTTTCGAATATAGAAAACCACACTGAAATCGGTTCATCCGTTCGGAAGCTACGATGCCACAGACAGACACCCAAAAACACATGAGCACAAACACCATATACTTGTACACACACACAAACAGACAAACATAGGGTTCTAACTTATAATACCCTGTTTTTCGTCTGGGGTCAAAAACAGCAACTTTATAGCCAACCTAGGGGCATGTAACTTACTTTCCTGATTAACTGATAACTGATTTTCAGTTGGTCTATTAGGTCTTATTAGATCTTGTTTAAAGATGGATGAAAGCTGTCGCTATGTGTTCCCTACCATTTTGGTTAAAAGTGAAAAAGCTAAAACTAAACACTTAATTCGATTTCACGTTGCAGTTTCATGATAAACCATATAGCCCTCTACTACAAAATAATTCAGCAGTGATTAGCCCTTGTTTAAATATAGGCCAGACAATTCAAAGAGAATGACGCAAATGACAAAACCTAAATAAGGGAAACGTTTCAAGTTGGTTTTATATTATTAAGACGAGCGTTCAACACTGCAGAGTTCTTGTAGAATGGCTTAAAGTTTCTCGTCATTTATTTGGTGACTCGAATTTCTTTCTTTTGTTTCTATTTAATGGCGTGACCACAGTTTTACCTGCAGCCCAAATTAAATATTTCTTGTTACAAGAACTCCTGCATAACAGTTCGTTTCTTGGCCAACATTAGAATGGTAAAAAAGAAAATAATTATTGTATATTATTATAATAAGTGTGTGGACCACGGAAGTCACGCGACTACGGTGGACATTGCTATATTTCGTTTAAAAGTCAAGGATCTTTAAAATTAAGCACGTAAAGCTGTAATATATTATGTTAATGTGTTTTCAGGAGCTTTTATTGCATTTGGTATAATGTTGTTGAAATATAACTTGAGGAAATTGTTACATGGTCACCATTTAGCCTCGTTTGTCCGGTTTTCCATAAGAATGTCACAATTTACCATTTATTTTAATTTAATTAAAGAAGCTTAAAGGTGCAGTCCCAATACGAGTACCCTACTTTAGTTTTTTTTAAATTATTTTTTGGGAATCATACAGTTTTTTACATAACATAACAAAATAGGTAATTAAAATAAGACACAAACCAATTAGGTTCCCCAGCTCCAATTAAAATTTTGTTGAAAAGATTCAAATATGTTAAACTATAAAGTTCTAAAAAGATGTCACAATGCCAAAGAAACAACAATTACTTATCTAATGTATCCGATTGCCATGATTTGATGATTTATGCTTGCTGTCTGCATTATAAAATTTTGCCATTTTTACCTATACAATAAGTCATGTACTTATAACACAAAGGTAATCGCTCAATATTGACGTGGGTAATTTCACATCTAAATATAGGCCTATGTCACGAAGTATTTTTATGCTCCATCAAGGGTTCAGTATGACTTTCGCTACGAACCATGAATTTTAAGCAACTTTTATTTTCAGAGCACGCAATCTAACCATTTCATAGTGATGCTGGTGTGCTTCGTGAAAACTTGGTTTACGAGCGTCGCTAATAATCGTGCGATTTTTGGGAAACTATTAAAACTGGCAAACTTGTAACGTAAAGTGTGATGAGCAAATTTTTTTTTCAGCTGCGACACTAAAGCATCTCGACTTATTACATAGCCAAATGTTGAAATGTGACGGTGAAGTTTAACGGAGCATTCGGCTGCGTTTTGAGGCCCAAAATTAGGTTTCCAAATAAAAATGGAATAGCAAGATTGTGACAGCTCTAGTGAGTGACTATGAACTAAAAGTAGGTAAGAAAAAAAATGGGTGTGTCAATGAGGCTCGTAGAATGCGGTAAATCCTCTTGAAAACTTTTAACGAGACACAAAATATATTCTATTGTAACGTTGCTATAAGATAATATTCGTATATCGTAGTTCTCAAAAATCTCCTGATCCTCAAGACAGGCATAAGGAGGGTTGGTTTTCGGTTTATTAACGTTGTAACGTTTGATTACGGTTAGCTAACGACAAACACTACGACTTTTGTAGCAAACGTCGATAGTTTGCTACGACCGTATGCGTTTGTAGTAACATGGTAGTAACCCTTCGTAGTAAGAATGACCTTATGACCCAGTGCAGAGTCACCAACACCATTTAATAGATGCGGAGTCATTGAATATAGACGGCTTATGTAGTAACGTAACATATACGTTACTTATATATTTATAAGTCAATTTACGTACTATCAACGCATTTGTGTAGTTTTTTCTAATAAAATTTAAAAAAATATATACAACAACATCACATACACTGATCTGACTCCATGATGAGAAGCTTAAGCACTTGTGTTACAGATATCAGAATCAATTGGTATTACAAATAAACTTAAATAAATACATATAACACCCAGACCAGTACAAACTGACATATTCATGCACACAAACGTTTGTACAGTGCGGGGATCGAATCCGCGACCTCTTGGTTAGTGGTCAACTTCTTGAACATTACACCAAAGTGGTCGTCACCATTTAATAGATTCGGAGTCATTGAATATAGACGGCCTATGTAATGTTACGTCACTTAAGTATAAGCCATTTTACGTACGAACAACGCATTTGTTTAGTAAATTTGTGTGTAGGTAGACTATAAGTAGACTAGCATTTGTTTCAGCACTAAGGAGTCGTTTTAAAGGAGTAGATTTAGCCCACACTTGTGTGCCGGTTATCTCACGATGATATCCGTCTCTATTTATGATATCATTTACTTAGGGGTGTAACAGGTAACTTATCATGTGTGAAACGATTCTTTAATAATATATTGTTTCAACGAAAACACCAATTACCTAGCCCCAAATTAAGAGTACCTACTGGCGAGTATACTGATTCTATCATATAATAGGCATAAGGGTCGCATTCACATTAACGTCATTTTGACGTGACAACGTCTTATAAATTGGTTTGCCGGGTGACACTTCAAGAAACTGCGTTACGCTCCGCTCACGTTCCGCGCTCACAATGAGAGCGAGTGAGAGGCACGCGTCCCTTCGACTGGGGCATGGTTAGCCCGCCTAAGAGCGAGTGAGACAGACATAAAAAGTGAAAGGCACGCGTCCCTTCCACTCGAGCACAGTTAACCCGCCTAAGAGCGAGAGAGACAGAGCGAGAGAGAGAGAGTGAGAGAGATAGGCATACACACCGGTTCATGTTATACGAATGAATATTCACATTAAAATTATTTTACCACTCAAAGTCGTTGTCACGTAAAACTTTCGCCCGTATACCGCAACCAATTTTTCTTCAACAAATTCGTCGAAACATTAAGACCATTGCTAAGAGTTATTTTTAACATGCTTTTATTAGCTCGGGCTGTATGTATGTATGTAACGGACTCTTCGAGCTTAAGTTTCACCAACTTCCAGATATCGGATTTATTTGAAACTTTGCACACGTATCGAGTACCGGTACCGACAATGCAATAATTTGATAAGAGTCTTCAATTATCCTTATTAACAAAAAAATAGTCTTAAAAACACGCTTTCATTGCGAACTAAATAAGAGAAACTAATTTCTGAGTACAAAGAATTTATATTACAGAAGAGTAAATAGCTGTAAATAATAATAATAATATACATACAGCCCGAGCTTGTAAAAGCGTGTTAAAAACGGATCCTGTACATGCTGTGTGAAGAATAATATCTCCAGCAGCGACGGATGCTGTAAATCTGTCATTTTGTGTAAACGCGCCCTATCTAAAACCTTGCTGAGATGTTGTGTTTTTTATTGTGATCTATAAATTTCTCACCAGTCAGAATAAAGTCCTTGGACCGCAGCATTCCTCGGCTGCGGCTGCTCATACTGGCACCGGGAGCCGCCACAGAACAGCGCGCACTGCAGAGCTGATGGTGTACTGGTTCGGACCCTCTCCCCAAGAGTGCTGTAGAGCGCTGAAGGTGGGTGGTTTATCCGATGGCGGGACTCGCGGCTTCTGGAATGGAGAAGTGTTGATCTTGGTCAAAAGATGGCGCTAATTGTCTGTTGGATTGCGGTGGAGGAAACTGGAACAGGTAAACAAAGTAGTTTTTGGTTCACTGTGTAGATTCACGGTCACTACTTATAAGTGTTGCACATTTGCAGTAGGTGAATTTTTAAAATCATTGTTTGGTATTGTTTTAAAATGTACAAACGTGAGTCAAACTTGCGAATCGAAGACCTATGTCATGTAATAAAGCAGTAATTTCCACTTATCTTAAAATACCTACTGCAGCACTGGTAATTTACTGGGAGACTGACTCATTTTATTATGACATCTCTTTAATAAGCAGTATGGTCTAGTCTAGGTAACCTGTTGGTTTATTATAAAGGGACTTGTCAAGAAGCCAAAAGGAAAATTGTTCAAGAAATCAAGTTTTACACAGCTTCGTTTAGGTGTAGGTATATTACCACCACCATAAAAGGTTTTTTATTTATTTAGAATAGGTTTGCTCTTGACCCAAGACTAAGCCCAACGAGGCAAAGACTGAGTCTAAGATAGAGCAAGCTCACCTAGAAGATGCCTGCTCACTCTAGCTTTGAAAATACGTAGGTTGCAATTGCAGGGAAACACTGACACAGGTAGTGGGTTCCACTCTTTTGCAGTGCGCATCAGGAAGCAGATGAGAAGCGCTTGGTTCGTATCAGTGGAACATCGACACGGTACGGATTGTATCCTGCGGTACGTCCGGCGGTTCGATGGTAAAAGGGGGCCGGTGGAATAAGCTGGTGTAGTTTATGACCACATTCGGTTTGATCAAACAAAAGTTAACATGACAAAAGACACACATTATAAACTTCAAACTACCTTGCCTAAAGAGAACGGTCTCAGCAACAGTTGAGTTTTTTTCTACTAACCTGTCCAAGAAATGAAACCTTCGAAAATTTACGAAGTTAATACTTGACTTTCGTCGGTCTGTATTGAACATTAGCTTGGCCATGTGGACGGGTGGTGGTCACAAAATACCTGTTGTTAATGAATTTTCGTTTATAATGTTTGGTTTGGTTTGCCCACGCTAACGACACCGACCGTTTTGTGTCTACAATTTTTTGTAGCGACAGCATGCAAAGTGGCTTCTTTTAGTAGAAAGACCCTTCAAAGCTACGCAAATCTGCGATACTGGACGATTTTAGTCTCCAAGTGACTTTGTAGTGTGTGGCGACTCCTTGTCCGTCCGTTTTTGGAGTCCGATTCTACACAGTGTTACTCGACTCAATTCGAGGGTGATCGAGGATTATACGAGTTTCGCAGTTCACTATGCCTGGGGTTACTGTGCACGCGTTTTCAAGAGAAATGTCTCTGATTCGGTTGAAAGTATGCCACGAGTTGAAGAAACGGTCCGTCTGCAAGTGGGTCCGCATTCAAGGAGTCGCCACACACTACAGACTACCGCCAATCGCCATTCAAATTTCGAATGTCGTTGACACAACGATGTACAAGCTTCAATTAATTTTACTAAGTAGGTACCTTGTGTGTAAATTATACGAACGGGAATAAACACCGCCTGAAGGTATTTAGGTAAATGTTTGGAGCTCACAACATGGAACAGCAGTAGACGACATGTACTCGTATGTCGTCGCGACTTTTCTGCTATCTGTGATTGTATGAACCACGTCCCTAACTTCATGTCACTTGTTATGTGTTTGTATTTCATACGAACACATAGAAACCAGACGTGTTGCAATGACATGTCGCCTGCTGCTGCATGTAGCAGGCTTCAAACTTGTACAATAAAGCACCAAACGTTTTAAATTTACATGTCTGTTTCGTTCAGATAAGGAATGCAGTTTGTTTACAGCTGAAACGATAAGCAATACTTATGATTTTAACATTTAAAAGAAAATTGTAGACTGCCCTTTAAAAAAACGACTCGGCCATCTTGTGCGACGCGACCATCTTGTGCGACGCGACTAAGTGTCTGTTGTTTTTATACGTTACTAACTGACCCTGCAAACGTTGTTTTGCTATATAAATGTTAAGGGTGGACAACCCTTATCATTATCACTAAGAGGTATGAACAATGTTGTTGGCCGATTCTTATACCTACTCAATATGTTCACAAAATTTTATGAGAATCAGTCAACCGTTTCGGAGGAGTACGGGACCGAATATTGTGACACGAGAATTTTATATATATGTAAAGAGATGTTATGTGCCTACTATTTACAGGTTTTATAGTATAGGAGACGAAAAAATAATAATAATTTAAGCTTAAATATCATATTGTAACGCCAAGCCTCAGCCACCATAGCCAATCATAGCCAATCATAGCCAATCATAGCCAATCCTAGCCAAGCCAGCCAATCCTAGCCAAGCCAGCCAATAGAAAGCCACCGCCAAGCCAGTTGACGCTCCCCACTACAACTTCCGCCAGCCGTGCGCCCTTGGGTGGGAGCAAGCCCTTATAACGGCCAGACAGCTCAGTCTAGCCACTTTTGCCCTCTTAGCCACTGAATAGGCCGAAACTCTGCCAATTTGTATTTTGAAAGTTGATTATAACCTTATTTAAATAAAATCTGTGTGCTTATCGTTTTGCCTGGTTTTTTATTTATGCCACTCATTACAATATCAAACTGTTTTCCTATCGTTCCCTTTTATGAAAATAAACAATTAAGCTGATGGTAGCCGCAGACAAGTGAGAGCAAACAAATGACATGTCACCACACTACACCACTTTCGTGAAATGCCACATTGTATACAGCAAATTACAATTTTGATCGTTTCATGAAGGTATGTATGTCAGTAGTTTGTTAAGGGCGAAGGATTTGTTGCAAATTCAGTTGGTTTTTTCGGGAAGTCTGTGTCTCAGTTAGAGGATATAATGCGAACGTTTTTATGAAGTGTATGTAAATAATTTTTGTTTGAGCTTCATATAACGAAAGCCAGTAAGAACCTTTGCATGGTTTATGATTTCATGAAACTCCTTATATATAATAGATTTAAATTATTAGAGTTTAGATTGTAATAGATTTTTGTTTATAAAGATTTTATATTACAATACTAAGTGAGTTATTTTACGAAAATCTCTGTTAGAATTGATTTTTGAAATATACACCATTTTGCCATGAAAAAATAAAATGTTCCCGTAATAATAAGGTTGTTGCCAACGAAAGTATCAAACAATGTTAATCGTACTTCATAATATCAAACTTGTGATAAGCCGCACGCAACACGTAGGTATTTTCCTTTAAACCCTTGACAAATCGTTAATTGCTTATTAAGCTGGCAGTTTTCGTGATTCCATTGTTTTGGGAGTTAACCTATTTACCCTGTGACCTGAATTCTGAAATGTTGAATGAGTCATAGTACCTAATATATATATATATATATATATACAGGGTGTAAAAAAAACCTTAACGAAGCCGTCAACCACGCGTTCAGTACATCAAACCAAATCGTATGAAAAAGAAATTTTGTCTGGGAAACAACTTTTATTTTTTGACATTAAAAAAAATAATCTTATTCTAGCCCGCAATGTACAGCGCGCACGCGAAAAAGTCACCGCGGGGCGTGTTGCTTTACGCCGCCGCGACGCGGTTCAGCTCAAGTGTGCGCTGTTCATTGCGGAGTGTGCCATTTAGAAGCTTTTTATGAAAGAACTAGTTAAAATTTGTATCATGTTTCTTTGGAAAAAAGTTCAGTTATAGCGGACAGAAGTCATTTCTGTAAAAATCATCAATTTTTTTTTCAAACTTTAACCATCAATATCTCAGTAACCGTTAACTTCCCAGGCATGGTGTAAAGGAAGAAAATGATCGTAACAATTGGTAGAATATGTGGTATTCGGCTTCGTTAAGGTTTTTTTTACACCCTGTATATATATATATATATATATATATATCTCTCTCTAATGTAAAACTGAATGAACTTTATAGTAAAAAGATATCAACTAGTATACTGTATACTTTAAATTGTATACTTACTTATTGTACTTACTATTTTCGAGATCATTCCTTTGATTAGAGGCAAAAAAATGGTCTTAACACAAAAACCTCAATGTCACACTTTGACTATGTAGATATATTTTTTTGTGTTTGGTTGCCTACCCGGTGTGGCTATATTGCGAAAAATATAAATAATACAACCTTTTCATTTGTATACCAGCTACCTACTTCGTTTTATACAGGAAAATAGCAATACTCAACATTCAAGGTTTTATAGTTCGACACGTCAGGCAAAGGAAGGGTACTGACAATACCTAAGTTTAGAGCGGGTCACACATTGGGCGCTTTCTAACGCGCGTTTCGACAAACGGGGAGTCCTAATAATAATAATAGTCCTCCTGGCCGATTTCGACCAGGCCAATCTCAAGAGAGATCAGCCAACTACGCAGGAGATATTATAGTGCACAAGTGTGAGCGTAATACACAGGTGCACTCACTGTTCTATCACTCTTAAAGTTCGGTGAGACGGCAATCTGATATGACCGGAGAGAGATCAGGCGCAGGACCAACGGCTTAACGTGCTTTTCGAGGCACGGGGGTGTAACACCTCCAACTTCCCGACTCCGAGCTGTTTTTGAGAAATTCATGACAGAAAATCTCAGAAATAATATTGGCTCGACCCGGGATACGAACCTAGAACCTCTCGGATATAAGGCAGAAACTTTGTTACTACACCAACGAGGCAGTCCTATTGATGTGCACACATGCAAGCGCGCGCTTCTGGTCAAGCCTTGATTTGAAAACGTGTGTTGTGCTCTTAATGTAATGAACACGAAACATAGTACCTACCAGGATTTTTTAATGTAAGGTGTTGGCATTTATTATTAAAGTGCATCTTACAATAACATAAGACAAAAGGGCAAAAAATATGTCCTAATCGTAACTTTGTCAACGAAAATAGACCGACCCGCATTTTCTAGGTGAATAAGTGGTGTGCGTGCTGTACAACATATAATAATAATTACAAATACAGGGATGGAGTCAGGGTTGCGAGCGACAAAGTTTTGAGAAAGAGAATGGCTCGAGAATTGAACAAAGAAAAGTTTGACGTAATTGTTTATTTAGCCCCAGGACATACCTGCGGCACACGATGATTAGTTACATTACATACATTATTTAAAATATTTAGTTCTTATTTTTCTAAGTTTTCTTTCTACATTACATTATTTAGTTTACACGCTAAAAGTCCGCTGTTTGCAACGATAGTATGCTGCAGGCACAGTGTATGATAATCTATCATATTTATTTCCATACAGTCTTGCAAGTAGGCCCTATTTGTTGAACCGAACACCTATGCGTCAATTTTGCATTTGCTTGTGTGTGCCAAACGCGTCACGTGCGAACAACAGTACCCCGTAATCAATGCAGTACCCTGATTAACGCTGAGCTGCCTTGTTGGGCCATGCTATGCGTCAGTGTGCGTATCATTTCGAGCATTTCTTCTTTGCGACTACTGTACCGAAGGCGTGCGCTGGCGGTTAACAAAATTGACTAAGGCATATAAACTTGTTTGAAACAAGTGCGCTAATTGAGTTTGCATTAAAATTATCACTTAACATGTATATTGCTGCTTATAAATTTTTATATTTCATTTAAAAAAATATAAGCAAGTAATACAAGTATACATACTTGCGCGGTCGTTATATAGGGTGTTTTACGATTCAATCTATGCTTATCAGAGCGTAACCTAGGATTAGTTTAGCTTAATTGACCTAAATCCTGCCACTAAAAGCGTGTTTGCATTGTAATCACCTTTTACTTTTAGTTTAACACATTCAGCGCGTTGGCGCAAAACCTGAACTTATTACCAGTGCGTTACGAACAAATACTGTTCGTACGTACTTTGCCTGCTGTGCGTTACGACCATCATTTTGACGTAGCAGGACCTGACTTCCAGGGTCTACACAGACGTGGAAACGCATCATACCAAAAATTTTTTTTTAAATCCTGTAGATCATATCCTTGTTTATACACAGCTGCGGTAGCACGGGGTTCTATGGAGTATTTTAAAAGATATAAGATTTTTTCGAAATCATTAATTTACGACCATATGTTGGACATATAGCACAGGAGCAAAAAAATGCTAGAGATGGGAATCAAACAACAAATTCTTTATCGATATTTTTTAATATTATGAAAAATCAACAAACATACTATCTAAATATACATATAATATGGCACCTGTTCATTTTAATTTAGTATTAATGACCGTGTGGTGCCGGCAGAGTAGAATAGCATCACCCCATACCTGTCCGTGGGTGTAGTAGAAGGCGACTAAGGGCGTACACGAGAGGTGGGCTGCAGCGCCTCCTGTGTAGACAACACAGTCCGATATTTAAAAAGCACACTGTAGGTCACCAAACCGCCTGCCCAGCGTGGTGACTATGGGCAAAACTCCCCATGGATTTACAGCCAAAGAAACGGGTTTCTGCTTCCTATCCAGGGGGGGTTTTGCCCATAGTCACCACGCTGGGCAGGCGGGTTGGTGACCTACAGTATGTTTTCTTTAATATTGGACTGTGTTGTCTACACGGGAGGCGCTGCAGCTCACCTCTCGGGTACGCTTTTAGTCGCCTTCTACGACACCCACGAGCAGGGATGGGGTATGCTATTCTACTCTGCCACCACCACACAGAAAATATGCTTTATTGCACTTAAAAAACACTTACAATTAACAAAAATATCAAACTTAATAATTATCTTCCTTAATTTAAATTCGGTATTAGTCACAGTAATCATACAAATTTGTAACGAGAAAAGTTTTTTCATAATAATATTATTATAATCAACAAAATACAAAGGTCTTGATTCTAAGCAAACAATCAACAAACTCACTAAGTACTTGATGTAATAATTTGACAATGCATCCGAAACCCGATAATACCTACTCATGAAACTGAACAACTTTCCTCAAAGAACATAGGTCGAAATATAAAAAGAATTTAGACCTCCCATACAAACCGCACACTCAGCGAATCAGATTAGTATGGGAGGTACATTTTTTTTTAATTTCGACCTATGATCCTTGGGGAAAGTTGTTCAGTTTCATGAGTATTATCACTGGGTTTCGGATGCATATACCCTTTTTATTACACGTTGTATAAGGTCATTTTAAATGAAGTACTAATATTTTCAGGGCGTGTTCTACTTGTGAAACTGAACAACTTTCCCTAAGAATCATAGGTCGAAATATGAAAAAAAATACTCTCCCATACAAACATGGTTAGGAATTAGTATGAGGGGTCCGAATTTTTTTTAAATATTTCGACCTGTTTCTTGGGGAAAGTTGTTCGGTTTCACAAGTAGAACACACCCTAAAAATATTTGTACTTGATTTAAAATGACCTTATACGGGGTGTAAGGGAAAGGTCTCCGATTACTTGGCAAGCGTGATTAGTCCAAGACACTGAACAACTTTCCCCTAGGAACACATGTCAGGAAACGAGAAAAAAATTTCGACCTCCCATACAAAATATACAATCAGCTGGCTGACTTTCTATAGACAATCGATTTTTTTTGTCGTTTCCTGAAATATGTTCCTAGGGGAAAGTTGTTCAGTTTCATGGACTGATTACGCTTGCACAGTATTCGGATACCTGTCCCCTACAGCTATTTATTAAAAAAATATATTATTATTTGTCATGTGTTTGATTATAGCAGTCCAAACACATAGGTTTGTCGCATTCTTGGCAAAAAGTACGCACTTTTTTGGCTTTTTTGTCAGTTTCACGGCTGCTAAACTCTTTTCTTAGTTTTTGGTAACAAGAAAAGCATCTTTTGAATTTGTCTGCTTTCTTTAATGTGTGGCATATTCGCTTCTTCTGCTCGTTGTTGTTATCATCAATAAAATATGTATTAGCCAGAGATTGAATTATTGACTCCAAGAATGACAGCGATGGTAACTGTTCATTAGTTTTGATTTTGTAAATAAGCCACGCATTGACTAAGCAAGTTCCGAACAACAAGTTCATCATTAGTTTGCGAAACCATTTTATACCTCTCAATAAAGTAGAGTAATAAGCAGTCATTTGGTCGCTAAAGTCGACACCTTTTTTGTTTTCATTATACATTATTACGCTTTCTGGCTTCATGATCGGTTCATTAGTTACCCGTCTTTTCTTCCCAGTATCTTTTAAAGTAGCTTCGTGGTTTTTGACCGTAGTGATCATCGTTACAGGGCGTTTATCCATCCACTTTATAATTTTTACTCCTTTCTTGTTCATACTTCCTATAACTTGCCCCTTCTTTAACTTGGTGCTGATAACTGTCTTAGGTAAACCTTTTCTGTTTGTTCTCACGGTTCCGCAGATATATGTTTTCTTTTTCAACAATTCTTCGGCTAAAGAAACCGAAGTATAAAAGTTGTCGGCTATAAGAATTCGGCCTTCGTCTAGTAAATCCTTGGTAAGTCTTAAAACCACATCATGCCCATGTCCTGATCCTGATTTTTCTTCATCCTTTCCTGTATATATAATCACTGAGTATGTGTAGCCTTCGGGTGTACACAGTTTATATAGCTTTATGCCATATTTGTGTGCTTTATTTTTTATGTATTGTCGAAATTTTAGGCGACCTTTCCAAGGTATCATAGTTTCGTCAATCACCATGAATCGCCCTGGCTTCAGCATCTCGGAAAATGATTTGAAAAGAATATCGAGCATATTTCGAACTTTGTATAATTTGTCTCCATTGTCAACATTTTCGCTGAAGTGCCAAAATTTTAACATTAGTAAGAAACGATCTCTGGGCATCAAGTTTACTATGTACTCGTTTCGATAGCATGACTTTTTCGACCAGTACAAATTAATCTTGGGTACTTTATTGATACCCATCACCATCAGTACAGCTAAAAACCTCTGCATTTCTTCAAAGTTAGTTGCCTCCCAACGTTTCAAGCGAGATTTAGCTTTCAAAACATGTGAATTTATGTAATCTGTCGCGTGTTTGTTCGTCTCTGCAACCATTTTTTCAATGAGTTCGTCGGTAACAAATAATTTGTAGTAATCAAGATATGTGTCTAATTGTATGTTCGGTGGAATATTCAACTCGCTTCTCAAAGGGTGTTCTTCAAAATTTATTTCATCATTCTCAATAATGTCAGTCCAGAGTTCTTCAGGGTTATTGTCGTCTGAAATATCTGGAATACTTGATTCAGAATCACTATCGTATATTTCATCAAATGTATCAGAACCAGAGGATTCAGAAACAGAATCACTGTTTTCATTTGACGATACTTCAGCTTCAGGTGAGGGCGGTGAGGCTTCCACTATGTTAACGCTTACTTCCAAAGTTGGGTATTGTTGAGAAGTTTCTTTCTTTTTGTTTTCTATATCAAGTAAAATATGTTGTGATTGTGATTGATTTTCATTTTCTTGAGGAGTAATTATTTGTTTAACAGGGAATTTTATTTGTTTGGGGCGTATATCAAAAATATCTTCATTATCGGACTCTTCTTCAACAGCTGCAGCACAAGTTTGGTGATTCATCAAGAAAGCTTCAATACCATCATCTTGTTGATCATCATTGGTATCATCATTGTATTTGGAGCAGGATTGTAGACTTGTCAATTTTACTTTCTTTGAAACCCTTGGTGACGCTTCACTGGCTTTATCTGAATTGTCTTCTTCATGACCTCCAATCAGAACTACAGGTTCAAGTTTGCTAGACGAAGTCGGCGTCCGATGTACTGGAATATTTCCATCAGTATTATTTGGTCTAGAACTTGTTGGTGTATAATATTGTCTGATATTTTTTTTACTTTTGGGTGTCGACAGCACATCTTGCAATAGTGCGGCATGTAAAGGTGATTCAATAGGAGTAATCAAGTTACTGACAGAAATGTTGTCCAAAGAAATCTCATCAGAATCAACATTATTTTTTCTGGTGGTTGGCGACTGACCCATAACAAAGAATTCCTTTTTTGTTGAAGGACTTACAAATATTGAAGGTGACTCCTTACAGACCACTTTCTTTGTGCAAATAGAACCAGCATCACTAGAGGTAGCTTCAATAGGTCTTGACTGGTTTCCACAAGGCGTATCACTGCTTTTGTTTATCACTGTACTATTAATCACCTGTATGTTTTTTCCGTTAGATGAGTTTTTGATGACGGAACTACTGCTGGGTTTATTATTTGAAGTTTCAGTCGATCTACACTTAATCACTTTCTTTCTTGCTTCAACACCTTCACACTTGTTGATCATATTAAGCTTTTTTCGCGACCGCTTCATTTTGATGGCGCGCGGCGTGCAATGTCGATAAGCGTATTACCTGTAGACAGAACTAGTGTGAACTGAGGGCCAGCGCGGGCGCAATTGAGTAGTTGCGGGGTTGGGGGGGTACGTCAAAATACTGGTCGTACCGCACTAGATGAAAACAATTACCTTTCTGTGCGTTACGTCCATTATTTTGCCGTACATTTTTTGTGCAGATTATTGTTCTACTAGAAACAACAACAATGGAAATACCACTATCCCTTTCATACACGTGCAGGAACATAGAAAAATCGCCCCCGCACCGAGCGTAAAACAAGGACAGAGGGCTGCCGCGCTGGCGGAAAGTCGAATACGCCAAAATAGTTCTCGTAACGCATTCAGTGCGTTACGAGTGTTAAGTTTCTTGGCCTGCCGCCAAGATCGACCCTCATTGCGTCCCTGCGCACGCTCTGTTGGGCCAAACCCAATAGCAAATGTCACGCAACCACCTGCGTCTGCTTGCTTTATAATGCAACAATACTGTTATTTAATACCTATACAGTTATAGTCTGAGAAGTTTGTGAACGATCCTGCTGCCTAAAAACTAGTGGAAGATTAGGAGGCCGGGGTAGCAAGAGATGCCGCTACGTTTATCGAGGCATCAACTGACGCATTCAAACACGCTAACTACCTACCATTTACTTCCCACTGTAAAAGGCGCCTTGCAATATAAAAGAACAATGGAGAGAATACTCAATAACCCGCTATCTCGCGGCGGTGGTGCCTGATTTTTTTAAAATAATAAATATACAACATCATCACATACATTGATTGGACTCCGTGGTAAGTAGCTAAAGCACTTGTGTTACAGATATCAGAATCAAAAGTGGTATTACAAATGAACTTAAATAGATACATATAACTCCCAGACCAGTACAAACAGATATGTTCATGCACACAAATGTTTGTATAATGCGGGGATCGAACCCGCGACCTCGTGGTTAATAGTCAACTTCTTGACCATTACACCAAAGTGGTCGTCTGTAGTTCCCTCTATAGACAGTGAGCAGATGAAAGTTAGCGTTCTTTTTGCTGACGCTATCGTCTGTCGGCCCTTAGGAACATCGCATACGAATTGGCAGGACTATAGTATAAAGGAAGATATTTATCGACAGCACTGATAAATTGTACATGATTACATTTTTGACATTTCTGTTTTCGATTAAAAGGGTAGATTGTTATGGTTGCTTAATGGAAGATACATCACCTGCGTGTTGTTGTTATAAGGGCACACGAATCGAAACTAAAATGTCAACTCAACCCATCACACTATCCTCTAATTCACGCCTATTGTACCTTAATAGAGGTACTGTGGCGGTCACCGCCGCGTGAACACTTTCTAACGAAAATTGCTTGCTTGCACTTCGACACACGCGGAGCAATTAGCAAGCGGGATTGCGCGCGATGTGCAAATGATTTACGCCTTAAAGGTGTTCACGACGCGGACCGCGATAGTACCTACTTACTTGCATAATTTACTGTTTGTTCACAAATTTTGGTATAAATAGTACAGTTCTTTGTAATCTTAGGACGCGAGTATAGAGAATGGCTACCCTACGGCGTTAAGTCCACCTTTTGTACAAAGTATCGTAGTGCAATAAAGCTTAAATAAAATAAAATAAATAAATGAACTTCATCTGTATCTTACTTAGCTTGTTGTATGCCACTCTCTTGCGTCGGTGTGACATACAGACAGCGTAAGGGCGATCCGACAATACACAAAGATGCACCTCTGTGAATGTAAACCTAAGAAGCTTCTAGCACCTTGTCTCTACTGGAAGGTCTTCAAAAGCATCTACAACTTACATTACTACAAGAACCACTGCCCTAAACGTTGGCCGCGTGGTCGGGCGCCACTTGCGTGCGACAAAGACTTGTACTTCCTAATCAGACTGTCATCAGCCCAGTCTCTCCTGTAGGCTCTTCTAGAAGCATCTAGCTCAAGCCACGTTTACTCGAGTAATCCAATCTTAGCCTCTTTTCAGGCTGAGATTGGGAGGTTCTAGCTAGAAGCATATACTACAGGCTCCACTAACCTAGAGTTTTCCCTTGGCCGCGTGGTTGGGCTCCACGTCTCACAGTGCACGACGATGGACATCCACTGACTCTCCGCTCGTTTCAGTAGGAGTACCACAGATCTAGTGGCCTTCCAAACCACAAAGGATACTTCTCTTCACTCACAGGCTTAATTTGGGCGTTTCTCGCTATAATCATATACCTCAGATACTACTAACCTAGAATTTTTCCCGTTGGCCGGGTGGTCGGGCGCCACTCGCCTGCGCCGGCGCCTACAAAGACACGCGAAGACGCCTCATGAGCAGCTCAGCCGGTCCCACAGTGAAAGACGATGGACTTTCACTGAATCTCTGTACGTTTCAGGGGTACTACCACAGACCTAGTGGCCTTCCAAGCCACGAAGGATACACCTCTTCACAGGCTTAGATCGGCAGGTTCTAGCTATAATCATATACCACAGATACTACTAACCTAGAAGTTTTCCCGTTGGCCGCGTGGTCGGGCGCCACTCGCCTGCGCCGGCGCCGACAAAGACGCGCGAAGACGCCTCGTGAGCAGCCCAGCCGGTCCCACAGTGCACGACGATGGACTTCCACTGAGTCTCCGCTCGTTTCAGGAGACATTTCAGGTTTTGAGGATTTTAGGGGTATTTATGACGGTTTCAGTTAAGAATAAATCATGTTCTATAGCTATGAATTTTAAATAAATGAAGGTTGAAGTAGGTATTTTTCATGTTCTAGAGCCAAGAGGGAAGTTATGTTTTATCATATACTAATCAAACACGTCTCTTAAACACGAACAGCAAATAAGGATTAACACTGCGGCATCTTTTGCTCTTATAATAAAAAAATAAAAAGCTGCCCGGTGTGCTGTGGACAAAGCACTAGGTACCTTATTAGATGAATATTAAATATTTTAATCATAGCCATTTCAAAGCCAACCTGGATTTCTTTTAAAATATTAGTTATTTACTGAGAAATATAAACAAAGCAACATTAGAGGAGAATTCTGATGATAGGCCACGTCCTTACTAATCGATTTTCATGATAATATCGTAAACCGATTTCACTAAAACGGGGTTTTAATGCAACGATTTTACGCGATAAAACTGTTTTATACTTTTTTCAGGAAACATTGATTTGGATACTAATTACAGTACATATCGTTGTTAAACTACATGGGTTTTATTAATTTTTGAATTAACTTTCAGAACTGTTGTTACAGAGTACGTAAATATTACAAACCTTATTGTGATAAAAAAGTTGTATAATTAACGAACAAAGGTTTTTTTCGATGGTGTACTCTACATTTACTTACTCCACTTACTCTCTAGTTTGGTAAAGATAATCGATAATCTGTTCCAGCATCCAACTTTGATGTTAATTGATTTTGTAATCTAGGAACGCGAAGCTTGCTTTATTGCTGCATCTATCTACATCTATCACTCTCACGCTTTTTTTTGTTTCTTTATTTTGTTCTGTGTATCTTCTTTAAATAGTCTTAAGCTAAATAGTATACTTTGTGTTGTTGATTCATAGATTTAGTAACTTCAATGTTTAGTGGGGTCCGAGGGTGTGGCCTGGTGACCAGTAGCACAGGCTTCTTTCCGAAGCCTATTTCAGGCGCCAGCCCTCACTATCTTGGCTACATCTTGCATCATGTTTTTTTTTATGTTTTCTCATTAGATAGTAAGTGGCCATTTTGTGAAGGGACAATATATATTTCTTATTCTTATTGCTCTTGAAAAATATTGTTTATCGTCGTATTCGATAGTAATTAAAAGCAAACATATTCCGTTGCACGTCTGAATAAATGAACGGCATCGATCGCAGACAAATCAGTATTAGGGAACCCAGTTCACTGGACCAACCGGTACATACGTTAACGTAGGTATGGAGGCAATAAAAACGTTGTACGATGACAGGTGTTGTAACGTCATATTTAGGCAAAGTGCACGATGCAAAAATATCTGATGATATCACAACAATCATAATTATATTCAACCGTAATTTGCTTTATTTCAATTAAATAACAAGAGAACCATTCTATTTTTTCTTTAAGTGTGCCTAGTTTAAGTTATCTTCGCTTTGTATGTCATTGACGACCACTTGGTGCAGTGGTCCACATGTCAGACTTCTAAAACCAAGGCTCGCACTTTCCATCCCCGCACAGTACAAGCATAAGAATTTGTGCATGAACATGTGTTTGTACTGGTCTGGGTGTTTTCTATGTATAATTTGTATTTATTTACAAAAAAAGTATTTAAGAATGTTTATCCGTTGTCTAGTACCCATAACACAAGCCTCGTAGCTTACTTTGGGACTAGAGAATGGGTGTGATTGTTGTGAAATATTTATTTATTTATTACATACATTACAACTTACTTTCTTAATTTTTGATTTCGCTATGTTTATTAACACTGGAAACTGTTAAGGCAAACGTAGTTTTTATTCGATAACTTATCAGAAGATATAGTATAAGTGCTATGTTTGTTTCTTAAAATAAATAAATCGTGAGACGTCAAAATGACAATCCCTCAGTTACTGTCAATTTTCCTGATGCGGATAGAATGTTAGTTAACCTTGAGTTAAGGTAACCCTGCTTGGATTGTGAAAGCCTAAGTATTTAATACTAAGTTTATAACAGTTTTCAGTTTAAACGCATGAGTATTACAATATACTACTGCAAAATTATACGTAAACTTATGTTTTTACTTCCCAAAACTGTCGCCATCTAGTGTCAAATAGAATAATTTGAACTGAACTGAAGCTGAAAGCTGAGAATGTTATAGACTTTTTATTTTTAATTTACGATTAAAATTACTTACAAATGAAATGTGATGCCATCCATATTATCAGAACGTCTGTCTGAGTAAGTTTGACATTGTAAAACACAACACTTCATCCTTTTTTTTGTTAAAACGCAAAAAACACACTTACAATGCGAGTCTCGTTACGTGTGCATCTGACGAACGCTGACAACAAACTAAGCTAGGCCCCGCCCACAATGATGACGTCAGGACCTTGTTGAAAATCACAGTGCACAGTTGCTTAGGCCAGCTCCTCTTTGTTTTTGCTTCATGGTATTAACAACTGTTGGCTTTCTGTACAAATTGAATTGTGAACAATTGTGAATGAGTTTCTGTATGCACAATAAACGATTTTTGATTTTGATTTTGACTGATAGCGTGTCAACCAATCGCCGCGGCGAAATAAATTACTGACATGCCGCAAGTGTACCCGGAGCCTTAAAATACATATGTTTGCATTTTTTTGCTTGTTTCATCAAATACTATCTATTTAGTAAACTTAAAATTGTGATTTACTACGGGCTACGAGATGCTACGACTACGATTAGCAGAATTTGAAGCAATCGATTTAAACGCGTTATATTTTTTTTAAATAAAAAAGGCCAATGTTATGGTTTAGCTTTTTTTATATGACCTAGCCACTTTTTTTTCCAGGTCTGTGATTGTAGCCTTCGCAGTTACAACGTTATTGCTTCAATAATTCGTGAATTGTTATTGCATGTATGTAGGATTATTTTCTTATGCTGAACTGTTAACTACTCGTATATACTCCTTGATTAAGACTTGATGTAATCTGTTGTGTTCTCCAATAAATAAATAAATAAAGAATGTGAAAATATATTTTCGTCTGACTATGACTTGCTTTCAGGTACATACTTTTTAATTTAATTTAAATATAGCTAAATACCACAGAAACATATTTTAATTGTTGATCATAAATCTTATCAAACCTTATCAAATTACTTGTCAAAGTCTAATTAAAATTGCACTAAGCTTTTTATTTCTATAGGAAGTTAAATTACGTAAACACACGAAAGTCAACAATTAATCATTAGCGCGCGAAACCCACTGCACATTATTTTTTCTTTTTTTTTTCAACGAGGAAAAAGTTCATAAAAAATATCGCATGATTTTTCCGCGACGGAGCGCGTCTCTACGCAATCACAGTCGAGGAATAACTAAGTTCAGTATTGACTATACAACTGCGGTGTATAATAAAAGCTATTACTACTTTTCTATCGGAGAAAATAAGGTTGTATGCGATGTGTGCCTTGGGGTGTTTTTTGGGAAAGGAATTTAGGTCAGTAGGGTTCGGGTTTATAATCGTCCTTTAAAAACTTGTAGTTATTTTTACCTAATTAAATATAAAAGTATTATATTGATTAGCTGATACTACACAAGATTGAAAAAACATTTATATTTTATTTTCAAAAGTATAAATCAAATAACAATAAATCGCACAAAGGTTAAAGACTTATTATGACAAAAAAATTAAAAAAAACTTCATAGATTCTTATAAAAGGAAGTTGTGGCATAGTTAACTCAATTTTACATTTATGATTTTAAAGAACTAGATGTGCGAATTTGTTTTTGGCAAGTAATGCATATGAAGCTTATTAATAAAATATAAACTCTATAAACAATATTTTAAGGTCTTGAACACTTCATCCTCTTAGTGATGGGATCAGGCTTGCAGACTTCGTAGGGTTGGCATTTGGCTCCTTCACAGGACACGGTGTTGCTGCCGGCTGAAAAAAAAAGTAAATTAATTCAATGAAAAAAAACCGGCCTGCTTAAAAAGCAAAAAAAAAAACTAAAATTTACAATTTGAAACATCCATGTCGTAAGCCAGGAAAACAACTGGTGAACTTCATCGGCTGGACGAATTTTGACCAGCCATAGCTAAGAACCACTGTAATTAAAATATCCTTCAAATAAAAAAAAACCGCTTTGATATCGGTCCATCCGTTCTTTACGATGCCACAGCTGACACACACAAACACATTGTACACATAAACAGAAAAGGGGTTCAAACTTGTATCAACCCTCTTTTTCGTCGGGGATTAAAAATCAACTGTAAAAGCTAAGAAAAGATACAAACTTCAATTACTAACATACATACAGTCAGAGTCATACACACATATAGTATATTTTGACTTATAATTAAATTTCATGCCTCCGATTTAATTTATTTAACTACCTTCAGCCAGTGTCATTCGCAAAGTGGTAAAAGCAAGGAATAGTAATGAAATCCTCCATTTCTTTCGGTAAGTACGACTCAGGCTACATCTGCGACTTTCTGTCGCTGCGACTCGCTTGACAGCGTGTCAGTCAATCGCCGCGTCTCAATCGCTGACAATGGCGAGTCCTGCCATCAGTATACCGCAGTGGGAGGCTGGTGGATAAGTATTGAGTCCATGACTGCCTCGTTGGTGTAGTGGCAAAGTTTCTGCCGCACAGTTCGAATCCCAGGTCGAGCCAAAATATTGTTCCTGAGATTTTCTGTCATGAATTTCTCAAAAACAGCTCGGAGTCGGGAAGTTGGCGGTGTTACACCCCTGTGCCTCGGAAAGCACGTTAAGCCTACGTCCTGCGCCTGATTTCTCTCCGGTCATGTCGGATTGCCGTCTCACCGAACTTTGATAGTGATGGAACAGTGAGTGCACCTGTGTATTGCTCTCACACTTGTGCACTATAATAGTTATTAATTATAATTGTTGGCTGATCTCTGTTGAGATTGGCCGCCGTGGTCGAAATCGGCCAGGAGTACTATATAATATATGTTCTTACAAAAACTTACCATTATAACTACCTCCGGAACCTCCCGAGCTGTAAGGCGCGGGGTAAGTACAGGACTTCGCATTGGCTGGGTTAGGACAGCAGATCATTCCGTTCTTGCAGTCGTAATCCTGTCTGCAAGTGGTCTTCTTGCTGTAAGTGTACACCTTGGAGGGAGGAGGACAGCTGCCGGCCGCGAACGCTGGAATGTGGAGCGGAATTTCACAGGTTAGCTATGGAAGTTGCGTGGTGCGTTGGAGAGCGTGGTTTGGATTCGATAATCATAGCTAAGCAACGCACGTAGTGTTCTGTTATAGGATGGGTGACCGGGTTTCTGCAAGTTGTATTTAAGTAGGTGTGTGTGGTGTACACATTGAAGAGGGGATAACAGCTGCCGGCAGCAAACGCTGGAATGTGGGCCGGAATTTCACAGGTTAGTCAGAGGTGTGAAGTGCTTAGCGTGGTTTGAGGTTGATAATCAAAGTTATGCAACTCACGCCGTAGTTTGTTATTGGATGGGTGACCGTCTAATGACTTTGTTTTAAATGTAGCCTAGTTTGTATGTGTTTTGTAGTAGGTAAACACCTTCGAGGGGGCAGTTGCCAGATGCTGTCGCTGGAATGTGGAGCGGAATTTCACAGGTTAGATAAAGGTGCTTGTGGCGCACTGGTTGCAACGCTTTGGTAATGATACTGAATGTTAGGTATCCTAAGGTGCGGTCATGTTTGGGATGGGTGATCATAACATCTATTTAAAAGCATGTCCGTGCTCCGGAATTCATGTAAAGCTGTTGGTCCCGGTTGATATCGATATATATTAGTTGGGACAGAGGCCTTTGGGCGGCTTGATAACATCTGACAGTAAGGATAGGCACTTACCTTCACCAATCCGCACTGGGCTTGCGTGGTGGTGTATGTCACGTACCACTTCATATGTGACCCAAGGCCTGTGCCCAACAGTGGGACGCATCTATTAATTGGTGCGTTTCGTGAGCGTGGTTCGGCGTTGATAATCAAAGTTAAGCAATCCACGCTATGATCTCTGTATGATCTGGTATTGGATAGGTGACCGGCTGATGATTTTATTTTAAATATTTAACAAAAATAATATAAGGAACTTACAGATTTCAGCGATAGCACCTAATATGAAAATGCACATCAGAATCCTTGATGCACCTGTAAATAAATATCACAAATTGATTTGAATAAATTTTTAAATACTGACCAAACCAGCTTAGATACGTGGGACACTCAGAAAGTTTTGCGTTTTACAAAAATTTAAATAATTGGTCCATAGATAGGTATAATGTTTTTATTAAATCTTTCCAAAGTACTCTTCCTTGCATGCCTCAATACAAAGTTCTAAATCAATTTTAGAACACTATTTCCAGTCGGCTGCAGACAATTCATTTACACTCCATGTTTCAGTCAACCACGATAATTTGGCCGGCAAAAAATGGCTCGTAAAAAAGGGGAGAGAAGTTTTAAAATTGGAATGTATCGTTTTTTACTAAAAAGGATCATATTTTCAAAATAGATTATAACCAGTCAGTCTGTCATACAGAAAAACTTTCTGAGTGGCCTGGTATGTTAACAAAGTTACTACGACTTTGTTAACATACCAGGAAATTATTATTCACTGCTCTAGTGAAATGCATAATTATGCAAGTTGATAGCGGACGAAAGGTCAAATAATAATGTCAGATTGGAAAAGATCAGATTGAAAGTAATTAAATAATTAGTAAACACGCTTATTATTAAATCTCCAAGCAGTAGGTAGGTAGTTAATAGCTTAATGAATTATCGTTAATTTCTGTAATAAACATTTCGGCGACCAATTTTTTTTCCAAAAACACACACACATTCACGCTGGCGGTTATTTAACTTTCAGGATTTCATTACTAACGTGACACTTCTTGCCAAAGACTCTGGGTAAAGTTTTCTTGTTGTTAGTATCAGTCAGCAAGCTATAATGTACCTATAGCTATTCGTATTGTAAAACACAAATAAAGAATTTGAATTTGAAAAATAAACTGTAATTATTGAAATTTAAATCACGTTTATCTAAGTCTAGGTTAGGTACTGTCAATTCGTTATAAACGGTGCCGTCACGACATCAGGTCATTATCGACAGAGCTAACAGCTGTTCCAGTTATAGGAGCAGCGAAGTGTAGAAAATGCAAGGGCGTAATTAGCGTCTATACTTAGGTTTACGTGGAAACTTAACTATTGAAGTAGGTAGCGTAGGCACGTTCGTACACATGAAAGCACGTCGAGATAATCGCTGCGTCATCTTATGCACAGTACCTACACTTGCAATAAATATAGCAAATATACAAGTACAGCTTGTAAGCACGCAGCTCCAAAGCTTCGCTCATCGCCTCACAGTCGCCTGCGGCTATAAACTACACCAGCTTATTCCGCCGGCCCACTTTTACCATCGGACCACCAGACGTACCGCGGGATACCATCCGTACCATATCAATGTTCCACTGATACGAACCAAGCGCTTCTCATCAACATTCCTGATGCGCACTGCAAAAGAGTGGGAACTCACTACCTGCGTCGGTGTTTCCCTGCAATTACAACCTAGGAATTTTCAAAGCTGGAGTGAACAGGCATCTTCAAGACGAGCTCGCTTCATCGTAGACTCAGCCTTTGCCTCTTCGGGCTTGGTCTTGGGTCAAAAACAAATCTATCCCAAATAAAATAAATAATAATGGAACAAAAATTAATAGGTCGATGTGCCGTGGTCTGTACATCTATATTATATGTAGGTATGTATACTCGTACTTACTTAGCTTATCGGAATATGCGTCAGAATAGCGACTGGCTACAGGGATTACCCTAGTAATAATAATAAAAAACAACAACAACATTAGTAAGTAGCTTAAGCACTTGCGTTACAGAAAACAGTGGTATTTCAAATACTTACACTTAATTATTTTTTTCCTTAAGGCTTTGTGAAACTACACTTAAATTAATACATAGGGTATAACAGCCAAACTAGCATAAACAGATCTGTCTGAAAAAAATAAGGACTCTCTTATCGAATATTCAGACACTGAAAGAGAGCTTTGTATTGATAAGCTATATTTTGTTTCTGAAACTGTACAATGTGAAATGAAAACACGCTTAAAGAAAAAAACTGCCATAGGCGATTGAGCTACCGTGACACGTCTTACTTATCGGTCCGAAATCCTTTAGCTCCTTAGGCTGCAGCCAGAAACTTGCATTATTAATGCTAAAAAATAAAGTTACTTTATTTTAACTCGTTAAAATACAAAAGATTGTTCGTGTTTAAGTAAATATAGTTTTTACTTATTGATTTCCATAAACAAGGCTGGATTTATGGTGAAAATAAATTTATCTGCCGCTGTTTTCTATAAATACAGTAGCCTAGTCCCGATATTAAAAAAAAAAATCCACGGGTTGCACTCCGGGAGTGCCGGCAGAAGTGAAAACTTAACAACCGTCTTACGGTTTTTCGATCAGCATCACGTGACCTGACGCGAGTTTCACAGTTTCTACCCATGCCACAAAAGTGCTCAACGCCGCTAAAGAAGTTTTCACTTCAAAAATCCACGGGTTGCACTCCGGGAGTGCCGGCAGAAGTGAAAACTTAACAACCGTCTTACGGTTTTTCGATCAGCATCACGTGACCTGACGCGAGTTTCACAGTTTCTACCCATGCCACAAAAGTGCTCAACGCCGCTAAAGAAGTTTTCACTTCAAAAACACGGGTTGCACTCCGGGAGTGCCGGCAGAAGTGAAAACTTAACAACCGTCTTACGGTTTTTCGATCAGCATCACGTGACCTGACGCGAGTTTCACAGTTTCTACCCATGCCACAAAAGTGCTCAACGCCGCTAAAGAAGTTTTCACTTCAAAAATGCATTTGGAGTCAAGTAGGTAAAGCAAACTTTGCTTGCACGACAATAATAAAGCTATTTGTATGGAAGAAAGCGTAAAACTGGTTTGTGCGACTCGCCTATGCCAGATTCGAGGTGCATTGCCTACTTGCCTCATGAAGTTTTCTAGAATCGTACGATGGACTACTTTTAAACGAGATGTAGTGTACAGGAATACAAAATATGATAAAATTAACAGAATGAAAAAGCCCAAAGCCTCGAGCCGGCCACTCACTTCTCCCAAGGACTAAGTAATTAATTATACAGGATGTTTCTTTAAGGGTGTGAAAGCCGGTGGGAGGTGATAGCTGAGTACCGTACCTATAGATTTAACCCCAGCGATTTTTGTAGTTTTCGAGTTATAAATTCTTTTTTGAGATTTTATTTTTATCGGCTTTTAAAAAAAACTAACACGGGTTGCACTCCGGGAGTGCCGGCAGAAGTGAAAACTTAACAACCGTCTTACGGTTTTTCGATCAGCATCACGTGACCTGACGCGAGTTTCACAGTTTCTACCCATGCCACAAAAGTGCTCAACGCCGCTAAAGAAGTTTTCACTTCAAAAAATATTGGCTGAGTCTTTTAATTTTTTTTCAATACCATGCCTATTAATTGTAGTTTTATGAGTTAAATAATCTCTTTCCTCACATTGAAGTCAGAGACAAAACATGCATCGGTATCAAAAAAATTATGGACTATTCAACTGTAAAAATAAATTTAAAAAAAACTTTTAATGGCTTCTGATTACCTTAAAAAGTTAAAAAGGTAAGTCTAAGCTTTCTTTTTTAATACAAAAAAAGTTGTACTTAATGGGATACCATTTGCTGAATTCGATGTTTGAAGGTGGTAAGTCGGAAATTGTGTAATTTTCATACTGTATAATTGGTATTCTATGCTGATTATTTAACCAGATGTCTCGGTTCGTATCGACACAGTTTCAAATAAAATCATTATATTATATTAATTTAAGGAAATAAAAACTTTAGCTACACTGACTGTACGTACCTGCATACTGTTTACTTATGATAGACTAAAACTAACAATCAAAATGAGTCCATGTTTTTTTAAAGATTTTAATAATTTAAAATTTGTGAAAAAAAATTACGCTAGAGAATTTGTTTTTTTTTGTAAAAAAAAATCAATTTACCTCACAGGACGATGAAAGTGAAAATTTATGGGTTTTCTTAGTAGTTAAGAAGAACCCGTTTCATAGATTTTGCCTTCTTCGATATATCGCAGTCTTGCATCGTATTGGTTATAAATTTATTTAAAAACTTTATTGCACAACAAAAGTTGTAAAAAAGCCGGACTTAATGCTAAAAATCATTTACTTCCAGTCAAACCTTTAGGTCATTCAGAGAGATGGCATTGGGTGCAGTTTGACTCTCATCGAAATAGTTAGAGCAATTTTTGAGAACTTACATCTATCATAAATATGCTGTACAATTAATATTTGTGTACTTACCCATTGTTTCTTAACTGAGTCACAATCCGAAAAAATCCCACTGTATTATTCACAATTACAAACAGACAGACACTGGTCACATCCACTCACTTACGAGTCTCAGCGTAAATTGGTGTCTAAGACATTTTACACTTTGTCGCAAGCAGAAAACAATTTTATTGCGGTTTAGTACGAGTACAGTCTCACAGATATGTTATATTTTCCCAACTCAGTCGAGCAAAAAGCGGCTCGGCTGTACCATCCGTTTCTCGAAGCAATTCCGACCCTTTTCGACCCCTCTATAACACCATAGTTGATAAAAAGCAAGCCAGAATTTTCAAGTTGCTGAACAAGCATTGTATAAACACGGTATATCTAATGAACCAGTAGTTTAAGAATAGGCTAGGAGACACCACCAATCGTTGACATACTTTTTATTATCTGTCAAAACGGTCTGCCTCCATAGATTTTGTATGGGAATACAAGAACGTGACGTCATGAATCGTCGTGAATGTATCAGAAATCGGAGTCAATTGATCGAATATTTATTAAGTTTTGTGTGATTAAAAATTGGTTTCTACAACTTTTTGGAAATATACTGGTTGTATTAACTTCATAGGGGTTTTGTTTTTTAAACGCCATGGTCTTGAAAATATTTAAGATAGGTATGGCACCTATCTTGCCTATTGCAACTTGTCAAATTTTCTTAGTCACTGATTGGCTGACTGACCGATCACCAAATTATTGGTCAGTAATAAAATGTATTGAACTGTACTTTGTTGACACGTTTGTTAAATAATACGTTATTGCTGGAAGGAAGTAGGTAAGAAGGTAATTGTGCCAGTTTTCTTATATGAAGTATGTTATAAATTCATAAATGGTGACAACTGCTCTAATCCCAAAGTGATAAGGAGCTTAAGCACTTGTTTCTACACTGTCTCCGCCCGGGCGTCGCAACCGGGACCTCTGAGATACGGACGCCACTACACCAAGGCAATCAGCACCCCTACTCTCTAAGCCGTTGTCCGTAGTTTTGGATGTAGCGATCCCTGTCACTCTTATAAGCGTGCCCGTGCGAGCGGATGCGCTGGCTGGCCCCGAAAATAAGAACGAAACGGTAGGGGTACGGCTTCAGAAACAGCGAAAGCACTTACCTAGATTCGTGATAACATAAAAAGTTGTATTTCTACCCTGTATCCGCCCGGGCATCGCACCCGGGACCTCTGAGATACGGACGCTACTACACCAAGAAGGTCGTCAAAAATGGTCAAGCAAGGCTCAAAAAGGTCGTGAATGTTTGTTAAATCAGTATGACGTGAAGATTTTACATGGGTACACTGACCAGAAAATCAGGCTACCAATTTTTGTTGCGAAAACGCTCGTCTCACAAGCGTATAAGTTCCTAGTGTTTACTGTGACGTACTGGTCACCGTACTAATGTATAAACGTGCGCAAATGAGTTGTAAGATTAGGTACAAGTGAACGGATATTATTTTCCTTCAATGAGACTTACTACCTATGTACGATGGCTAGCACTTCACGGTAAACACTTCGGTATGTTATACGCTTGTGATAAGGGCGGTTTTGCAACAAAAATGGGTAGCCTGATGTTCTGGTCACTGTACGTACCAGAGAAAGTTAGTCACAATACTGACAAATGATTTCATAAGTACTGTGAAAAGCGATGGGTGAATGATGATGACGCGAGCGAAGAATAATAAAGTTTTTTTAAATTAGCCATTACTGTCCCACTGCTGGGCAACGGCCTGCCCCAAACGTTTCCAACCGCCCATATCGAAGATCATATTGTGTCATAAAAAATGTGGGTTATTATTTCGTAGGCTTTCTATACTAAGGACAAAATTTTCAATACCTATCTTTTAGAAGAATTCCCAATTATAATCGGACTTTTATGTATGAGCCAGCTCAATTGCATGTATATTTTAAGCTAGAGAGTTTCGGATATCCCAACAAAGTTTCATCAGCACAATATTTAAGACATCTTGAAATTAACAGTGGTTCTCTAATATATTAAGCATGTTATTTTACACCTTGTTTTTCAATCACCCTATTTATTTAAAAAAAAACACGGGTTGCACTCCGGGAGTGCCGGCAGAAGTGAAAACTTGATTATTAACGTAGTGCATTTTTGATTTATTTGAACCGTCTTACGGTTTTTCGATCAGCATCACGTGACCTGACGCGAGTTTCACAGTTTCTACCCATGCCACAAAAGTGCTCAACGCCGCTAAAGAAGTTTTCACTTCAAAAAAAAACTAACACGGGTTGCACTCCGGGAGTGCCGGCAGAAGTGAAAACTTAACAACCGTCTTACGGTTTTTCGATCAGCATCACGTGACCTGACGCGAGTTTCACAGTTTCTACCCATGCCACAAAAGTGCTCAACGCCGCTAAAGAAGTTTTCACTTCAAAAAACTGCATCAAAATCCGTAGAATAGTTTAAATGTAAGCATAGGTACATACTTACTTACAGACATAAGGGCAGACTTGGGAAGCGACTATGCTTTATTACGGTAATATGTAGAGATTCGACATCTAGGAATTTTATCGAACTGTTAGCGCTAGTTATACTAATGGTTTAAATGTACGAAAAAAAAACAAATTAATACATATTTTAGCATTTTAATGACTTAATTCTTAATGTAGGTATTTATAATCTTATTTTACCGTTGTTACAGCGTTGGCACATTTTTTATTAGGGTATAATTTATGTTATGTTTAATACAAGAGTTATGATTTCCCATTCTCTCTATTACTATGTACCTAAGTAAAAAGTTCTCCGTCATATTCATAAAAAGGTTTGACATTAAAAAGTACGTCAACCAATATATTTTTAGTGATTGGTTAATTTTGTTAACATCGGAGAGACTGTATGATAAATCCAGGAATAAACCGGATGGATCTGTAAGATCTATGAACCGATGGGCCGTCCTATCGGCTGGTTTTTTAAATGTTTTTTATTATTTTATTTAGCTTTGATGTCTAAGCTCTGCTGCACTTATTCCTCTTGGTGGATGGGTCCAGCTTGCACACCTCGAACGAGTTGCACTTCACATTGTCGCAGTACACGCCGCCACCGTTAGCTGGAACAATGCATAAATACGGTTAGACTTTTCAACACGCATCGCACGTAACGGATGTTAGGGTGCCTTGTATAATTAATAGTTCTCCTGGCCGATTTCGACCACGGCGGCCAATCACAACAGAGATCAGCCAACTACGCAGGAGATATTATAGTGCACAAGTGTGAGCGCAATACACAGGTGTGCACTCACTGTTCCATCACTCTCAAAGTTCGGTGAGGAGGCAATCCGACATGATCGAAGAGAGATCAGGCGCAGGACCAACGGCTTAACGTGCTTTCCGAGGCATGGGGGTGTAACACCGCCAACTTCCCGACTCCGAACTGTTTTTTGAGAAATTCATGACAGAAAATCTCAGAAACAATTTTGGCTCGACCTAGGATTCGAACCAGGACCTCTTGGATGTAAGGCAGACACATTGCCACTACACCAACGAGGCAGTCTTTGTATAAGAACAAACCTTGTATAAGAACTCATAGAACAGCGTCAACTGATCCGCACCGTACGGATAGCTCATCGGCAATGCCTTCATGCGATGCGTACCGGTGACGTCATACGGAATGCCGATCTAAGAAAATCGAAGGGAAGTGTTAATCGCCCAATGGGCCGATACAGTGGACGTAGTGAACAATAAAACCATTGCGTGCGATACGTGTGATGCGTATACGATATCGACCTGTGGACGCTTGCTTTTAATCTGCGTGCACATTATTGGACGCGTTCAGACGTCCAGACGCGATCTAGAAAGATATATAAGTATATTGGAGTGTCTATATAATTAAATAAATACACAACAACATCACATACATTGATCTGACTCCTTGGTAAGTACCTTAAGCACTTGTGTTACAGATATCAAATTCAACAGTGGTATTACAAATAAACCTAAATAAATACATATAACACAGACCTGACATGCTCATGCATGCAAATGTTTGAACAGTGCGGGGATCGAACCCGCGACATCTTAATTAATAGTCAACTTCTTGACATTACACCAAAGTGGTCGTCAAGAAGTTGACTATCATATTGTCTGACGTAAGTCGCAGGAGTCAAGAGTTTGCATTGTTCTACCAGCATTACTTCCGAACGCGTTCAACAATGTGTACGCAGGCTTACAAACTAACTCAGGTCGACAAGTCATCACTTTCCACCATTTTATATTTAAATTTTCAGGTTCACTATTGAAAACCCCAACCAGTGAAGGCTATGTCGTCTCGTGAAACTTTAAACTGGCTTCAGGTGAAACGAAATTAACCAGACATTTGAGTTAATTTAGTTTTTTTTTATTTCCAGGAAATTGAATCTCTGGAGTCACTCGCCGTTCGGTGCAACCCGGGCTAGCTACTCGACTTGGGGTTGCAGCTTCATTTTTTATCAATCAGACTTTACGAACTATGGTTTTTAAAGTATGGGTGGTAAAAAAAAGCAAGATTGCATCAGACAAAGCATAAACATATCTGTTCAATGCACTTTAAGCTAATATTTGTATCAACGCGACTCATGACGTCACGTTATGTTGAAGGCTACCTTCAAAAGAGAGTCACGTGACGTCACGACTCGTGATCCTAATGCTAGCTTTAGACACTGCACTCGTGTTTACGACCGTAACGTTATACTATGAGCCACACGTCAGTTTCTATGGAATCGGCAGGACGACCTAACTAAAATAAGGTCATATATGAACCACTCGTCAGTTTCTATGGAATCGGCAGGACGACAAAGCTTATTGGACCCTCCGTTACCGTCAGCTCCACCGTTCGCCGTGGGTTCTGTGCAAGACTTGGTTTTGCAGCCGTTTGTTGGAGCACACATCCCCATGGATGCACTCGTTGTCCTATGTGCACTTGTCAGACGCAGCATCTGATACTACTGGATGGATTGTAGACACTTATAATGCTTATTGGAACCTACGGTCCTTCCAGCGCCGCCGTAGGCAGCGGGTTCCCTGGAGAAATGGGCGTTGCAGCAGAGGGTGCACTCTAGCCGCCACACAGTAGTTTAACGTGACTTGATAGACCGATTACGATGACTTACAATGTTTGTTAGACCCTCCGTTCCCTCCAGCACCACCGTAGGCCGCGGGTTCTGTGCAGGACTTCGCGTTGCAGCCGTTGTTGCAGCATAACTTCCCGTGGGTGCATTCGTAGTCCTGCGTGCACTTTGGACTGCATCCGTACACCTTGGAGGGCAGGGGGCAGCTGCCGCCTGGAATAGAAGAAGAAGGGTTAAAAGATCTTATCTCCCTTCTGCCTGGTAGTTCACGAGATACCGATAGCGCTGTAGGTCCTTGGGGGAGTATATGCTCAGCAGTGGGCGTCGAACGGCCGATATGATAATGAGGCCAAGCGTGAATTCGCGTACCCCTGGCACACCACTAGGCGAAGTTTTGAAAAAAGGGGTTGAGGGAAACTCATACGAGCAGCCCGACGTGTAGTCATGTTAATGTGATTTCACACCTCAGGAGGGGGAGAGGTGTAAAACAACAGATGGGACGGAATCAGAACTTGTAGGGAGCATAGAATAGCGCCGTAGGGAAAAAGAGCTCATGCAGTACCCACGCGCTCTCATATGATTCGGTACGTATGCCGCGAGGCAGGTGGAACCATGGGTTAGTGGAGGGCTGATATGATAATGATGATGGTGATGAAAATTAAGCAAGGTACGGTACTCACCAGCCTCTGAGGTTGCAGATATCAACAGGACCACCGCAAAAACTGACAGGATAATCGTCAAGGAACCTGAAAATTAAAGTATAAAAGATAGATAACAAAGATAATAATAAAGATAGATAAAAGAGGATTTAGGCGGTCTATTGCTAAGAGCGATCTCTTTCAGATATGCTTCGGGTAAAGAAACAATGTAAAGTAGTTACTGCCAAAAAATACCAAACACGAAATACGGCATTTTAAATCGAATAAGTATTCAATATTTTCAGAAGTTGCATTAATATTGCAATTTTCTATCGACTGGAATAATTCATTATACTGTTCACAAAACCACAACGATCGAATCTTTATTTGACAGTCATTTCATAACGGAAAAACCCTTTGTAGGTTCCTAAGTATTAGTATTAGTATTCTTGTATACTAACACACAATGGCCCTAAATCAATTTCGGTACATGTACATCTTCAACTACAGCGAAAGGAGAGCCCATTAGCCCATTGTCCGGCATTTGAATCCTGACTGCCGATGCCGTTCGTATTTTATGAGGTTGGTTTCAACATAAGTACCTATGAATAGTAAGTTTGATAACCTCTCACATTCACGATTTCAAAATAGGTTTAATAAGACGTTTTAGTTAAACACAATGTTAAGTTGATAATCTTCAGCACTGCTTGAGTTTTGATTTAAAAAAAACGAGTTCACCATTGATATTAATATAAAATTCATACAATTAAAACTTGTTGCACATAGCAGTTATTAAAACAAGGACCTCCACAATGATCTTGACCTTCGTAATTATTATGCTTCGAGTATTAAGATGATTTGTAATATGCAAACGAGTTTCGCTCACATTCGCATTGCATTTGCCTGACCTCCGGTCGGCGATTAAAATATTGATTGTGAGTTATGATGACTTATGACTGAGGGCTGTATTTGCGATTCCACAGATTAAATAACTTCGGTAATAAGAATAACAAATTTACAAAATATTCTTTATATTTGACGTTACTAATGTCTAAACTAAACCGGTCCTATCATTTTTTTAATGATCACTAAATATTTTACGAGTCAATGATTGCAATGTTTAATGTTGATGCGTTAGGCAATTAATTTCCGTTCTATTTTGTGCAGTACCCAAAAAAATAATTCATCTCAATTGGTCTTGATCACGGGGTTAACTGATAGAGTAAGCAAAAAGCAATGAACTTAGGTAATGATTTTGAATAATATTTACTCAATAAATAATAATTATCCATCTTAGATCCGCTAGTATGTAAGGAATCATTACACTTAATCTTAAGTTTAATTAGCAAAATCATACTTTACTCGTAATCCAACTTCTATAATCCAATTTTTTTAATTGCGCCTAACTCGCAAAGTAAACATGGCGAATCACAATCAACTGGAAATTTCCTTGTAAACAAAACGTTAAGCAATCACTCACCCATTTTGCTTGACAGCCGCGAATTTATTTTGTAATGGACCTCTCGACCTGAACGTCCGTTAAAGACTGGTTTAATATTTGTACTGGCTACATGAGCCAATCCAATAAAGAAGTAGGCATATAACATAAAACTGCTCTCAACATTCGTTAGCGAATGTAGAGACGATAACGTGGATTTAAATTTGGTGGAATAGCAGGATGGGGATAGTGTGTTGACTTATTTTTAACGCACGACGAAAAAGAGGGGTGTCGTTACCCTGTTCTTATTGTGTAAGTGTCTGTCTGTGGCTTCGTAGCTCCTGAACGGATGGACCGATTTCAGTGCCATTGTTATTCGATAGATACCTAATTTGATCACACTGGTTCGTAGCCATGGCTGGTTAAAATCCGTCCAGTCGATGAAGCTCACCAGATGTTTTTTGGCGCACTTTTAAATTTTTAGTTTAAAAAGAATTTAATGTACCTATATGATTGGTTGAATATTATCATTAATTTTCATCATCATTCGCTAGGCCACTCCTATCTAGTATTCTAATTGTCCAGTTACCAGAAGCCAAATGCTTAGGTGTGCTTTCCTTTCTCACTAATCTGTTGCTTTCGGTTCTATCTTCCCTTCTTAACGTCGTTGTTCCGAAGAAAATACATGCACTGGCAGGTCAGTGCAGCAGTATTTTATTATAAACAGTCAAAATAAGAAAATTGTAAGTGTTCAAAAATTAACCTTTCTACAAGTGGATAAGTAAAGTTCGCGTTAACTTCGTCTAGGTCAGGGTTTGTGAAGAGTGGGATCCGCAGCGTATGTGTCAGCGGTGGCTCAGTTAAACCACATTAAACTAAGATGAAATTATGTAAACACGAAGATAACCACCACATTATTTAATAAGGCTTGTTTCCTTTTTCAAAAATATATTTTAAGTGGGGTCCGTAGAGGTATTAAATTTCGTAAAGGGGTCTAGGTCTTAATCAAATTGCACCAGTTGACCATAGAGTTCCCTAACACTTCGTCGTCCGTTTTCTCAGGTCCTTATCGCTCGCACAATCTAACATGTAGAGTGAAAGGAATGCTACAACAGCTTATATAGTAAAACCCAAGATGGCGGATTCGACCATATACCATTGCAAAACCCCTGAAAAATATTTATACTGGATTTTATTTAAGCAACGCAGTAAGTAGGGGAACCTGTGGTGTCTAGGCCATCGCTCAGACTTATTTAGCCACAGCGTAGGAAGGAACCTAGATACCTACTTTTAAAAAAAAACAGAATCTTTTCATTGCTTAAGGTACCTAATCTATTAATTAGGTAACACTTATGTTATGTTCATAAGTTAATGATGCAATAAGTAATTGCACGATTTATCCTCATATTACCTTAAATGAGAAGTCTGTAGTGACAATATTGCTTTTCGAACAGCGTCAACATTTAAAAATGTAATACAAGGAGACGCCCATACAAGGAGACTCTGCAATAAAGTATAATTATAATATATTTTGAACATTATTACAGTCGAGTACGATCCAACAGTCCAAACTAAGTGAAGTATGGCTCGTACCACCTCATAGAAGTCATAGTTGAGGTGCGGCCTGTGCCCAGCGTATATGAGATGAAGGTCAACCTACGTGTCCTGACACCCTGCAGGCCCAATATTCCCTTACACACCCTAGGGCCGGTAAAACCGTACTCTGACACACTTCATGTTATCAATACAAAGGAGGTACACAACATACAGCTCATCCGTGAACCGTGAGTCAATCTTTTATGACTTTACCTCCTATTATCCAATTTGGGTAAATCATGACACAAGTGTCTACGGACTCTGCTGGAAGGCATCTTGTCAATAGAGTTGTTATTGAACAACAAATACGTAGTAGGAGGATGTAGAGATATCTTTGTTTTCTTTGTAAGGAAAGACAAGCGTTGTTGTAATAAGATACGACCAATTAGACATTCATTCATCATTTAATTTCTTAAGTAAGCGCTACGACGTTAAAATATGTCCCTTAAATAATAAAAATAACGTGGCATCATTGTCAACGCTTTCTTAACTATATTAGGTTCATGATTTTACTCAAAATAGTATACGCAGTTTTTTATTTATTTTTTAAAACGTTTTACGTTAATAAAAATCTTTCTACACACAGAGGAGCCCTTAATATTGAATTTCCGCTATAGCAGCCGGGATGAGATGATAGTTTGATCTCATTCCAAACGGTTACCACAGAACAGTTACGTTAGTACCTATAATAATCTACACTCACGCGAAATGGTCAACCAAACCTATGCCCAATTATTTAAGTAAATTACGCTTTCTTAATTGCATTTCAACAAAAGCCCTTTTGAAAACTGCAAAACAATCGTTTTTATCATACAAACACTCCTTGCGAGATTCGAACCCGCTATCGCGCTGGTTTTGGAGCAATATTACGGACTTGCTCTTGTAAACAGGAGCTGAAACGTAAATATGGCTTAGCGCCATCTATTGCGCACTTTATCAAACATATTATATGATACTTTTACCTGCTAAAAATACTAGCTCTAAATCATGTGATAAATACTTTTGGCACGATAAAAGACCTAATTTTAACCCGTTCAGAAATTACAAAAAGTTAATTTTAAAATATAAATTAGTGAAAGTTAAACTTAGTAAAATTTACTTATTTTTGGATTTAAAATATGAATATTTAACAATCTTTGCATTTAGTTAGATCATTTTTGGAGTACCAAGGATTGATTGTTTCTATGAATTGTTTTATTCATGTTATCCAATGCTTTTTCATAGCAATACCAAAATTTCTGAACGAATATGGCATCACCTTCGCCACCTAGCGGGCTTGAGGGAACTTAAATTCAAAAATTTCAGTTTGAGTTTTGTAAATGTCAAACAATATTAACGGGTGAATTTCAGTGTTGATTTGTGACTTTTTCGGTAGAAATCTCTATATACTTCAGCAAACTTAGTTGCTCCTGATACAAAACGAAAAACTATGTTATGTGTGTGAACTAAAGTGGTTTAGTGTCTTAAAAAACTGTTTTTTAACGATGGATCCCTTCACTCAGGTAAATTTGCCTTTGGACGAGTTTTATTAACGGCTAATAACTTCGAAGGTCAATGAGATTTAACTTATTTCGTCTAATTTGCAGCGTATGTTGGAACGAGCACGTGCCAGGCAGGAGAAAATTGACCAGAAACTGGCTAGTTCTGGACAAACTGTCCCTAAAAGGAAACCTTTGACAGAAAACATTAGTGTTCTTAAGAATCCAAGCCCTATCAGGTCTCCCAGTAAAGCTAAAGAGAGTGTCTTGTCTCCAAAGAAGTCTATAAAGTCTGAATCACCAGCGAAAGTTGTTACAAGGAGGCAAAGTTTACAAAAAAGTCAAAATGCATTAGCTTCCCCTCCGAAGTCGCGAAGCGATGTGGTGGTAACTAAGAAAGAGTTTAGTAGTCCTAGAGGAAGTGCTGATAGACGCAATTCTGATGTGTCATTGGAGATAAATATTACTCATAGGAATGATATCAAGGTGGATGTTCAAATTGAGGAAATGGATGCCCCTATCACAGTAGTGTATGACACACTGAGTGATAGTGGTAGTAATGTTGTGATTAAAGAAATTGAAGGTAAGATGTATTTTTTTTAAATTAGAATTTATACAGAGGCTCTACTCTGTAAGCGAACACCTTTACTTATGAATGTGTCTGTCACTGTTGCTTGCCTTACAATGTGAGCAAACAGGATGTTAAGTCTCAAATACACAGATAAACTGGAACCAGTGTATCCATTCTAACGGAAGATTTTTATTTATTGTGATAATGTATATTGGATTTTGTTACTTACATATATAGGGTCATGTGTGGTTCAGTGTACACTCTGTATTGTACAGGGTGTTAAACGGTATGACCCAAAACCAATGAGGAGATTATCAGCTGCGATTAAAAAACAGAAAGATTTAAAATAAACATTCTTTGGCAAATAATTTGTCATACAATACACCATATTAATTTTAACCATATTTTTTTAATAAACTTTTGCTATGTATATCTTTATCTAATTGTTTTAGGACGAAGTACATATAAGTTCATTGACATATATTGAAGCAGTTTAACAGTATTGTTTTCCCTAAATAAACAAATCCTTAAAACAATTACTCATAATTAGATAATAATTCATTTGCAAATGGCCTCCTTCATTACTTAGAAGTTCCTGCCTAATCACTTGTTTGTACAAAGGTCAAAATAAACACATTTTGTTTGTTTCATAAGTTGTAAATTAGTTTCTCACAGGAGTGTAAATGTTAAGCTTGCTTATTTTATCTCCTTAGCAAATTATAACCAAACTTCTCTGTCTGTTGTCTGTGTTTGAGATACAAAAACTTAAGAACTTCATCTCAAACATTTGCAGAAGATTCAACCAAGATGCCATTGGAAACTGATGAATCAGATCAGAAATCTGAGAAAGCTGGGCTCCGAACAAACTTCAAGTCCCGACTGGACAGACTGGGCAATCTGTACTCAGGTATTTTGTTTTATTGTATCTTGCATGTTTACGTGCATTTTAGAACCTTAGGCAGGGTTTTGAAATATGTATTATTGACAGTATTTTGCTCAACTCTATTGCTGTATTTTTTTTGGATGCATCCATATTTAATCTGTCTTAACCCTGTTTTATAAACAAGTGCTACTAAAAGCCTTTCTTTCGGCATTATTTGGTCAAAAAGAGGAGAAGTGATTTATTTAAAATTAATTTTGAAACTTCATAACCCTGCAAGAACTTTATAATCTAAAAGCTTCAAAATGCTTCTTTATCTTTTTATTGATCTGAGGTGAAGTACATGAAAATGAAATCTTTTTCATTCATTTTCAATAATATAATTTGGAAACTATTAGCACCAAAAAATAAATAGATATTACTTACACTACTTATCACATTTTATTGTTCTGACTCTGTGGTAAGTAGCACATTTGTGTTACAGAAATCAGAATCAATAAATCAAGTTTATTTGTAATAGCACAACTTAAATATTTACTTATAACACATAGACCAGTACAAACATTCATGACACATATGTTTGTGCAGTGCGGGGATCGAACCCCCTACTTCTCGGTCTAACAGCCAACTTCTTAACCATTACACAAAACTGGCCGTCAAAATGTACTTTTATACTCATTGAAAACCCATCACGTTTTTCAGATGAGCCCAACCTCTCGTCCCCCATCCACCGCACGGAGCAGAACTTCTCAGCCGCGACGCCGCCCCAGCAGCCGCCCCAGCAGCCGCCGCGGGAGCGCGCGCAGGACGGCAAGAGGAAGTTCGGGAGGCTCGCGGCGCTGGCCGACCAGATAAACAACTGGGAGGATGACCTGACGCATCATACTTTTGTAAGTTCTAGCTGTGCCCTGCGGCTTCACACGCATACTCAAAACTTGTTTTCTATGTATCTTACTGGAACCGTGACGTTTCACGGAATAAATTGTACCCTACAAATCACGTCAACTATTTGACGAGCTTTCGTATAGGTTGGGTTGGGAATCCTTAGCCGCCAATAGGGAACAGTGGAGGAGTTTGGGGAAGACCTTTGCTAAGCGGTGGGATGATATAGGTTTATAAAAAAAACAATCTATGTCCAGTAGTTTTGGTGTGGAAGACAAACAAAACATCCATAAAAACAAACTTTCGCGCTTATAATACCGCTTATAATACGTAGTAGGAAGAATTCTGGATTTTTTAACAGCTGGTTCCAATATTCTACCTCTCATTGTGTGTTTTCTATGTATAATATGTATTTATTTACAAAAAAAAAAGTATTTAAGTATGTTTATCCGTTGTCTAGTACCCATAACACAAGCCTCGTAGCTTACTTTGGGACTAGAGAATTGGTGTGATTGAGAAATATTTATTTAAATATTTATTTATTTTATTTATTTATTGAGAGGAAGATAACAATGAGGATGAAACTGATTTCATCCTGCAAGCTTTGATATGAAACTACTAGTTGATCATTCAGTCGAATGAAGACCGGCAGTAAGAGAATTATAAAGTGTTTGAGGAATTCTTTACAGATACATAGATAGTAATGTCTCTATCCCTGATATACACGAGATTCAAACTCTCGTCTGTAGCCTACTACAAAAAACGAAATTCCTTTAAACAACAACACACATGTCTTTGTACACATGTCAGCACGCAGCATCTTATGCGCAGGCTATAAGGGCGATTTTGCTTAATAAAATCGTAGCTTAATTTGCTGTCGTTTGTATAACAAAACGACTATCGTTTTGACGGATTTCGTCATAGTAGGCTTTCTGGTATGCCATGCTTCTTTTACAGTCTGTACTAGCCAGAATATTGTTTTAAAATTACATGGTCACTAACATTGGAATAGTTATTAAAAACGGGATTTTTACCATGTACTGTTCTTATGGGCAGACATATCAGTCTACCCTCTTTCTCATATTACGCTCGACGCCTGTTTCACTGGCCGATAACTCACTATTCACTCGCACTTGTTCTCGACGCACGATACTGTTATATCAGTACGGTTTTTTTCACATTTTAATCACTGGATTCCAGACATTTGACAATTTAAACCTATACTTACGATTGAAATTTTTGTATTTCGTAATTTCAATCGCTTTCCTAACTAATCTTGTTATGTAGTCGGTCTGTCGCAATGATCTGAACGTTATGAAAATCGATCCAGGGATTAGGACCCGATTCTAACAAATGTTCCGCGATTGATGATTTCTGTGTGTCGTTGTTTTTGACCGCTTTTATATGCTCTTTCTTTCGGCACGTTTAGTTTGGCCAATGTAAACAATAAACAATCGTAAACAAAAAGGTACATGGTAGGAATCCCGTTTTTAATATCTTCTAATAATGTACTAGCCACTACTAAGTAGATTCATTTAAAAGTTTTGTTTAACGCTAACTTTTTCACCAATGTTATCGTTAAAGGTCACAAAAAAATCTTTTCCACAGAACCCTGAGCCTGTGAAGAAAAATACAAAACCGGCAAACAAAAATGAGAAATTGGAGTCATCAACACTGGATGTTTCCATACACTCCTTCAAAGATATCAATAATATTTTGAAGAAAACCCCAGCAAAATCTGCTCAGGTAAAGTTGATTGAAGTGTCTGCATTCTGCATGAAAGTCGCGCCATATATACTTTTTAGCGCAAAGTACAAAATGTAAACAAACATGGCAGTTCTGTTTCCATTAACAAAGTTAGTGCTGGAAAAAACTAGAGCGCTTAGTGAATTGAACAAAAGTTGAGATTAGCTTCGGAAAAGAAATTCATTCATTCATTCCAGAACTCTCAGAGACTGTAACAAATTAGTCTACAATTGTCTACCGAAGCTACAACATTACCAAAACCAATGTGATGCAAATGACATAAAACAGTAAATGCAACAATAGAATGCTATATGAAGAAGTAAAATGGCTTTAAGTTAAGATTTTTTATAAAGTTAGTGACATTTTTATTTGATGAATATTTTATCGTATGACATTTAAAATTTCTTGATGTAAATTATTAGGATTATTACATATTGTCATTTAAAATAATAATAATTAATACTAAATCGTAGGTACTGAACTAATCAATTATATTTTCATGCCCTGTAATAAGGTAAAACATGTGTACATCCTGCTAAAAACAACTAAGAAATTCCAAGTTTTTCGCAAATAAATATATAAAAAAACACATATTTTGTATATTTTGTACTTTTCGTGGTAAAAATAGACTATCCAATGCATACTACTATATCAGCGGACTTTAGTTGCTCATTTACTAAAGTTTAAGGTCACCTACACACCTGCTCCATGCACAAGCGAAAAAATTGTTCAGTATTCATTTATAAAAGAATTCAACCTCAAAAGGTTGTGTGGAAATGTTGCATTAAGACCGTCCAAAAATGAGCCAAACTTGTGATATCTGTTTTATTTGTGTTTTTTTTAATTGCTGAATTATCATTCTAAAAGGCAGAATCAAATAAAAACAAGTAATTATTGATAGGATAATTCAACTTATTGGACAACTTACTTACTTGTTACTTTGCAGTAACTTAAATTGAATTTTCTATATTTTTTTTATTTTATTTACGCGACGACTACGCGAAGACACTGGAATGGTACACTTTCTACACAGATTATTTTGTTATATTATACATTTTTAAACCTGTCCTGTCAGGTTCAGGGTAGGTAAGGTTAAATCGCGATATAACCCATAAAAAGTGTCATTTTATTGTATTTTTCTCCTTGTTCCAGGCTTCGAAATCGAGCAACACGCGCCAGTCTACCAAGCCATCAGTGAACGAATGCCAACGACTTCAAAGACAAATTGTTGCTGAACTGGTAAGTACCTAGCTTGTAAGTTTTTACCAGTTAAATTTTTTTCTATTCGGTGTTTGCATCTAGCAGTGAATTATTTGATTGAAATGAAGAAGAAATCAATTTGTAAAAAGGATACCAGAGGCATAAAATGAATTGTAAATGCCACAGTGTTTGTGGGTGAGTATTTTAATTGTTAGTATTTTTTTTATTAAAAAAAAGGTTTATTCCAATCTCTTTTGATTTATGTCCTTAAAATAATATTGTCTTCTTTTAAAATTTTCCCTACATAATAAGTTTTCCTAAACCCTTCGTTTTCCTATGATTGGTTCAAAGGTGTGGGTGCTATCAAAATTTTGCTTTAACTTTTTTCATTTTATTTTAGTATTTAATACGACGAAGTTGCATCATTCTACGCGGAATGTCATTCGCATTATGGGTAACACGAAGTTTTTTGACTCTCCATTAGAAGTCTTTATTCCCGACTCACGTGAATAAGATGTAAAGTCAATACATATTCAAAAAACTTATTCAAATAAATAAAAAGGAATCGCCGGAACGTGTGTACCGCACAACTTCAGATCCGACTGCACTAAATTGGATTTTTTTTATGTGTTCCTTATTGTCAAGACAAGGTTTACATAATAACACTTTTTTTTTTCTAAAAGCATCGGGCAGAACAAACTCTGCGGGGTCCTCTAGTACTGTACAAAAATAGAACATCAACATCATAATAGTCCTCCTGGCCGATTTTGACCACGGCGGCCAATCTCAACAGAGATCACGCAGGAGATATTATAGTGCACAAGTTCGGTGAGACGGCAATCCGACATGACCAGAGAGAGAGATCAGGCGCAGGACAAACGGCTTAGCGTGCTTTCACAATCAAATCAGCAGTTCGATGCCCATTGCTGAGCAAAGGTCTCCCCCAGGAATTGGTTCTGCGCTTCCCGCATCCCAACAAAAATCGTATTAACGGAACTTAGCCAAATCTTAATAATCAGGTAACAACTGGCCTAGCCATTTTAATCAGATTTAATGGAGGAAAAATACCGTCATACATATTATATTATAAAGTTACAACACTACACCTTGCTCTATTGTTCAGTTTCGATATTCAAATGATGGGTACCTATGTAAATCATGCTACCATAACCGATGCGCGCTCGTAAATGTGTAGCCCTGAGTTGTCGAATTTGCTGCGTCCACGCATGGCACGCGCGGCGCTTGTCATTACATTGTCAACACACAAAAAGTCGTGGAGTCGCAGCTGTATTAAAACTTACAATAGTTCTTTAAACTTACACTCGTCAAAACCACGACGGACCACAGGCGAGTGGAGTTTGCAATTGCAGTGCGATTTACACAGACTTTATTTCTTACAAGCAGGACAACTTCTGCGGGGTCCTCTAGTATTGTATAAAAATTACAATACAACATTAACATCATATCAGCAGTTCGACGCCCACTGTGAGCGAGCAAACGCCTCCCCCAAGGATCTCCGCTGCGATTAGTCTTGCGCTTCCCGCATCCCAATAAAAATCGAACAAACGGTACTTAGCCAAATCTTAATAATCAGGTATAATACTTAGGGAGCGTTCAAGTATTACGTAACGCATTATTTGAAGATTTTTGACCCCCCCTCCCTCCTTTGTAACGCACCGTAACGTTTTTCTGTACTCCCCCTCCCCCTCTCTAAACGTTACGTAACACTCAAGTGACCATTTTACCCCAAAGTTGCAAAAAGTTATGTTATAGTTTTTATCCTTGATAAACTTTATAAACGAAAAGGTTGCAACTTGCAACAAAGTAAAATTGACGACCAGAATATACAATCGAGGGATTCCCCGTAAAACGTATATGGGTTGCCAACTTGGGAGTTTTAATTCCCTAATTTTTTGTTTAAGAAAAACAATGTTACGTAACGTGTTGTAAGAAAGACCCCCTCCGGCCCTTGTAACGCATCGTAACGTTTCACGAGACCCCCCCTCCCCCCAAATTGCGTTACGTAATACTTGAACGCTCCCTTACACTTATTTAATTATGAGCACTTGCAGCTTTTAAAACTGACTGCGCGAGCGAAACATCAAAGTAGCTGGGTCAATGATATTGTCTTGAGTTGTAAAATTTGCTGCGTCCACGTATGCCACGCGCGGCGCTTGACAGGACATTGTAATTAAAAAACATGGCGTGGAGTCGCCATGCGACTAGAAAAGTTTTTTTTAAACTACAAAGTAACAGTAAATGCTGTTTACATTATGCGTTTTAGTTCACTTTTTGATGGCCCTGGGTAATTAACCCTGTATCACGAAAGAGTGAGAGAGAGGAGACATTGCTTTATGCTATTTAGTAAGTAAGTTTATTTATCTTAGGGAGCTGGTCCTCAGGGTGTTTTAATGCTAAAATAGCAATCAATGTTGGAGCTAAAAGTCGCCATAAGGCATTAAGTCCGCCAATTGGACATTTTTGGTGCAATAAATATATTTTTGCGCACAGGTAGTTTATTTAATTTTTAAAGCCTGATAATATAGTGATAGTAAATAGCGTTTTTTTTAATGTAGCGTATATTCTGGCGTCATAAAGCATTCCTGCTTTCATGGTGTTGGTAAATCTGTAAATTTTTCTTTGATCTAATAATGTCATCTCCACACCTTCCCTGCGCCTAATCAATGTTGATCCATACGCATATCCACAATTTGTAAGAGCGCGCGCAGCATACCAATCGATCTCTGATCTACACCAACCATCATCGATTTGAATACCATGAGCACCATGGCTAAGTTGTAATATAACGCTATTGTTTACGTCACGTGGTTGCGGTGGCGAGCTTCCGTTTACAAGTATGTTTTTGTTTACCTCGTGGTCATATGAGACATCTTTCTCTTCTATGGTAATGGCATAGTATAAAAAAGACACCCTAGTGAGATTGCCATATAGATACTTCAGCCCATTACTGCTTCTTATTTTTTTTAAATTTATTTATTTAAATTCCTCACAAACATATGTACAATGGTGGACTTAATGCCGAAGGTATACTCTACCAGTCAACCACAGGTCAAAGCAGAGGAAAATCAGGCGGTGCTCAAAAATTAAAAGAAAAAACAAACAATGTAACTGTTATTTACGTATTTAGACAAATTTATAAACATACGAACTAATTATTTACATAAAATACAAAAAAATACATAAAAGTCATAGACATACGTTATTACTTATACTTAGTAAGGATGGTACACATGGTAAGAACACAATATCACTGAGACAGGAGAGACACTTCATTCCTGTAGTGGGATTCCATATATCATGCATCTATTTTATCCAATAGTGTAAGAAAAGTAAGAATTACCATTAAATCAAACCGTTGTATTTGTGGCTAAATTTCATCTTTAAAAGTCACTATAATGACTTGGTGAATTTCAATGTTCGGCCGGATTCGCAATTTCCTGTCAGCATATAGGTCATATTATGACTAATTACGGCAGATGTTCGCGGACCTACCGGTTAAAAAACCCAAGTTTCCAGTATCCGTATTCCTTGGCGTCATTTGAAAGTTAAACTTGTATAAGATATTTTTGCTTGTTTTTCCTTAGCAAAGTGAGTCAATGTCGTATAGTAAGTAGTCATGGCTTGGCCCCTACTACCACACGACCTGCGTTATCTAGATGACGTTAGTACGCCACTGGTTGGAGGATGTAAATTCCTGTCTTTCATTTAAGTAATCGTTGTAACTATTTCACAACTTTTTTTGGTAAGAGACAGCATTATTGTTTAATAAATAAATGGACATGGATACGGGCATTTTAAATTACGAGGAAATTCGTTGAACAAGCTTTAAGCACTGTGTAACTATCTAGTAAATTAACTTTATTATAAAACACAATCTGTGAAAATATGATAGTCAGCCAAACGCGTTAATAATTTTTAATGCATGAATTAATATCATTATAATTGCTTTCGTATCATTGTTATAAGTAATTTTTCCGCCCTTTTGAGTACCGAAAAAGCTAGACATCTACACTAGAAGAATGTCGCTTACGCCAATCTGTCCTCACTTTTCTCACCCATTCCTAAGCACGTACGCCTCTATTTTGGCAGTCATGTCCTTTGGACTTGCCAAAAGTTGTATGCTCTTATCTAATATGCAGCGAGTGCGCTTGCACATTTTGCAACTATGCAAATTTGCCGGTGCATTTGTACTGACGAAATAGGCTGTTGGGCGCCACTTAAGTTTGACGCAGGTTTACGCATTGTAATTATTATAGTGTAAATCTAGTGTATATACAATATTATGATGATACCATAGTCGAAAGGTTTTTTTTATCTCGAATCAAAACCATTATATCGATCAAAATTTTTAAACGTAAATTCTAATCTTGAAGTTAATGCTGCACCAATGTCGATATCTAATTTAGTGTATCGTTTCATAGACACAGTGACGTAACGTTACACGTACCTAAAGGGCATCGTTTTACGTGCCATAAACGCGACCCACAATGTTTTTACGGCTCTTTGTGGTTTAACGGCTGAACTTAAGGGCATCCCGGCTGGGTGGTCGGGCTTAAAGGACCAAAATTTGTGAAGGTCGCGGTTGAATCGGCGCGGGCGCATTGCTTTATATGTATAGTATGTGTTAGGTTTCTCAGCTGCAATTTGACGGTCTAACAGCTCGTAACTAAACTTTGAAAACTATATAATACTACTTTTTTACATAACGATGTAATGTACGATGTAATATACGTTTTGCGGGGACACACAGGTCCTCTACCCTTTACTTACTAGTCAATAAGTGCAAATTGTCAAGTCCCGAATCAGATCTTAGGTTCGAAACTGAAGGAAGAACCACATTACAAAATCAAAAAAAAAATACATCCATAAAAAGAAACTGTTTCTTTAATAGTGTTTATTATTTTTGTAAGATAATTCCTTTCCCACCAGCCTGTGTCGCGGTGCTAGGGCCTAAAAATATGATTGAGTTTTAAAGAAAAAAAATCCAAAAAAAAAAGACTTACATTTATTGGGCAGGAAAACTTCTGCCGGGGCCCGCTAGTACTTTTTAATAGCTTAGGTAGATTAGATGTTTCATTTTGTCATCGTTTGACACAAATCATGGCCAAAATATTTTAATAAAATGGGAATTGAATTTTTGTAAATAAACCTAAGAAATAAACTTAATTGTCGATTCTCTATTTACAGCGCATCGCAATATTTAATATTCGTACTTAACAATACCTGAAGAATATTGTCTTATATTTTTTCTCTGAATGTGATTAATTATAATTACAGAAGCATACCAATTGCCAACCCTATTGCATTATTTCAGCTCTTAATAACTTCGTCGTATGCACTCAAGTGTCCCTTTTGTTTTGGTTTTGCCAAAAAACCTTTTGTATTGCATTCGGAACTTTTTATTGTAGAAGCACAATGCATTTTAAAAACCCGTAAAAACCAAACCCTCATTTCTGGTAATAAAATAAAGTTATGATGATGTACTGAAAGACTTAAACCAAAATACGCTTGCTTTTTTATTTTCTGGGAAGGCAATGTTATGTAGATGTGGTATAATTTGATGTTTCATTGTAAGTTCATATTTTTTTGGGTTCCATATAATCGAACATATTTGACAATGGTCCTACTTTTGAATGCTAGCGTTCGACCATATTGTGTCATTTCAAATCGATTCATTTTATCTTCAGAAATATGATTAACATAAATAAATCGAAACGTGTGCTCACAAAAGAGTAAAACAGATGTAGGTGTGATATCATTATGGTTATGATAACCTCATTGTAGGAAGATTATATTATCATGCATTTTTTGTTAACAACAATATCGCATACATTGATCTGACTCCGTGATAAATAGCTTATCACTTTGTGACAGAAATCAGAATCAACAGAGGTATAACAAATAAACTAAGATAAATACCTACATATAACACCCAGACCAGAACAAACAGACATGTTCATACACACAAATGTTTGGTCTGTCAAATTGAATGATTTTTCATGGTATTGTTAAACATTATATTGGTATGAAAAGATTCGATTTCGACCGTATGACTTTGTATAAAATTTCCAATTTCCACATATGAAATTGACCCTATTTAAAGTCTGGATAGTAATCCAAAATATTTTCACCCGGTTTCGTAATCTAAATCTGACTCGCTACCGCACTGCGAAGAAGGTTTGTTTGACAGCTTCTAAAGTAGCACTGCTTAAATTAATAACTACGGGTCTCAAAAAACATAATGGAAAGTGTTGTTAACTGTGTAAATTAGTATCGTTTGTTCGAATCTGACAGCATGTTTAGGTGTATCAATATCGCCTTAATGAAGACCAAAGACCTTTTTGGATGTCTACCTACGGTAATACATAATAAACAACTTTCTAATAGTGAATGAGTGATTATGAGGTCTATCATTGTAAATGTAATAACGTAACTTATTGAAACGCTTCTACTCATAAAGTTATTAATATACATTCGTAGACAAGTTGACAACATACTGCCCCGAAAAGATGTGTGGACTTTTCACAAAGCGTATTAACTGAGCTTTTATCGTGGTGCTATAAGCTCTTTATTAGCTGTTGATTAATTTACAAAACACATTTCAGAAGTAACACTGAAAATGCATAGGGTTGTCAGTATTTTAGACAAATGGATCTGAAGTCATATTAGTATTCTTGTCAAGAAGCAGGTGGGCCGTGGGAAGAATGCTAAAATCCCAAAGGTGTCCCATAAATGACGAATTTAAGGATGTTTTTGCTAGCCTTTTTTAGTTTATATTTTGTGCAACAAAATGGAAAAGAATTTGTTCAGTTTCAGCCCTGCGTGTGTGGCAAGAGCATTAGGACATTAGGATCTATTTCGGTATTAAGTGTGTCGTCTACCTGTGTTTCCGGGTGCAATCTAAAACTGAATCTCGCGTGGTCGACGCTCTTAAAATGTCATCAGACCTCGTCCTCTTCTACGTACGACGGGGAATTACTTTCGGGTCCTACCATCATGGTCATTCAATCTATACTGCTAGAGGCTGGCTTATTAAAGCTAAATCATGCTATTAATGGAATGGCAGCTTGGACTGTCAAGGACGTTGTTGAGGTTATATCGGAATATTTATACAACACAATTCTTTTGTCGATTGTTGTTGATAGTGATGGAGATGATGATCTATCCGACCGTTTTTCGGCCATGGCGACCACTTCGACTCCTAGTCGGTTTGGTGCCTTATTTTTGTTGATAGTAAGGGTAAAGCGATAAATAAAAAGTGGCGTACGGAAGGTATTGTTTAAATACCGCAATTATTGGATCCTATGATAACAAGTGTTGTCATGTCACATCAAAAATAGTTTGGGCAGTAAAATTCCTTGCTTAAGAGTTTTTGAAGAAGGATCTAGTTTTTTTTATTTTTATTAATTTGTGAAGATTATCTTTCCTACGCCAGCCTAGTATGAGTGACGGATACAGCTAGAGTCGCCGTCGTCGACAATACAAACATTGTTTTTCAGATTAAGACCTCATGGCTCAGTGCACACAGCATTACCACGAATCGCACGCCAGAGCTAGATAGAGATCTGTGTTTAAGCGTTTTGCGTCCGATTCATCTGCGGCGTAATTGTTTGATGTGTAAATTACCATTCTAACATCACTGGCGACTTCTCGTGAACGTTTGCGAATAGTAGCAACTTAAAAATAAACTTTTTCTCAGAATTTGATGTACATGTCTTGATGCTTTATCCTTCTTAATTTTAGAACATGCAAATAGTTTCCAGTTTGGTTGGTGGCTTGCTGGTTGTATTTTTTCTTAGTTTGGCTTGCTACCACCATCTTATGATAAGACTCTTACTTGTCTTAGGATGACGCCACAAAAATTTGTTTTTTTGAATTATTTTGTTTCGGCAGTCAGGGATAAGATAGCTAGCTAGTGCTTCAGTGTTGAGGGTTGTGGGACTAGTTAGTATCTTTCAGTCAGTCGCATCATAACTCAAATTCAGCTGAAGAGGTGTTTCTTTCGGATGTTGTAGGTAACTTACCGTATCATTGATGAATCATGACTGACTGCAGCCTAAACAAAATTCAGACCAATGAGTAAATGTCACGGTAGCTCAATTGGGAGAGCAATCACCCGGCTTGCGAGTGGTGCGGGTTCGAATTCCGCCTCTGGGAGTCCATTTATGTACCTTTAATGTGTTTTAATTTCACATTGTAAATTTGAATTGTTAATGCTAAAAAATAAAATAACTTAGAATATTAAAATGTCTGTAAAAAGGATATTTTAGGCCGTAATTCGTCAACAGCATTATGATCGTTCCAGTTCTCAAAACGCATCGCGACATCAGCACGGGTAACCCGATCTAAACGAACCCATTGTTTTTAAAGTGTCCGATTTCACTGGACTACAATAACAGTGACGCTCGGTTGTTTTAGTTGCTATATTGAGGTAAAAATACATTTGAATGAATTAAAAAATGAGTTCAGGACATAAAAGTCCAAAGAAAAAAATCAATGATCTACATTCTACACTCATATGTGTAGGAATAGACTCCGAAACTGCTGGACTGATTGAAAAATTACTTTTACCATTAGAATCCTACATAACCAATACATCCTATCCTACATCTATATATATAAAAGAAAGTGGTGTTAGTTACACTATTTATAACTCAAAAACGGATGAACCGATTTGGTTGAAAATTGGTGGAGAGGTAGCTTAGAACCAGGAAACGGACATAGGATACTTTTTATCCCGTTCGACCGCGATTTCGAAAAGAAAGGGATTCCATGCGGACGAAGTCGCGGGGGGCCACTAGTTAGATATAAATGTGAAAGTTTCTTTGTTTGGATATTTAGATGTTTGTTCGTCAACCACGCTGAAACTACTAAATATTACTAAACTTCGGTACTGAAAACTGCGGATTTTGATGAAATTTGGTATACAGACAGGGCATGAAATGTCTTAGGTGATAGATACTTTTTATCCCGATTAAATTCTCCCTTGGGATAAACAGATTTGCGCGGACAAAGTCGCGGGCGGGGCGCTAGTAGATTATATTTTGCTTAATATATTAGAGAACCGAATTACACACGGGCTAAGCCCAAGTTTTCGACCAGCGTGCATTACGCCGAATCCTACTACTATTATAAAGGCGAAAGTTTGTAAGTATGGATGTATGGATGTATGGATGTTTGTTACTCTTTCACGTAAAAACTACTGAATGGATTTGAATGAAACTTTACCACAATATAGCTTATACATCAGAATAACATATAGGCTACAATTCATAAAGAATTTTTAAGATAAAGGCTTTCCACGCGGACGAAGTCGCGGGCGGCCACTAGTAGTAAATACATTGCCTAATGTGTTTGGAACTTTGGATCGGTATAAATTTGCTTGAAAAACAAAACGGGAAGTCGGTGTCTTTGACGTATGTGACGTAAAATAGGTCAAACTGCCAACGTTATTTTGATGCGTATGTAAACACACAAGAAGTCATTACAAGTTTTATCAGCGTATTCCGTCACGGAGTCCCCATTCGTGTTGCTGTCGCTGCGATTTTTTGTTGCGTCATTATTACGGCAGCATCACGATCCGAGTGCGAAACCGACCGTTTTCTAAACAGTGTCTTTGTGTTTAGAACCAGATGCAGCGAGCGCACTTTTCAATTTTGTCGCGTGCGAGTTTGTTGAACCGACTTTTTTCGCGCCAGTTACCGGTTCAAAAGTATCTATATCCATTGGTTTTACTCTCTAACGACGTTTCTATATTTTCGACTATAGACATCTCTCTCACTCATGCAAGTGTGCTGTTAAGAAGGACAGGGACATAAAGAAAAGAAATTAAAAGGTCTTTTAGGGTGAGGCAGAGTTTTTATCCGGTCAAATGGATGAGATTGATCGATGTGATTGTAAGTGCGACGAACTGGGGCCACTAAAACGAGCTGTGAAATGGGAATGCAGAGGGATAACAGATTTCCTCGCAAAAAAACGCATGTTGAATGGATCGCTTGGGTTTTGGTATTGTAAAAAGATGAATTGTTCCATTAATGTCATCTAAGTATAGAGTCAGGAAATTCCATCACTCCTTTCTATCAATGATCCTTTCACGATGTTAAGTAGTTTCTATAAATAGATCTTAGATCTATATTTGAATGTAAACATTTATATTGAACAGTGGCAAGGCGACTGATTGTCTGCTGAGCACTTAGAAACCAGTCATTAACACTTGGTAAGATTCTATAATATGACGCAACAAGTAGTAACATGCCAATTAAAAAAAAAACCGAAATCCCTACCGTTTTGTCATCTTATGTTTTGGTATGTAGGTAGGTACATATAAATTCAGAAAACTAGGGTCTGCGGAAACTTAAGAAACTAGTATTTTCGCTAAAAATAAACTCATAACCAACTTATAGCCTAAAAGATTTAAGGATTTATGTCATTGACATTGTATGGGAGAAGGAAAGGGTATGTCTGTCACAACTTGACGGTTCAATATTTATGTAGACAATTGGTTAATAGGCTTAATTCAATATTAGGGTTTTTCGTTTGGCCCCTTCTAAACAGCCACACTTTATGTCTGTTTATAAAAGAAAAGATGTTAAGGCACGTCTTGTCTGGTTATGGCCCGATCCTAGAATCTAGAATATTATAAAAACGTCTTGGCACTAAGTTGCGTAGCTTGTGACGCAATAAGTCGTAATCTCTTATATTATGCTTTGCTGTAACCGAAGGCAAGAAAAAAGAAATAGTTATAGAATAATGTAAAAATGTTAAGCAAGTTTTGTGTTAGCACAAATGACCTTTGAATTTCAGTACTGAAAACTCAAATTACGTACTCCAGCAATGGAGCGGAACAAGAATTCCATAGAACGTAGAAATTTTTGATTTTTAATTCGAATTTATCACTCAGTTCGTCGCAGTAACATTCTCTTGTTTCTTCTTAAGTTTATTGCGAGTACATATTTGAACCTATTAGCTATTATTTTATTTTATTGATCTTAAACATCACGTATCTTCCTTACCCGACTGCGACAGATGGTGTTATTTTGTTTAACTCTCAGAGGTACACCGATTGCCTGACTTAAGTTCATCAAACTAGTTCATGATTATGTACAAGCGCCTCATCGGCCTTGTGCGAAGCAGTTAACTTCTTTTTGGCGGCCAATGCAGAGTATTGACATCGTATTATGTTTTTATTACTTCATTTAAATAAATAATAAATATTTCTCAACAAGCACACCAATTCTCTAGTCCCAAAGTAAGCTACGAGGCTTGTGTTATGGGTACTAGATACTTAAATACTTTTTTTTGTAAATGAACACTAGTAAAGAGATTTTAATTTATTTGGGTCATCATCAAACAATATTACAATAAAATCACACTAGGTAAAAAGTTGTACAAAAGGTTATTGTTACATCAACTACGATATTCAATTCATTAATGTGTTGAAGTTGAGAAGTGATAATAAGTATACGAGTACACTATGTCTAAATATAATATTAAAGTAATTAGAAACTAGGCCCGTATACATTGCTTTTAAAGATTCTAAAGTGGTGTAGATGCTGTTGTGAACAACTTTGACAGTACGGAGTTCCTTTTGTTTTAATTTTCACTCTCAAAATAAGCCGAACTTTTAGCCCGGGTTTTTGTCATCCCACTAACTGTTCTATTTGTTAGTTCTTTTACAATGCTACAATACACCTGCTTTCGTTTTCAATAGTTTGGTTATGAGCCGCTCAGTAACCATTATGTTTAATGAGAGACAATTGTATACGTAAAGTGACGAGCGATTTCTCGCTTCGATCCGAACCTCGAGTCATCTAATCAACGATTATCGTAATTAGAGTGTTGCGAAACAGTGACGACACGTTTGCGAGTCAAAATATAATTATGTACTGGTTCCCGCACGTGTGGAGTATGTACTGCAGCGCGATCCCGCCAGTTGTTTGGGCGACGGCAGACGCGACTCACGCGCAGTCTCGCTGTAAACAATACGCGGTATAACGGAATTCACGCTCGCGGGCGCCGTCAAAGTTTTTTCGTTAACGTCATCAATAAAGACACATCGTCTCTTGCGTAACCCCATGATGCAACTTCGTCGTTAACCCCCCGCTAACCCAGTCCGACCCGGCTTCCCCACTAACCCGTACTGCACCGTGTCGATAAACGAAATGCACGCACGTGCTCACCCCGCGCCGTTTGCCGCCTTTGTCCAATCGTAGGAGGGCGAGGGATTCCGGCGAGTCTCCGCCGGCAAATCGCGGCTCGTATACGACTTTACCGCGACGGAAAACGCCGATCCCGCCCGACAGGAGCCGAAGCGCGCATCGACAACCCCCAGTGCCGCTCCAGCCCCCAACATGGCCGCAATGGTAGCCAGTGCGCCGCCGGTCACCGCGACCGTCACGAAAAAACCATCGCTCAAGAAGTACAGGGCTCCAACGCCGCCCAGCAAGACGCAGCATGACGACGACAAAGACAAAGAGAATAACGTCGTACAACCGCAGGAGAATGAAGATGACGCAAGCGATTGTATACAAACAAAGCCGGAGCCGGCTGATCCGAAACCGGCCGTCGAAAAGGGCTCGCCAGCCGCCAAACGACTCGCACCCAAACTGAATGGGAACGTTGACAGGAGCTCGGTACTATCCAAAGCCGCGATGTTCGAATCTGGCAGCCCTAGGAACAAGGATCCCGCAGAAATGTCACTGCGGGAACGCAAAGCGCTGTTCGAAAAAAACAAGGGCGCCGCAATTATACCGAAGGCGCCCTTCGGAATGGCACCCTCGGTCAAAACCCTCCACGGCGAAAATAAAGGTAAGTTTTGTTTGTTTTCTATAAATAGTTCGGTACCAACTGTGACACTTACATGCGTGTTGCGAGTAACGCCGGGTATTGTATGCGCAGCGATTATATTCTTTTTATGGTGTGTAACCGATTTAAAACGGTTTATTATATTGCATATAATATTTTAAAAGGTTTCCCATCAGTTCCGTTGACATCATATACTCGTGGGTATGCCACTGACAAAGTGATTTTCTTTTGAATGTGTATTGTATAGTGTTCTCGTTTCGTCGTAAACACCTGACTCACTATTATAACGAAAATAATAACATAATTGTTTCAATTTGCGTAAATGGCGTTAATGCTCAGTGTGCGAAATGCACTGAGCTCGGACGAGTTCATTAAGTAATTAAATAAACTAAATTTGTTCATTTTGCTTTGCCTAAGATACCGTCTTATTGACGTCTCCTCTGTGCTACCTAGGGCCACTAATAAATAACATAAATGGTATCATAGAATTGTGTTATCCTCTAAAATATGGCACCTGATGGTTAAAACAGTTTGCAAAGATCTTCACCTGAGCGGAAACATTGCACTTAACGAGATAAGATACTGCAGTTTCCTAATTGTATCAGATATGGGTATACAATTACATGCTGACGAATAAGTGTAATTAGTATAGAAATAATAATTATCTTCGTAACGATTCTCAAGAGTTGTCTTGAACTTTAAAGGGAAATGATTGACTGCAAACGTGAAGATATGTTGATTGAAGGAAGTTTTCTTCTGAAGTCTATCCAACAAACGACAGGTTTCCCTTTAATAAACTTAGGTTTTTTACTCGTCGTTGGTATGTTAAATCTGGTTTGTGTAAAATGCAGAGTTTTGAAAAAAGGTCTACCAACATGTAATGATAATAATTGGCAGTGATTTAGAAAAGCATAAGGTCACCGATTTTAAAAATCATAAGATATCTAAAACTTTTTAATTTTGCAAGAGGTCAGACGAAAGCGTCACTATGAAAAACATTCGTTCAATACAATCTAAGGTTGCAAATTAAAAAATCAAATGACTTGTCTATTCGAAGACAACTTCCACAATAAACCTTGCATAGCGGGATCTGCTCCACAGTTTGCACTTTAAAGTAAATGTTCACACAGTAGATTGGTCTTTGAGCTATTTATTGATTCAGATATACTTTTGTCAACCTTTTTGTGACCAAGAAGTTTTTGAATTACTATTTACGTAGACGACTTTATCTTTTGACAGATACCGGATCTGTTTGCCTGTGTGTATCAGCCATCAGCCAAAGAATCGTTTTTGTCACAGTATTTCATAAACTCTTAAACCTTTTTTGCCTACTCCATGAAACCGCACTTTAGTCTACTATATCACTAGAGCTAAGATGAAGATGCAATCTCAAATCTGGTTTTTGAATTAATACCATTATGTTTTTTATCGGCACACATTCTCAGACGTATTATTAATGTATGTGTTCATAACGGCCGATATATTAGTTTACTATGCAAATTGATTGGCTTATTGTAACCTTTTTGGTCTAGCCAAGCCAAAATCCGTGTGCCAAGTTTGATTTTACAAACCGCTATTATACAGTTCAATGAATTGTAACTGCTAGTTTTTTATTTTAATAAGAATTTTCAAAATATATTACTGGGCAGCTTTACTAAAACTTTTTAAATTACAAGTAATGTTAATTCTACTTAGCCTACATTGAAAATTGATTCATACACAGCTTGTTTCACAGTAATTAAAAGCTTTTTGCTGTTGCCTTATTGCTGTTGTGTGCTTTTACCCTTAAATTTTTACGTAATCCTTCCTGTACATAGTAAAGAGGTTTTTAATATCTAATAGCAGTAATTCATTAAGAAGCCATATTTTCTGTGGTCGTGCCATTTGTTAAGTGTTGATGTTTATTGTAAAGATTAAAATTGCGTAATGTTTTTCAATTGTTGCTCATTCATCGACTTCAACTTTTTCGCATTGCATGTAGTTGGCGTAATTAGGTATTCAAATTCGAGCATTGGCCTACAAATCTTCATGAATCACCCTTTGGGTTAATAAACTAAACAATGAGTTGGAAGTTGGAGTTCAAATGGAGTTGGTAAGCTACATGAAATCGCCGTAGACGACGTCATGTCTTCGCAACACATCTGGTTTCTATGTGTTTGTATGAAACCTCCGTAGCAAGCCACAGTATGTTAGAGCCATGAAGGTTTGACTGGTAGAGAATGTCTAATGGCTATAATTCCACATTTTGTACAAAGTTTTGTTGTGCAATAAAGTTTTAATAAATTTCGTTTGCTGCTGCTTCATGTAACCCTCTACCAACTTTTACCGGTTTTTTCGATTTTCGGTGTTCTACTCGGTTAAAAAACTTCACAACCTTATAGGTACAGAATACAGCTACTTCCTAGACAAAAAAAATATGTTTACACTACAACTTAACGCATGCTTTAAACGGATATTGTCCCAAATAATAACAGTTATTTTCACAAGTAAAGGATTGCAATTTGTTTGAGCTAGTATCCGGGTGACCTGGTTCTGGTAATGCCAGTCATTTTAGCAAATGACACGGTTTTAAAAAGGATTCGTAAAGTAGTTTTGAATGTATTTCTTATTGTAAAATATTTAAAGACAAATGTTAAGCGCTAAGCGATAAATGTTAAAATCAATTTATTTTGTAGCTTGTTGTTTTATAAAGTAAAAGATTTTTTAAATTGTTACTAGACTTGGGCACGATTTTAGCATAGCGTTTATTGGATTTGTGGTCAATGTTGATCATTTTTAACTAACTGTCATCGTTAAATTGAGCTTCTTTGTAGAACAGTTCGAATAATGTCTCATTAAATTAATGTTTTATTTGTTCAAACTTAAGCGCTTTCAGCCACAGACGAGCAAATATCACGAGATGACCTTAGTAAGAATTCCATACATTAAACCGAGAGCGTCGCTTTGCTAAACCCGTTGAACGCAGTCATTCCATTTCTTCAATCGACACAAAAGTCTTTGTCAACATTCCGCGCAAGATGGATGGCTTACGGTTCGTGCCATAACTCTAGCCTTTACGAGATGAGTCTAGCTCATTTGCAACACAATGCCTCGGTTAATCGACACAGCTAAAACGCAAATAGCCCAACCTCCTATTGTTTTCACGCAGACCGATCATGGCCAGGGATGGCAAATGCCAGATGCCCTAGGATCCAATGACCCTAAAAGCCCTGTCATACTTGGTCGCCAGAATCTCGAAGGCACCATCGGTCAAGTAAACGTGTCGAAGTATAGTGCAAAGTTTGCACTATTCTGAAATACTCTCCCAACAGTATTGTGACAAACTTTTGTTATTGGGGGCAACTAAATAAACCCTGAAAGCTCTATAATGGTTTAGTCTGACTGGCTGATAGTGCCTTCTAGGGTCATAGCCCTAAAATAGCCCAGCTCAAATTTTCGACACTTGAGAAGTGTCCAGGAACAGGGTTACTAAGTGAATAGTGACTAACTAACACAGTGTTAATGTCAGGTTTTAAACAGCCCTTTAAAATTTAAAGAGTAATATTAAAGCTACATCGTAGTGCCAACCCCGAATATGATGCATAGGCACTCGTCAAAAGCTATGATTTGCATAATGCGCTTTCTAAGTGACAAAAACTACAAAAGTATCGACTATAACTAGGCCTTCGAAGCCCTACTCTGTACTACTCTGTAGGCCGATGTCTGTCGTTTCGAACGCCTGTTACTGCTGTTACTCATGCTAGTTCCACAGTGAGAGCGAACGAGAAGGAATTGAGATGAAAACCAAAAGAATGGTTATAGAGTAGTCATTGACGGAACGAATCGTCTACTAACAAGTCAATGAAAACTATCTGATGACGGGGAAAGTTGAAAGAGCTTTTTGTTTGTGACCCGTTTTGTGGGCCAAAGCAAATTGGGCATGTGTTGAAAAAGTATTGACTTTGGTTTTCTTAGAATACGCTTTAGTGTATCGTATAGTTTAATATCGTATAGTTTAAATAATCTCAGTCGAATAAAGCTCAGTTTCGCCATTGACATAGCTAGGTACTATACGTAAAACTTAAACGCACTTAAATAAAAAACCGACTGCCACAGGCGGGACTCGAACCCGCACCTCTCGCAAGCTGGGCGATTGCTCTAACAATTGATGAGCTATCGGTAGCTCATCGGTCCGAATGTCTTTAAGTGCTCCTTAGGCTGCAGCCAGCCATGATTCATCAATGTTGTGGTAAGATACCGCCCGGCTTGCGAGAGGTGCCGGTTTGAGTTCCGCCTGTGGCAGTCCAATTTTTCTTTAAGTGTGTTTTAATTTTACACTGTAAAGAAATTCGCATTGTTAATGCTAAAAATATAAAAAACTTTATAGGTACTATACGTTTATTTTGCTGATTCCCCTCAAAAATATTATGAAAACTGAAGTTAAGGCAGATGTAAAGTGTATAGTTAAGTAAACTTTCATCGATATACATAATTTATGTTTAATTCCTTGGACCACAGTAACAAAGCACAATATTTTATTATTATGTCGCTGTCGTTCTCTTGGTCCTCAGGAGAGCAATAGTATATGATGCACTAGTACTATGCATTTTAGTAAAATGAACCTGCGACGATTCGTTAAATAATTTTTCATCGCGCTTGCTAAAAGTGTTCCTTTAACTATAGACCAGAGATGCTAGAGATACTTAATTACTACGGTTCGCACCATCTGCCTGCATTTAACTCCTTCCTGACAGGTGACTGAAGGAAAATTTCGAAATAAATATCGTCAACTTCTGTCACATACACAACATAGTATATTCCGTAACATAGTCATTACAATTTAGTGCCAGGATGGTGAACTACATTGCAGTTATTAGGTCTAAGGTTTTTACATAATATCACTTTGTGTTCCTAAATGGACAATGAAATTAACATATTATAGGGAAGCAATTCATGTAGTTTGAATAATTTTTCAGTTAAATGTTACGGTAGTTTCTGTTTCTAAGTTTCTCATTAATCTTGTTGTGTAATAGAAATCTAAAGAACAGCACCAAACATAGTCCACAATCCAAACCGCATCATTAGTAGCGTTTCACCTGCGAAATGATATGTCATCATTACCGAACGGCTACTGTTCCCTATACTAAGTCGGCATTATGTTACTTCTTACTGTAACGAGCCATCGCAACCCTATTCAGTTGAATGTCAAACATATTAATCGTACTATATAATTTTCCACGACATTTTCTTTTCTTGTTCAAGAAGGCGGGGTCAATTTCTATAAGCTCTTAGGTCTATTTAACATTCAAGTCCTATAGTATTAATTTTGATGATTTAGTTTCATTTTTAAATTAAATGATGTGATCTGATCTTTTGTGTCCATTATTTACTTGATTTTCATCTTATGTTTTTTTTTGCGTTGGCATCCTGTAAGGTACAAAAGTTAGTCCAGTATCCCAATTCCCAATTGATTCCATAGATCACTGTAATCTTTTTTTAAAAGATATATATCCGTGGGATATTTTTCTGGATATTATGGAATATAGTTTAGTTAAGCCCCAAAAATGCGAAATTATGAAACGTCAATCAACCAAAAAAATGATGAGCTACCGTGAGTACGCACAACCGAAATTTGAGTAAAGTGACATCATTAAACACACGCACACCAAGGCTAGCGAGCCAGGAGTCGGCAACCTTGGCGCCGCGAGCGACCTAAAAGGGTCTTTGTGCCCTTTGCCAATTGTACTCGCATCTGATGGAGTCACGCGCCTCGGTGTGAAAAACTACGCAATACGTGACAAGATACTTTTGAAAACTTACAAAAAGATTTTTGTAAAAACAAACATGGAAAATTTAAATGAGGTTGTACAAAAAGCAAACATACAATACTGAACAGCAATGAACCTTGAGCTATGTAAAAAATATATATGTTTTGTGTCACATATTTATTGTTGACTTAGACATTTTTGTTTGACTCGGGATGAACTTTCCAATCAACGATCACAAGCATCAAATCAAAAAGCATTTACTCATGAAATGAATAGCCCATCACGCCTTCATTCAACCGTAGGACAGAAACAGCTGTACTGAAAATGATTGAGCTCGATTCATTGACGCGTGACATCGGAACAAAAGGTTCGCGACTGCTGCAGCCGTGGGATTCGGAAGCGAACATTATTGAGAGTTCGAGAGGTGGAGGTGGGCTGATGCCCTACTCTTCAAACCGTTGTCCGTAGTGTCCAACGTAGCCATCCCCGTCCACTCTTGCAAGCTTCACCGTGCGAGCGAGAGAGCTGGCATGATCCGAAAATACGGACAAAACGTTACCGAGTACGGCCAACGGTTGGCCATCCGCGCCTAAGTCATTCCGTTGCGCGCGCGCCGCAAAGCCTGTTCTATCGAAGTTATTGGTTTATTTATTTTTTTCTAAATTGCGACTTCGCGGCCAGTATTCGTGAGCACGTTCAGTGATAAACACTTCTTTGGTAATTTTTTCAATTGAAATACCGAATTGATAGTGTTTGAATTTTTGTCATCGTTTCGCAAGTATTCAGTGAGTTGAGTTTTTAAATATTTTTTTGCAAAAATACCTTTTGATCGATACTTAGTTGTAAGTAGTTTCTTAGGAGTCAGTTCAGACGTGATTTCTGTGTACTCGCCTTTTTGTGCGATTGTTAATTTCTTGATAGGCAAGCGAAAGATAATAAGGCATTGTTTTTAAACTAAATGTTGGCTAGTGTCAATTTGTCGTGAAACAATGTGCCGCAATCGCGAGGGCCGCAATTACAAGACATCCGGAGATAAGCGCGAAATTACAACTAAATAGGAAAATACGGGCTTGATCTGATGTAGATACTATTGTAATATGGGAGTCAAGTAGTATAGCCCTGATTACATGTTTATGGAAATAGTTTGAGACTTAAGTATTAAAATGACGCCTGAAAGCTTACGAAACAAAGCGAAATATACAATCGACCAATTTTATATTAATTAAGTTTATTTAAATATTTACAGATCTCAAGCTTTTTTAAACGAAACTTTATTCTTACAAATTTATTTTTATTAGATATCATGACATACATAGACGCAATAAAAATTAAAGCATTAAATATGACCAACGCAGGTAAAACACGGAAGCAATACCAAGTCTTAACTAATTACGAGCATTAATTAATGTGTCTTCACTCAAAAATCTTAACGATCTATTAATTGCCCACGATCTCCATCCAATACGTCATATTTTTAATTATTTTAAAGTACTCATATTCTTCAAAAAAAAAACCTTACTAAATCATCTATCATACATTATCTTTACAAGATTACGTAAGTACTTAGTTTTATAACAAAAATATTGTATTTTGGAAACTTGTTATGGGCGGGCGCAGAACAACTAATTGACCTGTACTCTTTTATTTATTTATTTTATTTTATTTATTTTGATAGTACACATAACAGAGACACAAACGTAACAATTAACATAAAAATAGTTACACACACACAGATTTAATTACAGCTCTTAATATTCTAAGTTTTTAATTAAAGCCAATAATTTTACACGTTTTTCAAGGAAGTTGTAACAAATATGCAACTAGTCTTATACCTAGTATATGTATATCAGTATGTTTCTATTGATCTATACTTACTTAGGTGTAGTCAGGTTTCCTTTTATGTTATCGAGAGCTTATGTAGCTTTTTACTTTGAGGATAAAGCTTCGTACGACAGCAGTTTTTATGGTTGATAATATAAATCTTAAGAGGAACCTTGGAGCAATCCTTTAAAAGCTTTATATGATGGTTAGGTATAGCTAAATCTAAAATTATCGTCAGTCAACATTTTTTGCTAGTTTTGCACTTTAAAACTAGGTTCTTATTTCAGTAACTTCAATTTGAAATTTGATGATTAACTTTGTTACTTAACTAAAAAATGTAAGTGTGTATGATAATTAAATTTGAATGCTTGTATTACTGGTATCTATAATATAAAATTGCAAAATTATTTCGCGACAAACAATAGGTCAAACGAGTCGCTTAGCTGGTTTTCGCCGAATCTGAATCATGGATATTCAATTTCTATAGTTCACAGTCACAGATACGTTTGCTGTCTCTGAGGCTACAAATGTGATGAAGTTCACTCACGGTTATACATCATTGATATAAATTTATAAACATGTAACATCAATGGAATTAACATGAACGATGTTTCTTACAACGAATCCATAACTACGATTACTACTACTACTACTACGACGAGCGAAAAAAATATAAATTTCTGGTCGTCTTTTCTAAATTAAAAAAGTATACTTTTTCTACTTAGAAAAGTATGTCTTTAGTATAAGCCGTGATGACGCTTAGTTCTAAATTCTAGCAGCAAGCAGGCTTGTCAGCTAGTAAGAAACCATCTAATATCAATTTAACGAAACTGTAACACACCCCTCCTAATATTTAAGAGCACTTTCTGTTCTGCAACAATAGTGAAAAAAGATTTCATACTCCAGGTGATTAGGTCAATTATCCGACCTACAAGTACGGGCCGAGGTCAGTTCATTAGCGATACCTATCTAAACTTCAAGATGAACACAACAGAATCCTAAAAACAGGTGTAACAAGGGTGATATTGCAATGAAAATGTACAGCATCAGATGTACTGGCAACTGTTCAAGCAATTGCACATCAAGCTACCCATTTTTGTTTGGAAAATCTCCCGTATCACAAGCCAATAAGATATCACAGGTTTGCCTTGACGTGCCGTCGTCTCTGTGCATTGGTAACAGATGTGTGCCACATGCCTTATTGACCTATACAATTAAACCATGGTTCGACACCCGTTTACCAGACGGTCAATTGGCATGAAGACACCTATCTTAAATATATTCGAGACCATGGCGTTTAAAAAACATAGCCCCTATGTAGTTAATACAACCAATATATTTCCAAAAATCTGTAGAAACCAATTTTTAAACTCACAAAACTCAATAAATATTCGGTCAATTGACTCCGATTTCTGATACATGACCGTGACGTCACGTTCATGTATTTGGAGCAAATAGAACAGGGGTCTCATTGACTGTTTGTTAACAAAACATTTCGCACAGCAAAATGTTAAATTTTTGCAAGCCTATGTGTCGTTATAAAATTTGTAGAAAACCAAATCAACACTATTGAGCATACAAAAAACTAAATGTACTGAGAGTCATCATGACTTCGCAATCTCATACAGTCTTTGCTTTACAGTACGGATGCAGTAACAAAACGTGTCTACGTTTATTAAAATAATGTAACCGATATTTGCTATGGCAAAACAGCATACCAATACATCGCGATAAGGCACATCTTAAAAAAAAACTAATTACTAGTTGACCTTTACAACTCTTTGTACAAACCGTTCACAGTTGGCACCGAGCATACATAATTTTAAGTCGTTGACCCCAAATTGTAAACCATATTTAACACTTTCAGTTGACAAAACACGGTCCCAGGCCAGTGCAAAGACGACGCCCACGAAATCAAACAGTTCTTCGACAAACAATTCCAGAGCTAACTCGAAGGATAACTTGACGGATGACAATATAAGTCAGAGCTCTCTCGGAGGAGGTATCAAGGGAAAACTTGCAGCTCTCTTCAGTAAGGAACAGACGATAAGCGAGTCGACGATAGCTAATAAGTTTAAACAGGAAAGAGAGAAAGAAATGGAGATGCTACAAAATAGATTCAATTATAAGGTAAGAACTTTATTCCTTAAAAACTTCTTAACTAGTAATATTTGAATCGATGACAACGAATCTAGTCATATGGAAAATCCATCTTTTTTTTCCTTGAATATGTTTGTATGCTACCTACGCGAACAAGATTCTAGGCGTGTTTAATATTTTACCTGTTTACTGTTCAATGAAGGAAAACAATGTCGATTTCTTACAATATTCTGAAAAAATAAAATCCGTCAAAACGAGAATAATTTTTAGGGAAAATAACCCTAAAAATAACCCAAAAAATAACCCTAATAGTACCTCAAAAGAAAAAAACGGAACCCTTATAAGATCACTTTGTTGTCCGTCCGTCCGTCTGTCTGTAAAGACCGTTTTTCTCAGGAACGCGTGGAGGTATCAAACTGAAATTTCTATATGATACTTAGATGTACTGTCCCTGGAAGCTGTAGAAAAATCAACCTTCTAAGCCAACGCAATCAAAAGATACAGCCATTTAGGTCGCAAATTTTCGAACTCGCACGGGAATCAAAACCTACAGGGTACTTCCTGTAATCTTAGAATCTTGAAATTTAGTACGAAGTCATGTCTTATAGTACAGATATAGGAAAAATTACGAAAACCGTAAATTTTCAGTTTCATCATATAAAAAAAATATTTTTGAAAAATATTTTTGTCAATTTTGAAAATTTCAAAGTTACTACTCCTTATCTACAGGTTTGTACGGAACCCTCGGTGCGCGAATCCAACTCGCACTTGACCGGTTTTTTTTGACATACAAACTCCTTAACAGTACGTCAAGGCGTACACTATGGCATGTTATGCGAATGTAATAAGGGCGATAAATTCGTAGTTTGAGGTGCTGTCGTCTGAACACATTATAGTTTGGACAGATTTCGTTTTTCGTAGTACGCCTTCAGTCCGCTTTAAGCTCCCTAGAATCTATCGCATTTGCATTGAATAGTTTTCAAACACCGGGTTTATATTTATCATCCCCATCCTACCCGGACTACTCGTATTTTGGTCCCTCAACATTCGTTTTGCTTTAACTGTCCGACCTGTCTCGCCATATTTATACAACTAGCAAGAGTTGCAAAGTTCTTTCTTTTTTTACACGTGCCATAAGAGGAGTGTTATGTTTTTACGTTTGCCAACGATGCGTAAAGAACTGATTAGCACTTGTTGCAAGGGTCACCAAGCCGTTTGCGGAACAAAGTGATATTTTATGTACAAAAGTCTGTGTGCTCTGTCTATAACGAGTCGTTTCCTTTTATGAGTCACATTAAGAAATTATGACGGCAACAAACGGTCTTGCCGCTTTGATTCTAATAATACCACCTACACGGATTCTTAGTTGAAAGTGAAAATGGGATTTCACTTTCGGTCTTCGAATCATTCCTTTTGTGATTTCTGTCCCTAAGACACATTATATGCAAAAAATTGCCTAGCAGATCTGTGGTCAAATAGGAAAATTGCTTACACATTACTTACTTGTTAAAAAAAACTGAAATAATTAATTTTAATTGATTCTTAAAATGTATTAAAAAATTGACGATTCGTGAATGACGAGTACCGTTTGAATGAGTCATTTGTGTCTTCCAATATTTTATATTTATTTAACTTACAGAATATTCGAATAGACAAGTGCACCAAATGGCACATTCACACAAGTTAGATAACTGTAAGATTCATACAAAAAGCTATCTGAGATTACAGCCGTTTCTATAAACCTGACAGTTTTCTATCTTTCAGTCAAAGGTAAAATGAATATTAAATATTTGAGATGACTTCTGACAATTGAGAGGCTTTCATGTCGTGCTTAAATCACATTCAAGCACTTCATAAATTCTCATCTAATTTTATAACAACAACCGTGTCTGCAGGTTAAACCACCTTCAGGCACTTCATGAGTTTTCATCTTATTTTCTAACAACAACACTCTGCAGTTTTACACACCACATCCTTTTCATCTCATTTTAGCCGACAAAAGAGACCCCAGAACACGCTGCTGACTCGGACGACGACCAAAGCGACAATGATCCCTCAGAAAAGGCTCCCCTCATGGGCAGTTCCGTCAACTTGGCGACTGCAGCTAAGAAACCGGAGATCATTGCCAATGTGCCCAAAGTCACGTTTGAGGAGAAAAATGAAAAGGATAAGGAGAATGAGGAGATTGGATCGCAACCGGTTAAGAGGAGAAGTAAGTTTTAATTTTTTTGTCATTCTTAAGTAGAGGTTAGGTAATTTATAGATACAACTACAGTAAGTTACGAAGAGCAAAAAATAATGCATAACAATAGGAAGTTGTAGGTTATGGTAAAATAAACTTTTATAAAAAAATCTATTATCTGAGGAAAGAAAGATGCATGCTATAATCCTCGCCATGTCCATCCATAGCGTTTGACATATTTGGAGTACAGCGTCGTACGTGTTTGTTGGTACAACAAATTAATCGTGGAGCTTCATTCTGCAAACTCTTACGTGATATTTTAATAGCTTGCATATCGCGTTTGGCAAAATACCGCCGCGTTTGGCAAAAGACCGCCTGCACAGTTCCCTTGAAACATATAGTTTTTCTATTTTCTAGTCGTAAAACCTCCATGTAATTCGCCGACAGTCGCTAATCTTTATTAGTTTTTTATCTGCGTCTCGGGCCTGTGACCTGAAACCCTAAGGTTTACGAGTGTGCCTTACGACGACGCATATACGTTTATTACTCGAAGGCGATTAGCTTGCCCTAAAACCACACTCTTAAAATCTGCGTCCGTATTTCTGACTCGTGCCCTCCTTTTTACACACGCTACGAGACTGTGTGAGAAAAGGAGATATCAAATTATTATTAGTCGAAAACATTTGCCAGAGTACGTCCTCTGTTTGACCAGAAATATAAAGGCTCAATGAGTCATTTCTCAAAACAAGAACTGGTTTCAGCAAAAATAAGTGGCATCAAAATGTAAATGTGTACCTAAAATTATTATTCTGAACATGTTTGTTTTTGCAAAAGACTTTTCATGTTTAAAGTTTATTTTTTTCAAGAATGCGAAAATGTACCGCCTTTTCTCTTGCATAATCGTTTGGGTTTATGATCTTGCGGTTTCAAATGCAACGACCAGTGATATGAATTTAAAGTCTTAATTGATTCAAGTTGATAAAGTCTTTCAACATACCTATTTTTTCTTAAAACTAAAGTGTTGATGTTTTTTGTTTCATTATAACTAAATCCAACGTTATTCTTATTTCAGGTTCACAAGACTCGCCAGTAGTGCTATCAGTATTGGAAGACGTAAAAAGGATAAAAGTTAACAACAACAATAAAAAGGACGCACTGACCAATGGGGTGGTGCTGCAGCAGCCCAGCCTATACCCTCACCTGTCAGACATAGAAACCGACACCTCACACACACAGGACGAATACTCCGACTGTGGAGGCTCAAGGTGTGGACACTATACCTTAGAATGTATATTCTTCTTTCTTTGCATTTGAATCTTACAGGTACGCTTCGGGGATAAAGAAAAAAGAAGACTCGAAGACCCAGTGGACAAACAGTCTTTGTTTTAAGTAAAAAGCTCTTTACGCAGGTGCATTGGTTACAATTTCGATGCCAAGTCTTTAGCGGTAGCAATAAGAGGGCGTTGCACTAAATTGCATACATTTACCTAAGTATGCAATACGCTAGATGACACCACCAATCGTTGACTTACTTTTTATTATCTGTCAAAACGGACTGATTTTGTATGGGAATACAAAAACATGACGTCACGCGGTTTTGTATCAGAAATCGGAGTCAATTGGCCGAATATTTATTGAGATTTGTGTGTTTAAAAATTGGTTTCTACAGCTTTTTGGAAATAAACTGGTTGTATTAACTTAATAGGGACTATGTTTTTTAAACGCCATGGTCTTCAAAATATTTAAGATAGGTGTCATCATTGTCTATTGTAAGAAAGGCCTCAGGAACATTGAACTACCCCACTACTCTCTTAGCCGTTGTCCGTAGTTTCGGATGTACCCATCCCTAACACTTAAACCAGCTTGGCCATGCGAAAAAAATTGCGCTGACTTGACCTGAAAATACGAACGAAACCTTAGGGAGTACGGTTTTTGAAGCGCATCGAATGACGTTTTACAAATAAAACCTTTGCGCATGTGTAGAGGCGGCATTGCAACAAATAATAGTCACGGTAATATTATAGATAATATTACCGTGCCACAGTTGCAACCGGTTTGGAACCACTTGAAAGATTGATAGATTTAAAATTGAGGTTAATAACGAGATCTTGCCATTAGGGCGACCTACTGCATGGCTCGTAATCTATCGGGTCGACATTGAGACTTTATTTGTCCATTGTTAGATGCGGGCGACGTCAGGAGAACCATGGTATTGTAACAATAGTAGTGTTCGAGGTGTGGTTTCTAAAGCTTTTAAGATAAATCACGGCCATTATTTGATAAAATATAGTGGTAAGGTATCTGCTCTAAATATTTGATCACGCATGTTTTAAGTTTTCTTTAGGTGTTGTCACACGCCTTATCGAAGGACTAAGATTCATTTTTGTAAAAATTTCATTTTAATAGACTGATTAACACCTTATTGAACAACACAAAACAAAATTACGGACAAGTTTAACAAAAATATGTACAATTTAGGCGGTCAAAGGCAACATTTAATTAACAGGAAGTGGAAATATGCAGTAAATGTGCGGTCAATTTGATTAAAATCAAGTCTGAACTCTGTATAATACTTACTTTTGTAAATTATGCTATATTACGTAGTTTTGAACACAACGTCACCAAAATTGTTATCAAATACGCAAAGTTATCAAGTAGTGCCTAATTGTATTTGAGACTGAATTTTGATAAACTTCTTTGGATATCGCTTATAAAATATTAATTAAGGTTGTATCGTAGCATTAGGTTGTGATGTATGTAACTGAAGTTTACTGGTACTTTTTCAAACTTGGCTGTATAAAGCAAGCAATAAAAAAGCCTTAAATCTGTGAGAAGTAATGAAAGAAGCGAGTATCGAACAATAACTTCGTTTCGCCATATTGGGTAAGAGGAAAACTTGATCAGTGTCTCAGTAAACCTGCGAAGCGTAAATAAATCCCTTTTTTGATAAAGTTAACCTTAAGTCGATTTTTTTTTAGAATAACGTTAGCATACCAAAGTCCAAATACGAATCCATTTATAACACATTCTGGATTGGTTTTATTAAAATAAATAAATTGCAGTTTGTCATTCAAATGTAAAAAGTCACACAGTTTAAGAGAATTCCTTTCCTACCAACCTGTGTCGCGGTGCTAGGGCCTAAAAATATGATTGAGGTACCGTTTTAAAGATCTCGGTGAGTAGACTGGGCCAAAACTCTAACATTGAGATGATGTTGCTGGTGACGGCTAGTAGGATTTATTTGAGATACGTTAGTCCACCAATTAATTACTTATGAATTAAACTTTTTGATAATTTTAGTGCTGTCACGTTTTACTCGTCACAACGATAACGAGAATCCGAATGATCAATTTCATGTTTTTACTTATAATTTTGTGATGATTTACACTGTATATTATCTTAAATAGACTTTTTATTTTATTTTAATGTATGTTTAGTGCCTACTGCACTACGTCGATTATAAATCATTTAATTTCAATTGATTTTAAATCGATCAATTTTCATACCGATTTGTAAACATCCAACCTGTGCACTATAGTGCACAGTGGATCACAGCTGTCGTAACGAGCCTTTTAAAAAAATAGACTTATAAAAGCTCTCTCATAAAGTAATCCGAAGCAAAGGAATAAAGCTATGTGGAATATAAGCATTATTACCTATTAGCGGGTAATAAAAACAAATGCGTAACGTCGATTAAGAATGTTTTGTTTACAAAGTAGAATAACATTTCTACCGCAGGATACGGCCTTGGCAATGGCATGGTTCTGAGTGGGCCAAAGTTGGTCCGACCGGTTCGAACGCATATTGTGTACCTATATAACGCAATTGCCGCGATTGTCTGTGAAGATTATTTCAATGTTTTTAAATAAGCAGTTTTCCTTATCTTTGGAAAACAAACTCAACTTTCAAGAAGTTAGGGTGTAGAAAACATCAGTCGTCAAATGGGAATCGAACCAGCGTTTTTCGCAATCTGAGACAATGTTTTTCCTCTTTGTGACCCAGACATTTGCAGAGCCTGCTCAAATATTTTCCATAGTCGCATCATTTTCTTTTGAATTTAAGTAAAAGTTAAAAACTTAACTTAAAAAATAAGATATTTGTGTGACTATGACTATATTTAAACAACTCGCAAGCTTGTAAATAGACGTTGAAATAATACACTTTTTAAGGATTATTTCGCGATTTATTTACATTTTATTTTAACCTGACGTTTCGGCCTCTCTTCAGCGTCCGTGATCACAGGTAGATTAAGACTTGTTACGAATATCTGCAATTTACATAATAAACTAATCTAGCCTACGATTTGTACATTTATAGTGGCAAACACAGATAATAGTTATATACTCGTCCACTTCAAGGATTATGACTTTGTAATAACTTGTGTGGTATTCTGAATAGTAATTAATGCTCACTTATATATTTGTGCATGTGTCTGTGTGTACTAGGCACCTCATCAAACCTCTCTCGGGACCTAATAAGATGTGGCTTTCCGCACAACTACAGCCCTGCTATTAAGAAAAAAAATACAGGACTTGTTTAAAAATGCAAAATCGCAATAAGTCCTTGGGTCAAACCAAATAAGGACAGATGCGGTATGAGCTAGTCGCGCGTAGTCCTATTAAAGGTTTGGTCTAAGAATAAGGCCCTTGAACTGTCTAGTGTTGGTATGACCAAACTAAAACATAGCAGCCATTTTTATTATTATGAAAAACAATCGAGCCCACAAGCAAGAATTGGGACAACTCTTCAGATGTGACATTTTCGATACATCGTTTGTACGTAGGTACTGCAATCTCACGCTCACTGTACAACTCAATATAACCCAGAAGTGGTAGTTCCCAGCGAGAACCAGTACGCATTTCATAACAACTTGTAACCCTACACTTAGTCATCGGTATACGAACGAAATTTAAAGTGTTAAGTTACATGTTGTTGCCAATCATTTCTCAGCATTGGCATGTTTGAGAGGCCTTCTTGTGAGCCAATTAATATTTCGAGTACGCTACTTAAAATTTTAAATGTTATATCATAAAACAACCCGATTTAAGATGAGATATAAAAAAATAGATCTGTGATCCTGCGTTTAAAATCGTTAATATCTTACTATAACGCCAAAATTAGAAAAAAATACAGACAAATCAGTCGTTGCATGAGAATAGAAGAATAAGTTTCATTATTACTGTTAAATTTAAGAAAAACTTAAATCTTGGATGTAACTAAGTACACATAATAATACAATAGATCGCTTATAAAAGTGTTAGGTAGGTACGTGAAAAAAAAAGCTATGAGTACATATTTATGAAGTTAGTACTTTATTTTTTAGCATTAACAATCCAAATTTCTTAACACTGTGAAATTAAAACACACTTAGAAAAGGGTACACTTTAAGAAATTCGGATCGATGACTAAGTGTCACGTTAGCTCAATTGGGAGTGCAATCGTCCGGCTTGCGAGATGTGCTGGTGGGTACGAGTCCTGCCTGTGGCAGTCCATTTTCCTTTAAGTGTGTTTTGATTTCACATACATATTTATAAATAAGATATTTAATAAGACTGTATGTTGCCTATTATGTAGATAGAATAGTGTAACAATTATACACTAATAACTTACTGCCGCACTCGAGAGTCTTTAATGGTTACTTACTTAGGGAAATCTATACTAACGAACGATTTAAGTAACCATCCAACGGCTCTTGAGTGCGGCAGTTAGTGTTAAGTTAATTTAACATGCCAATTTCGAACTTACATAAGTTATGAATTATTATACATAAGACATATGCCCAGTTTTACCACTTCTGGATAGTTTATTGACAGATTATTTGACAAAAAAATATGACAGGTTATCCAACAGGAGAAACTTTTCCGGAAGTCTTAAAACTCTTCGCAAAATAAACGCATTTTATTAGGATTTCGCATTTTTATACCAACATACTTATCAAGCTATATGATTATTGTGAACATATCTAGATATCTGTTATTGTATATTTTACAAAAATCGAAGTATATATGGCATAATATTAAAACCTACTTATAATTTAAGGTATTTATTATGTTCACGAACATGTGCTTTTGTTACTGCGTTTCAAAAATCTGCATCTTCTGCTCTTGATCATATCAAACTAGAGGTACTAACGTAATTTATAGCTTAAGCGGACATAATATCTCATTAATAGCAAGGCAGTACAGTGCACTACTGAAATCTCTTATCTCATCAAAATGCAAAAAATAATAAGTATAACCGAAAATTGTTTTACATATTTTAAGGGATCGATTACGGTCCAATCCCGATATCTAATACCACTGGTATTTGGTTACAACCTTTGTCATTTTCTATTACAAACAAGCACCTTAACTCTTTGACGGATGGTGGTCTGCTATAGCAGTTATAACAATAAAATTTCTATTGTGTCTGGCTACCGTCCGTCAAAGTGTTAAAATATCTATTCCAAACGGATACTACTTTTTAAATTCACTTACTTTATTAGTTCGGAATAGATCGTACATTTATTAAATTTATTTGAGAGTGGTATCCGCTTGGAATAGAAAATGACAAAGTTTGTAAACAAATGCCAGTGGTATTAGACATTGGAATATGTAGAATATTTTAAAGTGCTTGTGGCGCGGAGTTGGTGACGCTTTGGTTATAATACCAAAAGTTAAGCCACCTTAGGCGCGGTCATGTTTGGAATTGGTGACCATTCTGACCATATAAGTGACGTCTGTATACAAGAGCCCGCGTGATGGAATATGGCTCGTACCACCCCATACTCGTAGTTGAGGTGAGGCCTGTGCCCAGCAGTGGGATATATAGGCTGATGAGATAAGAGGTGACAAGGGTTTATATACAAAATAATAGATAATTATTTTGTCAAAAATGGGAGTACTGATGTTTTGTCGTCTACGAGTATATAGTTAAATCTGAAAAACAATCTTCAATACAAAATTAGTGCTTGCATTTCATATAGTTGATTCGTTCCAATGCTCGTTTTATAATACTATTTAAGTCAATTCTATTCATGAAATATTGTATAAATTCTTCTACTACTTATTTCTTTCTGTATCAGGTAATATATGTTTACTTCAATCTTTTTTTAATGTCGCTTTGGTATATTTCATATATCTATTTGAAAATATTAAATCAAATACTCCTACCTACATAAAGTATAAATAAATGTTATATACTTTATATCGATATCTCAAAGCGGCATGAATCCAGCTAATAAAATTAATTTTATTTTAGGTTTACATTATATTACTGTTTAAGTTTGACGTCTGTGATAATAGGAAGTTTTTTTCTATAGTTTTTTATATGTAAAATAAAGTGTTGGAAGTGAATTGAATGTTTTCATTGCCCTTATTTGCCGATTCAAGTTCTCAGTATGCGTTAAATCTTTGTAGATAATTATTTGTATTTACTTAGGTCCAAAATGAATAAGGCTGTGCCGTACACATCCCCTTAATACTTTTTAATTTTTTTGAATATATTTAATGTTTTTACTCTTTTCGTATACGTCGTTTTTGACTTTTAAGTAATCAAAATCTGTAGTTGTCATCGGGAGCTCGAGCTTCCAACATACCTTATTATTCCCAAATAGCCCTAGTTTCCCCTTGAATTAGCTATCCTGCACAAAGGCCTTTCAAAAACGCACGATTTTTCGCCATGAAAATATTTGGTATGAGGCACAGTAAATTAATTAATAAACTTAGAAGCGCGATGAATTTCAAAAATCTGATATATTTATTTGTTAAAACGCGGTATTACAATGTTGTCAGATGTATGGAAAATTTCTCGTATTTGACTTCTCATTTAGTTTCGTAAACATGAGTGTCTAACTAAAGCTAGGCTAACAGCTCCAATTTATTTCCCAAAAAATAAGATCATATTATTAATTACATTTTTAACTCAAATAGTCATTTTTGATATTCATTATTAAATCGGTAGTCTAGGTATTCTTGAATTGAGTAATAGCATTTCGTCATTAGCGATGTAGGTAATGGCAAATTTTTAAAACTAGGAAGCAACTTCATATAGGTGTTAATATGCACGCAGTACCAGTTTCCATTTAAAAACTGCAGATTCGTTTTAGGTAGTACTTTCCTTATGTCTAGTAGGCTTTTCCCTATAGTGCTCCCTCGTGACAAAATAATGGGAATTAAAATTGTATCTTAATACTATATTAAATTGTACAAGAGGCCTAAATTTAATGCTTCCTACTTTTGAAAAGTCCCGTCCTGATATTCAGTTAGCTGCCCTGCATGTCGATGTGATGTAGCAATACAGCAACCTACTCTAATTATTTATTTAAGTGTGTTTTTAATTTCACATTGTAAAGAAATTTGCATTGTTAATGCTAAATACATAGAGACTCAACACCCCCTAATAGTTTAAGTCCTGCTACCATTAGTTATCAAAGTTTTATTCAGCGCTTGATGACAACTTAAAAAAAGAATAGCTAATTTCCTATATCAGCAATAATGTTCTGTAGGAGTTTATCCGCGACACTTCTAAGGTAGCCAAAAAGGGCACTGATTTTTGAATAGTGCAATCTTCAGTAGACATTTAGACGAGTTTGATGCGCCACAATTGACTTTATCTTTGTCCGTCGCGAAGTTGGTGGGCTATAATCGACACGTTACTGTTAGAAATATAATGGCACATTAATAAGTAGGCACTAATATATGATTAGGCACATAATTTATATGATATATGAGATAAATAAATGAATAGAATGCACTTATAATATATGAGATATTAAAATTATCACAGTCATTTGAAATAGGTTTCTAGCTTACACGTTCATCATATAAGTTTCACACGTTGTCACATCACTGTTGTAAAATAGCTTAGCTTCTATTACAACTAAAAAAGACACCACAATACTGAGAGATATACCGAAGACAGAGAGAGAGTGAGAGAAGTGTTGCGTTCTCGTCATGTCGTTTGCTGCTTTATGTAGCAACCAAGAGAAGTTTTCCACGGACTTTTCCCTTTTCCACGGCAGTAAGCCAGCGTTATGGTCTGACCTGGTAGTTAAGTGACTACGGTTTTGATACCTGAACACAACGTGAAATTAGCTATGAAAAATTTGTAATGTAAGTTTTGATTCGAAAAACAACCTAACTAAATTAACTTTGACAGAATCTGCAAATAGTCAATTCGTTTGTTTGGATGTATTTTGCACGTAAAGATTTAATTTTATGTAATTAAACGAAGTCAGTAGTGAAAAATGTTGGCATTCTAATAATACCTAGATTGCTACACAGAATCTAACCCGCATAGTAGTTTTAATACCATTAAGTCACGATAGGGTTAACATTCGACTAACGATTCTATTTTAAATGTTATACGAGTACGAAGCACTGCTGATTTTTATTTATATTTCACATACTGGAACTAAAATAACTTGAGATCAGAGACAGTTTTGAATAATGGTATGTATTTTATACAGGCACATGTTAGTCTCATACGGCTTGTTAGTGTAGTTTCTAATTTGCAGCCAATCACCAAGAGTTTTCTGGTTCGAATCCCGGTTTTCTGACTCAAAAACACTGCCGCGTTCTGTTTCGGGTAGCTGGCGTGTATCATTAACCCGTGTTCAGAACCAAAATGTAAGGCCCAGGGCACACCTGTGACATAATACTGCCATGAACCATGACTGACAGCGTTTGAGGCTTGGCGATTGGTTGACACGCGGTCAGTAGCAAGTAGCGGCGACAAAAAGACGCAAGTGTGACCTGGCTACGAAATGCTATAAGTTGAAATATATTTTAACTCATGCGGACCCGGCAGACGTTGTCCTGCTCGGTGCTTTTTTTTAATTTTCTTATCTTTTAAACCTTCCCTGGGCTTCCACGAATATTTCGAGACTTCAATTATTCAAATCGATTCAGCCGTTCTCGAGTTTTACGAACAGCAATTCATTTTGATAGTATACTAGCGGACCAGGCAAACGTTTTCGCATATATTTTTTGAATATTTTCTCACCGTTTAAACCTTCCCTGAACTTCCACAAATATTTCAAAACCAAAATCGGTACAGCCGTTCTCGAGTTTTAGCGAGACTAACGAACAGCAATTCATTTTTAGAGATGAGATGAACCTGGCAGACGCTGTCTTGCCCGCTGTTTTCGCAATTTTTCCATATTGTCTCATCTTTTTGACCTTCCCTAGACTTCCACAAATATTTAAAGAGTAAAATTATAGAAATCAGTTTAGCCGTTTTTGAGTTTTAGCGAGACTAATGAACAGGAATTAATTTTAATATATATTTTAAAATAAGAGAATCTTCGCTGTCAAAAGTACGAGTACTACAGTCCATAACGATTGAATCTGTAAAGCTGAAAAAGAGGATTATTTTGATTGAAATTTCCACTAAACGGCGCCAACGCAGGAATCAAAATACATCCAACTGTAATCACCTGAAAAAGATAGGGAAGTCGCAGGACTTACAATACCTACAACTCACAACGTGACACAGAAGATGCACCTGGAATCACAACACTGACACCAAAAAAACACTCGACGTGTTTCGCCACTACACGTGGCATCCTAAGAAGATGTTGTCGCTTCGACAAACTACGAGCGCTAGTAATCCTCTTTTTCAGCTTGAGTCATGGATTTCCGCAAAGTAACGCCTGATTCCATCAACTAGATTGAATCTGTGTTTACATTCGATTAGCAAATGGTATTTATATTGTTCGTAAGCTTGGTCAAAGTCAAATAAAAACATTACCGTCTAAGCCCGTCACATCCCATTAGCTGTGGTTTTGACTACAAAACCACATGTGCAAAGCGTAAAAAACTTGTTCCGCAAATACCTACATAGCATTTGTTTATATCCTATCTATTTTCCTAAAGTAAACTAGTATCTTTAACTCCATAAAATAGATTTGTCTTTTTAGTGACTTAGTCCAACATAACTAGGCGAAATCTTTATATTTTTTACCCATACTTAAATAGGCTGTCTGTATTCCCATATGAGAATAAAACGCATACTGAGATGATCACGATCTGGTTCTTAAGTCTGTATTTCGGCAGATAAGGGTGATGGATATTTGTTGTGGTTTTAGAATATTAACGTTCCTTCTTTGTTTCGAAACCTATTAAGAAAAAGTACGTCTTTATTTTATACAGGGATGCCTCTCCCTGTAAAAAGGGATGGCTTTGATCAAAAGTATGAACACAGCTTTTCTTAATAGGCTTTTTGATATTATCATCCAACTCAATAGGAACGTTTTTGCTATTTTTCATGTGATGAGACTATTATTTACCTATACATGAAAATAATAATATTGAATGTAATTTTTCAGCACGGACGAACATTTGAATGACAAACTGAACAAATCTGATAACTGGGCGGAGACGTCTTTCGGGAGAGAAGTCATGAACGTAAGTATACATACGTATTGGCATATTTAATAAATATTCACCTATAGACATGTACGTACGTCCTGACAATCTGTTGCTTACAACGAAACAAAGTTGCCCCAAACGATTTCAGTATCTATTTGTGCAACTAATAATATACACAGTTGTTGGTGGGCCTAACGCAGGGTTTCCCAAAGTGGTCCACGTGAGACTCGACAAGGGTGTACGGAAGCGTGACCGAACGGGGGTCCGCGAATTTTTTTCTGGCTTATATAGTGAAAATCTTCGCTAAATTTCACTTATCTATTAATGTAGGCAGATAATAATTAAAGAAGTTCGGTGATTGTTACTTAAAAAAATAAATAAGTAAACAAGTAATAAATCTCGCGCAGTTATTTTGTCTTTTCTGATTTTTCCGCTCGCTCCGCTCGTGCGTTTATATACCTTTCCGAAATACCTGAACTTTTTAGGGTCTAATAGATCTTAAAAAATATTGCGATCCGGCCCAAATTGAAGCCTCCCCCTCCGAAAATCAGAAAAGGTTTATTCTGCCTATGCTGGTCTACCGGAACCAGATTTTTTTCGGAAGGGGTCCATGAGACAAATGAGTTTGGAAACCACTACTGGTCTAACGTCTAATAATAAACGACCGTTCATCATTATCATCATCATCATCTATCAACCTTTCGACGCCCACCGCTCAGCATTGACCTCCCTCAAGGATTTCCACCGCGATCGGTCCTGCGCTCCCCGCATCCAGCGGCTTCCCTCGACGCCTGGACCTCCATAAGATCGTCGGTCCACCTTGTAAGGAGCCTGCTAACGAAGCGTCCGTTAGAATAAACTATATCTAGTTTTACTGCTACACTAACAACTCAGAGCAGTAAAACTTTCTTCTCTACATTTCCAGGTGGTTAAAAAAAACAACACAAGCTACAAAAAAGCGGTGCAAAGTGACTCGGACGAGTCGCAGAGCGCGTGCGACAGCGAACTGGACGACATGCTAGACGAGGCGCTGCAAAACGAGGATGGGCCCACACCGCCTAAGGTCAATAAGGTACACTTTTTAGTTAGTAGATTTATAAAAGTACAATAAGTTGAACCAAAATAGGGTATTCTAAACTGAGTCAGCAAAAGGGTACGCGTAATTCGAGCTACGTGATTTTTCTATTTTGCCCAATACATTAAATAAACACTTCAAGTGCTTTGTACGGACCATGCCGATGTGTTATTATAGGCGAGGACCAGGATCGTCCAAGTCGCGGTTAGACTATTTGTTATGAGTGAAACATTAATCTTTTATATAGCGATTCATGTGCGAAAGACGTTAATGACGCCATCCAACTATTGAGAACTGCATCACCGTGTTGCGGATGAACATAGCACACTATTCAGTGAGTCGCAGTTGTTGAATGCAGCCGCAAACCGATGACTGATTTCGAGATTCTAAATTTTTTTTGCGTTTAGTGTTTGGCACAGTGGCCAACACATCAGGCTTCCCATTTTTGTTGCATAATCCCCCGTATCACAAACGCATAAGATACCGTAGTTTTAACCGTGACGTGCTTGCCACCGTACGTAACACATAATTTAGGTCGTAAATCCTCCTCTTAGGTGTTTAGGTATTTCTTGTAAGCTAGTAAAGTTTAGTCACCACTTGTAGGACCAAAGCGTTACAAGTTGCAACGTTGAAAATGAAATTGACTTGGACCTATCCAGCACTGTCTGTGACAGCGAACAGGATGACAATCTGAATGAAGCGTTGATATTTGGAATCGAATCCACGCCATTTGAGCTGTTTGAGGTACTTCTCTACGGACATACCCTTGTTGTTATAGTGTTATTTATAGATTGCCTCGTTGGTGAAGTGGCAAAGTTTCTGCCTTACATCCGAGAGGTCCTGGGTTCGAATCCCAGGTCGAGCCAAAATTGTTTCTGAGACTTTCTGTCATGAATTTCTCAAAAACAGCTCGGAGTCGGAAAGTTGGCGGTGATACACCCCCGTGCCTCGGAAAGCACGTTAAGCCGTTGGTTCCGCGCCTGAACTCTATCCGGTCATGTCTGAAAGCTCTCATCGAACTTTGAGAGTGATGAAATAGTGAGTGCACCTGTGTTTTGCGTTTACACTTGTGCACTATAATATCTCCTGTGTAGTTGGCTGATTTCTGTTGAGATTGGCCGCCGTGGTCGATATCGGCCAGGAGGACTATTGCTATTTTGTAGAACTAAATTTTTAGGTAGTTGTTGTAGTGTGTTCGTGAGTACTCAAAAGAAACATTAGAACTAAGTATAAAGTTGGTTCAGAGGCCGTACTCGGAAAATGATGACTTAACGAGTATAGCTTTTTACTAAGGCTACTTGTAAAAAGCTATACTCGTACTGTTGAGACTTTAATCTAAAGTAAAAGGTATTTATTGTAGGGCGAAGATACTAGGGGCAATGTGGCAGTGATGGAATGTGTGTTGGGCAGCGCTTGCGATTTAAACCTGGAAGATACAATTGATAATAAACCCTCGTTGCCACAGGAAAAAGTCTCTACGTCACCTAAAACCAATGACGAACTTCTTGTAAGCCAAATTTCGATTTCGTAGTCTTTGTGGAAAATCGTATGAGCAATAGAATCGTATTTAGACAAGGGTTCAAAGTTACTTGTATTCTTTGATAGAAAAACGGTTTCTCTTTAAGTACCTAGTCCTTTGTGTACGTAGAGCATCAATTGTAAAACAATACCCATCTGGGTATTTTTCTTGCGATCTTTATCGGTACCACTCTGCTCACTAAATACTTAATTTTGTATGATGAAGCCATTTCACAAATTTATTATTTATTAAACATTTATTATATTAATTTTAATAATCTCCCCATAGCACGGAAGTGTGACCTCAGCGTCCAGCTTCGTTTACCAAGAGAAGGCGCAGTTCAAGTCGCCCCAGAAGCTCCAGCCTCCTCAGCACGCCACCCCCAAGGTCGACCGGGGTAACGAGCTGGTGCACAGCGTCAGCTTCTACAGGCGGATGCAGAACGCGGTAAGATTCATATAGCAGAACAGCTTGGCCTCAAGATTCACATAGCACGGCAGCGTGACCTCGAGATTCACATAGCCCGGCAGAGTGATCTCGTAATTCACATAGCACGATAATGTGACCTCGATATCATATAGCACGGCAAAGTGACCTCGAGATTCACATAACACGGCAGAGTGACCTCGAGATTCACGTAGCACGGCAGCATGACCTCGAGATTCACATTGTTATTTCATATGCCTTTTCTATGTCAGACTGATTCATTTAAAAACGTTATTTAAACCCTTATCAAAAAGGGAATCCAGAAACAACTGAACAAGTGTCAAAAAACAAAGATGATTAAAAACAGCAAACCAGAGGCGCCATTATGGCCGGATAAAGGCCACAACAATAGTTGCTTAACATACTCATTCAAAGCAGTAACTTCGTTTGTTTTTTATTCTGCAAATGTTATTAATATACAATCCCTTCATATTTCTAGTCGTCAACACCAACAACGCCAATGCGCATCGTCCGCCACTGCTCGCCCGAGCGCGAGATCCCGGCAACGCCCGACGCACCCACAGCCGTCACCACCGTCAGACAACGCATCAAGGAGCTACAGAACGAGATATCTAAGCAGCAGACTGTTATATCACAAGTAGGTTAAGTTATCGCTACGTAACGATGTGTTATGGTCAGTGCAAAGAGTTATATATCGTCTGCCACTGTTCGCCGGACGCGCCCGCAGCCTTCACCACCGTCAGAAAACGCATCAAGGAGCTTCAGAAGGGGATATCGAAGCAGCAAACTGTTATATCACAAGTAAGTTAAATTAGCGCTACGTAACGAAGTGTTACGGTGAATGCAAAGTTTTATTTGTCGTCCGCCACTGTTCGACGGACGCGCCCGCAGCGGTCACTACCGTCAGACAACGCATTAAGGAGCTACAGAACGAGATATCCAAGCAGCAGAATGTTATATCACAAGTAAGTTAAGTTAGAGCAAAGTAACGAAGTGTTATGGGGAATGCAAAGAGTTCTATATCGTCCCACTGCTCGCCGGACGCGCCCGCAGCGGTCACCACCGTCAGACAACGCATCAACGAGCTACAAAACGAGATCTCTAAGCAGCAGACTGTTATATCACAGGTATGTACACTCAGTGCAACGTTATAAAGCCCAAAGGTAGGTGAAGTTACAAAGTCCAAAGATGCTCGCTACCGTTCGCCCAAACGCGAGATTCCGCCCGCGCGCCGTTACCACCGTTAAGCAGATGATTTAAGAACTTCAAGCCCAAATCACTAACAAGCAGAATGTTGAATCAGAGGTATTTACTTGTTACATTACAGTCTGAAAAGTTAGTGTGCGCCCTCCATGCGGGGCAAGAGACTTGGCAGGAGCGCGGTATCCCAGATGTCACGCAGGAGGCGGGTGGTGGAAAATTATCTTCTTCCACCAAAGCGGAGAACACAGATACACACACTTTGAACACAGAATAACCAATCAGATTTCGTTATTTCCACGTATCCTTTCTGCTTAGCCTCGATGGAAATGGATCAAGCAGAGAGGGGTGGAGAAACGACGAAATGTGATTGGTTATGCGAAACACATCTCCTCTCGTCTCCTGTCTTCTCCGCTTTAGTTTAAACCGGGCCTTAAGCATGGTTTTTGATCTCAGTTTTAGCCGCACATTCCACTTTTGAATTTCATCAGCCACTCTGTCAAGCTAAGCCGCTCCCTTGAAAATGGTTCCTTTTTAATTTGCAGTTTGTTTGCATTCAATTACTTAAATTGGTAGGTTTTATAATTCATGTTTAATTGTTTGTTCTAGGCCAGTCAAGCTCTAAACTTATGCGCTGCCACGATCGAATTCAGCGGATCCACTGAACAAGCCGAGGGAGAAAGACTATTGTTATTAGCAAGTATGTAAATCTACGTTTTACCAGTAACAATATTCCTCGTAGAATATGGAAGTTGACACCACCATTCGTTTACGTAATTTTTATCAACTGTCAAAACGCTTTTCTCCATAGAGTTTGTATGGGAATAATACACTTAAACGTCATCGCGTGCAATGCCGACTTAGTGACTATTTATTTATCGATTGAAATTCAATAAAAAATCAAATTTAATGAACTGCAGACAATACACTACTGAAAAGGGATCAGAAATTATATAATATTTTCTAGAAAATCATTTTTTGAATGTTTCTTTCATAGTGGAAACAAGCCTATTATCAGATTTTAAGTTACCGTAACATTATCTGGTTCTGATGTTTTTGCATCTTCGCCAAAGGATCGGACTGTGATTATTTATATAACTGGCGGACCCGCAGACGTTGTCTAGCCCTTTGTTTTTTTTTTTAAATTCTTAGTAAGAACGAGCCCCGTACTATCAGAAATTTCATAAAAAAAGAATTGGCCAAATTAGTTCTGGCTTTCTTGAGTTATGCGCTTACCTACCTTACCTTTTGCGATTATTTTTATACAATATAGATTCAAAACAATAAGCCAAGTTTCCTATCTCCTTATTTTCACACTATTAACAAAGGAAAAAAAAATTTTGTTGTGATGATTTGAAAGGGGTCGTTATCAAATCAAATCAAATATTTTATTTCAGGCGGGGAGCCCATATAAAGTTAGTAACATTTCTTCTTAAAAACTAATGTTATTTATTTACTAAGGTTATTCTTTGCTAGCGTCGGTAGCGTGAGGACGTTTTGCCTAACGTCTGTCCGATATCTTTTAATTGTCATAGTTCGTCGTGTGACTCGTTGTTCTGTGTATGTAGAGAAATGATGATAAAATTTTGTGTCACAAATTAACTAAAGCCATTGTCGATTGTGTGCTACTGGAATATTATTTTCTCCAGCTCACCGTCGCCAAGCGTGTCTTCACGAAGTGCAGCGCTTGCAAGTGGAAGGTGCTGGACCAGCTGCTACGGCCGGGATGGCCTCGCTGCATATTCAAAGCCTCAGTGTTCCGCTGCGACGCGACTACATACGACAGCTCAACGCAGGTCGGTAAATTGCCAATTATTTTTGAACAAGTATTTGTACAAAGGTGAAAAAGAGTATTATTTTGCTTTCAATTTCCACTAAACGACGCCAGCGCAGGAACCAAAATACATCCAACTGTAACCACTTGAAAAAACTAAAGCTGGAAGTAGCAGGACTTACAAGTCACAACGTTACTCAGAAGATGCACCTGGAAACACAACACTGATACCAGCAAAACACTCAACGCGTTTTGCCACTACACGTGGCATCCTCAGGAGATGTTGTCGCTTCGACAGATTACGAGCGATTTTTTTCGAGTCGCTCGTAATGCTGCTTACAAGCAAACGAACGGGGCCTTAATTGGGCGTATGCAATACGGTAGTTGACACCACCAATCGTTGACGTACTTTTTATCAACTGTCAAAACGCTTTTCTTCATAGAGCTTGTATGGGAATAACACACTTTGACGTCACCGCGTGCAATGCCGACTGAGTGACTAATTATCATTTGAATTCCAATTAAAAATCAAATAATACGAACTGCAGAAAAATATTAGTGTAAAGGCATCTGAAATTATGAATTATTTTAGAGAAAATCAGTTTTTTAATATTTCTTTCATAGTGGAAACAAGCCTATTAATAGTAACAAAATCATGATTGGTATTCTTTGATATTTCGACCATGCTGTGCAGGGTAGCATGCGTTCGTCGACCACCCGCACCCTGCTTGCAGCTGGCATTCCATGTCCTCGCCAAACGTTTGTCACTAATCAGGAAGAACGTCTACTAACTTGATAGACTATAGCTAAGCGCCGGCCGCCACGGTCGGTATGGCGGAGATAATAATAATATAATAATAAATAATTTATTCAGTTTCAATGAACAAAATTTAATACAGTAGAGCTTAAAATTAGACTTTCTTTGCCTGAACTAGGTCGAAACTGTGTCTCAGGCTAGAAAAAGCTTTTTTCTTTATTTTGGGTAAAATCATATATCTGTGGTATTATTCAAAATGTCGGCAAACTTGTGCGTTCATTTGTTTATCAATTAGGATGACATATATATGCATTATATTTCTACACAGACGGAGCCGTAGGCCATCATGCCGTGTGCCTGCTGAAATGCCGTGACCGAGTCCTGGCCAGCAGCATGCAGCTCACGCAGCCCACCACTGCACTGCTGCACTTCCCTGACGAGATACGAATGGACGGACTCACTAGTGACTTTAAGGTAACGAATAATAATAAGGTCTGGAGGCCTCTGAGAACACCATAAGTGACCGTTTCGGTAAGTAGGTCACCTATAGGCCTGGCTGGAGGCCTGCTATATCAACACGTATAAGTGTATTGTTTTGTTTTATTTTCGTTATGTTTGTATGTATGTTAGTTATTTCTGTTATGGGCCTATTTTAGCCTGAAATAAAAATTAAAAAAATATCTATTGATCACTTACTTCCGGTTTAAATGTTCTTTCTACCTTTGACTGAGTTATAAATACGGTCATAAACATCGAAACGGCTGTATACTCAGATAGTTTTTGGTATGAAACTGACAGTTATTTCACATTCAATGATAAGATAGAATATTGACCGGCCGCTAGTCCATGATCCATTTCTTGGACTAGATTTCGAATTAAAATGGGAACACCATTCTAAGCATTTCTGTAATTTTTACGAGTCCCAAACTAAAGTCGTAAACTTGATTTATTATGTACCGCTTAGCGTATAATTTGATTATACTTTACAGGTGACAGTCGAAGTATATTTGCTTCAAGCATCAAAAGAGATTCTCCCACACGAGGTCAAATATCATATCAACAGTAAAAAGGTATTTTTTTTTATTTTAGTTCATTTCATTTAATTAAGGTCTGATTTTTCAGTAGTCTGATAATAGTTATCGGACTGTTTAATATGAGATAACAGAATTCAAGAAGAAGACATAAATTCGTTTTCTATGTGTGCAGTGATGACTTTTGAAATAAGCCATCTTGGAATTGTATCGGATTGTTAGCGCAATGCGTCTATTTAAAAATCGGCACCTATATTTCAAAACAACATAGATCGGGAGTTGTATTTTGTTGATGTCAGTTTGTAGCGGTATCATGAAACAATGGCATCAGATTAATGGATTGGCTAAAAACAATGTATACGCTAGCGCGTCAAGTTTTTTATGACGCCTTACCACATTTTTACAGTTATTAAGGAAATTAAGTACATTTCATTCTAGTCTCGAATCCCGTCTCTGTTGCTTTTTGTAATTAAAAATTTAAAAAATATATTGTTGACCATAAACCATACCTTAATTGACAATTAAATATAGTTCAATTTGATAGGTGACAAATGCGCTACCACTCAGTGCCTCAATATGGTGGCTGTTGTGGGTATACAAATAAATGTACTAATGTAGGTAGTCGATATATGGAATAAATCAGTTGTTGTCTTGCACTCGGACGTATTATTTATTCACAACATGGTGGCAGCGGTTTAGTGTAAAAGACTTATTATTTTGCGCTAACTTGCGTTGATTCGTGTGTGCAACAGAAAAACATAATAGTGACGATAATCTGTTCATTACATTTACCGTGATATCTAACGTTTCAACGAACAATGGAACACGCACGCCCGCCTGCAGAATTAAATATGGACGGCGGACCGGTCAGTCGAGCTGACGCATGGAAACGGTGGAGGCAACAATTCATATTATTCGTGAAAGCATCGGGAGTGCAATCAGAAAATTCTAGTGTAAAAGCGAGTTTACTAGTGAATTTAATTGGATCGGATGGTTTTGATGTTTATCAAACGTTTAGTTTCGAGAAAGATACCGATCGTGATGATGTGGACATATTGTTACAAAAGTTTGATTGTTACTTTGGCACAAAAGTTAACATCACATTAATTCGATATAAATTTTTCACGCGCAATCAAGAGGAAGGCGAATCGATTCAACAATATGTGACGGCACTTAGGTTGTTATCCAAAAAGTGTGAATTCGGTAGTTTGGAAGAAGATCTTATAAAAGATCGCATAGTTTGCGGTCTCAGAGATAGCCGAGTTAGAGATAGACTATTACGGTGTGACGACTTGAACCTGGAAAAAGCTATTAACATGTGCCAAGCCGAAGAAGTGTCACAGGAAAGTGAGAGGCACCTCAGTGCCAGCGGATCGAAAAGTGGTGTAGTGCACGTGGATAACGTTGCCGTCCGCCCGCGAAGCGCAGGGCAGCGCTGGCGCGGGCGATGGGGGTCCGCTGAGAATGGCGGGCGCGGCGGAACAGGCGGCGCGCGGCCGCAAGCTGGGCGCGTGCAGCCGGGAGCCGGGGCTCGCGCGCGCCCGCCGCCCGCCGCTTGCCGGGCCTGTGGCGGCATGCGGTGCGTCGAGGGTCGGTGCCCGGCGACGCGTGTTACTTGTTACGTGTGCGGTTATGTGGGACACTTCGCAAGGGTATGTCGTTCAAACGTATTTAATAGTGGTCATGTGAAAAAAGTGCACGAAATCGGAAGTCAGGAGATCGATACCAGTTCAGATGAATGTGAATCTTTTTATATATCTATGATTAGTGATAGCAAAATCCAAGCAGAATGGTGCGAGACCATTAAGATTGGAAACGGATTTGAAAAATTTAAATTAGATACCGGGGCAGACATAAACGTTTTGTCATATTCCAGATTTAAAAATTTAGGTTTTGATGATAATATTTTGTGCAAGAAAAATATTCGTTTGCAATCTTATACGGGTAACGTAATACCAGTCAAAGGAATTTGTAACGTAAGCTGCATTTATAAGGATGTTTGTTATGACCTTCAGTTTGCTATAGCCGATATTATTTGTGAAAGCGTGTTGGGACGTAAGTCTTGTTCGGATATAGGCCTTGTGAAGCGCGTAAATAACATTGAGTTATCAAAATATGAAGAGTTATTCTCAGGTGTAGGTTGCCTACCGGGTAAATACCACATAGTGGTTGATCAATCCGTACGACCAGTGATTTGTGCGTCTAGGAAGATACCATTAGGCCTCCGTGATAAACTGGCAGATGAGTTAAAAAAGATGGAATCTTTGCACATTATTAGAAAGGTCACTTATCCAACGCAATGGGTTCATCCGTTGGTACTGGTGGCTAAGAAGGATAGCGGCATTCGCGTGTGCCTCGACCCACGCGAGCTGAACCGCGCAGTGCAGCGCGCGCACTTCCAGCTGCCCACGGTCACGGAGCTGGCGGCGCGGCTGCACGGCGGGCGGTACTTCTCTGTGCTAGACGCTAATTCCGGCTTCTGGGCGGTTCAGCTGGATGCGGAGAGTGCTGACCTTTGTACTTTTGCCACTCCATTCGGTCGTTATCAATTTTTACGATTGCCGTTTGGCATTAGTTGCGCTTCAGAAGTTTTCCATAGCAAGATGCGACAGTTGCTTGAGGATCTGGAGGGTACTGACAGTTTTGTTGATGATATCATAGTATGGGGAAGGTCTAAAATAGAACATGATAATCGACTGAAAGCTTTGCTTGAGCGAGCACGGCAAATAAATTTGAAATTTAATAGAAAGAAATGTAAGATTGGAGTGCAAGAAGTGACGTACCTTGGGCATGTTTTTGATAGCAATGGCATGAGACCCGATAGTAATAAAGTAAAGGCAATAGTAGAAATGAAACGACCGAAGGACAGAAAGGAGTTAGAGCGATTTTTGGGTGCTACAAACTACCTCTCAAAATTTATTTCGAATTATTCTGAGCATGCTATTCCATTGACCAATCTCTTAAAAAAAGAGAATAGTTGGCGTTGGGAAACGAGTGAGCAGGGTGCTTTCGAGAAATTGAAAAAATGCGTGTCCTCTGCGCCTTGCCTCGCGCTGTATGATGTCGCGCGCAGCGTGGTGCTGTCGGTGGACGCGGCCAGCGACGCGCTGGGCGCCGTGCTGCTGCAGGGCGGCCGCCCGGTCGAGTACGCCTCGCGCACGCTCTCCGACACGCAGCGCAGATACGCGCAGGTAGAAAAGGAGCTATTAGCGATTGTGTTTGCATGTGAAAGATTCCATCAATACATATTTGGGAAATCCGACGTACTAGTGGAGACCGACCACAAACCTTTAGAAAATATTTTTAAAAAACCGTTGATGTCCGTTCCAGCACGCTTGCAACGCATGCTTCTTAGAATTCAAGCTTATGATTTAAAAGTGACTTATAAGCCGGGTAAATTGATGTATATATCTGATACTTTGTCTCGTGCGCCGCTAGACGATATTTACAATGCGGAAATCGAAAAAAATGTCTTGTATCAAATACAATTGGTGATAAACAATTTACCTATAGCTAATAAACGATTGATCCAAATCAAAAAAGAGATTTTAAAAGATAATAGTTACAACAAGTTATTGCAATACATAAAACAAGGGTGGCCACACAATAAGTACGAAGTAGACGAAAATTTAAAAAAGTACTGGTCATTGAAGGACGATTTATATGCAGTGGATGGTGTTATATTAAAAGAGAATACTGTTTTAATTCCACTTTCTATGCGTACCGAGATGTTAGGGATAATTCATGAGGGGCACCAAGGTATAGATCGATGCAAGCGGCGCGCAAGACAGGTTGTATTTTGGCCTAACATGGCTAAAGACATTGAGCAGTATGTGAAGCGCTGTACTGTCTGCCAGGAGTACAGCAATGCTCCGGCGCGAGAGCCCATGATACCGGTACCGATACCTAACTTGCCATGGCAGAAAGTCGCATCCGATATTTTTGAGTATAGTAAAAAATATTACTTAGTGTTAGTTGACTACTTTTCAAATTACGTAGAAGTATGCAGTTTAACAAATATATCTTCAAAAACAGTTATTCAACATATGAAAGATATATTCGCAAGACACGGCATTCCCGAGGTGCTTGTAAGTGATAATGGCACACAGTACAGCAGCCGTGAGTTCCGTGAGTTTGCGGATGACTGGGGATTCCAACATGTCACGTCATCCCCGAACTATCCGCAGTCAAACGGCAAAAGTGAACGGGCAGTTCAGACCATAAAGAAAATGTTGATTAAATCAATAAGGAGTGGTAGTGACTTTCAAGTCGCCTTGTTAAATTTCCGAAATACCCCACGAGATGGTCTGAGCTCACCGGCACAAATGCTTATGAGCCGACGGTTGCGTTGTAAGTTAACTAATAATAGCACGCATTTGTTACAACCCAAATTAATTAACCCAAATGAACATTCAACTATGTTACAAAAACAACGATTATCGAAAGCCCATTACGATAAATGTACAAAGCCTGCGTCGGAGCTAAACAACGGCGATGACGTAGTGATCATAAACGGTAACAATAGATCGCGCGGCAAAGTCGTAGATAAGGAAAAAATGCCACGTTCTTATATTGTAGAAAACAATGTAGGTACGCGATACAGACGCAACCGCCGACACCTAATTAAGTGTGAAAACAATTCCTCTGTCACTAAGCAAGACTTAGATACATGTGATCTCAGTCCTGGCCCTAGTGGAACTCAACAAAGAGATGTCCAAACAGGGTTCAAGCCTGAGAAAGAAATTGAATCAGAGTTGCCACAATGGCCTCAGCACCCCATCACAAGAAGTTGGGCTAAAAAGATGTTAGATATTGATTAAGCTAAGTAAGTAAAAACCTAAAATATAAAGTCAGTTAGTACTTACCTTTGTCATAATTTTCCACAGATTATATTTTTTACTTGAATCCTAAAAATAAAACATTAAACCTACTGATATAATTATATAATACCTTATATATATATATTTACAGTTAGTTGGGCACCGTTCGTTAGTTATACATAAGTATTGAAAATATATACGTATTTAGGGTTTTTATGTTCCATATAAAAATGTACAATTAAGTTTGATAAAAATCACAACACATTGCAAAGAGTGTTAAACGACTGTTATCTAGATAAAAAAATATATATATATATATATATATATATATATATAAATTAGTAACAGAGGCCGTACTCCCAAACGTTTCGTTCGTATTTTGAGGTCTAACCAGTGCGTTCGCTCGCACGGTCACGTCACGGTAAGAGTGACAGGGATGGCTGCTGCATCCGAAACTACGGACAACGGCTTGAAGAGTAGGGGGTCTGTTCAATAGTTATAAATACTATAAGTACCTATATCTATAACCTGTACTTGTAAGAACATTACGCATGCATTAAAAAGGGGAAATGTATATCGTAATTATTGTTTAAACTTCAAGGGGGAGATGTTGTGGGTATACAAATAAATGTACTAATGTAGGTAGTCGATATATGGAATAAATCAGTTGTTGTCTTGCACTCGGACGTATTATTTATTCACAACAGTGGCGCTCCCCCGCACCCTGCGCTAAGGATGATCGATATTGGAAAAACATAAATTTTGACGTCAATGTTCTATGAGGATCTAACTTGAGTTGTCTTATTTCTAGTCAAACTCCAAGCTTCTGACACCAAAATCCAAGGTGTCCGAACTCAAAGCACCGCGCGTTCAAAGCCCAGCGGGACCCTTATCTGTGCGAAGCCCGCAGTTCGCGCTGCACGGGTACTGCATATTCGCGCTACAACAAGCTAATAGGAAGAGCTTCACGCTCAACAAGGTACGTGCAGCTGTAGGTAGACTACTGATATAGATAGCGGCCCTTAGACACATGTCACTGAAAGAGTGACGTCACGTGTACAGAGTCTGGCTGCTTCCAGATATCCAGCTGGATCCAGCATTTCCCAGTGGAGCGTATTAGCTGATTAGGTTTAATATAAAATCTGGCTGGGCGTCTTATCTGCCAGAAAATAGACTCTTGATCTACTGGATAGTGACACATTAAGAACTTGTGTCTATACTGCATGCGGCCAAGGTGCAGAGCCCAGCGTTGCCCCAGGAGAAGGTCGGAACAGCTTCAAGTTCAACAAGGTATGTGTTGTTGTTTTTGCAACTTTTCCCTACCAATCATTTTGGCTGCCCTTTTATCGTTCTATCATCACTATTATCAACTTAGTACGTTGGTGGTACGAGGTTCGTGTTTCTAGGCTTTGTTTATTAGAATTAGATGGGAAAACCTACAATCTATGACTTTTTTGTTCTTAAATTCTTATCGTCACTAACATAGTTTGTGTTACTTTGACAAGAGACAGTAGTTGAATTTTCTTTTGTTTTCATAAAGACGTGTATGTCTAATCTGGCAGATTGCATAACCCAATAGAATATTAATTGTCTTTTTAGAAGGGTATGGTTGTCTAACAATAGTTACACACACCACAGATAAAGGTATCCTAGATATTGACAGAAAGTGTACTGCGTATGTTATTTAGTTTTTATTATGTCAAAACCAGTCCCGTCACACTCGTGTTCAGCCAAGTTCTATGGCTCGAGAAAATCTCCTAACAAATGTTGTCGACCACTTTGGTGTAATGGTCAAGAAGTTGATTATTAACCAAGAGGTCACGAGTTCGATCCTCGCACTGTACAAACATTTGTGTGCATGAACATGTCTGTTCGGTCTGGGTGTTGTATATATTTATTTAAGTTTATTCGTAATACCACTGTTGATTCTGATATTTGTAACACAAAGCTACTTACCACGAGTCAGATCAATGTATGTGATGTTGTTAAAAAAAAGTTTTTCAAGAGTGTATCTTTGTCTTATTTTACAGGTCCCGTGCGGCAGCCCGCTGGAGGGCGCCATCAACATCGACATCAAGGCGCGCGTGCGCGTCCCGCCGCCCGCCGAGCACGCGGCCTTCCTCACGGCCTTCGACGACGTGTCGGGGCTGGGCGCCTGGCACCGCCGCTGGCTGCGCCTGCGCGCGCCCACGCTCGCCTACTGGAAGTACCCGGACGACGTGCACAAGAAGGTGACGTCCTTAGATATGTTCGACGACGTGTCGGGGCTGGGCGCCTGGCACCGCCGCTGGCTGCGCCTGCGCGCGCCCACGCTCGCCTACTGGAAGTACCCGGACGACGTGCACAAGAAGGTGACGTCCTTAGATATGTTCGACGACGTGTCGGGGCTGGGCGCCTGGCACCGCCGCTGGCTGCGCCTGCGCGCGCCCACGCTCGCCTACTGGAAGTACCCGGACGACGTGCACAAGAAGGTGACGTCCTTAGATATGTTCGACGACGTGTCGGGGCTGGGCGCCTGGCACCGCCGCTGGCTGCGCCTGCGCGCGCCCACGCTCGCCTACTGGAAGTACCCGGACGACGTGCACAAGAAGGTGACGTCCTTAGATATGTTCGACGACGTGTCGGGGCTGGGCGCCTGGCACCGCCGCTGGCTGCGCCTGCGCGCGCCCACGCTCGCCTACTGGAAGTACCCGGACGACGTGCACAAGAAGGTGACGTCCTTAGATATGTTCGACGACGTGTCGGGGCTGGGCGCCTGGCACCGCCGCTGGCTGCGCCTGCGCGCGCCCACGCTCGCCTACTGGAAGTACCCGGACGACGTGCACAAGAAGGTGACGTCCTTAGATATTAGGTAGAGAGGGAATACAATATTTTGACACATTTACCGACACTTCACGTCTATTGTCATTGCAACAATTAAGCTCCTATTGTGTCTGGCGAACTGTCTGTGGATGTGTTATTAAACGACTAGAGAGATCAGACCGCTTATTTAGAAATTTAAAAAACTGTGACAGAGGTGAGTAATACAATATCCAGGGTCTGAGAATTATAAGATCTACACGTCGACGCCTATGTTAGCACGAATATTGTCAATGTGTAAATTTGTTTACTTTAATGTTCACATAACGTGTGAGCTTTGTATTCGCTCTCGGTCATGCCACTATTAGTCCGTATCCATACATAGGCGCCTATATTCACCCGAATATTTAAGACTAAATAGAGTTACTTTTGCATTTATAATATTAGTATGGATGAAAGGTATTTCATACGATAATTTGTTACTACTTTCTACCCTGTTGGCCAAAACATTTCAAAAAAACAAGTTCTTAACTAACTTTTTACGTCACCTTTCCAGATGCCAATCGGCGACATCGACCTCAACACAGTGGTATCAGAAAAGGCGATCCGCGCCCCGCGAGACCTGTGCGCGCGCCCCAACACCATCCTCATAGAATCGTCGGTGCCGGCCGGCCTCATCGTGCCCGACTCGGGCTCGCTCGTGTACGTCAAGCGGCCCGACGGAACGCTCGTGAGGCGGCACCTGCTGGCTGCTGATACGCCCAAAGATAGAGATGTGTGGATCGATTGTCTGAATAAGGCGCTGGAGTACGTGAGGTGCTGTGCTACTGATGATAATTAGGGTTTTTCTGATGAATTTAGGAGTTGAACCACCTCCCGTGGAGAATATAGCGCACATCTAGTTCTATAAACTCATAAATGACAATTAAAAAAACGATATTAAAGCACTCAATAGATTCGTATTGAAGGAGAGTTGTGGCATAGTTAACTGAATTTGAGATTTTTTTGACATTTATGAATTTCAAGAACTAGATGTGCGATAGGGTGAATATATGGTTTCGAATCTAACTTTAGTCTTCGTATAGACGACACCGGAACCGCACCGGCGGCTGGAAAGAAACCTCAGTGGAGAGAGCACGAACACTATCGTTACGTATTCGTGTCGTCCAAACGTCATAAACTGACAGTTCCCCCATACAAATTGACGAGTTACTTTCGTTAAGTTCCGACTTTTCAGCGCAGTATTTGTTCGTATACGCGCCGGTTTCGGTGCAGCACCGGTGTGGTTGCGGCGTCTTAGGCTTCACCGAAAACCACAGTCAATTTTTCTTATGCAATTTGCAAATTTTCAACTGCCTCGTGTTTGACGCGAATCTACACCAACTTTTATTCGTCCTTTCTAGAAAAGATGTCTGGTTTCATACCTACCTCTGGCATTTAATTATTTAAATAGCAGAAAAGTATCATTATACACTGTCACAACTTGAGATATTATTTTTATAGCCAGGTGCTTGAAGATTTTTACAGAATGACATTGATTTAGTATTATATCGTACTTAGTACCTTTTTAATTATTGTATTGGGACCATTATTTTATATTCATTATGTGTATGTCGTTTGTACGTTTCTACTTTAGTTTGACTGAGTTATTTAGCTTTAATGACTAACACTTAGTTTTATACTTTCTCTAAAGTAGGTTAATTAAAGACACTTTATTTGCTGAATAAAGAGATTTTCTCTGTATTTCTGTAGTGATGATTTGGACTGAATAATATTCAGATTTTCTGAATTATAGTAACCTAGGATCCTGCAAACACAAATTACAAAGTCAAATGATATCCTTAGCCAGGACTCATGACAATATGTATTTCAAACATCACAAGCTGAATTGACTAGATTAGCCCTTGAATTTAATAAAAAATATTGTAATTAGTTATTGATTTTATAACATATTAGCTATATTAGGTTTCATAATCACGTACCACCAATTAACACTTAATTTTGTAGTTCATACTTCATTTTTATGTATGCGTTTTTTGGGTATGGTGGTACTCATATATTCGTAAACTAATATTACTAGGTTATTCGCAAGTACATAGACAGAAGTACAAATTCGATCGAAAATGATGCATGCTAATAGGTCTGAGAGAACCTATTTTTTATGGAATATCTGGATTTTCGTTTTATCTTGTATCCTAACGCAAATATTTTACAAATAACTTTTATGTCAGGTTAATAATGTTCGTTTTATTTGACTACAATTCATTTGGAATTGCTTATTGATATAATATTGCAATAATATTATTATTATTTGTGTACATAAAATCAATTTATTTCAATAAAAATAATGTAAGATAATGTTAACTTGTTTTGTATCACTCCATTATTTGTGTTATAATTTTTTTTGTATGATAAAAAGGGCCAGAGTAGTTTTAGAATCAATCGTACCCTTCATAAGGTGTGTCCTACATTTTGTGATAAGTTTAACATGAGGACAACAATGTGTAGGATGTGTGAAATCCAAATTATACTATAGTTTGGTTTTCAAGCCGTAAAATAAACTGTCACTCGTAGAATTGTTTGTCTTGAGGATTTTAACGCTGTTCTTGTTTTTTTAACTTTCATTTGGGTCATAATAAAAATACTGCTTTATCAGGTTCCATTATGCTTTATACAGTTAACTTAATTCTATACAAATCCGTATTCACAATGAACAATATCGTTTTCAACAATTTGGGGGAGCCTCATAAGCTTGTCGCGCATTCAATTGACTCAAGCTATACCTACTTAAATGTTACGCTTAAATTTTATATAGATACCTATCTAAAATTAGGATTTGATAACAATTTGACCTTATTAGTAGAGGACTCGCAGCGCATCTATCTATCGGGTAAGTAGCATTAATACATATTTTTTTATGAATCAACAAATTGACGTATAAATTAGTACATATCTAAATTTTACAATGCAATAAATAGCAATACAATAAATATGTAACGTAAAAGTTTAAAAAGGAAAGCTAGATAGATAACTTGTTTGGTAATGGCAGCTAATTTATTGATTTGAAAAATAAGTTTCAACCTAAACTTGTGTAAAATAGGAACTGTCATAGCATATTTACAAAATGCTTCTACCACGTATAATTTCTACTCCAAGTTAACTCCATTCTCTTACTAGTGATAAAAAATACCTTGGCTCAGTGTAAAACAAAAAACATTGTGTATTTTTTGTAACCATAACCATTGACAAGAAAAATCAGGATGCCTTGTATTTATTGTCAAAAGATTTTCTCAAACACAGCTCAAACCTAATAGGAGCTAGTTAAATATGCAGCAAGTTACATAATTAAAACAGATAAGCAGAAATATAATAGTGAACTTACCTATCTTTAGACCAAATTATTGAATGGACTTGATTCGGTCAAGTTTGAATCTGGGATGATATGGGATGCGCTCATAATAGAAAACAGTTCACGTCTTTCTTACGCAAGGGTTCGTCATAAAATGTAAAAAGGCGAAAGAAAATATCAAGTGCAAGTAAAGAGTGTCGTGAAATCCGCCGATTCATTTCCCAGTCGCGTCTAGTTGTCGTCGTCGTACGTCGCCAAGGATTTGTCGTCGTCGCGTCGCCGCTTGGCCGCGCTCGCCTCCGCCGACATCGCCTGCTTCAACTCGTGCTGGCAACATAGCGAATTGGGCACGTTGTTTGAATCAACAACTAACATTTCAGTAAAAAAAAACCCCTGAAAGAGCCAGGAAAACAGCTGATCACAGAGCTATGAACTTCAGCGGCTGGACGGTTTGACCAGCTATAGCTAAAAACCACCGTGATTAAATTATCATTTGAAAAAAAAACGCTTTGAAATCAGTTGGAGTCAGGAGCTACGTTGCCACGGACAGACACACACAAAAACACACTAACACACTGTTACAAGTTGTTTATGTATATACACAGACAGACACAGGGGTCAAACTTGTAACACTCTTCATTTCGTCGGGGGTTAAAAACCGATAGTGTTCGGCATTAATACAGTGCGGTGCTTATCCCTCCCTTTCAATCCATGCTAGCTGTAACGGCTTTAGTATCTAAGCTTGAGAGACTACTTAAGGTAGGTAGTTCTATCAACTTCGAAGGTGCTGCTACTGACCCTCAGGTGACCCTCTTGGTCTCGTTCATTAATGAACTGGTGCAACTTCTGAGACAACAGTGTATAACAATACAATGTGTGAGACAATAGTGGTAGCTATACCAACCACGAAGCCGAGCCAGGCAAGACTACGACGCGCTTACTTCCTGCCGTTCTAATCCCGGTTTCTTGTGGCAACTCCTGAATATCTCGGCTTAAAGTGCTTGATGCCCTTTTCGCCTCGTTTATTGATGAACGGTTGCAATCTGTATTGAGTCAAGGACATGAGGGTAGCTATACCAACCACGAAGCTGCGACAGAGCCTGGTGAACTGTCCACAGTCAATGGCCAGCTGCGGCGCCGCACGCTTGCCTCCCGTCCAGTCGCGGCTGAAGGTGATCTGAGCGGAGACCAGCGACATCGCCAGCACACACACCAGCACCAGCGTCACACCCCTGCGGAATGAAGCAATGGAGAGAGTACATCTCTATATATTATTTGCGTAAGAGCATTCCTTTTCCACCAGCCCGTGTCGCGGCGCTAGGGCGTGAGGGGATTGAGGAAGGTGCCGTTTTAAAGTTCTCGGCGAATAGGCTGAACTTGAACCCAGACGAAGTCGCGGGCGGCCGCTAAAATAAATAAATGGGAACAACCTCAAATTTGGCACCAACTTGTAACCGGTGCGCACGTTACTACACCACGCAGGTCGTCAACAAAATGGAAATTATAACTTTATGTGCAATATCTACAGAAAACTTCTTTACAACGCACGACTTGAGAAAACCCGTACATCGGTCAAGATGCGCGGCGGATGTTACCGGATATGTATAGGAAAAAGGTTGACATATTTAGCATCAGGGAGTTGTTCTCTATCCCATGACACGACTTACAGCCATATAGCTGATACCAAATTGTGGCCTCCCTCTTTAATGCCAGGAATATCTGAATACCAGGAAATAGCTCGTAGCGAAACTCTCTTGACTCGTAACGCCACCGCCGTGCGATTTATATTATTAACATATTGCAAATATAGATACAGCAGACTATTAATAGTTACAACAAATAATTATACACCCAGCAGGGCACAGCAACATAAGATAATTAAAATAAAATTAAATGTGTGTTCAACCCACAGAGAATACAAGATGCACTTTGTCGCTATGACCTAAGCAGCTCGTAAAACTTAATGCCGCACTTAAATGTACCTATGTTATAAATCTTTAGTAAGTCAATCTCTCAATATTGAAGTTGAGCAACAAAATATTTGAAAAAGGGGTTAGAGAACGACTAGATTTAAATTGAAGACATGGTTTACTTAGGCGTTGTATTATGTGGGCGACGCAATGCGACAAGTGCGACGCGACCCATACTTGTGTGAATGTAACGCGCTTTGTCACTTAAGACACTATAATAAACGTACATAAATTCGATTTTATCGCATCGCATCGCGTTTGCCGCTCACGCAGGACAACGGGTCTTACTTTAATAACGTATTTTACAAAATTTTAATGAAAATGCTAAGCGATAGTGTTAACAGCCGCATAAAGCGATCTTAGCCGGTATGAACGTCTAATAAATTTGTTACATGACATTTATTACGCTTTAATTAAACGTATAGCTACAGAAAAGTTACGGCTTCATAATGTGTAGGTACGTGCGTAAAGTTGGTGTCTTATTATTAACACATTTGGCCGGTACGTGGCCAATTAGTTTACAGGAATTAGGCATAACCACGCGTAGAACTAACATCACATTCGCTTATGAAAAAAGTTTCGGTATCATGAGGATTTACGTTGATTTTGTCCGTGCGACGACACCAATGCACAATATTTTCAGTTGTATTTTTGATATGTTGGGCAAGAAGACAAACGTCTTATAGTTAAAGTGAAATTTTATTTATGCCCTTGCATTAAAAAAACAGTCATTTTCATTTATTCTTACAATGTAACTAGCCTACAAAAACAAGAAGTATAATTGAAAATAAATAATCACTGGACTACGAACCAGTTACAGAATCATCGCTACGCTATGAACTATGAAAACCTAGTCGTCGACTTACATCTTCACTACGCTAGTCGCTACGAGGCAATTTAAAAAAAAACGTAAAAAGCTTATAATATAAGCTGATTATGACATGGTGGAATTGGAGAGAGCATGCATTTTTCTGTTTCTAGTATGTCCTCTTGCTATTTGGTCGCGTTCGTTTGCTCGGACAAGCTTGTGAGTGCCAAGAATGGCTTCTTCGTAACGACGGAAAACGGCCTAAAGAGTACGAGCTATTTAAGCATGTGTTTTTAGTGGCACAAAAGCTTGTGCTACGCCAGCCTGCTTGCTTGGCTTATCTAAAATACGTTAGCTATTATATATAACTCAATGTATTTCAGCTCACAGGATATTACTATGACGCATAACTGCCTATGTATATTCACTGTATTGCAGCTGTAACGATAATGACGAGCAAAGTTGTACGTTGTTAAAGATAAATTATATGACGGTTCATATCTGGTATATGTGATTCAGGTGTCATCGCTATCCGTATCTGCTCATAAGCGGTGACGATTGCCTAACATAATAAAATACTTAATCTACTCACTGGACGCCGTCGAGTGTTTAATTGTACGTACACTTCATATTTTTTAATTTAACTGTATACAATACAACTGTGCGGGAAGAGTGTTTTATGTAGTACGCACTGATGAGTGTATTCAGCCTTAACTTATCCCTGGTTCAACTGCCAGGGCACACACGACTACAAATATCTGGGCAACTTTATACTTTACTAGAGGACCCCGCAGACGTTGTCTTGTCCATTATTTTTTTAAAGTCTTATTCATATATTTTTTGAGATTAAAACCTTGTCCTGACAATAAGGAACACATAAATAAAACTTCCAATTTAGTACAGTCGTTTTGAAGTTATGCGCGTTAATACATTTGGGCGATTCATTTTTATTTATATGTATATATTTTTCATTTTTATGTATATATGTGCACTTAAATTTTTAAGCACGTCTAAGTACACAATCACATCAGTTTTCTTCTAACTAAATATGCGTTTGAAAAAACTTTTATCAATACCTTATAGCTCTTATTTATGAGGCTATTTATCAACAGCTTCTAGAACACGGCTGCTGCCAAAACCGTGATCGACTACATGGGCCCGATTAAGATCTCTTTAACGTAAGAGATCTTAATCGGACTCAATAGAAGTTCTGGGATAATATAGCGCTGTTAATCGTAATTTTGTTCTATTTTTTTTTTAATAAGAACTTTACCAGTACACGGAAAGCTAGATCGCAATCCGGCCCCTGGTCACACGTCGCCAATGGAGCTGGACGTCCCATATCCTCTAGAGCGGTCCTAATCACATCCTAAAGCAAACCCTAGATTGGAATCCCCGTAGAAACGCAAACGTGTCCATCCCAAACAAACTTGGCAAACTAACGCACAGTGGGATGAGTACGATCATTATCGTAACGTATTCGTATCGAACCGACAGTTTCCCATACAAATTGAGAAGTTAAAGAAACCTAAACGAATACGTTACGATAGTTGTTCGTGCACACCCCACTGTAGTGGTCGAGGCGAAGAATAAAAGCATGATCTGGAGAGAAGTGAAGCCCGATCAAGGTCTACTGTGGACGCTTTCTGTCCCATATTGTCAAAGTCAAGAAACGTCAATTTTTACTCCGGTTGTACTTTACTATAATTTTAAGATTAAACTCAAAAGTACGAATTTGCATTAGCCTCATTAGCCAGGACAACAGCTGGTGAGCTTCAACGGCTGGACGGATATTGACCAGCCATAGCTTAGAACCACCGTGATTTAATTATCTTTCAAATAAAAAACCGCTTTGAAATCGGTCCATCCGTTGGGAAGCTGCGAAGACACACAAAAACACAACCACACAAACGGACTTAGAGGTCAAACTTATAGCACCACTCTTTTTCGTCGGAGGTTAAGAACAAAGTTAACCGGATCCGAGATAGCATAGCAAAAAGGTGACTCAATAATTATGAAATATAAGATATAATTGGTAATAAGCGGACCCAAATAGTCATAACAATTTTAAGCAGAAACTCTTGAATCTTATTCGCTTCAGGAAACTGGAATTCTGCTTTTTGATGCAAATACTTCACGATCTAACCAGAGTAACTCTCCAGATACTTGTTTTCTTCAAAGAAAGTCTTAAATAGTATTTTCCTTTGTTCATGCCTTATTTATTATTCTAAGATTGATTCTAAGTTCTAAGATTGATTCTAGATTCTAATTCTAATTCTAAGTCAGTTAGCTAACAAACGATAATATTTCCAAAATTGCTTATTTAAAAATTATAATGGTATATTTAGTTTGAAACTCTTAACTATTTAATCTTTAATTATTTTGGTTCACATTTTATATTTATATCCAAAAAATCTGAAAAATTAACAAACACGAATTTCAAACTTTCAAAATTGCTTAATTAGGTAGTTTTGGTGAGATACTTGCTTATTTAACATACAAAGTAAATAGTTTAATACAATAGATATGAATTTGACCATTTAACCAACAGACAAAAATAATTCTAGGGAGTTGGACGACTAACATGACGACTGTTAAAATAGTGCAAAAAAACTGCAACTTAAATTAACACTTTTTTGTGCAATAAAGTGTTTTTAAGTAAATAAATAAAGTTAATAACTTTTTCAAAATGTTGTTAACGTTAAATCAATTTTATTTCTTAATTATGTTATAGTTACAGATTTTTAACAACGTTACATCGTAGAATGCAATTTTCAAAATAGTTTCAGACTTTGAAATAGTAAAGAAAATAAAAAAAAACACATTATCAACTTACCTACAGTGCACTGCGATCATATCAGCAAGTGCGCCGGTCCTAGCCACATGTACCCCAGATCACCTGGACACGAATGGCGGCGCTTACCTTGCTCCAGCCATTTATACTTCCACAGGACCAACCACCATCAAAGGTACGACAGCACGTCGGGGCAAACACTATCGGTATCCTAATCGTTTGTAAGAAGAGCGTTTTTGCACCAAAAATGGATAACCTGATGTGCTGTCTGTACTCTGTACACCTACGGCGCGGAGCTTATTGTTTATTGTGACGTTTATAATGGTGTAATAGAGCCTATATTTGAGAGTGACGGGAAGTTCTTCCAACAGGTTGCCTTTATGAAAGATAGTTTAATGAATTCGTTGTAATCAGCACCTAATATCAGCAACTTTTACTACCCTATTCATGACGGTAAAGGATAAAATGTATTGAAAAAATCTATACTTTTTTCTCAGAATTTATTGCAATACCAACTCATCGCCTAAATCGCTTACATATTGTTCATAATTTGCAAAAAACGGATAGATCTTACACATCGTAAAACCTAGTTCCTACGTTCTAAAATATTTTTCATAAAAAATGCTATAAGTGATAACTGTTATTGTCTCGTATCGTTAAATTAATTAAAGATGTGTTAGTTACATTAAAGATTACCTATCTCCCGTGAATTATTAGTCCTCGGAGAGGGTTTATGAATTTGATACAGCATTTTCGGCTCAGTCTATTATTTCACTAGACAAAAATGACAAGACTTTTAAAATGTAAGGTAATAAAAAATCAGCTTCTTACTTCTTCACTGAAACGTTTAGTATGTAGTAAACGTTTTTATGACTGTTGAAGCTACTTAGGACTTCCACGGAGAGCTAAAAAAGCCTTAGCGAATTCCTAACTACCTATCTAAAATCTTAGAAAATGTCACACCATACCTACCTAAGCTGCGTAAGAAATGCTGGTGGAACCATGCAAACTCTTTACTCCATGGTCAAAGCTTTTTGACTACTACTTTGGTGTAATGGTCACGAAATTGACTGTTAACCAAGAGGTCGCGGGTTCGATCCCCGCACTGTACAAGTTGTCTGTCCTGTCACTGTCCCCATTTGTACTGGTCTGGGTGTTATATGTAAACATTAAAGTTTATTTGTAATACCACTGTTGATTCTGATATCTGTCACATTTTAATACATTTTCTTTATCTAGATCGCTTCTGGCACGTTCAATAAAATGCACGCAGGTTTAGCATGTTCTAGGATTTTTTGCAGTCTTTCACAAATGTGGTTCGTTTCACGCATTCAGATTAGTCGTTTGAGGGCTTACCCCTTGTGGCGTGGGACAACACAGCTGGTCACTCAATGGTATCACACGGAGTTATTTACGGCCTGTGTGATGGCCACTTTTGGGTTCAGCGTGTCTGAAAATTTAAATCTGAATTACCGCCATTCAAAAAAAAGTTTTTAAATATTAAATACAAGAAAAGTTTCCAGCTTGCAGTTGGAACTTTGACAATGATTTAAAGCACCTACCAAAGTCTCTCCCACTGCTGGGACTAGGCCTCAAAAAATGCCATTACTTTACGCATGACTAGAGAAATCAATTGAATATTTTTATAATCCGTTAAACAACCGCACGACGCCTCTAGCTATGTTGTTAGGAAATTGACCAAACCTATGACAGATGTTATTAAGAGCAGCTACGAGTATTCATTAGAGTCTATGAATAAGCTAAATGACTAATCTCAAGCAATATTAAATTAGTATCGTGCCTTTCGAAGCACGTAAATGCTTGCGATATAGACGTCACTAAGTCACCCATCCAGACAAGAACTCGGCGTGTATTGCCTTATACTCGTAACACTACCCTAATCGCTGTAGCCTCTGCGTCAAGAAATACTTTTTTGGTATGCCTACTTTAGGTACCTTGAAGTTTTTCAGTGACAAAAAATAAGCTAAATAACCATTTTAAAAATATTGAAATTTTTCTATGACGACACCCTTAACCATTTTTGTTCACAAATCGGACAATGGGAACCTTCTTTTGAATACCTATAAGATTAAAGAAAATAATACTATTGTTGCGCATTTATTTTTCTTTACTGGTCAGTATGGACAGATTTGAAAGGAAAATCTATTTTCGTAGTATTCTATTTGACGAAATGTTATTTTAAAGATTTAGGTAGATTTCGTGTTACCTTTTTCAGAGCAATTTTAAGCAACAGTGCTGCTGATACGAATATAAAAAATTCCGTTTTCATACTAATCGGTTAGATTTTGTATGCTACGCCATTCAATTTATTGATAAATGTTAAATATTAAACTAAAACTTATTTCGTAGTCCGTAGCACGTTCCGTAGTCAGCCAAAAATGCGGGTGAAAAACAGCTAAAGTAGTAGCAGCGTCCGTAGCAGGAAACTTTCGTAGCATTTCGTAGAAGAATATCGTAATTGAAGAATGTCGAAATGAGCTTAGTTTTGGGAGCGGTAGGTAATGAAGGCTAGAACCTTTTGAAGTATTAATAAGGTTTTTAATTTCATAGTTCATAATTACAATTTTTGAGTTAAAACTCCTTAAGTTTTATCTTGCTTGCGTTTCATCACTAAAATGTTTTGTTTTATTACGTCTCATTAAGATAACTGTGTGTGATACTTGATTAATTATTATTTGATTGGCACTGAAAAATCGTATCAAAACGGTGGCATTAGGTATTGCCAACAATAAAATATTAATCGAATTTGTTGAAGCTTAAAAAATTAAGACGTTTTTGAACACCTGTAATGGTTAACATTTTTGTGGCAAATATTTTATCTGAAATAGATTTAAAATCTACATAAACTACAACCGAATGATGTATGTGAGTTAGGCCCTTTACACACTAGAACTTTTTCAGAAGTATAGATTTTAGCATCTACACTGCCGCGCGCTAGCACCGATACAGTTGAACGATGTAGCAACGCGCTATGCAAAAACTGGCCATATTTAAATGACCAATTTCTGCATCGCGGCTGTATCATGATAAAAGAAGCGCAAGTATGTGATAGTAGTCCATTTTACATACTAATTAAAGTCGCAGCATGTAAAGGGTCTTATGACGTTGTAGGTCATTCATCATATCAGCTGTTCGACGACCACAGCTGAGAATAGGCCCCAAGGATCTCCACTGCGATCGGTCTCGCGCTTCACGCAGCAGCAGCGCACCGCGATCCTCACCAGATCGTCAGTCTACCTTGTAGGGCGCTAAAACGCTGTGACCTGGAGCCTTCCAAGTGGGAAGAGATGACAGCAGACCGGCCAGCGTGGAGGCAAGCCGTGACAAAAAAGGTGTTTGAGTTTGAAAGGAATCGCAGAGAATCGCACCGTTGGTTAAATGATGAGCTGAAGGCCCGACCACCTGTGGCCATAAACTATAATTATGTCGGAGGAGTGCTGACTTGTAGTGAATGCGACCGCACATTCACTGCAAAAATCGGTTACGTCAGCCATGTGAGAGCACACCAACGAAGCTCTCAGTAAGTTGGAGCCTAGTCGCTGTGGCCGAAAACGGTCAGGATCAGATACAGGGGGCCTGCTCAGCTGAAGTGGCAGTGTGCAGAACTCATAGCGCGACGAACCGATGGCCGTTGGGACGGAGGTTCTCGAGTGGCGGGCGTCTGAGTTTCGGATGACGCTCCGAGGGGCAGGCCCTCTATGTAAATCATTAATGTCGTTCAAATTCTATGGAAAACTAGCGTCTTGATCAAGGTGTCCAAGTTACTCTTTATCAATGTAAAGTTATCTGCAATGCGGCAAGCGCACTGTCTTTCTGCACCATTATTTTAATACCTTGATCTGGAACTGATAACGTTTAGAATAGTATAAGGATGATGTAATTTTGCTATAATAAAATGAGAAGGCGTATGGCGGAAGGCAGAAGCCAGAAGTACTAAATCAAACTAATACGGGATAGCTAGACTATATAACTATGATTTATCCGGAAAAAAAATTGTTTCTTTTTACCATGAGCTTCAATTTTTTTAAATAGACTGAACGATTTTGCAGTTCCACTATGGGTTTTCATTATTTCATCCCTAGATATAGCGTGGAGACCACGGTACGACAATAAATTAAAATATACATGTCTTAAGATGAACCTTGTCTTCATAGAAAAAAAAACAATCAAATCTACCCAATAGTTTAGTCAAATTAAGTATTTTTCCGGAGTTTTTATTCAGGAGAGTGTCCTATACGTAGCTACTGAATAAAGTTCAAAGTGGCGTGCCGGACGTCGCTCGAATTTTCATGTTATTTATTTAGTTCGAATAAAATATTATTGTAAATGTTAGGATCTTTTACTAGTAAAAACATACTTATGTGAACTAGTGTTGTCGATGTTTTTATTTATTGTCGGTCTCCATCTTGCATATTAGTAAGTACTCTTACTTTTTTTTTTTTTACGTATCAGGCAATCAACACTAGGAAATAAATTAAAAAAAAAAACATCTCAACATCAACGTTGACGTACTTTCAATTACTCATTCATGTAAACTATTTGTTTTGAATTAGATTAAATCGCTTAAAATAGTACCTACCTACATTCAGATTAGTTACGCAATTTCTACCATTATGGAAGAACGTGGCCTCCTGATACAGGCATTCTGAAATGCCTGATAGGAGACTACATCATCTAGTTATTCTTAAGATTGTATGTAATTACGTAAATGAAGTTTATATGTTTTCAATGAATTATCGTGAAAAGCCTTCTATTTAAAAATAAAATAGCAATCTGTTACCCTTTCGCTCGCAACGTCGCAGCATTGCCCCATCTTTGGCATCCGTCTGGTAGAGTGTAGAGTGAACGCTACGCAGATAGGTGCGATATAAGAGCACATTGTTTACCGCTACAGTACGTCGTCGGTTCGAAAACACATTGCACGCATTCACAGTATAAAAATCGCGGGAATCAATCGCTTAACACATATGTGCGGTCACGCGTGAGAGAAATAAGGTGAGTGTTTTGATTGCATCATTAGCTTTGAACGTTAGTGTTTATAGTTTACAAACAACTAGATAATATGGCAGGGTTGAAGGATATATGTATAGATATATCGAGGGATATATGTATATCATGTTATATATCAATGGATTTTTTCATACAAATCAATGATATATATATCCATTTATTTGACAGGGGAAATTCAACCTTGTTTTACAAAGACAAGTTCAATTATAGAGTTTGTATTTTCTGTTTAAATCATAGTCAGACTTTTAAATATTAACTTGCCATTAACTCAAAATGAGTTCCCAATAAAAAAGCTTTGATATGAAATATTTTAAACTTACTTACTTATACTTGTATAAATATCCGATATACATATATCGGATATCTATCAAAATCCGATTTTCAATTTCGAGCCCTGTAATATAGCTGTAGTATCCGTATGCAACCGAAAACAATTCGGTAATCTCTAGCTTATTTTATTAGACTTCGTGTCTTAGATACTTACGATGGAAAATACTTTCTCGGTTTGACTAAAGACTGTTGACATGTTGTTCTACTGAACAACGACCTAACCTAATTTACTTTTAGGTAAGTTTATTTGTAATACCTCTGTTTATTCACACAAGTGTGACACTCTGTAACACAAGTGCTTAAGCTACTTACTACGGAGTCAAATTAATGTATATGTATGTTGTTGTATACTTATTTAAAAAAAGGAATGTGCTCCTGCGCTCTTAATACTGTTTAAACTTTATCGTGTTTCCAATACTTAAGGAAATTGATATAAGTATTTGTAGTATGCTTGTTATTGTTAATCGCTAGTTAATTGGACTTCGTGTTGCTACCCTGTATGATTCTTGGACAACACTTTCTCAATCGCACCAAAGAAACTTCTGCTTGTTAACTACACTGACTGAAAAGTGCTGAGCATTTATAACGTCCCCTATTTTCCTTAGACAAATGTGCTCCTGCGCACTATTTTAAACGTTATCATGTTCTAGATACTTATCATATGAATTTAGCAATATTACTTTATTATGTAATATTACTTTATCCAATTTTATTTTAAAATATTTTCTTAACATCGTAGTTGGTTTGTATTTTCCTTTTAGAATGAAGCAAATAATCTTATCGATAGCTCTCAGCCGTCGGAATATTTGTTAGAATTTACTACTTATTCGTTATCTAGCGAGAAATATTTATTAATTACTTATGTGCGTTGCTGTTAATTAAACAAGCCAACGGAATTCTTTTCATATTAGTTTATTTATTTACAACTTAACAGGTGTTCTTAAATGTTGTCTTAATTATAATTATTAAAAAAGGAGCACGCGAACTTAACTGTAGTTGGTTCCATCTACCTTAGAAAAAAAAGTTCTTTAACATCGAAGGCCTCTTCCTAGTTTGGACAAGTGTTTTGGATGCGATCTTAGGAGGTACTTCGCTCTATTGGAAAATAAAATACTAATACATGTTTTAGATACTCGGTACACTAACCTTCACTAGTTTAAAACGTTTTATACTCAGTAGAAACGTAGAAACGTAAATTAATAAAAGGAAATTACTCTAAAGACTTTTTATTTTCCTATATATATTAACAAATTGTATGGAAGATTTTGGGTGACGACTTTTAAGAACATCGCGCTATCACACTTGACACTAATATTATAAATGCGATAGTTTGTTTGTTTGGATGTTTGTCCGTCAATCACGCTGAAACTAATGAACGGATTTTGATGAAATTTGAAGGGCTGATTTGGGTAATAGGATACTTTTAACACGTTAAAATGCTTCCTTGGTATAAAACAGGAAGGAGGTAAAATCCAACGTTTATGCGAACGAAGTTGTGAGCGGGCCGCTAGTAGGTACAATATAAATTACATCACCAGTTGTTTACCTACCTAATCTTAGTAAGATATTCAACTAAAGTCCGTTCGTTTAATTTGAGGGTGTCTCCCACAATCATTGATGAAACATACGCTGGCTCAAAGCGTTAATCATTAAGGTTATCGGTAGCTCAGTGGTCAGAGCATTGGACCGGACTTCCAAAGGTCGGGGGTTCGAATCCTTCCCGGTAACCGGAGCCGAAAAGATTTTTTAAGTGTTGTCTTTTCGAAAGTCCGTTCGTTTAAATTTCAATTTCTCTGCCAGTGAAGTTAATTCTTGTTTAAATTAAATTTAGCCTCTTATCTTCGCAATGTAATGCCATCATCAGCGTGCACACGAAATTTTAATTAACATTCTTATTTCAAAAACAACATTATGTTGAAATCAACAACAGCCTTTATCAAACGTGAATGTATTTTGCAAAATGTCAAGAAACACGCGGAAATATGGTGATGTCCAACAAAGAAACTGCATATTTATAGCAGCTGTTTGCTGAATACTTATTTGTTAGTAGAATATTATTACTGGAGATCCCGCTTATGAAATAATTAAGTTAAACTTTATTAGAAGCGCCTTTGAAGAAACACTTTGTGAATTTCTCGCGTGATCTAATGTAAGGTAATATTAATCCGCGATTTTGATAGCAAGTTCATATCAAGGTAAAAAGTAATAGTACCTAGTTTTAAAAAGTTGTTTTAATATTTTTCTAGAATGCGAACTTGCATTTAGGAACTGTCGTTGAGCAAGGCATTATGATCCAACAAAAGATTAAAGAATAACGTAAGAAAAAAAATTAGAATACTAGCTTTAGGAAATCGACAAATTAACTGACTTCTAACGCAAAGAGTAAGTTAGTATTAAATCTTAAGTTAGGTTAACATGTACCTTTTGTAAGTAGACAAATTAGCAAATAACAACTTTCCGCGTATCCAAAGACTATTTATGGAGTCGCAACGGAATAATCGCGTTAACCGAAGACTAAGAGAACGCCCCCTTATCGCGTCGGTGTCGGCTGATGTAACCGGCCGCGGTGAACCCGGCCCTGCCGATAGTGGTGCCGACATGACGACAGATTTTGTGACGTTGCAGCTACGCCCAGAAATTTAAAAAAAACTTAGGCTTACTACAAAAGAACGCGGCAACATTGAACGCTTGTTTAAACATAAGTCGGCCAATACAAAATGAATGACAGTTCAAATGACATATCCTTAAGGAGACTATGTTGTTGTTACTTGCATGTAAGGCGTTGTCCTACCTCATACCCTGTCTGTAGACCAAATTTCGGTTTATTTCGGTTCAGTAGTTTCAGCGTTATTGAAGGACAAACATCCAAACAAAGAAACTTTCGCAATTTTTAATATTAGTGTGATAATAACGAAACCAGTAAGCCGCATGTGTATTCCTACTCATAAAATATAGGAAAACATTTAAAATGACCCAATTCTTCAACAACATTGACTCAGATCACAAACATATTTTTAAAAGTTTTTCTGCTAAATCTTATCTTATAGCGACTTGAAAATGACACACCTGCCTTCTTAACCAATAAGGTATCAGCTGACTTCGCAATAACAACAACACATTTACTTTTATGCCTAGGTCCTTCTTATCTCTAGATAAGTAAGAGATACCTATGCGAAGGAAAATATTTGTCACTATGCGGCTTCCACGTTATCTTTAGCCTTGCCAATGTCAGATTGACAAAACAAGCCGTTATTGCAAACACAAAAATGTCAATTAGGTACTTTATTGTTTTCGTGCGTATCGAGGGGCATTTCAAAACAAATAGCGTATCTTGCATGATGTAAGACCCCAGGGGTCCATTGAAGATAATAACAACTAAATCATGTGACGCGAAGAATCAACTGTGACAGACACATCATCTCTCCTCTATTGGTACTTACGGCGCATTCACATGTTACGTCATTTTTAACGGGTACTAGCTGACCCGGCGAACTTCGTACCGCCTTAGCGTTGCAATGATTGAACAATGTCATCGAAATACATTGACATTAGTTACGCGCGTTTTTTAAAATATGCAAAATTAAATGTATATTTTTCAATGTTTCTGAGAGATTTTCTTAATATTTTTTTCCGTAAGAACCCTCTCCTAATAATAACAAATACAACAAAAAAAGAATTAGTGAAATCGGTCCAGCCATTCACGCGTGATGCCGTGACCAAGGGAAACAGGTTTCATTTTTATTTAAATAGATAACTGTAGATACTCGTAGTATTCACACGTCTCAGAACAGTACTGAATCGATCCAGTATCTATACTGGATCCGATATACTGAAAGGTATGTGTGAACTCACTCATACGAGTACAACTACATACGCTAACAACATAAACGTTTTAACAAACCAGTAAAATGGACGTTGTATGTGAACGCGCCCTTCGATAGAGTTAGTAGAGTATTATAGAAATAGAAATATTTATTTGCGTAAATAGGGTACGATTTACATTTGATTTGTTAGTTATCTTACAATAGCATCATATAATAGTATAGCAATAGCATCATATGATGAAAAAAAATGAAAAATCTTTTATTCGTTGCAAAGTATAGCAACAATATTAGATGTAGACTCGATCTTTTAAGTGCATAGCACCTGTACCAGAAGTTTTCGCTCTTCCTTAGCAATAGAAATCTTAATTATAAACTAAACAACAAATACAAAACAAAACATTACTTATATTGTTTATACTAAAGCCTGTTAAATTGATCCCTCCCATCTCAATAAAGGTGACTTTAGGTGAGTTAAATTATTGGGCAGTTTACGCTTACTGAACATTGAAAAATCAGCCCAAATTTAATTTACTTTATTTTGACGTTTGAATTCTGCCTGTTAAAAGTTTCCAGCCTATTACCTATATTATAAGCCTATATTTAACGCAGTTTTGTGCATACATATGTGTGCAATGTAATATAAAAATATAAAGAATATATGTAAAGAAAAAAAATCAATCAATTCAATCCATAGAAGTGCGATTCCGTGGAATGCATTCAACTAGAAAACGAGAGTGGAATTATTTGGCGAAGCCGGTCGACTAATTTGATAACGACTATTATACCTACTTACATATTTAGATACTATCTACATAGCGACACCTCTATCGACCAAACTAGTTCCCAAGAGTTGTATCTATGCAGAATGTCTTGCCAAAATGAAAATGATGTAAGCTTCGAATTTATAACTGGTATCAAAATTCCTTTAATCTAAATCTGTTAGGTGGGTGTGTCATGACGTGTCATTTTACTAACAGGTTATTATTATATTACCATTAATTTTCTTTTTACTATGCTGGCCGATATATGATCATAGTCTGGTCCCAAAAAAGGGCTGCCCCCGAAAAACCCTATTTGGGTAAATAATCTGCGAGGTTTCCCCGTTAAAATGCATTTGCAAACAATTGGCTTTTAAAAATAATAAAAGCGTGTTAAAAAAAATATGAAATTTGGGATTCTTTTAATGTAGGTACGTGAATTTTACTCTTCATCAAGCCCCCAATAAAAATATACGGGGCCCTGACAAGGCACGCTACGCCACTGCGTGTGTGGCTAGGCAACACAGTGTCTTGGCTGAAATTAGATATGGTCGCTGTAGGTATTCATATTCATTTATTTACCAACTAAGTGTTACATACACATAGCAGGTCTTATGCTAGACAATTGCACTTATAACTTAGTAATCCTTTCAGTTTAAGTATTGCAAAAATTATGAAAATTATTAAAGGTATGTTGAACATACAGTAATTTGAACATGATACACAATATCTATCTATCGATAATGTGTTCTATGGCTTTTATTTAAGGAACGCCTAACATCATATAGCTTATGAACTTACACCGTGAAATTTATTTCTTTGTCAAAACTTTTTTTTTAAATTTAATTATGTATTTCCTACGTACTTTAACAATGCTTGACTAAATAATAGGAGATAGCAAATGAAGCAAACATTTGTCTAGATAACATAAGTCCTTGAAGAGCGATGCGCCTGCTGATTTGATGTTCTCCCAATGAAACTTTGCCGCATCAAAGTTAAAAGGAGGAGGAAAACAGACGCGATTTCCAGAAACTATTTCATCTAATTTACTTGTATTTAGCATATGTCATTTGACGTCTTCGGTGTTTTAGTGGCGTACGCACAGGTTCCAAGTTTCCTTCATCCTGAGTTCCCTGGTTAACTTACCAATTTCTTATGTTGTCACGGGTTTCTGTGCAAGTGTGCGTGCTGGATCTACGTTACTTACATTTAAATCACATGTACTCGTATGATTTTGTCCCCATTCATTATTTATTTATTCCCCGGGACTTCAGAAGAATGTTTATTATTAATTAGGTACCTAGACCTAGATCACGAATATTTATAAAAGGCAAGATAAGATACCTTCTGTACAGATAATAATGGTCTCGAATCGCATGTAAATATGAAATCAGAGTCATGCTCACATCATCTCAGTCTTCATTTTCTATTTAGATTTTTCATATCTTATCACTTGACACTGTCAATTTCCACACCACCCTACATGACTGGTATCAAAATTCCTTTAATCTAAATCTGTAAGGTGGGTGTGTCATGATGACGTGTTATTTTACTAACAGGTTATTATTCTATTACCATTAATTTTTTTTTTACTATGCTGGCCGATATATGATCATATTCTGGTCCCAAAAAAGGGCTGCCCCCGAAAAACCCTACTTGGGTAAATAAGCTGCGAGGTTTCCACGTTAAAATGCATTTGCAAACAATAGGCTTTTAAAAATAATAAAAGCGTGTTAAAAAAAATGAAATTTGGGATTCTTTTAATGTAGGTACGTGAATTTTACTCTTCATCAAGCCCCCAATAAAAATATACGGGGCCCTGACAAGGCACGCTACGCCACTGCGTGTGTGGCTAGACAACACAGTGTCTTGGCTGAAATTAGATATTGTCGCTGTAGGTATTCATATTCATTTATTTACCAACTAAGTGTTACATACACATAGCAGGTCTTATGCTAGATAATTGCACTTATAACTTAGTAATCCTTTCAGTTTAAGTATTGCAAAAATTATGAAAATTATTAAAGGTATGTTGAACATACAGTAATTTGAACATGATACACAATATCTATGTATCGATAATGTGTTCTATGGCTTTTATTTAAGGAACGCCTAACATCATATAGCTTATGAACTTACACCGTAAAATTTATTTTGTCAAAACTTTTTTTTAAATGTAATTATCTATTTCCTACGTACTTTAACAATGCTAGACTAAATAATAGGAGATAGCAAATGAAGCAAACATTTGTCTAGATAACATTAGTCCTTGAAGACCGATGCGCCTGCTGATTTGATGTTCTCCCAATGAAACTTTGCCGCATCAAAGTTAAAAGGAGGAGGAAAACAGACGCGATTTTCGATGTTATTTGACGTCTTCGGTGTTTAAGTGGAGTGCGCACAGGTTCCAAGGTGCCGTCATCCTGAGTTCCCGGGTTATCTAACCAATTTCTTATGTTGTCACGGATCTGAGTGTTAGTGATACCTTCGTTGTATCTGATTTCTGTGCAAGTGTGAGTGCTCGATTTACGTTACTTACTTTAAAATCAAATGTACTCGTGTTATTTTGTTCCCATTCATTATTTATTTATTCCCCGAGACTTCAGATGAATGTATATTATCAACCTAGATCACGAATATTTATATAAGGCAAGATAAGATACCTTCTGTACAGATAATAACTACGTGAGTGGTCTCGAATCGCATGTAAATATGAAATCAAAGTCATGCTCACATGACCTCAGTCTTCAATTTCTATTTAGATTTTTCATATCTTATCACCTGATACTGAGAATTTCCACACCACCCTACATAAAATTAGTAGTAGGTATAAATAGAATTACCAAATTAGATGGATGTCTTTCTCGGTGTGAATCAAAATATCTCTGAACAACTTAAGTATTAGCAGTGGATAATACGTGTGGAACGGTAACCAACAGACAGAAAAACTCAGTTTTTTTTAACAACAACATCACATACATCATCAACATTGATCTGACTCCGTAGTAAGTAACTTAAGCACTTAAATAATAAATAATACTAAAATTTATTCACCATAACGACAAAACATGTAACACAGAGTTAAGAAAATAATACATAAGTATTTAAGTGCAGTACATGTCAGTAGAATGACAAGCCCCTGCCCTCTAAACTAGGATAGATCCTGTGTCTTAGAGAACAGTGATTCCTTGGGTTACAGAAATCAGAATCAACGGTGGTATTGCAAATAAACTTAAATTTAAAACCCAGACCAGTAAAAACAGACATGTTAATGCACACAAATGATTGTACAATGCGGAGATCGAACCTGCGGCGTCTTGGTCTATTAGTTAATTTCTTAACCATTACACTAAAGTGGTCGTCCTTTAGAACAAGAGATATTCACTATTCTGATTGAATACAGAAGAAGGTACGCTGAAATAAACACGAGGGATTTGAACTTATTTTTTTCTGTGCTTTTTATTTACAGTCCTATGTAAATTAAAAAGTCAATATTTACTATCAACAATGCTTAGCAAAAAGTGAACAGTCTTTTAAGCCTTCTGTAAGGTTTTTAACCTTTTTTCTTTTGTTTCAGATAGCGAAAGATTTAATTAAGAAATATGGTGTTTTTCCTGAACAGAGTGACAAAAAGGTCAGTATTTATTAGATTTACAAAAAAATATTTGTATTAACCAGTTTTAAGTAGGTATAGTATTATTATATAGTAGTAGAATAGGCACCCATATGAAAAAAATAACAATAAGTACATATTTCACTTTAAATTTACATGCGTCGAATAACATTTTCTCTGGATAATTTAGCGTTCTAGTTAATAAAGTTTAATAAACTTTCTCAATTCTAAGCGATGTCCAGTATTTACATCCTATCGGCGTAAAAAAAATTGAGCCAAAAACAGTGTTGTTTTTATGTTTTTTTGTGTGATTATCAAAATATTTGCTCGTAAAGTAACCAATTTCGATATCGTAATGTACCTAGTCGATGATTTTGTTTGATTACCTACGCACTTGTGCGGTAATGTAGTAATGTGAAATGCACGAGTTTTTTTTTTTAAATAAAGTAACATGCTCGGATTTAAATAAACGATACTTTTTTAGCTTATCAAAGAGTTTTTATGGCAGAAAAGTGAACGTAAAACGTTAATTTTATGAATAAAATTAACGTTGGCGGATAAAATATAGTGAATAAACATTTAATTATTTTATTTAATTAATTTTGACAATAAATTACAGCCATTTATCTGTAACGAAAACACAAAATTTTAATTTACTTTATTTGTAATCTTGGCTGTTGTTATTTGTACCTTTGCCTAAAAAAAAACATGCGCGCGCATCGCTAATTTGTGGACAAATAAAAATTCGCGCGCTTTTTCTTTTTGCTGTATTGTTTATAATTATTTTTTTATTTCCTGTCAAATATGTTAATAAACGTCGTATAACATTCGTGCGCTTTGAAAACTACAGCCTCTGCCAGCCAGCCTTCCTAAAAGCCCTCGCCTACGGCTCGGGTTAGCAATATCGCCTCGGCTGTAATTTTCAACTTATCGCACTTATAAATGTACTATTTACTCAGATTATAATATTGTTTGTAGCGTCGTATCTCGCCCGTAAAACTCAGAGGTCAGCTCGGAGGCACGGCCCCGCACACACCCACGTTTCATCATTATTTTACAAGCCCGTTGAGATCTTATTTAATTTTAATTCGTCGTACCAATGTAAGCCAGGCACAAGACCCGTTAACGGGTCCTTTGAGGACCAAGGCTTTAACATTTTATTGTATTAAGTAAAGATAAATAAACAAAATACGCGAATTTCCAATAACTGTGGGTTGCGCCAGTAATTTTTTTCTTTTTAAACTGAAATATCACTACTTTCACCTTAAATCTACCCGTAAGGTAGCCCAACATAAAAACTATAAAAAAGCAATTCCTTAAAAGTTTTAATGGAAATATCTATTTAGATAAGAGTAAGCGGTTCACTTTTCCTTTTTCCTACTTTCAACTTTTAGTGACATTGAAAGATTACCGCGATCAGTCCGTTTACCTGTGATATTAGAGGAAATCGGCGGTTTTTAAATCTATATTCCATGTATGGGATTCAACAGAATTTGCATCTTAACTTTTTCAAATTACACACTGGCATTCTGTAATAACCTGAGTATCTACAGTGATAGAAATTTTGTGAACTAATAATTTAAAAAACCACTTTACTTACATTTGCAAATTATTAGATAAAAACTTTGTAAAGAAGCTCGTACTCTATCCGGGGTTACCTACGTAGACTCGCACCAACGACGAAGGACGTATTGTCGAATTATTTTTTGGCTACCCCGTAGCGTCGAAAGCCCGTGGAGTCGAATGCCCGTGAAATCGATAAACTCAATTATCAAATTTACATAGAAAGCAATTTACATAGGATTAAATGATTTATTATTATGGAAAGCCTTTCATTTTTTTTTTAGTAAAGGTTTTATATGTAAAATTTAGCCCTTGGCAAAATTAAGTTTTTCGAGCCCACGGGCATTCCATTCCACGGGCTTCCGACGCTACGAAGTAGCTGAAATATAATTTGACACTACGACCAACGTCCTTCGACTCTCTACGTATCATCAATTTCACGTGTTGCTACTCAACACAGTCGCTATCTCATCCTCAACCTACACACAAACAAAAATGAATACCAATCCGGTTCAATAAACTATTTGTTTTATCTACTTATCGCTTATGTCACATTGCCAAGTCAATGTAAAATTACTTGGAACCTAGAGCACATAGGTTAATCTGACATGCGGTAAAACATAGAGCCAGCTCAGAAAAAAAATTGAAAAAAAAAGAATTGGCCATTTTAAACGTCGTGAACTTGGACATGAGTAACACCATAAAAAAATAACAATCGACATTAAATTATCTAAACCTGCAAGAAATATACCATAGTACTTACAATCAAAATCTAAGATAAATAAAAAAAGAAAAGATATCACCATAATATACTCAAATAATATGTTGTCATGAAGTACAATGGCCAGCACATCAGGCTACCTATTTTTGTTCCAAAATCGCCCGTATTACAAGCGCATAAGATACCGTTGCGTTTACCGTGACGTATCAGAATTTTCTCACATTTTAATTTGCACCAAAATATCTCGGCTGATAATAACACCTAGTACTATAAGCTAGTTTTATTTTTTAGCCTCGTGATGAAGTCGTAATAATTCTAATAATAGGTTGGTTGACTACCTCGTTGGTGTAGTGGCAAAGTTTCTGCCTTACATCCGAGAGGTCCTGGGTTCGAATCCCAGGTCGAGCCAAAATTGTTGCTGAGATTTTCATTCATGAATTTCTCAAAAACAGCTCGGTCGGAAAGTTGGCGGTGTTACGCCGTGCCTCGGAAAGCACGTGAAGCCGTTGGTCCTGCGCCTAATCTCTCTCCGGTCATGTCGGATTGCCGTCTCACCGAACTTTAAGAGTGATGGAACAGTGAGTGCACCTGTGCATTGCGCTCACACTTGTGCACTATAATATCTCCTGCGTAGTTGGCTGATCTCTGTTGAGATTGGACGCCGTGGTCGAAATCGGCCAGGAGGACTATTATTAAGTGTGAACAGTTTTTTTAAGTTAAAAAAAATATATTTAAAGTGACCAATTAAAGTGATATTCTATTATTACAAAAGTATCTTTGCTAATCTCTCACACGCTTTCATGTTTTCCCGATTTTTTGTATTTCTGATATTGCCAAAATGTACCAAGTATCTACCTACACAAAGCCACATATGCTGTAGCGTTAGGACGAGCGGTTGGGTAATTTTCAATTCATTTGAAGAAGTTATACCCAGTTCTGAAAAAAACTGCGTGTTAGGGTGCTAAACAAAGGGAGATTTAAAAATAATCCGTTGTTACGATACGACCCAAGTTGAGACCTCCTTGATAATCTACCTATGTAATTTTAACGGGTTAAAAGCAGACAGGAAGATACATTACTAGTTCTAACCGGTTATCGACGGGCTGGAATAGATACTCCACTGATAAATTTTAATGCTTTATTTTAAAACTAAAACACGAGGACAAGCAACGTGACTGGCAATAGTAACAGATTTCTTTTTAGTTTTTTGTACGTTTATCCTATCAGGAAATTAGTTTATTATCGCCAAACAAATTTTGTCATTATTACACGTCATGTTTTTTTTCTTTCTCAATCTTTTGTTTTTTATCATTATTTCTTAGTGTTCACTAGTACGGTACGGTAGGGGAGACCGGGGACAGTTGTAACATTTTGACTTTGACACTTGATTCTGGCTTCATCTATAATTTTACAGGAATAGTGTCTTTATATATTGATACTTAGTTTATATTATATTATTTATAGGCTATAAGTCAGCATTATCTTTAGATGCGTAGAAATAATACAAGTTGAGATATTTTACTTTTAAACCAAAGAGGAGAGATGGTACAAACGACCCCTACCCTGGGTCAACTGTACCACATATATCATAAAATAAAACACCTTGATATAATAAGATAATTATATATTTGTGAATCACAATATTTCAGTAGACAGGTTATTTATTTATCTAGCAACAACACTTTAACAAATTTCTTAAAAGTAATTGAATTACTTTTACAAACTCAAATGTCAACTTTTCTAGTCTTTTACAATTAAACTAAAAATAATAAGTATCAAAAGTTGCTCTTTATGTAAATTGAAATATATTTAATTTTATTAGGTCTAACGTTTATAATTAACAAAATATAGAAGATATAATTAATCAACACTTTGTATGAAAAATCACTTGGAACAATTATCCCCGTGGTAGAATTGTCCCCATAAGGAACTCTCTTAAGATATAAAATTAATAATTTCATTCCATACGTACTAGGCATAAGCAATCTTCTTCTTCAGAGCTGGAACTACTATCTTCCGTCTTTTTCTTAGCCTTTGGTATTTTTATGCTAGTTTTCGGTTTAGCCTTAGGTTTGATTTTTTTTTATTAGATTTGGGTTTTTTCCGTTCGATTTTCTCATGTTATTTCCTAATTGCTTCCTTTTCCGGTGTATCGGTCCAAATAGCAGACTTTCTCTTCTTACGTCCCCTATTAGAATTTTTTCGTGGCGGTTCTTTCTGTAAAGGAAAAAAATAGGATATGAGTTCCTATTGGGGACAATTTTATCACGGGGATAATTGTTCCAAGTGATTTTTCATACGGGTACAGTTGTAACGTCCCCAAAAATTTGCTACAATCGTCGCCTCTTGGCCATTTTTGGAAAAAAAAGTTAAATTCTTATCGAAATAAACTGACAGATCACTCATTCGATTACTAATGCACAGTCAAGAAACCAAGAAACAATGGTTAGATTTTCTGTGATGATCAATAAAATGAGAGAGTAAAAACTTACCTACTTTGACGGCGTGAAAATTTTTCCTCGTGCTCACAAGCGTCCGCGTTGAGCCACGTCCACATTCTACTGACGGTTAGTAGTTGCGCGCTCTAGCTCCCCCCAAGGGGGAAGAAGCAGGTTTGCGGGACGTAGTTTCAGAGATATTCTCGATGGTACTACTGTACCCTGTTACAACTGTCCCCGGTCTCCCCTACGGTACCTACTTAGAATGTATTTGAGATGAAAGTATGTATGTAGATGATGATGACAGTATGGAGATGACAGTATACAAGGTGTAACAAAAAACCCCGTTATAACTGAAGGGTGTTGTTGTGCCCGGAAAACTGCACAACATTCCCAATGATACCTTGGTCAAAATCTCAAAAAAAAAATCGGACCTCCCATACAAAATTGCCAATCGGCTGATCGATTTACTATGGGAGAGCCAAAAGATTTTTTGAGATTTCGACCTAGGTTTCTTAGCGAAAGTTGTTCAGGTTTACGGGCACAACAACACCCTTCAGTTATAACGGGGTTTTTTGTTACACCTTGTATAGATAGGTACCTAGACCTATAGTTATTGTTTACATTGATTTTGAAAATAGTAACATGACCAGCACGCTTTTTCCACATATCCATTGCGCATCAGGTTACTATTCTTTTTTTTTTTTAAAAAAAACCTCTTACAAACATATAAAAATAAGCTAATATTTTGAATACGTAGGTATCTATTTCAAATATTAGTAGTAGAATCAGATCATAGGATCATGAACGTGGTCCAAGTAAGGTCACGAACCTGGGAGTTTCCACGGTATCTTCACAAAACGCTGTCAATCAATTAAGTTATAATTGGCCACATAATGTCAACAAAACACACACTTGACCTTTTCCGATAAAGAGAGCATATGAAATAACTTAATTTAGAATGAAACTACAAGCAATTAGGGGGAAATAAAGCGGTGTGCACATCATTGGACGCCTTCGGATGTCCGCGGACGACGGGACATCAGAAGCTTGGTCAGAAGCGGTCTGGACAAAGAGTACGCATATTTTCTGTAAATCGTCGACAAATTTTCACCATAGAGTTCCGTTGTTGTTTAAAATTGTTCCGTCTGAATGCGTCCATTTGTACGAGCAAGCAGTATTCCGAGACTTCGTCTGAATCAAAATATACAATTGTGTATAATTTGATATGGAACGGTTTTACTCGATGCACTGTAATGTAAAACTTTAATCCGGAGATTAACTTCTGAATCCAAGCATCATTGGTCAATGGGCATTTTCGGAGCAAAAAGTCGGGTATATTGTAAGATGTGTAGGTAACACCTGTTTTACTAAAGGTCACAATAATATTTCTAAGTCTCATTTGTTATCTGTCACAAAGAGATAACTTTTGATTTGTTTATTAACATTTTTTTAAACACATAATGGAATATTCTTGCATAAGGGGGTGTGAACTCCGCATCACATGTTTACACATGTAGCTTTGATAAACTTATCGCTGTCATGACACAGACATTTACAACTTCGTCCGCACATACGCGTTTATCCCAAGGGAGCATCAAATAGGGATAAAAAGTATCCTATCACCTAAGCCAGTTCATACCCTGTCTGTAGACAAAATTTCATCAAAATCCCTTCAGTAGTTTCAGCGTCATTGACGGACAAACATCTAAATATCCAAACAAAGAAATTTTTACATTAATAATATTAGTGTGATGTACAAACGTATCACCGCCGGCTCAGATGTCAAAGAGTAAAAGAGAATAGTTAGAAAACCTAGACGGATTTTACGGAATTCGTCTAGGTTTTCTAACTAACGACGTTTCTCTGCGGTTCGAAACAATTGATTTTCCATTGATCTAAAATCGATAAACAGTCACTCAGTCGGAAAAGTTTGAAAAGCTTTTTGAAATTTAATAAAAAATATGTCTACAATTATGTTCTAATATATTATACTATTATGTTCACTGTTTTACTAACCGTTTATGACGGTGACGTATTATTATTATTTTTATTTGACCTCTCTCTAGCTCTTGACCCAAAACTAAGCCCAACGAGACAAAGACTGAGTCTACGATAAAGCGGGCTCACCTAGAAGACGTTCACTCTAGCTTTGAAAATTCCTAGGTTGTAATTACAGGGAAACACTGACGCAGGCAGAGAGTTCCACTCTTTTGCAGTGCGCATTAGGAATGTATATGGGAAGCGCTTGGTTCGTATCAGTGGATCATCAACACGGTACGGATGGTATCCCGCGGTACGTCGGGTGGTCGGATGGTAAAAGGGGGCCGGCAGAATAAGCTGTAGTAGGTGTAGTTCATGACCACACTCGCCGAAGTAAAACCTGTCGAAAAATCGACAAGCAGGCGACTCTGCGGCTATGAACCATGCTTTGGAGACGCGCGCTTACAAGCCTCTCATCACCTATGAGCCTCTTGGCTCTGCGTTCAATCGAGTCAAGAGCAGCAAGTTGGTATTTGGCGGAATCATCCCAGAGATGGCTGCAATACTCCATGCAGAATCGGACTTGCGCTTTGTAAACAGTTTAAAGCTGAGCAGCAGTGAAGTATCACTTGACTCTGTTCAGGATTCCCAGATTTTTTTTACTTTCGATTATGCGCCATTTGCTATCAAAGTAAAAATGTTTGAGGCTCAAATTTTAACTGAATGGGTCAAAGTTACCCCCGGGCTATTCGGCTGAAGAGCCCGTAATAAGAAAGTACCGGTACTTATTTGCCAGTCAAAATGTTTTCAGTCTTATCAGCGCCCTGTTGAACCTAACTGTCAATCATAATTAGTGTTTTTTATTGCATATTTATTTTTTTATTCGATATCCTTCCTTATTATTTTCTTGGGAAACACTTAGTCAAAACACAAGTATTTTAACGTTGCCTATATAAACGAAACCTAGAATCTAAAGTAGAGGCAAGCTTCACTAGCTATTGGGTTTTTTTCCTAATCACATAATCATACACAAATATATTGCACTTCAATATTTCGCACTCTTTATTGCACGCACACCAAAGAAAACACATTAACAGAGAGGTTATAGAAGGGAAAGATTAATAAATTTAGGCGGTACATTCGCTCAGTGCGATCTCTTCCAGACAACAGAAAGACACACTGCAATATAAATAATTTTGCGTCTAACGGACGCAAAACGTTCATTTTCTTTGTGTGGTGAAGGCCAACGCCTGCTACTTTTAGCTTATAACAGGCTAGTTCTTTTCTTTGTTTTAACCAGGAAGCTCTTAACTTGATATGAGTAACTTACTATTTATGAATCGAATAAATTCCACTAGATAAACAGGTTTGTTGATTTGTGGAATATTTACGGTTGCTTGCATCACAAGTAACAACATCTTGTTTACTCCTAATTAACATTTAATAAATTTAATACTAATATTAACATTTTTTAACTGATTGGATCACCCATGTGTAGAGTGTAATTTAATATGCTTTGATGCTTGCTCTCTATCAATAATTTTCAGCCGGTTTGTGTCTAAATTTTTGAACAGAAACACGAAAAAAAAATTAAACTAACTTAGGCCTTACATTTAGTATTAGATTAATTTGGTAAATTCGACCAATTCCTAAATGCACGTGCGCATGATGAATTTAGTCCGTATTTCACCCACAAAACATTGAAGTTAATAAGTATTTATTACAATATAAAATGTATAACAACTACGTACGTCTTTAAGTACATATTTTGTTTATCAGTACGTGATCAATTTAACATCCACGGCATAATATAAGTTATAAAAAGTTGTTTAAATCATCACAGTCATTGTTTTTATTGATCGTCATTTTACATTACAGGCTAAATACGTCATTTTTTGCGTCAGCCGATCTATTTTCTTACGTCAAATGTTACGAATTGATTTCAACAACTATATCTCTATAACTACTCTATAAATAGTTTAAAAGTACGCTTGTAAATAAAGATTGTTTGTGTCTACACACTTCCTATCTAATATACAACACAAAGAAGCATACAAAATAGAATGCCTACTTTTAGTAGAGTAGCCATTTAGGTACTTACTTATGATATGATAGGTACCTTGATAGTTATTAGGTGGTCAAAATTAGTTGTATTGTATTCATACCTTAGACGACCACTTTGGTGTAATTGTCAAGAAGTTGACTATTAACCAAGAGGTCGCGGGTTCGATCCCCGCCTTGCACAAACATTTGTGTGCATGAACATGTTTGTACTGGTCTGGCTTTTATATGTATTTCTTTGAGTTTATTTGTTATACCACTGTTGATTCTGATATCTGTAACACAAGTGCTTAAGCTACTGACCAAAGAGTAAGATCAATGTATATGATGTTGTTGTATACTTATTATTATTATACCTAATATCACAGTAAGTAGGTTGCAATCTTTGGAATGGAGTTTAGATCTTGCAGTCCAAAGGCCAGGGGTGTGTCAGAACAAGAACAGCTTTGTATCTATAAATAAATTAATTGTACAACAGTACCTACATCAAACAACTATCCATTTTCGTTGTAAAATAGCCCTCATTACATAAGCATAAGATGCCGCAATGATTAACATAACGTGTAGCCGACTGTACATATTATATGTATACTTCAGCAGGTCAGGGTACCCACTTTTGTTGCAAAAATGCTATTATCACAGGTCAATATGACACAGTGTTTATCTTGATGTGCTGCCGTGTGCACACAGATAATATAATAAATCTTTGTGCACACGGACGCGTCAATGGCATCGTATCGCATCGGTCGGACAATGGACTCGGAGCCACAATGAAATTTTATTCACTGGGTTCGGTTAGCTTTGATCTTCCGGGGAATTGCAGTGAACGCCTGTGGCCTCTCCGCCTGCGGTGAACCTTTCCACGTCCCCGACTCACATGGCACCGGAAGGCATTGTCAGTTTTTTAGTGGGTAGGCGGGTACTCTCTCTGAGGCCTGGAGTCCCACATAACCCCCAGCTCCCCCTGCGGCTATGCGTAATAGCATTTCCCTGACGAACGCTTTGATCATATAATTGGGTAATTTCCACCAATACAAATAAATTCCAAAATCATGTTTCTCAAAATTTACTCTCGTAATATAACATCTTAATAGGCATGATGACACCTATCTTAAACATTTTCAAGACCATGACGCTTAAAAACATAGCCCCTATGAAGTTAATACAACCAGTATAATTCCAAAAAGCTGTTGAATCCAATTTTTAAACACACAAAATTCCATAAAGTTTCAGTTGATTGACTTCGATTTCTGATACATTACCGTGACGTCACGATATTGTATTCCCATACAAAATCCATGGAGGCAGACCGTTTTGACAGGGAATAAAGAGTATGTCAACGATTGGTGGTGTCATCTAGTCTATTGAGTGAATGGATATCATATAATTTTCTCAAATTACACCAGGCTTACTAAGCCAACAACCTATTATGCCACCCTACACTTTAATAAATAATTTATTGACAAGAAACCTAATTAGTGCTATCTCATCGAAACACATGTGCATTGAAAACTAAAGTAGGTATTATGTACTAGGCCGACGACACGTGATTTTGCTATTGTGTAAACTTTACTTTGGTCTATGGACTATTTCCGTTATTATTGTTTCTGTCAGCAAATTATATAACAGCGTGTCAACCAATAGGCTAGATGACACCACCAATCCTTGACATACTCTTTATCATCCGTCAAAACGATCTGCCTCCATAGATTTTGTATGGGTAATAATGATAATACTTTAATTTGACGTCATAATATTGTATCAGAGTGGGATGAGCACGAACAACTATCGTAACGTATTCGTAGCGTTTACCTATAGTTAAGTTGTCAATTGTATGGGGAAACTGTCAGTTTCTGACGTTTGGACGACAAGAATAGGTACGTTACGATAATGTTCATGCTCACCCCACAGAAATCGAAGTCAATTGACTTACTATTTAATTCTAAGTAAATAAACATTGGTTTCTACAGCTTTTTGGAAATAAATTGGTTTTACTAGCTTCATAGAGTTGTGTTGTTTGTTTGTGTTTGTTTTTAAAACACCATGGTCTTGAAATTATTTGCGATAGGTGTAGCGATCGAGGCGCGGCAATAGGCATGCCGCGCCTCGATCGCTGACAGTCGCGAGTTGGGGCGAACATACAACTTTGATGCGTTCGAGTCTCGCCTCAGGCAAACAGATTTTGTGTGTTGAATTTGACATTATCTTCGATGGTTGACGCTTTGGAGGTTAATTTTAATATAAAAATTAAATTAAATAACACTTAAATTCATTTTTGTTTTATTGCTTTTCTTTGAAGTTTACCTACTGCATATTTTTAATTAGGCAAACTCTGTGGTGTAGTGGCGAGAGTACCGGTTTCAAGGTGCCGCTATCTTGACGTTCCGGGTTTGATCTCCGGATGGAGACAATGTTGGAAACCGATTTTCAATGTTGTCACAGGTCTGGGTGTTTGTGGTAGCTTCGTTATTTCTGATTTCTTTAACACAAGTGCTTAAGTTACATATAGGATCAGAAAAACTATGTGATGTCCCCAATAAAAAATATATTTAAATACGTCGACCTTATAACGAATACAACGACAAAACCTAGACCTTCAAATTTTATTGGTTTTTATTCGTAAAACTAGTGTCACTGGCTTTGAATGCCTGGCAGGGTGATCAAGGACCTCATATTTTGGGGAAGTAGATATGTACACATGTTCTGTGAACAAGCCAAAACAGTGCAATCTTATATTTGGCGGATTATCGTCGCAATTCCCCTCGTTTTTTTTTTTTAAATGTAGGTCTATATGTGTGTGTATATGTTTTTGTTTTTTGCCTGTCTTTAACTTTGCTGCTTCCGAACGGTAGACCAATTTCAGTGCGGTTTTTTAATTGAAAATATAATTTAATCACGGTGGTTCTTACTTAGTTATGGTTGGTTAAAATCCGTCCAGCCGGGGAAGCTCACCAACAGTTTTCCCGGCTCATTCGGGGGGTTTTAAGCTGAAAAAGAGTATTATTTTAAACTAAACGACGCCAGCGCAGGAACAGCAGCAAGTGATTAGATTCATACTTGGATGTACATATTTTGGTCCCTGCGCTGGCGTCGTTTAGTGGAAATTAAAAGCAAAATAATACTCTTTTACAGCTTTAGTCATGGATTTCCGCATTGTAACACCTGATTCCATCAAATATATGTTAAAGTTTGTTTTGAGACCAGTAGTAAAGGGTTCAATATTTCCTGTATCTGTACGTATATCACTGGAAGAACTTATTATTTAATTGGGGACGCAATTATTACCGATATTCTTCCCGGATAGGTAGGTAGGTATTCTTTTACTGAGCTATTGTTAGTCGTACCTAGTAAAAAATCCAGACATATCTAAAAAAACTATAACTGTTATGAGAAAATTTAAAAAATGTTCCCAAGTGAAGGTTTAATTTACTTTCCTGCTTCCCACGAAAGGTGTTGAGATATTGTGAAACCTGATATACCTACTAAGTACTAACTAATTATCAGTTGCAGTAATATCTTGATTTTTACCTAGACCAATCGATAACTAACGAAGGTAGAACAATCAGTACCTAATGAAGCTTAGGTACCTACTTATAAGAAACACAGGTAAAATAGCCGCCGTAGTGTCCAAAGTTTTAGCAAAAAAATTATTTTGGCTGAAACTTTTTTGTTGTTGACAATGACACCTCATTTGTCAAAATATGATGAACGGTTTAGAAGATACGAGGAACAGATGAACATACAAACAAATATAAATATATATTTGTTAATATTATTATGTTCGATAAATAAATCTATGCGAACTATGTGTAGAATAGTTCAATACACATACATACCGGGCAAAATCATAACCCTCCTTTTTGCATCGCCGTAGTCGGGTATTAAAAGATAAGTAACTCTTATTGCTGTTATTCTATCAAAATTCAATCACAACCTAGTATAAATAGAATATGTTGTGCTGATCTAAGCAAGCCAGCAATAAATAGTATGGCATCGACCTAGTCTGATGCAATCAAATGCCTTGAGCTTTGTAGCTTTCTGACGAAACAGCCCCGCACTATTTCATCCAAACATTTGCACCCGGCCCATACGCTTATTATTCGATAAACTTGAAAACACGATAAAACGACAACTAACCGGTTTTAAGATTATGATTTTTCTACGTAATGCGACCCGCCCGCGCTCTCCGCCAATCCGGAGCGCGCGAAGCGAACACTCCTCCGTATAAATTGCGCGGGAGTCGCAAAACGTAACATTCTAAGTTTGAATTTGTCGCCAAACACATCCAGTTATTAAATGGGTGATAGAGTCAATACAATAGGGTATTACAGGTGGCTCATATTCGTGTTCAGTTTCAGTAATAACTTTGAAAAACTTTAGCATTTTTTTTTTAATTTTAGAATAATTGAATCAATCAAAAAGTATTAATTTAAATTAGTTTTTGCGATTACCCAGTTGTTGTTAGTTAGCTTTATTTTGTAAAATGTTGCACTTTAAAACTATTCCTGAAGACTACGTGAGGAAGGCTGCACAGTGAGTAACCTTTTTTCTATCGATAAAACAAAGTATTTAAAAATAACTTTAACTTCCCCAGAACAAAAGCCTGTCTTGGGGCTCTTAATTCAGTCTAGACAGCTAAATGCTAACATAGCGGATGAAATTACGCACTCTTCAATTTTTATTCCGCTGTAAACTACCTACTTGCAACCACAAACTTTATTTCTATAAAAATATCTAACACCATTCCAATGTTAGTTTATCTTTTTTTTTATTAACATGGAATGAAAAACACACAAAGTGAAGTGGATTTTAAATAAAGAACATGTACTTACTTATTAGTGGCAAACGCTCCCGGCGGGATCGTTGACAGATCATTTGCCCCGACGCGCCACTTGATGACATAAGTAGTTCGATCAGCAAAAGAAAATAATGATAGGTACCTAGAAATGAAACAAATATCTTAACTGGCTGAAACGATTCTGGTGATTTTTTTTTGAAGATTTATTAGAATCTTTTATAGTCGAAGTGAAAAAAGTGTTTAGTTTGGAGTAACGACAATGGATTGTTGACATGTTGGATTTCTAAGGATCTCACAAAGACTCTTTGTCTGAAGTCTATTTATGAGGAATGGACTGATGAGCATAAAGGTTCCACAAATAAATATCTAGCTACGAAGCTAGGAACGTACGTAGTTACTTGGTATATTTGTCGGGTTGGCGGTATTTTGAAGTTGCACACATAGCCGACGTTCCTCCGACATATTATTTTTATTAGTTCATGGTTTGGCAATAAAATTATTATGAGTTAAAGATAAACTTAACTAAATATGTTGTTTTACTTGATAATGGCTACGTCTCACAAAGCCATGAAGAGAAAAATAAATAAAAAATGTCACTTGATAATGTATAGAAAAAAAAACCTGTCAGGAGCATCATAAAAATCATATCAAACTATCTGAATTGGGTATTTTACACCACCAATCGTTGACGTAAAAACGTCAGTCCCCATAATTATATTTTGTATGGCGATACTAGCTTGTGAGGTCATCATTCACATTCAATCTGTGTACTTTTTGATCAATTAAAAATCTAACATAGCGAACAAGACGAAATGGCAGCTTAATAAGGGTGTTATATTACGTGTTAATATTTGAAAATAGCGCTTGAATTGGACCAATCAAAATTTATTTTGTATTGGTCACAAATAGCCAATTAAAATTATATATCTCTTCTTGAGTTATCTTTCAGGGAAGAAGTGCGAAGTCCGGTACGAGTAACTAATTACTGGTAAATTCAATGAGTTAATGAGGTCGTCAGATAATAATTAACAACAATACGCACTAAGTTGGTAATCAAAAATCATCATTAAACTATAGTTACTAATAATTAGTAGATACTAACTTTTTTTTATTTGTGATCGAATGCTTATAAAATCATTAATTTATAGTTAATAATTAAGGTAACTTAGAAACCTCTTGGATTTAGAAGTTGCAAAGAAATAACTTGTGACTGATGAAACATTGCTTATTGCATCATACCATACCATGTCATACTACACCATAAATTATTTACAAGCATAAATCTTACGTCTCAGTAGACATTAGGTATTTCCGATTTTTTATTTTATTATTTCTCTTGCTTTCACGATCCCAGACAATTGAGAAAAGCTTTTGTTACGAATTACGATACGTGATTTAGGTAACGTGCTCTTTGTCTTAGGAATATCTGGAGTTGTAGTCCCGTAACGTGAATATTCTTATGCATATTTTAAGAAAGAATGAATAAATAATACATATTAGTAACTCTTTTGTTTATTTTTATCGCTTTATGCCAGTGGTGCCTTGTCCATTCCAGTAAAAAGTTTCTTACTAGCCAGTCACCATTTTTTTTTCTTTTCCTCTTTAACAGATGCGCGCAGGTCGCTATAGGATGCAGCCGCGCGGCGCACCAGACCGCATTGCGAGGAGTTGCCAAGCCCAGCCCTGTGCTCGCTGCACTTACTCCAAAGGTTAGTTGCTATGTTAATTTTTTTTTAGATGCCGTTGACATGATCACAAAGTTTAGATTAAAAATCGCCACTACAAACGACAATACACCCACGCCACAAGGGAGCATAAGCAGTAGGCCTTAACTACTAAGATATCTCCTTCACAGAGACCAACCAAAAAGTATTACAAATGAAATACTCAACCTAAATTACGGCGTGACAAATAAAAATTATGTTAAAATGTGACAAGCATACCTGCGAAAATTACAGCCTCTTATTTATTTTAAGTGCCTACTTCATGATTCGACGACACGAGACATGTTCAAAACTATATAGCTAGCGGTCTTGGTACTCCTAAGAAAAAAAAACCCTAAAGGTACAGGTAGGTAGCAGACTACATGAAGTGACACAGAAGAGTCGCGACGAAATGTAGTCTACTGTTGCTTCATATCGCCGGCTACGTACTTGTACATTAAGAGGTACAGTACTCGTACATTTTATCACCAAATTTTGACAGTAAGTATAGCAGTTTGGCGAAACTTGGTTTTCCAAGGATTAATCGCAAAAAACTGTCAAAATTTTGTGATAAGACCTCTTCATAAGACCCTAATTCCTATTCCCAGGTTCGAGCCTTCGTGGAGCGCAGTGCTGCCCTCTGCCAGCCTGAACATGTTCATGTTTGTGACGGCTCCGAATCTGAGGCCTCCGCTCTGCTCAGCCTCATGCAGCAGCAGGGCACCCTCAAACCACTGCCCAAATATGACAACTGGTGAGTAACTAACTTTACACTACTTCTAAGGCAAAGGCTACACCTGCGGAATACTGTCGCTACGACTCGCGACAGAAGCGAGTAGCAGCTACAGAAATTTAACTTGGAGCTTCTAAAGAAAAGAGTAAATAAGGTTGCTACTAGACAGATAGAATCCAGCCTCGACAGTTACCATCAGGTGATATTGTGGCCAAATGTCTGGCGTGGCCTACGCCTAAGTCTGTAAATGTCTTCTAGTTGGGCAGAATCAGCGCATAGCCTCCTAACAGCAGCTGGGCAGATCAGAACTTCCAACCACTGTTAGAGAAGAGAATAGTAGATTTTAACCCAAAATGAACTAATGGGTTGATGTAAAAATAAAATGCATTTAATCTGATGAAGTTTGCGGCTTAGGTAGTATTAATTTTGCATTCTCCATGCGGTAAATTTAATGGGCGATTACTATTTCATCAACCGCAAAATACAATAGACTACCTAATGATGATTATGTCATGCACTGTCTTCGTGTTCACTAGACCAATCAGACAATTAGTTTTGCTTAAATTGGTGTTTAAAAATAGGTACAACAACACAAACAGACATAGTATTAAGGGTCCAACTTATAACACTTCTTTTTTTCGTGGGGGGTTAAAACATAACTTAACCGTCACAATAATATTGACAGCTGGCTAGCCCGCACCGACCCAGCTGACGTGGCCCGCGTGGAGTCCCGCACCTTCATATGCACGGACCGCGAGCGCGACGTGGTGCCCGCAGCCCGGCTCGGGCAAAAGTCCGTACTGGGGAACTACATCGCACCCGCCGACTATGAGAAGGCGGTCGCTGACAGGTTCCCTGGGTGTATGCGAGGTGAGACTCCTTAATCAACATAAAGCATTAGCTGGTTAGCCTGAACAGACCTTGCAAACGCACCTTTATCTGCACGGACCGCGAGCGCGACGTGGTGCCCGCAGCCTGGCTCGGACAGAAGTCCGTGCTGAACTACATCGCACCCGCCGACGTGCAGGTTCCCTGGGTGCATGCGAGGTGAGAAAACCACAGAGTGATACAGCAATTCTTCAGGAGCCGCAAACATCTTATTATAAGCAACTTTATGCTGACATGGTTCAGGCAGACTGACGTGTTGAAAGAACCAAGAACGTTTTACGTTATGCTTTTCTTGGCTCTGTACGACATGCAGTTTATAATTATTATTTTATATTGCCCGTGAGCACTTATGTAGTTACAGGGCCTTCATTCACTTTCTCACGTAGTTATGAGAATTCGTTCAATAGTTTCAAGTGAGAAAAATATTTACCATCTGGGGTCATTGTACGATTTTGCTTTTAGCATACTTGCAGCGTTCTTATTTCAATAAATTAAAACAAAATTACGATTAACAGCGCTGTCGCAGCTTCTGTTGAGCCTAAACAAGATTTTAATAAGGCCCTTGATGAGTCAAACTAAAAGAGGTCTTACTTAAATACAAGAAGGATCGAAAAAATTGCTAACTAATAAGTAATTAAGTCGTCCGGATTCGCAATCAAACGGTGTTGTTTTCGACCAGGTCGCACCATGTACGTGATCCCCTTCTCGATGGGCCCCGTGGGGTCCCCGCTGTCCAAGATCGGCGTGGAGATAACCGACTCGCCCTACGTGGTCTACTCTATGCGCGTCATGACTAGGATTGGTAAGTTTTTTTATATTTTGAATTCAATATTCATATCATCAGGTAACCTAAGGCCTTAAAACCTTTTGTCGAAAGCAAAATTCTTCAGGCGTTTATCGAGTCGTGTAGAGTTAGAGAGAATTGAAATACTTGTGTAGTACCTGCCCCATTCGGTAATTTCTAAACAACCTGGACAAAATGTGGTTAGGTAACTTCATTTTTTCCGTTTAACCGACTCGCCCTACGTGGTCTACTCTATGCGCGTCATGACTAGGATTGGTAAGTTTGTTTATATCTTGAATTCAATATTCATATCATCAGGTAACCTAAGGCCTTAAAACCTTTTGTCGAAAGCAAAATTCTTCAGGCGTTTATCGAGTCGTGTAGAGTTAGAGAGAATTGAAATTCTTGTGTAGTACCTGCCCCATTCGGTAATTTCTAAACAACCTGGACAAAATGTGGTTAGGTAACTTCATTTTTTCCGTTTAACCGACTCGCCCTACGTGGTCTACTCTATGCGTGTCATGACTAGGATTGGTAAGTTTGTTTATGTCTTGAATTCAATATTCATATCATCAGGCAAACTAAGGCCTTAAATGTTTTTGTCGAAAGTAAAATTCTTCAGATGCTTATCGAGTCGCGTAGCGTTAGAGAGAATTGAAGAGCTTGTGTAGCCTCTTACGTTAATCACTAAAAACTTATCGAACCTCATTCTGTCCAGGGTAAAGATTCGACAAATAATTTTCTTCGTGTTCTGCCTCCGTACTAAAAACAGGGTAGGACGGATTTTACCGAGTTGAGAATAGCAGTCATCTCATTACTTTTCGATTAATTTTGAATGGTCCTCATTGCAATTAAGATATTTTAGCCCGACTTTCCGAGTTCATCACTGCAATCCCGATAAGGGCATGTGTGTGAATATTGCCATGCTTCTTTTAAACAGTCGTAGTTCGCTCGTGGGTCCTCATCTAACTTATCATTATTATCTCTTCCACAGGCAGCAAAGTCCTAGAAGCTCTAAGCCAAGATGAGAGCTTTGTCCGTTGCCTACACGCAGTAGGCACGGGCGGTGTGCGTGGTTGGCCATGTGACCCTCAAAGGACGGTCATCCTGCACCGTCCCGCTGACAACGAGATTATTAGTTATGGTAAGAGTTAAAGTCAGTATTTGGCATAAGCCCTTTTTGCCGAAGTGAAACCGTTAGCCCCAGCACCCAAGGTGAAACGCGAGTGCAACGAAACCCTTTTGAAATTATTGGTTATTAAGGAACTGATTATCAACGCGTTTCAAAGCGGTTTTAAAATGGTTGCGTCATTTGCAAAGGTCCTCAAAGGAGTATAGACTCCTTATGACATAAACTCAAAAGTTTCGTTGCCCTTGCGTTTCAATGTGTGTGCTGGGGCTTAGTGGTAGAAATATTAAACATCAACTGCTTTGTGTTTCGCTGATTTGATACCAAACTATAGAAAGCTGGCTAATTGTTCAATAGCGGTGTAAACTGCATCAAAAGACCTCTTATTCCAGATAAAAATAAGAAATACACTTTAAATTTAGCATACAAAGTAGCCATAAACTGTTCCCTTTTCTACAAAAGAACCAGGCAGTGAAACCCTTGTTTAAATAAAATGCGGTCAGTTAAAAGTGACTGACAGCGCAAATGAGATAACCTTAGAGATGACTGCCTATTTATTTTTGAAGTAGAGGGGGTATATGATCGACACTAAATAATGTTGTGCATCCTTTACAGGCAGTGGCTACGGCGGCAACAGCCTCCTCGGCAAGAAGTGCTTCGCCCTGCGCCTGGGCTCCGTCATCGCGCGCCGGGAGGGCTGGCTAGCTGAGCACATGCTGGTAAGTACATATCTACTTTTACTTTAGCTTAATACATATAAGTATATTAAGGGCAAAACACCCACCGACGGGTAGCACGAATGCTTAACATTCATTGTAGATATCTTGTAATCTTAATGGTACCTATCTTAAACAGCCTTTTAACTGCTCAAGTATGTCAATTTACGTATTTAAACAGTTAACAATATGTTATATTGTACCAACTTATTACGCACCTAAAAACCTAAGCAGAAGAAATGACACATAGATGTTACAACCCAACGTCTCCCTTTTCAAGTAACAAGTTGCAACTCCGACTGGCAATTGTTTTAAATCAGACCGATTGCTTCGTTTGCATCGTGTAACGTGTCAAATTGACTAGCGTCGAATATAATTTTGTATGTATCCCTTGTCATAAATACCTCTATTATAACATAAACACCTTGTTTAAAAATGTTTTTAATCTATCCAGATCCTCGGCATCACTGACCCCGCTGGGCGCAAGAGCTACATCGCAGCCGCTTTCCCCTCGGCCTGCGGGAAGACGAACCTCGCCATGATGACGCCGAGTCTACCAGGGTACAAGGTGGAGTGCGTCGGAGACGACATCGCTTGGATGAAGTTCGATAGCAACGGAGTGTTGAGGGCCATCAACCCGGAGAACGGGTTCTTTGGTGTTGCACCAGGTAAAGACTTCAGTTTGTAAACCAGTAAATAAGTTATGTAAATAAATAAATTTATATAACGGTCATAGTACTGCTTGCAGATCATTAATATCAGTCAAGTGGCAGTAAACAGGTCAAAAAGCGTGATAGAATCACACTAATCTATACATATACATATAATAAGACTGTAAAAGATCGATTTCTGTACATTGAAGATTTTTATGAAAAATTGTTACAGGGGGTCTTAATTACCGTAATAGAAGCCAAAACAACAATTTTTAAAATTCTCTGTCTGTCTGTCTGTTTGTCCGGGCTAATCTCAGAATCTACTGGACCGATTTTGACGGGACTTTTTTTATTTGACTCAGTATCACCTGGAGAGTAAACTGGGATATAAATAATCACGCCGATGAACTTAGGGGGTAGGCAGAAAATTGAATCTCGGAAACTACTGGGCCGATTTTAATGGGACTTTTTTTATTTGACTCAGCATCACTTGCAATAATCACGCCAATAGACTAAGAGTGTAGGCAGGAAATTGAATATCAGAAACTACAGGACTGAATTTGATGGGATTTTTTCATTTGATTGAGTTTTACCTAGACAGTGAAATATATAATAACTCACGCCAAGTGACTAAGTGTTAACTGGCCTAAACTTGGGATGAATTAATCACCCTACCTAACTAAGGGAACTCATTGTGTGTACCTGTTATAGAGTCGCAGGTATGCCTGCATTTGGGTCATGTTAAACAGTAGCATAGGCTGGGAGTACCTCCACGCGGTGAAGGCGGTAACAGTTAAATTACTGGCTAAAACTCCCATTATTATTGTGAAAAAGATGCCTTCGGGCTTATGTTATTGTTGTCGTGTATTTTGGTTCTTCTTTGATTTTTAAAAGTGTATTATTCAATACTTCAACGCGAACGAAGTCGCGGGTACCAGCTAGTATGTATTATAAATGTGAAAGGTTCTTTGTTTAGATTTTTGGATGTTGGTTCGTCAATCACGTTTAAACTACTGAAAGGGTTTTGATAAAATTTTATATATAGACAGGGTATGAGCTGGCATAGATGATAAGATACTTTTTATACAGATTAAATGCTCCCTTCTTGGGATAAAAACGTTTGCGCTAACGAATTTGCGGGCGGGTCGCTAGTCCCTACAGTATAAAGTCTAAAATGAAATAATGGTCGTAGGATCAAAAAAGATGCAAGCTGCATTAATCTATGCGTATGTAATGTTTAGAGTGGACCTAATGCCGTTGATGGAAATGAAATAAGACCTATGGTTTATGTGAAATCTACCAAGTTTTACAGGGTGTGTAACAAGCAGCCTACATGTCTTAAATCTCAATGTAAAATTTCAAAGTACAAACGACATAGCAATATACAAACAATTTATACAACTGCTATCATCTTTTCAGGCACATCAGCAGCCACAAACCCGATAGCAATGTCGACAGTATTCAGCAACACAGTTTTCACGAATGTCGCCGAGACGCAAGATGGCGGCGTGTGGTGGGAGGGTATGGATACCGCGCCAGGAAAGTTGACCGACTGGAAGGGCCAGCCCTGGGATACGAGCAAGAAGACGCCTGCTGCTCATCCCAACTCGAGGTAATTTTGAGGCCAAATTAATGTTTGCCAAGCCACATTTATGGAAAAAATAATTAATTTGTTTATGGTCAAAAGGGCTGCCTTCGTTTTTTCAATTTACCCATCCAATTGGTAGTTTACGAAACAAATGGCCAAAGGAAAAGGAATTAAACTTTAAGATCTAATTTTTAATTTTAACTTTTTTTACTGACCTCCATTTTGTTATGTATTCATTATCCGAGTTTTGTCTGGGCCTGAACTATAAAGCCAGCGTTTGCGGGTTTAAAAACCACTAAGCATAATTCGTTGACGAACACTAGAATTTTCTTTTATTTTAATCACCATCGCACTCACACACGATGAGTCAAATAATTTTAAAAAAGCTGTAATTATTGGAACAATTACACATTCTCCATATTTTTCTTCCAGATTCTGCACTCCAGCCAAGCAATGCCCCATAATCGACAGCAACTGGGAGAGTGCCGAAGGAGTACCGATCTCAGCCATCCTTTTGGGGGGACGCAGACCTGAGGGAGTCCCGCTGGTTGTGGAAGCGAGGGACTGGCAACATGGCGTCTTCATGGGAGCTACTATGAGATCTGAGGCGACTGCTGCGGCCGAACACAGTGTAAGTATAACAGTCATTAATAAGAAAGCGATAGTTACGAAGTTGATAAAATAAGATTTCGCTTATTCATAGTCATATTTTTTTGGAAAACAACCAGCGCAAGCTTGTAGCAGTTGAGTGTACAAGTGGGAGATTTCAATCAACCACTTTCAAGTATTTATCGCTCAAAATACAATTTTTGTTGGCCTTATTAAAATAATTTCTCTTTTGTTTACAGGGAAAAATGGTTATGCACGATCCGTTCGCGATGAGGCCGTTCTTCGGGTACAACTTCGGCGAGTACCTCAAGCACTGGCTCTCGATGCCGCAGCCCGGCCGCAAGATGCCCAAGATCTTCCACGTCAACTGGTTCCGTAAGAATGAACAGGTAAGAAAGACACACTAGCGATCGTGGTTATTATTACTGTAGCGTGTTTTGCATCGAATTGTGCATCGTTACGATTATAGTCCTCCTGGTCGACATTGACCACGGCGGCCAATCTCAACAGAGATCAGCCAACTGCGCAGGAGATATTATAGTGCACAAGTGTGAGCGCAATACACAGGTGCATTCACTGTTCTCACTTCACTCTTAAAGTTCGGTGAGACGGAAATCTGACATGACCTGAGAGAGATCAGGCGCAGGACAAACGGCTTAACGTGCTTTCTGAGACACGGGGGTGTAACACCGCCAATTTTCCGACTCCGAGCTGTTTTTGAGAAATTCATGACAGAAAATCTCAGAAAAAAATTTAGCTCGACCTTGGATTCGAACCCAGGACCTCTCGGATGTAAGGCAGAAACTTTGCCAACGAGGCAGACAAAAATCGTTACGATTATCAGAGGCGAGAAGAGAGCCGAGAGCCCGAGAGTGACGTTCAATCGCACAATGGAAATATTTCCATAGTCAACCGACCGAAACGATATTCCACCTTATTTAACTCTCAATATCTCACTTAAAAAGCAAGAAACATTAGCAAAGTAATTCTAGCATATTTTTATTGATTTATTTCTTGTTACAGGGCAAGTTCCTCTGGCCCGGTTTCGGCGAGAACTCCCGTGTTTTGGACTGGGTGCTCCGCCGCTGCGACGAACAGCCGTGCCACGAGGAAACCCCTCTGGGATACGTGCCCAAGCAGGGCGAGCTCAACACGCAAGGACTGGGAGAATTAGACATGAAGACACTATTCAGCATACCTAAAGACTTCTGGATGAAAGAGGTAGGTTATGTACTTGATTTCAATAAAAAAAAACACTTTGATAGTATGTAATTTAGCAAGATTTGTACCAAAATCCATTCTAATAGTATAAATCCGAAAGTAAGAAAGTCGGTCTGTAACGCTTTCACGCCTAAACTACTGAACCACTGTGGATTTAATTTTGTAGAATGTCCACATAAGGATAGTTTCAATCCCAAAATTTTAAACTACTGGCGAGAAGCTAGTGTTTGATAAAGTAAAGATCCCTTAAGTGACGAATCATGATTAAACTAATGCCGAGCCCTTTTGTATTTTCAGGCGGACGCAATCGAAAAGTACTTCAAGGAAGAAGTTGGTGAAGATCTCCCAAAAGAAATGTGGAACGAACTGGAAACCCTCAGGAAAAACGTGAAACACTCGTGAATAAAATTAGACCAAAAATACCCTAAATGATCTAACATAATGTAACATTCCCTCGATTAAATTAATCATAGTTGTAATTACTATATGCTAATACTATAGACCATGTTTTGATCTTGATCTTATTTCGTAATGTTGGTTTCGACAGCGAAAGGTTTGCCTTTAAGCTATAGGATCGATGGCATCATGACAGTTTTATTAGAAGAATACGATGGCTGTGTTATTTATTTTATAAGAGAAATTAAATGTATATAAAGAAATATAAAACATTATGATATAAGTTAGTGTAACGTAAGAAGTGTATTTTAATAAAATACGAAATATTTTATAAAATTATTTTATTGTTTTTATAGCCCCTTTTATTGCGACTTGAGGTGACTCATAAAAAATCAAACAATAGGCATTGTATGTTGATAGAAAGATATTTCCTACAGGACACTTGAATTTTTCAGTCATTGGATTACTTCTATGGGATTATTTCATGTGTTTGGCTGAAAATACCCTTACCCCATCTTGAGTTGAAGCTCGAGCGTATTTTGTGAGTATTGCATTGACGTTTAACTTTTCTGTCGCATAACACCTGTAGACAAATAGTAATGATAGAGTGAGCATGCATGATATTAATTATTTATTTATTTTCGTCCACTCCACTGCCCTCTCATGCTAAAATAACGTGACATCAAATTAGCTTAGTTGAGGAAAACGCGATTAAAAGCGTAAATCGTAATTTCCCGTTCATTCGACGACTAGCGGACCCGGCAGACGCTGGTAGTGGCCGCTGTTTTCGAACTAAACCTTCCTCTTGAATCACACTATCTTTTAAAAACAAAACTGAATCAAAATCCGTTGAGTGGTTTTACAGATCTAAGCATATATTTATATTACATGCATAGGGACATCCACGGGAACCGACTTTGCTTTATACTAAGGTACCTGGGTCGAATATGGGCATCTTAAGGTTTGGACTCACGTAGCTTTTATTATTCAAGACTTGGGGACAAAAATACAACGTTCTGTATTAGTACCCTTATCTATCTATGACATGGCTAGAACAAATAGTTTATTATATTATCACATTTTGGTCCACAAAGGTTTTTTTAAAAATATGGAAAATGACCATATTTCCGACCGGGTTTGTAAATATGCCCACACTATGGGCATATTTACCGTAAGTGAAAAATAAAGAGGAACTTCACATAAGAAATGAGAAATTAAATAAATATATACTATCTATCATATTATAATTTGTTTATTGAAAAAGATAACTCTTCAGATAACAAAAGAGAGCAAACAGAAAATTAAAAAATATCTTGTGAGATCAACAAATCGACAATTATAAACTGAAGAAGTTTAACGAAACTAAAAATATATCTTCTAATATAAAAAAAATCAATGGTACTTCTGAGATCAAATTTAAACTTAATCAGCATATGAAAAAATTCTAGTTTGGCTTCATATAACTAAACTTAAAAATATTTCTTCAGACAATAACAGAAGAAATCTTGTCGAAACTAAAATGCCTTTTTCGTCTATGTTAAAAATGCGTTCAGGGCTGTGCAAAAGGTCGTTTTTTTCCAATATCTTCTTCATTTTTTCAAAATAATCAGCGACTACTACTTTATTTAATTTCTGGGCTCTTGCTGGGTTTAAATTTTGTGCTTTCCTTCGCCTTACATCTTCATGGCGTTTCAGGAAACCTCTCAGCCAATCACGACCAATCATGATACCTGTACTTTGTGTGGTAATATTGTTCAGGTTGCAGAAGGTTTTAACATTTGCTCGCAGCACACGCATAGTTAAAGGGTATCCAACATTGCACAAACGGATGATCCTAGATTTAAGATCCTTTTCTTGCTCGGTACTGAGCAAAGGTTTTCTTCCCAGGGTTGCCTTTTTTGACTTATTCTCAACTAAATATCTTTTTAGAGTACGTCTCGGTATATTATAGTATTTTGAAGCTGTATAAATTTTCATTCTACCGCGCTTTACTTCTGCTAATGCTTTCTGCAAATTTTCTTCGGTCCATTTTGCACGAATACCTCTGCATTTGTATCGCGGTGCCATGATCTAAGAAAAAAAAACATGTTCAAAAACAGGATAAAAATACATACTGTAAATATGGTCACTGTGTGACCATAATCACGTATAAAATAAACTTACCACAAGTCAAACGATACACCAAATCACACAATAGAATACATTTATCACAATAATATATAGGATACACTAGAAATCTCATGGGAAATGTTCTTATTATTTTTTATAACACTGACGCGACTTACTTACGAAGCGTGATCTGCGGGCTTATTCGCTAACTCGAATGACAGTTGAGAATGATGATCACCGAGTATAGTTTCCAACTTACAACTGTCAAAACTGACATTTCGTATTCGCTAGCTTCGGTGAGGAACCGTAAAATTTCAAGATGGCGTGTGGTTCAGTGATCATCACTTTGATAGGTCGATATCCACTGAATGCCTATCGATTTCCGGTATTTGGTATTCAGTAAGCTCGGTGTATAACATTATGACGTTTAACTGTGGATCACTCAAGTTGTCAAAATAGAAGTTAAAATCACTATTCGACAGCAGTTATTTATGAGTGGACAGTGATAATCACTCTTAATTCTAACTTTATTTGTTTGAGAAACACAACTTGGAGCTACCTCGCTAATTTAGTAAGTATCTTTTTAATATGATTGTTGAATAAAAAGTGAAGTGAAACAAATTGCCTTTGCTTTATGAAGGGAGACTTAAATCTTATAGGAATTTGTTATGATGTTATTAGAAATTTGTATTAAATATGTTTTAAGTTAATTATTAAACAAGCTTAAAACAAGGATAAATCATTAATATCTAAATCACACTAATATTGTTAATTTTAGGTATGGCACGTGCAAATTTATTGGGACTTGCAAGAGCAAAGGCAAATCTATGTCTTGCCCAGAGAACGTCGGGCAAGGCGTGTTTTGTCCGACCGCATGCATTTGCATGAGACAGATAATGACCGGAAACGTCGTTGTTGCAGTTCCAGCCAATGTTGATAGGGCAAGAGACAATTTAGTAAATAGATTGTGGAAAGCAAGATAGTTCTTAATTTAAATTTAAAAATAATAATATTAAATGTATAAATCATATGTATTAGTTACTTGTACTCCTTTATTTTACTATACTTACTGTGTACAACTTTTGTTAAGTCTAAGTCTTAGTTTGTGCTAATTAAAAATTTGCTATTATATTCTATACCCGACAATTCTAGACTTGAATAATAAGCTGTGATAACTCTCGCACTCCGTTTCCCTTGCTCCACTATGAAAACTTTCCACTTCCCAAAGGTTGTCTGGAAGAGATCGCTTTTGGCGATAAGACCACTTAAATTGTGTATGTTTTTACTGTATTTTGTTTCTGTATGTGTGTTTTGTGTACAATAAAGAGTATTCTATTCTATTCTAGACTTAATATTTTGATAATAAAGTACAAAAATCATGGAGTTCTAAAAAACCTTTTTGCTGCAGTAATAAAACACAAAACTTAGATACTAAATATTTATTTACTAACTATATTAAACAGTCATCAATTTGAGCCAGTCTTCTGTCCACTATAGCTGATAATGCCTCAAGCACTCTTGTATGCCTCTTCTCAACAGTTATTCTCCTCTCTTCTAAGCTGCAAGCCCATTGAGGTACATCACGATTGTGTATGACTGAAAAAAATATAATTTATTTCAGAAACTCAATTAGAAAACCCACCCTGACATTGAAAGGAAGCACTCTAGACTCTCTTTAAATATAAACACAAGATATTTAATAATTTTGTAACTAAAAGTCATTTTAGATGTGTATTTTTATCTAATATAGATTAGATGTAGTATATTGTTAGATAAAATAATGTGCGCTGTAATATAACTTATAAGCGATTTTAATTTGTAATTTGTTTATTCTGTGAAATCATTTAACTGGGATTTGTCTCCTTCCTAGAGAATATTCTAGTAGCTTTCCAAATAGGAGCTTAATCAGTCTGTACATATCTCATTCATGATGAAACTACTGACAATTTTATATGAATGAAATACAGACAAGCATTTAAACATACATATTATTTAATTATCTTTAAAGACATTGAAAATGTCTTCAATACCAATTTACTAAGCATTAAAAAATATGGTTAAGTAGAGCAACTTACAGGAAATGGTATCTGCACTCCAGGCAAACCCTCTGCCACGCTTACACAACCAATGAGTTGTAAAATTTTCTCTTCAAACTCATTTCAGGGTGTCAGCTTATTAGGCCCTCCGCCTGTTCTTGAGGCGTTGCGCCGAAAATCTGCACCTTTTGCCTTGGTCTTCGCTTTTAACTCCACCCAGTACTGTAAGAATATTGTATTGGTGATTGAGAGGAACAATGAAACCTTTTAAGGTTCATAAGAAGATCGATCGAGTTGTACGACTTACCTGAGGCGCTCGCGTACATCGCCCTAAGGCAATGTCTTTATTGGCCTCTGCAAAAGCCAACAACAACACATCAAGCTGCCTTTGGGAGATGCCTTTGCCGGCATTCTAAAATATTGATAAAATCGTTGAATTATACATACAAACGTTACACAAATCTCAATTACGTATCATAGTAATAACTACACTAATATTATTGGTCGAAATGCAAGCAAATACATGACTTTTTATGTAAAAATTCAATATATCTTGGACTTTTACTCACCTTACTTGTTGGATGTATTTCGTATAAAACAAACAAATTTTACGATGCAACCAACAAGACTGAATTTGGGGCATTGGTAAAATTGTTATCAATTTAAAACACAAGCACTTCAAAACATTATTTCCAATATCCCAGCGTTTGTGGATGTTGTTTATGTTTTTCAAGGAATATTTTGGCACTCGACATTTTTGACAACTCAAGTGGCGAACGTATAAACCGCAAAAATTAACAAGTGAATGATATCGTTAAATTATTTCGTGTTGCCAAGGATATCAAATAAGTCGGGTAATAACTAGAGTGGTAACAATTTCATGTCGATAAGCACCGGTAGTTTTCGTTATTCACTGAACGATCACGTGACATAGAAGTGATACTGAATACCAAAATACCGGTAAGTTCGGTTGCTCACTGAGCTCGGTGATGATCACTAGAGTGTTGATCACTTTCATCTGTCAAAATTAGCGAATAAGCCTGCTGGCCGAGTGTGGACGCGCTGGCGGAGCGACGCTAGTGCCGTTTAAGGACGCTTGCTGATAGGTGCGTGGCGTGAAGTTTTTGAATCTTACTCGCCATTGGTGTTCGAGTTATTAACTACTGGGCATATTTACCGACTGGGCATATTCGACCCAGGTACCTTATATAGTGATGATTTCTCATCGCATTTTTGTGAAAATTAACACACTAATTTATTTGACTACACTGCGTTTTTTCAGAATTTCAATAATTTAGGAACCAAAAAAGCCACGAATATTAAAATAATAGTTCGTATATCTAAATATACAAAAATTAACCGCAAAAAAAAATTTGACGCTAGGTTGTGACTAATCCACTGAATTTTATTCGGTGAATTTTTATATACTCGTATATAAAAATTCACCTCGATCGATCAGTATCATAAAAAGTCCTTTTTAATGACAAAAATAATAAAAAAAAGCAAGGTTGTGTCTCGTTTGGTCGTAAGTAACAACGTAACCCAGGTTACGTTATTTTGTTATCAACGGGCAGTCCACTTCAATCCACTGTTTTGTTGTGTAAAGAAAGTGTGGCGACATCTACAGATGCTGCACATCACTACATCGACCAACTGACACTTGGCACCCAACTGCAAAATGGCGCACATGCAAACCTAAATCGCGCAATATAAGTTACAGCTCGGACTTAGCAAACCAAGATGGTGACCATTGGACCGGTCGGTAGGAAGTGCTTCCATTTTTCTTCCTAATCCAATTGCGCCAGTAAAGTTGTCGCAGGATACCGGCACCGGGAACAAAAAAACCTAAGCTAGCAAAAAACATACTTACTGAATATACGGCGAAATTTCATCTACAGTCCACTTCGGTTTAGTTTGAAATAAAATTTTGAATCGTTCATTTATGTCTTCCGGTAAATCGTTTTCGGCGAATCCCCATATCACTTGTGGTGTACTTGTTTTATCAATCAAAGCGATTCCTGATAAAAGTGACTCCTAGAAAAAATTGTGTATTTCGTTAATTTAAGTTCCATAAAAAAGTGACGTAGGTTTATTATATTGATTAATAATGTGCTACATACGTTAGTCGTCATTCCTTCAGGGACAGAATCGCTCCAAGCTTGAAGAAATTCAGCCAAATTGAACTTTCCAGCGCTCTTTAATAGAACTTTAGCCAGGAAACCACACACTTTATCTTGTTTGTACTGATAATACTGTACTCCATCTTCTTCTACTGATACTGTTGTGTAAAATCTAAACATAGCTTCCAATATTGGTTCTGGCACAAGTTCTTTCAGGCTCTCGAAAGTTGTTTCCTTCGAAATTTTGTCTAACGGCCAAGAGTTTTCTTCGATCAGATCTAACATGTAGGAGAGAACTCTAAACTCGTAATCAAACTCCAACAACCGATAATATTGATCGATTTTAATTGCTTGTATTTTTTCTAATTCCTCATTTAACTCTGCTCGTGACGCTTGGACTTTGTCAAATATATCTTCGTACGTAAGCAATTTTGATTTGTCTACTGCATATTCTAATTCGATGCCTTGATATTTGGTAAGTTCTAACAGTTTTCTCAACTTTGAAAGGCGAGGTTTGCAAGGTTTTAACTCATAGTAAGTGAAGAACGTGTTAACTACATCCTTGTGTTCCACCTTCCTCGGCGGTTTTGACCCATCGTCGGAATCTGTTGATTTATTGAGACTCGTGTTTGATTTTTCAAACGAAGAATCAGGATCACTTTCTATGGAGGTGTTTTTCAAAGTTTCGTCTAATCCGGTTGATACAGCAAACAACAAATCTGGTACTAAGAGCAAACTATTAGATGTTTCCGCTTCTTTTACGTCATATGTTTTATTATTTGTACAAAGTACAACATTATCATCAGGATCTCCTGAAAATTAATGTAAGTTATAATGAGCATACAATGATCACATTTATTTTGGAACAATATCACAACGCAAGCGAGTAAAACTTAACTTACCCTTAAAAATCAAATCGTTCCCTTTTTCTATTTCTTTCAAAAGATTATCATCTAAAAGCATAAGTCTGTAGTTATCGTTCTGATGGCTAGGATCTGGAAATCTCAGGACTTGCGTTATTTCTGTTAATTCTGGTTCATGAAGCTTAGCTGTTTTAATTATTTTCCGGGCATCTTCAGGGGTCCTTTCTTCTCTGTAAATGTAACTTAAAATGTTCATAAACCGTATAATATTAAGCAACAAAACAGTATTTTGATTCCGATTATGGCAACTTTAGCACTAACAAACAATAAATGTACGAAATGCACTTGCTCAAAGCACAATTTAAAAAAAAAGGAAATTGTCTTTGACGGAACTTTTTTGACTTTGACAGTTCAATCAATCCGAAAATTCCGTGCGTGATTTACCAAATCACGATTTTAGTTTAGAAATAATATTAATATTAATGTAAAAAAAAAAGAAAATGTCTCTATTTGGTGATATACTCCCTATCAATAAAAATGAAGAAAAGACGAACCAGGCGAGCGCGAGCCTGTCTCCGTACCTCAACTTCGATCCACATTACATACCGAAAATGCAGCCTGAATTCCTTTACCCTGATGATAGGCACATGGCATCTACTGCTAGAAGGTCAAACGTAGCCCTGCCCATTATCGGAATGTCCTTTATGACAGGATCAGGTACTACAAGTTATGATGAAAATTATAACCTCAAATTCATAATAATTTTACATAACACTTTCCAGGCTCTACGGGGCCGATGTAATATCCTTGAGAGCTTATTAATTTTGAGATTTTTTTCAATGGCTTGGAACTTGGTAAAACCCATGCTTATACACAGGGCATAAACCTAAAAAATATACCCAAGTTGGCTTAAAACAGTCTTGTACCTTGGCCAAGTATTTATATGCTAAAAAAATTGCTTGTTTCTGATATTAAAACCAACCAACATGAGCAACCTTATTTACAATTTCTAACAGTTACAAACAAACATACATTGTCAACATCTTCTTTACCTCTTAGAGGGAGAATGATGTCAAGAGCGAAAAACAAAACAACCCACAAAAAAAAACAAACAATGAACCAAATCAAACTGCTGTTATTCCAAAGTCCAACATACCCTAATAGCACCAAAACAACAAAAAATAAATGATTAGTTAGCAAAAGCTATAATAACCTAGTCAAATAATATCACTAATAAACATATTTCTTATTTTCCAGGTCTTGGTGGCATGACAGGACTCTACAAGGGTTTGAGAGCTACTACACTTGCTGGACAAACGGGAAAAGTTAGGCGAACCCAGATTGTTAACTACATAATGAAACAAGGTAAAATAATGCTTAAAATATTTTAGCTTAAGATGTTGTCTGGTATCAAACAAATTCTTTTCAAATCATACCTTTTTATTTATTATTAAACTTCAATGGTTGAAAAGTTCAATACTGTTTTAGGCACAACCACTGGATGTACACTTGGAATAATAGCATCATTCTACTCCTGCATTGCCCTGGGTGTAACTTGGATACGAGACAAAGAAGATACAGCTAACACATTTATTGCAGCTGCTACTACTGGCGTCATCTACAAGAGCACAGCTGGCCTTCGCTCCATGGGCCTTGGGGCAGCTGTTGGTCTCACTCTAGCGGGAGTATACACCTTAGTCACTGATAACGATAACATATGGAGCAAAGCAAGATACAACCGATTGTGATTCTATTACCGCCTACATTAGGATTATGTACATATAGACTGTTAATTTAGTTGTTTTGAAATATTCGATTTATTTTATATTATGGATTTGTCTTTAGATTTTTCATCCTATCTCTTCAATAGTATCTTCACATGTCTGTTAAAAAATTTTTTTTCTCATAGTTGAGATAAGCCCAACTTTTAACTCTATGTTATTTTATTTATTTTTCAAAAGACAATTCTATGATATAAATCAGGAATCTGTAGCAACGAACCTATTTGGGTCATGTTTGTTGTGTTCAGATTTTTATGCTAGGCTGTCCTGCCAAACGATCATAGTCCCTGTATCGGAGCAGCACAAAATATGCATAAGCCATTTATCTTAAATAAAACAATTGTTTGAAAAATTATGGTGGTTATTTTATTTCAGTTACATTACATACATAATAAATGTATTTGTACAATGCTCTTTATTCACAGGGTTCACAACACAAAACTAATAAAATTAGCTACAACAAAATGATAATTGATTCAATTGCATAGAGAATGTGATTTAATTTTATTCTTAGTATCTGCAAAAGTGGCTTATACAATGAGTTATGAAGAAATGGAGTATGGATGGAATGCCACACTTATGATCTTGAGCAAATAGCATCAATAAATTCGAATATCTATGCAAAACATGATTTTCAAGTGATTTGGCACCTACAGAACTGTTTGAGAAAATTTCATAAGATACCTTCATGCAAAGAAAGCCTTTATTTTGAAAACAAGACTAAAACTTATGATTAAAAATTATACATATTGCTAAAGGTTACACAAAGATAAAATAGCTAATTCACCCAGGTTCGATTCCTGTCCTGTCTTGAACAGTAAGTTTTTATAACATAACAGCTCACATTCGGACCTAGTTTGAAAGGACTTGCATTAACCTTCCCATGCACAGAACAATATACCTTAGGTTCCCATGAGCAAGCAAAAACCCATTTTTGCTTCAATTATATTTTTTTTCTCTTTCCTAGGTACATGGCAACCAATGTTTATCAATGATAAGTCATTCATATGTCAGGTATCTATCCTGGCAGATATCATATATGGAGAGGGAAAAGCCCATTGACTCTACCCTCCTTTCAGATCTCCGCGAATGTTTGGCTAAGATTTTTAAGGCTTTGTCTCTGTAGTCTTTAAACATTAGTACAAAAATATAAAGCTTTATTATTGGAATGTAACATATTTTTATCATACAACTCACAAAATCTTGCTCTTTACTAAAATAACTGCATGTCTCCTATGTACAATTACAACATTGATAAATATTGCTAAAAGGGAGATGTGCATGAAAGAATGGAATGGGTCCCGGAGTACAATGTTTTTTCTTATTATTTATTTATACTATATGCACAGATATAATAATACCTACATATAGGTAAGCCTTAAAGTAAGGAACAAGATTTTATTCGTAGTTCAGTTATGTGTTAATACAAACTGTTACTGAAATAAGAATGATAACAGACTTATCATAATATGTAACACTTTAGCTACTATATGTATAGTATCTACTGAACTAACAATAATTACATTTAAAAGTCATTTATGTAATTATTTATAGTTTGATTACAAGTTGCTGATATTTATGGTATGGATGGATTTATTGCAAAGCTGTAACTTTAACAGTGAACAATATAGCAATACAACAATAATTATTGGTACAAATAGGTTGAGGTACAATCGAATAAATGTAGGTGTGTAGTAATTGGATTACTCATTTAAGGAAACTGTACAATTTTCAATTGACATCATCGAGATTCACCATATTAACAATGGCCGATATAGGTAGGTACTTATACAAAATCATAAGAATAAAGTAATCAAAATATTGCCTTAATAGATTATAAAATAAATGCCACTCTATGTGGCTTAAAATAATGCATTAATTTTTTATGTCCCAATAGATTTCATAACATAGTAGGTGCCTAAATAATTTACACTAGTTAAGTAAGTTGTAACTTACAAGGTTATCTTATCTTATTGTTTATTATGCTAATTTAATGCTACTAATAGAGCTATAATTTAAACGCTTTCTTTTGGACAACAAGAGGCAACAAGTCATTTATAATGATAAAGTAAACTACAGAACAAATCAACTTGATGTTAAAAACTAAATAGGTGCCCAACTCAATACTACATATTTTCAATATTGGTATGTTTACGGCTATATTTATCAAATATAACAAAAGAGTATTTTAACTTTATGATAGATAATTGAATGCTTCTTTTTCTAGCTGCTTCTATCCCTCATTTAAAATTTGGCCATTTTCCCTAAAGACATGCAATAGACCTACAGTCATATTTCACCCTAATTTTGCAGTTGTCACTGCAACTCCTCTGTTTTGAGGAGCAGCAGTGCATTCGTCACGACGCTGCATTCAAGATAGACTTCATATCTTCTGGCAATACACAATTCAGATCTTCTAAACGTCTAGCTAACAAAGTCCGAGTATTATCTGCTACGGGAGGATTGCTCTTCAACACTTCACGGAGCTTCAAAACCATATCAACTATTTCAACTTCCTTCTTTCCAATTGACCATTTTTTTAAATCACTCTCTGCTAGAGCTTCTAGTTGTAAAGCATGTAGTTTGTTGGTTAAATTGCTGTGTCTTTCATGGAACCAAAAACTGAAATTAGGGGTCCTAAAGAAATTCCTATACAATCCTATCCAGTCACCCTTGATGCCTGTAGTCAGCTGAGGTCCGGATTGCTGCAGAGTTGCAAAGAAGTCCTCAGGGTTAAACGGATTTGGCACAGGCGGTGCTCGGTATGGAGAAATATTCTTTTGTAATGGCATCAAAGAAGCCATATATCTTTCCAAGGGAATCATAAAACTTTGAGTCAGCTCAAGCAAGTGTCTTTTGACCATTGCTGTCTGAACTTCAGACGGGCGATCTGTTCTTATTCCATTGTGTAACTTTTTAATGATAGTTTTGTCTTTTTCCAAAAATGGCTTATACTGTGTGTAGACCCCAGGTGCAGTGTCCAACAGTTTTAAATTGCCAACTTTTCGAAGTTTGGTTTTGATGGAAGTAGAATCACCTAACTTGATAGTGTGTGGCCAATGTTGCAATGTTTTCGTAAAGAATGGATTGGTTACACCAAGTATTACACAAGGTGGGTTAAATTGCTTTCTTGTAAACTCTTTGAACTCACTGTCATGTATGGTGAAATATGGTCTGTATTCAGCAGAATATGAGAGAGGTTGTATCAAATAAGTTAATGCTTGTACTAACGCTGAGCATTCTGTTGGTGAACTGGCCATTACAACAATAGGCTCTGCAGTCAAAACCAGTTCCCATAACAAGTGCAAATGGGATATCAAACTTGACATGGCATCAAAAACGTTAACATCTTGTATTGATGCTAAAATGTGTGGTACATTAGGGGAATGTACCTGTTTTGCAATGTCTGATCGAGTTATCTTACCGGTTTGCTGGTTAGGAATATAAGATTGGAACACTGATCCTAAAACTGGCAGCAACACATTCTGCCCAGCATCCAATTTAGGCCATCTATTAATATCATGACAAGCAGCCTCAAGACTGCTCTCTCCTTCCTCAAAATGTTTTGGAGCTATCAACTGAATGACTTTATAGAATAGGTTGATAAATGGAAGCCTTGTTAGTAAGATAATGCTTTTCTGAAAGTAGCCTCGGGGCAGAGAAGGGTCTTTTACCTGACGAAAGTATACGAAGCCCCAGTAGTGCGTCGCGTCCGCTCGCAGCGTGGATACGGCGTCCTCATTGTAAATAAGCTGCTGGTTCGACAGCGGCGCGCGTGACCGCAGCCGAACGTGGAACTGCGTGTCTCCCATACATCCGGAATTGGAGTCCGGGAACGCTAGATAACAAATATTGCACTTCTCCTGGTCTGTCAATTTAACGCCTGATGGATACACACTCTCCATCGCCTGCCCCAACTCCAGGTCGAATGTAACCACACAAATGCAGTGCAACCAATCCGAAAACCTGCTCCATTTCGCTTGGAACTCGGCGTCTTCCGTGGGAACGGCATTGTCTTCGAAATTCTGCATTCCAGAAGCCATGACTGCTGACTACCGTTATCTCATTCCAAATGCAACTTTAACATTGTCTGTATTTCCAGCAATAATTAAACACTATTTGCACTGAAAAACTATGAATTCAATCATTTTTTGTGATTGAATGTAATAAAAACAATCAGGAGCACGCAACCTAACAGCTGTTCTGTCAAATATGGCCGCGCCCGCCAAAGCAAAAGTTTACTTAGTTTCTACGTAAAACTGAAGGCAATTTATGAAAAAGAAACGCAAAATGTAGCTTTTGTACTTACCCAATGTCCATGATTGAATTTTTCAACACTTCGAACATATGAAAACATTAAATAAACAAGTTAAAATAATAAAAAGGTAAAACACGATACTTTACTTGGACACCATTTTTTTAAATATACGTTTTGTTCTTTGACAATAGAATAATTAAGTAAATTTCCAAAATTATTTATACACCTAACAAACTAGCTTCAGTGGCTTATTTACTTCAGCGAACATAATAATTTCATACAGATATATGAAATCAAATTAATTGGAGTCGTTGAGGCAGCAAATTTTTATTGATACATTTTGATGAAACGAAACGCATTGTCATTTTTATTGGCCTATTTGCAGATCCTTAATCCGTAACTAGCACAGACTAATTAGAGGTAACTAGCTAGCGATAAATAGTCTTTTGAGGCCTATTAAAAAGACCAGACTCATTTTTAAAGCCTAACGACTAAATTAGTCTTGAAACCCTTTAATCTTTAGTCACAAGACTACAAAGTAACGACTAATAGTCTTTTGAGGCCTATTAAAAAGACCAGACTCATTTATAAGCCTAACGACTAAATTAGTCTTGAAACCCTTTAATCTTTAGTCACAAGACTACAAAGTAACGACTAATTTTATTCGTAGTCTTTAACCTTACAACGTAATAAGCCTATAAAAGGACTAAAAGCGTTATAATTTTTCCATTGTTAGATTTTATATTCCTTTATGCTGTGTGTCATTTATAGTCTACAAATTAAATAAGTGTCATTTACGAGTATATTCATTACACAAATAAAGAAAAAAAACTTTTTTATTGTTAGGTAAATATAAATATTTTTTAAAAAGCACATAATAAAAAATTGTAATAAAATCTAGGTATGTTATAAATTAATATTCCATACAAATTGCGTCAAACATATAATAGTATATAAGTATAATAAGTCTTTTTAGTCGTTTTAGTTTTTTGTAAACAACTATAGTCATTTAAGTTGCTTAGTCTTTTATTACAACGACTTAGTGTTATTAATAAAAACTCAAACCTTTAGTCTTTATTTTTGAGTAGAGTCCTGTAAGATGGAGTCTAGTCTTTTTAAAAGGACTAAAAAGACTAAGTCTCTTCCATCGCTATCCGTAACCGTAATTATTATAGATAGTACAGTAAGCTCATGGTGGCAAGCTTATGTTCGCTCGCCAAAAAAAGTAAAGAAGAAGAAATAAAGTTTTAAGAAAAAGTGTTTTGCTGCCACATATCGATTTGTTGATTTGAAAGTGTCACAATTCAATTTCAAATTAAGTGGTGGTCTACCTTTTAATCCTTCACCATTCGCTATGGCTGTTGCACAAGCCGTGCCAGGTCAAAAGATTGGTGCTTGCGTTCCATATAGAATAGTATCGATTGGTATTGGCCAGCCAGCTGGGGTTTCTTACAGATGGAAGTGCGCGACAATTCAAAGTACCTATAAACGTAGTGATTGTATGCTTCTTGGTACCCATAGACGCGAAAGGTAGAAAGTGGCTAGCTCTCTATCGCGAAAAGTTAAATAATACACTTGCGGACAATGCAATCAACCGTCCCTGTTAAACCGGAACCAGGACCAGAACCTAGATCCTGGTCAACATGACGACAACTTCGTTAGTTGCTTTTACCACAGATATAATTATACAGTAACCGTGATATAGCGACAGATCGGTGATGCAGCGAAAAACTATGTTGCTCTCAACCAAAACTCAAACCTAAGAAAACAGTCTTACCTGTTGTCCTTCCTACTCTGTGTCCTTACATGAGCGACAAACGCGACAAGTGCGACGCGACGCGGCAATATCAAATGTATGTACTATCGCGGTCAGCGCCGCACGAACACCTTTAAGGTGAAAATCATTTGCACATCGCGCCTAATCCCGCTCGTTCCACATGTGTCAAAGTGGATGCAAACACTTTTCGTTTAATAGTGTTCCTGCGGCGCTGACCATCACCGTACGTCGATCATAGTGTGCTAGCTACGTGACGGAGGGCGATTGACACCAAAAAGGAAAGTAGACAGGTCGCTTCTTAAGGCTCCTTTGCTACCCAGGCGTACCGCGGAAGAAGTGGTTTGCCTATAGCACCCAGTAGCGCTGTAAAAGTTGACACTCAGCAGCAGTATAACTTAAACCTATACAATCGGAACGTATGTTAAAATAAGACATGTAATCGGCATTATGTTTATTTATTTGTGTAAACGAAATACAGGCTCAATCAGGACATAAGCCAATATGACCGACCATCCTTAATATATCTATTTATTTATACAATGCTATCGACTTATTAAGCCATCACATTTAATATAGTCTAAATACACCAAAAATGGATCATCAATTAATTAATAATACAAAAGAATTACATTTTATCGCACAATATTGAAATCCACTTTCATACAAACGCTACATAACCCATGATTAATGAAGAAGAAATTGTTATTATTGTTAATTCATTACTATGCCACATTCATTTGTCTATTATTTTAGCTAATTACTTTTCAAATACTATTTGTGTATTAGTTGATGTCGCTGAAGCCGGTTTTGATACATAGACCATTGCATTACAACCATCATAAGATTCGGTAGGTTTAGCAAGTCTAAAAAGTTTCAAAAACTGCTTAAATGACACATTAAATTGGTATTTCGATGAAAAATCTTAGAGAACATTGAAGAAGATAATATACTAGTGTGATATGAGATCCCAAAACGTATTAGCCCTTCTTACAGTGCTTCTATTCATAAGAAATATAAGTCGCGTCATATAAAAAGAACGCTAACGGGTTACACGGGTCTTATACGCATGATGACACCTATCGTAAATATTTTCAAGACCATGGTGTTTTAAAAACATAACCTCCATGAAGCCAGTAAAACCAATTTATTTCCAAAAAGCTACTAAAATCAGAATTCAATTTAGTCAATTTACTACAATTTCTGATACTATATTATGATGTCAAATTATAGTAGTCCCATATTAAATCTATGGAGGCAGATCGTTATGACAGATGATAGAGTATGTCAACGATTGGTGGTATCATCTAGCCATTTGGTGGTACGAAGCGGGGGGGGGGGGGCATCTAGCGCGCCACACGTTCACGCCCCTGCGAGCGAGCAGGACAACGACAAACTCCTCTCCTTCACCGTTCTTTTAACATGACACGACCCATAAAGGGGCCTCATATATGTATCGACATTTGAAACATCTTTACCACACCATTGGAAAGTTTTATTGTTGTTACCACCCTGTCGAAAGCAACGTCAAGAAATCAGTCTTTCGCCACTAAATAAGCCAGTGGCGGCTTTAAGGATTACATTAAGCTTCAACACAATGTTAACTAAATACATTTCTCCATTTACTGCATTAACTTAGCTCAGTTTTATACAGAGTGCTTTCCCTTTCACACAAAACAGTAGAACAGAGATGACGCTCTACGAATCTGAATATAGCTGTCTTTATCTAAGATCCCACACAATTTCGAATTTGGATCGTTATTTAAGTATGTTAGAATTAAGAAGGGAAAAAATTATATAATTTAAATATAGTACCGCCACAGAAAATATTGAAAAACCACAAACAATCACCTCACATACACAACATTAAAATTGACATCAAATTATACATTAAATACCTTTGAATTATAATATAAACAAATATCACGTAAGCAATGAAATGTGAAATCCTTTTTTAGTAAAGAAATACTATGTTATTTAAAGTCTCCAAGATCAACATCATTCACTTCGCGATGGCTAAATGGTATTTTTGTAAATATGTTGAGTCCACCAGGGTTCTACAGAAAAATTGGTAAAGAAAATGTTTTGTTTGAAATACGTTGAATATGATCGTTCATTGCAATGAATTCTGTCTCTCTAAAACTTGAGAACGGCTGGTTACCGATTTTATTAATATGTTTTTTGAATTATTTGTAGAAGTTCAGAGAAGGTTTAAACGATGAGAAAATATTTTAAAAAATGTGAAAACAGCGGGCCAGACGACGTCTGTCAAGTCCGCTAGTTCATTATGAATTTAGCAAAAGTAAAAATTTCGAAAAGTGTTATTTTGTAACCCCAGTAGATCTATTTTAAAGTACATACTTGTTTGCACCAATGTTTAAAGCATACAATTCGTTACAAAAATAAAAGCAACAATTAATATTTTTTACCAAAATAAACTCAAAACTAATATAAAAAATAAAAGACTACATCCGACATTAGAAATATCCATAAATATTCTTGAATAAAATGAAATAAAATTATCTACTTAACATAAGTTTTTAATAAAATATTATCGTGCGACAATTTAGACTGTGTAGTGCTAAGATTTCTTTAGAGTCTTATTCTAAGTCTTAATTAATATGATAAAAACAAAATCAATTATGATTTAATTTAATAAAAAACGTGCTGCTATTGCATAAAAGAGATTGAGACGCATTTTCGCGGAAAACAATCATGTTTATTTAATCAAAATAAAGCCACATGTTTTTTTACGCAAAGTACGGTATAATTTTCAGTGTTACATTTCTGTTAAACACAAAATATGTTTCGTGTAACAATGACATATTGTTTTACTGTAAATAATATAACATGTTCAGAAATGGTATGAATAGCGTCTTTGTTTCCACTCAAATTGACATTTGTTTGAATAATTTTCGCAAGAGAAACTAAGCACTCAAATGTTTTATTTATCCGTTTGATACTAACAATGAATAGGCGATGTAGCAACTAGCTTAGGAGTAGGTTAAATGTTATCTTCGAATTTCAAATGAATACATATACAAAGTAATATGTATAGTGCACTTGTACATACATATATGTACAATATTATAAAGGGATAATTTTGCAAAATTAGAGGGCGCTGCGAAAACATAGAGGAAACTTTATAGGTTCAGGTTTGATATATATCAAAATAGTATGAATAATATATATATATATATATATATAGTAAAAATTTAAATTTATCCATTAACCAATCAAAGTTAGGATAGGTTAGTTAGTAAGAAAACCATTTAAAGTTGGGCAGTGAAAACTAATGCAATCATACTTTAGATATATAATAGTTTTCCTTGAAGTCTAATGGCACATGAACTATCATCAATGGTGTAATGAAATAAAAACTATTCTCTACAACCTGAAGTTAGCTGCTACACCGACATACAATCCTTAGGAACAATATTTTCACAGAGTCACATAGCTCTGACATGAGAAATTATACCTAAAAGGCTTACATAAATGAAAAAAAAACATATACGCCATACAAGGGTTTAAATTGCGGCGTCAGCTGTTTCTACATTCGTTCTCGAGATAATAATACTTTTGTGACACTTACGCAATAAGATAAGTCGAACACATATCAGATTAAAAGTAACAATATCGTGGGACTACGGCACTTTAAAGCGTATCAGATAACAATAAGATAACAAATAATTACATACTAAAAAGGAATCATAAGTACAAATGCCACATCTGTGTGGATTATCGCCAGTAAGTACCGATCGATTGCTCTCCAGGAAACGAGGAATGTATTTGAAAAGAGAACATGTCAAACATTTGACGCCACAAAAGAATACCCAAACACGTATTGCCTCCAGTAAAAAAAAAAACTAACCAAATAGTGCAGTCTATTGCCAAGTCGTGTTGCTGGCAACATTGGAATTCGTTTGCGCGAAGTTCGGGAAACTCTGACCTAGATTTAGTCCACCAAATTGCTGCGCCAATGGTTGCTGTGGCTGCTGATTGAAGAAATGCTGTTGATTTTGCTGAGGGAACTGCTGGTTTGGTATCGGCTGCTGACCTTGCGCTGCAAAAGGTTGTTGGAACTGTCCATTCATAGGTTGAAATTGGTTAAATTGCATTCCGTTCTGCGCTGGCATATTTGTGAACGGCGCCTGGAACCCTCCGAACCCTGAGAACGCTTGTTGCGCGGGTTGAACTGGATTGAATTGGTTTACTGTCGGTTGAACCGCATTAAACTGGTTTACAGGCGGCTGAACCGGATTAAATTGGTTAACTAGATTCGTAGACGGCGTTTGGCTGTATAGCGCTAATATACTGTCCTTTGTCAGCTTCGACTTTTCCTTCTCCGTGGGTGCGGCCTGTTTGAAGAAGTTCTCTTCTTCAGCCTTGAGATCAGGTTTCTCTGGTTTGACTTCGGCTGGCTTCTCTTGCGGCGCTGAGAAGAAGCTTGAGAAAATATCGTCGTTATTTGAAGGTTTTGGGTCTGGCTTAGACGAGGACAAGCCTAGAAGGTCTGCGGACCCGTTGGTGGGCTTCGCTTCCGGCTGGGCCGTGCTGGTTGGGGTGCTTCGCCCTAATTTAGGACTGACTGACGACTTCGGCTTCGGTAGGCTGGGTATGACATCAGATTTCTAGAAAGATAGATTGGAGGTGATAAATTAATGTGTTAGGTTAAAAATAAAGTTAAAGATAATTGCGAATGTAATTAAGATTCCAGTACAGATGTCATTTTAGATTCAAGATTTTAATTAGATTTACAAAGAACGACCAAAATAAAATAAGAGTTCTCATCATTTATGTATTGTTACAGGCTATGTGCGGACTGGAGGCCTATTACGATTTTGCTTCTGGCCTAAGAGATGTAGGCTTGTTCGTTCTCAGTTAGTCTAGGGAACGCTCTGAACTATGTAGTATAATAGTACATGTGAACTAGTTTGGGATTCTAGTTCTTATAGTTAACTTTAGTTTGTGGGTCAGTAATAATTGTAGGCCTTATTGCAATAAGAGTAATGTTGTCATAAATTCTCGCTCTCTTTCTAGTTCGATCATCGTTCATTAATTTCTTGCTCGTATCCTTTTCCTTTCAAACCGCTCAAACAGCTCTCATTCATTAATTCGGACGTAGAGATTCGTCGGTTCTGCACTCTTGCGAGCTCGTTTCGATATAGGATGTGGTCATTACTACAACTAGATGACTGATGGAGCGCTACTGATTTTGAAGATCGATTTAAAAATAATTTACTTACGTTGTATTTCTTATCGCTCGTACTGGGCGCTGGCAGCGGCCCCAGCCCTGAAGAAGTGGTCTTCTTTTTTCGTTTTTGCCTCTCCATCTCTTCATCTATCTCTTTGTCCCTGGAAAATAAAACATCAGACTTAAATCGATTGAGTAATCTGTCGGGTCAGGTCCGTTTTTAATTCTAAATTGACACGTCCTAGGATTGAACTTGGAAGCTAAGAGCTCGCGACAACTTTAAAGCATGGAATGGCATGGAAACTTACAACTGGATTCGCGCGTGGCACGCCCAAAATCTAAGCAAAGTTTGGTGTACACCCAGGTATCGACAGATTGCCCCCCTGTGGGATCTCCACCTTGTCGTGGTGGGGGGGCTCAGTAACCGTGGCTTTGCCACCCACGGTGAAGCTAAGCGGGATCCCGGGAGGGGACGCTCCACGTAGGCTTGCTGCAGGCCTGCGCAGGATGCGTCCAAGGGTGCGGGTGTGGGGGACGGTTTTGGCTGTCCCTCGCAGTCGGGTGCGGTCGCGGGAGGAGAGACGTCTCGGTGTGTCGTTGCCGTGCGGCCTATCTCTCGCGACCAAACGGGGGCGCACCGTTGGATGGCGCTGCAGTGGGGCCGCAGAGGAAGAGGAGATGCGGTGTGTCGTTGCCGTCCTCCCTATCCTCTGCGTCCGGGTGGTGGGGTAGTGGCGGAGCCCAACACCTTGCTCCGCCGCCAAGGAGTTTGTGGCCCTCAGGCTATCCGCCGGGGTGCCGTGGTGAATGCTCACGCGACCCCATGGCACCCCCCACAATGGCGGAGTGGTGGAATGCGCTGTGGTTTTAGTGGGTATTACGGCCTTGCACACCAGCCGTTGAGTCCCACATACCCCCCCTGCAGATGTGTGGGGGGCATGCGTAAAAGCAATACCACAGCGAAAAAAAAAAAACTAACACGGGTTGCACTCCGGGAGTGCCGGCAGAAGTGAAAACTTAACAACCGTCTTACGGTTTTTCGATCAGCATCACGTGACCTGACGCGAGTTTCACAGTTTCTACCCATGCCACAAAAGTGCTCAACGCCGCTAAAGAAGTTTTCACTTCAAAAAAAAGGTATCGACAGATTGTCAGTATGGGAGTAGATATGTCCGAGGATCAAATCCTGGACCGTAAAAAAGGTTGCCACCGCTACCACGCATATTCCAAGTCGGCGCAGCTGCGATTAGTTCTCTTACTATTAGGTCCTTACATATGAAATTGGCGTTTTGTCGTACTGGCCACTTTGATCACAAATTTTTCCTATTTGGTTAGGAATTCGAAATTCAAATTTATACAGCTATTTCCACATGTAGTTGTGTTTCGTAAACCGTCATTCATTTGTTTTTTTACTTATCTTTTTTCTGTTTGCATCGCTCAATTTACAAAATGGAAAATTTGAAATATCGCGTTATTTACGAGTACGAGTTCCACCGTGGCACCAGTGCTGCGGAAACGGCTCGAAGGGTTAATGATGTGTATGGCGGTTGTGTCGCAAAAGAAAACACAGTGCGTTTTTGGTTCCAACGTTTTCGTTCTGGAAATTTCGACCTGCAAAACAAGCCCCGTGGACGGCCGGAGACCCAAGTTGATAATGAAGAATTGAAGGCTATTGTGGAAGCGGATCCATCGCAAACCACGTCCGAGTTAGCTGCAGGCTTTGGCGTTAGTGATAAAACTGTTTTAATCCACTTGAAGCAAATTGGGAAGATTAAAAAACTTGAAAGGTGGGTTCCTCACGAATTGAGTGAAGCAAACCGGCAAACGCGCGTCAACTGCTGCGTTACATTACTTGACCGGCACAATAACGAAGGGATTTTAAATCGAATCATTACCTGTGATGAAAAGTGGATTCTCTACGATAATCGGAAGCGCTCATCGCAATGGCTGGACCCTGGCAAGCCAGCCAAAGCCTGCTCCAAGCGAAAATTGACCAATAAAAAGTTACTTGTAAGCGTTTGGTGGACTAGCGCCGGTGTCGTTCATTACAGTTTTCTCAAATCTGGCCAGACGATTACGGCAGATATCTATTGTCAGCAATTGCAAACCATGATGGAAAAGCTAGTTGCTAAACAACCAAGGCTGGTCAATCGCTCTACGCCACTGCTGCTTCACGACAACGCTAGACCACACACTGCACAACAGACGGCTAGCAAATTAGAAGAACTTCAATTGGAATCTCTAAGGCATCCACCGTACTCCCCGGACCTTGCTCCAACAGATTACCATTTTTTTCGAAATTTGGATAACTTCTTGCAAGGGAAAAAGTTCAACTCAGATGGGGCAGTCCAAGTCGCCTTCAAAGATTTTATTGATTCCCGTTCGAATGGTTTTTTTAGTAAAGGGATCAATGAACTACCTATGAGATGGCAAAAGTGCATAGATTACAATGGCTCATACTTTGATTAAATAAATATGCTATATAAAAAAATTTCGACTTTTTGTTCCTCCCATACAAAACGCCAATTTCATAGGTAAGGACCTAATATATCGCACCTGCGCCGACTGGAGTCTGAGATCTCGTGGTACCTCGAACCCTGAGCGTCTGATATCACGTTGTTTTGTAAGAAACATATATTTGAGCCCAGTCTGAACTCAGCGATCCATATTTGGTCGGCGATTTGAGATTCAAGATCGTAGAGCAAGGAATCTCGTGGTCCCCCCCATCGAGTGGTGTTGCGCACGGTTAGAGCCATTTAAATGATTTGGTAAATCTAGATTTTGATAGTTCTTGACAGCACGGGAGTAAACCCGTCTAGTTTTAATGACACTTTGTGACATTGCGTTCTCTGAAGGTCCCGCTTTGTGACAGGGACTAATGTTGACGGTGACGGGGTATTTCAACTGAGGGCAGTTAATGACACTGTAGCCGCGATGTATGAAGCGATCGATCTCGTTCTACGTCCTCTGCATCTGTCGCCACAATTCTCAGCAGCGATGGTGGCGCATGAACCACCTGCTTTCGTGACATAAAACAACTCTATTACATCAGTGACTAACCAGTTGACCTTGGGCGCGGGCGGCGGCACCCACTCCTTGGCGATGTACTTCCTCTGCTCGTACTTGGCGCGGATGAACGCCTCCAGCGACGAGTCGTTTTGCGGCCGTCGGAAGGAGTCGGGCAAGTTCGCCTCGTACACGGCACGGGCTCGGGAGTTGCCCATTTGTTGGAGGGATACCTGGGGGAGGGATAGATAAATTGATTTGGGATCATTAGATAATGATTCGGGTTTAAAACACCTTGTCCGAGCAAAGGAGTTAGCAAGATAGGGAGCTGCCAATGTAAATGCTCATCATAATGAATAAAAAACAATTCAAAAGGATTGTTAGAAAATATGACCTGACACTCTTTATGATTAAATTACCTGCTGCATTCACACGCGATTGACTAATTGAGATTGCGTTATGGCATAAAACCCGCCAATTGCACCACTGTCGGTGCAATAAAGTTTAAAAATAACTAAACCATAAATGGTTTAGTTATTAATTATTAGCGTTAAAACGCTATAATGAGAAAAGAATCGTTTCTCGTCGTTCCTTTTATATTTAAATTGCAACACTCCGTGCTGACGTCACACCATGCTATTTTGATAAAACATACGTCAACAATATTTTTTTCGCAGTGTAAAATTAAAACACACTAAAAGAAAAATTTACTGCCACAGGCGGGATAATTTCACACTGTGAAGAAATTTAGCACTGTTAATGCTAAAAAAATAAAGTAACTTTATATTTCTTCGTCAAAGATTACCTATTGTCTACCACATGGCTAATTTGAGCCAAAGATAGCGCTTTTTGCACAGGCATCTTATCAGAGGCGGGGTAGTATTAACAGGATCCACTGCTAGAAATCTACACCAATATTATAAAGAGGAAAGATTTGATAGTTTAATTATAATGAATAGGATCCGAAACTATTGGACCGATGAAAAAATATTTTACCTTTAGAATCCTACATTATCTCCAATGAACATAGGCTATATTTTATGTGTTAATTTAAAAAAATTGTCCACTCGTGCGAATCCGGGGCTAGTAGGAAATATTTTATCACACTTTTCCACTTAACTCCTGCCGAACGTTCTTAGATGCCATATAACCCCCGAACAGTTGAAAGTAAGGTTGTGTCTGCTTAAATTTAAGGTTACCCAACCTGCAGTGGTAAAAAGTGTAACTTGTCGGACAAAGTGCTTGGTACTTACAACTTGCTCAGGTGTCCACGAGTCGAGGTTGACGCTCTTCACCTTGGAGATGTGGACGCCCAAGTTTCGGTGGATGCCCGCGCACCTGATGCATAAGAAGATCCCAAGATTCCATGACGCCCAGCGAGGACCTGGTAAAAAAAGTTGTGCATTATAAATCGTAGTTTTAGGACATCCTGCTAATCAGAGGATACAGCCTCTGTAACATTTCGTCCATATATTCGGGTCTAGCCAGCTCACTCGCTCGCACGGTCAAGCTAGTAATAGTGAGAGGGACGGCTATATCCGTAACTACGGACATCGGCTTAGAGACTAAGAGGTACAGTATGATTCAGAATTGATGATACTGTACCACTTTCGTTGTGTGTGCTATATCAAAATAGTTGCAGCAAAAGAATATGATGAAGAAGGATAAGAAAATATCAAAAATAACATAGTAAGAATGTTTGTTTTACTATCCTCAAACAACCACCTATGCCTTATCCCAGTGTGGGGTACATAGGTGTAACCCAGATATGGTTACTTTTTACAGTGACCAGGTGTCAAATATCTGATTATCTCATAATTTCTCATTTCTGGCCAAGTTTCGATACCTATTGAGACATATTAAGTTCAGTAAAGACCAAGCTAGGTAGCTGATTTTGAAGTGGTGGTTTCTTAAACGTACACAATATTCGACTGCAATGCATTAGAACATAAATAACTGCTAATGTGCTATTTACTCTTTAAAGCTAAAAAAGTGACAGGTTAAAGGACTCTGACCTCTATTCATTGTAAGACTGGGTCCGTAGTTTCGGATATAGCCATCCCTGTTACTCCTGCTACAAGCGAGCGTACGCGTTAGCTAGACCCGAACATACGAACGAACGAAACGTTAGGCAGGACGGCCTCTCACCCGTGACCTTTGGGTGCTCATTTAAGTGGACGCCCCTGATAATCCTGTGATATCTAAACACTTGTTAGGTATATCTTGGTTGGCAATGTTTTAAACAATTGTTTTAAACAAGTGTTTAAATCATTGTTTAAAACACTGAAAAATAAACAAACCTATTTAAAACATTTTGTTTTAAACACGTTTAAAACATACATAAAAAAACATATACCAACTTACACTTATTCATTTATTTCATACAGTATTTTTTGCCAATTTTGCAATATATTTGAGGTAGTGCCCCTCTGTGGGCGTGCAACACAACACTCACTCAGTCACTCTACATAGTTTTTGGTTCTTTTCTTACGGGGATTACCCCTCGCTCGGTTTTTACGGGAATTCCCCAGTAAAGAAGAAAAAGAAAAAAAAAAGAAAAGTATTTAGACTGTTGCGTCACTTAGTTCAGTTGCGTTTGCGAGTTAGTTACGTACGGTAGGTCCGTACGACAAGTATTGCATAAATTGCGATTGCTTCCATTCTTGAATAAAGATAAGAGATGTCTACGGGGAGAAAAAAGGACCCGCTTTGGCAGTATTTCTCGGAGCTATCAGGAGAAGGTGGTAAAACTCTCAGGGTGAAGTGCAAGAAGTCGGGTGTTAGTTTTTAAACTTTATTTTTATTTAACATATTTTGGAGTTCTAAATAGGTTAATCTTGGGTTCATTGATTTCTCAATCTTTCCAACTCCTCGAACGATCTTTGGTCATGTGGATTCTTTAGTAATTTGCTAGATTCCAGTGAACTAATCCATAATCCATCTATGGATCTTACTCTGCTAAGAGCCACATATATAGTCGGGTAAAAAAGATGTGAATTATATACAATCAGCCCATGAATACAGGTAAAGTCACAAGCAAATGCTAGTAATATATATATATATATATATATATATATATATTCAAAATGTACAAGTAAAGCGCTTTCAAATGATACCAAACACGGCATATTTATCTTAACTTTATTTTTTTACTTCGTACCGTAGAGGCCCATAACTTCGCCTGAGCACCCAAACTTCGCCCAATTTCAAACAAGTTAAAGTTGACATTACAATTTTCTGCGAACGAATTGTGGCTAACTTCACGTTGTTCCTCACCAGTGCAATTTTTTCATACGAGAATCGACACGTTTTTTTCTGTTAAAGTTTTAACTTCAGTTTTAGGTAGTGATACAGAACAGGTAATGTAAAACTTTTTAATTAAATATTATCTAGAACTAATTCTCTTTCAAATGACATTATATTTTTCTGTCTAATTCACGTATAATAGTTATAATTTAAACAAATGTTGTTGAAGTAATAGTGGTGGGATTTTGTTGCCAAACTTCGCCTGACCTTACGGTTGTCAATCCTGACATTTTATATTCTATGTTATTTTGTACTTAATTCAATATAACGTACTGATTTGAGATATTAATATATAATAATTTAAACAATACTTACATAATTAATAAAGTAAACAATTGTTAATTAAAGTAAACAACAGGTGAATTTTATTTATTTGTTCGTATTTTTTTTATTATACATATAAAATAATATTTATCTGTTATTTATGAGTCGGTTGTATTGTATTGTTGTTGTTTTTTTTTTATGTTTATTTAAATTATATCTTTAAGGCTCTGCAGTCTGAACACTAGGGACTAAGGTATTTCTTAAATAAAACTCTCTGGAGTACACTCAAGTAACATTATTTACAATTTTTGAGAGTTTCCTTGAGTATATTATTCGTGTACATTTAACCAAAATTATAACCTAATTTTTGCTTTTAGCAAATAATTGTAATTGTGTCTGTTATGCACCAATGCTATTATCAAAGTACCTATACAATATCATACTCAATTGCACTTCAGAGACTTCTTTTGTATAAACGTCTTAAATATCCACAATTAATAAAAATCCATTGCTATCGCACTAGCGACAGCCGTTCCGGGCAGCCTTTTAAGAAAAAGAAAAGAGAAGAAATGTGCAATTTAATATTAGAATGCGATTAATATCAGAATGTCCAATATTTCTCCTCTTTTTTAGATGATTGTAACAAACAATGTATGTGTACCTACTTTAATAAATAATTAAAAAAATATCTTTTCTTTTTTAAATTTTGGCAGCCCTATCAACATTTCTTCAAATGTATGAAACCAACTTCAGACCGTTCCCTAACTTCGCCTACAACACTTTTTTTAAAAAAAAAGACTCATTGGTGCTCAATTTAAAGTTTATAATGGCTTGTCACATCCTAAATTTGCTTATACTAGTTGCATATGTAAGTATTTCAATAGTGGTTTACTATTTGACGCTAAGATGTGATGCAGGCGAAGTTAGGGCAAAATGCCTATACTTCGCCTATCACATTTGAAGCTAATTTTCAGTCAGTTAAACAATGAAATTAAAAACAAATAAAGTTTATATCAATAGTTTGAGTTACCTAATGTCGTTTTTTAATCACTATATTAGGAAATATTCTAAAATCTGAAAGTTATTTGATAAAAAGTATCAAAATCCAGGCGAAGTTACGGGCCTCGACGGTATGTTTTGTCCGCCAGAGGGCGCCACATTAGATTTTGTGAAATCCCATATAGCCTATAACCAGCGGACAATTAAGACGCTTCTAATGATATGTCATTTGTCGAATTCTGATAAGTAGTTTAGAAGTTACGAGGGAACAGATGAACATCCATACCCACATACATACATACATACATACAGGTCAAAATCATAACCCTCCTTTTGCTTCGCCGTAGTCGGGTAAAAAGTGTCAGAGTTTTGGTTGCCAAGTGCGTAGTTTTGTAACAGACAACGCCGCTAATATGGCAAAAATGAGAAGAGAATTGATGCAATTGGAAGATGATGAGATTGGTGATGTCATCACATACGGTTGTTCCGCTCATTTATTGAATTTATTTGCCAAAGACATAGAAGAACTGGAAATAAAGAATAAGGTGAAAAAAATCGTAAAGTACTTCAAATACCATCAATTTCCAGGAATATCATAAAAAACTCAAAAAAGTTTCAATGGCTCTTGATACTGTTCAGAGGGAAACATGCATTCTAAGCGACTGCACTCAAATCTGGAAAGATCTTCTTTTATCGGACTGGTCGCCGACAGATGAAGACAAGCTCAAAGCAAGATTTAACGCTGCTATGACTCCTGCACATTTTGCTGCTTATATATTAGACCCCAAATATAAAGGTGAAGGACTATCAGAAGAAGAAGACACAATGGGTATGGAATTTATAGACGTGATCAAACCGCAGGCCATGAAAGATGTCCTCACGTACCGAGCGATGACTTTTCCTTTTAAGGACTATATGTTCAAGGACGACCTATTAAAAAAAACACATGCGTCGGTGTGGTGGAAATCTTTAGGGAGTAAGTTAGATTCCGGAACCATAGATTTAACAAATCAATTGTTTACGGCCACTGCGTCTTCCGCCGGAATCGAACGACTATTTTCGACTTTTGGATTGGTGCACTCAAAAACACGCAACCGACTTGGCACAGAGAAGGCAGCAAAATTAGTCACGATCATGAGAGCGCTCAATCCGAAAGAAAAATTAACTGTGGACGAGTTGGACGACTTAGATTAGATGTAGCTGACGAAGAATAAGTAGAGTAGGATATATATGGATGGAAGGTGAAATGAAACATGATTTTTGATTTTCCTAAAGTAAAGTTATTACATTAATTAAAGATTAGTAGTTAAAAATTATTACAATACTTAAATAAATACTTCTGATTTATTAGATTCATTGGTGTTTCACTCACTTCACTATAAAAACCTCTTTTATTGTTTTCTTTTGTACTTTTTTTTATAACAAGAAGTGTTTTAAACTATGTTTAAAACATGATTAAAACGTGTCAATTTCAACATTAAAAAAAAAAAGATTAAAACATGTTTTTTTTTGACAAAAAAAAACACAATGTTTTGTTATTTTTAAAAAAAACACGTTTTTTTCCAACTCTGTGTATGCACCAGAGAACATGCATATTAATAAATTGGTTTTTAACGAAAAAAAAAAGTGTTTTAAATTTGACCCTGGTGCATGTTAGTGTGTGTCTGTGGCGATAGAGCGATTTCATTGCGGTTTTTTTTAAAGATAATTTAATCATGTTGGTTCTTAGCTATGATTTGTCAAAACAGAGACGGAAATCGGAGACTTCCTTACGACTAAAAATTTTTTACCGGTAAATTTACCGGAACTTTGATATGAAAGTTTTTAATAGCTAAATGCTTCAATAAATCTTAATTAATGTTAGATAAAAATAAAATAACGCATATTATAAAAAAAAAATTATTAAAAAAAAAATTGTTTGAACATTTCAATATAACATATAACATGAATATAATATATTAATGACTTTCTTATCCTAAAACATAATTATTTTAAAGTATAAATAAATATAAAGTTTTAAATATTACACCTTTTTACCAACACAGCGGATTTATACAAAATGTAATTCAATACTTAATAAAACGCGATTACTATAAAAAAATTTACTGGTAAATATGCTGAAACCTTAATGTGTAAATCTTTATATCGCATTTTTAAACATTCTTGTTTGGTTCATTTTACACATCCTTTTTCAAATTAATTAAAAATGCACATGCATTATTTTTCAGGTAACGATTTTGACAATTATTTTAAACTTTTTTGTTCATTTTGACTAATTTTTGCTTGTGGTTCCGTCCGCGTGACTGTCAATCAAGGCGTAACTCTCAAAAGTTAAACTTAAAGTTGAAAATATTGAAAAATTAATGATCATCTACTTCAATTTCTTACAGGATAACAAAATTTGTCACAGTACCGATGATGAAAATATTGAAGACTAATGTATTTGTTTTCATTTGTTAGATATGTGACTTAGTTTCATTTTAATTTCAAGATTATTTGTAATTTCGAAGCGAGTGTCTGCACCGAAGTGTCGCTCCGGAAAAACTGCTGACCTTCTCGAATCCAAATATATGCTACTATATTTGCCACAAACGCTCACTTCGACCGAAATTTTTGCTTTCAATTGGTATTGATTGTATTAATTAGCCAAAAAAATAATAGTAAACACTTCAAACTTATTTGTTCCTAAATGTCTGTATTTTATTGTTTGTTTGTACTTAGAAAGCTATAACGAATGTCACTCATTCAAATATTTTTGTTTAGTTTTGAATATTAAAATTAACTTTTTGTGAAAATCGAAATACTTTTTTATTGTTTTTGTACATACGAATGGGAGAAGTCACTGATCTCTAAGATACAAGTTGCTGTCTAGTTTAGGGTCAGAAAATTCATTTAAATAAAGTAAATTATGTTTTTAATAAAGAATTAACGTAAAAATAATAAATAATTAATTATTATTTTTACGTTTATAGTAATCGCGTTTACATTTTGTATAAATCCACGGTGTTGGTAATTGTGCAGCTACAAACGTAGCTGCAAACCCAATTACAAAAACTGTAAAAAGGTGTAATATTTAAACTTTATATTTATTTATACTTTAAAATAATTATGTTTTAGGATAAGAAAGTCATTAATATATTATATTCATGTTATATGTTATATTGAAATGTTCAAACAATTTTTTTTTTTTAATAATTTTTTTTTATAATATGCGTTATTTTATTTTTATCTAACATTAATTAAGATTTATTGAAGCATTTAGCTATTAAAAAGTTGCATATCAAAGTTCCGGTAAATTTACCGGTAAAAAAATTTTAGTCGTAAGGAAGTCTCCGATTTCCGTCTCTGTTCGTCAAACTGTAGGTAAATATACTCACCCTATTCCGATCACTGGTTATTATACATTAAATATAGCCTATTTTCATCAGGGATAATATGGTAAAATAATATTTTAAATAGGTCTTATAGTTATACACAAACAAACAATCAAATCTTTCCTCTTTATAATATTAGTGTAGATAGACAATAAATACTTCCACAAATGCTTTAAGATCCAATCCACTTACAGGCAAACAACTGACAATATTTCATCATGAAAAGGAAATTATCATAATTTAGGCATGGACATAGTATCAAGGGCAGACTAATAAATTAAACAATGGCCTTGACATCTACTACATCCATATTTTCATAAACAAAAAAATGTAATTAAGTGTTTCCTTGCAATCATTTGAAAGCCAAGGACTTTTGGATTATGAATTCAATTGCATATTTGATTAGACTTTAGACAAGTGAGCTATATATCTATATATATAAAAGAAAGTGGTGTTAGTTTCACTATTTATAACTTAAGGACGGATAAGGATAAACCAACGACAATGTCGCGGGGGGCCACTAGTTGTAAATTATAAATAAGTGAATCTCAGTAATTAAGTTTAGGTAGGTAAGTGCAGTCACTTACCATACAGTACTCAATGTACTGATTTTTAAATTTAGAACCATTGATCACGAGCAGTGTTGCCAATGCTACGGCAATTACCGTGTTCTACGGCTTTCAAGGCAGAAAATCACTAAATCTACGGGCTACGGCCATCACCTTAAGGCCGTAGCAGAATCTACGGCTTTTCGCAAGTTCTACAGTAATTAATTAATTGTTCGTACAGTATATCAATTAATTTATTGAGCGTTTACTTTTAGAGTAGGTATAGGTCTACTAGAATCTCATGGCAGTCATGGCAAGTAAGGAAATTAAATTTTGCAGTGCGCAACACTAGGGAAATTAGAGTGCGTTCCAAAAAGCGAAAATCACTGGGGATTCATTCACCCCAGTAGAGAATAAAAGAATATATATTTATGTATCCTTGTCTGTGATTTCTGTTCTAAAAGAGACAGACTGTTGTCAAATTGTTCACTGAGTAATTTTCACGTTCTTTGTAATGCGCTCCTCATAGATAAAATGTGAGTATTCAGTGGACAATGGATATAACAGTCTTTTTATTTTCTCCACAAAAATGAAAAATTTTTTTCCAAACAATTTGATAAGATTGGCAAATGACACGGCCGACAGTCGAAGCTTTTCCTTATAAACACGGCTTTTTTCTCTAACATACACGGCCGCCTCAAAATTTCCGTTGGCAACACTGATCACGAGGGAGAAACCGGTGGTGGGAAGTTAGTATAAATTAAGAAATGCTTGGGCTTTCAGGAACTCATTACAGAAAACAGATAGGTACACTGTATTGCATGATTATAAAAACAAAGCTGCTATCAGTAACATATTATCTTTTACACACAACATATGCATGCATTAGCATATCCATAAGTTATGTACTTAAATATTTGTTCTCTTCAATATAAATAAGACATTTTTCATGTATGTATTATGCATCTAACCTTAGTTAAAACATTGTCTATCTAATTAATAGGACCAATAATTGGCAAGACTAAGTGAATAAGGCAGGAATTAACAATTGAAGTGGTAATAATCACCTAACAAGTTATGTAAACCATCATGCTGAGTTTGGGAGATAGAATACAGGTGATGAGGAGTTTTTATTCATTTTAATTACGAAAAAATACACTCAAGACTATGATTTACAAGGTCTCTGAAAGAGAATGAAAACTTGGTTGGTTGGTTGTATTGAAGACATTGTTTACTGCATACATTAACCCGAAGGAAGTACTGGGTCTCGAAATTGCTCATAAATTAGGCTGGCATCGATAACACAGAAATTATTAGCAGATAAAATGACTCACAGTGTAAGTTACAATATTTTAGGAGGGTTCAAGGACCTCTATAAATTAAAATGAATTTAAACGCTAAACTAAGCATATATATACATTTATAAACGCAAGTGGCTTAACATATGGGCATGGATTGGAACAAAACTCAATAAAAAACAGGAAAAAACAAAAATACCTTTCGCGTCACAGTCAACGCAGTATTTATTGTCCTCGTCCTTCAGCATCTGCATTAAAATGTTTTGACATCGATCCTGGATTTGTTTGGCTCGATCTTTTTCACTTTTCGAAGTCATTTCTGTGCAGTATTCTCTAAAAACGATATTAACTTCAACCAAAATGGGTGTAATCCAGTTTAATACAGTAGTCTTTGGGTTGGGTGTAATGCTTGTTTGTTGAAGGAAAGAGAGAGACCATAGACATAAAATTGACAGTGTGATGATGAGGTGTTTTTTGTCAAATGTCAAACCGCAATTCTCTATGTACTCACAACAAAAACAACATACAACAAATGTAATATTTTTGGTATATATATCATCATATTCCTAAGAAGAATCATATTCTTTTCCTAAGCATTTAACTAAAAAAAGCCTATCGAATAGAAGAAGAAAACATTTTTATTCAGTATCACGTTTTTACCAAATATAAAAAACACATTTAAAAATCACATACACAAGATACTGAAAGGGGGGCCACTCAGCATGTGTCGTAGAATCCCAGGAAAGCCACAACGCTGGTCTTCCGTGGCCACCCAGACAGAAAGATAGCACTACTTTGCACAACAATTGCTTTAAAAAAACAACAGTTTACTAATTTCCAGTCATGTACCTATTATTTTTAGCAGGTACTTAGAGTTTTGTACCTAATATTTGGAGCCGATCATAGTAGGCAGAAACCTCTCTAGTGTCAAAGTGACAATTGTAATCTGTGCTGTCAGCTGTCAGTCAAAAATAAATACAGCTGTTTCATCAGTTTTGTGTTTTGAAAACAAATAAAATTGCATTAAATTGAATACAAACAGGACTGTGTGTTGTACATATTACAATAAATATTTTTTTCGACGTTGTGTTCATATTAAAATAGTACTACATCTTTACAACACGTTTATTTTAGCTTGAATCTAAGTGATGTTTGAAACGTAATTGAATTTTACCATAAATCGTAGAATAAAATGGGTAATCAGCTCGTGGGCGTCGCTCCTTCGCAAATCTATCCTGTGGAGCATTACCTGAGTGACCATGTCGACTTATCTTTTGATCAAAGGTATGAAACTTTCACTTATGTCGACTAGACCACTCCTTTGTTCGTAGAATAGTGTGTATTGTAAAAATAAAATTAAATGATGTTAATAAACTATTACCGGCAGGTGAGGGTATGGTTCATAAGTCAACAGCTGGCTTAAATTATTTTTAAACAAATCCTTTCTTCATACGCCATTAAAATTGCATTTCAAGAAAATATAAATCAGAAAACAGCCTGACTCGTAAGAATTAACTTTTAAAAATGTAGGTAAAAGTTTCCATACTAGACCATTATATTAGTGGGAGGTTATATTATTACCCACTAAGTTTTTGGTGCAGTCATCTATTAAGTCCAATTACCCTAGATGGAGATTCAGAGGGTTCAAATTTTTAAAATTTTCATAGAGACCCCTTTAATATTATTACTATTTCAGCATAAAATTTTGGTTGTGGTCCAGTGTGGAAACTTTAGCCAAGTTAGGATTGTCCAGTAGGATAGTTAAATTTTTTTATACAATTAGTTTTCTAACTGACTTTTGTGTATATACCTACATACATACAACTAGTCTATTAATATTTATTGTTGATTTGAAACAAGCAATCAACTGGTGGTTTCTATTTAAGCATAACCTTAATGCACATTTAATAAAACCTTCTTTCACAATGAACTGTTTCCTTACAGAGCCTTGTATAGGTGATACAAGGCTCTGATTTTATGGATTGTTGTATAAAACATACTTTTTCCTTCCAGCCTGGGTTCCACAAGGTTCCTCAAGGTAGCACGAGCCAGGTCTCGCGAAGGCCTGGTTGTGGTCAAAGTGTTTGCTGTGCACGACCCCTCCTTGCCCCTTGCCGAGCATAAGGAGAGGATACTGAAGATTAAAGAACAGCTGGCTTCTGCGTTCAACTGCTTGCCATTTCAGAGAGTTATTGTAAGAGTTTTTGAGTTGTCTATGATGTTTGTCATGTTATTTATGGATGAAAAAAGTATTTGCTACACGTTTTGAACCAAAAAGCATAGTAATAAACAGCATGTGGTGTGTTCAAGACAAAATATAGAGTTGTAAAGGATTGTATTGCAATAATAATAATGCATCAATATTTTTAAAACAGCAATAAGAAAAGTTTTTACAAATCTCATGTCCAGAAGTAAGCCAAGGCCCTCCATCTTGACATGCCACATGCACCATGTAAAATAAAGAGTGCTGTTTAAACAAAAGGAGTTTTTATTTGACACAATACAAGCAAGCACCTTTTAAATTAAAACAAAAATGAGTGATAATAATTCTACAGATAATTAGCTGACCCAGCAAACTTTGTTTTGCCATATAATTGTTACAACAAGGGTGATCAACCCCTCTCACTATGGGGTATGAAAAATAGATATTGGCTGATTCTCAGACCTACTCAATATACTTACAAAATTTCATGCGAATCGGTAAAGCCGATACCTTGAAGTACCTTGGAGGAGATTGTGACTTGAGAATTTTATATATTCATCTTGTTCAGTTGTGTTTAACATATTATTTTTCAGCTGACAGACAAGGCAGGGTTGCTCATGCGTGAATACTGTAAGTGCAGTGTCTATGACCGTATGTCCACGAGGCCGTTCCTTACCGTATTGGAGAAGAAATGGATCACATTTCAGGTGCTATATGCACTGCATAGGATGCACAAGCTTGGGATTTGCCATGGGGATATCAAAGTAAGTTGTTACTGTTGTCCGACAAGTTTGAGCTTATCATATTATGTTCGTATTAAAACACGCCCACAAAAGAAAGTTAGATATAAAGGCACATTCAAACAGTCTCTCTTGGAAACTAACAAAAAACTGCATCATTCATTGTATGTACCTAATGTTTCTCTATCTGTTATTAGTCATTATGAAAATAATGGTGATTTCCTGCCTGTAGGGGCTTAAGTTAAAAAAAAAAAACTTTAGAGCACGTTCATATACGAACGGCAGCGCGGGCGCGCGAATGGGCTCGCTATTTAGACCACACGTGCCTTTAGTTCGTGAACACTTAGATATCACTATGCACTTGGATATATTATTTTTGTATGTATGTTAGTCAGTAAGTTATTTATAATATGGGCCTATTGTAGCCTGTCACTGCGCCCGCGAGTCTAAGCGAGCAAGCACTTCATTTCAGGCTCCTCATTAATAGCTTATGATGGGTCTCTTTTCCATCATTTTGCAGCTAGAAAACATAATGGTTACCTCCTGGCTGTGGGTTCTACTCACGGACATCGCGTCGTTCAAGCCGACGTTTCTACCGGACGACAACCCGGCAGACTTCAGCTATTTCTTCGACACGTCGCGTCGAAGGCTGTGCTACGTCGCCCCTGAGAGATTTGTGAGAGCGCCCGACCCGAACAATAGGCCTGTGGTAAGCAAGTTGCTTGTAGCGCACTTTGGTAGTGATACCAAAAGCTAAGCAACCTACGGCGCGGTCATGTTTGGGATGGGTGACCATTCTGACCATAAAAGTGACGTCTATTTACAAGCATCTCCGTGCTTCGGAAGGCACGTTAAGCTGTTGGTCCTGGTTAATATCGATAGATATTAGTCGTTTAAGCCTGGTCGGAGGCCCTCAGGCTGCTTAATAATATCTGACAGTATGGTTGGTCACTTACCTTACACACACCCCTCCAGCAATCCGCACTGAGCTCGCGTGGTAGAGTATGGCTATGGAGTATGGTATAGTTGAGGTGAGGCTTGTGCCCAGCAGTGGGACGTATATAGGCTGATGATGAAGCAAGCGATGTCCTCCTTCTCGCGGACCTTCCTATAAGTTGCGCCATATAAAAAGTAAGGTACTAATGGTCGCCTGCGCACTACGATATACGAGTCTATTTGGTGGTACGAAGTACAGGGCAGTAGCGGGCATTTCGATTGCCGCACGTTTGAGCCTATGCGAGCGATCGGGATTGTGACTGATCTCTTAAGTGAACTCCTATTATCTAGCGTTCTTTTTAAATAGCGCGACTTATAACAACGAACAACCCGGCTGAGTTCAGTTATTTCTTCGACACGTCGCGTCGAAGGCTGTGCTACGTCGCCCCTGAGAGATTTGTGAGAGCGCCCGACCCGAACAATAGGCCTGTGGTAAGCAAGTGATGTCCTCTTCTCGCGGATCTTCCTATAAGTTGCGCCATATAAAAAGTACGCTAATGGCCGCCTGCGCACTACGATATACGAGTCTAATTGATGGTACGAAGTAGGATAGTAGCGGGCATTTCGATTGCGGCACGTTTAAGCCTATGCGAGCCAGCGAGATTGCGACTGATCTCTTAAGCGAACTCTTATCATCTAGCGCTCTTTTTAAATGGCGCGACTTATACCAGACGACAACCCGGCAGACTTCAACTTCTTCTTCGATACGTCACGTCGGAGGCTGTGCTACGTCGCCCCTGAGAGATTTGGCGCCTGACCCTAAAAATAGGCCTGTGGTAAGGAAACTTCATATTTATTTGTAGAAGTCCTTCCTCATCTCAGCCTGTATACGTTTCACAGGTGGGCACAGGCCTCACCTCAACAATATGCGGTAGTACGAGCCATACTCCACCACTTGTAAATTGTTAGAGGGGTTTTTTGTACAGTAAATGATCAACTTTACTGTTAGATTTTACTAACCCGCCCAAGGGCCTCTGCTAGCTACCAAGCTCAGCGACTAATCTAATGATATTAACAGGGAACCAAGGTTTAGCGAGCCTTCCGAAGCACGAAGATGCTTGTAAATAGACGTTACTTATATGGTCAGAAATTCGGAATAGTCATCTATCCCAAATACGACCGCGCCTTAGGTTGCTCAACATTGGTATCGCTACCAAAGCGCTGCCACCCCTGCGTCACAAGCACCTTTCGGCTTCCGGCTTCCCGACAACCCGGCAGACTTCAACTTCTTCTTCAATACGTCACGTCGGAGGCTGTGCTACGTCGCATCTGAGAGATTTGTGGAGGTGCCCGACCTGAACAATGGGCCTGTGGTAAGGAAACTTTATAGTATATTCGCAGAAGTCAAGCCGACGTTTCTACCAGACGACAACCAGGCTGACTTCAGTTACTTTTTCTGCTGAGAGATTTAGGCACCTGACTTAAATTAAATTTGGTTTTAAAAGTTTATTTATTTTACAAAAAAATGGGTCTTGGGTGTTAGCTATTTATTTATTAAGCGACTGAAATGATTTTCTGCTGAAGCACATATTATATTGATGCTGAATCCCTATCTTGTAAGAATCGTATGTGATCTAAATCAAGATAGAACCTTACTCACGGACAGTAGATTCATCAAAGTTTTATTGTTTCAGAGTGACGACAAAACCGGTGGACTGCTGCTGAGCGAATCGCCCTGCAAAGTGGGCGAGCTCATACCAAGCATGGACATATTTTCGGCTGGGTAAGTAGATCTATTACAATACATCTACCACGCGACATACAATGGCTCGCGCTAACTTTAGGTCATATTTAGTGCACGTAACTTCCCGCAGGTTCCGCCTTTAACTTGGTAGACGCTTGGACCTCAATATGATCATCCATTGCTTTCCTGATTTATTTCGCAATTACTTGGTTACATCGGTGTGCGTGTGTGATAAGTGATACCAAGTCAACTGCTACGAAAACGCAACCTGTGCCCTGCAAAATCACTTGAAAAGTATATATATACACAGAGTACTGATAGAACGGAATTACCCAGACACTCTTTTCCACCACAGCCACTTTTGCTTGCACCAACCCAGCCTAAGAGCTGAGCCGAAATGAAAACCGATCCTGACTAGGAATGTGCTTGTGAAGAATCCCTTCAACCCTAACTACGCGTCCTTGCACATCACTGGTGGAAAAGCAGCCTAATGCTCCAAACTTGAAGCCAGACCCGTAACATAGAGTTCTTCATCAAATTTTCGCTTTGTATAACTATTTACTTCTTCTCCAGTTGCGCACTTCTAGAACTCTGGAACGACGGTACACCAGCCCTCGATCTACCAGGTCTACTCGCCTACCGGAACGGCGAAGACCGACCCTCAACTATGACGCTTCCTGAGGGCAGCGACCCGCAGCTGAAGGAACTGCTCCACTCCATGACTGAGAGGAACCCTAAGGATAGAAGAAGTGCTGAGCTGTATCTGGACGACGCTAGGGGGAAGTAAGTACGATTATACTGTAGATTAGCTTGGCAGAATGTAGAAAAAAAACTGCTAGAAACTAGGTCAATTATATTCTCACTAGAATACAGCACTAGCGATGGATTATTAGTGATGGAGTGAAATCAGGTAACATAATTGTGTAATAAATAAATATTTCACAACAATCACACCAATTCTCTAGTCCCAAATTAAGTTACGAGGCTTGTGTTATGGGTACTAGACAACGGATAAACATACTTAAATCCTTTTTTTTTGTAAATAAATACATATTATACATAGAAAACACCCAGACCAGTACAAACACACATGTTCATGCACTCTTATGCTTGTACTGTGCGGGGATCGAACCCGCGACCCTTGGTTATAGAAGTCTGACCTGTGGACCACTGCATCAAGCGGTCGTCAAACTAGGGGTTCCGAGTCTTTTTCAGCCCTGGTGCAATTTGTTTCAAGGTAAGTATTTCATCACGGCGCCTTACCCAAGCTAGCTGTTTATATAGTCGCATTAAGTCAAAAGAAATGTGAATGGACTCACGGCACCCCTATTGCTTCCTACCGCGCACCTGCGTTTGGGAACCATTTACGCGTGACGAATAAATACTAACTGTACTAGAAGAATCCTTTGCGCTTAGTTTTGCGTTAACAGAAACTGCCTCATGACTTTATATTTGACCTATTCCTTAACTTTAAAACTTCCATCTTCTGTAAATGAGCTCATAGTTAAGTCATATATAATATGGTTTCCTTTCCAGATTATTCCCAGAATACTTCTACTCGTTCCTCCAGTCGTACATGCTGATATTCTCAGCACAGCCCATTCTTCCTCCAGACGAGAAGATCCTCCGTATCCACCAGGATATACGGAATATTATAAAGATATTCACGCAGCCGTCAGACACGAAGAACTATCAGGACTTGGTTGATGAGACTACGGATACGCAGGGGGCGGAGAACATTGATGCGCTGATGAAGGATGGGTTCAAAGTTATGAAGGTAGGACTTAGTGACTTAGATAGACAACTAACAAAATCTACAAAGATACACTTATCACTAATACATCTAATCTAGAAATATTTATGTCAAAATAGACAAAGAAAAGAAAAATGGATTCAAGGAGTTCAACATTATTGGATACTGAGTGATCGAATGAATGAAGAATGAAGTTACGTTAAGCCGGGCGTTCACCTTCGTCGTTTAAGCAACGCCGCGAGAAAGACGATATGATATGACTTAACGAGCGATTGGTTTTACTGGCATATTCTTACGAGAATGACAATTTTATTGCAAGAGGGAGTGAAAATGAAATTTATTATAGAAAGGACAGTTCGCTCGACATGGTTATGTCAATCGATACTGACATAAAGCTTGCATGTCTGTCACCAGATGTTGCGAGCCATTTAGAGCTGCTTTAGACAATAAAAAATAATAGGGTAATTAAGGGGTAATTAGTAGGGACATGGTCTCATTCTATATCTTTAAGAGAGCATCGATCGCGACATAGTGTCGGTTGTCTGTACGAGGGCCACTATTTCGGCGATTGCTTGCGATACTAGTAGGCGACGGTCAGCGATAGTCGCAGACTCGCGTGATGACAGCCAAAACACTGTCGTTAGATTTTTGTGCAGCTGTTAGCGCTAGTATCTGCCCGTCTTCGAGAGTCGCGATGAATACGGCGACTATGGGCGGTACTCGCTATGCGTCGGCGACAGTCGTCTAATTTGAATACATGCCGTCGCCGATATACTGCTGCTCGTCTTTAAGCTCCCATTTTTATCGTCAGGGAAATGCTGTTACGCATACCCACCAACCGCGGAAGCAGCTGGGGGTTATGTGGCACTCCAGGCCTCAGAGAGAGAACCTGTCTACCTACTAAAAACCTAACGGTGCCCTCCGGTGCCATGCGAGTCGGGGACGTGGCAGGTTCACCGTAGACTGAGAGGCCACAGGCATTCACTGCAATTTCTTTAAGCTCCCTAACGCAAGTTTCTCATCTTCAGGCGAACGTAACCGACTTCGAAGAAGAAGAGGAAAAGGCACCAGAACGCAAAGACCTAGGTCCAGACAGCTCTGGCCTGATACTTATCACGTCATTGGTGACATCATGCGTGCGAGGGCTTCACCATTGTACGTCGAAGTTGCGAGCCCTTGAAGTTTTGCAACTGTTGTGTGAAAATACTACGGAGGAGGTTGTGCTGGACAGGATTCTGCCTTATATCGTGAGTAAATTATTGTACCAGTTTTTAAACCTTTAAGCGAGGTTAGGCTGACAATAAAACATGTCTTAGGACGATATTAGGGAGGATAATTGGCATGATGACAGCTATCTTAAATATTTTCATATTTTTGTTTTATTGTCATATGTACTGTGTAATACTGAAGTTATTGTAAAGTCCGTTTTTTTGCATTTGACAAAATATTGATTCTTAATCGTCGCATAAATATTCTCGGCACCACCGATAGTGATCTACCGTAAATCATAATAATACCAAAACAAATAACGATTTTAGCGGACCACCCGGCAGACGCCGTCCTGCCCGCTGTTTTCGCATATTTTCTCACCATTTAAACCTTCCCTGAACTTCTACGAAAATTTCGAGACTAAAATTAGTCAAATCGGTCTAGCAGTTTTCGAATTTTTAGCGAGACTAACGAACAGCAATTCATTTTTATTTACATATACATGAAGGTATAGCACTTTTAAAAATATTCATATTTTAGCACTTGAAAAAACCATTGACTTAATGGTTTTTCAATTTTTTGTAGCTAGCAATCTATATAGGTATTTTCTCCCTCAGATACACCTCTCTCACGACTCGGTGTCCCGAGTTCGCGCGGCCGCAGTTTGCACCGCCGCGCGCTGCGTCGCCCTAGTCAGGAATCTGCCTAAGGCGGATTGTAACGTGTTCCCGGAATACATACTACCCGAGTTGGCACCGCGAGCTACGGACCCGGCCGTGCCGGTGAGGATCGCGTACGCTAACAGTATCGGTGAGTGTGTTCTCAGTCAGCAATCTGCCTAAGGCGAATTGTTATGTGTTCCCGGAGTACATACTACCCGAGTTAGCACCGCGAGCTACAGACCCGGCCGTGCCTGTGAGGATCGCGTACGCTAACAGTATCGGTGAGTGTTCTCAATCAGCAATCTGCCTAAGGCGGATTGTAACGTGTTCCCGGATTACATACTACTCAAATTAGCACCGCGAGCTAGCATAAATTTCAAAAATTTAATATCACTTCCTTACCAAGACGCAATAAATACTTTTGTGTGTTTATTCACTTGAGCTCCTCGCGTCCTCTATACTGAGTTTGCTTGTTTTAATATTTCCTATTTGCTTGACCACAGCGAAACTAGCGGAGACTGCCGTTCGGTTCCTCGACCAAACACAAAACATGGTGGATAAGGAAGCGACTAACATCAACTACGAGACCGAACTATCGGCTTTACATGAAATGGTTAGTAAAATAATTGCAAAGTTGTCATATAATATCTATAATATGAAAATAAGTCTGGTTTTCCTTTCTGACGCTATAACTCCAGAACGCACGAACCGATTTCCACGGTTTTGAATTCTTTGGAAAGGTCTCGGGCTCCGTGAGGTTGAAAATTCAATTGAAAAGCAGGAAAACAGGGAATATATTTTTTCACATACAGCGCCATCTATGATACATATATTACTAAAGCACTTCCTAAAGTAAACACTGTGTGCTGTTCTGTGTACATTTACATGGTCCATTTTTAACTCCCAAAAAAAGGGTGTTATAAGTTTGACCCCTCTTTTTTAATTTGTTTTATATATCTGTTTCTGTATATATTGTGTGTGTGTGTCTACCACATATGTGCTGTTCTGTGTACATTTACATGGTCCCTTTTTAACTCCCCAAAAAATGGTGTTGTAAGTTTGACCCCTCTTTTTTAATTTGTTTGATATGTCTGTTTCTGTATATATTTTGTGTGTGTGTGTGTGTGTGTGTGTGTGTGTGTGTGTGTGTGTGTGTGTGTGTGTGTGTGTGTGTGTGTGTGTGTGTGTGTGTGTGTGTGTGTGTGTGTGTGTGTGTGTGTGTGTGTGTGTGTGTGTGTGTGTGTGTGTGTGTGTGTGTGTGTGTGTGTGTGTGTGTGTGTGTGTGTGTGTGTGTGTGTGTGTGTGTGTGTGTGTGTGTGTGTGTGTGTGTGTGTGTGTGTGTGTGTGTGTGTGTGTGTGTGTGTGTGTGTGTGTGTGTGTGTGTGTGTGTGTGTGTGTGTGTGTGTGTGTGTGTGTGTGTGTGTGTGTGTGTGTGTGTGTGTGTGTGTGTGTGTGTGTGTGTGTGTGTGTGTGTGTGTGTGTGTGTGTGTGTGTGTGTGTGTGTGTGTGTGTGTGTGTGTGTGTGTGTGTGTGTGTGTGTGTGTGTGTGTGTGTGTGTGTGTGTGTGTGTGTGTGTGTGTGTGTGTGTGTGTGTGTGTGTGTGTGTGTGTGTGTGTGTGTGTGTGTGTGTGTGTGTGTGTGTGTGTGTGTGTGTGTGTGTGTGTGTGTGTGTGTGTGTGTGTGTGTGTGTGTGTGTGTGTGTGTGTGTGTGTGTGTGTGTGTGTGTGTGTGTGTGTGTGTGTGTGTGTGTGTGTGTGTGTGTGTGTGTGTGTGTGTGTGTGTGTGTGTGTGTGTGTGTGTGTGTGTGTGTGTGTGTGTGTGTGTGTGTGTGTGTGTGTGTGTGTGTGTGTGTGTGTGTGTGTGTGTGTGTGTGTGTGTGTGTGTGTGTGTGTGTGTGTGTGTGTGTGTGTGTGTGTGTGTGTGTGTGTGTGTGTGTGTGTGTGTGTGTGTGTGTGTGTGTGTGTGTGTGTGTGTGTGTGTGTGTGTGTGTGTGTGTGTGTGTGTGTGTGTGTGTGTGTGTGTGTGTGTGTGTGTGTGTGTGTGTGTGTGTGTGTGTGTGTGTGTGTGTGTGTGTGTGTGTGTGTGTGTGTGTGTGTGTGTGTGTGTGTGTGTGTGTGTGTGTGTGTGTGTGTGTGTGTGTGTGTGTGTGTGTGTGTGTGTGTGTGTGTGTGTGTGTGTGTGTGTGTGTGTGTGTGTGTGTGTGTGTGTGTGTGTGTGTGTGTGTGTGTGTGTGTGTGTGTGTGTGTGTGTGTGTGTGTGTGTGTGTGTGTGTGTGTGTGTGTGTGTGTGTGTGTGTGTGTGTGTGTGTGTGTGTGTGTGTGTGTGTGTGTGTGTGTGTGTGTGTGTGTGTGTGTGTGTGTGTGTGTGTGTGTGTGTGTGTGTGTGTGTGTGTGTGTGTGTGTGTGTGTGTGTGTGTGTGTGTGTGTGTGTGTGTGTGTGTGTGTGTGTGTGTCTACCTGTGGCATCGTACCTTCCGAACGGATGGACTGTGTCCGAACGTCTGTGAAATTTCAGTGCATTTTAATTTATTGAAGAGATAATTTAATCACGTTGCTTCTTAGTTATGGCTGGTAAAAATTCGTCCAGCCGTTAAAGGACACCTGCTGTTTGCGTGGCTCATTCGCGGGTTTATTTTCAGGTTCGTTCAACAGTATCGTATCTGCTTACGGACTCCCAAGCGGTCGTCAAGCGCGCGCTCGTCGACAACGGGATCACTAAACTTTGCATATTCTTTGGCAAGCAGAAAGGTAAACAGTTTTGTCAAGTTTTATCGCTTATACGACCTACATGCTTCAGTTATTTCGTGATAACATATAATTGCGATCGATTGCGATTTCATATTGACACTTCCCGCGTCTTCCCTATTACTTCTAGGTGATGGCACTGGCTCAGTAGTCGGACGAATATAGACTGATGAGAAAGTTACTTTACTATAACTTAACTGTAGACAGCGCTGTGAGGTGAGCACGAACCACTATCGTAACGTATTCGTAGCGTTTACCTGTCGCTAACTTGTCAATTTGTATGGGAAAACTGACAGTTTCTGACGTTTGGACGACACGCATACGTTACGAAAATGTTCGTGCTCAACCCACTGGGCTGCAGCGGATTGTTTCGTGTACAGTATTAAGTTAAGTTTTAGTTTCGACGAGCGAACCCGGCAGACGTTGTCCTGCCCGCTGTGTTATTTATTATATTAAAACGACTGCATCTAATTCCGTTGAGTAGTTTCAAAGGTACATATTTACATCCTACTAATTTTATAGATGCAGAAGTTTCTGTGTATAGATGATTGTTACTCTTTCGCGATAAAAATACTGGACCGATTTGGAACATAGACTGATTATAACATGGAATATAACAGAGCGTACTTTTTATCCTGTACAACTTCCCGGTAATAAACAGTTCTATGCGAGTAAACCGCAAGTCACAGCTAGTTACAACTTCAGTAATTTGGTGTTTTAATATTTTTTTGCAGCAAACGACGTTATCCTATCGCACATGGTGACATTCCTGAACGACAAGGAAGAGGCTGCCTTACGAGGCTGTTTCTTCGACCGAGTGGTTGGAGTAGCGGCTTATGTGGGCCATCACGCCTCGCCCATACTACTGCCGCTACTACAACAGGTATGATTTAAGGCAGGCGTCCACAGGCCGGCATCGCACGTTATGGATTTTACGTTTGCCTTGTATGAAAACTCATACAACAGCATCTACTGATAAATCCGTTACGTGTTATGCGTTCGATGCGTACGATATCGACCTGTGGACGCTTGCCTTTTCGGACTGCTGGCGGCAAATGTTTTTGTGATGAGAACAACTACAACCGCATCAGCACAGATGGACGGATCGTCAGAGGAAAAGCATACTTGGCGCCAAGGGTACACCGCGAAAAAATGTCGCATTTCGTCCCAATTCGCCGACCCGTATCTCCACACTCGCCTGGACCCACAAGGAGTTTTGTCTGGAGGGGTGTAGGAAGACACAGTTTTAACCAGACAATGGTCAGATGTTCCTAACGGGGCAGATACTGATACAGAGTGCCTGTCTGGTTCCGAGGTCAACAAAAGATCCAAGCAATTGGCAGTATGGCTATCAACTCTAGGTACCCGCGTCGCTTGAGTCACTAACTGAGTGAGATCTAGCGCTAATGCGAAATTACGCGCCTCTCGCCCAGCATGGTCAGATTTCTCGAAGGGAAACAACCACTCCTTGTGGTGCGCATTAAAATCTCCGAGAAATACAAGCTCAGCTGTGGGGAACCTTTGCATCACTAAATCCGCCTTCTCAGTGAGGTATTCAAAAAGCCTGGTCGTCTCCTGGTCACCGCTGTGCGAACGGTAGACACCAACATAAAGGGTTTTACCCATGCCAGTGTCTACCAAAAGCCATGAGGTGGAGAAACTTGAGTCCTCGTAGCAACGGAGACGGCGACAACAAACGCTGTCGCGGACATACGCACAGACCCCGGCTAGGCTTTTGAACTAAGATGTTCAAGGGTGTAGTTCGGGTAGTTGAGGTATCCCACGTCTGCAGGTGCCGCAATTTGGGTCTCCGTTAAAAAGAATAGGTCCGGCTTTGCGGTCTCAAGGTGGTGATGGACCGGGTCTATATTTGAGTGCAATCCACAGATGTTGGTGTGGTGCACTTTAAACGGGAGGAAGTGCAGCCGTTGGTTCACCGTATTCTTTTTTCTTTTGCGCATGTTTTTAGTTGGGTGGTGGCAAAGATAATGGAAAAAGGGAAGATTGTCAATGTATAGGAAACCTGATTTAACTCCCCTTAATCTTCAAAAGATGGCGTTACCGGTCACTGAAGAAACGCCAAGTAACGAAAAATCTCTAAAACACACGAAATTACGCATAAACTTGTTACTTATCATTCAATGTTTTCATAAGATTAATATTCATGCACGTATTTATTACTTTTCGCACAAAACAAGCTATATTTAAATAATGTATTTAAATTTCAATATTTTCACCTTAAACCTATTGCTTAAAACTAAAGCATGCCAAATAGCGAGCGTTTTTCACTTGCTAGAACCGCTAGATGGCGCAGACTCACATTACAATCATGTTATTTTACCTTCAAACTCAGTTTTAGTTTAAGATAACCGAATCTCTAGAAAATAATAAATAAACACGTAAAAAGAAAAAAAAAACCTCCTTCGGCAGTTGGGTAACAGAAAGCATTTTTTAACATAGATTAGCGGGATTCGAAGTTAGAATCTGTGGCCATACATACTCCCTAAACGTTCGTATTTCCGAATCGAGCCAGCGCGTTTGCTCGCACGGAGACGCTTGTAAGAGTGACAGGGACATCAGCAGGCTACATCCGAAACTACGGAAAACGACTTAAGTGATGTAGGTGAGTAGGTCTCGTCACCGCGCCGTGTCGCATTCGTTGCGCCACCCTCACACTATCAAAATACCTACACACAGATGTATAATCATCACATCAATCACAAACCGGCAAACAAAGCAGCCTTATTATATTACGAATATAACTACAGATAGCTGCTAGGTACCTATATTACCAAGTTCAAATGAAGTAAAATAAATTTTAAAAATATTTAAGTAGGCAGCTATTTTTTATCAAAAGATTCACCATATTCATAGAAAAGCGAAAATAAACTTCTTCCTGCTACTTATTACAACCAATACAACTACCTATTTGGTCACTCTCATTTTGACCTTTTTACGTTAAAGATAAGAACTATTATGTGATACCTACATAAAAAAATATCGAAGTGTTTGTTAATCTGAATGTGGTTTAGTAGACGGTACACCTTCTAGCTAGACTAGGTAGCTAACACTTCTGTCCTTCTCGCACACTAGCACGCGCTGACTACAGGCTGATAAGCCTATTGTCAGCGCGCTTCGGAATAGAAAGCTAGGTATTAACAAAGATAATAGAAAGATAATGAAAATCCATTATCTTTGCTATAATAAAATAAAGAAAATTAAACGCCTCTGTGGTGTACAAGACCACGGAGACTACAAGCCTATGGCTTGCTCGTTGTTTTTTTAATTTCCTTTGTAAGAACCATCCTCGTACTTCGTAGTTAAAAGAATGTCATAAAAAAAGAATTGGCCAAATTGGTCTAGGCGTCCTCGAATTATGCTCTTAAGCTCTTACCAACAGCAAAGTACATTGGTTATTATAGGTACGAAAAAAAAGTATATAGTATCAAAATAAAGTACCTAAGATTTATATTTCTTTATTATTTATTATATTTAAAAACATATTCAACAAATAATTAATTATACTTCCAAAGTATAATTATATTGATCCTAACGACTAAACTTTTCGATATCACAAAGAAAGAAAGTATTTTCGTGTACTTTATTGTTATCATAAAGTAAAGAGTACAATTTGCCAAATAACGTAGGTACAATACTTTATTATAAAGTACGGGTGGCAACTCTAATTGTGGCGTACCATCACATTTATTTAATAATATTCATTAGGTTTACCTAGGTACTTGAAATATTTTGCATTGTATAAAAAAACCTAAAATCATAATATTTTTGTTAAAATTAATTTAAATACCTAGACCGTAATCGTTAGGACCGTAGTTGTAAGTCTAAACATTCACTAAATACCTAAATTACTATTTATAATTTTCCCTAACCTTTTAAAAAGATGAATATTAATTATTATTTAACATAAGTCATAACTTTTGAGTCGACAAACAAACAATCTTGATTTCATATTAAAGATTTCGACACCGGGCTTGTCGCTCCGCGCGTTAGGCCGTGCGTTAGCATGTATCTGACCGGCCGGACTACGGCTGAGCGCCGGCGCGGCCGCGGCGCGGCGACTTCTGCCACGGTAATATTATCTATAATATTACCGTGCTTCTGCCGAGGAGTTCCAAGCGCCCGCGAACTGTGGAATGTGCGCGCGTGCGACAGTTAGACCTATGCCTTATAGATTTAGGTTCTTGAAAACAGCTGATCGCGCACGGCTAATATTATAGCGGAATTCGTTAATGTTTTGTTTTCTTCGTATGCCATCCCGTTTGTCCTACTCCTTCATTTTTAGTTGTGTGTGTTGTAAGACTTCCCGTTACGTTTGTGAAATTATCAACTGTAACATAAATATCGTGTTTCGTGATTTAATCAATTCCGTGTGGTCACACACATACATTCCACAAAATAACACTTTATTTAGTTCAAAAAAAAATTCAAGTAAACCTGTTGTCAAACAAAAATTAACCATACAATTTTTGCTACCATTTTAACCACTTTAGATAAGGGTTATTTAATTTTTAGAATTCCTAAATAACGTCATTCTTTATCACTCAGTGATAGGAATAGGTAGTGCTTTTTGCCTCAACTTCGAAGGCGGAACAAAAAAACGGAGACTTCTTTCGGACATTTTTTTTCCGGGACATTGATATATTAAATTGCTACCCGAAATTTTGGGATAGCCATTAAATGCATTAAGTAATTATGTCAATCGAAATAAGTAATTAGTGACATGACACAGACATTACAATAATAACCAAATAATAATAAAATACGTTAGAAAGTGTTAAATTTACACAAATAAAGGCGTGATTTATATTTATTTCGCCGTTTACGTGCGTTTTGGCGTAGTACCCGACACAATTTATATGATGAACCTTTAGGTGTTATATTTGTATTACCTACCTTAATTTTTTTAATAGTCAAAAAATAAAGATATATTGGCATTATTTTTAACATGCAATTTGAAAAAATAATAGTAGAATAGAATATAATAATTTATTTGCTTTAGAATAGGGTACACTGAAGTTATTACAAATTTTCAAAAGTAGAAATAACTAAAAAAACACACTTTTATTGCTAATTAAAAAGAGAAAATAATTTCCGAGTACACGGAATTTATATTACAGTAGAGTAAAAAGCGTGGGGTGCACTTTATAACGTAAAAGTGTAAAAGTACTAGTTACAGAAATAAATGGATTTTATTGGATTTTTTATTAACGTTTTGATACTTTTCTTTTATACGTGCCAATAATAGGTTGATTTTCACATACTACTATACCAAAGACCTCACGCTTTTTTTTTAACTTAGACTAAGTTGAATTTTCGCTTATCGAAAATGAATGCTAGGAGAATAGTGTTTGAAATAGTGTTGACCTTTTATTCATTTTTGAATAATTTGATTAAGCTAAGAAAATAAGCTAAATCCATAAGCATAAAAATAAAATAAAAAAATGTAATTTTTTTGCAAATTTGTTCCTCTGCGTAGATAGTTGTACAGGAACGGTTCAATCTGTCCTGGACATCTTTAATCTAAGCTTCACTATCGCTTGCATGTTTTTTTGTTGATTATTTTTTGGATTTACATAAAAAATAGAAAAAAAGAAAAACGGAAAAAATCACACATCCTGTGTGTTTGGTTTACCAAAATAGGTTATTTAACACAACAGAAATCCAACGGTATATCAATGGATACCATGCTTTAAAAAAACTTATCTTTATAAGCAATTAAAGTTATGAATTTCTCCATACAAAAAGCAATTACATTAATTAAATTAAAACTTAATTTTTTAAAACAAAAAGTCATGTTAGGGGTAGCATTGCCTTGCTTATAAAGGCTCAAAACACTTTCTACCGTTTCTGTAGCACTAATGACACCATGGAACAATATTTTTTTTCAGTTTTCCACGCTTGCGGTCGTAGCCCAAACCTGGCTAATTAAAATTTTATAAAACAATTAATATGCATGTTTTTAAACAATTTACCCCAAGCTTTCATTTAAGACAAAGTTGAATTTTAAACTCTTACCCAGTCCAAAGATATTCAAGTGCAAAGTAAAAACAGCAATTTCCTAATTGACATTGAAAACCTCTTTTAATTGTATTCTCAGCAATTATTTTGTCACTATGAAATGTCATTTAAAAATTATTGAAAAAATAAATTAAGGCAATCTCTTTTAGTTTAAAAAAAATAATAAATCCTCTATTATAATCCAAAATACTTACATACGTATTATGTTCAAATAGATCAACTAGCTATTAACTAAAAAATATTCCAAAAAGAAAATAGAATATTTAATTTTGATTGTTGTAACGAATGTTATGTTTTGTCTTATAAAAATTAAGGTAAGATTATTATTCCAATTAAAATAATCACTTTATGCATTCAATAGCTGTCCCAAATTTTCGGGTAGCAATTAAAAATATTATTGTCCCGGACAAAAGTTGTCGTAAAGAAGTCTCCATTTTTTTCGTTCCGTGTTTGAAGTTTAGGCAAATAAGCATACCCTATTCCTATCACAGTTCATTATTTTTCAACAAAGGAGCTAAATAACATTTTTATTAAATGATACTTAACCTATTCATTCAACTCAAACTGCAACACCGACCGACACCAATTATTGACGCATCCGTGATTGTAAGCCTTTGTCATAGTCACGTCATAGTTCCGAACTAAGCTACCTCTTTCATACATGCCAGCTTCACTGTGCGAGAGAGCAGGACGAAGAGACTTTAAAGTTTGGACAGAGTACATAAGGGTTTTGTCTGTCCGCGGATGCACCGCGATCGTGTTGGTGGTTCAAAATATTCGATTCTTTTCAATCTTGAATAAATTGGTATATTTGTGATGGATGATTTTACGCACGGCCGCACGTCAAGTTTATCACTGCGGTATCTATGCTTACATGTAATAAGGGTGACTTTGCAATGAAAATGAGTAGCTAGATATGGAGCAGTGTGTACGCATCGCAGTGCATTCGCGATCGTGTTGCCGGTTCACAACATTCGATTCTATTCAATGTTGAATAAATTCGTATATTTGTATGAGTGATGGATGTTGTGCGCACGGCCGCACGTCAAGTTAATCACTGCGGTATCTTATACTTACGTAAAAAGGGTGATTTTGCAATGAAAATGAGTAGCTAGATGTGGAACCGTGTGTACGCACGGTCATGCATCAAGTTAATCACTGCGGTATCTCATGCCTACGTAATAATGGGGATTTTGCAAATAAAACGAGTATCTTGATTTGGAGCCGTGTGTACAACATACCCAGACTTCACTGCGATCGTTGTCGTAACCGCGTGATTTTGTTGCTAATTTCCGCCGGTCGTGTATGGTAATATTTTGATGTGTTGATTTGGACTTTGAACCTCGAGAAGCTTTAAGATCAGCAAACATTAGCTTGTCTGGAGACAAACGAAAACGACATAATATGCATGCTCAGAGCTTTCTATAAACTTCTTAGGGTGGCTTGAGCAACATTTGGTCTAAACAAAATATAGTTAAATGCGTTTATCTTGCTAAATATGTTTAGCCTGAATAATAATCATCATTCTTAACAAGCGAATTTGTAAAAAAAAAAGGTAAAACTTGACAACAAGGTAAAAAAAAACTTATCAAAAACCCTAAATTTAAGTATCAACTTGATTCCTAGTTCCCACGTCTCGACCATTAGACCAGCACACGCTTAAAAAAGGGATTCGAATTTGTAGCTTTCTAGTAAGTAGTTCTAGTAGCATATCTTTATAGCTGTTATAGTAGTTACTTTGTCGTTCGAGTTGAACGCCATCTCGTGAGACGTAGCCGCGTAACAGAGAAAATTTTATGCAGATGAGTCAACAACAGTGACATAGATGGCAGTAAGTTTCAGCACATTATTAAAGCAGAGTAATGCCAGCTATATGTCATAAGTCGGTATTGCAAGTACCGGTGAACGTTGTAAGTTTTCGCCAAGGTAAGCAATTTGTTCTACATTGACAATCTTCCCTTTTTCCATTATCTTTGGTGGTGGTTAAAAAAGTGTCGAGATGTCAACTCCAGAACCATGCCTAGCTTCATCGGATTACGCTGGCCAATGGGAGACTCAAATGGAGACTGCGGGGACGCCCGAACCCCCCCGAAATCGCCACCGGGTCCTCCCTTCTAGCCGCCAACTAGCTCGGTGGAGCAATTCCGGGATTTTTCGCAAGTTGGCGGGGCAGCCTTTGGTACGTGGCTGGCGCGCAACTTGGGCCCCCTACTGACTGCGGTCGGCCAACGGCAAGACCGTGCTTCGGATCCCGCTACCCTCCAGTTTGAGTCACCCGTCACAGCATCTCCTAGAAGCTACAATCCGGTATAGGTCGACACAACTGACACCCAATCAACCACCAAAGGCACTGGCTCTCGCACACTCACGACGGAACGCAGCAAGTTGCTTGGCGCCGGACTCTAGTACGAGGGTGGTCGCAAGCCAGGCGGCCCCTTTCGAGGCCTACCACTCTGCGGGGGAACGTCTGCCGCCACCACTAGTTTAGAACTTAGCGATGACGTTGCCCGGGGTGGACCGCTCGGAGGTGTTCCCACCCACCCCAAAACATGTCAACAACCCACTCCTGTCACATGAATCATCTTCACAGAACCAGAAAATCGTTTGAATCGCTAGTTTTGACAGTTCTAGTGTGGAAAATATGTCAAAATCTGAAAATTCAATTACGATTTTGTAACGATTGAATAGCAGAATCGGCCTCAAGAAGTCTGAAGGCCTATTCCGAAAAACGAAATCCATCAAAACACTGACGTGTACACTTGTACAAGTGAAAACAGCTCATCAAGTTACGATTTTTTAATGCAAAATCGCTCTTATTACGTAAATAAATCAATAAATATACAACAACACACACATTGATCTGACTCCGTGGTAAGTAGCTAAAGCACTTGTGTTACAGATATCCGAATCAACAGTGGTGTTACAAATAAACTTAAATAAACACATATTACACCCAGACCAGTACAAACAGACATGTTCATACGCACAAATGTTTATACAATGCGGGGATCGAACCCGCGACCTCTTGGTTAATAGTCAACTTCTTGACTATTACACCTAAGTGGTCGTCAAATAATAATATCATGTTCATATCATGCGCGTAAGATGCCACAATTTTAACAGATTCATTCGAAGTTTTGACGGATTCCGATTTTCTAAATCTATCTAATATTTTCTAATCCTGGACTCTCATATCAACTGCTGGACATAGGCCTCCCCCGAGGAGCGCCACAGCGCACGATCTCCCGCCCTTTGCATCCACTCACTACCAGCTGCCTTCTTCAGGTCTGTCCATCTAGCCGGGGGGCGTCCCACACTACGTTTACCTAAGCATGGTCTCCATTCGAGAACCTTCGTGCTCCACCTCTCGTTGTTTCTGCGACAGACATGGCCAGCCCACTGCCACTTTAGCTTGCAACATTTTTGGACAACATCATCCTGGACTCTAGCTAGGGATTAACCGTTCGGATCTTTTGCAAACGGCCACATACTAACTTTACCAGTTTTTCCACTGTCTTTTTGTTTCAGGGGTTAACTGACCAGTCAGAATGGATAATAGCTAAGGCGTTAAGAGCTACTAGCAGCTTGGCAGAATTGGGGTTACTGCCAAAGCAAGCGCTGTGCGATTTAGTGGCTGAAAGCGCCGTCTATTTGGCCCATCCTAATTTGTGGGTAAGTTAGTTGATTGAATACCTACAGCTCCACAAAAAAGCAATAACACAGATAGCAATAGAGATAGCATAATGGCTGATTTGTACGAGAACCAGTGTAACCAAACTCACACATGTACGTTAAGTTACAACTCAAGTCAATCGTAGCGGTTACATATGAGCTTATACAGGGTGTCCCAAAAAGAGCGTTTGGACTTAAGAAGATGATAGACTTTTTTAGTTAAAATCACCAACTTTGAGCCTACCTCTTGTGGTTGTGTGTACAAATGAGCAGACATTTTGCTTACTCTTCTTGAGAAAAAAAGATTATTTAATTTAAAAATTAATGTTACGCTTTTTTTGGGATATCCTGTATAAACCCAGTAATTCAAACTTAACTTTATTGATGTAAGTTAAAAATCTAAACGAGGATTTTTTTTCCAAATTTGTTCCTCCCGGTTGCCGTCACGAACTTTCAGTATTTCTATACTTTGCAATCACGTTCCAATAGCATACACGCTCATCAAGTGCGTCTACGAGAGCGCAGTTAGTTGTACTCAGGCCCCGCCCTCTTACGCCTTCTATTCTTACGCAGTCAGTAGTTTCTTTGTTCTGTGGACAGCACTCAGCAGCCTTGTACCCGATTCTGCTCATATGAATCGTAGCCGGATCGAAATTCGTGGTATTTGACACCGGAATTGGACTACTTTTTTAATGTGCAAAAGTGATCCTGATTGTTTTAGCCTCTTGCCTAATTTTAAGGCGTTTTGTGCGCCCTCAGTCCTCAACCTTAACTAACTTCACCGATGTGAAATTAAAACACACTTCAAGAAAAAACTGCCACAGGCGGAACTCGAACACGCACCTCTCGCAAACCGGGCGATTGCGGGTTTGAGTCCCGCCTGTGGTAGTACGTTTCTTCTTTAAGTGTGCTTTAATTTTACATTGTAAAAAAAAGCATTGTTAATGCTAAAAATGTTGAAACTTAATTACCTCAACGACTTAAGTTGTTTTTAAATGTTTTTCTTATTTATTTATATTTCTATTGTACAGATAAGACACGAAGTTTGCGGTCTAGTGTCGTGTGTAGCGAGCCTGCTCAACCCAATAGATGTCAACTGCAAAATGCTGCCACTCATTTGGCCCCACCTCAAGCACAAACTTATACAGGTTTGTATATTTAAATGTAGACGTACAAACGTATATAAAGTAAGGACAAATACAAATGTTTCTTCAAAATTTACTCTAGGATCCTGTGGCGACCTCTACCGTTCGCCATCACAAGCGCATGCCTGACGGTGGCAAGCACGAAAGCGAGAGCTGATACAGCTCCATAGGCTAGATGGCGCTGTAAGCCTAGTACCGCACATGAACCGCGGCATATAAGATTTAGATCCAGAATAATATAAATGGACACATCAAGATGCTGTCTATCAGACCTTGGTCTCCGACCATAGCACTCTGTCGGTAGAAAGAGCTTCCCTTTAGCTTCCTTAATCTACATCAGTTGGGCCAAAATCCCAAGAAGACTTGCATCATTCTGATTTGCACATGATCATTTGCACTGCTCAAAGTTAATAATAATAATAACTTTTATTTCAGGCAACGAATTTTAACAAAATTATGGCCCATATCATAAATACCTTAAAGTCTAACACACATATTCTTATAAAACATAAATATAACTTATAAAAATAAAACAAAACAATACACTATTTATTCGGCGTAGTGTTACGCAACTTGGTGTCTGGTATCCGTCCACGAAATCGACGATACACAACACCCTTCGGCCAAAATTCTTCCTTCGTGAAGGTCGACAGCTGTTCGGTGGGAACCTTTACCACATACGAATTGAAATTCGTATTATGACGAGACTCCAACCGTTCGACCCTCAGGATGTATTTGGTTAAAATAACGTTCGCAGAAATATATACTTCAGCCAGTACTCGTAACGCTGCCATCTGGCAAAGATGGAACGCCGCTGAGGTTTTAGTGGGTATACCCCGTTATTCTCATGAAGGGCTTCTTAGGGCGCCGGGGGCCCCACACACCACCCTGCTCCCGGCAGTAGTGGCGGTGCGTAAGGTATTTCCTACCGCGTCAACAAAAAAGGGGTTAAGTTAAAATAACGTTACGCCAGTTTTTGCTTCTTCGACGCGGATGAAGACAAAATAATTAATGATTCTGCAAGTTGACCTCAAAGACTGTGTACCTACTGTAAAATTTCTAAAAAACTCAGAATGTGATCCAGTAAATTCACTACGAAAAACTGGCTGAATTCTGGGCTGCCACGATATAATTTCTCGTGTTCCATCGACACGCTAAGAAAAAAAGAAGAAGACTACGAAAAACGAAATCCCTCAAAACGATACTAATTCTTTCTACACATGACAGCACGTCAAAGTCAACATTGTGGCATCTAATGCGCATGTAAAAACGATGATTTTGCAATAAATAATCGTAGCTTGATGTGTAAGAACGAACGAAAGAGCAAGTGTCTTTGAGACGGATTTCGTTTTTCGTAGTAGACCCCCCGGTCCAAATCTAAAATTGTTGATAAGGCTGTGAACGTATCTTTGCCAACTGTTTCGTATACGCTTTAACGATTATAAACTAAAATGATATGTCCTGTCAGGTTGAAAGAGCAGAACTATTGCTGGAAAACTTATCTGATCCGATACCACGGAAGGTTCTGGATGCGGTGTTGCGTCACGGTGACGTCGACAGACTGGTCCAGACCTTGAGGGAACGGAGGAATACTCGGTTAAAGGTAAGATCCCAAACTGTCTTATTACAAAAATATGTCTTAAAACGCGCTTAAACCAAAACTAACCGATCCAGCATTTTTACGGTCTTAAGGTTAGTTCCAGGCCTAAAATTCCTCCCCTTCCCTGCTACACTGGCCGCTAACCTCTTGAGTACCTCGTCCCCGCCTCGTTGGTGTAGTGGTAAAGTTTCTGCCTTACATCCGAGAGGACCTGGGTTCGAATCCCAGGCCGAGCCAAAATTGTTTCTGAGGATTCCCAAACGGATTGCCGATGCGAGTATAAGAAATCGGATTGCAGAAGACACTTTCCCTTGGATTTTGTCATTCCGTATGACGTCACCGGTACGCATTCGCATGTCGGCATTGCCGATGTGCGATCTGTACGGTGCGGATCAGTGGACGCTGTTGTATGAGTTTTTATACAAGTCAAACTGAAATTCGTTACGTGCGATGCGTCCGATGCGCACGATGCCGGCCTGTAGATGCTTTCCTTAAGGATAAGAAAAGAAGAACTTGTCAACTGATCTTGTGAACATTTATATGAATCCATACAACATATTATTACATTTTTAATAGGTTTCAAATGTTGCTATAAGTAAATAAAGAGACTCATTCGCACCCACTTTCTTATTTTATCGCAATCAAAGATCTTTCTTAAACAGTTCGTCATATTTATTTAGTGTATATTAGCATATATTATATGTATTATAAATAATAAGTGTTCTTATAAATTTATTATATATTTTATATTTAATCTCATGTGTCATATGGTATTTTTATTATTGTTTGTTTTCTCTTTTATTTATTTTTTCGCACCCCCAACTAATCATTTCTGCTTAGCCCAAAGGTATGACTAGACTAGGTAGAGAATGCCCAACGTCTTTAAGTCTACCTTTTGTACATAGTTTTGTTGTGTTATTCCCTCATGATTAATTTCCAGGTGAAACAAGGAACAATGCCGCAATACTCTGAAATGGGACAGCAACTAAGGAATTTGTTTAGAAGATTGGCATCAGACGGTAAATATAACAATAATAATTACAAAACGTAAAATTCACTAACAAGAGTTACCGAAAAGTGATATAAATTTAGCATATTAAAACAAACTTTATGACTCTGATTCACAGGTATGACTGAGCATGTAGAAAACCAGCTGCTAGCAATGAGTGCGCATCTTATAAAAATACAAGGTTCATCTACTCAAGTAAGTTAACTCCGTATCATATCACTTAAATTATATAGTGCTCTTAATAGACTTGTTTCTTATATAAAATAAATATTCAAAAACTGATTTTCTATAAAATAATTCATAATTTCAGATCCCCTTTCATTCATATTTTTCTGCAGTTCATAAAATTTGATTTTTAATTGAAATTCAATCGATAAATAGTCACTCAGTCGGCACGCGATGATGTCAAAGTGTGTTATTCCCATACAAACTCTATGGAGAAAAGCGTTTTTAACAGTTGATAAAAAGTACGTCAACGATTGGTGGTGTCAACTACCCTATTATTATATCCGTCTTTTTGATGAGATAACAACACATACTCAAGTTTTTTTTCCGTCTCGCGAGTGTTGGTGGATACACGTGTTTTTGATTTTTTGTTAAAATTAGTGTTTCTCGCGGCATTGTTTATATTTTTGCAATATACCTAAGCAGTCTTATCATATCCAGAAAGGTGGTGGCTAATTTTTTCTCCTAATGGATCATAATATTCCTCCCGTTCCTCCCGATCCTCCTGATCGGGCCACATCCCAATTAGACCTTAGCATGGACGTATCACAGGTTGTGAACCCCCAGACGACGACGAAGCGTCGTCTCGATCCGTAAGATTCCGAAGAACCAGCGAAGAGGGCCGTCAAGGACCTTACTTCCTCCCCCAACCCGGCCATGTTTATACACCCATCCCTGGTCATCGCACCAAAATCGTATTCGAATCTCGACAAAGGCCCGTTTATTGTGCACGTTTCACGCATAGATTCCGATCCATCTGCCCCAACATTTATCCAACCTATAAGGTTTGGTAGGTTCTTGGTTACAAACAAAATTCAAAACGTTGTCTTGGATGGTGTCAAAAAGATTGGTAAAAATAGGATATCGGTTGATTTTAAATCTTTTGATGCGGCTAACAACTTTATCAACAACGAGCTACTCCCGCTTCACAAGTATGAGGCCTCAATTCCGACTTACAATGTGACACGTATCGGTCTCATTAAAGGTATCCCGACTGACTGGTCTATGCAAGAACTGTCAGAATCATTGTCAGTCCCAGAAGGCTGCGCTATCAACGCTCTCCAGATTGAGTGTGTTGAACCTCCCCTTTTTTTGCGCAGACAGTACCTAACTGATCGTTTTTATATTAAAACTTCACAAAATTCTTCACACCCCTTATTACAAAAATTAGAACCCCTCTCTAACTTGATCCCCCCACGTGACTCAACTCTTAAAACTCCATGTATCCTCCTTAGCTATCAAAAGTTTAATCGTCTTCCCTTTTCTATCGAAAAATTTCCCATTAATTCTCTTTATTCTAACAGCTTTGAATCATTAAATTTCGTCCCTCCAGTTCTCCTTAATTTGGGTATCCATAAAGATTCTTGCTCAGCTCAATAACAGTTTTCTGAAATAATTTCCGAGCATTGGCAAGGCTGGCCCACAGTGTTCACCGATGCCTCTAAATTATCCGACGGAGGTTATGTGGGCGCTGCAATATGGATTCCTGCTTTTAAAATTACATTAAGCTTTAAATGCCCGCCTGTAACATCCATCTTTACTGGTGAAGCTATTGCCATCTTAGAATCCATTCTTTATGTTAGATCTCATTCTCTAAATAATACTCTTATCTTCACTGATTCTCTAAGCTGCCTTCAAACTATTTTAGCTAACCCCTTTAGGTCCAAAACCAAATTCCCCCTTATACTTAATATCCGTGAAGCCCTTCTCGACTGCAAGAAAAAAGGTTTAAACGTCGTTCTAGCTTGGATCCCTAATCACAGAGGCATACCCGGCAATGAAACGGTAGATTCATGCGCCAAGAATGCTATCATGATAGGCTCTTCTGAATATAGCAAGCTCTTCTCACATGATGTCTTGACTCTACCTCGCGCTCATTTGTACCAATCTTGGAACACCCACTGGGAAAATACAAAGCCTTCAGCCGGTAGATATTTTGCGGATATTCAAAGCAAACAATACCTACTCAACCATGGTTTTTTAAATATCCACATCTTCCTAAAAAGACTGTTTCTATTATTTGTAGATTACGATTAGGCCATTCCTCCACTCCAGTGCACTTAGCAAAACTGCGGATAAAGGATAGTTCCTTGTGTGAATGTGGCCTCGATGAAGGATCAGCTAACCATCTTCTGTTTAATGGTCCTTCGGTTGGTTCTTCTTTATTTGACTTCCTCCCTAAAAACTTTCCCCGTCCTGCTTCTATTAAATTCATTCTTTACTCTATGAATTCCCACCTTTCAAAATCACTGTCAAAATTTATACATGTTAGTAAAATTAATTTATAGTCGTCTCAAGCTCTCAGATAATTGTATTTCTACAGTTCCTCCTACTTACCTTTTCTCTGTGTTGCTGTTGTAGATTCCTTTAATTTATGTTTGTTTCTGATATACTATTATTAATATCCTTTGTTCGTACGATGTTGTCCTAATGTGTTTTTTTTAAGTTGATAAATCTGCTTAGCTTCTAATTATTCTGCTTACGTTCTTTCCTGTGTAAGGCCGCCTTTACACCTGTGAGTTACTTTCGTAATATTTATGTAACTTACTTACGGTTGCATTTACACTTAAAATAAACTTACAGTAAATAATTTTTACGTAAATTTTGTAAGTTGTAACTTGCATAAATTATTACACGCCCATTTACATATATGCTTACTGAATCAGTAATAAAAATGCCTTCTCATAGTCGCCACGTTCAAGCAGCTGCTGCATATATAATTTTATGCAATAAAAGGCGAAAGCAAAAGAATGCTCAAAGAAAATGCTGGGTAAAACCTTGGCTAGAAAAAAGAATGGCACGAGGTGCGTTTCAAAATCTTTTGAAGGAGTTGAGAATGAATTTCCTTGATACTCCTTACTATACTAGACAGGGCATTAAAATACCGCCAATTTGACACGTAAATTTCATTAGTACCGCTGCCACTCTTCTTTTTCTTTAATTTTGCCACTTCTTGGTTAAATTGTCCTTTCAAATTATGCAACTTTCTAGCAATTTCCTCTGGAGTGGTACTAAATATTTCACTAAGTTCAACATTCAACAAATTTGTTTTTACGCGGTTTTTGTATTCCTTATTTCTGTAGTCCCACAGTATGGGACGTGCTTCAAAAGCGGTAATTAAAGTTTCTACCTCGTCTGGTGACCAAGATTTGTTTTGTTTTTGTTTAGAGGACATTGTTTTGGTGTAATTTCTCAACTTATCAATTTAGTTCAATAAGCTGTGAGTTGCTTCCGTAAACAAACTCGAACGCGTTTAGACTTGTAATTTTCCAATTTACGAAAGTAGTAAAAAATTACTGTAAAGTCACTTACAACTAGTGTTTACACTTGAAAATTTATCGTAAGTCGCTTACGTAAGTGACTTACGTAAGTAAAACTTACAGGTGTAAAGGCGGCTGTTCCGGCGCACAACGCCTTCACAGTTATCCATAGCAAATCTACACTGTCTCAGGATTGCGGCTATGTTGCTTTAAGAACTATAGAATGCTTGCATTGTCTCATTCACTTCCATTCCGACTCGTACATTCGCCATGTAAAGATCTTTTTTTTATTACATATACAAATTCAATTTTGGGCGTTTTTATTTAATGGCTCCAAGCTGTATACCTAAATATACATGATGGTGGCCCATGAGGGGAACTAAAGAAGAAATAATTGCAAATTACGAAAATCACCGGCCAGCGAGACCAATGGTGCAGCGAAAGTGCCATATCACGCAGCGGTTCTACGAACAGATAAGTGTCCTTCCTTAACCATCCCGTCTAAATCTATTCCAAAATTTCATCTAATGAGAATTTGCAGCCATTTGTGAGTGAATAATAGTGGAATTTCTTCAATTTCGTGAATTTTCTAGTGCGATCCAGTGTACGTGGATGCGTCACACCTACCCCCAACATAAAATAAAAATAATTAACTCTCAATTTCTTTCCGTATTTCAACAAATATCTTTTGAAAACATTAGCTTTGTAGTTAAAGGTCATCATTCAATATATTTTTTAACATTTTAAGAACCCAACTTAGATTTTTTTTGAAATAACATCCTCTTCAAGGGTGACCTTGACCGATCTGTATGGAACGGGAATTAGAGTAGTCTGCTGAAAGTTTCAGGGTGCAATTAAGGCTGCGCTGCGCAACTACAATAACTGCGTAGATAATCAGCGGTCTTCCCATACCTTCACAAGCGGGAGACAGCGATACCGGTTCCTGGACGTCGCGTCACCGAAACGAGGAGCGTGAGCGTTTTATCATTTTTTCTAGTTTGCTTTATTTGTTTGCCCAATTTATTAGTAATTTAAACATGTCCAACGCAGAAGATGATGTCGATTTAAGCAAATTATTAACAAGGCGGTCATCTGCTAAGGGACAAATAACTAAATTTAAAAATTATCTAAACAGTATTTCGACTAGTAAAGAGTTATCTAGCATTCAATTAACAGAACTTAAACTTAAACTTGCGAAATTCGAAGCATTATCGGTTAAGGTGGATGACTTGCAAAATGACATAGAGGTGTTGAATTCAGATAACATTGCAAATGAAATTGATGAACGCGACATCATTGAACGCGATATCATCAGCAACATTGCTATAGCTAAAACTTTATTAGACAACTTTACAAAAAAACTAGAATGTGAAAATAGACGTACTTCAATGTATGATGCATCTTTTTGTACAGATATGCAGGATTATGGTATTAAACTGCCTCAAATCCAAATATCCAAATTTGACGGCGCATATTTCCGTTGGCTTGAGTTCCGGGACACTTTTGAAAATTTAATTCATAATAATTTACGTATTTCACCAATCCATAAGTTTCATTATTTAATTTCCTACCTGGAAGGCGATGCCGCCAGAGTTATATCCAATCTCGAAGTGTCATCTGTCAATTACGATGAAGCTTGGAAATTGTTGTGCAATCGGTATAATAATAAACGCATTTTAATCAATCACCATCTAAATGCGCTTTTTAACTTGAAATCAGTTCCGCGTGAGTCTGAACGGTCCCTAAGATTCATAGTCGACCATGTAACAAAAAATCTGCGTGCCTTAGCCAGCCTAGGTCAACCAACGGACAAGTGGGACGTCCTACTTATATATATGTTGTCGTTCAAGCTAGATAGTACTACATTAGCCAAGTGGGAAGAACACCGTAGCAGCTTAAGCGGCGATACTAACACTTTGGAACAATTTTTTAAATTTATTATCGATCGCGCGAATGTATTGGAGTCGCTTGCAAGAAACCGGTTTCATGATACGCAAAATAGTATCGTTAAGTCCCCAGCGCCAAATGTGAATGCGCGTAATAATAAACAAGGTTCTACTTCATACGTAAAATCGTTTGCAAGTTCGAGTAATAAACCGCAAAATAAAGGTTTTAAGTCAAATAATTATTCATGTGTCATTTGTAATGACAATCACAAAATATATGATTGCCCTATTTTCAAGGCCAAGGATATCAACGAAAAATTAAACGATGTGTCTAAATATCGTCTTTGTTCAAATTGTCTTAGGCAGGGTCACCCGGTGAGTGAATGCCGAATGGGACCGTGTCGCGTTTGCAATTTAAGGCACAATACCTTACTTCATGAGTCGGCGTCTTTGAATAATCATGTAAGCGTGGAGGAGCCGAGTTATGATGACACAATTGAGCAGAGTGAATCTGGCGCATACTTTTCTAATCAAAATTCAAATCAAATACTATTATCTACTGCTATAGTTGAGGTAATGAATCCATTGAACCATCAAAAGGTCAAAGTTCGTGCGCTCTTAGACTGCGGTAGCCAATCATCTTTTATTTCCAAATCTCTAAAAGATAAAATATCGTTAAAATCGATTCCCATTGATTCTCTAAAGGTCATAGGAATAGGTAATAATTCTAACAATTCAATCAACATTACTGAAAGTTGTAATATACAAATGAACTCTCTAAATAGCAATTATAACGTATCTTTTTCATGTCTCGTTTTGAGTGAATTGACCGGGCGTCTACCAAAGTATCCCGTCAATATCGAGTCTATTAAATTACCAAAAAATACACTACTAGCCGATCCCAAATTTAATCAGCCAGCCACTATAGATCTATTAATAGGAGCTGACTTATTCTGGGACATTATAAAAAATGAGCAACGTTCTCTTGGTCCCCAAAATCCTAAATTAATAAGTTCACATCTTGGTTGGATAATATCAGGTGCTTTTAAATCAGGTTTGTCTAGAAAAAATACTTACTGTAACCATGCTCTTATCTCACCAGTCATTACGTCAGAAAATAAATTAGATAACATGTTGACAAAATTTTGGGACTTAGAGGAATTACCCACAAAATCTCTGTTGAGTGACGCTGAAAAGGAATGTGAAAAACACTTCGTCACTCACACTCGTAGAAATGACGATGGTAGGTTTTGTGTCAAACTACCATTAGTCGACACACCTGATTGTTTAGGTAGCACTTATAACTTAGCTAAAAGGCGTTTATTTTATTTAGAAAAAAGATTCAGAAAAAATCCATTGCTAAAATCCGAATATAGTAATTTCATTAAAGAATACGCAGAGTTAGGTCATTTGTCTCTTGCCACCAATAACCCAGATACTTGTTATTATTTATGTCATCATGCAGTATTTAAACAGGAGAGTGAATCGACGAAATTACGTGTGGTATTCGATGGGTCTGCTCCTTCTTCATCCGGCTTCTCCTTAAATGACATTCTCAGGGTGGGTCCGAGCATACAGGATTCTCTCTTCTCCATTCTTATTCGAGCTAGGCAGTATAAGTTTCTTTTGACGGGCGATATTGAAAAAATGTATCGTCAAGTTCTTGTGGCCGAAGAAGACAGGGATCTGCAGCGCATATTATGGAGAGAAGACGAGACCAAACCCATCCAGATATTTAAACTAAATACTATTACTTACGGTACCGCAAGTGCTAGCTATTTAAGCACACGCTGTCTGTGGGAGCTGGGGGAGGAGCAGGATGATGAGCTCATAAAGACCATCATCCAAAGGGATTTCTACGTTGATGACTTGATTACTGGTGCTAATAGTGAAATAGAATTATCATACATACAACAATCTATTTCTAAAGCGCTTGAATCAGGTGGTTTTAATCTAAGAAAATATAAAAGTAATATTCCAACCATATTTCAAAATATAAAGGTAAACGAGCAAGATACCCTAACAATAAGCGAGTCCTCCAGCACACTTGGACTAGGATGGACACCTAATATTGACATGTTACATTTTCCAATAAAAAACTTTTTAAACAATGATAATGACATCATAACCAAGCGATTTATCATGTCTAATTCGTTCAAAATATTTGATCCCTTAGGTATTTTAAGCCCCGTTGTAATTCAGCCTAAAATTATATTACAAAAGCTTTGGCAACAAAAAATGGGTTGGGATCAACCCGTTGCTCAGGAAATAAAGGATGATTGGCTGAAATTCACTGATAATATAACTTATCTTAAGAAATTACAAGTACCTAGGTGGGTTCTATGCGAAGATTATAAACACATTGAGTTGCATTCTTTTAGTGACGCGTCGCAGTATGCGTATGGCGCATGCATCTATTTAAAATCTATAAACTCTAATAATGAAAACAAGATTTCCCTATTGTGTGCAAAGTCTAAGGTTGCCCCTTTGAAGCCAACAACCATACCACGGCTCGAATTATGCGCAGCATTACTTTCTGCTAAACTTTGCAAACTGGTTTTGGATTCTTTAAGATATAAACCGGGTAAAATGGTACATTGGTGCGATTCAAGTGTTGTACTTAGTTGGATAAACAGTGATTTAACTAAACTTAAAATATTTGTTGCTAACCGTACCAACGAAATATTAGAATTAACTCAGTCATCGTCGTGGCGGTACGTGCCCACAGATCAAAATCCAGCTGACTTAATATCCAGAGGCGTAAATGCTAAGAATTTAATCGATTCAAGTCTGTGGTGGCACGGCCCTAGTTATCTTAAACATGATGAATCGCACTGGCCTTGTTTACAATTGCAAACTGCACACGTGCTGCCTGAAACCAAGGTACATACTGCATTAATAAAAGATCCTTTCATCAACTTTGATAAATACTCGTCACTAAATAGATTACAACGATCTTTGGCTTACGTAATGCGGTTCATATTTAATCTTAAAAATAAAAACAATAAACGAGTAGGTATATTGTCAGTCGAGGAGCTGCGCGACTCGTTTCATGCATTGTGCGTTATCGCGCAGCGAGAATCATTTCCAACGGAATATAACTTGCTTTTAAATTCTAAATCGCTTCCCAGTAAGACTAAAATTTTATCGCTTTCACCGTTTATGGATAATAAGATTATAAGGGTCGGCGGACGCATAGATGCCTCTGCCTGCTCCTTTGAGAAAAAACATCCAATATTATTACATGCAAACCATAGGTTAACTGAATTATATTTTGAGCGGGAGCATGTAAATAGTATGCACGCTGGCCCGCAGCTGCTGCTAGCTAACGTTAGGGAAGTAGTTTGGCCAGTCAACGGGCGTCACCTCGCAAGACGCACCGTCAATAACTGTGTTATCTGCCGACGGCTGCGAGGTAAAACACTATGTCCTAAGATGGGAAACTTACCTAGTCAGCGCATAACCCCGGATTTTCCATTCTTGTCCGTTGGCTTAGACTTTGCTGGACCATTTTTAATCCTCAATCGCAGGGGTCGTGGGGCTCGCTTGATCAAGTGTTACCTCTGTCTTTTCGTATGTTTGCGGTACAAATGTATTCATTTGGAAGCCGTGAGTGATTTGACGAAGGATGCGTTTATTATGACCCTTCGGCGTTTCATATCCCGCAGAGGCAAGCCAACGGAAATATTCTGTGACAACGGGCGCAATTTCGTAGCGGCAGCCAAGGACATAGGCAGTTTTATTAAAGAAATTAATGAACCAATATGTGATTTTGCAAGTCAACAGGGCATAACCTTCAGATTTATACCTACTTACGCTCCTCATTTCGGCGGAATCTGGGAAGCTGGCGTTAAGTCCGCAAAACACCACTTAAAACGTGTCATGGGAAATAGCAATTTAACTTTTGAAGAGATTTCCACTTTATTCGCGCAAGTGGAGGCAATTCTCAATAGCCGTCCCTTGTGCCCCATGTCCGCCTCTCCTAACGACTTCCTCTCCTTATCTCCAGGACACTTCATCATCGGCAGACCACTGAATGCACTGCCCACGCCGTTGCCAAACGATCACGACAACGATCCATTGAGAAAACGCTATCAACGTCTGGAAGGGATCAGGCAACACTTTTGGCACAGATGGAGCAAAGAATACCTGGCTGAGCTTCAACAAAGATCAAAGTGGCGCAGAAATACCGCCCTGCTCAATGTCGGGGACCTGGTATTACTAGCTGAGGACAATGCGCCCCCTTTGAGCTGGCGCATGGGACGCGTTGTTCGTCTCTTCCCGGGACCAGATGGCGTATCGAGAGTAGCGGAAGTTAACACTGTTAGAGGCTGCGTACGGCGCGCCTTGACTCGTCTTTGTCCGCTTCCTACGGCCGAGGATCTCAAATGTTGAAAGGGTGCTTTCAACGGCGGGAGGATGTTCCGGCGCACAACGCCTTCACAGTTATCCATAGCAAATCTACACTGTCTCAGGATTGCGGCTATGTTGCTTTAAGAACTATAGAATGCTTGCATTGTCTCATTCACTTCCATTCCGACTCGTACATTCGCCATGTAAAGATCTTTTTTTTATTACATATACAAATTCAATTTTGGGCGTTTTTATTTAATGGCTCCAAGCTGTATACCTAAATATACAGCGGCCTAAAAGCTACCTACGTGACATTGGCGGAATTTAGTGCAATACCACCAGCTTAACACTAAATTGTCGCCATTAATAAAAAAAGAAGAAGAACATATACTCAAAATGTATTTCCACTTCAAACAATTTTCAGCCTCGTTTTACGAGCTTATATGGGTTAACTTGTTTACAGTTTGTGTGATGGTAAATTTCACGCACTTCCCAGTTTTCGATTGAACTGAAATTTTGTATTTAGAAAATGCACAATTTCTTTTAAAACACCTTTTTAGTTTAAATTTGACATAAACATCTTTTTTCTTGTTGTATATCTCAGTATATTATGTGAACAGCATATAACAGACGCACCAGGGAAGCTAGTGATATCAAACGCGAGCATATCCAAATCGGTGCAACTGGACGTGGGCTCCACCGACAATTCGCTACCACACGTGTCTGACAAACTGTACGCTTCGACACAGAACAGGTATTTATTCTGGCATTCAGTATTAACCAAAGGTGTTACACCCCCTTGCCTCGGGGAGCACGTTAAGCCGTTGGTCCTGCGCCTGATCTCTCTGGTCCCGTCGGATTGCCGTCTCACCGAACTTTGAGAGTGATGGGACAGTGAGTGCACCTGTGTATTGCGCTCACACTTGTGCACTATAATATCTCCCGCGTAGTTGGCTGATATCTGTTGAGATTGGCCGTCGTGGTCGAAATCGGCCAGGAGGACATTGACCAAAGTCAAAATGTTGCTTAGAAATCCATTTTTTTAGTTTTGCTTTGATTCTTCTTATCTCAAGATAAATAAATAAATGAATTGTTTTTAACAAACACTTAAGTATTAGACTTAGTATTGTGCTATGGTGACTTAAATAACGGATAGAAATACTTAAATACATTTTTAAACACCCACGACTCAGGTACAAATTATGATGCTCATAACACAAACATTAGGGTCCTATATGTTCTGTATCTATACCTAGCTATGTCTTATTTAAAAGTACCGGCCACAAGATGAACTAATCGCTCAGAGAATTTGAATCAGAGAAGTTTTGTCGCTTTCCAGCAGTCTCATTGTTTCCTATGCTTGAACAATTATATGGCATAGCCAAACATTTTGTGACAGAATACATGCTATTTCTTTATAATCTACCAGCGGACCCCGCAGACGGTGTCCAGTCCGCTCTTTTTTTAATTTTTTTCTTCGTACTTCCCCGTACTTTAAGGAATACCATAAAAAAAGAATTGGCCAAATTGGTCCAGGCGTTTTTGACTAATGCGCTTACCAACACATTTTGCGATTCATTTTTGTATTAAAGATTTAGTTTTATAATGTTACTGTAACTCACTTATTGTGTCTAAACATTTTATGACTACTTTAAATGCATTTGTTTAGACGAACTACGAAACCGGGTCAAGCGCATGAAACGCACATGAACACGGAATGGCAACACATGTTTGGGCAGTCGCACGAGCACCACTCGGTCAGAGGTGAGCATTTTTGACTGACTCTTTAATTTAAAGGTTAATTTTGCCTTTAGCTTTGGTATTTTAATTTTTAATCTAATAATATTTGAGTAAATAAGAACTAACATTAGCTTTTAAGATTTTTGTCATTTACTTACCATACTATGAGCTTCAAGTTGCTTGAAATAAACAATTTTGACGTGACAACGTCTTATAAATTGGTTTGCCGGGTGACACTTCAAGAAACTGCGTTACGCTCCGCTCACGTTATGCGCTCACAATGAGAGCGAGTGAGAGGCACGCTTCCCTTCGACTCGGGCATGGTTAGTCCGCCTAAGAGCGAGTGAGACAGACATAAAAAGTGAAAGGCACGCGTCCCTTCCACTCGAGCACAGTTAGCCCGCCTAAGAGCGAGAGAGACAGAGCGAGAGAGAGAGAGTGAGAGAGATAGGCATACACACCGGTTCATGTTATACGAATGAATATTCACATTAAAATTATTTTACCACTCAAAGTCGTTGTCACGTAAAACTTTCGCCCGTATACCGACTTTTTATTTTATTTTATTTTTTTAAGATAACAGGGTTCAAAACGTCAGTTTTAAATTAAATGTAAATCGCAAAAAATCTGAAAAAAGTGTATCATTTCAATTACAAAATAGTTTTTTTAAGCCCATATGTATGTACATACTTCTGTATTTGAAAATAAGTTGGTTGTCTCCACCGATTTGTACTTTTTTTATTTGGGATAGATTTGCTCTTGATCCAAGACTTAGCCCAACGAGGCAAGGACTAAGTCTACGATAGAGCGGGCTCATCTAGAAGATGCCTGTTCACTCTAGCTTTGAAAATTCCTAGGTTGTAATTGCAGGGAAACACTGACGCAGGTAGTGAGTTCCACACTTTTGCAGTGCGCATCAGGAATGTAGATGAGAAGCGCTTGGTTCGTATCAATGGAACATCGACACGGTACGGATGGTATCCTGCGGTATGGCTGGTGGTCCGATGGTAAAAGGGGGCTGACGGAATATGCTGGTGTAGTTCATGACCACACTTGCCGAAGTACATCTGACTCGTGCATATATGACTTCTTCTCACAAAGCGGGCGATTGCTCTCCCAACTGAGCTACAGTGATGCTTACTCATCGGTCCGAATATCATCTTCCGATTCATCTTAACCGACTGTTAAACAGCTGTAAAGGTGTTTCATTCGGATGTTGTAGGGAGCTAACCACAACAGTTATGAATCTTACAAAATCACTTAAAGGAATTAATTTAACTTTCCATTGACAAATATTTGTATCCCAACAGCCGTGGAGTCCACGTCCCAGTCCGCAGCGGGACTGACATCATTAGCCGCGGTGTCCCAGGCCGCGTCAGTCGCGCCTACACACTCGCAAATGGGACACAGCGCGAGTTACGTGCAATGTGAGTTGATGCACTCTACTTACTACGAGTAATAGTCGTTCGTTGGTGAAACACGGTATTTTTACTTTTTTGCCGTAAACCTGAATTTAATTCAATGCATCGATCTGTTCATTGACAATGTTTTATTATTTCCAGTTCCAATTTGATTTCTTATTCCCAGACAGCATGGCCCCTTGCCGCGTTGAGCTAAGAAACCTCACAGCACGCATGCAGCAGAAGTTCCAGAAATCTTTAAGGTTCGTAGTTTTTATTGTATTAAGTTAAGTGCAAATTTCTTACACTGTGAAATTAAATCACACTTAAAGAAAAAATGGACAGGCGGGGTCTAGAACCCGCACCTCTCTCTCACCGAGAGATTGTTCTACCAAGTCCGGTTTTTAATGCAAAAAATGGTTGCCTGTAAAGTCGGTTTTACGGGCGAAGATTTTACGTGACACCGATCATGTTTGAGTGGGAGAGAGACGCAAGGCATTCGCCGGTCCGGCGGCCCTCTCTCTCGTTCGGTGACTCATCGTAACAGACGTGAGCGGGTGTTACACTTTTTCATGAGTGACTCCGAGCCACAACCTAATTTAAGACGTTGTCACGTCAAAAAAATATAGTTAACTTAATAAATTTAGCTGATTTATCTTAACCGATTGTTAAATAGCTGTAAAGGTGTTTCATTCGGATGTTGTAGGTATCTAACCGCCACATCTCAATCATGGCTGGCTGTAGCTTAAGAAGCACTTGAATAAAGAAATTCGGACCGATGAGTAAGAGTCACGGTTACTCAATTGGAAGAGCAATCGCCCGGCTTGTGAGAGGTGCGGATTCGAGTCTCGCCTGTGGCAGTCCGTTTTTTCTTTTAGTGTGTTTTAATTTCACATTTGTATTGCATTTAAAAATATATACTTTTATATCCTACTGATATATTGTTCTATTTGGTGAAACAGACATGACGATGGGACTGACAACAACGAAGAGATGATAACACCCCCGTCGTGGCAACCAGGAAACACGCTATTGGCGTATCTACATGAACACAAGTAAGGATTCGTGCTCTATCATATATTTTTTTACATAATATGGATTATTTAATATCAATTATTTATTTTAACAGTAAGCTGTACTTTTTATTTAATAATCTCGGTTTAGTGCTTAGGTGCTTTGCTCATTAATAATAATAATACAATAATAATTTATTTCGTTTCAAATGGACCATCGTAAATTAATATAAGCTTAAAATAAGATACACAGGGTGTCCAAAAACTCAACGACAATCTGAAACCGGATGAAAGGCCAAGTTATACCAGTTCTGGGAAAAAAATCCATATCACTTAGTTCAGCGATAAAAGACATTTGAAATTCGACACCCTCGGTCGCATTTTAAGTCCTGTGATCACCAATGTCACAATTTCGCTGTGTTTTTTTTTCAAATTTCGTTTTAAATAAGTTTTGTTATAATATTCAGATATTAGGGGGCAAGGTGGGTAGTATCTTCCCTCGCATTCCAAGTTCCTGTCATCCAGGGGCGCGTATTGAATTTTTATTTAAGTAAGCACATACAAATTTTGAGTAACAGCTCTGGGAAATGACGGCGTAACACCATCAAAAAAAAATGACTTACCAAGTTTTCTTGATCTGTGAGATTTATGTCCTTTAATTGATGATTTAATTTACCACCACAGGCATCAAGAAAATGAATGAATAAATACATAATGACATATCATTTAACTGATACCCATAACGGCTTTGAGAAAAGTCGTTGATAATTGTTATTATGTGCGCGTAACTTTTCAGTGACAAACACTAGAATTGCCATCACAAACGGAACACTGCAGTTTCTCCATCGTTTCGAATGCAAAACAAAACTTAGAAACACTTTGCTACACTTGGAAAGCACCTAATAACCGAATCTTTAGTAAATTACAATATTCTAAACACTCGCGAAGATGGAGTCGAAAGCAACATAGAAAAAAATGGCCGGCGAAAAATTTATTTAAAACAATTTTTGCATTACTTTTAAACAAAAAATCATACTAGCGCAACTTAATTGCACAAGAAAATGCTTAGGATTTAAATTATAAAATTATCATTTATTTTGATCACAGAAATAAATCATTTCTGAAGTTTATTTCATAAAAGTAAGAAAATTCTAGGCGCAGGAAGCAGCTGCAGTCGTGCCATCTAGTATCGGGTAGCTACTATTATAGGGTTGTAACTATTAGCTCAATTATCCGATACTAGATGGCGGTTTTGATTAGATTTCGAAGTATTCTACGTCACTGCACGAGTAGGATTAAAATACTTCTCAACAGTGAACTGACAGAGAAAGAGGATAGTATGCATGCCTACTTTAGGTGTATAAAATGCGTATGTCACATGTAACCTTGAGTTGTATGAACAATGTGTCATTTTTAATTTGTTCGGGTTTTTATTTTGTACTCGTATGTGTGTCGTTGTAGGTATGAGACGGGATTTCAAATGTGTGCGTGTATCTAGCAAGCAATCACTCGGCAGCCTACTGCCTGATTATTTTCGGTTTTTACTTGAGCGCGTGGTACTAATGCGTGTAAATTGACGAGTTTTTCACATATGTACATAAAAATGGTTTTGTTTTGTAGCTTTGTTTATGCAGCTATATTGTAATATAAAATGGGCATAATAATGAGGTAGGCAATGCTTAACTGCCTGTATGGAATGCACGCCCATACTGTCACCATGTTTTTCGACAGCGACGGTAGCTCATGATCTTGAAATTGAAACATGCTATAGCATATTCTGTAACATTACAGTACTGTGGCCAACACGTCACAGTATACACTGCGGTATCTTATTCGCTTGTGATACGGGTGATTTTGCAACAAAAATGGCTAGCTTTATGTGCTGGCCACGCAAGTTTTGAGTAGCTTACAGTCTTACGACTAATAATAATAATAAATAATAAAAATACATGGTTTACAATTATGGTTTCCTTTGCTTAGCTTACAGTTATTTGTTTTATTTTTTTATCTTCTCGCTTAAGAGGTAGCTCTTTGTATTTCGGCTCGTTTACATAATTTAAACAAGTTGTGAAAACCTATAAACACTTCGATTTATATAAGCTCTGTAGCATAAGTGTAATGTATTATGTGGTTGGTTATCCAATAAATAAATTAAAATAAAATAAAATATTTATTTCTTCTATCACAATCATAGTACATCTAATTTACATTTTATGGGTGAAATTGAATTGATTGTGAGAGAACTGGAGTCTGAACTAGACTTGAGGGCCTGTAATACAGAGCTCCAGCACAGAATTTAAGTACCTACCCATAACTTGGTATTCAAAACTATAACTTTTTCCAGAGCTCGAGTGAACCAGATGGTGACGTTGCCAGCTCACCGAAATATGTTCGGTTCCTGTTCTGATGACGGCACCGTGCGTCTATGGGATGCAACGCGACTCCAGGGACACGCTTACGTCAATAGGTAATAATAATTGATTTATTTTCAGACGACAGATTTAAAAACTACAGGCCCATAGATACAAACTTTAAATACTCACATACGGTCGTCGACAGAAAGTGGTCACCAGCATAAGGATCGTAATTGCTTGCACACATTTAAGTCACAAGTTCTTTTTGTCTATTTCATAATAATTTGATTGACCATATTTCTGGAGGATGTATTTCATATCAGCCTGTTACAATCAACTGCTGGACATAGGCCTCCCCCAAAGAGCGCCACAGCGCACGATCTCCCGCCCTTTGCATCCAGTAACTACCAGCTGCCTTGTTCAGGTCATCTGTCCATCTAGCCGGGGGGCGTCCCACACTACGTTTGCCTAAACGTGGTCTCCATTCGAGAACCTTCCTGCTCCACCTCTCGTCGGTTCTGCGACAGACATGGCCAGCCCACTGCTTACATTTTTGGACATCAGTTACCTTAGTCCTATGTCGTATGACCTCGTTCCGGATCTTATCCCTTAATGAGAATCCCAACATAGACCTTTTCATAGTACGCTGAGTGACGTGCAGTCCGTGAGCCAGCTGGACTGTCATGTTCCGTTGTGAACGTGAATGTCGTGAATGACGATGTATTTAATTGTCGCAAATGGGGTTTACAAAAATATTGTTAGGTGCGACATGAGCGTCGCGTATGATAGTCGAAAGGGAGTGTCTCGCGATCGCCAGCAGGCGGCGCGCACGCAGCGTTGGTTCCCCGCCTCGGCCTTCGTTCGCCGCGCATGGGCCGCGCGTACATTGACCATACATTAGTTTTAATTTCCAACGACAATCAATCATTCCTTTATGAGGTAGAATGACACTGAACATTTACACATAACTGTCATTCCAAGTAATAAAGAAAATAGTTATTTTATGGAAGTGTTTAAAAACCTTCTTTTTATTCTCGATGAGTCATATTAATTAATACATTTTCCAAAGGTAGCAAGTAACTTGTTAAAGCACTTTGGACTTTAGTGATAGAAGTGCGACATAGAACCTAATTCAAAAACTGGTCAACACTTTGAGATCGCGAACGTACATACAATCCCTACCTAATAGTATAAATGAAAAAGACAGTTTGTTTGTTTGTCCTTCTTTCAAGACGCTACGGAGCTATGTTATGATATGTGTTTTTGTGTAGAGGTAGGTTAGAGGCTGGAGAGTGACATAGACTCCTTTTTTCCGCGACAAAACATCTCAATTTCATGAAAAAATTGAAAAATTATCTCATACCTTACCGCTTACCGATGGATGGCGCCACTCGGTTTAGTGTTGTGGGCTATGCGCTGATTGTGAAGATAAAGGATTACCTCGCGGACAAAGTGGCGAACAGACACTAGTATAGTTATTATTTCACTATACAAAACTGTCATAAAAATCACGCAAGAAATACGCGTCATGGTTTTACGAGTAAATTAGATAGCGCGGTGTCAGCTGGCAGCCACGCCAGTGCCTGGCTGGCACTGCTGTGGTAAAGCGCTCCATCTTTTGTGTTGAATCTTTAGATTGATAGTCCTGTGTTTTTGTCTAGTAAAAATAATTCGTGACACTATCTGAGTTGTTTCGTAAAAATCGTGTTTTACATTATTCATAGGTACAGCTTTGGGTAAATGACACTAGAAATGTGAATTAATGTGCGAGGATATAACGCGTGTCTTGGCGACCGAGAGAGAGCTACCAACTAGAGGGAGAAAGATATTGTTTAGTGTTGCTAGATACTGAACATGTTAGTTTTTTGTTCAACTTTTTAATAATTGGCTAGACGACACCACCAATCGTTCACATACTTTTTATTATCTGTCAAAACGGTCTGCCTCCATAGATTTCGTATGGGAATAAATGATTATGTCGTCACGGTCATGTGTCAGAAATCGGAGTCAATTGACCGAATATTTATTGCGTTTTGTGTGTTTAAAAATTGGTTTCTACAGCTTTTTTGAAATATATTAGTTGTATTAACTTCATCGGGGCTATGTTTTTTAAACACCATGTTCTTGACAATATTTAAGATAGGTGTCATCATCCCAATTTCCCAGGTCCAAGTCAATGTACAACAGGAGTGCCGGGCCGGTGGTCTCCCTAGCGGCGTGCGAAGGCGGCCAGTCCTTGGCGGCTGCCACGCAAGAAGGCTCCATTTTTGTGCTCAGGTATGTAGCACATTACATCAAGTATACCAATTGCTTCTCAGCACTTGCCTAATTGTCTTGCGAAACGCTGATAGGGCTCAAAAGATAAGAAGATATGCTCCAGCCTGATGAAATGTAATTTTGACGTTCATAAATAACACACTACAACCTAATATTGACTATTAGCATTCAATTTACCATATGTGTTATAATTTATACCCACACAAAGTTAAAATTTGAAAATAATATTTTAACTACTAAAGTAGAGCCAAATCAGAAGGTATATTGTACGCGCGTTTGTTGCAACAATAAATTAAATAGCTGTTATAACAACGGTCTTTTTTCTGTGCGTTCGAAACACTCCGTGCGTGCGCTTTTAACTCTGAGGAGACAGATCGTTTTGCTCCCCGATGATAAAGAAAGATTTGTGGTATTGTTATTACAATGTCCTTTTTCGCAAGGACATTTTAAGCGACACTACCAAGAATGATATTCGTTCTCAATCCAGATTAGACAGCGCGTCATCCCGCATGACGCTATCCCAGTGTCGGCAAGTGGAGGGCGCGTGCGTGGCGCTCGCGTGCGCGGGCGGCGTGCACCGCGGCGTCATCTCGTACGCCACGCTGCGCTCCAACGTCGTCGGCTGGGACCTACGGGCACCCGGTGAGTATACAGCACACCCACAGCAGGAAAAGGCTTGTAGACCTAACGAAAGCAATACTATATATAATTACAATAAGATAGCAGCCTTCGCGCGCCTGGTGAGTATATAGCATACCCACAGCATTGTATGAAGGAAAGGGCTTGTTGACCTTACGAAAGATATAATAAGAATAGCTACGACTAGCTAGCCACTGCGGCACCGCCGAGAGTCGCGCGCCGTTTTTGTTTTGCAGCGCGGTGATGATTTTTTGTACCTAGCGCCCACGTTGGTTGGACTGACGCGCTTTTTTGTACTTTGTCTTTGTCGCTGTTGGGACTCCGCGCAACATTGTTGACATCTTTGGGGGCGACGAACACCGAGGTCACCCGAGAGTGCACGATCGCGTCCGACCAGCTCGCTGCCGAGCCGAACGTTCGCTTCACATTCGCCTTTTTGCCTACAAGCACTCGGACTACTTACACTGTTGTCGCGGTAGCAGACACTATAGCTGTCATCTAGATCGTCCGTCGTCGGATGTCGGATACTTAGCGTGTAAGCAAACTACTGGCTACTATTTTAATTAATCTGTAAAGATTTGAAGACAATGTTTTATTTTGTTTTCACCGATCTGTATGAATATGCATGTAATAACGTAGTAGCGGCCTCCGATATTTGATTTATCCTTTATATTTACGGGTGCCACCCGTACTTTATAATTAAGTAATATAATTACACTTTGGAAGTATAATTGTTTGTTGAAGATGTTTTTAAATCTATGTATATAAAAAAGTGGTGTTAGTTACACTATTTATAACTTAAGAATGGATGAACCGATTTGTCTAAAAATTGGTGGGGTGGGGTGAGGTAGCTTAGAACCAGGAAACGGATATAGGATACTTTCTATCCCATTCGACCGCGATTGTGAAAACAAAGGGATTGCACGAGGACAAAGTCGCGGGGGGCCACTAGTACCTCGTGTGTTCATAAGTTTTAAGACAAACTTTGTGCTAAAAAAACGAATAAAAAATTACTGGTTGCTATTTATTTCTTTTTCTTATTTTGAATTTCGAATGTTAACTTTTAATTCCTTTGATTTTCAAATTCATTTCTTTCAATTTTCTCGTGATGGAGAGAACAAAAGAATTGCGTGCGATCGTGATTTCGCTATTTAAGGCGGGAAAAAAACCAATGGAGATTTTCCGTGAGGTGAAAACTTTTGGTGTGAGCCGTAACTTCGTGTATTACACTATTAAACGATACAAGGAGACAAGTTCTCTGCAAGATCGCCAAAGGAGTGATCGGCCGCGCTATGTAAGGATGCCTGCGAACATCATAATCATCCGAGAGCGACTTCGCCGAAATCCATGTCGAACTCAGAAAAAACTAGCTCTGCAGACTAATATTTCGCGCGTTTCAGTCAACAGAATACTGAAATATGATCTTAAGGTGAAGGCGTATAGCCGTAGGAAAGTTCATTTTTTAAACGATCGCCTTCGTAAATTGCGACGCGAACGTTGTCCAATACTGCTTAAGAGACACGATGCGAGGAAAATACTCTTCACCGATGAGAAAATCTTTACTGTTGAAGAAAAGTTCAACCGACAAAACAATAAAGTGTATGCAAAAAGTAGCAAGGACGTCCCAGCTTCAGCAGTCTCGCGTACTCATCATCCGGCTAGTGTGATGGTATGGTGGGGAGTTTCTTATGAAGGTGTCACTCCGCTCCATTTCTGTCAACAAGGCGTCAAGGTGAAAGCCAAGGACTATCAAACTGACATCTTAGAGCCTGTTGTGAAACCCCTGTCCCTTACTTTGTTTCACAACAAGGATTGGGTTTTCCAACAGGACTCAGCGCCATCCCATAAAGCAAAAACCACCCAAGCGTGGTTGAGGGAAAATGTGCCTCGACCGGTCGATCGGCGAACGAATGGCCCTCTTCCAGCCCCGACCTCAACCCGCTGGATTATGCTTTATGGACTGAGCTAGAGCTCAGGGCCTGCCGAAAGTCCCACCCAAACTTGGAGTCACTGAAGCGAGCTCTTGTCCGAGAAGCCAAGCAAATCCCGCAGGAAAAGATTCGTGCCGTTATTGATGACTGGCCAAATCGTCTAAGGGCCTGTATTATTAAAAACAAGGGTGGTCATTTTGAATAATATTTTTTTTTGTTTATTATTATCTACTTATTGTTTACTGAAAATTTTAGAAATATATGTTAATTATAAAAAAAGTTATGCAACTTTTATTTCGTCTCAAAACTTATGCACACACGAGGTATAATAATATCTAAAAATAAATTTAACTTTATTTTGATACTTTGTACTTTTTTTTCGTACCTATAATAACCAATGTACTTTATTTGCTGTTAAAATTTTAGGAAGGACCCTTAATATTGTTAGTTTTCATTCCTTGCAGGCAATGCGTGGAAGCTCCAAGGCGATTTGAAGCAGGGCGTGTACACATGCCTGTACGCGCACAGCTGCGGCTACATCGCGGCCGGCACGTCCAGCGGCGCCGTGTGCGTGTGGGACCTGCGCTTCCAGCTGCCCGTGACCACCCTGCGCCACCCCAACTGTGAGTGTACCGCCGATCACCGACCATTTACTTTTTTTGTTTTTAATTATTAGACATTAAGTTTTAAGCACGCCATTTCATAAATGAATACTCACAACTGACTGACTGACTTTTAAGTGAATTTAACCATATTTCATACATCTGTTGGGTACATCTATACTTATAATAAATCTGTAGGGAGGTCAATTCTGTACATGAAATATATTAGCAAAATAACTATTAGGGGGTGATTAGCGCACAATACTAATGCCAAAAATGCAATCAATAACTTTTTTGTCTGTGTGTATAACTTCGACGCCCACTGCTGAGTATAGGCCTCCCTTAAAGATTCCTGCGACCATCACCAGATTGTTGGTCCCACTTGTAGGGGGTCTGCCCGCGGAGCGTCGTGCGGCACGCGGGAGCCATTGGCTCGCCGCGCTACGTGTTTTTATTTATTTAGGATAGGTTTGCTCTTGACCTAAGACTAAGCCCAACGAGGCAAAAACTGAGTCTACGATGGAGCGAGCTCACCTAGAAGATGCCTGCTGAATGCCTGAAGATGATGTGTCCCGCCCATTGCCACTTAAACTAAACACTCCCTCTAGTTCCGATCTTCTAAACCTGCCATTACTACGTGAGACTCATGAGAACGGCGAGGCAGCACTAGATACCTTTACTCGTAAACACTCGACAGGGTAGCGAGGACCAATTGCCTCATAAAACCACGCAGTTCACGCGGCTCCAGCTAACAAAATTCCTCTTCCCGATCAACGTCAGAAAACTTGCAACTTTAAAATTATAAAAGTAACAATAGATCTGCAATAGGAAAAACGAGGAGAAGTAAAGATAACTACCAGCTAGTATCTCATTGGTAGTTATGTCGCAAAGCGAAGTTGCGAAGGTAAAAGCAACGGCACGAAGTAGAAAAGGGGAAGTGGGCATTTTGCGCGCCGCATTGCTCCCATGCGCATGCTACTCCCCACCAGCGCTCTTTTTACGTGGTGCGACCTTAGTTCGTGATTGCTGTATTCGTAGATATGTCGGCGCGGGAATGACTGACACGAGGAACTGCGTGAAGCATGTGCTGATTTTCACTAGCACACTAGGTAGCAGTAGTGCTACGATGATATATAATTATCGTTTCTACTCTTACTTAGGGATCTGAACAATGTACGTGATGTTATTCCCATTTATTCTTCTATGTATTTTATTTTATTCTATTTATTTTATCTTATTTATTATTATTCTATTTACTTCTAGCGGAGCGCTTCGTCGTATAATCGGGTTTGCGCGCAGCGGGATGCGCGTATGGGCGTGCGGGGTGAGGGACGCGGGCCGCGGAGCCTTGTGTATATAATAATAATAATTATAGTCCTCCTGGCTGATTTCGACCACGGCGGCCAATCTCAACAGAGATCAGCCAACTACGCAGGAGATATTATAGTGCACAAGTGTGAGCGCAATACACAGGTGCACTCACTATTTCATCACTCTCTAAGTTCGGTGAGACGGCAATCCGACATGACCGGAGAGAGATCAGGCGCAGGACCAACGTGCTTTCCGAGGCACGCGGGTGTAACACCGCCAACTTCCCGACAGAAAATCTCAGATACAATTTTTGCTTATATCCTACTACTATTATAAAGGCGAAAGTTTGTAAGTATGGATGTATGGATGTATGGATGTATGGATGTTTGTTACTCTTTCACGTAAAAACTACTGAATGGATTTGAATGAAACTTTACCACAATATAGCTTATACATCAGAATAACATATAGGCTTAAAGAATTTTTAAGATAAAGGCTTTCCACGCGGACGAAGTCGCGGGCGGCCACTAGTGCTTAATATACCTTTGTTGTGTCTACTAACTATAGTTAGTTACGTTAGCTTGTCTGTACCCTCAGCGGAGCGCATTCGTCGTATAATCGGGTTCGCGCGCAGCTCCTCCCGGGTGTGGGCGTGCGGGGGGCGGGACGCGGGCGCGTGGTGCCTCGAGTCGACGCAGAGGACGCATGCGCTGTGGCCGTGTACCAACGAACCGCAGCCTCTGCATTATACGCATGCGGTAAGTTTAAATTCATTATCTATAATGTAAAAATGAATCGCGAAATGTGTTGGTAAGCGCATAACTCAAGAAAGTCGGAACCGTTTTGTTAAATATTTTTTTATAATATTCCTTAAAGTACGGGGATCGTTCTTACGGAGAAAAAAAATAAAAAAGCAAAACAACGTCTGCGGGGTCCGCTAGTAATTAATAAATTTTATATTTTTAGTCAATCAAATTATATCAAAAATGAAATGACATTCATATAATATCATATTTTCACTCTCTAAATTTCTTTCGCCGGCGCAATCTCTTGTAATTACTTCTACGAGTCGTCACACCACCAGCCCTTTTGGGATCTAACTCTACAACTAATCTTAACATTAATAACCTCTGTTCCTCACAGGCGTCACACTACATAAGCGCGATCTACTGCGGCGGGAACGAGAGCGGCCGCTTCGTGATTACAGGCGGGTCTGACCAACGCCTTCGCTGCTGGCGCCTGCCACGAGCCGAGGATTCCCAGTTACTATTGCACGCGCCCGCCGACCCGCTGCGGGCGCACAACGCGCTCACCTACAGGTGAGCGGCTTAGTTAGGCAAAAGGTAGACTGTAGGTATTGATGCAGTCACTTCGTGGTAACAGGCGGGTTGCGGGTTGGACCAGCGCCTGCGTTGATGGCGCACCTACGCGCTCGCCGACTCGCTACGCGCTCACTTATAGATAAGGCTCACTCACTCATTTCTATAAGTTTAGAAGGTCGTAAAGCACAAAATCTTGCGCGCTCTCTTCGCTCGCACACGCTTGTTTGTGTACCTTTTCAAATTCTAAGACCGAAATGTCATGGGCTTGCTTCGCTGTGTGATTCTTGGAAAACTTGTCGTTTTAAGATTGTAGCTCGCTGCACACGGGTACAAATAAGTTTGACTTTCTAAATTCTATAGACACTATAAAGCCCAAAATTTTAAAGTTTTAAAAATGTAAAAAACTTCTGAGTAACTTCAAAAATCTTCACCACTGATTTTCTACTATTTTATCACTCGGATCGCGGTATCAAATAAAACAGGCACTGCTCGATTGTGATAAAACGTTACGACTAAGCCATCGTATACCCAACTCATATCCACGTTATTAAATATCATCATCAGCCTATATACGTCCCACTGCTGGGCACAGGCCTCACCTAACTATGATGTGGTGCGAGCCATACTCCACCACGCGGGCTCAGTGCAGATTGGGGTGTGTGTAAGGTAAGTGACCAAGTCAGATGTTATTAAGCCGCCCGAGGGCCTCCGACCAGGCTTAACGACTAATATCTATCGATATTAACCGGTACCAACAGCTTAACGTGCCTTCCGAAGCACGGAGATGCTTGAAAATATACGTCACTTTTATGGCTGGAATGGTCACCCATCCCAAACATGACCGCGCCGTAGGATGCTTAACTTTTGGTATCACTACCAAAGCGCTGCAACCACTGCGCCACAAGCACCTCGTTTAAATATGCCAATTTCCAATTCCAGAAGCCGTATTATAGACGGAACCACGGTCATCCAGGAGTGTTGCAAGCTTAACCCGAACGCACCGACGTCCCTCATAGAGGACAACATTTACCGCGCGGTGGAGTCGCGCTCGTTCTACCACACCGCGCCTATAACTGACATCACTATGGTGGAAGGAGCCAAGCACTATTTAGTTAGCTCGTCCGCAGATGGAGTCATCAATGTGTGGAAATAGGGAATGATGACCTATGGCGATACGTTCATTGAAGTGAAGGTTTTCGGCTCGTAGTTCCTCTGGCCTCTGAACGAGCTAACAATGGTTAAAAAGACAATAGACAGAAATGAATTTTATTAACACTGTATTCCTTTTAACACAGTTTTTCAGCTATTAATTTGAAGATTTTTGCGATTCCTGTACCTTTTTCCTTATAGGCACTTACCTATTTGTGAATGAAACTATTTTGATTTCGCTTTAAATCAAGGTTACAACTCAAAAGTATCTTTATTGGCTGTGTATTAAAATAATAGCAATGTATTTGCTAGATATTATTTTAAAATTTCTCTTAAGTATTGTTGTACATACTTTAACGCGTGTTCTAAAGAAATGACTGAAACATTTTTCATTATAAAATGGATTTTATTTTCAAATTGTATAATTATTTCGCTTAGTTGTATTAAAGTTACATAATCCATAAGAATCTATTTTTATTAATAAAATTACATGTTTTGAAAACAGTTTTTTATTCGTCAATTATGTGTTTGTTTGCTACACATCAGCTCACAGATCATTGCATTATATTACATGTTATGTTTTTGATAATTTCAAGTACCATTGAATTTTTTAATTTAATTACTGTGCAAAAACATAGGTAGGTACATAAAAATATTTTTTCTTTTTGTTACAATCTGACCAATTGATGAGAAAAACCTATATATCTTTAATTTTGACCACTATTTAATTACATAACATTTTCACCAATTTTTTATCTTTATTCCAATAATTTTGTGCAATATTTCATTCTTAAGTCTATGTACTATTTTTACACTCAAAATCACAATGTGATAAATGAGTTTGGTTTTCTAGCACAGATGACCTCCAATAGATTACGTATGTTGATTCTTTTGTATTGTCTCAAAGTCACCAAAGTTTGAGGTAGGTGCGGGTTGCGGGAAGCGTGACCATGTTGCTGTGATTGGTTACTTCAAGGTCAAACTTGTATTTGCTCCGCCCCCGTAAGCAAATAGTGATGGGACACGGTGTATCGATAGTTTGGATTTATTAAAGCAAAACGAGCTATCGCACAAGAACTTAGGATAAGATAAGTAAAAAAAAAATTCCATATACACTCAATATGTTTAATCAATAATTTACATAACACATCAAATAATCAAAACATTTCAAAATAAATCATGAAATAAATTTAAAATATATTGATATAATGGATTGAAACGACGGGCTCGATAGCGCAATTGGTAGTAGCCCTGCCTTGAACGCCACGGGTCGTGGGTTCGATTTCCACCAGGGACAAACATTCATGTGATGAACATTTGCGTTTGTTCCATGTCTGGGTATAAAATATGTATTTGTGTATTATATTTGTAATATCTCTGTTGTCTGATATCCGTAATACATGTGCTTACGCTACTTAGTACGAAATCAGATCGATGTTTGAGATATTGTATGAATTCAAACAAAAAAAAGCACATCGCTCGATGTTAGTGATTTGAAATTAATCGAAATGAAGAAACCGAAAATTAATCATTACTGATTTTTAAAATGAATAAGTTTTGTATAAATTCTCCGAACAGACATTTTAGGATCTGACTTTCTGGTTAAATATAGTAAGCGGATATCTATGTATTTTTCTATGATGCTTTTAGATAAATCTATGATGTGATTAGAACTTTCAGAATCAAATTGATGGCTATTTAATTCAGGAAACAAATCTTCGTTGATAAAACTTCTTAATGTCAAAGTGACGTAGCGATTTTTATCACTATAATATATTTTTGAATTTGAGTTTAATGCACTTTTAATTATTTTTTCACTACGCCTACACATTTTTATAACCTGAGCTGATGGATATAACAGACCACCTACGTCTCTTATATGAATCAAACTATCTTTCTTTTCACTGAGGGAAATCAACGATTTGACGCAATCATTACATTTAATTCTTTTTATCAAATAATGTACAACTGCCCCAGCTATATATTCAATAATACTTTCCGAAAATTGAGAAAAAGTAATATTTTGCAATGATTCTATAAAATCATCAACGACAATATCATCAGTTTCACATGTGTCACCTTTCTCTGTTGTCAAATTGATTCGCTGTATAGCCGATGAGCAGTTTAATATTGAAATATGTTCAAGAGAAGTACAATTGCCGGTATTTATGTCCTGTAACTCCATGTGCACCAGCATTTTTCTGTAGATACCATAAAACTGTTTAGGAGTTGGGTTATTGTTAGCACCTCCGTGCGACCTTATATTACAGAAAAACAGTTCAATGTGATCTTGGCTGATGCGATGGAACGGAATATATCGGCATTTCTCACTGAGCACTAAATCATTATACAAGAACTTCACACTTTCGATACAAACACACATTCCTATGACTCCGGTATATCGCGGTGACTCTGTTAATCTGATCTTTTTATTTTTAAATTTGGTGGTTAAGGACAGTATCATTGTTTTACATTCTTCAAGACGGGTTAAGATTTTTTCGGAGTTCTCGTTATTAATTGCTCTTTTTAAACCGTACCCATGCACTTTGGAGTCTAAGATGTCAAAAAGGTCATTTAAATTAAGTAACATTTTAACGATGCCATCAACATTTTCAAATTCTTTCAAACGTAAGGTGTCCTTACAAAACTGAAGGGCTAATGCTACACTTCTGCTAAACAATTGAGTAGCTAGTTTTACTTTCATTATATATTTTTTTTTAAATACAAATGTTCAGCTTTAAGTTTGTTAGCGGCGTGGAATTTTTCATCTTCTTGAAGTTTATGGAGTAACTCGATGTCTTTCCATTTAATCACATTACCGTTGGCATCTTCAAATTCTTCATACACTTCAAAAGCGTTTCTTATTAATTTTAGCATATGAGCAGGATCTAAAAACACTGCTATTTCTTTATTGTTATAATCAAAAGTACTTTTAATTTTGTTGGGTTCTAAAACGCATCCGAGCTTCTTAGCCATTGAAGTATTAGCTGGACAACCATCACAAGTAACAGCTTTCACTACAATGTTAGCCTCTTCGCATAGCTCAATGGCTTGTTTAATTAGAAATACCTTTTGGTCTGCGGTTACCTTTTGAATAAAAAAGTATCCTATTGGAACTTTCCACCTCCCATGTAGTGGAACAACTAAATATACTAATGCATCAGTGCATTCATCTTTGCGATCGGTGTCAATGCTGCCTCCAAAATCCACATATCCAAAATTCTTTTCGATTTTGCTTTTAATCTTCATTTCGTCAAAGACAATGCAGCAGTAAATTGGCGTTGCCGATTGTTCTGCTTTCAATTTTAGTGCATTGAATGCTTCCTTTGTAAACCCGGGGTGCCCATCAATCTACTGATACCATTTTCCTAATGTCTTTATTGAAGGCAAACATGTGTTAAATGTCTTACGTACGTAATTGTACGCTTTTGATGAATTAAAATTCAGGGTAAGTGCAAAAGCTCTTAACTGTGGAGAGTATTTTTTTCGTACAATTGTGCCTGATTTTCCTTTCAAAATTTGCCTTTTTATAATTTCATTGCATTTGACGCCTAAAGAATCTAATACATCAGCGTTTTCTGCTGATATTAAAACTTTTTTTTCTAATTCTGCCAAAAGTGTTTTTAAGGAACCAATTTTTCTCTTTAATTTTCTTTTTGAATCACGTAGTTTTCTTAATTGTACATTTTTGCCCTGAACTGAATTCTTTAATTCGAGGATTCTTCTGCAGAGACGCTTTTTCACTGGACTATCAAATGCTGACGGTGAGTCCGCTATACTATATGACCTCTTGCGACTTGGAGTATTCGTTTGTACAGGCTCTGGTAGAATAACCGGATCTTGCAGTGGAGATTTGACTTCCTAAAATAGAATACTAGGAGTAAAGTAGCACGTTTTAAAAAGGTGTTGTTATAATATGTCACCAAAAAATAAATGTGACTTAGTTGAAAATCTTCAATTTAGAGACGTTTGAAATTTTTTATTTGAATGCAAAAGTAGGATTTGGATCTATTATAAAAAAAAGTCTTATAAGTAGATTTTGTAAGACGCACCAATTCCGAAAATTGGGTTTCAGTCAGTTTGAGTTGCTGTTTTTTATGTGTTATGCCTGATGTTGACGGAGCATTTATCTGAAAAAAAAAACTCTATTATCTGACCATTAGAACTTTTCTCTCAAAATAAATAATAGAAATTAGTCATACCAATAACGGTAGATGTAGAGTTGGTATAGCCGAATCCATAAGCCGTCTCCGACTTTTCGTGTCTACGAAGCGTCTGCCCCAAAATGTCTAGAACAAACAACACTATTTTTGCTAGGGAACCACTCCTCTCCGCGACACGTAGCGTCAATCCATTTTTTCTTCCGATCAGCACACTGAGGGAACCTAAAATATAAAATAAAAGTAATAGTTAATATGAAACTTGGAGAAACTTTAATTTAAACAAATATACAAATTTCCAAATACATAATTGGTCTCTCAAGATACAGGCATAGCCTAGTTTGAGAGCCTCTGGTAATTCTGAGATTTTATGGCTTTTTCTTTATATTATAATTTATATGAAATACATGTATGTTTTTAGTTGTTAATAAATATATTTCTATTTTCCATACAATATTAAATTATTCGTGTTATCTGGACTGAGCCATGTCGTCATCAAAAAAATACCTACTCACGTGAAGTCGAAAAGGGACCTTCAGGTACACGTCCATGAAATTATACATATATTTTTGTAAATATCTATACTAATAATAATATAAAGCTGAAGAGTTTGTTTGTTTGCTTGAACGCGCTAATCTCAGGAACTGCTCGACCGATTCGAAAATTTAATATTTTACTTTTAGATACGCTCATTTATCGAGGAAGGCTATAGGCTATTGGTGCCAACTATATACATATTTGTCTATAAAATAGATATTGGATATAAATAATTAGTTAGAGTGTATTCAATAAGTATGAAATTCGGATTCATTATAAAGAACATTTCTACAATTCCATATATTGACAATCATAAGAGGATTATTTATTTGACAAAAGTAAAACCCAACTGAATTGAATACCGCATTAGAATTCTTTAATTTTTAAACTACTTTCAATATTTAGGGCCCACCTGGTGGTAAAAACTATAAATTAAAAATTTGGCAACGACTAACACGATAGATTATATTTTATGCCTATCTCGATAGATCTCATAAGCAAGATACAATAATCAACGTAACTTACACCTTGATATAAATTTATCGATAATCGCAATTAACCACACAGTTTAAATTTTATTGCACTTTAACAAATTACATCGACAAATATTTTTGTCAGTACTGAGCAATCACTAGTATTACGTAAGAAAGAGATAGCTTATTATAAATTTCACTTGAGAGAAAGAGACTTTTCAAAAAGACTTCAACGCGCGCTTGTTTTAAAATGCACGGTTACTTTTTTCGACCATTATAACTTGAGCTGCTTGAGACTGGTAATTACAAATTATTATACTTACCGATGGAATGTGGTACCATCTTTTTTCATATTTGATGTTCTCTTTGACTTTCCACACCATTTTATTGAACATGTAGCCATTTGCAAACACTTTATTATGCTATCAATATTTTTTAACGGTATTAAAACACGCGTAACGCACGGGTCCAATGTTTGGTCGCTACTAACTTCGCGTCTCGAGAGATCGGCACTTATGGTAGCAAAAACAACCATGTGTGGTGACTTTTGATGGCCCTCTATACGGAATCTATTGGAGGTCATCTGTGGTTTTCTAGTCATTAATTCACTATACCTACTTAAAAAATTTGATTGTGAACATTGGTTTACCATCAAATTTTTTAAGTTGGTTACCCAATACCTAAATTCATGTGAATTTACAAAATTTACTAAATCTAAGATACTTCATAGAAGTAATAATTACCATCAAATATGTAAGACTATTGTAATAATTCATTTACTTTTGCTGAGATCTGGTTTTTCATCCGGTATGTCTTCAAGCAGCTTTTCCAGATCTATACCTTCAAATTTTGCACTTTGTGTGTTAGATGCATGTGCCAAAAATAGTTCTTTGAGGAATTGCAACTCTTTTGTCAATGTTTTGACCTTTTCTTCCAACATCTGATTCTCTGCTTTCAGTTTATTGACCCTGGTGAATGTTTCTTGGGTTCTCTGCTTTGACTTGTATCTGCTTTTCTTGACAGCCTGTAAAAAAATATAGCATATAGTATATGAAATTATACCATAATAAATATATAAAAGTTTTATGGTATACCAAATATATCTTTATAAGGTAAAATACTAATTTTTTAGTTGTAAATTGGTGGAAATGTCTTATTAAATTGGTGTGAACTAGATAAAAACTAACAACCATTTCTAATTTTAAATTGGTAATGTATGAAAGCCATGTGGATCAACACTTCACAATGTATTGCCTTGTTTTGTATGCCTTGAACAAGTAACATAAAATAAAAACAGTAAATTATTAAATTTTAGAAAGATAAGTTAAAAAATACAGTTTGACTGTTATAATTAACATAAAACAAACAAATAAAACATTTTGCTAAAATCAACAATCGTTAATCTTATAAACAACTAGGCACCTTTCCCAGCTTCACACAGGTGGACAATTATTTTTTTACACATAGAGACAATGTAGCCTATGTTCATCAGAGATAATGTAGGATACTAGTGGTAAAATATTTTTTTTTTAAATCAGTCTAGTAGTTTCTGAGCCTATTCAATTGATACAAACGATCAAATCTTTCCTCTATATAATATTAATGTAGATAGCTACCTACTCAAAAAAACTTCTTGAGATAAATAAACGCATCTATAAATAGCCTTCCACTGAAATCATGTCCATGTATTTCTTTAGCCTATCTTATCGCGGTATTGCGTCGATAGAAAAGTAAGAATTATTGAGCAAAATTACCTCATTATTTCTATCCCTCCGTTTTCTGTAGTCGTCGTCTTCGTCGTCAGCGTCGCTAACGCGTTTGCCTCTTTTAGTAGGAGGCATGTCCTCAAAAATATCGTCCAATATCATCAAAATGTTTTTACTACACAAAGAACCATACAGCTCGCAAGCGCACGGTTATCTGCTCAAGAACAACGCACTGAGACACTGCTGACGAGAATTACGCCAGATACGAGTCAAATTGCGTATTTTTTACTTTTTGTGACGCAATGTTTTAGTTGTGTATCATCATGCAGCTGGCCCATCCGTACCCGTTGACAATAAATGCGCCACTGTTTGGTCTCACCAAATTGGCCTTTTCAATATGTATGGATTTAGCTAGCGATTTAGATTATATCCTTCTGAAATAATATAAAATATTGCAATAAGGCCTAGAAAATCTCACACAAAACCACCCATGGCAACTTGACATTGACAGTTGACACTTGACAGTTTTATTGACACAAGTACACAACAACAAAGTCGTTATTAGGTAGTGATGAGCACTGTACTAGAAAAGACTTGTCTCGTACCTAATATTTACTGAGCCGTGTGTAAGTGATTGAAGCAACAGTAACAGGACTTTTGACTCCGGAGTCCGGTGATTATATATTTTCAAAGGTAACCTAAAAAAGCCTATTGGTGACTGTAACCCAAAAAAGGGGCATATCATATTAATTTAGCCCTTGGGATTATTAAGTTTTTTGAACGTACGGGCATTCCAGTCTTCGGGTTTAGGCGAAAAATTATTCGAACCAGCGTCCCTCGCACAAACGGCTTACGAACCTAACGCTACGTAGGCAACCCGAAACCCGGGTTTTTTGGGAGAAAATAGTTGTGGGTCGCTGTTTCAATAAAATACACATGTTTAATAGACCACAATATAATTATTTATTTTTCACAATTAACTCCTATACATTTAACGTAAATCTTATTTACACAATTAATGGAAGCATCCAATGCTAAACGATCTAATACTGCTGCTATTTCCATTTTTTCTTTTGAATTATGTAACATCGTAGTCAAATAGCGTTGGTAGACAGGTTTTACATAAAATAGTAGACTTAGATTACTCTTCTTTTTATTTGGTATTAATGGTCCAATTCCATTTGTTGATATAATCTAGCTTCTTACGTCGGAATTTTTAAAAACCAAAGAATAATAATGGTCTCATATTGATGAATTACATCAATGTTATTTTCCACACAGGGAGAAAGAATAATAATAGTTTGTTTTGCTTCTAATTTTTTTACTCATTTGTGTTGCAAAGTAGCAGCTTTTTACGCTGTTGTTTTCCGGTCAATTGCAGCGCTGTTATTCCATGAAAATAGAAGAAAAATGATACGCTGTGCTGCAATTGCACAGAAAGCCGTATAGTTTTATTAAACTGTGATCAAAGTTGGCCGAATGAGCGCCTGCGTCCTGTGGCTAATTAGTAAATAGTCAAATAAATAGTTATCGGACTGTTAAATATGAAATAACGACATCAGTAAATACTTTTCAATAGAGCCACTTTAGAATAGTATTATCTGACTGTTCGCTAACTGCCTATCGAAAAATTAGGACTTAGCCAAAAATCGAAACCAGTTTAATAATCATTCACAATAAGTAAATTCAGAAAAGTCGGCTTAATTTCATGATAAAAGTAAGAAAAAACTAGATAGTCGCTTCGCAAAAATACACAAAACTACTGACCAAATAACGATAAAGTGACAAACATTCAATGGTTCTTTTATGGTTATCACAGAACAATAACAATATTGAGAAACCAACGACAGTCTTATGAACAAGAAACGTCTAAGAACATGAATATAACTTAAACACATAAACATATTATATATCTTCTAATTCCACTTCCCTTTTTACTTTTTACATAATATTCATGATAGGCTTTGAATAAAGGATGATTCATTGACTTCAGTGATCATCACTGCTAAATAAATAAAAAATGGTATGTTGCATTTTTCATTTTGGATAAGGTACCTAAGTAAAAATGCTTATTTGTACGTTTAATGCAGTAAGGCTTCGGCCACACCTGCGACATACTGTCGCTGCTACTCGCGACTGTCAAGGATTGAGGTGCGGTGATTGGTCGACGCGCTGTCACAACAGAAGCGAGTCGTGCCGACATGACATAACACTAACTATTGGTTATCGGGTCTAAACGCGATCTATATAAATGAGTATTTAGATACTCACTGCTCGAGGTTTCGGCTGGATTGCATACAGCCGTGGTCACGAGCTGACTGCGGTGGCTTGCGGCGTCGTCTGCTCGGGGCGGCCGCAGTTTCCAGATCCACCCTCACATTTTCATTATTAAAAATGTTAGTACAGTCACCGCGATAAACAACACTGACGGCATCACTTTGCATCACAAAAATCGCGGTTTGCACTTATTAATCACTGGATTCCACACTGATAACAATTTAAATCCGTGGTCCGATTAAAATTTTTGTATTACTTGATTTCAATCGCTTCACGTACTATCCTAGCATAGTAATAATCAATTAACCAATAAGCAAATCCAACCGAAACGTCGAGCAGTGAGTACTTAAATACTCATTTAAATATTTATTTGTTTATTTATTTATTTAAGCTTTATTGCACAACAATACTTTGTACAAAAGGTGGACTTAACGCCGTAGGTTAAACAGATTAACGTTAAATAGATCGCGTTTAGACCCGACAACCAATAGTTAGTGTAAAATGCAACGCGAAAGTTTAAAATCGACATGACATAAGTCGAATGTATGGACTGAGTCTTAATGATGCCATATCTGCTTCAAATTATAATTTCTTACCTAAGTATTAATTTAATTGTTGCGTCACATTATAGTATTCGGTTATAAAGATAATTCAATGCTTTCAGAAGTAAAACGGTACCCAAACCGCTTTTTGTGGGTTATATTGTCTGCTCTTGGTAAGTACGTAGGTAAATAATGTAATATTAATTTAGTTCTATTAGTGATCTCTTAGGCCTCTGCTTGCTTGTTAACTTAGGCCATAGAATATGTCAGAGTGAAATTGCCATTTAGCACATAAACAACGAAACAATACCAGATGGTATTTCAAAAGAATACCTAGGTTTATCTTGTGCGTAAGACATATACGATGATAGATAATAGGCTAAAGGTACTGCGTAATTGTCCGGTGGGAATATTCTTTGTCTGAAAGATAGAAAGCTGTCATTTTAACACAAACAGCTGTATCCGCAGATAGCTTTTAGTTAAAACTATATTTTTTTGTTCTTTTCTTTCCTTTATGGAAAAGGCAAAGGATTTTATCCATACAGCTTGGACTTGAGTATATTATCTGCTAACCTAAGCCCTATAACTCATTAAAATGCGAGGATGGTTCACATTTCAATGCTCAAACAACGAAGAATATCGATCGGATCAGTACGGAGCACCTTACTCTATTTCTTACATTTACTTTATTGTTTTCCATCAGTAACACAATATGATGAAAATTCCACCTCACTATCACTATAATACACCACGAATAATCAATTTAGAAAATTAAGAAACAGAGCCCATCTTACTCATTTCGTTTACCGCGTTAACCTCCAAGAAACTGACTGTTATAAATTTTTCAGTTAAAAAGCAGATAGAGTATTGAAACCAGTCGTTTGTAAAGGTACCATGTCATTTCATTTAACAACATTTTTTTGATAAAGCCATCAAAGTAACTATGCTTTTTGTGAATAAATAATTTGGTTTACATCTAACAATTCCATTTAAAAGCGCACAACTGTTCGATGCTGCTGGTTTAATAATAGGTTAAATACTAAAAGTGCAAATGTATATAGCCATGAAATATGTCTTAGGTGTCCTTTAGATCAAACCAAACAGAGGAAGTACGGTACGTCCTTACAATCGCCGACTTAAAAATGCACACGCACGCACGTGTAAACAACTCGCAGTACTGACGACGACTAGGAGCCGAGTAGGTCCATTGGACTTGGTTTACGAACACGCGCGACTAGCTCTTAACGTATCGTGCCTCTTTTTAGTTTGATCTAAGAGGCTTCCTACTTTCTAGTATCAAGGTAGGTAGATGTTGGTTATTTTGTCAGCAATTACACATGTGTGCGTTAAAATTCTCAAAATACAGTCCATATTTCAGTTTAATATTTAAATTCAGCATCACGAACTTATCAGTAGTAGGTACCTTACTACATAACTTTCCTACTTTTTATTATTTCACAAAGGTTTCTAGTCACTAACTTTGCTGAGTCATTTTGATCTGAACACTAAAGAACTTACAATTAAGCGCTAGCTTGACCAATATTTACGCAGAAAATAAAAGTATCAAAGTTACAAAAATTGTAATACGGTATTTTTTCTATTCGATTTCAAGTCTACTTTTCTTAAACAATATGTTAAGTAAACTGTTATTCACAATAATTGAGCGCTCAGCTTAAATACCCATAACCTTAATTCATGATTGATTCATCCTATTCAATAAGCAGGTAGGTATTTTACGATCACCCAGTTCAACAATAATTATTTTCTAAAGAAAACATTTCAGTACTTATTTTATATTTCAATTTGATATTGAATAAACAGTCGAAGTAAACTTTTAACATTATAACGTAAATGCAATAGGAATATATTTATAATAGTCACCTGCGGAATATAAATTCCTGCAATCTTACCAGTTATGACCGATACGTAAGATAAAATGAAAATGTTACGATGATGAGTTATGATCTACGAAGAGACACCAATGATCACCTGGTAAGATTAAAAGGTGATAAAATCCATACAAAAACAAAAAAAAACTATATAATTAAAAATACATCTGTCTAATTTGGTCAGTAAAATTTCAACTATGTATTTCATCAAACTTAATTCAAATACTCTACAGTAGAAACCACTGAGACAGATAAACTATCTCTTTATTTTGAAAATAATTCTCAATCCTTTTCTAGGGTTAAGCTCACGAATTGTACCCAGTTAATAAGACAAAAATACATGTTCGTTTATTAAACATTTCAATAGGATATTTTGTTGTTAGGTACTAATAGTACAGAGAAAAATAGATTAATATTATATGTTGTTAGCGCTTCTTTATGAACCTACCTATTTTAATAAATGGTAATGGGATTGATACAATTTATCTATAAAATAATATCATTATTGTTATGTGGTTTGTTCACGTTTGTAATAATTTTTTAAAAGTTTTTAAGGAAAATATAAGTTAATACTGTTCCATTGACAATAATATTGAATTTTTATCTTAGGTATTTCAATAAACTTCGTTTGTCGATAAAGAAATTTGGATCTACATCTCCCCATTGAAATTTGAAATGAAACTTGTCGTGAAACTAGGAGTATCACTTATCCACTACGTAGGTAATGCTAAGGTTTAATATCTTATACATAGATAGTACGACTAACTAGTGAACTAGAATCGCTTAGTAATACAGCAGTCGATGGCATTGCCGTTCAGTTATTATATTAATTAATAATTATTATCGTCGCAAATATTTTTAAGTATTATTATCTAATTTTAAGAAGATTAAGAACGTTTAAAATTGATAAATCTATTTTAATATGTAGTCAATATTGAATTTATACGTATGAGCACACTCCTAACTCTCTTGGAAATTCACAAACTGTGCTTATGTCGACCAATTAAGATCCAATGCTTTATGTATGTGCTTTTCACACATTATAGTGAACACGATGCTGATATTATGCTACCCCCTATGTAAAAATACGACACAATTATGTTCTCCTTATCTTAAGTCACATAGAGTAATTGTGTGAGAGTTTTGTCGGTTATTCAGTTCTATATGGAGCTCAAAAAGTATGAGCTCACAACACTTAGGTGCCGTTTGGAAGACCTTAGTACGCGGGCACGCTTTGCTACCAGATTTGTGACAGCCGTGACAGGACATCTTTGTACTTCTATAATGTGGAGTAATTATTGCTCTTACACTAGCAATTAACAACTGAATTCAAATAGGCTAACTAAAAACGCGGAAATATTATGTCAATAGTAATTTAACTGATGTTAGAATTCGTTTTTTAGTTTTGAAATCTTCCTTTAGCTGTTGCAATATTGAAAAGGCAGGCCAGCCTTTTCTAAACACATCAATCGATTTCTTTTCATTAAGAGTTTTTAATAGTCTATTTTTAGTCTTGTTTTTCTCCAAAATATGTTATTATCTTGATCTACTGCGGTTGCTGTAGCTGCGTCTTGCGGCACTGGCAAAGCCATTTGATGATGCGCGCGTTTCGCTCCACCACGCTGGGTGGCTCCGTGTTGCGATAAATCGGTTTCTGGACTCCAGGGCCTTGGACCTGAATAAAGTATGATTAATCATTATTGTGAATTTCAAATGAATAATTGTATTCAAATGTTGTCATTTATTACCTACAATTCATATTATGAATAAAATCTTATCTTTTCCAAATAATTTAAAATTATCTGTATCCGTAATATGTAAAAAGTATGCAATTATTGGGAACTTTGAACCAATTTCAACCGAATTTATTGGTAAAATGTTTAATGAAAATTAGTATTGATGACCCATGAATATCAAAACAAAGTAATATTTTTAATACCCGACAGCCAATATTAGATAAAAATTCGCAGATTGTCACGTTAGAAACTCCATCCCCGGAACACCTTTCGCTAACCAGGCGAATAACATTGTTGGAATTGATCTTAGGACAAACAAAATAATAATTAAACATCAGCTCACCGTATAATCCGCAGTAGCCGCCAGCTGGTTCGAGTCCACAGTGGAAGCTGACGAGAAGAACACCGGACTCTCAGGCGGCGCGTCCCTCACTATCGAGTCGTACTGACGCGGCTCCAGGCCGAGACGCTCGAAGAATTGCTGCAGACGCACGGACTCCTCAGACGGGCTCGTGGGAGACGTCTCGCCCTCGCACGGGGCCGAGCCCGGGCTGCGGCCGTCGGTGCGCCGGTACCTGGGGGAAAAGATAGAAAGATAGATTAACACTTTATTGTACAAATAAACATTTTTTACAGAAATGAAATATTTGAAGTAACAAAAAGATTAAAGACAAAAAAACAGGATTACAAAAAAGCTCAAAATATTTGTTAAGTACTTTTTGCGTTTACAACGCTATTTTATTTGTAAAAATATTTATCTCGGGTGATTTAAGGGGGTCTCCCACAATCATTGACGAAACATACGCTGGTTCAAGGCGTTAAAAAGCACTTACAAAATTCAACGACTCCATTAACGTTCTCGGTAGCTCAGTGGTCAGAGCATTGGACCGGACTTCCAAAGGTCGGGGGTTCGATTCCTCCCCGATGGCCGGAGCCGAAAAGAATTTTTTAAATGTATGTCTTTTCGAAATTAAAAAATAGCGTTGTAAACGCAAAAAGTACTTAACAATAAAATAATAGAATGTTTCATCTTAACCGATTGTTAAATATTTGTATAAATATTTTCCTCGGGTGATTTGAGGGTGTCTCCCACAATCATTGATGAAACATACGCTGGCTCAAAGCGTTAAAAAGCACTTACAAAATTCAACGACTCCATTAAGGTTCTCGGTAGCTCAGTGGTCAGAGCATTGGACCGGACTTCCAAAGGTCGGGGGTTCGATTCCTCCCCTATGACCGGAGCCGAAAAGAATTTTTTATGTTATGTCTTTTCGAAGCTCAAAATAAAAAAAGTTTTAAGACACAATAAAATTATTAAGTAATGGCTACGGCTTGAGTGGCCCTGAACATGGCCAGGGACATTAAATGAACCAACTTTCAAGTCTACAGATAGATAGATTAACACTTTATTGTACAACACAAACAAAAATTACGGACAAGTTTAACAAAGAAAGATGTACAATATTGTTTGATTGTACATCTATCTTTGTTAGATCTTTGACGACCGTTTGGTGCGGTGGTCTTCATGTCGGACTTCTAAAACTAAGGGTCGCGGGTTCGATCCCCGCACAGTACAAGCATATGTGTGCATGAACATGTGTGTTTGTACTGGTCTGGGTGTTTTCTATGTATAATATGTATTTATTTACAAAAAAAGTATTTAAGTATGTTTATCCGTTGTCTAGTACCCATAACACAAGCCTCGTAGCTCAATTTGGGACTAGAGAATTGATGTGATTGATGTGAAATATTTGTTTATTTATTATTATTTATTTATTGAATTAGTTAATACTGTTTGTACACAATTACTACGCAAAACATAGGTACCTACAATCTAGGTATCTGGTACGAAAATTGCTAGAGAGAACACGTCAATTTTTTGTCCCTAAACAAAGCGTTGGTCTTTGCTATGATGAAAAAGATAACAGATTTATAAATAAACATCCAGGACTTGGCTAAAACTGCTGTCGATAATCACGACTTTTTACGTCTAATTGTAACACTCTGACTCCATAAACAGCAACCGCTGATTTTGGAGTCAGAGCGCCAACCATTAGAAGCGATCGTTATTTGCATTGTTACTTTACCGACTTAAATAAAAAGTTAACGGCAATTGAAACCCACTGACAACATAGAGGCTAGAGCAATATTCAGTAGTATAGAAACACTGAATACCCTCAATCAACAGCATACAAGAATAGAATTGAACTTTAAAATATGCATTTACACTGAGCTAAAATTCTCTTACCTATCAGAAATATCAGACTTGGATCGAAGTATGGGCCTCGGCCGCCGCTGCTTGTATCTTAAACATCGCTGCCGCTTGAATGTGCCCAGTGGTGAAGTTATTTCTTCAGGTTGGCACATCTGAAAAGAATATAACTTTTAAGTACACAAGGGACTAGATTTAGAACTTTGGCGCAACAGATCAAGAGTTAGGAAGCTAAAGGAAAGCGCTTCCTACCGACCGGGTGTTATGGTCGGGGACCAAGGTCCGATAGACATCATCTTGATTTGTCTATCTATATTATTTTGGATATAAATTTTATATGCCGCGGTTCGTTTGCGGTATTAGGCTAACAGCGCCATCTAGCCTATGGAACCGTATCAGCGCTCGCTGATGTGCTTGCTTGTGATGGCGAACGGTAGAAATCGCCACAGAACTTTGAATATTTACAACAGTTTTCAAAGAATCTAAAGATGAGACAATACTTTAAATTATTTAAACCATTAATAATGTATGATTCTTACTAACATAGTTTTTCTTTGTAACTTGCTAAATAAATAATACAATACAATACAATGGAACTGTGTCCATTTGTGGGTGGTTAGGCATTCGTCCATCTTGTAAAGACTCAAATTCGATTAGTTTTTGTGTTGTTTTACGTGATAAGCACTCATTTTGCAAACTAAAAATAATTTTTTGCAGTAGAAAAATTCAACTGTCTGAGGCAGGGATCGAACCCGCGTCCATGGGAATCCGGTGTGCCTCTTATATACCGCTCGGCCACCCAAATATTGGCAAAGCCTGTTGAAATTTGCTTCTGCTTTCCAAACGCAATGTGATTTTCCCTAATGCAAACATATAAGTAGGTACATTAAATTCGATTTTTTTTATAACTATATGTATAAAGTGAAAGTTTTTTACCTGGTTAGCGTTGACGTACTCCTGCGTATCATCAAGACGCGGGCGTCGAACCTGCTGATACTGTGGCTGTTTGTTTACCAGTTCCGTGCTAGGGGAGTGGTACCTACCGAAAAAAAAAAATTGAAATAGTAAAGGTCTTAAAATGGAACCCTGTAGAACACCCAACATGATTAGACGCTGAAGCGAAACGCAATACGCAACTGTCCTCATGAATAGAGAACATTGTTACTTTGTATAGGTACCTACTAGCAAATGTAACCGTATAGGCTAATTTTTGACAAAACGTCACGAATGATTTGTGACAGTGATGTTATCAAAAGCCTTCTAAAGTCCGCTAGAACTTATGAGACATGTTGAAAATAGGCTAGAAACACCACCAATCGTTGACATACTCTTTATTATCTGTCTGCCTCCATAGATTTTGAATGGGAATACAAAATCGTGACGTCACGGTTGTGTATCAGAAATCGGAGTCCATGGACCGAACATTTATTGAATATTGTGTTTAAAAATTGGTTTCTACAGCTTTTAGAAAATATACATTACTTACTTAGCTTCATAGGCGCTATGTTTCTTAAATGCCATGGACTTGAAAAAATTTAAGATGTATGTATGTTGTATGCATATATGAAAAGTCTTTTTATTTGCGTATTTGCGAGTATTTACATGGAAAACTAACCTGTTATAATCTCTGGTGTTGCTGTACTCCTTTCTGCCCACATTGAGACACTTGAGCGGGGTCTTGTACGCGCAGTCGTAGTCGCCATAGTCATACACTGGCGGTTCGTCCTGGAATTGAGGCGGTGGCGCGCTGGCCTGCGAGAACAGTTCAACATTTTAACTAAATAAATAAAATAAACAATACAAAAATATCACATACATTGATCTGACTCCGTGGTAAGTAGCTTAATTAAGCACTTGTGTTACAGATATCAGAATCAACAGTGGTATTACAAATAAACTTAAATAAATACATAAAACACCCAGACCAGTACAAACAGACATGTTCATGCACACAAATGTTTGTACAGTGCGGGGATCGAACCCGCGACCTCTTGGTTAAAAGGCAACGTGACCATTACATCAAAGTGGTCGTCAAACTCAAAAGAGACAATGCATGACCCGTTTCACACATACTTAAACCTTCTGGACCATAAACAATTTATCACACATTCTTTTAAGGCTGAACGTAGAATTGTGTTTCAATTGCCCCTTCTATCTTTACATTTCTTCATAAATTGCCTTTTGGCTAAAATGGTTTCTTTCAGATGAACAGGAAAATTTTCGTTCAAAGTAACATCTTTAGCGTATTCAAGTAAGGAGCTTATGTAAGCCTGTTACGTACGTAGGTGCGCAAGTAAAAGCTAACGTGCTCTAAACTTAATTGAAAGAAAGAAAGAAAGAAAACATGTTTATTTGGCTTATAAACTACACTTAAAAATTGACACAGGACTAGGACTAAGTATTGGCCCCCACTCAGCATTATTGTCATGGCAAGCCGTGGCGCTGGTTTTCTGTGGGTACCATTGAGGTTTGGAGATGGCACTACCAACAAAACCAACTGAATTGACATGAAATAACTTAAGTATTTATAGCATATAGGTAACTGAGTAACAATTTTAAGTTGAAAGGAACACATTCCAAATGACAGCTGTTTCAAAGTCAAGAACACCACACTTATCCCAGGTCTAGACGTTGGGCGAACAGTTGCCCAAAAAACCGGTCATCCAATGAGTGGACTAAGAAAAATCGTTATGTTGGTGTCTTTTTGGCAAATGGCCAATAACGTTAGTTTTCTGGCCAAGTGTTCGCCCAACTGCTGCAAGCTCAACTGGAAGTGTATCCCGACGCGCGGGTGCGGCGGGTGTGGCGGGTAGAGCGGCGGCGGGGAGGGCGCGCCGTCCTGGAACTGTAAGCCCACCTGGAAGTGTATCCCGACGCGCGGGTGCGGCGGGTGCGGCGGGTAGTGAGGGGGCGGGGCGTGCGCGGGCGGCGGGGAGGGCGCGCCGTCCTGGAACTGTAAGCCCACCTGGAAGTGTATCCCGACGCGCGGGTGCGGCGGGTGCGGCGGGTAGTGAGGGGGCGGGGCGTGCGCGGGCGGCGGGGAGGGCGCGCCGTCCTGGAACTGTAAGCCCACCTGGAAGTGTATCCCGACGCGCGGGTGCGGCGGGTGCGGCGGGTAGTGAGGGGGCGGGGCGTGCGCGGGCGGCGGGGAGGGCGCGCCGTCCTGGAACTGTAAGCCCACCTGGAAGTGTATCCCGACGCGCGGGTGCGGCGGGTGCGGCGGGTAGTGAGGGGGCGGGGCGTGCGCGGGCGGCGGGGAGGGCGCGCCGTCCTGGAACTGTAAGCCCACCTGGAAGTGTATCCCGACGCGCGGGTGCGGCGGGTGCGGCGGGTAGTGAGGGGGCGGGGCGTGCGCGGGCGGCGGGGAGGGCGCGCCGTCCTGGAACTGTAAGCCCACCTGGAAGTGTATCCCGACGCGCGGGTGCGGCGGGTGCGGCGGATAGAGCGGCAGCGGGGAGGGCGCGCCGTCCTGGAACTGTAAGCCCACCTGGAAGTGTATCCCGACGCGCGGGTGCGGCGGGTGCGGCGGGTAGTGAGGGGGCGGGGCGTGCGCGGGCGGCGGGGAGGGCGCGCCGTCCTGGAACTGTAAGCCCACCTGGAAGTGTATCCCGACGCGCGGGTGCGGCGGGTGCGGCGGGTAGTGAGGGGGCGGGGCGTGCGCGGGCGGCGGGGAGGGCGCGCCGTCCTGGAACTGTAAGCCCACCTGGAAGTGTATCCCGACGCGCGGGTGCGGCGGGTGCGGCGGATAGTGAGGGGGCGGGGCGTGCGCGGGCGGCGGGGAGGGCGCGCCGTCCTGGAACTGCGGGGGCGCCGACACGTAGCACTCCAGCTCGCCGTGCCCGTACTCGGGGTAGTACGAGTTGTATCGGCTGTTGGGTGAACAAGTTTCGTTCTGTTAAGTATTAGTATTATGAGGTGCTGTGGCGCAGTGGTTGCAGCGCTTTGGTAGTGATATAAAAATTTAAGCAACCTACAGCGCGGTCATGTTTGAGACGGGTGACCACGTTAAGCTGCTGGTCCCGGTTAATATCGATAGATATTTGTCGTTAAGCCTGGTCGGAGGCCCTCGGGGGGCTTAATAACATCTGACAGTAAGGTTGGTCACTTACCTTACTCACACCCCTTTTTTTTTTTTTTTTTTTTTTTACGTCAGGGAAATGCTGTTACGCATACCCACCGGCCGCGGGGGCAGCTGGGGGTTATGTGGGACTCCAGGCCTCAGAGTGAGAACCCGCCTACCCACTAAAAACCTGACGGTGCCCTCCGGTGCCATGTGAGACGGGGACGTGGCGGGTTCACCGTAGGCCGAGAGGCCATAGGCATTCACCGCAGTTCCCCAGACTCGGCCGACTCACTTTGCAGGGAGCCCCTACCGGTTGCGACGAGGGAGAAACTCGACCCCGTCGCAGGAACAACAGACGGCGCGCGGGAACACGCGCAACGCCGTCTCGGGCCCCCTTTAGCGGACGTCAGACACCCCCGTGTCTGAAGCCCGGGGCCCAGGAAGGGGCAGGTGGAGAAGGAAATTCCTTCTCCGGTGCCCATGACGCCGGCGGCGGATCATTGGGGCGTCAGCCGAAGCCTTTACTCACACCCCTCCATCAATCCGCACTGAGCCTGCGTGGTGGAGTATAAGCTCGCACCACCTCATAGTTGAGGTGAGGCCTGTGCCCAGCAGTGGGATGTACGATATATGGGCTGATGATTTGAAAGTATTAGGCAGACGGGTGCGGGACGCGGGGACGCGTCAATCGAACACGCTAGTTCGTTACACAGTCTCTTTATTTGCACTGCAGTATCCTCATTGGCGGGGCGTGAGGGGTGAGGCGGGGCGCGGCCCGCTCCAAGCGTCAACTTGACGCACCGAATGTATAACACATTCATTAAAGTGTCACAATCAGCCTGTGAGGCAGGATTTCCGCCGCTGACAGACAAGCCTTCCACAAAATTTTTAGTACAGCCGGTTGTAAGCGAAATTCAGTTCAATCTAGTGACCTTAATGAGGTCATCAGTCCGTTTTATGTATGGATACTTAATATCACGCTTTCGAAAATTACTTTTGCTTTTGTGTGAAAAGGTACAGACAATACAACATTAACATTTCATATATATACACTTCATATTTTTTCATACTCCGGTGGTCTTTCTTCCAAAGTAAGATCCAAATAAATGAAATCAATTGTTTCCACTCACATATACGCTAATTAATAGAAGTAGGTCCTTCTACCTACCTAGACCAGTTGCATGCAAATTGTTTGCAGCTGGCCTAGGTACGAAAGATGCGGAACCTTTGAACTTACTTGTCAAATCGACTGTGATGTAGGAGACTATAATTAATAGGCTAGATGACACCACCAATCGTAGACATACTCTTTATCATCTGTCAAAACGATCTGCCTCCATAGATTTTGTATGGGAATAGTTATAATTTGAAAACATAATATAGTATCAGAAATCAAAGTCAATTGACTGTATATTTATTTAATTCTATGTAAATAAAAATTGGTTTTACTAGCTTCATAGAGGTATGTTTTTAAAACACCATGGACTTGAAAATATTTACGATAGGTTTCATCATGCCTATTAAATTACCCACCTGGTCTGATCGTGCTGCGTCGAAGAGCCAGAATCAGTGCGCCGATGATGGTGAGGTGGTGCACTCCTCTGTGTATAGTGTCCACTGGATCCCCCTGAATCCCTCGCAAACGAAGAACCGCACCGACTGAAGAAATAATAATTATAAATATACCACAACAAAAATATAAATAAATAAATATTTCACAACAATCACACCAATTCTCTAGTCCCAAATTAAGCTACGAGGCTTGTGGTATGGGTACTAGACAACGGATAACATACTTAAATACTTTTTTTGTAAATAAATACATATTATACATAGAAAACACCCAGACCAGTATAAACACATATGTTCATGCACACTTATGCTTGTACTGTGCGGGGATCGAACCCGCGACCCTTGGTTTTAGAAGTCCGACATGTGGACCACTGCACCAAGCGGTCGTCGACATACATACATATATGACATACATTGATCTGACTCTGTGGTAAGTAACTAAAGTACTTGTGTTACAGATATCAGAATCAACAGTGGTATTACAAATAAACTTAAATAAATACCTATAACACTCATACTAGTACAAACAGACATGTTCATGCACACAAATATTTTTGTACAGTGTGGGTATCGAACCCGTGACCTCTTGGTCATAGTCAACTTCTTGAGCATTACATCAAAGTGGTCGTCGTGGAGGAACAATCATAAACAATACGAAGTCATTTAAGAAGACAAAGTGTGGAATGTTTTGTCGTTGGATACAATAACCTCAAAAATGTATTTATGATGGAGTCGCAGCTGTACTGTAGCTGTCAAAATCAACAGTGAGAAGTTTAAAAGATGTTTTTAAATAATGTACCTATTGTAAGATTGATAGTTGTCTTCCCCTGGCGAAGGGTGCTCAGAGAACGCCTCACATGACGACATCAGAGATGAATGGTTCGACCTGGAAAAAAAATATGAACAAGATTCCTACTCGATGATACTTATTTAAAAACTACCCATATTATGTTCGTAACGTAACTAGTTAGTAACTTGTGGTACAGTACACAGGAAGTAAACTTACTAGGTATGTTATATTCTGTTCAGTACTAGTGAAATCGGTAAACTGCATCTAACAGATTTGATTAGACAACCTTATGGTTGGTTAACTTTCCAGTTAAAAAGAAAACCAAACGAGCCAGTTAAAGCCCCAAAAATCCAGCTGGTAAGCTTCAACTGCTGGTTGGATTTTGAGCAGACAGCTATGCCAATGCCACACACCGAAACACATAAAACACACCAACACAAACATACACACACACACACACACACACACACACACACACACACACACACACACACACGCACGCACGCACGCACGCACACACGCACACGCACACTCACGCACGCGCACAACACACATACATACACAGGCCTTCAACCAACATCCTTCTTTTTCGTTACGGGTTAAAAAAAAACTAACGAGTAAAGTACTTAGTCCAGATCAAAGAGCTGCATATCGTCTGCAATATGATGCTTACTTACCTCGTCCCCTTCGAAGAGCAAGAAGCAGTTCGCTGGTGGTTCGAGTGTCGTCGCCGACGGGGTGAGCGTCCTACGGAACCGATTGTGTCAGTGGCACCCACGTTTGGACTGTGAAATAATAGATTCATGCAATGTAGAGAGATTTTAATAGATAAGATGGTTGGAAAATTGCACCAGCTTGGGATCCTGTTTTTAGCCAAGACTCAAGCTCGGCCCCGCACTGCAAGACCTCAAGATACTGTAAGCTCATTTTGTGTGGATAGGAACGTAACTTAATACTTTTGAGTGATGGTAGTGTACAATGTGTTATTTTTAAATACATATTTCTTTTTTTTTATTTGTTAAGGATTTTTTGCGTTTACAACGCTATTGTTTAATTTCGAAAACTTTATTTATTCATTTTGTTGAACAGAAACTAGTGTTCTATTGTCTTGGTAGGCTAAAGAAAACTTACTGCTCAGTGTAGCAGCGAGCCTGCGTATGCAAATCTGGTAGTGATTTGTGACTATTGATGTGGCTGCCTTCCTCGCCTCGTCCACTCGGCTGAGAGTGAGAATTTGATCTGTCAAACAAATGGAAACAGATAGGTACATACATTATTAATAATAACGATCAAAAAGTCAAAGACGATATATAGTGTACCACGAATTTTAAACAACAAGAAAGTATAAGTAGGTCTTTATTTGAGCAAGATTTACGTTTTGATGGTTCATCGCCTTTTGGTTTTAGCCAGTATGATAGTATCCGTATTTTAATATAACTCTCAGGCCATATTTTATGGCATGAGACAACGTTAATTAGGTATATTGATTAACTAAAGTCACCCACTTTTACACTCGATTCTGATGAAAAGAGCTTCACATTCGCGAGTGATTGTCTAGAAACTCTGCACTCAGTATTTAATTTATTTGTCACTAGTGGACCCGGCAGACGCTATCATGTCCGCTGTTTAATATTTTTTCATCATTTACACCTTCTCTAGGCTTCCACAAATATATCAAGGCTAAAATTATTGAAATCAGGTCAGCCGTTCTCGAGTTTTAGTGAGACTATCGAACAGCAATTCATTTTTATATAAATAAATAAAAAATATTTCACAACGATTTAGCACGATTGTTAGTCTTTTGAATTAACGCGAAACCGTTATGGCGTTTTAGTGATATGCAAAAGGCTTTAATTTATTTAAGAAATCAAATTTATAATACATACTCTTTACTCATTAAGCTAGGCATAGCGTCAGATAGAATAAATAAATAAATATTTCACAACAATCACACCAATTCTCTAGTCCCAAATTAAGCTACGAGGCTTGTGTTATGGGTACTAGACAACGGATAAACATACTTAAATACTTTTTTTTTGTAAATAAATACATATTATACATAGAAAACACCCAGACCAGTACAAACACACATGTTCATGCACACATATGCTTGTCCTGTGCGGGGATCGAACCCGCGACCCGTGGTTTTAGAAGTCCGACATGTAGAACACTGCACCAAACGGTCGTCAAAAATAAAAAAAGCGATCGGCCCACTTGAATTTTCCCATGGCAATGTATCATTTTCCCGTGGTAAAAAGTATCCTATGTCTTTTCTCGGGTATGAAAATATCTCCATACCAAATTTTATGCATATTGGTTCAGTAGATTAGGCGTGATTGAGTAACAGACAGACAGACAGAGTTACTTTAGCATATATAATATTAGGATGGATTATAAAGCAACGTATGAACGTACCCAAATGTTATCTTTGAACATACCTGATATATCTAGGTGCAGAGTGAGCGTACTGAGCCGGGGGGCTGATGGCGCCCAGCTGTTCCTCTGGGGATCCAGGTCCACTCACTACCGGTTCTGGAAGCTCCATGTGCGAAGGACTTGAGTGGGAACTCGCTGGAAAGGAAAATTAAGCACATAATTTAAACTTTTTTTTACCATGAGGAGTGTAGGTCAATCGTTACACAGATGGTTTTGTTACTAACTAAATGCAAATTTGCTTTTTCGATATAAGGACGAACTTGTAAGCTAGTGGAAGTTCCACCAGGTTTGAATATCAAGAATACTCAGGAGCAGTTCAGATATTGAATTTGTCTATGAGCTGCTCGAGTACTACCTTCGTCATTAATTTTTTTTTAAAAATCCTATGTTCGAAGGCAAATAGGTAGAGTAGTTAAATAAGAATAAGTTGTTTTGTGTAATGTGCCGACCCCCTGCAGGCCTAATTGCCGCATAAGCCATCGGAATAGGTGCACGGGTTTTGTTCGAGTAAGCAAAACTCTCAATAATTTTCAGGAGGTTCATATTTTTAGAAATAAAGCTTTTTCGAAAAGTGTCAGCAACTATCCGGATTTTACCTAAAGCGATCATAAGTTGGTACTTAATATAATAAAATGAATTTGAATGACACTCACGTATAGAATAAGCGTTTTTGATCACAACCTCGTTAGGCCGCTGTCGCGGTATCACAAACGACTCCGGGAAGAATACCCGCGCGTCGCCGAAACTCAGAGGCCTGTTCATCTTGTCAGGGTCTGACTTCTGGGCCTTCGACCCCGAAGTGCCCGAGGACGAGGTCCCAGAGAATGTCCCGGAGGTGAGCTGGGAGCGAGAGTTCGCCTCCCGGTCGGGATAGGAGTCTTTGAGTCGTCTGCTCTCGGCGTAGATTTTGTGCGCTGGAATGATCACGTAATCTATCTAGTTATATAGCCTTTATTTATAAGTGATTGCCTCGTTGGTGTAGTGGCAAAGTTTCTACCTTACATCCGAGAGCTCCTGGGTTCGAATCCCAGGCCGAGCCGACATTGTTTCTGAGATTTTCTGTCATGAATTTCTCAAAAACAGTTCGGAGTCGGGAAGTTGGCGGTGTTACACCCTCGTGCCTCGGAAAGCACTTTAAGTTGTTGGTCCTGCCCCTGATCTCTCTCCGGTCACATCGGATTGCCGTCTCACCGAACTTTGAGACTTATGGAATAGTGAGTGCACCTGTGTATTGCGCTCACACTTGTGCACTTTAATATCTCCTGCGCAGTTGGCTGATCTCTGTTGAGATTGACCGCCGTGGTCGAAATCGGCCAGAAAGACTCTTATTTATTAGGGCCTTACATATGAAATTGGCGTTTTGTCGTACTGGCCACTTTGATCACAAATTTTTCCTATTTGGTTAGGAATTCGAAATTCAAATTTATACAGCTATTTCCACATGTAGTTGTGTCTCGTAAACCGTCATTCATTTGTTTTTTTACTTATCTTTTTTCTGTTTGCATCGCTCAATTTACAAAATGGAAAATTTGAAATATCGCGTTATTTACGAGTACGAGTTCCACCGTGGCACCAGTGCTGCGGAAACGGCTCGAAAGGTTAATGATGTGTATGGCGGTTGTGTCGCAAAAGAAAACACAGTGCGTTTTTGGTTCCAACGTTTTCGTTCTGGAAATTTCGACCTGCAAAACAAGCCCCGTGGACGGCCGGAGACCCAAGTTGATAATGAAGAATTGAAGGCTATTGTGGAAGCGGATCCATCGCAAACCATGTCCGAGTTAGCTGCAGGCTTTGGCGTTAGTGATAAAACTGTTTTAATCCACTTGAAGCAAATTGGGAAGATTAAAAAACTTGAAAGGTGGGTTCCTCACGAATTGAGTGAAGCAAACCGGCAAACGCGCGTCAACTGCTGCGTTACATTACTTGACCGGCACAATAACGAAGGGATTTTAAATCGAATCATTACCTGTGATGAAAAGTGGATTCTCTACGATAATCGGAAGCGCTCATCGCAATGGCTGGACCCTGGCAAGCCAGCCAAAGCCTGCTCCAAGCGAAAATTGACCAATAAAAAGTTACTTGTAAGCGTTTGGTGGACTAGCGCCGGTGTCGTTCATTACAGTTTTCTCAAATCTGGCCAGACGATTACGGCAGATATCTATTGTCAGCAATTGCAAACCATGATGGAAAAGCTAGTTGCTAAACAACCAAGGCTGGTCAACCGCTCTACGCCACTGCTGCTTCACGACAACGCTAGACCACACACTGCACAACAGACGGCTAGCAAATTAGAAGAACTTCAATTGGAATCTCTAAGGCATCCACCGTACTCCCCGGACCTTGCTCCAACAGATTACCATTTTTTTCGAAATTTGGATAACTTCTTGCAAGGGAAAAAGTTCAACTCAGATGGGGCAGTCCAAGTCGCCTTCAAAGATTTTATTGATTCCCGTTCGAATGGTTTTTTTAGTAAAGGGATCAATGAACTACCTATGAGATGGCAAAAGTGCATAGATTACAATGGCTCATACTTTGATTAAATAAATATGCTATATAAAAAAATTTCGACTTTTTGTTCCTCCCATACAAAACGCCAATTTCATAGGTAAGGACCTAATATTAGTATCACTTTACCACGTTTTAGTCTAACGAAATATAAAATTCGGCATTGATCTCAAACAAGTATTAGATATAGGTATATTTCTGGTACACTTACAAGCATACGCCGGCGAGTAAACATTCTCCCTACTGTCCGAGTGCTCTAGCAGCCTTCTCAACGTATTCTGCAAACCCTCACCAGCGCTCACTGCCCTTCTGGTACTCCCCACACTTCTCGTTGTCCCATCTGCAGAAAAATTGTGCCCTTTAAAATGTTTGATCCAAAAAAATGATCAGGATGCTGTCGTATCAGTTAACGTGAGAATAACTTACAAGGATTACAGCAAGCGTCATTGTTGAGAGCGCCAGAACTGACGAGATGACAACCTCCAGCTGCTATAGCTTGACTAAGTCCACTGCTTACCTGTTGATAAGCATGTATGGTTAAGTACGTAAGAACTAAAAAAGTGAAGAAATAAAATACACTTATAGAAAAATAGACTGCAACAAGCTGGACATTTTTCTTTCAGTGTGCTTAAATTTCACATCGGAAAGAAATTTGTAAAAAATAAAGTAAAATGAAAGTTTTATGAAGACTTCTTTCTTGCTACTTTATCATGGCCTTTTATTGATGACGGATTTCAAAATTCAGTACTCCGCTAACCAAATAAGTGGTATTTTAACATTGAGAAAGGGATCGTGTTCGCTTTAGATTTTCTGAGTAATTCTTCTGTTGTAAGTTCCACAGTACCATCAATATTTTTAGCCCCCGACAAAAAGTGTTATAATTTTGACCCCTATGTATGTGTGTGTATATGTGTAGGTGTTGGTATGTTTTTGTGTGTGTCTGTCTGTGACATCGTAGATCCCGAACGGATGGACCGATTTCAAAGGAGGTTTTTTTGTTTGAAAGCTAATTAAATCACTGTGGTTCTTAACTACATAGTTAAAAAGCCTTCCAAGGTTGAAGCTCACTAGCTATTTTCTTAGCTCATTCGGGATTTTTTTAACTGGATAGTAAGTTTTAGTTTAAGATGTAAAAATAACAACGGTGAATTTCTTACCCTAAGTGGTAACTCCTGCTTCCTATCCAACACTGTCTCTGACTTCACGTAGAATGCCTTGGACTCCGCCAGCAGCTCAACAGCAGACTTGCGTTTCTGCTGCGGCTGCGGCGCGAGCGACCGCGGCGCCGACATGCCGTCCTTCTTGCGCGGTAGCTTGAAGCTAGCGAAGAGCGAGTCGGCTAAACGACGCCTGGAAGATGTAAATAATAATATAAATATACAACAACGTCACATACATTGGTGTGACTCCGGTAAGTAGCTTAAGCACTTGTATTACAGATATCAGAATCAACAGTGGTATTACAAATAAACTTAAATAAATACATATATCACCCAGACCAGACAGTGCGGGGATCGAATCCGCGACCTCTTGGATAGATGGGAGATGGCTCGTGATCGTGCACGATTTGGTTGGCAGAATGAGGGTCAGTCTTGCGTATTGGGTAGCAGAGAGGTTCGCTTCTTTAGTGACAGTTTAGTACAATCTTAGCTTTGATCTGGAATGGTTTTTTACCACGGTCAACCTGTCACGACTGGGTTTGCACGACATTAGAATGCTCGTTACTCGCTCGATTGAAAACCAGGTATTTGCTTAGGCCACACCTGCGGCATGCTGTAGCTGCGATTCTCGACTATCAGCGATTAAGGTACAGCGATTAGTTGACACGCTTTTAACAGCGAGTCATGACGACAGACAGTTGCAGGTGTGGCATGAGCCTTAGGTCATTGTGCGGCGACTTTACTTAATAATATTTTTATCTGGTTCCCATATTGCACGACGAATAGCAACTAAAAAAGCCAAGAGTTTGATCTCACCTCGGCGGCGACTCGAAAGACCTAGAGAAGGAGGACGCCGCGGCCGCGTCCTCGAACTTCTTCCGCACCTCCTCGACCTTCGACCAGCCTGACTCGACGTTGAGCCGGCGGTTCAGCGGGAGGGTTTGTGCCGCATGCTTCGTCAGCTCCTCCCTGGTCTTCTTGACCGACACCTCGGGGATCAGGTCGCTGTGGCGAACATTACGCGCTTCATGACACCGCTCGATGAACTGACGTCGCCGGAGGGAGAGGGTAGCTGACGCTTGGCGGCTGTCGTCGTCGTCGAAACACCTGGAAGTTTAGTTTTATCAGTCAAGTCTAAAAGTTTCCGAATTTTTCCGAAAAACTGAAACATAGCTGGAATAATTAGATCATCCCAATACCAATCGATGTACACGATACGTGACGAAGTGCTAACGAACTGTTAATGGGGGATCTGTGCCAGCAGTTAAATTTAACTGGAGAGGGTGCAGTTTGCTTTGTTGTTAAACTTAGGCAGATGATTGGGGACCGGTTTTAGCCGTTGTAGCTTACCAGCTGTTTTCATGGGTCATTCGGAGGTTTTTTTAACTGGAAAGTTAGAATTTAGTCAGATATATGGTATATAATTTGTCTCTGGTTACCTAGCGGGCTGCGCAAGGTGCGAACGGCAGGGCTGGTAGCAGGAGAGGGCGGCCATTTTGCCGGCGGTTGGCGCTGCGGACTGCGGTCATCATTCGCTCACCACCAGCTTCTTCTCGACTACTCCTGGGGTTTTATCTGTAAGTAAAGAAATCACATTTAAAAAAGCTTAATTTTTAAGTCAGTCAACCAAGAACCGAGTTGTGGTAGGGACTAGGGAACCATCCCGACAAACTTTAGAGGGCGTGTTCTACATTGAAATGACCCACTAAATAATGGGGTGCAATCTGAACCCTTTTGGAAAAGAGACATTTTCTCTTTCATCGTGCCAAAAGTAAAGTCTCATTATGAAGTTGATGTGTCGCGTAGCGTAGGTGTTGATATGAAGCATATCACTTGCTTCTCTTAACTAAACAGATTCCGAAAATCTTAGATGCTATTTTAAAGCGCATTTCTTGATGAAGACAACATTTAAGCGTTAAGTAGTAAAACGATGCGCTCGAATTGAGGAAGCTTTAAATAATTAAAGTTGCCTTATACACACTTCCACGCGTCGAATGAATTCATGGATGTCGGTTGTGATGGATGCGAAGTAACCAAAATAACATAAGTATATTATATCATCACATATTTAGTAAGTATGCTTCATTGCAGTAAGTATGTGTTAATCAGTCAGCAAACAGTATTTTACGCATAAACTGCCGACGACGTAGTTCTGGTATCAAATAACATCCAAGACCTCCAGCTGAACTTCAATTCTAGATTGAAGCGCTTGAAATGAACAGCCTCAAAATCAGCAGGAAGGTAACAGAACTAATGTCGTGCATTTTTGATGGTGTAACCGATCCGAATGACTGTAGGATTACAATAGGTCAAACAGCTGTACCCGCTGTGACTCCTACACGTGCCTGGGTTCTCACTTTAGCAATGATGGCAAAATTGACAGTGATGTTATTCACAGAACTACAGCATGATGGATGGATAAAGTGGAGACTGCTCACAGGAGTCATGTGTGACAGAAAATTTAAGTTCCTTTAATTCATTTCATTTATTTCATTTCATTTATTTATTTGCATACTAGGCGTGTTACATTATGACTACGATTAATTACAAATGACTCTTAGAATAAAAGCTCATCGGTATAGAACAGCAATAGGACCAGCCGTTCTTTATGGATTAGAGTGCTGGGCCATTACCAAGCACCACCTAAACAAACTGCACGCGACAGAAATGAGAATGCTGCGCTGGTCGGCTAGCGTCACACTACTGGACATAATCTGAAAAATCCTTCGTCAAGAGGTAGTTGTGGCGTTGCTCCAATTGCCGAAAAGGTCAGGGAGACGACGCGGACACGTGTAGAGACGTCCGGAGGATCACATAGTGAAGTTTGGCCTTGAATCGCTCTCTTGGCAGACCATCCGCCACCTGGTTGACGATGATCAAAAACAATGTGAAGAATACACAGCTCAACCAGGACGACGCACAGCACCGTGCTAAATGGAGATCGAAGACGAGGAAGGCCGATGTCAGCTGTCATTTGCAAGTTGACTTCTTAATTGGCATATCTTATCCATTTTTCCATCATCTATGATGCGAGTGAATTAAGTATTTTCCCATCAAACAAGGTATACTTAATTGATGACAGTTACACAAGGCATACTTTCACTACACGTAGGTACCCACGGGTGCAATCATTGTTCTAGATCGTGCGTGGAAAAAAATAGTTTTAACAGTAAAATCTGTTTCGCGAATAGAGTTGGTCGGAAACAGTTTAGCATTGTTATTAGTGAATTCCTGCTTATCTACTCTTTTACGTAATATCAGTTGAAATCAGCGAGAAGCGAATATCTGCGCTTTTAGGTAGGGATAGGATTCCCACCACATCGACCGGTAAATTTAAACAATATTTAAACTTGTTATTTTAATGAAAATTACCTACGTTTAACTGCCCTATACACCTACCTATATAAGGTGTTTAAATGGGTTTGCCAATAGGTAGGATGCCTTCTGCACACTATTCGACCCGATCCAGTCCTCTAGTAAGAGACATGTCGAGGACGAGTCTGAGTCCCTGTATGGTTGACTCAAAAGTACAAAAGAAAGTGCCTCGCTTAAAAACTACACCTATTTTCATTTAATTCAACCCATTTAAGCCCTTAAACGATACAAGCCTGCAACACTGAGTCATGTCGTGGTAACGAGCCAAATTTCCTCGCATTCACGTTAATAGACAAACACAAAAGTTAAAATCGCCTTCAACTCCTTTTCCCGCTACATTTAAGGTTGAAACTAGAAAACTTTTCAGTTAACGACTGCACCTAAAAACAAAGTGCAAATAAACACGCTTTAATTAGGCAAAACATTAATTGCCACATAATTTGGCGGGATATGTCCCGAGTACCCCGATCCCCGAGGCCACCATCCCGGTGAACCTCGATTCATTTTATCTTGATATCTTATACTCGTATACAAAATGAATGGCTGTTCGTTAGTCGCGCTAAAACTCGAGAACGGCTGAACGATTTTGCTTATTTCGGTTCTTAATTATTTCCGGAAGTTCAGGGAAGGTTTAGACGTCGAGAAAATATTTTTTTAAAATTGCGAAACCAACGGGCAGAACGGCGTCTGCCGGGTCCGCTAGTACTCAATCAAAGTCAGTTTAGCTCAAGTCTTCGGGGTTCTCTGAGACGGCCCGGGTGCCTCGGGGATCGGGGTACTTAGGGAACAACCCATTTGGCAAAGAAATTGCGTTTAAATGGTTTATAATGGCACCCATTATTAATTTCAACTGCTTAGATGAAATGGCTTAATTATGAGATAAACTTAGACAATACGTTGATTATATTGATGTTGATGATTAGAATGGGATAGTATTTTGTAAAGCAGGTTATAGAGAGCGATTAATTTTGTTTGTAGAACATTCTTTGTATGGATAAAATAACCTTAATAGTTCTTATTTAAACTTACAAATATTTTCGTTTGTTCCATACGAGCTATTTATTTTATTTAGTTATTTATGTTTTAAACATATGTACATCTATCTTTACAGAATAAATTCTAATGCGATAAGTGCAGGCCGGAATAAATTAATCTATTAAAAATATAGCATTCATTACAAATAAATAAATACAAATAATTAAAAAAGTATATTAATGAACAGGACATATTATAGAACTATTCACATCACAAAATAAATGTAAAAGAATAATTTTTAATTTGAAAGCAAGAACAAGTTGCAAACCCTTTTTCATTAAAGAGGAAGTTCTCACTCTGCCAAGTATGTATATATATATTGGATATAGCTATGTTTGTAAGAAACCATACTGCTCTATTTAACTTTGATAGAAATCCCAGACGAAAAATGAACCTCGTACTTCTAATACCTTTAATTGAAATGTTTAGAAATGGTCCTATGTATCGATGTATACAAATTTTTAATAAATTATTATTCTCTCTTAAAAGTGTAGAAAAAAAAACATCTATTTAAAATTAAACTCAAAAATTACTTATCAATAAAGGCTATTATAATAACATAGAAGAATTTATGGAGGATGATTTTTCTTGTTATAGCAATAAATAAAATAGATTAAGTGTTTAATATAATTATTTAATACTTATTATGTAATTGTTGTTTGGGTGAGTGGATGGGTTAATCATAATATTGCCTACTTAGTTGCCCGGACAATAGTTGCATAATGGATGTAGATTTAACTTTATTAATGTATTTACTCTTAAAAGAGTAAAGTCTGTGTCTAGAAAATTTACCAGATTTTTTTTCTCACTAGGTTCTAAATTACTAATTATATTGTATTATAAATAAATAATAGATATCTCATTGTTAAAGCTGAAAAGAAGCTATGATTTAAGTGAAGTAGTTCATACTCATTTGTGTACTTAAAAAAATGTTTTATTTTAATTACCTACCTTATGTTGCTGTGCCATGTTGGGTGTATACACTAATATGCTGTACTATTATTAGTCTGCTATATGTATATTTGCAATAAATATGTTAAATAAAATAAACGATAACATATTTATGATTAATGTCACTTATGCGAATTCAGCTCTTGAACAATGAAACAGATCTATGCTAGCGGGCAGGCAGGTTTAAAATTTTAATAGCACGCGTTAGGGGAGAGTTGGCTTAAAACTGGGTTCGGCTGCGCGGCCAATGTAAAGGTGGGTACTGACCGGCGATACGGGGCGTAATGTAACGTGTTACACCGCGAGCATTCGTGTAGTCAGTACGTCGTGTTACGGGGAAACCAGCGAGCAACGAGCCGCTCGTTGCTCGCTATGAGTGCTCCGCTTCACCCGGCTGTCGGTTTTTGGCGAATCCTTTGAGTGTTACGCGGTTCAGTCAGTACTCAGTACGCTGTTGCAAGTCGCCCCGAGCGCACGCGTGTCGCGAGTGTTCACACGTCGCTACTCTCGTATTTATTTCTTAAAAAATGGAGTATACCACCACATACGCCTTTGTTTTTAAATAAGTTTGATGTCCAGTAACGTTTTTTTCTTCTTCTTAATTTGGATAAAACAATAATTTAGTAGAAGATACCAACGAGTCCTCGCTGACGGCCATCTTGTGTGCCACGGTAATATTATCCAATATTACCGTGGCGAAAGCGGAGCACAGAGTTTTGACGAGCATGTTACGCCGATTTTAAAACACAGCGCAAGATGCTCGATGCGTACATGCTCGATGCGAATGTTACATTACACCTCGTAACGTTGGTCAGTACCCACCTTAAACGTAGATACTTGGCCGGCGGCGCCGTCGTCGCATGTAGCGAGTTATATACGAGTATAATGTTACCTTTTAGCAGTATCTTATGACTTTTTTTTGTCATCTCAAAACACAAATGTACTATCGTTGATTATAAATTTTCTCTCATTGCGTATTAAGTTAGCATTCTTGGCACTAATTTAAATGGCACACATAGTAGCATGTAATTGATGTAGTTTAATTGACAGCTTTAAAATAACAAGGATCAGTAGGATTGGTTCTTGGAAACCATTTGTGTCAAAAGCTCAATTGGAATTATACGCTGTTTTACTAATTGTTTTGTGATTTAATTAAATTTTATTTTGACCTGACGTTTCTCACGTGGTCACAGGTAGACTAATCCTACTACCTATACTATTGATATTGATATTCGTTTATTTGCAAGAATACAGGTTTTAAAGATCTTAATGTTATCGTAAGTTAGTACTAGGATTCAACCCGCATGCAGGTTAAAACATGTATCTAAATTCGCTCGCCAAAAAGAGAAGAAGTAGAAAACAAGAGTGGTCTTACTGAACTCGCTCAATTACATCATGTGACAGCGGAAAACCTGGCCGATCTGAAAGGCACTTTCGTTTTCCAGACACACCGACTTTCTAGATTTATTTCTAGCTAGACCGAGTCAGCGGAGCATGGATGAATATTATGCACTAGACCACACGCACGTCAGCTCCTTAGCTTAGTAGACTATGATAATAACTATTTAATCCCGTTTAGCCGAATCCGGCTCGCGTAACAATATAATATTTATTGCGTCAGTGTGTGCAATCTTCGAATTAACCAAAGAAAAAAATACACTCTTTTGCAAAAAAAACGGGCACCTAAGGAAATTTACGTTCTAAGGTCGATTTGAGTTAATTAAATGAAATTTATTTCTTTGACGTAGTCTGTATACTTATAATCGTGTAAATTAATGCGCGTGAAGTGAGTTCGGGCAACTAAAAGAAAAAAAAAAACAATGGATTCTTTAAAACCGATGTACACGCCCAAACAATAAGAAGTGGTCGGCAATAAAGATATGATTTTTTTTTACTTTTTTTAATTAAATAAAGTTACAAATGTAAAAACCTAATACCGAATGTGACCTCCTCTTGCCAAAATCACAGCTTGAATCCTTCTGGGCATGCTTTCCACGATGTTTTTAATAACGTTTTGAGGAATTCGTTCCCACTCTTCTGCAATGACTCTTTTTAGCTCCCTGATGTTTCGTGGAGCAGGTTGCACTGATCTTACACGTCTCTTTAGAACATCCCAGACATGCTCAATTGGATTGAGGTCAGGACTTCGAGCTGGCCAATCTAAACGACGGATCCCAACTTCTTGCATGTACGCTTCCACGTCGCCAGAACGGTGCGAGCGAGCATTGTCGTCCATAAAAATGGAATCTTCCCCAAGTGCAGTCAATGTGGGTTGTGCATATGGAATTAGGACTTCCATTATGTACCGATGTGCATTTAATGTTCCATTTTCTATGAAAACTAACTCCGTACGCTCCGTCGAATTAATTGCTGCCCAAAACATAACGGAGCCTCCGCCATAAGGAGTGATTTCTTCGAAACACACTTCCGCATAGCGTTCCCGTGGTCTTCGCAGCACTCGCCGGCGTCGGTCCTCTCCACACAAAGAGATTCTAGCTTCATCAGAAAACAATACTTTATTCCAGTCCTCCAGAGTCCATGAAGCACAGTTCCGAGCAAACTGAAGTCGAGCAACACGATGCTCACGGAGTAATTTAGGGCCCCGAGCTCGCGGTAACTCCTGATATTGGCAGCCAAAAGCCTCCTCCTGACCGTCCACAAGCTAACTTCTACTCCTCTTACTTCTTCAAGGCTCTTCTTCAGGTCCACACTTGACGCCTTACGATTCCGCAACGCCTGACTCACCAAAAAGCGGTCATCTCTTGGTTCTGTGCATCGTTTTCTTCCCGAACCGGGTCTTCTTTTGACCGAACCGGTCTCTTGATACCGTTGCCAAGTCCTCTGGACAGTTGAACGACTCACATTTAGCCGCTGAGACACGTAAGTTTGCGAACAACCTTCTTCAAGTAGGGCTATAATTTTACCGGCCCTTATCGCTTTATCACTCATATCAAAAAGTGGTATTTAATGTAAAAATAAAGATTAAATTGTTTAATTTGCAGAAAATGTCCAAAAAGTTTTAAAATATCGTAATCAGTTAAAAATCGTTTCAGCAATTCGCGCCATTAGTAAAGCAATTTTAGAATAATCCACAATAATCATTATTTTTCTTTTATTCATTTCAAATTTTAAATTTGGAACGTAAAGAATCATGCCAGGATGCTTCAAATAACATGCCAATACATCGTCAAATTAATAAAACCTATTTCTTGTTCTTCTTCATTAAAGTAGAGGAAAAAATCTAAAGTGCCCGTTTTTTTTGCAAAAGAGTTTATAATACTTATACTTCGTTAAGTATTAGTGTTAATAATAAATAGTCTTCTAGCTGATTTCGAACACGGCGGCTAATCTCAACAGAGATCAGCCAACTGCGCAGGAGATATTATAGTGCAAAAGTGTGAGCGCAATACACGGGTGCACTTACTGTTCCTTTACTCTCAAAGTTCGGTGAGACAGCAATCCGACATGACCTGAAAGAGATCAGGCGCAGGACCAACGGGTTAACGTGATTAAAGACACGGGGGCGTAACACCACCAACTTCCCGACTCCGAGCTGTTTCTGAGAAAATCATGACAGAAAATCTCAGAAACAATTTTTTCAATTTTTGCCTCGACCTGATGAGATTCGAATACAGGATCCCCAGGAAGTAACCCGAGTTTCTGGTTTGTATTCTTTAAGACAGCTACATAAATCACAAATGTATGTTAAAAAAAAGATTTCTGTAGACGCACTTAATTATGTATTTCACCCACAAAGAAAACTTCCAAACAATGCCTACTTTTGCAGAGAAAGTAAATTTAGTACGCGCCCATTCTGAAAAGTGACGCCTCTACAATTAAGAAAACCTCATAATTATCCTCATTAGAAGAAAGATGCAGTAGGTACCTGTTTTAATTAAATCATCTAATTACTAGTTAAGTAGGTTCATGTGTTGTAGACCTGTGTTGTGGTTTTTAGGGTTCCGCACAAATAAAGAGCTAGATAAATGGGACCTTAGTATGAAATAGTTCCAAATAAGTGCATTTAGTGTCTGTTCGTTTGTCTGTCATTCTTAAACAGTGACAGAGGCAGTACTTCGTAATGCTTCGCGCGTTTTTCGAGTCTAACCAGCGCGCTCGCTCACGCGGTCATGCTTGTAAGAGTGACAGGGATGGCTACATCCGAAACTACAGACGGAAAAGTTATTGTAATAGGCTAGATGACACCACCAATCGTTGACATACATTTTATTATCTGTCAAAACGGTTTACCTCCATAGATTTTGTATGAACGTGACGTCATGGTCATGTATCAGAAATTGGAGTCAATTGACCGAATATTGCTTGAGTTTTGTGTATCTAAAAATTGGTTTCTACAGCTTTTTGGAAATATATTGGTTGTATTCATAGGAGCTATGTTTTTAAACGCCATGGTCTTGAAAATATTTAAGATAGGTGTCATCATGCCAATTTTCAAAGCGTTGTTGATTATCTCTATACATATATATATAACATTCTCGAGTCACAATGTTCATTCCCGTATTCCTTCGATTTGTTGATCCGGCTTGACTGATTCTTATGAAATTTTGTGAGCATATTGAGTAGGTCTGAGAATCGGCCAACATTTTTTTTTCATAACCCTTAGTGATAAGGGTTGTCCACAATAATTTATATGACAAATCAACGTTTGACGGGTCAGCTAGTTATATAAAAATATATTTAAAATAAACAGTTCAAAAGGTAGGTAGCAAGTACGTTTAATTTAATTTCATTTTTATTATAATATATAATGAAGTATCGCTTCGTTTACTCTCATAATCATCAGAAATTAATATTTAGGGTAAACACTCTCATACATATGTGAACATTACGATAATAAACTATCTCTTATACTCACTTAAGAATCAGAGCGCGAAAATCATTATGAGGCCTAAATACTATGAATAGTTAAGTACGCTTCTTAGAAACTCATTAAACTAAATTACTGAGAACCAACAGACTGTTGTTTGTTTACATTTCGTCTGCAGCTTCCAAACTAAATATTATCGTTCGATAACTTTCTATTAAACTATCAAGGTACGTCCCTCCCTCCCCTCTATCTGCTCAATCTCAACGGCTATATGTACAATCGTGAAAAAATTACAGCAGTAGTATAAATAACGGAGTTTAAAGGAAAACTATCAGAGCTGAGTACCTACTATAAAAAAACTAATAACCTATAAAATGTACACGGAAAATAAAATTTGATTAAAAATTTGTTGACAGTTGGTAGTTGTGTAAAACAAGTGTTTATTAGATATTTAAGTGAAAACTGAACTGAAAGTTGGCACTCGCAACTACAGAATCCTATATAAAATAATAATAATAAATTGTTTAAACAAACACACCAATTACTATGCCCCAAACTAAGCGTTAGCTTGTGCTATGGTGGCTAGAATAACGGATAGAAGTACTTAAATACATTTATAAACACCCATGACTCAGGTACAAACGCTCGTGCTCATCATACAAACATTTGTTTTTTATTTTATAATGCGCATAGTCCGACACGCACTTGTTTTAATACAAAATCGCTCCTCCGCCATGATAATAATTGCACTCATAAATTGTAGTGATGCCGGCACCTCAAGAGGCGACAGAGGGATATACCGCCGGAGATGGCAAGCTGCGTCTCCTTGGAACATCAGCCCATGTACTACTGCGATCGCCAACCCGCCTGCCAAGCGTGGCGATTATGGCAAACCCCTCATTTACAACCAAGAAATCGGCCCCCAGTCCCCGGCGGCCCAGCGGGGCAGAAGGTGCTGCTAAGAATCCCTGGCAGAGATCCAGCTTCCAACACTGACCACTCCTACACCTGGTAACCTATAACGCATGCACACTGAGGCTCGCACGAGAGTAGCAAAAGTTTAAATTGTCCCTTCTGCGTGACCAAGACACTGATCACGCAGTAGGAACTCGAAAATCTATCACAATCCATTTTATTTTCCTTTACAAAACTTCAAAGATGACCTAAAAATAAACATGGAAAGTTACACTTTAATAGTACATCAGCCTCATCTTAGTGAATGAAGCTACGTCGTGACTTCAAAGTAGGTAGGAGGTATAGTATATTGTAACATAACGGTTGCTTCAAAGAGCGATGTTGAAAAATGAATGGTGATCGATATCGCTGGACGGCACTGCTCATCTGATTGCCGGTTGTGGCCCATGATGTTAGACGAAGCGACACAGAGACTGCAGTTTCCTTATATGTACATCCATCCATTGTGACCAACAAAGTGTACAACTTAGCATGATAAAAGAAAATATCCTTCCAAATTTGGAAAATAACATTTTCATATAGTGTAAGCGTAATTAATTTCTGCTTAGCTTGTATGATTTATACTTTGCTATTGTTAGTACAATGTTTAAATGCATTCATTATTGATAAAAAAATATTTATAATTGTTTACAATAATATGTTCAGTTCGCTACGGATAAATTGTTATCAAAATTAAGAAATCTACTGCGCCATCTTTAGTTGAGCCTTGCTGGTGCCAAATAAGTAAAAATCTATCCCGTTGTCTGTCCTTTGTTATTATTTCTTGTAGTCTATATTCATTTCAATAGCCAAATCACAAGCACCCCTAGTTTGAAGCTTAGAAATGGATTTGTTTGAAAATCCAAAATTCAATGCGTCTTCACTTGGACCATAGACTACTGCCATGCGTTGCGTCCCACGCGTGGGAGTAGGGCGGTTTAATGTAGATCTATTTGTGGCCATCAATGTGAGTGGGTAGGTACACTTACTTTGATGGCTGGGTCGAAGACAGCAGCCTTCCCCTTCTTAATATGTATTAATGTATGATCTAGCGTGCCTCTACGAGGGGCAACTTCGTCCGGGAAAAAGTCACGTCTTTATTTCAAAAAGTCAAATAAAAAGTGTTTTTATTTCATACTATTAGGTCCTTACCTATGAAATTGGCGTTTTGTATGGGAGGAACAAAAAGTCGAATTTTTTTTATATAGCATATTTATTTAATCAAAGTATGAGCCATTGTAATCTATGCACTTTTGCCATCTCATAGGTAGTTCATTGATCCCTTTACTAAAAAAACCATTCGAACGGGAATCAATAAAATCTTTGAAGGCGACTTGGACTGCCCCATCTGAGTTGAACTTTTTCCCTTGCAAGAAGTTATCCAAATTTCGAAAAAAATGGTAATCTGTTGGAGCAAGGTCCGGGGAGTACGGTGGATGCCTTAGAGATTCCAATTGAAGTTCTTCTAATTTGCTAGCCGTCTGTTGTGCAGTGTGTGGTCTAGCGTTGTCGTGAAGCAGCAGTGGCGTAGAGCGATTGACCAACCTTGGTTGTTTAGCAACTAGCTTTTCCATCATGGTTTGCAATTGCTGACAATAGATATCTGCCGTAATCGTCTGGCCAGATTTGAGAAAACTGTAATGAACGACACCGGCGCTAGTCCACCAAACGCTTACAAGTAACTTTTTATTGGTCAATTTTCGCTTGGAGCAGGCTTTGGCTGGCTTGCCAGGGTCCAGCCATTGCGATGAGCGCTTCCGATTATCGTAGAGAATCCACTTTTCATCACAGGTAATGATTCGATTTAAAATCCCTTCGTTATTGTGCCGGTCAAGTAATGTAACGCAGCAGTTGACGCGCGTTTGCCGGTTTGCTTCACTCAATTCGTGAGGAACCCACCTTTCAAGTTTTTTAATCTTCCCAATTTGCTTCAAGTGGATTAAAACAGTTTTATCACTAACGCCAAAGCCTGCAGCTAACTCGGACGTGGTTTGCGATGGATCCGCTTCCACAATAGCCTTCAATTCTTCATTATCAACTTGGGTCTCCGGCCGTCCACGGGGCTTGTTTTGCAGGTCGAAATTTCCAGAACGAAAACGTTGGAACCAAAAACGCACTGTGTTTTCTTTTGCGACACAACCGCCATACACATCATTAACCCTTCGAGCCGTTTCCGCAGCACTGGTGCCACGGTGGAACTCGTACTCGTAAATAACGCGATATTTCAAATTTTCCATTTTGTAAATTGAGCGATGCAAACAGAAAAAAGATAAGTAAAAAAACAAATGAATGACGGTTTACGAAACACAACTACATGTGGAAATAGCTGTATAAATTTGAATTTCGAATTCCTAACCAAATAGGAAAAATTTGTGATCAAAGTGGCCAGTACGACAAAACGCCAATTTCATATGTAAGGACCTAATATTTACCAAGAGGTCGCGGGTTCGATCTCTGCACTGTACAAACATTTGTGTGCATGAACATGTCTGTTTGTACTGGTTTGGGTATTATATGTATTTATTTAAGTATATTTGTAATACCACTGTTGATTCTGATTTCTGTAACACAAGTGCTTAAGCTACTTACCACGGAGCCAGATCAATGTATGTGATGTTGTTGTATATTTATTCATTTACTTGATTAATACTTGGATTTGGCCCTCCTAGCGCATCGAGACAAACACACAGACAATTTGGCTGAGAAGATTTGACTTAATTGAACTTTTAACGGACGCTATATTTCATAATCAAGATAAATCATTATAAAGGTAGCATACTCCAAACTGTACGGCTTACTTACACACCAAGGGTCTATTAAGCCAGCCTTTCCAAAAGTGGGCGGTAAAACTCGTGGACACTGCTGGCCTAAAAGGCGTGGTAAGATACCCAAAAATAGGGGCGTTGTGTAGAGGCTTGAAGTTATAGTGGTTTTAAGTTTCAAAAATGGGGGGCGCTCAAAATAATTCTTATAGTGGGCAGTACTCAAACAAAGTTTGGGAACCCCTTGTCTAAGCTATTGGTACTAATATCAGCCTAGCCTAGCATTCAAGTAGGAGTATAGATTTCCTAACATAGAGATAGCCAAAGAAATTAATAAATTAATAAGAATTTTGTTTAAAATTTAAATTAGTTTGCATTTAAATTCTTCTTTTAAAGGTTCAGTTCCGCAAAGTATGTACGAGTAGGTACATATTTAAGTATGTTAAAATTTTTAATAAAACGCAACGATTTTAGTTTCATAATATTATGAGAAGCAATGGAAATTCTTTGAAAGCATAATATCGCTTAGTGGGTAATTATTACAACTTATATTATGCTCGTGAACTATATTGAAGGCTTAGTTCAAACTCCGAAATTAGCTGACATTCCTAGCTTAACAGGATATGTTAGTCTAGTGGAAATTGATACAGATGACATTTAAATATCAGCAAACTGCCCGTAACCATAAGTTTTTTAACTTAACTAACCGAACCCATGCAAAGAACCTAAGGATTGATTTTTCAAAAGTCAGCTAGGTAGATAGATTACTGAAATTAAAGAGAACATTAATTTTAATTTTATCAATTTATGAGGTGGTCCTTTTAGAATTCTATCAATCTGTTTGTTTACGCTTACTGACTGTTGAAAACTGGGCAGTAAGCTTGTCGGTAAAGGTGCTAATAGTAAGCTTAGTAGGTATTTAGGCGTTACCTTTTGTAAACTACAATAGGCTAGATGACACCACCAATCGTTGACATACTCTTTACCATCTGTCAAAACGATCTGCCTCCATAGATTTTGTATGGGAATACTATAATTTGTCGTCATAATATAGTATCAGAAATTGAAGTCACTTGTCTGAATATCAATTTAATTTTAACAGCTTTTTGGAAATAAATTAGTTTTGCTAGCTTCATAGAGGTTATGTTGTTAAAACACCATGGTCTTGGAATTATTTACGATAGATGTCACTTATCACTTGTGCACCTCCTTGCAATACACTGCACAAATCTGCATAAGATTCAATAACATGTGTTGCACGTTTAGTTAATGTAAAACGAAGCTGTAAAGATATTTCTCAGAGCTCCTAAACAGACCTATTGAGCAAACTGAAATAGCCTTGTCGCTGTTTACGCGGTTATGTATGCAGATATTGAAGTTACGTCGACGCTAGGGTTGTCAATCAAAACAATATAATATATTGCTTTACTAGATTGATATTTTAATTAAATTTAAATACAGACAGCCGAGATTAACTAGCATACTTAGATATGTCTATAATACAGAATTTTTAAGTTGTCCGCTTCGATAGCTTGAAAGCGTTTTGAAAAACACATTTTTGAAATTTAAAAACACTTAACAAAAACCGGACTGACACAGGTAGTAATTGAACCGATAACCTTTCGCATGCCGGGCGATTGCTCGAACCAATTGAGCTACCGTGACACTTACTCATTGGTCCGGATTTCTTTTATTTACATTAAAATTTTATTACTTTTCATCGGGTCACATTATGTGTTACTACTTTTCTGGTATCCTTAACCTAAATTCATTTTGCCTAATTTGCAGTGTATTAATGTAGGCGTATTTTACGCCTACATTAATACACTGCTTTGATCAAAATTCTTTCTTAGGGGATGCCTACGTCATAGTAGCTATATGTATGTAAAGTCTCAGCCCGATCGGTTTAAAATTGACAAGATTTCATACAAAGTTTCATCCCCTTTTTTATTCCCATTGGAGGTAGAATTTTATTTATCAAAATCCTTTCTATGCCTACGTCATAATATCCTACCTGCTTGCCAAATTTCAGCCCGATCCGTCCACTGTCTGGCTGTGCGTTGATGGATTACTTTGTAAGTCAGTCACCTTTGATTTTTATATATTTAGAAGTGACCTGTCGCCAACCTGTCGTGGTTAGCAGCCCTAGCACGTAACGCTAACGGTATTGCGGAACGTGGCCGCGGCGTGCGCGGGCGCGTCCAATCGCGCATCTAGTCCGCCGGTGTTGGGGCCTTACTCTAAAAGCTGAACATGATTTTAAAACTATAATCTGACAAGTCTATTTGAGTATGTGCGCCAGGGCATGATGAAATACTGTTTGAGAAACTTTACGTCGAACTAATTTCTAATTTCTCAGCACTAGATCATGTCTCTATTCCGCGCTGTAAATCATCTGCCCTGAGAAAACTTTAACTTATAGATCCATACTTCCTTTTTCTTAGCCAGTCGTTCATTTTAAAACCCGGACAACTAGGAAGGTTACCACATGCAAAAAAGCAATCGATTTAGAATTGCCTATCATTAAGTTTTAGATTCAATTCTGTGGAATTGAGTGTACCTTGATTTCTTTATTTTGAGAGCGTGCGAACAAAAGTCACAGTAGAGTCAGATAAACAACGACTTCAGGGTAGGACCCTGCTACGGTATCGAGACGATCGACCTGTGTATGGTGAATCATCATCACATATTATTAGAGTGTTAACATAATCCTGTTCTCAGCGTGTTGTGGTCCACTGGCCAGATATGAGGCGCTATGGGCATATGTCTAGTTTAATACAATTTGCGTTTAAAATGTGTATCCCGGTCATTTTAGGTATATGCCTATTGTACTGGATTTTTTTTATCTATGACATGAATAAAATACGCATAAGGGAAATATGAGAAAATATAAAAAAATAAGTTTTCAGAAACCACGCGAAAGGTATAAACATTTCAATGTACTGAATATTTTAAATCCTAACATCAAGACATATTTCTATGGGTCCTGGTCTGAGCCTGATCATTGCACCCACAACTCTTCAGGAAGTCTTCAGTATAAAATTAGGAAAATAGAAACAGTGACCGATAATAATCTGAAGTATAGTACTCACTTACGGCTTATATCTTATCTACATTTGACTGAAAGTTAGATAACCGTCACATTCATAGAAAAATCTGTAACCACAGGATATATTTTTGTATGAAACTGATAGCTATTTAACATTCAGTCAACGGTAGATAGGATATTAAAAATTGCCATTACGGTCCACATGTTTTCTGTTTCTGCGTAGTGGGATAAATTTTGATACATTATGCTGATTACTACTGATTAGGCTAGAGCTAATTGCATTAAGATTTTGGCTAGGAAAAGATCATCATATTGTCAATTTTAGACATACATGTCTGTTTTATACGAGGAGCTAGGGCAAGTCTAAATGTTTTATTTAGTTTTTTTTGGACGACCACTTTGGTGTAATGTTCAAGAATTTGACTATTAACCAAGAGGTCGCGGGTTTGATCCCCGCACTGTACAAACATTAAAATTTGTGTGCATGAACATGTCTGATTGTACTGGTGTGGGTGTTATACGAGTATGTAATTTTATTTAAGTTTATTTGCAATACTACTGTTGATTCTGATATCTGTAACACAAGTGCTAAAGCTACTTACCACGGAGTCAGATCAATGTATGTGATGTTGTTGTATATATTTTTTTTTAAATTTGTCACTAATGGTAATCAGAAATAGGAAGTATACTTTGAGTGCCATTAGTACGACATAAGTACATAACGCTTATCAAATGCAGCTGTGTTCGTCTCATTAATATGAACACAGTTCATTCCGATATCCGTAATAAATATGTTTGCACTCCACAGCTGGCTCCGTGAGAAAGGGGAGATGTTGATTCATTTAATTTATTTGGAATTTATCTGTGTCATTATTAATATGGTCTGGATAACATGTGCAAAGCGAAAGACGACTCGTATGATTTTATTGGTGTTATTAATGTGTTATTTAAAATGAGCTACAAGCCCTAAACATTCGTCATTCATGTATTAAAAATGAAAATGTTTCATAGTAGGATCAAGCTGTTTGACGACCGCTTGGTGCAGTGGTCCACATGTCGGTCGGACTTCTAAAACCAAGGGTCGCGGGTTCGATCCCCGCACAGTACAAGCATAAGTGTGCATAAACATGTGTGTTTGTACTGGTCTGGGTGTGTTTTCTATGTATAATATGTATTTATTTACAAAAAAAAAGTATTTAAGTATGTTTATCCGTTGTCTAGTACCCATAACACAAGCCTCGTAGCTTACTTTGGGACTAGAGAATTGGTGTGAAATATTTATTCACTTATCGTTTGTCTTTCGTATCGTCTGCAATTTTGTGGTTCCTTTTTCGTACTAGGCCTGGCAGAACGTTATCGGCTTTAAACTGTCATTCATTACCGTTCATTAACATCGAATATCTGGATTACTGTTACGCTATCTTCAAAACTAATAGCTTTAAGTGTTATTTAAGGTTTTGTGATGCTGTACTTCGGTAAAACGCACAAGTACTCGTATTACTTAGTAAGAGATCAGTATCTAGATTCAATAAAGTTATTTGGTATCTAATTTCAAAAGAAAGTTATGTAATAATGAACTGTGTACACACTTAGATAATGATAATATTAATTGTTTCAACGAACACACCAATTACCTATCCCCAAAGTAGCCGTTAGCTTGTGCTATAGTGGCTAGAATAACGGATAGAAATACTTAAATACATTTATAAATACCCTTAACTCAGGTACAAATGCTCGTGCTCATCACACAAACATTTGCCCCTAGCAGTATTCGAACCCGCGACAGCCGGTTTTGTAGTCTGGACCTCAGACCACTAGACCAAAGCTGTCGTCAAAGATAAGTTAGATAGTTAGGTACTTTACAGCTTATTTATTTAAGCGTCTGCCTACTTGGTACATAGTTCATACTACATGTAATAAATAAATAAAATAAATAAATAAATATTTCTCAACAATCACACCAATTCTCTAGTAGTCCCAAAGTAAGCTACGAGGCTTGTGTTATGGGTAACAATGTTATGTAATGATAACATAATCATGCTGTAAGTGACATATGTACGGTCGCAAACAAAAAGTGGTAACCATCAACTTAAATATCACTTATTGCTTGCACACATTTTACTCACAAGTTCTAAATGTCTATTTCATAATTATTCGATTGACCATAGTTTATTTTTATTTTTTAACGGGAATTAATCATGAAAACCGATTGACACTGTTTACATAACAGTAATTTCAAGAAATAAAGAATTTAGTGACATTACCAAAAAGTAATGAATTTTTTTTTTTTTAATTCTCGGTGAGTCAAATTGATTAATGCATTTTGCAAGGTAACAAGTAATTTAATAAAGCATTTTGGATAGAAGTGTGACATAAAATCTAATTCAAAAACTGGTAAACACTTTCAGACCGCAACCGTACTAGTAGTAAATATTTACTTGAGTAGGCGCCTTGTTATGCGACAACACACTGATAACGAAGTTTTATTTGTCCCTTGTATTATGTTTGAATGAGTATGATGTGAATAAAACTAATTAAGTATTTAAACCATTTCAAACTATCTGTTTAATCGGCATGCAGTCAGAAGTTGGACATAGAAATGACAAAAATTATGTCGAATGGCCATTTGCACCTATCCAGACAACATTGGGAATATTACGCTTGATGTTGTTGACCACTATTTTTACCTTGGACAAAGTCCAGCTAGGTAAGTCCAACTTCGAGAGTGAGATCTTTCGACGAATCAAGCACGGTTATGAAGCGTTTGGGAAGCTCCGGCACGTATTAGCGTCCAATATATCTCAGTGTCTCAAGACGAAATTCTTTGACCAGTGTATGTTGTCAGTGATGATGACCTATGGAAGTGAGACGCGGCCCCTTACTATGGGTTTCATAAGAAAGCTTAGTGTTACCCAGCGAGCGACGGAGAGAGCGATGCTTGCATTGCCTTCCGCGATCGAATCAGAAATGAATAGATACGTAGGAGAATTAAATCGACCGACATTGCTCGAAGGATTGCTCAACTAAAGTGGCAGAAGGCGGGACACATAGCGCGACGAACCGATAACCGTTGGGGCGGAAAGGTTCTCGAAAGAAGACCGCGTGCCTGGCGACGCTCAGTGGGCAGACCCCCTACAAGGTGGACCGACGATCTGGTGAAGGTCGCGGGAAGCCACTGGATACGGGAAGCGTAGGACAGATCACGGTGGAGAACCTTGGGATAGGCCTATCCTCAGCAGTGGGCGTCGAACGGCTGATAAGATGAGTCAAAAGTTGATAGGTAAGTACTAGAAACTAATAAGACGTTTACTTTACAGAAATTAACTTTTCAGTTGAAAAAAACCTGAATGAGGCAGGAAAACAGCTGGTGAGCTTCAACGGCTGGACAGATTTTGACCAGCCATAGCTAACAACCGCTTTGAAATCGGTCCATCCGTTCAGAAGCTACAATGCTACAGACAGACACACACCACTTTGCTTAGTTATTGCTATGCGTTGGCTTGGAGTAATGTAAATACGGTTTTTCACTTTTGGATAAATATGTAGGGCTGTTTTTATATAGTTCTACTAGCTGTCTCGGCAAACGTTGTTTTGCCATATAAATGTTTAAGGTGGACAACCCTTATCACTAAGGGGTATGAAAAATAGATGTTGGCCGATTCTCAGACCTACTCAATATGCGCACAAAATTTCATGAGAATCGGTCAAGCCGTTTCGGAGGAGTATGGGAACAAACATTGTGACACGAGAATTTTATATATAAAGAGAAGATAATTAGTTCGGATAATCGACGCTCTCCTGTACAAGTTTTAACCAATCTATAGTTTGAAGAACAAGTTGATTTTTGTTTCGTGTGTTATGGGAATGAACATAACTTATTTTCATATAAGTAAATGTAAGTTTTTGCGAATGTACATAATATTGTCAAAAATATATTAAGAAGAAACTGTCAGCATATTGATCTGTGTAAAAAGTTCTCTTACTTAGTCGCGGCGCCTGAGTTTGTAAAATGAAGAGCTCTTTTCTGTAAAATTGAAATTCTGTTCATATCAGCAGCCGATCCCCATAAGAGGAGTCAGTTCGACATAATACTGTAGAAGTAACTAAAATATACAAGCTTTGCGGTTTTAACGTCAGTTGTCTTAGAGATCTTGTTTTTCGCACAGCTAAGGCTGCCGAACTGAGTCTACAAGCCAAGGAAGCAATATGTGGTCCCCAGTTCAATTTCGTGTAATGTAGGTACTACATAGCAATGAAACCTTTGACGACCTATCAATTATAACAACTTCTATTTAAATTTCTTAATTCTTACAAACAGTTATATAATTTCTTACAAACAGAACTCACCTGATCAACCTAAACGGAATGTAGCATGGTGTAGTGTGATATAAAATAAATCAGTAGGCGCCTATGCCGCAGTAGAAAATAAAACAAAATGGAAAGCTTTTGACGACGCATACTCTAGAAATAAATAGCTTAGATGACCGGATACTTAAGGTCGCTGCATACGTGACGGGGTTTTTATTCGGATCGGATGGGAACGGGAAGTTTTGGAAACGCCTATTATGCAAAATATTTTTCCCGTCCCCGTTCCCGACAAGTCCGTGCACCCGTGCGTCACATATGTGTTTTTTAATACATTTGGTGTGGAACGATGTTTCCAAAACATTACAACGTCCCGTCTGGATAATACCCCGTCACTTAAGCAGCGGCCATTTGTCTTTAAGGCATTAACCGATTTCGTACCTGTATCTACGCGGAATAAGCGTAAAAAAAACAGTTGCAATTTTCACCAGGCTTTGCCAATGTCTGGTTTGCTATGAGGCTACGCGCGGCATGCATAACCGATAGATGCAGGCTGATTCCTGCCTCAGAGAGTTAACTTTATCGACTACAGGAAAATTTTGAGTCCGCGTGTTGGAATTAGGCTCGTACGACCTCATAGTGGAGATGGATCCTCTGTCTAAAACGTATATAGGCATGAGTTTGAGATTCGAGCTTCAAACTAATTTAATCGAAAACACGCAAATTACCACGCTCACGAGCCTACGAATGTTAAATAGTTTTTCTGCAACAGCGACGAATCTAGAGATCCTGCTCTGTCTGTAGTATAAATGATCAAAGGCGCGGCGTTGTTTCGACTATTTGTAGAACCGTGTCGCGTTGGTTGGAACTCGGGACATAAGACGTATTATGTGAATGTGAGTGGAAGTTCCGCCGATATTTGGTTACTGATGAACTAAATTAGATTCTATTTTTGTTTTTCGAATTAAGACGACAACCGAGTTTCTTAGATTATTTTTCTCTGTCTTAGATCTCAATTAAAATAAATTTACCTATATTTTATTGTAGCTTGTTTGGAACAATTAATAAATCTACAAAAGTCCTTTCCTAAGCTCGATAGAACCTATTCTATTTCAGAAAATTATTGTCAAATATATAAAAAATGCCTGCTCAGCCATTCTTTTCTTAAGAGTACTACCTACCCTGTCAGAAATAGACAAAACTTTATCCCTTTTTATCAGGTAGCACAACAATATGAACAAGAGAGCCCATCTTTTGTTCGACAAGGAATGTTCGAATGTTAATAGTTTAGTTAGTACCGACTACCGTCTCAAGTTGCTTGTCAAAACTCCTTCGGTATGCGTCTCATTATGCACTGAGCCGTCCCGAAAAAAGAGTTGGCCGTGTAAACGCATGCAATGCATGTTGGTACAGTGACAAAAGTCAGGGCCTGCGTGAAGGCAGTGATTCTCAAACTTTACCAGTCCCCCTAGCGAGGCAAAGGCACAATGAGAAAAACAAAGCTGGCCGTGCAACACATGCTTTAGTGAAGAAACAATTCTCAAGCTTTGCTAGACCCCCCATCGGGGAAAAGGTCAAATAGAAATATCAGTGGGGTGAGCACGAACAACTATCGTCACGTATTCGTAGCGTTTACATATCGTTCAGTTGTCAATTTGTATGGGGAAACTGTCAGTTTCTGACGTTTGGACAACACGAATACGTTACGAAAATTTTCGTGCTCACATGATGATTTCTTTAATTGAATAGCGATCGCCTAGATCATCTCTTTATTTGCTTTATCGTCGTGCCGTTTAGCATAAGCGTATTATGTTTTTCAATCATAGATGTATAACGTAGCGAGTTCATGAGTTACTGATATATTTTACTATCTCAACTTAGTTATGCTGATTTTATAGTTTGAGATCCAAAGATAAAGAAATAAAACTCAGATAAACTCTGTACATTCGTGATGGGTGGTGGTAGGTACACTCGGAACAAATATTTGGATCGGACAGAAAAGAACACAGTGGAAAAGAACGATATATCATCTTCTGTTTGCTTTAAAAAAAAAACTACATTAAAAGCCGTGAATTACAATACTTATTCTAATTAAAAGCCTGTATATCGATGCAATAACAATGTGATATAATTATGATATTTTTTTTGTTTAAAAACAAATTTTGCGTACTACTTACAAATATCTAAGCAATGTCTTAATTCGAGTATGTATTTTTTTTAAAATCAGTCAACATTTATATCGAATACATAGGTAACAGAGAAAACACATACAAACATACAGATCATATACAGATTTATTAAATACAGGCCCATAAAAAAGATAGGTAATAGAGTAGATGATACCTTACAGGCGTAATACTTTTAACCGAAAAAATAGTTACATTAATAATAATACTTAAGTACTTAAACACCTTGTTAGTTAAGTAAGTGTTAAAATCATGTTAACAATCTTTTTGTGAATAAATAATTTTATTATTATTATTATTAATCAACACGTAAGGCCGGTGACATGTTGTATAGGTAAGTGAACTATTCTTAGTTAGATAAAGGCATCACTGCTGAAATAAATGAATGGCTCATGGCACCTCCTTTTTTGTGGTAGCACAATAAGTTACCATCACAAAATGGTTAACTGTTGTAGCCGCGTAAAATAGGCAAATCGAAAGACCGAAAATAGTTTTAGCTACCGTGAAACCTTCGAGCAGATTACGAAATGCGCTCTTTGTCATTAATTTTGTTACGTTTTATTCTTTTGTATCGGTGGGTAACTAGCGCGTTCGTTACCTAACATTTATAGTGGGTTTAGTAAACAAAGGTTGATCTTTTATAGCACCTCCGTTACGCTCTGGTGGAAAGGTAGCTTAATACCAACCCCTGTATAAGGCCAGGTTTCCACCAAAACGACGAAGAAAGGAATAACCAATCAGATTGATCTCCCCTCCGCTTGATCCATTTCCACCGGAGCTAAGCGGAAGGGATGTGGAAATCACGAAATCTGATTCGTTATTCAAAACACATCTCCTCTCGTCTTCTCTCTTCTTCGCTTTGGTGGAAACCGGGCATAATGCTGGCGATGACAAATCAGTTCTATCATTATATCCTGGGCAATTACAGCTGCTGGAGATGAGATAGCAAAGATTTGAGAAAGAAAGCAGTAGAAACATTCAACAGGATTTGCTAATGTCTGGGTGGAGTTCGGCACAGGCCAGAAACGCAATAGACTAAAACTAAAATCTACAGTATCCCTCCACTAGCCCATGGTTCTATCTGCCTTGCGGTATATAGAACTCATGCGAGAGCACGTTGATACTGCGTGGGCTCTTTTTCTCCACGGGCGCTATTCTATGCTCCATACAAATTCTGTTTCCGTTCCATCTGTTGTTTTCATCTCTCGCCCTAAAATCCTCTCCGTAAAATCTAGAGTAATAGTGACAACTGAATATGATGAACCCATAACAACATACGCACTCGAGTGTACCTACCGCGTATTATTTATTCATGGCACGCGGGGTCGTTCACACGACGACAAACACTCGTGTTTAGTTTAGTTCAACTCACAGTCACAACACAACTCAAGTCTCGCACTTGGAGATGCGACCGTTTCAGTTTTAATTACTTGCAAAGTTAGCTGCTTGCAGAGGTTTTGGAGAGGTAAAAAAGAGTGTCAGGAGTGGAAAAGTGGATTGAAGTGAGTCGTTGGTTAGTTGCTTTACTCGTTGCCATGCATTAATATTTTGTATATAAGATTCATATTCACATATACCTATGTATGTTTTTTTAACAACAACATCACATACCTACATCTGACTCTGTGGTATTACAAATAAACTTAAATATATACATATAACACAAATAAATATATACATATAACACCCAGACCAGTACAAACAGATATGTTCATGCACACAAATGTTTGTACAGTTCGGGGATCGAACCCGCGACCTCTTGGTTAATAGTCAACTTCTTAACCATTACACCATACGGGATACGGGGTTACTAAATATTGATATACTTATTTGATTTCTACCTTGTATGATGAGCAAATCCACTATGACAGCAGTAAATCCGCTGTTAAGTAGGTAGTAGTACTTAAGTCTTATCAAGACTTTCTTTTCGAGCAAGACTTCAGACAAAAATCGCAATCAATTAAACTAAAAGTCCAAAAGCATCGTCATTCTTGCATTCTTATCTCTGTTTAGTTCCTACTGGGCCGAATGCACATCCTGCAAATTATATATTGAAATATTGCTTAGTAATTTATAGTATTAAGTTAAATGATTCATTTCATTAATATGAAGTGGTAAGAACATTGGTAATCACAGTTCGAAATAAATCAAAACAATTATCTTAAACTGTCTAACGTTATCTTTCATACATACAGAACATGTTCATATTTATGTATCGGTCTCATCGCCTCATAGCAAACCATCTTTTTTTGTAAAGGTTAGGTTTGGAATATGTTGATTTTAAATAATAAAAAATAAAAAATTCATTTATTTCAGACAGGGTCCATAATGGCAAAAATATTAACATTGAAATTTAAAATCTTACAGTCATAATTTTGTCAAATTTTGGTTAGTCTATCAAATAATAATAATCAATGGTAACAATAATATTAAATGTCAGAATACATAAAAATTAAAATTAAAATCAAAGGATTAAATACAATTTAAAAATATAAAATTTGATACAAATTTAAGAGGCCTATCACATACTTTTGACAGCTAAGCAGTTTACTGGCGAAAACTTAATTTTTAAAAGATTCATCAAAAATCGGAGACCGCTACGATTCTAGAAATTACATACATGTTAAACATCCTGGACATATTATATTTTATTTTGTAACAAATTTTTGAATGCCACCTTGATGGTAAAAAAATAAATGATTCTTGTGTTCACGCATGATTATATATTTTTTTAATGTAGATAAGTTACCATTTATGCAAATAAACAACTTGATTTTGTGTTTGAAAACATTATCAATGTACAGACCGATGCACTGCACTGAAGTTTAAACGCAATAGGCATGATGACACCTATCGTAAATATTTTCAAGACCATTGTGTTTTGAAAACATAACTTATATGAAGCTTGTGAAACCAATTTATTTCCAAAAAGCTGTAGAAACCAATTTTTATTTACATAGAATTAAATGAATATTCAATTAATTTCTTCGATTTCTGATACTATACTCGTACTATGACGTAAAGTTATAGTATTCCCATACAAAATCTTTGCATAGTGTCATCTAGTATATTTCTTAGGTTACTTAACATGTATGTAGAAGATAGTACTTCGTAGCGGCCTATGATTTTCGATTTATCCTTTGAAATTCAAGTTTTCGGCAAAAAACTGCTTAGCTGTCAAAATTGAGCAAGAATAGCTTCTACTGAATGACAAATGATGACCAAATAATTTCAAGGGCAAGTTTTAACAAAAGTGTGAGAACCTACGTTGAAATAAATCACGTAAAGTATCAGAGCCACCACAAGAACAATAGCTTTCATTACCATTTTAAAAGTAACTGACCTCTACCATAAGCGCGGCTAATTGTAAAATTAATCTCACTGATTCTAAACGTTACCTTACACCGTAACTTTAACCATTGTATTCATCATCATCACAGCCATTCGATGCCCACTGCTGTGCATAAGCCTCCCCCAGGGATCTCCACCGCGATTAGACCTCGCATCCAGCGGCTTCCCGTAACCTTCACCAGATCGGCCCACCGTAGGCCTGCACACAAAACATCGCCCGGCAAGCGATCGCCATTTGAAAACCTTTCCGCCTCAACAGCTATCAGTTCGTCGCGCTGTGTGGCAAAGGGCGAGTTGCCACCGACGATCGTCCTACCAGTGGACAATGTAAAGGTTGACTACATATGGACTTACGCCCTTGTCCATCATCTGGACTCAGGCCGACGCAAATACTTGATCTGCACTTAATAAATACTCCGCGGGAGACTTGCGTATAGACCTTCGGCGGCTGATTAAAGTGATATCAATAATTGCTAGTGAAAAAAAAACACAATTGCCGTACTGTAATGGCGAAACACCTGGATGAAATGCGGCATTAACTTGCGGTTTTCTCATTTGTCTGACGTCTATACTGGTTCTTTTGTTTTCAAATGTAACAACCTGACCTTTTCGCACGTCTCTTTAGTTTATGGACCCCGTGTCACGGGGTCAGTGTAAAGGAAAGCGTGACCAATCTCATCTTCTATGGGATAATTTGACTGTGACGCGTTAAATTATGAGGCCTAATCAAGAATTTTATTTTGATAATGATTGAAGATGTCTTGTGTGAATAGAAGTAAGTAAGGTTTCTTCTCTTTTTCACGTGTCCGACATTCAATAGCGCAAATAGCTCAAAGATAGGCAATTTTGGGATTAGACATTAGAAGTGACACGACAACATAAGAAAAGTCAAAAAATGATTAAGATTGCAATTTTGGGATGTTTTCTAACGTCAAAATGAGAAAAGCCAAAAATAATGCTTAAGATTGACTAAATGAGGGCTCATTTATATGATGGGCCCTAGCGTTTTGAGGCAGTTAATAAAACAATACCCTGGCAGTCAGAGCACTTATGTAAAATCCCTGTCCTCCAATTGCTGATGGTGCATTAAAAGAAAAGAACAATGGGGACCACCATCTTCGTTGGCCTTTGTCATTACCGTCTCTAATACTCATCATTGCCATCCATACAGGATGTCCCGTGATAGACTAATAAAATAATCCAGGCTACTACATATAGAGGAAAGAAGTGAATATTAACAAAAAAACCTTTAACCTAGAAATGTAATAGTGGCGTACACCCTACACTTTGTAGGTTTTGAGACAAATTTAAGGGTGTCAATATACAAGCATTTACAGACTTACAGCTGGGTATCTTAAATTCTGTATTCTGTTTTTCTGTAATCAATATGTGTACACATAATAAATAACTAGGTTTATTCTGTACAATATTTCAGCAAGACTACCTTACGTCCAAGCAACACTGATTTATCCATCACAAGATACACTGTGAGTGTAAGATATAAGATAAAATGAATGACCATAGAGAATCGATGAGTGATGGCCGGACATCCGCCGCTCGTATAGACAACGTACGAAATCACTCTTGAGATGGGATGTGGTCAGTGCTCGGTGGTAGATAGTAATAAAAAAGTTCTAGAATATAGGTTTGGCTGCAGTTTAACTGAAGACCCTGCAGACCTGTTTTAAAAAAAATATATTTTTATACATTTTTAATTATTTATTTAAAACTTTATTGCACAAGAAATGTACAATCTATGTGTACATTTCTTGTGTGTGGTGGACCTAACGCTAAAGCAGGAATTATGTGAAAACCTTGTCGTGACAATAAGGAATGTACATAAAAAATCATCAATCAAAGCCGGTCTGAAGTTATGCGCGTACACACATTTCGGCGATATATTTATAAAGACGATTGTTTTATTTTTAAATAATTAACCTATCACTCACAGAACGAATTTATTATAAATTTTCAGAGATTAATTGATAAAAGACTGTTGTTGCGAAACGTCCTAAAATAAAAACCCAAGGTAATCCTAATTAAGCAAAGAGGTCAATACTACCTACTTCCAATCGACATTAACCAATATCAATTTCACAGACAAGGAAATGCGTAAAATCATATCGGCCACGGAAGTTTTTACTGATTGTTTACTAAATCTAACTAACTACCTACTACGTAACATGTGATGATCCGAGGAGAAAATGAGTAAAGTAATCTCAAAATTGGTATCATTTAATAAAACATCGATATTGCCTTCATATACTTGAAGGTTTTACTATATTATTTAGGTATGTTCCACTCACAGGCGTGGTTAGAGATTTTTTTTTTTTCGTTACCGTGACATTTCCTATCCTTTAGTATGTAGGTACTCAGACAGCACAATAATTGCTTCGAAACACGCAATGTTGGTAATTCGTGTAAACTACGTAAAATTAAAGTAACTGGGTCTTGTCTATAAAAAAATGAATGATTTAAACTCATGGCCGAATTAGAGAAACAGCTGTTTTGTAACTATCTCTGTATCTCATCCCAAATAACATAAAACTAGCTTACCGCCAGCGGCTTCGTCAGTATGGAATTCGTTTCTCTAATATATTATTATATCATGTATGTTATTATACGTTAAATATAGCAAATATATCAGGGATATTGAATGTAGAATTCTAAACGATTTTTTCTTAAATCGGTCAAGTAGTTTCGGAACCAATTCAAACAAACAATCAAATCCTCTTTATAATATTAGTGTAGAAAAACTTTCGGCATTCTTTCAACTAGGTTACAGAGAGTTCAATTTGAATTTGCCGATTTGTGAAGTCTGATGAAGTATAAATAATAATTTTACTGACCAGTATAAAACCTGAATAATAATGTAAAATACAAACAGAAATTAAAGTTAGTTTTTGACCAAAAGTAAATTGATCCTTATCCTGTAGTCTACATAATCCATATGATTATATTAATAGCCACCTTCCTTCAAATCAAACGGAAGACCAGAGACAATAAAAATTACAAACGGAAGTGATTGCCTTATCTCTGCAACATTAGCGCCATAAATTGCCGCCAAAAGTCGGCGTATGAATACTAATGTGGTGATAGAATAGTGCCCTGCGGAAACCTATGACTTAATTCATATTCAAGTCCCCATTGTTGGCCGTATTAGGTCAGAGTCAGAGGCCAACGAACGTCGTTATTAGGTCGAGTGCTGAGAGCTATTAATTACGGAACTTGATTTACATTCTGTCATGTAACCCGGAGCTGCAAAAACATGTTCCTGCCTTAAAACTTTATAGATGTGTGTGTGATATAGGCTTACAATGCGTAAGACGTCACGCGGTGAAAAAAGATCCGTAGATATTATCAATTGATTTGTTTTTTTTCAGGATCTATAGTTAATAAAATACAACATTAAAATTCCTTTATATCGCTTATTAAGGAAATAGACGTTTTGCAACTTTGCCACATCTTACTATTTCCGATTTATTTGATGATATTGAAGGTGCACATTATTATCATCAAAAGACTTCGCTTAAAGAGGAGATAGATACCTATTCGCCGCTCTATGGGAGTTACGCACTTTTTCACTGACCGAGTTAGAGATCACTTTTGCTATTTCCTATTTCGGCAACCTCAAAGAATCTGATGTAGGTAGAGGAAGGATCCGAAAATGTTCTCAACGGGTAGAATAACGAAATTAGCTTTAATTTCTTTGTTATTAACAACGTAACATCATTCCCAAAATTTTTGATGCGCGAAATATCGTTAAATTCTGTGATACGTAAGTCAAGTAAAACAGTAAAAATGCTTAGAATTAGTAAATCTGAAGATATGACGAAAAGATTAAAAAGAGTTCAAAGGTGCCGCCCTCTCATTTACACCTGACGTTTGTTTTCCAAAATAAAGAAAATTAACTAAAATTAATATTATGGAATCTAAAGCAGTAAAATGAATCAATGACTGTTATGTATTATTTAAGCTGAGGAAACTTAATTGGTTTATGTGTTTTTTTAAATACCTATTTTGTTATGTAATTTTATGTTATGCTTACCAAAAATGAAAAATGATAAACTGTATGTTTACCAAAAATCAATAAAAAAAGTCAAAGACGATGGTTTTTGTGACATTCTGAATTTTCATCAGATTCCGGTGGACCTATCCTGTTTGAACGGGACATTCGGCAGGAACGTTGAATCAAACGGTTTTACTCTTTACAATGAACTAATGAGTCAAAACCTAAATAAGTCAAAAATACTTACTAATTAAAAGAACCATATTAATTATGTTAACTTTTGGTCACGGATAGACATATTTTATTAAGTGGTCACACAGTTCCTTGAATCCTTCAAAACTGACACAAAAACCTTTGTAATGACGTTTTTTCTCCCCTCTCGCTCTTTTAGTGGAGTTGGTCAGAAAACAAATTTCATTGTCAATATATCTCCGCCTTAATTAGGTTAGAGTTCAACCTACGCGACCATATTCACACGAGTTTGCTACATCAGAGAAATCTGTAAAATGCACATTTTACTTCAGACTCAAGCTGAAAGGCGCGCGACGAAATCAAATTATGAAAGAGTAGGTACTTTGAAAATGTGCATAATTTCACTAAAGGGTTAAAAAAGGATTTAAAATGTTGTTAAGAACATTCATTTTATTTTTAGATTTAACCACTTTATTACTAGTTTGTTTTACGAGTTTGGCTTGTTTAAGTATAAGAAATATAAGGACACGTTAAATTCAAAAATATGGCAAATGGTTAACATGGCATAAACGTCACTTCATTTTATTTATAAATGTAAAAGTTTCTTTGTTTGGATAAGTGGCTGTTTGTATGCAATCACGCTAAAACTACTTAGCAGATTTTAATGAAATTTGGTATACAAATAGGGTATGAGCTGACTCAGGTGATAGGATACTTTTTATTCCTTTTTATTTTGTGCGGACGAAGTCGCGGGCAGGCCGCTAGTAACCTATAAGCAAGAACAAAAGCTCAAAATAAGTGGTAGAACATATTACAATTTCTTAAACCTGAATTTTGTGATCCAATAAAAATGAAATCTGGCAGCCATGTAAGGATTCCATACGGAGGAAATACGACACTGCGTAAAAAGGACTTGGTTACATCGAAAATATTGTCCAAGAGCGAGTTGAAAAAAAGCAAATGAGCTCTTTGTTTTGTTTCACATCATTAAGTACCAAAATTGACAAGTGGCAGTTTAGTTTTTCATACATGTATGTTGGTTGTACAGCCAACTGCAATAGACTAGAGGCCCTTGACAAAAAAAACTACAGAAGTTAAAAAAAAGAATATTTAACACAGACAATAAAATACAGCTGATTTAGGCTCGCCTAAATGTGACGTAAGGTTTTGTAAAAGGTTCCCGTGAAAAAGATTTGGGGATCCCCAAAGACGATATCGTTGATTTTAATTAACCAGAAGGGGCTTCCAGTGATTGTAATTTGAGACTTCCTGTAAGTGACCGCCGTCCGCCACTACCTTCATAAATAAATAAATATAAATATACAACAACATCACATTCATTGATCTGACTCCTTAGTAAGTAGTTTAAGCACTTGTGTTACAGATATCAGAATCAACAGTGGTATTACAAATAAACTTAAATAAATACATATAACACCCAGACCAGTACAAACAGACATGTTCATGCAAATGTTTGTACAGAGCGGGGATCGAGCCCGCGACTTCTTGGTTAATAGTCTGACCATTACACGAAAGTGGTCGTCTAAATCGTCGTCGTCATGTGATATTTTTTGAAACATCGTGAGTGACAAGTGCGAAGCGATGCGACGCGACGCGACAATTTTAAATGTTACGTGTATGATAGTGTAACAATTTTGTTATGGAATCGCTTGGGTTTTTGTAGTATGAATGAAATGTCCAAATCGGGCAATTCAAAAACGATTTTGTAACAATTGATAAGTGGAATTAGGCCCCTGGTTGCATCGCGTCGCTTCGTACTTGCCGCTTTGCGTCGCGAAGGTTTAAAAGATCTAAAATTTAAAAAAAAAGGAACGGGCAGGACAACGTCTGTCGGGTCAACTAGTCTTTCGAATAAAAAAAACCGTTTTGTAATCGGTCCATCCGTTCGGAAGCTACGATGGCACAGACATACATACACAAAAACATAGACTAATCAGATAGGGGTCAAAATTGTAGCACCCATCGTCGGGGGTTAAACATACCAGTGGCTTTAGAAAATCCTATTCAGAAACACAGAAAGCATTTCTAATAAGCACGCCACGTCTTTTATCTCTCAAAAACAATATTTGATCTGTACTGATGCACGATTGCAAGCATTCGCTCGGGGTTTGCTTTAAGAAATTGCATTAAACCCAAAGCCAGCGTTCGTATTATCTCGCGATTATATCGAGTGACACGGTGAGCCGGTGGAATGAGCAACAGTGCAGAAGTCCAGTTAAGTAACTCATACTCAACAGGAAATAATACTACAAAAAATTAAAATTAAAAAAAAAAACCAAGAAAACTGCTGGTAAGCTTCAACGGTTGGTGGGATTTTGACCAAACACAGCAAAGAGTCACCGTGATTAAATTTCCTTTCGAATAATAAAAACCTCACTGAATTCGGTCCATCCATTCGGGAGCTACGATGCCACTTTGTCTTTGTTGCCATTTTATCGGGACTTAATAAAATTAATCTTTGTCGCATATCAAGCCTTAGTTTACCTACATTTGAGCTAGAGTAAAATACTGACAAGGTAAACATTTATTAGTTTACGTTACCACAGCATTTCTAACCACAACTCCTGCGAACAGCTCTAACAACAGATCATAAATCTAGAGCTTAGCTGTTCGATATCGCTATGTTAGTTGGAATTTAAGTTCATTCAAGAACACCTTTACATCTAGGTAAAAAACAGTAGTTTCTAAGTGAAATAAACTCTTTTTCATGCTTAAATAACGTGCAAAATTAAAATAAACATTTCAGATATAGTCCGCTTATTTGCCTAACACATTCGGTAGTCCACGTTCGCGTTTTTAGATCTTTTATTAGTCTAAGCCATTTTTTGACACTCTGTGGAGTTGAGCTACTGCCGAATCACTATACTATGCAATAGAACGGGTTGTCTCAGTGGTCTGGACGGGATATAGGCATGGAGCGTGGGAACCGGTCGTACTGGGTTTTCGTACATATCGAAAATACATTCTAATTTCTCCCTTACTCCTCCGATCTTAAAGACTGGTCAAGAACTAAAGTGTAGACTGTACGTTTATACATTTGCAACTATCCTCGCCTACCTTACGTAAACACCTGAGTGCTTCGACACTTATCAAAACTAAGAAAGTCGCGCAGAAATAAGGGAGCATTTTGTATTGAAAGTTTATCGGCTGGAAAATAATGTTACTACCAACAAAAACCAACTAGGTGCCTAAAGTGAACGAGCATCTTCTAAGGGAGTTCGCTCCATCGTAAGCTCAGCGTCTTCATCGGTGGGCTTAGTCTTGGGTCAAGAGCCAACAAACCTATCCCAAATAAAAAAAGTACGGAAAATCTGACTGTCTGAGTCAAAAATCAAACCTTTTATGGCGCAACAGATTTAAGTTTGTAAGCAAGCGCTTCTTACCGACCTGGTGTTATGGTCGGGGACCAAGGTCTGATAGGCATCATCTTTATTAATCTGTCTATATTATCATGGATCTATATCTTATATGCCGCGGTTCATGTGCGGTACTAGGCTAACAGCGCCATCTAGTCTATGGAGCCGTATCAGCGCTCGCTGTCGTGCTTGCCGCCGTTAGGCATGCGCTTGCAATGGCGAACGGTAGAGATCGCCACACTTTTATGAGAATGATGCTTCTCTTAATTTCTAGTGCTCTGGTTAATTATTGAACGCCTAGTGCCACCAATAAATTTTATGTATGCACGCGCATAACTTCAGACCAACTGCGATAAATTAGATAATACTTTTTTTTTAACGTATAACGGGCAGAGCAACGTCCGCGGATTCCTGTAGTTTAAGATAAAGCTAACCACACCATCATGACTAACTAAGTAAGTAATCCGAATATATTGTGTTTTCTCTTTTATTTATTTTGTCGCACCGCCCACTAATCATTTCTGCTTAGCCCAAAGGTATGACTGGTAGAGAATGCCCTACGCCGTTAAGTCCACCTTTTGTACAAAGTTTTGTTGGGCAATAAAGCTTAAATAAATATTCTCCTGGACCAAATAGACATATTTCACTGTAGGTTATACCAAGCCAAGTTAAGAGCTTTAGCCAAATATTCAAACCCTTTGCCCATTTGGTTGGACTGCCATTTGAATAGGATTGATAAGGATTTACTGCTCAAAACTGGCACTCATTTAAATACAATTTTGTACACAGAATGTAGGGTGAAAATAGAGAAATGGGCGAGCTTATTAAGTAGAGTTTGGAAAGAAGTAATAAGAAAAAAACTCCTTGAAGAGTAATTTTACCTACTTTACAAAACAAACACCCTTCAAAAGATAAATTTAGAGCTCAAACAATTTTAATGACAAACATACCCTAGAACCTATAAAACTATTTTTTTATTGTTCATTTAATGTCAAAGTAGGAATTTTAAGATAATATCATCAACAGGCTAGCTATAGCACCTGGGTGATTCTACAATAAGAGGTAACTTGAGCGGCAATCACTATAAAATACGTTTTTTGTTCCATACTGTCCAATCCTTTACAATCAATTACACCATTTTAATGTATTTCAATGAATAGAGTCACAATTGAAAGCTGAAATATTATAATTTTTTCTAAAATTGCTAATAAAGTCTAAAAAAGTATCTACCCTGGCCTGTCTCTTTGCCGATTTTAGTTTAATTTACTGCCAGTACCTAACTTATTTGTATCGCTTTCTAAACTAAACCATGATTAGTATCAATTTTAATAAATGATCTTTAATAATTTTAAGAAAAAATGCAACAAAATATGTCATTTTTGTATAATTTCTGAACTTAAATTTTGTCCTGTATTTTTTGTGTCTCTACCCTGGTTAATTTAGTCCACTGCTACCATCATAAAAATAAAACGGAAATGTGGCAAATTCCTGTCAAGGACATCTAAAGACATAAAGTTAGCCACACATAACAATCAAGCCCTTAGAAGCCGCCATTTTCGTACTTATCACGACGCGTCCGTGCGGTGTAGTGGTCTCGCAAAGTCATTGTGTCTCTCCACTGGTAAGTCATAAAAGTTATATTATTGATTTGATTCGATTGTATTTATTACATTTATTCAATTATACTGTAGTAATTCAAGTGGAAGATTCAATTAAGGCAATAATGTGATACGTCGATTATAATATTTGAATTTATCATGAAAACGTCTTTCCCCTGGCGTATTTCCCCTGCCAAGATGAAGTCCAGGGGAGAGATTTACTAGCCAGGGGAGATAAACATATCATGTTATGTATTCACAAAGTAATTAGATCTAGCTAGATGGGACTGAAGTCAGTTTTATACGGTATCTCTAATTATATTGTAATGATATGTTCTAATATTATTACAGATTATGCACCGCGAAAACGTGAAGCAGAGAGGCAAAGATATCAAAGGATTAAAAATAACCCAGACAAGATTAATTTGCAAAAACTAAAAAAAATATTTGAAAAAGAAAAAAAAGGACTTATAAAAACTGTAGATCAAATAGAGATAATTGCTAGAGAGCAATGTAAAGCACGAAAAATATGAAAGAAGAAGGCAAAAGATTGCTCTCTTGCTTTTTTCTTCCATTATATTCGTATTTTTATGCCTATGCAGGCAACGACTTGCTTTTCAAAATGTAGCTAATGTTCCAGTTGATGATAAAATACCACAGAGAAATTTTTCAGTCATGAGCTTTGGCTACTAAACTTGAATCAGACCGAACAAGAAGGCAACGATATTTTATTAATAAAAAAAAGATGAAAATATAAATAGACTAAAAACTAAAGTGGCATGTTACAAAAAAAAGGTTACATCACGAGAGCGGAAAACTTACACCTAACAGAAAAGGAAAAAATATGAATTCCCCAAGTGCAAGAGATACAGTGAAGAAAAAATTGCTGTTTGCAACTGTGTGCTCCATCAACAATTAAAAGAAAATTATTCTGCTCTTCCAAATGAAAATGAAAAAAGGATTTTTAAAAGTATGATAAGCGGGAAGTTGGTGAAAAAAATGGGATACTACAGAACGAGAAAAATATGAAACCCTTAAGAAAACTTGGGAAAGTACAACTAATTGATAACATAAGGAAAGGCAAAAAAGTTTCGAAGTAATGAAGAGGAAAATGATAAATTTTCTTGAAGAGGATTCTAATTCGAGATTATGTGCTGGCAAAAAAGATTATGTAATGAAGAAAGGAGATCGCCATCAAAGAAGGGTTCTTCTGGATTCTCTGAAAAGTCTCCACAGATCTTTCATGACGAAGTGCAATATTACGATCTCACATTCACTATTCTATCGTCTTAAGCCATTTTGGATAGTACAACCGAACTGTGATAAACGTGACACTTGTCTATGCGTTACACACGCCAATATAGATTTGATCCTTTCAGCTTTATTCCAAGCCAAAATTATATCTGTCAAATCATCAAAATCTGCTTAAAACAATATGTTGCAGCAGGTATAACGAACAGTGTCTTTCCCGACTTTGCAGGACTTGTAAAAATAAAAGTTGATATTGACTTTATTTTCATTATTTCAGTACCTGAATCTCTCTCCTGGTCTCATATATATGTACCTTGATCTTAACGTCTCTACCCTGGCCTCGATATTTACCCTGGCCTTATAAAAAGTAATAAAATATGTGTGAAGTAACTTGCCTTTGGGTGAAAAGGCTAATCAGTGGGTTAATTATCATAATTTGACATTTTCAAAAAAACCCCCAACTTTTTTGCTTGGCCGTATCTTCTATGGGCTCGAAACCTCTTATCGTAGAACTACCCACCTACTAAAATGGTTTCACAATTAATTATCTACTACCCAAATCCAAAGCAGTAGTTTGAGGTCGTATGAATGATAGATGAAATCTCAACTCCATACACAGTTTATATCCACAACTGAGTTATCTATAATCTTTGTTTGGTACTGAAATCTGCCCACACACACCCACACGCGGCCGTTGGTAACGAAATATGACCAATGTTTTAGGATAATTTTGACACGCTCTAGAGAACTCGAGGTGGGTTATTATAGCTATTAAGTCGGTAAGTTGGTTTTGCGCTGAGTCAGGCATAAAATGTTTAAAGAGAAAGATATTTAAATGTTAGGTAAGTAACATAGTACCTATCAATTCTATTAAAAGTACCTACAGATAACGAGCCTTTCTTTTCAAAATTGCATCTTCAGTAAGAAACTTGGTGTTTGACCTAGTTTTTTGCTTTAATCTTTTTATTTATTTAAGCTGCAAGATATTTTGTTTGTTATTCAATAAGACGTTATGTTTCAGATTTATGATTCTATCAATGATACCTTCAAAATAGTGAATGTTACACAAGGTGTTGGTGTAAGTCATCCAACGTTATACCTATACATTAGATATTACATTACACGTAGGCGAGACATTTATCAGTCAAACAAAATTACCGTGTGGTGTACTTAGTTCCACAAATCAACAAAACAAGATCTGGATATACAATTGTCATATTAGTAGTTAAAAATAAAGAATACTTAATGATGCTTTACAATCACATTCTTTCGCTTCTGCTAATTGACGTAACTCTACATGTTACAGACGCAATGTACTGTAATGAAATGTCTTTGAAGAGTCACCTTACTTATTGGATAATTTAGGAAACGACATTAAGCCTACTATCTTTTAAATAAACACATTCATACTAAAATTATAAATGCGAAAGTAACTCTAAATAAATAATAAAATAAAAATAAAAATCATTTATTTCGGAGAAACTTGGCTCCATAAAGATTAGTAACAATTATCTTAATATCTATGGTTAGTAATGAATATGAAATGAAATATGAAAGGTACATTTATTTATATTTTAACTTCTGAGTCTATTTCCGCACACACAAAACCTGCAACTCAGAGTGCCTCCTAAAGATAGGTGCATCCATCCTACTTGCTATCATCTTCAGGATCTCGTTCCCGCTTTTCTGTCTCTCTCTCTTCTGTCTGTTTTTACTCAATCACGCCTAAATTACTGAACCAATAGGCGTAAAATTTGTTATGGAGATATTTTGATACCTGACAAAGGACATACGCTACTTTTTACCGCAGGAAAATGGCGCATTCCCATGGGGAAATTCATGTGCGCCGACCGCTTTTACGCCTAAACTACGAAACAGATTTAAATGAAATTTAGTAAAGAGATAGTTTGAGACTTAAGAAAGGACACGAGTTACTTTTGACCGCGAAAAAACAACTCAATCCCATGGGAAAAATTACTTTCCGGGGAATCAGATCGCTTTCACTCCTAAAATTACCAAAGAAAGCAACACATTCTAATTACCTTACACGGACGAAGTCGCAGGTTATAGCTAGTATTATATATATACCGACGCTTGGTCGGTGTTTTTCGGTATCGATCTGTCGGTTGTCATTAGCAACAGTTGTCTCATCCCAACAATTTGTGAATGGATCGGGCGACACCTCTCGATAAGGGATTTCGTCGTTTGCGTTACACCGAAAATAGGTCAACGCGTTTGCTCTTTTTCCTTAAGCTCTTGCCTTTGTGATTCGTTATTAAATCGTTTATTGCTATTTATATCAGAACATTGGATTTATATCAGAATATTATATTAATATTTTCTTTAAAATACCAGTGTTTATGATTTCAAGGCCCGAAAGTATAGCAGTGGAAAAACAAATCCACCCTAGAGCAGTATGTTGGCGGTCATCGGATGCCCGAGTATGCCAAAATGTTAATCGTTGTTTCCCTTAAAAGGATCCTAGGTAAGCTATTTTAGGCTGCTTGTCGCATGGGAAGGATGGGATGGCATTGTTCAATTCCTAACTTATTTTTTTTCTTACAACATAAAAATAACGTGGTATAAAGGTACTTAGTTTTCAATATTAAGGCACAGTAATGTTAATAGTCAACTTCTTGACCATTACACCTAAGTGGTCGTCTTACTACTCCTTAACGTTTCGTTCGTATTTTCAGGTCAAGCCAGAGTGTTCGCTTGCACGGTCATGCTTGTAAGAGCTACATCTGAAACTACTGAATTGGTTTAAAGAGTAGGGAACTGAATCAATTGAAGCGCGCTCGCTACGATATTGATTTTGGCTACAATGTTTGGTGAATGCTCTCCGCGGATACGGTAATATAAGTCAATCAATAAATCAAGCAGACAATCGGACGTGCGGACGAACGGACGAACGGACGAACGGACGAACGGACGAACTGACGAACGGACGAACTGACGAACTGACAAAAATGATAAAAATTACAAATATGACAGTATGAAAATATAACGATATGACAAATTTACAATATTGACAAGCGGACAAACGGACAAGCGGACAAGCGGACAATCGGACAAGCGGACGAACGGACGAACTGACAAATATGCTCTATTTTAAGATGACCAACAAATCACATGTTAATTGTACCTTATTTACGCAAATAAATGTTTCTATTTCTATGACGTACGTGCCGCGGATTATTTACATATTTGGTACTGGTTTACTATATCGATCTGAGTGTAATTAAATCCAGTTATTGGAATTTTAAGCCCTGGAACGTGTGTGGAAGGTGTTATGCATGAGAAAAAATGTGTTGTCTGAGCCAGGTATTGACCCTGAGTTATGCGTTTAAAAGCTGAAGAAAACTAAAAGGTTGTGCCCATGTCTGGGTGGCACAGAGGCTACGCACGGACCCAGAGAGCCAACGGTCGATTACTGGTGCTGATCGAGAAATAAGCTAAATTATAAGTAGGTAACATAAGCAATTTTTAACCGACTTCAAAAAAGGAGCAGCATGCCCAGAGTAAAATTTTCTTATTACCATTCTATACAACCTCACATAAAAAAGTAATTTCTTAAGTAAACTTATATCAGTATTTCGTACGCAGTTCGTGTCTCAAGAACTTCCCATAAACCTGTGTAACACATTGGAAAGTATTTCCGATCGTAACTACAGTGTGCACTTAACTTTTTACAACCTCTCCTTACTTAAAATTACTTCCTCAAAGAGCCAGTATTAGCGCGGGTTTTTTGCCACGATCAGTCATGCTGCTTTTGCCAACGAACAAAATTTGAAATAACGTTCTTAAAAACTGGGTTCAGCAGTTAAAAACGTAAAGCACTGATTTCAATAAAGAGAGACAAGTGATGTTCAGAGTGAATGAAGAAGACGAGTACAGATGAGAATTAACGTCAAGATGTGAGCGATGCTATGACTCTTCCCTAAACAACACTTCAGTACAAGCATATGTGTGCATGAATATGTGTGTTTGTACTGGTCTGGGTGTTTTCTATGTATAATATGTATTTATTTACAAACAAAAAAAAAATATAAGTATGTTGATCCGTTGTCTAGTACCCATTTCACAAGCCACATAGCTTAATTTGGGACTAGAGAATTGGTGTGATTTTTGTGAAATATTTATTATTATTATTATTATAAACAACACCATATACCTCTACTATTTTCGGCTTCTGCTATCCTTATATCACTCAAAGCCAACTTTTACATCCTAGCGTAAAGGCTAACGGTTGGATTACTAAAGGGAGTGAGATTTAATCCTACTAATATTATAAAGGCGAAAGTTTGTAAGTATGGATGTTTGTTACTCTTTCACGTAAAAACTACTGAATGGATTTGGTTGAAATTTGGCACAGGGGTAGATAATAGTCTGGAATAACACATAGGCTACTTTTTATCCCGGAAAAATATGCAGTTCCCGTGGGATACGAAAAATATTAGTACACGCGGGCGGAGCCGCGGGCGAAAGCTAGTTGATTATCATACAGCTAGAGCATGGCGTCAAGATGTTTCGGGATTAAAAGCTATTTTACATTAAGGTTAGAAAACATATAAAAGAAGTCAAAGATTAAAGACATCACAGAATCAGACAAGCCTATAGTAGGTATTAATGTCTCACTGCTGGACACAGGCCTCACCTCAGCTATAAGGTGGTACGATGTACGGTGGTACGTCAGAAGTTGTCAAGAGAACAAAGTAGCCGTTCGTTCAACGCCCACTGCCGAGCATAGGATAATAGAGCATAGAGCAGGACCGTTTTTGGTGTAGACCCTTGGGAAGGCCCAAGGGTCTCCACTCTCCACCACGATCGGTCGTGCGCTTCCCGCATCCAGTGACTTCCCGTGACCATCACCAGATCGTCGGTCCACCTTGAAGGGTATCTGCCCACGGATCGTTCGCCCGGCATGCGGTCATTTGATAATCTTAAGAAATATAAAAGTAAAACGACAAAAAAAAATCCAGCAGAACCCCGAGCTCTCCTTTTACTCCAAATTCACGCAGACGCTATTTTTTTGTATATTTTTTACCAGAATCGTTACGGTTACGCCTGTAGCTTAGACGATTTGACATCACCTTGAAATCGCGTAGAGAGCTTTGACTCTTAAATAAAATAGACTTTAATAGCCGTCTTGAAAGCATGGCTCTGAAATTCGCGTGAAAATGATTTATTGAAAGGTGTGAAGATTGACTGAAAAATGTAATTGAATAAACAAACAGTTCATCACGAATGACATTGGTTAATTAAACTTAGTGTTTTTCTTTTTATAATACTTACTATTAAATTAACTAAGTATAACAAAGTTTCACTTAAACTTACATATAATAAGTAGGTAAGCACTTGTTCTATTTTCGCTCGTCGCTTGATGTACATGGGTAGTACAAACGCAAAAAGATAAGTATATGAGTAATACCTAAAGAGTTATCCTATGTGCGCGAGCGACGTAACGCAACCACTGCGATGCGACGCGATACGACCAAAACTTGTGCTAATTTTAATCACGCTTCGTCACGTGGAGACACTAACATAAATGTACATAGGAAAGAAGGGGGCAGCTTTGAACATTTAAGATTATGGAGCTATTTTAGAAGATCATTTTGTGGTGATTTTTTGGGTAGTGAGAACACAAACCTGCACAACTGTCACTTGTCACTACTGACGTTTGACAGCCTGTCGTTGAGTTATGGGGAGTTTATTTTATTTATTTAAAGAACACAAACAGATTACAACCCTTACAAAATCACAATTTTATGAACTAAGCTTATACTAGATTGTAATCCTAAAAGTGCTCCTAGCGTGTATAATATTATGATTTTATAAATTATTTTATTATTAGGTCCTTACCTATGAAATTGGCGTTTTGTATGGGAGGAACAAAAAGTCGAAATTTTTTTATATAGCATATTTATTTAATCAAAGTATGAGCCATTGTAATCTATGCACTTTTGCCATCTCATAGGTAGTTCATTGATCCCTTTACTAAAAAAACCATTCGAACGGGAATCAATAAAATCTTTGAAGGCGACTTGGACTGCCCCATCTGAGTTGAACTTTTTCCCTTGCAAGAAGTTATCCAAATTTCGAAAAAAATGGTAATCTGTTGGAGCAAGGTCCGGGGAGTACGGTGGATGCCTTAGAGATTCCAATTGAAGTTCTTCTAATTTGCTAGCCGTCTGTTGTGCAGTGTGTGGTCTAGCGTTGTCGTGAAGCAGCAGTGGCGTAGAGCGATTGACCAGCCTTGGTTGTTTAGCAACTAGCTTTTCCATCATGGTTTGCAATTGCTGACAATAGATATCTGCCGTAATCGTCTGGCCAGATTTGAGAAAACTGTAATGAACGACACCGGCGCTAGTCCACCATACGCTTACAAGTAACTTTTTATTGGTCAATTTTCGCTTGGAGCAGGCTTTGGCTGGCTTGCCAGGGTCCAGCCATTGCGATGAGCGCTTCCGATTATCGTAGAGAATCCACTTTTCATCACAGGTAATGATTCGATTTAAAATCCCTTCGTTATTGTGCCGGTCAAGTAATGTAACGCAGCAGTTGACGCGCGTTTGCCGGTTTGCTTCACTCAATTCGTGAGGAACCCACCTTTCAAGTTTTTTAATCTTCCCAATTTGCTTCAAGTGGATTAAAACAGTTTTATCACTAACGCCAAAGCCTGCAGCTAACTCGGACGTGGTTTGCGATGGATCCGCTTCCACAATAGCCTTCAATTCTTCATTATCAACTTGGGTCTCCGGCCGTCCACGGGGCTTGTTTTGCAGGTCGAAATTTCCAGAACGAAAACGTTGGAACCAAAAACGCACTGTGTTTTCTTTTGCGACACAACCGCCATACACATCATTAACCCTTCGAGCCGTTTCCGCAGCACTGGTGCCACGGTGGAACTCGTACTCGTAAATAACGCGATATTTCAAATTTTCCATTTTGTAAATTGAGCGATGCAAACAGAAAAAAGATAAGTAAAAAAACAAATGAATGACGGTTTACGAAACACAACTACATGTGGAAATAGCTGTATAAATTTGAATTTCGAATTCCTAACCAAATAGGAAAAATTTGTGATCAAAGTGGTCAGTACGACAAAACGCCAATTTCATATGTAAGGACCTAATATTATACATTGGTGCAAATAAGTTTTTAATTTCGAATGCAAATGATAAGCTTTTTCAAATAAGCTAAAGGATCTGGTCATCGGTTCTATGACATTGGTTCCCTTTATTAGTTAGAATGGTCTATGGAATAGTGGAATAGTTAGAATGGAATCAAGCAATGAACAGGGGTGTGGCAGCTTACATTTGCCTTCATTTTCTAAAATGGATTTTGCGGCTATAATTTGGATTTTCTTCGTCATATGATGTATTGCGATTTTATAGCCTAATAGTAAGACTATGCATTGTGAAACAGGAGAAAGGTTCAGATCTAGGGAATCTGAAGTTATGACAGAAAGTGTTCAAAGTTGCCCCCCTCTCCCTTACATATGATATTTTCGCGTCGCATTGCACTTCGGTAGGACAGGCAAATTGTAAGCATCACAGGTTAGAGAATATACAATAAGCTGTAAGTAACCTACTCGATTTCAATCAGCATATCTCTAATCAGACTATCAGTAAGTCAGTACAGTCAACAAACAAGATTCAAACTAACTGACAATTGAGAACTGGTTTCAATGGAGATGATCAATCAAGTCTGTAATCGTTTCAGTTACAAAATTAGGCCCAGCAAATTGGTTGTGGGCGAATCTATCTTACAAGCATCGGCCTCTATTCTTGAAGACAACGCCCGAATTCCGAAAGTATATATCCACTCTCCTTTGCTCTGTATGCCGACTGAAAGAGACACTAGAGACCGTGATCGTTACCTACTGGTATTGACCCGTTGTTCTACGTGAGTGACGATGTATGTACATCTATTAAATAAATAAATAAAAAATGCAACAACATCACATACATTGATCTGACTCCGTGGTAAGTAGCTAAGGCACTGTGTTACAAATATCAATCCCTAGCAGGTGGAATTTTCCAACCATCTTCTCTAATAAAATTAGGGTGTCTTCTCATTTCTGTGGCCTCACGGCGCATACGAGGAAGAAAACGACGTTACGAGGACTTTCCGTTGGTCACAGCGTATGGAGTGGTTAGGTTTATCTAATGAATGTATGCACACACTGCACACTATGTTTATTTTTACCGGATTATTACCGTCTATGTTTTACGTCGGCTATATGTTCTTTAATCCGTACGCTTATACTACGATTTGTTTGCCCTATGTAGGTGAGTCCGCAGTCACATTCCAGTCTGTACACCCCTAAAACGAAGAAACAAACATTTGCTTTGCATTGCTCACGTAGGACATTGCCTTTAATATCCGAATTTCAACAGAATCAACTATCTGTCACTCGTACATCGAGTGAAAGAGATACTAGAGACAAGACCAAAACTGGCGTTGCGGCGAGTAGACCCATCAAGCTGTAGGTGTTGTAGACTTGCTTTTCGATTGCCAAATCGAACTCGTCCAACTTGTTTGATATAATGGAAGTCAATTTAGTAAGTACCCATATTAGTCACAACAATACAAGAGATGCCAATGTGTTTTGTGGTGAATATGTAAGCTGATTCCTCTCTTGATAGGAAGATCAGGAAATATGCCCAAAAAAATTAGTGAACAGAAAAATTGTGTAGCTATTTACCTTAAGCCACACAGAGCAGGTGAGAAGTAAGTTTGGTAGGATACCCTTAATTCTAAGAGTTCGTTTTTTACTTTAAAGTAAAAAATCATTACATGCAAGTATATTTTTAGATACAAACAATACTATGGTAGTGTTGAGACATTTAACAAATGATCATTTGCTATCAGAAGAGTCAATTGTGTTGTCAATTGACAAGGCCTGCTGTTAAATTGGTCGTTTATCTTCATGGTATTGTTTACAGAAGCAATAAAAGTCGGTGCCTACAAGACAAGCTAGTAGACCTACCTACTTAGTGTTACCTACTGAAATTAAGTCAATGTCAGCTTTACAATCTGCAACAAATTAAAATCAACTGTCCAATCCCAAAGCAGAACTTCCTTTTTAATCCCCGACAAAAAAGAGGATTACTGAAGCTTACTAGCTGTTTCCCTACTGTGTTTTTTTAAATTTTAGTTTTTAAGTTAATTTTTCCATACATTTGTGGTCGTAGCTATTTTTTTATAATTTTATGTAACTTCAAACTTGTGTTAAATTTGGGGCTGGCTTAAATTAGCTATCAACGTCAATGGCTCAGGTCAGGTTATAAAGAGATGCATGAGAATAAAAACTTTGTATATATTTCGTATGAATGAAAGTTTTACCTTTTTAAAAAGCTTTGAGGCTATTTAAAACGGGACAACTAGGTCAAAATAAATTGTTTCGGTGAGTAATTAGTCTCTGCAAATGGACATGCCATTGTCTTGAAGCAAAGCACTAAAAACTAATACATAAACTATGGTGATATTTTACTTCTTTGGTACTCAAGTCTTAATGATCGCTCATAACTGAAAAAGTAGTTTTTGTTCACCTTGCTTTTGTTACTGATACAAAGAAATTTAATGGTGACACTGGAAGTAATGTACCTACCGAAATCATAAATAATGTTTAAACTTACAGATACATAATACCTAAGTCTAATATCTACTTAACACACCAAAGACCTAATTCTTAACCTGTTTTTCGTTACACGGACAAATTTTGAAGTTCAAATCGCTGTATTGGTGGAACGACATCCTTCCTTAACAGAAGCCCTGTACCGTGCATACACACACATACCTAATCTATGAATGCTCGAAACTTTCCTCTGCTACACAAGAATTAGGGAGTGTTTATCCCTTATTTAAATATAAACCGGCCGATTCAAAGTATATTTATTCACTTTCAGCGCAAATAAGATAACCTAAAAAAGGCATTTGAAAAAGTGATAAATACTGCTTATTTCTTTAGTAGTAAAGGTGATTTAGTTCACCATAGTTTTATTCCTTAAGTACTTACTCATTGCCTACAACGAGGACCCCCATTCACCCACCGTGACTGTCTACTTGCCGACGAGATTAGCCGGGTGAATCACTCCTGCGCAGGCAAAATCAAAGCATAAATCACTTAACGCCTCTGTTATACGACTTAAATTACAGTGACATAAAAATACAGTCACGAAGGACCAAGTTTGAACTTTAAAAAAGGGTGTTGAGGTACCACGTTTAATGGGTGACTGTACTGTGGACATGTTCAAACAACGAACTGATTGATTGGATTGACATTAAGCCCTGTCTACTCTTTCTTTAGACGTTTGAATGGCACATGTGATCCTTGAGATAGTCACAAATAACTTTCGAAACATGTGTGAACAGTGTTAATGTGATTAAATGAATATGAATATACTTGCCGTCGTGAGCACTACTAATTTATTTTGTTATACTATTTTATTATTGCTTGTTTTCTTAGTAATAACCATTCCCGTAATGCAAGGAATATTATGGAAAATTAGAATTTTTTAATTTAGAACAGAACTAAGAAAAATCAATCTCCTGCTCTCGAGTTTTGCGCGTAACAAACACATTAAGCGATTCATTTTTATATTGGTTTCGTTTTGTAGTAATCAAATCCGCTTATTCTTCAATCTTTTCATTAATTTCGTCAACTATATAAGCTACCAGGTGTTAGGTATTGTATAGCAATGGATTGGATTCGTTAATCCACAGAATCTGGTAGCTTTTGAAAACTTACTTACAGAGTGACCGCAATTCCAACACGAAGACCTGGGGGCCACTAGCTGTCATTTCCATACATTTTAACAAAGGGAAGTGATCCCGACTTTCGTCATCGACTATGCAATGTTACTTTTAGGGTAATTTAACCATCACATAACATTAATTTTACCCAATCAGCACTGAAATCAGTCAACGTAACATTCGCAAACGTGTACACATTTTTGTTACAAACACACCTTTGTTACAAGTGCATAAGATTGCGTGTTTACCTTGATATGCTATCATCATCAACTAGCCATCAGACAATGGTGTCTGCCACTTTCTCGGTACACGCCAACGCTCGTCAGGGTGTATCACCGTGGTCATGGGGCAGAACGAGTGGTGCAAGAGGGCTTATTACATGGGCTAGGAGCACTATGGGTTGGGAAACCAACAGAACATACTGTCAAGTCAAGACTCATAAATAAAGCGATTTAAGCTGCAAACAGTTTTTTTTTACTTATTTTACGTGTAGTTTTGATGTTTTTTTTTTTTAAATCTTTGATCAGATATTTACACATCATAAAGAAAAGAACCAATTATTTTCAGCTGTTAACGTTTTGTTGAATAATCTAGGCTTAACCTTGTGGCCTAATTCCGCTAAATCCAAAATCGTAATTGAATTGCCTGATTTCGACATTACGTCACTAAAACTGTCAAACTAGGCGTTTGAATAACACATGTTTACGATTGATTCGTGGAATTAGGTCCCTGCCTGTCAGCAGGAAATAATAATAATCATAATACTATCATACAAAAGACATTAACGACTTTTTTAAATTAAAATAATTTAAAAAAGGCCATACCTACTTAATTTAAATAAGGCTTTACGAGTTTTATCATGCAAGCATTTTTTATACGTGTGCACCTATCTCTTTTTTTGTAATGTCAGCTGACTACTGTCTCTGACCACTCCAAAAGCATGTTAACCCTAAAATCATCACGGTCTGACGCTCGTCGGCTACCGTCGTGTGTCTCCATAAGACCATAACATCGCCCACCTGGCTCCGACAGATGGCGCTTCGGTTAAGGACGATAAATGCGCACGCGCAATTTATTCTACGCTATGCCCATTTTGGAACAATTATTCATTGTTCTTTAGACCGTAAGTGGAAAAGTCGTTAAAGTTAAGACAGTTGGGATTCGACTGAGAGATAGCTTTGAAACTACGCACGTCACTACACTATGGTGCTTTATTTATTTATTAAAGCTTTATTGCACAACAAAACTATGTACAAAAGGTGGACTTAACGCCGTAGGGCATTCTCTACCAGTCATACCTTTGGGATAAGCAGAAACGATTAGTGGGCGGTGCGACAAAATAAATAAGAGAGAAAACACAAAAATAATAATACCAATAATATGGCACGAGATGAAATATAAAATATATAATCAATTTATACAAGAATACATATTTATAAATACACATAATATATATTAATATACACTAAATAAATAAATAAATACTACGAACTGTTAAATAAAGATCTATAATGACGGTTGCGATAAAGTAAGAAAGTAGCTTTAACTGTGTAGCTACAACGGCATCTCTTGTTCAACCAGGATCCATAGTAGCCTAGAGAAGACAATATTTTTGCTGTACGAGTAGAAAGATCAACTCTCCGAGGCAGGGATCGAACTTAAGTCTAAGGAAATCCTGCCCGTGTGCGTATCTAAACATGATCGCGACCTAAGCGTTAAGAAAGCAGTAGCAAAATTCAACAGGCTTTGCCAATGCGGTGTGGTGGAGTGGTTTACGCACTTAGGTCGAACTCCGATTGACGTAGGTTCGAGTCCGCCAAATGTGCACCGTCAGTGCAATAAAGTTTAAATAAAAAAATAAGTCTTTCATACAACATTGATAGAAGCGATCAGACGGTAATCGATAATCGAAGCATTACGAAAAAAAATTAACTCTTTTTTTTGTAAATAAAGTTTTTTTTATTTCGTAACAAAGTTGCGAAAGGAAGTTGCAAAGGGATATCCTTTGTCATTATGGGTGTAATCCGAAGACAAATAGGAGAACCATTTTCGTCTTTGACTATGAATTATGAGATTCTTTGTGTCAAATTTCGCCCACTCCCAAAAATATTAGGTTCTTAAGGTAGGTAGTCAAATAACTTGATTTTAACATACACGGCCCAAACGTATAATATTTTGAATCTTTTTACTGTGTCTCACACAGAAATAATTATAATCAGAATTTGCCTAGAAGTGGTGTGATATTGAGATTAATGTTGTCTGATTGGAACAGCTGACTACAGCTAGTAATTCAGCTATCTCCTATTGAATTTTATGTCGCTCAGTCACGTACCACAAAATTGTCTTACTGTAATCATAAAATTAGCCTGTGTCGATAATACGCCAACACTCACTCACCTCCAGTGTGAGAAAATATCAATGATAGACAGTTTTTACGTGCAACTTTCCACAATTTCTACTTGCACCTATTAGAGCGAGACAATAATGTACAAAATGCATGGATACGACACGTGTATAGTCAATCGTATGATTGCCACTATCTTTTATCCGTTGGATTAGCAGTTATAAAACTCTACTAACTTACGGTAGTTACAGAAATACTTTGCGCAAACTTAGGATGAGAAAATATAAATTTTCCTCTATATTATGTAATACATACATAGAAAGCAACCTACGCTATTTTAACGATCAACATGGTTTTTCTCATTAGAACGAAGAACGAAGCTTTCTGTTTACAGGCAGCGTTCTTAATTTAAAAAATTAGAATAAAACTACGATTAATATTGCTATCGCAACATTTCTGTTGAGCCTAAACAAGATGGTAATAGGACTCCATTTTCGCCTCAGACTGTTCTTCATTGCTCAGTATTTGATAATTCAATGGAAATGATGATGATACGTTAGCTTAACTTGAGTTCTTAACCATATAAGCAAGTTACTTGAGCTAAGTCCAGATTGCGAAACTCATCTAACCTATCTTTAGCTCCAATCTTACCCGTCAGCGTCGTCAAACGCCCTTGACGTCACGCTAGCGTTACGGCAAGTCGTATGGAAACGTAAGCCGATATCGTATGCAAAAACTGCATAGCGGACAGAGCCTAGTTGTCACGCGTCACGTGAGGTAAGGGTGACCAGGCGGTAGGGTTTGAGCGGACCACGCCGCGTAAAGAGTTAAAACCTAAATTAAAGACGTCAATCTTCCAGAGCTACGAATCTCTCAACGACCGGCCGATGCCGCGGGAGATATGATATGATGATGAGGATATGATTAGTATCTACCATTAACCGTAAAGATGCTAAAAAATGAATGAGCCGAGAGGGACTCTAACAGCATTGTTAACTCCTAGCCTTATTTACACTACGGGATTAGGTATTTAATGAAAAAACTCTTTTTCCCTGACAGTATCTTTGTGAAAGCTGTTTTGTCATAATACTTCAATTATTACTAAACTCCACGATTCGAAGCACCTTGATTCAATTTTCAAATAATGAAATGCGCCTCGAATTTTAATTTTAATTTCTTTATGGCGACCTGTACCGTTCGCCATCCCAAGCACATAATATGTGCCAAATAATTATTTTTTTCTTTCTTTCATTCTTAACGGTGGCAAGTCAAGAGCTAACGCTGATTTGGCTTCATAAGCTAGACGGCGCTGTTACCTAGTACCGCACACGAACCGCGGCATATAAGATTTAGATCCAGAATAATATAGATAAACAAATCAAGATGATGTCCATCGGACCTTGGTCCTCGACCATAACACCCGGTTGGTAGGAAGCACTTCCCTGTATCTCTAAATCTGTTGCGCCAAATGTCTTTACCTAATAAATGGTCACCCTAAAAGAATGCACTATCGAACAAACTGTCTAGCTAGCAGGCAGACGGCTGAGTTGCGATAAACGATTGCGTAACACAACACATGCATAAACATACAGAATTAATGATTTGTTAATTATACAGATCATGGTCGTCCATGATGAATTTTGAAGTGATTTAGAAGCGTGATCGATTCGCTCAACTTTTAAAATTTTTGATGACGATTTTTTATGTGTTAGATTTGTGCGTTTCGCCTCCTTCGAATTAAGAGAATAGCTGTTATAACATAAAAATATAAAAAATACGTTAAGTAGTGCAGAGATATAGCTACTAGTTTAAGTACTTTTTTCTGAATAACTCACAGGTAGGTTACCATAAGGATTGCACTATAAGGCTAATAGGTATAGATCTACCTATGTAGCTACACTATCAAACTGTATGATCTACTAGCGGTTACTCGAGTGGCTAATGCCAGCGATATTGTACGTATCTACACGATTGCACAACATAATTAATACGGTATCAACCACTTATTAATACCGATGTCGTCCGTGATGATAGGCACATAAACTCTGATTTTATTGATTTGTATTAATGAGAAAGAGATAACATTATTAGCATTATAATCGCAGTGTCGCGTCTGTTGGAGAGAGTTATTTAATCACTTGTTTGGAATGTTATTCATTTTTAGGAAATTAAGAAAAGGGGTATTATTGCATATAGTATTCCTAATTTCTCTCATCTATAAAGTTTCAGTAAATTGACTATGATTGCTTAGTCTATTATTTATTATAGACCTTTTTAGGGTTCCGTACCTCAAAAGGAAAAAACGGAACCCTTATAGGATCACTTTGTTGTCCGTCTGTCCGTCCGTCCGTCTGTCAAGACCCTTTTTCTCAGGAACGCGTGGAGGTATGAAGCTGAAATTTATATCAATTACTCAGGTCTACTGTCCCTTGAAGCTGTGAAAAAATCAAACTTCTAAGCCAACGCAATCAAAAGATACAGCCGTTTATGCCGCAAATTTTCGACACTTGCAAGGGAATCAAAACCTACAGGGTGCTTCCCGTGAACTCAGAATATTGAAATTTGGTACGAAGCAACGTCTTATAGCATAGATAAAGGAAAAATTACGAAAACCATAAATTTTTAGTTACATCACATAATATATATTTTTTTAATAATTTTAAACTTACTACCCATTTCCTCATAAACGCGTAGAGGTATTAAATTGAAATTCATACCAAATACTCAGGTCTATAATACCTTTAAGCTGTAACAAAATCAAACTTCTATGTCAACGCAATTAAAAGAAACAGCAATTTAAGCTGCATATTTTGAAACTCGCAAGTACTCGCAAGGGAATCAAAACCTAAAGGGTACTTCCAGTCGACCTAGAATCTTGAAATTTGGCATGAAGCAACGTTTTATAGCACACATAAAGGGAAAATTTCGAAAACCTTAAATTTTTAGTTACATTACAAAATATATATTTTTAAATAAATATAAACTTATTATTTTTTTCCTCATGAACGCGTAGAGCTATCAAGTTGAAATTCATGTCAAATACTTAGATCTAATTGCCTTTAACCCGTGAAAAAAAAAATTCTAAGTCAACGCAAAAACGCAAAACGCAAAAGTACAACCATTGATACCGCATATTTTGAAACTCGCAACTACACGCAAGGGAATTAAAACCTAAAGACCACTTCCCGTTGACATAGAATCTCGAAATTTGGTAAGAAGCAATAGCTTACAGCACAGGTAACAGAAAAATTCCGAAAAGCTTAAAATTTTAAGTAGTTATACCACCAAAAAATTGTGATTGTAAACATAATTGTAGTTACAGCAATGACCGTGAGTTATTATACTATGTATGGGGAGTGCAACATTTTTCAAACGGCAAAGACGACCTCACTCATCGTCATTCAATCCCGATGTTTTGGTGAATGTAGCTGTATAATCTAAATGCGTCCTAACTGCTTAAAGTGTTATACTTATAATTAAATTCAATGACATTATTATAAACGATAAAGAGATCTTTGTCTTAAATTTATGCTCCTCCATCTTTCCCCATTGTAATGTTATGAATTTCATTTTGTAATAAAAATACCATAGTTATGACTCGATTGTCGTAATAAACGAACTTTGTAAACCTTGTAGGTTTGTACGGAACCCTCGGTGCGCGAGTCCGACTCGCACTTGGCCGGTTTTTTTTTACTTTATGTTTTGCCTCTTCTTTTTATAATTGAATAGTAATTTGTACTGGGAATCGCGAATTGTTTCTACACTACACTTTATTTTCATATAATTGTTAGATGTAGGTACCAACTTTTACCATTAAAAAGGTTGAAGCTTTCTCAGTTGGTCTGATCTGTAACGTAGAAAAATTAATAATTAAACGTTCTAGATTCAGCTTAACTTTGATAGTAAGAATTTAATGATACGGCATTCCGTTTATTTCCACAACAAAAAATAAAACAATGGATGATCTTACCCTTTTCTTAATTGCCTTAAGCAATTTTAACGTAGGTAATGATGACTAACCTGTTGTATAACTAAGAATCTGATGAAAATATGTTTCTTATTTCCTTTTATTGATTTTAATTAAAAGTATTTAAGTGCATTTCTTTACAACCCGCCCGTTACGTTTCGTTTTTCAGAGTCATTTAAAATTAATTCTTGCACCTGCTATCTTTTCTAACGGGATAACAATTCCACATCTTTGTCACGCTCCTCACAATAAATCGCTAATATGACGATTTACGATTGCAAAAAGTGCTGCAGTTGTCCACGTGTTGAACAGATGTTTTCAACAATAACAATTCAAGTCCCACTTTCAAATGCCTGTCCTAGGGCTGTCCAAGTGGTATTTTACAAACTTTGTAAGATAAAAAGGTACGTAGGTAGTTAATTGTAAAGATCTAGGTCCCTATGCCGATATTAATAAAACGTAGTAATCATCATCTTTAGGTGTATTTTTCAACTAAGCTACAGCGCTGCAAATTATTTCATTTGGATGCGAATGCGCCATTGCAGTAAGTTAAACCACAAAGTTTTACTAACTTTATGTTCACAGTCGTTAGTGTATAAGAATCTGTGATCATGGATGTATACCAGAGGATATTTGATCCCCTGTGCTCTTAGGTGCTCGGCGTGCTCTCAGAGTCCGGTCTAAATGACACTTTAGGTAAGTTTAGTATGATCCATGTAGAGTTTGTTTTTACAGTTGCCAACCCTATCTTCAACCCCTTTCTGTCTTTGTCGCCGCAAACAAAGATATGGCGCGATCGGCGCGACTGACGCGGATGTATGCGGTGAAACTGACAGTGACAGCTGACGTGGCGGACTGTCAGATTTGTTTTACCGCGCAAACGGTGCGGTGAGGGCAAGTGCACTTAGAGAATGGTAAATCAGTTTAGATTTAGCACGATTGTTAGTCTTTTGAATTAACGCGAAACCGTTATGGAGTTTTAGTGATATGCAAAGAAAAGGCTTTAATTTATTTAAGAAATCAAATTTATAATACATACTCTTTACTCATTAAGCTAGGCATAGCGTCAGATAGAATAAATAAATAAATATTTCACAACAATCACACCAATTCTCTAGTCCCAAATTAAGCTACGAGGCTTGTGTTATGGGTACTAGACAACGGATAAACATACTTAAATGCTTTTTTTTGTAAATAAATACATATTATACATAGAAAACGCCCAGACCAGTACGAACACACATGTTCATGCACACATATGTTTGTACTGTGCGGGGATCGAACCCGCGACCCTTGGTTTTAGAAGTCCGACATGTCGACCACTGCACCAAACGGTCGTCATAATGAATGGAATGGAAAGATAAAATCGATTATTTAGCGAATAACTAGCGGGCCCCGGCAGAAGTTTTCCTGCCCGATAATAAAAAATATTATTTTAGCCCAGCCTACTCGCTGAGATCTTTAAAACGGTACCTCAATCATATTTTTAGGCCCTGGCACCGCAAAACCGGCTGGTGGAAAAGGAATACTTTTATACAAATAATATTAAAAATTATTTAACAAGAAATGTTAACATTTCCATTACAAATAAGAAGGTTATGAGAAATGCTTGCGCGTGAGATCAATGCCTATACTTACTAGTATTATATACCACATTCATTATACACCATACCTTATTATAACACTCGACAGCACGTCAAGGTAAACACAGTGGTATCTTTTGGCGCTTATAGCGTAAGGGCGATTTTGCAACAAAATAGGGTAGCTGTGCTGTCGTTTGTTCTAGTGCTAATACTCGTATCGTATTGTTTCCTAGTGATCTAACATACCTAGTTCCCAGGAAACAAATTCGCTGAAGTGCTGTTACTCGCTGGTTTCAAGAAAAAGTTTTCTTGTCTATGAATTGAATGCATTCTTGTTCATTGTTGCGCGTTCGATAGAAAGAGACTGTATTTAGGGTTACTGTACTTACTGTAAGAGAAATTCTAACTATATATATTTTTAAAGAGTCGAAAGCTGACAACGCTCTGCTTAAATCGTATTTTTTTTAAAATTACGATCATACAAATTTACCTGAGGTCTAGGTTAATGATTAAATGATTAATTAACTAGGGTCGCCTGCAAACATTTGCTCGCATTTGTGATCATTTTCAAAATCAACAACAGATTGATCAAAACTGCTAGTTTTCTGCACTGCTCGGCAACAAGACCTTTCAAATGATACTGGAATTCAATGTTTTTTGACAAACCGTCGCGGAGAAAGGAAAAAAGTTTCGTAACTACACTTTTTTGGCTAAGACCACTAAGACAAATAAATGTATGGACAAATGCGACTCCATTGACAATTCTATTTGACAGTTTCGAACCAAAATAACGAAAATCTGTTTTTTTTTACGACAGAAATTAAACACAAACTGTCTTCACAGGGGCTTAATATAGGTCGGTAATAAAATAAACTAAAACAGTGTATCAAAACATGGACCGAAGTGAGTCTTAAGTGCGTGATTTATGAGAAGAGATCAAGAGAGTTAAAATAAACAATTTAAAACCATATAGGATCTTCCAATGGGCGCTATTTCTGGCTTAAAATAATAAAAGAACTTATATAATACTCAAAACGGTCTTGGATAATAAACATGGTACTATCAACCACGTAAATAAATAATGTTTTTTTACGACAACCTCTCTCTAACTTCGAAAATTTAAAAGTGGAGTGATTAATTATTTCCTGCTTATTTCTATAGCAGGTCGACCACCTGGACCCATTGAATTTACTATTGATGACAAACCCTCCAGTGTAATATTTATTTATCTACTCCTTGACATAGTTAAGCGTAAGTGAATAAGCCGATATTGACTGATCTTTCATGTGGATTAAGTGCCTACGTGTCATTCGATAGCAACCGCTAAGCCATCTGAAGGGCTCTAGCCGGGCTTAATTCTCCGAAATCTGAAGCCACTAATCGGAATCTCTCCCCAATATACTAGTTAAATGGGTTAATCCAAAGATGATACTTCATCGGGACTTACTTATAATACTTTTCAGACAATGCAAGTCCGATCTCTGATGATCAGTAAGAGGTTCCAGACGAAAATTAGAGCAAGCGACATGTTACAACAGACTAGGCGACGTGAAGGTTGGTGACATTCATCGATAGTAACTTTTACAAGCTTTTACTAGGTATAATAATAGTCCTCCTAGCCGATTTTGACCACGGATGGTCAATCTCCACAGAGATCAGCCAACTACGCACGAGATATTGTAGTGCGCTCACTGTTCCATCACTCTCAAAGTTCGATGAGACGGCAATCCGAAATGACCGGAGAGAGATCAGGCGCAGGACCAACGCGGCAACGTCTTAACATGCTTTCCGAGGCACGGGGGTGTACACCGCCAACTTCCTGACTCCGAGCTGTTTTTGAGAAATTCATGACAGAAAATTCAGAAACAATTTTGGCTCGACCTGGGAATCGAACCGAGGACCTCTCGAATGTACAGCAAAAACTTTGCCACTACACCAACGAGGCAGTCAAGTATTAGGTACTAGGTATAGAGACTATCTGTTGATGCGTCGGCGACGGACAAGCATTCTCCGTCATACGAGTGTATTGGATATGGGCATCACCATTATGTCTGTGTCTTCGGATATCGACAACCTATCGTTATGGTAGTTGGCTTCTTCCACGGGTAACGGCCGGGTTTCCATTCAAGTACCCTCCATTCAAGGCGGTTTATCATAATTAAAGCTAACTTTCCATTTAAAGACCCCCGAATGAGCCAGAAAAACAGCTGGTGAGCTTCAACGGCTGGACGGATTTTGATCAGTCATAGGTAAGAACTACCGTGAGTAAACTATCTATCTTCTAAAAAACACTTTGGAATCGGTTTGGTGTACGCACACACATATTCACACACAAACATACATAGGGATCAGACTTATAACATCCCTCTTTTCACAGGGCGTTATAAACAGTCTCACAGGAACCATTCGCAACTGCTCAAATCGAATCATCAACAAATCTATGATTTAACTGTTCATAAAATCGAAGCAGAAGTCTACCTTCCTTTTTAAATGATGTAAATAGGCCGACAATTTGTAACATGCATTTACCATGATATCATGTTTCATATCTCTTGGTTGTGCGCAATTTCCTGGGCCATCAATTTAAAACACACATACACCTACCTAAAGCTAACCAAATTAGGTCACATTAGTTACCAACTAGGTGAACCAGGCTTCCTGGGCAGCAAAGTACGCCCTTAATTATCAGTGTTGTGTTTTCATTTTTAGTGTAACTATTGTTTATTATTACTTATTTTGCAATAGGCAACGACGTGTACATACCTTAAATCTCTATATACGAGGGCGTTTTGATAACTCCATGACTTTCAGGCTGAATAGAAACTTTTTTTATTTTTAATGATATTTTCTTAAAAGTAATATTTTTGCGAACCTAAAATAATTCTATTTTCAAATATGGCGCGAAAACAATATTTAATAACAAAAGAAGTTTGGCGACTGTGAAGGTGTTCTTCGAAAATGGAGAAATCCGAGTTTCGAGTCTTGATTAAACACTATTTTTTACGCGGGAAAACCATTAAGCAGACCGAAGACAAGTTGAAAAAATATTACGGGGATTCAGCGCCGTCTCATGGAATGGTACATAAATGGTTTACTGAGTTTCGTTGTGGACGTATTACAACCAATGATGCCGAGCGCCCAGGAAGGCCGATTGAGGTAACCACTGAGGACATTGTTAACAAAATCCACGATATTGTTTTGGCTGACCGTCGAGTAAAGATACGCGAGTTAGCTGAGGCTGTGCACATCTCAACTGAACGAGTTTTTCATATTTTCCACGATATTTTGGGAATGAAAAAACTTTCTGCAAGATGGGTGCCGCGCTTACTGACAGTCGACCAAAAGCGAAAACGCGTGACTACTTCTGAGGCATGTCTGGCTATGTATAATCGCAATCCAAGTGAATTTTTGCGTCGGTACGTAACCGTGGATGAAACGTGGGTCCACCATTATACGCCAGAGACTAAACAACAGTCAAAGCAGTGGACTTCTACCGGCGAACGTGCACCAAAGAAGGCAAAAACGGTATGTTCGGCTGGTAAAGTGATGGCAACAGTATTTTGGGACAGTCAAGGGGTTATTTTCATCGATTTCTTGGAGAAAGGCAAGACAATAACCGGTGCTTACTATGCTGCATTGCTGGAAAGATTTAATGAAGAGTTGATGAAGAAACGACCGCATCTAGCAAAGAAAAAAGTTCTATTTCATCAGGATAATGCTCCGGCCCACTTGTCTGCAGTCGCGACTTCAAAACTTGTCGAATTAGGATACGAATTATTGCCGCACCCTCCATATTCACCAGATTTAGCCCCCTGTGACTTCTTTCTCTTCCCAAACATGAAGAAATGGCTTGCTGGGCAAAGATTTTCATCCAATGAAGAGGTGATAGCTGCAACCGAGGCCTATTTTGCAGGCTTTGACAAAAAGTATTTTTTGGATGGGTTGAAGAGATTGGAGCATCGCTGGAAAAAGAGTGTAGAGTTGAAAGGAGAGTATGTAGAAAAATAAAATGTTTTTGTACACAAAATATACCTATGTTTTTCTTTTCAAAGTCATGGACTTATCAAACCGCCCTCGTATTATTTGTGTAAGAGCATTCCTTTCCTACCAGCCTGTGCTGCGGCATTAGGGCCTAAAAATATAATTGAGGTACCGTTTTAAAAATCTCGGCGAGTAGACTGGACCAAAACTCTAAAGGTGGCGGTTCGCGCCGTGACAGAGACAGGAGACCGCGACCGGAGACCGAGACCGGTGACCGCAACCGTTACTTGACGTTAGGAAATGTATAAGCGACAGTTCGCGAGCGAGATAGAGGCAAGAGACGGAGACGCGAGACAGGAGAGAGCGAGACGGTCGCCTAACATTTGTTCGAACTAGAACGGGGACGAAGTCGCGGGCGGCCGTTAGTAGATCTTTGCTTGCGCAATTTCCAACACCATCAATTCTTGGAGCGAATAAATTAGTCCGACCAAGTAGGTCATATAAACAAGGCTCAAGTCTTCACAAATTGACCGGAGGCGGGGAGATATGAATTTTACGACGGACAGTGTAAACGCACCTATTTCTAGAATCACTAGGAATGTTAACACCTTACGACTTAACTAGCAAGGGCGTAATAATTATGGCACATTAGAAAGTGAAATGAGGTTCGCGTTTGAAGTTTAATTGCAGGCTGGAGTAATTTTGTAGTTCAGGCTATGTAAAACCATATTTATTTTCAGTTTTAAACAAATAATAGTATTATAATATATTGAATGGAATGCAAATTGAACGTGATATTCTATACCAGTGTAACCTAGATTAAGTCTTTTGTATTTTGTTGCTGTACCTTAATAAATAAATAAATACTTAATAAATACCTTAATAAATAATTTATTTCATCAACTTAAAAATAATTACATCATTTTAATAATAATAATATAAATATAAATTTATTGAATCACTCAAGGCGCGGTCACGCAACTTAAAAGAAAAGGAGAAGATTCAATTCACCAAAAGTTCATTCGATAAGCTTGACCACTTCTTAAAATCTTCTAACAAGGGTATATAATATCTGTACTTACCTGAAAGATTAAGCTTCCAAATATACCCCAGGATTGAATGTACCTATATTCTAAAAAAACAAACATCTTATCAAAAGGGCTTCAATTTGAGCTGGCAAGTTCATTGATGTCAAGTCCACATCTGTTTTCAAGGCCAAAACAATTTATGTGGCTAGAGCGTGGCATGAGAAGGTGTGATTGAACGCCATGGCCGGGTCATCACCATAACAGTTATACAGTAGACCCGTTACATCATAATTACCGATTTCGCGTTCGGGCCAATCCGAGAGAGGTGGAACGATATAAAAATATTAAGTGTAGCACACGCACGTTTTTTATTCTGTGGCAATAGGCTAATTCTCTGATTTGGAGCGTGTAGCATGCGCGTCTTTAATAAAAAAAATTATACCTACCTATTTAGGTAAAAAAAAAATGTTTTAAAGTATATGTCGTTACACATGCGGACACAAAACTACTAACACTCTGTGAAGAAACATTTGTCTACGACTGAGCGTAAATGCGAAAAATTCATCAAAAATTATCCAGCAAATTAGACACAGAATGAAACTACCAACTACCAAGTCAAGTTTTTCAATAACTTTTTTCGTTCTCTGATATCTACACAATCTCAGGAATATAGTTGATACACTCGCAACTACTAGACTTTAGCCAAGGGTGGATTTCTTGTGCTTCTGAGCGAAGTTTCTTTAATATTTCACTACCATTTTAGATTGTATATTCATTACCTGCACGACTTTTTATTTCAGAATCCTGTAACTTCAAAATCAGTCGGTGCAATTAACTATAAATTTAGTAATTACAAAGAACTACCTAAGTACTAAAACTGTAAGGTGCACGTGCCACACAGAACTCATCTGAAACATAATTTACTCCAACGACATGTATTACGTTACTTAAAGGCTATTTAAATTAATAAGTGTGCTTATGAATTTTACGTTAACTCTAATTTTGCTCGAATATGCTCCAAATGAGACAATTAGCCAATACGGTATTTTATGGGTTCCAGTAATCATTTAGACACGATTTTGACTGTTACAAATCCATGGCGAATGAACAGAGAATATTCCGCATATTTTTTTTAGTAACTCTCTTCTTTTCTAACGGTGTTACAAGCATTTGAAATTTTCATTTCCGGCATCATTGGAGTTACTGACTTTTTAATCACTTCCCAAAAGAATGTGTCTGACAGACCCATTTCCGTGTGTAGGGTTAACACTGTCTCATCAGTTTTTGAATGAAGGAATATTTTCATATACTCCGATATATCAATGAACAATATGCAGCCCGCTTTGTAAATACTAATGCCGGGTGACGTCCCATAAAAAGGCCCCTTACAAGGTGGAAAGACGATCTGGTTAAGGTCGCTGAACACGGCTAAAAGCGGGCAGCGCAGGACCGATCGTTGTAAAGGTCCTCGGGGAAGGCCTATGCTTAGAAGTGGACGTCGTACGACTGTGATATCTCATTATCTCACACTTTAGAATCTGCTTAAAGCTACCGCCAAAATCATCATCATCACACTGAACTTTCTGTCCCTTTCTATTTTATGCCGCCACAAACTGTGTGCTAAACAACGGCTATTGAGAATCTTGCTCCGCTATTGTTGTCAGCTGCACACCAAATTGAAAGTTTTGAGGGCAAGTACAATATTCCATACCTATTACCTAATTCTGACTAAAGAAAGGATGAACCTTTGAAACAAAAATTAGGTAGTCCTTACCTCGCCAAAACTAATAACATAATATGATTATAACTTCGTCAAAAAACCTTGTTTGACTCGAAATCCGATTAAGGTTTCCAGTAGTATCATGATATTGGATAACATAATATAGCGGGGTAGGCAAGCCTGCTATGCCTTAACCAAAATAAATATATGAGTACTAAAACCGTAAGGTGCACGTGCCACACAGAACTCATCTGAAACATAATTTACTCCAACGACATGTATTACGTTACATAAAGGTACTGACAGTAAAAAAAGATAAGATAGGAAAAAGGTTAGTCATTAAATAGGATGAAGAGATATTCGCGACGAAAAGATCCTATTAATATTGACGATATTCTTTATTTTGAAAATTGGTACCCAGGTACCAATGTACATGTTACCTACATGTAAGTAGGTCAATTATTTATCTAGCGACAATCTTTTTGGTTAAGCAAAATCTGTAGCAATTAATATGGTAAACATCATTTTTTTCTAAACGCTTTTATCCTATTCCGAAAGACTTACACGAGATTTCGCTTAATCATGTTCGATTCTTAGAGCTAGGCCTAGTTTAACATGACTTTGGTGAAATATTTTAAGACAATTTAAGAAATGAAATACTTTAAGACAGTACTGTTTTCTGCAGTAATGTCCAGAAATACTTAAAGTCGGCAACACACGTTGGGCGAACAGTTGACCCCAATTCTAACGCTATTAGCCAGTAGATAAAAAGCACCAACAAAGCACCAATCAACGTTGAGGCCAGCGCTATTAGAAAATATAGGTCTACTAATTGGGTGATAGGTTTTTGGGCCAACGTTGTTGGAATGATGTGGTAATAGTTAAAATGAATTTCTTTCTCGACTGTACCTACCCCGAAATGCGGGGTGGCTGAGGTCTTGAGCGAATTGGGCCAAGGTCAGCCGGGCCAGGCAGGACACAGCTCGTTTTTATCGTGCTGCCAAGGGTTGTCATTTTTAAATGAAAGTGTTATTGCATTTTTAAATTAAACTTTGAACTAGAAAGTCAGTTTTGCCTGCACCTGCACAGGTGTACCTGGGATAGTGCTCAGGCGAGTCAAGATAGCCTAGGTAACGTTTATAGCTAAAGGTGCTTTGGTCAAAGGACAGTTTAAAGAACAGACGATGTTGAGGAAATACATCGGTAAGGCTTGGCTACCAGTGTGCCCCACACTCATGGAAAACATAGGTGGTTGTTTTAATGGGAAGACCTCGTCTCTCTTGAGAGGAGAGCCTCGCATAACCCTTTGCCCGGTCAAGCAGATTTATATATTTTTTCCACCAAGAATAAAGGTGACTTATGATTTTCATGAAGTAAATGAATAGGTTGAGTTTAAAAATGACGTCGTATCAGCGTAGTTTACCCTTTGAACGTTATATGCATTGTCAGCATTGTCATAAGCACAAACAGATTTACTCCTAAAGTGGGAAGTTTACACCCGGTTACAGTATTTAGAAAAAATGGCAACCCTAACTTAAATGTCATAGTTCAGGAACTGCAAAATCGAATAACGCCCTGACAGCAAAAAAACTGTAGGCTGTTTTATCGACTAAAACATGTCATGTTCGAAAGGACTGCATGGGTACATTTATGTTTTTACTGAGAAACTAGAGGTATCATGTTGTTTGTTTAGGTCTGGCTTAATGTTTGAGCAGGTAGAGAGATGTTTTATTTGCATTTTGCATTATGAGATTACAACTTGTAATACTTCGTATTATATCTACCCTGGAAAGATAAGTTAGTAACCGTGTTATAAAAGTAATTCGAATCGTATCAATGTTCCAGTTTAAGAAAGATTACCTACGCAGTCACAATTAAAGATACCGAAATTTAAGAAAACTTCAAACAATGGTTCAAAACAAAAGATAAAGGTCTGAAAGCTGTAAGGAAACGATTTAACAAAATACCAGTTAAGTAACACAAACTTGAGACCCATCAGCAAACAAGCAAAGGATCCTGATCAAATTCATTAATAACATGAAACAAGCAGCACTCAGGAGAAAACAATAAACGTTAAATATCTTCCTCGAGCTCAATAAGTTTTGTTACACATGTTCTCGAACAAAATCCTCAAATGATAAGTGATTTTGCACGGCAGAAATAAAACGTGTAGAGTGGTAATTTTTAGGAAAACTCATACGGTACAGATAAGCATGCGGTGTGTGAGTGATCCTAACTAATGGCTATAACTTTGGAACGCGAAGTCCCAGTGAATTCTCAAATGGTGACCAGGTTTCTACATATCACTACAATTTTTCAATATCAAATTTACAAGCGCAAATTTACTGTTTACTGAGATAAAGATATGTAATTTTCATTCCGAGTTGTCTTTTTTACTGGCCAAATCATTCTTATCTCAGTTGCTACAATTTTTTAACTTCGCCACATATATAGCTGGAGCACTCACACCACATGGTCATGCCAAGTCTGTGTTGGCCTTGTGGGCCTCCAATGGGCACGAAGGGATCTATTAAATAAGGCGGCTCCGTAAGTATACCATCATTCATATCTCTGAAATACCCATTTCGGGAAGTGTCTGAAAGGATACTTATTTTTGGGGACACAGAAAAGCTTATTTACTGAATTTGTCTTTGAGTATGGAGGAAAATAGAAAAATAAGCTTCGCTTTGATAGATCGAAATTGAGTTGTGACTGTATTCGATGTAGATGAAAGGAATGCATTCTCGTGATATAAGGGCTCTGGCGAGATAGATATTCGTAAACTCGCGAGATCTCGTTAATTCCGAGATCTAATGCCATCTCGCGAGATTGGCAGTTTTTGTATGTGTTTGTGTGTTTACTCTTGCAAATAATGACAATATTAAAATCAATTAGGAAAATAAAATCAAAATTAGGTATAAGTAATATGAAATAAACATAAATTTTTAAGAATATTTTCATAAGACTTATGTATATAACATTGTTTTTTCAGTATCTTTATTTTTTTTAAATAAATCACGTTAACTTTGACAGATCTAATCATATAAGTTCTATGAAATAGCCGTTTTACCTTTTTTTTTACTTTAAAACTCGCGAGATCTCGCCCATTTTTTGGCCGAGACCAGCCTTGCTAAAAAACCTGAGATGTCGCGGAAACGAGATCTCGCGTGAACGAGATTGCATTCCCTACTATCATGCAAAATGGCATCTTAATCAAGTTTGTAACAGAATTCAAGTAAGGCAATACCATTAGGTATTGTATTTAACATTCTGCCTCCTGTCAAATTGTAAATAGACCCTTAGGACTTTAATGGGGTTTTAATTTTCAAATTAGTAACTTTTGTCCCATGGGCTGAATTTTAACGACAACTTTGAAGTCACAAAATATGCACGCCGCCTCAACTGTATAGATACTTAAATGGGTCGTCGTGGCGAGAACCATTGAATATTTAACCAATTTGTTTTTCATCATGAATTTTTCTTAACAGTAAACGATGAATGTAGGTTATTATAACATATCAGTAATGTTTATAAGCAGTTTGTTAGTCACGCACTGGTTAATGGCAGGAAAAAGCAATGAGTAAGTGTATTAAATATTTTTTATTTACATCAACACTTATGCTATTTGTTCAGACAAGCGTTAAATCACAGTGCCGGAGGTTTGCGATGAAATAGACGAACTGTGAATCTATTAACACTGCTTACTCTAAAAAAATACAATATGGTTTTGATAAGACAACACATTGAAGCAAAGAAAGCAAATTTTCAACCATCACCGGCTTTAAATCCTCTATTTTTCTAATGACAAAAAAAATATACTTGTAGGGTTACATTTTACGGTATAATCTAAATCGATGCGAGTTTCAATGTAGGCAAAAGTTTTTATGGTAGATCCACCTTGAAACTATTGGATTAGTTTTTACAGGCTGATTAAGTTGATGATTCCATGAGAAAAACAGAGGATTGTGACTGTACAGCAAAGAAAGAGCATAGCGTAGAAGTTAAAGCTACAAATCATAAAAGCATTAGTAAAGCAAAGAAGCATGGCTGGCAGCGTTGTTTTATTCTTGTGACGTAAACCTGAAGATGAAATGGGCATATATCACTAAAAAATGAGCAATAATAAGCAAAACACGTGCCGAGGGCGCCACAAGCACATATGGTAATTGTCAAAATACAATAATAAATAAGATAATGGCAAACACAATTACATTGCTATTGTGCGACAAATATATTTTAAATAAAATTATGCGCAAAAACACGAATTAAATGAGTGCAGGTGATACTTGATTTAAAATTTGATGTAATAGTTACAAATATGAAGATGATAGAAGCAGCAAAATACAATAGTTAGACTTTGTTAGTGATTGTAAAAAGTGAGAGCTGGTGATTTTATAGTATTTTTAACCTAGGTAGTTATTATGTATTTTGCATTGAAAATTAATGAGTTCCTACTTCAACCTTGGCTAAAATTAACTTGAAAAAACAAAAGGTTGAACGTTATTTAAAATATATAACGTACGTAAATAGTTACTAAATGTGTTATAATGTATTCAGCGATAAATACATGATCTAGTTTAATATTCGTATATTACAGCAGCTACTCAAATTAACTACTTAGATTGTAAAGATAAATGCATTGATACCTACTTAGATAAGATATATTAAAAACATAAATAGAGTGTGTTATTAAACTTTCTGCATATACAAGTAGTTGACTGGTGGATAATTCCCTAGGTGTTTAGGATGGCATTGTTTATTAATTGTAATTAGTATGATAAACGTGAAGTAGGTATGACATTTACATGTTGCCTATTTATTTTTGATTTTAGATCTTAATCAATTTACCTTAATTTTTTGGAAACATTTTAGTCATATAAGAAAAGTAAATGCATAAATATTAAGTAAATAGAGATGTAATTTATATGAATAATGAGTTAAAAATCAAAAGTACACAATCATACAATATTTGATGAATGATGCAAGTGATTGTCAGTGAAAGCCATTTCGTCCAACGATCGGTGGTCAAATTCAAATCCATTGAGATGACCACGCGAAAGTAATGTCCGGTCACAGTTACGACACTTGCATAACTCATTACGGGTCTTTGGACTAGAGGCTCTACCAACTTACGGCTCAAATACAAGTAAGTACTTACCATTCAGCGCGAACTATCTCTCAGACAGATGCACTCAGCATCGCCAGCTAACGGGTGCCCCGACCACAAACTCTGGCGAAAACACATACACACCACAGAACAAAAACACCAACGGACCAACTAAACCAGTTCCCCGGCACAAACTAGCGGCACTTGTTGCAAAACACAAAAAAGATTCACGAAATTAACAACCAAAATACGCACTCTCGTTACAATCGATTATTTAATTTTTCATTTATTAAAATCACACGGTCCTCGTCAATACATTGAAACACTTTTTGTCAGTTTAAAAGCCCAAGTTTGTTTGAGTGTTTTATTATAATTTTATTTATAAATAAAATAAATCATAAAACTATTGTGATCTGTCACTAGCCGTCTGGGTGGCACACTGAGAGCGCGCATGCGTACACAACCGGCAGCGCCACCTGCGCGACCGAAACTGACTGACGTGCGGCCCGGCGGGGATACCGTTCTAAAAAACCAGTCGGTTGCCATCTTTGAAATTATACCCCAGCACCGGTGATGGCGGGAAACGGAACGCCCCTGCATGTGCTATTCATTAAATAATATGTAAGTAGTCCGCCCGCGGCAGTCGTCTCTTACAGAAAACCAAATAGAACCTTTACAGACAAGATGGTATTTTCCAAGACTGAGAGTTGAACTCGCTTAACTTCACAAAAAAACTTTACCCGATAGGCATCGGTCTATCAGTCATCTGTAGTAGAAAACGCATATCTACCTTCATACACTGCAACACTGATAGAAATATACGAGGCTTAAGGACTCTACGTGCGTGTCGTGCTTTTTAACTTGAAAAGCTCTCCGAAGTGTTTAAAGCTAATGCTATAGGAAAGAAAGGCCTCCTCTCGTACTTAAGTATTCTTTAAATATTATCTACCCTTACAATTCCAAGAACTTTATATTTAACGAACCTTCCAAAGGAACTGGGAAATAAGAGGGTAAATTGATATAAAACCTGAAACTTGTCCTTTGTCATAGATATCGTATTGGACCTCTAGGGAGAGCCAACCCGAGCCATCGCGATGACAATTTCATTCAATTTACTACAAAATTCGAAAAGCGAATCTATCAAATAAAAGAAAAAAATATATCATGTATCTATCAAAAAAGAGGAAAATTTTGTTAATGTAGATTTAAACACCAATGTCTTTCAAATTGTCGTCATTTTTATTAACAGTTTTACCGTTAGTTATTCTGTTAAAATTTAGTGATTATTATATTAGTTCGTTTCTTATTCTAAAGATAATTAATTGTATTCGTGAGATGTCACACATTGAATGAGCTTCGAAGTGGATCGGTACTCGCCTGCTTGGGCACACATAGCCCTCTGTGCGGACCTCACATGGACTACGGAACCTCCCGATGAATTTATCATAGCTAATCAGGTACTTCGAATTCATATCTAGCTACTGCCATCCACTGTTGGAGTCAGCTGATTAACGTCAAAACTTTGAAAGCTTCTAAGCCACGTGCAGTAACCTCTAGCAAAAAGGAATTGTAGATTTTCATTCGTAATTAACTGTGCAACGGATTAAATTTCAAGTAGGTTTAGGTTTCATGGAAAGATCTGGTTACAAGTTGAATTGATAGTTATGACAAAGTTTTACAGCTATCGCTCGTTCAATGCAATCCTCGTATTAAAGGTGCTTAATTGGCTATAAAACAAAAAGGGAAGAATGACCCTCTCTCACAAGATGCTGTGCATAGTCACTTGCCGACTAATTATAGTATTTCAATACCATGAAAGATAGTGATAAGTTACTCAATTAATGTTGTTTCTTCATCTTCTTTTCCGTTCATGAGCTAGAGCGTACCTCCTATGTTCTTGTAATGTAAGTCAGTGCAGGAGTTGATTGTACGATTCCAGAATCGAGAACTAGACCTACAGTTTTGTGAGACTCGCAGTAAGCCCGTGATATAGCTCTACTGTCTCCAAGACAATTCAAAACAGAAGGATTCTTCCATGAGCTCTTCTTTGACTCATTATTACCTACCTATAGCTCTTATCTGACGACCACTTTGGTGTAACGGTCAAGAAGTTGACTATTAACCAAGAGGTCGCGTTCGATCCCCGCACTGTACAAACATTTGTGTGCATGAACACGTCTGTTCGTACTGGTCTGGGTGTTTTATGTATTTATTTAAGTTTATTTGTAATACCACTGTTGATTCTGATATCTGTAACACAAGTGCTTCAGCTACTTACCACGGAGTCAGATCAATGTATGGGAATTGATTTTATATTGTATATTATATTTCAGCGCCTATGGGCCCAACACTGCCGAATATCACAAGTGTTACAGGACGCGACAGTAGAAAGACAGAGTTTGCAGAAGAACAACCAATGCGAATCAACAGGCAAGCTTTCTAGAGAAACATAAAAATACATATGTCGCAGTAAGATAGATAAAGCCGTAATATAGTTATATCCCTAGTGATATGATTTGATTTGATAATTATATACCGTAACATAGTTATGCGAAAGCGATTCATTACTATCACACTAGGAATGTAGTTATAATAAGGTCCAAGTTTAGTGATATACTTATATTACTATATTAAGTTTAGTGTTTTAAATATATTAATTGATTAAGCTTAGTTAATATAAATCTACCATATACAATTAAAATAAAACAATATTTTATTAATTCTACCTTTATTAAAAAATCAACTTAATGTACCCTGCAGTCAGTTACAATACTTTGTGACATTAACGCGTATTAAAGTAATTTCAATTATAAATCAAAACGATCATATTTTTTGAAATTTAAACATTAACAGTGCAATTAAAACTAATCAAACATTAAAAATCTTTTAAAGCTAATCAACAGTTTTGAGATATCAATATTTATTGTCAAATAAGTTGAGATCTTGGTTTATTTAAAAGTATTTTTGAATTTTTGTTCAGACAAGGAGAGAATTACATAGCACTGAATGCTTCTTACAGGCACACCTTTTAGTAGAACACTGTACATTCGATTTTATACACGAACATTTTAAATAACCTTGGCCTCCATAGCGCGACATTTTTTGGCATATTTCTCTCAGTGACAAGTTTTCATTTGGTATAGGATCATCCAATGTAATGTTTGAAAGCTGTATTGCATTTCTGGGTAACCAATCTCTTCGCGCCGCCTGCGCCGCACACTCCGAAAGCTATTTCACTAGACTTAATCTAGTAATGTAAGTATATCACTAAACTTGGACCGTATTATAACTATATTCCTAGTGTGATAGTAATGAATCGCTTTAGCATAACTATGTTACGGTATATAATTATATCACTAGGGATATAACTATATTACGGCTTTATCTATCTTACTGCGACACATACACCATTTTGAAACAGCTAATGTAACGTACTTTTGTTGCATAGATAAAAGAAGTGTATCGTGCCAGAGCCAAGAGAGTGGTAGCTGTAGTGGCAGAAGAAGCGTTAAAGATGTTATACCAGAATCTAGATTAGCGCAGTTTTATGGAAACTTCTATTATGATGAAGTCAGGTAACCCCAGTCTTATTCTTCCAATTTGTTGTTTAAACTTAACAGTCGATACCAATCCTTGCCCCGGCTTCACACTATGGCGTCAATGTTGGCCGAAAAACCGATCACCTAATGAGAGGACTTAGTCTTAGAATAAAGCGTTGGCTTCAACGTTGGTAGATTGGTGCTTTTTTCTAATGGCCAATGCATTCGTTTTCGAGCCAACTATTCGCCCAACGAGTGAAGACGGTTTTAGTAAGATTATAAAATATTTCTTATGGCGCGAGGATATCGTGTTCGTGTACTTTAAACTTTGTTCAAATGGGGTGAATTTAACTGTTAGTATTTATTAATGTATTACTTCTAGTGGACCCAGTAGAAGTATTCCTGTCGCTGTTTACGCATATTTCCATATTTTGATACGTATTACCCTTCCTCTTGAATCACTCTATTATTTTAAAAAAGTATCAAAACTATTGAGTAGATTTAAAGCTCTAAGCATACATACATCTTCTCTATATATATAAAATTCTCGTGTCACAATGTTTGTTCCCATACTCCTCCGAAACGGCTTGACCGATTCGAATGAAATTTTGTGAGCATATTCAGTAGGTCTGAGAATCGGCTAACATCTATTTTTCATACCCCTTAGTGATAAGGGTTGTCCACCCTTAACATTTATATGGCAAAACAACGTTTGCCGGGTCAGCTAGTATTATATAGGTGTGGGAAACTATTATGCTATCTATGTAGTGATTTGATAACAGCGCATAGAAACGTGTAAAGCCCAACACAAGCACGACGTAGGTACAGATGCAGCGGTGAATGTCATGCAGAGGATTGTGATGATTGATGATCTAATTAACTACTTACATAAGTACAATCTGCCAATAGTTATCACATGTGATCTTGATAAGCATTCACGTTGCAAACTTATAATATTTTTTTATACGGCTACGGGTAGGAAAAGCAGTAGCAATTTTGAACAAGCTTTGCCAGCAATGTCTGGATGGCCAGTGGTTTAGGCATACGAGTCGGATTTCCACGGACGCGGGTTCGATCCCCGCCTCAGACATTTTCTACTGCAAAAATATTATTTTTATAAAATCTGCCAACAGCCAAATCGAACAATACCTAACTGTCATTAATATTGCAGAGAAAAATGTTACACAAGTCCGAATGAAAGACCAAACGGACGAGGGTATAATGGACAAGGATGTGAAAACTCTGATCTCACAGAGTGTTGGATGTTACCCGAGGTAAAACCCCTCTTTATTTGAATTTTTATGTACCTGCCAATTAGGGTTGCCAGGTCGATTCTTCCTGTTATCGGGATCAATAACCGTTTTTAGGGTTCCGTACCTCAAAAGAAAAAAAACGGAACCCTTATAAGATCACTTTGTTGTCCGTCCGTCCGTCCGTCTGTCAAGACCGTTTTTCTCAGGAACGTGTGGAGATATCAAACTGAAATTTCTATATGATACTTAAGTCTACTGTCCCTGGAAGCTGTAGAAAAATCAACCTTCTAAGCCAACGCAATCAAAAGATACAGCCATTTAGGCCGCAAATTTCCGCAAATTTTTGAAACTCGCACGGGAATCAAAACCTACAGGGTACTTCCCGTAAACTTAGAATCTTGAAATTTAGTACGAAGTCACGTCTTATAGTACAGATATAGGAAAAATTACGAAAACCGTAAATTTTCAGTTTCATCATATAAAAAAAATTTTTTGACAATTTTGAAAATTTCAAAGTTACTACTCCTTATCTCATGAACGCGTTGAGATATTAAATTCAAATTTATATTAAATACTTAAGTCTATAATACCCGTGATGGGTGAACTTTTACTTATATACCTACAGGTTTGTACGGAACCCTCGGTGCGCGAGTCCAAATCGCACTTGACCGGTTTTTCGGGATTTAAGGGCTTTGGTCGGGAGAAATAAAAAATAAGTTAATAATATTAATTATACATAATATATTAAGTAAACAAATATATTTTTCCATTGCACTGTAGATATAAGAAAAACAAACTTTAAAAATGTGAACCTAAAATTATCGAACTTGTTTTTCGGGAGAATATTTGCTTTGTCGGGAGTCGGGAGGACATACAAAAATTCGGGAGAATCCCGCGAATTCCCGACCGTCTGGCAACCCTACTGCCAATAGAACAACGCTTTTGGGAGTGGATTTTGACATTATTTTTTGATGGGGTTGACCACCACACATTGATGGCCTTCTACGAGAAAAGATATCCGTCAAAACGATAACGTGTATTGACGACTGTAGGGTGTGTCTACAGTTACGGGATGGGTTGAGTGCTAACGACTTGAGAGGGAAGTTGTAGTGAGAAACAAACCCGTTGTATGCCGTTCTAACACTGTCGGTTGATAGCTGTTTTATTAATGCTTATGAACATGTATTTATAATGAAGTTATTGATTGTAAACAAGTAAAGATATGTAGATGTGTGCCGTCGGTGTAGAGTGCCGACGGTGCTCGTTGTGGGTCCATCGATCAGCCGCTGTATGTGGGTCGCTGACGCCGCTCCGAGGTTGGGCAATTTCCATGTACGATGCTAGCTCGTACAGAGAGAGAGAGAGATTTTGTCATTAATTTCTCAAAAACAGCTCGGAGTCGGGAAGTTGGCGGTGTTACACCCCTGTGCCTCGGAAAGCACGTTAAGCCGTTGGTCCTGCGCCTGATCTCTCTCTGATCATGTCGGATTGCTGTCTCACCGAACTTAAAGAGTTAAGGAACAGTGAGTGCACCTGTGAATTGCACTCACACTTGTGCACTATAATATCTCCAGCGTAGTTGGCTTAACACTGTTGTGATTGGCCGCTGCGGTCGAAATCGGCTACGAGACTATTATTATTTCTTACTTCCCATGAAGAGTCATAACTGTTATGTATTATTTAACATTTTGCAAACATTGTCACCAGGTGGAGTATTGGTTTCGGAAGCTGGTAGACGAGTCGCCAGACCGGAGCGCCCCCCGCCGCCGACGACAATACAGGATGCTCACGGATGAGGATTTGTGCGTCCTTGATTCCATTTATTTTTTTGTTCAGGGCCTTAATACTAATCCAATCAAGGACTAGGTGAATTCTCAACTTTTTCTTGCCCATTTTTGAAACGGCTTTGTCACAGCAAGAACTTGCTAGCCGCCGATAGCCGGCCAATTCAATCCCCGAAATAGCTTTGCTAACATTCGATTCATGAATGGAATCCTGATTTAGATCTGCGTAAATAATTTACGCTGTAACATGTGGATGTGGTCAAAGGCAAGTAGTTAGGTTCTGATCATGAATCAAAAGTTAACAAAGCTAGTTCTGGAGTATAATTGACCCGCAATCGGCACCTAGCTTGCATGTTGCACGGTAGCGAGAACACTTTTCACTACTTATAGGCACAGATAGAAAAAGAGAAAAACGTAAGGCGCATTAGTACGATATTGTTCAACACCGACAACTGCGGCCTAGTGTGCTTTAGTTTAAGACGCTGTGTCAGGCCAATGCGCACAGGAAGGCGGCTTGCTTCATGCCTGGAGTCTTGGCGAGTCATAAAACAAGTATGTTAGTAGCCGACTGACTTCACGGCGCGGCTTACATGCCCTGTGTGACTAGCTAGGTACCAAGCATCAAGCAAGTGACCTGTCTGTGTGTAGAGGCCTTACTCAGCAAGTAGTCATGAGGGTAGTACTGGTCAGACATTAACGGGCACCGATCGGCAGCTAGCGAGCGCTGGGACTCGGCTGGCGCGCGGGCCGCGGGCGAGGAGGCGGCGTTGGCGGCGCGCGTGCTCAGCGTGCGCCCGCTGTGGGACCCGGGGGCGTCCAGGGCCCCGCAGAGGCAGCGGGCCCCCAGCCCCCCGCCGATACCACGCAAGATTCGCGCGAGGCGTAGACAGCCGAGGAGGCTGGCAGCGGTGGCCCCACCACCACCGGCTTACTGTTTGGAAGTGCCTGCGCAGTTGTTCTGTGATCCTACTTGTAAGGTGAGAGTTTCGAGTATTTTGTTTATATTTTAAGGGTGTAGGTTTTAATAATACTTGGTCCAATTCCTGAGTCGTCTTGCTCCGCCATGTTTACCGGTCATCTGATCCTGATCTCGGAATGTTGTTGCTATTTCTTAGTCTCTCTTCTCCGGTGGACAGGTAGGCTCGTCTAAAACGATCAAGAACCAATAGATTGATGTTGATTTTGTTGATGTGACGAGTGTTGTCAGACAAGGGATTGATCAGTCTGAAATGATCCCAAATTCCCTATCTCTACATTCACCAATATTTTTAATGACACTTCTTCACATTGATTTATCTTAGTTTCAGTTCGACCCGCCTAGACCGCCACAGCTGACCGAATGCCAGCGAGCGATGGGGCGACTCTCAGCCAGCGTGCAAGCAGCGATGCGAGCGTCAGCGACGCGCTGCCCTCCATACAGAGGCACCAACGTCAGTCGGTACGCGCCTACCGGTCAGAGGCCTGCACGCTGCCCTGACCGACGGTACGGTGTCTGGTGGCCAAGAGACCATCCCTCACCCAGACTCGACCACCGGTTCCAACTTACGCATCTACCGCAGACGCAGACGACAGAGCAGAAACCTAAAACGGAACCTGAAACTAAAGAACCGGCAGAAACCAAAAGCGAACCAACTACGCAAGAAGAGGAACCACAAACGCAGGCACAACCGGAGAAACAAGAAAGCCCGAAAACAGCAGAGCAAATAGCAGACGACGGACAGCAACCATCAACTAGTGCCGCCGTCATGGACACCAGCTTGAGAAAAAAGCGGCTCTACAGCACTGTTCTAAGCATGAGCGCACCCGCTCCCCTCAATTTAACTCCAGTCGGATGCGTCAGATTAACCCAGAAACTCGTCACGCCCGGAATACTTAAATTAAACCCCAAAATGGTTCTGCCATCCGCGCGGATACGACCGCCAAACGTCGATAACAAATTCGAGGAGCTAGAGAAAGAAGCCTTGGAACAGTATAAAGCATCAGACGAGAGTATTGACACGAAATTTCGAGAGCTAGAGAAACAGGCGGTCGAACAGTACAGCAATAGTAACAGCAACACCAGTTGCAGCAGCGGGAATTCGGCAGAGAAAAGCACTACCGGTACGCCTGTAACAGAAGATGCGAAAAACAAGAAGCAGCCAGCAAAATTTCATAAGGAAAAAGCAGTCGACAGCGTCGTGATATACTCGCAGAACTTTCCAGACCTCAATGCTAAGGGGCATACCTCGAGTGTTATGAATTTAAAAAACTTCCACACCCCCCCGAGGGGGGAAAAAAAGGAGCAAACACACAGGTCGAGTAAACTGCGGAGTCTGAAGAACGACAGCCAGCGATCGGCATCGGACACAGATTACGAGGCGCGCGAGGCGAAGGGGCATAAAGGGCCCTTGCGGTGGACCCTTCACGTGGTGCCGCCGAAGAAGAGGCACTTGACGTTGTGCGTGTCAGACTTTTCCTCCGACGAAGAAATGGAGGACGCGACTGGTTCCATCAAGGACGCAGGCCCGCGCATCAAGAACCATATCGGCAGCAAACTCAAGATGTCTGCGCACGGTGCGGGCGACCTGCATCCTATCATGAGGAAAACGTAGCATTATTTAGTAGCCACCCAGCAGCAACTGGGGTGCCGAAACCCAAAGGGGATTGCTACTCGTTTATTTTTACACTTTACACACACTCCAGCCACTGAAAGTTGAGAAAGAGATCGGAAGTAAATTGTGGAAATGTCTCAAGCCGGTCACAGAGAAGCCTGATGGTAGAATCGATTAAATTCCTATGTATGGTGTTGGATTTTTGACTGTTTTATTCGTCGACTTTTAGTGGTCCGAGGTTTTTGATAGAAATATTGTTATGGAGTTTATTGTGAGATCCGTGAGGAGCAGACGTGTATCGAACTGTGTAGTGACCGGCCAGCGTACCGAACTACAGATAGCTGTTTTAGCAATGTGCATATTTTTACTTGTCATAAATACTTTGTATATATATTTTTGTATTTTTGAATTTATTATTGCGTAAGAAAAGTAATTTCAGTTCATGGTTTGGGTGACGAAACGAACTTTAAATACATTAGGTAATTTAACAAAAAAATAAATTTTATGCATTGTTTGAAGTGGAGGCTATTATTTTTGGTTAAGTATAGAAATCAAAAACGGCGAGATTTGTTTAACAATATTATATTAAATTTGGAATGGTAAATAGGCTCTGATTGGAAAGTCTACATAAGCTCTAAGTAACATGATAGACCTGCTAGCTCAGTGGTTGGTGTTATCAACTGTCTAGGAATTTCTCAAGGTCTGTGGGGTCTTCATCAAGTTGTACCTGTTCTAATGTGATGTTTGGAGACACTGGCTTGCCTGAAACAACATTCAAAATTACAATCTTTGTGCCAATTATGTTTATAGTGCAATGGGTTATTCTCGAGTACAACCCTGATCCCCTAGGTCTCCATCCCGGGGGACCCCCAATTAATTTTTATCTTGATTAACTCAATCAAAACTTATCTTTGGGGTTCTCTAGGACGGGGGCCTCGGGGATCAGAGTACTCGGGGGAATAAACCAGTGCAACAAGATTGTGCGCATATTTTCAAGGCTAAAGACATTGGCAGGGACAATTTTTTTAGCTTTGCTGCTTCTGTACTTTGCTGTTGATTGGGCTAGGGCAGAGACAGAGATTTCAAGATGTTAGCAGAGAGTACAATTTTTTCGACAGGGAGGGTCACACACAAACTTGCAGGAATAACTCATGTCCTACAACAGGATCCCCTAAACCAATTACATAGGGGATCTCCTTATGATAGTATATATATAAAGATGCATTCACAGTGATATTCTTATAAACAAATGTGGTTCAAGGTTTTTATTGTTTTCATATACCTAGATACATAATATTTTTTGACCTAGCTATAGAAATTTAGAAAAAAATGCATAGAATAAAAAATTTGTTTGTATAAATAAATAAACAAATGAATGTCAAGATAAACATATGAAATGTCAAGATAATCAAATACATTACAAAATAAACAAATTAATGACAACATAAACCAATCAATATAAAAGAATGAATGTTGGAATAAACAAAATAATGTCAAGAAAAACAAATAAATGGATAGGAGTCGGGGATTCTGGTGGACGACATGGAATAGAACCTAGTGGTTATCCTATATGATATCCTATACCAACCTGATGGAGCACTCCCACTGAGCAGATACTTTGCCACATCAACCTGAAAGGCGACTGCACTCTTCACCTGCAACTCTGCTAGCTGCTGTCTCTCTCTCTCATAGCTCTCTTCTGTGTTCTTCTTGGCTAGTTCACTACGGGTGTTTTCTAGTGCCGCTAAAATTAAAATACTATAAGTGTTAAATGAGCTAACATTTAAAAAATAGTAGGTCCTTTTGTCAAATTACTTCTTTGACAATATTCAGCAGTTGTTTAAGTTTTTTTTAAATCTCTGACAAGATTCTGATTAGAAAAAAGGGATATTTTAAAAAATGAAACATTCCTACAATACATAAATGGTTCCCTTACCCATTTTCTTTTCTTTATACAGTGTCAGGTGGTAATGGTGATCTAGTTTCCAGTTTTCCATCTTACTTCTCTCCACTATGTCCTCAAATTCCACCAGCTCGTCCTCTACAGTCTTCAACAAAGTCTGAACATTCCTTAGACTGTCCATACATTGGGCTACACTTGCTGTCAAGTTTGGTAAATGGGACAAAGCTTGGCTGAATTCATTTGCCGTTTGTAACTTAGTTTTGGTCGTTTCGTGCAATTCAAGTATCAATTTGTCAACTTCATCGGCTACCTTTGCGTTTTTATCCGCGTTCTCATGCATTTGTGCCCATTCTTCCTGGTATTTCTCAAGTAAGGCCCCACCAGCACCATAGTTCACTTTAGCCTCGTCAGACCCCTTGTGTCTGTCTCTGAAAATATTTTTCACTTTCTGCACCTCTTGCAATGTCTGCCGTATGTTATTGTTGGACGTTAAACCATCTTGCACAACTGAAATAAATTCTTTCAGGTTTCCTAGCATTTTATAATTTTACGAAAGTATTTACTCTCACAATTCAACAACGTAAACATTGTTGTGACCTATTATTTTACTCTTTGATTGTGACACTCTTAGCAAAACTTGTTTTATTTTACCGACTGTCAGTGACATGTCAACGTTGGTATTGGCTGCACTGTACAAATCCGAAGCCGGCTCCACATGTTAGGTGAACAGTTGGCCTAAAAACTTAAGCTATTGGCCATTAGAAAAAAGCAACAATCAAAGTTTAGGTCAACGCTTTTTAACACGCTTTTATTAGCTCGGGCTGTATGTCTGTAGGTTTGTATGTAATGGAATCTTTGATTTCAATTTTCACCAACTTCAAGAAATCGGATTAATTTGAAACTTTTCACACGTTTCAGGTAGCGATGACAATGCAATAATTTGATACGAGTTTTCCATTATCCTAATTAACTAAAAAATAAAAAAATAGTTTAAAAAAAATATTTAAAAAACACGCTTATTAAATTATTGCATTGTCATCGGTACTTATTACGTGTGCAACGTTTCAAATTAATCCGATTTCTGGAAGTTGGTGAAAATTGAGTTCAAAAATTCAGTTACATACATTCATGCATAAATACATACACCCCGATCTAATAAAAGCGTGTTAAAAAGAGAAAATATTTTTTAGTACAACGATCTTAAATTAGAGTAAAAAGCGTCTGTTCCTAGGTATAATGAGAGGATTTTAAATTTACTACCTTTTTGACACATGCCATCATTGAAAAATAAAGATATGAGCATGGTACGGCCATATTAGCTTTCTCCTAATCAATACAAACGAAAAATGAGTAAAACGCATTACTTTAATTTATGAGCTTTAATTTAATTTACGCGCGCTGTGTATCGCACATCCTCGCGTTGGCCCTGCTGGCATAGTATTTATATTTTCTTGGCTGCTGGCGTTGATTGAACTAGTTTGAGAGCCAACCAGTGTTGCCACCTCATTTTATGAATTGGGGCTTTTGAAGAAGCTAAAAAGGGCTAGAATAGCCACAATTGCTGGAAAAGGACTTTTTTTATTGAGCCTTTTTTTACGTAGTTATAGTTTTAGTCCAATTTTGTTCCTTGTTTAGGTTTAATTAAGGTTCATCGAGATAAAAACACGCTCTACGTCTGCGTTGGAATGTGGCAAAGATAGAACAATTTTTGGCAGCTTTCCCAATTCTTTATACGGTTTGTTGCCGGCGGCTGTGTTTCCATGATCGAATAAATGAAATCTACCATCAAAATATGAGGTGGAATTATCATCATAATGTGTCACTGAAGGAAAAAAGGAAAGAATGTAAGAAATAGAGTAAGGTGCTTCGTACTGATCCGATTGATATTCCCGCGTAAAACTCCATTTCTTGAGCATTGAAATGAGAACCGGACGCGCATTTTAATGAGTTAGGTTAGTGCTTTATTAAATTTAGTTTCTATGTAGTAGTTGTAAGAGATTTGTTTAAAGAATTAACTAATTAGAAGAGTTTTGCTTAAGTCCAGTCGGTATGGTATTAACCTTTGCCTTTTCCACACAAGTAAGTGGAACAAAGTCGAAAGAAGCGCACAAAATATGTAATAATGTCAGAGTTGCACATGACAGATGTCAAGAATGTCAAATTCGTAAATAACGATTTATGTTTGTTGTTGTTTGTTTGCCTTTGTTGCTTGCTAGCGAATTTAAAAACTTAGATGTATTTTCATTGTTCAAAACTTGTCTATAATTGAACAAACAACATGTGTGATCATAAATTAAGCAGTGATGAAGTGCCTGGAAAATTTGCGGAATGGTTACTGTCTATGGGATGTCCCCCGGAGAAGGTTCCACCTCTTGATAAAGTTATCGAGTATGTTTCTTGTATTTATAGATATTACGACTTTATTATCTAAATGTTATCTCTCTTTATTTCCCTATGTTATATCCTTCGATCAAACCAAAAAGGCAGATACCGTACGAGCCAGTCGTGCGTGGTTCTACTAAACCAAGTCTTATGTACGTGCGCCGCTCCTAGTCGTCGTCAGTACTGCGAGAACTAGCGTGCTTGCGCGTTAGCCCCATTTTTAAGTAGACCATTTTAAAGACGTACCGTATCTTCCACCGTTTGGTTTTGTTTCATGATCTATGGTTACATCTATTAATCTCAGTATAATTTTGAGGGAAAGTCTATAGTTATGGACTTTGTCTGATAAAAATTTATTACAGAATGTGCCGCGGCCAGTATTACATGGTATGGCGTAGCTTGATGGAGCATTTGGAACCAAAAGACTCAATCCGTCAGAAAAGGCTCCGGGTTTTCTGTGACGATGTGTACAAATACAAGAGGAAGAATGCCTTCAACAAGGTTTGCTCACCTTTTCAAAATAAGGTGAGACCTTTTTCAAGAATGCTAAAGAATTTTTTTTGCTACCACTAACAAAAATTAAAAAAAGTAACTTATTCAAATATTATCACATTTTATGACACAAAAATATATAAAACAAATGATATTGATTGTCAAAATTTCTGTAATAAATGTTGTAACAGTTACAACATTTATTACAGAAATTGAGATACCCAAATCTTCACACTGATAGTTAAATCAAGCAAGTAGATAACTTAAAATTCTAGTTTTTTAAAAGGAAATCCAGTGCCAATAAGAAAATAATGATTTAAAGTCTTCACTGACAAAAGTACCAACTAAATTAAATAAATTTAAGCTAAATTGTACATCTTTGTGTCAATTTTTAACTAACATTTTTGTAGATAATATTTTTTCAGTAGAAAAAATCAACTGTATGTAATAACTGTAGTATTATCTTTACTTTGCAATGTGAATGCTTATCAGAAAAAAACATAAAGCTATTCCAATGACAAGATTCAGCTTTACTGACAGATAAATGTTTGCAATAATATTCGTGTCAGGGGTGTAGGATGCAGTTCCAAACTGTGATGAAATGAATGCGGCCTGCGTGTTACGAAAGCAGTAGCAAATTTCAACAGGCTTTGCCAATGTCTGGATGGCCGAGTGGTATAGGCACTCAGTTTCGATTTCTGCCTTAGACGGTTGATCTTTTGTACTGCAAAAATATTATCTTTTACTTGCTGTAATGTGTATGCAATTTTTTTTCTAATATACACCAACATCACCTACATCGATCTGACTCCGTGGTAAGTAACAAAAGCACTTGTGTTACAGATATCAGAATCAACAGTGGTATTACAAATAAACTTAAATAAATACATATAACACTCAGACTAGTACAAACAGACATGTTCATGCACACAAATGTTTGTACAGTGTGGGGATTGAACCCATCATGCCAAAGTGGTCATCGTCAAAATCAAAAAACTATAACATTTTTATAACTATTTTGTTTCATTTTTAGCCTGATGCAGGAGCAGTCATGCCCAGAGAGCTAGAGCTCTGGCATCAACACAATGAGTTTAAAGATAAGGTTTCGTGTGCTGAAGAAAGAATAGCCAAGGCTAGAGAAGATCTCCGCCAGTTGATGGATAAAATATCTACAAAATGTATGATTTTTTTTATTATTTATCAGTTGACCATACTTCCAATCGTCCCATTGGCATCAAATCATGCCAATTGGACGATAGAAAGTAAGGTGCAGCATAACACACTGCATCTTTTAGTTTCTATGCAGTCACGCGGTAGGATCTGTACGTTAGCATCACTCTTTCGATGCTGCATAACAACTGCATCGCTATAGATCAATGGCCAGCTTCTGCATCTCATCTCATCGGCCTTTATACGTCTGGCCTGGACACAACTCAACTATGAGGTCGTCTGAGCCATACTCCACCACGCGGGCTCTGTGCGGTGCGGTGGAAGGGTCTGTTTGTAAGGGAAGGGATCGACCTTACTGTCAGATGTTTTAAAGCCGCTCGAGGGCCACCGACTAGACTTAACGACTAATATCTATCAATATTAACCGGCACCAACAGCTTAACGTGCCTTCCGAAGCACGGAGACGCTTGTAAATAGACGTCACTTAAATTGTCAGAATGGTCACCCATCCCTAACATGACCGCGCCATAAGTTGCTTAACTTTTAGTATCACTACCAAAGAGCTGCAACCACTGCGCCACAAGCATAAATGCTGTCACAACTGTATCGCGACTGCATAGTTGCTAAAAGTTGCAGTGTGTATGAGCTCTTACGCTCGTGCACACGCCACACTGTTCATACGAGTCGCGCGAAGCCCGCCTCTTCGCCGCCACCGCGCTATCGAAGCTTAATTTATCCGTCATATGACACTACATTGCCGAGTACGCACATAGCACGTAACACAAACCAATCAACCAACCAGCAATGTATATGCCACAGGATCGTTGAACGCTTAGATACCGCGATGGCGAAGCGGCGGCGGCATCGTCTTCACTTACGCTAAGACCTCAATTCGTTAGCCACCAGTAGGGCAAGATTGATTGATTGAAGTAGGGCAAGAGGTTTTGATGCTCAAGTTAGAGCCATTAAGTGATTACATTATTATAAAATAACTCAGCGTACAAATTTTGGAAAACAAAAGCCCACTTAGAACATTACAATAGGGATGTGGACTATTTTTGGGAAAGTGTTTAAAACCATCTATAAGTACCAAATATAGCACTAAATATTTTTATTTATTTTTTTAATACAACAAATACCTTTAAAATAAATTATTTAAAATTGTATTACAAATTTCGCGCCAGAACGAACGAACCTGTCAAAATATACCGCTGTGACGTCACCTGTTCCAAAACGTTGTCGAAGTTGTATGTAAAAGAAAGCTATTTCATAGTTTTGTGCTACTAAGATGGATTCTAAATTTTATAAATATTGTGCGGTGCCGCAGTGTAAAAGTACTACTATTAAAACACCTAAAAAACTATTTATTCACGTTCCACGTACAAAAACGATGCGGAAAATGTGGCTTCAACTAGCCCGTCGGGATCCAGCACTTGAGATATGTATCCTGGCAGATAGGGGTTTCAAGCATATAGAGCAGATGGTACTCCATGCAGGTCTTCACTTAGTTCGACCTCCAAGTGTTAGTACTGGATCAAAATTATCCAAGCAAGAAGCTCGCCAGACTAAGCAAATTGCCAGTTTGCGAATACATATTGAGAGGGTGATACGCCGCTTAAGAGAATTTGCCATGTTAAAACCTCATGCTTGCATTAATAACTATTTAATAAAGGTATTAGATGAAGTAATTATAATAGCTTGTGCTTTGATAAATTTACAGGACTCTGTCATTAAATAAAGACCATGTTTAGTTTTATTACAATCATCACACCTAATAAGGTGCTTGTGGCGCAGTGGTTCCAGTGCTTTGGTAGTGATACCAAAAGTTAAGCAACCTAAGGCGCGGTCATGTCTGGGATGGGTGACCATTCTGACCATTTAAGTGACATCTATTTACAAGTATTTCCGTGCTTCGGAAGGCACGTTAAGCGGTTGGTCCCAGTTAATATCGATAGATATTAGCCGTTAGCCTAGTCAGAGGCCCTCGCGCGGCTTAATAACATCTGACAGTAAGGTTGGTCACTTACCTTACACACACCCACCCCTGCACCAATCCGCACTGAGCCCGCGGGGTGGAGTATGGCTCGGACCACCTCATAGTTGAGGTGAGGCCTGTGCCCAGCAGTGGGACTTATACTATAGGCTGATGAAAATCATATCTAATAAGTTTAGACTTAAGTTTTACTATGTAATGTTTTAACCCTCTACAAAAAGGAGTGTATTAAAAGTGTGACATACAAACAAGACGTTTGTATGTCTGCCTTTGGCACCATAGTTCCCATATAGCTGGACCAATTTTAATGCAGTTTTCTTTATTTTTAAGCCAATTTAATCGAGATGGTTCTGAGCTTTGTTTCATTCAAATCGGTTCAGTAGTCTAGATAAAATTTAAGTGTAACTGTTGAATATTTCACAATTTCCATGAAACAGTAACTATCATTTTAAATATTAGAAAGGCTGTTTGAAAATAAAACATGGTTAACGGAAAGTATTGTTTAATTTTTTATTGTACACTTTTATTCAACAATGGGTAGACATGCTCTTTCCAAAATGCTGAAAGTTGAACTAGTAAATTATTAACATAGTCAACTTCCAAGTGAACACAAATGATATTCACATTTTCATTGGTTTCAAAGTTACTATCTGCTACACAAAAATAACTCTTTTTCTTGTCAGACAAAAACATTTGTAACTGCACTTGTGCATAATATAATTTTGTAGGTTGTTCTTCCTGAACATAGTTCTTGTAATTATTGGCACTAGTTGGGCACTTAATTTCGATGACAAATTCATCACTTATACCATCTGGTGAACCAGCGATCATCAAATACTCTTGAGAAATCATTAATCCACATTTTCCTATTTTTGCTCCAAGTTTAATCTCTACGATTTTGCGAACAGCATCTTCTAATTTTCGCCCACGGCTCATTGCAGGTGTATCAGGAATTTTGCCACCCATAATTTGGGCAATTAAACTTCCATCAGGGGTTTTGCATTTACTAACCGAATAAGCTTTCGATGCAGTTATGCGTCCATATCGCAACTCAAACCATAATTTGTTTTGGGATTGATCTCTTGTGAGTTTTTCAATTTCCATTATGGTATGCTTAGTAATTAAGGAGCTGGCATTTACCAAAAAATTCTCATAGTCAGCATCCTTGTATTTCAAGCACAGTTGGTGCATTGAACACATTATAATTTCATCTTTGCGGTAATCCGGCTGGTGTTTCAACAACTGAATATTTTTAATTTTTCTTTCCTTACCCTCTTTTAAAAATTCAGATAAAACACTAGGATCTGGCAGGTAACTTCGTGGATTCCCTTTAGAGAGCTCCTTTGATGTTACAAATTTTAAAGTTGTGCCTACTTTTGCTAGACGTGACTTTTTCCAGTAGCATTCTACAGAAGTGCATGAAGGTTCCTCACTTCGGCGATGCACCCACATGATGAATGCCACAGCATGTTTGCAACCTCCTTGAGAAGCAGCACAATCATGACACTCGGCACTTACTATTTCACCGTTTTCTTCATCCACAACCATAGTGGCTGAATATGGTTTGCTACGAACTTTATGCTCCGGGCAAATTTTGCACTTAACTGTGCACAATTTTGAATCTCGACGAAGTTGGACATATCCCACAGCATCGTCTCCATATGACCGCCTCGAGGAGCTAAAAAGAAATGAAACAATTTGTTATAAAAATAAAACATAACCTCAAAATCATACATCAATCATTTAATTTGATAAATGTAACTTTTCCAGTTTAAATACCTACGATTGCTATTATAATGTATCCTGAATATATTACTTACATGGAGGTCTTCACATTTCTAAATTCAGCAGAGCAGAAGTTACTATTTGTTGCGAAGAAATTAGCCACCGTAAAGCAATCGATTCTTGGCAAATTTGAACTATCTGCCTTTATATATCCACTTTCCATTATGGGAAAGCCTTTAAAAATCGATTTAATAAGAAAATTGAACGAATTTCGAAGAAATTTCACAGGAATCACAACAATAATATTATCTAAATATCAACAAACACCATAGTAATTGACAGTGAAAATTCTTGTTTGGCAACAGGTGACGTCACGAATTTTGATTGGTGTTCATTGTCACGTGACTTGAGAGTGAAATATTTAATTACATTTTATTAAATAAATAAATATTCCCTTGTTTGTTGAAGAAAATTTTGTGTTTTTTATTATTTGTATTATAGAAACTACCCTTTCGTGGTAAAATTATATACTTATTTGAGTACAGTCCACATCCCTATTAATTTATTTCACATTTACAGAAGTCACATAAAATAAATCATTACCACAACTTCAGAAATTAGTAAGCTTAGAAGTAGAGTTTATAGAAGAGGAGTTTAAAACTATACTAAAAATTGTGGCCTGTATATTTTTATTAATCTTATTCATTTGTCAATCTGCAGTGTCTCACCGAAATCTATCGCGGAAGCAATTGCAAGACCTGCAACGGCGCGCCTGGCTACTCCAGCAGGTCGCCTCGGAGCTGAGGACCAAGAAGGAGAACCTGGTGGAGACGAAAGCGATTGCCACTTCTCTCTGCACGGTGGATGAGGATGTTGATGTTCAAGTAAGTGTTTTCCTGTAAAACGGGGTGTGAGACATCCAGGCAATGTAGCACAAAATCGCTTCATACTTATTTTGCAATTATAAATAGTAGTAAAAATAGTCCTCCTGGCCAATTTCGACCACGGCGGCCAATCTCAACGGAGATCAGCCAACTACGCAGGAGATATTATAGTGCACAAGTGTGAACGCACTCACTGTTGCATGACTCAAATTTCGGTGAGACGGCAGTCCGACATGACCGGAGAGAGATCAGGCACTGTACCAACGGCTTAACGTGCTTTCCGAGGAACGGAGGTGTATCACCGTCAACTTCCCGACTCAGAGCTGTTTTTGAGAAATTCATGACAGAAATTCTCAGAAGCAACTTTGGCTCGACTTGGGATTTGGAACCCAGGACCTCTCGGATGTAAGTCAGAAACTTTGCCACTACACCAACCGAGGCAATTATAAATAATACATATACAACAACAGCACATACATTGATCTGACTCTGTGGTAAGTAGCTCAAGCACTTGTGTTACAGATATCAGAATCAACAGTAGTATTACAAATAAACTTAAATGAATACATATAACACCCAAACCAGTAGAAACAGATGTTCATTCACACAAATGTTTATACAGTGCGGGGATCGGACCTTGGTGGGTCTTGGTGAAATAGTCAACTTCTTGAACTTTACAACAAAATGGTCGTTAAAATTTCTCAACACAAGTCATATTTTCTATTCAAGTTTAATATTAACATATTTTTATTCAATCTGTAATATTCTTATTATCAAATTAAAATATGACCTATATCACTCACGGATGATAAAGTGAAATCTGTTGAGTAGTTCTAGAAATTACAAACATATAAACAAATAATGACGTTTGCAGAGCAAACTAGAGAAGTACATAACGTCGGTGCGTCATCCCCGTGGGCAGGCGGCCACGTCGATGCTCGCCGCGAACCCCGTCGCCAGCTCGTCGCTCGTGTCCGCCAGCGGGGACGCCAACGACACTGGTCAGTTCACACACAGAGAGAGAGTCAGAGGGATAGAGAGCAAACTGGACAGATACATATCTATGGTGCTATGTCCCGGCGGGCAGGCGGCCACGTCGATGCTCGCCGCGAACCCCGTCGCCAGCTCGTCGCTCGTGTCCGCCAGCGGGGACGCCAACGACACTGGTCAGTTCACACACAGAGAGAGAGTCAGAGGGATAGAGAGCAAACTGGACAGATACATATCTATGGTGCTATGTCCCGGCGGGCAGGCGGCCACGTCGATGCTCGCCGCGAACCCCGTCGCCAGCTCGTCGCTCGTGTCCGCCAGCGGGGACGCCAACGACACTGGTCAGTTCACACACAGAGAGAGAGTCAGAGGGATAGAGAGCAAACTGGACAGATACATATCTATGGTGCTATGTCCCGGCGGGCAGGCGGCCACGTCGATGCTCGCCGCGAACCCCGTCGCCAGCTCGTCGCTCGTGTCCGCCAGCGGGGACGCCAACGACACTGGTCAGTTCACACACAGAGAGAGAGTCAGAGGGATAGAGAGCAAACTGGACAGATACATATCTATGGTGCTATGTCCCGGCGGGCAGGCGGCCACGTCGATGCTCGCCGCGAACCCCGTCGCCAGCTCGTCGCTCGTGTCCGCCAGCGGGGACGCCAACGACACTGGTCAGTTCACACACAGAGAGAGAGTCAGAGGGATAGAGAGCAAACTGGACAGATACATATCTATGGTGCTATGTCCCGGCGGGCAGGCGGCCACGTCGATGCTCGCCGCGAACCCCGTCGCCAGCTCGTCGCTCGTGTCCGCCAGCGGGGACGCCAACGACACTGGTCAGTTCACACACAGAGAGAGAGTCAGAGGGATAGAGAGCAAACTGGACAGATACATATCTATGGTGCTATGTCCCGGCGGGCAGGCGGCCACGTCGATGCTCGCCGCGAACCCCGTCGCCAGCTCGTCGCTCGTGTCCGCCAGCGGGGACGCCAACGACACTGGTCAGTTCACACACAGAGAGAGAGTCAGAGGGATAGAGAGCAAACTGGACAGATACATATCTATGGTGCTATGTCCCGGCGGGCAGGCGGCCACGTCGATGCTCGCCGCGAACCCCGTCGCCAGCTCGTCGCTCGTGTCCGCCAGCGGGGACGCCAACGACACTGGTCAGTTCACACACAGAGAGAGAGTCAGAGGGATAGAGAGCAAACTGGACAGGTACATATCTATGGTGCTATGTCCCGGCGGGCAGGCGGCCACGTCGATGCTCGCCGCGAACCCCGTCGCCAGCTCGTCGCTCGTGTCCGCCAGCGGGGACGCCAACGACACTGGTCAGTTCACACACAGAGAGAGAGTCAGAGGGATAGAGAGCAAACTGGACAGGTACATATCTATGGTGCTATGTCCCGGCGGGCAGGCGGCCACGTCGATGCTCGCCGCGAACCCCGTCGCCAGCTCGTCGCTCGTGTCCGCCAGCGGGGACGCCAACGACACTGGTCAGTTCACACACAGAGAGAGAGTCAGAGGGATAGAGAGCAAACTGGACAGGTACATATCTATGGTGCTATGTCCCGGCGGGCAGGCGGCCACGTCGATGCTCGCCGCGAACCCCGTCGCCAGCTCGTCGCTCGTGTCCGCCAGCGGGGACGCCAACGACACTGGTGAATTCACACAGAGAGAGAGTGAGAGGGATAGAGAGCAAACTGAACAGGTACATATCTATGGTGCTATGTCCCGGCGGGCAGGCGGCCACGTCGATGCTCGCCGCGAACCCCGTTGCCAGCTCGTCGCTCGTGTCCGCCAGCGGGGACGCCAACGACACTGGTGAGTTCACACACAGAGAGAGAGTGAGAGGGATAGAGAGCAAACTGGACAGGTACATATCTATGGTGCTATGTCCCGGCGGGCAGGCGGCCACGTCGATGCTCGCCGCGAACCCCGTCGCCAGCTCGTCGCTCGTGTCCGCCAGCGGGGACGCCAACGACACTGGTCAGTTCACACACAGAGAGAGAGTCAGAGGGATAGAGAGCAAACTGGACAGGTACATATCTATGGTGCTATGTCCCGGCGGGCAGGCGGCCACGTCGATGCTCGCCGCGAACCCCGTCGCCAGCTCGTCGCTCGTGTCCGCCAGCGGGGACGCCAACGACACTGGTCAGTTCACACACAGAGAGAGAGTCAGAGGGATAGAGAGCAAACTGGACAGGTACATATCTATGGTGCTATGTCCCGGCGGGCAGGCGGCCACGTCGATGCTCGCCGCGAACCCCGTCGCCAGCTCGTCGCTCGTGTCCGCCAGCGGGGACGCCAACGACACTGGTCAGTTCACACACAGAGAGAGAGTCAGAGGGTTTTTTTTTTTTTTTTAAATTTATTTGGGTAAACAAACAATAGCAAATGGCAGTTAACAAGACAATAATATTCCTAAAATTACGTCACTTTGCTATCAGCACCGTTTACCACAATTTAGTAACGAGATAAAAATACTTAGGTCTTAAAACGAGAGTGGCTTTCTTATAAAATTATACACAACAATATTATTTAATTAGTTAGTTAGGTACTAACAGAGAAAAAAAAACACATGTGATTTATATAACTAGTATGAAACATTCAGAACATCCAATACTTGTTCTTTATACTCATTGGGAAGTGCAACAAAAATGTCTATGCTATTAAATTTTTGATTGTATAAATTCACAATTCGGTACAGAGGAGAACGATTACCTGCCTTAGTGCGGCATGTTGGAGTAGCGAATAGCTGACATATCTTACGGACATGCGCTCTAGTCGGGACTCTGTAGCACAACTTATCAACAAGAGGGATACAATCATATCTATTATGACAAAGGTCATAAAGAAGCATGGCTTCAAGTTGAGAACGCCTTTTTGAAAGTTCTATGATGTTGTATCTTTCAAGAAGGTCGTTGTATGACAGACGACTACGAAAGCATCGGAAGTGCATGGAACGCAAATACTTTTTTTGGACCGATTCAAGAGCTACAATGTACTTATTGTAATGTGGGTTCCAAATGGGCACAGCGTAATCAAGTTGTGATCGTACTAGGGTTTTGTATAAGTAAAGTAGTGTTTGCGGGTCTTTGAATTCTTTGCTTACTCGCATAACAAAACCATACATTTTAAAAGATTTATGAATAATGTTTTCAATGTGAAGGTTAAGATGTAATTTTGTGTCTAAAGTAATTCCTAGGTCTCTTATGGACTGTACGTTTTCAAGATATGCACCGCACAGTCCATATTGGTATCTACTAATTTGTCTTTTCTTCGTAAATGTGATAGTTTTACATTTGTTCGTACTTAAACTAAGCTTATTGTCAACACAGTATTTAGAAAATCTGTTAAGGTCCAACTGAAACTTTACATGATCTTCAGGCGTATCTATGGTGTGAAATATTTTCAAATCATCCGCGTATAGTAGAAAGTCGCAAAAGTTAAAACATTCATGTACGTCATTAATGAAAATGGTGAATAGCAGAGGGCCCAGGATCGAGCCCTGGGGGACCCCCGAACTTATTGGAATCAAATTTGACTCGAATCCATTGATGACCACTTTTTGTGTGCGGTGAGTTACATAAGATTTAAACCATCTCCACAAGTCTCCCCGAATACCATTGTAAGCAATCTTTTTCAGTAGAATCTCATGATCTACCCTATCAAAAGCCTTCCGAAAGTCCGTGTAAACGCAGTCAACTTGTTTGTTACTATCCATATTCTCAAAGAGATATGAGGTATATATTAGTAAATTAGTAGTAGTGGATCGTCTTTTGACAAATCCATGCTGCTGGGTGATTATAATATTATGAAGAGATGGATAGATGATGTTATGAACCAGTCTTTCGAAATGCTTTGACAGGGCAGGAAGAATAGATATAGGACGGTAGTTTTCTACGTTAGCTTTATTACCATTTTTAAAGACCGGGACAATCCGAGCCGATTTCCAGATAGTTGGGAAAACTCCTCGTTGTAAACACTGTTTGAATATTAGCCAAATAGGCTCAACAATTGTTGATGCTGTGAATTTTAGAAAGGCTGGTGGTATGTTATCAACCCCGGAACCCTTTGAAATATCTAAGCTACGTAGTTCGCGTAACACCTCCTTTTTGGATAAGTCAATGTGGTTAATAATTAAATCACCATTGTGATCATTATCAGGGAAGTCACGCTCGCTAGAATCATTTGTAACGGATGACGTTTCAAATACTGATCTGAAAAATAATGAGAACAGATGACATATTTCCTCCGGCTTGTCTGCTTTAAGATTTCCATAAAATACTTTGTGTGGTATATCTGAACTTGCTTTCTTATTATTCACGTATTTCCAAAAATGTTTTACGTTATCTTTTATACTATTTTCTACCGAGGTAATATATGCGTGATAACATTTGTGTGACTCAACTTTAAATCTTTTCCTGTACAGTGCAAAAACTTCGTAATCTAACTTATTTTGATATTTTTTCCATTTAATCCAGGACTTATTTTTGTTTTTATAAATGTGAACCAAAGAAGGTGAAAACCACACAGGGTAATTTTTGTGTTTAGGAACTTTCATTGGTACATGCTGTTTAATTATTTGGTATATATTTTCATAGAATAAAGTTACATTATTTTCTGGTACGTCATCCGTGAGTAAATGATTCCAGTCTACGGCAGAGATATCCCGATTAACATTGTCATAATCAGCTTTCCTAAAATCAAATTGGGTTATAGGCTTGATAGACATTGGAATATGGCTACTATTTTTGAGTGGCAATAGGACATAAAACGGTGGGTGATTAGCATTAGGTTTGACAAGTGGTATGGATGGAGTCTGGCTGGTGGTATCGGATATGTTTGTAAGAAACAAGTCTAATATTCTATTTCTGAAATTCCTAAATATGTTAACCTGATAAGAGTTACTTTGTGATAGAAAGTTTATTAAATATTTGTTAGATAGACAGTAGTTACTATCAATAACCGGCTTCATATACGGTCCACAATTATCCCACATTAAAGTCGGTCTATTGTAATCTCCCACAACCATGAACTCGTCCACATCGGCAGACTGCAAGACGGAAAATACGTAATTAAAATGCCTAAGGTATGTATCAGAATCTATGTTGGGCGGTATGTATACAGCACTTATAACACAGCAATAGTTTCGTGATCGTAACTCAATCATGATATGGTCGACTAGTGGTGAGTCACCGCTCGGGACAGGTGTTGTGCCGGCCCGGGTTTGGGTGCACGGAGTGGCTCCGAGCTCGCGCCGCACCGCGATAAGCACCCCGCCCCCTTCACTTCGTCCGCTGGCTGCCCGGTCCCTGTCGCATCGAAAGACTCGATATCGTGAGTCTATGTATTCGTTGTCTGTTATGTTTTCGTGTAGCCAGGTTTCAGTCAAAATAATTACGTCATAGTTGTGGGATAATATATTCATATACAGTGTATGTAGTTTTGTACGCAGACCTTGACAGTTTTGATACATAACTGATATAACATTTTTACCCATTATGAGATACATCTATAAGTATCATCAGTATTGATAAAAGTTGTGATTCGTTTTGATGGAGTTTCTAATAACTGTGATAGTTTAGAAAATTGCAACAGTGCCCATTTGTAAAAGATAGTCGAAAATGTTTGGTATGAAATTGAAAAGATGTTACTTACGCAGTCGTCCGCATTCATCAATTTATTTATTATCATGTGCCAGAATGAGATATTACAATTTACTTTACTTATTTGACTATATAATTTACCAATATTAAGACTTATCACAATGTTTAAAGTACAGTTGAGCTCAAAATCTTTTTTATAATCATGACCTTCACACCTAGCTTCGCAGTTATAGGTAAGAACATACATTAGTGGTACATAAACAGTTATATTGGTGTCGAATATTGGGATACCGATACAAGTAAGGTTATGACGTGAAATTGCACATAGTATGACTTGCCAATCTTTTAAAACTACATAATGTTTCAAACATATTATCACAATCGATACCAGGACCGCAAGTACATAATTACAACAGATAGATCCACTAATGAAACGGGAACTGTGACGAAATGGGTTACTTAATTTTAATAAGGTCTTGTTCGGAGCGTATAGCGAGTACAGGAGATGTTTCAGTCTTACGCATAAGGATAACCCCGTGCTTAATCCAGGTGAACTTGTACTCGTGTAACTTGGCTCTGTTGCGACATTCTCGAAATAAATGTTTATTCTGAATAGTGAGATGCTCGTTTACATATATTTCCGTGACTGTCCGGGTATTCCTAACTGTTCAGTGCTGAGACCCTTACAAGACCGAAATGCAGCGATTACGTTATCGCGCAGTAACTTGGTAGTGAATTTCACAACAATATTTTTTGGGCGGGTATCTTTATGATCTGCGTGAGGTACTCTGTGAATCGCCACAATATCAGATGAAGAAATTGGTTGTTTTATGACTGTACCAATAGTGATTGCTATGTTTGTGAGATTCTCACTTCGTCTGTCGGGCAAGTTAATTATTTCAATGTTGCAGTCTCGAGCTTGTTGCTCCATTGTTGCCAACTTGGTCTCAAGTTTTCTAACCTCACTTGGAAGGTTGGAGCTTTGCTGCAGTTGATTTTGGATGGTCTGTAATTGTTCATCGAAAGTGTCCTGGCGTGCACCGCTAAAATTTTGTGATTTCTCTATTTCCGATAGGCGACTATCAATATCCTGAAGTGATTTTTTGAAGTTTACATTGTCGGAGCGTAAGCTCTGGACGGTGTCATCCAGACGGTGGATAGAGAGCAAACTGGACAGGTACATATCTATGGTGCTATGTCCCGGCGGGCAGGCGGCCACGTCGATGCTCGCCGGGAACCCCGTCGCCAGCTCGTCGCTCGTGTCCGCCAGCGGGGACGCCAACGACACTGGTCAGTTCACACACAGAGAGAGAGTCAGAGGGATAGAGAGCAAGCTGGACAGGTACATATCTATGGTGCTATGTCCCGGCGGGCAGGCGGCCACGTCGATGCTCGCCGGGAACCCCGTCGCCAGCTCGTCGCTCGTGTCCGCCAACGGGGACGCCAACGACACTGGTGAGTTCACGCACAGAGAGAGAGTCAGAGGGATAGAGAGCAAACTGGACAGGTACATATCTATGGTGCTATGTCCCGGCGGGCAGGCGGCCACGTCGATGCTCGCCGCGAACCCCGTCGCCAGCTCGTCGCTCGTGTCCGCCAGCGGGGACGCCAACGACACTGGTGAATTCACACACAGAGAGAGAGTGAGAGGGATAGAGAGCAAACTGAACAGGTACATATCTATGGTGCTATGTCCCGGCGGGCAGGCGGCCACGTCGATGCTCGCCGCGAACCCCGTTGCCAGCTCGTCGCTCGTGTCCGCCAGCGGGGACGCCAACGACACTGGTGAGTTCACACACAGAGAGAGAGTGAGAGGGATAGAGAGCAAACTGGACAGGTACATATCTATGGTGCTATGTCCCGGCGGGCAGGCGGCCACGTCGATGCTCGCCGCGAACCCCGTCGCCAGCTCGTCGCTCGTGTCCGCCAGCGGGGACGCCAACGACACTGGTGAGTTCACACACAGAGAGAGAGTGAGAGGGATAGAGAGCAAACTGGACAGGTACATATCTATGGTGCTATGTCCCGGCGGGCAGGCGGCCACGTCGATGCTCGCCGCGAACCCCGTCGCCAGCTCGTCGCTCGTGTCCGCCAGCGGGGACGCCAACGACACTGGTGAGTTCACACACAGAGAGAGAGTGAGAGGGATAGAGAGCAAACTGGACAGGTACATATCTATGGTGCTATGTCCCGGCGGGCAGGCGGCCACGTCGATGCTCGCCGCGAACCCCGTCGCCAGCTCGTCGCTCGTGTCCGCCAGCGGGGACGCCAACGACACTGGTCAGTTCACACACAGAGAGAGAGTCAGAGGGATAGAGAGCAAACTGGACAGGTACATATCTATGGTGCTATGTCCCGGCGGGCAGGCGGCCACGTCGATGCTCGCCGCGAACCCCGTCGCCAGCTCGTCGCTCGTGTCCGCCAGCGGGGACGCCAACGACACTGGTCAGTTCACACACAGAGAGAGAGTGAGAGGGATAGAGAGCAAACTGAACAGGTACATATCTATGGTGCTATGTCCCGGCGGGCAGGCGGCCACGTCGATGCTCGCCGGGAACCCCGTCGCCAGCTCGTCGCTCGTGTCCGCCAACGGGGACGCCAACGACACTGGTGAGTTCACGCACAGAGAGAGAGTCAGAGGGATAGAGAGCAAACTGGACAGGTACATATCTATGGTGCTATGTCCCGGCGGGCAGGCGGCCACGTCGATGCTCGCCGCGAACCCCGTCGCCAGCTCGTCGCTCGTGTCCGCCAGCGGGGACGCCAACGACACTGGTGAATTCACACACAGAGAGAGAGTGAGAGGGATAGAGAGCAAACTGAACAGGTACATATCTATGGTGCTATGTCCCGGCGGGCAGGCGGCCACGTCGATGCTCGCCGCGAACCCCGTTGCCAGCTCGTCGCTCGTGTCCGCCAGCGGGGACGCCAACGACACTGGTGAGTTCACACACAGAGAGAGAGTGAGAGGGATAGAGAGCAAACTGGACAGGTACATATCTATGGTGCTATGTCCCGGCGGGCAGGCGGCCACGTCGATGCTCGCCGCGAACCCCGTCGCCAGCTCGTCGCTCGTGTCCGCCAGCGGGGACGCCAACGACACTGGTGAGTTCACACACAGAGAGAGAGTGAGAGGGATAGAGAGCAAACTGGACAGGTACATATCTATGGTGCTATGTCCCGGCGGGCAGGCGGCCACGTCGATGCTCGCCGCGAACCCCGTCGCCAGCTCGTCGCTCGTGTCCGCCAGCGGGGACGCCAACGACACTGGTGAGTTCACACACAGAGAGAGAGTGAGAGGGATAGAGAGCAAACTGGACAGGTACATATCTATGGTGCTATGTCCCGGCGGGCAGGCGGCCACGTCGATGCTCGCCGCGAACCCCGTCGCCAGCTCGTCGCTCGTGTCCGCCAGCGGGGACGCCAACGACACTGGTCAGTTCACACACAGAGAGAGAGTCAGAGGGATAGAGAGCAAACTGGACAGGTACATATCTATGGTGCTATGTCCCGGCGGGCAGGCGGCCACGTCGATGCTCGCCGCGAACCCCGTCGCCAGCTCGTCGCTCGTGTCCGCCAGCGGGGACGCCAACGACACTGGTCAGTTCACACACAGAGAGAGAGTCAGAGGGATAGAGAGCAAACTGGACAGGTACATATCTATGGTGTTATGTCCCGGCGGGCAGGCGGCCACGTCGATGCTCGCCGCGAACCCCGTCGCCAGCTCATCGCTTGTGTCCGCCAGCGGCGATGCCAACGACACTGGTGAGTACTCACACACACACAGAGAGAGTGAGAGGGATAGAGAGCAAACTGGACAGGTACATATCTATGGTGCTATGTCCCGGCGGGCAGGCGGCCACGTCGATGCTCGCCGCGAACCCCGTCGCCAGCTCGTCGCTCGTGTCCGCCAGCGGGGACGCCAACGACACTGGTGAGTTCACACACAGAGAGAGAGTGAGAGGGATAGAGAGCAAACTGGACAGGTACATATCTATGGTGCTATGTCCCGGCGGGCAGGCGGCCACGTCGATGCTCGCCGCGAACCCCGTCGCCAGCTCGTCGCTCGTGTCCGCCAGCGGGGACGCCAACGACACTGGTCAGTTCACACACAGAGAGAGAGTCAGAGGGATAGAGAGCAAACTGGACAGGTACATATCTATGGTGCTATGTCCCGGCGGGCAGGCGGCCACGTCGATGCTCGCCGCGAACCCCGTCGCCAGCTCGTCGCTCGTGTCCGCCAGCGGGGACGCCAACGACACTGGTCAGTTCACACACAGAGAGAGAGTCAGAGGGATAGAGAGCAAACTGGACAGGTACATATCTATGGTGCTATGTCCCGGCGGGCAGGCGGCCACGTCGATGCTCGCCGCGAACCCCGTCGCCAGCTCATCGCTTGTGTCCGCCAGCGGCGATGCCAACGACACTGGTGAGTACTCACACACACACAGAGAGAGAGAGCAAACTGGACATATCTACTGTGTTACTGTTAGTGACAGCGTTGGTATGGTAGTGTACTTCTCTTTCAGCCTGTATTACGAATAATTGCTTTTGTTCTTCAGTACTTTGAAGTACTCTATTGAAAGCTTAAATAATACCGAATAAAGTGAGAAAAATATTCTTTAGATTATGTATCAATTGTAAATTTTTAGTTTTATCAAAAACTAGTGGCCGTCCGCGACTTCGTCCGCGTGGAATCCCTTTGTTTTCGAAATGGGATAAAAAGTAGCCTATGTCCACTTCCTGGTTCTAAGCTACCTCTACACCAATTTTCAGCCAAATCGATTCATGCGTTCTTGAGTTATAAATAGTGTAACTAACACCACTTTCTTTTATATATATAGATAATCAGTGACGGTGTTTGACATCAATGTTTTACTTGAACAACTAATTAGGGACACTCAAAATCAGACAAAGAATGATATCAACAATAATAACTTTAATCATTTATTTAATCCGTAAATAAATTTGCCGGACGCACATGAGATTGCGGTAGCAAGGTGAATAAAGTGATACGACGAAGGCGCTGGGCCCGTCGTGTAGGCGAAAATGCTGTCCGAGGCTGCCATGGATGTGAAGGCTACAGCTGGCACCTTTTGAAATTTGCCATGCAGGTAGCTACTTTAATGTACGCATCCGCTAAGAGAGGATTGTTAGCGAAGTGGTTAAGATGTGCTCCTGTAACGGAGTTACACGGCAGAGACCGAACAGAGAACAACGTTTAGTTCGTATTTTCGCTCGAGCTTGTAAGAGAGGCAGGGGTGGATACATCTAAAACTAGAGAAGAGCCTTACCGACCTGACAATAACAAGTGTATGTACGTTTATGATAGAGTCCTACTCGTATGCGACGAAGCCGCGATTGACATTGACACAATTGTGTACTGGTGCAGTGGTCCACGGGTCGGACTTCTAAAACCAAGGGTCGCGGGTTCGATCCCCGCACAGTACAATCATAAGTGTGCATGAACATGAGTGTTTGTACTGGTCTGGGTGTTTTCTATGTATAATATGTATTTGTTTACAAAAAAAAGTATTTAAGTATGTTCATCCGTTGTCTAGTACCCATAACACAAGCCTCGTAGCTTAATTTGGGACTAGAGAATTGGTGTAATTGTCAAATATTTATTATTATTATTATTTACTGGTCGCATTTTAGAGACTAGGGAGACAGACTCGGGCTTGATCCACGCCCTGGCTGGTTTATTCACTCATTCATTGATCTTCCTTGTTTCAGAAGAGCAGCTGTTTTGGCTGCCCAAGTGTCGCGGCGACGCGCTGTGGCCACAGCTGCTCGAGCGGCGCGCGAAGCTCGCGGCGGATCTATCGAACGATGGCGCTGCCCAACCCGCCACTGTCACGTGAGTTGTAGACAGATTAGTTTGTAATAGTACATTATGGTACTATTGTGTAACATTGGTGATTACCGCCGAAGCGCCATTAAGAGAAGTCGAGGACGGTAATCATCAATACACACGTGTATCATACGACGTTTTTCAACACTATTGTGAATAAAATAACAATAAAAACTCATTTTATGTAGCAGATAAAAAGTTTATTTTTACCGACCGCGCATAGGGGTTGCGCCTATTCTGCCTCGTACAAAATGGGGACTTTTAAGTTTTCTTTTTTTAAATCTATAACTCACTAGTGAGTTACAGCAGTGAAAAAGTCACAGTTTGATTATAGGTGTCATTATTAGTCTAATCGCAGTGAAATTACAACCACTTTATGAGCAAGTGTGTTGAAAAAGTATTTTAAGGTTTTTTTTTCTGTTTTTAGGTTCTGTTTATGGTGGCTAGTTCGATTAAATGATTTATTTATAATGAACATGTCTGTGTGTACTGGTCTGGGTGTGGAATTTGTAATTATTTAAGTTTATTTGTAATACCACTGTTGGTTCAGATATCTGTAAAACACGTGCTTAACCCATTCGCTGCCACTTCGCAGACTCAATTGACAATCTATTTTTTTCCCGCGCCGTTGCGTGTTGTGGCTTGGGACGTGTTAAGCTACTTACCACAGAGTCAGATCAATGTTTGTGATGTTGTTGTATATTATATTGTATTATTATTAATTGTTCCAGGGCGAGTCCTCAATCGGTGCTGTCCCACACAGCAGCCCTGCACTGCACGCTGGCTCTCGAAGCGCTTAAGCACCGAGCGCACATCAGGCAAACGCACAAACGGCTGGCCGGTTCTGTCGCCGAGTTGAATGTGAGTTTAGTAACATCTCGAGATTATCAGACTTGCCATGACAACAAATCACCCGTAGTATCTAGGTTGCGTCAAATTGTTAAATTGTGGGCAGGCGAAATGGCTTGACTTAGTCTTTTAGAGATGCTAGTGTTTATGTAGATGCTAGTGTATATGAAGATGCACATGTTTATTATTATTATCTAAAACGCGAATAGAGTTTCAGGGTGTCCACATTATGTAAAGTCAAGGAAAAGTCAGGGAAGCTTAAGGTGGTCAGGGAAATTCAGTAAAATCTAAAAATTAATAGCAAAATTTCGAGTGCTCGTTTGGCTCGCGCCCTAAATTGTACGCTTTGAAATGAGATCACAAAACAACAACAACGAGACTCACAAATACCTTTTTCACTTTATTTTGAATAAATTGAGTTATTTAACAATGTTATACACCTTTAAGCGTTATTTAAAGGAGTTTTAAAATGTTACTTAAAATAGTATCTTATGAACAAAAACACAACATTTCCTAAGGGAGAAAAAAAGTGGTATGAAAAATGAAAATTGTGTACTCGCATATTCCCATTTTGGAAATTTGCAGGATCATAAAGATTATGAAGAATTTTTGCAAAATAGCTGTAGACACCTTGAGCTTAATAAATTGGATTATAGTCCTAAGTATATCACATTAAAAAGTAACCTTTTAATGTATTAACTTTTCTTCATTGAAACTATATAAATGATTTATTATTATGTCGGTCATTTCCAATCTCGGGACCACAGGGTCCCGAATCTTTGGAAGGCATGTGTGGGGCCGAAGCCAACACGCAGAGGCCCGTTAGATACTTTAATCAAAATGAAGTGTGACACTAGCCAGCGATTATCCCTGTATGCACAACCCTCGGTTAGTGTAGGACTATTATTATTATTATTATTATTATTTATTTTGCCCCCCAGAACTACCTATCAGGCGAGGCGTGCGAGCTTCTAGTAGTTCGATGCGAGAGGGCGCGCTCCACCGCGCGAGTCGAGACGCTTCGGGCGCTGCTCGATGACGTCACCGCACGGCGCGGCGCCTTCGAGGCCGACGGCGCGTCCGCCGGGGATAGCCGCACTACTGCGAGGGAGATTGTCGCTGTTGACAAAGCTATTGTAAGTCATTTTCTTATCTTTCACTGTCCGTGTAGTGTGCACCGGTGTGAATAGGCATGATGACACCTATCGTAAATATTTTCAAGACCATGGTGTTTTAAAACATAACCTCTATGAAGCTAGTTAAACCAATTTATTTCCAAAAAGCTGTTGAAACCAATTTTTGTTTACATAGAATTCAATAAATATGCAGTCAATTGACTTCGATTTCTGATACTAAATTATGACGTCTAATTATAGTATTCCCATACAAAATCTATGGACGCAGATCGTTTTGACAGATGGTAAAGAGTATGTCGACGATTGCTGGTGTCATCGAGCCTATTTTATCAACCAATTGAGGGTGGATCAACATGATCCTACCCTACACACGGAGTGAAAAAAATCGCTGCGTTCAGTCTCCACCTACCTGTCAAACGAAGCTCCTAGTAGTTCGATGCGAGAGGGCGCGCTCCACCGCGCGAGTCGAGACGCTTCGGGCGCTGCTCGATGACGTCACCGCACGGCGCGGCGCCTTCGAGGCCGACGCCGCGTCCGCCGGAGACAGCCGCACTACTGCGAGGGAGATTGTCGCCGTTGACAAAGTTATTGTAAGACATTTTATAGTAGTGTACGTTGTACTATCGCGGCCTGCGTCTCATGTACACCTTTAAGGCGAAAATCATTTACACATCGCGCGCAATCCCGCTTACTAATTGCTCCGCGTGTGTCGAAGTGCATGCAAACGATTTTCATTATACGCCCAAAACACGTCATCAGTAATTTACCACTTTGTATTAGTCAGTCAGTCAGAACTTAGCAAAAGTTCTGTAATTTACGCCAATTTACAATAAACTCCACATTACCTCAATCATTTAGCAATTTTTATGGATACGGACGGCAATTTTTATGGATGGATATGGACACTGTCAGTGTAATGTGCACTGGTGTGAATTTTATCAACAAATTGAGGGTGGATCAACATGATCCCACCTTACACACGGAGTGAAAAAATCGCTGTCATCAGTCTCCAATTACCTGTCAGGCGAAGCTCCTAGTAGTTCGATGCGAGATAGCGAGTGGCAACCCTACGTGCATTACTCGATGAAGTCACGAAGCAGAAGGTAGGGATAGTCGCAGCTATAAGTTTATTGGGACTTCGCGCAATATCGTTGACATCTTCACAGGCGGCGAACGCCGAAGTCACTCGAGCCTGCACGATCGCGCCCGACCAGATCGCAGCCGAGCCGAACGTTCGCACATTCGCCTACAAGCACTCGGACCTCCTACACCTTTATCGCGTTTAAGGTGGATCCAAGATACTCTCTATATATTTTAGGGCGAATTACAGCATCTTCTAATTACAGTCCGCTATTTTTGCTTAACCTTGGGCGCGATCGTGCAGGCTCGGGTCACCTCGGTGTTAGGAAGATGCACGAAGTCCCATCAAAGTTGGACCTAAGTTGGAGTTAAACAGACCAGTACAAACAGATATGTTCATGCACACTATAATAGTCCTTCTAGCCGATTTCGAACTCAGCGGCCAATCTCAACAGAGATCAGCCAACTACGCAGGAAATATTATAGTGCACAAGTGTGAGCGCAATACACAGGTGCACTCACTGTTCCAACACTCTAAAAGATCGATGAGACGGCAATCTGACATGGCCGGAGTGAGATTAGGCGCAGGACCAATGGCTTAACGTGCTTTCCAAGGCACGGGGGAGTAACACCGCCAACTTACCGAATCCGAGCTGTTTTTGAGAAATTTGTGGCGACTGCGTCCCACATACGCCTTATACCGATTAATTGTAAATATGTATTATTTTAATGCATAATTGTAAATACGTCTTTGTACAGAATTAGATGTAAGTGCTTTGTGAATATTCGCGTGTTAATTTTAAGGCATGGTAGATTAAGTTATTTTAGTTTCTCACGCATCTGCGCCTATTAGGTTTACGATGCTAGTTATTAAGTTATTTGTAAGGTGCAATACAATATTGTGGGAATGTTTAACTTAGTCTCTTCAGTGTTTCGCCGACGTAACATTTGTTCCATTGTCAGTCTATAGGTTTATTGCACCTATTAAGAACCAACCTTTGTAATGTCTTCCTAGTTAATTGTTATATTTTCATTGTTGTATTCCGTTTGTACCAACCATATTTCTATTGTATCGTTTTATTCTTTTGTTAGTGTGTTTCCTCCAAAGGCAGCCGACCGCCGTGAGGATTAAAACCAGGTTCAACCAGGTTCATGGGGCAGTCAGTACGCAACCTCAGCACCGGTCGGACGCCTTGAAGGCTCGTCCTCACTATCATTCTCAATATAGTCCGTCTCGCCAGTCCATGAACTTTTATTGGTGCAAATAAACTACGAACCCTGCAACCCGTGTATAGAGCGCCGACAGTGAACGTGCCAGCCGACGCACTTTCACGTATAGAAAGTATTCGTAAAGGCCTTGATTGGGAATCGCTTGCAAAGTCACAGAAAGATGACACACACCTTAAGTCGTTGCTGGATTCAAATGACTCATCATTGCAATTACGACTTTTTACTTTGCCAGATAGCGACACACCAGTGTACTGCGATGTATCAACTCAACGCGCTAGACCTTATCTCACGGAGCCTTTCAGGAAGATAGCATTTAATATTTTACATCAGAATTCACACCCCGGGGCACGAGCTACGACGAAACTCGTTTCACAACGATTTGTCTGGCCCTCAATGAACTCTGACTGCAAAAAGTGGACAAGAGCGTGCTTGGGTTGTCAGCGTTCTAAAGTATCGCGACACGTTATCACTCTTCCTGGTACTTTCGCACCGCCATCATCCCGGTTTGACCACGTTCATTTAGACATTATCGTTATGCCTTACTCTGAGGGATATCGATACTGTCTCACGTGTGTCGATCGCTTTTCAAGATGGCCTGAGGCGATACCAATACCCAATCAGGAGGCAGAAACGGTGGCACGCGCGTTCTATTCGAATTGGATTGCACGTTTCGGCGTTCCAAGCAGAATCACAACGGATCAAGGCAGGCAGTTTGAGTCGCACCTATTTAGAGATCTAAACACTCTACTAGGTTCGAATCACCTACGCACCACTGCTTATCATCCTCAAATGGTATGGTAGAACGCTTTCATCGGCAACTTAAGAGTGCTATTAAGTGCCATACCTCAGCTAACGAGAGCTGGACGCGGGTATTACCAACAGTATTGTTAGGTATTAGGGCATCCTGGAAAGATGATCTACAAGCTACATCCGCTGAACTTCTATACGGTCAGAGCTTGCGCCTCCCAGGTGAGTTTTTGTGTAAAAGTCCCACGCACAACCTAGTACCTAGCGATTATGTAAACCATCTACGACAGCATTTTAACACGTTAAAGCCAGTCGACGGCACGCGCCATGGCATTAAAAGTACTTTCTGTTTTAAAGATTTGATGTCGTCTAGCCACGTGTACGTAAGGAATGACGCTGTTAAAGCTCCGCTGCAACAACCCTACGAAGGGCCATATAAGGTCATAAGCAGGTCAAACAAAACATTCGTACTCGATATACGTGGACGCGAAGTCACGGTATCGACCGAAAGACTAAAACCTGCCTATATTCTGAGAGATGCGGAACACCACCCAAACAACCATCCTGACAGCAGTATCTCATTGGGTTTAACTTTTGACAGTAGCCTAGGTCAAACAACCGGTTCCAATGTTAGTTCAGGTTCTCCACCTCCAGCTGTACCGCCCGTCTCCGACGAACCTAACGTCCCTCGCCGTTCTGGCAGACGCATTCGTTTTCCAGACTACTACCAAGCAGGTTTGTGATATAACGTATGTTTTCGTAATTTTGATATTTCGTTATTTAGATCACTGTATAGCTTTAGTAGCGTAGCGTAGTTTTCTTATCACGATTGTTGTTGTTTTTTTTCGTGATCTAAATCACTGGTAGGGGGGTACTGTGGCGACTGCGTCCCACATACGCCTTATACCGATTAATTGTAAATATGTATTATTTTAATGCATAATTGTAAATACGTCTTTGTACAGAATTAGATGTAAGTGCTTTGTGAATATTCGCGTGTTAATTTTAAGGCATGGTAGATTAAGTTATTTTAGTTTCTCACGCATCTGCGCCTATTAGGTTTACGATGCTAGTTATTAAGTTATTTGTAAGGTGCAATACAATATTGTGGGAATGTTTAACTTAGTCTCTTCAGTGTTTCGCCGACGTAACATTTGTTCCATTGTCAGTCTATAGGTTTATTGCACCTATTAAGAACCAACCTTTGTAATGTCTTCCTAGTTAATTGTTATATTTTCATTGTTGTATTCCGTTTGTACCAACCATATTTCTATTGTATCGTTTTATTCTTTTGTTAGTGTGTTTCCTCCAAAGGCAGCCGACCGCCGTGAGGATTAAAACCAGGTTCAACCAGGTTCATGGGGCAGTCAGTACGCAACCTCAGCACCGGTCGGACGCCTTGAAGGCTCGTCCTCACTATCATTCTCAATATAGTCCGTCTCGCCAGTCCATGAACTTTTATTGGTGTAAATAAACTACGAACCCTGCAACCCGTGTATAGAGCGCCGACAAATTCATGACAGAAAATCTCAGTAACAATTTTGTCTCGACCTGGGATTTGAACCCAGGACCTCTCGGATGTAAGGAGTTAGAAGTTTTGCCACTTCACCAACGAGGCAGAGTGTCATGCACACTAATGTTTGTACAGTGCGGGAATTGAACCCGCGACCTAGGTCCAATAGTCAATTCTTAACCATTACACCAATGTGATCGTCTCATAAATAAGATTTCAACGGTAATGCTTTCATTTCATTATTATAAGGACATAACGACGTTTCTAATATCATTGATGCAAGTACACCATCACATCTTTGCACAATACTCGTGAAATGAGCTGTACCCTAAGCACGAACAATTCACGTATTCGCAACGTAATAGAATCGAGCCAACGACACGATAACTTAAGTAGGAAGCACGAAGTACTTTCGCCGTCGTAAGGCAAACTCGATAGCCTGACGCAAGTGACGTCATCCTAACGTAAAAGAGCTGCCCCTAGATTGAGCTATGAACGAATGACACGTTCGAAAACGCATCGAAGCATTTGAATAAAAAATAAAAGCAATTCATAGAGAAAATAAGTGAAATAATAGAGAAAACAAATAACACTAAAAATGTGGTTAAAATTTAGTTGGATTTGAAGTAAAAGTAAACATTAAAACTATAAACCTTAAAAGATATTTATTTCGTAAGTGCACTGCCCTCTATATATACAAGTACGCTGGACTAACTACAGACCGGGTCATAGTGAGGCGATTTGATTTTCGCCATTTTGGCGCTTACGGCAGCGGTGGGTGGGAATGGAACTAATAATAGGGATGGCACAGTGAGATAAACACATCGATGAACCTTTTCCTACTTAATAGAATGAATCATAATACTTTTTATAAATTCATGGGTTGATTTAATGATGGCTCATATCCAAAATAGTTAAATAGTTGGTTAATACTAAGCAAGGGTAGGCTATTCGTATGGTAAGGGAGTAAGGGGGTGATGTGTGGATATCTAGCTAGATCAAACAAATAGGTACCTAACGTTTTAAAAAATAAAAATATGAGATTTTGTTTGAAAAGGAATAAAGGAGGTGAGGTATTTGTAGAAATTAAACATATTTACACAACTTAGTTTTTATTTATTCACTACATATTAAGTACATATAAAAGAAGAGAATTGCAGCAAAAGAAACAATAAACAGATTGCAAATTGTTGGTATATTGCACTTTTTTAAGTAGTGCATGAATTATATTTAATAAAACAGTCATCAGAGAAGTGTTTTGAATAGATGTAATCATATTTTTTCGGACGCCAACTAGGCTTATCAATCATTTTCAGCCATAATTCCATCCTTCGATTGTCAGTAGGAAACCTGAAAATTAATAATCAATATTTAACAATATATCGTCAGTAATTTCCGTTCTTAAAACCAAATAGATATTTGATAGGCAAAACACCGATAAGTTTTATCGACATGGAATTTAACAGCACTATTGAATTTTATTGTTTGTGTAATTACGTATTATTTTGTGATTACATTGACATTTTACATTAATAACAGATTTTAAAGTGCCTGTGATATCAATGGAAGGTTAATTTGTTGAATATTAGCCGCAAATTCACTTGTGGAATGTAACCCCACTTCCTTTCTGGTAACGAGTTTTGCATTATACGCACTCTTTCATGGTTTATCTATATGTTATAGGCAAACTCCGAAGCTCCGGCGCTCCTAGGTTGGACTGGTCAATCCTCAGGTCAGACTGAATGACTTAGTCAAAACCCAAACAAATGTAAATTTTCGGCCTTTGACTAAACAATTTTCGTCAAACCTGGGAGAGACTAATTTGGTCAGGCAAACGTCAAAACACAATTTTATTAAATCGGGGTTTGACGAGTCAAACTCCGATATAGGTATGAAGTGTCTTATCTTCGTATATTTGGAAGCATTTTATCATTTAAGCAGCTTTCAAGTCTTAAGAACCGCTTAACTCTGCCAGTTCTGACACCTGATTGGTCAGCTTACGTGATTTTCACTTTTATATTTGAGATGCTTTGAGAGAATGCCGTGTGGCATTAGGCCCGCCTTTTGTACGATGTGCAATAAAGTATAAAATAAATAAATAAATGCTTTGGAATATACGGAGGTTAGTTTGTAAGATTAAGTATAAAAAAATAACATTTTTAAAATTTTGATGTTTATTGTTTGTTTTTTATGTGAAATGAACACTTATTTTTATTCAAATTAGAAATTTTCTCTTTAAACTTTACTTTTAAAGCTTCTTTATCCACGTTTTTAGTAACAACAACACCGTTTGATTCACTCATCTTCAATTTTACACAATTACACGCCCGCACGCTCAATGAATGAACATGAAATGACAAAACAATCGGTCGGAACACCGCGAGAGACATTATGAACCTGTTTAAACATGTTTAGATCAACGTTTGACCGAGTTTTGCAGTCGCTTCTAGGATTGACTAGGCCAAAACCGAAACAGAATAATTTACTTTCGACGTTTGACTGAAAAGTTAGGAGCCCCTGGGTTTGACTAAAAATACTTCAGGCAAAGGGCGAAATTGAAATGTATTTCGGGGATTGCCTGATGGCTTTGGCCAAACCTAGGATAAACCAGTCCTTCCGCGAAGAGACTTGTGTATCGGACTTTGACTATAACATATATACTATCACCACTAAATTATGTATCAACTTTATTAATACAAAACAATAAACACACTTAAATCGCATTAAACCTTTTAAAATCACTTTAAATACGGTGACAATCATGCACCGGCCATTGTGCAGTTTACGTCAGATTTAGTTCCTTTCCCACGCATTGGGGGCGCTTCAAATAGGCACAAAAAAAGCTGTCATTTTATAGGGTATCATTGGTCCAGCGTATTTGTATAGAGGTCAGTGCGTAAGTGTTATGATTTCCGAACGTCCTTCAAGATTGTCACTGTCAGACAAACGAAAACTTTAAAATTTTTTCAAATAGTTTTTCAAGAGATTACGATAAACGAGCAATTTACAATTTATGATAATTGTGGAGGTAATGGAAAGGCATGTTTCTAATTAATTGATGGCCTTGTTCTATTACCAAGAGTTTTTTACCTATTAATTACAGTGATTTTGTTCTTGTAAGAGTGTGTCGTTTAAGGAAGTTTTTCTATTTCCCAGACATGGAGATCTATCCAAAGTAAGCTTTTTGCAGTGACCATTGGACACATTACACCTCCACAATAAAAGAAAAAGAAAGAAGACAGAGAGACCAATAGCTCACGTTACAAGCTTATTTTGAAAAGAATGACAAACTTTTATAAATTAAGCATACTCGCTTCCCGCGTTAGTGCCTATGTCTGTAATATGTATAATATACGTATGCTTAGATCTATCATGGTTTTCATAAGCATTTCTGAATAAAGTTACACATAACATATTACATGTTACATAATAACAGGGAGGTCGTACATAAAATCGCAAGTTGTATCTTAACATGTTTCTTTTATTGTTATCACATTATTACGAGTTGTACTCGTTTATTATTTTATATCTTTGCAATCAAGTCGTCAATAATAACAAACACGTCGCCGTAGTAAACTCTTTTCCTACGCAATAGTTTCTATTACCAATATGGAGTTCTCCATTAAACGCTAGTCTATAAACTATTGGGTTGAATGAATTGTTATTTACTTGTTGTTTACAGTATATCGCTACTCTTGAGTTGCTGGAAATTTTCATTAAACTATTAAGTATTGTAGGGTTCAGTGGGTTTGGTAGGAGCCTGTGGAATAAAACGATAAAGCTCACAGCACCTAGAAAATAATGAGAAATAATATTAAATTTACTGTACCTAAGTGTACCTACATATAAACATTAATGTAACATAAATGAAATTAAAAATTCTATCCCACACACGTTGTGCTGTAGGCTGATCCTTTTACTAGATTTTGAATCTGTTTTCTCTTTTAATTGGCGACATGTGTGCAAAAAAGCTGCCTTACTGAGGCGAAACCTATTTTTAAATTTAGTGACGCCTAGGGTCAGATACAAAGATTTTTTTCTAAGGAGAGCTCTCCTTGAAATTTCCCTGTAATAATAAAAAAAATAAGTATGTATCCTTTCAGCTTATTTTCGATTAATAGGAGCATAGAAGTCTAATTATAAAGCATCGCAAAGATTCTAATTCTAACCTCGTTTCCGTTTCTCCATTTCTCTTTTCGCCAATCAATTACGCTGCTAAATAATAGTGCAATGTACGCCGGTACATATTTAAACAAGTTAATCCTCACCACAAAATCAAATAACGCTTTAATTACAAGTTTTTGCTTCGAATGAGCTCCGACGAAAGTTTTCTTTTAGTTCGTGCTTAGGGCACTGTTGTATTGTTTTTAAACTATTTCTTCTTTTCAGGAAAGCAAAAAACAGGAAGTTAAAAAGTTAGTCTCGGCTCTGGCTACGACCGAGAAGAAGATGCACAATGTAAGAGATTGCCTCCTTGGGATATTCAATGGATTCCAGAAAGACCAGTCTTTGCACGACGATCGCTTCAAAGGTAATTCTTACTTATGTTATAGTGTGTTATTAGCAATAGGTTGTATCGCTGTTAAATGAAACTATGACATCTTCAATAGGTCGTGTAATTAGTCCACAAAACCTAAGGTTTCAAATTAAAACAATCTTAAAGAAAAATGAACTGCCACGGGCAGGCCTAGAACCTGCACCTCTCGCAAGCCGGGCGATTGCTCTTCCAATTAAGCTACCGTGACACTTACTCATCGGTCCGAATTTTTTTAAGTGCTCCTTAGGCTGCAGGTCAAATGAAACTGATGGTCGAATGAAACACCTTTTTAGCTGTTTATTGAAATTCGCATTGTTAATGCTAAAAAATAAAGTAACTTATGAACTTACGGTTGTACATAGGTTATAGCTCACACACGTCTTGGCGTAGGGGGTCAAAGCAAACAAGTATTAGGTAAACTGCGATTAAACATGGACGACGAGAATAATATGAAACAAATTAAGATGCAAGAAATTAAATATGTGCCACATTGTCTTTTTTTGTACGAAAGTATAAATGGAATCAAAGTTTATATCAGTTATTAGTTCGTAGTTTTTTTTAAACAGTTAACACAGTTTTGGGTATCATTAGATTCATGGGATATAATAGTTGCTTGCGCTTTGCGTGAGTTTTACATATACACGCACTAATACTTCCTGATCAATCTCTCTACATACGAGTACAATTACATTGACATACAACCAATTCGCTTATGGTCCACGACCGATTGCATATGTATACTATACTAGCAAACCCGACGAACTCCGTTTCGGGCTTCGTTTTTTGTAACATTATTACAACATTTTCTGTTAAATTTTTCCTAAATTTTGTTTGCTACAAACCTCACGGAGCCCGAGACCTTTCCAACCAATGCAAAACCGTGGAAATCGGTTCGTACGTTCTGGAGTTGTAGCGTCAGGAAGGAAAACCCGACTTATTTTTATGTTATAGATTTAATATATGTTTTTTGTTAGCCTACCTCATCCCACAGCTGGGAAAAGGCCTCTCCCAAACCTGTCCACCGATCCCTGTCTAGGGCCAGAGTTTGCCAATCCGTTAAATATTTTGCCAAATCGTCGCACCATCTCTTTCTAGGCCTTCCCCTTCGGCGAAAGCCGTCCGAAGGCACCCACTGTGTAACGATTCGGGCCCACCTGTCGGGATGCATCCTACACACGTGGCCGGCCCACTCCCACTTCAACTTGGCAGTCTGCTCGCCTACATCCGATACGTTGGTTTGTGAGCGAATGGCAGTATTTCTAACTCTGTCAGTCCTTTTAATGCCCAGGATGCTCCGCTCCATTGCTCTTTGGCAGACCTTGAGTTTGGACTTCTGACTTTCAGTCAGTGACCATGTTTGCGCCCCATAGGTTAAGATGGGCAGGATGCAGGTGTCGATGAGTGTTACCCTTCAAATACGCCTTCATAGACCAGAAGCTCTTCCAGGCATTATATATGCGGCGCTCGATTTCTTTTCCCTGCCTGTTTTCGAAGGATACTATCTGGCCCAAGTATATACTCGTATACTCATCTACATACTCCATTACCTGCCCATCGACCGTAATGCTATTCTTGGCTGTGTTGATCATCACTTTCGTTTTAGACATATTCATCATAAGTCCAACCTCAAGGCTCGCCTGGCTCAGCTGTTCGAGCATTGTTTCCAGTTCTCCGGATGTGCTAGCAAACAGCACAATGTCGTCCGCAAAACGTAGGTTGGTTAGTTTTGTACCGCCAACATCGATTCCCTGAGACGTCCAGGTATGTGCTAGGGTTCTGAATACCTCTTCCAGGGTACTGGTAAAAAGCTTTGGAGTGATTGGATCTCCCTGCGGACCGGGAGCGTGCAGTTTGATATCCGCGGTACTTGCCTGATATATGAGCTGGAGAAGTTCAATATAAGTACCTGGTATTTCTTGGTTTTGCAGTGCTGTGAATATGGCGCTATGCTTGAGGTTATCAAAAGCCTTCGAGTAGTCCACGAAAGCAATAAAAAGAGGCTTGTTATACTCATTGAACTTCTCAATCACCTGGTTGTCAGTGTGCAAATGGTCTGTGGTGGAAAAATGCAAAAAACTCAGCTTGTTCTGGGGGCTGATATCTGTCCAGCGTGTGAGCGATCCTGTTTTGAATTATTTTTACAAAGATTTTATAAATATGTGATATTAGGCTGATTGGTCGATAATTACCTATATCAGACTTTTCGCCTGTCTTAAAAAGCAGAATAATATTTGAATGACAGAATTTTTGTGGTAGACGTCCTGTCAGTAAAACTGTGTTGAAAAACTTTGTAAGGTAAGGCCGTAGAGCAGGTTTACCCAGCTTGAGCACCGCTGTAGTAACACCGTCCTCCCCAGGGCTCTTGCTAAACTTAAAGCTTTTATATTTAAAAATATATATTAACAGTTTTCCTCCTTAACCTATTTCGTATTTCTCATCAATCAGCTCATCTAGACTTCCCCGAAGAGTCAGTGGCGACTCTTCGTCAGTTCTATGAGGAGAGGCGAGAGAAGCGAACGAACAAGGTGGAGTTGAGCATGGAACTGGATGTGTCTGATAGCTGTTCGTTTGCTGATGCTATAGGTAAGTGTATATGTCGCTTCTATTCCTTTACCCAAAGGTTGTCTGAAAGAGATCGCTCATAGCAATAACACCGCCTACATCTTTGTATGTACGTCTTTATGTAAAATTTCTCTGTTTGTATTTTTTTGTGTTCAATAAAGAGTTATCTAATCTACGTTGCGTCACATTGAAAGAACGCTGGAGGGGAGGAGCTTGTGCATAAGAGCAGAAGGCCTATTCTGAAAAACGAAATCCGTGAAAACGATATCGTGTACAGACGACGGCCACAAATGCCACAGATTTTACCTTGACGTGCTCTCATGTGTACGTGCATGTGTCATAAAACGGAAAAACTATAGTCGTTTTGACGGATTTTGTTTTCGGTATAGGCCTTCAGTCGTTATCCAGCTAGCCTCCGCGGGTCCTCCTCGCTTCGTACGACCAATTAGACCCGTATATCGTCTAGTGCGCAGGTGACCGTTAGAGTTATTTTTATATGGCGCGACGTATACTTGTGTCGGTGGGTGCTCTTGTCGCGAGATCCACCTCAATATATGGGGCCTAAATTCTAGTTTTACACGTCGACTCCCCGGCTACTTGGCATAATCCATTTTTATATACATGTCTGTGGCTTAGCAAAAGATGCTGTTAAATTCCATGACAAGCCATTTTTAATTTTGACTATCTAAGCAGACCCGGATATAGACATCCCTGTCACTCTTATAAGCTTGACGGTGCGAGTGAGCGCACTAGCTACACCCAAAAATACGAACCAATCAAAGAGTAGAACCTCAGATACCATTTAGTAAATTCTATGTCGTAAAATCAAACAATTTATCACTTTAATTTTTCCAGATAACAACAATCCAAGATTCGTTGATGAACTGAAAATATATTTGAAGAAATTCAATCTGGAGAATAACAGAAAACTTGTATTGGAAAGGTAATAATAAAAATAGATAAACCTATATAGATAATTGGGTATTTGACACATACATTGGTATGTGTCAAATACCCACATTGACGTACTTTTTTTAACTGTCAAAACGCCTTTCTCCCATAGATTTTGCATGGCGATTCTAGATTGAGACGTCATCATTACGTCCTTCCCGCTGTTTTAGCAGTTTTTCTACGTTTTCTAATCGTTTATACCTTTCCACGATCATTTCAAGACTAAAATTAGTCAAATCGGTTCAGCCGTTCTCGAGTTTTAGCGAGACTAACGAACAGCAATTCATTTTTATATATGTAAAAGAGAAGATTGGTGTCAAATACCCAACTGTACGCAAAATCGACTTTCTGTTATTTAGCTCTCGAATCCAGTCTACTGCTCTCGCCACCTTCATCTATGGCCTTCCTCTTTTTTAGGGTTCCGTACCGCAAAAGAAAAAAACGGAAACCTTATAAAATCACTTTGTTGTCCGTCCGTCCGTCTGTCCGTCCGTCTGTCAAGACCGTTTTTCTCAGGAACGCGTGGAGGTATCAAACTGATATCAAACTCTATATGATACTAAGGTCTACTGTCCCTGGAAGCTGTAGAAAAATCAACCTTCTAAGCCAACGCAATCAAAAGATACAGCCATTTAGGCCGCAAATTTCCGCAAATTTTCGAAACTCGCACGGGAATCAAAACCTACAGGGTACTTCCCGTAAACTTAGAATCTTGAAATTTAGTACGAAGTTACGTCTTATAGTACAGATATAGCAAAAATTACGAAAACCGTAAATGTTCAGTCTCATCATATAAAAAAAAATATTTTTGAAAATATTTTTGACAATTTTGAAAATTTCAAAGTTACTACTCCTTATCTACAGGTTTGTACGGAACCCTCGGTGCGCGAGTCCAACTCGCACTTGACCGGTTTTTTTTAAATAATCAGGGATAACTGGGGCTGTATATATAATCCTCCTTGTCGTGTCCGACGACGGCGACCCTGCAATTGTGTAAAATTTGTTACCAATGGAGGTTTCTCTCATGGGCTCGCAGATGACTTGCAAAGCCTAACTAAACTAAACTAGGGCTACTATTACTGTTCATTATAAGAAAAAGCAGAAGGACTATGGCAGTATCACTTTAATATAGGAGAACACACATTTGATAATATAACTATTAAATATAAATTGGTACAAACGTCTTGTATATGTCACCGGAAGATAACAAGATCCGCAAGTTTATAAATTTCCTAGGAAATGTATAAACTTTCGTAGGATTCTAAACGGGAGAAAAATTGTATTATATTACGCGTGTACATTTTCGGAAATTTATCAATTTACGACATCTCGTGGTAAATTTATGAACTAACGGATATCCATACGTAAGATTTTAAACGGTTTGAACAATCACAGAAGAGTTTTTAATTTTACGCTTTTTCAAAACACGGCAAATTACACACTGCTCTCTGATTGGTTCGATGTTGACAGTCGCAATGCTTGAGTCCATAGACTTAGTACAATCAGACTTGCCAAACTATTTTATCAGTTTCAGTTCGACTGTAAGGTAAGAAGTACCTCACAGTATCAAAAAATCTTACGGTGACATATACAATCAAACAATCAACCACTCCGGTTGATACAAGATAATAATAATATAATCAATCATGACAAGATAAAATAATAAATAAATAAATATTTCACAACAATCCCACCAATTCTCTAGTCCCAAATTAAGCTACGAGGCTTGTGTTATGGGTACTAGACAACGGATAAACAAACTTAAATACTTTTTTGTAAATAAATATGTAATAAACATAGAAAACACCCAGACCAGTACGAACACACATGTTCATGCACACTTATGCTTGTACTGTGCGGGGATCGAACCCGCGACCCTTGGTTTTAGAATTCCGACCTGTGGACCACTGCACCAAGCGGTCGTCAAATACGTAATAGATATGACGTTAAATACTGTCTGTCGTGTGCAGACGATTGCAACTCAAATATAGAACACCACATATGGCCAGTGTGTGCCATTCACAATATACACACATTATAGTAACAATTACATTAAAATAATATATTTTATTTGTATTTATAGCGGAGAAAAAATTTGGGCGTTCGAATCGGTCGAATCAGCGGTCGACAGACTCCAAGCTCGATTGCAGAACGCTGAGGCATCTCGCGCTGTCCTCAGCCCGTCCGCGTGTCTGTCGCGCAACCTACAAACGTTGATACAACTCGTCCTGAATCGGGACGAGATGGGAACACTGCTGGAATCGATCCAGAGTGGAATGAAAACCACTAACGTCAATATTGGTATGTAATAAATTTATTTAAGCTCTTTAAAACTAACTTTCAACTTGAAAACCCCCGAATGAGCAAGGAAAACAGGTGGTGAGATTCAACGGCTGGGCTGATTTTGATCAGCCATTGCTAAGAACCACCGTAATTTAATTATCGTAAGAAGAAAAAAACGCTTTGTAATCGGTGTATCCGTTCAAGAGCTACGGTGTTACGGACAGACACACACAAAAACATACAAACACAATCTGTGTGTGCATATTGAATATTATGTAAGGGTTGCTTACCGGGAGCGTGCGCGTGAAATGTAACGTTGCAGACTCTACCACTACATTACCGAGGAAATAAATCAGAAATTTATTTGCAAGAATACATACATACAATAAGGTCTTCAAGCACAAACAAAGCAAACGTATTCAGCCTGCAAGCAGACGTGCAAAGATTTAAAAAAAAATTAATTAATTGGTCTTATAATCTAGAAATTCTTTAATACTATAAAAACAATGAAACATTAGCCAATCCGTTATCTATCTTTTGAATGGCAGCCCCTCTAACACTTTTATATTTTCAGGTAGATGGTTAAATATTTCAATGCACATGTTCACTACATTATCCTTGTATATCACCTTGTGGCAGGGAAAATTATACAATAAGTTCTTAAATTTAGCTCATTTTTGCCGAGGTATAACTTCACTACGTTTTTTTTAATAAATCGGGGTGCATTTTGGTAAAAAGACAATTTTTTTTCTGTACAAACAAGGCAATGGAAGTACATTTGATTTTTTAAATAGGGGTTTACAGCTGTCTAAAAAGCATGCCTTGTTTATTACCCGAATGCATCGCTTCTGCCATTAAACAGTCTATCCACGTTTACTGAGTTTCCCCATATTATAAGTCCGTAGTTGAGTGCTGAAGATACGTAGCCGTGGTAGGCTGCTAAAGCAGCCTTAGTTGAAACCGTTTGCCTGAGTTAATATGAAATTAAAATTAATAGGTATTTTACCTATGAAATTGCCGTTTTTACTTTGCACTTGAATATCTTTGGACTGGGTGGGAGTTAAAAATTAACTTAGTCTTAAATTAAAGCTTAGAATAAATTGTTTAAAAATATGCATTTTATTTGTTTTATATAATTTGGTTTAGCCATGTTTGGGCTACGACCTCAAGCATGGAAAACTTAAAATATATATAAATTGTTCCATCATGTCAGTAGTGCTACAGATACGGTAGAAAGTGTTTTGAACCTTTATAAGTTAGGCAAAACTATCCATTGCATGACTTTGTTTAAAATAATAAGTTTTAATTTTTGATTTTTTTAATTTTGTTGCTTTTTGTATGGAGAAATTTGTAACTTTGATTAATTATAAAGATAAGTTTATTCAAAACATGGTATCCATTGATATACCGTTGGATTTCTATTGTGTTAAATAACCTATTTTAGTATACCGAACATCCCAAAAACAGGATTTGTGATTTTTCCCGTTTTCTATTTTTATTTTTTTATATGTAAATCTAAAAGATGTCCAGGACAGATTAAACCGTTCCTGTACAACTATCTACGCAGAGGAACAAATTATTCCAAATTAATAAAAAGTATATTTTAATCACTACTCTCCTAGCTTTCATTTTAGACTAAGTTGAATTTTCAGCTCGCACCAAGTCCGAAGACATTCAAGTTCAAAGTTACAAAAAAGTCAAAACTGCAATTTAGCAATCTGCAAGACCTAATGTAATAATGTAAATTTTGTAAATCTCAAAGTCGTACAAAACACGCGAACGCTAGGAACGTAGTATGTATTGGAATATATATAGTAACATTACACGCGAATGCTCCCGGTGAAGTAAGCACCTTAATATTCTGCGTATTTATTTTATTCTTATCCATAATAAACGGAAGAAAAAAGAGTAGGAATTAGCATAAAGCCTAGTTCTGGCCATTTTTGACAGTGCCAATTTCCATACTGTAATTTGACACAAACAAACTAGCTGTTTACTTCACCGTTGATTAAATGACCTTGTTGGAATCAGGACTAAAGGTAGAAAAATTCGGAACAATGCAGTCCTAATATTTTATTTCTTTTCCAGACACAAGTCTCAAGACAAAAGAAGATGCAATTGTCGACAAAATCAAGAAACGTCTAAACGAGAATTTGCTCAGTTTGCAGAAGACGAGAAAAACATTAGAATTGGGCCAAGAAAATCTCAAGTTTTGGTCCGCGAACGAGATGAAGAAATTTATCTCTTACCAGAGAATCGTGGATGGACGGCCTTATAAAGATTATGAAACAATTTATACATTAGGTTTCAATTGAAGTATGCCTTTACCATGTATCACAAGTTCTTTATGTTATATTATAATGTACTATCCATTTTATTATTAATTAAATGATAATGTATTATTCAATCTTATAGTTGATTCATTTTGTCTGTGAAAGTCCTACTCTGCTCTGCTAATTGATTTGCTGGTCTCTAATGTAGAGCTTTTCATACTCATCGGTCAAGTTCGCCGCGCTATATGACCTACCCACTAATATAAAAACTGACAAATACGCTGGATTATATCCGTTACAACAACCCCAGAAGCCCGGAGAGGCTCGTTATAGAGCCACAGCTAGAGGTGGGGCTACGGAAGAATGCCCATAGCAACAGCCTGGACCGCTAGCCTATATTTATTTATTTCTGGCTACAATAGGCTATATTATAAATACCTTACTGACTAACATACTTTAAAAAAATAATAGTTTAAAAAACTAAAAAAACACGCTTTCGGACATTTATTTTTCCGGGACGTTAATATATTAAATTGCCACACGAAATTTTGGGACAGCCATTAAATGCATTAAGTAATAATGTCAATCCAATTGTCAATCGAAATAAGTAATTTTGACAGGACACAGACATTACAGGAATAACCAAATAATAATAAAATACGTTAGAAAGTGTTAAATTTACATAAATAAAGACGTGATTTATATTTATTTCGCCTTTTACGTGCGTTTTGGTGTAGTGCCCGACACAATTTATGTGATGAACCTTTAGGTGTTATATTTGTATTACCTAACCTTAATTTTTAACTAGTCAAAAAATAAAGATATATTGGCATTATTTTTGAACATGCAATTTGAAAAGATAATAGTTAAAAGAACACGCTTTTATTGCTAACTTAAAAAGAGAAAATAATTTCTGAGTACACGGAATTTATATTACAGAAGAGTAAAAAGCGTGGGGTGCTAAACTTTAAGAAGTGTAAAACTTTATGACGTTTTCATACTTCTCTTTTTATAGTTGCCAAAAATAGGATGTTTTTCACATACTACTATACCAAGCACCCCACGCTTTTTACTCTACTGTAATATAAATTCCGTGTACTCAGAAATTATTTTCTCTTTTTAAGTTAGCAATAAAAGCGTGTTCTTTTAGTTTATTAAACTATTATTTTTTTTTTAGTTAATAAGAATAATGGAAAACTCTTATCAAATTATTGCATTGTCATCGGTACTTAATACGTGTGCAAAGTTTCAAATTAATCCGATTTCTGGAAGTTGGTGAAAATTGAGCTCAAAAATTCATACATATTAGGTCCTTACATATGAAATTGGCGTTTTGTCGTACTGGCCACTTTGATCACAAATTTTTCCTATTTGGTTAGGAATTCGAAATTCAAATTTATACAGCTATTTCCACATGTAGTTGTGTTTCGTAAACCGTCATTCATTTGTTTTTTTACTTATCTTTTTTCTGTTTGCATCGCTCAATTTACAAAATGGAAAATTTGAAATATCGCGTTATTTACGAGTACGAGTTCCACCGTGGCACCAGTGCTGCGGAAACGGCTCGAAGGGTTAATGATGTGTATGGCGGTTGTGTCGCAAAAGAAAACACAGTGCGTTTTTGGTTCCAACGTTTTCGTTCTGGAAATTTCGACCTGCAAAACAAGCCCCGTGGACGGCCGGAGACCCAAGTTGATAATGAAGAATTGAAGGCTATTGTGGAAGCGGATCCATCGCAAACCACGTCCGAGTTAGCTGCAGGCTTTGGCGTTAGTGATAAAACTGTTTTAATCCACTTGAAGCAAATTGGGAAGATTAAAAAACTTGAAAGGTGGGTTCCTCACGAATTGAGTGAAGCAAACCGGCAAACGCGCGTCAACTGCTGCGTTACATTACTTGACCGGCACAATAACGAAGGGATTTTAAATCGAATCATTACCTGTGATGAAAAGTGGATTCTCTACGATAATCGGAAGCGCTCATCGCAATGGCTGGACCCTGGCAAGCCAGCCAAAGCCTGCTCCAAGCGAAAATTGACCAATAAAAAGTTACTTGTAAGCGTTTGGTGGACTAGCGCCGGTGTCGTTCATTACAGTTTTCTCAAATCTGGCCAGACGATTACGGCAGATATCTATTGTCAGCAATTGCAAACCATGATGGAAAAGCTAGTTGCTAAACAACCAAGGCTGGTCAATCGCTCTACGCCACTGCTGCTTCACGACAACGCTAGACCACACACTGCACAACAGACGGCTAGCAAATTAGAAGAACTTCAATTGGAATCTCTAAGGCATCCACCGTACTCCCCGGACCTTGCTCCAACAGATTACCATTTTTTTCGAAATTTGGATAACTTCTTGCAAGGGAAAAAGTTCAACTCAGATGGGGCAGTCCAAGTCGCCTTCAAAGATTTTATTGATTCCCGTTCGAATGGTTTTTTTAGTAAAGGGATCAATGAACTACCTATGAGATGGCAAAAGTGCATAGATTACAATGGCTCATACTTTGATTAAATAAATATGCTATATAAAAAAAATTCGACTTTTTGTTCCTCCCATACAAAACGCCAATTTCATAGGTAAGGACCTAATACATACATACACCCCGATCTAATAAAAGCGTGTTAAAAGAGGTCTTCATTCTTGATTCGATCTCGCAGAAAAAACAAAAAATAGCTAAATACTAAGGCAAGCGTCCCCAGTGGGGTGAGCACGAATATTATCGTAACGTGTTGTCCAAACGTCAAAATCTGTCAGTTTCCCTATACAAATTGTCAATTTAATGATAGGTAAATGCTACGAATACTTTACGATAGTTGTTTGTGCTCACCCCACAGGTCGGTATCGTATGCATCGCACGCAACTCGGATTAATTGTTCACTGCGTCACAGATTACTAAATAGTTACGTCCAGTGTATCGGCAGCGATCGGATTGCCGACGCATGTAACGGCAATTTGATTGCCGATTGACACTTTCCTTCGAATTTTTGTAGATCGGCATTCCGGATGAGGTATTCGGTACGCATCGAATGTCGGTATTGCCGATATGCGATCCGTACGGTGCGGATCGGTGGACGCTGTTGAATGAGTTTCTTAACAAGACAAATTAAAATCCGTTGCGTGCGCCGTTCGATGAATACGATACCGACCTGTGCGAGCGTCCACAGGTCGGTATCGTACGCATCGCATTTATTGATCGTTTCGTCGTTAAGTTTATATAATAAATTGCTTCATAACTTTTTCGGCGAAACCGGCATACCAACCGGACGGAGTGCACATCTTGGAAATACGACACAAAAGGATTCGAAATACACCTAATTTAAAAGAGGAATGTTGCCCACCTTTCATATCTTTCCGTAGCTAGGCAAGCCTAGAGAAGGCATGGTTACCTAGTGATAAAATGTACATTATTACATTAATATTCTTATGAAAAGCGTGCGGGTGGGTCCCTTGGCATCCCTGCTATCCATTTTTTTTTTTGATTTTCATGACTAAGGCCCTTAGAACACCGACGCTTTCGTATGCGACTCCGAAACAACGAAAAATCGTACGAAATGTATGCGTCTGTGTAGCGGCCATTTCGCAATTATCTGCTAAACTGTAGCAACAACGATGCAACTATTTCATCTTGCTAATATTAGAGTGAAACAAAGCATATGCAAAACGCTGCCATACAACTGATAGTTTTTTCGTTGTTTCGGATTCGCATGAAAATGCGTCGGTGTGCTAGAGGCCTTAGCAGCGCTACTACTTAACCGGAAAGCAACATCGTATGATAAAAGCAAAGATAAAAGTTAGAGGCCAAGGGGGTCTCGATAAAGTTACTTTCTTCGGTCTGGTCGATGACGAAACGAAATATTTAATATAATTTAAATTGGCGTAAACGACAGAAAAGTTCACACGTGCTGACGTGGCTCCTGAAATGTTATCAGTTGGCTGTGGTTATTTAATATTTAGTTTTTTATCGTATTAATGTAAATTTAATCACTTGGTAACAATGACTCCTCTAGGCTTATCTAGCTACCTGGAAAGTTATGAAAGGTGGGCAACATTCCTCACTTAGATTACGTGTATCTCAAATCCTTTTGTGTCGTTTTTCCAAGATGTGCACTCCGTCCGGTAGGTATGCCGGTTTCGCCGAAAGAGACGTGTAGCCTACGACTTTTAAAAGGAATAGGATTTGACCTAGTCTCTTCCGGTCTCGATGGTCAAGAAGTTGAGGTAACGAGTTCAGGATACATACGAAGTTGGTACAAAACTAAAAGAAGAATCTTAATAAGATCCACCTTATTATCATTCTCAGTCAACAAGAAGGCTGAAATTAGGGTGCCAGTTCAACGGCGCGGAGCGAGGCCGTGGAGCGAAGTAACGGAGACATATTAACCAATACGATTGTCCACTAAAGAGGAGCGTAGGTTTTATGCAAACCTATTGGTTAATATTTCCTCGTCACTCTGCCTCGCTCCGCGCCGTTGGACAGGCACCCTAAGGTTTGGAATGCTGTATACCAAAGACAATGGAAAAGGCTCCATTATCTTTTCTATATACCTACCTACTCGTACGAAAAAGAAAAGAAGAAGATTCATACTTCACAAGCACCAGTCTTCACAATAAGTTTACACAATGTTTTGAAACAACAACAGTACTTATTACCTACTGTTGTGAAGAATAGTTATTTGTTATACCAGAGTGCAAAGTTGCTTTTTAACCGCGTGTTCAATTTTGATGACCGAGCAAGCGAAGGATTCTAAAATTGAATCACGAGCGCAGCGAGTGATTCAAAATAAGAATCCTGAGCGTTAGCGAGGGAATCAAAAGAGCACGGGGTGAAAAATCTTTGCACTCGAGTGCAACACGTAACTTTTCATTCCACCTCAGCGAGGAAATGACTGTTTGAAATACTTCTCGCGTGATTGTTGAGGGAGAAAGCTCATTTGCGCATTATTAACAGTTTCCGTCAATTCTGTTGGCGTCAAACAAACTTCCTCGTCGCGAGGATCACTCATTTTAGTTTTTTCACTTCTTTTCAAGTTTCTTGTTGACGTGGCAACGTCTTATAAATTGGTTTGCCGGGTGACACCTCAAGAAACTGCGTTACGCTGCTCCGCTCACGTTTCGCGCGAGAGAGACAGAGCGAGAGAGAGAGAGATTAGGCATACACACCGGTTCATGTTATACGAATGAATATTCACATTAAAATTATTTTACCACTCAGAGTCGTTGTCACGTAAAACTTTCGCGCGTATACCGACTTTACAGGCAACCAATTTTTTTAATATAAGGTTTAACAATGGCGTGAAAAAATGCCACGTAAAGAACCGCCTACAAAGCAAATTGATAAAGAACACCAAGAAGGTTCCGTCCGAGTCTGAGTTTTTAACAAATTAAAAAAAGGTGTATGATATATTCGGCACCATAGAGGTAGCAATAAATAGGTTTAATGATTTTTTTAATCCACAAACTTAGTGCACAAGATGTTCTAAATTCAATTTTACTTTAACCTCTAGTGAATAAAAACGGCTTTTGCACTCAGTTATTGAAGAGCAAAAATACTCTTTCCGAGAACGTGGGATGAAATAGTAGATTTTACAACGAGAGCATAAAGCAAGTCATTTTTATCCGAGATCGTTATATGCCCGAGCCCGCAGGGCGAGGGCAGATGATGAAGTCGAGGATAAAAATGATTTGTGCACGAGTTGTAAACTCTGCTTTTCACTTCGATTGCGAGAAAATAAAACAGTAACATAACGTATTAACATTTCTTTAATTAAAATTCAAAGTAATATTACTACAATTTTGAATGGTGAAGGTGAATGAAATGGTTTTTCCTTTTTTTAATTTTCCTGCATAATTTTCGGGCAAAGAAAAAAAAATACAGCCTATTCTTAAATTATTTTGGAATACTTTATGTTTTTTTTTTGTGGTAAACACGTTTTGATATTTAGTTTCTTTTTCGTATTATCTTATTATAAATCAAAAATGCAAATAGGGAAGGAAATATTATAAATTAGCAAGTTTTATCCATGTACAATTAATTGTTTTTGGCTGTATGGGCTAAATGGTCACTGCCTTAGTGTAGACACATTTAAAAAGCTACTTTTATGCACAAGAGCATAAAATTCAACTTTATGTCGCCTCGATCCTGCATAAAGTAGTACTTTTTCGAGCATGAGAAGTGAAAAATAAATTACTTTATTATTACTTTATATTACTTAATAGGACTACCTACTGTGAATGCGAAAGTAACTTTTCGTCTGTTGCAATTTTGTCTGTTGACAGGACATATAATGAGTGGTCCTTATCCCGAACTTAAGTAGCCGCTGCGGAAGCTACTTTGAGGTTATATGTATAATAATTATTGTTTATAATATAATGGATGAATGAATACAAAACAGATATTATCAAAGAAGCACGAATCAAAATATATCAACGGCTTTGTCACTGGGGTGTGCGTTTGCTCGTAGGAACCCAGAAAATTTTAGAGGCACTATTTATATAGCTTGTCGACAAGTTTATGTTATGGGCCTAAGCGCACCCCTGTGGCTAGGGATCTGGCGCGGGTGGGCCGAGCCCCCCTCTCACAGCCGCGGTCTGCACCCTCCGTCACCGCAACCCTGGGTAAGTGTACTTTAGAATAGGTTTTTTTTATTTGGACACTTTTAAAATAAAAAAATTACGAAAAAACATTAAAAATAACGAATTACAATGATAATAATTTAGTAATTAGGTACCTAGGTACTTATAGATAAACGTGAAATGCGCCAAATTGGTAGTCACTTTAGCTATAGGCCACGGCAGCCATGGCCCTAGTATATTTTACTCTTTGCATGGCGCTGTTATTCTGTGGAAACCATTGTGACAAAAGAGGCACCACCAGAATTTATATGATACTAGCTGACCCGGCGAACTTCGTACCGCCTTATCGTTGCAATGATTGAACAATGTCATCGAATGACATTGACATTAGTTACGCGCGGTTTTTAAAATATGCAAAATTAAATGTATATTTTTCAATATTTCTGAGAGATTTTCTTAATATTTTTTTCCGTAAGAACCTTCTCCTAATAATAACAAATACAACAAAAAAAAATTAGTGAAATCGGTCCAGCCGTTCACGCGTGATGCCGTGACCAAGGAAAACGGGTTTCATTTTTATATAATATAGAATGATAATAGTTGTGTGCTTGGTCTATGTTTGCTGGTAAATTGGTCATTCAGCAGTTTGCCAGTCTGCTGAACTCGGCGGAAATGCAACACAAAATCAGATCATAAATCCATATTAATATTATAAATGCGAAAGTAACTCTGGTTGTCTGTCTGTTACTCAATCACGCCTAAACTATTGAACAAATTTGCATAAAATTTGGTATGGAGATAGTTTGAGAGTTAAGAAAGAATATGAATTACTTTTGCCCGCGGGAAAACCACGCTATCCCATGGGAAAAAATAATTTCCAGGGAATCTGATCTCTTTAACTCCTAAATTACCACAGATTTGAATTATATTTGGATAAAATTGATATTAAGGGAAAACAACGCATTCCAAAAAAACTACCTAACGCGGACAAAGTCGCGGGTAAAAGCTAGACATCATATTACAAAACGTGAAAGTTTGTTTGAATAAATAGATATGGTGTTAGGTATAGGTAGGGAGATACTTACATTATAGTTTGTTAGCTTTTTACGCCTCGAGAATTTGAACCAGGCCAAATTCTGCTATTTCAATCGTAACAAAATCGTAATTGAATTGCCTGATTTTAACAGATCTTCGTTCGCCTACATTTGGGGCTTACATATCAAATTTCATACTGCATTACAACTTCATTTTTATTGTATGAGGAGAAATTTAACTTCACGTTGAACAACTTTTCGGAGGTTCTACATGCACGGTATAGTAGATAGCTAGGCTGCCGACAGATCTTCGTTTATGATATAGGGGACTGAAAGTGCTCTTCACGCTGTACTCCTTTTCATAAGGCGTCATATTTATACCTTTTATTATTGAGCTGCGTTCAATATTCAGATCTTCATTTTTCTTAAATGCTATGCATAAATTGCTCGTTACGTTGAACAACTTTTCCTAAAGCACTATATTCATACTTACTTCTAACGGTTTTGCAGGGCTGTTAAGTGTCACATTAATTAGGTACTGGAGTACCTAATTAATGGAGTCTTCATTTTTGTTATGGGGATGAAAAGAGCTCGTCATGCGGACTAATTTTTCCTATGGCGCTATATGTATAATAACCCCAGGATTCCACCTCAGATATTCAGATCTTCAGAATAAATTGTAGCCTATGACCTGGGCGGGAGCTTTCTTGACAGATTGGTAAAGTTTTCATTTAAATCCGTTTAGCCATGTTCAGGTGATGCGCGTACATGTACACAGACAAACAGAGCCACAGAGGGTGATCTGTGGCCACAGACAAACAGACTAATATTCGCAACTACTGACGTTTTTTCCTCTTCAGCTTTATTATATGTATAAATACGATTTTGTTACGATAGTATTTGCATTTGGGCCCTGGGGCCTATTTCCGCTAATCAATTGAAACAAAATTGTTATAGAATCGCCTGTTTTTGACAGCTCTAGTGAAGACGATTTGTCCAAATCGTACAATTCAATTAAGATTTTGTTACGATGACAATTGCATTTGGGCCCTGCCTGGGGCCTTTAACCGTTAATCAATTGAAACAAAACTGTTATAGAATCGCCTGTTTTTTACAGCCTAGAGGATGAATTGTCAAAATCGGGCATTTCAATTAGGATTTTGTTACGATTGATTAGCGGATTTAAGCCCTAGTTAAACTGGCCATGTCTGTCGCAGAACCGACGAGAGGTGGAGCAGGAAGGTTCTTGAATGGAGACCACTTTTAGGTAAACGTAGTGTGGGACGCCCCCCGGCTAGATGGACAGACGACCCGAAGAAGGCAGCTGGTAGTGACTGGATGCAAAGGGCGGGAGATCGTGCGCTGTGGCGCTCCTTGGGGGAGGCCTATGTGCAGCAGTGGACTGTAACAGGCTGATATGATGAAACTGGTTTTGATGCAATTTGATTAGCTATGCCTTATATCAAAAACAACGTGAACGCGGGACCCTAATACCGCGGTTGCTTTTACTGAGAGTCTCCACCACTGTCTGTCTGTCTATCTATCTACGGAGGCCCTATTGCAAATTGCTGCATCTTGCTTACCGCTCATTAAAATTTTGGAGACAGGTGGTTTTGCAATGACTTCAGTATTAACTTGTTATCTATTGAGGATTTTTTGTGGCCTACTTTCATCCAATCAATATTTTATACATTTTGATTGTCTCAAAGTGCTGAACATCTTCTGCCCTCTTCTGTCTTCTCAAGCAAGCTTCAAGGTACTATTGTTGGCAAGGGATGCTGACTACGTGGGTAACTGCGTAATGTGTCTAGCAAAACTATTCGAAACTATTTGAAATAATACTGACCTACCTGAATAATGAATAGTATAGCAATGAAAGTTTCAGGGGAGCGGAATAAAATACAAAAGTAGGTACATACTTACAATAATTATTGTTCAAAACTGCACAATGTACACTTTTAGTTTTTCACACTTCACAGGCAGAGAATCAAGAGAAGACTGTCGTCGTGTCGGGAACCGCCAGGCCTGGGGCTACCCCCCCACCTTAACTCTCGTCCCTTCTACTTTTAAAACGCGTTGATTGGCCAAGGCGTGTTTCCGATACTACGACAGTCAAATGCATTACTTATTTTGGTAAATTTTACAATTACATCATACAAAAATATGTTTAATGATTTTTACTAATTAATATATTAATAATTATTAATAATTGTTAACAGTCGGCCATCCAAATTAAGTTGTGTGACCTCACCACTAACATTAGAAGTAAAAAAAAGATTCAGGAAATTTTAAACAACAATTTTTATTTTATGTTTAACATTTTAAAAGCACTACCAGATTTAAACCCATATAACATCAATTAACATTCTTATTTCATATAACAAAAATCCCTTAAAGTAAAAACTAAGGTGTTACGTTTCTTATATAATATAATTATTATTGCCATAATATTGACAACATAACACAAAACATTTATAACAGAAGTGTCTGCACTTATCGTGACCAGACAATATTTAAGACGCCAGAATTGTTTCATGTCTGGACTTAACAATCAAATATTTAAGCTGCCAGAGTTATTTCATGTCTGGACTTTACAAATTGAATAATATTTTATTTGCCAGAGTTATTTCATGTCTGGACTTTACTAATTGAATAATATTTTAGTTGCCAGAGTTATTTCATGTCTGGACTTTACAAATCGAATAACATTTTATTTGCCAGAGTTATTTCATGTCTGGACTTTACAAGTTGAACAATATTTTAGTTGCCAGAGTTATTTAATGTCTGGACTTGACAAATCGAAATCATTTTATGAATAAATAACAGGTTAAAAACCTGTAAGTAGGATTACTATTGTTCTTATCTTATAGAGATAACAATAACAATTTAATTTAGTAACAAGTGAAAGGTAATACATACAAAACACATAATGTACAACGTGTAAACAATGTAGGGATATTATAAGTTTAAGTAATCAACTATTATGCCTTAAATGTAGCGAATGGCGTACTTGAGCTAATAAATATCCTAAATAAATATAAACAAAAATAAAAACTTATCTCATGCTCGGTGATAATGAGACTTGAATCAAAATAGTAGGGTCTTACCAGAGAAATACAATATAAGTAGGTCTTCAAACTACACCTTCAAATAAAATTATAAAATGCATTCACAACCTAAAATACCTTTTTTGACAACAATAGAAATCCTATTCTTTCCTATACAACCAAAAATATATATTGTACAGATAATAGTGTGACACAAAGAATAAAAGGAACATGTAGACTCTCATGAAAGGTAGTAAGTAGGTACTAAAATCAAGAATCAAAACTGTCTTTTAATAAAGGAAAAAAAAATCTAAAATTATTAAACTTGTATCGAACATCACTAGGTTACGACTCATCATCTTCACTAGAGGAAATGACATGTGGTCTTTCAAAGTTTAACCAGGGCTTAATTTTATCAACAGCAACAACTGTATTATAAGTTCTGTTACCTTTTCTTGTCAAAGGGGTGTCTTGAATGGAATACCTATCGTGATCCAGAACTCCTGTAATTTTATATGGGCCCTGATATTTAGGAATAAGCTTCTTACTACCTCCAGTTGACGGTATTTGTCTCTCAACACGAACCAGGTCGTCGACTTTGTATTTCCTAGGTACGCAGCGTTTTTTATCGTATTTTAATTTTTGGGCTTTTTCCGAGGACTGAACGTGCGTACTTATTTCTGAGCGTATGTGGTTTTTATCAGGTTTGTTTGCGCTGTGCATAGTAATATCAACTAATTCTGAAACAACCTTACTTTCAGCAGCACCCATTGGCTTAATGCCAAAAAGTGCTTCCGAAGGGGTCCGATTTATACCTTTGTTGAGGGTATTGTTCATACCCCACTGAATTTCAAGTAAGTGATCATCCCATTTTTTTTCTGATGATCCAACAGTTTTAGCAGTGAGGGCCTCTATTAACGTCCGGTTATACCTTTCCACTTGCCCATTGGCTCGGGGCGTGGAAACAGCATTTAAAATATGTTTTATATTTTTTTCAGTAACAAACTGTTTAAAAGAATCGCTAGTAAACGAACTTCCCCTATCCGTTATGAGCCTGCGTGGTACACCAAATATTGAGAAATATTCACGAAAAACTTTAATTGTTGTACTGGACTTAGTATTTCTAACAGCTTTCAGGTAAATAAAACGAGTAAATGAATCTATCAAAACAAGTATGTATGTATTACCTTTACTGCTCTTAATGAACGGGCCCACGTGGTCTGCATGTATAGTATCGAATGGTATACTAACTTTTTCGATGGGGTGAAGTCCGGGTTGCTTGCCGCCTGATGATTTGCTGTAAGCACATTCGAGACAGGAACTTACGTACTTGGTTACGAATCTTCTCATTTTTGGGAACCAGAAATAAGTTTTAATTTTTTCTAAAGTCTTATCTAATGCAAAGTGCCCGATGTCGTCATGATTCTGCTTTAAAATCTGCCATCAAACACCCTTAGGAACGACCCACTTATCGCCTTCCGTTGTAATTCGAAAAAGCTTACCACGCTTTACCTTGTAGTTAGATTTTATATCGGAGTTCCTACATTCTGGATCATTAAGAATACTTACAATCTTTTGTATCTCTTCATCGGATGATTGAACTGTAGAAAGCCAATCCGTGTTTACGTGGAAGACACTCAGGGTCTCGGTTGGGTTTCTGGCGATGGGGTTCCGGCTAAGTGCATCAACATGTGCCATGGATTTACCTGGTTTGTATTCGATGGCAAAGTCGTACTCCTGCATTTGCTCCCACCATCTTGCTACTCGTGGAACCATATCTCGTTTCGAAAAAGTTGCCCTAAGAGAGTTACAATCAGTTATTATTTTAAAAGGTATACCAATCAGATAAACTCTAAACTTTCGCAGAGATTCAACTACAGCCAGTGTCTCCAGATCGTACGACGAGTAGTTTTGCTCTTCTGGCGTCGTCTGTCTACTAAAGTAAGCCACTGGTCTGAGGACATTGTCATTACCTTTCTGCAAGAGGATTCCTGCAACTCCAATTTTACAGGCATCAGTGTGCACTTCTGTAGGTGCCTTCGGGTCGTACAAGGCCAATGTAGGTTTTTGTGCGAAGGCCGCTTGCAGAGTTCTAAATGCAAGCTCTTGCTCATCACCCCATACCCAATCAGCTTCTTTCTTTAAGAGTTTAGTTAATGGCTTTGCAATTATTGAAAAACCTGGTACAAACCTTCGGAAGAAGCTGGCGAGACCAAGAAACTGTCTGACGTTATGTTGGTTTTGTGGCACTGGAAATTGTTGGACAGCTTCAACTTTTCTACTGCCTGGTCGAATCCCATCAGTGCTAATTTCAAAACCTAAGTATTCGACGGACTGCCCAAAAAATAAACATTTCGAGAGTTTAAGAGTCAATCCTGCTTCAGAGAAGAGACTTAACACAGATTGAAGTCTATCCATACCTTCTGTTATAGATTTGGCTGGGATTATGACATTGTCCAAATAAGCCAGAGCCTCTTTGTGTCTTGCTGGTCCTAGGACTTGATTTATAATACGCTGGAAAGTAGCTGGTGCGTTAGCAAGACCAAATGGCATCCGATTAAACTCGTAATGTCCATCTGGCGTTACAAATGCGGTTTTGTGCCTGTCAGCTTCGGAAATTGGGACCTGGTAATAACCAGAGGCTAGATCCAGGGTCGTATAGTAGTTGTTACCAGCTAGAATATCTAGCTGATCATCAATCAGTGGAATAGGGTAGTTTTCTTTTATAGTTTTCTTATTTAGAGCCCTATAATCAATACAAAGTCTGAGCTCACCTGTTTTCTTTCGCACAAGCACGATTGGACTGGCATACGGGGATGAAGAAGGACGTATTATGTCATTCTCAAGAAGTTCAGATACCATCTCTCTTACCTTTTCTTTTTCCTTGTATGCAAGCCGGTATGGCCTATAGACGACAGGGCTGTCATCTTGGAGTCGAATAGTCATGCTGTCAGTAGTCGAGGCTTTTCCTAGCTCAGAAAGATTGAAAGCAAAGCAGTGTCTATACCTGTTTAGCAAATTTAAAAGAATTTGTCTGTCCTCCGACAGTAAACAATCCCCGCATTGAAGATCTTCATTTATGATCGGCTTAAGAAGTTGCTTTTCAACACAATGCATAACCTTCAATATGTCTTGGTTACATTCCCTAGCAATGCGCCCTCGAGAAATCAAAAAATCTTTTGGTAATTTTAATCTAGACTCTACGGTTCCAACAACGATATTACTCGAGCCTTCGCTATCTATTGTATATAAACCTGATTTTATATAGTACAGAGAATCTTTATGAAAACGTAAGTCTCCTTGAACGAAAACTTCACCGGTATAAGTAGGTTCAGTATAAACGTTTAACATAGTTTGCCCCGATAGCTCCGCCTCATTCTTGCAGAATAACTTAATCTTAGAAGTCTCTTTTTCAATATGTTGACTTAATTGATTTATTTCTAATTTATCACAAGTTTTCGTTATAACAACGTGAGGCAATTCCGTAAAGGTTTGTCCCACTAGCAGTGAAACATGCATAACGCAATCAGGTACTATCAGTAATTCGATATCTGCCTCTACATCGTCAATAACCAACTGAACTTGTTTTTTTCCAATGGCTCTTACAGTTGAATTACCAAAGACTTTGAGAATCGGAAGATTATCATCATCAAAATCACTGCCCAATTTACTAAATACTGATGATTGTATCATTGAACACTCGCTACCTAGATCAAGAAATGCTTCTATTGGGATTTTGTTGATAAAAGCAGTCTTAAAATATTTATCGCTAGTTCTTTTTTCGGTAGCAGGTTGAGAAACAATCGATATTTCGGATGATATGTCTGAAATTTTCATAACAGTTTTTTCAACAACCGGTAATTTAGCGTAACACTGTTCAGTTTCATGACCGTTCCTACCACACCGACTACATTTCTTTAGGGGAAGGGTGCACTGAAACGTTTTATGGCCTTCGTTCTTGCAATTACTACATCTTGGAGCTTTATTGAGAGGACGAATACTATCTGGGTTTCTAGTAACCTGTACTTTAACTGTTTTGCGATCAAAAGAAGGCTTTGAGTACTTAACATTTCGTAAATAAGATAACAGCTTATTAGGATCAGTAAACTGTGCGGCTTCTGCCCCAAGTTTTACTGACCGATCATCTATTCCATGAATAATGCAATCTACAGCACGTTTTCCTTCTATGCCACACCTATTTAATAAAGAAATTTTGTCATAAAAATATTCCTCTAATGAGTCTGAGAATCGTGCTCTTTTAGCTAGCATAGTACTAAGAATGTGTCCATAATTTTCATCAGAAGGAAACGCAGACCTAAGCTTGCCCTGCCACTCCTCCCAAGTATGAAGAACAGAAGGAAGACTCTCATACCAACGCTTTGCAGCTCCCTTTAATTTTGGCAATGCAAAATGAACTATCTGTTTGTCAGACCAATCATAAATAATGGCACACTCACTAACTTTGTGTAGCCACATCTCCATGGTCTGTTCCTTCCTACTTGGGTCGAATTCGGGAATAGTATTATTGTGCGCAGTCCCTAATCTATTCAAAGAAGCATTATTAGATGCTTCCAATGTTTCTACTAATTCTGTTAAGCTAGGATTTAAAATAGATGGAACGTTGCTAGATTGAAGAGAGTTGTTATCTACTCGATGTGCTCTGCCGGAAACTGCATTTGAATGGTTGACATGAACAGAGTGGCAACAGCTTGTTCGATTAGAGTGACCACTAGTTTGTCGGTATACGCAAACCGCTTGGGTATTATCTCTAGATCTGCAGTTTGATTGGTTACTCGGAGATAACACATGATTATTACAACTACTTTGATAACCTACAGCTGTACCTTCAAAATCCGGTCGCGAGCGACGTCTTTCGTAGCGAATAGGACTGCGGCTGCGAGTGCGACGCTCCTCCGAGTTGACTGGACTGCCGCTGTGAGTGCGGCGTCTCACGATGCGTCGCTTAGACTTGCTGCGCGATCTCCTGCGATCTCTCCGACGTTGTTCTGCATTAGCTGAGCAACGGCTCGGACGTCCCATGGAGTGTCGACTTCTACTGCGTGTCCTTCGTTCTCGGCTGCGGGTTGGGTGTCTTGTCGGACTCCTCGGTCGGCGGCGAATTGGCAACGTAGGACTCGAGGGTGGAGTCACGACCTCTCGTTGATCTTTATTCATGGTTACCTGAACAAAAACATATTACCGCAAAACAACTATCCAGAAAAACAACACGATAAAGACTATGACCTTATATTTGGAACTTTGAAGGTATGGGTAAAAAAAGGAATGAATTAATTTAAAAGTGTACTAAGCAACGTCATACTCATAAACAATACACTATAATTTTGCTTACCTACTTTTAAATAAAGCAAAGCAACAAAATAAAATGAAAAAAAAAAGTATGTACTGTATTCTACGGCTTTTATAGTCTCAATAAGCTCATAGTAAGAGGAAATAATTTTACTTACATGTTTATTAAGTTATAGTAGGTAGCCCATAAGGTTATTTAGAAAATCCAATTATTGTACGATGCGACATGTAGTCATAAACAGAATAATACTACTTTGTTGCTATGAAGTGAAGGTATTATATTGTTCGTATAAAATCAGCTTTAATTCAAACACATCAAGCCTTAACAAAATATTAGTTATGTGATACTTACTGTTTATGTTCGTTAACTTTCAGAAATCATTAGAGCGTAAAAAAAAAATACGGAAGAGGGTAATTTGAATACAAAACGTCAAAACCAGACAAAAAAAACAACATTAACGATCACGAGATACGTAAAATTATGTAAAGCAGTATGTATTAACGGTGGGAATAAAGTATCACTATGTGTTTCAACAATTCAATGAACAAAACAAGATCAATTATGATCACGTTTCTGTTAAAAAACACTGACGCTTATAAAGCAAGAAAGGAAAAGAACAAAAAAAAAAACACTTTTGTGAGCTATTTAGGTACACAATCCCACTTCTGACTGTTGGCAAGGGATGCTGACTACGTGGGTAACTGCGTAATGTGTCTAGCAAAACTATTCGAAACTATTTGAAATAATACTGACCTACCTGAATAATGAATAGTATAGCAATGAAAGTTTCAGGGGAGCGGAATAAAATACAAAAGTAGGTACTTACAATAATTATTGTTCAAAACTGCACAATGTACACTTTTAGTTTTTCACACTTCACAGGCAGAGAATCAAGAGAAGACTGTCGTCGTGTCGGGAACCGCCAGGCCTGGGGCTACCCCCCCACCTTAACTCTCGTCCCTTCTACTTTTAAAACGCGTTGATTGGCCAAGGCGTGTTTCCGATACTACGACAGTCAAATGCATTACCTATTTTGGTAAATTTTACAATTACATCATACAAAAATATGTTTAATGATTTTTACTAATTAATATATTAATAATTATTAATAATTGTTAACACTATAGACTTAAAAGGTACATACTAAATATGCATGTTCGTTTTTTATTTCAACTCGATATTCAGACGAACAACAAAGTGATCGTATAGGCAATTTTATGGGTAAATGGGTTCTATCCATCCTCCGCTTCTTTCCTTTTGTGGTACCTACGTCAAAAAGGCTCCAATACCGGGTTGCTTCGATGTGTCTAATTCATGTACGTAGGTATAAGTATGACTCAGCATTCAGCCTTGACGCAAAAAATACTGACCGACTTCTTTCCGTCTGAGCACCGAAGAGATTACGGCTCTTCGCGATCAGCCTTCACACAAAAAATACATACAAAAAGAGCTATCAAGCCGGGCCGGGCCCCATAAACTGTCGAGAAAACCGGACTGGGTCTGTCGGTTGGGGAGTTGGGAACGAAGCGGGGGGTGGGTTTATCGTGGTTTATAGCTACGGTTCGTCTCCCGTCGCGCTGCAAAGTATTAATAATATCATGATGCAATCTATACCCACCCTTACTGCGATAGAAATAAGGATCTTAGTCGGTCGCTGACACAGTAAGACTCTTGAAAGTCTATTTATATTCAGCGTGAGTATAGCACGCAGGCCTCGCATTCGAAAAACTAGTATAAACCGGTGGCTCATTCAACTCAACTTGCTTGGCGGATAAATGGCTAACATTATTATTACAGCACATTTATCGTTCGTATTTTGTAATTGTTATCTGCATTTCCGTTGCAATAAGCATGATGACATATTTTGTGCACATTTTAGCACAGGTTTCAGTTTAAATCACAAGTTTAACTAAATATAACTCGATTTTTTAACTAAATATAAAACAATTAAAATTTTGTTGAAAACAATACGAAAACATAGTAAAAAACCATACAAAGTGTATGCCAGTGACTGTGTATTATGTCTTTGGCGTCACGCGCTTTGATTCGTGTTTCAGTTAAAATGGCCGATTGCAGTACATATTTTATTTCATTAAAGATAATAAATATCTGGTCATTATTATAAAAATGGAGTTTGTTTAAACTTTTAATTATTATATACAGACAGTCCGTTTTTTGTTTCCAATGTTTAGTTTATACTGGCATGCCTATTATTCATAGTCGACCGTTTTTCTGTATTCTGAGTCGACCGGTTGTTATGCAGTTGTTATTTGTCGTTGTTAGGACTCTAAAACTGAGTTTCGACAAATGGTTTTCCGACACTACTTTACTGCGACACAACGCTACTCCGACAATACGCTAATACGACAATATGTATTTCCAACATTACTTTTATCCGACACTATGCTGCTCTGCTCTGTATATTAAAAAGTTTTTAAATAATTATTGCGATAATAATAACATGATTTTGTTAAACAGTAGGTCTAAATCGAAACACTACTGTGTATTATATGACTTAGATAGAAGTAATAATTGTTTTGGTTTCGTGACTTACCAGTGTTTTTCCATTTATCATCAAGATTTTAATTTTTTGGTAATACTGATAATATATTTTTTATTTACCTAAGTACTTAGGTATGTTTTAATATTAACATTTTTATTTTATTTCAGTTTTCAGTTTTATTCAATTTGTCATCTTAGTTTCTCTGAATAAAGTAATGTCGATATAGCATTTCGTCGGTGTATCATGGTGTCTAAGTAAAATCATGTCGATTTACATTACTGTCAGAACAGAGCAGCATAGTGTCGGATAAAAGTCATGTCGGAAATACATATTGTCGTATTAGCGTATTGTCGGAGTAGCGTAGTGTCGCAGTAAAGTAGTGTCGGAAAACCATTTGTTGAAACTCAGTTTTAGAGTCTGTTGTTAGATAAAATAGGTAATAATAATAATGATGTCAAGTCCTAAAAGTAGCATGCGTCAAATTAAAAATGTAAACGTGACATTTGACATTTATTTATTTATAAGGTTTGTCATTTATTTATAAGGTTGTTATTTATTTATATGTTACGACTAATACGGCTTTATGATAATTGTTCTACAGATTTACAGACAAACACAGTATGCTTAATCTAATAACGTACAAACATTTTCTTAAAAGTACAATACACTTATTTATCTACTTAATGGAAAATAATATTTAACATGACACGTGTAAACGGCAGAATACACGTGTATACTTATATACTTATATGAAGTAAAAAGATACCTAAGGCTTTTTTACTATAATATCAAGTAGGTTAGTATTACCTCTTATTACCTATTTGTTGTAATTTTTTATCCTAAGGTACGTAAATTGACAAAATTGAGGTACAATTTTCAACATTACGGCGTATTTTCAACCCTGAGAGCCCGCTACTTACTTGTTCGTCGTCCCTTGCGCCCGCTAACAACCACCCGTTCATCCCACCCACCGGGTTGAGTGGGAGGGACTCCGGAAACCCAAAGGGAGAAATCGCACAATATCCTCCCATCCTCACTCACCCTCTGCTCTGACTTAAAGCGGGAGAGGACGCAGTGAACTCCAGTATATTAGCGACTCAGACAGTACTTCCTGGGGGACTTGAGGGTGAGTGAGGGAAGGTCGATCGATTTTCTTATTCTCGCGCCTCAACGGTTACGGTAGTAGAAGATAAATAAATGGGTCTAATTAGTGGTAGTTACGAAGTGGGGAAAAAATATTTATCGAGTATTTCATGCGCCGCACGTGTCAGCGCCTCAGCGAGCGAGTCGGAAACTGACTGCTCTAATAATAGACACACTCATTTGTATAAACCGCGCCATATAAAAAGATCGCTGGACGGGGTGGAGTCCACCCCGTCCAGCGATCTTTTTATATGGCGCGGTTTATACAAATAGTTTCTCGACTCCTAAAAGATCTGATGTTGAATAAGGAACCTACGGTATTCCTGGAAATTAAACGTGATAGTTTAACATCCGTCTTTTGTCACTACTGAAAGTTAAATACTAGGGTCACTCCAGAAGTACTCTTTGGTAGATAATTCCACTTTATTCAAGTGTCTAAATAGCAGCTACCAAAATAATGTAGGTACCCCTTTAATACCTACTTAGCTTTCATTCAAATAGATTAAGCGGTTTAGGACAACACTTTCAACCGCCTTTTTACTTCAACTTTATTCTGTGCCAAGTTTTGGTCTTAAAAGCTTACACACAGAAAGGCATTTTATGCATTTAAAATATTGAGAAGCGAATTGCGTTAATGTATAAGATTATCGCACCGAAAAGTTTCTTTCAGGCCAGCAACAGCCAACATACATACCACCAACATACCACAAATTTAACTAATTCCAAATTAGTTTACAAAGTCAACTTGTTGACTTATCGTTATGTCAATTTGTTGACTTATCGTTATCGATAGAAGCGTTTAGGAGTTGATTTCTAATCATCTTGATATGTGTTGGGTGATAGTGTAAGATAAGAGTGTGATGATTGATGTAATTAAATGGCGGCTATATATATAAATACATAATTGTTCCTTAGTCATGTATTTGTAGTTAATCTTAACTAATCAAATAAAAAGTGGAGAAGATGACCTATGATATCCGAATAACCTAATGAACTACTCGTACTACCTATCTGGGACGAATACCACTTGATTAGGTAGGTACTTAATTCTTTAAGCAATCGCAGCGCAACAAAATCGTAAATATATTGACTGTTTAGGTAAAGTTCTAGTTTGATGTTATAATCGGGCAATTCAATTACGATTTTGTTACGATTGTATTGACCCTAAAATTGCCCTAAACGCTGGGCCCTTTTTGTAGCCTCGTTAGATTTTGTACTTCTTACTACTCAAGTACAAATAAGCATAAATAAATAAGCAACGTCGAGCCAACGAATCATAAATTATGCATAAAGACCGCTCGTATCATTATTTATCAATTATTTATCATTAACAATTGTACGATGCGACAATTCAAGGTCAATCTATTCAACGCTCGCTTCTCGCTTTCCTCAACAAAGTACAAACACACAGCAAGCGCTGCAATCAACATTGGCGGCGAGTATTATTATTATTCCAAATCCAAATCGCTTTGAATCGTGTGCATGACTGTCTCACTCGAGCCGAGCAAGCGAGGTCATTCCATTTCGATAAGGATGACGCTATACAACGTATGCGTAGGTATGTACGTAGGCACTAAATCCAGCGGTCGAGCGACCCGTCTCATAATTCCTACCTCCACACACCCACGCGCTAGTGTCTGTGTAGTAAGCGAACTCGCTTGTAGAAAGCATAGAAAGGGATACAAATAGTGACTTTTACGCGTGCGACTGCGATAGCATGCTGGCGTCAGTATAACCGTAGCTACTACAATATTTGTGCCAACCAACCAATACTGGCACTCTGTGCAACACTGGCACAGGCAAGCGTGCCTGGGAGTGAACGGAACGGAATAGAATTTCGCTCGCTCGGCCTCGGCTCGGCCTAGGTTGTTGGCTGGCTGTGTTTTGTTGAGTCCGGTTCGGTTTTCGATCGAAATACGAAGCGAAACTTGTTAATGATTCAGATATTTTTCGTATCGAAGCCATTATTACAATTTTATTGTAATTTCTCTAGATTGATTACAAGTGTAGTGAACATTTACATAATCGTGTTCAGTTCGTGGTGAAAAAGGGTTTTTGACTTGACTTGCTCAGCGGGATTTTTTGACGTTAGTCGATTATTTGGCCGGCCATTTTGTGTTTTCATTTCAATTCAATCAACGGAGCTTTGACAGAAATGAGCGGAAATTGTTAATGCTGATTAGATTTTTTGTGTTTTTAATTTGTGTGTGACGCTTTCATGAAAAGAGCCGGCATCATTCACTTGTTTTCCAAATGCAAAACCATGAGATAGAACGACGCTATTGAGTGGTTTGAAAATCCGGCACTCAAGATCAAGACAAGAAAGAAAACGCAAAGCAAACATTGCAAAATTTTGATGTTTGGTGCTGAAAGGCGACATCAACAATTTTGACTTTCTTCAGTAAACAATGAAAGTGAGTACTTAGGCGAATTAACTAATAATATTTATGGTTGCAGTGGTACACTTGTGTTGAAGCTTGCTTCCTGATGCATGATGTTGATGATAGATGATAGGATAGATGTGATTGTTTTTGTAATTATTTTTTTAAGTTAGTAGAACAGTCCCACCAACAAAACAATTAAATTTAATGTAACATAAAAATGTACCCACACAATTGTAATTATGATTGTCTACAAGCATATAAATCACAGTTTACCTGTTGAAATTGTAACAATACTAATATCAAAGCAATACTGAAAAATAAAAACAATCTATTTTCTGAAACTATTGTTGACATAATACCTATACCATGAATATTTTGAACTTAAAACTTTGTAATCCAGCTTTTGTGTTGTCTGGAATAGGTACCTAGGTACATTGTATTCATACAATCAACAGTATTCTTTCTATCTTTGACAGTATTTATGGAACAGCAGTATTTAGTTCCAAAACTCTTTTTTTTCAAACCCATGGAACTTCTTCAGTCTTGTTTCTTGCATTATCATTTGCCCATATTCTTCCCAGGGCACTTGATGAAGTCAGGGACACTGCAATTATGTATAAAACCAAAATAAATTTGTTGAGACTGGCACTGTGTTTTTTAGGATTGTATCTCTTGTTATGCTATAAATTTTCTTTATAACACTTTTTATACCTAACTTTTGAAATTCCTATTAGAATGTAATTTTAAGATTATTATTAATGGTTTCGGTTACTGTTGTTGCCGATATGATTTGTTTTCAAAAAACCTATCTGTGAATGAGTTTAAGTATCTCAATTGGCAATTCGCAACACCTGATTGATGTAAAAAAATTGTCCAATAAAAATACAGCATAAAGTCCCTAATTTATTACTAGTGTAATAAATGGTTTCATCCAATGCAACTGTATAGCAATATTTTATAAATATTGGATGTAACGAGAGACTCAAATCTCTATAACTTGTTCACAGGTATGCTATCATGGCATCAAAGCCAGGAACTGATTTTCCACCATCACCTACAAATAATGATTCAGGTTTGTTTTCTGAGACATTTATTTTAACTGTTTTATTTTCGAAGATTTCATTTATGACCAATATGATGAAACTAGCTATTTATATCTACCTGTAGATAGTTAGTATTATTCCACATTTATAATAATTATGAAGTGCAGCGATATTTGTTTTGAAAACTCATAAATAATAAAAATATCTTAAATTACAGTATTTTATTTTCATTGCCTGGTCTGCTTCATAATTTTTGTATGCACTATAGGTATGCTTGTTGGTTGAACTCTTTTTGCGCTGTAGACTTAAGCCAAGAGTGCAATTTTATCTTAGCTTTCAGTATTTAATTTAGTGCTCTAAAAGTAGACTTACTTAGATTTATCATAGAGCTCAGTGCTACCCTGCTGTGATGAAAAAACCAAAAACTCATAATAAATGATCACTAATGAGGCACATTTACATTGGTCGTTTGTTACCGCATGCGGAGTGCGGTATATTTTGGTAACGCATGCCATTAGGTCCGCATGCGGGGAATTGTTTACGTTCGTCATTACCGCCCTCATGCGAGGAGCAGTTTGCTTTGAGACAGTTCTTGACGTTCCGTCAACTGTCTGCGAACCATTAAACGCCTTCGCATTGATTCGACTGAACAGTTACATTGGTCGTTCGCATGCGGGATGCAGGGATTCTCCGCATTCGGGCTATCAATTGATGTATTGACCAATGTAAATACGCGTTTAGCCATTGTTTTAAATGTTTAAAATCGTTAAAAATCACACTAATATTATAAATGTAGAAGTTTATTTGTTTGAATATTTGGATATTTGTCCGTTAATCACGCTAACACTACTGAACGGATTTTGATGAAATTTGGTATTCAGGCAAGGTATGGTATGAGCTGACTTAGATGATAGGATACTTTTATCCCGATTAAATGCTCCCTGTGGAAACACGTTTGCGAAGACGAAGTCGCGGGGCGGCCCGCTAGTCATATAATATTTTTCTTGACCCCTAATAAAATGACATTAAATTGTCAGTTAAATTTCATATTTATATTTAAAGCGTTTAATAAAAATGCAAAAAATGTTTCTTTCAGATGGCGAGGCACCTGGATCTGTAGGCTCCAATTTCCAAGACGACGAAGACCCAGAGTCGGAGTCTGAGGAAAAGCCGAAGGCAAACCCGCCAAATAATAATGTCGCCGACATATTGAAGAGACTTCAGTCTACAGGGGCTTTGATAAAGAAGCCGAAGCAAGAGTACAGGTGCAAGACTTGTGACGAAGACTTCCCCGATTGGGAGGAGTTGGAGAACCACCTCATACAGCACGTGTCTCTGCCCTCGGTGGTGCTCGACAAGCTGCCTTCAGACGACGAAGACTTCTCTCCGTCAGGAGATGAGAACTGGTCCGATGAGGAAGAAACACCCTCTCCGCCGAAGCCCGGCCCGAAAACGACGCCACAAAAAATCGACATCTCACAAATTCTCAAGAAAACTGGACTGTCACTTAAAAAACCGGAAACCGAATCACAAAACGCTAGCTCTGCATTGAACAAACTCAGCGGATTGGGTTTTACGATAAAGAAGAATAACACTCCTATCAAACAAGAACCTGAAACTGAAAAAGGTGGTAACGATGTGCTGCAAAAGTTAGGAAAGTTAGGTGGGATAAAACTCAAACTTAAATCCGATGGTGGCAATACAAATTCTTTTAAAGTCGTAAACGGCTTGAAAGATTTTAAAGCTTCTGATGAAGATGACAGTGGAAACGAAGATAGTCAAGACCCAGCTGATGAAGATGATCCAGATAAGTCTGGAGACGCCGGACAAGATTCGGCTGATGAAGAAAACACGAATAAGAGTAAAAATACAGACAGCGAGGACTCTGACAAATCGCCAATCAACAGGAGGCTTTCTGATGCGCTCGAGAATTTAAAATCCAAGAATGCATCTCTAATTAAACAAGAACCTAACAAAAACGTGGCGAAGCAAAAGGTACCGACACCAGTCAAAGATGTTGCAAAATCCAAGCCGGTAGGTAGGCCAGCGATTAAGCAGACGCCCAAGAGAGGAGCTAACTTACCTTTAGCTGGTAAAGAAGTGTCCCAAGAACCTAAAGTAGTGCCCCCAAAACCTGCGGAACCTTTAGCTACTGATCGACGGCAGTCAAAAGACTCTTCAGCGAATATGGACAATGTAGTAGTTAAAAAAGAAGTGGATTCAGGGGACCCACAAGCAGCGTCGAATACACCCTTATTCTCAGGGCAAGTGAAAACGGAAAGGGCTTCACCTCCACTGGAAACTATTTCGACACCAGTCATCGCCAGAGTGAAGACCGAACCTGATGTGAATACTCCTCAAACTAACACATCTAATGCGAATTCTACCATTCCGGTCACAAACACTACCACATCTCTTCCCACACCTCTTCCTCCTGTCACTAAACAAGAAGAAATGACGATTATTGAAATAAACGGTGATTCGAATGATGAAGACGATGACTGCTGTGTCGTCTCAGCAACACCAGCACCAGACATCAAACCGGTGATAGTTCCCAAAATCGAAGAAGTATCGTACCCCTCTCCATCGTATCCTACATCTCTCCCTTCATCACAAACCGGCTATGGTACACCTAGTATACTCACTTCGCGACTCTCCACGACGCCGTCCACAGAAAAACAACACAGTTTCAACTGGAATGCACCAGACACGAAACCGCCTATCGATACGCTGGAAAAAAGCGCTGACGATATCTTTCAAAGTCTACTCTCATCTACTCCGAAAAAAGAAAACATGTCGCTGTCAGATGCGAGTGAATACATATCTTTAGACACGCTCGGACCTCATCAGACGTGCGAAGTATGCAACACAAGGTTTACTGATATATCTTTGTTAGAAGAACATCGGCGTATGACGGGCCATTCAAAGAGTTTAGTAGCAGCGCCATCATCGTCTACGTTACTACCTTATTCTCAGTCATCAAGCCTTCTCTCTAGTTTATTACCTGTAAAACAATTAGCAGAACACGTTGGAAAACTGTCTACAATTGGAAGTGGAAGCGGATTTACTCACCAGCAAAATGTTATGATCAATATCCAAGCGTATCCAGGTGGTGGAGGTATGGTGCCTCCTCAACCTTACAACGCCTATGCTCCCGGTCAGAATATACACGGTGGCTACCCACCGTCGTCAAACAATATGTACGGTGGGCAAGGCCAAGCTATGCCAGGACAATATCCCGGACAGCACTATATGGGGCAGTCATATGGGCAGTTTCAGCCTCCAATGTCTAAGCCGAGTCCGTATCCTAGTCCTCAGAACACCTATTCAACGGCGTCGTCACCTTACTCCACCTCGTCTCCACTTCAAAGTATGCAACAGGCTTACGGACCAAACGCGCCAATGATGAACACCCAATCACCAATGGGACAAATGGGACCGCCTGGATCCTCACCTAGTCAATACGCTCCGCCTTCAAGTCCAGGGGGAACTATGAAGCCTCCCAACAACAGTGGAGTTAGGATACAAAACGTCCAGACATTCCCTGCCGGGCAAATGGTTATGCCAGGACAGACAGTTTCTCACGAAACGGGTGGTCAAGCTCCGGGTCAGATGGTCGGTGGCCAAATGCCTTCTCCGAGTCAAATACGTATGGCGTCTGGTGCTAACATGCCCGGGACCAGGCCACGAATGCCTGGCGTGAGAGGCGCGCGACCTTCAATAAGGGCGGGTATTCAAGTCCACGGCCAAGTGAGGGGGCAGAAACCTGGGGTCCGTATGCCAATGAAAAGGCCTGGGGCAATGCCTGGAGGGCCAGGCCAGAAGAGACGACCTGACATGCTCCTCCCAGGTAAACACGACAATGAAGATTGCCAAGTCATGGCCATGCAGAAGCAGCGTGAAGGCCTGCCCATGATACAAAGCGTGCAAGGCGCTAAAGACAAACTGAATCTCGGCAGCCAAATCTCAATAACTAAAAAGGTTGTTAATAAGGAAGCTAACGCAATGGCTAATGTGTTAGCGTCACGAGGCATAAGTATAAAACAGAAGCAAAAAAGTCGGTCTCCTACACCAGAAAGGCCTATTCCACACATCCCGAATTTAGGCGCAGGCGTCAGTATTAAACACACGTCGAAGTCTAGTAATTTTTCAATACCCGAAGCGAAAGTGGGCGGGGGTATGATGGCCTGTAAAATCTGTAAGAAGATGTTCATGAACCAGAACTCTTTGCAAGTGCACATGTCAGCGGCGCATCCACAGAGCAAAGTTCCCATGTTCAAGTGTGATGAATGTCCCGCGTCATACCCAAAGATTTTACAATTACAGCATCATAAGAGAGTTTTCCATAATGTAAGCGGCCCCAATCGTGAGTTAGGTTTGCCCGTTGTGGATCTTTCACAGGAAGACAATTTGCAACGATTAAGTAGTTTAGGTATCTACAGTTTTATTCCATTGGCTAACAGAGAACAGGCAAATGGCTGCTTTGGCATTCCCGTGATTTCAGTTAACAATATGCAAAATGGGATGACAAGTGCCCTGCAAGCATTAGGTGCAGACGGCCTTTTAAGTTTAGGACCCTTAAAACCTTTACCTAATTCTTAAATACTAAAGTACGACCTAATGTTAGTAATTTTATAAACTATACGAGCAATGATATTGTCATGCGAACTATTAGTAATATATTTTTCTATTAAATTAATAAGAGTGCAAGTCGATACTTTTTTCAATACGTATATTTACGAAATGCAATGAAAAATAAGTAAAAAGAAAAGTTTCGTTGTCATGAAACGAAGTAAAATATCATTTATGAATATCATGCTGAATTATTAATTAAAGTATCATTTAAGACGCATTTACATTAATCGGTAAATCGGTCGATAGCCCAAGCGAGCGCTCACAAGTCACAACCAATGTATTCCCCGCATGCGGACCTCAGAGCGACCCGCATGCGGTCACTCGCGACTTATGGAAATGCGCCTTTACAGTATCTCAATTTATTATGATTGTGTCAGAGAGTCAAGTCAGATATGTATGTTTAATTTGTTTTTTCCTTCAATGTTGCCAGTGTAACTGTTATCATTAAATATTAAATACTTTAGGATGAGCGATAGAATGCTTGCGACCGTCGCCGCTAGCTTGTTATGTGGACAAGTGCTAAGACCCAGACAGAGCCGGAGACGAGACGAGCGGAAAGATGTTATTAACGACCACTAGACTTTCGTTTTTAGGAGCTGCAAAAACGAAATTTTCGCGATGTGCTAAAAACGACATTCTATTGGTTGTCTACTGAACATCCCTCTGCTTGTCTCGTGTCTGCTGTAGTGGAGTCCGGGTCGAATGCAATGTTACTTTTTTGGGCTCTTTGTCGCCGATAGTCGCGTTCTGTCGCTCACCTGTTGACTCGCTTGAAACAATCATCTTGTTTTGTCACAATTTGGAGTACCTACTTATGTAATTGTGTGTGAATTATTTTTGAATGTCAGAATTTTTTTTTACATTACCCATGTATGGTGTGTAGACTTTGTCGTCCAAAAGCAAATTTTAGCTTCAAAGAGGACTGTCCCTTACAATTATTGTAAACATAAATTGTTATCATGGAATCTGTTTGTATCTACTGTAGTGATTTAAAGCCACAGCCAGTGTTACCACAAAAAGTTGTACACTGTTGATATCTTGTTTAAATGCAAGATGCAGTTGTTTTAATGTTATTGACATTACCGTTATATTATTGTATTTCAAATCAATGGGATATTTTTTGAACAACCTTTCACAACAGTGTCCTATTTGTTTGTGGTGTTAATTGAGTGGGATGGTGTCCCATAATCAGTATCATAAATCCCATAACTAAACTTACACAACAGCGTCCACTGATCTGCATTTTTTCGAAATGTCTTCATAAGATAATATAATCCATAAGAACCATTTAAAAATTAAGTGTCAATTGACTGTTTTTTATTTAGCAACTAAGCTCAAACACTGACTAATTTATTTGTGTTATGCAGGTTAAAGTATCGTACTTACTTTGTGTATGTAGCCTTCCTTAAGGTTAGGATATGAGATAGTATTGGTGATAGTTTTTTATATTATTCCAATTTTGGTTGTATTGGATGGAACATCTTTTTGGGGGGACTGTTGTAAATACTTATAAAGTAAGCACATATTATGTATTAGGCTTTGTATAAATGCATTAAGTAAGGTGCAAAAGTTTCATTTATTTCTTGTAAGCAGAGATATCCTAAGTTCATTTAATATCCAAGTTTAGAGTACCTAAGCTAAGAGAGTAATATTGCAAGATTTTGTATTTTGAGTTCATTTTTATTATTTATAAGAAATGTGAAACTATCTAGAATATTACTAGGAAAAGTTCGAGATTGGAGAATAAAATATATTCAAATTATGTCTTGTTTCATTTTGTTTTACTCCATTATTCTACGTTTACTCTGGGGAATAGGTAGGACGTAGGATAGAATCTTCTTTCCTTATACTAGAGGTTATATCATTGGCAATAATAATTCCGAGACTGGCTTTGACTCCGAATTCACTACTTAGTGAACTACTTTCACTACTTCACGCATTCAAATATTCCCCCCCCCCCCATATACACACACTTACACTCTCACCCCACATCTCTTGTGCTCGTTAGCAACACATGCCACACACGTTTTTAAATAAATTTATTTATTATTATTTAGTCACTTTTCACTATCACTATCATTTTGAGGTCAAATTAATGAAGAAAAACATTGATTTCTGATAGCGGGTACCGAAATTTCGCTATTTTTTCGAGTGGACGCACTGTGGGACACTCATAGGTCATAAATCGTAAATAGTTACCCTCAAATTTCAGATATTTGTTCTTGTCACTACACTCATCTGTTGTTGTACCTTCCATATCTATAAATAAGTCAGTAATTAATGTGCACTTTTACTATCTTTTGTGCATTCAAAGTGAGCGCATCGAAAAACGTAAACAGAAAACAAGTGACGACAATGAATATTCAAGAAGAAGGTATGTACTCGTTATTTTGGTATATTTTTTGACGTGACAACGTCTTATAAATTGGTTTGCCGGGTGACACCTCAAGAAACTGCGTTACGCTGCTCCGCTCACGTTTCGCGCGAGAGAGAGACAGAGCCAGAGAGAGAGAGAGAGATAGGCATACTGTTCTATTTGGAAGGTAGGTTCTCAGAATCCGCGTAGCAATGAAACGACCGTTTGGCTTTAGACCTCGTTTATTACTGCGCGGCGGAAGCGCACACGCGCGGACCGCCGCGCGACACACGCACACATAGGTAGCTACAGGCTACATACACACCATTTCCTCCCACATTATTTTGAAACTCTGTAACAATCATAAATTAACATTAAAAATACTTTTTATAATCTATTTTCTTTCTAGGTCTTAGAATAGGACCCATTGGTCTCTCGACCGTCCCATCAGGAAGGCTATCCGAGTCATTGGGTACATCGCTTGTTTCAGTCGACGGGTCGGTCGTTTGACCAGTGGCTGTATCCTGAACAATAACATTTTCACCGAGATCATCATTTGCCTCAATCCAAACGTCATCGTGCCTCACGTGCCTCAGTCACAACCTCCTCCGCGTCATTATTTTCTTGAAATGGCGTAACCGATTGATTCACTGGGGGAGGTGTCATCGGTTGTTCTTGCTGCGGTAACGACGAGAACGTTTGAAATCTCGTGCCTATAGTACTAAGGTCCTGATTACTACATTCAACATTGATTTTATTCGCCTTAGTTTTTATTATTTGGTCTATATGTCTTTTACAGGTAGTATTATATTCTTCAAAATAAACATCAAATAATCTTTGACCAATTTTCTTTTTAATTACTGCAGGTGACCATATACATTTTCTAGCGATAAACCATTTTGCCAAGACTTTTTCACCTAATTCAAAACATCTGCTTTTATGCAATTGTACTTTATCGCTAGAATTGTTTTTACATTGCATTGCAGGCAATATTATATCTAACCGGCCGCGTAAGTCTCGGCCCATCATTAACTTAGGGAGCGTTCAAGTATTACGTAACGCAATTTTTGATGATTTTGGACCCCCCCTCCCTCCCTTGTAACGCACCGTAACGTTTTTTTATACTCCCCCTCCCCCTCTCTAAACGTTACGTAACACTCAAGTGACCATTTTTACCCTAAAGTTGCAAAAAGTTATGTTATAGTTTTTATCCTTGATAAACTTTCTAAACGAAAAGGTTTGGCAACTTGCGAGAACAAAGTAAAATTGACGACCAAAATATACCATCCAGGGATTACCCGTAAAACGTGGTTGGTTGCCAACTTGGGAGTTTTAATTCCCTAATTTTTTATTTAAGAAAAACAATGTTACGTAACGTGTTGTAAGAAAGACCCCCTCCCGCCCTTGTAACGCATCGTAACGTTTCACGAGACCCCCCCTCCCCCCAAATTGCGTTACGTAATACTTGAACGCTCCCTTAGCCGGTGTGACCCCCGTCGAACAATGTGCTGTGTTACGGTAATCAAACAGAAAACCAGTTAGTTTTTCTTGAATCTTACAATTAGGCAAATTGTTTTCTAACAAAATACATTTAATCATTTTTTTGCAAGTTTTAACTGAGTTTTCTGCTTGGCCGTTGCTAGCCGGGTGGTAAACCGGAGAATTCATGTAAGTAATTCCATTACTTTTGCAAAATCTTTCAAATTCCACAGAGTTAATTTTTACATCGTTATCTGACACTATTATATTTGGAATACCGTACCTCGAAAATATACATTTCAGTTTAGCGATAAGCGCACCTGTGGAAGTACCGCAATTCATGTGAATGCATTCCAACCATTTAGTATAGGAATCTATAACGATTAAATATACGCATTGCCTTACAGACATGTAATCGATATGTATTCGATACCATGGTGCCGGCGCGGGGGGCCAGGGCGCGGGCGGCGCGCGCGGCGGGGCGGCGCGCAGCCCCGCGCACACGCCGCACGCGCCCACCCACGCCTCGATGTCGCCGTCAATGCCTGGCCACCACATCCTACTTCGCGCACTGGACTTAGTTTTAACCACTCCGAAATGAGAAGAATGCAATTCTTTTAGCATTTGATTTCGAAAATTCGGGGGAATCACAATTCTATGTCCCCGGAACAGACATCCGTCATTTACCTCTAAATCATTCTTGCAATGAAAATATGGCAAAACGTTACTACATTTAATTTTTCGCGGCCAACCTCGGTTCATGTACCTTATCACAGTTTGTAATGTTTTATTACGCTCGGTTTCCTGCCTAATCGCATCGTACGACACCGGTAGTGTGTCCGCGTCTAGGAACAGAAAATATCTCGCGTCCTCTTCGCTCTTATCTTGTTTACTGTCAATGGGCAGCGGCGCTCGCGAAAAAAAATCTGCTACTAAATTATTCTTACCACCTATGTACTGTACTGTATAATTATATGCTGATAGAATTATTGCATATCGTTGTAAACGTAGGGCGGCCGTGACTGATATGCCGTTTTTCTTTCCAAATATCGACAATAGGGGGCGATGGTCAGTTTTTTAAAACAAAAGGGTCCTGTCGACCATACAAATATTGATGAAAATGCCTGACGCCAAAAATGATGGCCGTCGCCTCCTTTTGTATTTGGCTGTAGTTTTTCTCACTGGCCGTTAAAGCCCTGGACGCGAACGCAATCGGTCGCTCCGTGCCGTCCGCTTCGACGTGCGCGAGCACCGCGCCCAGCCCGCCGGGCCCCGCGTCCACGCTCAGTGCTAGCGGAGCGCTCGGCTCAAAGTGCGCCAGGACGCGCTCCGACGCCAGCTCCCGCTTCACAGCATCCAGCGCCCCTTGTTCTTTCTCTGTCCAGCACCACGGCGCGCCTTCCCTCAGCAGCGCGTGTAGGGGCTGCATCAATGCCGATGCGTTGGGGATAAAATTACGGTAATAATTGACGACACCCAAAAAACGCTTCAACTCCGTCACGCTTGTTGGGTTGGATGCGTTTATGATGGCCGAAACTTTACTTGAACTAGTTCTTAATCCATTTTTATCGATAACGTATCCTAAATACGTCACACTCGGCTGAAAAAAAGAGCATTTATCTTTTTGTAACCTAAGCCCAGCGTCTCGCAATCGCCTGAGGACTTCTGTTAGCCTTTCCCTATGAATTTCATCCGTGGGGTCTGTTACACATACATCGTCGAGCCAGCAACTGACGCCGTCTATGCCTAGCAACAACGTCTCCATTGAGCGTTGAAAAATTGCCGGAGCGTTAGCGAGTCCGTAAACAAGACGCGTATATTTATATAAGCCTTTAGGGGTATTTATTGTTGTTAATAATTGAGATGATTCTTTTAACTTAAATTGATTATATGCATTGCTTAGGTCCAATTTAGAATAACATTTGCCCCCACCAATTTTTGCAAAAACTTCCTCTATACGGGGTAGGGGATACTTATCAATTTTTATCATTTTATTTAATGTGCACGAAAAATCTCCAGCAATTTTCAGTTTACCATTTTCTTTCAGAACGGGCACAATAGGAGTAGCGTATTCAGAAAAATTAACAGGCACTAAGATTCCTAATGCTACTAGTCTATCTAATTCTGCGTTTACTTTTTCTTTGAGTGCGAAGGGAATTGACCGCGGCTTGAAAAATTTTGGTGTGGCATCGTCTTTTAAATGCAACTCGACCTCGAACTTGTTGAAACAACCTAACTCGTCTTTCCAAAGTTCTGGGAATGCATTCAATAATTGCTGTACTTCATCTTGACGATTTATGACATAGTTATTTTTAACAGTAAAATAGATATTAAATTTCGACATAAAATCGCGCCCTAACAAGGCAGGACCTCCGTTTTTAATGACATAAAACTTTATATCTTTCGTTTGATTACCGTAGGTCACTTTGCAAACAAAATAGCCCATAGGTACGATTTTATGTCCATTATATAAACACATTTTTATATCACATGACTGTAACCTAAAATTTGAAAATGTTTCTAGATATAGGTTATCAGAAATAACACTTGAACCAGAACCTGTATCCAGCTCCATTGATAGGTTAGCATCATTAGCAAAAATTGACAACTTTATTGGTTCATATTTTACGTACCTCATATTAAACAATTGGCATTCCTTACAGTCAGACTCATGAACCTCGTCTTGGTCCTGCTCCGCATCAATATTATTCAAACGCACCGCACGTATTTTACATACTTTCTTCAAATGTCCTTTTTCCCCGCACACTGAGCACTTGTAATTTTTATAACGACATTTCGATGCATCGTGATTTTTAAGTCCACACACCGCGCACTTATTCTGGTCGCCGTTATCAACGTGAGCCGGGCCGCGCCGTCCCTGCGGCCCTCGGCGCTCGCTCACGCGGTACACGGGCTCCTCCTTGACCTTCAGCTCCGCTGCTCCGACTCCCGAAACGCTGCAGCGCGCGCGCCTTGCGCACTCGGCCTGCTGAGCTATCTCCACGGCCCTCGCAAGCGTCAATGTAGCAGAGTCTTGTTCGAACAGCCGGTCACGAACCACTCCTGCACCCAGGCCCAATATGAAGCGATCTCGCAATAAGATATCCAATGCCGATCCAAACTCGCAGTACACGGCGAGTCCACGTAAACGCGCCGCCCAGTCCTCGATACTCTCATTATCGAATTTGGATGCTTCATAAAACACTGCCCTATCGGCAAATGTCGACCTCTTAGGTGTGAAATGGGCACAAAGCGCCTTAATTAAGTCTTCATATGGCAGACTTTCCAGCTCCTTCGGATGTACTAGATCCCGTGCCAAACGGTACGACTCGTCCGATAGGTGTGTCAGCAGTAACGCACTTTTGTTGTCGGTTGAAATGTTGTTCAATTTAATAAACTGCGTCAGCCGGCTGTGAAAAATGGACCACTCTTGGTTTTTGTGGTCAAAAATTTGTATATTTCCCATGAAATTCATATTCACTATTTCACATACACACACTGTGGGTAAGAAACCGTCGCCAATGTTCTATTTGGAAGGTAGGTTCTCAGAATCCGCGTAGCAATGAAACGACCGTTTGGCTTTAGACCTCGTTTATTACTGCGCGGCGGAAGCGCACACGCGCGGACCGCCGCGCGACACACGCACACATAGGTAGCTACAGGCTACATACACACCACATACACACCGGTTCATGTTATACGAATGAATATTCACATTAAAATTATTTTACCCAGATATTTTACCACTCAGAGTCGTTGTCACGTAAAACTTTCGCGCGTATACCGACTTTACAGGCAACCAATTTATTTATTTATTTAAATATTGTATATTTTTTGTAAGCACTTGCTACAAAGCGGTATTTTAGCTTGTGTTGTTTTTACATTTGCAAAGTTTGGCTAAACTTTTAAATATGTTCCTACTCGAAGCCACGTTTGAGGTATACCTAAATAAAATTGTTAGACTTTCTACTTTTTTGACTAATAAAATGGTCTGCCTTTGTCTGCCCCTGCGTCTTCGAGGAGGTTGCTACGGTTGTCAGAAATTTTCGTAGCATTTGCTACGAATTTTTTTTTGTTTCTGATCGAATCTTTTTTTAATTTATTTCAGGTACCCAAAGAGTACATTGAATAAACGGAAGCAGGTAAGGTAGTGGCACCAGTCATGCACACTATAGTGAAGACTTTTTCATAAATACTCTCGCATCTTAGAGGTTATCAATATTTTAAGTTCCATTTTAGTCCAATTTGTAAATTAATTCATAGCACTAATGTCTCATTGTATAAAAACATAATATCTTCATTTTAAACAAATAAAAAAAATAAGAAAACGTAACCTAGTCAGGTGATCTAGTGATTGACAGCCAAAACTTCAGTAATGAACATCCAAAAATGAACACATCTCCAATAATGAACACCCAAAGGTGAACAGTCAAACCTGAATATAACGTGCTTTAGTAATTCGTTCGTTATGACGTAAAAGTAGCTACGTGCTAAATTGTAGATAAACAAGAAGAAACACAGGTAAATGTTTTTTATATAATTATTTATTAAAAACTGTCTCACAGGGCTTTTCCCTATGAATTTATTTCTTAATGTACACCGGGGCACACCATATTTTTTGGCCGCTGTCGCCACTGGTTCTCCTCGTCGAACCGCCTCTAAAGCACGGCCCATTTGTTCTGGAGTGTAATCTTTTATCGGAGCCATTACTGTAAAGAGCGAGAAAACACTGAATGTAACCCAAAATGAACACCCCCAATAATGAACACCCATGTGCATAACTGGAACAGAGTGTCTTACGGTAATTTTACAAAGACCAATCTATTTTAAAATGTAAAAAGTATTCAATTTACATAAGAATAGCCGATTGTGGCCAAAAACCATTTATGAACACCAATGTTCATTATTGGATTTATGTCAGATTCAAGATCCAGTTATGAACACTACCATTTTGAGGATAAGTTTCAATGAAAATAGTTCCAAATTAACGAGTAAATAGAAGACAAATGTATTTAAAAAGCAGTTGAAACAAGGACTGTTCTGAAAAACACACATTTTTTTAATAACAAACGTAACATTATGCTTACCTCACTAACGTTTTTCCTAAGAAAATGAGCGACGAAAGGTAATACGTTCTTGCGACGTCCACCATTTCGAAAAAACAGAGTAGACAAACGTCAAACTGCACTCATTTGACAGATGAAAGTCTATAGTCTATGAATTAGTGTTGCCAATTAAAAATGCATCAAGTTAGTACTTATTTGGTTGATTTTTGTTTGCTAGTGTTCATTTCTGCTCCCATGTTCAAGACTGGTGCCATTACCTTACCTACTTTATTTGTATGTTCGTTTTCGAGGATGCATATTCTTGATATTTGGCTATCGGCCAATTCGAGTAATGACAACGAAAATTGTCGTCATGTTATAAAATCTTTGTTGTCTGTCATCTCTGAATAGGGTTACCATCCGTCCGGATTTGTCCGGACATGTCCGGACTTTTAACCTCTTGTCCGGACTTTGTCCGGCCCTTTAATATGTCCGGATTTAAAAAAAAATGCAATATGAGTAATAAAACAACATATTTAGTAAGCATATATCAAGTCTTTAATCAACAACAAATATTTACAACATATAACTTAATAATAAATCTTCTATTGCGAAATTTGCAAACAAGTAACAATCAACTAGTTCAAAGATAAAATATTTCAATCTGAAGTAGGTAATGTTTCCATTTTGTGACATAAATGCCCGGACTTTTATCGAAATGTCCGGCTTTTTGTCAGGACTTTTCAAATTCCTAAATGGTAACCCTATCTCTGAACGACGCTGAAAATATTAATCAATGTAATTTAGTGAATAGCATATGTAAATCCATTGTTAGGCTTTGGAAAAAATGTAATAGGACCAAAACTAGGCTTTTAAATACTTATTCCGACTGGCTTAATGTCATAGAAAGAGTTGAATTGTCTAGAAACCGAGAGCAATGTATTCCGACCGAAAACCAATCTTCTGAGCATTCGCGTGGCCGTCCTCGAAAATCCGTTTTCAGAATGTAGTAAAAGAAGTCAACGTAGAAGAGTGGCTGAGTTGTCTAAATCCGATGATTCTACAGTGAATGCATTGCTTGACGTTTCCAACTCTTCTGATGCATCTAAAGTAAGCACTGCTGATGTAATGTCACTTGTATCGGAGGCTAAGCTGATAAAACATCAGTATTCATTAATTAAAGACTTTGTAAATTCTAACATTTAATGTAATGTTTCACCATGTCACAAATAAATACATCCAAATGTAAAGACGAAGTCATACTCGCAAAATGTCACGCGAAATTACCAATCAAGACTTATTACAGCGATTGTTATTACATTCTGATCCTTTTATTACCAGTCCTCGGAAGCTTCCCCCAAGGAAAAAAATTATGTCTTTATCTATGTTCTTCTTTATCTTTTTGTGTAATTATGTATTTTGTGATAATTGATTTGAGTTTAAATTAAAGTTTATCTAGGTATAAGTATGTTATTTAATTTTTTAAATAAATATTTTGTTTGTCAATATATTTTTTTCACTAAATACTTGTTATATTTTAAATCATTTAAGTCCTATTATATTTTCAAAAATGCAAAAATAACAAATTTAGCACGATAAATATATTGTAATAAGACTTTATCTATTTATGACCGCCCTTGTAGGGAGCGTGTCCCGCTGTAGGACGCACCGTTTGAGGTATTTTACATTTTAAGTGTGCCTTAGTTTTTCTCAAGTATGCTTTGGCTTGTCATGATGAAAAATTATCATGTCACATTTGACCCTATTTCAGGTCAAATTATGAAACTTCAGTACCTATGAGTTCCTTGGGTTGTGACCCAATAGGCGTGTGCATAATTAAAAATTGTTTAAAATTTCAAGCTTAAAAATATTCCAAACTAGTTTGGGACAAGCCGTTTCGGAAATATCTCTCATTTTAGGTGCGCTTCGATATTACCGCCTGTACGCTCTCTCGTCACCACTGAGCAAGTAATCACTACGTTTTACTCGTCACCACTTTTCCGAACTTAAAATGACCATGTCACTTTTGAACCTATTATGAGGTCAAAATATTTAGGAACTTTTTTAGATGCATAGCAGCTATAGGGAATAATCGCAAGGGTTAGTTTTCTTGTAAAATAACACATCATAATTTTGTTCACAATTATTTTATTACATCTTTACAAATAAAGCATTAAAAACAAAATCTGTATTTGTGGTAGGTATACTGACACATTTGTGCTTAATAAAGATATTTACAGTCTTGATAATTAACACTGGTTCAAATCAAGTATTAAGTAATCCAGTTTCTTGTGACATTTTGACAAAAATAATGTTACTTTTGGTAAAATCTGGGGCTGCATGCAACTACATTCCTTGATAAATCTTTAAATGCCATTGGAATGTGCCAGACTTGCTGTGAATAATTTAGAATTAAGTAATATGAATTGGGTAGGAGTTTTGTTAGACAGTATTAAATCTACTCTCTACAATATCTAATAACTTTTATTTTGTAGAATCTTGAAATTGATAATCTTGACTAGAGAACACTATTTTCAGTGATTACATATGACTTTAAGTTTTTAATTTAAATGTTAATCTACACATTAAAGGTATTTCAAATCCAATTATGATCATAAGAGGACATTGGTACGCATGTTAAATTGTTATAAATTATCTTTTATCACACTTAGAATGTGTGTAAAATAGGAAAGACACCAAAAATTGCTCAATGGCCATTTCAAGATACATGTTTTCAAATAGAATGCTTAGAAACTGGTCTAACAAAACCTTACAAGATTAATGGTGGATTGAGTGATTATTCAAGTCGGATTAGTTCCACATCAAAGATGAGGGTGGAGTTGGGTGGGATGACTCCCGGGTGACCTTGCTGGCCATATGCATAGTCGGGAGAGCAGGTCAGCTTGGCTCGCTCACCAACTGACATCTGGAAACATGAAATGTATTTATTCAGGAGTGATGTTTACAGCAGGGGAGGTGAAAGTTCAGTTACTAGCTATTCAAAAAAGATGTGTCACTTACATCATGATAACCTAAATAGGTAGATTAATTTTGAGATTTCCAATAACACTTTACCAGACCTGATAGAAGTTTTATTCTTATTATCTACAGTCTGCATAAGTGTTAATCAATTTAGCATTAAACAGTTATTAGACTAGAAAAGAGTAATAAAACAAATAAGGTATTTAGATCTAAATAAATCAAAGACACTTACCTTAGCAACACCCTCATCCCAGCCTCTGATGACCTCGCTCCTGCCAATCTTGAACTTGAAAGGCTTTCCGCGGTCGCGGGACGAGTCAAACTTCTGACCGTTGGTCAGCGTGCCTGTGTAGTGGACAACCACAGTCTGGCCAGACTTAGGGTAGGTGGATCCTGAAATTTAATAGCATTTTCATATTAATTTTAATGTTACTATGTAGAATTAAGTGGAAGTTTTAATTTTTGATTTAGATACACAAAATTGCTAAACTTAATGGCCAAGTAAAAATGTTCAAGGTAATTATACAAATTCTTTATTAATAGGCTACAGTTCAGGTTGACGATTAAGGATTTCTTTTAAGTAAAGAAATACTTGTGTTAGAAGATCCTCGCTCTCTATAACATTTACATGGGTAACATACCTTTAGAAAAATTATCACTCTTTAGAGTGATAATTTTAGAGGAGACTACATTATGAAAGTTTTAATTCAATATAGCTTCTAGATACGACGGGTAACTTTTACCCACTAGGTCAAGGAAGCATTTTATCACGGACAAGACAGAAAATTAATAAGATTTCAATGAAAATAACTTTACTTGATCTTGAAATATGCAAAATAAATTGATCGGTAGCGTAATAATTAGCCGACGATCGCCGCGGCTAGCTGAGTCACGCTATAGCGCAAATAGAAGTGATTAGCGTCAGTCACAGTTGGGGTTATAAAAATTACATTTTTATATACCCCACTGATTAAGATGTCACAGAACTATAGTTAAAAGAGAATCATTGACTAAAGCGAATAAGAATATATTTAGAATTTATTTTCACCGTGATTATTGGAAATTTCCACTAACACACTACAATGGTTTACTTGGCCAAGCAAAAAGTGCAAGTTAAGGGTTGGAACTTACCGTCTCCGGGACTGATTGTCTCCACAGTCACACCCATGTTTTGGAATCAATTATTGTTTACTTTAGGTTGGAGATTTTCTATGATAATTTTGGTTTTTCTAACCGAAAAAAGACCGCGTCCGTCCGGTCACGGCAATGATGGCGTTTGACTCAGGGTTGCCAACAGTGTTGCCTGCCACCTCAATTTTTGAATTGGGGCTTTTGAAGAAGCTAAAAAGGGCTAGATCGGGCTAAATGGCCACAAATGCTAGAAAAGATTTTTTTTAACGAGCCTTAAACTTGTACGAAGTTATAGTTTTAAGTTATAATTATAGTTAGTTAGAAGTTATAGTTCTAGTTTTTTAGTCCCAATTTGTTCCTTGTTTTGGCTTTAATAAGGTTCATCGAGCTAAAAACAAGCTGGAATGTGGCAAAGATAAATCATTTTTTGCCTGTTTAACAATTCTTTATACGGTTTGTTGCCGGCGGCTGTTTCAATATTCGAAATAATTAAATCTAACAAAAAATATCTTATTTAAGACACTTTTTCCGATAGTTTAGTATTAGCATGGTGCAAATTTCAGATTTTGATGCAACATTTTTAGATTATGAAAAAGGGCTAGATTGACTTTTTCGGGCTAAACCATTTAACGACGAGTTCACACATAGTAAAAAGTGCTAGATCTAGCCCGAAAAGGGCTAAGGTGGCAACACTGGTTGCCAATTTCTTATTTTTTGGAGGATCATACTTATATTTTCTTGGGATCATACTCCCGGTCTCGGCCCGGTCAATGTCAAGCTAATCACTACGGTATCTTCTAATATAAGTAATAGGGATTATTTTGCAACGAAAGTGAGAATCTTGATTTGAAGCCGTGTGTACAACACTACGAATTCTACGATAACGAAAAATCGTATTTTACCAAGAATTCTAAAAATAAATCGTACGTTTTAAAAAATTCAATAAAAATACAGCAAATTAATTTAATCTAGTATTTGAGAAGATCGTAAATTTTGCGTATGATTAGGAATATATAATAGGGTCTCCGGAATCTCATGAGAATCAGGGTAATTTGAATTTTTGTATGGTAGCACTGGGGAAAATGGAATATGTGACTGATACTTTTAGGCTAGATGACACCACCAATAGTTGATATACTCTTTATTTTCTATCAAAACGGTGTGCCTCCATAGATTTTGTATGGGAATACAAAAACGTGACGTCACGGTTGTGTATCAGGAATCGGAGTCAATTGACTGAATATTTATTGAATTTTGTGTGTTTAAATTGGTTTCTACAGCTTTTTGGAAATATACTGGTTGTATTAACTTCATAAGGGCTATGTTTTTTAAAGGCCATGATCTTGAAAATATTTAAGATAGGTGTTATCATGTCAATTTACCAATAGGGCAAGAATAGAATATTTCATGGAAAAGAGTTTATTTGATTGCCTAGGCTTATATGACTCTTGTCTTTAAAAGGTTTTGAACGATAACAACTGCGTTTTAAATCCAATATTTGCAAAAAATGACAACCTTAAGTAAATGTGTAAAACACATTTATTTAATTCCATTTATCATACGATTAGTTTTCTCACTTTACTTGAAATGTTTCTTGTATGCTATCCGGTCTCTTCATTAGTCTCCTTAAGGAGTTACAAAAACACCTTAGTTCTTCAATTTATGATATAAGCTTCGGCCAATCTAATAAAACTTTTGGTTTTTTATAAAATATTACGAAAATCTCATGCAGCACTTTTCTTTGTAGTTCTCGTATCAAAATTTTTTGGTACCACTAAATGGGGAGAATGTCATCAAGCACTATTCAGTTAGTCGAGACACAATAATTCGACTTTTCACGTTCACAGTTCAAACGATGGCTACAACACAATAATGCATAGTTTTCTGAATTTATGACAAAAATATTTAGCATAATAAATAAATGACTTTTCATGACATAGCATGACCTCGACTGACATCTTATATACCACTTCGAATTTTCATCAGATTCCGGTGCCCCTTTATATGATACGATCGTACATACATTTTATCAAAGTCAAAAGATCCTATAATTACGATTTAAATAATACGGCTGGCAGCACTGGTTTGACTTGCCCGCCATTTTAAATATAATGAGGGTGTGGCGACATCTGATACCGCACATTACTACAGCGACATGGAACCTTAACCGCGCAATAATTATGTTACAGCTCGGACTCAGCTATAAGGTGTTTAGTAAGAAAGTGCAAAGCTTGAACGCTGTGATTTGACGAAGTATGATAGACTATTATTAAATTTTGTTTATAATCCCTTTATCCATAATTTAATCCGGCACCTAGGTACTAAAGGGCGCTTTGAAAATGAAACTCATTGCGTATAAATATAAACATTTTAATAACAAATACCTTTTAACATCAACCATAAAGTGCCGGTCTCAAATCATTGAGAGGCCTTACGTAAGGGAGAGGGGGCACCTTTAACACTTTTTACACTTTCTGTCATAACTTCAGATTCTCTAGTTCGGAACCTTTTTACTGTGTCATAATGCTGAGTCGACTATTAGGTTATAAAATTGCAATGTATCATATATCGATGAATTTGCATATTATAGCAGTAAAATCCATTTTAGTAGAAGAAGTCAAATGTTCAAAGTTGCTCTACCCCTGGGGCACAAGCGAGAGTTGTGCTAGTTTGTGTTGCCACTTCCCAAAAAAATAACCATAAGATTAATTCTTAAATAATTTCGTAAACTAAAATGTTCACCGCTGCCCCTGTTCAAAGATGTCCCCTACTCCCCTACAATTCTTTGCCACATAAATATTACTATACATTCTTAAATACAATTAATAATAAATATTTCAAAAGCACGCTGAAAAAATGACATAAAATGAGGATCAACTTGAGTAACAAACTTTGATTTTAAAAAATACCGGAAGATATTTAGGTCAGTACGCAAGATTTTGTAAGCATTCAAAATCAAACACAGGCTCTAAATCCAGAAAGATAAATTTAATTCTGCTAACAGCGGTAGCAAGTAAGCAAGACGAAACATCACATTTGTCGCAATTGTTAAACTTTTGAATACTGTATGTTCAAGCGCCACGTGACATATTCTTCCGCATTTTGTTTTAATCAAAGGTATGAAGGTTTACAGTTTAACTTGTAAATGATCACGTGAATCCGAAATGGAAATTAAAACATTATATGAGCCTCTATATATAGAGATACCTACATACATGTGGCTTCGACATAAGTGACCTGCTCAGCGCCATTTCAGCGTGCTAATTAAATTAATAAAACAAACAAATTAATATACAACAACATTACATACATTGAACTGACTTCGTGGTAAGTAGCTTAAACACTCATCAGAATCAACAGTGGTATTGCAAAAAAACTTAAATAAATACATATTATAACACCCATATCAGTACAAACAGACATGTTCATGCACACAAATGTTTTTACAGTGTTGCGATCGAACCCGCGACCTCTTGGTTAATAGTCAAACTTCTTGACCATTACACCAAAGTGGTCGTCGTGATTGGGCTTCCTAATTCATTGAATCAACTCAAAAGGTAACTTCATAATTGTAATGAAGTCATCATAGTTGTAATAATATTATGTAGGTAATTAATTACATCTTACAGCTCGACTAGATTGAACAGTAAATACAATTTGTGCATGTTACCGTAGGTAATTTCTTTAAAGCTACTGTATATTATCACAACACCGATTTAGACCACTAAATCATATGAGAATAATCATGAGTAATATTAAAGGTTAATTCCATAAGTAAAAAAGGTTTTGATTGAAGCTTATTTTGATTAGTGTAGTATTTTCTTTTGCATTAAATATTTTTTAAGTGAAACAAATAACATAACAGTTTGTCGGTGTTTTTTTATCTCTCTTTTTGTATAATTTAACCAGACGGTAGGTATAGTTATAACTTGGTTTTGGTTTAAAAAAAGTTTCTTATAAATATTTAATATTATTTACATAGTAGTCCGCTCGTTATAAAAAATATTACGAATATACACAATTAATTTATTATAATGAATAAATAACTAGCTATTTATAGCGTCCTACTACGCCACAGAGTTGCTTGTTAAATTAAGTGTAGTCATGTTTGTATTGAGTAACAATACAAGTAAAGCAGTAAACATGTCGCAGTGTATAAGGGGGTGTCAGAGATCTATCGGATTTGACTGGGATTATACCGGGGGCGTCAGGGATCTACGTGATTTGACTGGGATTATACCGGGGGCGTCAGGGATCTACGTGATTTGACTGAGATTATACCGGGGGCGTCAGGCATCTACGTGATTTGACTGGGATAATATCGGAGGCGTCAGGGATCTACGGAATTTGATTGGGAATATACCGGGGGCGTCAGGGATCTACGGGATTTGACTGGGATTATACCGGGGGCGTCAGGGATCTACGGGATTTTACTGGGATTATACCGGGGGCGTCAGGGATCTACGTGATTTGACTGGGATTATACCGGGGGCGTTAGGGATCTACGGGATTTGACTGGGATTATACCGGGGGCGTCAGGGATCTACGTGATTTGACTGGGATTATACCGGGGGCGTCAGGGATCTACGGGATTTGACTGGGATTATACCGGGGGCGTCAGGGATCTACGGGATTTGACTGGGATTATACCGGGGAGCCAAGGATCTACGAGATTTGACTGGGATTATACCGTTACGTTAGTTACAAAAAGATTTGTCAATTTGAATTACAACTATGACGCGTAACAATTTACATGATAAGTAAACACCATTCCTAAAATAACACCAATATTATAGATTTACTTATAGACGAAAAAAACGACATCAATAAAATGCTAAGCTTAATTATGTAGATATAATATATATGAGGTTATTTCCTAAGTACCTCGATCCGTGAGGCCTCAGCCCGGAGGACTCCGATTTCAATCTTGATGAGCTTAATTAAAAGTCAACTTCGGGGTTCTTCGGGACAAGGGCCTCGGGGATCGGGGTACCCAGGGAATGACCCTAAATACGTATCTTAGACATGTTACATTGAAAGCAAATCTTGTTCACCTATACTGGTAAAGTTATACAGTCGAATTATTTTACTCTGGTAAATGGTTTGGATACAAAGTTTTACTTGAACATTGTTCGTTTTTGAAGTCTGGAGTTTATTTTTTATTTATTGAAAACTTTATAGCACAATCAAAGGGTGGACTTAATGCTCAAAGCATTTTCTGTCAGTCAACCTCAAGGTCATGCAGAAAGAAGGCAATGAGTTTTAGGCATTTTGTACATTTACTAGACCATTTTGACGCAATTACATTAACATTTTAAGCAACACACACAGTAATGGAGAACTATCCAAGTCTCGAATGCATGCGTGATAGATAAATTTAATTATAATAAATATTTAAATCTCTCTTTTAAAATAACAGAATGCTTGAGTTTAAAATGTATCTTTATTTTGTAAGAATTTAACAGATTACTAAAATGTGCTTGCCTATTATAGATCGCATAACACTTAGCACAGCAAATTTATCTAAATTTAGTATTAGGAACTTTAAACTTTTTCTTAAGGGATGTGAAAGAAGAGTCATTCAAAAGGGTGTATTAATAAGATTTAAGTATTTTATGTTCATGTAGGTAGGTAAGTACAGAAAAACACAATGTTCTAATATTTATTTGGTGTTACAAAATTGGTGAATTATTCAAATAATGATATGTTTGTGGGATTTTCTATAGTGATATCAAATGTAAAATCTAGTTAGCTTTCATTTAGTTAAACGACTTATGAAAATATTCGCAACATTATTTTGTGATTGCACAGCTAATTTAATATTTGGCATTTGATTTGGCTTAAATATTTATATTGTACCTATTTAAAGGTTTTGCGATTACAAGGAGTCATTTTGTCTTGCAGTTGCGTGCGTGTTTTTAATTAATTTGTTTCGCTGCTAACAGTATGTATATTCACTTCTTAGTAGATACATTATGCTAATGACTTATTTACCTAAGGAAACAATGTATAGACAAACACTGATGACGGTTTTGAAAAAAGGATTCCTTCCCGGGTTATTCCCGGAGTACCCCGATTCCCGAGGCCCCCGTCTCGGAGGACCCCATAATTTTTTTAACTTCATGAACTCAATTCAAAGTCTTCGGGGCTCTTTGGGATTTCCGAGATGGGCTTCGGGGATCGGGGTATTTAGGGCATAGCCCTCCATCTCAACACTACTTGATTTAGGTATCGACAAAAATGAAATAAATTTTTCAACACACTTGCTCATGAAGTGATTGCAATTTCACTGCAATTAGACTAATAATGACACCGTTAATCAAACTGTGACTTTTTCTTTGCTATCTCACAAGTGAGTTATAGATTCAAAAAAAGTAAACTTTAAAATCCCCATTTTGTACGTGGCAGAATAGGCGCAACCCCTATGAGCGGAAAATAAAGAATTAAACTTGATTCTAAGGCGCTTCCTACTGACGAAACACCAAGTACATCCAATGATTGGATTTCACCTACCGTCCTACACAAATAATGAGCCATCTCAAATTATAATAGAACATGAAAGTATTTCAATAAATAATCTATCTGATGAGCCGCTATGCCATCAAAAGCAGTTAATTATAATTTTACTAACTGCACATTTACTAATTGTTTCTATAAATAAACTTTTTATCTACTAAATAAAATGAGTTCTTATTGTTATTTTATTCACAAGTGTGTTGAAAAACGTCGTATGATACACGTGTGTATTGATGATTACCGTCCTCGACTCTCTTAAGACCCTCGCCTACGGCTCGGGTCTCAATGGGCGCCTCGGCGGTAATCATCAATGTTATACACTATTACTATAATGTACTATTATTATAGTATACCTAGCAGTCGTGTAAAAAGCTATATAAGAACAAACTCAGGTGTCTCCAATAAAATCGAATTTCAACTGATTTGTTGCGTATAATAACGCACTGAAAAGCTGGTAGAAGAATCCAATAATATCGCACCCCCGGTGCGACACTGTCACTTATGCAAAAATGTAGTTTTTCAGGAGAAGCATTTAAAACTTTGACACCTCGCATAACAATGACTTTAGAAGATATAGATGACATCAATAGCTTATACTGCAACGTCAACTTTTAACTTTACTTTTGGATAAATAATTATCACTTAATATTATAAATATATATTCTTTTATATTATTTAAACCTACCTACCCCCTCAGAAGTGTCGTTGTGGCTCTAGGATTTATAACTGCAGTTATGTCACAGTGAGTTAAAAAGAAAACAAGAACAAATTGTAAATAAAGTTTTATTACAATTACAAATATGAACTGTTATCAAATAAAAGAAATAAATAAAGTCAAAACTCTCCAAAATAACCAAAAAAACTAATATTTTAAAGATATTTAAATATTGGGGAAACAATGTCACAACTGCATCTTAGGACATTATTGCTCCAGAATCATAAAAATATTTTGTCACATTTACCTTAGTAACAGTGTAGCTCCAAGACACATTTGCACTGGGCGGGGGTACCGCGCACAACTAAGCAATAAAACGATGTTACTCCCAGCGTCACCGTAATTCGCGCCAAAACGACAATGGCACTCACGCCTCATACGGAAACTATGCGTACCTACTACAAAAGTAACATTATCGCACCAAGTAAAGAGGTGCTTTAGGACAATTATTACATACTTAACCAATTTTTGCATTTTTTGCAAAAGTGACAGTGTCGCACCGGGGGTGCGATATCAAAAACCATGTGCGCGGGATAATTCGACCAATCGAAAGTCGCAAAAATATTTACAGGTTCCCTATTTCCACGGTCCGGGTGCCACGACTTCGGATGGAAACGGATGTGGCACCGCATCCTTCCGAATGCGAACGGATGCCATGGCAGCGGGCTTTTCGTTTCGCGGGTAGTCATTACAATCAGTTTGAGTCGAACGAATCCGGCGGAAGCCGAGCGCATGTCGACGGCGCTATACTGCTCCGACAGGATGCGTTCGGCATTCGTCGCATGCGCCCGCCGGTATTCGACTGATGTTGATTTGAAAGTGTAGACTTTAAAATCTGCATACAAGATTTTCCATCATAAGCAGTGACGGTTGGTCGTTAGAGATAGACCTTATTGGTTTTAAAAAAAAGTTAAAATACATAGACAACAAAAACTTTGCTAGACTTTTTTTTAAAGAGGTCGCAACACTACAAATTCGTTCGGATTTTCGGGACGGACTAGTGTTAGCGCTCGGGTACGTTTATGGCGTTGACGGTTCCTCTTCTTGATGATGCTTGGCGAGTGCTAGAAGGATCATGGTGAGTTGCTTCCGACTGATTTTGCCGTCGCTGCTGTATTCGACGCCTTGGAGGATGGTTTCTTCGAATTCTAGAAGATCTTGCGCGTCGTAGTCCTGAAATGAATAAGTAAAAGGTTGATTTGGAAAGCGTTCACCTACCTGAGGCCTGTTTCCGCTAATCAATCGTGACCAAATCATAATTGGATCGCTAGTTTCTGACGACAGTTCTAGTATGGATGAGCTGCCGACAAACTGTTACATCTGCCGACAAACTGTTACACAGTTTGGCAGAATAGAGCAAATGAATTGTAGTATGTTACTTTTGAAAAATAAACTTAAAAAAAAAGATCGGGCAATTCAATCATCATTTTGTTACGTACGATTGACTAGCGGAATTAGTCCCCTCTATTAATAATTAAATAATAACCCCGACATGAGCCAGGAAAACAGCTGGTAACGGCTGGATGGATTTTGACCAGTCAAAACTAAGAACCACCGTGATTAAATCATCTTTCAAATTAAAAATTAAAAAAAAACCGCACTAAAATTGGTTCATTCTATCGGCAGCTACGATGCCACAGACAAACAGAAAAGTGGTCAAACTTAAGCAACCCTTCTTTTCCGACGCGGGTAAAAACCTACATGTGGTTACTTGTACTTAACAAGTAAATGGCACGGTTATTTAATGACGGTCGGTAAATAGATAGCAAAGCATCACGTAGAAATGTATTAACCTTTTTAACTAATTCCAAGAGATCTTTCAAGAAGCCACGAAGCTCTTCGTTTTCTATGGAGCCATTGTTATCCTGGAAACAGGAAAAAAAATCAATAATTTAAATGTGTCTCAAAAAACAAACAAATATCATAAAGTAACTTGTAGCCATTGAATCATTGGTATTAGGAACCGTTTCGACGAATGGCATTCAACCAAACCGTGTTTATTTAATATACATGATGACACCTTTAGCTTAGTGAAGTTACAAACCTTAGTGGTTTTATACTAAGTTAATACCTACATGTTTTTTAAGATTTAAGACCTATCGTAAATATATAAAAATGAATTGCTGTTCATTAGTCTCACTAAAACTAAGTCCAAGGAAGGTTTAAGCGATGAAAAAATATGGAAAATTGCAATTGTCTGCCGGGTCCGCTAGACGTTAATATATTTCAAGAACTAAGATTATGTAAAAAAATCGCTTTGAAGTCCATAAAACCAGTTTATTTCCAATAAGCTGTAGAAATCAGTTTTAAATTACACAAAATTCAATAAATATTAAGGTAAGTAGTCAAATTGACAGCGATTTCTGATCCCCGGGTCCACACTCGCACCAACGTTGACCCGAAAACCCATCACCCAATGAGTGGACGTAGTAAAAAGTTTTGGCCTCAACGTTGATTGGTACTTTGTTGGTGCAGTTTTCTAATGGCTAGAAGCGTTAGAATTCGGGCCAACTTTTCGCCCAACGTGTGGAGCTAGCTATACACTAACGAGACGTCACGGTAGAGTATTCTCAGACAAAATGTGTCATGTAAAATAGCAGGATTGACTAGATAATCTACGAGGGAGGCCCTACATCGACCTCCACTTTGGTGTAATGGTCAAGAAGTTGACTATTAACCTAGAGGTCGAGGGTTTGATTTCCGCACTGTACAAAAAATTGTGAAATGAACACGTCTGTTTGTACTGGTGTGGGTGTTACATGTATTTATTTTAGTTTATTTGCAATACCACTGTTGATTCTAATATCTGTAACACAAGTGCTACTTACCACGGAGTCAGATCAATGCATGTGAAGTTGTTGTATAATTATCTATTGGTGGCGTTATCTGGCCTATTTACCATGTATGTTTTTTTTTGTGTATGCCACCTGCTAAAAATCCCATAGAAAATATAATCACGAATGTAATGTTATTTTTAAACATATCTTTACCTTTGTTCCCTCTATGATTGCATGTTACTGTGTAGTGTTTAATTTGACTACGCTTAGATACAATAATGGTACTACCAACTTACCCTGTCATAAAGTGAGAACACCCTTTCTATGTCATCTTTAGTTAATTTCGTTGCCCCCTGTGAAAAATTACAAAAGGTTTAAAAAATGTATTAAAAATTATACAAGAATGTTCGTATGTTAAGGCCAATATTGGTGCTCAACGTGGTACTTTTTAAGTCCAAATAATAAATATTTTGTCTTACGAGATACCAGTTTCTCATAATTAAGGTAAACTAAACCTACTCTTATCAAGCTAATCTGAATAACTTTTTACGAAAAAACAACAAAAAACTATTTATTAAGGTTTTTGGCATATAGCCAGGTCACAAATAAAGGCAAAAAAGGGTAAGACGAAGTAATAAAATTTTCTTTTTTTTTGTGAATTACAACTTATTAACTAATACCTACTGAGTATTGTCTTAACCTCTAGGTAGATTCTCTGTACATTGTCTAACCGCCAGCGCACACATGTGGCATAACCAATTGCCGCGGCCAAATGGCCGACAGTCGCGAGTCGCGGCGATAGTATGTCGCACGTGTGCTTAGGACCTAATAGTAATTCAGTACAAATCAAACAACACATTAAGCAAACAATAAATTTAGAAGTGCTCCATAAACATATTATTTTTGTCGCATCGCCACAAGATGAATGATGTTATAGAAATAAAAATAATTATTATTAGAAATAGAAAATTATTATCTTAATTAAATTAGAAAATTAGTTTATTCTGGTAATTAATCACGGGCTTAGTAATAAAATAAAAGATTTTTGAACTTATATAATTAAATCTTATGGCGACGCATGAATATGTGGTTTCAATGATAAACTTTAAGATAAGATACAAAATGTTCTACGAGTATTACCTTTGAAACATACATATGACGTTATCTCACTCACCAGAACACCACGGTAACATAACGGTACCTGCATATTACTTTAGCGCAGGTGGGTAACATTGACCCATTCAGATAAAAGCTTGGACCTCATTCAAAATTGCATATAAGTACAAGTACATACATCATCCGGTACACGGTGAAAGAAAAAAAAGCGTTTATTGACCTAAACACACATACACAGAACAAAATGAAAAGTATAAACAGAAAAAAATCAATAGAATAAATGAAACAAAAAAATAATAATAATATCTGGGTGTCATAAACGATCGATAAAACAGTGAACTAAACACAGAAAACAGTGGAATAAACTCGTTACTGGTAAAGGGTCAAAGTTACCTCTTCCTGGGCTTAAGAAATACACAGGCACGGTACCAAATAAGTCATATTAGCAAATCCTGTTTATTCTCGCAAAATCCAATGATGACAAATTGAATATTTGACTTCTTTTACTAAAACAGATGTTGCGGCTATAATTTTCATATTTTTCGTTATATGTTGTATTGTGATTTTATAGATTAACAAGCGGCGCGCCCGCGACTTCGTCCGCGCAAATGTTGGATATTTGCTCTTTCCTGCGACATATTCGTACTCAATAGCGTTAGCTCAAAGCGTGCTACGACGTAGCGGTATTGTAGTCATATTTCCGTAGCAAAATTTGCTAGGCGCTCTTGTTTGCTACGGAGTTCTGTGATCGTGGCTTCTGAGAGTCGTCGTGTTTTCTTTAATCAGTGGTGCAGTTATTAGGGAAAAGCAATAATATTGCCCCAGGACTTGTGCGACTGATAGGCGTTACCACGGTATTTTGGTAAGACAGTAGCCGTTACTCCCTAAGGTTTTGTCCGCATTTTAATGTCTATCTATGCCAGTGCGTTCACTCGCATGGTCAAGTTTGTGAGAGTGACAGGGATGGCTATATCTGATAACATAGACGACAGTTTACATAGTAAGTGGGCAGGGCCCTTAGGGTCCTCGGACTCACCTCTATGCCTTCCTAAGGTGTGCAGTGCAAGACAAGCTTCGTGTTAGGACAGACAGAAGGACAGGCAGACAGTATCATGCTGATTAGTAACAAAACCAACTAACACAAGTACAAAAGAAGCGTTTTGAGGGACCCAAAATTTTTACTTAAGTAATACTAAATTAAACATTTTTTTTTTAAGTTTGAAAAAGAAATAGTTACCAATATTCGGAAATAGGTGCCTAAAACGCTTATTTAATAAATTATGTTTACACGTTTTGAGGTGTGTGTTTAAGTTACATAGGTATATTTTTTGTGGTAAAATATTTATTTTATTCAAAATTGGCTTGTGATAAGACAAACAGAGTGTGTGTTCACTTAAGTGAAGTTTACATTTGTAAACTTATTTACATTTGAGACCTAAGGGCGCGTTCACATTTAACGTCCGTTTTTACAGGATTCGTTGCTACTGGAGGTAGTATTTACACAGCACAGACAGTACTTACTTACAGTACTGATCTGACGATAATATCACATATATAAGGATAACGAACTTGGACGTTTTGTGAATACGCCCATCACCCCATTAGGCTATTGTAACTTTATGTAAACTTTCGCATGACACAACTACCATTTTATAAGGCTAAAATGTGATCAATATAGGAAAATATCAGATGAATATCATTATATTTTTATGATGAATCCATAATTATTGTTTCATGAACAATCGATATTCTATTGTCACGCAGCCGCACCGTCGGACGAAATTGTTATTTAGAGACTTAGGGATTTTTGTGCAATCTCCGTATAAAAAAACTTATCGATCGGTCGCAATATTTTGAGAAATTTTGAGAAATCGGCAAATTTGGGTGTGCAGTGTGCGCAGTGCACACCCAAATTTGCCCGTAAACATCAGTGGTAGGTGGTAGGGTTATAGTCCATAATCGAAGGAAGTGAAGGCGAAGTCGAAATCGAGCAGTTTATGTTTCATTCCATACAACGAAAACGGAAAAATATTTTTATATTGTCATTTTTAGGGAAAAATTGTATACGACTGTCCCTCAGAAATTATGAATAAGTATTTTTTAGACGGATTATGCCCAAAAATACCCTAAGTCCCGCATTAGCATTTTCGACCCACTGTGAGCCGGATTCGGCCGGACGGTGTTCAATGGGTTAAATGTTATATGTAGTGTGATGGAAGTGAAAATTAAAAAAATGTGCGGCGGAAAATGCGTGAAAATGCGCATGCTTTCTAAGAAATAAGTCAAAAACCTAACATAAGCCTTTTAACACAACCCCCTTTGAATTCTTTAATGCTCTAACAATAAAAGCACTAAGATGTTACCCATATGTAGGTGAGCAAACAATGTAAATCATCTTAGAATAATATTCGTTAAAAATTGTGATTCTAAGATACCTACCACATTTAAAATACTATGGTTAGTTAAGTTTTTCGCAGCAACAAACAGATCAGAAAGGTCTTCTGTGTGTTGGTAAGACATTAATCTAGAATCCCACTGTAATTCCTTCAAGACAGCTGATCGTCAAAATGGCGGCGGAGTAATGGATGGCGCGAAATGAAGTGTCACTCACCTTGAACACTTGTCTGCACAGGAAATTCTCTTTGACCGGGAGCAACCTGTAACATGAGGGCATTGACAGGCAGGGCTTGATCAGAAAATCTTCCCCTCTACCACAAAATAACTAGGCAGTAATTAAACCGCGTTTAAATATAAGCCAGCCAATTGTAAGTGAATGACAGACAATGGAATGTCATACCTAAAGGTATTGGAGTCGGTTTAATATGATTTAAACAAGGGTAAGGTAAATTAATATAAATAAAAAATAATTGAATATATAATAAATTACAAAATAAATTAACAAAAAGTTTATTTCTTGACTTAAAATTAAAATCAGTTCTTATAGGCCATATTACAAAACTTTGACAACTAAGCAGTTTTTTGCCGAGAACTTGGTAATTCCAACTTCGTAGCGGCCTCCGATTTTCGATTTTTCCTTTCAACTCCAATTTTTCGACAAAAGAACTGCTCAGCTATCAACATTTTGTGATATGGCTTTTAAATCTTAGGTATTTCTTAACTGAAATTAAAATCAGTAACTACTAACATAAAGTACCTACTTTATTTGAAGGAGTGTCAAAAAGGAAAAACAGGAACTACATAATATCATTTTACTTACTTGGCCATTTCGGATAATTGCAGTCTGCCGTCTTTGTTGGAGTCGAAAACTTGTAACTGTGGGTAGAAACATTCTCTTTATTACTTTATAGTTTTTTCCCCCAAATCCTTGTAAAAAAACAATTGTCAACTAAAAACTTAAGTGGGGTCGAAACCTAAAGTTGACTAGTTTAAAAACTTGATTAATAAAAAAATCTCTTTATAAAAATCGTTAAAAATCGTTGTACAAATAAAAAAAACTAGAGTTGGTTACCATAGTGTCGGTGTATTCAATGAGTTTGTCTTCAGACACGTCGTTGATTTTCTTCGCCTCTTTCAGCAAATCCCGGAGGAAATTCTGTGGAATTAAATATCCTTTAGTTAACTAGAAATGTGATTAATGGCATCAATATGAGGAAATAAAGCAAAATAACATAGCAATTAGTTAAAACCCGGAAAACAATACATCTCCATTTCTAGACGACTTTCAGTTTCGAGCAAAGTTGCCACCTGTATTATTAACAAGAAAATATATTAACGCATAAAAGTTTATACATAAATGGATCTGTTATATTTATAACAATAAATTTTACTAGCCCTCAACCAATCCGCACTGATCCCGCGTGTTAGAGCAATGGCTCGCACCACCTTGTAGTTGAGGTGAGGCTTGTGCCCAGTGGGACGTATATAAGCTGGTGAGATCAGATAACAATTTTAAGTGAACATTCCTTGTGACTTTCTACATAAGCAGTTCACCAGTTCATCTTGGATTTCACGATTGTAATCGTAGCGCTAACTAAAGAAACAGTCCTTTATTTGAAAATAGTAAGAAACTGCACAAGATAGGGAGCAGTGTCGGAGGCCAAGATCCACTTCTGGAGCCGGCAAAATGATGTGACTACAACAATGTAAATTACTTACCTTCAGTTCATCAGCTTCTATGTATCCGCTCCCATCCGTGTCATATTCCCTCCAAATCTGGAATATTGATTAGGATGAATTTAACTTAACTATCCCACAAAAGGGTCAAGAAATCTGGTGCTAAAATAGCTAACAGATTCGTGGAGATATAAATTAAATATGCAAAGTATGTAAGCTGAAATTGGGTTAACTGGTATCTCATTAGTAAAGCATTAGATTGGATGGTAAAATCTAACACCGACCGAAGAACTATTAATTATTCGTAGATAATAAATAGTAGCATAGACATACCTATTTGAAATATGTTTGTACAGTTTACCTTTTATTTTTGAGTCATATACGTATAAAGTGACAAATAAATATCAATGGCATTGGTTGGCAGAGGTTATTTTCTGTAAATGAAATATACATATTTCAAAAATAACTAGGGATTAGGGATTGATACTGATGCCAATAACAATCAGTAAAAATTTTTTACTAACCGTTATTAAAAAAAAACTACTTGACGGATCTTAACTAAACTTGGTACAATTATTTTTCATACTCTTTTTATCACGCTACTATAACCATTATACGTTAGATTTTATAATCCAATCTATTTCTTTACTTATAAGATACCAGTTAACCCAATTCCAATCCTTGGTAACTACAGTTACTTTAAAAAAAAACATAGTTGCATGTATTTCCGTCAGTCAGCTTATTCTTAATTTAAATTCGTGCATGTATCTTCCATGATAATGGTAGTGTAAGAAAATATATTGAATAACTTACTTTCATAAACTCCACACTGGATTCTAAGGGGTTGTCAAATCGGAACAAAAGCAAGAAGTTTTCCTCCATCGGCAGCAGTTGGGCAAGCTGTAAAAATGTGAAATATAACACACTTAGAAAAATGGACTGCCACAGGCGGGACTAAAAACTAAAGTACCTAACTTAAGCTGTATAAATTTCGAAAATATTTTATGAAGTCATCAAGACTTTATTAATTCATGTGATCAGATGAATTAATAAAGTAATACTAGTCTAGTGCTTCATAGGATGTTAGATGTCAAAATGTTTTGCTTTTTTAAAAATAAACAGAAAAGTGCCCAAGTTCAAGAGCATTGGTGAAATCACAATGCGTTGATGAGGATTTTGTGAAAATACCAAACTCTTTGTTACATAATTAGACCTAACGCTAAGAGCGATCTCTTTCAGACAACCTTGTAAGTAAGTCTGTGTTTTAAATTACATACTGTCAATAAATTGTATATTAAATAAATAAGAGTTAACTAATTGTTATAGCTGAAAAATAAGCTAAGATTTAAGTGTAGTACCTACTCATGTGCTAGATGAGAATGTTTATTTTAAAAATACACACCTTTATAAAGGTATATATTATCTTATGTTATGTTATGCTGTACCCTGCTGGGTGTATACTTATTTAAAGTGCTATTTATATTTTGCAGTTTGGGTAAAGGATAAAATAAATGAATTGAAAAGTGCTAACGTAAAAAACAAATAAATAATAATATTAGACAATGGACATAATATTAAATTATGCCAAATTAATAAATTTCATTAAAAAAAATCTACAGAAACATGTAGGTACATGCAAACAATATTATAAGCAAACTAAATGAGTGTATCTGCAATAACAATTTAAGATAGTGCGTTTTGATTTTATTTTTTGAAAATAGCAACTGATCTAGATGTAATTTTCAAAAATTATGTCTGCCAGTTGTTCTTAAAAGAAATAGCTACCTGTTAAGGCTGCAGTACTGCAGCAAGTCAACACACACACCAGCACGCACACCAGGTGTAAACAGTATGGTATCTCATGCACTTGTAATATGGGCGATTTTACTATTACAAAAATTGGTAACTTGACGAGCTGTTGTTGGTAGGTTACCTCTCTAATATCAATCTTTCCATCCTGGTTATCGTCGTACGCCTCCATGAAGCAAGCCTTCAGTTCCACCAGCATCGAGTCGGATACCGCCTGAAACAATACATAATCATTGTAATAATACAGTTTTTTATGGATTATTTCGCGATTTATTTACATTTAATTGTAACCTGACGATTCGGACCCTTTTCAGCGTTCGTGGTCACACGTGGGCATCTAATAATCGGATTGTCTCATTTCAATGAAATGATACACTTTTTTAGGGATTATTTCGCGATTTATTTACTTTTTTTTCAGTGGCTACAGTTTGCGTAAGCCGAAGAAACAAATAATAAATAAATAAATATTCCTCTAGTCCCAAATTAAGCTACGAGGCTTGTGTTATGGGGACTAGACAACGGATAAATATACTTAACTACTTTTTTTTGTAAATAAATACATATTATACATAGAAAACACCCAGACCAGTACAAACACACATGTTCATGCACACTTATGCTTGGACTGTGCGGGGATCGAACCCGCCAGCCTTGGGTTTAGAAATCCGACCTGTGGACACTGCACCAAGCGGTCGTCAAATCATGTCATATTTATTGCAAGTCCCATCACACGTCATACATGTTGGGTAAAGCGAGGCGAATACAGGGTGGACAAATATTTTATATCTGGACAAAATAACTGCATGGATAATGTTTTCTTTGGAGCCCTTTTTAACTGTCAAAGTGCTCAGGAGGTTATTATTTAACTTGCTTTTATACAGGGTGTACGTATAAAGAGAGATATTAACAACAGAATAATAAAAACCAACAGACACACTGAGGAGACCAGTGATTGTGATGTTGTGAACAGGGGAACTTGCCGTACCTACATAGTTGCATGCAAGTTTGCGAATAGCCAAGGTACGGCAGGTTGCCCATCCTAGGTACTTAATACTGAAGCCTTGTGATTGTCAAAATATGCCCAGTGTTCATGTCACAATTAAATTTAGCATTAATAACAACAGTCGAAATGTCTTATGAGAATATTCTCTCCAATTTGTGCGACGCTGAACAATTTCATAAGTAGTAAAGGAATCCTTATCAACAACAACAGCTCGAAGGAACTAATAAAGCGGATTTCACTCCCTGACAGCCTCCCACGCAAACGTCTTGATGCTATTTTTGTCTGTGATGAAATTAAAAAGTCTGTCTTTTTTAAGACAGCCTCCTTTGGTAGAAGTCTTATTTGAACAATGTTAGAACGGGTTGTAAATAAAATGAAACTCAACCTGAGTTTCATAATCCATAGTCTGTAATCAACTAAAAACACTTTTACGCAACATTGATAAACACAAGGTGTTACAAACAAAATTGCCAATCAGCTGATCGATTTACTATGGGAGAGCCAAAAAATTATTGAGATTTCGATAATATTACACCTAGGTTACTTAGCGAAAGTTGTTCAGTTTTACAGACACAACAACACCCTTCAGTTATAACGGTTTTTTTATAACACCCTGTATTGCTGGCTTGCAGCCTACAGACCAATGAAGATATTTGGACGATGAGTAGCTAAGTACCACAGTAGCCCAATCAATTGGTTAGATTCTCACCTATTGAGCTATTGTTCTATCCGCTAAAGCAATCGCACCGTTTGCGAGAAGTTGTGGGTTTGGACCCACAACTACCCCACCTGTGGCAGTCCTAATTTTTCTTTAAGTGCGTTATAAATAAATTTGCATTGTCAATGCTTATATAATCACTTAACATTGTTTACGTTATTTTTATCGCTAGAAACCTACGAAGGGCACAACAAATGATAACAATTTATTCCAAACTATAGTTATATAGTTTCAAGCCTTACTGGTCAGATATTTTATTTCTGCCTAAATAAATGACCTAGGTTGCTGTCTCGTGGAAAGATGCCCTAAAGCTGGTTACGTTGCCCCGCTGGATGGCCAGGTTAGGTTTATGCGCTGGTCGAAATCGAGGCCAGCCTATACCTTATATATCGTGAGAAGTCTCCATTGCTGGACAAGACGCAAAGATATTACTTAGGAATCTAATACATAAGCTAAACGATTGAAGAAATTTCAAAGCAATTTTTCACAACACATTGCTTTCAAACGTCTTCCATCTAACTTTGAACCTATATCAGTATTAAAGTCACGTTCCTTTCCGCTGTATCCAGAAGTTTGGGAGTCTTGTTCGCCGGTTACGTAACAGTTTTGGCTCAAATAAAGTTAAATTGTAAACAGACTGTGTGAGGACAGGTATTTGTCGACTAATTGGTGCAGTGGTCTTCATGTCGGACTTCTAAAACCAAGGGTCGCGGGTTCGATCCCCGCTCAGTACAAGCATATGTGTGCATGAACCTATGTGTTTGTACTGGTCTGGGTCTTTTCTATGTATAATATGTATTTATTTACAAAAAAAAGTATTTAGGTATGTTTATCCGTTGTCTAGTACCCATAACACAAGCTTCGTAGCTTAATTTGGGACTAGAGAATTGGTGTGATTGTTGTGAGATATTTATATTTATTTATTTTATTGTGGTGTTAAGTAGAGCGGCGACGGTATTGTTTGGTAAGTCATCTCATCTGATGAGCCTAACGGCCCACTGCTGGGCACAAGTCTCACTTCAACTATGGAGTGGAACGCAATAGTTACCATACTCCACCACGCAGGCTCAGTTCGCAGTGGTGGAGGGGTGTTTGTAATGTAAGTGACCAACCTTACTGTCAGTGTCAATTTCAGTCGCGTAGCTTTCTTTTTGTCGCGTTGGTCTCACTTATCGCGTTTGTCGCTATAACAGTCGAGTATAAGCGCTAAAAACATTTACTCGATGCGAAAAAGGCGCAAATTATTCAGATCCATTCCCATTAAAGTGGAATAAGGGCTGAGTTAGCAGCAAAAAATGCTGTAAGATTTGAGTCAAAGTGGTAGGAAACATCGATTTTCTTTTATAAAGTGTGGTAAAATAGCAGCCGAATTGCATAAATTTGCGAATTTTAGTTCTTTAACAGCAAATAGTATGCTTTCTGATTATTACAAAGTAACGGCTGTATAAAAGCACCTAATAATAATTTGTGGCGAGCTGTTGGGCAGTAGCGACCCCACGCACCTGATTGCTCCGGGAGAACCCCTTTTCCTCATCTATGGCTTGCCTTCATTGGCTGGCTGGAGTGAACACTGACGAGGAACAGGATCTCCCACCTCTTGCTTGCCTTCATTGGCTGGCCTGAGTTGAGCGTTCGCTAGGGCAGAAATGCTCGGAGGGAGGATGTATAGTCCAGTAAGATGCTTGTAGGGATCTTGACCGACCTACGCGATTGTCCTGAGAGCCGTGGTATACCTCTCCATACCTCCAGCGCCCCGAACTATGTTGCCCCCTCTGTTGCTACGTCACTTTGTGCTAGCTACCATTTCGGGGGGCCCATTAATTGAGAGCGCGAGTCACCCCCTGCCATTGCATCCGTGTGAAACACATAGGTCGGCAGGGGCCATAGTCTTCCTATAGTCTTGGTTACCCAGTCCATCGATCACCCAAACCCTTAACCCATTCTCTTTTTTCAACCATATCCTGCAATAGTCCTACACTGACCGGGGGTTGTCCTTGGGTGCACTTTCATAGTGCATACAGGGATAATCGCCGGTTGGTGTCACATTTCCTTTAGATTAAAGTGTCTAACGGGCCTCTGCGTGTTGGCTTCGGCCCCATGTACGCCTTCCAAAGGTCCGGGACCCTGTGGTGCCGTGAAAGGAAAAGACATACATAATAATAATAATAATAATAATAATAATAAATTCTTTATTACAGTAACCAGGACTCAATTTGTTAGTAACATTAATTAAACTTTAACAACTAAGGTTAGTCAGAAATATATTTTGATTAAATAAGAGTATGACTTGTGATTGCTACTATACGAAAATCATTGCTGCTTCATTCCATAAGCAGTGGCGCAGCAATGATTAACTTATACACAATCGAGCCAGCTTGCAATCATGGCCAGGATGCCGTTGCCACTACCCCTGACTCTGCGCACTAGTGAAGCGCATTTTTTGCGCATTGTGGCAAAAAAGCAGTTGACCCGTGCCTCGGCAAACAAGCCTGAGGCACTGCAGAAGCGAGGCAGTCTCAACAGCACCCTGAACGCATTATTCAACTGTACCCGTAGGGCATTGAAGGTTTTTTGAGTATATCTAACCCACAAGCTACATGTGTAGAAGGAAGTGCAATAAGCTCTGAAATGGGTGACCTTCACATCCCTTGTACGCGGTGTACACACACGGTGCAAACCTGCGGGCCAGCATAACCTTTTATACGATAAACGGGTGGTTGCCGTTCTTTTAAGAACGGTAAATCGGCTCTTAAACAAGGAAAGGCTGAGTAAACAAATTTTTATTCGACTATTTTGCTGCTTGGGTTCTGACAACGAATAAGACTTTGTCTTTCCGATATTCGGATGTAGTGATAGCATGAACCGACTTAGACATGATGACATTTTTGATAGTGCGTCATACATCGTGCGCTTGACCAGTTTTTATTCAAATTAAGAGGTAAAACTTAACTGAAAGGATTTAAAAGATCTATAGCTAAACGATTTGATTTTCAATCAAATCGTTTTGCTTTTAAGTAGATGGATGGAGGCTTAACTCGTTGGCTCAAAGCCAAATGTTGCCAGTTTGTCGACCACGGGCGGACGCGACCGACAAATTGTGCTTTATTCCGCCGTGTGGAATTTAGCATCATTCTGTATCACCCCTAAGGTCACATAAAGGATGTATGTATAATATTTAATCCGTATTTTCAACTGTAGCCGTCCCTTTCCCTCGCATTGTCAAGCTACAATGACAATGAGTGTCAGGGAGGTGCTTGTGGAATATTGGTGGCAGCACTTTGTTAGTGATACCAGGAGTTAAGCGACCAAAGGGGTGGTCATGTTTGGGATGGGTGACCATTCAGACCATATAAATGATGTCTATTTACAAGTATCTCCGTGCTTCGGATGGCACGTTAAGCTGTTGGCTCCGGTTGATATTTGTCGTCAAGCTTGTTCAGAGGCCCTCGGGCGGTTTTATAACTTCTGACAGTAATCCGCACTGAGCCCGCGCAAGTATGGCTCGTACCACCTCATAGTTCAGATGAGGCCTGTGCTCAGCAGTAGGGCGTATAGTATATGCTTATGAGCGGCGGAAAACAGCGGGCAGACAACGTCTGCCGGGTTCGCTAGTTTTATCATCATCATCATTTTTATAAGCCGTTGGAAGCCCACTGCTGAGCAGGGGCCCACCAACGATCTCCACCGCGAACGGTCCTGCGCGCACGCATCTAGCGGCTTCCCGCAACCGCCTACTAGTATTTAGTAGTTTATATTATTTCAGAACTGTAATAATATTTCTGTGAAAATAGTAAAGAGGTTCTGGTTCTGATACAAAAATAGCTATATAGGTGTAACTGTTTATTTTGAAGACGATCATTTTTAAATTATATGAATGTAATAGTATAAATATTGATATTATATTATTTATTTATTTAAGCTTTATTGCACAACAAAACTATGTACAAAAGATGGACTTAACGCTGTAAGGCATTCTCTACCAGTCATACCATTGGGCTAAGCAGAAATGATTAGTGGGCGGTGCGACAAAATAAATAAAAGAGAAACACAAAAATAATAATACCAATAAATTTATGACACATGAGATGAAATATAATATAAAATATACAATAAATTTATATTAGAATACATATTTATGAATACACGTAATATATAGTAATATACACAAAATAAATATGAAGAAATACGAACTGTTAAAGAAAGATCTATATTGTTGGTTGCGATAAAGAAAATATTCTTATTAGGGTGCTAGCAAAGAAAAACAACATTGGACTGATCGCAATAATAATACTTACTCGTCTTCATCATTATTATAATGATCTACAGGAATTCCACAAAACATTCTAAACAAAAAATTGGGCAAAATATGCGTAAATATTATAATTATAAGTAATTGGGGTAACGTAGGCCACGTCGGGAAAAGGCCAAGCGAAATATTTTTGAAAAAGATTTTTACATTTTCCTTGTAAGCAATTACCGATTATATTAGTAAGCGGTGTTTAACAAAGTATTGTTTTCTTGCTTCATTTGATTCTCATTATTTTAGAAGTAATAAGAGCAGCACCCCTCTTTAGTCCTCATTAGATTATTCGATTCATTTTAAAAAGCATTAAGAGAAGTTTTATTTACATAATTGGATAAAAAAAGAAATTACCTGCTTATAATTTTGTGTTAGTTACACAATAAAAAGTGGCATTGATTTTTATAATACGAGTATCATATGTATGGGTAGGTAACATAACGTCCTTTTACATGGTGTGTGGGTCAGCTACACGCAGACAGAATGCCATCAACGCTTTGCGGTTATAGTACAACAAAGCGTTCAGGATGCTATTGGGGCTGCCGCGGCACTGCAGCGCATCGGGCATGTTCACAGAGGCTCATACTGATGGCTTTCATGCTATACTTCGGAAGAGAGCAGCCGCAATGCTAACCCGTGTCCGTGGGAGCTCCAATGACATTCTGCGCGTTGTGGCAGAGCGGAAAGACTGCCCCTATTTGATGCAGTGGATTCGGCTGCATAAGCTAAATAGCTTATATTTTTTTTCGTTTTTTTGTCAAATGTATTATGTGTGTGCTGACTCTAAACTACGTTTTATAATAATAATAATAGTACTCCTGGCCGATTTCGACCACGGCGGCCAATCTCAACAGAGATCAGCCAACTACGCAGGAGATATTATAGTGCACAAGTGTGAGCGCAATACACAGGTGCACTCACTGTTGCATCACTCTCAAAGTTCGGTGAGACGGCAATCCGACATGACCGGAGAGAGATCAGGCGCAGGACCAACGGCTTAACGTGCTTTCCGAGACACGGGGGTGTAACACCGCCAACTTCCCGACTCCGAGCTGTTTTCGAGAAATTCATGACAGAAAATCTCAGAAACAATTTTGGCTCGACCTGGGATTTGAACCCAGGACCTCTTGTATGTAAGGCAGAAACTTTGCCACTACACCAACGAGGCAGTACGTTTTATAATATTTGCTGTGTGTCTGAAAGATATTGTTTTTTATTATTATTAAACAAGTTAAGAAACATACACTTTCTCAATAAAAACAAATGGACCAGCTCACCTATTGGAGCCTTCGCGGCGGACCGACATTCATTGCGTGGATGTGTCGCTGCCAAACTACACTTTCGGCTGTTTCGTTAAACTTCTAGATGAGCACTCGGGGGAAAAATAGGACGTGGGTATTACTTAGGCTTTTCTACTATAAAAAGGAAAAAAATGTGTTTTGTGTGTTTGTGACGAATCAGCTACACTCAAAAATGCTGGGCATATTTTGAGAACTAGCTGTGCCCTGCGGTTTTACACGCATGGAATCTATTTTCTACATATCCCATAGAAATATTGAAGTTTTGCGGGATCAAAAGTAACCTATGCCTATGTGTTATTTCAAGTTATAATCTATCTATGCCCCACATTTCAGCCAAACAGATACAATAGTTTTGTCGCGAAAGAGTAACAAACATCCTTACAAACTTCGCGCTTATTATTATCATTAGTAGGATACTCTGCTTGGGTCTAGTGGTCTGAGGTCCAGACTATCGAGTACTATACAGGGTGCAAAAAAAACCTTAACGAAGCCGAATACCACATATTCTACCAATTGTTACGATCATTTTTTTCCTTTACACCATTCCTGGGAAGTTAACGGTTACTGAGATATTGATGGTTAAAGTTTGAAAAAAACATTGACGATTTTTACAGAAATGACTTCTGTCCGTTATAACTGAACTTTTTTACAAAGAAACATGATACAAATTTTCACTAGTTCTTTCATAAAAAGCCTCTAAATGGCACACTCCGCAATGAACAGCGCACACTCGAACCGAACCGCGTCGCGGCGGCGTAAAGCAACACGACCCGCGGTGACTTTTCCGCGTGCGCGCTGTACATTGCGGGTTAGAATTAAATTATTATTTTTGATGTCAAAAAATAAAAGTTGTTTCCCAGCCAAAATTTATTTTTCATACGATTTGGTTTGATGTACTGAACGCGTGGTTGACGGCTTCGTTAAGGTTTTTTTTACACCCTGTATATGTGACTATAGACGAGGTTCGAGTCCTGCTAGGGGCAAATGTATGTGTGATGAGCACGAGCATTTGTACCTGAGTCACGGCTGTTTATAAATGTATTTAAGTATTTCTATCCATTATTCTAGCCACCATAGGACAAGCTAAAGCTTAGTTTAGGGCACGGTAATTGGTGTGTTCGTTGAAACAATTTATAATTATAATTAATTATACCTTGTCGTTTGTACATTTGTATCGAAGCCCGTGAGTAAAGGTAAAAAACGCAAGTAGACATACATTGATTCGTTAAAATACTAGATGTGATCTTCTACTTCCTCAGTCTTTTCCATTATGCTTCTTCAATGGGAAAACATGTGTTTTTGTATGCAATTTCGTTACAAGAAAGTATTAAAAAACTGCTGATGAGCTGAGCTAATTTTATAAAATCTTCGCACGGGTGGACAATTATTCCACCCTTACAAAGCCAGGACGGTCGGCTATTATCAAATATAGCATATGTTCATCAGGTTAAAACATTTTTTTTTAATCGGTCCAGTAGTTTCAAAACCTATTCAATAGGCTTGTTTCCACTATGAAAGAAATATTCAAAAACTGATTTTCTCTAAAATAATTCATAATTTCAGATGCCTTTACACTAATATTTTTCTGCAGTTCGTATTATTTGATTTTTAATTGGAATTCAAATGATAATTAGTCACTCAGTCGGCATTGCACGCGATGACGTCAAAGTGTGTTATTCCCATACAAGCTCTATGAAGAAAAGCGTTTTGACAACTGATAAAAAGTACGTCAACGATTGGTGGTGTCAACTACCGTATTCAAACATACGATCAATCAAAACTTTCCTCTTTATATTTTTATTTACAGATGCAAACTAATCTGCAATATGTCCGAGTGCTTTAAAGCAATGAGGGCATTTTTTTTTAATCAGTGACATTAAAAAAAATAGCATTTACTAATTAATAACTTACGTAACACAATGCATGCCCAATTTCATAATGCAATTATCATATTTATCAAGTCCTCTTAATCTTTCAATAAAAATATTATTACATATTTCGGTTCGGAAGTTTGAAACACCCTGACAATGACTGATATATGTAAACCACGCTCAGCTGGGCACTTTGTTACAAAAAAAATTACCGTCTAGCCGCAACACACTCCAAGAGGTAACCCTGACGGATAGACATGCCACCATGAATTTTTATAAGCAGTCACGTTCGCTTACATCCTTCTATGTCCCGCTTTATTAGAGATGTAATTTGTTCGAGGAACGGCAGAAATGTAGGGAAATGTATTTTTTATCACGAGATACTGTCGCTATTGGAGTAAGCAGGTAGGTACAAAAGAAACGACTCACTTCTGGGAAATCTTGAAGATTGAAACCGTGTTTTTGAGGTTTCATTTGTAGCATACAAATAAATAGATGCTCTAAGAGTAGAGGTACATTGCAAAGATATTTAAAAGCATTTTACATCGTTTCGAGATAATGAAATCGGTATTTGGTAAAGATACTGTAAGTATCAAATAAACCTTAATCAATACTTTAATTTACATACCTCCAACTGTTACAACAGTAGGCGTTGTTTTGTAACTATATATACATAGCAATATACAAGAGCAATATGAGTATTATATCTACTTGAGTATAACCAACTAAACTTTATTCTAATGAAGTGATTTAAAGCTGAAAAAGAGGATTATTTTGATTTATTTCCACAAAACGTCGCCAGTGCAGGAACCAAAATACATTCAACTGTAATCACCTGAAAAGGCTAGAGCTGGAAGTTGTAGGACTTACAATACCTACAACTCACAACGTGACACAGAAGATGCACCTGGAATTACAACACTGACACCAACAAAACACTCGACCGCGTTTCGCCACTAAACGTGGCATCCTCAGGAGATGTTGTCGCTTCGACAGACTACGAGCGACAACTTAATTAAGTCGCTTCCTGTGCCGCTGTATTTCGGTTCCTGCGCTGGCGTCGTTTAGTGGAAATTTAAAGCAAATAATCCTCTTTTTCAGCTTAAGTCTTGGATTTCCAAAAAGTAACGCCTGATTCGATCAACTATTAGTGATTTAAATTCATACATTTATAGACTGTTGTATGATTTAACTGTTTACCTGCGACACCGACAAATTAACTAAACGAAAGGCAGTGGCGTTAAATTCTGCTACGGTTTCACAGAAAATCGTGATCAGTAAATAATATAACACAATTGAATTTATATTCAAATAGGTAACGCATAGCTTATTTGTAGTATAACATCTGTTCGTGTTCTGTTATGGCACGGTTGTCTGCATTTACGAACATAGTGAAAATACATTTTAGTAAATTCAAAGTTATAAGTAAACGTAAGTTTCAATAAAAATGAATGATCAGACTAGAACCTGTCGTTCAAGAATAAAGTTAGCAAATTTATAAATGAATAAATTGCATGTATATTATATTAATATATTTTTATTATCATGTTATATTATAATATAATTTAATATTTACTTTTATGTATTGATTTTATAATATTATAACTACATATTATGTCTATTTATTTATTGCGTTATTGATCACAATTTACCTTTCTCATTTAATTTTCACTGCACCGGTTGCAGTATTGCCTTCTTTCTGCATGACCTTGAGGTTGACTGGCAGAAAATGCTTTTAGCATTAAGTCCACCCATCGTACATTTCTTGTGCAACAAAGTTTTAAATAAATGAATAAATTCTTGTATCTTGAACACATATAATATCAGCGAGCACCTTCGTGCACAAGCCTACGCAACTCCTCGATACTCGATGATTTTAGTCACTAAGCGACTACCGCCATTCAAATTTCGAATGTCGGCGACCAACTAAATATGTACGAACCTCAACGAATGTCGGTTGGAGATTATTTGCGATGGAGAAAAAACATAACCGTGTCGTCGAAGTCGGGTAATAAGTAAGTGAGGGAGTTACAGCGATTGGGTCGTGAAAAATTTACAAAGTTAGGCCTAATTCATCGAGTATTGAAGATTTGCGTAGCCTTGCGTTGAAGTTGCTAGTTAAGCTAGGGGAAATAAACATACAAATTGGCTAGATGACACCACCAATCGTTGACATACTTTTTATTATCTGTCAAAACGGTCTGTCTCCATAGATTTCGTATGGTAATAAATGATTGTGACGTCACGGTCATGTGTCAGAAATCGGAGTCAATTGACCGAATATTTATTGCGTTTTGTGTGTTTAAAAATTGGTTTCTACAGCTTTTTTGAAATATATTGGTTGTATTAACTTCATAGGGGCTATGTTTTTTAAACACCATGTTCTTGACAATATTTAAGATAGGTGTCATCATCCCAATTGAGTTTTTCGTATTCGCCTCTACGGCTCACTTGCACAATCCAGTCTCTTAAGCTCAAGCAAGAAGATCCTCGAGTTTCCCGACGGTGGGTTACCATCGGGAAACAATTTCAAAATTCGGCACGGCACAAATAAAAAATCGTACGCGACAAAAAAAGGGTTCGCTAAGCACAGAGTCGAAAAATCTTTCTGCCCTAGGTTAATTGGCTAGACGACACCACCAATATTATCTGTCAAAACGGTCTGCTTCACTAGATTTCTTATGGTAATAAATGATTGTGACGTCACGGTCATGTGTCAGAAATCGGAGTAAATTGACCGATTATTTATTGCGTTTTGTGTGTTTAAAAATTGGTTTCTACAGTTTTTTTGAAATATATTGGTAGTATTAACTTAATAGGGGCTATGTTTTTTAAACACCATGTTCTTGACAATATTTAAGATAGGTGTCATCATCCCAATTACAGTAAAAGATTTAAAATTCAAGTTCAAACGTTTATTTGTTTAAAAACAGTTCAAATAGGACTAAATACAGTATTTAGTCAGCTTGCAGTAGTGAAAATTTGACGTGCCATCGCTTAATTAATATTTGTGTGTAATAATTATGTGTGTAATGGTTATGTTACTTGCGTTCGTTCAGCCAAAGGATCAGCTTTGTCATGCAGAGAGAAAGCGCTACCAGCTTTTTGGGCACCCTACCCAATGGCAGCGCTGGGGGTGGTTATTTTCTATATAGTTTAAATTTTTGTTTCCTTTTTTTTGTTTATCTGTTTCTATACTTTTATAAGGTTAGTTATATTATATTTTTTGAGGTTTTTATTAAAAAATTTTAAAATACTTGTAAATAAAAAAGGCTTGTTACTCGTCATGTGAATAATAATATTTAATTTTAACAGAATGAGATGTTATGGGGACGGTGACTTGCTTGTGTCAACAAACCTTCAAGTTTTTTTTTTAAATAAACAACAACATCACATACATTGATCTGACTTCGTGGTAAGTAGCTTAAGCACTTGTGTTTCAGATATCAGAATCAACAGTGGTATTACAAATAAACTCAAATAAATACAGTCAACTGTTGACTTAGTTAGCCAATCTATAAATGTAACTCGTAATTTAATTCAGTATTCAAATTAATTTTCAACAAATTAATCCGAATATCAATTACATTGTTCTGAGTTTCAGATATTCTAATATAATTAATAATATAATTTATAATAATATAATAGTTTATTTTTATTAATATAATTAATGATATAATTTTCTGTTATTCCTATCCTTACTATCATCATAGCTAAGAAGAACAAATGCAATAATTCTGTTTGCCTGTCTGTCGGTCTGTTAAACTGTCACGGCTTGGCTATTGAACTGATTTTGATGTGAGGTTCTAAAATTAGTATTAAAATTATCTCAAGTCACTGCTGGAAAAAAATAACGTCACTGGTCCATATAAAATTACTCCTACCCCTCTGGTAGGATTCCCAAGGGTAGGCATTTGGCCTACCCTTGGGAAAGGACATCCTAGGACAATATTTATATGACGACCAGTTTGGTGCAAAAGTCAAGAAGTTGACTATTAACCAAGAGGTCGCGGGTTCGATCCCCGCACTGTACAAACATTTGTGTGCATGAACATGTCTGTTTGTACTGGTCTGGGTGTTATGTGTATTTATTTTAGTTTATTTGTAATACCACATTGATTCTGATACCACGGAGTCAGATCAATGTATGTGATGTTGTTGTATATTTATTTATTTATTACCTGCTGTTACCTACTTATCTATTGGTCATAATTAGCTACGATCATCCACCAGCAAGGGGCGCTGGGCAGGTCACGGTGTCGAAAGACCAATGGTCGATGGAGCAGACGGGTCCTTGAGTGGAGATCCGCGTGTCGGCAGGTGCAGTGTATGGCCAGATGGTCAACGACCTAGTGAAGGTCGCTGGTCGTCACTGGGTGTGGAAGACTGAGAGCCAAACGGTGTGGCGCACCCTAGGAGAGGCCTACGTCCAGCAGTGGACAGATATTGGTTGATGATCCACCGGTAAGATTTAAATATGACCTTGTAAGGTCACAAGAAGAAACTGGATACAGGTCACTTGTAACCGGTCAATATTCGGAATTCTATGGGTGAGGCAGGGTATAAGGCCTTTGTTCAACAGTGGACCGTATGATGAGTGTCAATAAGCTATGGTGTTTACAAGTATGTATATTATAAAACTGTCTCTTCAACAAGGACACATAAACAACATCTTATTCATAAGTTGTTTCAGGAATATATCAAACGAAATGACAATTTATTGATAAGATTAACTATTAATTCCATTAAAGCACTAAGTGACTTATTTATTTAAAATTTATTGCACAAAAATCATCACATGTCTTAATGCTAAAAGCATTTTCTGCCAGTCTGGAAGGCAATGGGTGCAGTGAAAATTAAATGAGAAATGTAAATTGTGGTTAATAACGTAAAAATATAAATCAACATAATATATAGATATACCTTCTTTTATAATATCAATAACTAATAAACAAACTTACGTGCCAATCCAATTGATAAGCTTGCTAATTTCTATCAATTTATGATTCTCGTTAGACACCTGCATACCGATATAGGCCAATAATATTTGTCTTCTGAGAAAATGTTGTTTTAGTCGGATGATTCACAGATATCTTTGATAAACAGTTTAATCTTATCAAAGAAGCAACACTCTGGCATATTATAAGTAGCATTGACATCACAACGTTTTGTTATACAAACTATCAGTCAGTGTAGAGCGATACATGTGCTTTAATTAATTCACTTTGTCAAGGTAAGTTTAGAAACAATAAAGCTTCATTTGCATTGTCATAAGCGTAATAATAATACAGGGTGGCGAGAAAAGTGACGTCAAACATACAATTTTTTTTTATTCATCGTGATACCTTTCGTCTTAATCACGCCTATTATGTATGTTCTGTGATGTTTCGTTGTTTTTGAGTTTAATTTTTCCATTATTTTGTCCAAAATCGAAAAAAAATTACTTAAAAAAAGAGAAAAAAATGACAATGAAAGCTATTAAGGCATTGACCTAAAGTTGGGAATCTGAAATTGGGAGTTATCATTTGAAATTAAAAAGGTAACTCGGAAACTACGAAAAATCGCAGTAAGCACATACATTCGGACACACCTCTCAACACTCGGCACTTAAAATCAATTTTGGAAGTCACTTTTTTGACCACCTTGCATATTTATATTTTTACATGAACAGGCAAATTACAGTCTTTGAATTGGTTCACTACTTTATTTTGATATAATTTCTACAAATGTCAATAACGTGTCCTTTTTTAAACTTGTGCGTTCCTTTTCTTGTTATGTCAGTAGGTAAGTACTTGAAAAATCATTTCCTCTCTCTTAGAACAGCTAGGCTTTCATTCTTATTCACTCAACTGGTCAAGTATCGCTTTAAGATTCACCGTAAACATTTTAATGTAAAAAATGCCCCCAATAGGTAACAATACTTAATAGCGCGATTTGTGTCGCTGGAGATGGCGGGCTACTTTCTATAGGATTGACTGGCTTAAAAGAACTTGAGCAAACGGACTGGCTAGACCTGAAAATACGGGTGAAAAGTTAGATATCACGAGTTCAGATGTAAACGAGGCCTACTGCGACCCAATGGAGGACAGTTGGTAGTAAAATATATTCCTAAAATTGTTTTCTGTTGCAGATGAAGGTCCTGCTATCCTTAGTAGTCCTGTTGGCACTGGCCTCCAGCCAGGGCGCCCAACTGCCCACCTCCAGGTCTAACCTCTACCACGGCTACTATTATCCTGGAGACGTATTGCTATACAGGTAATGATAAAGTCATAACAACCGGTTAGCCTCCATAACATCAGCCTATACCTATACGTCCCACTGCTGAGCACATCAGGCCACACCTCAACAATGAAGTGGTACGAGACATACTCCCACACGCAGGCTCAGTACGGGTTGGTGGAGCGGTCACTTATATGGTCAGAATGGTCGTCTATTCCAAACATAACCGCGCCTTAAGTTGCTTAACTTTTAGTATTAAGTATATTTGGTATTTGGTATACTTTTGGAACTACCAAAGCACTGCTACATCGACAACTGCGCCACAAGCACCTCTTTTACAACTTGTAACAGAGGTGCTTGTGGCGCGCTTGTAACTTACAAGTGGATAAAACGTACTTTGATGTTGCAGTCGTATTGGTCATCAGGGCCCCAAGATAAAGTTACAATTGCATACGTCGCTGACAAAGCGACAGAACGTTCCGTTTGAAAACGTATGGAAATGTCAATGATACGTAAAAACTGACTTAGTGTGGATAGGCACCCGTCTGTCTACAAGCGCGGAGTGAATTCGTGGAGAAACGGAGAAATATTAACCAATAGGATTAAACCAATGGCGTGCATTCCATACAGGCAGTTAAACAGTGCCTACCTCATCATTATGCCCATTTTATATTACAATATAGCTGCATAAACTAAGCTACAAAACAAAACCATTTTTTTTTGAAGTGAAAACTTCTTTAGCGGCGTTGAGCACTTTTGTGGCATGGGTAGAAACTGTGAAACTCGCGTCAGGTCACGTGATGCTGATCGAAAAACCGTAAGACGGTTGTTAAGTTTTCACTTCTGCCGGCACTCCCGGAGTGCAACCCGTGTTTTTTTTACTTAAGTGAAAAACTCGTCAATTTACACGCATTAGTACCACGCGCTCAAGTAAAAACCGAAAATAATGAGGCAGTAGGCTGCCGAGTGATTGCTTGCTAGATACACGCACACATTTGAAATCCCGTTTCATACCTACAAATGACACACATACAAATTAAAAATGACACATTGTTCATACAACTCAAGGTGACAGGTGACATACGCATTTTATACACCTAAAGTAGGCATGCATACTATCCTCTTTCTCTGTCAGTTCACTATTGAGAAGTATTTCTGTCCTACTCGTGCAGAGTGACGTAGAATACGTCGGAGTCTAATTAAAACACAACTCATTACTTTATACTTTTCGATTGAATTATGTTCAAATATTGGTTTCAAATATGTCAATCATGTTTTTATTTAAACCTTAATATTGTATTGACATACTAATTAAATATTGAAAATTTGAAATAAAAATCTTTTAAAGCAGATCGTGTGTGTGTAGGCGGAAATAGAAAACGTCCCGCCATATTGCCCGCCATCTAGTATCGGGTAATTGAGCTAATAGTGACTACCCTATAATAGTAGCTACCCGATACTAGATGACTGCAGCTGTTTCCTGCGCTTAGAATTTTCTTACTTTTATGAAATAAAATTTCACAAATGAATTATTTATATGATCAAAATAAATGATAATTTTATAATTAAAATCTTAAGCGCGGCGCTAGTATGATTTTTTGTTTAAAAGTAATGCAAAAATTGTTCTTAAGAAAACTTTTCGCCTGCCATTTTTTTGTATGTAGTTGCTTTCGACTTCATCTCCGGGAGTGATTAGAATATTGTAATTTACTAAAGATTCTATTATTAGGTGCTTTTCAAGTGTAGGAAAGTGTTAGAAAAAGTTGCATCCGGTTTTGATTGAAATTAAAACAACCAGATAGAATTTTAACCATTTTTGTTGTCTGCTATCATCATAATGAAATTGAAATTAAAAGAATTGTTGAAGAATTTAAATGTTTTTTTTAAATATCTATTTGCCGATGAGACCATAATGTTCATCGTGTCTGGAGATAATTTTGCTTGACATTATCTAGCAATCGTTCTTATGTATTTCAAGATAACAGAGTATACCAATATCAATTGAAATTGTTATTTTCCTCAACTTGGGACATTCCCTTTCTCTTTACAATCATTGTTTTGTCATAATCATGAGGCATTGCAAAACGTTTCGAACTATATTTTGTAATATGTGAAATTAAAATACCCTTTAAGAAAAATGGACTACCACAGGCGGGACTCGAACCCGCACCTCTCGCAAGCCGGGCAATTGCTCTCCCAATTGAGCTACCGTGACACTATTACTTATCGAACCTCTTTACTTACCTCTTTACTCTGCAGCCAGCCATGATTTATCAATGTTGCGGTTACATACCTACTGCTAACTATAACTACCGATACCTACCTACTTCAATTTTTCTTTAAGTGTGTTTTGATTTCACTTTGTAAAGTAATTTGCATTCTTAATGCTAAACAATAAAGTAACTTTGTAAATTGTTTAAGTATACTTACCTAATTATATTCTAACTAGCTTCTTAACTAAATGCACCTGTGGCAATCAGTAACCATGCGAAATTTCGATATGTTTATTATAAGTCACACAAGTGCAATTGCCTCTAAAAGAATAGTTATGTGTTATACAAGAGTGCAAAGTTGCTTTTTAACCGCGTGTTCAATTTTGATGACCGAGCAAGCGAAGAATTAGAATCCTGAGCGTTAGCGAGGGAATCAAACTTACTTACTTTTATTTAAGTTTAGGTATAAACTACTACATTATGACAGGTAAGTATAACAAAATAGTCTTTAAATTATAACAAAATAATACTTAGATATAATTAATCAAAATTGAAAGTAACGTTGCTACAGTTATTTAAATTGAGAGTAATATTTTTGTTGGGTACTGTAATATTGGTGTTAGTCACTTGTGTACTGTTTTTCGAGTGCTTGCTTTCTTGTTCTCGGATTATTCTATAAAATATGCCAGCAAAACGTTTTCTGAGAAAGTTTTGGCTCCTTTTGCTAGTCGCCACGAGTTGAACATAACGTACTGTTTTATACATCTCGCGTGATTGTTGAGGGAGAAAACTCATTTGCGCATTATTAACAGTTTCAGTCAATTCTGTTGGCGTCAAACAAACTTTCTCGTCGCTAGACATTTTAGTTTTTTCACTTGTTTTCAAGTTTCTTGTTTTTAATATAAGGTTTAACAATGACGTGAAAAAATGCCGCGTAAAGAACCGCCTACAAAGCAAATTGAAAAAAGAACACCAAGAAGGTTCCGAGTTTGAGTTAATAACAAATTAAAAAATGTTGTATGATATATTTGGCACCATAGAGGTAGCAATAAATAGGTTTAATGTTTTTTTTAATTTACAAACTTAGTGCATACGATGTTCTAAATTCAAATTTACTTTAACCTCTAGTGAATAAAAACGGCTTTTGCACTCAGATATTGAAGAGCAAAAAGACTCTTTCCGAGATGGTGGGATGAAAAATATTTTTGCAGTAGAAAAGATCAACTGTCTGAAGCAGGAATCAATCTAGGTGGTGGCTTACAATCGGGCCGGAAACCTGATGGACACAGGTTCGATTCCTGAGTCAGACAGCTGATTTTATCCACAGCCAAAAATACGTGAATGCTTGCTCATCACGATATAAAACATAAATTTGTTACTCAATCTCCCATTTCTTTTTCAGAACATACCTCCAAAAGGGAGCGATCCCCAACGGCATTCAAACCCAAGACCTGATCTACAGGGGTAACTTCAACACAAGGATCAGCTACATATCAGCGACTGAGGTGGGGTACACCCAGTACGCGAACGCGTGGGTCCTGGCAGGGGGCATGGGGTACAACCATACGACGATCCGGTTCCAGACGGCTAGGGGTTGGGGCTTCTATTACATGGTCGAAGTTTGGGGACGATAGATCTGTTTTATTTTAAAATAAGTAGGAAGCTTAAGCATTTCAGCGTTACATTAAATGCCATTGACCCAATGTTTGGGTATTTAAGTAAATTATTCATATGATCCTTTTGAATATATTAAACTTGCACGTAAAAACACAGTGAGGGCAACTGAATGAGAATAAATTGCTTCAGCTTTATCAAGAAGTTTTATTTGCAATGTATTCGGTTAGCGAGCTTTCCATTATCGATTATAATTGATAAGGAATAAAAGCATACAAGTCGTAAAGTGGATAACATAATGAGAAATTAAAATACACTTAAAGAAAAATGGACTGCCACAGTCCTGCATGTTGTTGTTGTGTGTTTTAATTTCACATTGTAAAGAAATTTGCATTGTTAATGCTAAAAATAAAGTAACTCAATGGATAACATAATTTAGTCTATATTTTCAAAATGATTTCTTATTATAGTATTATGATGATGGATGGATGACACAACGAGTAAATGTACAGTGGACAGCACATCAGGCTACCTATTTTTGTTGCAAAACCACCCGTATAACAAGCGCATAAGATACCACAGAGTTTACCGTAACGTGCTGGACACCGGACCTAGGTAGCTACGTGAAGTGGTACTTCACGCAGTCACATTAACTATTAACTCAAGTGCCTTGCTTGACTACGCTATATTTGTTAGCTATCCAATGATATACCTACAGGTAATACACAGGTACTTTCTTGGAATAGATGGATAAAATACACATCCCATCAAATGTAGAAAAACTGCGCCTCTCATTTTCGTGGACGTTATTTTTCCTTAATAAAAGCTAGTAATATAGTATGATTAACATCTACCTCAAAATATACTTAAGATCTTTGTCATTTCAACACAATAAAAGCTTCTTACAACGTAGCCTTTAAACTTTAAAAAGGCCAAAAGCCAAAAGTGTCTCATTAAAAAACACGCTTCGCTGCGTTTAGACGGAAGAGAGCAAAAATATTTTTCGAATTTAACAACCCGTAAAGTTCTTGTTTTCAGACCATTGTTGTTGAGAAGTAAAAATACTATTGTAGTTACAGGTTGCTTTATAGAACCATGTTCAAACTTTCGTAATGTGTTTTGTCTATAAAAAGTATAAAAGTTGATGTAGAAGACCAATTGTTTTTCTCATTTACGCGTATACTACACGTCAGCTAAGCAATCCTTCGAGCAATGTCGGTTATTTCAGGATTTTCAGGTCTCCTACATATCTCACCATAATACAAAGGTTGAAAAGATATAGCTCATCTACTTTAAGCGTGGTAGGACGGTATGCCTGTGTTAGCAAAGAAAGAAGAATCTAGCAGTATCCGTAAATAAACATTTGATAAAAGATATACTGAATAGACTGAAATAACGACCATTATAACAGTTCTGCTAGCGCACAGTACCTATATCATAAGTTTCAAATATTTAACTGGGCAGTATGGTAACGTTTAAACTGCAAACATTAGTTCCATAAATCCGTTGTCCACTCAAATTACAGCTCTCTCCACAGAGGTCCGTTTCTACAACTCATTTTCGAATCTTTCCATCCCTTTTTCTCTATTGACCGGTTCCAATATTCTCGTTTGGTTAGTCGAATGGTAATAGTCATCCAATAATAACAACAAGGCACTAGACAAAGTGGCATGGCAAAGTCAATCCATGAAACGAAAGAATCGCTAGCATTTGATAAATAAATGATGATGCTAAAATTGAAAATGGTTGACAATCACACTGGCCGTCGCTAAGCTGACACGTGGTATGTTACGTCACGGCCTTAACGATTTGATCGATTGGTCAAGTAACCAATAATGACACTCTCAAGCAATCATGAGTGACAGAGACAGGTGTATTTGAACCTCTGGATATGGATTTACATAGTAGAGCCCTCAGTAACAAATAGCGCCGTGCGAGCTGGCTGGAAGCCAAAACTCAACAACTTTGGAAGGTAAACAGAATAAGCTATGAAAAACTTTTTGGACACCAACCCAGACGTGGCTTATCAAAGATGAATCAGAATTTGGACACAAAAACGAGATGGGTGATCAAGACAAGGTTTTTGAGCAAGGCAACAAAGTCGAAATAATTTGTTGGAAGTGTCTTTGAGTTTTTTTTCATTGCTAAACCGTTTCTTATTTATCTTTTTATTCCGACTTACGCTACGCCAATTAAATTTTAAACAAATGATCATCTTCATCGTCCCTCGAAGTTACACAACTTTGGGAATATATTGATTGACTAATCTAACCAACGAAATTTTTTATAATAATAATATTTATATATTTTTTTTTTATTTTTTTTTTTTATTATTCTACTTTATCTTTATCTTTAATTTACTGACTGATTGACTGTCTGACATAAGCACACCCAACCAACGGGCTAAGGAACTTGGAATTTTTGCTACCTTTAATAATGCACTAAGAAAGATTTTTTGGTGGGATGTATTTAAACTAAGGAAGCGGTTAAAAAAAGGGGGGGGGGAGTTTGTATAAAACTTCGGCAGTTTTAAAAGTTAAATTAGTTTATAAATTGGTATTTTGGCAGGCACTTTGTCAGAAATATGAAACGACGTGTTTTAGGATATCTTGATCTGACCTTGATGACCTTTAAGAGAGTAAAAAAGAGCGATAAAATCTAAACCTGTTTTGCTTGACATCAGATTTACTTCAAATTTTATCTATCGAGCAGTATTGAGATTAAATATTACATTTGTGTGAACGAAGTCGTGGGCGGACTAATAATAATAATTTATAAATAAATAAAATTTCTATGAAAAAACTAGTCAATATCTCTAAGAAAAGCTGTCAGAAACTTATCCAGAAGTGTTGGAACTAGGCATAAATAACGCCACAAACAAACAAATTAAGAATTCAATTTCACGGTTTTGCTTGCGGACTTCTTAAAGTTACAAAATAGTTTCACAAAACCCAAAAAGCCTTTCACACTTGGACGGATGCCAATGACTTAGGCCGTGTAAGCCAGTAACAAACACTTCAGTATAGAGAGGCTTACCCGTCAAGCACTGGTGTAATCTTCAAGGAAAAAAAGAAAAAGTCATAGATAATCGCGGGTCATTTTTTTTCGCGGGATTTTTGACCCATCCATGTAAAAACATGCTTTTGTTTTTATGGGTCAAAAAAACTTAGTTTCTTTTCACAAGTATGATATCAATTATGCGTATATGTGAATTTTGCTTCGTGTCAATTTTTTTGATCGATATTAAAATCTAAATTTAAAAAAACCCACATGTGCTAGGAACACCGCTGTTGACCTTCAATGGCTACACGGATTTTGACCAGCTATAGCTTAGAACCACCGTGATAACATTTTCTATCGAATAAAAAAAACTTCACTGAAATCGGTTCATCCGTTTGGGAGCTACGATGCCACAGACTGTCACACACAAACATACACAAACAGAAAAGAGTTTACACTTTTAACACCCCTGTTTCTTTTTTGTTAAAAAGTAAGGCAAATTTTAATCTTTCATTATGAAATTTAAAGTGAGAAAAATATACATACCATATCAAAGAAACAACCAATATCTTCGCTTGCGAAAATGTAGGGAACTTACCTCCTACTACGTCTGACTTTAAATTTTATTCAATTAATTTTATTTAAGTGTAATACGAGTATGAGTATATGGGTGTAATTTACCTGAAATAAATATTGATTATTATTATTATTATTTGTAGTATCTTCTAGGATATCACAGCACAAGGCCGGTCCTTTTGGAAGGCGTACGTGGGGATATGGATCCAACATGAAGAGGCCCCTTCGTGATACATTAATGTGTAGGGATGTGTACACCAAGCGGATACTATCTCTGTCTGCACTATTGAGTAGATACAAACAAAGACAGCACCCGCTAGGTGCAAGAACTATTGCAGAGAAGATGGGAACTATAATGGGTCTATGGAGGGGAAATTGCTGGACTGGTTGATGGGATATTGATGAGACAACGGGACGCCTGCCATATCAAATGTCTCATCTTGATAATCACGGCAGACGGTGACTCGCCGCTTACTAAATGGGCCGCCTATCAAAAGCTACCAGATGGTAGCCAGGCAGCAACATTGGCGTAAGCGGCTGAAGGTTGTCGAGAGGTGAGTCTGCGGGGTGAAGGTGGCCGGCGGCGGCCAGCAGTCCCCCGGCGTTATGACATTTTACACTTCCAACCTGGAGCATAGGTTCCGCTCTTGCGATCTCCACTCTTGGCCGGCCAGTTAAGGCAAGCACAAGAGGCGAGGGCCAAATAAGGTAAACCGGACCCTCAGGAGTCGGGGTCCGAGGTGTCGCCACGCACCTACAGCACGCCACATGCTGCCCCTGCGGCTTTTATTATTATAAGTTGTCTCATGGTCTCGGCGATGTTCAGTATTCCTATCGATTTCTACAGCTACATATTAGGTATTCATAAAATTAAATTATATAACTAAATTATTCATAAAATTAAAAAAAAAACATAAAATGGAAGTCAAGCTTCTTAAAAAATAATAATGAGTAGGAACTTAGATAGCTGTGCTGTGGTCTATAAAACCAAATATTTATTTTGAAGGTCATTATAGCACACAGTTATCGCTTGGTTTTTGCGCATAAATGTGTTGCTAAGCTTTGTGGTTTTTCCGGTATTCTAATGAGATTTTATGTTCTGGAACAGTATAAATATAAAACAGTAACAAATTATTTCAACGCCTAAGCCATTCAAGTATAACGTGAGCTTTATAACAATTGTTTACCCCTACCACGGTAATATTATCTATACAGTATTCTATCTTCATATAAACGGACGATGCGCGAGCTATACCTACGCGCTCGGATCTTGGCATGCGCTTGGCATGCTACAGTCGCGGATTGCCGCAGTGACGAACGGACGGTGTGCTGGTTTTTTATCAGTAACCGCTCGAATTTTTACTCAAAATAAGTGCAAGTAGCTATTTAACATGACAAGTAGAATACATTGTGTTGTTTTTGGATTGCGGATTTTTTTCACACTCAATAATAATAATAAAGCATTTCGTACATACAAGTATAATACTAGTAATAAAGTCAATGCGCAAACATTTCGCAAATTTAGTACACCTATTTGTTATAAAGTCACATACTTAATCATAGTTTTTTTAATTAAATCTATCAATCAATAAAATAACTTGCATTTTTATTGAACACTTTCTATTCAATACACAGAATATTTTATGTAATCGTATAAATATTTTATATTGTCACTAAGTATCTGTGCTTATAAATAAAAAGTAATCAATTTACAATCTTAAAAGTACAAGTAGGCAGATGCAATTAAAACGCTGTAGATAGGCGACAGCGACAGCCCTATCTCATGCTTACGTACCGCGCGGCGGTAGGCACTTATTTCAAAAACACGGCCGAGTTGGAATACTGTATGGATATTATTACCGTGCCCCTACCCCCCTGTCAGCAAAAGTACGCATTGCTATTACCCCTGGTAAGGGGTACCATGCTTAAGTAATTTCGAAAAGACAACACTTAAAAAATTCTTTTCGGCTCCGGTCATCGGGGAGGAATCGAACCCCCGACCTTTGGAAGTCCGGTCCAATGCTCTGACCACTGAGCTACCGAGAACCTTAATAGAGTCGTTGAAATTTGTAAGTGCTTTTTATTTTGTCTTTTCGAAATTAAAAAATAGCGTTGTAAACGCGAAAAATACTTAACAGATAAAATTATAGCCTGTTTCATCTTAACCGATTGTTAAATATTTGTAAAAATATTTCTCTCGGGTGATTTGAGGGTGTCTCCCACAATCATTGATGAAACATACGCTGGCTCAAAGCGTTAAAAAGCATTTACAAAATTCAACGACTCCATTAAGGTTCTCGGTAGCTCAGTGGTCAGAGCATTGGACCGGACTTCCAAAGGTCGGGGGTTCGATTCCTCCCCGATGACCGGAGCCGAAAAGAATTTTTCAAGTGTTGTCTTTTCGAAATTAAAAAATAGCGTTGTAAACGCAAAAAATACTTAACAAATAAAATGCTTAAGTAAGCTTTTTTCGAGAAATTTGTGTTAGAATTTTGTGACAAGCGATTAGTGATGCTATGTGAAGGTTGCTATTCGTGTATAAAAATACAGAACTACTGATGACGTAATCATCATCAAGTAATCACCCCCAATGTCATCCAAAATAAGCAAAACAAAGATTCCGTTTTCGAAGTTACGTACCTACATTTTGTAAAAGTACGAGTAAATTTTAATTAATTTATTATAAGTTTTTTTTTTGTGTCAGTATAATTAATGATTAAAGCTGCAATTCATAATTTAGTACTATGAAATAAAATAAATCAATTTATATCTGTAAATAGAACGTCAACGGGCAGTTTTACAAGTCCCAAGATATTATTTAACCCTACCGCTGCTTCGGGTCAATTCACTCAGTCTCTATTGTCATTGCCTCTTTTCAAATTTCAATCACAATACTATATTTAAGGGCAGCACTGATTTTGAAAGTGACTGATTTGAAAAAATGAGGGATAAGGATTCCAACGATACTCCTAAGTATCAATTTGGGTTCCCAGTTAAGTTCAAATTTTTAGCCACTACCAAAAACATAACTGGCTTATGTACTGAATCTGCTTATACTGTGAAACTCACCAGAGTAAACAAATCGTTTCTTAATTGCACCAATTAGTCTGGACCCTCAATTAAAGAAATAAAGTAATTTAAGTTACTTAAGTCCATTACTGTTCGGACTACATTCGAGATCGGACGAAATAAAATGAGGGTTTACATAATTTTGTTTTGCTTAGTTTCTGAAGTGTTCTGTGCGTCCATAGACTTTGAAGAGCGGAGTGTCAGGGTGATGCGGAGTGCGAGTGAAGTGACAGGTTACGGTGAACCACAGACAACGGAGAAGGAACCTCTTTTGGCGCCAATGTCAGCGTTTGTTGGAGATGAATGTGCAACGGGCTTAGTGAAATTTAATGGGTTTTGTGCGGACATAGATTAAAAAGAAATTGTTTTTTAATGTTTTGTTTCATTTTCCGGATATGTTTGAACTAGCTGTTTAAGACCCATCTCGATATATTCGCAAGTTAAAATATATTAACACTAACACTTTAGTATAGACAGCAGCAGGTCAGGTTACCCATTTTTGTTGCATTTTTTTATTACACGTGATTATACCTCGGTGGTCCCTGATGTGCTATCTGTGTCCCTCCAGAATATTTATTGTAACAACTCCTGTAAAAACTTTGAGTTTTTCATTTTTTTTATTTTGTCAGGGCACTAACAATTCGCTGATAAACTTTAGTTGATCTATGTGCCTGGTTAAAGAATAGGTAACAACTTCTTTAAAAATAGAATGTTGCTTTGTAGTAAGACACAGTGTATTTTTTCATAACAAGAGAGCGTCAAAACCGTTTGTTTTTTTAACTGTTTAATTTGCCTATAGGTCGTTACACATATTTTAGTTTTTAGGTGAAGAAACATCTAATAACTTAAACAACCATTAGGTATTTCGTAATAACTAGAAACAGCCAATAGTTGAAACAACCATTATAATATTCGTTTGTTAGTCCAATCGACTTTAGTTCATACAAAATTAACGTAACTTTACTTTAGGTGAATTAAACAGTAGTTGAGTATGTGAAGTTAAAACACAATTAAAGAAAAATGGACTGCCACAAGTTAGTTAACTGCTGTGAAGTCTGTGTAGGATTTAGTATTTTTGTTCTCGCCCGTCATACTCTAAAAGTTCAAGACTCAAACGTTCTAAGATCACTCAAAGATAGTCGGTCTGCTATTTATTGTAGGTAATCATAAGTTACACAACATCTGAATACAATTATCGCACCTCATTAGATAGTTATACTTCGTAAAGTAGGTAATACCTAATTAAGCATAATCAGTAATTGGTCCCGGCTTACTTATTCAATTTATGTTATAGGTTCCTGCAAGAAGTTCTAACACTGTTGTAGTGTATTAGCACAGTGATATAATACTCCTTGTGTTATTTATTGGTCTCGGGTGAACATAATCTGTGGTCATGGTTTTATAGTCTCTGGAGGACGCGAGCGTCTGCGGGTAGGAGTGAGTGTGTGTATGTTGTATGTATATGTTACGGCTAAAGGTAGGTGTGAACGTAAACTTAAGATTAGCCGGCTAAACTTAGGTTTATCTTCGAGAAGCAGATAAAGTTCGATAACATGTTAGTTTGCGTCGTGATATTCCATCTTTAGCCGGTTAATGTGCACATTAACCGAAACGAAACGGCTAAAAATGTATTCGATGGGCGCGCCGGGCCGGCGGAGGGCTTGAGGGGGAGCGGGCGGTGGGGAGACAACGCGCGCGCACGTGGCAATGTTTTGGTTTAGTATTACGTCATCTTTCTAAGCAGTTGATTGCGCGTATTTGAAATGTCGACGTTGCAAAATCTCGAAAAGCTTAAAACGAAGTTTGACAGTAAGTTTCGTGAGTTACTTACATCAAAACGAACTGATAATAGTTTTTATTTGAGTGACGAACAATACGATAATGTAATTCAAGAAGTCAGGTCAGCAAAACTCGCCGCTAAGCGTTCAACATTGCAGTATCGACGATTAAAAAGATTTGATATTTGCACTATTGGCGGCATAGAAAAGCTAATAGCACCAGTGGCAGGACAAGGCAATAGTATCTTGTATTATGTGAAAAATTCAGACCTGTTTGATGTGTTGCATACCATTCACATTGATACGGGTCATGGTGGGCGGAATCGCATGATAAATGAATCAAAAAAGAAGTACAAGAATGTGACACAAGAAGGAATATTATTGTATTTAAGTTTATGTGAATCCTGTCAATTGAAACTAAAAACTAACAAGAAAGGAATAGTCGTCAAACCAATAATATCATCCGAAATGAACAGCAGGTGTCAAGTTGATTTAATTGACATGCAGAGCAGGCCAGATGGTGAATTTAAATTTATTTTAGTTTACCAGGATCATTTAACTAAATTTGTTCAAATTCGCCCTCTACGTACAAAAACGGCAGTGGAGGTGTCAAACGTGCTTCTTGACATATTTTGCATATTTGGCGCACCATCAATTCTACAATCTGATAATGGGCGCGAGTTTGCGAACAGCGTTATAGCAGAATTATGTAGTAAGTGGTCAGGCTTGAAGATGGTACACGGCAAACCTCGACATAGCCAATCGCAAGGCAGTGTCGAACGGGCCAACCAAGACATTCAAAACATCTTGATGACGTGGATGAGTGATGAAAAATCCTCAAAATGGTCGGAGGGTCTTAAATTTGTACAATTAAAGAAAAATTCCGCCTATCACGACGGTATCAAGAGGACACCCTACAAAGCATCAACTCCGACACGTGCATATGCGGCAGCTGCCGCTGGAAAAAGCAACACTACGGTTGCTCCGAAGAAGCTGGCATCACAGGCTGCCGATTGTGTTGAGGACGGCTTTATTAAGGTTAAAAGGAAGAAAAGGAAGTCTTCTCGCAACCAGTGCGGCACCGCACCGACTGGCCCGAACCACCTGCTTCGACCTGCGATACCAGTCACGCCGCTGTACGTGTCCCGGCTTCATTTCTCTACGAAGGTTGAGGATATCGTAGAGTACATCCGCGTGAAGACCAAATACACCCTGAGGGTCGAACGGTTGGAGTCTCGTCATAATACGAATTTCAATTCGTATGTTGTAAAGGTTCCCACCGAACAGCTGTCGACCTTCACGAAGGAAGAATTTTGGCCGAAGGGTGTTGTGTATCGTCGATTTCGTGGACGGATACCCGACACCAAGTTGCGTAACACTACGCTGACTAAATAGTGTATTGTTTTATTTTTATAAGTTATATTTGTATGTATGTTAGTCTGTAAGGTATTTATAATATGGGCCTATTGTAGCTCGAAATAAATAAATAAATAAATAAATAAATAAAGCGATGTTTGGAAGTGAAATAAAAGTGGGTTTGAAGTCATCGTCTTTGCCTCATGAAGTAACAAACCAACTAACAACGGAAGAAGACCTACAAGAAGTGATAGATGACTTTAAGGAAAATGACTTGAACGATGAACAACAGACCTCCGAACTTCATACCTCAGAAAATACCTGCCACCTTTGTGAAGAACATGGCATTTTGATTGACGACATGACATGCCCTCTTTGTTCAAAAGAAGCAGATATTGAACATAATCGTTCAGAAGCGAAGTACCAAGCCATTAAAATGAAACAAAATTCAGCTGCAAAGTTTCCAGAATGTCATATAGGCGATACAGTAAGAGTAAAGATACCGAAAGTAGATCGAGGCCGAGGTGATTTTAGGAACATTCTGTTGACAGTCTTAGATAAAAATGAAGACGGACTTTATAAATTGGGCAACGAAAACGGTACAATCGAACAGCTTTTTTCACGAAATCAGTTTACAGTTTGTGAACAAAAATTCGTAGATTTGGAAAAAGTGTCATCAGTGAAAATGACTATTCGCCAGCTTGCTAATGAACAGTCAACATCAGGTGGACAAGGCTTTCAAAGATGTCATTGCAAGACAAAATGTGGTACACGCAAATGCCGCTGCCGAATAAATAATGTTCTTTGTAATTCGAAATGTCATTCTAGTTTATCATGTTCCAACAAATAGCCTCATATTATTTAACAATTGTGTCTAAATATTGTTTTAAGTAGTGTTACGAGCTGGGGTTCGGGATAAATTAATTAGTCCAATTAACTCGAAGAAACACTATATTTAAGAAAACAATACACGCTAATTAACTACAACGATCACACACTAAATTCACAAAACAATCACTGAACAATTCACTGGTTACTTTTTATCTTCACTTGTGTCTTCACTGTATCGCTTCCAAACTTAAACTCAATTCGCGGCGCAGGCGACCCTCTATTTATATGCCGGGGCACTCGACCTAGATATATCTAGATACTTCTAATGTTAGAGCGAGATAGGTATAGTGTTAGAAAGAGATAGATATAGTTCCAGAACATTCGAGTATTCTGTAGAAGTTTCTAGTAGCTACTAGTACGTAGTAGTAGGTAGGTAGTTTACTTCCGGAACATTCTTTCTTTATGTAACCTACCGACCTACGTGACACTGCCCCCTCCTAAGACATGCTCGTCCCGAGCATCGTTACTCCCGTAATAGCGTGCCAATCGATCCACATGAACAATCTTAGGCGCAGATCGCGAATTCTTCTGTATTCGGTAGGTGACGTCGTTGATCTTGGTCACAACTCGGTATGGTCCGTCCCATTTTGCCTGTAGTTTAGGAGACTTCCCCTTGCTGCGCACTGGATTATGCAACCAGACTAGTAAGCCTTCGTCGAAGCCACTATTGTTCATCTTCCGGTCATAACGAGTTTTCATTCTCTCGGACGTCTGCTGGCCAGATTGTCTGACGTGCTCATAAACGTCATGCATCTTGCTACGCAGGTCGTGTGCGTAATCCGTTATACTGCGTGGAGTATCAGGGGGAATACCGGTAATCAGGTCTGCTGGTAATCTTAACTCTCTTCCAAAGTTTGCGAAGGCTGGCGTCACAGTCGTACTCTCATGAACTGCGCTTCGGTATGACAGGAGAAACGGCGCTATATGCTTGTCCCAATCCTTTTGTCTGTTCGATACAACTTTCGCCAGGTATCTTTCTAACGTCTGATTGAACCTTTCCACCATTCCATCAGATTGTGGATGATACGACGTAGTCCTCGTTTTGTGAGTACCCATTACCCGACATGTTTCCTGGAAAACTTGAGACTCAAAATTTCTTCACATCAGCGATCTGGGATTCGGCCTCTGAGATACGGTTCTCGTGCAGCTCAACCTTCTCCGTTACGGCTTTAATTTCCTTGCCGAATGTTGCTTTAATGTCTTTCAAGAAGAGCATCTGCTCGTCCTTAACATGCTGCAGCTGTTCCGCAAGACGGCGAGCCTGCTCCTCTTGACGGCGGGCCTGCTCCTCTTTGTCGCTCTGAAGCTGTTCCCTCAGTTGGCGAGCTTGCTCCTCTTGACGGCGAGCCTGCTCCTCTTGACGGCGAGCCCGCTCCTCTTGACGGCGAGCCTGCTCCTCTTGACGACGAGCCTGCTCCTGCAGCATCGCCATAAGAGCAGAAAGGTCTGATGCTGCAGGCGCAGCTGATGCCGAAGGCGCAGCTGATTCTGGGGAAACTCGCTCCATTGTTGACTGGCTGCCACCAGGTGTCTGTACACGTAGATCTTCAAAGCGCCTCTGGTCCACTTCTTGCTGCCGCTGACTCCTGGTGCGTATACCTTCAGTGTCCTCCTTCGGTAGAACCGGCATAATTTATCCCTCACTTCTGACACCAAATGTTACGAGCTGGGGTTCGGGATAAATTAATTAGTCCAATTAACTCGAAGAAACACTATATTTAAGAAAACAATACACGCTAATTAACTACAACGATCACACACTAAATTCACAAAACAATCACTGAACAATTCACTGGTTACTTTTTATCTTCACTTGTGTCTTCACTGTATCGCTTCCAAACTTAAACTCAATTCGCGGCGCAGGCGACCCTCTATTTATATGCCGGGGCACTCGACCTAGATATATCTAGATACTTCTAATGTTAGAGCGAGATAGGTATAGTGTTAGAAAGAGATAGATATAGTTCCAGAACATTCGAGTATTCTGTAGAAGTTTCTAGTAGCTACTAGTACGTAGTAGTAGGTAGGTAGTTTACTTCCGGAACATTCTTTCTTTATGTAACCTACCGACCTACGTGACAGTAGGTAATTTTGAAATTTTAAATACCTACAGATGATTCTGTGATGACCAAATGGGTACTTTTTATTTTAATGATTAGGTTGATATTGTTTTGAGTAATTAAGAAGAAGTTTTATTTTGTAATTTTAAATACCTACAGATGATTCTGTAATGAGTAATGACCAAATGGGTACTTTTTATTTTATTTTAATGATTAGGTTGATATTGTTTTAAGTAATTAAGAAGAAAAAGTTTTATTTTGTAATTTTAAATAAGTACCTACTGAAGAGTCTGTAATGACCAAATGGTAACTTTTTATTGTATTTTAATGATTAGGTTGATATTGTTTTAAGTAATTAAAATTTTGTAATTGTAATAATTGTTACTTTGAATAGCCGTGTGTGTCCCCTGCAGAGTAGAATAGGACCACCCTCTTTCTTACTGAGGTGTCGTACGAGGCGACTAAGGTAAATATGCATAATGCATGCTAGTTCACCAGCATACAGAGAAGGAAAACTCTGCAATTATATCAAAACCCTCGCCAACCCGTCTGCCAAGCGTGGTGAGTATGGTATTTCCCCTCACACTGAGGGAGGCCCGTGCCCCAGCAGTGGGGACATATATGGGCTGATGTGGTGTGTGTGGTGGTTACTTTGAATACCTACATACATATATATAATACATAGTACATAAAAGTATGTGTAATGAAAGTGATTATTTTTTAATAAAGTTTTCGTGTCAAAATAGTAAACATTATTACATTGTTTCCTTTTCCATTTCCTTCTACATTTTTAGCCAAGGGCCTGCAGCTACACTTAAGTTTAGCCGGCTAAAGATAGAATAAACTAACATTAACACCTCGTCGAAGATAAACCTAGGTTTAGCCGGCTAATCTTAAGTTTAGGTTCACACCTACCTTTAGCCGTAACATATATATATGTTGGTAAACCTGATTAAATAATCCAGCCTGTCATTGCACAAAATGCGTGCATTGTAAAACTGTAGAAGATTTGAAGTTGAAAAACAAAGAAAATGAATTCCTGAATCACAAAAAGAAATCTTTAAAAGCCTTCCCAAAATAACTAACCACTCCAAACCCTTCGTAATGATGAGTGGCGGGCGACGGGAAACAAATAAATCTCGCGACTTTCATCTAAGATGGACTGACGGATTGACGAGGCTTTGGGTAAGGGACTTTGGATAGGGGCAAGCGATGCGGAAACTTTATTTTTGGAAGCTGTGCCTTCCGAATTTGTCCGCGTAAATATCGATGCAGACCAGCGTTGCCTGACGTCCCGATTTTTTCAAAACAAAATTAGGTACGGGACAGGCTTAGTCCCGCTTTTGGGGATAACTCGATCGCACAAGAAGTCGTCGTATAATGCACCTAAATCTAATTTTAATTATATTAATTTAAAATATTTTTGCTTATGTATTTTTTGGTAAACGTAATTTAAAATTCAAATAAAAAATTAAAGCCAAAAAACTTCTGATACAAAAGTACATACGTTTTATTAATATATCTGGCTTTTATCCGTTTTTTTCACTCTATAAGTTTCGACTTTAACGTTAATGCAGACTTACGTACACTCGACAGTGCATACTCGTAGAAGTAAACAAAACATTTTTGGGCATCTTATACTGAACATCACACATTACATATAAAGCAGCCAAGTAAGACCTACCATGTTAAAAAAGAATTTGACAGATTTGCCACCGTACTTTTACATTATTTGTAACACCTTTTACTCATGTGACTTGCAATAAAGATTCTGATTCGGATTGACAAGGAGACTGCTCAAATTTTTATTTGGACATAGTACGTATAGTGCCACTTAATTTTTGACGCTGACGTGTTGTACGAAATTTAATTATATCCCTCGTTCTCTTGTTTTTGTTGTTTGAGACTGTGACCGGTCGAAATTAAGAACGAAAGGACGAAGTTTATCCGAAAAGTTGTGCCCATGATGTTGAGTCTTCATAATCTTGTTAGGCTCAGCACACACCTGCGAGTCGCGTCGACAGAAAGTCGCAGATGTAGCCTGGGCCTTAGTCATTTACTTCTACAAAGCGGTCGGTGGTTTCACAAACACCTAACACTCGTATAAAGGGATGATATGGATAAACTGTACTTTAAGGGACGCTGGTCTGGCGGTTCGTAATTTTTTGTCAGAAACTACATGATGCAAGAAGTCTTTTGGTGAAGTCGTTTTTTGAAGCAACCTTGTAGTTTTCGAGAAATAAATTATTAAAAATCGCAAAATTAGATCAAAATTCGACTATTTTACGTCAACATGACTGACTATCAACCTTAAAAAAACTATACGATCTGTCAGTTGCGTTTCGTTACGTGAAAGTTGATTCCACACAGTCAATTTGGACACAATTTTTGGGGTCTTTTTGGGATATTTATGTTGCAAATACATTTTACATGTAAAATGTTATGTATTTACGTGTAATTTATTGAAAAGATTAATAATTAAATTAAATTTTAAATGAAATACATATCGTGTTTCTACTGTGCAAGAACGAAACTCAACGACGCCATTTTGTCGGAAGGCTCCAGTTTGCCTAAGTCCTGTAGGTCTTGTGATAGGTTAGAAATTTAAGGCGAGCGCGAAGCGCAGCGGAGCGTGAGCCTTGAATTTCGTGGTTATTTTTTTTTTTAACAGACAACAGTAATCTCTTTATTATACTCCTGAAAGGGGATAAGCAATTTTGTAGGGAATAGGCAAGTCTTCACTCTCCACTACCCACTTTTCCCTCCCCCCCCCAAGGGGTAAAACTTCCCCCTCTCTATCCCCCTTTCCCCCACCCCTTAATTAGATGATCTAAAACTAAATTTTAACACTTTTTATTACAGTCATAACCTCAAACTTCAATCATAAATATTTCAGAAACCAAGAGCTTGCTTCAAGAGGGGGGGTAACACACTTCCCCCACCCCTCCCCCTCACCCCCTCCCCCCCTTCCACGCGTCCTTTAATGTACAGTTTTACCCTTTTAGTACAGTCATAACCTCAAACTTCAATCATAAATATTTCAGAAACCAAGAGCTTGCTTCAAGAGGGGAGGGTATCAGGGGTTACCCCACTTCCCCCCCTCCCCCTGCCACCCCCCCCTCCCCTCTACCCCGCGTCCCTTAATGTACAGTTTTACCGATGATATTTACTCACGTCTGGACTGATGTCGGTGAAGTTGGCACTGGACACGAACTCCCGAAGGAAGCCGTCCAGCTCCGTGCCCTCGATGTAGCCGTTACCTGTAATCCAGAATTATAATAGTATCATATCAGCGTTTTAAGAGTTATCAAAAACTAATTGCATCGTTTAATTTTTTTTCATGAAATTGTAGTAATTTTAATAGTTCTATGTTGTTAAGTGATACCAAAGTTAAGCAACCTATGGCGCGGACATGTTTGGGATGGGTGACCACTCTGACCATTTAAGTCACGTCTATTTGCAGGCATCTCCGTGCTTTGGAAGGCACGTTAAGCTGTTGGTTTCGTCTAATATCGATAGATATTAGTCGTTTAGCCTAGTCAGAGGACCTAGGGCGGCTTAATAACATCTGACAGTAAGGATGGTCACTTACCTTACAAACATCCCTCCACCGCACCGCACTGAGCCCGCGTGGTAGAGTATGTCTCGGGCCACTTAGGCTTGTGTTATGAGGCTTGTGCCAGCAGTGGGACGTATCTAGGCTGATGATGACGGGTGTTTTCGCAAAAAAAAAACGTGCAGAGCTAGTTACGCGTGGTCTTACTAAACCGAGTCCAATGGACCTGCTCCGCTTCTAGTCGTTGTCAGTACTGCGAGATGTTAACACGTGTGTGCGAGTGCGGCTAATTTTTAAATTGGCGGTTGTAGGGACGTACCGTAGGTATCTTCCTTTGTTTGGTTTGATCTAAGCATATAGAATTTAAAATATCCTGTAGGTATGTATCGTCACGAACATGTAGAAGACGCAACACTTACGCTAAGCTGTCTCTGTTTACACAAGACCCAACTTTCACGAATGTTCACCGTACAATAAATGTGACCCGTTCACCCTGCTCACCTTACTCACGAGTATTTTTACCAATCCATCTTTACGTATTTTTAACATTTTAAAAAATCTTCATTTTGTGTTTTTTTAATAAGGCTTTTGCGTTTATTGGTTTTTGGTATATTGACATTGATTTATTATTTACCGGCAATTTTAAAGACCGTGAACTTAGATCTAAGAATCAAGATTAAGCAGTGAGGAAGACCCGGGTCAAGTTTTGTTTCATGTGAACTGGAATAGCATAGTTCTTTTATTAAAAATAAAAAAACTTTCTTTGTTATTTATTACATAAGAGTACAAACAGATTTTGATAATGGTGCTGTTCATAACCTAGTACCTAGATCTAGTACTTCGTAATATTTTTCATTATATCGTCGTGAGTACAAAGAAAAAGGGTCTTTGTCTTCGTCGAATTGTCTTTATTAAACTCAAATTTATATTATTTACCAATTCACAATAAATATCTGTCGTATGAAGCTTTAGTCATAGATTTCTGCAAAGTAACGCCTGATTTCATCAAATATATCTGTCTTATGTCAAATCTTTGCCCTTTTATTTTTTTGTCATGTCCCTAAGGTCTTTGTCTGTCAGACAGTACGGGCGTTTGTCCATCACGCCAACGAGAAAATGTATGTGAATACTGTTCCGCTACTTCGGCGCCGGCATATCTTTAATACGTTTTCTCGTTGACGTTATCGGCGGTGGTGGACAAACGCCCAAGTCGCCAGCATATCGGGGCACCATTAAGGCTTGCGCTGCGACAATACCTTTACTTGCTCCAGCCACTGGCTTGACGTAAACAGATCTATAATGTGTAATGCCAAAGTGGGTCACAGCTTTTCAATAGGTAATGAACTTCCCAACTTTGGACGAAAGTATATGACCAATCAATATTTCTATCAATGGACTATTATTAGGTACTTGTGTGTTAGAAAATTGGTAACAATCAGATAGAAAACGTTGATAGGTTTGACATTGGACTAAAATACTTTTTATAACTACTTAGATTTTAATATGATTTACGGAACCAATTTCATATGATATGATTTACGAAACCAATTACATAGGTTTTTTTATGGAAGTCGAGAATAGGTTTTTAAAACTCGGATAGCTTACTTAGTTCCTAAGCTTGAGATAGATAGATGGGTTAACACTTTATTTTACAACACAAAACAAAAATAACAGACAAGCTTAACAAAGAAAGATGTACAATTTAGGCGGTCTAATAGCTTGTAGCGATCTCTTCCGGTCAACCTTTCAAGTTTGTAAGCACCTATCGTTCTTCGTGTAGGTATAATTGGGATGATGACACCTATCTTAAATATTGTCAAGAACATGGTGTTTAAAAAACATAGCCCCTATGAAGTTAATACAACCAATATATTTAAAAAAAGCTGTAGAAACCAATTTTTAAACACACAAAACGCAATAAATATTCGGTCAATTGACTTCGATTTCTGACACATGACCGTGACGTCACAGTCATTTATTACCATACGAAATCTATGGAGGCAGACCGTTTTGACAGATAATAAAAAGTATGTCAACGATTGGTGGTGTCGTCTAGCCAATTATGATACAGTCAAAACTTATTTAGTACAGCTAAAAACAGTCGATTGTGATTTTGTGGTCTTATGTCAAATCCTTTTTAATATTTTAATTCTTACAAAAGAGTCACTTAGTTTTCTTTCTTTCTTATTAAGTTTGTCCGCGCGCTAGGAGCACAGTAATCATGATTGGAAACGGAAGTCAATCTATCAAACGAAACTAACGACGAATCAATCACAGAACTTTTTAATCTCTATATATTACTTGTGAAGTATTCCTTTTCCACCAACCTGTGTCGCGGTCCTAGGGCCTAAAAATATGATTGACGTACCGTTTTAAAGAATTCGGCGAGTAGACTGGTCCAAAAGTCTTTGTTCCATAACAAGACATTGTTTTGGCCAAAACATTTGTTCGAATTTGAACGCGGACGGAGTCGCGGGCGGCCACTAATACTGACTAAGTATATTAATTTGTTAATGATCAAGATTTTCAGGGTTGCTTCACTGTGCTTGCAACATAATAAACAAAGTGACCTTCGCATCGACACTATTACAATGTAACTAGTAGACGCCATCTTTTGACATGCAATAAATGATTTGAATTTGAATTTTTAAAAAACTACCGGGATAGTACATAATGGCTACATAGCACTATTGCATTTATAAGATAGTTAACTATAAGTTAGTATACCTGTCTATGTTAGAAATAATATAACATTAAAATCAAAAGACAATTACAATCAAAAGATGAACACGAGAACGTCTGCCGACAAACTGCTCAGCAGTTTAGTAGTGTAGCATTAAGTTAACTAATGTAAGTCACTCCTGAATACATAAATAAATAAAAAAATTAAATGTCCAAGTAATATTTAAGTGATCCTGTTGGACTACATCCAAGACAGGGAAGTTCGTATCCAACTTTGTGACACCAAAGACCCCAGACCCCAGGCAGACGTTGTCCAGCCCGATCACAGCGGTGGTCAAAGCAATTGAGAACTAATACGTATTATGAAAAATATAACTTTGTCAGTGGACCAGACTGACGTTGTTCTGCCCGCTGTTTTTAAGAAAAAAATGAGTGACTTGCTTCCTGAATCCTCTTTATTCTAAGGGAGCATTTATAATATATTATAATAAAAGGGAAAATTTTAAAAATATCCTATTACGCAAGTCAGCTCATACCCCGTCTGTATACCAAATTTCATCAAACTATTATTATCACAATAGTTTCAGCGCGATTAAAGAACAAACATCCAAACGAAGAAACTTTCATATCTATTTATAAGTGTGAAGTGTGATGGAAGAAGGCTGAATTTGGGATTGTATGTAAAACGATTACAGCAATAGACACTTTAATGTAAAAAACACGCACATTAAATTAAAGGTTAAAATATCACATTACAATTATTTTGATACAATGTTCGGAGAGCGGAAAGGTCCGAATTAAATGGTAAGCACCTCTTACACAGAGTTATTTTATAAAATAATATTTAGCTTTTTTGTATGAAGGTTGTAAAGTCTTTCGTTTGTTTTTGTAATTCTTTTAAACGGACTGTCTATGTAAATATAATAAGAAGTCTGCCTCGTTGGTGTACTGGCAAGTTTCTGCCTTACACCCGAGAGGTCCTCCTGAGTTCGAATCCCAGGTCGAGCAAAAATTGTTTCCGAGATTTTCTGTCATGAATTTCTCAAAAACAGCTCGGGAAGTTGGCGGTGTTACACCCCCGTGCCTCGGAAAGCAAGTTAAGCAGTTGGTCCTGCGCCTGATCTCTCTTCGGTCATGTCGGATTGCCGTCTTACCGAACTTTGAGAGTGACGGAACAGTGAGTGCACCTGAGTATTGCGCTATAATACTATAATGTCTCCTGCGTAGTTGGCTGATCTCTGTTGAGATTGGCCGCCGTGGTCGAAATCGGCCAGGAGGACTATTATAAGAGAACAAGTATTCTAAGCGAAGGCTTTCTTTCAAGACATTTATCACTAAGGACCAAGGCACAACTGCGACACACAGTCAACGCGAGTCGCTACTCTCAGCTATTTGGCCGCGGTGACTGATTGACACGCTGTCAGTCGCGACTCGTGGCGACAGTTTGCCAGAGGTGAGCGCTGGCGGTATGTTTCTTTACTTTTCCATATCCGAACCATGTACACGTGTTCTTTTCGTAATGTTGTAAGGTCTTCAGCTAAATATGTATACATAAACATTTATTATTTTACTTTATTGTATTTTTATTTCATTTTATGTAAGTAATTAGTTTGTATGTTTATCAATTTTTATTTGTACTTAAATAACTTTAAAATAACACACAGTTAAATTGTTTGTTTTACCTTTTACTTTATGTGCACCGCCTGAAATTTCTCTGCTTGGCCCTATGGTTGACTGGTAGAGAATGCCTTCGGCACTAAGTCCACCATTGTACACATATTTGTGCAGAACTTAAATAAATAAATAAAGTAAAATATATATACAGTCTGTCAATTACCATACTAATTAGGAATAATACTGAGAGGGACGAAAAAGGTCCTTTAAATAATACAGTAGCTGGTCAGCACAAAAAATGATCGTTACCCTGTGTCTATTTTTATTTCACCCTTAAATACCTTAAGAAGTCCCTGAAAATTTGGCATTGTAAGCCCGACCGAAGTGACCTCACCCTTCCCTCAAGGGCCATTGAGATTGACAAGTAGACGGTCTCTTAATACTGAGTGCCTAATTTAGATATTTATATTTAAAGCTGAAAAAGAGAATTATTTTGGTTTAAACTTCCACTAAACGACGCCAGCGCAGGAACCCACATACATCCAACTGTAACCTCTTGAAAAAGCTAGAGCTGGAGGTCGCAGGACTTGGACAACTTACAATGTGACACAGAAGATTCACCTGGAAACACAACACTGTCACCAACAAAACTCTTGACGCGTTTCGCCACTACACGTGGAATCCTCAGGAGATGTTGTCGCTTCGACAGACTACGAGAGACTCATAGTCGTCATTTACTGGAAATTTAAAGCAAAATAATTCTCTTTTTCAGATTTAGTCATGGATTTCCGCAAAGTAACGCCTGATTTCATCAACTATTTATATTTATTCTAGCAGCTTTGAAGGGTTTAATAAAATGTTTTATGTTATGTAATGTCTACGTTGCACCATGACACATACCTACACAATAACGATGCTAGATGTAGAGTAAAAAGCGTGGGGTGCATTTTATGACGTTTTCATACTTTTCTTTTATACGTGCCAATAATAGGATGATTTTCACATACTACTATACCAAGCACCCCACGCTTTTTACTGTACTGTAATATAAATTCCGTAGGGTGATTGGAGAGAGGGGTGATTGGAGAGAAGGGTGATTGGAGAGAGGGGTGATTGGAGAGAGGGGTGATTGGAGAGAGAGGGTGATTGGAGAGAGAGGGTGATTGAAGAGAGGGGTGATTGGAGAGAGAGAAATGATTAGAGAAAGAGAGAGTGATTGGAGAGAGAGGTGATTGGTGAGAGGGGGGTGATAGCAGAGAAAAGCATGATTGAAGAGAGAGGGGTGATTGGAGAGAAAGGTGATAAGAGAGAGAGAAAGAGAGGTAATTGGAGAGAGAGGAGTTATTGGAGAGAGGGTGATTGGAGAGAGGGTGATTGGAGAGAGGGGTGATTGGAGAGTGGTGATTGGAGAGGGGTGATTGGAGAGAGAGGGTGATTGGAGAGAGAGGGGTGATAGGAGAGAGAAGGATGATTGAAGAGAGAGGGGTAATTGGAGAGAGGGGTGATTGGAGATAGGGGTGATTGGAGAGAGGGATGATTGGAGAGAAAGGTGATAAGAGAGAGAGAGGGACTTGAAGAAAAAGAGGGTTAGTTGGAGAGAGGGGGCGAATCGAGAGAGGGAGTAATTGGGGAGAGAGGGGGTGATTGGAGAGTGAGGCGCGATTGGAGAGGGACGGTGATTGGAGAAAGAGGGGTGATAGGAGAGAGAAGGTTGATTGAAGAGAGAGGGGTGATTGAAGAGAGAAGGATGATTGAAGAGAGAGGTGATTGGTGAGAGAGGGGTGATAGGAGAGAGAGAATGTTGATAAAAGAGAGAGGGGTGATTGGAGAGAGGGATGATTGGAGAGAAAGGTGATAAGAGAGAGAGGTTATTGGAGAGAGAGGAGTGATTGGAGAGAGGGGTTATTGGAGAGAGATAGGGGAGATTGGAGAGAGATAGGGGAGATTGGAGAGAGAGACTGAGGTGATTTGAGAGAGAGTGGGTGATTGGAGAGAGAGGTGATTGGTGAGAGAGGTGATTGGTGAGAGAGTGGTGAAAGGAGAGAAAAGGATGATTAAAGAGAAAGGGGTGATTGGAGAGAGGGGTGATTGGAGAGGAAGGTGATTAGAGAGAGAGGGGAAATGTGAGAGAGGGTGATTGGAGAGAGATAGGGGAGATGGGAGAGAGAGGGAGGTGATTGGAGAGAAGGGACATAGGAAAGTGAGGGGTGATTAGAGAGAGTGGTGATTGGAGGGAGAGGGTTGATTGGAGAGAGATAGGGGAGGGTGATTTTGACCACAGCGAAGATCCACCGTGTATAAATTATGTGACAAGTATTAAAAAAACGCATTCAAATCGGTCCATCTGTTCGGGAGCTACGATGCCACAGATAGACTCAAACAAGAACACAAACTTAGAGAAAGAGGGGTGTTTATTCGTCAGTTAACAATCATCTGTACCTATCCTTTGTTGATTGCCTCCTTGGTGTAGTGGCAAAGTTTCTGCCCTACATCCGAGAAGTCCTGGGTTCCAATCCCAGGCCGAGCCAAAATTGTTTCTGAGATTTTCTATCATGAATTTCTCAAAAGCAGCTCGGAGTCGGGAAGTTAGCGGTGTTACACCCCCGTGCCTCGGAAAGCAAGTTAAGCAGTTGGTCCTGCGCCTGATCTCTCTCCGGTCATGTCGGATTGCCGCCTCACCGAACTTTGAGAGTGACGGAACAGTAAGTGCACCTGTGTATTGCGCTCAAACTTGTGCACTATAATATCTCCTGCGTAGTTGGCTGATCTCTGTTGAGATTGGCCGCCGTGGTCGAAATCGGCCAGGAGGACTAATCAAATATCTGATCTAATGGTTCAAGTTAATACGTTAACTCTATCTTGTTTAAGTGCAACGAAACATGTGTTTTAAAGTAACCATAAGTAAGTATCGCCTTTTTTATTCCTGGGAAAAAAGGACTGCGACACTTTTTACAGCTTTGGTCTAGTGGTCTGAAGTCCAGACTTCAAAACCGGCTGTCGCGGGTTCGAACCCTGCTAGGGGCAAATGTTTGTGTGATGAGCACGAGCATTTGTACCTGAGTCATAAGTGCTTATCAATGTATTTAAGTATTTCTATCCGTTATTCTAGCCACCATTGCACAAGTTAACGCTATGTTTGGGGCTAGGTAATGGGTGTGTACGTTGAAACAATTTATTTATTATTTATTATTAATGCAGCGATAATACTAAGTGACTAGAACTCTAAAAACATCGAGACTATTTTCGTTCCTTACGTGTCTCCATATCGGTTCCAATCAATGTGTTTTAGTTAACATGTAAACATATGGCATATGTAACTATAACCTGCGCTGTAACGGTAGTCACCCATGACATCATACAAGGGCCTAATTCTGGAAGATAGACTTCGCTATTTTCTACTCTAGCCGTCTCTTTTACTCATGCGTAGATACATTTTGAGTACCGCTTTTTTAGTATCGCTTTGAGGTTGACTTATTTTAGCGTGTCCCAAAAAAAGCCTGCCAAACTTAAGGAGATGATAGACTAATAGAGAATTTATCATCATCATTCACCATCAGCCTATATACGTCCCACTGCTGGGCACAGGCCTCACCTCAACTATGAGGTGGTGCGAGCCATACTCCACCACGCGGGCTCAGTGTGGATTGGTGGAGGGGTGTGCGTAAGGCAAGTGACCAACCTTACTGTCAGATGTTATTAGGCCTCCCGAGATAATAGATGACAATTTATACATGGGGGCACATACGCGACATATTGTCGCAGCGATCCGCGACTGTCAGTGTTTGACAGCAATTGTAATCTCAGCGAAGAAGAAAGAAAGCGAAAAAAGAAGAAAGAAAAACGTTAACACGAGATGAACAGGTACTTAATCCTGACGACTGTGTTGACTCCTATAAATTAAAGTAGCTTAAAGTCGAGTTAGGTTACCAACCTTCAAAAACTACTTTCATATGCGTTAGATGCAACGTTCCACTTTCAAAACATTATCTGTGATAGAATGAAGCCCCTTAGTATTTATGGTTCAGATAGTCTGAGATCCCAGGGCCCCCAAAAGTTACTTATTTTTAAAGTAACGAATTTTACGGTATAGACATGTTAAAAAATTAAACAAAAAAATGATTTTTTGTTTAATTTGAAGTACTCATTTTAAATATGTCACACAGAATCACACAAAAGAAGTAAACCTACACCGAAAATTTGATAATCAAGTCACACCTAACTTTGCGCTTAACGGTCTGATAAGTAAGCTTCTCAAAACTTACTTTTTACGATTTACCAACAGGTGCAATAGTCTCGTTAAATGCAATTATTCGAGGACAGAATATTGCTAATTTGTAGCTGTCCATGCGAGACAGCATTACCATCTTTTGAGGATCTACACATAATGTAAAGGGTGTCATCATCTTTATGATCTTCTACGTTTTTTTGTCCAATTTGTACGCTTTCCTGGCAGCTGTCTCAATAGCGTTGGCGATGATCAATATGATTATTATAATACCTATATTAATCCGATTTCATTACTTAACATAAACGAATATCGCATGGAAAAACATAAAGCAACATTGCTTGCAATTGTAAACGTCTATTTTTAAGATTAATCAGTTTATACTTATTAGGTGCAACATTATAAGAAATGTGGCCATAAAAGCATTTAAAGTGCAAATATCTTAAGAATTTATTTTGAATCTTTTCAAGATTGACAGCATAATTTTCATAGAAAGGAACCCAAATTGAGACAGCATAATCCAGCTGGGAGTGGATTAAAGTTTTGTACAAATAAAGAAATGTGTCTGATCGTTTAAACTCTTGAGTCGTTATTGGCTCTGGCGACCAAACCGTACATTGTGAAAGCTTTATTAAAAATTTTAGTTTTGTGTTTATCAAGGGGCATTTTAGGGTCAAGTGTTACACCAAGGTCAGTGATTTCCTGCATCCTGGTCAGTTTTAAATCACAAAGTATGTAGTCATGACAACTAGGAGTTGACTTTCTAGTAAAGGTAACATTTACATTTATTCAAACTAAAGGCTAATTTGTTGATTTGAAGGATGATTTAAGAGGGAGGGGGGGATTGGAGAGAGATAGGTTATTGGAGAGAGAGGGGTGATTGGAGCGAGAGGGGTGATTGGAGAGAGAGAGGTGATGGAGAGAGAGAGATGATTGGAGAAAGAGGGGGTTATTGGAGAGAGAGGTGATTGGTGAGAGAGGGGTGATATGAGAGAGAAGGATGATTGAAGAGAGAGGGGTGATTAGAGAGAGGGTTAATTGGAGAGAGTGGGGAGATGGGAGAGAGAGGAGTGATTGGAGGGAGGGGTGATTAGAGAGAGAGGGGGTGAATCGAGAGAGAGGGGGTGATTGGAGAGAGAGAGGGGATGATAGGAGAGTGAGGCGCGATGGGAGAGAGAGGGGTGATTGGAGGATAGGTGATTGGTGAGAGAGGGGTAATAGGAGAGATAAGGTTGATTGAAGAGAGAGGGGTGTTTGGAGAGAAGGATAATTGGAGAAAAAGGTGATTAGAGAGAGGTTATTGTAGAGAGAGGTGTGATAGGAGAGAGAAGGATGATTGAAGTAAGAGGGGTGATTGGAGAGAGGGGTGATTGGAGAGAAAGGTGATTAGAGAGAGAGAGGGGAGATGTGAGAGAGGGTGATTGTAGAGAGATACGGGAGATTGGAGAGAGAGGGAGATGATTGGAGAGAGGGGAGAAAGGAAAGTAAGGGGTGATTAAAGAGAGTGGTGATTGGAAGGAGAGGGTTGATTGGAGAGAGATAGGGGAGAATGGAGAGAGGGGTGATTGAAGAGAGGGGTGATTAGAGAGAGAGGGTGATTTTGACCATAGCGAAGATCCACCGTGTATAAATTATGTGTCAAGTATTAAAAAAACGCATTCAAATCGGTCCATCTGTTCGGGAGCTACGATGCCACAGATAGACTCAAACAAGAACACAAACTTAGAAAAAGAGGGGTGTTTATTCGTCAGTTAACAATCATCTGTACCTATCCTTTGTTGATTGCCTCCTTGGTGTAGTGGCAAAGTTTCTGCCCTACATCCGAGAGGTCCTGGGTTCCAATCCCAGGCCGAGCCAAAATTGTTTCTGAGATTTTCTATCATGAATTTCTCAAAAGCAGCTCGGAGTCGGGAAGTTGGCGGTGTTACACCCCCGTGCCTCGGAAAGCAAGTTAAGCAGTTGGTCCTGCGCCTGATCTCTCTCCGGTCATGTAGGATTGCCGCTTCACCGAACTTTGTGAGTGACGGAACAGTAAGTGCACCTATGTATTGTGCTCAAACTTGTGCACTATTATATCTCCTGCTTAGTTGGCTGATCTCTGTTGAGATTGGCCGCCGTGGTCGAAATCGGCCAGGAGGACTAATCAAATATCTGATCTAATGGTTCAAGTTAATACGTTAACTCTATCTTGTTTAAGTGCAACGAAACATGTGTTTCAAAGTAACCCTAAGTAAGTATCGCCTTTTTTATTCCTAGGAAAAAATGACTGCGACACTGACTACTGCTTTGGTCTAGTGGTTTGAGGTCCAGACTACAAAACCGGCTGTCGCGGGTTCGAATCTTGCTAGGGGCAAATGTTTGTGTGATGAGCACGAGCATTTACCTGAATTATGGGTGTTTATTAATTTATTTAGGTATTTCTATCCGTTAATCTAGCCATCATTGCACAAGTTAACGCTATGTTTGGGGCTAGGTAATTGGTGTGTACGTTGAAACAATTTATTTATTATTTATTATTAATGCAGCGATAATACTAAGTGACTAGAAATCTAAAAACATCGAGACTATTTTCGTTCCTTACGTGTCTCCATATCGGTTCCAATCAATGTGTTTTAGTAAACATGTAAACACATGGCACATGTAACTATAACCTGCGCTGTAACGGTAGTCACTCATGACATCATACAAGGGCCTAATTCTGGAAGATAGACGTCGCTATTTTCTACTCTAGCCGTCTCTTTTACTCATGCGTAGATACATTTTGAGTACCGCTTTTTTAGTATCGCTTTGAGGTTGACTTATTTTAGCGTGTCCCAAAAAATAGCCTGCCAAACTCAAGGAGATGATAGACTTATAGATGACAATTTATACATGGGTGCACATAGGCGGCATATTGTCGCAGCGATTCGCGACTGTCAGTGTTTGACAGCAATTGTAATCCCAGCGAAGAAGAAAGAAAGCGAAAAAAGAAGAAAGAAAAACGTTAACACGAGATGAACAGGTACTTAATCCTGACGACTGTGTTGACTCCTATAAATTAAAGTAGCTTAAAGTCGAGTTATGTTACCAACCTACAAAAACTACTTTCATATACGTTAGATGCAACGTTCCACTTTCAAAACATTATCTCTGATAGAATGAAGCCCATTAGTATTTATGGTTCAGATAGTCTGAGATCCCAGGGCCCCCAAACGTTACATACCTACTTATTTTTAAAGTAACGAATTTTAAGGTATAGGCACTCTTGCATGTCTCAAAGAGTGTGCGCATACTTGCTAGCTTGGCTAGGCGGCCCGATCACAGGTAGCAGGAAGAAAAGGTAGCCAAAAAAATAGATTTTTTTGTTTAATTTGAAGTACTCATTTTAAATATGTCACACAGAATCACACAGAAGAAGTAAACCTACACCGAAAATTTGATAATCAAATCACACCTAACTTTGCGCTTAACGGTCTGTTAAGTAAGCTTCTCAAAACTTACTTTTTACGATTTACCAACAGGTGCAATAGTCTCGTTAAATGCAATTATTCGAGGACAGAATATTGCTAATTTGTAGCTGTCCATGCGAGACAGCATTACCATCTTTTGAGGATCTACACATAATGTAAACGGTGTCATCATCTTTATGATCTTCTACGTTTTTTTGTCCAATTTGTACGCTTTCCTGGCAGCTGTCTCAATAGCGTTGGCGATGATCAATATGATTATTATAATACCTATATTAATCCGATTTCATTACTTAACATACACGAATAACGCATTGTAACGTTGTGAAATTTTGGTTATTAATAAGGATAGTACATTTTGTGTTATGTTTTGGATGTATGGCATTTGATCCCTTTGCCCAAAAAAAAAGTGGATTTGTGACAGCTGTGTTGTCTGTGTCTTCGTGTTTTGACAAGTAGAGGGTTGCTGTTTAGGGAGTTTTCCCCAAAAGGTGGGAACTTTAAGGATTTGGTATGCTTGTTGGATAAATTTTGGTAAATTCAGATATTGGTAAAGTTCAGTATTTTGGCTTAGTTTAGATAGAGGAGTTATGATATAGTAATAACTTTGATTAAAACAGTTTACTCTGTCTAAATTACGGGATAGGGTAGGAAGTGTTGGCGGTGGGTTTCTGGTCCATCAGAATATTAGACATTGAGAATTTGTTTCGGGTCATTGGTTGCCATTTAAGGCATATTCAGGTAAACCGGAAGTGCCACAGGATCCAGAAGGTTCTGGAAGGTTCGAGAAAATGGGAGATTTCTGAACCTGGTATCCCTACATTCCTGGGGAGGTTGATTTCCGTTTTGAAAGGACTCGGGGCTTGACCCCATAGAATCCTACAAAAGTGCCCCAGAGTCATGCCTGTTCCTTGGTGAATTAGTTTCGGCCGCGGCACATATTTTTTTTATCATGGTAAGTCTATTGCCTTGAAAATTGGAGGTGACGAGTAGCGTCATGTGTGAAAAAAAAACAATAGTTAAAACATCGATTTCTTGTTTCAGATTTTGTTTTAAAAACTCTCAAGTAATAAAATACAGCAATTGTTAAGTATTGGTCCAGGTATGTATTTCAGGAAATTTTATTCTATAACCGAGATGTTGATAAAGAAAAAAAGGTAATATCGTAATTCCACATGATCATTATTTCAGGTTGTTCTTGGCACATTAGTATGTTGAGCTGAGGCTTGGTTCAGCAAACATGTAAGGCAGCATCATTTAGTAACCTCGGGTAAATATATCTGAAGTTGTTGACTAAATTCTTAGCATAAAGCTCGGGCGGGAGTGTGGACTAATTGTACATTTCTTTCAGTGGCCTTCTTCTTCTGCTTCTTCCTTTTTTTCTTCTTCTCCGGCTTCTCCTTTTGGCTCGGGGCTTTATTTCTGGAGTTTGCCCTGGCGTTCTTATGAAGAAAGGAAAAACCTCTACGGAACGTCTTCCTCCGTGAAATTGTTGGAGTTCGAGTTAGCTGTTAAAGAGGCTTCGTTGGTCAGCTGATTCAGTCCTGGGAGCTCAGCTAAGTGTTAATAAACTTTAGATTCCAAACTTATTTCAATTTAGTAGCATTTGAAATTTAAAATTTAATTGTATACGGGTATTAATTTATTAATTTATCAAAAATAATTGGATTTTTTGATATAGTTTAAAGCAAAGACAAGGTGGTTTTTCTTTATTAGTCATATAATGTACTGAATTTCTTAGATAGCAATTTTCTATAGAACCAGACCCAGTATCTACCGTTCTGAGCTATTTTTTTAGTTTTATCAGAGGCCTGGCCTATGTATATTGTTCAGGTGTTAATGGTGTAAACACGGCTCTGATAAAATATATCCTACTAAATGCCCATCTCGGCTATTATTCAAAACCTTTACTCCTTTTAACACACTTTGTCCGGGGTCAGCCGAGCAACCCTGTGACAGCATGGAAGATCATAAAGCAACATTGCTTGCAATTGTAAACGTCTATTTTTAAGATTAATCAGTTTATACTTATTAGGTGCAACATTATAAGAAATATGGCCATGAAAGCTTTTAATTAAAAATTTTAGTTATGTGTTTATCAAGGTTTTCTAGTAAAGGTAACATTTACATTTATTCAAGCTAAAGGCTAGTTTGTTGATTTGAAGGATGATTTAAGAGGGAGGAGGGGATTGGAGAGATGGGTTATTGGAGAGAGAGAAGGGTGATTGGAGAGAGGGGTTATTGGAGAGAGAGGGGTGATTGGAGAGAGAGATGATTTGAGAAAGAGGGGGTGATAGGAGAGAGAGGTGATTGGTGAGAGAGGGGTGATAGGAGTGAGAAGGATGCTGGAAGAGATAGGGGTGATTGGAGAGAGGGGTAATTGGAGAGAGTGGGGAGATGGGAGAGGGAGGGGTGTTTGGAGAGAGGGGTGATTGGAGAGAGAGAGAGAGGGGGTGATTGGAGAGTGAGGAGCGATAGAAAGAGAGGCGCGATTGGAGAGAGAGGTGATTGGTGAGAGAGGGGTGATAAGAGAGAGAAGGATGATTGAAGAGAGAGGGGTGATTGGAGAGAAAGGTGATTATAGAGAGAGGTGATTGGAGAGAGGGGTGATTGGAGACAGAGAGGGGAGATTGGAGAGAGAGGTAGGTGATTGGAGAGTGAGGTGATTGGTGAAAGAGGGGTGATAGGAGAGAGAAGGATGATTAAAGAGAGAGGGGTGATAGGAGAGAGAATGATGATTGAAGAGATAGGGTAGATTGGAGAGAGAGGGAGGTGATTGGGGAGAGGGGAGATAAGAAAGTGAGGGGTGATTAGAGAGAGTGGTGATTGGAGGGAGAGGGTTGATTGGAGGGAGATAGGGGAGTATGGAGAGAGGGGTGATTGGAGAGAGAGGCGCGATTGAAGAGAGCGGTGATTGGAGAGAGGGCTGATTGGAGAGAGGGCTGATTGGAGAGTGAGGAGGGTTGAAGAGAAAGAGAGTTGATGGAGAGAGAGGAGTGATTGGAAAGAGAGGGTGATTGGAGGGAGAGGGTTGATTGGAGAGAGATAGGGGAGATTGGAGAGCGGGGTGATTGGAGAGAAAGAGGAATGATTGGAGAGAGGGGTGATGGGAGAGAGAGGGTGATTGGAGAGATGGGTGATTGGAGAGATGGGTGATTGGAGCGAGGGGTGATTGGAGAGAGAGGCGTGATTGAAGAGGGAGGTGGGATTGGAGAGAGGGGTAATTGGAGAGCGAGGGGTGATTTGAGAGAGAGGGGTGATTGGAGAGAGGGGTGATTGGAGAGAGGGATGATTGGAGATAGGGATGGTTGGAGAGAGATAGGGGAGATTGGAGAAAGAGGGGAGATTGGAGAGAGAAGGCTGATTGAAAACTTCGCACAACACCTGAACGAGACTACCATGTCTTGCGATGAGTCAATTCTCGACGTCAGTACCCCGGTCGTTTTTGATCTCGTCGAGCGGCGCGTTGACTCTCAGCCTTGGAAAAAAGACTTTGACTTTGAGAGGGAGGGGTGATTGGAGAGAGAGGGGTGATTGGAGAGAGAGATGTGATTGGAGAGGGGAGTGACTGGAGAGTGAGGCGTGATAGGAGAGAGATGCATGGTAGGAGAGAGAGGGGTGATTGGAGAGAGGGGTGATTGGAGAGAGAGGGCTGATTGGAGAAAGAGGGATGATTGGAGAGAGAGGAGCGATTTGACAGATTTAGTACGAAAAAAGGACAAAAAGTAAGCTACTCAAAACTTACTTGTAAATGAAACAAGCCCAGTAAGTTACCATCACACAGACACAGTAGCATGATCCGTCCTACTTTATAAAAAGGCTAGTTTCGGCATCAGTTTGGTAGTAAGTACCTACAAAACAGAATATCTGAAATATGCATTAAATATTTTAAGTAAATTAAATAAAACCCATAACTAATAATGGATTTTTATAATTTATCAGCCTGATGAATAAACCTTATTAACCATTAAAATGTATATGGTTACTAAGCATAAATACAGTAAAAAACACACTTGTTGTGTTTATGCTAAGGTGTTGCCTATTAAGAAAATTTTAGGGGTACTTAGTATAACAAAAATAATGAATTAATTTGTATTTCAATTGCTCAATATTGGTTTCCAAATAAGTAATAACTAAATGCTGAGTTCCTTTTTCATTTGAGGTATCAATCACTATGATCTGATCACAAATAAGGGATTTATGGAAGATTTTCGCGCCAAAACTTTTACCGCGTTTTTCTCAAAACCGTTGAGAGCGCACTTACTGCAATTATGCTATTGACGGCAGCATGGACCCTTTAAGGTAAATGTCCCAACACATTTTATTCTACCCTTGCAACAATAGAGGAACTTAAAATATAATGTAATATTGTATTGTGCTTAAAGTTGAGGTTAACTCTGTGGTATAATCCTGGCACCACAAAAGCCACAGTAAATTGAGTTATTTTAATTAACTTCCGTAATTGTCTCTGCTGGACGGTGAGCTGGTTTCAGGAACTAAATTTTGGGTGAATTTCAGTTTTCAGCTTTTTGAAAGCTGTGTGCTAGTTACTGTAAATCAAACTGCAGCCGCGTTGTACAGCTGTAATGTTAGATGAAATCCCTAATTCAGTTGAAGCATAAAGTTTTCATAATTAATTAGATGACATCAATTGATTTACAAATAAACCTTTTCGTAGTAGTTCATTAGTCATTGTTGTAAGACTCGTGTACAAAAACACCTTCTTAAGGCAAGTGAGACTGTTTTAAGAAACTACTCTTATTTAATTCATACAGTTAATTGAATTAAAGAAATCGCTTTTAGTAGTAAATCACTCTTAGTAGTAAATCACCGACTAAATTGTACGTTATATGTATTTTTGCGGTGTGCAATAAATACTTACTTAACTATATCTTTACATTTTTCTTTTACCAAACAGGAACTACTAAGTATTTCTTTTCAGAAAATGTTTTGCTACGCCTGCAAATCACAATGATAAGCCGTCCTATTCAGAGAAATCACTTACTCAAAGCGAGAATTTCCTCCTAACTTTCAGGGGAAGTTTCCCTAAACGTAAACGTCTATTCCAATTTCCTCTTAAGTTGGAAGCCATCGAGCACTAACCTTATAGAGTAGTAATACTCATCAGTGGTTTTATTTCGATTGATTATCATTTTTAGGTGGACTTGTTATATGCCTGCCTTCACTGCAATGCCTTGTAAGCCAAGATCTAGAGCTTAGGCGAACGGAAAACTCCGACCAGTGAACGAAAGGTTGTCCAAGGATAACTCTAATAAATTGTCTTAACGAAACGAGCCGTGCCCAAAACGTGCCCGTAACGAAAAAAACAGTATATCAGAAATAAGGAGGAGTTTCTAGCACAGATACGACTTATAGTTCAAAACAGGACACAATACAAAAAAAAGTATATAATAATTGAAACTTTCAAAGGTGATACATAAGCACTAATTATGATTAGTGCTTATGTCCACCAATACCCAGGAACCAGTCAGGTGCCAGTGCAGGAACCAAAATACAAACAAACAAACAAAATATATTTATTTAGCACAAATCATCACAGTCTTCCAACAACAGTTGGAAGTCGCAGGACCTACAACACAACTCACAATGTGACACAGAAGATGCACCTGGAATCAAAACACTGACACCAACAAAAACCTCGACGCGTTTCGCCACTACACGTGGCATCCTCAGGAGATCTTGTCGCTTCGACAGACTACGAGCGACTTTTATCTATTGAGTACGTACTCGATGTTGGAATTAAAAACGAAATTCTCTTCCCCCGGAGCACGGACGAAGTTTTCACTTCAACACCTTACTTTGCATACACAGTTTGTAGAAATTCTGAAGAAGCAAACACATACAAGTACAGAATTAATAGAAGAAACCTTGAGGAGAGGGTCTTGTCTGTTTATAAAGAAGCGATTTTTTTATGCATAAGATTTGACGACCGCTTGGTGCAGTGGTCCGCATGTCGGACTTCTAAACCAAGGGTCGCGGGTTCGATTCCCGCACAGTACAAGCATAAGTGTGCATGAACATGTGTGTTTGTACTGGTCTGGGTGTTTTCTATTTATAATATGTATTTATTTACAAAAAAAAAGTATTTAAGTATGTATATCCGTTATCTAGTACCCATAACACAAGCCTCGTAGCTTACTTTGGGACTAGAGAATTGGTGTGCTTGTTGAGAAATATTTATTTATTTATTTATTGATCATTGGGGGTCATTTTAGAGTGTTGACTCACGTACAGGCTGCCACGGCATGCACGGATAACATTGTTGACAACAAACTATGGGCTGAATTTTCAATAGACTGATAAATAGTTATACGAGTAGGACTGGTAAAAAATTTTTAAGTAATCATATTTTTTTCTACTTAAGTATCTGGAAAGATTTGATTATGTTAACAATGAAAGAAATTCCAAGATGGTTTTGTAACGAACTTTCATATCTACCTTGATGTAGCGATCGTCGTTGCATCGTGTTGACGCTCTACGCTACGCGTGTCTATTGCTTTATTTATGGTCTTCTCATAATAACACATGCATGGGCTTATTTATAAATAAAATTCATTCTTGATCGATTTAATAAAATGTCAGTTGGATAGTAAGTACGTTACGGCATCATTTCGGTACAGCTACACGTTTAAGGTCATCCTTAAAAGCCTATTGTGTTATTCATTAAAATGGGTCTAACTTTATTTTTGTCTGACTTTAATCGATCGATAGGCAACGTGAATTATTTAATGCAAAAATGACATTTTAAAACCCCGTTCGTTAAACTAAGGCCTGATATCCCAAAGTTGAGATTTGAGTCAGTTTTGCATTAGATACAATGTTTAAGAGTATTTTCGTGATCATGATTCAATAGGTCGGTTACATAAGCAGTCTGGTATCTTGTAGCGTTGAGGACATATGTGCATATATTTTGTTAAAGCAGACGATACGAACTTACATCGACCTTCACCGAGCTGTTAATAGAATGAAACAATATTTAAAATAATATTAGATAATAGGTATTTAAAAAATGGGATAACTAAAAAATTCCTGGACAGACTATTTTTCATTAATTTTTAAATTTTGCGACATCAAGATAATAAGAAATTTTGTGTCGACTGAAAGTACAGAACTAATAGAACATGCAGCCGTTGCCTATTATTTACCTTGGCAAACTACTGGGTAGTCAGGTATAAACAGGCTGTTTTATTGCCATAAACTTACTTTCAGTCAGGAAAAAAAAATCTTATTATCTTGATGTTGCAAAATTTAAAAATTTATTTAAATTAGTCCGTCCAGGATTTTTAAGCAAACCCATTTTCTCCTTCAATCTATTACGATTGAAGGTGATGGTATGTGAAGGTCGATTTAAGTTCAGATCTTAGACTATTACGCATAACTTATACGTGTGACACCCTGTATGTAGGAAGTTTGTTCGGCATTCGAATTGTAATTAGAATAAGCGCGAGCGACACTCGCGGCGAGGATCCGTTACCGGCTGGAATAGGGGAGAGTGCTCCCTGGGAGGGTGGGGTGACCATACATTTATATTATGTAGGAAATAAAAGTTTTCAAATAATGGACTAAAGCCGAGATAGATGGCATAGATGTGACAAATATGACCCGATTTTAATTACATTAGTTTCGTAGATAAATTCGATTACTTCTTTTCATATCTATCAAAATAATCTCTAACTTTATCTTAATTGACTTAGTTGTATGTCTCGTTGCGACAGCATTCAAGAATGAATTCAAGAATTTTGTAGGATAGATGCCCATTTTTCCGGTGAGTTATCTATCCCAAATGCAATTTTATATGGGTCGGACATCTATCCCCTGTATGGGATAAATGTCACAAAATGTAGATGTCCGCAAAAGTCTTTAGTACTTTGAATATATCGAAGACAACGTTTTTTACTTTTGATAAAATTTGTAGAAAAAATTCCCAAGAATTTATTTGTTTCATTAATTAATTGTTTTGATTTTTATTATGGAAGTTATACAGCGATTTCCGAGAGAGATAAAGCCGAGGCTTTACTATACTAAAACGCCGCTTAAACGCATTGCGCCCCGTCCGGCCGAATCAACCCAAGTAACAACAAAATATTAGGAATGTCTGTAATTTTCACGATTTACCGATTGCAGTAAAAAACACGATGAATCCAAACTGTTTCTCAGAAATCCACAAAGGGAAATGTCAGAAACCAATTGTGCTAGACCCGGGACGCAGACTCTGTCTCTTCTTATAATATGGTAACCCTTCTCAAAAGCATCTTCCCGATTCCTACCGAGAAAGCTCTTGACGTAACACGTGACTCGATTGTGTGAATTCCGAGCTTGTCGCAAAAGTGTTTTTAAAGTTATTTGCAAATTCGAAACACAGGAATATTTTACTCTCTACTTTTGAAGTAGAGCGTACATGACTATCTGATACTATGTTCTTTGTCGTTTCGTAAAAGTGCTTTGCATTATCCATATATATTTTGCTCAAATTCCCCCTTCCTGTTAATTTAATGTTCCTTTAACCAAAGGTTGTCTGGAAGAGATCGCTACAAGCGATAAGACCGACTGAATTGTACATCTTTCTTTGTTAAACTTGTCTGTAATTTTGTTTTGTGTTGTACAATAAAGTGTGCCGACTGCACTCAAATTGGTTTTACTTCTTGATGTAAAAATGTACTATCTAAATGGCGCAGTATCGCTAAAATAGAGAACTGTAGGGTGAGCACGAACATTTGCGTAACGTATTCGTGTCGTCCAAACGTAAGAAACTGACAGTGTCTCCATACAAATTGACAAGTTAACGTTAGGTAAACGCTACGAATACGTTACGATAGTTGTTCGTGCTCACCCCACATAACCTAAACAACAAACCTTAAGGACTGCAGAATATTCACTTTCTTTCAAAATGACAATAGCAACGTGTCACCTTGCACTGAAACTGAATGAGATAACGAGGTTTCAGCCAGAAGCTCAGCTCTAACAAAATAACGAGTAAAGCCTTTGTCTAACTGTAGAATTCACTGTTCATTTGTAATTCAGTAATTCGACACATGCCTTTGGTAGGTTTTCAGAGAGTAATGGAATTCATTGTCTACCCCTGAGGAAAAAGAGGGGGTGTTGTAAGTCAGGCCCCTATTCTGTTTGTGTATACAATATAAAATTACCTATTGGAAAATGTAATACATCAACTCAAGTTGGAGTTAGACTCAAGACTCTAGTCTAGTTCGAAGAACTAGACTCGAAGGTCTCTAAAGACTCGAAAAACTCGAATCTCATGTAACTAACGCGCGTTCATATATAACGTGTTGCCGCGAGACAAGTCAGATCAACGCCATCTAACTGGTGTAGCTCTCCAGTGCTTCTTCTTGGTTTAATATGGAAGTACTAACGTACTCAGGTAACGTAAGTAAAATTTGTCTGTTTTGAATAAATATTTTCTGCTATTGAATATTTTGAACAATTGGGTAATAGCCTTATTTTTTTTTTAAATTAATTCAAATAAATGAAGTATTGTAGTTACTCAACTTGTTTATTCTTGGTGTTCAAGTAAATCTTCTCCTGTGCACTGATTTCGAAAAAATATGATTTTTCTGGGACAAAGTAATTTGGTACCTATCTCATATTTTATTTTATTTATTTATTCAACACATGGCATAAATAAGATTCTGCCAAACTGCGCAAGCAGTTTGTCGGCAGGTGTTCTTGTTTCTTATTAGTGTTGTTAGCAATTGGTGACGGGCTTGTCATTACAATACCAACAAAAATTGAGAAGACTACTGCCACTTAGCAGATTAGGTACCGACAACTAGCTTAAAATTAGTAAAAGAATAAATAATACTCACCATCTCTATCGTAATGGCTCCACACCTCCATAAATTGGTTAGCCGACAACTTCTTCAGCTCTCTGGAGTCAGGATCACGGAACTGTCTCATGAAGTTTGTAGCCCTCTCAATGTTTAGCCGTTTGGCCGACGAGGTCGAATCGAAACTCATTTTTAACTTGATTTACAATCTATAACCAATCAAAAATATTTTACAGACGCAAAGTTTTTCAACGTTATGAGCAAGTAAATATTTTTTACACAATTTTTATGAAGTTAAGTTTGCGAGTTATTAAAGTCTTTGTTAATATGAAAATAAATACTGTTCTCTTTATAAATACTAATCGATTTGGCTTTATTATTGTCAATGTGTCGAGTTATGTCTATTTAATTTCTGTTTCTCATTTAATATAATTTTGTCTAATCTGTCCGAGTCTTCATAGCATCTGAAACAAAAGAATAAACAATTATTGAGACCTCTTGTATTTTCGTTTAGACATTTTATTTCAAAAAAATTTTGGAATTAAAAATAATCTGTGAATAATTTAACGGGGAAAATTATCTATGAAAATTAAAATGAGACACTTTTATTACTTAGTATTTTTGTATTAGTATAACTCTTAGATCAAAAGAACCGAATAGGTTAAATCGGGAAAAGACGCCATTGATATGGATGTACGGTATATAAACAATAACTTCCAAAAAGGAAAATGACCTAAAAACAAGTGGTTACTTTTTACCGTTTCTCTGAAATAGTTTTTGTAAAATGTTAAGATAAATAATAAATAAAATAAATACAAAAATATCACATACACTGATCTGACTCCGTGGTAAGTAGCTTAAGCAAGTTACATAATATATCAGAATCAACAGTGGTATTGCAAATAAAGTTAAATAACATATAACTCCCAGATCAGTACAAACAGACATGTTCATGCACACAAATGTTTGTACAGTGCGGGGATCGAACCCGCGACCTCCTGGTTAATAGCAACTTCTTAACCATTACACCAAAGTAGTCGTCAAAATACTTATGCTTTGGCCTTTAGTATTATCTACAGCCAAGATGTTTCTTACATATTCAGTCAATGTACAACGAGAAATAAGGCACAGACGACACGAAGCTCGCAAGACACACTTTATTTAAAGTATTTGTCACGATGTTAAACGGCGAACGGGTTGTTACCATTGCGGGTAGTTCCGTTTGGGAAACTTATATTGAAAAAAAAGAGGAAAATAATTATAAAAAAACAGCAGTACACGGGCAGCGGGTGAATTTTTGACACGTAAGTACACAGCCAATCATATTGTCATTATTCATAATTTTATTCTTTTGAGAAGTCTAGTAAAAATGTAGTAGCACCGTTAAAGGAAGTTCAAAAACTAAAATTCGACAACCTACTTATAAAAAGTATGAAATAAGATTATTATTTATGTTCAGATAATAGCCGTGGTACATAACTACTTAAACAATGAAGAAATGTTACTTAATTAATGTTCATCGAACAAATATCATATTCATGACTCAATAATAAAATAAATAAAAAACAATAATTGCATGAGACTTCGAGTAACCAAGCCAAATACTTACATTAATATAAAAATATTATTAATATATTTTGATCAATAGGTCGGGTAGGTCGTTTTGGGTTGCTAAGCCATCGGAATAATAAAGTATTTTTAATACAAATTATGTAATAATAGTTTCTAATCAAAGTTTCCCAAATATAAAAATTGCAAAGCAGGAATAACCCTTGGTGACGGTTTCCATTACGTTACATTTATTCAAAAGGTCTATTTTCACCCTTTTTACGTAAGCTTGTATTACAGAACACACACCCGGGTTTTATTACATTGTCTGGCTTATTTATCAACTTTAAATGGATGCCTTAAAGGAAAATGTGATTCTTTTGAGAACACTACATTACCCAAGAAGTGTCATGCAAAATCTGATCATTTACAAATTGGTTTATTTAAAGAGAGTAAGTCTAAAAATTTAAAATTTAAATAAACCCCGACATGACTTAGGAAAACAGCTGGTGAGCTACAACGGATGGACGGATTTTGATCAGCTATAGCAAAGAACCACCGTGATTTAATCATCTTTTGAATGAAAAAAAAACGCTTCAAAATCAGTCCATCCGTTCTTGAGCTACGATGCTACGATGACACACACACAAACAGTGTCAAACTTATGACACCCCTCTTTTTTGTCTGGTATAAAAAAACAGATATTTTACAAATTGATATATGAGCTGAATGATATTAAAGAGAGTAAACCTAAAAACCATAAGGCACGGACTAGATAGCCATCTCCGCTTTAGTGCTCCAGGATCAATCAATTTTTTATTATTATTGTTTCCAAGTCAATTTAAAAAGTTTCCCAGCAGGTGTTCTGCTCCGCAAGTGCCAAGTTTCAGTTTAACTGCGAACTCTGGATATCTCTCGAGTTTTATAGAAAAATCTTTGGCAAATTACACCGGAGTCAATTACAATAAAAATTACGGGTCAATCCCGCGTGCGTGATGAAAACCGCACAATATGAAAAACATCCTAAAATAAACTTAGGATTCTCCGGCTTTGGTTCAGGCAAAGAGTGTGCGCAGCAGTGGTACGGTAATACTTAAAATATATTTTACTTTTGCGGTAATGTAGCGATTAAAAACATGCAAATGAAAACAGTTGGAAAGATTAGAATAGAATAGAATTCGATGTACATGAAATTACAAACAAATTACAAATAAATAATTAAAATAAAAAAAAGTACACTTTGAAATGAGGCACGTTATTACGGATTATTTCGTGATTTATTTACATTTTATTTTAACCTGTCGTTTCGGACCCTTTTCAGCGTTCGTGGTCACAGGTAGACTAAGGTGTGTGTCATTACATAGTTTTGAAAAAATGTAAACTACCATCTCTCAAAAATGTTAAGTACGTTCCTATCTACACAAAATTACACTTTGTACTGTAGTGTGTGGCTCACCTCACCCTAAAATTATCTATAAGTAACATAAATAGTAGCGCATGGGCGCACAATAAACTAAGCATTCAACGGAGATCTGTCTTTTCAATTACACGCACCTGGTATAATAATATACTTATACCTAATACCAGTATAGTACACTGTAGTACTATATGAAGCACAAACTGTCGTATGTAAATTTTTTGCAATAAGTACTTAGTCGGTCACAAAATCTTGGATTGGTTTGTCAAAATATAATCCGAATAATATTATTCAACTTGTGAAATCAAAACTTGTCATTCATCTCAGAGTCCGTAATTTTACCCGTAATGCTGCGACTTTCAAACTAGCATTTCTTCGAGAAAAGTCTCCTTAGATTTTTTATAAAAGTTTCCTCTTGGGATCTTGTGAATGGAATAAAGCGTAGAAGTGTCTACTACAAACTTGTCAAGTTTTTTCTTGAGAACTCTAGTAGGTTTTTCTTTTAAAAATTCAAATGGCATTAAAATATGGTAGTTAATATTCAGATATAGGTATAACATACTGAAGTGGCAAAAATACCTATGTCCAGATTTGCGATTTCGAACTTGCCCCCCCTGAAAATGTGAAAATCACTCCAAGAGCCACTAGTATTATCGAATTATTACATAATAATTTTATTAATATTGATTGTCGAATTATTTATGCTCATGTCTGAAGTCAGGTTTTTATTCCAGACTAGTGGACCAGGCAGACGCTGTCCTGCCCCCTGTTTATTTTTTGCAATTTTTCTACATTTTCTCATCGTATAAACCTTCCCTGAACGTCCACAAATAATTCAAAACCAAAATTAGCAAAATCGGTTTAGCCGTTTTCGAGTTTTAGCGAGACTAACGAACAGCATTTCTTTTTTATATCTAAGAGAAAATGAATCAATGTTGAATGGTAAAATTAACAAACAGAAATTATCTGTGATCTAGCTTACAGAAGTGGTATAACAGCCTAAATTACAATACACTCCCACTTTGAAGTTAATAAGCATCTATGCTCCTTTCTTTACCCCGTAAGTACTATCTCGGGTGTAATTTATTGAGCCCTCGTACCTCGGAAACTCCAGAATTCGCATTATGCTGAAATATCTCTGGAGCGTGACAACCTTGGTTATTTAAAACGTACATCGCGAGACCCTTTGTCTCAAAGCGGAAGATGAACCCACTTATTCCTGAAAAGTTTGACATTGGCAACATTGGGAGGAGAAATTATGTAAAAACAGATGCCTTTAAGACCCACTTGCGCCGAATCATCATCATCGTTGGGGCCCTAGACAATGTTCATCTTATAGTCGAAGACTTAATTTGCGATTTGAGAGTCACGTAACGACTTGGCGAAGGCAGATGTCATTTCCAAACATTTAAACGAAGTCAATAGCGATTTTCGTCATCGCAATGTTACAGTGACTAGAGGCTTGATTCCTTTTTTTCAAACGTAGCGTAAGTTAGATTTTATTAAACAACAATAACGGCAAATATTCACTTGAAATCGCCTTAAACTTTTACAAGCGATTGGTCCTTATCAGAATTTTTATTAGACTTAAAAAGCCTTCAAACTTTGAGAATTATTGACCCAAGGGCGTAAATAAAATTACTTTACCAGTTTATAATAAGTTTATTATTAATTCAGACGCCGGCCATCGGAAAGGACAAGGCTACCCAATCAACTGTTCAGTATTCAGAAAATCAATACAACATCGACTTATAGATAGTATTATGTTTCTAAGAATAGCCATTCAGTGGACTTGTTTGTCCAAATAGAATAGATTAAAATAGATTTTGTAGTTGAACTAACACGGGAATTGAATCCGAGTCTTTTAACAGCGCGCATTAACAAATAAACCGGTCAAGGGCGAGTTGGACTCGCGCACGGAGGGTTCCGTACAAACCTGTAGATAAGGAGTAGTAACTTTGAAATTTTCAAAATTGTCAAAAATATTTTTCAAACAAAATTTTTTTTATATGATGAAACTGAAAATTTACGGTTTTCGTAATTTTTCCTATATCTGTACTATAAGACTTGACTTCGTACTAAATTTCAAGATTCTAAGTTTACGGGAAGTACCCTGTAGGTTTTGATTCCCGTGCGAGTTTTGAAAATTTGCGGAAATTTGCAGCCTAAATGGCTGTATCTTTTGATTGCGTTGGCTTAGAAGGTTGATTTTTCTACAGCTTCCAGGGACAATAGATCTAAGTATCATATAGAAATTTCAGTTTGATACCTCCACGCGTTCCTGAGAAAAACGGTCTTGACAGACACAGAGTGATCTTATAAGGGTTCCGTTTTTAGGGTTCCGTACCTCAAAAGGAAAAAACGGAACCCTTATAAGATCACTTTGTTGTCCGTCTGTCCGTCCGTCCGTCCGTCTGTCAAGACCGTTTTTCTCAGGAACGCGTGGAGGTATCAAACTGAAATTTCTATATGATACTTAGGTCTACTGTCCCTGAAATGTGTAGAAAAATCAACCTTCTAAGCCAACGCAATCAAAAGATACAGCCATTTAGGCTGCAAATTTCCGCAAATTTTCGAAACTCGCACGGGAATCAAAACCTACAGGGTACTTCCCGTAAACTTAGAATATTGAAATTTAGTACGAAGTCACGTCTTATAGTACAGATATAGGAAAAAATTACGAAAACCGTAAATTTTCAGTTTCATCATATAAAAAAAAATATTTTTGAAAAATATTTTTGACAATTTTGAAAATTTCAAAGTTACTACTCCTTATCTACAGGTTTGTACGGAACCCTCGGTTCGCGAGTCCTACTCGCACTTGACCGGTTTTTTTTCCTTTTGAGGTAAGGAACCCTAAAAATTGTTCACCGTTAATACTGCCTGCAGATAACGCGATTCCCTGATAATTCTACTGAGCGATTATTTATTTTCATAGTTTAACGAACCAGTGCTGTGATGTGCTGTGTGAATACTATCTCCAATAACGACGGATCCGTTAAAACGGATCCTGTACCGTGGATATCTTTGGGGAAGGCCAATGTTCAACAGTGGGAGTTGAACGGCTGATTTGATGATGTAGAGCCAAGTTCCCGAATCCACGGGCCCCACATCAGCAACTTTCACCAAATCTACAAATCAGTGAATACAATAATATCTTAGGTACTAAGTAGAATTTTAATGATGCAATCAAATCTGAATCGAAAAACTTTTATACAGGAAGAGGCCATCATTATTTATAAGTTGATCTAATCATTAACTGAAATGGAAAGGAAACCATAATATGAAGTGTGTTCCACGTTATAATTTTAAAGCTAGTTAGGTATCTAAATGAAAAGCGTATAAAATCAAAAACAAAGGCTGCCAAAAATCCCTATCGAAAAATATTTAAACCTTCTCCGCTTCAATACGCACATAAAGACTCCTTGGATTGTTTTAGAAAAGAAACAAAACGTCAATATTCCCGCCAAAGCTCTAAAAAAATGGCGGGTATTGGCCACTAGTTGCGTCGATGCCCATGATAGCACTTTAGGAGTCGGCTTCGTTTTATGGGCGTTATTGAATTACGGGCCACGTAGGGATGTTTCTTGTGACGTTGTCCATTGTCGGCCAATATTTAAAAACTAACATTCTAGTTTAAACAAACCCGAATGACCCAGGATATCATCTGGTGAGCTTCAACGGATTTTGACCGGCTGTACCATACCAGTTGACCATCGTGATTAAGTTATTCGTGAATTAATAAAACCGCTTTGAAATCGGTCCATCTCTTCAGGAGCTACGATGCCACAGATAGATATCTACACATAGAAACACAAACACATATATATTCTGCCTGGCGCCGCATCCGAAACAGCCCCAACAGCCTCCTGGCGGCGATAGGGCGTCGCTATTGCTGCCCTATCCTGAGGCACTGTAACAGCATCCATGTGGGTTTTAGACCTGCTTTGGTAAATATTAAGTAAGTCATATTTTGTGTAATGTCCTTTCTTTTGTACTTACTAACCCTAGCTCGTAAGATATTTTTCTGTAACTACTCACCCACTATATGGATTTTTTTTATTTCTGAAATAAACATAATAATAATATATACAATCAATCATACATAGGGGTGAAACTTATTACACCGCTTTCTTTTACCGGTGGTTAAAAAAAGTTAAAAGACTACATTACATCAGGCTACCCTTTTTTACAATAGCACAAGATATCATGGTATTAAACCCGACGTGCTATCGTGTATGCTATTTTGACGTCGCGGGTTCATTTAAACGACTAGCTTCCCGCCAGCGGATTCGCTCGCGTGGAATTCGGTTCTCTAATATTAGGTATGTTATTAAACATTAAATATAGCCTATGTTCATCAAGGATAATGTAGGATTCTTATTGTGAAATATATTTTTTAAATTAAAATAACTTATATATTATTTTTTGCTGTTTAAGGCATTCCGCCATTCACTGTACACGTGCAGCCTGTGGATGAACTACACCCAAAGTGCGTACAGAGCCCTGCGCACTCAATACAACAACGCATTTAGGGGGCTGATGGGGCTGCCGAGGTACTGCAGTGCTTCGGCTATGCTAGCCGCAGCTGAAGTCGATAGCCTTTCAGCTATCATTAGAAAGCGCATTGCATCGCTGATGCATCGAGTCCGGGGCAGCACCAACAACCTTCTAAAAACGGTCGCAGTGAGACTGGACGTGGACAGTGCCATTATGCAGGTCCAGATTGCTAGATACAAAAATTAATTATATAAATTTCTGTTTTTAATGTATTATTAACATGATGTGCTAACATAGCTTTTAAAATTTATTGTTACTTACAAACACTAGGTAGGTATATGGACCATGTCTGAAATAAAATTATTTTATTTTCTTTATTTATTCAAATCTGTCGAGTAGATTTAGATCTTATTCAATTAGAGCAAACAATAAAATCTTCCCTCTTTATAATATTAGATTGCGCCTAACTTCAAAGATAACACGCACGCCGGCGAGTGGCACGCAAATAAACCTTTAATTTACGTCCAGTTTCTGCGGTCAGAAGTGTCAAAATTAAGTCACGTTCGGATATTTCCCAAAATTAATTTACTTACAATCCAATTTTTATGTAACCCACTGAGCCTCGAATTCGGCTGGATGGGGATTGACAGGTTAAAAGTGTAATCCATGCTTAGCACCTTCGGTAAATTATATAAATAAAAAGCGGACTGTAAATTTAGGTGCTATATTCTCGCCCTATTATAACAGATTTCTAAATCGCGCGACAACAGTAAGCGACTGGCGACGGCGTATGGGCAAGTGACGAACGTTCGGCTCGGGCGCTCGTGCTGGGGTCGTGATGACGTAGTTGCTCGGCCGCCTGCTTGTTATTGCCGATGTTTTCCCAACATCCATTATATATTTTTTTCAAATCTTTCCGTTTTTACCAAACATTACCTACATGTAATGTCTGAATATTACTTCATATAACTTATGACTTTGATTTGTTTGTTATACTGTTGTACTAGTGTAAGTCAGGTTAAGAAACGTATGTGTAACAATTTTTTTGAATAATGAACTTGCCTATACTTTTGTGAGTAAGCTTTATAAATTTAATTCTTATGTACTCTAATTCTACCAATGGAGACATGTAAATGGCCTCCTTTTTATTTCAACTATTATATATTTAACATCTTTCTAGCTGTAAGTCTTCCGAAATAAAATATTTTTGTGACAAAACCAGTTATCGAAAATGTGCGCTGACTATCGATACGCCATGCGCATTGGTAAAAAAAAAATGCACATCACTTGTCGGAATAATAGATAGGGTAAATGGCCCATTTTCCGGCCCTCGTCTTAGACGGACGGTGGCCCTTGTAAAATAAGGGTAAATTTCAACAAGTAGATTTTTTTTATCACTTCGGTGAGATTTTTTATTTCAATGCTATTCTACAGATTTCTGATGACAAATAAAAGTTTAACCCATTATATAACATGTGTGAGAGCGGGCAACAAATATCATTAAAATTCAGAGAAATATTCAAGATTGAATTTTTATAGGTCCACCGAAATTAAAAGTATCCTCCGAAATGATAAAAATGTCCACCGAAATGAAAATTTGTCCACTGAAATGATATAACTCTACACCGATATTATTAATGACCACTGGAATGATATAGCTAAGAGCAAACCGAAATGCAAGTTGGGGTTTCTTACATTGTTATTTATTCAGTTTATACTAAAACGCTCTGATTAAAAGTACGATTTTTACAGGTATTTACATTTTCATTATTAGTAAGATATCAAACCACCAAACACGCACGTCACGAACAAAATACCAAATAAATACAATAATTCTGACTTCTTCTAGGTTAAAATACATTTCGGAACAATGAATAAATATTTGAGACCGGGATCCCTGATTTATCATTTCAGAGGTGCATTTCATTTCCGTGGACTGTTATCAGTATTACAGTCCACCGAATCCTCTGAAATGATAAAACTGAAATGATAAAATGTACCTTAAATTTACATTATCTCTAGAACCAAAATCAATATCAAAATATCAACACTTCTCAAACTAGCAGTCCTTACGGCGAGTTTAATGCACAACTTTGAAATAAATTAAATAAATCTAACACGAGTTATAACGGCTACCGAAATGATTTTTTTTTGTCCCCACATCATCATTTTGAAACCACAACACGTCACGACCAGTGCGTTCGCGCCGCGGGCTTAAGCCGCACTGATCCGAGGTGGGGAGAGGAAAGGGGAGCACAACAGGCGCCATGTTGACGGAATATCTCTACGAAAAATACTGTCCTCTAAAATGATAACTTTTCGCCGGACAAAAGTTGACTGGTTGTCAAATCTATAACAACGTAGTTAAATAAACAAAAATAGTTTTTGTAGATATATAATATAAACTACAATTAAATTAAACTATACTTACATTCAATTAATTATTCGTATTTGCAGGAAAACTTATTTTGTGAGTCGAATAGAGTTTAGGACAGGTCACTGTTATGATAAAATGACACTTTCTAATTTTTTTTCGCATGTTATCCGATATTGTAACTTAACAATTTTTTTTGCCAAGGTAGAGGAGGTCTTATTCTATTAAGAATAAATATACATAATCCTATATCAGCATCTTGTACACCCGTTCTCACGTTTGCCGTGTGTTTTTTCTGTTTGCGCAATTCACCCATAAAGATACGTAAGTACCACGATAATAACACCGTTTTTAAAGACTCCATAAATGCAAACTACCTACTTGTGAGTTTTGTCAGTAAGTCTACTGACTTATTGTGTGACTTTCGAAGTGTACACGTAGAGCTGAATAATTTTAAGTGGTGCAGTGTATTTTTCTCGGGATCTTTGTATAGTAGAATCCCGATTATTCGAACATCTGATCGGATCGGACTCGCGTCACGATTCTAGCTGATGCTTGAAATTTTATAACGCGCAACTAGACAAACATAACAACATATTACATTGTCATTCATTATATTTGAACCACATATAATTCGAAAAGACATTACTGTCAAAGAAATATTATGTAGTACCTACATATTATGTCGCACAAATATTGTTTGATTTGACTGCGAAATCGATTATCCGGATTTTTGATTATCCGAACCGCTTCTGGTTTTATTTGATTCGGATAATCGGAATTCTACTGTATTAGCATTTGCCGTCAAAATTGACGGATGCGTATCACATCGCATCATTGTGAGACTCTGTGACGGAATAATGGTGGTAGCAAGAAAAAGTAATTTGGGACGTGTAAAATATGTATATGATTACACGATTTCATTCAGGAAATAAAAACCGGCCAAGTGCGTGTCGGACCACGCATAAAGTAGGGTTCCGTTGTCAATGTTGGCACCGCGCTGTTTTGCATTTCTTGCATCATGATCATCTCCCTAGCCGTCAACATCATCATTGTAAAGAATATATTTTTATATTATTTATAATTTCGAAAGTATTCATCACAGGATACCCGAAACAATTTTAAATAAGAGTTTCCGTGCCTTTTTCTTTACGTGAGAGATTTGAAGCTTATAGGTATAAGACTTTAGAAATTACAGGGGTGGGGGGACACCGTGTAAACGATTTTGACGGGCTATAACTCGCAAATGGTAAAGCTGATAAAAAAGTGTTGTTTGAAAACCCTATCGTATTTTCATAGTCCTTTTCAACGACACCCCACACAAGGGGGTGCACTCAAAAAATTAATTCACCCCCCCCCCCTTTACATGTAAACCCCCGTATTCGTATTTTTAAAAATGAGATCTATATGTGAAGTATCTCCGAACCAAGTTACATGCAAATCAGTCCATAAACGTAGAAAATATTCTGCTGTTACAGATTAGGACGGACTGAACGATCTTATAAGGGTTCCTTGTCGGACTACGGAACCCTAAAACTAGAATTTAAACACCCGCGACATAAGCCAAGAAAACAGCTGGCAAGTTTCAACGGCTGAACGACTTTTTATTCAACAGATAACAAAATCACGGTAATTTTTTAATACCGTGATAAAATTACCTTTCGAATTTAAAAAAAAACTGCACTGAAATCAATCCATCCGTTCGGGAGCTTCGATGCCACAGACACACACACACAAACAGAATAGAGGCAAACATATCACACCCCTCTTTTTAAAAAGGCATTGACTAACATTTGAATACGCTACATACATGCTACGTTCAACTTGCTTCATTATCAGATAAACTTCCGCTTATACCGGAGCTCTCTAATGTGCGGATAATTTGTAGGAACGTTGTTGTTTCGACGTCTCTCGCGGAGGAGATTTACGGTTTTGAATAGTGAACACATACGGGATAAAAACTGGGTGTGAACCGCAGCGTTTAAAATAACACCCGCCTGTTTACAGCCGTTTTCAATATTCTAGAAGTCAGTCAGTCTCATAGAAGTCAGTTTTTATTGAAACAGCTGTAACGTCAGATAGCTTGAAGTATAAAACCGACAACTATTTAACTTTCAGTCAAAGGTTGATATAATATTGAAACCGGCCCCTAGCCGAAGATGGTAACTAACTCTTTAGATTGTTGATAAGGCTGTTACAAAAATATCTGCGGCTAGGATCCTTTTCTGATTGAAAATGTAATTGTGCCAAGTTTTGGACTTTAACTCAACCGAAATTGCAACATAAAGTTTTGCAGGTATTTTAGCATTAAATCTTAGGTAATATACCAACCTTGTGTAAGCGTACCCACTCCAAATTATCTCCCGTATGTTTTCAATCTGAAACACAAGTTTGTTAAGTCGTTGGCAACGGCACTCTATTACCTCTACTTGAATAGCCACTTGATATATGGCTATTTAAAAGTTTTGAGCATAACTCTTTTGCTAGTACTTACTATTTAGACTGGCCAATATTAACGGTAGGGATAGAAAAACAGTAAAAAATTGAAAATGCCGACGCAAGAGGCGACCAATTCTCTACTAAGAAGTCAAAACTAGTTTTGAAACTTCATTGATCAAGATATGACTTTTTAAGAGCCAATATATATAAGTTTATAGTTGATGGAATCAGGAATTAAGTGTTTGTTGGTGTCAGTGTTGTGATTCCAGGTGCATCTTCTATGTCACGTTGTGAGTTGTAAGTATTGTAAGTCCTGCGACTTCCAGTTCTAGCTTTTTCAGGTGATTACACTTGGATGTATTTTTGTTTCTGCGCTGGCGTCGTTTAATGGAAATTTAAGCAAAATAATCCTCTTTTTCAGCTTTATATATAAGTTTATAAATAGCTGCAAAAATATCTTCCTTTTTATTTACCGTACGCATAAGTGACTTAACCATGACTCCATACGTCAGAAACTACACGCTATACCTATTATAAAATTAATTATAGTTTCAAGAAAATTTCGATGTAGTTGTTTTCCTTCTGTTGTTTTCCCACATAAACCTTTAATTTCCTACGTACATTAAAATGCGTCAGTGTACCTGTGTTATTTTGAGAAGGTATTTCTTCGAAGCGCCCTTACTGTGTATAATGTGATCGATTACTATGCTTTTATTATGAAATTGGCTGTTATGTAGCTTTCAGTCTAATGATGAAGAACATTTTTTTTAAATAAATAAATGTACAAACACATCACATACATTGTTGATCTCACTCCGTGGTAAGTAGAAGCGCTTCTGTTACAGATCTATACATATAATAAGACTGTAAAAGATCGATTTCTGTACATTGAAGATTTTTATGAAAAATTGTTACAGGGGGTCTTAATTACCGTAATAGAAGCCAAAACAACAATTTTTAAAATTTTTGTCTGTCTGTCTGTCTGTCTGTCTGTCTGTCTGTTTGTCCGGGCTAATCTCAGAATCTACTGGACCGATTTTGACGGGACTTTTTTTATTTGACTCAGTATCACCTGGAGAGTAAACTGGGATATAAATAATCACGCCGATGAACTTAGGGGGCAGGCAGGAAATTGAATCTCAGAATCTACTAAACCGATTTTAATGGGACTTTTTTTTATTTGACTCAACATTACTTGGAAGGTAAAGAAGGATAGAAATAATCACGCCAATAGACTAAGGGGGTAGGCAGAAAATTGAATCTCGGAAACTACTGGGCCGATTTTAATGGGACTTTTTTTTATTTGACTCAGCAAATTGAAAAAATATTTTTGTGTTGAATAGACCATTTATTGAGGAACGTTTAAGGCTAAATAACATCCCGCTACAACTGTTAGGAGCGAAGAAATAATGGGGAAAGTGACAAAAACGGGGAAAATTATTCATTTAAAAAAACGCTTCAAGATACCAACAATAATGTAAAAAAGTATGAAAGAATTATTACTCTTAAAATGATCTAAAAAAATGTCTGCGACAGTATATCCATATGCCCAAATAACTATTCCACGCGGACGAAGTCGCGGGCACAGCTAGTATCAGAATAAACAGTGGTATTGCAAATAATCTCAAATAAATACATATAACACTCAGACCAGTACAAACAGGCATGTTCATGCACACAAATGTTCGTCATGTATTGACAACAATTTATTTGATTCCCACAAGCAAATATTTTATGAAAGCAGTGAGATAAACGTTATTATAACTGGATTATTTGCAGGGGACGCGCTTAAAACAAATCGTGTGTTTCCAGCTGCAGCCGTCACGCTCGCTCACGTTTTCACTTTCCATTGAGTGTCAGGGATAGATAGTGTCGAAATTGAAAACTTTTTCACTAAGATTTCGTGTACACTACGCCGGAACGGCACCGGCGTCGGTGCGCGTGCGCCAGACCGACACCGCATAGGATAGAGCCGAGATAGATGTGATATAAATGACCCGATTATAAATACATTAGTTTCGGAGATAAATTCGATTACTTCTTTCATATCTATCAAAATAATCTCTAACTTTATCTTTATTGACTTAGTTGTATGTCTCGGAGCAATAACATGTAATGCCAAAATGAATTCAAAGATTTGGAGAATAGATGCCCATGTTTCCGGTAGGTACATCTATCCTAAACGCAATTTATATGGGTCGGGCATCTATGGGATAGATGTCATATATCTATACTTATGGGATAGATGTTACAAAATTTAGGGGTCCCTAATACTTTGAATATATCGAAGTCAACGTTTAAACTTTTCATTTTGTAGACAAAACTCCCAAGAATAAATTTGTTTCACAAATAATTTGTTTTGATTTTTAATATTGAAGTTATAGACCTATTACGAAAAGTGGGGCATCTATCCCGGTTTTACCCTACTCATCGGGCCGCCTCTGTTAATGCGGTTACGCCGTAGTGTAGGCTAAGTCCAGGGTAGATACCTTTTAGGTTTTCATTTAAGCAAGCGTAGGTGGGATGGCTGGCAACTAGTGACTACCTCAAACAGAAAGCCGCAAAACTTAGTTTTAGTCACATCTTGAAAGCCTCAATGAGATGTTTTTAGGATTGTTAATGAGAGATTTTTAGAAACGACCGTAAATGACCATTAAAAGCAACGTAGCGTATTCTCAGAATATGTAGGTACACACCATGTTGTAAGGGAGATCTACCTTGCTCTTGCTTACATCGTATAATTTTTTTTTCAACAAAGAATAAATATAATATCCCTAAGTGTTTATCAGGTTGTCATCTAAGTATAGGTACTATATTATGAAAGTATATCAGTGAGATCTTTAATCTGCATGACTAGTTACTCGTATGTTTAATTTTTAGTAACCACATAGGATTTAAAGCCTGTGGAAGAGAAAAACATACTACGCCGGCCCCAGATAACCTGGGAAAAGGGCAAAAGCGAATGATGATGGGATTTCAAACCCAGTAGGTATAGTACCTTTTAAAAAAGTGAAGCCGTCCGCCGTCTGTCTTGACTGTCTTTTTATTTTAAAACACCTAAGATGTTAAATTCTGTGAGTTGGTTGGTACTACCAAACGGGATCAAATGAGTGATTAAAGTTAACGATATCTATCATTCGGTTAAACAAAATACAAGCCGTAATAGGCTAGATGATACCCCCCCCTGTGGGATCTCCACCTTGTCGTGGTAGGGGGGCTCAGTAACCGTGGCTTTGCCACCCACGGTGAAGCTAAGCGGGATCCAGGGAGGGGACGCTCCACGTGGGCTTGGGGAGGCCTGCGCAGGATGCGTCCAAGGGTGCGGGTGTGGGAGACAGTTTTGTCTGTATCTCGCAGTCGGGTGCGGTCGCGGGAGGAGAGACGTATCGGTGTGTCGTTGCCGTGCGGCCTATCTCCCGCGACCAAACGGGGGCGCACCGTTGGATGGCGCTGCGGTGGGGCCGCAGAGGAAGAGGAGATGCGGTGTGTCGTTGCCGTCCTCCCTATCCTCTGCGGCCGGGTGGTGGCGGAGCCCAACACCTTGCTCCGCCGCCAAGGAGTTTGTAGCCCTCGGGCTATCCGCCGGGGTGCCGTGGTGAATGCTCACGCGAACCCATGGCACCCCCCACAATGGCGGAGTGGTGGAATGCGCTGTGGTTTTAGTGGGTATTACGGCCTTGCACACCAGCCGTTGAGTCCCACATACCCCCCTGCAGATGTGTGGGGGGCATGCGTAAAAGCATTTCCACAGCGAGAGAAAAAAAAAAAAAAAAAAAAAAGGCTAGATGATACCACCAATCGTCGACATACCTACTCTTCATTATCTGTCAAAACGGTCTGCCTCCATCGATTTTATATGGGTATATAAAATCGAGGCGTCACGGTAATGTATCAGAAATCAGAGTCATTTAACCGAATATTTATTTAATTTTGTGTGTTCAAAAAATGGTTTCCACAGCTTTTTGGAAATATACTGGTTGTATAAACTTCATAGGGGCTATGTTTTTTAAGCGTCATGGTCTTGAAAATATTTGAGATAGGTGTTATCATGCCTATTAAGTATGTTTACCTTGTCTACGTGGAGAATAGTATAATTATGCCTTCAAAAATCATACAACAGAGTGCTATAAAACCGAATCAAACGTTATAGCAATTTGTACTTCCACTTTAATTAAAGGTTTGTATTTGTCAGGCCTCGTATGATTTACGTAGCGCGGCAAAATGGCGGCCGACAACAATTTTCATTTTATGTTTGTACAACGGCAGTTTACAGTTGTTTACAATGTTTGTTCTATTAATCGAAGCGTTTAGTTTGAACTGTTATAACATTTTAAAGTTGCCTTTTGATGTGAGAAAGAAAGAGTGTTAAAATTGGAATTTAAAAAAAATGTTGTAAGGTTCCTGCACTTATAACGAGTTACAAAATATCTAAAATGGCAATATTAAATCGCGTATAAACTAATTATAATAATAAATATATTTCAAACAATTAATACAGTTGATATTGGTTAGTAATTAAATGGAACTTAGAATTAATGTTAGTAAAAATGTTTTTCGTTACACCTCACACCTCACACAATCACCCTTCGCACCGAACATCTCGAAATATAAATAAATAAATATAAATAAATATTTCACAACAACCACACCAATTCTCTAGTCCCAAACTAAGCTACGAGGCTTGTGTTATGGATACTAGACAACGGATAAACATACTTAAATACTTTTTTTTTTGTAAATAAATACATATTACCTATACATAGAAAACACCCAGACCAGTACAAACACACATGTTCATGCACACCTATGCTTGTACTGTGTGGGGATCGAACCCGCGACCCTTGGTTTAGCAGTCCGACCTGTGGACCACTGCACCAAACGGTCGTCAAAAATAGGTGATGTGTATCTGTCAGCATCGTTTGTAGGATGCTGTTGTGGCTGCTACGCAGTCTGACTATCTATCTACTAAGTAACATGATGTATAATTTGTGTTTAATAACACGTCCTTATTATCTGACATTATATTTCAACTTTGCAACACGTGACAATACGTACACATTAAAATAACAATGTTGTTTGACATTTTTGTGAGTCGCTCCTGCAGTGCTTGATCTCGCTCTAGCCATATAACTTTGTTGAACTTTATAAAAACATGTAGTATGACTTGTGTTTTATAAAATTCAGTCTCCACGTTACTGAAACATGTTATATAAAATTATTTTATAGCATGTTCTGATATATAATCTATACGCACCTTTAGGTACTATGGAGGTAGAGTAACCGACATGAAAAAAAATATACTAATATTTCATTAAATCATCATCCTTAAATCATCAGATTAAGGGAGTCTTCTAAAACCCTACATATTCCCAGCCAGTTATTATAAAGAAAGAAGTACTTGTATATGCTAGCTCTATTTCACTATATTACAAGATTCATATCATACGGAAACCAAGATTAGTTCAAAATAATTCATACGGCGGATCCCGCGCGGGGCAATATAAAATGATATATAGTACAATTTCTGCGAAATACTACAATTGGTGTAACAATTCCAGTGCCATTGTTAGTTTTCGGTTAAAATAAAAAAAAAAGATTGAAGGTATGCTTATAAATTTTAGATAATAAATAATAAATAAATATTTCACAACAATCACACCAATTCTCTAGTCCCAAATTAAGCTACGAGGCTTGTGATATGGGTACAAGACAACGGATATATACTTAAATACTTTTTTTCGTAAATAAATACATATTATACATAGAAAACACCCAGACCAGTACAAACACACAGTCAGGACAGTAGAAGTCCGACCGGTGGACCACTGCACCAAGCGGTCGTCAAGATAGTTGCATAGATCCCTTTATTGCACAGTACAGATTAAAATATTATAGCTTGCAAGATTTGATACACACAAACAAATACAGGGAAACTAAATAAAGGCTAAATAGTATTTTATAGATGAGCTCGAAACTCAGGCTGACTTATTAATGTTGTATGGAATGGCAAAAGGAAAATACGAAAGAAGGACAAACAAAGGGTACCTTAGTATAGAAAAAGCCAGTGACATTTAGAGGTAAGTATTTATGGATGAGCTTCGTGAATAATTTAGAGGATATAACTGAAGCCGAAAGTCTTTTGTGAGAGCCCTTAAGGGCCGCCGTTACTTGTGAATAAAATGCTTATAGCCGACAAAGTAAGAGTTAAGCCATTTAGGTACAAGTTGGTAGAGGGCTGCCTGAAGCAGACGACATGACGTCACGACACTGTTGGTTTCTTGTTTTTGTATCACTTGCTACGGGAGGGTATTTTGTACAAACACTACTATTTTCATACAAAGCTATTACAGCGTCTTGTATTAACTGACTTTTAAGCTTATTAGAGGAACTTATTTATGAGGTAAAGACCTTAGGTAGAAGAATCTACATACTTTTTATACATATTTATACTTTAATTCTTAGTAAAGTCACATTCGTAATTGATGAGATTTAATAACTGGATCTGCAATGATTTGACAGCTACGAGTATTTATGTACATGTTGGTAGCCAGCTACCTGAAGCAAACGACATGTCGTCACGACATTTTTGGTTTCTAGTGTTTGTATTGATAACGACGCTGACTTCGTGCCGCTTGCTACGGGAGGGTATTACACACAAACATTACTACGTTCATACAAAGCTACTGAAGCATCTTGTAATAATTGACTTTTAAGCTAATTAGAAGAACTGAATTATGAGATGAGGACGTTAGCGGCATACGTACATGTCTATATTAACATCCATATATTCAAATTGTTTGCAAAGAGCACCATTCTAATTGTTGAGATTTTTTAAAAGCTTATATTAGATTTATTAGCTTTGATTTATTATAAAGCAATAATTTTGCTATCAAATACCATACCATACCTATGGGGTGAGCACGAACAACGATCGTAACGTTTGAGTGGCGTTTACCTATGGTTGACTTGTCAATAATTTGTATGGGGAATCTGTTAGTTTCTGACGTTTGGACGATACGAATACGTTACGATAATATTCGTGCTCACCCCACGTATTATCTACTACATACGGTCATTAACCAACATGGCGACAAACAACTCCCCACATTTCTCAAGTCACACGATGAAATATGGGTTATTCGATATTACATACATAATTACAGAGCGTTCTAGTCGTGGAAAATTACGGGAGTCGCCTATTCATTCATCAACCACTTGTGCTCTTGTTAGTTCGCGTTTCAGAGTTATTTCTTAATGATATAGACAACGAGTAGTAAGTGGTAATTAGATTCTAGAGATATTTAATCATTCAGCTAACCTATGTGATTTGTCTCATTTTTCAGTGTAAGAAATTGAATATTTTTACACTGAAAAATTGTACCTATGTGCTTTGTAGTACTAAAAATGTTATCTGATATGTACAATAATAACTATGTTTTTTTTTTTATGTGACGTAAGTCGCGGAAAGTTTTGACCATAGAGATAAGAATTTTCATTGTTTTGCCAGCATTTTGTCCAATTTATTCAAATTTTACTCATCGACGACTACTTTGGTGTAATGGTTAAGTAGTTGACTATTAACCATGAGCTCGCAGGTTAGATACCCGCACTGTACAAACATTTGTGTGCATGATCATGTGTGTTTGTATTGGACTGGGTGTTATATGTATTTATTCAAGTTTATTTGTAATACCACTGTTGATTCTGATATACATATTGTTTTACATCGTCGATTGTAACACAAGTGCTTTAGCTACTTACCACAGAGTCAGATCAATGTATGTGATGTTTTTTAAAAAGAAAAAAACATATTATTATTTCAAGCTTTGCCAAAGAGCCATGGAAAGGAGCGTATTGGGCATTAAAAGAACCGACAGGATACGTAATACAGTAATACGCTCCAAAACACGCGTGTCTGATGTCGGCGAAAAGACCACAAAACTGAAGTGGGAGTGGGCGGCCCATCTGGCGGCACCCCGACAGATGGGCTCAAGTCTCCACTCAATGGGTACCAGCTGTAGGGGTCACGTTGTAATAATAATAGTCCTCCTGGCCGATTTCGACCACGGCGGCCAATCTCAACAGAGATCAGCCACCTACGCAGGAGATATTATAGTGCACAAGTGTGAGCGCAATACACAGGTGCACTCACTGTTCTATCACTCTCAAAGTTCGGGGAGACGGCAATCCGACATGACCGGAGAGAGATCAGGCGCAGGACCAACGGCTTAACGTGCTTACCGAGGCTCGGGGGTGTAGCACCGCTAACTTCCCGACTTCGAGCTGTTTTTGAGAAATTCATGACAGAAAAACTCAGAAACAATTTTGGCATGTTGTGCAAACGTAGCGATAGGCTACGGGCGACCGCGCCCGATCACCAGTCGATCGCCGGGAACCTAGACAAACACGCGTAACTTAGATTCTAACATATTCGTATGTACTTATCGTGTGCGAGGACAATAAATCATGTCGTTTCTTGTATTAACTATTTTATTGAATTCTCCCGTAGACAGGCATCCTTACGCAGCTGACGTAGAGGTAGACCCAAAAAGCGATGGTGTGATGTTTTGGTTGCCTTCGCAGATAACTGGAAGTTGCTGGCGAAAGACAGAGATCATTGGAGACCTTTGGGGGACACCTTTTCCCAGCAGTGGGATAATATAGGTTAAAAAAGTCAAATTTCGTGCACGCAGCTTTACCATTAGTGTCAGCATCAGAATAACTGATCCGTTTGCACTGTGGGAGATATTGTGTTCTTCATCATTTATTTCGTCGAAAACGTCGCACGTTGATAAAATACCTTTGGTGTGTCTGAGAATAATAAATAAAACTGTAAACAGTTTGATTAAATGCAGGTGAGTTTGTAGGGAGCAAATTTTCGAGTGCGATCTGTTTTTTAAATTAAAATTTTCATTTTTGAATGTAGTTTATATGTAACTAATGAATGATAGACGTCTGTTAAAGCAACAATACAATAGAAAGTTTAGTTATACAATACAATAGATACTGAAACAAGCAATATTTTCTTATCCGTTGCCTGAAAAAGATTGTATGAAATTCGTTTACTTAGCATTAAATAGAAAGCTACTTAAGATTTTCCAAGTAAAAAGCTTTGGTAAACGTTAACATTCTTATTGGCTGCCCAAAATAACTTGTCATCATTTGAGTTTTGGCTTAGTCATTTATCTGAAAGAAAATATATGATCAGAGCGAAACGGGATTGCGGCTCCATTTCTTTTAATAGAATCTAAATATATAAAAAAGAGAATTGACAAATTGATGACTCACATATACACGCACAGGACTAATGAATATACTTAGGAATTTGGTATCATGCCACCTTTAGTAGTGCAAAGGAGCACTAAGAAAGTATTTTTGGATGTTCATCCCCTTACGGGGGAAGAAAGGTGGAGTAGTTAGTTTGAAACTTCATCAGTTTTGAAGTTGAATGAATAAGCTTTGGTGTTTAGGTGCTTGCTTAGTAATAATAAAAGAATTGTTTCAATATTTTTAAAAATTCAACCTTTAAAGCGGTGAAATAGGGCGGCAAAGATTATTTGGTCAATTTTTGTTTGTCATCAGATCTATGTATCGAGCACTGTTGAGGTAAATACTACATTTACCACTTTGGTGTAATGGTCAAGAAATTGACTATTAACCAAGCGGTCGCGGGTTCGATACCCGCAATGTTCAAACCTTTTTGTGCATGAACATGTCAGTTTGTACTGGTCTGGGTGTTATATGTATTTATTTTAGTTTATTTGAATACCACTGTTGATTCTGATATCTGTAACACAAGTGCTTAAGCTACTTATTATTTGCGCGGTAGTAGTCGCGAGCGACCCACTAGTCTTTCAATAAATAACTTTCTGACGGGGTGAGGGGGCGGGTACTGACCCAAGGGATCACACTTTCCGATTTATCTTGCTCTGCAACTTCCCCTGGGAGGATGAAAATAAACAGACGTTATGAATCTTACTTTGTAAGTAAGAATGTATGAATGTTTGTTATTCTTTCCGATAAAAACTTCTAAATCGATTTTAATGAAATTACAAAAATGTAGCTGATACATCAGAACAACACACATAGAGAATACAATTTTGCGAATTGCGAAGATGTTACGATATTCCTACTTCGTAGCGGCCTCCGATTTTCGATTTACCCTATGAAAAACAAGTTTCCGGCAAAAAAACTGCTTAGTTGTCAACATTTTGTAATTTGGCTCTTAAAGAGCGCTATTATGACGAACCATGATTGACTAGGGAGTCTCAAATCTGGTAAAGAAAGAAGAGCCCGTGCGAACGAAGTCTTTACGCTGTTTGATATATAATAACAATGAAACGATTCCAAAGAATTGTAAGCAAAAAGCAACTTAAGTATAGGTATAAAAAAAATAGGTCCAATGACTTAAAATATTTTTTTAGTGCCTACCGAAAGAAACCGGAATTTAATTCGTTCGAATAAATTTCGCGTCCGCACAAGCCGACGCAAAACGATGAAATTTGAGAAAAGTATACATTTTAAGGTTCCGTATCTAAAAGACAGCAGCAGACATGACTCTAGTGCTAAAACAAAGTCTTTGGACTTTGTCCATCCGTTAGTTAGACAGCTGTGGTGGAACCATACATACACAAGGAGCTCTGCTTAGCAGATATTAGATTAAGTTTTATTTTAATTTGTAACTCCCGACGAAAAAAGAGGGGTGTTATGAGTGAGACCCTATCTCTATTTGTGTTTTTGTGTGCGTCTGCCTGTGGTATCGGTGCACTTGAACGGATGGGCCTATTAAAAGCGGTTTGTTTTATGCAAAAGATAATTAAATCAGTATAATCAGGTTCTTAAATATAGCTGGTCCTAAATCCTTCCAGCTGTTGAAGCTCATCAACTGTTTTTTTGTAAGTATTAGTTGGTAGAGTCATGTTACTTAACTACCACCTCAAGGTTGAGGTGAGGACTGGCCCAGTGGCAGACTGAGTTTTATATGGATGTGTTTTATATTCTCCGATCATAATCATTTCATCTCTTTGAAAATAGACTCATTTTTATATACCCCACAATATCTATTTATATACATAGCATACCATTGATCAAATGATTATGATCGGAGAATATAAAACACATCCATATAAAACTCAGCCTGCCACTGGGCCAGTCCTCACCAGCATGAATTATTTAAAAAAAAACTGTCATTTGGCGTAGGAGGTCCTTGTAGCGCAGTGGTTGCAGCGCTTTGGTAGTGATACCAAAAGTTAAGCAACCTACAGCGCGGTCATGTTTGGGATGGGTGACCATTCTGACCATAAAAGTGACGTCTATTTCAAGCATTTCCGTGCTTCGGAAGGCATGTTAAGCTGTTGGTCCCGGTTAATATCGATAGATGTTAGTCGTTAATCTTGGTCGGAGGCCCTCGGGCGGCTTAATAACATCTGACAGTAAGGTTGGTCACTTACCTTACACACACCCCTCCACCAATCCGCATTGAGCCCGCGTGGTGGAGTATGGCTCGCACCACCTCATAGTTGAGGTGAGGCCTGTGCCCAGCAGTAGGACGTATATAGGCTGATGATGATGATGACTGTCATTTACAATGTGAAATTGAATAACAACCGGATGGGAAAGTAAGTGACACAGTAGCTCAATTAGTAAAGCAATCAACCGGCTTGCGAGAGGTGTGGGTTCGAATCCCGCCTGTGGCAGTCCGATTCTTTCTTACGTGTGTTTAAATTTTACCTCGTATAGAAACTTACATTGGCTATGCTAAAAATATATATTAACTTAACTTTCATTGATTCTTTGTAAGATAGTACGCAACCTTTCAATTATGTTCAACTCGCGCTTGACCGTATTTAGAGACTCATTTCGTGAGAGGAAACTGTTGAGCTGGCTAAGGAAATGGAGGAGGTGGACACAATATCTATACAAAGTTAATGGGCAGGATATACCTGTATTTGTAAGGCTTAGGGCACACCTGCAATAGGTTTTTTTTCCAGTATGAAAGAAATATTCAAAAAATAATTTTCTCTAAAACAATTCATAATTTCAGATCCCTTTTCATGAGTATTTTTCTGAAGTTCGTATTATTTGATTTTTAATTGGAATCCAATTGATAAATAGTCACTCAGTCAGCATTGCACTCGATGACGTCAAAATGTGTTATTCCTATACAAATTCTATGAAGAAAAGCTTTTTGACGGTTGATAAAAAGTACGTCAACGATTGGTGGTGTCAACTACCCAATTGTTGCCGTGACTGCTCTGACAGCTTATCAACCAATGGCCGCGGCTAAATCGCTTACAGTTGCGAGTCGCAGAGACCGCAGAGATGCCCTGAGCTTTAGATTAAGTTTGCTCCTTTTTTAAACTGAAATGCAAGATTTCTTAAGGAAAAGTGAAACTATTAAATTTAATAGAAATCGTTTATTTGCAAGAATACAACAAATTTGCAAAGATCTTAGAAATAAAGTTAACAGTCTTGTGTAATAAGTAAAAATTTGATCGCAGTCATTTAGAAATTTATGCACAAGTGTTTAAACTTTTTTAGCAACTGTTTTTATTTGTACTCCATTGCCATTTTATATAACAATTTATAGAAAATGGCTTGGATTATCCGATAAGTTTATTCATAACATAGAAGGATTTACAGCCTTACCACTTTAAAAACTTCACGAAAGGGCTCTACTGAATGACCTTTATGTTATTTTATAAAATTTTACTACCTAAGTAGTTGGGTTTTGGAATATTTACAACGAAAGCAACTCTTTCCCTAAGGCCTTTTTTCTAAGGTGAATTTTCTCTTTAGCTTAAAATAAAACAGGCCAGGAGAAGAATACTAAAAGAAAATCTTTATCTGCAACTATAAAACACTTTAGACGAAGAAGAATAGTTTACATTGGTATTAGGTACTATTAGTACCACGACTAAATTTGTCTTAATTTCTAAGTTGATCTTAATTTTCCGTTGCTATTTCAAACCATAAACTAGGTAAGCACTCTGCAGAACACCGATGTGATTTTTGATGATTTTTTGAATAAATTTTTTGAAGATTGACAAGTCCTGCGCCTGGCACATTTTACCCTAACATGTCACAGGGTTGCTCGGCTGACCCCGGACAAAGTGTGTTAAAAGGAGTAAAGGTTTTGAATAATAGCCGAGATGGGCATTTAGTAGGATATATTTTCTCAGAGCCGTGTTTACACCATTAACACCTGAACAATATACATAGGCCAAAGGCCTCTGATAAAACTAAAAAAATAGCTCAGAACGGTAGATACTGGGTCTGGTTCTATAGAAAATTGCTATCTAAGAAATTCTTTCTGCTTTAAACTATATCAAGAAATCCAATTATTTTTGGTAAATTAATAAATTAATACCCGTATACAATTAAATTTTAAATTTCAAATGCTACTAAATTGAAATAAGTTTGGAATCTAAAGTTTATTAACACTTAGCTGAGCTCCCAGGACTGAATCAGCTGACCAACGAAGCCTCTTTAACAGCTAACTCGAACTCCAACAATTTCACGGAGGAAGACGTTCCGTAGAGGTTTTTCCTCTGCTTGCATGTTTGCTGCCTTACATGTTTGCTGAACCAAGCCTCAGCTCAACATACTAATGTGCCAAGAACAACCTGGACCAATACTTAACAATTGCTGTATTTTATTACTTAGAGTTTTTAAAACAAAATCATGATAAAAAAATATGTGCCGCGGCCGAAACTAATTCACCAAGGAACAGGCATGACTCTGGGGCACTTTTGTAGGATTCTATGGGGTCATTTCGTCTAAAAAACTATCTTGAATCTAATCATCTTCTGTCTCCTAACCAATTTGGCTTTAGGGATAATATGTCAACCACAGATGCTATTGAGAAGGTCATTCGTAATGTTGTGGAAAACTTGGATTCAGGAAAAAAATGTCTAGCGGTATTTCTTGACTTGGCAAAGGCATTTGACACCGTGTCTATCCCCATCCTCATACGAAAATTAGAATTCTTTATAATTAGACTCCTACCTCAAAGGCAGGACGCAATGTGTTTGCATCGATGGAATGCAAAGCCAATACGAGGACATAGATTTTGGTGTTCCTCAGGGCTCCGTTCTTGGGCCTTCATTATTTTTAATATACCTTAATGATCTCAGCCAAATGACTATAAAAAATTGTAAAATCATATCGTTTGCTGACGACACTGTCCTGTTGTTTGATGGGCTAACGTGGGATGAGGTGAAGGAAACGAGTGAGTGCGGCTTTGAAATGGTCTTAAATTGGCTTGATAGTAATATACTAACATTAAATTTGGATAAAACTAAGTATATTACTTTTAGTATTTATAAAAACAGCCAACCTCGTAACTTTTCTTTAACAGCACATGTTTGTAATAGGGTTTAGGACTGTAACTGCTCTAAGCTGACATCTGTCTCTGCTATCAAATATCTAGGAATTACTGTAGATCAAAATCTTAATTGGAAAAATCATATTGAAATACTTTGCAAAAGAATAAGAAAATAATCTGTATTTTTCAAAAAATAAGACACATTAAGGATCGTGAAACAATTAAAACGGTATATTACTCGTTATGTCAATCATTGCTGACATATGGTATAACAGCTTGGGGAGGGGCAAAAAAATCTCACTTAATTAATGTTGAACGGGCCCAAAGAGCCATTATTAAAGTACTAAACTTCAAGTGTCAACGCTATCCGACCATCAAACTTTACCGTGAATTTCCTGTGCTAACAGTGCGAAAATTGTTTATAAAATCCATTATATTAAGACAGCATCGGCAACCAGCTCCCCCGTTTAAACTAAAACGACGTATACCACCCGTTTATGAAGTTCCGACTTGTAAAACGGCATTCTCAAGGGGCTTTCAATTTTACCTGGGACCATGGCTATATAATAAAATAAACAGCAATCATCAGTTTTTACAGGACAAAATTTATTTAACCTGCAAAAAGATAATTTCAGCTTTTTTATCTGAATTAAACTACTCGAGTACGGAAGATTTATTTAAAACATAGGGCTAATTAATTAATTAATGTGATATTTTATATATAAAAAATATACATGTACAATACCTAAGTATACATTTATTTATCTATTATATTAAATTGTACCCATATCTTAAAACGTATCCATTTTATTTAAATACTTCATATAAATGTATTTATAGTTTATATATATATTTAAATTTCGTTGACGCAATCACCCAATAACTATTTCTACTACCTTGCATTTTATTTTGTACACTTTGCTTTTAGATACTAAAACAACAAACTTAAATTGAAAAAAATATATATCATAATAATGTCTGTTCTTTTTGCATATACTGTAATAACTCACTATTAGCAAACGACGTAACTGCTCTGCCGCAACACAGTTTTGTTAAAAGCGCGGAGGGTAGGCGCCACTTTGCCGTCATGTTTTGTAGTCAATGTTTATGATTATACCTTATTAGTGCAAAATCATTGTAATTGGTCAAATAAAGTTTTTATTATTATTATTATTATTTATTAACTTTTTCTTCACGCCATACTACTTTTGCAGCGTCAGACCCCAGCGTCCTTTCAAAACGGACATCCACCTCTCCAGGAATGTAGGGATACCAGGTTCAGAAAAATCTCCCATTTTCTCGAACCTTCCAGAACCTTCTGGATCCTTTGGCACTTCCGGTTACCTGAATATGCCTTAAATGGCAACCAATGACCCGAAACAAATTCTCAATGTCTAATATTCTGATGGACCAGAAACCCACCGCCAACACTTCCTACCCTATCCCGTAATTTAGACAGAGTAAAATGGCGAATACTGTTTTAATCAAAGTTATTACTATATCATAACTCCTCTATCTAAACTAAGCCAAAATACTGAACTTTACCAATATCTGAATTTACCAAAATTTATCCAACAAGCATAACAAATCCTTAAAGTTCCCACCTTTTGGGGAAAACTCCCTAAACAGCAACCCTATACTTGTCAAAACACGAAGACATAGACAACACAGCTGTTTTGTGGCTAGCGCAAATCGCGAGTGCCAAAAACCCAAAAAAAAAAAAACACAGCTGTCACAAATCCACTTTCTTTTTTTTTTTAATTGGGGAAAGGGATCAAATGCCATACATCCAAAACATAACACAAAATGTACTATCCTTATTAATAACCAAAATTTCACAACGTTACAAACATTATCCGTAGTTATTTCAGTGGGCCCTCGCCTTAGGCCTAATGGTCTATAAGAGGCCTTCGATAAATTGAATGAGATCGGCTTTGACGAAATCTGGCGGATGACCGCTCAGAAACACAACAACAAATGCGTAGAGACTTTTTTTATTTAAAAAGTTTGTTACATTTAATTTCAGCAAGCTTTTTTGCCTTACAAACCCTTAGAGCATTCGGAAAAATGGAAATGTAAGAGATATAGCATTTTTCATTTTAAGGGCTATCCCATGCGAAGTTGTGCATATTTCGGCGCACACTTAGCTCATCTTGAATGAGCGATCAAATGTTTTTAATAGGTGAAATTATTCGAATTTCTTAATGCTATAAGTAGGTAGTAAAAACTGCTTTCGTTTTTCGGTTATTTCATAGCGCACATGATTTGGGTGTCCAAAATATGATATTATATTGTTTATATGTTAAAAGAGCTTCTACGTTTTTCTCTTTCACTGCCAATTTCTTTATAGGGTCTGCCAAATCCAGATTTTATAGTGAATTGTATTCTGCTGCCTATTACAGGATTTTTATTGGTATTCGGAAATTATTTTACGAGGCTGTTAGTTGTTTACAAAGTGAAACGACCTGCTGCCACTATCATAAATGAATAATATCTTTATGATTGATGTCGTATAATAAAATGTAAAGTACTTATTTCTTTTATAGTCAATAGGAAAATGACTTTCGTGTGCTAAAATGGTACCGAGAAGAAAAAAAATAGAATTAATTTTACAATTAATTACTGTCATCCTTTTAAAATTATATTATGTAGTTGTTTGCTTTTCCTAATAAAATTAAATTTAAAAACAACTGGAATGACCATAAAAAGAAAAATTATGGAACTTTGACGTTGTGACATATTTCTAAGGAAATGAAAACAACCATATTTTTAAGACTTAAAGACTATTTGTTTTTTGTAAAAAGAAAATTTTTAAGAATTGGCTCGCTTATACACAAATGTAGAAAATTATTTACACACATAAACCTATTTATTATATGTCTTTTTTACAAATGGAACTGCAGATTTATTATGATTAGGTAGGTACCTACTTTCAAATGAAACTGCTATTACCCCTTTTTTGTTTTATTTGTTTTAACCACGATTGAAAGAGATGGAGATGTGCAATTGGAACGTTATAGCACCGTAAATAAAGACAAAACTTATGTGCCGTATTTGAAGCGAGAAAGTAATAAAAGCATAGAAAGAACTATCTGGCATTGTCAACCATTGATATTACACCGTTTAGTTTAGACGATCATTCGTAATTCCTACGTAGCTTAAATTTTGACGTCAGCGTACCATGTTGTTTTACTGGATCATTACAGAAAAAACGGAGTTAGTACCTGGAAAATGATACACTTTTTTACGGAATCGATAAGGAAACGAAAAAGTGTATAATTTCTATAACGAATAAAAAATTACTCAACAAAAGCCTAAAGGCATGGTTCATAGTAAGTACTTGGTATATCAGTATTATTAGCAGCTTTATGCCGCTATGCTTTTATTCACCACCTCTAGCCATTCTATTGCGCCTTTGGGATTCAGCCGCCAGTGGGATGCGCTGATCTTGTAAATTGGACTTTACTCAGACTAGTACAAACAGACATGTTCATGCACACAAATGTTTGTACAATGCGGCGACCTCTTGGTTAAAACTCAACTTCTTGACCATTACAAAGTGCTCGTCGTACAGGTATGTCCTGGTCCTTGAGCAGAAAGCCACTATAGTAGTTTATCAGAACATCTCTAAACAATAGGCAGGCAAATATTCAAAAAATAATTTTCTCTAAAACAATTCATAATTTCAGATCCCTTTTCATGAGTATTTTTCTGAAGTTCGTATTATTTGATTTTTAATTGGAATCCAATTGATAAATAGTCACTCAGTCAGCATTGCACTCGATGACGTCAAAATGTGTTATTCCTATACAAATTCTATGAAGAAAAGCTTTTTGACGGTTGATAAAAAGTACGTCAACGATTGGTGGTGTCAACTACCCAATTGTTGCCGTGACTGCTCTGACAGCTTATCAACCAATGGCCGCGGCTAAATCGCTTACAGTTGCGAGTCGCAGAGACCGCAGAGATGCCCTGAGCTTTAGATTAAGTTTGCTCCTTTTTTAAACTGAAATGCAAGATTTCTTAAGGAAAAGTGAAACTATTAAATTTAATAGAAATCGTTTATTTGCAAGAATACAACAAATTTGCAAAGATCTTAGAAATAAAGTTAACAGTCTTGTGTAATAAGTAAAAATTTGATCGCAGTCATTTAGAAATTTATGCACAAGTGTTTAAACTTTTTTAGCAACTGTTTTTATTTGTACTCCATTGCCATTTTATATAACAATTTATAGAAAATGGCTTGGATTATCCGATAAGTTTATTCATAACATAGAAGGATTTACAGCCTTACCACTTTAAAAACTTCACGAAAGGGCTCTACTGAATGACCTTTATGTTATTTTATAAAATTTTACTACCTAAGTAGTTGGGTTTTGGAATATTTACAACGAAAGCAACTCTTTCCCTAAGGCCTTTTTTCTAAGGTGAATTTTCTCTTTAGCTTAAAATAAAACAGGCCAGGAGAAGAATACTAAAAGAAAATCTTTATCTGCAACTATAAAACACTTTAGACGAAGAAGAATAGTTTACATTGGTATTAGGTACTATTAGTACCACGACTAAATTTGTCTTAATTTCTAAGTTGATCTTAATTTTCCGTTGCTATTTCAAACCATAAACTAGGTAAGCACTCTGCAGAACACCGATGTGATTTTTGATGATTTTTTGAATAAATTTTTTGAAGATTGACAAGTCCTGCGCCTGGCACATTTTACCCTAACATGTCACAGGGTTGCTCGGCTGACCCCGGACAAAGTGTGTTAAAAGGAGTAAAGGTTTTGAATAATAGCCGAGATGGGCATTTAGTAGGATATATTTTCTCAGAGCCGTGTTTACACCATTAACACCTGAACAATATACATAGGCCAAAGGCCTCTGATAAAACTAAAAAAATAGCTCAGAACGGTAGATACTGGGTCTGGTTCTATAGAAAATTGCTATCTAAGAAATTCTTTCTGCTTTAAACTATATCAAGAAATCCAATTATTTTTGGTAAATTAATAAATTAATACCCGTATACAATTAAATTTTAAATTTCAAATGCTACTAAATTGAAATAAGTTTGGAATCTAAAGTTTATTAACACTTAGCTGAGCTCCCAGGACTGAATCAGCTGACCAACGAAGCCTCTTTAACAGCTAACTCGAACTCCAACAATTTCACGGAGGAAGACGTTCCGTAGAGGTTTTTCCTCTGCTTGCATGTTTGCTGCCTTACATGTTTGCTGAACCAAGCCTCAGCTCAACATACTAATGTGCCAAGAACAACCTGGACCAATACTTAACAATTGCTGTATTTTATTACTTAGAGTTTTTAAAACAAAATCATGATAAAAAAATATGTGCCGCGGCCGAAACTAATTCACCAAGGAACAGGCATGACTCTGGGGCACTTTTGTAGGATTCTATGGGGTCATTTCGTCTAAAAAACTATCTTGAATCTAATCATCTTCTGTCTCCTAACCAATATGGCTTTAGGGATAATATGTCAACCACAGATGCTATTGAGAAGGTCATTCGTAATGTTGTGGAAAACTTGGATTCAGGAAAAAAATGTCTAGCGGTATTTCTTGACTTGGCAAAGGCATTTGACACCGTGTCTATCCCCATCCTCATACGAAAATTAGAATTCTTTATAATTAGACTCCTACCTCAAAGGCAGGACGCAATGTGTTTGCATCGATGGAATGCAAAGCCAATACGAGGACATAGATTTTGGTGTTCCTCAGGGCTCCGTTCTTGGGCCTTCATTATTTTTAATATACCTTAATGATCTCAGCCAAATGACTATAAAAAATTGTAAAATCATATCGTTTGCTGACGACACTGTCCTGTTGTTTGATGGGCTAACGTGGGATGAGGTGAAGGAAACGAGTGAGTGCGGCTTTGAAATGGTCTTAAATTGGCTTGATAGTAATATACTAACATTAAATTTGGATAAAACTAAGTATATTACTTTTAGTATTTATAAAAACAGCCAACCTCGTAACTTTTCTTTAACAGCACATGTTTGTAATAGGGTTTAGGATTGTAACTGCTCTAAGCTGACATCTGTCTCTGCTATCAAATATCTAGGAATTACTGTAGATCAAAATCTTAATTGGAAAAATCATATTGAAATACTTTGCAAAAGAATAAGAAAATAATCTGTATTTTTCAAAAAATAAGACACATTAAGGATCGTGAAACAATTAAAACGGTATATTACTCGTTATGTCAATCATTGCTGACATATGGTATAACAGCTTGGGGAGGGGCAAAAAAATCTCACTTAATTAATGTTGAACGGGCCCAAAGAGCCATTATTAAAGTACTAAACTTCAAGTGTCAACGCTATCCGACCATCAAACTTTACCGTGAATTTCCTGTGCTAACAGTGCGAAAATTGTTTATAAAATCCATTATATTAAGACAGCATCGGCAACCAGCTCCCCCGTTTAAACTAAAACGACGTATACCACCCGTTTATGAAGTTCCGACTTGTAAAACGGCATTCTCAAGGGGCTTTCAATTTTACCTGGGACCATGGCTATATAATAAAATAAACAGCAATCATCAGTTTTTACAGGACAAAATTTATTTAACCTGCAAAAAGATAATTTCAGCTTTTTTATCTGAATTAAACTACTCGAGTACGGAAGATTTATTTAAAACATAGGGCTAATTAATTAATTAATGTGATATTTTATATATAAAAAATATACATGTACAATACCTAAGTATACATTTATTTATCTATTATATTAAATTGTACCCATATCTTAAAACGTATCCATTTTATTTAAATACTTCATATAAATGTATTTATAGTTTATATATATATTTAAATTTCGTTGACGCAATCACCCAATAACTATTTCTACTACCTTGCATTTTATTTTGTACACTTTGCTTTTAGATACTAAAACAACAAACTTAAATTGAAAAAAATATATATCATAATAATGTCTGTTCTTTTTGCATATACTGTAATAACTCACTATTAGCAAACGACGTAACTGCTCTGCCGCAACACAGTTTTGTTAAAAGCGCGGAGGGTAGGCGCCACTTTGCCGTCATGTTTTGTAGTCAATGTTTATGATTATACCTTATTAGTGCAAAATCATTGTAATTGGTCAAATAAAGTTTTTATTATTATTATTATTATTTATTAACTTTTTCTTCACGCCATACTACTTTTGCAGCGTCAGACCCCAGCGTCCTTTCAAAACGGACATCCACCTCTCCAGGAATGTAGGGATACCAGGTTCAGAAAAATCTCCCATTTTCTCGAACCTTCCAGAACCTTCTGGATCCTTTGGCACTTCCGGTTACCTGAATATGCCTTAAATGGCAACCAATGACCCGAAACAAATTCTCAATGTCTAATATTCTGATGGACCAGAAACCCACCGCCAACACTTCCTACCCTATCCCGTAATTTAGACAGAGTAAAATGGCGAATACTGTTTTAATCAAAGTTATTACTATATCATAACTCCTCTATCTAAACTAAGCCAAAATACTGAACTTTACCAATATCTGAATTTACCAAAATTTATCCAACAAGCATAACAAATCCTTAAAGTTCCCACCTTTTGGGGAAAACTCCCTAAACAGCAACCCTATACTTGTCAAAACACGAAGACATAGACAACACAGCTGTTTTGTGGCTAGCGCAAATCGCGAGTGCCAAAAACCCAAAAAAAAAAAAAAACACAGCTGTCACAAATCCACTTTCTTTTTTTTTTTAATTGGGGAAAGGGATCAAATGCCATACATCCAAAACATAACACAAAATGTACTATCCTTATTAATAACCAAAATTTCACAACGTTACAAACATTATCCGTAGTTATTTCAGTGGGCCCTCGCCTTAGGCCTAATGGTCTATAAGAGGCCTTCGATAAATTGAATGAGATCGGCTTTGACGAAATCTGGCGGATGACCGCTCAGAAACACAACAACAAATGCGTAGAGACTTTTTTTATTTAAAAAGTTTGTTACATTTAATTTCAGCAAGCTTTTTTGCCTTACAAACCCTTAGAGCATTCGGAAAAATGGAAATGTAAGAGATATAGCATTTTTCATTTTAAGGGCTATCCCATGCGAAGTTGTGCATATTTCGGCGCACACTTAGCTCATCTTGAATGAGCGATCAAATGTTTTTAATAGGTGAAATTATTCGAATTTCTTAATGCTATAAGTAGGTAGTAAAAACTGCTTTCGTTTTTCGGTTATTTCATAGCGCACATGATTTGGGTGTCCAAAATATGATATTATATTGTTTATATGTTAAAAGAGCTTCTACGTTTTTCTCTTTCACTGCCAATTTCTTTATAGGGTCTGCCAAATCCAGATTTTATAGTGAATTGTATTCTGCTGCCTATTACAGGATTTTTATTGGTATTCGGAAATTATTTTACGAGGCTGTTAGTTGTTTACAAAGTGAAACGACCTGCTGCCACTATCATAAATGAATAATAATTATCTTTATGATTGATGTCGTATAATAAAATGTAAAGTACTTATTTCTTTTATAGTCAATAGGAAAATGACTTTCGTGTGCTAAAATGGTACCGAGAAGAAAAAAAATAGAATTAATTTTACAATTAATTACTGTCATCCTTTTAAAATTATATTATGTAGTTGTTTGCTTTTCCTAATAAAATTAAATTTAAAAACAACTGGAATGACCATAAAAAGAAAAATTATGGAACTTTGACGTTGTGACATATTTCTAAGGAAATGAAAACAACCATATTTTTAAGACTTAAAGACTATTTGTTTTTTGTAAAAAGAAAATTTTTAAGAATTGGCTCGCTTATACACAAATGTAGAAAATTATTTACACACATAAACCTATTTATTATATGTCTTTTTTACAAATGGAACTGCAGATTTATTATGATTAGGTAGGTACCTACTTTCAAATGAAACTGCTATTACCCCTTTTTTGTTTTATTTGTTTTAACCACGATTGAAAGAGATGGAGATGTGCAATTGGAACGTTATAGCACCGTAAATAAAGACAAAACTTATGTGCCGTATTTGAAGCGAGAAAGTAATAAAAGCATAGAAAGAACTATCTGGCATTGTCAACCATTGATATTACACCGTTTAGTTTAGACGATCATTCGTAATTCCTACGTAGCTTAAATTTTGACGTCAGCGTACCATGTTGTTTTACTGGATCATTACAGAAAAAACGGAGTTAGTACCTGGAAAATGATACACTTTTTTACGGAATCGATAAGGAAACGAAAAAGTGTATAATTTCTATAACGAATAAAAAATTACTCAACAAAAGCCTAAAGGCATGGTTCATAGTAAGTACTTGGTATATCAGTATTATTAGCAGCTTTATGCCGCTATGCTTTTATTCACCACCTCTAGCCATTCTATTGCGCCTTTGGGATTCAGCCGCCAGTGGGATGCGCTGATCTTGTAAATTGGACTTTACTCAGACTAGTACAAACAGACATGTTCATGCACACAAATGTTTGTACAATGCGGCGACCTCTTGGTTAAAACTCAACTTCTTGACCATTACAAAGTGCTCGTCGTACAGGTATGTCCTGGTCCTTGAGCAGAAAGCCACTATAGTAGTTTATCAGAACATCTCTAAACAATAGGCAGGCAAATATTCAAAAAATAATTTTCTCTAAAACAATTCATAATTTCAGATCCCTTTTCATGAGTATTTTTCTGAAGTTCGTATTATTTGATTTTTAATTGGAATCCAATTGATAAATAGTCACTCAGTCAGCATTGCACTCGATGACGTCAAAATGTGTTATTCCTATACAAATTCTATGAAGAAAAGCTTTTTGACGGTTGATAAAAAGTACGTCAACGATTGGTGGTGTCAACTACCCAATTGTTGCCGTGACTGCTCTGACAGCTTATCAACCAATGGCCGCGGCTAAATCGCTTACAGTTGCGAGTCGCAGAGACCGCAGAGATGCCCTGAGCTTTAGATTAAGTTTGCTCCTTTTTTAAACTGAAATGCAAGATTTCTTAAGGAAAAGTGAAACTATTAAATTTAATAGAAATCGTTTATTTGCAAGAATACAACAAATTTGCAAAGATCTTAGAAATAAAGTTAACAGTCTTGTGTAATAAGTAAAAATTTGATCGCAGTCATTTAGAAATTTATGCACAAGTGTTTAAACTTTTTTAGCAACTGTTTTTATTTGTACTCCATTGCCATTTTATATAACAATTTATAGAAAATGGCTTGGATTATCCGATAAGTTTATTCATAACATAGAAGGATTTACAGCCTTACCACTTTAAAAACTTCACGAAAGGGCTCTACTGAATGACCTTTATGTTATTTTATAAAATTTTACTACCTAAGTAGTTGGGTTTTGGAATATTTACAACGAAAGCAACTCTTTCCCTAAGGCCTTTTTTCTAAGGTGAATTTTCTCTTTAGCTTAAAATAAAACAGGCCAGGAGAAGAATACTAAAAGAAAATCTTTATCTGCAACTATAAAACACTTTAGACGAAGAAGAATAGTTTACATTGGTATTAGGTACTATTAGTACCACGACTAAATTTGTCTTAATTTCTAAGTTGATCTTAATTTTCCGTTGCTATTTCAAACCATAAACTAGGTAAGCACTCTGCAGAACACCGATGTGATTTTTGATGATTTTTTGAATAAATTTTTTGAAGATTGACAAGTCCTGCGCCTGGCACATTTTACCCTAACATGTCACAGGGTTGCTCGGCTGACCCCGGACAAAGTGTGTTAAAAGGAGTAAAGGTTTTGAATAATAGCCGAGATGGGCATTTAGTAGGATATATTTTCTCAGAGCCGTGTTTACACCATTAACACCTGAACAATATACATAGGCCAAAGGCCTCTGATAAAACTAAAAAAATAGCTCAGAACGGTAGATACTGGGTCTGGTTCTATAGAAAATTGCTATCTAAGAAATTCTTTCTGCTTTAAACTATATCAAGAAATCCAATTATTTTTGGTAAATTAATAAATTAATACCCGTATACAATTAAATTTTAAATTTCAAATGCTACTAAATTGAAATAAGTTTGGAATCTAAAGTTTATTAACACTTAGCTGAGCTCCCAGGACTGAATCAGCTGACCAACGAAGCCTCTTTAACAGCTAACTCGAACTCCAACAATTTCACGGAGGAAGACGTTCCGTAGAGGTTTTTCCTCTGCTTGCATGTTTGCTGCCTTACATGTTTGCTGAACCAAGCCTCAGCTCAACATACTAATGTGCCAAGAACAACCTGGACCAATACTTAACAATTGCTGTATTTTATTACTTAGAGTTTTTAAAACAAAATCATGATAAAAAAATATGTGCCGCGGCCGAAACTAATTCACCAAGGAACAGGCATGACTCTGGGGCACTTTTGTAGGATTCTATGGGGTCATTTCGTCTAAAAAACTATCTTGAATCTAATCATCTTCTGTCTCCTAACCAATATGGCTTTAGGGATAATATGTCAACCACAGATGCTATTGAGAAGGTCATTCGTAATGTTGTGGAAAACTTGGATTCAGGAAAAAAATGTCTAGCGGTATTTCTTGACTTGGCAAAGGCATTTGACACCGTGTCTATCCCCATCCTCATACGAAAATTAGAATTCTTTATAATTAGACTCCTACCTCAAAGGCAGGACGCAATGTGTTTGCATCGATGGAATGCAAAGCCAATACGAGGACATAGATTTTGGTGTTCCTCAGGGCTCCGTTCTTGGGCCTTCATTATTTTTAATATACCTTAATGATCTCAGCCAAATGACTATAAAAAATTGTAAAATCATATCGTTTGCTGACGACACTGTCCTGTTGTTTGATGGGCTAACGTGGGATGAGGTGAAGGAAACGAGTGAGTGCGGCTTTGAAATGGTCTTAAATTGGCTTGATAGTAATATACTAACATTAAATTTGGATAAAACTAAGTATATTACTTTTAGTATTTATAAAAACAGCCAACCTCGTAACTTTTCTTTAACAGCACATGTTTGTAATAGGGTTTAGGATTGTAACTGCTCTAAGCTGACATCTGTCTCTGCTATCAAATATCTAGGAATTACTGTAGATCAAAATCTTAATTGGAAAAATCATATTGAAATACTTTGCAAAAGAATAAGAAAATAATCTGTATTTTTCAAAAAATAAGACACATTAAGGATCGTGAAACAATTAAAACGGTATATTACTCGTTATGTCAATCATTGCTGACATATGGTATAACAGCTTGGGGAGGGGCAAAAAAATCTCACTTAATTAATGTTGAACGGGCCCAAAGAGCCATTATTAAAGTACTAAACTTCAAGTGTCAACGCTATCCGACCATCAAACTTTACCGTGAATTTCCTGTGCTAACAGTGCGAAAATTGTTTATAAAATCCATTATATTAAGACAGCATCGGCAACCAGCTCCCCCGTTTAAACTAAAACGACGTATACCACCCGTTTATGAAGTTCCGACTTGTAAAACGGCATTCTCAAGGGGCTTTCAATTTTACCTGGGACCATGGCTATATAATAAAATAAACAGCAATCATCAGTTTTTACAGGACAAAATTTATTTAACCTGCAAAAAGATAATTTCAGCTTTTTTATCTGAATTAAACTACTCGAGTACGGAAGATTTATTTAAAACATAGGGCTAATTAATTAATTAATGTGATATTTTATATATAAAAAATATACATGTACAATACCTAAGTATACATTTATTTATCTATTATATTAAATTGTACCCATATCTTAAAACGTATCCATTTTATTTAAATACTTCATATAAATGTATTTATAGTTTATATATATATTTAAATTTCGTTGACGCAATCACCCAATAACTATTTCTACTACCTTGCATTTTATTTTGTACACTTTGCTTTTAGATACTAAAACAACAAACTTAAATTGAAAAAAATATATATCATAATAATGTCTGTTCTTTTTGCATATACTGTAATAACTCACTATTAGCAAACGACGTAACTGCTCTGCCGCAACACAGTTTTGTTAAAAGCGCGGAGGGTAGGCGCCACTTTGCCGTCATGTTTTGTAGTCAATGTTTATGATTATACCTTATTAGTGCAAAATCATTGTAATTGGTCAAATAAAGTTTTTATTATTATTATTATTATTATTTATTAACTTTTTCTTCACGCCATACTACTTTTGCAGCGTCAGACCCCAGCGTCCTTTCAAAACGGACATCCACCTCTCCAGGAATGTAGGGATACCAGGTTCAGAAAAATCTCCCATTTTCTCGAACCTTCCAGAACCTTCTGGATCCTTTGGCACTTCCGGTTACCTGAATATGCCTTAAATGGCAACCAATGACCCGAAACAAATTCTCAATGTCTAATATTCTGATGGACCAGAAACCCACCGCCAACACTTCCTACCCTATCCCGTAATTTAGACAGAGTAAAATGGCGAATACTGTTTTAATCAAAGTTATTACTATATCATAACTCCTCTATCTAAACTAAGCCAAAATACTGAACTTTACCAATATCTGAATTTACCAAAATTTATCCAACAAGCATAACAAATCCTTAAAGTTCCCACCTTTTGGGGAAAACTCCCTAAACAGCAACCCTATACTTGTCAAAACACGAAGACATAGACAACACAGCTGTTTTGTGGCTAGCGCAAATCGCGAGTGCCAAAAACCCAAAAAAAAAAAAAAACACAGCTGTCACAAATCCACTTTCTTTTTTTTTTTAATTGGGGAAAGGGATCAAATGCCATACATCCAAAACATAACACAAAATGTACTATCCTTATTAATAACCAAAATTTCACAACGTTACAAACATTATCCGTAGTTATTTCAGTGGGCCCTCGCCTTAGGCCTAATGGTCTATAAGAGGCCTTCGATAAATTGAATGAGATCGGCTTTGACGAAATCTGGCGGATGACCGCTCAGAAACACAACAACAAATGCGTAGAGACTTTTTTTATTTAAAAAGTTTGTTACATTTAATTTCAGCAAGCTTTTTTGCCTTACAAACCCTTAGAGCATTCGGAAAAATGGAAATGTAAGAGATATAGCATTTTTCATTTTAAGGGCTTTCCCATGCGAAGTTGTGCATATTTCGGCGCACACTTAGCTCATCTTGAATGAGCGATCAAATGTTTTTAATAGGTGAAATTATTCGAATTTCTTAATGCTATAAGTAGGTAGTAAAAACTGCTTTCGTTTTTCGGTTATTTCATAGCGCACATGATTTGGGTGTCCAAAATATGATATTATATTGTTTATATGTTAAAAGAGCTTCTACGTTTTTCTCTTTCACTGCCAATTTCTTTATAGGGTCTGCCAAATCCAGATTTTATAGTGAATTGTATTCTGCTGCCTATTACAGGATTTTTATTGGTATTCGGAAATTATTTTACGAGGCTGTTAGTTGTTTACAAAGTGAAACGACCTGCTGCCACTATCATAAATGAATAATAATTATCTTTATGATTGATGTCGTATAATAAAATGTAAAGTACTTATTTCTTTTATAGTCAATAGGAAAATGACTTTCGTGTGCTAAAATGGTACCGAGAAGAAAAAAAATAGAATTAATTTTACAATTAATTACTGTCATCCTTTTAAAATTATATTATGTAGTTGTTTGCTTTTCCTAATAAAATTAAATTTAAAAACAACTGGAATGACCATAAAAAGAAAAATTATGGAACTTTGACGTTGTGACATATTTCTAAGGAAATGAAAACAACCATATTTTTAAGACTTAAAGACTATTTGTTTTTTGTAAAAAGAAAATTTTTAAGAATTGGCTCGCTTATACACAAATGTAGAAAATTATTTACACACATAAACCTATTTATTATATGTCTTTTTTACAAATGGAACTGCAGATTTATTATGATTAGGTAGGTACCTACTTTCAAATGAAACTGCTATTACCCCTTTTTTGTTTTATTTGTTTTAACCACGATTGAAAGAGATGGAGATGTGCAATTGGAACGTTATAGCACCGTAAATAAAGACAAAACTTATGTGCCGTATTTGAAGCGAGAAAGTAATAAAAGCATAGAAAGAACTATCTGGCATTGTCAACCATTGATATTACACCGTTTAGTTTAGACGATCATTCGTAATTCCTACGTAGCTTAAATTTTGACGTCAGCGTACCATGTTGTTTTACTGGATCATTACAGAAAAAACGGAGTTAGTACCTGGAAAATGATACACTTTTTTACGGAATCGATAAGGAAACGAAAAAGTGTATAATTTCTATAACGAATAAAAAATTACTCAACAAAAGCCTAAAGGCATGGTTCATAGTAAGTACTTGGTATATCAGTATTATTAGCAGCTTTATGCCGCTATGCTTTTATTCACCACCTCTAGCCATTCTATTGCGCCTTTGGGATTCAGCCGCCAGTGGGATGCGCTGATCTTGTAAATTGGACTTTACTCAGACTAGTACAAACAGACATGTTCATGCACACAAATGTTTGTACAATGCGGCGACCTCTTGGTTAAAACTCAACTTCTTGACCATTACAAAGTGCTCGTCGTACAGGTATGTCCTGGTCCTTGAGCAGAAAGCCACTATAGTAGTTTATCAGAACATCTCTAAACAATAGGCAGGCAAATATTCAAAAAATAATTTTCTCTAAAACAATTCATAATTTCAGATCCCTTTTCATGAGTATTTTTCTGAAGTTCGTATTATTTGATTTTTAATTGGAATCCAATTGATAAATAGTCACTCAGTCAGCATTGCACTCGATGACGTCAAAATGTGTTATTCCTATACAAATTCTATGAAGAAAAGCTTTTTGACGGTTGATAAAAAGTACGTCAACGATTGGTGGTGTCAACTACCCAATTGTTGCCGTGACTGCTCTGACAGCTTATCAACCAATGGCCGCGGCTAAATCGCTTACAGTTGCGAGTCGCAGAGACCGCAGAGATGCCCTGAGCTTTAGATTAAGTTTGCTCCTTTTTTAAACTGAAATGCAAGATTTCTTAAGGAAAAGTGAAACTATTAAATTTAATAGAAATCGTTTATTTGCAAGAATACAACAAATTTGCAAAGATCTTAGAAATAAAGTTAACAGTCTTGTGTAATAAGTAAAAATTTGATCGCAGTCATTTAGAAATTTATGCACAAGTGTTTAAACTTTTTTAGCAACTGTTTTTATTTGTACTCCATTGCCATTTTATATAACAATTTATAGAAAATGGCTTGGATTATCCGATAAGTTTATTCATAACATAGAAGGATTTACAGCCTTACCACTTTAAAAACTTCACGAAAGGGCTCTACTGAATGACCTTTATGTTATTTTATAAAATTTTACTACCTAAGTAGTTGGGTTTTGGAATATTTACAACGAAAGCAACTCTTTCCCTAAGGCCTTTTTTCTAAGGTGAATTTTCTCTTTAGCTTAAAATAAAACAGGCCAGGAGAAGAATACTAAAAGAAAATCTTTATCTGCAACTATAAAACACTTTAGACGAAGAAGAATAGTTTACATTGGTATTAGGTACTATTAGTACCACGACTAAATTTGTCTTAATTTCTAAGTTGATCTTAATTTTCCGTTGCTATTTCAAACCATAAACTAGGTAAGCACTCTGCAGAACACCGATGTGATTTTTGATGATTTTTTGAATAAATTTTTTGAAGATTGACAAGTCCTGCGCCTGGCACATTTTACCCTAACATGTCACAGGGTTGCTCGGCTGACCCCGGACAAAGTGTGTTAAAAGGAGTAAAGGTTTTGAATAATAGCCGAGATGGGCATTTAGTAGGATATATTTTCTCAGAGCCGTGTTTACACCATTAACACCTGAACAATATACATAGGCCAAAGGCCTCTGATAAAACTAAAAAAATAGCTCAGAACGGTAGATACTGGGTCTGGTTCTATAGAAAATTGCTATCTAAGAAATTCTTTCTGCTTTAAACTATATCAAGAAATCCAATTATTTTTGGTAAATTAATAAATTAATACCCGTATACAATTAAATTTTAAATTTCAAATGCTACTAAATTGAAATAAGTTTGGAATCTAAAGTTTATTAACACTTAGCTGAGCTCCCAGGACTGAATCAGCTGACCAACGAAGCCTCTTTAACAGCTAACTCGAACTCCAACAATTTCACGGAGGAAGACGTTCCGTAGAGGTTTTTCCTCTGCTTGCATGTTTGCTGCCTTACATGTTTGCTGAACCAAGCCTCAGCTCAACATACTAATGTGCCAAGAACAACCTGGACCAATACTTAACAATTGCTGTATTTTATTACTTAGAGTTTTTAAAACAAAATCATGATAAAAAAATATGTGCCGCGGCCGAAACTAATTCACCAAGGAACAGGCATGACTCTGGGGCACTTTTGTAGGATTCTATGGGGTCATTTCGTCTAAAAAACTATCTTGAATCTAATCATCTTCTGTCTCCTAACCAATATGGCTTTAGGGATAATATGTCAACCACAGATGCTATTGAGAAGGTCATTCGTAATGTTGTGGAAAACTTGGATTCAGGAAAAAAATGTCTAGCGGTATTTCTTGACTTGGCAAAGGCATTTGACACCGTGTCTATCCCCATCCTCATACGAAAATTAGAATTCTTTATAATTAGACTCCTACCTCAAAGGCAGGACGCAATGTGTTTGCATCGATGGAATGCAAAGCCAATACGAGGACATAGATTTTGGTGTTCCTCAGGGCTCCGTTCTTGGGCCTTCATTATTTTTAATATACCTTAATGATCTCAGCCAAATGACTATAAAAAATTGTAAAATCATATCGTTTGCTGACGACACTGTCCTGTTGTTTGATGGGCTAACGTGGGATGAGGTGAAGGAAACGAGTGAGTGCGGCTTTGAAATGGTCTTAAATTGGCTTGATAGTAATATACTAACATTAAATTTGGATAAAACTAAGTATATTACTTTTAGTATTTATAAAAACAGCCAACCTCGTAACTTTTCTTTAACAGCACATGTTTGTAATAGGGTTTAGGATTGTAACTGCTCTAAGCTGACATCTGTCTCTGCTATCAAATATCTAGGAATTACTGTAGATCAAAATCTTAATTGGAAAAATCATATTGAAATACTTTGCAAAAGAATAAGAAAATAATCTGTATTTTTCAAAAAATAAGACACATTAAGGATCGTGAAACAATTAAAACGGTATATTACTCGTTATGTCAATCATTGCTGACATATGGTATAACAGCTTGGGGAGGGGCAAAAAAATCTCACTTAATTAATGTTGAACGGGCCCAAAGAGCCATTATTAAAGTACTAAACTTCAAGTGTCAACGCTATCCGACCATCAAACTTTACCGTGAATTTCCTGTGCTAACAGTGCGAAAATTGTTTATAAAATCCATTATATTAAGACAGCATCGGCAACCAGCTCCCCCGTTTAAACTAAAACGACGTATACCACCCGTTTATGAAGTTCCGACTTGTAAAACGGCATTCTCAAGGGGCTTTCAATTTTACCTGGGACCATGGCTATATAATAAAATAAACAGCAATCATCAGTTTTTACAGGACAAAATTTATTTAACCTGCAAAAAGATAATTTCAGCTTTTTTATCTGAATTAAACTACTCGAGTACGGAAGATTTATTTAAAACATAGGGCTAATTAATTAATTAATGTGATATTTTATATATAAAAAATATACATGTACAATACCTAAGTATACATTTATTTATCTATTATATTAAATTGTACCCATATCTTAAAACGTATCCATTTTATTTAAATACTTCATATAAATGTATTTATAGTTTATATATATATTTAAATTTCGTTGACGCAATCACCCAATAACTATTTCTACTACCTTGCATTTTATTTTGTACACTTTGCTTTTAGATACTAAAACAACAAACTTAAATTGAAAAAAATATATATCATAATAATGTCTGTTCTTTTTGCATATACTGTAATAACTCACTATTAGCAAACGACGTAACTGCTCTGCCGCAACACAGTTTTGTTAAAAGCGCGGAGGGTAGGCGCCACTTTGCCGTCATGTTTTGTAGTCAATGTTTATGATTATACCTTATTAGTGCAAAATCATTGTAATTGGTCAAATAAAGTTTTTATTATTATTATTATTATTTATTAACTTTTTCTTCACGCCATACTACTTTTGCAGCGTCAGACCCCAGCGTCCTTTCAAAACGGACATCCACCTCTCCAGGAATGTAGGGATACCAGGTTCAGAAAAATCTCCCATTTTCTCGAACCTTCCAGAACCTTCTGGATCCTTTGGCACTTCCGGTTACCTGAATATGCCTTAAATGGCAACCAATGACCCGAAACAAATTCTCAATGTCTAATATTCTGATGGACCAGAAACCCACCGCCAACACTTCCTACCCTATCCCGTAATTTAGACAGAGTAAAATGGCGAATACTGTTTTAATCAAAGTTATTACTATATCATAACTCCTCTATCTAAACTAAGCCAAAATACTGAACTTTACCAATATCTGAATTTACCAAAATTTATCCAACAAGCATAACAAATCCTTAAAGTTCCCACCTTTTGGGGAAAACTCCCTAAACAGCAACCCTATACTTGTCAAAACACGAAGACATAGACAACACAGCTGTTTTGTGGCTAGCGCAAATCGCGAGTGCCAAAAACCCAAAAAAAAAAAAAAAACACAGCTGTCACAAATCCACTTTCTTTTTTTTTTAATTGGGGAAAGGGATCAAATGCCATACATCCAAAACATAACACAAAATGTACTATCCTTATTAATAACCAAAATTTCACAACGTTACAAACATTATCCGTAGTTATTTCAGTGGGCCCTCGCCTTAGGCCTAATGGTCTATAAGAGGCCTTCGATAAATTGAATGAGATCGGCTTTGACGAAATCTGGCGGATGACCGCTCAGAAACACAACAACAAATGCGTAGAGACTTTTTTTATTTAAAAAGTTTGTTACATTTAATTTCAGCAAGCTTTTTTGCCTTACAAACCCTTAGAGCATTCGGAAAAATGGAAATGTAAGAGATATAGCATTTTTCATTTTAAGGGCTATCCCATGCGAAGTTGTGCATATTTCGGCGCACACTTAGCTCATCTTGAATGAGCGATCAAATGTTTTTAATAGGTGAAATTATTCGAATTTCTTAATGCTATAAGTAGGTAGTAAAAACTGCTTTCGTTTTTCGGTTATTTCATAGCGCACATGATTTGGGTGTCCAAAATATGATATTATATTGTTTATATGTTAAAAGAGCTTCTACGTTTTTCTCTTTCACTGCCAATTTCTTTATAGGGTCTGCCAAATCCAGATTTTATAGTGAATTGTATTCTGCTGCCTATTACAGGATTTTTATTGGTATTCGGAAATTATTTTACGAGGCTGTTAGTTGTTTACAAAGTGAAACGACCTGCTGCCACTATCATAAATGAATAATAATTATCTTTATGATTGATGTCGTATAATAAAATGTAAAGTACTTATTTCTTTTATAGTCAATAGGAAAATGACTTTCGTGTGCTAAAATGGTACCGAGAAGAAAAAAAATAGAATTAATTTTACAATTAATTACTGTCATCCTTTTAAAATTATATTATGTAGTTGTTTGCTTTTCCTAATAAAATTAAATTTAAAAACAACTGGAATGACCATAAAAAGAAAAATTATGGAACTTTGACGTTGTGACATATTTCTAAGGAAATGAAAACAACCATATTTTTAAGACTTAAAGACTATTTGTTTTTTGTAAAAAGAAAATTTTTAAGAATTGGCTCGCTTATACACAAATGTAGAAAATTATTTACACACATAAACCTATTTATTATATGTCTTTTTTACAAATGGAACTGCAGATTTATTATGATTAGGTAGGTACCTACTTTCAAATGAAACTGCTATTACCCCTTTTTTGTTTTATTTGTTTTAACCACGATTGAAAGAGATGGAGATGTGCAATTGGAACGTTATAGCACCGTAAATAAAGACAAAACTTATGTGCCGTATTTGAAGCGAGAAAGTAATAAAAGCATAGAAAGAACTATCTGGCATTGTCAACCATTGATATTACACCGTTTAGTTTAGACGATCATTCGTAATTCCTACGTAGCTTAAATTTTGACGTCAGCGTACCATGTTGTTTTACTGGATCATTACAGAAAAAACGGAGTTAGTACCTGGAAAATGATACACTTTTTTACGGAATCGATAAGGAAACGAAAAAGTGTATAATTTCTATAACGAATAAAAAATTACTCAACAAAAGCCTAAAGGCATGGTTCATAGTAAGTACTTGGTATATCAGTATTATTAGCAGCTTTATGCCGCTATGCTTTTATTCACCACCTCTAGCCATTCTATTGCGCCTTTGGGATTCAGTCGCCAGTGGGATGCGCTGATCTTGTAAATTGGACTTTACTCAGACTAGTACAAACAGACATGTTCATGCACACAAATGTTTGTACAATGCGGCGACCTCTTGGTTAAAACTCAACTTCTTGACCATTACAAAGTGCTCGTCGTACAGGTATGCAGAAAGCCACTATAGTAGTTTATCAGAACATCTCTAAACAATAGGCACTTTGCACCTATAAATGTATACCTACCCTATGCTGCAATAGGGTTGTTTGTCCCGAGATAGTGTGGTAGTAATAAGCCCCAACGATAAATTTGCGCCATAAATTAGCTAAGATTATGCGAGCACGATATTGTCCGTACACAGAGTATAGTTACTTGTATATTCGCTTATTTTTGTACAACACATTAAGTGGCTACAAGTAACATGTTTTTATAAGGTGGATGAATTTTTAAATTTCTTATGATTAAGTAATAAATTTCAATTGTCATTTTTATAAAAATTCTATTAACTTTATTGTAAAGTAATTTTAATTTAACAAGTAAGCTTAGGATTTGAGTCGGAATATTATGACTAAGACATTGTGATAATATTATTTGATGAGTTTGTAAGGTTGTAATTTGCATGCTATTTCTTAAAGCTGGAAAAGCTGAACAGTAATACCTAACACCTACAAAAATGTACCCTTTTGCAAAAGCAAATAAATATTCATTTCATTTCATTTATATCCCTTAGAGCGGGTACACATTGGGCGTATTTCCAACGCGCGTTTCGAGAACCAGGCGTCTTATTGAAGAGTACAGATGTAAGCGCACGCTTCTGGTCAAGCAATGGTATGAAAACGCGCATTTGACGCAACGCCGAGCGCCCAATGAAAAGGAAATATTATTATGCTCTCACTTCAAATCATTTAAAGATAAAGATATGTCCATGTCTTTTTAATGGCTCCAATGTACACTCCTCTAACTCGAAAATGCCGAAGTTTCTTACTCTTTACTATTTCGTAAGCATTCAGCCTCCTGAATTTCATAAAAATATCTTAAGAAATAAAAAAGTTTTTAGGTTTACGTATACAGTTTAGTAGATGTACTTTTGGCAATCGTGTGATAGACATACCTCTATCTATATCAATATAGCAGAGTGAGTAAGAAGATGATGTACTTTTGGCAATCGTGTGATAGACATACCTCTATATTAGCATAGCGGAGTGTATGCCCAATGCGCACAGCCGGCGAGCCGCGAGAGACACTCCGCCAAGTCGGGTTGGCGGGGGGTCGCGCGGTCGGGCAAAAATAAATGTTGTTTATCAGAAAATAATGGCAATGACACTGTCAATTTGTTACAATTTCGATTTCCTAATACTAATATGAGAATTAGGTATCGACAACGATCAATTTAATGATCTGTTTAATTTATATTCCTACATACATTCCACCAAATATAAGTTGGCAGAGTGTATCCCCTCTCGGAATTTCAGTTTTTTCAGATATATTCCGTTAAGTAGTAGTAGTAATAATTACAAAATATTATAAAAGGGGTGCGAAGCAATAGCAAATCATTAAGTCACACAAAAGAAATTAAAAGTATTGTAAGAAAAAAAAAACCGGTCAAGTGCGAGTTGGGACTCGCGCACCGAGGGTTCCGTACAAACCTGTAGATAAGGAGTAGTAACTTTGAAATTTTCAAAATTGACAAAAATATTTTTCAAAAATATTTTTTTTTATATGATGAAACTGAAAATTTCCGGTTTTCGTAATTTTTCCTATATCTGTACTATAAGACGTGACTTCGTACTAAATTTCATGATTCTAAGTTTACGGGAAGTACCCTGTAGGTTTTGATTCCCGTGCGAGTTTCGAAAATTTGCGGAAATTTGCGGCCTAAATGGCTGTATCTTTTGATTGCGTTGGCTTAGAAGGTTGATTTTTCTACAGCTTCCAGGGACAATAGATCGAAGTATCATATAGAAATTTCAGTTTTATACCTCCACGCGTTCCTGAGAAAAACAGTCTTGACAGACGGACGGACGGACGGACGGACGGACGGACGGACCGACGGACGGACAACAAAGTGATCTTATAAGGGTTCCGTTTTTACCTTTTGAGGTACGGAACCCTAAAAAATAAAGATTTTATTAACTTTTTTCGTTCAAATGGTCCTTCTGTAAACCTAAGTTTTTGCGGATTAGACGAGTGTACATTGAAGCCATCGATTTGTACGCGAACACTAGATATAGAAATTAGACATTTTCCTTTACGTTCCTCTTTCTCCCTTTTATCAGCGTCATGAAAGGTGAAATGAAATCTGAGAGTAAGGCCATTGACAAAAGACGAGGTCGACATTCGTTACATTTCCAATAACTTCACATATTAACTTGCTTGGGCACACGAAGGAAGGAAGATCTCACCCATTGAGACTTCGCACTTTGTAAAATATTGTACGAGTATGTCACTTAATATCTGCAGTCAGAAGAGATGTTGTAAATATGTAAGACAGACAAACTAGTAAATAGTTTTGTGGGACTATTGTCATTTCACTGTAAAACGTTGTTTGTTTAATAAATAAATAAATAATAATAATTAAAGGTATATTTTACCTCATGTCTGATTATTTCATTATTAGTGGTATTATTATTTTTGTGATTTCTCTTTTATTTATTTTGTCGCACCGTCCACTAATCATTTCTGCTTAGCCCAAAGGTACGACTGGTAGAGGATGCCCTACGGCGTTAAGTTCACTTTTTGTACATAGTTTTGTTTTGCAATAAAGCTTAAATAAGTAAATAAATGTTCAAAGATGGGAATAAATTCAAATACCTAATAATTTCATGTATTTTACTGTTTTAAATAGATCTGTTGATCTAAACATGGCGTCGGTTACTAGCAGCTTCTACTGGACTGTTTTAAAATATTACCTCCTGGGGACCTATTATCGTGCAATCGAAAATTTCACATTCTTGTACGAAATATCTTGCATTTTGCATTATCCGTTATATTTAGCTAAAATTCCCCCTTTCTGTTAATTAAATGTTCCTCTAACCCAAGGTTGTCTGGAAGAGATCGCAACAAGCGAAAAGACCGCCTAAATTGTACATCTTTCTTTGTTAAACTTGTCTGTAAGTTTTGTTTTGTGTTGTACAATAAAGTGTCAATCTATCTATCTATTTTGTAGCTCTCATGAAATGCACTCGTCAACAGTAATTTGAAGTTATTATTGTCGACCTAGGTTTAGTTGGTAACATACGAATTACCATGCGTGCCATAGATTTTTAGGTACTGCGGTCAACAAATGCAGGACCGAAGGAATTTTTAAATCAGTCACCGTCCAAGAAAAATGGCACAGACCGCCATGGAATTTCATCAGACGGTCGTCGACTTTTACTGTTGAACATGACAGTCTTTTTTTTATTTTTTTTAAGATGGATCTCAAGCTGAAAAAAAAGGATTATTTTGCTTTAAATTTCCACTAAACGACGCCAGCGCAGGAACCAAAATACATCCAACTGTAATCACCTGAAAATCGCAGGACTTACAATACCTACAATTCACAACGTGACACAGAAGATGCATCTGGAATCACAACACTGACACTGACTGAAGCCGAAGCGACAACATCTCCTGAGGATGCCACGTGTAGTGGCGAAACGTATGTATGTGGGTATGGATGTTCATCTGTTCCCTCGTAACTTCTAAACTACTTATCAGAATTCGACAAATGACATATCATTAGAAGCGTCTTAATTGTCCGCTGGTTATAGGCTATATGGGATTTCACAAAATCTAATGTGGCGCCCTCTGGCGGACAAAACATACGAAGTAAAAAAATAAAGTTAAGATAAATATGCCGTGTTTGGTATCATTTGAAAGCGCTTTACTTGTACATTTTGAATATATATATATTACTAGCATTTGCTTGTGACTTTACCTGTATTCATGGGCTGATTGTATATAATTCACATCGTTTTTACCCGACTATATATGTGGCTCTTAACAGAGTAAGATCCATAGATGGATTATGGATTAGTTCACTGGAATCTAGCAAATTACTAAAGAATCCACATGACCAAAGATCGTTCGAGGAGTTGGAAAGATTGAGAAATCAATGAACCCAAGATTAACCTATTTAGAACTCCAAAATATGTTAAATAAAAATAAAGTTTAAAAACTAACACCCGACTACTTGAAAACACGCTCTATAAAGTACGAAACAAGAAAACACTCTCCAATGAAATTACTTAGTATGTACAAACTATTAAATATTTACCGTCGTCGTGGTCGTATGCCATAAGAATAATAAATTAAAAAAAGTGGCCACGGCTTTATCCTTAAAACATTTCTCTATCAATATTATAAATTGAAAATATATTAAAATATAATAATATGTGTAAGTTAGTTTATTTAATAACGGTAAATATTTAATAGTTTGTACATACTAAGTAATTTCATTGGAGAGTGTTTTCTTGTTTCGTACTTTTTAGAGCGTGTTTTTAAGTAGTCGGGTGTTAGTTTTTAAACTTTATTTTTTGGTGTCAGTGTTGTGGTTCCAGGTGCATCTTCTGTGTCACGTTGTAACACCTGATTCCATCAACTATATCAAGATGGATCTCTTTGAAAAATAATTAAGAATTTAGAAGTTACGACATATGTGTACACGATTACGTATCAAGCAATTCTTACGAGCAAATACGTCCGTTTTGTAAAAAGAACCAAAAAATACGAGTAAAGTTCCATTCGTAACATCATAATCTCTGTCCGGATTGGTCGTACAAAGCCGCACGCTCAAAGGGCCGGTTATCCGGACCGGCTTTGTACCGGTTCGATTGGCTGCGTTGTCGGAGGGCCTACTTTGTAAGCCGAGTCTACCGGAGCGGAGCTGATAAAATGTGGTACAATTTTTTTTTAAAAGGAGGAGAGGAGAGGAGCGTTATTTTTTTCTGCACTGTTCTTTACCGCCAACTAAAAAGAGAGGTGTTATAAGTTTGTTAACCCCCTTCAAAAGAGAGGGGTATTATAAATTTGTGTATATATTATGTATGTTTGTGTATTTATATATGGGTTTGTGTCTTTGTCTGCATGTGGCACCGTAGAACAGATGAACCGATTTCAAAGCGTTTTTTTTTTCAAAAGATAATTTAAGCTCGGCATTTCTTAGCTATGGCTGGTTAAAATCCGTCTAGCCGTTCAAATTCATCAGCTGCTTTCCTAGCCCGTTCGGGAGTTTTTAAACTTCACAATCGATCAATCAGTCAATAGGCACCTTCTGGGTAAGCTCGCTACATCGTCGACATCTTCTTTACCTCTTAGAGGAATAATAATGTCAAGAGCGAACCCATATTAATAATAAAAAAATTGGAAAGTTAATTTTTGTTTCTTAGCTCTGCTGCCTTGCTTCACTTCGTTACAAGCAGGCCGAAGCCCGGCGGAAAAACGAGTGTTTACAGCCGTTCTGGAGACCAGGAAACGCGCTGCACTACCTCGCAACCAGCACTATAATACTACACCTCTTCTTCTTCTTATTGTATCGACCTAGGCATACGTATATTCATAGCGACCAAAACTCAGCCAACGACAAAGTCTTGTCAGTCGCGTGTACGGGTGCTGGGGTACGCAAGCCTGGATAAAAAATGTGCCATTGTCTGGGGAGAAACACCGCCCAGGCATGTGCTCTCCGAGCGGTAGCCCTACCATTGCATGTACGGTTGCGATCAGAAAGTGCTTACCACCTTAAGGATCACCATTGCTTGCATACATTTAAGTATGACGACCGCTTGGTGCAGTGGTCCACAGGTCGGACTTCTAAAACCAAGGATCGCGGGTTCGATCCCCGCACAGTACAAGCATAAATGTGCATGAACATGTGTGTACTGGTCTGGGTGTTTTCTATGAATAATATGTATTTATTTAGAAAAGTATTTATGTATGTTTATCAGTTGTCTACTACCCATACCACAAGCCTCGTAGCTTAATTTGGGACTCGAGAATTGGTGTGATTGTTGTGAAATATTTATTTATTTAAATCGCAAGTTCTAAATGACCATTTCCTACTAATTTGATTGACCATAAAATATTTTATTTTTCTAACGAAAGAGTGTTTTCTGGAGCCCATTGGTAACTGAGTATGCATGATAGACAAAGGTCGATAATAAGCTGAAAACAAATAGATTGTATGCAGCTGGGTACAATTCTAAAATGGCTATTATAATTTAAATTGCGAATTCCTACTAAGAAACTTAGTTTCTAGAACCATAATGACAAGAAAAACAATATGCGATGTGAAAAATCAATAAGTATCCAGGATGGCGGCTAACATTTTTGTTTGTAGGCCGAATTTGTTAAAACATAGTTTCTGAAGCTATTGTTGTAAGAAAAATACAATGAAATAAATAAATAAACAATATGGTCAACCGCCTCAGAAACTAACAATAAGTAACCGAATTCAATTAATGAATATAAAATAAACTAACAGTGAAAAACGCCTAACGTTCTTATAAACAACATTTAAATCTCTATCTAATATATAAAATTCTCGTGTCACAGTTTTTGTTGCCATATTCTCCGAAATGGCTTGACCGATTCTCATGAAATTTTGTGAGCATATTGAGTAGGTCTGAGAATCGGCCAACATCTATTTTTCATACACGTTAGTGATAATAATTTATATGGCATAACAACGTTTGCCGGGTCAGCTAGTAACATATAAACAAAGAAGCATGATGAAAAAGAAGCAAAACATCACATTACAACGTTTAAGTATTCATACCTTCCTAGGTATACGTTTAGTTTGTAAACACACATTTGTCGCAGCAAGCGTTTTCAGGAACGTATGAACGCAAATTGAAATTTTACTGCCGACATCTTTCGGGGACATAAAACGAAAACGTACCAAAGCTATTTAAAAGGCATAATAGTGTTTACGCATTTGGCAGTTAAATTCCAGTTTGGACTAAGCGATACCTTGGAATCGTTGTTAGATGTTTACGTATTGTTTGTGAAAGATTTGAGCCATTGAATCTGAATTTTCTTTTACACCCAGTAATATGGTCAAGAATGGTCAAGAAGTTAATTATTAACCAAGAAGTCTCGGGTTCGATCCCCGCTGTACAAACATTGGTGTGCATGAACTTGTCTGTTTGTACTGTTCTGGGTGTTGTATATATTTACTTAAGTTTATTTGTAATACCACTGTTAATTCTGATATCTGTAACACGAGTGCTTAAGCTACTTACCACGGAGTCCGATCAATGTAGGTATGTGATGTTGTGGTTGTATTTTATCATTTTATTAATATTTAGTACACTTACGCTTTTTACACGAGTGAAACATGAATCTAAACTAAGTACTTACCGGTGCCTGCTTATTACTTTACTCCGGGGGGTAACATTGACCCTTTATCAGTAAATGGTTTATTTCACTGATTACTTGTTTAGTTTACTGTTTTACCGATCGTTTATAACACCATTTACCGCATGATGTATATACGATGCCACAGGCATACACATGAAATCACTGTCACTTATAAGTATGAGAGTATACCTAACATTATATAAGTATATACCTAATCATGCACTCGTATATATTAGGCATGGTTCCGGTAATAAGGGGGCAGTATCATAACAGCATTCGAACGTTTAATTCATCTCCTTTAGCTAATCGCTATATTTGCAATTAAAATGAAATTGTTTGAGGTTCAAGCTTTTTACTGAGTGGGTGAAAGTTACCCCCTGGGCTAAAGTAATACACTGCAGGCACAGGTACTATGTTTACTCATTTGTTTCAAAAATATTATATGCTTGAGGCGAGTAGGTAACCAAAAGATAACACGGTTCTTCTTACTCACTTTCTTTTTTATTACGAGTTCACAATAGCAACAAAACACAGAAGCACAGAATTCACAGGCGCAGCGATAGTATGAGAGTCAAGGGGAGGTGAAGAAGAATGAAAATGAAATGCAGTTTTTAGCGACGTAAAGGTAAACAGGTAAGTATGCGTTAGAAACAGTTAGAAAGCCAGAGCGGCGGGTGCGCAGACGAGAGGTCCCGAGGCGACTAGTCGACGAACGAGATGGCTGCCGGCCGCGGTGACGTCAGGCGTTCTAGCAGGTTCGGGGACGCTTGTTAGACCTGACGACTTTTTGGAGGCATGACACGATCGCTCAACGATCGGGATGGAATTAGAAAGGTGAGTTGATTTAATTCTTATATTTGTTTTAGTTTCCATCTATTATATCTTTTTAAGTTTATTCTATTTAATTTATTTATTTATTGTTTACTAATTTATATTTTTCTTTCAGGGTACGCCACATGCTTTTTGGAAAAAAAGTTATGTTCACATATTTAATTTTAGTGTAATAAAATCCTATTAAAATCTTCATTCCTGCACGCAATACATTACAAATGATATTCATGCCACCTTTTTACATAGGTGAGCTTGAAGCCTGACAAACATGGTTTTAGTTTTATAAAGTCAACTCTTATCACTACATACTATGGTATAAAGCAAATAAGCTTTCCGTATCCGTTCCTATGTCTTTAAAACTACTTAGCGGGTTTTGATGCATTTTTTTAAATAGATTGAGTGATTCAAGAGGAAGTTTTATAAGTGCAATAACACAGCGGGCAGGACAACGTTTGTCGAGTTCGCTAGTAGGCAGAAGATTCTTAAATTAGATTATTAGATATTTTTAGGATAGGTCCTCTGAAAATCTACTTGAGTACAATTTGAATAGCTTGTCTATTTCGAGCGAAGAACGTGATCGTCATACGAACGGGCGCCTCGCCGGGGGATTCTGCGACGTCGACAAGGATTAGTGCCAAATGGGGGATTATAAGAATTACCCCGGAATTTGCAGGCTGTTCGCCGACGTTTTAATTGAAGTGTTAGATTTGATTCAAAATTGATTCTTTTGAAGTTGGATTACGGATATGTGAATGATACTGAACCCCAATTTTTTATATTTACTTCATTAACTAACCAAATGTATGATATATTAGGTTAGTAGCATGGTAGGCGTCCCCGCAGTGAAATTACTTATTACCTAAGCCCCTTCATACACAATTTTTCGATAGTCGACGATTTGGCCGTCGCGTCGCGGGTTCCAATCCTACTAGGGGCAAATGTTAGGGTGATGAGCACGAGCTTATGTACCTAAGTCATGGGTGTTGTATTTAATGTATTTGAGTATTTCTATCCGTTATCTAAGCCACCATAGAGCTAGCTAACGCTTAGTTTGGGGCTAAGTAATTAGTGTATTCGTTGAAACAATTTATTTATTTATTTGTCTCCAAGCGACTACCGCCATTCAAATTCATTGACGCAACTAGCGTACGAGCCTGAATGAGTTTGTATGGCGGTACTCGGTTGGAGACTAAAATAGTCGACTATGGAAGATTGGCATAGCCTTGTGTAATCGGCTAGAGATCTGAGAAGAAAATGACGTCGATGTTAAGCATCAACTGCGATTAGTTTCATTTACTTTGTGATTAAACTATTTTAGTACTTATAGAATAAGCCTTTTAGTTTCAATTGGATTTAATACTGATATTCCGTAAAGTGTTGAACAATAAATGTGATATCTAAAATCACAAAAATAAGGACAAAAGCATTAAAAAATGGTAACAAAAAAAATGATAAAGGTAGGTCTTGTTACTTCAAAATATATACTAAACAATGCTTTCAAAAAATAATCCAACATTATTCAAATTATCTACCCAAGCGTGCCAACCGAACATCCTCTACACTACAGTATTGGTCGTTTTGCTATAAAGTGTCAATTTTGATACATATCACGAAAATTTTCGGCCATTTTGTCGCAATTGTTTCTCGTTACGGGGCGAGAATCGTGAGTTTACGAATAAATGGGAGGTTTATGTCGATTTAGCAGCAGCTTTTGTCTAGGGATGAAAGTTTCACTATAGATCCACTAATCTGTGAAGATTGGAGTGAAGAACCCCGAAATTAAATAACCTCTCTCCATATAGGTAGTAGCTGTCTGATGTTTTGCAAAGTTAAGTATTAAAATGTACATACTAAAACTATTTGTTAAGAATAGTGGTTTGTGTTAGTAAGGTTACAATTTAAGGTTGAATATGAATATATTAGTGGACAACCCATCGCCATCTCTGTTACTAAGGATTATCTTAAATAGTTAACGTCATAAAATTCTGACAAGCCTATTCTGGGTTTTTTTTACAAACACTGCAAGCTTTTTAAATGCTCGAAAATAAATCGCTAAAAATAAAATGTTTTTTTTAATGGCCATGTTTTTTAAGCCCAACTGATAACCACCCACTTGCATTTTGACATGTACATTTTGTAAACTGTATATTCGATCCAACTTTGGCTGTATCGAGTTCAACGACCCAGACGAGCGACAGAAATGGTTGCATTAAATTAATAATATAATTCATAATTAAAATCGCTGGAGAGCCGCTAATGGACGGCTCTCTCCTCCCCCGCGTCCGGTGGAATGGGAAATTAAAAGTTTTGCGTCAGAGAAATCTGGCGCAAAAATTTGAATATTTTCCATTGATAGATTATTGTTTGTTTAAAATGTTTTTAATATCAATTTAGAAAACAAAAACCCGCCTGCTTAAAAAACCAGCAATACAAAATCTACTTAAAAGGCTTGAACAAGATACAAAATTCAATAACCAAGCAACAGTCAAAAAATATTATATTTTTGTTTTTCCAGCTTTTTCTAAGTAGATTTTGATTTACTGCTTTTTTAAGCAGGTGGTTTTTATGTATTAAGTAGGTGGTATTAAGTAATCATATACATCATTTAAATCCTTGTGATGAGCCCTTTAATTTCTTTTTCTTAGCGTGTCGATGGAACACGAGAAATTACATCGTGGCAGCCCAGAATTCAGCCACTTGTGTTGCGGATCGGCTGCAATTCATTAAATCCGCTGGCGTGCAGGTGTTGGGGCACGCCGGGTACGATGTGGCGTGCATTAAATTTGATACCCATATTGTAGTATTTGAATTAAAAAAAAAACACTCATCTAAGAACAATAGCGCAATAAGGCAAATCTGCCGATAACTCAGTCATGTAAATCCGTTTAGCTATTCTAGAGATATAATGTCATAAAGAATATTACATACGTACATACAGGATACGCGCGAAAAACATAACCCTTCCTTGGCAGTTAGGAAAAATAAAATCCGTAAGTTTTTTTTTTCTTAACCATAACTACAGAAAAAACTAGAAAAAACTCTGGTAAAAAAATATCAAGTAATCAATATTGTATTTTTAAACACGCCAGCAGAATTCTATCGCTATTGGACATAGGAAGAAGGGTTAATGTAGCATGCAATATTGTGAATAACACAAAAAAAAATATACAAACATTGGCACAGGTAAAATAAATAAAACGTATTTTTATAAAGTTCCTCAAGTCATTATGAAGTCTATCCGTCCGTATTACACGTCATAAGATAGACATTAAAAAAACAACAACAAAGTGAGTAGTTCCGCAGCACGCTACAGAGGTCTCGTAGACTCGTAGCATTCGCAGTATGCTACGAATTCTAAAAACATGGCGTAGTTACTACAACTTTTAAGTTCGTAGCTGCTACGGCGTAGTAGCGGGGACTACGCCTACGCTACGACGACGGGTGATGGAATTAAAAAATAATATCTGTTGCCATAATATGTTAAATTTGTGAGCGTAAGTAATTGAAAATTGAAATCTACATATTTATGTTTAATGTAGTATGTACGATCTCAATTTATCCTTCACTAGTTTTACGCCAGCGGCTTTGACAGAGTGGAGTTCGCTAATATAATAAAATTCCAATATAGAAACTAGTCCGTTCGTTTGTTAAGGTCCACTCTATATGTGTACCAAATTTTATCAAATTCGGTTCAGTAGTTTAGGCGATAAAGCGTAACAGACAAGTACTCTCGCATGAATCCAAAACAAGCTCCGTAGAAAATAACATCTTATGCTACATAGAACCTCATAAAATTCTAAAGGCCTACGAAACGAGTTTTTCATAAAGACTGCTAGGAATTTATTACGCGCTTAAAATATGTTTTGTAGCGCTCGTAGAGAGTAATAAAAAAATGGTGAAACTCTTAGTATCCTAAGTACGGCATGATATTTATAGTTTAAAAAGATTAGGTTACTTTACAAAACTTCCAAGTATACCTACATGGTATGCGCTAAGTTGAATTCATATTACAACGAAATAGCTTACTGTACAAATTTTAATTGTGTTTTTTTTGGTCATGTATTTAAACGGATAATATTTCCCAATGTTAACACTGATTTTTAATGAGCCGAAGTCGTGGTTAATTTAAAACAATTGGTATTCCGTATTCCGTTTCTTATTAAAAACGTTTTAATTGGTAAAGTCTGAATTCAGGCATCAACAGATTGTTTGTTGAAACAACTGCTTGTTTGCATACTTCGGCATTGAGATTCGCTGAGTTCAACGCACAGGTTCAGTATACTTTAATTTCATAATAGTTTCATTTTTTTGACCCCATTTAAATTGAGTCCAGGAGTTTCATTCTAGGCAACGAAATACACTCCTCATTCCTGTGAATAACAATATCCTTAATTCGAAGGTTAACCTGAAGTTGACTTATTTTTTTAATTTTATTCTTATTTAATTGTGCCTCTTCCGTGTATGTTGTTGTTGTATTTTTTTTGTGGTGTGCAATATTCAAAAGACATTCATTTTGGTGACTAAATGACAAGAATTTCTACAGTGTTAAGGATTTCCTTGACTGAAAAAAGTAGCATTAGACATATTTGTACTTTAAATTACTTGATGATGCCATTTTATTTTAATTGTGACTTGACATATTATCATATATAAGAATAATAATAGGAAATTTTGTATTGTATCTGATTAATTAATGAATTATTACTTTTATTTCTTGTAACATTTGCATGCTAATTTCTGTGGCCTAACATGTGACTCAGATTGTAACGAATATCTATTTGTCGGCGCGGCACTATCAGACGTGACGTATAGCGTGACGTTAAACGTCATCTGTCACTCTGACAGCTGTCACAGTGGCAAACGTCAAGCAAGGATCGGGCCTACCTCCCTCCGCCGGCTCGTCTGGGTGGACTTCCGTTTCCGGCAAGGACGAACACACACTTTTTCACGAAATAAAACTAAATCCAATTCCATTGCGATAAACGCGTGTTATTTTAATTGTTAAAAGACTGTGATTGTTAAATCGATATCGAGAAGACGTTGGAGTATTTATTTTGGAAATCCTATCGCCATGGATGACGACACCGACTCTGCACCGAAGAACGTAGCGAACGCCCCTCCGATATCAGAAGCGGGATTGCGCACGTACACAAGTGACGACAAATTATCCTGACGACAAATGAATGTTATTGGAGCAATAAAATCAAAACTTCCTGACTTTAATACAGGCCATGAAGGGCCCGGCTGCAAACCACCTTCCTGAGTTCGACCCTGACAAGCGAGAAGCGGATCCTCTAGCGTGGCGTGTGAATGCTGACATGTGCCTCTCGGATAATCCACCACTACTAGGAGCCCTAATCATTGCCCTGAGTAAGGCCCTAAAAGGATCATCATCAACCTGGCTTTCACACCGCTCCCCTCAGCGTCAAGAAAGGCGGCAACGTAGTCGGCGCATCAAGCAAGTACGTCGGCGTCGGCGTCGGCGCCGGCAGCGGCGGCGGGGGTGCCAGCGGTGCCTCGCTCGAGTGACGAGTCAATTTCTGCGAGGTGCGCGGTGTTCGCGGCGGCGAACTGACACAATCCGGTGAGCCGTAACCTTTTTATTTTGATAGTGGTGCTGAATGTTCTCTTGTAAAGCAAAGTGTAGCAAACCGGTTTTCTGAAGTTCGTATTGCAACTAACGTGCGTCCTTCAGGCGTCGGCAACGCTCACATTTATTGTACCGAACAGATTTCGTGCACGGTAGTTATTTACCGGCATTGTTTAAATTTGTTATTCTTATCTTGCCATACGATAGTATGCCGTATGATATTATAATAGGTTCGGGTATCTTAAACTTAGGTCTGGCCTAAATCTATCAAGTGCGCGGCTATCAAAACCGGTTGTCTGTTTTAGTGCAATTACAGAAATAGATTTTCGGTCAATCAATACCAATATCTTACCTGCATTACGAAATTACCTAGTAAATTTTCTATCAGAGTTTTCGTTTGCTTTTATTGAAGGTTTACCGCAAACCCGTGTGACAGGTGAATTACCTAGTCATTCAGCCCGGCGCGTACTGTATATCGCCGTCCCTGTCGTCTGAGTTCGCAAGAGCGAGATGTAGTGCCTACTAAACGAACTATTGAATGCGAGCATAGTTAGACCAAGTAGTTCTCCTTTTTCGAGTCCCATAGGTACTTACTACTCGTAGATTATCGTGACGGAGCAAATAGTATGGTGGTCGATTACCGCGAATTTAATGAAAATATGGTTCCGATCGTTTCTCACTGCGCGTATTGATGACCAAGTAGCTTGTTTGCATGGTGCGAATTTCTTTTAACGTGTTTAGATTGGTTTGACAAAATAGCAAAGTATGTTTGCAAATTTATTGACAATTGTATCACTTGTAAAGTTTCAAAGTCTCATTCAGAGAAAGTATCCGCCGAACTTCACTCAATACCAAAAGTAACTATTTAGTAATCTGTGCCAAAACTAGCTGTCCCGTGGCACACGGTGTACGTAGATATTACCGGCAAATTAAGTGGCAAAAATGACCAAAAAAAAGTATGTAATAGTTTTGATAGACGCATTCACAAAGTTTGTGCTCTTGTATCACACTATGCGTATTGATACTCCCAGTGCCATTGTAGCTTTAAAGTCAAGTATCTCCTTTTTTTGGCATCGACCCAAAATATCGAAATTAGCGCTTCTTACGAAAAATCTCGTTTGATAGAAATAAGGCTAGATTTGATAATTTTGTACTTGGTGATTTGGTCCTTATCCAAAATGAGGAGAGGAACCAGACCAAACTTGACCGTAAATACAAGGGTCCATTTAAAATTTTAGAAGTACTTGATGGTGATCAACACACGTTAAAATCATTGACCAGTAACAGACCTTATAAGTACGCTCATGATCGCTTAAAAAGAATGCCTCGAAGTTGCATCCCCGATGAATATGACTTAGAAAATAATGATTCCTAGACCGTGTGTTAGATTGTGTTTTAATAGAGAGTTTATTTAAAATGTTTGTGAATTATACCTGCCATTGTTGTTTGATTTGATGGAGAAAGTTTTGAATGATTTAATTTTTTTAATTTTGTGTTAAAAGTAACGTTGGTAACTGGATTCATTACCTCTTTAGTCTCACTTGTGAGTTGTAGCCGTAGCTCATGCAGTTTCTGTATAGAGTGCGCGGTGCGCATCTGACTCGTGAATGATGTGAATTTTAACGCTGGTGAAGTGTTATAAAATGGTTGTCGCTGGGTAAGTGACGAACCAAATAATTACGTCAAGTCGCTGGTTAAGTGGCTATGACGATACGTCGCTGGTTAAGTGATTGTGTAAAGCGAAGCCGCTGGTTAAGCGACTGAGCATAGGTAATGAATTCAGTTCTAACAAAGATCTTTGTCTCAATTTGATGTCAATGAGTATCCGTTTGATTGGAATAATAATGGACTATAAAAATGAAAGTTATGAAGTTGAAAATAATTTTATTTGGGAACTCCATCATTCTTTCCATTTGGTCAGGAAAGGCCGAGAGAATGTGTTACTTTCTTGGTATCGTTTCCATTCCAGGTGAACAACACGAGGACGTGAAAGCCGTCAGAATGGCCGTGTCGGCGCGGCACTATCAGACGTGACGTATAGCGTGATGTTAAACGTCATCTGTCACTCTGACAGCTGTCACAGTGGCAAACGTCAAGCAAGGATCGGGCCTACCTCCCTCCGCCGGCTCGTCTGGGTGGACTTCCGTTTCCGAAAAGGACGAACACACACTTTTTCACGAAATAAAACTAAATCCAATTCCATTGCGATAAACGCGTGTTATTTTAATTGTTAAGAGACTGTGATTGATTAAATCGATATCGAGAAGACGTTGGAGTATTTATTTTGGAAATCCTATCGCCATGGATGACGACACCGACTCTGCACCGAAGAACGTAGCGAACGCCCCTCCGATATATTTATACCATGTAGGATGCAAATAAATAATAATAATTATTATTATTAGGTATTATTAATTAAAAGTTCTTTATCTATCTATCTACACAATTCTTATCATTAAGGCCCAGGGCATACCTGCGGTGTGCTGTCGCCGCGACTCGGGGCAGTCAGCGATTTGGCCGCGGTGATGGATGACACGCCGCCAGTCGCAAGTCACAGGGACCGTACGTCACTACTGTGCCTATTGGGTCTATGTTATTTGAAATATCTGTGAGTTCTGAAAAGTCTGCAAATTATTTTATACTAGTTTTCCGTCAGCGGCTTCGCCCGCTTGGAATTCAGTTCCCTAATATAATAAGCAAAATATAGCCTAATAATTGAACCTTTCCTCTTCATAGTATTGGTATAGAAAACAACTGCCTCGTTGGTGTAGTGGCAAAGTTTTTGCCTTACATCCGAGAGGTCCTGGGTTCGAATCCCAGGTCGGGACAAAATTGTTTCTGAGATTTTCTGTCATGAATGTCTTAAAAACAGCTGGGAGTCGGACAGTTGGCGGTGTTACACCCCCGTGCCTCGGAAAGCACGTTAAGCCGTTTGTCCTGCGCCTGATCTCTCTCCGGTCATGTCGGATTGCCGTCTCACCGAACTTTGAGATGGAACAGTGAGCGCACCTGTGTATTGAGCTCTCACTTGTGCGCTATAATATCTCCTGCGTAGTTGGCTGATCTCTGTTGAGATTGGCCGGCGTGGTCGAAATCGGCCAGGAGGACTATTATAGAAAACAAACACCATTACATACAGATCCTAAAATGTAATAATCTTCTTCTAGCTGAATTGACCTCTCGGCATATTCCTAAGTTATTAAAGCACGTAATTTATCATTCCAGACACTCCTTCATTACGTCCAACAGATATTTTCTAAGTATTCATATTTTTACACTTTTTATGTAGTACTTGAACTGGAATGACCTTAAAACTAGCATTTGAAGGTTATCTTTGAAGGAAAATAATATAACAGTGACGGCCAATGGTCAAGGTTTACAACAGTTTGTAAAGTCAGTGTTTGTCAAACGGTTTGACGACAACTTTGGTGTAATGGTCAAGGAGTTGACTACTAACACAGCGGTCACGGGTTCGATTCCCGCACTGTACAAATATTTGTGTGCATGAACATGTCTATTTGTAGTGGTCTGGGTGTTATATGTATTTATTAATTTTATTTGTAATACCTCTGTTGATTCTGATATCTGTAACACAAGTGCCTAAGCTACTTACCACGGAGTCAGATCAATGCATGTGATATTGTTGTATATTTAAAAAAATGTCTGTTAAAGCAGAAAAACTTAACGACATTTTATTGACAGCTATTTCCCTATCACGTGAGTCTATTTGGCATTGTTTTAGAAGACGCATAATAGGTTTGAAACATATCTTAAAAAGGAGTATTTTAACAAAGTGTTAGTGGCTGAATTCTGGGCTGCCACGGTGTAATTCCCGGTGTTCCATCGACACGCTAAGAAAAAGAAGACAAAGTGTTAATGCTCCCTTGAGGCAAATTACGACTGAAATCGCGTATCTATTTTTGTGTTGTCCATAGTGTAACCGCAAATGCATTAAACATGGAAAAATCCCTCTTTTGTTTTTTGAAACCCTAGAAGTTTCAAGTCCCTTCGGTGAGGTAAGTTTGAGAACCATTGTCTTCAAATACACGCAAAGTAGCATGCGAACGGGAAGGGTTACTTAGGAGCTTTCTATTAAGTCGTTAATGTGTTTAGATAAGTCTTTTATAAGCCTACATTTCGGTTGGAATTAGGACTTTAAGTAGGTATTAAGTGCTAAAGGGAATTCGGTTGCTGACTGAGTAATTTGGTAAGTGTTTGTATGTAATTTTATATAAGACGTAGGTATTAGTATCCACAACAACACATTCTAACAGCATTCTTACATATAAATTAAATAAAAATGAATAATACGCAGGAGAGCTGAAACAACCGATATGCTTGACGGGAGGTTCAGCTGAAGAGGCAGTGGACGGGACATATAGCGCGGCCACAGATCTGTGAGCGCGGCGAACCGATGGAAAGAAAGAAGAAACACAAACGCCCCTACGATCTCACCTCGTATCAAAATGTTATAATTCAATAGATGAATACTTTGACTTTTAATAAGAAATTCTGTCTGCTCTATACGTTTAGCAAATACCTACTTTACTTACATTAGTTTTGAATCCTAATAATTGGTCTCATTTTTGATTTTTAAATTCATTAACTTGCCACACCTTCTTGGTAACTAGGTCAATAAGTTCGTTTTTAAGCATTATAATTACCATCTATACAGGGTGAAATTTTAGTGGTTGTTTTCCCGCTGTGAATTGATTCTATATCATTGATAAATCGATTGTGTAAGTTATTTTTAAATAAAATCAACAAAATTTTTCAACATTATGTATGGGCGGGCGCGTTTCATGGAGCGCTTGCAGTATGAAGAACAGAAAAAAACTATTTAAAAATAAAAAGAACTACCATGATTCGATATTATTACAGAAAGTAATTCGTTCCGCAGCGGGAAAACATCCACTAAAATTTAATCTTGTATAATGTAACACACCTAGTATGCAAATGTCAACAAATAAATAATAAAATAAATAAAGTGGACCGACGATCTGGTGAAGGTCACGGGAAGTCCCAGCGGTGGGGAGTCAGGAGTCAGGACCATTGCGGTGGAAATTCTTGGGGGAGGCCTATGCTCGTTGTGGCCTTTGAAAGGCTGATATGTTGGTATGAGGATGATGGGGATGATGGTTAATAATTTTATTGTGATTCTATGGCTATTTCTCTCGAAAACGTGACATTGCGTGATTAAAAACTATAATTATGTATCAATATTGGAATTATATTGCTAATTTTAACAATGTTATAGCTTGAAGCGATTTGCATGCCAGTTACGGTGAATTGTGCGAACACCCACATTATTTTATCATCTCATGTACCACTTTTCAAGCAAATAAATGAATTTGATTTGATTTGATTTGATGAAATGGGGACAACATTACCTACATTGCTATGATCACGAAGTATGTAGCTTAAGCCATTGTGTTATGGGCATTGGATACAACATTGGTACCACAAACACCTAGACCAGCAACAACAATGAAAATTGTTTTCCAATATTGTTCTCCGATGGCGGCACCTTGAAACAGGTACTCACGCAACTACACCACGGAGGTCGTCGATTACTTAGTCAGTAGGTATTTGATCTACTTCGACTAACTTTTACTAAGGTTGACTTTTCAGCATAATAAATAAATAAATATAAACAACAACATCACTACATTCTGACTCCGTGGTAAGAAGCTTAAGCACTTGTGTAACAGAAATCAGAATCAACAGTGGTATTACAAATAAACTTAAATAGATAAACATAACACCCAGACCAGTGCAAACAGACATGTTCATGCACACAAACGTTTGTACAGTGCGGGGATCGTACCAGCGACCTTTGGTCTAATAGTCAACTTCTACCTTTACACCAAAGTGATCGAGCATGTTTTCTCCCTCTATCTATCCCAATACCTTTTGGTCCGATTTAAAAAACTCCCCCCCCCCCCCCCCACTTCACAGCTCAAGATGTGATTCCGCATCAAACAACAAATAATGTTTTAAAGAACTCCTAAGTCTGGTCATTCTTCAAAAAAGCTCTGAGCAAATTTGCCATGCAAATGAGATCTTTTGTTGCTTTAGCCGTGCCGAGTTTTCTTCAGTAATGTACTGTAAAATCGGTAGGCACGTTAAAAAAACCAGTAACAAATGTAACAACCTTGTAAGTAGAAGAACCATGTTATGAGATATAAGAGTATGTGCCCAGCTTAATTATATATTTAAATTACAATTAAATTCGCACACAAGGCGGTTTTAACGTCATAAGGCATTCTCCACCAGTCATACCTATGTTTAGTTTAACTGGGCTATTACCTCTTGCTGTTTGATTAGGCCATTGTGCGTTAGCTCGCTTTCTACTACAACCAGCCCATGCGTTCCCACAAAGCAAGCAGCTTTGCTGGCAGCATAATTATAGGCCGGCTGTATCACAGTCATGAAAGTAAGTTCAGAACCTACTGAATTTTTATAAACTGTATCTGTGAGAACGTTCACCCTTAGATGTGTCATTATAACGTAAAAGGCAGAGTGCGAAAGCAAGTTTTTTGGTAAAAATTACAGCTTGTTCGGTTTTATAGAATTAAGACAGTTAGATTGAATTTTGAAGCAGAGTTCTACTTTTTTTCATTGATTGTGCCTTCTGAACTTAGTGAATTTTTAGTTTTGAATCGGCTCTATGGGTATGTAAAAAATGATTATTCTTGGACAGTGTTTAGCACATGGGGCTACCCATTTTTATTAGAAAACTACCTTGACGAGCTGTTATGTGCAACGCAAACTAACTTAACTTCGTAATCAAGAATGGACTAATTCCATGCTTTCGATCTACAATCTACTACTAAAGTAATACAATTTGAAATATTGAGTCTCATTTTGCTTGTCTTGATTGGTTAAATATGCAAGGCATGATAGACATCAGTTCCTAATGGCTAGATTTGTAAGGGCCTACTCCATGTCGCACTATTCTCTATTGTCAGCTTTCGACATGAAGTTTACTGGTGTGGTGAGCACAAACATTATCGTAGGTAACGTATTCGTGTCGTCCAAACGTCAGAAACTGATAGTTTCTCCATACAAATTGACAAGTTAACGATAGGTAAACGCTACGAATACGTGACGATAGTTGTTCGCGCTCACCCCACTGAGACCGTAACTCCGTAACATTTCGTATTTCTTCTATCTACTATCATCAGCCTATATACGTCCCACTGCTGGGCACAGGCCTCACCTCAACTATGAGGTGGTGCGAGCCATACTCCACCACGCGGGCTCAGTGCGGATTGGTGGAGGGGTGTGTAAGTTAAGTGACCAGCTTAACGACTAATATCTATCTATTTCGGAGAACTTGTTCGCTAAACTGGCAAGCTTGTAAAGGTGACAGGGATGGCTGCATCCGAACTACGGACAACGGTTAAACCGTTCCCTAAACATATAGATTCGACTCCCACTTGGTGCAGTGGTCCACATTTCGGACTTCTAAAACCAAGGGTCGCGGGTTCGATCCCCGCACAGTACAAACATAAGTGTGCATGTACATGTGTGTTTGTACTGGGTGTTTTCTATGTATAATATGTATTTATTTACAAAAAAGTATTTAAGTATGTTTATCCGTTGTCTCCCAACCATTGTACCGTTGTAACCGTTGTACCCATAACACAAGTCTCGTAGCTTAATTTGGGACTAAGAGAATTGGTGTGATTGTTGTGAAATATTTATTTATTTATTTATAAATAAGCATACCTACATAGTAGGAGCTCCGACATCAATTTAGTGCATTCGAGCCATCATCGCTCAACAAGTTGGACATAGTGAGCAACAAGTAATTGAGTCTGAAAGTAAAAGGGTCAATCAGTAGGCGTTGACATACGTGAGCAACGCAACGCGATAAGTGCTACGCGACCAATACTTGTGTCAATGTCAATCGCAGCTTCGTCACGTAGTATGACACGACGATAAACGTACATACATTTGGTATTGTCGCGTCGCACTTGTTACGTTTGTCGCATATGTATGACATCGGGTAAGTATCTACTGAAAATATGATCTCGTGATCGTTTTTATAAAGGTGTTATACCAATGACGACCTCCTTGGTGTAGTGACGTGAGGTCCGTTTTCAAGGTGCCGCCATCTTTGCCGAGATTCCAAGCTCGATCTCCAAACGGAGACAATGTAGGAAATCAATTTTTAATAATGTCACGTGTGTCGGTGTTTGTGGTACCTTCGATGTTTCTGATTTCCATAACACAAGTGCTTAAGCTACGTAGCTACTTTGGGAACAGAGCAATGTGTGTGATGTTGTCTCCAGTTATTTAAAAAAAAAATTTTTTTTCAACTGAATTTCCGGAAGGTTACTTTAAGCGAAAAGACATAATAGATATCTTGATTTGAAAATATTGTATGTGGTGTCCAAAAAAAGGGTTATCTAAGTTTATGAACCCTATTTCCAGATTAATATGCTCCAATTATAAAATACGAACTTGAACTCTATTCACACCTTCAGAATCCAGCAGTTCTGAATATCAATCTTGCATAGACTAATATTGACTACGGCCTCCGAGCTAAAGGGTAGATTGCACTCACCTTGAACCGCTGTCAATATTTTGTGAAGTTCCAGGTTTAGGCATTGCACAAGGTACATTTTGAATAACGACTGAAATACAAGTGAATTGCATAATATTTGTATTTCATTTGGGTTATTTGAGGTTTTTTTGTAGGTTGTGTCGCGATCAGAAAATGTTTACCAGTTTCGAAGTAGATTTTGTAACACTCTTTTTTAACTAAACTCCAAAATTATATTTCAAGTTAATAGTTCGTATGAAAACTCTTTAGTCAAAACGACTTATAGAAAATAACAAAGGTAATTGTTACTCACTCATTTCTTTATTAATTTTAATAACAGTTATGTCGTCAGTGTCAGTCAAACTTCAAAAGAAATAATTGATTCTGGTTAGTAGTTTTCATATCGATGGTCAATAAAATTGATATGAAATAGATAATTAGAACTTGTGACTTAAAGGCACTTTAAGTCACAAGCATGCAATTGTGATACTTGGCGCTTTACAGACGTAGCAACTTCGTGCGCCTTGTTGCGGCAACCGACAACTCGCTGAGCATTATACTCCAATGGAATTGCGTACACAGTAACTTGAGTTACGAGTTAGTTTCTGGTTGCAGCAACTAGTAACTAGCGAGTTCGATAAAGTTGCAAATTTCGAAAATTTCGTCTGGCAGTTGCATAGTCAAAGAGTCTAGTTGCAGGAACTAGCAACAGGTGAGTTTGGTTAAATTGCTGGTTTTCTCGACTGGCAATCGCAACTTACACCTTTCCGTGCCTGTTCTCCACCCCCCACAAGCTGCGAGCGCCCTGCGAGCAGTTAATGGCTTGTTTAACGTACCTATTGTAGTGACGTAGTATATTGCCATAAAATTGCGGAGACTAATTGCTGGTTGCTGCATCTGGTCGTCAGTTGCATCAATTGAAGATGCTCTAGTTGTAGCTACTGGTAACTTAAAAAAAATATTATTGCCCCAAATAAGTTGCCAGTTTTCTAAACTAAGTTGCTACGTATGCAAAGCGCCTCAAGGTGATAAACATTATCAGACCGTGACTATACATAAGTGAACATTGACAAATCTTATAGAACTCTCTCTCACAATCTTTCATAAAGCAATAGCAAGTATATAAATTCCTTCCTGTTAATTAAATGTTCCTTTAACCGAAGGTTGTCTGGAAGAGATCACTACAAGCGATAATACCGTCTAAATTGTACATCTTTCTATGAGACTAGGCGAGTTGAACACCTTAATGCTGAACGCCAAATACGGAAGACTAGGCCATAAAATCTCATAAATATACACATACAATTCAACTGGCCAACTGTACTGTGCACCCTGTAACCGAGTCTTAAAGACAAAGTTTGGTTTTGCCAGTCACAGCAGGGATCATCTCAATAAAGATTGAACCTGGAAAATTTGCAGGAGTCGCCGTCACCGGATACGATGAGGACGACATGATGACATCTTCCTTTATTAAGCTTGTCTGTAATTTTGTTTTCGTGGTGTACAATAAAGTGTTAATCAATTAATAAGTATATCATCTACCATTCGACTTGTATTGTAAGCTCAAACTGAAAATATGAACGTGTTTCCTGTTAAAGCAAGTCAAAAACTAATACCGCTGGCTTAGAAAAACTTGTACAGTCCATATTTATCACCAACCACTAATTTGTGGTGACCAATTAAACATAATAAAACACAATATGAACCTGGCTAACATTTAATACGCTAGCAAGTTTACATTTCGTAATCATACAGTGTTGGCGGGATAAGTACACATCCCGAGGGCTTGAGGATCCATAATTTAGGTGACCTAAAATATCAAATTCTAAAGTACCTTCATTACACCTTCCACATAATTTCAAACATTTCGCAATTATAAACTTTGTTGTGTTAACATCAGGTTTGAACTTGTTTGACACCATTCGTCCATGTCGGATAGGGGAATATGTAGAAATCTGTACCTTTGCGTTAATATGTGTCTTGTGATTAAAAATGATCGGATTATTTCACGTGTTTCACGTATTTAAATTACGTGTTTATTTTGACAAATGGGGTTTAAGAATTAATTTTGGTTGGTCGCATATACCCAATTCTTTTATTCCTACCTACTCTTAAAAAGACCCTAGAAAGGCCACGTATGTAAACATACTCCCAATTTTCTCCAAGATTTTTTGACGCTGTACCCTTGGCAATAGCAAAGAAATCCTTATCCATACATAATATATACATACAAATATGTACTAATACCATATTTCGGTACGTATGAGCGAGTTTGTTTGTGTCCACACGGTCGATACTGCGGGTAGTTATGCAATGTACCGTCACTGCACAGGTAAACTTGGCTGTCACTTTATTACATATCAAGTTCAACTGCTAGTAATGTCAAAGAAAGAAAAGGTAATTAAAAACTCACTTTTCACTTAACGTCTTGGCTCATTCGGAGGTTACAAATGAGCCAGGAACAGAGCTGATGAGCTACAACGACTGGATGGATTTTGACCAGCAACCACCGTGGTTATATTATCTTTCAAATAAAAAAACACACTGAAATCGGTCCATCCGCTCGGGAACTACGATGCCACAGACACACACACAAAAAAATATACAAACACAGGCATAGGCGTCAAACTTATAACGCCCCTCTTTTTTTGTCGAAGGTTAAAATGACAGTAATCAGTACAATGGGGAGAATTTCAAATCCCGTAAGAATCGGTAAGAAAACATAAGGATCCTGCAAAGATTGATTATTTAACTGATTCAATGAAACTGTTAACTTATTTAATCATGTTTAAATGTATTTATTCCTACGGTATAAAATCTGAATTTATAATCTCAAAGTGGACCTAGCACTAATCATGAGGGTATTGCCTCAACATAATATGATGATTACAAGATACAACCTTAACAGAGAACAGTGGGGAGAGCACGAACATTATCGTATCGTATTCGTATCGTCAATAACTGTCAGTCAACAAACTGTTAGTTGTTTGTGCTCACCCCACTAGTAACGCAAAGCAAACTCTACGAATTCGACACGATAGTTGTTCGTGCTCAGCCCACTATTAACAAATAGCAAACGCTACTAATACGTTTCGATACGAGTAGATGTTTGTGCTCACCCCACTAGTAACGAAAAGCAAACTCTACGAATTCGTTACGATCGTTGTTCGTGCTCTGCCCACTATTAACGAATAGCAAACGCTTCGAATACGTTACGATCGTTGTTCGTGCCCACCTCACACAGGAGCCGTATCATCATAGTTCTTATTTGAAAAAAATGTACAAAATTACGGTGAACGCCGCTATCGCAGAGCTTCTGTTTAACCTTAAGAAGATCTTTATAATAGAAATGAGAAATGTATATTTTACAAGCAAACTTGAAGCAGATATTTTTTCAGACGACCATCGTCTTAAAGTTACCATTAGAACTAAGTGCTAGCCCCTTGTGTTATGATTATAAAATAAACTAACATCCGATGGTTACGACTGTGAAGGAAAATGTTTGTAAATATCAAAATGTTACAAGCCAAAGTATGGATTACACAGACATTTTGTGTTGATACCCGCGATGCTGAACTAAAGGCATCAAAACGGACGTGACCGGTCATTTTATAAGGCAGAAAACGTGTTGAGAAAACAAATCACATACGAATTGAAGTTGTACAGTACACGGCTTTTTAGTTCAGATGGAAAATAAAATACGTCTGAGATCGCGCTGCAGCTGTGGTATGTATTATTTAGCTGATGTATGAAATTTGGAATTTTTATGACCTTTTAACGCGTAATCCAATAAATTCTGGTTACATTTTTTGGTTTAAGAAAATTTGTAGATCGTACCTATGTGATGATAATGTTTTACCTTACTTTTAACTAAGAGGTATTGGAACAAAGAATGAACGATGTATTTTGAAAGTAACATTGAATTCATCTCGACATTCCCACATCAGTAATGAGTAATGAATGGCGACATTTTTAGAGTGAAATGTAAATTATGATAAGCTTATACTCACAACAACCACTTTGGTGTAATGGTTAAGAAGTTGACTATTAACCAAGAGCTCTTGGTTAATAGTCAACCTGCGACCTAGGTCGCGGGTTCGATCCCCGTACTGTACAAACATTTGTGTACATGAACATGTCTGTTTGTACTGGTCTGGGTGTTATATGTAGTTATTTAAGTTTACTTGTAATACCACTGTTGATTCTGATATCTGTAACACAAGTGTTTAAGCTTCTTACCGCGGAGTCATATCAATATATGTGATGTTGTTGTATATTTATTTATGATCGTAAATCAGTAAGTAAATAGGGATAAAATCACATACATTGCGGTGATCCCTTATTTACTCGTAAGTACGTACTCCCTTATTTACACTGTGTTATGGGAATGAGAAACAACTAAGGTACCAGAAACAATCGGCAGGTGACAACTTAGAGGTCCGACTCTATTCCCGTCCGAGAATCAAACCTGGGACCACAGAGTTGGCGGTCCCTTGAAAACCAGTGTGCTCGCCACTATATCAAAATTTTCGTCATAAAATAAATCACCTCCTTCAATTCTTATCAATTAGAAGGAAGTTTTATTATTACTTAATGAAAATTTTGTAATAATTAAAGTTTTATGCAACTTTACTACTACTAATTACTGAACTAATTTAATTATGAAAGTCGTAAATAAATAAGCCAAAAACTGATTTAATTAATATTTGGATATTGATCTCAAATAATAACCCAACGGTTTTGACTGTAACTTGTTCAAAACTAATGAAGTGAGCTGAAAGTGCTGAAATGTATAGCGCTGAAACATAAGTTTTGATTATTTGAATCTATTTGATAGGAAACGGACGCTTAGTTCGGTTTTAGAAAAATAAAATTTTTATGATCTAGCAACCGCCCGCTAGTTAAATGGAGTTGCTTTTTGTTGGGAGAAATTCGTAACTTTGATTGCTTATAAAGATAAGTTTTTTCAAAACATGGTATCCATTAAATAACCTATTCTAATATATATTTTTTTATATTTATATCAATATGGGTTCGCTCTTGACATCATTCTCCCTCTAGGAGGTAAAGAAGATGTCGACGATGTAGCGAGCTTACCCAGAAGGTGCCTATTTATTTTCGCTTTGAATGAGCTCAAGTTGTAAGAAAGAGGGAACACCGTCGGCGGAAGCGCATTCCATTCCTTGGCTGTGCGCATTATAAAGGATGAAGCGAAGCGCTTAGTGCGTATAGTAGGTATATCAACCAAGTATGGATGGTAACCCGCCGTACGTCTGGTGGCCCTCTGGTAGAATGGACTTGGTGGAATGAGCATATGGAGCTCATGAGCACACTCCCCGAAGTAGAGTCTGTAGAAAACCGACAAGCAGTCAACTTTACGGCGGTGGTCTAGACTATGAAGCTTAGTCTCCACCAGCTTCCTGTCACCAATCAGCCTCCTGGCTCGACGCTCCACGGAGTCCAGAGCGGCTAGTTGGTATTTAGCTGAGCCATCCCACAGGTGAGAGCAGTACTCCATGCAGGAGCGAACTTGTGCTTTGTATAAGGTTAAAAGCTGTTCAGGGGAGAAGTACCGCTTCACGTTGTTGAGGATGCCCAGCTTCTTTGCCGCAGTCTGAGCTTTGGACTCAATATACCAAACAAAAAAAAACCATGAAAGCGATAGTGAAGCCTAGTTTTATGATATCCAGGACAGGATTGAACCGTTCCTGTACATCTATCTACGCAGAGGAACAAATTTGCGATAAAAACATTTATTTATTATATTTTTATGCTTATGGATTTAGCTTATTTTCTAGCTAAATTAAATTATTCGAAAATGAATAAAAGGTGTATTTTTAAACACTAATCTCCTAGCTTCCTTTTAGATTAAGTTGAATTTTTAGCTCGCACCAAGTCCATATTATTCAAGTTCAAAGTTACAAAAAAGTCAAAACGGCAATTTCATAGGTAAAGACCTAATAATATATACCTCTTACAGCTTACCTGGGCCGCGAGGGGTCCACATCAGGTACTCGTACTCCAGGTCATCGTTTTTGTTATGCGTATAGAAAAAGCTTGTCAGGCTGGACAAGTTTTCCTATGGTGCCATATTGATACCTCTTATAGTTTAGCTGGGCAGCTAAGGTTCCGAAAGAGGTATTGAGACCCTCGGAATGAAATATCGCCTATATATTGTAAACGTGTGGTGTACACTGATCCTAGATTTCTATACTGTTTGTAATTTTTTTGGTTTATGTGTATTGCATATGTATTTACAGATATCTGTTTGTGTACCAAACTTAAATAAATAAATTAATGATAGTTATTTGTGTTTAAGTATGTAGAAGTTGATTAGTAAACACTATTACTGGTTTGTCCACGACCCATTGTCCGCGCAAATGTTGGATTTTCATTCAAAGATAAATTCCCCACCTGTTACATGGTACACCTCCCTGCATTTCTTTCGTGCATTATTTCATCTCCTTTCAACGTTCTTTTACAAAAAAAATAATTTCACTCTGGTGGGCTTGCAATATATCCCGTCTATACTAATGATAAAATACAGCCTTCATTTTTTTAAAGGCTGCCTGTGGACGAGAATAGCATGTGTGTAAACCGTTACTCAATTACTCGACGGTAATTTGATTCTAAATCATTAATATTAATTTTATGATTTGTAGCAATAAGCATACGTTGAAAACTAAAGATAACATGTTTGTATGCCGTTGGCCTATACCACTCAGCCAACAAGATCCCCATTGGGAAAGATTCCCATGGATGCTGGTTCGATCCCCGCCTCTGACACAATTTTTTTTGTACTGCAAAAATATTATTTCTTTATATATAAAAATGAATTGCTGTTCGTTAGTCTCGCTAAAACTCGAGAACGGCTGAACCAATTCGAATAAATTTAGTCTTGAAATATTCGTGGTAATCCAGGGAAGATTTAAAAGATAAGAAAATTAAAAAAAAAGCAACGGGCAGGACAACGTCTGCCGGGTCCACTAGTCTTCAATAAAAATTAACTGATTTCAAATCGAAGCAGTGTAATAAACACAAAACATTCATAAAATTTTATATAACCTCAGAAAATACACTGAAAATCAACTCAAAATAATGAGTAAAAAAATGAAATAAAACATTCAATTTCTGGTTATCTTTGTGACGAGTAAAAGAAAGTGATTTTAATAGATATTAAATTCTGAATCAGCGTATGGCAATTAAGCCTTAAGCTTACTTTTCCTTACAGCCAGGAAATATTAAATTCTTTTACTTTTTTATATTGAAATGATACGAGCAACATATTTTAATAATCAAGCCATTCTGTCATGGATGAAAATGAATTCGAATTTGGAAATAAATTGGAATGCCCCTAGCAGAATTTGATACCTGTCAAAAAAGCCTTTATTTTTTTTACTGTAGATGAGGAGGCCAATTCTGTACATTAAATAATATATAATTAAACTAAAGAACATACCTCTAGGGCCGACACAGAATAGGTAAGCCATCTTTTTTCTGTCTGTCTGTCTATGTCTTGTTGGAGCCACTCATATGTTTAAAGGTAAGTTTCAGATGGAACTGATTCTAAAATCTGATTTTAAGTTTTAATGTCACTCTTTATTTTGATTTGTATTTGTTATTTATCTCATATTATATTTATATGAGAGGTCAATATAAACAATACCAGAAGAATATTATATAATGGATTCAGTTTAAAAAAAATACAAAAAGTTTCACCGAAGTGATGAAAGTAAGGACTTTGTTAAAATTCGGTATAAAAACCTATTTAATAAAACCCCCACCTCCAATCGAGTTTCGATTAACCCAAATCGTCAAATGATGCCACCAAGAGAAAACAATAAGCGAATAACATACCTGGAACCATAAAAACAGTGACAAAAACTGTTATATCCAGGCACTTTTCTATCCTACGACACGTGGCTAAAAGATAGAGGTCAAAAAAACGTTCAGCACTCACCTTTCGAAGCCCAGACGGTTCTCCCAGTCACGAACCACGTAAAATAGGGTATTAGAGCAGATTGTTTATTTATTTTTGACACGTAGAACGCGAGGTATGAAAACGTGCACCCGTTCCGGGCGTCAGATCGCGAGTGAATGAAAACTAGGGTTGGAAGGCGGGGCTCAGCACTGGCGACATAACCCGACCGAATTGAATTAACATTCCTTAGCTGGAAAAGTCTTCTTCATTCGGTCGGATAGTGGAAAAGTCTGCCTTAATAAGAATATTACCCAACCAATTTAAGAAGCTAAGACAACTAAACGTTTTGTACAGAGATTGGGTACTTCGGAATAAAGGGGATGGTCTCTGTTCATTGTGGAAGACAGTTATTAAAGATTTCAGCGGAACGTGCCGTCCCATAAAAAGCTTTAATGTCCGTGTTAAAGGGTTATTGTAAATTCTTTTCATTGCTTATAGGAGCTTAGTAGGAACATGCCAGCGATTTGTAAGCCCGGAGTTTTTGTAAAGAGTTTTTATACTTTTACCAATTGTTACTTTACTTTTTCCCGACTACCGAGTAAGGGTTATTGTGAGTGTTTTGTTAGACTCAGAAACAACGAGATTTTATATGACCTCAATTTTTTGGTTTACCATTAACGAGCAACGAATAGTTATCGATTTAACATAAATTCAAACTCAAATATTACGAACTGCAGAATAAATCAATTGAAAGCGGTTTCAAACTATGATTTAACTGTTTTTGAATATTTCATTGATAGAAGCATTGTTGCTTCTATGAATGAAATATTGTCTTGTGACAATTCCGTCAATTTTCAGAAACTCCATTGACACTGAATATACCCGTAAATCAGACCGTCTTTTTTCCTTTTCGGTAAGTATATAATAAATTGTGGCTTGAAGTGTTCCATTAGATTTTAGATCATTCCCCGTCGGAAGGTATGACGTTGACGCGGGTACCGAACGGGCTACCGTGCGCTTAAGGTCCATTAATGATACTGTAACTCGAGGGACCAGGGCCCTATTACGTACTTGTTTAGGCTCAATAGAAGTTCTGGGACAGCGCTGTTTATCGTTCTTTTGTTATTTAAAAAAAAAGAACGCAGAGAGTAAGCGGAAAGCAAGATTGTAAGAAGGCCCCAGAAATGCCTGAGGAATTAACTGCACTGCTTTTTCTACTGTTGTAATGTTGAAGTCAGTACTTTTATAAAAGAAATGGGTTTAGACATATTTGGGCTTGCTAGAAAAGAACTCGCACTGTTGAACACTATTTTAAGTGTTAGTAGGACGGCTAATCCAAAGCGTATGACATAACCTAAACGAGTCAAACGTTTTAAGTTCTATAGACGTTATTTCTACACTACTGCCAAGTTTGTAGCAAGCCCAATTATTTACTTCATTATCTTATAAAACAAAACGGGATCTAAAAATAAGTCTGTAGATCTAAGGTATTAAGAATGACGCTTGAAGAATCAACATACTTCGGATACCTATAAGAGTAATTTTTTAATATTAGTTAAGAGGCATATCACAAAATTTAGACAGCTTACGTCAAGCTACCAAGTGTTTTGATGAAAACTTGGTTTTCAAAGGTTACCCTTTGAAAATCGGAGGCCGCTTCGGAGTACAATCTTCGTAATTAGATAATATATGTTATGTATTCAATTGTACTTTGTAGCGTCCGATTTTATTTATTTTTATATATTTATTTATTAAGCTTCACCTACAACTAGTCCATTGATACTTATAAGAAAATAAACTTAAGATTATTTTCTTATATTATATCTTATTAGTCGGTAAATTTAAAAAAAAATAAGTGCCAAAAATATAAAACTAGGACAATGGATAAAACTTAAATTGGAGTGTGGGAATTATTAAAACTATAACAATTTAAAAAGGGACTTGCGAAATCTGGCCAGCGACATGGAACACAGGTCAATGTCTGTCGATTGGTTCAGCAAGTTATATTGCCTACATATTCTAGGAATAGGAGAGTTGGCACCCATAACTATTCTCCTAAAAGGAACTTTGAACAGGCCGAGAGGACGACGAGGAAGACATAGAGGAACTCTAATTTGTGGGCGTCATAGCAAGTCGGAACTGTTTGTATGGCTGATGAAGGTTTTATAAATTAAAAAAAGTAAAAACCAGTTAGAGAAGTCTCTACGTTTCTTAAGACTTGTCATTTTAAACAAAGTTAGTCTGTCTTCGTAACTGAGTCATTTTTTCTAGTTTTCGGCAAAAAACTGATTAGCTGTCAAAATTGTGTGATATAATATGACCCTTAACCTTATTTAGAAGGCCGATTCTAAGTAAATGGGTACAGTTCTAAGAGGAAGAAGAATCAAATGTAGTACCTACAATAATAAATAATACCCATACGAACAACAATATGCGAACGAAACTGGGTACCAATCTACCAGATTACCATCGATATCTCCTATGGCATAGATATTCCTTAAAAGAAACTAGTAAATGACGAATTCGCGAGAATAAGTAATACGTTCTAACAAATATCATAAGTCAAAAATACATTTTGTCTTTTTTGAGTATCGTAGGCCGTCGGGAATGCAAGATAAAAATATAATAAGGGAGAGAAGTGAACCATTAGACACTTAAAATTTCTGTTTATAAATGTTCTGTGTATATCTTCAGATTCTATGGTGCCAATCATTTTAACTGTTCCATGACTAATAGGCTATAAAATCGCTGTAGATCATATGACAAATAATATGCTTATTATAGCCGATATATATATATATATATAATAGTTTTAAAATATCATTAAACTCGACGAAATTTTAAGGTGTCTTACACATTCCAGTAACAGCATTAATTGACTCAACATTAGAAACGATGAAGATGAAAAATCAATAACAAGTTGAAAATTACAAAGAACTTGTTTAATAAAATGAAAGAGTAAATGGACATAACTTTAAATTGTAATAATTTCTGAGGCTCATTTGAACTCTCTAATCTCTAATCTCGCTAATCAGTTTTTCATTCGTATTTTTTTCGATTTTTAGCCATTTTTAGTACGGAGTCCTCAGGGGTATCTAAAAAAGAAAAACGTTTTCTTTCCAAGTAAAAGTTTAAAATTGGTATTGATCTGTCGTCTATTGCGTGAAATATGTAACATTACGACTACAAGAGGGTGAGAGAATGCTCCACAAACCTTAAATTGGATTACCGAGATCCTTACGTGTGTTATTGCAAAAAGCTTATCATTTGCAAACGTCAGATGTGACAAGTGACAGTTGTGTGGATTGTGTTGCCACTTCCCGAAAATATCCCTCCACAATCAACTTCTAAAATAGGTTCGTAAACTCAAATACTTGAAATTGCCCCTGATTAAAGGTTCTCCCCTAATAGTGTCCTAGCCGATTTCGTCCACAGCGACCAATCTCACAGAGATCAGCCAACCGCAGGAGATATTATAGTGCACAAGTGTGAGCGCACACAGGTGCACTCACTGTTCATCCACTCTCAAAGATCGGTACGACGGCAGTCCTACATGACCAGAAAGAGATAAGGTACAGGACCAACGGCTTAATGTGCTTTTCGAGTCACGGGGGTGTAACACCGCCAACTTTCCGAACGCAAGCTGTTTCTGATATATCAATGACAGAATATCTCAGACACAATTTTTGGCCGACCTGAGATTTGAACTTAGAAGCTAACGGATGGAAGGCAGAAATTTCGCCACTACACCAATGAGGCAGTCAAACAATATAGTTACATGTCAGATCAACCGCTTAGGGCTAGGATTTTAATATTAAAGGGATTTATTTCCCTCGTCGAGTAAGTGTAAAAACAAAAAAATGCTGGCAACACTATTGTTATGCACTTCGTGAAAACTGGGAGCCATATGCCAGTACACAGTTTAATATTTGAAATGTAACTTTGAAAATTATTTTAAAAACTAGCTGTCCCCTACGGTTTCACTCGCATCGACCCTGCGTAAAACGTAGAAGACTCACCCGTTTTCTAAGTTTTACATAGGGACCGTGAAGTTTTACGAGATAAAAAATACCCTATGTGTTATTCCGGGTCTAATCTATGTATGTTTCAAATTTCAGTCAATCGGTTCAGTAGTTTTGGCGTGAAAGGGTAACGACCATCCATACTGACAAACTTTTGCGTTTATAATATTAGTAGGTAAAACAATAACGACAACTCCATCAAATTACTGTATTATTCAGCAGTGATACTAACCCTTCAAATAATTGATATTTTTTTCATGAAATCAATCTTGGTTTGAGATTGTTATATTATTTTTGAGCCTTATGTAAAAGGTCAAAAGTTGAGAAAGTTAGTTGATAGTAAGTATTTTGTGCAAGAAAAAGTTATGTAGATACTGTTAAACATTTTACTGTGACATTGATGTTATGATAGAGCCTTTTGACTCCAACCTGTGCGAATGAGGCCGGAGATTGGATGCAGGAGTCCTACTATGCAGGATGATGTTGGGCCTGAAATCTGATAGATATATCTCGTCGAGATATATATATACATACATATATATATATATATATATATATATATATATATATATATATATATATATATAGTATAGTAACGACTTAAGCTTATATATATATATATATTTGACGACCGCTTGGTGCAGTGGTCCACAGGTCGGACTTCTAAAACCAAGGGTCGCGGATTCGATCCCCGCACAGTACAAGCATAAGCGTGCATGAACATGTGTGTTTGTACTGGTCTGGGTGTTTTCTATGTATAATATATGTTTATCCGTTGTCTAATACCCATAACACAAGCCTCGTAGCTTACTTTGGGACTAGAGAATTGGTGTGATTGTTGTGAAATATTTATTTATTTATATATAAAATTCTCGTGTCACAATGTGCACACTTTTTATTTTTTTCTTTAAATTATCTGGTTTCGAACCTTTCTTAGTCTAGCTTAGTCTAGTAGGCCATAATAACCATATTATAAATATATTCATATCTATAGTTTAGAGTTTTTATGTAGTAGAACATATGTCACACATTAATGAGTTTAAGTACCTAGTATTAAGGTTTAGTCCTATATATCATAGTTGTTTCGTAAAAATTGTGTTTTGCTTTATCCAGATATATTTTGCTTAAATTCCCCCTTCCTGTAAATTAAATGTTCCTATAACCGAAGAAGAGAAGAAGAGATCGCTTTAAGCGACAAGACCGCCTAAATTCTAAATTTCGACCGCCTAAATTTCTTTGTTAAATTCATCTGTAATTTTATTTTGTGTTGTACAATAAAGTCAATCTATCTAAACGAGTAGACTAACATTACATGTGTGGCGTTGTTCCCTATCTAGCCGAAAACGCATTCAATCAAATGGGTTTGGTGCTGTGCGCAAGGAGATTAATTGAACGACGCGAGGTCGACATGATCACCCTGTATGTTAGTTCGTTGATATCCGTGGATCGGCCCGTGGTTATCATGGCCCCCAGACAAAGTCACATTGCTTAGTCGATGATGGAAATATTCATCGCTATCGTTTGATAAACATGAACATTGACAACTGACATTCGCTGTCGCTAAATCGTCATGAGACTCAAAGAAGGCTTAAGTCGTTACTGTACATTTTGTAAACTTAGGGCCTAAAACTAGAAAAAATCGCTGAACATACATGGTTTATTTTCAGGTACACTTAGATGTGAAATGTAAAAAAAATTAAAAATCTTTTAATGTGAGGTATTAAAAAATGTGTCACATTTTGGGACACCCTGTGTAGCTTTGCTGTATCCAAGATAGATAAAATGCACGCATATACTCGTACCACGAGTATGACCAGCCCTACAAACACCACATTCAATCGGTCCCTAATTTGCTAGACGTCAACATGACGATATCGTTATTCGGAGAAGGCACGTGTATGTACAAAGAGCAGCACATATGGTTACCGCTTTTTGATGCAAAAACGCCTTTATTACGCGTGATCACGATACTGCAGTGTTTACCCTGGACTTGCTGTCGAGTATTAACCGCTACCACTCCCATCGAAACATCAAAGAGAGGCGTAGTGGATCAATCAGTGTATTTTTAGTAGCGCCATCTGTAACTGCCGCGTAAATAACCGATGTAAGACAGGGTTTACATAGCTGATAAGAGCCATATTACAAATTTTTGACAGCTTAGTCGGTTTTTTTGACAGTTAGTAGATTTTGCCGAAAACTTGGTTAATCGGAGGCCGATATGAAGTAGGAATTTCGGAATTACATAAAGGTATATTAAATACTTACATTTCGCGACACGTAGAAATCGCTGACAACAAAAAAATTGTTTCATAAAAACACTTAGTTAAACGTTAAAATAAGGATATTCTTATAAATAGAATATTCTTTTTTGCACACTACAATATAAGATAACAAACCAGTAAATTTTACAGAAGTTGTACATTTGAGATACTCTTATTGCTTGAAGCATATTCTTCCTGGCAACCTTCCGAAGAAACACATATACCTAAGGGCAAAATTAATTTTTGAATTGGAATAAAATTCCAGGAAATTAACAAATTATAACTTTTTGAAGTCAGTCAAAACTCAAATATGTTATTAAGACGTTTACCAGTGTAATTCAACCCTAGGACTCCTAGGAGTCGTAAACACATCGAAAATTTTATTTTCACTACGTTAATGGCTCCAATTGATACATGTGACTGAAGCAACAAATATTTACAAACATTACCTGTTAAATGGAGTAACAGTCTAGCCAAATGTTTTATTAGACAGTACTTTATGTGTTAATGCTATTTTGTAGGTGTTGATAATGTCTGATCTTTTTGAACCGCATTTGCGAACGAATCAAAATGGCCGACAGTCAATTTCGCGGTAAACTGCCATAGACTCAATAAAACTCCCATGCGAGTAGTTTGCCCGAAATAACACCACATTAAACAGCTTTCACTGAGATTTTAATTAAAAGTTGTTTACGCTTTAGAACTGTACAATTTTAGTTACGTAGAAACTAGTAATAGTAACCACATAAGACAGCATAGATTATAAATGTTTGGAATGAGAATTGTTGGCCTTAAATAAGTAATGTTTGACGACACAAAAACTTTTTTTTAATACTTAAGGGCTACAAAATTCAAATCATTTATTGCATGTCACATTACATCAAGTTGGTATAAAAGTTTAAATGATATTGAAATTTTGACAGTTTTTTGCCGAAAACTTGGTTTTCAGAGGAAAATTCGGAGGCCGCTTAGATATTCTTAAATACATACATATTAAGGTAATCTATGCGTAATCATTGTCTTTAAACAGACAAAATAAAGTACAAAAGGCAAAAATCAATTTAGTCCATGTTTTGTCGCAATGGATTACTTAATATGAATAAAAACTTAGTAATTACGAAATTCCTACTTCGTAGCGCCTCCAATTGTCGATTTATCCTTTGAAATTCAAGTCAGCAAAAAAACCACCAACTTAACCAACCGGTCTCTCTGTCATTTGAAATGCAGCCTTCATAATAAAATTAGCATGTCGTATATCTGAGTCAGTCGTGTTCAATTTAGAACAAAAGGTTTCTCGTTCCGCAGATATGATGAATATTATAGCGCGTGCGTCAATGACTAAAATAAAACCAACTTTTCAGTTAAAAAAACGGTATGAGACAGGAAACCAGTTGGTGAACTTAAACTGCTGGATGACCATTGACAAGCCATAGCTGAACCAACGTGATTAAAATCTTTCAAATAAAAAAAAACCACTTTGAAATCGGTCCATCCGTTCAGGAGTGCGATGCCACAGGCACACACACACACGCACAAAAACAGACATAGGGGTCATACTACGACTTATATAACCCCTCTTTTTTTTTTGGATAGGTTTGCTCTTGACCCAAGACTAAGCCCAACGAGGCAAAGACTGAGTCTACGACGGAGCGAGCTCACCTAGAAGATGCCCGTTCACTCTAGCTTTGAAGATTCCTAGGTTGTATTTGCAGGGAAACACTGACCCAAGTAGTGAGTTCCACTCTTTTGCAGTGCGCATCATCATTTTTTCATCGAGGCTTAAAAACAGAAAGATATATTACAACAATAAGCATTCCAATGGCTGCAAGCAACCAAAAGTTATGGAATAATGCTAACAGGTGGCGAGCAAAAGAGGGGATGCATCCCTGTTCCCAACTTTCTTACCCAGTTTCGGATATAGCCATCCTTGTCACTCTCACAAGCTTGACAATGGAGTTGGTTTGCGTAGGACGGCTGTGTTGGTACTCCATGGTTGTTCAGCCCATATAATGCGACAAGTGGCATATCTTTCCTATTTTATTTTAATCAAATGTGCTGTGTTCCGATATTCATGGCAATCCACTTGTTGTTTATATTAAAATAGGCCATTCAGTTTTAAGCCTTTATAGTGAATAAAATAATAATAATAAATAAATAAAATCAAATAAATCTTTATTCATCAACTAGGTAACAAAAATATGTTCAGTTGCTGGGACCGACCTAGTAAGTAAAAAATATACTTGTGGCAGGAGGCCCCCGCACTCTGTACACAGGGGCTTGTGATATTTGGGATTTACAATCAAAAGTTTAAAATAAAAAGAAGTTATTACTTAACTATTTGTGGTGTGTGTGTGTGTGTGTGTGTGTGTGTGTGCGTGTGTGTGCGTGTGTGCGTGTGCGTGTGTGTGTGTGCGTGTGTGTGTGTGTGCACGCAGGCACGCGTAAGTGTTCAATAGCCCTACGATTTTAGATCTTGGTATCAGTTATGACAACCGCATACTCAACAACTTAAAAAGAATTTTGACCTCCTTTGTGCTATTGCACTAGTGTGGACAATAAGTCCTCTGTATCACAATAGCCAAGAGTGTTAAGCTCCTTGACTAATTTTTCTTTGAGTTTATAATACAGCAGGTTATAAATTTTATATTTTGTATAGAGAACGTTATACAGTAAAGCAGACTGAGAAAAGAATTGACGCCTGGCAAAAACTGTTCTGCAAGGAGGAACCGGGGCAACCCTGTTCTGCCGTCTAGCTATTAATAAATTTGGATTATATGGTAGAGTTTTATGTAGTCTTAGCGTTGAGGCAAGAATGTATAGCTTTCTAATAGATAACAGGTTACTGCAGCGGTATAGCTCATCTGTGGGAAATCTGTATGGTTTGAAGAACATAATTTTTAGTAAGCATCTTTGAGCTCTTTCGGCCTCTAGGATTTTAGTTTTATTGGCACCACCCCATACACAAATACAGTAACCAATCACAGATTGTGCCAAGGCCATGTATATTCTACTTAGCAGGTTACAGGAGGTAATATGTCTCAACTTCCTAAAAATCCACATCAGCTTTCGCACCCTGTCATTTATATGGTCAACCTGCAGATCCCAGGACAGTCGCTGATCCAAGGTTACACCCAGATACTTCACCGATTCAACACGGAGAAGTTCATCACACCCACGAGACATGTCATTTGCGCCGTCGCAACGGTGTAGCCTTAGTTTACGATTGAGTTTAGGCTGAGTACTTTTGTTTATGGAAAAGCAAATGTAATTTGTTTTAGATACGTTAAGAGTAAGAAGCATAGATTTAAGCCAATCAGAGACCCTGTGGAGGCCATTTCTAGGTGAAGGTCGAACACTATTTCTGTTGCATTGTGGAAGTCCTTGGAAGGTCGCCTGGGTGAAATAAAGTAGTGCTTTTAATTGTCAAAAAGCGAAGGCTTTTATTTTTCAATTTTACTGTACAATTTTCTCGACATGCGAAATTGTTGTTGAACGAGTTTAGTTTGTCGAATTCACCTAATATAGGTCTGGGCTTTTACGTCTGGGTACCTTTCCTTCGTAGTTTCTATAACACAAGTAGTTAAGCCACATAGTTTGGAACAAAGCAATGTATATGATAGATAGATAGATAACACTTTATTGCACCACAAAAAATAATACAAAATCAAACGAGCTTTTATAATCAAATTGTGCACTGTCATTGAAATTTAACGTTTATTCAAAATTTCAGCTCAGTCGGACACTGGAAAGTAGGTGAGAGTATCTTGTAAGATTTGATTACAGACAAACACAGGGACAGATAAAACTAAATAATAATTGTAAAAAAGAAAACGCAGAAAAGAGGATTATTTTGCTTTAAATTTCCACGAAACGTCTACACATAAACACTGGTGTCGAGTGTTTTGTTGGTGTCAGTGCTGTGATTCCAGGTGCATCTTCTGTGTCACGTTGTGAGTTGTAGGTATTGTAAGTCTTGCGACTTCCAGCTCTAGTTTTTTCAGGTGGTTACAGTTGGATGTATTTGGGTTCCTGCGCTGGCTTCGTTTGATGGTAATTTAAAGCAAAATAGTCGCCTGGATTTCCGCAAAGTAACACCTGATTCCATCAAAAAGAACACGGCAGTTTATAATGAAATATAAGTAAATGAATCGCGAAATATATAACATATTATACTCATTTGTGTTTCGCTTGTACGAATTATAATAATAATTCAAAGTTTAATATTGTCATGTGTTTTCTTAACTGATTGTCTAAATGACAAAGCAACTTCATAGTAAGTTTATTTACTTAAGATCGACCACTTTTACAGCAACAGCCCATCATATGAAATTGTTAAACCCTAATATGTATATTTCGTTGTCTTTTCACTATAATTTAAGTTTACACTATGTTATCATTTTTGTAATGACTGTTTGTGCCATAATAATAAAGAAAAAAAAATATTCCAGAGAAGAAAGGGCAGAGGGCGGCCCGAAGACCACGTGGTGGACAACCATTACAAAAGATGCGGAACGGGCACAATTAGACCTATGGACAGCCCAGGACAGGAAGAATTAGCCCCTAAAAACGAGGAGAGCCGACCACAAATGATGAGAAAAGTCAAGGGAAAAGAAGAAGAAGAAATTAATCGCGAAATAATCCACGACGAAGACCATTTTGGTGTAATGGTCAAGATGTTGACTATTAACCGAGAGGTCGCGATCTCTTCACTGTACAAACATTTGAGACATGAACATGTCTGTTTGTATTGGTCTGGGTGTTATATGTATTTATTTAAGTTTATTTGTAATATCACTGTTGACTCTGATATCTGAAACACAAGTGCTTTAGCGATTACCACGGAGTCAGATCAATGTACGTGATGTTGTAGTTGTTGTGTTTATAATATAATCCTTAAAAAAAGTGTAAATAAATTGAAAATTCCTTCAAGAGTTCCGATCTCTTTCAATATTGCCATGTCGCGAATGCGTATTACAAAGCACTTGATAGCTTTCCGCGTCGTAACACACAGAATCGATTCACTTATGTACTGAACTGTATTCGTAAACCGAGGGACTTATTACGTGTTTGATGATAAAAAGTTGTTAAGAGACCACGTTACATGAAGCGGCTCACATCGCGTACATCTGAAGTGAGAGGCATAAACCGACACGACCATGAAAGTTCTCGTTCCGACCTACCAACAGAAATGAAATGGTATTTAAATGGTAAATATCTCAACGAGTAGGTCATTTTATAGTACGGCGACATCTAGCAAATCAATGACGTTCTCATGATATTCAATGTTTTATGTGGATATTTCGCCTACGAATCCTACTTTTGACTCGCTGCGTTTGGACTTGGGATAAGGGGGCGGCAAGGTGCTCATGCCAAATAATAGTTCTCTTGGCTGATTTCGACCACGGCGGCCAATCTCGACAGAGATCAGCCAACTACCCAGGAGATATTATAGTGCACAAGTGTGAGCGCAATACACAGGTGCACTCACTATTCCATAACTCTCAAAGTTCGGTGAGACGGCAATCCGACATGACCGGAGAGAGATCAGGCGCAGGACCAACGGCTTAATGTTTTCCGAGGCCCGTGTCTCGGATCTAACTCGGAACTTGGTGTAACACCGCCAACTTCTCGACTCCGAGCTGTTTTTGAGAAATTCGTGACAGAAAACCTCAGAAACGATTTTGACATTATATTTTCGCGTTATACCTTTTCGGTGAGCATGATACCTATTTAATAGCACAGTGACAATTGCCATCACTTTTCGTTATACAAGTTTGGGTCTAAATTTGAGGTCGTAAATGTTCATCGATCCAGTATTTGTAATCAAACCCGATCGATTCCTAGTTATGTGTTTGTGCCTTCTAGTTTATTTTTACTTCTGTGTATTTTAAAGGGATATTTACGAGTCCTCTGCCCTCATCATAATGTTTAGGTATTAGATCATTAAATGCAATCAGCTTTGTGGCGAGAAAAAACCAACAACTGTCAATTGATCTATCTGTTTCGTTTATACGAGTAATCATGAAATTCTGAGTAATTGTTTTTTGTTGATGTTGGTAAAATGTCTCGTAAGCTAAGTCTTTAAATTCGGGTCCGTATGATTGACATCCGAACTAGGTGTAACATAGAAATACATTACATTCATTAAAAAAAAAACCAGCTAAAAGCCATCTATTACTCAAAAAAAGCTTAACGCATCAATTGTTAAGAAACACGCAGCCTGAATCTACATAGGTACCAACTTACTTTTAAAGTCAATCTTTCCAGTGAATTACAGAATATTAAAAAGCTCACTGTGTACAGTGACTCAATTCCGCATCGTAAACACTAATTACGTAAAAAGATTAAGGCATATACGAGTAAATGCGAACGTAATTCGGTTGTAACTTTCGCCAATAAATATGTCAGACCATCAAAAACAACAAAAATATTTCACTAGCAACACTGCGACACCAGACACACTAGTGACAAATAAACACTAAAATAACAAAACTCTGCTATTATTTCTGTCTGTCCTTAGACCTCGCAAACAAGAAAATAACTCAGGACTCTTGATATTAGTTCTGCTAAGATATGACCAATATTAGGACGCTGCATAATTAAGATACTTTTTCTACGGTCTAGATGTCTAGATGATTAACAATAGTAATACCTATTAGGTAAGTAGTGAATGGATTTTTGGTACCATATTATTTATTTTTACCTTTCATGTTGCCGTATTGTCAAAGCTCAAGGAACTGAAAAGGTTAATCTTTTGATAACTAAACGGGACCAAATAGATACTATTTTTACGCTACGGATAACTTTGTTAAATTAGTATCGTACTTAGGTATTTCTTTTTTCAATAAATTAATTCGAAATTCTTATTTTCATCCTCATCCACCATATTGCTTAATTTGCTGCTTTGAAAAACATATGTTGAGCTTCAACGGCGGGATGGATTTTAACGAACCATAAGTTATCTTTCGAAAAAGAACCGCACTGAAAACGGTCTATCCATTCGGGAGCTTCGATGCCACGGACGGACACACACAAACAGAATGGAGGTCAAACAAATGTCTGTTTCGTAAAAAAAAATGTGTCTATTGGCTTATGCAATCCACATGTAATGAGTGACATAAATAAAAAAAACCAGGCAAAACGATAAGCACACAGATTTTATTTAAATAAGGTTATAATCAACTATCAAAATACAAATTGGCAGAGTTTCGGCCTATTCAGTGGCTAAGAGGGCAAAAGTGGCTAGACTGAGCTGTCTGGCCGTTATAAGGGCTTGCTCCCACCCAAGGGCGCACGGCTGGCGGAAGTTGTAGTGGGGAGCGTCAACTGGCTTGGCGGTGGCTTTCTATTGGCTGGCTTGGCTAGGAATGGCTGGTTTGGCTAGGATTGGCTATGATTGGCTATGGTGGCTGAGGCTTGGCGTTACACACATATTATTATCTGGGTTTCTTGGTGAAATTAAATCTTTAGGAAGAAAGAGGAGACCGTGTCGGGTCCCCTCTTTCACCACACGTTTTCACAATAAGGACGCAAACATATCGGTTTTAATTTACATTTGGTTTCTAGGCGAAACAAAATCTTTGCAAAATAGTGATGCCCGCCCCGTGACATCACCGCACGCTGACGCACTGGGGACTGCATATAAATTTTAATTACTTACATTCTGCACGTTTGCTTAATTAATATTTCCCGAGACAAGATTGTGGTAAAGGATGCGAGAAAATTGTGATGGGGCATGAAAATGCGGTTGAATACTAAGTACCTATTGATAATAAAATTATATAGAGTTATTCCGGTCCGAGCTGAAAACAATAAATTTGACAATAATTATAAAAACGTAAAAGTGAGCCGCCATGTTTATTTGCATTTTTGTTACTTGGTGCTAGGAAATAGACAAAACGAGGTAAATACCTTGCATATTTACTGTAACACATTTCATGTATATACAAAAGTACCATAATGGTTTAGTTGTAATTTTTTGGTCTTTAATTTAACATCTTAAGTTTTTTAAGTAATTCATTTGTAATGAGTGTTACGTACCAAAATAAATGAAAAAATATACCTATATTTATTCCGGTCTGATATACTAGTACCTACTTATGCGTTTTATCATTCCAGTCCGATCACCTTCCATATTAATATAATAATAATTCATTTATAACAAGGGTCACAAAAAAAATTGTCAGATGAGCAGTTTTTTGCCGAAAACTTGGTTTCAAAGGATAAATCGAAAATTGGAGGCCGCGAAGCAGTAATTTCGTAATTACATACATATTATTAAGTAATCTATTGCCCCAAAAACACAGATCGATGAGCCGAAAGGAAAGTTCAGTTCAGTGCATCGAACTGGACATTGACAGTCTTTTAACAAATTCTTATATTTCGACGAAAATAAGTTTGACTCCTATTGTGTTTGTGTGAATGTCTTGCATTGTAGCTCCTGAACGTATGAGCCGATTTCGATTGTACGGTGTTTTATTTGAAATATAATTTAATAACGGTGTTTTTAGGGTTCCGTACCTCAAAAAAAAAACGGAACCCTTATAAGATCACTTTGTTGTCCGTCCGTCCGTCTGTCAAGACCGTTTTTCTTAGGTGAAATTTCTATATGATACTTAGGTCCATGGAAGCTGTAGAAAAATCAACCTTCTAAGCCAACGCAATCAAAAGATACAGCCATTTAGGCCGCAAATTTCCGCAAATTTTCGAAACTCGCACGGGAATCAAAACCTACAGGGTACTTCCCGTAAACTTAGAATCTTGAAATTTAGTATGAAGTCACGTCTTATAGTACAGATATAGGAAAAATTACGAAAACCGTAAATTTTCAGTTTCATCATATATAAAAAAATTTACAATTTTGAAAATTTCAAAGTTTCTACTCCTTATCTCATGAACGCGTTGAGATATTAAATTTAAATTTATATTAAATACTTAAGTCTATAATACCCGTGATGGGTGAACTTTTACTTATATACCTACAGGTTTGTACGGAACCCTCGGTGCGCGAGTCCAACTCGCACTTGACCGGTTTTTTAGCTATGGATTGTCAAAATCAGTCCAGCCGTTAAACTCACCAATTGTTTTCATGGTTCATGTCGTGGGTTTTGTAAGTTTTAAATTTTAGTTTTTTTGTATAAAAGTATGCTTAGTTGTTATCAAATGAAACTGTTCAACCTCTTTTGTGTGTAATTTATCTATATACCTTAACGACCTTCAAACACAAATTACCAACAACCCAGCAACTATTTATTTTGATTTCTGTGCAAAGCCACGATCTCAGCAGAAGCGGAAAGCGATTTTTCTTACTTATAACCTAACTAGGACTAAAGCAGAACATATCTGGTCTATATATTGTATTATGGCGCTGAGTGACAAGACGAATGAAAAACGACGTGAATGATCAAGATGAACATTTATCGTTAGGTTTTTCTTACGATAAGACAATTAGAAACGTATTTAGGCAAATTTTCTGATTTCTCTGATTTGGTGCAGGCAGCAGGCGCGCGCCTTTAAAAAAGTCAATAGGTAAAAAAATAATTAAAAAATTAATATTATCTGTTAACTATTTGAACAAGTGCATAGCTAGTGATGCCCCAAATATTATATAGTCAAAATCTCACTACCATCAGTGTCCTCGGCCGAAGTTTTGGATCTCTCCTTTTTCATCTAGCAAACAAAGACGCAAAATGTACAGTTTCCCTGTTAATTTTTTGTTCTCCGATATCTAAACAATCTCAGGAACATATTGGATACACTAGCAACTACTAGACTGGGTGGATTTTTAATTCTTCTGAGCGAAGGCCTTTATTATTTCACTACCATCAGATTATAATTCATTACCTTCATGATTTTTTTATTTCAGAAGCCTTTAACTTTAAACACATTCAATCAATTTTTTTTATTCTAGTTCTATAAGTCTACTTGCTCAACCCAGGGTAAGCGAACCCCAGGGTTAAGGAATTATTATACTGTTTCTATCAGAGATAAACACGTGGCGAGTGACATTGCTCTATTTAATCTCTGGGTGCATGGTGGTGGCAAAGGCTCATCAGCACAATCAAGAGTTAAAATACCCTTAAGTTACAAGGTACAGCATACGCCACAAAACACCATGACTTTATAATTGAGAGTTCAAATAATCTTAGGCCTTGTAAAACCGCTAACGCTTGTCGCGTCTCCTAAACTAAGCCTTACCTTAACCTGAGGGATCGAGGTCCAGTGGACCGCACTTTGGGTCAAATTAATTAGAACAGATTTGGGACCTGATGTGAGGATTATCGGACTGTTACAATAATGGCGGACGTTAAGAGAAGGTCAATTTTGTAGGATGAATGAGAATGTTATTGTAATTAAGCTTAGTATTTAAGCTGTATCGCACAAAAGATGGACTTAGCGCCATTTATAACAGATTCGTGGTTCGCAGAAATGAAATGATAGCGGTGACTATTTTTCTATCAAAAAAAAAAGATTATATTAAAGAACTGCAGAAAAAGGTAAATGAAAGGCGTTCTTTAAATATGAAATATTTTAGACAAAAACAGCGTTTGAATGTTTCTTTTATAGTGGAAACAAGTCTGTGCTTTGAAAGCAAAACTGTTAAGTACATCAGTTCCAAAAAATTCCTGGCAAAACACAAAAAACTGAACATATAAAAAACAAAACAAAGAAATTGCTGAACTATGTCAAACAGCAATAATTTCCACCCGGGCGCCGGTGGCAGCGATAAAACGTGTTTACAGGAAACCTAGTTTTTACTAGACTAAGTTATGATTGTAGCATAAATACTAAGAATAACAAGGCCTCGAGTTTGTAAAAATATCTTGCGAATTAAGTGTTTTTCTATTTAGTTGGTGGAATCAGGCGTTATTTTGCGGAAATCCATGACTAAAGTTAAAAAAGAAAATTATTTTGCACTAGTGGCCGCCCGCGACTTCGTCCGCGTGGAAAGCCTTTATCTTAAAAATTCTTTATGAATTGTAGCCTATATGTTATTCTGATGTATAAGCTATATTATGGTAAAGTTTCATTCAAATCCATTCAGTAGTTTTTACGTGAAAGAGTAACAAACATCCATACATCCATACATCCATACTTACAAACTTTCGCCTTTATAATAGTAGTAGGATTAAATTTGCACCAAACGACGCCAACGCAGGAACCCAAATTGATCCACCTGTAACCACTTGAAAAAACTAGAGCTGGAAGTCGCAGAACTTACAATTTAACTCACAACGTGACACAGAAGATGCACCACCACACAACACTGACACCAACAAAACACTCGACGCGTTTCGCCACTACACGTGGTATCCTCAGTGGGGTGAGCACGAACATTATCGTAACGTATTCGTGTCGTCCAAACGTCAGAAACTGTCAGTTTCCCCCATGCAAATTGACAAGTTAACGATAGGTATGCGCTACGAATGCTCACCCCACGGGAGATGTTGTCGCTTCGATAAACTACGAGCGCGCTGGCGTCGTTTAGTGGAAATTAAAAGCAAAATATTATCTTTTTCAACTTTGTTTTTCTATTATTTGATAGATTAATGAATAGACTGTTACTTGAGAGACATGATCCGTCGTTGGCCATATTGTCACCAACAATCATATGAGATTATGGTCAAATATCTGGATAGCCAAGGTAAGTCAAGCGTGGTACAAACTATCGTAGTTTTTATACATGGCAAACTAAAATCCGTTACGTGCGATACTTCTGATGCGGACCTGTGAACGCTTACCTTAATATGATAGGAATAGCACAACACATTATCGGTGTAAGGAAAAACACTTTTTACACGCTACCATAGAACTCTTGTAGAAAAAAAAATACACTAAATCAATATTTTAGTTATAATTAATAACACACTGCACATCATTCAGTCTAATCAACTTTTTAATTCATTGTAACACTTATTTATAAATATTATAAAACGCGCACTGCAGCGCGCGGCGACCGAGTTGAAACTTATATTTCTCTATGGTTGAAACCGCACGGTCGCAGAATTGAACTGTTGACACTTTTTGTTCGCCTACCCCCCCCCCCCCCCAACTGCTGCTTGCTGCTGTTATAATGATTATTTCTAACAATTGAAGTACTTAGATACAATGTAACATCAAAATCAAACATCAAATCCTAAAAATTACAATATTGTTGTATTTTTTTAACTGTACAATAAGTTTTTTATTCAAACAATAACACTTCTCGGATTCGTGTAAATTAATGTTATATTAATTACTAGAGGACCAGCAGACGTCCTGCCCGTTGCCTTTTTTTAAAATTTTATTATTCTTTAAAACATTCCCTGGACTTTCACGAATATTTCGAGAATAAAATTAGCCGTTCTCGAGTTTAAGCGAGACTAACGAACAACAATTCATTTTTATATATAGATAAGTGCGGAAATTTACCTCATGATGAATTAAATTAAATAAATGTTTTGTGTCGTATATAAGTACTTCTATTTAATTTTTCACAAACTTACTTATGGTTGTCATTCTTACAAATATTGATATGAAACTATTAATATAAAATATTATCGTCCAAAACCTTCTGAGGGCAAGACTTATATAAGCCGAGACAACCAGCCAAACGACACTTTTGAAAATACTTTATCGGTCTTCTTACCAACCTCTGGATACGCGATAGGCCGATTCCAGCCGGTCACGAGACCATCGCGCCAATTTCCACCAGACTAAAATTGGGATGATGACACCTATCTTAAATATTGTCAAGAACATGGTGTTTAAAAAACATAGCCCCTATGAAGTTAATACAACCAATATATTTCAAAAAAGTTGTAGAAACCAATTTTTAAACACACAAAACGCAATAAATATTCGGTCAATTGACTCCGATTTCTGACACATGACCGTGACGTCACAATATTTATTCCCATACGAAATCTATGGAGGCAGACCGTTTTGACAGATAATAAAAAGTATGTCAACGATTGGTGGTGTCGTCTAGCCAATTCAAATTACCCTTATTTTCATGAGATTCCGGTGACCCTATATTATAAAACAAGCAAGTGCATGAATAAAACTTTTTTTCAATCTACTATCAACCTCCTTTCAGAAAAATTGACGGACATCGGTCTGACACAAAATATTAAAAAAGAACAATATGTCAATTTCATGACATTTCGCGGCATTTTTACGTTATTGTTTGGTAAGGGATTTAGAGTTTAGAAATGATTTTTTTAGAGTTGTAGAAAATATTAAAGCCTTTTGTGTATTGTAATAAATCAAGTTCTTAGAGTACTTACTTGGCGGGCTCAAAAGGTTGGTTTTCTAAAGTTTTTCTTTGTAGGTCCACATTTGACTTTTTTGCCATCTTACTTGTTAAAGAGTTATGTTAGTTATATATATTATTCACAACACTTGTCTATATTCACACTTTACTCAGGTTAGAAATGTTGTTATTTGCATTTTTGACAATGTTTATTTATTTAACTGTCATATATACACGAGCACAGATAATACAATACTCTGAGATACAATATTTTAAACCGCAACATTTCACTCAATATGGGTGTTTTTGATATAATCTCCACCTACCCAAATATCCTCCTTTTTATACAAGAATTATAATATTTTAGATTGTCTTGTTGCATTTTTCACTTAAACTACACACTTACTTACATAAAGCTCGTGAATTGTTTGTGGTTTATAAAAGTGTTTATAGTAATGCGTTGAACGCACGCGGGTCGCGGGGTATGATACGTGGCAACAGCACGGTGCAACAGCCCCGCGCGCGGAAGCATGCGAGCTAATCCCGGGCGTGATGAATTCCGCACTATATCAAAAAACACCCTTATTTTAATATAAGTTAGTAATTGTTAATTATTTGTGATAAATTTATTTGTGAACAAAACCAACTGTATGCAGAACGTTGATAACAGCAACCGATGGACGACATACGGCTGTTTATGATGATGATCAAAAAAATTATGTCTTCCTTTCTTCTTCATTTTCTCCGACAGCCCTGACCAGCCAGGAATGATGAACGTACTCCGCTCCATGTTCGGCGTGTGCAGCAGTTCTGCCGAGAAGGGTGAAGTTCACGACACAGTGCGCAGGATATTTGGGAATGATATGGTCATGAAGGACAATACTGATCGGCATTTTCAGTAAGATATTGCGGTTCAGCAACCAGCCCTAAATAATAATTATAACTAAACCAGTTTTTTGACTCGCGGCGGGTATGCTGTCGGAGGCTACCATGGATGTTAAGGCTACAACTGGCACCCATTAGTATGCACTAGTGGATCCGGCAGACGCTGTCCTGCCCGCTGTTTTCGCATTTTTCAGTATTTTGATACATATAAACCTTTCTCTTAAATCGTCTTCTCTTTAAAAAAAAACTACATTAAAATCTGTTTGGTAGTTTAAAAAATATAAACATACATACATACAGACAAACAGACGCGGGAAGCGACTTTCCTTTATACTATGTAGTGATAAAAACTTACCTATTAAATTACTCTATCTTAGGAAAAACTACATAAAAATCTGTTGAGTAGTTTTAAAGATCAAAGCTTACATTACATACAAGACATAGGGATAGACGCGAAAAGCGACATTAATTTTTACTATGTAGTGATTAAACTCTTTTGTGTTAGGAGGAGTAAATACATAAGCCATATTCGAGAAAACTTGCCCAAAATGTTGGACATAAAAATCGTCAACCCGAAAACGAAGCCAGCTAAGAAGCACGCTCCTATTGTTGTAGAAGTAAGTTTATAAATAAGTTATATTCAAGGCTGAACTTTTATCATAAGTTATACGGGGTTTCCCATTAATCGAGAATAACCCTTCAGCTGGGAATGGGTCACATCATGGTCACATTATTACAAGGCAAAAAAATGTATTATAAACTCACCATTTTCAAACTATATCAATAGTTTTTACAAGACACAGCTCGAAAATGGTGGGGCTTTTACCTAAAAAAAAAGTTCATAATAGGCCATGATAGCCTTTTGTTTGACAAAAAAGTTTTCAGGTTCTTACCTGTGTCTTATTTGTGAGACTCTTGTCTCACATTTTTTTACATTAAAATATCCTACTAATATTATAAAGGCGAAAGTTTGTATGTATGGATGTTTGTTACTCTTTCACGTAAAAACTACTGAATGGATTTGGTTGAAATTTGGCACAGGGGTAGATAATAGTCTGGAATAACACATAGGCTACTTTTTATCCCGGAAAAATATGCAGTTCCCGTGGGATACAAAAAATATTAGTCCACGCGGGCGGAGCCGCGGGCGAAAGCTAGTGTTTGTATATGTTTGGTAGGTCACATGGTAGGTGACTTACCCCCAGTTAAAAAATATCCTTGATTTATGGGCCACCCTGCCAAGTAAACATAAGAAGAGGGTTAATAGTACGAGAGCCCACGACCAAAATTTTTGTCTCATAGCAATACGGCCAAAACTGCATCAAATCGATAGATACGATTATCCTGAACTCGAAAATACTAATATCAGACATTTTCCGCGTAGCGTTTGATCTGACCGAATTTTCAAAATTGTCAAAGAATTTTACCGAACTGCATCATAGCAATATGTCTGATTTGCAGACTGTAGTTGAATGATAGTTCTGAGATACCGAAAACATATTTTTCAGACGTTAGTGGTGTAGCGCAAACCCGTAAAATCACTTAAAAAAATTAAAAATGAGACAAAAAAAATGTCTCATAGCAATACGTCTGAAAATGTTTTTTATAAGTAAATTTTGGTTATTTGATGCGAACAAAACAATTTTCAGACGGAAATGTGAACGCATTAAATTTTGAGACCGTTTTGAAAATGTTAACAAATTTTACCGATCGGTATCATAGCAATATGTCTGAAAATTGTTGGACATGATAAAATAAGTTGTCCACATGTGCAAAAAATTTATATCAGACAAATTAAGTGTAGCACCTTCTCTATCAGACAACTTTTCGATACTCAGATATCATTTAAAAATCGTATTGAGGCATCTTGAATTTTCTGTTACAAACCAATGAATACGTTGCGACCCTGAATTTATTAGATGATAATTAACAAAGAATTTACCCGAAACCTTAACATTGAAGTTGAAGGACTGAAATAAATCGCACAAAAGGAAACTGGGATGAAGGGAAGGGAAGGGGCAGGAGCGTAACAAGCGCTGAGACTGTTGAAATTAAATACTGATTGATTTGATAGTTTTGGTTTTATTTAAAGCACACTTGAGTAACTTTTACAAAAGAAATAAGTAATGACATCTGTCATCTGTCAAAGTACATATAATAGACAAGGGAGATTCTTGAATATCTATGAAGGCTGTAAATTAAAAAAAAAACATTTAACAGAGGCGTCGGCCAGGCGACTCCGAAACGTTATTTTCGTTTTTGGGAGTATATGCTACACTTAAAGTGTCTGAAAACAGGTTATTGGTAATCATGGCAGCAATACGAAAAGTTGAAAAAAAATTTTATCCGTATTGCTATGATACAGGTCGGCTAAATTTGTTGACATTTTCAAAAATGCGCTCAGGCTATATGCTACGCGCAAAATGTCTGAAAACAAACGTTTTCGTAATACAATTATGAAATCTATGTACATTTTCACTATCAGACGTATTGCTATAATACCGACTGTCTTTTTTTTTTGACACAGCAGAAATGGCCTCCCACTCAGTTGCTACACTTTCGACCGTTACTACATACCTAGTCGGGTTCAGAATCATACAATCTAACGATTTTATAGGGTTTTTGCCGTATTGCTATGAGACATGGTTTTGGTCGTGGGCTCTCGTACTATAATGTTTGCACAGAAAAGAGCAGGTACTTGGCCACGGTAACATTAAAGATAATATATACCGTGACTTGGCATAACGATTTAAATATACCTTCTATTAAAATAATCACGTTTATTCACTATCTGAAATATTTTTAGACCACAACGGAGAACACAGATGAGCGACCCGGCCGCGTCGGACCGAAACTTGTAGTCTTCGATGCTTCTACCGGTAAATAGTGAATTAGAACTGTCCAAGAAAAAAAAAAAACTACACCTTCAGAAGTAACATTCCAAAAGCACCAACTACCTATGAGTAAAGATTTCTCTCTGCACATGATAAAAACACAAAAAAAATACAATTGTGCCAAAATACAGCTTTCTAGCACGTGAGGTGACTGATCGATTGCTTGCATGGATAGACAGTAAAACTTTTTTTTAAATAAATAGCTTCAGACATTTGGCCACACTCTCACGGTGTTAAGGGACGATTTGGCCGTATGTTGTATATATTATGTTGTATGACATATAAAGGCTCATAGGTAGACTATCAAACCCAATTTATCCCTTATTAGACAACACCTGTCTTGCGCACTAAAAAGGACCTATTTTTCCGTTTTAATGGATCTTATCTTTAGATTCTTTATAAGGTAGGTGTCAAACCTATCTTAATAAAGTTGTAACTTGCCTATTACTATTGCACTTTGTCGTATTTCCATCAGGTACCGGTCGCCTAGTCCTGGTGGGTGACGAGCGTGTGAGTGTCCAGGGTCTATCCAGCTTCGCCACGATCAGGGCTACCGCCTGTGTCTATTCGGGCAAGTGGATGTACGAGGTGCAGCTCGGCACAAAAGGTATTATGCAGGTAAGTGCCTATTGCCACACCTTGTAAGAATAATAGTCCTCCTAGCCGATTTCAATCACGGCGGCCATTCAAACAAAGATCAGGCAACTATTTATTTTATTTATTTATTTAAGTTCTGCACAAACATGTGTACAATGGTGGACTTAATGCCGAAGGCATTCTCTACCAGTTAAACATAGGGCCAAGCAGAGAAATTTCAGGCGGTGCACATAAAGTAAAAAGTAAAAACGAACAATTTAACTGAAGTTATTTAAGTACACAATAAAATTATAAACATACATACTGATTACTTACATAAAATTAAATAAAAATACATAAAAAATCATAGGCATACATTGTTACGTATACATAATAAGGATGGTACACATGGTAAGAACACAGTGTCACTGAGACAGGAGAGACAGTTCATTCCTGTAGTGGGACTGCAGTGACTTTTTAAAGGATAATTTCGATGTCGACCGCTGGATTGCAGGAGATGTTATAGTGCACAAGTGTGAGCGCAATACACAGGTGCACTCACTGTTCCATCACTCTCAAAGTTTGGTGAGACGGCAATCCGACATGACCGGAGAGAAATCAGGCGCAGGACCATTGGCTTAACGTGCCGTTGCCGACGCACGGGGGTATAACACCGCCAACTACCTCCGAGCTGTTTTTGAGAATTTCATGACAGAAAATCTGAGAAACAATTTTGGCTCGACCTAGGATTCGAACACAGGACCTCTCGGATGTAAAGCAGAAACTTTGCCACTACACCAACGAGGCAGTTGTATTCTATACTAATACTATGAAGAGTAAAGGTTCAATTATTAGGCTATATTTTGCTTATTATATTAGGGAACTGAATTCCAAGCGGGCGAAGCCGCTGACGGACGCCAACGAGGCAGTCAAATAAAATATAGCTTACGAGTATGATAAAAGCAGCAGCGTAGCACTTGTTCTACTTGTGGTTTGTCAGTGTGAAGTCAAGCGAGACGACGCGAATCCGCCTTTGCTTACCCTTCAAGTACTAAGGCGATGTTCGTTAAGCCGATATCCGTAGTAGACGTAGATAGCCCTGTCACACTAAAGAGCTGAACGGTGCGAGCGATCACGATAGCCAGACCCGAAAATAGAAGAGTGAACACCTCAAAGCGTCAATCCAGTATCCCCTGTTGTCTAACGGTTAGACTTTCATGACTTTGTGAGAGGTTGAGCAAAGAAGAACCTAAACTGCCTGATCCGGTAAGAGGTTCTGTTCGGAATTTCTGAGACACATTGATAAAAGTTTTGGAATAGTACCGAAGGTTTCGTGACGAAGACAACCGCCTGTGAAGTGTTATATGCCAAGTCAAGCACAAGCAGAAAATTTAAGTGACACACCATGAGCTGTGTCTGATCAGTGTACCAAACCAAAGCTACTAGTCATAGCATCATAGCAAATAGCCTAGCAAATCAAACTAGCGTTTGACAATAATTTCGTTTTTGTTTTAACGGTATAATATCTTCTTGTTACCTTCCAGATCGGCTGGTGCACAGCATCTTGCATCTTCTCCATGGACACCGGTGTCGGTGACACTGCCCACTCGTACGCGTATGACGGCGGCAGGGTGCGGCGGTGGAACGTGGCCACCTCGCCGTACGGGCTGGCGTGGCTGCCGGGCGACGTCATCGGCTCCTGCATAGACCTGGATAAGGGCACTTTGGAGTACTTTAGGTATTTGGTGTAATCCAGCTCATAAACGTTAGCAGTTGCAGCAGAAAAGTTCTGTAGACCGTTTGAAAGCGCAGCATAGGCGACAAGTTAACAAGCGCATCAAGATGGACTTACAATAGAAAAGATACACTTTTTACGTATTATTTCAATTAGACCTCAAGACACTATTAGCTCATTTTGTGTTGATAGGAACGTAACTTAAGTAGTTAAAATTTTTTTTCAAAACTATGTATTTGACAACTATCACCTTAGTCTACCTGTGACCACGGACGCTGAAAAGGGTCCGAAATGTCAGGTTAAAATGAAATGAAAATTAGTCGCGAAATAATCCGTAAAAAAGTGTATCATTTCAATGTCTACTGTTCGTGTAAACCGAAGAAACAAATATGGACTGACAATGTTAAAGAGATCGCACACCTAAACGGGATGCAGGCCGCTGATAATCGAACAACCTGGAATTTTTTGAGGGAGGTCTATGGTCAGCAGTGGGCATCTTTCGGCTGGTTATCATGATGATGAATTTATGCCAAGCCAATGTAAAGCATCCTGCATCTGCTACATGAACACAGGGGCCGGACTACTCACCGTGTCGTTTGTATTTTCGGTCTAGCTAGCGCGTTTGCTCACACGTCGAGCTAGTAAGCGTGAGAGGGATGACTTTATTTGAAACTGCGAACCACGGCTAAAGGTATCCCAAACCATCTTTAAAGTATGAGGGTGACCTACAAAAATCACGCGTTGTCATGTGGCCATCCACCATCCAGTAGCATCCTTATTAATCTTAGTGGGTGACACCTTTTCGAAGAATAAAAGTTAGAACTATCAAACCGACACTTTTCCGAAGTATTGCTTTGTTTCAGAAATGGTGTTTCGCTTGGCGTGGCTTTCACAGATGTGGCACACGGCTCTGGTCTCGCATACTTTCCGGCCGTTTCACTGGCGATGCAGGAACATCTGTACGCCAACTTCGGTCATGTTCCTTTTGTGTAAGTTCTCTTGTTAGGGTTCCGTACTTATAGAAGGATTACGGTACGGAAGTTATAGAAGGTTACGACAATGTTCGTGCTCACCCCACTGATTGAGTATTTCTCTTGTGGTTTTAACGACGGTAAACTAACAGCTAGCTTAAAAATATTGCTCCTTTAAGATATAAGGTTATTTTTCTAGTATTTAATACGTCCAAAACCCTCAAAAGCGAATCAGGAATCGCTCTTTGAGTATACAATTTTTACCAAGAAAACTGTAGCTTCCACATGCATCATTTTTGTATCAAAGACGAATCTACTTCTTACCAGGTTCCCTGTAGAAAGCTACGCCCCCCTGCAAGCGCCGCCAGCTAAGGATTGTACGAAAGCGTCCATACTATTCAAATCGCTGGACGCTCTTCTGGACGAACTGGCCCGGCCTGACCTCGTGTCTGATCTTAAGCCTACGGTCTCGGCGAAGGTTAGCAAGGTACGCAGGCGTCTCCACAATTCAGTAGTAAGGAAATTTACTTACAGATACTTAATATCTTCTGCTCTGTACCTCAGAGCTTAACGAAATAAACATCTAGAGGAATTGGTTGGTGTGATTTTGCTATTGACAAATCGAATTTACAAGCTTTTGGTTTGCCGGCCGTCCACCTGGCCTGATTAATTGATTAATTCAACATGCCTTCTCTTGGGAAAACTTTGATTTCTGTCGCTTACTGGTTCTACTTGTTGCAAAATCACCCATGCGCTATCTTGTATGCTGCAGTGGTTAACTTGACGTGTAGTACAATTATATGATGATCAAAATTATTTTACTTTAAACGACCATGACCGTTTTCGTCCCCACTCACCAACAGAAATGAAATGCTATTTAAATGGTAGATCTTAGCATTAAATCATTTTATACTTTTCCTAATCTAACTTACCTAACTAATCCGCATTAAAACCTTTTTGATGAATATAACTACTACTGTGATAACTTTGCAAGACTGATGAATTTCGTGTGTTTACTGGAATAAAAATAGTATTTCTTGTAATGAATATTTAAATAGTATTTTAGTATTTTAATATTTTTACTAAAATCGAAATCAAATGCCTTCATAAAAAGTACAACCGAAATTCAATCCACCATGTATTAAAGGCGAGTTTACCTAGAATAGGTTTCACATATCCAGAAAGTTCCAAACATTAGGGCATATGACATCATCTGTAGTGACATCTAGTATGTGGTGACATCTAGTAGGGAGTGAAAAAACTATTTGGTTTAGACTCATAATGTGCATGTAATAAGGTTAAGTTTGAATTAATGGTGTTATAATATAAGCATGTGTGAGTTTTGTTACACCGATTCCCGTACAAATCAGCGATCATGTAAATTTAGGTTTAGGTTTATCTGTGATCCGAATACATCCAATCGTAACAACTTTGAGAACTATAGCTGAATGTCGCAGTGCTTTCAATCCAACGTAGCACATTTTTTTTCTTTTGGTCAGAGTTGTGTTTTTGGATGCGATTTCCTTGACATTTGCGGATCGCTACACGTCACCACTATGGAGAGCTTTCGTGGCAAGAGTGATCGTCATTGGTGCACACCCTCTGCATTAACAGATATAAATTTGTACTTTACTAACAATAGTCATCAAGTCATTTGCTTACTAACAATAACATCTCTGGATCTCTGGTCTGAAATAAAGTTATTTCAATTTATTTTTGAAATTTGATATCATTAAATGTTTTTGGTGTCCCCAGGCAAAATCCGACACGTCCAAAGCGGCAGAAGAGGAGGTGGCCCTCCGTATACACAGTTCCAACTCCGCATACAGCCCTCGACCCTCACCACACTCCATGGTGGACACGCAGAGCACTGAGATGAAGAAGATGTCCAGAAAGGTACAGAATCTGAAGGCCTGCGACGAAAAACAGATTCGTCAAAACCTTTAATTTGTTGTACAGACGACAGAACATTATGCTGCGATTAATAAAGCAAAATCGCCCTCATCACATGAGAATAAGATGCTAAAGTGTACAGACGTACACGGAAAGAACAATTGTCGTTTTTGGTAATAGCCCTCTACGAAGTCTCTTAGCAGGCCTAAAGGCCTATTAAGGTTTTGCTTTTGGCTCAACAGAACTGAGTGCTGCTAATTATGCATTTATTCTATTTTTTTTTTAATGTGAACCCTACCAATGACTGGAAAGCAAGATCGCAATATGACCCCGTTTCATCTCCGGCAAAAAGGGTTATTAGAATATAATAATACTAATAAATAAATATACAACAACATCACATACATTGATCTGACTCCATGGTAAGTAGCTTAAGCACTTGTGTCACAGAAATTAGAATCAACAATAGTATTACAAATAAACTTAAGTAAATACATATAACACCCAGTCCCAGACCAGTACAAACATACATGTTCATGCACAAAAATGTTTGTACAGTGTAGGGATCGAACCCGCGACCTCTTGGTTAATTGTCAACTTCTTGACCATTACACCAAAGTGGTCGTCAAATCGTAAAACCCACTAGTTAACGACAGTGGCTCATTTCTTCTTTCAGGCATTCCTAATGTCCATAGCTCGGATTGTGGTGATAGAGCTAGGGAACGTCCTCCGTTTCTCCTACGTAGTGGTAGGGGAACTGCTTCCCAGGATCAGGGGCATCATCGGACTCAAATCTAGAAGCATACAGTTGGATCCACACGCTGCTGAATTTCACACGAAAGCTAAGGATGATAACTTTGTAAGTATGTTTATTTATCTAGTGACTGCCCGCGACTTTGTCTGCCTGGAAACCCTTTATCTTAACAACTCTTTATAAATTAAATTGTAGCCTATGTATTATTCTGATGTATAAGCTAGTAGTACGAGTATATTCTGGAAAAAAACATTGAAATCCATAAAGTAGTTTTTACGTAAAAGAGTAACAAACATCCTTACAAATTTTCGCTTTGTAAATAAAAGTATGATTAGCAGGATGCAAAATCTTAACTCGTTCAAAGATTTCATCATCTCTGCTAATAAGGGAATTGCAATATTCCTTTCATAACCGACTCGTCAATCGTCTGTCCAGAGATTATTTCCAGTGCTGCTCAGATTGTATTGTTAATTAAGCGTGACTTACTTAATAATTCAATAAATAGTCGCATTTATCATCATCATCTTGAAATCAGTCTTTCGACGCCCACTGCTGACCATAGGCCTCCCCCAAGGATTTCCACCGCGATCGGTCTTACACTTCCCGCTTCCAACGGCTTCCCGCGACGTTAACCAGATTGTCGATAAAACTTGTAGATGGCCTGCCTACGGAGCATCGTCCGGCATCTATAAATCCAATTAACAACACAACAACTGTTTTATATTTTAGAGAGGACTCGCCGAAAAGTTTCTTGCGCAGCCTCAGCCGCGTCTCTGCATCTTGCTAGATCTGCTATGGACTTTTCTGGATGAATCTGCCTTGTGTGATGTGCTTGAGCACTGCATAGTCCGTGAATGTCTTCTCTTCGATCTGGTGTCTCCAGTAAGTAACTAACCTCATCTTCTTCCTATTAAGTCGACCTAGGCATAATTATATTTTTAAAGACCAAAATTAAGCCACCGACGAAGCACTGTCAGTGGCCTTGTAGAGGTCCTCGCGTGTACAGATGCTGGACATGCAGGGTAGGACAACAAATGTGCCATAGTCTGGGGGGGAAACACGGCCCAGGCATGTACTCGTATTCTCCGAGCCGTTCTCCTTACTTCGGCCTACTTGAGTACGTAGTCTGTTCAAGGACTTCTAAGTTGCCCAAAGAAGATTATGCTCAGGGGAAATATTTCTGCATGCTCAAAGTACAAATCTGTTGGGCGGTTCTCCTTCCATATTTTCAGACAGGCGTCTTTGGCCAACCTCATGAAAATCTGACATCTTCTCTACAATTATTTATTAGCCGTTAGACGACCTAAGACGCACAACGGCTTCCCAGTTCTTCTTGTTACAATCCGCCCTACGACGAGTTTTTAATCAATTATTGATCTCGATTGATAATTTTCAGGATATGAATTTCACCCAGCAAATTGAAGGAGTGTACGTTTTATGCGGACTGATGCAGCATCGTGACACGAGACACCATTTAGTCAAATATGTCTTCTTTAATAAAATCACGTATGACTCATTAGTTTCTATAAAAGTAGCTTATGGTGAGAATCCTCTAGTCCATATTCACGAACCTGCTTTATAAAGCAAACTGCAATTCCTAAAAAACAAGGCTCGAAGACCATCTGAATATTGTATCTGATTCAAAATGGGTAGATTCGCAATAAATTCATCACTGATTAGTGCTGTTGGTATCCGCCCTTATAAATTTTATTTGGTTCAATCTATCTGGCGGTCTCAATTATTTTTCCATATCTGCACAGCTTCGACAACTTCCTGAACGTCAAGTGTCCGGACGAGAGCGTACTCCGGACGGTGATTCGCAAGCCCTGGTGGCAGCGCCCCACGCCCGTGCACGGGGAAACCGATCCGAGGATAACAGGTTTCTGACAAATAGGCTTTAAACGTCATCATTTTAAGTCGCGCCATATACAAAGAACGCTGGAGGGGCGGAGCTAGCGCACGCGAGCAATCGCTATTCCGCTAGCTTACATAGGAGCGAACGTGCGGCGCACGAAATGCCTGCTCTTTCCACAATTCGTACCACCAATGAGACCCATATATCGTCTAGTGCGCAGGTGACCGTTAGCGTTATTTTTATGTGGCGCGATTTATACCATTAACATTTTCAGAAGCACGTTGAACATAGCTGAGCAAATGTTGAACATAGCTGAGTCACTCTTATATCTGTATTATTTAGTCTTTACTTTTTTAAATCCTTGAAACTCTTTTGACAAGAACTTACTTCCTAAAATGGTCTAGATGTCTACCTTAAACAGGATGTTTACCTTAAACAGCCTTTACACATGCGCATGATCCGCTCAAAACAATAAATTCTTTACGAAATAAGGTTCTCAAAATGAATCTTGTGACACCGAATTTATATAGATACGGCTTTTTCATGTGAACTAGCTGGTGTTTTGAAGTTAGCAAGTTTAGAATGGTGGAACCTTGAACAATTCTTTTTTTTACAGAAATGGCAGAAAAAGGAACTATACAATATACGGCATTTGCACCAACAGGAACAGGTAAAACTCATTAGATGTCACTTATAAAAATCTCATTAATTTTTTTATCCTCTTTGTTATTTTACACCTAGTTTCTTGCGCAGCTTCTTCTCGGCACCAGCCCACAGATTGTCCCTGGTTGGGTTTTATGGGACGTGTAAAAGTGCCCCTGTGGGTCTTTTTACTGAAATAAATGACTTTTATGACTTTTAGAAAAGATAACAAAGATCCTGCCACAGTCGCCAAAGGACTCTGCATACGAAGCACAGTACAGAGAGGACTGCCAAAAAATTACCGCTGCTGTTGCTCCGTTGGAACAGATACAGGTACACAAAACCACAAAACGTATTATTATTTATTGATTGGGTCAAGAAAATGGGTGAATTGCGCAAACAGAAAAAACACACGGCAAACGTGAGAACGGGTGTACAAGATGCTGATATAGGATTATGTATATTTATTCTTAGTAGAATAAGACCTCCTCTACCTTGGCAAAAAAAATTGTTGAGTTACAATATCGGATAACATGCGAAAAAAAATTAGAAAGTGTCATTTTATCATAACAGTGACCTGTCCTAAACTCTATTCGACTCACAAAATAAGTTTTCCTGCAAATACGAATAATTAATTGAATGTAAGTATAGTTTAAATTCATTGAAGTTTATATTATCTATCTACAAAAACTATTTTTGTTTATTTAACTACGTTGTTATAGATTTGACAACCAGTCAACTTTTGTCCGGCGAAAAGTTATCATTTTAGAGGACAGTATTTTTCGTAGAGAATATTCCGTCAACATGGCGCCTGTTGTGCTCCCCTTTCCTCTCCCCACCTCGGATCAGTGCGGCTTAAGCCCGCGGCGCGAACGCATCGGTCGTGACGTGTTGTGGTTTCCCGCCAAAAACGTAAGTTTATCATTTCAGTGATGTGGGGACAAAAAAAAATTCATTTCGGTAGCCGTTATAACTCGTGTTAGATTTATTTAATTTATTTCAAAGTTGTGCATTAGACTCGCCGTAAGGACTGCTGGTTTGAGTAGTGTTGATATTTTGATACTGATTTTGGTTCTAGAGATAATGTAAATTTAAGGTACATTTTATCATTTCAGAGGATTCGGTGGCCTGTAATACTGATAACAGTCCACGGAAATGAAATGCACCTCTGAAATGATAAATCAGGGATCCCGGTCTCAAATATTTATTCATAGTTCCGAAATGTATTTTAACCTAGAAGAAGTCAGAATTATTGTGTTTATTTGGTATTTTGTTCGTGACGTGCGTGTTTGGTGGTTTGATATCTTACTAATAATGAAAATGTAAATATGTTTGTTTGAAAATGTAAAGAGTTTATCTATTTATCTATCTATCTAATTATGAAAGATTTTTAAGACTTTTTAAGAAAGACTTTATTTTTTATAAAGATTTTAGTTAATACGTACTTACCTAAAGATTTGTTGTGATGATTACTAAAAAGTAGTAAGTAGGTTTTATAATTAAAATACGACTCTTTTTAGAATTTTTTGTTGTAATGAAGAAGGATTTTAAATAATTATAGTGATTTGATTGTGGCATTATTGTTCAAAATAGCAAGTCTATTAAATTAAGAATGGAGGTTTTTTAAGAGACCATATTTTTTTTAATAAGAAAAGGTTTTAGTTATGGTAAAAATTCATCGTGATATGATTAACAAAAAGAACACTTGCTAAGTAAGATTTATAGAACATATTATTAAAGCATTATAATACTTGCGACTTAAATATCTATAAGCTAACGAGTAAATAATAATACATACGAGTACATACCTATATATAGTAAAAAAAGGCTGATTAGTGAAATAAAGAGATAATTGCTGTGATCAAAAATAAAAAAAGTTGATTTGATTATTTTAGAAGTTTTATTTATATCACCTACCTATAAGAATAGTTTACAGTACATACCTGTAAAAATCGTATTTTTAATCAGAGCGTTTTAGTATAAACTGAATAAATAACAATGTAAGAAACCCCAACTTGCATTTCGGTTTGCTCTTAGCTATATCATTCCAGTGGTCATTAATAATATCGGTGTAGAGTTATATCATTTCAGTGGACAAATTTTCATTTCGGTGGACATTTTTATCATTTCGGAGGATACTTTTAATTTCGGTGGACCTATAAAAATTCAATCTTGAATATTTCTCTGAATTTTAATGATATTTGTTGCCCGCTCTCACACATGTTATATAATGGGTTAAACTTTTATTTGTCATCAAGAATCTGTAGAATAGCATTGAAATAAAAAATCTCACCGAAGTGATAAAAATAATCTACTTGTTGAAATTTACCCAAATGTAAATTGATGAGGCAGGCAGCAGGTAATAAAAGAAAAAAATACTTCAAATTCTGTTTCTTCAGCGATATTTCAGAAGCACTTATGTTTCTTGTTATAAATGTAGCAAACTAAAGATAATACTTTTGCAGACGAAAAAATTTACTGTCTGAGGTGAGGTTCGATACCCACGTATCGAACCCGCGTCTATGGTAATCCAGCCAGTGTGCAAAATCACTTGGCCACCCAGATATTGTCAAATATGAAAATTGAAACTGCTTTTTCCGCACTGTACAAACATTTGTGTGCATGAACATATCTGATTGTTTGTTTGATCTGCGTGTTTTATGTATTTATTTATAAATAAATTATTTATGATACAACTGTTGATTCGGATATCTGTAATATAAGTGCTTTAGTTACTTACCACGGAGTCAATGTATGTGATGTTGTTGTATATTTAAAATGTTGTTTGTTTTTATTATTACAAAGTTGGAGTTCCTCCTGGTCCTCCTGGATAACACTGATGGCACGAACATGGTGCCTTCAACGCGGAAGATCTTTTTGGAGAAGTTCCGACGGTATATCATGGACAACTGCATACTGGATATGGTTAGTTTTTTCCATTGCATTTTGTTATATTAAGTATATGATACGAGTTTTGTACCTGACACTGACGACAAGACCCTATTTATTAATCTCTGCTGTCTGTCTATCAAATATCCGAAAATATAAATCCATTAATTTGTCTTGTCTTCATTAGCACTTGAACATTATTTTTCTTAGTCGCTTGATCCCTAATGTAATGTTAATACATTATCTGCTTATCGAGTGCTTAATGGTTTCGCTTTATTGCCATTGCTATTATGCTTGTTTAAGCTTTGCTAAACTATACATGGCACTAATTTTTCTTCCCGATTGCGGCCAAGCTCAAGTTATTTCACAATTTTGTGCCATTTCAGCGTCTCTTCAACATATCCCGAAATTCTCCAGCGATTTCGTGGTGCTGTCACGCGCGGCTACTATCAGCTGTACTGAAACTGTGGGCCGACAATCCTATAGGGAATCCGTAAGTCTATTCCTACATTTCTAATGGAAATGCACAGCGTGCTACGCTTATTATTTTGACGTGACAACGTCTTATAAATTGGTTTGCCGGGTGACACTTCAAGAAACTGCGTTACGCTCCGCTCACGTTCCGCGCTCACAATGAGAGCGAGTGCGAGGCACGCGTCCCTTCGACTCGGGCATGGTTAGCCCGCCTAAGAGCGAGTGAGACAGACATAAAAAGTGAAAGGCACGCGTCCCTTCCACTCGAGCACAGTTAACCCGCCTAAGAGCGAGAGAGACAGAGCGAGAGAGAGAGAGTGAGAGAGATAGGCATACACACCGGTTCATGTTATACGAATGAATATTCACATTAAAATTATTTTACCACTCAAAGTCGTTGTCACGTAAAACTTTCGCCCGTATACCGACTTTACAGGCAACCAATTTTTTAAAGACAAAACAAAATACAATTATATATACCATTGCCTACTCTTAGCCTTGAACTATTTGTCTACATTTGCATTGTAATAAAAAAAGAACAGAGACCTTACTACGAAAGTCGAAAACCTTCAAAACAATCATAGTTTTTTTCGTGTTTTGTAACAAGTACACATGACAGCACGTCCAGATAAAAACTGTGGCATCATTGACGACCGCTTGGTGCAGTGGTCCACAGGTCGGACTTCTAAAACCAAGGGTCGCGGGTTCGTTCCCCGCACAGTACGAGCATAAGTGTGCATGAACATGTATGTTTGTACGGGTCTGGGTGTTTTCTATGTATAATATGTATTTATTTACAAAAAAAAGTATTTAAGTTTGTGTATCCGGTGTCTAGTACCCATAACACAAGCCTCATAGCTTTAATATGGGACTAGAGATTTGGTGTGATTGTTGTGAAATATTTGTTTATTTATCTTATGCGCACGTATGTACTAAGGGCAATGAAATTTGTAGCGTGATATACTGTCGTTTATACACGTTATCGTTTCGACTTATATAGTTTCTGGCAATAGGCCTTCAGTGACCCGCTGGGGCATCGGATCGACTATGGGGACGATGGAGACGACCACTTTGGTGTAATGGTCAAGAAGTTGACTATTAACCAAGAGGTCGCGGGTTCGATCCCCGAACTGTACAATCATTTGTGTGCATGAACATGACTGTTTGTACTGGTCTGGATGTTATATGTATTTATTTAAGTTTACTTGTAATACCACTGTTGATTCTGATATCTGTAACACAAGTGCTTTAGCTACTTACCACGGAGTCAGATCAATGTATGTGATGTTGTTATATATTTATGTATATTTTATTTTTATGGGGCGTCTAGCGATCCTCCGTTGTCCAGCTGATAGCGGAACGAGGGAACTCTCGGCCATTTTAGTGGGCGTAGTAGCGTAGTAGCGAAAAAAAAGGTCTTCAGTGACGCCGCTTTATTATAAGAACAGATTCCAATTACTATGAATATAAGTCTCGAATTTTCTACATAAGAGGAAATTTCGCGTTGGCGTAGAGCTCTTATTTCAATCACATGTCAACGAACCCAATTAACTCTTTTTCAGGAATTTACCACCACATTTGCCGGCGAGAACGTTTATAGACGGGGAATTGGATTTTTACAATGTGGACCGGTTAGGGGGCGTTCTCCCCTTCCTGGTTAGGACTTTGCGGTAATAAATACTTTAACAGACCATAAAGAACATACTTTCTTCATATCCAAAGCATTCACAGTTGCTAGGTACATGATTTACATCATATTTGATTCATTTGAAGCCCATTGAAACCGAAAGATTTTTCAATGGATCAAGCAATGTCAATTTAGGGTCATAAAGAATCCTAATAAGGTTGAAATTGGAAACATTTTAATCAACAGCCAAGTTTTCGACCGGGATGATGGTCTGAAGTCCTTATTTATTTAAGTTTTATTGCACAACAAAACTATGTACAGAAGGTGGACTTAACACCGTAGGGCATTCTATACCAGTCATACCTTTGGGCTAAGCAGAAATAATTAGTGGGCGGTTCGACAAAGAAAAACTTAACTCAAAAAGAAAACACAAAAATAATAATAGCAATAATATGACACATAATATTAAATACAAGATATACAAATGATGACGGTTGTCCTTGTAAAGATTGCAGGATTGTGAAGTGGCTGCGAGCCACTTGCAAATGGGCAATTTGAAAATCTATAGCTGAACATAGCTGGGCAGCCTATGTTCAGCTGTGGCCATCCTGCGGCTAATAATGATGATGGTGACTTTAAAATTGTTCTCTTATTTATTCCTAAATTCCGTGTGACTTATTTATTATAAGGGATTACGAGTTATTGTTCAAGATGTTGACTGATTTTGATTTATTTATAGGCAGGATTTGATCAACGTTTTGGGCGAGGACAACCCTTTTATACAAAGCTTTGAGCCGAGCTACAATAGAGGAGGAGGCATTGACACAGGTACATACTAAATCTAATTATAATATATTCTTTTATCATTCTGGTGGTGCCTCTTTTATCCCAATGGTTCACACAGAAAACCAGCGCAATGGCTTGGCGTGACATAAAGTTGAGTGGGTAACAATATGGCTCATTTCACCTGACATGTGAAATGAGCCAAATTGGTACCGATGCATTGTATCTTTACATATCTAATCACTAACTGCTATTACTGTTATGTGTCAAATGTGTTTTTGTAATTTCTTATTTTAAATGTGTTTCAATTTTTATTTATTAGAATTTATTTTATTATTTTATAATTATTAGAATATTGCACATAATAGAGTACTAAATAGCTTTATGTGAACAAATAAAGTTGCTCCTTTGCATGCCAAAATCTTTTTTTTAAATCCTGACATGCTTCAGGAAATCAAATGGTGAGCTTCAACTGTTGGACGAATCATGTACCTGCCATATCTAAAAACCAACACCCTGATTAAATTATTTTTAAAACGGTTTTATTTAGCTCACCCCGTTTGTTTTATTTTTCTTGGGTCAAATTTAGTAATTCAAATTTCACCCTCTTCCTGTCAACCGATTAATCTGAAATTTTGTACACACTTTGGATTTTGGTGACAATACAATTATGTTTATTCATTATCATTATAAATTCAAGATGGCGGCCGCTACAAAATGGCGGATAATTTATGTTTTATTAATCCCATCAATATGGGTATCAAATAAAAGGGCTCAACAAGCAGAATACAATATACTATAAAAAATTGAAATCCAAGATGGCGGCCGCTACAAAATGGCGAATAACGTAGGTTTTATCAATCCCATCAATATGGGTATTAAATGAAAGGGCTCAACAAGCAGAATACAATATACTATAAAAAATTGAAATACAAGATGGCGGCCGCTACAAAATGGCGGATAACGTAGGTTTTATCGATCCCATCAATATGGGTATCAAATGAAAGGTCTCAACAAGTAGAATACAATTTACTATGCAAAATTGAAATCTAAGATGGCCGCCGCTACCAAATGGCTGATAACAATAAAATCCAAGATGGCGGCCTCTACAAAATGGCGGATAACTTAGGTTTTAGCAATCCCATCAACATGGGTATCAAATGAAAGGTCTCAACAAGTAGAATACAATTTACTATGCAAAATTGAAATCTAAGATGGCCGCCGCTACCAAATGGCTGGTAACAATTTTTTATCAATCCCACCAATATGGGTATCAAATAAAAGGGCTTGACAAGCAGATGTATGCAACAGATGTACCTTCCGTCCGAATTGATTTCGCTAGAGACGGAGTACATCTTATACACCCGAAAGCCATACAGTTTCCAGCTAAGTACAATTACGGGACGGCTGAAAGAAGAATGTTGCCTTTAATACTATCATGGGCTTCTACAATACATAAAATGCAGGGCAGCACTGTGAGTAAGATCTTTGCAGGGACTACGTATAGAGGAGTTGGACTGCAATAAACTAACGGGCAAGAAACCTTGCAATAATGAAGCACTAAATGAATTAAACAGAATGCGAAATAAAAACTTAAAACTAGAAAATAAAAATAGGTAAAAAAACTTTTTAAGTTAAACGGTTTTATGTTAAACATACATTGCAATGTTTAAGATAAATGTACTAAAAACCAAAAAATAAATTACAAAACAAAATAAAAATAGTCAGAAATAAAATAGATACAGTCGTGGGAATTATAAACATATGCATAGACTAGACTAAAATAAAACCGTGGGGCACGTCAATTGTCTACAAATTATCGACTTAATGTGCGATAGAAGAATCGTTTAATTCGTCGTTAAAATAGGCAGTTGGCCCGCAGACGGTGAGGAAATTACTTACTATTTTCTTGCTCATGGAAATTCCAATAGTTATACACTCCATGTAAATAAAAGAGATGTTTCAACTAGTTTATCGTTGGACATTCACACTGCTGGCTGGCGAGGAACCGTTTCACTGCTCGTAGTTTGTCTTTAATCGACAAAACATATGATAAAAGTACTACTCGCTCACCACTATGAAACCCTAAAACTCGCTTATAATCTAGCTTGCTAGGTTGTTTCCACATTCTAGCCCTACTTATCACACGTCCATCGTTGTCGGTTGAACAACTGCCTAATTATAGTGTAACATTACAAAACAAACATTTTAATCAACGATTGTAGACAATTGACGTGCCCCACGGTTTTATTTTAGTCTAGTCTATGCATATGTTTATAATTCCCACGACTGTATCTATTTTATTTCTGACTATTTTTATTTTGTTTTGTAATTTATTTTTTGGTTTTTAGTACATTTATCTTAAACATTGCAATGTATGTTTAACATAAAACCGTTTAACTTAAAAAGTTTTTTTACCTATTTTTTAGATAAAAAAAACACTCTGAAATCGGTCCATCTGTTTGGCAACTGCAATACCACAGACAGACACACACAAACCTACACATACAGAAATGGGGTCACACTTATAACACTCTTTTTCGTCGGAATAAAAAATGGGTTAAATTGAATTGGTGTATGGCTAAACTGGATGCTAGTTACTGACAACCGGTTGACCTACAAATCTTTGGGGTCTAAGTATGGGGTCTGATTATGATGATTTTGAGTGTACGCCTAATAATTTCACTGCAGGAACAAGCTTTTATACAAGGTGTTAGGTGGTGTGTTGTTGTGCCCGGAAAATTGCACGGCATTCCCAAAGATAACTAGGTCAAAATCTCAAAAGAAAATCGGACCTCCCATACAAAATTGCCAATCAGTTGATTTACTATGGGAGAGCCAAAATTTTTTTTGAGATATCGACCTAAGTTTTTTTGCGAAAGTTGTTCAGTTTTACAGGCACAACAACACCCTTCAGTTATTACATTAGTTTTTATAACACCCTGTATAGCTTCACCTATCCCGTGTCTGTTTGTCTGTAATCAAATCTTACAAGCTAAATTACACCCACTTTTCAGTGTCCGATTGAGTTGAAATTTTGTATACACGTTTAGTAAAAGCATTTTTTTAGTGTAAAAGCTTGTTGAAAACATGTCTTCAGAACTTGTTTCAAATTCTTTTCACGAGAATAAATAAAATACCGACTGATCGGAATCCTAACAATATTAATCTTCAATCTCAATATTTTCCTGGTAAAATTAACTTGCAAATATTAAGAAATATTTTTTTCTAAAAATTTAATCAACTACAAATGTTCCGGTGAATACCCGAGTGAAGAGGGTTTAATATAAACCCGCGGGAACAAATTACGGAACATCCCGATCCCTGAACAACTGAAAGCAAAGGTTTTGCAAGGCCTTTGATCTCAAAAGACTCAATTATCTATCGCACCTTTATAAAAAAGCAAAATAACTTCCGATCAAACTTTTTTTAACTCACAGCATAGCAAATTAATTTGAAATACAATTTGTCTTTAAAATTAATTTTTAAAAATCATGTTACTTAAAATTATGACCTAAATATCTCTCCAGTTAAAAACCCTCCGAATGAGCGAAGAAAACAGCTGATGAGCTTCTACGGCTGGACCGATTTTCCCCAGCCATAGCATAGAAGAATCATCGTGATAAAATTAAATTTCGATTTTTAAAAAACGCACTGAAATCGGTCTATCCGTTCGGGATGCACACAAAAACACAAACAGACATAAGGGTTAAACTAATTAACCTATTCTATTCTATTTCGTGGGGGGTTAAAAAGGAGACTGTCCACAAATGTGCGACGCAAAAAATAACATTAAACAACGCGAACATCCAACTTTTAAAACTTAGTAAGTTATCATAAAGATTTCTTTCTACCAATTATCGTTTGACTTTATGAAAGCGCTTAGAAATATATTTTAATGATACAAATTCAGTCAGACCAAATATTTCCTCATTTCGTCCATAAAATTCCGCAAATTTCCCCTCAGCACCCAATTACCCTTTGATCTCGAAGCAGTCAATTAATTCGCATCCAATATGGGGGTATTTGAGGATCCTTTGCGTCGTCACGCGCCAAAATATATTCCGTGTCGATGCTTATATATTGGCTGTATAAAATATATTGGCTGTATAAAGGTGCTCAAAGAATTTCAGAAGAATTTGGGCATTGTGCGTAAAATTTTGTTCATTGAAGCCAGTTTCAGAACGGTTTACTTTGTAAGAAAATTATTTTTTCTTACAAAGTGCTTTAGGAAATTTATATAAAGATCAATAAAACTGAAACTTATGTAACGTTTTCATGTGTTATTTCCGTTTTTTGTAGGTGTTAGCGATATGACAGCAGGATCTCCAGGTCTGGCCACGCTTCCTCAAGTCATATCCTCGATGGCAAGGTTCATGCACCAGGCAATGCCGCCAATCCCTAACAGGTAAACTCAACGCAGTTTTTGAAATGTTTTGGTACAGTCAGTTTTAAAAATATAGTTGCCCTTTACCTTCTATGTCAGAATAACAAATTTGTCAGATTCTATCAAATTTGAAAAGAGAATGCTCAAAATGTTATTATGACTTCTTCTTTTCTTCCTAGCGATCCTTCCGTCTGATGACGGGGTCTGCTTTCCGAACCATGAGGGCTGAAAGTTGTAAAACCGGATAGAGAACAACTCCAATGCTAAATTATGTTGGTCTGTTTGCTACAAGTGGCTGCATTTTTTTTTTTCTATAAAGCCTGAAAACGTTCCCAAAAAAGAACCGTCAGCTAAATGGCTGATAGTTGTGCAGTTGGCAAGGACGAGATGACCTCACGTGGAATGTGCAAAAACTGACTAAAATTTCGGTTGCGGTATCGAGCTACACGCGTTTAAAGATGCTCTATCGTTTCCAAAAAAAAGATCAAGAAATAGCTGAATGTTGTGAAGTTAGTAAGCATTAGATGTTCTCACGTCAAAATTGTAAAAACTGACCAAAATTTCGGTTGCATTATAGAGCTATGTCCGTTTGCAGATGCTTTATTGTGACGAAAAACCCGTAACAAAAATAGCTGAAAAGTCACAGTACGTCATCACTACATGTTCTTACGTGAATTTTGTGGTTTTTAGTTGCAATTTCTTGGAATTTGAGTGTCATTAGTACTATTTAAGATACCGATACAAAAAAACTTAAATATTTAAAACATTGTGGTCATATTAGTTTAAAGTATGATAGGGTTGTCAAATTTCGACCAATTTCAATTGCCTGTTTTAATTTAGAAATGTAGATATATATATATATATTTTTAGTGTGGCTTCTGGCGCCCGATTATCGTTGAATTTTGGGGACACGTTGTTTACACAGGAAGCAAGCACACCATAGTCACTTTATACCACATTTGAAAGAAGGAAAGAAAGAAGGAAAAAATGTTTTTATGGCTTATAAACTACACTTGAAAATTTACACAGGACTGGGACTTGGACTTGCTGTTTGTTACAGCCATATTATGTAGTATACCTAACAGCAAAGCTCGGAACCACCACAACTCCATGGCTTAATACGATTCTCCTTTTTTCCCCAAGGACTACAGGAGAGACAGCCTTAGCTCTCAAAGGCACGAGGTCCATGATGCCAGGAGCAGGCTCCATAGATACAAGAACAGCTCACCTTAGGCTGATCGATGGTCTGCTTGCTTTGTACCATGGGGCAGCTGTGAAACATGCTGAGAAGGTAATTATTCTATCAAAACTGGAACAGTAGAAAAATATCTTACCAATAGTAGCTTTTGTCTTTTGTCTGTGCCTCGTTGGTGTAGTGGCATAGTTTCTGCCTTACATCCGAGAGGTCCTGGGTTCAAATCCCGGGTCGAGCCAAAATTGTTTCGGAGATTCTGTTATGAATTTCTCAGAAACAGTTCGGAGTCGGGAAGTTGGCGGTGTTACACCCCCGTGCATCGGAAAGCACGTTAAGCCGTTGGTCCTGCGCCTGACCATCTCTCCGGTCATGTCGGGTTGCCGTCTTACCGAACTTTGAGAGTGATGGAACAGTGAGTGCACCTGTTTATTGCGCTCACACCTGTGAACTACAATTTCTCCTGCGTGGTTTGCTGATCTCCGTTGAGGTTTGCCGCCGTGGTCGAAATCGGCCAGGAGGACTATATATTAGTTTGTCACCTCAAAAGTCTTATCATTTCGTTATTACTTAATAGCCGTCCCCCACGGCGAAAATTTCGCAATTATTCACGAAAAACATAGCTTCAATGGGTAAAAGATTTTTTTTTTGGGGCTTGCCCAGCGGCTACGCACAGGTGAACAATTATTCCACTCGTGCGAACTCGAGGCAGGCCGCTTGTATTAAATATAGCTCTCATCAGGGATAATGTAGGATTCTAATGGTAATTATTTACACGGTAGCCGAACAACTCGACATATTTTCGTGTTCTCTGAGTGAGTTCGCAAACACGGCATTTTATATAATAAGTTATAATAAGTAAATAGATTAAGTATAGATTAGTTTTTCATTATTGAATTAGGTTAAGACTACCTGTAATAATAATGTAATATAAAGAAGTAAATAAACAAATAATAATAATATTTTTTTAAATCGGTCCAGTTGCTTCGGAGCCTATTGAAATCAAACAAAAAGGAATCAAATATTTTCTCCAAATAACATGTGTGTAGATTAACAATTAATGACAAACTAATAAAAGCACGTAACCTCTGTGGAGTGAGCAAGAACATTATCGTAACGTATTCGTGTCGTCCAAACGTCCAAAAGTTTCCCCATACAAATTGACTGTTCGTGTTCACCCCTCTGTAAAAAAATGGTAATGATAGTAAATGATTTATTAAGTCTGGATATCATATCAGTTGTCTAATGAATAAAAAACATTTTTTAAAATTATTTTACTGGTACTGAAAAAATATATAAAATACAAAAAAAATAAAGAGAAAAAAACATTAACTAAGTGCCAACTGCTTCACTGTCAATTTTCAAATGGTATATTCATCTGTTTAGCTCTGTGAACTGAGGGACAATCAGTTGGACATGGCAGATTGCCTACACGACATTGAACAACGAATCTATGCTGTCACTACAGAAATAGAAGCTGGGAAAGGTAGATACAACGACATATATTTCTTGAATGGTTTTAAACGACCACTTTGGTGTAATGGTCAAGAAGTTGACTATTAACCAAGAGGTCGCGGGTTCGATCCCTGCACAGTACAAACATTTGTGTGCATGAACAGGTCGTTTGTACTGGTCTGGGTGTTATATGTTTTTATTTAAGTTTATTTGTAATACCACTGTTGATTCTGATATCTGTAACACAAGTGCTTAAGCTACTTCCCACAGAGTCAGATCAATGTATGTGATGTTGTTGTATATTCATTTATTTAAATACTGAATTTAATAATATTTAGTAAGTCACAGCATTTCTCATTAATTATTCAGAGGCACAACTCACAGAACAAGATAATCTCAGGAAGCAACTGATGGAGAAAATACTGAAAGAACTTGAAAGGTCCAAAGCAGTTTATGAGGTTAGTAGTTCTAACTTTTTACTGCACACCACTGAAAACTATATTTCCGGTTTGACAAAGAAAGATGTACAATTTCGGCGGTCTTTTCTTATTATTACTATACTTTTTTATTATTACGGCGGTATTTGCTGAGAGCGATCTCTTCCAGACCACCTTAGATAAAGGATCATCTTAATTAACAAATGTCACTTTTATCAACTCTTCAACAGGCGGCGCTGACCAATTGCCAAATAAGAGATCCATTTTTCAATCACATTTTTTTCTATTTATGTGACCTTGCCTGTACGTTGTTTCTCTACTTTAAACGCTTTATCCGTATAATAATAACAATAATCATTTATTTATAAATAAAGGAAATTAAATTAGAAATAAAAAGGTTAAAAAAAACTAAGGCTGTCTTTTATGCTCAAGTTAAGCCATTCCGTTTGCACACTTAACTTTCCCATGACTGCATTCGAAACTACAGACATTAGCTTAAGTGTAATGGAATATGGCACACAGGCTTACTTCAGTCTCTAATGAATGTTTACTTCTAGGAGAAGCTAGAAGCAGGCTCCCTCCACATGGCGTGGGTGATGGGAGCCATCTGGACCAAGCAACGGCAGACGGAACTCGCCAAGCACTTCTCTGGCACTCTGCACTCGCTCAGACTGGCCTCAGACCCAGACTATGCTGCTCATACGCAGGTCAGTATTAATACTCGTTCTCAAACTCATATGATAAGTCCAAGTCACATATGTCAGAGGTGCGTCTCCCTTTTAAGAATTCTAGAATTTTTTGTTTGAAATCTGTCTCTTGCTTTGAATTAGAGGAAAGTCGAAACTATGCTCCTAGTTGCGTTCTGTTCAAGTTATTTATAATTAGACAGTTTAAACACAAGCTAGCTTTTACAGGTTAAGTTTTTTGAACAAACAAAACAAAAAAATCAAGAGAAACGGTGCTGGAAAAGTGTGACTTATCCCACTTAAGTCCCGTTAGTCCCAAATCTAGTGAAGTTCGGTCGAAGAAATTTTGCAATAAAAAATCGTGTTCATTAGTTTATAAGTTAAGTGCCTCCTAGACGATTTCGCGGCCAATATCAACAGATATCAGCCAACTACGCGGAAGATAATTATTATATTACACAAGTGAGAGCGAAATACCACTCTCTGTTCATTCACTCTTAAAGTTCGCTGAGACGGCAATCCGAGATGACCGGAGAGTGACTTAACGTGCTTGTTTTAGGTGGCCAGCAAAGAAATCTTGCCTGGTAAGAGTTCCCTTTTGGGTGGAGCGAGCTACGCATCTCTTCAGCTAGAGTACGAATCCAGTTCAGATCAAAGGTAACTAATCAGCATTACTTACTTATAACAATTTTATAATATAATTTCAAGAGTTACTAGGTAATAAAATTAGTGAAGAGCATACCTACCTTTAGTAGAAGGTTTGTAAATAATACCTACCTAGTCGATTAGAAATCTTAAAATTGTCATTGGTTCATTTTTATTTTAGTAATTTTTGGGAAACATACAGTTATAACTAGAGATCGGATATTCGGATGCATATTTACCTAAAGTTCATTTTTGGCTAAGATATAATGGCAACGGCTTCTTTAAACATTAAAAAAAAATTTTGGGATTGCGAAACTATATGTATCATGGTAAGCATGTGGTATTTACTTAAATAAAACTGGATCCCGGGAGCACGTCGAGTTATTAATGTGTATTTACTCAAAATATCATTAAGTAAATTTTAAGATCCCTATCAATTTATGAGTATGTTGAGAGTAAAGAGAAACAGAAGGTTGTAGGTGTGAATTAAAACCAAAAATATAATTATAACCGTTAACCACATCTAAGGTTTTGCAAGTTAACATGCAAATTCGCACTGATACGTTTTACTCAAAGGTTTTACTAAGAAATGCACCACATATCGGCCTAGAAAGTCAGTGGTTTCGTCTAACGATATCCACAGCTTATTATTTTGTACGTCACTATGAATACTCTTTAATTTGTTTTCGTAAACTTGACTCAATTGTTTTTTCTCAACACCCTTTCACTTGGGATATCCTGATTGTTACACATGCAAATATATTTTTTTAAACTAAGGAAATATGGGTTTTCAACTTTTGACCATGGTATGTTACACATAATTTAAAAATAAATCAAATCACAATAAAAATCATTTGCCGTTTTAGCCTGTATGCCGCGATGTTTTTGTGATTTCCAAAATTCGTATCACAATGCACACCAATAACGGTTGTAGAATAACCAAGTTGTAGGAAATTGGAGAATAAGACAAAATAAAGACACCCGAGCACATGCCAAGCACAGAATTGAATGCCTTTAAATTAACAATAGGGACTTCTTTCGAGAACCTGCCAGCAAGTAGTAATACAACTTGCCGTCTCACTCGCACTCATTATCAAGTACCATAGTCTTCTCTCTTGTACCACTGTATTGTCTTTACCGTGTCGTGCTATAGAGATCTGACAACGTTGCACGTGAGCTGTCTCTTTTTAATTACAAAAACATTAAAAACAAGAGACATCGTACAATACTCATCAATAGCTGACAATCACCCATTTTTACTAATAACGAACGTTGGTAGGAGTAGGAGTAGGAGGCAGCTTTCAACTTGATCGTTAAAAATCAATAAGTATACATACATCTGATTAGATTTCACAGTAAAAACACTAAATTTGACGAATCTGCAATCCCGATATTTTTACGATATAAAATTGTATTCCATAATTACGTCATTTAAGCAAACACCTTAAAATAAGTCAATATATACAATATACACCCGTTTGATTCTGTAGATAAAAAAACGAAATTTGTCAATCCGATATTCCCGGGATTTGATCGATGTAAAAGCCCATTCCATATTAGCCAAAACCTCAACTTTAGATGAATATGCATCCGATTATCCTATCTCTGGTTATAACATTACATAACAAAATAGGTAATTAAAATAACATAAACCAATTAAGTGTCCTCAGCTTAAATAATACATAGAGTAAACCAATGTGAAACTTAGAAGATGTGAAACTATAAAATTATAAAAAAAATAACATAATGCCTAAGAAACAACAATTACTCATTATTGGGGCAAGTTATGAATTTCTTTTTTAAACTTAACAAAAGTTAACGCAAAAATGTTAACTTACTGAAAATTATTATTACGGCTGTGACAAGTACGAGGCAAAAAAGAGTTCTTTAATATATTTATCATGTCAACCTTACTCTTGATCTTGAGATTTGTATCTATAAAAAATATCTGCATCAAAATCCGTTTAGTAGATTTAAACATCTAAGCATACATACATACATAGGGACAGCCGCGGGAAGCGACTTTGCTTTATACTATGTAGTGATTCTTCTTAGTCCTCAGAGTCCAACGTCAAGAGCGAACACACCTCGAGTTGGTTCCCAATCTCAAGTTGGAAGCCGTAAGTCAATTAATTATGTCTGTAACAGAAGTTTCATTAGTAGGATCTGAAATACTAATTTAAGGTATGCGTCCACAAGCCCGCATCGGACGCTTCGCACGTAACTGATTTTATAATTGATGGAATCAGGCGTTACTTAGCGGAAATCCATGACTAAAGCTGAAAAAAAAGAAATTTTTTGCTTTAAATTTCCACTAAACGACGCCAGCGCAGGAACCAAAATACATCAAACTGTAATAACCTGAAAAAGCTAGAGCTGAAAGTCGCAGGACTTACAATACCTACAACTCACAACGTGATAAAGAAGATGCACCTGGAATCACAACACTAACACCAACAAATCACTCGACGAGTTTCGCCACTACACGTGGCATCCTTAGGAGATGTTGTCGCTTGGACAGGCTACGAGCGACTGAACTGACTCAGTTAACTGATTTTAGTTTGCATTGTATGAAAACTCATACAACAGCGACTCAGTTTTTATACAAGGCCAATAAAAAATCGTAGCGTTCGATGCGTCCGATGCGGGCCTGTGGACGCTTAGCATTAAAATACAGTCTGCTAATCTTGGTCGACGCACTTTTTAGGTTTGACGATCCGGTTTATAGTTAATTCCGAAACTCATTTAAGAAACTAATTATTCATTACTTCTTCACATGCTCACGTTCTTATTTGGTCACCTAGAAACTGCTCCGACAACTCCCACAATTATCCCTTAGATCAAACCAAAAAAAGGCACTTACGGTACGAGCTAGTGCGCGTGGTCCTACTTAACTAAGTCCAATGGACCTTCTCCGCTCACTGCATGTGCCGTCCATTTTCAAGTTGACGATTATAAGGACGTACCATATCATCCTATATTTTGTTTGATCTAAGATGTATCCCCACAGAAGGGCAGGCGGAGTTCACCGAGTCCCTGTTCGCCTTCGTGCCGGAATACCACGTGGACGCGATGTTGGAGCTTTGCAACACTTTGCGGTTGTACATGCACCCAACAGTGCCAGTGCACCAGACGCCAGGCTAGTATAATAGTCTTCCTGGCAGATTTCGACCACAGCAGCCTATCACAACAGAGATCAGCCAACTGCGCAGGAGATATTATAGTGCACAAGTGTGAGCGAAATACACAGGTGCACCCACTGTTCCATCACTCTCAAAGTTCGGTGAGACGGCAATCCGACATGACCGGAGAAAGATCAGGCGCAGGACCAACGGCTTAACGTGCGTTCCGAGGGACGGGGGTGTACACCGCCAACTTCCCGATTCCGAGCTGTTTTTGAGAAATTCATGACAGAAAATCTCAGAAACAAATTCGGCTCGACCTGGAATTCGAACCGAGGACCTCTCGGATGTAAGGCAGAAACTTTGCCACTATTGGTATAATTGAGGCAGGCTAGTATACCCGATATATATATAACCTAATACATTCCAGACCACAGAACAATCAAACTTCTTACTGCTTAAGAATAGAAAGCGTACGTGGGCGGGGTGCGTGTATAACTGATTGCGTTTTCGAAGACGCACTTAATGAGCGTGTATGCGTTTGGAAAATATATAAATATTGCCAGTTTTTGGCGACAACGGCATCGCAAAGTAACGCCTTATTTTATCAATTATAGTAAACAAAATGCAAACTGCACAGAGTATGAAATAGTTTTGTGAGTCCATTAAGTAACTGGGATAATGCAGGCTTTATCCCCGTTTCTTACCGTCACCACAGTTCCTAAGAAAATTCAACAAGCTATTCTATGGAACAAACTGAAGGCCTATTCAAAAAATGTCGTCAAAACGATTATCGGTTTTTTCGATAAATGACACACGGACACATGACAGCACGTCGAGGTAAAAACTGTTATAAGAACGATTAAGCAATAAAATTTTGTACCTGGATGTGCTGTCATCTGAACTCGTCGATTTCGTTTTTCGGTATAGGCCTTCTGTTCCTTTATGCGGTCTTCTATCCTAACCCTAACAGAATGGGAAGAACTAGTGGTATCCTGCGCGGCCTTCCTCTGCTCCGAGTTTGCAGACTCTCGCATAGTGTTGGCCAGTACCAGGGAATCCCTGGTGCAGACCCTGGCTTCCTTCGCCACACAGCCGGCCACCATGAGGGCCATTGAGAGAGTGCCGATGAAGCAGTGAGTATGAGCCTTTAGTTGTCAAACTAAACCAGTATAACTCAACCGTCACGAAAAAAAAGAAAGAAAAATTATAGAAATAACAAATGATTATTTGGCTTATAAGCTACACTTCTCTTCATTTAACATTATTGGAGAGACCAAAGCAGCCAGGCTTCGATGGCTCGGACACATAGAGACAATGGGACAAAATCGTGCCATGAATAGAGCGTACCTGGGACAACCAAATGGGAAACGCCCGGTTGGACGTCCTGGGTACCACTGGAAAGACGTTGTAGCTTAAGATCTGCTCAACCTCGGCCATAGCGATTGGCAAGAACTGTCGCAAGACCGAGATACACGGCGTGATCTGGTGTCGGAGGCCAAGACTCACTTTGGGTCGCTGAGTCACCCTAGTAAGTAAGTAAGTATAAGCTACACTTGAAAATTTACACAGAACTAGAACTAAGTATTAGTAGGCCATCAGGCTCTGGAATGCTCTTCCCGAAAAAATAAAACAGGCTCCGCAAATTATCATTCAAGAGACTCATTCGCACCCACTTTCTTACTTTATCGCAACCGTTATTGTAGATCTTTCTTTAACAGTTCGTCAAATTTATTTATTTATTTAGTGTATATTTGTTTTTTTAATATGTAATATATATATACTAGCTGACCCGGCGAACTTCGTACCGCCTTAGCGTTGCAATGATTGAACAATGTCATCGAATGACATTGACATTAGTTACGCGCGTTTTTTAAAATATGCAAAATTAAATGTATATATTACTTGAATATTTCTGAGATTTTCTCAATATTTTTTCCGTAAGAACCTTCTCCTAATAATAACAAATACAACAAAAAAAGAATTAGTGCAATCGGTCCAGCCATTCACGCGTGATGCCGTGACCAAGGAAAACGGGTTTCATATATATATATATATATATATATATATATGTACACAGGGTGTAAATGAACCTTAACGAAGCCGTCAACCACGCGTACAGTACATCAAACCAAATCGTATGAAAAAGAAATGTTGGCTGGGAAACAACTTTTATTTTTTGACATCAAAAAAAATAATTTAAGTAATTCTAACCCGCAATGTATAGCGCGCACGCGGAAAAGTCACCGCGGGGCGTGTTGCTTTACGCCGCCGCGACGCGGTTCGGTTCGAGTGTGCGCTGCTTATTGCGGAGTGTGCCATTTAGAGGCTTTTTATGAAAGAACTAGTGAAAATTTGTATCATGTTTCTTTGGAAAAAAGTTTAGTTATAATGGACAGAAGTCATTTCTGTAAAAATCATCAATTTTTTTTTTTCAAATTTTAACCATCAATATCTCAGTAACCGTTAACTTCCCAGGTATGGTGTAAAGGAAAAAAATGATCGTAACAATTGGTAGAATATGTGGTATTCGGCTTCGTTAAGGTTTTTTTTACACCCTGTATATATTGTATTTTTTATATTTAGTCGTGTCATATTATTCTTATTTTTTTTTGTTTTCTCTTTTATTTATTTCTGCTTAACCCGAAGGTATGACTGGTAGAGAATGCCTTACGGCGTTAAGTCCTACTTTTGTACAAAGTATTGTTGTGCAATAAAGCTTAAATAAATAAATAAATAAGTATATTATAAAACTAAAATAGAAGAAAAGTGTAGGTACAACCAAATTGGCCCCACTCAGCATTATTGCCATGGCAAGCCATGACGCAGGTTTTCTGTGGGTACCGTTAAGAAAAGAGATGACACCACTAACGTGAAAGAGTGTGACATCTAAACAATCGTTGCCACTGGTGAAATATCAAGCGATGGAGCTACAGTTTGAGTAGTATAAACGAAAATTTGAAATGGTTTAATTGCTTCGTTGTATTAGACCCCCTGTTATTGAACCCCTGATTGAGAACTGCAGTTGTCCCTCCAATTAAATGATAGCGCACTGCAGTTAAATAGTTGCACTCCAAATAGTCGGGTGCCTTGGACATACCATATCAAATGTCAGTACATAAACGATTAACACAGATTTCTTTACCAAAGTTTTAGGGTCCCATGTTCCAATCACACCTCCGGCAATCGTCTGCGATCATTTTTGACACACAAAGCTTAACCCTTCGAAATGAAGCGATTCAGTCTTTTCTTATCATAGATAGCACCCTCACTCACCCATTTACATATTAACCCCCTTCTGTAAACAGCCAGATGTGTATGGTGGAGGAACTGGTGCGTCCGTACCAGAACCGTGCGTGGGCGCAGTCCAACTGGGTCCTGGTCCGCTTCTGGCACGGCACCGGCTTCGGATTCCGCCATCGGCAATGGCCGCATCTTGCCGCTAAGTAAGTGCATGGTGGGGGGACTATGAAAGCCGGTGCATCAGTACCAGAGGCTGGCCCGCTCGCTCGCACTGTCAAGCTTGAGAGGGATGCCTACAGCCGAAACTACAGACAACGGCTTAGGAGGTAGAGGTAAGGACCGTGCGTGGGTGTATTTTAACTGAGTGCTGGTCCACTACTGGCACGCGCTGGTTTCGCCATCGGCAGTGGCCACATCTCGCCGCTAAGTATTTTGAAGTTAATCCACACACGGCTACTTAGATTTAGACTAAGGCGCGTCGCTCACACGTTCAAGAGTCGTTGCGGAGAAAAGGCGCGTCGCATAAACGGCATGCACCGTATCTAACATTTCTTTAAATCTCAATTGCACTAAACGCTTATATTAGAGCAGCAGCGGTGCTGGCCAGAGATTGGTGTGAGCACGAACATTATCCTTACGTATTCGTATAGTCAAAACGTCAGAAACTGACAGCTTCCCATACAAAAAGACAAGTTAACGAATAGTAAACGCCATAAATAGTAAACGCCACGAATATGTTGTACTACCTTGAACAACTCTTAAAAATGCAGAACTAATAACATCACGCTATTGTATTCGTAGTCGCAGTCAAATATCTGCAATTATACAAAAAAAAATCTTTCGTTATCACAGGCAAAGTAATATTAACTTACATGTCATGACAAGCAAAAAACAAATAATATATCATCGCTCCAAATCGCCCTTAAGAATTTATTGATACTCGTATTGTTGTTCGTACGGACTTGAGACATTAAATCATTGATAGAATTACTAGACGGTCACGTAGAGGCAAACTTTTGTTTTCATAACCGCCACAAACTGCGTAGATAGTTTTTTGGCATAGTGTAAATTCATCAGCAACAACAACATTCAATTATTGTTTTATGATTTTTTATTTGATAACCATTCACGTTGCAAACTAAAGATAATATTTTAGCAGTAGAAAAAATCAACTGTCTGAGGCGGGACTCGAACCCGCGTCCATGGGAAAGGTCGTGTGCTTATACCGACGACCGGTTGGTGCGGTGGTCCACAGGTCGGACTTCTAAACCAAGTGTGGAACATGTGTGTTTGTGCTGGTCTGGGTGTTTTCTATGTATAATATAATTATTTACAAAATCATGGCGGACTTGCAGCCAAAGAGCACTTAAATAAATTTGGACCGATAAATAATTGCGCGGCTTGCGAGAGGTGTGGGTTAAAGCAGTCGGATTATTCTTTAAGTGTGTGTTTTATTTTACATACAATTAACAGTTTTAAAGTTACCTGATCCTCCTGAATCACCACAGGAAATTGAAAAAAATGCATAACCTACACCACTATCATTGTTTAGGTGCTAACAATACTTGTGATAACATTAAAACTATTGTACAAAGGAATGAGATGATCAGTCTGCTCTCAAATCGTTGGAACGCTTCTTAAGTTAATTCACGTAAATAGCCACTGAAACAAATTGACCGCATCCTATTGTAACTTAGCCAATTTCAAAGAAAAAGTGGAAAAACTTGGATTGCTTCGTCAGCAAAGTTCGGTGGACAGCACGTCACGTTAAGCACGGCGGTATCTTATGCGCTTGCGATACAGGCGTTTTTGCAACAAAAATGGGTAGCCTGTTGTGCTGATCACTGTACCTTGATTATTCGTTTTACTTATAACAGGCTCGAACAATCATAAAAATTAAATAAGAAAGAAAATAATTAAAGTGTTTTGTCTTGTCAGCTACTCGGAGTAGCCGCCGTCAGTTGTCAAACGTCAAACATTTTTTTTAAAGGACGGTCACTCATGCACGTGTCGGACAATAAAACATGAGTTATTTGACAGGTACGGCGACAGGGAGCCCACAGTAAACAACCTGGGTGCCAAAGTGGACGCCGGGCTCATGAGTCAGTGCTTCGGTGAGTTATGTTATCTTTGACTTGGTCATTAGTAGCGAACTTGATTCGCCTATTTCCGGGTTTCCCACAAGCCCTCATATTATTTTTAACTTCCTTTTAATCTTCTCTTAGTTGAATGCGATAAAACCACAGACCAAAGGAACTCCTTACTGCGTAAAATAGGAGGCGTAAGTAAGTGGGGGTTGAGTATAGCTAACTGCGTTCTCGAATACGTAGTTGATTAGCTTGTGTGTTTGAAGCGTGACATCAAATTATACATAGAAATTGTAGGCATGTCACGAAAACCGTCAGTGACATGTTTTTCAAAAACGTGAAAAATAATGCTCGTTTCATATATTAACTTACTAATTATAAGGTGTAAGACACCGCAGGTTATTAAATTGTACATCAAAAGGGATTTGTCTAGGAGTCACTTAATATCTGTGTAGATTGTATCTTAAAAGACTGTATTTGAGCATTTTCGTGCTTCTAAACCGCCTCAAGTGATTCCCAAAATGATATTTATGTATTTGACCCATACATTTTTTCAGGCCCGTGCCCTTCAGAGGTGATTCAGAGCAGAGTAAGGGAGTACCTCTCAACTCACCCCAAGGAATCCGCGGCGTTCCTTAACTCTCTGCTGAGTCAGCTCAACTGGGCTTTTTCGGAGTTCATCACGATGATGCAAGAGGTAACTTGTGTTGTCATTTCAACGTGTGTCATAATACAAAAGGAAGACTTTGGCGATTGGAAGGCGTTTGGATCCTAACTAGGGACAAGTTTTCTAAAAGACTTATTCCCAGTTCCTCGAAACGGCAACCAAATAGTCACTCCACCACTTTTTTGGGTGCAATGCTACGGCGATTACCCATTGCATCGTATCTTAAGTATTGTTTTTAGACCCTTCCTTCACCATGTTATGCATTATCATTGTCATCATCTGCCGCTAAATGACCAATACTGACCAAAGGCAACCTCCAATCGATTACTATATCGACCAGTTCTGGTCAGTTTGCATCCATTTCCGAGCTTGAAATGTCGGCAGTAGTTTAGTAACTACTACCTGCTTGTCGGTACGGTATCTACATAGTTATAATTCTCACCGCATTAATCTCTGTTTTTGTTCCATATCCAGATGGACAGAGTGAACATAGACGCACACCTGGAGTCCCGTCAGATCAAACTTTGCGCGACTTGCTTCGATCTCTATCACGGGCTGGCTCGCGCGCTCGAGATGACATTGTGTCTTGCGCCGCAGCTCGTCACCAAACCAGAGGCGTGCGAGACACAAAACGAACTACTTCTGGGCAGAACTTGTCAGGTAAAGGTATCTAGGCCATTCGTCCCGTCAGACCAAACTGTATGCTTTGAGTTCTTCCATGGGCTGGCTCAAGCGCTCGAGATGACCATGTGTCTTGCGCCGCAGCGGTCTCTCCTCGACCTGCTTCGACCTATACCTCGGGCTAGCTCGCACCCTCGAGATGCTGCTGTTGGGCTTGTCAGGTGAAATAACCTGAGATCCAGATCCAGCTCTGTGCGACCTGCTTCGACCACTACCACGGGCCGGCTCGCGCGCTTGAGATAACCTTGTGTCTTGCGCTGCGGGTCACCAAACCGGAGACGTGCAAGAAGCAGATGGAACTGCTGAGTGGTAGGGCTTACCAGGTAAATTGATCTGTCGCTTTGTTGATCTCGTGGCATCTATAGATAGATCATCATACCACATTCGATATGCCTGAGCTAACAATGACGATATTTTTCATTAATCTTCATCAGACAGGCGGTTCCAAACGGGCTTGCTTACATGACTGTTTCAGAAGTAACGCGGACAAATCTGATGGGCTTCAGCAATGAGTTCCTTACAGTTGGGTTATTTTCCTTCATGAGCTCAAAAGGGACATCGTACGAACGATAGCTATCGTGATCTGGATTTATTATTCTCTGATTTTAAAATATCACAAAGATCAAACTGCACACCGTGACTTTATCGATTCAAAGCTCATATCAATAACGGCTTACCCTCTTCCAGATCCTCATGGCAGTGGTTTCCCGCGTCTGCGTAAGAGGCGGCGGCGGCGCTAGTTTCGCGCGGCTAATCGCACGAGGTCTACCCGACACGGACCGCGTGCACTACTACGTTGCGCTTGCGCCGGTCGCTGGCTGTCTCATTGGACTGCTCAACCCGAAGCTGCCTTGTGATGTAAGCATATGGTTTAATTGCTCTAACTCATTCGGCAGTCTACTCGTACGAACTTCCAATGGTTATTTGCCGACGGAAAGAATATATCTATATATATACGTGCAAAACTACTTAGTCCAGCAGGACCCGACGCTGCCTTTTGACGTTAGCATAAGAACCCCTTGTGACGTACAGTGGTCAGCTCATGAGGCAACCCCTTTGTTCACAAAATCGCCTCTATCACAAGCGTATATACCGCAGTGTTTATTGTAACGTGCTGACCACCGTACTTATAGAATTTTTAATAATACATATACAACAACATCACATACATTGATCTGACTCTGTGGTAAGTAGCTTAAGCACTTGCGTTACAGATATCAGAATCAACAGCGGTATTACAAATTAACTTAAATAAATACATATAACACCAAACTAGTATAAACAGACGTGTTCATGCACACAAATATTTGTACAGTGCGAGGATCGAACCCGTGACCTCTTATTTAATAGTCCACTTCTTAACCATTACACCAAAGTGGTCGTCGAACTTCAATAATAATAAATAAGTATTATGGACTCTACTTGCCACTCTCCTACAAATACTCGTAAGAGTAAAGTGATAACATAACAATATGAGAAAGGGAAATCTATAATAATTGCACATTTATCTAAGCAGTTTATTTATTTTACAGCACATAGACAAGGTTACAAAAGCTCTGGTGATGGAGCCGCTATTCCGAATCGACGGTCTCGAGTTCATGCTGGGGAAGACCAAGGAAAAACAGTTTTCATTTTACAAATGTAAGTACTATTGTGTATGATTTAAAAAAAAAACAAATAAAAGCTGATTTTTTCGACTCGAAATTATTATCTTTAGTTTGCAATAAACATATATATATTAAGATATATAAATGTTTGAACAGACCCTGACGACGTGACTCAAGATGAGCTCAAAGCTCTTGAAGCAGTAGTGGAGCGTCTCCGTCTGACCAGGGAAATGCTGCTCAAGGCAAGGTCACCAGGATCCAGCGGTGCCCAGTCAGACCTACTGTGTACTATCTGCTATGCCAGGGTGGCGGATACAGCCTTCGCACCTTGTGGACACCATTCTTGCAGGTTTGTCCAACTTGCTTTGAAAGCTGTTTCGAGGACATCCTCGTTTAGCCTTAGAAATACTGCTCAAAGCGCGGTCACGCAGAACATAACTTGGTGCAGAACTATTCTGTGGGACAAGAGGCGTTGGTGATTGTAATAATAATATGTAATAGTCCTCCTGGCCGATTTCGACCACGGCAGCCAACCTCAACAGAGATCAGCATCTGCACAAGTGACGGCAATCCGACATGACCGGAGAGAGATCAGGCGCAGGACCAACGGCTTAACGTGCGCACCGAGGCAAGGGGGTGTAACACCGCCGTGGTGGTTGTGATGTGGTATTATTATTTAGATGTCACCGAGCGTTTGTATACTGTTGTTTGGCAGTAACCACAGAACAAGGAATTACCTAGAATTAGCGTGATTGCTGATTTGTACGAGAACTAATGTAACCAAGCACATACATGTACGTTGAGTTACATATAAGAACCCCTGTGGTTTGATTGGTTAATCGTAGTGGTTACAAAAGAGCTTATAGCACATGCCCAGTAATGCAAACTTAACGATATTCAAAATTTATACACGGCTTTTTTTGTTATCGTTACCGACAAATATGTTGGCGTCAAAAACTGAAAATTTTCATAAACATTGCTGTCGCGTTTCAAACGCACACACGTTCGACAATTGCGTCTTCGAGAGCGCAGTAAGTTATACTAGCGACCCGCTAGTACCTTCTATTATAATGCAGTTACGTAGTTTCCTCAGCTTCTCGAATGGATCACACGTGCAAGACGAAGCTCCGTGGGCATATCCCCTACAAGGTGGACCGACAATCTGTTGCGCGGTCGCGGGAAGCCGTTGGAAGCGGAATGCGCAGGACCGATCGCGGTGGAGATCCTAGATCCTGGAGGCCTATGCTCAGTATTTGGCGCAACTGATTTCGAGTTAGGAAGCTAAAGGGAAGCGCTTCCTACCGACCGGGTGTTATGGTCGGGGACCGAGGTCCGATAGACATCATCTTGATTTGTCTATCTATATTATTCTAGATCGAAATCTTATATACCGCGGTTCATGTGCCGTACTAGGCCGGTAAAATTTGGCCGGTACTAGGCTAACAGCGCCATCTAGCCGTATCAGCTCTCGCTGTTGTGCTTGTCGTTAGGCATGCACTTGTGATGGCGAATGGTAGAGGTCGCCACAAGTAGTGGGCGTCAAATGGCTGATATGAGGATGACGATGAAGAATCAGTTTTATGGGCTTGTTGCTGGATGAAGGTAGTAAAACTTCCTCAGGCTATACAAACGATCTGTACAGTTTATTTACAGTGCCTCTTTACAAAATAGAAGGTGCGAAGATGATGATGATGACAACATGAATGTGGTGCAATAGTTATATATTATATCAAGACTGGTAAAACGTGATAGTCGTAAAAGATGAATAATGTAAATTGACATGACATATGCCATAAAATATTTTTCGCCGGCTGTCATCAGTGTCGTAGTATTTACAATGTGCAATGAGGATTTACTGAACCTCAAGTGGCTCCACCACAGTTTCCTTGTTCCGTAGCAGGAACGCTAGCCAACGTATTTGTCGGACTGTAGAAGTATTTTGTCTTTTGTTACAGAGCATGTATCATGCAGCACCTTCTCAACTCGAAGCAATGCTTCTTTTGCAAAGCGGAGATTGAATCCGTCAGGGATATGGAACCGGCCAACAATTAGACTTTCACTTACCTTCGACAGATGGTTAATCTAGCTGTAATATAAAATATTAACCAATAGCTAATGTTATTATTTTATTGGCTCCAAAAGGCCGTTCAATCTACGCTAGGAAGTTCTTTTTCTAGGTTTTGTACCTCCATTTACTTACTGTGACTGAAACAATTGAGGTTTTGATATATTTAATGGGTTTATAACATTGGATGACCTTAGAGCATTTTTTGAAAAAAAATATGCGATATTTTTCTGTAGAGAGAATCTAGTAAAGTCTTTATTTATCTGTAGAATGTGTTTATTTTTCAATACAAGGTGAGCTTCTTAAAAATACAGGTTTAAAGTATACACATTTCATTCATAGTAAGTACAATTAATTCGTTTTCATATTTTTCGTACACTCATGTAAGTAAATGCACAACAAAAATACATGACACAAACATCACAATAGATTTTGCATCTAACTTAAGTTTGCTACAAACGAAGGCTAAGTAAGAAACGTAACCCAGTAAAAAATAAGATAAAAAAATACTGACACGAGCCAGGAAAACGACTGGTGAGATTTAACGGCTGGGCGGAATTTGACCAGCCATAGCTTAAAACCACCGTGGTTAAATAATCTTCAAACCGCACGGAAATTGGACCAACCGTTCGGGAGCACACAAACAGAAAAAGGGTGTTGGCGACTGACCTCTTTTTTATTGTTTATGATACTTTTAATTTTATTTTTATATATTTTGTATTTGGAGTTATATATTGTTTTTTCTATGACGTTGGTAAAATAGCTGAGAGGTGGTTGTTGTGTTACTTAAGTGAAATATATTGTTTGCGAAATAATACAATTATATCGACCAGTAAGTATCTTCTTATCTAACAGTTGTTGCCCTGCCTCTCCTGCTTCGTTATCTTCGAAAGTTATCGTCTATAAAGGGGTCAAACATAAAAATTACTACAGTTATTATAACACCCCTCTTATTCGTCGGGGATCTATTTTGTTTATATATCCAGATAAAAGATCACTCCAAAGCGCTTACATGCAACACAATACCAAATACATAATTAAAACATGGTCATGGTACACATAGAAATTTAAATATAAATACAAATTCACAGTCAATAAATGAGATATAATAATAACAATACAATCAAATCAAGAAAATATTAAAAACAAAACATTATTCTGGTTTAAGCTACAGTATTCTATAGTAGTACTGCAATATTTATATGGCAACAAGAAATGAGTCTTCAATCAACATAAACAAATCACGCTTTCTGTTTTCAGTCTAAAGCACAATATTCACTATACACTTTCCGATCAGCACCTATGGTCCTTTTTGGTTCCCCATCGGTAAGTAGGAATAGTAACTCGTGGGACAGTCGCAGGTACCCCGAGGACCAGGCACACCACGGGGGCCTATGGAACCTATAATAAACAATTGACGAATTTCTAAGAATCTCCAAGCGTTAATTTCGTTACTAAAAATAAATAATAGTTTCAAAAACTAAAAAAACACTTTTATTGCTAACAAAAAAAGAGAAAATAATTTCTGAGTACACGAAATTTATATTACAGTAGAGTAAAAAGCGTGGAGTGCACTTTATGACGTTTTCATACTTCTCTTTTTATAGTTGCCAATAATAGGATGATTTTCACATACTAATATACCAAGCACCCACGCTTTTTACGCTACTGTAATATAAATTCCGTGTACTCAGAAATTATTTTCTCTTTTTAGTTAGCAATAAAAGCGTGTTTTTTTTGTTTTTTAAAGTATTTTTTTATAGTTAATAAGGATAATGGAAAACTCTTATCAAATTATTGTATTGTCATCGGTACTTAATACGTGTGCAAAGTTTCAAAGTAATCCGATTTCTGGAAGTTAGTGAAAATTGAGCTCAAAAATTCCGTTACATACATTCATACATACATACACCCCGATCTAATAAAAGCGTGTTAAAAAGGAAGAAGCATTATTTCAATGTAATGATTGCTTAGGGTCAGGACTCACGAAGCGGTATTCACCTGCGCCCACCGCGGAAAGGAGTTTAAATTTCAAAACTGACGAGACCGGAGATTTGTACGGTTACACAGCCGTCGCGGTTGTGATTGTCACTCGAAAACTTGGCGGTTGATGATCGCAAGATGGGCACCCTGCTGCCCACTTCTGACCACACGGGACACAGCGGGACCCCACATATTAACGGTCTGGATCCTAAATAATCAAGCTGGTCTATTATTTCTACCTATCGATTTTAAGGACGTCATAATTTCCACCTTTGCAAATTAATGAAAAAAACAAGAAATCATTTTGTGCTCTGCCAGCAGGGCCCTTTTGTTATTTGACAGTTTACAAAGGAAATGGATTAATATTCGAAGAGCCCCTTATTTCTACCTTCCAAATAACTTTTCACTACACCCTAGATATAAACAGTTTTTGAGAAATATGCGGTCGAAGATTTTAAACTTCTAGCAGGGCCCTTTGCTGTTTATTGACTTACATGACGCCAGGTAGTTTTAAAAACAGCTGGTTATTTCTACTTACTGAATGAATTGCTACCAACTTGCAACGTAAACCGCGTCGTCAAATGTGTTTTAATTATTTACATAAATATCTGTATTCTACAAGGGCTGCGGACCTGCAACCGTGGTGATGGAAACCGCTTCTTGCCATAGTATCCTGCTAAGTAGATGATCACACTAGATCACACTACAAGTAACACCGTCTAAGCAAAGTTTAGCATCATATTATTAGTCTAACTTACCTTCTCTACCGGGATCGCCTCTTGGACCCGTCCTACCTTCAGGTCCAGGTGGACCGATGGGCCCTGTAAAAAAAAAGTATTTCAACTTAATGAGTTCATGGTTTAAAAAACATTGAACTAAAAACGAATGTAGCTCTCTCTGATCTTAAAGATAAAACCACACTTAAAAAGCTACTAAAGGCCTCGTTCTAAGTTTAAATGCTTTTTTTCCAAAAATTTAATGGTTTATTTGCGATTCATTTGCGATGTCTATTTTTGAAAACTTTCAACATTAAAATAAACAATCAACTTTATTATATACAACTATATTGCATATAAAAACCTTCATATTTTTTTATTCCATTGATTATGATTTTTTTTGTCGGATTCCTTAAAGAGTTACTAACGAGTTCCGTTGAAAAATCGAGGTGTATCAAAGTTTATCATCGTTTAGCTTTGATCACTCACATTTTATTTTTATCCTAAAAATATTGTAACAATAAAAAATATTTCATTTTCTTTTTGAAAAGAATGAAGAAGATAAAATTAATCCACCTCACCTGCAATTCCTCTAGCTCCCTCGGGTCCCGGCAGGCCCATCCCAGCTGGACCCCTCTCGCCCTTGTCACCCTTATCGCCCCGTGGTCCTTCTGATCCTGGTCGTCCCGGCTCGCCCGGTTCGCCTGGGTAGCCCCGAGGACCTGTGTTACCTGGGTCTCCTTGGATACCTGGTTAGGACATTAGGGTTTAAGGATATGGTGCTGGTACAGTCAGCATCACAAATATAGTGACCTTTTAGTACCATGTAAAAAAAATACAGATTTTTACAGATAGACTGGGATACTGATCAAAATGTTATTTTGAAATGGGTTTCAAGTGTCACTATATTTTTAACGCTGACTGTACTATGAAAAATGCGATTTTACTTTTTTGTAGTTTGATTAAATCTTATAGAAATCATAACTTTTAAACATCACTCAAACAACATTTTCATTACAAAAACGTCATTAATTTTAATTCCATTTATAACGGCTCTAAACGTCAGGCTTGAACCAGTCCCTTAAATTTGTTTGCAGTTAAGTTTTTTTGCGAATAGGTACAAAATTGCTTACGAAATGAAATTTGTGACTGCGACGGAATTTCTGATATCGGAATGATGGTACAACACAAGAAATAATACCAAATACCTAAGCGATATATAAGGTTAAATAATTTGGTTAATAGTCAACTTCAATATTAACCAAGAGGTCGCAGGTTCGATCCCCGCACTGTAAAAACATTTGTGTGCATGAACATGTCTGTTTGTACTGGTCTGGGTGTTGTATGTATTTATTTAAGTTTATTTGTAATATCGCTGTTGTTTCTGATATCTATAACACAAGTACTTAAGCTACTTACCACGGAAGTCAGATCAATGTATGTGATGTTGTTGTATTTATTATCATTTTTAATATTTATATGCGGCAAATCGCTACGTATAGTACGTACGTGGTACGGGCTTTATCGTAGCAGTAACGACTACGACGTACCTATACTACGAATATATGCTACGAAACTCGTAGCCAAAGGTAACTTTCCGAAACAATAAATTTGAAGAAAAATGTTGCCCGCTTATAATAGATTACTTTTATTTTGGCCCCATGCGTTGCGTGGATTTAAAATGAAGCAAGATTTTTTTGCTTGTTGTTAATTAACACTTTAATGGACAGTAGACTGCTATATCAGTTATAACAATGAAAACATCTATTGTGTCTGGCTTTCGTCCGTCAGTGTTAATATGAGATATATTAAAGACTTGCCAGGACTTCCTGGTGGGCCTGGTCTGCCCGGGGGTCCTCTTCGTGTCACCGTCACCGTCGGAGCGCTTGTCATACTCGCCGTCAGCTCTCTGAGTCTCTCTGGAAACATCATTCGATTGTTTTTACATGCACAGATCAAAAATAGACAAAGAGAGGCGATTATCACACTGCATCGCGCTCCGCCGCGGATTCTGCTTGGCTGCGCAGTACAAATAGCGCCACGCAGTGACGCGTCGTAAGTGTGTTGTGGTACGCGCGTGTGGTATGCAAACTGCCTATTAAGAATAAATTAATAATGTCTGCCCGCGTATCGCAGCGGAGCGCGATGCAGTATGATAATCGCCATAGCGCTATTTGACAGATTTCTCTTGGCTTATGCACTAATAGGACCATGCAGAAATAAATCGTGGGAGATGTGGCTGAGAATCAGTGTCGTGGCATGTTATCTTTTTGCTGCCACGACGTATACTGAGAGAGAACGGTTTTGTTTATTACTTGTAAAATTATTATTGTTTTTTAAATTAGTATTTCTTTAATTTAATTCAATAATTTCAGTATTGTACATGTAAAATACATATAAATTCTTAATCATAAAGATATTTCATTCCGAGCACTTAATGAAGTGCACGGAATGTAACTAACGTCGCCTCTCAAGATACCATATTGAATGCAATATGGTATCATAAGAGGCGACGAATGTCGGTGACGCAACAGCTAGTGTGCCTCAATAAATTTGTATAACGGTATTTGCTTGGAGACTATAATCGTCGGGTATCGAATAAAGCCTTGTGTACGAAGGGCCTAATATTGAATAAAAGTAGATGAAACTTACCATTTATAATGTCTGAGCAAATGTTCCTTATTTCATTTTCAGATATTGATTGAGCCTAGGACAATACATAATGCGATTAATCTTCTATTTGCAAATAAACCTATGCCTTTCTGGGCAGTTCAGAATCCAAAGGCAATCAGAATGAGACTTATATATTCAGAAATAATGTGGAACTGATTGGACTATTTGAGTACTGGTACGCCAACCAGACCAATGTGGTTCGGTGGGCGGGTCAGTGCTCGGAGGTCTATAAGATGAAATGCGGTGTGAGACAGGGGGGGTTAACTTCACCCACACTGTTTAATATCTATGTAAATGGGTTGATTGAGGAGCTCAGTGGTGCGGGGGTGGGGTGTTCAGTTGATGGACACTTTGTAAATAACATCAGCTACGCTGACGATATGGTGCTGCTGTGCCCCTCAGTCAACGCATTAAAGACGTTACTGTCTATTTGTGAAAGGTACGCTGTGGCCCATGGACTCAAATATAATGTGAAAAAGAGTGAGATACTGATTTTTAAATCTGGCTCCAAATCGTACATACTTCCGCCGATAGCCCTTGACGGTTCTCCTCTTCAAGTTGTTAAACAATTTAAATATTTGGGTCACTGGGTCACGGAGGACCTAAAAGATGACATGGACATGGAGAGGGAGCGCAGAGCACTGTCGGTGAGGGGTAATATGCTGTCACGTAGGTTTGCACGCTGTTCTCGTGATGTAAAAGTTACTCTTTTTAAAACATACTGTCAAACTTTATACACGTGCAACCTGTGGAGCAGTTACACCAAAAAAGCCTTCAGTGCTCTGCGCATTCAATATAACAATGCGTTCAGGGGGATGTTGGGCCTGCCCTGGCGCTGCAGTGCCTCGGGAATGTTCGCCACATGGAACACAGATGGTTTTCACGCCGTCCTGCGAAAACGTGTGGCTTCCCTGTGGGAGCGAGTGCGGAGCAGCACCAACACTCTCCTGAAGGCTATTGCAGAGAGGGTATACAGCCCTATCACCGCTCACTGGGCATCAATCCACGTTCGGTCCAATCCTAGCTTTAAGTTCTATTAGAGCTTGAAGCTGGGATTGGCTTCGGACGGTATTTAAGTGTTTTTTTTTTTAGTGGTTTATTTTATTTTATTTCATTTTATTTTATTTAATGTCTTAAGTTGGTTTTTAGGTTAAGAATGTATGGAAATTGTTTTCTGAAATAAATGTTTTATTCATTCATTATTCATAATCATGGCAATTGATTAAGAGTTTAGATTTATGTATGACTGACCTGGACAACAGAACTTTGTGGTGCTGGTAATCCAGGCGCTCCTCTTGGTCCAGGAGTTCCAGGGATTCCATCGACTCCATCTTTACCTGGCAGTCCCGGTGGACCTGGCTCACCCCTCTAAACAGACAACATATAAGTTGAGTAAGAGCTACTATTAAGCTGGGATCTACAGTTTAACTGAAATTCAAACTATAGCCAAAATAACCGTATTTGTTGTTTCTCGATTAATTTGAACTATCCTATATCGAGATAGTAAAAAAACTAACCTTCTAGTTTAAAAAACCCCCGAAGGGGCCAAGAAATCTGCTGGTGAGCTTCAACAGCAAGACAGATTTTTATCAGCTATAGCTAAGAACCACCGCGATTAAATTATCTTTCGAAAAATTAAACCGCTTTGAAATCGGTCCATCCGTTCAAGAGCTACGATGCCACAGACAGACACACACAAAAACACTAACAGCCATAGTGTCAAACTTATAACACACCTATTTTTCGTCGGGGGTTACAATGTAACAGAAAACTTAATCTAATATCTGCTAACCAAAGCTCCTTGTGTATGGTTCCACGACAGCTCTCACTAGAGTTTCGTGCTGTATATGTGTACTAGAGGTCTTACGCTGTTCTTTTGATCAAATGGTCTTCAATATAGAACTCTTATATGCAAATTCCATAGGTTATTCCTAAAGGGTGTATTTTAACATAAACTACCTCTCCTCTATCACCCTGAGGGCCTGGCGGCCCTGGTACGCTGGTCCCTTGCGTGGCGGCTGCTGCAACCCCTGGAGGGCCTGGCGGGCCAGCTCTACCGGCAGGACCCTCGGGGCCCTGAAATTGTCGTGTTATTTTAAACTTGTCAACATTGGTAGAGCGAGAAACAATGGGTGCTTGGAAGTTGGCAATGTTATGGCAGTGCATACACTGTGTTGCGTAACAGCATTTCCCTGACGTTAAATAAAAGTGCATACACTGTAAGGATTCATGTAGACGACACCGGAACCGCACCGGCGCCGGACCGAAGCCGTATGCTTACAGAGGCAGCCCCAATGAGAATGCGGTGTCAGTTCGGCTCTTCAGCGCGATATTTATTGTTATACGCCCGGTTTCGGACCGATGCCGGTGCGGTTCCAGCGTCTTCTACAAACATTGCGGCATTTCATACAAGTGTGACAAGGATGACAAGAGTGATTTGGCAACGAAAATAGGTAGCTCGATTTCCTGTCGCCTAAGCATCCGGTGACTTGAGGGTATGAATGAAAAATATAGTCCTTGTGGCCTATTTCGACCATGGCGGCAAACCTCAACAGAGATCAGCCAACTACGCAGGAGATTATAGTGCACAAGTATGAGCGCAATTCACAGGTGCACTCACTGTTCCATCACTCTCAAATTTCGGTGAGACTGCAATCCGACATGACCGGAGAGAGATCAGGCGCAGGACCAACGAATTAACGTGCTGGGGCACGGGGGTGTTACACCGCCAACTTCCCGACTCCAAACAGTTTTCGAGAAATTCATGACAGAAAATCTCAGAAACAATTTTGGCTTAACCTGGGATTCGAACTCAGGACCTCTCGGATGTAAGGCAGAAACTTTTGCCACTACACCAACAAAGCAGTCAGTCAGTCAGTATTAATAAAACAGTCAATACAAAATCTAACTTACTCGAGTTGGAAGTAAGTTTTTTGACAATTTCAATAATAAATACCTGCGGACCTTCCGGTCCTCTCTCGCCCTGCGGTCCTGGTACACCTGGGAGACCTCTCTCACCGGGTATTCCTGATGGTCCTGAATTTCCTTGTGGACCCGGCAGACCCTGGTTAAGAAAAAAGTAAATGTGTTTACTTAATTTGTGCAAGTACAGCAAGAAGAATTTCCGCAAGCATCGAGCGTCAGAGTATAGCACTGGCACAATTCTCTAATATTTTACGCATCTCCCCCTTTAAATTGGATACGACTGTATATGAAAAATGTAAACACTTTCATCAGACCAAACATGTAAACACCTCAGTCTCATCTAACGTTCAATCGTACGTAAAACTGGAGTAAGAAGTGGTTCTAAACTTCACAATCAAGTTTAACATTTTAACACATTTATTAAACCAAAATCAATTTGTCTTCCTTACCGTAGCACCATTCAATCCTGGTTGTCCTCTTTCCCCAGGAGTTCCATCTTGACCTGGCCTGCCAGGAGCACCTCTTTCACCTTTAATTCCTGTAAGAGGCAAATTATTGCTTATTTCCACCTTTGTTTTAACCTTGCTTCCAAAGACCTAGAAAGAAAAGAGCGACCTTAAAAATGTTCAGCAATGTTTTGACCTTGGTAAGATGCCGGATCGTGCTAAATGCAGGCTGCTCATTACCAAGTGATTAAGTGACTCGTAGTCCAGAAGACATAGCAGTAGCCTTTGTTCAGAAGTGGTCATTTTGCGGCTGATTACGACGATAATGTAATGAAATTTGACCCCTCACCCTAGAAACTTAGTGCATGTTTAGTTTACTGTTTTTTCATCATATTGGTCTTCGTTACCTTGTACAAATGAAGAGTTGAAGCTTGTAGTTGGGCCTGGCGGGCCAGGAGGACCGATAGGGCCTCTTTCTCCTTGAGGGCCTTTCGGACCAGGGGGACCTCTTTCACCCTGTGTTTAAATGAATATAAAACTGTAACATCATCCTAATAAGTACATCCGTACCTACTCCTGATCGTCGCAGGTTTCTGGACTACGTTAACTGGACATAGAAAAATGTATGTCATAATCACAAAACTTCCAGGCGTGAATTCGGGAAGAAAATTAGTTAAAGCCAGGTGTCAACTAGGACGTATTGCGATTACAGGTTTTATTTAATGTAACATGTTAACAAAAGACTGTATCTAATGTTAAAAGACTTACATCTCGGCCGCTGACTCCAGACAATCCTGGTAATCCCGCTTCACCTGGTTCTCCTAAAAAACAATATTTTTATAGTAGCCATCCACTGGTACGACGCTAATCTACAATTTAGACAAAATCTAAATCATACAACAAGCTATGAGGATGGCAAGGTGCTCCAAGTTTGTCTGCAAAAATTTTATATACAAAAGCATAGTATGTCCACAGGAACGATATATCAGTTTTCTGGTTATTCTTAAAAGTTAGTTACCTTTATCGCCTCTGTCTCCTTTCTCCCCTCTGAAGCCTCGCTGGCCAGGCTCACCGGGCGGGCCTGGTAGACCTCGATACCCCACACCAATGCTCTCCTGAAAGAAAAGAAAATATCGAGTATATACATTTTACTAAGTTTTAATAAACACAAGTCAAGCCATAATAATGTGTTAAGTACACAAAAGTTCGACTATTATTATTATTGTTATGGGTTTTTTTGCTTAATTTTTGTTTTTAATAATTTGTCTGTATTTTATTTTAATATAAGTATATAATGTTATTATTTTTTTTCGTTCAAAACGCTATTTTTAATTTTGAAAAGACGTTACACTTAAAAAATATTCTTTTCGGCTTCTCGATAACCGGAGCCGAAGTGATTTTTTTAAGTGTTCTGCCTTTTTTGTATTTATTTCTTTAAGAGATTTCAAAATTTTAACCACCGTATATTTCTCCGTTATCACTATTTCGTTTTCGAGTATTATTTTGTTTGTACGATGCGCCATTGCAACGAACCTTGCACGAAACCGACCGAAGCACAACACTACAGGCAGCTCATCGCGTAGTATCTGCACAGTGCGGCAACAGGTCGCTCGCGGTCATCCACCAAAACATGCCTCCGCAACTGGTTTAAATTTTTTAGGTGATCTATGCGACGTAGGTTGAAAACGGCCTGCCGCGTTATTGAATTGCTATATTTCGACATTTTCATTCATTTGTACATTTTGTTCTCAAATCGAAAACTATATTTGTCTTTGTCATACTCGTAAAATTGCCTATGAAACAGATTCCGCACCAATGAGTGAGACCTATTTCCTTTTTGCGCGCATGGATTTGGCACCGCGTCGGGCCTATTTTGTGGGTGATCCGCAGTGAATGTGTTAAGTACTCTTAGCGTAGTTATTTTGCTCCGTGAAAATGATGCATTGATCTGTGTTTCTGGAATGTCCAAAAAAGTTAACGTTCATTCTCTTTCTTGCAAAGTTTCTAGTTTACGAGGGCGTTTTGATAACTCCATGACTTTCAGGCTGAATAGAAACTTTTTTTATTTTTAATGATATTTTCTTAAAAGTAATATTTTTGCGAACCTAAAATAATTCTATTTTCAAATATGGCGCGAAAACAATATTTAATAACAAAAGAAGTTTGGCGGCTGTGAAGGTGTTCTTCGAAAATGGAGAAATCCGAGTTTCGAGTCTTGATTAAACACTATTTTTTACGCGGGAAAACCATTAAGCAGACCGAAGACAAGTTGAAAAAATATTACGGGGATTCAGCGCCGTCTCATGGAATGGTACATAAATGGTTTACTGAGTTTCGTTGTGGACGTATTACAACCAATGATGCCGAGCGGCCCGAGCGCCCAGGAAGGCCGATTGAGGTAACCACTGAGGACATTGTTAACAAAATCCACGATATTGTTTTGGCTGACCGTCGAGTAAAGATACGCGAGTTAGCTGAGGCTGTGCACATCTCAACTGAACGAGTTTTTCATATTTTGCACGATATTTTGGGAATGAAAAAACTTTCTGCAAGATGGGTGCCGCGCTTACTGACAGTCGACCAAAAGCGAAAACGCGTGACTACTTCTGAGGCATGTCTGGCTATGTATAATCGCAATCCAAGTGAATTTTTGCGTCGGTACGTAACCGTGGATGAAACGTGGGTCCACCATTATACGCCAGAGACTAAACAACAGTCAAAGCAGTGGACTTCTACCGGCGAACGTGCACCAAAGAAGGCAAAAACGGTATGTTCGTCTGGTAAAGTGATGGCAACAGTATTTTGGGACAGTCAAGGGGTTATTTTCATCGATTTCTTGGAGAAAGGCAAGACAATAACCGGTGCTTACTATGCTGCATTGCTGGAAAGATTTAATGAAGAGTTGATGAAGAAACGACCGCATCTAGCAAAGAAAAAAGTTCTATTTCATCAGGATAATGCTCCGGCCCACTCGTCTGCAGTCGCGACTTCAAAACTTGTCGAATTAGGATACGAATTATTGCCGCACCCTCCATATTCACCAGATTTAGCCCCCTGTGACTTCTTTCTCTTCCCAAACATGAAGAAATGGCTTGCTGGGCAAAGATTTTCATCCAATGAAGAGGTGATAGCTGCAACCGAGGCCTATTTTGCAGGCTTTGACAAAAAGTATTTTTTGGATGGGTTGAAGAGATTGGAGCATCGCTGGAAAAAGAGTGTAGAGTTGAAAGGAGAGTATGTAGAAAAATAAAATGTTTTTGTACACAAAATATATGTTTTTCTTTTCAAAGTCATGGACTTATCAAACCGCCCTAGTACTTACGTTAAAAAATGCCGGTTCCCCTGGTGGTCCTCTGTCACCTTTTAAGCCTTGTGCTCCAGGGGGTCCGTAAGGGCCTTCAATTCCTCTTTTACCCTGAAAAATAAGCAAATATTTAAAAAGGACACAATTCACTCCACAAACTCATAATTGGCCAGCCTAAAGAGCAATATAAAAAATGTAATAATAGTCCTCCTGGCCAATTTCTACCACGACAGCCAATCTCAACACAGATCAGCCAACTACGCAGGAGATATTATAGTGCACAAGTGTGAGCGCAAAACACAGATGCACTCACTGTTTCATTATTCTCAAGTTCGGTGAGACGGCAATCCGACTTGATCGGAGAGAGATCAGGCACAGGACCAACGGCTTAACGTGCTTTCCGCGGCACGGGGGTGTAACACCGCCAACTTCCCGACTCCGAGCTGTTTTTGAGAAATTCATGACAGAAAATCTCAGTAACAATTTTGGCTAGACCTGGGATTCGAACCCAGGACCTCTCGGATGTAAGGCAGAAACTTTGCTACTACACCAACGAGGCAGTCATATATAAAAAATTATTTATTGACATTACCGGTAACCCTGTGTATCCTCTCGGTCCCTGGGGGCCCATCGGTCCCTCTGGGCCTACTGGTCCCTGCAATGAATTAATTGTCAAAAATGTGTCACAAAACCCACCACATTAGCTATGGTAGTTAATGGTCTACTCACTGCCGGGCATGTGACGTTACAAACACCTCCTATTGCCGGTATTTCGTTTCCTTGCGAGCCTACATCAAAAACCTGTAAAGAAAAATTTAAGTTGAAGTGAAAACACTCGTCAACTAAGCAAAAAAAGTTATTGTCAAGTTAAACTGATCAGTGGTGGGTAAGCGTAAACATAATCGTAACGTTTTCGCGTCGTCCAAACGTCAGAAACTGACAGTTGTCCCATACAAATTGACAAGTTAACGATAGTTAAATGCTACGATTACGTTACAATAGTTGTTCGTGCTCACCCCTCTGTACATAAATGACACTTCTCTCGACTCCTAGCAAGAAAATTGACATAAATAGTAGGGGGAGGTTTGAGCCACTTCTTCTTGTTATCGAGTTGCCCTAAGCACAATTATATTTTGAAGACCAAAACTAAGCTTCCGACAAATAATTGTCAATGGCCTTGTAGAGGTCCTATAAGCTGCTGAAAATTTTGAAAAGAGCATCGCTTACCGGTGCTTCCGAAGTCGCGATGAGAAACTCCGAATCTTTCTGGAACAAACCAAAAAAAAAATCATTAGAAGCATACCTTCTAATGCAGCGTTACGTAAGTGCAAATATTTATAGTAAAGACCGTTTTTTTTAACATTTACCAAAATAGTAAATATAGTTCCAAAGTGCCAAAATGTGAGTTTTTGAGAAGCCATTTTTTTCACAGTGTAAAATTGTTATTTGTGATGGCACTCTTATGATTTACCCAACTTTTAAAGTCAGGTGTCCAGACTCTTCAATTATGCGACGATCGAGGTTCACTTTTTTGGAAAATGCAAAAAAAAACGATCTGTACCTGTAGGATTTTTATAAACAGTAGAAACATACTTATATGAACTACGAGTAGTATTGTCGATATTTCGATTAATTGACATTTTGTGGTCGCCACGCAGTATTTCATGCAAAGCAACAATACTTACAAGTTCTTCACAGCTGTCATCATTTAGGACGTAGCGGCTGCAGCTCAGGGTTAACCATTGTAAATCTATCTGGAAGATTGGCATCATAAGGCAAATGTTATACTGTCATGGTTTGAATAATGTGGTGGCAAGGCAACTCACTGAATTAAAGACAGGAATAAAATACAATCAAAATCTTAAATCATGAAACATTATTGAATCTTGACAAAGATTTCAACTATTCGTCTATTGTCAGTTTTTAGTATCAATTTATTTCATTTATTTATTTTTTAAAACTTACAAACTAGGACAGTTTACCAGTAGACCATTACAGAGTTTTCTGTTGCAATAGCGAAGTGACCATAGAATATTTCTAACTAAATGATCGTACTGTTAATTTCTTAATTGAACTTTTGCACGTCTGTGACCAGATTGAACACATGCGCTAATAACTTTAAAATGTAATCTTTACTAACTGTGTTCTTAGCAAATAAACGTTTGAGTTTGAGTTTTGAGTTTACTATTTAAACCAATTTTTTCTACATTTCGTAAGCGTTTGCGAATAGACTTAGAGCCCTGTGAATTCACTTAGACTACAACAAAATATGTATATAGGTCCAAATCCAGAACTACCTAGTTCTATTATTATAACTTACGTTAGCAGGCTTTCCATTGTCATCAGACGCGATGGTGACCGACGTAGCATTGCTGAAGTTATGTTTCGTTATGTTTTCAGGTTTCAACTGAAAAAAATACCGCTGATTAAAGGTAGATAAGCATCCACAGGCCCGCATCGCACGCAACGGATTTTAATTTGTCTTGTTTCAGTTTGTTTGCCTTGATTACCACTTTGATGTCATAGCCAAGAAGTTGACCATTAACCAAGAGGTGACGGGTTCGATCCCCGCACTGTACAAACATTTGTGTGCATAAACATGTCTGTACTGGGTCTAGGTATTATGTGTGCTTATTTAAGTTTATTTGTAATACCACTGTTGATGCTGATATCTGTAACACAAGTGATTTAGCTACTTACCACAGAGTCAGATCGATGTTTTGTTAAAAAAACATATTAAATTTAATATATTAAATATTATAAAAACTCATACAACAGCGTCCACTGATCCACAGTTCTTATACGCGGAAAACTAAATACCGTTACGTGCGATGCGTCCGATCCGTACCTTAGACGGGCACCTTTAACTTAATGATTGTACGGTAATAGCTTTGCAAATATTCTACAGAAGGCTTGATTAACGCTAAGCTGATTCATTTGAGTTCAGTCGGTTTGAATGTTCTGCAAAAAGCTTATTTGCAAGTGCTTAAAATACCCATTTCACAACAATAACTATTGAGTCCAATATTCCTCCATAACCAAATCAATCACTCCACATTTAAATAAATCGGTTTGTGGCTCTCACTGACCTATTTATGAAACCAGTCGATCATACGAGTCCGCGTATAAATTCCCCTATTATGTGTTATATTCGGAAACTTTGTTTTTGAACTACCCGCATCCACCTACTTAGTTGCGGCCTTAGAACAAACCAAATAGAGGAAGAGGTACTATCGCGGTCTGCGTCGAATGAACACCTTTAAAAATCACCTTTAAAAAATCATTTGCACATCGCGCGCAATCCCGCTTGCTAATTGCTCCGCGTGTGTCGAAGTGCATGAAAACGATTTTCGTTAGAAAGTGTTACCACTGTCCACCGTACGTCCTAACAATCGTCAACTTAAAACGTGTAAACAACTCGCAGTACTAGGAGCGGAGCAGGTCCTATTGGTCCTAGCTCATATCGTATCTACCTTTTTTTGGTTCGATCTAAGGTTGCGGCGAGAATGTTAAGCAATCTTTCAGATTGCTTAAACACAATTGGTTATTGAGTCATATCATTAAATAAACCTTATACTATACTGTAACTTATCTATTTGTGATGAGGAAATAGTCTTTTGTCTATCCTTACCTCCACACAGTCGACAGCCAAATGGATAGTGTCATTCAGGATTGCAAAATGAACTTTATGCCATCCGGGAGTGAACAGCTGAAATCAAATTGAAGAGTCATATAAGTCACTTTTACACGTCCCTTAAAACCTTGCCACAGCTTCGAAATCAGGACAGTGTGTGGGCTGGTGTCAAGAAGAAGCTGCGCAAGAAACTCAGTCACCATTGTCATTGCCCTTTTAAAAAAAATGGTTATTGGATAAGGTATATATTGTGAACTAGTCATCAGTAAAACCACTATCACTAACGGTTTTCTAACTAGGTCTGCGTCAGTCACCCGTATCGTGGAGTACATTAAACAGAAAGAGCCCTGCACTGCATACGAAATTGTTTGATTCCTTAGATCAAACCAAATATGAGGAGGATATGGTACGTTCTTACCACCGTCATTAATCGTCAACTTAAAAATGGGCCGCTCACGCACACGTGTAAACAACTCGCAACTGACGACGTCTCAGCACGTATGGATCTGCTTCACTGGTGGTCAAACTGAACCTTCTAAGACGATTCAGTTGAACCTCAAGCGACTAGCTCATACCGTGTCTGCCTGTTCTTGGTTTGATCTAAGTTCATTTCATAATTTCTGTTTATTTAGGATCTTCTTTTTAGCTGTAAAACACTACCAGTCAAAGCTAGTTGTCCCGGAAGAATTCTAAGCTTCTTAAATAGAACGCAACAAAACTAATCAATAACTTATTTATATATTTAGGAGTTGATGCAGAGTTTCGGTTTCACTTCAGTAGCTTCATTACAACTTGTGATATTGATTGCAATTAAAATTGATTAAAAACGAATACGAACTCTTCCTGTATCTTAAGCGATTATCACACAGCACTGCGCTCCGTTGTAGATTCTGTTTGAGCAGTACAAAAAACACACGAAGCAGTACAAAGAGCAGTGCAAAAGTACGCGGTGACACGATGTCATTGTGATGTGGTGCGCGTATTTTTCATACAAACTGAGATACTTGTATACATTGAAAAAATCATTAGCCGCACGGACCGCCACGGAGCGCGGTGCGGTGTGCTAATCCTACCCTTAATTACTATCCTTACCTCCTTGCTATCAAAGATACTTCTAGATCCTTGCACATACACCAGCACCTTCCTGGCATTAGGCAGCATGGTGAGGGAGAACTGCAGGTTATGTGAGTGCGCCCTGATGAGGCTCCACGGTCGTCGCTGCCCGTGGGAGTTGAATGTGCCCACCACGCTGAAGTACTCGGGAAGACCGTTGGGGAACACCTTTCTGGAATGAATTAGATCGTCATATCAGCCTTTCGACGCCTACTGCTGAGCAAAGACCTATGCCATTTCCACCGAGATCGTTCCTGCGCTTTCCACATCCAGCAGCTTCCCGCGAACTTTACCAGATCGCCATTGGAGAATCTTTCCGCCCCAACGGTCATCGGTTCATTGCGCTATGTGTCCCGCTCACTGCCACTTCAGCTGAGAAATCCTTTGAGCTATGCCTGCCGTTTTAGTTCTCCTGCTTATTTCTTTACTTTTCATTCGATCGAATTGATAAGATATTAAAGTAAAATAATAAGGAGACGAGTCAGTCAGAAATGTAGCATTCTGGAGAGTAGGTAGTAGAAGACCAAGAAATTGCTGATCACCCCCGGGGAATAAAGTAGTGGCATTAAAAAAAAACATCTAAGGCAAAGCGGCTACTTTAAATCCCTGCATAAATAAGTAGGCATTACAGATCAACTTTTACTTGATGTTAATCAAATGAATGAAGACAATTTTGATTTGATGGATTATTAAGACACGAACCTATCTTATGTAATCTTGAATGCTACACATGATCTTCTAGACATTAACATAGAAGAGTATGAAAGCCAATGAATTACTTCCGGTGTTTGAAGAAAACATTCATATTAAGAACCTGAACAGTACTCGAAGCTAGCGTAGCGTAACCTTTATTTATTGAGCTGCAAATAAGTTCAACACTCTACCTACAAATAATATGAAACCCAGAGAAACATCAAATAATGTTGATACTGACTTCAAAGGCAGCGTCAAGTTAGCTCCCTGGCTGACTCTGTACGCCCTCTGGAGGCCCTGGGAGCCCTGCACCATCTTGATTCCAGGTGCACGAGGCCAGTCCAGTCGGTAGACTGCTATCAGGTCAATGGTTTGGAAGTCTACATCGCCAGGACGAAGGGAGAAGCAGGGGTTGTCTAGTAATGGACTTATGGTTGTTGTGGTAACTGAAAAAGTGGCACAATATGTTATCGTAATTTTTAGGTAGAAGATTTAATTAAAGATTGAGCTCAAAACATCTGACTAAAGTGATGTAAAAAAGACTCACATTCGTCATCAGAAGATTGCCCATTGCAGATTAGGTCAAAGTTTAGAATCACCACAGCAGTTAACCTGGAACAAAATATGTGAAATTACATTCAAATCGGCATGCTACTGTGACCGAAATATTAATATCATATATTTATATACAAATTATTTTATAATTTAATATAATTCTTTTTTAAATTTATCATAAAACTCGGTCGGCATAGCACACGGTAACATTACAGTGTGCTATTCCCATACAAGCTCTTTTGATGGCGTAAAATACCCTATTACTTGTTACCCACACATAGAACATGTCATTAGTAGGATCAGAAAATTGTGCTGGATGTTCAAAACACTAAGACATGTAATAGCTGATAGTACAGACCAATCCAACTCCCCTAGATATCTTCTAAACCAAATATACATCTCTCTTGCACAGTCAATCATTACGTACTGCATTCCGATCTGGGGAGGCGCTGCAAAGACCGAGTTTCTAAACCTGGAAAAAGCTCAACGAACCCTCCTTAAAATAATGTATTTTAAAAAAAGACGTTTTCCTACCGAAAATCTATATTACATTAGTGGACTGTTTAGTGTTAGGAAGTTGTACATCATCATGACTACTCTTAAAGCACACAAATTAATACCGTTTGATCCAAGCATCTCAAAAAGGCGGCGTAATGATGTTCTGGCTGTGTCTTCTGGCACCAGAACAGTGTTTGCTGGTAGGCAATTCAGTTCTCGCTCAGTGTTTCTCTATTGCAAAATAAATAGAGAAATATACATATATGGAAAAACATATTCTCAATGTAAAAAACTTATTCATGAATGGCTAAGAACTAAAACCTATGATGAAACTGAATTCCTGTTGTATCGCATCACATGACTTAGCTTCACATACACGCACATTTTCACTGACACGCACATTTTCACTGACACACACACACACACACACACACACACACACACACACACACACACACACACACAAAGAAATGTATTATGTAGATTTAAGGCTGATTTTGTTTTGTTTTTTTTAGTTAAATTTGGGTTTATATTGTTGTTACGTGTATATAGATAAGGAAGAGCGAGGTCTCCAAACACAGGCATAACTTGCTTAAATGGAGACCTCAATCAACCATGTAATTAGGTATAAGTTAAAAATGAAATAAATTATTATTATTATTATTATTACTAGATAGATAGATAGTCAGATGCATAGATAGATAGATCGATAGATAAACACTTTATTGTACAACAAAAAACAAAAATATCAGACAAGTTCAACAAAGAAAGATGTACAATTTAGGTGGTCTTATTCCTAAAGTTATACCTACCTATCATCCATGAAGTAGAAATTTGTACCTACCTAACTGTAAATAGCAAGAACAAATATGAACCTTTGGTGACCAGAAGGATGGCAGTGGCTAATTTTGTTTCATGATTGATATTGACCTATATTGGCTGACCGAAGAAACCCGACCTACACTAATGATTGATCATGATGATGCCAACGAAACAATCAACCCGTTTAAAATTCCGTTCCTGACACATTGTGTAGAGTTTCTTGCTAATCCTCAGCAATTGGGTCACGACAGAAATATAAAGCTGCTTTTTTGCGATTGTTAAAAGCTATACCTACTCAAGCAAAAAATTTTTTTGACGCAGCAGTCATTATTTATTTAAATTTGTATGGGCTTTAAACATTGTTGTCCTTCTTTAGATATTTTTTAGGTAAATTGCCCAAATTGGGTTGAATAAAAAGGGCAGGGAATTTGCAGCCAGCGTAATAATAACGACATTTTGTCGCCTTCATGGTCGGTTCGGTTGCAATATTGTATCTACCTGTGACTGACAGTTAAATAACTGTCGGTTTCATAGTAGAAGCTATCTGAGGTTACGGCTTTGTCTATGAAACTGACTCAAGATGTTAACTCAGTTTCAGTCAAAGGTAGATAGAATATTGAAACCAGCCGTTTGCGTGGTCCCATCAAACGATGGATATGTTAGTAGGTAAGCGTCTGTCGCAACCACTAGGAAGTTAAAAGTTTTTCGTACGGGATTACTATCGGCGACATTCGCCGAACGTTGCCTCTGGGTGTTGCAAGCAATCGCCGATGCTGCTCGTCTATGAGGTCCCATAGGCACCATGCACCACTTTTTAGAACGGTATTGTCAACTTGGAGGGCCCGGGTTTGAGCCTCGGACTACTGGATAATGTAATGAAATCTAATGCCTGTGACGATCTTACTTAAGTGCCATTCAACAGAAGTGCTGTTAATCGTAAGTTTGTTGGACTTTTTGAAATAACATCGTAATACGCTACCTAATTTGAGAAGTGTCTGAGTAAGTTTCGTTATTTTAACACAAGCGCTCCGTAGTAATTTAACAACATTTAAAACTAGGTATTTAAATTAGTTCTTTTTTGCGTATTTAACACGTAAATAAATGAGATAAAAAAAAACGCATCCAGCACTCATCTCATAAAATTATTTGAAGCTATGATCTCCGTCCGTATAAAACTATAATAATGCTAGTCATTCTTCATATCACAACAAATATTTCCAAGTAACGATGACACAGCTGCATGAAGGCAATCCTGAAATGGACGAATGAACTCGATCTATTCCATCTCTTATTTGCGGATAGGGATAAATTGATTTATCTATAGACGTGGATTTGATTAAGATTTTCTCATAATCTCATCATTTTATTTCACTTTTGTTGAAAGCTTTTATACTTTACCCTCTTTCTAGGTGAAAGTTTCTACAGGCAGACTGAAACATTTTTTACATATTAATATTTTTTCAAATTTCATTCATACGACTTAAATAAATGACAGTAAAAGCAGTAAAAGACAGTACAAACTCAGTTTTCACATGGAGAACTTACCTACCGCGGACAGAATTTATTATTAACTAACACAATGAAAAGAATCGCTGTTTTTTTATTATTTCATACCCAGAAAGTTTGAGGTGAAGTTTGAAAATTCACAACCACAATAGCAGATCAATCAAACAGCTCCACTAACCTTGTACAAACGAAAAAATTAGGAACCAATAACCGCGTCCCATTTACGATCAAGTCATCAAATCTCGATATACTGGGTCAACAATTAATTGATCCTGGCTCTTGGCGCAGATGCGCACGCGCCCCAATTGCGCGGCCTTCAACTGTCAATCGGCCATTTTGATTGATGGCCAACGGATTTCAACGTTTTGATGGATGGTCAAACGGATTCGACGTCGCAAAATGTCTTTAATTCATCCGATTCATTGCGATGTCTAGTTTTGCAAACTTATTTCTGTGGTGCTGAACAATAATGAAGTGGCACACCGGGTGTGCTCAACGCTGTAAGATTAGATGACACGCTTCTTGTGTCTTCCCCTTTGCAAAGGAAAGCTTGCATACTTTTATTTTCAAATCGAATGTTAACAGTCAGGAGAATAAATAAAAAAATAAGTGTATTTTAAAAATGACTTTTTAAACACAGATAATCTTCAACTTACACATATAACATACTACTACACAAGCGACGCAACTTTTAAAAAGGTATTTTTATCATACATAATCCAGAAACGAAGGCTATATATAATTACGTAAAAAAAATAAGATCACACATCACATCACATCTTACCACTTGGTAAGATGTCTTGGTCCCTGGAGGTACCTTAAATACTGGCTACGAAAACGAATACCCGCTACGAAATTAGGTATTAGAAAAAATTGGTATAAGAAAGTAATTAGGAGCCAAACCGGTCAACGATATAAGTATATTTTTGAACGATATATAGATTAACTTTATTCAAAAGTATATTAATTATGATAGATGACTGACGACCGACAGCTTCAATATAGCCCTGTTATCACAAATTTTTGGCACGCCAAGCACTACCTTAACCAGAGGCAGCACAAGTGGAGAAGTTACCTCCATCTTTCTTTGTTAAACTTGTCTTTAATTTTGTTTTGTGTATTTAATAAAGTGTCAATCTATCTATCTATCTGATACATGCATGAGCTTTTGTAATGAGCTGTGTCAGATTGCCTCTAGTTGTGTCATATACCCTACATGACACAACTCGGAATAAGCCTGGAGCTGCTCGAATAGATTAATATGACGGAAGAGCTTGCAAATCAGTTTTCGCCACCACCGAACATTCTAACTTGCTACAAGTACTTCCACGTTACTTTTATAACAAACATTTTTTACAGCCAAAATTGATTACTTCACCTGCAAGCCAGTGTCACCAGCGAAGCCTCAATACCTACTTTGTTGGCGAACCGAAAGCTACGACTTCTTAGACAAAGACAAAATCGGGTGTTTGATTCCTCCCCGATGACCGGAGCCGAAAAGATTTTTTTATGTGTTAAGTCTTTTCTTAGACAAAGTTTAAAAATAGGAAAAGAAAATTCAATGAGGGGCGCACTCTCCCTTTCACAGATCAGTTAGAATACGTCTGCTGCTAAATGTCCCTTTATAAGAGGTGCAAAAAATTTATCACCGCGTTCTTCACATAATTCCAATCTCAACTTATCAACTTTTATTAAAACCAATATAAATAATAACACTCTTAATCGTTACCTACGTCGAAAAAAAAACGCTCGTTTTTTTATGAAACAAAAGAACAAACTTTTAAAAAAAGAACTCACCAAAAAGGTTTCATGTTAGTTACCGTCCAAAAACAAATACACTAGCAAACCATCACTGAACCAACATCCAAGATCTAAGTGGTCTCAGCGGACAATGAAACAAGGAGTCTGACTAATCAATGGCCTGAGATTTGCCCGCCCCGTCTCAATGTTGTATATCAATTAATTTATGGTGTGGCAGACTCCCAATGTTCAACAATTTGCGGTCGTGTTCTTTGGATGATACATGAGTACCTAATAGTAATAAGAAACAGGAGCGATGACTAAAAGTAACGCTATTTAGATGACTTAGTTCAAAGAGTACATTTTTATAATCGGAATTAGTTATCAAATTTCTTGAAGGCAATTGCAATTTGCAACTCATTAGTTGGATGACACAGCAATCAAAATTATCATATTCTGACCCGCCTTGACAAAGCATACAGAAGTAACATTTATCTAACACATCTCATGCATAACATACACTCGGTTCCAAAAATTACGGGTCAGTCACAAAAATTGAAATACCTCCAGAACTGTAAAAGCTAGATCAATGAAATAAAAAACAGAATAAAGACTTTTTAGTTGCGCTTCTAATAGCATATTATTTAAACTGGTTGATGAAAAAAACTTCATTAGAAAAACAAAATTTAAAAAAATGACTATTTTTAAAAACAAAATTTTTGTTTCATGTCATTATGGATGCTTTCCATTTCTATTCTGTCACAAAAAAAAATATCGTGAACGTCTTCCACGTGCATAATTATTATTCTGTGAGGTGAAGCATGGCAGTCACGCTAGAGGAATGTACCAGAATCCTAACTTTTTTGGAACTTGGGCGGAGCCAGCGTGAAACAGCCAGAAACATTGGTGTATCTTTGTCGACTGTTCAGCGGGTAGTCCAGCGGTACCAAGAGACCGGATCAAGACCTTAGAAGACCAGGAAATGGCAGACCAAGATGCACAACGGCCAGGGAAGACAGACAACTGGTGGCTACAATGCTCCGAAATCGTTTTCAAACTGCTGTTGGTCTAAAAACTCACTTTATTCGCTTTGGAGGTGGCAATTTAAGCGCTCAAACAGTAAGAAGACGTCTTGCTGAAGCAAATTTGAAACCATTGAGGCCCGCAAATGGCCCCCAACTGGAACGGGGACATCGAATTGCAAGACAGAGATACGTGCGCGAACACCTAAACTGGACACTAGACGATTGGTCTAGGGTAATGTTCACGGACGAGTCTAAATTCATGCTTTATAAGCATGATGGTAGGCAGTTGGTGTACAGAAGACCAGGGGAGCGCTTCTATCAAGCGTGTGTGGAGGAAAAAGTGGCGTACGGTGGAGGCTCCGTACAAGTTTGGGCTGGGATTTCTGCTGAGGCCCGCACCGAGCTGGTGCTCATTCAAAATGGAACTCTAAATGCAGAGAGGTACGTGGAAGAGATCCTCAATGAACATGTAGGTCCTTTCATGGCCAGGATGGACCGGCATGGCATATTAATGCATGATAATGCGCGTCCCCATACCGCCAGAATTGTACATGACTACCTTGAAGAGGTCGGTATCGAACTCATGCAGTGGCCAGCGCGAAGCCCGGACTTAAACCCCATCGAGCACGCCTGGGACGAGCTTCAGAGATGCGTGAAAGGTCGAAACCCTCCACCAATCACGCTTCCCGAGCTCATACAAGCACTGGTGGAGGAATGAGAAGGTATTCCTCAGCACCGGCTCCGAAATTTGGTGTACAGCATGCCTAATCGCCTGGAAGCTGTCAGAAGAGCTCGTGGAGGCAATACAAAGTATTAAATGAAGAAAGTGATGAAAAACAGCAAAAAAACAATCATAAAAAAAATGTAATCTTAAGAAAAATATGACTACTTTAGTTTTTTTTTAATTTAAGATTAATATTGTGGGTGTAACTAAGTTTTATTTTATTTTTTATCTGTATAATTAAATTCTCAATTGAACAGTCTTCGTTTCATTAGGATGGCATACGTAGTTCGGGAGATATTCGGGTTTATGTGACTGACCCGTTATTTTTGGAACCGAGTGTAGATAGGCTATCCATGTTTCGTATAATTGTGATTGCACCTAACTCTTATTAAAACACGACGAGTAACCAACGTTTGTATGTAACCATCGTTACGCGCAACTTGTTTATCTCGATTTTAAAGTTTAGTTTATAAGATATAGAAAAATAAATTATGGCAAAATAATCTAAAAACTTTTTGGAAACATTACTAATGAAATTAGAGTCTACTGTACTTTGCATTAATCAGATTCAAGCAAATGTTTGTTTAAACTTTAAAGTCGTTTTTCTCATAACATTGTTTTCAGATATGAGCGTGTCACGGCAGAGTTGAGCTCAGTGCATGGTAAAAAGGTAGATTTGATTCTCATGCATATGGACTTTTTAAGCACGGTAATTCGTCTGCAGACAACTAAACCTAGATGTATAAGATCGTTGTTATTATGACAACTTTAAATTACTGTTGCCTGGCTCATTTCATGACGGCTCCAAGATATTTCGTATACGAATTTCTACTGGTTACCACTACACGTTGCGCTCGAGTGGTAATCCATCGAACTCTTAACGAATGATATGGCCCGATCGTAAATCAGATATAGTAGAGGTTTAGTTTTTGTTGACTTGTGAAACTAAAACACAATGCCACAGGCGGTCCATTTGTTTTTAATTTCACATTATATAGACATTTGCATTGTTAATGCTAGAAAAAATAAAGTAACTTTGTTCACTTTGTATCATTATGCGCGTGTTTGATTCCATTGGAGTTCGTACCTGTTAAGTGGGTTCAAATGGAACGCAGTTTTGCTGCATTGTCGAGTCAAATGCATATTTTACGAAAAATGAATTTGTGAATGCGGTTTTCGTAATATTATGGAGTGGTCAACACACCCGAATAGAAATCGTTCGCCTTCTGCAATTTACGATAAAAAAACGAATTGTTTGGCAATGATTGCAAAGACATGTCTAATGACATTTTACAAATAATATTTGATTCTTCCTTCTTCGGCATACGTGTCTAGCCCCCAGATGCTAGCAAATTATATTAAAAAAATAGGCGGTATTGAAAAAGTCGTTAAAAGATAGTTTGTTGCGACCGGAATCAGCTACACGTCCGAAAGCACCTGTTTAGTCAAAATCTTCTGTACCGTCAACGTCACGAAACGATGCCTAGCTACTGGAAAAATAAACTAAAACAACATAAAAAATCCGAGAGGTGCGTCTTTGACCAACGCCACAAAAAGAAAAATAATGTGCATATATAAATATTTGATTATAACTTTACAAAACTGTTAATATAAATTAAATTATATAAACGCCTTTCCCCCTTCCCGAGCCACACGTAGACGTTAATCGGAAATTAATTAAAACTGCCAGCAAATTACTTCCGCCTTCCATACAACATTGCCATGAAAAATTATGCAGGCACTCAACACAAAACTAATATCGCGAATTCCTCAAATTAGACGTAAGATCCCGGGCTGTTTTTTTGTAGTAGATAGTTAAAAAGCATGGGTGCTACACACGATACAGCATACCTGCGCAAGCTTGGACTTGCGTAAGTATCCTGTATCGTCTGTTGGAAGATAATTGCGCAAGTTGTTCACTTGCACAAGTTCATTAAAAAGTTACAAATTTCAATTCTTAACTTGTGCAAATTAGCGTTTGCACAAGTTTTCATGAACGTGTGTGGGAGCGCGCGCAATTTTCAGTACTGTTCTAGCCACCTACACCTACGCACGTCGTTTTTGCGCCACCGCGATTCCGAGCGACATGGAGTTCGCGATATTAAGGAAGAATTTATATTTATTTACATAATGTTTTTGTACAGTAAGTATTACAGAATAATCTTTAAATTATAACAAAATAATACATAAGTATAATTAATAAAAATTGAAAGTAACGTTGCTCCAGTTATTTAAATTGAGTGTAAGTAATATTTTTGTTTGGTACTGTAATATTGGTGTTAGTCACTTGTGAACTGTTTTTCGAGTGCTGGATTTCTTGTTCTCGGATAATTCTATAAAATATGCCAGCAAAACGTTTTCTGAGAAAGTTTTGGCCCCTTTTGCTAGTCGCCACGTGTTAAACATAACGTACTGATTTAAATTTTTCTCGCGTGACTGTTGAGAAAGAAAGCTCATTTGCGCATTATTAACAGTTTCAGTCAATTCTGTTGGCGTCAAACAAACTTCACCGTCGCTAGAACCACTCATTTTAGTTTTTTTACTTGTTTTCAAGATTCTTGTTTTTAATTTATGGTATATCAATGACGTGAAAAAATGCCGCGTAATGCCGCCTTCAAAGCAAATTGAAAAAAGAACACCAAACCAAGAACCAAAGGTTCCGACTTCCGAGTTTGAGTTCACAGATTAATAATATGTGTTTGAGTTTTTAACAAATAAAAAAAATGTTACATGATATATTTGGCACCATAGAGGTAGCAATAAATAGGTTTAATGATTTTTTTTTAATTCACAAACTTAGTGCACACGATGCTCTAAATTTAAATTTACTTCAACCTCTAGTGAATAAAAACGGCTTTTGCACTCAGATATTGAAAAGCAAAAAGACTTTCCGAGATGGGATGAAAATTATATTTGCAGGTATTTAAGTATCATAGATATAGTATTATGTTAGTATTTATAAATCAAATGTATGACAGATTAGTGTTACTATTTCACAAATTATTAATTGAAATAACTCAACGAACGTCTATAAAAACGATTAGGTAACTTTTAAATTCCTATAAATAAATTTTCAAAAATTTTTTTTTGGGTTTGTTTAAACAAAAAACTTTTTTCCATTTTTTTGATACAAGATGCGTTTCAATTCACACACATTAACTGGCTAACATTACTTTGACAAGTATTAAAAAATCTCCCTTGATAACCGTTCTTCCGAAGCGAAACGGAACGCAAACGCAATAGTTGTCGTCGGTGGTCAACGTGAACAAAATTACTATTTCATCATTCTAATAAATATAAATTCGTTTATTTAACAGAAAATATCACAAAGAAACAGACAAGGTATCTTTTTCAGCAATTACACAAGTTCTCAGTGTCCAATTACCATAAATTCCAAAACGTATAGGTTATGATGGTGATTTTTCTTCTAGATGCCTTTATCCTGTCGATTTTACCAAGAAAAGTATCCTGAGGTGGAGGATGTGGTAATGGTGAACGTCAGGTCGATAGCGGAAATGGGTGCATATGTCCATCTGCTAGAATACAACAATATTGAAGGCATGATATTGCTATCGGAGTTGTCCAGGAGACGTATAAGATCCATCAACAAATTGATCAGAGTGGGCAAAACTGAACCGGTTGTTGTCATCAGAGTGGACAAAGAAAAAGGTAATGTTTTTAGCAACTTAAAAACTTTCTCAATTGTACTTGTAAAAGTGTGCAAGTGCATTCACTTGACACAGACATTCACAGACAGATTGTCTGTATGTAAATCAATGGGTTGTACTTGTGTGTCGAGGATTAGATGGTGATGGCTAATCAAATTTACACCAGGGGAAACAAAATATTGTAACTATTTAGAAGCAAAGCTCAACCCATGTTTTAATTTGTTCACCAAAACAATTCAGAGAAAAACAAATGTTTTTGTTACATAAATATTATAGTATCATTAAATTATATTTTATATATTATTTTGTTTATTTATTACACACAGCTCAGCACATATTAATTTAATATACAAAGTGTTTCTTAAAAATACCACTCATAGCCAAAGTAATATTTAACTCTTGTTTCAGGTTACATTGATCTGTCCAAGCGTCGTGTCTCAGCGGAAGACATTGAGAAATGTACAGAAAGGTATGCTAAGGCGAAGGCGGTGAACTCAATTTTACGGCATGTTGCTGAGCTCCTTCACTACGAGAGCTCTGAACAGTTAGAAGAGTTATACAAGAAGACTGCGTGGCATTTTGAAGAGAAATACAAGAAAAAGGCTTCTGCTTATGACTTCTTCAAACAGGCTGCTGTGTAAGTTGTTTATTGAAATTTAAAGAAAATTTAGAAACAAGTCCTACTGTTAAAATTGTATATCAGCTTAAACCTGAAGTTTTTGTTTGAGACATACTTTTAGCACATTATATTATTGGTATCCATTAAGCACATTAAGCCATTGGTCCTGCGCCTGATATCTCTCCAGTCATGTTGTACTGCTGTCTCACCAAACTTTGAGAGTGATGGAAGAGTGAGTGCATCTGTGTATTGCTCTCACACTTGTGCACTATAATATCTCCTGCGTAGTTTTTCTGATCTCTGTTGAGGTTTGCAGCCGTAGTCAGAATCGGTCAGAAGGAATGTTATACTATATCCATTATGGGCCAAAAGTTATGTGAATGGTGCTGTGAAAAGATGTTCGGTGAAGTCTCTTGAAATGTCGCTTTATGTGTTTAAGATGTGCATGTATTATTATCATGCTTAAATCTGTACTTTTAGAGACCCCTCAGTCCTAAACGAATGTGGCCTTGACGAGAAGACGAAAGACGTTCTCCTAGCCAACATCAAGAGGAAGCTAACGTCACAAGCTGTCAAAATCCGTGCGGACATCGAGTGCGCCTGCTACGGATATGAAGGCATTGATGCAGTGCGAGCTGCATTGAAGGCTGGCCTTGCGCTGTCAACTTCAGAGATGCCAATCAAAATCAACCTTATTGCCCCACCCTTATATGGTAAGAAACTAATGAATGGATAGACAACTCTTTTTTCATACTATACCACAGAAAAAGTACCTTAAAAACAGGTTTTACAAAGAATGATGTACAATTTATGGTTAGGGTCCACAGGCCCGCAATGGACGATGGAACGAATTTTAGTTTGTCTTGTATAGAAACTGCATATCAGTAAATGCATTTGTATGAGTTTTAATTCATTTTTTGTGAGTTTCATAAAATTCAAAATGAATAAATTGCTAACTCATTCAGGTTCAACCAAATGATTCCCGCACCCTCCTCTAAAGTCTTTAATTTTATTAATTCCAGTAATGACCACGTCAACACCTGAAAAAACAGACGGTCTCAAAATACTTCAGGATGCAATTGACAAAATTAAGGAAAACATCATGGATGCTGGTGGAGTTTTCAATGTGCAGATGGCGGTATGTAATCCATTAAGATCTATGAGGTTTTTCTCATCTTACCTGAGACTATTAAGATTCTCAAGTCTGAGCAGCATCAATAGTAGTTCTCATGATAGGGTTACGAATTTTCATAATTCGTATTTAATTAGCCCAATATTGGTTAAAAAATCAGAAAATAATTCAGCTCTAACAGTCAATGAAATGGCCAGGCCAGCCCTAAATAGTTATATAACATAGCCCTTGACGAATATCAAAATGACATTGGCGACGGAATAGTAGATTGTATCATGAGGAAGCAAAATAATATTTTTACGGCGAGGGCGCTTTTTTGAATTCAGAGCGAAGTGAGGGATTCTAGAGTAGAATCCTGAACGAAGCGAGGGATTCAAAGTACGTCGCCCGAGCCAAAAATATATTTGCGTCCAAATGATACACTCTACTTTTCATCACCCTCTATGAGAATATAATTTATCAAAACCAAGAACTTGAATGTGAAAATTTATGAAAACGCGGGCCGTAGTTCGCGCGTTTTTTTTTTTTTACTCAGTTGCCAGCGGCGGCGGCGGGGCGATGGTCGACGGACGTGCCGTCTAACCAGCCAGTCTCTTGCGTTCGGCGGGAAACTCTAAGATGTTCCAAATTCAATAAGTGCGAGCAAAAGAATTTTTGGTCGCACTTATTTCAATAAAGAGGACCAAATTCTCATTTCTGCCCGCTGGACAGTTTGTGGCAAAGAGTAGAGTACCTATGTCGCTTAGAAGCATCACCTTTGGGCGCACTTAAAGGCGACCAAAATCGTTTTTTTCGAATAGATGGGATGAAAAACTCATTTGGCTTCTTCTTGTCAGTTTACACATTGAACAATGTGGATAGCGAATTTTGTCATTAACTATGCAATGTAACTTCGTCTAGGTTCTTTATTTTTTCCTGCGTCCTTTGTATAGGCATGCAATGGTTCTTAGTTCATACAGCCAGAAGTCCTTCGTATGGGGTAGGCAAAGGTCCTAAGCCCATACTGCCAGAGTCAATTAAACAGACATGGACAACTGTCATTATTTTTCTTCTACAGCCTAAAGTGGTAACGGCGACGGACGAGGCGGAGCTCGCGCGGCAGATGGAGCGCGCGGAGGCCGAGAACGCGGAGGTGGCCGGCGACTCCGCAGAGGAGGACGAGGACCAAGGTATTATACTACAAGTGTTTTATTATCAGCTATCAAAGTTCTATAATCATCAAAAATCGCAGGAACGAACAACAGGGAGCCGATTCTCATGCATTCGAGAAAAGTTCACATTGGTAAAAAGTTCGAACGAACGAACATTTTCCGACGATTTCTCAGTTAGCGCATTATCAGAACTTCACAACCGAGATTTTTCCATCGTTTACCGCTCGAACGCAATCACTTATCCTGAGCAGTCGAAGTTGAAATTCGTATACGAAATATCTGGTTAAAATAGAATTGTCAACAAGAAATTGAGGTTGTAGATTATAATTACTTGCTCGGTTTTTGTTAAACATTTAAACTATTGAAAATCTTCAGTTTGCTCATTTAAAATATGAAAAAGGGTTTTAACTGATAAATATGTACCAAAAGTAAACTAATATGAAAATTTGTGATTAGCGCCATCTATTGACACCTTGTTATAAGTACTGTCATGATGACGCTGTTATGGACTTATGGAGCGAAACGTCTAAATTGTAAGCGCCCTAATTTCGAACATTGGTTCTTCCGTTCTGGTTTCTTATATCTTTACTGTGCTATGCCTCGTTGGTGTAGTGGCTAAGTTTCTGCGTTACATCCGAGAGGTCCTGGGTTCGAATCGCAGGTCGAACCAAAATTGTTTCTGAGATTTTCTGTCATGAATTTCTCAAAAACGTCTCGGAGTCGGGGGTACACTCACGTGCCTCGGAAAGCACGCTAAGCCGTTGGTCCTGCGCCTAATCTCTCTCCGGTCACGTCGGATTGCCGTCTCACCGAACTTTGATAGTGATGGAACAGTGAGGGCACCTGTGTATTGCGCTCACACGTCTTGTGCACTATAATACATATCTCCTGCATAATTGGCTGATCTCTGTTGAGATTGGCCGCCGTTGTCGAAATTGGCAAGGAGGACTATTAATACTGTGGTATTGTTTTGCCATAATAATCATTCTGATTACATATCTTCATCAGGCATGGGCGACGCCGGGGTGGACGAGCCGCAGCAGAACGGCGCCTCGGACGAGGAGGATGACAACTAGCCTGTACACACTATGTCATGATAGCCTCATGTTAAATACTATAATATACACACGTTTTATACACGTTGGTTTTTTATTTTATTTATTTTCGTCGTTATCTTTGCCTTATTCCTGGATATTGAGAGGATTAATTCAACATTTGGGTATCTCTTCTTTATGCATTGTTTCTTTAAATTTATAAAAAAAAATACAATGTGTTTTTATAAAAGAAAAAAAGTTGACTATTGACAAATCTACAAATTATAGATTCAACCATGAAAATCGTGAAAATGAGATTCAATAAAAGTTAAACATTCGATTTAATTTATTTACAAATAACATTTAATTAAAACTATCAATTTACAGCACACTCGTATTCGTAATATAAAACTAATATTGCACTAAATTAAAATCCATCAGTCTAAAACACTGGTTAACTCAGAGATGATACAATGTACCTTAAACTTTTTTACCATTTATGGTGTGAAGTTTACTTCTATGGATCTTGTCGAAAAATAGAAGACCTGCCGCCTTTTCTATCGTTTCAGGGGGTACCTGAAAAAAAAACCCATACATAAATTCGAAAGATAACTTAATCATGGTGGTTCTTAGCTATGGCTGATCAAAATCCGCCCAGCAGTTGAAGCTCATCAGCTGATATGGCTGACTCATGTTCGGGGTTTTGACGTGACAACGTCTTATAAATTGGTTTGCCGGGTGACACTTCAAGAAACTGCGTTACGCTCCGCTCACGTTATGCGCTCACAATGAGAGCAAGTGAGAGGCACGCGTCCCTTCGACTCTGGCATGGTTAGCCCGCCTTAGAGCGAGTGAGACAGACATAAAAAGTGAAAGGCACGCGTCCCTTCCACTCGAGCACAGTTAGCCCGCCTAAGAGCGAGAGAGACAGAGCGAGAGAGAGAGAGTGAGAGAGATAGGCATACACACCGGTTCATGTTATACGAATGAATATTCACATTAAAATTATTTTACCACTCAAAGTCGTTGTCACGTAAAACTTTCGCCCGTATACCGACTTTATTTATATTTTATATTTAGTCAGTTTTCCAACATACCAGCAGATTGATAAGTGAGCGGACATCGACTCCTGCGTCGTTTTCTTTGATCTATCTACCTTAAATTTGCTTTCGCAAAGTAGATATTCTTATAACTTGATCTTATAGGCTTCCCAAGTTTCGAATGTAATACGACAGCTTTGTTTAGTCTATTGGTCTGAGGTCCAGATTACAAAACCGGCTGTCGCGGGTTCGAATCCTGCTAGAGGCAAATGTTTGTATGATGCTGATGAGTGATTACATTTGTACTTGAGTCATGGGTATTTTAAGTATTTCTATCCGTTAGTGTAGCCACCATAGCACAAGCTAACGCTTAGTTTGGGGCACTATGAACTGATTCATTGATTTAATTGGTCTATCCATCATCTTTTGGTCAATCGTAGCGGTGACAAAAGAGCTTATAACATAAACCCAGTAATGCAAACTTAACTAAGTTAAAAATCTAAACGAGGATTTTTTCATATTTTTTGACACACACAGTCATCAAGGGCGTCTTCGAGAGCGCATTTAATTATACTCGCGCTCCGCCCACTTATGCTTTCTATTTTTAAGCAGGAAGTAGTTTCCTTGTTCTGTGATCGCTTGCGCAGCAATTTAACACGTGACGTGATAGCGTATCAGTCTACCCAGCGGATAGAAATGGTTGTTTTCACATTTCCACGTAACATACCATAAAAGCGGACACTTTAGTTCCATCCGGTATCCTCTGGTTGGGCATCACGTAGGCCTCCATGTCTAGGGCTCCATCCGGCGTCTCGCACACAACTACCTTGTAGAAATGCGTAGGCACCGCTACGGTGTTGGCGCCTATCACTTGGTACCGGATGTACGACTTGCCGTCGGCTTCGCGCCTGGAGATAGGATAAAACCATCTATAACTCAGTACGAAGTAAATGGAGATCCACTGCCACTATGACATTACAGGGAAGATTACTATCTCTATCTCTCGCATTATCCACACTACCTATTGCTAGCGTGGGTCCTCAAGCCTGTTAACACTTATACGCCTGCATGGCAGTGTAATTACCAGCACTTATTTTACCCACTTTCTTACTTTATCGCAAACGTCATTATAGATCTTTCTTTAACAGTTTGTCATATTTATTTAGTGTATATTAGTATATATTATGTGTATTTTTAAATATGCAATCTTATATAAATTTATTGTATATTTTATATCTAATTTCAAGTGTCATATTATTGGTATTATTATTTTTGTGTTTTCTCTTTTATTTATTTCGTCGCACCGCCCACTAATCAATTCTGCTTAGCCCAAAGGTATGACTGAAGAGAATGCCCTACGGCGTTAAGTCCACCTTTTGTACATAGTTTTGTTGTGCAATTAAGCTAAAATAAGTAAACTTGTTCTTCCCTTGGCTTTCATACTGATTCTAACTAATAAGGTCTACAGTTAACATAGATTCTGAGGAGTGACAGATGTTATAGCGGGGACGAGATATTTCTGATGTAGCAGGAGGCGTGTTAGACGTAAAAGGGCAGTGTGTATATCGCGCACTTTTATAAGAACGATTTCGGATTATCTGGCCCCTAAATATCTGTCATGCCGTTTCCGTTAGCAAGGACAGTCGCGCTGAAACTTGTTAGACTTTTGGCGCAACTGATTTAGAGTTAGGAAGCCAATGGAAAGCGCTTCCTACCGACCGGGAGTTATGGTCGGGGACCGAGGTCCGATAGACATCATCTTGATTTGTCTATCTATATTATTCTGGATCGAAATCTTATATACCGCGATTCATGTGCGGTACTAGGCTAACAGCGCCATCTAGCCTATGGAGCCGTATCGGCGCTCGCCGTCGTGCTTGCCACCGATAGACATGCGCTTGTGATGGCAAACGGTAGAGGTCGCCACAGACTAATAAATAGGGACACTGCTTGTAAATTTTACTATAAATTAGTTTTTACTTTACCTTGGAAGGTATAACGGTCCCGTACAGCAGTAAACGTTGTCGTAGACCTTTGTCAGTTTCCTTACGTGTTTCTCTAGTTCGTTCCACGCGTGCCTGTTGAATCCTTCCCCTACCTATAATAAGAGAAACAAACAATCGGTAAAAATATAAAAATAATATACAACAACATCACATACATTGATCTGACTCTGTGTTAAGTAGCTAAAGCACTTGTGTTACAGATATCAGAATCAAAATAAACTTCAATAAATACATATAACACCCAGACCAGTACAAACAGTCATGTTCATTCATGCACACAAATGTTTGTACAGTGCGGGGATCGAACCTTGTAGTTAACAGTCGACATCTAACCATTACACCAAAGTGGTCGTCAAACAAAAAAAAACTGGCACATACCTAATACCTATTAAAGAAGTAGACTGTAGATATTAGCTACAAAAATAAGACCTTTGCTGACTTTACGATATAGCTCGTTATGTTTAGCCAAATTGATGCGATACGATTTGGTTTCTTTTGTAACAAATTCAGAAGTCATAAAACAACTGACAGGACCATTCGGCCTTCTTGAACTGAACTCAAAGTAAGTGATTCATTGCCATTCAGGCTGCGCGGCAAACAGTCGCAGCGTTACGCGACAGATAGCATGTCAGACACTTTAAAAAAAATAGAACAACATCACATACTTGATCTAGCTCCGTGGTAAGTAGCTAAAGCACTTGTGTTACAGATATTAGAATCAACAGTGGTTTACAAATAATCTTAAATCCTACTACTATTATAAAGGCGAAAGTTTGTAAGTATGGATGTATGGATGTATGGATGTATGGATGTTTGTTACTCTTTCACGTAAAAACTACTGAATGGATTTGAATGAAACTTTACCACAATATAGCTTATACATCAGAATAACATATAGGCTACAATTCATAAAGAATTTTTAAGATAAAGGCTTTCCACGCGGACGAAGTCGCGGGCGGCCACTAGTAAATACATATAACACCCAGACCAGTACAAACAGTCATGTTCATGCTCACAAATGTTTGTACAGTGCGGGGATCGAACCTTTTGGTTAACAGTCGACTTCTTAACCATTACACCAAAGTAGTCGTCAAACAAAAAAAAACCTGGCACATACCTAATACTTATTAAGAAGTAGACTGTAGATGTCAGCTTCAGAAATAAGATCTTTGCTCATTTTTAAATAATTATAGCCCACCAATTTTAGCATTTGGCCGTACGATGTGGTTTCTTTTGTAACAAACTCGGAAGTCATAAAAACAACTGACAGGACAATTCGGCCTTTTTTAACTCAACTTAAAGTAAGTGATGCAATTCACGATACCCGACACATAAAAAATATATACAGTACTACATCACATACATTGATCTAGCTCCGTGGTAAGTAGCTAAAGCACTTGTGTTACAGATATCGGAATCAACAGTGGTATTACAAATAATCTTAAATAAATACATATAACACCCAGACCAGTACAAACATGTTCATTCACACAAATGTTGGTACAGTGCGGGGATCGGACCGCGACCTCTTGATAGTCAACTTCTTGGCCATTACACCAAAGTGGTCGTCAAATAATAAATAAGGACAACATAACATTATTGCTCTGATCCCAAAGTAAGTAGGTTAAGTACTTGTGTTATGGGACTCAGAAACAACGAAAATACCACAAACACCCGTGACAACCGTGAAAATTGGTTTCCAACGTTGTCTCCGCCCGAGGATCGAACCCAGGACCTCATAAATGACGGCACCTTGAAACCGGTACTAACACCACAGAGGTCGTCAGTATGACGCAGATGTGCTCCGGGCCTTACCTACAAACTTTTGGAAATCTAACGCGATTTGTAAGCCTAGCACGAACAACTATCGTAACGTATTCGTATCGTCATAAAGTCAGAAACTGTCGGTTTTTCATACAAATTGACAAGTTAACGATACGAATACGTTTCGATTGTTGTTTGTGCTCTCTTTCTCCCTCTCTCTCTCTCTTTTTTTCTGTGATTGGTCCCTTACATCTGAGGATCATGGACAGCATCAAGGTTGATACCTTGCCCATCTAGCCCAAGGGCTGGTATTTTCTATATTATAATATGTATTTATTTACAAAAAAAAAAGTATTTAAGTATGTTTATCCGTTGTCTAGTACCCATAACACAAGCCTCGTAGCTTAATTTGGGACTAGAGAATTGGTGTGATTGTTGTGAAATATTTATTTATTATTTATTTATTTATTATCTGGAGCGGATCATCCGTTCGGATCGGAGAGCAACGATCAGCTTGGAGAACAACGATTCTTTTACTTGGTCAGTCATGTCTGTGCTACGCCTGTTGATGTTGCAAGTGGTGTCAAAAAATGACGTCACTTACTTCAGATCAATTGCTTGGTGTATAGTCTCATTTACCTGCGGCGCCATATTGGTGAGGTAGAACGTCTGTTCGACGTGTTTCTGCGCGAGGCGGTGGTTGCCGGCCGCCGCCATGTGGCCACGGTCGAAGCCCGAGCCCTTGTAGTCACTGTTCTGCGATCTGAAATGCAACCAATCTTATATATTAGGTCCTTACATATGAAATTGGCGTTTTGTCGTACTGGCCACTTTGATCACAAATTTTTCCTATTTGGTTAGGAATTCGAAATTCAAATTTATACAGCTATTTCCACATGTAGTTGTGTTTCGTAAACCGTCATTCATTTGTTTTTTTACTTATCTTTTTTCTGTTTGCATCGCTCAATTTGCAAAATGGAAAATTTGAAATATCGCGTTATTTACGAGTACGAGTTCCACCGTGGCACCAGTGCTGCGGAAACGGCTCGAAGGGTTAATGATGTGTATGGCGGTTGTGTCGCAAAAGAAAACACAGTGCGTTTTTGGTTCCAACGTTTTCGTTCTGGAAATTTCGACCTGCAAAACAAGCCCCGTGGACGGCCGGAGACCCAAGTTGATAATGAAGAATTGAAGGCTATTGTGGAAGCGGATCCATCGCAAACCACGTCCGAGTTAGCTGCAGGCTTTGGCGTTAGTGATAAAACTGTTTTAATCCACTTGAAGCAAATTGGGAAGATTAAAAAACTTGAAAGGTGGGTTCCTCACGAATTGAGTGAAGCAAACCGGCAAACGCGCGTCAACTGCTGCGTTACATTACTTGACCGGCACAATAACGAAGGGATTTTAAATCGAATCATTACCTGTGATGAAAAGTGGATTCTCTACGATAATCGGAAGCGCTCATCGCAATGGCTGGACCCTGGCAAGCCAGCCAAAGCCTGCTCCAAGCGAAAATTGACCAATAAAAAGTTACTTGTAAGCGTTTGGTGGACTAGCGCCGGTGTCGTTCATTACAGTTTTCTCAAATCTGGCCAGACGATTACGGCAGATATCTATTGTCAGCAATTGCAAACCATGATGGAAAAGCTAGTTGCTAAACAACCAAGGCTGGTCAATCGCTCTACGCCACTGCTGCTTCACGACAACGCTAGACCACACACTGCACAACAGACGGCTAGCAAATTAGAAGAACTTCAATTGGAATCTCTAAGGCATCCACCGTACTCCCCGGACCTTGCTCCAACAGATTACCATTTTTTTCGAAATTTGGATAACTTCTTGCAAGGGAAAAAGTTAAACTCAGATGGGGCAGTCCAAGTCGCCTTCAAAGATTTTATTGATTCCCGTTCGAATGGTTTTTTTAGTAAAGGGATCAATGAACTACTTATGAGATGGCAAAAGTGCATAGATTACAATGGCTCATACTTTGATTAAATAAATATGCTATATAAAAAAATTTCGACTTTTTGTTCCTCCCATACAAAACGCCAATTTCATAGGTAAGGACCTAATATAAAAATGAATTGCTGTTCGTTAGTCTCGCTAAAACTCGTGAATGGCTGAACTGAACAAAACTAAAAAAAAACAATTATGATAAATAAGTAGTATGTAAGCATATCAGCTTTACTCTGAAAGAAGTGTAATTTAGATTTGTTGATATTTTTTTTAACCGAGTTTAAGGAGGAGGATCAAAGGAGGTTATCTAATTCATCAACCATATTTTTTTCTAATATTAAGTAATAATTTGTTTTAATTGGGTACCTGAAGAATGGATGAATACTTTCATCAGGAGTGAAGTCGCATTTACTCCGGTCTACTTGATCATTCTTGGCCACATGTGCCTTGGTCAGATGTTCGAAAACCCAATTCGGGACTCTGTTGCGACGGTCATAGGACAACACAAAGTCGTCATATGAACGCACGTTGTCTAAGCTTGGGAAACCGTACTTCATTATTTGTGATACCTGAAAAATATGTGATGGTAAGTATTAAGTACAAATGATGTATGTACAAATTATCTATGTTAACATATGAACTATTCCGATAAAATAATTGCTATAATTATGTGTTAAGCAATAATTCCATATCACAAAACCTTACACAGATAGACATTCACTAGGTCTTAAAATGGCCTGCATGCTGTCTGGTGCTAGAACTTGCTAGATAGAAATAACAATCAAGATCACACTAGATTAAACAGCCATCTTGGCTGTTTAATCAAACATCAATGTTATTACCATAGTATATTTTACAGCATAATTTCAACTATTTAAGCACTTAAGAAAAAATATCCTACAGTCTTTCATTTGCAGTGCCTTGTAGGTTCCATAGCCTGCGTGGTGAAGTATGACTCGTAAGACCTCATAGGTTAGGTAAGGCCTGTGTCCAACAGTGGGACGCATATAGGCTGATGAAATAAATTAAAAATATAAAACACATACTAGTACTTACACGGTCTTTCGGCGAGCCGCTGTCGGTGTACGGAGCTGCTGCAGAGACTGTACCAAAGATGGGCAGCCCTGGCATGTTCTTAATAGCCTTTCCATCAATAAATATGGTCTCATTTTCAGTTTGTTTTCCCCTATATTGCCCAACATAATACCCGGCTACGCCAACTGAACTCAGCTGTGCGATTTGGAATAGTTTCTTTCGGAACATTTGCGTCGTGATTACGCTGCTGTTGTATTAATTAAATGTATTGGATTTCGTAGATATTCAACTTAAAAACCCGGTTTTTTCAAAGGTTTTATCGTCAATTTTAGGTTATGTTCGTCTGTTCAGATAGGCTGCAAGAGGAAAACCAAGCAGTGTTTCCACTATAACAATTTCATTTCCCCACGTCTCAATTTAGATTTCCCCTTCTCCGGACTTTTTTCCCCTCAAAAGTTATTTAGCTGTAGTTTTTAGTTTTGAAACCACACGCTACACCTAAAATAATCTTGTATAGCTTGCTATATTAATATTATTTACACTAAATACGTCAACAAAATCATCTGCAAAATTTGACGACTTTGCTATAGTATGCACATCACTAGCTTTCAATTACTTAACTTTAATTATACTTAACTTTTATTCCAAGTCAGTTTACGCTGTCAGCGCATAAGTTTTATTTTAAGCCACAGAATGGAACTAAAATTGATAGATAATGTTAAAAAATTCACCAAACAAAATTCGCCAATCACGTACCTAGCAGTTAGAGCCATTTTTTTATCATCTGGCTAGGTTCTATCTATTATTTCCCGCAATTTCCCCTCATATAGTCTTTCCCCTTTTCCTTCCCCTCTGGATCCTAATTTCCCCTTAAAAGGGGAACTTCCCCTCAATGTGGAAACACTGAAACCAAGAGGTAAATATCAGCTGATTGTCAAATTCAAAAGTCCGATTTTGCGATAACTCGTACTGATACTCTCGTAATCATTTGCTATTTTGCATACAACTGTTGACTTTAAGTATTTTTTGATACGTTGCATTTGCGTACATGTGGTTTTGTTGAACGCATTTACTGAAAAAAAACCAGACCAATAGTTGCAGAACAAAACAATGCCCGAAGCAATTCAATGGGTTGGGACCTCATAATCATGATTCGGACTAAGCTGTCAAAATTTGGCATTCCTTGATGTCAAAATTGTGTTCCTTTCCCGATTTTTTCCCCACAAAAGGTTCTTAAGATAATAATTGAACAAGATTTGTAAGAGGAATTAAAATTACTGCAATAAAAGACAAGATTAATGTATTATTTTATTGCAAACATTTGTTCTGTTCTGTAATTTTACGTGCTCCCCTGAAAATTTTCTTTAAATCAATTGAATTTTTTAGTATTCGTGTTAAACAACAACAAAGAAGAGTAAATGTAAACATAAGATATCCCTTCCCTTCAACCATGACCATTATATTCAGAAGTAACTGTGCATTTACCTGCATTCTCCAGCGGTGTAAATACAGTACAGCACCGAAATCCATCACCACAGTACGTGTAGGCCAGAAAGAATTTGCGGCTGATGACTATACCAATGTCACCCCAAAGATCATATCGTATTTGGGGCGCAATTTGCATTTGCAGAAAGATAACCCCCTATCGATGGTCCGTCAGAGAATAGTGAATTATTTTTACAAATCCTTCACACAGAGAGGCAACCCGGCATTCAGTGTGTATGATAACCTATCTCCAATAGTTACAGTTAAACAGAACTTTGATGATCTCCTGATACCTTTGGACCATCCCAGTAGAGCCAAGTCGGACTGCTATTATGTGAATAAAGATGTCTTACTCCGGGCCCACATGACTGCACACCAAAGCGAGCTGCTGAGGTCAGGCTTGGACAACTTTCTAATGATTGGTGATGTATACAGACGAGATGAGATTGATTCTACTCATTTTCCTGTGTTTCATCAGGTACACTTTCATTTATGTTTCAAACTTTAGATAATATTGTTCTTAATGTATTAAATGGGATAATTTTATTCAAATCATATTTTATCCAATTTCAGGTGGATGCAGTAAGATCTCAGCGTAAGGAAGAACTATTTGCAGAATACCCAGACTTGGAAATATTTGAACCATCATTTGACCCACATAACCCACAAAGTTTTGTCAACACAATCTCTGACCCTAACAAACAAAGTTGTCACACACTAGAAGCTACAAAGTTGATGGAAGCCCAACTCAAAAATCACCTTATTGGACTTGTTAAAGCCTTATTTGGTAAAAACATAAAACACAGATGGGTTGACGCATATTTCCCTTTCACCCACCCATCTTGGGAACTAGAAATACTCTACGAAAACAAGTGGATGGAGGTCTTAGGATGCGGTATAGTCCGCAATGAAATACTAGTGGCTGCTGGACCTAATAATAGCATAGCTTATGCTTTTGGATTAGGATTGGAAAGATTAGCAATGGCATTGTATAAGATACCGGACATCAGACTCATGTGGAGCACAGATTCAGGTTTTCTAAGCCAGTTCCAAGGCAAGGAAATAGACTCAAAGATAACATACAAGCCTGTTTCTTCATACCCGCAATGTAAAAATGATATATCATTCTGGTTGCCTTCTTCTCTGACTGTGGATACATTTATGAGCAATGATTTCTATGATTTAGTGAGAGATATAGGTGGCGATATTGTAGAACAGGTTTGTAAAAGAAATCTTAATAATTATTTTAGCTTATAATTTTGGGTTATATTTGTAAAACCTAACTTTTTTTAATGATTATATCTTCCAGGTAAAACTTAAAGACAAGTTTGTCCACCCAAAGACAATGAAGCACAGTCATTGTTACACCATAGTGTATAGACACCTAGAACGGACACTAACACAGGCTGAAGTCAACAAAGTGCATAAAGCCATTGAGAAAGCAGCAGAAGAAGCATTCAATATTGTTATTAGGTAGATTGTTATTGTGAATATAGGTTTGTTATGAACTTCTTTTTTGATTTTCCTAAAGCTAGGGGGCTTGCTGGCTTGGTGACTTGCCCCTGAAAAAAAAAATGTATCTTTCTTTTTCGGTTCATGCTGCGAGGGTACATATTTACGGTTTAAATAAAAGCAAAAGAGATAGATATTATACTGTTACGGTGACAAAAGTCAGTACGGTGTGCGCCTAGTCTTAGTGTTGAATCAAGTCATTATTATACCAACCGACCAGAGGGCCAATTCCGCTTAAATCGTAATATAATCGCCAGTTGCTGCTGACGGAGATTCGCCGCGTATTTTATCAAAATAAAATGTTTGATACACTGGCCAGGTGTAATATTAAAACTGAAATATTTTTCTTCATTTTTAAATGTATTAAAGCAATATGAGTTAAGCATAAATAATATAAAAGATCATAACTTATGTGAATATTATTTATTCATACCTTATACCATAACACATTTTATATCAGAATAAATTCCACTCTTTCCATACTTAAAAAAACTTTATACACCTTATCATTAAATAGTGATCAACACCATATAAAGGTTTATGAGATTATTTTTAACATCCAAGATACAATTTTTATAATACAAGTACTATTTACATAAGCCAAGCTTACATAGTATGTATTAATAATTTCATATCTTCAGAACTTGACTTTAGAACAATAAGTTAATCTTAAATCAAATTATACAAGGTGACTGGTAATTGTTAGTGGCGACGCCGGTTAAATAAGGACCGTAGGTCTCATAGTGATATCTGTAAATAAAACTCTAGACTACCTCCCGTAATTAACAGCTCCGCCACAAATAACCAGTCACCTGTATATGTCAGGTGAAACATGCTTTAAAAACCTGCATTCCACAAGTTTGGAAGAAAAAAACTGCAAAGGACAAAGTTGTTTGACACTCCTGCAGATTAAATTAGATTTGAGTGAGCAATAGAATTGCTATTATATAATAATTTATCATCTTATCAAAATAGAAAACAGTATGTTGCTTACATAAGATGTACTTAATCAATATATACCATTATTGATCCATTTATAAAAACGAACCAGCTGTTATTTCTATATTTTACACTCATATTACCTACAGTTATAACGTAAAAAAGGTTTACTACAAGACATTATCGCAAGTCTGCGATACATGAAATACGTACTTGTGATGACACCGTGATTTATTCTTACAATGAAATAAATATTTGTGCAAGACTCTTAAGCTTAACACTTAACAATTAATCTATATTAGAAATCTAGGTAACTTGCACTCACATTTATACACATATCACAGTCCATTCAATAGTAAAACCTTTGTGTAGTTGCTAGACATAATTGATATCAGGTGTATTAATACATAAAACACCGAAAACTAAGGTATTTAACAACCAAATTGTAAAATGCTTAAAAATACAACAAGATATCCTGTCAAATTTTAAGTTTAATGAAGCTACTTTAATTGTAGTACGTTTCCAAATCTTCAGTAGCGTAATGTGTTTAAGCTTAGCTTAAGGAAACTGAGACTTCTCTTACACAGTTAATACTTACAAATTATACCTAAAATGATGCATACATACTAGTATAAGTCAATGCCTACTTTACAGACTTTTGGGACATTTACATAAATACAGAAGTTCTATATATGTACTCAAACATTTCTTGAAAATGTTAACTCTATGAGTAGGTTAGGTAACACGCAAAAACTATTTACCAATATTAAAAATCTGCTTACATGTTCATACCAAACGTGGTCCTATTTTAAAATCCAAGAATGCAGTCTTCATCATCCCCATCTTCTTCTTCATCCATGCGTACCATTTGCAACGCGGGCAGCAAAGTCATCTCATCGTCTAATTGCTCTTCGTCTTCGTCTATCAGTTCGCTTTCTGCGACACCTGCCTCTTCAATTCTATTGCCATCCTCGACATTTGCTCCCTTTTCTATTTCTGTATCTTCCGGAACACTTTTTGCGTTTTCTGTTACACCGGCCACTCCCGCACTGCCAGCGCTCGCTACATTATCAACCCACTTCGGCTTCGGAGGAACTTCAACGACTCTCCTTTCACTTGCTATTCTCTGAATATTACTCACTTCCATTACACAATCATTTTGTTGCGCTGCACTAATGATAACCGGCTCAGGCCTTGCCACAGGTGCCTCCTTGTTAACTTCAACTGTTGATGCTTCCTTGTTCTGATTAATTCTCATTCGCTTCGCTTTGAAAGCTAGAGGCTCGTCGTCTGACGTGTCACTGTCAGAACTCGGTTCAATATCGTCGTCAGAATCTTTCCAAATGTATTGATCGAGTTCAGCCGAGTCGAGGCTGCTGTCATCTATTTCTTCTTGAGTTAGCAATCCCTGACCTTCCGATTCATTGACTCGAGTCAAATTTATCGTAGATTCATCGCTTGAGCTGGTACCAGGTAACTGTTGCTTTCTTTGTTGTCTCACATGGACTGTAACACTTTCGGGTAAACCTCGACCTAAGTTGGTGATATTTACTGGTGTGGATTCTACTGGTGTAGAGGCTACTGGCGCAGGGTCTAACTTAGTACTCCTTTTTAGAATACGAATAGCTCTAAACAATTTCAGCGGCTTCGCTGCCTCTGATTGTGGCTGCGTAACTTCGGTATTAACCCTTAGAAGTGATCTATTAGTTTTTATTACAGATTTAGGTATTATCTCCTCGTTTAAAGTGACGACATTTCTGTTAGTCCTAATTTTGTGAGCCGGTAATATCTCTTCATCAATCGATTCGGCTTGGGGTCTCGGTTCCAATCGGATCTTATTTTTGATGATTGGCCTATCTTCGTCTTGGTCTTCGGTTAAGTCTACCACAACTCGATCAACCAATTTGGGCGCTACTTTTGGTGTTGTTTTGTTTTTCTTTATACACACGGCTATTTTTGACAATGTACCGAGCTGAAGGTCCAACTTGAAGAAATTGCCGTTTCGTTCACACGCATATTTTAGCTGGCTGAAAGATGTAATCGGAGTAAGCTCGGGTATGTTGGGCATACCAGATCCGGAGGTGACACGGGCAACATTGGGACCTGCCACTTGGGGATTCTCTAAGGCTACTGAAGGAACATCGTGCACAACACCTGGTATCGCTGGAGTATTTTCATTTGGCACTGGTACATTGGATCGGATATCTTCCTCAGAGATACCTGACATTTCCATCAAATCTGAAAGTAAGGTTTTCCTATTTGATTGGTCTGTAGCCTTACTAGATTCGTTTGCATTCTCAGGTGTTGTAACTGGAGCATCATTAGACTCGGCTGGGGTTTCGGTAGTCACGAGAGAAGTGTCATTAAGCAGTGGTTTTTCAGCAGAATCCGGTACTGATGTGTTTTCACTCTCCGTTTGAAGATCACTAACATTTTCAGTGCTCGAATTCGTAGTATCCAATACATTAGTTTGCGACTGAACACTTCCGGAATCTTCGTTTTCCTTTTCTTTATTTAGCACAGTTTGATTTTCATCGCTATTGAATACAGGTGTCGGTTCCATCTCATTACCTATGTCACTCGAAGCGTTTGATTCCTGTTGATCCTGTTTGGTCTTAGCTTCATCACCAGTCGCAGTTTTTTCTTCATTGTTATCATCTTTAGGACCGTCGCCTTGTCCCGGTACTTCTTGTGTAGTTTCGACCGCGTCATCTTCTTTCGTTAGATCTACCTCTCCGGCTGGAATTGGTGCATTGGGAACAGTTGTCGCATTGAGTTGTTGCTTGACAGCTTCCAAAATGACAGGCAGTGTCGCCAATTCTTCCTCAGTCGGTTTAGCGCCTGGGTCTACGGAATACGTAAGTTGTCCGTCGGGTAGTAATATGACTTGAACACCGGCAGGAAGAGCTAGTGGTACCGTGGCCGTGGTTGGCATGGTAACAGGAATCGTGGGCATAGGAACTGAAGGCACTGGGGCCAAAGGAACCAGGGGAGGAATTACGCTCATATTATCCCGCAGTATCGCGTCGCTCTCCGTACCGGGAAACTTAACGTCGGTTAGCAAAATTTTGTTCTCGCCAAGAAATATAGGTGAGGTAACGTTTTTGCCTTTGAGATTGTTTAAGTACACTATCTTGTTCTGACTGTCGGTGCTGTCATATATGGTATGGTTATCTTTTGCATTTTTGTACCCAACGGTGCCATCGACGGTGATTTGCCTACGGGGTTTGGGTGCTATTAAACTGGGCTTGTCGGCTAAAAGGTTTTGGCGAACTCGAACAGGCGTCTGTTTAAGCTTCGAGTAGTTTCGAGTCTCGAGGCTCGGGGCAATCGCCGTCAATTCTTTCTCGCTGACTACTGACGGGACAGAACTCGCCTGCGTAGCAACACTCACAGTACTTTTAGGTTTCTCGTCCAAATTTTTCGGTGTAGCCGAAGCCACGGTTGCGACGCACGACTTTTTGACTACATTTTCGATACTTTCGACCATTTTTTTTGTACCCTCGTCCTCCTCGTCGGAAATGACGATCGTCGACGGCTTAGTGATGCGCCTGACCAGTCTATTCGGATTCGGTCTGTTGAACTTAGAAGCTAATAATTCTTCTCGACAGCAGCACTGGCATATGCGTGGACACTTGTGTGGTTTGATTGACCCTTTTTTTTCTCCGTTTATCTTGCACCGCGCCCAGCAACAGAACGGTGCGTACGGTTTATCTAGAATGACATTAATTTTAGGTGGTGTTACAGTCTCTGTTGGCTTTTCTTCCGTTTTCACTTCTTCATTATCGTCTTTGTCTTTTTTCTCTGTTTCCTCGTCCGCCTCAGAGTCCTTATCATCGTCGCCATCTTTCTTCTTCTCATATTGCTCCATTCGTTTCTGCAACTGCATTCGCTGCTTCATAAGCGATCTCTTTTGGGCGCGTTCCACCTTTTGACTCGTGGCGGCGGCGGCGGGGTCGTCCTCGCTGAACACGTGCAACATTTTGTTGAGCGTATCCAACGTCAAGAGGAACTCGTCTTGGCCCGTGCATTTTGTTGGTTTGACTTTGTTCCACGCCAGTGGTTTGTAGACAGGTCTGGTAAACTTCCTTTTTTCTGGAACTGTTGCCACTTCTGAGGTCTGAGGGTTTTCAGTAGGGTTAGTCCCACTGGCTGGTTTAGGGTCAGTTTGTGGTGCTTGGGTATTTGAAGTACTTTCAGGTGGTTTCTTTAGTGGGACTAGTTGCACGGGCGGGGCAAATTTGTCGTCTGACTGCATCCTCATTGGCGTGACCTCGGCTGTTAGCAGATGCTGATTTATTCTACGTATGTTATTAATGTCGGGTAGGTTGATTGTTTTTTGCCTTTCGGGAACGTTGAGAGCTGTGGTGGGTCTTGGCGGCGACGATAGTAGGTCTTGGAGATTTATATTGCTGTTGTCTATCAAACTTTGAACAGGCATCGCGGAGGGCATCACAGCCGTCACACTTCGCTCTTCGCTCACTTCATCTGGTTTTTCGCACTTAATTTTGGAACCATCGTCCGATTTTAAATACACAGTGCCATCTATGAGTTTGCTCTCGAAAGCCTTGCTTAGATCTATGGTCATAGGTTTCAAGCATTTCAGAAGCAATCTATTTCGATTCGAACTCAAGAATCCGACTGTTAATCTTTTGAGACGCGTGTTGAAATCTGGGTTTTTGCATAGTTGAATTGGATTGTAACTGCGACTTTTCGGCTTTTGTAGCATGTAGCTGGATAGTTTGACTCTTTTGCTGTCAGGTATACCGTCATCTGATCCACTGGACGAGTCACTTTCGTTTCCAGACTTAATTGATTCATTATTATCAGCTTCATCTTCATGAGTATCTTGCTTCTCCTGTTTGATATGAATTTTGCTCTCTATCAAAGCAGTTTCTATTGCTATCTTATCTTTGACTTTTTTGATAGATTTGTTTTTAAACACGGTCATGTCTTCCACCTTCACTGTATAGACACAAGGATGCATCAATAGTTTGAGATCGAATTTAGGCGTATCATCGTTGTCTTCTGGTTCGTCTGATGTCGGCATACCGCTTTCTGAAATATAATAAAAAGTTTTAAAGACCCGGTATTATCCCTAGAAACTCTTACTGGTTATCGAGTTATCTTACCTACATTAAAAACGCATTATTGCAAAGATAAAGGGTTATCACGCGGACGAAGTCGCGGTTTGTCTTTAAAAAAAAATCGTGTCAAACCAAGATCGAACTTTAAAAAAAAAGATAATGGCAGTAAATGAACGACCAAAAGAGTTAAGCTAAGGAACTACGATTGTATGAGTACCGAATGTGTCCCAAACTTACCCGTTTTAATATCAACAGCTTTATCCTGCTCATAATCGTTTTCTTCAAACGCTATCCCATCATCAACCAGCTCGATTCCATCATCTTCGAAGGTCAAATCTGTTGGAATGTCAATCTCTGCATCTATCTCACTTGAAGCCTCGATCCCACTTTTGATGTTCTGTACCAAATCCTTTAGTGGCGTGTCTTCTTTTTTAATATTTGATGCATCTACATCATCTACAGATACATCTCCTCGTTTGTCTTTAGCTTGAGCTATCATCGTTACATTTGTATCCACATTCTTGTTTTTATTCCTTATTGCGGATTCTAGAATGTCATTTATTTCGGACATTACCCCACCACATGTTATATCATTTGTGTCAGATTCGTCGTCGTCTAAAACTTCATTAGTTTCTATAGTATGTGTCATATTTCTTGGAACTTTAGATTTAGGACCTATCCTAACTTTGAGTTTCCCGATACTATTATTCCTTTCTTCCGCCGCAGTGATTAGTATATTATTAACTTCGTTCATTACGTCATTACCACTGGAGACTGCTGTAACATCGTCGTCAATTTCTATAGGCTGCTGTGGCGCTATCTCCATAGGTTCTTCAGTAGGTTGTTGTACATTAGAATCGATTTTTTCAACGAAATCTCCACTTTTTCTTCCTACGGCAGCCGATATTAAAATGTTATTAACTTCATCCATCACATTATCGCTTTTTTCTTGTTCTTTTTCTCTTTGAGAGGCCAGTATAGCTTCCTCGACTGAACTCTCGTCAAAATTACCTGTAACAGCGCATATTCTTGGCATTGTGATTTCTGAAAGCGGTTGCGCCGATGCTGGTGCAACGGCTTCAACAGCTTGAACATCTTCAATCTCTGGATCGACACTGTTGCCATCATTGTTATCTGATCTTTCATTTCCAAGTTCGGCTTCCAAAGTCTTAGCAGCAAAGTCATCTTCGAAATCCATCTCCAACTCGTCTACAGGTTCTTTCTTTATGGCAGCAGCGAGGGAGACGGGGTTTAACGGTTGGTTTGAGTCGTTTTTGTTGAGCTTGGTTAAGTCTTTTGAGTTAGCATCTGCTGAGTCTGCTTCGTGGTCTGAATCTAGGCCTAAATCGATGGTTTCTATTCTTGGTTCTAAGAGGACGATGTCCGGTTCGGTTGCGGCTAAAATAGAATAAACATAATGTCATTTACATGTTATAATTTTGGTTTCAGTTTAGCTCCGGATTGGTGCTGATTCTTAAGATTTAACTGTATCGATTAAACTTAAAATAACGTAGGTATGATGGACACTTACATGGAGGGTTTTCAGGTTTCTGAGTGCCGTCTTTCTTTTTCAATTTTGACTCCTGAAATCATAATAAATTGAAATTTAGTTTTGCTCAAATAAAACATGCACTGTGTACAATTTTGTGTAGACTAAAAAATACTAGATTATTAGATTGAAAAAGCGTTCTGTCTCTATCGTTATTAATGCAATTGACAGTGAGAGAGTGAAAAGTGAAAAAAACGCGTTTTAATTTAAGTATCAAGATAAATCTGCTTCGTGCAAGAAAGCCTAAGTACTATACTACGTAAGTTGTAAGACGTTGACAACGGCCGACTCTTATAGATTTACTTATCTCTTGTGCAGAAAATATCAAATAGAACCACAGAACAACACGATAAAAATAATAGTTTAAAAAAACTTAAAAAAACACGCTTTTATAGCTAACTAAAAGAGAGAAAATAATTTCTGAATACAAATAATTTATATTACAGTAGAGTAACAAGCGTGGGGTGCACTTTATGTCGTTTTCATAGTTCTCTTTTTATAGTTGCCAATAATAGAATGATTTTAATATATACTATACCAAACACCCCTCTTTTTACGTTAGCAATAAAAGCTTGTTTTTATTTTAGTTTTTTAACACATTGAACGCCACGGTGGTCACCGGTGACCCCCAAACAATATTATTTTCATCCCATCTATTCGAAAAAGACGATTTTGGTCGCCTTTAAGTGCGCCCAAAGGTGATGCTTCTAAGCGACATAGGTACTATTACTCTACTCTTTGCCACAGACTGTCCAGCGGGCAGAAATGAGATTTTGGTCCTCTTTATTGAAATAAGTGCGACCAAAAATTATTTTTCTCGCACTTATTGAATTTGGAACATCTTAGAGTTTCCCGCCGAACGCAAGAGACTGGCTGGTTAGACGGCACGTCCGTCGACCATCGCCCCGCCGCCGCCGCTGGCAACTGAGTAAAAAAAAAAGACGCGCGAACTACGGCCCGCGTTTTTATAAATTTTCACATTCAAGTTCTTGGTTTTGATAAATTATATAAATATTATTATTCAATAATTAAATTTTATTAAAACTGAGCCGCTTTTTATTTTCTCATAGAGGGTGATGAAAAGTAGAGTGTATCATTTGGACGCAAATATATTTTTGGCTCGGGCGACGTACTTTGAATCCCTCGCTTCGTTCAGGATTCAAAAAAGCGCCCTCGCCGTAAAAATATTATTTTGCTTCCTCATGATACAATCTACTATTCTATTGTGTCTAGGACTCTCGGCAGTCAAAGGCTTAATCTATTACTTATTTTTTTAGTTAATGAGATGATGAAAAACTCAAATTATTGCATTGTCATCGATACTTGATATTGAAAGTTGGTGAAAATTGAGCTCACAGATTCCGTTACATACATACAGCCCGAGCTAATAAAAGCGTGTTAAAAAAATAAGACGAAAATCGGAACTTACAAATTCCTCGGGCAGTATGACCCATCGGTCTTTGATCATCTGATCCCACTCCATGAATGGCATTGTGACGAGGTGTGGATATCTGTAATATATAAAAAATAAGGAATTAGTTGCGTTAGGTATCAGTAGGCTGTGGGCGTTTTACGGCTGATATGCTGATGAAGTATAAAAAGAATGACTGCCTCGTTGGTATAGTGGTCAAGTTTCTGCCTTACATCCGATAGGTCCCGGGTTCGAATCCCAAGTCGAGCCAAAATTGTTTCTGAGATTTTCTGTCATGAATTTCTCAAAAACAGCTCGTAGTCGGGAAGTTGGCGGTGTTACACCCCCGTGCCTCGGAAAGCACGTTAAGCCCTTAGTCCTGCGCCTGATCTCTCTCCAGTCATGTCGGACTGCCGTCTCACCGAAACTTGAGAGTGATGGAACAGTGAGTGCACCTGTGTATTGCGCTCACACTCGTGCACTATAATATCTCCTGCGTAGTTGAGATTGGCCGCTGTGGTCGAAATCGGCCAGGAGGACTATTTTTTTTAAATTTAGGATAGGGTTGCTCTTGACCCAAGACTAAGCCCAACTAGGCAAAGACTGAGTCGACGATGGAGCGGGCTCACCAGGAAGATGCCTGTTCACTCTAGCTTTGAAGATTCCTAGGTTTTAATTGCAGGGAAACACTGACGCAGGTAGTGAGTTTCACTTTTTTGCAGTGCGCATCAGGAATGTAGATTTACAAAAAGTATTTATATTATACTATTAGTATTAAAAAAAGAATGTACCTTTGTGCAATCTCACTCTGCAGCTTGGTAGGTTGGTGGCCCTTAGCGACCTTCAGGAGTCGCGCGTTTCCTCTGTATTCGAACCAGAACTTGTAGAACCGCGAGCGCGTGATCTTCTTCAGCTGGTACCAGCGACGTTGGAGCAGCATGGGCGAGCATTGCCGACCGCTGTGGAAAATGAAGAAAACAAAAATGGTTTTTATTTTTTCTCGAAATGGTTGTGAGGTTTTTCCTTTTAAGTAGATTACAGACTACTTGTGTCGTGATAGGTAGAAGTAACCTGCTGTTTCTTTAGGTACTTGTAAAGCTTGTCGTGTGTGTGTGTAAGAGAACTGGTACAAAAAAAGTACATGAGAGCAAATAAATAGTAATTATTTTTAGCCTTTTCTAAAGGTCGGTTTTAAAATTGTATGTACATTTGTCTGAAATTTAGACAACTGTTGGATTCATCATAATAGCTATCTGATGGGACGGCCATTTGAATGAGACTAACAGTTATCTATCTTATCTTAGCCTAAACTTGTCAAAAATTTTATTTTGGGTTTACGTACTATCGCGGTCTGCTTCGCATAAACACCTTTAAGGCGAAAATCACTTACTAATTGCTCCGCGTGTGTCGAAGTGCATGCAAACGATTTTCGTTAGTAAGTGTTCACGCAGCGCTGACCGCCACCGTACAATAAAGAGTTAATCTATCTATCGAAACACGACGTAAGAGCTCGTACTTACAAGCTGTTATAGTAGAACGTAGCGGCCGTCCAGGCAGTAGCCAGCGCGTCTCCCTGCTTGCCTTCGATCTGGAAGCGCTTCACCACGTTGAACAGCTCCGTTAGTATAGCAGGTTCCGTCTTTAGGTCCTGAGAAAGAAAACGAAAGATTTTTAAATAGGTACTGGTCAGTATACCTACCGAAGTCAATAAATCAATCAATTTATTATTATAAATAGACTTTTACAGGTCCTAATATATAAAATAATCCTACCCCCGCTTCGGGACAATTTGAGCTAGTGCTGTGAAAAAGGACTGACAGCCTAACCACCTAATGTCGACCCTAGTGACATAACTTACTACATGCTCTAAGAAGGTACTCCTTCCAAATTGGTAGAATATCTTTTAAACATGCTTTTAACACTGTTTCACAAGAAAGGGATCACACACAGGGACTCAATGTCGTCATACACGAGCACCAGGTCGAACAGCAGCCAGTCCGTCATAGTCATCTTAGCGACTATCTTGATGCTCTCCAGCCAGGGTCGGTCACAACATCTCCAGCAAGAAACACAGCTCCTTACACACACATTTACCAAGCCGATGACGTCGATGTCTTCATGCATCTGGCCATTTTGGCGGCTACCTCTATGCTCTTCAGCCAGGATTAACTGCTTTATCTACAGCGGGATATACATTATATAGCCCCCTGCCAGCACCTCGTCATTCCATAGTCCATACAAACCGATCGCGTGAAGCAATCATCTCCAGCAAGATACAGAGCCCCCTACACACACATTTACCAAGCCGATGACATCGATGTCTTCATGCCTGTCATGATCATCTTGGCGACTACTTCGATACTCTCCAGCCGAATAACTAGTTTTATGTACAGCAGGATATACTTACATATAGCCCCCTGCCACTCCTGCCAGGAACCCGTCACTCCATAGTCCATACAAACCGATCGCGTGAAGCAATCATCTCCAGCAATATACAGAGCCCTCTACACACACATTTACCAAGCCGATGACGTCGATGTCTTCATGCCGTCATAGTCATCTCGGCGACTACTTCGATGCTCTCCAGCCATGACCAACTTCTTTATCTACAGCGGGATATACATATAGCCCCCTACCAGCACCCCGTCATTCCATAGTTCATACAAACCGATCGCGTAAAGCAATCATCTCCAGCAAGCTACAGAGGCCCCTATGTCATGGTCATCTTGGCGAATACCTCGATGTTCTCCAGCCAGGATCAACATTTAGCCCCCTGCCAGGGGGCAGAACTTGCATGGTATACCTATGTAGGGATGTGGCCGGCAGCGGTGTGTGAGGCTCACTGCAGCTTAATAGTGGGTCGTATTTATTAACTCATACGTTCGATCTTGACAACCTTATGACATTTAGTCTGTTATATTCCTCTTTATACACTAACCAGACCGATGACATCGATTTCCTCGTGCACGAGAACCAAGTCGAACAGCAGCCAGTCCGTCATGGTCATCTTGGCAACCGCTGCAATGCTCTCCAGCCTGTCTTCGGCCAGGATCAGTCGCTTCATCTTCTTCAGCGTCAGGGCGCGCATGCGTTGCCTGCGTAACATAAAAATGTTGATGGGGAAAGCCCTTTAAAAACGAAAACCTTCATCCAACCAAAAAGTCAGTATAACTAATGATTACAAAATACCCCGGTTTTTTTAAGACAACCGTTTAACTTTCTTACACGATATTACAAGATCATTCCGAGGATTGAACCCGAGACCTCAGACCTGTGACACCACCAGGGTAGTCAATTGATCACCGTTACTGCGCTCAACTTTCGACCACTATTCTTTCTAATAAAAATTATGTAAAGAATGGTCTCGTATTCTGTAGCACAAAAAATTTTAACCTACATCTAAATAAATTATACAACCTAAATGACCAAATGCAGAAGCAAATACAACAAAATACTCTAACAAATGAATTCGCACTATCATCTATTACAGCAAATAGTATACTTATGAACCTGAAAGATATACAACAAATGTTATTAAACACTATCACAGATATTTTTCATGGCAAATTCAACATACATTTAATACAACCACAACAACTAGCAAAAGAACTGCTGATGATCTCAGGTCAAATTTCAAAGGAATTATCATTACCAATCAACAACGTTCAGACAGATTTGACCAATATTTACCATTTGTTAACTGTAAAGACTAGATTTACAAACGAATATCTCATCTTCGAAATTAAAATACCACTAGTCGACAGAGATTACTTTGACCTTTACAAATTAATACCTATACCTAAGAAAATCGGTAATGAGATGCAGAAAATAGTACTATCATCCAATGTCTTGGCTATTAATATTCAAAAAGACTTACAAATACCATTTCTAGAGACTCAATTAAGTCAATGCATAAACTCCGGTACAGATACGTTACTATGTGCCCACCAAATACCTATCTCAATTACCAAAACGGAGCTGGGTTACTGTATTACGGAAAAAAGATCATTAAGTTGTAAGACAGAAAGCACAAAGTGCAAAAACACTTGGGTACAATTACATAAAATAAACAATTACTTGTACTCATGTTGCGGTCAATGCTCGATACAAATCATATGTGAATCTCAAATTACCATTGAGCGATTAGACAAGGCCGGGATACTCGTACTGGGAAACGGATGCGTCATTAAAGACGAGGAAATCACATTACTGTCACAAAAGGAATCAACGAACGATATCAAAATGATACCCGATATACTGCATATTGAAATACCGACGATTAATAATATTGTAAACATACCAATGCCGCAACCTATTTACGAAGATGCAACCACTTCAACAAACATTGAAATTGAATTAAAGAAAATCGGAGAGACGATTAACCAAGTCAAGAATGGAACGAGATCTATTACGGAAGACGACACAACCCTCGACAGTCATGATATCCATCATTACATCGCTATCTACCTAATAGCAACGGCTGGTATGATAGCTTGCTTAGCGTACTGCGTGCGGAGGGTCCGCGCGCGCGTCCAGTGGCGAGCAGCAGCGGAGGCGCCGGCGCTGCCGCGGCCCCGGCCCCGCGCCCGCAGCGCCGCACCACACCAGTGTCTTAGTGAACGTAACCAGTGTTTTAGTGTTAGTGAGCGTGTTCATTCAGATAATGATCAAGTGAATGCCAGTGTTAGTGCGTCAGATGATCGATTATATGCGCGAGTGAAAAAAGTGACTTTACCAAATTCTTTTAATTTTAGTGTAGTGGAATAGAGACACTAAGACATTGATTTTTTAAGTGATTATGTTATTATCATCTTGTAAATGCACCAAATTATTATTGCATCACCATGCACCCCTCACCATTCTTTCTTGCTCCCTCGGGAATATGTACGAAGTACAGTGAATTCAATCACGAGCGCGCGCGGTCAGCATTTTCGCTTTGACCCAATTATTGCGTTTTAGTGGAAAATGATTATAAAGACAGTTCACGATCGGTCACCAACCACGCCGCGTGTGCTCACACCATTAACCATTACCATTTTTACCAATTAATATACCATTTAACATTCAAAACGTCTTTTACCATTTTAACCATTTTATTTGTTGGACTTACACCCGACAATTGGAATTATTGATATTTGAACTTTCGCGCATCTGATTCAGGGACTTGATACCCTAAGGCAGCACGCATAGGTATAACTTACCTACGAATTTGTCTACCTTACCTATTATGGGCTCCAGGGCCTACGTTAGGCAGCAATAGGCTAGATGACACCACCAATCGTTGACATAATCTTAATTATCTGTCAAAACGGTCTGCCTCCATAGATTTTGTATGCAGTTGCGCCGCTTGAACTTGTCACCTCCGCACTTGTGAACTATTTAGTAATCGGTGTTTGTGGGCTCCTGGTGCCTATGTTGGGCTACCATTAGCTAGGTATAACCAGCTCACCACAGCAGCTTGCAGTCGCAGCCGGCCTCGTTCTGCAGCGCCTTCCACGTCTCCTCGCCGGGCGTCTGGTCCTTGCGCAGAAGCCGCGCCACCGCGCGGATAACGCGCCGCTTAAAATTGTCTGCCTCAGCCATTGTGGGCTCCTGGTGCCTATATTGGGCTTTAATAAGCTAGGTATAAGCAGCTCAACACAGCAGCTTGCAGTCGCAGCCGGCCTCGTTCTGCAGCGCCTTCCACATCTCCTCGCCGGGGGCCTGGTCCTTGCACAGCAGTCACGCCGGTTAAACTTGTCTGCCTCAGCCATTGTGGGCTCCTGGTGCCTATATTGGGCTTCAATTAGCTAGGTATAAGCAGCTCAACACAGCAGCTTGCAGTCGCAGCCGGCCTCGTTCTGCAGCGCCTTCCACATCTCTTCGCCGGGGGTCTGGTCCTTGCGCAGCAGTCGCACCATCGCACCGCGCGGATCACGCGCCGCTTAAAATTGTCTGCCTCAGCCATTGTGGGCTCCTGGTGCCTATATTGGGCTACAATTAGCTAGGTATAAGCAGCTCACCACAGCAGCTTGCAGTCGCAGCCGGCCTCGTTCTGCAGCGCCTTCCACATCTCCTCGCCGGGGGCCTGGACCTTGCACAGCAGTCACGCCGGTTAAACTTGTCTGCGTCGGCCATTGTGGGCTCCTGGTGCCTATATTGGGCTTCAATTAGCTAGGTATAAGCAGCTTACCACAGCAGCTTGCAGTCGCAGCCGGCCTAGTTCTGCAGCGCCTTCCACATCTCCTCGCCAGGCGCCTGGTCCGTGCACAGCAGTCACGCCGGTTAAACTTGTCTGCCTCAGCCATTGTGGGCTCTTGGTGCCTTTGTTGGGCATCAATTAGCTAGGTATAAGCAGCTCACCACAGCAGCTTGCAGTCGCAGCCGGCCTCGTTCTGCAGCGCCTTCCACATCTCCTCGCCGGGGGCGGTCCTTGCGCAGCAGTCACGCCGGTTAAACTTGTCTGACTCAGCCATTGTGGGCTCCTGGTGCCTATATTGGGCTTCAATTAGCTAGGTATAAGCAGCTTACCACAGCAGCTTGCAGTCACAGCCGGCCTCGTTCTGCAGCGCCTTCCACATCTCCTCGCCGGGGGTCTGGTCCTTGCGTAGCAGCCGCGCAACCGCGCGGATCACGCGCCGCTTGAACTTGTCTACCTCCGCCATTATGGGCTCCTGGTGGGGCTAAAAATGATTTCGGTTGGTTGAGCTTCGGGTTAATATTTCACTTAGTTGCTTAGGGTAAAAAAAACATTTAAGTCTGAGTTCTTCGATTTTGAAACAACTAAGTGCGCGTTCACATAAGCGTCTTTTTTACCGGCCCGTTAAAACGTGATGTTATTAGGGTATGTAGTTATGTATGAGCGAGTTCGCACATAACACTGTGTTTCGGAGCCAGTACAAAATAACGATCCGACAAAATAAGCAGCAATCCGTTTTACAGGTTCGTTTAAAAGCATTTGTTATTAGCGTTTAGTTGTATGGTCCCGTTCGCACATAATGCAGTATTTCGGATCCAGTATACTAATCCGTTTATACTGTGCTTGGCTGTGACACTATCTCCAGTAGCGCCGGATCCGTTAAAACGGACGTTACAAGTGAACGCGCCCTAATTTACTCTTAATCAGCTGATAAAGAGCTCAAAAGACCCTAAAATAAATTACTCTTTCAACACGTTTGCGTCGTGCCTCTCTGGTGCTCGCGTTGTTGAGGTTAGATTTTTTCCGCGGCATTTGACTGAAAATAATAAATTAATCGTTTAAATATGAGAAAAAAAAAATTAAAATCGTTCTAATTAACTTTTATAATTATGTGATAATACTGACATGTACATATTTAAATTATAGAGTTTAAATAATAATTTCAATAAGAATTGAAATACTAATTTAATCGTTTAAATATAAGAAAAAAAATCTGAAAAACTTGTTATCTTAGCACATTGAAATAATAAGTGCTAAATATTTTTTAATAGAGGTTAAATAAAAACAATAAAAAAAAATATTTGTACAACTATTGAAAAAGTGTAGGAAATTGTGTATCATTTTTGCATTGACATTTTAATTAAATTTTATAATTATGTGATAATACTTACATACATATATTCAAATTAAATTATAAAGTTTTGATCAATGAAGCACAAATAAGTAAAAAAGAGGATTAATTTCACTGTATTATCTTCATTATAATATGAATGCAATTTACACTTCAGTCTAAGTAACACGTGGCCGGCTATGCTAACACCAAAAATTTAAAAAGTGGAAATAATTGAATTATACGGTATTTCGTTCACTACAAAATAAATTTATTTAATTTTATAGCGTCAACAACACGTGGTAATTATGCTGTTAAAATGTAGCTTATATGACACGTTCGTAGATTTACCATAGCAGCGCCATCTATTGATTACTTACTCAACCCAGTCGAAAGGTATCGACATCTGTTAGAATCATTTGGAGTTAACAGATAATTGTGACTGTCAAATAATAACAGACAAATAATTAGCAATAAATTAAAATTGCGACTATAATTTGAGATTTAAACTATCCTATCTCTCAAGTTGGATCGAACTGCACATGGTGTGCAAATTTTATTATAATCGGTTAAGTGGTTTAGGCGTCCATTGAGGACAAACATTGTGACACGAGATTTATATATATTATAAGATAAAGTCAATACCTTAGCATTTAAGTGCCAAAATGCGCGTTTCTACAAAAGTTATTTTATTTTTTGTATTGTAAAATCATTTTAGGTAAGTATTCAAGTGGCAAAATGTGCGTCTTTTTTAAGTTATTTTTTATATTGCAAAATCATTTATTTGTTATATGTATCCTTATGATTTCGATATATAAATATTATAATCCTAAGTGCTGTGCATCTTTATTTTTGCGACGATTAAGGTTCACTATTTAGGCAAATGCAAAAAAAACGGACTTTACCTTCCATAAGTCTGCCCTTGCGAGGTCATAAGGCCGAAAATCTTATGCGTTGGCTGGCGTGCGTTTGAATTTATTTTCAATTTAATTTATAAGATATCATTTTTAAATTAATTTATTCACATTAAGACATAAAACCCTAAAAAAGGACGGTTGCTATCCGGCCTTTTTCTAACATGTTTCGCTCAATTTTGACAAACTTGACAACCTTACCCAAAAATCGCAATCCTAGGTTAACAGCTCTTTAGCCCAGTAAATACAGTCAGCAGGCTAGCCTAAGCCACGGTAATAGGTTTATATATTACCGTGGCTAAGGCTCGCTCGCATCGCGCATCGTACCTACGTTATAATTGATTTCTATACCTAATTAAACCTTATTTTTAACCAGCTTTTACCCACGACTTCGTCCGCATTAGATAGTTATTGTGGAAAGCGTTGTTTTCCCAAAATACCAATTTACCCAAATAAAATTGAAATTTTTGGTAATTTAGGAAAGAAAGCGATAAGATTCTCCGGAAAAGTAGGTACGTTGTAAAATTTATTATATTGTTTAATTAGACATTTTGTAATTATTTTGTGAATTATTTTAATTTGTTAATTTTTAGGTTTGGTTACCTACATCTCTCAATCTCAATGGTTCCCACAAAAAACCAGCGCCATGGGTCACCATGGCAACAAAGCTGAGTGGGATCCAATTTGGTTCTATTAATAGTATTTTATTTTTATTCTTCTTTCTGTTATGTTAATGTTACACCAAATAAAATATTTTCTTTCTTTCTTTCATTCTAAATAACGAAACTGTGAACAGTACTTACCTCGTAAATAGCAACAACCGTACAGATAACCTAAGCCGCGTACAGCCGCGCAATCCGCGCACAAGCAAATATGAGCTGTGTGCCTCAGGTAATAATATCACTTATCACACTTTGAATTGGCGCTCGATATAAGGCTAGGTACAGGAGAACACCGAGCGCCTCGTTGTATTGTTATGAAAAAAAATATATAAGAAACTGTTTCCGAGCGCATAATTTAAGATAGTCTTGCGTATTTTTTCTAACATTAGCATACTTTAACTGTTTAGTTGAGCTCTTGTTTTGTCAAGTGATGAACTAAAAGACTTGGTCTCATACAAATTCGGACGATAAAAGTTATTTCAACGATTAGCAGTCTTTTCTCATTACACCACACAACTATAACTCCTGCTATGTGATTTGTTAGCTTTTAGTTTAGTTCACAAAAAGACGTCTCTTTAATCTAAATATATACTACTCAAAGGTGTCTGACTAAGTGACATAGTGATCTATCAACGAACAGCCTAAAACACTAGACGGATCGGGCTGCAGCATAAGCTTTAGCATGCAGGTAGCTACTTTAATGTAGGCACCCGCTAAGAAAGGATTTCCCGAAATTACCACGGGAACGGGAAATATAAGCAGACGAAGTTGCGACCGACCACGGGCGACCGCTAGTTAAGGGATAAACTTATTTTTATTATTAATAAGTACATACATAAATTATTATTACTTAAAGATACTTACGCACTTTGCAGAAATATAAATTGAGTCGCCGTTTTAAAATCCAAAACAATGATCGGATAAGGTTTTCACGCATGCGAGTTCCTATTTAATGGCAATCGTAAGGAGAAGGTTCTTTTTTTTTATTCACTTTGTAGACTATTTTCTTATATTTCGACACTATCCCCATACAAAGAGAGCATTTAGGTTAGGTACAGCCTGTACATCAGATTCAATTTTTAAACATTTAATTGCATTTCTTCGCAGGAACGACTAATTGCATAACAATCAATTGATTAATAAACACTATTTTCAATACTCGACGTTCTGTCGTTCTGACAATGTGAATTTTGTACCGCTCGTGTGCACCGTGCTCTAAACTAATCGTTTGAGTTGTAATTTTCGCAAAATTTCTAGGTTTATGAACTGAATTAAGATATTTTATTATTTTGTACATTTTTTCATTTGTGAGAAAAATCACAATAATGTTACTAAACGAAAATCATGTTACCTATATCTTTTAAAACAACTTACTTCCTCCGTCTTTTCGGACGATTCGTATCCTAAAAGTATACCTACACGATTTTCCTTTTTTTCAAACTTAATTTTATGAACGCATTTTTAATATTTATACGGAACCCTGTGAGGGAGCATCGTTAGCCGATTTTTTTTATTTTGCCGTTATGTAAATTTTTAGGTAAGTCTAAGATTATTCAATATTCGTTTCGATTCGTTAAAAGAAACGGATTGTACCTATGTATTCCTTACAGGGTTGCCACTGTTGCTAGACGTCCGGAAAAGCTAGACGCAGTCTGGCTTTTAGCTAGTGTTTCCAATTTCGGACAAAATTACCGGCACGTCCGATTTCCTATTCTTTTAACATTTAAAAAAAATCATATTTATCTATACAGAATTGACTATCAATACGATAGGTGCCGATCAAAATAGATTAATAAATTGATATTTAGTTTAATATTCTAAACCAACTGATTGGCTTTGAAATAATTATCGGAAAAAATAAGTGCCCAGATTTTACACTCCAATGTCCGGCCAAACCGGATTTTTTAATGATCTCACAACCCTAGATGGTTAGGTCACAAAAAACTTCCAGATATGAAATGTATTTAAACGCGATTTACATCAATATTCAATGAATAAAAACCATTCTGTACGTATGGCAACTCCAATCCCTAAGTAAGACCACAACGCGCTGCGCAGCGCCGCGCTCGCTGGTTTCTGGCTACCTAATTTCAGAAATGATTCAACCCCCACAGTCAGCGCACGTCGCCTCGGCCGCTTGGAAATGCACAATTTGACGGATATCTATCGGAAGATAATTTATTCTAACTGCAACACTGTGTGTGTAGCGAACGGACGCGTATCATTATCATCAAAAATATTTACTAACTCGCTTTTACATTCCTACAATTCAATGCGCAAGAATAAAACAGTAACACTGGTAACAGCTGCCGTCGTTAGAACGCGTCAAGCGTAGACATCGCGCTCCGTGGATCTGATCAAAATCAACGCTTTCTCTTTACCTTTCCATGCAATGTAATATCCCTAACACCTTTTTTATATGTCCAACATCACAAACAATATTAATTTCACACTCAAATCACTGATATAATACTGTACACTATCACAGGGAACATTTTTTCCCGAAACGGTTACCACGTTGACGGATCATAACAAAATGGCGAAAATCGGCTCTCGCTGGGCGCGAAGAATCGACATTGCTCGGCAGTGAAGCGCGGGCCATGAGTGCAACGGAGAAAGAAATAAGTTTGTTTCACGTGTTGTTACGTGTGGGGATTGCTCGCGGGAAACCGTTGTAGAAGCGAGACAAAAAATATTCGTCGATCCATCGATTCATTTTGTTAACTTGCTCCGAGACGAGTGGTCGTATTCAGTATGCTCTAGTTGATTGCATGATGAACTAAATTACGTGTGTAAGTGAATAACATTCTTATTTGAAAATAGGTAATGATCTTGATTAACTATGAACTTACGTTCCTATGAGACTTTGAATATTATCTTTTATGTATGCAGTAATTATTTATTGTATTGATGCTCATTTTTCTACTCTTTGTAAACTCAAGTTTATTCATAACAATGAATATCAGTGAAATTAATTATCGGTAAGGAGAAGGCCCCGTTTTATTGTTTATGTGTGTAGGCAATTCTTACATACGTTCGTAAGGAAGGATCCATTCATACCATTATTGTTTTCATTAGGTATGTAAAGTGACACACTTATTATCAAATCTTTTTGTCGTATAGAATGTGTTGGTGTGTTGTTCCGCGACGCGACTGACTATGACTAAAGATAACAGTCGTGGAGCTCCTACTATAAGTACTCGAACTCGCGTCACCTAACTGCGAATTAGTTGTGAAAGGGGAGTTAGTACCTACGAGTAAGTAAGTCGAATTTAAAGTGTGGATAACACGTAAATAGTAACCATTTGATCAATCAGTAGGTATGGAGATGACTGTTTTAGATTTTCAGTGATTAAGACCCACTTTCTCGAAGCCGATTGATCTTCATACAGGGTGATTGGAAATTAGTGGCGGAGCCGTTAAAGGGAGGTAGTCTAGGGTTATTCTGACAGTTATCACTATGAGACCGTCCCTATTTAACCCTCTTCAAGATATTCCTACTAAAAGTGTCCAAAAATTGGTACCAAATGTTTTCATATGGTAAAAAATCCTTCAAAGAAACTGATTTTTGCCTACTTTTCGTGAACGTGTAAGTTTTTTTTATTATTTTGTACGCAATAGTAAAGGGTGACTTTACTGAGTTAATTAACGTTTTATCAGCCATCAAATTAGTTTTTGAATAAAAGATGTCAGTAACGTTAATTTTTAAGTCTTAACAATTTTTGTCAATTATTTAGAATATATTTTGTTGTAAACCAAAAAAGTAGGCCAAATTCACCATCTTTGAAGGATTTATAATCATTTGAAATTTTTTGTAAGTTTTTTTTTACATTTTTCAAGTAGGAATATCTTGACGGCTCCGCCACTCATTTTAAGTCATCATGTATGATAGATTTAAAACTCTTTCTGTCTGTCACTGTCAGATTCTTCAATAACGATTGAGGCAACGGATTTTAAATCTACTAATATGATAAATCGACTTGGTGCTGCTTGGTGCAGTGGGTCTAAATGTAAATTAAAAACATATAGGTACCACTAATGGGGTTACACGAACGAATGGGGGTTAACGAACTTACCAAGGTTCTTTTACATGCCTAACTTAATCCGTTTCACGATCCTGTATCACGGAAAAAGGACTCCTCAAACTGACGTCATAAATTACGCTAAGTTATGATAGGTACATTTATTTCATTTTGATAAAACTCAAAATCTTCCTTTAGTTGAAAAGGTAGTTGTTGCCATCACCTAGCCAAATTCCTAACATTTTAAGCATGTAGTTTGGTACAACTACCTGCGTTTTCCAATGCGAGATTGTCACATTTAAAGCGAGTTTGATTCGAGAAAAGTACTAAAATGAATTTGTAGTACGGGCTCTGCGCTGTAGAGAAGGTACGATGCTAGCACGTAACAGAAAACACTGCGGTATTTTATGCGCTCGTGATACGGGCGATTTTGCAATAAAAACGGGTACCTTATGTGCTGGCCATTGCACAATTCAAGCGCGTGACGTCATTGTGACGTTCCGTTTCGAGGTCGTCACCGCGTCTCGCCCCTCCTTATTGTAAAGACGGGTTTTTAACCCGCGCTATACAGTGATGGCCGCTGCGCGGTAGATCGTATTGTTTGGTTGGTTATGTTATTAACTGTTGCTAGGTTAGAAGCACAAATTCATCGGTTCATCCTAATCAATTCAGGAGCTTTGGTGTGAGTGTGTATCAGGGAAAAAAACAAACTTTTTAACTGACTCGAAAAAATCATACCTTAAATATTGGGTTACCGAGGGTTACGGGGGTAAACCATTGATTAAGAATACCCTAGATATCGCATCACCTACAAATTCAAGTCGCAAAAACGACCCATCGCTAAGTTACAAGTGTGTGCGTCTACTAAGGCAAATCAAAAACACATAATGTACTTAAGAACATTTAAATTTTCGTTACATCGAACCTTAAATCACCCGACTTAAGGTGCTATTACAAGTGCTTGCGACTGGCGGTTATGACATTACGAAATTAGACCATCGCGCAAGTCGTAAAATTTTATTGCTTTCGGCGGTAGGCAATATTATTTTAAACAATACAAACCCTTGGATTCAATAGTAATAAGGTCGAAGTCAGTTTTCGCCGCGTGACAATTGTAAAAATTGCTTACTTTAGAACAGAGGGATAATGGAGTGGAATGGAGTCTTGAAATTTTTCATCTATCTAAGTATAACCCGTTTACTAAAATAATGCACCTGGCGTCGATGACGTCACTGCGACGCGTGGGTATGGTGTGCAAAATAGCATCATTAATAATTGGAAAGGTTTAAAATCCATATAAACCGACTTCAAATATTTTTTGTTATTTGTCACAAAATCGGTTCAGATTTTGATAAAATGTATATGGGCCTAGCTCTGAAGCATTGCCTACTAAAAAAAAAGAGTTATTCAAATCGTTTTATAATTGGCGGAGTAACACGTAACAAACACAGAAAAAAACATACAGTCGAATAATTGATAACATCCTTCTTTTTGAAGTCGGTTAAAATATTTATCAAACTTAAATGTTTGTGAAAAACTCTAGGCATGCTGTATTAGATTTGGTATAATAATAATAATACTGGATTCAGTGGTATTCAGTCCGTATGAGGCCTATTTTAACAGACTCCCAAAAAAGAGGGAGGTTACCTTTGAAGATGAGGTTTAAATAAATAACGCAATGACAGAAATGACTTATTTTATTATTTAAAATAATTAAAAAAGTAGGTACTTGTTTACGATTCATCATCAGTATCATCATTATAACTTAAAGGTGCGACGCCTATCATCATGACTTCGCTTTCGCGACAAAGATGCGAACCGTACTGACGCGATAGGACGAACGCGGTGAGGTGAGCGGGGAAGCGGGAGAAGCATCACATTCCAGCGAGGTGCATTCTTTTAGTAAACGGGTTGTAGGTGCACATCTTACTTTTTTTTTAACGCGCGCGCTTTTTTTTATTCTTATCCATCTTTATTGCAGACGATACACATACTAACACTTGACATAAAAATGTTGTCATCACAAAAAAAAACTGTTCAGTTTCTAGACATTTTTGCCGGACTTTATTTCTAAGTACCCTGAGTTGAGTGAGTTCGTATATATGATTGAATTGATCATTGGTATGAGCATCTGTGTCTGAAAAAAGTGTGATGTCTACCAGTGACCGAAGAATTTTCATTGTTAAATATTGGCCATCGTATTGCCTCAGTAAGGATTTTCCGCCACTTAATTTAATAAAGTGCCTGATTGTGCTCTCCGATCTACTACATATTAAATATACATCTTTGGATGCATAGCATAAACCTCCTACGTCCTTAATATTCACCAATTTATGAAACCATTCTTTTTCTTTGGCAAGTAGATGGTTTTTACAGTCATACATCATAATATGATGTATACCTACTTGCTATGTACCAACCTAGTAGATCACAATATTTTATTAAAAAACTTACTGCAATACATGGAAGAGCCCCTTTCTTTATTTTCCGAAAGCCTTTCTTGGTATAATACATGTCGTTTTCTGAGAAGTGACATGAGCAAACTACACTAGAATCATTTGCCTTAAAATAATCTTCACTCCTCTCATTGGCTATAATTTTTCGCCATTTCTCCCGTTCAATTTCATTTTTAGGAAATCTGAAATAAAAAATATATGTATGTATGTAAAAAGCACAAAAAAGGTGAGGCCCGTTTCACGAAGTTACAAGTTATAATTTACAAGCGGAAGTGTCTTTCTAACAATAGGGGTAACAAGAAGACTTCCGCTTGTAAATTGTGACTTGTAGCTTCATAAAATTAGCCTCATCTTTTTTTGTTGTTATTTAATATGTGAGTACAATATAATTCACATTTTTTTATTAAATATTATCTATGTATTAATTATTTCATATTAATTCCATATTATTAACATACTGCAGAAAAAAAACAGTCACGACTCTATGCATTCCTTATTTCATTCTGTTCCACTTCATACATCTTTTATCCCCTTTCCACTTGATACAAGTGCTTAGCGAGGGACAGAGCAAACTGCGTAACGCAAATGGACAGACTTATTGAAAAAAAAATCAAAACAATAATGTTTTTAACATGTTAGCTGCCACCCCGGTCACCGGTGACCGGACCCTTACCTACATCTACGCGCCATTACCTCAGGCCGGTGACCTCAAGGTAGACCTGTTTTTGGAACGAATTTGTGCGCCGTAAGATGCGTTTCTGATAGATTTTCTGTACTGAAGTGACCGGAGTGGCGCTGTAGAATACTTCTTTGGCGTGGTTTCTATCTACTCAATTATTTTTCGAAGATACTTCTAAAATTATGAACATGACAGTTTGTAATAATAAGTGAACATCTACTTGTATGTGCTTTTATCACGTATCCAATAGCTTGATTTTAATAAAACTTAGCATAACTAAGCATATAATGTGGTAGAATAACATAATAGAAAAATACTATTTCAAATCTCAAATGTTCTACACATGCATATGAGAATCATAAGGGTTGAACATTTAGTTGAAGGGAAAATTAAACTTTTGTATGAAAATCACAGCGCATTAATTATTAGTAGCAAAGTATCAATCAAAAATAACATTAAAATTAGAATCAAAAATCTTAAACATAACGATGGGACTTATTAAAACAAGCCAAACTGCGGGGAGCGGTGACCTTCTTAACGGTTTTTCATATTTTCGCTTCACAGCGCCACGCCGGTCACCGGTGACCTCGTCAGGTTTTTTTTAAATATTTTGAAAACTATCGAACCGATTTCATTTTAAGTTAGATATATTTTCATATCTTAACATTCCGCGCCACATTTCATCAAAAAGTTTTTATATAAAAAATAATATTTCTTCAATGGCAGCCTACGTGTTAATGAAATAATGAGTTTGAAGGCGTATTTTGGCAAAAATTCACTACATTATAAAAGTATTTACTAGTACTTACCGAAAATACGATATGCCATCCTTTTTTAACTTCGTTAAAGTGTTATTTTTACAGTTTTTGGCGGAGCACTTCGGCATGTTGACCCGATAACGAACCGCGCAGCACTGAGAGCGCAACTGTGCTTAGAAGGTAGTTTAGCTTGCTACATATTATTAATCTGTGAGGTAGTTAAGCACAGTTGTAGCAAGCAAGACACATTTTAGGCGTTAGTAGGGTATCTAGGGTATTCTTAATCAATGGGGTAAACACTTAAGTTTTCGAGTCTAGAAAAAAATAACAAGATACTGAATCTTTCTCTCTCTCTCTAAATTAAATGATACCTAACCTACGCCGCATCTAGTTCTATTAGGATGAAACTAGAAGTTTTTTATCTTGGTGCCTAGCCTACAATAGGCTTGTTTCCACAATGAAAGCAATACCTATTAAAAAACTAATTTTCTATAAAATGATTCATAATTTTAGATAATCTTTCATTAATATTTTTCTGCAGTTCGTTTTCTTTGATTTTTAATTGAAATTCAATCGATAAATAGTCACACAGTCTGCATTGCACGCGATGACGTCAAACAAAGTGTGTTATTCCCATTCTATAAGGAGAAAAGCGATTTGGCTGTTGATGAGAAAAGTACCCTATCAGGGTTGCCAGAACTTTGGCTTGATTCGGGACATATATAAATTTTTACAATAAATTACTGACGACGTATCAATCTAACCTGAAAAAATTTTGTTCAAAATCTGCAATTTTTTTATACATAATCATGTTTTACAGGGTGAAGACAATACGACAAATTGTCTGTCAGTCTATTTGTTAAGTATTTTTTGCGTTCACAACGCTATTTTTAATTTCGAAAAGATATAACACTTGAAAAATTCTTAAAAGTCTTCAAAGTCTGTTACGCTTTCCTCCTGATCTGCTAACCAGATTTGGATGAAATTTGGTATACATGCATAGTTAAACCTGTTGTGTGTGTACAAAATATCATTTAAATCTGTTCAATAGTTTAGGCGTGAATTAGGTACCTACTTACTAGCACACATTGAAAATACTGAAATACATCGAAGTGGGATCGAATACATCTAACCCTCCTTTTTCCTCGCCGTAATCGGGTAAAAAGTAAGACAAGTTAACAAAATAAAGGGTATTTTTCACATGAATCATTATTAATTAAAACCATATTTTTACTTCTTTATTAAAATTAACAATAACAATATGTCAAAGACTTAAAGTTATGACATTTCTCTCACAAATCAACAAATCAATCCCTGCTTCGGATTTTCAAACAACAGTAAGGCGTTTTCCGACGTGAGTTACGCAGCGCGACAATTGCGACGTGACGCGATGCGACTTAAACTTGTGTCAACGGCATTCGTCACGAAAACACAACCTATCATAAACATACACACATGTGATACTGTGGGGTGAGCACAAACATTATCGTAACGTATTCGTGTCGTCCAAACGTCAAAAACTGACAGTTTCCCTATACAAATTGACAAGTTAACGATACAGTGGTAAACGCTACGAATACGTTACGATAGTTGTTCGTGCTCACCGCGTCCAGGTAGGACAACGGGTAACTCGGTAAGCTCTTACATTATAGCTAGGAGGTATTACATAACAAAGTTTTTAATAAATTTTAAACATTTCTTCTTTAAAGTAGGTTTATCTCACATTGAGAATAAAGTTAAGAAATTATACAAAACTAAGAAATATTATATACTATAATACAAATTAATGAGATCTGTTTGAATGTCATTTCAATTAAAATAATAATACATTGTAGCAACAATATTAATGATTCATATTTTAACACTAAAACAATAGTCCTTTTCAAAAGGTTTTCTTGTAACGATAATAGGATTACATGAAATTATGTTTTTCTTTATTGTTATAAACATTAATGAGTGTTATAATAAGATATTTAAGAAAATTAAAGAAAAAACCAACTTTTTTATGAGAGAATTAAATCTCTTTAACATTTTGGAATTCAAGGCAAAAAGGAATACGCTTTGTCTCTATCTTTGTAGCTGTAAAGATCATCGCGTCAAGATTTTAAAACTTAATATAAAAAGTTAAACACCAAGAATGCAATCATCATCGTTAGGCTCATATTCACCACTTATTTGCATTGTTATCACAGGTGGAATTTGCACTTCTGGCAATGTTGGCAATAAACCAGGAGGCAGTGGCATATACACTGGGTTAGGATTAAATACTTCATTAGTTATTTGAGGAGTACGAGTTAGAGCGTTTGACAAAATAGGCGCATTCCCTGGAGATATTGATGGTGTTGGTGGGTCTTCCAAAGGCGACAACGCGTACGCGGTCAAATTATCTTTTACATCCGAAGTGGTACGATCGGTAACTGTTGTTACAGCACTTGTTATTTCAGTCGGCTTACTTGCCAATGAAGATATTGATGGCATAGGGCACAAAACAGGTGCCACGCTAGGAGTTAAGGTTGCAAAACTATTTTCTTCTACATCTGAATCAGTAAGATCTATTTGGGTAGTAATCATACCTTTTGTTTCGTTACTGTTCGTTTTGTTACTGCTTGCAGTTTTAGGTTTTTTGGTGTCACCTCCAGGTTTTTGTTTTTGCTTACGCTTCACAGCGTATTTTTTAATCGGTTCTGTTTGTGTTTGTTGATCTACTTCTTTTGGTCTGTTATTTGGGAGATTGGTTGTATTTTGAGATTTGGGTATATTTTGAGTTTTGGGTGTATTTTTAGCTGTGAGTGTCGTATTTCTCTTTGTAACGTTTAAAGACTGTGTAAGCTGTGTTTTATTTTTAGCGTTCGGTATAACTCCCGACATTTCTTTAATAGAAAACACGTCTTGAATTTTGGGCGCAAATTTTATATTATTCAAGTAAGATCTACAAGACTTGAGGTACTCTTGCATTTTTAAAGCGCTCAAATTGGTATAACATTTAAAAGCATCTGCTCGAGAGAACCCGTTATCCAAATTTTCTTTATTGTTCGTATTTTTAGCAGACGCTATTGAGCTAGTACCCGGGTTCTGCGTTGAAGGTGCTTCAATGTGGGTATCGGTTTTTGCTGTCCTAGAAGGTATGACTGTGTTTTGTGGCAAAGTTGATTCTGTGTAACCAATAGGCATGGGAACTTTAGTGAATTGAGGGTTTAAAGATTTTGCAGGTGTGGTTTGAGTTAATATCGGTGTTGTGTTGCTAACTGGCGTAGTAGCACAATGTGCGGTTAGACCTAGATGAGTGTTCGAAGGTGGTCTTGCTGCATTCTGAGTTGTTACGGCTGTGTTGATAAGTGGCATTGTTACGGCGCTAGGGACTGAATTTTTATTTGTATTACTGTTTACATTTGTCGGGAATGGATTTAATACAGTGTTTGTGGCAACATTCAAATGCCCGGCATCTTTTAACGCTTTGACTTGGTTTTTGGCATGAGTTAGTATCTGAGATAAAATTTTTAACTCTTCGCAAGTCCAACTTTCCATTGGCCTGTTTAATTCTGCAGAAACATTGCCGTCGGGTGTAATAATAAGGCGGACATCTTGAAATCTATTTAAAATGTTGTTAACTAACGAGATTACTGTGTCATCCTGAACGGTATCGACGAAAGACGTATTTGAAAGTGCATTTGGTGCTGAAGCTAAACTGTTTCCTGGGAGATTAATTTTGCTTTGAGCAGTGGTAATGTTTGATAGTAAACTAGTATTTGCTTCTAATACTGAACCACTAGCAGAGTTTGATATTTGTGGAGGTGGCAAAGTCTGTATTTGTGTTGGCCGTGCCAATGGAATCGGCCGTGGCCATATTGGTATTCGCTGCGGCTGCATCGTTGCGGCTGGTTGCTGCATTAGCTTTGGAATTGTTGGCGCCGGATTCACGTTTGATCCAATTTGTTTTCTGGTATTTACGCTTATATTGGCAATAACTTCTCTTTGCGTATGATCTTTGTTTTTAGCGAAGGAAGAGTTGTAAAGTTTTTCACTAGCCAGCTGCGTTGGAGGCCAAATGTTTTCTAGTGTAGACGCTGGCTGTACTCTTTGTTTGTTCTTCAGATCATACTGAGGAAGTTTTAAGAGGTCATGTTTATATTCATTTTTAGATTTAGCAACAAACTGCCTTCGCTGCTTTACTATACTCTTGTAGTTTTGAGCATGTTCAGATATATAATTCTTACTTTTTATTTGTTCCAGTTTTTCCTTTAAAGTGGACGTTAGAAGAGTTTTCGGGTTCGGTTTACAGCAGCAGATGCATCGGTCTGGCGGGCAAGGGTGAGGTGTTCGAATGAATTGTGTTATCATCGGTACGTGTTTGAATTCAAAACATTTAAGCATTTCATCTTGTTTGTGCCAGCAACAAAATATTTTGTTACAATCAGCATTTAACCTAATCCCCTTTTTAAAGAAATTTTCAATGTTTGAGTATTGAAGGTTTGATTGTACATGTTTCACAACACGTCTATTGGATTTGATCTCGTAAAACTCTTTCATTTCACTATAATCTTTGGATATTATTACTCCTAAAGTGCTGTCAACGGCCGCCAAAGCAGTCGTGTTACTGTTTAAAAATTCACGATGATTCGTCTCCACAGGTTCTTCAAATGAGCGCATCACCGTAACGTTTGATTTTACTGATGAGCTTGTCAAAATGTTTATTGATTTTGTAGATGAGCCATTTGGAAACTTTGATGATTTTTCAGATGAGCCTGTCGAATCCAATTTAGAGACCCTACTAAATAAAGTTTCATCGCTATTCTCATCTCTTGCCATCAGGTTCGTTTGAATGCGTAAGCCATCTGAAGAGATTGTTTCACTCGTAACTTCAAACATCGGCGTACAAAGTAGGGTAGTTCCAGACTTGTTCACATCGTTATATTGGATATAAATATTTTTACAGCAACAATCACATTGTTTTGGCGGACAAAGATGTTCTTTACGAAAGATTTTAGGATTTATCCGGTGCGGTATGCCACACCAGATCAAACTATCCACCACACGTTGCCTATGAAACCAACAACACAAATTTGCGTACAAAACATTGTGCCTCCATTTGTGACTCCAATGCATTTTACTCAGTCTTTTGCAATCCAATGAATCTATGGTCTTGGTATGCAAAAATTTTTTATCAAATCCATAAAAATCCACAGTTTTATTACTTAAATCTCTAAGCAAGATCCCACTGTTCATAACAATTTTATAATGAACACCTTCTAACCAAATATTGTCCTTTTCCCTGTCATATATAAGGTGCATCTGTTCATTGATAAAAACGACCATATTTGTTGGCACTAGTTTAATAGTGCATGGTTTGCAACGAATAGGTTGCAAATTCACATCCAACTGCTGATTGAATGTCGTTATGTTTTCATTCAGATTATCTCTGGCCCTCATATGTCCGCTTGATTCCCCCTTCCTCGGCCGACCCCTTTTACCCGGTCGACCGCTTTTACCCCGCTTTTTATTCTTCACTCCATAACCTCTGTTCGTCGTACTCAAAAAATTTAATGGTATGATATCTTCATATTCTTCAGCACTACTTTCCGATATATCTATTGTTTCAAGAAACATTGTTTCATCAAAAACTATTGGTATATCTGAGTCGTTTTGTGGAGTTGTGAGTTCATTTACTTGTCTTATTTTCTCACATAGTTGGGCAAACGCATCATCGAATTTAACGATGGGCTTAATTGGCTGTTTAAATAACTGTGTTAATGACGGCTTACTTTCGAGAATTATATTTTCCACGATATCGTCGACAGTGAAGCATTCTAAATCCTTTTTTAAAATTTGCATATCATCTAACCTGGTTGTGTATACCACAGGAACACATCTCTGATTGTTATTTAAATTATAAGTATTTGTTATGGATGTTTCTTCTATTTCAATCTCGTCTTTGATGACAGGATCCATTTCTTCTTCTTCTTTAATTGTAATAATATTATCAATTGATATTTCACCATCTGTAAAATTAAAAAAATCATAAGTCGATGACGATATCGAATATATAAAATTCTCGTGTCACAGTTTTCGTTGCCATACTCCTCCGAAACGGCTTGACCGATTCTCATGAAATTTTGTGAGCATATTGAGTAGGTCTGAGAATCGGCCAACATCTATTTTTCATACACCTTAGTGATAATAATTTATATGGCATAACAACGTTTGCCGGGTCAGCTAGTGTATATATATAAATAAATCTTTGGGAGTACTCGTAGTATAGTATTGTAGTTATGCCAAGTTTGCAAGATAATATTTTAAATTCGGACACATTCACAAGCCGCTGCCTGACCGGAAGAGTGATAACCCCCCTGAGCCACCTAAGTTACAAGGCCTAATCATTCCGTAAAATTATGCTACGTCGTGGCTAGCTAGTTGCTTAGCTCTAACAGTCTAAAGCAAGTCACCCAGCGAGTAGCTTAGTAAATAGCACGTACAATGTGCGCAGTTGAAGACACTGCGCGCTGCTTTGTTAAGGTCGTCACACATATTACCAGCTAGGCTCTAACCCAACATTCCATTCAAATTAGACCGTTAACTTGTGAGTCGTAATTTATATTTTGCAATATAAATTTGAAAAAGCCAACGGCGTGCAGTCAGCGCGCTTACCGCTCAACTACACCTCAACTCGCAGCTCTCGTAAGACGCCGGCTCGCTGTAAGACGCCGTTAGCGCGGGTAAAGCCGCGCTAACGGCGTCTTACAGCGAGCCGGCTGCGTGCGTGCAGTAAGCTCCGAGTCGCCAGCAAAGCAACGGACCTTGTGGCCGACGCACACTAAGAAAATCGCTATCTAATAATAATTGATGTCTGTTTATTCCTTGGGTACTATTAAAAACGACCGTATGTTTTATTCTGTTGTGGGTTCATGGGTTTCGTATCATCAAGAATGAAATCCCGCTAAATTGTGATTTTGTGAGTGTTTTTTTGTGAGTGTGCGACATGCAGACTGCGGCCTTGCACCTCGCGGCCGGCGTGCGGGCTGTGAGCCGTAGCCAAAATTCGAGGCGACGCTGTACTGCAGCTGTGCCGATGTCGAGCCAGTGAAGTGTGCGGCGACCTTTACACGCGAAAAGTTATTTCGCGTGTAAAGGTCGCCGCCATGCATCAATCAACACATATCCCAAGGAACCAGTGTGCAAGAAATCTTTTTCCCCGGATGATTTTAAAAAAAGCTTCTTTATTTATTTCTAGAGTTCACAATTCATTAAATATGTCAGCGTGAAATTGACACGATTCACATGATATATCAGATGAACTAAACAAAAAAAAAATACGACAGAGGACGTAAATGTCCAGTCATGTCTAGTACCTACTTTAATACTAATTCTATTGGACGAAAGTAATGAAATTCATTGGGTTTACTAGCTCTTTGCCTTCTTGGCTTTTTTTGTGGATCTAGTGATTCCTGCTAGTTTGATATGCTTATTCGGCAGATTCTTGTTCGTAAGGGGCGCATTCACGTATTATAACGTCTGTTGTACTGGTCAGTTAAAACATGTACGTTATTAGCGTATGTAATTGTATGACCGAGTATGCCAATACCTTACGGTATATCGGATCCAGTAAATATGCTGCAGTATATCGAATCCAGTATACTGGATCGAATCAGTACTGTGAAACTGTGATGTGTCACGCTGTGAAATAATAATGTTCTATCTCCAGTATCAACGGATCCTGTAAAACGGAAGTTATATGTGAACGCGCCCGCAAAGGTATTAAAAAAAATAAAATAAATAATAATTACCGTTTGCATCCAATTCAAACAGGCCCATATTGCTTAGCATTTTTACTGTTTCCAAAGTCGTCTCTGGAGGCGTCAAATTGTATTAAAGGTTTTTGTTACGTTTAAAATGTCTAATGCATGCATTAGCTTTCCATAGTTTTCGTGTACCCGTCAGTTGTATACAAATCGTAATTCGGCGTAGATAGTGACCTGCAAAGAAAATTTAATTTAATACTTGGCCAAATCAAGCTAGGTACCAGTATAGATAAATAAAATGCAGACGTCCTGCCCGAGTGTTTTTTTTTCTTCGTAAGAACCATCAATACAATTCATTTTAATATTATAGACTAATGGACTCCGCAGACGTTTCTGCTTGGCTGTTGTTTTTTTTTAATTTTATCCTCCGTAATAACCGTCCCCGTACTTTAACGAACATCATAAAAAAAAAAATATTAGCGAAATTGGTTCAGCCGTTCATGAGTTATGCGCTTACCAACACATTTTGCGATTATTTTTTATATTATAGATAATGATGTAAAATTAACAATCTGTGCGATATACAAAATAAAAAAGTCTGAACTAAGTCGGACAAGCAGGCACCGTTAACATCGGCTGATCAGGCAATCAAAAAGCCAAATTAATCAAAATATATTTTTTTCTTGTTGAGTGTGAATTCACTCTTGTGAGTACTGTAAATACCATCAAGAACTTTTAGCCTAACTACCTATGTCCGGCTTTAAATGTAAGTCCTGGCTACCCTAGTTGCGTAAATGTATAAAGAGTGACGAAGTGCCCGCGGCAGGCCTCTCTCACTCGATGTACTTGCGCACGGTAATAGCCTACTCTTGCCCGCACCGACGGCGGTAGTAACTATTTAGTAATCTGTGCCCGCGGCGTGCGCGACGCGTAAGATAGTATAATATTTTCGTTCCAAACAACAGCTTCGCATTACTTTCGAGTTAAGAATGCATTGATTAATTCCTACTTCATCTATGGAAGCATTAAAAATAATGATGAATGTATTCTGATGAAATTCTTCAAACTAGAATCATCGATAAATCAATGATCAAAACGAAAGTGAGAACATTCAAATGGTACCGCCTTGACCGGATGACAGAACAGATGACAGTACAACAGGTTACTTACCATTTTTTTTGCAAAAACACCCTTATCACAAGCGATTAAGATACCGCAGTGTTTACCCTGACGTACTGTTGTATGTACAAGTCTAAAACGTTTCTTTTCACACGATAGCGTTAATTTACGGAACAAACACTATTCTAATAGTAAAAACCCTATTTTAAACAGTTAAAGCATAATAATAAGTTTGACATTTGATCATTTACCTTGTTATCAATGATTGCTCGTGTATTTGGTCCGTACCATCGTTCATAATAGGGACTGCACAATATCACGTTTTTTCTCTCACACTTTTGGTTTTCTTTTCACTACACGATATTAATACGCCATCAGTTGTTAGAATAGAATCCACAGGATTGATAGTTGTTCTGAGTATTGTAAACGCAAACAAACAAGTAGCGGTATTATTATTTGACAAAAATCATTTGCGTCAGACGACACGGGTCTCTCGAGGGGGAATGCGCGGGGAGTGGGTGGTGTGCCCTCGGTGCAGGGCGGGCCAGCTCGCTCGCGCCCCTCCGGCGCCCCTCTCCACCCGCGCGTTTCCCAGCCAGCTGCTAACGGGCCGCAGTCGTGGTAAAGTAAAGGCAAGGGGGGAGAGGGGCGATCTTTCTCCGTCCCCCGCTCTGCGTTCCGTCACGCGCCTGCATTGCACTTAGAACGAAACATTTTTGATGCAGAATGGCAAATACGATATCGGAATGGCTATGCTGGTTGTGTATATCTATTGTGACGCACAGGCACACCGCGAAGGCGAAGCTAAACTCGACTCGTCGTGCGTTTACCCCGCCATGTTTCAACGATACACGATTACGTAACCGAACTTCGTAGGTTATTTTTAGAATGGACTGGCTGTTTATCTCGACTTTTTCCTCGCATTTTACCACGATAAGTTAGGACAGACGCGTTTACTTTGCTAAAATAAAACCTTGTATATATTTACAAATATGTATGTAAATTTGTTTTAATTTTAAATTCCTTTAATTATCCCATAAACAAAAATACTAAGTCGAAAAGACGCAAGTGGCAGTTGCGCCTGGAACTTTTACGAAATACTAAAACGAAAAGACGCATGTACCCATATAACTTGCATCTTTTCTTCTTAGTACATAAACCTTATGTTTTAATGCAGATATATATGTCTTTTCTAGCAGCGAAGATAATGGAAAGCCGACAGCAAGAATGTTTCAGCAGGCCACAATTATTAAATAATAAAAAATACTAAGAAATGCGTCTTTTTTTTCGTGATTTCCAATTTCGACAAAATTGTTAGATGCGTCTTTTCTTCTTATGACAGCAGAATACATACACTCTGTACTTGAACCCCGTATTTTTTCCCGTGCGTTGTGTTGTCATGGCAACGGAAGTTGTTTATCTCAGTAGGTACCCAGTGAGTGTGTTTTGTTACTTGTTCTAACTCTTACTTTGTTTTTTTTTTATTATTTAAATATTGCCTTAAAACTAGAATGATTGTGATTAATGTGCTTGTTATAAACTATATTTACAAACCAATGATAGAGTTATGAAGTATTAAAAAATTATAAATCGCCTACTTTCATGTCCTGTTTAAGATGTAAAATGACCTGATTAATCGTTTTAGTGTGTCTCGATAATGCAAGATGTAGGTATATTGTTTTGACCTACTTTTCTATTCTTTTGACCGTAAATTGCCCGTAGACCACGTCATGGTTCTATGGAAATTAAGGACAAAATTTGATGTTTTCTACTCGAAGCATGTCATCACGAAGTTGAGCAGAATTTTGAAATAAATAGCAGCTGAAGATGAAATTACCGTGAGTAAATTTCAGCTATCTACTTTTGATACATCTACGGCGAAGATATAAAAATTAAGTAAGGTATTTTTTTTTAATTTTCTATGGTCGTTTGACAGTCAATAAGTAGATGAATGACGTTGAAGTATGACTGTTTTTTTTCAAACGAATTATTGAATGATCTTAGTCCTATTAATGGTCCTAATATCGATCCTTGGGGCACTTCCATGGTAAGAGGTGCTCCAGAAGTCTCCATTCCATTAATCTATACATATAATAAGACTGTAAAAGATCGATTTCTGTACATTGAAGATTTTTATGAAAAATTGTTACAGGGGGTCTTAATTACCGTAATAGAAGTCAAAACAACAATTTTTTAAATTTTTGTCTGTCTGTCTGTCTGTCTGTCTGTTTGTCCGGGCTAATCTCAGAATCTACTGGACCGATTTTGACGGGACTTTTTTTATTTGACTCAGTATCACCTGGAGAGTAAACTGGGATATAAATAATCACGCCGATGAACTTAGGGGGCAGGCAGGAAATTGAATCTCAGAATCTACTAAACCGATTTTAATGGGACTTTTTTTTATTTGACTCAACATTACTTGGAAGGTAAAGCAGGATAGAAATAATCACGCCAATAGACTAAGGGGGTAGGCAGAAAATTGAATCTCGGAAACTACTGGGCCTATTTTAATGGGACTTTTTTTATTTGACTCAGCAAATTGAAAAAATATTTTTGTGTTGAATAGACCATTTATTGAGGAACGTTTAAGGCTAAATAACATCCCGCTACAACTGTTAGGAGCGAAGAAATAATGGGGAAAGTGACAAAAACGGGGAAAATTATTCATTTAAAAAAACGCTTCAAGATACCAACAATAATGTAAAAAAGTATGGAAGAATTATTACTCTTAAAATGATCTAAAAAAATGTCTGCGACAGTATATCCATATGCCCAAATAACTATTCCACGCGGACGAAGTCGCGGGCACAGCTAGTATTAACTATTTGTGTTCTCATCATCATCATCATCATCATCAGCCTATATACGTCCCACTGCTGGGCACAGGCCTCACCACAACTATGAGGTGGTCCGAGCCATACTCCACCACGCGGGCTCAGTGCGGATTGGTGAAGGGGTGTTTGTAAGGTAAGTGACCAACCTTACTGTCAGATGTTATTAAGCCGCCCGAGGGCCTCCGACCAGGCGTAACGACTAATATCTATCGATATTAACCGGGACCAACAGCTTAACGTGCCTTCCGAAGCACGGAGATGCTTGTAAATAGACATCACTTAAATGGACAGAATGGTCACCCATCCCAAACATGACCGCGCCTTAGGTTGCTTAACTTTAGGTATCACTACCAAAGCGCTGCAACCATTGCGCCACAAGCACCTCACCTATTTGTGTTCTCCCAGTAAGATATGAATGAAATGAATGGTGCTTCACCCGAGACACCATAATGTCTTAATTTTCTCAACAGAGTTTCACAAAAGTACATATAGCATCATGCATCCTATCATAAGAATCAAACACGTCATGTTTCAAAAGAGCGACTCCAGCGTCAGCAGAACTGCGACCTTTTGTAAAACCAAATTGTTTATAATGAAACAACTTTTTGACGTGACAACGTCTTATAATCAGTGTTTCCACATTGAGGGGAAGTTCCCCTTTTGAGGGGAAATTAGGATCCAGAGGGGAAGGAAAAGGGGAAAGACTATATGAGAGGAAATTGCGGGAAATCATAGATAAAACCTAGCCAGATGAGAAAAAATGGCTCTAACTGCTAGGTACGTGATTGGTGAATTTTGACATTATCTAAGTATCAATGTTAGTTCCATTCTGTGGCTTAAAATAAAACTTATGCGCTGACAGCGTAAACTGACTTGGAATAAAAGTTAAGTATACACCTTCTATTATGTTTTTGGTTAGGAGGCTATAAATAAAACACGAATTGTTTAGTTATACTTTATTCATGCTAAGTCTATTTTTTTTAGATTCGCTGACCTATTTACCTATTTTCTACCTGATTGTTCATTACTTGTATAGATATTACTCCCGTTCTTTTCGTAGAACAAGTGTTACCAACATTAAAATTGAAAGCTAGTGATGTGCATACTATAGCAAAGTCGTCAAATTTTGCAGATGATTTTGTTGACGTATTTAGTGTTAATAATATTAATATAGCAAGCTACACAAGAAAAAGGCCTTATTTTGGATGTAGCGTGTAGTTTCAAAACTAAAACAAAACTAAAAAAAGTCCGGAAAAGGGGAAATCTGAATTGAGACGTGGGGGAATGAAATTGTTATAGTGGAAACACTGCTTATAATTCGATGGAGTCGGCTGCACGCACCAAAAATCATGACTCATGTCATGCGGCGTTACCTTGCTCTGAGGCGTTTCATTTGAGGCTTAAAGTGCAAACGAGAGCGTGGAACGAGCGACAAAGAGGCACAATCTTATGTCGTTGTCACGTTCAATTATCGTCAGTGAACAGACTTTACAGACAACCGTTTTTTGATGAAAAGTGGAATAGGAATTGATTGAACTTCTTACTACTGGTGACATTGAAATAGGTCGAAAATTGGAAGAGTCATTTTTCTCGCCGGATTTAAATAAAGACACAATTTTCATTAAACTTGTTAATTTCCCTGCATAAATACATTTGTTGAAAATTATTGCAAAACGGGGTGCTATTATTTCAATGATGGTTTTTTTATGATATAATAAACGATTATCTTCCATAGGTCCACAGATTTTTAAAATTGATTTCTTGAAACGCTTTAATGATCCTTACTAACATGCCTGAAATGTAGCGGAAAATCTCACTCATCAATATTCGATGGATTCAGATGGTTCTGCAGAAGAATTTAATTACTTTAGTGCCTAATTGATATTTTCTGAAACGAACACTGTTGGGGTCCTAGCAATAGGTTAAGTAAAATAGCGGATTGTTATAAAAAGGTGGGTGCTGTAATTCGCTCTCAAATAATACAGATAATAAAATCATGGATAAAAACGCGAAAATAGTGTACTTAGTCCGTGTGCTTGAAGGCGAATGTGCGAACGTTTGGCTCGACTGCGACTGGTCGGGCGCGATCGTGCAGGTTCGCGTACCTAACCTTGGTGTTCGCCACCACCGAAGATGCCAACGATTTTGCGCGAAGTCCCAACAAACACATGGGTACATTATTACAATTACGTTATAAAAACACTTTTATAATATACTTCGAGTATAAAACTACATTATGACCTGTCTAATGTGTTATACAAACTGCATTCCAGGAAAATATACCTAGTTGAAATACAGACGTAGGTAATATTAATATTATAAAAATTAACTTTGGTGATTTAATGTGACAGCAGGTGTAGCTTGAATTTAAAATATGAAATACAAGAAAAAGTATCACTCTTTAACATAAAAAAAATATACATGTCGAGAAAAAAATATATTGTAGTTTTACTCCATATATTTTTTTCGTTCCAATTTTTTTCACCGCGTTCCACTGGTTAAAATTAAAAATGGTCTTATTAAATTACGTATCTTATCTGATTATCTGATATGTACAATTTTTCCAAGCCAATTTGATGACTTTAACCTGTATGACCAATTTAAAAAAAACTGTACCACTGTTTGTCTTGTGGATGATGAAATGATGATTGATTGATTAATTATTGATTACCTATCGAAAAAATTACTTACCGAGCTCTGCGTATCATACGCGTGTTGCTATGTTATTTTTTAGCAAAGGCAAATATTCATACAGCAGGCTATTGATAGCACTACAAATAAGTATACACCCAGCAGGGACACCAAAATATCAATATCCTTTGTAAAGGTGTACCTATATTTTTTAATTAACATTCTTCTTATCTTACTACAATTTTAATCTTGGCTGATTTTTTAGCTTTAACTATTATTTATTTATATTACGTATAACTTAATACATAACTTAACTAAGCACAGACTTAATCTTTTTAGATTTACATACATAGTAACGTTAAATCTATTTTATATTGGAACATAAGGGATGTGAAGTGATGTGATTGTTGGGTTAGGTTAGGTGATGAGGTGAGGAATGTTGTTAGGTAATTGGATAGGTATTTGACAAGGTACTTATATAAATTAAACACTTTAACTAATTTATGGTTATTAACAATAAATTAAACACTTTATCTAATTTATTGCTATTAACATACCAACCTCACGGAGGTTTCATACAAACAAGAAGTGTCGCGACGAAATGTCCTCTGCAGCGACTTCACGTAACTCTCTACCAACTTGTACCTTGTATATTTTTTCAGCAAAATGGGAAGCCTCCTCGGCAAACTGTTCTCTGCCGGGGACGTGCAGGCCGCGGGTTCGGTGCTCGATCGGGTCATATCCCAACCGAACACAGAGGAACACACTGTATTATACAAACTGGCGGATTATAAAAAAGGTGAGTGTAAACTCAATAGATAAATCTTATTTATAAACCCAGCAGTTGAGAAGATCATCATCTGATAGACTTTAAGCCTAGCTTTAAATTTTCTAGTCATCATCTATCAGCCTTTAACGTATAAAAGCTATAACGTAAATAGTGGGTACGTCCATCAGCTGGGCACAGGCCTCACCTCAACTATGAGGTGGTAATAAATAACGATATAAACTGTCGATAGTAAAATAAATTCCAAAATTAACTGATAACCACTAGGTATCAAGGAAGGCTAACATACGTATATTGGCCCAGTTAAGTCGCCTCGTCAAGGACCTCGCTGTAACGTTGTAAAACACAAAATATGGAGGTAAAGATAATACATAATATAATTTTGGAAATACTTGTGGTTCACCTACCACCTCGTCCGCGCTAAAGTAGGTTTATACCTTAACAGTGGCACTCTCAACCACAACTTCGTCTAGCATTGTTGCTTAATATACAAAGTTTTTAGTAAGTCTGACATCAAACACTTTTAATGTTCAGGTGGTCTGCTGTTAGAAACGTACGCGCGAGGAGGCATGGTAGCAGCCGAGAAGCTGATCCGTGAAGAGTTTGCAGCATACATGTACGCAGGCGGTCGAGGCAGGGTCATCAACCGAGCTGAGTACCTTCGTTGGAAGTTCCGGGACCAGGAGCAGGCGAGTAACCATGTTATGAGGCCCAAGCATAATGATAATAATGATGTTTAGTTTACGCAGAGTAACCTAGCGGCAGGAGAAGGCTTACTGTGTCAGTAACATGTCATCGCAAGGGAATTAATTTATTTTAAAATAAATCGGGGCACTACTAAACTTTAAAATAAATTGCAGTGTTTAATTACCGCAGTCTCTATGACCGACATGAACCTGTGAGATCGCAATACTACAACATACCAAGAATGAGCTTATTTTTCTCAATATAACAAGCTGTGGTAACACTTTCCGGCGTTGCCCGACAACATGACTACCTTTAAATAATGAATTAAAGGAAGTTAAATGCCTTACATCAATGAATAAACGTAGTTTGCGTTCTGCTGACAGGTAGTTCTACCGATCGAAGCATCTTTGTCTCCTCATGATCCGCTTGCGAAATGGGAAGACCACATGGCCTGCTGGCAAATGTGCTACCGCGGTGCCTTGGGGGAATCCCTCTTACACGTGCTCATCATTTGTGATACCAAGGTAAATCTAACCTCCATCGCCACTCTCCAAGTCCACTCCTCCCTCTCTGTTATCTATAGTTTGGGATGTGGACATTTCTGTCACAAGTTTGACCATGCGAGCGAATGTGCTGGCTACACTTGAAAGTAACAATGAAAGGAAATACAGCATGTCTTACTGCTGCGAGTAGCGGTACTATGGGGCACGACCCCATTAGCATACATTACCCAAAGACCACGAGATGTTGCTCCAAGTAAATAAATTCAGTTTATGGTTTTAATACCTTTGTTGCTTTGCTTCAGATCCATACAAGGCTTGCTAGAACTCTTGTCAAATGTTTTCCAAAGCTATCGTCTGATGTCGTCGAAGGAGAAGAATACCTAGGTAAGCATACCCCAGGGGACTCTTCACGCACCATGTTTTTAATCTTTATGTATGGGTAAGTTTTTCAAAGTTGTGGTCTGTAACTAAACTTTAAATACTTGAACAGGTGCAAGTTCTCTACATCTTGCAATCGCATACAGCAACAACGAACTCGCCCAAGACTTGGTGGAAGCTGGAGCTGATGTTATGCAACGGGCCATTGGTAAGTATACAGCATAATACATAATTAGCAGAAGTTGCCGCATCATGTCAATTGAATTATAATCTTTTACAGGCAGTTTCTTCCTCCCTCGCGACCAACAACGGGTGCCGCCATCTCGTCAAACCAACTACGAAGGTCTGGCGTACCTTGGAGAGTACCCTTTGGCTTGGGCAGCGTGCTGTGCCAACGAGGCTGTCTACAACCTGCTACTGGACTCTGGAGCGGACCCTGACGCCCAGGACTCTTTCGGGAACATGATCTTGCACATGGTCGTGGTTTGCGATAAACTGGTGAGAAATGGAACGTAAAAAATATAGCATCTTATGTTTTAATGGCTAACACACAATCACGAGTACCTTAATATCATATTAAGTGAAAAGAGGATTGTTGCTTTATCTATTTTATTGATAATCTATGTTGGGATTGGCTTTGAATAACCTTATATTGTTAATTATGTAGGTACCTAAGTAATTTGATATCGGATATTGGTATTCTTATCCCAGGATATGTTTGGCTACGCCCTCCGCCACCCGAAGGTACCAGCCAGCAACGGTCGCATGAACCGAGCCGGCTTCACCCCCCTCACACTGGCCTGCCAGCTGGGTCGAGCTTCTGTTTTCAGAGAGATGCTGGAGCTATCAGCTAGGGAGTTTTGGCGATACTCCAACATCACCTGCTCCGCTTACCCGCTCAATGCTCTGGATACGTTGCTGCCTGATGGGAAAACCAGTAAGTTCAACCAGTACTTAGACCTACTTAACTTTTAAGCTTTGGTCTACTAGTTCGCGCTCCGGATTACAAAGGCCGAGTAAGTTCAAAACCCACAAGGGTAAATGTTTGGGTGATGGTCAAGAGCATATGTTTATAAAAATATTTGTCATCAAATTATTTGTCTGTCTTTCCGTCTCACACTTTTTCTTCTGCATACCAATTTGTTTTTTGTTTCAGACTGGAATTCTGCTTTATTCATCATTTTGAACGGAACCAAACAGGAACATCTAAATATGCTGGATGGTGGTATCATACAACGGCTACTTGAAGAAAAATGGAAGACCTTTGCCAGAGTATGATTCTGGTTTTTGTCAATGTCTTCAAAGTATAGATAACTTGATTGTTTTTTTCTTATAACCACATGATTTTCCACAGAAAAAGTTCCTCAAACGCCTCATGATCCTGGGTCTTCACTTGCTCCTCCTATCCGTATCTGTATACCTTCGGCATAGCAGCGCAGAGGCAGATGCCCATCCCAACTGGGGCCTCGAGTTGGCTGACGCCAGGAGTGGAATCCGCCTCGCCTGTGAACTGGGCACCATTTGCAGCACGCTCTGTTATATTATTCTGCAGCAGGGAGATGAGATCAAGAACCAGGGGATGGTGGCGTATTTTAAGACTTTGGTAAGTAGGACTCTTAAGTACCTATTTCATCATCGTATCCAAGCGTTGTTACCGGTTGCTACTGACCCAACACGGCGCCCGGGGTCATCTCTCCTATTTTTACACCTCTACTTTGAACGGTCTTGGGCATCCTGCTCAGTAAGTAAGTCTATGTCGCCAGCACTTATTGGGTCGACCTCGTCTGCCGGAACCCGGTGGAGGTGGCATGGTCAGACAACAAGAATTCTTTATAGTAGGTAATCTCGCTAAAGAAATTGCTGAGTGGGTACATTTTCCATAAAAGGGACGTTTTGGTCAGCTTTTACATGGACCATCCATATAAAAGCTGAACAAGACGTCCCTTTTTGATGATAATGATGTTCTGTGCTTCACAGATACACGAACCAGCGCAATTCATATTCCTCGCTTCGAATCTCCTGCTACTGGCCTGCATTCCTGCGCGGTTTAGTCAGCAAACCAACACGGAAGAGGCCATACTTATCTTCTTGCTGCCAGGATCTTGGTTTCTCCTCATGTTTTTTGCTGGGTAAGTATGAAATTTTGAATCATCAGGAACGTGCTGCCTCATCATTAAGTGACATTACTGACAACGGCGACTGGGTTTTTTACGCTGCAACTTGTTGTTTTGCAGCAGTCCAGAAATTGTTACCCCATGTTCCATTTGGGACGTTAAGTGCCCTTGCAGTAAACGACATTTGAGCCTTAAATGAGGTTAACGTTTGAGGTTCATGAGGTGCTTAAGTTAAACGTGGTTAATGTGAGCTTTTTTTTTGTTTTAACAGAGCTGTGCGTCTGACCGGTCCCTTCGTAACGATGATCTACAGCATGATCACAGGAGACATGTTTACTTTCGGGATCATCTACTGCATCGTCCTGTTCGGTTTCTCGCAGTCCTTCTACTTTTTGTACAAAGGTAAGCGCTCGTGACACTAAACTAGCCAGCAATTTAAAAGCCACTGTATTGTTGAATTTAATTAATTTTTACAGGTTTTCCAAACGTCCAGTCGACGCTGTACTCAAGTTACCCCAGTACCTGGATGGCACTGTTCCAAATTACTTTAGGAGACTACAGTGTAAGTTCACAAAGATCATCAACATTTATACGAGTAGGTACTTTAACATTAGATGGTTTATACTCGTACATCATGAAATTCACAATTACAAAAACGTCAAATTGAGAATGATGACTTTATTTATTAAGTTTTTATTTCGTTATAACAACTGTATATCATTATTCATTACGTAACTAATTTTCAGAATAAGGTAGGTTGTACCAATCGTAGCTGATGATGGTCAGTGCCTGACTGACTGCAACATCTTTTCAGGTGACCTTTTTCTTGGTGGGCATTGTGATGTGATTTTGTTTTATCAGGTGTTGGGTAATTATATAGGTAGAATGTCACCGTATTTATTCGTTATGCTCTTAAATACTTGTCCTGTACTCCTTCCGATGGTTCTTTCCACTTCTCATTGTGGGCTTGGAAATTGGCTGTTCGTTTCGTCAGCATCATGTGTTTGTCTCATTTGCTTTATTAAACAATCCACATTATTATCTAGTACACAGAACTTGGCCAGACCACGTACCCGAATCTGACGAAGACAGTGTTCGCCGTGTTCATGGTGTTTGTGCCAATTCTCCTGCTGAACATGCTGATAGCCATGATGGGGAACACATACGCCCATGTCATTGAGCAGTCTGAGAAGGAATGGGTGAAACAGGTAATAAATTCGACACACGTGAATTCCATCACTCACTACCTGCGTCAGTATTTACCTGCAATTACAACTTAGGAATCTTCAAAGCTAGAGTGAACAGGCATCTTCTAGGTGAGCTCGCTCCATCGTAGACTCAGTCTTTGCCTAGTTGGGCTTAGTCGTGGGTCAAGAGCAAACCTATCCCAAATAAATAAATAAACACCACGCCAGTCTCCTACTCTCTAAGCCGTTGTCCGTAGTTTCGGATGTAGCCTTCCCTGTCACTCTTGCGAGTACAACCGAGCGAGCGAACGCGATGGCTAGACCCGAAAATATGAACGACACGTTAGAGAGTACGGCCTCTGGTTTCTAATCTTATTCCGAAAAATAGTATCCGGGCTCAGACCGAAAAAACTAACTATCGAGCTTAAAAATCCCGATTGAGCCAGGAAAGCAGCTGAGCTTTAGCAGCTGGACCTAATTTCACCAGCTATAGCTAAGATAGGCCGTCTTCTTTAGATAGTACGGCTTCCGTAAGCTTGAAATTTTATTTACCACGTCTGCTTTTCTTGTAGCAGCTTACTGTCATAATAAAATGATTTTTGAATTTTTCCCTAAAAGCATAAAACATCACAGAGAGATAAACATAATGGTTTAGCGAGAATATTCAAAGTGTGACCCCTGCACTCACTGCAAATGATATTATTTACATGCATTCCTTTAATTAATTTAGATTCCGGAGTTTAATTGGCTGTCGTGTCGCTCAATTAACTTCAGAACCCGAGATCTGATTCCTACCTTATTTGTGTTGTTAGGTATTTATATGTATATTGATGTTATTGTATATTGTTTTGTTAAAGACATTGCAATTAATAAATAACCATTGAACATCTTTCAGTGGGCCAAAATTGTCGTGTCCCTCGAACGATCGGTAGGCCAAGAGGACGCTCACAGGTTCCTTCAGGAGTACTCGATCGGTTTGGGCCCGTCGGACGATCCTCGCTATGAACAACGTGCTGTAATGGTGATCAAGTCGAAGGCGAAGACCAGAGCCAAGCAGAGGAAGGGAGCTCTTACAAACTGGAAGGTTAGTAGCCTTTATTGAGCATCTTGGTAAAATACAGACGACCCCACTGGTAACACCGAATCATTTTTTATAGTTGTGATTGAAAAGTTTTTGGTGTGCCTATTCTATTCTACCTGGCCCCGTAGATATTACATTGCATAGTCGATGACGAAATTCGCTATCGAATTCGTTCCAATATGTTTGGAAAAGACTGAGCGAGTAAAAATGACAGTTTTTACATTTTTTAAAACGATAGCGACGCGCGAAATTCGTTTATCGTCTGTATGTTTTTTTTTATTAAATGGCGAAATAATTGGTGACCTAGACTAGGGTGAAGTTGGCTTCTCTATCAGCTCTTTTTCTCTCTAACATTCTTAATTACCCTACAATAATTTTGCAGCGCGTGGGTAAAGTGACAATAGCCGAACTGAGAAGACGAGGCATAAGTGGAGAAGAGCTGAGGCGGCTGATGTGGGGCCGAGTCTCCATATCTACGCCCACGAAAGCACCTTTAAAGTAAGACAACACCTTTTAAGTTAAATTAAAACACTCGTAAAATACAAAAAAATAGTACCTACTATCACAATTTTACCCTCAACGCCATAGCCTCTCGTAAGCTGATGGGTGATTGTTATTCCATTTCATTTCATAACCTTTTCTTGAAAGAAATGGAGCTGTAATGAGCAGAAGTGACATTATTAAATTTTGGAAAGTGTCGTTTTTCAGATTAAAAAATAACGTTGCAAGTCTTTTTTAGTAAATAGCATGACACTAGTTTTCTGTACAAGCTGTGTCTTAATCTCATCCGTCTATATACTCACCTCAACTATATAATGTAGTTAGAACCATACTCAACTACGTGGGCTCAGTGCGTATTGGTAGATCGGTGTTTGTAAGTTAAGTGACCAACCTTACTATCAGATGTTCTAAAGCCGCCCTAGGGCCTCTGACCAGGCTTAACGAATAATTTATTTATTTAAAACTTTATTGCACAAGAAATGTACAAAGGGTGGACTTAATGCTAAAAGCATTTTCTGCCAGTCAACCTTAAGGTCCCTATCAATAATACCTATCTATCAATATTATAATGACCAGCATCATAACGTGCCTTTTGAAGCACGGAGATGCTTGAATATAAACGTCACTTATATGGTCAGAATGGTCACCAATCCCAAATATGACCTCGCCTTAGGTCACTCAATCACTACCACTAATCACTACCAAAGCGCTGCCACCACTCTGCCACAAGCACAATTAACTTTATTTAAATATGTACTATGTTTTACGGCTCTGGGTTCCAGCCCTTTTAAGCCAAACTATTAATTTAGTCGTTTAAACTTGCCAGAGCGGCGACCAGGTGCCGTATTGGTAGCAAAACAACGCTAGTATGTTGATGATAAAATTGATTTTACTTACCCTATTTATTTGACAGCCGCCGAGGTGCAGCTCCTCCCCCTGACTGCGTGGTGTCAGGCGACGTGGGTCTGGTCTCCGAAATCGGAACGGGCGTGGCACCAGCACTGACTTCCGCTCTTAACGTCTTAACTTTTACAGAGCTCGATCTCAGTACCACAGGAACGACTGGTAAGATTCACAGTCACCATAGCCTGCTTATCATTGGTCACCAGATGACTAAAGACCACCTTACTAATAATAAAGAAATAAAGAACTCAGCAGTGTTAAATGCTTGTTTCAATATTCAAACTAACATAAACGTATGCCTCTTGTCATCTCTTTTGTTATTAACTTTAAATAGGCCGTTATATTTGAACAAGTTAATTGTATTAAGCCTATAGATGTTTTCTCACCAGATATTCTGATAGTTACAGATCCAAACCAGAAGCAAGCGACGCCAGACCTTCTGGTAAACGGGAAAGGTCTTAAACCTCTCACCCCTGGTCAACCACAAGTCACATCATCTCCAAACCTCCTAGGCGTTCCTACTGCCACGATGAAAACTCCAGAAGCATCGCCATTTACTGCTTCAAGAACAACTCAAGTTCCTCTCACTCCTCAGCCTGTGGTAACGCCAGGATTTGCACCAGCTAAGCCGATATTGCCTGGTGATATGTTGGGTGTGCCGGGGTTGCCGCAGAAGGGGCCAATGATGCCAGGAGCCCCGATACAAGGATTCACACAGAGTGTGCCTCAAATTCCTGTTGAGCCGCCACCACGTAAGCATAATTTTTCAAGATAAAGGAAGGTATTAACGACGTATATCACGATAACTTTATTGATATAAAAGCCTCCCTAAGATCGTTTTTACTCGTTATTGGTCGAGTAAAATCAATTCGGCTGCTATGATAGCACACTTTATCTGTAAAATAGATTTGCAATTGTACAATAGAGTGCATTTATTGAACGAAATGTCCTATGTACGCATTTTGGTTGCTCTTAATACAATCTTAGTGTTATCCACCACTTTTACTCAGCGCTTATTCCACTTTTTGCGCCTTTTTCGCGTCGAGTAAACGTTTTCAGCGCTTTTGGGGCTTCGTTTTCCCCGGCAATGGCACATTTATTTTGTCTTGCCCTGCATGTCCTTGCACCTGTACGCGCGATGACTTCTCCAAGCCCACTGACAATGCTTTGTCGGTGGCTGAGTTTTGGTCTTCAAAAATATAATACGGTAGTTGACACCACCAATCGTTGACGTATTGTTTATCATCTGTCAAAACGCTTTTCTTCATAGAGCTTGTATGGGAATAACACACTTTGACGTCATCGCGTGCAATGCCGACTGAGTGACTAATTATCATTTGAATTCCAATTAAAAATCAAATAATACGAACTGCAGAAAAATATTAGTGTAAAGGCATCTGAAATTATGAATTATTTTAGAGAAAATCAGTTTTTGAATATTTCTTTCATAGTGGAAACAAGCCTATTATACCTAGGTCGACACTATAAGAAGAAGACTTTCTTTCTGACTTCTACATGTCTTCCAGCACCAGTCGAAGTGTTCCGAGATTACTTCTTCGAGCTGGTCACGATAGCCGCCATTACGGACCCCACCGACCCTACCCTGAGGAGTTTGGCTGAGAAGGCGTCCGATTTGGCCCACGTGCCAGAGATAGACATTAATTTTAGCGTAAGTAACTATACTTTACCAGGCTCGACCAAAGCCTAATTTGATAGAACTTAGTAGGTAATGTATGCAATCGCGGTGTCAGCAGAAGTACTGGAGTGCGGGCAGGGCCGTCCCTGCTGTGCCGGATGAGCTTGCCTGGACTCCTCACGTTGAATACGTGTGTGTGCTCATCTATGTAAAACCCTATGTTTGGTGGTTCAACGTATTGAAAATATCTTTGTATCATTGACCAACGATAAAACCTATTGCTAACAGTAACTTTATTTTCTTTTGGTAGACCAATTATAATTAATAAGCAGAGACTAGGCATTTGGATTCAATTGTGATTTGAGTAGGTAAGTAGGTATTTTTTCGAAATAGTCTCAAATATTATTTGTGAGGCTTAGGAATAATTTAGACAGACAGATAGGAAAAGGAAAGTTTATTAGATGCAGTGGATAAAATACTGTCATTTGAATCAAATCTAGCGTCTACCGGGTTGAGATTTCGGTGCATGCCTTTCCGCCACTGTGTCTGTGAGGCTAAGATGAGTACGAATTTATCATAACGTTTTCATATCGTCGAAATTTCAGAAACTGACAGTTTCCCATACAAATTGAGAAGTTAAAAAATACGAATATGTTACGATAGTAGTTCGTGCTCACCCCACTGTTCATTTTTTTTACCGTGTAGGCCCGGCTTGTTAACTTCATCGATGTTTGGGATAATCCTAAGTAACTTATAAAATCATTGTATGATGATGTATCGTGGATTGCGAGCAACAATGTAATTAATAATGTTTGCTATCTTTTATTCTAGCTCGCAGCAAAATCAGCACGCAAAGTGGTGGCGGGTGCAGTATCAGGGCTTTTCGGGGTAGCAGCCGAAGCACCTACTGCGGATTCGGGCTGGCGGCGGGAGCGGCAGGATCACAGCGATAGTGACCCTATATCAGGTAGAAGAACTTACCACTACTTACTTCCAAAACTGCAAAACTCTGCTGATTAGCTTAAATCTTCTTTGTAATGTAAGCGTACGGAAAAGGGATGGGTAAGAGTCCACTGTCAAAGAGCTATGGAGTAGTTTAGGACCTTGGGCTCTATAAATATGCTGTTTTCTATCCCGCCTGTCCCGGCCGAGGGCCCGAGGACAAAATTACATGCTTACTGAGTCGAAAGTGAAAATCGCTTTCGAATTCGTGTCAATTCCGAGAAAATGATATTTTAGCCGGAGTCATTCATTCTGTCCTTTAATTAATTTGTTTTATTTTCTTACATTCACACTTAAAAATGATTAATGAATTGAATGTTTGTGAAATGAAGTTATTATTTTTAAAGCTAATTGTGTTTGTGAAATGTATTTTTATGACATTATAATCCAAGAGATTGAAATAAATGATTTGAATTGGGTGGTATTTAACTGACCATCAAAAATTAGCGATTTTTACATAAAAAAAATTTCTTCCATCGAAAATACTGATTTTACAGCAAAATTTGCAACTCAAACTAATGTGATCTTGGCATCAATTTGTACATGTCGCAACTCTATTTATCTAAATGTAAAGCTTTTTTATGAATGCATATCAAATAGTAACTAGTACACAGCAAACAATACACGACATTAAATTTGTGTTTTTGCATTAAAGAAATCCCTTTTTCAATCAAAATTACTCTTTGTACATTATAATTGGCAACTCAAATTTAATGTGATCTTGGCAACCATTTAAGTTCATCATGAGACGCAACTCTGCAATGCGTATCAAATAATAACTAGTGCACAACAAACATTATGTCGTTATATCATTATTTTTAACTGCAATTTATTTAATCATAAGTACACCATTTTATGTATCGTAATAAACTTATTTTTATTAGTTAAACACAAATCTGAACTCATCAATTAAAAATCAGGCACTAACTAATACTAAATATTAGTTCTCATTGGATTTCGCGGGACGTCCACGTTTTCTGTTTTGGCCAATATGTATATTTTTGGCCTCTGTGAGTCGAATCGCGAGCCCAATGATATGCTTGCATATATAGTTTCTGAAAAAATCGGGGCAGGTACATTTGCCATTCATCCAGACACTTTATAAAGCGGGCAAGACAACTTTCCAATAAACTAAAGCATTTTTTTAATAGTCATCGTAAGTGTCCCAATCTAGACCAAGTGGAATGTTTCTAGCCGTAGAGCTTGCCACGCTATAGGTTATTTGTTCGGCACTTCACTCTACTCGTATTATTTTGACGTTCGTGTCACTTTTAGCCTATTGATAGGCATCCGTCCACTGTTTCAGTTCCACCGGAGGTACACTTAGAAATGTTTCCGGTTGATGAGCCTCAGACCATTCTTCGACCATGTTGCTTGCTACTATCAGAAACCGGGACCGTGGGAGTCGTTCTCGCACAGTATAACTGTCTTTTATACTTCGGTTAAAAGATTCTAGGGCATTATTTGTTAGTGGTGATCCTTCAGCTGCGCCAAGATACCAATTAGGATTGAGGGACACCCACTCTTGTTTGAAGTATGTTATGAACAGTTGTTCTTGTTCACATTTAAGTACAAATGCTGCTAGTGATCTGTTGAATAAGTCAGGGCAAGTTGCTGAATGTACATAATGTATTAATATCGTAGTAACTTTTTGTTTTTTTAGTAACCAATTATGTTATTAACAAAACTGATCTACAAAGAGCTTTTTTTTTTTTTATGACATTTAGATAATCTGCGTAACATGCACTCTGTAATTTTGAAGATTTATTTGTAGAGCTAGTTTGGAAATACAAAATAGAAAATATGTTGCAAAAATTGTTGTTTTGTTACTATTGTAAGTATTCCTTATGTACGGCCGGGTTAATTTGATGTACAATTAGTATTTTTGCTGTTAAAATAATACTTTTGTAACACAAACAGTTTTTAGGTGCACATTTGAGGAAATTATATTAAAGGCTGTTGATGTATGTTTTCCAATTATTTATATTTGTAGTTTTGATAAACAATTAGTAGATATAGTTGCAGTACAATAATTTAATTGATGTAAAAAAAGATTAATTGTTGAACATAAATTGATATAAGTTATTTGATGTACCTACACTTAAAAATACACTGCTCAACAAAGTCTAGGGAACAAGCCAACTATATGACTTTATTTGTAAAATCTTCTTTATAAAAGTACTGATCTCTTTGAGGTAAACAGGTAGGCTGAATGTTTATCAAACGCTGTTCGAATTTAAAAAAAAAATTTATTAGAAACAAAAGGATTTTCGTAAAAGGCGGGAATCTTTCACTTTGATTGCTGTGTAGTGATACTGTATGAGAATTTTAAAGATAAAAATTTGTTTTATTGTTTTATGATTTTATTGAAAAACAAAATTAACTGTTGTTATTCGTAACTTTTGCGACTACGGCCATTATGTCACGACGTCATTTAACGCGGGAAGAAATGATTCGAGCTGTAGGAATGTTGGAAGCTGGGCTACCCCAACGCGAAGTTGCAGCTGCTCTGAATTCTCACGCGAGCGTTATCTGCAGACTGTGGGCACGTTACAGACTTACTGGCGATGTAGCCGAAAGGCACAGAGGCAGGTATAGGGTTACTACGGAAAGGCAAGACCGTTTTTTGCAAAATGTCGCAAGGAGGCAACCCACCATTACGGCTCGTCAGTTGGTAGAAGACCTCCAGTCGCAGCACCAGGTTGCTATCAGTGACCAGACTGCTCGGAGGAGACTCCATGAAGCTAATCTTCGTGCTCGCAGACCACTAAGAGTGCCCGCGCTGCGTCATGGAAATCGAGGACGTCGATTATTGTGGGCACGTGAACATTTGCAGTGGACCGTAGATCAGTGGGCACATGTACTGTTCTCCGATGAATCTCGCTTCGGATTTCATCCAGATTCAAGAAGAGTGCGTGTTTGGCGGATTCCTGGTCGGCAGAGTCGGCTTCAAAACCCACAGGAGGTGCATCCCTACCAAGGTGGTACAATCATGGTGTGGGCTGGAATCCGCCTGGGTGGACGGACGGATCTCATTTTGATCAGGGGAAATTTAAATGCAGAGCGATACTGCGAACAGGTAGTCCAATCCGTGGTTATCCCGCACCGACAAAATCTGGGCGCAGATTTTATTTTTATGCAAGATAATGCACGACCACATACTGCGAGTAATGGATGTGTTCCGCGAGTACAACATCGAAGTGCTGGAGTGGCCTGCTCAGTCCGCGGACCTCAATCCCAGTGAACACGCGTGGGATTTACTAAAGAGAAGGGCTTTTATAAATCTCCCTCAAAATATGAACACAGCAGATGAACTTTTTTCACATCTCTCCAGAGAATGGAGTCTTCTTCCACAAGAGACAATCGATAGTCTCATAATCAGTATGCCACGACGATGTCAAGCTGTTGTTAATGCCTTATGGGGTCCAACTGATTATTAAAAAAGTCCCCGCATATTTGTTCTTAACTGTAATGTTTTAATTTTTAAGAAATTTTATTAAATTAAATTTCTTTGTTTAGTTCCGTAATACACTTTCTTTGTTTTTCATTAAAATTACCTCGTAATTCAAAAACTGAATCCTTTATTTATATACGCAACTAATTAAGCATTAAATTGCGCATCGATTGGTACCTACTTATATAAACTTTAAAACAAAAATATATAAAAATAAAAAAAATCCCTAAAAACCTCCTGTTCCCTAGACTTTGTTGAGCAGTGTATTCCATTTGAATTGAATAAAATCCATACAATTCACAAAGTCTAGCTAGGGGCTCCATTAAAACTGGCGACCACGACAGTCTGTGCTTGTTCACATTGGACGCGCGGGCGCGGGATCGTATGATAAAATCGAACATATGAAGTGATATAATAAGAGTTCACACACAAAACGCAGACTTAACCGCGTATTTATTGTTCTTTTTATCCAGAATCAGTGCTGCTAGGGCGCGCGTCACGTGCCCGCCGCGCCCGGTCCGCGTCACGTCGTGCGCCGCCTCCCCCGCCACACCTCTACGTCCCGGCCAGGTATAAAGTACTCCCTCTCCAATGCTGGTCACACACGATACTTTCTATAGTCCTCACACGATCAGTTTTAACTGATCCAATCCAAGGAATATATTCCTATAGGCATGACGGCATGACGTGACCGGACGAATAGAAAGATAGGAAGTATGGTGTGTGGCAACACAAGCCGTTGTCCGTTATTTCAAATGCAATAATAATAATAATAGTTCTCCTGGCCGATTTCGACCACGGCGCGAGTTCAGCCAACTACGCAGGAGATATTACCTATGGTGCACAAGTGTGAGCGCAATACACTGATGTTCCATCACTCTCAAAGTTCGGTGAGACGGCAATCCGACATGACCGGAGAGAGATCAGGCGCAGAACCAACGTGCTTAACATGCTTTCCGAGACACGGGGGTGTAACACCGCCAACTTCCCGATTCCGAGCTGTTTATGAGAAATTCATGACAGAAAATCTCAGAAACAATTTTGGCTCAACCTGGGATTTGAACCCTGGACCTCTCGGATGTAAGGCAGAAAGTTTGACACTACACTAACGAGGCAGTCATCAGTTCGAATGCAGCCATGTATATTAGGTACACTCTTACCGTGTCCGTGCGTGAGAGCGAACGCGCTGGCTAGACCCGAAAATACGAACGAAACTTTACGCAGTATCCGAAACTCAGACCGAAAAAACTAATTATCCAGTTAAAAACCCCCGAATGAGCCAGAAAAGCAGCTGGTGAGCTTTAACAGCTGGACCTATTTTGACCAGCTGTAGCTAAGATCCGCCGAGATCTTTCGAATAAAAAAACCGCGATGTAATCGGTCCATTAGTTCAGGAGTTACGATGCCACATACAGACACACAAAACAAACAGAGATAGGGGTCGAACTTATAACACCCATATTTTTGACTGGGGTTAAAAATGACGCACAGTGGATGCTAGAATAGTGTTGGATCTTTAACAAAAACATAATTTGTAATCACTTATTCGTCTACTTCTGCAGGTCGATGTATTTAGTGGCATCCGAGAGCAGCGCATTGGAAAGCGACGCTCCTATTGAAGACCAGCCAAGTTCCGGTAATAACTCGTGAGTATTGAACCTACCCCCTTTTTTGGTTTGACTCAGGTGTTCCTTTCAAAACTATGTACCTAATGGGACATAGGATTGAGTTTTAATAAAAAGGTCTTGTACTAGAATCAAACCTATTCCGGTGCCGGGATGGTAATTTGAGATGTATTTCTGATTAGGGCAATAGGCGGTAAGCGGGATGACGTAGCGCGAATAAAAGCAGCCAGACCACTCTGCATACAACATGCTACAGGGCAGCCACAAGTGGAGCACTCTATGTTTATTGCAGGTATTTATCTAAATAAATATTAATTATAAAAACATTACCCTTCCTTAGCAGTCAGAAACATGAAATCATTCTGATGCCACCACACTAGTGACTGTGTGTGACATGGTAAAGAGGACCGCTGACATTCGACGCACCAACCTGAAAACCTGTGAGCGCCACTGGACCAAGGTGTTCATCTCTTCTTGTCAATTAATCTCCAAGGACTAGCACTAATGACCAAAAACAATTGTACCCTCACCAACCAAAGCGCAGACTTTGGGTTCAAAATTTAAAATCCATTTCTGATTAGACTATATACGTCCCACTGCTGGGGCACAGGCCTCACCTCAACTATGAGGTGGTACGAGCTATAGTCTACCACGCGGGCTCAGTGCAGATTGGTGGAGGAGTGTGTGCAAGTGGTAAGTGACCAACCATGCTGTCAGATGCTATTAAGCCGCCCGACGGCCTCTGATTATGCTTCACGGCTAATATCTATCGTTTGAAACCGGGCCCAACAGCTTAACGTGCCCTTCCGAAGCACGGAGATGCTTGTTAACAGACGTCAATTATATGCTCAGACTGGTCACCCACGTTAAACATGACCGCGCTTCAGGTTGCTTAACTTTTGGTACCTATTACTCCCAAAGCATCGCCAGCACTGCGCAACAAGTATTACAAATGATATTCGATCCAGAAAGCACATTGTCCATTTCCTCTTCGTTCTTTGGTTATGAAGGGTGGTGGGTAGCACCCTAACGATGAAATAGGTATGAGACATTTTCTCTAACATAAAATAAGTCACAACTAACTTCAGTTACTACCTAATGTTAACTTCTCCTAAACCTAGGTCCCGGTAATGGAGTTGACGTGGAAAGTGGTGCACCAGCACCAGCGCCAAAACACTCGAGAAAGGTGCGACCGAAGACTGCGAGGACAAGGCGCAATAGGTATAGCGACATAGATAGATACTCGGAATGTTGTTAGGTTTTGTTAGGAGTCTCTCTTGGGTCTGGACTTTGTATTATAGTAAAAGCACATGATCTTGAAATGGCCGGTGACGAATCTAATGATTCTAATGTCATGGAAAACTACTTTTTATGGACATAAATAATACCATAATCTCAAGAACAGATCTTATCTTACTACTTACGTTTAGTCATACTTACTCCTAAATTCTTTCCTCCCAGGGTGTCTCCAGTTCCCGAGCCCGGCAGTCCGCTGGAGCCCTGGGCCACCGCCCCGCTATCCCAACTCTCCAGGTTGATTCGTTCCTCCAGTGCTTCCACCGCCTCACTAGCTTCACACTCTTCGGATGATCAGTCCCACCAGAGGTATTGAATAGATTCCAGTTTCCCTTAGGAAGACTAAGTATTCAGTTAAGTAGTTGATTGCCTCAAGTCTAACTGACTCAGGTCCCTACGAATGTCATAGATTAAGGACTGCAATTTAACATCAACAAAAAGATGCTGATCAACAGAAAGATTTTAGTTTTGCTGTTTACGGGATTGTAGTTTTACCATTCCGATACCCTGTACTTTAATTAAGATAAACCTCTACATAAACCAGAGATTAAGAGTGAAGATACCTACCTACTTACTATTTTCTCATCTTTGAAATAAGTTTAGCTAAACAAAAATGAGTAGCTTTACAGTGCAAGTGGAACCGTGGTTGTTTATTATCTATTCCTATAGAAATGTATAATTCCTATTTATGTAGTTATTGAATCTAAAAACAAGTTGGTTGTTTGAATATATTCAAATAATTTATTATTGTGACGTATGTTTGTTATAGTTAGTTGTGTGTAGCTATTTTTAAATCATTATTGGTTTTTATATCTAAGCATAAGTTATTGAATTCTAGTCATCCTTAAATAATAATTGTAAATTATCTAATAGACCAATTACTGAAATAAAACAAGCACATTCCATGCAAATAGTTTATTTCATCCGGCGAAACGTCCAACTGCGAAAATAAGTGATGGAAATAGCACAAATTGTAATGAAATAGTGCATCAAATATCAGTTCAAAATCACATCATCATCACAGACAACAGATAAAATAGAGGCCAAACACTACAGACCACTCTCAAAATTATAAGTCTCTCTACAAATGCAGTCACAACTATTTAACGCTAGGGCATAGAATATTGTAAGTTTCTTAATAAGCGTAAAATTGTTATGATTGCATTATAGGAAACTAACAAAACTGAGAGAGGATCGAGCATTCGAGAGCAAAAATACCAATTTATATAACTTGCATTGAAATCGCACAGTTTGTTCATTTGCAAACATGCGTGGAATCACTAGTGGTTAAACGATTACACACACAACATATTTACTTTTTTTTGGCATCCATAATGTCATAGAACAGCCCAAAAAGTTCAACAATGTTTTTTTAGTTCTTCGTTGGGAGATATATGCACAGTGCATCTAAAGTTTAAACACATACAACGCGCTTATTTGCAAATCACAAGAATAATAATATAAAAAATAACATTTAAATATAAAAAACAAAAAGAAATACGAAACACAAAATAAGAAAACTGTTGGCATTATAAACAGTTAATTAAAATATTCACGACTGATTAGAATAGGCACCTAAATAAGTAAGTAAATACGTATACGTACGTACTAAATAAGTATGCATTAGAATTACTAACTCCGTCAACGCTCCAATGTTTAGATTGACCAACAATATTTTAGTTTTAGATGTCGCTAGTTCAGGAGATACCAGCTACTAGATTTATGACTTGTTTTATTAAAAAAAAAACTAAGGAACAATAAGTTTTAAACTAGTCCGGTAAAAGTTTAATTTAAATAATCCTGTATAAGTGTTTTGAGTAAGCTTAAAAATGTTATAGTGAATCCTCAATAACTTATGCTAAACGGAATGCAAATAATGCTGTGCTACACATGGTGTAAAAGTTACGATGTTTTCCATAAAATAATAACCTCAATTTTATTTACTGCCATCATAAGATCTAATCTGATACGCACGATACAAGGTTACAGTAAGCTGCCGTCAGCCAGCTTCTAGATAAAGCCAAGACACGTTTTTTACGAGGTGGCTTGGGGAAAATAATCAACGCATAACGAATCCACTCAAGATTATTGTAATTATTTGTTTCTTCTTTGACTCAAGCAAGTGTAAAATGGTTAAGACGAAAAGCTAGGAGACGTGGGAATAACGATACTATTCAACTTTGTGTATTAGCCCTGAAACACTTTCCCACACCTTAAATTCAACGAAATAATAAAATTTACAGAGATCCCCATTTCCACTATGGCTGCATTGCGTCGTTTGAATAACCTTGTAAAAAAACCCTATATCTTATGATGGCAGATTAAACAAGTTGTTACACCCTGTATTTAGTTTCAATATATGACTAGTTCAATCAGTACTAGATATTTTTGAACAGTTCAGTTTACAACTTACCAATATGAATCGCCGATACATACTTTTACCATTATCCTTCCGTCCTCTCGTTCTATCCACCAAAATATCTCCTTGGATTTATTCGGTTACTTTTCGATCATAATTACGTATATTGGTCTCCGTATATTACCTTCAACAGACCGACAAGAATCAGGGCAGAGTGTTATCACAACATGATATGCGAAGACATTGCAATAAAGTTCATAAAAACATCAATACAGAGAAATACAGGGCCATAAAGACAGAATAAAATATCAAATAACACAGTAATAGAGTTGCTGCTGTGTGTGGGTGTTTCGGCGTCGTCTCGGGCTGCGGCGGGCAGACCGAGCGACGCCTCCGCTAACATTTAGCTGTGAAAGGCACATTATAAAAATGCAATATCACATACAGCCACAGTAAAATCATGTCAGTCAGTAGTGGCCTCTAACCCAAAGAACATTAAATAACACCGAAAACGTGAGACGGAACAATCGTTCAAATGCAAAAAATATACACAATATAGTTCATAAAATCAGTTAATAATGATGTAAAGTGGTTCAACACTAGATAAATAAAAACAACATGAAAGCACAAGAGAGTGTATACGACAGTTTTCTTATAGGATGACTTACCTTCGGGGACTGTGGAGAGAAATCATGATTATAAATAAAATGAACACAGTCAATTATTAACATACATTTTATATCTTAAAAATTAATACAAGACCAGCGCCGTCCGGGCCTGAACGTCCTCTGGGAATGAAGGTCGACTTACATTACCTTGGGAAAGCGATTTAACATTTAATTATCAATTATTATGAAAGCTAGATTTAATGCAAAATACATATGCTATGTAAACTGACGGTAACAACCTAGTGAGCTGACCTCGCCGTGGCGTTCATCAATTTACACCTATCTTAGTTACCTACGTTATATAGTTCTTAATATTTAAGAAAATCCAAATTGGAATATATCGTTTTTAATCTTACGTCAAAATTACTACTACACTAAAATACTTAATAACGATGTACCGAAAGAGTAAAAGTAAAAACCAGATATTCCTATGTTTAGGAGATTACATATAGTGTGAATAGTCACTCGTACAGTGCGTTACCTCAACTCCGGTGGCGACGGCCTGTCGGTGGCTCACAATGCAATCATTGCTACAGCTCCGTGGTACGCCGTATTCTGTTACATCTTTAAAGGCAGTGTGGCTTTTACTTTAAACCTGGACAGACTGGCATTTTACACATCAGAATTGGCACAATTAAATAGCATAAAAGTCATTTACATGTTCATATTGCACAAAAATTTGAGGACAGTTTATATTAACACCACAGAGCCGTGAAAATCGCGAAAGGTCGAAACATAATCTCATACATAAATAGCTAAGTGTCGGCGTCCCACAAGAAATAAGCATCTATGCGAAACTGTACATATTCTAATAAGATACTTAAATTACTAATAAGTAAACGCATTGCCCATGATTGAAAAACTGTTAATTTTATTGCACGGAGTTAGCTTAAAACTGGTTACATTTTGTACCTCCTACATGAAAATGCACAAGGTATCAATGATGAGACCAATTTCATGTTCTCAAATAGTGTATTCAAATAGCTACAAACGAGGCTCTTTTTATCGCCAAGCCGTCTGAACCCATCCAGCTGTCAATACATCGTCCATACACAATTAAGCCGTAGATGGAGAATATATATGTGCTAACGTCTTAGTAAAAGCGTTGCAACATTTATCGCGCTTTATGTAGCACTTCGAATGTAGCAAGTCAATAAACAGATTTATTTATAACGATTTTTTTATTCAATCAACGTGAATTGACTTATTTATTGTGGGTAATCAGGGGACGCGTTACTCTTATAAAAAAAACTATAATCTATGTCGTCGTCTTGCATCGCTAGTGGCGCGTCGGCCCGGTCTCTGCAATCAGAACAAAAGAACATGGCAACATTGGGACAGTATGTACGTGTTATTTGTATTTTGTGTCGATAGCAGGCAACCCCGGCACTGGCCTACATCTGCAACACTACACACACTAAACAATGGTAAAACATGTGGGACATAGCAGTGTCAATGTTATAGATAAAACAAATAGTTATACAATAATGTGGATACGACGCTAGTCATGTTTTTTTTATTGTTCTTATTTCTTATCTTTGTGGATCAAAACTCAGCCAGTGACAAAGCATTGTCAGTGGCCTTGTAGAGGGCCTCGCGAGTACAGGTGCTGGGACCTGGGTATTATTGTTTAACTGTATGCCCAAAAATCACTGTATCACAATATCATATTTAAAATTGTAAAAAGGAGACGGAATTTCAATAAAAAATAATTTCACTATCATTTCATATGTTTTGAGATTACTAAAGAATAGGCATAATAAGTATGTAAAAGTTATGTAATAGCTTAGCCTGTTATTTGGCGTATACTATTATTTTTTTTGTTCTACGAAACTGTATAGCGTCACAATCCACAAGTGTGCAAAGGTTTTGATGAACTACAAATATCTACTTCACATGTAAACTACATAATATAACCCATTACTACAACTTAGCATTTTTTTTTCGATAATATTGGATCATGCAAACTGAAATAGAATTTATATTAACACATGCACCCGGGTATAATAAATAGAATAAGCGCCTGAAATAAAAAAATAAATTCAAGATACAATGTTAAGACAATTTCACAAGTTATTACCATTTAACCGTAATAATATAGGATTTAAAGCACACATATCTGTGAAATCAATCCTTAGGATTATATATTTTGTAAAGGAAGAGCTTAACAAATTAAAAACAAAATACATTTGGAAGTAATAATCATTTACATTATACCATTGAAGTGACGTCAATCGTACTTAGATTAATTAATTAATAACAATAAATGGTGGCAGCTTAATAAAAGGAATTAATGTTGTATTGCATTAAGTGAAGCTTTAGTTGCCTACTCTATTCAACTACGAACATAAGGCACCCCATAACTAGATGTTGGAAGCTGAAATTTGATATTTATACTGAATATTTTACGAGCCATTAATTTTTATACTCGGCAAATTCGATAGAATCACAACAACACAACAGATCGTTGAACCAAAATGAAAATTCAGTTTAGTACATCAATATGTATATTGACAATGTTTTACGCAATGAATTACTTAACATGTAATGTTAATGTGAATATTTACAAAATTCTTACTTCGTAGCTGTCTCCTACTTATGATTTATCCTTTAAAATTCAAGATTTCGCCAAAAACTGCTTAGTGGTTAAAATTGTTGTGCTATGCTACTCTAAATACTTTCAAACCTCAGCTTCCTCACGTCCAAACTTTGAGCCCACTCACCATTGCTGCTGGTGCTCCTGCGGCTGCGGCTGCACGTTGCCGGGGTACGGGTAGTTGTACCCCGGGTACACGCCGCCCGCGTACACCGGGTACTGCTGGTACTGGCCCGGCATCACGCCTGCGGGCGCGGCTGGTGCCGACGCTGGCGCCGGGCTCGCTTGCTGGCTCTGCTGTTGCTGCGGGGATTATTTGGGTAAGTAAGCTGGCTAAATACGAGCTGTAAGGGTGGGAGCGTGCTACTGTACTGTATCTTGAAAGTGGGTAGATTTTTTCGCTTATGAAAGTCCATAACAAAAGAATACTAATTGTGTCTGAGACTTTTATGATTGACAGGTTAAAGTTATATTTATAGAATGACTGGCCAATAGAGCAGCCTATATTTTCCAATTAGCAAACGGTATTCTTTACCATAGCCATAATAATAAAATAAAATTTGACCACAGTGATTGACAGTCTCTGATATGACTCCTAGTACCGATAGAACGATATTAGTCTATCTAGACTGGTGGTAATATCAAAATATGTACGTAATGTCTATGATTTAATTTTAATTTAATTTATTAATTTAATTTGTTTACATTGATTCTGAAAAATGTGATGTAATTATTGTTTTGAATTGGTTACTTGATTTCAAAATTAAATTAATTAATTTGTTTTATGTGTCTCAAATTTTAATCTACTTTTTTAAAATTAAAGAATTCTTATTTTAAATATAATACTAATAAGTCATAGACTACTAACATTCATATGGATTTATTTTGTCCGAAATAAAAGAAATTTTATTTATTTTATGGCAGTGTCTTACGTGACGAAACGCAATTGGCTAGACGACACCACCAATCGTTGACATACTTTTTATTATCTGTCAAAACGGTCTGCCTCCATAGATTTCGTATGGTAATAAATGATTGTGACGTCACGGTCATGTGTCAGAAATCGGAGTCAATTGACCGAATATTTATTGCGTTTTGTGTGTTTAAAAATTGGTTTCTACAGCTTTTTTGAAATATATTGTTTGTATTAACTTCATAGGGGCTATGTTTTTTAAACACCATGTTCTTGACAATATTTAAGATAGGTGTCATCATCCCAATTGACATCGACACAAGTAGCGGTCGTTGTCGCTTGCGTCGGACAACGCAGAAACAGACAGACTACCGCGCGCCCGTCAGCCGTGGCAGCCGATAGTCTCGTCCACGTACGAGTTATTACTAATCAAGAACAGCGTCTCAGACATTCGGGATATTCTACCACAAGTATTTATTTACTTTAAAGAAACCCTCGATTGCAATATAATAATAATAGTCCTCCTAGCCGATTTCGACGACGGCGGCCAATCTCTACAGGGATTAGCCAACTACGCAGGAGATATTATAGTGCACAAGTGTGAGCGCAATACACAGGTGCACTCACGGGGTGTAACACCGCCAACTTCCCTACTCCATGCTGTTTTTGAGAAATTCATGACAGAAAATCTCAGAAATAATTTTGTCTCGACCTGGAATTCGAACCACTACATCAATGAGGCAGTCTTATTGCAATATAGAAATGTCATGTTATTATGAATAAAGATAAGCCAAGCGCTTCTCATCTACATTCCTGATGTGCACTGCAAAATATGGAACTCACTACCTGCGTCAGTGTTTCCTTACAATTACAACCAAGAAATCTTCAAAGCTAGAGTGAACAGGCATCTTCTAGGTGAGCTCGCTCCATCGTAGACTCAGTCTTTGCCTCGTTCGGGCTTAGTCTTGGATCAAGAGCAAACCTATCCCAAATAATAATAAAAAAAGCGTCTCACCTTCATCTTGATCTGCGCCTCGATAGCTTCAGCCTCCTTCATCTTGCCGATGGAGCGGTAGTACTCGGCCCACTGCGCGCTGTAGTCGGCGCCGGCGGGCGTGGGCGTGCCGCTGCCGGTGGGCGGCGCCGGCCCACTGCCGGGCGCGCCCGCCCCGCCAGCCCCGCCCGCCCCGCCCGCACCGCCCGCACCGCCCGACGACAGATCCGGCGACGAGAATCCTGAGGAATAAGTTTATTTTAAGTAAAAGCACTTTTTTTTCATTTATTAACAAATAAAAAATCTTATAAAACATGGTGTCAACTTAGTATAAAACCACTAAGGTTTGTAATTTCACTTATACAACATGACGAATAAAAGCAGTATTATTAAGGAGGCATACACTTTTAATGATTACTGATTTTTGCAGCGGACTTAATTATTTTAAGTCTTTAGTTTTGATAACAATTTAAGTTATAGTATACTACTTAGTTTAAGTGTCAAATATTTTAAACTACTAGATCTAAGGTTTTTCTACAAAAAACTATTGTACTTATGCGCTTGCAATAAGGGCAATGAATTTCGTAGCGTAATGTGCTGTCGTCTGTACTCGTTATCCTTTTCACGGATATCGGTGCTCGTAGTACGCCTTTTGACACGGTTGGACTGACTTGATCATTGTTTACATACAGACCTTCTAATATAAGCACAAAATGGACTCTTATTAGAATAAGTGCAATCTAAGTTCGGGTGCATTCGAGTGCTTTGACACGGCAAGAAAAAAATCATATTAGGGCGCATTCACACGGGATTGGAGACGGATTAACGACTCGTCAAAAATACGCCATTACAGATGAACGTTCACATTGCATACGGAATTGTGTTTTTGCACGATTTCAAAAACTGCAGACACGTCATAAAACCGTCGCAATTCGTGATTTTTATTATGAAAAGATGTTACGCTATTTAAGCCGTATCCTCGTGAAGTGTGTGAACTAGGGTATTTAAAAATATTGTTGCTAGAATCAGGCGTTACTTTGCGGAAATACACGACTAAGGCTGAAAAAGACGATTATTTTGCTTTAAATTCGAGCGAGTCGCTCGTAGTTTGTCAAAGCGACAACATCTCCTGAGGATGCCACGTGTAGTGGCGAAACGCGTCCAGTGTTTTGTTGGTGTCAGTGTTGTGATTCCAGGTGCATCTTTTGTGTCACGTTGTGAGTTGTTTTGTAAGTCCTGCGACTTCCAGCTCTAGTTTTTCCAGTTGGATGTATTTGGGCTCCACCGCTGGCGTCGTTTAATGGAAATTTAAAGCAAAATAATCCTCTTTTTCAGCTTTGGTATTTCCAAAGCATCAAAAAATAAAAACGATTTATCTTCGTGTAAATGCACCCTCGGTTGCTTTTTCGATCTCTGGGTGATCCAATGGTGGTTTTTACGTCTTTTTAACACTCATGTCATACCTTGCTGCTGCTGTTGTTGCTTCGCCTGCTGCTCGATGGCCTCAGCCTCGCGGTTGAGCCCGAGCGAGCGGTAGTAGTCGATCCACTGCTGCGAGTAGTCCGGCTGGCCGGTCGCCGGATTGATTTGCACTTGTTGCTGAATTAAAAAAAAATGGATATAAAGATGAAAGTATAGATAGATAATTGATCAGACTATATATCTTTAAAAGAAAGTGGCATTAGTTACACTACTTATAACTCAAGAACGGATTACCCGATTTGGCTGAAAATTGTTGGAGAGGTAGCTTAGAACTAGGAAATGGACATAGGATACTTTTTATCCTGTTCGACCAGGATTGTGAAAACAAAGGGATTCCACGCGGACGAAGTTGCGGGAGGCCACTAGTGTAAAATAAATAGATAAAAATATACGACAACATCACATACATTGATCTGACTCCGTACTAAGTAGCTTAAGCACCTGTGTTACAGATATCAGAATCAACAGTGGTATTTCAAATAAACTTAAATAAATACATATCACACCCAGACCAGTATACACAGACATGTTCATGCACACAAATGTTTGTACAGTGCAAGGATCAAGCCCGGAACCTCTTGCTTAATAGTCAACTTTTTTGACCATTACACCAATGGTTGTCTACTATACTACTACTATAGGAGACTGCTATCGTAAAATTGCTTTGAATCTGCGCGAAACCAAAAAAGATTTTTCGGTTGTCGTATGTAAATCCATCAAAGGTCAACACAAGATTTAATTTTCATTCATCATCGCCATAATCATACAAGTATTTCTAATAATGCTGAATCATACGGATTTCAAAGAAGACCATTTAGAACTTAATTCAGTTCAATCGATCCCACTGCAAATCATTTATTCATTGCATATATACATTTACATTGTCTTTAAAGGTTTCGTCCTGTCAGTAGACATAGTTAACTGCGACTTCAAAATCTAACTTTTTCAAGGTTACATTTGGATGTATTAGGTTCCTGCGTTGGCGTCGTTTAGTGGCTAATTTAAAACAAACAATTCCCTTATTCAGCTTTAGATACGTTAACGCCTGTGGATGCCCTCATATCAGAAAGTCAGCTATTAAGAATTGACACACTGCACAACATTTTGGTTTATTGAGTTTTAGATTTTATGAGAGTTGTTCTCTCCCTCCCTTTTAGAGCCAACTATGAAGATAGCAATTTAGATACAGCTGAAAAAGTGGATTATTTTGCTTTAAATTTCCACTAAACGATGCCAGCGCAGATGATCAGTAGGTTCAGTCGCTAGTAGTCTGTCGAAGCGACAACATCTCCTGAGGATGCCACGTTTAGTGGCGAAACACATCGAGTGTTTTGTTGGTGTCAGTGTTGTGATTCCAGGTGCATCTTCTGTGTCTCGTTGTGAGTTGTAGGTATTGTAAGTCCTGCGACTGCCAGCTTTAAGCTTTTTCAGGTGATTACAGTTGGATGTATTTTGGTTCCTGCGATGGCATTAGTGAAAATTTCAGCTTTCGTATTTAAAAAGCATAACTCTCGGCAAAAATGGAAACAACGAATCGTAAAAATAAAAATCAGAAAGTCAGTTATTAGGAATTGGCACACTGCACAACAATTTGGTTTATTGAGTTTTAGATTTTATGAGAGTAGCTCTCCCCCTCCCTTTTAGAGCCGACTATGAGACTATGAACATAGCAATTTAGATAGGTTGGGTAGTAGGTTGTAGTATAATAATAATAATCTTTATTAACAACTTTTGAGTACATTATATAAAATGCGATGGTACAACTTGTTGTAAGTTAAAAAGAAACCTGTATTAGAAGAGTACCCTCTCTATGGGGTTTTTTTTTGAAGTTACTATTAATAAACAAAAATAGGAAATCAGAAAGCAAGACGTGTGACTCGAGGCATTATTTGATTATGTATAAGGGTGTGTATGTGGGTGTATGTATGTGTGTGTGTGTGTGTGTGTTAGTGTATTTAAAAAAAAAACTAGCAAAAGATAATAAGTTTTCTGTGTGTTCATATGTTAAAGATTTCAGATAAGATGTTACTGATATTTTTACATTCTCTAAAAGATTTTGAGTAAATTTTGATTTTTCGATTAAAAGCATTATAAAGTCTTATTGATTGACAACTAAATAACATAACTAGTATAGCATTGTATGTGTGCAAGCTCACCTGCTGCGGCTGCTGCGGGCTCTGCTGGTGCCAGTGCGGGTTGTACCCCCACGCGGGGGGGCCGCCGCCGCCGCCGCCGCCCCCGTAGTAGTCGCCGCCGCCCCCGCCCCCGCCGCCGCCGCCCCCGCCGCCGCCGTTCGCGCCGTCTTGCATGAAGTTTATGGGCTGTGGACAATGTTGTAGGTTAGTAACCAAGTTTGTACTAACCAATAGAGAAACCAAGTTTGTGCTAACCGATAGAGAAACCAAGTTTGTGCTAACCGATAGAGAAACCAAGTTTATGCTAACCGATAGAGATAATGGGGCTTTACACAGATAGCTGGTGGACTTTGTTGGTGCAAATCTTTTTTAACTAACAAGGTAATATGATACTGTCAAATGGAGAGACATTGTCGCTTATATACAATGTATTGATCTTTCGTACTACGCGTTTCATTAAATACTGTTATTCTGTTTCAATCGTTATCTTTTTCTGCCTATAACCTAACATTCACATGTATAACCCGCGCGTGAGTGTACACAAAACCAATATTTACTTATATTGCTTTAACATCAGCTGTATACTCCTAAGTCTCATTTCAACAACACCAGATGACACACGGCTTCGTTTTATAAGGAACTACAGCTTAATCCTCCATCCAGCAACATCCAGCAATCCAGCTGGAGCTAAGATCCTCAAACTATTACCAGCACTTTCCAAGAGGTACCGATCCGCAAACATTTCAGCTGTAATATTTGGATCCGCGTTGGAAGCCAGCAAATTGAGCCAAAATCCCGCTGATTAGAAAATGCTGCTGGATTGAAATACCTATAGAGGACTTAATGTGTGCCAACAATAAGGCGATCGGTGTCATTATTAATTGAGCTCGAGATACATCGCCATCGTCACGCTAAGAAGACCAAATGGAGCCCTCTTCCGATCTTGCTTTTACCTCAGTGGCTGCATTCTTATTTAAAAAACCGGCCAAGTGCGTGTCGGACTACGCATAAAGTAGGGTTCCGTAGTCAATTTTGGCACCGCGCTGTTTTGCATTTCTTGCATCATCATCATCTCCCTAGCCGTCAATCATCATTGTAAAGTATATATTTTTATATTATTTATAATTTCGAAAGAAATCATCGCAGGATACCCGAAACAATTTTAAATAAGAGTTTCCGTGCTTGTTTCTTTACGTGAGAGATTTGAAGTTTATAGGTCCAAGACTTTAGAAATTACAGGGGGGGGGGCACCGTGTAAACGACTTTGGCGGGCTATAACTCGCAAATGGTAAAAGTGATAAAAAAGTGTTGTATGGAAACCCTATCTTATTTTCATAGTCCTTTTCAACGATACCCTACACAATGGGGTGCACTCAAAAAAAATATTCACCCTTTACATTTATAGCGAGGTACCCTTAAAAAGAAGATTTTTATTTTTCGTATTTTTAAAAATGAGATCTATATGTGAAGTATTCTCGAACCAAGTTATATGCAAATCAGTCCATAAACGTAGAAGATATTCTGCTGTGACGGACTAGGACGGACTGAACGATCGAAGGGTTTCTTTGTCGGACTACGGAACCCTAAAAACAGAAATAAGAAGGGTAATGAATACAGGCGCGCGTAGACTCACCATGCCGACTTTCTCGCAGATGATCCGCTTGCAGTGCTCGACCGCGTCGGGGTGGCCGCGGATGAAGAACGTGCGGTTGTTGCGGTCCGCGCCCGTCGCGCGCCGGTCCACCTCGCAGTGCGCGCCCGATTGCGCGTTGATCTGCTTTATTACTTCCCCACCTAAATAAAAAAAAAACAGTATTATTAATGAGGTGCTTGTGGCGCAGTGGTTGCAGCGCTCTGGTAGTGATACCAAAAGTTAAGCAACCTACGGCGCGGTCATATTTGGGATGGGTGACCATTCTGACCATTAAAGTGACGTCTATTTACAAGCATCTCCGTGCTTCGGAAGGCACGTTAAGCTGTTGGTCCCGGTTGATATCTATAGATATTAGTCGTTAAGCCTGGTCGGAGGCCCTCGGGCGGCTTAATAACATCTGACAGTAAGGTTGGTCACTTACCTTACACACACCCCTCCACCAATCCGCACTGAGCCCGCGTGGTGGAATATGGCTCGCACCACCTCAAAGATGAGGTGAGGCCTGTGCCCAGCAGTGGGACGTATATAGGCTGATAATGTATTATTAATAATTAAATTAACTACCAAAAACTTCCTTCGTGAGTGACGCATCGCGACGAATACTTCAATCGCCTTGTGTCAATTTCAATTGCGTTCCTTTATCGCGTTGCGTTGCTCACATAGGGCAACGGGTATTAACCACTTTGATGATCAAAGCTTTCGATTAAAAAACTGCAATGAAATCAATTCATTCTTTCACGAGTTATGGTGTACAGAATTTAGAAGTTTATGAATTTAGAATTTAGACTGTTAAACTCATCCGCGTCCTTCTTTCCGCGTCGGGGGTTAAAAAATATACAAAAATTTACGAAAAAAATAACTGTGAACAAGCTTTTATAAATTATGCAGTTACAAATTACAAAATTTCAGCTGAGAAGTGGGTGAAATTTAGCTGGCAAGATTTGATTACAGACAAATAAACACTGGGACAGGTGAAACTATATAAATGTTTGTAAAAACATTGACAGTCCAGCAGTGAATCGTAAACTAAATGTGTGCTTCAAGTCTTATTTTTCAACCCTATTTTTGTTCAAACAGACAAAATCGATGAGCATTGCCTATACATGAAATGAACACTTATTGTTTATAATTATAATATAATTACTATGGGAGACCTTGATAGCTCACAGTATTTACTTTCATAGTTCGCCAACTACACAAGCTTAAGTGGTGCCGCGCCACCATTTTTTTAAATTTATTTTGGCATCAAACAGTCATATACAGAAACAGATGTATGTTTAAATTAAGATTTAGTAACAGACCTTATAGTGCCTAAATGATGTATGTATAATAAATAACAACTAAATAAGCTAAGATAAACGAACACTATCGATTAAAAAAAAATTTAAAATGAACATTGCGATTAAACGTTGATGCATTCGAAGTGTTTACATAAGCTAGATCCTATGCCTTTGTGAAAACAAAAACCTCTATATAAACGCCTTAATAGAAGCAAGCTTTAGCAACAAATAGCAACTCACCCCTGCCAATGATGAGTCCGCACTTATTGTTCGATATGGTGAACGTGACGCGGATCTCCTGGCTGTCTTGCCACTGCTGGTAGTCGCCGCGGTCGCCGTTGCGCTGGCCGCCACCGCCGCGACCGCCGCCGCGGGGGCCGCCTTGCCTCACCTCTTGCTCCCGTCTCTGAGCGGACGAACACTGTGTTATTCAAACTTAAATGTTCAACTGCTTCAACGGCTGGGACGGATTTTGACCGGATATAGCTAAGAACCACCGTGATTAGATTATCTTTCGAATAAAATAAAAAAACTGTCCATCCGTTAGGAAGATACGATGCCACAGTAAGACACACATAAACAGACATAGAGGTCAAACGAACAACACCCCTCTTTTTCGTCGGGGGCCGTGTGTGTTTGGGAACAGATTTTGGATAAGATGTTCAAGAGAAATCTACTTAAGTTATGGCTGTCTAATTTCCAAAAAAAATTATGCCAAAAATGTTAACAAAATGCAGAGGAAATATATATTTTATGATATCTTAAACACAATTATTACTATCTTACTTCAAAAATTTTTACAACAAAGTAAACTAAGTATTGAAACAAAAAAATATTTAGAACAACAAAAAGCATACTTACATTTACACTAGATATCAAATCTTCAATCATCTGTCTCGCTTGGTCGACTTGATGAGGCTTGCCTTGTAGGTAACATCTAGAAACAACATCATTGTTACAAAATTGACAAAAACAACTAAAGCCCGACTACTTCTAACACTAACTTTCCAGTTTACAAAAAAACTCCTGATACGAGCCATGAAAACAGCTGGTGAGCTTCAACAGCTCAATCTGTCGATGATGCCACAGACACAAACAGAAAAGGAGTCAATTAGTGTCCGATCAAAGCTTCAGAAAATTGTGATACATTAGTATTGATTTACAAGTGAACTAGTGAAAAGGACAATACTAACGTAAGTACCTATTTGTTTAGTAAAAAACCTACATTGTATATGGTAGTTATTTCTTAACCAACCATCTCTATGATATATCATCAACTTCTATATGAGACGGTCAATATAAACCTTCAATATTGAGGTTTTGAAATAATTTTAATATTAATTGTAGCTTGTAGACAATATAGAATAAAATTAATTACTGAGTGCTGAGAGAATATAAACCTTCGGCTTCGGCCAAAAATAGACCTTCAGTCGGACACTAGAGTCAATAGACTTATAACAACCCTCTTTTTCTTCGGGGTTAATAAAGTGCCTTACTTTTACGGGCTTTAAAATTTAAAATTAATAGTCGATTTCACAATCGCAAGATAAAGAGTGAATAACTGAATGTGCATAATTATACAGCAACCTACTTTAGAATTCAAATAACGCATGAAGCCAGGCTAGCCGTATTTAATTCACAGTTACATTTTATTTAATATGTGCATATGAATAGTTGAAACTTTGACGGTAATAATTGATAAAATATTAATGTAAGTGTGCCTTAAATGGACCTATAATTATTATATTTTGAATGTTACTATTACAAACAATTAGCATGCCATATTTTTTGGTAAAATGTGAGGGTTTATTGTACCTGTACCTACCACCTATTGCAACCATGTTTTGAGCAATTAAATATGTCAAATCAGCAAATACTTTTAAATCAGCTGGTAGGTGTCAACACTGCCCAGGCTGTGATAACTGATATACATGGTGGCGGGTAATGAGAAACATTCCTTGGAAGACATTGAATAAGAGTTCATTTGGAGTTATTTAAATCATATGACACCATGTTCAAAACTTATTTATTTCTGAGTTATGTAGGTATTTAAGATTTGAGGATATAAAATTACGGAATTTGTATGCAACATTGCACCAATTTTTCTTCGTTAATTTAACTAATATCGCTCTTGTACAATACGCACATTTTACTGTTTACATACTAATTTATGTTATTACAGTACATTTTTACATAAAAACTGAAGTTTTTAGAAAAATATTTTATCTTTTAAAAAGTTTCAGATATGGTGTCATATGACTTAAATGACTGCAAATGAGCTCTTCTTCAAACTCTTCAGAAACTGATAGATTTTCAATCTATCACTTTTTTTTTTAAAAGCAAACTCAAAACACATTTTCTAAATTCTCTTTTGGCCATTTAATTTTAAAATGTAAATAAAACTGCACGTATTCGTCAAATTCAACCGTTGAACCCAAATATATGATGAATTATAATATGAATACGAATGATGAGAAATATAGCTAATATAATGATAGCTTAGTGATGTTACAAACCTTAGTGGTTTTATACTAAGTTAATGTACCTACATGTTTTATAAGTTTTTTTATTTGTTAATAAATGGAAAAAAATAATATTATTTTTCCACAGCCGTGTTTCCTTTTTATATGGTATTTATTTTAATTTATGATATATTGTAAATAAATAACTGTACAGTGATTGATAGCGTTTACTCTATTCGCTAAATAGTCATCGCACCTTTTATCTCCTGGCCCATCATCTCTCTCCTGGTGGAACTGCACCCTGCACCCTGTCTCAGCTTGGATCTTCTTGATCATGTCTCCACCGCGGCCGATGACAACACCGACGGCTATCTTGGGGACTAGAACCTGTGTACAAACACGATCAATCAATAATGATAGCAGATTTACTTAAGGCAACAACAAGGTAGGGTAATGTCTCTACCATGTAAGAGACATTACCCTACCTTGTTGTTGACTATAGGTATGACTATTAAGCCTTTAACTGTCGAGAGACCAGACACAATAGAAATAATATTGTTTGGGGATCACCAGTGACCACCATGACGCACAATGTGTTAAGTAGATATAAGACCTGTGATACAACCTGCAAAAGAGTTTTTTGAATGCCAATCATAGTTAAACCATACGAAGAGGTAATAACTACGTAGAAGTGAAACTCCTTTGTCGAACCTAGAAGCCGCTTTATAAATACCTACTTCTCCCCCTCAACCCGTTACCCTCGCAGACTGCTGGACTTTGTGATAGGGCTGTTACCTAAGCTAGTGTGAGCTTATCCAAAATTATTAATACATTAAGTAGGAATGTAAATAAACGAAGACATCTACTTAAGTAGATGGGTATTCAAATAACTAAATTATCACTTACATTTGCTCTTTATTTGGCATTGGAAAATAACTAAGATGTGACATTTTTTTTGTACATACCTACACCCTCTTACACCACAATAATATTATCACCGTAAAATTATTAAAATTTATATCGCCAGCGTGACATGTGGCTAATGTTAGATAAAATTTTGACATATTATCTTTGTTTCTAAAAAGAAGAACTATGACGACTACTTTGTTGTAATGGTTAAGAAGTTGACTTTTAACCAAGAGGTCGCGGGTTCGATACCCGCACTGTATAAACATTTGTGTGCATAAACATAACTGTTTGTACTGGTCTGGGTGTTATATGTATTTACTAGTGGCCGCCCGCGACTTCGTCCGCGTGGAAAGCCTTTATCTTAAAAATTCTTTATGAATTGTAGCCTATATGTTATTCTGATGTATAAGCTATATTGTGGTAAAGTTTCATTCAAATCCATTCAGTAGTTTTTACGTGAAAGAGTAACAAACATCCATACATCCATACATCCATACATCCATACATCCATACTTACAAACTTTCGCCTTTATAATAGTAGTAGGATTAAGTTTATTTGTTCTGATATTTGTAACAAAGTGCTTTAGCTACTTACCATGGAGTCAGATCAATGTATGTGATGTTGTTGTATATTTATTTATTATAACTGTTACCGCCTTCACCGCGTGGAGGTACTCCCAGCCTATGCTACTGTTTAACATGACCCAAATGCAGGCATACCTGCGACTCTATAACAGGTACACACAATGAGTTCCCTTAGTTAGGTAGGGTGATTAATTCATCCCAAGTTTAGGCCAGTTAACACTTAGTCACTTGGCGTCAGTTATTATATATTTCACTGTCTAGGTAAAACTCAATCAAATGAAAAAATCTCATCAAATTCAGTCCTGTAGTTTCTGATATTCAATTTCCTGCCTACACTCTTAGTCTATTGGCGTGATTATTGCAAGTGATGCTGAGTCAAATAAAAAAAGTCCCATTAAAATCGGCCCAGTAGTTTCCGAGATTCAATTTTCTGCCTACCCCCTTAGTCTATTGGCGTGATTATTTCTATCCTTCTTTACCTTCCAAGTAATGTTGAGTCAAATAAAAAAAAGTCCCATTAAAATCGGTTTAGTAGATTCTGAGATTCAATTTCCTGCCTGCCCCCTAAGTTCATCGGCGTGATTATTTATATCCCAGTTTACTCTCCAGGTGATACTGAGTCAAATAAAAAAAGTCCCGTCAAAATCGGTCCAGTAGATTCTGAGATTAGCCCGGACAAACAGACAGACAGACAGACAGACAGACAAAAATTTTAAAAATTGTTGTTTTGGCTTCTATTACGGTAATTAAGACCCCCTGTAACAATTTTTCATAAAAATCTTCAATGTACAGAAATCGATCTTTTACAGTCTTATTATATGTATAGATAGATTATTATGTCGGATGGAGTGCGTAGCAACGCTAAGAATCGCAGGCGTTCAAGTGCCCTGGATCATCCCGGACTGAATTGTCCCCTTAGTTATTCGTTTGTCGTTTGTCAGTATGAAATGACCTTGAGTGCGTTTGGTGCGGGGGTTTCGCTTCTACGTAGTTACTATCTATTCTTATGGTTAAACCCGAGCCATGCCGTCACAGTTTGAGAAGTAGCACTTAGACCTTGGATCCATAAGTCATTTTAGCTTTCTTCAAGCTAGTTAGTGTTTAACCATTGCTATCAATGCAGGTGCAGGTACAATTTTGATGCAGGTCCCAATACAGTTACTCCTGGAGTCTGTTTTTGATAAACTGGAGTTGCAGTAATGGAACCAATTTAACTGCTGATGTGACTAGAGGCTCTAATGCCTAACGTTTATGAGCGGTTTCAATATTCTATCCACCATTGACTGAAAATAAGATAACTGTCACTTTCATAAGATAAACTGAATCCGCAAATAGCTTGTAGTATGAAACTGAGTTTTTTAACTTTATACATCTATTTGTGGGTAAATATTTATAATAATAATAAATCATTTATTCAGTTTCAATGAACAAAAGTTAATACATTAGTGCTTAAAATTACACCGAGATAGAAGACTTTCTTTCTGCCCGCACTAGGTTGAACCTGTATCTCAGAATAGAAAGAGCTTATATTCCTTTCTTTTGTATAATAACTAGTAAACAATAATATGAATCAAAGCGAAAGTCAATAGGCACCTTCTGGGTAAGCTCGCTACATCGTCGACATCTTCTTTACCTCTTAGAGGGAGAATGATGTCAAGAGCGAACCCATATTAATAATTTATTTATTTATATATTATATATATAAAAATGAAACCCGTTTTCCTTGGTCACGGCATCACGCGTGAATGGCTGGACCGATTTCACTAATTATTTTTTTGTTGTATTTGTTATTATTAGGAGAAGGTTCTTACGGAAAAAAATATTAAGAAAATCTCTCAGAAATATTGAAAAATATACATTTATTTTGCATATTTTAAAAAACGCGCGTTACTAATAGTTTTTAAAAAAATATGCAATGCGCGTCAATGTCATTCGATGACATTTTCAATCATTGCAACGCTAAGGCGGTACGAAGTTCGCCGGGTCAGCTAGTAATTTAAAAAAAAAAACCTACAAAATATTAACGTCCAATTGAAACAGAAGTAGTGCTATACCTCAGTGGAGTTAGTGGCGAGCCCGTTGCCCTGGTCCTGCGCGTACTCGTCGTACTGAGGCCGCGGCCCGCCGCCGCCCTGCTGCATGTCCTTGTCGGCTAATAGCTCGTGCACCAGCTGTTTCGCGTGCTCCACCTTAGCTGGGTCGCCGGATATGCGGAGGGGCTTCTCCTGTTCACAAGAAGATATTTTTTTTATATTAAAGTTTCTGCCTTACATCCGAGAGGTCCTGGATGCGAATCCCAGGTCGAAAGCTGAAAAAGATGATTATTTTGCTTTAAATTTCCACTAGACGACGCCAGCGCAGGAACCAAAATACATTCTTGATACCTGAAAAGGTAGAGCTGGAAGTCGCAGGACTTACAGTACCTACAAATCACAACGTGACACAGAAGATGCACCTGGAATCACAACACTGACACCAACAAAACACTCGACGCGTTTCGCCACTACACGTGGCATCCTCAGGAGATGTTGTCGCTTCGACAGACTACGAGCGATCGTTCTGTGTCACGTTGTGATTTGTAGGTATTGTAAGTCCTGCGACTTCCAGCTCTACCTTTTTCAGGTGATTACAGTTAGATGTATTTCGGTTTCTGCGCTGGCGTCGTTTAGTGGAAATTTAAAGCAAAATAATCATCTCTTTCAGCTTCAGTCATGGATTTCCGAAAAGTAAAGCCTGATTCCCAGCAGGCTTACTCTTGAATCTAATTTCATTGGATCGACATTGGAATTACGTCGTTTCGTACTCTTGACATTATCCACTAGCGCCAAATTGTAATGAAATTGTGTGAGCATTTTAGGAACTAAATGAAATTGGGATTGGGCTGTTAACGCTACTCTTGAACTATTTTGACAGCTCAATATTGTGTTGAAATTGCGTTAGGATTGCTTGTCGATTAAAATTTTTCCAATAGCAAAAGTGTAACTTTTTACAGATTGTTTTGTATTTTTCGCAGTTTTTAAGCGATAAATCGTGTTTATTAGGGCTTGATTAGTGTGTATGAACAATATTCTAATCAATTATGATGAGAAAGAGCTCTAAAAAGGCGAAATGGGTGTTAAATAATGCATCATACAAGAGAGTATTTTCTACGAGCTTGACAAATATTATGGGCAAATTACAAGGTTAAAAGAATACTTGTTTGGGTAAAATTACGAACCTGTAAACTATTAAAATAATCACCTATAATCCATTCACCACTGAGAAACACTTGAAAGCCACCAAACTTACAAACAACCTATTTTTTTTAAATAGATGACAAAAACCCAAAACTGCGTATTTAGGCACCTACCTACATAAGATAAGAATACATTCCATTCTCATTCAGTTTTTTAACAAACCTCTTAAAATAATTAAGCATACTTGAAACTTGAGAACGCAGAGTAGCATTAAGTTAGCTAGAGATCCCTTTGTTTTTTATAATAGTGCAGGGAAAGACGTGATACTTTTACAGCCACACATATTCAATCTTGTGTTTTAAATGCTGATTATTAATGAATCTTTACAAATTAGGTTAAGATTTAACAATCAAACAAAGATTTGTCTCCAAATCAGTTATTTGGTTGATTATTTTGAAGCAATCGCGTTTTGTAACTCAATTACCGGTTAATTATAGTGCGTGGAGCAACACTAGCACGCGGCTAACTTCACGCGCTACAAAACAATCGCGGCGCAATTCCAATTTCAATCCAATGTTGCTGTCACTGAGTTCAAGAGTAAGAAATCACGTGACTTTAAAATTAACATTGGGATCGCATTGATCTTGGATTGAAATTGAAACATGTTTGGATGGTAAGACGGCAGGTCGAGCCAAATTTGTTTCTGAGATTTTCCGTCATGAATTTCAACTCATTAAAATCTTAAAAACAGCTCGGAGTCGGGAAGTTGGCGGTGTTACACCCCCGTGCCTTGGAAAGCACGTTAAGCTGTTGGTCCTGCGCCTGATCTCTCTCCGGTCATGTCGGATTGCCGTCTCACCGAACTTTAAGAGTGATGGAACAGTGAGTGCACCTGAGTATTGCGCTCACACTTGTGCACTATAATATCTCCTGCGAAGTTGGCAGATCTCTGTTGAGATTGGCCGCCGTTGACGAAATCGGTTAGGTGGACTATTATTATGTTTATATTAAGATTTCACAACTTTTCAATCGTATTCAAGATACGCATGTAAGGCGTCAACGATGGTTCATTAATGTTCAAACGAGTAAATGATGTTGAAGGTCCACAGGCCGGCATCGGACGCATCGCACGTCACGGATTTTAATAATAATAATAATAATTTATTTATTTATTTATTCAGTCTCCTAGGACCACTTTAGTTGTATAAAAACTGCGAATCAGTGCACGCTGTGGTATGTATTTTATACAAGGCAAACTAAAAACCGTTACGTGCTATGCGTCCGATGCCTGCGGTTTGAGCCCGTGGACGCCTATGATAAATCTACATCGGCTTTTCGTAATATCGGTAACGCACTTCTCTTTCGTAGTGTTATGAAAATGGTACTGGGAGAACAAGGTTATTAATTTTCGTACATACACCTCTAGTAGAAAATGTAAATAAAAAATAATAATATGAGATAAGACACCTAAGATCACCTCATTTATTGAGAGTATAAATTACATTTTGTTACCTAGAAGTCATATTGTTTTACTAAATAAGTAAGTCAGAATTATCTCAGTTTTTTTTTGGACTAGAATTACTTAAATAACCTTGTAAAAGACAGCTATCTGAGCCAGGAATCGAACTTGAATCCATAACGTATCTGGCAGAGTTATCTTGCTCATTCCGGCAAATGTTTTTCATTAAAACGAACAATACTTTTTTCATTACATTAAAATGAACAACAAATAACTTACATATTCCGTATTAGGTCCATCCTGTATGACCACCATCTTGGCGCCAGATTGCTCTTGGAGTTGCTTGATGGTTTTACCATTCTTGCCAATGATCAGTCCAACCTTGGGCCCGGGTAGCATTATCTCTTCCTGCTTGAGAAAGAACATTGGAAACATGGTTATATGGTTCTAGCTGACCCCGCAAACGTTGTTTTGCTGTATAAATTATTTCTCTCATCACCAAAGGGTATGAAAAATAGATGTTGGCTGATCTCAGATCTACCCTATATGCATACCAAATTTCATAAGAATTGGTCAAGCCGACTCGGAGGAGTACAGGAACAAACATTGTGACACGAATGAGGAATGTTGGTATCCAAAGCAATGTTATTAAGTCATGGCTATGTATGTAAAAAACAAAGCTAATGTCATCTTAAATAAGGTCGGTTCATATTTAACAGTCTGATAACTTTTTATCTGACTATTTAAAAATCAGCACATTAGTAAAAATCAGCGATTAATCATAGCTACTTAGAGTACAAAGCAGAAAACGAGATTTCTGCCTATATATATATATATATATATTCTATACATTTTCATTGCCTTGCCTAACTTTCAATTACCATGCTCTGTAGTTTAAATATGCTGAACACAGTTGCATATACATGGACTCTAGCAAAACATAATTATTGCTTCATTGACAATTATCTTAATATCCCTTTCGCACCCGAATGAAACGAGCGTGAGTTTCTTCTTTGAAAAATTATAAGTTCGCGCCAAATCCGTTTCTCCGCGTTAAACCGACATCACATGATCGTGCGCTCATTAATCTAACCAATAGGAAACGGTTTTGGTGGCTAGCGCGATCAGTTGCCGCGAACGAACCGGCAAGATGGCTGCATTTCTTGACCCCGTCACTGGACGCCGTAAGTTATTTTTATTTTTTTGCAAATTTCGTAAGAAATCATTGATATTTTGATTGTATTACATCAGTAAATGTATGATACATCTGAATGACTATAACTTTCTTCTATATTTATAGTTATTACCGACTTAATTTACGACAAAATTGTCAGCTCACTGTCGTGATATCTGGGTTGCAATTGTACCAACGCACGATCGTGAGTTCATTCATTTTTAAGTTATTTTTCGATTTATTTATTTAACTACAGGCATGCAATTGAACAACGACCTCGTCTTGGGCATCCTCAATGATGGCAACTGTTCCGAGTTGGATTTCGACGATGACGACGAAGAGTTTATTCCTCTGCAGCTGGAAAATGATGAAAATGATGAAGTTGAGCTATCCTCCCCGCCTCGCCCATCTGTGACAGCTGAGAAATCGAAAAATAACAAAGGTAAAATGTCAAAAAGGAAGTCTACGTCTGACAACTTGGATGATAGTGAAGCAGGACCATCTTGTACTAAAAAGTCAAAGCAGATACCAAAAATAGCAAAAAAATCTGTTAAAGTAAAATTGCCTGCGCGTAAAAGGTTGTGGAAAAAAACTGATTACGTTGACAAATTACATAACTTTTCAGGTCATCCACCACCAAATAAAATAAGATCGCCGGTGGAATATTATAATGATTATTATAATGATAATTTTTACGAGCGCATGGCATTGTGTACAAACTTGTACTATTTAAGAAAAACTGGGCGAGTTTTAAATACCACCAAACAGGAAATAAAAAAACTGATTGGTATCCATTTACTGATGGGTATACTTTCATATCCCAGGATTGCAATGTACTGGCGAAGAAATATTAAAGTTGACATGATTGTTTCTGTGATGACAAGAGATAGACTGACAACTTTAAGAAACAATTTGCACGTCGTGGATTCCGACTCTCCACCTGTATCGGAAGCAATAAATCCCCTCTGGAAGGTTCAGCCGTTGATCGACATTGTGAGAGAAGGCTGCAACAAAATTCTAAGGACACCGGGCAGGTATTCGATTGATGAGCAAATGATTCCTTTCACTGGAAAGTGTCATTTTCGCCAGCTAGTAAAAAACAAGCCTCGCCCAGTGGGTCTTAAGAATTTCGTGGTTGCTACCAGTGAAGGGCTAATGGTAGATTTTGAAATTTATTACGGCAACAATCCCGCCCTTTCCCATCCTTTGGGGCTTGGACCGGCTGTAGTTCTTCGCTTGATTCAAAGTGTTCCACGCGGGAGCTGCATTTTTTTTGACCGATTTTTCACAACGGTTCCCTTGTTGGAAGAATTGACGAAAATGGACTCTCATGGCACAGGGACAATTATGCTTAACCGGGTACCAGATCGACAGCAGCTTAAGTTCAAAGATGATACAAAAATGACACGAGGAGAAATTGAACAAAGGGTGTTAAACGACGTAGTTTTAGTCAAATGGAAGGACAGTAAGGCGGTATTGACAGCATCAAATTGTACTGGGGGCACGGCAATTGACATAGTAAAGCGGTACAATAAAAAAGAAAAATGCTACGTTGATGTTGATGCTCCAAAAATTGTGACATCCTACAACTCTTTCATGGGCGGGGTGGATGTTTTGGACCAATCTATGGAATATTACCGTACATTCATGAAGACGCGAAAATGGACTCTCAAGGTCATACTACACTTTATAGACCTAGCACTGGTAAATTCATGGCGTCTCTACAGATCTGACTCATTGTCTAAAGGCATTCCTAATAATCTGCATTAAAATCTCATCAAAACTTATAAACGCACGATCGTGAGTTGGTAGAAGTCAGCCCTAGAGCTCACTATCGTGCTATCGACTTTCCAGAGTCCCGGTATACGCTGGATTTTTTTTACTATTTTTTACATTAATATTACCACTTCTTTGCCAAAATATTATAGTTTTCATTTCAAATCAAAAGAACAAAAATCTCAGGTGCGAAAGGGATATACAAAAGAGAGTTAATAAGGAAATAGAGAGATTATTATTGGTGACACATTTTTAAACATTATAACATCAACAAAATTGGCATGATGACACCTATCTTAAATATTTTCAAAACCATAGCGTTTAGAAACGTAGCCCCCTATGAAGTTAATACAACCAATATATTTTCTTAAAGCTGTAGAAACCAATAACTCCATAAATATTTGGCCAATTGACTCTGATTTCTGATACATGACCGTGACATCAAGTTCATGTATTATCTTACAAAACCTATGGAGACAGATTGTTTTGACAGATAATAAAAAGTATGTCAACAATTGGTGTTGTCATCTAGCCTATAAAAATTAAAAGCCACTGCTAATTAAAAACCTAATTTACTTATTTTATTCAAATGGGTACTCACAGTGGTCCCAAGTCCACCCCCACCCCTAGGCATGGGAGGCATACCGCCACCGCCACCGCCGAATCCACCGCCGCCGCCGCCGCCACCGCCCGGATTGTCCAGATGGTTGGGGGCGTTCTCCCGTCCCCGGTGATTCACAATCTGGTTCACTAACTCCCTGGGAGACGATTGGACGTCATTTAGATGGGTTCCCATGAGCGAATAAATCCGGTCTCTATATAGAAAACTGACCGTTTTAGCTAAAAGCCAATTGCATTAGATTTGTACTAACTACCTAAGCTATAGCAACTGGGCGTTAGTAAAATGCGGATTTAACGGACTTTTTCAGCTGATATAAACCTAGTCTTCCTTTCTATCAAGGATTCTTTAGATTTACTATTTAAAATTTAATCTTTTACTAAAACCAACCTGTTCTAATGCAGAAATAAACCCAATTCAACAGCATTTTAGTAAAAGATGGGAAAGTTATTTTGACAATACAAAAGTAATTGTATCTGTTACTTACTTAGCACGTTGTATAGCCTCCCTAGATCCAGTGAGCGTGCAGACTCTGTCTGGCTGGCCACCAGAGTCCGGTGCCATCTGTATCTTGCAACCTGAGTCCGCTTGTAACCGTGTTATTTGTTCACCTCCACGTCCGATAACTATGAACATTCACTTGTAAGATTAAAGATGAATGTAATTGGTATAATATGAAAATCCATAGATTTTTGCTTTCAACATGTTACACCACAGGTGAGAAACAGGTGTCAAATTCACAGATAAGAAAAAAATACAATCCTCAAAAGCGAAATTTCCATAAACATAAACGAAATCTTATACCAAAGCATAGTTTAAGAAATTCGATACAGACAGAACAAACATTGCTTCTTGTGAACATTGATGAATAAATGGTAAATACTTACCATCAGATTCATTCAGCAATGAGTGTGAATGAAAAAAGATTATGTGGCGTAAGCACCATTAGTGGCATAGAAGTTTAAGTTTTCAGCAAATATTCCGAGAAAAACCCTAGAACTAGCAGAGAAGAAATCAACTCTCAACACAAAAAGTATTTTTTTTGGATAGATAAATAATTGAAGTGGTAAATTAACATAGGCTTTTTGAAGTTAGATTCAAGCCCAAAAACTTATCTCAGAATGAACATTACTTTTGTATTTTACATCAATAATTATGAGAGCACTTTTTAACTTATCCTATTTTAATAAGTTGAAATCTGCATATTAGTGTGCATGAACATGTGTGTTTTTACTGATCTGTGTGTGATATGTATTTATTTAAGTTTATTTTTAATACCACAGTTATTTCTGATTTCTGTAACACAAGTGCTTAAGCTACTTACCACGAGTCAGATCAATGTATGTGATATTATTATTAACCTTTGAAAAAAACACATGTTACAATGTTTCACTTTATCCCACTGTAGAAATATATGAAATCTGCATACATACTTTGGGAGACTGGAAATTAGTGGGGGACCCATTAACAGGAGGTAGTCTAGGGTTATTCTAACAGATATCACTATGAGACCTATTGTCCTTATTTAACCCTTTTCAAAATATTCCCACTTAACAGCTACACCATTTTTGTGATTTGCTAAGGCATAAGTCAACAAAATACAGTATAATAAAGAATGCTACTTACTAAGTCCAACCATCTTGTCGGGGACCCTAATGTACTCGTTCAGCGCCTCGCTCGGTGCCATGCTGGGGGGGCCCGAGGGGATAGACGGGGGGCCGCCGCTCGACGCCGCTATGCGCGCCGCTGCCGCTGCCGCCGCCGCCGCTGCCGCCGCTGTCGCACTGTGAGGGGGTACATTATGATTTACATGCCACAGCAGTGCAAGTTCATTAGGTGACAAATGCTTTTTATGGATTAGATCTTTGAATCAAAATGAATAATGGATAATCATGAGAAATATCAGTTAGCATTAAACTTTAAATGAATGTACCTACTGTTTCAACTGAATAAGTGTAATGAATGTCCCAGAATAACTAATTTAAAAGTTATTGTACCTAAAATTTTTAATACATTGAGTATTTGACAAGCTTGGTGGTTTAGTGCACACCAGTTTACAAGATGCGGCTATCAATGAGGTCCCAGGTTTGATCCCCGGACAGAGACATGCACTTTTCTATGTTGTCTGTAACAGGTCTGGGTGTTAGCGGTACCTTTATTGATTCTGATTTCCATAAGACAAGTGCTTTAGCCAATTACTTTGGGACCCTGAGAAGTGTATGTGATGTTCCCCCCATTAACTCATTTACTTCTTATTTTATGGTAATACTAAACTTTGAAGGTAGGTTTCTTTACCGGACAATACCATGGAATTGCTCTCACCTCATTGACTGTTGTTGTTGATACGAATCTGAGGCTGATTTCTTTGAACTAGGTTCGGATCCTTCCTCTAAAGGTCTCTTAGTACTGCTAATTTTTGCTGCAACCTAAAAAAAATATACAGTTTTACAATACATTAATACGACAATGAAAAACCGTTACCGCAAAGCAAATACAACAAAAATCCGGCTGACATATAAATTTTGCCCATAAAAGTAAGCTATGTAGGTTATGCCAAGAAAAACGTCGCGTATTACTGAAATATGGATATCGCTCATCAAAAACCTCAAGAAAACTATAATCGCAAACAAACATTTGAAAAAGGGTATTTCGAAACAAGCAAAATAGTAACAATAAAGACGGTGGTGGCAAAATGATTATGCACACAAAGCTTACCAATTTCGCACGCTGAACAGCATCCACATATCCCCCCGTTTGACTATTATTTTGAAGCGTAGCCATAGAAGGATAGTCACTCATTTTTGGATTAAAGCAGACATCAATGTTTCAATACGATAGCCATGAAAACGGATCAAAAGATCCAAAAATTTCACGGTTTGCCTCGCAACTTTGATGGCGAAAAGACGCTGACCATAGAGAATATTTTGATAGTCTTTTTTGCAAGTTCTTAGTTTTTTGCAAAATTAATTGACTGTATTGTTTTTAGTAACTTTCAATTACGTACCAGACTTTATCTCATGATTCCACACAGTAAAAAAGTCTAATTCTGAAAATTATTGCGCCAAATCAATGATTTTCAACACTTTTCCACTAAAAAGAAGTACATTAGACGTTTGTCTATGCACATTTGCACAAGACGTTTCGTTTCTACAAAGTTTGAAATGACTCAAAATATTATAATATAAGGTGTTCATATGTAATAAGTCGTGTCCCTTAAGGAGTATTTTGTCGATTAATCAAAAATTAACTCAAAAACATTCACGTTGTTTTGGCGATACACAATTTTGTGTTGAAGCTCTCTTCCTTTGTCTTACACAGTATGGAGAAGGATTCAAGTACCTGCTACTATTTTGAGGCGTGTGCTTCGAACGTGTGATTTTTCCTGCTAGTGAATGAAAATAATACATTTTTGTTCTTGTGCATTTTGTGTAATTATTGAAAAAAAACACGAAAAGGCTTTACAGATATTGCGAGATTGCAATTTTTGCAATAATATAAATACAAGAGGTTTAACTGCAAATTCTTTCTTGCAGCACTTTAAAATTCAGTCACCGCTCCCTCTGTCTTTGGCCTGGACAATATAACCAGTATATCAGAAGGATTCTCCACTGATTCGTGTTACTGCGAGTCAAATAAGAATAGCCCTAAATAAAATGACTGGTGGTAAATCTACTGGCCATGATGGCATAAGCGTGGAGCATTCGAAGTGTGCTCGGGTTCATCTGCCAAGGGTCTTGGCTTTGTCATTCATACTTGCCTTAAGACTTAATGAAGACAGTTGTTGTGCATTGTTAAGGCTAAGACGGGGGATATTTCAGACAGGGGGAACTACCCATCTTTCTCATCAGAACTCACGACTGAAAGCGCTATAGTAAGTCTTAAGTATACTGTTCAATACTACTCTGATCGTAAGACACCGGTATACGCATGTTTCTTGGACCTTTCCAAGGCCTTGGACCTGGTGTCATACGATGTGCTTTGGAGAAAGCTGGAGAGCAGGGGAGTGCCGTGTAAAATATTGAATGATATTAAGTTTTTGTATGCTAACCAAACTAATTATGTTAAAGAGTCTGATACTTTGTCGGACGCGTATGTTTTGGAGAGCGGCGTTAGGCAAGGGGGGTTGTCTTCACCTAGGCTATTCAACATGTTCGTGGACGATCTTATCGTGAGGCTCAGCAGCATGCGTGTGGGATGTCGGATTGACGGTATTAGCGTTAACAACATTAGCTATGTTGACGATATGGTGCTGAGCCCCACGGTCGCGGTAGGGGGACTCGGCGAGATGCTACATGTTTGTGAGTCATAATAATAATAGGCTGCTGATCATGGGCTCACGTACAATATAAAAAAGACGTAGTACATGGTCTTTGAGGCCGCTGGGAAAGGTGCCAGTGACAATTTTAATATAACCCCTAATGTGCATCAAAAGAGTGAATAGTTTTAAATACTTGAAACACTTTATAACTAGCGACCTCATAGACGATGCCGACATCGAAAGGGAGTGCAGGGCCCTGGCGATCAGAGGGAATATGCTGACTCGCAGGTTTTCTAGATGTACAGAAGACCCCAAATTACGCTTTTAAAAGCCTACTGTCAGAGCCTGAACACGGGAAATCTGTGGGGCAATTACACCATAAAGTCAATGGAAACTCTAAGTATCCAGTATAATAATGTATTTAGGATGATGCTGGAACTGTCGCGTTTTTGCAGTGCGTCAGGAATGTTGTAGTACTCTGAATTAAAACTATGTTCATTATTGCAAGGGTTAGAAGCAGTCCTAATAGAATCCTAAATACATTTGCGGATCGCTACACGTTACCACTATGGAGAGCTTTTGTGGTAAGAGTGATCGTCACTGGTGCACACCCTCTTCAATACCAGTTTACATTAATACATAGAAATTTGTACTTTACTAACAATAGTCATTAAGTATTTTATTTACTAACAATAATATGGATTAAAGATGACATAAAGTTATTACATTTGTTTAATTAAAATTTAAGGCATATTACCAACTTGTACAATCGTATTGTAAATCGAAGTATGTACTTATTTCATTCAAAAGGGTACGATTTTTGTCTATTCTATTGTCATTTAAGGTTAAACCACATAACTATTTTCTGCATCTTACACTATATCAACTATCGTGGCTGAGAAAAGCGAAAAGTGGCTAGATTTTTGTATTTTATGAAATTAATGCAGGTTGCCAAAATAATTATAATTTTATGTTGGCTGTTGAGCTTGTCTTGACTGTGCAAAGAGTCAGAAAAGTGATTATATGCCGCCCCTAAATTCATCTACGACGGCAAGCCTGATGATGTCAGAAGGTAAAGATGTTAGAGCGGTAACATGTGTACCGAGAAGAGGCATGTGGTGCTGATGGTGAGGCAATCACATCCCGTTTTCCACTAGAAAGATCTATAATATAATTATTTAATATATTAATATAAACTTGTTGGCCTACAGCTCGTAGTTGGATAGCTCGTAGTTCTTTTAATGGTAAATTGAGTTTCTTTAAGCACACCTAAAAGTATTAACTTCTTTTATCCCTTTTGGATGTTTGTAGTTTGAAGAGGGAATGTTTGAATAAGGATACAAAATTGAAATGAAAAAATGATGTTTTCCAAGATTTCGCGAAATTCGTGGTCAGCAACAAACGACGTGTACCTAGTTAGTAACATATTATTATGTACACTTGTGAAACCAAGAACATGACTTGTTAAGAATAGTGAAACAGCTTTTCATGTAATATTCAAATATGAATATATTTAAAAAAATATCAAAAATCCTCCTTTTGTAAGTCGGCTAAGTTAAGGTGGATAAATATCAACAAACACTTTTGCTATTGCTGTACCGACAAGCATAGCAGGACAGAGACAGACACAGAGAAATGTATCAAGTTCCGCAGTGAAACGAAACGCATATTTTTTTTCTGTGTTGTGGGTGCGTGCATTGTGTTGTCCGGTGTTTGAAGACGCTTTGGAATTCGCTTTCAATTTCTTCGTAGGAAAAATGTCGGGTGATACCGATAAAGCGAAAATCAGTGACAATCAGGTATAGTTGTGAAATATGTATTTGTATAATTTTTCGTCATGACTGTGCGCGTCTAATAAGGACAATTTTAGCAGTGAAGTGATGTTATTTTCGTGTTATATCACTAATGTTTGCCTGCGTCTCAACATGGCTGACAGAACGTTTGCTTCCCGCTAAACGCGGGAACTACGCCACGAAGGGTTGTGTTATTGGTCAATATTTCGCAATAAAAACGGTGAATGCCAGTCTGATCAGTTATCGAAACTGATTCTAATGGGATATTTTTCGGAAATTCGCATATTTTTGCACCCCCGCCCCTTTGCATTTGGCTGCAGGGCCTTTGTTAAAATGTGCACGATATACTATGACATTGGTGGGAAATCCGCATGACCTTGATATTTGGTTTCTTGCGATTATTCAATTTTTAAAGCAGCGTGATACTATTTTTCGTCCCATTGCCGCGGCTCTACATCTCGTCGCCTCCGCTCGGAACACAGCGAGCGATGTAAATAAAACGCGGAATCCTTTTGGGGCCTTATTGCTGACCTTATTTTTCGCATTATGTTTTTTGGATCGTACGAAGTCATTTTACTAAGTAACGATACGTTGTAAAATATATACCTAGGTGTTTTCGTAAGATGAATATTCAAAAATTGATTTGTCTGTCTGTAGTTACTAAATAGATAATTTGCCGATAATGTACCTTCGTACTAAGGCACCTTAGTTGCTATGTACACAGCTGTATATTTCACTGTGAAATTGCTTTGACTCATTGAAATATGTGCTCTAAATTGATAGGCATAAAGTCGATATTGGCTTGTCTCGGTCCGCCTACTGACGCTATTAAAGTAAGATGCAAAATCGACAATGCTGAACACATAGTCTGTGTTGCAATTATGTACTGTATGTCTTGTTCCTTATATTTTTGTAAAAAATGGGACCAATAAAATTTTCCCTCCAATTTGGTTGGACCAACAATATTGATAAATTGTCTCACTGAAATGCTTCATCACTGTCTTACACTTGGGAAATCCCCAAAGTGTGACAGAAACAGAAATAGTTTCTTCCACTTAGATAGTTTTGTGTAAAATCAATATAATGTCATATTTTAAGGGTTACCATTGAAAACACAATATTAGGTATTGTAATATTGTCATCAATGATTGTTTTTTTTTCATAACCTCTATGTAGTGAAGTTGTCTAGATAATTTACAAAAAATGATAATAAATCAGAGATAATTTTCAAAATGATATTAGGTTTCTTTAAAATCACTTACAAAATTCAGCTCAATACCACTAATATCAAATTAATTTAAGTAATATTCTAACATGAATTATATTTATTCCACTTAGGATGAAGACAAGAAGTCTGGTGCTGGCGATGGTCAGACCACAGAAGATGAGTCATCGCAGGACTCGAAGGGTGAGTCTGTGCCTCAAGAGGCACCGGCCCCAGAGGCTCCTGCCCACGAGGCTCCGACCCAAGGTAACATGGATGTAGATCAACAGAATAACGACGTACAACCAAGTACAGAAGGTCAGAATCTCCGTTGACTGGTAATCCAATGTGTACTCACAGTCTGTGTTCATCTACATCGCATTTACTAACTTTGGGGGCTACTGTGTTTGTCATTTCACGAATATGCCATGCCATTACATGTTTCACAATAACCAAGCATATTTTGCCTAGTATCACGAAATTGTGTCATCTAAAAAACATCGGGCAATATGGTGAGATAAAAATGTTTTTTTTCATTACTAGGTATTTTCCTAAAACCAACCAACAATGTTTAAAATAAAGAATTCATTATTTGTCATTATCGAAATAGTTACAATAGTCAGCGCGACTCACATACATAATCTTAACATCTATAATAATATAAAAATATACATAATGGCATATGGTTATCAATATTATCATTGTGCACTGTTTTTAAACATCATCCATTATTTTGTTGCTTTTGTTGAGGCACCAAGGTAAGGCGTCTTTTTTAAATATTTTTTTTTATTACACACATGATAAAAGACTAGTTTCCGTCAAAGTTTAAATGAAATCATGCCTTTTCATTATCGCTTATACGGGATTACCTATTCATTGCGATGTCTAATTTTGCAAACTTCTATGGCGCTGAACAAAAATTTCGTGGTACACCTGGCGTTCTCAACGCCCTATGATAGGAAAACACGCCTAGCGCGTTTTCAGCCATGCGGAAAAGAAAAAAGTTATTTTGTTACTTTTTTACACGTTCTTGAATACTTTTGGTTTGCAAAAAATATCTTAACGTGAACGTTAAATATGGTTACCCAACCTTTTCTAAAGTTTGGGTAACCATACCAAAACCAAATAAAAAAAACATATATTATCCGGCACCATGAATTTAAGTAAAAAATTAAGATAGTTTTGTTTTGAATAGGTTTTATTAATTTGAAGGAATTAGGTACCATTAGGGATGGGTAAGGCAGTAAAAACTGAGTCTGAGTAAAAACTCAAAAAAGTAAATACTGAGTATTTACTTTTTTGTATGAGTATTTACTCATCGGACACAGTAAAAACGCTTTATTAAAAATTTTAAGTGAAACTGATACTGAAACGAATACAGAACTTTACAGAATAATTAAGCATACTTATTAAAAAGACATAATTGAACAGGTTCACAATTTTAAGTATAATTACTAAGACAATGTATGTTCATGTTGAAGGTTATCAATATGTTGTCCCTTCGCAGCTCTTAAATATCTTAGAATTTCTTCATAACACCTTGTGCGCGCAAATGGCAGAATGTATTTAAATTCTTCAGCTACCAATTGACCAAACAATTCGTTTCTCTTGTCATCTCCATATAATGAACATTCAGTACATTTAGATTTTATTTCTTCTTTTGTAGGTGATTCTTTGATTTTTTTATGTGCTGGTGCTGGTAAATCATCTGGGCATTGAGTTTCGTCGCCGAAAAAATTCGGTGAAAAGTTAACAGGCCGCTTTTTTTCTAAAATAAAACAAATTACATAAGTAAGCGAACATCTTTAAAATTCGAATATGCAAGAAAAGAAATAAAACAGTTTATACTTACGTAATTTTTCTTTAAATAGTTTCGTAACAGCTTCGTCCATTTGGATTTTGGTAATTTGGCAAGTTAAATGAAATTATACAAATTCAATATAATAACTCAAAAAAGAAAAAAACACAGACTCGAAAAGAAACGTTTATGGTGCGTTCAATCCTAACTGTACTCATAAGACACACACACATAAGAAACAGTTTTATCTCGTGTATCTACAGCTAGTAATAATGATGAAGGTCCCTCGAATGAAACAATTATCGAAGTTGTATCTAAAGAAGAAATAGATAAAAAAAGATAAAAACTGTAATGAAGAATTAAAACTTCCATGCAAAACCCGCTGGGGCAGCTACTTTAAGTTATTTCAAAGTATACAAAATAGCAAATCTACACTACAAACTTTGGTTGTTCATGAAGATGCTGACTTTGATTTGGAAATTAAACAAGTTTTGCTCGGTGACGACTTTTGGATGTGGATTGGCCAAATTCTTGATGTTTTAGAGCCAATCAGTACATGGATTTTCAAATTAGAAGGGGATGATAGCAGCATACAAAGTGTACATTCTGCATTCAGAGACATTAGAATAAAATTGCATATGGCTCTACCTTTGAACACCATTTTAGAAGAGGCAGAAAAACAAAATTTGTTGTCGTCTTTTGAAGCTAGAGTGCAGAATGCTGTAAAGCCAATACATTTAGCAGCATGTTTGTTAAATCCATATTCACAAGGGAATCATTTGACCGAGTCAGAAAGTGTAGATGCTATGGAATTTATATTCGAACTGTCTCAGCAAATGAATTTAGAGGTTTTATCAGAGTTGGCAAACTATAGAGCTAAACATGGCTTATGGGCCAAAAGATTTATTTGAGAGAGCCTTAAAGAAAAAAAATTAGCGCAGTCACATGGTGGAAAGGCTTGTGTGGTTCGACGGAATTAAGCGTAGTTGCTATAAGAATTCTTACAGCTCCATGCACAACCGCAGCTACTGAACGGTCCTTCAGTGTTCAAAGTTTTATACATTCCAAAGTCCGAAATCGACTCACGACACAACGAGCTGCTAAAAGTACATTTGTATCGTATAATTGGAAATTAATAAATAAATATATTGATCAAGATGACAATCAAGAAGAAGAGGAAAACGTAACCTCCGAATCAGATCCATTAAATATCAATGAGCCCTCTACAAGTACACTGACATCTGAACAAAATTTTACAGAATCTGGGACTGAATCAGATTAAAAGATATCTTTTTTTGGGTAACTTTACTTTATTATTAATTATGATACCTACATTTAAATATTATAATATTTTATAGTTAAAACCCGTGTTTAATTTATAATATAAGTATATACCCACGATATCCTTTTATAACACCGACGATGTAAAAATCGTTTGCTTAAATATCAAAATTAGGTACCTAGTCAGTCGACAAAATAGGTATCCCATAGCAAAGGTATCCAATCTAGATGAATGGATCACCTCAGCCACATTAATTAAGGTAAAATTAGGTACAATAGGTGATAGATAGATCAAACATGGCCTTATTTTATCGAAAGCTACGCGGGCAAAGTTGCAGGCACAAGGCTAGTATACAAATAAACATAACTTTGATTCATAATTCTAGCTAATAATTCAATTCAAACTGCGTAATTTGTCGTAACGTCGTAACTAAGTCCAAAGATACTAAAAGAAAATTTTACATTCAGTGTATATTTTAAAGATTTTTTATTTTAATTTATACTAGTTAAACTTGAAAAGAACATAGCGAAATATCATATAAATAATGAATAAATAAAGAAAAACATAAATACTCACTTAAAAAGTAAATACTACGTGCTTAAATTATTTTTACTGAGTATTTACTCTGGCCTGAGTAAATACTACAGTGCTTACCCATCCCTAGGTACCATCGATTTCGAAACGACACGACCCGCGTTCCTTACGCCACACGCAAAAGAAAGCGATGGCACGACAGGTGTGCTCTCCGCCATTAGTCGGTTAATTTCACATTTTTGGGATTGACTGTACTTAAATCGCGCCAACTTTTGGTTGACGCGCTAAGTAACTCGTGGCATTGATTAACTAGTGCGTTAATTTGTCCAGTTATAAGGTTATTTTGTAAATGACAGCTCATTTTATGTCTCGGTTTCCCGTCGGGTAGTTGAATTTGTACTGACAACAGCACACCTGGAACCTAATTCCGCTAAACAATTGTCATTAAATCGCCTGTTTCTGACTAAACTTACGATTTTGTTACCATTAATTAGCGGAATTGGCCCTCGGGTTACCCATTTTTCTTTCAAAAACGCCCTTAGTGATTAAGATACCGCAGTGTTTACCCTAAGTGCTGTTTTTTAAAATGAAATGGTTTTATTCCCGTTAGGATAGAGTAAGGTATCTTATAAAAACTTAAATAAGCTATCAGATAAGCCGAATATAAAAAAATAAATTAATTACGTACTTCCCCGTGAATTTACCTTACGAAACAAGACTGCAACAAAACTCAAATTTAAAAACCGCCGACATGAGCTAAGAAAACAGCTGCTGAGCTTCAACGGCGGGACGGATTTTGACCAGCCATATAGCTAAGAACCGTCGTGATTAAACTTTCGAATATAACCGCACCCAACCGTACGGGACAAGCTGTCAAAACTCTTTTTCGGTCGAGGCCGTTAGAAAATGAATCAATGTTGCATAATTTTTATCTCATTATTTGTAGGCACGTGTACAAAAAGTTTTAACTTCCAATTGAAACTCGATCCCACTTTCGTTTCATAATTTAAGTTCAGCTTAAGTGATGAATAAAAGTATATTTTCGCGAAGCCTGAACTTGACTCATCATACAACAGCCCTGATAAGGGTGCACCCACACTAACATTTTTCGCTGTAAAACAAAAATTCTCACATAGTTATATATTTTTTAAATAAATTATGTAACTTCACCGTAAAAGTTACCGTCCACATCCATTTGCACAGGTGACGCGAAGTCCACCACTGCCAACGGCAAGGATGACGCCGCTGACGACTCGAAGGATGACAAGAAGGACACCAAAGCTGACAGTGACGCTAAAAAGGTGCGTATGTTATATCCATTCATATCTTTCATTCATTCTTGACGACCACTTTGGTGTAATGGTCCAGAAGTTGACTATTAACCAAGAGGTCGCGAGTTCGATCCCCGCACTGTACAAACATTTTGTTGTTTGTACTGTCCTGGGTGTTATGTATGTAAGTTTATTTGTAATACCACTGTTGATTCTGATATCTGTAACACAAGTGCTTAAACTACTTATCACGGAGTCAGATCAATGTATGTGATGTTGTTGTATATTTATTTTATTTTATTTATTCGTGCTACTTCAGGGGCCATCTTTCTTTCCGTACTGCCATTATTTTTATTTCAAAAAAATAAAACAAAATTACGATTAACAGTGCTGTCGCAGAACTTGTGTTGAGCCTAAACAAGATCGTTATAGGGCCTCAGGTCCTAAAGGGCGCGCTACCCACTTACTCCGCTCGGATCTACACCCTGGTCGAAACGTTGTCACAAAATTCTGTCGCCCAATGAGTCGACCTAGAAAAAACTAGGACTAGGCCGATGCAATACTTTTCGACCAGGGTGTGTATCCGACTTTAGAAATTACAAATGGCCGGTATTCTTCTTTAAGTAAAATTATTAATAAATAAACGGGGAAATCAGCACTTTCAGCTCTTGTAAGTAGATAAAGCACTAGTGTCATAGATGTCAAAATCAGTTAGAATACCGTTTATTATTCTTGTTATCATAAAATATCTTAAAAATTCAATTTTTACTATATCATGAAATCCTATTCTTTCAAATGTACCATTTAACCAGTTGGCTAAGCGTCGTCTAGCTGTAGTGTTGAACATCGCAGTCAACAAATAGGCTAAATGACGTATAGCCTTGTGATTAAATGGCGTTGTTCAGTCAAATAGCTAGCTGTTTGATTGAACGGCTATTTAAACCATTTGGCTGCGACATACACATCAGAAACAACGAAAAATGTCCTAGTTTTTGGTCATTTTTCTGTGCTTTCTACAGTGTGTGCGGTCTAAGTTTTAATTTCCGTTATTAAGAGAATATTTCGCAAAATAAAACTTAATCTGTACCGGCAAAAAAAAAACACCTTATGTGTAAAAGCCCTAACAGTGATTACGAGGGCGATGTTTTTGTCATGTTACACTTAAAAAATACGTACAACATTGCCGGTATAAGCTCTTACATTACATCTTTTTTTAGTGTCCTATCCTATCACCTATCACTCACCACTCGGGCGACGATGCTAAAGGTTAAACTTAGTTGATAAAATTCTAAGTTAATTGTTACTACAGTCAGCGTCAAAAAATATAGTGGCAATTTAGTTCCATAATTATGAAAATATCAATTTGTCAGATTGACAAGGAGACTGTTCAAAATGTAATAGGCTAGATGACACCATCTATCGTTGACGTACTCTTTATCATCTGTCAAAACGATCTGCCTCCATAGATTTTGTATGGGAATACTATAATTTGACGTCATGATTTAGGATCAGAAATCGAAGTCAATTGACTGAATACTAATTTATTTTATGTAAAAAAAAATTAGTTTCTACAGCTTTTTTGGAAATAAATTGGTTTTGCTAGGTTCATAGAGGTTATGTTTTTAAAACACCATAGGTCTTGGAAATATTTACGATAGGTGTCATCATGGATATTATAACATGGTATTACAATGCTACCACATTTTTGACGTTGACCTTACTTATTTGAACATAGGAAGAGAATGGCGAGACACACGATGAAGACGAGAAGGACGACGTAAAAGCAAATGACAAGGGCGCGAAGAAGCCCGCTCCCAAGAAGAAGGCCAAGAAAGAGGTATGTAACTTTGATGATTTTTCGTGATAAGCATTAATAGTCCTCTTGGCCGATTTCGACCTCGGCGGCCAATCTCAACAGAGATCAGCCAACTACGCAGGAGATATTATAGTGCACAAGTGTGAGCGCAATAAACAGGTGCACTCACTGATCCATCACTCTCAAAGTTCGGTTAGACGGCAATCCGACATGACCGGGTAGAGATCAGGCGCAGAACCAACGGCTCAACGTGCTTACCGAGGCACGGGGGTGTTACACCGCCAACTTGTCGACTTCGAGCTGTTTTTGAGAAATTCATAACGCTTGATTTCATCAAATTATTAAACTGACAATTTCGGTAAGGATACTACCTCGTGTGTGCATAAGTTTTGAGACGAAAGTTGCATTTTTTTTTTTTAATTATCATATATTTCTAAAATTTTCAGTAAACAATTAGTAGATAATAATAAACAAAAAATAATTATTATTATTCAAAATGACCACCCTTGTTTTTAATACAGGCCCTTAGACGATTTGGCCAGTCATCAATGACGGCACGAATCTTTTCCAGCGGGATTCGCTTTGCTTCTCGGACAAGAGCTCGCTTCAGTGACTCCAAGTTTGGGTGAGACATTCGGCAGGCCCTGAGCTCTAGCTCAGCCCATAAAGCATAATCCAGCGGGTTGAGGTCGGGGCTGGAAGAGGGCCATTCGTTCGCCGCGATGAAGGCCGGCACATTTTCCCTCAACCACGCTTGGGTGGTTTTTGCTTTATGGGATGGCGCTGAGTCCTGTTGGAAAACCCAATCTTTGTTGCGAAACAAAGTAAGGGACAGGGGTTTCACAACACGGTCTAAGATGTCAGTTTGATAGTTCTTGGCTTTCACCTTGACGCCTTTTGACAGAAATGGAGCGGAGTGACACCTTCATACGAAACTCCCCACCATACCATCATACTAGCCGGATGATGAGTACGCGAGACATTCCGTGCTGAAGCTGGGACGTCTTTGCTACTTTTTGCATACACTTTATTGTTTTGTCGGTTGAACTTTTCTTCGACAGTAAAGATTTTCTCATCGGTGAAGAGTATTTTCCTCGCATCGTGTCTCTTAAGCAGTATTGGACAACGCTCGCGTCGCAATTTACGAAGGCAATCGTTTAAAAAATGAACTTTTCTACGGCTATACGCTTTCACCTTAAGATCATATTTCAGTATTCTGTTGACTGAAACGCGCGAAATATTAGTCTGCAGAGCTAGTTTTTTCTGAGTTCGACATGGATTTCGGCGAAGCCGCTCTCGGATGATTTTGATGTTCGCAGGCGTCCTTACAGAGCGCGGCCGACCACTCCTTTGGCGATCTTGCAAAGAACTTGTCTCCTTGTATCGTTTAATAGTGTAATACACGAAGTTACGGCTCACACCAAAAGTTTTCACCTCACGGAAAATCTCAATTGGTTTTTTCCCTCCTTAAATAGCGAAATCACGGTCGCACGCAATTCTTTTGTTCTCTCCATCACGAGCAAATTGAAAGAAATGAATTTGAAAATCAAAGGAATTAAAAGTTAACATTCGAAATTCAAAATTAGAAAAAGAAATAAATAGCAGCCAGTAATTTTTTATTTCTTTTTTTTAGCACTAAGTTTGTCTCAAAACTTATGAACACACGAGGTATATGCTGAACAGTTTTAGTTCCGATTTATTTAATAATTAATCTGTTTAATCTGCTGCTTATTTGATGATGGTTAAATAAATATTTTAATAGGACACTGAGGAAGAAGACGAGGAGGAGGAAGAAGAAGAGGAAGAGGAGGAGGAAGGAGAGGAAGGGGATGAGGAAGCAAAGCCTAAAGAGAAGTAAGATAAAGAGTAATATTTTTTTTCAGCTTAGAAAAGTTATTGAATACGAAATTTTTTACCATGTTAAGGCTCTTGTAACAGGGCCGGAATATCGGGAACGAAAAAATTAAAAAGGTACATGGTAAAAAATCCCTTATTCAATAACTATTCTAATGTTTGTGACGTAAGTTTTAATCAATATTTTGTTTGTTCAGTTTTTTTTGGTATTTTCCGTTCCGATCTCATTCCGAGTGAGTGTTCTATTAGTGTATTGATGCTCGAATAGAGGTTGGAATAAGTATTCGGTATTTGGTTACCTATGCGGTTCGAATTTAATATTTAGCCGGCTATTCGGTTTACTATTTAATTGTTTTGCCGCGTACAACCTAGCTACATGTACGCTGCGTGTTGCTGCTTGTGTTAGAACTTATACGAATAGGTAGAATATCGAATATTAAACGAATAGTCGGCGCATCACTATTTCTCATCCAGTTTAACCTCTCTAATGGTTTTACTAAGAATTATTGACTAATAAACCCGACTGGGCGTTGAACGGGTTAAGGACATAGAAGACCTCTTTTCACGTATATATCCGTTTCAACTGTTATCGCCTGAAATAAGAAAAATTGAAAACTGTTTATCTTAATCAAAACAGGGTAAAGAAACCAGCGAAGAAGGCTAAAGAGGACGATGAGGAAGGCGAGGACGAGGAAGGCGACGAGGAGGGCGAAGAGGAAGAGGAAGAGGAGGAGGAAGAAGAGGAGGCTCCCAAGCCGAAACCTAAAAAGGAGGTATGTTTATAGCTAATTGTAACACATATTGAAAACTCAAGATACTCTTAGCTCTTTTTTCCTGCGGCGAAAAAGAGAGGTGTTATTAGTTTAATCCCTGTTCTGTTTGTGTGTGTGTTTGTCCTTGGCATCCCGAACGAATGGACCGAATTGAGTGCGGTTTTTTTAACCGAAAGATAATTTAATCTCGGTGTTTCTTAGTTATGGCACGGTAGTATTATCCATACAGTATTCCAACTCGGGCCGTGTCCTTGAAATAAGTGCCTACCGCCGCGCGGTACGCAAGCATGAGATAGGGCTGTCGCTGTCGCCTACCTACAGCGTTTTAATTGTATCTGCCTACTTCTAGTTTTGAGATTGTAAATTTAGTTAGAAAGTGTTCAATAAAAATGCAAGTTGTTTTATTGATTGATAGATTAATTAAAGAACCATGATTAATTATGTGAGTTTATAACAAATCGGTGTAATAAATTTGCGACCGAAAAATATTTGCGCATTGATTGTATTAGTAATATTATACTCGTATATGAACGAACTGCTTTATTATTATATTTGAGTGTGTAAAACAATCCGCAATCCAAAAACAGCACAATACATTCTACTTGTCATTTTAAATAGCTACTTGCACTTATTTCGAGTAAAAATTCGGGTGGTTACTGATTAAAAACCAGCACACCGTCCGTCACTGCGGCAATCCGCGACTGTAACATGCCAAGCGCCTGCCAGGATCCGAGCACGTAGCTACCCGTATAACCCGCCCGTCGTCCGTTTATATCAAGTTAGAATACTGTATACATAATATTACCGCGGCTATGGCTGCCATCAAAAACCATCCAGCCGTTGAAGCTCACCAGCTGTTTTCGTCGTTCATGTCGAATGCCGATTTGGGTCCGAAACGTCAGGTTTAAATAAAATTTAAATGAATCGCGAAATAATCCGTAAAAAGTACCTATATCATCAATGTCTAGTGATCGCGTAAATAAAAGACAAGAACATATTGAAAAATTCAGTTCACTTCATTGAACGTTGAACTCCACAGCCCACGGAGCCGCCGGTGCCGCTCCCAGCTGGCAAGGGCATCCCCCTCGGCCACATCAGCAACGTCGAAGTCTCACTGTCCCGCTTCAAGACTCAGGACCAGAAGATATTGCACCAGTATCTGTATGGCGTAAGTTTTTGTACTTGTTTTCCTTATTTATTGTGTTTTAAACGTAGAAGTGTCATTTATTAAGCCCTTTTTATTGTGTAGATTACTTATCTTGAAAACTTCTATTTAAACTTAGCTTTATACTAGTAATTAATTTTTATATAGGTTTCCTACATTTTTAGGATGAAAATCTAGTATGTGTGTGTAGTATGGAGCACTATAGGGGTTAAATTTAGATTTTCACTGCTCTCATTTCATATGTAAAGTACGTACTTTACATAAACCCAGTGTTTCTACCCCTTCCACAGATAATTTCTATTAAGGAAACATAATTTTTACGGGACTTTGACAAACTCCCGGGTTCCCACTATGACTGACAACTTGTTGTCTTATTTTTTTAACACTAAGTCCAAAATGTAAACAACCTCCACGAACAATGAAGATTTACGGGACGTACGATAATAAAACCCCCATAGTAAGTCATTAGAACATCATCACCATAAACTAATTCACAATATCAAAACAATAACCATGTGTTTCCATTTTTTTTCTGTTAGCAACTATGCCTGGACCGCAACGTGAAGCGCAACATCAAGAAGTTCAAAGGCTACGAGTGGGCGATCGGCTCGTCCGACTACAAGGCGAAGCTGGAGGAGACCGCCAAGATGGAGATGAAGCAGCTGCGCACCATGTGCGAGATGCTGGACCTGGATAAGAAAGGTATGTACAAATTGATAAAATTGGGGATTCCTACTGATGAGATTTGCAATTTTTTTTTATTACATTAGAATCTTTAGGATGCGTCTACATCTCGAGAATACAAACGCCCTTTAGCGTAGGTAACATAATCTGTTGTATATCTGGCCAGCTATAGATTGACAGTTGTGTGTGTGACTAGGGAATGCAATCTCTTTCAATACAAGACTTATCCGAATAGGCATAATGACACCAATCTTAAATTTATTCAAGACCATGGCGTTTAAAAAACATAGCCCCTATGAAGTTAATACAACCATATTTCCAAAAAGATGTAGAAACCAATTTATAAACACACAAAACTCAATAAATATTTGATTAACTGACTTCGATTTCTGATAAACGACCGTGACGTCACGTTCTTGTATACCCACACAAAATCTATGGAGGCACACCGTTTTGACAGATAATAAAGAGTATGTCAACGATTGGTGGTGTCATCTAGCCTATTGCTGGAGGTCGAGTTCAATCCTGCAAATTATACAGGGGCGTCTGTCTTTTCGCCTCTATGTCCTCGATCGATTGCATTGCAGAACATATGGTGTTGTAGATTTTATACTATCATATCCTTTCTTCGTAGGTGGTGCGTCAGAGCTGGCCGCGCGTCTGGTGGGCTTTCTCCAGCAGCCGGCCGCGAACTCGCCGCACGCTCGCGGGCAGGCGCGCGCCGCACCGCAGGCCGCGGCCGCCACCGCCGGCGGCCGCCCCCGCCGCTCCGCCGCGGTCAAGGTGCACAACCGCGGTGAGTGATCACTTCCTCCAGCAGCTATACTATACTCCCTACAAATTCTTTCCGACCCTTCTGTTGTTTTACACCTTCTGAGGCGTGAAACAACATTAAACCCTTGTCTGTCAAAAGTGCCGTCAGTACTGTCAACCAAACAGTACATTTCAAGCATATAAAAAATGGCAATATTCAAAGGGCATGACTTCGCGTCGGGCTGCTCTTATGCAGCTCCAGGCATACTTGGGTGTCAATCGTTACGTCTACAAACTACACATTTACTACTCAACACGTCCTTTAAATTTTATTTCGCCTTTTTGTTACACCGTGTATATCACGACATGACATGGTGTCATGACATATTTTGCTTTTAGCATATTCCGCACGCTACAGAAAGTAACCAATTTTTTTCATCTCCCAGGTTATTCTGACGAAGAATACGAATCCGACCCAGAGACCAAGGTGAAGGGCCCCAAGCCGGCCAAGGAGGGGTCGGAGGATTCGGATGTGAGTGATGTTAGTCAATCCATTCATTACTAATTTATATTCTCTCCATACATTTCGCATGGTCACATTTATTAACAATGTCCTATACCACATAATGAAACTATGTTGCTTTTCATGTATCCCCTAATAGAGTGAATTGCGCGATGTAAGTTATTCATTTTATATTTTGAGGTGGAAAATGCGTAATTCGTGGATTTTTGTTTTTGATATGTAATTGGTTTGCAAAAAATGGTTGCCTGAAAAGTCGGTTTTACAGGCGAAGATTTTACGTGACAACGTCTTTTTCGCGGCGGACCGATCCGGCGGGCCTCTCTCTCGTTCGGTGACTCATCGTAACAGACGTGAGCGGGCGTTACACTTTTTCATGAGTGACTCCGAGCCACAACCTAATTTAAGACGTTGTCACGTCAAAACGTAATTTTTGTTGTATGTGAACATGTGTGCATAAAAGACAATATTTGCATGTAGATTGGTGATTTAATTTAATTGAGCCTTAATGAATTATTGGCTTCTTTGCTATATAATATTGGTGTGAAAGGAGTCTAATATTGAATATAATAATAATAATAATAATAAATATTTTTCAACAATCACACCAATTCTCTAGTCCCAAATTAAGCTACGAGGCTTGTGTTATGGGTACTAGACAACGGATAAACATACTTAAATACTTTTTTTTTGTAAATAAATACATATTATACATAGAAAACACCCAGACCAGTACAAACACACAATGTTCATGCACACTTATGCTTGTACTGTGCGGGGATCGAACCCGCGACCCTTGGTTTTAGAAGTCCGATCTGTGGACCACTGCACCAAGCGGTCGTCAAAGAATTAATGTTTGAAATTGTTCACGAATTGTTTCATGTAAATAAGATAATGTTCTACGTAATATTATTCTACTGAAGATCCAACAGAATTTGGGTACTATTCAATGCGCTCGCCATACCATGAGTTCTTAAAAGAAACCTGAAATTGTGATGTATAGTCCGAAAAATAAGTGGTGTGTCAGGTGAAGCATAATAGCTGACAAGCAGATGCTCACTCACGTCCAGTCAGAATATCAGCATGTGTGTGTGTAAGTAAAGCTAGCATTGGAATCAATGCGAACGCGCGACCGCGAGCTGTGACGTCACGTGACTCACTTTTAAACGTAGCCTTAACGCGACATGACGTCACGACCGCGGTCTCGCGGTAGCGTTGAGCCAAATGCTAGCTTTAGACTGTAGATAATCGTGCATTTATAAAGGACGATATCTATAGGCGATACGCGTGAGGTAGCAAAGACGCGAAATCGCGATGGTCGTGATTTGACGAAGCCTAGATATTACTGAAATATTAATTTGGAAAAAGTCAACAGCACCCTTCGCATATTTGCTTCCTCTGACGTATCGCGCAGATAATGACATTTTTTAATCATGGATCATCGTCAGCCATTTCAATGGGAACTTTCATTTTTACTTGTGATGGGATTAATGATCGTCGCAAGTCAGGGATGCACTCTGGGATTCAAATCTCGCGATATTTGTTTGAGGGGTTATGTCAAGCGAAGTGATCGTGGCAAGTTTGTGAGCGACCTTCATGCCGTGCGGTAGACGTTGGCGGGGACGAGGTATCTTAGTCCACCCATGTCTTAGGCCCGGTTTCCCCCAAAGCGGAGTAGAGAGGAGACGGGAGGAGATGTGTTTTGAATAACCAATCAGATTCATCTCCTCTTTGCTAGATCCATTTCCACCGAACCTAAGCGAAGAGAAGATGGAGAAATGACGAAATCTGATTGGTTATTCAAAACATGTTGTCTCTTTCGTTTTGGTAGAAACCGGGCCTTAAAGTCGCCCATGAATTTGTACATTTAGGCTGTAAGCTCACAAACTGACTTACCTTTCATGCACAGGGTTCGTTCAACCCAAGCGGTTCAGAGGAGGCCGACTCGGACTTCGACCCCGAAGCGGGCGAGGGCGCGGTGGGCGGCGGCCGCAAGCGCAAGTCGACGGGCGGACGCCGCCGCTCCAGCGGCAAGGCGGGAAAGCGCGGACGCAAGCCCAAGGGGAAGAAGGGCAAGGTTTGTGACCACCAGTATCTTTTACCCTTGAGTTATATGTATTTATTTAAGTTTATTTGTAATACCACTGTTGATTCTGATATCTGTAACACAAGTGCTTAAGCTACTTAACACGGAGTCCGATCAATAATAATAAATATTTCACAACAATCACACCAATTAGCTAGTCCCAAATCAAGCTACGAGGCTTGTGTTATGGGTACACTAGACAACGGATAAACATACGTAAATACTTTTTTTTTGTAAATAAATACATATTATACATAGAAAACACCCAGACAATGTATGTGATGTTGTTGTATATTTATTTATTTAGTTATACCAGAAAGAGAGTGCGACCTTGTACGTCGTTACTTTTGTAATCTTTGCGTTGTTATAATGTACCTGGCATGGGCCTCGAATGTTTCAGTTGAAATTCAACTCCAAATTGGACAAAAGACTAGGGCTCAGTCTAAGTAGTATAAGTAGTCAGTATAAGTAGTCAAATGTGGTACTAGTAGTATAAGTAAGTATTTAGGCAAGCAAGCCACTTTGCAGGAGTATTTAAAAAACGCTGTAGTAGAGAAAGAATAAACTTTGTTCATGACAATGTTTATTCTTCAGTAGAAAAATCATCTTTTGATAGTTTGCCAAGTATACCAAGATACCTTAGAAATTGGGCCGAAACGGAAAACTTGTTTGTAGAGAGACAAAAAAAAATAGCGTCACTCAAAGAAACCATTTCTTTTAAAAGATTTTTTAAAGTTATTGCATTTTCTGATTGTCAGCTGAGCATTCGATCTCGGTCGTCTCGTCGGATTAGTAAATTTTATTAATGTAAACTTGCAACACCGGCGTGCGTATCTGTCATTAATGTCACTTTGAAAAGACTATGTAAAACCGGCGGCTAACTATAAGCTAACCTCAAAAGTGTGTTGTTTCTCTTTGGTGATGTTGTGAAAACTTTTTTACGTGAATTGGTTTTAATGAAACGCATTAGAATACGTCATCATCAGCAATTAGTGTTTTTTGCGTAGTTCTAGTCAAGTGAATGGTGCGCCGGACAATTTTTGTCGACTTGCGAAAGAGCTGTTGATTTTACATTTCGGAAGTTATAAAATAAATTTCGGAATTTCGGAAGTTATAAATGAACATCTTGATTCGAACATATCAAATATCAAATAAAACACAGTGTAGTTTTATATGAATTCAATTGTAAATACGCAAGGCTCGTTATTAAAACTAATCAAGAAAGACAAGAGAACGTTTTATGACTGGCAATCGCTTCGAAATATTCGTCAATAAAATAGTTGTAACACAAATAAAAATCATGCCACACTTGAAAGAATTCCCTCCAGAACATATAGCAGACATTCACTTCTACTATGGAATGAAAAACGGCCGTGCTTTAGGTGCCGCGAAGGCTTACACAGCCGCGTTTCCTAATCGACTGAAGCCGAATCCTCGTAACTTCGTTGAAGTGCATAGGAGATTGCGTGAATTTGGTATAGCTAAAGTTCGTGAGGTACAGTAACATTGTGATTGATTGACCAGGTTGCCTTATACGATTTTGCTTTTGGCTCCACAGAAGAGCTTGCTTATCATAATTTTGTCCCGAACTTTTAAAATTGTAATGGTGCCGGTGACCACAAAGCATAATGATTTTAAAAGTTTTGACAAACAGCCCCTGAGTAAGCAAAATGAATGAGGTTTTAAAAATTATAATGTTATACAATAAAGTTATACCATAAAGACAGAAAAACTTTTCTTCAAGATGTTTCCATTAGATTGTCACTAGTAGTGGCGGCATTAACTTTCACTTGTCCTGTCTTATATTAAGAGGCCTGTCACATTAATATTGACAGCTTAATTGATGCACTGAAGTAAATTTTCCTTTTGGCCCACTAATCTGTATTTTGACAATGTTTTAACGCAATTGATTACATTATTTAACATGTATCTAGTTACAAAGATTTTCCTTTTTAGCGGCCTCCGATTTTTGATTTGTCCAAATTCAAGAGTTCTGCAAAAAACTGCTTAGCTGTCAATTTTTATGTGACGTCTAGTCTAGTTTATTTATAGTTTAGCTCCAATTGTCTTAAGTTGGGAACAGTGCCCTTCCCCACAGCAAATGATTTTTACTTGAACCTATTAAAAAATAAACTTTTTCATCCCACCATCTCGGAAACAGTATTTTTGCTCTTCAATATCAGAGTGCAAAAGCCGTTTTTATACTCTAGAGGATAAAGTAAATTGAATCTAGAACATCGTGTCTAAGTTTGTGACTTAAAAAAATCATTAAACCTATTTATTGCTACCTCTATGGTGCCGAATATATCATACAACTTTTTTTTAATTTGTTATAAACTCAGAATTGGAACCTACTTGGTGTTCTTTTTTTGCGTTTAGTCATTTTGTCGCTTGTATAACAATAACTATTTCTTAACATGCTTTCATACTCAAATTGACAATACAGTCATCCAAACTGAATGTATGTACAAAATTTCAACTTTGCTTGCAAGATTTGACTACAAACATATAAACAGGTAGGACAGGTAAAAGCTTTAACTAAATAAAAGCTTATATACAAAGTATGTACCTGCTACTGCAAAGGTGTTAGTTCTTTATCCTAGCTCAGCTATGTCTGTACTTATGTATTTCTGTTTTTCTTTGTTCGTAGCCGGGCAAACCCGGGCGCAGGCGAGCCAAGTCGGACAGCGAAGAGGAGAGCGAGAAATCCGAGAGCGAGAGCGAGAACGAGTCAGGAAGCGACGGAGAGGAGTCCGATGTAAGTACCCAATATCTTATAAATATGTTTTTTTTTGTGCTCAAATATTTGTAATCAGTCTTTGGACTATGAGCGAATCTGTTCTGTGATGGATAGTGGCTTGCTGAGCTGCTTCCGATTGGATGCATCTACTCATCTGCTGCCCAGAGCTACTCACAGTCTTCTAGCTCTAGGATATGGTGACGTTTTAGTCGTCTCACATAGTGGTCCTTGGTGAGTTGGCGAGCAAGTTCGTTAGAGTGATGGATTAGCCGCTCTTTGTACTTAGCTGCCAGACTCTGACTTTTTTCCTTTATTGTTGTCATTCCGAGGTGGATTTCATCGTTGGTAATATACCATGGTAATTTTGCAATGGATCTTAGGATCTTGTTCTGTTTGCGATGAAGTGTGTTTAAGTTGATATTGCTAGCATAAATATGAATAAATTGCTTTTTAATTCTAAACTTTGTGTGATGTTTTCTTAAACCAATAAAGTGGAACCGTTGACGGCCTCGGCTAAAGTGTCTTGGCAGGTTACGCCTTGCAGCTGTCAAAGCTGCCGTCAGTTGACCTCTCACCTAATTTCAGTTTTGCTTACAATATTTCTCTCAGCTGATTATGCCTTACGGTAAATGCTTCCTTCATGACCTTCCATTGCTCTCGATCTGATAAAGCAAATTCTCACAAGGATCTTATAAATGAAACATTGAAACAAAAGCTCATACTAGCTTCCAACAGCGGCTTGCCCGCGTGGAATTCGGTTCTCCAATATATTAAGCATGATATTATACTTATGAACCTTCCTTTTGAATCATTTTATGTACTTCGAAGAACTGCAAAATCTGTTGAGTATCTAAGCATACATACATAGGGAGGGACAGACGCGGGAAGCGACTTTACTTTATAATTTTATATGTAGCGGTGTTCCCTCTTTCTTTTAAGTTCATTCAAAGCGAAAGTCAATAGGCACCTTCTGGGTAAGCTCGCTACATCGTCGACATCTTCTTTACATCTTAGAGGGAGAATGATGTCAAGAGCGAACCCATTTTAATAAAAAAAATAAAAAATGCCTTTACATTTTAATTAAAGTTTTGTTTTAACCACGATCTTAAAAGCCTAGTCATAGAATAATTTTCGTGGAATGTTGGAAGTGTAACGAATATTGTCATTTTGTCTAGGAGCCCAAGTCGAAGCGCGGGCGGCCGGCAGTGGTGGCGGCGAAGGGCCGCAAGGGGCCCGTGGCGAAGGCCGGCAACGCCAAGGCCACGCCCGTCAAGAGAAAACCACCCACGCCACCTGGTAAGTCGCTCATACTAACATGATACTTAATATTTTAAAAGAAAAAAAAAGCTTTTGTCAATTATTTAATAAATGCAAAAAATTACTTGTCTAAAACTAATGAAATGATTTGGATGAACTTTTGTACATACACAAATGCAGTGGAACTTTGGAACGGACTTAAGCAAGTTTCTATGTTACCGGAATTGAAATATATTACCAAATTACATGCCAATGGCTAGTGCTTTTTAGGGTTCCGAAACCGACTCCAACTTGGCCGGGTTAAAACTGAGACCATAACTTATTGATTGAAAATACAAATTCTTCCAAACATTGTAACATTTTACTTAAAAGAAATATCTGTAAAATAGGTTTTGGTTTTTAAATGTAGTAACATTTGAACGTGTTTACGTATGTATTTTTCACAAGCCTACTTAGTAATGAGATTTTTTCATATAAACCGTTTTGTGCATACAACAAAAACACGGCCACTCAATATAATAAGGCCAGTTTATCTAGTTAGCTAGTGTTAGTTGTTTACTACACTCGCAGCTTTGGAAATTCATACCTACTTTAATGCAAATAGTGTTTTTTTCCTATGCTTTGTTTGTTTTGGTTTTATTTTTGTTCATGTTTCTTTAGTTATTTGTAATGATAGTAATTGTATTCTACATCTATTGTTCGTATAGGTAGGTACTCTTTATCTGATTACGTACTACTTAAACCATTATTGTTTGCTAGTTAAGTATCTGTTTTGGGGTGGAGGGTTGATGAGACACAGGATTTTTCCTAGTTCGGGGGTCAACCCACCATAGTCTTTAGTGGTATTAATTAAATCTTAAGGTACATGTATTTCTTATTTTTATGTTTTACTAAGATTATGGTGTATAATAAATGATTTATTATTAATATTATAGCCTTTAAACTCAATATTTATTTGTTCAGGCAAGAAGAAGGCGGCAGGCAAGCCCGCCGGCCGGCCGGGCAAGAAGGGCAAGAAGGCGTCCTCGGACGACGAGTCCGGCGACGAGGACGAGGACGACGACGAGGAGGGCAGCGACGAAGAGGACGCCAGCGACGAGTCCGACGCGCCGGCTGACAAGAAGCCCAAGCGGCCGCCCACGGTGAGATCTTCTTCTTCATCATCTTCTTTAGCCTTTCTCAGGCCTCCTTTCTCATACGCCACTCTCGACTGTCCTGCGTCACCTGCCACATCCAGCCGCTCATTTGATATCGTCGCTCCAACGGATTTGGCGTCTTCAGGGCTTTTTTCCTCATGGTCTACTACACAAAACAAGAGTGGTTGTACACCAAGAGTCCAGCTTAGGAACTATGTGGCAAATATGGAGACGGTGAGAACATCACCATAGATTTACAGGTTGAGTCGCCACTAGTACCCCTTTATTTGACGCCACCACTGCCGTGCGGTATGGTTGTGTGTGGGACTGCTGGCGCTCTGAAAAGTACACTGCTCCGACCACAGGTCGGACCTGAGAAGGACGGGCTATACCCGCTTAAACCTCCGCGGCGTTCCGTCTTCGCCTAATAGCAGTTTTACGATTTCTGGCTGAGGCCTCGAATTCCGTGACACCGACGGCTGCTGACACACCGGATCCGACACGCCCTCCTGGCGGAGATCTGACGGGAATGGCCCTCAACCCCAAGCCGAGTCCGACGAGGGTAGCATGGGTGCCCCCGCACATCTGACCGGGTCATCGGACCGCCACTAGCAATAAGCACCGAATGAGCATTTATTTCGAGATTTGACTTCACACAAAATTAGTTATTACACTTAAATTTATAACATATTTCTGTGTATGTTGATTTTTTGTATGTGGTGTGCAATACAAAATTCACCTTACACCTAGCTTCGGGCAAGGTAATTAGCATGATTCTTCTTCTTATTGGCAGAGCAGTTGTGATCATGGTAGTCACTCTCAAACGTGGGTTGCTCGCCGCACAATCTCCTGCCACTTTGCTCCTACTGAGGCATTGCGCACGCACTCATTAAGTGTGATTCAGGGATGGTTCCTCTCGGTCCTGTGCTCTTTTTTTGAATTACCATATAAGTACTCCGTGCCTCGGAAAGCACGTTAAGCCGTTGGTCCTGCGCCTGATCTCTCTCCGGTCATGTCGGATTGCCGTCTCACCGAATTTTGAGAGTGATGGAACAGTGAGTGCACCTGTGCATTGCGCCCACACTTGTGCACTATAATATCTCCTGCGTAGTTGGATGATCTCTGTCGAGATTGGCCGCCGTGGTCGAAATCGGCCAGGAGGACTATTAGTGCTTACTCTTCTCTGTTTCCCAGGACGACGAGATAAAGAAGTACGTTAAGCAGATCCTCGAGGGCGCGAACCTGGAGCAGATCACGATGAAGACGGTGTGCAAGCAGGTGTACAGTCACTACCCCGACTTCGACCTAGCGCACAAGAAGGACTTCATTAAGGCCACAGTCAAGTCGGTCAGTATTGCCATTATAATTATTTACCTACACACATTACTTTTGATTTAAAGTTGAACTTGTTCTAACGCTTAAAAGTTTTTAAAGTTCTTGGTTAGAATATCAAAATGCTTTCTATCTGAGCTTAAAGTTGCATTTTCAAAAGAAACATACAAGTTTTACTAAACAATTCAAAATTGAAACATAACTTCTTTGGGTTACGAATGTTGTAGCCAGGTCCTGAGCCATGAGTTTTTTTGTAGTGACTCGAATCTCCTTTTAGAGCAAGAATAAATCATTTGATAATATAAATAGTCATTGGACTATAGTTCTGGAAGAATTTGCTCCTTTTATCCAGATTTAAATAAGTCGCGAAGGACCTTACCTATGCACGTATATAATTATAGAACAAGCGCATGATAGATGTTGATTTCTTTTTTTGATTTGTTTTCATTTTGTTTGTTGCAGTGTATTTAAGATGTTAAGAGTTAAGGGCGGAGTGTAGATGTCTACATAGTATACCTATAGTTATAAAAAGGACATAGTTATATATTATTACAATAATAATATATTATGAAAATAAAATAAACTGAAATGGAGTGGAATGGATATACACCCGCTTTTCTTTACAAGGTAGACGTTGCTTTCAATTTTTTTTGCATGCTCTTTTATGTTAATACTTTTTCAGCTTTAATTAGATTACAGATAGCCTGTTTAACATAATAGATTTTTCTTTTCTACTATAGATATGACAAAAATTGTTATTGTTACATCTACGAATTTTCATAAAAGAGTTGGGCGATTGTACACGCTTACAAATCCACAGTTCATGAGATTTTTGTGTTTAGATCGACAGTTTTTATTCGTAAAACCAGGGAGATCAGCGTTTACAGGCTACCTAGCAAGAAATCTGCACACCTCATAGTATTTGATGGCAATTTAGTAACATTTTCTTATATTTTCAGCTCATATCATCGTGAGCAGTGACTTCGGCCGCAAAACATATATAGTAAAGTAAGCCACATCACTTAAAACCTAGAATAATTCCCGCTCGCGTTCAGTACAATGCAAACTCCCCACATTGCCCGGTCGGCGCGCTTCGATATGGTCTCTATGTTCGTCGACATAAGAGCTATATTCCTACAGTTTTGATGGTCAAGCAAATCACGGTTGCTGTAATTTTAATAAATAGTGCTAATAATAAATGTCTGTATGTTAAAGATAACTGTCGATGTGTGTATTTGTGAGTCAATCTATGAAAGTAGCCACTCTCAAACTATTTTATTCAATATGTCACTATTTTACAAACTTGTTGATCATCAAAACTTTTACCTATATGTTCCATGTATTTTAAGGACTTTAATGTTCATTATAATAATGTTGTGGTGTAACACGAAGCATCGTGAAATGTTCCTCGGCAAATACTACAATAGTCAGTGGTATGCCAGTGTTTCCATGGTGACGCTAACATTTATAGATCATAGGACTGCGTGTGTCAGTAAATATAATGCCACTTTACTGCAGCTAATATAACGACCTCAGTGTTTTAACTACTATTTTGACTCGCGTTGTAACTTTTTAATGTAATTTTATTCAAAAGATATTCATTAAACTCTTAAGAAATGTAAGTCTATGTAAAATTTATAAATATTAGCGTATTTCGTGTTGGCGACAATATGTGCTAAGGTTATCTGTTATTTTATTGTTTATGAACGATATTCGCCTGTTCGGCATAAGAATTGCAGAAAAAAGAGCTTTTCATAATGATAATATGAAAGTTCTATTAAATGGCCTGTAGCTATAAGAGTGCTATAATATATTTTGGGTATATGAAGCTAAGGAAATTATGACCTGTAGTTTTATAGAGAACTAAAATCTATTTTTTATATCTCACCATATCGGAGCGCGTCGACCGGAGGCCCGGTCCTTCAGATGCTTTTATACAGGACACGACGCGGTGCGGGTCTATGTAATTTTATGTTGTAGAAATAATTCCAACTAGAGTAAGGATAATAAACGGTAAACAGTCTAGTGTGTCTAAGGAAGTTTTGTTTTCAGTGCCTATTGGACTATGAAGTGACGAATCACTGTTAATTTTATATCTTTGACAATTCTGTGACGCGGCTCGCGCGTGCTTTTGCATAGAAATCATCAAATTGATTTTTATTTAAATATCGACAGTGTGGACATAGTGTCGGGACCATGTTTAGTTGATAAGGCGCGGGCCTCAGCCTGTGCCTGGTCTGCCACTAGATATAGTGCGACAAGTTCTTGTGCCCATTTAAGTTTAAAATATTGACGTCAAAGTAAAGTTGACCAGAGGAAGTTGCGAAAACGAAGACTTCATATTTTATCTTAGACAGGGTTTCACATATAATTACTTAACACTCCCAAAAACTTGTCGTGCTATAAAATTAAATGTGCTAGACGTTCTAACTTTTAGTTCGACATGTTCTCAATGGCAGCACGTAAGCTCAGCATTTATACTACGTGTATCAATCGTATTTTGTTCGTTTTTACGTTTACACATTCTACAAGTTCCAAAATAAAAAAAATACATTTTTATCACGAAGATCGGCTATTTGAAATATTAGTTGTATCATTTTTATGGAAAGGGGGCATTCGATGTTATTTTTATCTAAGTTGTGCAACTATCTCTCAGTCTCGCACTATCGCAAAAACTATTCAAATAAGAATCGGTTAAGCGTATTTTTTAAGATGTGTAAATATTACACAGGATTCGCAATGTTGTTCATCGGAATATGGATATTGTGCTTTATATTTTTTTTATTGACTAAAGTAAGAAATATTGACGAATAGGCGCAGTTGAATTGTTCTGTTTATCTATTTTTTGAGTCGATTTATAACTCTGTATTAATTTGTTTAAGTACAGTAATTGCTTCGTGCAATTCGAATAATACATACATCATTGTGGAGCGGTTATTTGCTTCAGCTACAAGTTAAGTACCATCTCAGAAGATGTCAAGTGTTCCATTTTAAAGATAAGTCCAAAATATTAAAATTAAATTCACTTGTAGAATATTATCCGAGCTTAGATTTATGCAAACAGTAGAATCTTAACACTTTTCCGTCACTCGACCGATCGCTAGCGGCTTCGAGCCGAGTATTATGAGAAGATAGTGCAATAAGAGTGTTTTTACAATGAACATGTAATCGATGTATTCTTTCGAACCATATCAATTTTTTTTTTTCGTCGACTAGCCTATTTTTTACATTCGTTTTGTTACAATAGCGTAGTAGTGGATGTATGAATCAGTCGCTTCTATAATTTAGGTGCTTTACAGCATTTGGTTTTCTTGTGGCCGACAAGTCGCTAAGTCCGTGGGTGAGCAACACTTAGGTTACTCGGGTCCGGGCGCGGCGCGACGTCGGAATGCCCTGCGTGCAGTGACCCTGGCCCCTTTCTTATCTTCTTAAAGAACCTGCTTTGAAAGTGCCCTGGAATTTTGACATCTAGCTGCTAAAAGCTAAATGAACAGGGCGGTTTAAAAGCAGATCGTCTTTAATGTCACGGTCAGGAGGCTGTTCTTTTGTCTATATCCGGTCGCTGTGCGCAAGCGCATTGCCGAAGCCACCCAGAGTATTCCACGAAGGGTCGGCCAGTTATGTTCATTTTCCTCCTTGCGACCTCACTTCGCGCCCGGACCAATAAACATAAGCTAGATTTAATCAACATTAAATGTGTATTTGTGAATTTTTAACCTTATTTTGGTTGATGTTTCTTTATAAATGTGTAAATGGCTGAAGATCAGTAGTGGCGTAGATACACGGAGTGATAGCGAGTGACTGGTTCCCCCTTTTACAATTGGAATATAGATAATAAAGTAAATAAAAGTTTGAATTGTCTATTTTATTTATTGGCTCCTATTCCACACTTTACAATATGTTAGTGTATAATATACAGTATTATACAAAATTACAGATTATCATACAATTCACTTAGATACTAGAATACTCATGCATTAAAATAGTTTCGGGAATGATTCTTAATAAATCGAGATCCAATAACTTGTGAATGGACGGATTAATAAAAATATCATATTTACAATATCTACTAATAGGTAAAATTAACTATTTATCATAAGTATTATTACATGTAAGAAACTAGTTAATTATACATTACTATTGTCATGGTAGGTATAACTTAGTTTAAAGTTATAGGTTTAGTTAGTAGATAATAAAAAATAGGCAGGAATGTTTGTTACATAATTTGAGCAAATCTAATTTAAGATCGATGGGTATTTAGAATTTTTCCCCCTACGTCGATTATTCTAAAGACAGACAAGAAATACATTTCTTAAAACTACAATGAGTCTGGAGAACGAGTTCCACGTTCAGATACGTTATGAAGAATTTACTGGAAAGCAGACAATTTTTGCCTCTGCCAGATACGCTATAGCTCGAAGTCCGTTCGAGCGCTAGATAATCTTTTTACAAGGTTTGTCTGCTCCGAAGGCTGATCGGAATACACTCTAGAACTCGGACAGGGCGGCAGGTAGGCCTCATTCACAGGGCGCTGACGTTAGCTATAGTTATAATAAATTTCCTTGGGGTGGCTATACATCTTGGTTACTATCTCGGCTGCTCTTGTACCATGTACATGAAGATATCATCGGCCCAAGGACCGAGCAGTCAGAGCGGCGGTAGTATTATTAGCCCTCCAACCTTCATATAATGATTTGGGCTCTCCATTTTATATCTTAGGTCTGCTTTCTGTTCTTTACAGTTAGTTCTTTAGTGTTAGTCTCAGGCTTCGGGCTAGGGCATCACGACCGTCTAGGGCTGCGCGTAGGCCTCTTGATGGACGCTGTTATTAGCCCTCCATTGAAATGAAATGAAATATATTTGCACAAAACATGGAATTTTATATCCTAGGGTAGGTTTCAATACTTTACAGTTTAGTCTCAGGCTTCGGACTAAGGTGTCACGAACGTCACGGGCTGCGCGTAGGCCTCGTGAAGGGCGCTGTTATGAGCCCTCAATTTTATATCTTAGGATACGTTTCAATACCTCACAGTTTAGTCTCAGGCTTCGGGCCAGGGTGTCACGACCGTCACGTGCTGCGCGTAGGCCTCATGCAGGGCGCTGTTTTTAGCCCCCTATTTTATATCTTAGGGTAAGTTTCAATATCTTACAGTTTAGTCTCAGGCTTCGGACTAGGATGTCAAGACCGTCACGGGCTGCGCGTAGGCCTTATGCAGGGCGCTGTTTTTAGCCCTCCATTTTATATCCTATGGTAGGTTTCAATACTTTACAGTTTAGTCTTAAGCTTCGGACCAGGGTGTCACGATCGTCACGGGCTGCGCGTAGGCCTCATGCAGGGCGCTGTTTTTAGCCCTTTTATATCCTAGGGCAGGTGTCAATACTTTACAGTTTAGTCTCAGGCTTCGGACTAGGAGGTCACCACCGTCACGGGCTGCGCGTTGGCCTCATGCAGGGCGCTGTTTTTAGCCCTTCATTTTATATCTACGGCAAGGTTTCTACATCGTTACAACTTAGTCTCAGGCTTGGGCCCAGGGCGCCTAGGCCGCCTCGGGCGCCGGTCGGCGGGCGGCGGGTAGGGGTCGTAGGGCCCGCTCTGCAGCTGCGACGACGCCGAGCAGTTGGAGCGCCGGTCGCTGTCGTTGTCACAGCTGTCCACGTCGCCTGGAAAGAAAGATTGTTCGGTTATTTGAGTATCAAATACATTAGATGTCATAATATGATCAGTCTGTTGAAGAAAACTCTAATTATATTTTATCGACATTTGCAAGAAAAAAAAATAAAGCTATTAGCTTTCTTGACCTTGACCGACTTAATGCGTTAGGTACATTATAGTATCACGTTTTAAATAGTTCCGTTTCTATCCATTGGGTTGACAAGGATAAGGACAAATCACAACGCACTGGTTGGTCACTCTAATAAAATTAGGGCTTCCACAAACAGCGAGTATGGTATGTAAGGCTCAGAGCTCATATTTTTATTGTGCCTTAGCAAAAACGTCAGAGTCAGCGTCGAACTACGCAATGCTTGAAGTTTGGCCTTATTTTTTTCATGAAATCATCTTCAGTTTTAATAACGCAAATTATTATAACTAGCGGCCGCCCGCAACTTCGTCAGCGATCAAGTTCGAACAAATGTTAGGAGTTTTGGCCCAGTCTAGTCGCCGAGATCGGAGAAACAGCACCTGAATCATATTTTTTTGCCCTAGCACCGCGACGCAGGCTGGTGGGAATGGAATGCTCTTAAAAAAATAATATATAGAGACTAGCTGACCCGGCAAACGTTGTTTTCCCATATAAATGTAAAGTGTGGACTCTTATCACTAAGGAGTATGAAAAATAGATGTTAGCATAAAATTTCATGAGAATCGTTTCGGAGGAGTACGGGAACGAACATTGTGACACGAGGATTTTATTTAGAGATTTTATATATATAGAGGTGCTTGTGGCGCAGTGGTTGCAGCGCTTTTGTGGTGATAAAAAAAATTAAGCAACCTACGGCGCGGTCATGTTTGGGATGGGTGACCATTCTGACCATAAAAGTGACGTCTATTTACAAGCATCTCCGTGCTTCGGAAGGCACGTTAAGCTGTTGGTCCCGGTTATTATCGATAGATATTAGTCGTTAAGCCTAGTCGGAGGTCCTCGGGCGGCTTAATAACTTCTGACAGTACGGTTGGTCACTTACCTTACACACGCCCTTCCACCAATCCGCACTGAGCCCGCGTGGTGGAGTATGGCTCACACCACTTCATAGTTGAAGTGAGGCCTGTGCCCAGCAGTGGGACGTATATAGGCTGATGATGAAGAGATAATGAATTGAAAATCTCACCATCGCTACTGTTGTTGCTCGGCACGTGCGCGTCGCGCAGCCGCGGCCGGCGTCGCCAGTAGCGGAACTCGCGCGGCAGCGTGTACGAGCGCGGCAGGGAGATCTGGGGAGGAAAACAAAGAATTGTAAAAAAATTTAAAATATTATAATACAGGGTGTAAAAAAAAACCTTAACGAAGCCGAATACCACATATTCTACCAATTGTTACGATCATTTTTTTCCTTTACACCATACCTGGGAAGTTAACGGTTACTGAGATATTGATGGTTAAAGTTTGAAAAAAAATTGATGATTTTTACAGAAATGAATTCTGTTCGTTATAACTAAACTTTTTTCCAAAGAAACATTATACAAATTTTCACTAGTTGTTTCATAAAAAGCCTCCAAATCGCACATTCCGCAATGAACAGCGCACACTCGAACCGAACCGCGTCGCGGCGGCGTAAAGCAACACGCCCTGCAGTGACTTTTCCGCGTGCGCGCTGTACATTGCGGGTTAGAATTAAATTATTTTTTTTGATGTCAAAAAATAAAAGTTGTTTCCCAGCCAAAATTTATTTTTCATACGATTTGGTTTGATGTACTGAACGCGTGGTTGACGGCTTCGTTAAGGTTTTTTTTACACCCTGTGTATTAAAATAATTGTAAGCAAAGAATACAGTAAAGTTCTATGTTTCTGATCCCACAGCACAGATATTCCTGGAAACATCTCGGGTTGCTCCCAGCGATAAGACAGCAACTTTGGAAGTACATACTTAGGAGTGGTGAAAATTGAATATTTACTTTAAGGTATGCAACTAGGAGCTATTAATGTTACATTAACATGTGAAACATTATTAATACTCGAGTGTAATTCTACTTACTTGACTATCGATATCGCTGGGCGGGCGCGGGGTGTCGTGCGCGGGCGCATCGGGACTGGACTCTTCCCCGCTGCTCGCAGCGCCCTCTTCTTTTTTGCGACTCCTAAAGGTAACAAATAATTATATTTTTGACATTGTATATGGCATGTTCTCGTTGTATATGTTCTCATTGGCATGTAATTTAGAATTTTTAAGAATCATTTGTTTGGGAAGTTATTTTTTAAATTGTCAAATCGCTTCTGGTGAGAGATGTTAACCGACGATCAAGTGGGGATTTATGACAAATCAAATCAAATGAAATCATTTATTTCATAGACATAGGTGGCATTTCACAGACGTCCACAGGTCGGTATCGTACACATCAGACGCATCTTACGCAACGCACGCAACGGATTATTTTTTTACTGCGTCCACTGCGGCTGCAGTCCGTACGGTGCGCATCAGTGGACGCTGTTATATGAGTCCGTATAAAATCCGTTACGTCCGATGCGTGTGATGCCGGTCTGCGGACGCTTGCCTTTAGTGTTCGCTAGGGTTCATTAGGGCACCAACCCACTTATTATTGTGTGTCTTACCAAACAGATTCTTTCTTTCCATTTCTTTTAACAGAAATAATGTATAAATACTACTTACGTATACGGAGGTCCCCAATGACAACAGACTTGTCTATTGCAGCCCTCCAAATAGTGCGGTGCCAGCAATATCTCCGGCGTCCGACACCTCTGCATTTTCCTCATCTGCTCCATTTTCTTCCCAGCAAGCCCAGGGTAAGGAAACAACTTCTCACAATTCTGTCCATACTGGTTACACGCACCTTCATTGTACGTACTCCTAATATTGTCTATGCTTTGTACATTGGCTAAAGCACTATGTAAAGCTGTGACGTATTCTTCTTTAGACTCGTATTTCGGGTATTGAGCACCTTCACAGTACCCGGAGTACTCTCCTATCTGATTTTCGCCGTAAATATTCTGTCGAGGTTTATCTAACGGTGTCGTTTCGTAGTTACTGTTAGATACATCAGGCATGTACGTTCTTGGACTACTATTTAGAACGTTGCGAGGGCTGCCGCATCCGTTTGCGTCGTACGTTCTAGTTTCGCCTAGCGCTAAGTAGTTCGGTGACCTCAAAGGAGTTCTGCTAACATCACTTCGTATATTTGCTGGGTTTTCGTAGAACGTTCTAGTATTATTGTAACGGTTCGGTATCCGTCGCATTTTCAGTGGATCGCTCAAATCTGTAGCTCCGTTTTCGGCCGTAGGGAAATTCTGTACCGTGTACTCTGGCTTGATTTCTGTGTACGTCGGGTAAATGTTGCAAGTGTGGGGTAGGACAGGGTAGTTTTGGTAGGAGTGTGTCATTTCTATGGTCGGCCAGGCGGGGGGTTCCGCGTGGGTCTTAGCTCGCGGTATGGGCTGGCGTTGGAGGCTGCTGTAGATCTCTTCGGCAGCGACTGGAGTGGTTTTAGCCAGTTTCCCTTGCTTGATCTCTTCCTCTATGACTCGAAGTTCCGCTAGTTGTTTCTGTTTCTTCTCTTGTAATTTCTGTTGGATGTTCACGCGGGATCCTACGCTGGAGCCTTCGTTCTCTGATGAACCACCCTGTGAAAAGGTACGTGAATCAGATAAGAGGAAGAGTGCTTAATGTTATCTGGAGTTTATTTACCGAATACGCCCAAGAAGGGAAGAAGTTATAATATTTTCAGTTTTTTAGTCGGAATTTCGATTTTTACTGAAATTATAGTTAACGATTTTCTATTGTAACAAGACGAACAAAAGGAGAAAGGACATAGGTAAGTAGAAAAATCTTGAATAGCATATTATTTAAGGGCACAAAGCAAAATCGATATTTGTAGGTAAGTAACAAAAAGGCGTTCTCACATGGTGGTTGGGCGGGGAGCGAGCGGCAGCACGGACGTAAGTAATGGTCGGCTTTTTGCACTCGTTGATTCAAGTCTATTTTGTAGGATTTTATATTTCCTCGGTAACGGGCGAAAGAATTGCGCCTTGAGTACCTTTACCTTTTATCTTATTAAAAAAAACTATCTTTTCAGTCAAAAAAAAAAAACCGAATGAGCCAGAAAACAGCTGTTGAGCTTCAACGGCTGGACGGATTTTGACCAGGCTAAGAACCTTACTGAAATCGGCCCATCCGTTCGGGAGCTACGATGTCGCAGACAGACAAACACAAACACATACACAGACATAGGGATCAAAATTATAACACCCCTTTTTTTTCGACGGGGCTTAAAATTATACTCACATGGTGGTTATGCGCAGCGGGTAGCGGGCGTCGCCAAAAAGCGGCAGCGGGCGCCGCCGGCGGGGGCACGAACGTCGTCGGCTTTTTCTTCTTTCGACCGTTCGCCGCGCTATGTGATACATGAATGTAAATTGTTTTAACATAAAAATAACCTGGTATTTACAACGACTCAATATGTACCGTCGACAACAGATTCTTTCGTAAAAAACAATTTGACACGTCCCAGCAATAAATTTACCACCGCTTTAGGACAATCGGACTCAGTTACTATTGCCTCTTTTCAAACTTGATTTACAATAATTGCTTACATACAAAAATTTCCTTATACAGGCTGGCGACCTCAATACGACAATAGAATTTCTGTCTGTTACGCTTTCACGTCTTAACAACTCAACAGATTTGCATGAAATTATGTCAAAGGTGTATTAAATTTCATCCCAATCTGTTCAGTATCCGTGTCGTTGTCATATAATCATCAATTTTATAATTTTGTACAGTGAATATTTTTTCATTATAGACATCGGTGAGCGCGTCAGGTTGTAGTTTGAATCCCACCTCGACAATCGTATTATTTTCTTACAAACTCAGCGAATATTATGGTTTCTTACCTATTATTGACTGGGTTGGAAAATCTACAATTAAATACGCCCGGTATGGCAACGTTGTCCGCCTGTGACTGTTTACCTGTGAATAAAAAAGTTTCATTAAACTATATTTATTTGGAAGAACGAAGAAGAAAGAAGAAAATTAATTGGCTTACCATTCTTATTTTGGGATGAAGCATTTGTACTATTGGTACCCTGTTTGTTTTCACCGAGCATATAACCTAATCTTCTTACATGGAAGTATCTGAAACAAAATTACACAAAAATTACAAATAAAAGTACAGGTACAGTACCTTTACTTTCATATGTAATATGAGCTAAATATATACAGGATGTTCCACAAAGAGCTTGCCAAACTTATGGAGGCTATTGGACGAATTTATACAAAAAAAAAACGCTTTGGTAAAAGTCTCCAATTTTGAGCCTACCTCTTGTTGCTGTGTGTAAAAATGAGCAGATATTTTTCTTATTCTTCTTGCCAAATATTCTGGAAGAATTGATTTATCTTTTGAAATGGTCATCTATTAGTCTATCATCGTCTTAAGTTTGGCACGCTCTTTTTCGGACACCCTATATATAGCGTAGCGGGCAAGGAGGCAAGTAGTACGGTAGCGTGATTGTAACCTAGATATCATGTTTTCTGTTGTTAGAATCTTCTTAGCAATACTTACTCCGTTGAGTAGCCTCAGCTTGGAGCATGCCTACTGCCCTTAACCTTATTACTTTCGTTAAAAGGCGCCGCCGCATGATGCACAGAATAGGTTTAACATGAAATTAAACGATAACTGGTTATAAAACTTAATTTGATGCAAAAATATATCTCGATATTACTGTAGGTAAACGAAACTTTCGGACTTCGCCACCATTATAGCGCGTAAATCTTTTATTTTTCCAAATTCAAGTTTAGAAACGTCCAAAAAGGTTTACAAAATAGTCTTCATAAAAAGATTTTAAAACTGGCCAATATTTTTTGAGTTTAGGAACTTTATACATGATATCCCTAGACAGTGTTGATGTGTGTATTTATGAGTGTTACTGAAGTAGCACGAGGCGAGTAAATAACGCAGTGATGGCGGCTGTCGGTGTTAGGTATGGAAGATATTAGCGCTTCGTTTGTTTCCGTTAGTCCCTGTCGCGATGTCACTGTATAGCGCAATGTTACACACATATACATACACACACACAGATATGCGCGCGCGAAACATTCATGAGCTTGAATATTTAATTGATTACTTATTGTGTATGGTTGGCCTCCTTGAATTCAGCAGTTCACCTTTTTACTCAAGCACTAAGTTAAGATTATTACAATGACATTTGTTAATTATAGGGAAACCTGTTGTTGGCAATGCTAGATATAAATAAATAAATTACTTCACAACAATCACACCAATTCTCCAGTCCCAAATTAAGCTACAAGGGCTTGTGTTATTATGGGTACTAGACAACGGTTAAACATACTTAATTACTTTTTTTTGTAAACAAATACATATTACTCGTATATATAGAAAACACCCAGACCAGTACAAACACACATGTTCATGCACACTTATGCTTGTATTGTGCGGGGATCGAACCAGCAACCCTTGGTTTTAGAAGTCCGACCTGTGGACCACTGCACCAAGCGGTCGTCAATAGATAGAATATAGTTATAAGATATGCAATTTGTAAAGCTGTTGGTTTTCTCAATAAAATAAAATAAAATATTGTTGCACGCAGCTGTGGGGGCGGTGGATGAGAAGAGAACTGACCTGTAGTAGAGCAGCATGAAGGCGAGCCCGGCGGCGAAGGCGGCGGCGGCGGCGGCGGCGAGCGGCGCGGGGCGGGCGGCGCGCCCCGACCACCACCACGCCGTCAGCAGCAGCCAGTTCTCCACGCACATCACGCAGTAGAACGTCACCTGCAGAACAGAAGCGGTGTAATAACAAATAAAATAATATAAATGAAATGCTGTTCGTTAGTCTCGCTAAAAATCTAGAACGGCTGAACCGATTTGAAAAATTTCAGTCTTAAAGTATTTGTGAAAGTCCTGAGAAGGTTAAAACGATAAAAAATATTGAAAAATCGCGACAACAGATCAGCGTCTGCCGGGTCTACTAGTAACAAATAAAATAAAAATATTTATTTTATTGCTGCAGTCTCCTTTTAGGCAAATATAGGCCTGTACCAGGAGACTACGCTCTTACATAGAATCACAAATCAATAGTTCAACGTAACAAATGCGCTCTCAAGCCTATGGAGCCGTATCAGCGCTTGTTGTCGTGCTTGCCACTGTTAGGCATGCGCTTGTGATGGCGAACGGTAGAGATTGCCACATTTTCCAAGTTGCGTGTGAAATATCAGTTTTTGAGGTGCTATTTGACCCAATAATTAAAAATTATACCTGGACTTACACTTAACAGCCTAAGTATACTCCTACATCAGCGGGCATGTTTTTTTTTTGCATGCTAAATAATAAGAATTCTACCTAAAGATTCTGTTCGATTAGTATAGACATGCTCTCGGCTACCTTTATATTGGTCGAGTTAATCAGAGCGCCGATAGCAGAACTCAACTTTAGAAATGAGAACAAACAAACCGCCGATAATAAAATTTAAAGAACGACAGCTGATTTCATGGTTTACGGTTTGTTATTTGAACAAGTGTTAATTCGGATATCACTTGTTGCACGAAAAATGTGTTCATTACAAGCGGCTCGTTGGTCTAGTGGTATGATACTCGCTTTGGGTGTGAGTGGTCCCGGGTTCAAATCCCGGACGGGCCCTACTTTTGCTTTTTAGCGGCCATATTAGCAGCAGTGTAGAAGGGGCCTAATGATGTTGTTTTATTTATAAAATAGAAGTAAATTAGGCCAATTTAATAAAACCTGATTAAATAAGCTTAGTTCTTACTCTCTGCACTTTAAATCATTCAACTCGCCATCTTGTGTCTATGGTTGAGATCCTGGGCCTGGGGGCCAATTCTTGTGCAATCGAAAAATGTTCACATTCGTAAAAAGGTTGATTACCGTTCTGAAAACGCAACCTGTAGTTCTGACCAGCCGAAATTATTAAATGCACCTGTCAACAAGTGTTGTTGTTTTGTTTTGTTAGTTATTGTTGTACACCTAGGTTTAGTTGGCTACATGCAAATTACCGTGCGGAAAAAGGACGATGCATGAGAATTGTCCCCCTGCAGGTTGACGTGTGAGCGCGGAAAGGAACACCTAGCGATCTTGGTCGATATCAGCCCTAAGATCTCAGACACCAAGTAGACACCTAAGTAAGATTAGCTTGAATAGTTTCTGTAGATCACTCACCATCTTCTGCCTATGGTTCAGCACCTGCAGGTGGACTGACGCCTTGTGATCGTGATCAAAATCGGCCCTAAACACTTAGACACCTAGTAGCAACCTAAGCAAGATTTGTTATACAGGGTGTAAAAAAACCTTACCGAAGCCGAATACCACATATTCTACCAATTGTTACGATCATTTTTTTCCTTTACACCATACTGTAATGTATTTATTATTGTGCATGTCGGATAGTCCGGCAGTCCGGAATAAACCTTGCTACTGTCAACACGCGTCTCATTGATCTTCCCCAAAGTAATTACCGTGACCTGCCGTAGTCTAGACATTAAATCTGGCGACGCGTTTAAAAGTACTATCACGAGTGCAGTGAGTGCAAAAAAATATACCAAAACAAACAATGTCGATCGGTAAACTGAGCGAGTTCAACGTGAAGTGCGGTACGTGGACATCTTACGTGGACCGGTTAAAGATGTACTTTAAAGTGAACGAAATTAAGGACGATATGTGGTTACCTATTTTAATAGCTAGTATCGGCACAGATTACTAAATAGTTACTACGTAACAGATAAATCACTCCATAGAAAAATTTCGATACCTACAGCGTTAATAGACTACTTTTTCTGCCGCGTACAATAATGCACCTGCAGCTCTGAGTATAAAGTCACTATTGCTTTGCAGCTGCGCGAGACCACGTGACGTGAGACCGATTGACAATCGAACTAGGGTTGACACTTTCGGTAAAAATATTTCAACCACATTTTTCTAAAATGGTATTTGATTGACTGTTGTTGAAATAATATAACATTATTGAATAACAAATGTGAAATAAGAAATTCAGCCTGTATAAGGTATAACAAGCGAATTATGAGCTACTTAATTGTCATTCTTGCTATCTCTTTCTAAAAAGAATCTGTCATTTGTGGAAACTGTCGTTTGTAGATTATTAGTAGGTAGATATGAGGTAGATACATTTCGAGAATCGGTCAATTTTATTGTCAACTACGTGGGTACCTACCTACCTACCTAGTCATTTCGCTAATTAATTAGTCATTAGTCGATTAAACCACCACGTCGAGTAGGTAGGTAGGTAGGTACACACAGTTCGTAGGTGGTGCGCAGCCCATAAAAAGTAGACTAATAGGTATAATAGGTACTTAGGTATTATTTTGAAAAAGTAACTGATTTATGTTTCACTGTAGGTATTACATTTTAATTCAATAAAGCCGTACCCCAATTTACCTACGTAGGTACCACCTACTAATTTGTTTATTTTTATACTTTGTAAATAAATTACTAACTTACCGGGTAATAATTACATTTTCTTCATTAGCTAGTAGACTAAAAAAAGAAAGCGTTTTATTTCTCTTAGTATTCGACCTACACCCATATACAGCACATAAATTTCCACCACCAGAAGTCCTTTTTATTAAATAAAGCTAACGTTTAACAAGCACAGATTACTTATTTGGTTCGTATGAAAACTAAATTGATCGTAAGCGTAACACGAATAATTATAGTGCGTCGTGAACGCGTCCGACGGTTGTTGGCAGCCTACTGAATTCGCACCGACGTCGGTGCTGGCGAGAGTAGGCTATTACCGCGCGCAAGTACATCGAGTGAGAGAGGCCTGGTATCGGGGACGAGGCATACGAGCTGCTAGAAAATCTAGCCAGTCTTGTGAAGCCCTCCGAGCTAACATTTGAAAAAACCGTTGAGGTTATGCAACAACATTACACATACCAGGGAAGTTAACGGTTACTGAGGTATTGATGGTTAAAGTTTGAAAAAAATTGATGATTTTTACAGAAATGTCTTCTGTCCGTTACAACTTAACTTTTTTCTAAAGTAACAAATTTTCACTTGTTCTTTCATAAAAAGCCTCTAAATGGCTCACTCCGCAATTAACAGCGTACACTCGAACCGAACCGAACCGCGTCGCGGCGGCGTATAGCAACACGCCCCGCGGTCACTACCCCGCGCGCGTGCTGTACATTGAGAATGGTTAGATTAAATTTTTTTTTTGTGATGTCTAAAAATAAAAGTTGTTTCCCAGCCAAAATTTATTTTTCATACGATTTGGTTTCATGCACTGCACGCGTGGTTGACGGCTTCGGGAAGGTTTCCCTGTAGTTACTGTGGTTCACTCACCATCTTCTGCCTATGGTTGAGCTCCGATAGGGGTGAGTTCTTGGTCGAAATCAGCCATAAACACATCGATACCTAGTGGTGATTAGCCTATACAGTTACTGTGGACCACTTACCATCTTCTGTCTATGGTTGAGCTCCTGCAGGTTGACGTACGCGAAGACATAGACGAACGCGATGAGCGCGGACAGGTACGCCTTGCGCGCGCGCCCGATGCGCTCGCCGTGGAACGCGTTCCGAGGCGATATCAGCCATAAGAACATCGATACCCAGTGGAGACCTATGGAAAGATTCCTACGTAAGTATGGTCAAAAAACTGAGCTGAAAAGACTCGTATCATTTCAAATATATATTGCTGTAAGCGTTTAAGAAATTGTTACATAAGTGTTGATAGGGGTGAGGGGTAACATTGCATTGATATTACGGCCAAAAATTTTATAAAAGCTAAACAAGGGAACGGAAATGATACCTAGTTAAAAAAAATAAGCTTTATCACATATCTTTAGCACAAAAAAACTTTGCACAAAAAGTGGACTTGACGCCTTAGGGCTTAGAGCTAAGCAGAAATGAAATGTCTCAAAAGTTAAATTCATGAAGCTGTTTTTTTGCCCCGAAGAGGCATATCTCTAGATATCCAACTCTTTGAAGTGACTTCAATAAGGTACGCCTTCCCTTTTAACAGATAAATAATATTCAGTATTATTATACACTTAAGAACTCACCTATAACTAAGAACACCCAATATTCGTAGACTAGAGCGTAGACGGTGAGAGCACATACTCTCGCTGATATAGTACCCAGCCGCCATAGGAACTGGAAATAAATGGATCTAGTTTATCTCCTGCTACTTATCTTTACAAAATAGGGGGATGTTATAAGTTTGACGTGTTAAGGACTATTTAGAATCTTATCTTATAAGTTTAAAGAATTTGTGCGTGTCCGTCTGCCTAGCATGCTACCTACATTTTATTTTCAAAACGGATTAACCGGTTTTAGTCTATAGTATTAGAATTTTGAAAAATGGTTTGATTTACCAGTTTTGCCGGCCCGGCGAAACTTCGTCAGGCTAGTGACTGAAGAAATAGTACAAAGCTGTTTATATCACACGGGATTCGGAAAAACTTCTGATCCAGGATCCGGGATTTTAGCTGAGCGTTATGTCACTACGAAGCTCCTGAGTCAATTTCTTTGCTGATCTTTATGTCGTGAATTCTATTGTTCAGAAAGCTGTGAACGATGACGCTGTGACGGATGATGTGCCTTACTTGGAAGATGACGTCCAGCACACGGAGAGCAGCGGTAGAGATGCTGACGTAACGTCATCTTGTCATGTCTCACCTGGAAGATGACGCCCAGCCAGGTCAGCACGAACCGGTGCACGTTCTGCAGCCGTACGTTAGTGCTGAAGCTGGCCAGCGCCCAGCACACGGAGAACAGCAATAGAGATGCTCACGTCACGTCAGCCACTCACGTCTCACCTGAAAGATGACGCCCAGCCAGGCAAGCACGAACCGGTGCACGTTCTGCAGCCGCACGTTATTGCTGAAGCTGGCCAGCGCCTAGCACACGGAAAACAGCAATAGAGATGCTCACGTCTCACCTGGAAGATGAGGCCCAGCCAGGTCAGCCCGAGGCGGTGCACGTTCTGCAGCCGCACGTTATTGCTGAAGCTGGCCAGCGCCCAGCACACGGAAAACAGAAATAGAGATGCTAACGTCACGTCAGCCACTCACGTCTCACCTGGAAGATGACGCCCAGCCAGGCAAGCACGAACCGGTGCACGTTCTGCAGCCGCACGTTATTGCTGAAGCTGGCCAGCGCCTAGCACACGGAAAACAGCAATAGAGTTGCTCACGTCACGTCAGTCGCTCACGTCTCACCTGGAAGATGACGCCCAGCCAGGCCAGCACGAGGTGGTGCACGTTCTGCAGCCGCACGTTATTGCTGAAGCTGGCCAGCGCCCAGCACACGGAGAACAGCAATAGAGATGCTAACGTCACGTTGGCCGCTCACGTCTTACCTGGAAGATGACGCCCAGCCAGGTCAACACTAGGCGGTGCACGTTCTGCAGCCGAACGTTCTTGCTGAAACTGGCCAGCGCCCAGCAAACGGAGAACAGCGATAGTGATGCTGATATGACGTTTAGCTCCGCGAACGCTTTGTTGGCTGTAGGGGATAAATCAAAAAATCAGTTAAGTGAAAAATAAATGGAAGATTAATGACACAGTACATCGCCGAAGTACTTTATATGAACTGTCAAAACGCCAGTCTCCTATAGATTTTATGTGGTGATACGAGCATATAACCAATTTTAATGTCCGACAAGATCGAGGGCTGCCGTCCTTCGGGAACCGTTAACAATAACGAGTAAATAACAAATCTCAGTAGAGTCAGGTAGTGCCACGGGAAAAGGTGAAAACAAGACCGGAGTTTACGTTTAATTGCAGTCCGGCTAAAAGTATGATGAATAAATTTTCTGAAGATGTCGAAAGCGTTACTGCCGTCACGTTTACTTCAGCTGTGTCGTTTACTTCAGCTGTGTATTCTTATTTACTAAAAATAGTAAAATAAACAATTTTCAAGTGAAATTGCCAAAAACTTAAGACAATAATCAAGATAATAAATGCGAGTGCTACGAACCATAATAAAATACGGGATGATGCGTCATAGTTATCAACTTCTGCGTCATAGTTATATACTGCAGCGTCATAGTTATCAACTGCTGCGTCATAGTTATCAACTGCTGCGTCATAGTTATCTACGGCTGCGTCATATTATCTACTGCTGCGTCATATTAATCAACTGCTGCGTCATATTTATCTATTGCTGCGTCATATTTATCTACTGCTGCGTCATAGTTATCTATCGCTGCGACTAACTTATCTACTGCTGCGTCATAGTTATCTCCTTTTACGTCATAGTTATCTACTGCTGCGTCATATTTATCTACTGGTGCGTCATAGTTATCAACTGCTGCGTCATATTTATCTACTGGTGCGTCAGTCATCTATTGCTCCGTCATAGTTATCAATTGCTGCGTCATATTTATAAGCTGCTGCGTCACAGTAATCAATTGCTGCGTCAAATTAATCTACTGCTGGGTCATAGTTATCTACTGCTGCGTCCTAGTTATCAACTTTTGCGTCACAATTATCTACTGCTGCGTCATAGTTAACTACTGCTGCTTCATAGTTATCAACTGCTGCGTCATATTTATCTTCTGCTGCGTCATAGTTATCTACCGCTGCGTCATATTTATCCACTGTTACGTCATAGTTATCTTCTGCTGCGTCATAGTTAACTACTGCTGCGTCATAGTTATCAACTGCTGCCTCATAGTTATCATCGGCTGCGTCATAGTTATCTACTGCTGCGTCAAAGTTAACAACTGCTGCGCAAACGTTATAATAACTTAACAATAGTACTCTTGGCCTATTTTGACCACGGCGGCCAAACTCAACAGAGATCACCAAACTACGCAGGAGATATTATAGTGCACAAGTGTGAGAGCAATACACAGGTGCACTCATTGTTCCATCACTCTCAAAGTTCGGTGAGACTTCAATCCCGGCATGACCGGAGAGAGATTAGGCGCAAGACCAACGGCTTAACGTGCTTTCCGAGGCACGGGGGTTAACACCGCCAACTTCCCGACTCCGAGCTTTTTATGAGAAATTCATGACTGAAAACATCATAAACAATTTGGGCTCGATCTGGGATTCGAACCCTGGACCTCTCGGATGTAAGGCAGAAAACTTGCCACTATGCCAACGAGGCAGTTTTACTTATTTATTTATTTATTTCTTCTTACCATATAATAATCAGTTGTAACTCACCAAGCAGTATCTCCCCCGCCGTCTCCTCCACGCCGGGGTCCGGGTCCACCGCTACTTCTGGCGGCTCCATGTCTCTGAACAGGATGTGCAGCTGCAGCAGCAGCATCGGCGCCGCCTCGCAGAACGCGTGCACCAGGCGGAGCATGCCTGGAAAGGATGTCGGAGTTAGAAGGAGTAGATGGTTGCGAGGGTTCAAGGCGTTAGGCGTTAGGCCATATGAACCATGTTGCATGTTTACAAAGGCAGCCCGATGAGTAGGCGGTGTCGGTCTGGTCTTACAGCACGACATTTTTTCGCATATGCGCGGTTTCGGTCCGGCGCCAGTGCGGTTCCAGCTAGCTAGCTAAAGGCAGTTTTTGTCGCGTAGGGTAAATACTTACAACCTTTTTATAATATTTCTGCCGTACTGCCGACTGTAAGATGCTGTGAGAATCTACTTGTAGATACATATAAGTGAATAAATGCTCATCAGAAAATTTTGTGTACTTTGGGCCACTCGATAATTTTGGCGCTGACTATACGTGGATCCTACCCATGAGAAGGATAGTTGACGAAATTTCGTAGCTACATAATGGAGTACCATTTCATCACTATTTAAGTCCTATCTAAGTACTTCCCGCAGTTGCACTGCTCTTAAACTGTTTAAGTAGCAGATAGCTCGTTACAACGAGGACTTGGTGCTTTGCTCATCTTAGCTCCAGTGAGACCAGCAGACGTGCGAACCGCCACAACCGCTTAAGTCGGGTGCCCTTTGCGTCCCTCGTCTAAGAACTGTTGGTGATTGTAGTCTGTCAGCATTTAAGTGTTCAATTCGTAAATCAAATCTGCAAGATTTTCTCCTGTCTACTAACAACTGGGCTAAAAAAAGCAGCTATTTGGGCATCCTAGCTGCTAAATGGTGGAGACTTTTTAGGTTTCTGGAAGGGAAAAAGAAGGTATGACACCACTTAGAAAGATCCCGGACTTGATGCGTCACTCGTCACAGCTCAACAGGCACCAGTGGCGTTCGTACCGCCAAAGCTCGCCCAGGTGCAGCGCGTGCAGCGCGAGAGGCAGCCAGAGCAGGCGGCCCTTGCGCCCCTCGCCCGCCCACCACAAGTTTAGGTACCACCGGAGGGAGAGAACCTGGTGTGCATGCCGCTTGCTACTCACAGGGGTCGCGGACTTGGTGCTTCACTCTTCTTAATTCAACGGGCACCAGCAGCCGTGCGTACCGCCACAGCACGCCCAGCTGTAGCCGCAGCAGGCTACCTAGAATATAGGGATGTTAGAAGGAGGCACTCACAGAGGTCTCGGACTTGGTGTCTCTCAGACGAAAAGGACCCAGCAGCCGCGCGTATCGCCACAGTACGCCCAGTTGTTATGCGTGCAGCGCTAAGGGCAACCTAGGTGGGCGCCACTTTCGACCTTTGCCCGCCCATACGTGTAAGTACTGGTGGAGGGAGTAACCTGGAGTGCATGCCGCTTGCTACTTACAGAGGTCTCGGATCAATAGGCATCAGCAGCCGTGCGTACCGCCACAGCACGCCCAGCTGCAGCGCGAGAGGCAGCCAGGGCGGGCGGCCCTGGCACCCCTCGCCTGCCCACCACACGTTTAAGTACCACCGGAGGGAGAGAATCTGGTGTTCATGCCGTTGCTACTCACAGAGGTCACGGACTTGGTGCTTCACTCTTCTTAGCTCAACGGGCACCAGCAGCCGCGCGTACCGCCACAGCACCCCCAGTTGTAACGCGTGTAGAGCGAGAGGCAGCCAGGGCGGGCGCCCTTTGCGCCCCTCGCCCGCCCACCACACGTGTAGGTACCAGCGGAGGGAGAGCACCTGGGGGAGATGGGGGATGGGATTTATTCGCATTTATTTGAAGTGATGAGACATGATGTACACGAAACATTAATTACGATGGCAGATGATGTACCTACAGGGCAGATGATGTATATTTAGACACGACGTGATACAAAGAAAGCTCTTAGTGCCCACGTGCGATTTCTTTCAGAGATTCAGAGCTTGTTAGAAGTAATGCAGAACTAGTAAGATAGTGTCAGGAATTAAACCTTTGTGTTTCCGACCGTTAACAGATTTCTTAAGGCGTAATTTGTGTTTAAGGTTCACCTTAACGATGTTTCGAATGGAATAGATGTCACAAACTATAACTATAACAATTTTTTTGCTTGTTTTTACATCGCATTTTACTGTTTTTGTATAGCTTGAAGTTTCTATACTTGGATCTTTGATAGACTGGTAAAAAATGCCTTTTGTATTAAGTCCACCATTTTTTATTTGATATCAAACCTGAGAAATAAGCAGCGATGTGATGACAATCGATATGGCGGCAGCGAAGGTGCCCTTATACCCGCGCTCGAGCAGCGCGTAGCCCATCACCACATCGAAGACGACGTCGCAGAAGTACCCCGCCAGCGAGATTACGTTGAACAGCACGTCGCACAGGGGGAGGAACTCCGCCATTTCGGTACATCGCACTCGGTACTAGCTCAACTTGAAATTTTGGAGCTTTTTCATATTTTGGTTTAGCTGAAAGATTTAAAACTTTTTGATGATATTGCTTTTCGGCCCGATAGTGAGATGCGTTAAATGGAACGTCTATGATAGGCCTATTTCCTTCCACGCATTTTCATTGCAACACATTATGGCATTTAGTAGATACATTATCTAATACATACATTTTATTTATCTAACGACTTCATACACATGGGATACCATGAAGAACTTATGTGAAGTCCGAATGAGTTTTAAGCACATACTGTGCTTAAATCGACACGCAGTTTTATGAAACGGAACGGAACGCATTGATGACTCGTCTGACTTCTGACGTTTGCTGTCAAACTAAACGCTTGTTTTCGTGCTTTAATTTTCTGGTTCATTCTGGATTAAAATTATTGTATTGTAGAAAAATTTAAACTATCATGTCGAACTATACAGACTTGGTAAATAAATTCGGGAAGGAGACTTCACGACCAGCCTGCAAAAAGTGTGGTTATGCAGGACACCTCACATTTCAGTGTAGAAACTTTATAAAAGTAAGTTTTCAAACGATATATTTCAGTGTAATAAGTAAATTAACGATGATTTAATAATTTTACGTGTTCCGCTTAAAAACAATTTAAATTTTATAACATTGTGTCTTGTATGACACATTTCCATTCCCAAAGGTAAAAATTCGATGTTTGATTGTCAAAACACCGAATTTTTACCTTTGGGAATCGAACCCAAAACCTCGAGTTATTCATGAACAACACTAATAATAAAATTTAACTAATCATATCTTTTTAATAATTATAGGTAGACCCAAACAAAGAAATAGTTTTGGATGTGAGTAGCACAAGCAGTGATAGTGAGCAGGAATATGCAACACCGCTGCAGACACTGCGCGAGGCCGAGCTGAGGCAGAAGCTTCAAGAAAAACTTCAGAAAGCCAAGGAAAAGAAAAAGAGCAAGAAGAGAAAGCATTCAAGGTAATAAAACAACTATTTCTTGGAACTGGCATTGTGTATTGGAAATTTAACGCAAAATAATCCTCTTTTTCAGCTTTAGTCATGCATTTAGTATCATGGAGTAACGTCTGATTCCATCTATTATAAATAAAACAAGTATTTTGATCCTGAAGTATGATGCGTCACATGTACCAATATCATTTAAACTTATACTAACTGGATGTAATATGACATGCAATAAATGATTTGTATTTGCCTTGCATCAAATTCTTAATTTCATATAATATTTTGTGTTTCTAACAATTAATAAAAGAAAAAAACAAATATCTAATTGTCAAAACTATTACCATATGCAAGAACTGTTATATCTTTTGAAAGTCAAAGCTGTTGTAAAACAGTGTTAGTTTTCTAAAGCCGAATTATAACTACCTAGAAAACGATTAATTTAGTAACATATTGGATTTATTGGGTAATTAAACTTATTTTAACAGGTCATCCAGCACTTCGAGCACAACTTCATCATCAACATCATCTTCTTCATCTACATCAGACAGCAGTGACTCAGACAGAAGAAAAAAGAAGAAACACAAAAAGAAAGAATCTAAGAAGTCCAAGAAATCTAAAAAGGTTAAGAAAGAGCATAAGAAAAGTAGAAAATGACATTTAGTTTTAAGTATAGGTACTTTAGGTAGATACTTTCAATGTAAGGCTGATTTTTTAATAAATTAAGATGATCTTTTGTATCATTTCAATATGAATGTGTACAACTTTTTTTGTAAAATCTCTGAATTGTATTAATCACTAAAGACTTTTATGAAATATTCTGATTGTAAGTGTTCATAACTGACTGTGTTAATAAAATATAAAATGTATTTTATTTGTTTTATGTCCAAAATACTATTTCCTGATTTTTGTTAGTAAAATTATTTCCTGATTCCTTGATTTTTTACCTTGGCAATAATTATTATAAATTGCCGGTTTTCTAACACTAAGCTTAAAACAAAATATTTTATTTAACTGATAATAGTTTTTAAATAACATTAATGCTGGCTAAATGTATTCCCTTATCATAACTTAAGATCATAATCTTAACTACAATATTATTTATGAAATTTTATGAATAGCTAACCTAGCTGTGCTTGTTAAAAGTCAATCATTAATTCAAGATCTCTGATATACAATACTGTACATTTCACACACACTTCACACTACAGTGTAGTGTGTGTACTTCACAAAAATATCATAAAACTTTTATGCTCACATGGAATTACTATATCTGAGCAATATTATGAAAGTCCTTACAGATGTTTATTTGTAAGTAATACTGGAAATTTTAGGTATAGTTTAGCTGAGCAGTTTTTTTCATCACAACACTTCACTGCTAGTGTTAGAAAGTGGGGTACACACTTCACTTTCCCCATGAATTAAAACTGTTTGTTTTCACACGCACGGTGTTGATTTTCGTCGAAATCATGTATGATAGTAGCAGATTAACTAAATATGGTTATTCAAGTAGAAAAAACAGCATTACTAACCCTGAATCCAGTGGAATTTCTGCGTTTTCTCACAAACAGGGGCCGGGATTCAAAGTTGCGGGGGTTTGAAACAAACTAAAACAATTCTCACGTATTGTATTATAATCACGTTACTCTTTGATAACAGTTCCCACGGCTATCACTATTCACATCACACAAAAAGCTTAGATATTTTGGTTAAGTTATTCAAGTTCCAATCAAGTTCACGTCAAAAGTTCATTGACAGTGCCGCCATCTAGCGGACGGTATGCGGAACTCATGAAAGCTCGATCGATCGTCAGGTGCGTTCATGTGTTGGTTTTTCTTAAACTTACTTTATTTTTACAAATAAATATGTTTACAAAAATTGCTATGCTAAAATTTATGATGAGCCTTGAATAAGTTGTGCATAATTTTTCCGTTCCAAAAAATGCTTGATCATTAGATCTTGATCTGACATGTGCCTCGTTGGTTTCTTCCAATATTGCGAAATAGTCTGAAATCTGAAATGATAATTAAAAAAAACAGTTAGAGCTGTGCAACACTTGATGATATTCTGAAATGATTAAGATTTTTTTAGCTTTTTAGAACCTGGTTTTACAAAAAATGTAAGTAACCATGATAAGACATTGTGAGTGAGTTAACCTTTGGAGTTTTGGTTTGGAGCAACCTCGTGAGCTTTGGTTAACGGTATTATGAGAGTATCACAGACGACATAGAGAATAGTATGTATGGAGTTGATCACCTTGTGAATTAGCCACCTACGTATTTGACACGCTTAAAATATTTGTAAGTAAAATAACGACGTTTAATATAAATAACTTATGTAGGTAGGTATTTACTTATTTTGACAGTAAACCGAACAAGCGCCAAGCAGCCTTAGGAACCCGGGCAGTGCGAACTCTAGCGATGCTTCCTCCATGGCTAGAGTTTTGATCAGCTGCACAGGGTCGCCTTTCATTGAGGACACGTTGCAGATGGAACTCTGTAATTTACATCAATATTACTTCTCTCTCCCTCTCACTCATCTGCCTAAACACGTCCCTCTGCTGGGCACAGGCCTGATCTCAACTACTTATTAGGTGTTACGAGCCCAACTCCATGACGCGGGCTCAGTGAGCATTGGTGGAGGGGTAACGTGTTTGTAAGGTAAGTGACGAACCTTACTATCAGATGTTATTATGTCACCTTAGAGCCTCTCACCAGGCTTACCGACTAAAAACTATCAATATTAGAACCAGAAACAACAGCATAATGTGCCATCCGATCCGAAGCACGGAGATGCTTGTACAAAACCGTCACTTAAATGGTCACAATAGTCGCCCATCCCAAACATGGCGACCATAACTTTTGGTATCACTACCAATGCGCCACAAGCACCTCATTACCTATTTTGGTAAGGATTCACCAAGGAGGTCGTCGTGTATAAAATGTAGACTTGCTCTGCGCACTAGTGCGCACTCTGATCGGTCCGATGTAGCAATTGGCAATCTGTTGTAGGTATCTTACTTACTTCTTACTAAAGAATTCTAGGTATGATTTTTTTACTACCATAAAAAAAAATGGTCCCAAGCAGTTGCAGTGCAATTTATTTCAGGCTCTGGTTTCGAGGCCGTACTTCCTAAGCTTTCGTTCGTATTTTCGGATTAATCCAGCGCGTTCGCTCGCACAGTCAAGCTTGTAATTGTGACAGTGCGGAGTTGGGAGGCAGCCAAGGTTTATAATATTTTGAATAATTTTTTTTTAGATCCGAATTTTCCCCCCTATTCTACCCTCTAAGCCGCTGTCCGTAGTTTCGGTTATAGCCATCCCTGACAACAACAAGCGAGGCTTTTCGTGTCTGACACTGGTTGTGGACGTGCCTCACACACAGCCTGCTCGCTTGCTTCCTTCAGGATTCAGAGTGACGTACCTCGTTGAAGGTGGGCACATCATGTCGCTGCCGCTCCAGCGAGGCTTTTCGTGCCTGAAACTGGTTGTGGTTGTGCCTCACACACAGCCTGCTCGCTTACTTCGTACGGGACTCCGAGGGACTTAACTCTTTGAAGGTGGACACATCATGTCGCTGCCACTCCAGCGAGGCTTTTCGTGCCTAACACTGGTTGTGGTTGTGCCTCACACACAGCCTGCTCGCTTGCTTCCAACGGGACTCCGAGAGTCGTACCTCGTTGAAGGTGGACACATCATTTCGCTGCCTCTCCCGCGACGTAACGAAGGTCTTTTAATGACCGGCACTGTTTGTTGACGTGCCTCACACACAGCCTGCTCGCTTGCTTTCTACGAAACTCAGAATGACATACCTCGTTGAAGGTGGATACATCATGTCGCTGCCTCTCCAGCGACGTGACGAGACTCTTCGTAATGGCCTGGCACTGGTTGTTGACGTGCCTCACACACAGCTTGTAAGCTCGTATGCTTCCTACGGGGCATTGCTTCTCTATCACCGAGGTGGCTTGGGTAGCCTGCGGAAATAAAGTAGTACCTACCTTAGACACAAACCAGGTCCAGGAGTACCTACCTTAGACACAAACCAGGTACAGGGACATCGCTTAATCTTTGGGATATCAGATCAAAGATTATGCTAACTATGAGTTTTGCTATGGAGATTTAGTATTGTTATTTCAAACGGTCTGTAAGCGAACCCAAGTAGCATAGTAAGAGTCTGCGACTGTGGCTTATATTACATCTGGAGCATCATATAACATAGCCGTACCTAGACCAGTTACAAAAAAATTGTTTGCAACTGGATAGGTGCGGCTGTGAGCAAGGTTAAATGGGGGAATTGGGGAAGGTCACCGTTTACTTAGATTGCTAAGAAGAACTGCGACTTTTGCGTTAGCATTGTCATTATATGTAAATTAACAGCTTAAAATGCCTCTAATGTATTGCATGCATTACATCATAGCTTTTCCTGAAATTGCAATTAAAATAATAATAAATATAAGACAACATCACATACTTTGATTTGACTCCGTGGTAAGTAGCTTGAGCATTTGCAACAGCAATCAGAATCAACAGTGGTATTACAAATAAACTTATATAAACACATATAACACACCCAAACAAGTACAAACAGATATGTTCATGCACACAAATGTTTGTTCAGTGCGGGGATCGAACCCGCGACCTCTTGGTTAATAGACTTATTGACAATTACACCAAAGTGGTCGTCAATTGTAATTGTAGCAAAAGATTTGATTTAGATTTTTACTATGGATTGATTGAGGTTTACCTACCTCTTTAATGTCATTCAAGAATAACAGCGCTTTCTTGTGGTAGCTGTTGAAGAGCCTCATCAAAGTTTTCTTCATGTGGACCACCAGATCATTCTGGGTCGGAACTTCATAAGGTCCAATGTTCAACGGCTTCTCCTCTTCAGGGCAGACGTAGGGCTTGTATGCATTGTTAAGAGGGTCCGCCGTTGGAGGTTCCTGTGAGAGTTCGCATTTTAATTAGGTATAACGCTTTGTGAACCACGCCTTAGCCAAAGAAGTAGGAGTGCTCTATCCTTTTATCTCCCCGACAAAAAAGAGGGTCGTTATAAGTTTGTGTGTGTCTGTCTGTGGCATCGTTGCTGTCGAACGGATGGACCGATTTCAAAGCGTTTTTTTTATTCCAGAGATAATTTAATCACGGTGATTCTTAGCTATGCCTACTTAGTCAAAATTCGTCCAGCCGTTGAAGCTCACGTGCTGTGTTTATGGCTCATTGGGGGGTTTTACATTGGGAAGTTTTTTTCTGTATATCCTTAGATCAAACCAAACGAGGAAAATACAGTTCGTCCCTATAATCATCAACTTAAAAAAAGACTTGCACCTACAACTAATACACACGCACGCACGTGTAAACAACTCGCAGTACCTATGTACTGAAGACAAGTAGGAGCGGAGCAGGACTATTGGATTCGGTTTAGTAAGACCACGCGAGACTTGCTCGTACCGTATTTCTCTATTTTTAATTTGATCTTAAATTATCTAATGCTTCATGCTTTGGAAATAATTATGTTAATTATGAAAATGAAAGCTTCACCTGACTCAAATCTTGGTAGACCATAAGGGGTCCCTGCGGATGCTCTCGATGTAAGCAGCATTTCGTGAATGTAGAACAGGTACCTACGGCTATAGATGCGCAACCACATTCCATAAATATGTGCTAGACTAAGTAACAGAATATTCTAGCTAGTTTAAAGTGAGATAATAATAAATAAGTATGTATATATGTATATAAAAGTAGAAAAGTGTATATTTTTGCTCTAATTCCCCTTTCCTGTTAATTCAAATCGGGTTGGCATTCGAATCACGCATCCTAGTTAGGGCTACATAAATGGTGGCATTTTATAGGGGTTGTTCACCCCTTTCAAATGACACCTCATTTGTGTCTAGGAGACGCGTAGTTTTTTTTTAATATGTGTTTGAAGTTACGTATAACGGAACGTTATTTTTTTATTAAATGTGTCTTTAACATTATTTTTTCACTAAAGTTATTCATGTTTTACACATATTTTGTTGTAAAATGTTTTTGTGTCATATAAAATGAAAAAAATGAACAAAACAACAAAAAAAAATACAAAAAATTTCAATGAAACGGAACGTTTTGAAGAGTTAATTAAGGGATCCTTTTGAAGAGTTAATTAAGGCCATAAAGTATGTGTATCCCATTACTTAAATAAACTATTTTAAGATTTTTTTTGTTTTAATTAACTGCCTAGAAATTCTAGTAGTTAAGTCAAATAGACTTAAGTGACAGAAAACATCTGTGCCTGAAATAGGTTCGAAGTGAGGTGGGAGCGAAGCGCAGCTTCGCTCCCACCTTGCTTCGAGTGTTAGTTATTTTTTTTTCAAACCTGTAAAACTTGTTATTAGGAAACCAATGTATGTCAAATAGACTCAGTGACAGAAAATGTCTGTGCCTGAAATAGGTTCGAAGTGAGGTGGGAGCGAAGCTGGGCTTCGCTCCCACCTTGCTTCGAGTGTTAGTTTTTTTTTTTTCAAACCTGTAAAACTTGTTATTAGGAAACCAATGTATGTCAAATAGACTCAGTGACAGAAAATGTCTGTGCCTGAAATAGGTTCGAAGTGAGGTGGGAGCGAAGCCCAGCTTCGCTCCCACCTTGCTTCGAGTGTTAGTTATTTTTTTTTCAAACCTGTAAAACTTGTTATTAGGAAACCAATGTATGTCAAATAGACTCAGTGACAGAAAACGTCTGTGCCTGAAATAGGTTCGAAGTGAGGTGGGAGCGAAGCGCAGCTTCGCTCCCACCTCACTTAGTTTCACCTTAGTTTTTCCGAAAACTTTAAAAATTCATTAAAAAAAAACTATTGATTTCTGGGCGGAGATCTTCTAAGCGTCGTTCCAGGGATGTTGAAATAATATAAAACGCCGACTTGCTTGATGAACGTATAATGAATATAAAATTTACAGAGCAATGGTAAGTGTACGTGTGTCGTGCGCGGCGTTTGAGCGAGAACAAAAACAAGGAGGGGCGCGAGCGGCGGACTGGTTTAGTGAGGCGCCGTAATCTTGCGTTGACAGGCTCCCCGGGTTGGAACGCCTCGTTCCAAGAAGTCTTTTTCATTGGGCAGCCGGCAGAGCCTATTATAAGCTCTTCGAAGCACTCCAGTTGCAGTGGTGACGTCTGCGACGCGGGTGATGCCATCGCAGCCGGGGTGCAGGCAGGAGACACGCCCGAGCAGCCAGCGGTTGGGCGGAAGACGGTCATCTTTGATCACTACCAGGTCTCCAATGCGCAATTCTTCACCAATGGTGCGCTTCCACTTTGTTCGTTTCTGCAAATCTGAAATGTACTCTCTATAATAACGATTCCAGAAATGCTTAGTCAAGACCTGTGCCCTTTCATAACGTGGTAATGTGCAGATCCGGGGTGTTTCCTCCACATCAATCTGCGAATTAGGCAACATTGTGAGTGTTCGTCCTATAAGAAAATGAGATGGGGTCAGTGGAGTTAGATCGTTTGGATCTGATGAAAGAGGTGTCAATGGACGTGAATTCAGAATTCCTTCGATACAAATAAGACTAGTGTTCATTTCTTCATACGTTAAGTTGGCTAGGGATAGAACTCCTTTTAAATGATGCTTAACTGACTTCACAGAGCCTTCAGCTAGGCCATTGAAATGTGGACTATAGGCAGGACTGAATTTGAAATCTATAGACTGCTCCGCCGATTTCGAACTTATATCATCACAATTTGTTTTCAAAAATTTGGAAAGTTCATTAGCGGCACCTACGAAAGTAGTACCGTTATCTGAGTAAATGTAAGCAGGCTTACCTCTGCGAGCCACAAATCTGTTTAGGGCAGCTAAAAACGTCTCAGTACTGAGATCTGTAACCAGTTTCAAATGTACTGCCCTTACAGCTAAGCAGACAAATACACAAATGTAAGATTTAATTAATCGACAACCTCTACCTTTCCTGTCGGCTATCAAAATCGGACCAGCATAATCGACAGCAGTGTTAAAGAAAGGAAATTGGCTATGTAGTCGTTCTTGCGGCAGGTTCGCCATTATAGGTTGAATAGACCTTCCCGCAAACCTGCAACATGCATGACATTCGTGTGTTATCTTTCTGGCTAGATTGCGACCGCCTAGTATCCAGAATTTGTGTCTTAAAATGGACAGCATTAACTGAGGGCCTGCATGCATAAGTAGAACGTGATAATGTCTAAACAATAATTTAGTTATATGGTGTGATGCATGAAGTAGTATTGGATGCTTTGTGTCGTAGTCTAAATTTGAATTAGATAGTCTGCCGCCAACACGAATTAAATTTTCCTTTGACATAAAAGGGTTTAAATTTAATAATTTTGATTTGACTGGTATTTGTTTATTTTTATATAAATAAGAATATTCGGTTTTGAATGTATCTAACTGTACCACTTTACATAGTGCATATGTAGCAGAGTTCAACTCTTTAATCTTTAGATGACCGCAAAATTTGTTACTAGGTTTCCTACAATTATGTATGAATCGCAATACGTACGCGGTCACTCTATTTAGCTTAGCAAAGTTTGAATAATTGTGAAAATAGTTATTATTCTGTTCGGTCACAAAATTGCACTCAACTTTCGTCTCGGGTAAAGAGGTAGGTTCATAGCCAGGCTGAGCCGGCCATTGAGATTCTGATTCGAAAAATCTGTCTAGTTTGTTTTGTAACTCAACATCATTCAAAAAATGGCAGTGGACTGTACTTTTATTAGAGTGTTTACTATTTGTATTTTGTGATTGCATTAAACCTGACACTAACCAGCCGAATTTAGTTTTACTCATGATCGGTTTATTTTTACCTAAAGAAATACGCTCATCACCCAGTACATTCCAAAATACGTCAGCGTTGAGTAGTAAGTCAATGTCTGAGGGTATGTTAAATGTAGGATCAGCTAACTTAATGTGTTTTGGAATATTTAACTGTGCGATGTCAAAGTAAGTGGCAGGCAACATTTTAGTTATGTGTGGTATGATAAAACAATCAATATTGGTTGTGTATTTTTCAGTTTTAGAAGATATTGTAACCTTAGAACGCGCGTTGATGCGAATAGACTCGCGACTTATCCCTTCGACTTCTGTCGAAGTTGTGTAAAGAGGCAATTTTAATTTTCTACTTAATTTTTCAGAAATGAAACAAGAAGTGCTACCGTTATCTAATAAGGCGCGGACGGTGTGGTGAATGCCATCACTGCCGACCACGTCAATAAGTGCTGTGGACAGAAGTACACAGCTGTTGTGAGTGGATGACAAGACAACCTCTGTTTGTTCTGTGGTGTCGTCATCCAAAGCCTGTGCCTCGTCATCGTAAGGCTCGGCATCAATGATCGGCTGCGTTGTGAGCATAACGCGCTTTTTGTCTGAGGAAGACGCGTTAACAGGAGTCGACTCTTTGGGCATAACGTTAGATGTCCTGTCCGTATGCAAAAGTGTATTGTGCCGGTTACCACAGATTTTACACGGTCCTAATCTACATTTGTTTGGCTCATGCCCATGACGCAAGCAGTTAAGGCAAAGGTTTAGTTGTTTCGCCCTGCTTATTTTATTGGAAACTGATAAGGCCTTAAACTTAGGGCACTGGTACATAGGATGGTTTTGTTTACATAAGTAACATAAGTAAAAAGTGTGTTGCGTCTGTGTGTTACTGTCTGCAATAAAAGTGCGTGATCGTGTGGTTGCTGGTTCACTGTGCCTACGTTTGATCTGGGTCAGACTTATTGGTTCAAGCAAACCCGCACGATCTTTAATGAATTTAGTGAATTTATCTAAGTCAGGCCATGTTTCGAGTTTATTAATGTATTCCTTCCAATGTCTATTTGTTGTATTGTCTAGTTTACTGGATACCATATGGATTATGAGTGTATCCCAGTTACTCGTGTTAATATTGAGACTTTCAAGAGCTCTGAGATGTTTATTCAAAGAATCAATTAAGTTTCTTAATTCAACAGATGATTCCTTTGTGATTGGTTCTATATCAAATAACGCTTGAATGTGGTTGTTAATAAGAACCTTATTGTTGTGATAACGTTCACACAATAGGTGCCACGCAATGTCATAATTCTTTGCGGAAAAGTCTATTGAATCCATAATGTTTGCAGCTTTGCCCTTTAATGATGACTGCAAATAATGGAACTTGTTGATTTTAGGAATACTATCATTGGAATGTATAAGTGACGTGAAAGTATCATGAAATCTAAGCCAATCCTCAAAGTCCCCAGAAAAGGTAGGTAATTGAATGATAGGTAAGTTTAAAGTTGGTGTACCTGCTGTAAGGACAGTACCTGCCGCCGATGAGGTGGACGCGTCGTCCTTGCCGAGCTGCGCAGAGCTGAACCTGCTTACCAACTCGCGAGCACCTCCGACGGTCGCGTAGTAGTCGGTCTCGAACTGCTCTCGATACAGGAACTCCTTCTCGGAGTCGTTTTCTGAAATGTCCATACAACTTTCGATTTCAATCTGTAAAGCATCAAATTCCCCATACCACTCTTCAATTTTAGTTAATCTAAGATTTAACTCACTAAGCTGTGCTGGGCTAGGCTTATCGCAAGAAGAAAGAAGTGATAGGTATGATTTAAACTGGGTAAGCTTAGATTTGTATGAACCACGTTTTCTTTTTAATTCAAGTAAAGTAGCCATAATGATTAAATGAAGTGAGTGGAATAGGTGATGAAAATTGAAAGAAGTTTATTTTTTAATTGTAGGTAAACCTGTAAACTAAAACGATTATAGCTTTCCAAATTAAAGATCACAAAATGTAATGAAAAAGAACGAATACTTAAAGGCGTATGTGCAGTGAAGCGAAAGCGTGAATAACAATCAGCTGACGGGCCGTAAGCATAGGTGGGCAGAAAGCAAGCGAGCAGCTATGCAGCGTAGGCAAATAACGGGACGGCCTGCACCTGCGCGCGCTCCGTCCGTAGGTACTGGAATGCGATAATAAAATCACTTGAATAGATTGAAATAACTTTTGCTACACGTAATTAAAATCAGTGTAGATATGGAAAGGTCAAATGGTCACTTTACAAAAAAGGGGGTAGATTTTAATAAAAGGATTAACGGAATTTTACGAAATTGAATCACTAGAATTTATAATAATGGGATTATATACTGGAACTTTTAAATGCTATGAAGGGTGCAAGGGACAGAATAAAGAAACGTTATGGAACGAACTCACAATAATGCCTTATCCAGGATAATGTTCAGTCCACGACATCTGGCCCTGACCGTCTTGGTTTGTTGGTTTTTCCGTTGTATATTCTCAGCCGTTTAAGGTAACTGAGACGGTATTCGCAGCCGTTGCGGGCATATAACGCTGGTAATATAACGCTGCGCCTCTAAAGCGTGAAGAACAGGATACCAGGATGCTCCAATGCTTGCGATTACCGTAGATAAATCACGACGATGCTGATGGTTCCCTTGTTTGTAAGGAAGCTGTACGTTTCTTCAATCGCCTGGAACTAGGTACGCGTCGAGTAACTTCTCCGAAGTCCAAAGGTCGCTCGGTTGACCGTTGCGATTTTCAAAAATGGCTTGATAATGTATCCGGCTCGAAGGACCAAAACTGGGCGGAGATCTTCTAAGCGTCGTTCCAGGGATGTTGAAATAATATAAAACGCCGACTTGCTTGATGAACGTATAATGAATATAAAATTTACAGAGCAATGGTAAGTGTACGTGTGTCGTGCGCGGCGTTTGAGCGAGAACAAAAACAAGGAGGGGCGCGAGCGGCGGACTGGTTTAGTGAGGCGCCGTAATCTTGCGTTGACAATTTCCTAACTTTGGGGAGGGGTCGGGGGGGTTCCCCCCCCTCCCCCCCCCTCCCTCCCCTCCCCCTAACTAGGATGCGTGATTCAAATGCAACCCCTTCAAATCTTTTGTTATCTGGATGAGATCGCCTAAATTGGACATCTTTCTTTGTTAAACTTCACTGTAATTTTGTTTTGTTTTGTACAATAAAGAGTGAATCTATCCGTCTAATTTATAAGTCGACTACATATTTACTGCTGCGACTGAAAAAGAGGATTATTTTGCTTTAAATTTCCACTAACCGTTTAGTGGAAATTTAAAGCAAAATAATCCTCTTTTTTCAGCTTTAGTCATGGATTTCCGCAAAGTAACGCCTAATTCCATCAACTGTTACTGTTAGGACTTTACCTTTTTGTTTTCGGCGGTTGAAGTCATCGTCATCTTTGAAGTCGACGGCACAGTGGTAGTAGTCAACGGCACAGCGGCTGAAGTCAACGGAACACGTTCAGTTGTAGACATATTTTCCATAGCTTTGCTCGTCGAAGAACTAGATGTTTTGGTGAAGCTCGTTATATTCTCCAAGGATGTCTCGGTGGTGGATGGCAAGGACGTGGTTTCTTTGGTCTCGAAGCCAGGGAAAATGACGTACTCGGCGAAACCAGCGCAGATGATGAAATTGAAGGACGCGATGAAGGAACCTGGGGAACCGAATTATTGGAAATGTTTGAATGTAAACAATTACAATTATTGTAAATCAAATTTGAAAAGACGCAATGACAATAGTGACTGAGTTTCTTGCGCCGCTTCTTCTCAGCACTGGCCCAAATTGTCCAGATCGGTGGTAGGGTTAATTTATTCGTTGGGACGTGTAAAAGTGCTACTTGTGAGTCTATTTACAAGAATAAATTGATTTTTATAATTTAATTGATTTATTGCATTCATCTTGAGATTTGATTGACTTCAAGATTCTAAAATAAGAAGGGTTCTTAACTACCACATCATAAGCGCTTTATCTAGCCTGAAAATTGCCGGCAAACAGCATCAGCTGCGTTAGTAGTAAGAAATACAGCGGATCTGTAAGCTGCTTCGCATCTTAGCTCTATGTAGAATAGATCTATACAGAATCGATTTGGGTATGATGAATTTGTACCTACTAATTAAATGTGATGTGATGCAAATAAATAAAAAACTCTGTGATGAAGGTTGTTACCTACGCTATCTAAGGAGACACGACACAAGAAGGTCCAAAGTTCAATGCAGACAGAATTGCCTTACTTAACTAACACATTAGTCTACCTGTGACCACGGACGCTGAAAAGGGTCCGAAACGTCAGGTTAAAATAAAACGTAAATAAATCGCGAAATAATCCGTAAAAAGTGTATGATTTCTACTGTCTACTGTTATATGTATTCTAATGTCTACTGTTCGCGTAAACCGAAGAAACAAATATAGAATTGCCTTATTCAATTTGTGTAAAATAAACCATGATAAAATTTATATATCAACAACACTTAACGGAAATGAAAACCACTTACATAATACTAAGTACGACAGCGAGGCCATAATCGCAGCCGTTTAGGTGGAGGCGGTAAAGTCCAGTAATACCGCGTCGGAGGCTGCGAACACGCGCTGCTATAGTCCCACAACTTTACTTTGAATGTTGGGACAGTTGAGTTTATAGCACGAAAGATGAACTTAGTTTTTCAGATTTTTTCGCAGGTAGAGCTAGCAATGTGGCAGTGAAGTTTATACTTAAGCAAAGAATTATAATTTACTAGCTTTTACCCGCGACTTCGTCCGCATTTGATAGTTTTTTTTGGAATGTTTTGTTTTCCCGTAATACCAATATCATCCAAATATAATTCAAAACTTTGGTAATTTAGGAGTGAAAGCGAACAGTTTCCCCGGAAAGTAATTATTCCCATGCGTGATTTTCCCGCGGTAAAAAGTAGCCTATGTCCTTTCTCGGGTATCAAAATATCTCCATACCAAATTTCATACAAATCGGTTCAGTAGTTTAGGCATGATTAAGTAACACACAGACAGATAGAGTTACTTTCGCATTTATAATATTAGTATGGATAAATAGCTAGCGGTTGTCCGCAATTTCGTCTGCGTATATTTCCCGTTCCCTTAGGAATTTCGGGAAATCCTTTCTTGGCGAATGGCTACATTATAGTAGCTACCTGTATGCCACTTGCTGCTTGCTGTATGCAATTTGTCGGCCCGATTCGTTCAGAAGTTAAGGTTGTGCGGTGATAGATCACTTTGTCAGTCAGTCAGTCACCTTTGAGTTTTATATATTTAGATAGAGATAATGTACTGTTGAAACTCGATATTCGGTATGCTTCTCATTGGTTGATTAAAAAGGTTTTGTGTTTTAGGTTGTGATACTAGAACTTTTTTGTCTAGTCACATATGTTACATAGCGGGCTCTGTAAACAAAAAGGCCTGCCTAATTTCGTTTCCAATCTGCTCATTAACCAAGATAATAATTAAGGAACCTATCTTACCTTAGCTATAAGTATTACCTAATACAGTGGCAAACAATTTGTATGCAGCTGTCTTAGGTACGGCTAGGGCAATTTACTTACAACAACCTTTTAAAAACTAGCACCTTTCGCTAATTCTAGTGATAACATTAAAGTTGACGGGTTATACTGTTCAGTTGTTTGAGTGTTAAATGTTTGTCAACATAGCTGTTTAATAAGAGGTACTACACAATACCACCTACTTCAACATGTTTTCAAGTAAAACTGCAATAGCAATGGATTTTTATCAAAATTTTAATAATTCATAAATCATAATTCTTTATTTGCGTGAGAACATGATATATGGATGTTACAACAAATACAGTGCACATGTCTTGCCAAAATTGTTGGCATGCAAATCCATTAGGGTAAAAAATAAATTAAATTCGATTATCATAAATTTTAATATTTATGCCAGAGACTGTTTAATAAGCCTTTTGGTCAAGTAGATCTTTTAAATTATAATTTTTTTGTTAAATAAGCCATTTTTATAAATGACCCTTGAATGTATTAAGTGTGTTAATTACCTTAATAATTTGAATAGCAGTTAAGGTGCTTTATTAATATGAGAGGGCTGTAAATAAATTTGGGAAGGAAAATAAACTAGAATAGTGATGTAGGTTGTATTCAATTAATTTGTGCGTGTTACTGTCAACTTAACAACGAAAAAAATCCACAAGTCTTTTATTGAAAAAAACGATTATATTGTTGCCATAGTTACATGTAGGTTACCATGGAAACGTATCGTTTGTTGATAATAAAGACATTAAGTAGACACCACACTTCAAAAATACTGTTATTACAAGCAGCTAACCTGGTAATTTCTTTGTTACTTGTGTATTGTGTGAAAATATGGATAAACCCATAAGTGAAGCAGATATATCCGCTATGGAGGTCCAGCTACGGGACTGCGTTGACGAGGATCGGAAGCATTGGCAGGTTAACAATGTAAAGTGCGATGCCATTCATACCGCCAAGACTTATGAAGAGTTTGCGTGAGTATCTGCCTATTAGTCTCGAGTTCTATATGACAAGCATTTATCTTCTTTCTGTGTGGCCAGTAAGCAGTTCTTAAGGTTAAGGGTAAAGGTATGGTAAATATAAATGAATGTACAACAACATCACATACATTCATTTGACTCTGTGGTAGGTAAGTAGCTTATGCACTTGTGTTACAGATATCAGTATTACAAATAAACTTAATTAAAACATATAACATCCAGACCAGTACAAACAGACATGTTCATGCACACAAATGCTTGTACAGTGCGGGGATCGAACCCGCGACCTCATGGTTAATAGTTAACTTCTTACCCATTACACCAAAGTGGTCGTCAAAGTGATGTTGTGAAATAAAAACACAAACATTCAGACTGCAACAGCAGGTGGTCAGTGGTCAAGTCCAAGATTGACCATGACCTCTCGCCATCCGGGCGAGGCGATGGCACCAATTGGGCATTCAGCCAATAAGTCAATTTCACGGTGAAATTGACTCATTGGCTGAATTTCTTAAAATGCCCTTCAGGCTGCAATCCAGCCATGATTCAACATTGTTGCCTCGTACCTACAACATCCGAAAGAAACACCTTGATGTTTAATTGGAATACGATACGAGTTGAGGTATCTATTTTAACTATCCTTAGAGAACCAAGCGCTGTTTGCGGTCTACAGCTGCAAATTTCAGGAGATAAAAAGATAGGACTTCTTAAGACTACATTCTTAGATTGGTGACTAAGTTGAGGGTAGTAGGTTCTTTCGGGAACTTGAATTATACCAAGACAGTATTGTCTTTATAGTCTCCTTCCTTTTCTTCTGCGTTTATGTACTAATATTTAAAAAAAACACCACATTGATCTGACTCCGTGGTAAACTTAAGCATTTGTGTTACAGAAATCAGAATCAATCAGTTATCATCAGTACAGTGCGGGGATCGAATCCGCGACCTCTTGGTCTAATAGTCAAGTTCTTAATCATTACACCAAAGTGGTCGTCATCAGTAAAGAAGGTGTTTGTCTTATTCCAGAGACCGGGTAGCGGCTGCCCACCTGCGTCCCTTGGAGAAGAGTGACTATAAAGAGAAAGCCTCGAGGAGCTGGAACCAGTACGCTGCTAAGGAAAAGGAGAATGAATAGTGTCTACGTCTCCTACAAACTACCACCTTGAAACATTTTATCTTCCACCGAATTATACCCAGCATCATCACAAGTTCAAAATAGTGGAAGAGAGTGACAGTTTTGGATAGGTTGATGCGACGCCGATGGACTCTTTAAGTCTGTAATTGTTTAGAAGTTTTTTTGGTGAATTAATGAATGCACTTGTTCTGTGATGATGGTAATAAACACTTGGGAGTGAAGTTTAATATTGTGTTTTCAATTAATTAGTAAAATCTTCTTATAATAGCGTTCTTCCTTATGAAGCACCTTCTAAAGAAGCGACAAAGAAAAACTTTATAATTAATGTATCGATGATATGTATGCCAATGCACAAAATAAGGGTTTGATTAAAAAAATACGCCCAAATTATAATATTAATATCACAATTTAAATTTTACAGATTTAGTAACCTTACAAAAAAAATACAAATAAGCAAATATTTATACAATTTGCAAAATTTAAAAAAAGGGACAGGTAATTTAAAAGATAACGTTTACGCACTAGGAGTTGTCAGTTACATCGACCTTGTACGCAAACCGAGACCTAGCAGATGTCTTTGCGAACTGTGCAGCCGGCCGGTACTTTCTAAAAGGTTGCTTCAGGAAGACTTACTCTTAGGGTTGGACATGAGTATGATGATCTCGATCTTGGTGTGCGAGCTCTCACGCTTGGGGTGGTAGAAGCGGCGGTCGTTACGGTCCATCGCCACCAGCGGCTTGGAGAACCAACCATAACTGCGAAGAAGAATTTGGGAAGATATAGGCTTAGTAATTAAGTTTCCTATCAAGTTCTTACTCAGGGGAGGGAACCTAATGTCACGTTATACCGCGTCCTCACTGCAGCTTTGTTTTAATAGGTGCCATGGGCTATAATAGTGTAAGGAAACGTCGAAGGTATCCTGTTCTAGCTGAGAACATTGCTGTGAACGTAAATTTGCAAATAAACAATCAAAATCAACTCTAAAAAAAGCTCACTGCTGATCATATGCCTCCATACCCAAAGGTTCCACCATGGACTGGTTATAAGCAGCTTAAGCTGAATCCAGTAAGAACTCGTCATAATCATCATCATCATCTCTTTATTCCTGTGGGAGCCCCACGCTCCGTTGATCGAATGCACCTAATGTAAAACGTTGCTACTTTAACAATTAGGGCTAATATTAACCGATTTAGTCGATATTTGGTACGGATACAGACCCGAACAGATGTAGAGTAGAAGCAGTGTATAGGAAATGTGTAATTTTCGTAAGGATTTCACTTCCAAAGAAACATTAGTTAAGTAGTTTTTTTACACCATGTTCTCAGTAGCCGGCGTGGGGTACTTGCTCTTGGGCCCTTTGGCCCTGGTCTGCGCCACGTTGCGATGGTAGTCGTCCACCTTCTGCGTCTGCTCCTTGGACTCCGCTTTGAGCTGGTCGTGGGCGGCGTAGAACTTGCCGGTGACGGGGATAGCTGTTGAGGTATTCGAAGTTCTTTACAATGTGAAATTAAAACACACATAAAAAACGGACTGCCAAAGGCGGACTGGAACCCACACCTCTCGCAAGCCGAGCGATTGGTCTACCAATTGAGCTACCGTGACACTTACTCATCGGTCCGATTTTCTTTAAGGGCTCTTTATACTGCAGCCAGCCATGATTTATCAATGTTGCGGTTAGATACCTACAACATCCGGAAGAAACACCTTTTCAGTTTTTTTTTCTTAGTATTCGAAGTTCTTTCAGGTTCCTAATTTGTCATCTACTTATATTGAATTTGAATCAAATAATAATTATAAATTGCTGGCTTATTATTTATAATTATAATTATATTTTTTTAGTTTTAAGCCAGGATGGACCGCTAGCATTAAAAATAGCCCGAATGAATATTTATATTATATATACTCATTCGGGATAATGTAGCGTTCGAATTGCAAAAGTAATTTTTAAATCGGTCCAGTAGTTTCGAAGCATATTTAATTCAAACAAACAAACAATCAAATCTCTCTACTTTATGATCTATAATCTATCTATCTTCTTATATATAAAAATGAATTGCTGTTCGTTAGTCTCGCTAAAAATCGAGAACGGCTGAACCGATTTGAATGATTTTTTTTGAATTATCCGGAGAAGTTCAGGAGTAACTATTTAGTAATCTGTGGTTCAGGGAAGGTTTAAACGGTGAGAAAATAGCGGGCAGGACAACGTCTGCAGAGTCCGCTAGTCTTATATATAAAAATGAATTGCTGTTCGTTAGTCTCGCTAAAACTCAACAACGGCTGAACCGATTTCAATAATTTTGGTCTTGAGATATTTGTGGAATTCCAGGGAAGGTTTAAAAGATCAGAAATTTTAAAAAAAGCAACGGGCAGGACATCGTCTGCCGGGTCCGCTAGTCTTATATATAAAAATGAATTGCTGTTCGTTAGTCTCGCTAAAACTCGAGAACGGCTGACCCGTTTTAAATGATTTTGGTTCTGAATTATTCGTAAAAGTTCAGGGAAGGTTTAAACGGTGAGAAAATATGGAATCATTGTGAGAACAGCGGGCAGGACAGCGTCTGTCAGGTCCGCTAGTCTTATATATAAAAATGAATTGCTGTTCGTTAGTCTCGCTAAAACTCGACAACGGCTGAACCGATTTCAATAATTTTGGTCTTGAGATATTCGTGGAAGTCCAGGAAAGGTTTAAAAGATCAGAAATTTAAAAAAGCAACGGGCAGGACTACGTCTGCCGGGTCCGCTAGTCTTATATAAAAAAATAAATTACTGTTCGTTAGTCTCGCTAAAACTCGACAACGGATGAACCGATTTGAAAAATTTTAGTCTCAAAATATTCGTGGAAGCTCAGGGAAGGTTTAAACTTTTTCATCGTTTAAACCTTCCATGGACTTCCACGAAAATTTTTTAAAACCATATTTAATTAAACCAACGGGCAGGACGACGACGTCTGTGGCTCCAGCTCCGGCTATTACTTATTTTAAAGTGAAGAAAAGGCTAGGTAAGTAGGTAGATACTAACAGCCGAAGTTAGGCCTGTAGATCTTGTAGTTCCTGAAGTGCTTCACTTCGCGGTAGATGATCTCGTTCAACATGTGGATGTCGATGGGCATCCGGGTCCCGAAGGTGCACTTGCCTTCGTTGCCCATGGTTCAGATCTGGAGGGAGAGGAACTGATGTCTTATGAGGTCTAATGAGATATGCTCGGGTAGCAATTAAGTCAGCAATCCTCAAAGACGAAGTAAAACCTTTTTTTTTGGAAAAAATTCAAGCCCTTGAATACCGTAAGGATTATGGAGGGAAATATCAGAAAATATAGACCTGTCTTGGGAATCAAAATATTGGTAAGAATTAATCATTTAGAATTACTGTAGGAATATTACGTATAGGTAGGTACCTTTTGTGCAGTGGAAGATAAAAAATTAATAAAATAGTTGCAAAACGATTATAAAAAATTAATAAAAAATCACGATGTTTACATAATGTCACTGTCAATTTGTCAAATTGCTGTTTGGCAAAGTCAGAGTGCAATAAAGTGAAAAAGGTAGGTAAATAGTAATAATAGTAAATATTTCACAACAATCACACCAATTCTCTAGTCCCAAATTAAGCTACAAGGCTTGTGTTATGGGTACTAGACAACGGATAAACATACTTAAATACTTTTTTTTTAAATAAATACATATATATATAGAAAACACCCAGACCAGTACAAAAACAGATGTTCATGCACACTTATGATTGTACTGTGCGGGGATCGAACCCGTTAGGTGGATGTTAAAGGCGCATCTTTTTTAACCCTCACGAAAAAGAGATAAATACTGTGGCTTTTAGTGATTATGTGCTCCTTGGCTATACCTGGGATTCTCCGGCCGCAATCAACAAGTAAGGTTAATTTTAATAGCCAGTTAATCGGATGAGCCTCGGCGCGGCAGATTGCGGGTAGATGGTAGATTACACGAAGTTAACTATCTAGAGGTTGGTATGATTGTCTTTAATAATGTGCTGGAAATTCGAAGTTTGTATTCAGTAATTGCTTTTAAAAATTGAATTATCAACAGACATTGATGTGACTTCTTGGTAAGCATCTTAAGCGTTTGTGTTACAGAATTCCGAATCAAGAGTTGAGTTGTAATACAAAAAAAGAAAAAAAATAAACATAATACCTAGACCAGTACAAACAGATAAGTTCATGCGCACAAATGTTTATACAGTGCGTGGATCGAACCTGCGACCTCTTGGTATATTGGTGTAGTAGTAAGTTACTTTATTTTTTAGCATAAACAATGCGAATTTCTTTACAATTTTAAAATAAAACAAACTCAAAGATTGGGACCAATAGGCACACACAATAGGCTTGTTTCCACTGTGAAAGAAATATTCATAGACTATTTTTTTCTAAAATAATTCATAATTTAAGACCCACTTTCATTAATATTTTTCTGCAGTTCAATAAATTTGATTTTATATTGAAATTCAATCAAGAAATAGTCATTCAGTCAGCATTGCACGCGATGACGTCAAAATGTGTTATTCCTACTCGTATACCTACAAACTCTATGGAGAAAAGCGCTTTGACAGTTAATCATCTCATACAAACTCTATGGAGAAAAGCGCTTTGACAGTTGATAATCTCATACAAACTCTATGGAGAAAAGCGCTTTGACAGTTAATAATCTCATACAAACTCTATGGAGAAAAGCGCTTTGACAGTTGATAATCTCATACAAACTCTATGGAGAAAAGCGCTTTGACAGTTGATAATCTCATACAAACTCTATGGAGAAAAGCGCTTTGACAGTTGATAATCTCATACAAACTCTATGGAGAAAAGCGCTTTGACAGTTGATAATCTCATACAAACTCTATGGAGAAAAGCGCTTTGACAGTTGATAATCTCATACAAACTCTATGGAGAAAAGCGCTTTGACAGTTGATAATCTCATACAAACTCTATGGAGAAAAGCGCTTTGACAGTTGATAATCTCATACAAACTCTATGGAGAAAAGCGCTTTGACAGTTGATAATCTCATACAAACTCTATGGAGAAAAGCGCTTTGACAGTTAATAATCTCATACAAACTCTATGGAGAAAAGCGCTTTGACAGTTGATAATCTCATACAAACTCTATGGAGAAAAGCGCTTTGACAGTTGATAATCTCATACAAACTCTATGGAGAAAAGACAATTGATAAAAAGTACGTCAACTTGCTAAACTCTGGCTTGCGAGAGGTGCGCCTGTGTTTTGATTTCTTAGTTTAGTAGTAGTAATATGAAAGGTACATCGACAACAAATGTTCCTGTAGCCTGGGAAAATATGGCTGTGTTACCCACAATTTGATGAACTTCGTGGTGTAGTGGTCGCATGTTCCTACGTGACGTCCTAGATTCGATCCTCGGACGAAGACAATGTTGAAAAATTAATTTCCTGTGATGTCACGGGTATTTATAGTTAAATAAATAATATTTTTTAAATAAATATTTCACAACAATCACACCAATTCTCTAGTCCCAAATTAAGCTACGAGGCTTGTGTTATGGGTACTAGACAACGGATAAACATACTTAAATACTTTTTTTTTTTGTAAATAAATACATATTATACATAGAATACACCCAGACCAGTACAAACACACATGTTCATGTACACTTATGCTTGTACTGTGCGGGGATCGAACCCTCGACCCTTGGTTCAGAAGTCCGACCTGTGGACCACTGCACCAAGCGGTCGTCAGAACTGCACCAAGCGGTATATAGTGATGTTGTCCTGATTATAAACTATTTAAATAAATAGGCGTCAACGATAAAATGTTACGGAAGTAAAGTTTTTCACATATAATAATTATTATTATTTGGAGATATGCCAGCCGACGTCAGCAGATAAATGACCCCTACATAGATGGTGTTTGTATTGAAATCCGAACAAAGAAACGATAGTACTCGTAGTTACAAGTATTTATTTATTTAAGTTCTGCATAAACATGTGTACAATGGTGGACTTAATGCCGAAGGCATTCTCTACTAGTCAACCATATGGTCAAGCAGAGAAAATTAAGGCGGTGCACATAAAGTAAAATGTAAAAACAAACAATTTAACTGAAGTACAAAATAAAATTATAAACATACAAACTAATTACTTACATAAAATGAAATAAAAATACATAAAAAATCATAGACATACATTATTACGTATACATAATAAGGATGGTACACATGGTAAGAACACAGTGTCACTGAGACAGGAGAGACAGTTCATTCCTGTAGTGGGACTGCAGTGACTTTTTAAAGGACAATTTCGACGTCGACCGCTGGATTTCCTTAGGGAGTCCGTTCCAAAGTCGAGTAGCAGTGAGAGTGAAAGAATTAGACAATGAAGCCAGAAGTGTGACGGGGGATGGAGAGTTTAAGGGTGTTACTGGAGCGAAGGGATTTGTCATGAGAAGTATAACATTTCTTTTGCCTGTTTTTGATTTAAAAATTGGTAGGACTAGGAAAACTTAAATTATTTTTCACACATGTACGAGTACCTATGCTTTAGAGGTCATCATATCCACGGCGCCTTTGAAATACTTCCGTTTTTAATTTAAAACGAACCGTTTAATACGCAGAGTCATAACTCCACCACTTATTAATTCTCACAATTTGCACAATACAAGTAAAGAAACGCCAAACATCCAGGAATGGCGGTCATAGTGGAAAATCTAATAAATGAATCGTCCTTCGGTACCGCCCTGAAATGAATTTAAAACCTTGATCGCTCGGCTATATCTGCCATTCTTCGAGGCGCGCGTGAGGAAACTTACGTAGTGGATACGGTCATGAGACGAGCGGGTGCGGTAGCGGAAGCGATTTTCAGATTCTTAAACTTACTGCAATAGAGAGCCTAAATTTAAAATCTTGATCGCACAGCTATTATATATATGCTACAGCTACACACTATTCTTCGTGACAGCGCAGCGCGTGAAGCACCTTACGTGTTGACGGGGTCTAAAGAGAAGCGGACGCAACAGCGAAAGCGATTTTCAGAATCCAGCTATTTAGATGTGAAAACAGAGCTAAAAATGTTTGTATTTGCATCAATGGCCTACTGACAGGTCGCGGAATCTACTAATTTAAGGATAGATAAAAGATAATCTTGTAGTGTGCAATTGGAACTGAGGTCGTATGTTATATGGAAAGTTATCTTTCTTTTATTACTGTCTTTTCATAGTTTGTGAATATCACCTGTAGGTGCACCATAGCAGGTGCAAAACCTATTTTGCATGTAAATTGAAGGATTGGATCCTTGATGGGCCGACGAACGGAGAATCAAACTGGAACCTGCAGTGAATGGTGATGATTTTTAACCCCCCGACAAAAAAGAGGGTTGTTATAAGTTTGACCACTATTCTTGTTTTTTTGTGCGTATTTGTCTGATACAAATACGCACAAAAAAAAAACGAAATGAATGAATGAATGAATGAATGAATGAATCGTTTTCTTTCGAATAATCTCGTTGGATCATAACTAGAGCTGATCAAAATTCGTCCAGCTGTTGAAGCTCACCAGCTGTTTTCTTATTACGGCTCATCCGGGGGTTTGATTAAAGAGTTAGTTTTTATTATAGCGCCAAATTGGTATGATGACACCTATCTTAAATATTTTCAAGACCATGGCGTTTAAAAAACATAGCCCCTATGAAGTTAATTCATCCAATATATTTCCAAAAAGCTGTAGAAACTAATTTTTAAACACACAAAACTCAATAAATATTCGGTCAATTGACTCCGATTTCTGATACATGACCGTGACGTAACGTTGTCGTCTAGCCCATTGGCTAGACGACACCACCAATTGTTGACATACTTTTTATTATCTGTCAAAACGGTCTGCCTACATAGATTTTGTATGGGAATACATGAACGTGACGTCACGGTCATATGTTAGAAATCGGAGTTAATTGACCAAATATTTATTGAGTTTTGTGTTTAAAAATTGGTTTCCACAGCTTTTTGGAAATAAACTGGTTGTATTAACTTCATAGGGGCTATGTTTTTTTAAACGCCATGTTCTTGAAAATATAATATAATATCTGTCATCATGCCAATTCTAAGCGTCATCTTCTAGTTATAAGTATTAGTTACACGCTATTTCCTCCTCAATGGAAACAAAAATTCCGATCGCCTATCGCGTCGCCCGATATTGCGGGCGCGAAACCTCCGCCTGACAACTATTTCATAAGACGTATTATTGAAATAGCCGCAAAATACCCGCTCCGCACCTTGGGTGTTAGGGTACCCGCACGCGAGGCTGGCAAGACGCGGTAATTACGAGTTTCACACTAATATTATAAATGCGAAAGTTTTTTTGTTTGTATGTTTGTCCGTCAATTACACTGAATCTACTGAACGGATTTTGGTGACATTTAGTAATAATAAACACAGGGTATAAGCTGACTTGGGTGATAGGAGACTTTTTTCCCGATTTATTAATCCCTAATGTTTTATCCCAAGAAGACACTTCCTTGGGATAAAACAGGAAGGGCACCATAATTATGAGTTCCCCACTAGCATCCTAAGCGCTCTTTGAAAGTTGTTGATAACAAAGTTAATTAAGTGATCATATTAGGTAGCATAATCTAGTTTCCGACCTGACGATCATCTCCTAGCCGAGCTAATATTATACACGAAGCACTTTCTATTTCTTCACTCTGAAAGGTCGGTGAGCAAAACGGCAATCCAACATGACCGGAGAGAGATCATGCGCAGGACATCAACAACGCAGGAGTTTCCCCCTTATGAAACCTATGTCAATATTCTCCTGCATTCCGCAAATCGATACTCCATAGTACCTGATACCTCCATAGTAGCTTACTACGAAAAAGGAAATTCGTCAAAACGACAATCGTTTTTTTGTTTTATGACATAAGTAGGTACACATGACAGCACATCAAGGTATGAACTAGAGATGGGTCGAGTAGTGGTTTTACCGAGTACCAAGTACCGAGTATTACTCGGTTTAAAGCTTGCCGAGTACCGAGTACTCGGCCGAGTTACTCGGTTTAATTTGAGGTCCTAAAACAAGATCAAACATGACCGCAACTCGCTGCCAGCAATATACCTACTCACTGTAATTTTGAATTAAAAAATCATGACTTCCATAATCAAAATAATATGTATTTGATTTTATGATATATCCCTTGAACTACATACAGTTTGTCGATCCGCAGTGGCCTGGCTGTCCTATAATAAACCAATAGGAATTGACAAACGCCAGATTAGGGGCTTGTTCATTGACTTAAGTATGTGGTCATTAAGGTATATATTAGGTCCTTACATATGAAATTGGCGTTTTGTCGTACTGGCCACTTTGATCACAAATTTTTCCTATTTGGTTAGGAATTCGAAATTCAAATTTATACAGCTATTTCCACATGTAGTTGTGTTTCGTAAACCGTCATTCATTTGTTTTTTTACTTATCTTTTTTCTGTTTGCATCGCTCAATTTACAAAATGGAAAATTTGAAATATCGCGTTATTTACGAGTACGAGTTCCACCGTGGCACCAGTGCTGCGGAAACGGCTCGAAGGGTTAATGATGTGTATGGCGGTTGTGTCGCAAAAGAAAACACAGTGCGTTTTTGGTTCCAACGTTTTCGTTCTGGAAATTTCGACCTGCAAAACAAGCCCCGTGGACGGCCGGAGACCCAAGTTGATAATGAAGAATTGAAGGCTATTGTGGAAGCGGATCCATCGCAAACCACGTCCGAGTTAGCTGCAGGCTTTGGCGTTAGTGATAAAACTGTTTTAATCCACTTGAAGCAAATTGGGAAGATTAAAAAACTTGAAAGGTGGGTTCCTCACGAATTGAGTGAAGCAAACCGGCAAACGCGCGTCAACTGCTGCGTTACATTACTTGACCGGCACAATAACGAAGGGATTTTAAATCGAATCATTACCTGTGATGAAAAGTGGATTCTCTACGATAATCGGAAGCGCTCATCGCAATGGCTGGACCCTGGCAAGCCAGCCAAAGCCTGCTCCAAGCGAAAATTGACCAATAAAAAGTTACTTGTAAGCGTTTGGTGGACTAGCGCCGGTGTCGTTCATTACAGTTTTCTCAAATCTGGCCAGACGATTACGGCAGATATCTATTGTCAGCAATTGCAAACCATGATGGAAAAGCTAGTTGCTAAACAACCAAGGCTGGTCAATCGCTCTACGCCACTGCTGCTTCACGACAACGCTAGACCACACACTGCACAACAGACGGCTAGCAAATTAGAAGAACTTCAATTGGAATCTCTAAGGCATCCACCGTACTCCCCGGACCTTGCTCCAACAGATTACCATTTTTTTCGAAATTTGGATAACTTCTTGCAAGGGAAAAAGTTCAACTCAGATGGGGCAGTCCAAGTCGCCTTCAAAGATTTTATTGATTCCCGTTCGAATGGTTTTTTTAGTAAAGGGATCAATGAACTACCTATGAGATGGCAAAAGTGCATAGATTACAATGGCTCATACTTTGATTAAATAAATATGCTATATAAAAAAATTTCGACTTTTTGTTCCTCCCATACAAAACGCCAATTTCATAGGTAAGGACCTAATACTTTAATCCTCCAGTTGGTGACTAGCAAACTTATTACAGACATGCTGTTTATTAAATTTGCATAACCGAGTACTCGTCACTTGAACCGAGTCATTCGGCCGAGTACGAGTATTAAAATAAACCACCGAGAACCGAGTACTAACGCAGTACTCGGCCCATCTCTAGTATAAACTGTGTGCATGTCATAAGGACGATTAAATTTGTAGCGCGATGTGTTATTGTCTGTATACGGTATCGTTTTGATGGATATCATTTCTCCTAGTAGGCCTTCCCCATCAGAGCGTTGAGCGCAGTCATCTCGACCGACTAAGAGCCCTTGAGGTACGCGGCGAGGTGCATGTAGGAGGTACTGCATGCATGGTATTGAACAAGGAAGTAGTTTTTGAATTGTTTAATATCCCAAAAACCTACTCGTGATTTGATTTACTAGCTAGGATTTAAAAGATTTGTTGATGTGTGATTGTGTTTTTTTTTTAAAGTTAAAGGAATACCTTAATACTTAAGTGTAGGCACAGAAATATTCTATGCAGTACTTTTGTATAATTTAATCTGTAGAAGATAGATAGCTTCTGTCACAGGCACAACAACCTGGATGTCAGCATGTTCATGCTACCTTAGGTGTATTGTGCACAAAGTGGATGGGATGATGGAATTTTGGTGCGGAGGATCGAGCATTAAACTGAAAACAGTGGTTCAGTGTGGAAGGAGTAGTAAGGCGATTTCAGAACGAAAATATAAAGCCAGAAGTCCGAATGAATGTTCAGGCAGATGGGGACCGGATCAAAAGCTGCGATAATTTCACCGGATGGCTTGTTTCGGGCGACTACATGTCAAAGTTTCACGTGTAGCGAACAAATGAAACTTTGACACGATGGGCTATACAAGATAGCAAAAGCTATCTTTATATTTTCGTTCTGAAATCGCCTTACTACTCCTTCCACACGGAACCACTGTTTTCAGTTTAATGCTCGATTCTCCGCATCAAAATTCCATCATTTGCACATCAAACCTTATATATTTTCGTTGCAAAATCGCCTTTACATATGTACATCATCGATACAGGATCCTAAAGCCACGAGTCGAAATAATACCATACCTCAGTACTCATTAAAACAGCGAACTCGAACGTTCGCGCAATTTAATATGCACACAGCGCCATCTATTGGTGGCGTACAGAACTAAAACAATGGGGTTGTAAGATCACAACTCCAAACAACATAGGTACATTTAGCTTGTTTAGCTGGCTTCTGCATCAAAATTTGCACCTTTGTACATCAAGCTTCAAATGTTCACTGCAAAATCTCCTCTCTTAACTCCTTCACAAGGCACCCAGTACATCCAGTTCGATACATGTTCCAAAACATGAATCGCAACGTTCCGCCCGCCCTACTCTCGACCGCTGAAGGGCCCTAGGGCGGATTCCCACGACAACGCCTAATGACTTTCACGAGGGCGCCTGCAATCTGCAATGGATTCAGTTACAGGTGATTGCGGACCAATTGGATTCGGTTTGTTGCCGGGAGATAGGGTTTTTCATTTGTTTATTGCGTCTGCACTTAAAGAGAGATTGAAATCAAATAGATTTTAAGTAATTAAGTTATCGCTCCGATATCGCTCTGTAATATTATTATTGTAAACAGGAACATTGTTCGTTGTATAAAGCTGCTAAATGACGTGTATAATATAAACCTGAATGCAAGTAAAAAAAGCCCTTAAAGTTAAGCAGCCTTACCACAGATAAAAAAAGGACAGTGTTAATATAAATAAATAATAATGGTTTTAGGATGTCTTAGTTAGACAGTAAACTTAAAGTAAATTGAACATTAGTGATAAAAGTTTATGGAGGCAGTACATTTTAAATTGGTAGGATATACTTTAAACTAACTTTGAACACTACACCGTGAATATTACCGTAATAACCGACAAGTGCACAAACGCGACAAAGAGACGAGACGCGATTGTGTGTGCGCATTAACACAAGGTGTGTGATGTATTTGTGCGCTTCGCGTCGCGATGCACTTGTCGCGTTGCTTCGTTCACGTAGCACAACGACTTACTCTCACTTAATAAAATATCGTTCCTTCTATCAAACATTAAAAAAAACTTTAGTATTTACACGAATATCTTAAAACCTATCCTATCTATTATATCATAGCTATCTTATACCTTAAAACACCGAAATCTCAATTCCTCAACCCCCAAAAGCAACTATTGTTTCTCTCAGCAAACCGATTATATCTGCATGGCAAAGCTGCCGTCCCGCGGGCGTCAATCTTGGAAGATACCTACCAAGATTGTCCATTGTTCACTTAATGGTGACCGGAATATAAAATTAATGCTATTAGACGAAATCTGCGATCCTAAAGACAATAGAACGGAATTTGGAGACGACTTTTGAAAGGGCAATTGGTTAGGCAGCTTCTAATTACCTACATTTTTGACGCAGCCTAAAAATCTAGGTACTTATTAAGTTGTCTATATCTAAACAGGTACTTATGAATTTTTAACAGGTATTAGGCATTGCAACTGGCTACTGCAGGACATAGGTATACGCGTATGATGACTACTTTCCCTTGAGGCTCATAGCATTGAATAGGTTTTGACTTTGATCACAAAATCTTCTTAATGTGGGGTGTTCAATAAATAATATTCGATTCTATTCTCTCTATAGTCTCTTTATCGCTGAAAATGTGTCGTGGGATTAATCTAACTGGCACGATTAATGCTGAGACACCCGGCCTTTCCCGCGCCATTTTTTTATGTGATTTTATAGATTTTTTAATGTGATTTTAAGTACAACTGTGGATAACTTACTTACGTGCAGGCCATCGAATAAAGTCAGCGCAGAGCAAAGAGACAAAGACGGTGACTGTCTGCAACTTGATTGATCCTTGCGCCAGAGACAAGGTGTGTCTCTGAGCACAGCGGTTGCGAAAGAATTAACTGAACAGATAGAGCTGTGGGGTGAGCACGAACATTTTCATAACGTATTCGTGTCTTCCAAACGTCAGAAACTGACAGTTTCCCCATATACATTGACAAGTCAACGATAGGTAAACGCCACGAATACGTTACTATAGTTATTCGTGCTCACCCCACTGATAGAGAAACATGTCGACAGTTTTATACACTGCTCAACAAAGTCTAGGGAACAAGCCAACTATATGACTTTATTTGTAAAATCTTCTTTAAAAAAGTACTGATCTCTTTGAGGTAAACAGGTAGGCTGAATGTTTATCAAACGTTGTTCGAATTTAAAAAAAAAAATTAGAAACAAAAGAATTTTCGTAAAAGGCGGGAATCTTTCACGTTGATTGCTGTGTAGTGATACTGTATGAGAATTTTAAAGATAAAAATTTGTTTTATTGTTTTATGATTTTATTGAAAAACAAAATTAACTGTTGTTATTCGTAACTTTTGCGACTACGGCCATTATGTCACGACGTCATTTAACGCGGGAAGAAATGATTCGAGCTGTAGGAATGTTGGAAGCTGGGCTACCCCAACGCGAAGTTGCAGCTGCTCTGAATTCTCACGCGAGCGTTATCTGCAGACTGTGGGCACGTTACAGACTTACTGGCGATGTAGCCGAAAGGCACAGAGGCAGGTATAGGGTTACTACGGAAAGGCAAGACCGTTTTTTGCAAAATGTCGCAAGGAGGCAACCCACCATTACGGCTCGTCAGTTGGTAGAAGACCTCCAGTCGCAGCACCAGGTTGCTATCAGTGACCAGACTGCTCGGAGGAGACTCCATGAAGCTAATCTTCGTGCTCGCAGACCACTAAGAGTGCCCGCGCTGCGTCATGGAAATCGAGGACGTCGATTATTGTGGGCACGTGAACATTTGCAGTGGACCGTAGATCAGTGGGCACATGTACTGTTCTCCGATGAATCTCGCTTCGGATTTCATCCAGATTCAAGAAGAGTGCGTGTTTGGCGGATTCCTGGTCGGCAGAGTCGGCTTCAAAACCCACAGGAGGTGCATCCCTACCAAGGTGGTACAATCATGGTGTGGGCTGGAATCCGCCTGGGTGGACGAACGGATCTCGTTTTGATCAGGGGAAATTTAAATGCAGAGCGATACTGCGAACAGGTAGTCCAATCCGTGGTTATCCCGCACCGACAAAATCTGGGCGCAGATTTTATTTTTATGCAAGATAATGCACGACCACATACTGCGAGTCAGGTGATGGATGTGTTCCGCGAGTACAACATCGAAGTGCTGGAGTGGCCTGCTCAGTCCGCGGACCTCAATCCCATTGAACACGCGTGGGATTTACTAAAGAGAAGGGCTTTTAGAAATCTCCCTCAAAATTTGAACACAGCAGATGAACTTTTTTCACATCTCTCCAGAGAATGGAGTCTTCTTCCACAAGAGACAATCGATAGTCTCATAATCAGTATGCCACGACGATGTCAAGCTGTTGTTAATGCCTTAGGGGGTCCAACTGATTATTAAAAAAGTCCCCGCATATTTGTTCTTAACTGTAATGTTTTAATTTTTAAGAAATTTTATTAAATTAAATTTCTTTGTTTAGTTCTGTAATACACTCTCTTTGTTTTTCATTAAAATTACCTCGTAATTGAAAAACTGAATCCTTTATTTTATATACTCAACTAATTAAGCATTAAATTGCGCATCGATTGGTATATAAACTTTAAAACAGAAATATATAAAAATAAATATATTCCCTAAAAACCTCCTGTTCCATAGACTTTGTTGAGCAGTGTAATTGCACCCACCACAAAAGCTTAGCTTGGCTTCTTTTTTTTTTGTTTGGTGGGTATTTATCTTTAAATCCTGGCGTCAAAGATTCTGATATAATACACGATCATTTTCATTGAAAAATCATGCCAAATATGCGTCACAAATGTGTTACAAAGTAAATAACCGCTCAAGAATTAGGTCTGGAGTCTCGATGTAGGTATACTTGTGTGACTTTTTGTAATGTACTTTCCGCTAGTATTCATGACAAACCCTTATGGTACTGCCATCAGGTACTTTAGCGGCAAAACAGATTCGATGTCATTTGATAATGTCGTTACTTTGCTAGATCGAAATACCACCAAGGTCAATATTGGTACTTTTATAAGATTCAGAAGCGGTAAATGCTTTACTCGAGATAAGAAACTCATTTTATCAATTCTTCACAAAATGTTTTAAAACTACTTCTAAACAGAACATAATCAACATAAATCAACTTAAGAAGTAACGACTTCACACCTGAAAAACGAACACTGAAATAACCGCCTTTGAGGAACGACTTACGTGACTAAATTTCTAGGTTGTTAGCATTAACACATCAGGAGTGTGTTTTGTATTCAGGTTAGGATTTTTATTACTTCACTTGCTGGGCCTATAGTATCGTCTTACAAAGGTACTTTAGCTTACGTTTCGTTAAATCATATACCTTCACAATAAACGATCTTTCAAATTTTCATTTATTTCCAATCAAAGTAGTGACTGTTTTTGTTTTCACGCATTTTTTGCCATTTTAAAACAATTGTTTTTGTAAAAAATTACTTGGAACACTTATTGAAGAAAATTATCTTTCATCGCCTGAAGACGCTCATTACTTAAGACTATTGTCCTGTAATAGAAATAATTATTGTGTACTTAGAATATTGTTTTGCTGTTATTTATTTTTGGCCCAGGGTACACTTGAGTATGAATGACACTGTCGCAATCTGTCATTAGTTCTCATCCCATCTCATTACCCTATAATAATAATAATAGTCCTCCTGGCCGATTTTGACCACGGCGGCCAATTTCAACAGAGATCAGTCAACTACGCAGGAGATATTATAGTGCACAAGTGTGAGCGCAATACACAGGTGCACTCACTGTTCCTTCACTCTCAAAGTTCGGTTAGACGGCAATCCGACATGACCGGAGAGAGATCAGGCGCAGGACCAACGGCTTAACGTGCTTTTCGAGGCACTGGGGTGTTACACCGCCAACTTCCCGAGCTGTTTTTGAGAAATTCATGACAGAAAATCTCAGAAACAATTTTGACACGACCTGGGATTCGAACCCAGGACCTCTTGGATATAAGGCAGAAACTTTGCTACCATACCAACGGGGCAGTCTATATACGTCCTACTACTGGGCACAGACCTAACCTCAGCTTTGAGGTGGTACGAGCCATACTTCACCACGCGGGCTCAGTGCGGATTGGTGGAGGGATTGTTTGTACGGTGCCAACCTTACTCCGACCAGGCCCACGAATAATATATTTTGATACTAATTAGCACCAACAGCTTAAAGTGCCTTCCGAAGCACGGCGATTCTTATGAATAGACGTTTAATAGTCGAACTGTCTCGTTGGTGTAGTGGCAAAGTTTCTGCCTTACATCCGAGAGGTCCTGGGTTCGAATCCCAGGTGGAGCCAAAATTGTTTCTGAGATTTTCTGTCACGAATTTCTCAAAAACAGCTCGGAGTCGGGAAGTTGGGCAGTGTTACACACCCGTACCTCGGAAAGCACGTTAAGCCGTTGGTCCTGCGCCTGATCTCTCTCCGGTCATGCCGGATTGCTGTCTCACCGCACTTTGAGAGTGATGGAACATTGTGTGCATCTGTGTATTGCGCTCACACTTGTGCACTATAATATCTCCTGCGTAGTTGGCTGATCCCTGTTGAGATTGGCCGCCGTGGTCGAAATCGTCCAGGAGGACTATTATTATTATTACCTAATATAAATAGTCGGAATGGTCACCAATCCCAAAAACGACCGCGCCTAAGGTTGATTAATTTTGGTATCACTACCTAAGCGCTAACTGCGCCACAAGCACCCTATATCATTAGTTAGTCGTCATCAGCTGTGGGGTGAGGACGAATATTATCGTAACGTATTCGTGTCGTCCCAACGTCAGAAACTGACAGTTATCCCATACAAATTGACAAGTTAACAATAGGTACACGCTATTAATACGTTTCGACAGTTGTTTGTGCTCACCCCACTAGTTTACACTTATTTAGTCGCAAGTTGCGGCGACAGAAACTTACACATGTGCCCTGTCCGTTAAGTAAATAGTTTGCTGGTTGATAAGGTGCTCGAACATTCTTTCGGAATCTAAATAAAGCTTGTTGTTTTAACATTGTCCGAATAAAAATTAAGGAGCTTAAATTAGTCTGATTCTGATTCAAATAGTTAATCCCGATTTGGGCTTGATATCAATAATACATAGTACCTATAAAGAAAAGTTGCTTTCCGCGTCTGTCACTGTCTGTAATATGTATTTATGCTTAAATATTTAAAACTACTAAATAGATTTTGATTCGGATTATTTTATAAAATAAAATTATTTAAGAGGAAGGTTTATATGTATAATACTATGCGGAATATATAGGAGAACCACTAATAATTTCAAGATTTCTAATTCACGCGGGTAAAGCCTCTAGCGGCTATCTAGTTATACATATAACTTACATAATGTGGTCAAAATGTTGTTAATGATTATGTAGCGGAAAAAGGTGATATCAAAATATGACTTACGCTGTGTTTATTCAATATATAGTAGTTTAATAAATTCTAATAGGAAAGTAGACAAAGGAAATTTTAATAACATCAGCAACCACCGACCCGTAAATTTCAAAGAGAAAAGGTGCACTGAAACTGTTTCATAATCTCTTATTTGTGAAATAGCAATAAAATCTGCAACCCAGTCTGATCCGATGCGATTTTTTTTCCTTTATTTAACTTTGCTGTATTAAAGGCAAATTTTTCAATAGTCAGATAAATGGTTAGTTAGTAAATATAAGCTGAATGAATTAAGTTCATTCATGCGTTCACCTTAATAAAATATGAACACGGTCTAGCAGTGTCAAAATAAAACTTTAAAATACATAGTCGTTTTCTTATAATTGTCAATTTAATTATTTTACACGGTTCTTCTGATCTTTTGAAAATAATAAACTTTTGTCGCCATGATTTTGGTGCTCAGATGGATACGAAAACCAAAAGTGATCTAATATCTATTAAGTAAGGAAAAACCTTCGAATTCGGATACAATTGATTTAGTCTTTGAAAATCGTAAATGTTTCAAATCGAAAAGAGATTGTCGTGATTGTTTGATGCGAGGAGCAATCAGCGTAAAAAGAAACGGCGAAGCACCTGCTTTTAAATGACATATTTTTAGGAGTTAAGTGATCAAAATCTATTGATCAAGATACAAAGTACAACTCGCAAAACAGGTTTAATAACAACTCTAGCATTTTATTTTAACTGTACCAAATAATACAATCATGAAATTTACTTAGGTATTATCAATTAAAAAAAAAAATAGATTAGATTAGATATCTCTTTATTGCACACAAAAAATCTAAACAGAGTACAGTTAAGGTGGTTTTTTCGCAATGAGCGATCTCTTTGAGACGACTTTTGGGTAAAGGCATAATTAAAAAAGTAATCGTATAAGGAATTATCATAATTTTGAAGATTTGTAAGCTACATGTGTTTGACAGGTTGACAGAAAGACGACGAGGATCTATAGATTGGATTAGGAGACAAGGCTTTGTAATTTTAACTTTATACTTGCCAATGTTTTTTATTTATTTCAAAACTGCCTTAAACATGTGCAAAGCTATCCCAGGGATGGGGCGGCTTCAAAACATTTAAATTCTTTTCTTCCTCATTATGATGTCTTGTGATTTTATAGCTGAACTTATGACATAAAGGTTCAAAGGCTCTCCCTTATTTTTAAAACTAAAAAGTTATATGACGTAATACTTTCATGCGGTACCCTCGAAATTAAAATTACATGCACTAGCAAGAAGTGTTTTATGAAATCAAACTGTTTAAGCTCTGTAACATTGATTAAACAGTTTCCATTGACGTCGGAGTTACGGATCCATTAAAAGTTAGCCGATTATTATAATAACTTAGAAAGCATACCCGATTAAGTTTCACAAACTGATCTAATGGTTTGGTTATTATAACATTAAAGGGCGTTAAACTATATAAGATTATGCATTTAATTTTGGCACTTGTCAAATGTCCTTTCCGGATTTGGATTTATAAAGTGATAAAATTTGGAGCGTGATGGGAATTAGAAATTTGCTATAAAAATAAATATTTGACTGCCATAAATCCGGCTGACATTGAATCGCTGACCCGCCGTAGTACACGGCGGACCTGTTTTGGAAACGTAATGTAATATGGTGATTTATACAATTCGACCGCGACATAAATACTAAATGACTCTTAGAAGGCAACTATCATTAGGTAAAAACAAAAAAAGCAAGTATTGTTAGGTATTTTCTAATAAAGAAACTTGTGATGATAATTAGAGACACGACAGTATTTATTAGGTGTAAATTAAATGGTAAGGAATACGGTATATTGCTTCAAACATGTGGTAAACAACAAATGATTGTGTAAAATAATCTAACTAGATAGAAGTTAGACATTTTACAACATTAAAAGAGCGAACGGAAATTAGAATATTTGTAAAGGACGCGAATGGAAATTAGGTTATTATGGTGGTAATTCGGTAACCGAACAAGTGACACAGGTCAGTTTCGGTTGATCACCTCGGCACTACTTATCAAAGACAATGTTGCAGTAGGGACGGGGATTGCTTAATCAGCGAGAGACAAATATCTCTAGTGATATTTTTCACTGAGTGAGTAGTGACAGAAATCGTGCGTAATTAACAGACAATCTTTTTTCGATCTGTCTTAGTAAGCACACGATTTTTACAGAATGTCTTTCATGAATTAGGATATTTAATTATAAGGCTTCATAATGTATACACTGAAATGTACCAATCGTAACTTATCTTGGCACTGCTGAAGGTAGAAAGCCTGAAATGTTAGGAAAACTACACTAAAACTTTTTTTGAATCTTCTTGTAAACAGCGATGTGTATTTTGATTACAACTTATGAAAGACAATTGCGAGACCTATTTCCTAAAAATCCGCTTCGATATATTAAAACCAGTCAGATATTTGTACGAACGCACAAAAAGTCGCCTGGGAAGAATGAAGGGTCGTCGAAGTTGCTTTTATTGAAATTGAGGAGTAGATGAAAAGTTTTTTTAAATACCAGCGGACATAAAGAGGCGTACTGTCGCTTGCTAATCGCGTGCCAACCAATCCCGGCAAAAACACATTCCTTTAAAACGTGTATATTATTAGTGTATGTATTTGTATGAGCGAGATCACAGTAGAAAATACAGTTTTCCGGATCCAGTAGAAAATAATGATCCAACAAAATAAGCAGCAATCAGTTTTACAAGTCCGTTAAAACGTGTGTGTTATTAGTGTATGTTTTAGTATGAGCCAGTTAGCCAGTATATTGATGGGTCAATCTTGAAATTGGGCGTATTCGGTTCATTTCCCTGGCACTTTTTAAAACTTAAGAATTTAAACATTTACTATGAAAAGGCTAAATATCACATAATTTGGAACATATTTCACAAATAGGCATCTCTGTCACATATTTATATATAAAGATATATGACTTTAAAGTTTTGGTGCTAGGGGAATCAATATAAGATGCCAGGGGAATCAAAATAAAACATTTTGTATGGAATAATTGTTTATTTTAATTAAACTTACCAGTCTTTTGGTTTCATTTAAGTTCTTTATAGTCGTCATTAATCCTAAAAGTAGTATCGTAAGTAGAATCGGAAATTAAGGTTTTATTTACTGAAGGCAAATTAATCCAGAAGCTATCATTAGATGGAATATGAATACGCTCAACTTCGCTCGAACTTCAGTTGTAGCTAGCCCATAATTTGGGTTTGAAGTAGAAGGTTGTATTGATTGTACACAATAGTAAAATTATTATTTAATCCGTAACCCATTTAATCATAATATGAAAGTATGATATATTAAGGAACCGTTGATTCCTCTGCCATTTTGCCAGGGGAATCAATGCCAGGGGAGTCAAGAAAAGTTAATCTTCTTTCGATTCTGTTTAAATGGATTGATTTTTGCCAATGATTAATATAAAAACAATTAATAGTCCTATATACCTTGCTGCTAATTCTAGTAAAGAAATTCTCAATCATCAAAAAACATGTTTTAAAGTGGCCAGGGTATTCAATGACCTAGTGAAACAAAGCCAGGAAAATCAAATTCATACCTTCGTAAATCCGGCTTGGAAACGTCGAGACGCACTACCTCTACTTGCGATGTTTAGAGAGCGACCAAAGCCACCTTGTCGATGTGCACGCCTTCGGCGTAGTCAATTATTAAGCGAGGCAGGTGGCATTTAGTGGCGCACCGAGGGAATCAATCGTTGTGCTCGAACAAACACAAACAGTGATTGGCACAGACTTTGTGTATTTACTAACTCATTAAACAACTTACCCTTTAACTCTTACATTACAAAAATCTTAAATTTATGACTATAGTTAGGTAAAATATTAGTGGTTTGTTCAAAAAATGACAAAGGGACAGCCCAGGGGAATCAAATATCAAGGCTTCGAAGATTTTTTTCAGATGTTTTAAGCTAAAATAAACACCGTTTTTGTTGTGCCCCATTTAATATGAACATTAAAGTAACAGAAAAAAATATCTTACATTAAATTTTAAACGTTATGGATAGTTTTCGCCCCCGGAAATCGCTTTTTTTGGCTTTCAAGATTGACCCTGTCTGTTTATCGAATCGGTATCATCATCAGCCTATATGCGTCCCACTGCTGGGCACAGGCCTCACCTCAACTATGAGGTGGTGCGAGCCATACTCCACCACGCGGGCTCAGTGCGGATTTGTCGAGGGGTGTGTGTAAGGTTAGTGACTAACCTTACTGTCAGATGTTATTAAGCCGCCCGATGGCCTCCGACCAGGCTTAAAGACTAATATCAATGGATATTAACCGGGACCAACAGCTTAACGTGCCTTCCGAGGCACGGAGATGCTTGTAAATAGACGTCACTTTTATGGTCACCCATCCCAAACGTGACCGCGCCGTAGGTTGCTTAACTTTTGGTTACTTAACTACCCTTAACTTAGGTTGCTTAACTACCCAAGCGCTGCAACCACTGCGCCATAAGCACCTCCGAATCGTTCAAATCAGTATAATTATTGGATCCGAAATCCGAACAGTTACGTCGCATAAGTGCACCAGCTCTAAATGTAATATGATTTTGGTTTTTTAAAACCATCAGGCATATATGTAGAATCAATTTCTTTTATGATCCGTCAAATAAATCGTTCTTAACTCTTTCGAGCAGCAACAACACATCATCATCATAGGCCTCATCCGTCTATAGCAGACGATTTAAGCAGTGTCTGCTGCAAGGCACTTCTTATTATGGCTGAATAAGCCAATCCGGGAGCGACAAACTCTTCCGCATTTAAGGCACGGGAAGGCAGCGGCAGGTGGATCATCGCCGCTCTGATGCCTTCTTTCTCTTCTGTCAGCCAGCACATTGAACCAGGCATCGTCGTGAATTTTAAGTCCATCCTTCACACGTTTACGCCACTCGTTCCTGGAATCAGCAAACTTCTCCCAGCCCTCCTGTTTGATGTTAAAGGCGTGCATGTCCCGCTTTGCACAGTCTTTAAAACGAAGCATCGGCCTCCCAACGGCTCTTTTTGCGTTCGCTACTTCGCCTAACAGGACACACCGCGGCAAACGAAGGGCTCCATCCGGTGCACATGCCCCAACCACCGCAAACGCCTCTGTTTGAGCAGGGCGGTAAGGCTCGGCAGCTGTGCTATTTCAAGAACCCTTTCGTTAGTGATCCTGTCCGCCCAGGTGATGCCAATGATGTTACGTAGACACCGCATATGGAAAGTGTTGAGTCGACGTTCTTGTTTTGCGTACGATGTCCAGGTTTCCGCTCCGTACAAGAGTATGCTCAGGATGCATGTTTGGTACACGATCATCTTGGTCTTAGTGGTAAGATGTTTATTCTTCCATACTCTTGAACTGAGCTTCCCGAACATGGTCGCTGCCTTGCCGATACGAATGTCTATCTCCGCGTCAAGCGACAGATTGTTCGACAGGGTAGAACCTAGGTAGCAAAACTTGTCAACTACTACCAGAGGAGTGCCACCCAACATTATGGCTGGAATCTCTGCGCTTCCTTGCGTCAGTACTACGGTTTTTTTGGCATTGATTGACATTGAGAACAGGTCACAAGCTCGGGCAAATTTGTCAATCATGGTTTGAAGCCCTTGAGTGGAACTGGCCACGAAAGCTGCGTCGTCGGCGAAGAGAAGACTGTCTACGAATAAATCCTCACGATGTCGCTTGGATTTCAGAAGCGAGGTATTGTACAGCTTCCCATCAGCCCTAGTATGAAGGTGGATTCCTTGTTGGTCGTTGCCGAATGCTGCTTTTAGTAGCAAAGAGAAGAAAATACCAAACAAGGTAGGTGCCAACACGCAGCCCTGGCGAACACCTCTGCGCACTTCGAAAGGTTCAGATGTATTTCCGTCAAATACAACGCTGCCTTTCATGTCCTCGTGGAAAGACTTAACAAGACTGAGAAGTCTTGGAGGGCACCCTATGCTCTCGAGTGCTGTGTACAGTCCCTCTCTGCTGACGGTGTCGAAGGCCTTATTCAGATCCTTAACAGCTAAAGCATCGTCTTTTTAGGAAGTTGTTAGCTTTAAAGTCGAATGAATAGCTCCTATTCACTTGTAGAAAATGAACTATACCTTTCCATCTAAACCAATTTAGCAGTTGAGCGACATAAGGTTCACATAGAATAACACTCTCAAATGACATGACTTAAGGTATTATGTTTTAAATCATAAGAGAAATTGAACCATCAAAGCCTATTCCAATACTGTTATTAGCTTCTCGTAAAGGTGTCTTTACCGTATAAAGGAATTCTATATCATCAAAGTATTTTATTTGCCGTAAAACATAATAACTCATTCGATATTTCCTTTGCGCGCGCATTGTTACGAACGACTACGAGCTACGGCGTAGTAGCTCGTAGCCCCGTAGCGTAACGTCGTTACTAAAGTTGTGGTTATACTGATGGCTTTTAAATAAACTGGGGATATGGTCTCTTTATTTTGGCATTTTGCAAGGTTGAGTTCAGCTAGGTTTGTTATTTACAAAGCTTTTGTAGTTGAGCACATTTCAATTTTAAATTACAGCTATGTGCCAGTTTTAAATATAAAGATCAGCTATTCTCAAATTGTACTACAATGAAATTTAAACTTTTTTTAAAAAAATTAATTGACGCAAAGATTTATCCGGTGAAGGAGCCAAGCCTTTTTAACGTATTGTTTCTTCTCAACCATAACAACGCCTTTTGATTACTTGCAAGATTTATAATAAAATAAAAAGTGAACTTTAAAGTGGTGATGCACATTATGGCGAAATAGAAACATCACCATGTAATTCCGTAAAGTTGGGTATTCGACACCACACAATAGTTGACGTTCTTTTAACCGCCAAAAAGTCAATTCTCCCATTGAATTGAAAAGGAAAACCCTTTTAAGAGCCATACCCGAGGCCAGGGGGCCTCAGCCGTGTGTGGGACTCCCGGCGTCCTAGAAGGGACGTGGCCTTGCACTAATCCTTTACCTAGGTTTTAACGTCATCATCCACACTCGTACTTTATGTGAATTTAAAATCAATCAAAATACAAATATTGCGAATAAAAAGAATTGGTCACTCAATTAAGATGTTAAATTACGTGTTTTTTTTTTGAGAAATAAGGATTTGAAATTTATTTTGATTGGTCTCATATACCCAATTTTTATAAGATATGACTGCGTAAGGTAGGACCACAATTTATACAAAACTGACAATACCATTCTGCATTTATTTAATTAAAACTTTATTGCACAAGAAATGAACATAGGGTGGACTTAATGCTAAAAGCATTTACTGCCAGTCAAACTCAAGGTGCAGAAAGAAGGCAATAGGTGCAGTCTACATTTCGGGAATCGAACCGAATCAACCCTTAGATCACGGAAACCGCGCGACCTTGAGTTCTCACCGCCCATCTCGTCAAATGTATAACGCCGTAACTGCCATTCTCGAAGCGAAGCGAGCGAACTGAGCGAGCCGGTCAGTCGCGATTCGACCACGGTGCAGAACGCACGTTGCGCCCCCTGCTAAAGTTTTACGAACTTCCGTGTGTAGATGGGAGAGGTCGTGGTGTTTTGAAAGGACTTTTTGTTGAAAGCACAAGCCGTTTGGTGATGGGTGAGTTTAAAAATATTTTTGTATTATTTGTTTGTTACTTTTGTACATTGATTGGATTGTTGATCATATAACTTTGTTTGTTTAATTAAATTGGAACAATAATTACATATCTGTTGCAGCATTTTACCTTAAGAACATAGTTAGTTCGGACAAATGTTCATATTGTCCTAATAGCTCACCTACACTTTTTTTTATATGTAGTGTATCTCATTTTTTGGTCGTTCAAATCAAACTGAATTTTGAACAATATTTTGTCACGTATTTATCAGTACTTATATTAAACATTTATTAATCGTTTTTCTTATTCTTCTTGTAACTTACTTACTTCTTTTTATTTATCTTTTGTTGCATCGGTGAAATAAGTTTAAAAAAAAATCACTTTGACTTTTTACAACTTTATAAGTAATGTTGCAATTTCATCAACACCTGCGATTCCTTTTTCAAGGTAAACAAGGTTTTAAAAAATATTTAAATCCACATTATGCCAACTGCGGGCTTATTGAAAACAAAGTCGGGTCTGAAAGATAAGAAAATCAAATTAAAAACTTAGTAAAGCGGTGAACTTTCTCTTTTTATCTTCTCATAAAGAACCATTGGAATGCTACCTTATTTCTGAACTTTGCGGCAAAGTTTATCACCTAGATTGCTTCGTTTTATTTTAGTTACTAATATTTTGTCACGTATTTATATGTAACAGGGCATTTACTTCTATTTTTACCACCACAGGTTTAATATTTAATATTGATCAGGTATTATGTGTAATATAAGGTTATTATAAATTAAAATTCCTTCAATTTGCTTAAATAGTGGACACCATACAGAAACTATCTTGACTGCTCGGTTTAAGATCTACTTAGAAAACACTATTTGCTAACGGAAATTTAGACTGCGAACTAAAACGCTTAGTAGAAGGAAAAACAACTGCATTTTATATTCAAAGGCTGTTGAATCGATGACTGCTTTGTTGTCCCAATTTCATCAAAATTAATAATGAGTTTAGTATTTCTTGGATTATCAAGTAATTGTAAAAATGATAGGTATGATTTATGGTTAAAAATTGGTCGTGGTTTTGAATCTGTAGGTGTATGGAATACCTTTATGAAATCTCGATTTGGGGGCTATGGCAGGTTCTCGTACGTTAAAAAAAGATCAAAACACTAGCACAAAGTTATTGAATTTTATTCGATTTCCTAATATTGTCTAATACCCTTTCTCAATGTACCTTAACCATTACCTCACATAAAGGCGAGTACACACTCAGGACTCATTGAGAGATGCATGAACCATTAGGCTAAGTGCGCACCGCTATATTGCGTTACCTGTTGCTAAGAGTCAGATGGACGGAAGCCATTTTGAGGTTAGACACTCATTGACAGAACGAAATTAACAACGGATAAATTAAAGCTAAATTTGATTACAAAAAAATCAATTTATATATTTACGCATTGCTTGCTTTAAGCAATAGTCAAAAGTCCGCCTTTAGTGTACAAATGTCTAAAAACATTCATTTGGTTCGTATGAAATGTGCAATAAAAATATTGTTGCACCTCATACACGACAAAGTCTAATTATATGTCACGAAACGTCAAAGTAAAACAAGTCTTTATTTTCTCGAGAGATAAAGTCGTGTAGTTATTCCTTAGAGTTAGTTAGTTAGAGATTAAAATGATTCGAATTTGGGACGATGAAATTCGTATAAAGTCTCTTAGCATAAAGCAAAGAGTTTTTATGCATAAATCGAACTTTTTTGTACTGGCTAGACATAAGCAGGACATAGAAAAATAAAAACCGCGATTCAGAAGAAATAAAATTAACAATTTGAAAATTCGAATACTTAACAATTACATAAATTTTGTCAAATTATAGGTAGTAGGTTAACTTCGAAGTTCGGACTTCAGGAGCCGTGGAGAGAAAAAAACATTATCGTTTTTTTGACTTTTGGACGTTTTTTACCTCCGGAAATTAACTGCCTCCTCAACTTCATATATCTAGGTACCGTACCGTTCACCGTTTACTCCAATAGATAACTTATCAGAGTCCTAAAAAAGGGCTAAATATCTATCTTAATTACGAAGGTCGGCGTCAGCATCATACGTTGCTTAATGTAGCATGTCCAGATAGCCTGAGACGACCCTGAGGGCTCGTTGCTGTGATAAGAACGGCCAGCTTAATGCCCTGTGAGCAAATGCTGACGGTGGATTTTCAGGCTCTGTCCAGTTGAGCTGTTAAGCAAACTAAGCGGTCACCGCAGCAGATCTGCGCCGTAACGTCGGTAATATATGATTTTAAACTTTCGCATTGCATTTTAATACTAACTACTGGTTATCGGGTCTAAACCTTGGTCTGTTTGATGACTGAAGTCAGCTCGTGAACACGGTTGTGTGCAATCCAGCCGACACGTTGAGCAGTGAGTACCTAATACTCATAAAAATAGATCGCGTTTAGACCCGATAACCAGTAGTTAGTGTAACGTAGGTAGGTATATGCGCTGAAGATAGCGATATGCCTTGGTTTGATTTGAATTCGTTTTATGTCTGTTTCAATAACTTTTGCAGTGGCTTCGAATACGTATGTTAATGGTGATTTTATATTGGAGTAGCATCGAAAACACATATAGGGGCAGTTTAGTTAGATTCTCACAATTGTACTACTTACTTTGTGTGCGTGTTAGCTAAAATATTTAAACATTTTGGTACCCGGGTAAGTTGTCATTATCTTCTTCTACCTTTACCTTCTATCAATCTGACAGTTTTGTTATTTTCACATGCATGGGTATAAGTAATGAATGCTTCGCAAAATAAATAGCTACGTAACTAAAGACATTCATTCATAGATCATTGTTAATATTAATGAATACTTAATGACTTTAAAATCGATAAAAAATCGTTTATCGGATCTCTACAAGGTGAGCTTATAAATAATATTTTGTTGAAAAAAGGTTTACGTAAAACGAAATTTCAGTTCAAGTACATAATGCAAAGTAGCCATAGCACCCATGAACCGAGGTGCCATGACAGGGCACCATGGCATGCATCACCCTTGACCTTGCATGAATAATTCAACGTGCTTCCTTCATGCTTCCGCAATTGTACAAATAAAAAATGGTGGTCTTTCGAAGCATTAAAGAATTCAGGTCAATTATTAAGGTTCAGTTCTTTTTTGTTTTTCTTCAGCAATCATAACAGATTTCGCGTTTGACTTAGTGCGTTCAGTCAATTATATATAAGGAACATGTAGATCAATGATCTATAATATTCAAGAGAACAGAATAGGCATGATGACACCAGCAATTGACATACTAAATACATCTGTCAAAAACGAGCTGCCGCCATTTTCTACGAAAATACCCTAACGTAACGTCGAGTCACGTAGAGTTAAAAATTGGAGTGAATTGAATTTTTTGAAAAAATTCCCGGTTCTTTTTTGTATTATTTATGTAAAAAAATAATAATGATTAGTTAGTATTTTAAGTTACAACGAATCTTCAATTTATAAATAATTTTGCAATTTTAATTTATTTCTACTTTATTGCACCAAAGGTGTACAAATGTATTTGTGTTGGCAGACTTAATGCCTTATGGCATTCTTTACCAGTCAACCGAGATTTTTGTTGCTCTTTAATGACAAACCACAAATAATTTTATGATATCTAAACTAAAATCATCAATTAATGATTATGTCATAGCGTTTATCTTATTATCTTTCGTTTCAAATGATACCCTATTCATAAAAGAATTGGTTTTATTAACCTTATAGAGCTTATGCTTTTAAACACCATGATCATGAAAATATTTGTATACAAAGGTCCAATAAATATGTACACAAATGGCTACAGTTCAATAAACTTGGTGCAACAGCCTTAATTTCAGTTGGCAAGTGGTAGAGGCCGGTAATAGCTTCAGCATTAGCTATTGCTTAGATCTAATCATCTTGGAGTTCTGTCTTGTCTCCGTTTCGGCAATTGCACTCGCTCTAAGTAATAGTGAACATAAATCATAGAACTTATGTCTTAAAAGCGGTACATATCCCATCCCTCATTACATAGCACAAGCGTAAATGAGAGTCATGACTGGAACTTTCATTTAATTATTAGACAGTATTAGCGTACTGTTATATTATAGATAGAGAACACTATATTGCACACCACAGAAAATAACACAAAATAAACACGCAAATGATGCACAATTTAGGCGGTCTTATCGCTAAGAGCAATCTCTTCCAGACGACCATCGGGTTAAGGATATTGTTATTTACATGAAGAGGGAGTTGGGTGCAAAGGTCATATTAATATTATTATAACATGATGAACATGAGCAACAAGAAATATTAATATTTTAAAAAACTAAATATACCTACATAAAATTTATATACATAAGCCAATGTGACAATTGTACTAACACATAATTCATAATCTATGTGTAATTTTGATCTCTTTCTAAACTTGATTTCCACACAACAGCACATCCTGTTACCCATTTTTCTTGCAAATACATTCTTATAATAAACTAGCTGTCCCGGCAAACGTTGTTTTGCCATATAAATGTTTAAGGTGGACAACCCTTATCATATCACTCAGGGATATGAAAAATAGATGTTGGCCGACCTACTCAATATGCTCACAAAATTTCATGAGAATCGGTCAAGCCGTTTCGGAGGAGTAAGGGAACAAACATTGTGACACGAGAATTTTATATACGTGTATATAGAGATGTAATTAATTCACCGTAGTGTTAACCCAGACGCTGTCTTATGAACGTTCGCGGTTAGAAAATGTTATCCAAATTTGCATTCTAACTGCAAATTTGGATAACATTTTCTAACCGTTTTCGTACCGTCTTTGAGTAAGGTTTTTGTAAAATTTTTATGAATAAAATCATTTCTTTTTTTGACATTTACTTATAGTATTTATATTTTCTTGGATTTACTCAAGTAGACAGTGTCAGCCAAACTCCTACAGCAATTATTGATTCTAATTGGAAAAAATATAAGTATATTATTATGGTCCATCAAATTAAATAGACAATATTTAACTTATAACTTAAATGTGTGCAAGCTAATGTGATCCATAAAGTGGTAAACCCTATCTGATCATGCCTGTACTTAAGTGTCCTGTCATCCTGTGACTAAGATGCGGATTACTACGGAGGATGCTTATCTCTTAGGCCTCATTTACGGAGACGCGGCGCGCGGCGCGTGGCGTTGGGCGGCGCGGCCCGCACTAAAGTCAACAGATGGCGTTGTATGAGAGCGTTTACGGAGAAGCGATTTTACACGCGTTTGTTTGAGTTGGAGCGTTTTGTGCGGTGGAGCCCGCGGATGGCGACGACGCGTCCCACGCGGCGTTGCCCGCCGCTGCGCCCGCAGGCGTGCCCGCGTCAAATCCTCAAGCGTGTAGCGGCGCACGCGGCGGAGCACGCAGTGGGCATGTCCAATGAAACGATGGCCGCGGCGGAACCTTCTGCCAGTCTTTATTTGGAAATCGCACTAAACAGACGTTGTTATCGTCGCAATGGAGGATGATATAATCGACTTTTTTTTAGAAGAGAATTCTATGATGAAATGTGAATTATTTGATATAATAAGTGGCCCAGTATTTTTGTGTTGTGGATAACAAGCCATCCACAACTGTGGTCGCTCCTGTATTGCAGAAATAATTAATTCCAATTTTTCGTCATTGGTATTGCGACGATACGTGCGCTCTCATCTCTCGCTAAAATAAAACTAGTTGGTTTGATTAAGTAAACCGCGTGGGCCGCTACACGCTTGAGGATTCGACTCGGGCACACCGGCGGGTGCAGCGGCGGGCACCGCCTCGCTTCCCGCCGCGCATCTCTATGAACACCATCGTCTATTTCCATATGTTTGTGTTTACGCGTGCGATGGTGCGTGCCGCTTCATGCGCCGCCTCTCCGTAAACACAAAAAAACGTTTGACGCGCCGCGAGTCAGCACGCCGCACGCGCCGCACAACGCGCCGAGTCTCCGTAAATGAGGCCTTAAGGGTTTTAGAGCTGCAAAAGCAGTTTACGTCTTATAAGAACGGTTTAAAGTGGTTAATGGCTGCTCTAGTTTTTAACGTTTTGAAATTAGATGTCTGAGAGGTATCGTGATTGACTAAATTAATGTTGCTTGTAAAGTTTTGAAAATTACTTAGATTTGTTAGCTTACGTACGTTACCTTATAGTTGACCACCGAAGAAATGAGGGGTGTTATTTTGACCTCTGTTTTGTGTGTGTGTGTGTCTATCTGTGGCAGCGTAGCTCGCGAACGGATGAATCGATTTCAGTGCAGTTTTTCTATTCGAAAGATAATTTCATTACGTTGATTCTACTAAGCTATGGCTGGACAAGATCCGTCCGGCCGTTGATGCTGTGTTCGGGATTTTTCTGAAATTGTATTTTTTTTACTTTTACAAATTTTATGAAGATAGTAGACTACCAATTGCTCTTTTTGGTGGGTTCTTCATGCCTAAGACACGACACTAAATGGGTACAGCTTTTGAAATAGGTAAATATTGTAAAAACATCGACAAAATGTTACTACTTGAGCAGTACTTCTGATGATAGCAACAAAAAGGCTTGCGGTAATGAATTACGCGTAGACAACACGGAAGGAAGGACTATCTTATTAATTGATCTACGTAAAGTAGTTTCTCAGTAATTAAAATAGTAGACTTACGCTGCTGAAAGCGACCGTAGCGACATGTGGTTTGGTGATATGGGAGAAAATACCACGTGTTACAAATACCAAGTTTCATTTTCAGAATGAAAACCACTTAAGTAATGTACCTATTATACATCTGAAAGTATTAAGCCTCGTTGGTGTAGTGGCAAAGTGTCTGCCTTACATCTGAGTGTTTCTAAAATTTTCTGTCATAGATTTCTCAAAAACAGCTCAAAATTCTAGACCTTGCACCGCGAACTTCCAAAGTTTGCGGTGTTACACCCCCGTGTCTCGGAAAGCACGTTAAGCCGTTGGTCCTGCGCCTGATCTCTCTCCAGTCATGTCGGATTGCCGACTCACCGAACTTTGAGAGTGATCCTGTGTATTGCACTATAATATCTCCTGCGTCGTTGACTGATTTCTTTTGAGAAATCAGTCAGTCGTTGACTGATTGGCCGCCGTGGTCGAAATCGGCTAGGGGGACTATAATTATTACATTTGATTGAAAGTATGACATACTAAGACGCAAATAACAATGACTCACAGTTTTACTGAAATAACAATTAAAGCATTTAACGCTTTAAGTATAATTGAGAAAGCTGACTTGTCCCTCCTACAATGATTCAAATATATAAAACAATGCTGAACTTATGTATACGGAAACTTTATGCAGAACTCGTAGGCTAAGACATTTTCTAATCCGTTGCTACCAAAGAAATCTCCTCTAAAATTTATAAGGTCAAGTTCACAAATAACTCTGTCAAGTCCCGTTTGCTAGTCTGTCTAATATTTCAATGATCTAAAGTTGAAATGAAGGAAACAGGTTTATCCATGGCGGATGGCTGATTACTTCGTGCCGTGACACAAACATTTCTAGCTACGGGCTTTACAAATGGAAGCCAAAGCTGACTTATTGCACTAAGCTTGTTAATAAACATGGGAGCGTTTAGTTGAACGTTTCTCTGTACTAATCACGTGGATATTATTAGTATTTACTCGTGAATTTACTTGAGTACTGGACAGGCTTCTTCTAGCAAACATAATAAGTAATTAACTTAAGTTAAACATGAATGAAACTTTGTGTAATAATCAGTTGTTGTTACCAACTGTCTAACGTCAAATTCAGCACATTTAAAACAAAAGCTTTTGCCAAATAAAAATAAATAATCCGTTCACAGCTCAAATACAGACAAACCAGTAAACAGAATGGGTACAGTCACCTGCAAAATATGTGTAAACACAAGTTTAAAAAGATTTTCAAAGAAGGATACCATGTGTTGTGTTCACATGGTGACGGACCACCATGCTCTCTTACGTTTTGTTTGTATTTTCGGGTCTGTCTAGACCAGGGCTTCCCAGAATGTGCGCCGCGGCGCCCTGGTACGCCGTAGAAAACAAAAAGGATAACGCCGTGTGTACATCTCTAGATCTACATTATTATGTTTGCGAGCATATTGTTGATACCTATATTTTTGACTGTTTCTTTTTTAATTGCAAGCTAAGGCTTCGGCTTAATAGCCGTGTTAGAAGACTATACGTGAAACTGCGCCGCGAGTTTAAAAAGATTGGGTCTAGAGGTAGACTGTTTGCTCACACTTTAAAGCTTGTAAGAGTGATAGAAAATGGCTTTTGGAAATGAAAATTACGGATCACGGCTTAGGGCGGCTGGCTTAAACAAATAAATAAATTTAAATTTAATTACTTCAGCTCAGGTCTATATGTTGTTAGTAATACATTACTAGTGCCTTATAACGCTATGTTAGTAAGTCACGGTATCAAATTCAAATACAATTCAGCGGTTAGTAATGAGAAATATTAAATTGAAAAGGACATTTAAAATTTATTTTATTTTGAAAATAAATGTTTTTTTTCAGTAAGAATTAATAATTGGTATTATATTTTCATAAAAAGTACTGAAAGCTATACAAGAAACAGTATTTTTAATTATTTCTTCGCACACTGACATGTCGTGCGACCTAGCATCTAATAAAACAGCTAGTCCCACCTATCGAAAATAACGGCCAGGAGTCTTTTGGCTGGCGCCCGCGTAGCACCGCAGGAAACTCGTCCACCCGAGCATCCGCGAACATGCCCGAGGCTCTACACCAGCGTAACAGCCACAACAATATCTGTTTGAGGCTGATAGAGTCCGAACTCGCTGATTCAATCCTGAATTTCGCTAAGGCGTTGTCCTACGTGAACAACAAATGCGACGCGACGCGATGCGACAAATATTTGCGTCAATCGCGCTTCGTCACGTAGGACACTGCCATAGACGTACATACGAGTACATTTGATATTGTCGTGTCGCATTGCACTCGTCGCTTTATTCGCTTTCGTTTGACAACGGGTGAACGATACAGTTTTGAATGCTTGCTTCAATACACGGCCAATTTAAAGTGAATAGAAATCCATCATTCTAATCATCATTATCAGCCAAAAGACGTCCACTGCTGAACACAGACCTTCCCCACATCCAGTGTGATCCTGCGATCTTTACAAGGTCGTCTGTCCATCTTGTCGGTGGACGTGGGTGAATAAAAATACTACTGACATAATAATAATAATAATAAGTTATTTATTTCGTTATAAAGTTGCCTTAAAACTAGTACATTTGAGCCCCCATTTTAAGCAAAATTTGCCTGTGTTTGGGGGACCGCTCTTCCTTAACTATATTTTATTTTAACAAGGCAGTATGGTGAACATGTTTCTTTCTTTACTTATTTTTATTCTTTTAATACTCTTACTATTATTATTCTATGTGTGTGTATGTGTGTGTCAGTGACATAAACTAAAGGAGCCATACTTTACAAATTGGTCGGGTATCCAACCAATTAGAAAGCGATCAGCACTGTCGTAGTTCTTGTTATAAGAATGAAAATGTTTAGATATTTCAGCTGTCGACTGTACCTACACAATCGTGTAAAGGCGCGGCTCCTACACTGGCTGTTAATTTCCGGCTGGCTGCTTTTATTTTTGAGAAATCCGATACTAAGTAAACTCGGGAATGGCGGACCGATAACCAGTGTAAAACATTGTCAAGGATCTTGTTCTGTTGTAAAGGAAATGTTTTGTTTATCCCTTTAAATGACTTGACTGCCTCGTTGGTGTAGTGGCAAAGTTTCTGCCTTACATCCGAGAGGTCCTGGGTTCGAATCCTAGGTCGAGCCAAAAATTGTTTCTGAGATTTTCTGTCATGAACTTCTCAAAAACAGCAGAAGTTGGCGGTGTTACATAACCGTGCCTCGGAAAGCACGTTAAGCCGTTGGTTCTGCGCCTGATCTCTCTCCGGTCATGTCGGATTGCCGTCTCACCGAACTTTGAGAGTGATGAAACAGTGAGTGTACCTGTGAAGTGTGAACCTGGGTATTGCTCTCACGCTTGTGCACTGTAATATCTAGAATAGAATAGAATACAAATAGAATAGAATAGAAATATCTCCTGCATAGTTGGCTGATATCCGTTGAGATTGGCCGCCATAGTTGAAATCGGCCAGGAGGACTATTATTATTATTGTTTAATGACTTTGTGTTTTTAACTTGAAATTTAAACCGAGTAGTGGCCCAAGTTCGATGTTAAGTCAATATGCGAATAACAGGAAATCTCAGAATACAGCTCGGGCTTCGAACGCAGACCTCTTGATTTTGATCCAGCAAATTGAACGTTAGACCGACGAGTCGGATGTTAACCGCTACACCACGAATAAAAAGAACTGTGTTGAAGGCTTCTCTAATAAATATCCTGCCAATTTGAAATGTATGACTTCATCAACCTACAAGCAAATTGTTCACCATTGCTGACTGTAACTTTAGATAGGTTTCTTTTATTTGGATTTAGATAAGACTTAAATCACCTTTCTATGATCACGAATGTTATGGAACATTGCTCGTGAAAATGTCTCCTTGTGCTAAGTTTCCTTTTGTGATTTGCAAGAAAAACTATCTACTGCTGTTCGCTATAATATCAGCTATCTTAGACTTGTTACGTTCAAAGTAGGCAAACGTACAGTAATGTAACACTATCTGTTCCATATCTGTTACTAATGGTCCGTTGACTTTGATCTATGATCTACAAGGCAGATGTGCACTGTGATTTTGCAATAAACCTAGTTATAAAGCACTTTTGGCATTTTCAGCTATTGGCTTCAATCTTACATTCAGATAAAGCGTTCTTTGACTAGGGATTACAGCCTCAATGAGCGTTTTGGCGACCACTTGTCAATCATGTTGACAGTGTCAGTAGCACCATACACATCTAGGCACACAGCCTTCAGCGTGCTACCAGTCGACTGCAACGTTGGATTGCAATGCGTTGGTGACTGTCGTGTCGTGGGCATTGCTACCTACTAACTAGTGGACAAAGGAATGCCGTCAGGCAGCGGTGATTGACTGTCGCCGACCGTTGCTTGCAATATCTATCTTAACTTTCACCGATGTTCCATCTTTCTCTTTGAGATCACTTATTAAAATTTTAGATCATGAACGAACGAACTGCAATTAAAAAAACACGGGTTGCACTCCGGGAGTGCCGGCAGAAGTGAAAACTTGATTATTAACGATGTGCATTTTTGATTTATTTGAACCGTCTTACGGTTTTTCGATCAGCATCACGTGACCTGACGCGAGTTTCACAGTTTCTACCCATGCCACAAAAGTGCTCAACGCCGCTAAAGAAGTTTTCACTTCAAAAATTATTTGAGTAGGTAGGGTAACCTTTTCTTAAGCTATAAAGTTTAAGTAATTTGTGCATTTTATTGCACAGTTAGCGTAACAGGTCGATGTCGTCTGTAGCAGCAGTAAACTGTCTCTAGACGATATTAATGACTGCTTTATGACATTTCAAGGCAAGTTGAGACAACTGTTCGTGTCATAAACAATTGCAGACGTAAACAGCCTTGCACATAAAAAAGTAGCTGTCCACCTCAAATTGACATAAGCAACGGGTCAAACGGACTCAAGACGAGTTATTTAAATTCATTCAGTGGTGTTTATCACTAATTTTGCTTATTTTGACAAGTAAACTCTGAAAACTGTTGGTTTTCATACAAATAAAAAAAAAACTTCCTGTTATGGATAAAAAGTAATCGATTGCAGAAAAGCAAGGAATTCCTAAAACAATCGCCACTATACCTTAACAAGTTTTCGTTTTTGAAAATGTAGAACTGATTCATATCAATTTAGCACTGACCGTAAAATCTCCAAATAGCCAAAGCTTACGAGCTTTTAATTGTTCGTGCGTGTGTGAAAAATTCGCGGAATAGATACTTATGTACACGTGCGTATAGGCCACTAAAGGATGACCTTTCGTGTCGCATAAATGCTACCGTAGAGGCCCATAACTTCGCCTGAGCCCCCAAACTTCGCCCAATTTCAAACAAGTTAAAGTTGACATTACAATTTTAGCAAGAACTTCACAAAAAAATACTAAATGACAAATATTTTTCATGTATGGCAATATTCTGCGAACGAATTGTGGCTAACTTCACGTTGTTCCTCACCAGTGCAATTTTTTCATACGAGAATCGACACGTTTTTTTCCGTTAAAGTTTTAACTTCAGTTTTAGGTAGTGATACAGAACAGGTAATGTAAAACTTTTTAATTAAATATTATCTAGAACTAATTCTCTTTCAAATGACATTATATTTTTCTGTCTAATTCACGTATAATAGTTATAATTTAAACAAATGTTGTTGAAGTAATAGTGGTGGGATTTTGTTGCCAAACTTCGCCTGACCTTAGGGTTGTCAATCCTGACATTTTATATTCTATGCTATTTTGTACTTAATTCAATATAACGTACTGATTTGAGATATTAATATATAATAATTTAAACAATACTTACATAATTAATAAAGTAAACAATTGTTAATTAAAGTAAACAACAGGTGAATTTTATTTATTTGTTCGTATTTTTTTATTATATAAAATAATATTTATCTGTTATTTATGAGTCGGTTGTATTGTATTGTTGTTGTTTTTTTTTATGTTTATTTAAATTATATCTTTAAGGCTCTGCAGTCTGAACACTAGGGACTAAGGTATTTATTAAATAAAACTCTCTGGAGTACACTCAAGTAACATTATTTACAATTTTTGAGAGTTTCCTTGAGTATATTATTCGTGTACATTTAACCAAAATTATAACCTATTTTTTGCTTATAGTGGTCACTTTTAGCAAATAATTGTAATTGTGTCTGTTATGCACCAATGCTATTATCAAAGTACCTATACAATATCATACTCAATTGCACTTCAGAGACTTCTTTATTATAAACGTCTTAAATATCCACAATTAATAAAAATCCATTGCTATCGCACTAGCGACAGCCGTTCAGGGCAGCCTTTTAGGAAAAAGAAAAGAGAAGAAATGTGCAATTTAATATTAGAATGCGATTAATATCAGAATGTCCAATATTTCTCCTCTTTTTTAGATGATTGTTTGTTGTGTACCTACTTTAATAAATAATTAAAAAAATATCTTTTCTTTTTTAAATTTTGGCAGCCCTATCAACATTTCTTCAAATGTATGAAACCAACTTCAGACCGTTCCCTAACTTCGCCTACAACACTTTTTTTAAAAAAAAAGACTCTATGGTGCTCAATTTAAAGTTTATAATGGCTTGTCACATCCTAAATTTGCTTATACTAGTTGCATATGTAAGTATTTCAATAGTGGTTTACTATTTGACGCTAAGATGTGATGCAGGCGAAGTTAGGGCAAAATGCCTATACTTCGCCTATCACATTTGAAGCTAATTTTCAGTCAGTTAAACAATGAAATTAAAAACAGATAAAGTTTATATCAATAGTTTGAGTTACCTAATGTCGTTTTTTAATCACTATATTAGGAAATATTCTAAAATCTGAAAGTTATTTGATAAAAAGTATCAAAATCCAGGCGAAGTTACGGGCCTCGACGGTATTTAGCAGTGGCCGTGAATATTGTGATATATGGAGAAACACCGTGCATGGTTGATAATATTACTTATTTACTATTTAGTTAGGTAAAGCTTGTGTGTAATTTTTACGTTTTACAAAATGCATCCACTCTTCAAATTATTCCATTGTTAAAGCCGACGATAAATGAATGATGACAAGTGCTATCATATATAAAACAAAATTGATAGCTTTGAAAGGATTGTTCATGAAAACATTCAATTAGATGTTTTGTCATGGTACTTAAGAATTCAGATTGTTTAGCTGTTCACTGTTCAATACATAAATAAAACATACATACATACTTTAAAAAAAAAATTTATAGTATTGAACTTAAAGCACTGCGACGCACTTACGTCCCACTGCAGGGTACAGGCTTCACCTCAACTGTTTACCACACTGGATATCCAGTGAAAAGTGATATAAGTCGACTTACATCACTTTCGATTTTATTTAACTTTACCGAAGAATAAAAAATCTGCTATTTTTCTGTCTAATTCACGTGTCTCTAAGTCCATAAATGACGAAAATAGCATTTGTGCCTACTGATTCAAGTAAGCCCTTTTTTGACAAATTCACTAGTAGAGACGTGTACAATAATACATGTGTAGTTATAGCATTGTGAACCGAAAGAAAATGCAGTTTTAATTGATGTATAATAATATAACTCGAGTTACCCCATTATACACTATGTATTGTCAATTTCCATTTGAGATTAGTGAATACTGATACATCTTTAGATGTATCATTATACACAAAACTAGAGATCTAATAATACATCATTAAAAACAAATATAACTTGACTTAAATATTTTAAAAACTTAAACAGAATTAAGTCATTCTGTGTATAGTGATATAACTACAATTATATCATTGAGCACGTAAATTTCTCAAAGGTGTATACTATGAAATAATAGGGTTATACCAAAAGTCTATACTGTTTTGTAAATATTTTGTGTGCGTTTATTCGTGTAAAATGATATTCATTGCCTCCCGCCTCCAAATATCTTAGCCCAGGTCTTTGTATATATATATGCACTTTATGACGTTTTCATACTTCTCTTTTTATAGTTGCCAATAATAAGATGATTTTTATATACTACTATACCAAGCATCGCACGCTTTTTACTCTAATGTAATATAAATTCCGTGTACTCAGGTATTATTTTATCTTTTTTAGCAATAAAAGCGTGTTTTTTAGTTTTTTAAACTATTATTTATTTTTATTTTTTAGATGATAAGGATAATGGAAAATTCTTATCAAATTATTGCATTGTCATCGGTACTTAATACGTGTGCAAAATTTCAAATAAATCTGATTTCTCGAAGTTGGTGAAAATTGAGCTCAAAAATTCTGTTACATACATTCATATATACATACACCCCGATCTAATAAAAGCGTGTTAAAAACAATGCCACTGGCGATAAAGTGTGGACTGATGTGCGTGTCATGAATATTAGCAAACATCAGTTCCCAGAGAACCAAATTCTGGGAGAATCTCTCTCTTAAAAGGAATAAAATAAAATGTTATTATGAACCAGTTCCCATTTCAAAAGAAAAGAGATTTAATATCACTGTTGGAATATATTGATCTAAGATGATGATAAGTTTGTAAGGCGAAATGTAACCAATATGTTGTATAATTATTTTGAGAATGTTAAACTTCATAACAAGGTCTCAGCTGTGAAAACTAGTTTTTAAATGTTTGCTTATTATTCAACCGTTCTTATATACGAGTCAGTAATTGAGTGACATAAGAGATATGTTCAATTTTTGTTAATTAATGGTTGAAAACTCTCTCATTTTTATTAGGTACTTTAATACATTTACAATAACGAGAATATTGTTCGATTATGGAGCAAAAATTTATGTTGGTTTAGTTAAGTTGTACTTTTCTGTTTTTTTTACGAGTAAAGAGTTTAGTGGTCATAAGAGATATGTTTATTTTTTGTTGAACTAGAGATGGGTCGAGCAGTGGTTTTACCGAGTACCAAGTACCGAATAAAACTCGGTTTAAAGCTTGCCGAGTAACGAGTACTCGGCCGAGTTACTCGATTTAATTTGAGGTCCTAAAACAAGTTCAAACATGACCGCAACGCGCCGCCAGCAACACCTACTAATTGTAATTTAGAATTTATAAATCATGACTTCACTAATCAACATAATGTGTATTTGATTTTATGATATATCCATTTGGCTACATACAGTTTATCGATCCGCAGCGGCTTGGCTGTCCTATAATTAATAAAGAGGAATTGACAAACACTAGATAAGGGGCTTGTTCATTGACTTAATTATGGGGTCAGTTAGATGTACATACTTTAATTCCTCCAGTTGGCCACTAGCGAACTTATTCTTATAACTTATAAATTTACTTAACCGAGTACTCGTCACTTGAACCGAGTTATTCAGCCGTGTACGAGTATCAAAAAAACCGAGTACTTGGCCCGTCTCTAATAAAAACTGTCTTAAATTATTTCTTATTTGACTGCTTCAATAATAGGTACTTGAATACAATCACAATAACGAGAATATTGTTTGGTTTTTGTAGAGAAAACCATGATTGTTTTTATGAAGTTGTTGTTGAAGCTGAATCAGTGCATAAGGTACAACGTATATATATATATTTTTTAATTGCATGGAGGTGTAAATGATTTAGCCACGGAAACAATGTTGATGTCACTTACCTAAAAATTAAGAAAAGAAGGTCTTAAATTAAAAGCTGGCAATAAATGATTATTCCATAGAATCAATATACACATTATTTTAAGCTACTTGTATCAATTAACACGTTTGTTATATCATTTTACACATTAAATATGTAAGTTCATTTGGTGTATATTTATTTCATTCAAAATAAAATGGGATTATTCCACAATAAGCCCTCGCATAAAAAAGTGCAAAGTGCACTTACTGACTTTATTAATACAGCTTTTCGAAATAATGGAAAGATAAAGTTTTATAAGTAAATTTGTAATAAATAATAACATTAGTCACCACTAGCAACTTATTGTGTAAAATGATATAACTTACAATTATATCAATATACACACAATATGGAACAAAAACTAATGGTGTATATTAATGTAACTGAATGTTTTTGTAAATATATACTACATAAAAGCTTTAAAAATTGACAATACCATGTAAACATATATTTTGTGGCACTACTTTAAAAAATAAAAAATCACATACTTAAAATCATTACCAGAACCACAGCAAGAATTTTTTGAAACTTTAAACGCGATTTCCCAAAAATCACAATTTTCAACTTATATTACTTTTCACTGGATGTCCAGCATTGTCAATTACTCATTAACCATTGTCAAAACCACTACACCACACCACTCAGGTTCAGCGCGGATTGGCGGAGGGCACAGGGCACACAGGATGGGTTGTTAACCTACTAAAATTTGGTAACTAATTTTCATTTTGCAAAAAAGGTTTTCTGTTTAGTTACTATAAATATTTTATAATCAAGCAGGATGGCGATAGAATTGTTTAATTCGCTAATCGACGTATGATGGTCAACGCGCGGCAACTTTATAATTGGCTCCCTCAGCGCTGTTAGGGTTGACACTTTTTTATGGCTATCGGATTTTAATCTATGCAGTGCTTTTTTATTGTACTCTTAATTATAATTTTAGGTAGTTACGATATAGCCGAGGAAAAATCATGTTTGCTTTTTATATCATTTTTTGAAATGCCTTCACTTCCAAGTCGTCAACTTCATTGTTCGCCGAAAATGCTTTAAATTAAAACAAGTATTTTGTATAGAGTATTTATTATTAAAAGTAACAAATAAGTATTTATTAAAACAAGTATTTTGTATAGAGTATTTATTATTAAAAGTAACAAATAAGTATTTATTAAAACAAGTATTTTTATGGAGAAAAATGTGGTTGATATGTCCGTCCAAAAATGTTTATGGAAAATTAAGTTAAAACTTGTCACAAATATAAAAAATCGTTAAGAGCCATATTCCAAACTGGGAGTTTTTCAAATGATTAGAAGTAGTTATTTCGTAATTAATGTACATATTAAGTTATCTATTGCGTACAAAATAATCAATGCACTAAACTGAATTTTCATTTTCGCCCATCGTTGTGTACACAACACTTTTCCTATTTCCCTTGATGGTTACCCCTAAACAAAGTAGAGTGCGGACATAATTGATTACTCAATAAGTGAGAAAGCCGGGAGATTTGTCGCGGCGGAGATTTAAGCGCCATTACTGTCCCTTCTCATAATTAGAGCGGTGGCAGATTGAGCGTTTAAAACACGCGCGTTTTTTAAAAGCTCGTCTTGTATAGTGAAAACAATTGAATATAAATTTTGGAAAATAGGTACGTATTCCACACTTAATTTTATTTCTAACTAGTTTCTAATACTCGTACTTACTTAAAGAAAATCCTCTTGGTGCTCAGATCTTAAAATTAATGAACCTAAAAGCCTCAGGCTTTCAATGAAGCCCTGAGAGCTTCCTTTCGTGAGAAGATAATGACAACAAAGTCTTTAGTCTTAACACATTCGCGCAAGCTACGTATAATAACGTTCTGTTTTTGAACTCTGTGTGATGACACATATTTTTTCCATACAAATGTCCCAACGCTTAACGACGTCTCATTTTTATTATGATTGAAAAATGTGACAAATAACGACACTGACGTTAAAAGACGATAACGTTTATAAACGTTCTTACGCAAATCATCAATTTAAATGCTGCTTGTGATCAAGAACGTTTAGTCACGTCAACTTCCAGTAACGTTCTAGTGCATATGGTTCTAAAATATTTCATAAATGGTTAACAACGTCTTAACAAGTCAACGATAAATGACGTTCCACCTCATAGCAACATAAATTATTAAAAACAACTATGTACAATGTCTAAGCACGTCTACGTTTTATATCGTTCCGTCATAATCTATCTAATATCATAGTTAAATAAGGTACCTACGTGTAACAAAGACAACGTTAAGAAACGTTCCGCCTCAAAAGAAAGGTAAGTTGGTAATTTTACATTTCCAACGTTATGTAACGTTTACGTCAAAAAACGATGTGCTAATAGATAATAACGTTATTTCATTCATTGAATAGCTACGTATAGCCTCGTCGCCGTCTAAAATCGTTCTGCAGTAGACTAAGAATGGATTAGGATTGACACAAAACATATGGCATAAAGTGCAGGCCTTTCTGGACCAGTCTCTCGCCTTATTTTCTTCTTAGTACACATTTTGCATTTTAGGTAAGTTGTCGTTTCCTCGTGTACTGGATTTTTTTCAAGCCAATGACCACCATTTTCTGGCTGTTCAGAAATTGTAGGCAATTCAAACCTCGCTCTTTCTTTCAGCCGGTTGTCAAACTTGTTGTGTTTAAGCACAAATGTTTCGGGTTTGATTGTTTTCGGTACCTTTAGGAGACTTCGTATCAATTCGTCTCGGAACCATTGTTTGTTGCTATACTTTCTATAAAGAGAGAAGAAGAAGAAAGAGTTTTACACAGTCAAGTCTGAATAATGAAAAAAAACTTTTTTGTACCACCGTAGAGATTTTCCAGACGATGAATAGTATGACACCATTTGGTCAGCTGGATCGACGCCTGACATGTTATTGTTATAAACGGCTACCTCTTCTGGTTTAGTTTTTCTTTGCCCATGTCAGTTTGTAACGCTGATAAGCTTGGGGTGGTTTGAGGTGGTCACCATAAGTACAGGCCTTTTATCGAGCCATTTCGACACGAATATTTTATTTTTACGCACCCAGACGTGTTCGCCTTTTTTCAGCTTTTTCTTGATTAAATCCTTGGGATTATCTTACCTGTTTGTTCTTAATGTACCCGTAGAGAGTCTTCAGATCTAGCAGTTTTTGTGATAAATTAGCTGTGACACAGTACCGTCTCGCAAGAGCGCGCAGGTCGACTGACTGCATAGCGTTATATGCACGGGTAGTCGTATAATGACGTTGTGACCGTATCGATAGGGACTAGTTTAGTAGTGATCAATGCCTACTTAACATCATAAATGATCGATACAGTGTGGCGCTAAAGAATTGATATTTTGATATGTTGTGACACACTTACGTCACTCTAAGGATTTTGTATTGCCAAGGTACGTGTTCCAACGTTCTTAGTGATATAAATATTTTTGTGACGACGTGGTGAAACGTTGCTCTCCTTTGTAAACCAATTTTTAGGACGTTATTTGACGTAGCTCGCGTGAATGTGTTAATTTCTGACTATTCTACTTTAGTTTTAATTTCTGATCATTTTTTTATTATTTACAAATAAGAAAAATCCTGCATCATTTCGTTCAAAATTTGTGTTAAAAGAAATCAATGCGTTCATGCTACGCACCTATTTGAGAAATAGTTTTAAAGGTAAGTAAGTATCTATCTTTTTATAATTACCAAGTTCACGATCACTAATTGTAACTGATCAGCACCGAAATGTTTGCTTGATTCACATAAAAGTCTAAAACCGCTAACACAAGCCTCCTTTCGTCGACATAACGCCTAATTTGTAAATGCCCTAACGGTCCCACGTGGATCGCTCTGAGTCCTTCGTGCGACAACGATTTCCTAATGTGTGCATTTCATCTTACATCTAATTAATTAAATAAATAATAATATGAAAATTGTTTTTTTTTAAATAGCTAAGATCCATAATGTTAGTATAAGCTTAATGACTATGTTAGTATGCTATCTTAAAAACGGATTTTGTCCTGTTAATCATATGGCCGATCAGTGGACAATCCCCATTTTCGACCATTTCCTTCAGCACGCTATGGCGGCTGCCACGTACCCTGTATAATAGTGATGATAAGCTCCAACTCGATTTTATACTACGTATAAAACTTTGCGTACCATTTACAGAGTATCCTCTAAATTACGAATGTTTACAAGATAGAATTTTGGCAAAAAAATTATTTGCCGAGTTTCTTAAAGGTCGCTGCAACACCTTGTAATTTGTTACATGGGAAAAATATTCGTAAAGGTACATAGTTGTTTGAAGTTATTTCCCTATTGATAGAACGGCGTATTTTTAAGTTATTTTTTTAAAACAATCTTTTTTTGTTTGCTTTTCTGCAATCACTCTTATTAATCGGACACACTTCAGTACAAGCTTCCTATTATCACGCAATCGTAATTGAATATTGTTTCAAAAATAGGTAATATACGCTTTCAGTGCTTAACTATCAAGCATTGAATTCTGTATTTAACTAATATGTTATGTTATTTTTACGATACAAATTTAAATATAATCATTTATTACAGAGCATAGGTTTTGAACTTAAATTAATATTTTAATTATCGAAATTCTAGGGAACCGCAAAAGTGTCCAAGACAGCTGCACTTGTAGAAGTTTTCTATGACACTGCGTCGTAGTTCGTAGCTACGCGGCTACGGTCCGTAGCAAACTCGTTTGCCGTAGCGTCGTAGCAAAGAGCCATGACAAATATTGTCGTAGACGGTAGATAGTGAAATTCGTTTGTTCGTCGTCTCTTGAGTTTAATAAATACTACGGCTATCTTGACTCGTATAGCTGTACTTCTGTACTTATTAATAATAAAGAGGTAAAGTGAGTTATTGTTTGCTAATTTGTATAAAGCTCTAGATTCTCAAAATAATTTTACTATTAGAAAGCTTCGATATCCGTATGTGTTGAAAGTAAAATTTTATTTTGAATACCTTTAAGTAGCGCGGACACACGGTATATGTTACACGTGTAAAAGCTGATTATAATCAAGGGAAATCTAATTATAACTACTGAACTGATCACTAGTGATGCATCCACACTAACCAAGCCAGGTTTTGTGATGTAAGGGCGCGTTCACACATAACATCCGATTTTACTGGTCCGCTAAAACATGTGTGTTGTTTGAGTATGTAGTTGTATGAGCGAGTTCACACATATCTTCCAGTAAAACGGATCCAGTTTACTGGATCTAGAATTAGGTACATACTGTGATGTGATTACTATCTTAAGTAACGACGGATCCGTTTAAACGGATCCTGTTAAACGGACATTATACGTATATTTGATTTGATATGTTAGAGACTCGTGATCCTACAGACAAACTATGTAAGCAGTTTTGTGGGACTATTGTCATTTAACTGTAAAACGTTGTTTTTAATAAATAAATAATATAAAATAAATAAAATGTAAACGTGCCATAACTTATTGTAAGTATACACAACAGTTGTAAGTTATTTGATTAAATAAATAAAAAAGTACTTATCTACTCCAAAGTACTTCACCCTACATATTTTGTTACGTTCAGGTTGTAGCTTTGTTAACTAATAAAAAACAATTTAAAAGTGTTGTTTTCTCTTTTGGATTGTTACAAAGCTCCATAAAATTAAGCGGCAACGTTATAAGACGATGAATTTGAGCTTTATTATGTTAACGTTTTTATACTGTTTTGTGGGTTACAAAGACTTTTCATTACTTTGCTAAAAGGTTTTCAAATTAAGTTACCAACAGAGAGCTCAGGGAGCGTACAGACGAGCGACAGTATATCAGTGACTGCTTGCAGCTTGACACGTGAATATAATGTGGTTTCACATCCCAGAAGGGGGGAAAGGTGTAAAATAACAGATGGGACATGAACAGAATTGGTAGAGGAAAAGAGCCAACGCAGTACCCACGCGCTCTCTCGTAATTCGGTTCGTATGCCGCAAGGGTACTCGCGATGCGTCGGGTCTGCCTGCGACCATCGTTGGTGCTCGCGGTGCGTCATGCGACGGCCGTCTGGTTTCAGTGTCTCTCATCGGCGATTGCTTGCGACTGTCACTGACTTTTGTCTCGGGCTGTCGCCGATATGTCGCTCGTCAGTGAGCCCTCACAGTTAAGATCGTGTTACAAAAGAAAAGAGGTTTGTTGAAGGTTTCTCAATTATCATTGTTGTATGAAAGAAAAGCTAACTATGAATCTATTTGGCCAAAATAGTTCATTGATAAATTGATTCGCAATCCTTATGGGCTTAGTAATTAGCGCTATCGATATTATAGAAGCTCGATTGAGTGAAATCAGTTCTTCTCATCAATGTTTTTGAAAAACATAGGTAGATAAACGTCCTGTAAATAACAATATCCTTAACCCGAAGGTTGTCTAGAAGAGACCGCTCTTATTGATAAGACCGCCTAAATTGTGCATGTTTCTTTGTATGTTGATATTGATTATTTTTTGTGGTGTGCAATGAAGTGTTATCTAGCTATATATCTATATTTCAGTACTGCCGTAGGTTTCCAACTTAATGCAATCAAATTAATTTCAGAATTTTGGTATGTAAGGTAGTTTGTTGTGGCCTCGGAGGTGGTATTGAATTGTGTGAGCATACATTTGAATATCATTAAATAGTTTTAGAGATCCGAATCTGGGCTCCAGTTTCAAGCAATCATAGCCATGAGAGGCATTTCCATTTGAAAGGATTAGAAGGCCTACTACAAGACACGATATCCGTCAAAATGATAACGCGTACAGTCGACAGCACATTGCGCTACGAATTTCATATTATATATTGCGCATAAGACGACACTGCCTCGTTGGTGCATCGAATCGAATCCCAGGTCGAGCCGAAATTGTTTCTGAGATTTTCCGTCATAAATTTCTCAAAAACAGCTCGGAGTCGGGTAGTCGGCGGTATTACACCCCCGTGCCTCGGAAAGCACGTTAAGCCGTTGGTCCTGCGCCTGATGTCTCTCCGGTCGGATTTCAGATTGCCGTCTAACCGAACTTTGAGAGTGATGGAACAGTGAGTGCACCTGTGTATTGCGCTCACACTTGTGCACTATAATATCTTCTGCGTAGTTGGCTGATCTCTGTTGAGATTGGCCGCCGTGGTCGAAAACGGCCAGGAGGACTATTAAGATGACACAGTTTTTACCTCGGCGTGCTGTTATGTGTACTTGTGTCATAAAACAAAACACGATTATCATTTTCACGCATATCGTTTATCGTTGTAAGGCCTCTGTCCTCCGTATTTAGAATTACACAATGTTAAAAACAACATTTGTATTACCTACTGTTGAGAAGAAAATAAATTATTTTATTATTATTTAGTTTTCGTCTATAAAATCTGCTGAGCTACACCAAACTCTTAGCAATAAAACAAAATTCTTCATTAATTCACGAGTTAAGAGCCAGCGCACACATGTGGCGTGCTGTCGCCGCGACGTTGTTGTGAAATGTTAATAAATTCGGGCAGTTTACATTTTTGATGTGACAACATCTTATTAATCGACGGAGCCGGCTGCACGCACCAAAAAACATGACGCATGCGGCGTTACCTCGCTCTGAGGCGTTCCATTCATGGCTTGAAGTGCAAGCGAGAGCGCGGAACGAGCGACAAAGAGGCAACGTGACAAAGACGTTGTCACGTTCAGCTATCGTCAGTAAACTGACTTTACAGACAACCGATTTTTATCATTGTGTTTGTTCCAGGTATGAAATGAAAGGGGAGAGAGAGTAGCGGCCGGCATGGCGGGTATGCCCATACTGGGCAACAGTGTCGGGCCCGGCGAACTCAGGGACAACAGCCGAGGTAAGGCACAAGTAATTAAGTCAACAGTTCATTAAAAACCCCCAAATCAGATAGGAAGGAGGTGGGTAAAATCGCAGACAAGAAGCTAGTTACAGAAATAAATTAACAGTGCATTTCATAATCAATACGACGTAACTAATTAAAAGTGACACAGACTGTTTGAGCTCTATGCTAAGAAACTTCCGGAGACCAAACCTGACTTCAGAGATACTTCAGTTGATCGGCTTCCAGAGCTGTGGTTGTCTGTGACTCCCAACTTCCAGGTAATGAGACTAGCTACAGCTAGTTCGACTAACAACTGCTAACAGTGTATGTAGCATGTTAGGCTAACGAGAACTCTTGGTAAGTGTGCATGTTCCTTCCACTTCCACGTGCTCTTCAATTTTCTTCGTCCTCTTTAACCTAGGTGCTTGCATTTGTTAGGCCAGCTGGACACTTTCATGCGCGTCTCCCGTACATACAGTCCACTTTATTTATATCGAAACATTTTTAAATTATTATTGATTCCATCTCTCAACTCTTGAACCGGCCCTCGCCAGCGCGGTGGTTGATTGGCGCCACCAGTTTCAATAACACCCGAATCTATGTAGGTAAATCAAACACATAAAGATTGCAGTTCATCATTTTTGTTTTCAACGTCTCTAAAAAGTATTATAGTGAAAGGGCGAGGCATAAGTGTTTTATTTTTATTATAGTTGCAATAAAATTTAAATTAGTTATTCAATTTATTAACTTCGAACTAGCGGGCCCTGACAGAGATTGTTATGCCAGATAAATGTAGAAGAAAAACAATTCAAATGAAACCCTTGTCCTGGCAATAAAAAAAACATTTAAAAAACATCCAACTTGGTGCAGTTGGTCTGAAGTTAGGCGCGCGTTATCTACTAACATTTTTGCGATTTATTTATATTTATACTAGAGATGGGCCGAGTAGTGGTGTTACCGAGTATTACTCGGTTTAAAGCTTGCCGAGCACCGAGTACTCGGCCGAGTTACGCGGTTTAATTTGAGGTCCTAAAACAAGATCAAACATGACCGCAACGCGCTGCCAGCAATATCTACTCACTGTAATTTTGAATTAATAAATCATGACTTCACTAATCTACATAATATGCGCAGCATGTTATCGCAGCGGCCTGGCTGTCCTATAATTAACCAATTGGAATTGACACAGATTAGGGGCTTGTTCATTGACTTACCTAAGTATGTGGTAATTTAGGTACATACTTTAATTCCTCCAGTTGGCCACTAGCAAACTTATTCCGGACAGGCTGTTTAGTAAATTTACTTAACCAAGTACTCGTTACTTGAACCGAGTTATTCGGCCCAGTACGAGTATTAAAGAAAACACCGAGTACGCCGAGTACCGAGTACTAAACGAGTACTCGGCCCATCTCTAATTTATACTGGTTGAATGGTAATAAGAGCCGGAGCTTGTTTGGGGTAGGTAGTATATATGGTATATATATATATATATATATATATTCTTATTTAATCCTAGAATCCAAGATATTCCTAATTTTTTTGGCCTAGCACGGCTTGTGCAACAGTCACTGCGAATGGTGAGAGCTTAACCGGTAGAAAAACGGATAATAAAATAATTGTTTTTGGTAGAATTGTATTTTTATATTTTTACTTGGGCTTTATTGGTACCTAACCATATTTTGACAACGACCGTACATACTAAAGTGCAACTAAGTACACTGCTCAACAAAGTCTAGGGAACAGGAGGTTTTTAGGGAATATTTTTATTTTTATATATTTTAGTTTTAAAGTTTATATACCAATCGATGCGCAATTTAATGCTTAATTAGTTGCGTATATAAATAAAGGATTCAGTTTTTGAATTACGAGGTAATTTTAATGAAAAACAAAGAAAGTGTATTACAAAACTAAACAAAGAAATTTAATTTAATAAAATTTCTTAAAAATTAAAACATTACAGTTAAGAACAAATATGCGGGGACTTTTTTAATAATCAGTTGGACCCCCTAAGGCCTTCACAACAGCTTGACATCGTCGTGGCATACTGATTATGAGACTATCGATTGTCTCTTGTGGAAGAAGACTCCATTCTCTGGAGAGATGTGAAAAAAGTTCATCTGCTGTGTTCAAATTTTGAGTGAGATTTCTAAAAGCCCTTCTCTTTAGTAAATCCCACGCGTGTTCAATGGGATTGAGGTCCACGGACTGAGCAGGCCACTCCAGCACTTCGATGTTGTACTCGCGGAACACATCCATCACCTGACTCGCAGTATGTGGTCGTGCATTATCTTGCATAAAAATAAAATCTGCGCCCAGATTTTGTCGGTGCGGGATAACCACGGATTGGACTACCTGTTCGCAGTATCGCTCTGCATTTAAATTTCCCCTGATCAAAACGAGATCCGTCCGTCCACCCAGGCGGATTCCAGCCCACACCATGATTGTACCACCTTGGTAGGGATGCACCTCCTGTGGGTTTTGAAGCCGACTCTGCCGACCAGCAATCCGCCAAACACGCACTCTTCTTGAATCTGGATGAAATCCGAAGCGAGATTCATCGGAGAACAGTACATGTGCCCACTGATCTACGGTCCACTGCAAATGTTCACGTGCCCACAATAATCGACGTCCTCGATTTCCATGACGCAGCGCGGGCACTCTTAGTGGTCTGCGAGCACGAAGATTAGCTTCATGGAGTCTCCTCCGAGCAGTCTGGTCACTGATAGCAACCTGGTGCTGCGACTGGAGGTCTTCTACCAACTGACGAGCCGTAATGGTGGGTTGCCTCCTTGCGACATTTTGCAAAAAACGGTCTTGCCTTTCCGTAGTAACCCTATACCTGCCTCTGTGCCTTTCGGCTACATCGCCAGTAAGTCTGTAACGCGCGTGCCCACAGTCTGCAGATAACGCTCGCGTGAGAATTCAGAGCAGCTGCAACTTCGCGTTGGGGTAGCCCAGCTTCCAACATTCCTACAGCTCGAATCATTTCTTCCCGCGTTTAATGACGTCGTGACATAATGGCCGTAGCCGCAAAAGTTACGAATAACAACAGTTAATTTTGTTTTTCTATAAAATCATAAAACAATAAAACAAATTTTTATCTTTAAAATTCTCATACAGTATCACTAAACAGCAATCAAAGTGAAAGATTCCCGCCTTTTACGAAAATTCTTTTGTTTCTAATTTTTTTTTAAATTCGAACAACGTTTGATAAACATTCAGCCTACCTGTTTACCTCAAAGAGATCAGTACTTTTTTAAAGAAGATTTTACAAATAAAGTCATATAGTTGGCTTGTTCCCTAGACTTTGTTGAGCAGTGTATATTTGACGCCAACCGTAGGTACCTAATGATTTTTAGATTTAACAACATAGATTATAGGCTTAAAAGAAGATAAAGCAAAACCTGATTTTATTTTACTAACCCTGACATGATCCACGAAAACAGCTGGTAAGGTTCAACGGCTGGATAGATTTTAACCAGTCATAGCTAAGAGTCACTGTGATTAAATAATGTTTAGAATATAATAAAAAGACTTTGGAATCGGTCCATCCATTCGGAAGCTACGATTGCACAGGCGTACACACAAACACATCCACACAAAAACATACATAAGGGTCAACATTATAACACCCATGTTTTTCGTCGGGAGTTAATAACTAACAAAACTGTTGTGTACACGTAAAATGACCCAGCCAATCCCGATGAGATTACTGGTGCCGAAAACAAAGAGTTTAACCACAAAACATTTTCACGTGCATTCGATGGAGCTCGTGCACCCGTCAACTGCAGCGTCACGTGGCTTTGTCTATGCTAATTGATTGTAGCCTTGTATAGTGAATACAATGGTAGATTCACTAAACTGAACACGAGAATATTGTCATCGGGTGTAATTCTAAATCACTGCCACCCACCCATCCACTCACACCGGTAAGCTTGACGATTATGTCCGATAAAGAAACGAAAATAAAATTCTGACCAGCCTTAACGACTACGGTGATGCTTGTAAATACATGTCACTTAATGGTTGGCCTGGTCATCCATCCCGAGCACGACCGCCTAAGTTTGCTTAACTTTGGTATCACTACCAAAGCGCTGCTCCATCCGCGCTACAATCACTTGTAACAAGGGCGTTTTGTAAATAAATAAGAAGGCTGATGTGCTGTTGTCTCTACAAAAACATTTTCATTGTTTGTATGTCCAATTTTGTGTCGCATAATATATCAATTGATAAATTTGTCTGTTGTTACAGAGGCGAGCAACAGGTCTCCGAGCAGCGGGTCCCGGCGCGGCTCGTCTCCGCATAGGGTGCAGGTTATATTATAGTGGAGAACACTTGTAAAGTTATTTAAAAAAAAAACTGATAACTAGAGCTGAAAAATTTAAGGTAAAGTTTCAAGTGACAGTCTTATCAATGGCTGAATACCTTATACTCGTGACAGTAGCTGAAGAAACCGGAGTAACAAAACGATATTTTATTGAAGCCGCTGACCATAGCAAAATTCGTAAACAAGTATCTACTTAGTGTTGAGTGTGATCAGATCTAATCACCTTATATTGATGTCAAAACTTTGCTTAGGACACGATTATAGGTACAGGGGAACTTGGCATATTTACTTCTATGATTCTTGAATAACTTTTTTACTTTATTACTCCTAGGAGTCGGATGAGTGCCACAAGCCAGACCCCACGAGCGCCTTGCCGTCGCGGCAACGGCATCAGTGCGACAGAGATGGCTACCACGACAAGGTTCCTACAATGGTAAGATACCATATCAAGAACATCAGGGAATCATACACATCATATCAGCCGTACGACGCCAACTGCCGAGAATAGGCCTTTGCAACTCCAAGGATCTCACCGCGATTAGTCCTTCGCTATCCGAATTCAAAAATTTCCCGCAAACTTCACCAGATCCCATTCACCTTATAGGGGACCTCTATAAAAAAACATATTATGCGGCTAGACAAGGGTTGACTCCAGTCTTTAGTTTAAAAGAACTAAAGTTTTGTCATGTTATCATAGTTCATTAGGGTGAAAATTTGTCAGAAATCGCAGTTACTGGGTTAAGTCGATCATTTTAGTAATTAAACTACGATAACTTAATATTAAACACTTCAGTAAACTTCTACCTACTCGAGTATACATAAGTTACTAAGTAGGAACTTACTCGAAAAATGCAGTTACAAGGAAGGCTAAGTTCTTAAACATTTTCGTCTTATCATAAGTTATCACAATTATTTCTTTTCGACCTGAATAAGTTAATTGTTAGTTGAGCTAGCTTGAAATCCCTGGTCGATTGAATTTTATTTGAAATTTGTAACCGGTAAATAAAAAACAATATGTTTCAGATGAAAATTTTAAATGAAATTCACATTTTACTGAACAATAGATGCGGTATTGTGATGCCTCGTGTCGTGTCTAGTTGCATTTTGTACGTGTATTACTCGTAGTTGAATACCTGGAAGTCCTACTAGTTAGATTTCCGTTTTAATTTTGATTCACTTTTATAGAGAATTACATTAGGACATATGAAATAAATTACAAATGATCTATTAACTACGAAACGGAATTTTGACCATATATTTTGTTGCTACCCAAAGTTCTTGTATCCACAGGCATCCCTATCCGGCAGCGGGGTGGTGACCCATACGGCCCCCTCTTACGAAGAGCAGCGTGCCAGCCCCGCGCTACTAAGTCGTGGCGCTAGCAGCGGCACGCCAGGCGGGCGTAGCGTGCGAGATGACGGCTACTGTTCAGCGAATAGCACGCCACGCGCTTTTGGTAAGAGTATTCAGTAGCCTGGTGACCTGCATAGTCCCATCCTGTGAGGAGTAGCGAGCCAGACCCGCGCTACTAAGCCGTGGCGCTAGTAGCGGCACGCCAGGTGGGGGTAGCATGCGAGAGGACGGCCCAGCGAATAGCACGCCACGCACTTTTAGTAAGAGAACTTGACTTTCGTACCGCACATCGATAATATTATCAGTAGGGCTTCTTAAATGCTGGGATTCGTAATAAGAAATGGTAAAGTTTTTAAACGGCCTTCGACGAAAATTAAATTATTCAATACTCTCGTTCGCTCGGTTGTTGAGTATGGAAGTATAGTTTGGCGTCCTCACTACGCAACCCACATACTACGAATTGAGCGCATACAAAAACGGCTGGTTAGGCATTTAGTATTTTGTCATTATAGGAACAAAAAATCCCTCTCGACGACGATCTCTTATTTTTTTAATATCAAGAAACTGGAAAAACGCAGAGACCTTCTGGACCTTTCTTTTTTCTACAAAATCATTAATTTACAGCTACGTTGTTCCGATCTTCTAGGGAAGTTTAGTTTCAAAGTTCCTTTGCGTATGCCACGCCAGCCTATACAGCCTCTTCGTCTACCGTTTAGAAGGACCGTGCTGGGAGCTAACTCACCAGTCTGCAGAATAAGCAAGCTGTTTAATAGGTGCAGTGGATGGATCGATGTTCATTCAATGTCCCTGGCCAGGTAAATTTTTATCATAATTTGTAACGCCTAAGTTATCAAACATGTTGTGTACACCTTTAATTGATAGTGCAATTAGCAACACTTTTTTTACTGCATGTAAGTCTTTTGTTTGGTGAATTGTAATTGTCGTTGGTGTGCTTAAATAAATAAAATAAAGAGAAGTTAGTGACGTCGTGAGAAGAGAAGCGTGGCTACCCCACAGATATCTATCGTACAAGGAGCAGCGTGTCAGCCCTGCGCTGCAGCACACAATTAAAAAGGAAAGATTTTGCTATTTTTGTAACACTGAGAACAATTTTTTGTATTGTACTCAGAATCTTACTTACGAAACGATATATGATATATACAATACTACTTCATATTTTGGCACCTTCGTCTGAAAATAAACACTGTCTCGAGTTTAAGTCAGAATTCGAAGAACCAAATAATATTTAATGTTTCATACAATAACATTTTACAATCGAAGCTGTTGACCGGTATTGAAAATTTTCAATTGTGACCGATGTCTTAATTGCCTTTAGTTCACGACCAATAAAGCTGACGGCCTATAGAAAAACAATAAAGCTGTTTGACCCAGTCAACAAGACGAAGGTGAAGAGGTGAAGTGGCAATAAGCCCGCCTTCCCGCTTTTCACCTGTTTTTTATTTTATTTTTTGCACCTCTTCTGACCACAGACATAATTTTTTTGCAAATAATACCGGGTTGAGAGTGAAATGCGCTGGTTTTTATTAAATTGAATCCGATTGCAAGTCAAGTATGAAAGAAGTAACGAAGATTAAAATGTTTTGAAAGTTCCTGATTCAATATTGGACATACTGAGATCAGCGTTGATTGAGAACAAAATTATCTATAATCCGATGAAGGCAGGCAAAAAACCTACTAAAACTTTGATTTTAGTGTGTATTAAGAATATCAATTTTTTAAAATCAGTTACATAATTATTAAATTCTCATCTCATCACCCTATATAGAGTGGAGCACATTAAAACAATAAATAAAAACATCGACAATATTACATAATTCATACAAGTATGTTTTTAGTACCTGTATAAAATCTTAGTTGCAAAATATATTTTTAACGTCCCACTGCTAAAAAAATATTATTGCTATTATCCTATAACGTGGTTTGCATTCATAGTTTGCAACTATCATCAGCCTATATACGTCCCACTGCTGGGCACAGGCCTCAACAGGTTTGCAACTATGATAAAAGTCAACACATGCTACTTAACAAACTATTAAAAAAAACTTCATTAACGCAACGCGACCTTCTATCGAGGGCAATATTCAAATTTTTCGCTGTGGAATAAAAATCGGTGATGCGGAATATTACAGGACGGTTTGAAGATTGTTAATTTTTGATGAGCCAATATTTAACGATTTATAAAGCTCCACGATTAAACTGAACGGTCACCTGAGACTCTGGGAGAAATAGAATAAAGATTTCGTATTTTTAAGTGTTTGCGTGTTGACAATACGACGAAAATGTAGCTAAAGTGTCATACGTAAAGACGTACTTAAATATTCCTAAATTAGAAGCCGTTTTGAAATGTTGAATGAAAAATTAGTTTTATGATTTTTCGTGATAAGCATTAAAGTTGTTAACTAATAATAATATTTTTGCAATAGATAAAATTAAGATAACCATATCTCTGCAAGTAGCTTTTAATGATACTGATATTTATTCCTTATGTCATTCAGATCCGACATTTTTGTATCCACATAAATAAAGTCAATCTAACGCAATATCAAACGTGTGGGTACCATAATATAAAGAACGACAAAATGTCTATGCAAATGAAATATCTGATATCATTTTAAAACGGCAATCAAACGGGAGAATTAGGCCGTCAATAAGATCTTCATTACGGGATGCCGGCGCACCGCGCGTTCCTCGGCAGCCATTTTTGAATTCCAATACACCACTTGATGGTATTATTGTGGAATTTTTCCGCATCGGCATTCTATAATGGGGGGCTGCGGGAAGCGTGAATGCCTTCAATAGGCGCAGGTAGGTAGAACGTGGGGGAATTTAGTGTGGAGGTCACTTAGGGGTTTTAATAAGATGTCTTTATTTGTTAGGAGTAGGAACATTAGGCTAGGGCTTTGTTGACACGCTGTCAGAAGCGAGCCGTGGCGACAAAAACGACGCAGGTGTGGCCTAAGTCTTTGTTTTTGTTGTATTTTTTTAAAGCTGAAAAAGAGGATTATTTTGCTTTAAATTTGCACCAAACGTATATTTTTTTGACTAAATTCGATCTGAATGGACATATTATAGCAACTAAAACAAAGTAATTTTGCTAGTTATCTTTTAACAGAAAAATATAAGCACTGTCATTAAAAGAATTAGAAATGTTAATTTGTAAATGATGACTAGGATATACAGGGTGTAAAAAAAACCTTAACGAAGCCGTCAACCACGCGTTCAGTACATCAAACCAAATCGTATGAAAAATAAATTTTGGCTGGGAAACAACTTTTATTTTTTGACATCAAAAAAAATAATTTAATTCTAACCCGCAATGTACAGCGCGCACGCGGAAAAGTCACTGCGGGGCGTGTTGCTTTACGCCGCCGCGACGCGGTTCGGTTCGAGTGTGCGCTGTTCATTGCGGAGTGTGCGATTTGGAGGCTTTTTATGAAACAACTAGTGAAAATTTGTATAATGTTTCTTTGGAAAAAAGTTCAGTTATAACGAACAGAAGTCATTTCTGTAAAAATCATCAATTTTTTTTCAAACTTTAACCATCAATATCTCAGTATCCGTTAACTTCCCAGGTATGGTGTAAAGGAAAAAAATGATCGTAACAATTGGTAGAATATGTGGTATTCGGCTTCGTTAAGGTTTTTTTTACACCCTGTATATAATAACTTCTTTTGTTTTCAGATCACAAGTCAACGAAAGGTTCAGTGGTGACGTTATCGTGCTACAAAAGTGAGTATTTTTGACGTTCAATTTAAAAACTGCTACTATTATAAGTTCACTTACACATACATAGCCATTATAGCAATGGACTAATTAAGTGGATTACATTTAGTTAAAAATTAAGTGAAGTTGTAACTTTTGTTTTCAGAGGAGCCGAAAATACAAATAGAAGAAGAATGTCTCTATAGTGAAAGTTTAAAACGAGTTAGGACAAATAGTGTTAAACCAGGAGGTAAGCACTTACATACACAAATCAAACATGATAAATTTTATTCATCATCTTGCGGTCTTCTGCGACTTTACATACTAGTATGTATATTTTTTCGATAAAATACTCGTGTATAGCACGGACAACGTACTAGTTTTCGATAAGCGAATAAATTTTAAAATTGGTATTTTATAGTATTTCCCGAGATTGCCCCCTGCCTTATCCACCCCTGATACATACAAATAAAACTCATAAACGTTACCGATTACAGACTACGAATGTAGCAAACTGCCGTAGTAGATGAATTAAATGTATGCTACGGATCGCTACGACATCCGTTGCGTATATAGCGCGTGATTGCTACGAACTTGTGGTTTTTATTTGTAATCAATCAGCTACGCGTATCATACGCCTGAGGAAGCAAAAAGGGGTGTGGAATCGCATTACTTACTCATGACGTCTAGAGCTTTTGAATATATCTACACTAATAGAATAAAGCTGAAGAGTTTGTTTGTTTGTTTGAACGCTCTTATCTCAGGAACTACTGGTTAAAATTGAAAAAATATTTTTATGTTGAATAGACCTTTTATCGAGGAAGGCTTTAGGCTATGTAACACCACGCTGCAACTATTAGGAGCGAAGAAATAATAGAAGATGTGAAAAAACGGGGAAAATTATTCATCCTTGAGGACATCCATTGCGTGCGCTGCGAAAACGGTTTGAGGTACCAAAATATATATATGAAAGAATTATTCCTCTTGACATGATCTAAAAAATGTCTGCGACAGTATATGTCTATGCCCAAAATAACTATTCCACGCGGACGAAGTCGCGGGCACAGCTAGTGATTTATATAATTATTATTTTTTGATATTTGTTTGTATTTTTTCCGATTTTCTAGATCCGGATGACGGACGTGAAACATGGGGTACTGGAGCAGACTTTCTTCTGTCCATCATCGGCTTTGCGGTGGATCTGGCCAACGTGTGGCGCTTCCCTTACCTCTGCTACAGAAATGGCGGTGGTGAGTGCTTACCCTTATTCTTTTGATGACGTACCACATACCTATTGGCCGGTGTCACGGTAAAATGTCTTAAAAGATTGGTTTGTAGTTGTATGACATAAACAAGAAACTCTAGGTCACTATCCAAAGTTCACTTTTGCTCTTTGTATGAGTTTTTTATTATGACGACCAACTAAGCTGGTGTTAGGTAAATAAATTAAATAAGCCTATCAAATCTTTAGTTTAACTCGTAAATAAATCGATTAACACTACCTGTCTACTTTTGATTAAAATATGACTAAACCGGCAGGGCACAAAGTTGCGCAAGTTGCCGCAACAGTAAGTTGCATCAACGTAACTTTAATATATATTAATAAAACATTTGTGTTTAGACGTTTTTACGCAAAATATAATGTTTGTATTATGACTTTTCTTAAAAATAAAGGTACTACTTAGAATGCATTTTCTTGTACCGATTAAAATTTTCAGTTCGTAAAATCAGTCAGCTATTCAACTAAGTATTTTTCAGGTGCTTTTCTCATACCGTACACATTGATGCTGGTCTTCGGGGCAGTGCCCTTATTCTACATGGAACTGATACTTGGACAGTACAACCGGCAAGGGCCCATAACTTTATGGAAAATCTGCCCTTTATTCACAGGTATGTAAAATACGGTAATTCTATCTACGTTATGAAATTGAGTGTTTATCGAAAAGACATAATACTTTAAAAAATCTTTTCGGCTCCGGTCATCGGGGAGGAATCGACCCCCGACCTTTGGAAGTCTGGTCCAATGCTCTGACCAACTGAGCTACCGAAAACCTTAGTCGTTGAATTTTGTAAGTGCTTTTTAACGAATTGAGCCAGCGTATGTTTCATCAATGATTGTGGGAGACCAATCAAAATGAGTGTATATATTAGCCGGCATGTCCGTACCGTCATCAGTGGGCTTCTTGTAGTGTTGGCATGAGACATAAGAAAACACTGCCATACAATAAAGTCTGCTTCTTTAATGATAATTTCACGGATAACAAAGCAAAATATACCTGATTGCAAGATAATTAACGCGACGGTCGGTGGTAGTCTTACGGCCATGATCGTGTCCTGTCAAAAAGTGCTCAATCTCATGGCTGCTTGTTTGACGTTCCACCAGAGTGCCAGCAGCACTCTTCGCTGTCGCGCCGTCATATTTATTTAGGTAGTTACTCATAACAGAGCGACAACAAATTAATTTTACCTATACGTTAATAACTGTCTCTACAAATAAGCGTAGACAGCACAGAACAAGGAAACTATTTACTGATAAGAATAGATGGTGGGCTAGGCGTGAGTATAACTAGTTGCGTTCTCGAAGACGCACTTGGTGATTTGGCGCGGGACAACAAAGTATATAATATGACAGCTTGTGACAGCAACTGCGTGTGACATATGAGTAAAAAAAAGTACGTCATTTAGATTCTTAATATACGAGTACTAGGTGCTCGTTGTAAGCAGGTAAAGTAAAGTTTGAATTAATGCGTTTGTGCTATAAGCTCTTTTGTAACCGTTAAGATTGATCAATCAAAACTCTTGGTTTGTTAGCGTTAGCTGCGTTAACTGTTCGCGAAAACCGAAGAAGTAGACATCGAAATGAGACACTTTTTGCGGATTATTTCGCGATTAAAAAAATAAGTTAAAATAAAATGTAAATAAATTGCGAAATAATCCGTAAAAAGTGTCTCATTTCAATGGTTCTCAAACAAAGCAGCGATCTTACTTTAGGTTGTTTCTTGTTCTGAGGTAGGTACATACCATGCGGTAATCGTAAATATCTTTGAGTTCTATCAATTTTGTCACAGTTTTATAATATATACAGATAATTTTCTTTTCAGGTGTCGGATTTTGTGCTGTGATGGTCGCGTTTTACGTGTCGTTTTATTATAATGTCATAATCGGTAAGTAACATGAAGAATTTTATTTTAGCGTAAGTTCTGACTTTTAAGCGATCAACTTAATCAGCCGGTTAATGTCAGGGTCATTGTTCAGCACTCGGTACTCGGCTCTTAGCGTGAATTCGAACAAATAACTTTACGAATATTGATAAATAGAATAGTTAAACGAAAGAACGTCAAGTTGATCTCGTTTAACTTGAAACAGTTTGGTTGAATCCAGTAAAGTCCAGTACATCACAGAAAAAAGCGTATTAATTCGATAAGACGCTATGTCTTAAATAGGGAACATTCAATACAAGTGGTAAAGTGGTAACACAAATCAAGTAAGTAATATTGTCTGTAAACCGAACTTAAGTTGTGTGTAACTGTTATCAGATCGCGGTGTTGTATATTGGTGCATTTGGATGTTTTCCAAGCGAAGCCTGGAGCCAAGCGCAGTGCAATCGGGCCGTTAATCCATGGCTAATTAGAGGGCGGATACTCGCTAGTTCGTAAATAAAACCAATTCATGGTTGGGTAGGAGACATGTTTTTCAAATCCAGTGACAAAAAATAAGGTGCTTTTTATGTGAGGCGTCCTTTTCGTAAAAGTAGTTACCTGGAGCTGTTTCCGTGTGTCGACTTGAAAATGCCCTTATTCCTTAAAAATTTAACACTTTCCAAAGTACCTAAATCAAGTCAGGTTTAATTTAACCATGTTATCAGTCAGCCAAAAAACTTTACTCGAATGTTTCATATTTTGTTGATAGAAAAACGTATCTAAGTACGTACATTCGTTGGGAGGGCTGGGATTTTTAAACTTTCATTATATCACCTCAGGCTGGGCTTTCTACTACCTGGTGTCTTCTGCCCGTTCCGAGCTGCCCTGGGTGCACTGCGACAACTCCTGGAACACGGAACAGTGCTGGGACGCAGCCAGGCTCAACGAAACCAACCGGACCGATGTTCCTTACCAGGGACCGCTGTCTCACTTCACGCCAGCATCGGAGTTCTTCCAGTAAGTGTACTGTGTTCTCCTGGGTACATTATAGCAACTTCTGAAACACAGAATAGTGCTGGGAAGCCAGCCGGGCTCAACAAAACTAACCGGACCGCCGTTTCTCACCAGTGATCGCTGTAACACTTTATGCCAGTTTTGGAGTTCACATTAAGTCACTCATGAAGATACATATGTAAGCTGAGATTCATTGTTAAGCTAAAGCTGAAAAAGCCTACCGACCTGCCGCACCGGTAGGTTCAGTCGCTCGTAGTCTGTCGAAGCGAAAACATCTCCTGAGGATGCCACGTGTAGTGGCGAAACGCGTCGTGTGTTTGTTGGTGTCAGTGTTGTGAGTCCAGTGCATCTTCTGTGTCACGTTGTGAGTTGTAGATATTGTAAGTCCTGCGACTTCCCGTTCTACCTTTTCAGGTGATTACAGTTGGATGTATTTTGGTTCCTGCGCTAGCGCCGTTTCGTGGAAATTTAAAGCAAAATAATCATCTTTTTCAGCTTTAGTCATGGATTTCCGCAAAGTAACGCCTGATTCCATCAACTACATTGTTAAGCTGCCTTTGACACCGATGTTAGCTTTACCGAACGAGCGAAGAAGATAAGAAAGGACGAATGAAGCGTTGCAGTGTGATCTTCTGGTCAATAGAGAAACATTACCAAAAATAATAACGGTTTTGTCAAACAAATAAAACAGCATGAATTGTTTAGTATGAAAAAAGTTTGATCAATGCGTGTTTTTGTTTGTAACTCGTAAATTCTTTTATCCTGAACTACCAACCTACGTGTGCCAAATATAATTTTAGCGTGAGCAGCCTGTTTCTCTTCACAGCCGGGCAGTTCTGGAGATGCAGTACTCTGAGGGTCTCAACGACCTTGGTCTCCCTAAATGGCAATTGGCAGTCTGCCTAGGTCTCGTCTACGTCACACTTTATCTATCACTGTTCAAAGGTGTCAAAAGTTCTGGTGAGTGTTCATGGTTGTTTCCTTGTTTATTTATTGTTACTCTGCTGATCGTGATCCAAGAGTTTAGTTGAAACGTAACTTAGTCATGAGCTATCTCACCACTATCACTAATCTGTGTCAGACAAAGGTTACAACTAAGCTGCTTTAACATTTCTAGCACTTCTCCCTTAAGAAATTTGAATAAGTCTTGTAAGCTTGGATTAGAACCCACAATGAAACAAATCTGAATGGAAACAGGAGGCATTTGATTTTGATTGCACGGTTTCTTTCCTAGGCAAAGTGGTATGGCTAACAGCGACCATGCCTTACGTAGTTCTGTCTATCCTCTTGGCACGAGGATTACTGCTGCCAGGAGCGACGAAAGGCATAGCTTACTACCTGCAGCCGGAGCTGAATAGACTTAAAGATACACAAGTAAGTATCACCAAGTTAAATAACTAGTTCAGGACCCTATTTGCTCTATTAAAAGCCACTTGACCTCATTGAGTAGGCTCCCAACAAATGGGACTACAAGGACGTTTTACAATTGTTATATTATTTGTTGCAAATATAACAAATTTCTTACCTAATAGTCCAAAAGTAAGTTAATCAGACAGAAGTCTGCATCGTATACTCGTATTGGTATAAACAAGCACCACATCCTGCCTCTGTTTTGGTGTAAATTTTCAGGTGTGGGTGGATGCAGCAGTTCAAATCTTCTACTCAGTGGGCGCAGGTTTCGGAGTTCATCTGTCATACGCAAGCTATAACACTTTCCACAACAACTGCTATCGGTAAGGTATTATTAACACCTTCCCTGTGTGTGACTCCCATATGGGGCATGTTGTGGTTTAGCTGAAGCGTGAGTGCAGTTTAGTGATGTAAAGAATGTCACGACATGTGAGTCACTCCACAATATAAAGTTTAAGATTTGTCAAATCGCCAGGTTACTATAAATCTCCCTGCTCAAGGCTAAAGTCCATCTGTTTTTTTTTTAATATCCATCCCGGCTTACCGCCAGAGTATTCTTACGGCATACTGTCGCTGGGTCTTGCGACTGACAGTGTGTCAAGTCAACCAATCACCGCGGCCAAATTGCAGTCGGTGTGCCCTGGGCTTTATCATTGTGTTTTACTACTTCCACTTTGTCTAGCTAGAGGTTATGCAGGACCGTGTAACTGGCTCAAGCTTCTTGTTGACATGTGCCTAAGTAACAGAAACAGGAAAGAAACATGTTCACCAACAAATCAGGTTTATAGAGCTTGAAAAGTCATAAATTAATTGGTCATTCTTTTATAGAGATTGCCTGGTGACAACCCTGGTAAACTGCTTCACGTCATTCTTCTCCGGATTCGTCATCTTCACGTACCTGGGCTTCATGTCGCATAAACAGGGCGTGCCTATTTCATCCGTAGCTACTGAAGGTAAGCTTAAGCAATCTTAAATAAGGTGTCATCCACGAAAGTAAATAGGCAACGAGTTAATTTTAACTTCAAAGCATAAACGTAAATAATTAACGTAATAACATATAACTAATATACATATTAAGTTATCTATTGCGTGAAAACATTGTCAATGTACATATCGATGGGCCGAAAGGAAAATCGTATTCATATCAGTTTAGTAAATCGATCAGTACCTTTACAATGGTTTTACAAAAAACTGAATAACTGTAAAGTGACATGCCTCTTAATGCACGACTGTCCTTGTAGGAAAGTAGAGTAAAAGACGCACATGACACGGGGTAGCACAACATCGTCTAAGAATAAAAATACACGTGAAACACAGACGTGCTGCCTTTTCCCGAGACTATACTTGCCCCTCGCTTTCATGTTGACATTGTCCTCACTAACTGTCTGTCACTTTGCAGATCAATAAAATTTGGCCTGAGCACACCTCTTTCTGATCGCATAATATAAGGCGCTTATATCCATCGACGAGATATTCTCTAACAAGAAGTTTATATTTCCAGGACCAGGGCTGGTGTTTCAAGTGTACCCAGAAGCTGTAGCAACCCTTCCTGGTGCGCGTCTGTGGGCTATGCTCTTCTTCTTCATGCTCATCATGCTTGGATTGGATTCTGGGGTAACATATTCTATTGAAGCCATCAATAAACATTTTGAGAAAAGATGAGAAGTTTAAAGTTTGCGGATTGCATATTACATATGGATGGTATCGCACTCTGCTCGGTAGTTAAGCAATATTTATATACTCGTATATTGCTAGTAAATCAGGAGATGCAGATGCTGTATGATGCTGCCCATAGATATGGCGTGTCTCGTAGCAAAACTCTAAAAGAGAGAGGTGCAGATTCATCAACTCCTGTCGTATCTTATCCAGTATATACAGGGTGTAAAAAAAACCTTAACGAAGCCGTCAACCACGCGTTCAGTACATCAAACCAAATCGTATAAAAAATAAATTTTGGCTGGGAAACAAATTTTATTATTTGACATCAAAAAAAAAAAAATTTAATTCTAACCCGCAATGTACAGCGCGCACGCGGAAAAGTCACCGCGGGGCGTGTTGCTTTACGCCGCCGCGACGCGGTTCGGTTCGAGTGTGCGCTGTTCATTGCGGAGTGTGCCATTTAAAGGCTTTTTATGAAAGAACTAGTGAAAATTTTTATCATGTTTCTTTGGAAAAAAGTTCAGTTATAACGGACAGAAGACGTTTCTATAAAAATCATCAATTTTTTTTTCAAACTTTAACCATCAATATCTCAGTAACCGTTAACTTCCCAGGTATGGTGTAAAGGAAAAAAATGATCGTAGCAATTGGTAGAATAAGTGGTATTCGGCTTCGTTAAGGTTTTTTTTACACCCTGTATAGTTATCGTAGTTTCGGATGTAGTCATCCCTGTCACTCTTACAAGTTTGACTGTGCGAGTGAACGCGCCAGCTAGATCCGAAAATGCAATGTTCTACTAATTCTACCCTACTATGTATTTGTGATCATATTGTGGTTTAATAAATAAAACTTACCTATGCTTCTTCTATTGTGCATAGATGGGGGGTCTAGAGTGCGTAATAACTGGCCTGCTGGACGCAGCTCGCGCGAGCGGAGCCAAGCACCTTCGCCGCGAGCATTTTACCTTCATCGTCGTCTGCGTGTCGTTTTGCGTCGCTTGCATCAACATCACACCAGTAAGTTTTACTTACTTACTCCTTTGGCGCTGCGACCCAAAGTGTGTCTTGGCCTCCGACACAAGAGAACGCCATCTGATCCGGTCTTGCGCCGCCTCTTGCCAGTACGCAACTTCTTGTAGCTCCTGCAGATCTGACATGACGGCGTCCAGTAAGTAAGTCCAGTAAGTTTTTCTACCCTTTAATTCCAAATCAAGAGTTTTTGCCTACGACACTCTAGCTTTTGAATCAGTACAGTGCGAAAACAAATTCTTCTCATTTGTGTTTTTAGGATCCGCTGTACTTATGTATTTACGTTTGAGCGAAAAGCATTCACATTGCAAACTTAAGATTCAAAATACCTTGGCTATCTGAGTGGCAGAAAATAAGGCCTTCTGAATAAGTGTTATTAATTAGTTCTTCTTAGTGGCAGAAGGCCTATAATTCTGCCACTTGGCTGTCTGCTTTGGCTATATGCCAAAGTAATTCGATTATTACATATTCGATCTGACCCTGAAAGCTTTAGACCCAGGTTCGATTCCTGATTCAAACTGTTGATTTTTGTGTTACTGCAAACTCTCCTTGCCGTTTACCGCGTGCCTAGTAACTTATTAGGTACAATTTAAAGACAGTCAGACCAGAAAAGTCGTAGTGTTAGTCGAAGTAACGTTTTGTGTTTCAGGGAGGGATCTACATGTTTCATCTATTGGACACATACGCTGCTGGCATTTCTCTTCTTTGTTCTGCTTTATTTGAAGCTGTTGCTGTATCCTGGTTCTATGGTAAGTAGAGGAAACTCAAACTGAGCTTATCGCTCCATTTGTAACTCTGGTTTAGCCAGGACTTACACCTCAAACCAACAAGGATAACTTTTTTCTTCTAAGAAATCCATAATTAGGACCAGTCTAGTCTGTCTTGAAACATGAAAATATACCTGAATAGAAAGCTTTTAAAATAGTAGACATTTATATTATTCATCCCGTTACAAAAGATGAAAAGATCATTAAAAAACAATTTCAGGTTTGAAAAGGTTTTCGGACGATGTTGAAGAAATGCTAGGCTTCAGGCCTGGACTTTATTGGAGGATATGCTGGAAGTTTGTCAGCCCAATTTTCATTATTGTAAGTATTCAGTATTCTTATCGTACTAACTACATTCTTTAACTTGATTATTTTGCAATTTTTTAAATATTACCTACTGAACTACTAAGTATCTGCGTGAGATACTCTTATCTACGTTTACGTAACCTTAATCAAATTTTCGTAAAGTTTTATGTTGATGTAAAGAACTATGAAACGAAGAAAACAGCACGGAACGCCAATCATGCAATGAAATTCATTCTACTCAGACATAATGACGTATCGAAACCCTAACTACGTCGTTTTTTTCCGGGGTTGGTCACAACATCTAACAATGCGTTTTCCTATGAACTTCCAGGGGGTGGTGGTATTCGGCCTTTTGTACCAGCAGCCGCTACAGTACCAAGCGTACACTTACCCCCAGTGGGCCGTGGTGCTCGGCTGGGGCCTCGCCTGCTCCTCTATACTGATGATCCCTGTTGTCGCCGTCTACAAGGTCATCAGGACCCCCGGCACTTGTCGGCAAGTGAGTATTATTTTCGTATACTTGACGAACTTCTAGGTAGATAAAGTACCTGTTCTCGGCTTCAACTACGCTAGATCCGACTATAATCTGACAGGATCTAGTGCGCTATTATACCTAAAAAAATTGGTTGCCTGTAAAGTCGGTATACGCGCGAAAGTTTTACGTGACAACGACTCTGAGTGGTAAAATAATTTTAATGTGAATATTCATTCGTATAACATGAACCGGTGTGTATGCCTATCTCTCTCTCTCTCTCGCTCTGTCTCTCTCGCGCGAAACGTGAGCGGAGCAGCGTAACGCAGTTTCTTGAGGTGTCACCCGGCAAACCAATTTATAAGACGTTGTCACGTCAAAAATCGGTTGTCTGTAAAGTCGGTTTACTGACGATAGTTAACCGTGACAACGTCTTTGTCATGTTGCCTCTCTGTCGCTCGTTCCGCGCTCTCGCTTGCACTTCAAGCCTTGAATGGAACGCCTCAGAGCGAGGTAACGCCGCATGCGTCATGTTTTTTGGTGCGTGCAGCCGGCTCCATCGATTTATAAGACGTTGTCACGTCAAAAATGGGGTGACAGAACTAAGAGAGCGATCGTAGCTCGGAATTTGCTAGATGCATGTGTCTGTCGGTGAGCGATGTGCAACACGCCAGGTACCCTGCTTCACTAGAGGCTGCTAGAACAACCTGGCACATTCGTTAACGTGTGTTGCCCCGAAGGGCGGTCTTTTGCTAGTATAAAGACCAACTTTTTTTGGGAACCTAGATTTACTTTCCCTCATTATTAGAATGAATACGTCTGACATAGCAAAGACACTGAGACGCAGGCATCAGAATGTCACTGAACGTATCTTCTTTTTTGGAATTGCCACGCATTTTGATAGTCCTTGATCTCTTTCCTTTCTATCTTATCTTTGCGGTACTTTCACCGTCACTTCAGTACCATATTTAAATATCACTCAATCATTCGACTATTTTACAGCGTCTAGCCTGCTGCATATCACCAGAATCGGAGCACGAGGCCATTCGAGGCGGAGCCCCAGTTAGCCGGTTCACATGGAAGCACTGGCTTTACGTCTAAACAGCCAAGTTGGCCGACGGAAATACCGCCAAGAAGTAACTAAGATCAAGAATGGTTCGCTGGGCTCTACATAGACATGCTTATGTCAGATCTTTGGGGAATGGGATCCCAATGTACAGGATCGTCCTAGAGAGACAGAGACATTAAACTATTGTCTGATCTTCTCAGTTTTACTTTTTGTGACAGTCCTTTAACTCTCTAAGCCTTTGTCCGTAGTTTCGGATATAGCCGTCCCTGTCACTCTTACAAGCTTGACCGTGCAAGCAAACGGGCTGACTAGATTCGAAAAAACGAATGAAACGTTACAGAGTACTGCCTCAGGCATAGATCGTAACACATTGTGTAGCGATTTTTCATTTCGAAGGTGACATGGTGGAGGAAAATCGCTGATGATCATACGGCAGGCATCATGACGAATGATATATAATATTATATGAATGAGTGATGTGATGTTAAAGAAACTAGAGATCTTTTAGATGTAAGAAAATATGCTTCCCTTAGTTTGAAGTTGCTTCCACTTGCAAATGTTTTATTTTAGACTCTCATTTATTTCGAGACTAGCGAACCCGGCAGATCTTATCCTGCCTGCTTTATTATACACTGAAAACTTCCTCTTGAATAACACTAACTTTAAAAAAAAAACAGCAACAAGATCCTTTACTTAAGTAGTTTTAAAGTTATAAGCATACATACATTCAGACATAGGGACAGATGCGGGAAGCCACTTCAAGGCTTTAAAGCTTAATACTAAAGAATAAATAAGGATAAATTTATTGTAGTACTGTACCTATAATACTGTAGGTACCTATGTATGTGTTAGGTAGAGAATTTGTATTAGAGACTTGTCCCTATGCAGGGAAATGAAGCCTGCTAAATTCTTCTTTAACATTGTGAGTATCGTTTTGATATAATCTATAACAATTGAGAGTAGATACAAAATAAATATCTAAGAACTTTTAACAATTGATCAGGTATTATAATTGAAATCAAATCAGTTGAGGTAAACTCCAGTAACTGAAAAAAAGAAAGAAATCGTTAATTTGCAAGAATACAACAAATTTGCAATTCTTCAAAGATCTTAGAAATGAAGACAATTGTCTTGTGTATAAAGGTTTCTAAAGCACTATAAAAATACATATGACGATTAGATATATTATTTTTCTTGGTCAAGTAAAGTAAAATGAAACAAAAATTGTGTTATCGGTTATGTTAAAATTGTGTTTAATCAGCATCGTTAACTTAAATATACAGGTTGTTTGGCGGACGTTGTAGGATTTTCGGGAGTCAATAAAATATGGCGGATTTAGCGATGTCAAAAACATACTTTTCAAATCTATATTTATCGAATGTAGGACGTGTTAAGCCAGCGTATATAATAAGTAAAGCTATGCTGAATATTGTAGGATTTTAAAAGTTGTAAGTAAGAATTAAGCATTCGAATAAATAATGTTAAGAAATATTAAACATCATGAAAATAAATAATCGTCCTCCCATGGACCAAGCTCGCAAACAGATCTGTGACAAACACAATAATTTTGTAAATAATATATCTTTGTACCTATCTATTCTATGCCTGAATAATGTACACACAGGTTATAATACCTAAAATATACGTTTTGCATACATAATGTGAATGAATATATAAAAAGTAGATTTTAAAAATATTGTAGCTAGAAAGCTTCTTCCTATTTTTGTACGCAAATGTCGAACAAAGTAGAGAATTGTATATCGTGTTATTTTTTAATTCTATAAATACTGTTACAACCATATTATCTGGCTCGAACCAACTTGAACGCACGCACTATTGAAATCAGCCCAAATTTAGTTCGAAAAAAGATGTTGATGGTACTGATTCGATTTAATTTACAACAAACGCCATCTTAAGTTGGTTATAGTACCTAATATTATGCAGTGCAGTGCGTCTATTTGCGAGAATAGTGACGTAAACTAGCCGTTAATATTGGTGGAATTTAATATTGTTTACGTAAATGATGTAAGTAGGTACTTAATGTTTAATTTAATCAAAATTGATATTTACTGAATGCTCCAACGGAGTTAAAACAGTCGAATAATACGTTGAACTTAATGTCGTGTAACATGAAATAAATTTATTGTACATAAACTATGTTTGAAATGAAATGTTTCAGAGTTGTATGCGAGTATAAATGTAAAATTGTGTTCATTTATTTATAAAATAAATGTTTTAGATCTATATCAAATTGTGATTCATTCATAAACCTACCTACACGTCACGTTTTTTCAAACCTTTTTTTAACGTTAGAGAAATGCTATTACGACACACCAGCCGCGGGGGCAGCTGGGGGTTATGTGGGACTCCAGGCCTCGGAGATAGAACCCGCCTACCCACTAAAAACTTGACGGTGCCCTCCGGTGCCGGAGAGGCTACAGGCATTTACCGCAATTCCCCGGACTCGGCCAACTCACTTTGCAACGAGCCCTTACCGGTTGCGACGAGGGAGAAACTCGACCCCGTCGCATAACCAACAGACGGCGCGCGGGAACACGCGCAAAGCGCCGCCGCGCCCTCTCCCTTTAGCAGCTTTTTTTGGTGTCTTCCAAGAGTGGTGCAAGTGGGGCTAAGATATCTCAATCTGTTGAGTACTTTTAATGATCTAAACATACAGACATAGGGACAGACTTGGGAAGCGACTTTGCTTAATACTATGTAGTGATAAATAACAACATGACCTACAATTATCTGACTCCGTGGTAAGTAGCATAAGCACTTGTATTACGGAAATCAGAATCAACATTGGTATGTAGGTATTACAAATAAACTTTAATAATACATCCAGACCACCAAGACCATTTAAACTGTAGGATCGGGGTCCAAACCCCACTAGATACCTTTTCAGCATATTTAATTTATGGTTATTAGTAATTACATGTAATTACAATAACTGAGTTTTACCCATATCATGAACAGACTCCAAAACCAAAAAAAAATATACCCAGAAAACGTTTTCTTTTATATTCCGCACCCAAATCTAATTTTATGTGTATTTTATATAAAATTTTATATGGCTAAGAAGTAATGAAGATGGGGAAGAATTATTATGTCAATGGTAGTGATCAACAAACAAGTTGCCCAATCAGTTCAGAGCGCATACCGGCACTTGCAGTTAGGCCTTAGACCACAGATTACTAAATAGTTAGACATGCCAAGATTAGTTAAGATTCCTTTAATCAGCTTTGAAAAAAAACAAATGGACAGTTATAATTTGTTACTTCACTGTTTGCTCTGACTGACACCCTGTATGCTTCGAGCGAAACTGATTTTACTGAGTATTATTTAATTATGTTTCATTATCTAAAAAATAGGTATGGATTAGAGATGGGCCGAGTACTCGGTACTCGCTGTACTCTGTGGTTTTTTAATACTCGTACTTGGCCGAATAACTCGGTTCAAGTGACGAGTACTCGGTCATGTAAATTTTATAAACAGCATATCTGGAATAAGTTTGCTAGTGGCCAACTGGAGAGATTAAAGTATGTACCTAAATGACCACATACTTAAAGTCAATGAACAAGCCCTTAATCTGGCGTTTGTCAATTTCTTTTTGTTAATTATAGGACAGCCATAGACGCTGCGGATTGACAAACTGTATGTAGCTTTAAACCGAGTAATACTCGGTACTCGGTTCTCGGTAAAACCACAACTCAGCCCATCTCTACTATGGATAAATTTTCGGAGTCTTCAATAAATTATATCTAGGTTCCAAAATGTATCCAAGATAGTCGTATACTGCAATAAAATAACGGATAAAACTAACGTGTCCGTATCAATAAACAAATCAAGCTGAACATTGCAAACACCTTTGCTTAATTTGCCCAAAAAAGTTACGTACTCCGATCAACACAGAGTAAAAGAGGCTGTTTGTATTTGATGTTGATTTGCTCATTATTTTCACTTTATTATACGGATCACAATTTGGGATTACTTGAGCGTGTGTTTATTTTGCTATGCAAAAAATAATTAACTAATAAAAAAGCAAAATAATCATAATTTTGGATTTGTAGTTTACTGATCTCTTAAATGGCTACGAAACAAAGAAGAGTGAAACGGAACGTCACTTCAATGGCAGACTTGTCAATGTTGATTTCTGTAATTTTATTTTCTTGAAAACGCGATTACTCTAATTTATTCAGCATTTAAAGTATTGCAAACAGTTAGCAACATAATATTCAGGAAAATATACGTATCTGGTGTGAAACATAAGTATACCGTTGATGTACATACGGCAAATGGATACTAAAGGATCGGTAACATTATCTTGAATCGATACAACTACGAAAATACCTTGAAGTTTACACCGAATACATTATCGCTATGTCAACAAACTCATGAGCGTGTAATTATCTAAAGGTGAGAGCTTCTTTTAGTAACCCTACATTATGAACAGGTGCACAACTTTGCCATTTATGAGTTTTCATTCACACATTCTCGCATTTATTTTTATACATAGCAGTTGGGGCATTTATCCGTAACAATTATTATTTCGCGCTTGTAGGAGTCTATTTCATCTTTATCAGTAAGCTAAAATCTTATGTTATTAGTTCCCCAAAATCTAGCTTAAACCTAATCCATTGCAAATAATAACATGCACTTAAATTTTGAGTACACTTTGTAGACGAAGTACCGACTTTTTAACAAGTCTTAATTTGTCACATTTGTACCAATTTCCTATACATAATGAGTGTAATTGGGATGAACTTGATATTATTGTTATAATTACAGACTCTATATTTAATATTTTTTGGGATCAGATATGTGATAGTGAGTAAAAAGTACTTTAAAGTATTTTTAACAAGCTTTTTAATTTAATTTCCAATCTAAACATAATTACAAAAATTCAGATAAATCAGAGACAGGAAAGTGGGTGAAATTTTTGCCTGCATGATTTGGTTACAGACATACAAACACTGGGGCAGGTGAAACTATATAAAGACAAAAATCAGTCAATTAATAGAGAAGGCCTTATTGCTGACTTTAAAATGTTGAATTTTAGCTTAGTTTAATTTTAGAATGTTAAATTTGTTGAATAAAAAAAAAGTTTTTTTTTAAGTACAGAACTATAAAAAAAAAACTTTTTTGTGATGTCACAAGGTGAGAAAAACTTAGTCACAAAGGTGCGGGTGAAACCGCCAATACTCTAATGAAGTATGAATCATAGACTTAACTGAGATGTTACTTGGATATAGTAGTTAGTGCCCCAGTTTAAATTTAATTAACACACTGTCTCAATTGTGCCTACCAACTGTGTCGGTCAGTTGTACCATATGGTTGTTTTGTAAATTACACATTATGAAACAACCATTTGTTGACTATTTTTTCACCATTTCAAATTCATTAAAGACAAATTTATGTAGGGGAGTATTTAAATTAATATTTTCAACAATAATATACATACTTTATCTAGTTCTTAATAGATTTTACTGTAAGAAAACTGGTAAATTTACCAATATTTGTATTATATATTTGAAATTCTTGCCTATAGTTTTCTGTCTAAGAATTATTAAGGCAAAACACATATAGAATTCTAAATTTCGTGTACATATATTCAAAATTTATTTGGCTATTGCATTGTTTAACAAACTGTTTGAATATTGCATTCTAATTATCTTTGACCTTCTGAGCCATAAGTATTCATATTTCATACAATACCTACTCACCATTTGCAAGATAAAATGTGTCACTTGTATTTCAGCTGGTGTTTCAGACATAGTGTTAATGGATTGTCCTTAAGCGGATTGTGGAGTGATTTAGTGTTCAAAATTTACCAGAAGTAGTATAATTGCTTCTCTTGATTACTGTGTAAGGAGATATTTTTCTAATTTTATTTGAATAAGACAAAATTACATAATACCACGAGTTCCTAAAATTTTTTGATGTCTCTTTTTTACAAACCGTTTTATAGTAAAAACCCTTGCTTGGTACTCACAATAAAACAAACAAATAAGTTCAAAAACTAAATTTCATGTTGATAAGAAAGTCACAGATTGTCACTGTGTTGTTAGAATTTTCACCTGCCTTCTACTCTTACAATACTTATACTTTATCTTGTCTTAAAAATATTGTTCCTTTCCTAACTAACCGTGACTCTGTGTCCATTATTTTAAGACCATACGTTATAATTATTTTGGATCGCAACTGGGTCGAAGCTGAAAGTTGGTTCTTAGGAATTTTAATATTACTACTCTAAGCTGTATTATGTACACTGGTGGAGCGATCGCGGGGTTTGGTCAGTGTTCCATATAAATCCTTACTTTAGTACGTTTAGGTGGCAGTCAGTTCCTAGCGACCAGCGCCCAGTGTAAAATTTGGGCTGACTTACAGACATCCTCTTTTATGATTCCCTTGGGTTGATAAGATAATACCCACATAATTTGTTATAGTTTTTGAGTAATAGCAAAACCTAGAAACACTTATAGAACCCTTAGAAATGCTATATTTTTTAAGTCCTTGTTAATAGAAAAATTCTATTAGTTTTCTTGAATGGATAAGTACATAAAAAAACATGTTTGCAAGTTTTTAGCGTTTCTAAGGTTTGTCTAAACTTTCTTATCATCCTATTTATCCAATGATTCATAAAATAGGATGTTCACAAGTCAGTCCATATTTCACTCTGTGCTGCGCGACCGTGACTCGAGACCGCGAATCGTGACGTCACGCATAGGTGAGAGGTTTCAAAAGTGACACCTTTGAAAGTGAAAGATAGTTTAAAAAACTAAAAAAACACGCTTTTGATGCTAACTAAAAAAGAGTAAAAAGCGTGGGATGCACTTTATGTCGTTTTTATAGTTCTCTTTTTATTGCTGCCAAAAATAGAATGATTTAACTATCTTTACTAATATTATAAAGCTGAAGAGTTTGTTTGTTTGAACGTGCTAATCTCAGAAACAACTGGTTCGAATTGAAAAATTATTTTTGCGTTGAATATACCATTTATCGAGGAAGGCTTTAGGCTATATAACATCATGCTGCAACTATAAGGAGCGAAGAAATAATGGAAAATGTGAAAAAAGCGGGGAAAATTATTCATCCTTGAGAGTTTGAGAGAAAGAATTATTCCTCTTAAAATGATCTAAAAAAATGTCTGCGACAGTATATGTCTATGCCCTAAATAACTATTCCACGCCTACGAAGTCGCGGGCACAGCTAGTATACTATACCAAACACCCCACGCTTTTAACTCTATTTCCTCTTTTTTAGTTAGCATCATAAGCGTGTTTTTTAGTTTTTGTAAACAATTTTTTATTTTATTTTTTTTACTTACTAAGGTCATTGTCATCTGTACTTGATACGTGTGCAAAGTTTCAAATTAATCGATTTCTGGAAGTTGGTGCAAATCGAGCTCAAAGATTCCGTTACATACATTCATACATACATACAGACCGAGCTAATAAAAGCATGTTAAAAAGACTTGGTCTCGGGTCGCATCCGTATGCCGTCATTGGTACGCATCGCATGTAGGCATTGCCGATGTGCGATCCGTACGGTGCGGATCAGTGGATGCTGTTGCATGAAGCTCTATACATGGCAAACTATAAATCCGTTGCGTACGATGCGTACAATACCAACCTATAGTGGTTTGCCTTTAGGAGTTACCAACTTTGAGGCCTACATTAGCTGCAGCTCAACTCAAACACATTTACTTGTTTATTCCAGGAGTCAGGATGTCTCTGGAACGCGAGGGTGTACCGCCCATGCCGATGCCGATGCCGGTGGGCGGCTCCAATGACCCGCGCTCCCAGCTGCAGCAGGAGATGAGGGAGCAAAACTTCGATCTGATCCGGTTCGCGTCGTACAGAACCGCGTGCAAGCTGAGATATGTGCAGAAAAAGTGTAATTGTGAGTATGTTTGTGTAACTGCAATAATATTTCTCCATCTGGGGTAGGGTTGCCACCTTTTTTTGCAAATAAAGTACATTGGTTATTATTATGTACGAAAAAAAGTACATAGTATCAAAATTAAGTACAATTTATTTTTCTGTACAACAAATAATCATACTTCTAAAGTATAATTTTATTAATACTTGTCGTAAGTATAACATAAACTTCAACTTCAAAATCACAAAGAAACCATATCATGAGAACTAAAGTATTTTTGTGTATTTTATAGTTCTCATAAAGTACAGAGTACAATTGACTGAAATAATGTACAATACTTTATTATAAAGTTCGAGTGGCAACCCTAATATGGGGGCACGGCAATGCCCCCGCCAATTCGAGCAAAAACGCGGCACGCCCGTAATATCCTTTGCTGCTTCGAGAAAAGGATGGTACGAGACACGATATACGATAATACTATCGTAGATAAGTCGATCTATTTATTTAAAAAGTAAAAGATTTTTAATATTGATATTGACGACAGCTTTGGTCTAGTGGTCTGTGGTCCAGACTACAAAACCGGCTGTCGCGGGTTCGAATCCTGCTAGGGGCTAATGTTTATCGAGCATTTGTACCTGAGTCATGGGTGCTTATAAATGTATTTAAGTATTTCTAATCGTTATTCTAGCTACCATAGCACAAGGTAACGCTTAGTTTGGGGCTAGGTAATTGGTGTGTTCGTTGAAATAATAAGTATTAATTTATTTATTTATATGATAATAATAACTTACGTTATAAATAACTAAGACAGGAGATTAAGTAGGGACTAAATAAAATAAGCGACTTGGCTTGTATTACATGGATCTTACAGCTTTTTACTGTAGAAAAACTGAACTGCGAGACTTGGTTTTTTTACAAGATGTTTTTGATGGTTACATTTTTTGTAAAAAGCTTAAATACTTGTAAAAAATGTAACCATTTTGAGTTATGATGACTTAAGAGGTTCATGTTAGTGTTTCAGACATAATGCTACGGTCAAATCTAGATGGTAGCTAAATCACGGATCTCCTTGGTGATACGGTACGGTGTTGCCTTCGTGTCTAGGACGCACCTATGCCTTGTAACTGGCTAAAAGAACTTAATTTATTTTTTTACCGTAACATTAGTTTTAAAAACATTGATGTTTTATATAAATGAGAAAGACATATTTTTCGTAATACTTGACTTGTATTTTGAAATGATGTGTGGTATTTCTAAAATTGTCTCATAAACTTTGAATCACTAAGCACATAGTAACGCTATCTCATTCTATTTCAGTACACGTCATAGACATCTGGAACGTAATAGAAGCGTTCCGCGAGAATGCTCTCAACACGCTAGAACCGACAGCGTGTGTCAACGTCACTCGACTGGAGACTCTGGTCTCCTCGCTGTACCACAACTTGAATAAGCGGCTGCCTCCAGCTCACCAGGTGTCTGTGGAGTCCTGTTCAGCTCTGCTGTTAAATTGGCTACTATCAGCTTATAGCACTGGGTAAGTTTCGTACATAGACACTCATAAGCATACAGTGTTCTAGAGTCGATGATGTGCGTCAACGTGACACGACTTAAAAAAAGCTAATGTCTTCGCTGTTATTACCTAAATAAGCTAAAGGAGAATGCACATGAGCATTCTCCTTTAATTAATAAGATTAACTTAAATAAGCGACTGCCTTTAGCTCACCAGGTGTCTATCGAGTCCTATTCGGCTCTTTTGCTGAATTGGCTACAACTATCTGCATATATAACTGAGTAAGAATCAACAAAAAAAAAGAGATTTAGATACAAAGGACTGAAGAGTTTTGGAAGAGACATTGATCTCATCTGGTTCCGGTAGAGTCCAGCTCAGATCTGCTACTTAATTAGCTAAAATGAGCATGTATCTGGTAAGTTTCATACATAGACACATATAAGCGTTCCACGTGAAAGCACACAACACGCAAGAACCAACAGCGTGCGTCAACTCGAGACGCTGGTTTCTTCGCTGTAACACAACTTGAACAAGCGACTACTGCTGAGTTGACTCCTATTACCGTATAGCGGTAAGTTACATTCACACACACATAGAATCGTTCCATTAGATTGCTCTCAACACGCTAGAACCGACAGCGTGCGTCAACGTCACTCGTCTTGAGACGCTGGTTTTTTCGCTGTATCACAACTTGAACAAGCGACTACTGCTAAATAACTGCTATCACCGTATAGCGGTAGTTACATTCATAGACAAATATAATCGTTCCATAAGATTCATCTCAACACGCTAGAACTGACAGCATGCGTCAACCTCACTAGTCTTGAGACGCTGGTTTCTTCGCTGTATTATAACTTGAACAAGTGATTATTGCTGAGTTGGCTGCTATTACCGTATAGCGGTAAGTTACATACATCGACACATAGAAGCGTTTCGCGAGAATGCTCTCAACACGCTAGAACCGACAGCGTGTGTAAACGTTACGTGAAGAACTTACTGTTAAAAAAAAATACAATATTTCATTGTTGCAGGGAGAATGTGGGCAAGATCAGAGTGTTTTCAATCAAAGTTGCGCTCGCGACCATGTGCGCTGGCAAACTAATGGACAAGCTAAGGTGTAAGTAGTTACAATTTGGACCTTATTTTAAGTCTTGAAGATGCTTGTGACGCATTTGGTGCAGCGCTTTAGTAGTAATACCAAAGTTAAGCAACTCGATGACGACCTCTTTGGTGTAATGATCAAGAAGTTGACTATTAACCAAGAGGTCGCGGGTTCGATCCCCGCACTGTACAAACATTTGTGTGCATGAACATGTATGTTTGTACAGGTCTGGGTGTTATATGTATTTAAAGTATGTAGTTAAGTTTATTTGTAATACCACTGTTGATTCTGATATCTGTTACACAAGTGCTTAAGCTACTTACCACGGAGTCAGATCAATGTATGTGATGTTGTTATATATTTTTTATTATTTATTAGGCGCGTTAGGGATGGGTGACCATTCTGACCGTGTAAGTTACGTTGACGAAGGCACGTTATGCTGTTGGCCTCAGCTAGTATTGATACATATTAGTCGTTAAGCATGGTTAGAAGCCCTCGGGAGGCTTAATAGCGTCTGACAGTAAGGTTGGTCACTTACCTTACTTACAACCCCTCCACCGCACCGCACTGAGCCCGCGTGGTGGAGTATATCTCGTACCATTTCGAAGTTGAGCTCATGAACGGATTGACCAATTTCAGAGCGGGTTTATTTTTTATTTTAGAGATAATTTAAGCACGGTGATTCTTAGCTATAGCTGGTTCTTAGCTGTAAGTGACTACCAGCGGTTTTCATGACTTAAGTCGGGGGTTTTTAACTGGCGCGAATGGGCATGATGACAGCTATCTTAAATATTTTCAAGACCAAGGTGTTTAAAAAACATAGCCCCTATGAAGTTAATATAACCAGTTTAATTCCAAAAAGCTGTCGAAACCAATTTTTAAACCCACAAAACTCAATAAATATTCGGTCAATTGACTCCGATTTCTAATATATGACCGTGACGTCACGTACATTTATTCCCATACAAAATCTATGGAGGCAGACCGTTTTGACAGATAGTAAAAAGTATGTCAAAGATTGGTGGTGTCGTCTAGCCAATTATACCATGTGAACGTAGTCATATTCTCACTACACAATTCTTTGCAGACATATTCTCTCAACTGTCCGATGGGAACGGACATCTACTTATGAAGAGGCTGTCGGATTATCTAAGAGAAGTGTTGGCGTTGCCCGCGGCTGTGTACGAATCGCCGTCTTTCAGCTATAACGATTCGCTAGCTCTGTCTATATTTAACCAGGTAAGTCGATATTTCTATTCGACCACCACTTTGGTGTAATGGTTAAGAAGTTGATTATTAACCAAGAGGTCGCGGGTTCGATCCCCGCACTGTACACACATTTGTGTGCAGGAACATGTCTGTTTGTTCTGATCTGGGTGTTATATGTATTTATTTAAGTTTATTTGTAATACCACTGTTGATTCCGATATCTTTAACAGAAGTACTTAAGCTACTTACCACAGAGTCAGATCAATGTATGTGATGTCGTTGTATAAAAAGTATTAAAAATACTCAATTAGCTTTCAATCCCAGCTTACAACCTTCTGTAACAGTTGTTTATACGTTACGCTGCGATTTTTTGACCTCGTTCCATTCGTACCTCATACGGTTTCCAAGGTTACACATTTTGGCAAGTCATCGCCCATCTTTTGCCTTGTTTTGAGTGACTCCTGATCTCCAGAGGACCTTATGTGTGCCAACGTTCTTCTTTATCTGAATGATATTAACGCACACTATGACTTAATGAACTGATGTATTGAATAATCCATTTTCTATTTTAAAATGTTAAGCTTAGCAGTTATCACTTTTAGGTAGGTGAGGTAAGACATGAGAACTTCGATTCTGTATGTAACATCATTTGAACCATGTTTTACGCAAATAAATTTACTTACTTACTGACTTTTTTATCCGTTTATTGTTGCAGAATGTAAAAATCACAGTGAATGATTTCCTGGACACACTTATGTCGGACCCCGGCCCGCCGTGTCTCGTCTGGCTGCCGCTATTGCATAGACTGGCCAGCGTTGAAAATGGTATGAGTTCCTTTATTTATGTCGCAGTCATCTGGTTGAATCTGCTATTTGATTGAATGACTAGCGCGTTCATTGAATGACAACATTCAATTGAATGCCTAGGCCGAACGTTGATTGAACAAGCGTCACTCAACGTCCAACTAGTTAGCGGATTGAAACATAGCCCTTTGAATAGGGCGGACGTAAAATCAGTCAAGTGATTCAAATTTACTTCATATTTTTTTCCCACTGCGGCGCTAGTACTCACCAAAACAAATATGGCGTCCAACAGCTCGCACAGATAGCAGTGTTTGATTTATTTTCTTTGAATTCCTTGAATAAGTTGGTAGAAATAGTCACTATTGCCTATCTTAAGGCTTACATAATAAAATCATAATAAGATGTGTCATGTCATGTCTTCATTTTTGCTATCTAAAGTAAGGTACCTTTTAAGTTGCGAACTTATGGTCACTCTAACCAAACATTACAAAGTCGGTTACATCCCATTCAACGATTTTCAGTCAAGAAAAAGTCTAAATGATGATCAGTTAAGACGTTGAACGTTACATTCAAAGACTTGACGAGTTGTCCTTTAGTCATTCAATAAACAGCCTAGTCGTTCAATTAAATCGCAGATTCAACTAGATGACTGCGACATTTACATAGTTATTTTTAGATCTTAATTACCTACAAGTATACTAAGATTTTTTTCCTTCGTTTTTGTATTGTTTAATTATGTCTAATGGATAATGATTGGCCATATGTGGTGGTTTGCTTTGTCATAAGAAATAATTATTTGTGTTACGACTATTAAGAAGAAGAAAAAGAAGAAAAATATTTTATTTGGTATAAAATTAAACATCACACAAGTAAATAAAGTATTATTAACAGAACCGAATTGGATCCCACTCAGATTACTACTATTATTGCTTACGTTATCTTAGGTAAGCGACACACAATCAGGACAAAGGTACGAGTTGTAAAGGCAAATCGACAAGTGCGAAGCGTCGCGACGCGACATTATTAAATGTATGTACGTGTATGCCAGTCTCCCTCGTCGCAACCGGTAGGCGCTCGCTGCTAAGTGAGTCAGCCGAGTCCGGGGAATTGCGGTGAATGCATGTGGCCTCTCGGCCTACGGTGAACCCGCCACGTTCCCGACTCACATGGCACCGGAGGGCACTGTTAGTTTTTCAGTGGATAAGCGGGTTCTTTTTCTGAGGCCTGGAGTACCACATAACCCGTATTTCCCTGACGATAAAAAAAAGTTGAGTGAGAAACGCTACTGTAGTGTGTGTCTCGTCCCCTTACATAAGCTGCAATCAATCAATATGACGTAATCTGTGTAATAAGCTAGTAATAAACCATACGTTAAACGCGCAACATCTGTTTAATTGGCTGCTCCTAGGTCCCATCCTTACATGGTTACCCTACCAGTGCTGCCTCTGGGCAGCGCTGTGCATTAAAATTAAACGGTGAAAATTTTGATTTGAAGTTTTGGACATTCTTCAACATGTGATAAAGACTTTTGCAAGTGAAGTTTGGGAAAAATTAGTTAAACGGAGAAAAATAAGTTAGGCGGAGAAAAGGAACGAATTGTAAGCGTGGCAAATCGACAAGCGACGCGACGCGACAATATCAAATGTATGTACGTGTATGTCGGTGTCCTACGTAACGAAGCGCGGTTGACACTGACCCAAGTGTTGGGCACATCGCGTCTCGTTGCACTTGACGTCGACAACGTCTAAGAGATCGTCCGAACGCGCTTGCTTAATTTGGCCACAGTCACGATCCGACTTCAGTCAGCTCGTAACTACTGTAGGGTGAGCACAATCAACTATCGTAACGTAATCGTAGCGTTTACCTATAGTTAACTTGTCAATTTGTATGGGAAAACTGTCAGTTTCTGACGTTTGGATGACACTAATACGTTACGATAATGTTCGTGCTTACCCCACTGCTTTGTGCAATCCAGCCGAAATGTCGAGCAGTGAGTACCTAATACACATTAAATTATATCGCGTTTAGACCCGATTACAAGTAATTAGTGTTACAATGCAACGCGAAAATTATAATCATAGACAGGACATGGCTTGGTTTTTGGCTTAATACATTGCTCCTATCCGCTGTCCGAGTATACGGCACTTCTAAATGTAAGCTGACGACCATTTGGTGCAGTGGTCTACATGTCGGACTTCTAAAACCAAGGGTCGCGGGTTCGATCCCCGCACGGTACAAGTATATGTGTGCATGAACATGTGTGTTTGTACTGGTCTGGGTGTTTTCTATGTATAAATATGTATTTATTTACAAAAAAAAGGATTTAAGTATGTTTATCCGTTGTCTAGTACCCATAACACAAGCTTCGTGGCTTAATTTGGGACTAGAGAATTGGTGTGATAATGTTGTGAAATATAATAATAATAATAATTCTTTATTTGCATCCAACATGGTATAAATATATATTCGTTACAATTTGAGTCACATGTTAGGCTACAGGAATTAGCATGCAAATGTTACAAGAAATAAAATTACAATTCATTAATTAATCAGATACAATACAAAATGTCCTATTATTATTCTTATGTATGATAATATGCCAAGTCACAATTAAAATAAAATATTTATTTATTTTATCAAATCAATTTTCCTTCTACCCTTAGTGGTCCACCCGCTAGCGTGCAGCGCCTGCCGCCGCAGCTCGCTCACCGGGCTGCGGTACCGCTGCACGCGCTGCGCCAACTACACGCTCTGCCAGGACTGCTTCTGGCGCGGCCGCGTGTCGGGCACGCACACTAACGAGCACGAGGTCAAGGAGTATGCCGCATATGTAAGTACTTGACGTCGTGAAAACTATACGGAACTCGTCCGGACCTTCGACGTTGTTGGGCCCCTTACTGCCATCTAGGATACCTCGTTCCCACTGACATCTAAGATACCTCGTTCCCACGTCAATGTAAGATGCCTTGTTCCCTCAGACATTTAGGATTCCTCGTTCCAATTGACTCCTAAGAAACCTGGTTCCCACTGACATCTAAGATATCTCGTTCCCACTGACATCTAAGATGCCTTGTTCCCCTCTGACTTTTAAGATACCTCGTTCCAACTGACACCTAAGAAACCTGGTTCCCACTCACATCTAAGATACCTCGTTCCGACTGATATCTAGGATACCTGGTTCCCACTGACATCTAAGATACGTCGTTCCCACTGGCATCTAGAAATACCAAGTCCCCACTAAAATCCAGGATACTCTTCGCCCACTGATGTCTAGGATATCTCGTGTCCGTTGACATGTAGGATAAAAATCTTTAAAATCCCAGAAAATATCTATTCATAAGAACTTTGACATACAAACAAAAAACTTGCGAAGTTATGTTCGATTCTTAAAAGAAGTAGCAACGCTAACAACTTCAAGTGGCCTGGACTATCCCTGACTGACTTGTCCCTTTAGTTCCCCGTTTGACAGTTGGCTAGAAATGAATTAGAAGGTGGTAGGACTTTGGTAAGAATTGAAAATAGGCATGGTGACACCTATCGTAAATACTTTCAAGACCATGGTGTTTTAAAAATATAACCTCTATGAAGCTAGTAAAACCAATTTATTTCCAAAAAGCTGTAGAAACCAATTTCTATTAACATAGGTTTCAATAAATATTCCTTCAATTGACTTCGATTTCTGATACTAAATTATGAGGTCAAATTATAGTTTTCCCATACACAATCTATGGAGGCAGATCGTTTTGACAGATGATAAAGAGTATGTCAACGATCGAACGTTGGTAGTGTCATCTAGCCTATTAATGAAGTTTTATAACACCAGCAGCAGTTGGCGGTAACAAACTGATAAAAAATATTTTGTCTCGTTTCAATTGACTAAAGGGGGTCGTCATTGTTTTGAAATAAAAAGCCAACCAATAGGCTAGAAAATACCACCAATCGTTGACATACTCTTTGTTATCTGTCAAAACGGATTGCCTCCATCGATTTTGTATGGGAATACAAAATCGTGACGTCATGGTTCTGTGTCAGTAATCGGGGTCGATTTACCGAATATTTATTGAATTTGTGTGTTTCAAAATTGGTTTTCGCAACTTTTTGGAAATAAACTGGTTGTATTAACTTCATAGGGGCTATGTTTTTTAAATGCCATGGTCTTGAAAATATTTAAGATAGGTATCATCATGCCTATTGCCAAACAATGTATACCAACGAATAATGTAATTGTGCACAGAAATCGCCATCGAAACAAATCGGCGCGACGCTCCGCAAGTCGTTTCGCTGCGTGCCGGAGCGCGCGCGCCCGCAGTTGCCTCGGTATCCCGATCAGCCCGAGAGGACGCTCAATTTGAGCCATATCGTGTGAGTAAACTTTCAGCCTATAATAATAGTCCTCCTGGCGTGGCCGATTTCGACCACGGCGGCTAATCTCAACATAGATCAGCCAACTACGCAGGAGATATTATAGTGCACAAGTGTGAGCGCAATACACAGGTGCACTCACTGTTCCATCACTCTCAAAGTTCGGTGGAGACAGCAATCCGACATGACCGGAGAGAGATCAGGCGCAGGACCAAAATCTTAACGTGCTTTCCGAGGCACACCGCCATCTTCCCGACTCCGCGCTGTTTTTGAGAAATTCATGACAGAAAATCACAAACACAATTTTTGACTCGACCTAGGATTCGAACCCAGGACCTCTCGGATGTAAGGCAGAAACTTAGCCACTACACCAACGAGGCAGACAGCCTATAATAACTCACCTCACACCAGTGGCCGCCTGCGCCTGCTTCCACGTTTAAATTTGAACGAATGTTAGAGTTTTGGCCCAGTCTACTCGCCGAAATCTTTAAAACGGTACCTCAATCATATTTTCAGGTCCTAGTATCGCGACACAGGCTGCTGGAAAAAATCTTACCCAAATCTTACACAAATAATATATAGAGATACTAGTTGATTTGCCATATAAATGTCAAGGGTGGACAACCCTTATCACTAAGGTGTATGAAAAATAGATGTTGGCCGGTTCTCGGACCTACTCAATATGCTCACAAAATTTCATGAGAATCGATTTCAAGCCGTTTCGAAAGAGTACGGGAACGAACACGAGAATTTTATATTATAAAAGATGAATGCGACCCACTGCTCCTCCCATGTCTTACAGCCGCACTATACCACGCGAGTTCAGTGGGGATTGAAAAAGGAGTGAGTTGGTGATGAAAGTGACTAACTTCACTGTAGCTGCTCTGTAAGGACAGCCTATGACGACTGAGGCCCGTTGAAAGCATAATGTTTTTTATTTTATTAGTATAATGTTAACTGTTCTGTGCTCGTCTTCTCTTTAGACAGTGGCAGAGTTCTGGTCCTAAAAATAAATTTCAAAAGCCTGAGTCGATACGCCAAGAACAAGAAGAAGCGTTTTGTTTAGATAATAACTTTATCGTATTATTCATTTCCACCCATAGCCCACCATCGCCAGTACCCGCGCACAATGGCTTCCCGGAATACGCAGCCGGCTACGTCAACACCGGATCTTTGGACTCGCGTTCCTCCCGCTCAACACACAGAAGCATCGCCGAGCACCTGTCGCGCGGCGTCGACGACGAGCACCGGCTCATAGCGCGCTACGCGGCGAGGCTGGCGCACGACACGCGCACCATGGCGAGTATACATAGTGTATAGCGTGAACATCGCCGAGCTAGACTCTCGCTCCTCCCGCTCAACACACAGAAGCCGAGCCGAGCACCGGCTTTTTGGGCTGTATTCGCCTTTTTTTAGTTAGGACTAACCTAGGTAAACCTAGGGGTTTAAGGACTAAATAAGGGGCAAAATTAATGCGTGAGCTAAGCAAGTGCCGATTACTTTAGCTTAACCGCGACGAAAGAGAATTTGAATTCGAGGGAAGCGAGCAACGACATTCCGCGATATTAATCGTCACCTTCCAAACTTAGTATTAAAGACAGACATAAAATTAGTGCAAGGGCGAAGCCAACTTACAGCCACAACACAAAAAAAAACTAACTACTAAAAATGTAGTGCAAAGCATGTAGTCTCTTTCCAATATTTTAATATGTTTGTTCAATGTTATATTAATTTCATTTTTATATTTCAGCCTAGAGCGGGAAGATCGGCTTCCTTAACACCAGAGCTGGTAAGCACATTATGATATTTGTATCTCATCTCTCTTTTCCTCTCTCAATAGCCTATGTACATCCAACTGCTGGACACAGCCTCACCTCAGTTATGAGGTGGTACGAACCATACTCCACCACACGGGCTAAGTGCCGATTAGTAGAGGGGTGCTTTGTAAGTGACCAACATAACTTTCAGATGCTATTAAGCCACCCAAGACTTTTTTTTATTTTAACGTCAGGGAAATGCTGTTACGCATACCCACCAGTGGTGGGGGCAGCTGGAGGTTATGTGGGACTCCGGTCCTCAGATAAAGAACCGGCCTACTCAATAAAACCTGACGGTGCCCTCCGGTGCCATGTGAGTCGGGGACGTGGTGGGTTCACCGTAGGCTAAGAGGCCACAGGCATTCACCGCAATTCCCCGGACTCGGCCGACTCACTTTGCAGCGAGCCCCTACCGGTTGCGACGAGGGCGAAACTCGACCCCGTCGCATAAACAACAGACGGCGCGCGGGAGCTCGCTAGGCCTCTGACAAAGCTTTACTACTACTAATATATTGATACTAGCCGGGACCAACATCTTAACGTGCCTTTCGAAGATCTTCGTGCTTATTAATAGCGTCATTTGAATGGTCGGAATGGTCACCTATCTCAAACACAACCGCACCTAAGTTTACTCAACTATAGTATCACTTCCGAAGTGAGCAAAGGACCGCTCCTTTGGTTTTCTAAAATAACTTGTTTTCAATATAGGGATGCCCGATCTGAATCTATTTCACGGCAATTCATCCGCTGATTTTTTTAAATCGATTCAAGGGGATGCGATCTTTGCTTAGATCGAATCGTATGCCTGGAGATCGTATCGTATAAAATCATTTAAAAACTAAAATAATGCAAAATAAACGATATTTGAGTATGATCTTTGACAACACAAGACAAATATTTTAGTGGGGCGTTGTATTAACTAAGTAAGATTATGACGGCACCTATTTGTTGAAATTCGATAGTTTCAAATTACCTAAGTAAGGGTGCCGAGAGTGTGAAATACTTAATTAAATGAAGGCAGGATGATATTTTTTGTTTATCTAATATATAAGCATACCGCCGCAAGGAGATCATAATATTCATATTTTTTGGTCATTCATAGTGGACACTACGTTAAACACTGGGTAATTAAAACATTTTTTTATTAAAAATTCACCCCTTTTTTATTAGTAGAATCATCTCTACTTTCGAGTCTCATTTAAGATTTTGTGGTACCACGTTGTATTATAAACAAACACCTTATACTGACACAAATAATTTCACCTTTCTATGCAATTCCACTGTCTCTTAATTATTTTTATAAAATAAGATACGATCTTCCAAGATCGAATGAGATCGATTCAATGCCATACGATTTAGATCGTGAATCGATTCACAGGGTTACGATCCATTACGATTCAAAAGATCGGGCATCCCTATTTCAATACCTTTTCCCAATAGTTTAGAACAGTGTATGGAAATTACAAGTTTGATATAAGTACTAGATATATCAGGATAATTTATACTTTCCCAATATCATGGTTCGACAGGGGCGGTCATCGTCGGAAGGCTCTGAGGTGGATGCAGCGAGGCAACAACGTGAATTAATTTCGCAACTAGAAGCCAAGAACAGGGAGATCATGAGAGAAATCGCGCGTCTGAGGTATTTGATTAGATTATACATATGTCTGAAAACCAAAACCTTATTCCTATTACAATCTTGTAGTAAATAATGCTTATACATACATTTATTTATTTTATTTATTTAAGCTTTATTGCACAACAATACTTTGTACAAAAGGTGGACTTAACGCCGTAGGGCATTCTCTACCAGTCATGCCTTTGGGCTAAACAGAAATGATTAGTGGGCGGTGCGACAAAATAAAAAAACCGGTCAAGTGCGAGTTGGACTCGCGCACCGAGGGTTCCGTACAAACTTGTAGATAAGGAGTAATAACTTTGAAATTTTCAAAATTGTCAAAAATTTTTTTTTTATCTGATGAAATTGAAAATTTACGGTTTTCGTAATTTTTCCTATATATGTACTATAAGACGTGACTTCGTACTAAATTTCAAGATTCTAAGTTTACGGGAAGTACCCTGTAGGTTTTGATTCCCGTGCGAGTTTCGAAAATTTACGGAAATTTGCGGCCTAAATGGCTGTATCTTTTGATTGCGTTGGCTTAGAAGGTTGATTTTTCTACAGCTTCCAGGGACAGTATACCTAAGTATCATAACGCAATTTCAGTTTGATACCTCCGCGCGTTCCTGAGAAAAACGGTCTTGACAGACGGACGGACGGACGGACAGACGGACAACAAAGTGATCTTATAAGGGTTCCGTTTTTTTCTTTTGAGGTACGGAACCCTAAAAAGAGAAAACAAAAAAATAATTCCCAAGAACGATGCTAACGGTTTTTACACCTACCCCCGAACAAACATTTATTGTTGAATCTTCGTGTGCTGACGACCTAAGAGCTCTTGCAGACAATGCCGCCACCGGGGCATTAGTGAACAGTAAAATTAAGCTTTGCCTGGTCGCGGAACGTAGTAAACTAGTAAACTCAAAGAGTTATTTTTGCAGTAGAAAAAAATTCAACTATCTGAGGCGGGATCGAATCCGCGCTCATTCGAATGTAGCCCGTGTGAAATATAAGTAATATTATCTTTAGTTTGCAACGTAAATGAAAAACTATAAATACAAAATGCATATATGGAGTCTAGAATGAAAAACACGACTCACATATAAATTAACTTACATTTACAGTTATTTACAAAGCAATGCAAAAAAAAGCAAGTACTGAGCACAGAATGTAGAGGAGGACGTATGAAAGAAGATGATAGATGAAGTTTGAGAGCGAAATGTAAATTTGGGGATAGAAAAATAGATCGCGTGGACAATTTGTTAGCGAGCTACCTGAGCGCGGCACAGGTCTGTCGTGGATCGCGTTTGGACGGCCACTGGCGCAGGCGCAGGCGATTGGGAGCAGGGTCCGGTGACTCGCCCCGCGCCGCAGGGCCCTCAGCTCTGTGGTTGTAGTGATGGGCGCGCGCACTAGTGACGCGCCGCCAAACATATAATAGTCCTCCTGGCCGATTTCGACCACGGCGGCCAATCTCAACAGAGATTAGCCAACTACGCAGGAGATATTATAGTGCACAAGCGTGAGCGCAATACACAGGTGCACTCACTGTTCCATCACTTTCAAAATTCGGTGAGACGGCAATCCGATATGACCGGAGATAGATCAGGCGCAGGACCAACGGATTAACATGCTTTTCGAGGCACGGGGGTGTAACACCGCCAACTTCCCGACTCCGAGAAATTCATGATAGAAAATATCAGAAACAATTTTGGCTCGACCTGGGATTCGAACCCAGGACCTCTCGTATGTAAGGCAGAAACTTTGCCACTACACCAACGAAGCAGCCAAACATATAAATACAATCAGTGATCATGAACTTAGAGATCTACTAGACCGGCACGTCAGAAATATCATACTCGTTCTACAAGTAAACCACAAAACTTACTCCTGTCACTTTCACCAGGCGCCAGCAAGAAGCGGAAGCGTCCGCGGGCGGGACCGCGTCGGGCTCCGCCCCGCCGCTGGTCTCGGAGCTGCGCGCGCTTCGGCAGCGCAAGGACGAGCTGGAGGGCCACCTGTCGTCGTTGCAGGAGTCGCGGAAGCACCTCATGCAGCAGCTCGAGGGGCTCATGAGGATGCTCAAGGTGGGCTAGATTTTGTATACGCAACGGGTTATTGCTAAGCCCTAATGGAACCTGATGACGAGTAGTGTTTAACCCCGGTTTCGAGAGCAGATGTGTTTCAAAAAACTAATCAGATTTCGTCATTTCTCCTCCTCTCTTTTCCGCTTGATCTATTTCCACTGAAGCTAAGCGGAGAGGAGATGCGGACATGCAGCAGTGGAGGACATGGGGCTCATGAGAATAGGTTGGTACCCGTCATCATCAAAAGCTGAAAAAACTTCCACTGCCGAATAAGAATACTCCATAAACAGAATTTGATCATTTTGAATTTTGTTTTTTAACAGTAAAATCTTAAAAAATCTGTAGATCATAATATCATTATACATCGACAGTATGTCCAAGGTTAGTGCTGTCATAATAATCACATCATAACTGCTGATGATCAATTCTTGCAACTTTACATTTTCACGAGATAGTTTCTTTCCATATCACGGCTATGATTCAAAAATCTGAAGTGTGCTCCATTTGAAAGGCCATTCGTTATCAACGATTTCATATTTCATTGCTGGTTTCAGTATTCCAACATTTGGTTAGTAACCACAGAAATAACTGAAATAACAAAACAATTAATCACCTGAATTCATAGATAAAATAATTTAATAAAATACAACAGCGAAAGGTATGTTTAATACATATATTTTATGTAAATAACTATCCAACAAATACTTGTCTTTATATAATATGCTAGGTATTTCTAGGTGTACTCGTTTCTCCTATAAAAGCCTCAATTTACTTCTGTAAAGTATCAATCGTTTTTATTCGTCTACACCGTCAAGTATCAACTTCTATTAGTCAAGATGAAGTCAGCCGTATGTGTTGTTTTCGTTTGCGTTGCTCTGGGTGTCGTCATGGGTGCTTCGTACCCTAAAGTAGATGGCAATGTACTTGAATGCCTTGTCAACGCTATAAAGGATGCCGTCAATTGTTTTAAGACAGGTAAATATAATGTTTTTTTCATTATGGCTGTGAGGGTCCTAAAGGACGTAATGAAAAGCGGACTGTATATTAAAGGGCTGTTTTATTGCCGTTTACAAAAAGTCCCGGACAAACACTTAGTGGAAAGGAAATCGAACGCGGGTCGCGGCTGGAGCTTTGGTGATGATTGTCGTATTCCGTGTGTCGAGCGCAAGTGTCCGGTGGGGGTCCGTATTTGCCGGTGCCGTCGTAGCCCTCCTCCCACGCGTCTCACCCGTGCGTAGAGGACCGGTTCGCGACAATAGCTTAGTTTGATAATGTAGGCTCAAGTTTAAAAAAATATCACTCGTCTAAGGGCTAATTTTTAAAAGTTAAATAAATAGCTATCGGACTGTTAAATATAAGCTGACCGAATTTAAGATGACATTCGGTTTGACCTTCTGCATAAAGCAGCAAAGCAAAGCAATTGGAAGTGGCTCAGCTTGTGCTGACTTGGGATATGATCCGAAACAGCGCTGGTTTTCAGCCATAAGCTACCTATATTGTGTATATTATTATGTTATGTATGCACCTAACATAATAATATTACTTATATACTGTATAATAAATCAAGTTTGACATTTTAAAAAAGCCTTCTTGGAATTTTATCGTAATGATCAGTCTATTGAACGATCAGCCCTTAATCAATTAAATATACGAGTAGTTCTTATTTTAGCTTTACTTTAGTTAAGATTGAGGTTACTTGCAAATATGTGGTAAATCACTTTTTTTTAATTATAATGGGTAATAGAAAGCTTGTTGTTTTTGATGTAAAATGTTTTACTTTATTTTATTAATCTTTATTAATTTTTATATGTTTTTGAATGATTTCAGATCCTAAATTAGACTGTTTTGTTAACGGTGTGACACAGGTAATGGCGTGCGTCAAACCAAACAATAACACCAGGTCCTAAGTACCTATGGAGGACACTCAATAAAGCTCTTTATGCAGTTATTCATTTGGCAAATATTGAATATGTATATGAAATTTTAAATAAATCCTATAGTATTTACTTCATTATTTCTCTTTACATCTTGAACGAACATCAATACACCCAAAAAAACAGCTAAGCTCGTTGGAGTCCTTTTACATTAAAAGGAAGATAATATGTTACCTGGCTTTTTAGGGTTCCATAGTCCGACAAGGAACCACACAGAGAGTCACAGCAGAATATCTTCTACGTTTACGGACTGATTTGAATGTAACTTTGTTCGAGGATACTTCACATATAGATCTTATTTTTAAAATTACGAAAAATTAAAATTACCCCTTTTATAAGGGTACCTCCCTATACATGTAAAGGGGGGGTGAGTTATTTTTTTGAGTGCACCCCCTTGTGTGGGGTATCGTTAAAAAGGACTATGAAAATAAGATAGTTTCCAGATGGTTTCCATACAACACTTTTTTATCAGCTTAACTATTTGCGAGTTATAGCCCGCCAAAATCGTTACACGGTGTTGTCGTCGTCGTCGTCGTCCCTTGTAATTTCTAAAGTCTTGGACCTATAAACTTCAAATTTCTCACGTAAAGAAACGGGCACGGAAACCCTTATTTAAAATTGTTTCGGGTATACTGTGATGAATACTTTCGAAATTATAAATAATATTAAAAATATATACTTTACAATGATGACATTGACGGCTAGGGAGATGATGATGATGCAAGAAATGCAAAACAGCGCGGTGCCAAAATTAACTACGGAACCCTACTTTATGCGTGGTCCGACACGCCCTTGGCCGGTTTTTTTTCCAGCTCTTTCGTTCAGCATTAATCCTTATCCAATTAAATAGCTTAAATAAATTGTTGCATAAATATAGATCTATATGGTCCTTTACTGCACAAGATTTAAATGAATATTTACGAAGATATTACAGATTTAAATTTGCGGGACGTAGCGCTTGCGGCGGTATTTGCCCGCCGGGGCGGCGGCAGCGTACCTATAAACTTTGTATATAAAGATATACTGTAATGCAATAATTGTTGTAAAAATAAAATAAATAGACAAAAATATAAAAAGTTAATAAGTAATGTAGGTATGAATTTAGATATTCCAAAGTTAGCAGGAAATCTTCATTGTATAGGGAAAGGGAAATCGTTTTACTCCAAATTTAACGCATGCTGCATTACTGCCCGTAATAAATAAATCAACACTACTGGAACGGTTGTAATATTTTTTTCAGTGAGTGATATAGGCTAAATATGTTATACCCGTACGAAGCCAGAGCGGGCCGCTATGTTTTTATACAACGTTCACAGTTTTTCTGTAGTGTATTTAGTATCAGCATTGCACCCGTGCGAAGCCGGGGCGGGTCGCTAGTTAAATATATAATATACGGTCCCCGCAGACGTTGTCCTGCCTGTTGTTTTTATTTAATTTTTCTTCGTATGAACCATCCCAATTCTCTAAAGATTATCATATAAAAATTTGGCTAAATTGGGTCAGGCGTTCTTCAGTTATGCGCTTACCAACACATTTTGTTATTCATTTTTATATATAGATATATAGGTATATATACATATGAGTTACATAAACTTAATATACAATTTACCCAGATGACATCAATATAATGCATATAGGTTATACAAGGTGTAACAAAAAAAAACCGTTATAACTGAAGGGTGTTGTTGTGCCCGTAAACCTGAACAACTTTCGCTAAGAAACCTAGGTCGAAATCTCAAAAAATCTTTTGGCTCTCCCATAGTAAATCGATCAGCTGATTGGCAATTTTGTTTGGAAGGTCCGATTTTTTTTGGAGATTTTGACCAAGGTATCATTGGGAATGTTGTGCAGTTTTCCGGGCACAACAACACCCTTCAGTTATAACGGGGTTTTTTGTTACACCTTGTATATTATGCATGCAATAGGCTTGTTTCCACTATGAAAGAAATATTCAAAAACTGATTTTCTCTAAAATAATTCATAATTTCTAATTCAGATGCCTTTACACTAATATTTTTCTGCAGTTCGTATTATTTGATTTTTAATTGGAATTCAAATGATAATTAGTCACTCAGTCGGCATTGCACGCGGTGACGTCAAAGTGTGTTATTCCCATACAAGCTCTATGAAGAAAAGCGTTTTGACAGTTGATAAAAAGTACGTCAACTACCGTATTCATCATCTTTGTGTTCTGCATGCGCTCCTTAATGCACTCAACGATTTTGAGAAGTGCAGTTGTTGTGCTGTGGCCAGGGCGAAAGCCTGATTGAAAGTAGCTGTTCAAATTATTGGCCAGAATAATATTTGTATGTTGTTTGTTTTTGTTTGTTTATTTGGATACTTTAGGAAGAGGGAGATCGAAAGCTTTACGGTCGGGAAAAAATTCTGAGTCAAGTGAAGAGTTCATAATGTAGGTGACACTGAAACAAGCGTCGTTCTACCTATATCATTACACCCAGTAGCTTGCGACTTAATTGAAATTATAGCCTTGCGGACTTCATCTTCGGATACTGGAAAGAACAGGCAAATAATACAAACTGTTAATGTTTGAAATTTTATAAGTGTCGTAATGTCGTAGAAGAAAAATGGAAGTTCAAAGATAGGCTATTTTAGTTTTATTCCGAGGGCCTTTATCGATACCTGAATGTGCCATTAGCTGCCCAGCTAAGCTGTAAGAGGTATAAATATAACGCCATAGAAGTTGGTTAGGCCCACAAGCACTTTCTACACGCATGACCAAAATGAAAATCTGGAGTACCTAATGTGGACCTCTAGCTGCCCAGCTAAACGTAAGAGATATGAATATGGCACAGGTAGTAAAAACAAAGATCTAGAGTATCTAATATGGACCCCTAGCGGCCTAGCGCAAGAGGTATAAATGTGACGCCTTAGGAAAAGTAATCAGCGTGACTAGCAGCACTTTCTGATGATTTAATAGTCTGGGTGTTTTCTATGTATAATATGTATTTATTTACAAAAAAAAGTATTTAAGTATGTTTATCCGTTGTCTAGTACCCAAAACGCAAGCCTCGTAGCTTAATTTGGGGCTAGAGAATTGGTGTAATTGTTGTGAAATATTTATTTATTTATTTATTGGACCTAATGATGTGAAAAAAATAAAGTCTTAGACTATGGTGCCCACTTTATTGGGCTGGGATGAAATATTACATGGATATCCGAAACAGGCGCGAACGTAGTCGCGGGCGAATCAGAATCAGAATCTTTATTGCAAGTCACATGAGTAAAAGGTGTTACAAATAATGTCAAAGTACAGTGACGCCCGGCTAGGGCACAGCAATCTTAGATAGGCAAGCATTGCCTATTTACTTAAAACTTAGGAAATATTAACATAACATTACAAAATTTGAATTATAATAACAATTAACACAATGGGCGCTATTAAATAAAATGAAGTCACTGGTGGAAAAATAATATGTGCTTACATTACTATACAATATCCAAATATTCTCTAATCGTCCGCTAGTATATAAATAAAAGTATGTAAATAAAAGTTCTAATGTTGATCAAAGACATTTTTATTTCTTAGTTCTCATTTGTATAATCAAGTTTCAGGCGTAAGCTGGCAAAGCTATCATATTGTCCACCTCCAGGGCTTCCAAGTGGAATGATGCTTTAAAAAAACATGAAATAAGATGAACTACAGGCTTTATTAAACATATCAGCGACGCCGGATTTATACCTGAAACAAATAAATAATCGGTTCAATTGGCATGACTATTTAAAATATTTTCAAGACCATGGGGTCTAAAAAACATAGCCCCTATGAAGTAATTATAACCAGTTTATTTCCAAAAAGCTGTCGAAACCAATTTTTAAACACACAAAACTCAATAAATATTCGGTCAATTGACTCCGATTTCTAGTGACGTCACGTTCATTATTCCCTTACAAAATCTATGGAGGCAGACCGTTTTGACAGATAATAAAAAGTATGTCAACGATTGGTGGTGTCGTCTAGCCAATTACGGAATGTAACATTTTAAAAACACCCGGCATGAGCTAGGAAACGGCTTATGAGCTTCAACGGCTGGGCTGATTTTGACCAGTCATAGCCAAGGACCACCGTTATTAAATTACCTTTAGAATAAAAAAAACGCTTTGAATTCGGTAAATCCGTTCGGGAGCTACGATCCACAGACGGACACGCAAACATACAGAAAGTTAAGTAAAATTAAGAGATTAAAAATTAATTTATTTACATTAACACTATGTCTGTCACATTTTGATTTACACGCATAGTCGCACGCTAGTCTAGTGTTTTGGTTTTGTCTTTTAGTCTCACATAAAATTAGGCTGATGAATTTATCCACAATTTGACTACATTTATAACTGTATGTAAGCAAAACAATAATCTGGTTCTCTACCTATGATTAGGTATAACTTTCAATAAAGTCCAAAACCTCATTCTGAGGCCAAGAGATAAAAAAAAATATCGGACTGTTATTCGTTGTCGTATGACATTAGTTTTAACTTTCTGCTAATGCAGTTTGACTTTTAATTCAGCCAGCTTGGAAGTTAAACTGATTGTTAGCACTATCTGTTTGTTGAAAAATCAAAATTTAAAATACCCCCGACATTAGCCAAGACAATAGCTGATGAGCCGTTGAAGGCTGGCAACAATCATTAGACACACACACAAATAATAATAACGTAACGAAAAAGTCTTTACCTGTTTTCAGACAATTTGCTATTTCCATCGCCGCTGCTGCAATGCACATGGGATCCACTTGTTTTTTGTCGTCTGTACTATTTTGCTCCGCCCATGCCATGTCCAGGACAGCCTGGGCGACTAGGAGTGTCACGAGAAACTTCATTTTGATTCTGTAAATTTTTTTTTTCAAACCACCTTTTTTACACTTAACTCTTGAAAAATACACGGATGAAACACTCCGATTCAGTTGTGGTCGTTCGATCGTAGAGAAATATCACACTATTGACTGTAGCGTACAATTGTATTGTTTGTTACTACCACGCCTAAAAGAGATTCTTTGTTCTTGAGAACGCTGATCGGAGTCGAATTTCAACGATATAAATGAGACTGACACTCCATAAGAAAACCAAACAGCAAGTTTTAAAATGCTTTGTATCCAAGACGCGTGTATTGAATGAAATCTGAAGTACTGAAGTATTCTCTTAAACTTTCAGCAACAAAGTTACCTGTCTCTCTGTAATAATAAGCGGTCTTAATCTTTTTGTTCGGGGAAGTCCGGATATTTTTGTTCGGGGAAGTTCGGATAAGTAACTTGATGTTTACAAAGCCCAATTCTATAACCTAACCCTGTCTCGCAAATTGAACCGTACGAGCGCAAAGGAGATGGCTAGAGCCGGAATGAATCTACAACGCGTTTCAGGAATCCTACTATGTGATACAAACTTCTAAGATTTTCGCATGAAGCCGTCCACGTCACTCATGCTGTCTTGACTGCGAGCGAGCAGGATGGAGTTTCAGTCGAAAATAAAACTAAACGTAAGACTAAAGTATGTAGGGCATAAAAGAACCTCGCTCATACTGGTGGCCATTTTGTAGTTTTTATCAACTGACCTTAATACAACAATTTACGAGTAATATGCCTGGAAACTGCTTCCTCCAGGCATATTAAATTCTAAACGTGCTTTGACCAGTGAAATCGTTCAACTTGGAATTTAAAAAACCGATACACAATCCGAAAGTTGTATCTTAGATAAATATGTTAAGAAAATTATTTTATGAATTTAATAAAGTAACTTACATTCAGTATTTATTCCAATATAATTCTATTAGTGTGAACCGTAAGAAGCGGATTGCGAAAAGTAAACTAATATAGATTTTTTTCATACGCGCTTAAAAGTATTTAAATGATAGTATGTCTGTACTAAAACAGTTCACGAATATTTCAACTATTTGACGTTAATTTTATGAGTTGTTTGTAAAGCAACATAACACGTGCCTCTTTGGTTAAGTATTTTCATAGTACAGATTAAAACGTCATGAGAAATTTTTTTTTTCGGCGAGTTACACGCTGCGATGCGGTCGCATGTTTTTGAAACATACGATACGCGCGCTTTGATGTGTTATCTTAATGCTATAAAATTAAAACTTATTGCGTAGTGTAGGCAATGGGATTGCTGCCTATAGTTAAGACTAGTTGTTGATTTGTTATATATAAATTAGACGAGACGAAATGAGTTAGTTTCATTGTAATGGATTACATTGATGGTTAATATTCTCTGCCAAAATTATGCATCTTCCTTAAGAAAAACCTGTTCGTAGTTATGTTTTTTTATGGCGTTCAATAAAGTGTTATTTATAGTGATTTTATCTAAACGGGCTGAAATCTGGCATGCAGCTAGCTACTATAATGTAGACATTCATTCGGTAAGAAAGGATTTCCCTTGTTTAAATAATGTCCAACCAACTTAAAACGTATGCCTCCTTTGGGTTGCTATCTTATTTTCAGTCATTTTCACTTTTAATTTATTGGCCGGCTTATATTTAAACAAAGCAGAATCACTGCCTTATTCATTTGTAGCAGAGGGATAAGTCATTATTACGTACCCAAAAATATTTGCAACGGGTATAGCAATAATGGAATTATGAATGTGGAAACCAATATTCCTCTTATCGTATCGACCTAGGCATAATTGTATTTTCGAAGACCAAAACTGAGCCTCCTCGCATGAACAGGTGCTGGGACACGCAGGGTAGGACAACAAATGTGCCACTGTCTAGGGGAAACACCACACAAGCATGCGCTTTCCAAGCTGTAGCCCCACCTTTGCATGTTCTCCATGCTTCGGCCTACTTGGGTCCGTAGTCCGTTAACTGTTTAAAGACTAACATTAACTCATTTATTCTATGTCCCCAGACGCAGCAGTCGTCGCCGCGGTCGACGCCAAATTCTTCGCCTCGTTCCACCAAGAGCCCGCCGCTGCCCGGTGCGCAGGCGCAGCCTAGCGCGCCCGAAAGGTAACACTCTCCTTAACCAATAACATTCTGTTTATTTTAGTACTAGACGAACCCTTATCCTGAACGTTGTTTTTAGAAAGAAAGTGACTTGCCTAGATTCCATTTTTTATCCCTAGGGAGCATTTAATCTAAAAATTTGAAGATAATTTTCAACGTATAAGGTGTGGTATAAGGCCTTACAAGGGGCAAGCCGAGTGCACAGCAAAAAGTGTAGATTGATGGTTTTGATGAGTTTTCGTTTTATTTCTTACTTAATTCAGTATAATTTACGTAAAAAAACGCTTGTAAAATTTGTTTACAATTTTATTTTTAAAGATAAAAATGCCTTAACGTTCATTGGTGCTTTTTTCTTATGGCCAATTGCGTCAATTTTTGGGCCAACTGTTCGCTCAGCGTGTGCATCCAGGTTTAGAGACTAGGTCCACTGATGAAAAACATAATATCGATGTACATTTTGTAAGCTCTATTTCATATTGACGACCGTTTGGTGCAGTGGTCTACATGTCGGACTTCTAAAACCAAGGGTCGCGGGTTCGATCCCCGCACAGTACAAGGATATGTGTGCATGAACATGTGTGTTTGTACGGGTCTGGGTGTTTTCTATGTATAATATGTATTTATTAACAAAAAAAAAGTGTTTAAGTATGTTTATCCGTTGTCTAGTACCCATAACACAAGCCTCGTAGCTTAATTTGGGACAAGAGAATTGGTGTGATTGTTGTGAAATATTTATTTATTATATTGTGGTCTATATTAAAAACGCATGTCAACAGAGAGTCGAGCACCCGAGGCACGGTCCGCAGCGCGCCGCAGACGCCGTCGCTGGGCGAGAGAGAGCGAATCGATATGACGCACAGTCTCGGTGAGTGTGTAATCATGTTTATTATCCTTTTGATGGTTCCGATTTTTCATGAGACAGATAAAATTACAAGTTGGGTAAGTCAGACAGATATCAGTATGAGACCTACCATCCTTATTTAACCCTTTGCAAGCAGTTTAAAAAATCAAATAGTAATAAATCCTAAACGAATAAGAATTTTGGTGTGCTGTTTTGTATAAAACAGTTTTGCCTCTAACTACTATCCACCCTGTGTATTTAATACAAAAGACACACTCAAAAAATAAGTTTTTAACAGAAAGTGTGTTTTAAGTATTGTGAAAGTCAGCAGCAACGAAGTTATCACAAACACCGCAAAGCCGACACCATATGTCGCACCTTTAAAAATCAACCGAAATAAATAAATAAAAAAGATAGTTAGAAAACGCCTTTATAGTTTAGATAATAAATGTTTAATAGATGTATCCGATCGATCGTAGGTGTTCACCTTTAAGCCGGCGCTTACGCCAACCTACTTTACTAAATATGTTTGAATAAACTGTATATGTTATCTTTCTTTAAAAGGTATGGAGAGTATGGGCGGTGAAAATAGAAGCTTCCATCAGAACCAAAGGCCAACGACAAGTAAGACTTGCAGTACTAATATTTTAACTTTTCAGTTAACAAAACAATATTAGTCGAAGGTTTAAAATGCAAAGGTCAATAAATAAATAAATAAATTGTCGCTGTGCTTGTAAAACTTCTGCTTGTAATATTTTTTTTCTAAACATCATGGTCGGCATATAACAAACAAATACCGCCGTATAAGTGCCCTATGCGACTTTGTAACGAAACCTATCATTATACATCTTTAATAGAACCATGGCGTCATCAGTAGGCGGCTTGCACAATGTGACCATAAGAATGTCCAAGGACTGCACCTTTTGTGGGCATGTTTCATGCTCGGCGCATATTTGGTGCATTGATTCCTGTGAACAAAGATTCAATATTAAGTACAACAATTACAACGTAAATATAGAAATCACAAATAGGTGGGTCACTACTAATAGATTTAGACCTATTCTTTACAACGAAAGAACGACAGATTTACTTTTTCAAAGAAGGCCTTCTGGACCTTAAAACATTTCGTTTGAACTTTCAGTGGGCATAGACAACCGGAGCCTACGCAGCGATCTGCTCTATGCGGCCGACTCCGTCACAAACGCCATGTCCACACTCGTCCGAGAGCTCAATTCAGGTTTGTATATATTGCTGTGTGCATTTGATAAAAAATTTAACATCGCAAAATCGAACTTACAAACGCATTTGATTAACAATTGTGAATTTGCTTAATTATTGTGATAATGGGACAAGCTATGTCGTTACTTCATTTTCATAAAAAATATGCCCATTTTAATTTATTTCTTTGAAAGTGTAATCTATAATTATCTTCAATCTATGTTAAAATAATTAACATTACTATGCATCGCATCATACGTTGATTTGAATGAAAATTCCTTACGGTAAAATCAACGAAAGGATTTAAACAAAAATGAAAATAAATAATGTCATATTGTCAGATTGCAATTCGAAGACTGTCTCACACTCTTTTACTTGTTTTATTATAATAAGTATGAATTGAATAATATAAAAACACGTGCACAATATTTATAGCGAATATTTTAGATGATTAAACTATAGATAAAAATACACATTCCAAGTAAATAAATACACTCTTTTGCAAAAAAAACGGGCACCTAAGGAAATTTACGTTCTAAGGTCGATTTGAGTTAATTAAATGAAATTTATTTCTTTGACGTAGTCTGTATACTTATAATCGTGTAAATTAATGCGCGTGAAGTGAGTTCGGGCAACTAAAAGAAAAAAAAAACGATGGATTCTTTAAAACCGATGTACACGCCCAAACAATAAGAAGTGGTCGGCAATAAAATAAGATTTTTTTTTACTTTTTTTAATTAAATAAAGTTACAAATGTAAAAACCTAATACCGAATGTGACCTCCTCTTGCCAAAATCACAGCTTGAATCCTTCTGGGCATGCTTTCCACGATGTTTTTAATAACGTTTTGAGGAATTCGTTCCCACTCTTCTGCAATGACTCTTTTTAGCTCCCTGATGTTTTGTGGAGCAGGTTGCACTGATCTTACACGTCTCTTTAGAACATCCCAGACATGCTCAATTGGATTGAGGTCAGGACTTCGAGCTGGCCAATCTAAACGACGGATCCCAACTTCTTGCATGTACGCTTCCACGTCGCCAGAACGGTGCGAGCGAGCATTGTCGTCCATAAAAATGGAATCTTCCCCAAGTGCAGTCAATGTGGGTTGTGCATATGGAATTAGGACTTCCATTATGTACCGATGTGCATTTAATGTTCCATTTTCTATGAAAACTAACTCCGTACGCTCCGTCGAATTAATTGCTGCCCAAAACATAACGGAGCCTCCGCCATAAGGAGTGATTTCTTCGAAACACACTTCCGCATAGCGTTCCCGTGGTCTTCGCAGCACTCGCCGGCGTCGGTCCTCTCCACACAAAGAGATTCTAGCTTCATCAGAAAACAATACTTTATTCCAGTCCTCCAGAGTCCATGAAGCACAGTTCCGAGCAAACTGAAGTCGAGCAACACGGTGCTCACGGAGTAATTTAGGGCCCCGAGCTGGGCGGTAACTCCTGATATTGGCAGCCAAAAGCCTCCTCCTGACCGTCCACAAGCTAACTTCTACTCCTCTTACTTCTTCAAGGCTCTTCTTCAGGTCCACACTTGACGCCTTACGATTCCGCAACGCCTGACTCACCAAAAAGCGGTCATCTCTTGGTTCTGTGCATCGTTTTCTTCCCGAACCGGGTCTTCTTTTGACCGAACCGGTCTCTTGATACCGTTGCCAAGTCCTCTGGACAGTTGAACGACTCACATTTAGCCGCTGAGACACGTAAGTTTACGTAGTTTTTAACAACCTTCTTCAAGTAGGGCTATAATTTTACCGGCCCTTATCGCTTTATCACTCATATCAAAAAGTGGTATTTAATGTAAAAATAAAGATTAAATTGTTTAATTTGCAGAAAATGTCCAAAAAGTTTTAAAATATCGTAATCAGTTAAAAATCGTTTCAGCAATTCGCGCCATTAGTAAAGCAATTTTAGAATAATCCACAATAATCATTATTTTTCTTTTATTAATTTCAAATTTTAAATTTGGAACGTAAAGAATCATGCCAGGATGCTTCAAATAACATGCCAATACATCGTCAAATTAATAAAACCTATTTCTTGTTCTTCTTCATTAAAGTAGAGGAAAAAATCTAAAGTGCCCGTTTTTTTTGCAAAAGAGTTTATTAACTTTTAATGAGTACTCCTTCACTCCAAAGTAACCTACACATTTTAAAAATACTTAGCATGGCACGTTTAATGTATTGTGCATGTAAATTTAAATGATTTGTGTAATTGTTTTCTGTAAATCTCAAAAAGAATACATATTATTTAGACTCGATTTTGATATTTTCACTTTACATATCACACATAAATTAATTATGCTATACACAAATCCCGCTCAAAGAAGACCCTTTTTATTTAAATCAAAAATCAATGAAAATACATTCTACCATTTATTATTCCTCAACTAAGCACACCTATGTTCTGTACTTATACTTTATAAATATTATTTTATTTTTATTGGATTTATAACTTTTTTCTTCTGTTGAATTCGTATCAAAACTGTTTTACGTTCAAAATTGTCATTCGCTGCACATTTTTGTAGATGTTTTAAGTAAATAAATGTTTTCCAGAAGGGTCCGACACAGAAGACACGGTGAAGGGTGAAACTAGGAAGCAAAGAGGTAAGCTTACCATCCCATTATTTAATACCAAAAACCACAGAACAAGGAAACTATTTACTGTGTAAGTAATGAAAGCGTAAGAAGCGAAAGCGAGCGTAACTAACTGCGCGCTTGAAGACGCACTTGATGATTTTGAGCGTGACAGTTTGTGACGGCTAACGGGAGTGTCATATTTACCAAAAAAATAGGTATATAAATATAAATAGCCCAAACTGCAGCTAGAAAGCTTGGAGTTCTCTCAAAGGTCAGGCGGTATTTCACGCCGGTGCAGCTTCTGCAACTCTATCAAGCTCAGGTCCGATGTTGCATGGAGTACTGCTGCCACCTTTGGGATGGATCTGCCAAATATCAGCTGGCTGCTTTAGAATCGATAGAGAAGAGAGCAATTAGAATTATTGGAGACGCTGAACTCTGTGAACGCAAGCTGCAAAGCCTTGATCACAGGCGTAAAGTGGCGTGTCTTTCAGTGTTCTACAGGCTACATTTCGGGGAGTGTGCGAAGGAATTGCACGAATTAATTCCACCAGCCCCTTTTCACTACCGGGACACAAGACGCAGTCGAGGTCTCCACCCTTATGTCGTAGACATGCCTACATTACGTACAAAACGTTTTGCATCTACGTTCCTTTTGCGTGCGGCTAGGGAGTGGAATTTGCTGCCGCCTAAAATATTTCCGGAACATTATGATTTGGATGCTTTCAAGAAAAGAGTGAATAGGCTGTTAATAGCCAGTCATGTTCCATCTTCGGTCGCATCGTCGCTTACCATCAGGTGAGATCGCGGCCAAATGTACCAGACATTTTTTATTCATATGAAAAAAAAAAAGATTAAGTTTGCACTAATGTGTTTGTATTTTAAGCTCTTTTGTTACCGCTACGATTGACCAATCTTGGTCTTAGTTGTAACTTACAGTAACTAGATGTGTGATTTTGGTTACACTGGTTAGCATTATCGCTAATTTGTACGAGATAGTAGCTCTCTCCTTGTTCTGTGACAAAGACAATTAATACATCGACAAAATAGAAAATAATATTGATGCATACTTTTTGGTACAAACGTGATTCCCTCCTGCTTGGAAAGTGAAGAGACTGCTATGTCCAAACCGTACATCATGGCCACATTGATCATAGGTTTTTTTTAAATTTGAACAGACAATGCAGCGCTTACAAACCATAAACAAACCAATCTATTTTTGTTCTATCTTATCTATCTGCATGCAAGTTGTAATAAGATATTACTGAGACTATTTATAGTGGATGAAAGTTTTCTCGTTTCAATACAGTTGGCATGAGATTTTTGTGGTTGCATAAGCACGTTTACAGTTCCATTTTTTCGTTATTTAATACGGAATATTATTCGTTTTGAGCTGTCGTACATTTTAAAAAGTAATATGATTTATCATAAATCAAGCTAACAAACACCACAACACTATCAACAGTACTTTTTTTTAAGTTTCCGAATAGTATAGTAGATCCTTTTATAGTACTGTCTCTTTGCTGATATGCTGGAGAGGTATGATGACTTAGTTTTACACTCGGAATTTGTCCAGGCTAACATGCAATGGATCTTCAGATCTTACTAAGATCTATGGCTATGGTTAACATAAATCAAAATAACTCGACTGCGAGTCTGGTGTTATAACATATTAGATTCACCAACTTGCCACTGGACGGCTATAAAATGTCTAGATTGATATTGGCGATTTGTAAGTAGGTTTGTTTGATCGATAGATATTGTCTTCCGTATCTCTGTGTACTGTAGACAATTATCCGACTTCGACCAATCCAATTTACAACCAATAGATGTCGTTATCGTTAATCCACAATCGATCGAATAAACTTCTTGGAGGATCTACAATCGGTCTAGTAGTTAGTAGCACCCTTAACCGGTTTGTCTTTGTGTGGCAAAGTCTCACGTATAATACTTGCGATTTCTTCGGCAGACTTCGAGGAGGATGACGACAGCGATGAACCAATGCCGCGGCCGCAGCCGCCGCGACACTACCTACACGACAACAACGTACAGGTATGACGCACAGTTGTTGATATTAATTTTTAGTTTAAAAAAACATCATTGTTGAACTTAGTAAGCCGGTCAAGTCCGAAGCCGAGCCGATCCGAGCCGGATTCGGTCGAAAGGGACTATTTTTTATTTAAGTTCTGCACAATCATGTGTACAATGGTGGACTTAATGCCGAAGGCATTGTCTACCAGTCAACCATAGGGCCAAGCGTAGAAAATTCAGGCGGTGCACATAAAGTAAAAGGTGAAAACAATCAATTTAACTGAAGTTATTTAAGTACAAAATAAATTTATATACATAAGACTTAATGAGTCAATTAACAGTAAACGACTCTTCTGCCTAAAGATGGAATGTGTATGAGGTAGCAAAATCGTTTTGTGTAGATTTGACAGTGTGACTGCTCCAAAGTTTAAAACTCGGCAGTGGTCTAGAGGTGTGAAATTTACACTGGATATAACAACATCACATACATTAATCTGACTCCGTGGTAAGTAGCTTAAGCACTTGTGTTAATTTTTGTGTGTGCTTTCATTTATTACGATTATAAAATATATATTTTTTTGTATAAACTCCGTTGTGTTTATTTGAGTGCATTGCAATGCAAATGATCGGACAGATAGAGCTTGTACACATAGAACGCGCGGGTGAGGGCGCGAACTATCACATATAATATGTATGTGAAATATAAGTGTTCACACACGAACCACGCGTTCGGCCTGTAGTAGCCAGCTCGCGTTCGCGCCCGTGCCTGCGCCCGCGCATTCCTTTATGAACGAGCACATAATCTCTGCCACTATTTCGCACATCTAGTTCTTTAAAGTCATAAATGTCAAAAAGAATAAAAAAAACGATCTTTAAGCAGTCAATAGATTCGTATAAATTTGTGGCATGGTTAACTCAATTTAAGATTTTTTGACATTAATGACTTTAAAGAACTATATGTACGATTTTATTTTACACTATGTTCTGTGGAAAGATTCTATTAAATGACTTCTTTTTGAGGTCCGTAAGGCCTGTTGTTTTTTCGAAGTTTGTTTTAATCTCAAAGCGCTTCGTTTCTGCGTTTTTTTAATAATGCTACAAGTTTGTTGAAGCTTCATTTATTTTTACGCTTATTTACTTTTATTTCAGAGCATGGCACCGAGTGTAAAAACACAATCCTAAGATTTTATTACAAGTATGCTAGAGGTTGGTTTGATTTTTGATTTGCTTTTTTTACAAGCTTTTATTTAGTTTTACCTGTCCCGATGTTAACTTATTGTTTCTTTGCTTGTTTGTCATCAAATCTTGCAATCTAAATGTCGTCACTACTTTCCAGTGGCCGACCGAGCTGAAATTTTATATATTCGTTTAGTTTGATGACAAATTTATTATAAAAGCATGTTTTTAAAAAGGTTTATTTTGTTATTAGGTACTTGATTAGATTCAACTTGATAACCAATGTTAATAATTTTTATTAAAAAAAAACTTCTATACACACTTGAGTACAGTGGCGGCCATAATGCCTGTAGGCATTCTCTACCAGTCCAGCTACAGGTCCAAGCATAAGGAATTATAAATATCTTATCTTTTGCCTAGACATTTATACATAACATGACGTTGCAGGACACGCCGCCACCCCTCCCCGCGCGCACCGGCCACTACTTCCCCCGCACATAGCTCGCGTTAAGTAGGTATATAACATATTATATAATGTTACTCGTACTTCATAACGGCCTGATAAAGAATGGAACGGAACATATTCCCCTCTTGCTCTCTCGACCGGGGAGAAAACAGTAGGTTGCAACTCTGTTAAGGTACACAAGTAAAATATCTGAACACTTTAAGCCCTATGTGACTATTTATCAAAAATTACAATGTTAAATGTCTTTATCACATTGAAACTGTCAAAGAGTATATTCATTGTGAATATATTCTAATACATTGATGGATCATCATCAATGGATATTGCGACCGAAAGTCAAATGAAAATAGCCGAATTCCACTAGTATTTTTGACTAAACGTGGCAGTCAATCCTCAGCTATATGTCATACTTCTTACGACTTATAAGATAAGATGATAACTCCAAAATATGTCATTTAACTTTCGCATCCACTATGATTACGCTTACGTTTAGTTCAACTTTGATACTGTAATTAATCTCCGGTCTGAGGTTGAGGTAGAGGATACTAACGTTTCGTTTGAATTTTCGGGTATAGCCAGCGCGTTCGCACGCACGGTCAAACTTGTAAGTGTGACAGGGATGGCTACATCCGAAACTACGGAAAACGGCTTAGAGAATATGGGATTCCATTCTTAAACAGTGCTGATTTATACCGTGTGATGAACATTACTCTTAATAGTAGAAAAAACGATGCTTGGTGGTTTACTCTATGTTGAGTTGATCGTGAAACATGTTACAGGAGTCACCCAATAGCAATATCATATGAATCCTTACACCAGTTGTTTAATCTGTGAAAGTATAATACGTCAAGTTCATACACGATGCCTGAAGTACCAAGGAAGGATAGGTTGCACTTTAAAAACTGAGTTTGAAAAACAATGTTGTCTTCAAGTAGGGACGTGTAGACTTTGACGGCCTGTAAAATGTCTCGAAATTGACAAATGAGATAGTTGGCACCATCTAAACGATGAAAATACAATTATGATTAATTTTAAAATATTGATCGATGTCATCATGTCGCCATACTATTTAAAAAGTCCTATTAACAAGATTTACCATTTAAATACTATTTTATTTATGTTGGTAGGTAGGGACAGAACCTTTCATATTCCTTTTTGCTTCGTCAGGCGTATCGCATATGGACGTGATGGGCTGTAATTGGCTATTTAATAACACCAAAGTGTACACAAGTCTCAATTTTTATGTTGACTTGAATATATATGTATTTGTTGGGTGTAAATACTGTAGCGTTCCACTTTCATATTACAGCCACACTTGTATAATGTTATGTATGCACACGTATGTGTATAAAAAGACAGATCAGTCAATTAAAAATCTGACTAAATGTTACGTCAAATGTAATAATCATAAATTGTTTTGCAAGGAGTTAGGTACTTGTGTTAGTATGTAAATAAATTGAATAAGGCTATGTTTTTATATTCGCTTATTGTGTCTAGTCCCCTTCAGCCGTTATTAGTTTGCGTGGTCACGAAATATACACATGCGAGCGATAAAATCGAGCCACCCTACGCTTGGGCTCAGATCACGATAACTAAAAAAAATATTTTAGTAACCAATTTGGCGCAAGGAACCCGAGTGACCGAATGACCGAGGTGCAGTGGTTGGAGACCAATGTCGAATGGTCACCGTCTTGGTTTATCTATCTATCTGAGCTAATAATCTTATGTTGTGCGATTCAAGTTTGTATGTGTGCCATTTGCTGTTGGGAGCCGAGTGTCAGATGGCCGATGTAGTGGTGAGCCGCATCGGTAGATGTCGCCAAACAACTTAAAACGTGAGCGTGTAGCGATGCGAGCGTGTGTCGATTTTGTTGCTCGCTAGTGTATTATTTATTAGTTTAGCTAACGCACCGAAAACTTTGCACTGATACAGGCAAGGAACTATAATCATCTTGCCACTTTTTTAATCATAATAATGTACTTACAATGGTACACATCTTCAATCATTTATTATATTCTAATAAGCTAACGTGTGTTTTGACAAACTTTTTTTAGTCTGACATATGTCAAAGTCTACATGTAAAACCAAAACTCAATTGAATTCAAATAAAAAAATGTTGCGGAGACTTACTTTTAGTGGTTAAGTTTAAGCTATACAAATGCAATTGATTGTACATACTCGAATAAAAATAACAATTTCGATGTATAAATTACCAAAAATTTTATGTCCTTAATTATCTTTGCTTCATGTCTTTCGTGTCTCGCCGGTACTATCATTAGTATTTTAAAATAATTGATTGAATCATTCAAAATTGTCCATACGATGCGTTATTCGTTGTTTGTATTCCTTTTCTGTCTTCCATTAGTCAATTCCTTCCATTGTGTACAAAAACGTCAATTTATACTTCCCTATCATGTTTTAAACTGATATTAACCAGAAGGCAACCTGTCTGCACTCTTATGTTACAAAATTATAGTTTTTTTTTAATTTTCTATTCTTTTTAAATCTTAAAAAAAATACTAAGAATACTAATTAAGAATACACATATCGAGCAAAATATTATTTTGTGCAATTTAACACTCAAATTATGGCCATTATTGCATTTAAGCTTTCATGCACGGTGCAATCGATCGTTATGATTTGAAGGCTTACTACGAAAAACGAAATCTGTCAATGCGATAATCGTTCTTTTTTTATTATTATTACTATTAAACACTTCGGATCCGATATCTGATCGTAGTGCGTATACATGCGTATTGACATTTAGCGGACATGTATGAAAAACGAATATTTTTCGTAGTAGGAACTCTCGATTATCGTTTTACTTTCGCATCGTTCGCAATTTCGTGATTCAATTTTGATAGGTAGGCCTTCAGAACTAAAAAGACGTCAATTTTTTTCATTTACAATAGCTGAAAGTACCGAACTAAATTACGTCAATAATTTCAAAATTACTTACGATATTGCTCCGTGTTTGGACCTCTTAACACTAAAGATATTGTTATTTTCACTTAAGACTTATGCAGCTTTGTGAGCAGTTTATTCTATTTTATACTATTATTCCATTTCAATTGCTCACTAATATTGTTTTAAGACTGAGTGTTAGTCGACCACCGACGAGTAGTGGGAATGCCAAATTAATGGAAACCAAATCTTTATTTAGTTATTTTAGATTGTACATGGCAGCTATGGCATGGCATTTAGTCAAATGTGTTAATGTCTATCGACAATGATGTATTTGGAAATTATATATATTTTTTTGTGACTTTCAAAAATAAATGTTTTAATTTAAGCCAGTCCATTTTGGAAAAATGCATAATAAACTGAATTTATCAGATACGGTCACTATGTACTTATTTTTTAGGATATATTTTAGGAAAGATTTGATAGAAATAATCATACTTGTAGTGTTTTGCTTTAATTTTTCACAGCTTAGATTGTAAGGGATTCGCATATCATTTATTTTTTAGTGAAATTAGTGCAATATTTTCAATTGGGTCTTGCCGCAGTGTTATGTACTTTTTTCTTTTTTAGGTTTTTTTTTTGTATGTCAATCCAAAGCTAATAATGAGTTTGAGTAGTGATGCAACAACTTACTTAGTAAAATATGTACTTTTCATACAAAATTCTATCACTTTGTATTCTATTTAGTGCTTAGCCATTTTTGTATAATTTTTTAACCTTTATACAACACGTTATCGTTAAATGCTAATGTATTCGAAAAATATTCCTTTACACCGAAATCAGTCCTTAAAGCACACTAAACATTATTTCAATGTCATATTTCATCATAAAAACAAAATTTAAAGCCACAAAAATGTTTTAATGAAATCAATTATTTGATTTGATAGTGATAAATAAGTTTAGGGCATCTGATCTATACGTATATTTTAAAGGTTTTACGCTTTTGTATTCCTTCAGTTTTGTGTTAAATAAAATATAGGTACTATTATGCAAAAAATACATTATTGTATGAACTTACAAAGCACTCTACCATTTTGTATGAAATTATTTATGAACCGTAACTATGAACAAATATGTAATAGTGGATGATAACGTAAACAGTGATATCTTAAATAGATGACCAGATATGTGTATACTAGATAGTTTATGAAAATATTGGATTTAAAATAATATGTCTGACTTGTATTTTGATTGCCGACAGAGTAAAATTTTACATTTATTATAATAATAGTTACAACACTGATATACTTAAAATTTTAAAATGGTTAGAAATTATTTAACCATATACATATACATAATACCATAGAATAAAATTTGTATCGAGACGATTTAAAGTTACTTAAAAACTACGTATTAAACTTTTATACCACTTGAATAAATAGATTTTGTAATAGAGTAGATAATTTAGGTATATGTCTATGTAATAATATATATTATTACAGTATAAAAAATATAGAATATTAGTTATATTACTATAGAAATAGGGAGAAAAGCACAAATTTCTAAAATCACTCAGTTTCTTATATATTTATCGTGATGTCGTTTTATATAAACTTCCATTTTATTCGTGTCGTATACGTATAGATGTTATACGTTATCATTATTATACTAGTTATATGTACTATATGTAATGTATAAACTAATAATCGATGAAGTGTTTTGTATATGTGTAAAGAAATGCTTCGGACTGATAAGTGGGTGGTCTCCTTTTGTGGCATAATATTAGAAAACATGTTTGTTATTATAATAGTTTTGGTTTTTCGAATATACTTACGTCACTCAGCAATCCTTGTAAAAGAGGTCATTACTTTCTACACATTAATCCATTAGTACCGCAAGTGTATTTTAACTTAATTGCAGTTTTTAATGAGACTAGAGTTTATTTATTCAAATTTTACCAAAAAAAATGATGTCGTATTGTTTTTAGAAACGATCATTATTCGTAAAACCAAATGTAGTTATAGCTCCCAAAATCAGTAGTCAATTATTATATAAAAAAACTTGAAACTAAGTTTTTTATGCTTTCCATTCAGTTAATGTGTATGGGAAACAATTTTATATTCTAATAGCTATTAGAAAAAAAAACAGCTTATGTCCAAAAATTTTTTATATCTGTAAGCAGTGATTAGTGAAAGATAATTTTGACCATATTATAAAAAAAGGTTTTAAAACGGTCGAAGTCCTTTAAATAAACTACTTAAATGTTTTACCATTGCATGCCAGATGCCAGATTGCAGCACTTTAAAAAATATATGCTGATTTTTTTTCATAGAGCTTGACAGTAATATTTCTTGAGGCCTATGTTGTTGCATTGAGAATGTTAAGGAAGGATCGGGTGGATGACCCAGGACGGGCTATACTAATGCCAAAGTCATTGTATTATTAATCTTTTGGCTAAAACACGAAGTTAAAATCTTTCGGACATATCCATTATCCACACCATTTTGTTGTTTTTTGTGGATTTTGAAGTTTCGGCCAAAAACCGATTGTTGTTTTACGTTTTGCTTATTCCGTAAAATAGCTTCGTGTATAGATTAGTAGATTGCTATAAATAATAGCTTTAAAATGGTCCGTTATGGGTTATGTAAGAACTATTAATATATCGCTGCTAAAAAGTCCTAAATATAAACATAATAGGTTTCACTCAAAAAAAATAGCAGAAGTTAAAAAAATTGCAGACCAAGAAACTACCTACTGTATAAATAAAGCATTACACCGCCATCTATGGGGATGATGTTTACCTATAGTTCAGATAATACCGGATTTGTCAAGCAGGCTTTGAGGTAAGCCGCATTGGACGCACCTCACGTAACGGATTTTGGTTTGCTTTGTATAAAAACTGCAAATCCTGGCAGGACACTGCCAGGAGGGCCTGTGGACACTTATTCCTAATGATCAGCGATTTATTGATAGTTCTTTTCCCACCGAAGGTTGTAAGGTTGTGATTTCAACGAATGGCAAAGCCTAGAGTTTATTCCAAGATACATGTATAATTCATTTATTTATACACGTCCCAACCATATCAGAACATAGTGATGTACAGTAAAAAGGTAACAAAAGCGAGACTGCCCCACAGATGAGGCTTGTACTTACGATGTAAGTTTATCATTGCAATTGTAAACATTCCATTGCTTGTGAAACTGTTTTTTTATTTATACTCGTATTCACTCCATCCAATCAACACAAAATTACAGTGTCTTCTGCATTTTTAACCCCCGATGAAATTGAGGGTTGCTTTAAGCTTGTGTCCGTCAGGATGACTGGACCAAACGAAACATTTAGATGGGACCATGTGCATTATTTAATACCTATTTTCTACTATTTGATACCATTCATAAAACATTTGCTACCTTTGTGTTAATTTAATTATTAAATAAATTAAATGGCCAGTCATTCTGACGTCAGGTTGACTGGCCACTGATGAGTTTTCATAGTATTAGCGTTGTATTTACTACTTTGTTAATGTAGATGTTCACTACCTACGTGCTACTTTAACATATATTTTTTACACAATGTAGGCAAAAAGATTACTAGCAATTATACTGACATAAAATATCGTAAATTATGTGCAGGCGTTTTAATGGATTTTATTGATAACTTTTTAAAGAAGCTTCCCTACATTGTGTAAAAAATATATGTTAAAGTAGCACGTAGGTAGTGAATATCGACATTAACAAAGTAGTAAATACAACGTTAATACTATGAAAACTCATCAGTGGCCAGTCAACCTGACGTCAGAATGACTGGCCATTTAATTTATCTAATAATGATATTAACACAAAGGTAGCAAATGTTTTATGAATGGTATCAAATAGTAGAAAATAGGTATTAAATAATGCACATGGTCCCATCTAAATGTTTCGTTTGGTCCAGTCATCCTGACGGACACTTAAGCTTCACCCCTATTCAGTTTGTGTTTTTGTGTGTGTCTGTCTAAAGTCTAAGGCATCGTAGCTCCCGAACGGATGGTCAGATTTCAGTGCGGTTTTTTTGCTTTGGAAGGTTAAAATCCGTTCATCCGTTGAAGCCGACAAGCTATTTCTCTGGGTGTTTTTTTTTTAATTTCTTAAACTACACTGGTCATCAATAAAACTGACCAACCTATTTATGCAAAGACCTATAGAAACTAACATGGTTTTCGTTTAACTATCGCCGCAACTCGGGACTGACAACGGCTTAATCAAAGACAGTCGCGAATCGCGGTGATAGTATGCCGCAAGTGTGCCCTAGACCTTCTGACCAGTAAGTAGGTACCTTTATTTTTATTGATTAAAGACCAGTATTCAAAATTTATTTAATACTCGTATAACAAAAACTTACGACTAGTTATATACAGAAATTGCATCTATTTCATTAAAATTAAGTACCTAAAAGCGAATGGCACTAATTTATAAAAATAAATATGTATAAAATACTTCTACACCTAAAATGAGTTGGTACAAATACATAGGGTCAATATTGTTATCCTTTTTGTTCCTGCAGAAACGGAATAATATCAAATTACTCCTTTCAAAGATACCCTCATTTTGTCCATTGTTATCTTATCACATCTCATAAAAACTCTTTATTTTTTTCATTTAAAACATGCACTTTTGTCCATAAAAAGATAATTATGGCGCTAAAAGAATATATTCTAAAAACATATAAGTTTAACAATATAAAGTTAATGACCAAAAATACTGCCTTGAGATACACCAAAACATTTGTACAGACTAAAAATATGGAATGCTTTTTGCAATGAATGTCATCTCGATAATTTTTCATTAAATTAAAATAAGGACCTAGGTATGCTTAAAATAACTATGGTGTCATACTTGTCTACCTAATCTACGTCTGACGTAGTTAAAGGATTAGCAAGTTTTGTTCTATTCTCTATCTACTACTAAATCTACAGCCTCGTGACGGTCGCTTCACAATCTTCTTTATTCTCTTTGCTTTTGCCGGCCAGTTCCGCGTATATTTCGTCTATGGACCTCATCCGTGTCTCTGGCACGGCGACTGCGATGTAGACGGTGCTGACTAAGCAGACGGCTGAGAACAGCCAGAAGACGACGTGTAGGCCTGCGATGTGAGCTAGGGGCTGGAAAACTCGGAGTTCTACCGAGACGAGTGCGCAGGCAAACGAGATGACTATTGGGGTTACTGTGCCGCGCAACTGGAATCATAGACAAAAAATATATTTGAATCTGTTGCTCCTTATGGATTCCCTGATTACTTAGCATACGTAACAGGGATAGGTACAATATCTAAACAGAAAGATCATCTAGAATTATGGCATTTGTAACCATCAAGAACTCGTTAGAAATATATTTGTAACTAGCTTAAGTAATCTTTTAGGCAAAAAACGAATGTAAGATCGTGAAGGATCTATTACTTTGTGAGTTTAAATCAGGGCAAAGAACTAGAACTGAACTAGAAAGAACAGGCTAGATACAGAGGCATAATGCCGCCACTGGCCACTAGCTCGCCCCAGCGCACGATGACAATTCTCCAGGGACCACCTAGCCTTCCTAGGATTTTCACCAAAGATCTCCTGGCTTAACAGAAATATCAGACTGGAAAACAAACTTACCTGAAAAGAGAACATCTCAGTCATGATGACGAACGGTACTGGCTGAAGGCCTGCCGCGTCGCAGTAGATGCATAGGCATAACGCTGCCACCGGCAACCAAGACGCGCCTACGCGCACGTAGAACGATGCACCGAGCGCGCACATTGCTATGCCAGAGACGAAGCATGTTGCGCCTAGCAGCATCTGGAAGTAGACTGGACTGTAGTTATGCTGTACAAATTAACGGTTATAAAGAATAATCACGTCTACTTTTGGAGGCCAATGTTGCGCGAATGACGCGCGAAACGGCGAAAGACATGCCTAGTAACTTATTGGGATAGAAAATTTCAGCGAATTAATCAGTAGCGGCTAATATAAAATTAGTCAGGTCGATGATGTCCAATCGTGTTGGACTCCCTCGCTCGACATGAAGCTTGCGATACATAAGAGTTAGTACGAGAGCCCACGACCAAAACCATGTCTCATAGCAATACGGCAAAAACCCTATAAAATCGTTAGATTGTATGATTCTGAACCCGACTAGGTGTGTAGTAACGGTTGAAAGTGTAGCAACTGCGTGGGAGGCCATTTCTGCTGTGTCAAAAAAAAAATGACAGTTGCTATTATAGCAATACGTCTGATAGTGAAAATGTACATAGATTTTATAATTGTATTACGAAAAAGTTTGTTTTCAGACATTTTGCGCGTAGCATATAGCCTGAGCGCATTTTTGAAAATGTCAACAAATTTAGCCGACCTGTATCATAGCAATACGGATAAAAAATTTTTTCAACTTTTCGTATTGCTGCCATGATTACCAATAACCTGTTTTCAGACACTTTAAGTGTAGCATATACTCCCAAAAACGAAAATAACGTTTCGGAGTCGCCTGGCCGACGCCTCTGTTAAATGTTTTTTTTTTAATTTACAGCCTTCATAGATATTCAAGAATCTCCCTTGTCTATTATATGTACTTTGACAGATGACAGATGTCATTACTTATTTATTTTGTAAAAGTTACTCAAGTGTGCTTTAAATAAAACCAAAACTATCAAGTCAATCAGTATTTAATTTCAACAGCCTCAGCGCTTGTTACGCTCCTGCCCCTTCCCTTCCCTTCATCCCAGTTTCCTTTTGTGCGATTTATTTCAGTCCTTCAACTTCAATGTTAAGGTTTCGGGTAAATTCTTTGTTAATTATCATCTAATAAATTCAGGGTCGCAACGTATTCATTGGTTTGTAACAGAAAATTCAAGATGCCTCAATACGATTTTTAAATGATATCTGAGTATCGAAAAGTTGTCTGATAGAGAAGGTGCTACACTTAATTTGTCTGATATACATTTTTTGCACATGTGGACAACTTATTTTATCATGTCCAACAATTTTCAGACATATTGCTATGATACCGATCGGTAAAATTTGTTAACATTTTCAAAACGGTCTCAAAATTTAATGCGTTCACATTTCCGTCTGAAAATTGTTTTGTTCGCATCAAATAACCAAAATTTACTAATAAAAAAGATTTTCAGACGTATTGCTATGAGACATTTTTTTTGTCTCATTTTTAATTTTTTTAAGTGATTTTACGGGTTTGCGCTACACCACTAACGTCTGAAAAATATGTTTTCGGTATCTCAGAACTATCATTCAACTACAGTCTGCAAATCAGACATATTGCTATGATGCAGTTCGGTAAAATTCTTTGACAATTTTGAAAATTCGGTCAGATCAAACGCTACGCGGAAAATGTCTGATATTGGTATTTTCGAGTTCAGGATAATCGTATCTATCGATTTGATGCAGTTTTGGCCGTATTGCTATGAGACAAAAATTTTGGTCGTGGGCTCTCGTACTAAGTATTTAGGTCGCCGAATATGAACGTGGCATAAACGTCTCGTCAAAGGAAATGTCTCCTTTATTGGTTATATGTACTGGCGCCCCGAAAGGTGACCCCTGGACCTTTTCATGCCCATTTTACTGAGGGCCCCGAACCCTGTCCCAAAAAGTAGGTTGAAGCACAAAACACTGTCATACCTTTCTCCCAGCTCTCTCCACCAGCCCCGATGCAGTTATAGACCCGACCATCTGCACCGCGCCCAAAATAGCAGCCTGCTGGTTCGGAGTCAGAACCAAGGACCCGTCGCTGGCTTCACTGAAGATGAGCGAGGCGAAGTGCAGCACTGCCACACAGCCGCAAAGCTCCCGAGCTAATGTGATGATGAGGGTGATCCGGAACGCGCGGAAGGTCGCTTTGTCGGACACTGAAATAAGATTGTGATTTATATTTATTTATACAGCAACAAAATACAAATCAAGACTTAATCTAGGCTACACTGGTATAGAACATCTCGTTCAAATTGCATTCCGATTATAGCTGAACACAACATTTTCATTTGGCAGTTAAATACGAAACAAAAAACAAATTAATAATAAACGGTACACAGAGATCTATAAATTACTTTTACATGCTTTTATATAACTTATATGAGATTCAGAAAAAAGAAAACTTACATAAGATGGAACTTAAATGAGATTCAGAAAAAGAATGTGATAAAAACAGAAAATATCTTTACAGAGCGCCCTGAGAATTGAGTACTAGATTCCTTGATCCTTTGACCCTCAGTACCTAGAACCAGATAATTTGTTGTTTTTTGTCGCCGATATTTTCCTCGTGGTCCTCAACAGGTTAAACGATCATGGTAATCACGAAGCTGTCAAGTCCATTGCTTTAGTCCATTGCTGGATTTTTTCAGTTGGACTAACTACCATGCTTGTATCTAGCTAGGTAACGTGTTAGATATACCTTCAGCTAAGGGGACGAAAACGAGTAATACTTACGTATAGACTTAAATATAGTAATCTTTCAAGACATCTCAATAACGACACGTGCAAAATCTACAAACAACATTCAAAGTGCATAATCATAGGCATTACATTAACATTTCAATAAGGCACTGTGCGCAAACTCAGGTCAATAACCAGGGCCACGATCAACGATCTGATTGATAAGGCGTATTACTCGTAAGTCACATGAATCAATATTGCCAATGATTTAGATGTTTTCGAGAAGTTTGTGCATCAGTTTCTATGCGATTTGGACCACAAGGTTGGACGGTTGCACTTGTTGTCCACATGTGTGCATGTGTCGAATGCTGTGGCATTCGAGCCACTTGAGGCATATATGAAGGAATTGGCATGATGACACCTATCTTAAATATTTTCAAGACCGGCGTTTAAAAAAGATAGCCCCCCTATGAAGGTAATACAATCAATATATATCCAAAAAAGCTGTAGAAAGCAATTTTTAAACACACAAAACTCAATAAATATTCGGTCAATTGACTCCGATTTGTGATACATGACCGTGACGTCACTTTCATGTATTCCCATACAAAATCTATGGAGGCAGACCGTTTTGACAGATAATAAAAAGTACGTCAACGATTGGTGGTGTCATCTAGCCTATTATTTAAAATCAAACTATTTAAACTCATAAAAACTACATAAAGTATCTTCTTGGATTGCCTTTCTGTAGATTGTTATGTAAAACAGTTACAAACGTTACAAATAGGTAGAGTATCCTACTAATAGTATTATAAACGCGAAAGATTGTGTGTATAAATATTTGTGTTTGTTACTCTTTTACGCCTAAACTACTGAACCGGTTTGACTGAAATTGGGAACATAGATAGATTTTAACCTGGAATAACACGTGGGACACGGATACGTAGAAAACGGGTTTTATGCGGGTGAAGCCGCAGTGCATAGCTAGTAAGTACATATGACTAAGTCAATGCAATTCGGCTGGTATTTTAATAATATAAATGATATGGTCCGGCTAGGATGACCTTAGTGGTTCATTTCATCATTCTAGTTATTTACATTTCAATAACTCAACCCCCGTAAGCATCTCTGAACAAACACAAGCTAACAATATGTAAACTAAACCATGGCCATGTGTACAAAACAAAAGGGGTTCCCACCGCTTCGGGTAACAATTGTTTACGCGCGGCGAAGAAAGTTTTCCGCAAAAATGAGTTAGTTTGTACACTATGACGGTGGGATGAGAAGGCTGCTGTTATTGAAAAAATAATTTACAGTCACTTGTTAGAAATCTGCCAGGTTAGACGGAAAGAGTTGTATGTAAGCCTTCGATTCAATATATACAAGGAAGGGTTCAAGCCTAGATAGGTAGGTTCTACCTATTTTAAAATTGTGTTTTGCCGCAGTGGGCATGAGTTGCGTTAGAAGGGCGTTTGAAACTCGTACGCGCGTGTACCGATTCAAGAGCCTCATTACCCTGAGTCTTAAGAGCGCTGGACATCTTTCCAGACTTGGTCTGCTCGATCTCTAACAACAGCAGCTGCAGCTCTCTGTCCACCGTTGCCTCCGAGCGTCGCGGTGCCGCAGCCAAGCCAGGGCGTTTCATACTTCCTACAAGAGGCTCACTTACCCATAGTCTTCAGAGTCCTGGACATCTTTCCAGACTTGTTCTACTCGAGCTCTAACAACTCCGAGCTGTCGCGGCACCGCAGCCAGGCCGAGACGTTTCGGGCTTCCTACAAAAGGCTTACTTACCCAGAGTCTTAAGAGCGCTGGACAACTTCCCAGACTTGGTCTGCTCAAGCTCTAGGAACAGCAGCTGCAACTCGCTGCACACCGCCGCCTCCGATCTGTCGCGGCACCACAGCGAGACCAACCTAAGGTTCAGGCCACACCTGCGGCGTACTGTCACAGCGACACGCGACTGTCATCGATTTAGGCGTGGTAATTTGTTGACAAGCTGTCCACAGCGAGTTGGAGCGACAGAAAATCGCAGGTTTGACCTGAGCCTAAATCATCGAATGACGTTTACGTCGGCGAAAATGAAGACTGTGCGTTCGCGTTAAGCCAGCTCAACACGTTGAGCGAAAAATAACGCTATTGACCATTAGAAAGAAGCACTAATCAACGTTGAGTCCAACGTTCTAGTGTCTCGTTCTCATCTCTAATCAGTCTATATAAGTCCCACTGCTGGGCACAGGCCTTACCTCAACTATGGGGTGGTGCGAGCCACACGGGCTCAGTGCGGATTGGTGGAGGGGTCTGTCGTAAGGTAGGTGTACAACCTTACTGTCAGATGTTATTAAGCCGCCCGAGGGCCTTTGGCTAGGCTTAACGACTAATGTTTAGCGATATTAACCGGGACCAACCGCTTAACGGTCCTTCGGAAACACGGAGATGCTTGTAAATAGACGTCACTTAAATGGTCAGAATGGTCACCCATCCCAAACATGACCGCGCCTTAGGTTGCTTAACTTTTGGTATCACTACCAAAGCGCTACAATACCACTGCGCCACAAGCACCTCTCCACTCGTGTGTCACTAGTGTCTCGTCCACTCATTGGGTAATAAGTTTTTCGGACAACGGTTCGCCCGACTTGTGGACCCAGGGTTAAACGCACGCGATACAAGAGCCTCACTCACCCAGAGTCTTAAGAGCGCTGGTCATCTTCCCTGACTTGGTCTGCTCCAGCTCTAACAACAGCAGCTGCAGCTCGGTGTCCACCGTCGCTTCCGAGCTGTCCCGACACCGCAGCCAGGCCAAGGCGTTTCGGGCTTCCTAAGAAGGAATTTATTAGGATGAGCATATTGCATTGGGTTCACCTTTCTACTCGTAACTCTCATATATTATCTGACAGTGAGGTTTAAGGGAAATGCTGATAGCTTAAACTCGCACACTTAGGCCTTGATCACACGCGCCGAATGAACGGGCGAGACAATAAAATGATTAAAGCTGAAAAAGACAAGTATTTTGCTTTAAATTGCCACGAAACGAAACGAAACGTTTCCGCAAAGTAACGCCTGATTGCATCAACTTGATTTAAATTCAAAATGATTCTCGGCCGAGACCGTATTTACTATGTAGAAAGGAGTCGCCAATATGTACTCACGAAGCGAGCACTCGGCCGAGAGCACTGCCTCGTTCATCCACTCGGCGCGTGTGATCAAGGTATTAGCCTAACCTAGTGGATACCATAATATGGCCAGTAGGTATCACCCGGTTTTTTTTCTTTGGTATTTATTTTATTTGATATTTAAAATGTGTTTATCGTTGCAACATTAAAACACAACTAGAAGCCTCCCACGACTTCATCCGCGTTCAAGTTCAAACAAATATTAGATTTATGGTTCAGTCTACTCGCCGAGATCTTTAAAACGGTGCCACAATCATATTTTTAGGCCCTAGCTCTGCGACGCAGGCTGGTGGGAAAGGAATGCCTTTACACAAATACTATATGGAGATACAAGCTCGAAAAAAGTAAGCATGGGGCTTACTAAGTTCGGAAACTTAGTAACCATCTTACCTCAACTTTACCGCACTTCAACAAGTAAGACGGCGTCTCGGGCATCGAAGTGAAGACTACAAGATGCACTAGCGGCACAGCCAACAATATCCACAGCACCGAGTGATAGCTCAGGTATTCCCCCATGAGGTACACGACCAGGTTGCCTAAGTTCTGCGACAGGACCACCAGACTGCCCAGGGTCCCCCTGATAGAGTCTTCGCTTATCTCTTTAATGTAAAGAGGCGTGACTACGTAGGAACCGCTGACGCCCATCCCGACCAGAGCTCGGGCGGTGATGAGCGCCCATGTTTCTGTGGAGTAAAGCTTTATGGCCCAGCAACCCTGGAAAGAGGGTAAGAATATGAATAATAATTAAAAACTCAAGAAGACAAAAATAAATTAATATTACTTAAAATAAAATATAAGAATGGAGCTCTTGGCGCGTCCATCATGCAATGAACCAGATTCTATAGGTAGGTAAGTTAGTTTACTATTAGTCACTACTTCACTAGTAAACTGTTGCATTGAGATTCTATTTCGATCTTTTGGTGGTCCACAAATCTAGACAGGTATGCAGTGCTCGTTTGATTGTATATTTCTAGTCATAAAAAAATATTCAGCTCAAGCCTTTCTCAAATATTATGCTAACAAACTTCTTATATGATATAAAGAGCAAAAGCAAAAACTTGAGATGAGATTCTTTTAGTTTTAGTCCAGAAATATCAAAAATCACAGCTATAGACAAAGACGTCAGTATTAGTGCGACCTTCCTGCGAAGTTATTTACCACGTATCCAAAGAGGAAGACAGCTGGCGTCCTCACCACGGACGCCACCCAAGAGACTTCGACCGCATGGACTGTTACATCAGTAGGACTGCCAAAAGACATATGCCTAGGAACCATGAAAATCTTACTAAAAGCCAAGTTACTTACAGCCATAGAGAAAGAGGTCAGCATCAGTGCGACCTTCCTCCCAAAGTTGTCTACGACGTATCCAAAAAGGAAAACTGCTGGCGTCCCCACCAGGTACGCCACGGACGCCATCCAGGAGACCACGTCGGCATGGACTGGTACATCGGCAGGACTGTCAGAAGACATGAGCCGAGGGCCCATGGGGGACATCCAGCCTACGGCGGTTCCGTAGGAGAAGACGGGTAAGACCACTGAAATATAAAGATGACTTTTAGTAATAGGTAGGTATATGCAGTACCGTCTTTACCATAAGGGCACAAGGGGCCAGTGCCCAGGGCCCCCATTCTCAGGGGGCCCCGAAGGGCCGATAATTTTTCTCACATTTTACCTCAAAATGCGCATAACACTTTTCTTATTAATATACAAGTATTTATTCGAATCAATACATTTTCAAGTCAAGTTACGAGTGCGAATAAAGACTGATAAATTAGAAGAAACTTTTCCGAATGTTGAAGTTGCTACAAGAATATTCTTTTGCCTAATGGTTACCAACTGTAGTGGGGAGCGTTCATTTTCGCAGCTTCAGAGAATAAAAAATGAATTGCAAACGTCAATGCTACAAGAGCGGCTATATAATTTGTCAATAATGAAAAAAGAAAGTGATATTCTTCAAAAAAACTGAGTTTGCGGATTTAATAGAAGATTTTGTTTGACCTGTATCGTTGAGTGCTGTTTAGGATTTGGGTACTTATTTGAGTCTGGTCCTTTCTAAAACAGCTTTTTTAGAAAAAGGACACGTTTAAGATTATAATTTTAAATTAATGTAATTTTTGCGACTGAAATAATTTTAAATAATTTTCACGAAAATACCTAGAACAGTTACTAAAGTTTTTACAAGTAAGTTGCAAGCAAGCAAAACCGGCACAAATTGTAGACCACCTATGAGTACCAATACATTTGTAGGCAATTTTATTACAATACTATCTCTAAAATCAACAATCACTTTTTGTTAAAAAATTCCTACGTACTTAATGTTTGTTCGTTTTGATATTTTATCAATTGGTATTGATATTTTATTCGTATTCGTAAGAGTTTTTCAAGTAATATATATTAGGTCCTTACCTATGAAATTGGCGTTTTGTATGGGAGGAACAAAAAGTCGAATTTTTTTTATATAGCATATTTATTTAATCAAAGTATGAGCCATTGTAATCTATGCACTTTTGCCATCTCATAGGTAGTTCATTGATCCCTTTACTAAAAAAACCATTCGAACGGGAATCAATAAAATCTTTGAAGGCGACTTGGACTGCCCCATCTGAGTTGAACTTTTTCCCTTGCAAGAAGTTATCCAAATTTCGAAAAAAATGGTAATCTGTTGGAGCAAGGTCCGGGGAGTACGGTGGATGCCTTAGAGATTCCAATTGAAGTTCTTCTAATTTGCTAGCCATCTGTTGTGCAGTGTGTGGTCTAGCGTTGTCGTGAAGCAGCAGTGGCGTAGAGCGATTGACCAGCCTTGGTTGTTTAGCAACTAGCTTTTCCATCATGGTTTGCAATTGCTGACAATAGATATCTGCCGTAATCGTCTGGCCAAATTTGAGAAAACTGTAATGAACGACACCGGCGCTAGTCCACCAAACGCTTACAAGTAACTTTTTATTGGTCAATTTTCGCTTGGAGCAGGCTTTGGCTGGCTTGCCAGGGTCCAGCCATTGCGATGAGCGCTTCCGATTATCGTAGAGAATCCACTTTTCATCACAGGTAATGATTCGATTTAAAATCCCTTCGTTATTGTGCCGGTCAAGTAATGTAACGCAGCAGTTGACGCGCGTTTGCCGGTTTGCTTCACTCAATTCGTGAGGAACCCACCTTTCAAGTTTTTTAATCTTCCCAATTTGCTTCAAGTGGATTAAAACAGTTATATCACTAACGCGAAAGCCTGCAGCTAACTCGGACGTGGTTTGCGATGGATCCGCTTCCACAATAGCCTTCAATTCTTCATTATCAACTTGGGTCTCCGGCCGTCCACGGGGCTTGTTTTGCAGGTCGAAATTTCCAGAACGAAAACGTTGGAACCAAAAACGCACTGTGTTTTCTTTTGCGACACAACCGCCATACACATCATTAACCCTTCGAGCCGTTTCCGCAGCACTGGTGCCACGGTGGAACTCGTACTCGTAAATAACGCGATATTTCAAATTTTCCATTTTGTAAATTGAGCGATGCGAACAGAAAAAAGATAAGTAAAAAAACAAATGAATGACGGTTTACGAAACACAACTACATGTGGAAATAGCTGTATAAATTTGAATTTCGAATTCCTAACCAAATAGGAAAAATTTGTGATCAAAGTGGCCAGTACGACAAAACGCCAATTTCATATGTAAGGACCTAATATATAATATTTAGTTAGTGAATTATACTAAAAATATGTAAAATAATAAGCATAGCTAAGAAGGAGCGTTGTCACCTGACACAGGCATTATTTGCTTAAAAGGTGACTTCGATTACTACAATATATTGTAAAAGCTTTTTACGAAATAAATATTATTATTATTATATATTATTATTATTGAACCTCTCCTCTCGCCCATTATTCCCTGTTGACCTTAACCCATAGCAATAAAGCTCTTCATTATGACATTGTCACGGGACCTCCTTGTAGCACGTGTTGTTTGTAGGTACATGCTCCGGCGCACCGGCTTCGGCAGAGCTGCATCAGTTATTATTGGCATACTTTGTTTGGTGTTTAGGGTTTGGCTTACCGATTCTCGAAGGATCAGACTCACGTAGATCTAATTCTGTCGTGATATGCATCGTAACGGACATTCAGATTAACTCATCTTTATTTTTTACAATTTCAATTATACATATTAAAATATGGATCCAAGTATTCAAAAGTAAAAAATGCTTACTGGGATACGTTTCGTTAAATGTTACTATGTAAATAAATACATTGTCCCGATTTACAAGATCGAATTATTGACATTATGTAGGCTGGTATAGTTTTAAATGTTTTCATGTCTTGTAAAGCAAGCCCGCACAGGCAACCCTACGTAGACAGGTCAGGATAAAGTGGTCTAATTGACGCAAAGCAAAACAATTGATGCAGCGATGCATCAAGTTTGTTATGGGACACTTTGCACTCTCAGCTACGAGAACGCGGCCCGCTGTCTGACGCTGAAGATTCTAGATCGCTGATTGTTATAGCTCTGTTTCATTTGTAGAATAGAGGTTTTTAATGGACAGAGGTCTGAGTCAAAATAAATACAATTGTATTTAAGTGGGTAGACCTGGGCCCTATTACTATCTTGATTAGGCTCTCTCAACAGCTCTCTCGGTTTTTTTTTTGAAATAAGAACGGAGGTAGCAATAGTGGCTGTCACCCGGCAAGCACATCCACTAAAAATAGTTTAAAAAACTTAAAACCTTGTTGCTAACTAAAAAAGAAAGAATAATATCTGAGTACAAAGAATTTATGATACAGTAGAGTAAAAAGCGTGGGGTGCACTTTATATCGTTTTCATAGTTCTCTTTATATAGTTGCCAATAATATAATGATTATAATACACACATCAAAAGTGTCTAGGGATCAACATATATTTTTGCAATAACTTTTCTCCTGATTGATATTAATTAAAATTTTCTTTAAGGATTCATCAAATAAAGTGTTTTCGTTTGTCTACAGTAACGATAAACCAAGTCACCTTTGCATTAATAAAGAAATTTGCCATTTTCCTAATAAAGGGATTTTTGACATTTGAACCACTAACATTAAAGTTCGAAAAAAAGACTAAAATAAAAGTTTTCTTTAAAATTTTATTGGGTAACTTAAACAATTAATATTCCGTGTTTCTACCGCGAACACTAACAACACAAGAACATCGGTTTTGCATACTCAAAATGAGTTCATCCAAATCACGCTGTGGAATGGCCGCCCATGTTCGTTGCAACAACAAAAAAAGGTCTTCTTGCGACTGGATACCCTCCATATTCGGCTGAGCTCTTCTCTGTAGCATATCCCATGCATGCTCAATCGGGTTCAAGTCTGGCGACTGAGCAGGCCAGGGCATGACATTGATGTTAGCTGCGGCGAGAGTCTGTCTTACAACGCTTGCGGTGTGCGGTCGTGCATTTTCATGCATTAACTGAAATAAGGGACCGATTTGCACTTGTAGAGGAACGATGACGTCTGATACAATCGTCTCAGCATAAATTTGAGCGTTGAGGTTGCCTCTGATCCAAATCAACTCAGTTCTTCCGCCGATCCAAATACCCGCCCATACCATGATGGTTCCACCACTATAAGGATGGACTTCCTGGCAGGATTTTAATCGCTGTTGGCGTCCAGGGGTTCTCCAGTGTCGTATACGTCTTGTATCCGGTCTCATACCAAAACGAGACTCATCAGAAAATCACACGAAACGCCATTGTTCTTCTGTCCAATTTCTGTGTTCAAGAGCCCATTGATATCGAATCCTACGATTGTGCATTGCTATAGGTGGTACCCTTAGCGGTCTTCGGGAATGAAGATTTACTTCATGCAAGCGGTTTCTGACTGTTTGGTCGCTAATTAAGTTCCCTGAAAAGTGATGAAGCCTCACGTCTAACATCATGGCGGTTATTGTTGGAGCTCTTCGAGTTGTGATTTGAATGTATCGGTCATGTCTCCGTGTAGTGCAGCGATACCGTCCTACTGGTCCGTATGGCGCTACTACAGAGAAGAGCTCTGCCGAATATGGAGGGTATCCAGTCGCAAGAAGACCTTTTTTTGTTGTTGCAACGAACATGGGCGGCCATTCCACAGCGTGATTTGGATGAACTCATTTTGAGTATGCCAAACCGATGTTCTTGTGTTGTTAGTGTTCGCGGTAGAAACACGGATTATTAATTGTGTAAGTTACCCAATAAAATTTTAAAGAAAACTGTTATTTCAGTCTTTTTTTCTAACTTTAATGTTAGTGGTTCAAATGTCAAAAATCCCTTTATTAGGAAAATGGCAAATTTCTTTATTAATGCAAAGGTGACTTGGTCTATCGTTACTGTAGACAAACGAAAACACTTTATTTGATGAATCCTTAAAGAAAATTTTAATTAATATCAATCAGGAGAAAAGTTATTGCAAAAATATATGTTGATCCCTAGACACTTTTGATGTGTGTATATACTATAAACAAGCAACCCACGCTTCTTACTCTCCTGTAATATAAATTCTTTGTACTCAGAAATTATTTTTTCTTTTTTAGGTAGCAATAAAAGCTTTTTTTTTAGTTTTTTGAACTATTTTTTTTTTGTTTATAAGGATAATGGAAAACACTTATCAAATTATTGCATTGTCATCGATACTTGATGCGTGTGCAAAGTTTCAAATTAATCCGATTTCTGGAAGTTGTTTCTGGAAGTTCCGAAGTCTGGAAGTTACATACTTTCATACATACATACACCCCGATCTAATAAAAGCGTGTTAAAAACCAGGTGCATGCACTCTACTTGTCCATGTATACCTACCAGCGTGACACGGGATCCCGTTTGGACACTACCATGTCATACATAAAGCCTGCTAAAATGTTGTAGTATGACTCAATTTACAGTTATTATTATGTTGTAGTATGACTAAATACACCGTTCATTATTCGGAATCAATAAAGTTGTCTTGCACATACACAAATCTCGAAAGACTGGTCCCCATTCATGGATGTTGGATGATATCCACTTAGGGATAATGTTACATGGAAATTATTCAAATTTATCCGGTAAACCTCATAAATTGCAATTAACTTGACTATCTTTGACATATACGAGTTTCCAATTGATATAAAAAAGTGATATCAACCAGTTTTTATCCCGTTATAATTACATAACTGACTGGGTATCTCATTCAACACGTGCTTTATTCGTTCAATCGATTTTTAAAACGATGTTGCGTGTTGGTTTATTGAATTAACGTATAAAATGCCAAATAATAAGGGCATCCACCTTTTACCAAATAAAAAATTGCGTCGATTTTGACACAAATAAAAATAAAACTGTACATAGGTAGGACAGGAACGCAAGATGCAACCAAAAACTGGCTGAAATAAATCAAAGAAGAGCCTTTCTTTCTCTCACAAACTAGAAAAACCAGTTGCTAATAATGTATGGGAGAAACAGGTAAGTTTCTATTAATAGTTTGTCTAAATTTAGATACAGTGTCCTCCCTATCTGTAGGCAGCCGGTAGGTCGACTTGCTTAGAATTATGTTAATGGTGTGAACACTTACAGAGGTTCTGATAAGACATTCAGCTTGTTAACTTTCAATTAAAGCTTTTAAAGAACTTAGTATCCGATCCGAATACCGAATCCGAATATCCGAGCTCTATATAACGAGCAGTTTGGAAACCCGTCCAAACCTTATTAAATTATCTACATTAAAAAAAAGTAGGTATTTACAAACTTGATTGCCCAATATAAGGGCAGATCTAATGCTAGTTACTTTTTTGGGTGACAATGGGTGCAGCAAAACAAAAAAGAAGAATTTAAAATTCTAGTAAAGTATCCGTAAAAGTTATTTAATGTAATTTTGCATAGTTATCTAAACTTATGTGTCAATGTGGTCCTATTATTGTGGCCCCAAAACTTTCACTTAAAATATTTGTACAGATGCGTGTCTGTTTCATAGTCGCAAGGCGCATATGGTTTGGTGGCCTAATAAGTTATTTTAGCAAAACATTCATTATTCCAAATTGGTCATAGCTCCAAAAAAGTATTATAAGTTTGTTTTATAAATAAATAAATAAATTTAAAACCAACAACTTTTTAACACAATCACTATATTTAATTATTGCTGAAAAAAAGCTAGACTTATAGAACTTCTTTTAGGCAGAACCATTTTTAAAACATTTAACGATAGGTTCGGTTAGTTCTTGATAAATAACTTTTATGTAGGTACTTACGTAAGTAAAATAGTAAAAAAAGATCAAAAAGTTAAATTAATGTCCCGGATATATCGTAAAATGAAGCTGTGGATAATCTGGAAAATAAGTTAAGTTTAATGACCCACACTTAGTAAGTAACTATCGGCAGAAACTAGCTGATGAGCTATGATTTTTATGATACAACGATTTCATTTTAATATTTATCGTATTGCAATCCTTAATCTCATATTATTTTCTATTGATTTCAATGATATTGTGAACTAAACATAAAACCGTTGTTAGTTTGTTATAAAACTAAATTGATTAACGGAAAATGTAATAAATGTAGTATCTGTAAATTTGTTAAAAATTTATCTATAATTATGAAAATTGACACCTAATTAAAATCTCGTATTTAAGCATATTTGTAAATTAAGAGTATCTCGTTTAATAACGTTAAAGTTGAGTTATCATCATAGTTTTACTTCACAGCGTAAGTAAAAAATATTATTAGATTTTAAAATATTATTTTATAATAATGGACGTAATATCAGCTCCGGCGCCGGCCACAGACTATATTCCGCTGTGCAATTTGTCTAGACTAGAGCAAAACCATTTCTAGGAAAACTAGAAAGTTTTACATGACGACCATTAGAAATCATAATTTTGTTTCTTATATGTAACGGTAATGAGTAAAAATATTATCATTATTCCCTTATACTAAGTAGGTCAGTAAAAAACAACTAAATCAAGTATTATTCATTAGCCTTATTGATATTTTTACGTCATTAATAATTACAGTAAAAAATATGTTTGGGATCCCCAAGTTAACATAAAAGTGTAAAACGCGCTTGCGCTACGTTCAAAATAGGTAATCAGGCTAATTTGAAAATGGCTGTAGTGCGATAAATTATGGGTTTAACATCTAAGTTTTACAGGAGCTTGTCTAAAGTTTAATGTGACAATTGTGCCTACGAACTAAGTATCAAAATTACTTTGTGGTGGTGGTAATGTCCAATCCAAAGTTACAAATATATTTTTTAAGCCAAATTAAAACGTTTCTGAAAATTTTATTAAATCGTCATTGCTTAAAAGCGACCGGTGCTTGAGTATTTAATTTTGTTTAGTACCTGAAATATATGATTTTTATTTATATATTTTTCATTAGACCATATCTTTAATTTCACATTTTGTCCTGCAATTAACACCTGCAAGTTACTTAAAATGAAAAAAAATACTCACTCAACGAAGCGATCACAATTTGGTTTACTTTGCTGCCTTCAGAGCAATACTTTTTCACTGTATACTTCAGCATTGTGTCTACCAAAAATCACTAAATTGCACACTAGGTTTTTATTAAAAAGTATAAAATTAAAAAGTAATATAATAACACAGATCACAGAAAAAAAGAAAAAGTTTTGGCGCGGCCCGCGCGCGCTATTCCTTTACGTCGAGTGAGGCTGGTCGAGTGCCGCTATAGAATACTGCCCGTTGGCCATACTAGGGTCCTGTACACACTGTTTCACATGCAAACAAATCCTTAGATAACTCTTACATATCCCGTTATAATTTAATTCTATAATATTTTTTTATTTTGTTTATTTGAGACTTCATTTATTTTTTGTTGTTGTACCTTAAATAAATTTTAAAAAAAATCATAACTATAAACTTGCTAACTAATAAAATCACCAGATATTAGACTACAATTAAATTGTTTATCAGTACTTAATTGGGTATTTGATATCAATCAAAATATATACCAACACCTCGATTGAGTGACCGTTTCTTATTAACCGCAATATTTGATTTTCAATTGATCAAAAATTCAAAAAAGTACAACGATTGACGATGACGTCACAAGCTAGCATCGCCATACAAAATGAATAGGAGACTGGCGTTTAGACTGTGCATGAAATGTACGTCAACAATTGGTGGTGCAAATAATTTAAACTAAAGAAATAAAACAATTAATAATTTATGGTAATTCTTTCAAGCGTACACCAAGTCTTATGCACCAGCGCATGTTAGTCCTGTTTTAAGTTTCGCATCGCACGTACATAATGCAAACATAGATCCTAGTCAAGTTTTAATTTGTACGAGTAAGTCATTAGGCTTTAAGTAACTTAGTTTATCTTCAATCCCTCGGAGACTCACGGCTCAGTATAAGAGATTCGACAATATCGTTTGGTCTATGAGTTATTTTTTTTGACCGACCGCTTGGTGCAGTGGTCTACACGTCGGACTTCTAAAACCAAGGGTCGCGGGTTCTATCCCCGCATAGTGCAAGCATAAGTGTGCATGAACATGTGTGTTTGTACTGGTCTGGGTGTTTTCTATGTTAAATATGTATTTATTTACAAAAATAAGTACTTAAGTTGTCTAGTACCCATAACACAAGCCTTGTAGCGTAATTTAGGGCTTGTAGCTTAAATTGGTGTGATTGTTGTAAAATATTAATTTATTTATATTTATTTTGATCCGAAGTACACAAAACAGCAAATTCAGGTTGATGGAATCAGGCGTTACTTTGCGGAAATCCATGACTAAAGCTGAAAAAGAGAATTATTTTGTTTTCAATTTCCACTAAACGACGCCAGCGCATGAACCCAAATACATCCAACTAAAACCACTTGAAAAACTAGAGCTGAAAGTTGCAAGACTTAGAATACAACTTACAATGTGACACAGAAGATGCACTTCGAAACACAACACTGACACCAACAAAACACTCGATGCGTTTCGCCACTACACGTGGCATCCTTAGGAGACGTTGGCGCTTCAAAAGTGACAAGCTTTTGCACATTAAGGTTAACCCAGTGGCATCTTAAGTCCTCCTGTAATTAGGGGATTTTAAAACAAAAATTATAAAAAATAAATATTTCACAACAATCACACCAATTCTCTCTCTAAGTCCCAAATTAAGCTACGAGGCTTGTGTTATGGGTACTAGACAACGGATAAACATACTTAAATACTTGTTGTTTGTAAATAAATACATGTTATACATAGAAAACACCCAGACCAGTACAAACACACATGTTTATGCACACTTATGCTTGTACTGTGCGGGTATCGAACCCGCGACCCTTGGTTTTAGAAGTCCGACCTGCGGACCACTGCACCAAGCGTAACCAGATGTGCTGTTGTCTGTACCTAATCTTTTCTTTCAGTAAAATGATTTTGCGAATTCGCGAAACTTATTAAAACTTAAATATTTACAACTAAGTCATATACACAAAAAATACAGTGGCCAGCAAACAGGCTACCCATTTTTTTTTGTAAAATCGCCCGTATTACAAGCGTAAAAGATATCGCAGTGTTTACCGTGACGTACTGGCCACAGTACAACCTACGCAGTTTTATTGCCAAAAGCAACTTCTTTCAGATAACATAACAAAATACTGTTAAACATGGGCAGGACGAAAACATTGAAACACGAGGCGTTAATAGGTACCTGACTACCACGAAGCAAGAAGGAAGGTTATGTGTTTAACCGTTAAGTATGGATGTAAGCATGTTCTTTATTTTACGTAACCTCCTCGCCACCTTAATGTAGCCGTACTAAGCTGCCTGACGTTTGGTTTGGTTTTTTTCTTGTTATTGTATGTAGGTATTATCCAACACCATACATCATACATGCATTGTTCAGTTCACTGTAACCTTCATTCCTCCGCATTTTCTACAGAGTTTACTTTCTTAGTAAAACTGTGAAGACTGTAATGTCGATATTTCTGTTTATGAAGGGGGTTAAACAAATATTTTTATGCCGCACAAGCGAAAAAAGGTTGTAGCGAAAGTAATTATATTATTTTATTAAGCGTAATATGACACATTCAGCTAGTAACTATTTGAAAATTCTTTCTTCAGCCTCATTTGTATTCCAATTAATTATTTAAAAAAAATCGTAAAAAGGTTCTAATTTTTGGATCTCATATAGCTAATTGGAAAAAATGTCCCTACATACGGTCGCCAACAGAAAGTGATTATCATCTTTAGGATCCCAATTGCTCGCACACATTTAAAGCCACAAGTTCTAAATGTATATTTCCTGTCCTGAACTGTGGTTCTGCCCGTTGCTTTTTTTATTTTCTGATTTTTAAACCTTCCCTAGACTTTCAGGAATATTTCAAGACTAAAATTATTAAAATCGGTCCAACCGTTCTCGAATTTGAATATTGTGAATATTCAAGTGAATATTCAAAATCATTCGATTGACCATCATAGATATTATTATTTTTTAACAAGGTACAATCATTACTTTATGAGGTAGATTGACAATGACTACTTAACTTTCATTTCTAGGAATTAAAATAGTTCTTTAGTAATAAAATAATCAAAAACCTACTTTTTATTTTCATTCAAATTGTTAAAGTGCTTTTTAGGCTGCAGCCAGCCATTATTCATCAATGTTGTGGTAAGATACCTACAACATCCGTAAGAAACACCCTTACAGCTGGCTGCAGCCTAAGGAGCACTTAAAGCAATTCGGACAATACCTAATAAATGAGTGTCACGTTAGCTCAATTGGTAGAGCAATCGCCCGGCTTGCGAAAGGTGCAGGTTCGAGTCCCGCCTGTGGCAGTCTGTTTTTCTTTGAGTGTCTTTTAATTTCACATTGTTAAAGCACTTTGGACTTAGGGACACAAGTGTGATGTAGAATCTAATTCAAAAACTGGTTTACACTTTACACAACCATACATTTAGAAGTAAAAAAAACAATGTACACTTAACATCTTTCAGTCCAATTTATCAAAGGTCGTATTACGCACGTAGCTTTGCAATTTATTTTATTTTTTGGTCTTACGAACTTATCTGATGATTAATGTTAAAAAATCGAAACAAATGACTTATGCCATCGTGCATAATGTATAAATTATTTCAACTTTCCCTGCGGGGTTACAAAAACCCAAATAAACCATGATTTATGAAAACCAGCGCATTTTTGTTGCGTTCAAGCGAAGTTTGATTGTTTGATCTTTAAATATAATTTTGAGGTTAATACGCCTCTTCCTCTTAAGCAATCATTATGTAGTATTTATTAACAAAAGCGCGATTCTGAAGTAAATATATTCAAAGAAGCATACATAACTAATTAAAATAATTTAACGCAAACATTGTAAAATGTTCGAGTAAGTGATACTTGCAAATACTAGACACTCAGTAAATTAACGGACCACCCACTTTAACGGTAACATACACTTACTGCATTCCAAGCCACAGAGTGGCTCATTATGAGGACAAAGTTATTTTACAAAATATTTAAATGATAACCTACCCAATTTCACACTATCACTGCTCATACTTAAGAATTGATTGAGTTGTCTGTTTGTTAATCTCTGTCGAAAGTTTTGGTCATCATTATAAAAATAAAATAGGTATCTTCTAAAACACAAAAGTAAAAAAAAATCTACCTAAGTCTTTTTTTGCTTGTTAAAGTGGTGAATGTAGTGTAGTGAGTGTAGTAGTACCTATATATACCTAACCTAAGAGGTTTGTAGGTATGTATATACTCTTTTGCAAAAAAAACGGGCACCTAAGGAAATTTACGTTCTAAGGTCGAATTGAGTTAATTAAATGAAATTTATTTCTTTGACGTAGTCTGTATACTTATAATCGTGTAAATTAATGCGCGTGAAGTGAGTTCGGGCAACTAAAAGAAAAAAAAAACGATGGATTCTTTAAAACCGATGTACACGCCCAAACAATAAGAAGTGGTCGGCAATAAAGATAAGATTTTTTTTTACTTTTTTTAATTAAATAAAGTTACAAATGTAAAAACCTAATACCGAATGTGACCTCCTCTTGCCAAAATCACAGCTTGAATCCTTCTGGGCATGCTTTCCACGATGTTTTTAATAACGTTTTGAGGAATTCGTTCCCACTCTTCTGCAATGACTCTTTTTAGCTCCCTGATGTTTTGTGGAGCAGGTTGCACTGATCTTACACGTCTCTTTAGAACATCCCAGACATGCTCAATTGGATTGAGGTCAGGACTTCGAGCTGGCCAATCTAAACGACGGATCCCAACTTCTTGCATGTACGCTTCCACGTCGCCAGAACGGTGCGAGCGAGCATTGTCGTCCATAAAAATGGAATCTTCCCCAAGTGCAGTCAATGTGGGTTGTGCATATGGAATTAGGACTTCCATTATGTACCGATGTGCATTTAATGTTCCATTTTCTATGAAAACTAACTCCGTACGCTCCGTCGAATTAATTGCTGCCCAAAACATAACGGAGCCTCCGCCATAAGGAGTGATTTCTTCGAAACACACTTCCGCATAGCGTTCCCGTGGTCTTCGCAGCACTCGCCGGCGTCGGTCCTCTCCACACAAAGAGATTCTAGCTTCATCAGAAAACAATACTTTATTCCAGTCCTCCAGAGTCCATGAAGCACAGTTCCGAGCAAACTGAAGTCGAGCAACACGGTGCTCACGGAGTAATTTAGGGCCCCGAGCTGGGCGGTAACTCCTGATATTGGCAGCCAAAAGCCTCCTCCTGACCGTCCACAAGCTAACTTCTACTCCTCTTACTTCTTCAAGGCTCTTCTTCAGGTCCACACTTGACGCCTTACGATTCCGCAACGCCTGACTCACCAAAAAGCGGTCATCTCTTGGTTCTGTGCATCGTTTTCTTCCCGAACCGGGTCTTCTTTTGACCGAACCGGTCTCTTGATACCGTTGCCAAGTACTCTGGACAGTTGAACGACTCACATTTAGCCGCTGGGACACGTAAGTTTGCGAACAACCTTCTTCAAGTAGGGCTATAATTTTACCGGCCCTTATCGCTTTATCACTCATATCAAAAAGTGGTATTTAGTGTAAAAATAAAGATTAAATTGTTTAATTTGCAGAAAATGTCCAAAAAGTTTTAAAATATCGTAATCAGTTAAAAATCGTTTCAGCAATTCGCGCCATTAGTAAAGCAATTTTAGAATAATCCACAATAATCATTATTTTTATTTTATTAATTTCACATTTTAAATTTGGAACGTAAAGAATCATGCCAGGATGCTTCAAATAACATGCCAATACATCGTCAAATTAATAAAACCTATTTCTTGTTCTTCTTCATTAAAGTAGAGGAAAAAATCTAAAGTGCCCGTTTTTTTTGCAAAAGAGTTTATTACTTGTACTGTATTAACATACTGTATATTACTACTTAGCGAAGGTTTAAGGAAGACTTGAGGATTCATTAAGTCAATAAAATATCAAAGCCTAATTTAACATAACAACAACACATCCTGTGACTCACAACCTTAAAAAAAAATGTCAAAAACCCCTGACATGAGCCAGGAAAAAGGCCCGTGAGCATCGACGGCTGGACGGATTTTTACTAGCTGTATCTAAGAACCATTGTAATTAAATTATTTTTCGAATGAAATGAAAATAATCCATCCGTTCGGGAGCTACGATGCCACAGACAAAAAATAGAATAGGGGTCCTTACCGACACTCCTCTTTTTCGTTGGGGGTTAAAAAGGCACCACTCTACCTGTACTTAGTCCATTCCCACGTTTACCACGAATATGTACCGTCAGTCTGTTTTTAAGCATAGATATTATTTAGGTACCTAACAAAGTAATACTTTTTCATAAGACACTGCTTCATCATATCAGCCTGTTGCAGTCCACTGCTGGACATAGGCCTCCCCCAAGGAGCGCCACAGCGCACGATCTCCCGCCCTTTGCATCCAGTCACTTCCAGCTGCCTTCTTCAGGTTATCTCTGTATCTAGATACCTACACTCCAGATCCGGGGGGCGTCCCACACTACGTTTCCCTAAGCGTGGTCTCCATTCGAGAACCTTCCTGCTCCACCTCTCGTCGGTTCTGCGACAGACATGGCCAGCCCACTGCCACTTTACCAGACAACTTCAGTTCCCTTAGTCTTATGTCGTATTACCTCGTTCCGGGTCTAATCCCTTAATGAGATCCCCAACATAAACCTTTCCATAGCTCGCTGAGTGACGTGTAGTCGGTGAGCCAGCTTGACTGTCATGTACCGCGTTTCGTAGGTACAGGTAAGACACTGCTTAAATATAAGTTCATATAAGCAAGCAAAGCCGCGGGAGCAAACATGCACAGAAAAGGTAGACCTTTCGTTTTCTTTGATTCTTCTCTTCCAAACGAACGGTAGGAACTTAGATTAAACCAAAAAGAGGCAGCTACGGTATGAGTTAGTTGCGAGTAGTCTTACTAAACCGAAACCGAGTCAGAAGGACCTGCTGCTCCACTCCTACTCGTAGTAAGAACCACGTGTTACCTTACTAGCGACACATTTTTAAGTTGACCTTAATTTTGAAGTTGATTTTAATAACGTACAACAGTATCTTTCTCTGTTTTGTTTGTTCTAAGGGCGCGAATAAGTGATAGCGTTAAGCGATGTTCGCCAGTTATTTTAATAGTCTACCTGTCACAGTTAATATTTAAATCTGTCACTTGGGTACCGTTAGCTTATTTTATCTTAAGGTTAGGGTTGCCGATTTATGTTATAGTAGGCAAATTTTTATAGGTAACTGTTTCTTTCACAGTAATTTTACACAGATTGGCAGTCTTATCGATAAGAGCGATCTCTTCCAGAAAAACATTGGACTAAGAAATAATACTCAATTACAAGTGGTGGTGTTTCGTGCCAACTTAGTTTTATTAAAAATTTAAAGCTAGGGACTAGGTTACTTATAATAGATACTGCTGGTCCGATAAAACACATCATCTCATACCATCAGCCTATATCTATTCATTCCACATCTGGACACAGGACTCAACCCCAAAATATAAGGTCGTACGAGCCATACTCCAAAACGCGGACCAAACATATACTGAGCTCCTACCTATAGATTAAAACCTACCTACATAATAATATTACCTAAATAATTTACTCCGCGCATTAGCCAGCCCTATAATGCGATCACGGATTTACGATTCATGCGCGCGCGCCGCCGGGGTGCTCACACGTGACACCGGGTTTTGTCACTGGCCGCAGCGAGCCAGCAGGGAACTTGAGGTGCGCAAAATATTGATATAGGGAAGACAGGTTAAAATGTAGGTCAATGTTTTTATTTAAATATCATCTCACTGCTGACTAAAGATCACCCCTAAACTTCTTCATCGATCTCTATATTTCGCCAGCAACTCCCAGTCTCCTGCAAAGGCAACCAGATCGTCATGACTAGAGTTATATTACCTAGGTAGCAGGCGTAAGATCTACGAAACCAAGCAACCTAATTATCATTATTTTTCTAAAATATTATGTCTCAATTTTCCCGGTTACTTTACGCCATCTTTTTGAAATGTAAGAGGGTTTTTACCTTTACTAGGAAAAAGGTAAGTAACTTATTTTTTAATACTGATTGATAATAACAATACTTACTTTACAAGTCTTAATAAAAACAAGATGATCAATTAAACCGTACTCGTTTAAAATTGTAATCAATTAATTCCATCAAATTAAAAGGAAAACGTATTTTATCCTAGTGCGTGCCTAAGGTACAGGGTGTTTTGTATACTATACTAGGTACCTAGTACCTTATGACTTAAACCCAATAAAGTAATTTGTTTATCTATGTATTTACCCATTTTAAGTAAGGTAAGTACCTATCACATTTTTCGTACAAATCAAACCTTCGGTTTAAACCCACCTTCTTTTTCGAGGAGAGATTTGCGTTGAGACATTCATCAAATAAAATATCACAAAAAAGCCAATATATAAGCATCCTTAGGTATCTTATAATCGCAGAAAAGTAAAGGCATACTCTAACGAGTTTAACATAAATACCCACCTTCTTTTTCGAGGAGAGATTTGCGGTGAGACATTCATCAAATAAAAGATCATAAAAAAGCCAAGATATAAGCATCCTTAGGTATCTTATAATCGCAAAAAGGAAAGGCATACTCTAACGAGTTTAACATAAATACCTACATTCCCATGTTTTAATTATGCGATCTATGATCAAAGTTCATCTATTGATCATAATGACATTATTAATTCCTGTTTCCTCTTATTAAATTAACATTATCTTTACAGAAAAACCGCAATGAAGATTTTATGGATAGTAAATAAAATATTTATTTTTAGGTACCTATTACATACGGCCACACATCAAGTTAATCATTGCAGCATCTATTCTTACCTATGATAGGTATTGTAACAAAAATTAGTAGGGGAGCCGATTTTCATGTAACCGAGAAAAGTTCACATTCGTAAAAAGTACGAACGAAAGAACATTTTCCGATGATTTCTCGGTTTGCGCATTCTCAGAACTTCACAATCGAGATTTTTCCATCGTTTACTCGTACTGCTCGAACGTGTGTTCCTGACCAGTCGAAGTTGAAATTCGTATACGAAATATCTTGTTAAAATATAATTTTCAACAAGAAATTGAGGTTACAGCTTATAATTACTTATTTAAATTATTGATAATCTTCAGTTTGCTTCTATAAAATAAGAAATAGGGTTTTAACTGTTTAATATGTATCAAAACTATTAAGAAAATTTGTGTTTAGCGTCATCTACTGACACCTTTTTGTAAGAACTGTCAAACCGCAATCTTATTTAAATAAACGTTGCACGCCATTGTGTAGTTTTATTAATAATTACGTGATTTCTTGGATATATTTTGGTAAAGAAAGACGCCTTGGGTTCTCCCTTCTTCCCCCAAAAAATTGCGGTTGCCCAAATAAAGGGGTTTCTAACTAATTTTTTCTATGCTAATTATTAATATTTATTCTAATTTAAGGATTGGTAACTGTACGAAGTGTGCTCCAGAATACGAATCACACGTAACCTTCAAACTTTTCAGTAGAACCGGCGAGTTCACATGCGAGTTACCGTGCGGAAAAAGTACGAATGCACGAGAATTGGCCTCCTGATGAGCTGTCTTCTGTACCTGTTGTTTTCTGATTTTTTTGACATCTAATCTTGTTGATTGTTTTCTGTCAGCTAATCTTAATTTATTTTTGTTTTCTGGAAAAAGCAGCGCTGCTTATGAGGGAAAGTTAAGCAACGTCTCAATAGTATGATAAAAACCTAGATAATAATGCAAGCTAGATTTAATATATTCCAATAAACTTTCTTTATCGTTCTAACGTGTCATTGGATTGACTATTGTTGATGACTGCATCAGTTAAAAGTAGATCCCACACCATCACGGTCAGTACGAATTATTACTTAGTCAGGACTCTGTCTTAGCGTTAATCACCGCTGCAATAATGCGTGTTTACATAATAAATCGCGTTCTATGAATAATCGCGGCGCCTGCGCCGGTCGACGCCCTGCACTCGCGCCGCGGGGACATACGGAATTTATTTCATACTAAAACGTGTTTTGAAAGTTGAAACGAAAAAAATAGATTTTATAAGTTTGACACCTTTTCTGTTTATGTGAATCTGTCTGTGGCATCGTAGCTCTCTATCCGAAGGACCGTTTTTATTCGAAAGATAACATAGATAACAAAGAATATAACACAGTTTACCTCATTGACATTGCCATCCCAAATACTCTCAAATTACAGTTAACAATATCCGAAAAGGTCACTAAGTCCCATGACCTCCCCATTGAATTAAAAACCCAATGGAGAGCAAAATCTGTTTTCCTCGTACCGATCGTTATATCTTCGACATGAGTCATACCCAAAACACTGTACAAAAGTCCCTAACTTCTACAGGACTACTTATAGGGATCTGTATCCCTACCAAATTAATTAACCTTCTACCAAAAGCAGTCATACTAAATACTGGCCGCCTCACACATAAATTTTTATCAACAGATATTTTCTAATTTGTTTACCGCTGTAATTGTTAGTTAATACCCGCATAACAGATGTCATACCTATCTAAAAAAAAAGGTACAAAGAAAGATGACAAAATAATAATAATAACAAAGACGCGGGGCAGCTTGTGGGGAGCTGTTGAGCAGTAGCGACCCCACGCACCTGATTGCTCCGGGAGGACCCCTGTTCCTCATCTCCGGCTTTCCTTCACTGGCCGGCTGGAGTGAACATTGACAAGGAACAGGATCTTCCACCTCGTGCTTGCCTTCATTGGCTGGTCTGAGTGAGCGTTCGCTAGGGCAGAAATGTTCGGAGATAGGATGTACCTATAGTCCAGAAAGATGCTTGATGGTATACCTTTCTATACCTCCAGCACCTCGAACTATGTTGCCCCCTCTGTTGCTAAGTCACTTAGTGCTAGCGACCATTTCGGGCGGCCCATTAATTGAGTGCGCGAGTCATCCCCTGCCATTGTATCCGTGTGAACACATAGGTTCGGCAGCGGCCATATTCCTTCCATAGTTCCAATTACCCAGTTTATTGAGCACCTTAAATCCATAAACAATTCTCTTTTTTTCAACCATACCCTTCCATAATCTTGCACTAACCGGGGGGTTGTCCTTGGGTGCACTTTCATAGTGCATACAGGGATAATCGCCGATTGGTGTCACATTCCCTTAAGATTTAAGTGTGTGTGATTAACGGGCTTCTGCGTGTTGGCTTCGGCCCCATGTACGCCTTCCAAAGGTGCGGCACCAGTGTAGTCCGGAGATTGGAAAAGACCTACATAACGTATGCCCAACCGTGCACGACTTCGTACAATGATTGAGCATTTATTACCTGTTAGCCAAAATCCAACTTTTTAAAAAACGCTGCGTTTTCTATTCATTTTTCCTCCCGTATGCACCCCACCTTAGACATGCGTTACGTGCGGTAATTACGACCCTTACCTTCTCCGAACCTGGCTATTTATATCGCAGGTATAATTTTATTGTGAGACGCCGGGAGTCGTTAGGCAGCATAGCAAGTTAGGCTCCGCTTGCGGATGCGGCTGCGTTAGATTCGCTATAAATAAACTGGAGGCTATTTAGAAGCTTGCTGAGGTGCTTGTGACGCAGTAAGAGCAGCGTTTTCGTAGTGATACCAAAGTTAAGCAAACTCAGGCATGGTCGTGTTTGGGATCGCTAATCACTCGACCGACCATATAACTTACGTCTATTTACAAGCATCTCCCTGCTTCGGAATACACGTTTAGCTCGTATTCGGATATCGTAAGATGCTCCTTGGCTAGCTCCTAGGACTGTATAAATCAGGTTATCTCACCTTTTAAGTTTGTCTGTGGAAAAGCAACAAAAAACAATATGTGAGTAGGTTAAGTTGCGTTACTCAAACTATGTACTTGAATATCCTAGACAAATTCGAGCCAATATTATACTTATCTATTTATTAAACACTATACAAATGAAGACTTACAGACAGAAACATCCCTACCGAATAAAGTAGAAATGGGTGTGGTTATTCAGATCAATCTAAACTTGACGTTTCAAGCTAGTAACCTAAACCACAAACCGGCGCCAGCTATTTCTTTGATTTTATCCTTTTCTCGGGACTTAAAGTGATAGGACGGGAATCCTATCACTTTTTGCTTAAATCTAGACATAAACAAGTCATGCATCTGCTTAAACATTAACAGCCTAACCTTTTTCATGTCAACTCATTTTCTCTTTGAGATGATTGACAAAAAATGACTGCGCCATTATTGAGTAAAGCCGATTTGACAACAAGAAAGAGAAATAAAATTGGCAGAAAGATATCTGAAAATTTTTTTAGTGATGTAGACTGAACAGTTGGACATGAGCTCGGCTGTTCTAGCCTTCTGTCTGCTGGGGTGCCTCGTGCAAGGTATAGATGTGGACCAGGGGCAGGTGGAGAGGGGGCATGCCATTTGCAGCGCGTATGGCCACCAGCTGATCTATGCCAAGTTTGCGAAGGAGGAACACCTGCTGTGCTTGAAGTTGAAAGCTATAGGTAATCGCTGTATGCTTAAAATTCCACTGGCACGTCATCGATTTTACTGTAGATCTCTAACGGTTTCAATATTTCTATCTACTCTTGACTGAAAGACTTTAGCATAGACCTTTGACTTCCAGTGCAGGGTAGGAAGGGTATTTTAAATTCTGACCATTTTTTAATTCCTTAAATTTGACATTTTTCCTTTATAATTGGGTGTATTTTTATTGATTGTTTAGTGTTTTTTTATTTTATTTTATATCTAAACTTTATTTTAATGAAATTTTCAACGCAATATGTATTTTGCCATGAATAATATATTATTATTATTCAAATTTATTTCATTAAATCATTTATTCCACACTATAAACTTAGTAAAACATTAAAATAAACGGATTGAATTGAATATTAAAACCGGCAGTAAAACAGCAATCCCAATCAGAAGGCTGCTGTGTGAAGGTAAGCGTCTACAGGCCCGCATCGGACGCATCGCTCGCACGTAAAGGATTTTAGTTTGCCTTGAATTAAAACTCGTACGTCAGCGGCCACTGATCCGTAGTTCTTATACAAGGCTAACTAATCCGTTACGTGCGAAGCGCCCGGTGCGAGCCTGTGGATGCTTTAAACAGAACAGGCTCTATAGGAGACGCGCCTATGCGCCTCATTGTTGCGAACCGTAGGTCTCCAACGTCTACCATAATAGAAGTATTTCGATTACGAGCCCTTGACGCTAATAATGACCGATATTGTGGTACCCGTGTTAGTAATGATGTCTTAAACTCCTTTTTGATGGGACTACAAAAAAGTCAGAGCAGGGACCTAAGAATCCAGCAATGTCGGTTTGTGCAAATTTAACTTTACAACTGAAAATATATCCCTATCAAACGAAATACTAGATTAAGAAATAATTTTTAAGCAAGTAAATACGTGACTCTTCATCAATCTTTGGTTTTGTCCTCCCAGGAACATCACCTCTCACATCACACCAGTCCGCTCTCTTCCTGGATCCGGAACCGGAAGAGGAGAACGTGATCCGCGCGTTTTCTCTCGCCGACGTGACCATGGCTTACGGGTTCCCGGTGGAGGACCCTGCGGCGGGCTCCGCAGAGGGGTACATAGGGGAGGACCACAACTTCTACGGTGTTTTACATCTTGGTAAGGATCCAAAGCACAAGGAATCTGGACAGTTCAAGAGAGAATTTTCGATATAAAGACATCGCAAACGGGGCATTGGTAGCAATACTTAAACTTAGGAGACATACGAGTAAAACAACATTACATTACGTTGATCTGACTCGGTGGTAAGTAGCTTAAGCACTTGTGTTACAGATATGAGAATCAACAGTAGTATTACAAATAAACTTAAATAAATACATTATAATACCCAGACCAGAACGAACAGCCATTTTCATGCACACAAATGTTTGTACAGTGCGGGGATCGAACCCGCGACCTCTTGGTTAATAATCAATTTCTTTACCATTACACCAAAGTGGTCGTCGAACATGTAAGAACAGGTAACATGACATTGACGTACTACAACTTCTACGGTGTTTTAGAAATTAGTAAGGATCCAAATCCTCTACAAGGTAGACCGACGATCTGATGACGGTCACAGGAAACCGCTGGATGCGGACAGCGCAGGACCAATAGCGATAGAAACCGTTAAGGGAATATGCTCAGAAGTCGACGTCGAGCGACTGATTGATTAAAATGAAGATGAAATGTCCAGATCAAGGATCTGTTCGGCTAAGTCGGAAATTCTTAACATTGCAAACGGGTTGTGGAAGGTGGTTGGTAGTTATGAACTTAGACTACCTACCTACCTTCCAACCGGATATGACCACTGTTTATACTGAATTTTTGCTCTATTCTTCACTATTGGATTGACAAATAATGTGTGGAAACGCATAAAATTACTTTGTTATATCAGCTGGGTTTTGTGTTTGATTATGTTACTCAGAGCGATATTTTTCTGTAGGTAAAGTGAGCTTAAAATCACTGAATATGACCTGTTACTGAAAATTAATCACCATCAACTATTCCTTTATTGAAGGGTTGAATCAGAATTTCGTTAAACGATTTAGATTACTATCCAATCAAATATGATCAATTAAGGTCAGAGATTTTGTGTCATGAATTTCTCAAAAAACAGCTCGGAGTCGGGAAGTTGGCGGTGTTACACCCCCGTGCCTCGGGAAGCATGTTTAGCCGTTGGTCCTGCGCCTGATCTCTCTCCGGTATTGTCCGATTGCCGTCATACCGAACTTTGAGAGTGATGGAACAGTGAGTGCACCTGTGTATTGCGCTCACACTTGTGCACTACAATATCTCCTGCGTTGTTGGCTGATCTCTGTTGAGATTGGCCGCCGTTGTCGAAAATAGGCCAGGAGGACTATTAATATATGATGTTACTGGTATGTGATATTTTTTTTGTTCTCCAGGCAATCGCACGCTCCACGCCGACCCATACGGCAAGGACCTCCCTGGCAAGTTCTTCGGCGCGTTCGAGAACGACCACATGGCCGTCCCGCGCCCGCGCCGCGACAATGCTCAGGTGATCAGGTGACGTTGACAAGTTTGGCAACACCACTCAATGTACATAGCCAGTTTGATAAAATAAAATATAAATATACAACAACATCACACACATTGATCTGACGCCGTGGTAAGTAGCTAAAGCACTTGTGTTACAGATATCAGAATCAAAAGAGGTATTACAAAAATACCTAAATATACATATAACAATAGTTATGCACACAAATCTTTGTACAGTACGGGGATCGAACCCGCGACCTCTTTCTCACAGGTCAAGCAAAGTGCAAATGGCGCTAAATAGAAATCAACTACTTAATAAAGCAAGTTTTATGCGTGTGATGTTATCGTCCTAAAATAAATTCACCACTCTTACTACGTAGTAACGCTTTCAAAAAGCTCTAATAGAATCTCTTTCTTATTGCATTTACAGTTGACATAATTTGTCGTGTGGCGCCAGGTCTTTCATTAGTGGTAATGGATAATTAATGCAAAATAAATGTGGTAGTAATTAACCGTTATACTTATCGCATCATTATCCAGAACAGAAGACATTACCCCTTGAAATTCAATCATGTCTATCTTTGGACAAAAGAACCGAAATTACGACATCGTGTTTGATTAATTTTGATTGATATTTATCGGATCCACACGTTGGACTAATAGTTGCCCCAAAGAAAGATAAAAAAGTTGGTTTACTGACGATAGTTGAACGTGACAACTTCTTTGTCACGTTGCCTCTTTGTCGCTCGTTCCGCGCTCTCGCTTGCACTTCAAGCCTTGAATGAAACGCCTCAGAGCGAGGTAACGCCGCATGCGTCATGTTTTTTGGTGCGTACCTACAGCCGGCTCCATCGAATTAAAAGTCATTGTCACGTCAAAAAAATTGCACCAATCAACGTTGAGTGAGGCCTATTCTTTTTGAAACCCCCTACTAAAAAGAGGGGTGTTCAACCACTATCTTGTTGGGTTTGTTTATGTGTTTGTGTTGTGTGTGTCTGTATGTGGCATCGTGTGTCCCGAACGGATGGACCAATTACAGTGCAGTTTTTTTTCATTTTAATCATCATCAGCCTACCCCACTGCTGGGCACAGGCCTCACCTCGACTATGAGGTGGTGGTGCGAGTCATTCTCCACCACGCGGGCTCAGTGCGGTTTGGTAGAGTGGTGTGTGTAAGGTAAGTGACCAACCTTACTGTCAGATGTTATTAAGCCGCCCGAGGGCCTCCGACCAGGCTTAACGACTAATATCTATAGATATTAACCGGGACCAACAGCTTAACGTGCCTTCCGAAGCACGGAGATGCTTGTAAATAGACGTCACTTTTATGGTCAGAATGGTCACCCATCCCAAACAAGACCGCGCCGTAGGTTGCTTAACTTTTTTTGGTATCATTACCAAAAGTACGCTGTCGGAGGTTGTCATGGACGTAAAGGATTAGCCAGCACCCATGTCACCTCCAAGACAGGGAAGGGATACCGCAGGTTTTTGGTAGGTAGTCCCCGCTTCGGATTTTCCCTGGAGCGGAGCCGTGTCCTTTTCAGGACGCCGGGAGTCCCACACACGGCTGAGGCCCCCCGGCCTCGGTTATGGATCTTAAAAGGGTTTTTCTGCGAGAAAAAAAAACTACTGCGCCACAAGCACCTTATTTTAATAAGGATCTAAATCCATCTAGCCGTTAACGCTCACCACCTTTTAACTAGAAAGTTAGTGTTTTTTTTGATAGTGCGTTATTTATTAGGCGATAAGTTTTTAGGTCAACTGTTCGCCCAACGTGTAGATTTGGGGTAACACTATTAGATTGAAGCGGTGCAATATGCTTTAGTAAGTCACGTTTAGTTAAATATTAGTATTAAGTACTACGAGTACTATTAATTGAATGTTACAATGTGTGATTGCGTTTTAAACTAATAAAGATATATCAGGCATTGACAGCTGATTTCAATAAAATGCACATTAAAACAATGATGGAATTGATAAGAGACAGATTCTTGTATACCTACTTATTCCCATAAAAGACAATTTGCGTCAAATAGCAAAGTAAGAGTACAGGATGTTTTATTTAACAGATCCGTCGCCACTGCAGATAGTATTCATACAACACAGTACTGGGCACAGACGGATCCAGTATACAGTATTTGATACACTGTATTAGGTAGGTACGCATACTCTATAACGCGTGGCGTACAGCGCGCTGCGTGTCCAATACAATAACGGGTTTAGGATGCTGATGGGGTTTGCCGTGGTGTTGTAGTGCGTCCGGCATGTTCGCCGAGTCACATACTGATGGCTTCCATGCCATCATCAGAAAGCGGTGCGCATCGCTTTTACACCGTCTTCGAGAAAGCACCAACAGCATCCTAAATGTTTTTGCGGATAGGTGGGACTCTCCGCTGCTGAAGCACTGGATTCGCCTCCAAACATTTGTGAGGTAGGCTCAACTACACTCAGTATCGGACAGTCCTCCCGTCCGACTTTTGAGTTTTTGACACTAATTTACTAAATATGTATGAAAATAACTTAACAATACCTACCGCGACATACCTATTGTTTTACTTAATCGTTTACTTAGAGAAGAAGTAACTTAATAGCTTTGCAATCCAATACTCGTACTTTCTGATAGCACGGAACCAAATCAAACGTCGGTTACTTGTCAACTTTAAGGGTGCGTGGCCACCTGCGCGGAGCGAGGCCACAAAGCGAAGAAACTGAGAAATAATAACCAATAGGATTGCGCAAAGTCTCCGCTCCTCTTCAGTGGATAATCAAATGATGGACAGGCACCCTAAATGTCTCTTCTGCCACATCAATAGAGGACGCTATCCACTAACTATTATTCGGTGAATTCTTTCCTTGCAAAATCATGACTATAACCCTATTCTGCCAGATGGAATTTTTCGATCGTCTGCCGTATTTTCCGTACCAAATCGAGGAGCTCATGGGTACTCCCGGCATAGCCCGCGCTCGCTTCTGCGTCCTGCTTCTCATGGCTGACAGTCAATTCATCAAAAAGTGGCGCCCAAAATCCGGTTACTGGCTAGCCCTTAACTTTCGCTTCAGCCACATCAATAGATGGTGCTATACACTTACTCACAGATACACCATTTGCATAACTCTTTCTTTTCAAACTCACGTTTTTAACCCACCTATTTCCAACAGATGGAGTTCCTCGAGCGTCTGCCGTACTTCCCATACCAAATCGAGGAGCACAAGCGTACCCCCGGCATCGCCCGCGCCCGTATCTGCGACCTGCTCCTCCTGGCTGACCGAGAGTTCTTCGAGAAGGATTCTAATGCAAGCCTCAACCACGTGGTTAGGCGTATGATGCACGCGGTGGCGCAGGCCGATATTATATTCAGGAACGCGGACTTTGATGAGGATGGAGTGCCGGATAATATTGGTGAGTTCGTCAAGGTAGCCTCTGTATTCCCTTCAATATCCATAAAATGTGTGTAATCCATATCTGACCCGTTGTTCTAAGTATGCAAAAAAACCCGTCAAATGCGCCGCGTCTATGATAGAGGGTCATCCATAAATTACGTCACACATTAAGGGGGAGGGAGGGGGTTGACGTAGTGTGACATTGTGTGACAACTGTGACAAGGGGGTGGGAGGGGTCCTAAATTTCGTGACGTCACATTTCAAAGCTCATTATAATCACAGAATGAGTTTTGTGCACTGCTGTTAACTTCCCGATTATCAATGTTTCTATATTTTATCTGTAAGGATTGGCTGGAAGAGATCTCTCTTTAGAGATAAGTCCTACATAATTTAAATTGAAAAAAAATGGAACTGCTGTTTTAATTAAATAATTATTTCTAGGTAGAAAAATGTAAAATATGTGACGTCACACTAGGGAGGGGGGGTCTCACAAACGTGACCAGCTGAGACAAGACGGGAAGTCAAGAGGTCAAAAAAAATGAATTTTGTGTGACTTAATTTATGGATGGCCCCTAGTGTACTAAAGTTCGTGACGAAGCGCGGTTGACATTGACACGTGTATTGGTCGCATCGCGTCGCCTCGCAGTTGTCGGGTTCGCTCACTTAGAATTACGCCTGAGATTTTATTTGTACCTTTGTTATAGATTGGTAAAAGGGGTATTCCAGTTATGCTTTACGTTCTCCTGTCTTCTTCTATGTTGGAATAGCATCACTCTGACTTAGCGTGCGTATGTTGTACGCGTAAACCGTAGAAAAGAAGTTCAAATCTACCTGCAAAAATCCAATGGCACGTTTTTGTTCATTCGCATTTAAAAGCAAATTCATGTTTGGTCCATTCGATGACCACTAATGGTCAAGTAAGTAATGGTCAAGAAGTTGACTATTAACCAAAAGGTCGCGGGTTCGATCCCCGCACTGTACAAACATTTGTGTGCATGAAAATGTCTGTTTCTACTGGTCTGGGTGTTATATGTATTTATTTAAGTTTATTTGCAATACAACTGTTGATTCTGATATCTGTAACACAAGTGCTTAAGCTACTTACCACGGAGTCTGATCAATGTATGTGATGTTGTTGTATATTTATTATTATTATTTATAAGAACGTGACCATCACTTGTTTAGCAAAAAAATTTCAAAGTGGGGAGCATGTAACCAGTCAATCCAAATCGTTTGCCAGGATTCTCAGTGAAATACATCCTGGTGCTGACATCCGAAGACACGAACATGCGCGTCTTCGGCGACCTCCTCAAGGAACACTCGGTCGACGGACGGGAATACCTGATGCGGTTCGCCAGGCTGAGGAGGCTGTCTGAAGTATGCCTTGGAGTCGCCTTCTCGGGACATGCTTTTCATAATAGGACTCTTGGGTTGAGGTAAGGGTTACGGTTTACCCCCTCGAATAGAGCACGCCTTGCCGTGGCGAGGGGGCTCAGTAGCCTGTCGCAATCCAGCGACAGGTGAAGCCAAGATGCTCTGTAGAGAGTGCCTCTGCGTCTGTTCCCGTATCGGGCGGCAGAGGCACTAGTGAGTCGCGTCTGTCTCGCATCGAGCGGCGGCTCACCGAAGTGGTTGTGGCTCCCAGCACCCCTCTGGCTTATCAGAGGAGGCAGGGGATGTCCTTGGGACTCTGGTCCTGGTGGCGAAACGAGGGTCTTGGCTTAACCGCCCGGACCCTCCTGAGAGACGGCGCCAGTGTGCCGTCTGGAGTGGGATGAGATCTCCTCACCCCACTCCGTGGAGATCCGCCCTCCTGCTTAGAGGGCGGACGTTGCTGCTGGCAAGGGTCGCGGGACTGTTGAGACACCGCGGCCCCTGCTGTCACAGCCACACGCAGCGGGCTTCGTCAGGTTTTAGTGGGTATACCCGAAGACGGGGGAGTCCCACACACGCCCCTCCGGTCCCGGACGGAGGGGTACGGTGCGTAATTGACATTTCCTGACGTTAAAAAAAAAAAAAAAAAAAAAAGGGTTACGGTTTAAGGTTATTATAAAATAACAAAATCGAGTCACAATTGTTTCTCAGATTTTCTGATGAATTTCTCGGTCATGTCGGATTGCCGTCTCACCGAACTTTGAGAGTGATGGAACAGTGAGTGCACCTGTGTATTGCGCTCACACTTGTGCACTATAATATCTCCTGAGCAGTTGGCTGGTCTCTGATGAGATTGGACGCCGTGGTCGAAATCGGCCAGGAGGACTATTACAAATCTGGTTTTCTCGACTTAATCAGACTTATTTGTCGTAAGCAACACGAATGTGCAAATTGCTCGTTTCCTTCAGGACCAAGTGACGGCCTTGAGTGAAAAACCCAAGCCAATATTCAGCAGATCACGGTTTTCGGCTGATCTTGTTGGTAGTGGTGTCAGGCCTGTGCCTGATATCCTTTCTATTTACTAAAAACTAAAAAGTGCACTCTGATGCCATTTGTTAGACGAGTTTGGCGTGTATTTATTTATTTATTTTACTTATTTTAAAACTTCTTCACAAACTTGTGTACAGTGGTGGAATTAATGCTAAAGGCATTCTGTACCAGTCAACCGCAGGTCCATGTAGAGAAAACAAAGGCGGCGCACATAAAAAGAGAGAAGGTAAAAGAAAATGCCAATCAAATGAGTTATCATTTGATTGGCAATTTCTACTCCAACATAAGTATATCTACTAATACTACTAAATAATAAGAACAATAATAAACATACATACCTACTATTTGCTTTAATTGTTAGGACAAAACAGGAGATGAATCTGTTTTTCTCACACGCTTACCTTCAGTTGGAATGCGTATGGAAAAGTTATTGACCAAACCGTTTTTTTTTAATTTTCAACCGCCAACGAAAAGAGGGATGTTATAAGTTTATAGTAGGTGCGGGTGCGAGTCCCGCCTTTAGCAGTCCATTTTTTTAAGTGTATTTTAATTTCACATTCGAAAGATAATTTAATTCCGGTGGTTAAGAACCACAGGAATTAAATGAATTAATTTAATTAGCTATGGCTGGTCAAAATCCGAAAAGCCGTTACTTTATGTTTATTTGGTTGGTAGCTTCACGTCGCTTGGCGGCGGCATGGGCGGCGCGGCGGGCGGGCTGTGCGACCGGCGCGCGTACGGCCGCTCGTTCAACACGCTCGCCATCGCGCACGCCACCGCCGACGAAAAGGAACGCGTGCCTGAGCGTATAGCTGCACTCACGCTGGCCCACGAGATGGGTGAGTCATTGCATCCAAATAATATTAGTCCTCCTGGCCGATTTCGACTACGGCGGCCAATCTCAATAGAGATCAGCCAACTATGCAGGAGATATTATAGTGCACAAGTGTGAGAGCAATAGCAATATCACTATCAAATATTTGTTTCTTCGGTTTACGCGAACAGTAGACATTGAAATGATACACTTTTTACGGATTATTTCGCGATTTATATACATTTTGTTTTAACCTGACGTTTCGGACCCTTTTCAGCGTCCGTGGTCACAGGTAGACTAAGGTGTTAGTTGTCATTACATAGTTTGAATTTTTTTTTAACTACCATCACTCAAAAATATTAACTTACGTTCCTATCCACACAAAATGAGCTAACCGTATCTTGAGGTCTTGCAGTGCGGGGTCGAGCTTGAGTCTTGGCCAAAACAGGATCCCAAGCTGGTGGAATTTTCCAACCATCTTCTCTATTAAAATTAGGGTGTCTTCTAATTTCAATGGCCTCACGGAGCATACGAGGAAGAAAACGGCGTTCTCTTGCGAGGACTTTTGGTTGGTCAAAGCGTATGAAGTGGTTGGGTTTATCTAACGCGTGTTCACACACTGCAGTCTTTGTGTTCCGTCTATGTTTAACGTCGGCTATATGTTCTTTAATCCGTACGCTTATACTACGCTTTGTTTGCCCTATGTATGAGAGTCCGCAGTCACATTCCAGTCTGTACACCCCTGCGTCTTGAAGAGGTATGTTACACTTGACCGGTGGTAAGAATTGGTTGATCTTCTTAGGCGGCTTGAAGTAAGTTTTGATTGCAGCACCCTTCAAGATGTTTCCAATTTTGTCAGTGACACCCCTCAAGTATGGTAGTACGGCAGGTTGGCGGTCGACTGTATGAACTTTGGTCCGGGGTCTGCAACGGCGTGGCAATCGCGAAATAATCCGTAAAAAGTGTATCATTTCAATATCACTATCAAAGTTCGGTGAGACGGCATCCAACATGACCGGAGAGAGATCAGGCGCAGGACCAACGGCTCAACGTGCTTTCTGAGGCACGTGGGTGTTTCACCACCAACTTCTCTACTCCGAGCTGTTTTTTGAGAAATTCATGACAGAAAATCTCAGAAACAATTTTGGCTCGACCTGGGATTCGAACCCCGCACCTCTCGAATGTAAGGCAGAAACTTTGCTACTACACCAACGAGGCAGTCTAGTCCCCGTACAAGCCGAGCCGTTAAACTATTTCCATGTCTTTCCTAACCCGTTGCCTCGAAACTCAAAACAAACATGCTTTGCTCACCATCATTGCTACAGCTATTCCATCTACTAGCTTTCCTCCCCCAGGGCACAGTTTCGGCGCGCACCATGACGACAACTTTCCTAACCCGGAGTGCCGCGGATACCTCATGGGCTCGCAGTCCACGACGGCCGAGAGCGGAATGAACTTCGAGTTCTCGATGTGCAGCAAGCGGCTCATAGCGGCCACGCTGAGCAGCATGAGCTACTGTCTCATGGAGGAGGACAGGCCTTATTGTGGGAATGGTGAGAAATGGGAAAGGGGTAACTTAAAGGAACAACGTTATTGTCGGTATAGGGTCGGCTTCAGCCTTTAGCTGGTGCATTTACGCACCAAGCTTTACCTATAGCAAGTTATACAGTGTGTCCCTGGATAAAGTGCAATCCCGAAAGGGGATGAAACTAGACCATGAATCATTGACTAGAAACATATAAAAAAAAATTATAAAAAATTATTGTAGGATTTATTGGTATTTTAAGATTTTCATGTTTCATTAAGGACTCTTTGTACAAAAGTATTGATTTCTTCCAAAATAATGGGTCTATTTCTTTGAAATAAAAGAAAACAGTATGCCTAATACCTGGCGATGACCATGAAATAATAAATAGTCCGCAAAAAAGTAACTATCTTGGGTAAAAAAATGTATTTTTATGAAAAAAATGATTTTTTTAGACGTTTATTTTAAAAAACTTCAAATTACTAAAAAAATGTGCCCTATAACTATGTAATTTTATAGCTTACTTTTATTCTTTACCATTTTAGCTTCCAAATAAAAAAAGAAACAATGTTCTAACTAAAAAATTGGCTAGGTAGGAGTTATTTAGATTTAAGTAGGTAATAAAAGTCAGACTTTAATCACAATAACTTTATTAATAAAATTATCCGTAATTTACAATTTTGCATTTTTATTTAATGCATTAAATGTTCAAAATGGCCTCCTCGCTTTTGAATGGAAAAAACGGTCTCTTCCTGCACGGTAACACGATTAGGCTCCACTTTAAAAGTTCGTAGATAGCGTGTTTTTTTAGTTAGAACATTTTTTTATTTATTTGAAAGCTAAAATGATAAAGAATAAAAGTAAGCTATAAAATTACATAGTTATAGGGCACATTTTTTAGTAATTTGAAGTTTTTTAAAATAAACGTCTAAAAAAATCATTTTTTTCATAAAAATACATTTTTTTACCCAAGATAGTTACTTTTTTGTGGACTATTTATTATTTCATGGTCATCGCCAGGTAGTAGGCATACTGTATTTTTTATTTCAAAGAAATAGACCCATTATTTTGCAAGAAATCAATACTTTTGTACATAGAGTCCTTAATGAAACATGAAAATCTTAAAATACCAATAAATCGTACAATAATTTTTTATAATTTTTTTTTATATTTTTCTAGTCAATGCTTCATGGTCTAGTTTCATCCCTTTTCGGGATTGCACTTTATCCAGGGACACACTGTATAACTTACAATAACATAAAGATCTTTAAAACCTGTATTCTTGGAAATAAACGAATTTCATTTCATTGCATTTATACCCTACTGCATAATGAACCCATTTTTTACCCCCGAGAAAATCAAACTTCAAACTTATAACACTCAAGGGGGGGTTGTAATAAGTTTGACCCCTATGTCTGTTTGTTCGTGTGTGTATGTTTGAGTTTTTGTGTGTGTCTGTCTGTGGCATCGTAGCTCTTGAACGGATGGACCGATTTTAAAGCGTTTTTTTACTCCAAAGATATTTGTTCTCTGCACCCATTGCCTTCTTTCTCCATGACCTTGAGGTTGACTGGCAGAAAATGCTTTTAGCATTAAGTCCACCCTTTGTACATTTCTTGTGAAATAAAGTTTTAAATAAATAAATAAATCACGGTGGTTCTAAGCCATAGCTGGTCAGAATCTGTCCAGCCGTTGAAGCTCACCAGCTGTCTGCCTGGCTCATTCGGATGTTTCTTTCAACCGGAAAGTTAGTTTTTTTGGTTAACTTGAATCAATGCTGGTGGAAGGAACTCTGGACAGTGGAACGTTACAACATCTGTCAGCACGGCAGCAGCATGAAGTCTGTTAAATATTTATTATTCGTTTATTATCCCCATAAGCCCCCATTAAATGGCGGCATAGAAGGCTAGAGAGTTTATACCAAATACATATTTTTAGGCTCTAACTAAATAAACAAAGCGGACCTTCCAAATAAGTTTATTGACCCAAACAAAGATCAAGAATCTAATGATATTGCCCTTATTCCCCATAAGTTTCTTTGCAGTTCCTGATACTATATCTCAATAACTTTGTGTCAGGTATAGTGGAAGTGGGTGAGGCGTGCGACTGCGGCCTGCCGTCCCGCTGCGTTCACCGCGACCCCTGCTGCACCCCCCGCGCTGGCGGGGCTCTGGTATTCGATGAGGGGTATAGTTACACGCGTCCAATATCTACCTCAGTGTCTCAAGATGAAAGTCTTTGACCAGTGCCGCCCAGCGAGCGATGGAGGGTGATGCTTAGTATTTCTCTGCGCGATCGAATCAGAAGTGATGAGACACACAGTAGAACGAAATCGATCGACATTGCTCGAAGGATTGCTCAAACCGATGGAGAGGTTCTCGAATGGCGACCGTGAGCTGAACGACGCTCCAGGGCATGCCTCCTATAAGGTGTACCGAAGATCTGGTGAAGGTCGCGGGAAGCCGCTGGATACGGGAAGCGCAGGACCGATCGCGGTGGAGATACTTGGGGGAGGCCTATGCTAAATTGTGGGCGTCGAACTGCTGATATGATGATGGTGAAGATAATGATGATGATACTTGATAGACAGTCTACTGGACAAAACTGCAAGTTGTACCTTTTGTTTGTCGCTAGCTAAACCTACTTGTCTGAAAAACTGCAAGTTCTTCCTTGCTAGCTAGCTAAACCTACTTGTCTGGGTTTCCATATTTTCCGACATCGTCAGCCAGGTTTCTGCCCGACATTAACATGTTTTCTATGCGAGCGCGACTGATAGGAAAACGTCACTGCTGTTTTGTTTGTAATGCGACTATATGAGCCGCTTTTTAAAACTAAGAAGTAGAGAACCCCAACTAATGTATAATTTCAGGGCCCTACACAAAGAGGGCTGCTCCGTGGCCCCTTCGGCGGCGTGCCACCCCTCGCAGGGGATGTGCTGCACCTCCAATTGTCAGTACGCGGACCTGACAAAAAGCGGTATTGTAAGTACTCTGGTAACTCATACTTACTTTATTCGAACTTTAATAACTATTCTGTTGTCTAGTGTTCGGCTCTGTGATTAGATAGATTTAACAGTTCTTCGAGACATCAACGCAAGCGTCGCTTTTCCTGTGATCTTAATGAGCTGCGTTAGAGAAGTCCACAGCTGAACATAGGCTGCCCCAAAAAAAGATATCTAGGTCGATCGTTTGTAAGAATCCAGTTTGATCCTACGACCTTTAAAAAGCACAGGCCATTTTGCCGGTGAGCGCGCTGCGCTTTTTATCAAGCCTTCCCTGTGTAAGGCAAAATTAGTAACTTTTTTTTTACTTCGTGGCCGTGAACTCTTTGATCGCCTATTACTAAGTGTCTACTTTTAAGAGCTCATTTATGGTACCTAAAAGAGCTCTGTTTTCTCCAGGACTGTAGAATGCAAGAGGCGGAATGCGCTTGCGTCAACACTACCGAGTGCCGCTGCGGACTCGACGGCCGCTGCCTTCCCGACGGCTCGTGCCACGCCGCGGCGTGCGCTACTCTTGGTCTACCCGAGTGCAGGTGCCCGAAGAAGGGACCGGTACGTGGGTATCCTAATATGTACCTACAGCAAGTTACACAACAAAAGTTCAGCATCAGGACTGTAGAATGCAAGGCGTGGCACGCGACACCGAGTGCCGTTGCGGGCTTAACGGTCGCTGCCTTTCGGACGGCTCGTGCCACCGGGCCGGTGCGTATAATAATAAGTACAAACAGCAAGTTGTGTAACTTGCTGTCATCGGTCATCTGTACCATAGGTCATCACCAGCATCAGGACTGTAGAATGCAAAGCGTGGGACGCGACATCGAGTGCCGTTGCGGACGCAACGATCGCTACCTTTCCGACGGCTCCCGTCACGCCACCGCGCCTGCCACTTATGGTCGACCTGCCAACCGAGTGCAGCTGCCCGAAGAAGCGGCCGGTACATATCCTAATAAGTACCTACAACAAGTTACACATCAAAAAGTCCCCACCAGCATATCAGGACTGTAGAATGCAAGGCGTGGGACGCGACCCCGACTATACCACTGCGGATTCTACGGCCGCTGCCTTTCTGACGGCTAGTGCCACGCGACCGCGCGCGCCACTCTTGGTCTACCCGAGTGCAGCTGCCCGAAGGGGCCGGTACGTATCCTAATAAGTACCTACAGCAAGTTACACAACAAAAGGTCACCACCAGCATCAGGACTGTATAATGCAAGGTGTGGGACGCGACACCGAGTGCCGTTGCGGACTTAACGGTCGCTGCCTTCCGACGGCTCGTGCCACGCGACCGCGCGCGCCACTGTTGGTTTACCCGAGTGTGGCCGGTATAGCTACATAGCTATTACTAATACTGTAAGGGATACGAGCCCAATCCAATTTATTTGAGAAGTGAGGATCTTACACAGTCTCAGTCTCTCAGTTCCCCAAAAAAAAATTTTTTTAGGGAGGACTTAACACAGTCTCACTTAGGACTGCAGTTACAACCTAGAAATTTTCAAAGTTAGAGTGAACAGGAATCTCCTAAGCGACCTCGATCCATCGTAGACTATCTTTGTCTCGTTAGACTGTCTTAGGTCAAGAGCAAACCCATCCAAAATCTAGAATATAAAAATGAATCGCTAAATGACAACTCATTTAGCGATTCATTTTACCTTTCATTTTAGCTTACCAACGTAAGCGCAAAACTCAAGAACGCCTGGACCAATTTCACCATTTAAAAAAAAATCCTTTAAGTACGGTACTGACAAGGGTTTTTTTCAAATAAACTGGCTGGACAACGTCTGCGGGGTCCGCTAGTCTATCTATAAATGAATCGCAAAATGTGTTGGTAAGCAAGCGCGTAACTGGAGAACGCCTAGAGACCAATTTGGCAAATTTTATGTAGGTAATGTTATTTCTGAAAGTACGGAGATGGTTCTTATGAAGAAAATAAAAATTGGTTGCCTGTAAAGTCGGTATACGGGCGAAAGTTTTACCTGACAACGACTTTGAGTGGTAAAATAATTTTAATGTGAATATTCATTCGTATAACATGAACCGGTGTGTATGCCTATCTCTCTCACTCTCTCTCTCTCTCTCGCTCTGTCTCTCTCGCTCTTAGGCGGGTTAACTGTGCTCGAGTGGAAGGGACGCGTGCCTTTCACTTTTTATGTCTGTCTCACTCGCTCTTAGGCGGGCTAACCATGCCCGAGTCGAAGGGACGCGTGCCTCTCACTCGCTCTCATTGTGAGCGCGGAACGTGAGCGGAGCGTAACGCAGTGTCTTGAAGTGTCACCCGGCAAACCAATTTATAAGACGTTGTCACGTCAAAAACAAAATGTGTTTGTTAAGCACATAAATCGAGAATGCCTGGACCAATTTTGTTAATTCTTTTTTTTATATTCCTTCACGTACGGGGATGGTTCTAACGAAGAAAAAAATTTAAAAAAAACAACGGGCAGGACAACGTCTGCACGGTCCAATAGTAAATAAATAAAAAAGACATCTCTTAACCCACAGGGAGGCACGCTAAGTTCACTTAATATGTGCGGAGTCTGCTGCGAGCTGAACGTGACCCTGGGCGAGAGGAACGGTCTCTGCGTCGGAGCCGAGCTGGCTGCGAAGGAGTTGTTAGCGGCTGGTGTGCAGTTGCCTACCGACTGGCCCCATGAGGATGGACATGGGCGTAAGAGACCCCAATCCTTTAGCCTATAGATAGGTGGTAGTGTCTCTTCCTGGAGGAGGCCTGTCAACTGGCCACATGACGGTGTACAAGAACGTGCGTAAGAGGATTATTTAATTTAACTATGTCTAACTGACGAGAATGTACGACGGGCGAGGCCTGTAACACCTACAGTGTAATATCTACCTGCAATTATCGGCGAAGAAGTATGCCTTAGCCGATAATTGCACAAGAACAATAGCGGGCTCTGCGTTGGAACTGAGATGGCGCCGAAGGAACTGCTGGCAGCTGGCGTGCCACTGCCTAAGATCTGGCTTCTTGAGGACGGAAATGGACGTAAGAATTTGGAATTGAAACTAGGATACAGAGACGCACCCTGAACAGGCCTCTTTGTCAACGCCAAAAAGCAGCTACATGCGGGCATGGCGTTGACTAGCAACTGGCCCTTGAGTATGGACAAGAACGTAAGGGAATCCGTTTGCTTTAAGTCAAGTGCTTTTGTTGCCCCTGAGCGAAGCTAATACATAGTCATAAATGAGCATCATGGGCGACAGTAGCGGCCTCTATCTTGTCTACTAGCTGCAACGTCAGACAACTCGATGACTTTTAGTCATTTTAATTGCCTGTTTTACTGCCTCGTGAGTGTAGTGGCAAAGTTTCTGCCTTACATCCGAAAGGTCCCGGGTTCGAATCCCAGGTCGAGGCAAAATTGTTTTTGAGATTTTCTGTTATGAATATCTCAAAAACAGCTCGGAGTCGGGAAGTTGGCGGTGTGCACCCCCGTGCCTCGGAAAGCACGTTAAGCCGTTGGTCCTGCGCCTGATCTGTGTATTGTAGTGCAACTGTGAATTGCGCTCACACTTGTGCACTATAATATCTCCTGCGCAGTTGGCTGATCTCTGTTGAGATTGGCCGCCGTGGTCGAAATCGGCTAGGAGGACTATTTTACTGCTTCGAGATATGTCCCTGACAGCTTATTTGTCAGATGAGTCGTGAGCAGGTCGAACTTATCGAAAAGTGTTGGTAAAGATTAATTTTCTTGTAGTCGTATTGAAGACTATCCCATGGCAATTATCGCAACTTAACTCTCCGCAGCGAACGTGACACTCCACCTATGCAAAGACGAGGAGTGCTGGTCTCCGGAGCTTCGCGCATGGCCGCCGGGCAGCGCATGCGTGACGCGGAACGCAGTCGGAGTATGCTCGCCGCGGGGCATCTGCAAGCAGGCATACCTGACGCCGCGGTCCAACGTCTATCCGGACATCCTGGTTAGTGGTAGCTGGAATAACTACGTGGTCACTGAGATCTTTGTTGAGATGCAAGGTCAAGAACTCGCTAAGGCTTTGTTCTCGTGGGCGACAAGTGAGACGCGACGCAACGCGAACAATACTTGTGTCAATGTCAATCGCGCCTGATCACGTAGGACACTTTCTGGAAGGAAGGAAGGAAGTCTGATGTGCTCTCGTATTTACTAGCACTACCTTAAGCAGCGTTAGGCCTGAAGCATGTGCTTTGTAAATAAATATTACAACATCACATACATTGATCTGACTCCGTGGTAAGTAGCTTAAACAGAAATCAGAATCAACAGTGGTATTACAAATAAACGTAAATAAATACATATAACACCCAGACCAGTACAAAGAGACATTTTCATGCACACAAATGTTTGTACAGTGCGGGGATCGAACCCGCAACCTCTTAGTTAATAGTCAACTTCTTGACCATTACACCAAAGTGGTCGTCAAGAAGTTTCTATATATGTACAATTCCAAACCTGATGCCTTACCATAAGCTGATCCCCATAGCTCAGTTTTTTTTTTTAACTTGGTAGCTTTTGCCTCTTCCGCGTGCCTAAACAGGTAGAGGTAACAAGAGGAATTGGAACCGATTAGCCCCAGCCTGGCTAAACCAGTTAGCAAATTTGCATTCAGATTAAATATTTTAGTTATTGTGCTTCTTCCAGACCGTGAAACTTTTGACTCATCAAAAAAGGGCATCATCATCAATGCGCATGCGACTATCAACAATTAATTGTCTAGTTTCAGTTTATGTGTTCGTGTTTGCTAAGTGAAATACACCGTTTTGAAAAACAATCTATTTTTTTTTTCAAATAACCAGTGATAGTAATAGGCAGTGCTTATTTGCCTAAACTTTGAAGTCAGAACAAAGAAACGGAGACTTCTTTCGGACAATTTTTTTCCGTGACATTAATTGCTACCCTAAAATTTGGGACAACTATTGAGTGCATTAATTATTTTAAATGTAATAAGTAACTTACGTAAAAAAAAGAATTTAAGTAAGTTTATCCGTTATCTAGTACCAACACATAACACAAGCCTCGTAGCTTACTTTGGGACTAGGGAATTGGTGTGATTGTTGTGAAATATTTATTTTATTTTTTATTTATTTGAAGGAATCGATTTTTTCGTCTTATCCCGATATTAACGCGTGCACTTTTATTTTACGCCGCGCACATACATAGCAAATTTTAATGTCCTTCTAATTATTTGTTCCCTTTATAACACTCTAGGAGACACTTTCTTGTTGGGGTAACGTTCTCGAAGCGGTGCGCTTTGACGAAGCTTGGTGAAGACCATGGAACTTTTGACTCGGCGAAAAAGATGTTTGCGATCGTTAACGTAGTATCCGTTTTTTCGTGTTTGCTGTTTTAATACACCGTTATAGAAAACAATCATTTTTATTTAACAAAAATAATACATATCGAAAGTACGTAACTAATATGCACACACACGCACGCATGTACACACTAAATAAATAAAATAATTTGCTTAATTAAACTATTGAGGAGGAGCCTGTCTCTCGTAGCACAAGGAAATCTTGTACGAGAGTAGATCACAGATTTTACATATATAAAAGTGTTTTTGAATAATAACATTTTCAATTGCATTGTTTAAGTGCTCTAGTGTTGATACCATCGATTTTAGAATCCATAGTAGCGATAGTAGTAGTAAGTATAGTGTTTCGTTAATTTGACGCTAACAAAACGTTTGATAGTTCGATAGATCTACGGGGTCCACCATCATACCATCAACACATCGATAGGTTAACCCTTTCTCTGACTTCAATATCGATATTGGACTATCGAACGGCAACACTAGTTCAGGCGAGGAGTACTAATACCAGCCACACAATTTCTCCAGCATCCTAAAGTATGCGTATTTGATATCAAACTGCATGTCGTACCAGTAGTTGACGGCAACGCAGCCGCGGCTCTGGCGTACGTGGTGGAACCAGAGGCTTGGTAGGTAAAGGCAGTCACCCTTATTTAGGCGTACGTGGTAGCGGTGCGTTTTGGAGAAGCTTGGGTACTTGGCGATGTCTGGGTTCAACGGATCTGGTGGTAAGAGCAGATTTTTAACATAACTAACTTTCCAATTAAAAAAACCCCTGACATGAGCCAGGAAAACAGCTGGTGAGTTTCAACGGATTTTAAAAAAAATGTACCAATGGCTTGTAGATATTTTTTTTATTCAAATAATGATTTTTTTAGTTTGTAATTTCTCTGACATTTTTTTTAATTAATAGTCCTCCTGGCCGAGATCGACCACGGCGGCCAATCTCAACAGAGATTAGCCAACTACGCAAGAGATATTATAGTGCACAAGTGCGCTTACGCGCAATACACAGGTGCACTCACTGTTCCATCACTCTCAAAGTTCGGTGAGACGGCAATCCGATATGACCGGAGAGAGATCAGGCGCAGGATCAACGGCTTAACGTGCTTTCCGAGGCACGGTGGTGTAACACCGCCAACTTTCCGACTCTGAGCTGTTTTTGAGCAAATCATGACAGAAAAACTGAAAAAAATTTGGCTTGACCTAGGATTCGAACTGAAACTCTCGGATGTAAGGCAGAAACTTTGCCACTACACCAACGAATTAGTCTCGTAATGCTTGTACTCAGGCACTAAGTCTGGTAACCAAATATTGGTACCCCCAACCTTTTTCATGTATATGTAACTTTTGTATGAACTTACCAATACAAATCCATGGGATTGACCCATCATTTTCTATTTCACAGTCACTATCGCCATCTCTTGCTATTTCCTCTACTTCCTTTGAATGTGTGAGAGGGACAATGTCCCACTTTTCATTTTCATATCTGAACACAGCCTGTGGGTACCTCTTGTATGGGACAAAAGGTAAATCTGTGGGGGGTATCAGGATGAAGTCTTTGTACCCATCGATGACACAGTAGATGTTCTCATAGGGATCTTTGTGCACTGAAATCATAAGAATTGTGGTCAGAAAATAGATTTAAATATAATTTAATTTTGCTGAGGTACACAGGCTAAAATATTTTTGTTTAAATTATACAACAGAAAGAAGATACAAGATTTAGTATCATTGGTATAGTACATGGTAAAAAAAATGTTTTAGTGTTAGCTGAATGGCAAAATTGGTAACAATTTGTTATATCACACATGTAGTTCTTTAAAGTCATTAATGTCAAAAAATCTAAAATTGAGTTAACCATGCCAAAACTTCTTTTCTTCTATAAAAATCTATTGAGTGCTTAAACATTGATTTATGACTTTAAAGAACTAGATGTGCGATATGGTTTCTTTATATCTTACTTGATGTGACTGCCCTATCACATCCCATCCAGAAATTAACAGCATCAGGGCTTTTGTTGAATGCTTGGCTTGCAAAGTCTACCTCTTCATAAACATCTGTTAGGAGCTCTCCAAAGTCTTCTATCAAGTTTGAGTTTTGCTTTTGAATGTAGGGAATCATGTTATCTCTGTAACATTTAAAAAAAAAGAAGAAATATTTATAGAAACAGAAAAAAAAAATAACAAGAAAGGTTTGTGTTAAAGTTAACATAACAGAAATAACAGAGGAAGTAATTTTATTTAAATTTGTAGGACATGCCTTTAAACTTCAATTTAAAAAATATGAAAGACAACAGAAATGGAATATGTATTTTATTTAGAGTATTAAACTGATCAACTCTAGTTTAAAAATAAATACCTTTTAGCTTCTAAACAGTCAAGGAATTCTGCCATTGTCATCTCAGTTTCGTATGGCATGACAAAATGGTCCACTCCCCTTGAATCTGCAGTTATTCCATCAGCCAAGCCATTTGGAGTCAAAGCTACAGTCACCTTTTTGTCTGGAATTGTTTCTCTACAAATAAATAATAAAATCTGAAGTTTTGCTTTCTAACATTTACCTCTATGAAGAAGCTGATTGTCCCAGAAAAAAGTTTATAAGCACAGTTTTTCTTACCTAAAATACTGAGCATTCCATTTCTTAGTAGCTGGCCAAGCGGAGCATCCGCCTCTGATAATGACTGGAACGTTTTTGGCGACATATTCTCTGTGAAATTCCAATGGACTCAATTGAGTAGTCTCCTCCACTTCAGTATCAAGGTATAAAGCTGTAAAGAAATAAATTTGTTCCAATACTTTTTTTATGACAAAACCGATTAGGCAAACTTTTATTAGAAAACAAACATGAAGTTTCTTCGTGCAGCAAATCAAAAGCTTTAACAACTTTATCATTCATATTTGTAATAAAAATAAAATTTCACAAAAACAATAGGAAAAAACAAATATTTTATCAAAAACATTTTGTAAACAAAGACATAACCTCTCAAACCGATTATTTGACAATTGATAATGTCGTTCAGCGTTCTTAAAATCCTCAATTATTGCTTTTGTTTACACATTGGTTTTTGACTTCGAAATTATATCCTTTTTCCTATGACAATCAAAAACAATTTAGTTGATTTAAAAAAATAGGAACATACTTAATAGGGCTGTACCTTGTGATGTCATCTCTTAATCTAAAGATTTAATCCGATTCACAATCAAATCAAAGTTGTTTTCTAAGATTAATAAATTTTATATTCAAACTGCAATTTAGAACTAAAGCGGGACTCATAAGAGTCATAAGCTAAAGGGTCACTGGAATCTCATGAAAATTAGCGTAAATTGAACTTTTAGATGGTAGTACTCAGTAACTATGAATAAACGATCTTGATCTACTGTATCTTTTAAACATATTTTTTTAAATACGTACCAAATGAAAAAAAAACTAAAAGAAAAGTACAAAAATAGACTGAAAACATTTGTTTACGCGGTTGAATCGTGAGATAAGTTTTCCCACCTAATTTTTACATTACTGCTACCTACTAGCCTGCCTCTTCAATATAATAATTTCACCATATTTATGCGTTTCAGGAGTTACAAAAACAGAAATCACTTTAATTTATAAGATAACTTCAATCAATGTCTTTATCTTTCTTTGTAAAATACCTATCAAAATTGTTTCGTACTAACTAAATGCGACGAATGTCATCATGTACTATCCAGGTGGTCGAGACACAAGAATAAGATTTTATACTTGTACAGTTCATGAAATACAGTTAAAACGATGGCTTTGGCTTTGGCACGATGATGGACATTTTCTAAATATGTATATTAAGAGGCCTGTCACAAAATTTTTGACACCTAAGCAGGTTCATTACTTCGGCAGTACCTATAGGTACTTCGTAGCAGCCGCCGATTTATAATTTATCTTTCGAAATTCAAGTTTTCGGCTTAAAACTGTTTAGCTGCCAGAATTGTGTGATATGAGCCATAAAAATTCTAGCTTTAGCGCGCGTACTTTTTTTATAACAGGTGGAGGAATTTCTAAGTAGAAAGAAACAAAAGATATAAAAAAAAAACACGGGTTGCACTCCGGGAGTGCCGGCAGAAGTAAAAACTTAACAACCGTCTTACGGTTTTTCGATCAGCATCACGTGACCTGACGCGAGTTTCACAGTTTCTACCCATGCCTCAAAAGTGCTCAACGCCGCTAAAGAAGTTTTCACTTCAATAAAACAAGTCACCATAATCGAATTTTTATCAGATTCCGGCCCTTATAACTTGGATGCGAAAACATTAATAAGATCAATGATAAATCAAATTTATTTTCACAATAACAATTTATTTTATTTTAAAAAGGGTAATACAATCAAATTTTATTCTAGTTAAAAAGAAATAACCTGTTCATCGACCACACTGTTTTATGATAAATACTTTATTGGCATTGGTTTCTTGAGTATTCCCTTGATAGGTGGTCCGGTGGGTTCAAATGACGGTTGTTTGGGTTCCGGCGGTGCCTCCATCGGCGGAGCAGCGGGCTCTCGTGGCGACGGTTCCGGACGATTGCGCCAGAACGCGCGTGGCATGAAGGTGTATGTTGAATCGATTGCAGTCACTGTAAGCAGACATTTAACAATGATGAAAGCTGACAGCTACTCAGCTTGGATTCGACTAAACAGGTATAGGAGTTAGACGTAAACAGCTTGACGTTTTAAAATAGAATACAATGGATGCTCGACGTTTAACTCAAACCGGTTTGGTGAATCTACACTAATGATATAAATTGAAAAAAGGATATTAATAACTAGGGATATAAAAAGGGCCAAAGGGTATACTCATCTTTCCTAACTTTATGGGTTTACCTTTACCTGATGAACCTCATGTTAACCAATTTATGCAGTGGTACGTACTTCAAAGGATTACTTATTATGTACTCACATCTAGGTTTTTGATTAGAGAATTCAGAAATTGAAAATGCACTTTGGGCCCTTGGTCCAGGCAACATGTTGAGCTCGAAAAATTCGTCTGCACCACGCCTGGTCTCATCAAATTTGTTCTTCTCGTGAAGTTGGCGAAGACGCACGACCTTGTCAAAGCTTTGCAGAAACGTTCTTGAAGTATTGTGGATGACTACAGTATCTAATACACCTGCAAATATTATATTTTTAAGCTGAAAGTTCACAGAACGTGTTCTACGTGAGCCACAATTGCAACGCGACGCGACAATTGCGACGCGACGCGACAATTGCAACGCGACGCGACAATTGTGACGCGACGCGACGCGACAATATCAAATGAATGTACGCTTATGATACTGTCCTACGTGAAAAAGCACGATTGACAATGACACGAGTATTGGTCGCGTCGCATCGCACTTGTCACGTTGCCTCACCCACGTAGGACAACGCCTTCTTCATGGAGTGTTGAAACTCCCTTGGGCAGATACTATATCAAGTACTAAGGAATGAATTATACTGATAAATTAGACACGTAAAATTTCATTGAACGAAATACATACGCAATTGTGAACATCTTGCGATAATAGTTTCCTTGTATCTATGTTTTTTGGTCATTGGGTTTCCAATAAAATTGACATCCACGAGACTTATTAGCGTGCACAAATGGTCAGCAGTACTCTAGGGCATAAAAATATACGTATGTATGATGTAAAGTAAGAAAAATTAAATGTTAAAATCGAGACTATAGCATGTGAATCAGTACCTGATGATCGTTCAAGTTGTTCTTTTTTGCTATCAATACTTCAAGACGACGCAACGGCCTTACCCACGCCATATCTGTTATTTTATTTTCTGATACATTCAAAATTCTAAGGGAGGGCTGCAAAAGGTAAATGTTTTTGTAAATGTAAAGGATATATAATATTTTAAAACTTTAACAAACATGTTTTTGACGTGACAACGTCTTATAAATCGATGGAGCCGGCTGCACGCACGAACAAACATGACGAATGCGGCGTTACAAGGCTTGAAGTGCAAGCGAGAGCGCGGAACGAGCGACAACGAGGCAACGTGACAAAGACGTTGTCATGTTCAACTATCGTCAGTAAACCGACTTTACAGACAACCGATTTTAAACTATTCTTGCGACAGTGATATAAATCTTACACCGAGTGATAACATCGACCGCGGATCGAAGCATAGCCCGTCCGAGTTTTCGATATTCTGTTTCTCGATATGGAGCTCTTCTAAATATTTTAAATTTTCCAAGTTTTCTACCACACTAATACGATTATTTCCCAGGTACAATTTCTTCAGGCCATGAAGTTTCTCCAAACCCTCGATCTTTGAAATTGCATTCCATTGTAAATGTAAATGCGTAAGGTTATATAGTAGATCCAGGTTTTCTATTTTAGTTATGTGATTATTATGGTAGTACGCGTAAATTATATGACCAGTATTTTTTGGCTTTGGCTGGAAACAAAAAAAAACATTAGAGCAACTTTGTGCCATATTCGTGTATCTTATTCTTAAACTGATGAATGCCAATATACAGCAGAGCTTACTCCCAAATTTCATAGTACATCGCTCGTACTTTATCTTTGAAATGAATAAAAACTTACAATACTCGTTAAACATTTTTCGTGCAAAAATAGATGAGTTGGTCTCTTGAATGCGTCTTTGTTTCTTAGTTTCGCTAATTTTTTAGCTTGTTTGCGTAAACTTTCTTCACTTTCCGTTAAAGCAGTTACTTTAGTAACGCTGGTCATATTTTAAAGCATTAGTATAAACTTTCTAAGAAAATAGGTATTGTATCAAAGCTTTTTTCTTTATCGATTAAACAGTTTTGTGCAAATTTTGAAAATGGCGCCTGACGTCTGTCTTCCACTGTCATTAGTAGTAAAATTCTTCCTTCCTAAAGGGAAAGGCAAAGGTCAGAGCCCTATAGCCTAATCTTAATGCATCCACTCTCTGACACTCATTTGACTCCACTGTTATTCTGCTATCAATGCACTGTCATTAGTCATGTATATTAGTCATTTTGTAAAACCTCGATCTCTTATCTGATTCTTTGACTTTATTATTAATTTGATTGCAACAAATAACACAATTCAGATTTTTTTTGACTCATGCTGTAGTTCATCCCTAAAGAAAAAAAAACGACTTGACATTGACAGTAGTTGTCAGTTGTCAGTCAGTTGAGTCTAAACTTTTTCAGAATTAAATCATTGCGAATTTGCGATTGCGAATTTCAGTCTGTTTCTCTGTTTCAGTCCTACTAGCCTAGCTAGGTAATTGTAGTAAAATTCATCTTGATCTGGTAAGAAAATCCACTCAGCACTCATGTCATGAAATTATTGTTTTCCTCCTAGGTATTTATAACCCATAACTCGTATTTCAGTAAAATGGGCGAAAGATACAACATTCACAGCCAGCTCGAGCATCTTCAGAGCAAGTACATCGGTACGGGTCACGCCGATACCACTAAATACGAATGGTTGACTAACCAACATAGAGATTCCTGCTGTAGTTACATGGGACATCCAGACCTGTTGAGTTACTTTGCTATAGTCGAAAACGAGTCAAAAGCGCGAGTCAAGTTCAACCTGATGGAAAGAATGCTGCAGCCATGTGGTCCGCCGCCAGAGAAGCCAGAAGATTAAATTAGGATTAAGGTTAATTTATGTTAATATTAGTTACTGTATGGTGTTTTTAATCATAATAAATTGAACATTCTCTCAGTGATTTGTTTTAACGCGTGTTGTATGTACAATAGATAGTTTAATCCTATGCCATTAATATGATTGCCTCTACACAGGTAATACCAAGCACATGCAAGATCTTTGCTGAAAATCAAAATTGTGAGGCTTATACGGTCACCCAACTTTGACACTACATGATGATCACAACCACTATGCCAAGAATCAAAAGGCAAAGAAGAATATTGCCATAATACATTCTCTAAGGCAGATATAGTTAATGTAACTTTCTTGTGTAAGAACTTAAATCCATTGAAGTATGATGTTAACCTGTTAAAAAACAGAAACTAACAAATTTTACCTTCAATAATTGTGTCCTTATGATTCAAGTTGGGTAACTGAACTGGGTATTAGAATTAAAAAAACATAGCCTGCCTTTTTTAGAAACATGTGATGTTTAAAAGTGTAAAGGATATTAGCACAAATGAAACAAAGTCTAAACTTCATCCAGAATTTAATAATTGTTTCCATTCCTCCATCTTAGAATTTAAAACCTGTTCCCTTTCTTTAGCTTCCTCTTCCAATTGTTTCCGTTGCTCAAAGCATTGCACCACATTCAAAACCAACACCTTTTGTACAGTGGGAACTATATTCTCACATTCTTTTTCTAACAACTCCATCGCTTTTGTAACACATTCTGTGTCCATAGATCCAATAAGTGTGAAGTCTGATACTTGTTTGAGTTCTGAAAGCATAGACATTGTGATCACACCATGGTTGGTCCCATCAGTTTCTGGTGTCATCATAGCTACATGTTCCTCTGGTTCAGTGGGGTCTACAAACATCTTTTCACCAACAACTGCTACAGAGCAAGCAGTGATTATGTCATACATGGGCACTGCAGCGTTGGCTAATGCTAGCCCAGCCGCATTTATTGCGGCGGCTAAGCAGGATCCATCATGTTCCAGTATGTATACAAACACATCTATCTGTAACAAGATTTAATATTACTATACATGAAAGATTAAAATTGAATCCATTTCAACCATACAGTAATATTAGAGACCCGCAACCCACTCTCAACTTGTCTGTGCAAACATATTAATTTTATTAATATTAATTTTACCAAAATCTACTTGAAGAGATCTTTCCAACAGTACCTGAACCATTATTTTAGTTCTAAGCATTGCAACAGAAGGTGTGACAATTTTTCAGCAACAATATATAAAGATTAACCTGATATAAATTGGGGAAAAGTCTTGGAAGGCAAAGGAAAAGATGGGTTTATGACATTGTAAAGGTAATGGGACAGGACTGGATGAACATAGCCAATAATAAGGAAGAATGGAAAAGATTGAAGGAGGCTTTTACCCTTGGAGACCATTTATAATGGAAAAAAAAGCTATAACAATAATAATAACCTGATAATTAGGAAACAAGTGTCTGCACACAGTAGGTTCCAATGCCTGCCTCAAAGCTACTGACAGAGCCTTTTCTTCAGAATCGGGGACATGCTGTCGTCTTTGTCGTGAACAAGAGAAAGGAGCAAATTTCACCTCACAGAAAAGCTGTCCTAACTGGCTGTAACAAAAAAACAAATAGATTACATTACTGTGCAAACCCTACAATGTAGGTTCTAAAAAAGGAATATGCACTGTATTAGTTAGGTAATCAGTCCAGTAGAAAAAGTTATCAACTTCAGGACAAATAAATACATGTAAATAATATTAGTTCCTTCAAATGAACCAAGTATTACTTAAACATTTATTTAAAAATTGTGACAAACCTGAACTCATTTTGGTGGGGTATTTCTCTTGGATCAAATACAGAACAAATTGCTTTTGTCTTCTTTAATTCCACATATGCTGACCCCTTGGCCTGTGAAACCATATCTGTTCGTGCAACTAAAAAGAAAATAGATGATGATGTTTATTCATAATTATTTTACAATTAAATCATAATAAGCTGTTTTGAATTCATCTCATATCCTTGAAACAAAGATTGGTAGGCAGTGGAATAAAGAATAAGAAAAAATAAATATTTAAAACATTGGTATGATAGGATTATTTTATTGTAGCAGTCAGTACATGAAATTCACTAGTTAATAAAAAATAATGCTGCAACTAGGTAATAGTTGAATGCAATGAAGTATGGCAATGATAAAGCTGGCTGACACACAACTTATGTAAAATGTAAGCACATACAAAACATACACACGCTCCGTGACTCCTCCAGAGAGCGACCATCCTTGCGGCGACCCTTTTCATCGATTAGATCGCCAAAAAGTTCACCGTAACACTTTATGTAGTCTTTAGTATATCGTTTATAAGATACACTATCTTCTGGACCGTTGAATCTTCGATAGTCTAAAGGCATTTTTTTAATAAAAGCTAAAACAGTGTTAACTGTTAATTAATTAATAGAAGACAATTTATAAATATTAGACTTAACCTAAAAACTACGATCAATCCTTAAAATCAAGCCGCGGCCGGCGCGCGCCAGCGCTGTCAGTAAGTGAGTCAGCGCAAGAAGGAATGTTGCCAACATTTTTAACTTACATACCCCAAAAGTAGGGAAATATAAAATAATACTTTTGTATTTCAAAATTGCTGCATACATATTCCATTAACTTACGGTTGTTTTTTATAGTATATTACATAGTAATTCTAAAGAACAACATTCGTTCATGGACTTTTGATGACAATCGAGGATAAAAGATAATTAAACTAATCTTTTGATTTAACTAGTATTATATTGAATTTTGTTAAACGTTTGTGTTTTGGGTGTCTTTTGGTTAGGAAATAAAAGAATTTTGTAGATAGCACGGCGTTTAATTTTAATGAAAAGGTTACACACGGCAGTCGGGAGGCGGCCATAGAAAATGGAGTTGTTTACTGGATAGTACATTTTTCATCCGCTAGGCTGCGCTTTGTATTTCTGACCCATAACAAACATTTTGGAGGAATTACAAAGTTTTATTTTTTGGTTTTAATAAAAAATGCCTCGATGTGTGATAGTAGGGTGCAATGAGAATGGAAGACATACATTTCCAAACGATCCGAAATTAAAAAAGTTATGGGAAAAAGCTACAAACATAAAAAAATTCAAAGCTTCAAAGAATTCGAGGTTATGCTCTAAACATTTTAAAGAATCCGATTATCAAGAAATTTGTGCTACGACAGGTAAGATTATCTTATTAGAAATCGTTCTATCATATATTTGTTTGTCAGTTTTCTAGTAAACAGTTTATTATGCGTGTGTTTGTTGTCATTGAAATTAATAAGTGAAATTTATTTCCAGGACTGCCACCACTTTGTAGACATTTAAAAAAAGGTGTTGTTCCTTCCATTTTCCCATGGACACCTAAACCTTCAACATCTGCTATAGAACGACAAAATCGATACATGGAAAGGTCAGCAAAGAAAGAATTATTTCCTCCACAGAACCCTATAGAAACACTTACTGGTAATTACTCCATGGAAGATAGAAATGAAGTCTCTGATAAAGAAGAAAATCTACCCGAAGTACAAATGGAAATTGAAATTAAAACACATGAGAAAGAAAACACAGTTAGCGATGAACCGGAAAGATCAATCAGGCTTGTGAATACATTTACCCAGACTCCAATTTTGAATTTGCTTTTTTCAAACTATCAGCTTATGACAGATAATGAAACTATACTATACTATACTGGACTAGAAAGCTATGAGAAGTTTAAGACTGTTTTATCAACTCTTTTGCCGATGGCACACAGTATTTGTTATCGTAGGAATCATATTATGAATATGTCTATTGAAGATCAGTTTTTACTTATGCTAATGAAACTCAGAAGGAACTTAGATGATTTCATTCTATCAAAACACTTTGATATCAGTAAATCAGAAGTAGGTAATGTATTTGTAACATGGATCAATTTTGTACACCAATTGTGGTCAAAACTAAATATATGGCCAAGCAGAGAACTCGTTGATTATTTCATGCCATCACAGTTTAAAAAAAGCCATAAAATTACCAGAGTAATTATAGATGGAACTGAAGTGCCTATCACAAGACCTAAAAACCCAAAATCACAACAGGCGACTTTTAGTACTTACAAACATCACAACACAATTAAGTTTCTGGTTGGATCTACACCTGGTGGACTACTGTCATATTGTTCAGAGGGATATGGAGGATCAACTAGTGACAGGCAAATCATAGAGCGCTGTAATCTTATGCATAAATGTAATCCCGGTGATGGAATCATGGCAGATCGGGGATTTAACATTCAAGATTTGTTAGCACCTAGAGATGTTACATTACTTGTGCCAAATTTTTTGAAAGGTTTATCTCAATTACCTGGGATCAAATTAAAACATGACCAGAAATTAGCTGCTAATCGAATACATATTGAACGTTTAATAGGTCTGATAAAAACATATAAATTTTTTAAAACTGATGTCAATGCATACTATGTTCCGTTAATGTCAAAAATATTTTTTGTGTGCTTTATGTTATGTAACTTTAGGGAGAAAATTGTAAATTAATAATTTTAGCATCTTATCTCAATGTCCAGAAACCTTTTGGTCGAAGTGTTTCACTTTATAATATTTTGTTAATTCAAAGGTGAAATTTTAATGAGCAAGTTTGTTATACAAGCAAGAGTTATAAATAAAAGCCTTATTATAAAATATCTTTTATTTTTTGTTTTCACAATACCTTGGCACAATAATCATCAAAAAGTAACACATTTTTATTTATGGTTATTCAGAAAAATCATGTTTTATAATTTCTAAATATGTAATTCTTATAATAATATTTGTTAATTATAGCTTTCTTGAAATAAGAATGATAAAAAGAGTCCAATTTGTATAGCATTTGCTTTATAAATTCATCATTCCTAATTACAAAAACCACCTCTAAACTTTTATAGGTATAAACTATAAAATTACAATATTTTCTGTTACTGCAGTAAAGTTGCCCTTGAACTTGGTAATAATATGGTGTTTCTGCTTTTAAACATAACATATTGTCAATGTAGATTAAGTATGGTACTGTGGTTGGACTTATTACTTGATGTCTACTAGCATAAGGACACTTTATTTCAATTAATGTCTCTTCATTCAAAATACCATCAGGCGAAGCAGCCAAATAGGGCCTTTCTTCTGAAACATGCACTCCACTTTCTGTCACATCTAACTCGTATAAATCAATATACTGCTTTAAAGCAACTTTTTCATTAATTATACCATGCATGATAGCTCTTGATAAAATATTTTCTTTTTCTAGTATTTGCATGGCATAACCATTTTTAGTGGTTTCCTTCATATGGCATATAGTATGAAATATACTAGCGGTCAGGCGACACTTTCTGTAAGTAAACCATTTAGGATTTTCTCGCTGCCCGCAAGTTTCACGTTCTATTTCTTGAATTCTATTTAAAGATAATGTATTTAATTCTAGTTGCTCAAAAATTTGGTTGGTCACAAGTCCACAGTAATCATGGTCATTTTCAATCGCATATGGATTTGCAGGCCCATATAGTTGTTTAAAGGGCATTTGGGATTTGCAGTTAAGAATAATATTCCTCACTTTTTGGGTATATTCTTGAACATTAATTCTTTTTTTATATGGTTCGAATACAATATTCTCAATAGATTTTCTTTTGGATGGCAACTTGTGCGCTTTTAATGGACTGCCTGTAAAAACTTTTTTGGGCATATGGAAAGTTTGTAGTTTTTCTGTGGGTGCTTCTGTTTTCAGAAGAATTTTGTCATTTATAAAATTTTCAAGTCCACAAAGAACTACAGCCACATGTTTGCAGTGAGCACTCACTCCACTACCAGCAACACATTCACAGTTGCACTCCAAAATCTCACCTTTTATACTTAATTTAACATTAGCTTCATACATAATTCTTTTCATTGAAGCTTTGACATATCCTTTAAAGTAGCATGAGTCACCAATAAATGCTGCTCTCAAAATATGTAGGAAGCGTGCTTCATATAATGATTTACCATCATTTGGGTTCTTATGAAATCTGAAAGTGAATTTTTTTTTTAATTTATTTAGGTACACATCATTGTTAAATGATTTAGGTTATTGTATCAGAAGTAGTAAGAACTGTAGTAAAAAAATGAACTTACTGTAAGAAATAAAGGGTAATATGTTCCTTTGTAATTGGTGGTAGCTTCATACTGCTGTTGATGTCCAGATAAGCATCATTATCTGGTAAAACCATTTTTGGATCATCATTTTCTTCTGCTTGAACAGCATCAAAATTCTGATTCCTGTCATATGCCTCAAGTCTGTAAAATAAATGTTCACTTAATAAAGCCGCGAAGTACATTACATTTTGATGTCACCTAAGCTAATATAATAATTATGATGAATAAACTTTATAACATGAAATTGAGGTTATGTTTACCTTTCAATTAGGTCTGCTTTTCTGCCTTTCAAAGATGCACCCCGTTCTCTTAATTTAGCTTTTAGGGCCTCTACATTCCATGTGCTATACATTATAAAACCTAAATACTTATTTAACTACTTGATTCACTTATTTAATCACGTCACACTTAAAGTTCAATTGTTATTCAAAACTAACATTTCACAGTCACAATAAATGATCACAACATATCGTCCTGTCGTATAAAACCTTCAAAAATCCTTTAGTCGTATTTGTTTACTACTAGACTATAAAATAAATGTAAAACGATGAGTAAAACTCTAACAATGCTAAAAGTTTATTGACAACTTTTTATGCAATTTTTTTATTATGGGGTCACACGTACACAGCGACATCTGTGTCAAGCTTTGCATAAACAACTATATTAGAAGCTTTTTTTAAAAAAATATTTCATAGGTGGCGCTACATTCGCCAATATTTGTTGCGTTCACAATTTGCTTATAATTATATTATTTTCAAAACGATGCGTTCAATTTAACACCCCCTCTCAACAAATATTTACCTATTTTATATAATGCAAAACATAATAAAAACATGACTTCCCCTTAATGATTTTCTCCAAAAGAAAACACCTACCTACTTTAGTTTGTCATGTAAAAGGAAAAAAACAAAACATCATGACAATATGTACCTACAAATCAAAAGTTTACCACCATTACCACTTCTAATCTAATTACATGACACATGAGTAGTTAATTTACAGTAGGTACGTACCTATATACTTAAATTTGTACCACATTAAATTACATGACCAATCATTTACAAACTGAAAATAGACCGAACAAATCTTTGAAACATAGTTGTACCTAAAGGTTTGGTCAAGAGATCTGCAAAGTTATCTTGAGTTCTAATATACTTTAAAGAAATACACTTGTCCTTAATTTTCTCAATAATAAAATGATATCTTGTTTCCAAGTGTTTCAATCTCTTGTTGTTTTCTGAATTTAAAGCCAGTTTTATGACAGACTGATTGTCTTCAAATATTACTGTTTCACTAATAGAAATATCAAAGTCTTTAAGTAAATATTGTAACCAACAAGCTTCTTGAATAGCCATACTTAAAGCTATATACTCTGACTCGGTTGAAGATAAGCTAACACTTAGTTGCTTCTTACAACACCATATTACAATACAATTGTTTAGATTAAACAAATAACCTGAAGTTGATTTTCTGTCTTTCGTGTCTCCTGCCCAGTCAGAGTCCACAAAACCTTGCAAACCTGTGTCAGTGCTATTGTAAACTAAAGCATAGTTAAGTGTCCCTTTAATATAACGCAATACTCGTTTTAGCGCTTTGAATAACATCACACTGGCACAATGTTGGTAACGACTGAGAAAACACACCGATACACACAGATCAGGCCTAGTTCCACAGACCGCATACATTAAACTACCAACTAACTGTCTACACTGTTTCTCTATCTCTGGACTTTCAGATTTTTCATTTTGTAATAATTCAAACTTAAAATTTTGATCTATAGGAGTTGGTGCTGATTTACAGTTAGACATGTTATAGATTTCTAAGACTTTAGATAGGTATTTGCTCTGACTTATGACAGTTTTACCAACGCTTTGTTGAATGTCTATACCAAGATAACTTTTAGCTAATCCTAAATCTTTCATTTTAAAACTTTTACATAACTGAATTTTAAACTTTTTTAAAGCAATATTATCTGAGCTGAACATTAATATGTCATCTACAAATACTAACACATATAATTTATGATCATTGTCCTTCTTAAAGTACAAGCAATGATCATTCTTTGATTGGATAAAACCTTCGTTTAGCATGAAATTATTAAACTTCATATTCCAATACTTTGGTGATTTTTTTAAGCCATATAAGGACTTATTTAATTTACAAATTTTGCCACATGGGAGTTTTAGGTATACTGTCTCATCTATATCGCCATGCAGAAATGCACCAACTACATCCATCTGATGTACAGGGAGTTGCAATTTGCTTGCTATAGACATAAAAACTCTAAAAGTTGGCAATCTAGCCACCGGTGAGTATACTTCAAGGTCACAGTCTGACTGTTCAAAACCTCTAGCTACAAGGCGAGCTTTATAAACCTTGTCACTGCCTACCTCTTTGACTTTAAATACCCACTTACTTGATATGACTTTGTGTCCTTCCGGAGCACTACTCACTTCAGACCAAGTGTTATTTTCCTTGAGGGTGTTTAATTCTACCTGTATTGCCTTTTTCCATTCTTCCTTGCACTCACTTTGCATAGCTTCTTCTAGAGTCATAGGTTCTGCATCAATAGAGAGAAAACCAGTTTCATAGTCTTCCATCCACAGTGGTTTTTTTGTGTTTCTTCCACTCTGTGATTGAGAGGGTTGTGGGGGTACACTGAGAACATTGGGAGCTTCTACCACTGTTGTGTCGAATAAGTCTGAAGAAGACTCTAACCATTCTTCGGACATTGACGTTTCTTCACTCTCACCTTTTCCAGGTGGTTCCTCCCCGGACTCTATAGCTTTTTCTGGTGGACTGAGTATGCCATCCATACACACTTCTTCTGCCCCCTCTGGCTCTGGAGACTGTACAATCTTTTCTTCTTCCTCTTCATAGAAGCTATGGACCTCTGCCTCTTCCACAACTTGAACTGATTTGTCAGCTGTAATTACAGGTTGATTATTTTCCGGACTAGTTACAATAATTTGGGGGAAGGGAGATTGATTTACCACCCTTTTTTCTACCTGTCCTACTTCTTTGTCACAAAAATTACCTTGTAAAGAGGTAACTTCTCTTTCCACAAAAACATCATTTTGTTTTGGAAAATAAACTCTAAAACCCTTTGTAGTCTCGCCATATCCAACAAAATAACCAATTTTGGCTTTACTATCCCATTTTTTTCGTTTTTGTTCAGGTATGTGGACACCTACCTTTGTGCCAAAAATTTTTAGGTTATGTATGTCATATGGCTCTTTTCTCAACCACAACTCATAAGGAGTCACGTTTTTCACTCGACTCTTACCTGTTCTATTTAGAACAAACACTGCTGTATTGACAGCTTCTGCCCAAAGTGATTTACCTAACCCACTGGCTAAAAGAATTGTTCTGGCTGCTTCCGTAACCGTTCTCATTTCCCTTTCAATGCAACCATTTTGTTGGGGTGTGTATGGTACACTCGTTTGGTGAACTATACCTAAACTTTCTAACAATGATTTCATCTCTTTGTTTAAGAATTCCAAACCACAATCTGACCTTATAACCTCAACTTTGAGTTCTAAGTTTTTAATGACATAATTTAGAAAACTTTTGACTTTTCCTACCGTTTCTGACTTATTTTTAAGAAAATAGACAGTTCTGAATTTTGTAAAATCATCTTTTATAAGTAAATAGTACCTGGCACCACCTAACGATGAAGTTTCCATGGGACCACATAAATCCATATGTAAAACTTGACCTGCTTTTTGTGCCCTGTCTTTACTTGGTGGGAACGGTTTTTTATGAGCTTTACCTTGCAAGCATGACTGACAGATTTCTTCATTTTCACTTTTTATATCACATTTTACTTGACATTTTGTTAGTACACTTTTAACCTGTTCAATATTTTGGTGACACATTTTTTTATGCCAATCAGACAAACTTTCATTTGAGCTACCTACACAGGCGCTTTTCACACTACCGGACCTGAATTTCATGAAAAATAAGTTATTTTTACGATATGCAAGTGCACTTACCTCTTCTTTTCCACATTTTTTGAAGATGCAATTTTCTTTATTTATAGTTACATTGTAACCCTTATCTGTAGCACAACTAGCTGAAAATAAATTCATTTTTAATTCAGGAACATACAATACCTCACTTAAAGTAGTTTCTAACCATTCCTGACCATTATGGGCTTCTAGTGTGATTTTACCCTTCCCCAGAGCTTGTATGATTTTACCATCACCTACTATAATGGACTTGGGACTTTGTAGACTAGTATACTCAGAGAATAAGTTTATATCATGGGACATATGCTCTGTAGCACCACTATCCATTACCCACTCTTCTCCTACTGAACTATGCAATGCTGACGATAACACTGACACTGGGAATGCATTACCTTTCGACTCATTTTTCTTATTTTTAAACCAACAATCTTTAGTATCATGATTTTGCTTTTTACAGTGATTACAAAACTTATTTTTAGGTTTATTTAACTTACAATCCTTTTTATAATGACCTGGCTTGCCGCAATTGAAGCATTTTCTTGATGACTTCATAGCAAATGCAGTATCCGTCCGTGCTTGCTCCTGTGACTGTGCCAAGTACCGCTGTTCCTCAATGAGAAGCCGAGAGACTAGCTTTTCCATTGTCCTGCTGTCCGCCGGTACTGACTCCCACGCTGATATAAAGTGACGATACTGGCTGGGTAGCGAAGAGGTTATTTTAGTTATAGCCATTTGAGTACTAACCTCTGATCCGAGACTTTTGAGCCTACATAGCAGCACTTCAAACCTGCTTAGATACTGCGACATTGTTTCTCCTTCTTGGAACTTCATATCGAAGAACTGTTGCTGTAGTATATGTACTGAAAGATCTCCCTTCTGTTCGTATATGTTATGCAGTTTATCCCAAATGTCTTTACTCGTGTTACAAGTTGCTACATGTGGTATTATCGACTCCGCTAGTCTGGTCACTATTATTCCCTGCGCCTTGGCGTCCTTGGATTTCCACTTGCTTATGACTTCTGCCTTTTCGGACTCTGGTGGACACACTGAAGAGCCATCTACGACCTCGTACAAGTCTGCTGCCCGCAGCAGCACTTTGACCTTGAACTGCCATGCTGTCCAACTGCTGGCGTCCTCTAATAGCTGCTGTTGCTGCCCGTTACCAATGATATTATGGTCCATTTTGTCGCTTCACCACGACAGACCACTAAGTCACCTAACCACGACGAAAAACACCACGCCGCGCCGCTTTACTGTGACAAAGCTCCTTTTTGTCGCTTGACCACGACAGAATACCTTTGTTTGTCGCTTGACCACGACAACACCTCGCCGCTTAACCACGACGACTCCTTGATGAGCTTTCACCCGCTTCCTTCTTCTCGACGGCTCCGCCACAGTTTCCTTTTCGTCCACGGCGAATAACCTCTACTTGACCGTAGCGTAGCGATGACACGCCGCCCCGATTTCCTAACCAAAAAACCACACGATTAGTAGGCCATGAGCTTGCTGGGCCCATAACCTGTTAAACGTTTGTGTTTTGGGTGTCTTTTGGTTAGGAAATAAAAGAATTTTGTAGATAGCACGGCGTTTAATTTTAATGAAAAGGTTACACACGGCAGTCGGGAGGCGGCCATAGAAAATTAGAAGCTTTTAAAAAAAAAATATTTCATAGGTGGCGCTACATTCGCCAATATTTGTTGCGTTCACAATTTGCTTATAATTATATTATTTTCAAAACGATGCGTTCAATTTAACAAATTTATAAAATTGTATTATAATATGGTCACTTAATGGTACAATACCCGACATAGTTACTGCAATCACTATCGCTACGATCACCATATGAGTGAATCAGTGTCGCTGTCGCTTTCCGTCGAAATGACGAATCTCTCCATCTCCACGTCAAGCAGTCCGTCTGTTTTGAAGTACATATCTTCCAGGTGCTGTACGTGTACGCATTGGTCACGCCATTCGTCTGGTGTAATGGTCGCAAAAGCAGCTTCGGTCAGTGCAACAATTTGCTTTGCGTCTTGGGATACATTTTTTTCAACAACCCTTCTTTTCATAAGAGCCCATATCTTTTCGATAGTGTTCAGGTCGCAGTGATACGGGGGTAACTTTACAACCTCGTGGCATTTTTCGGCAAGCAAATTGTCAATGGCAAATATATAGGTTCTCCTTTATTTTTTTATGACATCATAAAGCACTGATTTAGTCCAACTTTCTTCATAAAACAACCCCTTTTCTTGCAACCATTTTTGCATGTCCGATTTAAGATTGGCCTTTGTTGGCGCCTTATTGATTTGTTAGCAGTGGTAGTAAATGGACAATGCCCCTTGGCATTGTCCATTACTACAATAGAGTTAAATAGATTTGGAATAAGTTTATCGGACATCCATTTAAAAAATTGCTGGAGTTCATGTCGTCGTGGTCGTGGTAGTCTGAAGACTTGGATTGAGATTTAAAAATCAGTAATGCATTATTTACAAACCCCTTTTCAGATCCAGTGACCGATTATATAATTATCTGCTCCCACCTACGGACTCAGAAACTAAAAGGCCCTCTTCTTCCGCACTCTGCCAGCAACTTTTAGCGTGATATGTAGGATGAATATACGTTTCATCCAAGAAAACAACCGGCCTTTTGTCCACTAATCTATTTTTCCTCATTCTTTCTATATACCTGGCACGCCAAGCAGTTATGTCATACCGTTCCATCAATACTTTTCTTTTTGATTGGCATTGTTTAAATCGAAATCCCATGGTTTTTAATATTCTTCGCAAAGTTGTGTTACTTCCTTAAAAGTTAATACTCTCCCGTAACTCCATGCGCAATTTATTAATGGTCGGCAATTCTTTTTTTACAGCATAAAATTCATGTATCTTGTGACGAATCGCACAGATATCAAAATCATCAAGGTTAATTTTTTTCGGGTGTGGTCGACTCTTTCCAGGAGTAACAATTTTACGTCTGGTTGCTTCTTTAGTAATCCTAGACACGGTTTTTTCAGAAACACCTGAAAAATATTTCATTAACACTTAATTTTTTTATTAATATAAAAAATAATACATTAAATGCCATTTGAATAAACTTTTATGAACTAATTCTAATATTTAGAACAATCGGAGTAACTTTTTATTTGATGGCCACCCAAAATAATTTACCTGTCATGGCTCATGGCTGCAACTCGGGCTCGAACATTATTTAATGGGAGAAGAACGCCTTAGTTGTTCTTTTCCGCTTCACAAAACTCCTTAACTTTGAGAATCACTTCTCGGGCCGCTCCTTTCATTACTTTAGGCATGGTAAACAAGGATATTCCACAACTCTCGGTAGAGAGTAGTAGGTATATTGAATATACTACTCTCTCTCTACTCAAAGGCACGGTTCAAAGGAATATACTTATTATATTCCTTGATCCACAACAACAACAGCATGGCCGAAGCCGAACTCCGAACTATTAAAAGTTCATATATTTCTATTTGTCGCGGGACTTCTTTGCAGTGTTACCACCTCAATTTTTGAATTGAGGCTTTTGAAGAAGCTAAAAAGGGCTAGATCGGGTAAATGGCCACAAATGCTGGAAAATTATATTTTTTTAAGAAGCCTTATATACATTTTTAGTCCCATTTTGTTCCATGTTTTGATTTTCATTACGTTCATCGAGTTAAAAACACGCTCCACGTCTGCGTTGGAATGTGGCAAAGATAGAACAATTTTTGCCAGATTTCCCAATTCTTTAAACGGTTTGTGACCGGCGGCTGTGTTGCCATATTTGAATAGATGAAATCTACTACAAAATTATTATCAACAAATCTTATTTAAGACACTTATTCCGATAGTTTAATATTAGCATGGTGAAAATTTCAGTGTTAAACGTTTGTGTTTTGGGTGTCTTTTGGTTAGGAAATAAAAGAATTTTGTAGATAGCACGGCGTTTAATTTTAATGAAAAGGTTACACACAGCAGTCGAGAGGCGGCCATAGAAAATTAGAAGCTTTTTTTAAAAAAATATTTCATAGGTGGCGCTACATTCGCCAATATTTGTTGCGTTCACAATTTGCTTATAATTATATTATTTTCAAAACGATGCGTTCAATTTAACACCCCCTCTCAACAAATATTTACCTATTTTATATAATGCAAAACATAATAAAAACATGACTTCCCCTTAATGATTTTCTCCAAAAGAAAACACCTACCTACTTTAGTTTGTCATGTAAAAGGAAAAAAACAAAACATCATGACAATATGTACCTACAAATCAAAAGTTTACCACCATTACCACTTCTAATCTAATTACATGACACATGAGTAGTTAATTTACAGTAGGTACGTACCTATATACTTAAATTTGTACCACATTAAATTACATGACCAATCATTTACAAACTGAAAATAGACCGAACAAATCTTTGAAACATAGTTGTACCTAAAGGTTTGGTCAAGAGATCTGCAAAGTTATCTTGAGTTCTAATATACTTTAAAGAAATACACTTGTCCTTAATTTTCTCAATAATAAAATGATATCTTGTTTCCAAGTGTTTCAATCTCTTGTTGTTTTCTGAATTTAAAGCCAGTTTTATGACAGACTGATTGTCTTCAAATATTACTGTTTCACTAATAGAAATATCAAAGTCTTTAAGTAAATATTGTAACCAACAAGCTTCTTGAATAGCCATACTTAAAGCTATATACTCTGACTCGGTTGAAGATAAGCTAACACTTAGTTGCTTCTTACAACACCATATTACAATACAATTGTTTAGATTAAACAAATAACCTGAAGTTGATTTTCTGTCTTTCGTGTCTCCTGCCCAGTCAGAGTCCACAAAACCTTGCAAACCTGTGTCAGTGCTATTGTAAACTAAAGCATAGTTAAGTGTCCCTTTAATATAACGCAATACTCGTTTTAGCGCTTTGAATAACATCACACTGGCACAATGTTGGTAACGACTGAGAAAACACACCGATACACACAGATCAGGCCTAGTTCCACAGACCGCATACATTAAACTACCAACTAACTGTCTACACTGTTTCTCAATCTCTGGACTTTCAGATTTTTCATTTTGTAATAATTCAAACTTAAAATTTTGATCTATAGGAGTTGGTGCTGATTTACAGTTAGACATGTTATAGATTTCTAAGACTTTAGATAGGTATTTGCTCTGACTTATGACAGTTTTACCAACGCTTTGTTGAATGTCTATACCAAGATAACTTTTAGCTAATCCTAAATCTTTCATTTTAAAACTTTTACATAACTGAATTTTAAACTTTTTTAAAGCAATAGTATCTGAGCTGAACATTAATATGTCATCTACAAATACTAACACATATAATTTATGATCATTGTCCTTCTTAAAGTACAAGCAATGATCATTCTTTGATTGGATAAAACCTTCGTTTAGCATGAAATTATTAAACTTCATATTCCAATACTTTGGTGATTTTTTTAAGCCATATAAGGACTTATTTAATTTACAAATTTTGCCACATGGGAGTTTTAGGTATACTGTCTCATCTATATCGCCATGCAGAAATGCACCAACTACATCCATCTGATGTACAGGGAGTTGCAATTTGCTTGCTATAGACATAAAAACTCTAAAAGTTGGCAATCTAGCCACCGGTGAGTATACTTCAAGGTCACAGTCTGACTGTTCAAAACCTCTAGCTACAAGGCGAGCTTTATAAACCTTGTCACTGCCTACCTCTTTGACTTTAAATACCCACTTACTTGATATGACTTTGTGTCCTTCCGGAGCACTACTCACTTCAGACCAAGTGTTATTTTCCTTGAGGGTGTTTAATTCTACCTGTATTGCCTTTTTCCATTCTTCCTTGCACTCACTTTGCATAGCTTCTTCTAGAGTCATAGGTTCTGCATCAATAGAGAGAAAACCAGTTTCATAGTCTTCCATCCACAGTGGTTTTTTTGTGTTTCTTCCACTCTGTGATTGAGAGGGTTGTGGGGGTACACTGAGAACATTGGGAGCTTCTACCACTGTTGTGTCGAATAAGTCTGAAGAAGACTCTAACCATTCTTCGGACATTGACGTTTCTTCACTCTCACCTTTTCCAGGTGGTTCCTCCCCGGACTCTATAGCTTTTTCTGGTGGACTGAGTATGCCATCCATACACACTTCTTCTGCCCCCTCTGGCTCTGGAGACTGTACAATCTTTTCTTCTTCTTCTTCATAGAAGCTATGGACCTCTGCCTCTTCCACAACTTGAACTGATTTGTCAGCTGTAATTACAGGTTGATTATTTTCCGGACTAGTTACAATAATTTGGGGGAAGGGAGATTGATTTACCACCCTTTTTTCTACCTGTCCTACTTCTTTGTCACAAAAATTACCTTGTAAAAAGGTAACTTCTCTTTCCACAAAAACATCATTTTGTTTTGGAAAATAAACTCTAAAACCCTTTGTAGTCTCGCCATATCCAACAAAATAACCAATTTTGGCTTTACTATCCCATTTTTTTCGTTTTTGTTCAGGTATGTGGACACCTACCTTTGTGCCAAAAATTTTTAGGTTATGTATGTCATATGGCTCTTTTCTCAACCACAACTCATAAGGAGTCACGTTTTTCACTCGACTCTTACCTGTTCTATTTAGAACAAACACTGCTGTATTGACAGCTTCTGCCCAAAGTGATTTACCTAACCCACTGGCTAAAAGAATTGTTCTGGCTGCTTCCGTAACCGTTCTCATTTCCCTTTCAATGCAACCATTTTGTTGGGGTGTGTATGGTACACTCGTTTGGTGAACTATACCTAAACTTTCTAACAATGATTTCATCTCTTTGTTTAAGAATTCTAAACCACAATCTGACCTTATAACCTCAACTTTGAGTTCTAAGTTTTTAATGACATAATTTAGAAAACTTTTGACTTTTCCTACCGTTTCTGACTTATTTTTAAGAAAATAGACAGTTCTGAATTTTGTAAAATCATCTTTTATAAGTAAATAGTACCTGGCACCACCTAACGATGAAGTTTCCATGGGACCACATAAATCCATATGTAAAACTTGACCTGCTTTTTGTGCCCTGTCTTTACTTGGTGGGAACGGTTTTTTATGAGCTTTACCTTGCAAGCATGACTGACAGATTTCTTCATTTTCACTTTTTATATCACATTTTACTTGACATTTTGTTAGTACACTTTTAACCTGTTCAATATTTTGGTGACACATTTTTTTATGCCAATCAGACAAACTTTCATTTGAGCTACCTACACAGGCGCTTTTCACACTACCGGACCTGAATTTCATGAAAAATAAGTTATTTTTACGATATGCAAGTGCACTTACCTCTTCTTTTCCACATTTTTTGAAGATGCAATTTTCTTTATTTATAGTTACATTGTAACCCTTATCTGTAGCACAACTAGCTGAAAATAAATTCATTTTTAATTCAGGAACATACAATACCTCACTTAAAGTAGTTTCTAACCATTCCTGACCATTATGGGCTTCTAGTGTGATTTTACCCTTCCCCAGAGCTTGTATGATTTTACCATCACCTACTATAATGGACTTGGGACTTTGTAGACTAGTATACTCAGAGAATAAGTTTATATCATGGGACATATGCTCTGTAGCACCACTATCCATTACCCACTCTTCTCCTACTGAACTATGCAATGCTGACGATAACACTGACACTGGGAATGCATTACCTTTCGACTCATTTTTCTTATTTTTAAACCAACAATCTTTAGTATCATGATTTTGCTTTTTACAGTGATTACAAAACTTATTTTTAGGTTTATTTAACTTACAATCCTTTTTATAATGACCTGGCTTGCCGCAATTGAAGCATTTTCTTGATGACTTCATAGCAAATGCAGTATCCGTCCGTGCTTGCTCCTGTGACTGTGCCAAGTACCGCTGTTCCTCAATGAGAAGCCGAGAGACTAGCTTTTCCATTGTCCTGCTGTCCGCCGGTACTGACTCCCACGCTGATATAAAATGACGATACTGGCTGGGTAGCGAAGAGGTTATTTTAGTTATAGCCATTTGAGTACTAACCTCTGATCCGAGACTTTTGAGCCTACATAGCAGCACTTCAAACCTGCTTAGATACTGCGACATTGTTTCTCCTTCTTGGAACTTCATATCGAAGAACTGTTGCTGTAGTATATGTACTGAAAGATCTCCCTTCTGTTCGTATATGTTATGCAGTTTATCCCAAATGTCTTTACTCGTGTTACAAGTTGCTACATGTGGTATTATCGACTCCGCTAGTCTGGTTACTATTATTCCCTGCGCCTTGGCGTCCTTGGATTTCCACTTGCTTATGACTTCTGCCTTTTCGGACTCTGGTGGACACACTGAAGAGCCATCTACGACCTCGTACAAGTCTGCTGCCCGCAGCAGCACTTTGACCTTGAACTGCCATGCTGTCCAACCGCTGGCGTCCTCTAATAGCTGCTGTTGCTGCCCGTTACCAATGATATTATGGTCCATTTTGTCGCTTCACCACGACAGACCACTAAGTCACCTAACCACGACGAAAACACCACGCCGCGCCGCTTTACTGTGACAAAGCTCCTTTTTGTCGCTTGACCACGACAGAATACCTTTGTTTGTCGCTTGACCACGACAACACCTCGCCGCTTAACCACGACGACTCCTTGATGAGCTTTCACCCGCTTCCTTCTTCTCGACGGCTCCGCCACAGTTTCCTTTTCGTCCACGGCGAATAACCTCTACTTGACCGTAGCGTAGCGATGACACGCCGCCCCGATTTCCTAACCAAAAAACCACACGATTAGTAGGCCATGAGCTTGCTGGGCCCATAACCTGTTAAACGTTTGTGTTTTGGGTGTCTTTTGGTTAGGAAATAAAAGAATTTTGTAGATAGCACGGCGTTTAATTTTAATGAAAAGGTTACACACAGCAGTCGAGAGGCGGCCATAGAAAATTAGAAGCTTTTTTTAAAAAAATATTTCATAGGTGGCGCTACATTCGCCAATATTTGTTGCGTTCACAATTTGCTTATAATTATATTATTTTCAAAACGATGCGTTCAATTTAACATTCAGATTCTGATGCAACATTTTTAGATTATGAAAAAGGGCTAGGTTGCCCTTTTCAGGCTAAATCATTAAATTACGAGTTCACACATAATAAAAAGTGCTAGATCTAGCCCGAAAAGGGCTAAGGTGGCAACACTGCGTCTTTGGTGGCGCGGACTCTAGTAGTGACGGACAGGATGGGTAGGTTGTTATGAATCATTGATAAATAAACGACACGGATTCAAATCAAAACTGTATTTTTGGTGTATCGTAATTATTTAAAATCAAACGATTGAGAACATATAAAATATTGAAAGAAATGTTTATTGAGTTATGTACATAAGTAATATTAACATGAATATCATTAAATGAATTCTTAAAAAAATATATGATTCGAGTAACATTTATGAAAAGTAAAAAAAAAGAAAACAATTTTTTAAACTATATAGAAACCAATCACCCCCAGCGCCGCCAATGGTCATCCCATGGTCTCTCTCTACACCGAAAGGTACAAAAAATATTTAGATCTTAAAGAGAGCAGTATATCTGCGCACAGTTACTGAGACTCAGCAGTGTCAGCCGCCGCACCAACAATGGAAGTTCGGCCAATATGAGATGCGCCGTCCCGTGTAGCCCCGTCAGGTCTCTTGCCGTCATCATGAAACATACCAGCAGGCTTTAGTACCTACTTCTGGCACATCTATGGCGGCAAGACCTCTGTGGACATCATTTACGCTGGCGTGACGGGAAACCCTGCTAGCACTAAACTAGTACTTTTTCGAGCAAGAAAATCATAAAAAATAAAATCTAAATGAAGTTAAATTCGAACTCTGCTTATCGTCGTTTTTTTTACCCATCCCATCCCTACTATCAAACGGTGAAAAATGACATTTTTTTATTTATATTTTGTTTCGGAACATGTTCTCTCGATGTTACATTTTGAGTTGTACAAATAAAACGGGGAATAAAAATACATGATTTTGACGCTAAACATCGTAAATTTTGGCTAATTTTAAGCGTCTTTCTTGAATCATAAAAAACCGAAAAGTTGTTAAAACAATAGGGTGAACGTGTACTGTGATTTGTTAAACTGCTGTCATAATCGTTCATCTGTCAGTTTGCTTGCTTTCTGCTAACCTTCAAACAGTCAAAATCTTGAGCTGGATTTTACTGTTTTAAGAAGTTAATTAATATGAATTCATCCAATAATTAGTTAACTTTGTATTGGGTAGGATGTGTTTGTGAGTGATTGTTAGTCTTACTGTTGAAATCACATCGGCATTGGACCGAAAATACTCTTGTAAGTCACGGCATTTGCTGACCATTAGAAAGGGTGACGTTTCTATGAAATGGGGAACATAATTATATTTTTCTGTAGATGTACTCGATTATGTATTATGTTACTTTGGTCCGATAAGGATTTTCTTACTTATCAAGCCATTGTTTGTTTTAGATATATATGTATATCAACCAACATATTATTATAGATCCGAGTCTAACCGCCTAGCTACAATACTTAGTACATATATACCAATATCAGTTATTGGTAATTTAATAATTAGTTAGACAGATTATTTTTATAAGTCGCAATGATTAGTTTAAACTTAATTCTGCCTTTTCTTGTATATGTAAACGGCACTTAGCCTTCTAGTAAACTCATAACCTATTGTTTTATTTCAGTAGATTGTGTGCAATCTATGTATTTATTATAATGGTTATTAGTTCTGTTATTAATCTTGAGCTCATTTCACTATAAAATTATTTATCACTTAAGGCTTTTAAATTGCATTTTAAAAATCACTGCCATACCTAATCAGTACCCAAAAATATTTCTAAACATAACTATAATTTTATTAGAGACAGTGGGAATACTGATGCTGAAAAATAAAAGAATGTGTGACTGTTTGTTCAAAAACATTTGGCAAATTTTTCTGACCATTGTGTTCCATTATTTACATTGAGATTTTACAGTTAATACTTTGCTTTTGTGTTAAAACATCTAATTATGCTGTGACAGCGAAGCGGTCTGCCTGTATTTCAATCACCAATTTTTTCACAGAGCCAAAATGGTGCAGAAAAGGACAGTGTATTTGGCCATGGGTGCGTTTGTAGCCACATGGGTCATTGCTGCTGCTCAGGTCCAGGCCCCACAGCACCCACCATCTGCGTCACCATCACCAACAACTGCGGTAAGTTATGTCCTTAATCTTTATTCGATATCCTAATAAATTGTGAATCAGTTGTGCCAATTCAAAATTACACTAAAGAAGTGGAGTTTGTGCCTTATAGCAATTGTTACCCTCCCTCTCCACTTTGTATCATTAATAAGACTCATGTTGCCTAGTGCATAAGTGACCGTAAGTGTTTTATATTGACTTATATCAACTGTGTGGTACATAAGAATCTATACACAATAGGGGTATTATTATTTGTTTTATTTAACTGTGACTGACTGACTGGCAAGTTGTGTTCAAACGGTTAAAACTTGTTAGCACTTTTATATGTTTACCTTACTATCACATTTATGATGGAGAGAACTTGTATTGACATTGTGTTCCCTTTTAATAGGTTTAGGCTTAAAGAACTTTATTCTCATAAGAATACAACAATTCACTTAAAATGAGATATAACAAATTATACATTAAATGAAATTTTGCTTGTTGGTACCCGCTTATACCGCGGACTGGTATAAGTGTAAAAGAACCAAGCATATCGACAATCACTGTAAATAAACTCTGTTTACATAATTTACATAAATTAGCAATAAAATAGCAGCTTTTAAGATTGCCAGTGGCAATGGAGAAATATTTGTAAGAACTTGGTTTATTATCCACAACTTGTATAGGTTGTATTTATTTATTTAAACTTTATTACATCAAAAGTGTACAATTGGTTGACTTAATGCCTAAAGGTTTTCCTTATACACCAGTGATATCTATCCAACCTTGTAAGATTATCTTATCAGATGTGAAATTATATTAATTTGTTAGAAACCTCTTTGATATACAATTTTTACTACAAATTTATGATAATTATTATTTCAAGTTCTAGAAAATGATTATGTAGTGATTTATCTATTGAAATGTGGATATAGTAATACAAAAAAAATAGCATTCGGTATTTTTACCACACAACAGCACATACATTGTTTTCATGCTGTCATATGAAGCTGACTTAGTTGATTTAAAAAAAAAATATTCAAAATTTTAAAATATCTTTGAAATAAATTATTTCTTTATCTCATAAGTATATTTCACATTCATTTTGTTTATTCATAAAATAATCGTAATCAAACAATATTTTATTGGGAAGGCTTTGTGCTATGTGAGCGACGCGGCGCGATGCGATCCATATCCAATGTCAATCGCGCTAGGTCTCGTATGTATGACCTATCATAAACGTACATACATTTGCTTTCGTCGCATCGCACTCGTCACGTTTGGCGCTCGCTCACATAGGACAACTGGGAAGTGAGAGCCTTATGACTGAGCGCAACTGATCGCGACCGTTTTTCATTTATTTTTTTAGAACTAGTTGCACATCTAGCATTCGCTGGTCTCCGTTAATAATGGCTAGAATAGAAAATGTTTTATTTTTTACATTACCTGGTGGTGGAAGCTAACTAATTTTACTCAGCCCCGTTGTGGCTGCTGCTTCTTAATTTAAACTTATATAATTTAATGATCGACGCGACTCGTATCGCATTTAGTAAAACGCCTAGAAGATAATCATTAGAAAGGTATAATAATGATTGCGATTAGGTGATTTTGCTAGATTTATTTCTCAGGCGTAGTACGATACTCTGCGGTAAAACGCGGTATAGATTATTTCTAAAAACGGATTCATTTAAGTCTTCGTAGTCAAATATTGGTCGGCTTTAAGCGGCTAAGCTTTAAAGCTTAGCCGAATTACTTGTAAATAATAATAATTACTTGTCAACGGATCTACATCATACATCTTAAATCTCGACTCGATAAAGGGCAAGTGTATGTTAATGATCTGAGGAATCTGCTGTCATTTCTTCTAACTGCTGTCGTTTTTATATATTACTAGTGGGCCCCGCAGACGTTGTTCTGCCCATTTGATTTTTTAAATTTTCTGATCTTTTAAACCTTCCCTGGATTACCACGAATATTTCAAGACTAAAATTATTCAAATCGGTTCAGCCGTTCTCGAGTTTTAGCGAGACTAACGAAAAGCAATTCATTTTTATAATAAGAGATATTTTTGTGTAATTTAATTAGGTAGGTAGGGAAAACATAAGGAAACTTTGTTCTCGTATCGACACAATAAGAGACAAAACCTCAGAAACTTCGTTGATTTATTATGTTTTAAAGTAACTGCTTGAGGAAAATCTTGAATTGACACTTGTTTCTAGGACAAGTTAGAACACACTGCATTATTCAAATCTACTCCTAGGTGGAAGTGTAATGCAAGTGATAAGATAAAGATTTTAGTATTTAATCCAATCTATTCTCTAAATAAAACTTCAGACTGTCGGCACCAAATGATTCATTTTTTTAAAAGTGTTTCTTGTTGAAAAATAAGCGGAAAAATAACTTATTTTCTTCTAAAAACAATGGTTATGTTATATTGAGGATAAGGCGTTAACAAGGAACATCCAGCCGTCCCAGACATATGACAAATATGTACAAAATTCATTAGACATGATTAGGTAGTACTCGTACAGTAGATATTTGCATTGAGCAGTCTAAACCAGTCAGTACATACTTATGTTACTCATGGTGACAGCACGCGGGAATCCCTCTCTGATGGCCAAATTTAAAGAAGTTGTCTTAAAAAAAAAACTTCCACAAGCAATGTTTGATTGATTAGTAAAGAATAATATTATGTAAAGTAAACAATGTCCACCTTCTCTGTAAAGCCTTTCATAGGGTAGCCATTTTTTTCTTCAAAAATTTACCACGATCGATAAGACTTTTTATTATACTTGTACCCAGTATAATTACAGAAAACCGTGTGTTGATGAGCGTTTTTTGGCTATCTTCAAGTGTCATCGTGACTGTCATCATGTTTTTATACAGATTACCACGGCGTGGGATAAGTGGCTAAACGCGTCAAAAATAACATGGTGTATGTAGATGACATCATCATAAACTCCATTGGCTTCTATAAACAAATAGAAACAACAATACATATTAAAGTAATTTTACAAGAAAGATCCATAAAAAGTCTCTGCTGTTTTCCAAACAGATTTCAAGAAAATTTTCGAACTTACAAAGAGTCATCATTGTCAGTAATGCCTTTAAGGAAAAGTTTAAAATAGCAAGTTAAGTAAATAGCAAGCATTAAGGTCGATAAGGTTTTGGTATGCAAAACCTAATCAATGATTAAAGGCTGATATTGCGTGAGGCACGAATGCTGGTTTCCATACAAGCAAAGGCTAAAACACCACGAAAATAAAACTGAATGTACGAAGCTGAATAACTTAACCGTAATGACTTAAACTGGTCTAGATAAAGATGTTAAGTGTGTCGAAAAACTTATTTAAAACGCATTTAGGTGTGAATTTAAATTGAAATTGACGCCACATTATTACATTAAACCATGTAGGCACGCTTACCCGAATCCTCAATATATTTTAACTGATATTATTTCCAGAGCCTCTAAAGAGTTGAAATTTACTTTTATTATAGGTATAAAGCTGAAAATCAAGTCCTTATTTATTTATTTAAGCTTTATTGCACAACAATACTTTGTACAAAAGGTGGACCTTAACGCCGTCCTTACTGTAGGATAGGATGTGACGGAAAAATACTGAAACTGAACTGTAGGTTATGTATACGTATATGCTAAGGTTCCATTTTACAAGTCAAAAACAGCTAAAGGTATTAGTATTATAAGGTAAGGTAGTACTATTATCTAGGTACCTTTTTGAATTGTAAAAAGTAGCCTCTCATACTCGATTAGTTCTTTATTTACGTCAAAACGCGTCAACGTCTGGACACAGAAGAAAAATATTATCCAGAATTATTTACGATCCCGGTATGACGTATGTAATTGCGTCTAAATAACTTTCTGGCGCGCTTTCAAGACTTAAAATAGTGTATTTTTTTCGCGTATCTTATTCATTTTCATGGCCAGTGCTTACTGGTAGTTTACTGGTAAGGCTCCTAGTTTTCCTCGACCGGCGACTCTTGCGTTAGTCGTATTGCAAGCCGGCGAGCGCTCGGTCGCCTTATCGGTCGCGACGGACGCCTTGACGAATGCCCGCGTGAAACATTTTATCTGATGTTTGAATGATAAGTTTATCAATATTTAATATCTTCTCGCTTTGTCGAGCATGCTGGTGACAGTGCCGTCTTATGCCGCGAGCCTGAGAGTCGGCTGTGTTGGAAAAGCGTGAATTTTCAAAATGAACGTGACGGACTTGCTATTTTGGCCGACCAGTACGGTCGTGCCCGATCTAACGACTTATGTGCCCGCGGCTTTTTCGGATGTGTCAGGGTTCTCGGATGTGTCCACCACAGTGTTTCCAGACATGTCGACTATTTTGCCAGAGATGAGCACTATCATCCCAGAGTTTACTTCAACTCTCATGCCGGAGACCACCACAGCAGCCGGCGACATAAGGTCATGGCTGACTGACTTAATTATGAAGGTTCGTTTATTTTGAATCGCCAGATCAATGAACTGGCATAGAAATTACGATAGTATTGGTTGATAAGTAAACATAAAGTGTAACACGCGTCTCTGTTTGGTAAATTGGAAACAATGACACTTGCATGTATATGTTATTACTATATACTCATCGTTGTGTAGAAACAATGTATGAATGTATTTGGACTACTGCACAATGCAATTTTTGCAGTCTTACTTCCTTCCAAAGTAACTTTAAATATTTTTTTTAACTGACGAAAATGACCAATCCATGTCAAAAGGCAGGTACTTGTAAATCAATATTAGTCGATAGTTGGGCTTGCGATATAAAGTTACACAATTTCCATTTTATCTATTAGTTTATCATAACGATAAATATTAAAATAATGTGAATGCATATAAACAGAAAACTGTTGTGCAAATCATTTGCTTAACATTATTGTGTATTTAACTAAACAATAAGCACTTTAGCCATATCGTAAACGGCTGCTTTGTAGAAATGATAACATAGGTAAGTAACAATGATATCTATGTATAATTGGGTATCAAATAAATTCCAAAACCATATTTCTTAAAATTTACAGGTAATTTAACACCTTAATTGAGTGACTGTTCCTTATTATTCGGAATACTTTATAAATCAAAAATTCACAAAAAGTATACTTTTTATTTTATACACAAGCTAGTATCGCCGTACAAAATCAATGGCAATCAGGCGTTTTGACGGTTCATAAAAGGTACGTCAACGATTGGTGGTGTCGAAGACCCAAATTTCTAGTTTTATGTTATTACTAGCTGACCAGGCGAACTTCGTACCGCCTTAGCGTTGCAATGATTGAGCAATGTCATCGAATGACATTGACATTAGCTACGCGCGTTTTTTAAAATATGCAAAATTAAATGTAATATTTATAAGAGATTTTCTTAATATTTTTTTCCGTAAGAACCATCTCCTAATAATAACAAATACAACAAAAAAAGAATTAGTGAAATCGGTCCAGCCATTCACGCGTGATGCCGTGACCAAGAAAAACGGGTTTCATTTTTATATACACTGCTCAACAAAGTCTAGGGAACAGGAGGTTTTAGGGAATATTTTTATTTTTATATATTTTTGTTTTAAAGTTTATATACCAATCGATGCGCAATTTAATGCTTAATTATTTATATATAAATAAAGGATTCAGTTTTTGAATTACGAGGTAATTTTAATGAAAAACAAAGAAAGTGTATTACAGAACTAAACAAAGAAATTTAATTTAATAAAATTTCTTAAAAATTAAAACATGACAGTTAAGATATGCGGGGACTTTTTTAATAATCAGTTGGACCCCCTAAGGCATTAACAACAGCTTGACATCGTCGTGGCATACTGATTATGAGACTATCGATTGTCTCTTGTGGAAGAAGACTCCATTCTCTGGAGAGATGTGAAAAAAAAACATCTGCTGTGTTCAAATTTTGAGGGAGATTTCTAAAAGCCCTTCTCTTTAGTAAATCCCACGCGTGTTCAATGGGATTGAGGTCCGCGGACTGAGCAGGCCACTCCAGCACTTCGATGTTGTACTCGCGGAACACATCCATCACCTGACTCGCAGTATGTGGTCCTGCATTATCTTGCATAAAAATAAAATCTGCGCCCAGATTTTGTCGGTGCGGGATAACCACGGATTGGACTACCTGTTCGCAGTATCGCTCTGCATTTAAATTTCCCCTGATCAAAACGAGATCCGTCCGTCCACCCAGGCGGATTCCTACCCACACCATGATTGTTCCACCTTGGTAGGGATGGGTGCATCCCTACCAAGGTGGAACAATCATGGTGTGGACACACAGGAGGAAACCCACAGGAGGTGTCCTGTGGGTTTTGAAGCCGACTCTGCCGACCAGGAATCCGCCAAACACGCACTCTTCTTGAATCTGGATGAAATCCGAAGCGAGATTCATCGGAGACAGTACATGTGCCCACTGATCTACGGTCCACTGCAAATGTTCACGTGCCCACAATAATGGACGTCCTCGATTTCCATGACGCAGCGCGGGCACTCTTAGTGGTCTGCGAGCACGAAGATTAGCTTCATGGAGTCTCCTCCGAGCAGTCTGGTCACTGATAGCAACCTGGTGCTGCGACTGGAGGTCTTCTACCAACTGACGAGCCGTAATGGTGGGTTGCCTCCTTGCGACATTTTGCAAAAAACGGTCTTGCCTTTCCGTAGTAACCCTATACCTGCCTCTGTGCCTTTCGGCTACATCGCCAGTAAGTCTGTAACGTGCCCACAGTCTGCAGATAACGCTCGCGTGAGAATTCAGAGCAGCTGCAACTTCGCGTTGGGGTAGCCCAGCTTCCAACATTCCTACAGCTCGAATCATTTCTTCCCGCGTTGAATGACGTCGTGACATAATGGCCGTAGTCGCAAAAGTTACGAATAACAACAGTTAATTTTGTTTTTCAATAAAATCATAAAACAATAAAACAAATTTTTATCTTTAAAATTCTCATACAGTATCACTACACAGCAATCAAAGTGAAAGATTCCCGCCTTTTACGAAAATTCTTTTGTTTCTAATTTTTTTTTTAAATTCGAACAACGTTTGATAAACATTCAGCCTACCTGTTTACCTCAAAGAGATCAGTACTTTTTTAAAGAAGATTTTACAAATAAAGTCATATAGTTGGCTTGTTCCCTAGACTTTGTTGAGCAGTGTATATAGATTACAGACCCCTATATAGTATAAGTTTATGTTATTATATGCGCATTAAAGATTTCGATTTGAAGACAGACCGTCAAAGTAAATATATTAATGCCCTAGTTTAATTTCTGTAGTCGGCGTCGCTATGTCTGCCCAAGATTATCAGTTTAACAATTATTGTCCGTTAGTACATTTATAGTGTAAAAGTAACACAGGAAATTTAAAACAAGTATCCATTTTTGCTTACGTATGTTTATAACTTTAAATGAGTTCCCTCGGCAGCCCTACCTATGAATGTTTGCAAATACTACATACCTGCAAGGACGAAATAAGTACAGACATCAGCACATCAGGTTACCCATTTTTGTTGCAATAACGCCCTTATAACAAGTGATGAAGATACCACAAGGTTTTACCCCGACGTGAGTTCATAACTAGGATGCACTGTGCCCAATACGAACATTTGCATGGTGATCAGGCACTAGTAACGAAACTGGTACTAATAGTAGAACATACGAACTAAAATCAACCTTCACCGACTGGATAATAGAGTGAAACATATTTTATTATACATTTAGTATATTGCAGTATTTAGTGTATTGCATATACCTATAGACAGCTTAACGGTTCTATAGGTTCTGTACATTTAGTTAGGGCAAAATTTTCTTATTATCTTGATGTTGCAAATTTTAATTAAAAACCTTTTTTTTTTAATTGAAAATAATTTGTCCAGCATTTTTTTTAGCAAACTAATTTTTAATATATTGTTTAATATACTAAATTTATTATAAAATACGTTTCATTGTATTATTAGCTCGGTGAAGGTCGATTTAGGTTCGGATCTTGGACTATAATCTAAAATTTACTTACGCCACTTACTAGGAGAATTCACCTCAGAGGCTCAGATATAAGCTAACGAGGACAGTAAATGTGGTAATGTTTAGAAACTTAACATGACCATGTATAATAGTCAGGTAACTATTTTGATACAGTCATACTTTTTTACTATTTTCTTAGGTTTAACCAAGTTTAAGTTTTAGCTTAATAATAATAAATAATATAAAAATTTAATAATAATAATAATATTATAATTTAATAATAATAAATAATATTGCACATCTGGAGAATGGATAGAGTATTTATCGTACCATTAGTTCTATCGAGTACAGGAGTTATTCCACGACATCTCATCACAGCCTTACGCACTCTTGATTTGCCTGAATACACCTACATAACTATGCAGAAAGCGGCCATACTGAACACGTGCCGTATCGTCAGGAAATTTTTGCAGGATGACCACACAACACAACATTTAGTCAATGAGGCCCACTTGGCTTAGGCCCGTGAGTCTCATTTTTCTACCGAGACTGGCAGAAAGAAACAATTATTTCGGTCTGTCCCGAGAAAAAAAGAAAAGCTTAACAATAATATAATATGTATCCCTAGCTGACAGGCGTCACCTCAAGTGAGCGCTACGAGCCATACTCCACCATTCTTATATTTTAAGGACCTTAAATATAAAAATGAAAAAAAAAAATGTTGTTACTCTTTCCACCGTGCTCCCCTGACTTGAGTAAGATTTAAGAAATAAACAGAGGTACTTTATTGTGTTACCTGCCTTGTAGTTCCACTGGTGTTGTTAACTGGATGCAATCGGTTCTCAACCCCGCTTAAGGTTTCCTTGGTATTTATAACGACGGTTTCTGCATGCACGGATTTGTAGTGTAACTATAAAATGAACAAAAGTTATGCTTAAAATAATAATATTGAGTTTGGGGAAAGCCTTTGTCCAGCATTGGGACAGTACTGGCTGTTTAAAAATATATATTGAACATTTTAGAGAACTCGAATAAATTCGATAGCGTCAGTCTTCTATTGACTCAAACACTAATGCATCTTTTTCCTAATTCATGCACATAGTTTCCTTACATTATAGTTGTAGATCTATTTCTGTTTTCTGTCTAGCTGTCCTCTGATTGGCATGACAAATGGCAAATAATTGTTGTTTGTTTCTAGTTAACATAGTTTTCTGTTTACAGTCGCAAGGTTTAAAAACCTAGGTTTTTAAACCTTGCGACTTGCGAAAGGGTTTTTTTTCTATATATACTATATATTATACAATATATATATAATAATACTTTGAATTGGCCGGCTTAATTTTAAACAAGGGATAATCACTGTCTAGTTATTTTATAGAAGTTAGAAGATGGGCTACTATTTAGTCGTAACTTGTGTGTTTAGTCATTTTTTGGAATGTTTTTTTAGTTTTATTTTTGATTCGATAATAAAGCCTAGTTTTATTCATGTAATCCTTTCTCTTAAATCACTTTATCTGTTAAAAAAAACTGCATCATAAACAAGTTGAGTAGTGTCGCTTCGTTTTGATTTTTTTAGGCCAATATTATTATTTTTTGCAAAGTGTAAGCGATAGTAGCGAAGTAAATAAAAATGATGATTTTTTTTACATTAAAAGCAAAGTCGAAACAACTTATTAACATGTAATTTTAACACTGCTAGAGCTAGCAATAGCAATACTTATCATAGAGCAAATATCATAAATAAAGAAACAGTTTCTGTAGCAACCGTAATTCGGTTAAGTACGAATAAACATTGAAGCATTCCGCGGGCGTGGCCTCGTCTTACTGACATTATAAAGTGGAGGACTTTCCGTTTCCGATATATTAAAGATAAAATATGTTTTGCGGCCGAAAATCTTAAGTGTGTGCGAATTTACTAAATACATAGCTTATGCGCAATTTTTCTTCCTCGATTCACACAATGACAGAAAAATGGATGATCGGAGGTGCGGCCTAAATCTAGCTCCTTAGATTCTATTCCTAATATGTACAGGGTATCTTCCAACGAACTCTTCTAGGGCCAGAGTTGTTACAACTTATGAACACGTTGCGTTTATTACTTGCGAGACGTGGTTCTTTTATGGGGAGTTGTGGCTTAGCTCGTGTGTTTTAGCTTTATTCAATGCCTTTCTGCTAATCATAGCCCTAGGGGTTCAGGCATTTCCTAAATATCTAGTTTTTGTATCTTTCTTGAAGTTAGATCTTGTATCTGGTCTTCCATAAACAAGTAAATTTTAATATTATATGACACTAGCTTCCCGCCAACGGCTACGCTCGCGTGAATCTCGGTTCTCTAATTTATTGAACATGTTATTGCACATATAAACCTTCCCTTGAACCACTCTACCTATTAAAGTAAACTGCATCAAAATCCGTTGAATAGTTTTAAAGATCCAAGAATACATACATAGGGACAGACGCGGGGAGCGACTTTGCTTAATACTATGTACTGATTCACCTTCACTTTGTAGTAGTGTAATAGTGGCCATGTGGTTATTTTTAATGAAACAGACATGGTTGGCTTATTACCTTTAATCTAGCTGACAGCGAACTTTCCTTTGTCTAATGGATTCGTAATTTCGTTCTATTCTTAGCATTGGCCGATAGCATGCCATCATCACGCGAAAATGTTCTACCTACTCTATCGATTTGCAGCCTTCGCTATCAATCTATCTAATACTCAGTAAGTATTTGAATCGGCACAACTTTTTGGCAAGTTAAACGTGTATAAGTGCTTCTCTGAAGTGACTGAAGGATAAAACTTTGATCCTTTAAGAATATAGAAAAATATAAAAAACGGCCAAGTGCGAGTCGTTAAAAAAACACTTTCTATATTATATCTCGTTTAAACCTATTTTTCTGGCCAATTATTCTAATTATTACAAAAGTGATATTTAGATTTCTAATATTATTTTTTTATAAACTGTATAGTAGTGTATGTAAGTTCGCGCGAAAGACTCTTCAACATGGTAAATTATACTTATTCTAGAAGTTACATGGTACCCTGTAACTTCCAGAATTAGTTGAAGTTACGGGGTACCCTGTAACTTCCAGAATTAGACAATGAACAAATAAAATATGATGTAAGTACATTTTTCCACCAAAAATTGGTTTAAACGAGATGAATATAGAAAGTGTTTTTTTAACGACTCGCACTTGGCCGTTTTTTTATAAGACTTATCCATAGCCATCTATGGATTTGATTTGAAAAAAAAAAAATGAGTTTCAGTTTCAAGTACCTACCCCAATTTTTTCCTATTTTAACACGCTTTTATTAGCTTGACCTGTATGTAACTATGTATGTATGTAACGGAATCTTTGCACTTCATTTTCACCTACTTCTAGGAGTCTGATTAACATGGAAATTTGCACAGGGGTCAAGGACCGATGACAATGCAATAATTTGATAAGAGTTTTCGATTATCCTTATTAACTAAAAAAATAAAATTAATTTTAATATTGCTGAAATCGCCTTCTTACATTTTCCGCACGGCGCCATCTCTTTCACAAATATTACGAAAGTATCTAGTCAATTACTTGAATGGTTCGAGTTTTGTAACCTTTAGCGTTCGCTTAGCTAGTTAGTTTCGATAGCAATCATTCGATGTCGCTGCTAATGCTATGCAGTTTTAACTGATGCAATTGATTTGCACTAGAAGCTCTGTATTTTGCCAATAGATGTCACTATTAACTATTTAGTAATCTGTGATTAAGTACCAATGACAATGCAATAATTTGGAGATTTTAACTAAAAAAAATAAAATAAATAATAGTTTAAAAAACTAAAAAAAACCGGTCAAGTGCGAGTTGGACTCGCGCACCGAGGGTTCCGTACAAACCTGCAAGGTTTACAAAGGTCGTTCATTACGACAATCGAGTCATAACTATGGTATTTTTATTGCAAAATGAAATTCATAACATTACAATGGGGAAAGATGAAGGAGCATAAATTTAAGACAAAGATCTCTTTATCGTTTAAGTAATCCTTTATTTTATATTAACACATATCATTTATCTATAATATAACTGAAACACTTATAACCAACAATAAGAAATATAATAATGTCATAAATTTTAATCTTTTCGGAATTTTTCTGTTACCTGTGCTGTAAGCTATTGCTTCTTACCAAATTTCGAGATTCTATGTCAACGGGAAGTGGTCTTTAGGTTTTAATTCCCTTGCGTGTAGTTGCGAGTTTCAAAATATGCGGTATCAATGGTTGTACTTTTGCGTTTTGCGTTGACTTAGAATTCTTTTTTTTTTTCACGGGTAAAAGGCAATTAGATCTAAGTATTTGATATGAATTTCAACTTGATAGCTCTACGCGTTCATGAGGAAAAAAGTAATAAGTTTATATTTATTAAAAAATATATATTTTGTAATGTGACTAAAAATTTAAGGTTTTCGGAATTTTTCCTTTATGTGTGCTATAAAACGTTGCTTCATGCCAAATTTCAAGATTCTAGGTCGACTGGAAGTACCCTTTAGGTTTTGATTCCCTTGCGAGTACTTGCGAGTTTCAAAATATGCAGCTTAAATTGCTGTTTCTTTTAATTGCGTTGACATAGAAGTTTGATTTTGTTACAGCTTAAAGGTATTATAGACCTGAGTATTTGGTATGAATTTCAATTTAATACCTCTACGCGTTTATGAGGAAATGGGTAGTAAGTTTAAAATTATTAAAAAAATATATATTATGTGATGTAACTAAAAATTTATGGTTTTCGTAATTTTTCCTTTATCTATGCTATAAGACGTTGCTTCGTACCAAATTTCAAGATTCTGAGTACACGGGAAGCACCCTGTAGGTTTTGATTCCCTTGCAAGTGTCGAAAATTTGCGGCATAAACGGCTGTATCTTTTGATTGCGTTGGCTTAGAAGTTTGATTTTTTCACAGCTTCAAGGGACAGTAGACCTGAGTAATTGATATAAATTTCAGCTTCATACCTCCACGCGTTCCTGAGAAAAAGGGTCTTGACAGACGGACGGACGGACAGACGGACAACAAAGTGATCCTATAAGGGTTCCGTTTTTTCCTTTTGAGGTACGGAACCCTAAAAACACGCTTTTATTGATAACTAAAAAAGAGAAAATAATTTCTGAGTACACGGAATTTATATTACAGTAGAGTAAAAAGCGTGGGGTGCTTCGTATAGTAGTATGTGAAAATCATCCTATTATTGGCACGTATAAAAGTATGAAAACGTCATAAAGTGCACCCCACGCTTTTTACTCTACTGTAATATAAATTCCGTGTACTCAGAAATTATTTTCCCTTTTTTAGTTAGCAATAAAAGCGTGTTTTTTTAGTTTTTTAAACTATTATTTATTTGTGTACAATCTTAATGAGGTTTATACGGACGAACAGACAGACATGACGAACTAATTGGGTTTCGTTTTTTGCCTTTTGGCTACGAAACCTTAAAAACTGCTCCTTTATATAAAGATATAAATTGTTTTTATATATTTTTATTTAGCATATCAACAAGGACTACTAATATGTGATAACGTTTTCGCCATTTCGTGACTACAACTATTTTTCATGGAACTTGCTGGAAATCGCTGTTTTTCATGGAGTATTTTGGTAGATGTAGCAATATCAAAGGCAGGGTGCGCCAAGGTCATTGCCCACAAAAATGGTTTCGCTTTATACATATATGCTACGAACGCATACGTCGTCTGTATATCTTGGCGTGTATGAGGGTTTGACGTCAGAATGCTTTTTCATTATCTTCACTCCCAATCTCTCGTAGGTACTTATGTATTATAGTAACTAAAGTGTGTTATTTATTGCCCTGTTATGTGAATGCCTATCATTATAGGAGTAAGCCGCGTAAACGCTATGTATAGAGTGGCGACCACAATAAGACAATTGAATTTCTATCTGTTTCGCTCTCATCATCTAATACATATACAGAATGTTGACGACCATGTATGTGTACCAAATTTCATCCAAATCTGTTCAGTAGTTAAGACGTGAAAGCGTAACAAACAGAAAGTCAATTGTCCTATTGTCGTCGCCACATTGCATTGCGTTCTTGTAAAATAATGTACTCCGTAATCCGCTATACGGGTCAATATGATTTGGAGTTAGATTGGAATCGAAATAATTTGTCATATTCGCGTAGATGTATGATGAAGCTACCAGTGTACATAACAGAATTGAAATATTTTATCTCCTGAATACATCTGAAACAATAACCTTCAATTATGTGACGTTAAAACAATGTTATTAAATTGTTGCGTTTGTTAATAACAGTCTTCCGGACGATCTGTATTATTGTCCAGTGTACAGACGGCATCACGTCAAGTTAATCATTGCAACATATGTTTATGTAATAAGGGTAATTTGGCAACGAAAATGGGTAGCCCGATGTGGCATCAGCTGTGCATGTGTGCATGGATTTAATCTCTTTTACGCTAGGGATTCTTTCCAAAAAAGATGTATTTTTTAATACAAATCGAAGTCTAATAAATCGATACACAAAAAATCGAGGTGCAGAGAATCGATTTCAGAAAATCTGAAAAAAATCGATATATGCAAATATCGATATTTTTCTGATTTGACTGTTTTTTGACAAAACAAAACAAATGACTGTGAGCCTGTGACTGACCGAAACAGTACTCATCCATCTAGCAAGTTTTTGAGTAATTACGTGAAAAATTGTCATTTTTTAGTGATTTACTAAACACATGTAAACTAATTGTAAATAATTTTGTTTGTATCGAAACATAAAAAATCGAATCTTGATTTTAGAGGGTGAATTATCGATTCAATGGATTGATTTAGTACACAATATCGATTTAAATCGATCTCAGATCGCAATCCCTACACGCTTAAGATAACTATAATGGGGGGAGATATTGAAAGTTGTTTATTTTATTAGGCACATAATCGGATCAAAGTGATCAATAAAAAATGACCAATTAACGTACCGATTAGAAACGTAATTTTTCCGTTTATGGCGGCAAAATAAATGAAACAATTGAAAAAAACCAGCCGTATATGGATCCCTGTGGGTGTGGAACCCCAAAAAATAACGTATATAGACTAATTATTTCATTACATGTTATCAGTAAAACAGAACCGGGTTACACAATAATATAGCGCATACGCATAGCTTGCCTTCACATTACACAGGAGATAGCACACGTGCCGTATAGCTCAGTTATTCTATTTGCTAATTATAAGGTGAATTGAAAGCGATAAGAAGATTTCCATGTATTTGCGAGCTTACACCGTTCTGTATTTTGTTTCTGTAAACGAAACGTTTGCATTAATATTATACTATAAGCGTTTGATAAGAAGCTCGTCGTGCCGGTACAATCATTATTTACTAACCACTTTTAATTCTTAACATTCTTAACATTAGCATAAGCATTAGCATGTCCTTTGCCCGAAGATTGTCTGGAAAGAAATTGCTTCCAGCAATAAGACCGCCTAAATTGTAGCTATTGTAACTTCTGGTAAATTGATTGTCTGTAATGATGGTCTATAGGTGTCGTGTGCAATAAAGAGTATTCTATTCTATCTATCTTATTGGACCGCTTTAATATAAAACCGTCTATAAGGCACAATGAAGAATTTAATTTGCTTCTTTTCCTTTTTTGCAGCGCGACGCCATCCAGGGCAGCTTTTGGCAAGCGTTCGTCGCTTCGCTATCAGTCGTCATCGTCTCAGAGCTGGGGGACAAGACTTTCTTCATAGCGGCCATTATGGCCATGAAACATCCACGGATCATAGTATTCGCTGGCGCCATATCAGCACTTGTCTTCATGACAATTCTCTCGGCGGCCTTTGGATGGATAGCAACAGTTATACCAAGGATATACACGCATTATATAAGTGCTGCACTCTTCGCGATATTCGGTCTTAAAATGTTGAGAGACGGATGGAAGATGGATCCTAATGAGGGTCAGGAAGAGCTGGAGGAAGTACAGAGTGAGCTGAAGAGGAGGGAAGATGCGGTAAGTAGATTTGGTTATAAGTAGCACGCTAACGTTAGAGTTTGGACCAACAAGCTACGTAGTCAAGCCCTATCAGCTTGGAAAGAATGTGGTTTAATGGCCGGTTTCTATATCCTATTTAGCGTTGACAGAAAGTTGGGTAACTGTCACTTTTATAGAAAAATCTGAAACCTCAGATATAGCTTTTGGCATGAAATTAACAGTTATTTAACTGTTACTTTAGTCAACGGTAAACAAGATATTTTAGGATATTTGGTCAAGTTTGATGTTTTGACTGGATCTTCATTAATCGGGGAAGGGCGCAACAAAATGTTGATTTCAAATTGCAGCAAAATTGGAATTTGTACAAAAATTCCCTTCCCCTTTAGCGCTATAGTTTTTCATTAAGGAAATTGTAATAGTCATATGCGTTTTCTGCTTATTTGATAAAGGCTTTAAGTATAAATCGACTATTGCATGTTTTATTCAAGTGGATTATGGATTTTATTATTTGTTTTACTAACGTAAAAAAAATAGGTATTGGAATATTATTAACTTTCACATATAACGGCTCAAGTCCAATGGTGGTGATGGCCTGATAACAGTTTCGTTTAGGTACTAACATTTCAATGATAAGAATTTAATTATTTATATCATAGGTAGGTATACCACGCTCTAAAGATTTTACCTGCTTTGAAATGTTATCTCGAACTCGTTGTTAAATTGTAAAAACGTTATAAAAAGTATGTAATTTATTGTTTCCAGTTTTTTTAAATGATTTTATGTAGTCAGGTTTTTTTTCATTCGTTCAATAGGTATTAGAAGACTACAAATATTTTTAGCGACTAGAATGTGTCGTAAGGTAACTCAGATAAATTATTAAGTAAACAGACGATATGACAATTTTCAGCATGACAATAGATAATAATTAATTGCTTTAATTTTAATTAAACTGTTAAAGGTAATACCTATCTTCTATTAATTAAGGCAGATATTCCGACCATATCTATGGCCGAATCAGAAAAGTTAATTATATTTTTTTACTAACCCAAAATCTGGGAATCAGTCTTAACACGATTTTGTGCTCTAAACTAAACATTTGAATTTTAAAAATCTTAGTCTCTTACTAATATAGGTCATGAAAATGGTGTTTTAAAAGGCTTCCTTCTAGATACATTGACTACTTTTACTTAAGTAGAAATTGCTAGTTTCAATGTTCATAGAAAAACAAATGTTGAATTCCTTTTTGTAAATTAAAAAAAATAAAACAACTTTCGTACATAATCCTGTTTGTGTTCATTAAACGAAAGGGGAAGGGCGTTTGTTTCGATTTTAACCATAAGCAAAGATTTTTTTTTTACTTAAAATTACCAAGTTTTTTCTAAATGAACCGCCTTGTCATACTGGCCAGAACGTAGAACGGGAGCGTTCGCGCCCCTCCACTGCGCCCGCGTCTCCCACATCGGTCCATTCAGAGACCCCCGGGCCCTCACGGAGCCCCGAAGTAGAAGCCCCAGGCCCTCCCGAGGAGCCCCAAGCGAGCACCTCGACGTCGCCCGAACCGCTGAGGGTGATCTTACGTCATTATGCCTGGCAGTACGAATGACACCATAGTTTTTTTTTCTTTTAGCCTTAGCTTCTTATATTACGTTCCGTTCAGCACATCCCACATCACATTTGAAGCTTATCGGCTTTTTAGATTGAAGCGAAAGCGCAAAGGAATTCAGCATTTGAATATTCATGCCTTAGATAGTTTCCAGAAAAATAAAATAACAAAAATAAATGATATTTTCCCATCAAATTAAAGGAATCAGGAGTTGAGATTCCCAAATAAGATTAGTTTATTTTTCTGGTTCTCTGCTTTATATTAAATAATGTATTTACTGAAATGGTAATGCAATCATCACGCTAAGTAAACATCTTGATCCATTTTATATGTAAGTTGTCTTGCAAACTGTTAATGTTACTCTTTACTATTTCATTTCTTTGTTCGAAGTCGTTAAACTTTGAATCCAAAGGCAATGGTCTTTTTTTTTCAAACGTCTGATTACGGACGGGCATTGATAAAGCCTGTACTTAGCTAGACTCTTAAGCAACTTGTTGGATCTTGGTTGTACTTATGAAAATGCATTTGATAATTAAAAAAGTTTGATATTGTATTGCACCTGTAATAAATGCATGATGATGATGACTTCTATAAATATAAGTCTGTTTATGGATAGGGTACAAAAGAGAATATACAATGAAGACAATCAACTTATAATATTACAGTAAGTCAAACCTGTACGCATAACAAGATATCAAAGACTCGAATCTATTTTGTTCCAGTTAATTTTATTAACACACTTTATTTTCCACGTTAAAGTAAATTGAAAAACAGACGAAACTGGTAACCAAGGTCCGTTTGAATTAACTTGAATTGTTAAAATGCATTAAATTAAAAAAAATGGAACGGGTCGTTTGAAAACTACGAGTATTTAGAGTAGATATGTTTATAATAGTAGATCTTTGTTGAGTGCGTAAACAATGATAAATTATCAAGAAGGGTAGCTTTGTTTAGAATCATTGAAATTTAATACAATCATCAATATTTTCTCCTCTATTTTGAAACGCCTTTATTTATTCCAGATTGCATGTTTGATTATTATGTATGGCCAGTGAAATTTATATCAGAACACCACAAAAAATAGTGATTACTGAGAGCATACTTTGCATTGCACTGAACAAATTTTAAATGATTCTCAGAATAACTTATGTATTTAAAAGCATTAGATTAGGTTGAGTTTTCTCGTTTAATACTTAATTTAACGATAGCTGTAGGTGTACTACGAAATTCGATATCCGTAAACAAGACGTCGATAATCGTCCTTTCGTTTTTATGACTCTAAAACACTTGGGATCCGATTACCGATCAAAGTGCGTATTTTGACATTTACCTCTAGTGAACCGTCATCATCAACATCATATCAGCCTTTCGACGCTGAGCAAGGATTGCCTAGTGGACGATCCATTGATGTATTGAAAAACGAAATTGTTTCGTTGTAGGAACTTGATTACGATTTATCGTTTGACTATCGTTTGGTCTGCAATTTCGTTTTTCGTAGTAGGCCTATTGTACTCATCTGTTTTATCAAAGCTCTATGTTTAACTATTGATAAAAAAAAGTACTTATAATAAACCCAGCTCTCCAATTTAATAAGGATGCTACACGACAAGGTTTCGTGAAAGTGTTTTCATGTTCTTGTCAAAGATAAAATATCATCTCTCATTTTTATGATTTATGACAGTAACATTAAATTTTATTTCAACATTATCTTTTAAATCGTTATCAAAAACATTGTATGTTAGCAAAGAGGCTTTATCTAGCGATGTATCGTTGTAGTTTGGCGGCTTGTATATTATATCTGTATATTTACATTATATATATGTTTCAGCATGAAAAAGAGGAGACCCTGGACATGTTAGAACAAGGTCAGGCCGAGACCAGGCGGCGGAAACGGAACGCGATAATCAAGGTAATTTCTCTGATTAATTAATTGAATGAGTGAAGAATCATAATTAGCATTCTCTTCCTGAACGTGCATTATTTCATTGGGCAGTAAAATATGAAAGTGAGATCAAAGCAAACTGTCATTGAAAATTTTGATACTGCTTTTTGCCATTTGAATACGACAAAAGGGCTTTAGAACCTTACTCTATGAGAGATGGATTGTTAATTTTTTTTCAACACACTTGCTCATAAAGTGGTTGTAATTTCACTGCAATTAGACTAATAATGACACCTATAATCTGTGACTTTTTCATTGCTATAACTCACTAGTGAGTTATAGATTTAAAAAAAGAAAACTTTTAATCCCCATTTTGTACGTGGCAGAATAGGCGCAACCCCTATGCGCGGAAAAAACTAAAAAAAAAAACTAAAAACTAAATAAACTTTTTATATACTAAATAAAATGAGTTTTTATTGTTATTTTATTCACAAGTGTGTTGAAAAACGTCGTATGATACACGTGTGTATTGATGATTACCGTCCTCGACTCTCTTAAGACCCTCGCCTGCGGCTCGTGTCTCAATGGCACCTCGGCGGTAATCACCAATGTTACACACTAGTACCATAATGTACTATTATCATTTCATCATGAGGTGAAAGTTTCACTCAAACTGCCTAGAGATGAAAACATGAATTAAAACTTCAAAGTTTATTCGCTAAGCAATGAAGTCATAAAAGTCATTTATTTCTGTAAATAGACTCACAGGGGGCACTTTTACACGTCCCATACCCTACCACAGCTTCGGAATAATATGTGGGCTGGTGCCGCAAAAACCTGCACAAGAAACGCTGTCACCATTGTCACTGCCTCTTTTAAAAAATGTTATTCCTACTGATCCATCGTTCTATAGAGACAAATATATACATAAACAAACATCCTGTAATAAAATTACCTCTTTTGCCACTCTCAAAAGAAATATTTTCATTATTATTCACCCTTAAAATTAAGCTCGAAATAAATTACTTTCCAGTTACAAAACCCCGAATGAGTCAGGAAAACGAGTGGACGGATTTTCACCAGCCATATCTAAGAAACACTGTGATTAAATTATTTATCGAATAAAAAAAACGCTCTAAAATCTGTCCATCCGGGTCCATGTCGGGAGCTATGGACAGACACACACACACACACACACACACAAAAAGACATAGGAGTATTATAACACCCCTCTTTCTTCCTCTTTCGTCGGGAGTTAATGATACCTCTTTTCCAACTCCAACGGTTTTACTCTAAAACATTTTTTTCTTGATATTAGACATGAAAATTACTACAACATACCTTCATCTCACTCCAAAGGTCCTGCTCCAAGCCGCGTCGCTGACGTTCCTGGCGGAGTGGGGCGACCGATCGCAGCTCGCCACGGTCGTTCTCGCCACGAGGGAGGACGCGATCGGCGTCGTCGTGGGGGGCTCGCTCGGCCACGCGCTGTGCACCGGCTTAGCCGTGATAGGTGGCAGGATGGTCGCGCAGAAGATATCTGTTAGGACTGGTGAGTCGAAACTTAGAATTAAAAAATAATGCGGATCAGTGGATGCTGCTGTATAAGATTTGATACAAGGCAAACTAAATAGCTGTCGCGGGTCTGTGGACGCTTACCTTAAATCAAAATAAGTCTTCAGCAAAACAATAAAGTATTACTGGAAAGCGAAAGTGTTTGTATACTGCTACATCTACATCTAAATCCGAATTATTACGCACAAAACGTGTCTATCAAAATATTTTTCATCCGGCTCGAAGGACCTTTATTTGTTTTTCTTTTCCAGTTACAATAATCGGTGGTGTAGTGTTCCTGTTCTTCGCGGTAAGCGCTCTAGTGATGGGTCCCGGGGATTAAGCGTTCCCAACAACTATATGTGTAAGTGACAATATGTATAGATTGTAAATGTACATTGTTGTAGCTTCAACCGCAAGGATTGTATTGTAATATTTAATGCATTTATTTACTTGGGATAACACTATCTTGGGTGTAGACTCTTTCTGTCTGACTAGTAAATATTTGCGTTATTGTGTTTGGCTACAAACTTTAAATTTACTAGGTATTTTAATTGACAGATTGTATAAGGAAATAACATATTGAATTATTAGCATATTTTTATACTAAAAATGAGATTTATTTCTGTGTGTCTAAGTTACGGTATATCATGATTTGGCGAAATGAAATACAAGGTAATGTTTACCGCCTTAATTTTTTAAATTGACTTGTGACATTACTGCTGCGGAGCCAGCTGGTATAAGATGATGCCTCTAATTTTACTTTTAGAAACAAAACCCATATTTTTTTTTAGACTAATGTAAAACCAGCACATCTTCTTGACATGATAAGTCGAAAACGCTTTATCAGAGTCTTAGTCATTAATCATTCCTTTTGTCTTTCTCGCCTACGTGCAAAGTACTTTGTCCTTTATGCAAAGATAGTGTTGTCCTGAAGTACCGAATGACGTCAGAGGACTCGGTGTGCCTTCGTTTATCTGTATGAAGTGGAATAATCAATCAGATCTAGCTACTTGTGACGATAACGATATTCGGGTTGGCAACAATAGCCTACAAAATTTGTTTTTGGTCAATATGACTAACAGCCAAGTGAGCATGTTAAACTAAACCTGTAAGGCTATTATCACACTGCACCGCGCTTCATCGCAGATTTTGCTTGGGCAGTACAAATAGCACCGCGCAGTGACGCGTTGTTTGTGTGTGGTGGTGCGCGTGTTTTTGGATAAACTGAGGTACGTAACATGTTACAAAGAATTAATCGGTCGCCCCGCAACGGAGCGCAGTGCTTTGAGATAATAGCCAAATGCGTTTTTATCAGAGTAGGTATAGTCGTAAATTCCACACACCTACTTCTATACTCTGAGGTTTTCTAATATTTAAATTATGATGCACTATGAGTTTTTATAACCCAAATGATGTCAGACAGTGAAATCACCAGTGTACAATAGACAACTATTATACAAATAAACCACATGCAAATATGACAGCTCATTTCTTACGATTGTGGTATTGTGAAGCCCCGCTTTTAAATATAGCACTTTTAGTCACCCCTTATCAACTGAGAAAGAAAAAGCCTGTGAATTTTAAGACACTGAAAAAGAAATACTGTAATGTTTTTACGAGCTTTAATTTAGTTTCACGTGTCCGGTGTTAGTTTATCTGCGTCTGTAATTAAACCTTGCAAGCTTAATTTCACCTACTTTCCAGTGTCTTATTATTAATTAAGCTGAAATTCGATGACCACATACACATATTTGATTAAAAAGGCTGATTGATATTTTTTTATGCTGTTAATTCGGTTTTTGTTATATAATACACATAAATATCGTGCGCATGAGCAATATTGGTAAAAAATAATTATTTCGCTGCTAAATGATACTTTGAAGGCACACCGTTCCAAAACAAGCAGTGAAGTCCTCTCCATTCCCGACATTTTAGGTGGTAAACAGATATGACAGCTCATGAATGCCAGGGACTGGATGGGTCCCAGTCCAGGGAATGACTTTGTTTCATTAACATGAGTTGAACATTTTTCATGTACTTACTGTAAAGCATTCATGTCTTGATTGACATATGCTCATGTGTCTATTTGCGTTTGTGATAGTTTGAATACTTTGGAAAATGTTCAGTTCATAACTTACTATAATAAATCTGTATATATGTACTGGTTTCAGTCTGTGATGTTTATTTATCTGTATCGAATTATATTTTAATAGTGCCTACATTTATGTATGAATGCGTCAGATTTATTACGAGTTTAAATACCAATCCGTCTACTAAAAAAGAACTGCGCAGTGATTAAGGGTTTTTATAAAAAAAACGAGTAAAGAGTTTTTTTGCCGAATAAAACAGATTTTGAAGGATAAATCGAATTGAAAGCCTCTATGAAGGGGGAATTTTGTGATTACATCCATATTAACTAATCTATTGCGTAAAAAACATTGTCGCTCCAGGTTGGATGGATATTGTTGAAACAAGGGATAAATACTGCCTATTTCTTTTGTAGTAGAGCGGTAAATTTTCGCCACTGCATGCCAGTAAATCTTGAATACCTAGTCCTAGAAACCAGACCACTCTTTTCCTTACGATAAAAAAGAGAGTGTTGAGTGTTTTCCACTGAATGTTTTTTTTAAGTCCAAACTTTAAAAAAAACATTCAGATTATGTGCTGTGCTAGTTTTATTATTATCAAACAAATTATTGACAGCAAATGCATACAGGGTGTATAAGAGGAAACGAATGGCAGCCGTCGAATAAAAATTGGTTTCAAAATGTAGCTAAAGTTAACTCCCTGTTTAAGATAGTAGTTTTAAAAAAATACACTTACATTTATGCTCATTAAAGAACAATTATCAAAAAAAATATTTAAAAACTATACTCTTAATAAAAAATATACTTTCTGACATTGATTCAGATGAAACTTACTCAGTGCAATACTTTTGGTGAATAAAGTGATGATTGATTTACTTATTTAACGAATTAATAAACCTGTGTAAATGGTATTCCATTGTAATAAGCCAAGACATCTTTTCAAATGCAGCTGGTATGGTGCCTGTCTGGACACGTTAAAATTATCATAGAAAAGTGTAATACGTTGTGTAAAGTGCTAAAATTAATATTAGTGGAAGATTGGGACACTTGAGAAGATCCAATGGAGATTTTATAATATCTATTATAAATGTAAGTGTGTGAAAATGTGTAATGACGTTTGCTACGATCTGACGCAAATACTACTGAACGGATTTTCATGAAATCCGTTGCCTCGCTTAGCCGCGACAGACAGGTAGCCTAATAATTTAGTAAGCGTCAGTGGGGTGAGCACGAACTAACGTAACTTATTCGCAGCGTTTACTATTCCTTTACTTGTCAAATTGTATGAGAAACTGACAGTTTATGACGTTTTGACGATACGAATACGTTACGATAATGTTCGTGCTCACCCCACTGTTTAACTAGTTAAGGTTCCATTGCCTCTTTCCTAGTAAATGGTTTCCTCAAGGGGTTAATAAAAGGGACTGCAGAACTGAATTAATACCTAACACAGACAGAAAGCTGGTAGGCTGCGCCGATTTACTAGCACTTACGACGTTATTCCACTAAGATTTCAGCTACATAGTGCAAGCAGTTTGAAAATAAGAAGTCCCTTGGTGGTTCGTGGACAAGCTCGTGTCGTAGCCTGCCAGCACTTTTTGGCGCTAACTAGGCGTAAAGTATAAGTCTTGCCTTATAAAAAAAAAACGCTAACGTTCACCTGCGCACTAGAAGTAGACGATACGGAACTGATTGGTGGTACTGCATGTGGATGCAGCGGCGTCGTAAGCAAGCGCCACCGCGAGCGAGCGGGATAGCGACTGATCCCATGTGCAAACTCTTGTAGTCCATCGCTCTTTTTATATGGCGCGGCTTATATTTAGATTTTCTGCGCTGGTTACTAGGGCCGAATGCGTTGGAAGAACAACGCAGACTGCCAGTTTTTATTCTGTATACATGGCTCTAGGACGTAGAATGTATTTTAAATATTGTTGCGATTGTGATACTTTAATAAAATGATAATGTATGTATATATGTATGTATGTAATGTACGTATGGGTTGTATTGTTATGTTCTTTTAATTTAAGTACAAAATAATTTTGTAAATTGTGGATCACACATATGCTTTTGCTAGATGTTAAATTTTTAAAGAAAAGTATTATTTTTTATGTAAAAAGAAATAAAACGTTGCAATTGTTATGCTGTTTTAGTATTAAAGTACTGGTTACAAAATCGACTCAAAGTAAAATTTGTGCTATGAAAATTCGTAAAAAGTTGCAAAATGTACCTATTAGTAAAATAAACTGATACCTATTAGTAAAATAAACTGATACCTTTTATGATCAAGATTTAAAAAGCATAAACACAGAACAAAGACTTAAATCGATTTATTGATCGGAATTTAGATAGGACTTTCTACAAAACTATCTGCATAAGATATGCAAAAGATAATATAAAATAATTTGTAGCTTACTTTATCAGTAAAATTTTTAGTCAATATCTGACAAAATATGATCGATCGATTTTTAAACGTTTTTACGATTCGATATAAAATAAAAATCAATACCGCGGAATCATGCACTTACGTCACGTGTTGTCGTAAAATGATTAGAACTTAATTTAGATAAACATCGATTTTGCATTTCGTTTAATCAACAGATAATATATTTTATTATACCACATACACTGTACCTATATGTACTGGTGCTTATAACATGATTAACATTTTATGATCTGATATTTATCTAAACTTTATAAAAGAACGCATTGATTAAAACATGCAACAATGCTTCAAATTATAAAATACAAAGTATAATGCAATGGACCGAACAATATACTACAAACAAACACGTAAATGTATACATAAGTGTAGAAAAATCAAATATTTCTATAAGAGATTATTCCTATCTAAAATTATAATTGATATACTGATATCTCTTTGACTTTGTGTGATGTTATTTTTAATCATTCGGCTCATTGCACAGTCAAAATTAAATAAACCAAAAAACAATCATTTAGGTTAATAACCAATCAATGATTTTAGTAAAAAGTGGAATATCAAAAATAACTAAACAATGTGTTAGTGCAAGAAATTATTTTTCATATTGGTCTATGCATGCGAATTAGTTGACCCACCTTTAATGTAAAACAAAAGCGATTAGGGATCTGCATTGCCTTCAGTCATCGCGTAAAAACAAACTTAAACAACAACAAATTAGATCAAAAAGTAAAGCTGTATGTAAATAAAATGATAAAATAGTAAATAATAAAATAGCAATTTGTCTGCGTCATACCAGTGATTCGGATCAGGTAAGTGCTCACTCACCTCAAGATAAATATGATAAAGTAGCATTAGGTTCATTGCAATCGGGTCCAGCCGCTCTGTTAAGTATGGATTTATATGGAGAACTAAAATTAGCATTCGGTTAAACGCGACCGCGACTGGTGTCGTCACGTCACATTGACGGCTACCTTCAAATGTGAGACGTGAGACGTCGCGATCGCGCTTACCCGAATGCTAGCTTTAAGGCCGGTTTCCACCAAAGCGGAGACGAGAGGATAAGTGTTTTAAACACCCAATCAGATTGATCTCTTCTCACCTTGATCCATTTCCAGCGAAGCTAAGCGTAGAGGAGATATAGAAATAACGAAATCTGATAGCTTATTCAAAACACATCTCCTCTAGTCTCCTCTCTTTTCAGCTTTGGTGGAAACCGGTTAACATAACCGCGACTCGTGACGTCACGTCAAATTGAAGGTTACCTTCAAAAGTGAGTCATGAGTTGCGGTCGGGTGGTCGCGTTTACCCGAATGCTAGCTTAAACAATCCCCGCGACCGTGTCGTGCGACCGCTACCTTAAATAAGTGGTAGTGGTAGTGGTTGTCTGGGCGCTGTGATTTCGCCGGTTGCTATGAACCGAATGCTACCTTCTTTTCTGCTTATGTCAAATAGACAGATATGTAATCGTCGGCGGCGTCGAATACAGCCTTGCTTCGCGCGTCCCCTTCACCCACAGCGTGCGCATGCGCGGGCAAGAACAAGCACATTCGGCGCGACAAGCCCCATGAGTAGTTTTCCGTACCTGAATTCCACCACAGCGCAAGTAATAGTAGTGTTAGTTTCTGAGTAAATTACAATAAATAAAAAATGGGACCCAAACCGGAGCCCGCCATATTTGTTTTTTGGTATTCAGTGCCCATTGCCTATAACTCCCATAAGTAGGGTGAGGAAGTTTAAGTTAGTAATTTAAGACTTGATAGCTTTTGAGCGCCCGCGTGCAATACCGATTAAACCTCGAGATCTTTGCTTACATAAAATCTTAGTATTTTAAGAGGTTTTCAGGTTCAATTACTGCGTAGCGATTGGTGTTGAATTTGGGCGATCGTGCGCAATAAAAAGAGATGTAATAATGAGTGCACAAGCGAAGCGATCATACGAGATTTTGAGGTATAGTCCACAACACGTCAAGTTACCTATGTCAATTACGAAAATAGTTTCTTTTATGAAGGGAATATAGGTGGTCTCAGGGTAAGGTCAGGTTATCCTGATATGCTGTTGTCTGTAGGTACATGCATGATAGTTTAGATCTCTGGAAAGGCATTAAAATGAATACGCAAGCGAAGTGAGCGCCAAAGATGTTGAACTCAATGATTTTTTACATTCCCGAAGGCAAAATATTTTCTATCCGAGATTTTGGGATTTTTGATCTCTCAGAATTTTCTAAAAGCTCTTAGTTATTGCACGAGCTATTATGCAAGCGAAAAAGCAGAACTTGTTGGCATACCGTAGTAGCGCAGCGGCCAGTGGCGCGGCGTGTGGCTGGCGCGCAGCAGGCACGCGGGCGTGGCGCCGGGCGTCAGTACTCGGGCCGGCCACCACGAGCACGTGCCCAGCTTGTGCCACACTACGTCGTCGTAGCTGAGAGAGAGATTAGTGTCTAAAAAAATCGGCTGTCTGTAAAGTAGGTTTACTGACGATAGTTCAACGGGACAACGTCTTTGTCACGTTGCCTCTTTGTCGCTCGTTCCGCGCTCTCGCTCGCACATTGAATGGAACGCCTCAGAGCGAGGTAACGCCGCATGCGTCATGTTTTTTGGTGCGTGCAGCCGGCTCCATCGAATTATAAGACAATTATAATAAATGAAAATGAATTTGAATTTGGGATAATCGGGTACTTAAAATTTATCTAAGCGCTCCGTGCGTATGGCCTACGTCCAGAGGCCGTACGAACGAACGTCTTGTTCGTGTTTGTGACCACTACCCCGTGAGGTGAGCACGAACAACTATCTAACGTATTCGTAGCGTTTACCTATCGTCAACTTGTCAATGTGTATGGGGAAACTGTCCGTTTCTGTGGGGTGAGCACGAACAACTATCGTAAAGTATTCGTAGCGTTAACTTGTCAATTTGTATGGGGAAACTGTCCATTTCTGAAGTTTGGACGACACGAATACGTTACGATAATGTTCGTGCTCACCCCATAGCGCGTTCGCTCGCACGGTCAAGTTTGTAAAGGTGACAGGGATCTACGGACGGCTACGGCTACATCCGAAACTACGGAAAACGGCTTAGAGAGTAGGGGGGAGGGGGGGGGGGGGGCAGATGTGATGCATAAATCGGTTGCTATGTTATGGTCGACGGATACCTTTACTACATCATTTAATTCTTTAGAAAGAACTCACGTTATCACGAGATTATCTATTCTATCTATTAAAGTTTCAAAATTGTAATTTTGAATATTTATAAAGATGCCGCTGGTCACGTAAAAGATAAGGTATTAACACCCTTTGTAAAACTGTAAAAATCGAGATACTATTCAGAATGATATGATGGCGAATTTACTGAAGGTAACACTAGACCTAACTAATCCATAATTACAATAACTTAATATTTTTAGCATTTATCATGTATAAGTGATGTAATCATCTGATGTATAAGTGATGACCATTGGGATAGGAATGTTGCGAATAGCAGACTTAACAAATTAAGATTTACAAAACTCCCGAAATGAGCCAGCAAACAGCTGGTGAGCTTCAACGGCTGCACGATTTTGACCAGCCATAGCTAAAGACCACCGTGGTTAAATTATCTTTCGAACGAAAAAAACCGCTTTGAAATCGATCCATCCGTTCGGCAGTTACGACGCCTCTGATAGACAAATACACAAACACATAAACACATACAATCAGAATAGGGGTCAAAGCACGTTAAGCCGTTGGTCCTGCGCCTAATCTCTCTCCGGTCATGTCGGATTGCCGTTCTCACTGAACTTGACACGACCGAGAGTGATGGAACAGTGAGTGCACCTATGTATTGCGCTCACACTTGTGCACTATAATATCTCCTGCGTAGTTGGCTGATCTCTGTTGAGATTGGCCGCCGTGCTGGTCGAAATCGGCCAGGAGGACTATATACTAGGGGTCAAAGTGTAACAAGGTAGCATTCTTAGACGGATCACAGACAACAGCTATTTAATGCAGCACTATTTTCAAATCTGTTTAAATTTATGATTTTAAACTTTCGCGTTGCATTTTAACACTAACTATTGGTTATCGGGTCTAAACGCGAACTATTTAAATGAGTATTAATGTACTCACTGCTCGACGTTTCGGCTGGATTGCACACAGCCACGCGACGTCACGATCTGACTGGTGGCTTGCGGCGTCGTCTCCTCGGGGCGGCCGCAGTTTCCAGATCCACCCTCACATTTTGATTATTAAAAATGTTAGTACAGTCCACTCGGTCAAGGCTGTGTGCAATCCAGCCGAAACGTCGAGCAGTGAGTACCTAAATACTCATTAAAATAGTTCGCGTTTAGACCCAATAACCAATAGTTCTGTTTAAATTTGACAACAGTTTAAGATTGCAGGATAGAACTGGTCACTGGCAATAATTTAGGAGGCAATCCTGTGTCCAGCAGTGGGCTGACTATGACAGGACCACAACAGTTTTCATCTACAACTACTAACAGAAATGAAATGGTATTTATAACATTACTCGTATTTTGCTTTAAATTTCCACTAAACGACGCCAGCGCTCGACTCAAGCGACAACATCTCCTGAGGATGCCACGTGTAGTGGAGAAACGCGTCGAGTGTTTTGTTGATGCAGGTGTTGTGATTCCAGATGCATCTTCTGTGTCACGTTTTGAGTTGTATTGTAAGACCTGCGACTTCCAGCTCTAGTTTTTTCAAGTGGTTACAATTGGATGTATTTGGGTTCCTGCGCTGGCGTCGTTTAGTAGAAATTTAAAGCAAAATAACTCACTTTTTAGCTTAAGTCATGGAATTCCGCAAAGTTACGCCTGATTCTATCAACTAGACCTCAACGAGTTTATCATTTCATAGTACGGCGACATCGAGGAAATCAATAGGGTTTTCATGATGTTAAATGTTCTATGAAGATATTTATGCCTATACTAATAAACTTTACTGACTCGCTACGCTTGTCTTGTTACTTCGGTTAGAGACGGTCACGGACGTTACATTGCGGTTTCCTTACCGACACTTAACAACAGATGTTATTATACAATAGATATTAGGCTTTGACTGCATCGTTGGTGTAATGGCAAAGATTCTGCCTTACATCCGAGGTCCTGGGTTCGAATCCCAGGTACAGCCAAAATTGTTTCTGAGATTTTCTGTCATGAATTTCTCGAAAACAGCTCTGAGTCGGGAAGTTAACGGTGTTACACCTTCGTGCCTCGGAAAGCACGTTAAGCTGTTGGTCCTGCGCCTGATATCTCTTTGGTCATGTGGGATTGCCGTCTCACCGAACTTTGAGAGTGATGGAACAGCGAGTGCACCTGTGTATTGAGCTCACGCTTGTGCACTCTCATTTCTCCTGCGTAGTTGACTGATCTCTGTTGAGATTGGCCGCTGTGGGGACTATTATTATTAGGGTTTATTGTAACCCTGTTTTGTAAGGCACAATATAAGATAATGATTAAGGTAATGGTGTCACTTACCCCACCCTGGGCCCCCACATACAGCTAGGACACAGGTCGATGTTCTCTCGGTCCTTGCGCACGGTGGTGATCGTCCTGGTGCTAGACAGGATTTTCTCTACCAATGTAACTTGCTTGGGAGCCTTTTGTGGCGGGTTCTTGCGGTCTGGAATGGTTTTATAAATAAGAACATTCGTTTTTATGGTTTCAGATGCATATAAACGCTCATCATTGGTCTAGCTAGAACGTCCCAATCGTTATCCACCAATTAGACCCAGATATCGTCTAGCAGCTAGCTAGACCAGAGCTAGAAGGAAGAGTTTGAGCTACATATCGACTGTACCCATGCGCAAAAACATCCCTACCGAAAAGCATTGCCATTCAAACCATTAGGTCATACAGAGGAAGTTTTAAGGCAGTTAATTAATAAGATTACCTTACCTTATATTAACCGACCCCCCGAAAAGAGAGAGTCAGCTGCGAATGGTTCAAACATCACCCTGTCTAATTATCCTATATTTTTACACGTCCTACTGCTGAGCACAGGCCTCATCTCAACTTTGAGGTGGTACGAGCCATACTACACAAAGCGGGCTCAGTGCTATTTGTGAGGTAAGTGACCAACCTTACTGTCACATGCTATCAAGCCGCACAAAGGGCCTCTGACAAGGTTTAACGACTAATAAAATCAATAGATATTGACGAACACTTTGGTGTAATGGTTAAGAAGTTGACTATTAACCAAGACGTCGCGAGTTCGATCCCCGCACAGTACAAACATTTGTGTGCATGAACATGTCTGTTTGAACTGGTCTGGGTGTTATGATACGAGTATCTGATATCTGTTACACAAGTGCCTAAGCTACTTACCACGGTGTTAGATCAATGAATGTGATGTTGTTGTATATTTATTTCCAAAAAAAAACGACGTCTACAGGTAGCTTAAAGCGCTGCCACTACTACGCCACATGCACCTCACCTTACCCTATAAGCTACTCATGTATAACAGTAACCAGCTTCTCACGTATAACAGTAACTAGCTTCTCACGTATAACAGTAACCAGCTTCTCACGTATAACAGTAACCAGCTTCTCACGTATAACAGTAACCAGCTTCTCACGTATAACAGTAACCAGCTTCTCACGTATAACAGTAACTAGCTTCTCACGTATAACAGTAACCAGCTTCTCACGTATAACAGTAACCAGCTTCTCACGTATAACAGTAACCAGCTACTCACGTATAACAGTAACCAGCTACTCACGTTTAACAGTAACCAGCTACTCACGTATAACAGTAACCAGCTACTCACGTATAACAGTAACCAGCTACTCACGTATAACCGTAACCAGCTACTCACGCATAACAGTAACCAGCTACTCACGTATAACAGTAACCAGCTACTCACGTATAACAGTAACCAGTTACTCACGTATAACAGTAACCACCTTCTCACGTATAACAGTAATCAGCTACTCACGTATAACAGTAACCAGCTACTCACGTATAACAGTAACCAGCTACTCAAGTATAACAGTAACCAGCTACTCACGTATAACAGTAACCAGCTACTCACGTATAACAGTAATCAGCTACTCAAGTATAACAGTAACCAGCTACTCACGTATAACAGTAACCAGCTACTCAAGTATAACAGTAACCAGCTACTCACGTATAACAGTAACAAGTTACTTACGTATAACAGTAACCAGCCACTCCCGCCTGCACACAGGGTGGAACGCGGCAGGGCAGTTGGGGCACTGGCGCAACTTGTCGCCCTTGCCGCACACTAGGCACCAGGTAATGTGGATTAGAGGCAGTTCCGGCTTCAGTGGGGATGTGTACTGGAAACATTTAATTTACAATGCTAGTAGCAGTAAAATAAATCTACTAATTCCACAATATTTCTAAGCCAAAAAGAAACTCACAAAAATAAACCTAAAATCTATTACATATAATAAGACTGTAAAAGATCGATTTCTGTACATTGAAGATTTTTATGAAAAATTGTTACAGGGGGTCTTAATTACCGTAATAGAAGCCAAAACAACAATTTTTAAAATTTTTGTCTGTCTGTCTGTCTGTCTGTCTGTCTGTTTGTCCGGGCTAATCTCAGAATCTACTGGACCGATTTTGACGGGACTTTTTTTATTTGACTCAGTATCACCTGGAGAGTAAACTGGGATATAAATAATCACGCCGATGAACTTAGGGGGCAGGCAGGAAATTGAATCTCAGAATCTACTAAACCGATTTTAATGGGACTTTTTTTTATTTGACTCAACATTACTTGGAAGGTAAAGAAGGATAGAAATAATATTACATATGATAAATTCTGCCCCCAAAGGGATAAAATAGGGGTTGCGAATTTGTATGAAGCCCGGTCGCAAAAAACTAACATCCACGCGGACGAAGTCGCGGGCGGCCGCTAGTTTCTAAATAATTGTTAAAATATTTGTATGTTCAGTATGATTTTCACAGGGTTTGATCCCCATACTGTACAAACATTTGTGTGCAAGAAGATGTCTGTTTGTATTGGTCTGGGTGCTATTATTTATTTGAGTTTATTTGTAATACCACTGTTGATTCTCATACATACATGTATTTGTAAAACAAGTGCTTTAGCTACTTACCACGGAGTCAGATCAATGTATGTGATGTTGTTGTATATTTATTTATTAATTATTGTTTATTATTTACAATGCCAATTCAAGGGGTTAAGACAAAGAGGGAAGTCAATGGTACTATTATTTTGTTATTTTATTTTTATGCTATAAAAACAGGGTTCCTGAGAATGGTGTGACAACTGATAGAGATTAATCTGGATAGGATTTGTATGGAATTTTAAAATTTTGAATCCTGTATATTTTGACATGATTTTAAATACACCCTGTAGAATAGATTATTTAAAATTAGAAGGAACTTATAATCACTTAGAAGAATAATTATTATTCTAAAGGTTCTTATAGGGTTTTAACATCACCAAGGGCATTTAAATATGACTAGAACCTAGAATAACAGAAACAGGCCTGGCAAATAGAAATAAAATATTGAGAAGTAGACGTCAGCTTTCATATCATTTATGGATTCAATTCCTTTGAATAAATGTTGAGTATTAAAAAGTTTGTATTTACCTCTGCCTTATCCCTGCTATCAATTTGCTTGCAAACAAAATTATATCGCCAACACTGATGCAGGTAATGTTCCAGCTCTTTTTCTGTAGCTATATTCTTCATGAGCATCTCAAACTTATCCTCTGTGCTTGCATTAACATTTAGCAAGTAATCTAAGCAGTCTTCGTCCCGAACCACAGAAGTTTGCAATATTATGAAGTACTGGTCAAAAAGCATCTCCTTCCCTCTCCGTACAAACTCACTGAATGCATTCTCGTACTTCCCTTGTTTCAAGGGCATGTGGCGAATGTCATAAGTGGTATTTAGGTCTGGTTCTTTGCTGCTTGTTTTTGATATCTTTGCATTTGTGCTGAAGGGCAAAGTGTAGTCCTCTTTGATTTTTCGCTGAAAGTTTAGAAGGTTATTTTGATGAAAAGGTTTAAATACTTACACAAAAGAAAGTGCATGAAAAGTATTGCATCAGCAGCATTACAGTCTTTATAGTCATTTTTATTTTTATTATCCCGATTAAAATTTTACATCGGAGCTTACAAAAAAATTTACTTAGTTTAGTTTTTTATCTGATCATCTCTAAATTAAAAAGTACATAATTATGTATTTTTATGATAATATTTTTGGTGATAAGTATTATTACCTAAGTATTGCCGGTAGGTTTTTGAGGGTAACTAGTCACATTAGTCTGTTTTTCTAACCATTCTAGCTAGCAAGCAACATAATCCTCCTTTCGATCTTTGCTACAGTCGGGTAAAAACAGTTTTGAAGTTTACCTTTTTTGGCACGGAAGCAGGTAGTTTATTCGCCTTAGAAGTTAGTACGCGGTCTGCCGGGCCATAGAAAGGCCTGGATCGCTCAGCCAGATGCAGGCAAGTGTAGGGTAGCCACAACCTCTGCTTCGTTCCGCTGAGCTCCACATAGTAGCAAAGTTCTTTGGTGACTGCTAAACTGCCATCTTCGTTCGCGGATATACCTAAAACTGGTATGTACCAGTAGTGGGTTGAAAAGTTGTCTAGTTATTTTGGTGTTCTTGCTTTGAGAATTTGAATAAAAAGTAATGGAAAAACTTTTTCAACCTGCAAATAAAGTTGGCAATGACTAGTAAGTAATGACTACAAACCTTTGTTGTAATCGTAAAATAATCCTTTTTCATCATACACGACGTGAACTTTTGCATAAACTTTTTTGCTAAGTCTAGCAAGTGCTACATCACCTAATTTCCAATGATAAATGCTCATTGTTTTGTTTTGTTTATTTATTCATTCCACACAGAAGTTACTCAGACAAAAATACAACTAAAAAAAAGTTTTGTTACTTTAAAAAAAACAAAAACATAGGTACTAACTCGCTCCATGCGATATTAATCAATGTTTTTTTTCGCTCATACGAGTATGAACGTTTAAGTGAAAGAAAATAAAGTGCCATTTATAAAATTTAAAGAAAACCTCCATTATTATGAAATTAACTTTTTTTAAATTATTGTGGCTTGGCATCGCTTGGAGTTTGAACAATGAACGAATATTTGAAAAAGTTTCGGTATGCGCCACCTAGTGATGAGAGGTTACAACATGACTTTAATTAGTTTGGTACTGCCATCCAGTGACGAGTAGATCAAACATATATGCTGAATACTAGCGACATCTCTTTTAAGTAATATCAACGAATGCTTCTTTAGTGTTTATATAGATGGCATCAGCAGTTAAATTTAACTGCTTACTATTCTTACCTACTATTTAAATTATTAACTACCTACTATTATTAAGTACCTAGTTAAGTGAACTTGTTTATTGACCTATTTATATTTTGACATGTAATTATTAACTTTGACATTTATTTTTTACCTAATTTGTGTATTACTTGTTATTTATTGATTTCTTATATTACTTATAATTGACCTGTAAGCGTTTTGGACTTGATCTGTAAGCTTGCACATCTTTTTAATAAATAAATTGAAATTGAAATAAAATTATAACAAACATTAATTGTTAATTTTTAACGCTAATTGGAAAATGTATACGTAATAAGAAAAAAACAACAACACATTCATTTCGTGGTAAGAAGCTTGAGAAGTGGTACACATAAACTTAAATAAATACATATAACACCCAGACCAAAAAAAAACCGACGTATTCACGCACACAAATGTTTGTATAGTGCGGGGATCGAACCCGCGACCTCTTGTCTAATAAATAGTCAGCTACTTAATCATTACACCAAAGTCGTCAGATTTTTTGATCGTCAGAGTTGAAAAGGTGTACTTACTTGGTAAGATTAGGTAAGATATTTTTACTTATTTATTTATTTCAATTACATTAGGGTAGCTCTTTTTAATTTTATATTTATTTAAATCAATGAATTTGGCACGAAAATCCCCCTTCCTCTAGATAACAATATTCTTTACCCGTAGTTTGTCTGGAAGAGATTGCTTATAGTGATAAGACCGCCAGTACATATTGCACTGTGTAAGTACGTATTTTTTTGTGTTGTGCAATAGTTATCTATATATCTACCTTATATTAAAAGCTACATATTATTCATTCAGGTCCACACCATTCATTCAATTCCTGCCTAATAAAAATCAAAAGTGTATTTTTTTTTTATTGAAAAGTATTTACTCTTAGCATAAACTATTACTAGTAACACGACACATTAATAAAGCTTTGATAATGATGACACCAGCTATCAAATACTGTCTTTTACCTACATCTTAGCATAAGCAGTAGATACATACATAAAATGACAACAGCTCGACATACTAATCTCCCCTACACATAGCGCACCCTTACAATCTCGGGGACAGAATCCGTGAGTCAGCCCCTTTACAAGATGCGCAGGATTGGATGCTGCGGCCACGCCCCCCCGCGCGGACCAATCGCGTGAGAGATCAGATTTGTACACACTCAGCACTATTTTATGTGTGTAGGTATTCGGGAGACTGATTTGGGGAGATGTACGCGTGGGTGGTAAATGGGACACGCTTGTTTTGTTTCTTCGTAACTACTGCTTAGAGTTGGGTTTGCATTAGATTACCCCAGTAAGCATATTTTGTCGTTCTTACGAATAGTTTTTTTCAGTCTTCAGTTCTTTTACCTACCTACCTACCTACCCAACTAAATACCTATGAAGATCGAAAAAAGTAGTTATGACCGTTTTAAAAATCACTTGTTTTGGCAAGTTTGTGTCAGTGTCAATTTTCATACGTAAAATTACACTAAACGATTGGTTACTAAAATGACTGAATTAGTTAGATAACTGTGGAATCCGCACTACTAAATTTTACTTATAACTTTAGGTACAGTAAGTAAGTTTTCATAACTTAAAAATTACAAAGATCTTTTAGAAGTAGGAAGTACCTAATAAGGAAGCTATAACTAGATACTTACCTTGTTTACAGATTGGCATACCTACCACATAATAAAGCTGAAAAAGGAAATAATTTTGCTTTAAATTTCCAGTCTGGAAATGTAAAGCCAAATAATTCTCTTTTTTAGCTTTAGGTAGTCATGGATTTCCGCAAACTAACGCCTGATTCCATCAACTAGGTATACCACATAATATTTATGTTAACATGGTATAACTTGTCTACCATACAACGTCCACTAATTACAACCCAAAGTTCCTACAACTTACGTAACCTAATTTATCAACCAAAATTACGCTACAATGCACTATGTGCCGAATTACCTTGCGGAGTGCACATTGCACATATTATAATAAAGCGAAAGTCGTTCTGTGCATCTGTCTGTCGCAGTCACTTTCCCTTTAATTCAATTTTGACCGGACAATGAAGTTTGCATAGCAAGTCTGGACTAACTATAGGGTATAAGTGAAAGTTTGTTAATTAAAATAAAGGGTAGGTACGTCGCATACATTATCATTATTTATTCGCTGCTATTTAAAACCAACTTCATTTTTTTGACTGAAAAAGAACATGGATCTCATTTAGACACATACCCTCGGCAATATCAGTTACGCAAGTAAATGAGCTTGTGTTTATGTTTTAAAGTAGCTAAATAAACTTACCTACTTTGACAGGAATTCTATGTGGAAGGACCTTTTTAATTATAAAAGGAATTCGTACAAATTCAAATTGAAATTAGCAGGTATTTACTGGCAAAAAACGAGTATTACAAATTAAAACAAAGGGACTATTCAATCATCCCTTTGTCCCTCCGTATGCAATCTCAGTCGAATGTAAGTTTTTTTGTACCGTCATGTTTGAATTATTGAAAAGATTGAATTATCTAAGCCCTAGGGCATTCTCTGAGTCATATCTTTTGTTGCTTAGTTGAAATGAAATGTCAGTTGTGTACGAATTAATTTTGTTTCACAGGAAACGTATTTTTTGTTTTTTATTTGCTAGTGGCCGCCCGCGACTTCGTCCCCACGGAAACCCTTTATCCTCGAAATTCTGTATAAATTGTTGACAAGGTATATGTTATTCTGATTTTTGTAAAATGTCATTAAAATCCATTTAGTAGTTTTTACGTGATAGAGTATCAAACATCCATACATATATTATTAATAATAATAAATATACAACAACACAAAATCACATACCTACATTGATCTGACTCCGTGGTAAGTAGCTTAAGCAGTTGTGTTACAGATAGGTATCAGAATCAACAGTGGTATTACAAATAAACATAAATAAATACATACATGTATAACACCCAGACCAGTACAAATAGACGTTTTCATGTACACAAATGTTTGTACAGTGAGAGGATCAAAACCGCGACCTCTTCGTTAATAGTCAACTTCTTGACCATTACACCAAAGTGGTCGTCAAAGTAGTAGGAACATTAGTAGGACTACAACGCTATCGGCTGCCTTACTTTTCATGCATTATCTCAATTCAGTTTGTCGGGGAAGTTTATATATATAGTGTTCTAAATCACATGCCCCGATCTAGACTCTCGCAGAGAGTGCTATATGTAGGTTCCTACTAGGTGTCACAAATAAAAGTCACAAATTGTCTCACTGATGTCTCTATTCAAAGTCCATAATATTTGGCGTTATAAATATGAGCTACTATAATTTAGAATGTAAGACCTAACTTCGGGTGGTGCAGGTGGGTGCAGGGAACGACTGGCGACCGCCGCCGAGCGCGTTCCGCACACTGGCACAAAATGTTTATTCAGCAAAATGCATGTAACTACTGTGTCCCTAAAAGTTGCATAAGTCTCTTCAGTGCCCGTCATATAAACGTGTTTGGTCAACTTTGGTTGTTGCAGTGACGATCACTAAGGGCTTGAAGTTTTAAAACAAAAAAGTGTCAGAAGTGGTTCATTAAAGACGAATAACAATGATGGCGTCCCGTAGACAATCGATCGCGGCTCGTGCCCCGGCCTTCCGGTACAGTCGCGAGGCATTTAGGCCCACGTTCACGGAGTTTACATTGGGTGGTTTAAGAAATTAATAAATAAATAAATATTTCATATCAATCACACCAATTCTCTAGTCCCAAATTAAGCTACGAGGCTTGTGTTATGGGTACTAGACAACGGATACACATACTTAAATACTTTTTTTTGTAAATAAATACCTACATATTATAAATAGAAAACACCCAGACCAGTACAAACACACATGTTCATGCACACTTATGCTTGTAATGTGTGGGAATCGAATTATATGCTGTACCATGCAGTGAAGTAGGAAGCAGCTTTATTTTAATATTAAAGATCACATTTATATTATGAATGTATTACCCTTCTTAACAATTTTTGAATTTTGAATATTAGCTAATAGGATTGTTCACTGAAATGGAGAGGAGATTTTGTGCGATCATTCGTTAATATTTCTCCGTTTCTCCGCTCCGCGACATCTCTTTACGCAGGTGGACGAGCACCCTAACGGTTGACTTCATCAACCGTTTTTGCCAGGATCAATGTCATTTTCCTATTATTCATTGTTATTTTTATATTAAAAAATGACATTAATCAGCTATTAATTTAACCCAAATTATATATTAATTTAACGGCCAGTTAAATTATTTTGATTAAAACCAGTGCTGTGCTTTACCAAGCTATTTAATACACTGCTCAACAAAGTCTAGGGAACAGGAGGTTTTTAGGGAATATTTTTATTTTTATATATTTTTGTTTTAAAGTTTATATACCAATCGATGCGCAATTTAATGCTTAATTAGTTGCGTATATAAATAAAGGATTCAGTTTTTGAATTACGAGGTAATTTTAATGAAAAACAAAGAAAGTGTATTACAGAACTAAACAAAGAAATTTAATTTAATAAAATTTCTTAAAAATTAAAACATTACAGTTAAGAACAAATATGCAGGGACTTTCTTAATAATCAGTTGGACCCCCTAAGGCATTAACAACAGCTTGACATCGTCGTGGCATACTGATTATGAGACTATCGATTGTCTCTTGTGGAAGAAGACTCCATTCTCTGGAGAGATGTGAAAAAAGTTCATCTGCTGTGTTCAAATTTTGAGGGAGATTTCTAAAAGCCCTTCTCTTTAGTAAATCCCACGCGTGTTCAATGGGATTGAGGTCCGCGGACTGAGCAGGCCACTCCAGCACTTCGATGTTGTACTGGCGGAACACATCCATCACCTGACTCGCAGTATGTGGTCGTGCATTATCTTGCATAAAAATAAAATCTGCGCCCAGATTTTGTCGGTGCGGGATAACCACGGATTGGACTACCTGTTCGCAGTATCGCTCTGCATTTAAATTTCCCCTGATCAAAACGAGATCCGTCCGTCCACCCAGGCGGATTCCAGCCCACACCATGATTGTACCACCTTGGTAGGGATGCACCTCCTGTGGGTTTTGAAGCCGACTCTGCCGACCAGGAATCCGCCAAACACGCACTCTTCTTGAATCTGGATGAAATCCGAAGCGAGATTCATCGGAGAACAGTACATGTGCCCACTGATCTACGGTCCACTGCAAATGTTCACGTGCCCACAATAATCGACGTCCTCGATTTCCATGACGCAGCGCGGGCACTCTTAGTGGTCTGCGAGCACGAAGATTAGCTTCATGGAGTCTCCTCCGAGCAGTCTCGTCACTGATAGCAACCTGGTGCTGCGACTGGAGGTCTTCTACCAACTGACGGGCCGTAATGGTGGGTTGCCTCCTTGCGACATTTTGCAAAAAACGGTCTTGCCTTTCCGTAGTAACCCTATACATGCCTCTGTGCCTTTCGGCTACATCGCCAGTAAGTCTGTAACGTGCCCACAGTCTGCAGATAACGCTCGCGTGAGTATTCAGAGCAGCTGCAACTTCGCGTTGGGGTAGCCCAGCTTCCAACATTCCTACAGCTCGAATCATTTCTTCCCGCGTTAAATGACGTCGTGACATAATGGCCGTAGTCGCAAAAGTTACGAATAACAACAGTTAATTTTGTTTTTCAATAAAATCATAAAACAATAAAACAAATTTTTATCTTTAAAATTCTCATACAATATCACTACACAGCAATCAAAGTGAAAGTATTCCCTTTTACGAAAATTCTTTTGTTTCTAATTTTTTTTTTAAATTCGAACAACGTTTGATAAACATTCAGCCTACCTGTTTACCTCAAAGAGATCAGCACTTTTTTAAAGAAGATTTTACAAATAAAGTCATATAGTTGGCTTGTTCCCTAGACTTTGTTGAGCAGTGTACTTTCAGCCTCATCAGCGAGACTTAATAGAAACTTACCTAATACTTTACCGATATCGTCATCTTGCTCCTCAAGAACATGAATAGAATAAAAAAGACAATGTTGAAAGTTTATCTGACAAAATTGAGTTTTGTAAGCAAGTTTACCACGCGACTGTACCTCACCATTTTTGTTCACATCTGTCGTCGTTTTTTTGCCGATCCGTTAATTTTCTCCGCTTTTTGCTTCGGGTCTTCTTATTTTGGAATAGGTGGCATTTAACTACTTGTCTTAGTATTGTTTTTTTTAACAAGTAAGAGAAGAAAGACGAAAAAAAAGTTTAATGAATGGACCATGCCAGGTATTTATAAAAGCAGGAACAAAATATATGATCTTTATAGTATAAGAGAACATTCTCAGGACCCACATACTATAGAATATGTAAAAAATCTTTAAAAAAGTTTTTGCCCAAGCAATGACGAACCATCTTCGTAGGATTGTCACCAGTTCAAAAAATAAAGCCCAAGCTACCTTGAATATAATAAACAAGGAACCTAACGGAGATAAAACAAGAGATCGTTCATACTCATTAAAAGATGGAAGTAAGCTTAGTTAAATCTGACATAGAAGTTGCAAATATTTTTGAAAAACTCTATGCTAATATTGCACTATCAACTAATAATGAACTTAACTCTTCTGCAGATCTATCTAAATCCATTCTCAAATCCAAAATAAATGAATGTGATACTCCACTACACTTTAGGCACGTAACCATCGATGTGATAATTAAAACATTCATAAATATGAAAACCTGAGGATCTCTGGGGAATATCCATATGCATAGTTAGCAACTATGTTTTGCAAACATTTTTGACAAATTTACTACGAAGGAACATTTCCATTATTATTGAAATTTAGTAAAATAGTACCATTATTAAAATCTGGCGTTAAAAATGAACCCTCAAATTTTCAACCGATACATATTTTACCAGTTTTAAGTGAAATTCTTAGAGAAGATTACATTCAATCACTTACTATTTCACTTTAGATGAAACAATTAATTGCATAATAAACAATCTGGTTTCACAAAAAATCGCAGTAGTTGATGCTGGAGTCGCACTGTTAAAACAAATATTTGATGCCTATGATAGTAACCATGATGCTAAAGGAATCTTTTGTGACCTCTCTAAAGCTTTTGATTGTGTAGACCATGAGACTTTGTAGAGAAAACTACGACATTATGGTGTATCCATTGATGCATGTAATTTATTTAATACATAACTAACTGGGAGAGCACAAAAGGTTGGTATTCATGGAGCAGAGTCTCCTTGAGCACCTCTCACCATGAGAGTGCCCCAAGGATCGATATTAAGACCTTTGCTATTTTTGATATACATCAATGATCTTCCGTTCTTTGTCGATCGTGTATGTGAGATAGTGTTATTTACTGATGATACTTCATTATTTTTCAAAATCCCAAGAGGTAAAGAGTCATGTGAAAACTACTGTATGGATTTATATAAAATTTTACCAGAATATAGCTTATACACAGGTATACGAGAACATCAGATTGACACATAAGCTACAATTTATAAAGAATTGTGAAAATAAGGGGTTCCCACGCGGACGAAATCGCGGGCCACAAGTTAATTATATGTAATAACTAGCGGACATGGCAGACGTTGTCCTGCCCGCTGTTTTTGCAATTATTCCATACTGTTATCATTTAAAACATCCCTGGAAAATTAAAACGTGTTTATTTACTCTCGAAATAACAATTGGTTCTCTAATATATTAAGCATGTCATGTAAACATTCGTCTTAATAACTGTTTCTATAAAAAAACTCCATCATAATCCGTTGGGTAGTGTTTAAGATATAACATACAATATACAGACATAGGTAGTAGTAGATAAAAATACGGGAAGCGACTTTGTGTTTATACTATGTAGTGTTTTAAATCATCCTCAACATAAATTATTTATCAGTCAAATGAAGTCATAGGATTCTTAACCACATAGCAACAGTATTACGCGGGCTCATTAAAATGACATAACATTACAGAGCGCGAGAGATATAATTGCTCGAGATCGTCGGTCAATGTCGGCTGAGTCATCGCTCCCGAGCCGTGGCTGGGACAAGGAATAAGCGGACGCGGATTCACTACATTCAGGTTTTTACAATTATGTGGCCCATGGTAATGAGTTTCGTTAAATGGTCTCGACTCCAACAAGGACTGATTGTAGGCTTATTAATTTATTTGAGACTCACAAAAATAAAACTGCAACTAAGAAGGGTGCTGAAAAATCAGAAGGTATGCGTCGAGACTGCTTGTGAGTACTGCCAGCAATTAGTCGGTGTAACCGCTTGACTCATAAATCGTTGCGGAGGCTATCTTCACAGATCAGAGCTGTCCCTGATGACCGCCATCATCCTATTTTAACAATATCCTTATTATCAATATTATCATAAAAAGCTTTCCGGATGTAAAACACGGCCTCCAAATGCAAAAATACTATGCATGTTAAGAAAGAAAAAAACAGAAAAATAATTGATGAAAGGTTCCTGAAATTTATCGCGAGTACTTACAATGGTACATATTTATTGTCACATAAGTACTGAACCATGATCTAGCTGGCATTACAAAAAAAATCATTATTCAAAGTCATGTTACCAGAAATTACCATACCGATTTTTCTGGACAGTATACTGAATGGCCAGCATTTAGGAACTTTACACCTCGCTGATCCATATAAATGACGATCTAAGCAAGGTTCAGAAGTAGCACTATCTTAAAATATTACAAGCTATATGTTTATCTGGAGAGACCAAACAATATTCAGGCATCTCTATATTTTATTTGTGTGAGTGCATTTCTTTCCCACCAGCCTGTGTCGCGGTGACCCTAGGTCTAAAATTATGATTAAGGTACCGACTTAAAGATCTCGGCGAGTAGACAGGCCAAAACTCTAACATTTGTTCGAACTCGAACGCGGACGAAGTCACATGGTTACAAGGCCGCTTGTAATAATGTGAATCGCTATCCGTCTGTGTCGTGTAGCAGGCAGACAGCCTCACGCCGCGCAGACAAGCTGCCGCGAGATGCGCACGCGCCGCAGCTGACCGCGTTCTACGCCGACCGACGCACTTGATACTTGTTGGACAAATAACTTAAAAACTTTTGTAAGTACCTAACTGCCAAAAAGGATAAAAGCATGATCTCGAAAAAGATTTGCAGCTCTTTTGTAAAGTAGACGACCGCTTTGGTGTAATGGTTAAGAATTTGAATATTAGTCCAAGAAGTCGCGGGTTCGATGCCCGCACTGTACAAACATTTGTGTGCATTAACATGACTTTTTGTAATGGTTTAGGTTTTATATTATATACATTTCAGTTTGTTCATAATGCCACTGTTCAATCTGATTCCTGTAACACAAGTGCTTAAGCTACTTACCACGGAGTAAGGTCACAGTATGTCATGTTGTTGAAAAAAAAGTTTTATCGTAACTCGCGGTGAATTTATTTGAGGAAACAATATCATCATATTCTTGTTGAAGTGTTTTTAAATTAATTTTAAGACTATTACTAAACTATCACTAATAAGCTCGTGCCGCGCTCTTTTACTGTTCTGTTTAAAGACTTCACCTACATGAATTACTCGTACACGGGTTAAAAATCACCACCATAATATGGTTTCGGTTGTCCAAAAATACAAATACAAAAAAAAATATTTCATCAACTTAAAAATAAATTCATCACTTTGGTTAGAAGCTCCTTTTAAGCTACGACAAGCTTGTGTTAGGAGCATCTTCTCTTCCATAACAAAGAATTTATTATATCAGTAATTTAATTTCATTTCATTTAACATACACGTTTTTATTTTTTTAGTCATCAGTAACAATTCAATCAGTAAATAGAACCCTTAACGAAGGAAGGCATGTTAAAATAGAAAGTTTTTGGCGTTACATATTTTACGCCAAAAACTTTCTATTTTGACACTTAGTTACGCAACAGCTTCAAGTACCAAAACGGCTCGATCCCCGCACGAGCCACGGCAGATGCTGCGCGCATCTGCTCTACAACCTGCCGGCCACAGCTGATCGCTACCTGGTATCTGTATACGATTTTAAGATTTAACATTCTCTTTCTTATTGGAAATCGAAACAGGAGAGCCACCTGTGTGGGGGACAAGTAAGAAAGGTTTGACATAAATTGGACAGTTTTTGTTCGAGATGGAATACGGTTACTGCAAAATCTTGTTTGAAATAGTTTCATAGATATGAGGGATACCAAAAGAATGGATAGCTAGTTAGTAAACGTGTAACTAGTGCTATTTAGGGTCATTTATCTAATGCAGACTAGAAAGCAAGCCATAAATTTTGTGAAATACGGAAGATAATAATTACGAATTAACAAAAGTTTTTTCAGATATTTTTAAATTGCTTCATTAAAGAACTGAACGTCCCACGTGTTTTCGACTGATTATAGTATTACAAATGAAGAAGGTATTTATTACAGATTCCAGACTACACACTACATTACTTAATTCTTAACAAAATTGAAACTTAAAAAATATGTTATAATAAAATTTGCATTCAAGTCGATGCCTGCATCATTACAAATAAATTGTTTATAACCTAAGGAAAGGAGGTCATGGTGTCGAAAAACTTCCATATTTTTAACAAGACCAACTGCATTATTAATAAGTGCAGGTGATATTTGCATTTTGGGTGGAAAGGACATGGCATGGGCTGGTCGTGTAACTGTCACTTTGTGTTTTGATGTTATCAAAATCAAGTATGCAAAAGGGTTTCGGAAATAACTGTATAATTAGTAACGTTACAATGTGAAATTAAAACACACTAAAAAAATTTACAGCCGGGATTCCGCACCTCTCGCAAACCGGGTGATTGCTCTCCCAATTTTCTTAAAGTGTGTTTTAATTTCACATTGTAAACTAAGCATTGTTAATGCTGTAAAATAAAGTAACTTAATTAGTAGTAATTTTGGCTCGACCTGGGATTCGAACCCAGGACCTCTCGGATGTAAGGCAGAAATTTTGCCACTACTTGGTGTAGGCCACTATTGCCACTACGAGGCAGTCAGAACCCCGAATATGACTTTTATAAAAAATAAATCGGGGTCCTCCGGGACAGGTGGCTCGGGGTTCGGGGTACTCAGGGAAAACCCGGTTTTAGTTACCTTTTTTATCGCAGGAAAACCCTTTTAAGAGCCATAACCGAAGCCAGGGGGCCTCAGCCGTATGTAGGCCTCCCAGCGTCCTAAAAAGGACGCGACTGCGCTCCGGGGAAAAATCCGGAGAGGGGACTATCCACGAAAAACCTGCGGTATCCCTTTCCTGTCTAGGAGGTGACATGGGTGCGGGCTGACTGTTTTAGTTACCTACATACCACTCCAACTCTTTTTTGTTTTTTGAGAGATGCTACCTACCTTCTACAGATATGAAACCAATAGTTAATACCTAAAGTTAATTTTAAGTGGCATGAAAGATTTTAGATTAATTTTACCTTGGAGATTACTTTAAGAAAGAAAACTCTTCAATAAATTAACTTGAATATTTTAATGGCAAATTGCAAAGCGATTTTTATCCGCACAAAATAAAAAGTACCATAGATATTCCTTGCAAAAAAGGGTCTATAGACCCTTGCGGAGGTCGATGACAGAAATCCCTAGAGCAGGTGGTGGGCAGATGGATGAAGTCTGCCCCCATTATCATAGCACTATTGTAGTTTATTTCCTTGGTGGGTTGTTAAAATGCGGGGTGGTGTTGCTACCTATGACTAAATCTTGTGTCATTATAAAATACGATCAAAACTTTACAAATTTCGACAACTAGATTACTTGTGTAACGTACCAGAAAAGTAGGTACACGAACAATAAATAAAATTAGTACGTCTATTTACACTAGTGTTGCCAAGTTGAAATGCACCAAAATTTTTGATAAAGTTGTAGCTTGAATTTATATTGACATTGGTATCACGTAATTTTTTAAGATAATCCATCAAAATATATTTTTCTTATTGTAAAAAAAAAATAAAAATAAATGTTCTGGTCTGAAGTTAAAATTTTAGTACTTCAATAAAACCCTATTGGGTTACTACCTAATTAGGTTTTTGGTTTCTGGTTTTCCGGTGGTTGAGGAATCAGTAACCTCTCGCCTGTGTTTCCTGTACTGCTTTCTCGATAGCGCTACAGAGATATTGTTACACTCGTACTATTCCTAATCCAATCTACCTATATAAACACTTTAAGTAACAGATTGATTGATTAAACTTTTAAATATTGAAATTTTAAAGCCACAAGTCCTATTTGCTATTTCGCTCATCTAGTTCTTTAAAGTCGTTAATGTCAAAAAATCTTAAATTGAGTTGACTTTGCCACAGGTTTCCTTTTATACGAATCTATTAAATGCTTAAAGATATTTTTTTTATATTTATGACTTTAAAGAACTAGATGTGCATTAATCATAAATACATCAAGATCGAAATGCGAATACATTTGCAAGTGCTCACTACGACATCTGTGGATAACACCTGACATAACTTTGTCGGTGAGCATTGAACTGTGCTAGGCTAACGACCTAAGTTAGATATAAATAATGTTCAGATGCTTGGTGCAATGTTGGTGACAATAAATGCATAGCATAGCAAGACAAGTACCATGTGCGTGCAGTCACCAGCTAAAAACTTTAGTACCATGTAAAAACTCATTAAATATTCTCGTTGACAATCTTTTCAAAATCCATTAGTTTTGTAATTTTGATATGGTATTGGTACCAAAGTTTTTCGACATCTGAACCAGCCACTGTCCTTTCATGTCCGCCCTTTAAACTGCCTTTTAAAAGAAATGGATTATTTGGAACCGGAGCGTAGTATGTATAAGATACATACTACGCTGCAGAGTATGTCTGCCATTCGACATAGGGTTGCCAGACGGTCGGGAATTGGCGGGATTCTCCCGAATTTTTGTATGTCCTCCCGACTCCCGACAAAGCAAATAATCTCCCGAAAAACAAGTTCGATAATTTAATGTTCACATTTTTCTTTTTTTTTTCTTATATCTACAGTGCAATACAAAAATATGTTTGTTTGCTTAATATATTATGTTACTATAATTAATAATATTAACTTATTTTTTTATTTCTTGCGATCATAGCCCTAAAATACCGAAAAATCGGTTATTGATCCCGATAACAGGAAGAATCGATCTGGCAACCCTAATTCGACCATGCTCTTTGTCCAAAGCAATGGCCAGACAATAAATGATTCAACGATTGTGCTACTGAGCGTGAGTCATGGGATCGTCTGAGGTTTAGTTTGAGTAGAGGGAGCCATATCGGTATCTTGGGATTGCTACCAGAATATCACTGAACTTTGCATCAGTGTAAACTGCTGCTATTAGTTGGTAGGCTTTTAGCTTTTAGAATAAAAAGAATTGCTTGACTCTAAAAAATAAAATTGCATACTTAATACTCTATTCTGGGTTGAATAAAAAAAATTGGTAATATTCAAACGATTTAGCACAATGTTAATACGATTAAAGTTTTCATTCATTAGTATAACCAGACTGATAGTGAGACTAAAAAAAATAAAAAAATGACGTTATCGATATCTATACCTAACTAGCTGACCCGGCAAACGTTGTTTTGCTATATAAATTATTTTTCTTATCACTCAGGGGTATGAAAATAAAGATAAAATAGAGGTTGGCCGATTCTCAGACCTACTCAATATGCTCACAAAATTTCATGAGAATCGGTCAAGCCGTTTCGAAGGAGTAGGGAACGAACTTTGTGACACGAGACTTTTATATATAGAGTAGAATCCGGTATCAAAACTTTAACTGTCCCACCACTAGCCGCGGAGGCGGAGGGCGCGAATATTTTTATATATTTCGCATATCACGACACTGACTCACTCGTACGCACTTTCGACTTCATAAACTGTGTCTCATACTCAGTCATAACATAATATTGTCTTGTAAGGTAATTACTCACGCACATCAACGTCACCATGCTTCCACGTTACGACGAGGATTGTTAAGAAATCGCATAATTAACTCCTTAGATACCCAGACCGTATAAACATGTCATACAAGATCACAATGTTTAAAATATTTAATTTTAACACTTTGTTTAACACTTTAAGAAAAATCGGATTGCTGACATCAGATTTCTTCTTTAAGTGTGTTTTAATTACACATTGTAAAGTTAGTAGTAACTTAATCTCATTTCTTGTTTTATTTTATGCTACGCCCTACAGTTTGAATCTTCCTTAAAAAAGTTCTCCAAATACTGTTTTCAAAAACAACTAAGACGCTCTTAAATCATTTATTATCTAAAAAAACGTTATTAAAAAAATCACACACAGAAACTGTAAAACAAAAACAAGTTAATAATAAAATTGCATACAATTACAAAACCAATACACCTACAGATTAAAACAAAAAGAGTGTATTACATCGGGAGCATCGACACTGCAGGTGAAGCGCACGCGCCGGCCACCTTGCGCACAATTGAGATTCTAATATGATTACGACGGAACTATTTTTAGTGCATGAAAAAAAAATGCTGTAGGCCAGTGCTAGCGTTTAAGAAAAAATAAAAAAGTTCTATACGTTGTTGGCGACAGATGGTGGATTAAACGGGGATGGAATAGAGTTGGGGGTATTAATTCGTCATCTTCATGAAAATTGTCTTCGCTTCTAGGAGTTTACACTCGTAGTTTGAACTCGAAAAAGGTAAAATCATCTTATTTCATCTCATCAGCCTATATTCGTCTCACTGTTGGACACAGGCCTCACCTAAATATGAGGTGGTACGAGCCATAGGGAGTACCATGCGGGCTCAGTGCGGATTGGTGGTGGGGTTGTTCGTAAGGTAAGGGACCAACTTTACTGTTATAATTTCAATAATACTTAAATATCGATATTAATGTCAAAAAGCATCTAAGAGTCCTTTAAAAAGATTTTGTTAATAAGAATACTACCATTTTCACCGTAAATGATCAAAATGATAAAATATCTCTGTTATATATACAAAATTAATTACTTTACATTGTAATTGCAATGATTTCCAAGAGTTCGTTTCACTTAACCCCTTTTAACATAACGGATGCTCATCACCTTATTCGATTTTATGAAAAAACTTCTTACTGAAAACGTACTTCTGATAAGAATCGCATTTCCGGTCTTGATTTTGACTTCATGCATGTTAATTAAGAGGGCTTTTTTAACGTAGGGCTTAGTCTTAGTTCATACGGCATTGTCCTGCACGTTTTTATTGCAGTATACGTATAAATAGTGACTTTTTGTTATCGTCTTTGAATATGAATAACTACGAGTACCTAACGCATTTCGTGTTATATAATATTATTATTGTTAATAGATGAAAGTTTCAACGGTTTCATTATTTAAAATTCAGCATTTTGTATGCTATGAGGATTATTTCAATAAAATACCAACTTGTGTGTTTTGGACTAATAAATCGTTAATATTAACAATAGTCTCCATCTCATTCTGCTTATTCATATTTTTAGTAAGTAGGCTAAAATAATGGTTTTTGCAACTGCCTTTAAAAAGTCTGTAAAAATATTTAATTCATATCTGTACACTTGGTACACAACATCTTTTATTTGTCGTCTTATCGCCTGACTCATCTTGGCTACCGCAATCTCATGTGCTTCCCGAAAAATTGTTAGGATTTACGTACACATGTAGCCGCCTTGACAGGCTGCGGCTTATATCCGAAATCGCGCAAAGCGCGCGTTTCCTTTCCTCACCACACTGCTCACTCTCCGCTCACATCTTGATGCCTCGCCCCCCGCTTCGTCTGTAGCCCCGCAGCAAGATTCCACACTAGTTTGGCGCACTATAGATTTGTACATAGCTCGATTGACAAATAGCTCAGTCAAATAAGTTTGTGGCTTTGCAGCTAGTATAGTTTTCTGATAGTACGTATCCGGACCCGTTGTAGAGCACGGTATGGTAAATGATCGTAAATTGCTACTTAAAGAGCTGATTGGATGTTGCCGAGTACCGTTTCTCCTCTGTCACTGGCCACAGGCCAGGGTGCTATTTGTCACGGACGTCAGTTTGATACGCATCGCCAATCTGATATCTTGTCAACCTTCGCAAGGTGATTGACATGATGGTTTTGCGGCCGGTTTCGTTCAATATTTGACCTACCTTTGACTGTAAACAAGTTAGATTACTGTCAGTTTGCAATTTCGTGATTAGGGCGACGGGAAATAAGATACTGACTGCGGTCTAAGTAGCCTTTATTATAAAAGTAATGCGTTTATATACTAAAGATGGGGAAGAGTATCCATATTAATTAATTGATATTTATTTTTTGTATATTATAATATAATTTAATATTTACTTTTATATATTGATATTATATCTATATATTAAGTTAATTTATTTTTGCGTTATTAAACACTTCCTCTCTTATATAATTTTCACTGCACCCATTGCCTTCTTTCTGCATGACCTTGAGGTTGACTAGCAGAAAATGCTTTTAGCATTAAGTCCACCCTTTGTACATTTCTTGTGCAATAAAGTTTTAAATAAATAAAAATAAAATAAGAGTGTGTGAGTGTTAGTTATACGGTAACAGCACACTACACCTCCCCCGTTATTTAAGATTTAAAAAATATGCAAAAGCTTAGTTTTTAAAACAATTTTTTTTTGTATTTTCAAAACAATTCCAATTATTTTTAAAAGTAATTTGCATCTATTTTTTATATTTAAAAAAATAAACATAGTTTATTTGTTTGTGTTAAGTAGTTAAAAAAAGTCTAAGTATGCCAATACAATAACAGAATCAACTATAACACAGTACTCATACTAAAAGTTATCTTTGGTTACCAGCCCTTTCTAAGACAGTTACTGAACTGAAACTGACAGTTATCTATAGTTCAGGTTAAGTTACCTAGATAGAATGTTGAGGACGGTTGTTAGAATTTTTACTTGATTTTGTTGCACCATCTTCTTTAATAAATGGAAAATTAATTAATAAAATAGCACCATTAATTGGTATAATAAAGAGTTACCTACTCTCCATATATAAGAAGTCTTCTGAATACCTTCAAAACTCATTGATATCGTATAGATAGCTTAAAAATTTGTTCGTTTTTTTTTGTAGTGTTGTTTTGATTAGGTAGCTACCTAACTTTTCTTTTTACCTCTGGCTTTAAAACGGAAATTGTCTCAGCATCTTATTAAGCTTAATTCCCTTTAATTAGTTTAGTAATCACCTATTTATACGTAAGTCCGGAAACCGTTGGATCGACTGATGCAAATTTTAGAAAAAAGTTTCGGGTTGCTATAGCATCCGTTATATTTTGGTCTCTTAATGTTCGACGCTAAAAGCAAAACAGGGATCAAAGTTATTTGGTTTTGTCGAGGGCATCTACATTACTTTGGTCTTTCTTTTGTTTCTCATCGTATTGAGACAGAGGTCATAATAATTTGGGCGCGTAACTAACATTTATGTTGACACATTATAGCTTAAACGTTGTCATTTGTTTTTTAACTCAAAAATTGTGCAGTTCCGTTGTTAAATGGTCTCATTTTGTCATTTTTTTTAATGCTCCATTTGCATAGCAAATGTTCTATCAGGTATTAGGTACAACAGGATGCGCATCTGTATAATTAACAAATCATTGAGAATAAGTAATTCTAATAAATTTCTGCTGTTGTCCACCTGCCTGCTGTTTTAAGTTTTGACGTTCAGCCGTAATACTAGGGTGAGAACTATGTCAAATTACCTATACATACTTTATAGTAATAGTCCTCCTGGCCGATTTCGACCACGGCGGCCAATCTCTACAGAGATCAGCAAACTACGCAGGAGATATTATAGTGCACAAGTGTGAGCGCAATGCACAGGTGCACTCACTGTTCCATCACTTTCGTTCATCATCAGTTCGGTGAGACGGCAATCTGACATGACCGTAAAGCAAAGATAATGAAGAGATCAGGCGCAGGACCAACGGCTTAACGTGCTTTCCGAGGCACGAGGCGGGGGTGTAACACCGCCAACTTCCCGACTCCGAGCTGTTTTTGAGTAATTCATGACAGGAAATCTCAGAAACGATTTTGGCTCGACATGGGATTCGAACTTAGGACCTCTCAAATGTAAGGCAGAAATTTGCCACTACACCAACGAGGCAGTTCTATACATATTTACATAGTGTAGGTAAGGTGTACAAACTACAAAATCACTTACTCAAATCTGTTAAAATGGCTCTCCGAAGATTTAGGGATTAGCTAAGTGAGATGAATTAAACGAACGAATGCTGTTATTTATTATACTGCCCCTTTATTACTGGAACCATGACTAATGTATACGAGTACTCGTATAAGATAAGGTATATAACTTATATAATGTTAGGTTTACACTCACACTTTGCCTCTTAAAGAAAAAAATAGTATTTTTAGGGTTCCGTACCTCAAAAGGGAAAAACGGAACCCTTATAGGATCACTTTGTTGTCCGTCTGTCCGTCCGTCCGTCTGTCAAGACCCTTTTTCTCAGGAACGCGTGGAGGTATGAAACTGAAATTTATATCAATTACTCAGGTCTACTGTCCCTTGAAGCTGTGAAAAAATCAAACTTCTAAGCCAACGCAATCAAAAGATACAGCCGTTTATGCCGCAAATTTTCGACACTTGCAAGGGAATCAAAACCTACAGGGTGCTTCCCGTGAACTCAGAATCTTGAAATTTGGTACGAAGCAACGTCTTATAGCATAGATAAAGGAAAAATTACGAAAACCTTAAATTTTTAGTTATATCACATAATATATATTTTTTTAATAATTTTAAACTTACTACCCATTTCCTCATAAACGCGTAGAGGTATTAAATTGAAATTCATACCAAATACTCAGGTCTATAATACCTTTAAGCTGTAACAAAATCAAACTTCTATGTCAACGCAATTAAAAGAAACAGCAATTTAAGCTGCATATTTTGAAACTCGCAAGTACTCGCAAGGGAATCAAAACCTAAAGGGTACTTCCAGTCGACCTAGAATCTTGAAATTTGGCATGAAGCAACGTTTTATAGCACACATAAAGGAAAAATTCCGAAAACCTTAAATTTTTAGTTACATTACAAAATATATATTTTTTAATAAATATAAACTTATTACTTTTTTCCTCATGAACGCGTAGAGCTATCAAGTTGAAATTCATATCAAATACTTAGATCTAATTGCCTTTAACCCGTGAAAAAAAAAATCTAAGTCAACGCAAAAACGCAAAACGCAAAAGTACAACCATTGATACCGCATATTTTGAAACTCGCAACTACACGCAAGGGAATTAAAACCTAAAGACCACTTCCCGTTGACATAGAATCTCGAAATTTGGTAAGAAGCAATAGCTTACAGCACAGGTAACAGAAAAATTCCGAAAAGCTTAAAATTTTAAGTAGTTATACCACCAAAAAATTGTGATTGTAAACATAATTGTAGTTACAGCAATGACCGCGAGTTATTATACTATGTATGGGGAGGGCAACATTTTTCAAACGGCAAAGACGACCTCACTCATCGTCATTCAATCCCGATGTTTTGGTGAATGTAGCTGTATAATCTAAATGCGTCCTAACTGCTTAAAGTGTTATACTTATAATTAAATTCAATGACATTATTATAAACGATAAAGAGATCTTTGTCTTAAATTTATGCTCCTCCATCTTTCCCCATTGTAATGTTATGAATTTCATTTTGCAATAAAAATACCATAGTTATGACTCGATTGTCGTAATGAACGAACTTTGTAAACCTTGCAGGTTTGTACGGAACCCTCGGTGCGCGAGTCCGACTCGCACTTGGCCGGTTTTTTTTTAAGTATTTTACATTTAACAAGTTACATTTTACCGCCGTTACAATAGCAGTTTTATAATCTTGCAATATTGATTATGTGATAATACTCATTGTAGACTTGCTAAAAATGACAAATGCGAATTGCATTTGAAATTGAATAGAGAGAAAAAAAGTTACTCTCAAGATGGAACTTCAATTGGGAACAGTGGGTAACCTACTGTTTTTAATTTTATTAATGTACGGATTCATTCATCATGCTTGTGGTCCACTGTAGAGAGAGACCGAGAGTTGAGAATTTTCGAATTGTGTTAATAGTAATAGTACCTAATAGTCCTCCTAGCCGATTTCGACCACGGACGGCGGCCAATCTCAACAAAGAACAGACCAGCCAACTACGCAGGAGATATTATAGTGCACAAGTGTGAGCGCAATACACAGGTGCACTTACTGTTCCATCACTCTCAAAGTCAGATCAGGCGCAGGAACAACGCAACGGCTTAACGTGCGCACTGAGGCACGGGGGTGTAACACCGCCAACTTCCCGACTCCGAGCTGTTTTTGAGAAATTCATAATAATTAAACTATAATGCAAACTGACGATGTCTCGCTAATGAAGACCGTTGAGAGTTATCTCTGTAACTCTCGGAAGCTGCGGTCGGTGCGGCCAGCGATAAGCCTGTTCTCACGGGACCGTATCTTTTATCGTTGGAACACGGACACTATACCTATGCCGATATATAGGTATGTAGGTGCTCTGTTTTTATCTCATCTGTGTTGTGTGGGAATCGCTGCCACGTGTTCATATAAATACTATAAAACTAAACCCAGGATCCAGATCCAGGTTCTTTGGACACTTTGAATGTTGCAAAAACTAACATTTAATTTAGAAGCTGCATTTCAATATCAAGGAATGGATAAAGTAAGGGTAATGTATCTAAAGTTGATGGAATCAGGCGTTACTCAGGCGTTGTGGAAATCCTAGTTGAAAAATAGGATTATTTTGCTTTAAATTTCCATTAAACGACGACAGTGCAGGAACCCAAATACATCCAATTGCAACCACTTGAAAAAACTAGAAACTAAAACTAGAGAGTTTAGTGGAAATTTAAAGCAAAATAATCCAATTTTTCAGCTTTGGTAATTTATTTATTTATTTATTTAAGTTCTGCAAAAACATGTGTACAATGGTGGACTTAATGCCGAAGGCATTCTCTACCAGTCAACCATAGGGCCAAGCAGAGAAAATTCAGGCGGTGCACATGCAGTAAAAAGAAAAGTAAAACGTTAACTGAAGTTATTTAAGTACAAAATAAAATTATAAACATACATACTAATTACTTACTTACATACAATTAAATAAAAATACATAAAAATTCATAGACATACATTGTTACGTATACATAATAAGGATGGTACACATGGTAAGAACAGTGTCACTGAGACAGGAGAGACAGTTCATTCCTGTAGTGGGACTGCAGTGACTTTTTAAATGATAATTTCGACGTCGACTGCTGGATTTCCTTAGGGAGTCCGTTCCAAAGTCGAGTAGCAGTGAGAGTGAAAGAATTAGACATAAAGCCAGAAGTGTGACGGGGGATGGAGAGTTGAAGGGTGTTACTGGAGCGAAGGGACCTGTCATGAGAAGTATGGAGGTATGAAAATTTTTCTTTAAGATACGAAGGAGTGTTAGGATCGAAAAGGATGGAAAATAATTGGCCTAAAGTACGAACATTTCGACGCTGCCGGATTGGAAGCCAGCCGAGCTGGTTACGAAACTGGGAGACGTGGTCATATTTGCGGAGACCGAAAACAAATCGAAGGCAGTTGTTAAGAAGCCGATCCAACTTGTTGAGAAGATCTTGGGAGATATTTGAACAGCACACATCGCCGTAATCGATTATCGGTAAAACCAGAGACTGCACAAGCAAAATCTTAGTGCTGGGAGGTAGAAAATGTTTAAAACGATAAAGTGCACGCAAGGTGCCTGATACCCGTCTGCTAATTTCCGTAACATGTTTACCCCAACTCAAAGTGCCATCCATGTAGAGGCCAAGGTTTTTGACGAAAGGGGAATAGTCTACCACCACATCGTCAAAGACAATAGGCGGCAAGGATGTCAAATCAAGCTTATTCAATTGCCTTTGGCTGCCCATGATGATAGCTTGACACTTACTGGGATTCACTCTAACACCGAATCTATTTGACCAGTCGCTTATGCCACGAAGATCGTTATTGAGTTGATCAATGGCGTCGTTAATATTTGAAGGTTGAGCCTGGGAGTAAAGTTGCAGGTCATCAGCGTAAAGATGAAAAGAAGAAGTTAGATGAGACGTTAAAACATTAATAAAAACCGAAAAAAGTAAAGGAGATAGTATGCCTCCCTGCGGAACACCGACTGTCAGATCAGTCCAGTCTGATAAAGTCTGCCCGAGGCGCACAGCCTGCACAGGTAATGTAGCTTTCTAAACTAGCAAACATAATGCTTGTCAACTGCATTTCTATACCTTTGTTTATTTTAGCGTGTAATTCGGTTCTCTCATATATTAAGCATGTTATTATACATTAAATACAGCCTATTTTCATCACTGATACTGTAGGGTTCTATTTTTTTCAAATCGGCCCAGTATTTTCGGAGCCTATTCTATTCAAACATACAATCAAATCTTTCCTCTGTACGAGTATAACATTAGTGTAGAATAGTCTTAGGATAACACTTAAACCAAACCCATTTGGGCAACACCTTTGAATAATCGGATCTCGATTCGATCTGGCTAACTATACCGTTAAGTCAGTAACAAAGATAATGGAAAGGTACTTAAGTAATTTGTTCCACATTGACAATCTTCCCTTTTCCATTATCTTTGGTCAGTAACCAATCCAAATATACCACGAGTTGAATTTTCGTAAATATGTTTTTTTTTCGCTTTATTATCATTTAAATAATCGTTACATTACATAACACTTAACTAACTTACTTAGTACGAGAAAACCACGAGGGTTTCAAACAATTATACTAAGGGTTACAAATAAAGTTAATAAATAAATAAAAACAAGAATTGGACAAATAATATAAGCCGTTTGGTTAATATATTAATAATTTAATTATTTGTTTCTTTGGTTTACGCGAACAGTAGACATTGAAATGAGACACTTTTACACTTTTAGGTTAAAACAAATTGTAAATAAATCGCGAAATAATCCGTAAAAGTGTCTTATTTCAATGTAATTATTGCTAATTACCGGAAAGAGAACCAAGAAAGTGTAACTTAATTTTCACTGCACCCATTGCCTTCTTTCTGCATGACCTTGAGGTTGACTGGCAGAAAATGCTTTTAGCATTAAGTCCACCCTTTGTACATTTCTTGTGCAATAAAGTTTTAAATAAATAACTTAAGCTTTGATTTAATATTTTTAATAGATAAATTATCTCGTAATTCTGTTGGTAGTTTATTTATTAGGCGAGGCACAATAAAATCAGAGGTTACGTCACGCCGAGCTACCGATCGTGTGTATACAGGGTTGTTTGTTTGTGGCTGATTTTTATACGTTTTGAAGAACAGTTTTTTTAGCAAAATGAATTTAACTTGGATAATAATATATAATAATAATATAATATCTTGGTATAATTGGTAAGTATCTTGTAGATGATCCGATAATTGTTATTCTCTAGACTCTGTGGTATTGATCGCGTCCTTCCCACAAGTCCACATCTGACCCGACGTCCGACCGGAACGGTCGCAGTCGGAAGGTAACCCTACACCGAAGCCCTACGCCGCTTCCACTGTTGTTAGGGGTGGACAAAGCCTTGTTTTTAAAAGAAAAAAAAAGATCTACTGTGAGAGGGCGACTTATCGGAAGAATCGATATCGGCTTTGCATCTGTTATCACATCAGTGATCACTTCATTGGATAATCGACGTGCTTCGTCGGCGCATTATTTGTTATATGTGTATGTAGATGATTCTTGACTGGTAGAGAATGCCTAAGGCATTAAGTCCACCATTGTACACATGTTTGTGCAGAACTTAAATAAATAAATAAAATAATTCATCTAAGTAATACACATCACTTCATTTTTTTCAATTTTTTGTTAAACTTGCACGAATAAACTCTTGAAACGAAGAAATGCTCTTTAACTGTTTTTAAATCTTGTCCAAGTTCAGATGACTGTAAGTCATGGATAACAAATTTGTCACAAGGGCGATTTTGCAATGAAAAAGGGTAGCCTGAAAAGCTGCCCCAGTAGCCTTTCGACATACTGACACCGAGCTTGTGTACCTACCTATGTTTCACGCCAAACATAGGTAGGTGTTGTTTCATACATATGTTTATGTATATGTTTGTTCTATAACGTTAGATACTAACTTCGTACTTAATTTTCTCTATATTACTATCTAAAGATCCTTCCACAATCGCCTGCGTATGCGCAGCCAGCGTAGCGCGTCAGCAGATGCCGTCGCATCTGTTTAGTCGGCGACCTCACTAAGGACATTAAATAAAGGGGTACTTCAGGGAATACGTCTGTCTCTTATCTTATTGAAATGAAAATGAAAATAGTTTTTTCATTTCATGCAGATTTTACTCCATTTATAGAAAGAAACAAAGTGCTCGTGTCAGGAAACCCGCTCTTTCTAAGCTTTTAGTTAATTTAAAACTTGCCAATCTAGTACTTAAATAGTTCATTGAATATAACTAGATAAATAATATATATATACAACAACATCACATACATTGATCTGACTCCGTGGTAAGTAGCTTAAGCACTTGTATTACAGATATCAAAATCAACAGTGGTATTACAAATAAACGTATAATATAACACCCAGACCAGTACAAACAGACATGTTCATGCACACAAATGTTTGTACAGTGCGGGATCGAACCCGCGACCTCTTGGTTAATAGTCAACTTCTTGACCATTACACCAAAGTGGTCGTCGAATAGTAACACTAAACTATCTTACAATATTATCTCTAGCGCACCAACCTCGCAGGCGCACGTTTTGCAACTTAGCTAGGTATTGCCAGCATCAGAAGCAGCTAACCATGTGCTCTCTGATCCGTGGTAGCAGCCCCCTTAACACTCTTACTACTTTTGGTGACTCGGGAACCGCGACACCCCTCTATTTTATTATCTTAAGATCCTCTTCGCAGTTTTTTGCAAAGCGCGGCCAGCAAGCCAACTCAAGTCAAGATGGAGAATGGAGTATATGGCCCGCTATAATACGTTTGTAGGTCGAGATGTTTAAAGAAGAGAAAAGTCCTATACATATTAGAATAATAGATGCATAATCCTATTGTCACCTATAGAAATTGCATCTACTATTTAACTTTTTTGCTTTACAGCTAAACTTATGTGTACACGGCACCAAGCGCAGAAAATGGTTAGTGAAGAGTTGAATAGACTTATTTTTTTCTTTAATTCTGACTCCCTATAGGATGGGTTCACTTCACTACTCCATTTCGAAATACGTTTCGTCGAATCACAATTCATCGATGACAACAACCTAAGGCGTGGTCTTGTTTGGGATGGGTCACCATTCTGACCATTTAAGTGACGTCTAATTACAAGCATCTCCGTGCTTCGAAAGGCACGTTAAGCTGTTGGTCCTGGCTAATATCGATAGATACTCGTATTAGTCGGCGGCTTAGTAACATCTGACAGTTAGGTTGGTCACTTACCTCACAAACACCCCTCCATCAATCCGCACTGAGCCCGCGTGGTGTCTCGGACCACCTCATAGTTGAGGTGAGGCCTGTGCCCAGCAGTGGGACGTATATAAGTTAATGATGATAATGGCAACAAGTCGATTATTTGTTTTGACGTTGTGTTATAAACCCGAAAGACGTTACATCGATGGTTCATTTCATCGAATGTCTTTTGCATTCTACTTGTTGTCACTGACGAAACTTTTAAATTAAATTGTTTCGAAATGGAGAAGTCAACCCCTATAGAATTCCTTCAAATTTAAGGCCCTCTACTAAGAAAGTTTGCCCACCACTGCTCTAGCACCCACTACCCTAAAGGCGCAGCCAGCGGAGCGCGTCGGCAGATGCCGTCGCATCTGTTCAGTCAACGACCTGACTAAGGAGATTAGAGAAAAGGGGCGCTTGAGCTCTAAGAATTTCCTGAAACGGGTAACGTTCGTTTACTTTTCTTGTAGAATGTATGAATGAATGTGAATAATGAAGAACGTGGCTTAGTGTTAGAATAGCAGACTTTTTGTTAGCTAACAAGTAAGGATTTGTGAATTAGGTGTCTAACATTTATCATGATAAACAGTAAAACAAAATTTTGTTTTACGCTTACGTTTTTCGTTCTACCATTGTTACGAAAATTTGAATCTACTGTCCCAAGATGATTGAAATAGTTTAGGTTTTAAATCCCTACTTCCCTAATGTCCCTACTATAATATTTTGATATTAACTTTCGTCATCGACTTTTTTGTGTAACTTTTTGATGGGCTAAGATTTGCTCGTGTCTGAGAATCGACTAGGATTCACAGGCCTATGACAGGTGATCAGGCCTAAGAATTTCTTCGACGAGGTTCACTATCTTCTCTTATATATAAAAATGAATTGCTGTTCGTTAGTCTCGCTAAAACTCGAGAACGGCTGAAACGATTTGAATAAATTTAGTCTTGAAATATTTGTTAAAGTCCAGGGAAGGTTCAAAAGTAAAAAAAAAGCAACGGGCAGGACATCGTCTGCGGGTCCACTAGTCCTCAATAAACCAGTACCAGTCGGATATCATCTTATCAATCATTTACCGGCACGTGCGGCAGGTGTGGCCCAGGTGCGCTGATGTAACCACGAAATCGCCTTAGTAACCCAAGTACGAGAGTTAATTCAATTATAATAACTTTATTCTGGTGGTTGTACGTGTTATTGGTTTAATTTCGATGGTGGTGGTCTGTATTCTTTAATAAGTACTAGTGGCCCCCCGCGACTTTGTCTGCGTGGAGTCCCTTCGTTTAGAAATCGCGGTCAAACGGGATAAAAAAGTATCCTATGTCCGTTTCCTGGTTCTAAGCTACCTCTCCACCAATTTTCATCCAAATCGGTTTATCCGTTCTTGAGTTATAAATAGTGTAACTAACATCACTTTCTTTTACATATATAGATTACTTAGCGGTCTTGGAAGCATCTTTGTAGTACAACTTGACGTGACGACAGCGAGTTAAACAACACCATGTGTACACCAATCTTGCAAAAATCAGAGTAAGTTTGTAAGAAAGAAAGAATAACTACAGAGTACACGAAGACATGCAAAATAGAATTTAGATTTTCACACACAGGACTAAACTATTAAGAACCAAAAAAACGATATCTTAATAGTAAGTAAAACATCAAGTGTGTCTCGTTTGTGCGGCTCAAATTATCAAGTGATTCCTATATCTTTACCAAAAAAAAGATTTAAGATTAAGATTTCTGCTATCAAAGATATTACCAGTGCAGTGGTACAGATAAACCTTTCATGTTTTAGATAATTGGTGATGCAATTATCTAAAACACACCAAGTTTCAATTAAAAAAGAATCACAATAGACTACTAGAGCAAAAAAGGCGCGAAGAAAGTGAAAATTGACGCTCAAATTAACGGCTCAACGTACACCGACATGGCATGGCGCATAGGGGCGATTCTTACAAGAGAATAGAGAATAATAACCCTGACATATGGCGATCTACGGAGCGGAACCAGGGAAAAGACCGGTTGAAGATATTTATATTAGACTGTTTCATTATTTAGTTATTTTTTTTAAATATTTTGTTACAGTCCACTTTCAGTTGCTTTAGCTACCCGATACATTCATACCTACAAATGTACGTGTTGGGTACTTCACCTAAGACAAAACATTAATAACTGTCTTATTACAAAACTTATTAAGGTTTTTGTGTTTCAGAACAGAAGGAAAACTTATCTTATTATCTTCTAGTTAGGTCAATAATAGATAATATTGACCCAATTTAATATATTTTCATATTTAGTACATTAAATAAATAAATATTTCACAACAATTATTTCAATTCTCTAGTCCCTAATTAAGCCACGAGGCTTGTGTTATGGGTACTAGACAACGGATAAACATACTTAAATACTTTTTTTGTAAATAAATACATATTATACACAGAAAACACCCAGACCAGTACAAACGCACATTTTCATATGCTTGTACTGTGCGGGGATCGAACCCGCGACCCTTGGTTTTAGAACATTACCAGGAATTCTGCTAGATAGCTTTCTTACTTCTAATTTCTGAGCTTAAAAATATGGTACATGCTTACCTAGTACTTTATTACTTAATATCACTAAAACTTCATGATTCATGATTAATGAATGACTAACAATCAGTTGAAAATACCTACTATCAGGTCAATCATTTCGTGAAACAAGAGTGCACAGCGAATAATCCAAAGACATTTCATTAACCATTCGTTCCTCTCCAGCCGTATCCAATGCTAGTTTAGATAAAAAGTTCCAAGCATCGGAAGACAATTTAAGCTAGGGTTAAAAATAAAGGTCTACATCCACTGAGGTGACCAGCCGCGCCAGGATGCCGGGACAAAGGAAGGAGATAGGGGTGCGCCACACCTGTGTGTAGCGCGACCGAGATGTTTTGATACTAGATGCGTTTTAAAATTTGTGAAAACGATGTCTTGTTGGGTGTCTGATTAGATTATGTTTAGGTTTTGATTATTGTTTTGAGTTCAGTTATTCTTATTGGCTATTTATTGTCACTTTGATTAAAGGGTCAAATAAAATTTTCTTGACGTTGTCTTCGTTGGTTTTGTAAAATAAAAATTAGGCAATTGAAAATAGTAGTAGAAAAGTGGCAAGCTCTTTTGTTGAAGAATGATTAAGCTAGAGCTCAGTGCGTGTTTTAAAGTTAATATTAAGTATTATACTAAATTATCCGGAAAGTACCCATTATTAACTAAAGTGCAGACATTAAACGGTTTTAAATCAGCTGCATTGGTCATAACACCACTTTTTCATGACACTTAAATTTAACGAACTAAAACAAGCCTCAAAAATACCATATCAATGGAATTATTTTATCACCGCTCTGCAATAGTTGATAAATATCTTAACCTTTGCTGAAGCACTAAATAAAATGACCGCACGGCATTTGCCGGTTGTCAGGACAAGCATGCGAAACCTCTAAGTTTGAGCGCGTAATATCTTGCGGTGTTCTTTAATCTTGGCGGGAATGGCGGCAAAAAATAATAAATAACGGATCAACACATGTGAGGCCGTTGAGAGGAAGGTGCAGGGGCGGGCAACAGTTTTGTAGAAAGTTGCGTGTGAAATCAAAATACAGGCATTTAAAAGATTTTGATGCGGTCTAAAAAGTATCTATTACGCCTGTAACTGCCGAGAGACAATTGAAATAGTATTGTTTGAGGGTCACCAGTGACTACCATGGCGCACAATGTGATGATAAGACAGTAAAACCTAGAGAAGTTGTAATGGGTAGGTAAGTATGGTAGTATATTTATGCGTACGGATCGTTGCCATTAAACTTTGTCCTCTTAATCCTTTAATGATTAAAGGATCATGATGGGTTGCATCACAAATATAAGTAATTTTGTTGATATTTTATGCGGCAATTTTTTTTTCAAAACTCGTTAATTATACGTATTTTTACAACTCATTTGCACTGACCCAAAAAGAATGCACCTGTACCGAATTAACACGATACTCTTCTCAAATATTCCATTTACCGCAATTTATTTACATAACTCGTGCCATTTAACTGTTACACGTACGAAATTATTGCGTAACGTGCCCAAAAGTTTGAAACAGGTTGTCCCTCCCTGCGCGGCGAAGGCACCTGCGGTGCGCACGCGCCGTTCCCCTCCCCCGTCACTCCCCCCCTCCGTTTCCGCTGCATCCGGGGTGACGGAGGGTCCGCTCTTTCCGTTTAATTCCCTTTTTATCCTTTTTGTGGTCCTTTTATTTTGTTCTTGCGATGGTACTAAAATGGTAATAAAATTGGAGCGTTCGAAAGTTTTTGTTCAAGCTGTTAGCTTAACTCAAATGTCAGTATAAGAGGACAACTTCCGAGAAGGTTGAGACTTATTAGGTACTAATTACATTGTAACCATCATAAGAACGACACTTTCATGCTCCTAAATAGAACCTCTGTGTCAACTGACAGTTTTCCTAGTATCTTCCTAGGTACCTTACTGGCCTCCCGAATATACAATCTTGTTATCATTACATCTAAGTATTCCTATTATCTGAAACAGTTGTAAATATGATCATTATACTACTAAGACTTGAATTTTCCAAAAATACTTGCACGTTTAACTGAATTTTGCAACTGGTTACAAAAGGCAGTATACATTTTGCTTTTAGATAACATTTTCTTATCTGCCCGAATCTTCTCTTTCTACGATGCGTGCATGTATGTTCAAACGCACAATACATAATGATTATTTAAAAATCGCGCTGTTGCGCGAATTTATGCCACAGTCACATGTAATTATGTAACAGTCTTTATTTATAGGTTATTGCATAGATTACTAAATAGTTACTATGTTAGAGTTCCTTACTAAAATACAGTCGCTGCCTATAAACAAATCATAAAAGTCAATTTTATTTTCAAAAATGTGGCCAAAATTACATATAGTTCACGTCGACACACGTCAAAATCAAATTTCCAACCACTAAAATCTACATGCGCCATTTTGGCATTTTGACGTATCGGTAGGTAAGTTCAGAGCAAAACTGTCATTTTTTTATTTATCTTTACTTAAATTATAGAGGGTAAAAATACGCATCAAACGATGTATTTCACAAAAGTATTTAATGAAAGAGTGATAAAAAAACAATAAAAAACGGATCAACATTTTCAAAGTTGTTTTCAGGCAGCGAGATGTCCACTGAACAATTCCGTTATTATTAGTAATAGACATACCCAACTACCTGATGTTCCGTGTCCGTTGAACAATCATCTAGCCGACCGCATCTCAAGTCCAACAAAGATCGGCTCATTGTTCAAACAATTCACGTAACCCTGCGATGCGGCTGGCACAATGACGCACTGTCTTCTGCTCACGGTCCAACTGACCCATTTCTTAAAAAAACCGGCCAAGTGCGAGTCGGACTCGCGCACCGAGGGTTCCGTACAAACCTGCAAGGTTTACAAAGTTCGTTCATTACGACAATCGAGTCATAACTATGGTATTTTTATTGCAAAATGAAATTCATAACATTACAATGGGGAAAGATGGAGGAGCATAAATTTAAGACAAAGATCTCTTTATCGTTTATAATAATGTCATTGAATTTAATTATAAGTATAACACTTTAAGCAGTTAGGACGCATTTAGATTATACAGCTACATTCACCAAAACATCGGGATTGAATGACGATGAGTGAGGTCGTCTTTGCCGTTTGATAAATGTTGCCCTCCCCATACATAGTGTATTAACTCGCGGTAATTGCTGTAACTACAATTATGTTTACAATCACAATTTTTTTGGTGGTATAACTACTTAAAATTTTAAGCTTTTCGGAATTTTTCTGTTACCTGTGCTGTAAGCTATTGCTTCTTACCAAATTTCGAGATTCTATGTCAACGGGAAGTGGTCTTTAGGTTTTAATTCCCTTGCGTGTAGTTGCGAGTTTCAAAATATGCGGTATCAATGGTTGTACTTTTGCGTTTTGCGTTTTTGCGTTGACTTAGAATTTTTTTTCACGGGTTAAAGGCAATTAGATCTAAGTATTTGATATGAATTTCAACTTGATAGCTCTACGCGTTCATGAGGAAAAAAGTAATAAGTTTATATTTATTTAAAAATATATATTTTGTAATGTAACTAAAAATTTAAGGTTTTCGGAATTTTTCCTTTATGTGTGCTATAAAACGTTGCTTCATGCCAAATTTCAAGATTCTAGGTCGACTGGAAGTACCCTTTAGGTTTTGATTCCCTTGCGAGTACTTGCGAGTTTCAAAATATGCAGCTTAAATTGCTGTTTCTTTTAATTGCGTTGACATAGAAGTTTGATTTGGTTACAGCTTAAAGGTATTATAGACCTGAGTATTTGGTATGAATTTCAATTTAATACCTCTACGCGTTTATGAGGAAATGGGTAGTAAGTTTAAAATTATTAAAAAAATATATATTATGTGATGTAACTAAAAATTTATGGTTTTCGTAATTTTTCCTTTATCTATGCTATAAGACGTTGCTTCGTACCAAATTTCAAGATTCTGAGTTCACGGGAAGCACCCTGTAGGTTTTGATTCCCTTGCAAGTGTCGAAAATTTGCGGCATAAACGGCTGTATCTTTTGATTGCGTTGGCTTAGAAGTTTGATTTTTTCACAGCTTCAAGGGACAGTAGACCTGAGTAATTGATATAAATTTCAGCTTCATACCTCCACGCGTTCCTGAGAAAAAGGGTCTTGACAGACGGACGGACGGACAGACGGACAACAAAGTGATCCTATAAGGGTTCCGTTTTTTCCTTTTGAGGTACGGAACCCTAAAAAGGGCTCTTTGATACTATGCGAATTTTCCCACTAGCCAAACAATAGCCGTCTATGACCAACCTAACCCTTTTTGCGCTACGATTTTTATGGGAAGATTTCTATGCTCCATTTTTTTGCATTGTCCGAAACATCAATAGCCAACGGATTCGCCTTTGGCAAGTCTACAGTTTATGTGAATTTAATAAACGAATAATGGTCTACTAGTTATGTGCTTGTCCTTTGTCGTACGCTGACCGTTATACGTCAAAGCAAACGAGACAATGTAACGGTGATTTACATGCACTATATGCAAGGAACTTGTCAGTTTAATTAGAGCAAAACCGTTAGGAAACTTCCAGAAAAAAACAAATACGAATCGCTTTAATAGATGTTCTGTTGAAGCGATGCGTGTTTGTTTTTTTAAATCGTCTTCTGCGTTACCGGTACAGGTTATGAGAAATAATCGCGGTTAAATTCCGAACAAATCGCCGTGTTTAAGATCGCCAGTTGATCTACGAGAGGTTATCGCGATTTTCCAAATTACGGCCGTTGATGCGTTCATTCTCGTTTTAATTGTACCAGGGGTCACCGCGACCCGCCTGCCCAGGTAGCCAACCCGTGCTGACCCCCGCTCACAAAGGACAGGTCACGACAACCCTTTACGCCATTTTAAACACCCCGAAATCGGTGCAGCGTGAGTGATGAGGTCATCCTACCGATGACCCAACTGACCCCTTCTTTTGAAGACCACCCCTTTCTTACAAGGCATTATTTGTAATCCCTTTCGCGAATCTATTACTACTATTTGTTGGACGGCCATTCTTCGCTTATAGATCGGCCGTTTTGTCTAATCGGTAAAATTTTTGCGTGCGTGAGAACGTTCTAGTTTCTTTGCAAAACTGTAGCAGGACAAAGGTGGTGTATGGGAAAGTTTGGCGATTCGTTGTCAACTAGACAAAGAGTGGTCTCTTTTTAATGATTGGCATTATGTTGAGCTTTGATACAGTTTTTGTTCGGGCGAAGTGACCGTTGGCCAACGTTTTTGCCGATAGTATTTAAGTCGCAGCGTAACGGTTAAAAGTTCATTACGAATTGGTCACCCACTGACGATGCATTTCTTCCAAAATTAACCAGCAATTAAATCAAGACAAGAAGAAATACCTTTTTAGCACAAGATCGTATGCGCTGTAATTAATAAAAATATCATTTACAGTCAGACTATAGCAACATGGGAAGGTTCTAGGTTCGATTTCTAGATTTAGAACACAAACTTTGTTAATACTCAACGATTTACCATAGCTCAGTCGGTTAGTTCGAGACCTATCATCACCATAGTCCAAATCCGATTCTAGGGTAGCTAAATTCAAACAGCCAACACGATAAGAAGAAAACTTTAGGTTGCCTAACCCTCAAAGCTCTACATGTAAAATTTCTCAGTTACCTACCTTATATCTCTAACCGTGTGGCTAAAGATAGTGGTAATTACGTAATGTCACAGTCGGCTTCTGTATGACCTGTACACGTAAATTTAAGAAATAACAGTACTTAGTTGTTAATGACGAAACGAATAACATCTAATAGACGTAACGGTTGTAAGTTGTCCTCGGCTAAGAGGCTAGTGAGATAATCCTATCTTAACTTATAGACAAAGAAGGAACATGATGAGGTTGTAGTCACTTAACTGTTGAGGTAATTAGAAGGTGTTGATTTCAAAATTATCGACTTAAAAATACAAAGATTCATAAATGGGAAATGTCAAATGAATTATGTGTCACATTATAATTTAATTTCATAAGGTTCTTACCTTACTTCATCGGATCTGGTAGTAAGCGAAGGAATAATTTGGAGAAAAAGAAATATCTACATGGGTGATGCACTGCAATGATTGCACAATAATATAGGATGGCACGAAATATGTTTTTTGTTTTATAACGAGTGAAGGAATAAAAACATGAGTTGTCGATTTATAGCGTCGCTATGAGTCACTTTACAGGACAAAACATTGCGATTTTGCAGTGCGTGCGTTTTATGAAACCACTCTGGGCTACCCTGTGCCGAGTGATGAGAATCGAGAGAGATCCCAATGATTTGTCCAACAAATTTTTGAGTAATTTTTAAAACTAACTTGTTGATGATCAGATTGTACATTGAAAATCTGTCAAATGTTTTTATTTTTATTTTATGGTTTAAAAAAAATATATCAACAACATCACATATATTGATCTGACTCCGTGGTAAGTAGCTTAAGCACTTGTGTGTGTTGCAGATGTCAGAATCAAAGGTGGTATTACAAATAAACTTAAATAATACGTATAAAGCCCAGACCAGAGCAAACAGACATGTTCATATTGTTCATGCACACAAATGTTTGTACAGTGCGGGAATCGAACCCCCGAACTCTTGGTTAATAGTCAACTACTTGACCATTACACCAAAGTGGTCGTCAACATATGTGTTACATAGTATTCGTATTTTGTGAGTGAAATTTTTATTCTTATTAGAGTCTTGTTGCAATGTCTTGTTAAAACCTTTTTTGCCATGCGAATACTTAATTTCATCAGCGTGCTTATCTTGAAATTCAGTACTAACTTGAAACGTTTATAACCTTTTAATTAGAAGATCAATAGCAGCTTTTCATTGTAAAAAGGACTTTTAATTTTACAATGCAACACGGTCATTAAATGCAAAACTGCTTTTCGGTGTGTTACAGTAAATTAAAGGCATTGATGAGCATCCAAAAACACCGTAATGTTCCGTCCCCCCACATTTTCTTGTCACTGATAAAGTTACCATACCAAGGTGCAAAACGTTGACCTCAATACCGAAACTACCAACTTAATTAGGACTTTTCCGAACCAATGTCCCTTCAAATGTGTACCTTAGCAATCTCATTATAAAGGCCACGGAAAGAAGTTAAAGGTTTCAAGATAATTTTGCAGGAGGAACCCACACACAGATGAAACTGACGTGTGAATCATGCGCTTGCGTCTGCAAAGTTATATGTGCGATTGAAATGGTCTTATCGCTTTTGTAATAAGGACTATATTGCAATGTTTTATGTACGTTTGGTATCATTATCCTTACCTCTGTTTATCGTCCAAACGGGTTCGTTATCAGCGCACCCGGCAGATGTAAATTTGAGTCGCCCGTTTGTAATATATGTTAACTATGTTTAGTTAGAGGTATCGATTTTTTGATTACCTAAGCCATTCTTGGTGTGGTGCCGTGTGATGCTTCGGTGCAGCTACTGTTTATACATCTTATTGACTAAAGAACACTAATATTGCTTTTCTTGACGACTACTTTGGTGTAATAGTCAAGAAGTTGACATTGAACCAAGAGGTCGCGGGTTCGATCCCCGAACTGTACAAACATTTGTGTGCATGAACATGTCTGTTTGTGCTGGTCTGGGTGTTATATGTAATTATTTAAGTATATTTGTAATACCACGGTTGATTCTGATATACTGTAACACAAGTGCTTAAGCTACTTACCACGGAGTCAGATCAATATCAGTATTGTGATGTTGTTGTATATTTATTTATTTATATAAAAAAATCATCCAGTAACTCGTACTCAGGTCACAGACAAAGCATGGATGGACCTTAATGATTTCAAAGAATTTTGATATTAATTATCATAAATTGACCAGGATAAAGTTTTCAAATTGTGCAGAAGTCTAGTTTTTACAAGCGTCTCTATCTTAAACAGACAGTACCTATTTGTTCATTTAATCTTGAATGCACCAAAAGTGTACATTGGTGGATTTATGCCTTATGGCTTTCTCTACCATTATTCGTTGTGGATTCACTCATATTAAAGTTATTAATTAAAAATAACTTTTCGTATCTTAGCTCTACCTAACACAACTATGGAACTCTTGGATCTACCTTATTACATATTGCAATAGGCTAGATGACACCACCAATCGTTGACATACTCTTTATTATCTGTCAAAACAGTCTATCTCCATGGATTTCGTATGGGACTACAAAAACGTGACGTCACGGTAGTGTGTCAGAAATCGGAGTCAAGTGACAGAATATTTATTAAATTTTGTGTGTTTAAAAATTGGTATCAACGGCTTTTTGGAAATATACTGGTTGTATTAACTTTATAGGGGCTATGGTTTTTTAAACGCCATGGTCTTGAAAATATTTAAGATAGATATCATATCACTGTGTTAATTTATAAGTAAAAGTATCTTACTTAATGTTACTAAGTACGATCAAAAAAATCTGTGGTGTAATGGTTAAATAGTTGATTATTGGACGAAGAGGTCGCAGGTTCGATCCCCGCACTGTGCAAACATTTAATTTTGTGTGCATGAACATGTCTGTTTGTACTGTCTAGGTGTTATGTGTATTTATTTAAGTTTATTTGTAATTTATTTATTTATTTAAGGTAAACAGACAGATTACAATCAATGCATGCTTATAATTACTATGCTTGTAATACTATGGCTAGATGGCAATCCATAAATTGTATACACATCATGATTTAAAGTATTCTACTACTAATAATAGTATTCTAATACAGTAATACCACTGTTAATTCTGATATCTGTAACACAAGTGCTTAAGCTACTTACCACGGATTCAGATCAATGGATGTGATGTTGTTGTATATTTCTCTTTTATTATTTAAAGAAAAAAAAATTGGCCTTGCCGTGCACTTTGCTGCTGCAAGACATAATCTTGACGTACCCACTAAACAAAACTACTAGTAGAACTATGTCTCATATGGTTCCAATGCCAACAGTTACAGTAAAGGCGTTAAGTTATTTAACCCACCGAAGTCCGCTAGACCAGTGGGAACGGTCAGAGGTCGCCAGCATCGCATTCTCACTTCTCACGGACATGCGCGGGAGTCGGCAATATCACAGTTTAGATATGAACTTAAGTAGTAACGAAATAAGTAATCTGAGACCGCCTTGGTAAGTAGCTTAAGCACTTGTGTTAAAGAAATCATTTGTATAAAAAAAAAACTTACATAAATACATATAACACCGAGTCCAGTACAAACAGATCGTTCACACAAATGTTTGTACAGTGCGGGGATGGAACCCGCGACCTCTTGGTCCAAAAGGGGATTTTCTTAACCTTTACAAGTGGTCGTCATCTTGAAATCAGATGCACGTCCCAGGTCCACAAAAGTGGAGACGAGACGTTTTTATTCACGACTGTTCTCCCAGACGAGGAGATGTTTTTAAATAACAACTAGAGTATAATACGTCCTGAAAATAAATGTGCAAATAACGAAATTCTGTTGGTTTTCTCCGCTTTGGTAGAGTCCGGCCCTCAACAAGGCCTAGACAATGTGTTGTGGCGACCTCTACCATTCGCCATCACAAGTGCATGCCTAACGGCAAGCACAACAGCGAGAGCTGATACGGTTCCATAGGCTAGATGGCGCTGTAAGCCTATTACCGGCCAAATGATACCGGTCTAGTACCGCACATGAACCGCGGTATATAAGATTTCGATCCAGAATAATATAGATAGACAAATCAAGATAATGCCTATCGGACCTTGGTCCCCGACCATAACACCCGGTCGGTAGGAAGCGCTTCCCTTTAGCTTCCTAACTCTGGATCAGTTGCGCCAAATTGGTGACCCCGACGTGATCAACACCCTGGAGCCGCCCGTCATCATCATCGTCGTCGCCCTCTCCTTCCTTCGCCAACAGCACCCAGCCAGCAGTCTCCAGCAAGCCAGCACCAGCCTCAAGAGGACCATACGCAGACCCGCACTGGATCTTCCTGGTACCTCCTGCAGCCTCATCCAGATCATCCCGACTCACCGTGGCCTCTGGACTCGTCCCCACTCATCCTGGTCAGCAGCAACCGCCTCATCCCGACTCACCGTGGACAACAGGCGGGCCTCTTCCCGACTCACCGTGGAGTACAGGCCGCTTATCCCGACCATCGTGGACTTCCGCATGCTCATCCCGACTCACTGAGGATATCACGCATGCTCATCCCGACTCGCCGCGGACATCCTGTGTGCACATCTCGACTCACCGAGGACATCACGCACACTCATCCCGGCTCATCGTGGTGGACCCGAGAACACTGGCACTTGCAATCTCAAGACGCACAGACTGCTGGCTCATCCTGGCTCAACCAACCTCCGGTTATTCGGAGGGGAGTGGTGTGGCGACCTCTACCATTCGCCATCACAAGTGCATGCCTAACGGCAAGCACAACAGCGAGAGCTAATACGGTTCCATAGGCTAGATGGCGCTGTAAGCCTATTACCGGCCAAATGATACCGGTCTAGTACCGCACATGAACCGCGGTATATAAGATTTCGATCCAGAATAATATAGATAGACAAATCAAGATAATGTCTATCGGACCTTGGTCCCCGACCATAACACCCGGTCGGTAGGAAGCGCTTCCCTTTAGCTTCCTAACTCTGGATCAGTTGCGCCAAAGTGTTGTTGCATAGTGCAAGCAATATAGCAAGCAAAATGTTAAAAATTTATGAAATTTACAAAAAAAACCATGAGATCCTAGATGACTTAACGCTGGTGAATGTTAAATTTCTTGATAATTTGACTTCTTCGTTGGCTATGAAATATAACTACGTGTAGCTAATCAGGGGCTCCTTAGCGACCTTCTCAAGACCTGAATCTGCTCTGCTTGTGTGCTCATGTGCGCAAAATCTAGAAAATTTTGCGTTTTTGTTCTTTGTTTTGCTACTGCATGCATATACTGTGCCGTTATGGCAGTTAACTGCCGTCTATGATCTTTCAAACGACTGGTCTTAAATGTGCGAAAGTTAAATGAGGTCGAACGTGGATTCGAGATGTTAAATGCGTGGTTGAGATGGTGAAATGAAGTCTTTTTTATTGTGTACTGACATAAACTATGAAAATAAGTAAAAAAAATATTTCAATACACAAAAAATAAATAAAATTGAGTTGATTATTTCTGACAACAGTAAATGGTGACAGTGTTTAGTATTTAATAATAAATAAAATAAAAATAGAACATGAAAACAATTGGATGCGGCTAAGCTATTGCTGACATACACAGCATGACAGCATGACAAATGATGTGCACGACTATTTACAATAAAATCCCAGACTCTATTAACAAACTGCCCACCCCAATGTTTAATAAGTCATTGCGTAAATGGCTTATGGAGAAAACCTTCTATTCTGTAAAGGAGTTTTTGGGTAACAAGATTTGAACAGAAGATCTACTCAAATTAATAATATAATCGATACATAATTGATCTGACATTGAATGTTTTTAAGTTTGTCTAATTAATTATATGTAATTAACTTTATTTGATGCTTTTACATTTGCATGCTATTGTATATGGCTAAATAGGAGCACTTTGTCATTTACTACGATCAACATTTATTTGTACCCACCCTATTTAATAACAAATAAAAAAAATTGATTTGATTTGATTTGATATTATGAGAATACACATGTTTGCAGTTGAGATTATATTTTTGATTCTTATGCTGAGAATGTTTCCTTTTGACAATTTATTTCTGAATACGCCTTATAACTTAACACATAGCCTTTTATGTAGTTTTATTAAGTGCTTTTTAATTGAAAACCAATTTTGTATAGTGTTTATTTTTATTTAGTGTTTTTAATTGAAAACAACAGTGTATAATGCTTCTTCAAGGATTTGTTTTTTTTGGAGTAACACAGATTTCTTACATGACCGAAGTTTAAAATATCTGCCAAAAATACACTAGCCCAGCAAAAAGGTACGTTAAAGTTGTCTAGTCTCAGAAATAATTAAACATTTTTGTAGGTACTTGATGGTTGTTCAAATTAGGTAGAAAAAGGCATTAAATAGTACCAAGTTCGATGTCCATGGGATGTTCAACTCTCACATGTTAGCTGCATCTATAAAACTTTTGTACAAGACCACTAAACTTATTTCCTATCCAGCATCCCTCACCAAACATCCCCACACAATAAAGTGCCAAATTACCATAAACAACGCATTATGTGACGGTTGACGGAAACCAGTTCGAACCGGTTTCGTCCGGAAATTGTCTGATCCTATAGTTCCGCGACGCCGCGCAACAATCGCTCTTTTGTTTTTTTAAGCGATGGGTCCTTTCGACCGCGCGATGCGATCGAAGGGTTAAACTTATGGATGACAATTTAGAAAATAAATATTATGATGACGTTTGTTTTAGTAGTTTTATAGGAAGTTTTAGAGATGTAAGATTTGATTTGGTACTTAGTACACGTCCGGTATTTTACGCACTTAGGTCATCTAAGTTCGATTAGCTTGAAAGTATATCTTAGCGTTCGCTTTTATTTGTTTTAGATAGGTAATTTTGTTTTATGAAAAATTTATACCACAATAGTTCTCATGTGCTTGTATTGTACTACATCTATTAAATACATAACCGCACTTTCAGGCACAAATCCGATTGGTTTAATTTCAAAATTGAATTTAATATTATTTTCATCTTGATTTTAACAGATCGTTGCCAACCCTAGCTGTACCCGTGAAATCTTGGTCAATCTGAATAGGATGGACGAAGGCGAAGGGTTGAGATGAATGTTTTATGTTATGATCCTAATGGCGGAAGTGTTTGCTAAATGCACTCTTTTGTTAGGTTTTAATTGAGAATTTCGCCATCTTCCCATGGACTTATGGTGTTATTATTCCCGACTGCCAAGGAAGGGTAATAAACCTAAGAACAAGTTCTTAAGTCTTTCAGTGTCATAATCCTAATATTATATTATATTATTGGTAGTAAAGTAGTTCTTCCTAGTCGATTTTGACCACGGCGACCAATTTGAATGAAGATCAACCCACAGACGGCTGATCGGTATAATCGGTGAGACGGCTGAGATGCTTTTTTTTTAATACAACAAAATCACACACATCGATCTGACTCCGTGGTAAGTAGCTAAAGCACACTCAGAATCAACAGTGATATTACAAATAAACTTAAATAAATACATATAACACCCAGACCAGTACAAACAGTCATGTTCATCCATGGACATCGAAAGTTGGTACTATTTAATGCCTTTTTCTTATTTGAACTACCCTCAAGTACCTACCTACAAAAATGTTAAATTATTTCTGAGGCTAGACAACTTATAAGGTACCTTTTTACTGGGTTAGTATATTTGTAGCAGATATTTTAAACATTGGTTATGTAAGAAATCTGTGTTACGCCACAGCAGACAATTTTTTGGAAAAGCATTATATACTTTTTCAATTAAAAAACTACATAAAAAGCTATGTATTAAGTTATAAGGCGTATACAGAAATAAATAGTCAAAGAGAAACATTCTCAGCATAAGAATCCAAAATATAATCTCAAATGCAAACATGTGTATTCTCATAATATCTCCTCGAACCTGCATGACCACTTGCAATCAATCACCACATTCTAAGAACCCTTTCTTATTTTTTGCGAGGGCACGGCGTTTATGCAAATATTGTGCAATTATAATTTCGCACGTCTAACGGTTAGATCTTTTGTTGGACTGCAGCTGGACGATGGTAAGGGATGAGCACCATATATACAGAATACCATAGACAAAGTCCGTTGGAATCTATGACAGTTGTATTTTTTTATTTATCCCTAATTCTGCACTTAAAGACTGATAGGCCATGAACGGGTTAATTCTAGGAACAATTTGCTCAAAAAAGTAATAAAAAATTGATGACATGAAAAAATCATTCTTGAATCTTAGTGTATGGAATGTTTTTAACTTAAAATGTCTCTTCATATAACAAAGCTGAAGAGGAAAAAAGTCTGTACTTGGATAAAATAAATAAAAAATTACTACGGATAGTCAGAATCGGCTACAGAACACATTCCACTACTATTTTAGAAACGTTTGCGTAACTTAGTCATATGCGTCCTTACTATGAGAACGTGACGATGCTAAATGCTGAATTTTGATATTTTACGACAAAATAAATGTATGAATTGTATGAACGTAGATACTATGTTTCTACGTTCGTACAATTCAGCTACCATTAGCAAGATGTTTTTATTACGTTCGGCTTGTAAAAAGGAACGAATCGATTTCAATACCCATTTCAATGGTTATCCTTGTTGATTGTGATTTTGATGATTTCGTTTTACAGTGCCCTAGTAATGTCCACAATCTGTCCAATAGTGGTTCTGCTGCTATCAGTTGTAATACAAACAATGATCGCATTAGTCAAAGAAGACTCAAATCAAACACATATGAAGACTGTGAATGTGGAGATTCCATATATTCCTTCTTTGCACAAGGACATTATCAAGATTAATGATTCGGAAAAATTTCATGGTGATCCAGTGAATAGTGAAGATATTGAGCTAAAACTGATCCGAGAAAAGGGTTTGATGAGACCTGTGTACGAGAATGAGGGCAAGAAAAGATTTGAAGTTATAAAGAAAAGAATACCTCCGTACAGGCAAACGTCTTACAATGTAGATTTCAGAGCTAGGCCTCATAATGTTCTGAGGGTATCAGAAGAAAAAGTTGAGATAGATTTAATGGAAATATTGCTGAGAGCTGGTACTGTATGGAAAAAGTTGGTGGCAATGTTGCCTCGTATGTGATTTTTTTAACGATTACAGTAAATGTGTTCCTCATCAAAAAAATCTTACGTGTTTATATTGTTTGTCCTCTAAGTAAACCCAAGAACTGATTGACCAAACTGTCAGCTAAACAATCATGTATTTTTTTCATGAAAGCTATCTTAGGGTTTAATTAGAAGACAAGGAATGTAAACAGATGTGTTTCGTTTTTTTTTGATGAGGAATGATTTTTTTTTTAAACTTATTATAAAATACGAGTAGTAAAGTAACTTTTGTTTTGAGAGATTTGTACAGATTTTACTGCCATGGCTGTAGTACAAATGAGTGTAATGTTATGAATGATAAAGAAGTTTGCTAACATTGTTTAAGATTATTTGCTATTCCTTTTGTAACCGTGTAAGAAACAAATGGACGTATGGCAGTAATAACTGAAAATATCGGCTTTGTACATAATTTACACAAAAGCAAACATTATTATTATTATAATTGAAATTCAACCGAATATTCGACTCACTTGGGATAAATTATGAGTTTTGGTCAAACCCACTTTTATACTTAAATTAACATTGCATTCAATCCATCTCTAACTCCTTAAAAATAAGGGTTATATCTGAACCAATGGTTGAATTTCTTGAATAATAATTACTTATCGGACCCCACTGACCAGTGTCCACTCATTTGATTCTGCTTGACCCTTAACACTGAAATGCGAGCGGGGGTCATCTGGACCAACTCTACACAAAAGACGAAAGAAAAAAAGCTCGGATTGGCTTGCGTTGACAAAAGTGTTTGACCCTTTCAATTAAGTTTTTTTTTAACCTTTTGTCGTATTGTAAAGCAGGAGTTAGAGGTGTAACGGATAGAGATGAATGGGCCGGATCAAAAACCGTGATTGTTCTGTGTTTACAATAAGCCATATTAGTTGAGCAGGGGCATGTTTTTGATTTGAGATTTTGATCTGAAGAAATTATATTTCCAAATGTACCTATATTGAGTAACTTACCTTTAAATCAATTAAGTATTATTATTTAAATTTATTAAAGAACACAACAAACCCGAAGGTATTTTAAATTGCTTGCAAATACTAACATGGCAATATTAGAATTAGTAAAATGATACCACACACAACACACCAATAAACTCCCACCTTCCTTTGCACAAAAACGACTACACTAGGTTAGTGTATCATTTCCACAACCTACCTTTAGAATATCCAGCTAACCGTGATACCAAAGGCTTTTAATTTCACTATCTTCTATGTAGTTTGCATAACATTTGGATGTATTACGTAAAACAATAGAGACCAGAGAAACGTATGATGAAGACATTACATTTATATTTTGAAAGTAAGTACTTATTATTTACTATTTGTTTTGAAACATTTAAAGTTTAAGACGATTTTCGATGGTTGATATTGATTTTGTAATATTAGTAAACGAATTTGGGTCGTTTACTGATATGAAGAAATAATTTTATAAAAGAATGAATGAATTAATTTGGACAAATGATTTATAATTCAGTATTTTTATCCAAATAAGCAAGGAAAGCAGAAAAACTTGCGCACACATCAATACAAGTTTAAATCTTTATGACAGGGACTTAATTATAAACTACGTAATAGTACCTTGCGTTGCGTTTTCTCGGCCATTTCACGGTATTGCGTTCACTAAACGGACGCCTGTTACACTATTAATTACTAATACACTTATACTATGCACAGGGATGTCAGTATAATAAAAGAATACAAGAATGAAGCAAAAAGTTTACATAGATTGTGGCTTGATTTACTAGATATATATAATATAATATATTTAACCAGCTATGTAACGAATAAGTAGCTAGTTTTCATCATTCGATAGCGACGTATCTCAAAAGGTTTGTTTGGTATGCTTACCGACTTTCACTCAAGATTTATTATAAAGGTGGTATGACGACCACTTTGCAAGTGGTTAAGCAGTTGAGTAATAGACCAAAAGGTCGCGCATTTGATCCCCGCACTGTACAAACATTTGTGTGTATGAACTGGTATGTTTGTTGTACTGGTCTGGGTGTTATTACCACTGTTAATTAAGATTTCTGTAACACAAGTATTTAGCTACTTACCACGGAGTCACATCAATGTATGTGATTTTGTTGTTTTTATTATATTAATTAACGCAGGTTTGCAATACACAAATAATCAGTGAATAAAATAAGTACGCTCTCTAGAAAATAAAGAGTAAACCTAAGTTTAATGTTGAAAACATCAGAACATTTGAAATCCAACGCGAGTGGTCATTGTGACCTCATGGTTATTGCAGGGTTAAGTTTCTCAGGCTGATCTGATTTGCATACGCTGTGTTTCAACAGATTAACGTGTTATGAAGCAGAAGACTATAAGATTGGTTTTTTAGTGAATTCACTTCATTTTTTTGTTAAATTCATCATTCTTTTCCCACCAGCCTGTGTCGCGGTGCAGAAAAAAAAATGCTACAAAAAATTACAGATTCTGCTACTTCTGCACGGTGACATCTTACTTCGTGTCCGTGGTCTACCTTGGCATGTACATTCCTCTGCAGAACATCTTTTTAGTTTCAGTTAATCTTCTCCAACGTTCTGAACGAGTACGAAAAGTTAATGTTGTTGAATAGGATCGAGAAGAATTATATCATCGCTGGATTTTCCCTTTTCTTGGTTGTGGTAATGTACGGCGTCCGGGTTCTGTTGTCTTACGCGGCGAGTTTGGTTGAGATAACTGATCGACAAAGTGACACACTAATGGTCCATTCAGACTCGAAGCTCGAGAAGAAAGTTCTGGGTTTATCGGAGAACATTTTGCCCAATCTGCTTCGGGTAAAGAGGTCGATATCGTACGAAACTATTCTGTTTACAAACGAGCTACGGGAACAGTTGAAAGCGGTTATCAGAAACGTTGATTTTCCGCACAATAGGTGCACCCTTTCTAGTATATTGGAGACCAGTACTGTAAATATTTAATTGACTTGTATTTTAAAACTGTATGACCACAAATAACAGCAAAAATCCTAAAAATATGATTTAGGTACCGTTTTAAAGATCTCGGTGAGTAGACTGAGTCAAAACTCTTAACATTTCTTCGAGCTTAAACGCAGACGAAGTCGCAGGTTGCCGCTAGTTTATTAATATTTGTCATTGGGTTATGTACCTCTAGTGTAAACGGTAAATTGACAGTAAATTAAGATTTGATTAAATTACTTAATTAAGTTTACGGATTACCTAATTCATGAAGGTTACAATGACATCTTATAAATTCATATATATTTTTTAATAATTACCTACCTTTATACTGTAAAGCCAAAATTTAATTATTAAATACAAGAAACTCTTTCGGCAGAAAAACATAACCCGCTTGTGCTTTTCGCTAGATTTCCCCCAGGACAGGGCTGACCTGAAAAAACGTCGAGTCAGGCTAATTTCAGTTTCAGTTGACATCACTGAAGTTTATTAAATTCTGGTCGCACCTCTTTCATAATTTATCTTGGGCACACCACTTGGGAATAATAATGTTGTAACTATGAAAATTAAGTTAAAAAGTGTAATTTTCGTTTAAAAGAAAAAACATTTTTTGTTCTGCTATTTGGTTTGAGAATCAATGAGTTTATTTTTTGGAATCTTTTGTACTTAGGTATTGCTTTTCATAAGTGTATTTTTTAAAGTCTAACAAAACACACATTTCTGGACGCCCTGTTTAATTGGATATTCAAAATAAATTCCAACACTCTATTTCTCAAAACTCAAAATTAACACGTAATTGAACACCTTGATTGAGTGCCTTTTTTATTATTCGTAATATTTGATTTTCAATTGAGCAAAAATTTACAAAAACTACATTTACACTTATTGACAAGTGTCAATAGGCTTGTTTCCACTATGAAAGAAATATTCAAAAACTGATTTTCTCTAAAATAATTCATAATTTCAGATGCCTTTACACTAATATTTTTCTGCAGTTCGTATTATTTGATTTTTAATTGGAATTCAAATGATAATTAGTCACTCAGTCGGCATTGCACGCGGTGACGTCAAAGTGTGTTATTCCCATACAAGCTCTATGAAGAAAAGCGTTTTGACAGTTGATAAAAAGTACGTCAACGATTGGTGGTGTCAACTACCGTATTATGACGCCACTACCAAGTACCGCCGTACGACATCAATTGGAGTGTGGCGTTTTGACAGTTCATAAAAAGTACGTCAACAATAGGCAGAATGACACCTATCTAAATTATTTTCAAGACTATTCCGTTTAACAAACATAGCCCCTATATAGTTAATACAACCAGTATATTATTTCCCAAAAAGTTGTAGAAACCAATTTTTAAACACACAAAACTCAATAAATATTCGGTCAATTGACTCCGATTTCTGATGCATGACCGTTACGTCACGTTTTTGTATTCCCATACAAGTCTATGGAGGCAGACTGTTTTGACAGATAATAAAGAGTATGTCAACGATTGGTGGTGTCGTCTAGCCTATTGGTGTTGACAAATACCCAATTAATAAATTATAATTCCCTGTCTGCCTGACCGAGAATCCATCTAGTCTTCTTTAACTTTTTGCCTTTAATATATTGAATAATAATCTCTCCATATTTTTATAACGGTAAATCAGATAAAATTACGTAAACGATATTATTGTATGAGAACTAGCGCGGGAAAATATGGGATGATAATGAAATTAAACTCAGATAATTTACATTTCATCTGCTCTAGAATGCTGATTCTCCATCCATCTTTATTGATCAATTGACTTCTAAGTTACTATAAACTATGATAAGAAAAGAAAGTTAACGTCTAGGTACATTTTATGTATGTATCTTTCTGTTGTATTCGTTTATTGATAAGTTAAATGAACATATTCAATAGGAATAATGAAACAACCCCAACAATTGTACGCCCGTGCGTACATGTCAAGTTAATCACTGTGGTATTTTATGCCTAAATTATAAGAATGATTTTGCTACGGAAATGAGTAGCTAAATGTGGAGCCGTACATACATATGTACATACTCTTTGTCATCAGTCAAAACAATCTGTCCCCATAGATTTTGTATGAGAAATTGAGAATTTTGACGATCACTTTGGTATAATGGTCAAGAAGTTGACTATTAACCAAGAGGTCGCAGGTTTGATCCCCGCACTGTACAAACATGTCTGTTTGTACTGGTCTGAGTGTTACATGTATTTATTTATGTTTATTTTTAATACCACTGTTTATTCTGATACCTGTAACACAAGTGCTTAAGCTACTTACCAAAGAGTCAGATCAATGTATGTGATGTTGTTGTAAAAAAAATGTGATGTCATATAGTCGTGACTAGCTCATACCGTATCTGCCTTCTTTTGTTTTGATCTAAGTATTCATGTATATTATCCCTTTAAATAAATACTCAAAGATTACATTTTCATTGTCACGTCTATAATTTTTAGCACCCAACTACTTTATATTTTTAAGCCCATGTTATTATAATTTCCACCCTGAACCCGTCATACGTGGCGGATTTATCTTGCCAGTGTGAGGGCTCCCAGAGGTACGGACAACGGAACACCTATGTTTGCGTCGGAGGGATGGCGGGACGAATATGAGGATAGTTCGTATTGGTCACGTTACTACAAACGTGTCGATGTTCCACTGTTACGAACCAAGCGCTTCTCATCTACATTCCTGATGCGCACTGCAAAAGAGTGGAACTCACTACCAGCGTCAGTGTTTCCCTGCAATTACAACCTAGGAATTTTCAAAGCTAGAGTGAACAGGCATCTTCTAGGTGAGCTCGCTCCATCGTAAACTCAGTCTTTGCCTCGTTGGGCTTAGTCTTGGGTCAAGAGCAAACCTATCCCAAATAAAAAATAAATATTAAAAAAAAACTTTTTAGTTTTTAAACACCCAAATGTGCCAGGAAAATAGCTGGTGAGGTTCAGGCGAATTTTGACCAGCCATAGCTAAGATCTACCGTGATTAAATTATTTATCGAATAAAAAAAATTGCTTTGAAATCGATCCATCCGTCCGGGAGCTACGATGCCACAGACAAACACCACACACACAAATGCCACACACAAACAGATATAAGGGTCAAACATATAACAACCCTCTCTTTCGTCGGGGTTTTTTTTAAGCCGCATGAGCCATCGCTGCAACCTATAAACTGAGGAGGAAAGTCGACTTCTCGTAAGTTGTTATGGCAAAGTTATTACAATCGCCAATTTATAATTGGGCCGCTCTTGCACACGCTCGTGCAAAGAACTTTCTGTACTGACGACACGGCTAGAAGCGGAGCAGGTCCATTGGACTCGGTTTAGTAGGACTACGCGCGACTAGCTGATATCGTCTAACGGTCAAGAATTTGACTATTAACCAAGAAGTCGCGGGTTCAATCCCCGCACTGTACAAACATTTGTGTGCATGAACATGTCTGTTTGTACTGGTCTGGGTGTTATATGTATTTATTTAAGTTTATTTGTAATACCACTGATGATTCTGATATCTGTAACACAAGTGCTTATCACGTAGTCAGATCAATGTATGTGATGTTGTTGTATTTTTTATTTATTTATTTTGTTTATCTGCCTCTCTTTGGTTTAATTGCTTTCTGGATACACAAAGCTTTGCATAATATTAATTTATCAAATAATTTACCAATGCACAACGTCAGCATTAGTACGCCCGACGCCACCAAGTCTCGCACCTACACATACACACTGACGCACACATTCGCGAGAAGATAATGTGTGACTCACCTGACGAAGGGATGGGGTGACAACGAATGACGCTGAAATGGGATACTGCTGAAAATATTTAAGATAGGTACGAGTCGAGTAACTTATGTGATTTATCATCACAATCCATAATGGCAGGTTTCAATATCCTATCTACCGTTGATTGAAAGTTAGATAACTGACACTATTATAGAAAAATCTGAAACCTCAGTTAAAACTCAGTAAAAAACTGACAGTTATTTGGATATTGAGACTGGCTTTGAGGCTATTTCAGTGAAATCCTTTTTGATTTTCTTCAACCCTAATTTCAATAAGATCTCAGTTTCAAGCAAGTCCTTGAAGAACGTTTATGGTAAGACCTTGATGTTGATTAACATACGCAACGCTGATTAAACGGTGTCCCAAGCCGGATCGAATCTAGCGCCTGTGGCTCAAAAACGGCGTGATTCGGAACTAGTCAGTGGTGAACAGCTAGGCAATTTTACTACAGCCACTTTACTGTCAGTTTGTTTTCATCAGACAGTTGAAAAAGATATATTTATTTCATATTTATTTAACTGTCAGATGAAAATAAACTGATACTAGAGTGTATACAACAAATATACAAAAACATCACATACATACATTGATCTGACTCCGTGGTAAGTAGCTTAAGCACTTGTATTACAGATATCAGAATCAACAGTGGTATTACAAATAAACTTAAATAAATACATATAACACCCAGTACAAACAGACATGTTCATGCACCCAAATGTTTGTAAAGTGCGGGAATCGAACCCTCTTGGCCATGACCATTACACCAAAGTGGTCGTTAAACACCAAGTTAAAATCCTGACAAATCCTGTACATTCCCTACATTGTAACAAACTTAGTCGGTTAAGTGTTTGTTACTGTAACTAAAAATAGTTTAATAAAAATAATTTCCGACAACATGAATCCATATATATTTGAAATAAACTATTTTTATTTTATTTTTATGTTCAGTGTGGTCACCACAGGTGCACACTTGCATATCGATTCGCGGTCCTGGCAGAGGGAGGGCGGTCGCGCTAAAAAGCGGGAGAGCTTCTGAGAAACGGAACACGATCGAAACTTGTTCGTACGTTCCGTTTTAGTAGAATGCTTCGTAATAAAACGTTGTGACTACTCTAGGGGTTTTTTTAAATACATCATTAACTCATTAATTTATCTGACTCCGTGGTAAGTAGCATAAGCACTTGTGTTATAGATATCAGAATCAACAGAGGTATTACAAAATAAACTTAAATAAATACATATAACACCCAGACTAGTACAAACAGACATGTTTATGCACACAACTACAGTACACAGGTACAGTGCGGGGATCGAACCCGCGACCTCTTGGTTAATAGTCAACTTCTTGACCATTACACCAAGTGGTCTTCGATGGATGGTCGTCATGGTTTGAATTCAATGAATTGTGTTAATTTGTAGAGGTATAAAACACTTGCATTTAGCTTAAATATGACACAATCTGGACCTTAATTTAGGACATTCAAAAAATCTCTTTGATACAGGGTCTCATATACGGTCACCAACAGAAAGTATTTACCACCGTAAGGATCACAATTGCTTACACATATTTTACTCGTGAATGTCTATTTCAAAATAATTTGATTGACCATAGAATATTTTTATTTTTTAACGAGAATCAATCGTTACTTTATGACTTTTAACTTTTATGAAGTTGATTGACACTGAATACATAACGACATTTCAAGGAATTAAGAAAATAGGTCTTGTACCAAAAAGTGACCTTATTTTTATTCTCGATTATGAGTCAAATTAATTATTGATTTTGAAAGGCATTATGGCCATTAACTTACTTTCAGTCAGAACAAACTAAGTTATAAGTGCAAATTGTCTAGCATAAGACCTGCTATATGTACCTATGTAACACTTAGTTGGCAAATAAATGAATATGAACTATTCTTATTATCTTGATGGTGCAAATTTAATTTAAAATAGTTTTTATCGTATTTTATATTAATAGCGACTATTCTGTGTCGCCCGTTCTATAAAAGCATAGACCCCATGTGTATATTTTGTTTCTCCATCTTCTCTTCCATCAAAACAACGGTTGTTCCCAGAATCAACAATTGAATGGTGCGTGTGTCTGTGACACGGTGCGCTTACGCAAACCCGAGCGGTTACTGTATATCGGAGGAGTTGTCCACTTGGGTCGGCTGGAAAAGAAATCTTAATATTTTTTAACAAGCTTCTATTTTCAAACCATTCATTGTCATCCAATCTTAACCTAATTTACAAAATCTCAGCTCGGATCAGACACTGGGAAGTGGGTGAATGGATTACAGGCACCTGTTCCAGGTGAAACTAATTAAAAGCATGTAAAAACCTCTAAGTTGCGTCATACTATGTAACTATATTTCGAGTCAAAATTCCGCTCAAAACCGCCAACTTCGCGACTCCGAGCTGTTTTCGAGAAATTCATAACATAAAATCACAGAAACAATATTGGCTCTACCTGGGATTCGAACCCAGGACCTCTCGGATGTAAGGCAGAAACTTTGCCACTACACCAACGAGGCAGTCAAACTGTATGAACTATGTAAGTATGTCTGAAATAAATGGTTTTATCATCATTATTCTAGAATAAAGACACACTTAAAGAAAAATGGACCGCCACTACTGGCGGGACTGTGTGACCTCCAGTGGCAGTCCATTTTTCTTAAAGTGTGTTTTAATTTCACATTGTAAACAAAATTTGCATTGTTAATGCTAAAAAATAAAGTATCTTAATACTTTAGAATTGTATATCACTTAGTCAAAAGTAGCCCAGATTGACGACATGGAAAACGCAAATGACATACCGTCTGCGTGCAAAGAAATCCTTTAGAATAGTGGACAGATAATAGAATTAGAGGCGGGCGAGTCCCACGCATGAACCTGATTATACCATGCTGCTGGGTGGCTGTGGTAGAATATAGCCAAGTTTCTGAAAATGTAAAATAATATTGTGTGTTTTTGTATGTAGGTATGTTACTCAGTTTACGCAAGATGAAAGATTAGATGTAGATAGTATAGAGATATGCTTAAAAGGTAAGTTTAAGTACTTACCTATTCAGCATACCTCTAATGTGTGCGAAATCGCATCACGGTAAACACTGTGAATCTTGAGCACTTGACTACGGGCCATGTTGAAAAAAAAACATGATGTGCGTCTGAATGAACCAAAAGTATTTTGAAAATTATTAACCGATAATAAGCGGAATGATTGTTGTGACTGTAAAATGTGGTCATTTGTAAAAAAAGAAATTTCGCTCTTTTTATTCCATACAAAGAGGCGTGGTGTTGCATTGCATTTTTAAGATTTCAACTCCTCAAAAGGCAATGCAAAACTGTAAGTTTATGTTATGGTTTATGTGTATTTAAGTAAATTAAAAGTTGTTGAAACTTGGCTTCGTCTACTACCGTGCATCAGATCTCAGACTACGTCTTATTAGAGTATTGTATGGGATACGTGTGTCAGAATATGATCGTCTAATGTACCCAGTTTCATTCATTCGATATAATGACTCTTTATTATTTTTGATAGCTACTTGAGAAAAGAAAGCTGTTGTATAGCAACAAAGAAATAAGCGAGTTAATTTACTTACAATCGGTTCAAAAATAATATTTCGCAAAAAATAACCGTTATTTGTAATGATATACTACATAAATAACTATAGACACTAATGCGTAAGTTAAGATAACTCATAAAAGAACCGGTATTCGTTATGATGAACAGAAATACCTAAAGACACTGATGCGTTTTTAAAAAAAGGCACATTGGTTGCTTTTCATATCGACCAGTAGCATCGACAACTGATTAAATTCTGACACACAGGCCTGATGACTTAATAGCAGGTCAATGTTACTTCTATTCTTTACTTTAATTCCTTGAACATAAGTCGAACGATATCGTCCTCCATAACAACAAAATGTATATTGTGTCTAGTTATGCGCGGTTCAAGTGCTTAAGGCTGCACACAGATGATGCAAGTGTAACCTAATTTAAAAAAAAATGGTTAAAAAAACTAAAATAAAATACGCTTTTATTGCTAACTAAGAAAAAGAAAATAATTTCAGAGATCAAAGAATTTATAAAAAGCGTGGCGTGCACTTTATGTCGTTTTCTTATTTCTCTTTTTATAGTTGCCAATAATAGAATGATTTAATATAGTATACTATACCAATATAATACACCCCACGTTTTTTACTCTACTGAAAAATAAATTATTTGTACTTAGAAATTATTTTTTCTTTTTTAGTTAGCAATAAAAGCGTGTTTTTTTTATTTGTTTAATTAATAAGGATCATGGAAAACTCTTATCAAATTATTGCATTGTCATCGGTAGGTACTTGATACGCGTGCAAAGTTTCAAATTAATCCGATTTCTGAAAATTGGTGAAATGATGAGCTCAAAGGTCCCGTTACATACATACATAAGCCCGAGTTAATAAAAGCGTGTTAATGAGTTTGTTTTGAGAAACAAACGCAATCCACGGTGGGCCACTTTTTGTACCAAAACAGTGGCGTGCAGTGGCCAATCTTTAAGCGCATTCCGAACCGTGAGAGGTACCTAATCAGAGTGTCGCCGGCTAACTTTCCACTAACCGAGATAAGCACACGTCTGTCTGTCACATACTCTGGAGATGAATCCAACATCTTAACACCTATGGAAACAAGAGGATATTCCAAATATAGACTGGTAGAGTTAGGCCCCATTCTCACTTCAATTATCAATCGAACTTTCTAAGTTAAGTTCGATTTGAACTACCTATCCTGTTTTACCTATACCGCGGAACAAAACACATTTCTGCTAAACCAAAACCGAATGCTATTTACCTTGAAAACTTTAAATATGATATTGTATTTTATTTCGTGCATCTACTTAAGAATGTACCTAGTGTTAGTACCTACAGCAAAAGGTTTAAAATAATTTCGCTGTAATTCGTTTTTTCGTAGTAGGTACATATGCGTGGGTAACCTACTGTTTTGCTAAACAGTTTAGTGCTAGTAAAGACTAGGGCAGGTCCTGATTATAAATTATACAGGACTAATGTGTTTCAGTATCACATACTTACTTTTTATTTTCTATTCATACCGCAAGCGCACATCTACGGCATACTTTCGCCGCGGGTCGCGACTGATAGACATATTATAATAAAAAGACCTACTTAACTACAAATTTAACATTGGCCTACGGATCTTATCCATACTATTCTTTCTCCACAAATAAACTCGTCCGGCGCGTGCCAAAGATAATAAAGAGACGGAGACTCTGCGCCCGCGCCGATAACGGCTAAAACGCCCCGATAAACGACTGGCCAAATACATCTGTGGGGGAATAGGAATTCCGGACCTGAGATTGTCTGCCTGCATTAGTCAGGCCAAGTTATAATGACAAGTAGGTACAATTTGGAGTGGCGGGTATGTATTTTTCCAGAATAAAGTCGAGAAGACAGAATGTGATAATGATTACGGCTATAACGCTCCGATAATATCTTGCCAAAACATATGAAGAGTAATAAGAATTCCGGGCTTTAGATTCTGACTGAGGCTGACTTAAATGCGCTTGCGCATAGACGTCATGTTATTATATAAGAAGGTTTTGAACTAGACAGTATTTGACTTAATTTTAACACATCGAGGCAACAATACCGAAGACCTCTTAAAATGGAGGTATTGGGGTATGATCTCACAACTCATGGACCACATAATTGCCCCTAAAAATCTGTAGAGTTGTATCCTAAGCACCCTGTATAATGTTGAACAACTCAGCGCAGTCTCCTGGTCTAGAATAAGTAGCCTCTATAGATATACGGCGGTGTCTGACTTTGATTTATAATCAACACCATTCAATTTGGCCACCTCTTATCATGTCATCGGCCGCACGAACAATATTATAATTTAACTATGGCGATGCCTTTGTTCCAGCTGATATACATTTTGTTATTGACAGATTTCTTGACCGCTTGGTGCAGTGGTCCGCATGTCGGGGTCGCGGGTTCGATTCCCGCACAGTACAAGCATAAGTGTGCATGAACATATGTGTTTGTACTGGTCTGGGTGTTTTCTATGTATAATATGTATTTATTTACAAAAAAAAAGTATTTAAGTATGTATATCCGTTGTCTAGTACCCATAACACAAGCCTCGTAGCTTACTTTGGGACTAGAGAATTGGTGTGATTGTTGAGAAATATTTATTTATTATTTATTTATTTATTATTTCTGCCTCCAAATTCAGTATAATGTCAAGAAGAGTGAGTGGATGATCTTTCAGGTTCGGGGAAGGTTCCTATCTCAAACACCTGAACCGAAATTAAATGGATGCTTACTAAATAGAGTAACAGAGTTTAAATATCTTGGGCACATTCTGACCCCAGACTTGAAAAATGACGCTGACATAGAAAGGGAGCGTAGGGCGCTGTCTGTTCGTGCGAATATGATAGCCCGCAGATTTGCTCGGTGCTCAAGAGGCGTCAAAATCACTTTGTTTAGGGCATTATGCACGTCCTTCTACACGAGCAGTCTCTGGGTGAAGTATACGCAGAAGCAGTACAGCGCCCTACGCGTACAATACAATAATGCGTTCAGGGTGCTGTTGGGGCTGCCTCGCTTCGGTAGCGCCTCAGGTATGTTTGCTGAAGCGCGCGTGGATTGCTTCTACACAACCATGCGCAAGAGGTGCACATCCCTGGGGCGCAGGGTGCGGGCCAGCCCAAACACTCTCCTGAGAGTATTTGCCGAGCGCTTTGGCTGCCAGTACGTGTATCACCTTGGCATGGTGTATGTACTGGCTAATACTAAAATATTATTTTAAATACTATTTATATTATTCTAAATACTATTGGTCTGGTCTTTTTAATTAATTATTTGTTTTGGTAAATTTTATGTAATTCTATTTTATTTTTATTAATTGTTTCCTTGAAATGAATGTGGTCCTTTGAAGACTGAATAAATAAATAAATTATTTAAAAAAATCTAGGAGAGCCTTCACACTAGCGTTTGTCCAGCGTAAGCGTTCGATGAACGTATGCACAGCGCAGACGCTGAGACAACACGACGCACGCGACGACGTCTCTGCCAGAGATGTAGAGAGTTGCGCAGAGTATATTTTCATTGAACGCTACGCTAGACAAAGGCCGGTGTAAAGGAGCTCTTACAAGGGATACGCTAATATAAACTAAGTACCAACATAAATTAACACAGAAACTGAATTGCAAATGGGAAGTTATTGATGATAAAATTTAATATTGACATATCAAAGAGTTTACCTACTGATTGAATTGCCCGATTTCGTCAGTAGTAGAAGTGTCAAAAACAGGCGATTCAATCAATCAATCAATCTTAAATAGTCCGATAGCTATTTATCTGATGTAGTGTGTGACGAATCCCTCATACCTAACCTCTCATATATGGATTGTTGTAACCGCTAATAAGCTAGTACCTAATAATAGTCCTTCTGGCCGATTTCGACCACGGTGGCCAATCTCAACAGAAATCAGCCAACTGCGCAGGAAATATTATAGTGCACAAGTTTGAGCGCAATACACAGGTGCACTCACTGTTCCGTCACTCTCAAAGTTCGGTGAGACGGCAATCCGACATGACCGGAGAGAGACCAGGCGCAGGACCAACGGCTTAACGTGCTTTCCGAGGCACGGGGGTGTAACACCGCCAACTTCCCGACTCCGAGCTGTTTAAGCTAGTAATAAACTATACGTTAAACGCGCAACATCTCTTTAATTGGCTGCGCCCGGCTCCTATCCTTACACTGACTATTGAAAAATTAGCCCTAAGTAGAATAAGACACCTGAATACAATATTTGATGATAACTTCTCGTTTTGACGTGACAACGTCTTATAAATTGGTTTGCCGGGTGACACTTCAAGAAACTGCGTTACGCTGCTCCGCTCACGTTCCGCGCTCACAATGAGAGCGAGTGAGAGGCACGCGTCCCTTCGACTCGGGCATGGTTAGCCCGCCTAAGAGCGAGTGAGACAGACATAAAAAGTGAAAGGCACGCGTCCCTTCCACTCGAGCACAGTTAACCCGCCTAAGAGCGAGAGAGACAGAGCGAGAGAGAGAGAGTGAGAGAGAGATAGGCATACACACCGGTTCATGTTATACGAATGAATATTCACATTAAAATTATTTTACCACTCAAAGTCGTTGTCACGTAAAACTTTCGCCCGTATACCGACTTTACAGGCAACCACTGTTTTTTTTGTTGTGTCTGGTTGTGTCGTATAGATGTCAACGTACGATGGCGTAGCGCGTAGCCCGTAGATAGAGTTAATAAAAACTAGGCAGGACAACTAGGAGTGCGATTTGAATGATAATCAGGTGTTTGCCATTTTGTACTAAGTAGTCATTAGATGTTATTATTCTGTTATTTGATATCGATGAAAAAGGAGTCATGGTGTACCAAGATAAAGATTAACATTAATGGGTATTCAATGACTCTACTGACACTGAGGAGTGTCATAGAGGTTTCATGATTATTGGGATGATGACACCTATCTTAAATATTGTCAAGAACATGGTGTTTAAAAAACATAGCCCCTATGAAGTTAATACAACCAATATATTTCAAAAAAGCTGTAGAAACCAATTTTTAAACACACAAAACGCAATAAATATTCGGTCAATTGACTCCGATTTCTGACACATGACCGTGACGTCACAATCATTTATTACCATACGAAATCTGTGGAGGCAGACCGTTTTTACAGATAATAAAAAGTATGTCAACGATTGGTGGTGTCGTCTAGCCAATTCATAAATGTATATTTACCTATAATAACAAGAGGTTGTGATACTTATTGATTGTTGTTCCCTTTTGACTACTATAAACTACTTACTACTACTATATACTACTTACTATATACTTTTTCTATATTTATAAGTTTCTAACACGATTAGCCGAAACGCTATCCCATTTTTATTCTGTTTTAAAAATGCTCTTGCACGAAGTAGATTTATCTTGCTACTAGATTTAAAACGCGTTCTGTCTCTATCGTTATTGAAGTTAATAAATATGTTTCATCAAAGTCGTTACACGACCACTTTGGTGTAATGGTCAAGAATTTGGCTATTAACCAAGAGGTCGCGGGTTCGATCCCCGCACTATACAAACATTTGTGTGCATGATGAACGTGTTTGTTTGTACTGGTCTGGGTGTTATATGTATTTATTTAAGTTTATTTGTAAAACCACTGTTGATTCTGATTTATGTAACACAAGTGCTTAAGCTACTTACCAGATTAATGTATGTGTTGTTGTTGTATATTTATTTATTATCTGGCAGTGCAATTTTCATGTCTAGATTTTGGTTGATCGCTCTCTCAAATTCTTCAGGCGCATCTGAATATAACAGCTAAAAAATAACAAGCGCAATATCATAATAATAGAATAATAAACATCGATATTGTTATGACGTGTTGATTAGGTATTCTATGCGCAAGCGGCGATGCCAACGTACGTTAGGTAACTTGACAAACAATAATTGAGCTATTTAAGTAAAGGAGGTGTTATAGTTTTATCGAATAGATTTTAATAGAGAGTCAAGTCTATTGACATGTGGCGCATGCTAATGTTAGCGGATATCGGTTAGTGCCACGGTTAGTGCCCACTGCCTATTACGAGTAGAATCAAAATACGCCAATAAAACGAGTAATAGAGTTAATTCCTTAATTAATAACGATACACCACCAAACGCGCGTAATCAAAGAGGAGAGGGGGGGGGGGGGGACGGTTCCATTCAATGACCGATTGACAAATGCCCGATGACAGCTCGACTTGAGTGATGTGAATGTGAAAAAAGCGTTATATTTCCAATTTCTGATTATTTATAGGTAAGTAAATACAATAAAATTTAGCAATTAACAAGGAAGTAAGTAGTAGTGTTCTTCTTATGCTTAAGGAATTGTAACTGAGCTGTCAAATTTAGCGGAGCGCGATGTCGGCGGTAGTTGATGTTTTTGTCTAAGTCCACACTTCAAGAACACGTCGATCTATCGACCCGATCTCCATGAAAATTTCCTCTTTTATAACCACATACAAAATGTTAAATAAATAAATCAATAACCTCTCCACATCTCTCAGTCGAATCCAATCGTGTGGTTAATTAGGCCATAATGCCCGAGTCAGTCACGAACCCGCGACCGTCGTGCCTCGTGCCACGGGCCCGGCGCCGGGTGTGAGCTGCATAACCCGTTGTCTTTGGATTATAAGGTGCATCGGAATTAATAGTGATCGTGACAGAGGCGATAATTTATCTGAATGCAAATTAAAGAATTATATAGTACGTATTATAACGTACGAGCGTATATAAGCCCACGACTCGCGACTTTGAGTGCGGCGACAGAAATGCGCAGTTGTGGCCTGGCCTGAGCCGTAGTAACTTCTTCAGATGCCATAATGCGGACTACTTTAAAGCAAAACTTTTCATAACAGTGCACATCTGAGTCTGCGGTCATTGGGCTTACAACGGTTTACACCAAGTTCTAGGTCCTCTAACCCTCCCCCCCCTGTGGGATCTCCACCTTGTCGTGGTGGGGGGGCTCAGTAACCGTGGCTTTGCCACCCACGGTGAAGCGAAGCGGGATCCAGGGAGGGGACGCTCCACGTGGGCTTGGGGTGGCCTGCGCAGGATGCGTCCAAGGGTGCGGGTGTGGGAGACAGTTTTGTCTGTCTCTCGCAGTCGGGTGCGGTCGCGGGAGGAGAGACGTCTCGATGTGTCGTTGCCGTGCGGCCTATCTCCCGCGACCAAACGGGGGCGCACCGTTGGATGGCGCTGCGGTGGGGCCGCAGAGGAAGAGGAGATGCGGTGTGTCGTTGCCGTCCTCCCTATCCTCTGCGACCGGGAGGTGGCGGAGCCCAACACCTTGCTCCGCCACCAAGGAGTTTGTGGCCCTCGGGCTATCCGCCGGAGTGCCGTGGTGAATGCTCACGCGACCCCATGGCACCCCCCACAATGGCGGAGTGGTGGAATGCGCTGTGGTTTTAGTGGGTATTACGGCCTTGCACACCAGCCGTTGAGTCCCACATACCCCCCTGCAGATGTGTGGGGGGCATGCGTAAAAGCATTTCCACAGCGAGAAAAAAAAAGGTCCTCTAACCCTCCTTTGGCTCAGCTGTGCCCTCTATTTTTCATATTGAGACATTAGTTTTACCAGTCAGTCAGTCTGACAAATCGACCATTAAATTAAAAGTGTGACTTTCGGAGGATGAATCCATTAGAAAGATGGAAGGGCTGCGCACGCGTCTGTCGTGTGTACATAATATGATACGGTTTGTGCTAATTAAATGGGGAGGGAGAATGAGATTAATGTTTGCGTTTAGACAAAAACGATACAGTGTTGCACACAGAAGCCAGAAGATAATACCTTACAATCTCATCTTACTGTATCTCACAAAATGTTATCTTCAAAGGAGCCTGTTGGAATAAAACAAGCTGAACTAGAAAATTATAGCTTATTGCTATTTGTTTAATATTAAACACAGAAGAACAATGTTCTTATTACAAAATGTTTGCTCCAAGAGGGAGAAAAAAAGGGTTGCCAACACTAAAAATAAAAATAGTGATGCCAGCACCAAAGTTATAATAACTAATAGTCATAAACTAAAGATTGTTAAGTAACAAATACATGTTCATGTATTGAACAGAGCCAGTACCAGACTTGAAACCACATCTATTTATATTTGCATGTGTGACAAGATAAAACATGCTGAGCTTATATCTATTTGTGATGTCACTATTTTTACCATGTTTTTTGCAAATAAATATTTCATTCATTAATTCATTCATTGCATTGATAACTGCGCCTGAGATCTCTCCGGTCATGTCGGATTGCCGTCGCACCGAATTTTGAGAGTAAAGGAACTGTGAGTGCGCCTGTGCATTCTGCTCACACTTGTGCACTATTATATCTCCTGCGCAGTTTGCTGATCTAATGGTGAGATTAGCCGCCATGGTAGAAATCGGCTAGGAGAGTATTATTATTATTATACTCGTACTTTGATTAATTAATTAACATCCAAACACTGTTACCGCCGCGTGCGTCAGCGCAGGGTCCATGTCGTTAATGGACCGACTGTTTGTCGACACACCTTGGCTAGGGGAGTAAGTTTTGATTAACTGACGATTTTTTAGGGACCGACGGCTTCGAGCCGCACGAAATTGAGCAATAACAGGTCCGTGGTGCCCTTTGGATGTCCTAAGCCGCACGCGCGCTTCACTGAAGGAATCAGCATGTTCTCCCAGGCCTAGAGTCCATCCGTGGAAAATTTGTAAGTCATGACGACATGAGGTCGAGATATGAAGAGAGGAAAGACAATGGTCTTCCTAGTGTCTTAATTAGATTTTGGTTGTAGCATCGATACCAGAAGTATGAATTAAGGTAAGGAACAAAACATGACTTTACAGGAGAGCGAAAAAACGTTTTTGCTTTTTGTAATCTGTGTATAACTTTTTTGTTTACAGGCCGATTTAGATGAGGTCTATGGCAAAGTTTCTTAGAATTTAATGTTCTTTTATGCTATAAAAGCTAAATACAATAAAATCTTATAGTTTAGAAAATAGCCTGTCCCTTACCTTAAAAAATGTGAATCACTTATCCATTACGTTAGTCGAATTTGAGTTCAAGGCAAAGTCAAAATAATGTAAGTAACACAAAGATACGAGAACTTGCATAATAAAATAAGGTAAATAACTTCTACTAAAAAAAAATTCTATGTAAGTACAAATGTATAACATAAAGATTGCACTTCAGGACCTTAACTGTATAGCAATACAGCTTATATTGGGTTATTTAATAAAGCTTAATTTCAAAAGAAGTGTTTTCTGTAGACAGGGTGATGTGTTTATTTTTAAAAAGTGCCATAAATTACAAATTTGTTTTTAAAATTATGTCATAATCAACAAAAAAAAACAATAAAAACAAATATTATCATAATCTACTTTCGTATTTTCCAAAAAATAATGAATAATAATCTCTAATTTCTAGAGTTAAAACAAAAAGTAAGAAAGAAAATAACCCCGTAATCACGGGGTCAGTTCCTACATTGACGATTGCTGCTTCAGACTCCATGTACCCCTCTTCCATTGAGTCGTGAGATGCTGTCCTGCTGCTGGAATAGGAATCTATGTTATCAGCCTGGAGATTTAGGTAGACGTCAAAACTTTTTTGCCGTCTCTCTACTCGAAGTTTCTCTCTCTGCTTCTCAACCTTTGAATCTACGTATTCTGCAATGGCTCTTTTCTGCATGTCTTCTTGGGAGTCGAGGAGTTTTAGAATGAACTCTTCGTCTGCCAGGATTATCTCCACGAAATCTGTAAGCTCAAAAACTGCATGTATGGGATCCTCCAAGGGGGCAGTTCTTAATATCTGCTCTTCTAAATCTCGAACCACGTTCCGGGCAAGAGAAGCAAGTTTGGTGGCCTTTTCCTTCTTTTTTGACATCTCTACTGGGTTCTCTTACTAGTGTTTTTCTCAACTTCTGATTGAAATGCTAATTTGAGAAAGTAGTTAAAAACAATGTCTTTTGTCGTTTGTTTTGATTACAGTCCAATTCGGGTTTCAAGATCAGCATACTTAGAAGCCGTAAAGGCTTGGGTATGAGGCATTATGAGGTGAAGATATTGAATATGGTCGGACGGGTACTTTTCGGCTTTTAACTTGTCCAATACTTCTTGTCTCTCCTGAACGTAGTCGTTTAGTTGTTTGGGAAGGGGCTCCAGTGTTATGACACAACCGCCCCGGCTGATCACTTGCTGGATTAATGAGTAGGTTGTCATTTCCGAGAGTGCTGTTAACTTCTTTATATGGACCTTAACGGCAGCAGGAACGATGTCGTCAGTGGTGGATGCAATTACGTTGTAAACCAACCGACGGACTGGAGTGCGGGAGACAACTGTCTCGTTAACTACAGTTCCTCCCCTCTGATACTCTAGATACCTATGTATTGATCTCAGCGGTTTGCTGAACAGATGCCATAAAGGCTGCATACCGTTTCATGATCCACGTCCGGAAGTCTCGTTTGTTTGCAACGGGACGACACATACTGTAAGCACCATTAACAGCCTGGAAGGCTAACATGCTGTGGGGGATCTCTCTCTCTTCCCTCTTCATCTCCCCATAAACGGTTCGGTGCTCCCGGGGTATTAAGACAAGTCGTCGGTGAGAATTGTCATACCTTTATCTTCGCAAATCTGGTCAATGAAGTTAATGTCCGTAACATATTTTATGCAACTTAAGTAATATGTAATAAGGACTCTACCTATTGAACCGTCAAGGGTATCGGACTGAACCTGGAAGAGATCCCGAATTCTGTCCAGGGGATCTTTTCTTCCATTGAAGAAAGCTAATATCACGCCGGCAGCGGCGGATCTGTTAAGAGGAACCATAACTGGCTCCTTCTTGTCTAAAAGAAAGGGAAGCTCTTTCCCTGCCCTTGCGAATTGGCGAATGATGCCTGGGAGGGCCGGAAGGCGATCACTGGTGATGTCCATGATGTGGTCATCCCGGTCCATGACGCTGACCGTTACCGGCAATTACCTTAATGTAGCTGTGCTAGTTCATGACTTTAACTAACACAACCATGACTTTAATGATCTTAACTTCCTATTACATCATGTATTATCATATCTTATGTCTACACATATGTTACTTAATTATTAAAATCATATCAATAATTAAGTAGGTAATTGGAATCATCAATCATTTTATATTGTGAAATATAGCTTTATGCAAATTACTGAACTAGTAAATCGAGGAGTGACAGTGATTATTGAGGGCAAAATCAAAAGTGTTTTAAGGATCATGAGGGAGCAATCATTCATGATCAGAACTATTGGTATCAGAGGATTCATCATGGGAAGAAGGTGATTGAGTGACTGAGAGCCATGGGAAGATTTTGTCTACTGCTATAATAGCTTCATACCGTTTGCCCTTTCGAGTGATTGGGGTGTCCTCAACAACATACCGATCATTAGGGAGAACCTTTTTAATGCGATACGGCCCTCGACATTTAGGTTCAAGTTTCTTTGACTGACCCTCTATTCCAGTAGGTGCGCGTATAACCCTAACTAAATCGCCTTCTTTGAATCTAACATCTTTATTTCGTCGGGCATCATACGAGGATTTGTCTTTAATTTGTTGAGATTTGATTAATTCGCTAGCTTCGGATCTTATTTCTGGAAGCGATACTGGTGTAGAGGAGGCAGTTGCCGTAATAACATCATTAAAAATACTTTGAGATGGGTTTGTAACCGTTCTTCCAAAAAGAAGTTCGGTTGGTGTCTTTTTAGGGTTCCGTACCTCAAAAGAAAAAAAAGGAACCCTTATAAGATCACTTTGTTGTCCGTCTGTCCGTCCGTCCGTCCGTCTGTCAAGACCGTTTTTCTCAGGAACGCGTGTTGGTATCAAACTGAAATTTCTATATGATACTTAGGTATACTGTCTCTGGAAGCTGTAGAAAAATCAACCTTCTAAGCCAACGCAATCAAAAGATACAGCCATTTAGGCCGCAAATTTCCGCAAATTCTCGAAACTCGCACGGGAATCAAAACCTACAGGGTACTTCCCGTAAACTTAGAATCTTGAAATTTAGTACGAAGTCACTTCTTATAGTACAGATATAGGAAAAATTACGAAAACCGTAAATTTTCAGTTTCATCATATAAAAAAAAATTTTTTTGACAATTTTGAAAATTTCAAAGTTACTACTCCTTATCTACATGTTTGTACGGAACCCTCGGTGCGCGAGTCCAACTCGCACTTGACCGGTTTTTTTTGTAGAGTGAGCAGTCGTATTAATTCCTAATTGTATGTCCGGTAAATGATCATCCCAAATTCCGTTTGGTTTATCATGATTCATGGCTCCAAGAGCTGCCAAGATGGTGCGATTGTACCTCTCCACCTGACCATTAGCTCGAGGAGTTGAAACGGCATTAAGTATGTGTTTGATGCCCGTAGTACCGATAAACTTTTTAAAAGCACCGCTAGTGAAACTAGTTCCCTGATCAGTGATGAGTCGGTTTGGTGTACCAAAATAACTAAAATGTTCGCGGAAAACTTTAATACTTGTAGCAGATTTTGTATTGCGCACGGCTATAAGATTAACGAATTTTGTAAATGCATCAATTATAACAAGAATATATGTGTTACCACGTCTAGTTTTAATAAATGACCCCAAATGATCTGCATGAATAGTGTCAAATGGGATTTCCACTTTAGGAATTGGGTGTAACTCACCTGCCTTTTTCCCACTAGGCAATTTATGATGGGCACATTCTAAACATGCAGCTACATATTTCTTATCGAACCGCCTCATTTTTGGGAACCAGTAATGAGCCTTAATACGTCCCAACGTTTTGTCATAGCCAAAGTGGCCTATGTCATCATGGTTTGCTTTTAATAATTGCCACCGCGCACCACGAGGAACTAACCAACGTACGCTAGAGTCATCAAGTATTCTATAAACCCGACCGTTAACTAATTTGTAATTTTTGAAGACTTCTGCAGTTTCCTAAGTCTTTAGGTCATTCAAGATATCAGCAATACGTTTTATTATGGTCAAACAATGTAAGCACCAAATTTGCAGACGCCAGCGTAATGTAAAGGACACAAGAGACGATAATAAACTTTAAACATATTAGCGTAAGTCCATTCTGTGAATGTTTTCGTAAGACATTTTAATGTAAGGGACTTGCAATATAAAAACTCCATTTTGCAAAAAGGCGTAATGGTCATGATTTATGAATTTATAAATATGAGTATAAGGTAAAGTTCGACAAATTTTTATAAGGTAAGTTACTCTATTTGTTCGTAAAGGGGTAACAATTTCAAGCCCCTTAAAGCATTTTTTAGTGAAGTATCAGTCTAGACTATCAAAAAATATGTACTGTAAGGGACATTTTTTGCTCGATATTGAAATTCTAAGTGCGCCAGTTGATAAAGCGCAAAATTCCGAATCCAACGGTATATATAACTCATTTTGGCCAAACTGTCCCTTACCTTAATTCATACTTCTGGTATCGATATGTTTACCTATATCAGCATGCTACATGTTATATTAACACTAATGTGTCACCCACGACCGCGAGACTTCGCGATCACAAGAGGTTTTTTAAGTTCTGCTTTCTAACCGGCCAGTAACATTTTTGAGAAACTCGGCCATTGCGTCGCTATGACCGGTCAAATGGATGAAACCTTACAACGCGTTCAGAGCGAGCGGAGCTGTCCGCGTCCGCGGAGGGCTATCCGGGCGCAGTCGAAATCGCTCTGCGCCGCTCCCTGAAAAAAGTATTTTACAAAACTAGTTGAGTTAACTGACAAATAGCCAAACTTTGTTAACTAAAAAACGAATTTCATTTACGTATAGGTCAACTGCTTTTGTTGCATTTTACAAAAGTACTTCAGTTATTTGAGTTGATAAAAAGCTACTAAAGTTTATGTTTTCTAATGCCAAATTCAGTTTCGGCACTTTGCAACATAATATGTTTTGCTATAATTGAACACGCTTGTGACTTACAATTTACCTAATTAAAACTATTTTTTAATCAATTAGGTTGCTATTTTTCAACTCGGGTAATAGTTTGTTTCCAGCTGAAAAGTATTGTTGATATTTGTGTTGTTAAGTTACTACAAACAAATAAAAAAATGTCTGAGATCAACTAATATTGATTGTGTTGGTTTTAGAATATTTTTGGCCATCAATAACACAGCAATATAATAAGTGGTGATTAAAGTTATGCTCCGTATAACGAAACGATTCGTTTCCCGCTTGCAAACAGTTGTGTCAAATCAAACGGAACGAACCTGTAGAAACTTGTTTCTTTCTTTTTGCGAGGTGAGCGGCGGCAGCGCGTGCGTTTCTGTATTGTTTTGCTATTTTTCCAGTGATCATTGTAATTTCTGGTTATTTATCAGTGTCGCCCAAAAACTTTTTGCTTCGCCTATGAATATATCAAGCAAAGTCACAAAACTATCAAAAATGGTGCCGCCGCCGGCAGAGGCGGCGGAAAAAACCATCTCCGATTATCTTCAGTCATGGGGGTTGGAGGCCTACATACCAACATTTTTGGGTGAGTACCTATTTCCATGGTGACCAGGCAAAGTAAAAAAGCAAGCACCAACCTACTACACATCAGGGTGTCGTACAAAGCGACAGATGTCAAGGTTTACCGTTTTGTAAAAGGTACCAGGCCTTGTCGTAGGCCAGGAAACGGGCAGCATCGTTTTCTACCGGGCATCTATCAGCACTGCGATCCCCAACCCGCCTGCCAAACATTAAGATTATGACACTCACTGCCCTCCAGTATTGGAGGAGGCTCATTAAACCTATCACATCCGCTTCTATTTTATCTAGGGCCTGTCCTCTCCCAAACCAATCTGATTTTTTTTTAGAAAAGTGCCTTGAGTCTAATGAACAATCTGCTGCAACTTATTGCAGAGATAAAAACAATAAACTTGTTGTTCATGTGACCCAGCAACAATTTTAGCAATAATAAGTACCTATCTGCTTTTGTATGTACAATTTTCAATAATATTTCAGAAGAGTCTATCGACGTGGAGACCCTCCCAATGTTATCAGAGGATAACCTGAAAGAATTAGTGCCAAGTATTGGACACCGGGCCAAGCTGATCACAGAAATAAAAATTTTTACCAATATAATGTCAAATGCTTATGAGAACCCTGTAAGTTTGTGAGGATGTATATACAGATGTTTACAGCAGTTAGCAAAAAATAACTACAATGGAACTAATGGGACTAAATAGTTGCACTAGTTCGATTGAGCAGTCCAATGGAACTAGTGGGAAAAAATAGTTGCATTAGTTGAATGTTGGAACTGTTTAACTATGGGAATTATTTAATTTATAATATTATTTTAGTGCATCTAGCTAAGTTGGACTAGTGTAGTGCGCTAACTTATTGACTGAATTCCTGTGATTATAGTATAATTAATTGTTTTGATTATTAATAAATACATTATAATTGTAACAAATAAAGTTCTTTTTCTTATTCTATGTAGGGATTTCAAGTTTTTAGCCGAAATTAGTACCTAAGTAAAGTTACATTACTCTTTAGTTACTATTTATGCTATATTCTATTGTTGCTTATAGTTTTTCAGCCTATAGGTACTTAAACAATGCGTTTATTTGGTCAGTTGCAAGCCCAAAACCACAGCTTGTAGGTACTCATAAAATTGAACAACTTTTCCCAAGAAACATAAGTTGAAATCTGAAAAAAATAAATGTTCCTTCATACAAAATCGATCAGCTGCTTTACAGTTTGTATGGGAGACATTTTTATCATATTTCGACCCATGTTTCTTGGGAAAAGTTGTTCGATTTAATAAGTACAAGCTTTTGTTTTGGGCTTGCAACTGACCAAATAAACGCATTGTTTAAGTAGCTATAGGCTGAAAACCTATAAGCAAAAAAATGCTATTAGTAACTAAAGAGTTATGTAACTGTTAACCGGAAAGTTCAGTTACAGATAATAATTCCGTACTGTTGCAAGTAATCTGGAGGGCAGCCAAAAAATATTCAACTAGTTTATTTAAAGATAACAAAATAGTTTGATTACAAATAATATTGTAGTGATGTAACTAATAACTGAACAATACCAAACCCATGGCCAAGCTCAACCAAACGGTTTTACACGTGCCTACAAAATAATGTGGCTATTTTTACAAAACACTTTTGTTCTTTATATAAATATTAAGTTATTTGTTCTTGAACACTTTGGTACTACGTAAATCTTTATTTTTTTAGAAAGTAATCATTTTTGTCGAGCCACTGATAACAAAACTGCTAATAACAAAACTAAATTTATCTACTAGGAACTATAGTTATGTAGTCACTATTTTATGTAATAGGTTACTCAATTGTTTGTTATTTGTTACTCGAAACTTTTTTCAGTGCCGCGCCACGGATGTCCGCACGCTGCTGGTTTCAATGTATTTATAAGCGAAGCGAAGCGGAGGTACAAATCCTCCCTCTTTCACATTCTCTTTTCTCAACCAGTGGATGCACATTAAATCGTCTACCATGGCGTCTTCTTCTTTTGTTGTTAAAGCAAATCAAATAAAAAATAAAAAAAATTAAACGTTTCATCCATTTACTTATTTATTTATTTCCACTCTCGATCACGATCATAGCACTGAACGACGAATTCATCTGCGACGGACGCAAAACCTCATCCGCTTGCAAACTGTCCGCGTTGTACTGTACATGCCGTTTAATAGGCAAGATGACATCACCAATCGTTGACATACTCTTTATCATCTGTCAAAACGATCTCCCTCCCTTTTTTATGGGAATACTATAATTTGACGTCATAACAAATAGTGTCACAAATCGAAGTCAAATGACTGAATATTGATGACTGAATCTTTGTAAATAAATGTTGGTTTCTACTGCTTTTTGGAAAGAAATTGGTTTTACTAGCTTCATAGAGATTATGTTTTTAAAACACCATGGTCTTGAAAAAATTAACGATAGGTGTCATCATTCCTACTCTATGAATTCGAATGTACATTTGGTGGTAACTTGATTAATTAACGAACATCGTTTGAATACTTCATACGGTATTACAAAACGTCCCGGCGCGTGCGCAACCCATCTCGTTAATGGACCGACTGTTTGCCGGCACACCTTGACTGGGGGAGTAAGACCTTTGATTATCTGTCGATTTGTTAATCATGACTCGTTGGTTGAGATGTGGAGAGGGTGCGGGGGATGATGGTAAAAATTTAAATGATACACTTTTTAGGGATTATTTTGCGATTTATTTTTCAAACGCAAATTATTTATTTGTGACACACAGGTGAAAGGATGCTTAGCTTAAAAATAGAGTACACAAAGAGTGCGCTGTAATCAGCCTCGTTGGCTTACAAATGTAATACATGAATACTTATTTACATGACATTTTATTTTCTTTAAAATATCGCAAAATAATCCGTAAGAAGTGTATCATTTCAATGTCTAGTGTCAAAAGACAACAATATGATGGTACAAATCTAAACTCCTGTATTTTAGATTCGGTCTTGCCAAATAGTGTTTGTACCAAAGTTTTAATACCTTTTCTGTAGTAGTCACAAGCTAAGTCACTTGCTAGTGTATGCTTCTAGCAAGTTGCTTAGCTTGTGACTAGATAATGCCAAGACTCTAGTTTTAAAATAAGTAGTCTCTTTATCAGTAGGTATAAAATATGTTTTTACAAATTTACCCGTCTGTCGATCCGGGGTTAATTTTTGGGAAAAGATCATAGTACATGTAGATTTTTCATGTCGCATTAAGATTATTAACTGAATATTCTACATCTATACTTATAATAAATCTGGAAAGAGGTAAATTCTGTACAAGAAATATATTTCCAAAATAATTATCAGGGGGTGATTAGAGATCGATAATCATGCTAAACATGCAATCAGTAATAATTTTATGTTGGTCTGACTGTATAACCGTTATAGAAACAAAAACTGCTCAACGGATTTTAACGAAACTTTGCACATTTATTTTTCATACTCCAGAGCTGGTTATAGTATACTTTTCAACACGCTACGATCAATAGGAGCAGAGTAGTGTAGGGAAATGTTGGGAAAACGAGAGAAGTTACAAAATTTTTTTAAGCTTCCGTCGCGTATGTAACCTTGATGGTGAAAGCTACATAGAATTTATATAAAAAGTATCCCACGACAGCATAGGTATCGTGGGACTCTCAATAACACGTGTAACTTCCGAATGTGAAGTCATAACTAGGGTGATGGGGTAACTTTGGATGTCCGAAACTAAGGTAACATAGTTTCGTAAATTAAAAACTCCACTGATATTTACACAGCACTTTATTCGTATAACACTGTCTTGCTTACAACAATTACAATAACGTATTCGTCCAGAGCTAGTGCTCGCTTCGTGCCACCGACTAGAATGACTCGAGAAAGTGTTGTCGGAACCATGTCACCACTCAACATCCCTCCCACCGTGCTTGATTCCGATTGGCTGTTCGCCAACCAATCAGAATCAAGCTCGTACTACAGAGTCAGTTAGAAACTTATTATTTTACTTATAATTTAAAATACAACAAAATATGTAAAATTACTGATAAAAATCAAATGACCCAAATATCGAAACAGTACGAATAATTAATTAAAAATAAACTCAATAAATTATCTAATAAATTTAAATACAATAATCAATAAAAAATCTAAAAGACATAATACTTATTCTAAAAATCACAACATTCGGCCGTCCTAATATGTGCAACCTCCCGGTGCACATCAGAATCACAACATTCGGAATAATAATAGGACAAGTTATGACCTAATCAAACCTAATTAAATTGTTTTTACTGTACAATTGTTTTATGTTGCTTTTGTCGTTGCAGCGCAGATAAAGGAAGATCATCCTCACTATCGAAACTAGAATCAGTTGTGTTTTCATCAGACTCATCTAAGGAATTTGTAGTACCAAGATTTATCCAAGGCCGATTTCTGTCTGCTGCAACGACACTTTCAAACTGTTTTCTTTTGACTGAATATCGGCAATTTCTTATCTACTATTACAATTTACAAATTTCCTAAAGTTCGGCCTACTCAGCCATTAATAGCATGCAAATAGTCATTTGGCATTTAAACAGACACAATTATTAATACATTATCAGATATACAAGATGTCAGAATATAGTAATTTAGCATTATTGTCCGTATAAACATGATTGAACATAGGTATATATATTATATATATTTTTTTACAAATTGGCGTAATTTGGGAACCAAAAGTTGTTCTGAACCTTCTCAACCGCTTTAGTTATACCTAAGTGACGAACGTCATCATGATTGGATAGACAATTTAAAAACACGCACCACGGGGCCCAACGAGGCACAATTTTTCTCTTACTTTTTTTTTGTACTTGATCACAAAATGCTTCTTAATACCTTTTAGTTCCTCATTGTTATTAGGCCTAAGGATTTTCACTATTCGCGATATGTCTGGCTCCGCGATTTGAAATGACAATAGCCAGTGTTCCTTTTTTAATATAGTTCAGAAAGATAAGGATTCCTACTCAAGCGTCAACGTGAGTCGTATGAGTTCCTGATCTTTACTCTATATCAAAAGTGAATTCACTTATCTCTAGCCACCAACGCGCAATACGTGGGACTAAATCTTGTTTTACAAGTGTTGTTCTAAGAGCGTGGCATTCAGTGACCACCGTGAAGTGAATACCTAATGGATACGCACGCGCGAAGGATAGACAATTGCAAGGGTTTCGAGCTCATAGGAGTGGAGGTGTCATTCTTCTGGCATGGTTTGTTTGCTAAAATAGGAGACAGGTTTTAAGACACGGGGTTTGTCCTACTTGTCCTAGCATTATAATAAAATTCCACCAACACCAAGAGAACTGGCATCCGTATGGAGCTCAGTTTCAAGTTTATGATTATATGTATAAGGCCAAAATAGGACGTTCAACGTCTTTTAACAACGCACGTCTCTCAATTTCAAACCAATGAAAAGATACCTTTTTTTTTAAACAAATCTAAACTTCTAATGAATTTGCGAAAGTAACTTGCCAGGCCAAGAAATTGTCTAACCTCATGATCGGATTTTGGGATGGGTACAACAAGCATTTTGGTTCTATCGGACCTAACACCATCAAAATAAATTTAATGACCGAGGTAGCTTATACTAGACCAATATTTTACACATTGGTAGTATTCACAACAGTCAATTTAAAATTTAGATTGACAAAAGAATCATCATTAGAGCATTTCTATAAAATCAATTTCGAATTATCTTTCATGACAGTAAGCTCCGAAAAATCTTGCCCATTTAAAAGTGGCGTTTGCAGAAACTCGTCAATTACAACAAGGACTTCCGATATCAGAATAGCGTTTACCTCATCAAGTTTCAAAGAGATTGCACTTTTGTAGAGAAGTACAACTGCTGAATTCCTAAAACCCTTCAACGCGGGCAAATTGTCCAAAGATTTTTTAAGTTCAGGATTTTTGTATCAGATACTCAAATCAAACTGCACTTGTTGCCAAAATCTATATAAGCGAGAATATCTGGTCATTAATTCAATTATTAACCATTGGTCTTTCCTAAAGAATTTATCATTACTATTGATGTGCGTGGAAATAGCCAGTGTTTTACGAGTGTCTGACACAATTGTCGCAGTGTTATTGTTGGAAATCTACAAGTGGCTTCAACATGTCCCACTCAATGGCACGTTTGACATTTGATCAGTGGATTTGGGTATTTTATGTAAGTATGGCCTCTACTTTTACAGTTAAAACAAATTGGTACGTTACCAGTGCTATCATTCGAGGTAGGAGTGTAAGAAGCAATATTTTCGATACGTTTTTGACAAGGATATTGTCTGAAGGACGTTGAGAGCTAAGAAAGTTCAGAAGATCCTCCGGCTCCGCGCAATTTAGAGCCTGTGCGCCATTTGATTCCCAACTGATTTATCATTTATGCAGTGGATAACGCAGTCCACTGCCTTTTTCCCACATACTTTCACATCTAATAAAGTTAGTAAGTTTATCGTACAAATACTCTTTAAAGCTTTCGTTGTTCTTTGAAGTACGTGCCAGCATTTCCTCGAGAAGTCGACCGTAGTTTTACTCGTTTGGGAGTGCTCACTTAAGTTTTATTTACCATTCACTCTAATTGTAGTTTACAGACGGTAAAGCCGCTGTACCATTTTTAGCTAATCCCACAAAATTTTACAAAGCAAAATGTACGGTTTACCTCTCGTCCTAATCATAGATGCTGGCACATTCATTGACCTTCCTTATCCATCCTTCAACACTTTTGAGTTTTACTAAAGGGGTCGAACTCCGGTATAACATAATTTAATTGGTTATTGCCCAAACAGTTAGATTCTTGTTTATCACTGTTTTTGATTAATGATAAAGTTTTATGACATCGTCTAGACTAAAATAAACTTGATGATGGAACCTGCGTCATGTCATCAGTTTCAATAAGCGACCCATTTCTTAGATCTGACCTGTCATTGGAGCTCGGCGCTGGATTGATTTCTTCCACAGTCCACGACAAAGGTGAATTAGTTCTTCGCTTTTTAGCAGCGGTGACCTCTACCGCCGTCTTCTCTCATGGTAACCTCGCAAAAAGAAAGATAGGATAATCAATATACTTTTGATTATGTAAAATAAATATGATCTCATGACTCATAGATGTTATATAGGTGCATATAACCATGTTAACCTAAAGGCGAATCTAGCCATGTGAACCTAAAGGCGCATCTAGCCTTGTAAACTTGAAGGCGCATCTAGCCTTGTAAACTTGAAGGCGCATTCAGCCTTGTAAACCTAAAGGCGCATCTAGCCTTGTAAACCTAAGGGCGCATCTAGCCTTGTAGATCTAAAGGCGCATTCAGCCTTGTAAATAATAAGCGCCTCTAAGATTTGGACCGTAACAACGTACCAGGACTATCACAGAACATTATCAAGGTGTAGCCTTGACCAGTATCCAGCGATAATCCGATACGAAGGCATGCATAGCACTGTTGAAGACTTGCCTCAACCAAGCGCCATCACACACCCCAAGTATCACAAGGGCAATCTTACACGAATTTCAGTGTAAGTAATGCACACACTAAATCCTAGCGACTTAATGGTTAAAATTCAGTTTCATAGTCGGCGCCATCATAATATATTATCAAATTTTAGCCTTGACCAAATATATCTAATGATGAACCTGATACGATAATATCGGCATAGCGCTGTCGAAGAGTTGCCTCGACCGGAAGCTATCCGACCATTTTATATGCTACAATGTACGTATAAAAAAATACATGTCACATTTTAATATATTTTGTAGCACACGTTGCTTATTACTCGTTTTTGGATCATACATAGATCCATACAGGCACACATGGCCTTTTATCAGTATTTGGAACACACGTAGCTCTTTAACAGCACACATGGCCGTTTTACTAGTTGTTGTGGAACATACATAGCCAAATAACAGCACACATGGCCGTTTAACTAGTTATGGTGGAACATACATAGCTCCTGAACAGCACACATAGCCGTTTAACTAGTTGTTGTGGAACATACATAGCTCCATAACAGCACACATGGCCGTTTAACTAGTTATGATGGAACATACATAGCTCCTGAACAGCACACATGGCCGTTTGTGGAACATACATAGCTCCTGAACAGCACACATGGCCGTTTGTGGAACATACATAGCTCCATAACAGCACACATGGCCGTTTGTGAAACATACATAGCTCCATAACAGCACCCATGGCCGTTTAACTAGTTATGGTGGAACATACATAGCTCCATAACAGCACACATGGCCGTTTAACTCGTTATGGTGGAACATACATAGCTCCATAACAGCACACATGGCCGTTTAACTAGTTGTTGTGGAACATACATAGCTCTATAACAGCACACATGGCCGTTTAACTAGTTATGGTGGAACATACATAGCTCCTGAACAGCACACATGGCCGTTTAACTAGTTATGGTGGAACATACATAGCTCCTGAACAGCACACATGGCCGTTTGTGGAACATACATAGCTCCTGAACAGCACACATGGCCGTTTGTGGAACATACATAGCTCCTGAACAGCACACATGGCCGTTTGTGGAACATAAATAGCTCCATAACAGCACACATGGCCGTTTGTGGAACATACATAGCTCCATAACAGCACACATGGCCGTTTAACTAGTTATTGTGGAACATACATAGCTCCTGAACAGCACACATGGCCGTTTAACTAGTTGTTGTGGAACATACATAGCTCCATAACAGCACACATGGCCGTTTAACTAGTTATGGTGGAACATACATAGCTCCATAACAGCACACATGGCCGTTATTTTACTAGTAATAAAGAACATCACAATTTATTTTAAATGTATTTTTTTCCATACTTTGCCTTTTGTTCATATGCAATTTTCACTTAATATCTTTCTTCTACAGACAGCTTGTTGGATAGTTTATCAAAGGTCAACATTATCAAGGAGTAGCCTCGACCGAATGGACCGCATGATAAATCATTCTCAACATGAGTAGTATTAACAGAGAGTCGCCCTGTTCGAATAATACTCACGCAAGTCCAAAAATAATAATATCATAAAAAAAGTACACCAGCTCAGAGGTCTCAGGAATTCATCGCGAACTATTATCAAGGAGTAGCCTTGACCACATAGATTGCGCGATGAGTTCAGAGTTTCTTTGCATTTACTAGAATAATACCATCAAAGAGTGGCCTTGACCAGATATTATTCAAGCTGCTGTCAGTGCTAGTGTAGGCCTCATTATTTTATAGAAATTGCAATATGTTTACAAGTTACATTATTAGGGAGTAGCCCCAACCAAGTGCTCTTGGTAACACTGTAAAAATTCATTTCAAGTTTATAAAAGGCATAGCAAGGGTGAAATCGTATAGCTATCTTTTTATTATTTAGAAATAAAGTATTTCAACTTACGTTTTTTTTTGGACAGGACTGCAGGTCACATCCCACTTCTGAGTTTTCGTAAATTAAAAACTCCACTGATATTTACACAGCACTTTATTCGTATAACACTGTCTTGCTTACAACAATTACAATAACGTATTCGTCCAGAGCTAGTGCTCGCTTCGTGCCACCGACTAGAATGACTCGAGAAAGTGTTGTCGGAACCATGTCACCACTCAACATCCCTCCCACCGTGCTTGATTCCGATTGGCTGTTCGCCAACCAATCAGAATCAAGCTCGTACTACAGAGTCAGTTAGAAACTTATTATTTTACTTATAATTTAAAATACAACAAAATATGTAAAATTACTGATAAAAATCAAATGACCCAAATATCGAAACAGTACGAATAATTAATTAAAAATAAACTCAATAAATTATCTAATAAATTTAAATACAATAATCAATAAAAAATCTAAAAGACATAATACTTATTCTAAAAATCACAACAATAGCAAGTAATGGGATTATTAACAAACTGTTCGAAATAATTATTAAGCCACCCAATTCAAGTTTGTTCCATCCATAAAAAAAACTGTTTCGCTCATCCAATTTTTATGCACACAAATAAAACCACCCGATCTCATCATAAAATAATAAACAGACATTTCATCCCTTTTTAATTCTAATCCATTTCATATCAGTTGCATGATCTCCCCACGATCCCCATGCACTAATCACACAAAATAAAAACTTGTACAGAAGGAACAAAGTACATAATTTAATGACAGCCTTTGTCACAAACCAGAAGAGTTTGATATTTTATATATGAGCTTAGTGCATTCGATTTTAGAGTTGAATTTGCCTTGTAATATACAACATGGTGTTTTCTAGTTTTAAGAGCTCCATAGGGATGTGATGTGTATCTCACGGCGATCGCGTGCTAGCTCATAGTTTGGGCAAGCATGTGTTACCATGGAAACAGCTAGCAGGCGAGGAACTTTCGAGTTACATTCGAGTTAGAAGTTCTATGCTACGCGAGCTACGGAGCTACGAATGTGCTACGAAAATCTGCAAGGTGCCAATCTTGGCCATTTTGACGTGACAACGTCTTATAAATTGGTTTGCCGGGTGACACCTCAAGAAACTGCGTTACGCTGCTCCGCTCACGTTTCGCGCGACAGAGACAGAGCGAGAGAGAGAGAGAGAGATAGGCATACACACCGGTTCATGTTATACGAATGAATATTCACATTAAAATTATTTTACCACTCAGTCGTTGTCACGTAAAACTTTCGCGCGTATACAGACTTTACAGGCAACCAATTTTTTTATTTTGTTTTTAAATTGCTAGGAGAAGGAACGAATGCCTTATTTGAATACATTTCAACATCTTCTTTCGTTTCCTGTATCCCTTAAAACGGTATCATTCTTCTTTGCGCCGTTATGTGCATATGTTTTTGTTGCTAGAATGCTTAATAAGTTGACAATTGCATCATGCAAAAAAGGTTCGTAAATATTCAAAAGGAAAAGAGGTGAAACTGTAGCGCATAGTTATTAGGAGTTAGAATGAAAACATCATTCTTATATTGAGTTTCAAATACCTACATACTTTTTTATATTCTCTTTACGAAAACTAATAGTAGCAAGTTCACTCCGGTGTTTACTTGCGTTCGTAGACCAATTTACTGATTGCCGGGGAGGATGCGTGACTGGCCGGTCTATCCCCTCCTGCCAAATATTATTTGATAGACGCATTATGAGATAATATGCAATGTATAAGATACACCTTTTCCCTGGAGGCTAGAGGTAAATGTGGTTAGCATATGGTTATTTGCGGTTGAGTACCTAAACATTAGGATTAGTGATTGAGTGTTAGGCTTTAGACTAGAAAAGCTTAGCTAACAACATTACCTAATATAACATTTCCGTATATTATCAATAATTTAAATAAAATCTATTCTACAAAACATACTACAACATTTTCGTTTAATCTTTTAGATTACGTAGCCCGTGTGTGATGTGATGTTAAGATATAATAATAGAAATCGACGTCAAAAAAAAATGCGCATATTTTTTTTGTCGTTGCCATGCCTACCACGCCATAGACCAACAACAACTGTTGACACGACAAAAACAAACAAGACCGGACAACACTAGAGTCATAACAACCAACGTAATGATGTTTGCCCGCTCTCCCTCGAGATACGGTGTTTTACGGGAATTAAATTCGCTACCCCGACCTCTATTTCATTAGCCATAGACATTTTTTGCCCTTATACTTTTTCTAAACATAAAACTGTTGGCAAGGGCGTATTTTGTGATTGGATTTTGATGAAGTGTTGCCATAAAATGATGAGTAATTTCAGCAGCAGATATCATATAGCTGCTTTTAACTTAAAAATCACATGTAATAAAGTTACTCTGGATATTAAAAATCATTTTAATAATCACGCTATACAAGTATTTGTATCGTATGCTTAGTTTAGTAACCATAAACATTCCCCGGTTTAAGCAATTATGTAATTTAACGCTTAAGATTGTATGTACTAAAAACTCATTAAAACGTACACAAGGCGGTTAATTAACGAGCACTTGGTACATCCACATGATTTATGTTAATATAAATGTATGTACACATTTCAAAATATTATGAAAGCTATTGTAATAGATAAGGATTTGACGTCTACGCGTTGTGTAAAATTAAATTACTTTATATGTTGCTCTTGTAAATATAATAAAATGTATATCAAGCAATAAGATTGCTTTCTTACTCGTCCTTTCAATATGTAACATCTATGTGTATGACATACCTAACAATACCCATGTAGCTACTTGGATCCAGTCAAATCTCCAATGATTAATCTAATTTAATTAGCTTATGTACCGCATACACGCCAAACGCTGCCCAACCCCGTTTTAAATCAAAATTACAATATCAAAAAAACGCATTTTATCCGACAATGGGTGTAATTCACTTCCTGGCCACCTGGCAATCAGTGGAACGAACGCCAAATTTTCAAACGAATAAAAAATGATCTGTCAAACAGGCAGCTTTCCCGCCAATTTGGCAGCGATTCGCGCCCTCGCCCAACGCAGGGTTGCCACACTTCTGTCATTTGTCTTACTAATATACTCGTATCAGAACTCATTGTTGCATCATAGTAAACAGAAACTGATTGCCGTATTAGTATTTGACGGAAAATCGCTCTAATGTAGTATCTGTTTTGGGAAAATTACTTTCCACTACTTTCAGGTTTTAGTCACTGATTTGGTAAGAATCAAACTCAATCTTTATGATTTTTATTGTATTCATTTACCGACTGAGCTATGCTATGCATGGTTGGTCGTTTTCCTGGTAGCTATAAAAAGACCTACAACCAAAATATCAAATTCCCCCGTTGTGTCGTCCAATTTCCCATAAAACTCTGCATCATACTGTGTTGAAAATCGTAGAAATTATAGATACCGTGGTCACCCTGCTAATTCGACACGCCCTCACTTTGAGATTAATAGGGCTCGATGTTTAGACTTCGGTCGCCATAGCACCGGGGGTGGATTGTCAATCTGTGGGGCGCCTAAATACCACATCTCGGGGGGGACGTTCGTTATCTGGTCACACTGCGTGATGGCGCCGAAAGATGTTGGCGGGAAAGGTCATAGCTTAATTAGTTTTTTTTTCAATCTGTTTTAATCTTCTTATATGACTGTTGTATGTAATAGGATTTTGTTACGATTTTAATAACCAAATTGTTCAACGGGCAATTTTTATAAGGACATGTTTATTATATTCTTGGGAAACGAAAAAAACAGTATCAGTTCGGATTTCTATTAGTCAGAAATAAAAACTCTACGATGTCTGTCTACAGAGCTAAGGAATAAAATGTTCCTGTCATGAACGATCAGACAGAATTTCTGTCATCGTATGCCATACCTTGTCATTTGCTCGGCAACCCGTAAATCTAAATTCTCAGTAAATTAATCCAAAAAATAACCCAAAATGGCACAGGCAGACGAGAGCAGAACAACAGAAAATGTACTGCTAAAGAGCAACAATTTCAACGTGCCCGTACAAAGAACTGATTTGTCTAGTTTTGATGACGCTTTCTCGTCTATGAAGGAGCGGTTCGAGGCTGAAATGCGAAGAGTTGACGAGGAGATGACTAGATTCAGGTAGCAAGATTTCTAGGCTAGATGTCGTTAATACGGACAAAAGCATCAGGCTACAAGCTTCGCAATAAAAACTATTTTCGTAATAGGGATGTGGACTGTACTCAAATAAGTATATAATTTTACCACGAAAGGGTAGTTTCTATAATACAAATCATAAAAAACACAAAATTTTCTTTAATAAACAAGGGAATATTTATTTATTTAATAAAATGTAATTAAATATTTCACTCTCAAGTCACGTGACAATGAACACCAATCAAAATTCGTGACGTCACCTGTTGCCAAACAAGAATTTTCACTGTCAATTACTATGGTGTTTGTTGATATTTGGATAATATTATTGTTGTGATTCCTGTGAAATTTCTTCGAAATTCGTTCAATTTTCTTATTGAATCGATTTTTAAAGGCTTTCCCATAATGGACAGTGGATTTATAAAGGCAGATAAGTTCAAATTTGCCAAGAATCGATTGCTTTACGGTGGCTAATTTCTTCGCAACAAATAGTAACTTCTGCTCTGCTGAATTTAGAAATGTGAAGACCTCCATGTAAGTAATATACTCAGGATACATTATAATAGCAATCGTAGGTATTTAAACTGGAAAAGTTATATTGATTAAATTAAATGATTGATGTATGATTTTGAGGTTATGTTTTATCTTTATAACAAACTGTTTCATTTCTTTTTAGCTCCTCGAGGCGGTCATAAGGAGACGAAGCTGTGGGAAATGTCCAACTTCGTCGAGATTCAAAATTGTGCACTGTTAAGTGCAAAATTTGCCCGGAGCATAAAGTTCGTAGCAAACCATATTCAGCCACTATGGTTGTGGATGAAGAAAACGGTGAAATAGTAAGTGCCGAGTGTCATGATTGTGCTGCTTCTCAAGGAGGTTGCAAACATGCTGTGGCATTCATCATGTGGGTGCATCGCCGGAGTGAGGAACCTTCATGCACTTCTGTAGAATGCTACTGGAAAAAGTCACGTCTAGCAAAGGTTTAAAATTTGTAACATCAAAGGAGCTCTCTAAAGGGAATCCACGAAGTTACCTGCCAGATCCTGTGTTTTATCTGAATTTTTAAAAGAGGGTAAGGAAAGAAAAATTAAAAATATTCAGTTGTTGAAACACCAGCCGGATTTTCACAAAGATGAAATTATAAAGTGGTCAATGCACCAACTGTGCTTGAAATACAAGGATGCTGACTATGAGAATTTTTTGGTAAATGCCAGCTCCTTAATTACTAAGCATACCATAATGGAAATTGAAAAACTCACAAGAGATCAATCCCAAAACAAATTATGGTTTGAGTTGCGATATGAACGCATAACTGCATCGAAAGCTTATTCGGTTAGTAAATGCAAAACCCCTGATGGAAGTTTAATTGCCCAAATTATGGGTGGCAAAATTCCTGATACACCTGCAATGAGCCGTGGGCGAAAATTAGAAGATGCTGTTCGCAAAATAGTAGAGATTAAACTTGGAGCAAAAATAGGAAAATGTGGATTAATGATTTCTTAAGAGTATTTGATGATCGCTGGTTCACCAGATGGTATAAGTGATGAATTTGTCATCGAAATTAAGTGCCCAACTAGTGCCAATAATTAAAAGAACTATGTTCAGGAAGAACAACCTACAAAATTATATTATGCACAAGTGCAGTTACAAATGTTTTTGTCTGACAAGAAAAAGAGTTATTTTTGTGTAGCAGATAATAACTTTGAAACCAATGAATATGTAAATATCATTTGTGTTCACTTGGATGTTGACTATGTTAATAATTTACTAGTTCAACTTTCAGCATTTTGGAAAGAGTATGTCTAACTATTGTTGAATAAAAGTGTACAATAAAAAATTAAACAATACTTTCCGTTAACCATGTTTTATTTTCAAACAGCCTTTCTTATATTTAAAATGATAGTTACTGTTTGACGGAAATTGTGAAATATTCAACAGTTACACTTAAATTTTATCTAGACTACTGAACCTATTTGAATGAAACAAAGCTCAGAACCATCTCGATTAAATTGGCTTCAAAATAAAGAAAACTGCATTAAAATTGGTCCAGCTATATGGGAACTACGGTGCCACAGGCAGACATACAAAAGTCTGTTTGTATGTCACACTTTTAATACTCTCCTTTTTGTAGAGGGTTAAAACATTACATAGTAAAACTTAAGTCTAAACCTATTAGATATGATTCTCATCATCCTATAGTATAAGTCCCACTGCTGGGCACAGGCCTCACCTCAACTATGAGTGGTCCGAGCCACACTCCACCACGCGGGCTCAGTGCGGATTGGTGGACGGGTGGGTGTGTGTAAGGTAAGTGACCAATCTTACTGTCAGATGTTATTTAGCCGCGCGAGGGCCTCTGACTAGGCTAACGGCTAATATCTATCGATATCAACCGGGACCAACCGCTTAACGTGCCTTCCGAAGCACGGAAATACTTGTAAATAGACGTCACTTAAATGGTCAGAATGTTCACCCATCCCAGACATGACCGCGCCTTAGGTTGCTTAACTTTTGGTATCACTACCAAAGCGCTGCAACCACTGCGCCACAAGCACCTTATTAGGTGTGATGATTGTAATCAAACTAAACATGGTTGTTTTTGTACGTGGAACGTGAATAAATAGTTTTTTAGGTGTTTTAATAGTAGTACTTTCACACTGCGGCACCGCACAATATTTATAAAATTTAGAATCCATCTTAGTAGCACAAAACTACGAAATAGCTTTCTTTTACATACAACTTCGACAACGTTTTGGAACAGGTGACGTCACAGCGGTATTGACAGGTTCGTTCGTTCTGGCGCGAAATTTGTAATACAATAGGCTTGTTTCCACTATGAAAGAAATATTCAAAAACTGATTTTCTCTAAAATAATTCATAATTTCAGATGCCTTTACACTAATATTTTTCTGCAGTTCGTATTATTTGATTTTTAATTGGAATTCAAATGATAATTAGTCACTCAGTCGGCATTGCACGCGATGACGTCAAAGTGTGTTATTCCCATACAAACTCTATGAAGAAAAGCGTTTTGACAGTTGATAAAAAGTACGTCAACGATTGGTGGTGTCAACTACCGTATTTTAAATAATTAATTTTAAAGGTATTTGTTGTATCAAAAAAATAAATAAAAATATTTAGTGCTATTTTTGGTACTTATATATGGTTTTAAACACTTTCCCAAAAATAGTCCACATCCCTATTGACATGGGCAACTATTTAATCCATACTAATATTTAAGTAACTCAGTCTGTCTGTGTGTTACTCAATCACGCCTAAACTACTGAACTAATTTTCATGAAATTTGGTATGGAGATATTTTGATACCCGAGAAAGGACATAAGCTACTTTTTACCGCGGGAAAATGACGCATACCCTTGGGAAAATTCAAGTGATCCGATCGCTTTTACGCCTAAACTGCTGAACAGATTTAAATTGAATTTGGTAAGGAGATAGTTTGAGACCTAAGAAAGGATATGAGTTACTTTTGCCCCCGGGATAACAACGCATTCCGATGGGAAAAATGATTTTCTTTAAATTGGAATCTGATCGCTTTCACTCCTAAATTACCTTTGAATTATAAGATTTGAATTATATTTCGATAAAATTGGCATAACGGTAAAACAACGCATTCCAAAAAACTACCTAATGCGGACGAAGTAACGGGTAAAAGCTAGTAAGTACATAATTAAGTAATTTGACAATGTTGCTGTCGACCACACACGACACGGGAGAACACGGTTTGTGTCTTTCCCCTTTCTCGATAGCTCATGGAGCACTGTGAACTGCAAATTCTATTCATGTATTCCCAGTAAAAACAGCTTGATATAGTAAAAGCTAAATCTTCTGACGGGTTTTCGCTAAATGTGAAAAAAAACAGCTATTAGTCGCACATCGTCCAACGTTTGCACGCAAATCTGTTTAGAAGATCACCATGCTTCTGGTTTCTTGTTTTTGTGGCTTGTAGCTATGTGGTAAACAGAAGCTGAGGTGGAAAATTATGAAAGATGGGGTGCGATGGCGTCACGGTAACCACTGTGGTATGTTATGCGCTTGTGATACGGGCGATTTAGCATTAAAAATGGGTAGGCTCACTTGCCAGCCACTGTAGATTAATAATATTAAAAATATACAACAACATCACATAGATTGTTCTGACTCCGTGGTAAGTAGCTTAAGCACTTGTGTTTAAGATATCAGAATCAACAGTGGTATTACAAATTAACTTAAATGCATATAACACCCAGACCAGTACAAACAGACATGTTTATGTACACATGTTACATACATAAATTCGCTATCAAAGTTATGTGGACCTGCTTAAATAGCAATTCTTCTTTTCCAGCACAAGTCTGATGTACTACTACGGCAGAACGCCAACAGGCCTCGGGCTCTCCACATCGCAGACGGCTGCTCAGACTCCTGGCCACCTGGACACGCTGACCAACTCCCCCCTGGTGGAGGGAGAGGGAGACTCTAAGGTGCTGAAGCTGCAGTTCGACGTCAGCCAGTTTGCTCCTAATGAGGTATGTGATCTGTCTTATTTAATTTACATTCTGCTGCAAAGTTCAGTAAAGTTCTTTCTAGCCGATTTGGACCACGGCGGCTTATCTCAACAGTGATCAGCCAACTACGCGGGAGATATTATACTGCACAAGTGTGAGCGCAATACACAGGTGCACTCTCAGTTCCTTCGCTCTTAACGTTCTATAAGATGGCAATCCGACATGATCGGAGAGAGATTCTGTTGTAACGCAGTAATCATCTCATCAGCTTATATACGTCCCACTGCTGGACACAGGCCTCACTTCAGCTATAAGGTGGTATGAGCCGTAATTTACCACGCGGGCTCGGTGCGGATTGGTGGAGGGGTTGTTTGTAAGGTAAGTGACCAACTGTTAGATGTTACTAAGCACAGAAACAGAATTACCACTTATGGTTATACAGGGTTACTGGTAAGTCGATGTATTATACAAAAGAGTTATAGTAAAGGTGATTTTCTACAAAAAAAGGTCCCATCAACGAAGGGTATCGAAAAATTACAAAATATTGCACTTCAAGCCCCTTTAACAAGAAATTTCGCAAACTTAAAAGTACAATATATTAAAAATAAATTGTTTCTAACCCCTAGTCGATGGAACCTTTTTTGTTGCTGATTACCTCTTCTTTATCTCTTTTTAAGGAATACGTCGAGTTACTAGTAGGTAACCCTGTATATGTGAAAGCTATGCTTTTGTATGGCTCGTAATAAGTATTCAGAACACCTTGTATTCCTTGGATAAAGGACTTGCAAAGGTATCGTAAATCACAAGACACTAGGTTTATTTAGATAACTAGCTGACCCGGCAACCGTTGTTTTGCCATTTAATTTTTTTTTTATCACTTAGAGGTATGAAAAATAGATGTTGGCCTATTCTCAGACCTACTCAATATGCTCACAAAATTTCATGAGAATCGGTCAAGCCGTTTCGGAGGAGTATGGCAACGAAAACTGTGACACGAGAATTTTATATATTAGATAATATTCGGTGTGCAATAAAGAATATAAATAAATAAATAAATATTTTCACAACAATCACACCAATTCTCTAGTCCCAAATTAAGCTACGAGGCTTGTGTTATGGGTACTAGACAACGGAGAAACATACTTAAATACTTTTTTTTTGTAAATAAATACGTATTATACATAGAAAACACCCAGACCAGTACAAACACACATGTTCATGCACACGTATGCTTGTACTGTGCGGGGATCGAACCCGCGACCCTTGGTTTTAGAAGTCCGACCTGTGGACCACTGCACCAAGCGGTCGTCGAATATTCTATCTATCTATCTATTTTATGTATATTTTCAGGTGGCCGTCAAAATCATAGATAACGTTCTAATGGTGACAGCGGTCCACGAGGAAAAATCAGACAGCAGTACAGTTTACAGGGAGTACCATAGAGAATTCCTGCTGCCCATGGGCATAGACCAGGAGGCCATAGTGTCATCGTTATCCAGAGATGGGGTGCTCACCATACAGACACCCATGCCTCAACTGACCATAGCCGATAGACCGGCTCAGAGAAGCCATTAAAATTATAATTTCTATGAAATTTTTTACCGCCTAAATCTCTATTATTCTCGAGGCCATAATTTTAAAAGAAATATAATTAAACAGGTGTAACTCTAAAAAATACAGGGTTGAATAAAGAACGTTTTCATTTTATTTTCTTCATTTCGTATTTTAATAGGCTCATGTTCAAATATTTATACAACGGCTAAATACTTTTAATAAGGTCAATACGGGGAAGTGTAGCTATGGGGCAAGTGTAGCTGGTCTGTTTTTCACGAAAACCATTTGAATTATCGTTGCGTACGCCATCTAGTCTTGTGCACGAAACAAATATTGATTCTCGATTTTTGACTCAGATGGCGCTGTCGAATAGTTCCGAAGCTATCGCCATTTTAAAATCAGTCACATTTTTGATACGTGTTCAGGTTTGACGTGGCATTTTAAAGCAATAAAAATCTTTGTGATTTTTACGAATTCGTACATTTTTCTTCGGTTAGTTATTTTATTACTAGTTATATTTTATGTTACACTAATTATTTTGATGAAATTCTAAAAAATAAAAGATTTATGTCTTTTTGAAAAATCTAACCTCAAAATTAAAGGTATGGGGAAGTGTGGCTAATGAGTACGAGGCAAGTGTGTCTATATGTCACACTTCCCCATGGTCAGGTGTTGAAAACAATTTATCCATGTACTATGTGCTTGCTTATTTTATAAAATGGTCGAGCAATACTGGATTACTTTAATTAAGTCAATGAAGATGCTCAGTCCATGATATTCAACAACTTTTGCTATGGAGTCAAATTCGAAATCAAGAAAACGATATTTAATAAAAAAGGTATTTAATTTTGTATGGAACAGGAGATGTTTTTGCGATTTCGAGGTTGACACTATAGAAAAGTTTTTTAATATCATGGACTTAGCTCAGGTACATAAAATATGTTATTCCAAATTACGCGAGACATAATTATGTCTAGTATATATAGTATATCTATATAGTATTTTTTATTAAATTAAGTTAGTAATAATTATTACTAACTTAATTTAATAAAAAATACTATATTAATAATATAGAAAATTTGGTTTAGTGGTTTTAACTCGGCCTTTATTTTTTATATGATCTGTCTATGTATCAATTGTAATTTTACTATTTCTTTTCAGTTTCTTTTCAATTAAATTAATTCAAGTAAAAAGTTATTTACCCCTGATTGCGTCATCATATGACACACTTCCCCTTATGCTATCAAAACGTTTTACTTTCATAAACTTCTGTGTAATAGACACAGGCCACAAATTTTTTGATATTTTGGTTTGGGAGCATGCATTTTAATTTTTTTATTGATATCATTTTTCTACGTTGCTCAAAATAGGTAGTCACACTTTCCTCGTTTTGTTGGGAAAGTGTGTCTAGCATTGTACTTTCATTATAGACCCTAAAGTAGAGCATTTTATGAATTAAATTACATAAAACGTATTATTTTTTGTTGAATAAAAACCCCGCTACATTTTAGTGTAGGTGACAGTTTAAATGGAACCTTAAACTACTTAATTTTTGGGTTCAAAGTTAACTTTGAAAAAAGTATGACACACTTCCCCGTGTTGACCTTACAACGTTCAAACATAAATTAGATCTGTCAATATCAAAATATAAATCGGAACAAAAATTATAATCTAGGTCTGCAAGCACTGAAAGGATTCCTTTGTCGTGCCACTGCAGTAGTTTAGAATACAGATTAAATATAGGCAGTATATTATCTGTATGACATCGGTGACGTGGTCGCACCAGATAAAAGCAACCTGAAACACTCACACATAGATGTGTAAGGCCGGTGGTGCACTGGGAGAATTAGCAAAACTTAAGAGGAGTTAGCTGGATGAGCATACGGACTTCATTATATCATCCGTTCGATGCCCACTGCTGAGCATAGGCTTTCCCCAAGGATTGCGATCGGCCCTGCATTTTCCGTATTACGATTTTGCTTTTCGCTTACTTGTAGCGCTCTTCTTTCAAAAAATATAACAAAATTACGATTAGCAGCACTATCGCAGAGCTTCGGTTGAGCCTAAACATGATCACAATAGGGCTCCAGATCCTCGGTTCACCTTGTAGGGCCTGCCCACGGAGTGTCGTCCGGCATGCTATCGATTTCCGTCATTCAAAAACCTTGCCGCCCTTAACGGCCATCGGTTTGGCATACTGACTGCATTACTAACAAGTAAAGACATTAAGCTTCATTTTCACAAATGCAAGTGCATAAGAATCTAAGCATATAAATCCTTATACAATTGCTTGCCCTGGATAGCAAGTATCAACGAGTATATATCAAATCCTGTAACCGCAAGTCACGGATCAAACTCTACATAAAGATAAAATGCAGTATGCGTCAAAATATTGAATGCGGCAGCGTATTGGGTATGCCCAACCACAGACGACACTGCAGCCGCACTTTTAATCAAAACTATCTTTTTTTAGGCCCATTTCCACCAAAGCGGAGAAGAGTGGAGACGAAAGGAGATGTGTTTGAATAACCAATCAGATTTCGCCATTTCCCTCTCCTCTCCGCTTGATTCATTTCCACCGAAGCTAAGCTTAGCGGAGATGTAGAAATAACGAAATCTGATTGGTTATAAAAAACACATCTACTCTCGTCTTGTCTCCTCCGCTTTGGTGGAAACCGGGCCTTCCGGCATCGTCTATCTCGGCATCCTATAAGCAAATAGGCCTTACCTCAGCCCTTCATCCAGTGTACCCCCATCCTAACTCGGTCACCTGTACATTCACACGTAGTGGGCGGGTGTTGATGCGACGCGTTACCATGGCAACCGCCGCGCCCGCTTCCCAGAAGAGACGGTGGTTCGCCTTTGTGCAATTTAGCACATTAAAGAAACAGAGGATAGAATGCTTAGCTTGCGAAGTGGCGAGCCTTGGTTAAACTATTTGCGGAGAATGGTAATGTGGAAAGCTAAGCCTAAGTTAGGAATGGAGAGTTTCATTGTGACTTCCTTTCCTAAAGTTACTAAAGGCATTGCATGATGTATGATGCCGTCGAAAGCTAACGCACGCATCAAATAGGCTAGATGACACAACCAATTGTTGACATACTTTTTATTGTCTGTCAAAACGGTCTGCCTCCATAGATTTTGTATGGGAATACAAGAGCGTGACGTCACGGTCAAGTATCAGAAATCGGAGTCAATTGACCGAAAATTTATTGAGTTTTGTGTGTTAAAAAGTTGGATTCTACAGCTTTTTAGAAATATATTGGTAACTTACCACGGAGTAAGGTCAATGTCTGTGAAGTTTTTGATTGAAAAAAAAATTTGGGCGGTCAGAATTCATGATTTTCAGGTATCGCTTCCATTGTATATGTGGGTAAATGAGTCGCTATGATTTTCTGATATAAAATTCTTACGTTTATAAAGATTATTCTTTCAATAAGGAAAATAAGTCGTGAAGAAGATTTATAAGCCTACATCGCTAAATAATAATAATAATAATAAATATTTCACAACAATTACACCAATCTCTAGTCCCAAAGTAAGCTACGAGGCTTGTGTAATTGGTACTAGACAACGGATAAACATACTTAAATACTTTTTTTGTAAATAAATACATATTATACATAGAAAACACCCAGACCAGTACAAACTACACATGTTCATGCACACTTATGCCTGTACTGTGCGGGGATCGAACCTTTGGTTTTAGAAGTCCGACATGTGGACCACTGAACCAAGCGGTCGTCATAGACCAAATAGACCGTAGCTGCGATGTTGTCGACCTTAATCTAAACTTTCTGTTACTACTAAACTATTTCAGCAGCTTTACTCAGATTAGTATAAAATACATACCTCATTTTACCAAATTACTTATTTAGGATAGCCACAGTATCACTTATCATCACCCTACATTTGAATAACTAAAACACGCGTGGTGACTATCAAGCACCATTAAACGAAAACACAGTAAAATAATAATTTAAATCCAAAAATGTTTGTGGGTTTGTCGCGAAATGACGTATTGGGGTGAATTAATTAGTAATTCGTTTCGAAACAAAGGAGTTTGTTGACTTGAGAAATAAGCCTAAGATTTATTTTCTTTGTTTAATTGTTCGGTATAAATGAGTTGTTGGTGCCTGGAGGTTTTATTTTGAAGTAGATATTTGGTTACGACAACGCTTGTTGTTTAAAGGCAATTGAATTCTTGCTGGATTATTGCATTAGTAAGATTCACAAGTTGCTTTGCACTGATCGTATTTAACTAAGTATATGTATAGATAGTTTACAAATTCCTCTTAGTACTTAAATAACTTGTGTTACTTACATTGTTTGTTTTTCCTTTTTATTTTATGTGCACCGCCTGATTTTTTTCTACTTGGACCTATGGTTGACTGGTAGAGAATGCTTTCGGCTTTAAGTCCACCAGTTTGTGCACAACTTAAACAAATCAAAGAGATGAATTAAAGTCAAAAACGTTCAAGCAAGCAACTTCAGTTGAGCTACTATTTAGTTCTACTACTTAGGTTTCGTTGCATAAGATCTGTGGAGGAGCCTGGCATGGTTTATGCTGTTTCTTTTATTACTTTTACCTTAAAAAATCGATCGACAAATCTTAACGATAAATTCAAAACTCTTAGTGCTTGTTCACGTAGAGTCGCGAGCGCAGTCACGAAATATTAAACACTAGCGGACTCGGCAGACGTCGTCCTGTCCGCTGTTTTAGCATTTAAATAAAAATATTTTCTAACCGTTTAAACCTGCCCTGAACTTCCACAAATAATTCAAAACTAAAATTAGCAAAATCGGTTCATCCGTTTTCGAGTTTGAGCGAGACTAACGAACAGCAATTTATTTTAATAAGAGACTAGCTGACCCGCAGATGTTGTTCTGCCCGTTGCTTTTTTTTTAATTTCTGATCTTTTAAACCTTTCCTGGACTTCCACGAATATCTCAAGACCAAAATTATTGAAATCGGTTCAGCCGTTGTCGAGTTTTAGCGAGACTAACGAACAGCAATTCATTTTTATATATAAGAAGACTAGCCGGACCCGGCAGACGTTCTCCTGTCCGTTGTTTTTTTTTAAATTTCTGATCTTTTAAACCTTCCCTGGACTTCCACGAATATCTCAAGACCAAAATTATTGAAATCGGTTCAGCCGTTGTCGAGTTTTAGCGAGACTAACGAACAGCAATTCATTTTTATATATAAAAAAAGATTATATGAAGTGATATCCAAGTGAAACGCTCATGCGGTGTAAGTAGCGAGCTCGCCCGCGCCCACGCGTTCCTATGAGAGCACGCACCAAGTGAGCATGTAAACCAAGTGTAAACATTTGGTATACATCCGATTTTATGAAAACTTTTTGGTGGTAGGTCACGAGTTCTAGCGACTTAGCCCTGATTTCACCAAGGTAATTTAACCAACGTTTTAGTAAACAGCCGATTTGTGACAAATTTTAGTATAGATATTGACACTGACACTGTCAAAAATTAGCTGATTAAGTCTTAACCAGCCATTTTAAACTCCGTGAACTTGAGCCTAAGTAGCTTTGCCTCCTAACCAACAAATCTGACATCATTAAATCCCCCGCAACGCACACTCACCTGTATAGTCATAATCAGTAATCACCCCCGATTTCACCACTTCACTCTGGGTGAACAGACGCGAACATGGCTTATTCTATTTGAGACCGTATTACGATCGAATTAGGTCACATCTGTATTTATGAATTGTTCGTGAGTGGACACTCACGAACAATTCATAAATACAAAATCCCTAGCATATGGCATTATTCTTCCTTTGTTATGAACCCCTAGTTATAGTAAGTCAGATGGAAAAGTCACTGCGCCCTTGATGATAGTACGAATATTTTATTACCCCATGTTTTTAGCGTCTGTTATGTTATGATTGTCATAAAAATGACGTTTAAATTGTTAAGTTATTGTTATGATTGATTGGGGTGAGCTATTTGATTTCATCTTTGAGTTTTTAAATAAATGTGAATTTTCTGAGGCAATTAGTTTAATTAAGAACGAGTGTTCCTTTGATATGTTTCTGGTTACTCTTGATACAAACTAAAAAACCTTTCAAGTTGAAATTCACGCATGAACTTAAATGACTTTACCCACTTATATACCTATCTAATTTGGTTTGTGTCTCATATTAAAAGATCATAAAACCTTTAAACTGGTGACAATAATAATTTTCTGTGAAGCCGTCTTAGCTATTTTCAGCCCACTAACAGTAACTTTACGCCTGTACATAATTTACTTTACGGTGTTAATAGTACTGTATCTTTAGTTCAAAAGATAAAATTAGCTTTATACATGGATGGATAATGAATGCAGCAGACTATAAAAATCACAACAAACTACTAGGTTAGCTAATTTGTCCCCCCTGTGGGATCTCCACCTTGTCGTGGTGGGGGGGCTCAGTAACCGTGGCTTCGTCACCCACGGTGAAGCTAAGCGGGATCCCGGGAGGGGACGCTCCACGTGGGCTTGCTGCAGGCCTGCGCAGGATGCGTCCAAGGGTGCGGGTGTGGGGGACGGTTTTGGCTGTCCCTCGCAGTTGGGTGCGGTCGCGGGAGGAGAGACGTCTCGGTGTGTCGTTGCCGTGCGGCCTATCTCCCGCGACTAAACGGGGGCGCACCGTTGGATGGCGCTGCGGTGGGGCCGCAGAGGAAGAGGAGATGCGGTGTGTCGTTGCCGTCCTCCCTATCCTCTGCGGCCGGGAGGTGGCGGAGCCCAACACCTTGCTCCGCCGCCAAGGAGTTTGTGGCCCTCGGGCTATCCGCCGGGGTGCCGTGGTGAATGCTCACGCGACCCCATGGCACCCCCCACAATGGCGGAGTGGTGGAATGCGCTGTGGTTTAAGTGGGTATTACGGCCTTGCACACCAGCCGTTGAGTCCCACATACCCCCCTGCAGATGTGTGGGGGGCATGCGTAAAAGCATTTCCACAGCGGAAAAAAAAGAAGGTTAGCTAATTTGTAAACGTGAACGATCCTTCATTATTACATAAAAAAATATGATATCATTACTAGTGGACCTGGCAAACGTTGTCATGTTGCTGTTTTTTGCGTTTTTGCCAAATTTTAATAGATACGGGGTGTCCAGGAATTAATGGATAACCATTTAACTGTCAGTAGCTTGACCGATGCCCTATCGGTAAAATAAATATTATCTCACAAAAGTGACACTTTTTTCTAAATTATTAACCTTTTAAAAATAATTGGGAAGTTGAGCTACATACGTTTTGAACAACATGGCAGAAGTTAAAAAGAGAGCCATCAAAAACATTTACGTTTTAAATAAATACATCGATTTGGCCATTCAAATGAGCAACCAGGTTGCTGGCCCGTAGTGCTGTGTGATAGATACATACCTACTAAACAATCTCATCATGTGATGGCTAATTAAAAGATCGACATCTATTTAATTAAAACATTATTTTTTTTAAATATTGGTAGGGAGTGAATAAATTAACCGACTTGGTATAACATGGATCTCACAACTTTTTACAGTAGAAAAGCTGAGCTGTGAGACTTGTATTTTTTTGGAATTAATAGGTCAAGCTACCCGCAGTTAAAAGGTTATCAATTAATGCCTGGACACCCTGTATGTATAAAAATGGAAAAAATGCAAAAACAACAGGCATGACATTTAAAGATCTAAGCATACCTCCATACGTACATACAATTAGATGCAGGGAGATACGCGACTTATTTTTATACTATGTAGTATGCGGTAAAAAATTAATCACACCACTGTCTCAGCCAGCAAGCAAAAATCCTCAACCTAGGTTACCACATACACGTAGGTATCAATACAGTTTAAGGGTTCCGTATGAGTCACCATGGCTACGCAGGAAGGGTTCCGCCGGAAGCGCCACCCCCGGGAAGCGGTCACCGCACCCCCGTATCTGACTTGTGGAGTCGGTGGTGCGATTTAAAAAAAGTTATTGTTCGTTTACGCAATTAATTTGTGGATAATGGGATTTTTTTCGATCAAAGACAGTTAAGTTTTATTTAAATTGGATTGATATTTTTAAAGTTTTGTAGATAATATAATAATATATAATAATATATAATAATACTTTATTCAAATAAGGAAATCACATACAAAACAATTTTCTTGTTACATTTCGCACATTAGATAGATATGTTTGTTTTAAGATATTTGATTTCTTTCTTTCTCTCTATTTTAATCTAAAACGGTGTACGTAATGTAAACGGACCGCTTTGGTGTAATGGTCAAGAAGTTGACTTTTAACCAAGTAGCGCGGGTTCGATCTCCGCACTGCACAAACATTTTTGTGCATGAACATGTCTGTTTCTACGGAGCTGGGATTTATTTGTATTTATTTAAGTGTATTTTTAATACTACTGTTGATTTATAATATCTGTAACACAAGTGCTTAAGCTACTTACCACAGAGTCAGATCAATGTCTGTGATATTGTTGTGTATTTAAAAAAAACGGGTAAGTTAAGCACATTCATTCTAATTCAATCAATTGGTCGGTAGGCAAATGACAGAGAAGGTATTTTATCTATAACTGACGGACAATCATTTGAATAGCGTATAATTTATCCAGGTTAATATAGATGGAATTAGTCGTTAAACTTGGTCAGAGGACCTTGGCGGCTTAATAACATCTGAAGGTAAGGTTGGTCACTTATACTTTACAAACAACACCTCCACCAATCATTGAGCCTGTGCGGAGTATGGATCGTACCATCTCATAGTTAAGGTGAGGCCTGTGCCCAGCAGTGAGACGTATATAGGCTGATGAGATGAAATGGAGGATGACGTTTGTGAAGTTAAATTAGGTATTTTTGAAAAGGTTAAGCCGTCTCCGACCCAAAGTCAAAGCAGTTTGATATTATTACAACAATGTTATTTAAACTGAAATAACATTATTCTTTCAGCCGCCATGTTTGGATTTGGCACGAGCCATGTCAAAACAATACCCGTACGTGTATTTGGAAATATTATAAGTAGCTATTGCGTTTATATGTAAAGTTGCGAGCAATCACTGATATACTTTCGCTCGTCTGTGAGCTCTTCCTCATATGAGTACCTATTAACCTTTTTTTGATATAAATATATAAAAACATCACATACATTTATCTGACTCCGTGGTAAGTAGCTTAAGCACTTGTGTTACAGATATCAGAATAAACAGTGGTATTACAAAGAAACTTAAATAAATACATATAACACCCAGACCAGTACAAACAGACATGTTCATGCACAAAAATGTTTGTACATTGCGGGGATCGAACCCGTGACATCTTGGTTAATAGTCAACTTCTTGACCATTACACCAAAGTGGTCGTTACTATATAACACTATTCATTACCCTGTCCTTTCTGATCGCACATTTCCGATATACGTTTAATATAAACAGTATTCAAAACACCCGTAGAAGTGTCACGCTCATGCATAATGCTTTGTCTTGTAAGCTTGCATCAGTGACGTAACGGTTAACGTCAAATACCAGTAGGTATCGTGCTACCCACAAAAATAGCTATTCTGTATTCCACACCACGACGACGATATAGTGTGACACCATTTTAAGCAAATAGTGTATTTATTCATCTTGCTTGAATAGTTATTAATAAACCTGAGACAGCATAGAAAATGGTAAAGCAAGGTACTCGAGGTAGATCGTAGGACTGTTAAGTCAAAGTAAAAGAAATAAGTTAAAATTCTGCAGACAAAATTTTAACTTATTTCTTTGCCCAACTTAACTTATTTCGACGACCACTTTGCTGTAATGGTTAAGAAGTTTACTATTAGACCAAGAGGTAGCGGGTTCGATCCCCGCACTGTACAAACATTTATGTACATGATCACGTCTGTATGTACAAGTCTGGATGATATAAATATTATTTTAGTTTATAGTACCACTGTTGATTCTGATTTCTGTAACACAAGTGCTTAAGCTACTAACCACGGAGTCAGATTAATGATCATATGTAAATTTGTTGTTAAAATTTAAGAAAAAAGAACTTTCAACTTTTGTCCACACTTCCGTGGCTTCGTTTTAGTAGGAATCGATAAGCAGTGGATAGCAGGGACAGCAGTGAACCCGCGGAGGGTCGCGCCGATGTTTTTTCTCAAAGGTGACGTGGGTGCACCTGTCTTTATAACGCTATAATGGCCTAGAGCGGACGTTTAAAGTATTTGAGTAGCCTCTTTTGTAAAATTACGTATTGTTTTCAATCTCAGTACACAGATATTATAAGGTCAAAATCTGTTAAAACTTACTCAGGTTGTCACGTGGTTTTGGTCATGCATAGTCTCTGTGACTCATCCACTTAAAGTTTGAAGAAAACCAACTTCATAAAAATCGTAGGTACTTTGATAAATTATAACTCACTTTAGATCATATAAATTTATTTCAGAGCACTTTACACACTTAACAATTTCCGAAGCAGAATAGTGGCTAACAAAACTGGTATAGGTATAACAGGCAGCCAGAGACAACCGCTCATTCCGAGTGCTCGATCCAGAATGCCCCTCAAACGAAGATTTTCCTTCCCACCTTAACAATTTTCGCTTACAAATGAGCGGGGGTCTCCGATTGGTTGTCGTTCGTGATTGGTCGGCAAACAACAGCCAATCACGAACGAGCATCTGTGTTGCCGCTTAAAAATAATGTTTACACTTTGTAAAAAAATATAATATAACAACTTCTTTTCGATTAAAATATTATTAAAAATAGTCACACAAATATTAGTGAAATTCATACAAAAATCAACAAAACAACATTAAGCTAAATTTATTAATTAAATTGTTCAAAATCATCACATTCGGCCATCCATTTGAGTGCAACTCCTGGTGCAAGATGCTTACACTACCTTTTAATCATCACATTTGGAAAGTTTCTTTAATTCATTTATTTTGTTTCCGCAGATCGGACAAGGGAAGATTATCCTCACTTTCATAATCTGACGATTCTGTAGGGACTTTAGTGTGTTTTTCAGCGTTGGAATTCAAAGGACATAAGTTAATCCAAGGTCTTATTCGATCTGCGGCGACAACAGTCTCAAACGATTTACTTTTTTTCTTAAAACCAGGAACATTACTTATTCTGTATCTGTCGTTACCTAAGACCTTAACTATTTTATACGGGCCTATGAATTTCGTTAAAAGTTTGGTGCTGTTGCCTTTATTATAAAAATTGGTCCTCGTGATCTTAACTAAATCTCCTTCTGCATAAACAGTAGCGGGGGCTCGTCTGCTATCGTATTGTTGTTTTTGTTTCTGCTGAGCTGTCTCTATATTAGTGCTTATATCATTTCTTATTGACTCTACGTTTTCTGATTGATTATTGATTCCGATACCTAGTTTATTACTCAAATCGTCGCGAATTCTACAGCCAAACAGAGCCTCCGATGCTGTTTTTCGGGTGGTACTATTGACAGTGTCGTTTATGCCTTTTTGTATTTTACCCAGCCACGTGTCCCAGTCTCGCTCATCTTTACCTGTATTATGTCTTATCAAAGAATTTAAAATTGTTTGATTAAAGCGTTCGGCTTGACCATTGGCCCTGGGACACGCGACTGCGTTCAATACGTGCTTGATGCCATGTGTATTACAGAAGTTCCTGAAAGCACCCGAAGTGAAAGATGTTCCACGATCGGAAATAATTCGGGAAGGTAACATGAAATCGTTAAATATACCTTCAAGAACTTTTACAGTACTTTTGGTTTTTGTATCTCTTACGGGTTTAACAAAACAATATTTTGTAAAGCCATCGACCACAGTTAAAATGTAGGCGTTCCCTTTCCTACTTTTTGTAAATGGACCCAAGTGGTCAATATGGATAGTATGAAATGGAACGTCCACCTTCCGAATGGGGTACAAATGGCCGGCTTTATGGTTCTTACATTGATCTTTATTGTACGCGCACTGAATACAAGACCCTACGTACTTTTTGACAAATTTACGTAGTTTAGGGAACCAGTATTGCGATTGAATTTTCTCAATTGTTTTAGTTTCACCTAAATGTCCGATTTCATCGTGATTAGACCGGCAAATTTGAAATCGTGCACTACGGGGAACAACAAGGCATAATTTATCATTTACTTTTCTGTAGACTTTGTGATCTTTTATTACATAATTTTTCTTAATATCTTTTAACTCTTCGTCAGTATCCGGCTTTAGTATTTTAACTATTCTCGCAATATCTGGGTCAGACATTTGAAGGGTTAGTAGCCAGTGTTCAGTATCAATATTATAAACTGTTGTAATAGTGTCGTCTTGAAGTTCTTTTAGGTTGGTGTTGCGACTCAGAGCGTCTACATGTGCCATTTGGGTACCAGGTCTATATTCGATGTTAAAAGTAAATTCACTTATTTGGAGCCACCATCGGGCTATACGTGGGACAAGGTCACGCTTTACTAGAGTTGTTCTAAGAGCGTGGCAGTCAGTCACTACTTTGAAATTAATTCCTAACAGGTAAACTCTAAACTTTTTTAAAGAGCAAACAATCGCCAGCGTCTCTAGCTCATATGAATGAAGATGTCGTTCCTCGGGTGTGGTCTGCCTACTAAAGTAAGCGACCGGCTTTAAAGCCCGCGGATTCTCCTGCCATTGTAAAAGTATACCCCCTATCCCCAAAGCGCTGGCGTCTGTGTGAAGTTCAGTGTCAAATTTGGGATTGTATAAGGATAAAATTGGTCTTTCTACTAGTCTGTCTTTTAACAGAGAAAACGCCTTGAATTCTCTATCAGACCACGAAAAAGGAACATCTTTCTTTAATAAATTCGTAAGGGGCCGCGCAATCTCACCAAAACCCTTTACGAATTTTCTAAAATATCCGGCAAGTCCTAGAAATTGGCGAACTTCATGAACATTACTCGGTACAGGAAAGTCTTTCACGGCTAAAATTTTATGCTTATCAGGTCGGATTCCATCAAAAGAGATTTCATAGCCAAGATAATTGATAACATTATCAAAAAAAACTACACTTTGATAACTTTAGAGTCAACCCGTATTCACGCAATAATTTAAGTACTTCTTCTAGTCGATGAAACCCCTGCTGAATAGAAACCGACGGCACAAGTATGTCATCCAGATAAGCTAAAGCAGTATCAAACCTTTTTGCACCCAGCATTTTGTTTATTAGCCTTTGAAAAACTGCTGGTGCATTGGCAAGGCCGAACGGCATACGCTTGAATTCGAAATGGCCGTCCGGTGTGACAAAACCTGTATATCGGCGGCTTTCCTGCGCCATGGGAACTTGGTAATAGCCAGAAGAGAGGTCTAGTGAAGTAAAAAACTTATTTCCACTGAGATTATTCAGCTGATCTTCTATCAAAGGAAGTGGAAAGCAATCTTTTTTTGTTTTATTGTTTAACGCTCTAAAGTCTACGCAAAGGCGCTGTTCCCCTGTCTTTTTCTTTACCATCAATATTGGACTTGCAAAATCCGAATCTGACTCTTGAATAATATCGTTTTGCAAAAGTTCTTCTACAGTTACGCGCACTTGTTCTCGTTCCGCATGAGATAAACGATAAGGTCGGTATACGATTGGTGTGTCATCTTTTAAATCGATAGTCATTTCAACGTCTTTTGCAAGTCCAATCTCACTGAGGCTCATCGCAAAACAGTCACGGTATGACTGTAACAAATTGTAAAGTTTGTCCCGATCCTGATCACTCACGTTGTTGCCAACTTTTATATCGTTTCGGTCCAACGGTTCCATCCCGGAGAAATCTTTACAAATCCTATTGACATTATATACTTTTTTTTGTACTACTGGCACAGCCCGGGCTATCAACGTGTTGGGAGGAAGCGACAAGTTTTCTGATATTAAATTTGTAACTACTACGTGGCCTTTACCTTGGTCAATACGATAAGCGCCTTGATGAAGATGATACTCTCTTCCCGGTTCAGTACAATTATACCCCTCTATGTAAATGTCACCACAGAACGCTTCATTTTCAGTAAATACTTCAACTAGCCCAATCTTTTGAACTTCAGTCAAATTTTGCGTTGTTAATTTAATGACACTATCGGTATCTGAAGCATTGTTTAAAACAGGACTCTTGTAAAATAAGAGCCTATTAGAGTCCTTCAATACGGTAACGGAAGGTAACTCGGTAAAATCTTGGCCAATTAGAACAGGAGTATGTAAAAAATCATCATTAACTACAAGGACTCCCACACAGGCTTCCACTTCGTCAAGTTTTAATGAAATCGTACTTCTATATAAAGGAGTCACCGATGAATTTCCAAAACCTCTAATCACGGGAAGTTGGCTATAATTTTTTTGTAAACCTAATTTATGGGCATCCGATTCCCGCATCAATGAACACTCACTACCAAAATCGATAAACGAAAGGAATTCGTGATCGTTAGCAAGAACCTTTTTAAAGAATTTATCGTTTGTGTTGTTAGCGGTGGAGATAGTTAAAGTCTTTCGATCTCCAGAATTGCCTTTAACATCACTCGTTTGTCGTGGGTTAAGAGGAATGAGTTTGCACGCCGCAGAGTCATGCCCTACCCGAAAACATTTTTGGCATTTAATGATAGGAGTTGGACAATTGTGAAAAACATGCCCCTTTGATCGACAATTAAAACAGGTTACATTTGAATCATTATTTGAATAGTTATTAGGAGCACGAGTGAATGGAATACCATCATTTCGTTTTTTGGTTACATAGTTGTCAATAGGTCGTTGTGAATTTAAAAAATTGAGTAGGTCTTCTGGTTCCCTACAGTTCAGTGCTTGTGCGCCGTTCCTAACAGATTTATCAAGGATGCCATAAATAACACAATCGACAGCCTTTTGACCTTTAATGTCACACCTGTTTAGGAGACTTAATTTATCATAAAAATAATCTCGCAAGTTTTCATTATGGCGGGTGGTGCGCGCAAGCATTTCTTCCAGAAGCCGACCATAATTTTGCTCGTTGGGGAAAGCCTTTCTAAGCTTTGCTTGCCATTCGTCCCAATCAAAATTAACAGACGGTAAAGCCTCAAACCACTTCTTTGCTAGCCCAACTAATTTTTGCAGAGCAAAATGCATGGTCTGCTTCTGATCCCAGCCATAAATACACGCACATTCGTTAACTTTTCTTAACCAAGTATCAACATTTTGAGATTTACTAGATGGGTCAAATTCAGGTATGACGTTGGTCATATGATTATTACTGAACTGCTGGGGTTTAGCTTTATGATTTTCTTGGAGAGTCGATACAAGTTTTAGTACCTCGTCAATCGTGAAGCTGGAGGATGGTTGCTCAGACACATGATGCGATGTCGTCGGCTCGTGAGTGTGGTCTTGAAGCTCAGGAGTTTCCGGTAAGTTCGGAGAAGGCGACGCTGATGCGGCCACTTCACTTGGTTGCACTTCTTCAACTACCCATGCGGTTGGAGTACGCTTCTTCACTTTACGAGCACACCTTGTATTAGGAAGCATTGAACTCTTCCGTTTGCGAATCATCCGCCTGCCAGCGTTCGGGTCACTTGATTCCATAACCTCGGTAAAAAGAAAAGAGAAAAAGAAAGTTAGTCCCATTACATATATTATGGACACTATGAAATAAATCATCTTTCATGATATTGAAAAACTTTCTTTGTTGCTACAAGGTACGTATAAAAATATCACATGTCACATTTTAATATATTTTGTAGCACACGTTGCTTCTTACTCGTTTTGGATCATACATAGACCCATAAAAGCACACATGGCCGTTTAACTAGTTATGGTGGAACATACATAGCTCCTGAACAGCACACATGGCCGTTTAACTAGTTGCTGTGGAACATACATAGCTCCATAACAGCACACATGGCCGTTTAACTAGTTATGGTGGAACATACATAGCTCCATAACAGCACACATGGCCGTTTAACTAGTTGTTGTGGAACATACATAGCTCCATAACAGCACACATGGCCGTTTAACTAGTTATGGTGGAACATACATAGCTCCTGAACAGTACACATGGCCGTTTTACTAATTGTGGTGTAACATACATAGCTCCATAACAGCACACATGGCCGTTGGAATATTTAACTGCAGCACACCTACATGGCTGCTTCATCGTAGCACACAGCACACACACTTGGCTGTTGGGATATTGAACTGCAGCACACCTACATGGCTGCTTCATCGTAGCATACAGCACACATACATGGCTGTGGAATATTAAACTGCAGCACACCTACATGGCTGCTTCATCGCAGCACACAGCACACATACATGGCTGTTGGAATATTTAACTGCAGCACACCTACATGGCTGCTTCATCGTAGCACACAGCACACATACATGGCTGTTATTTTACTAGTAATAAAGAACATCACAATTTATTTTAAATGTATTTTTTTTCCATACTATGCCTTTTGTTCATATCCAATTTTTAATTAATATCTTTCTTCTACAGACAGCTTGTTGGATAGTTTATCAAAGGTCAACATTATCAAGGAGTAGCCTCGACCGAATGGACCGCATGATAAATCATACTCAACATGAGTAATATTAACAGAGAGTCGCCCTGTTCGAATAATACTCACGCAAGTCCAACAATAATAATATCATAAAAAAAAAGTACACCAGCTCAGAGGTCTCAGGAATTCATCGCGAACTATTATCAAGGAGTAGCCTTGACCACATAGATTGCGCGATGAGTTCAGAGTTTCTTTGCATTTACTAGAATAATACCATCAAAGAGTGGCCTTGACCAGATATTATTCAAGCTGCTGTCACTGCTAGTGTAGGCCTCATTATTTTATAGAAATTGCAATATGTTTACAAGTTACATTATTGGGGAGTAGCCCCAACCAAATGCTCTTGCTAACACTGTAAAAATTCATTTCAAGTTTATAAAAGGCATAGCAAGGGTGAAATCGTATAGCTATCTTTTTATTATTTAGAAATAAAGTATTTCAACTTACGTTTTTTTTTTTTGGACAGGACAGCAGGTCACGTTCCACTTCTGAGTTTTGATAAATTATAACTCACTTTAGATCATATAAATTTATTTCAGAGCACTTTACACACTTAACAATTTCCGAAGCAGAATAGTGGCTAACAAAACTGGTATAGGTATAACAGGCAGCCAGAGACAACCGCTCATTCCGAGTGCTCGATCCAGAATGCCCCTCAAACGAAGATTTTCCTTCCCACCTTAACAATTTTCGCTTACAAATGAGCGGGGGTCTCCGATTGGTTGTCGTTCGTGATTGGTCGGCAAACAACAGCCAATCACGAACGAGCATCTGTGTTGCCGCTTAAAAATAATGTTTACACTTTGTAAAAAAATATAATATAACAACTTCTTTTCGATTAAAATATTATTAAAAATAGTCACACAAATATTAGTGAAATTCATACAAAAATCAACAAAACAACATTAAGCTAAATTTATTAATTAAATTGTTCAAAATCATCACAGTACTAACGTCGAATGGTTTTTAGAGTAGATTAATAAATTATTTTTATTTATTCACCAAAAACGTAAAGGTTTACAAATGTTCATTCTTTGAACTATGATTGACAATCGTGATAATGTTAAGAATGCCCCTGCCAATTAAATTAGGATTAAACTTGTGTCTTAGATTAGATATCAGGGGCGTCTCTTCAGCTGACTTTGCTAGCTAGCAGCATGCCCATTGCTCAACTTTACTCATCAGCATTTTTCTGCCATCCTTATTGGAGTCAGTATGTTTTTGTCGCTCTGAGAGTTGCTTCCAACTGTTTTATGATTAGAGCCGCAGAATTTCGTAGATACTTGAACATTTTTTTCTTTTTTTGCTACCTTGCCCACTCTACCCCTTCACAAGGCTCTCCTTGACAGTGCGCGTGCGCACGCGACCTAACCATCCCTTTCTCTTCAAGACAGTTGGTGTAAGTGACCGTTAATTTTAACTAGCTCGCCACCCCTGCACCCGCTACTTTTATTAACGCAGCCGATAAAAAGGACGATAAAAAGTTTCGTTCTTGATCTGTGGACGAGACGGGAAGAAGTGTAATTAATATGTCCAGTTAAAATAAAAAATTATGTAAGAAAAACTCAATGTCGAACATTTTTTTTGTTTATTTATTAAAAATTGAAAAGAGTCAGGACGATTTGTTCGATCCTTATAACAATTATCTAGCGTTTACCTTATACTGTCTTCGCCTTTGCCTTGGTTAATTATTCAATTTATAGAAATCAAACATTATTTATTTATTATTCTTCATCCAACAACATTTGTTTTTTATAATTTAACGGAAAGCCTATTAATGGCCTTAATATAGGCAAAATTCTGTTTGTTAATATTTGTGTATTTACAAACAGAACAGAACAGTATGTTACTTATTTTACAGGTGCTTGTGGCGCAGTGGTTGCAGCGCTTTGGTAGTGATACCAAAAGTTAAGCAACCTAAGGCGCGGTCATGTTTGGGATGGGTGACCATTCTGACCATTTTAAGTGACGTCTATTTACAAGCATCTCCGTGCTTCGGAAGGCACGTTAAGCGGTTGGTCCCGGTTAATATCGATAGATATTAGTCGTTAAGCCTAGTCAGAGGCCCTTGGGCGGCTTGATAACATCTGACAGTAAGGTTGGTCACTTACCTTACACACAATCCCTCCACCAATCCGCACTGAGCCCACGTGGTGGAGTATGGCTCGGACCACCTCATAGTTGAGGTGAGGCCTGTGCCCAGCAGTGGGACTTATATAGGCTGATGAGAGAGAGATGAGAATATTTATGTATGTTTTCATACAAATACAAAATAACACAAATCTGTTATCCGTAGCTGGAGCTATGCAAGCCATTACCATAATAAGTATACCAATAACTTACCTACTTTGAGTTCATTCAAAGCGAAAGTCAATAGGCACCTTCTAGGTAAGCTCGCTTTTTCGGTGACATCTTCTTTACCTCTTAGAGGGATAATGATGTCAAAAGCGAACCCATACTAATATATATAAAAAAACTTCAATCCACCCAGTACGAGCCGCTCAGGGTTCTATTGTGATGTAGCGTTTCATTCACGAGCAGCGCTGTTATTAAGCGACTTGAAAAGCGGGGTAGGTATTTAGTTGGTATTGTGTTGTGGACCGATGTAAGTCTTGAAGACTCACAAAACTGATCACTCGTAGAATCCCTCAAGAAATAACACACAACGATAAGAGACTTGTTCAGGGTCCTAGACTAAATGTATGAAATATCAAAGTGGGCTATACAGAGTGTTACAAAAAAAATGTAATAACTTTCGCTAAGAAACCTAGGTCGAAATATCAAAAGAAAATTCGGTTCTCCCATAGTAAATCGATCAGGTGATAGGCAATTTTGTATGGGAGGTCCGATTTTTTTTTGAGATTTTGACCAAGGTATCATTGGGAATGTTGTGCAGTTTTCCGGGCACAACAACACCTTTCAGTTATTACGGGGTTTTTTGTAACACCTTGTATATTCATGGGCATTTAAATTGCTATGTTGGTTCTTTATCGCGTCTAATGCGGTGGGAACGCGGACAGAGGAGCTGAAGGTCGATAGGGTAGTGTGATGGAGCACCAGGTATGTGCCCGAAGCAGCCGGCGCACACGATGATAGCCGAACAAAACCCGATGGTCCACGAAGGCTCGAACAGAATAAAAAATAAAATAAAATAAATAAACATACAACAACATCACATACATTGATCCGTGGTAAGTGGCTTAAGCACTTGTGTTACAGATATCAGAATCAACACGGGTATTACCTGCAAATAAACTTTAATAATAACACACAGACATGTTCATGCACACAAATGTTTGTGCAGTGCGGGGATCAAACCCGCGACCTCTTGGTTAATAGTCAACTTCTTGACCATTACACCAAAGTGGTCGTCAAAGTCAAAGTTTCACCAAAGCGAAATAACTTCTAGATAGTCGAAAATTGAACAATAAAACAAGGAGACAGATAGAGGTACTTTTGCCGCAGCAGAAGGAACATACACAAACACACATGTTCATGCACACTTATGTTTGTACTGTGCGGGGATCGAACCCGCGACCCTTGGTTTTAGAAATCCGACCTGTGGACCACTGCACCAAGCGGTCGTCAAACATAACATGGCCGAATTAATGCAATATAGCGATATGCATCGTCTAAAGAGATGTCGAGTTCCCTTTGCGTGTCACTAGAGATCTCAGAGTCGGACTAAGGATACGTAGACCTTTACAAAAAAAAAAGCATTTACAAGAAATAGCTAACGAGCACATAGCGCGAAGAATTGATGGCCGTTGGGGCAGAAAAATTTTATATTGCAGACCGTTTGCCTGGATATCTTAAGACGTAAAGCGTGCGGCAAATTATGATCATGAGTTTTCGAAGCTTTAACTCGCCTTCGTCATTCTATGACGAATCACACCCACAAAATTCAATTTTCTAAGCTCTGAAAGCTATCTTGTTGCAAACCAATTTTAAGACTTAAGGTCGAGTTTTAAACATGAAAACAGAAGATCCAAACCAAACAGCCCTTAGTCCGCCCCTGCTGGCACTAAAACATAACGACCACTTACAAACTATCCGTCGTTACTTAACTCAAGAGTAACGTTTCTTTTTTTTAGTTTTTAGTACTTTTGTGAAAATACGACACTATCAAGTCTTTGAATATTAATAAGTTGTTTAAACATTCGACACCACTTTCATTTCTTTAATTGTGTTTTTCAATTGTTTTATAATGCTACATAATAGCGATTTAATTGTAAGCTTTGGTGAATCATTTTGTCTTTGTGGAAAGTATCGTCCATTAAATGCATAAGACTAATCTCAGAGTCTCATTCTCGATCTAACACAATGAACAATGGACAACCTTGACCCCGTCGACCCCTCCGCTAATCGGATAACGAAAATACCTACATTATCGTTACTCTATGTTTATCGGTATTTATTTACCACACATAAACGAGTAATCGAAACAAAATTGTTGTCACTGGCCGCTTTCATGCCATTGGCTCCGCGATTAAAAAAAGAAGTCACGTTCGCGTTCGAAATTCAAAGCTTTCGGATAAAATTATCTCTGTTGCGTCTTCAAGCGAGACGATCCTGCGGACATGTCGAGACGGAGACAGCGCTACGAAAGCTCGTAGCGGGTGAAAGGGACGTAGCATTGCGCATCTTAGCGGGATGCGGTGCGGCAACGTCGCGCCCACCAATCGGTGGACGGTCATCTTGATGTTTGTTTTTCGAATTTGTTTTTGTTTGCTCCTTTGTTTTTGCTTAAGAAAAGCGAATCATGTTTTATGTGGATTGCGGTCGCTAAGAAAACCGAAAACAAAAAAGAAAGCAAGGCGAGATAAGTAGAGCTTTAAAACATATTTTTAGGATTTCACATTTCTTATTTTTTTTATAACTTGAACACTTGTTAAGGTTAGTTACTTTCAGGCGAATATTCATCGAATGACTGTCGTAATACTTTCCAAAACGAATTAAGTAAAACAAGTCAGTAGACCTTTCCTTTTACTTTTCATTTATGGGGAAAAGCTCAAAAGCGTAGTTCTTTAATCTATCTGAGTTTACACAGTAACAGACATAAAGTATTCAGACTAGTTACATAATTTCAGAATGTAAAAACGTGCCACATTACTGAATAGCGTGACATAACGAATATTAATATAAAGCAAAACCATTTCCCAGCCCGTAACACGGCAATTATTGATGGTCATAATTACAATATTATAGACACGATGACTGCATTGCATTGATGCGGTATAATATTAAAAGTGGAAAATTGTATACATTTTTCTGGTTCAATGACTGGTTAGGGGTCACCAATTGATGAATGAAATGATGTTCTTTTTTTAATTTCGGATAGGTTTGCTTTTGCACTTATATCTGATAGCAGGAATCTTTATCTGTGATTGTCATATTTACGCTCAAAAGTTTCTCGTTACAGTTTAAAGTAGTAACTAAAACGAGTTCATAATGGTTATAACCTATTTGTAAAACCTGGCATGGTTGTAGTTACTTAGATTTTTATCCTAACAAATTAAGATAAAAGGAAAAACATGTTTCGATTTTGGTAGGTGCTTAAACAGAATCGCATTCCACCATTATTGGAAATGCATAATTCATGAGCAAAGATGCGAAGTATTGCTAAGTAGAGTCCATTTTATGCATGTCTTAGTAGGTACACATCTGTAATGTTTTGTGATCTTCTTTGTATTTGTGTACCTGCTGCATGTTTGAATAAATGATTTTCTATTTCTAAGTGCGAACGCTCGAGTCACACGTGTATCATTATGTAGGAACTAAATGAATAAGATTTCTTTGATACAGTAACCAGCAAGCTCTTAGTGAAAGCATTTGACGACCGCTTGGTGCAGTGTTCCACAAGTCGGAGTTCTAAAACAAGCATAAGTGTGCATGAACATGTGTGTTTGTACTGGTCTGGGTGTTTTCTATGTATTATATGTATTTATTTACAAAAAAGTATTTAAGTATGTTTATCCGTTGTCTAGTACCCATAACACAAGCCTCGTAGCTTAATTTGGGACTAGAGAATTGGTGTGATTGTTGTGAAATATTTATTTATTTTATTTAAACATTTCATGTAAATCATGAATTCCAATTTTCAATTTCCATTCTTATGTGACTTAACGTTGGTATATAGGTATCCTCAGGTACTTCTGAAGGTATAACCATAACCAAGAGCCTCAGAGTAGTAGTCTCGACAGATTCTTGGAAAAAATACCTTTGTCTGCCTGCGACTGGAGTTCCTTCCAAGTAAGATGAGTTCCGCTCCGCTGCGCCAAGGGTCCGCAGACCAGCCTTTATCAATTTAAAATGGCAAGATATTAAAAAAGAACTAATTTTCCAACAAAAAGACCCCAAATGAGTCAGGAAAACATCTGACGAGTTTTATTGGCTGGACGGATTTGGAGCAGCCATAGCTAACAACCAACAAAAAATGCTTTAAAATTGGTCCATCCGTTCGGGAGCTACGATGCCATCAGTCACAGTCAAACCTATAACAACCCTCTTTTTCGTCGGGAGTTAACAAGGTGAAAAGTTCACTAATACCAACATCTTTAAGATGCCGGTCAAAAATGTTCAAGTCACTGCGATTTTTTAAAACAAAACCCAGGATAGCATTGAGGTCAGAGAGTCACATGGGTAGTTCTAAGAAAAGTGTGTTTGTATCTTCAAGGACAACCGTTGCGTGGCGGGGCCAGGTGAGATGAGTTCCGCTCCGCTGCGCCAAGGGTCGGGAGACCAGTATGTTTATTTATACGGGGTTACCGGTAACTCGACGTATTCCTTAAAAAACGACGTTTTTTTTTTCCTACATCAAGGTCCCATCAACGAAGGGGGAGGGGGTAGAGGTCGAAAAATTACAAAATATTGCATTGTAAGCCTCTTTAACAAGAAATTTCGCAATCTTAAAAGCACGATGTTTTAAAATAAATTGTTTCTAACCCCTAGTCGATGGAACCTTTTTTGTTGCTGATTACCTCTTCTTTGTCTCTTTTCAAGTAATATGTCGAGTTACCAGTAACCCTGTATACTTACAGGGTGTTATTTTAGACAGTCAGCACACACAGAAAAGGTCGCAGATACAAAATATAAAATACTGAAGGTCGCAGTCAAAACATTTCTGTGGAAAATCCGCTTTTACCGTGACGAAGTTATCCATGATGAAGTCACTGGGTAGCTAACAAGATTTTTTTGACCAAAACTATTGCTATCCTAAGAACGATTATCAGATCACCACATTGTTTTTTACGTTCAATTCAATTCAATTCAAATTTCTTTATTTCCAAGAATATGGTAACATTATTATTGAATGTAGTTTGAATATTATTGTTTAAGGTTTTACAGTCTGCATCCTCAAGGTCAGTGTGGCCTGGGAGTCGCCCCAGGCGAGATGAGTTCCGCACTGCTGCGGCAGGGGTCTGGAGATTATACCTTTATAATACCTATATACAGGTACTTATATCCCACCCATATTTTGATTATTGCTTTGTATAAACGGCGCTGGTTTAATAATAAAGCAGGTGCGGTAGCCCATTAGAAAAATATTTTCAACCCATACTTGAAAAAGAAGTTGTAAGCGGTATCTTTGTGTCTTTGTTTTTTTTAAATTAGTAAATATACAACATCACATTCATTGATCTAACTCTAGTGGTAAGTAGCTTAAGCCCTTGTGTTACAGATATCAGAATAAACAGTGGTATTACAAATAAACTTAAATAAATACAGATAACAACCAGACCATTACAAACAGACATGTTCATGCACACAAATGTTTGTACAGTGCGGGGATCGAACCCGCGACCTCTTGGTTAATAGTCAACTTCTTGACAATTACACCAAAGTGGTCGTCAAAATTCCTCTGCATGTAAATCACTTAGAATATAATTCATTGACCCTCAATTTTTTCAGCGTCTATTTTTAACCCTTTCAATTCGATAGGCAGAAAACTGTTTTACGATTCTATTTTCAACGTAATCGGTATTTATCTCTCATGATGACTACACCCGACTTATTTGCTGTCAACTACACTAATTTATGCCAACGGAAATACTAAACAAAAGATAAAAGCGACCAGTTTCTTCCATCCACTTAACCGTCCGACTGTCAAGCGAAAACAAATGTTTTATAACCTTTGGGGGTAAGATGGGTTGGCACTCCAGCCAATATATGAACATCTTTATAAAAAAATGTGTTTATATTGAATGACTGCCATCAGAATATTTGGTTTATCTATTAATATAACTTCCGCCCAATTATTTTTCATTGCTTCGTCGTAATGACTAATTTAGGACAATATTTCTGCATTAGTGAAAATCAACAGTCTTAGGCGGGAATGAAACCCGCGTCCATGAGAATCCAGCCCGTGTGTCTAAACCGCTGTTGTAATTTGCTTGCTTTCTTTACATAAGCCGCGTTACCTACTACTTTACTCCCAAACTGAATAAAGAGTTATATCAATCTTGTTCCAGAGGTTTCTTCTTTACTAAAATGCTAATGCAGTAAAATAGTTATTAAAAAGTGTTTTCGACTTCTACTGTAGAAAAATAATACTTTTAGCTACCGCTGAAGTAAAATAACAAGTACCTTAATATCTCACAATCGCATATAATTTACCAGCACCATGTTTTTATCTCTCGATTCACCCCAAAATTTGATCTCAAATAAAGTTAACAAACAAAAAAAACAGACGGGGTCAACTGCACCCTACGCCCAGTTGAAGGTTAACGGTTTGCGAGGACGCGAACCAAGATGGAGGGTCATTACGTTTTTTCCTCCCGTGGTCTCGGCGTGTTCTGACGACCACTCGCCCGTGAAGACTCCGAGGGACACGCATCCTGCTAGCTCCTAATGAAATAAATTACCAACGGCGAACAGACGAAGGGTTATAACAACTTCCAGCTACCGCAAACGGTTTTGAACTCTGTAGTTTGGACTTTTGAGCTTATTCTGAGTTGAGAGAACAGTAGAAGGATAAATTCATAACCTTTTACATTATTACATGACCAATACATACGGCGTGAGAAACCGACGTGAGCGCAGATGCCAAGGAATCGATATGTAGAACGAAAACGTAGGGATGTTATGTCTTTTTTCTACTTAAAGTCAATTCTGAGATGGTACCAGTATTTCAGGAATGTGTAATTTAAACCTGTTACACACTATCAAGGTGTGGAAAAATCTATCGCATTTTGTTAATCAAGTTCTTTCTCAACTATTTTTTTTAACCCTATATGTACTTCAGATTTCATCAAGGTTCATTTAGGATTAAAAGGATTTAGTATTTGTATTTATTTATTTAAACAACATAAATATTACTTTTCCAGTTAATTGTGCACTTTTACTTAACTCAACTCTTAAATAAATTTAAGCAAGCACCTACCACTTTGCTTAATTGTTTTAAATGTCACTCAAAGATGTGTAAAAAAAAATATTTTTATATATGTATAAAAAATGAAACAAAACCCTTTGAAATGTCATTTGAAGCTTGAAAATGCACAGGAATTCAAAAGCAAAATACTTTCAATGTTCCGTTTTGAATGTTTTCAATGTTTGATCCAATGAATGATCCTATGTTTCAATGTTCGATGATCCAAAGACTGGTTTCAATGTTTTTTTTTCAATAAATCAATTCGAAATCAAAATCATTTCAATGTTTCTTTTAAAATAGCAATCTCATCCCTCATTCCTTATACACAGCCAACGAAAGACACGGCATACTACAAGCATATTATTATGTATAAAAGCAGTCGGCAACCTCAGATATGTATAAACTCACATGGTTTGTCGCTCGAACGCGCAGGGCGATTCATTTAGATAATGCGTAGGCGCATCTTGATCGCTTCGGAGATAGCTTGACTTGGTGAGACTTTTGCAGAGGATTTTATATTCAGATTTTGTACTTTATTATTAGGGATAGACTTGCTCTACTGACTAAGCCCGACGAGGCAAACACTGAGTCGAAGTTGGCCTAGAAATAAAATAAGACTAATAAATACAGCTGAACAGTTTGTTTGTTTGTTTGAACGCGTAAATCTCTGGAACTATTGGTTCGAATTGAAAAATTATTTTTGTAATAAATAGACCATTTATCGAAGAAGGCTTAAGGCTATAATGACATCACGTTGCAACAATTAGAAACGAATAAATAATGGAAAATGTTAAAAAACGGGGAAAATTATTCCTCCTTGAGGGCTTCCGTTGCTTGCGCTGCGAAAACAGTTCAAGATACATAAATTTTTACATGAAAAAATTATTCCTCTTAAATTGATCTAAAAAAGTCTGCGACAGTATATGTCTATGCCTAAAATAACTATTCCACGCGGTTGAAGTCGCGGGCACAGCTAGTTTTTAATATATGCTTTGAGGTAATCTCCGTTGTCTTAAATAAGTTGTGTACGGAAGTCACATAGGTTCTGAGACTCTCAAGACTACGGCATTCGGACAGGCTGGACGGAAGGCTTGCCAAATTTGGGACACCACCCGAGAGCAACCGTATCACACACAGTATAACAAATCTTTATACTGGGCCCGTATGTTTTCAGTAGACAAGGCTCCCAGGGAGACCCAAAGTTTCACATTGGTTGAACGCGGTTGGTGAAAACAAATACATAAGTGAGGTTCTAAAATTTAAATGACAGAAAATTATTTTATTCCGATTTCTTAAATGTCGCATTGAAATGAGAATATATGTTAAGACAGCCACACGTCAAGTTGATCATTGCGGCATCTTTCATCTAATAATAATAATGGTCCTCCTGGCCGATTTCGACCACGGCGGCCAATCTCAAAAGAGATTAGCTAACTACGCAGAAGATATTATAGTGGACAAGTGTGAGCGCAATACACTGGTGCGCTCACACTCGTGCACTGTAAGGCAGGAACTGCCACTACACCAACGAGGCAGTCATCTAGTAAGGGTGATTTTGCATCGAAAATGAGTAGCTTTATGAGGTGTCGTGTCGTGTATACATACAAGAAGCGATAACACACTCGTAAATACAAGAACCACCTTGCTACAATGTCTCAAGGGGTCTAGAAGACTTTTGATAAGTAAGTATGTATTAATATACAGTAAGTTTGTGTCCAACATTTTCACTCGCGAGAATATTGAGTATGATTCATTAGCACATAATAAGACAGATTTGATCATCGTAACAATGAAGCTTGCATATTTTTGCCCTCAATGACTCCTAACTCTGTAATACTACGTCTGAGTTTTTATAAATGTAGCTATTCCTGTCGCTCATACCAATCTGACTGTGTGAGCGAACGGGACAAAAAACTAACTTTGAAAACAGCTGGACGGATTTTCACCAGTCAAGAAACACCGTAATTATATTATCTTTTGAATAAAAAATCGCTTTGAAAACGGTCCATTCGTTAGTCACGAGGAGTCACGAGGCCACAGACAAGCACACACGGACATAGGGGTCCAACTTAAGACACCCCTTTTTTCGTCGGGTCTTAAAAACTGCTGAAGCGTCACACAGTAAGGTTCTTTTTGATCATTCGTGTTACAGCCTGCATACTTGTCTCTAGTGATATGGGACAGTACAGTCAGCGCCAGACTCATCGAGGCGCCAAACGTATCCAAAATTATTTAACGAGTAATTATTTATTTGTATTATTTTATATCTCTCATGCCTATATACTAACCACTGCTGGACACAGGCCTTGCCTCAACTATGAGGTGCTACGAGCCATACTCCACCACGCGGGTTGAGTGCGGTGCGGTGGAGGGGTGTGTAGTGTAAGTTGAGTTACCAACCTTACTATCAGATTTTACCAGGCTTATAGACTAATATCTATCAATGTCAAAAAAAAACTTTATTTACGTAATCAAATACAATCTTAAGAAAAACCAGATGATGTAGTCTCCTATTAACTGTTAACTGGGACCAACAGCTTAACGTGCCATCCTAACCACAGAGATGCTTGCAAATAGACGTCACTTGAATGGTCAGAATGGTCACCCATCCCTAACATGACCGCGCCGTAGGTTGCTTAACTTTTGGTATCACTACCAAAGCGTTGCCACCACTGCGCCACAAGCAAGCAAAAATGTTTTATATGCACGCACATAAAGTAGCCATATTATTCTCCGCAAAGTAGTCAAAATATCTTAGCCGTCGAACTAGCAATATTTTCATGTAAGTGTGTTCAAAAATATTTATAACATAACTTTATATGCTTACTTTATACAGTATGTCCGGACATGACATACCGATATTTGAAGGGGCTGTTCTCCAGGTATTTTTATCGACAATTCAACCCCCCTACCTCACCCCCCTCAAAATGGCCGCCATTTTAATCTTTACTTAACAATTCTGATAGTGAATTTATGAAAATTGCAGTAACTTCGAAAGTGAGTGTCATAAAATACTAAATTTGGTTTTATTTGAACAATAACAAGTTGTTCTAGGGACCACTAAACAAATTTAATTGATAAGAGTGATGAAACATACTTTAAAAAATTCGAAAACCGCAAAGAAACATAAAAAATTCCGAAAAAAAATTACATTTCTGCACATAATTAAAAAACTAGCCCCTTATGATGGTATTTTTTTATTTTATTTCAACGGTTAGTTATGTTAGCTACAAAATGACACCAAATTTGTAAGTAATAAGTAATCCGCTTTAAGAAAAAAAAAACATTATTACAACTCTGACATAGGTCGAAATGAAAGTAATATGGCATTATTTTTAAATTTTGATTTAAAATTAACAATCATTTATAAAAAATCATTCATAAACAAATTATTTATCTAAACTAACTAAAAATTAAATTAAAACTGTTCAAAATTTAAAAATAATGCCATATTACTTTCATTTCGACCTATGTCAGAGTTGTAATAATGTTTTTTTTTTCTTAAAGCGGATTACTTATTACTTACAAATTTATATATAATAATCTTCAGATTATTTTACGATGGTGATGGTGATGATGATGATACGTAAGGGATCTTTATGACACAAACGTTGACGGTACATCAGAAATGATTCGTCATTACACTCTCCAGTCAGCATGACGATTTGCAAGGGATTTGCATACAAGCGCCGCGCGTCTTGCATCTTGGTATGCTTGAATCATTTACAATCTTGCAATCTAGATTTATTGTGTATTTGATAACCAGTTTTCTGATTCCCATTTGTGTAACGTTTTTTTTTCTGTTCTGTTACAGAGGGTTTTTCTAACCATGCAAGCTTTTTTGAAACTTTGTCTAAGTCAAGCTTTTTACTTTAGAAAAGTTGTTATTACGTCGTAGTCCCGTTATTTATCAATAAAAACTGATAGTCACCAGAAAATTAGATCCTTTTTCATAGTTTGTGCAGCGAGTTTTTAAAGTTTTGTAATTAAGCTATTGAGATCTTCCTGAGGACTCCTTTCTCAATTGTGGTGAATGAACTTCATAACGAATAGTCAAAGTCAAATCGCATATTAAACAGAACTAGGTACCATCACTGAGTAAGTTTCTTTATTTTACCAGACACCTTGTATTGTACAGCTCAGAACAGAGGTCGTCTACTCCAAATGAATACCAGCAAACATCTCGATGTAATACGAATCGATTTATTATTCGCGTCGCGTCGTGATGATCTCTCGATACGCAGAATCCGTATACAATGGCGCGGTAAAATCGATGGTGACCACAGTCTTATTCTGGTACTGTGCGGAATAATTGATATATATTACAGGATGGCGACGACAAGACGACAATTGACTTTCTGTCTGTTACGCTTTCACGTCTTAACTACTGATTTAAATGAAATTTGGTACACATACATGGTCGTCAACATTCTATATATGTATTAAATTTCATCCAAATCTGTTCAGTAGCTTAGACGTGAGAGCGTAACAGATAGAAATTCAATTGTCTTTGTACGTTATACATATATAATATATAAATTTATTGTTTAATGTAATTCAATTCATGTGAATATTTAAATTTATTAAGAAGGCGGAAATAATACCAGGAAACTAGATCTAGACAATATAAGGGCAAATTTTTCAATAGTCAGTCAGAAGAGGTTAATCGTCCATCACATTCTAAACAGCTGATTTAAAAAGTGATGTAAGGAAGTCATAATAAGGCAGGTGCCATTTGAAACGAACAGCCATGTTTTTATGTAATAGCCGAGTTTATTTTATCTTATTTTTGGAAAAGCTGCAAAGCGAGTGAAGCAATAGGCTTGATGACACCTTTCGTAAATATTTTCAAGACCACAGTGTTTTAAAAATATAACCTCTATGAAGCTAGTTAAACCAATTTATGTCCAAAAAGGTGTAGAAAACAATTTTTATGTACATAGAATTAAATAAATATTCAGTCAATTGACTTCGATATCTGATACTTAGTATATTATGACGGCAAATATTTGTATTCCCATACAAAATCTATGGAGGCATATCATTTTGACAGATGATATAGAGAGTATTAGTTTATATTATATTAGAGTATAGTAACTATTTATTAAAGATAATTTTGTAAAGATTAAAATAAGATATTTTCTTGTATTTTCCACTAAGTACATTACATAAGCGGCGTGTTTTCGCGACACCACCGGTTTCTTGGTCAACCAATCTCAACAGAGATCAGCCAACTACGCAGGAGATATTATAGTGCACAAGTGTGAGCGCAATACATAGGTGCAATCACTGTTCCATCACACACAAAATTCGGTGAGACGGCAATCCGACATGACCGGAGAGAGATCAGGCGCAGGACCAACGGCTTGACGTGCTTTCCGAGGCATCGGGGTGTAACACCGCCAACTTCGCGTCTCCGAGCTGTTTTTGATAAATTCATGACAGAAAATCTCAGAAACTATTTTGGCTCGACCTGGGATTCGAACCTCTCGAATAAACTTTGCAAAAACTTTGCCACTACACCAACGAGGCAGTATAAAAATATGTAGTACTACTGATATTTACTCGACAGACGTAAAAAAATTGAAAGGTTCAGCTAACAAGAGTCCGACACTACTGACATTGAAGTAGTAGTTCTTAGCCTCAAATTCGTATCGCTCGGCCACTCCAGAATAACACCCTTATCCACGACAAATGGAAAACTGTGACAATCGTTTGACTTTTCGGAAGAGCGGTGACTGTAATAGGGAAGTACGTACTAAGATTATTTTCCTGATATCGTGCAATAATGAATCATTTTTACACTTCTACTTTGTGAAGTGCTGTATTGAAAATAAGAGTCGATGCGTCTTTTATTTTTGATGACAATTTATAAAATATTGTACACTAATATTTAATATTACCTACTTATTTATAAACAGGAATTATTTCTTTTTTTGTTTGTTTCAATTGAATAGGTTCCGAAACTAAGGAACCGTTTTAATGAGTATTTTACCAATAGAATCCTACATTATCCCCGATGAACATAGGCTGTGTTTGATGTAAATTAACATGCATAAATGCTAGAGGACCGAATGCCACGTGGGCGAAGCTGCTGACGGAAAGCTAGTCTGAAATATGATGATAAGTTTCATGAGTTCTATTGAAATCGAAAATTGGCGGCTTCGCTCCACCATCTTACCGTCACTTTAACAGGAGTTGATGGACGTCTCAAACTCTGTTTTATTTAAGGTACGAGTTGGCAGCGGGCTACATTAAGCGGCGTGTTTTCGCGACACCACCGGTTTCTTGGTCAACACCAAGATGACGTAGATAGATAGATAGAGAAAACTTGCACACCAAAAAATAATAAAAAATCAACATACAAAGAAAGATGCACAATTCAGGCGGTCTTATCGCTAAGAGCGATCTCTCCTCAGACAACCGTTGGGTTAAGTATATTGTTATTTACAGGAAGTTTACGGGGAGTTTGGTGCAAAAGTCATATTAAATACCTATGAATTTAAAAAGTATGAAATACCTTTCGGAGCTAGCGACACGAAGTTATCATCGTGTTTCATCTACGCTAATATTGTAAAAAGGAAAGATTTGATTGTTTGAATTTAATAGGCTCCAAAACTACAAGACCGATTTAAAAAAAAACATTACCAGTCCACCCGTGCGATTAGCCGCTAGTTTTATACAAATACATAGTGACCAAAAGTTTCTCAACTTGTACCTTTACCATCCAAAGCACCGTAACTCTTTCTTTTAAAGAATCGTGTTCTTTGTAGAGATCAGAGCACCAAAAAAGTATTAACCACCTTTACGCACAGTGCTGATAAATCGACGATAATAATCGCTGATAATCGACAATAAATCGACGACCGTTTGGTGCAGTGGTCCACATGTCGGACTTCTAAAACCAAGGGTCGCGGGTTCGATCCCCGCACAGTACAAGCATAAGTGTGCATGAACATGTGTGTTTGTACTGGTCTGGGTGTTTTCTATGTATAATATGTATTTATTTACAAAAAAAAAGTATTTAAGTATGTTTATCCGTTGTCTAGTACCCATAACACAAGCCTCGTAGCTTAATTTGGGACTAGAGAATAGGTGTGATTGTTGTGAAATATTTATATTATATTTATTTATAAAGTCCATCGCCCATATTTGTCCAGCCAATAGATGATACAGAGCGTCCCCCGAAGTTCTCACAGAATGATAAGAGATGCGCCACAATGCCCGCATTATACTCTACCACGAACGTCATGTTTACTCGCTAACGGTCGTGTTCCACTTGGCTCCATGGGTTGGTCCTATTCGGTTGTAATAGGACTTTTTGGACTTAAGATAATTTGAGAGAAGATGATTCATGTCTTGATAACAAGTAAAAAAAAATATGATAACAAGGGCCCGATTCCTGAATCCTGATCAAACAGTCATGTGGTACGTTTCGTCAGTGATGTCAGTGGTAAGCTCTTGCAAGTTTAAGGAAGGGTTGAAGAGCTACCACCAAAATCCATTAAATACCGTTATTTTATTCTTGATCAGGAGATTTATCGTTATCCGAATTTACCTATAAAATTACCCTTTCGTATAAAAATAATGCATAAACAGGTATCTTCAATCCTATACGACGGTTGTCGCGTGTCATTATTTTAAGTGTAGCATCGTTATTGCGAAATAACTTATTTACGCCATTGTTAATGAGATAAGTAATCTTAAAATGAAGCAAGAAAAACACCTTTTGAGATAACGGAATATGAAATCACTGATAGAAACAATTTCTTAAAGGCGTGATAAAATTCGTGTTTCGATTAGATGTAACTTTAGAATCATGTACAGACTGATGCTGATTTTCACTTTGAAATGACTACCATGGGGTAGTAGTAGGTAGTGGTTGAGATTAGGTTTGGCAGTGGGGACTGGTTGACAGGCTGTCAGTCGTGAATCGCTGCAACAGTTCACCGCAGGTGTGCGCTGGCGATAAGTCTGCAACTGTATCATTAAATTATTGATAAATAACTATCTAATCGAATAATATCGATAGATACAAGATCTTTAAGACTAGTCAGGGGCCCTCGGGCGGCTTAATAACATCTGACAGGAAGGTCACTTACCTTACAAACACTCCTCCACTAATCCGCACTAAGCCCGCGTGGTGGAGTATGGCTCGGACCACCTCATAGTTGAGGTGAGGCCTGTGCCCAGCAGTGGGACGTAGATAAGTTGATGTGAGAACCATCTAATCATCGAGCTAACAGCTTTTTTAAAACAGGTACACAAATACCAATGTTTATCAATATCAAAGAGCAACATGATTCGATTCTTAAATTTATACGTGAATGAATTTAATATCAACTCCTAATTCATAACTTCTAAATTTTATAGTTAAATTAAATTCACATCATAAGACCTAATAGGAACAATCCTTCCAGCTACATTCCCCGTAATCCTGGGAACAAGATTTGAATAAATCTTTGTGATAAATATTGATTTTTACCGAGCGTCATCGATCTGTTATCCACTATTTGTTATCCGTATAGCTAAGATCCTACTACTATTATAAAGGCGAAAGTTTGTAAGTATGGATGTATAGATGTATGGATGTATGGATGTATGGATGTATGGATGTTTGTTACTCTTTCACGTAAAAACTACTGAATGGATTTGAATGAAACTTTACCACAATATAGCTTATACATCAGAATAACATATAGGCTACAATTCATAAAGAATTTTTAAGATAAAGGCTTTCCACGCGGACGAAGTCGCGGGCGGCCACTAGTTGGAAATAATTGGATGACCTTCCTGAGAAATATTCCCAACATTTATTTATCTGGCATTTAGTGGGTATTCAATACTAATCGATATCGATCAAACTGCTGCAGACCGATGGAACAATCTGGGAATCTGCTTAATATTTCTATTTTTATTTTGATTAATTTTATAAATGTTAAGCATCTACCTTTATCAAACCGCCGACATTTAATTTCTGCTTTACCCAAACGTATGACTGGGTCCGAATGCCTCATGGCGTTAAGTCCATCTTTTGCAAATTTTATTGCGCAATCAAAATTGAAATCAATATAAAATATAAATCGTAGAAAATATGATGATTGGATGATTTGGATCTACCTCAATATAAGGGACTTAAATTTTAGCTTTGAATGTCAACTCCCCGGCCAATCTGTATACAGGGAGCGAATTGACTTTTTGTCTGCTACGCTTTCACGCTTAAACTAATAAACAGATTTTTATGAAATTTGGTACACATAGTCGCCAACATTCTCTATGGTGTACCTATAAAATTTCATCAAAATCTTTTCATTGGTTTAGGTGTGAAAACGTTACAGGCAGAAGGTCAATTGTCGTGTTGTGGTCGCCACGTAAATCTCATTTACATCATATTTCAATTCGCAACATGAGGCGTACAAAATTCATCTCACTAAATTCCAAGTGCTGACATTGTTATACCTACTTTTACTAAAGCATACCAAATGAGATGCGAGATAGCATCTCCATACTAAGGCAGTTCGATCAGACATTCTCATCCCGTGCCACCAAGTATTCAAATCACACAATTTTGTTTAATCGCATGCCGTATAAAACAGACAGACCATGTCCAGTGGCCAGAACATCAGAGGGGTGATCTATCGTAACGTTTTTTTTTTCAACGAATACGCCAATTACCTAGCCCCAAACTAAGCGTTAGCTTGTGCTATGGTGACTAGGATAACGGATAGAAATACTTTAATACGTTTATAAAAACCCATGACTTAAGACACAAATGCACGTGCTCATCACACAAACATTTGCCACTAGCAGGATTCGAACTCGCAACAGCCGGTTTTGCAGTCTGCACCTCAGACCACTAGACCAAAGCTGTCGTCAGTATTCGTATCGTTTATGTATCGTAACTTTTTCAATTTCTGCCGAAACTCACAGTTTCTGACGTTTGGACGACACAAATACGTTACGATAATGTTGATGCTCATCCCACTGGCTACCCATACGCATCGCCCGTAGAACAAGCGAATAAGATAAGTGTTTACCGTGACGTGCTGGTTACCGTACATATCGCATCGTATCAAGCGATGTTTTACGATTAATATCCACCAATACCAATCCGCAATGAGAGTATGGCTCGTGCCATCTCATAGTTGAGCTGAGACCTCTACCCAGCAGTAGGACGTATATAGGCTGATGATACGTTTAAAAAATACTTTTTGCAGTTTGAGAGACGGTAAACGTATAAGCAATTTATGTTATGAAGAAGAAATAGAAGTTTTTTAATAAGTAAAAAAATCACGCAGAGTTACGCATAAAACTTGAAAGTCCGTAGTGATATGTAAATCAAAAGATGAATAATGCGTCATTTGGCCTGGCGTACTTTTTCGTACTGTGGCCCAATATTATACCACATTTACGTGTATTTTCAATAAAAATCTTATCATGTATGCAAGAGAGAAGAAAAGTATAATACAGTTCTCGATGAAGATACCCAGTAGCGGAATATACCTACTTAGCTGTCACTTTGGAATTTCTAAATAAATAAAATTTTGTGACAGCCTGTGTAAATAAATACACCAAAAAATATATATACAACAACAACATCACAAACATTGATCTGTCTCCGTGGTAAGTAGCTTAAGCTCTTGTGTTACATATATCAGAATCAACAGTAGTATTACAAATAAACTGAAATAAATACATATAACACTCAGACCAGTACAAACAGACATATTAATGCACAAAAATGTTTGCACAGTGCTGAGATCGAACCTGCGACCTCTTGTTTAATAGTAAACTTCTTGACCATTGTACCAAAGTGGTAGTCATTCTATGGTACTAGTACGGACGGAACCTGTAAAAACAGTGCCTTTTGATGCGAGTTTTCATGCAAGTCGTCGATTCCAAATCGAATTCGAATTTCAAATAGATTCCGCGGGAAAATCTTTTTACTGGTCTTTGCCACGACCCTCACGCTGCTCTCGTGAGCATCCCTGCTTCTTCAGTATGGGAATCACACCCCTTGCTCTCTAAGCCGTTGTCTTTAGTTTCGGAAGTAGCCAGCCTTGTTACTCCCACCAAGTGGACGTGTGCGAGCGAACTCCCTAGCAAGACTTAAAAAACCATCCCAGTCACTGTCACACTCGAATGTAGCCTACTATGTCACGCGAGCAAAGTCGCTGATTAGACCCGAAAACGAAACTTTAAGAAGTACGGCCATAGTTCGGTGGACACTTTAACTCGGCCGGGGTATCCTACTTACTTACTGGATTTTCGCTCAATAACAGCACTACCATAATATAAATAAACAACAAGATCACATACCTTGATCTGACTCCATGGTAAGTAGCTTAAGCACTTGTGTCACAGGTATCAGAATCAACAGTGGTATTATAAATGTACTTAAATACATATAACGCCCAGACCAGTACAAACAGACATGTTCATGCGCACAAATGTTTGTACAGTGAACCCGCGACCTCTTGGCAATAGTCAACTTCTCAACTTCTTTTAATATTCTTCTTGTTCTTCTTATTCCTTAAAACAGCAGCGCTACACATGAGCGGAAAGCAATCGTTGCAATAGGGTTCCGGTTAGATGTCTACCAAACTTATCCCTAGACTCCAAACGTTGCTAGCTTCATCGAATTCGAATCTCAAAATAGATTCCCCGGGAAAGAGTCACGATCCCAGCTCACGCATCTCTCGCGAGTATTACCATCTCGGCTTCATCAGTATGGACGCCGCAACAGGAGCCAACGGCCGACGCTTCCGCGACTCTATGGTTTTTTTCACTTCCTCCACGAGTACGATGGGTTTTGAGATATCGCAAATAAACTATTGGAAAGAATGAATTGGAGATGAGATCATGTGGGGAAGAGCAGGGAAAAAATTCAGTAAAAAATATTTGTAAATAGGCGTAGGTAGCTCCAGTTAGACAGGTTCAAGCTAGGTATTGTAAAAAATGTGCATGGTTAGTGGCTGTCTTAGAATCATTAAGAACTGTGATAGGTTCGTATTGTGGCATTTATTGTTTTAGGTTTTTATTTAAAATAAGTATTTTGAGTAGCTTAAACTATGAAATCATCTGATCAACAATCATGTCAGAACTAGGTATCTTTATAAATTTATTACGAAACATTCATAAACAGCGCAATGTCACGTTTCCACTTGCTTAGACAGAAATATTTTGTAATCCCGCTTTATACTCAGAACCATTCAACATCTAGGTGCGTATGACCAGCGAATTACACTAACAAGTCGAGTCACACAATTACCAAATACATACAGATTTCTTAACGCCATACGTAGTAACGTCCACATGGTTCGCTTCGAGGAAGCCAAGCACGAGAGCTGAATCCAAACACGCTCTCACTTGACCAGCTAACATAGATCTACCTCACCTCTCTCCTGCTTCAGAACAACGTCGTCAAAGGAGCTGACTGTCGAGAAGGAAAAGGTCAAGTGAAAGTGGTTGGAAATTTCATACACCTCTCACATTGACTATTTTACCTCGGCCTCCCGCAGTCCCTCGATCTCGAGTGTCTAATAAGGTGTGAAGGGCAAAATTGTAGATGTTTGGAGTTCAGAAGAAAGTGGTGGTTATCATGATAGACAAATACCGTTACGTAGGCGATTGGTCTGAATGAGTGGCCGAGTCATTGAATGCCTTCGAGGAAATGTAGCGGCCATTGTTGTTCGGATGACAGTTAGCTATAAGCGAGGTTCCGCCATTCCGATCCATTGTCAATTAAGAAACTGGACAGTTTCGTCTGAGAGAATTCTCCTTTGAGCAAGAAGGAAACTTTCTAGTGATTGTTTTTTGGGAAATTTCGTGAAATAAGCCATGTATATTTTTGTGTCTATCTGCGCCAGACAAGCTGACAGTAACAGAATTCTGCTTATTTTGTAATTTAAGAAGTATTAAGACTTCAAGGTCTTGTATAGGTATATGGCAATTGACAAAAGCTGTATTTTATCTGCAAAAAATAGTTTATAAATCTCAATACCTCCATAAAGTTCAATACTTACATGAAAATGCTAATCGTTAATAAGGATTTAGGTAATTAAAATGAATTCCACGGGATTCCCCGAAACATCGAATATGATGTCTTCAAAAGTTATATTTCATTCTGTGATTATGAAATCATCAACGATTATTAGGAAAAGATGATAGCAAGGAAAGAGTAAATACATGATTATTTGTTATAGATAATCGCTTTTGAAGAGAAGCCGACGGAGCGATGACCAATATAGACTTACCGACCGCACCTCAGGTAAGGAAAGGTAAGTAAGATATTGCATAGACCAGAAATAGTTTATCTAGAAATAGTTTCCCGCTAGCGGAATCACCCGCGTGAAATTCGTTTTTGTAAAAATATTAAGCATAATATTATACATTTAAACCTTACTCTTGATACACTCTATCTATTTTTAAAAAAAACTTTATCAAAATCCGTTCAGTAGTTTTAAAGATCTAAGCATAGATACGAGCACACAGATAGGGACAGACGCGGGAAGCAACTTTGCTTTATACAATGTAGTCATTTGCAAATTTAACAATTCAATGCTGACATCGAGAGTTAAGATTTATAAAATAAAGAAAAAGGCCCGGTAATTTCTATTAAAAAAGTCCATAACAGGAAATCGAATCAACGTTTTCTAAAGAAATAAGTTTTCCAAACTGTGCCTAAACTCTCAACCGAAAACTGGGTTGGCCATCAAGATAATAGTTCTATAATTCGATCGATATCTCTGTTTGGCCAGCACTCGAGATGCGCAGGAGTTCGGAATCTTATCGCGCCAAATTGTGCTTCCCGTTCACTGAATTTCGAGATTATCGTAATCGTTTAACGGATATCTTGTTGAGTTGATGGAAATGGAGCAGTTAGCAGATAGCGAAACTGTATTTAAGTACTTATTGGTTTACGCTACCAACAACAGCATTTGGGACTTAGAAAACCTAAAATGTCTGAATGTGATCCTAAAATAACATTAGATATGAGTTCGCGGGTTCGATCCCCGCACTGTACAAAGATTTGTGTGAACATGTCTGTTTGTATTGTTCTGGGTGTTATGAATTTATTTAAGTTTTTTTGTAATACCTCTGTTGATTCTGATATCTGTAATAAAAGTGACTTAGGTACTAACCACGAAGTCAGATCAATCTATGTGATGTTGTTGTATATTTATTTATTTATATATGAAATTTTTCCAAGAGCAGAAAAAGAGGTTAGCTCAGCACACTGGTGACCATAGGGCTGGGAGCGACCTCGGTCGAAGGATTGGCCTTGCATACAAAGAGGCATCGATGCCTTTTGGGCACCATACTCAGTGGTGAATCAATCTAATTAAATGAAATCTCATTAAATCAAATAGTTTACTTTGTCATCGACAACAATTTTCTAGTTTCCTTATGTACTTTTGCACTATCGTAATGAGGTGAGGATCAAATCTCATCCTATGATCTGTACGGTCGACAGCACGCCAGGTTACCCATGTGAACTACGAAAATAGTTTTTATTGTAAAAGGAACAGAGGCGGTCTCAATGTCAAAGTGGAGTGACCTGCTGTGTTGTTGTCTGTACGTGGTGATTAGGCCATCTTTTTCGGAGGATGTTGTCAAAATTGTATCAAATGTAGAATTTTAGAACGCAAAACAGCAATTAAGAATCTTTGTGCTATGTGTCCTGCCCATTGTCTCTTGAGCTCAATATTCCGCTGGCTGGCAATTCTTCTTGGTATACAATCAATTTATTTTTTGTAAATAGACTCACAAGTAGCACTTTTACACGTCTCAACATATAAATTAACCCTATCACCGCTTCGGCACAATTTGGGCCAGTGGTGAGAAGAAGCTGCGCAAAAAACTCAATCACTATTGTCATTGCCAAATTGTCTTTTCAAGTTTGATTTACAATAATTGTAATTGTTTACATTCAAACATTTCCATATATCTTTGTCATTTATATAATCATCAATTTTATAATATCCTTTCGATCCTTTTACAACTGTTTTAAATTTATCTAAAATTTATCTAAAAAATAATTTTCAGATAAATGAGTATTACCTCCTCCTGAGTTTCTGAGTCTAGCCAATGTGTTCGCTCACACAGTCAACCTCGTTAGAGTGACAGAGATGGCTATGGCTAGGTACAACTGGAACCAAAAACAACGGCTTAGACAGTAAGGGAGTTGTAAAGAAACACCAAGTAAAACCTTTCTATAATCACACACACACACACGTTTTGTTTTACTTTGTAAGTTCAAAAGAACTTCGTAACTTGCTTTAATATACAAATGTAAGTACATTTTGATAAGGAAGAGTGACTCCTTTTGCCACAGGTGCTATAGCACTTATAAGAAAGAGTCCATCTCTGCATAGCTATATTTAAAATTATTGTTAAAGAAATAAATATTTTTTCATCTTCATTTTCATAACGTGGCTTTCTGATCTGTAAGTACATGAAATTATCACATATTACTTGCTCCAAAAGACATGTTATGATAAAGATGTCCTCAATTTTCAGTCGTGAGTGCAAGTGATAAGCTATCTGTTTCCATTTGATGTATATCGGATTCTGATCGATTGATAATTCAAGTGTTTTTCTAAAATCTTTTATTTATCAAGCCAATTTGTACGCAAGATGTCAATGACTGCAAAATAATGATAGTATGTGTTTTAAAGCACTTAAAAATTTTTCATCATGTTTCGGTTTTTGATCAAAATATAGCTTTCCGGTAGCGGCTTCGCCCGTGTGGACTTTGGTTCTCTATTTATTAAGCATGTTATTATACATAAAATATAGCCTATATTAATTCGGAATAATGTAGGATTCTAATGTTAACAGATTTTATTTCAATCGTTCAAGTAGTTTCGGAGCCTATTCAATTCAAACCAACAATCAAATCTTTCCTATTTATAATATTACTAGCTAACCCGGCACACGTTGTTTTGCCATATAAATTATTGTGGACAACCCTTATCACAAAGGGATATGAATAATAGATCTTGGCCGATTCTCAGAGCTACTCAATATGCTCACAAAATTTCATAAGAATCAGTCAAGCCGTTTCGGAGAAGTACGGGAACGAACATTGTGACACGAGAATTTGACATAGGTATTATAGATTAGTGTAGAGTAGTAGCTAGTACCCACATATCATGCTGCTTAGTCATACTTACATATCCGTCTCAAAGATATCTTTGAGACGGATATGTAAGTATGACTATCTATACTTGAAATTATACATAGGTATATACCTATGTATAATTTCAAGTATATTTTTGTATTGAACTGAAAAATCTTAAAATACATATAACACCCAGATCAGTACAAACAGACATGTTCATGCACACAAAATTGTTTGTACGGTGCGGGGATCGAAACCACGACCTCTTAGTTAATAGTCAACTTCTTGAATATTACACCAAAGTGTTGTTTTACCAATATGAAACTCTTTGTTTATTTCCCACGTGTAAGTGTAAGCTCAATCGCTTATGCTTATGTATTGATGTGAAAGACCATAAATACAGTTACACGGAAGCACCGGAACCCGCATGGGTGGTAACCCTGACTCACCTTATCTATCGGTTGGTTATTCTCCAATATCCATTTGTTATTTTTCATTATTTTTTTACCGACTTTTTTTACCGAATGCGCTCTAACAAAACAACTTTAAATGTCAACATTTGCTTTGCAACGCATTTTTCAATAATCTTACCTATAAATGTAACGACTACTTAATTAAGGAAGTACGTATTACGTAACAGAAAGTTACAGTTTAAAAAAATTGGTCTCTGGGTGTACTTATATTTATCAACTAATTCTTAGTAGGGTTTAGATGTATTTTTGTTAAAGAACCAAGTATTCGGTCGAGACAAGTTTACAAAATAGCTTCTTACTTGGTAATCAAAGATGCTGTAAAGCCATGATGATCCATCGTTTTGACAAAATGAGACCAATCATGTTATGAAATGCCATTGCACGTAATAGCTAGTAGGTAGTGATAAATAAAATATTTGGGTTCATGCGCTAGCGTCGTTTCGTGGAAATTTAAAGCAAAATAATCCTCTTTTTCAGCTTTAGGATACGTTGTGAGTTGTAGGTATTGTAAGTCCTGCGACTTCCAGTTCTATCTTTTTCAGGTGATTACATTTTACATTTGCATGTATTTTGGTTCCTGCGCTTACGTCGCTTAGTGGAAATTTAAAGCAAAATAATCCGCTCTTTCAGCTTTAGTCATGGATTTCCGCAAAGTAACGCCTGATTCCATCAACTATATTACCATTTCATTGTTATTTAAAAATAAAAGAAATTAACAAAAAAGTGAACTAATGAATCACCCTGCTCGTTATCACCGCGGTATGTATCACGTATTCATGTATGTAAGTGTGTATGTTGTTTGTACGGCCACTTCCCCGTTCTTGGTGATTCGTGCTCGACGAAACATCATCATGGTAATATAAATTTACTAACCGAAGAAAAGTAAGTGTTAAAAGACACCCAAAATGTTAAATGAATTCAGGAAAAAACACATTGAAATGTTGTAAGTAATAGGTTACCGAATGGTAATCAGATATCCATATGTGAAGGTCATTCTTCTTACTCATTTAATAGGACGTAGATCTCAATCTGTTTATTTAATATATTTAATAAAACCTTTACTTTATATGTTCTAAAACGTGCAATGAAAATAAGCCTACAGCTCTATGAATTAACAAATAATAAAGCAGTTTGTGTCTAAATGTGTATTATTCCCACGAATTCTACACAGAAAACGGAGTAAAGTACATAACTTAAATACTTAAAATAAATAAATATTTCACAACAATCACACCAATTCTTTAGTCCCAAAGTAAGCTATGAGGTTTGTGTTATGGGTACTAGCTACTATGAGTAAGCTACGAGGCTTGTGTTATGGGTACTAGACAACGGACTTAAATACTTTTTTTTGTAAATAAATACATATTATACATAGAAAACACCCAGACCAATACAAACACATATGTTCATGTACACTTATGCTTGTACTGTACGGGGATCGAACGGTTTCAGAAGTCCGACATGTGGACCACTGCACCAAGCGGTCGGCATAAGCAGGCCTTGTTCGAAATTATCATGTATTAAGGCTTCCCACTTCATCTCAGATCTCTCAGTCAGTAATTGTGACGTCACTGCCCTACAAAGATGGCAGAGCGGGGCGTGTCAAGGGCGGGCGGCATTTCCGACGTACTAGAATATTATAATACTCAGCTTCTTTGCGATGGAATATTATATGAATAATATGTACTCGTAATGCAAATTACACATTTGCGTCTGTTAGTGTCAGTACAGTGAATTCATTGGTTCTATATATCTATTTAGACGACCGCTTGGTGCAGTAGTCTACATGTCAGACTTCTATAACCAAGGGTCGCGGGTTCGATCCCCGCACAGTACAAACATATGTGTGCATGAACATGTGTGTTTGTACTGGTCTGGGTGTTTTCTATGTATAATATGTATTTATTTACAAAAAAAAAGTATTTAAGAATGTTTATCCGTTGTCTAGTACCCATAACACAAGCCTCGTAGCTTAATTTGGGACTAGAGAATTGGTGTGATTGTTGTGAAATATTATTTATTTATTTATTTAAAAATTAAAACGAAATACCTGAATGTTTGTTCGCGGATAACTTTAGACTGACCTAATTAAAAAATAAAACGGGCAGAACAACGTTTGCAGGATCCGTCAGGCCGACTGTTCTATGTTTTTTTATTATAAATGTGTTCCTTATCATTAGGACAAGGTCTTCATATAAGAAAAACGATATAAATAAAAATGCATCGCTGAAATGTATGACGCAAAACTTCAGGCCGACCGGACAGAATAATGTCCTCTAGTTTAAAAAAAAAACGTTTTTACCCAAACAATAAAAATAGCTACAGAGTATGTACACCTTTTCCTATATAAAGAGTCTATTTACGCTCATTACTAGCAACTCAGTTTTTTCAGCAAACATTAGTTCTCCCGCTAAACGTTTTTCGTGGAAATATAAATGGCTACGTTACGTGTGAGTCAGCTCGCAACTAGAATCTCTAATGAGTTTTCTATGTATAGCGCATTTCCATGATCTTTACCAATGTGTGCATAAAAATTAGTTTTAAAATAAGTTACCATGAAAAACACTTTTACCTGCGTATTACTTTAGCCCAGGGGGTAACGTAGACCCGTAACAACTTTATTTCACTTTTTAGGTACTGTGTTTTAGTTCACTTTTTTACCAACCGTTTATAACAATACTGCTTATACGCCTTTTGCTATCAAAATTTAAAAGGTTTTAGCTATTACTGAATGGGTCAAAGTTACCCCCAGTTGAAGAAATACGCAGGCATCGGTACTCTCCTTAAAGTAACTATTAACTCTCCAACTCAAACATTTACTCGTGTGTAGGCGGTTTATTGAATATTTGTTTTAAAATATTTCTATTTATTAATATTTTTACGATTCTATGTTCTCTACTATGCAGTAAACTGGAAATTCCGAATCGAATGGCTTCACGCTGCCAGCGTTCACACAAACGAACCGGATAATTTATTATCCAAAGAAAACCCCTCCGAAAATTTTCCATCGCATTCCCCATTCCCCAACTCTCCTCGACTCCCCAGAGCAAATCGATCTTTCGAGAACAACCGTTTCAACAACGCCATAACATCGCAACTGTTGCGGGAAAAGCGACCGAAATCACAAAGTAATAACGCTAAAAAGGGGCTAAAATCGCCTGCATCACACCCTGTTTTTCCCTAGAGAACCATCTTTGTTCGTTCCACATTTGAATCGGTCTATCATCGTCGACCCGCCACTGAAATTTCAACCTCAACTGCACAAAATACGAGCCATTTTCAAAGAAACGTATCCGTTGTGAGAGAATCGATCTCGTGCCTTTGTAAATGGAAGACAGACGTATGTCACTGTCAAAGTGAGCATTACCAAATCTGAACTTAAAAGGCAGGTAATATGAAAAGGAACTGGTGAAATTCGCTCGACAATGCAAAAACGGGGTGCCGCAAAGTATCTGCAGGAGAAAATGCTTTGAGATTGTATTCAATTTGTAGATGAGGTCCGATTGGTTCGAGAGAGGGCTGGGAGTGGTCTCATTGGATTCTGTGTGAAGTACCTATTTACTTGTAGATGCGGCCTCCTTTCATACCTACGTACATGAAGTACCTTTATGTCGCACAAGTATCGAGACAAGTTCACATACATATACAAATATACATATATTTAAGTATTTATGACAATATTCACGACTTTCGGCAGTATTATTATAAGTATGGGCTTAACATACAAGCTACATTTCGGCAGGCGGGATAGGTACTTATGAATTTCTAAGTGCCTACAGCTAGTAATAAGTAGTTACTTTTAAATCGTCGGAAACCTTATATTAAACTATAACGCAAATCACCTAAGCACCTGAATTAAAGATTTATTTAGTGCCAAATGTACTTTTGGTATAGACTATTTAGAATATTTCATAAATAAGTTTCTACGACAACACCTTAAATTTGGAACACAAAAATTGAGACAGATACAATACAGCTATAAACAGAAGCATACTCATTTCCATTAAAACATCCATAGATCTCCCATTTTCACCCCGCCCTCTGATGTGCCCCCTTTTAGAATAGGGGGTACTCCGCAGCCCCCTTCTCTGAACAATACCGCACTATCCGGGAAAATTCACAATCGGGTCGAAACCTCTTTTCTGACAAAGGCTTTGTTCCTTTGTGTCGGATCTCAAACATAGTCCAAGAGCTAGCGATTGTTAAAAAGTCGTCTGTACCCACCCGAAGCTTTTTTGATTTTTTAAAAAGTTTTTTTTTTTTATGTTGATCTTAAGTAGGTCTCGTAAGCTACTCCAACTTTAGTAAATAATCTTCTTTTGTATAAAATGAATTGCTGTTCGTGAGTCTCGCTAAAACTCAAGAACGGCTGAACCGATTTGACAAATTTTAGTCTCGATATATTCGTGGAAGTCTAGGGAAGGTTGGAACGATCAGAAAATACAAAAACAACGAGCAGGACACCGTCTGCCGGGTCTGCTAGTAACAAATAAATAAATATACAACAACGTCACAAACATTGATCTGACTCCGTAGTAAGTAACTTAAGCACTTGTGTTACAGATATCAGAATCAACAGTGGTATTAAAAATAAACTTAAATTAATACATATTACACCCAGACCAGTACAAACAGACATGTTCACGCACACAAATGTTTGTACAGTGCGGGGATCGCACCCGCGACCTCTTGGTTGATAGTCTTTTATGGCAAATACTATTTTGATGTTATTTATTAAATACTTTGTAATAGATGAGTATTAGTCAACATATTTTTTCTCTTAGTCAGGGAGAATAAAGTACGCGTCTTTCATTCATCACACTTTTTTAATTCGTCTAAAATAAGTACGTACCGATAACATTTTGATCCGAGCTAGAGATAAAGAGTTATTTTGCGAAATAACACCTGAGAATCTTGCTTGTACGTGACAGATAGACTTGGGATTTGCGAAAGATTACAAATTATCATTATTTAGAAGCTTATTATCACCTGATGATGACGTCTTTCGTTTGTTTGTATCTTAACTTCTGTACGACTATGAACTATGTATTGTATTATGGATAATATTAAACTGTATTATAACTTTGCCCAAAATTTTATATTCCCCTAACTTTTCTCAGTCTATCCCCTAGCACGCACTGGCTGGTGCCAGGCGCTATAAGAGCGAACCCCCCCCTACTCCCACTGCCTCCTACCGGCGATAAATAATATCCGAGACATGAGCCGCTACCGTGCTTTTGTGGATTTTTCAAAGGAATGCTTTATGAACGTTTCAGAGTGTTCAACGGATTTTCTGACACGACTGATATGATGAATGAGAAAGCTTTTTTAACTAAAACTAAAAACTTAGTATATCATTAGAGGACATTAACTAGCTTAAAATGTAAAACTCTACAGACATTAATGAAAACTAAATCAGTTATCAGAATATTTGGAATTCCAAAAAAAAATACTGGTTTAGCTAATAGCTTACTTCACCTTAAATTTATTCGGTTTATGCGAACAGTAGACATTGAAATGAGACACTTTTTACGGATTATTTCGCGATTTATTTACGTCCGTTGTCACAGGTAGGCTAAGGTGTTAGTTGTCATTACATAATTTTGGAAAAATCGGACGCTGAAAGAGGTCCGAAACGTCAGTTTTAAATAAAATGTAAATAAATCGCGAAGTAATCCGTAAACAGCGTCTCATTTCAATGGTTTGAAAGGCTTGTACTCATTTGAATCACGTAATTTATATATACATAATATAATCACGCAAAAATGAGGGTATTATAATTTTCCAAAGAGCGATGACACGGTTTCACATTTGTGTGTACCTACTGAATATCCTTTATGTAACGTTTCCATCAGAAAAAACTATTTAGGTATGAAGAAGCCGCTCTGAAATATTTACAGCTGAAAATGCCTTCTACATGAATCGTGCAGAGACGTTTGTAGGTCGTTACAAAACACCTTGCCCAATGGACAGAAAAAAGCGACCTGAACTGTACCAGTCCACAGTAGAAATAGAATCAGTAACACTATTTAGTATCATTCGCACATCTAGTTCTTTATAGTCATAATAACTATCAACAAAAATTAAAAAAACGATCTTTAAGCAAGATTCGTAGAAAGACAAGTTTCGGCAAAGTAAAATCAATTGTAATTTTTTTGGCTTTGGCAAGACTAAAGAACTGTGCGATATATTAAGAATGGTTCAAGGCAATGAATGGGCTGTTTGCTGAGCTGCAGTAGGAAAAAATGTATTGGAATCGCTGCATATTTTTTATCGGTATTTTGTACGTCATTACGATTATTATGATCTCTCACCGGTGATATCGGCTTGCCGTCTAACCGAACTTTGAGAGTGATAGAACAGTGAGTGCACCTGTGTATTGTGCTCACACTTGTGCAATATAATATCGCCTGCGTAGTTGGTTGATCTCTGTTGAGGATGGCCGCCGTGGTCGAAATCGGCCAGGAGGACTATTATTACGTCATTACGACTTAACGATGATTTTGGTGTGATGGTCAAGAAGTTGATTTTTGGAGGTCAAAACCAAGAGGAGGCTTGATCTCCGCACTGTACAAACAATTGTGTACATAAACATGTCTGTTTGTACTGCTCTGGGTGTTATATGTATTTATTTAAGTTTATTTGTAATACCACTGTTGATTATGTTATCTGTAACACAAGTGCTTAAGCTAGTTATTACGGAAATAGATTAATGTATGTGATGTTGTAGTATATTTATATTTTATTTATTATTAATTGGGCATTTAATTATCTACTGGGCAACACGTACACTGTGGCCCGTACCGAGAAACAACTCAGAGGCAGAAAAAAACGAGTTATGTCTTGCATTACATCCCGACATTAACGATCGCGCCAATAATTACCACGATCTAATAAGCATTCATTGAAAACTGTTGCAACACTCTTCAGGTATGATGTGGAAAGAGAGAAGCCAGTTGGAGTGACCTGGTATTTGTGGTGCTCGCTGAAAACGGGTAGGGTTTGATTATGGTTATCTAAGTATTGAAATGTGGTTCTACTGCATGTGTTACCGCATGTAAATAGGTACCTACATGGGTATGTATGTCCATTGCATTTTTGATTCGCGACGAAAAAGACAGGTGTATTAATTTGGACCTCTCTGTTTGTGTGTATATGTGTTTTCATTTCTCATACTCGGAAAGTAGTGTTTGTTTGATCAGAGCAGCGGGTTGAAAACGATGCTTCCCTCCCTTAGGCGGGAAAGACTCATAGTAATTGCTTCGCTCCCTAGGGCGGGAATGAATTTTAAAAATAGAACTAAAATTGGTTATTTAGTCGGCTATAATTTTTTTACATAATTAAGAAAAATATCGATTAAAAAAAAATGCTGCGGTCTTGTGAGTGTATACGGCCAATGTGAATTAAAAAAAACCTATTAAAGTGGGATGGCCCGCGGCGGTGACGCGGGCGGTGTGTTCCATATTTGAAATTTAAATTAAAAAAAGACTATTTTTTACTTTCCTTATATTTGAAATGAAAAGTAGAGTGTTTAACACGGGTGAAAGTCATCAATTCCCACTCGGACTATATCCGCCCTCGCTTCGCTCGTGCGTCTAAATACCTCGTATGGGAATTGATTTCTTTCCACCCTTGTATAACAATCTACTATTTTGTGTGTAGCATCGTAAATCCTGAAAGGATGGACCGATTTCAGTGCGGTTTCTTTTATTCGAAAAATAGTTTAATCACGGTTGTTCTTAGCTATGGCTGGTTAAAATCAGTGCAGCCGTTGAAGCTTGCCAGCTGTTTTCGTGGCTCATTCGGGTTTTTTTTTATCGTTTTATCTGTAGTTTTTAGGCACTGGATAACAATACAGAAGATATCCGTGAGAGTAGCTACCATTTTTCAAAGGCTGTTTTCCATTTTTTTATATTGACTTCTGTATCAGGGTTTCGATGATTAAACGCTGTTTTTTTTTTCAATTTTCAATTTATTTTTAATTGCCTTTTCATCTATCAATCTTAATGTATAGTGAGAAATATTTGATGCAGATTCCATGTACAAGAGATCGCTGTAAACAAGCTTGAAGCTGCAAGCATGGTTTGTGTAACAAAGCTATTTTTTTAAACTAAACATTACTCCGAAAAAAATCCACCCCCATCCATTTCCCAATGTGTCCGCCCGAAAAGAAGACCCATTCCACACCTCGGCGTTTTCACAGAAAACCAATTTAAAGTCCACCCCAACAGACAAGATTAACAAACCGGCTTCCCCCTACCCCGCACCCCGCTGACCCCCGCCACCGATCAATACAGAGGTTCTAATCTCAAACGGATCTTGCGTCCTTGTCTCTCACCAGATGCAGATGACGGGAATCCATCTTTCTTTTCTTTTCACCCTGTTTAGAGAACAATAGAGGTGAAAATTCCAACAACCGGCTTCGGGAAAACTTTGCACGGATAGGGATCTCATCTTGCATTCGTAATGCGATAGAAATAAGAGCTACTTTTGAATGTGAAAAAGACTTCGGTATACGGTTTCAGGGCAGACCAAACTATGTGTAGGTTGAGATGTAGGGTGATGACACCAGTGTTGTACAGTTAAAATTACTTTTAAATGACATCAAGTTTTGCAGTTTTTAAGGATGGCAACACTGCAGCTATAGGGAATAGACTTTTTGCTATCGATATGATAAACTTTTTATTGCTGTTATTTTTTCATCTTGTTATGGCGGAAGAATAAATCAACGAAGTTGATGTTCCTGGTAAGTAATGAGGAAATCTTTAATTATTTTGAAACTATATGAGATATCTGAAGATTAGAACTGATGTCAAAAGTACTTTACCAAATGGTAAAAATAACACAAAAGCTTTTTGAAATGAAATGGTAATTTTGAAATGAAATTCAAAACTTTGTCTTGTGTTGAAATGCTAGACTTTATTTCGAATGAAGACTTTCTTGACACTTAATGTTAACATTATTGTAATAAAATAAGATCGTGACATAAACACACTTTTATAAATATCATCTCAAAGTCAGGAAGTCCCTTAAATTGTCCAAGACTGGTGCCGTCACCCTCCTCTTTTCCCCACAGGGGGAAATGAAATTGTGTATGTACTACATAATGTATGTAGACGAGATTAATTTCGTTCTCCGAACTGAGTTTTCTTGCGGAGGAAAATTGTAGGGGAATTTTGCTGGACGATTTTCTTGTCTGAAAATTTAGTTTTGATGTCGGTACGGAGTAGCGTGAATTGAGAAATGGATGTATGTAGATGATTTCCTCCTGTTGTTTTGTTTCAGCACGTAATCATGAGTATTAAACGAATGAGATAAAAATTACATAAGTTTCTACGGCTGTACATAACATAAAATCCTTAATGGACTTGAAAACGATTTGCAGATTTAGGTTTAAAGAGTTTTTTCTCAAATAACGATTACAAAAAAACCACTTACATGAGAAATATATTTTTACTAAATTATAAGTAAGTATTTAATCTACGTACAATAACTAATACTGGTTTACACTGGTATTATAGCATTTAGATTAAGCCCTTTTTGTATGATTTTCAATAAATAAATAAAATAAACAAATAACTAATTATTTACTAAGTAATTGCCGGCCGCGGTTGGTTTTGCAGCCAGTGACTCTTGCCGAGATCACAAGTCAGCTGTTCTCAGTGATTTTTTCTTTAAGTCTCAAAAGAACTTATTAATTTAATGATTTTTTAGATAATTGTACTTTTGTTGCACGGCATTTTCTTTCTGTTAAGTCCAAAATAATAAGACTGGTAGACAATGCGCGACAAATCGCTTAATAGCGTTAAGTCTACCTCTTTCTCAGTGTTAGCTAGCTACACTTTGACTAAGGTACTTTTTTGCGTACGGCTAAGGCCCCGTCACACGATATTGTCCTGCACGTTTTTTTTGCAGTATAGGTCTTAACGTCACTGTCAACGTCACGTTACATTTACACATCGATTGCACTGCATAAATCTTATACCGCTTAATACGTGTAAATGGATTTAAGTACTCGTATACCATTGTATGGTCACTATTTATACGTTAAGACGTATACTGCAAAAGAACGTGCAGGACAAATGCCGTGTGAACAGGGCCTGAGGAATGGAATTCTCTACCGGCTGAAGTATAGCTGAGCGACTCTTCTTCGATAGACTACGAGCGACAAAATCTCCTGAGGATGCCACGTGTAGTGGCGAAACGCGTCGAGTGTTCTGTTGGTGTCAGTGTTGTGTTTCCAGGTGCATCTTCTGTGTCACGTTGTGAGTTGTATTGTAAGTCCTGCGACTTCCAGCGCAAGTTTTTTCAAGTGGTTACAGTTGTATGTATTTGGGTTCCTGCGCTGGCGTAGTTTAGTGGAATTTTAAAGCAAAATAATTCTCATTTTCAGCTTTAGTCATGGATTTCAGCAAAGTATCGCCTGATTCTATCAACCGGCTAAAGTGCCTCTTAGATTATAACTTGGATCTTTTCAAGAAAACAGCGTATTTGCTGCTACATGGTTAGACATGATCCATCCTTGGCCACATCGACACTTACCATCAGGTGTAATCGTGTCCAAACGGCTTGACCGATTCTTATGAAATTTTGTGAGCATATTGAGTAAGTTCTTGGAAAAGTTCTGGATTGGAGACCCTTTGACCAAAAGCGCAGCGTAGGACGTCCACCAACAAGATGGACAGACGACCTTGTAAAGATCGCAGGATCACACTGGATGCAGACCGCTTGTGATCGGTCGATGTGGAAAACTGTGGGGAAGGCCTATGTTCAGCAGTGGACGTCCTTTGGCTGATAATGATGATGATGATGATGATATTGAGTAAGTCTGAGAATTCGCCAACATCTATTTTCCATACCTCTTAGTGATAAGGGTTGTCCCTTAACATTTATGTGGCAGAACAACGTTTGCAGCTAGTATAAAATAAAAAAAGACCAATGATATTTAGTGAGCAGTCCAACATAGGAGGTCCACAGGTATATATCCCCAACTGTTGTAATAGCGCGTAACTGCACTGCGAATACGACGCGTTCATACGTTATCAGTCGCGCGCATCAGGGTTGGCACAAACTATTTAAAAAAAACAAATGAGTAAAACGTATGGAAAGAAAAAGGTGTGTTTTGATTTCACAGCTGACGACAGATTCAATCTAGTGGTTTAAGGGTACAAACTACAAAATCAGCTATTGCAGGTTTGAACCCGCTAGAAGCAAACGTTTGTGAGATGAGCTCGAGCATAAGCTCCTGAGTCATGGGTGTTTATAGAGTATTTAATTATTTCTATCCGTTATCCTAGTCACCATAGGACAAGCTAACGCTTATTTTGAGTCCAGGTGTTCGTTGAAACAATTTATTATTTTTTCGTTGACTTGACAGCCCTACGAAATGCAATGCGCTTACGCAGCCACTGGAAAACAGTCGGCTTATGCAACGCGCCTTATTGTGATCTTCGGTCCGTTTTACGACTAATTGTTCACTTTTAGTACGCTTTTCGTGACACTATGATGACGTGGGTGTGATAATGACTGTATCTCTGATCTCTTTTTGTACTCATATGCCTTGATTTACTTATCGTTTGTTGTGTTCATCGAACTTGAGTTAGAAGAAACAGAGAGTGCGCTTGTGTATTGCGCACAAACTAGCAAGCGTTATTGGCTGATCTCTATTGAGATTGGCTGCCGTTGTCGAAATTGTTGAAAAGAAAATGTTTGATTGTTTGTTTGTTTGAATTGAATAGGCTCTGATACTACTGGACCTATTTTAAAAAAAGCCATTCGAGTGCTCCACTATCCCTGATGAATACTAGAGGTCCTTCCCAGCTGAGTACGGGTAGAGTCTTATTTGTTAAGTATATCAACGCTATTTTGAATTTCGAAAAGAGATACATAACACTTAAATAACATATTTCCAGCTCCGGTTACCGGGAAGGACTCGAACTCCCGACCTTTGAAAGAGCATTGGACCGGACTTCCAAAGGTCGGGGGTTTAAATCCTCCCCGACGCCTGGAGCCGAAAATATTTTTTTAAGTGTTTTGTCTTTTCGAAATGGGTAGAGTCCACCCGTGAGAAGTTAGGACGGGCGGCTAGTTATTAATATGTATAGAATACTCGTATTTATGCGGAAAACGAATCAGATTTATTTGAAGGTTTTTGGGTCTACAACGGAAATCTGAAAATAAATATAGGATATTATACATAGAACTAAGTATTATTTTCCCTTTCATATTGTTTGGTTCGTAAGATCGATTCGTAGTATAGGTATAATAGTATATAGGTGTGTGCATACCTAATACTTGTCTAAGAGTTTGTAGTAAAATAAACAATCAAAAATAGATAAGGTACCTTTAATGAATGGGTAGGTATACCTATTACGCAAATTGACTGAGAAAAAACTTAAAAAATACATAACCCTACTTTGGCAGTCGAGAAAAATACGTTTGGAATTAATATCCTCCTTTTTTGTCCTTAAAAACAGATATCTTAAAGAAAGTTAAGTGACAGGAGGTGTGTTACGTTACCAATTGTAAAAATTGTTCTTTTTTCATTGAACCTCTACCTAAAGGGCCGTATCAAACGTTCAATTATGATAATCACTTAGTAGAGCTTTATATAACAATAAAACTTAATGTGCATGTACACGCGAGCGTTTCGGTAAATCAACAGGTTTAATTTACTTAAAGAAATCGCTCCATTTATTTTATCGATGTAGTTTACTTAGATTCACGACACATGACGTATTTTGAACGCGCAGTAGACGAGCGTATTTACGCTCTTTAAAAGCTATTCTAACGCATTTTGTGTTGTGTAGTGGTCCACACCACCGATTTCAACCGCAGAGGTTCGGGGTTTGATTCCTAGGGCGTTTGGTGGTAGGATTTGTCTGTTAGTCTAGCTAGCTATGTGCCAACATCTTATCTAAGTCTGAATCCAGAACAATTATGGATTTAGCATAATTTTTATCCATTAGTTTTAGACAAGTTAGCCAGTGCCTCAATGGCAATCGTTCTAAAAAAGCTCACTACTTGTAAATTAAGGTTCAGTACTTAAGTTTTGTATTTAGTCCATTGAGTTTCGTTCGACGGAATCCGATTCCATAGCAATAGAATATCGATTGTGTCTGTAATCTCTACGATGGACCGGTAATAAGTTACTTATGACAAAATGATTTTGACGTGACATCGTCTTATAAATTGGTTTGCCGGGTGACACTTCAAGAAACTGCGTTACGCTGCTCCGCTCACGTTCCGCGCTCACAATGAGAGCGAGTGAGAGGCACGCGTCCCTTCGACTCGGGCATGGTTAGCCCGCCTAAGAGCGAGTGAGACAGACATAAAAAGTGAAAGGCACGCGTCCCTTCCACTCGAGCACAGTTAGCCCGCCTAAGAGCGAGAGAGACAGAGCGAGAGAGAGAGAGAGTGAGAGAGATAGGCATACACACCGATTCATGTTATACGAATGAATATTCACATTAAAATTATTTTACCACTCAAAGTCGTTGTCACGTAAAACTTTCGCCCGTATACCGACTTTACAGGCAACCAATTTTTTTAACAAGTTTTTGCGATCAAATCGTGCATTGTCATCGAAACTAAACGTGTATGCAAAATTTCAGCACAATCGGACATTGGGAAGTACGTAACATTCAGCTTGCAAGATTTAATTACAGACAACTAAACAGCGGGGCAGATGAAACTAAATAAAAGCTTGTAAAAAAACATTTAAACAAGTGTACACAGAAACACACATACCTAAGTAGCTAAACGTGCGGCAGACGTGCGTTCGTAGTACGTCGTGTGCTCAGGCCCTAACTACTACACGAGTAGACCTAGAATTTGCCTTCCAAACATGTGTTAGGTTCCCAGACCTTTCCAATGACGTGAGAGCAGTAATACAGATTTGTAATGAAACTCTTTGCTGATATGCACCCATATAGTCTCTATATACAGGGTGTCCAGGAATTAATGGTTATCCATTAATTCCTGGACACCCTGTATAAAATTCTCGTGTCACAATGTTCGTTCCCGTACACCTCCGAAACGGCTTGATCGATTCTCATGAAATTTTGTGATCATATTGAGTAGGTCTGAGAATCGGCCAACGTTTATTTTTTATACCCCTTATTGATAAGGGTAGTCGGCCCTTAACATTTATATGGGAAAACAACGTTTGGGGTCAGCTAGGGTTTTGTAAAAGTTTTTGAAGTAAGCCATTTAATTGGCAATTCAGCAATTACTTACACATGCTGTAACTTTTATAGGGTTATACCTGGGTGCTTAAGCAAAGTTAAATGTCTTATGTCGATGACGGAAATCGTTTTCTGCTGTTTCATTGACAACATTTCGATGTTGCTTTCCACTCAATTGCAGCGTACCTTAAAAATAAGAATAAAAACTGCCGCAAAATGTCTTGGCAAAGCGCAAATCTCGAGAATACTGAAAGCTGATTTCGCTGTTTTTATAATATTTATATAGAAGATGGTTCCAACAAAATTGAATAAAGAAACAACGGGCAGGACAATTTTTGGACGGTCCGCTTGTTTTTGAATATTATTTATGAATCAGTAGCGCTGCTATGATTAAGTGGAAAGCAACAACGTAACTTTGATAATACGAGTAAATCATCGACTCTTTACATTAGAGAGAAAGAAAGAAAGAAAACATTTTGTTTAATATCACATATTTTACCAAATAGAAAAACACATTCAAAATCACATACACAAGATACTGAAAAGGTGGGCGACTCAGCATGTGTCGTAGCATCTCAGTAATGCCACGACGCTGGTCTTTCGTGGACACCCATTATTGGTATCATATATCGAAAGTTTTACATTATAAGACCTTTGGTTTCATTGCAAACTATTTTGGCCATCGCCATTTAGAAAACAGATTAATTAAATCGGCCAATGACCCCATTAGTGTTGTTCAAATTAATCGACCGGTCAGACAATGTTGACCAACGCTGTCGTTATTGTTACCGATTTGATTAATTCTTGTATAGCCTCTGACACTTCTATTTTAGACTTAGGTCTATGCCCTATGAATTGGTGTAATAAATAAAGTATTCGTAAGAGAAAGATTGATATTTATGTGCCTGAAAGTACTAATAAAAATATAAAAATAAAATAAAATAAATAATTTATTTCAGGCGACAGATTTAAAAAAATACAGGCCCATATTATAAATACCTTACAGACTAACATACATACGAATTATAAAAATTACATATTGTCAATATCATAAATACCTTAAAGTCTAACATACATATTCTTATAAATCATAAATGCCTTACTTAAAAATATTATAAGTCATAAAAAAGGCAGTCTGAAGCTTGCCTTAAGGAGCATCGATATTAATGACTCAATTATAAAAAGTCATGAGTTTTAAATTGACTAACATAAACATAGAAACTATTTCTGGTAAGACGGACATAATTTATAAAGTACCTGAAAGGGGGTTGGTTGCAAAACTGTCTTTAAAATCAAACCGTTAATTTCGATTCGAAAAAAAGGTTTACCAATATTTATTATAAGTACTACGTTTTAAAATCATATCATCACGTCCTACCGTCATTAATAAACGAAAATTTCCGACCACATCATCACATTAGCCTAAAACCTGATGCGACATTTAAAAGAAGAATCACTCTCGAATCGAAACGGTCGCCATTGTATTCAAATGCGTGCGCGCAAGTCGCGATGTTAGGTCCTACTCCTGACTCTAAATAGATAGATAACTCTTTATAACTCAGCACAAAAAAGTGAACAAAAGGCAACATACACAGACAGATGCCTAATCAGGTGCCCAAGATCCTTCAGGTTAAGGATATGTTGTTATTCACAGGAAGGGGGGTTCTAGCTACCTCTCTTCTTTTCTATGTTCAGATTCTGCCATACCACGAAGGAAACTGCTATGCATATCCTATTGCCCCTGCGGGCTAGTCAAGAGCAAAAGGAGTATTTCTAGAGCAACGTTATCATGCACCAAGAGGAAATAGATCATCTCTGCAAAGCATCTGGAAATTCTTGGACTCAAAAGAGTCAAAACAATTCTTGGACTCAAAACAATTGAGCTTGAAACATAATGGCCTGCCAAAAAACATCAGTACCGGTTGGCTGGTAACATAAAGCCTTAGAGCATAGATAAAATGAGCACGGATGACAGAGATGGCTATATTTGTAACAACGGATATCAGCTGACTCAGTAGGCCCTCTGACCCGCGGTGAAACGGACCACGGAATGTCCACGTTGTACCTACACCGACTTGGAATCGCATTGGATAGTTATTTACGATTGCATAAACCAATTTTATTTTCATTTTGATTTGTGGGCGCAGGAGGCTTTGGGTAAGGCAGATGTCGCTCCTTAGTTTGCCCTCTTTGGTCGAATTAGCCACGTGCCCTCTGAAGCACGTAGACTTTTCATTCGGCAGACTTTAGAAGATAGAGATCGAGAACTTTCCACCAGATGCAAATCGAATATTAATGAAGGTGATGTAGGGATGACGTCTCAATTTAAAAGTTCACGAATACTCTCTGACTCACCTCAAAAGGTCTATCAATGCACCAGATTGCACTCCGGTGCCGAACACCTAAGAGCCACCCCTGACTTCAATATCTGATGGGATAGCCATATAGGATCAGGGTATTCAGACGACAACTTAAAGAAATATAAAGCAATCAGCAGTACCTGAGATAAGTCTAAATTTTCAGAAACAGAACAAATCAGTAAGTACATAACTGAGTAAATAACTGAGAAAACGTGGTTACGATGGGCTTGGCCCATATACCTAGTATATGGGCTATATATATAGTAGAATATTTCCGTTGATTTGTGCAATTGCACTCGAGTTTACAAGATAAATGTACAATTATTAGGTCGCGCCTTAGAAGATAAGCTGAAATACCCGCGCGTATCTAAGAAAAAGATTAAATTCGTAATGATTAAAGAATTATTTCGGAGTAGGTACAGACACTGTACTTAGTGACTCGATAAGATCATTTTTTTATTATCTCGACGAAGACAAAGCCCAAGGATAGATAGGAATAGGAACTGTTTTAAGAATACGTGTAAACAAATTACTGATGAAAAAGCGATGATAAAATACCTGTAATATTGATTGATGTTGTATTCTTATGTTTCTTTAAGCATGATATAGTTTTTAAGACTTGTATTTAACTTGTTAAGCTGCATTCGACTGATGGCCTGCCGGCTGATAACAATAGAATACCAAATGTATCTGTGATTTTCCGCTCAATAAGTAGACATATTTAATGGTATGTTATCCTTGTCGCCATAGCTCAAAATCAAACAAATTTTGACAAGTTTATTGTTACAATAACTTGGAGTTATTTTTTAGAATGTATAATGCGAACGGCGTTTAAAAAAACAAGCATGTCATGCGTTCATAATTAAGGTTTCCACTGCTGGACATAGTCGTCCACTTGACTTCCACATTCTAAATATCGTAGCTGATCTTTCGCACCCACTTTCTTACTTTATCGCAACCGTCATTATTCTCTTATATATCAAAATGAATTGCTGTTCGTTAGTCTCGCTAAAACTCGACAACGGCTGAACCGATTTCAATAATTTTGGTCTTGAGATATTCGTGGAAGTCCAGGGAAGGTTTAAAAGATCAGAATTTTTTTAAAAAAAAGCAACGGACAGGACACCGTCTGCCGGGACCACTACTACTCATTATAGATCTTTCTTTAACAGTTCGTCATATTTATTTATTTATTTAGTGTATATTAATATATATTATGTGTATTTATAAATATGTATTCTTATATAAATTTATTTTATATTTTATGTTTCATCTCGTGTCATATTATTGGTATGATTATTTTTGTGTTTTCTCTTTTATTTATTTTGTCGCACCGCCCACTAATCGTTTCTGCTTAGCCCAAAAGTATGACTGGTAGAGAAAGCCCTACGGCGTAAAACCACCTTTTGTACATAGTTTTGTTGTGCAATAAAGCTTAAATAAATCAAAAATAAATCTTTTTATAACGGAAGTAGAAAAGCAGTAATGTACACCTAAGTAGCCATAACTCGTCATGGTATGACGCTGAGATCGAAACATAGTTTTTGTTGCGCACACATCATTCATTCTTTCTCGAGATACGCATTCTTTAATAGTCAGTAAAACTGAAAGTGCAGTTTTATGCATTCTTGATTGGCAGTTGCATAATAGACTGAGATTTTTAGATTTGCTTTCTTAATCAACCGTTTCAGACGTTAAAAGACGTTTTTCAGATGTTTTGCTCTATCCTGACTAGACTAGGTAATACAAGTACCTATAGAAGAGTGATATGGATAGTATAGATTACTTAGGTTTTCTGTGATCTTTATGTGAAGATATAAGGTATCTATAGAAGGTATCAGCTAGCTAGCTATAAAAAGCTATAGATACCACCGTGTCGTCAAAAGAATGAGCTATTTATCCCCCTCGAACTTTTTTTAAAGCTTTGTGAAATCATTATTCAAAACAAGAAGGAACTGTTGTGTTTCAAATTTTCTTTCACAATACACCGACACCTATTATAAAAAAAAAATGTTTTTTTGGAAAATCAATTCCTTAATTTCCGGACCAAAGAAAACGTTACAAAACATTGGGCGTTCCATTTCCAAATCAAAAATCGAACCAAGATGGCGACAGTGAAAGCGCGGTCATTGGTCGACGAAGAGCCTGCGTGCGCGGCGACACACGATCACAACCTTACTTTTGCTACTGCCCTCACTTTATTCCCTTACAATAAAGTCCACTAACGCTTGTAGAATCTTTCTGTTAACATTGCCGTACACTACCGTATTGCAGCACGCGTCCATTGAGATATAATTACTCCTTTGTTTACGTTCAGTCTTAATTGGTGCGCTCATTAAGTTTTTTATGAGAAGTTGTTGACAATTTTATTATGGTCTGTTATCATCTCGCATTCATATCTCACGCGCATTAATCTCATCTTGTAGTTCTTTTTCCGGGATTAACGACTTTAGGTTTCAAGTTACTGAAAAAGTAGTGATGAAAAGTAGAAAACTCTGAAATGGTGCTAACTCATTCTGTACATGGTTTTTAAAATAAACTATCTAAAATCTATTCGTATTTGAGATATAGATCTTTGTTGCATACTACACGTACACATTTTATAAAAATTGAAAAATGAGGCGAATATTATATTGCTAACACAATTTCTTGGAGACAACCTCCGAGTAAACGACACGCATAAGTTAAATATTGTAATGTTTTAGTCGTTTTGCCAACTGCCACCAATACTTCGAGCAACGTCGGTTGTTTTTATTCTCCTTTGTAAGATCTATTCCTGATGCGAGCACGATGAAAAATAACCCTCCTGGCCGATTTCGACCACGGCGGCCAATCTCAACAGAGATCAGCCACCTACGCAGGAGATATTATAGTGTACAAGTGTGAGCGCAATACACAGGTGCTCTCACTGTTCCATCACTCTCAATGTTCGGAGAGTCGGCAATCCGACATGACCGGAGAGAAGGAAGATGATGAAGCACAGGACCAACGGCTTAACGTGCTTTCCGAGGCACAAGGGCGTAACACCGCCATCTTCCCGACTCCGAGCTGTTTTTGAAAAATTCAGGACAGAAAATCTCAGAAACAATTTTGGCTCGACCAAGCATCGAGCTCTCTATCGCTCGTTGGGTGATCTTGAGCCTTCTTATGATAGTTAAGGTATACCTCTCACTCCCATAGTCGGCTTCTGAATTGCTAAGAAGTAGGTAGGATGGTCTCAAGACGAAACTCTTTGTCTGGTGTGTGTTGCCAGTGATAACCTATAGGTCATCCTACCTACCTACTACTATCCTACCTCCTTCTTAGCAATTCTGATCAGAAACAGACAAAACCCTCACTAAACACTTGAATCAGCAATTGCTGAAATTGACATGATAAAGTGAGTAGTACATCCTTTAAAAATCGATTCACAGAAAACAAGCATAGTCTTCCCAGGAGCTTACAATGAAATGTAAGCTCAGGTGTTTTGCTTTGAAAACGCCGCCGCCTGACGATTCAATTTTACAGGGCTGTTACTATCTTAAGGTTTCAAAGGTATTCTATTAATAAACTGGTCAAACTTTAGGTTGTAACTACGTAGGTAATTTATAGATTTTTTATTTTTTTCGAGTGTCATTCTAGTTTTGAACTTCTATCTCATTATTGGCGAGATCTTCAGAAAATTTAATAAAAACATGTCTGTAGTGTTTATTAAACATTTTGGACTTAGTAAACTACGAAGTTTATAACTCTACATGCCATACAAGTATGAACCTACCTACGCTTTAGAAGTTTAATTCCTAATACTCAAGGAGGTAATTAACACTTTTGTATGAACCTATGCGTGTAGCATCTACCTTGCTGTAGATAACTTAAACATGTAACTAAACTATAATTTACAAAGGTTGTTTAACTAACGTAATTCCACTAAGCCGCCAAACCACCATTTAAACGATAATAATAAAGTTGTTAACCCTAGCTGAGATCATATCACATTCCGCTTAGAGCGTGGGAGTCATCTCGGAACAATCGCGCAAACATTTGTAGCCTATGTGAAGTACAAATTAGCTATTAACACTGTTTTGATGAAGATTGTGGATATGAGTTCAGATGATTTATTTGGTCGACTTTTAAATAGAGTGCAAGCTTTAATGATTGTGCACTTTGGTTGGTACAAAGTTGTTGTGCAAATAGGTAATTTGATAATGTTGTGTGGTGCTTTCCGAAGCATGGAGGTGTAACACCGCTAACTTCCCGACTCTCAGCTGTTTTTGAGACATTCGTGAAAGAAAATCTCTGAAACAATTTTGTCTCGACCTGGGATTCGAACCCAGGACCTCTCGGATGTAAGGCAGAAACTTTGCCACAACACCAACGAAGCAGTCAGTGGTGATATAATTAAGGTTTATACCAAACAAAAGTTCTCAAATACCTTTAATAGCCTATCGACTTGCAGAGCGATATATGTCGCTGGATACGTGCCCAAGAATACGATATTTTTATACTTTGGTTTGATTGAAGATTGGAAAATCAATTTTAAAAAAATCATCGCACAACATATACGGCAAGAAGTTGATGGACTATACTTACTTCTCTGTTTTGAGATTTCCAAACAGGCCTTTCTCAAATCTTCGACTATTACAGGCTCTCTTTCAGATATTTTTCCCTGAAAATTGCGGACATTTTTTTGGAAATCATTTGTATTTGACCTTTTTCTAAGCGAAGGAAATGCATTACGCATAACTTTTCCCTGGGGATGATAGAAGGTTATGTTGCTCTCCTTGAAGAACGGCGACTACCGACCACTATTTCCAAGTATTACTACTAAAACCTCCGCGAGTTCCCTCGTGCCGCTATGAGCAGGACAACGGATCGCTTGTCGCATGCGCTTCGCTGCCCCAGCGGTGAGGTGCTTACACCCAGGGGATGCCTCGGGAACCTTGAGGCATCCTCATCATCTGGTCTGATTGACCCGTACTAGGTACTTGGTGGGAGTCCCCTCTCCCTCCAGTGCTAGGAATACCTACTTATTTAACATATTCACTGAGTACCGAAGTAAGTAATTTGTTTAACAATGCAGTTAGTAAAAGTTAAGAAGAATTGGGATGATGACACCTAACTTAAATATTGTCAAGAACATGGTGTTTAAAAAAACATAGCCCCTATGTAGTTAATACAACCAATATATTTCAAAAAAGCTGTAGAAACCAATTTTTAAACACACAAAACGCAATAAATATTCGGTCAATTGACTCCGATTTCTGATACATGACCGTGACGTCACAATCATTTATTCCCATACGAAATCTATGGAGGCAGACCGTTTTGACAGATAATAAAAAGTATGTCATCGATTGGTGGTGTCATCTAGCCAATTAAGTCATTTCAAAAATACACTGAATAGTTAACTTAACTTAAATAAGAATACAATACCTACGTAAACACATCAACTCTCCATTTTCCTTGCCAACAAACATACGTAATGTATTTTTTTTAAATTCTGTATTAAATCTAGATCTATATGGTAAATCGACTGAATGTCACATGAATAAGGTCATTCGCAAACGACGACAGGAAGGAGAAAACGTCGCGGAGAACAACAAGTGTTATGGTAGTTTCAGAAGGGTCACAGTGACTCACTATTATGCCTACTTTTGCTGCAAGGTAAAAGCACAACAGCACTGACGGTTGATATTTGAGTAGTGAGTATATTGACGATATCCATTTTTTAATTAATTTGTAAGCCGAACATTCAGATCCCATCTTAGTGCTTTGTTCAACAAGCTGATTGAGCTGACAATTTTTTATACAATGCAACCGTGAATGTAGTCGCTGAAATGACTTAAAATATTATTTACCTCATATTACGATTATTTTCATTTAAATAAGTGAGTGATAAACTAAACTAAATATCTTTTTTTTTTAAATCTGTGTGAGAATGTAGTCAGATCTGAATCTCAATCTGTCTGTGTTTGTTGTACCTTCGGTGTTTACGGTTTCCGAAACTCAAGTGCTTAAGCTGCTACTTTGGAATCAGAGCAATGTATGTGATAATGTCCCCATTTAAAAAGTAAGACTATCTTATATATAAAAATTAATTGCTGTTCGGTAGTCTCGGTAAAACTAGAGAACCGCTGAACCGATTTGAATAATTATAGTTTTTTTTTTAAGTTAAAAGTTTTTATACATTTATTGACTTTTTGATCAAGTTTTTCAAAACCATTTACAAAGTGATTAAGAAAGTAGCATAGCTATACTTTTCTTCATCGTGTATTGAAATCTTGTATCCTGGACTTCAACAAATAACTTGAACTATTTGTTGAAGTACAGGGAAGGTTTGAAAAATCAAAACATTTAAAATAAAGCAATGGGCAGGACAACGTCTGCGGGGTCCGCTAGTTTGTTATATTTTTCATCCTCACACATATTTGGGCATAAACTTCCTTCTGTACCCTCTGTTTGGTTACTCTGTGTCCAATCGTCATAGAGTCACAGTTCAAAGGTGACTTTAGCGGACCCGCTTCAGCCATGAATATTCAGCTAATCTTTATTTACGTCGATCGCAAATAACAGTTTCAATTTATACTCTATTCTACACAAAATAAGAATCAAAACTGTATTCAGATCACTGTATCTTGTTTGCTTTTAATCGTGAAGATTTTAATATTAAATTGACTTTGTTTACTTGTTATTTTTTATACCTTCACGTTTAAAATAATTACGTCTTTATTAGTTAGCAGTAAAGTCCGCAATTTAATTTATTTACTATAAATAAAATTCTCGTGTCACAATGTTCGTTCCCGTACTTATCCGAAACGATTTGGCCGATTCTCATGAAATTTTGTGAGCATATTGAGTGGGTCTGAGAATCAGCCAACATCTACTTTTCACACCCATTAGTGATAAGGGTAGTCCACCCTTAACATTGATATGGCAAAACAACGTTTACCGGGTCAGCTAGTTTACTATAAGAAGTCTCATCAATAACAGGCTACCACTACCTACTTTAACATGAAATTGAGTTCGTATCTTACTTTTGATACGACTTAAATTTAGTCCTGCACTAACTTTAGTTAGTGACTTTGACTAGTGGGCCTCGGCAGAGGTTGTCCGTCCCGATCGTACCGAGAAAAATTAAATGTCATAGTTTTCCTAAGTTTAGGTGCACTCAACAGTAAGAGCTCAGAGCACCTGTGTATTGTATCTCAACACTCAAAGTTCGGTGAGACGGCAATCCGACAAGACCGGAGAGAGATCAGGCGCAGGTCCAACGGCTTAACGTGCGCACCGAGGCACGGGAGTGTAACACCGCCAACTTCCCGACTCTAAGCTGAGAATCTCATGACAGAAAATCTCTGAAACAATTTTTGGTTCTACCTGGGATTCGAACCCAGGACCTCTTGGATGTAAGGCAGAAACTTTACCACTACACCAACGAGGCAGTCTATATACGTACTAATGCTGAGCAAAGGCCTCACCTCAGCTACGAGGTGGTACGAGCCATACACGCGGGCTCAGTGCGTATTTGTGGAGGGGTTATTTGTACGGTAAGTGTAAACCTTACTGTCTGATGTCGTAAACCCGCCTAAGAGTGTCTCACCAGGCATAACGACTAATATACATCGATTAAAATCGGGACCAACAGCTTTACGTGCCTCCCTACACATTCTACTAACTTCTATTTTAAATTTAAACTCGCACAATGACTAACTCTAAAAAGATGATGCATTATCTAATGAGTTGATTGCAAACAGGAAATTATCGACTAAGAGAAAGTGTATTGCTTAATTGTCAAGAGACCAGCACAGAGAGGAATTTTAATTGTTTTACGTAAGGCGATCTATATCATCATGGTAATTCAACAGACATCAGCTGGTTTAGTGTTAAGACTAACGTCATTCTATTGTAAACTTGTAAGTACTACACGTATGTTTTAGGTATATGGTAAATTATTCTTAAACCAAACCTACTTTAATTAGTTGATTGGGATTTAATTGATAGGATTGAAGCTGATATGGATATATAAGAGCAGGTTTTACTATAGGTACTAGTAGTTTAACCATATACTAGTAGTATATAAACAATAATATAACAACTGTCCACCCCGCTGTTTACGCTATTTATTAATGTTTTATTTTATTTTATTACAAGATTCCTCATCGTTTACACCTTCCCTGGACTTCCACAAATATTCCTAGGCTAAAATTATTGAAATCGGTTCAGCCGTTCTCGAGTTTTAGTGAGACTAACAAACTGCAATTCATTTTTCTATATAAAAAAAGCGATCGGCCCATCTGACTTTTTCCATGGGAATGCGTCATTTTCCCGCGGTAAAAAGTAGCCTATGTCCTTTCTCGGGTTATCAAAATATATCCATACCCAATTTCATGCAAATTGGTTCAGTAGTTTAGGCGTAATTGAGTAACACACAGACAGACAGAGTTACTTTCGCATTTATAATATTAGTATGGATGCAATCTTACTTCGTGCTCGTTATCTGTTTTTCTTTTAACTGACAAGTTCAATGGAATAGCATACCGAAAGTAATGTATTATTTTGGGAATATGAGGTATTGGAGTCTTGTCATATCAACATTACCTATATTCCTGCCTCGTTGGTGTAGTGGCAAAGTTTCTGCCTTACCTCCAAGAGGTCCTGGGTTCGTATCCCAGGTCGAGCCAAAATTGTGTCTGAGATTTTCTGTCATGAATTTCTCAAAAACAGCTCGGAGTCGGGAAAGTTGGCGGTGTTACACCCCCGTGCCTCGGAAAGCACGTTAAGCCGTTGGTCCTGCGCCTGATCTCTCTCCGGTCATGTCGGAGTGCCGTCTCACCGAACTTTGAGAGTGATGGAGAGTGAGTGTATTGCGCTCACACTTGTGCACTATAATATCTCCTGCGTAGATGGCTGATCTCTGTTGAGATTGGCCGCCGTGGTCGAAATCGGCCAGGAGGACTATTACCTATATTTATTATTATATATAAATTAATCATCGTTTTATCAGAAGATACAATGTGATACGTATACAACCTGAATTATTTCAGCGTCACGTAACAATTATTCACACATTGAGTTCAGTATACAATATCCGAAAATTATATTTATTTCAAGGTGTTAAGGAAGACGATTGGTGGTTTTATCAAGAAGGAAAGTACGAATTTTAGTATTGAATCATAACCACCAAGGACGTCAAGGCAATAATGATGAAACGAAAGCTTGACTTCATTGTATGAAGATGCGTCAATATGGCCTTAACAATGAAATAAGCGGGCCTTTAAATGGATTCAGTTAGTTAAGTGATAATTTAGATTTACATGCACAATGGTATTCATACCTATATTTGTTCTGTTCCCATACTAATTCACATGCATCTACTGCAGACGGGAATGGCTACGAACCTTATGCCCTTCTTGATTTAACTATAACATTAATGAACTTTAATTTTACCATTCTACCTTATTAAATATTTCTAATAGTCCTCCTGACCGATTTCGACCACGGCGGCCAATCTCAAAAGAAATAAGCCAACTACGCAGGAGATATACGCGCAATATACAGGTGCACTCACTGTTCCATCACTCTCAAAGTTCGGTGAGACGGCAATCCGACATGACCTAAAACATTTGAAAGTTACCTGATTAGGTAGGGTAAACCTTAGTTCAACGTAGCCATAGTTAGGTATTTGTCATCCTAATTTGACCAAAACTTCAGCCTATACAAAATCATACAAAACCTCAACACGTCCACACATTTTCATATTACTTGTTCCGAATTCAAGGCACCATCACCATAATGGTCTATTACTGTCCCTACCGTTCATAAGCGAAATGGCGGATGGCGGGAAAAAGTTTGACAGCCGCCATTACGAATGCGCCGCGCGGGATGCGTACGCGCAGCCATCCGCTTTCGCGCACCATCCGCTAGGGTTAGGGGGTCCATGAAAGGTGACGGTTAGGACATGTTAAACTTTTTTCATCGTTTCTGATTCCCATACTAGTGCTTAAGCTGAATGTGATGTCATCATATATATAAAACTCAAAGGTGAGTGGTTGACTGATACAGTGATTTATCAACGCACAGCCCAAACCACTGGACTGATGGGGCTGAAATTTAGCATGCAGGTAGCTACTATAATGTAGGCGTCCGCTAAGAAAAGATTTCCCAGAATTCCCACGGGAACGGGAAATATAACGAAGATGCGCGCGACCGCTCTGGTTTATAAAAAAACTCGACGTCAAAGGACAACAACGTCCTGTTACAACAGAACATCTATTAGGTATGTGATTGGTTCAAAATGTTTACAACCACCATCTGTTAGATGCCTCGTGATACGTTAACGAATGTTATTCGAATGGTCTCCATTAGGTAGTTTCCTGTTTAAATGACTTCATTTTTTTTCGTTATTTATCCTGTCAACTGCCACATTACCTAACATACTGCACTAAGAGGCTTTGGCGCCCAAAATAGATGTAGAGATAATGAAACGACTACATTTGGCATATAAGCAACGTTCTAATCGCCGATTGTAAGGCAAAAGACTGCGCAAAAATCTCTAATCATGGTCACCCTGCTTTGTACCGGCGCACGCGCTGCCGCCGCGTCTTCTTGACATAATTTTATGGCGACAACGAAAATAAGGAGGTTATCAATCCTTGCTTATTTGACTTGTGATAGTTGCCAATCGGATGTACTGCCTACTGTGGAAGAGAAGATAATATCTTCAAATATTTTGTAGGGAAAACGTAGCAGAGTATTTAAATTAGTAACTTTAGATACTTTTATAACACTACTGCATCATCACACAGACGCAAAGAAGAATTTTCAAACAGATTATACACTCACACCTAAATTAAAGATTTGTTAAAGACAAAACCTAAATTAACTAAATATTTGTCTTAATAAATTTGCACTTGTATACAAATATTTTCTTGTTTGTCTTTGTCTTATCTTAACAATAACAAAAAAAATCGCATGTGTATTACTAAAATATAATGGCTACATAATCCGTAAATGTAAAATAAATGTTTCATATTATTTATCTTGATTTAATGCTTGATAATTGTATGACATTTAGCGACATTCGTCTCACCTGCATCGTCAGATGTGGATAAAATAATATACAATGTACCTCTTACATACAAGCAAATATGTGAACACTTACTTGAAATTGATTTCTCGAAATCTTGTGTGAAAATTGCGCTCGCAATAGTAAAAATTACAACATCTTTCGATGTTTCATGTTTAAGATTCCTTATTATGTATTAAACTGCCTTCAAAAAAAGGAGGAGGTTATCTTTTTAATCGTTGCTTTTATATTCGCAATTGAATGTATCATCCAAAGACGTATTAGCTGGTCTTAAATAAATAAATAGATATGCAACAACATCACATACATTGATCTGACTCCGTGGTAAGTAGCTTAAGCACTTGTGTTACAGATATTAGAATAAACAGTGGTATTACAAATAAACTTAAATAAATACATATACCACCAAGACCAGTACAAACAGACATGTTCATGCACACAAATTTTTGTACAGTGCAAGGATCGAACCCGCGACCTCTTGGTTAACACTCAACTTCTTGACCATTACACCGCAGTGATCATCGGATAATGAAATCTAAACTAATGCAACAATTACCACATACGAAAATAATTCATTTATCTTAATCGTTCGTGTTAAGTAACTGTTAAAGAGGTCATTGCAATGCTGGACATGACATTTCGCAAAGAGCCCGAGATGAGTTTAAAAAATTAAAAATTATAATTAACGCGGTTTATGCGTAGACCTTGATACTATTTAACGCAGCCGTGAACATGCACAGATAAAGAGTGTGCACTGGATATGGCAATAAGAAAACTTATCCTACTAATGTTATACACGCGAAAGTTTGTTACACCAAAACTACTGGATTGATTTGGATGAAATTTGGAACAGATTAACCTGGAATAACAAATAGGGTACTTTGTATCCCGTAAAACGTCACGGGATATGTAGAAAACGGGTTCTACGGTACATGTGAAACCGCGGGGCACAGCAAATAAGCTATAAAAAAAATAAAAATGCTAGTAATTTATGCGCGGCATATATTCTTATCTACATTTGAAAATTATTGATATTTCCCTCCTAGGTATTGATAGGAACACCAAAAAGGTTACATATTTGATTTATCAATTGCCACATCCGTTCAGCATCGTAACCTCATAAACTGAAATATAAAAATAATCAAGGCGTACCTAGCAATTTTTACTAATACATATACAGATACAACTTAATTGATTTCATGACCGAAACATTAGGACCAGCAGCCAAGGTGTACAAATAAAAATATTTTTGACGTCCTTATTCCCAGCTATGATCTAGGTATGTCACCGTGTGTGTCACCTACCTAAGTAGGTACCTACTTATGAAACATGACTAGAAAAAAAACAGTTCAAACAAAGAATGAAACGAAACATGAGTGTAGCAGTCGCCTTACTGGCCACATCCAGTGTCCTAACACCTTTACCTACTACACAGTGGTAAGCAAAAGGTAAAAAAGTGGCAATTAGAACAATGATTCTAATTAAAACTAAACGTTTCACAATTTTACGAGCGGCCGTGCGCCTCCTGCTTATCTCAGCCAACGATTCAGTGTGGAAACAGCAGCCATAATTGTTGATTTAGCTGTTTTAATTAATAAACTATTCATATCTCTGTTAAAGTGTGTAATTTTGACGTCTTGAAGCAATTCTTGGTATTCATACTCTTAGGAAGCATTGTGAATTATTAAAGGCTTATTTAATTGAATTTACATTATTAAATTTACTCGTTCATTTGTCGCACAGTAAATTAACGCTGAGAAGTGTATTTTATGACTTAGGGTACGATTGATGGTGCAACGGAGCCTTCATAGAAATCATGAATATCTTGCTTTGAAAACTCAATGCGTACGATACAAGGTGTTACAAAAAAAACTGTAATAACTGAAGAGTGTTGCTGTGTCGGACAAATCGGACCTCCCATACAAAATTGCCAATCAGCTTATCGATTAACTATAGGAGAGCCAAAATTTTTTTTTCGAGATTTCGAGCTAGGTTTCTTTGCGAAAGTTGTTCTGTTTTACGGGCACAACAACACCCTTCAGATATAACAGTTTTTTTTGTAACACCTTGTATGCTAAGTACGATTTATCTAAGTTTATACTTAAGGTACAATACAGAGACGGTCCGCAAAGCAGCAACGACCTTACCACTTGTTTCTATGAATTTGTATGAAAATGCTGTCACATGCATGAGTGTACAGGATTAAGGGGAACCCAGGGCTTTAAAGGGATAAAAGAAAAGAAAGGGATGCAAACAAACCCAAGTTCAGATGACAACAACAGTTTATTTACATGTCAAAACTATAAAAACCAAATACTAAAATGACAAAAAAAAAAATTTGTAAAAAAAATAATAAAGGTGTGCATTCGGCTCAATAAGTACCATACGTCCGTAATAGCGCACGTAAGGCCATAGTGACGTATTAACTATGGCCTGCCCTGACGTGCGATGCCGCAGGGTTAAATTGCCTTGTTTTCTCAGTCGCCAGATACAGATTTAGGTAATCACGTGCCCGTCCCGCTCACGTCCCTTACAAAGTTTTGTCGAAAATTCTCACAGTCGCCAGATACAGTTTTGGGTAATCACGTGCCCGTCCCTCTATCGTCCCGTACGAAGTTTTTTCGAAAATTCTCACAGTCGCCAGATACAGTTTTTGGTAATCACGTGCCCGTCCCGCTATCGTCCCGTACGAAGTTTTGTCGAAAATTCTCACAGTCGCCAGATACAGTTTTGGGTAATCACGTGCCCGTCCCGCTCACGTCCCTTACGGAGTTTTGTCTCGTCGCGTATGCAGCGACCTTTAGACCCCCAGCAGACTGCCGATTTTCTGTCGGCCGATATTATAATTGTCTTCTTTAGGCAGCGGACAAGTAAAACAGACAAATATACTATCGGCCGACAGAAAGTCCGCAGTCTGCTTGGTCTATTAGTCAGAGTTCGCTGTATGCGGTCCGTACCAGAATCGCTCCTCTACTTTAAGGGTATTAGAGGAGTTATGTATAAAGGACGGGGTTTGGCACTTATAAAGTTTTTGTAGCCTATTTTAATTGACATAGGTAGCTACCGAAATAACTTGCCACAACTCGACCTTCAGAAATTCCATCCCTCGTGCGAACATCAGATATTGCTGTTTACGCAACAATTTTTTCTAGAAATCTGTTATCAAGTATGTGGTTTGGGGAAATTGCGGTCATGTTATTCCTGATTTATTGCCGTTTATATAATTTTATAGAAACAACGTTTTTCCCGATCTTAGTATGTGTTTGGACGTGTTCTCTGTGAACGTCGTGAAGTATATCAAAAATTATGTGAGTATTTTTGAAACTAAAAACTACCAGTTAGCGTAAGCCTGCGGCATGGCATACTGGTCGCTTCGAATCGCGACTGACACGATAGCGTGTCAACCAATTATCGCGGCCAAATCGCTGACAGTCATGAGTGGTGGCAACAGTTCCGCAGATGTGCCTTTGGCGTAACTTCAGACGTACTATTTTGGGGTAAGTTTCAATTTTTTTTTACACTTGTTTGTACGTAGCCGTTATAAGTAACGGAAACATTTTCCCTTTTTTTAAAAAACAATGTCACATACCTACATTGCTCTGACTCCGTGGTATGTAGCTAAAGCACTTGTGTTACAGATATCAGAATAACAAGTGGTATAACAAATAAACTTAAATAAATACATATAACACCTGGGTGTTATATGTATTTATTTAAGTTTATTTGGTTCTGGTTTGGTTTTATTTACTGTACCTACATGAACATGTTTGTTTGTACTGATCTGGACCAGTACAAACAAACATGTTGATGCACAGTGCGGGGATCGAACCCGCGACCTCTTGGTTAATAGTCAATTTCTTGACTATTACACCAAAGTGGTCGTCAAACGACTTACGACCATGAAACTTTTATAAAGCCATCTATTAAAAATCTAAGTTACATGCCAATTTATGCCAGAACTACCATTCACGGACAGCAACGATAAATAACGACTCGTTATCGTTGCTGTAACGAGACTGAAAGTAAAACTAACGATTCGGCTAAACAATGTTATTTCCAGCGGATGAATGGGTGAGAGTGACACGCGGTAACGTTCTCTTCTTTCGTTTAATTTGTCAAAGAGGTATGTACCTCTTAAGAGTTAAGTACTAAAAAGTAACTAGTCTACTACGTTTGTACCTAAAAGACGTTCAGTTTCTGGGATCAACAAACGAAGGTATACAAAGGAGGAAAAAGAGTGGTAAGAATTTTTTAATTTACTTTTCCACTGAGCATTTAGAGACATGAACTCTTAAAAAAAAAGTTATGTTTAAAATGAGCTGTTGGTCCTGCGCCTGATCTTTCTCCAGTCATGTTGGATTACCGAACTTTGTGAGTGAACCGAACAGTGAGTAGTGCGTGCACCTGTTTATTGCGCTCACACTTGTGCACTATAATATCTCCTGTGAAGTTAGCTGATTTCTGGTGAGATTGGTCACCTCTTGGTAGAGTTCGGCCTGGAGACCATTACTTGTCACACTTCACACTAATAAATAATATAAATGTAAAAGTTTATTTGTTCGGATGTTTGTCATCAATCACGCCGACTACAGAACAGCTTTTGATGTAGTAGTGTACAGGCAGGATATGAGCTGACTTGGGTGATCATCATCATCATCATCAGCCTATATATACGTCCCACTGCTGGGCACAGGCCTCACCTCAACTATGAGGTGGTGCGAGCCATACTCCACCACGCGGGCTCAGCGCGGATTGGTGGAGGGGTGTGTGTAAGGTAAGTGACTAACCTTACTGTCAGATGTTATTAAGCCGCCCGACGGCCTCCGACTAGGCTTAATGACTAATATCTTTCGATATTAACCAGGGTGATAAAATACTTTTTATCCCGATTAAATGCTCCCTTGGGATAAAACTGTGAGAAGGAATAATCCAACGTTTGCGAGGGCGGGCCGCTAGTTGATTTATAATTTTAAAACAATAAAATACATTCAGTCTTCAGATCAGGCTTCTGATTGGCTGCCGGCACACGAGTCGCCGAAAGATAACCTTATCACTGATAAGAAGGCGGAGAATATAATTTTTCATATGATGAACTCATTCCGCATGTATCACATATACACATCATCATGACAAAACTCAAATAGAATATCAGTTTTATTTATTAGTAGCGGCTTTGCAGGGTTGCAAAATTTTCCAGCGAATTCCTACATTTTCTCGTATTAAAATTAGCGAGAGGTGCGGGTTCGAGTCCCACCTTTGGCAGTCCCATTATTTTTTAAGTGTTTTTAGTTCACATTGTTAAGAAATTTGCATTGATAATGCTAAAAAGTATCTTAATAAAATATAGCCTTTGTTCAACAGGGATAATGTAGGATTCAAATGGTATTATATATTTTTAATATCGATCCAGTAGTTTCGATCAGTAGTGTAATCAAATCTTAAAAATATTACTATCGGCCGCCTGCGTCCTCGTCCGGTTGGACTTAAGATTTTTGGCACCGAGTTACATACAATCTTGTATCTCCTAGTTTATCCCCTTAGGGGTGGAATTTTTGAAATTTCTTTCTTAGGGGATGCCTACGTTATAGTAGCTATATGCATGCAAAGTCCCAGCCCAATCGGTTTTAAATTCAAATTTTATCCCCTTGGGGGTAGAACTTATCAAAATCCTTTCTTAGAGGTTGCTTACGTCATAACATCTCCCGATACGTCTAGTGGTTTGGGCTGTGCGTTGATAGATCATTATGTTAGTCAGTCAGTGAGTCACCTTTGAGTTTTATATATTTAGATAGTGTAGAGTAATTACCTATACTTAACTTTATTACAAGTACTGTATTTTCTTTATTTTTCTATGTCATTCTACTACTGAGTCTAGGCCCCTATATACATCATGCCTATACTCAGTAGTCAGTAACCGTTTTGGATAAAATTTCGTAAACATATAAATTGGGCCTTTATAACGGACATAAAATAGTTTTTTCCTTGAAATTTACTACATTACCGATTTCCACGCGGTAATAGTCGCAGACGGGATTTATTCAACTACATGTATTTTTTATTTCTTGTAAAATTTGCATGCTAATTCCGGTAGCGTAACATGTGACTGAAATTGTAACGAAGATCTATTTATACCATGTTGGATGCAAATAAAGAGTTATAGTAATAATAATTATGTATTAAAACTTATACCTCACCTAACAAGAACACTGAAAACCAGTGCCAAAGCTTTCAGGGGTCTGGCTTTACGCTGAGCAAGGTCTTCTTGGTTTTGGGCATTGCAGACGAACAACGACATCATTTGGCCGCTATTACCTACGTGTAGTTTTTAGTGATGTAAAAATTGTTCTACCGTACTGTGTCTAGATTCTTTGTTCTCTAACTCATTGTGTTCAATTGTGTTCTTTTTGGCTTATGTGTTTATTTTGATCGACCTATTTAGCTATTTTATTATTTGTCTGCCATTTCTGATGTTACTAATCAATGAATGTTTCTTTCTTTCTCATATCCGAGCATCTACTTGGTGCTAGATTTCTATACTTCGGTTCTAGTCATCACACACAATGAACCAGCCGATCACTTACCCCGGCACAGTGATTGTTTTACGTACAAAGAGGTTATCGACGCCTCTACAATCAAAACATGTTTAGTGCCAAACGGTAACAGACATACAGTTTGTCTATAGCCAGTAACTATAGTCTATGGTTTCTAGTCTATGTGCGCAGGTGTAGCCAAACAAAGGCAGAATTCTTTGATGCCCGATCATCTCTTATTTTCCTGTGTTTATAAATTAACTGCGTCGTGTGATAACAAAATACGGTGTTTTGTACGGAAAGGTACTTGATCGGGCAAAACAGAAATAAATTAAGTCTAATCTTGAGATAAAACAAAAGACTGCGAATAAGAATTACTTTGAGTCATCGCAACATTGTCGCCAACGCCAAGCAGTATAGTTACGGGCTTAGTTATGCTTATTTTTACACCTTGTATATTTGAAAAAAAATACAAATTTAACATTTTAATTATTATCTGCACATAGAAGAACCCTAAAACTAACTTTGGAGTAACACCGTATTAGATTATAGTAGTCTTTTTTATACGCATATGCACAAAGGCCCTCTGAGTGATGGAGTTGCGACGTAGTCTTCTTGATAGGCACTCACACGTATAGTCCCTCTGGGTGACGAAGTTCTGATGTAGACGAGCACTCACACGTGGCCCTCTGAGTCTTCTTGCTATATACTGAGCACTTCACTGTTCACTCAATTTGAACAAGCTAAATTCCTTTGCCAAATCATCCGCGATCGAAAACAACAATTCTTCAAATAATAATCCTCAGTAAGTACTAACTTTAATTAGATCGGATAAACATTAAACAGAAATCCTTAACAGGGTCACAAAGATACATATTCAGATCGCGCGATGCAGTGTCAATGAACTCAGACAATATTGACGTGAGCTCAGAGCAACGATATCGAAAACAAACAGACAGACGACCCACCGAATGTGGTTCCACGTTTTCTGATAAAAATTATGATATTAGCCCTTGAACCCCCACGTGGTAGGCTATGGAAAAGTAAATAAGAAAGACTGGAGTATATTGACGGCCAGTGTTCTATTCGGAAATTAAAATTGATAGTAAGTACTTGAAGTGACACTGCGGTTAGCCATAGATTTTTTATAAATCAAAATGCAAATTTAATTCAAATCCTTTATTGATATCAAAAGTAATTTGACACTTACATTGGGAATCTCCTTTTAACTTGTGTTAGTAAAAACCCGAAAGAAATTAACAGTTCGCCTATATGACTAATTTTAATTAACATGAATATTCATTGTTTCTGTAGGTCCTGAAGAAGACTACTTCTATTATTTCATTGACTGTAGTTTAAGCTAAAAAAAATATTCACCAACTGTTTCCTATACTTTATCGCTGGTAATGACTCTACAAATTAGGTACCATCCGTTTCTTTGCTTTTGGTTAGCGAAGCGGCATTTGTTGGTACATAGTTCATTAACTGCTGTAACCCACCACTGTAATGATTTAATCTTAGTTAACAAATCCATTAAATATTTTTTCCGCGATCAAACCTGTAATCCTAGATTTAACGACCAATTACTCAAGTCGTATAAAAATAACAACTAAGGAAGAAATGCGGAGGAACATCACATTCGCGAGTCCAACGAAAGCGAAAGAAAGCCGTATGACCAATACATCATTTTCATCACGCGACCAAAAAGGCGGAAGCGTTGGCGCGAAATAGAATCTTGACTTTTTTCTTACATGCGCGCGATTGTGGTTAACGTAGGGGTGGCAGACGTAGCTGCATAGGGCCTAGTAACTTTAGCTACTTTTCTGCATTCTTCCGAAAACCCTAAACTTCTGTCCATGGCAGTTTCCGTCCATTAACCTGCTACATCATTTACAAAAAATACCTACGATACTTTTGGAAGAAAAGAACACTCCCGCTGAAATAAATATTCATAAAACAATGAGTTGAGCACTTTGCCTTTGGCTATGAATAAATTAATGGCACTGATACATTTTAAAAAAATGTACTGGGCCATATAGAAAGACATAAAAAGTACGCAAAATGTGAAACGAATAAAGCCATACAAACATACATTATAACTAGGTAACATTTCCCAACCCTACGATCGAAGAATTTCTACCGGCCAGTGTCAGTTACAATAGCCGCGTGAAAAAGTATAATATCATGCAATGCTGAGCTGTGTGCCACTGATTCTATTGTGCGTTATTTTTAATTAATGCGCAGATAACAAGAGCGAGAGTGTTCGCTTTTTATAAAAAGAATTATCCGTTGAACACGCGCTCGCTAGCATGCTTTTTCCGCGTCTACGCGGTATTGTTGTGAACAGAAAACTACAGTTACCCTACATTGAGTAGTGTTTAAGAGTAAACATGTTTAACATAATAAACAATTTGAAATGCAGGAAGGCGTTTATTTGTAGCATTTTTTTCGTCTACGACAGATTAAGATTAAATTGTTAATTTTTTTAATACTTACCGACTTTTTTAAACCATAGGAATTCCTATCAAAAGTTTAAATGTAGTTGGCATGTAGGTAGGTACACAATTTGCATAAGTAGACTCATGTGTATTACCAAAATTTTGCATATAGCATTCACGGATAACGTAGCTTCCTTCTAGTGAAATAACTTTTGAAAATGGTTTGGTGTTCCGATAACTTCCCCCTAGAAACATTTGAGTGGTGTATATAGATAAATACTCGTAGCTTTGTAGCAAGTAGTCGCGCAAAAATATAAATAAATAAATATACAATAACATCACATACATTGATCTAACTCCGTGGTAAGAAGCTTAAGCACTTGTGTTACAGATATCAAAATCAACAGATGGTATTACAAATAAACTTAAATAAATACATATAACACCCAGACCAGTACAAACAGACATGTTCATGCACACAAATGTTTGTACAGTGCGGAGATCGAACCCGCGACCTTTTGGTTTATAGGCAACTTCTTGACCATTACACCAAAGTGGTCGTCAATAAATAATATGTTGTTTAAAAACTCGTAGCGTCGTAGCACGTAGTCGCACACAAATTATCCGCATGATTTTAGAAAGTACACTAATCATTTTCGTAGCACGTTCCTAGTAGCGAAAAAAAATGATTGCAATGCATGGTTTGCATGAATATGATTTAAAAATCATCAAAAGTCATCTTCGTAGCGTTGTAGCCAGTAGGCGCGAAAAAAATGTACCAGCACGCTTTTGAAAAAGCATAATTCAGTCATACTTTGTGGATTTGAACATCATCAATCAAACATCTCAATTGTATTTCTTTTTAATAATACTGATGGGTAGTCACATAAGTAGTTTTTGATCAAATAGGTAAACCCAATAGACTAGAAACGCAAAATTAATGTAAACTATCTCTCAGATGGTTTAGGTTTGGCATCTATTGTGTCACACAGCCACCCTCGCCTATGTTTTGTAAACTAAACCGCGGTCGTCCGTCTATTTTTTCCTTCGCCGCCATTTTGTTTGTAAACGTCAGTCCCGGTTTGTGAATGAATTTTGCCGCGTTTCCGCGGTTTGGCGGGAATACACTGTTTATGTTGAACTATAGCCGAAAATGCACCGAATGTATGAATGGCGTTTTCACTAGAAAATATGATTTCTGTCGCCGCTCGCCGACTCGCTTCTGACAGTTTGTCACCCAATCGCCGCGGCTCAGTCGCTGACAGTCGCGAGGGAAACCGCAGGTGTGGCCTGAGCCTTACCCTAAAAGTCGGCTCCTAGCGACCGGTGTAACCGCGACGCGAGACCGCGAACGCGTTTTCAAAAGTGGATCTAATTAAAATAAGAGTAATCATAAAGTTAAAGAAGATAAGTAGAAAATCTAATGTAGCATATCCCAGTGCATAAGTTAGCACAAAAGGCAGTTGGTGAGCAGGGCACATAGCGCGAAGATCTGATGGCAATCAGGCCAGAACAGTTCTAGATTTGAGACCAAAAGCGCAGCGCAGGGCGCCCCTGCAAGGGACGATGGTCCGACGAACTTGTAAAGACCGTAGGACCGAATTGAATGGAGATAGCCGATAACTGATTAACCTTGGAATCTTTAAGGGAGGCCTACTTTCAGCTGTGGACGACTGGGGCTGGTTGGAATGATGATGAAAAACCGTAACGCTTTAGGTACTTAATTTTAGAAAGTCTGGCTAAACCAGCGCATCGCCCGCGTATTAGATATCTTTAAATTATCAATGATTTTCTTATATATTAAGCTTGTTATTATACGTATAAACTTTCTTCCTGAATCACTCTATCTTTTAAAAAAAAACTTCACAAAATCCATGGAGTAGTTTTAAAAACATAAGCATAGGAACAGACGCGGGAAACGACGTTGATTTACAATGTAGTGGTTTAAAAAATTTTATACATATATGGTCAAGAAGTTGACTATTAACCAAGAGGTCGCGAATTCGATCCCCGCACTGTACAAACATTTGTGTGCTTGAACATGTCTGTTTGTACTGGTCTGGGTGTTATAAGTATGTATTTATTTAATTTTATTTGTAATACCACTGTTGATTCGGATTTCTGCAACACAAGTGCTTAAGCTACTTACCACAAAGTCAGATCAAAAAGTTCGTTAAAAGGTAATTCGAAATGAAATAAAACTCTGCATCTAATTATTACCATAAATGGCTACGTATTTGTTATCATCAAATGCATCATATTCGTAATTGCGTCATTTTCATGAATAACACGTCTTTTCCCTTTCGGCATTTAGGTAATTTGTCGCATCCGCGTAACTGATAGATACGGTAATAATCAATAGGTATGTACATAATTAATTATTAGTAAGTATTGTTAATTAGGTTCGTACGACACGTATGTGACGAACACTCCCTGAAATGTTATTTTCAACTGACCATTTGATGACCGTTTCATTGGAATAATTAATCAACTTTTGTATGGGACATTAAGGCCTGGGCGTTTCTAATATTAACAAAATCTCAAATAATAGAATTCTAAGTAGCCAAAATCTGGAAATGATTCTACAGTACCTAGAATAAATTATATCTGAGTTAACATCAATCATCGTCTTGTACTTTAGAATCTATGAGTATGCCCAGATATGATAACAAACCTTCCTTAAAACATACTTAGGATCAGGCTATTTTTGTTGCATAATCGCTTTTATTTCAACTGAATATTTATTTATTTAAATAATTTCACATTGAAAAGAAATTTGCATTGTTAATGCTAAAAAAAAACTGTTAAACAGCTGAAAAGGTGTCTTGTTTTGATGTTGTAGGTATCGTACTACAACATTGATGAATCCATGGCTGGCTGCAGCGCTTAAAGAAATTCGGACCGATGAGTAAGTGTCACGGTAGCTCAATTGGGAGAGCAATCGCCCGGCTTGCAAGAGGTGCGGGTTCGAGTCCTGCCTGTGGCAATCTATTTATCTTTAAGTTTGTATTAAATTCACATTTTATATAAGACGCCATACTTAGTGGCGACTTTGGTTTGATGTCGTGTGTAGATACGTAACTTGTTTGCACAGTATCGGCCGTATCGAATAGTTACGGTTTACAAGAATTAGCAAGGTACTGTAATGGTGCTTATCATTAAAAAAAACGACGTGAGTCCTGAAAACATTTGGTGAGCTACAACCGCTGGACGGATTTTGAACAGCCATAGCTAAGAACCGGTTCATTCGTTCGAAAGCTACGATGCCACAGATACAAAAACACACACCCAAACAGACATAGGGGCCACATATGTAACACTCCTCTTCTTCGTCAGTTAAAATTCGGCAGTTAAAAAATGCTACACGGCTCAGCGCTACATACATCACCAAACTTGTTTGTCCCAAAATTCTGTTATCAGATATCAAATCGATTAATGTCAGGGAGAATGATAATAAGTTTTGAACAGATTATTTTTTTTTTATCGTCGGCAAAGACTTCGTCTCCTTCCATATTTATAATCTCTTTCTATGTGCCTACGTTATGAATGCTATCAATATTCGAAACTACTTACATTATTCGAGTTGTGCGAATAAGTATTTGCCACACCCAGAAGCTTTTGCTTACTAAATTGACTGGAATGTTAAACTGTAAAAAGTAAATTAAATGTACAAGTATTGACCTAGAGAAAACTAGTATTTTGTACCCCATCTCATCAGCCTATAGTTATACGTCCCACTCCTCCGCCTCCGACACCGCCTCGTTGGTGTAATGGCAAAGTTTCGGCCACACATCCGAGAGGGCCTGGGTTCAAATCCCAGGTCGAGCCAAAATTGTTTCTGAGATTTTCTTTTATGAATTTTTCAAAAACAGCTCGGAGTCGGGAAGTTGGTGTTACACCCCCGTGCCTCGAAAAGCACGTTAAGCCGTTGGTCCTGCGCCTGACCTCTTTCCGGTCATGACGGATTTCCGTCTCACCGAACTTTGAGAGTGATGGAACAGTAAGTGCGCCTGTGTATTGCGCTCACACTTGTGCACTATAATATCTCCTGCGTAGTTGGCTGATCTCTGTTGAGATTGGCTCGGCCGGGAGGACTACTATTATTATAAGTCCCAATGCTGGGCACAGGCCTCATCTCAGCTTAGACGTGGTATGAGCCATTACTCCACCACGCGAGCTCAGAACGGGTTGCTAGATTTTGTACCTAATCCATCATTATTAACTTGAACCCTGTAAAGATACGTCTTGTTATGAATGATACAAACAAACAACCCATTTTAGGAATTTAATTTAACGGTTTATATTGCTCGCTCGCGCGTTCTAATTTGTAATGTTAATTAATATTTAATTAATTAATTTATGTTCTCATGTAAGTGAAAAATATGTTTTCTTATGAGAATAAATCATCTTTAAACATAAAGATGGAAATAAATAATTAACTAAAATTAAAAATTAAATGTCACATGATATCGATATGTCGAATGTAAGCGACCGTCGTCTCCACCCTTGCATCTCACGTTGACCTCTAACTATCGGTCATAGCTGTGTCCACACGATCTGTCAATATAAGGACATTCCGAGTTTCTTAATCGGACGTTTGTTTGGGCGGCACAAAATGCACATCAAGCTTCCCATTTTCGTTGTAGAATCGCCCTTATTACAAGCTTATAATACAAACGTAGTGTTTACTTCGACATGCTGTCGTGGAGGTACGTTTTCGGCCGGCAAGACACGATAATGTTTGATGGATACATCTGCAAGGATACATTATTGAAATTACCTCTAGTAATAATATTGGATTTATTTGAACTTATTTATTAAATTTATGGATTTAAAAAAAAATATTTCCAAAAAATAATGTTGATTTCAAAAATAAGATTGAGATATGGAAGAATATTTTTTCTTACTCAAATTTTTATTAAACCCTTCGGTGGCGACTGGAAATGTATATTGCTTTATTTAATTACTGAAAGCATCGCAGGTCAGAGCAGTAGTTTATTGTCTAAGGTATTGTAACACTTAGGGCTAATAGAAGGTAATTTCTGCCTGAGTATCGAATTCAAGAAATTGTTTCCTCAAAAATATAGAAGGTCAACTGAGGAGGCTTAATAAAGTAAGTTTATAATTTTTATTATTGTGACTCTACACATTTTTCACACACATTGATAAAATATTACAATACGCATTTGAGTCCAATTATATTCATTATAAAATAATGAATATAACATGTAAAATAACTTATGTGTCTATGTAAGTAGGTACTTACATCGGCACATAGGAACATAAATTATTCTCTTGTTGGATACAGCCATCATCATACAGTCACAGGATCTTGTTCGACGACCGGTCCACAAGTCGGACTTCTAAAACCAAGGGTCGCGGGTTCGATCCCCGCACAGTACAAGCATGAGTGTGCATGAACATGTGTGTTTGTACTGGTCTGGGTGTTTTCTATGTATAATATGTATTTATTTAAAAAAAAAAGGGGTTTAAGTATGTTTATCCGTTGTCTAGTACCCATAACACAAGCCTCGTAGCTTAATTTGGGACTACAGAATTGGTATTGTATTGTATTGTATTGTATAAACTCTTTATTGCAATAAGAAAATACATTTAAACATAACAGAAATACATTGATGAGCAAGGGCGAGCTTATCCCTGGCGAGATCTCTTCCAGCTAACCCAGAAAGGGCATGCAGAGGAGTTACATTGGGCAGGGTTCATACAATATTCTACATATTCATTAACTAAAAGAACTAGGTATACTATAACATAATATATATACATAAACATACATACACACATATACAAAATACATAATGTATAATAAATAAATATTTATTTGTATAGACTTACTTAAACTAAATATAATATATACTTTATATGTATATCATCAAAGAAAATTAATTTATTTTATTCCATTTTATAGCTCAGTTCTGTGCTGTAAGAAGTACCTTTTTAAATTTGCTTTAAATGCTGCAAAGGAAGGAGCTTGCCGCACCGTGTCAGGCAAAAGATTCCAACGCCGAGCAGCCAACACCGCAAACGATTTATCAAACGACGAAGCATTATGATTAGGTATCTGCAGAACAAGATCCCTGCGAGGACGCAGGCGAGCATCGGGCGCAGGACGAAAATTAAACATATCACTGAGGTATCCGGGGGCAGTAGGGTCAAACAGTGCTTTATAGAGCAGACACAGAATATGGCACTCCCTCCGTTGGCGTATAGGCAGCCAATTCAGTTTGGTTCTGTATTCCGACACATGGTCGTACTTTCTCAAGGTTTTGCAGTCGCTCTAGCTTTGGTTTGATCTGATTGGTGTGATTGTTGTGAAATATTTATTTATTTATACATCAAAACAAACATAATATGTAACATTATTACGTAACTTTCCACGAATCACTTGGTAATGGGATTTTCAGTGTACGAGTCTTACACACCCAGAATTTACCTGTATGTTAAAAGTAGTAACCAATTACAAATGATATATTTATATAATTACTATTTCTTAACTAATTAACACGCTATTGTCGATAAGTAACAGCTATCCATTAATCATCAATCATAAAATATTTAGATAAAAGTCACTTAAGTATTTTTTGCAGTAATATTGAATAACTTAATTTGACAAACTTTTTTTTGTTGTCTTATTATAACTCATATAAGTTCGTGAGACAGTAAAAAAGTTAACTTAATTAAGAAGACGTTCTTAATTTAGTAAACTTTTTTTAATGTCTTAAACTGTCGTTGTTTTAGACTGACAAGTCTATGTAGGTACGTAACCAAATTCAAGTAAGTACTAAACTTCTCTAATCAATTTCAAATATACTCTGCATTGCCTAGGTATAAACTTTTGAAGAGGGGTTAAGATTATGTCAGTAAAATCGCTAAATGATCTAAAAAATAAGTACCTACTTAAATCTCATTCCAAAACATCAAACTGCGATAAATATTTATTTATTTTTATTTAAATATATCTATATTCAATATCGTTTGTGATTTTTAAAAGGATCTAAGGATAGCCATAGATACTTTTAAATCATCTACCTTTTTTAATAAATTGGTGTATAATAAATAAATATTGTTTATTATATCTTGAAAATTCTCTTTCTATGTCATATGTAACGGGCGTTACTAATGTTATTATTAATTATAATAAATCATGTTTTTCTGTGAGATTATATTATATTAAAAATATTGGAATCATGCAATAAAAAAATTTAAAAATATGGAAATATATAAAACATTTGTATCATTATATTTTTTTAAGATATAAATTATATTTTTTAAGATAGTAATTATATGATACCATTGTTTAAATCTAATAGATAAAGCTCGCTCCGTTAAAGGAGTGAGTGTAGCCGCGGGCATCCCGCGCGGCACAATCATCGCTCTCCGCAATGATCCACCTGACTCGGACAATCTGCCGCGCGCGACGCAACGGCCCGCGCTAGCCGTCCCGCTCGCACGCCTCCCGCGAGAGATGCGCCCTCTCCCTCTCCCCGTGCGCCCGGCCGACGCTCTCGACCAATCAACGACCATCTTTTGCTCCCCCGAGAGCAGAGCGACAGTGCGTTCTCTCATCACCATCAGTCCTATCACAAGGAGACGACATCTCGCAGCGCGAGGTTGTCGCTTCTCGCGAGATGCGGAACGAAATATAAGTGCCTAAGAACATTTTTAGTGCAACACCGTTGAACTGTGCTCAATTTTTTTTTACCCGCAAGTGACGTTTGTGAGAGACTGGGAGTGCTCAGGAACAATTTGGGAGTGACCGATAGCGCGAAAATATTCACTATTGGGTAAGTGATATTTCGATTAGATTACAATGCAAATTATCGTTTAGTGACGGAAGACAACGGCCGGTGTTTTTAGGCACCGGTGGTGTGAATCCAGTTGGTTCAGTGCGATACGCGATTGTCAAATGATTTGTCGTCTGTTGACCCTAAGGGATTATGGTGCGTAAAAATTATTGTGTGATAAGGCAGAAAAAATAGTTTTTTTCCAGAAAATAAGCTAAAGCAAAAAATATCAAGACATTTTTGTGTGTGTAGAGTTTTTTTCAGTGCAGTTAGTTATTATTTGGTGAAAAAACTATTGTGAGAAAAAAATACAAATGTAATCGCGGCATCAATTTTACAAGCGCGAAATAATGTTTTTTTTTTTAAATTTTACGAGAATAAATAATCAAATTTTGGTCGAAACTGATCAAAAATATATATTTTTTAAAAACAATTACAAATACAATTACAATTTTAAAAAACAATTACAATTCAAGCGATTAATGATTATTCTTATAAGAGTAAGGCCTGTAAGATACTTCTAGATTTCCTCAAAGATTTCACATAAAAATAACACGCAACAGGGAATAGTTTAATTTTCAAAAGAATTGAAAGTCTGTCATACAAAATACTTATTACCAAAAAATCATTATAACCATTGACACTGAATTTGCATTTATAAGCATATTTTCTCAATTTTGCATCGTGTGGTTACCATGTTTTTTAATAAAACATTAAGTCTTAATATTAAAAAACATATATATATTTGTTTGTTCACCAACGGAAATTATTTTAAGTTATCAAAATAATAAAGCTTCATCAAGTTGTGAAAGCTTCTACACTTTAAAACTACGCTTTGATAATAAAATAACACAAAAAATGTTTAAGAGTTTTTTGTGCAAAAAAGAATTCAAACAGTGTGTCTTACTAACTACCGTTTTAATGCGACAAATACTGTTTTTAATAAACAAGATAAAGTAAAGTTTTTGTCGAAGATATCATACAATTATTATTCTTTAAAATACTTACAGGATTATTTATATCTGAATGAAACGTCAATTCTTTATATAATTACCTACTTGTGCTTAGACTAGACAATCTATAGCTATTTTATAGATAGGTATATATCGAAACCAATATATCATCAAGATGTTTTTTAAATAAAATGTTTTATTTTTTAACAGGAGAGATATTCGTTTCAAGTTTTGGTTATAAACTAAAGATGATAAAATTTAGGTATATAAATGAAGCACAATGTAGACACTTGTGATTTTATCATCTACACCATCATTACCTAACCTTTTTATGAAGACAGCGATAAATCTCAATCACATCTCGAATTGAGACATTATATCGTAATCATACGCGTCAAGTGCTCTGAACATGATAAGCTCTTGAGAGAACCCTGATTGCTTCTTACTTGATGCCTCTGGCTTCAAATAATCATTATCTTTATAATATACGAAAAAAACTTTACCATTTTGTTTTTTGTAGAACTGAAAAATGTCCTTTTGGTTTTACGACGCTTCATCCCAGACCCGGCAATTTAAAAAAAAACAGTTCCCAGTAGCATTTATGTAGCCTTAGAACTTAGAAATAACGTAGCTTTCTAACGGTTAAGAAATTCTCAAAATCGGGGCCGTAGTTTAAGAGTTTATTTGTAACAAAAAAAGAGAGGAAACTTTATATCATAAAGACGACTTATTTAACTATGTATATAGGTGCTGAATTAAACTGATATTATACCTAGAACTCGCTGCTGCCTAAAATATTTCCGGAATATTATGGATGTTTGAACATTTAGATGCTTTCAATAAAGAGTGAATAGACTGTTAATAGCCAGACATGATCCATCTTCGGTCGCATCGTCGCTTACCATCAGGTGAGATCGCGGCCAAATGTCTGGTTATTCATATTTAAAAAAAAGACACTAAACCATTTCGAAAATGACGTCATTAAAAACAATTAGACAATTGAATGTAATTAAACAAATGCAATATCTGCGTAAGATGTAGAGCTTTCCCAACAGTTGCGACACCTGATTATAAAATTACAAATGCATTATCTAATTACGATTTCGTGATAGAACAGATAATGGTGGCAATACCCGCTATCGCAGCGACAAGTGTTTATCGTCTCACGACGCATCTAAACCTTGGTTATGGCGAGATTGCGCGAAACAGCCTCTTCACGTGAAGATGTTATGGCAACTTTGTCACGGATTCACTGATAACTGGAGCACAGTTGGTAAACACGACTGTTTATTTATATGCAGTTCGTATTATGCTAGAAGGTGCCATTGACGGATGCATGCAGAAATAATACCTAAGTGTATTAAAAATAGACCAAATCAAGAATAAGATCAAATGCGAAGAGAAATGCCTAAACTGCAATGGTTGAATGGCATTAAGGAAGACTAGAAGATATCTAAGAAGATTGCGCAAAGTAAAGGAAACAAGTAACCAACAAATTAGAAGAAGCTTACTGAAATTGTGCATCGCAATCCAAATTAAATGTATATACAAAATTTCAGCTCAATTTTTCATTGGGAAGTGGGTCAAAATTATCTTGCAAAAGTTGATAACAAACAAACTAACACCGGGATAGGGGAAACTAAATATAAAGGCTTGTAAAATAGACGTGAAGAAAACCCATCACCCAAAAATTGCTAGTAGGAATAAGAAGATACCTATATCAACAAATAAAAACTATTACATAACGCCATCGAATTGGGATCTATTCGACTTAAATATATCCAATAGCAAAGAACAGGTGCCATCCGTGTTTAATAACAATGATATTGATAATGCCAAGGATATTTATGATAAAGACTATTTACCTATATACAATAAATAGTTAACTAGATATCAGACATAAGAACTATGAAAGATTTCTGGCATTGGTGTCTAGTTAGATTATGTTCTTATCGGAATTAGGTGTATATATCCGGTAACTTTAAAATATTATAATCATAAATACACCGAGCCTCGTTAAATATTTTTAGCAAATTAATTAACACGTACGAGGAAAACATCTTCAACCTATCCTGTTCTGTATCACATACTAATTCATATTTTATTCTACCACATATATTAACACTAATATTTGCGTTAAAAAAATGCGATATGTGATAAAGAAGGAACAATAAATGAAGTAAACATAAATACCCAAATTCTAATATATTTAAGATGGACTTAGGACCTTGTATATCGCGGGACCAAACTGGATAGCATACAGCTTTTTGTGACAATCCGATCGTCCTGGATATCTCTCTCTATGTTTATCAAAGATCACGTATTTTGTGCACATACCTAAGTGTAATAGTAATAGTCCTCCTAGCCGATTTCGGTCACGGCGGCCTATCTCAACAGAGATCAGCCAACTACGCAGGAGATATTATGTCCACAAGTGTGAGCGCAATACACAGGTGCACTTACTGTTCCTTCACTCTCAAAGTTCGGTGAGACGGCAATCCGACATGACCGGAGAGAGATCAGGTGCAGGACCAAAGGCTTAACGTGCTTTCCGAGGCACGGGGGTGCAACACCGCCAACTTCCCGACTCCGAGCTGTTTTTGAGAAATTCATGACAGAAAATCTCAGAAACAATTTTGGCTCGGATGGATCTCGGATATAAGGCAGAGATTGCCACTAAACTAACGAGGCAGTAATAACATAAGTATATACATCATAGCAACCTGATATTAATTGGATATGTCGCACAATCAATTCGCGCGATCACAAAGATGGACACCAGCACTTCTCAGTGGAACAAAGGGTGCCGCTTATCAGTAAATGCTAAGATAAGTAATAATATTATATTACCGTTCTCATAAACCATAACTTTCCGAGTATCGTGTAATCCTGGACTTCAAACGGACCGAACTGGCGTCGTTTTCTGTATATTCGCAAAAACGCAAGTAGTTGTGAAGCTTGCAAAGGCAGGAAATTGTGACGTAATATTCTATATTTTGTTTTAGATTGCGGATTTCAAGATCAAGATTATAATGTAACATAAAAATATAGTGGTAATAAATTATAAAAATAGATAATAATGCTCACAAGATCGTCCGAAATTAAAGTTTAATCGCGAATAAATAGATTGATTTTGTTTCGGAGTCGTATTTGGCCTTCAGGGTCTACGACAAGAAGTAGAATTTTGCAATATTTAAAAAGAAAACAGTTTTAATATAAGTTTAACTTTTCTTTTTCAAAGAGAAACCAGTCATTGGGTAACAAACACCTGAACCAATCTCGAGATATAGATGGCCAGTCGCAATATGTACCTAATGTAGTTATGTACTGCGCATACCAGACGCGCAGGTTATTAGCACGCATTGTCTGAGCTATAATGGTGCGCACGCGCCTTAAGGGAATAGGGCGTCGTTGAGATCAATTATTTCTTAGGATTGCTTTTTTAGTGAATTAAAAAAAATAAAGCAGATTTTGACGAAAATTGTAAGGTAATAATAAAATTGTAATCTCATTCACGAGTTTTTATGATGAAAATTTTTAAGTTAAATGATAACTCAAAACAATTTTTAAAATGCAGAACGGATATTTGGTAGGTATATTTTTCACAAAAGTATAAGTAAGTTAGCCCAAACTTGGTGAACAATCATCACAAACCCATTCTAAGATCAGAAGTCTCTTTGATACAAACGATTTTGTTTTTTTTAAATTAATAAATGACTTGGTTAACCTACCTAATATATATTTGTTTCTTCGGTTTATGCGAACAGTAGACATTGAAATGAGACACTTTTACGTTTTCTTCCTCGTATGCTCCGTGAGGCTATTGAAATCAGAAGACACCCTAATTTTAATAGAAAAGATGGTTGGAAAATTCCACCAGCTTGGGATCCTGTTTTAGCCAAGACCTAAAGATACTGTTAGCTCATTTTGTGTGGATAGGAACGTAACTTAATATTTTTGAGTGATGGTAGTTCAAAAATTTTTCAAACTATGTTATGACAACTAACACCTTAGTCTACCTGTGACCACGGACGCTGAAAAGGGTCCGAAACGTCAGGTTAAAACAAAATGTAAATAAATCGCGAAATAATCCGTAATAGTGTCTCATTTCACTACCTAATATAGTATACTGCATAGATAAATTGTCTTCGTTATATACTCGTACCGATCGAAGATAACAGTAGTTAGGTACTCCAGTAGGTACGCGATGGCATGATAAAGCTATGACTAACCATTTCTTTGTCTGATGACATTGTTGGTACTCTTTGCTGAAAAATTGTTGGTACTTCAACTTTCACCTAATACTCATACGAGTATTAGGTGAAAGTTGAAGTACCAACAATTTTTCAGCAAAGAGAGAGAGAATTGTTAATGAGATCTATTAACCATTTTATATACATAAAATGGTTAATAGATCTCATTAACAATCTGTGATAGTGTTATGATAGCTTAATTTAATTAAGATGTCGTTAAACTTTAGCAAAAGTTCAAAAAAGCTCACTGGACAAATTAAAAAAGTCAATAAATTGATGTGAAATTAAATAACACTTAAAGAAATAAATTAAATAATTGTTTTAACGAACACACCAATTACCTAGCCCCAAACTAAGCGTTAGCTTGTGCTATGGTGGCTAGGATAACGGATAGAAATACTTAAATACAATTATAAACCTATGACTCAGGTACAAATGCTCGTGCTCATCACACAAACATTTGCCCCTAGCAGGATTTGAACCCGCGACAACCGGTTTTGTAGTCTGGACCTCAGATCACTAGACCAAAGCTGTTGTCAAAATAAAGGACTGGAACAGGCGGGAATCGATGCACCTTTTGCATGCCAGGCGATTGCTCTTGCGAGAGGTGCGGATTCGAGTCCCGCCTGTGGCAGTCCGTTTTTCTTATAAGTGTGTTTTATTTTCACATTGTAAAGAAATTTGCATTGTTAATGCTAAACATATGGAAACTTAATCAATAAATGGTTTAAGTAATCACATTGGAGAACAAATGGGGTAAAGTTTTTTTAAGATTTCGGGCTCTATTGCTATGTTTTACTCTGCTCAATACTGGTAAAAAAAGTATTACCAAATCTGATTTATCTTTGTAAAAGCGTTGTAGCCAAATGTCCAGGTCGAAATTGTTACATGAAAAACTTAATCTGTGATAATCTTTTTGTGCTTTAAACACCGCGGCATCGTATGCGCTTGTGATAGAGGACAACACGCGGTTTCCACGCGGACGCAGTCGCGACTAGTCACCAATATTAAAGTATATTACCGACTAAAGTAAGTAGACTGCCTCGTTGGTGTAGTGGCAAAGTTTCTGCCTCACATCCGAGAGGTCCTGGGTTCAAATCCCAAGTCGAGCCAAAATTGATTCTGAGGTTTTCTGTAATTAATTTCTCAAAAGCAGCTCGGAGTCGACAAGTTAGGTGGTTATACCCCCGTGCCTCGGAAAGCACGTTAAACCGTTGGTCCTGCGCCTAATCTCTCTCCGGTCATGTCGGATTCCCGTCTCACCGAACTTTGAGAGTGATGGAACAGTGAGTGCACCTGTGTATTGCGCTCACACTTATGCACTATAATATCTCCTGCGTAGTTGGCTGATCTCTGTTGAGATTGGCCGCCGTGGTCGAAATTGGCCAGGAGGACTATAGATTACCGATACAATTATTCTTAAGTAAGTAAATAACGACAAAACTCCCACTAATCCACCCCGTGTGCGCAGGCGCCGCGGTCGATCGTCGCGGGCCATGCAGGGAGCCGCCGCCGCGCCCGCGCCCCCCGCGGCCGAGCCGCCAGCTTCCCAACGTGAGTCTAGCTTTATATTTTATACTCGTTACTTCGTGTGGCTTAATAACATCTGACAGTAAGGTTGGTCAATTACCTTACAAACAGCCCATCAGCAATCCGCACTGAGCCCGCGTGGTGGAGTATGGCACGTACCACCTCATAGTTGAGGTGAGGTCTGTGTCCAGCAGTGGACGTATACAGGCTGATGAGATGAGATGACATAAGACTCGTTACTTCATTTATTGACGTGACAGCGTCTTAAATTAGGTTGTGGCTCGGGGTCACTCATGAAAAAGTGTAAAGCCCGCTCACGTCTGTTATTTCTTAAAACTTCTGCATTCGTGGACTCAACGCCGGAGGCATTGTCGACCAACCAGTCAACATGAGTCCAAGGAGAGAAAAAATCAGTTGGTGCTCAAAATCTCAACTTTATATCAGCCATGTTTTATTAAGTTTTCTCATAAAAGCTCGCTGCTCGGCGGTCAACGTGTTAATAATATCTGAAAGCTCTCATTAAGCACCAAGTTTTGTGATCTGACAGTCAAAACGAAAATAAAATGTGGGTCAAAAATTTTACTAGCTTTTCATCGAAACTAAACTTATATTCATACTTTTAGCTCAATCAGATACTAGGAAATGGGTAGCATTTAGCTTGCGAAGATTTGATTACAGACAATTTTTCACTGCACCCATTGCCTTCTTTTTTCATGAACTTAAGGTTGACTGGCAGAAAATGCTTTAAGCATTAAATCTACCCTATGTACATTTCTTATGCAATAAAATTTTAAATAAAAATAAATAAATAAAACTAAACACCGAGACAGGTGTAACTAAATCAAAGCTTGTAAGATACATACAATAATAAACGTAAGATAATAACTGCAATAGTTATCAATAATCAAGTTTTTTTAAATCTATTTATAACACGTATCAACAGTAGGTATCGCAGTGAAAAAGTTGCGCATAACTGCCTAACGCAACACCTACTGACTGTTACAATCGGAGAATGCAGCGTGGGGTAACGTTTAATTAATTTTAAGCATCCATAAGTGTGGCTGAATATAAGAGAGTACTTAGAATCCAGGTATCTCTCTCTCTAATATTCAGCCAAGGTCCTTTATCATTCAAGCGCGTTAAGTAGATAACCCGTTGACTTTAAATATCGATAATTGCTAAACCCCGGTAATTTTATTTTATTTTTCAAGTTCTCGACAAACATGTGTACAATGGTGGATTTAATGCCGAAGGTATTCTCTACCAGTCAACCATAGGCCTAAGCAGAGAAAATTCAGGCGGTGCATATAAAATGAAAAGAAGAAACAATTTAACTCATGTCATTTACGGACATACAGATTAATTACTTAAGTACATAAAATAAAAAAAAACATAGACATACATTATTATTACGTTTACATAATAAGGATTGTACACATGCGTAGGAACACAATATTACTGAGACAGGAGAGACAGTTCATTCCTGTAAATCTAGACGGCCGAGTTGCATTGCATTTCTACGAGTTAGAAAAACAGAAAAAAACTGCTCAATTCATCAAGTTACATTGAATATTGTTTTGAGACGGTAAAAAAGCCAAAGCCCAAAACTTTACGTAACTCGACAACATTCTATATTTTTTAACAATGGTTATAGAAATAAATTAATTTTATTACTATATTCTACCAGCGGTAAATACCCTCTGTTCAAGTCAACATCACTCATATCTAATACGAGTACGTTAACGACCGAACCGAACTAATATGTATTACTAGTTAAAACTCTAAAATGGTATCGGTTACAATCTTCTTATGACGATTGTCGTTTGAAACCGATCCTTGGTCATACACCTTCCATACTACGAAAGTTATCTCTTCCTTTGAGATGAACTGTACATCGGCTTAGACAGGAAACGTGTTATCTGGTGCAAAGTGTTGATTAATCCGTTTGTTTCCTGTTATTCACGTGTTTTCATTTAAATTTATGTTTGCTAATGTTGTCAAGTTAAAAAAAAAAGTGTTACCTATAACTGATCGTAAGGAAGGCAAGCATGTAAACGAAAACAATAAAAAAAAACTTTTTTTTTTTAAATCTTCAACGTGTATAAAATTTTAATTACATAAGTATGGTGCCTAAGGTGCGAGAGGCTGGTGCCTGAAATAGGTTTGCAATAAACCGGTGCTACAGGTCACCAGGCCCCGCCCGTAGATGACTTGAAGGACAGATAAACATATTATAGAAAAATGACAAGTCAAAAATGTTCTTAAAGCGACGATAGCAGTTAGCGCTCCTTGAACTACGTACGTATCTGATTTTCAAATATCAAGTATAAATATACGGTACATAGACAGATATAAGTTGAATGAAAGTTACATTACTTTCTTATATTTGCCTTATCTTTCAGCATTTAATGAAACAAGACCTGAAGAACAAAAAGTTAATGAATTTTTGTAGCAATGATAGGTAGCTACAATCCTGTAGTAGTTACCTGTAGTGTAGATATTTTCCTAATATATCAATAAAGCATAAAACCTTCACGAAAACATAAGAATAAGCCTTCAAACATTTATTTCAAGTTTCAATACCGTTATCCAATCGCACACTCTCATTACTTCTCAGTTCGTTATCTGAACGTACCAAGATGTTGTGGACACAAGTGCGCGCGCACAAAAGGATGTGGATCTCTCGAGATAGCCGCGCACGCAGGCTGTGCAAACCGAATTCCGAGTTTGCGCCTTAGATCAAACCAAAAAGAGGCAGATTCGGTATGAGTTAGTCTTTCTTAGTCCTACGAATCCGAATCCAATGGACCTGTTCTGCTCCTAGACGCCGACGGTACTGCGAGTTGTTACAAGTGCGTGCGTGTGCGTGAACGAGCCCATTTTTATTAAATTGAGTATCGTAAGAACGTACCGCATCATCCTCTGATTGGTTTTATCTAAGGTCCACGTCGCTCTAACGAACAAATTGTGTTACGGAACTGAAGGTGTTCCAAATGTGTCGGTATGTAGAACTGAGGATTTATTATAATATTTTGCATCTTCAAACACAACTCCTTATATTCCCATTCTGAATTTTTGTTACAATTATGCTTGGCTTAGGCCCGTGTGGTTCTAAAAACCCCCAGCTTATCGCTGAGATACAAATGTATAAAAATAATAATAAATTATAATTATTAAGTTTCAATGAATGAAAGTTAATACATTAGAAAAGACAATACTTAAAAAAATCTTTTCGGCTCCGGTCATCGGGAAGGATTCGAACCCCCGACCTTTGGAAGTCCGGTCCAATGCTCTGACGGTTAATGGAGTCGATGAATTTTGTAAGTGCTATTTAACGCTTTAAGCCAGCGTATGTTTCATCGGTAGCTCAGTGGTGAGAGCTTTGGACCGGACTTCCAAAGGTCGGGGGTTCGAATCCTTCCCGATGACCGGAGCCGAAGAGAATTTTTTAAGTGTTGTCTTTTCGAAATTAAAAAATAGCGTTGTGAACGCCAAAAATACTTAACAAATAAATAATACATAAGAGTTTAAAATTACACCTAGATAAAAGACTTTCTTCTCCTGATCTAGGTTGAAACTTTATCTCAGGCTAGAAAGAGCTTATATTCCTCTCTGTTGGGTATTTGATTGTATTTGATACGCGGAAGTTTGCGAGAAACCTGCTTACACGCATGACATACAATTTTCAGACTTTAAAGATCATTTACAGTACCTGAAACAGCTCAGGGTCAGTATTTGTACCTTAATGGCAATATAATTATTGTAGGCAAAATTAACTTAAATAACTTTGCATGGTATTGAAGTCTACTTCAGTTACATCCAGGAATAGGCCTCCCACAAGATGATCCTTTCATGTCTAAAAGATCAATGAATGGATTAATAATAATAATATTTATTTCATAAAAAGCTTTTACAATATATATTAGTAATCGAAGTCACCTTTTAAGCAAATAATGCCTGTGTCAGGTGACAACGCTCCTTCTTAGCTATGCTTATTATTTTACATATTTTTAGTATAATTCACTAACTAAATATTATATATTGTACTTGAAAAACTCTTTTATATGTGTTTTAACAATATTCCTAAGTACTTATGATAAATATTAAAGATTACGTGTTTTGTGTGTGCCTGTGTGTTAAGTGTTAAGTGCCTGGATTGAATACCCAAAGGCAATATCAATGTAACGAAATAAAATATCACCAGGCCGATGCAGAACAGGGCAAAGCTACGAAGAAAGATAGAATTGAAGATTAAGTCAATCCTAGATTGACTTAAAGCCTGTTTTCTCTCATCTCTAGTTGCCCTGAAAACACATATTCGGAGACTAAGACATGTGTAACAATAAAGAACATACTTAAAAACTCGTAATTCATGTTAACACATCACGATAATTATCATTGCCCGCATATTTTAGCCGCAAGTCCAAAACATAAAACTTTAAGTGCGCCAATGAAAAAATATATTTCAAAGTTATTAAAAGTATTTCATGAATGCAATGACGAGCTCAAGGCTTCGGATTTAAGTGTTCGCGATGTGGCAACACCGCACCGGACGATCGTAAACGCTATCAGCTGTTTCTAAAACGGCGTAATTGAATACGGAGGGTAGTCGTATAAATGCTTTAGCGTAGTTGATCGTGCGCGTGCGACGATCGGGTTCGAAGATCCTACTTTTAAAGCCGATGACGGTAGTTTCGAATGTAGACATCTCTGTCACTCATTTTAGCTTGTCCGTGCGAGTAAACGGGATGACAAGAGTCAAAGATACAGATGGCGCTTTTTCGAGTAGGGTCTCATATCCGATCGGGTTTCAGGAGATGATCTCTCGAGCTGAATCGCGGTTCGATTGTTTGGTATCGAATTCGCATCCTGTCTTTGATGCGTCGTGTCAATGAGTTGATGATTTTTCAGAATGAACGATGATTCAGGAAGTACGTAGGTGTGATTGTATCGTTTCATACGGAGAAGGAGATTTGTGTAGCCTACAAAATTTTTATGTAAAAAGCTTTTGGCTATTTTTCTACGTGTAATCCTAAGCTACTACATTTCACTTATAAAATAGATCAACGAAATATGACAATTAAAAAAATAAACTACTTTTAGTAGCCCAATGACTGCGAAAATAATTAACGAATAAATGAATTTGTTATCATTATGTGTTGTTGAGGCGTTTTATCGGCGAGAGAAATATAAGAAAACTGCAATTATATCGATAAATAGAAGCTTTTTGTTCAAACTCCCACTAAATAACTCTTCAAAATAATTGGTAAATAAATAATTTTAATTAATTTGGAAATTGATATTTTTTATTATTTATCAATAACTAACATTTTTAATAGTATTCAAGAGGGAAAGATTGATTTTTTTATTTCTTTGGACAAAGTTTGATCCAAAATAAACCTTAACTGATTTGGTCACTAGCTGCCAGATTGTGATGTCACCAAAGGTGTTCCGTTATCAGATAACAGGCTGTTCCGGTCTCAATTCCCCCGATTGAGCAAAACGACGTATTTGGACAATTGGAGCGAACGATAAGTGATGAGTAAGGAACTACCCGGCTGTCTTTGGTGTGACCTAAGTTGTGAGATAACGAGTGACTCAGACCAAAAACTAGCTAAAAGTGGGTGGAATTCTAATTTTCTAACCTGCAGCGTACCCGAGACATTAATGAAAGAATAAGTCATTTTTTAGTCGGTCCTCTGAAACTTACATAATATATTTATCAGCTCCATTTTATACATCACCTAAACCTTTTCTTCCACTTCATATGACTAAAATTTCCTTGAAGATACTTATTTAATTTTATCTAAATTATTGTTAAAATATGTCACTTATCTAATCGTAGGCTTCGGTGATAACTGATAAATCAATTGATAAATTGAAGTTGTTTTCTGCAGTATAAAGTAATGCTGATTAACTAAGCCCAAACCTTTGTTAAGATGATAAATGTTGTGATTAATATCCTATTGAATCTAAAGAACGTTCTAGATAAATTCACTACACTTGCAAGACTCACAACTTATGCGGTCTCGTCATAAATTTTATTCGTGGTACGTCAGATGTCGAAATCATCATGTCTGATAACTCTTAAGTTTGTCAATCAAGACCAAGTAATATTACTTACACAATCTGAAACAATCTTTGATTCGAACCAAGAATCGGACACTGCGCTAGCTTGTAACATCGTTTGTCAACCATCAATCCCAACGTACCTATAGGTCTAGCAAGACTTACAGCTTATGCGGTCTCGTCATAAATTTTATTAGTGGTAGGCACGTCTGATGTCCAAATCATCATGTCTATTACCCTTAAGTTTGTCAATCAGGACCACATGCTTCGTAATTTTACTTACACAATCCGACCCGATCTTTGAACCGAACCAAGAATCGAACACAGCGCTAGCCTGTAACATAGTTTGTCAACCATCAATCCCAACGTATAGGTAGGCACTCTTATTGGTAACGCAAACCACGCGCGATGGAACCCACATAGTTCCCCATCTCGCCGGCCCTGCGTGATGATATTTAGTAATCACATCTCTACCACTCCCCCCCCCCCTCACCACTGCCTGCGCGGGCGCCTAATTTAGAACGCTTTTCCGTGCGGCGAAAGCGATCGATTGGAAAACGTATTAGACGGAACTCTGAATTCGAATTCAGCTGCTTTCTTTGTTTCGATTGGTCCGTTACAGCACAGCGCTTTTTTAATCTCCACCGAAAGAGGGATGTTTAAAGTTTGACCGCTATGTCTGTTTGTGTTTTTGTCTGTGGCATCGTAGCTCCCGAATGGATGGACCGATTTCAAAGCGGTTTTTTTTTCTTCGAAAGATAATTTAATCACGGTGGTTCATAGCTATGATTGGTCAAAATTCGATCAGCCGTTGAAGCTCACCACCTGTTTACCTGATGTCAGGTTTCACTTGGGGAATGCTTATCACGATAAAACAAAAAACCATTGAAAATGTAACCAAGATTTTAAACAATTAGTTACAGCCGAAAGTTCAAAATGAAAAACATTAATTAGGTTACAATATGAATGTGCGCATTTGATAATACAGGAAACGCTAATCCAAGCAAATTATTTGCAATTCGAGACCGCATATCCACGTCTAGAGTAAACAGATTTGAGTCATAATAAGTATTAGATGAATGAAAAATACTTATATAACATTTGTGCACTTTCATTCACACAAGTGCGCTGTTGATTGAACTTCATTCAACAAATCGACGAAAATATACACTATGATTTTATATTGAGGACATTAAGATCGATTTTGTGAACTGTAAGCCTCGAATATCTAAAAAAAAAACTATCGAATAAGTCTTACAAAAGCTACTAGTACATAAAAGTATTTTTAACAGGTCTTATTATGTAAGCAACCTGAGTACGTCGTGCTAAGCTGTACTCCGCCAGGGTACCAACACATTCCGCGTGGACTAGGACAGTATTATAAAGTTTTGTGTCACAATATTCAATGGCAGCGATCATAAACATCATAGCGAGGAACCGTTAAATGGTCGAGGAAGGCGCGACCCTGACTCGCATATTTGATGACCAACGTCTTCTGAATTACGAAGTCCAAGGCATGCGAAGACGCCACTCCGTAACACTTCGTATTTATTTTTGATTATAGCCATCTCGTTCGCTCGCACGGTCAAGTTAGCAGGAGTGATAGGGACGACTAACTTCGAAGCAAAGCTACGGGGTTTTGGAAAGACGAACTGTGAGAGGAAAGGCAATGACCACAGTTTGACAGCATAAATTGGTTATGTGGTACTATCGGTACTAATGAGATTCAACCTAACTTAAGGGCAATACCCTTATACTATCGTGTTTTCAGTAAGGTGGCTCTGGAAGCTAAAATTAGCATAGCTGCAAATGCGTATCCATAAAAAGTCTATTGTTGTTATGGAGATACATAATTGAACACACAGTGAGTTTCCAAAATAGATTTCTCTCTTAACAAAAGTCATATTCGCCAAAAATCAGACATAACGCAATCGTCAATTAAATTTCTCCAGAGATGCGAAACAAGACCGCTTGCGAACAAAATGACCATGTAGCCAACGTGAATTATCAATTTCTCATTTCTGCGTATCACTTACCACGGTGTGTTCCACACCCTATTTTGTATCAGAACAAAGCCTACATTCGCTCACATTGACACCGCAAATTGGACGTGTAATCGTCTATGGCGACACCATAAATGAAGGCTTGGAGATACAACACATAATTCAGTACCGTTGAGGCCCATTGGAGTGTGGAAGAAAGCTACGGTACTGGCGACATCCTTACCATATCAATCAAAACGCTTATAATATGCGCACCTCCCACCGTTAGGCTGGCCATTGTTTGACCGTGTGCCTTGTCGATGGGTTATAAGACCTCAAATTGAACAGTGGATGCGCATGCGTCGGGATCGCCGATTTAAATTCCGTATAAGCGGGAAGGAGGAAGTCACGAAGCGCGTCTATGACACCTTTTCTCCGTATTTGAACTTGAGTGAACTCGGCTGATGATTTTTAGGGTTCCGTAGCTGATAGGCAAAAAACGGAACCCTTATAGATTCGTCATGTCAGTCCGTATGCCACAGCCACTTTTTTTGTAACTTTAAAAACTATACTGTTGAAGCTAGGTAAGAAGATGTATTCTGCGAACCGAGTTAAGCCGCATTTTGCACAAAAATAGACAGAAAATATTTAGGGGTTCTTGGTAATTTTGCTTGAAACTGAAACTCTTTTTTTTTCATCAGACCCTCTATATTAAATTTATAATATCATTTTTTTCTTAACCGAATAGTTTCCGTGAGCTTGACTTAATAGTTACTTGCTGCTATATTACACTTGGCCGGTTTTTTGGCTTCAGATAATAACTTAAATTGTGATTCCAAAATTAGCTATCAATATGCTTTACCATTTACCTGCACCGAAAAACAAGAGCGCAGGATATAATATTGTTTATCGAAGTCATTACCACTAGGCTACGTACTGATTCCAAGAATATTCCAAGAAATGCGATTTAGGCGTAAACGGTATTTTTACAGAATTAAAATTTGATGACATTGAAGCCATTGTTCTAATACGAAGATTGCAAACGATCACGTTAATGCCTATTCAGCAAAATCAGCTTTACAAACCAAATGATAAAAGTTTTGTTGCGCAACTTACATAAACAAATACATTACCAAAAGTATTGCAAGGTTGATGCGTAACGATTCTCTGTTACTAATTAATTAGTTTATAATAAACTAAACCGCATATTTGCATATTATTAACTAGTCTTATCAATGTCAAGGGCTACGTCGGAATTGCAGAATCAGATACGCCTTAGTATTTAACTATTTTTCAGTACATTAAATTGAGCAATTAAAATATTATGTACTTACATTATCATATAATTAAAATATTTTTCTAAAACAATTTGCAAAAGCATTATGCAATGTGTGTGTATCGCAGTCAGGCAAGGCACGTGCCACAGACTGTTTTTAATAAGTCAGGCAACAGAATAATCCGTGAAAAATCTCCTAAATGGAGTCATGCCGCTAAGCATCAGCCATCGTCAAGCTTTGTGATCCTTACTTTGTTCAATGTCCTCATGCGTTGAGCTGATCAAGCCAAAGTGGCGGGAGACACGTTTGAGAGTGACTACCATGACCACGACTGCTCTGCTAAGAGCAACCGATTGTGAAGAAGATTATTCAGTTCACAGAGCAACACATGACATGTACCAAACTATTTTCGTCACATCTGATAAAAGGAAACATGTCACACTGTATTGCATCAAAAAACTAGCTAATATTAGCGTTGCACTGGCCTGTCTGTTTTCCTTAAGCTGCGCACGCGTCGCATTGCCAAACCAGATTGCGCGCGGCGATTATACGCTAAGAAAATATGATACGTTCCAATTGCTGCGATGTTACCCTAAAACCTGTTTAGGCAGTTATGGAGTAGGGCGACAGTGTTGCTTCACTGTTGTAGATAAATTCAGTAATTGATCTATACTTTTTCAAGATTTTTATAGATAAGAGACCTTTGTTAATAGGTTTAAAAAATACAGACGTTTCTATTTGTTGATCATCATAAGAAATGAGCTAATCTAATCAACGGATTCTATGTAAAGAAAAGTTTCTCCTAGCTGATTTCGACCACGGCGGTCAGTCTTCAGTTTTTACCAAAGCCGGCTTCGCGGGAGATATTACAGTGCAAAATACCTAATTTTTATTATCTCGACCTATTTAACGCAAATGGCATGATCGCCAAGTAGTGGTTGTAACGAAATGTTGACGCGTTCCATTTTTAAATTATTTTTTCCCACAAAAACGATTGTTCGAGTTTTTTTTTAAAGTTGCTTCACTGCAGTGTCCTTACGTAATCCATACTCATGGTCACCATAAGGTTCTGAAAAAAGGAACATTTGTGTAATGCGATCATCACAACCGGATGTCGCTATGTAAATAGACGGTTGCCGTAAAAAGAAACGAATTTTAGCTTATACCAATAGAAAGGAGATATTTGCGACACTTTTAAAAGGATATAGGTATAGGTGTCTAACTAAGTAATCATTTTATTAAAGAACTTTGTAAATCTTAATTAATGACGGCCTCGTTGGTGTAGTGGCAAAGTTTCTGCCTTACATCCGAGAGGTCCTAGGTTCAAATCCCAGGTCGAGCCAAAATTGTTTCTGAGATTTTCTGTCGTGAATTTCTCAAAAACAGCTCGGAGTCGGGAAGTTGGAGGTGTAACAGCCCCGTGCCTCGGAAAGCACGTTAAGCCGTTGGTCCTGCGCCTGATCTCTCTCCGGTCATGTCGGATTGCCGTCTCACCGAACTTTGAGAGTGATGGAACAGTGAGTGTACCCGTGTATTGCGCTCACGCTTATTCACTATAATTTTTTTTTTTGGCTTTGGCTGATCTCTGTTGTGATTGGCCGCGTGGTCGAAATCGGCCAGGAGAACTAACTAGGTATTTATCTTAATTCGTAATATAAAGTAACTTGTAGTAGACAAGTTACTTTATATTACAGTGTAGGTCAGACAGGACAGTGTAACGCTTATATACGCTCGTTAGTGACGCAATACAGTGTGACATGTTTCCTTTTGTCAGATGTGATGAAAATAGTCCGATGATAGTTGTTTCTTCGGTTTACGCGAACAGTAGATATTAAAATGATACTTTTTTACGGGTTATTTCGCGATTTATTATCATTTTTTTAACCTGACATTTCGGACCCTTTCAGCGTCCGTGGTCACAGGTAGACTAAGGTGTTAGTTTTCAATACATAGTTTGGAAAAAATTGTAAACTACCATCAGTAAATATTAAGTTACGTTCCTATCTTCACTAGTCTTAGCTAAGACAGGGTCCCAAGCTAGTGGAATTTTCCAGCCATCTTTCTCTATCAAAATTAGGGTATCTTCTAATTTCAATGGCCTCACGCAGCATTACGAGTAAGAAAACGACGTTCTCTTGCGAGGACTTTCGGTCGGTCAAAGCATATGAAGTGGTTGGATGTGTCTAATGCATGTTAACACACTGCATATTTTGCTTTCCGTCTATGTTTTAGTCTGATGATAATCCCGCACTGCAATCTTAACGAGCTTTAAGTAAACTCACTCCAAAAATCTTCTCTCATTACATTTATGACAATACAGTACATTACAGTTGTTATTATTAAGTCGAATAATATTTAAAAGGTACGTCTGTTAATAATGTTCCTTTACGCGCTTTCTAACCGCATTATTGAATTGAAATGATTCATTGCACAGTCTCTTTGACGTACTTGCAAGTTACTCATCCCATTGTCCTGTTGCAATCGGGAATTACTATGACAACTTACATTTCGGCTACATTCACTAGGTGAGACACAATATCTAAAGTTCAGGTCACAGCTGCGGCCAACTATCATCGCGACTCGCTACAGTCAGCGCACTGGCTTAAAGTTAACCTGGAGTAAAAAACCTAGACAAATAATTTTGACCGGCTAGATCAGCAAAATACCCCTTTGTTCAGCGATTTGATGACACGCTGTCAGAGTCGCTGCGACAGAATGTATAGGTGGGTGCGCGCCTTAATGATTCGATGTTCGAACTAAATTCAAGTTTCGAATTTTCAGGTGAGTTCATTAAACTTCGAGATAAGCACGTAGGTTATTGGAAATAATTAATCGTTCATTTACTAAGTTAGGTATCGGTTTATAACGGGATATTTGGAAGTGATGTTTGTAGTTTTAAAATATACGAAAATTTTTGTCAATGAAAATGTGTGCAAGGATAAAACGTCATTAAGGAAAGTTTGAATGCAATAAATCTAAATATAACCGCACCAAATAAAACAAAACAAAATGGAAACATTTATCTAGCGAATGCTAAATTAAAGTTGAAGTTAAGTAAGTAGGTATTTACATTATTTATTTATTTTAAAACAATGGTGAACTTGCGTACAATACTGGACTTAATGCCGGAGGCATTTCTCAAGTTTTTAATACCACTAGCTTTTAATAATGCTACATCGTTGCGCATTAAAAATCTACTTGCATATGTAACATAGATAAAGTTAAGCACACTATGACATTGAATTTATACGAGTATACATGTTTGATTGCAAACCCATGAAACTAAAATATGTTTGTAGAAATCGCAGCCGTAGCAAATAGCATTCTCTAAGCCTAATACATAACCTAACTATACCTTTTATATTATATACAACCTGCCGTGAAACAGTCAGTCCGTGTATTGATTTTTACGCCCATAGCTTTGCTGCCGATCGTCCTTGGATATTTAGCCTAGTGGCTGAGGGAATAAGGATTTATTTCAGTTGGTAATGATGGCAGGTTTGAGACAAAGGTTGGTAGCACTGAGTCATCTTTTTGTCTGTCTGGGATATTAGGGATTCTTTGTGCTCGAACGTTCGGTGACCAACTAAATTGTGTTTGATTACTTTCTAGTCTAATTAAGTGTTATATCTATCTATTAGAAGTACTAAAGAAAATATTTTTCAACACGCTCTTACAGTCAAATAGAAACAAAACGTGTGTATAAAAATTCCAGTTCAAGTAACATTTAGCTTGCAAGATTAATTGATTACAGGCAAATTTAGTTTTTCCTTTGTCGCACCGCCCACTTATCTTACCTTTTGTACAAACACACATGCGATAGGTGAAGCTAAATATTCTTAATCTAAATATATAAAAAGGAACACTGACTGACTGATTCATTAACTGACTGATATACTGACTTAGGAACATGAAATTTTGTATCATGCTACCTTTTGTAGTGCAGAGGATCACTAAAGGATTTTAGGAAAATCACCCCCTAATGGGGTAAAAAAGTAAAATTAATAAAAATTGGTACTTGGACACGTGGTCCGAAATAATTTAAGACATGTTTTAGGATGTGTTGATATTTCACCATTATGGAGGTTAAAAAGAGCAGTAAAGTTTGAAGGGCTGACAATTTTTGTTTGACGTCAGATTTATTCATATTTTGCCCGAACACTATTGAGAACGAAGTCGCGGGAGGGCCGTCAGTAGCTTTTAAAAAAAACTAGCTTAGACCTTTTTTATCGTCAGGGAAAAGCTGCTACGCATACCCGCATACCGTAATGGTATGCGTAACTAGCTTAGACCTAGGCCAACTTGATCTCGATACTTTATATCTACTAGCCTACCTGATCAACGGATTCAAAGATCTCTTCAGATACAAATCGTAGTCGTACAAATGAATCATTTTACGGAGGAAATGAAAGACAACCTATTTATTACAAAGAAAATTGTGGACGAAGAATTTGAATTGAAATCGTGACAATGCATGCGTGAAAATAATTTCAACGACTCGTTTTTAAAGGTGACCTTTTTATCAAAAGCGAAATCTATTAGCTAAGTAACCAGGACTACCCACAATGAGTCCTGCTATTATGTTATTCTAATAAAACCTACTCGCACATACACTGAATCACCTTAGTCATCTATTGTCGAGTTTTCTTGGAAATGTAAAATGAAAGCGCGCAGGTTATTCAAACAAGTATGCAATCAATTGTAACAAATATTCTTTTGTTGTTGCAGAAATCAAAACAGAGGAGGTCATCACGGAAGCGAAAGTCGAGGATATGGACACCATGATTGAGAAGCAGGATCTAAGGCCGGCCAGGACCACCAGCATCGATAGCGACAACTGTTCAGACAGAAGCGAAGAAGAAGACATGAGGAGATCGCGCAAACGGGCAGCGTCTACATCCCCTTCACATATTCCTACTGATAAAAGAATCGCACGGTACGAATGCCCAAAGTGCCGGCTCCGTTTCGACTCAGCAAACACCTTCGATCTTCACAGATTCACAGCTCACGGCGACGACACCAGAACGGGCTTCGATGATCTCACGTACGTTGATTTCTCTAACAAAAAGTTCCCGGAGATTGCGCGCGGACTCTGCGAACGAAACCCTCACATTTCCGTCACGGAACAACGGTTCCGATGTGACATGTGCACTAGAGACTTCCCTGGCGGCCAAGCTTTGGACATCCACAGAAAAACATGCACGGGTGCAGCTAGAATCCCCAGTCCAGAACGGGATAGGAGGGAAGACTTCTTTGCCAAGCTCGATCTCAGAAACAGATCGTTTGGAATCCCTGGCACATTGACCCCGCCAATGGATAGATTCACCCCTAAGTTTGAAGATGGACATCTCAATACCAACGGCATCAGACACATCGATGCCGCCAGAGATTTGGCTGACATACAGTCTATCCTTAACGTGACATCTGCCGGCAGTCTCTTGGAGAGATTAACTGGAACTAGAGTAGCCTTAGAAAGCACAGTGCTTACACCCCCAGACACTGTGGGCAAAGAAAGAGAACACGAAGAGACCCAGGATAACTTTGCAGCTGAATTCAGACGTATGAAGCTACGAGGAGAATTCCCATGCAGATTATGCCCCGCTAAGTTTCCTAATCTGCGAGCACTGAAAGGACACAACAGAGTTCATCTCAGTGGAACAGGACCTGGGCCCTATCAGTGTAACATGTGCCCTCATGCATCTCTGGACAAGGCAGCACTAGTAAGACATATGCGGACGCATAACGGAGACAGACCTTACGAATGTGCGGTATGCAACTACGCTTTCACTACCAAAGCTAACTGTGAGCGACATCTGAGGAATAGACACGCTAAAGTAACCAGGGAGGACGTCAAACGGTCGATCATTTATCACCCATCGGAAGATCCGAATAACGATGAAGTGAACTCAAAATTAGCTAGAGACGATGTCAAACGGTCTCTGGCTTTCCAAACTCCTGATTTTGATAGGCGCAGTGAGAGCACCGGTCGCGATACACCTTTGACTCATTTGACTCCTTCGTTCATAACAGACAGGCACCCAGTAGCGTCGCTTATTGCAAAGCCGTTGCCAGAAACTCCTATGATACCTCCAAGAGAACCAGAACCAATTTTACCCAGAATCAAAGTAAAGGGGATTGGTCAACTTACTCAAATACCTGAATACAGACCACCAGACATTCCGTACAAGGCAAATGACGTCCAGTCTGATACATATGATGAGGATGCTCCAGTTGATCTCAGTACAAGTGACAATAACAGCTGCGACGTACTCGATCTTAGTAAGAAGAAGCGAGATACTGATAATGATGAACCTAAAGCCCCACCGAGACCGTCTTTCGAGCCTGACCCAGCTGCTGTTGCTGCCTCAACATTTGAAAAAGCACGACTTTTGATAGCCCAGCAGAGGATTTTCGAAAATACTCTTCCCAAAATTGATCCTGCTTATTACGCATCTCAACTATCCCAACTCTACGCCGGAGCTGTGCCCGGATTACCTGGGTTACCCTTACCACCGTCCTTTCCTATCAGCCCGTACTTTCTTCAACCCTCTTTTTTTCCTCACCCAACTGACTCCCAAGAACTTGCCGAAATAAAGCAACGCATACAAAAGGAAATCATTCGAGGCCTCAGCATGTCTGGTGGGAGGCTAGTTCCGAGTGATCAAGATACTCCAACCAAACAGGAACCAGAGGAAGAAGACCAGAAGCCTTTGCCACAAACTATTTCTCCCTCCCCATCCCCTCAGCCCGAATCTCCAAGGCCTTTGAGCAACAACCTGGTTTCGCCAAACGACTCAGTAAAAATGGTTATAAAAAATGGAGTGCTCATGCCAAAACAAAAGCAACGACGCTACCGCACTGAAAGACCTTTTTCATGTTCACAATGTTCGGCTCGTTTCACTCTTCGATCGAATATGGAAAGACATGTCAAGCAACAACATCCACAGGCCTGGAGCGTGAGACGACCAGCACCGAGGGCTCCACCACCATACCCAACACCAGACGCTTTAGCTGATCGCGTGAAATACGCGCTTTTAGCCCGTCACTTAGAAAGACCACTTCAGCAACCTGAACGGTCACCAGTCCGCCGCGATTCCGATGAAGTGGCTGACAATGAAGAAGACGAAGACGATACTTTAGTCATTGATGAGGAACCCGACGATCAGAAAACTGATGAGCATACCGCAGCACACCGAGCTGCCGCTGAAATCTTAATGGCAACACGACAGCAAGAGCTTCACAAAGACTTCGACCTCAAAATCGCTGGGAACCTGATCAACAAACCTGTTCCTATAACAACTGAAAAGACTGAAACGGGCACCGATCCGGTTCAAGTTACTGGTCATAACGCCATCCCTGTGGTGCCCACTCGCAGCGATGAGGAGGAAGATGAAGAGGGTCTAGTAGCCTCAACTAGTGAAGGCAATAACTCTGGAAGCGATGAAAATAAGTAAGTATTATATTGCGTCAAAAAGTTTTAAAATATAAAGCCAAAGTATCTAAAACTATTCTAGTAAGATATTCAAAAGGTTGACTAAAACCACATTTTGTTCTTTTCAGATCTGAATCTGATACTGGAGCTCTACCGCCAAAAAAGAAGTCCGCCTACAGCCTAGCACCAAACCGAGTGTCGTGTCCGTATTGCCATAGAAAGTTCCCGTGGTCTTCATCGCTCCGTCGCCACGTGTTGACGCACACTGGTCAAAAGCCTTTCAAGTGTCCCCACTGCCCTCTCTTGTTCACTACAAAGTCAAACTGCGACCGCCACCTTCTGAGAAAACATGGCGGTTCTGCACGAGCAATTCTAGCAGAGCCCATCCCTGAGACAGTACCTCCTCCTCAAACCGCTAATGATAGGGCTGTGCCAGAGAGACCATTCAAATGTGCATCTTGTCCTAGCAGCACGTTTTCCTCAATGGATACCCTGAAGAAGCACATGTCTTCTCGGCATGGGACTGGCGACTCGCGTCCTGGCTCCCCTAACCCTGAAGTAAATGACGACGCATCAGACGTCAGCTTAGTCTTCAAGTGCCATCTGTGTGAAGCGTCTTTCGGGGAAAGAGGAGCAGCGTTGGGGCACATGGCTTCAACCCATGCGACGGAGTATGAACAGCTGGTCAGCAAGGGAGCTTTGGATGCTGCAAGTGATAGAAGCGAAAGCGCTGATGATGATGAGAGAGGGAGAGTTCCTGATCATGTCAATAGAAAGGTGAGGCCTTCATATTCAAAAGACCGTTATGTCAAAACCAACAAAACTTCTTGTAGTAAAATCACAAGCTAACAATATCTTTTATTTCAGGTGGTCTGCGCATTCTGCATCCGTCGTTTCTGGTCTGCCGAAGACCTCCGCCGTCACGTGCGTACGCACTCTGGTGAAAGACCCTTCGCCTGCGACCTCTGTCGGCGGAGATTCACGCTGAAGCACAGCATGCTGCGGCACCGCAAGAAGCATAAAGAAGAGACCGATGATGAGGAGGCGTCTCCGCCTCACACACCTGCGGAGCCAGACAATCTCACTAATGGGTGAGTATTTATCGCTTCACGAACAAGTCGACGATGTTATTTATAGTCAGGACAATACAATTAATTATTTTTTTTACTAACAAGGCCTTTTGTTTTAAGATACCGCTACCAAGACGACGACGGCTCCGGCAACGAGATCCCTAGCAACGTCAACAACAACAATTCTCCCCCATCGGCACCGTACGAGAAGAAGCTCAAACTCGACATGACATCGCGCAAGTACTCATCAGAAGCTGAGAACGATACCGAAAACGGCGGCGACCTCATCGGAAAACTTCTTGGCATCCCCGACAAGACGATTATCAACAAACTGCTCTCTTCAGCAGACGAAGCCGCTAAGTTCCTCGGAGTGAACAAATGAGAGTACGCTTTAGTCCTCGTCACGCCGGCTAGGCTGATCCTAGCCCCGCGGGGACTAAAACTGCCACTCCAGATTCAAACATCAACGAATGCAGACAAGTGTACAACGCCATCTAGCAACGAGTAGATGTTACTTAGATGTAACAGCATAAGTAAAATGTGGCAGGAGAAACAGGTCTGTCTAACTTTCGTGTATATTAAATGTGTACTCATTTTGCCACACATCTTACGCAAGTTTAAAAAACATTTGTAAATATGAAATGTAGTCAGTTTATGGCTAGATGATTTCTAGGTGCCTTTTGATGCCTTAACTTGAATTAAAAGCCGTCCTTTTCTGCCTTATCATACTTCTGACGCTTTAAATAAATTGTGGGTTACGAACAACGAATGCTACTATAGTGCCAGTTTTAAGGAACTACATTGTATTTACCCTGCGGATTCTAAGTGGAGGTCATACGATTTGATCTTAATAAATAAGTGTCTAGATTACCTACTATAACCTATTGTTCTAATAGTGATCATGCATGTATGTACTTATACAACCTACCTACGAACTTAGTTCATATAAATATTGCACCAAAAACTAGTAGCTACCAGAAACTTATGCATTTTCATCTAGTCGTATACGTAACGAAACATTTTCGATCATATACTTACACCGTTCAGATTTTACGATCGCACATTTAACATTTAAAGCCAAACTTTTCAAACATGAATCCAAATTTGTCTAGTCACATTCTAAGGAAACGTTTTCTTATATACTTATGCTAAAATACCAAATCGTCAGTATGTAGGAAGTACTAGTAGTTCAACTTTAAAATAAGGTGTAAAGTTAATTCAGTCGAATAATGTTTGTCCTCATTTTACATAATGAGTGCTCATTCAAGATTTACTCGTATATTATAAATATGTAAGCTTCCTTGTGGAATGCTCCTCAATTCTTTGACACATTTCGACTTATTTTTATTAATATAGCCTATTTTATTTCAATTACGATTGCATCATCTGCTTGTAGCATCTTTCTTCTAACTTTAATACCTACTCTTTTTAAAATCTTATATCCTAAGTAATTTAATTAATTTAATTAAATTTAATATAAATCTGTTAATAATTTAAAGAATACTTTTATTTGCTCAAATTCATGGCATTTCTTTAACTTCAAAGACTATCTATGATTACTTTAAAATAAGTTCTATGACAATGGTAAGATCTCTTATTTCTATTGTAATTTAGATTTAACTTGTCGTAGTTACAAATATAGTTTGTGTTTTCCTTAAAACTGATATCCGTTGCTTTTAGGTGGACATTCATTTACCAATTGAAAGAGATAAGAAAATTTTCAAATAGTTTTGTTACAACAACGAATATTTTTAAAGATTTTTATATTTATTATTATTTTTAATTTAAAAATTCTAATGGTGCAGCAATATTAAGTTTATCGTAGGGTTGAAAACCCTAAATTAGGATAATTTATTTTTAGGGTAAAAGTCTCCATAATTGGATCGACTATTCATACGCTAGAATATACCTAAGTCCCAACATGCTTTGTAAATAAATTATGCTAACTAGACATACCAAATATAAATATATCGTAGGTATTTTAAAGGTATATTATCAACATAATATGATTAAGAATACTGTCTGAATTCTATACTTCGTAGGTCGTATAAAATATTTAAGTTAAACATAGGTACTTATAAAATATAATCTATACCTACTGTATCTAAACTTATCTTGATAAAAATCGAATATTCGATTTCGTAAATTCGTAAGGTTGTTTTATGTTTATGAATAATTCATTTAGCAATAATTTTTTTGAAATATTGGGGTATTTCGAATAAGGTACCCTCATATTGAAAAACTAACAAATTTCAATTGTAAACATATTATATAGCGATAGCAATTGAGAAGTGAATTAAAAAAGGCTCTAACCTTTTTTTCAATTTCAATGTATCTCTAATCTATTATTATTCCTTCTTGATTGTTGAAATGTATACCAAAGTAAGTTATAATAACGTATTTAATTGTAATTATAATTGTATTAATTAATTTGAATCGAAATCCTGCTTCATGTCAATTATAGATAGAAAAAAATCGAACATGTGTTTGATAATTATAATGTAAACGTATTTGTGTGTTTCTTAATTAATTTGCTAGTTTAATGCGGCCAGTAGTTTAATTCAGTTTGAATGATAAAATGTATTTTAAAAAACTTGTTCGGTGTTTTTATGTGTTACAAGCTATGTATAAGTAGAAATCTCGTACTTAAAATATAAAGATTTAATGATTAGTTTTTAGGGTTAAACTTAAGTATAATGTGGCAACACCGCTTGGCCTTTCAACAGTAGAGTTTCGTGTGTTAAAAATTACTGCTCTTAGATATTAAGATTATTAATGACTAGTATTGAATTAAACTTTACCAATTATCAAATGCATGATTTCTATAGTAAAATAAATTAATTATATAAGATTTACAATTTCACATTTTTGCCTCTCATACTGTTTTGCAATACGAGTGTCGTTTTTAAAACGTTTCTTTTGTGAAATTACATGATGGTGTAGTATTAAATCAATTTTCTTTTATTCCTGCAAACACTTACCCCATTTTTAATTGTTAAAATCAACAAATAATACATTGGTAAATCCTTAATTCTATGTGTGGATTAGGATACCTACAGGTGGCTAAGCTCAGTAAATAGGAGTTACTAATACGTAAAACCATCGGTATATTAAGTCACTATAATGTAGGTAAGTAACTAGGTACACCATACATAGGCACAGACATCGACTGAATTTTGAAATATAACATTTGGTAGTTAAATTAAAATCATTTAAAACTGGTATTTAATAGAGATTAGGTTCTTAATGAAGTAACTTTTAGAGTTTAAATAATTTTGACTACGGCAATGATTACGGTGAAGTACGTACATTAGTGCGAATTAGAACTTTGCCTCACTATTAAACTTACAGAGCCACCTGTCAGAGAGTAGATATATTAAGCAATATACAGAGACATCTACTGACAGCCTTAGGAATATTACATCCCGTGCGTTTTTTGTGTATCTATTACTATTCTACTCACCACGAGATGGCGCTAAAAAGTGCAATCGTTATTGCCGCTTTAAAAATAACACCATAATCAAAAAAATGTGTACCATTTTAGTCGTAAAGTTGTAATTTATGTAATATGAAAATAATTTTTTGTACAGTTACCCTCGTCAGCAGTGAAATGAAGTTTTTTTTAAGGTGAACGCATCCTACAACACGGTCGACCATTCAACCAATGAGCGGTTAAGAATACCATATGAAACAAGTTTTCCACTTTTATTAGGTATTGAAAAAAAAGGGAGATATTTTTTTAAATCTACCAATAATTCTAATGTTTTTATTTTATTTGTTCAAAACTTGCACAAGATATGTACAAAAGGTGGACTGAATTTCTATAAGCATTTTCTGCCAATCCACTTTAAGGTCATGCTAAAAGATGGCAAGGGGTACAGTTAAAACACTTATTTGATTTTTATTTATTTAGGTTCTGCACAAACAAGTGTACTATAGTGAACTTAATGCCGAGAGCATTCTCTACCAGTCAACCATGGGGGTCCAAACATAGAAAATTCAGTCAGTGCACAACAATTAAAAGGGAAAAAAGCAATGTAGTTCAAGTTAATTACGTACTTTATAAGAATAATTCATACAAACTAAATGCTTATATGAAATTCATATACGTATACATAATAAGGATGGTACACATCATGATAAGAACACAAAATCACTGAATGAAACGAACCAAAGTGAAAACACAATGCCCCAGGCTGCATTTATACAAGGGATATGCAACCTCTCCGTCCGTATCTAATGTTATTATTATCCAAACTAAACTAGTCTATAAATAGAATAGCAACTAAGGTTCATCTTTCTTTGGCAACTAACTAACCAAAAAAGCTACTGAAACCCGTTACATAAACTCAATTGATTATGAGGGCACCTAATACCTTTTACCTTTTGTTTATTGTTTTAGAATTACCTTAATTAACTTTTTTTTGCTAAGTACTTACTGTTACTTTTAATGCTAGTTTTCGATAATTATATATAGTTCTTCACCTAATTTTAATTAAATAGAATCAGAAAAAACACCTGTACGTGATATTAGCAAGTCAATTATTGACCTAGATAATAAATTAAAGCTACTGACACCCTTAACTCACTGAACTTTAGAAAAATTCTGATTTAGACATCAACCTTTACTAACCTAGTTTTATATTGATAATATTAATTACTTAATGTGTAAATATTTTGTAGTTTCGTGTTGTTGTTTACTAATTATTACTCAAAAGCAAGAAATATAAGCTCTTTCTAGCCTGAGATACAGGTTTAACCTAGTTCAGGCAAAGGAAGTCTTCTATCTCGGTGTAATTTTAAGCTCTAATGTACTAACTTTTTTCATTGAAACTGAGTAAATGAGTTATTATTATTATTATTTATTATTAACTACAGTCTGGCTTACGAGCCAGTATTCCGATCCGTAGCTACTTTTGAAAAAAAAACACTCATGCAATACCAGCTTCAGTAAAATGACCAATCAGTTTGTTTTCGTTTCTTGAAATTTGAAATAATAAATATAATTAAAAATAAATCTTACTGATATTTAGTTATCTTCTAAAAATAAGTCGACAAATAATTCCATTGGACTTTAAAATTCTGTTTTTTTCTACTGCAAAAATATTATCTTTATTTTTGCAGTGGGAAAAAATACACTGGTATTGTAAAAAATCATAAAAATTAAGTTATGTGTATTAAAAATTTTGGGGTAATTTAGTTTCTATACTTATGGTATCCCCAACACCAAACTAGTGAATGAAATGAAGGAATTTGAAGAAATAGAAAGAAGTCGCTAATTTATGTTAGACGGCGTCTTTATTTTGAGTTTCAATTGCTTAAGTTTTGTGATAGTTTCGAAACATAACGCCGTGTCCTTGGATCGTTACTTAGTTAGTTTGGTTAGTATTTTTTATGTTGTTAAGCTTTTTATATGCATGTAATAAATTCGTATGCTTGTTTTCTATGCATTCTAAATAGTGACGTATTGTAAATTTGACTATTTCTAACACTAACTAAAGCTTCATACTAACATTCAATTGTTACTTCGATACATTTGTTTCGATGCCTGTTTACTGCATAAAAATGCGTTTTTAATGTAATTTTTACTTTATTTACATACGTGAATATGTTTGCAGGCAATTTAATATCCAATATGGGCGACCAGCAATTTTTCCTGAAATGGAATGACTTCCAGACTAATATGGTCACATCATTTAGGCACTTGAGAGACGAGAAAAGCTTCACAGATGTAAGTACATACAAACATAGGTTACAAAGTTGTATCATAACCTCTTAGATGCAAGTTTGGATCATAAAAAGTTGATTCCATAAAATTTTATACTTTACTAAAATTGTTCTTAGTGAATGTAGTTTAGTTATCTAGATGACTCAGTTGTAATATACCAATATTCAGTAATATTTAAATTCTTAAACTGCAAAACTCACATGAAGGTATACCTTATACTCCAGAATGTTCCTGATTTACTTGCAAAATTTTAAGTTGAACTTCCCTTTAAGGAAGATATTAATTTGAAAATGAGTTCTACATTTCTCAGTCAATGTTTACTATCTTGCCCTTCTTATAAAGAATCTAGTAATATTCTTGTAAAGTCAGCAACCAATGCTAGCCCCCAGCTCTGCGGCATAAAGCTCAAGGCTCAAAGCTAAATTTTTGTATGTGTACACTACTGCATACTAATTTTGTAGTGTTCAAGCTTCCCACCAATGGATTTGCCTGCATGGTATTTGGTTCTCTTATGTATTAAGCAAAATATAGCCCATATTCATCAAGGATAATGTAGTATTCTAATGGGTATTTTTTTAATTGGACCACTAGTTTTGGAGTTTATCCAATTTAAACAAACACTCCAATCTTATTTCTTAATATAGGCAAAGTAAAGTGGGCAAACTATTTTTGCATTAATAAGTTGTGTATAAAGTACGTATAAAGTGCCAGTATGAATTTATACTGTCTAGGCTACCTTAGGCTTATATTTTGATTCCCATTGGTTTTTTTTTTTTCAGGTTACATTAGCATGTGAAGGACAAACGTGTAAAGCGCACAAAATGGTTCTTTCTGCGTGTAGTCCTTATTTCAAAAGTTTATTAGAGGTAAGAAGCGATTCCATACAGATTCAAGGAATGGATGAAAGAGTAATCTTGTTTTTCTGGTTTAATATCTTGTTTGTGAATGTCTGTATGTAACAAAAGTAAGGTTTTATCATTCTTTCTGAAATCTCAAGGATATAGCACACTATATCATAGTTTAATCCCATGAGATGAATGTTATAATCATGGACCAAGAATTTTAGTTATTCAAGGTAGTGAAACTGAGGCAAATTATAATGAAAGAATCAAAATAACATCATCATATGTGAATTCTAAAATTAATCGCCACAGAATGACTCTGTATAACTGATACCCACACTGTGTAAACAGCAGGATGTTGAATAACAGACGTAAAATAATACCTGCCACTATTTGACCACTTTGTTATTGTAGCAATTTCGCGTTTCCTCCGATATTCTCTTGCCTCAGATATTTTAGGTTTAGATAAATCAAAAGCAAGAATAAGAATTAGTTTGTATGCTTATGTACAGCCAGCATCAAAAAGATTGTAGCACCTTTTAGTATCATATTAAAATAACATTTTAAGTGTTCAGCACAAATATGTGTTATTTGACGTCATTAAATTGCTCCTTTATTTTTGACGCTGACTGTACATGAAGTTGTATTTATATTTTACGATGTGCCTCGGTTTTATGATCATGATTGCCTACTTGTGAGACATCCACTGCTGACATAGGCCTCTCATCGATTTCCAAGTAGAGCAGTTTGAAGCAGCTTGCATGTAATTCAATCCTGCAATCTTTATGACGTAAACAGTATATCTACCAGTAGTAGACCACCACTCTTGTCTCCAATTTATGTTATGTTGTCGCCACACCGCCACACTTAAATTGTCAGATGGTATAGCTCTTACCCATCTAGGAGAGGTGTTTTCATACTTGTTTGACTTTGCGAGCAAATGGGTCAACTAGCTTGAAAAGTCGAACGTAGCATTCCAGAGCCAGTGTGGTGAGCACGAACAACTGTCGTAACGTATTCGTAGCGTTTACTATTCGTTAACTTTGGGGTGAGCACGAACATTATCGTAACGTATTCGTGTCGTCCAAACATCAGAAACTGTTACGATAGTTGTTCGTGCTCACCCCACTTGACAATTTGTATAGAAACTAACAGTTTCTGACGTTTCGACGATAAGAATGCGTTACGATAATGATCGTGCCCACCCCATAGGTATCCAGAGGGGTGAACACGAACATTTTCGTAACGTATTCGTGTCTTCCAAACGTCAGAAACTGACATATTCCCGATACAAATTGTCAAGTTAACGATAGGTAAACGCTACGAATACGTTACAATAGTTGTTCGTGCTCACCTCACAGACTAAAGCTTGTAATTTCGAAAAGACATAAAACTTAAAATATCTTTTGGCTCTGGTCATCAGGGAGGATTATGTATGTATTTTCAAGTGTTATGTCTTTTCGAAATTAAAAATAGCGTTGTGAACGCAAAAAATACATAACAAATAAAGCTTGTAAATTAACATTTTTATTGACTTGCAGGAGAACCCCTCGAAACACCCGATAATAATTCTGAAGGACGTGTCGTACCTGCACCTGCAAGCGATCCTCGAGTTCATGTACGCCGGCGAGGTGAACGTGTCCCAGGAGCAGCTGCCTGCCTTCCTCAAGACTGCTGCTAGGCTTAAGGTCAGTAGCTTTATCTATTGAGAACCGTCCACAAGCTGGTTGGCACGATACTTAAAATACTAGTGGGTCGCACGAAAAATGTAGATGATAGAATATTCTTTTTTGTACACCATACTTGAAGGAGTTTACAAAACTATCAATTTTATAGAATTTGTACAATTTAGGCGGTCTTATTGCTTGTAGCAATTTCTTTCAGACAACCTTCAAGCAAAGGACATGATTACGGCAAAAAAACGGCTTAGCTATCAAAATGTTAAAAATGGGATGGCGGATGATAAACTACGTTTAGCATTTATTCAACAAATAAAGTTTTTATTATTTTATTTATGCATTCACAAGATTTTTTTAAACACTATGCGACCACAAACTTTTTCCTCTCCTTTATAAATCATATTCATATTCATCCTAGGTTATTAGATCAATCAAGCATCCTATTAAATTTTCTGCACATCTACTTTTGTTCAAATAATCAACATATCATCACTAATTTCTGTCATGTCTGTTGGGTATTATTGGCCTCATTTGGTTAACTGATTAAGATGCTGCCGCTAATGAGGTGTGTGGCAGTGTCACAGTGCTATATTTAAAGACTAATAAACTAACTAACATACCCTTTTTCAGGTGAAGGGCCTTGCGGAGCCCCCACCGCAAATGCCCAGCATCAAGCGGGAAGGCTAGCCCACTGTTGGGGCAAGTGCTAAAGACTGTAGTGAACGTACGAGAAACACCAATGTAACTTGACAAGTAACGTACACATCTTTGGTTCCACACACGAGTATGCCACTTTTTTTACCGATGCACACACTATGGTATGTGTTAATACTTTAGAAACTATTGATATTTTTTTCAATATTGCGCCTTTTGCAGTTTTATGTAGGTGTGTAATAGTTTTTTTTTAAATTGACAACACATTTTTGTCGCATTAAAACTAATTAATTTTTTTTTACTATATAAACATTACTAATAGTTTGTATAAAATCGAATTCGTCTGTAAAATATCTTTAACTTGCACTAATAAATCATAAAAGTACACCTACCATAGTGCTACATCCTTTAAACCACAGAGAATCTCTTTCAATAAAAACAGTATCTATTGTCTATAGATTTGATACGATTGGATCAAATTGTTGTAAACGATTAGTACAGTACAGTCACCGTCAAAAAATATTACATTTGAATATTAACAAAATATACATAAATGTATATGTTTTTTGAGGCTGAAAGTACTTCTCCTGTATGAGATTAGAGATAATGTTAGCCATCGATGTTACACAGTGCTACACACGCATCGCAAGACGATTTGGCAAGTCATAAGGCATTTTAATTGTAACACTATCCATTAATTAACACCCCCAATTACTGAGGCCGATTAATAAGTAGTCACTTTAAAAAAATGTTTACTATATAAAAAAAAGAAAACTGATGTACTAGAGCTTATTGTATAATGCTAAATTTTTATGATTTGCCAAACCGTCTAAAATATAGTTGTTAGATATAGTTTGTATACATAAACATATAGGGTTGATGCGATAGCATAGGCACAACCAAGCGCCACAACTCCGTAAGTTACCTAGCGACCAAAGTAAAATTAGATATACTCCACAGCTTACTAACATACGCCTATGCTAACATATCAACCGCACACATAGATCTATCCACCAATGGTTGCCTTAAGATACACACAGTTACTGGGAGTATATGGTAAGGTTGAACCATAAACAACATATATATGACATGAATATTTCATTATGTTTTTGCAAAAATATGTAAATAGATTGTAATAACTTTTTCATAATACTCCCTTGACCGTAATAAAGTTGTATGTACATTTTCATGTTTATATATATTCCTATCTTTTTATTTGTTGCAAATATACAGTATGTATTATGGAAGTAAATATGTTTAAAAAATGGACATACAACTTTTATCAAAGTGTGACACGGCTTGAATTAGCGTTTATAGATGTTGTTAACACGTTTCTTATGTAAAGAATTAATACAATAAATAACTATTACCTCATGAAAAATTTGATGGGTTCGTCTTAATAAATGCTGGCTGCTTGTTTTCCGCAAAGAACCGTCTAAACCGAATGTATTTCTTAGTTAAATAAAAACTAATTGCCACAAAAAAAGGGTTTAAAAAAATAATCAAAGATATGCTTTTCGATATCTTTCAAAATAAAGGATATCAACTTATCAGATATAAAATATAATATGTCATAATTCAATTCATTATGGCGAATGTATCGACACCTCAGCCCTTTGCATCAATGGAGTCATAAAGTATATAGAATTTGCATAAAAAGATCATAAATCAATAGTTATGAGTTTTTTTTTCAATCAATCAAATTATGACTAATTAGCTTCTTATTTTTCAGTGTACTAGTGTATTTTACGTTTACTTTGTACATTTGATGGAAGAGCAAACGGGTGTATGTATGATTTATTTTAGTTTTATTACTTTCACTATCGGCACTGGAGCATTTTAATTATTTTCCTGATTATGACAAAAGAAATCATCAAAATCAAAAATGAAATTATTTAGTACAAAATGTGTCAAAGAAGTTCTCTTATTTTTTTATCATTATGGATGGATATTTTTGTATGAGTGCCTCAAACATCTGATCTTAGAGTCCAAAAGATATTGCTGACCTTTTTATCTTCTGGTCATTCATGCATGACTTTCTGGTCAGCGAGAGCTATATATTATATATAGCACACTATCAACCCTAGTGTACAACATGCATAAATCATTTTGGGCTCATTATTGGTGTATGAACGATATTATTTTATGTAGGTGCAATTTTAATTTTCAGTTACAGTGTGTTTGAAAAAAAAACGATAGAAGAATTAGGATCTCTATCATTATGAAGTATTCCAGCTTTTGTAATAATAACACACTGTATCATTATTATTATTAATGTTCTCAATTATTTTTAAGTTTTATTTCAGCACATTGTGTGTCGACTTTTATTTTGCCTTTTTAAATCAATAACAAACAGCCACTTCTTTTTTCCCAATTTCCCCTAAGAATCTTAAAATAATACTGTATTGTTAGCAAATGTTGTATAAAATGTAAATGACATATTTTTAGACGACAGAGTAAAGCTATGTGCTGAATAATCAATGGAAATAGTTTGTAATGATTGAAATTATGAAAGATTTGTAATTTTAGATAATACAGAAATTAATTACTGTAATAAAAATGTGTTTTATTTTATAAAGTTACTTAATGGATTGGTTTTTAAAAATAATTAAACTTAGGTGGGGTAGGTGTGCTGGGAGGCCTCATGATGATGATTAATTTTCCCAAGGATTTCCACAGTAAATAAATACAGATTTATATAAAAAAAACATATAATTAAAATTGATTTTACATGTCTGTTGAAAATAAATTCGAATAACATTGACGAACAAGTAGCACCACAAAAATAAACACTAAATAAATCGTATGTACTTTTGGTACACCATAATAAAAATGCATAAACACTGGAATGATAGAATTTTAGACTGGAGTGATTTAGATAACACTTAATTTAGTATTTTATAAATGCCAATGGAATAAAGTAAATCTCGATCACTAATTGTAGTATCTATAGGTACTTTTTACATCTTATCTGTATTTTTATAATATGTTGCCTGAATAAAATGAATTTTTATTATTATTATATGTATTTACATATAAAGTACCTATAGATTCATTGTAAACTGATAAGTACTGAAGGCAGATAATAACGAAAATGCCACTTAGGCATATGTTTGCAACATAATAATAATACTTATAATTTCCTTTGGATTTACATTCATTTGAATGACTTATGTAAATAATAAATACATAGCTTTAACAAAAATATAAATTTTTGGATATAATAAACACGAAAATTTCTATGACAATATACATAAATAATATTTTGCACTGGCAATATAAATAAACCTTTGGTAGAATGTTTGGTTTTGTCATTGCTTAAATGTCAAGTTTAAAAAGAAATTTTATGGCAACATTAAATAGGAACGTAACAGTAATTAAATGTACTCATTAATCACTAAAATAATATTAACATCGACAACATCATATTGCTTATGATTGACACCAAAAAAATTAAACTAATGTTTCACACTAAGAAAAGGCTATAAATTTTATAACAACATTTAGAGTCTTTGCCTAAGCCAAAACAGGAGTATAAGTTTTTGTATAAAGTATACTGGCGACTTATTAGTCGAATTTCACTGGGTAGGTAGTTAAATAATTTATGTTTTTATTATTATTATAAATGCTTACCGATAATGCCAACGGAATTTTAAGTATGATAATATGCTGCTGCATTATACAGGGTGTAAAAAAACCTTAACGAAGCCGTCAACCACGCGTTCAGTACATCAAACCAAATCGTATAAAAAAGAAATTTTGGCTGGGAAACAAATTTTATTTTTTGACATCAAAAAAAATAATTTAATTCTAACCCGCAATGTACAGCGCGCACACGGAAAAGTCACCGCGGGGCGTGTTGCTTTACGCCGCCGCGACGCGGTTCGGTTCGAGTGTGCGCTGTTCATTACGGAGTGTGCCATTTAAAGGCTTTTTATGAAAGAACTAGTGAAAATTTTTATCATGTTTCTTTGGAAAAAAGTTCAGTTATAACGGACAGAAGACGTTTCTATAAAAATCATCAAATTTTTTTTCAAACTTTAACTATCAATATCTCAGTAACCGTTAACTTCCCAGGCATGGTGTAAAGGAAAAAATGATCGTAGCAAATGGTAGAATATGTGGTATTCGGCTTCGTTAAGGTTTTTTACACCATGTATATGGATAAATATCTACTTTCACTAATCGTCCTCCCCCCACAACGGAAACCATAACTTAATTTAGATTTCTGTGAACCTCACCACTTTGCAATAAGGTTCACGTTTGTTTAGGACGTAGGGGTTTACTACTTTTGAATTAACTCTTCTTGAACCCATTTGGGTTATTGCTCTGCCACCTCCAAGTGTCCGCGCACATGTCCTCTAGCGTCCTTGTCGCTCTCCAGCCGAGCAGCCTGTGCGAGAGCGAGACGTCGGCATAATTCGCAGCTATGTCCCCTGCGCGTCGGTCTACTATCTTGTACGGGATCTTGCGACCGCTGGCCGCTTCGAACGCGGCGATCATTTGTAGAACTGAGTAACCGGTGCCCGTTCCTGTGAATAAATAAGACTAATTAAGTACATAGATAAATACATACCAAATCAATTTATTGCATATTTGAAACGGCATCAAGACAGTAAAGTACAATTAAGGTATCCATTGTTAAGGAAAACGCTGAAGGAAAACGTTCACTGGTGCCGATAACGTTAGTTTTAACTAGGCGTGATTGGAAAATGTAGCCGGCGTGATGGAAAATGTAGCCGGCGTGATCGAAAATTAGCTGGCGTGATACAAAATGTAGCCGACGTGATGCAAAATGTAGCCGGCGTGATGCAAAATGTAGCCGACGTGATGCAAAATGTATCCGGCGTGATGCAAAATGTAGCCGACGTGATGCAAAATGTAGCCGGCGTGATGGAAAATGTAGCCGACGTGATGCTAATTGTAGCCGGCGTGATGGAAAATGTAGCCGGCGTGATGGAAAATGTAGCCGGCGTGATGGAAAATGTAGCCGGCGTGATGAAAAATCCAGCCGGCCTGATGCAAAATGTAGCCGGCGTGATGGAAAATGTAGCCGGCGTGGTGGAAAATGTAGCCGGTGTGATGGAAAATGTAGCCGGCGTGATGCAAAATGTAGCTGACGTGATGCAAAATGTAGCTGACGTGATGGAGAATGTAGCCGGCGTGATGGAAAATGTAGCCGACGTATTGGCTATACGGATGACTTACCCAGGTTGACAGCGTGGAAGCCGCCGAAGCCGGGCTGCGCGAACAGCTTGACGGCCTTCACGTGGCCGTCGGCGAGGTCCACCACGTGGATGTAGTCGCGCACGCCCGTGCCGTCCGGCGTGTTGTAGTCTGAACCGAACACTTGTAGCTCGTTGAGACGACCTACTGCGACCTGCCGGTTGAAATGGGTTATTTTTAAACGCCGCCGAAGTGGTTTAAGTTTTCTGTCTATGGCATCGTAGCTCCAGAACGGAGGGACCGGTTTTCCGATACCATTCGGGGGTTTTTGACTGAAAAGTTAGTTTTTACTGAAGGTGCCAAAAAAATGAAGGTAGGGTTAAGAATATCTCATCTCATCAGCCTATAAACGTCCCACTGCTGTGGGGTGAGCACGAACATTATTCATTCGTATATCATATTATTACGATATTATCGTATTCGTGTCGTCCAAATGTCAGAAAATAACAGTTTCCCCAAACTAACAAGTTAACGATAGGTAAACGCTACAAACACGTTACGAAAGTTGTTCGTGCTCATCCCACTGGGCACAGGCCTCACCTAGTAGTGGAGTGGAGTATGGCTCAACATGAGTCATAGGTACTCCACCACGCGGGGTCAGTGCGGATTTTTGACGGTGTTGTTTAAAAAGTAAGTGACCAAACTCATCGATCGTGGTTTTGGAATACTTATATCAAATTTTCATGGCTTCATGGGTCTATTTAAAGTGCGAGAGTCAAGCGAGCCCTTCATATTTTGGGGCCTAAGATCGATCAAAACGAGCGCTGGAAATTTGGGGCTGCAGTTATGAGAGTTCAGCACTAAATGAAGGCATACTTGCTCGAAATCCCATATAATTGGACGGTGTATTACGGACTGCAATAAGTTATTTAAAACTAGTGACTGCCCGCGACTTCATCCGAGTTGAAACCCTATATCTTCACAATTCTTTTTAAATTGTAGGCCATGTGTTATTCTGATGTATGAGCTATATTTTCGTAAAATTTCATTAATATCCATTCAGTAGTTTTTACGGAAAAGAATAAGATACATTTTTACAAACTTTCGCGTTTATAATTTAACTCTTGTTTTTGGGTAAATAAGCGTTTAGCAGTACACGAAGGCAATAATATATTTGATGTTTATTTACACGCTGGTGTTAAGGTCTTCATTACCTGCGATATGAAAGGCATGAGGTTGTTGGGGATGCCCGCGGGGTCCTCGCCGATGCGCCCGCTGCTGTGCGCACCGACCGGGTTGAAGTACCGGAGAGAGATTATCATCCATTTCTGAAGAAAAATATACATAATTTACAATAATAAAAATAATTTTTTTCAAAGAACACACCAATTACCTAGCCCCAAACTAGCGTTATTAGCTTGTGCTATGGTGGATAGAATAACGGATATAAATACTTAAATACATGTATAAACACCCGTAACTCAGGAAAAATGCTCGTATTCATCACATAAACATTGGCCCCAAGCAGGATTCGAACCCGCGACAGCCGGTTTTTTAGTCTGGACCTCAGACCACTAAACCAAAGCTGTCGTCAAAAAAAAATCTATTTTTAAAAATGTTCGTCATTATGGTGGTTTTCTTCTTCTTGAAGGGATCTTTACAGATTTTTTGCACATAATATTGTTTCATTCGCCTCGAATATGTTTCGGTGGATTAGATAAAAAGTCAATGCGCTAATTTCAGTTGAATGAGTCGACTTTTCACATTCAGACATCTGCCTCATTAGGCCTGGAAAAAGGTAGTCCTTATAATCTGACGTAGTATTAACATCCACACTTCTTTGGCACAATAGTAGAAGGAAGGAAAAAGGAAGCGCTTCCTGACAACACAAGTGGTATGGTAGGGAACAGGAATGACCACCGTCTTGGTTTGTCTATATTTTATGCCAAGTCTGAGCTGTAACTCATATTGCGCGATTCAGGTTTGTACGTGCGCCATTTGTAGCTGGGGGCCGAGTATCAGATGTAGTGTTGTGCGGCATCGGTAGATGTCGCCACACTCTAAGTAAAATAAGCTTTTACAGCATTTAACGAAAGGACGAGGGAACGAACAATTTCTGTAGGAACAACTAATTAAAATTATAACATTTAAGTGTTCGAAAAATGGCCTGCCACAGGGGGGATTCCAACCCGCGCCTCTCACAAGCCGAGCGATTGCTCTCTAAATTAAGCTACCGTGACACGTACTCATCGATCCGAATTTCTTAAGGCGCTCTTTAGGCTGCATCCAGCCATGATTCATCAATGTCATCAAAATCAATCATCATTTCTATATAGCTGAATATGTGAGAACTGTAGGCGTTATTTTTAAAGATCTGACATGTACAGTACTGAAGTGCAAATAAACGATTCTATTCTATTCTATAATGTTGCGGTAATATACCTACAACATCCGAAAGAAACACCTTTTCAGTTGTTTAACAATCGGTTAAGATGAATCAGTTAATTTATTAAGTTACTTAACTTTTTAGCATTAACATTACAACTAAACAATAGATGGTATCACACCACACGCTTTATTTTTATTTTTTGCATATTTATTAGATGAGATCTTGAGTTTGTCTCAAAATACGGGTGTCTTTGTACACATACGTTTTTTTTGTCATAAAAACTTATGGGTAATTTGCCGTATTTAAGGCACGGTTGCCAGTGTTGCAGGAATCACTGTGGGAGCTTGTTGACGTTAATAAATAGAAATAGAAATATATTTATTTGCACAAAACATGGAATTTTAAAGTTGTTGCTAACAGCGTGTACACATGTTTTACCTTATTATTAGGCATGCAAATATAATTAATTGGTTAGGTACCTACTATTTATTATTATTATTATTATTATGTATGTCTTTTCCATTCTCGGGACCACAGGGTCCCGGACCTTTGGAAGGCGTACATGGGGCCAAAGCCAACACGCAGAGGCCCGTTAGACACTTTAATCTAAAGGCAATGTGACACCAATCGGCGATTATCCCTGTATGCACTAGGAAAGTGCACCAAAGTACAACCCCCGGTCAGTGTAGGACTATTGCAGGATATGGTTGAAAAAAGAGAATGGGTTATGGGTTTGGGTGCTCGATGGACTGGGTAACCAGGACTATGGGAAGACTATGGCCCCTGCCGACCTATGTTTTTCACACGGATACAATGGCAGGGGGTGACTCGCGCTCTCAATTAATGGGCCCCCCGAAATGGTCGCTAAGTGACGTAGCAACAGAGGGGGCAACAAAGTTCGAGGCGCTGGAGGTGTGGAGAGGTATACCACGGCTCTCAGGACAATCGCGTAAGTCGGTCAAGATCCCTACAAGCATCTTACTGGACTATACATCCTCCCTCCGAGCATTTCTGCCCTAGCGAACGCTCAAGTCAGGCCAGCCAATGAAGGCAAGCAAGAGGTGGGAGATCCTGTTCCTCGTCAGTGTTCACTCCAGCCAGCTAATGAAGGCAAGCCAGAGATGAGGAAAAGGGGTTCTCCCGGAGCAATCAGGTGCGTGGGGTCGCTACTGCCCAACAGCTCGCCACAAGCTGCCCTGCGCCTTTTATTATTATTATTATTAAATGACAATATGTAAATGAACCTAGTATCTACGTCAAGAGATTTTTAAATGCCATACAATAAAAATTCCACCAAATAAAAATGTCACTAACTTTATAAAAACTATTATTTTTGAGCCATTTTACAAGCTTTTTCTTAAAGCAAAATATTGGTAGCTGTTTTATGTCATTTGGAATAGCATTGTATATCTTTACACACATAGCATCACATTGGTCATAATAAAAATAATAACGTTTATTTCAGTCTACAAAATTATAACATAACGATGGCCCATATAACACCCATATATTATAAATACCTTTAATGGCGGCAAAACTTCACGCCGTCGCCGTACGGTTAAGAAAACGTGCCTTGTACAAGTACAAGGCCTGAAAATTGAAAAATAGCAGCTTTTTAACAAAACTCACCGGGTCACTCCGGCAAATATCTTTCATGATCTCCTCGCAGAAGTATTTGGACTTGCCGTAGGGGCTGGTCAGACCCTTCCCGGTGGGGTGGACCTCGTTTAGAGGCAGGTACTCCGGTTCTCCGTACACTGTGCAGGACGAACTGTAGACTAGCTTGTACACGCCGTATTTGCGCATTACCTGAAAATAAAAATCCAAAATGAGGAGTATTTTAATATACAACAACATCACATACATTGATCTGACTCCATGGTAAGTAGCTTAAGCACTTGTGTTACAGATATATCAGAATCAACAGGGGTATTACAAATAAACCTAAACAAATACATATAACACCCAAACCAGTACAAACAGACATGTTCATGCACACGCATGAACATGTTTGACAGATAATAAAAAGTATGTCAACGATTGGTGGTGGCATCTAGCCAATTGCACTAAGCTGCTACTGGACATTTTCTTGTGTAAAATATATCATTGGACAGTATTTTTTGTACAATCTGACATGTCAAGCGACGCTGCGTTCGAAAATGAATGATATGAATTAAAGGTATCGCCATGTTTCAAGTTCCCGGGTTCGACTCCGCACGGCACTATGTAAAAAACTAATGATATGTTTTACAAAATAATAACAAATATACAACAACATCACATACATTGATCTGACTCTGTGGTAAGTAACTTAAGCACTTGATATCAGAATCAACAGTGGTATTACAAATAAACTTAAGTAAATACATAGTGTTACGTTCTAGGGGTGTGGGATCTAGATTGAAATGCACTTCTAAACCGATGAAGTAGAGTAGGATTTATTGTACACACTTTACGTTACAACACTTAGTACACAAACACTTATATCGCACTCCAAAATCTTCTTGTCGCAGTTTTCGCTTCGATGTTTACTCGTCGCTTTCCCAAATTAAACTCAAACTCGGTCGCATCGGGTTTCTTCGCCCCGCTAGGGGCGGTTCGGGTTCGAGCCTAAGCTCCTTCCCCGGGCTTCTTCTCATGGGTCTACTGGCCCACGGTGTTAGTTGCCGCTTGCGCGGCCGTCTTGCGACGACAGGTCTCGTCTATCTTCGTCTTCTGCCAGAGCCGGCTGCACAGTCGCTGCGGGCTGCCCATCAGGTGAGACCCCGTTCGGGGAGGCCCGATGAGCAGGGCAAGCTGACTGCGGCTGACTCTGGCTGGGAAAGGGAAGAGAGTTTGTTTGGTGAGGTTGGGATTGGTGAGTGGATAGGTGGGAGGGCGGATTGAGGGAGCAGACCTGTCGTGGGGTTGGCCTCTTGCTCGCCTGAGTCACCGTGGGCATGGGGGCTATATTGTGTAGCCCGGGGTGCGGCCCGTGGTCCGCTCTTTCGTACATCCTTCGAGATGTGCGGACCACAAATTCCTCCAGGGCCTCCATCTTGAGGTCCCTGTGGATTACAGCGTTCCTTACAACTCTTCCTCAAACTCGGTCGCATTCCCGGGTTCCTTATATACCGGCCGTCAAGGACTCCCGAATATTCGGTAGGTACCTACTACCCAGTACGAGACTGTTCGGGATCCTTCCAAATGCCGTCTTGCCTAGCCTAGACCTTTCTCGAATGTTCGGCATCATAGTGCTATCCTTGTCTTGTGCTGTCTCTGTCACACCTTTCTGGAATGTTCTTAGTATAAGTAGCTGCCTCTCTCTAATCGTGCTATCTCTTTCACTCCTACTGAAAACTACGTCATATACTGAAGTGGGCTTCAAAGGCCCATAAGGGGTCCTGAAAACGCCTGAAAACGGGTTTTCAGGTTATGGCGTCATCTGATAGAGGGTGGCCTAAAACGGACTGAAAACATGTTTCAGGTGCCTGAAAACAACGGCAACTTGGGTGAAATTTCGATAAACTAGTATGTGTTAGAGCACTCTCTGAAACGGCCTGAAATGGTATTTCAGCCTGCTGAAAACGCCTCCAAGGCACGGAAAAACACGATCAAAGTTTTAGCACTAGCCCACCGGCGTAACAATAGTAACACCTAGACCAGTGCAAACAGACATGTTCATGCACACAGATGTTTGTACAGTGCGGGGATCGAACCCGCGACTTCTTGGTTAATAGTCAACTTCTTAACCAAAAGACCAAAGTGGTTGTCAAATGTATATGTCGATGACTGTACCAAAAAAAAAACTTACATCAAACAGAGTGCATGTTCCAGTAATATTCGCTTGGTAGTATTCCAGCGGCTTCTGTACAGACTCGCCTACAGCCTTCAGCGCCGCGAAGTGGATCACACAGTCGATGCTATGCTGGAAATATTAAGAGCTATTATTATTTCTAATAAGGTATACGTTCATTACGCTTACCCACAATATTTGTTGTTTTGTACTCGATGTGATGATGTCTATTCATTATTCGGTTTTGTGAAATAAAATGAAATTTTATTATTTGCGCAAAACATGGAATTTCATAGAGTTGAATGTGTGTATGAATAAGTGCCTAGTTACCAAGACTGTTCGCAGATTAATTTAATTTTGTATCATTATTTAGTCACATAAGTGAATTTTTGTAAATCTTGTGTTATATAAATATCTTAAGCCATATTAAGAAAGTAGGAGGGGTATTTAAAAGGTGGACCTACAACTCAGGAGCTTGATTCCGCTAACCAAACGTATCAAGACCGTAAATAAATTGCCCGATTTGGATATTTCGCCCATACTAGAACTGTCAAAAATAGGCGATTTAATAAGTATATTGTTACTATTTATCTTATCTATGGTTGGGCCTGAACATGGTGCATGAATAATCGAAAAAGCCCATACGAATTTGTGAATGCAAAAAATCGACGCTGACTGATAAGAAAAATGTAAATGTGATAAAAAAATTAATAAAACAGAACTATCTTGATCGATTATCGTGAAGTTTTACTATCCAATTAGTTATCACGAAGATTATCATTTAAAACAAATTCTTTGATTTTATCTATCATGCGAAATCACTCAAATCTGTTGAAAATCTGCAAAAAGCTGGTATGCATTAGTACTAAACTTTTTTCATGGTTATTTTATCCATAGGATTGTCATGAATTATTCTAATGGCTTTTGCTTGTTTTCAGTCCCAAATATTCATTTATTTGCCATGATAATTGCGACGTTTCTTGCGTTTTGCTTTCTTAACACTAGTAATAATAGCCCACATTCTTTAAATAAAATGCATAAAGGCAGAAGACCATATATTGAGGAATGAGCAATAGGGGAAGCTTCTAGAAAACCCGTTCGACGACCCCTGCTAAGCATAACAAAACCACAATTTCGAAGTCCTGGTATAAATCGCGCCAAATAAAAAGAACACTAACGGTCACAGCACTACACACTACAAGATATATAGGTCTAACAGGCATGATGACACCTATCTTAAATATTTTCAAGATCATGACGTTTATAAAACATAGCCCCTATAAAGTTAATACAACCAGTGTATTTCCAAAAAGCTGTAGAAACCAATTTTTAAACGGACAAAACTCAATTAATATTCGGTCAATTGACTCCGATTTCGTGTCACATGACCGTGACGTCACGTTTTTGTATTCCCATAAAAAATCTATGGAGGCAGACCGTTTTGACAGATAATAAAAAGTATGTCAACGATTGGTGTCGCATCTAGCTTATTGGTGGTAGTGGTACAACGAAGTGGGGAGGGAGCGGGCATTTCGAACACCATTCGTCCGCGCCTATGCGTACGAGCAAAGTTCCTGTTTTCTTTCTCCTGGAGTGCCGCTAGAGGATGCTAATGAATGAAGAAAGCTTCATCATCAGCCTATATACATACGTCCCACTGCTGGGCACAGGCCTCACCTCAACTATGAGGTGGTGCGAGCGAGCCATTCTCCACCACGCGGGCTCAGTGCGGATTGGTGGAGGGGTGTGGGTAAGGTAAGTGACCAATCTTACTGTCAGATGTTATTAAGCCGCCCGAGGGCCTCCGACCAGGCTTAACGACTAATATCTATCGATATTAACCGGGATCAATAGCTTAACGTGCCTTCCGAAGCACGGAGATGCTTGTAAATAGACGTCACTTTTATGGTCAGAATGGTTACCAAAGCGCTGCAACCACTGCGAAGAAAGCTTACCGACTCAAAAATCCGGCTTAGTCCAATCGCATCTCTGATGTCAACTTCATAAAAGTGTATCGTTTTCTTCGTCAGCTCCTCTATAATCCTCAGCGCCTCCGGTTTCTTCTGCCCTGATTCTCTGCAAGCGTTCGACAGGTCGTCCACGACCACAATGTCGAAGTCCTGGTACTCCTGCTGTTTTTCCAAGAGTGCAGCTACGGTGTGTGAGCCGACGTAGCCGGCGCCGCCGGTGACGAGGATCGAGCGGGTCATCTCGTGTCTGAGGATCAAAAAAGGTTGGTTGAAGTATATTTTGTGGGAACAAATTTGGCATTGTTATCGAGGAAATAAAATAAATAAGTAAATAATAATAATAAAATTATTTATTCACAAAAAGATTGTTTACATGATTTTAACACTTACTTAACTAACAAGGTGTTTAAGTACTTAAGTATTAAGTTAACTTTTGATATTACGATTACATGGAACAATACAAGCAAAGACGCCGATTTCTAAACTAGGCGAAGCCTGTGTTTCAGAATTTAGTGTTCGACTATATTGAGGGAACAATGTAAAAAGTGATAGACTTTAGTATTACATACCACAAAACTGGTGGATGGCTAGTTAAGTTATAGCATGGTTGATGAGGAAATGTTTTTGCAAAACACAATGGCAGATAGTGAGTGTGCACTTCTCAACTGTAGAGATTGAACTATTAAGAAATATATATTTAATAATCAATCTTAAGTAAGTATAAGGGTGTGAGCTGATTATCAACAGTTTAGACGTTTTAGCACAAGATGCACTTCAGAAAATAAAGCTATTATGATCGCTCGATAAGCAAGCACTGACAACATTTTAAAAACATTTCAAATATGTACTTTAAAATCTTATCAGTATACAATATCTAAAACAAATATCGTACGCATGTATTGCAATCGTGTTGCTCATCATAAATGTCAAAATATAGACGGGCTTATCGCTTAAAGTAATTTAGGTATAACAATTCATCGAGAACATGACTAATTATATCTAGATAAAATAATACTTTAGAGACATGCACTGTTATGAAGGTATATCTACATTGATGTCTAGTATTTTAAGATAAAATAGGGCCTGTTACTACGAAAAGAGGGAGTAAGAAAAAAGTTCGTGCCAACTAAGTGTGTTCCTACGAATTCTTTATAGTGATAAAAAAATAACTAAAACCGATTAGACAAATCATACAATTTACATAACAAACATTTTACAGGTGATTATCGCAGTGATAATAAAAGTGAGCGGCGGATTATTGTTACAGACGTGATTATCCATAAAAAAACACTGTTAAAATACAAAAATGTCTACCTTCATACACAAAGGAAATACCTACACAACCGTCTCTTGCGATAGCAAATTTTCAAGCAAATTAAAATGTCAACTGGATATTAAATTAAATATAGGGCACTTTATTAAGGTGTAGGCGTCACCAACAGGTCAAGGTGAAGATTTTGCAGGTTGGTTTTCCCCATGTCGATAAAGCAAGGTCGCTCCAGCGTTCTTTATACGTGACGCGTCTTACCCCTTATTTCGTGTTTTTTTTTTTTAATTATGAAATAAAGACAGGAAAGAAATGGTGAACTGACAAAATTGACGAATGGAAAATGGGGATAAAATGTAATTAAAACGAACGCTTATCATTCAAGAGACTCATTCGCACCCACTTTCTTACTTTATCGCAACCGTCATTATAGATCTTCCTTTAACAGTTCGTCAAATTTATTTATTTATTTAGTGTATATTTGTATATATTATGTGTATTTTAAATATGTAATCATATATATATTATATATATATATATATATATATATGTATATTTACATATATTTATGTATAATGTATATTTTATATTTAATCTTATGTGTCATATTATTCTTATTTTTTGTTTGTTTTCTCTTTTATTTATTTTGTCGCACCGCCCACTAATCATTTCTGCTTAGCCCAAAGGTATGACTGGTAGAGAATGCCCTACGGCGTTAAGTCCACCTTTTGTACAAAGTATTGTTGTGCAATAAAGCTTAAATAAATAAATAAATAAATAAACGCTCCGGCGCATTAAGGGAAGAAAAAACGATGTAAGTATCTACAACACATAATATTGCACTGATTGCCTAGCCATAAGTAGGTAGTACTGAAAACTAGAAATTAGCATTACAGCTCAATCGAAATATAGTACCTACAGTCAACTCTACAATGCCACATAAGTCATGTTTCGTTCACGGCACACTTGTTAAATATTATCGTTTGCACAACAATAGCAATAAACATGTTATTGTTACATAAAACGTCTTTAAAAGTCAAATACAAGTTGTTATTTGAAATCACTGTGCCGTACAATTAAATTTTATAACGCCTAAATGAATATGGGTTACGGTTTTAGCAGTTATCTTTTCTTATTACCATCATTATTTGCTAAACAGGTTTTGATGAAAGTGGTATCAATCAATTTGTTCACTTGATCTTGAGCTTTGACACATTTTGTACAAATATTAAAACTAACTCTTATCTAAAAAAGTTGATGAATAAAATTAGGTGGAAAGACCTAAACGTTTGGTTAAATGTTCCTTTAACCGAAGGTTGCTTGGAAGAGCTCGCTACAAGTGATAAGACCGCCTAAATTGTACATTTTTCTTTATTAAACTTGTCAGTAATTTGGTTTTGTGTTGTACAATAAAGTGTTGATCTATCTTAATTATGAATGACTAGTAACTCGATGTTTGGAACGTAAACTATTTTAAGCGCGAATTTATTGTAGTGTTATGGCTATTCTACTATCTTTAGTTACAGTTTGCTAATAGATACACGTAAACGATTGCAACATCCAGACAATCTCCACTATCTCGTGTAACATCTCTCCAACTATTCGGATATAATTCTTCAGGTTTCTAGGTAGCAAAAAATAGAATAACTATGCAATGTGAACAAATATTAAATACAATACGTAGAGGCTCTTGCGTCGCACATGATAAGTGACGTCCTTACGTCAATTATACTGTGCGAGCACTTTTTAAACAAACTCATTAATTATACCTAGTCAACATTTTAATACAGTAAGCTTGTTCGTTCCAATATTGGATCCTATTGGATATTGGTATTAAATTGAACATTGATGAAATATATCTAATGATGATGAAGTGATGATCAATTACTTTAGTTCAATGAATGAAGCATCCATTGTATGGATTCCATACACACACAACCCAGATATCAGTAATTGACACCTATAAATGTGAAGTAAATTAAACGGGACGGGATCAACTGACTTTACAGAATCGGACAACAAGTACCACCTAAAATGAGGCCAAAAATTCTACGTACTTACAGAATAATATAGTTTTACTAACTTTATTTACCTACTATTCGCAGCCGTTGATTCGCTAGCGTGGTCTCCACACAACGTCAGATAGGTCACTGCGGATAGTTTTATCGTGTCGTTCACTTGACTCTTATTATTACGTACAGATTACCTTATCAGCACTTGTATCAAAGTTGTTCAGCGTTGTAGCCTTTATGTGTAAGATAACATTGTATGGACTACGGCACGTCAATGAAAACACTGTCGAATCTTATGTGCTTGAAATACGCGCGATTACGCAAAAAAAATGGATAGCCTGATGCGCTGGCCATCGTACATTCGGCTCCGGAATGATGTGATAGTTTTTAAACTTTACAGAATTTTATTGCGGCGGTGTGATAAATATGGTTTAATTACTTTAAAATTGGATACTGTTATTTACATGCGCAATGATAAAAAAACGGGTCCTACAAATGACCCCTGTAGGATACTTATGGACATAGCTGTGTTTTTTATACAGGCTTATAAAATATTGCAAGTGACACATCTAACATATAAAAGCTCTTCTGTGTATGCTAATAAAGATCATTTTTTCTGCTATCATGAGGTCCAAATTTCAAAAACACAAAACACAATCATAGGCTTTTTGAAGGTCTAAGAATGAAATTAACTTATGTATCAAGAATGATATACGTCCCATGATCTTTATCGCATTGTGAGCCTTATATTCTGTATTCTCTATCTGCATATTAACTGGATATCAAAATAAGATATTAAAAAAAAAACTATATCAAGTTTAGGCTGCAATAACTTTCAAAATGAATACTCAAAAGATTAAACTACCCTTGTTATGCACTATTAGCCATCAAAACTGAGTAGTGTGGGAAAAAACCACAAATGTTATATGGTGAATGTACATTAGTATATAGGTAAATTAGTATATGTGTATTTGATTTATAGTATATGTGTATATGGTAGATTACTATTCATAACTAGCGGACACCAAATACATTGTCCTGCATGTTGTGTTTTAACATAGGAACAATCTTTAAACTTCTTACTACTTCTGCTGTTTATGTAACTTGATTAACTGCCTCACCTAAAACCCTATAACAAAACCACTGTGATTTCTCACAGATGCATGGTAGGTCTTACAGCTACATAGTTGTAGTTAATATTTTGATATGTTTATAAGTCAAACAGCATAGGCATTTTTGCCCAGCAAAATTACAAGTACTATCAGGAAAATGTCAACATAAACAAATGTCTCTTTCAAGTTCCAACATACAGACTGACATCGGCTGAAAAAAAATGCATATGTTATGGCAGCAAAGGTATATAATGCATTACCAGAGGATGTAAGTGTACTGACAGGGGTCCATATTTAAAACAAAGTTCAATATGTGGCTAACTGAGAATATTGTTTATAAAATTAATGAATATTCTACTTGCTAGAAATATATTTGGTTCCCGGCAATGATTTCCTCTACTGACATGATTGTCATAATTGTAATTTATTAATTAATAACTATAAATATTTGCACACTGACCAAAATGTAGCAAATTTTGGTGAACTCTAACTACAACATATTAAGGATATTAAACATCCCCCTGCCCCTCTCTCCCCTCTCCCTTATATAACAGCCCAGTATGCAATTTTTTTTTTCCTGTGACCAGTAACAACATGCAGGTATATTGGGGTAAAACTTTACTTATTAAAACAACTGTGCAGCAATAAAATATAAGTACTGCATTAATGCAGTACATGTCAACCAAATACCAGCCATGGCAAGGTTGCAAAAGTAAAATCATGATACTAAATATCAAACATAAACATGAAACATAAAAGTGTGGAATACACATAAACTGGAAAACCCTCAAGGTGTTTCAATACAACTAGTTTTGCCCTTAGATAACATTTTACTAGTTTTGATATTAGAAATGTACTTACCCATTTTCAACAGGCTTCATTGTACAATTGAGACGATGACGTACACTTTCCACGTCCCCCAGAGCTATATTAAGTAAATAGTTTCAAGGTTTGTTTATAATAGAAGAAAACAGTTCGGTTACATTTTATCAAATTTATTTGTTACTGCATAGTATGAGCACAAGTCTGATGCAATCAAAATTTGAAGATCTATTATTTAGCGATATATCTATATGCATTTGGCAGCAGAATGAAAGTAATAATTATTTTTCAAAATCTTAATTCACTGCACTTCACTATATCAGAAAAATTGTACACAAACGTTCTCAAACCTTATTACAATAATAACTTTAACACCTACCAATAGTTTCCTTCCTATGGAGGAAAGTGTTGTTTTTCACTATTTTTTCTTAGTTTTAGGTCGATTAAATTTTAAACAAATGTCATAATTACTTGAGTGATCTCCAAAAATTTATTTTTTTAACTAAAACTGATGATTAAAATGTTTTCGTAAACTAAACTAGTGAAAAAGGTATTTGAACGTCTAGTGTCAGTTTTTGTGTTGACAGTACTCCGTTTAGAAAGTTTTAAATAAGTACTTGTACAAATTATAGTGTCAAACATGTAAAATGTGGGGAAAAATCGTTGATGGTAACTTTTAGCAGCTTTAAAGAAGGCAAGCAATCATTCTTTCCAACATGTTTCTAAGGTACCTAATCATTTAGAAAGAAGCCTAATACGTGCCTTACTTCATGACACTAGTAATTTCAGAACGAAAATATAGTCTTGCCAGCACTGTTAATTTTCCCACATTTTTGGGGTAACAATAACCTTAGAATGTCTAAACATTTGTTTCCTAGCCCAACTTTTTTATTAATGTCTGAAACATATTCAAAGCAATATTTATTTCACAGTCATACATAAGTATAATACGAATCTCCCCAAAATATACGAACTTAAAATACCTTCACCAAAAGAGTAGCACCCCAAATCTTTTTCTTTAGTGTCAATAAAAGAAGCCGCATTATAATCAAATCAAAAGGATTGACGACTTGATTAAATATTTTATAAATATTGAGTAAACCTTTCCCAAACCTCCCAGTTGGCAATTACAACGTGGTATTTTTTTATCCATGATGTGCACACTGGTTTTCCATCTCTTTCTCTCCCGTTCTAAGTATTCAAGGTAGCCGTCATTCTAAATTTTTAGATATTTTTCATAATTTACGTGGTTTTATTGAATAAATATTATTATTGCTGTATTCTCCATTTATCTACGGATATATTTATGTCCATAGTTAGTGAATAACGGTAATGATTTCTGGGATATTTTGTGGTGACAAATCTCGGTCGGATCTCCAACGTTGTTTTGGTTACCGAATGTGATCACTTGTGGGAAAATACGAAAAGATTTTGTTAATCTCACTCAATTCAGCTAACAGTGTGTTCAGTTGCGTTTACCTGAGTGTAGTTTACGTGAAGTTTGTAATAAAGTGTTAGACAGGAACCTAACCTCAAAAAGTTGGATTCGGAGTGTGATTTCCTGATTGTCTTCCAGATGAGTACGAAGATCATAAAAGCCGGCGCCGTGGAGGCGGACTCCTTCGAGACTTCGATCTCGCAGGCCCTGGTCGAGTTGGAGACCAACTCTGACCTGAAGGCTCAACTCCGGGAGTTGTACATTACTAAGGCTAAAGAAATTGAACTACACAACAAGAAGGTCAGTTACATTAAATCTTAAGAATGTATTTATTGGTTTTGGACGGTTAGTGAAATGATAACAATAAACAAGGTATTGTAATATCACTTCTAATTACTGGTCCATTCCTGAAGATAACCTATTCCGAAATTTCATGATGTTTGACAGTTTTATCAAGGTACTAGAAGTAAATAGGTTTAACGTACAAAGCATGTAATTAGTAATTGTTAGGTAGTCAATACCTACCAAGTAACTAATCTTAAATAGCTAAATTAAGGAACCAACCTATGTAACAAATAAATATAAGCTCTGCTGCTCACTACCCTCTAACCCAAAATTGTGTTTATTATCTAACATCGAAATTTGTCTTAATCCTATTCTTATAAAAATAAGAATAAAAAACAGCTGATTAAACTGGAGCTGCAAAAACCATTTTAAAATTTGAAAAGACTACATATCAAGTATTTTATGATAAAATACTTGATAGTCTTTTCAAATTTTATCAGTTTCCAATCAAACATTCATGATCCATAATTTTAAGCTTAAGATTTTGGTCCTATATCCTACTGAATGATAACAATTTCTTTTTACTAAAAACAACTTATTCTTTTCAGTCAATCATCATCTATGTGCCCATGCCCAAACTGAAGGCGTTCCAGAAGATCCAGATCCGGCTGGTCCGTGAGCTCGAGAAGAAGTTCAGCGGCAAGCATGTCGTGTTTATTGGTGACCGCAAGATTCTGCCCAAGCCGAGCCACAAGACTCGGGTTGCGAACAAACAGAAGAGGCCGCGATCCAGGTGTGTAGTTACTGTTATTGCCAAAATAAAATGCTAATGTGATATTATGGTGACAGCTTTGGTCAGACTACACAATCAGCAGTTGCGGTTTGTGAATCCTGCTAGGGCCAAATATTATAAGTATGTATTTCTATCTGTTTTCCTATAGGGGCTAGGTAATCAGTGTTTGTTAAAAAGCCTACTATGAAAAACGAAATCCATCAAAATTATTAGTCTTTCTTTCATTGAACAGTCTAAAGCTTATCAAGCTCAGAATTGTTGTTGCACCAATCAGCTGTTAGCACACCTGTTATACTGCTTGCTGCTGATTCTTGGTCTGCTACAGAAGGCACTGGTCGCCCAGAGTCTTTGACTTTGGACACTACAAAATGGCTTAAATGAAGCTGAACAGCAACTGTACGCTGACTCAGACCTTCCTGCAAAAGAGCAACAACTTGGGCAGCTTCTTCAGGAATGGTGTCCATAGTGTTGGTAAAACAGTGGATTCAATAAGCGGAGATGCTGACAGATCAACTTGTGATAAGCCACTGATTAGGTTGACCTTGATGGGGTGACTTTTATGGGGGTTGTTGTGAGTGTAAATAGTGAGTGGTGAAATGACAATTTTTTCCTTTATTATAGCTTTTTTTCCATTATGAATGGTCCCCAAAGGTAAAAGCCTCGTCCATTCTTCCTTATTAGTGGCTATGTTCATCCAGTCCTGTCCCATTGCCTTTACAATGACATCAACTCATCTTTTCCTTTGCCTTCCAACACTTCTTTTCCCTGACGGGCCACACCATTTTTTCCTTACTGTGGTTTATTATTGTGAGACATATTTTTTTTTTTATATGAGTGTAAACCTAAAGCTTGAGCTTTTAAACCATACATAAATATTATGCATAAATTAAATATTTCATGCAAAAGATGTCTAAATGTATAGCATAAGTTTTGAGTCAAGTCGCAAGTGTAGTATTGTTTTGACGGATTTCGGTTTTCGTAGTCTTCATGCAAGTAAATAAAACTGGATTAAATAAATTAGTATTAAACAATGCTTCAAAAAAAATCCTCTACCTTACATTTTAGTCTGCTTTCTTGACACATTGCCATTTAGTTTAACTGTATTATAATGATTTAAAAATCGATGTTCGTTGTGACTGGTGAATGGCTGTCTAAATATTTAGTGAAGGCCTATAAAGATCTTGCTTTTAGCTCAACAAAATGTAAATAAATTATCAGCTAATCAAAACTTGTTCTTATTTAAAAAATACAAATACAATACAAATATTTTTATTGCCAACAAGATTATTACAGAATGATGCTAGTGCTAGCTTAAGCAAGATCTCGTGATTCGGCCCCTAGTCTATCCAACAATTTATCAGTATGTTGTAAGTGTCAATTGCCCTGTATTGTCAACACTGAATATTGCTCTTTTTGTACAGAGTTAGTAACAGTAAAAATTGCTCTTTTTGTCGTACATCAACTGATATTTTAAATGACTGAGGTTATAATATCAAAGTTTGACCCCTATGTGTTTTTGTGTGTGTCTGTCTGTGGCATCATAGCTACCAAACGAATGGACTGATTTCAAAGTGTTTTTTTATTTAAAAGATAATTTAATCACAGTAATACTGTGGCTGTAAAAATCCGTCCAGTCGGTGAAGCTCACCAGATATTCTCCTGGCTCATTTGTGGGGGTTCTTATCATGAAAGTTATTTTTTTGGTCTTTCATTCACCAATATCACATTGTATCTCTTTGCAGGACCCTGACGTCAGTATACGACGCCATCCTGGAGGACCTCGTGTTCCCCGCTGAGATCGTCGGCAAGCGCATCAGGATTAAGCTGGACGGATCGCAGCTCATCAAAGTGCATCTAGACAAGAACCAACAGACCACCATTGAACACAAAGTATGCATTTATATTCCTCTCTGTTGAAATTTTATTGGACTGAATAATGGTGGTAGACTTATGGCCGGTCTCTATATTTGATTTTAAACTTTCGCGTTGCATTTAACACTAACTACTAGTTACCGGGTCTAAACGCGATCTATTTTAATCACGAGCTGACCACGGCTGTGTGCAATCCAGCCGAACCGTCGAGCTGTGAGTACCTAATACTCATTAAAATGAATCGCCTTTAGACTTTTAATCAAAGGTAGATAGAATATATAGAATATTTAAGCCAGCTGTTAGAGTAGAAAGGTATTCTCAATCACTCCTCCAAGATAGGTGCACAAAATATATTTTTTTCATGAGCTTTAAAAAAAACAGAAAACGTTTACATGTCGGCAAATCCCTTCTCGACCTCTCGTTTGAAATTTTGAATAGATAGCGTATTACCCGCGTCTAATATGCATACGAAATGCTTCGTGTGCCTTGCCTTTATAGACAAGCGAACTTGGAACAGTATCAGTTTGTCCCTCTTTCACATACATGGTGGAGACTACAATACGACAATAAATAAAAACATCGACAATTCTAGTTTATGTTAGTCTCTTTCTGCTATTAATAAATCGTAACATCAAAGCTACAAAAATGATATATTTAATAACATAAAAATTTCAGCGACCTCCGGCGCGCCATTGTGAACCTTCTTTAGTACATGTAAAACACACTTCACTTATCCTAAAGGACACGTTTTTTTGGCAGGCAACACTTAGTTATGAGCATGGCAAAATTTTAACACGCGTTTCACAAAATGCGTTGCAGCTATTGACATTTGACGTTGTCAAATTACTTTTTTTCTTCATTATCTTGCATAATTTGGCTGATTGGCAAGTTCCAAGTCCGTAAAACTTTTAAATCTTTTTTTTATTCCGTACGTATTTAGTTAACATTTAAATATTTTAGAAGAGCACCTGTTTTTGCCATAATTCAAGGATATTTTTCACATATTTTGTACGTTTTTTGAGCAAATTCCTAAAGTACCCTCGTAAAAAAGATTGTCATGTGACTAAATTCATCATGTCACTAGACATGTATATTTTAATTTCTTGTCGTATTGTGGTCTCCACCCTGTATAAATTTAAAGCTGGCATTGAAAATAATGTCTAAGATATGTCTGTCTTATATATGTCTGACTAAAGTAAAATCAATTATATTAAGAGATTTAAAATAGGTTCCTAAAACACTTCTGATTTATAGGGTGTTCCCTAGTGGGTACCATTAAACAGCTCACCGATAAGCTGCTTCCCTCAAACTTAGGAAGTGGGGTTATTAAAAGCGTTGTTTGTTTGCTTTAGTTGTTTTGGTTAGTAAGCTGCATGTACAAAACATCGACTTTTTTAAAACGTGGCGCCGCTTTGTTAAACAGCAGATCCTTCAATGCCCCATCAACTTAAAGAAATGGACTAATAATCCGGTGAAGTTATTGTTTTCATAACCTAGGTTTCTGAAAATCTAGTTAACCGACATGCTACACCCATCGCGGCTGAGGGTGACGTTAAAAAGCGCTCTGGGTCCTTTCACTGACGTCTAGAGTTAGTACTCTCGTCTCCACCATGGTCTGTTGTCTCCTAGAACGATGATAGAGCTTGTCAATTTCGTGAGTTTAAAGGGTTTGTTTGTTTGTTCCCAGGTGGACACCTTCCAGTCGGTATACAAGAAGCTGACGGGACGCGAAGTGACGTTCGAGTTCCCCGAGCCCTATTTGTAAATTAGGCTAACTTTACAATAAAACTAAAACCTTATTTCTATCTTTTATTATTTAACTTTACTCATCCAACGAATAGTAAGCAATTGTACATAGCCATGTAAGTAGTCCTCCTGGCCGATTTCGACCACGGCGGCCAATCTCAACAGAAATCAGCCAACTACGCAGGAGATATTATAGTGCACAAGTGTGAGCGCAATACACAGGTGCACTCACTGTTCCATCACTCTCAAAGTTCGGTGAGACGGCAATCCGACATGACCGGAGAGAGATCAGGCGCAGGACCAACGGCTTAACGTGCTTTCCGAGGCACGGGGGTGTAACACCGCCAACTTCCCGACTCCGAGCTGTTTTTGCGAAATTCATGACAAAATCTCAGAAACAATTGGATGTAGTTATGCTACACCGTTCCAATTCACACGCAGGTCGAACTGAGTAAATCGTGTTTTTGTAATTTTGTGGTACGCTTGTTTTGGTAGCTGGTAGAACTAAGTAGTATGTATCACTTCAACTAAATTAATAAACATAATTTTATAATGTATTTGTCATTTTTGAAAAAAGGGTTTTTTGTATGAAAGTAGCCTTTATAATCTAACGTTCCAAAGTCTGAAAATTTGTATATTTTGGTAGTTAATATATATTTTTTCTAGAACATAAGTATAACAATGAAACAACATTATTATAAGAATATTTATTATGAATTAGTGTTAGCAAAGCAAAAAAAAGCATCACAATTTATTCATCATCTAGATCGAAATTTTAAAAGTTCCAAGTTGATTCAATCATTATTTTTATTTTTTTCAGTCCAAAACGAATTATAATAGTACGATTCAAATGGAATGTCACATTTTAAGATTAAAAATTAGTTATTTTTAAAACGTTCCAAGATGATTGGATTCTTATTTTTATTGCATTCAGTCCAAAACGAATTAAAATAGTACGATCCAAATGGAATGTCTTTTTAAGATTATAATTAGATCTTTTGGATCGTTTTATTATTTAGACCGCTTAATTATTTCAATAGTTACTGTCGTAAGAGAGTCGGTGTCTTCAGCACTAGATAGGACGATCAAAAATACCTAGCTTGAGCTCAAAAACTCAATTTTGACCTGCGTGTGGATTGGAACGTTGTTGCATAACTACGTCCAATTTTGGCTCGACCTAGGATTCGAACCCAGGACCTCTCGGATGTAAGGCAGAAACTTTGCCACTACACCAACGAGGCAGTCATATAGTCATGTACCTATAAGGTAAAAAAATGTGTCGGCTCATTAAACGAAGTGCAATCTTTCTTGACAACATTAAAAATTTTAGATACTTAACTCGAAACAATTTAAGAAGTCTTATGTTGTCACCCGCATTTTCTAGCTACCTCACTCGACTAATTTCCAGACAGTTGTCGGGGGCATGGTCGCCTTGTGTGTATGTGGCTTAAAAGATGCCCGTAAAATTAATGACTAAAGTAAAATCAATTATATTAAAGAACTTACTCATAAGAGAGAGAAGATAATTTAGATAACATCATTGTTTGATCGAAAGGGTATTTATTGTTTTATTTATTTACAAAAGTGTATTAACCTCTGAAGCACCGCGCTTCGCAATCGCGAACATCCGTCAAGCCCCGCGCTCTGCGCTCGAAATCGCGCCGTACGGGTTACGTCAGAAAAAACGTTCCTGTTCTCTTATTTGTTAACCAATTCTCATTCTGTTTTTCTTTTCAGAATCTAGAATAAATTTCCAATATACAGATATAAAAATATTGCAACATATTATCATCTATAAATTTATATTAAGAGAATAAAATGAAAAAATAACAACACGATTTTGCTTTTTTAGAAGGCAAATTTTAGACGGCACATAAAAACACAAAGATTTACACACTTACAATATTATCGAAATCCTTACTGAAACACACTTACCAAACACTTGAACCTGTTTTTATTGTATTTTTGGAAAAGACTTCACAACACACGCAAAACACAAGCTAATGAGAAAGTCAACTAACTTCGGTAAGGCCAAAGTGACACTTCCATTCACTCAATTTGGACGGTTTATACGTCATTGGAAAGGGAATTTCATAACGATATAAGTCACAGAACATTAGAAACAAAATTAGAACATAGTTTCTTCACAATAAAATAAAATTTCGCCTGCAAGCCACAAGTTCACATGTGAATCAGCGGTGCTTGACCAAAGGTAACTTATTTGATTCACATGTGAATCAGCCGTGCTTGAGAGGTTAAGTCTTTATTATTAGTTTTGAACTTGTTTTCAAAACGTTTTGAACTTGATTGAATACGTACGTAATAAAAATGAATCGAACTCGTACTCCCATACTAAGTATTTAAGTAGCACCCAAAGCTGATTTAAAACCTTTGTCTAAATTCCACAGATATTTCTCTTTATAATTTTACCCCTTTTTTGGCATGAACTTCGGTTATATTCAGTGCAAATCACCTAGCGGTAAAGTAATCAACTAATCATTGAACTGTTGACTTTAGGTCAATCATTAGCTTTTTTTTATTTACATGTCATTCATTTGCATTCATTACATTTTATTTAAATTAACATAAAGAGACAAATAGCTCAACTTATAAATTGAAAGCAAACGAATTACCTACTTTACAATTGTTTATATGTGCCAATAATAGGATGATTATCACATACTACTATACCAAGCACCCCACGCTTTTTACTCTACTGTAATATAAATTCCGTGTACTCAGAAATTATTTTCTCTTATTAGTTAGATAATATAAAAGCGTTTTTTGTAAAAGCGTATGTGAAAACCATCCTATTATTGGCAACTATAAAAAGAGAAATATGAAAACGCATTGTGAAAACGTCATAAAGTGCACTCCACGCTTTTTACTCAACTGTAATATAAATTCCGTGTACTTAGAAATTATTTTCTCTTTTTAGTTAGATATAAAAGCGTGTTTTTTTAGTTTTTTAAACTATTTTTTTAGTTAGCAATAAAAGCGTTTTTTTTAGTTTTTTAAACTATTATTTATTTTAATTTTTTTAGTAAAAAACTCTTAATCAAATTATTGCATTGTCATCGATACTTAATACGTATGCAAAGTTTCAAATTAATCCGATTTCTGGGAGTTGGTGAAAATAGGGAATATTCATGTTTTTCTTTTTCGTCTTAAATTAATAGTTTACTATTTTATAACATAGAAATATTAATGGGTTTCAAAATACTCTAGATATTTTTAAAAATGAAAATTAAAACATAATAAAAATTAAGCAGTTCAAACGCCGCCATTTTGCGCGCGCTTTGCATGACGTCACATGACACGTCCAGAGGCTGTTTACCTTAGTGCTTACTATGGACTTTTCAGTTACTTCGTAATATTTACAATACAATGTTGTGTCAGATGACGTCACATTACGTTCGACATATGGAGGCGCGTTTTGGAAGTTTGAATTTCGCTCCCTTATTTTGCACTTTTTGAATACCTATTATTTTCGGGGTTTAAATAATAAGTAAATAAAAAAAAATCTTTTCATTATAATATTACGATAATAAGTATTTGAGAAAAAAAAATTATGTCATTTCAAATTTTATGCATATTCCCTATTGAGCTCAAAAATTCTGTTACATACATACATACATACATACACCCCGATCTAATAAAAGCGTGTTAATTAAGTGACATCTATCGGCAGAATACAGAGCTTCTAGTGCAAATTAATTGCATCAGTTAACTAGCATTAGCAGCGACATCTAATGATTGCTATCGAAACTAACTAGCTGAGCGAACGCTTAAGGTTACAAAACTCGAACCATTCAAGATACTGACTAGATACTTTCGCAATATTTGTGAAAGAGATGGCGCCGCCGTGCGGAAAATGTAAGACGGCGATTTCAGCAATATTAAAATTAATTTTATTTTTTTAGTTAATAAGGATAACGGAAAACTTATCTAATTATTGCATTGTCATCGGTACTTAATACGTGTGCAAAGTTTCAAATTAATCCGATTTCTGGAAGTTGGTGAAAATTGAGCTCAGAAATTCCGTTACATACATTCATACATACACCCCGATCTAATAAAAGCGTGTTAAAAAAAAAGAACTACTGCAGACGGGACTCGAACTCGCGCTTCTCGCCGGGCGATTGCTCTCCCAATTTCTTTATGCGCTCTTTAGGTTGCAGCCAGCCATGATTCATCATCATCAATGTTTTGGTACCTACAACATCCGAAAGAAACACCTTTTCAACCGTTTAACAACTCTGTGCTCTCTTGCTTTAGCATTAGTTTACACTTCTGGTATACTTACTTGGAAACCAAATTTGTAAATAAGCGTTGTCATCATTCGCGTATTTTTGGATTAGTTATTTTTGTATGTAAATGTAACTGACTTTAATATGTTGGGTACCTCTGTTGGATCGACCAATAATTAGGTAATTAAAATTACGATGACTACACTAAATAGAGTATAGACTGTTTTTTATTCGATAATTCTAAAGTATCTATGGCCTATCAACTCTAGACGTTACCTTGATCATAGCAAACAAGTACCTACATCATAAGTAGTAACGATAGATATAGACAGGTAGTAAGTGTACTTACTTAGTTAAGCTAGTAACTTATTTACTCAAATTAATTAATGAATTCTGGAAAGGACTAATGGCTTCGCTTTGCCACGTTCCTAATAAATTGAATGTCGTTCTTATTTTCATTCTGCGCTTAACACGTTTTTATTGCATTAGTCGTTTTAATATTATTTGAGGGTATTCACGTGTTTCAAAATGGTAACGCAACAAGCTTCTCTAAAAGTGAACTTTCTGGTTAAATCAAAAACAAATAGCAAACCTTTATCCAATCGTATGAAATATTTTTTTGTTATGCTACATGTCATTTACGCCTTAGATTTCGGCTTCATCAAACATAAATCGGCGAAAATGAATATACTAATCAAACTAATTGCATCGATACAATCTACAATATTTACCATAGCTCTTGGATTTACATTTTTCGATCCTTCATACAAAAACATTTATACATACAGTTCGTTCGTCCTGGATACATTACTGGTTTACGCATTTACTTTTACGTTGGTGTTCGCGAAGAACACATTTCACGATTACCAAAACGACTTGCATTCATTTGACGTGGAAATTAAAGTGGACAGCTCGAAGTGCAGCGTTGAAAACAAAATAGTTACTGGTTACAGCATTCTAATGGTCTACAGATTATTAACGTTCTGGTCATACTATTATTTTAATCTGGATTACATAAACTTTCCGATTTCGTCTCAACTTATTTATATGAACGGATTAGTCGCGCTGGATACTGTGTTGATAGTTTATTCTTCTGTATTTTACTCTGCGTATCTGCGCATGATACACTTCACGTCTTTCGTGAGAAATGATAAATCAGATTTGGTCTCGTGTCATTATCTCTACAAAAGCTTAGTAGACATCGTGGAAAAAGTAAAGACGTCATTTGATGTTGTGGTAAGTCGAAGTTACTTTCCTTAGAGGTGCCAGTCCAGCGGCGGAGAGAGGAGCCGCGGAGCGACGAAACGGAGAAATATTAACCAAAAGATTGCACAAACTCTCCGCTCCACTTCAGTGGACAGGGAGTTGCGTACTAGTTTCAAAAATCATACGAAACCGGTAAGCGGATCGGGAAAACCGAGCTGGGTAACGGAGCGAAGAACGCACAGACACAGTACGCAACTCCGCTCCGCCATACAACGGTTCTCCACTCCAAACACTCACTCCGCGCCGGTGGACAAGCGACCTGATTGTTGAATTTTGTAAATACTCAGATAATTGGATTTAAAATTCTATTTTCAGATGATTTTGACTCTGATCGCCAATACGACGGACGTGACGACGCAAGTTTACTTGCCGTTTGCAAATGAAACTGTTAGGGAAAATAAGGTAAGATTTATTTAATTTGCTGTAGTGTCGCTACACTTAGACGGACACTGAGAAGTGCGCGGAATTAAGCTTGCAAGATTTGATTACAGACTACTAACTAAACACCGGGATAGGTGAAACAAAATGAAAGCATGTTTTACAAACTGAGACCTATTTGGGCCTGAGGCCGTACTCCCAAAAGTTTTGTTCGTATTTTCGGGTCTAGACAGCGCATTCGCACGCACGGGTAAGAGTGACAGGGATGGCTACATCCGAAACACGGCTTAGTTAGAGAGTAGTGAGGCACGCTTTTTACTCTACTGTAATATAAATTCTTTGTACTCAGAAATTATCTTCTCTTTTTAACACGCTTTTATTAGATCGGGGTGTTTTATGTATGTATGAATAAATGTAATGTTTTTTCAAAGATTCCGTTACATACATACAGCCCGAGCTAATAAAAGCGTGTTAAAAATCATTAATTTCCTCCCGTTAATAAATGCGAAGATCAGTCAATCAAGAAGTAAATATTTTTAGTCTCGTACTGCGTCTTACTTATCATAGGTACATCTGTGTGTCATACCTTAGTAAGGGTAGGTTCAGATTATCATTGTTTTCAGACCTCCCCGTTACTCGTTGCGTTCGCGTACACAATGGTACTGGAACAACTCTTAGTGTTGTTCCTCCCTGCCTTCACAGCTGGTCTGTTAGCGAGGGGAATAAGAACATGCGCCCATAGGTAACCTATCATTTGAGTGATCAAGTTTTGCGCTTGACAGGATATGTTTACTAGGTCATTTTAAGTATTTTTAGTCCGAGCAGAAAGGATTTCTTTTCTTCTGGTGGGGGGTAGGGGGCTACAAAGATGGCCGCTGCCGACAATTTAAAAAAAAAATCTCCTCGTATACTTACAGCTATTATAGCGATATTGGTGTCATTTTCGTATAAACCGAAGCCGTAGAATTCATTTCTGATATTTATTTTTAGCACTTTCATACATTTTTTTTAAGAAATAGTAAAAAAAGTGAGAAATTGTATTCAGTATTTTTTGTTTAAGAGCCTGTCAGTGGTACGTTTAATTATAAAAAAGAAAATAAAAAATATGAGAAGAAAGAAAATTTTATGCTGATTCTAAAAATATATACTTTAATAGACTTATCTAGTATTTAAATGTAAAAAAAAATATATTTATGCAGCAGCGGTGATGTGCAGTATTTAAGTTTATCGATCATATCTGCAGAAATAATCGAAATCTCAATTTATTTTTAATGTAACAACTGTATTTATTTACAATATCAAAAGATAAAATATAAACCTGTGTTTGTTAGCTTACTTGTTCACTTATTTTATAACAATTAGTGATATCATAATGAAAGTTACAAAAACAAAGAAGAACTTTTTGAGTTACTCACGCTGCGATGCCTCGCGATAGATTTTGACCAAGACAAAGAATTCAACGTTACTAAAAACAATTCTGTTTTGAGTAATATTAACCGTGAGAAAGGAAATCTGGAGCCATGCAACCACGAAGAAGCAGACACAAGAATGCTCCTTCACGCAGCGGACGCTGTACTTCGTGGTCATAGCTCCATTTTGATTCGCACTGTTGATACGGATGTGGTTGTGATTGCGATTTCTAGTGTTCATAAATTACCAAATTTGAAAGATTTATGGGTGCATATGGGCACAGGGAAAAACCACTCCTACATATCATGCAATGCAATTGCGAATGGACTTGGTAAGTGTGTTACACGCTGAACTTCTTTTACATTATGAATCTGAATTTCAACCCATCGACGTCCCAAATTTAATTACTGATATTTTTTTAGGATTTGATAGGGCTGAAGTATTGCCTGTGTTTCATGCCTTTACTGGATGTGACACTGTGTCGGCTTTTCATGGGAGAGGCAAAAAGAGCGCGTTTGACGCCTGGTTTGCCTACCCGGAAGCAACACTTGGGTTCAAAGCATTGGTACAACAAAACTTGGCAGAAGCAGATAGTTTCATTCAGAAATTTATCATCACAATGTACGATCGGTAAGTATGAATAGTAAAATTAAGAACGCTCAACCTCTACGCTATAGAGACCTTTAGTGAATTTATATTCATTCTTATATAACATCAATTTCTTATCCACACCTACATAATATAAACAATGTCCGCAAATTTTATTTCACAGCTCAAGCCCCTGTACCACCGTTAATGAGTGTCGAAAATATCTTTTCACAAAGAAAGACAGACAGCTGGAAAATATACCCCCAACAGAAGGCGCTCTGCATCAGCACACATTAAGAGCAATGTACCAAGGTGTGCATATTTGGGGCCAAACGTTAATTCCCGATCAAAATCTTCCCTGTCCGTCATCTTGGGGTTGGATTCGTGAAGGAAACGTCTGGAAACCTCGCTGGTCTGTTTTACCAGATGTAGCAACAGTTTGCCTAGAACTTACCCGGTGCAGATGCAAAACATCATGCAAAAATAGATGCAACTGCATAAAAAGAAATTTAAAATGCACAGAACTATGTTTCTGTGCCGGATTATGTTAACACTAGGCTCTGCTAAGGTCTGTCTAATCAGTGTTATTTTTATTTTTCAAATTTTTCTATTATTTTCATTTTCGTCAGATAACCCTTGAAACTTGTCAGACGTAGCGTAACCGCTCTACCTTCCCCATCACGGATAAAGGCGTGATTTATGTTGTAACTATGTATTTCGTCTTCATATATTAATAATTAGATACTATAAATTTACTTTAATCATAACTGTTTTACCTAACCTTTTGACAGCCATAGTCGGCTATAGCCGTCAAAAGTTTTTTAAGTTGCTGCTAAAGCTGTGGCGGTCAAAGGGTTTAAATTGTGACACCAAGATCTTTCTTGGTGCCTGTCTGTCGTTCATTTTTAATATATTTGTTCCTTGATTACTGAAAACGACTGAAGCGATTTAGATAATTATTTTTTTTGTTTCAGAAGTGCTGCTTTTAGAATAGTCCCATAGTCATTTAATCAAATGTCAAAAGATAAAATGAAATGGGAATGGAGGATTCGAGGAGAATCTTCATATGGAAAGCGATTTTTGTAACTTTCATTATGATATCACTAATTGTTATAAAATAAGTGAACAAGTAAGCTAACAAACACAGGTTTATATTTTATCTTTTGATATTGTAAATAAATACAGTTGTTACATTAAAAATAAATTGAGATTTCGATTATTTCTGCAGATATGATCGATAAACTTAAATACTGCACATCACCGCTGCTGCATAAATATATTTTTTTTTACATTTAAATACTAGATAAGTCTATTAAAGTATATATTTTTAGAATCAGCATAAAATTTTCTTTCTTCTCATATTTTTTATTTTCTTTTTTATAATTAAACGTACCACTGACAGGCTCTTAAACAAAAAATACTGAATACAATTTCTCACTTTTTTTACTATTTCTTAAAAAAAATGTATGAAAGTGCTAAAAATAAATATCAGAAATGAATTCTACGGCTTCGGTTTATACGAAAATGACACCAATATCGCTATAATAGCTGTAAGTATACGAGGAGATTTTTTTTTTAAATTGTCGGCAGCGGCCATCTTTGTAGCCCCCTACCCCCCACCAGAAGAAAAGAAATCCTTTTTGCTCGGACTAAAAATACTTAAAATGACCTAGTGAACATATCCTGTCAAGCGCAGAACTTGATCACTAAAATGATAGGTCATGTTTGTTATTCCCCTCAGTATGTTGGCGGGTCAGGTGGATAACCTGAGGCTTGTGCTCTTTGATAAGACGTTGACATTGGAAGAAAAAGGTAAGAAAAGGTTCCCTTACGCATATTACTGTCTTGTATCCTTGCAAACTGAACTTCTAGAAGAGGTGAAAGCATTATTATGTTAGAAATTGCCCATGTCCATATTTATCCACACGCGCAGGGTGAAACTATTACCAAGCCACTGCTGTATAATATAGCTAGATAAGCCCTTCAGCAGACGTCAACAACATAAAACACTGCAGCATCTTAAACGCCTGTTATAAGGTCGGTTTTGCAACAAAAAAACCTGTGAGTAACCTGCTGTCGCGATACTGTACCCACCCCCTACTACTAAACTAAACAACCTATTTAACATTTGTCCTCACTAACTGCCTGCACTATGGATATGAACTACTAGGAACCTACATGATACTACCTTTGGTCTAATTACTATTGAATGTTATGTTATTGGCTCGTTAACTTGATATGGCTGTGATCGATTCTAGAGAGGACCCTAGTTTCCGCAGTGACCCTAAATTCTTTTATTAGCGTGGAGTTGAAGATAAACCCTAACCTACCTCATATGCTTCCGCTGACTCAACTTAAGTATAATAAATGGATAACTATTGCCGACCTAGAATTTTGCTCAGTAATGATAAACTTTACTTGTAATCTTATTAATAAAACAATACTAAATTAGCCACAATAAAATGTTAATTAGGATATATAAGATTCTTATTAGATTCACATAATATGATTATTTTTAGAGTTTGTGCCCCAACCACGCACAACTTGTGGACTTCCACTTCCATGACATATGAGTCCTCCAGAACAGTTTCAGGGCATTTATCATTACCAACTAGTTCATATAGAACCTTTCTAACTTAAAACTAGCTTTATTGTGGACTTGAAACCCTATCTATGGCTACAAGAAAAGTCACACGAAAAACTTGTAGCAAGCTTCCCCTGTTCCAGGAAGCGAGCAAGCCCTTAATTTCACAACTTAGTAAACAAACTTCTTAGTTAACTTTAAGTTATATTTCTCAAATACTTACTGTTCAAATAAATATCAATAATTCAAGTTGAAAGAATTCACAAGATATTTTGTTACTCTAATTTAAGAATATTTAAGTTACCTACTTATTGTGAATTGAACCATTAAACTCTTCACTCTGAGCAAAACTTTCCTTATTCAATTACCTGAAATTCTTAACCAAATATTTCCTAACCAAGTAGATCACTACCTACCTAAGAACTTTTCCTAATTTTCTATTAGCCGTAGTGAAAACTACCTATGATTTAACCACAATTATATAAAGGAACCATATACCTAGTCCAATATATAAGGCCCTGCCTACCCGAATCCGAACTCAACTAAGGTGTGTACCTGGACCTGTCTGGACTCCTAATACTGGTGTGTTATCCCCAAACAACCCCCATTATGTGTCGACTTTCGATGTGCAATGAAAGTCTACCTACTCTCAACTGTAACAAGTGCTGGATGCAAACCAGACTTTGACTAATACCCTAGTGCACCCTAAGGCGGGAGAGATAACTATGTAGCCGTGGCTGGGCAGTTATCCTCCTACGGAAGGAAATATGGTGGTGTGAATATATAATTGTATACATAAAGGGACTAGTGTGGCCATAACCCTTCGTACTGATCTAGGAAGCTGGGTAACCCCAAACGATTGGATCCAGCGTCCAATTCCATCCGCACGTACGATTTGAGCTATGGAAAGCGTACCACCTAGCTGAGGTTAACGAGACCTGAGAAGGTTGACTCGCCGCTGGTACCTCAGAATGATTCCAGCTTCCTACCTATCACCCTATTACGAGGAGTTAGGATTTCAATGCCACGGGGCTTGAGCACCAACTCCATAATATAAGATCGTGACCTGCTTCTGAACACTTTAACTACTAAACCGCTTAACTCTTTAGGTAACCACTCCCTTTTTTGTTTTGTCGGAGTTTTCACCAAGAACACTAGACATACTTTGTTTGTTGTGAGCCCAAATTGAACCACCTTAGGCTTGGAAGATGCACAACACACCAAGTATGATTTTCACTACGTTTTAACCAAAACCCAGTTTTACGGCCTGCTGTATCTTTCGCAAACCTGTAAAACTAAGCTTCCACCAGTCAAGATCTTATATATTTTCGCGGAATAACTCACTACAACTCTACCAATTTAAAATACTGAGGTCCTTCACAAAAACCATATTTCTATGATAATCTGATCCAGATTTTCAGTACTTTCACAAACAGAAATTCAGAGCCTACCTCTTTTCACTCGCGTATTCGTAACTGAATCCCCACCCATTCCGCTGTAGGCCCTATATATACCCTTTGCTAATAATAATTAAGTTCGTCTAGTACAGGCGTTGTTGGGATTTTCCCTCAACATAGTAGACCTCCTTGAACTCATCAGTGTTGTCATCCCAACACTTCCACTGTCTACCATTTCTACCATTACAGTTTCCGGTTTATCCTAGCCAAGTTTGGTAAATAGGTTCCAAGCGTGAACTAATCTATTAATAATATGGAATGTGCTAGAAAATTACTTCATTAATCGTATACAACGCTCAACTCTACTATCCCACAGCTGAAATAACAGATCAGATGCCTGGCTGCGATACCCAACTACTGGAATATCCATACAGTTTTGTACAATTCAAATCCACCAACTGGTTTAGCTTGAATATGTGCCTTTATTTTATACATAAACTCTAGCATCACATGTTCAAATACTCCTCCGAAACGATTCAACTAAACTTCGCGTGCACATCTGACTGATCCGAGATTCGACCAACATCTAAATTTGTCATCGGGATCTCCACGGAACGAGAACCACACGCAGGTAAAGTCGCAGTAACCGCTAGTTTTATAATAACTACTTAAGGTTGACAAGAGCAAACCCTATTTATTTGTTTTAGTTTCAAATGTTGTAAAACCTTTGTCCACTATGCATGACTTTTCGTTATTAGAACAAAACAACGCTGAAACCTTTTGTTTACAAAGAATTTTAGATTATTTCTAGATTTAAATAGCATTCTGAGTTCAATATTTTCTCTTTAATCAATTATCTTACAGAATTAGCATTGGAAACATTAACTTTAGTGTTTATTCTAAATTATATTTCAACTCAATGTAATTACTAAACCGAAATTGATCGATTCAGGTATTTTGATCTTATGCTCTTACTCTTTAAAAAAACTACTAATAGTAGAAACAATTTTTCGCTTGGCATCTCCATTTTCCTCGCAAGATTTCAAAGACATCTAGCGTGGAGTAGCAGTACTTTTAAAACAGGTCATACGTTTTGCGTTATCTATCTTACTCTTTCCTATAGCTACTTAACTGCGTGCGAAAGAGACATCCATAATCATTCGTAAAGATTGCTTATTTTTTTGCGCCTTGAAAATATAGATGGCTCTCGTTTGTCACTTCCTTCGTACTGTGACCTGCTCTAGTTTAGGACATTTTTTTAATATTAATTCTCAAACTCCAAGAACATCGGGAATTGAATAAGATTAACATTCAATTATAAAATGCAATAAATCAATTTAACATCCACCCAAATAACGCCAATATTGCTCGATAATCAATTAGTTTCACTTAAATACGTTTTAGCACTATGTCAAGTCAAAAATACTATTACGTCTTCCTTACATACGTATTTTCTCTTAGATTTAATCTAAAATGAATTTTCAGTATTTTACAGGAAATAATCTCGCAACTACCGAGCCAAAATGAATTTCTAATTAATGTAAGAATCTTAAAATATTTCGATACGACATCTACACAACATACTTCGAACTTCTACCTTCGAACCTCCCAAATCAAGTCACACACATCGGCAGTTCCTCACTGCTAACACTAGATGTCGCTATTCACACTATTTCATAACTTATTTATTTAATTCAGAACTTTATTTAAAATATTAACCGCCGCACTCAGATACGTCAATTATATTTAATGCTTCATTAAACATCATTCTGTCTTCTTTTGTTTTTATGGAAAAGAAAGAGATACCACCAATTTTAATGGAGTATTAAAACTAATAGACGTCTCTGAGTACGACAGTCAGAGTCGATCTGTTACAATACCTCATTTACCGTAATACAGAAGGTTCTCACATTTCTATTGCCGCTATAGCACTGCTATGCTTCTAAACAATAATGTGTAAAAACTAGGGTTATTTCCAGGCTCAGCAAAGAAACAGGAAAACCCTCTCAGTGCGCGATTACTCCTCGCATGTCCAGTGTTTTCTTGTCCCATTTTTATTCAATATGGTTTATGCGACGATTAGAAAAGTAAATGTTGCTGCTCTTTCAGGCGCATCAACCAAGCAAAAAGAGAAAGACATCAGACGCTTCACAGACTACATAGACGGACGTCCGCTCCGCTTCCGCGTGTGGCGCGTGGTGCCGCTGGACTGGCGGCTGCCCGTCGTCGTCGTCAACGTCATCATCACTTACCTCATCGTCATGATACAGTTTACGCACAAGAATTAGGATGTGATTCACGTTCAATAAATGGGATTGGAGTGTTGTGTTGTTACCTGCTTTTGACGTCATCTTCATCATCTAGCGATCGTCATTATCGTCATGAGACAGTTCACGCGCCAAGACTGAGCATGTAATTTACATTTAGTATATGAGATTGGAGACTACCTTCGTAGACTAGCAGACTGGCGGCTGCCCGTCGCCGTCGTCAAAGTCAATATCACTTGTCTCATCGTCATGATTAGGGTTGCCACCCGTACTTTATTATGAAGTATTGTATGTTATTTCAGACAATTATACTTTGTACTTTATGAGAACAATAAAGTACACGAAAATACTTTTCGCATGATTTGGTTTCTTTGTGATTTTGAAGTTGAAGTTTAGTCGTTAATATTAATAGATGTAATTATACTTTTGAAGTATTATTTGTTGAATATGTTTTTAATTATAATAGTAACGAAAAAAAATTAATCTTTATTTTGATACTACGTACTTTTTTCATACCTATAAATAACCAATGAACTTTATTTTCAAACAAAAAGGTGGCAACCCTTGTCATGAAACAGTTTACGCACAAGAATGACGATGTGATTCACGTTCAATATGAGATTGGAGTGTTATCATCAACTAGTAAAATGGCGGCTGCCTGCTTTTGACGTTATCTTCATCATCAAGTGATCGTCAATTTGTCATGATACAGTTGACGTACAAGAATGACCATATGATTCACGTTCAATATATGAGATTGGAGTGTTATCATCAACTAGTAAACTCGCGGCTGCCTGCTTTTGACGTTATCTTCATCATCAAGTGATCGTCAAATTGTCATGATACAGTTCACGTACAAGAATGGTGATGTTATTTACGTTCAGTAACTGGCGGCTGCCTGTCGTCAACGTAATCGTCATCATTGCATTAGTCGTCATGATACAGTTTTCATGCTTATTTCTAGTATTAGTGTGTTTATTAAGAGGTGGTTATTTCACCTATACAATTTTATGATATTGTTTTTGTAGATATTCTCCTACTCACAAATCCATAAGTTGGTTTATTGGGTTTCATTAAGTGATTGATACCGATTAATAAAACTAATGTACACTAGCGTTGGTATGTTATTTTTGAAGTGCCTCAACAGCGTCAAAAATGTAATTTATTATTTAACTTACTTTTTTATGGCTTATGGTAAATTAATTTACAGAACATTTTTTGATTACTTTAGCTTGTCCTTCTAAGTTATTGATCGGAGGCATTGTAATTTTCATCAGTTTTAATGTAGGCCTTCTTCAAGATGTCATTGCACCCGTTTGCTCCCAAGCTTAATTTCCTTGTGAAACCAAGAACCGATATTAAGCCTTTAACGAAAACTATGAAATATTTATTTTTAATGTTACACTTCGTACTTGCATTAGACTTCGGATTCTTCAAACTTAGGACCAAAAAAAGTTATATCCTTGTCAAATTACTGACGCTAGTCCAATCAACTACTTACGCTGTAATTGTTTCGCTGAATTTACTAGCTCGTAGTCGCACTGTGTATATGTACGTCGCGTTTACCTTCGATATTGTTATGTACTACGTATTCACTTTGACTTTGGTTCTAGTCAAACATACATTTCACGATTTCCAAATCGATTTGAATACATTTGACTCTGAGATCAATGTGGACAGCGATTCTTATAGATTCGGGCCCAAGATTATGTTATGTTTCGTCTTAATCCTGCTATATAGATGTTGTAACATGTTTAGTTATTGTTCATACCAATTTAGTGGATGTGTCGATCCTATAAACATGATTTTTTACTCTATAGTGCTTATAACAACCGATACAGTACTGGTAGTTTACGCTAATGTGTTTCACTCTGCGTACCTTCGGATGAAAAAGTTTACATCGTTTGTTATCAACGATGGTACGGACATAGTTTCATGTCAGTATCTCTACAAAAGTATTGCAGAAATAACCGAAAAAGCGAAAACATCTTTTGATGTTGTGGTAAGTTTTAGTTCTGGTGTGACTCTCTTAGTACTGTAGCTATAGATTAAAGTTAATTGTAACTTTGTTGGATAGAGACTAAATGTTATTTATTTATTTTTAGCTTGTCATGACTTTGGTTTCCAAATCCATTGATGCTATCATACACATTTATATGCCGTTTGATAAATTGGTGAGTATCAAGTACAATGGGAATGCAAGTTTTGGTGCAGCTCCAAAATACTATTAAATTTATGCATATCATTTTTTTTGCATATAAGTCTAGATTTTTGCGAACGCTCATGATATTCCCATTAATGTATTGAGAAGAAACCGTTAGTAAGTACCTATCCTAATTTCCTTATAAAAAATATCGTAGAGAATCTTGAGGTACGAGTATATGTTTATAAATAGCACGTAATAGCTCTATTTTGAAGTATAAAGAATGGATACCGTACGGCAATAAACTGTGAAAATAACTAAAATAAACTAATCTGGACGTTTCTATATCCGTTAAGTGTCCTATTACTATATCCCAGGCGTATCCCGTTTTTAGTTCAGCCATGGAATTTGGATTCTTTCAGACCAAGGCGTACAATTTGTCGGTATTGATCATGGTGGTTCCTCAGCAGCTGCTAATGATGTTCTGCCCGGCCATCAGCGCGGGGCTGCTCTCGGGGCAAGTGGAGAAACTGACGCTGGTGCTGCATGATAAGCTAATCAAAGATGGTAATTAAGCAAATTCTATTTTAACTACGTTTTCAGCCATGAACTTACGTTATCTTTTCTGCAAGTTCAAACGAAAAGCCAACAGACATATATCGGTGTTACATAAATCAAGACCTTCAAACTATACCTGTGTGCATTTTGATTCTGACTTAGAGGGACTTGACACAGAGGAATAAAGAACTGAAGATTCTTTCTGTCGCATTTTATTTTATTTTATATATTTTTTTGCTTTTATATTGTATTGTAACCTTATTTAAACTTGATATTTTATTATGCCGAAAAAAAATATTTCTTTTCTATTCTAAGATGCAGAATTTTTTACTAATCAGAGTTGCATGGCATGTTTGATCGAAGAAAATATTACGATCTTGGGTGATGGTAGGCAGCAAATGCGATGAGTTTCCCGTCGGATGCTGATCTACGTTCAACTTTGTAATTATTTTTCAGAAAAAGGCAGCGCCAAAGACATCCGTCGCTTCATGGCGTACACAGACGGTCGTCCGCTCCGCTTCCGCGTGTGGCGCGTGGTGCCGCTGGACTGGCGGCTGCCCGTCGTCGTCGTCAACGTCATCATCACTTACCTCATCGTCATGATACAGTTTACGCACAAGAATGATACGTGAAATGTGCACAACTGTGAGGCAACGCCAATATTGTCAGCATTTTAGTCAAATTCACAATGCAACTTGTGTCGCTGGAGACGAAAATTAGAGCATCATACAGCACTTAATTATACCAAAAAAGTCGGGACTGTCGCTTTATGTTCCAGTGTGTTTTTTTAAGTTTTTTGTTAAGCTGTGTGATAGGCAGGGTAATTAGCAAATTTTAATTATGATATGTCTGTTCGTTAGGCATTTACATTTTACTAAGTAATTAATACTACCTACTGAATAAAGCCACTAAAACTTGTATCGTGTGTTTTTGTTAAAATTATAACCAAGAAGGTATATAATACACATTGAGTAGAGTCAAAAAGTAAATTTATCATTTTACGTACTTTTAAGATCTTCATTTGTGAAACCAAGAATCATTGTTCCAGAATGATTGTATTTGTATTGACAGTATTCTAAAATCTTGTTTATCTGTTGATGTATTAATAATTGTTTCTGTTTAAATGCCAAATGAATATTTGCATGCTACTTTTGTAATAACTTCAATGTAGGTACCCTGTTCTACAGCAAATAAATAATTCTATTCTATTCAACAATTATAATTATGACAGAAGCAGCGTGGTGGTGGCAGTTATCAAACGCGAGCGCCCTATGGGATCCAGTTTCGACCGTAGCTAAAAAGCAAAAAACTGAACCCCTACAGATTCGTCATGTCTGCCTGTCCGTATGTAATAGTAACTTTTTCCGAAGAACTATACTATTGAAACTTGGAAAGTAGATGTATTCTGTAAACCGCATTAAAATTTTACACAAAATATTTTGCTGTCCATAAAACTTAAAACACAAGACGGGTTGGGTCTGTCAAGCCTCGGGCGGGCCAGGGTTTCATTGCACACGAGCGCTACACGAGCTGGAGCTTCTGGCTTCGTATCTCTATATTTCTGAATCAATGAGCCCAGAGAAATGCTGTTACGCATACCTGCCTGCCCACACACGCTTGAAACATATATTTGATGCCTATCATGGTAAGCATGATGCTATAGGATTTTTTTGTTACCTCTCCAAAGCGTTTGACTGTGTTGTCCATGAGACCTTGTTGAGAAAACTACGCCATTATGGTGTATCGACTGACGCATGTAACTTATTAAATTCATATCTCACTGAGAGAACACAAAAGGTTTCTATCAATATTTATCACATTTGTCATGTTTGTCATGTGGTCACATGTGTCACATTTGTCATGTGGTCACATGTGTCACATTTCTTACATTTGTCACATTTCTTACATTTGTCACATTTGTCACATGTGTCACATTTGTCACGTTTCACATTTGTCACATGTCACTTGTGTCACATGTGTCACATTTATCACATGTGTCATATTTGTCACATGTCACATATGTCACATGTATCACATTTGTCACGTGTGTCACATGTGTGACATTTGTCACATGTGTCACATGTATGAAATGTATCACATTTGTCACTTGTGTCACATTTGTCACTTGTGTCTTGTGTCACATGTGTCATATTTGTCAAGTGTCACATTTGTCACGTGTGTCACATGTGTCATATTTGTCACATGTGTCACATGTATCACATTTGTCACAATTGTTACATGTATCACATTTGTCACTTGTGTGTTTCACTTGTGTCACATTTGTCATATTGTCAAATGTGTCATATTAGTCGCATTTGTCATATTTGTTACATGTGTCACATGTATCACATTTGTCACTTGTGTCACATGTGTCATATTTGTCACTTGTTTCACTTGTGTCACATTTGTGATCTTGTCAAATGTGTGTGTATTTGTCACGTGTCACATTTTTAGTGCTAACTAAAAAAATATTTCTGAGTACACGGAATTAGAGTAAAAAGCGTGTATGTGTCACATTTGTCATATTTGTCACATGTGTCACATTTGTCACATGTGTCGCATTTGTAACATGTGTTACATTTGTCATATTTGTCATATTGGTCACATTTGTCATATTTGTCACATGTGTCACATTTGGCACGTGTCTGTTTTGTCATATTTGTCATATACATATATCACATTTGTCATGTTTGTCATATTTTTCACGTGTCACATTTGTCACATGTGTAACATTTGTCAACTTCCACACTTATTATTATTAACAACAACAAACCAGTAACAATTTAAATTTTATATGAGTTTATGCAAAAAATAGCAAAACTAGCTCTTATTCCCTTGACATAGGACAGTTATGGATGCTTTGGCGGCGGAATGCTTTCATGACGGCACGAGTATTTGCAAGAGTATTTTTAGGTGAAAGTATTGCAAGGCAATAAAAGTGATTTCAGTTGTTTCTTACTCATTTCTTCAAACACTTGCCGACAGGCTTTTATAAAGGCAATAAAAACTCAAATAAAATTTAAATTGTTACTGGTTTGTTGTTGTTAGTAATAATGAGTGTGAAAGTTCAGTACGATGAATGCAGTAGTGCAGATTGGAACGTCGCGTTGCATCTCGCGTTTTAAGATTTTGTTTAATGGAGATTATCAGTTAGTGAAATTTTAATTAACGTGTCGTAGTTTGACATTGCACTGCACCCGGAAGCCCGCGTCGCTGGCGCAGTCGACGTAAATTTAGTGTGTTTTAGAGGTTATTGCAATACTGTTACAAGACCTAGTTCATTATTGTTTAGCTAGTGCTGTGTGGTGTAATTTCTCTTCATAAGGTATGTCACAAAAGGACGTGCACGTGTGGTGATGATTGTGAAAGTGAATATTCCATGGAACTACATGTAAGTTTTTTTTTCGATTATTTTATTAGGTGTAAACAACACAGGTAGGTAGTGCTCAATTACTAGGAACTGGTCTGTGGTGTACGTGCTCAATCATTCGGTCTTATTTTATCGCGAGCTGAATCTGTTACAATAAAAGTGATTTCAGTTGTTTCTTACTCATTTATCCAAACATTTGCCGACAGGCTTTTTGCAAAAGACCTTATGGACTTTGCAATTGTTTTTTTTTTAATATGTGAAGGTACTCTAATGTTAGTACAAATTTTGCACTTGCTCCGATCGGTTGCATAATTTATCGCGATGCCGCTCACGAATCGGGAGCTCGCAGAACTTGTGTTTGAGTACTCTCGCACTCAACATATGAGCGAGACTAGGGAGTGGTTCCGGGTTCGATACCCAGAGTCGCAAGTGCCATCTGCTCGACGAATTTTGAGAATGGTTCAGAATCTTCTCGATTTCGGCCAACTAACCGTCCCTTGCCATGCACAAGCGCGTGGCCGTGCACCTGTGTACCCTAGGGCACTTTATCGAGCCATACGCCGATTTTTTACGGAAAATCCATTGGCAAGCACACGGGAGGCGGCACGTAGATTTGTCAGGGCCACGACTGGAAGTTATTGAACGTATCGGGACAGCACCCCCACCATTTCCAGCCAGTCCAAGACCTAGTAGTCCTAGTCTTGTGTCAATTGTGTCACATGTATCACATTTGTCACGTGTGTCACATGTGTCACACGTATCACATTTGTCAAATGTGTCATATTTGTCACATGTGTCATATTTGTCACATTGGCACATGTATCACATTTGTCACCTGTGTCAATTATGTCACATGTGTCGTATTTGTCACGTGTGTCACATTTGTCAAATGTGTCATATTTGTCACTTGTGTCACATTTCTTACATTTGTCATATTTGTCACATGTGTCACATTTGTCACTTGTGTCACATTTGTCACTTGTGTCACATGTATCACATTTGTCACGTGTCATATTTGTCACATGTCATATTTGTCACATGTGTCATATTTGTCACATGTGTCAAATGTGTCATATTTATCACATGTGTCTCATTTGTCACATGTATCACATTTGTCACTTGTGTCACATGTGTCACATTTCTTACATTTGTCATATTTGTCACGTATCACATTTGTCACTTGTGTCACATGTGTCACATTTCTTACATTTGTCATATTTGTCACATGTCACGTTTGTCATTTGTGTCACTTGTGTCACATGTGTCACATTTCTTACATTTGTCATATTTGTCACATGTATCACATTTGTCACGTGTGTCATTTGTCACATTGGCACATGTATCACATTTGTCACCTGTGTCAATTATGTCACATGTGTCGTATTTGTCACGTGTGTCACATTTGTCAAATGTGTCATATTTGTCACTTGTGTCACATTTCTTACATTTGTCATATTTGTCACATGTGTCACATTTGTCACTTGTGTCACATTTGTCACTTGTGTCACATGTATCACATTTGTCACGTGTCATATTTGTCACATGTCATATTTGTCACATGTCATATTTGTCACATGTGTCAAATGTGTCATATTTGTCACATGTGTCTCATTTGTCACATGTATCACATTTGTCACTTGTGTCACATGTGTCACATTTCTTACATTTGTCATATTTGTCACGTATCACATTTGTCACTTGTGTCACATGTGTCACATTTCTTACATTTGTCATATTTGTCACATGTCACATTTGTCATTTGTGTCACTTGTGTCACATGTGTCACATTTCTTACATTTGTCATATTTGTCACATGTATCACATTTATAACTTGTGTCACATGTGTCACATATGTCACATGTGACACATGTGACACATGTGTCATATATGTCACATGTGGTCTCACCTGTTATATTTTAAATTGTCACTATGTGTAATATTTTAAATAATAATGATCTTTTCAACAATATTTTAGTGATTTTAGCTAGTTACATTATCTGGCTGTCAAAATTATAAATTTATTTCATTAGATAATAGCCCAAACATAGGCCAAAAAATAATCGTTTTTATTTTGAATACTTTTGTAGAAACATTGTTTCTTTATGTTTGCGATTTAATTTGGACAAGAATATCTAATTCATGAAATACGATTAAATTAATGAAATATAAGATTTTTTGGTAGTAAAACATTTACATATGACAAATGTGACACATGCGACAAATGTGACACATGTGACAAATATGACACATTTGACAAATGTGACAAATGTGACACATGTGACACACGTGACAAATGTGTCACATGGGACAAATGTGACACGTGACAAATATGACATATGTGGCAAATGTAACAATTGTGACACAAGTAACAAATGTGACACATGTGACAAATGTGATACATGTGACAATTATATGACAAATGTGATAAATATGACAAATGTGATACATGTGACACATGTGACACACGTGAAAAATGTGTCACATGGGACAAATGTGACACGTGACAAATATGACATATGTGACAAATGTAACAATTGTGACACGAGTAACAAATGTGACACATGTGACAAATGTGACAAATGTGATACATGTGACAATTATATGACAAATGTGATAAATATGACACATTTGACAAATGTGACACGTAGCAAATATGACACATGTGTCACATTTGCCACATCAAATGTGACACATGTGCCAATATTACACATGTGACAAATGTGACACATGTGTCATATTTGCCACGTGTCACATTTGTTAAATGTGTCATATTTATGTGTCATATGACAAATGTATGAAATGTGACACATGTGTCACATGTGACAAATGTGGCACGTGACAAATATTACATATGTGACAAATGGAACAATTGTAACACAAGTAACAAATGTGACACATGTGACAAATGTGACACATGTGACAAATATGACAAATGAGACAAATGTGATACATCTGACAATTATATGACAAATATGACACATTTGACAAATGTGATACATGTGACAATTATATGACAAATGTGATAAATATGACACATATGACAAATGTGACTAATGTGATAAATGTGACACATGTGACACACGTGACAAATGTGATACATGTGACAACAATTGTGACAAATGTGACACATTAGACAAATGTGACAAATGTGATACATGTGACACATGTGACACACGTGACGAATGTGTCACATGGGACAAATGTGCAGGGTTGGAAAAAATCACGATTTTTTGCAAAAAATCAAAAATCATTGATTTATTCCAAAAAATCCAAAAGAACATGATTTTTTCGATTTTTTGCTTGAACTTTTATAATGTGCTCATAATGGTGCGTGAAACGAAACGCGCATTGATTTGACAGCGCGGGCGGCGCGGCGGCTGGGGGATTTCCCGTGCATTGTGTTGTGACATGACGCTAGTAGTTCAGTTCCATTAAATTCGTTCGGAAGAAACGGAAGTTCAGATTGATAAAATAGTTAAAAATTGTTTAAAAATGCCTGGTGGACGACAAAAGGATGCCATTTGGCAATTTTTCATAGAGAAAAGCAGTAACACTAAAACTGGTTGTAGAGCAATCTGCAAGATGTGTAGAAAAGAAATTCAAGGAGTTGTCGCGAGAATGAAGACTCATTACGAGGAGTGGAATGGAAAAAGAAAAAAGGAATAGTCACTATTAATGTTGGTAAGTACATTATTATATTAACAACTAGTTGGTTGCCCGCGACTTCGTGTGCGCAGGATTAGGGCTTTTTTGACACTATTATCGTCATATTTTGGAAAATTCACACAATATCTTTATAAATTGTAGCCTATGTGTTATTCTGATGTATAAGCTATATTATTGTAAAGTTTTGTTAAAAATCCATTTTTCTATGATCTTGCAGAATCGGGTTTGGAATCGGAACCGATTCCAGAATGCAGTACTTCTGCCGGTGCTGGACCATCATCCGAAGAGAACAACACAGAGGCCCCTGCTCTGAAGAAGAAGAAACTTTGTGGGAATCTATCTTTAATTTATGGTTAAAACTCCGCAAAGTAGTAAAGAAGTAATTGACAAACAAATAGCTAGGGCTATCTATGCTACCAACTGCAGTTTCCGCTCTATAGAACATCCTCAAGTAAAAAAAGCTATTGCATTATTACGCCCTGGATATCCACCACCATCTCGTAAAGAGGTATCAGATTGTTTGTTAGATAAAGTATATCAAGAAGAAAAGGAATAGTAGATTGTTATACAAGGGTGGAAAGAAATCAATTCGCTATAGTCCGAGTGGGAATTGATGACTTTCACCCGTGTTAAACACTCTGCTTTTCATTTCAAATATAAGGAAAGTAAAAAATAGTAGTTTTTCTAAAATATTTATTGATAGTAATAACATGAGTCGTACCTATTTAATAGTCTTTTTTAATTTAAATTTCAAATATGGAACACACCGCCGCGGGTCATCCCACTTTAATAGGTATTTTTTTTTAATTCACATTGGCCGTATACACTCACAAGACCGCAGCATTTTTTTAATCGATATTTTTCTTAATTATGTAAAAAAAATTATAGCCGACTAAATAACCAATTTTAGTTCTATTTTTAAAATTCATTCCCGTCCTAGGGAGGGAAGCAATTACTATGAGTCTTTCCCGCCTAAGGGAGGGAAGCATCGTTTTCGACCCGCTGCTCTGATCAAACAAACACTACTTTCCGGGTATGAGAAATGAAAAAGTGTTTTTCACAACTTGCAAACAGTTATGTCAATTTGTCTATAGATGGTGTTGGAGATTTAATTTTTTTATTGTGGCAACACTGTTGTTTTCTCTTCTTTCTCAACCATTCACCTGTACCGTGTGTGCTTACGCAAATAAATTCCTTTACTGTGAAACCAAAATATCGTCTTTCACCATCAGCTTCCCTCGTCACCCCAACAAATTGGTCCTTCATCGGTGTCAAAAGAATCAGCGCGGGACTTAGCTGCAAAAAGGTGGAAAGACGCAATTTCGGCGGGCGGCAAGACGCGACTCCATAGTTAGTTAGTTAGTTAGTTTTGCAGGGCTTTTTTCCGCACTTAGCCTCACGATTGGGCCATTGTGCGTGTTTGCCTCTATTCCAACCAACCCAAGCTCTCCCAGAAGGCTAGCAGCCTGCCTAGGCCACTAAAGATTTCCTGGAATGATGTTGGGTTTTTTAGAATGTCTGCTCGCTGTTTTTCCACGCTTGTGCACTGCATGAGTACATGCTGTGGCGTTTCCTCTTCCTCGAGGCATCCTCTGCATCGAGGGCTGTTTGTTACACCTAGAGATTGCAATCCGGATTATTCGAAATCCGAAAACGACTGAAAAATCCGGATTTTCGGTCAATTTTTAAATCCGGATTTCCAAGACTCAAAACCGGTTTATTCGAATATTAGTTAATGCTTACATTTCATATTCAATCTTGTATAATCATGTATGTAAATAGTACGATGCGAATGTTGGCTCGTATTTGTGTAACGCAAAATATTAAAAATATTTTATAATAATAGTCACTGCTCCATTTTATCAATTATGCTTCGCATACGCCATTCAGTTTCACGCTATACAGAATGTTTTATATAGAAGAAAACCACTACCACTACCAGCAAATCAAGATATAAAAGGCTGTTAGGGCTCTGACACTGACACTGACGAAGAATTTGATGACGAGGACAGCTTTAATGTTAAGCATGCAAGAGAACGCGGTCTGCTGAATGATGAGTATAAGAAAGTTATAAAAAAAGTACGGACAGTAGTAATAATCTTTAAACGTTCACAAAAAACGAAATGACGCTGCAAAAATACGTTCATAGTGAATTTGGAAAAGAGTTGGAGCTGCTGCTGGACTGCAAAATCTTTGGAATAGTCTACGCACAATCTTAGAACGTTATACAAAACTAAAGGCGTGCATACAAAAGGCCTTGATTGACATCAAGTCTATCATTTTCCGATATTGAAATATTGTAAATTGAAAAATTGTACACATGCTAAGACATGGTGAAACTACCAGTAAAGGTTCTCTGTCGTAGAAATGCTACACTTCTAACGGCTGATACAGCATTAAACATTTTAGTAAAATCATTAGAAAGCCAAGATACATCACTGCCACGAATTTGGATAATTCTTTGAAAACAAGGATCAAAGGGAGACGACTCCATGCAGTTGTTGGAGCTTTCGAATACTTACGCAATACTTACCATATTTTTAATGAAAATGAGACTGATGAAGATACGATTATAGTCTAGTTATCAAGATATTAAAAATGTGATCCAACGAGCTGCTGATTTAACATCTCTCAATAAAGATTCCCCTTCCACGTCAATGGATATGGACTCCTCCACATCAGCAACATTTTGTGATCCTGATTCAGAATCGTCGCCGCTTAGTTTTAAAGAAAGAAAATCAATCTTTGGGTTCAAAAACACTCGATTTGCCTTTACTAATTCACGTCGAAATGGTGTTATTTAAGAATGGTGGAAGTCGCGGTGAACTTCTTAAGTGGGTTATGACAAGGCTGCTGTCAATAGTACCTCCAAGCAGTGTAGAGTTTTTAAAGTGGAAAAGAGCCTGACGTTTTGTTGTTTATGGTGAGGTTATGGTGTTGTTTTGTAGAGCTTGAAGCACGGATGCACTGTCCGAGATAATTTTGATGTTGAGATCTCCGACGTCTCTGGCTGCAACCGCCTGTGCTGCTCTGATAATTCCGATACATTCTGCTTGGAAAATTGTGTTTAGTTTGTCCAGGGTGGTTGATATGTTGATGTTTAAGTCGTACGAGAACACTCCGGCTCCAGTTCCTTGTGAGGTTTTGGAGCCGTCTGTGTATATCCTAACTTCTTTGATGCCAGAGTTGTCTTTCCGTTCTTCGGTAAGTTGGATAATGTATTCTCGATCAAAGATGTAGTGGCATGGTATCCTGTCCATGGGTGCATCTAGAAGGGGTCTTTCCTTCGTGATGTCCTCCATGATTTTGGAGTGCGTTGTCATAGTGTTTTGTTTCCATAGCCCATTTGCTCTCAGTCTTAAGGCAGCTGCCTTTGCTTCTTCCTGTATGACCAGATGAAGAGGTCTAAGGTTCAGTAGGAACTCTAGGGCGGCTGATGGAGTGGTTCTCATACATCCTGTAGCTGCTACGCTCGCTAGGCGCTGCAAGCTTTGTAGTTTGGATTTGATAGTGGACAGTTGCGTTCTGGGCCACCATACAACTGATCCGTAGGTTAAGGAGGGTCTGATAACTGACGTGTATAGCCAAAGTGTGATTTTTGGATTGAGACCCCATTTTCTGCCAAGGAGTCTTTTGCACTGATAGAATGCTATACAGGCCTTCTTAATTTTGTTGTCAATGTGGTTTCCCCAGTTCAACTTGCTATCGAGAGTGATGCCCAGATATTTTACTTGAGTTGATAGGGAGCGTTCAAGTATTACGTAACGCAATTTGGGGGGAGGGGGGGTCTCGTGAAACGTTACGATGCGTTACAAGGGCGGGAGGGGGTCTTTCTTACAACACGTTACGTAACATTGTTTTTCTTAATCAAAAAATTAGGGAATTAAAACTCCCAAGTTGGCAACCCATATACGTTTTACGGGGAATCCCTCGATTGTATATTCTGGTCGTCAATTTTACTTTGTTGCAAGTTGCAACCTTTTCCTTTATAAAGTTTATCAAGGATAAAAACTATAACATAACTTTTTGCAACTTTGGGGTAAAAATGGTCACTTGAGTGTTACGTAACGTTTAGAGAGGGGGAGGGGGAGTACAGAAAAACGTTACGGTGCGTTACAAAGGAGGGAGGGGGGGTCAAAAATCTTCAAGTAATGCGTTACGTAATACTTGAACGCTCCCATAGGGTTAATTCGGTGTTAAATAATTTTGGTAGTTTTAGATTTGGTAGCTTCCTTTTGTTAGTGAAAAGGATGAGCTCTGTTTTTTTGGGGTTGACTGACAGCTGGTGTTCCTCACACCATTTTTCTACAATCTGAAAAGCAGCACGCATTACATCACAGAGGATGTTCTCTGCGTTCCCATTTATCAGAATTGCTAGGTCGTCTGCATAACCAATGGTAGTGTAGCCTCTTTCATTCAGTGTCCTCAAGAGGCTGTCTACTACTATGTTCCATAGGAGTGGTGACAGAATGCCCCCTTGGGGGCACCCCCTGACCACCCTTGCACGGGTGATCGTTTTTACCGCAATTTGGACCGCCCTTTTACTGACCAGCTCATTTATCCATTCCGTTATGACTGGTTCTACTTTCAGTTTTTGTAGGGCGTGGTTGATGCTGTTGTGCATTGTTTTATCAAATGCCCTTCAATATCAATAAAAGCGGCAAGTGTTGATGCTTTGTTGTTAATGGCCGATTCTATTCTATGCACTACCATGTGTAGTGCTGACTCTGTTTTTAACACATCGTCTCTTAGGTGTCTATCTACTAGTTTTTCTAGTGTTTTCAGGAGAAATGAGGTTAGGCTGATAGGCCTGAAGGATTTGGCTAGGGTGTAGTCTTCTTTGCCTGGTTTAGGCAGGAAGACTATTTTTGCCTCCCTCCATTGCTTCGGTACGTATTTGAAAGCTATGCAGGCTCTATAAATTTGTAGTAGGTGATGAGTGATTTGGTTCGAGTGCCATTGTAGAAGCGCTGGAAATATGCCGTCCAGTCCAGCGGATTTAAATGGTTGGAAGCTTCTCAGGGCCCAGCCAATTTTATCCGTGGTTACGATTCTACTTGCAGTTTCCCATTCTTGGATAGTTGGTGCTTTTTTGTGTTCATCTTGCCATTCGGAGTCTGATGCAATCTGACTTCCGGGAAAGTGGGTCTCTAGGAGTAATTTGCAGGTTTCGTGGTCTGTATTTGTGTAAGTGCCGTCTTCTCTTTTGAGAGAGCCCAGAAGATTAATATCCCCTTTGGACAGTATTTTCTTGACTCTCGCGGCTTGGTTTGTTAAGTTTATGCTGCTACAGAATTTGTGCCAGGCTTCCGTCCTCCTGAATCTGATACGTTTCTTGTAGTGTTTCTGTGCTGTTTTGTATTTGTCCCAGGCTTCAGTGGTCCTGGTATTTTTTGCCTGATTGAACAGTGTCCTGAGTGCCTTCCTGAGCCGTTCAAGCTCTGGCCCCCACCATCGACTTTTGTCCGAGTCTATAGTTATGACGGCGGGACAGGCTTCTTCATAACTGCTCGTTAAGGCAGCGGTCAGGAACTGTACATTGGTTTCTATGTTGTCTGTGCTGAGTGTCACGTCAGAGGGTTCAAAGTCATTTAGTTTTTTGGTTAGTGTGCGTGTGTATTTTATTGTATCTGTCTTACGGGGGTTACGATATGGGGTGGGGTTTGGTGGTTTTATGTTTATTTGGAAGCAGATGCGTCTGTGGTCTGCGAAGGACGGCTCGTTGGATACTTGCCATCCTTCGATGAGATCTGCCGCCAAGTGTGTTGCCAGAGTGATGTCGATAGTGGTTTGGCATCTGGACGTTACAAAGGTGGGCTCTGTGCCTCTGTTTATAATGTTCAGATTGGTTTGGAATAGGTATTCAGTTAGTTGCTCACCCCTTTTGTTTGTATCCTTACTTCCCCACAGAGTGTGATGTGCGTTGCAGTCTGCTGCAATGATGATATCCCAGTTACTGGCTTCGCAGTGTTGTACCAGCTCGGCTAGTTCCTTTGCGGGAATTTCGCCTTCGCCTGGCATATACACCGAAGCCAGCACTAGGGTTGTTTGGTCCTCTGTAGGGTTTATTTTAACGGCTGTAAGGTCTCTAGAACAGAAAGGGTTAATTAAGGTGGCATTCATAGTTTTGGGTATGACAATACACGTTCTTGGTTTTTCTGCTGGTGTGTATAGTAGTGACTTACCACTGATGTTGTTCAAGCCGAGTATTTTGTTGTTTCTGATCCAGGGTTCCTGGATCAGTGCGACGGTTTGGTTGTCTTCCTCCAGCACTCTGCGTAAAGTGACCGCCGCAATTTGTTTGTGCTGGAGGTTGGTTTGGATGACGGTGAGGGAGCTAAGGGCTGGGGCTACGTAGCACGCCATCTTCGTCGCTAGTGTCCCCCGCGCTTATCAGCGGCGAGCTCGCCTCCATCCTGCTCAGACCCGGTTGGGGAGCGGAGGTGGAAGGCCCTGGAGTTGCCGTCGTGTCGTCGTTCACTGTCGCTTGGTCAGTTTCGGCCGTGGTCGCCTCTACTGAAGGGAAGAAGCGAATGTACCCACTTCCCGTCATGTGGGCTACCCGGCGGTCACGATCCATGATGGTTTGCCTCTGGTCTTCGGGGATTCCCAGGACAAGGTGAACCACCTTCTCCCTGGAACTAGCCTCGCCAGGTTGGTCGGTTACTGACATGTCGTAACACTGCCAGGAGTCGACTTTGTACCAGGGGTTCTGGGCACAAAGGACTTTCTGCAGTGTTGCGGAGTCGGTGATGCGGGTGTGTATCAGGAGGCCTGCTCTGAGCCTCTTTTTTAGGTCTGACTGTCTGATGACAGCCAGAGTGGTTCCGGGTATGGGTGATGCAATGTTTTGGACTTCCCTCTCGAGCCAAGATAGAGCGTTCGCGTTCTCACACCACATCCATGAGGAAGGGGCGCCCCCGGAATGATGGAGCCTGCGCGCTCGGAGTCGGCGGGGACAGTACCGCTTGCAGGATTCTATCATCGATAGTTTCCCTGAGCTGGTCTGCCTGCTCCTGCGAGAGGTCGCGTGGGGGGGCGGTGATAACCGCTACTCTCAGATGCGACTGACTCGCGTCTGCGTAGCTCACCGTCCGCCTCTGCCTCGTGTCGGTTCTCGGGCGCTTGGCTTCTCCCCTGGGAGTCCGGGTTTCGTCCAGCCGAGCTCGCTTCGAGGAAGCACGCTCGTCCGGGCCAATCCCGGCCCCAGTTTGCTCCCCTGCGGGAGCAGTGGAAGCCACCGCCTCGATATGTCGACCTCGGCAGCCTCTCGGTTTCCGTCTCCGCTTCGGCTGATTCGGTGGTCCGTGGTGTGATGGTGGTGACTCCGTTCTGTGCCGAGCCACTCCTGCGGAGGTCACCCCCGTGGAGGTAGATGGCACAGGTTCGCGCTGCGTTTCCGCTGCTGCGGTCGGTGTCACTCCTGTTGTTGCAGGCTGTTGGGCCTCCCTGCTCGCGCGCCCCGTGGGGTGACTGCGTTCTGGTTGGCTTGCCAGTCCGATGTTGTGCGTGGATGTTGACGCGGGTTGTTGGGCTTCCCTTCTCGCGCGCCCTATAGGGCGACTGCGTTCCGGTCGGCCCGCCAACTCGTCGTTGTGTGAGGGTGTTGTTGGTTGTTGAGCTTCCCTTCTCGCGCGCCCCGTGGGGCGACGGCTTTCTGGTCGGCTTGGCAACTTTTGGTTCGTTGTGGTTAGTGTCTCTGGCTGTTGGGACTCCCTCGTCTCGCGCGCCGTGGGGCGACTGCGTTCTGAGTGTCCTGCCATTCCTTGGTTATTTGGGGTTGGTTTAGCGGCCCTTTTGAAGGGGCGCTTGTGGTGGGCTACTACCGTCCACTCTGACACTCTGGTGGTGTCGGTGGTCGAGGTTGACGGTAGCAGTGTTATGGCCTCTGCGAGGCCTGATAAGTCCAGGCTTGGGCCTGGTGTTGAGCGCAAGTTGTCCCCCCCAGAATACGTGGGACAGACCGAGTTAGACTCGGTGAGGGATTCTCCACTGTGCGTGGTACCCTCCTGGGGTATAACTTTATTTTCTTGTGCTGACATATTGTTTTTGGTTGGGCGAAGAGGATGCACACTACCTGCCCATGGTGAGTGTGGTACAACATTTTTGGGGGTATTTAGTTCCCCAAGGCTGTGTGAGCCTGGAGTGTGGATAGACGCCGCCACAGGTTCGGCTATGCAGGATTGGACTAGGAGAAGGATGGGTTATAGGGGAGGAAATAATGGGGGGTCGGCCAGAGGTTTCGGTTATGCCAATTACTTAGGGTAATTGGCCAATAACGGGCGGCAACCTCGAGAAGGGTAGTCCACTGGCCTTGTTTAGGGGATCTTAGCGACCTGCACTCCTCCCTAAACCATTCGCCAGACCCAGCATCGGACAGATGCTGGGAGTGGGGGAGACGTCAAGCAAGAAAGCAAAAGCAGAAAGCAAGCAAGATGGTTATTTTAAGTTGTTTGGCGTTGCCCCCGCCCGACGCGACTCCATTTTCGTCATCCGGCCACGCTGCGAGTTCACAGCAAGCATCGGAATCGTGAGCATTACATGCAAGATATTTACAAAATTTACACAAAGAAGTGCAAAGGTACGCTTTTATTATTTCATCGTACGCATTTCATATTCGGCAAGCTGCAAAAAATCATCATTCGGCTTTGCTGCAAGTACAAGATTTCAACAAACAAAGATTATTTCCGCAACATAACAACAAGTTCGACAACTCAACAAAAGGAATTCACCGAGTGAAACACGAGAGGATTGCATTGCATAGGAGTGAAAAGGACGGCTGGTACGACGACTGTCACATGTGACAAATGTGACAAATGTGATACATGTGACAATTATATGACAAATGTGACAATTATATGACAAATGTGACAAATATGACACATTTGACAAATGTGACACATGTGACAATTATATGACAAATGTGACAAATATGACATTTGACAAATGTGACACGTGGCAAATATGACACTTGTGACAAATATGACACATTTGACAAAAGTGACTAATGTGATACATGTGACAAATGTGACACACGTGACAAATGTGATACATGTGACAAATGTGACAAATAGAGATTGCAATCCGGATTATTCGAAATCCGAAAACGACTGAAAAATCCGGATTTTCGGTCAATTTTTAAATCCGGATTTCCAAGACTCAAAACCGGTTTATTCGAATATTAGTTAATGCTTACATTTCATATTCAATCTTGTATAATCATGTATGTAAATAGTACGATGCGAATGTTGGCTCGTATTTGTGTAACGCAAAATATTAAAAATATTTTATAATAATAGTCACTGCTCCATTTTATCAATTATGCTTCGCATACGCCATTCAGTTTCACGCTATACAGAATGTTTTATATAGAAGAAAACCACTACCACTACCAGCAAATCAAGATATAAAAGGCTGTTAGGGCTCTGACACTGACACTGACGAAGAATTTGATGACGAGGACAGCTTTAATGTTAAGCATGCAAGAGAACGCGGTCTGCTGAATGATGAGTATAAGAAAGTTATAAAAAAAGTACGGACAGTAGTAATAATCTTTAAACGTTCACAAAAAACGAAATGACGCTGCAAAAATACGTTCATAGTGAATTTGGAAAAGAGTTGGAGCTGCTGCTGGACTGCAAAATCTTTGGAATAGTCTACGCACAATCTTAGAACGTTATACTAAACTAAAGGCGTGCATACAAAAGGCCTTGATTGACATCAAGTCTATCATTTTCCGATATTGAAATATTGTAAATTGAAAAATTGTACACATGCTAAGACATGGTGAAACTACCAGTAAAGGTTCTCTGTCGTAGAAATGCTACACTTCTAACATCACATTTGTCACTGACAAATGTGATACATGTGACAACAAATGTGACAAATGTGACACACGTGACAAATGTGATACATGTGACAACAAATGTGACTATAGTGTCACATGTGTCATATTTGTTACATGTGTCACATTTGTCACTTGTGTTACATTTGTCACTTGTGTCACATTTGTTGTTGTCACATGTATCACATTTGCCACGTGTGTCACATGTGACAAATGTGACACGTGACTTTTACGACACATGTGGCAAATATGACACATTTGACAAATGTGACAAATGTAATACATGTGACACACGTGACAAATGTGATACATGTGACAAATGAGACACATGTGACAAATATAACACATGTGACAAATATGACACATTTGACAAATGTTACTAATGTGATACATGTGACACATGTGACAAATGTGATACATGTGACAACAAATGTGACACAAGTGAGACAAGTGACAAATGTGACACATGTGCCAATGTTACACATGTGACAATTTTACAATGTTACACATTTGTCAAATGTGTCATATTTGTCACGTGACACATTTGTCAAATGTTGACACATTATTATTATATTTGTCACATTTGTCATATAATTGTCACATGTATCACTTTTGTCACATTTGTCATATTTGTCACATGTGTCACATTTGTCACATAATTCACATTTGTTACTTGTGTCACAATTGTTACATTTGTCACATATGTCATATTTATCACATTTGTCCCTTGTGTCACATTTCTTACATTTGTCATATTTGTCACATGTGTCACATTTGTCACATGTAAATGTTTTACTACCAAAAATTCTTATTTTTCATTCATTTAATCGTATTTCATGAATTAGATATTCTTGTCCAAATTAAATCGCAAACATGAAGAAACAATGTTTCTACAAAAGTATTCAAAATACATAAAAACGATTATTTTTTTGGCCTATGTTTGGGCTACTATCTAATGAAATAAATTTATAATTTAATCTTACTTTGACAGCCAGATAATGTAACTAGCTAAAATCAATCAATAAATAAGATTTCGAGAAGCCGACGTCGTCGTCAACATGCTCGTCGTCACCTACCATTGTATGATACAGTTTACGCACAAGAATGATAAGTGAAATGTGCACAACTGTGATGCAAGTGATGATGAACAAGTGAAGATGCAATGTGTACCTCATTTTAGTCATGTTCACAATGGGAATGCGACTTGTATCGATGAGCTGATGAGCCACATTAAGTTACTAAATAACCAAAATAAGTCGGCACTGTCCCAAGGTGTGGTAATTCTTTTATAGTGTTAAGGTGTGTGATACGTAGAATATAAGGAGGTAAAGCATAATGCTATGATATAACTGTTTGTTAGGCCTTTACGTTTGACTAAGTAATGGGAAGGCACCTACATTTAATAAAACTACTTTACCTTTTCAGACGTTTATAGTAAGAATTTATAACGATAAAGGTGCCTACATCCCAAATGGCTGATAAATAACGTCAAAAAGGTCAATTAATCACTCTGTTTACTTGTAGCTTTGTTTTTTACCTATTAATTCTCCAAACATTTTTTGATTACTTTAGCTTGTCCTTCTAAGTTTATTGATCTGTGTAGTCGAAATTTCTTTTTCATATTCAACAGTGGAATTCGTCAAGCAAGATGGCATTGCAGCCGTTCGCTCCCAAGCTGAATTTTCTTGTGAAACCGAGAACCGATACCAAGCCTTTACCGAAAACTATGAAATATTTCTTTTTTATGGTGAAGTTCGTTTTTGCATTAGACTTCGGATTCGTCAAACTCAAGACTAGAAAATTTAAAGTCCTTGTCAAATTACTGACGCTAGCCCAATCAACAATTTATGTTGTAATTCTTGCGGTGAATTTACTTGCTCGTAGCCGCTCTGTGTATATGTACGTCTCGTTTACCTTGGATGTTGGTGTATATTATGTGTTTAGTTTGACTTTAGTACTAGTCAAGCATACTTTTCATGATTACCAAATCGATCTTAATTCGTTTGACTCTGAGATCTATGTGGATAGCAGTTCTTACAGAGTGGGACCTATGATTATGTTATGGTCTGTTGTACTCTTTATATATAGATTTTTAACATTGGCTAATTATTGTTCTTCCGATGTTTCTGATTGTGAGTTTTCTATTGACATGATCGTATCGATCATTTACTCAGGAATACTTTTAGCAAGTGACGTAGTACTGGTAGTTTACACTTATGTATTTCACTCCGCGTATCTTCGATTGAAAAAGTTCACAGCGTATGTGGTCAACGATGGTACAGACATGGTTTCGTGTCAGTATTTGTACAAAAGTATTGCAGAAATGACCGAGAAAGCGAAAAAATCTTTTGATGTTGTTGTAAGTTTGCTGAATTTAGTAGCTTTCTTAGTTTGGTAACTTTAAGTTCATTTAATTCATTTCGTGCAGTTCAGTGCAGTTGCAAAAGCCAGGGTATGAATTCCATAAAGATGCAGTTGATTGTCTTTTTTAATTGTCGGCCTAGCATCTTGCTTGTTAAATTTTACGCTTACAGTAGGTAATTGTGACGTTAGGAGACTGCTAATATTTTTTTTTATTTTAATATTTTTCAGCTTGTCGTGACTCTGGTGTCCAATACAATTGATGCAATTGAAAACATTTATTTACCCTTTGCAAATGAATCTATTAAATGGGTGAGTTACAAGTTAAAGATTTGATTAATTTAAAAAGCATAAACTTATATCGCGTCCCCTCTGCGTCTTAATGCCTCAAACGTGTCGAATATTAGTTCAGCCTTGTAATTTTGGATTATTCCAGAGTGACCCACGAACTATGTCGATGGCGTTCATGGTGGTTCCCCAACAACTGCTGATGCTGTTCTGTCCGGCTATCAGCGCGGGACTGCTCTCGGGGCAGGTGGAGAAACTGACACTGGTACTGCATGATAAGCTAATCCAAGGAGGTAAATTGTAAATGTAGATAAACCTTTACATTCATTCTGTTATAATTTTTAGCTTTGTACGAATAAGTAAATGACTTTAGTTCTTTTGAGACTCCTTAATCAATGTTATAATTAATTGACATTCAGACAATAAAATCCTAAGGATGATTGAGTACAGAATGGACTCTGTTGTTCTCAATAGGTTCACTGCTTTGCATGTTACTAAATGTGCAAAGAGGTGAACCTATCTAGCCTACTTTTGTTATATTTTTTCTCGTACTAAGTTTACCTTACTAACATACTTTTTAACTTCATATATTGTTACTTACAAATGAACGTAATTGGTCTGAAATAAAAGATTTTTATTATATTTATTTTATTTTTATTGACATTGCCAAATCGAGGGAAATCTTCGGTCACCAATGTCTAGACCGAAGATTATTCATATCTTTGTTTATTTTAATTCTGACCCTGAGTGCTTTTGACTTAACATTGATATTTCTGCTTCTTATGAAAGAGTGAAGAAGTTATAAATGTCTCGGGACTGTTTAAGATTTTAAGTAGGTCTGCAACAATCGCCACAGCCTGGGCATGCGATGTTTTTGGCATAACAATAATTCCTTACTATATAAATGGCACTGTAGCAATCTTTGACGTCTTTTCCTGTGCGCCGTCGGTCGTTTAAGACAGCATAACTTAACCAGAGACAGCGTCGAGCCAAACGTCGATCAACGTTCAAATCTGTTCTTTTTGCAGACAAAGCCAACGCCAAAGACATCCGACGCTTCATGGCTTACACAGACGGACGTCCGCTCCGCTTCCGCGTGTGGCGCGTGGTGCCGCTGGACTGGCGGCTGCCCGTCGTCGTCGTCAACGTCGTCATCACTTACCTCATCGTTTTGATACAGTTTACGCACAAGAATGACGATGTCATTTAAGTACAATAAATAATTTTGGTATCAGCTATTTTCAACTTATGTGGCACAAGAATTGAGATAAGAGTGTTCACAACTGGTGGACTGGCGACTGCCTGTCCTCGTCATCGACGTCGTCACGTTTATGATCGTCATGATACAATCACACACAATAATGATAAGTGAAATGTGCACAACTGTGATGCAAGCACAACGCATACGTCAGTTTCAGCCAGTTTTAATTGTTTACATAAATTAAGTGTAGTCAATCTCATGATTGTGGTATTAATTAAATTGTTTTATGTTTTGTCTTTGTTAATATTAAACGCCTTTATGTCAAATCTATTAATTGGATTTTTAATACGTGTAAAACTATGTAGTTATGCTGTTCTTGAGGTGCCCCAACAACATCAAAAAGGTCATTTATCATTTCACTTTCTAGTGGCTTTTTAGGAAATTAATTTTCAGAACATTTTTGATTACTTTAGCTGGTCATTTTAAGTTATCGATCTGAGTACACAACATTTCTTTGTCATATTCATCAATGGAATTCTTCAAGTTGGCATTGCAGCCGTCCACTCCCAAGCTGAATTTCCTTGTGAAACCAAGAACCGAAACCCAGTCTTTAACGAAAACTATGAAATTTTTGTTTCTTACAGATGAGATTTGTTTTTGCTTTAGACTTCGGATTTGTCAAACTCAGGGCCCAAAAAAAAGTCTTCTGTAAATTAAATTTTTGACGCAAGCCCTACTTACCTACATTGTAATACTTTCGGTAATCAAGAGTGATTTGTGTATACGTACGTCACGTTCGCCTTGGTTGTTGTCGTATACTTTTTTTACTTTAACTTTGATGCAAGTCCAACTTACTTTTCATAATTTCTAAATCGATTTGAATTAATTTGACCCTGAGATCACTGGACAGCGGTACTTATAAAGTGGGACCCGAAATTATGTAACGATTCGTTGTACTTCTGCCATTTGGATTTTTGACATTTGCTGGTTATTTTCCCGTCTAATTTTTCTGAATGCAATGTTGAAAATGGTAGTTTACGCTTATGTCTTTCACTCTGCGTACCTCCGAATGCAAAAGTTTACATCGTTTGTGGTAGCACGGACATATAGTGTAATATCAGATAATTTTTCAGATTAAGCCAGCGCCAGAGATATCCGTCGCTTCATACCGCACACTAGCGATGGGTTACTCGCGAGCGAGTTGTTAAAAAGAGCTAGCTCACCTATTCTAGCACAACGTATATCTAGCTCAGTCTCGTTCAATTCATATCATTTAGCTTAGTAGCTCAGTGTCAGTGTTTCATCGGAACTCGGAATATGTCGGACGGAATCGAGCGACTCGATAGACAAAGAGAGACATATGCGTTTCGAATGACGTGCGATAGAAAGAGCAACACACACAAACAATGTCTATTGGATAGGATAGCTCTACGTACGTGTGCATTCAAATTTCATCGTTTCATATTACTAATTATACCTATTTGTTTTGGTTGACAGTCCTAAGCCTGTCAAAGTATGGAGGAAAATCGTGACTAATTCGATGAGCCAAAGCCAATATAATAATAAATAGGTATTATTCTAAAAACAGTTAAAATTCATTAAGTTAGCGTTGAAAATAAACAACGAATAGTGAGTGAAGTGCTAAACTAGGAAGATAAATAACTACTAATAATTCTGTGGTACTTATAACTCAAAAGAGTCAATCGAGCGAGTGAGCGAGTCTGATCTGTACACATTGAAACGATTCAAGAGCCTTCTATCTTCATGAACTACACTGAGCTAAATGAGCTACTGAGCTAGAAGAGATATATAGCTCTTGACTCGGTAAAGAGCTATATAGCTCTTATCTCTTCAAAAAGCTAATTTTCTCATGACTACCGCACACAGACGGTCGTCCGCTCCGCTTCCGGGTGTGGCGCGTGGTGCCGCTGGACTGGCGGCTGCCCGTCGTCGTCGTCAACGTCGTCATCACTTACCTCATCGTCATGATACAGTTTACGCACAAGAATGACGATGTCATTTATGTACAATAAATAAGTTTGGAATCAACTATTGTCAACTTGTGTATGAGGGTTTTCTGTCGTAGTCATCAACGTCAACATCACTTAATATCTTATCGTTGTTATACAGTTCACGCACAAAAATTAGGATGCTATTTACGTACAGTAAATAAGTAACAAATGAGGCTGTCTTTGCCATGACAACGGGCGTCATGACAACGCTATCACGTACCTCATCGTCTTATTACAGTTTTCACACACGTGAGGTTGTTATACGTTCAATCTATTGGAGTCCGCCTTTGTGAACTAGTGGTGGAAAATCGTCATCACCTAACTCATCGTCATTATAAAGTTTACGCACAAGAATGAGGATGACATCTACGTACAATAACAATATTATTTTTTTCTTAAATAAAAATGATTTGTGTTATTTAAACATTCAATCTCCGAATTATTTTAATGCGAACATTATCTTGTCTTTTTTACTGATATCTAATACTACTGCAGAATAAATTAAGAATGTCTCCTTCTTTCTTAATTTACTACTAGTTACGATTAAGGATGTCTTAAAGATGCATTTACCATTGTAGAGAGTATGGTGTAAAGCTAACACGTGAAGTTGAATTTAAAGCCATTTAATAATATAAAAAAATATTTCGTAACGCAGGCGATTGTACAAAGTTTACCGTACTCGTGATAAAGCAAATTATCTAAAAAGTGTCTTATGTATCTTCTTAGAAGTCTTTCAGAATACAAACCATTAAAACAAATTAGTTAATTGAACAATAACAATCTGGTAACTGATGCACATATTTACAATCATGACCATTAAAGACCAGTCCAGGGGAATGACCTTGAACACCGTAAACTTCATAGGGCGAGACTTCACATAGGCTAAAAAGCACTCTATGTCCTCGCAAAGAGAATCATCTGAAAGAAAATTGATAATCCGGTTTGATCATATAGTATTTTATAAGCAAGTAATAGGTAGATGCAAATACTTTTGAATGCGTTGAGATATTTTACGCCGCCAGCAGCGCTGATTTTAACTGATTTGAATCGCCTTCTGAACAGATCAAAGTTTCTTTATGTAAGTATAAATCATTTTTAACTGACTTTTCTTAGAAAAAAAAATAGGTAGGTACCTCTTTCAGATAGCAATCTGTCATGTAAAATTTGTGTTAGCTCTTCAGCCTTCATGCCTAGCAATGCCTAGCAGGCCGGCTGCCACGGTCGGAGCAAAAATCATTATGACGATAAGAGTCATATGCAACATTGTGGCATAATTCACCTGTAATAAATATTATTTCCATGATTGTACCCCTAGTTAAAGTTTGGTCGCATCGCGTTGCTAATAGGCTAACTTTTCAATGGTCAGATATCTATCGGACTGATAAATAGAAGCTGACTGAATTTAAGATGGCATTCGGTTTGACCATCTGCATAATCAAGTTTGACATTTAAAATCGGCCATCTTGGAATTTTATCTGTCTGTTGAACATCGGCCATATGTAGGACAAAATAATGTTTCATTGGCATCTCTCTTTTGACGATAATTGAGACGCGTTCGTTTTAAAAAAAATGGCTGCATATTGTGTTCTGGCGATTCTTTCAAACCGAGTAGAAATCCGGAGGTCCAAAAGAGTTCGGAGGTCCGGAGACGGAAAGAGATCCGGAGTTTCACTACCGAAATATGTGCCATATTAATGGTTCGGTTTGTGGTAAGGGCTTATTAAAGTCCGTCTGGTGAGCTACCGCTATCTTGTCTAAGTCTGACGCCATAACATAGATGTTTTCAGCATTATCGTACGTATTCCATCAGTATAAAGATTATTAAGAAAGCCTAACCTTTGACTGAAAGTTAGACTGTCAGTTTCATACTAAAAGTTATCCGAAGTTAAACAACTTTTGTTTTCTCTCTCTACAAGAGTTCGTAGATTTCTCGTAGCGCTACGCTTCGTAGTAATGTCGATGTTCGTAGCCATGGCCGTAGCATTGTCAATGCGTAGAGATGCGCAGTGGGTTATAATAACCTTTTCCGCCCAACTGGATTATAATCGGGCAAAAACGTTTTAACCCGATTTATATCCATTTTTTGCCCATTTCGGCGGGCATAAACTATTTGTATGAGAAACTAGACCATGTAATAACTTTACGATTTCTTTAAATACAACATCATGAACAATCACAGCTATTGAACGCCTTGAGCATTAATCAAATGATATCGTCTGAAAAGACATTCAAATTCGTGTCGTAAAAAAATATAATGAGAAAATCAAAGATGGTGGCTCACTATTTTTGATTTGGACCGATTTCGATAAAATTCGGTTTTCGGTAGGATTTTAACATAAATGAAACAACGCAATGTTGAAAGTATGAAAAAACCCAAGAAGGCGGCCAAGTTTTTTGTTTTTGGGCCGATTTCAAAAATCTCCAACGTTTGCTTTTACATAGACGTTTGTTTAAACATAGCCGTCTATGTATACTTAAACATAGCCGAAGTCAATGGGTTCTTTATTTCTGGGTCGCAGGATTCAGTAAACAGTGTTATTTTAACTCTAATGGCTGACCGGTCATATTCTCGTTTTAAAAAAAAACGTTAATTGCAAAAGTTGGGCGAGATTAACTTCAGAGGCGTTGAAAAATATTTAATTAACCTGACAGTGGCCAATAATGTCTTATGCGTGTATTAAAAAGAGTCGAGTCGACTGCGAGATACATTGTTTTATTTCTCCAGTACACAACTGCATTGCTGGTTATGACACCTAACTTAATTTTAACAGTTTATTTAAGACTTATTAAATCTAAGAGCTACGAAGAAATTAACATTGCAAGTGTACCTAATTATTACCATCGGTACCACTGGGTAGGTACCGATGGTGCCTACTTAGGTCTGGATGGTACTTACTTACTAGATGTGTTGGCCACTGGGCCAGCACATCAGGCCTGTATCGAAAGCGCATCAGTTTTTACCGTGACGGTCTGGCCGCCGTAATTATCTCAATTTTGTTGTATGGGTAAGGCCACACTTACGACTTTCTGTCACCGAGACTCTGCGACTTTTGGCGATTGAGGCGCGGCGACGGTACGCCACAGGTGTGCGTTGGCGGTAAACGCGCTTAATCATTATTGATTTTCAGGCGTACGTAATAGACTCTCATCAGAGGGTTGTACTGCTTACAAGATTTTAGCCCGTTGTTCGTTTCAGCTTTATCGGCTTGTTTCGTGACATATCAAGCAAGTGTCTTGCTCCTAACACAACAGGATCGATTGCTTCGAGAGATATGTATCTAAAGGATGATTATTAAATGTGTCGTGATGTATCCTCTAAGAGCTTTACGTCTGGATTTCCGTTACCTTCGCTCGGTACCAATTTATGTACTCGTCCTCACGTTAATTTCTATGCATTTTTTTCCCGCTTGACAAGTGACTAAGCACAAGGTTCATTTCCCGGGCTCCGAGCACACTGGCGACCTCGACACCTTCATCAGCTACTGCTCAGTTCTGTCGCTGCAGTTGCTAACCTTCGACGTGGCGCCGCTGGACTGGCTCCTGCCACTGCTCACGCTCAACATGTGCGTCACTAACCAGATCGTCGTGGTGCAGCTTACTCATGTGTACTGAGGACTTGGCATCTAAAACTGGTGGAGTTAATTCTTACCTCGTGTGTGCTTAAGTTTTGAGACAAAATAAAAGTTGCATAACTTTTTTTATAATTAACATATATTTCTAAAATTTTCACACACACACTAAATAAATAAATAAAATTACTTATTAAGCGTTTGAGGAGGAGCCTGACTCTCGTAGCGCTGGGAAACCTTATACGAGAGCAGATCGAATATTGTAAACTTATATGTGTGTTTTTAAATAAATAACATTTTCATTTTCAATTATTGCAGTAAATAAACAGCTCGTGTCCAAAGACATTGCAATGGCGCCTTGGAGCCATTAATACTGTCATATTAGTGTCTTAGGGGCCTTTTTTAACGTCAGGGAAACGCGGGGGCAGCTGGGGGTTATGTGGGACTCCTGACTTTAGAGAGAGAACCCGTCTACCCACTGAAAAAACCTGACGGTGCCCTCCGGTGCAATGTGAGTCGGGGACGTGGCGGTTTCACCGCAGGGGACCTAGACAAAGTTGTTGCAGTTGATGACGTGTATTAGGGGCCTAGATCAAGTCCAAATTCCACCTTCATTAGCTACTGCTGAATGTACTTAGCAACATTAATTTAAACTCTTTACTGGTTTATACACAGTTTATTATGTAATCAAATCAGTCCATCCCATTTAACGATATAAAAACGTATTTAAAACATATATTAATAATTCAATATAAATCATCACAATTAACAAATTAAACAATTGCACCTCAAGAGAGCTCGGTAAAATAAAAATAATAAAATAAAGACATTTTTACTTTAGTCTCCTTAGGGTCAAAATTTAGACAGTTTGTAATTAAATGGCAGCAATCTTCCATACATTCAAACATAGGAAATAATAAAAACGAAGTATAAATGCATAGCGGGTCTAAAGCTTCCTTATTCCCTGAATATTTATAATTATTATAAATTCAATATCACTACGAGTTAGTTTCCTTAAGGCTAACACAACACTGCTCCTAGCTTTCAACTAAAGGCACTTTGCCCAAGCTTTTGTTACAATTTTTGTTATTTTTCATTAACTGGAAAAGAAGTAAGACTAGAGAAAACTTTTGTTATGGTAACATTTGTCAAATGTATATTATGTTAAATGATTTACACGATATATAAGCATTTATCTTAAATTTAATATTTTTAAATAACTGTGATATAACCCGCGTCTCGTGAAAAGAACGCTGGAAAATATAGCAAATGTTACTATGTGCAAACTCGTGAGGAGTTTTGCAAATGGCAATATTTGCTATCTCGCTCGCTCGCTCGTGCTGCGAGATGCCCGCTCTATCTCGCTAGAGCGAGATAGTATATTTTGCTAAGGGTAGTAAGATCCTTGTATCGACTAGTGCAGGTGACCGTAAGCGTTCTTTTTACATGACATGTGCTAGTTACATGTACAGTGGTTAAAAGTTGAGTAAAATTTCATAGAATTCGTTGCAATTTAAGGTCATTTATATATATATTTTCATCAAGCGGTATATAAATTTAGTGCTAGTCTAACTATTTACAATAATTAATTTCCATCACCGATTTTCGAGACAGTATAACTTTATTTTTATCAAATTAGTCCTTAAATTATCCTATATTGCTGCAATGAATATCAATAAATTTACACATCACTTAAGAGTGTGAAACGAAAATAGATTTAAGCTTGACTTAAAAAAGTAGTATAAGTCACTTATTTTCGAGTTCACCCCAGACTGAGTTACATTGTGACAAAAAATCCTATAAGCCATCACGTTCGTAAACGGTACGTCTGAGGTAGCATGAACAAAGATTAGCGCAGTCTAATTTTAAAAAGACATTATTAGAGACATTGCTTAGTTTTTGTAACTTTTGATAAGTTCAATTTGATACCATACATTTCTTTTCATTCTTTTTCGATTATTTTACGTATATAACATTGTCAAGTCACGATTGACGCAATCCCGCAACCATTGCACATATTTGCACCTTAGACGTACCACGAAAAAGTTGTTGGTCTACACCACTCACTTCTTACAACTCCTGCCCATAATATTTATCCAGCTCCGCTATGCTCGGTGCCTGCGTTTTCTCCGCTGTTTCGTTGGTCTGCTTTTCTTCTTGCGTCGTAGGTTTAATAACTTTGATATAGTTGACCGGCACCAAGCCCGCGTGTTGTCTGTCTGTGGTGGCCATGAGCCAGCCAGTGTTCCATAGTGTAGTTTGAAGGTGTTGGGGAGCCAGGGTTAGGACCTGGTTGGCTGAGAAGCTAAGTTCTTGAGGAGATGTGGCCGCGAAATCGTGTTGGGCCACCGCTCGGAGAGGATTCTGCCAGGTGGTTGGGTCGTTTACTGAAATAAAGACGCGTTTATTTAATGTTAAATACTGTGTTTGAGGATTTGGTGGAAAATTTAATTTAGGGTGGTATGGTAAACTATATTTTTGGTTAACTATATAACTATATTATAAGAAAGTACGTTTAGCATATTCAGGACGATGTAGAGCGCCGCTACAACACCGCCGAAGAGCAGTCACCCATTGGACCCATGATTTGTTAAGTGAGGCAAATGACAATGGTTACTCACATCTCTCATTGCACTAGAAGACAGAATCATTCAGAAGAAAGAAACATTCGAATAGGCCAGCTAGACTCCTTAGCTAGCTGCTTGCCTGTTAATAGATACATCTCTCATTGAACTAGAAGACTGTCAGTCCATTCAACATCTTCATCACAAGATAGGGCGCTGCTACCACCACGCCGAAGAAAATCAGTATAGGTCAGCTATACTCTTAAGCTAGCTGCTTGCCTGTTAATGGATACTCACATATCTCATTGATACTCGAAGACAGTCCAGTCAGCATCTTCATCACAAGATAGGGCGCTGCTACCACCACGGCGAAGAACATCAGAATAGGCCAGCTAGACTCTTAAACTAGCTGCTTGCCTGTTAATAGATACTAACATGTCTCATTGATACTCGAAGTTAGTCCATTCAACATCTTCATCACAAGATGGGGCGCTGCTACCACCACGGCGAAGAACATCAGAATAGGCCAGCTAGACTCCTTAGCTAGCTGCTTGCCTGTTAATAGATACATCTCTCATTGAACTAGAAGACTGTCAGTCCATTCAACATCTTCATCACAAGATAGGGCGCTGCTACCACCACGCCGAAGAAAATCAGTATAGGTCAGCTATACTCTTAAGCTAGCTGCTTGCCTGTTAATGGATACTCACATATCTCATTGATACTCGAAGACAGTCCAGTCAGCATCTTCATCACAAGATAGGGCGCTGCTACCACCACGCCGAAGAACATCAGAATAGGCCAGCTAGACTCTTAAACTAGCTGCTTGCCTGTTAATAGATACTAACATGTCTCATTGATACTCGAAGTCAGTCCATTCAACATCTTCATCACAAGATAGGGCGCTGCTACCACCACGCCGAAGAAAATCAGTATAGGTCAGCTATACTCTTAAGCTAGCTGCTTGCCTGTTAATGGATACTCACATATCTCATTGATACTCGAAGACAGTCCAGTCAGCATCTTCATCACAAGATAGGGCGCTGCTACCACCACGCCGAAGAACATCAGAATAGGCCAGCTAGACTCTTAAACTAGCTGCTTGCCTGTTAATAGATACTAACATGTCTCATTGATACTCGAAGTCAGTCCATTCAACATCTTCATCACAAGATGGGGCGCTGCTACCACCACGGCGAAGAACATCAGAATAGGCCAGCTAGACTCTTAAGCTCGCTGCTTGCCTGCTAATGGCTACTCACATCTCTCATTGATACTCGAAGTCAGTCCGTTCAACATCTTCATCACAAGATAGGGCGCTGCTACCACCACGCCGAAGAACATCAGAATAGGCCAGCTAGAGCCCTTGGCTCGCTGCTCGGCCGTCGCGGTGCCGGCTTGCGTGGCGGCCATCGCTTCAGCCCATGCCTGGGGAAAGTGTAAGATTTAAGAAAAAAAAGCCTTTTATAGCAGGGGTATCCAATCTTTTCCAACTCGCGGCGCAGTTTTAAGTAAAGTCTTTGGCAAGGCCGAAGACCGAGCTTGTTCTTTGGAAAAGAAACAGTCATTAATATAAGTATCCACAATCACGGCGTGCTCACTCTCTTCGCCTTCTACGGCGCTCCAGGGAGCCACGGCACACAGAACAAGAAATAACCTAGAAATAGCATGATCGCTGATTTGTACAAGAACCAGTGTAACCAAACTTACACATGCTAGTTAAGTAAGACTACAAAAAAATACAAGTAAGAAACCTTGAAGAAGTTTTGATTGGTCAATCGTAGCTGTTACAAAATAAATAGCTCACAGCACAAACCCAGTAATGACTACTATGACCACACCTTATTTTAACCTTATTAATAATGATAAAAATGATAAAAAAGGCTTTTATCATTTTTTGACACATGTTACTGCCCCTCGCAAACTATCAATATTTCTATACTTTGCTGTCACCTTCAAACGAACGCGCTCATCAAGTGCGTCTTCGAGAACGCAGTTAATTATACTCGTGCGCCTCGCTTACTTATGCCTTCTATTCTTACGCAGTAAATAGCTTGTTCTGTGTTATGCACGCATTAATCAAAGGACTTCGCGAAACTTTTTGTTGACAAACCTAATGAAAAATTGTACCAAAGATCACACTCTAAAACATTTTATTCGTATTTCGGATCTAGCCAGCGCGTTCCCTCGCATGATTAAGTTTGTAAGAGTGACAGAGACGGCTACATCCGAAATAACGGACAAAAGCTTAGAGAGTAGGGGTACCTAGCTCAGTCGGCCCACAATATAACGCTACTGGCCTCTTCATGAATGCACGAATCATCGTTAAGAGCTATATCACAAATTTTTGACATTTTAGAAGTGTTTTGCCAAAAACTTGCGTTTCTTAACGATAAATAAAAAACTAGAGGATCTTAAGGCCAACGAATTTTTCTAGATCCAGTTAATGGGCGATTGGGTTTTGGGATCGGCCATGTATCCGGGATATGTTTCCTTGCGGTAATTTAACTATTTCCGGTCATATCATTTGCGTCTTCTTCTACACTAATATAATTTATAAAGAGGAAAGGCTTTTATTGTTTGTTTGAATTGAATAGGCTCTGAAACTAATGGACTAATTATAAAAAGTATTTTACCATTAGAATCCTGCATTATCCCTGACGAACATAGGCTATATTTTGCTGAAGGAACCGAATTCCACGAGGACAAAACCGCTGGCGGGAAGCTAGTAGCTAATTAATAAAGGAACATAATTCACTTTAAGCGAGGAAGCATTATGGTTGCATAACCATAATGCTATCTTAGGCATCTACATAAAAGTCGTAAAATCATGCAAATAAAACATGCGATAAGATAGCATTATCGTTCAAAAAGAGTGATAAAACAGTTTACTGCAGATTTAAATTTTGGATAATTTGCGTATGCGATACTCGTCATGTGGCCCATTGATAGCGTTTTATTATTGTTGCTACTTACGTACGTGAGATTTAAACGAATGCATTTATCGGTAGGTACCCGTATGCAGTATAAAGATAAATATGTTTAAATCTGTCACAAAGGATATGCTCAGTTGTTTACAACAAATGAATGTGATAGCGGTGAATACTCGTCTAAATTTTGTCTAGCCAATTTGAAATAAATAAACAACAACATCACAGATTCATTGATCTGACTCTGTTGTAAGTAGTTTAAGCACTTGTATTACAGAAATCAAAAGTGGTATTACAAAAAAAAACTAAATAGATACATATAACCCAGTAAAAACAGACATGCACACAAATGTTTGTACAGTGCGGAGATCGAACCCGCGACCTCTTGGTCTAATGGTCAACTTCTGAACCATTACACCAAAGTGGTCCTCAAATGTAAGTTTTCCTGAAGTTAAGCCCTAGTGGCTTAACCTCAGTGATGTTGCGTTTGATTTAAAATAGCTAGCTATTTTAAGTAATTTGTAATTAGACTATTTCAAACTGTCTCTTATTTGTAATGAGGCCGTAAGAGTTTTATTACACTGAGAAGGTACCACTATCTCAATACAGTTACTGTAGAACAGGGATGGTAAACCAATGGCACAAAAATTTGGGCATGTCACTGATCATAAAAATAATTATGAATGTAATAAACAAAACATTGCAAAAAGTACCTTTTTTTAGTAAAGAAAAGGTTTTGAAATTTGTATTATTCTCCAAATAATAAGAAAGTCAACATTATTTGATGATGTTGGTGCATAAAGGTTTGCCTATCCTGCTGTAAAACATCATAAACAAATAAAAATAAATGATATAATCACCTTGAATTCACATTCGGTCCGGATGCCCATGAGGACCATCAGTTTCCTGACCATCCAGTTAAGACTCCGCACCACTGCAAATGTGGACCAGAACTGTGCAAACAATGAACGGAGTCTGCCAAAGTTTTCTGCCACACCTGTAAACCAATTGTATGACTAGCATAAGTAAAAATAAATAGTTTGACGACCTGCTTGGTGTAATGGTTAAGAATCATTAAGATGTTGACTATCAGACCGAGAGGTGGTGGGTTTGAACATCACGCTGTTTGTTTATACTGGTTTCTGATTCTGATTTTTGAAACACAAGTGCTTAAGCTACATAACACAAAGTCAGAACAATGTATGTGATGTTGTTTTTTTAAAAAAAAGTCTCTAGCATGACTGTAAGAGTACAAAATACTTCACTTGTTCAGGATTACCCTAAAAGTATACCCTTTAAGGCCTTGTATCCTAGAATAGGAACAGTATCTCACAGAGCAAAATGTTGAGGAAATTATTGCACTAATGCACTGATAAAGCTTGTTATGTTGTTTTTACTCATGCAAACAAAGAAACCTTATCATACTTGTAGATGAATGCACCCAAACAAATCATATAATAAATCTAGTTTGTGTTATTGGATAACACATTTTTGCAATTTTTTTTGCAAGAAGATGGAGAACCTGTTCCTCATCAGTAAGGCAAGCCAGAGATGAGGAGCAGGGGTACTCCCGGAGCAATCGGGTGCATGGGGTACTGCGCAACAGCTTGGAACAAGCTGCCCTGCGCCTTTATTATCATTATTATGTTGTGAACTTTATAGTGAAATTAATGGCAACTAAGTAATTTATTGAAAAGAGTAGTGTATGTTAGCCCATTTAACATTAAGGATCAAGTATGGATAAGTACAACTGGAAAGATACACTTTTAATGGATTATTTAGCAATTTATTTACATTTTATTTTAACCTGTCATATCAGATCATTTTCACAATCTGTGGTTTTAGGTCTCAGTGTGTCATTTCAATGTTTTTGTGTAATAGACAACAACAATATACAATTGTCAATTTTTGGTGTTGTGTTTTGTATGTATACAAAGGAATATTTTTATACATACCTAAAATAGCCCTGAAAGAGCTGGTGAGGGCAAAGAATGTGTTTTCCAACATCATGGCAACACTTCCTACTGCATTCACAAAGCTTTGTATCGAGTCAAATGCTGGTCTCGAATTTTCTTCAGCCATTTGGATGAATCTGGAAGGCCAATTAATTTTCTATAATGGCATTGATTTGCTACTTAAAAGTTCCTTCAGAACATATAAAATTTATATACTGTCTGATTTAAAAGGAGGTCAATAAACAATTTTACATACACCTCTGACAAAAGTTCAGAATAAATTTACTACAGTTATGTAAAACAACAATTTCATTACAAATTTATTTGGAATTCAAATTGAATGTAAAAAAGTTAAACAATAGAGAATATTAGCATGAGTTCTTCAATTTAAAACCACAACAAATTTGGCCACACATTGTCATATTTACAGTGCTAAAATTTAACTTTTGTAACCGCTATTCTGTAAACATGTAAAAATTGTTTACTATCTACTGCTTAGATCACTACAGTGCTAGCAAATCCATTTTACCACATACTTTATGAAAATAGTAACTGTTAGGACTAAAACTACAGTAAAGGGCAAAGGATTGCAATTTACCTGCTTTCCATATCTCCATACATGTTCGGTCGAAAACTGCTGTATCCACCATACGGGGACATTCCCATGCCACCCATGCCATATCCTCCTCCGTATCCGCCGTAGCTCCCCATCCCTCCCATGCCGTACCCTCCCATAGTTCCCATACCATAACCACCCATCCCTCCATAAGAGTACCCCTGATTCATGCCAAAGCCTTGTTGCATTCCCAAATCAGGACGTGGAGGCAACGCAGGCGGACCCAGAGGGCTAGCCATAGATGTGGAGGGCACTGGGTTCCTAAAAGATGTCGCAGTTCCTAAATCACGCGCAGGACCAGCATTTGATAAGCTGGGGTCAGAGTTTACTTCAAACTGTTTCGCTGGTTCACTCATTTTCTTTTACTATGTATATGTCACACAACGAGAGATTACTGCAAAGTAACCTTTATGTGTACACAAGTGTTAAAGGCACTGATAAGCACGATACTCCATTTGATATTTTCGCGTAGTAGTATGTTTCTTGAAGAGACGAAGTAAAAAAGATATCACTTACGACCTCTCATTTTACGTAAAAACAATTAAATGACAGCAAAATGAATGAACAACTGAATGAAGAATGAAACATTGCAAAAGAATAAGTCATTTTTTTGGATGAATGAGTTGTGTGATTTTTAATGGCCAACCAAATGGCGAATCTCTTTTTTTAATGACATTGTTATTTTTTTAGCTTTATTATTAAGTAGAATGCTTTTGAGTGCTAAATATGCCGTAACATGCTCATTTCTTTATTTTTTAATGATGCGGCATACTTCAAGAGCTAACATTTACATAAAAAAAAGTGGAATTTAATTTATTGTCCTCCATAAACATGTACTAATCCATAAAAAAAAATCTAAAATAACATGCTAGCAATTATTCCATAGCTTTTAACAATATTCATTTGACGTACGCACTTGGTGGGTGCTGTAAAAAGACTGAGCACAATCATGGCCAACGTGTGGACGGCACACGAACGGCCAACGCGGAATCCTTTGAAGATACCGACACGGGGAGGGCGAACAGCCAATGCTCGGGCTAACGTTGGCCTGAGAGTAGAAAACACCTAAAATCCCCATCCACTCGTTGGACGAGTAGCGTTGGGGCCAACTGTTCGCCCAACGTGTGGATCGGGGGTTAAAGGTAATGATTAAGCGATCCTTGAAAGAATGATTATAATTCACTGACCTTACAAGTACTTGTATATATAGAGGTCAGTGTCATACATAATTTGACGACCCGAAATGAAAACATTTTTATTTGCAGGGCCGAACTTAGGGCTAAACATTATCGATTATGTTTTCACTCTATGGATACACATGAATGAGAGGTTAAAGACATTTGACAGCTAAGTTGAATTGTCTATGGTACGGGTGTCTTACTTGTCTGTCAATAAATTCTGATTTTTTCAACTTTGTTGATATTTTCGTGTTTTATTGTTAAAAGACTCGGTAATTGCTGTAAAATAAGTCTATGTTGAGTGTGTCATTGTAGAAGGTAAGCATTGACCATTCATTTTTCGTCATTTAAAAGTAAATGTGTCGTTACTTTCATTGCAAACAGTTGAATATTATGCAGTTTCTGTTTTTGGATTGTATTTTCTGTGATTTATCGCATTTAGTCATTTAAAGGCCCATTGCATTGCACCTTAGAATGTATAACAGTGCTTGGCTGATTTGTTTTCTAACTTCAGTGCCGGATTTCTGTCGAATTTTCTATTTGAAATGTGCCATTCGCCAACCGGTTTGCGTCCCAAATAATGTACTCAATCAGCGCCAATTGCTCCCGTTCCGTAGATAAAGTGCCGCCAGTAATGATGGGTCATTGCTGACGCTGCTAATATACGCGGAATTGCGCGGCAATTGCCACATATCATGACCATACATGATGTGTTTATAATAATATACCTACCTACTCTGATTCGGTAAAACTTTCTGAGATTCATGAATTATAAGCCGCATTTGGTTTGAAATAATAATTATGCAATTGGAAACAGAAAAAAAAAACAACTCGTAGCTATCTAAACGGAAGTTACGTGCTATCTCTTTGTGTAATTGGTACATGTAGGTATTGATGTCTAGTTGCTGACTAATTCAGAATGATTATTTATCTTGTAGATGTGGCATGCATATAGCATTAATTTACATGTTAGCAAGTTGCAAGGATGTTTTCAATTCATTGACTTGCTATTTGAAGTTGCCATTAATTTATGTATGTGTCACAGTGTCTGAATGTTGTATGTAAACATTTAGTTTTGATGACAATGAACAAATTTATTTTAAATGTTTGTGAAAAAAAATTGGTAGCTGTTGCTTCTACTGAAGTTAAATTTCTTTAAAAATTCCACTATTGCTGTCTTAAGCTATTAGGATGCAAATCCTGGTACTACTACTAATTACTGTGTAATATTTATATTTTTAAATTGCATTCATAACTTTTTATATGGTTTGATTTAAGGGTCATATCTCAAAATTTTGTCAGTATAATTTTTACACTGAAAACCAAGTTTTGGGCAAAAAACTGCTGAGCTGTCAAAATTTGGTGATATGCCTCTTAAGAAAGTGATGCCATGTAGTATAATGCCAATAGAAACCATTTACTATACTATGTGTTAATCATTTGACAAATCCTTACAATTGGAAGCCTATAGTGCTTATTGTATCAGAAACAGCAGTAACAGTTCAACAAAGTCAGTGTATGTCGCATTTATCGCATATCTCTGTATGTGTGTATACAGAGTAGAGTAGGGTGACCAATGTTTGTGATTTCACTTTGAGACTTGACCGCAAGAATAAAAAACTTTGTGAACTGTAAAAACATTGTCAATATTCTTTACAAAAATACGTCTTACAAACGCATCGTACCTATACAAGTGACGACTATGAATTCGCATTCATCCGTCCTGTCTTTAACTTAAAAAATACTCAAAGAGTGAGTATCTATTTGATCATATTGTTTTCAAAAAAATACTTTCATACACAGCAGTAGAATACCCAATCTTGTTGCCAAAAATGCTTACCGCAACGTCATGAGGTTGTAGTCTGTCGCTTGTTGACTGCTCATTCGTATTTAAACATTTGATCTAGGCAACAATAAAAATATTCACTTGATTAATTTTCTAAATTTTCCGTCGCTTCTTTCCAAACCTTGGGACCCCCATCATAATTTCCGCGGCTGTCCAGCGTAAAAGGGATGTTGCCAGCAAATGGAACAACGAGAGAAATGGGGCAGCGGGCGATAGACATTGTGGAATTCAATATTTACACGCCACGGCTGGAAATTAAATATTTGTTTTGGAACAACCTTTTGTATGTACGATGACTTCTGCTCAAGCTTTTACTAAAATGACAAAGGTTAGGTCTTAACTGTAGCATGTCCACCTTCAAGATGTATAACCGACCTTGTTACAATTGAATGATTGAAAATTCGCAGTTTTTACTTAATGATCATATCTACCTTGTGGAGGTCTTGTCATATCGAGAGTAAACTAACTTCGGGCGGGCTCGTGTTTGAGATGGATGACTATTTCGATAATTCGATAATTGACGTCTATTCACAAGCATCCGTGCTTCGGAAGGCACGTTAAGCCGTAATGTAATATCGATCCGATATATTCCAGTCTAATAAGCTTAAATTAGGTAAGAATATCGGAATTCGAGATACCCAGCCTGTTATATAATATTGACCTCCTCAAAGTTGTTATATTTATTGATGAAAACGCACATTCGTTACAGACAGTATGCGTTAAGCGAACCTCTGCCACACCACTAAAAGTGGACTAAGGCAAACCGCGGAGGTTTTAGTGGGTAAACTAGGACGAAGGAGTCCCATAGCGGGCGTAGCAGATAAGAAATCCGGACTGGTCGCATATTGTTCTCAAATCATTCAAGTACAATAAAAAATGATTTTTGTATACCCACGACGAGTTTGGTAAAATTAATTTATGGCCGCTAGATCGTCAAAATACTCCTATGTGCGTCGTGGGAAAAAAAAGACCAGCGACTTGACGAGAATATAATTTCCCATTTTTCGTTGCGATGTTTTCATCCTTACAAGAAATGATGTTTTGGTAGGTTTTATTTTGTTTTGGTCGTTAGTAGGTCTTTTTTACGTTAAGTACGTAATTTTATAGTTAAAATGGATAAAATCTTTAATTTGAAACTTTAATCTACAAATAGTTAACTGAATTTTCTTATTATTCAGGTGAAACGCAGGTTTTCCGAGAAGATCCTGTTGGTAAGTAAACCTTTATTTTCAGTAAAAAATACACATTGTATCTGGTACTTTCCTCCTGTATAATATTTGTACAAAGCAAGTATATGTTTTCGTTTTTTTTTTCAAATCGAATCAACTGGGTCCATTCCCCAAACATTGCGATTTCGTTAGAAGAATTCATAGCTGGAGATGAATCAAGAAAAAACTTTTCAAACGAGAACTTAAGTTTGCAGACTGAAAGTGAAGCCAACTAGCCTAGCCTATATTCCTAGTAATTAAGACTTAAACTGAAAGTCTAGGCTATTTCAGCACGACTCACTGACTCACTGGTGCACTATGCGAGATATTTTACAGGTTTGAAGAATGGGTATTTTAAGAACCTAATAGAATTACCTATAAATACACACAATTTATTTGTTTTGTACAGGTTATTTAACAAAACGTCCTAAACTCTAGCTATAGTAAGTCGTTGGACTACGAATTGTCAAGTTGCGGTTAAAAAAAATGCTTGTTTAAGTTACAGATATAAAAAATATATGTATACGAGTACAAACCATCTAACTCATTGTCAATAAATTTTTAACGAAAAAAATAAGTTTATTTCGTTAACAAAGTTATTCCTTAATATTGGAGCCTCCATTTAATCAAAAAATGCCTGTGTTTGGAAGTGAAATTACTTGTGCAATTACTATAAGAAGCCAATTTATTTCTGTGATGGTTAACTTTATTTTAATTCAGCGTTAAAAATCATTAAGCAATGATACTTTCTTTCACGATCGCAAATCTACGCCCTCGGGCTTAACGACTTCAAAATATCAACGAACCGACTAATAAGTGGTGTCGTTAAAATTGTAACTTAACCATGATTAAGGTCGTACTCTGGTATCACCTGTTTAGTCATCAGCATCAGTCAAGCCAAGAGTCTGGGCGAGGTAAAATTATATGAAATTACAACGTCGCTCATTTAGGTTCGTAGAAAACGTATGAGTTTGCATGAAACGACTAAAATCGTGGGTTGAGATACTGGCTTAAACACCACCAAGAGTTGTACGTATTTACCGAGGCTTCTGTATATGACTAAACCAATTTTACAAAAATAATAATAATCAGGTTTATTACTTTTTTTTCAATACTCATTTTTGTGGCGACAACCCAATTATCAGCTCGTATGAAACTAGCTAGTATTTGAGTGGAACTGAGAAATATTAACCAATAGGATCGCACATAATTTCCGCTCCTCTTCAGTGAACAATCTTATTGGTTAATATTTCATATATCTCTGTTTTTATGCTCCGCGCTGGTGGATAAGCACCTTCAGTAAATATGCATTTATCAGTATTTAACAACAATGAATCTTTAACGGTAAAATAAGCTACTTCTTGTTTAATAACTTTAACCAGTAATTTTTCTGCTTACTTTTACCGTTTAGTCACTGCAGAATGGGCCTTTATAAAGAAATTCTCACACGTTTTTGCGTCTAAGCAAAAGCCAATTATTTTAATCTACAATCAAATTGCCTACTTAGAAAGAACTGTTATACGTTCTTAATCCTAGTTAATTATCTGATAGAAGATTAGTTGATATACCTTTGTAATGATGGGATATAATGTGCTATGAAAGCCAGATTATTAGAAAATACATATCTATCATCTGAAATCGGACATTAGTACCTACAAAGAATTTAGACTTTTTCATCTTGCCTTATTTATAGTTTACCGTCGTAAAATTTTGGTCAACTAAACTCCTTAATTAGTGGCAAAAAGGATAAAATTCTTTTTACTTCGATTCTTAGATTTGTCGAAGTCCAATAAACATGAAACGACGGAAGTCCTCCAAAATTACCTCCAAAATAGCCTTTTTTATATTGGACTATCCAGACCTTTGACCACAATCTCACCAGATGGTGGTAAGTGACGATGTGGCCTAGGATGGTAAATGTCTGTAGGTAGCCTCTAATGATTAGATTTTTTTAAAGCATGTATGAATATTTTTAAAAGTGACTATAATTAACCATAAAATAACGTATACATCCTTTGATTTACAGTAGAAATACAAACACCACACAATCTTATCAATGCGTTTCTTCTGTAAGCAACTTTAAAAGTGCCGTCACAAGTACATACACAGATAAGACAGAAAGCCTGTTTGTGTTTTAAATATTTGCGTTGAAGTTATCCCCGGCGCCTGCTCTGATAGTGAAGTAATAAGTTTGATAAGAATCTTGAGATGGTCGGACATCTTAAAAATGCAATTAAAATCAACTGTAGATTCCTGTTCCTAAATGTAATTTAGATCGTATTGTTATTAGATGAATATCATGTTTGAGGTCTATGGTACTTTTAAATAACACTTTATAGCTATCCTTTTAAATATTTGGCTTAAATTTTCGTCATTTTATCACAAATAGTTTCACAACCTTGTTAATTGAGAAGAGCTTAATTACTTAAGTTCATCTTTCCATTTTAAAACTTAAAACTAAAAACATATAAAAAAGATCTCCTGGAGTCCCACCCTCTTCGGATTCTTCCATGGATTCCATTCCACGGAACATTTGCAAATGCACGAGAACAAAACCGGCAATCAGAAGTGAGTATTCACTAGACAAGCCTTCCCACGGCATCGCGGTGCGCGGACCGGAACGTAGGTCACAGTTCTTTTAGTCAAATGAACTGTGTAGTGAGTTTTCACTATCAGACGACACGTCAAATATAGCATTGCACTTTCTTACAATTGTTTTTTTTATGTGCATGGTTTTTTTTAACGAAAAGCAACAAATTTTATTTGTAAATTTGTCTAATGGGATAAAAATTCATCTTTCTTCTTATGAACTCTTAATAGTCTTCAGGGTTCTCCGGAACGGAGTCCTCTGGGATTGGGGTACTCAGGGAATAACCAACCGCGATAATCAAATAAAAATTATAACAAAAAAAAATATTTAAGGTTCTTAGAGCTGGAAGGAATCTTACTGAAACCATTTTATTTACTGACCCGTTTTATTTACTGACCCGAAGAAAATGATGATGGCAATCTGAATGTGGTGCAACAGTTATATACATTCGTATTATCACGACTGGAAAAACGTGGTGGTCGCGAGAAAATGAATTATGTACATATGCCATAAAATATTCTTCGCCAGCTGCCATCAGTGTCGAAGTATTTACACAATGTGCAAGGAGGATTTAACCTCAAGTGGCTCTGCCACAGTATTTTTGCTACTCACGAACTAAAAGCTCAACAGAAACGTCACATTTTTCCAAAAATGTAATCGTTCAACAATGAAAACAGGTCATTTGATGAGTGCAAAATGGCACTGAGCTTTGCAAAGCGGATGGCACAGTTTAAATACATAATTCACTATTGCGGTTAACCTGTTCGTGGAAACTCATTTTGCCACTGAAATGACGCGAGAATTTCTGTCTCAGATAAGAACAGGCTTAATTTTAAGTCATGGAATTTTGATTGTTTCGGAATTCAGGGGCTGGTTCGTAAATTAAAACAATATTTTCTACATTGTAATCAACGCTCAGAACAGATGAAAGTTCGTTAATGTCTCTGGATTTGAGCTAATTCACGTAAAAATGATTTCTAGATTTTTCGAAGAAAATGCAGTCGCCTAGACTACTCGATAACTTTTTCTGTCGTCGGCTTAATTCTGCAAAGCAATCGTAACAAAATCGTATTTCAACCGCCAGTTTTTGACAGTTTTAACATGGACGAAATGTCTAAATCAGGCAATCCGATAACGATTTTGTTACAATTGATTAACGGAATTAGGCCCCTGGTAAGGCGCCCTTAGCGTCGAAATATCCCAGGATTAGTAGCTTCTCAGATGTAGATGTCGCTTCTCGCCAAGGACATGGCATCGTGCATTCCCGGAAGTTCTGGATCTTCGTCTCTTTGTACTTCTTCTTCTTTCTGACTTGAGCTGCAGAAGAAACCGGAGAGTTACTTATGATAAGGTATTCGGTACGCTTAACGTTACTAGGTTCGATCTGTCTACCGCTTTAAATTATATTTCTTTTTAAACTTAAACCGAAGAGCAGTATCATGTTTAACAAATAAGGAAATCCATGTTTTGGTTTCGAACACTAAAGTATCAATTTTACATACATGCAGGCGTTCCTCGATAGCTGTGAATAGGAACGAACAGCAAGCGATCCTGTTACGATATTGAAGATACACCTCTTGGGTTACGAGGTCCGATGCGAATGTATCAAAACATTTGCATACAACATTGTCTCACAGAAAAACATTGCCAGAAGGTGTGTGGCAATTTCTCAATCATGACAGTAAAGGATCGAGTGGGCAGATTCCAATCATTTAATGAACTTTAATTATTGGAGTTTTGCTTACATTGTTTTTGACGATGGCGTTACCTACGAGACCAACCAGGATTTTTTTCTGTAAAACAAAACATCCAAAAAGTCATCTACATAAATAGCAATTTCGATTTCGATTGCGATCGACTTGCGATGCGATGTTATCTCTCAAAAGCGTAAAAGATCTGAAATTCTTGGAACAGGTTTGGAGACCTTTTTATTCAAACTGTGCTAGTTAGCATTTGACTTTGATCCTGGACAGAGCAGATGTTCAAAATAAAACAAGTTTTAAAGGGCACCTTTTCCTTATCTCGTATCGTTCCTAGTTTATTTAACTGGCAGTTTTATCCTGGGATTATGGCTTTGCATGAATATTAACTACTATAATTGACACATAAAGTTCATCAGCCAATGGCTAGACAAGTTAAAGTTAAATTAAAAATAAACCCAGCATATATACGCTGGTTCTATCTTTAATTAAACTAATGTCGTGTGAACGCATTTCATCTTTTCGAATGGTACCACAATTATTATTTTCATTTCTCCGGATTGCATCACGATTAACGGATAAAATATAATTGTAGTTTACTTTCGTATATGTCGTTTATGAGTATCCCACATTCGTGTAATCGTTTAAAATGAATTCCGAAACATTGATGGCACTTAACGTTTCGAGGGCTTATTAAAATTATATTTCGTGTAATCGATTCGCGAGTGTTGTTGTCGGTGAAATTGGCGAAAATACGCTTCGGCATGACGGGTGCGGAGGCGGAAAGATCTGGTTGTCCTGTTTCAGGAGCATCGATTGGCGTTCTCGTATGTAACTGTTGTAGTTTGGACTCAGTGTGTAAGTGTTTAGGTTTTGTATTGTGTGAGGGTGTTCGGTGGTTAGGTCGTTTAGTTTTTGGGGTGTGCGTGGGCTCCACGCGGCTTGCCGGCAACCGCAGTGCCGCGCCGGTTGCCGGCTCCACCGGTCGCGTCCTTTCCATGTCCCGGGTCTCATCCCGTTCGATAACTGACGTGTTGCGGTAGGTTTCGTATGCGAACTTTTTTACCGGAACGTTTTTCACTTTGTGCTAGTGCTTTTTGTATGTCAATATTAGTGCTATAGCGTTTAGTGACTAAGTGAGTTGTGTAGAGTGAATTTGGTTTGTATTTGTAAAAATTATGATACATTGGATGATGTTTTCAAGGGAGTGAAACAATTACAGGATGTTGAGTGTTATCGTCGTCCATATTTATATCAACTTATTATCCTCGGTTTGACTGTACACAATCGAAATGTCTTTTCAATTATCTATAGTTTAATAAACGTCAACTAAACAGTCTCTATAGTAGAGACTTATGATTCAGGAACAATACACCAGATTACTCATAAACAAATAAAAGCAGTTAAGGCGGCCATGTCGAGCGTGCATTCTGGTCATGGTTCATCAAACTTGAGTAATTAGAAACAAAGCTAATATTAGACTAGCTGGAGTATTATTATAGATCTAACTTAGGGCAATATTCAACTAATTAGTTGTTTTACTGGTAGACATGAAGCTAAAGTTTGGTATTGAGGTCGTCGTTGGATTTGCGAAATTCGTCTTAATTCTTGGTATGATACCAAGGAGAATTACTAACTTCTTCTTCCCAGCCTTATTCAACCATTGAGGTGTAGGCTTCCTTTCTCATATCTTAATTAACTAAATATAATACCATTAATCAATGTGTATTTACCGTCAGCCAATCGACTGCTAATATTAATCTGATATTAATTTCGAATTAACGTTAGAGCCCCTCCTTGTATTCACATGCCAGTAATATTTTGTACTCTTACATGAAAATATTAAATTTTCCATGAAAACACTGTATTTAAACCAATTACTAAACATATCGCTGTTTGGAACATCTTATCCGACAAATTAATTCTAGCTTTACTCGTGTTAGATGGCGAACGTCTGATGTTCATTGGGCTCTCTGACAGAGGCATATTTCTAATTAATATAGACTTTATAGATGATACTTAGACTAATGAGGGGATCGCTTCACATCTTTTCATAATATCTAATGATCGTTTCTTTTCGAAGTCCTTTTATACGGAAAAGGACATCGTCAAAGCGAATCTATAAATTTATACATTTGCTTTCACGATGCTTTAAAAATATAAATTCAGAGACTTTTATACAGTGCTGGGGCTTGATTCCGCTTATCAACCGTGAATTTGATTTTAACATTTCATTCATACTCGTACTAGAACTATTCAAAACAGGCAATTCAATATAATTTTGTTACGATTGATTAGCAAAATTAGGCCTCCGAACTCTATTTAAGTCTCTAGATATTAAATTTGATCAGTCTTCTTCTACTTATCGTGTCGACCTAGGCATAATTATATATTTTTGAAGACAAAAACTAAGACACTGACACGGCATTGTCAGCTGTCTTGTAGAGGTCCTCTTGGATTTAACCAGTAACATTAATATATTTTTATGGTGATGTATTCCTGCAGTAGATTAGATTGATACACAGGATTTGCTTTGTTCCCCATATGCATATTCCTAATCAAGAATGATACCCACTTCAGTGCATTCGTTTTTCAAGGTATCCAAAATATTGTGTCATTGCAGTATTCGTGTAAATTTTTTATTTATTCCATTTATGATGCCAGTCAATGTGGGCGATCGCAGCAAAAGTAAAAATAAAATCAATTTCTTACTGTATAAATCCCAATACATATATTAACCCTACTATTGTTTTAGGGACAATTTTGGGTTACTGTTGAAGAGTAGCAGCGCAACTCAGTCACTATTGTTATTGCATTAATTCGGAACAACTACGCAAGGTCAGGATTCAATCCTCAAAGAGTACTACGAAAAACGAAACAGACGACAGCACATTAAGCTCCGATTGTTCATTGCACATTCGCGCTTATAACATGCGCATAAGATTCCAAAATGTTGACCTTGCCGTGTAGTCAGAATGAACTAGTACCGTTTTGGCGAATTTCATTTTTCGTTGTAGGCCTGCTGAGTCCTCGTGACGTAAGTGGTAAATAATTTGATCAATTATTCGAAAAGCTGACGAGGGATCCCTGCCGCCGATATCCGGATGTGCTCAGACATCTCTCTGATTGAATATTAGCCGTTTGAGTTTCGATTTGATAATCGTTTGAATTCGATGGCGATTAGGGTTGGACGAATTTGGTTGCGCATTACCTTTTAAATTTTTCCAAAAAGTCATTCTTCTTGTTAAAATACAAGTGGAATTAAAAAATGGTCTCTTGTTTTGAAAATTTATTTGTTTTTAATTTCTGCTTTCTGCCCCTTTAAGATCCCTCTGGGACTTTTTGATCGATTTTCACTTTATTTGGATCAAAACGACAGTCTGATTCCGAATACCATAGTGCGCAAATATTTTTTCTAGTTTATTTTGTCGCCCCATCAATTTCTAGATATACCTAGCAGTTTTCGTACATATTTAAATCCCAAAGCCGATCAAGCGTTTGTGTGATGTATCTACGGTTTGTGACTTTCCCAACAAAACACCAATGAGTAATTTACTCCATTTGTGATATCTTGGTTCACTCAATATCCTTTGATTGTGTGACGCATCACAAATCATTACTAATTCCTGTGACTTCATGTATCCTCTCAGCTGTGACCCGAGCAATTGACTCCTAATATGTCACATACTATCAGCGCTTTGCAAGTGTACGAACAGCACGTCAAGATAAGCACTGCAGCATTTTATGTAAATGTAATAAGGACGATTTTGCAACAAAAATGGGTAGATTGATGTGCTGTCGTGTGTACTTTGTAGGTCAAACAGTCTAAATATAGTAGCATACCCGTTCTCATTATAAACCCGTTGATTTGCCCGTGTTTTTCGTTTGATAGGGTTGTCAATTATAGAAATTGTAAAGATACTTCGATTTTTGTAAAAAATTTCTCGAAAGTTGAAGTATCACGACGTAAGCATGATAAGAGCGCTGAGCTCGCGCTTATCAGTTACTTTTTTTAAAGCTTTTAATCAGTTACCAACTCCAAAATTAAACGCACAGAAAGTAAAGTTATTTCCCATCTTAATCTAACCTAACGCAGAATTTTCAAGAACAGGATAGAATGCCTGATTTTAAACATATCGAAACAATGCAAAGTCTGTGTTGACACATGAGCAGATCCAGCCAATTCACAAGTATCTACATCTGTGAATGATATTATTGTCCTTTTTCTAACATTTTGCCAGCCCCTACATATCGAGACCACTCAGCAAGTGACGTAATGACGCTAATTTTGAGTTTCGAGTACGCGAACTAACAACGAACGAGAAATCGTGTTCGCAACCGATTGGTATACCTCGAAGATGACTAGCTCAAATATGTCACATACTATCAGCGCTTTGCAAGTGTACGAACAGCACGTCAAGATAAGCACTGCAGCATTTTATGTAAATGTAATAAGGACGAAAATGGGTAGATTGATGTGCTGTCGTGTGTACGTTGTAGGTCAAACAGTCTAAATATAGTAGCATACCCGTTCTCATTATAAACCCGTTGATTTGCCCGTGTTTTTCGTTTGATAGGGTTGTCAATTATAGAAATTGTAAAGATACTTCGATTTTTGTGAAAATTTTCTCGAAAGTTGAAGTATCACACAACGTAAGCATGATAAGAGCGCTGAGCTCGCGCTTATCAGTTACTTTTTTTAAAGCTTTTAATCAGTTACCAACTCCATAATTAAACGCACAGAAAGTAAAGTTATTTCCCATCTTAATCTAACCTAACGCAGAATTTTCAAGAACAGGATAGACTGCCTGATTTTAAACATATCGAAACAATGCAAAGTCTGTGTTGACACATGAGCAGATCCAGCCAATTCACAAGTATCTACATGTGAGAATGATATTATTGTCCTTTTTCTAACATTTTGCCAGCCCCTACATATCGAGACCACTCAGCAAGTGACGTAATGACGCTAATTTTGAGTTTCGAGTACGCGAACTAACAACGAACGAGAAATCGTGTTCGCAACCGATTGGTATACCTCGAAGATGACTAGCTCAATCCAATTTCCAATTAATTCCGATAGACCGGCGGTGATTAATTAACCTTGTTTTGATAAAGTACTTTCACTCTCAATGCTGATTGACTTTCGTTGATTTGGAGTAATTTTGTTTTATCCGTATCAATCAATATAAGAAAAAGAATAGGTTGTTTATGTAAACCAAAGTCCTACCGTAAACTCCTACGTGTAAACTAAACCCCTTTCGTTTACTGTTCATTAGGCAGCAATACTAAACACATATATTCTCAAATATCTGCAAAATGACGCTTTTAGAGTTGTAAGATTGGTCTCATCGCACCTTGAATATTGAAACTGTTGAATGTTTCTTTGGAATTATCTAAATAGACAGTCAATTACAGACGGTTTCAAGATCGAAATATTTCCTACTTGATACATTTCCTCGATTCATAATCGAATGAGTATTCAAACTCGACCATCTCTTTCACATCCCTTGCACAAGTGCAGCAGAAGTATCTCGAACATTTTTATAACGGCCAGTATTTTTCAGACGACAAAATCAAACGTTTCTTTTCACGCCTCTCGGTGAGCAAACCTCGTGTTCCGTACAAACACGTTTGAATTCCGTAAACAGAATCGTATTATGTACGGTGAATGCATTCCTTGGATATTCTACCAGAGGATTGTCGAGTCTTTCGTGTATATAGTATAACAAAGTTCTCCGGGTTGAATTAGAGTTCAAGAAATATACCTACTTTCAATGATATAAAATTGCCTTAATATTATCGTAAACTTTCGATCTGTATTGGGTTGTTGTATCCTTGGATATTCTACAAGAGGATTGTCGAATCTCTCGTGTATATATAACACAGTTCTCTGGGTTGAATAAGAGTTCAAGAAATAAACTGTTAATGATATAAAATTACCTTTATATTATCATGAATTTCCGAACTGTATTGGGTTGTTGTTGGAATGTGATGTTGCTATCTACACGACATTGTTGATATTTCAAGAGTTTCAGAATTTCTTAATAGTAGCGCTTCAGTTGAGCGCAAAGCTCAACGACCATACTAGGCATGATGACACCTATCGTTAATAGGGTATGTCATCGATTGGTGGTGTCATCCTATTTTGAAAGTGAATAAATTAATTATTTGAAAATTCGGCATCTGTTTCATTTTCGTGTTCGTTTCACAAACAAAGCCAGAAACACCTTTATTGCGCCGCGTTAGACCCATACGTCTAGTTTCTGCTTGACACTTTGAGCCCTCGTCTGAGGTCTGCAGCCCTGATCCGAGAAGCCCTTGTCAGGCGCCCTGTAAATTGCATTAATATTTCAGCAATGTTAAGCTGGGAGCTGACTGGATATGTGTGTTGTGCTCACTGACATGGTAGCTTGATGATATGTGGAATAATTAACAAATTTTGTTACCGTTAACGTGTTTTGAAATTGTTTGTTATGATGACGCTTCTTAGCATTTGCCATATTGTCTGTGTTTTGTCTCGAAGCGTTGGTAGGGCCCAAAAGATAATGAAACATGTTCTTATATGATTTTGAAAAAAAAAATACGTTCACAAGTGTTTTGATGTGACAATCAAAACGTATTGGTTTTAAAAATACGTATCTAATCAATGAAACACAGTAATTAAAAGGTTCACGGTAGAAATACCCTAAATATTAATAATATATTTTCTTATGCTATGATGCGTAGCTATCTCTAGCTATGTTAATTTTCTGACGCGTAGTAAACACATTTTGTAGAAAGATGGAATAAGTTAATTACAATTATAATTTAGTATTGACAAAGTCTCTTATGTCGTCAAAACAAAGATTACTAACTAGCTTAGTTTTTTAAGCCATATACGAGGGCCACACCGAAAAGATCGGGAATAGAATACTCAGGAATAAATTAGATTAAAACCTCTTTGATGTATGAAACGTAATGTTATTCATAACACAATTCCATTTTTAAATTTAATAAAAGTAAAAAACAAAAGAGTAGTTGTCATTTGAATTTGATAAGTCGGTGAGGAAAGTTGAGCTTCCGCGGGAACATTTTCGTGCGATAATTTTTCACAACTTTCGTCGAGGTTTATCTCAAGAACAATGTCTTGCCGAGCTTGTTTCTATTTATAAACTTGAAGCACCTAGTAAAACGACTATATATCGTTAGTATTCTGAGTTTCGTCGTGGACGTTCCTCTCTCACCACAGTTCCTTCTACTGGTCGGCCAAAAACAGCAGTAACATAAGAAAACATCGATGCTGTTGGTCAACTAATAATGGAAGATAGACATGTGACATACGAGCAGATTCGCGCTTCTATCAGCATTGGTATGACAGCCATTCAAAACATTTTGCACGAAGAACTGGGTGTCAAAAAGTTAGTTTCCCGTTGGGTGCCCCATCGTTTAACCGAGGAACAGAAGTCGGCTCGTGTTAATTGGTGTCGGTCTGCTCTACGACGGTACAACGAAGGGAGCTCAAATGCAGTGTACAACATCATTTCTGGTGACGAATCATGGATTTATTCATATGAGCCAGAAAGGAAACACCAATCGGCTGTTTGGGTCTTCGAAGGTGAGGTCAAGCCGACAAAAGTTGTTCGCTCGCGTAGCGTATCAAAAAAAATGGTCGCCACTTTTCTATCGAAAACAGGGCACGTGGCTACGATCCCTTTACAGGAACAAAGAACGGTTACTGCAGATTGGTACACAACAGTTTGTTTGCCGGAAGTCATAAACGAACTACGTAAAAATAATCCGAACCGTCGCATAATCCTTCACCACGATAATGCGAGCTCACATACCGCTGGCAAAACGATTGCGTTTTTAAATCAGGAAAACGTGGAGTTGATGGACCATTCTCCGTACAGCCCTGACCTAAGCCCCAATGATTATTTTACATTCCCAAGAATCAAAGATATGTTACGTGGTCGACGGTTTCAAGGCTCAGAAGAGGCAGTCGAAGCTTATAAATCGGCCGTTTCGACTATGTCCACTTCAGACTGGAATTACTGTTATAACAATTGGTTCGATCGAATGCAAGAATGCATAGATTGTCAGAGAGAATACTTTGAAAAACAATAAAAATAAAACTTATTGTATTATCTTTGTTTTTTTTTTCTATTCCCGATCTTTTCGGTGTGGCCCTCGTAAATATATTTTACTCCTATTTTCGTGGCGTCCGGCCTCAATGGACAAACGTGCTGGCCACTTGACGGACTGACAGAAAGACAAAGACTCGACGCGACAAATATTGATTGTGTATCTTTATATAAAAAAGAAAGTGTTGTTAGTTACTCTATTTATAACTCAAGAACGGATGAACCGATTTGGCTAAAAATTGGTGGAGAGGTAGCTCAGAACCAGGAAATGGACATAGGATACTTTTTATCCCGTTTGACCGCAATTTCGAAAAAGTCGCGGGGGGCCACTAGTTTATTATAAATAAGTATTTTTTAAAATAATGAACCATTTTCGACGACTACTTCATGACCTCTTTTTTTATACGACAGTACAAGTATTGATCTTATAACAAGGAATTGATAAAATCCTACAACGTGCTAAAAGCGGAGGTAGAAAGGAACTCTGGTAAAGTATTGTGACAAAAGAGGCAGAATACCATCTAATCCTGGCGGTATTCCTGCAATTGCGTAATATCCACCACTCGGTACATGCTGCAAACTCGAAAGAGTTTACACGGAACGACTTAACGACGCGACGATTTGCATACACGGTGTGGAAGTTTTTATATGCCATGACAAGCCGGGCGTTAGGTATGTTACTGAAGGTCTTTAAAACTTGCCTCGATGTTTAGTATCCATATCATTGACTAGTTTCAATTTTCCAACTTATTTTTAGCATTAACATTGCTAATTTGTTTACAATGTAAAATTAAAACACTTAAGAAAATTGGAATGCCACAGACGGGACTCGAACCAGCACCTCTCGCAAGCCAGGCGATTGCCTACCCAATTAAGCTACCGCGACACTTACTCAACGGTCCGAATATTAATTTAAGTGCTCTTGAGGCTGTAGCCAGCCATGATTAATGAATGTTGCGGTAGGTTAAATAACTGTCAGTTTCATACTAAAAGCTATTTGAGGGTGAGGTTTCAGACTTTTCTTTAAAAGTGTCAGTTATCCAATAAACTGAAAAAACTAAAGTATAGTATGTAATAAGACGGTAAAATGTATAAACAACAGAAAAACTTGGTAGTGTCTTATTTTGTACTAATTGTACTAATTAATGTCGTCTCTGCCAGGACTTTGAGGTCTTTGTTATACTTTTCATGCGCGATTTCCCCAGATTTTCGAGACCTAATGTTTTATAGGAGTCCGCCGCTGAACAAAACCCTCCCCCATAGACTCCAGGTTCAGAACTCCTCCAATTCGACAGAATCTATTTTTGTTTGTTTGAAATGACTTAGCAGACCAAAGACGGTCCAGTAAAATGAGAATGAAAGGAATACTTATGTCATTTTCATAATCACTGAACCGTCATATAAATAAACAGCAAATCGTTATCATATTATCATCTAAACAACATTTCCAATAATATACTGGTCATATGTGTAAGCTTTCCATTACTAGCCATTTGTTTATATTATTTCGACCCGTTGGCTTGTCTTCGTCGGATCATCACATGAAAACCGCACTCACCCCCCGCTGGGTGTCGTTGACACCGGCTGCGACAGTTCCTATGTCGTGTTATTGAAAATATTTCGCTATTATTTTACACGAGACGCTGTAAGGAATGTGATGGTTTAAGAGGTAAAGTTATATTTACATTGTTGAAGTGTTGTTATTTGCTTCTTTGCTGTCTGTCTAGTTGTCTAATTTGTGGTATTTATTTATTTATTTGATATCAAAAATACAACATGCATTAAACATAATATGTCGAATAAATACGTCTACAAAACTGATTTTCTTAGTTTGTCTGTGATAAAATATTAATCGTTAAATGATAAATGATAGGCCGTGTAGAAATTTCAATGGAAAACTAAGGAAATTTCTGTTTAACTCTATAATAGAGTTTGACAGAAATCTTCTCAGTTTTTGCTTAAATTTAAATTGCGTATGTGTGTCTGATAAACAGCGAGATGATGGTCAAGTGGATCGATAGTAATAATACTAAATGCATTATTCAGTGTATGAGGTTCAAGAATTCTATTGTGACTATGGTTCCCGCAGATAACCAGCGCCACGGTTTGCCGTGGCATAAAGCTGAGTGGGTACCAATTTGGCATATTTCACTTTTATGTATATTCAAGCACTTTTTAATCCTGAATTCGTTGTCAAACGTGTGTTGTACCAAAGAAATATATACAATTCCATCCCCAAATAGGGAAAACACAAAATTGTATTAACAAAACAAATGTCATAAAAGTCATACAAACCATCAATGTGAACTAGTGGTGAGTGAGGTAAGATTCTATAAAAATGTTTTCGCCAATAATGAACACATAACCTGCTCCACTTAGGCATCGACCAATGCACTATATCCAATAGCTGTTCATTTTATTTACTGGAGCGCGGCAAATACCGTCAATAGTTTTGTATTCAGTGCCGATCCTATAAAGTTCGATTCAGATCCAGAACAAATAGGATGGACCTAGTTTATCCAGTTTGGGTCTCAATAGGATCGGTGTCATGGGATTTGTGCTGTCATGAAACTAGCTTATCATTAAAGTTTGTTTGTTGTATGGTTTTGGAATTTGTAGTCCGATGAAGCTGCGTTGTCAATCAACAACAATCGTGGTTTGGAATCAAAAGATTTTTTCTAAGGATACTTACATTACAATCTACGAGGGTGAATCAAAAAGTTCTTAGAAGTGCATATATATGAAACCTTTTTGATCAAGTTCGATATTCAAATTAAAGAGTGTCTATCACACTATATTTATGCAGACTGTCACTTGTTTTTGTCAGTTCGTTCGCATGTAATAAATTTTTTTGTGCAACGAGTTGCTAAAAAGTCAAATTTATGGATAAAAGTGAGTTACGTGCGGTGATAAAATATCTCAGTTTGAAAAAAATGGCTACGAAGGAAATTTTTTTGAACATTTAGCAGACATTAGCGGGTGATGCTGTACCCTATTCTACGGTTGCGTACTGGGTGGCTGAATTTAAAAGAGGTAGATCAAGCTGTAAAGATGACCCGCGTTCTGGGCGGCCTTCAACCTCCGTTACCGAAGAAAATGTCAAAAAGGTTGAGAATCTGGTTTTGGAAGACAGAAGAATGACTATAAGACATATAGCTGAGATCCTAAAGATATCTTTTGGTAGCGTTCAATCCATTTTAATTGATTCACTGGGGTTCAAAAAAGTGTCTACAAGATGGGTGCCACGAATGTTAACCGACGAAAACAAAAAGCGACGTTTGGAAATTTCCAAGCGTAATCTCGAAATGTTCCAGCGTGATTCGGATAATTTTTGCCGTCGTCTTGTCACCATGGATGAAACGTGGGTCCACCATTTTGATCCTGAAACTAAAAGACAAAGCATGTCTTGGAAACGACCATCCTCTTCATCCATTAAGAAATTTCGAGTTGCTCCTACCGCTGGCAAAGTTATGGCCTCTGTGTTCTGGGATAGTGAAGGAATCCTTTTTATTGATTACATGCCAAAAGGCCAGACGATTACTGGACCCTATTATGCAAATTTAATCCCGAAATTGCGTGAAGCGATTAAAAAAACGTCGTGGAAAACTAACGACAGTTTTCCACGACTTTTTTTTTTAATTGGGCGTGTTGTTCCTTCAAGATAACGCTCCTGCTCATTGATCGGAAGTTGCGCTCAACGCAATCCGCTGTGCTGGCTTCAATCTCCTTGACCATCCACCATATTCTCCGGACTTAGCCCCAAGTGATTTTCACTTATTTCCAAAATTAAAAGAGGAAATTCGTGGAACAAAATTTCACGAAAATGACGCGGTTATAGCTGCCGTAGAGGACTTTTTCGAGAGTCAAGAAAATATATTTTTTTCACAAGGAATAAGGAAGTTAGAAACGCGTTATTCTAAATGCATTGCATTGGAGGGAGATTATGTAGAAAAATAAAATATTATTATTTAAATCTTTGCATTTTTTAATATTGATTCCAAGAATTTTTTGATTCACCCTCGTATTTAAAACTTTCTCTTATGTCCTTCAATTAGTATATCGTTATCCATAATCCAACTTCATATTTATTATCCCCTTAATATAGGTTGTCACAAAAAACCTGTGCCGGCGAAAGTCTTGGGGTTAGGTGACACTGATACCCAACGTTCGCTGGTACAGGTTTCCTGGGACACCCTGTAGAATAGAATGGAAAAAATATATTTGGTAAAACCATATCTTTTATAGTCTATTTCTCGTCTAAACGTTTGTTATTTCAACGGTTCAGTGTGTTTTACAGTGCATCATTTGCTCATAAAACATAATGATATCGATTATGTCAGGTCGTCGTCCTAGCATTGTGCTATAGCCGTTATTAGCCTAAGCTTTGATGAATCATTCATGATTGTCTCAGTCGTAAAACAACAACAGCCAAATAAGAAACGCCACTGTAAGATGTTAGCTTATCACACAGTTCAATTTGCTTGCAAAATCGCCTGTAAAGTGTAATTCCTTGATAGTTTCTGGTTTTACATAGTATAAGAGATTCTTTATATATAATGTGAAATAAAAACACACTCAAAGGAAAAATCAGTCTGCCACGAAACCAGCTTGTGGCAGTTTGATTTTTCTTTAAGTGTGTTTTAATTTCACATCGTAAAGAAATGTGTAAGGTGCTTGTGGCGCAGTGGTTGCAGCGCTTTTGTATTGATACCAAAAGTTAAGCAACCTACGGCGCGGTCATATTTGGGATGGGTGACCATTCTGACCATAAAAGTGACGTCTATTTACAAGCATCACCGTGCTTCGGAAGGCACGTTAAGCTGTTGGTCCCGGTTAATATGGATAGATATTAGTCGTTAAGCCTGGTCAGAGGCCCTCGGGCGGCTTAATAACATCTGACAGTAAGGTTGGTCACTTGCCTTACACACACCCCTCTACCAATCCGCACTGAGCCCGCGTGGTGGAGTATGGCTTGCACCACCTCATAGTTGAGGTGAGGCCTGTGTCCAGCAGTGGGACATATACGAGTATAGGCTCTAAAAAAAAATGTACATTGTTAATGCTATAGTATAGTAACTTAATAAGATTCATCATAATCATCACATAACCACTTACGGCTCAACAGAAACGTTGCTTATCAATATATATATTATATTTATTTAAAAACTTCTGCACAAATTTGGTACAACGGTGAATTTCGTTCATCATATTTTTTAAAAATAAAAGCGCTGGCAGTGGGCGGATAGCAAGATCTTAATAGAACCCCAAGACGTCCACTGGCCAACACAAGTCCTCCATTAATCACTAGAATGGTGGGTTACTAGACAAGCAGTCTGAGTTCAGTTAGATTCAGCGATCTTTCGAAGATTGTCAGTCCAACTTTCTGGTCGACGATGCATCACGATACGCTGTTGATCAGAATGGTCTCCGATGTGGAACTATTCTACCCCGAAAACTATGAGTTTTTCACCCTTTTGTGCCCTGCCTAGGCGCACTGCTACCGCTTACTGATCCGCTGGGTTTTATCTGTTACGTTAGTGTCCGAAATTATAACTGATTCGAGTAAATGTAATAGCAACTGTCAAATTGACCCTGCATCTTTTAGTTAAGTGTGGACCAGCCCACAAAATGTCCCGAAGCTGTGGTAGGGTTTCATGGGAAGTGCATAAGTGCCCCCTGTGGGTCTATTAACAGAAACTAATGACTTTTATGATCATTATAAAGTGTACTGTTTTATCCTTCGCTTTAGAAGTTTCATTTGCTAGGATGATGAGGGTCGCGTAGGTGTGGTAGGCGTACTCCCAAGACGTACATTGCAATTTTATACTTAAATATACACTGCACAGTAAGTAATGCATGCAGGACCGCCTATTTGCTTAGTATCTAATTTTTTAAAGTTTGTCTCTGTTTTTATTTATTTTGAGTGGTCCTTTTTGTTTAGTTCGATTTTGCTTAAAGTTTTTAATTCATTTGTTATGTAAACATTCTTTATTGCCGTGAAAATGCTGCGCACGTGACATTGGCGGAACAAATGTCCCTTTTGTGTGAAAAAAACATTAAGTTCGGTTATTTTGAACTAGTGACCGCCCGCGACTTCGTCGACCGTCGACTCTCTAAACTTAACCGGTCATTTATTGGTAAGCTATGAGTTGATTTATCAATGTTTGCATGGGATTTAGATGTTTAGTCGCGGGAAAAAGCTTATGCCTCCAGGCTCTAACCTACCTCCATACACAAAAAAAACATATCGTAACGTTGCTCCGTTGCGTCGTGAAATAAGGACAAAGAATGATAAACTGACTCTCCTATTATATTTAGTAGCAAGTAGAAATTTAAGCCCACCGATCCATATTATCAGGACAGGAGTTCCACTCCACCAAGCTTTATTCGGTAGTAACACTGTTTACGCGACAAGCTCGTAAATATCGCGCGAATTATAGCGTGGGGCCTTATTGGAGGTGTAACTTATTGTTTTTTACGACCGTACTTTATACTGTATTTGGCTTAGATTGAACTGCCTCGTTACATTCGGCGGTAAGCGATAGAGGTCTTAGGTCGAGTCGATTGGTTTCTTAATTGCTATCGTGGATTTTTTTCATTTTTACAAGTCGATGACGACCGCTTGGTGCAGTGGTCAACATGTCGGACTTCTAAAACCAAGGGTCGCGGTTTCGATCCCCGGACAGTACAAGCATAAGTGTGCATGAACATGTGTGTTTGTACTGGTCTGGGTGTTTTCTACGTATTATATGTATTTATTTACAAAAAAATGTATTTAAGTATGTTTATCCGTTGTTTAGTACCCATAACACAAGCCTCGTAGCTTAATTTGGGATTAGAGAATTGGTGTGATTGTTGTGAAATATTTATTTATTTGTTTCTTAGTTGCTATCGTGGAATTTTTTCATTTTTACAAGTTTTAATGACCTGTCCCAGTGTTTGTCTGTAATCAAATCTTGCAAACAAATTTTTACCCACTTCCCGGTGTCCGATTAAGATGAAATTTAGTATTCACGTTAAGTTTCGATAACAATACACAATTTGAATATAAAAGTTGATAAATAAAAATGTTTAGTACTCGTTAAAGAGCAGCTTGTAGACGGGGACTTGGCGGTGTATAACCTCTTTCTTCGGAAATGACGTAAAGTCGTCGATTTTTATATCTCTCTGGTCATGGCAAATTATCTTAATTTACATCAGTTATTTACATAGCTACAAGTACAGTGCCATTTTTTTTAAAAACTTGACATGTGTAAACATGTCAAGAACATAGAACTAACGTAATTAGTTCTATAAGGAATAGCCTTATTGTTGTTATTCAGATTAATTAATTACGAGACAATTTTAGTTTAAATCGTTACTGGCATTTTAATATTGTTACTATTGTACTATGTTTGCGTTGCAATTGCAAATTGCTTAAGCATACATGGATTCAAAATCCCATCTCTATTCGATTAATTTTCTATCCCATTGCGATTCGATTAGATTTCGCCACGCAGGGGTTATACTCTGCAACTTGTACGTTTTTTCGAGTCTAGTCATCTCGTTTATCGATTTTAAATTTAAAACCCTCCGTCATGAGCCGGAAAAACAGGTTGTGAGCTTCAACGGCTTAACAGATTTTGACCAACCGTGACGACCATTTTGGTGTAATGGTCAAGAAGTTGACTTTAACCAAGAGGTCGCGGGTTCGATCCCCGCACTGTACAAACATTTGTGTGCATGAACATGTCTTTTTGTACTGTTCTGGGTGTTATATGTATTAATTTAAGTTTATTTGTAATACCACTGTTGATTCCGATTTCTGTAACACAAGTGCTTAAGCTACTTACCACGGAGCTACGATGCCTCAGACAGACACATTACAAAAACACAAACAGACATGGGAGTGAAACTTGTTACACCCCTATTTTTCGTCGGGGGTTAAAACAACCTAAACATTGGTTTACTGAGTAGCGTCCTCTACTTGCTGTGCATTCACCGAGTAATTGATTTCTTATAGGTACCGACGGGAGCCACACATGAAGCTTAACACAAGTAGAATCTTATACACTTTTCCTAAGGATCATTATCCAACAATCATAAAAAGCCTGCCGACCTAGCGGCTTCATATCAACATTAGTGAGAATCAGCTGATGCACAAAAAAATGATTCCCAGTTTAATAAATGAGGTTTTAATGTTAGGAGTAAAATTGGTTTGCGAATGACTAGAAGCAGTTTTGCAGGTTTTTGAATCACCTCGTCTAGTGTTGCTGTAGTATATTTTAAGTCTAAAGCATTAATTATGTTAAAATAATGTACAGATACTCAGGGTTTAATAAGTTGTGATGTAATATTTTTCTATTAGTAAAGAATACCTTAAATTAATAAAACAAAACGAATCGTTCTATTTTTTATTATTTATATGGGTTCGCTCTTGACATCATTCTCCCTCTAAGAGGTAAAGAAGATGTCGACGATATTGTAGCGAGCTTATCCAGAACCTACCTAGTAAATCAAATAGCATATTTTCTCTTTTTTAAATGAGTTTATTATCTTTATCTTTAGTCTTCGCTAAGCTTCAATTGGCTACATAAAAAAGATTTTTTTACGTAGTTTGGTCTTACTTTAATAAATATAAGTGAGCCGATGTGTACAAAAATTCAGCCAACACTTTGCAATGGTTAACGGCTCCGAATCCATTGTGACATATCATTTGCATGATAACTGACAAGGAAACGCGACGTCCATTATTCCGTGTACCCACACGGAATGACTACACCCGTAGTCATTCGTAAAGTAAGTGTCTACAGGTCGGTATTGTATGCATCGCACGCAATGGATTTTAGTTAGCCTTGTATAGAAACTCATACAACAGAGTCCAGTGAGGTGAGCACCAACGACCATCGTAACTAATTCGAAGCGTATGAAGATAGTAAATATGTAGAGGGAAACTGTCAGTTTCTGACGTTTGGACGACACGAATACGTTACGATAATGTTGGTGCTCACCCCTCAGTGATTCGCACCGTAGGGATCGCACATCGGCGATGCCTACATGCGATGCGTATACCGATGACGTCATACGAAATGCCGATCTACAAAATTCGAAGGAAAGTCATCGGCAATCCGATTGCCAATACTCGCGTCGGCGCAATCCGATCGTTGCCGATACAGTAGACGCAGTGAATAATTAATCCGTTGCGTGCGGTGCGTATGATACCGACCTGTGAACGCTCGCCTTTAACCGTCCTTCGCCAGTTGCGCTTTGACCGTTTTTAACCAGCAGCTGCTGAAAAATACTACTAATTATTTATGTGTACATTTAATACCATGATTTATTTGTACATAGTCATGATTGATATAATCAAAACGTAATTACTTTCATTTATTAAAATCTATTATTTACTCTATCATCTTCTGTTTAAATTAAAATGAGCCAAATTCAAGACTTTGACTTAAAATAAATTAATAGCTAACTCCGCCGATGTTTTTCATTAAACTATTTAGGTTCTATTCCAAATCGGCGAAATTGAATTTATTTAATTTACTAGGTACCATCCTACAGGAAAACACGTCCCGCACCACCTAACACTTGACATTACGAATTAGTAATGTATGCGGCATAAAAATATTTTTAACAATGTTATGAACTAGCTTCCCGCCTGCGGCTTCCCACGCGTTGCTTTCCGTCCTCTAATATAATTAAGCATCTAACGCATACACATAAACCTTCCTATTGAATCACTCTATCTATTTAACCTGCATCCAAATCAGTTCAGTAGTCTTAAAGATCTAAGGCACACATGGATATTACAAGCGACTTTTCAAAAAAAAAAAAAACTATCCAGACATTTAGCTACTATCTCACCTGATGGTAAGTGCCGATGTGGCCTAGGATGGATCATGTCATAATCTAAGAGAAACACTTTAGCTTTGCTTTATACTATGAAGTGATGTCGTCACCAGCCCAATTTTAGTTATTTGCATGAACATTATGGCCATGCGTATCCATTATCGCGTGCGTCCCGTTGCTTGTAAATCGTCCTCCATCACGTTTGCGGTCGGCGAGTCGTTACGGACAATGCCTGTCAGAATCGTCTGGCTGTTTAGGGTTGGAAGTAGGGCGTAGTTTTTAAACGTTGTTTCAAGTCAATACTGGAAAGGGTAAACTAGACCGTTTTTTTTCCCGCTATTCTGGGTGAGCGACAAACGCGATAATACGACGAAACGCGACTGACATTGACACAAGTGTTTGGCTCATCTCGTCCCGTCGCACTTGTCGTATTGCGGCGCTCACCTAGGACAACATAATTTGGCGTGTCACACTTACATTTAGGGTTACTTAGCGTATAATTTAACATCGACTAACTATACCATTGCTCTTATCGTTATTTCGACCAAATAGGTTTAAAAGTTTAACGTCGAATATCAATTTATTTTCTGTCAAAACGGCGGCTATTCTTCCTTAACTCTTCAACTTATTTGGTCGAATCCATGCAGTGCCGCTAAAAATAAAATCGCATATCCGAGGAATGTTTACTAAGTAAAAACCATTAAATCAAAATATAATCAAAAGGAGTAAAAAAAGAATGAAAAGGATGTGCATTCGGCACACCGGCCATAAACAAAATAATTTAAAAACTACTGAAAAACGCGGCACATACATTGGGGTGATTTGGGTACTTCTAAGGACCTCTCCTACTCTACCTCCAGGCGTCGGCTTGACCCTCATATTTGGAACACCTTGTATAAATGGCTTTTTCGGACTAATGGCCTCATTCGGGCACAGGCCTTATTGGTATCAAGGACCTGATATCGTTAATTGCAAGCGGCCGGCATCGCGTGCAAACCGAAGTGATAGGCATAAATCGTAATTTAAGCCCAACAATAGTCATTCTCTAAATAAAATTGAGTTCTGTATATCTAGGTCAATTCTGCATATTGCGATCCCGTTCTTAAAGAATCTGACATAAGCTTGTCGTGTCTATCAAGAGCGCAGCGAGCGGTTCTTGGTCTTAGGTTAACTGGTTATATGCCATGTAGCATGTTACGATACCATGTCAAAAGCTCCTTTGAATCTTTAAAGTGTCATTGTCTTGGCTCCAAAGTGAAGGTAGGCTAATTTAAATGCTAAGTAGCAAAGAGGCCTGCTCGACCGTAACGTCATCCACGAAAACAATGCACTCGTGTTATGTTCACTGAAGGACTACTGTGTAAGCTGATGTTTCAAATAGAAATGGCATTTTGCTTCGGGAAAATCAATTCAAATCAGTGATAAATCCATTGATAATTTTAGAATTCAGCTTCTTTGTTAAATACTTTAATAAACAGCAGCATGTTTGTTAAATACTTTTATGGTTACTTCTAATGGATCGATTTAGTACTAAATATAAATTCGAAAGTTCGATATTTTTGTTAATAATATTGATGCTTCGAACTGATCTCACAAAGTCATTTCTAGTTTTGAATGAAGCTTTCTGCCACGCATGCCACTTTGCCATATTAAAAAGCGGCATAGCTTAACGGCCGGTTTCAATATTGTTGAAAGTTAGATAACTGTCAGTTTCATAATAAAACCAATCTGTGGTTACAGCTCTTTGTAAGGAACTGACAGTTTTCTTACTATTCAGGTATCATTAAAAGCCATATAGAACATTGGGATCGATTCTTCTTCTCGCCACACAGTTACCCACCACTTTGCTCTCACTGAGGCATTGCGCACACTCATTTAGTGGTGATTCGGTGAGGGACTTGATCAGTCAGTTGATATCGATAGTTAGTCAAAAATACTTACGAAGTGTCTCGTAGTAGGACCCCTGGTTGTGCATACGATTTGCATAATGTGCAGCCACGCCTACGGCGCTTTTTGTTGGCCATTTATATAGATGATGTTTTACTCACCGGCTTTTTGTACGGGTGGTTGAATTAAAATTGTTTCAATTACTTATGACGATGTTTTTAAATTTCTGTGAATTTTCTGCAGTATTTTATTTAAGCCCCGACGTAAAAAAGAAGTGTTATAACTAGATGTCGCCTATGTCTGTTTGTGTATGTAGTTTGTGTTTTTGTGTGTGTCTGTCTGTGACATCTTAGCTCTCGAACGGATGGACCGATTTTAAAGTAGTTTTTTTATTTATTTGAAAGATAATTTAATTATGGTGGTTCTTACCTATGGCTGGACAAAATTAATTTAGTCGTTGAAGCCCACCAGCTGTTTTCCTGACTCATTCGGGGGGTTTTACTGGCAAATTAGTTTTTTGTTGAAAAGATAGTAACTGAAAGTGACTTCATTCGTTCTTTCTTGCGAAAACGAACTCGTGTCTCCTCGTTACCTCAATTTTTTGTCCTGTCACCTTTTGGTTGACCTTTGTGTATGCCATCTAGTCAAAGCGTCTTCGTGAGATGACATGCCCCGCACCGCCCATATCTGTATTGCTCGTTGTAAAGACTCAGTTTCACTAATTTAAAAATAGAAACTGATTCTTATAAACATATTTATAGGGTTTCAAAAGTCATCTGAAGTAGTTCAATATTAAAAGCGATAGCAATAATAGAAAGTTATTGTATTTGCATGGACTTACGTGAATATAATATGTATATATAAAATACACTTTCCTCATCCAATTTGGCTGCATGTACATGGAGACATCGAGACACATAAAAACATTTCATTTATTCGGTTTGGCTGGAGTGCGTCATTCATAACATAAATTGCTTCAAGGTGTTTCAATAGATTTTGGTTTTGATGCTACAAGGAACATATTGAAAGTTCACACATTCGAAATCTCTGCTAAAACGGTCAGCAAGTCACTCTTTTGGGAAAACATTTTGTCTTTTAGATTATCCGAAGATTTTGTAGAATTCTATTAAAACACAAAAGGGCAGTAAAATCAGCAATTACCTCAGTCCTGCGAAATCTAGATACAATCAGATAGACCTAGAAACTAACGAGCCGAATAACGGAATCCGCAGGCAAATCAAGCTATTACCGTCGACCGATAGCATCTGTGGCATTGTGCCATAGCCCGACCGTAAACAGGCAGTGAAATTAAAACACACTTATAGAAAAAATCGGACTGCCACCAGGCCTGTTCTGGTATGAAAAAAAGTCAAAATCGGCCAATTCAATTACGATTTTGTTACGAATACTGTTCGAATCGAATTAAAGCACTGTTAGACCATTGACAAAAAGTCGCTATTTTAACCCCTGACGAGAAAAGAAAAAAAGAGTGATATAAGTTTAATACCTTTTCTGTTTGTGTGTGGCATCACAACTCCCGAACGATTGGACCAATTTTAGTACGGTTTTTTTATTCGACGGATAATTTAATCACGGTGCTATGGCTTCCGCTATTGCTGGTTTGCTGGTCGAAATTCGTCCAGCCGTTAAAGTTGTTTTTCTGTCTCATGTTGAGGTGTATTGCAATATAATTAGGCATTTGTTAAGTACTCCGTCGTCGTTGGTTTTTCAGTTTAGTTTTTTCTGCTAGATGTCGCCAAATAGAAGTCGCGTGAAGCAAAAAGAAAATAAAACTTTATCTTGTGTCGGCTGTCCTCGCCCATCTGTGGTCAATCGCAGCTGTTTCCCACGTTCCAGACTTTTGGCTCGGAATGTCGATTGTATTGTAAACCATGAAGTCATTATAATTGTAGGAACGCTTTTAAAATGGTATTCAGTTGCCAAGGCATTGGATAACATCGAATTCTTGTACAGTTCCGTTTTCATCGAATAGCCAATTGAAATTAATTACCATAATCTTAAAAGTAAAAGGCTTAAAAGTAGAAGTACTTGAAGGCGGTCGTGGCGAGACTGGACGCGGACGGTGCTATTATGCAGCACTGGACACGCGTCCATCTCGTCAAAGACACTAAGATTACTTCCAATAATTTTAATATTCATTAGTTTTAATTGATTTGTACTAACATAGTTTTAAGCATGCATTGTTACTAACACAATGTGGACTCTGGTTCGAAATAAACATATTTTATTTTATTTTTTTATTTATTTTAAAAGATAGGTAGATACGATTATAATATTTTGTGAATTTCCTCACAAAAGATAAACTCAATTAAAATATCAGGTCAGTTTCTACAATTTTACTAGTAAAGTTTTAGTAGCATTGTATGGATTTTCACAGGAGGTAAATGGATGAGGTAAAATTTGTCAAGCTCCATATTTATATGTATTTACACTGTCTTTTTGTAAGTATAGAAGTAGTTAAACTGCCTAAGTTCACGGACTTGAAAATAGCCGATTTAGACTGTCACTAACTGGTTGTTTACTAAAACTGTCGGTTAAATTACTTTGCGCCGAGATCAGCATTCAACCGACTCTTAAGAAATCGGTCCTTAATGTAGTAAGTCCCACCTATTTATTAATGAAAGTTGAAGGTATAAAACTGTATAAGTTTAGAATTTAATAAAGGTACATCTACTACCTTCAGTAAAAACGGTAACCCAGAACTTGAAGTGTCTGGTTTGACAAGGGTATCGGGTAGGTACCCGACCTGGCTGACACCGAACTCCGTACCTTTAGTAGTCTATTGAAAGTTTTTTGTCTGTTGTTTGGCCCTTTTTTTACGGAGCAAAAGTTTATTTTTATTGATTTTATTTGCAAGGATTAGTGAAGTGTGTTTCTAATTGCAAAAACAATCAGATTGTTATGTAGCATAATGTAATGTACGGATCATTTGAATACACGAACTTCTAGAGCCTCATATCCACTAAAGGCAGTCTCGGGTCGAGCGGCTGCCTCGCTCCGAGGTAGCCGCTGTTTATTTATTTAAAACTTTATTTGACAAGAAATGTACAAAGGGTGGACTTAATGCTAAAAGCATTTTCTGCCAGTCAACCTCAAGGTCGTGCAGAAAGAAGGCAATGGGTGCAGTGAAATGAGAAAGGTAAATTGAGGTTAATAACGCAAAAATAAATAAACATAATATATAGATATAATATCATAATATCAATATCGCTGTTCAACCTCATGTTGCGCCCGCCTCAGACTTTGGTAGAGGCAGCGTCTCTACTTTGTCTATTGAACAACAGTCCTCCTGGCCGACTTCGACCACGGCGGCCAATCTCAACAGAGATCAGCCAACTACGCAGGAAATATTATAGTGCACAAGTGTGAGCGCAATACACAGGTGCACTCACTGTTCCATCACTCTCAAAGTGGAGATAGATCAGGCGCAAGACCAACGGCTTAACGTGCTTTTCGAGGCACAGGGGTGTAACACCGCCAACTTCCCGACTCCGAGCATTTTTTGAGAAATTTATGACAGAAAATCTGAGAAACAAATTTGCCTCGACCTGGGATTCGAACCCAGGACCTCTCGGATGTGAGGCAGACACTTTGCCACTTCACCAACGAGGCAGACAAACAAAGTCAAAGTTTGTCTATTTACTAAATAGTAGAATTTCTCCTTTCATCCACCTGAACTTGGCACTTTCAAATTGTAAAGTACAAATAAGACCTAATAAAAGAGTCAGTTCCGAACCGAAGCCGCTGCTACTACAAAGGAGTTGTTGCTACCGTACTTTCCTTATTTCACGTTTAAAAAGGCTCCGGTTGCCACAATGTAGCATTGTGGCATAGTTTAAATCAGTACAGTATATCTATCTATCATGAAAGAAAATACAAAAAATACCATGATGTAATTTAATCCCCGACGAGTAATGAAACAAGTAGTGAGTAAAAAGAGGGGTGTTATAAGTTTGACCTCTTTTCTGTTTCTCTGTGGCAATGTAGCTCCCGAATGGACAGACCGATTTCAATGCGGTTTTTTGTTTGAAACATAATTATTCACGATGGTTCTTAGTTATGGTGAAAATCTGTCCAGCCGTTGAAGCTCGCCAGCTGTTTTTCTGGCTCATGTCGGAGATTTTAAACCTTACAACTCAGCTGTTTGTTTTTTAAAATAAGGAAAAAATATTTAACAATAAAGTATATGTAGAAATCAGGACGGAACTTATGAACGATTCATGCCTATTTAATCAAGATGAAAGATTGTTTCTTTGGCTTCTTATTAAAAAGACTACATAAATTTTAACACTCAGTTTTAGAATTGACATAATTTGTAAAATTAAAACACATTTCAAGAAAAATAAACTACGACAAGTGAAACTAACTTTACTAAGTTAGGTCAGAGACGACAACAATTCCAAAAATTATAGTAATATCTTCTTTCCCCACTACTACAAAATAACTAGGCAGTGATTATTATCTTTTGTTTAAATATAAGCTGACCAATTCAGAGTGACATATTTTAAAGGATGGATATTATTTAAAGATGGGATAAATACTGTCGTATTTTTCTTCTGTAGTGAAGGGGTTGAATTTATTTAGCACTGGTACTGCTCTTGATAAAGATCTGCGTATTTTATTTGTTAAGTATTTTTTGCGTTCACAACGCTATTGTTAATTTCGAAAAGACTAGATCAGGCTAGGCTAAAGGCTAGAGTTAATGTCTTTTCGAAATCTACTGCGTACATTAGACATACTGCGTATGTTTTGCCTGTAGGTAAGGCAAGACTACGCAATGTAATTTGTGATAATGGCTCTCTCTTTGCTACTTACTAATACTTGCAGACATTGCACGTCCTAGGTATTATCTAGTACAAAGAATAAGAGAAGTACTTGTCTAGAAACTGGAAATTACATATCCAAGTTGATTACATGCTGAATACGGATCACTTTAGAACTCGAGATAGTTCCAGTAATATATTTGTTAGTTCTTGACTCTATCACTAAGGTTGTGTCATAATATGTGACTTATTGTCCTAGGTGAGCAACAAACGTTAAAAGTGCGATAATCGCGACATAAGGACGGTTACGCGACTGACATTGACACAAGGCGTTTGAAGTATTGGTCGCGTCGCGTCGCCTTGCGTTGCGTTGCGTTGCTCACGTACGACAACGACTGAGCAACGCAACGCGAGCACATCAATGTGAGTTAGTAATCTTTCGATAATATGAACTTATAAATATGACACAGCAAATAAAACTTGAAAATACTGTTGTAAACCCAAAACCCCTTTTTGTAAACAAAAGCGAACTGGGGCCTAATTACGATCTTGCTTTTCGCTCACTGGCAGCATTCTTATTTTCTTATTTTAAAATTAGAACGAAATTAGGACACGCAGCGCTTCTATTGACCTAAAAGCAAAATCCTAATAGACACCTAACCCCTGCAATTTTAGCGGTCACAAAAAGCATCCTTGATCTATTTCTCAGATGTTTACGACAAATCGAGTCGTCTTCTTCGTGTCTTTCGATGGCTAAAAGATTAGTCTTAGCATTTCGATGCTTCGTGTTCAGTTTCACTGCACCGAAAAGCTAAGATATTTTCTTTTTTAGTTTGTTGACTTCATCTTCTCTGCGGTGCAGGTTGCCGTAAAATTTTCGGGGACACTCTTCCTCACATCTAAATCTCTATGTACGAGCAACCAGTCACGATTGTGACATGAGCATGTTGGGCATGTTGCTGCCCAGGTATCGAGATAGTGGATAGGCAAACTTACCTTGGATTAGTCATTGACAGTAAATTTCATTGGTGTAATACCACATTGTACACGTCTGTACCAAGCTGAGACAGTTTCTGGTAGTGGTGAGCGTTAAATGAACGAACGGTTTATATAAACAGTTTACGTTGCGTCAACGGATAGACTAGTTTACGGTCCACTCGTAGACCAGTTTACTCATGAACGACATTTCGCATCGGCCGACGGGCTCATTCGTTATATATAAATATATAATGAATGATATAAATAAATACACAAATCAAGTAATTCATACTACAAAACAAATAAATACGTAGATAAATATTTATTAATATCAAAGAACATATATTATGAAATTAACCTGCCAGTCTGGAAAAAGTATGAAGGAAGGTTCATTTTAATTTCGTTAACTTCGAAATTCTATATAAAATAGTATAGTTGCGTTTATATACGCCGTTTAATTTTCTAGTCATCGTTCATCAACCGTTAAATGAACTTCGACTACTTATTATAGTCATAGTTTACACGTTCTCAATGTTCCGTCAACGACGTAAACTAGTCGAAAAAAAAAACTGTTTTTTGACTAGTTTACCACAAACGATAAACGGTCTCGTTTCGTTGACAGAGAAAGCGTCGACGACCCACCACTAGTTTCTGGCAAACATCACTATCCTGAATAATCGCATACCATTTAAAATTAAGTTAATGCTGTACAATGCACTTGCGGAGGCACATATCCAATATGGTCTAAGTAGCTATGGCCGAAGTTATAAATCATATTTTGACCAAATCCACAACCTACAAGTAAGAATTCTCAAAACCATAGTTTCCAACAAAATTAGGAGTAAATGTCAAGACAATACCGGTGCTCTCTTCAAATACTGTAAAAAATTGCCAATACATTTGCAGGTGCAATACAGTTTGCTAAAGGAAAATTTCTTTAATGAATCGTTAAAAGTCCCTATTAGCCACCCTGTATGCACTCGAGCAACGTCTGCTAGCCGGCTTTGCACGCCGCGCGCAAACAATGCGTACGGCGAGCGGACAACTGGATACCTCATACCTAGACTTATCAATAACATTCCTCCTACTAAGCTAGTGAATGTCACACATGAAAATATTAAAATTAAGTCCAAAGAATATTTTCTCGGAACGTTGTAGCCTAAAATTATTTTTTGTTATTAATATTGTTTTGAATTGTACCTATTGTCAGGCCTCTCTCACTCAAGGTACTTGCGCGCGGTAATAGCCTACTCTCGCCCGCACCGACGGCGGTGCGAATTCAGTGGGCTGCCAACAACCGTCGGACGCGCTCACGACGCACTATAATATTTGTATTACGCTTACGATCAATTTAGTTTTCATACGAACCAAATAAGTAATCTGTGCTTGTTAAACGTTAGCATTATTTAATAAAAATGACTTCTGGTGGTGGAAATTTATGTGCTGTTGATGGGTGTAGGTCGAATACTAAGAGAAATAAAACGATTTATTTTTTTAGGCTACCAACTAATGAAGAAAATGTAATTATTACCCGGTAAGTTAGTAATTTATTTACAAAGTATAAAACAAACAAATTAGTATGTGGTACCTACGAAGGTAAATTGGATAAATTTAGCTAAATTGGGGTTCGGCTTTATTGAATTAAAATGTAATACCTACAGTGAAACATATATATATATATATATAATTTCTTTATCGAAAACACACCTAAGTACCTAATACCTATTAGTCTACTTTTTATGGGCTGCGCACCACCTACGAACTGTGTGGTACGAACCTACCTACCTACTCGACGTGGTGGTTTAGTCGACTAATGACTAATTAATTAGCGAAATGACTAGATAGGTAGGTAGGTACCTACGTAGTTGACAATAAAATTGTCCGATTCTCGAAATGTACCTACTAATAATCTACAAACGACAGATTCCACAAATGACAGATTTGTTTTAGAAAGAGATAGCAAGAGTCACAATTAAGTAGCTCATAATTCGCTTGTTATACCTTATACAGGCTGAATTTCTTATTTCACATTTGTTGTTCAATAATGTTACCTCATTTTAACAACAGTCAATCAAATACCATTTTAGAAAAATGTGGTTGACATATTTTTACCGAAAGTGTCAACCCTAGTTCGATTATCGCTCAGTCTCACGTCACGTGGTCTCGCGCAGCTGCGAAGCAATTGTGACTTTATACTCAGAGCTGTAGGTGAATTTTTGTACGCGGCAGAAAAAGTAGTCTATTAACGCTGTAGGTATCGAAATTTTTCTATGGAGTGATTTATCTGTTACGTAGTAACTAGTAATCTGTGCTATTGTTTGAATATGTAATAGAAAGATAAGTAGTAGTTTCGCTTCAGAGTAATTTATTGTACTATTTGTAAATTATAAGCTCCGATAGCACAAATACAAACCTTAGTGGTTTTAGTTGCTATCTTTATTTTCATATATATGTTTGTAGTGTTTTTATATGATAAATAAATTAAAAAAAAAATTTATTACCTATTTAAAGTATAAATATAGCTCATATCAATATCCGGACAGAGTGTCCAAAATGTTTCTGCCGATGAACATGGCTACATTTGGGAGTTACGGTATAGCCAATTTATGAATAACTTTCATACAAATGGTTTCCGACAAAAACATGATGATGAAGCTTAATCAAAACCAGGCAAAAATAGTTGCACATTATGCAACTATTCTAACATTCTAAAAGAAAGCAAGAACCTAACTAATAAACTTTTATCTTTCCTAACTATTAACTCACTATTGTGCTAAGGAGAAACTATTCAAAGTATTCTATCTAATTTGAAATTCATAGTGAATTTGTCTTCAAGCTCACCGACGATAATTTAGTTGAAAATTCAAACATTTTAGTCTTCCAAGCAGTTAATTAAATGGCAATTTATATCAGAATGCAAAATATTTCAGTGGCGGGTAGTGCTGAAGTGCACGCTTCGCGTTCTATGTAGGTACTGAAAATATAGCGGTAGGGTTGTCGGATGTATTTATTTTACTATGTACTCTTGTTGTTCCTGTAATTAATTCAAATAAAGTATATTAACGAAAGCACTGTAACATCTTATATTCTACCCTTTTGCCACACTTTGTAAGGGACATCTATGGCTTATACTTAGATTAGACGTTAAGTGCTCACAGGGCATGACACCAAGCATCAGCCTAGATATTTATTTCTTTACAGTCTGTCAACTAGGCCCTTTTTTGAAACGTACACCTATGCGTGAACTGTGCATGTGTGTGTGCCGAACACGTCACGCGCGAACAACAATAGGTACCCTGATTATCGCTGAGATGCCTTGTAAAGACGCTCTGAGATTTTAAACTTTGTTTGCTGGTAGTTGGTGGGTTTTGTCTATTAGGCAGAATAAAAACTACAGCATATTACGCCCTTTAATAAATGAATAAATAAAATAACTTTTTTTCAGACCATAGATCCATGTTATTGTTAGTAAACAAATGACTTAATGACTAGGTATTGTTAGTAAAGTACAAATTTATATCTATTAATGCAAACTAATAAAGAGGGTGTGCTCCGGTGACGATCACTCTTGCTACGAAAGCTCTCCATGGTGGTAACGTGCAGTGATCCGCAAATGTCTTCAGAATGCTATTAGGACTGCTTCTAACCCTTGCATTTGTAGACATAGTTTTAATTCGCAGTGCTACATTAAAGCCATTAGTTTGGTACTCCGCAAACATTCCTGATGCATTGCAAAAACGCGGCAGTCATAACATCATCCTAAAGACATTATTGTAAGAAGCGATTTAGGAATGAAAATTTATAGCCTTATATTCTGTCGTCTGTACCTTAATTTTCATTGCCGGTTTTTGTGTAACAGGAACTTTGAGTCTTTGAGAAATAATATTCGGAACTTTAGTTAAAAAATATAAATGTACCATCGATTCAGCCCCATCCCTGGTCCGGTGGTGATTCCGGCAAATTGCTACCATTGTTCTGGAGTGTTCCCTCGATTGCCGACTCGAAAAACTTGGACAGCAACGGGTGGGATTCGCGATTAATTTCTTCATTGTTGACTTTAATATCGGATCGCCTCTGGTTTTAATTCGCCACTTTTCACCACTTGTTCCAGTTAGCGTGATTGAGATTAATTACAGTTCGAAATCTGGTTCTCGTTCGAACTTTTGTGGAAGATTATGCAATCATTATTTTTCTTGGGTTTGTAGGACATAGTCATTATTAAGTAAAAATGCAATCATTCAAACACGATCACTACCCTGAACTAATTGTTATGCCTCTTATAGTGTTGTGTGAGTAGTAACAATAGTATGTAACAAGAAATCGGGCATTACCAAATATCCTGTTCGGCTGAGCTTGAATCAAATCACAGGGTTTTCAATAATCGAACTCCAATACGCCGCGACAATAAAGTTGTAGCAAAATAATAATAAAAACCCTTAATTACCGGTACCGTCCATGAAAACCGGTGCTTTCGCATTGTTTTCAACTCTAGTTTCGATGGCCACTCCACTCCATTCAGTACTAACTACCAGCCAGCTCTGTGTTCAAATTTCAACAGAACTACTTATTAAACTTGAGCTTTTTGATTGAAGCGGTTCACCAAACGGCTGGCAACCACTCTAAATTAGAAAATGTTTGGCAGTTGAGTTTTTTTTTCAATATTCATGAATGACATCAATATAATTAATATACATTTTATTAATTTAAATTATGTTATTTGAAATTGATCAATTTTTTAAAATATTAATTATGCAAATGAAGGAAAATGATTTGTAACCATATGTAAATGTTTGGGACATAAAGGCTTATTATTGGCAGTTCGAGACTCTATGCCTCTCAGGGGCAATCTTTTCTTTCGATAGGTGCTAATAATTTTGTGTCATCAAACTAGTGTCATTGGCATGAATGATCAAAGAGTCCCCCAATGATGGGAAACATTAATAAAGAATGACGACTCCTAAAATTTTCGGAAACGTGAATTATGCTGTCATACACATAACAACTCTTTGCATGGAAATACCACTGAAGTATAATAAGAAACAATCGAAATCCAGACATCGTTTACAGTGGTATTGAATGTAAAATTGATTCACGGAAAGTGGAAAGTAGAGTTTATTGTGTATTTCCGATGTGTCAGTGATTTAATTACTGTTCCTAAATTAATTGTTGTTCGTTTCATGCCATTGATGTTGCAAATTAGTTGAAAACATTAACAATGTTATTATTTTTATCATGCAAACGACCGATTTTCAATGAATTCTATCTATGATATAATTGAGAATGTTGGGTAGCTTACTTGATCTAGATATAGAAAAGAGTTTATCGTCATCAACATGTTGTTTCTAATGATAGTTCCAGACCTTTTAGAATGTAATAGGGCTCCATGAATTTAAAAGTGCCAATTTCCTTCAGAACGAACGGAATCGTGAGAGAAATTCATAAATCCTAGGTTCTTTCAAGACAACACTTATATTATAATAATAAATCTTTATTCAGGCACATACCCCAACATTTAAAAACTCAGTTTCCAGTAACAGTTTCAATTAAAAATAATCAATAAATACAAAACAAGTTAAAAAGTAGATAAAATTAAAAATTCTATAGAGTAAATTTCAAATTCAAATTTAAATTACATTAAATACGATATTAATTAAAATGTTTACGTGTATATAGTTTATTTTAATTATATATGATTAAGATTAAAATTCAAAATTAAAGGAGCTACATAAAACCAGAACAATATTCAGCCCAACCCACTGCCTGTATATATTATGTACCGTACCGAATTGTTCTTACTAACTCTATCACATGATTTCTTACAAATTCTATAACAGATTGTTAGGCTATGTGAATGTCTCATTATATTTCAAGTTACGTCAGTTTGAATCATATATAATATGAAAAAATATGCGTTAATATTTTTCAAGTTCAATTTTATTCAAGTTGTCAGCGCTTTCATAAGATCCTACTTTCGCTTACAAATTTAATTAGGTACCATGCATTTCATCACCGAATTCTTGTCACTATGTTAGACTCAAAATGATTTTGTGCAGTTTTTAACTTCATTATTGCGAGCCATGGAGACATTTCGGCGTCCCCGTATCTAGCTTGCTGGATTAAGCTCATATTTTTCGGAGACGTGCCTTATCGCTGAAATTTCACATTTTAGCTGAACCTTGGGTGTAAACGTGATGTATAGTGGCAGTCTAAAAGTGTTTACCAGTTTTTGAATTAGATTCTATATCACACTTCTATCACTAAAGTCCAAAGTGCTATAACAAGATACGGTGCGTTCGGATATAACGTCTGTTTGACAGGATCCGTTTCAACGAATACGTCGCTACTTGAGATAGAGTTCACACATCACATCACAGTACTGAATCGATCCAGTATACTGGATCCGTTTTACTAGATCCGATATACTGGATCTGATATAGTAGAAGGTATGTGTGAACTCGCTCATACAACAACATACGCTAATAACATAAACGTTTTTAACGGACCAGTAAAACGGACGTTATAAGTGAAGGCGCCCTGAAATGTTACCTTTCAAAATTGATTAATCAATTTGACTCGAGTATAAAAAGAAGGTTTTTGATCACTTTTTGGTAATAGAACTATGTTTTTATTCCTTGAAATAACAGTTATGTGGTCAGTGTCAATCAACCTTAAGGTAGTAACCAATCTCTGTTACCGACCGTACTATACATATTCGCTTGCTCACAGAGAAGAAGAGCATAAGGAAAATTATGTTTCGGGCTTAAGGAATGCACTTTACTCATGGGTCCTCAAATGTACCTACACTGCAGAAATTTGCAATTGTTAAAAAATGTATTTATAGAAATCGTGGTCATAATTGAATCATGTATAAAATTAGTCGTTACATGCATGCACGCGCTACAGGATAATCAAAAGCCAATAAACTTTTACCTGGGGGCCAATTCCGCTAATCAATCGTAACAAAATCGTAATTTTAAATTTTTTTAATCGGGTTTTGGCAATTCCTCTAAACTGAAACTAACAAAAAAGGCGATTCGATTACGATTTGGTTACGATTGATTGGCTGAATAAATGGAGCGTTATGTGCACACTACAGCATAGCAGACTACCTTTCTTTGTTGCAACAAAGGCTTTACTGTAACAGTATAAAAAACGGTGTTTCCTTAACGTACTGTCTGCACCTATATCCAAGTTTCCTGAGTCGCATTACATTAAATGCTAGCAGTCTTATTTTAATTTATCTCCCATCGGTAAAATCTGTATTTGCTAATGCATTCTACAGTTACATTTGAAACCCTGCCTAATCCCAATCGCTTTCGCGTTGTTCCTAATTCTTGTATTGTTGCATTGTAAACATTGTATCATGAAAACTAGTAGACCCAGCAGACGTTGTTATGCCTAAAGTTCGATCTTATGTCTCTCAATTAACATCAGCCGATAACATAGGCCTATAGTGCAATGTACTTCACATTGCACTATAGGCTTGGTATGCCGAGCCCCGTTATGTAGAGTGACGAATTTTTGAGGCGCCTTCAAAGGAGCCTCGGACAAAATACGCCTACTAATTAACTAATTAGTGGAATATTATTCAGTGAGCTGCTGAGCCATTTACGTGATATGAAGTTTTAATAAAGGTGCACAGCTGAGAAATCTTGAACCTGTAAATCACGAATTTAGTGGGCATTAGTAGCAGTTTTTATCTTATTTCAGTCGCACGAATTTTCAATTTTCTTCAGCTACTTCAGCATTAAACGAGGAAGATTGAAATTGAAAATTGTCATAGTAATTGTGGTAAGGTTTAATTCGACAAACAGAAAACAAGCTCACCACCACCACTTTGGTGATCTTTTCACGTGTTGGTGCTTTTTGACGACCACTTTGGTGTAATGGTCAAGAAATTAACAAACCAAGAGGTCGCGGATTCGATCCCTGCACTGTACAAACATTTGTGTGCATGAACATGTCTATTTTTACTGGTCTGGGTGTAATATGTATTTATTTAAGTTTATTTGTAATACCACTGTTGATTCTGATATTCTGTAACACAAGTGCTAAAGCTACTTTTCACGGAGACAGATCAATGTAGTGATGTTGTTGTATATTTATTTATTTAGCTCAGGGCGCCTTCACATATAGCGTACTTTTTTAACGGATCCGTCGCTACTGGAGATAGTATTACAACATCATTTATATGATCATTTTCAACGGGTCGGTCGCTACTGTTTTCTTCATGAAAAAAAATTGGTTGCCTGTAAAGTCGGTATACGGGCGAAAGTTTTACGTGACAACGACTTTGAGTGGTAAAATAATTTTAATGTGAATATTCATTCGTATAACATGAACCGGTGTGTATGCCTATCTCTCTCACTCTCTCTCTCGCTCTGTCTCTCTCGCTCTTAGGCGGGCTAACTGTGCTCGAGTGGAAGGGACGCGTGCCTTTCACTTTTTATGTCTGTCTCACTCGCTCTTAGGCGGGCTAACCATGCCCGAGTCGAAGGGACGTGTGCCTCTCACTCGCTCTCATTGTGAGCGCATAACGTGAGCGGAGCGTAACGCAGTTTCTTGAAGTGTCACCCGGCAAACCAATTTATAAGACGTTGTCACGTCAAAAAATTTTTTTTGAGTCAACAAACAGTATAGGTACACAAAGGACTTAATAAATAGTGCAACATAAGAAAAATTATATCGTGTCACCAACAACGTTAAACACATAAGTTTTCATAACCATTAGGTTAAAACTAGTATACAAAATCACAGCTCAGTCTACATATATATTATCAAGAGTGATTTTATAAAAATGACAAATGATGTAGTTTTGCTTGATATCCGCTCCATGTGTGAATTTACTCTTTGCTCTTTGTAGTGTACCTTCTTCCTACTTTTTATAATTAAACTCGTGTAATTTCAGTCAAAGGCTCTGCAAAAGCTCGAAAAATATACGTAAAAATGCTAACAATTTCATCTTTCCTCTAACAGCCAGGTAGCACTTCACATAAGAGTAAGCTTACAGAGTTTAAAAATATATGACTACGTTTACCTGGCCCAGCTTTTTAATAAATTGACCTACTTAAATTGGCATCGTTTATGTAAATAACAACTAAAAACAATTACATATGTATTTTTCTTTCTGGTTTTACTCTCTTATAAAAATCGTAGAAAGCCATCAAATCTACATAATTTCGAATATACATTTGTTTTGTCTAAAATTGCTCTAAATCAATGTCAGTAATGCAATGAATCTAAAGGTGCGTACAGACCATGTAACATGTTGTATAGCTTGAGTTTTATGACACGTTCACATATGACATTATTTTCAAACTTTGCATTGCATTTGCAACATGTGACAATACGTACACATTAGAATAACAATGTTGTTTGACAATTTCTGCATGCAGTGCTTTATCTCGTTCATATAAATATGTTGAATTTTATTTAAAAATGTCGTTTGACTTGTTTTTTATAACAATCCGTCACCACATTACTGAAACATGCTATATAACATTGTGTAATAACATGTTATGTTATAAAATCTATACGCACCTTTACTTTCGCGTTGCTCTCGAGTTTATGTTGTTTTGCTAACGGCATTCCGTCTAGCGGGAAGACGTTCAATGTCGTGATGTCCGTCTGTCTAATTCTGGAGAGCTCTCGGCAATTTTGTACAATCATTAGCTGTGAGTTCATTGAACTGAAGATACACTAGTGTTGTTGAATGTGTAGCCTTTTTTTTAAATAAGTTTATAACCTCGGACTTGAAGTATTTTCTGACATTTATGTAAATGTACCCGGATAAGGCAGAAAATATTTACGACCGGTTTTGAAATTCTATCTACCCTTGACTGAAAGGGAGATAGCTGTCAGATTCATAGATGGCTGTAACCACCTCAGATAGTTTTTAGTATTAGCTGAAAATTTTCAGTTATGTAACTCTTCGACGAAGGAAGATACAATATTGAAAACGGCCATTTAAGGATGTGACTCTCCGTCAAAGGTAAATACGCAAAACGTACATAAGAATTTTTTTTTGTTGTCAGCTCAGTTTCATTTACGAATAAAAACACGATGAAAAAATAACTTTTTCTAGCTTCAAAAGCCCACATTTTTGACTGTGTCATAAATTGGCATACATTTGACATAAATTGTTTCAACATGTCGCTGCATAATTGCGACAAATATCAACCCAACTCATCAAAACATATCTCAAATCGGTACGAGTTTATAAACGCGTGTAGAACTTGATTGGCACCACTAAATTAGTTTCCGTTGCCATAAAATTCACCATTTTAGATACGATTAAAACTAATTTATGTCGGCCGTAAGGTTGCGTGAGTCGGCCTAATTTGTAAGCAAGTCAGGGTACTATAACTAGTATAATGTGATATATCCCGTGCAGTAAGATTGACTTAGCGTGTAAGAGGGTAAAACAAGACTGTTTAAGCCTGTAACTTTCCATAGACAACCGGCTACGGTTAAAACGTAAACGTTGTTAGCGGTTCATTAATCATTTGACTCGGAAATAGCTGAATCTAAACATTTGCCAAAAATGTTTTTTGACGTACAAAATGGCAAAGGAGAGACTTTACAAACCTCAAAAATGATGGCACTTTCATCATTAAAAATTTCATTAAAATTAATGTACAAAACGTCTATTAAATAAATCAGTAACAATAATTACTGAGCTAGTATAATATAAACAGAAAATATAATGTTTTTTTCCTTCTTTTCCGTTACAAACGAGTATTTTTAAAATGTTCGCGAATAACGTTTTGAAAATATGTAACGGAACCTGTTCAGTAAAGCCATAGATAGGCGGCTGTAAAGTTTGAACGATCGCAATGTTTGTGCTTCGTGTGTTCTAGGATTTATCGTCGCCATCCAAATAGATGTAGGTAGTCTACTAAAGTAGGAATTGTTTTCCAATATTGGAATCCGTTCTATAAATAACTTTGATCTTTAAGGAGGAAAGAAAATTGATCTTTTCTATAGGGTTCAAAGATCTAATGCTTGTGTCGTGACGTGTGTAAATAAGTTCGATTAATCAATCAACACGTTCATTGAAATAATTCACAAGCTGTGGTATGTACACACAATATATTTGCACAGGATCACAGGGTGGGTATACTCGTATCAAGTGAAGATATAAAATTATTAGGGTTGGTTTCGGAGGGATTACGGTAAATACTTAATATATTATAATTAGGTGTAGAGACATCTTGATATGAGGCTTCCATAAGCGGGACATCTTTTATAGTATACTTGTTTGTGCGTCTGTAAAGACCACAAATTTATCGTTTTAATTCGTTTTGTGTTTGTTAATTCTACTATTAGGGTGTTCTTCTCATTTTTATTTTTACTTATTTTAACTATATCTTTGATGTACTCCAATATGTTTAGAAAGATCGCCAAAGTATTCAAGCCCTTCTTTGTTTCCCTTTTCCATCAAAGTGGTATCTTTTTCCTTTCCCTTCTATATTTTCTATTTTGATGTTTGTTTTCCGGTCATTTCTTTGGTTTTCCTCTAATTTATTTTCCAAGATATTATCTCTCGATAACGGTGGGATTGGCAGAAGGCGAAACTGAATCTTTAACTATTTCTATCACCTCCTGAACCACGTCTCTCACAAATGATCTCTCAGCGTGACACTGATAAGGTCTGTATACAACAAGGTCATTATCCACCAACTCGATAACTATTTGTGTTATATTGGTATATCCAAGATCTTTTTTTTTTAAAAACAATCCTATTATTTGTCAAGCACACTTCGCAAACGCTGTCGTTCATCAGTAGACTACAACTCTAATTTGACCTTTTAAAAGCCTACTTTTCTAAATAGAAGCTCCAACTAAATGAAGCGAAAACTTAGGCCATAGTAGATTATGCACCTGATGGCGTAAAGGACTGTCATATGTGACGAGAGTTGGATCCTGAGCGTAGCAAGCGTTTGTTTGTTAACTCCTGAGTGAAGCAAGAGAATCAATCAGCCCAAGACTACGACAGTCCTTTACTACGGAGGTGAATACTCTACTTTGCACACCGTGTGAAATTTTAAACTTAATTGGTCAAAGCATGTATTTAATGCTAAAATAAAGGGTGCTTCATACATGGCTGGTTTAAGTCGCTCGTCAACTAAGCTGCTCTGCGACACTTGTTAGACCTTGTATTACATGTGCCTGTCTTGCATGGATCGCCACATGTATGTCTTATCACCTTGATTTGCAGGTAATCCAAAACGAAGCAAAAAAAAAACATTTCATACTCTTTCGAAACCAACTTCAAACAAAATTACATAAGCGTTTAAAAACTACCAACTCTTCATAAAAGATAATGTAAATTTATTGTCAACGTACAGATCAATGGGCCGAAAGGAAAATTCAATTAAATGCGTCGATCTGTACATTAAAATGTTTTTACGCGATAGATTACATAATATGAATGTAATTACATAATATCTGTTTCGCAGCGGCCTACGATTTTTGATTTATCCATTGAAAATAAATATATAAATTAAATAAATTTTCTTTCTTTGGTACTGTGTTACTGTCTTACAGGTGCGTCTTACGACTTCTTCCTGTCTCTTATACTCTTAAATTCGCATTTGGGAAGACAAATCCACAATTTCGAATAGGTTACGAACTATAACATGGTGATTTCACGCCAGTGCAGTAAGATCTCAACTTGAATGTATCCCCTTAATAATCACGAGTGTAGACGACGACGACAGCACAGTAGGTTACTAATTTTTGATGAAAAATCGGCCTTATTACAATTGCATAATATGCCGCAGTGTTTACCTTGACGTGCTGTCGGTGTATATGAACAGTTCAATTCGCTAACACATCAATCATACCAACCATAGCCATTGTAGAATAGTCTAGATCCCATTATGTTTTTTTGTGCTGAAATAAGGCCAGTCATTAGCCATGTCTGGCCACTAACTGTCCAGACGGGTCATTGTTCCGGCGGTTTTTGGTATTCGACGGCGCAGGTAGCGCACGTGACACCTGCTTCCTGCCGCCAGGGTTGTCAGCAATTTATGCTGACCTGAGACCTTGCTCTCTAATTCAAGAGTCCGTAGTTACGGATGTAGCCGACTTTGTCACTCTTATGAGCTTGACTGTGCGAGCGAACGGCAGGCTAGACCCGAAAATACGGCTAGCGATCACGATCGCAGCGTCCAGTAGAATGAGGGGGGCACTATTACGAAGTTGCTACCTGCTCGATGGCAGCAATGTTCTAAAACATTCGAAGTAAATTATGTGGGATTGGGGCTCGGAGGGAAACACGGGATTGTACACACACTCCTAGAATAAATACATCTTCAAGTCTTTCACATATCTTCATGCCTTGGCATTCATCTTCAGACAAAATCCTATCGTAATCCTCAAGCGTTGCACAATTCTATCACTAAGTCATCACTCGTTCTTCAATCAATCACACTATTATGCTATGCTACTCTGGAAATGTAACGTCACGATATAGCCCGTGGTCATATCATTCAGGGAAATTGATAGAATTTAAGCCGGTTCCATGGTAGTTAGTTGTTGGCTAGTTGTGAAACGGAGAACCTTAATTTTTCCGTCGACACTTTGTTGCAAATGCTGAGTATCGGTTGAGTCGTCGAATGAAAAGATGGAATAGACAGAAGGAAGTTCCCAATCACGCTACTGTGTAAAGTGGATCGTCATTCTTGGTGGTTATCATAAGTTTGTGAAGTCTGAAAAGAACACGAGAACCGAGTGTTAGAAATAGGGACATGCATTTGGAGTGAAGGTAGGGCTCTATCACAAGACCTTAATTATTCCTTTTTTATTTTACAGGAATTTCAGCATGTTTTTTTTAAAACTAGATAATTTCCTATGAAATAAGTTTTCTATTGCTTGAACATTCTGTCTTATTCTTCATATACGTAAACTTTTTAACTGATTAAGCATCCCTGTGCGCTTGCGCATATTTCGAATACAGAATGCAATGTCGCGACTTTATTGGCCAGTCGGGCTCGTGCAGTCGATGCGTCAACACGTATGATTGTTCGAACAATGCAGACAGGGTGACCTAATTAAACGTATTTGTGTGGCTTTGTTTTGAAATTACACTCAATTGGCGTATTAGAGCAAATTGTTTAGGGTACTGTCTGACTTATAACACTAAAGTTTGTTTCACGTCCATGTTTCACCGAAAATCAGTACTTTCAATAAATAAAATAAGAACCAACTCTTATTGATTATGATAAAATTATTTATTAAAAACGGAAGTAGTTTCTAAAAAATATACTTTCATTAATTAACATATTCACACGCAAATTTTAATATAAATAGTAAATTTACAATATACATTATGGTCGACATTGATGTGTCTTATTTATCGAAAGCGGAACAACGCAGCGGATGTACCGACAACTCGTTTAGCAATGGAACTGATATGTCCGTTTTCGATATGGCCGCCTCAAATCTTAATCACGCTTTGGTTGATGCTTTGTAAAAACATTAAAAATAAATAAATTGTTAAAACTGAGACACCAATTTCAGTTAAAACTGAGACACCAATTTCGGTTAAAACTGAGCTTAAGCTTGTGGCAAGGTGAACGGTCAGATATAAGTTCATTCGGTTGGTGCAATGTTAATTGTTTTAAACGATTTCACAGTACATCAATCGTATAAACTAACGAGTAAATCGCGTCAAGTTTCTTCAAATCGTAGTAGAGACTTTTCTTGAGAAAATGTATAACCTTCTTAGGGCTATAATTTATACTCGTAAATGTGAAAAAAGTCGCAACATGTCATATTATTTGACTATGCCCTGGTTATTTGATAGCGCTAACAGCTGTATTAGTCACTCAACATCATGAAATGTTTTCTCCCTTTCGGAGAAAAATGATCCTTAAATTCCAAATATCTTTTTTCAGGAACCTTCATCACGGATATATCTCTGAATCAAAAAGTGTACTGTGATCGCCTCTATGGCGTTAAAACTAGTGTAGCGTACTAAGTGCTTATACCAAATATTTGTATACCTTATATAACCAATAATTAAGCCTTTTAGAACGAACCTTAAAGGACCAAGTTAGAGTTTTGTAACCATTTTGTATATTGCCTTACATTTTTACCAATCTAGTGTAGTGCTTGTTAAACAAAATAACTGTGATCGTTCCATGGGATGACATATCTGGTGGTTTATGTGGTGGTGTGTGAGGGTTGACCAGTGAAGTGTGGTGGAGGCACCATGGAGCGGTGCGATGGATTCCTCGTCTTCCGCAAGCCGGTGTACAGGGTCTTCCAGTATTTGGAAACGTAAGTAGTCATAAGTTTTTTTGTGTTATTTGTTAATGTGTGTACCTTTAAACAGAGGAAGAAACGGTTCGCCCTTACAATAATTGTAATTGACAATTATTGTCAACTTGCAAATGGCTCGTTTACGCACACGCACGCACGTGTAAACAACTCTCAGTACTGAAGGCGACTAGGAGAGTAATGAGCCTGCCATTGGACTCGGTTTAGTAGGACCACGCGCGACTAACTCATACCGTATCGATCGTTGCTCTTAGATTAAATCAAAAAGAGGGATTTTTGGTTTAATCTAATAGCAACGATCTCCTCCAATCTTTTCTTCTGACTGACAATATTCTTATTGCCTTTCACTAAAAGACAGTTAACTGACAGTTTCATATAAACAGCTGTTGCCTCAGATCAGGTAGCTTTTAGTATGTAACTGACAGTTAGCTAACTTTCAGTCAAAAGAAGATAGAATATCGACACCGGCCTTTATTCTATGTGACCCATAAAGTCTAGGTGATTTAAAGATAATATATATGCAGTAGAAAAAATCAACTGTCTGAGGCGGGAACCGAACCCGCGTCCATAAGAAACTAGCCCGTAACACTCGGCCACCAGACATTGGCAAAGCCTGTTAAAATTTGCTACTGTTTTCCTAACGCGCAGGCCGCGTTCACTTACTCACGGTTTGGAGTTGCAACCAAAAATTTTCCTATTGCAAAAATATTATCTTAAGTTTGCCACGTAAATGCTAATCACGAAAAATGTTAAAAACTATTTTCTCGGTGTTTTTTTTTCTATTAACACACGACGGGTACAATTGATTGCAGACTGACGGTCAGACTAAACTGAATTTTAATTTTTTCCTATTGTTCTGTTCACTGACAATACGACATTTTTGTCGCTTATAGATTACCTACTTAATATGTATGCAATTACGAAATTCCTATTCATAGCGGCCTAGCATTTTCTATTATAAAAACTAAGCTTTCGGCAAAAAACTGCTTAGCTGTGAAAATTTTGTGATATCGCTATAAATGCAGTTTTGAAGTTTTTTTTTTTACAGAACTCCTCTAACATTTGTGGCATTGACCTTTCTCTTTGCAAGTATGTCCTGAAAATTTTATTAGGAACTCACGGCGGTCCTCCGCAGGCTCATGTGAATATTTAACGGTCATTGCGATTTCCCATTATTTAACTCGGTTTTAATTGAAGACGATCAATGAAACTGCTTCCATTTACATTGAAATCCATCTTTACCTCAAATGTTAATCTCTGAAGATATACCTACTACTACTTATATAATTAAAACTTCTTAATTTTAGACTTAATGAAGGTTCTTAGCACTAATATGTGTGCATAATATATTCAGGTGTACCTAATGTAGCTTAAAAGTACTTCAGAGGCGTTTGAGCTAAACGGTAGTTTTATTGAAAACTTTAACTCAACACATTTTTTATACGCCATCGCTCATGCAATTATGGATCATATCCCCTTGATTTAAGAGAGTATCTGGATACTTGGTTTTCAGTAGTGCACCAGATGTTGAATTTAAGCGAGGGCTCTTCAGACGAAAGTGCCCACGGTAATGACTCCGACGCACGATCGTTTTGGGTTCCGTATAGAATTGCTTAAGTTTCTTATGTTTATTTAGAAATATATTGATAAACAAAGATATGTTATTTTGTACGCATAATAAAGAATTAGTAATTGTGTAGATTTTATACAGTGAATTTTTTTTCTTATAATTATATTTTACACAATAAAACAGACGACCAAGTTTCACACATATTTTGTGTTCATGAATAAGTCTGTTGTTACTGGTCTGGGTACTTACCACGGAGTCCGATCAATTTATGTGTTGTTGTTTATTATTATTAAAAAAAGGATGTCATGACTTAATTTTTATTCTATTAGAACTTAAATGTCCGTTACTTTACTTTGTGCTCTAAAGTAGCACTTGTCATTTAAATATATATTCAGAATACATTTAAATTCTTCATTCCGAATTTAAAGAAAAAAAACTTTAAAAATACAATGTACGGAATCCGCAAAAAAGTCCGATTTTTATTTTAAACGAAAAGGGTAAGATGTTTTCACAACGCTTTAAATTTAGACCATCCGAAGGGAAGCAAAGTGTTTTAAAAGGGGCTCCTTCCAAATGTTTTGTTTTACCATTTTAAACATCTAAGCGTAATATCGTTAGTGACTTTGTAAAATTAACAATCCCTTTAAAGATTGATTGGGATTAACGATGAGTTTAAGATAATTGATTGCCGATAGACTTTTGGTGTGCTAGATGTTATTTTATTATTTTTACCTGATTTCTAAAAAAGAGGAGTTTATCAATTAGACCGAATTTTATTTGCATTCATCAGTTTGTCCGTTTAATAAATAAATCTTTATTTTCAGGTTAATTACGCCCATGTACTCATATTACACTTAAATAATTAATTGATTTAAATTGAATGTCAAAGTTTAAATACGAGTATTAATTAAGATACAAATGTCATATTATTCCAAAATGCACATTAAATTATTATTAGAAGCAATTTAGTGATGTTGATTGAATTAAAAATGTACATGTCAAAATAACCTTAAATAATACGTACCTACTAGAACATTCTTTTTGGCATCCGGACAGTGCAATGCCTTTCACAGCAATGCCGAATATAACAAAATTCCAGTCTTGAGGCTATCATCGCCAGGACCGTGTTGGAGCTGGCCCAGACTCTGCGTACTAGTGATGCAGCTCTTTTGCGCATAGTAACATGAAAACAGTCAACGCGTGCTTTCGCAAACATGGCCGAGGCACTGCAGAATCGGAACAACCGCATCACCGCCCTGAACGCATCATTAAATTGGACGCGGAGAGAGCTGTAGCTTTTCGCCTTATAACAAGCCCACAGGCTGCACGAATAGAGCGAGGTACAACACGCCCTAAAGAGCGTCGCTTTGACCTCTTTTGAGCACCTGGCAAACCTGCGAGCTATCATATTCGCTCTTACCGACAGCGCCCTCCGCTCCCGTTCCATATCGGCGTGATCATTGAGTTTGGTGGTGAGTATGTGCCCCAAGTATCTCATAGAAATTTGGTTAAAGTTCGATCAACAAAATGGAAGATATTTCAGGAAACTCCAAAAAATATGTTTCTGCTTCGGAGTTTTCAAAGATTTGCATACGAAAGTCATACCTAATTTCAAAGCGAGATGATGATAGAGAACTCCTCAATTCTTAGGAGTTCAGGAAATATTTTACCACTTTCATGATCTTTCTACAGTGTTACGATGAGAGTAATGATGAATCATAAGCAGCCACTAAAAAGATTAAAATAAAATAGGTACATAAAATTTGTTTTATTGTTATACTTTTTATTTGTTTTCATTGACTCCGAACTCGAGAGGTTTTCTATTTGTGTGTTTGTTTTAAGTGTTTGTTTGTTGTTACATATTTTTGTGATGAAAGTAAAAGTAATAAAATATTAATTATACCAATTGCTTCATTGTAGCTTTTACCCTAGGCCCTTTCCAAGTAACACTTCATATGTCATATATCATTGTCGTGCGTTTTGGCTTCTCGATGGCGGGACAGTTTAAAAGCTTTAAGCTCTGAAAATGTCTTCATTCATACTCATCAAAATGACAATAATAACAGAATTTGTCCATTCCCGAAATTATGTGCTACAAAGAAGGTGGAAAATCGCTGCAATTTTCCGACCAACTGCCCTTAGACGGATTGCGTGCTCAACGTTATCCAAAAAATCATTTGTCAACCCCCATAACTTTTAGTTTAGGCCGCGCTTACGCACGCATACAAAAATAGCGAGACATTAAATTTAGTTTGATTCTTAAATGAAATATTATTTTGTTATTTTAATAACAGACGCGTACGGTGTATTTGGCTTTGTAACTTTCAGTGTATTGTTTTAAGTGACTACTGAGACTAAGATTCGACCCTTTTTTACCATGAACAGAGGATCTGCTTCATGGGTTTCGTACATAGTGCGTAGATTCGAAAGCGGTTGATGTGGAACTCGTTTAAAAAAACGTCACTATGCTAGAGGTTAAAATAACAAAGAAAGCCTTTGTTTTGGATGACCGTATTTTTCCTAGGCGTCTTTTATGCAGTATTGCAATCAATCGAATAAATTTAATTTTTTCTTAAAAAAAAAGCGCACCAGTGTCCTTCACCTTAATGGCTTTCGGCTATGGATTGATAACTTTAGGTTAACCAATCAGATTTTTTTTAAATGCAAAATATGACCCGAAGTCTTTTCAATTTATACTATCGTTTGCCGTGCGCTTGTGCACAGCCTTAGCCAAACATTTTATGTGGAAAGTACGTCAAAATAAATATGGCCCTCTGTCGCCCATCAGGAGTTCTGCAAATATTTGAAGTAATCTCCCGCATTGATAGTCCGATTCTTCCGAAAAAAAACTTTTTGCGTTCAAAAGAGTATTGTCCGATTGGTCCGATTTCTAACACATATGAATCGTCTCTAATAGGATCAGGGATAATGCAGGATTCTAATGAGAATCCTTCTTTCCGTCCCGGTTTCGCACGGGTGGAAAAAAAGTTTTGTCCACCTCCGCCGTCACCGTCACGTCAACGAGAAAATGTTCCGTTCCGCTACTTCGGGGCCGTCATATCGTTCATACATTTTCTCGTGGACAAACGCCCTAATTTTCCACGTGGGCGAAGCCGTTGCCTGGAAGCAAGTCATACTAGTAGTATAAGAAGATAGTATAGTATCGATTTTAGAAGGAGAACACGTCATGTCATTCACAATTACATAATATAGTTTTACAAAGAGTAAAACTAAAATTGACTGTGAGTTAACATATCTAAGAATTTTCGTTATCTGTATCATAAGAGCTGACGACGATAAATTAAAAATAAATTAAAATCTATGGAGGCAGATCGTTTTAACAAATAATGAAAAGTATGTCAGCGATTGGTCGTGTCATCATCTCTACTATTAAATAGTTCTCTCTCTATACACTGTTACCCGCTGGCCTACCAGGGGTGCCAACCGCCCAGACTGAATTTATTACTGGACGCGCAATCGATAGCGCATCGCCCCCGCCGTTCTGCTGAACAACGATGGCGAATAAAATTTTACTACTACCCACATTTTAAGCGCTCTAGGTTACACGTACTAATGGGTTTACGCCTCATATGTGTGGTGATGACATTTTAGTTTGTTCAATTTGTGTATAACAAATCGTTGTTTAAATTAGATTCGCTGTTTTACTTTTGCGATCAATAGCAGCGCTGCTACTACCAGAAATCACAACAGAATTATGATGAGCAGCCCTAATTCCGCTTATACAATTGTATAAAAATTAAAAAGCAAAAATAATCCTACGTATACACTTCTCAGCATGTAGCTTTGTGCTTGCTCATGCACGAACTTCCTTAAAAATATACACTTCGTAAACACATAACAATACGGAGACTATGTCAACCAGGCGACAGCACATCAGGCTATCCATTTTTGTTGCAAAATCGAACCTATCGCAAGATCATAAAATGCTACTTCACCTTGATGTCCTGTTGTGTCTGCATCGAGTACTCGTAAATAATTCACCAATTCTTACTGTTTGTTCAAAATTCATACTAAAGCCGGCAACAGACATATTGGCTAGCGGTATTGAACTATCGATAATCATATTATCGATAAACAACATAAACATAAGATATAACCTCGAAAATCATCTATGACATCGATATACCTTTATTATTCAAAACTAGAGGCGTCCGCAACTTTGTCCGCGCAAACGTGGTTATCTCATGTACGAGTAATATTAGTGTGATTGATTTAGATATTGTTCAAGAATACCTACTATAAAATATTGTACTCAACAGATTTGGTGTATTGTTGAATGATACGATGCTTCAATGATTGAAGCTTAATATCGAAGTTAAATTTGTGGGTATGATAGATTTTTTACGGTGTTATTTGTCATTACATAATTAGTTACCTTAGTATACCTGTGACCACGGTCGCTGAAAAGGGTCCGAATCGTCAGGTTGAAATGAAATGTAAATAAATCGCGAAATAGTCTATTGTTCCTGTAAACCGAAAAACAATAGTATGCTATGGAAACGATAGATAGTATCGCTCTAACTTAACTATCGATAGATAACCGAGCATCAACACTAACAGCCACATCGTCTTGGCATACCACCGCGTCGTCTTTTGCCAAGAGATTTATGTTGCCAAGCCTCTACCACACACGTTGCCGACACGATGAGAATGGCAATGTTTATTGTTAACATTTGATTATACAGGGTGTAAAAAAAACCTTAACGAAGCCGTCAACCACGCGTTCAGTACATCAAACCAAATCGTAAGAAAAATAAATTTTGTCTGGGAATTATTTATTTTTTGACATCAAAAAAAATAATTTCCGCAGTTTACAGCGCGCACACGGAATAGTCACCGCGGGGCGTGGTGCTATACGCCGCCGCGACGCGGTTCGGTTCGAGTGTGCGCTGTTCATTGCCATTTAGAGGTTTTTTATGAAAAAACTAGTGAAAATTTGTATCATGTTTCTTTGGAAAAAAAGTTCAGTTATAACACACAGAAGTCATTGCTGTAAAAATCATCAATTTTTTTTTCAAACTTTAACCATCAATAACTCAGTAACCGTTAACTTCCCAGGTATGGTGTGAAGGAAAAAAATGATCGTAACAATTGGTAGAATATGTGGTATTCGGCTTCGTTAAGGTTTTTTTTACACCATGTATTCATACTTGGAGAGCCTTGGGTGTGAATCTTGCGATCGATTAAAAGTTTAAAGATGTTCGTTGCCTAATTTTATTTTATTCTTTCTATCGATACTTTTGGCTTGAAAGCTTTATTTGCGTATTTTAGACATAAATACGAAAATAAAGCTTAATCTTAAGTGAAAAATTCAAAAAAATAGAAGTATTTTCCGCATGGTCACATATGTGACTTTTTGTCGCTGCTTATTGCGACTGACAGCGTTTCCACCGATGGCCGCGGCCAAATCGCTGACAGTCGTGAGTCACGGTGACAGAATGTTCCATGGGCCGTAACTAACATTACATAGTATAGCTAATGCGTTTCATATGACCTATGATAGGTATGTAATGTAAGTAGAGTCCGAAACTAGAATACTCTGGAACTCCCCAAAAGCCAATAAGCATAGTTCTGACGAGCTCCCAAACTAGTTATTACCCTAAAGTTAAACAACTAATCGTTTAGCGCAAATATCCCGTAAACTAACATGTTACATTACCATACAATTTGGATCTGAAAGGACCGAAAGTGGACTTGGTCAGAGAATAAAAAGTAATGCAGAAGCCAAAAGGTATCAAAAGAAGTAACTCTTAAACCGCGTAGTCAACTTAGCCAAGTGTTTCATTGTTATTGTTAAATCAACCAATGGCCAATACCTACTACATAGTCCTTTTGAGGTGATAATAAAATCATATTTAGGTTAAGACGAATCGGCGGTCAAGTTAATAAAGCGAAAGTCTTTTCCTCTAAAGCTTTTAGATACAAATTATATCTTCTATAGTTAAAGAAAAGTAAGTATCCTTACCCCGCCGGCGGGGCATAATCGCTTTTCCTGCCTAAAAGGACGAAAACCGACCGCAACACTGTGGTGGGAAATAGGGCAATTTGTATAATGAAACATTCCTCCATCTCGTACATCTTATACGCTATTAGGCAAATTGATCTGTTTCGTTAACAAGATTGGACGAGAGGGCCTTCTGTGGTTTGTGTTTATATTTATGTTGAGTCTAGCTTTTTAACGCTCGTTGGTAGAACTAAAGTGAATAAATCGAAATTGACATTTCAGCTTCGGGTTGTGGCGGTTTGATATTCCGATTTTGTTTTAGAGAGTGAAGGAACTGTAGCTAGTTGGTCTTGCAAGAAATATTAACGGCGTGAAGACATGCGATAAAGTAAATCAATCTAGTGTCGTTATACTGATACTATTTAAAACCCGGCCAAGTGCGAGTCGGACTCGCCCATGATGGGGCAACAAGTAACAAAATATAGAAGTTTTTGTTGTAAAAACAACAAAACCAATTTTCTGTGTAAGTTGTAGTTTGTAGTTTTTTCACTCTCATATTCTAGAAGTTACAGGTGACACACACATTTTAACATTTTGGAAGTGTCTCTCGCGCAAACTATTCCGTTAATAAAAAAATTATATTAGAAACCTTAAAAAACATTTTTGAAGACATATCCATGGTTGGTATGGGTTTGATAAAAAAAATTTAGAGTTTCAGTTTCAAGTACGGGCCTCCCCCAAATTTTTATTTGTGTAAAATCCTAATGCGGTTTTCATAATACATCTACTTACCAAGTTTCATCAGTATATAGATGAGAAAAGTGGCTGTGAAATACGGAAGGACAGACAGATAAAGAGGCATGACAAATCTATAAGGGTTCCGTTTTTTGCCTTTTGGCTACGGAACCCTAAAACTTAAAGTACGTATCGCAGCCTTCTTTCATTTTCAACAAATCGGACATTAAAAATGTCAATTAATTTCGTTCGAATTAAAAAATAAATATTGTTCAAATGAAACGAAGCCCTTTCCCTAATGTGGAACGAACACTTGACCGTATCGAATTTCTCAATGCAAATCCATTTCTATTATTGGCCATTACAATCAATCACTGACCTATTTTTCCCTCCTATTGCAGTCTATAAATCATAATTTCTATGACTGCTTACGTAATTATTTTAATGGAGGGTGTGGGAATACGCCATATGCACCCTATGCGCATGACCACCCCTGGAGCTCGGTGATTAACCATATGCAATGGGGTGGTTTGCCCATTGTTCTCGTTTGATATAAAAATATGTTTGTACCAACTTACTTGCATTTAGTCTTATCTTATGAGAGCTTTGTTTAACTAACGCTGGTGGTGGGATACTATTGTGATCTGTTAGGTAACTTTTCAGAAATACTCGTACCTACTTTGGGACATACGGCAGTACATCAGGTAACATCTTTTTCATACTCTTGTTCTAATCAATCAATATGTTCATGTGATGCAGTGGGGTAGGACTTTCTTTAGGGGAGTGAATACAACAATACCATTATTTGTGTAATCACTCCACACACTGTTATTGCTTTACTTAATCGAATAAATGTACAAGTGCCGGGGTGAGGGGTGAAATGTAACACTTGAAGAGTAGCTGTATCTCATTGTGAAAAAAGGTCTTGGTCTCGATTCTCTTGTTGAAATTCATTCTGAGTTTTGCCACGATACAGAGTGGAGACGCAAATATCATAATTATCTGTCTCTCCGTTACGCTTTTACGCCTAAACGACTGGAAAGAATTGAATGAAATTTAGTACATACGTATCATCACCACTCTGTACGTGTGCATATTTACGTCATCGAAAACTAACTTTAGGTAGAATAATTTTTCGGTTTCTTAACAGCGACTATTTCTCTAAAATCCGGGAGCGAAGCATTGAACGAAATGACACATATCCTACTACTATTATAAAGGCGAAAGTTTGTAAGTATGGATGTATGGATGTATGGATGTATGGATGTATGGATGTATGGATGTTTGTTACTCTTTCACGTAAAAACTACTGAATGGATTTGGTTGAAATTTGGCACAGGGGTAGATAATAGTCTGGAATAACACATAGGCTACTTTTTATCCCGGAAAAATATGCAGTTCCCGTGGGATACGAAAAATATTAGTCCACGCGGGCGGAGCCGCGGGCGAAAGCTAGTATTAAATAAATCCAAAGTCAATTGCTGGTAAGAGAGTTCACCATTCATTTGAAATAACCATAAAGAATAGAAAAGGCCATTTGTAAGTATGGATGTATGGATGTATGGATGTATGGATGTATGGATGTTTGTTACTCTTTCACGTAAAAACTACTGAATGGATTTGGTTGAAATTTGGCACAGGGGTAGATAATAGTCTGGAATAACACATAGGCTACTTTTTATCCCGGAAAAATATGCAGTTCCCGTGGGATACGAAAAATATTAGTCCACGCGGGCGGAGCCGCGGGCGAAAGCTAGTATTAAATAAATCCAAAGTCAATTGCTGGTAAGAGAGTTCACCATTCATTTGAAATAACCATAAAGAATAGAAAAGGCCATAGCGTAAAAAAGGATAAAACCCCTTTTTAATTATGCTGCCAGCTCTCGATATTCATAAATAGTGCTCTAAGGCGCCTAAGTACCATACAAGCACTCGCATTAGTCAGGAAGCTTCCAAAATACTATCTCTGGGTCTCTGCCAACTATCAAGCTTATTACCTTATTCAATTTCGCGAGGGCTCCAACATTTCAGGTAATTATTTCAGTGTATGCTAAGTAGCGTTATGAGCAAGTTTATTGTATTCCAGTCTATTAGCTTGAGGTTTGGTGTGCGTAACAATGAATTTGTCTGGTGCGGTGCCAACTGTACCATAAGCATATTCAATTGGATTAAGACCGTTGCACTGCTTTCGTCAAACTATGCGAATTGATTTAAGTGCGTTTTTCTAAAAATCTTTTGGATATTTACGTTTGTGTTGAATTGCACTTTTATTGATTTCAACCTTACTTACAATTATTGGCACAAATATGATTTCCCTAAAAGAATTGCCAATCGTACACACTTACAACCGATTTGTATGCACAGAAACGTAGACTTACGCGCTCGCTGTAAAAACAATACAATATGCCAAGTGAGAGTTATGCTCTGACTGCTGTGTTTTTTTTTTACTTGTGATATTATATTGGTACTTGCTCATCGTGATCAGCACTTTGTTACCATGTTTCGAGATTTCCTCATCTTTGTGAAAATTTTCCACTTGAGCGCACCTGTCCACCGGCGCAATACAAGTCAAGATGTTGAAATCTTAACCCAGAGATTAATGGCATCGTTGACTCGTTGTTAATATTTCAAGTTAAGGATCCTTAAAAACGGCTTCAATTTTTCAATTCAACCTGTGGTGTTCGCCAAAATGCGCTCGCGCATGCAGATCGCATTTTTATGTGAAATAGCTTGCAGGTGACCGAACCGAACTCGACCTTCAATGGCCCAACATGACAACCATGCATATCAAATGCAAATGCTGAGGCGAGATCAGACAGCAATATCATTTTGTATATCAATAATTCATTAACGATCGGTAGAAGTGGCACTATTGGAATTTGAAAGTATAGCGTTTGCTCAAATTCCATCTTCAATAGAGTATCAAATCGGCTCCTTTGGCGTATGAATAATGCTAGGTCGTGTTACCTGTTCCAGAAGACTGGTGCTGGACTGATGTATGTGTAAATCTCTAAATTTTTCCAAAAATTGTAATTAAATTGTCAAAAACCAGAGCTTCGAGGCTCACTTTCTTCATGTTTTGCATTTCAACGAGAGATTTAAAACCATCCAACGGGCCACACATGAAGCCATTTTATCTTCGCTTTACTTGTGTCTTCATGAGTTCAGTTGAGTTTTGCCCTTGCTTTTCTAATATCAGCTACAGTTGTTATTAAGTCCTCTGTCAAAATAAACTTATGAACGACAGATAATATTTGCGCCCGTCGCGAAGTTCAGGCGAATCCTTCCCTGACAGAGCTTAACTTGGTCCTACAACTTTGCTAAAGTAAGGAACTATTTATGAAGTTTTCCCGAATCTTCCCGATCGCTAGAGTATAGGGTTGACAACTTTTGTAATTGTGAATTAAAAACTTACATTGCAGTGAATAAACCCCCGAATGAGCTAGGAAAACAGCTTGTAGTTTCAACGGCTAAAAGGGTTTTGTCCACTGTGATAATTTATCTTTCGAATAAAAAAACCGCTTTAAAATCGGTCTATCCGTTCGTAAAATACGATTCAGACACATAAATACACGAACTGACTTTCGCCGGGGGTTGAAAACGGTAGAGTATGTTTATCAGACGTGGATATCGTCCTTGGTAGGTAAAGGAATATTTTATTAGAGAAATGGCTTTCATGGTAGAGATATAAATAATGGACTCTTCAATAAATAGGATCAAATATCATTAATTAAAGAGGGAGAAATATTTTTAATTACCAATTACAATATTAACGCCGAAAAGGCGTCAAATTATGAACTAACTGTGTAACATTGGTTGTTCAGGTAAAATAATTCTGCCATCCCTGACTTAACAATGTAGTCGGTAAAATGTTACCTACGTTGGATTGGAATTGTTAACTTATTTAAATTGCCGGTGACATCGGATGACTAAAGTTTGATATTTACGTTTCCTGTGACTTTGTCCCTTTTCAACACGTTCAATGGCACTACGTTTTCTAAACGCCTTGTGATGTGCCGCCTACATTTCACGATGGACTCGCCAGGTGAGTCGCCGGCACTACATTTATACATAATAAAGGTTTGCAATCCCTGCATAAATTACGAAAGAAACTTGCCATATTTTTAGCCATGTTTTTAGGTGGAAACACACCAAACACTTGCCATACACTATTTTGTATCGATATAAACGTTGCGGAGACTGCGACAGCCACAATAATAACAAATCAGTTTATGTAAACATTAAGCTCGAGTTTATAACTCGGCTTGCGAGTTCACGGCAATGTTTATTTTTAAATAAAAATATCTTTGCATATGAGCCACCGTGTAAGTGCGTTCTTATTTGCGTTTATTTAGTCTATACTTTGATTTTCAGTAGAACATATGGACGCGTTTTGGGAATATTGGCAAAAACCATTGACTCGCCAGGCGAGACGCCGACACAGGAACGAAATTTAAATCAACTCGCGAGGCGAGTTGTTGGCATCGAACGTGTTAATTACTGATTTTATTATTAAACTTTACTCTCTTTTAGTTACATAAAAAAAAAACTAACTTTTAACTCTATCTCAGTTTTGCGATTAAATTTCGTTAAACGAAACACCCCATGAAAAATAAGGAATTATATTGTATTATGTTGATGTTTGGTCCAAAAAAGCTTCTTCAATCGACGGAAAACCAAATCGATATTGAATGTTTACAAGGAACACAATATAGATACTATACAAGTGCGTCTCCAATGAATAAATTACTTTCTTGGAAGCAAAAAATTGAGAGCGGTAAGTATTTCATTCTAGCGCGATCTACAACATAATAATATTATTTTCTGCTTGAGTTCTTATGCGTACAGGACAAGAAAAAATTCCGCGTGTAGTCTAGCGATAGTAATTAAGTAAGACAGTAGTTGTATTATATATGCAGTTTATTTGTAATACCACTGTTGATTCCGATTTCTTTAACACAAGTACTTAAGCTACTTACCATGGAGTCAGATGTGATGTTGTTGGCTATTATATTATTGTAATTATTATACCAGCATATCAAAGTTACCTATTCACATTAAAATATTTTTTTTTTATAGTTTCGAATTAAATTTGAATAAAATTATATATTTTTCTATACAAATAAAACTTAATTTTCGCATACAAAAATGACAAGGATATGTCTAAAAATATATATATATATATACCTAGAGAGAATAGAAATACGACCTAACAAAATGGTATTGAAAACAGTTTCATCGTCTGCGTTGCCCCTTATTTTCTAGCCTAGGAATACGCCCTAGGCACAGAAAATATCAGTCAGTCAAACATTTTATGGTGCCTGATGTTTGTTGGTTTCACTCACGCGACCGCGCGCGACACACATGCTAGTCATAAGTCAGTTTTATGTGAAAATATTGCATTAGTTTATTAGTAATAGCACTGAGAAACGCTTTCTCTTTCAAAATGTCAATTTCATGCCAGGGAATAGGTACATATTTATTGGGTTATAGTTTAGGTCTTAGTCCTTTTGTTATCTTTTGGCAACAATTTGGAATAAAAAATGTTCCTAATTGTTGCCTGAAATGTGGCCTCAATAAAATAAAATAAAATACTTACTTTTATTTTCCTTTACAATTTATAAAATTCTTGTGTCACAATGTTCGTTCCCGTACTCCTCCTAAACGGCTTGACCGATTCTTATGAAAATTGGTATGCATATAGAGTAGGTCTGAGAATCGGCCAACATCTATTTTTTCATACCCTTTATTGATGAGAGAAATATTTTATGTAGCAAAACAACGTTTGCCGGGTAAGTTAGTGATTTATAAATAACTAGCTGACCCGGCGAACTTCGTACCGCCTAACAGTCAATGAATGTCGTATTACCTTTTAGCTGAACTAATTTAGGCTTTGATGAACGAAATACAATGATACAAAATAATAGAATTATAAAAGTATTTTATTATTATGAATGATGATGAATACATACAGAATGAGAATTAAAAAAAATTAGTACTTCAAACACATGTCAGAAAAAAATGATTGAAAACTATGTTGTGCAGATTGGGATACACTCAGATTAATTCATTAATGGGATTTTCATTCAAGCACCTTTTGGTTAACGCGGTAAAATAAAGCGGATGGTTTTCCGACACGTGACCATGCCACGTACGCGTTTGTACATTCGTTCCATATGATGATTTTTGATGCTACTAAAACTCTGGCCATTGCGGAGTGTTTCGAAATGTTACATGTCGGTTGTTCAGTAGTTTAAAGGTTTTATGGCAATTTTAACGCTGATTGAACCGTACGGCATCCGCCCAACAATGTGGCCGCTATTCCAGAAGACGCAATTGCTAATAAATCTGGCCGAAATCAATTGCATGAGGAATGTCTTCCCAGTTCCACCGGGGGCATCAAAAAAAAACTACCATTTCCATCATTAATTGCATTAATCAGTGTATCATAGACTTCCCTCTGCTTAAGATTCAACAGTGGTACATTCGTTTGAACTGATTGGATTAATTCATGTTGATCATATTCACGTTCAGGTTCCAATTCTCTATTAAATGCGTCATTCATTCCGCGATCTAGCGCTGGCATTCCTAACCTAACTAACAAACTGCCGCACATGAGGTAACACATATCTTCGATCAAGAGCAAAGACTGGTTATGCATTTCCTCATTTACCTCAATATCGGGATTACTTGAGCTGACACGAATTCGATGTAAAATATCTTCTGACATGTTATCTTTGTATTTGTTCCAAAGGTCACGTGGGTTCGATGGGAAGCATGTTGAAATAATAATAGCAATAATGTGCGTATCTGACTTGGAGATGCAGAAATTGACATGCTGCACGAAATGTGGGACACACTATACCGTTACCAGTTATAAATATGTACCAGCAACAACCGCAAAGTATAAACATTCATCATTCTTTGGATGAACTGTGTAAATACGACTAAGAGCATCAGTAGAACTCATATCTGGATGACCAGGAACTGCATCGCCTTGCTTCAGACGTTGAAATTTCTTCGATGTAGCGTTCCAAGTGTAGTAACGTGGCATTTCCGAGTAAAGCGACGTCCATGTGAACGGATAGCTTCGACAAATCGCAAAGAAACTGGTCAGTGTTGTCGCTGGAGGTGTTTCGGCACGTTGAGCAGCATTCGACGCTGTGAAATATACTCTCTGACCGTTTCTAAATGCACCCCCAAATGTCCAACAGTGGGATGACGTTCGTGAATAGGGAATGAGAATATACTCCAAATTGCTTCATTGCAGTTCACATATCTACCAACTTGATAGTGGACGCAAATAAGCAAAAATATGTTAAACAACAAGACAGCCATTTTGAGAAAATTGCATTCAAACTTTATGAACAGGTTTTAATTAATTTGTTAGAAAAAATGTCTAATGTATATAGTACAGGTGGCTTTTCTGAGAAATAAGTTCATAATTTCACTAATTTAACTAAGATATTCAATAAATCTGTATTATGTTATAAAATAAATCACAAAATGAAAATGACATAATGTTCAATTCTTTATTCTCATTCTCAATAACAAATCAAGTGACTTAACATATTAATGTTAAATGAAAAAACAGTCACTTAACTTATATTACAATGTGTCAATTGCCATAACATATTATTGAAAACAGGTCATATACTCTTTTGCAATTACAGTATTAAACTAACCCTGTCTAATACTAGGAAACATAAAATAAATATATTTGGTTCAATTGGAATATTATCTCAAAATGATTGCTTGATTTAGTTATTTCTGCTATAATTTCGTTTTGATCAGGCAAATCATTGTTTGTTTTCGTTCTTTCTGCTTTGTAAATTCTATTCCTGTTTTATCTTTGCTTTCTGCTATTTCTTCTTGCTTAGGTTCAAAGTGTTTTGTAATCGTATATTTCTTGTTTAAAGGTGCATTCTCTTCATTTTTGTTATTACTGGGATTTTCTGTTTACCTCTAACCATTCTTGTGTTGTAACTTTTTCATATGTAATCATACTTTTATTTTTGGTTGACGGTAACAAGTCTTCAAAAGTTTCAATTACTTTGTCAGTGCTATCAACTACTACATTTTTTTCTTGCTCCGACAAAACTTTAAGTCAAGGTATGGCGTTTTCTTGAGAAGTTGGATTGTGACTTCTGCATGACGTTGGTAAATAAATCATAGGACCCTCTGAAGTACAGCGTTCCTTGTCAATTTCCTGATGTATCATTTCCTCTTGATGTGAGTTAGTATTTTGAATTGCTTATATATTTTTATTTTTTTGAATTTGGTTTTGATTCTGCTTTTAGTGTGATTTCATCATCTTTACAAAGGTAAGTTTTTGGACCATTGTCAATCGTTTTTGTTTGCATCCACTTAAATTTCTTCAGTTTAAACTATTTCTTCTCTGTATACCACTTGGTTCGCTACTAAATCAGTGATAGATCAAGTAACTACAAACATGTCTGGTAATTCAAATTTATTGGTATTTATATAATCTTCACCGGTGATTGATAGTATCGTTAGAATGGACAACGAATTACCCTCGCTTTCACTGTCAGGTAGTTCTTTTGATTCTGCATTGTCAGTTATTGGTAATATTGGATCTTCTTGGGTACCATCAAACATGTTTCGCTTACAATGATTTTCATTTAAACAAGTTTTGACCTAAATTCTAGATCGTCTAAGTCGACCTGCAGCCGCAGACATTTGTAATAAACATTAAAATATACACTTTCTTTCGTACATTTATAAAATAATTAATATACTCATAGGGTTTGTGCACATAAAACATTGATTCAATTGAAAAAAAAAAACAGGTATAAAACATTTAATTTTCTACAATAACACGTCATAGAACATAACATTATTAAATAAGTATTAAATTGTGTTATTTATTTTATCAAAACTAAGTTAAGTATCATAAGTTAGGGATATTGCGTAGTTATAAAGCATCAGCAATTTTGCAATAGTAGGTTAAGTAATCGGCATTCGAAAACTTCATATTTTGACATAAGTTTAACATTTTATTAGCATTTTAATACTTAATACTCACAAACTATCAAAGACAAAACATTTAAGCTACTTTTTATACGTCATGTATTCATATTTGTTTAATTTCAAAATTCTATACTGTAATCTAACCTCACAAACTATTAAATGCCTGATAAAAGTAAACAAAGTACATACCTTGCGTATTATTTGATGCCTTCTGAATAGTTTTATTGCACGATTTGAATGATTAACTTCTAAACTTTATAAACACTTATTAAAACTATTTAATGTAGGTTTTTTGCTACCGGCACGAAACGGTTTAAAACTATAACATATTGATAGTAATTTTGCAATAAAGAGTTACGTGGCTTAAGCTGTTATTGCAAAATTGGCGGTGCCACCGAGGATATGAAAGCGTACTTCAAGGAACTTAAAACGTTGTAACGAAATCACTTTTCGGTGATGGTGCTTTAACATGATTTGAAAATGTGAAATTTGACAAGAATTAATAATTCAACCGGTTAACCTATTAATGAAAAATGATCTACATTATGTAATGAACTTCATGATGTTCATAACTTATTTTATGAAATTTTGTGGGTTAACGTATTATTGCATATTTGCGTCCAGTTGATATTGGATATTTGGATACCAAAAACCGCCATGTCGCTCCCTTTCGTGACATATTTGCAAATAGTGTTTGAGAAGCACGAATTAAGGCCCTTCTTTGCTCCATACTAACGCGGCGCTCTTCTCGTGCAATTTCTCGTTCTTCATCAGATAATTGACTCGCAATATTCCGTTGGCTAATTGTATTACGGCTCAGCTGGGAAAGATTGGATCTTCTAGGACGCGGCATTGTTATTAATAGTAATACTGAATATGCACTCACAGACGCACAAAACCACATAAAATCACCAAATATAAAAACAGTGCCTGAACTTTGGAGACATAGACATTAGCTTATCAAGAAAAACCATAGACAACCTATAAAAAGACATTTACACTTTTGTTAACCTGTAGAATTTAATCTTAGGTATTATTTTCGGAAATAAAAAATTAAATAATATATTACACAAATTATTCTCATAAGCAAACAGATATAACAGTATCTAAACTTTCAAGACATTTTACACAAAATAAATTTCTGAACGCACACATGAATAGTTGTTACAGATTAGGCTTAAAAGGACTTGTCTCCAGAGCCGTTAAACCATTAATAAAAAAAAATGTTTCAGTATTTGATAGGTTGGACAACAAATGTTTGACATGTAATAAAGAAATGAGCATTTATTGAAATGATTAAGTATCCATTACACATAAGTTTTCATTATTTTTAAGATGTATTCTGCTATTCGGGACGGAGACATATCCAACGAATCAATAACCATGAAAATTGGTTCAGCAGATCTCGAGTTATAAGTGTTGTAACAAACCCGTCTTTGTTTTATATATATAGACTAGCTGTCCCGGCAAACGTTGTTTTGCCATATAAATGTTTAAGGTGGACAACCCTTATCACTAAGGGGTATGAAAAATAGATGTTGGCCGATTCTCAGACCTACTCAATATGCTCACAAAATTTCATGAGAATCGGTCAAGCCGTTTCGGAGGAGTAAGGGAACAAACATTGTGACACGAGAATTTTATATATATAGAGATTATACAAAATTCGATAGGTCCATAATATCCAAAGAGATTCCAATGCATCTAATGTGAAATCAAACACATTTGAAGAAATATTTTCTACGGCCATGGCCAACCGCTAGTTATTTGTAGCTAGATACAAAAAAGTCCGTCGAAACCACTGGGTTCAAACTAATGTCTAAAACCAGGCAGCTCAGCCATGTTAAATGAAGTGTCATGTTCCTTTGTGAATTATCCTGTGTGCTTTACTACCTTTAGGTCCCTTACCCGAGGTCCTTGCATAGTTAGTCGCAGGCTTAAAGAAAAGAAGGAATAAGTTTACAAAGTTACCAAATATATATCTTTTTTTTTTAAAGATTATATTTCAGCCTTTTAAAAGTGATAAATAAATGGGCTACCGAAAAAAGTCAACATGTTTTATAATCAATTGTGCATTTCATTAAAACGTGTTATACGAAATTTCAGCACAAAATCGGACACTATAAAGTAGGTAAAATTTAGTTTTAATTTCAGACACACCGGTACAGGTGAAACTAAATAAGAAAGGCTTGTTAATAAAGACTCCCTCTGAATCCACTGTAGTACCAACTAACTTACAAGAAACTGAAAATGTAAATAAATCTTCGAAAAATAATTTATTCCTTAAATGCGCTACACGCTAAACTCTTAAATAGAAAATAATGTTAATTATTATTTTTAATCTCTTCCATTAACGGAAAATTTGTCCGAACACTGATTGCGGTTTTCACCCCGTATAAGCCTGTTGACCACCCTTTTACAGTCTTCCGCTTAAAAGGGTGCTTTATCGCTATAGTAATAAGAGTTTTTATACTTTCTTGGTTTTTTGTATTGTGTGGAAAGTTCCGATTGCATATCGACGAATAGGATCCTATTGGTTTAAGGGTGGGTCTATTGGGGGCTTTTAATCAAACAAGAAACCCCACTTAAGTCCGTATCGATTTGGACATGGCATTGACTAGAATGCGACTGATATAATGATAGTTTCAGCAATCAAGTAATAGGTTTCGCTATCGTGAAGTTTGAGTGTGGATTTTCAGGAGGGCTAGTATGCTGGGCTAATAAAAATGCTGAATTTAACGTTAACGAAATCGCATTCGATGTGCTTCTTATTTTTAATATTAAAATTAAATTATTATTAATTTATAATTCTGTATTCCATATTGGTGATTTTTTCTTTTATGGTTTTTATAGGTAATTTCATTTCATTTATATATTCTGAATACAATCTTATTTTTATTTTAAATATGTTTATTCGATTTGCATGCATTTTAATACTAATTGTTATAATTGTGTAGCTAACAAAATAAATAATAATGTCATATTTCGATCAATTGCAAGGAAATTAGACTTTAACTTAGATGCGCATCGACTGCTACTACGCTTAAGTTTTGTTATATAAAGCTTATATTTGAATCGGGCGTGGTTGTGCGTATCTGTATTTTATTTAGATTGTGCAATTTGATGTAATTTTTGATTTTTTTTAACTTTTATTTAATACGAGTAGCTGTGGTATGTGGCTATGATACCTAATCGAAAAACACTTTATCTGTAACTACTGTTCAATTGAATACTCAAAACTAGTAAGCATACGCAACCAAGCAAATCTTGCTTATTCAAGTAGATACAGAATCAATGTTTTTCTACGATCCTATGTACAGCACATCAAATTATTTAAGTTTATTGCAAAAAAGCCCGTATTACAACTAAAAAAAAACACGGGTCGCACTCCGGGAGTGCCGGCAGAAGTGAAAACTTGATTATTAACGTTGTGCATTTTTGATTTATTTGAACCGTCTTACGGTTTTTCGATCAGCATCACGTGACCTGACGCGAGTTTCACAGTTTCTACCCATGCCACAAAAGTGCTCAACGCCGCTAAAGAAGTTTTCACTTCAAAAATACCGCAGTGTTTCACCTGACATGCTGTCGTGTGATCGAAGCACGGAAGACTTGGAATCACAGAAGCGAAAATTAATCTTATTAGTGATATCTTGCCGATTAACTTACTTTAAATCGACAGTTGACACCCACGAGTGTCGATGGGTTTATAATGCCAAGATAATGTTACGGTAATTTGATACTAATTATAATGGTGACAAATGATTGCTCATTTGTCACTGGAAATATCAAGTAACATGTCACTTCTGTGCGTGTTTTTTGTTGTTGTTTATTTTATATTTATTTTATAAGCCACTGCGTGTGATCAAAATTTGCTAGAATAGAAAAAACAAATCCTAAAACCTTTGTAATAATAGTCACGTGATTGCACTATTGCCAAAATATCCAAAGCTCATTCGTAAAGGTGATATATTGTAGCAGTCCTCTAAAAGAACATATATCGTGGACATCCTGTAAATTTCACTTATATCGGTGCCACAAAAGATTCAAACAAATCAACCTCAAAAGATACGCACAACTTAAAACAATTCCCAAACATTTTACTCTGCTAATTTCCTACTTAGTCTCAAGTAAGCTATATGACTGATGTATCACGTGTAGGTGTAGTTATATTTTAAGTCACAGATTAACAAACCACCTCCCGGTATCCGATTACGGCACAAACGAGCGGTTTATCGGATTATTACGGTGGCGCCCCGAACGCGCCGCGACATTATGAATCGCTGGGTTTGAAACTTGATTCTGTAAAAAATTGAATTATGAAATATATATTCTGTATGAAGCATTCTACATGAAGACATTCAAACCCATTGGTGTGAGTGTGAGCCACATATCGAGCACATCGTAAAGTTTACCAGCAAGACAATAACTAGCATGACCACGAGATAGGGTTTATAAATCATAACCCCGTAAAATAAAAATAAAATGTAGTAGGAAACCGATTTTAAGTTACATAAAATTCAATACCAAACGTCGAAAATCAATAAAATATCTATTAATAATAAAAATCAATATAATAAATGAAAAGCTAATCTGAAACGCAAACAATTTGTTATAACTATGAATGATCGCTCAGAAATTACCCTATTAAGCGTCGAATTCATCTTGCCTTGGTTTATAATGCCATGAACTTTCTCTAAAATTCCAAACATAGTTCAGATCGGAATACTGAAAGTCCAACCCTTCCAGTGTCGCCGGACGCCGGACATTTTTCATTAATTCCGCCATAAACAAAAAAAAGTGCCTTTATAGAAGCAACTGGCGTGGACACCGCCCCCGATCGATTTGCATGGGAGGATAGTGATGCGCAATGTTGTTATCGAATAAGCGAATTGTTAACTGTTTATTTGGGTATAAATGGAGTAACTAAATCGACCGACATTGCCCAGCTAAAGTGGCAGTGGGCGGGACACATAGCACGACGAACTCATGCTAGACGAAGCTCCCTACAAGGTGGACCAACGATCTGGTCGCGAGACGCCGCTGGATGCAGAAGCGCAGGATCGATCGCGGTGGATATCCGCGGGGGAGGCCTGTGCTCAGCAGTGGGCTAATGATGATGATGATGATGAAATATTGCACTGAAAAATGATTTGGATAAAGTAAAAAAGCTGGTAAAAAGTTGAACAATTCTTCTGCTTCTTAGCAGTGAAAAGGGAAAGCCTTTTAAATAGTTTTATGTTTCACGTTGCAAAAACTCAACCGGCTGAGGCAGGACCGCAGGTCCTAAATATTCCCTTAACCTATTAAAATTGCAGCTAGATACTACCTAACATTCTACCTAACATTCATCATAACTATTTAATTAAATTAAAATGAACCTTATGTCGAGACTCGATAAACTATTGGCTAAAGATAATCATGTGAAAGTTGTTATCGATATTTTTCAAGCCCTGCTTAACCCGATATTCCCAACCCTCTTACTATGTGCAGGATAGACGGTGAAATATTTGAATAGTCTGGCTTTAAACACCTTTGTGTCGTTTGAAGGTCCAAATTGAGTCCCAGCAAACAGCTGTTCCGGACTTGAGTGTTTGCTACGTTGATTTCATATACGGTCGCGATCAGAAAATGTTTATGAATTTTAACTAAATCAAGTTACTTGTTACCTTTCAAAAGTCATTACTAGGTATGATATGATTCAACAAGAATTTTAAAAAAAAGTAACACTTTTTGATTGATAACCTCATTTCTTTATTTGTGCGAATAACAGTTATTTAGACAATGTCAGTGAAACCCCTACAGCAATTGATTGAAATTCTCGTTGGAAAAAATGTTAATCTATAGTCAATCAATTTTAATATTAAATAGACATTTAGAAATTATGACTTATATGTGTGTGAGCTATTGTGATCCTAAGGGTGGTAAACACTATTTGATCATGACTGTACATGCTAATGGCACGTGTACACTTGTACAATGTGTGTTGTTTAATGGCACACGTAGTATATTGAGACGTTCCTATAGAGTACATTGCACTAAACCCGCACTACCTTACTTGTCGAATTGTATACAAGCTTCAAATAGTTACCTGTCATTTAAATAAAATAGTGAGTAAATTCATGCCTTTCCAATTTCACCACTCAACTCTTTTTAACCCCCGAAAAGAAAGAGGGGTGTTATAAGTTAGGGGTCAAACGACCCCTATGTCTGTGTGTATGTGTTTATGTTTTTTGTGTGTATGTCCTATGTGTGGCATCGTAGCTCCCGAACGGATGGACCGATTTCAAAGCGGTTTTTTTATTGCTTGCTATTAGGGTTGAAAACGCTGTAAATAGTATAGTGCAGTGTATGCACTTCCTTAGAATTAATAATTTTATGGTGTAGGTTATAAAATAAAATATCCATTATGATAAATAAAATACTTTTATGTAATAAAATAAGGCATTGAAATCAACCTTTGTCTTCTAATCAAACCTTTCAATGGGCGTCAGTCATCCCTTCGCAAAGAGCTATTTGATGTTTTAGGCGTTTTGTTCTTTTTTTTATCAACTATACAGACTCACCCTTATTTATCCTTTTAGTGACGTTTTAACGAGAGGTTGTCAACCGATGCGAGGTGCGAAATAGGTTAGGGGTGACATCCTATATCCGCTGTTCGGTTACCGGGGGTGAACAACCCCGTTTATAAAAAAAAGATCAAATCAAAAAGAGGCAGATACGGCATGAGGTAGTTGCGCGTGGTTTAATCAAAGCGAGTCAAAATGATCTACCATTTTAGGAAAATCTTTACTCATTTACGAGCTGTCTGCCAGACATACTATAAGTTTAATTGTTATGTTATAATAACATCATAGGTATTATCTAATATACGTACGTTTAATATGAACGTAACAACATGATAATACCTTGGCAGTTAACTGTTTACTTCTGATGGTGCCTCGTTGTTGTTGTAGCGAATTTCCCACCTTACATGAGGTCCTGGGTTCAAATCCCAGGTCGAGCTAAAAATTGTTTCTGAGAATTTCTATCATAAATTTAATTGTTTCACCCCCGTGCCTCGGAAAGCACTTTAGGCCGTTGGTGATGCGTCTGAATTCTCTGTCTTACAGAACTTTGAGAGTGAAGGAACAGTGTATTGCGGCAACACTTCTTCACTTTGATATCGCATGCGCAGTTGGCTGATCTCTGTTGAGATTAGACGCCGTGGTCGAAATCAACTAAGAGATTATTACTTCTGATGAATACACTTTTTACTTAAATAAACTCAATGAATGCTGTTCTATAAAAATAAATACCCTTTATTCATCAAATAACAATTCCTCTTTAGTAAACCTTACTGACAATAGACTCTCATTAAAATATCCAGCTATAAATAGTGAAGGACTAAATAATGATAGCATCTCATTGTTCCGATTGTGAAACAGCCATTTTGCCCAGTTACTACGACCGTTATTGGCATTTCATCTCCCTTTTTGAATTTGTTTTTTTTGGTCGGTTTTTTTCTGCAATTCTGTGCTCATTAAAGTTTCTAAACTAGTCATGTCCTGCAATTTTTTTGCATGTATTGATTGATATCTTTATCATCCGTCAAAACGAGCTGCCTCCATAGATTTTTTATAGGAATACTAAAGTGTGGATACGTTACGTTATCAGAAATTGGAGTCAATTGTCTGTGTGAATATTGAATTTTAGGTTATTAAAAAAATAAGTTCAAAAACTAAAACCAGACTTCTTTTTAAGTTTCAGATGAAAGCCATGGTTGTTTGCCACTGTCCCTTTTAACATTCCTGCCTAATTTGTTTTATCAAAAAAAACAAAGAACGAAGCTTTTTTTAAGTGCCATACGACAACGACTATGATCAGAACATCAACAAAAGTCTTGTTTCTACAAAGTCGGGCTTTAGTTTTTAAACTTATTTTGCTCAACAATGTGAATATTTTTGAAATACTCTAGTTAAGACTTTTTATTTCATACCTCCCTCGTAACGCGACCTTATACATTACAAAAAAAATCTTCAGAACTAAATGGGTCCTAGAGGGTGCAAATAATTGCAATGTATAACCAGCGGGCAGCTAAGGCGCATTTAGTGAAACCTCATTTGTCAAAATGTAATATAGGGTTTAGAAATTAAGAATAACACATGAACATACATACATACGCATACATTTAAACATACCGGTCAAAATCATAATCCTCCATTTGTTTCGTCATATTCGGGTAAAAAAAATTTGCGTTTCGAATACTTCATTGAGTTTATGTTTTTAAAACGCGATGATCTTGAAAATATTTATATAGCTTTCATCATGCCTTTTTCCGTGGTGTCCCAGTTCCATGGAGCCCGTACCGTAAATAAAACTTTTCTCAAGTCGTCTACGACCATAAAGTTATAATTAAAAAAGCTCTAACAAATAAAAGGGGTTGACAAGTTATCTAATTAGACTGGCGGCTGTTTTTGTTTTTTCTAATTTAAATATAGACTAGTTGTCGCCTTCTTCCTTCGTCCTTGTTCGCCGACTTCGTCCGCGCAGAAATCTTTTATCTTTATATGTGTCGTAGGAAAATTGAAAAAATCGGATTTTTGCGAAAATCCTAGGACAATTGCAAAAAACCGGATAATTTGAATCTAAGAAGAAATTTCGTAATCATCCGAGCTATTTTCAAGATCATTGCAAATATCCGAGTTTGTTTTGGACAATCAGAAATTTGAACACTGATTGGTTGTTCTATGAGTCGACTTATAATGTCTTTATTCTGGTTGGGCAGAACATGGCTCATCACAGAGGACTAAAGAGATAGGAAAGCGAAGAAGTGATAAAGCAATATTTCTTTGGGTACAAGATTTTAATGTTAAAATTAAAATACGAATATCTTCGCTAGGAACTATTTGAGTCACAGGTGATAGATGATAATGCCTTTTCAATATAAGTATTTTTCATCTCCCACACTCATCACATCATTTTTTTTGAATTACGATATTGTTGTTGAGTTTTTGGTTGATTACGTAAGTTTGCCAAATTGAATTCCTCAATTGAAGTTTAACATGATGAATTCGTTCCAATGTCCATTCTGGCTTTGTGCATTTATTTTGGTGAATACTGTACGACTTTCGTAACTCTATGTAAAAAAGTTCCTTTTCCGTCATAACCTCTAAATTAGCTGTAATAAATAAGCGACTCCGGCGCTTGTTTCACAGAAACTGCAGTCACTTCATTCTTTTCACTGGTATAATTTAAAATCTGTTATATGAATGTACACACTCAGCGGTTCACTTTTCTAATTAATTAACGCAAAACACTCACAAAACAACGAAACAATATCCAACAATAACAAATGCAGAAGTTGTGTAGATGTAAGCCAATCAGCGCATCTGTCAGTGGACAATGTTCATATCAGCCAATCAGCGTTCATGACTTACGTTACGTGAGTCGTTTTTCGCGAATATCCTACAATGAGCTGGATTTTTGCAAAGATCCTGAACACGGCACGGATAGTTAAGAAATTAATTCCTAGATTCCAACTATCCGGTGTTTTGCAATCGTCCTAGGATTTTCGCAAATATTCGTTTTTTGCAATAATCCCACGACATATATACTATGGTAAAATTTTATTCAAATCCATACCATGCAAAATTTTTGTATAATTTTATTAAAAACATTTAGTAGTTTTCACGTGAAAGAGTACCAAACATCCATACATCCATTCTTACAAACTTACGCGTTTATAAAATAAAATACGGATGTAAGTGTCGTGATTCGCATTTATATTTTACTTAGCAGATATAATTATCATCTATGTTATATCTTATGTATACCAACGGTTTGATGAAAAGCAGAAATATCAAGTGCTTAACAAAAAAAAACAAGCTTTTAAATTTAATTTGTGCAATGTCATCGAATCCAAAGTATTTACATTATTTATTAGTATTATATATTTTTTATTAGTATTTACATTATTTATTAGTATTATATATTTTTTATTAGTATTTACATTATTTTATTTATTTAAATTTCAGCTCAATCGGACAATGGGAAAGAAATTTAGTTAATATTATTTAATATTAAAATTTTTTGCTTGTTTTTTTGTTACATAGAACCAGTCTGCTATCGGGAAACAAGTAGGATGTTTTGCATTTTTATTTTTTGGTACGCTGATTACTTCTATGTTACTAGGTCACTATTATGAATATTTGACTTTTATAGGAGCTTTCACGTAAGAGTTCTCAAGCTAAGCTTTCGAACTCAAGGCCTATTGAGCTTGCGAACTTTTATATTGGACGCGAACTTTCGTCGGAGCTTTTTGCTCTTGAGTGATGCTTCGATCGCTTATGTCATATTTACAGCGCTACTTTAACTTTTCGGCTTAGAAATAAGTAGACTCCTAAGCTTCGAGCGTAAACTTTTTAGTTTACTAGCGCGAATCGATTTAATTGTTTTGCTTACCAGTTCTTTTCTTAGATCCTTACCGTTTGGTAAATTTTATAGGCAAATAATTTCTCAAAAATGGTTTCATAATTACATACGTACCCTAGCTCTTAATACTCACGCCCCCCATGGACTTTGAAAAAGTGCGTCAGTTAAAATGCAACATACGAGAACTGAAGAACCACCATAATAAAAAAAAATTGCAACTTTTGATCAGCCAGGCTTGCCTTTGCAAGTGACAACCTTTTTAACAAAGTCCAACCAATGCGCACGTTTTATTCGTTCGTTCAAAGTTCACTCAACCATCCACAGCTTTAGCCAAAAGCGTGGCCCAAAACGGCTCAAAAAGCCGTAGAGAGCTCGGCAATACGCCCGACTCAACAAAGAGGTGACGCAGAAAGAACATCATTAAAACTCACAAACCGAATACAGGCCAAGAAAAACGTAAGTGATTTTGTGTGTAAATATTATGCTTCTTTGTGATATGATATTGTACTTCTGAAGATAAAATTTTCGTTAGCTAAGCTTCTTAAGTTATCAATCTACTTGAACATTGCTGTTTTATACATCAATAAAATTAACTGTCAGCAGAAGTGTTATCTAAACGACACGTTTTTATGAAGAACAAGTAAATAAACTGTTCATCATCATATCAGCCGTTCCACGCTCACTGCTGATCATAGGACTCCCCCCAAGGGTCTCCATCGCCAGGACCTCTCGGATGTAAGGCAGAAACTTTGCTACTACACCAACGACGCAGTCTAACGAGGTTTTTAACTGTACCTACTATCTAAACTCACACCAATCCCTAAAAGCCTACTTGGAACATAAGTACCTTTTCAAACTCCAGAACCGTCATTTTCAAGGCTTTCGAGGCGAAGCGTGATTTATATTCTTAGTCGCCGAGGCCATACATCGTCACCAGCTCGTTCTTAGAACGTTCAAGCACCCTGGGGATGTTTGCGTTACATTTTTTTCCGACACGAGCCTAGAAATAGGGCTGTGAGTCTTGAGCAACAGTTTATTTTTTAATAAAGTTTTTTGTGATTCTTATAGGTTTGGAATCATTTTGTCTCACGTCATGCACGCAAAAGACATTTCAAGGGTGTTACTTCTAAAGCAATTATACAGTTTCTAGCACATATATATATTTACATAGATAACGCAAGTATCACGTTTTGTATTGAAACCAAGCGTGCCGACTTTTTAACACCTACTGTGACGTCACAGGCGAAATTTAGTGACGGGCAATCCAAACCGATTGAAATTTTTGAGCTACTGCAGTTAATTATCACGCAACGAGGCATTTTTTAAATTTTTGCGGCCCATCCAGCTGCAACGGAGCGAGCGGACTGAACTTAGCGGCGACCAACCTTGACGTTTGGTCGGGGTTTTGGTCGGGGTTCGGACACGCGAAGTGCATGCATTTGCGTTATCTATGTAAATATATATCTGTGGTTTCTAGTACAGTTCATGCATCGAACTAACTCTACGACGTAACATTATAAATGTTTGTGAAGTGGGTAATTCTCTCGCTCTCTCAAGTTTCGTTTCTTTTAAAAGAAGAGGAGCATTTTGCAAATTTAATATGACAATGGCACTAACAGTATGCCACATTAATTTCAGTCAAAAAGCTAGAAGAAGAGAATCACTAGGAAAGTATGAAATATTGTTGAAAACTGGAGGCAATCATTCACACCCACTGTCTGCCTCTTTAAGTCTTACCTATAAGGTTAAAAATCGCATGCCACTGACTTGTTTCTTGTTATTTCTGAAGTATATTTCATTGGTAGTTGTCTGGTGTCCTAATAAGCAATTTCGACTCGAAAAATGCTTGACTCGCAAAACAACTTTGTCAATTTTCGTTCGGAAGTTGTCCTCTTATAAAAATACTTGGGCCTGGTAATAACATGATAAGTGAAAAGGAATGTTGTCAAGTGAAGAAAAGAGAACGAAAAAAAGGTTGTCGGTGCTAAGAGTCCTTCGTTATGTTGTACAGTACCTAGGCCTAGCACGAACGACCATCGTAACGTATTCGTATCGTTAACTATTCGTTGACTTGTCTATTTGTTTGGGAAATTGTAATTTTCTGACGTAATGACGATACAAATACGTTATGATAGGATAGTTGCCCATGCTAGGCTTACGGGTGACATCACATTAGTGTAAACACTGCGGCATCTTCTACACTTGTAATAACGATATTGCGAAAAATGGGTAGCCTGATGGCTGTCTTTCGTCGGTAAGGCATTGTCCTTCATGAGCGCCACAACGCGACAAGTGCGACGCGAAGCGAGCAATACTTAAAACGCCTTGTGACAGTGCCAGTCGTCTCGTCCCTTTGGCTCTTTACTCACTCACGTAGGTTATGAAAAATGTGCTCCATGAGGTACATTTTTGATTATGTAATTTATTTGTTGTGATTTCGTAAACGAATGCTAAAAAACAGAAAGGTTACTTATAAAATTTAAAGTTTTAATGCCAGTTTATTACATAACGACTCAATTTCAAGACTCAGAACTTTTAAACCTTCCCATCTTGTCCGCACTTAAAATTTCATTCATCGCTCATCTTCGCAGTTAAAACCTTCGCATTAAAGTTTTAAGCCATTTCAGCTGATATCTCGTTTGGTATTCAGCTGTGCGGAGTCACCGTGCTAAATTGGCTACTTGGCTCAGGCAAGTGTGCTCAGTCCAGACTAGACTCTTCGCGAACTGCAGGCTAGTAGGAGGTACAGTCAGCGTCAGATTCATCGAGTCAACAGCCTAGATATTTTTCCTTTTATACAGTCTCGCAACTAAATATTTTTGTTGATGAAACCAACAACTATGCGTCAATTGTGCATGTGCGTGTGCCAAACGCATCACGCGCGAACAACAGTACCCTGCCTGATTATCGCTAAGCTGCCTTGTGTAGACATACGCATGTCATCATCACACATACCCCTGTGTGCGTGTGTAATTTTGAGCATTTCTTCTTAGCGTCTTTACTGCGTCTGATACTATGATAACTGTGTCGAGGCGCCCAACGCATCCAAAATGATGTTGGTTGTTGTTCTTTAAAGTGCACCAACATAAAGCAACCATATTCATGGTGACTAAGGTCGTACACCCTAGCAGCTCAGATAAAACATTGCAATGTAAATTCGATTGCCAAATATATTTTAACTACTTTAGACGCGAAGAATTATATAGTGCGTGCGTGTAAAATAAAATTTTGCTCGTAAGATCGTTTAGCATACGTTAGGCGCGTCGATGAATTTGACGCTGATTGTACACACGACAGAACATCAAAAAAAACACTGCGGATCTTATATTCTAGTGATAAGGTTGATTTTGCAACAAAAATGGGTAGCCTGATGTGCTGTCATCTGTATTTGAGCAGTGACATATTTTCGCGTGAGGATCAACTTGAACCCGGGTTTTTAGGTCACTCGTTTTTGTTGGCGTGTTATTGTTATGCAGACGGCGAGAACTAAGCGAGTTATATATAAATGCTGTGTATAAGGGGAATTTGTAAGCTTGTGTTTTTGTGCATAGGTTTATGCGAGGCCAATAATAAAAAAACTTACCACCCCATTAACAGTACTTATTGAATGGCAATGAGACTTAAAGCTAGCATTCGGGTCGACAGCGAGACCGCATTTCGTGACGTCATCTCACGTTGAAGTCTAGCTGTTAAAGTGAGATATGTGACGTCACGGGACGTGGTCTCGTGGTCACGAGGTCGCGTTTACCTATATAATCAGTGAAGTCGGTCCCTTCTTAATGAAAATGCTTACCTAAGTGCATGTGAAAGCAGATTTTAACCCTATTATTTCTTGTCATCTTTTACACTGTATCAAGCCGTGGTATGTGGGATTTTTAAACAATGCAGAATTTAAAATAAAACAGTAACCAATCTGTAGCTAAAACAATCCGTTTTTCAAATACGGATTCGGCATAAGTTCATTTGCTTTGGTGATTAACCTTCCATTCAAACGAAAAGGTCCTTTGCGTTTTTTTTGCTTCGCCAAAGGTTGACCAGAGATGATTGAATGGCTTTCCGGATTAATCCCTTGACTTGAAAAAGCGGAGTTACAGCCGTAAAAGAGTCGGTTTTGAATCTAATTTTGGACGAAACGAATACTTTTATGACGGTATTTGTTTTTTGTAGTAAGCGAGTACTGATTCTGTTGGTTGGTTTGATAATTGGTGATTTCAGTCGCTACTCACCTTAAATTTCAAACATATACTCAGATCAGATCAATCGTCATACGTCAGATCTGCTGATTTTTAACAAAAGAATAATTGAAACCTACAATTTTATAAATTCTACAAACCTGTCAAGAATCAGGAACTTATACATCCAATAATCGATGCCAACAATGTCAAACTTTACCGCCACACCAAGAGACTCGCATCAAAATCTAGCAAACATAATTCACGTCGGATGACAGTATCGATTAATCCACACGAATAAATCTTGATCAAAATGCATAGCCACAGATCAGCGGAACGGGACGATTTACACGCGCAAGCAGACGGAAATACGGTGACCAAATATCACGTATTGTGTGGGACGAAACGATCCATTTATGGGCTACATTTGAAATTTAATTCAATCACGAAATATTTATATTTATATAAAAAATCAATATAAAAAGAAAGATGCACAATTTAGGCGGTCTTATCGCTAAGAGCGATCTCTTCCAGACAACCTTCGGGTTAAGGATATTGTATTGGTCTTCTTTAAGCAGTAGGACGAGTTAAAAAAGACGAAGACATCATCCTACAGAAAATCTGCAGTCTGCTGGTGATCTAAATTATAAGTACTGCTACATTTATTAAATATTAATCAAACCCTTAATCAAATCCATGACACCGTAAAATTGCTCCGTACACTGTATTGAGTGAAAGTTACTGATAAAAATACTAACTATCAAATTGAAAAGCTCAATTTTGCAAAGTAAACATAGGTTGTTTTACTTATTCTTACAAAAAGAAAAAATATTGTAAAGGGGAATCGGGAAAGTTGGTCGTTAATTTTGGAGAAGGATAAAAGCTTGCTTTTTCGACCCTAAAGTCCCGTAAAATGAGAGTGCCGATCTGGTCACTCTACACGGAAACCACTTGCATCTAAATTGCAGGATGGTCCGTCGACTTCTGTACTATAAACTCATAACATAGCTGTGTGAAGCTGTCACTCATAATAATGAGATAACAATCATACCAGAGCTGGTAATGCTGAAGATTTATGCTTCCTTTTAATGCTCGTTTGTAAAGACAAAGTACGGATTGAATGCGGGCGTGCTAATTCCAATTATGAAAAGTACCTAATTTAAATTTGATGATAAGACGTGATTTAGTATAAACTTAAAGCCAAGTTCATACTACCTTTTTTATGAAATTAAGACGTAAAGAAAAGCAATCAAGGTACCTACTTATAATAACAAGACTAGCTCAAAATAGAAGTAAAAATAACCTTCTATGCTTGACAATGCCGAAAAGGCATATCATAGTGCCCATTGCACTTCCACGCTTGAAGCAGTGCCGAAAAATACAAAAAATATATGATAAGTCCAAACAGTGCAGTGTCTCAAAAGGCAGGAGGTTCTATATCAGTACATAATTTTTTTTTTAATTTTCATCCCTGACTTCGCAGCAGCAAAGGTTACATACATCCTCAGTGCTAATTTTATCACGGATCGATCCGTCCCGCCTGCAAATTGCGAATGCACGGTGCAACCCTGCAGTCCTACAAGCCCTGCTAATGAAATCGCATAGAACAGTGGTTCAAAATATTGCGATTTTTAACTCCCGACGAAAAAGATACTGGTATATAGTTTTATAAGTTTGAACGATATTCTGTTTGTGTGTGAATATGTATTTTTGTGTGTCTGTAACTGACTGTGGCATCGTAGCTCTCGAACGGCGGGACCGATTTCAGTACTGTTTTCTTTTTAGAAAGATATTTAATCATAATTTCGGTGGTTTTTAGCTGTGGTTGGTCGAATCCATCGATCCGTTGAAACTCACCAGCTGTTTCGTGGGTCGTGTCGAGAGGGTTTCTTAAATTTAAAATTTTATATAGGAAGTGATAAGTAAATAGCACATGATTTGTTAGCTCGCTTAGAACTGGTGTTGAACATGGCCGGTTCCAAATGCTCAAATGGTTTCTGAAATTTGGATCAGATTCATGACAACTTTTAATAAGTGATGTGGACGTATGATATAACGATTGTATTTTTAAATCTTCGATGTAATCAGCGTGATAAGTTGGTTTCATTAGGCGGATGTAGAGAATAAAGAAAGCTTATTAAATTTCGTGATTTTCGAAGTTTAAAACCTTTAAGGTAGATTGTTGTCTAAACGTTGTAAACCTTAATTTATTATTGCTAAAGATACTTTTGAGAGTGTTCCGAAGACGAACTTATTTCCTTCTATAAATCAGCAAGAAGAATACAATGGTGTTAATAAAAAAAAACAGCGTCTGTCTGTCTTAACTTCTATCTGTCTAGTCAGGTCTTAATTTGTCACTTTCAGACAAGAGCTAGAATTTTCCTTTTGGAAAGTGTTTACCAAGTTTCCATTCAATTTAATGGCGCCGAATGATATTTACACAATCAGTGGCTGAGAAAATTAACACTAAACGCTTTATAAAAGATGCATCAATTGTATTGTAAAAGGATTTAGGATAGAATAGAAAGCATTTATTTATCATATTGAAAAAAGGCGCCGAAATGTCACCCTACACACTTACTACAACTTAATCCTCAGAAAGGATTTAAAGTTACTAAAGAGATTTTTAAAATAATTTATGTCATAAGATATGTATCAAAACTAATCAAAGATCTAAAATATATTTTCATGTACCTATAACCTGAGATACGTTACCATCATTTTCTTGTCATGTTATTATTCTATCAATTCTTTATAATATATTTTAGCTTACAATACAACTCTATATATCACGACTGTAGCAAAAATACTAAACAGCTTGAACGAAATACACGATCATGAATACGTAATATTGATGTATAAAATTCCTGATATTTTCCATAAATTCCATACTCCTTTTAATATCGCTCGAATTCATCTTTGATCCGTCTTCGCAACATGCTGCACGTGACATCCGGAAGAATTCACTTTAACCTCTCTGTGCTGGCAAATGGGAAATAAAGTTTAAAATATTTCGTAACAGAGACCCTATTCTGCTTACCTGTGTATGTAGTTTAATATGAGATATTGCCTACTACGAGAAGCGATATTCGTTAAAACGATAACGTGTACACACGACAGCATATGTTATGCTACAAAATGTATCGCCAAATCGCTCTTATTACATGAGCACAGTTTTGACATTAGATCGCGCACCTTGACGTGCTATCATGTGTACGTGTGTCATATGCCGAAAGACCTCGTATCGTTTCGCCGGATATCGTTTTTCGTAGTAGACTAACAAGCCTTTGTTGGTCTTAGTTGTACAGTACCTATACTAGCTTAACAGTGTGTAACTAGAGGGTTTTCAGAAAAATATTCACGAATTCCATCAAATTCTGAGGTCTTCCCTCAGAACTTAACGGAATATCTCAAAAAAAGTTGAACTCAAAATAACCGGCATACATGGCGGCTGTGTTGAAAACTAGTTTTCACGAAAAATGCATTTTGCACTTTTTGTTTTATTCGTTGATTTGTATCAGGCAAAAGATGTATGATCAAATACAGACTCATAGAAACTATTATTTCACAAAATAAGATACTTAAAAATATAACAGTAATAGGGAATATGCATAAAATTTAAAATGGCGTAAAATATTTTTTTCTCGAATACTTATTATCGTAATATTATAATGAAAAGATTTTTTATTTATTAACTTATTATTTAAACCCCTAAAATAATATTCAAAAAGTGCAAAATAAGGGAGCGAAATTCAAACTTCCAAAACGCGCCACCACAGGTCGAACGAAATGTGACGTCATCTGACACTACATTGTATTGTAAAAATTACGAAGTAACTGAAAAGTCCATAGTAAACACTAAGGTAAACACCCACTGGACGTGTCATGTGACGTCACATAAGCGCGCGCAAAATGGCAGAGTTTGACATGCTTAATTTTTGTAAAAGTTTTAAATTTCATTTTTAAAAATATCTAGAGTACTTTGAAGACCATTAACATTTTTTTCTATGTTATAAAATAGGAAACTATTAATTTAAGACAAAAAAGAAAAACATGAATATTCCCTATTACGTAAGTTTAAATTTCTAACTGAATTTGCTATCAACGGATAGTTGATCCACCTACTTGTCCCTCGACTAAAAACGAGCATTTCCGCCATTTTTAATAAGTGTCCGTCCGAAAGTGCCTTTATATAACATTGTGCATTCCGCCCGTCCGAATGTAAATATTCCGTCGCATTGTCGGAACGGTCAGCCGGCCGCTTCAATGCGTTTTGTTCGCTTTGTCGCAAACGAAATGTAACTGCGTGCATTTTCGCTTGCTGTTTGTTTACATAGTCTGTTTTTGTTTTAATGTTTTTACCTTAAATTTTGCCTCCTCTTAATTTACTATTTAATTTTATTGTTCACCTATTTAAAATGTTCATGTTCACTAAATGTCAAAATAATTATATCGTGTTTTTAGTTTATTTGTAAGTTTTAAATATTTTCAGTACTGGTGCAAGTGCCATGATATTACTGATAAACTTTATTTTTAATACCTATCTTTTCGAAATTTATTTTGGGAGAATGAACACGCATTGCTACGAAAGTTTTCAATTTCTACTTTCAAAAAGGAAATAGAAATTAGCGAAACAATTTCCAAGCGACACACTGTGATGTGAAATTCGTCCACTACGCTCTTAACAAGCATTCTCGACCATCCATCCCAAATTGCTCTCGTGGAAGGCATAACAAAGTAACAAAAACACATTGAAGCGCAGCTAACCACGAGCTGACATGGTCCGAAAGTTTACTTTAAACGTTAGACAGGTGACAAAGTTTGGACTACCGAGGTGAGTGGTTAACTGGACGGAGAGGCCAAAAGTTTAGGCAAGTCTTGTCAGCATTGCGGTTTCACAATTATTCACTGTGAATTATTTGAACCTACGTTAAAGTCGCAAAATATTTTGAGGAAAGGGACATCATTTTTGGCACAATTTTTACTTTAAGGTTGTAGAGAAAATAAATGCTTATTTTTATTTATCACTTTGTTCAGTTGTTGCTTCTTCTTCGTAAGTTTATTTGTAACAGGTACCACTGTTGATTCTGATTTCTGTAACACAAGCGCTTAAGATACTTACCACGGACGGACTCAAATTAATGTATGTATATGATGTTGTTGTTTATTGTATATGTATATTTTATTAGAATATTCTTTCTACCTTTGACTGAAAGATAAATAATTGTTAGTTTTCACAGAAATGGCTGTTACCTCAGATAGCTTTTAGTGCGATCCTGACAGTTATCAAATGTAGAAAGAATGTTGAGATGAGATGAGAGTATTAAAAATAATCTTGGCAAGGATATCTTGAGACATATCTTTTGGGTTGTAACTACGTTTCGTGAAGTTAATGACCTGATGATCTTAAAACACTTAACGGGAATGTGTATTTTTTTTTCTATTTCAACCAACCAACAACAGTGTCCTTAAGCCAGTACTCACTTGGGATTGGATGCCTCAAGGAAGCGAGTCCGCGTCGTTCTAGCGAGTTTTTAATGGTGTATCCTGTAACATCTCAGACATTCACGGAGATGAAACGCTTTAATCAAATTCTGTTTCCCTGGGACGTTCTGCGATGTTTGTATATTTGCAGTGGGAAATTACATTCACATGAAACATGTTATTTGAACGTTTCTTATCAGTTTATCATTTGGATGTAGTCAATTGCTACCATTTTGCTTTGTATTAAACTTTTAAATGGCTTTTACAGCATCGTCTATAAAACAAGCTGCAAGACGCCCACAGCTTAATATTAGCCTCCCGAATGATTTCCAGGTCGATCGGTTGTCGGGGGCCTGAATACAGTTTGTTACTGCTATCTTTATAAGTCGCCAGTCCATGTTGCCTTTTGATGCACTAAAATACACAACTTGTAATGATAAATATGTCCCCAAAAAAAATTAAATAAAAATAATTTCCAAAACTAAAACCCGTCACGTAAACATCAATATGTATCTTGTTTTATTATTTTGAGTCGTCGGGTTTGAGTTTTGGAACTTATTACTTGTTCTTTTTTATTATTGAAAACCAAACCTTCTGTTAATTACAATTATATTACATCAGAAAGCCAATTTGCACATTGTAATCCCGTTTACCCCGCCCATAGTCACGTAAATTATAATATATATGTAACGTTTGTCGTATATAACGCGGCTATCATCCACGGGTCATCCTGTAATTGACATTCGATCGATCACGTGGCTTCTGGGATGTAGTTATATACGTACCAATCAGGGATCAATCTATTACATAGATTTATATTAAGAAAGATGCTAAGCGCAGAGCTCGAAACATGCTGAGGTTGTTAGATGTGAAACAGTTAACAATTTTTATATTCTCGAGTAACAAACGAACTAGTAACATTTGATTGTAATAAGTAACAAACACACAAGCTGTCACCCTGAATTCAACTAGCCAGAATTAATTCTTCATATAAGGTATATCTTCATATTATAATCTTCATATATTTTTTTAATTTGACATTAATAGATTACGTAACACAACATTGATATCGACCAACGTGCAATAAATTATCATGATTTCTTTAACATAAAAAAGATTACCTCGTTCTTTAAATAAAGATATTGGTAAATAATATTTTTTTTATTTGTTTCAGGTAAGAGCAGTCGATGTGCATGGCATGCTAAGTAAGCGAGTAAAGTTCTTACTGCCACGGTAAGGCGAAATCTTTATCAGAACGGTGGTGGGATTCTGTGCTGTTTATTCTTTGTTGTGTTACTTATGTAACCTGTTTCTTAATCTTTGAGTAACTATTCAACATAAAGGAAGAGCCGAGCTTAGGCTTTTTCGCTTACGCTCTAAATTTAATATCAACTAAAACTTACGTTTCACATGCCAAACCTTCACCTCACATCATGTAAACTTATTGGTTTTTTGCGACCTCTACCGTTCGCCATCACAAGCGCATGCCTAACGGTGGCAAGCACGACAGCGAGTGCTGATACAGCTCTATAGGCTAGATGGCGCTGTTAGCCTAGTACCGCACATGAACCGCGGCATATAAGATTTAGACCAAGAATAACATGGATAGACAAATCAAAATGATGTCTATCGGACCTTGATCCCCGACCATAACACCCGGTCGGTAGGAAGCGCTTCCCTTTAGCTTCCTAACTCTAAATCTGTTGCGCCAAAGGTGCAACGCTTTTCAAGGAGTGTTCTTAATGTAAAGTGTTAATCTGAAAGGTATTTTTATTCAATAAATTAACCAATGCGTCATAATAACATAAGATTGGTAGTGGTACTCGCAACAAAATTAATGTATAAGGAAATATTATAAATACATCTCCACCAATTGAAATGTTCATATTCTTTATCATTGGCATATGGCTATTTGTTTACATCTTAATGACATTATTGCATTGTTCTCTGACAGTTTACCTTATAACTATATACCTGTAAGTCGAAAATCAGATGGAACATAATACTGCATGGGAAAATGCAGGGATGCACAACCTTTGCTAATTATGTAAACTGGTATACTATTTAAGATTTTTAATGTCCGTTTGTGTACACTTAGGTACTAGTTGAAAGCGACCAATTAATCTTTAATAAAAAAAACTATCTTTCCAGTAAAGAAACCCTCAAATGAGGCAGGAAAACAGCTGGTCAACTTCAAGGACTGGTCGAATTTTGAACATAGTTGATGGAATCAGGCGTTACTTTGCGGAAATCCATGACTAAAGCTGAAAAAGGAAAGTTTTCGTGGAAATTTAAAGAAATTTAAATAATCATCTTTTTCAGCTTTTTGAATTTTGAACAATCTATTCCGATCCAATCACATTATCTAACACTGGTATTTGTTTACAACCTTTGTCATTTTCCATCGGAATTGATCTTTTGAACAGCCATATTGAATCACCGTGATTAAATTATCTTTCGAGTAAAAAAACCGCTTTGAATTCGGTCTATCCGTTTAGAAGCTACGATGCCACAGACACACACACACACACAAACACAAACACACAAACTGATATAGTGGTCAAACTTATAACACTCCTCCTTTTGGTCGGGGGTTAAGAAAACATGAAGCAACAGCAGACAACATGGTCGTCGTGACACTTGTGGTTTTTATGTGTTTGTACGAAATACTCTCCGCAGTTAGCTAGCGACAAGGAGTTTATCGACGATTCATACAAACTGATGCTTTGTTAATTTGGCGGGAACAAGAGCAGATCTTTATGAATTTTGTCTGACAAAATTTGTGGCATAATCGTAGGTTCTGTATGTGAAACCGAAAAAATATATAACTCCCATTTCGGTGTATTCCGAATCTGACCCGATCGTGTGTTAAGTTCTGGCTGGACTGTAGGATTATTTTCTATTTGTCCGTTGGAAATTCTAAGATCATCGTCGTCTAATTTATCAAATTGCAAAATATCTTAAACATTTATAACCGGATTACTAATGTGCAGAATTTATAGCAACGGAAATGTTGCTCTCCCCTGGCCTAGTATATCGTGGAAGTCCATACATTTACCATGTATGGTGAGGGGATTGTATCTCTGTCTAGTTCATGTCACGATGCTGTCTGTGTCTATTATCTGTGGTGACTTATCAGTACTGATTTATTTGGTTGAGTCAGTCATACTCATAGTATTACGTTTATACGCTAAAAGTTAGTTAGCTGAGCTAAAATAACAAATAGCTTTAATAACTCAGGTAAGATTTTAAAAATCATCGTTTCAATCATCAATAATTTTCCGCATCATACCATGAACAGTAACTTGAACTAAACGTAAACACAATCTTGGAACTGTGAAGCAATTGTAGACGAAAGTATAGGTCATGTATACAAATATATGTAATATATATATATATATATATTTTCAGGATATTCAACCTACTAACTTCAGTATTCAGGTCTGTTTTTACTTGTTTAGTGCACTTGCTGTAATTTTCACCCGTCTTTATAATGTTCAGTGCAAAATAACTTTTATTAATATTCAGAATCAAGTTCAAAATAGATATTATAACGACAGACTGCAGTCTGGGAGTTTCTTTAACTAGGTCCGAAAGCTTCGTCGTTAGAGTCTATTAACTTAAACTTTACTCGAGTTAATGACCTCAATGTTTGTGTAGGAAAATACTTAAGGTACATAGGTATTTCAGGCTGTACGGATAATAAGAATAAAACCAACACATACCTAGATTTCTGGAAATTGATAAGAAAACGATGAATTTTTAATTAAGATATTAAAACTGAAGCAAAGATGGTTATCTTGTATCTAAAGAAAACAGCGCCAGAGTTCCTATAATATAAAACCTGTTGATTTACTTTTTTTAATTAACACCTTATTGATATGTCACGTTATTAAAAGTTTTGATTGTTTTGTGCTTTGCCAAGGCTTTATTATTTCCTTCCTATGTGAGGCATGGCGCTATCAGTATTATTTCTTATATTTTTTACATTGATTGTAGTCTTGGTTCGTTCAATTAGCAGATTTCATTAATACACAGCTATCTCTATTCAACCGCTAGTTTAGTTTGAGATTATTATTTGAGTGACTTATGGCCGTTTTAAATATTATATAGCTTTTATTGAAACCTAGATAACTTTCCGTTTCATAGAAACGTCTCTAAATTACATGTATCTTTCATTCAGTCAAATAAAGATAGAATATTAAAACTTGCCGTTGAATAAACTACTGCAATCAAGGAACCTTATTATCAACTTACAAATTGTAACAAAACCAATATGAAAATAGTAGATTGTATCATGAGGAAGCAAAATAATATTTTTACGGCGAGGGCGCTTTTTTGAATCCAGAGCGAAGTGAGGGATTCCAGAGTAGAATCCCGAGCGTAGCGAGGGATTCTAAAGTAGAATCCTGAACGAAGCGAGGGATTCAAAGTACGTCGCCCGAGCCAAAAATATATTTGCGTCCAAATGATACACTCTACTTTTCATCATTTCATCTTTTTCATTTTTTTTTTCCTCTATGAGAAAATAAAAAGCGGCTCAGTTTTAATAAAATTTAATTATTGAATAATAATATTTATATAATTTATCAAAACCAAGAACTTGAATGTGAAAATTTATGAAAACGCGGGCCGTAGTTCGCGCGTTTTTTTTTTTTTACTCAGTTGCCAGCGGCGGCGGCGGGGCGATGGTCGACGGACGTGCCGTCTAACCAGCCAGTCTCTTGCGTTCGGCGGGAAACTCTAAGATGTTCCAAATTCAATAAGTGCGAGCAAAAGAATTTTTGGTCGCACTTATTTCAATAAAGAGGACCAAAATCTCATTTCTGCCCGCTGGACAGTCTGTGGCAAAGAGTAGAGTAATAGTACCTATGTCGCTTGGAAGCATCACCTTTGGGCGCACTTAAAGGCGACCAAAATCGTCTTTTTCGAATAGATGGGATGAAAAATACAATAAAACAGTCTGACGTCAGTTTTCATTACACAAGCATAATTTCCAAGTCGTAAACAACGCGCTGTCAATTACAGAAATAGTGAAGCGACACGCCGATATAATCGAGTCGACAGATTGAGATATATATCCGCGGGCAGCGCGAGCTAGCGTTGGGATGTCGACAATGGTTTGTGATTGTATAGAGAAAAATATCTGATTAAAACAACGTTTTTTTGTTACAAGAGAGATAGCGCGTCGAAATGTCGCCGTTATTTTCACTACATAGTATAAAGCAAAATGTTTTCTTGCGTCGGCCCCTATGTATGTGTGTAACATGTATGTATGCTTAGATCTTTAAAAGTACTTAACTGATTTTGATGCTAAAATAATCTTCAACCGGTAGAATGATTCAAGCGGAAGGTTTACATAAAACCACAGCGGGCAAGACAGCATCTGCCGGGTTCGCTAGTGTAATTTAAATAAATGATTTGAAAAAAAAAAAAGTTTATATCAGTTTCAAAATAAAAAATACGGTTTACCCAGCCACTATTTTACGTGAATCACAATGTGGGTACACAAGAATAATATCAATTTCTATAATATTATAGTTGTAAACCTGTAAAACATTAAAAGGGAAACCTTGTCCAATTCTTGTTTCGTTCTGAACAACTATAGGACTAACTCGCGACACTCTGGTGGTTACTATAGAACACTGACCTATCTCGGCGACAGCTACTTTCAAAAGTAGGTCGCGTGGACCATATGCTACCTTAACGCGTTTCATGTATTTATAAAATCATAATAGTCCTCCTGGCCAATTTTGACAACGGCGGCCAACTCAACAGAGAACAGCCAAGTACGCAGGAGATATTATAGTGCACAAGTGTGAATGCAATACACAGGTGCACTCACTGTTCCATCACTCTCAAAGTTTGGTGAGACGGCAATCCGACATGACCGGAGAGAGATTAAGCGCAGGACCAACGGCTTAACGTGCTTTCCGAGGCTAGGGGGTGTAACACCGCCTTCCCGACTCCGAGCTGTTTTTTTGAGAAATTCACGACAGAAAATCTGAGAAACAATTTTGGCTCGACCTGGGATTCGAACCCAGGACCTATCGGATGTAAGGCATAAAAATTGCCACGACACTGAGGCAGTCAATTTTGCAATACTATTAATTTCATTACCCCCACAGGCCACGCATAACTTTGCATTTACCAATGCCAATGCAAAAATAGCTAAAGCTACCCCAGGTTCACCTGTTCACAAGAAGGCATGCCTTAAATTGAACGTCTACATTTACGCTTCCACTCGGTCTTAGGCTACCTTTAGTTAATTTTTTTCAACGAGTACACCAATTACCTAGCCACTACAACAACACTACTATATATAAAATTATATGTATATACCAACAAATGATCAACCCGTGTCCCATCTCTATGGTTGTGTAATAAATGTGCGATACGTTATCCGCGCGGCGTCCGCCCGCCCACGCGCCTCTCTTTATTATAATCATTTCGCTCTCCCCATGCAAACATTTTATATCGTAACAAAGTTTCGCACGTTCTCATACTACGACATCTGTACGGGTAGTATTAAAAGGATAGTTTTTCATTCATGAAAAGTTGTCTTGTTTTGGAAGTGTAGGCATGAAATTGTCTACTTACTACAAAGGTATACTTGAATTTTTCGTCTAAAAGTAACCATTTACTTATTCAATGGGTGAGTGCTCTTTGCCAAAAGTTGTTATTATATTTCAAGGACGTTTTGACATTACTTATAACTAGAAATATAATATCTCCTAAAAACTACTTTTATTCGACTCTTTTATTCCCCATTAAAATATTAATTGATCTCGCTCTCTCAGTACACAATCCGTAGCTTTTGCTTTCCTATCAAATAGTTTTAAACATCAGCAGTTTATAAATGTGACACCATTAAAGTGCCTTCCTTGAGTTGGAGCGGTGAAATTAGCGGCATTTCGCACAACGTCTGCGTGGGAGCGGAGCATTTCGCCTGATTGCATGCTCCGAGCGATGAATAAGTACATCAAGTGGAATAGGGTTGATGCCGAAATATTATTTAGCGAATGAGTTTTAACTTTTTGTAAGTCAAGTTTAAAAGTTTCTTGTCGGATACAGTCGATGCAGTGGATATAAAATGACAAAACTAAGAATTAAACGCCCGTATTGAACCAGGCGAACAGTTGGTGAGCTTCAACAGCTAGACGGATTTTGACCAGCCATAGCTAAGATCCACCGCGATTTAATTATCTTTCGAATATAATAAAACCATTCCAAATATTCGGTCCATATATTCGGAAACTAAGATACACACAAACAGACAGGGGTCAAACTTATAACACCCCTCTTTTTCGTCGAGTCTTTTTCTTCTGGGGTAAAAAACTGCATGTAAACGCAAATTCGTTCCAACATCAAACGTTTAGTTTTCCTAAAGTCATTAAAGATCTTTGTTAGTTTGTCCGTCATTCCAAAAAAACAATGCTGTCAATTAGCCGTTTGCTAAGCGACCACTAACTGCCCACAGAATGTCCGCTGCGATTCTCGCGCAAAACAACAGACAGCTTTACCGTCACTTAGGCGTAAAGTGCTACCATCGGATGGAGATAACGTTAAGTTGTCGCTAAGTTGCGAACTTGCAGCTTGCAGCTAACTTAGCACAATACTCGTAGTAGCTTGGCAACAGCTTGCCTTGCATTGTCTCGGTTGCATAGGCGTTTAACCTCTCACGTCTTTTGTCTATGCCGTAAGGTTAATACACAAGAATTTATTTGTCTGTTGTTACCCGACTGCCGAAATAGGGTTAGATATATGTTTCAAAGTTGTCTGTGGCAACGATAAATGTTGCCATCAGATCGTACATCTGATTTGATCTGACAGATAGAAAGATCACCTTATTGTACAACACGAAACAAAATTACAGACAAGTATAACAAAGAAAGATGTACAATTTAGGCGGTCTTATTACTTCTTGGATGATGTGTTTGTACAGATTTGACATTTCCAAATGGCTTCTTTTTAATAGAATCGAATTTAAAGAAGGAAACTTAGCGTTGTTTTAATTATCTAGTGTGATATCTTATATTAATTACGTCGTGTCTTAATGTATCTAAATGCATTATTAAAAAAATACATATAGAAGCTGTCATTGTTAGTAGTGTTAGCTATAAGTACTTTCACATATTTTCCTCGTAGGTGAGTCCATCGACCGACATAAAGTAAGTGATGCATATTTTAAGATATTTTCATTCATATATTTCCATCTTTATCAAGCTTAACGGAAACGACCCTACCCTTAACTAGAGGTTCCCAAAGTGGTCCAGGTGGACCTCAGGGGTCTACAATCTCGCCAACGTAACCAAAAAAATGGTGGTCCATGATTCGTAAATGTTTAGGAACCTCTGCCCAAAACGATAAATAATTACTCAGTAATTACCTCTATTGAGTGGCTGTAGAGAGAAGTTTTGATATCTCCAGCTAGCGTTATATCAATATTGCTTAGCGATTATGCTAATTTTATTACTTAGCTGTGCCATTGGTATAATAATTATACCAATGGCACAGCTAAGTAAAGCTAAATAATTATTATTTATTCAGTTGAGCTGTAGTTAAGATAATAGAGCGTTTAGTTGATCGCGGCTCGAAGTTTACATTAGCATTCCTAGATAGGTTAATGGCACGATCAAGAAATAGTGATTCAATATTGACAAAAGTAGCTTTACTCTAATATAATACAATTAACTTTAAAAAAAAACAATTATAAAAACATTTACATAATATTATAAAAACATCAGACCCAGACCTGCACCATGTCATGGTGCCCAAGAGAGGCTTTGACCGAGGTAGCTGCCAGCTCTTTGATCACTAGTGGCTGCAGAAAGCCTCATTATAATACTACCAAGTCTACCAAACAATATTAGAAATTGTTTTAAACTAACATGGTCACTAACATTAGAATAGTAATGATAAACGGTATTTATACCATGTACCTTTTTGTATACCCCGTGATCATGGCACTTGTAACAGGGCCGAAATATCCAGAACTCAAGAACAAAAAGCTATAAATCCCGTTTATCATAACTATTCTAATATTAGAAACATTTTATTTACATAGAAACAAAACATTGTTTGAATAAACGTTGAATAACGTTTCATGCGGTTGTCCAAATATTTGTGTTTATGGACGAACTGTCAACCCATGTGGGTGTCTCGGATGTCTAACGAGGCCTTCGAAAGCCCTTCTTCGGTGTATTGAGCCCTAAGGGCCTCTTCTACTGACTATAAGACCCTTACTTGAAGAGTAGCTAGAGAAACTTTGTAAATTCTGATGAGGGAAAACGTGTCAGAACTTTCACTAAACACTGAATTGATTTAGTGAAAAGGTCCTATACATTCATAGGTTTTAAACTGTAAATTATTGCAATCATATAAGGTCTCACTTATGCCCTAGATTACAACCTAAAATTAGTTCTTCAAACCAAATTAAGATATTCAATACTTATTACATTTTTTTAAATATAGATTCGCAGAGAACTCTTACTATACACTCACGTCGTATATAATATTTTTGAGCTCGCATTCTTTATAGAAAAGTCAATGAACTTACATTTTTAAAATATTTCGTTTTGCGAAGTATAATTTACGGCCTAGTGTTTAACAACAGCGTGTGTTTGCACAGATGTGAACAATACTCAGCCTTGTAGAGGTTTTTTAATAAAAATCTGCGGAAACCTGGCTAAGTGCCAATCTATGATTGGCTGATAGGAAGCGAATTTAAGGAAAATGCATTGTGTATATTTGAATTAGGTATTGTCAACTTAAAAATGTGTGTTGGCTGCCAAGTGTTTTTTTTACGTACTTTAATGATTTGAGGTCTCTTTAACTAGAAAAATTATCATTGTACAACATACCAATCTCGTAGAAAGTATTATAACAATATTCTACCGCTTGAATCGATGCGTGGGGCTGATTCTAATCATGAACAAATTCCTTAGCAATGTAACATCCACAATCTTAGGCAAATTATTAACTAATCTCGTGAGAAATTTTAGTTTATCTTATCTAATCTGTACTGATAATTATTCTTTGCCCACATGGAGATCGGCTGTTGACCTCACATCTAGAATCTATAATGCGATGTCCAAACACTCGGACTGGCTGAAAGGTAAGATTATTTATCGCATACTTATTTGATAAACAGCTGCTATTGGCAATCGTTTATGTTATGTAGATCGGTCAATACACTTCGCGCGTGTTTCATCAGTGTAGAAGTGTGAGGGAGTGGGCAGAAATAAAATGACTTTAGTTTCGCCTGTCCCGATGTTTTTATGTTTGTTTGTGATCAAATCTTACAAGAGAATTATCACCCGCTATCAGTGTAACAGTGTCCGATTTAGTTGAAATTTTGTTTACGTATTCTTTGGATGGCTTGTTCAAAAAACGTTTTATCTTTTTAAATAGGTACTTTATTAAAAATTAGTATGTATGTAGCAATTCATGTAAGAACGATCGGACTTTTAACCGCTGAAATCGGATTTTTTAATTTTGAACTCTGCTCCGAATTTCAACCCATAAACGTAAGGCTCTTAAAAAGAGGTGTTCTACGTATTTTTATTGGTCGTCTGCAGAATTCTTCAAAACGAAGCAGGTTTTATGATCGTATCACATAGGTGACCTTGTTCTTTATTCAAATATCAGCCTTCCCGTTGCGCATACGCCACTTGCCCTATATGGAAACTGTTCTCGGGCCCTACTCTGAAAGTCAAAATAATAATAATATACCAGTTGGCTGTCAGTTCCTAGCGACCGCGTAGTAGTATTCGTAGCGTTTGCCTATCGTTAAATTGACAATTTGTATAGGGAAACTGACAATTTTTTAACGTTTGAACGACACTAATACGTTACGATAATGTTTGTGCTCACCCCACTGTGTATATCAAATAATATAATATATATACAGTCCTGAATCAATAAACGCTTTACTTTCTTTATTTCTTTCAATTAGAACCTTGATCCACAATGAAAACTTAATAAAAGTTCACTTACAAAACAAAGCTAAAAACTGTTTGCTTAAATAATACTTACACACCGTGAGTTCAACCTGGCTCCTACCTTGTTAGATTGAATAAAACTAAATAAGACATTTTTTCGACCTGAGAACTGACATCTAGTTCTTATTGTTTGTCGAAGAGATATGGACGCAAAAATATGGACCGATTACATAGTAGACCCTTGATTACGATTTGATGTTTTGTTGTCCGTCGATATTACTATAGGATTTCACAATTTCTTATGAGATTTATTAGTTATTTATTTATTACTTCTGGTTAACATTGACCTAAATGTTCGCTTTTAATTGTTGGCGTTGCTAGTATTTATTGTTTTCCATTTATGGAGCTAAAATCATAAGATTCCATGAGAAGCGATCATGGGTCAAACTCCGAAGTGACAACATGTTGTTTTGATTTATCAGTTAAATCATGTGCGTTGCATTATTCTTTGAAACGCTAGAGGTTTCCCACTACTTCTTTCGCGAAAACTGTGTATCTTAAAATCCCGTTATATTAAGATCCCAAGTACTAAAAATTATCCCTATGAAAAATTTGAGCCCTTGTAGTAACGACGTTTCATACAAACTTTCAACCCCAAAAACGATCTCTTATGGGTCGAATTTCGCAAAACCCCGTCTTAGCCAGCATCTCCATCGCAAGAAGAAACCTATGAAAAATTTAAACTTGTAGTCTTTCTAATCTTTCGACTTTACCCATTATAAAACATGTAATTAGTACAGGTGTATATTTATTAATTGTTTTAATCGCTAAGCAATCTTGTTAATTGATAGGAAATATTTAAACCATTGCGTATAACTTTGCATTTGTATGAAGTTACTTTGAACTGAGGAATTGCCGAAGCCTCCAGCAGGTATAGGGAAAAGGCGTGACAAATACTTTAGTTAGCGGAACTTTAATTAATCTCAATATTTAATTATGCGCTCTTTCTGCGAATACATTGCCACATTACCACCTTAAACCCTGCGAAGAAGTTGCGTACTTACCGTGCTTATAACGTCAATTATTTAACACTAGAGACCCATCCTGGCTTTTGAACGGGTGAATAATTAGGGTTCCGTACCTCAAAAGAATAAAACGGAACCCGTATAAGATCACTTTGTTGTCCGTCCGTCCGTCCGTCCGTCTGTCCGTCTGTCAAGACAGTTTTTCTCAGGCACGCGTGGAGGTATCAAACTGAAATTTATATATGATACTTAAGTCTACTGTCCCTGGAAGTTGTAGAAAAATCAACCTTCTAAGCCAATGCAATCAAAAGATACAGCCATTTAGGCCGCAAATTTTCTCTGCTTGGCCCTATGGTTGACTGGTAGAGAATGCCTTCGGCATTAAGTCCACCATTGTACACATGTTTGTGCAGAACTTAAATAAATAAATAAATAAAAAATAAATTTCCGCAAATTTTCGAAACTCGCACGGGAATCAAAACCTACAGGGTACTTCCCGTAAACTTAGAATCTTGAAATTTAGTACGAAGTCACGTCTTATAGTACAGATATAGGAAAAATTACGAAAACCGTAAATTTTCAGTTTCATCATATAAAAAAAATATTTTTGACAATTTTGAAAATTTCAAAGTTACTACTCCTTATCTCATGAACGCGTTGAGATATTAAATTAAAATTTATTTTAAATACTGAAGTCTATAATACCCGTGATGGGTGAACTAAACCTATATACCTACAGGTTTGTACGGAACCCTCGTTGCGCGAGTCCAACTCGCACTTGACCGGTTTTTTTTCCTATTTTTGCTCGTATCAAATATAGCCTATGTTCATAAGGGATATAATTTTGTAAATCGGTCCAGTATGGAGCCTATTCAATTCAAAAAAATAATCAAATTTTTCCTCTATAATTAGTGAAGCTATTTTTTCATATACTAGTACATACATAGTAATAGTTCAATTAAATCCAACCTTATTTAAGATGGCATTTGTTTCGGCTTGTTGCAAATTGCAGTTTGACTTTTTAAATCAGCTATCTTGGAATTGTATCGGACTATTGGCGCAGTCTATTAAAAAATCAGCAATACGATTATCATTATTATGAAATCAAGTAAAAATGTACCTGTTCATAAATTGCTCTGTTAGACCTAGTTGCTTAAAAAGTTTGTTTATTCATTTAATATTGCTTTTATTATCTAATTAGATATGAGTATTTTCCTTACTTTGTAAAAGCATAATAATGCTTATCGTGACGCACACATTGCTTTATAGATTGCACATTTTAATCGCAACAGGTTTTAATGATGAAAATAATCAAGATATGAATCTCTTATAAAAATATTTACCATGGAAATCTTTAATGGGTCAATAAATTTAAAAAAATCAAATTGCCGCGTCATAAAGACATAGGAAGACTTAATTCTTGACTCCTATATTCTTAGTAGCTTGCTTCGATGGCATTACCAATTTCATCATCAATTACCCAATCATCGAAGAAAAACCACCCTTTTGGTGAGAATCTTAAGGTCCCAGAAGATATTGGTTTATTTGGCAGTGAGGCGTTGTCATATAGTCCAATCAGTCTCGCCCTTTACTATGTAAATCGTGTTTAATAGGTGCATGACGCTTTAGTCAGGTATGGTTATAGGCCCCAAAGATGGGTGTTAATTGTCTTTGTCGAGGTGAGTGGTCATCGAACTTATGTTCTTATCGTTAAGTTATCGTTAAGAAGTAAAACCAGCCCTATTCATTTCTTCATCTCCCGATTTCCCGATTTCTTCCATCTTGATGAACTCAATCAAATGTCATCTTCGGGGTTCTCCAGGGCCTCGGAAATTAGTGTTAGGGTAATCAGGAAATAATTCATCTTATGTGTCTGTTTGTAAGGTAAGTGACCAACCATACTGTCAGATGTAATTAAGCCCCTTGAGGGCCTCTAACTAGGCTTAACGACTAATATCTATCAATATCAAACGGTAACACCCCTCCACCGCACCGCACTGAGCCCGCGTGGTGGAGTATGGCTCGTACCACCTCATAGTTGAGGTGAGGCCTGTGCCCATCAGTGGGAAGTATATAGTCTGATGATATGAGATGTGTGTTACGTATTCCATTCTGTATTTTTTAAACCAAGTGTAAGTATCACCCCTAATTTTAAGTTGTATTGAAGCTGAATGTAGAAGGGCTCTACTCCCGGAATCACCAAACACCGAGCACTGGAAATCTTATCTCTAACTGACGGAATACAATGTAGCTGAAAACTTTATAGAATATGCGCAATTCGTGGCGAAACAAAATGATGTTGTTATAAGATCAACTTCAAGTTGCAAAATCCTATCTTACTCTAACTAATATTCACACTGTCACTATTATGAAATTAGGCAAAAAAGGCTTATGCTTATGTATTTATTTTTTGCGTTAATGACAATTGGTACATCTCTTGTTTAATTTTTTACTGTACCCATTGCCATTTTTCCGCACGACCTTGTGGTTGACAGGTAAATAAATGCTTTTAGCATTAAGTTCACCCTTCACATAGGTTTCATGTGCTATATTTTTTTTTATTAAATAATAAATAATTAACAAGCTCTTATTTTTGGAGATAAAGACAAAGCATCAAAACACCTTATGACCTTTGTTAAAATAGTTTAATTTATTTTTTATTTATTTATTTAACTGCCGATAAAGCTATTTGTAAATTGATTTTCATCTTCAGTAGTATTCAAGTGTTACGTCATACACTCTCCATTTATGGAACGAACTCGTCCGGTGGTCCCTTGTTTCCTAATAAACCAATGGTAGGGCCATAGTTCCTAGTTTGGGCAGTAACACAACTCCCAACCTTTTGTATGGAATATAATACATGTATTTTAAAAGTCTAATCAAGTAGCCATCTGCTGACAAAAAAAGTTTTAACAACCAACAATGAATAGTTTTGTGCCTTGTTTGCATTTGCTATACGCATAGCTTACGGATTCGTAAATCAACCGTCAGAAATGACATATTTATATCACTGCATTTCAATTTCAAATCTAATCTAAGCCCTATAAGGAAAAGATATCCATAAGTGTAAAGATGGACTCATGCCCAGGACTAAACTAAACTATTTTTTTAACACGGGTCCAGGTCAGCGCCTTCATTTTGAAGTAAATTAAATTCATATTCAGGGTTCGGGCTCTGCGCTACTTCACTACACAGTAAAGATTATAGAATATCAAACATTCTACTTAATCTATTGTTCTATGTTGTACTGTGGCAAGATATCGTTTGGACAGCAAACAATTCTCGGCTATCAGTGTTGTTTTCATAGCAATTTGTGGTAATGACATGTCAAGGCCGTCGACATACTGATGAGTGTAATGACTCGTGTATCTATCGTAGTTTTGGAGAATCTGATACACAAATTCTAGGCTTAAAAGACTGATCGTAGCCGGATCGGAGTCGTTGCACTCTTACACGTTTCCTTGATATTTGACAACGCTGTTCGATAATTTTCAAATGCGCGGTAACGCTCAGGATTTCCAGTGGGGTGAGCACGAACATTATCGTAACGTATTCGTGTTGCAAAAACTGACAGTTTCCCCATACAAATTGACAAGTTCCCTATAGGTAAACGCTACGAATACGTTACGATAGCTGTTCGTGCTCATGTCGCTGTACAGCCATTTGTTTAGTTGGCTTTATTCATATTCTTCCTTCTGGCTTTATTTCTATTGCTGCTCTCCAAAGTATAATATGTACGTCATGATGATATATCGTGGAGACGACACATCCATAAGAAGTGAGCAAGCATTTTCTTAACACACAGGCTGTTGTGTCTTTGCTAAGTGGCAGAAATCTAAATCTGATTTTCTGTCTGATGAATCTGATGCCATGCTAGTTTCTAGCTATCTTATTGGTTAATAGCAAACAGCCAGACAGCTTGACTTTCACCGTCTACTATGTCTAATCTAAAAGTGGTCTGGAGAGCCGAAGTTCTTATAATATGAGTGATATGACTCAGTAGTTTACTATGTACTGTAGGTACCTAGGTAGGTTTACAAACCTTTAGTTTGTCTATCTGTAGCTGTATGAGTGTGTATTGATCTCCTTGGGTGAGGTTACAGCCGTTTGTCGGAAATAACTATGTTTCCTGCATTCTATTTTTCTAAGTTTTATGATTTATGGATGTTATCCTCAAAATGATTAACTGTAAAATGCTGATGCTATATACTGATTCAATTGTATTGTTATTTTATGTGAACAAGGCGTCTGTTTTTTCGTTCGTCATAATTCGAATTAACTTCGAATAATAAGGAGCAGTGATTAAGTAAGGCGTGTTTAAAAGTAGTGCATAAAAATCTCACAACTTAATCATGTAGACTTATCCGTTACTATGACAATGGCGACCTACATATTATGAAAAAAGTTAAAATATAATGTATGATAACACCGCACATAAAAGCTACCACGCTCCACTTCTATTCTTCCAAGCTAGCATAGTCTCATAAATTGTCCACTTTACAGCGAACCAAAGCGTATGGGAAAAGTTTATTAAAATTTTCAGTATTTAGTATAAAACGTGTCTGAACTTTCTATCCACAAACGGAACGTCTATTCATAGGACTTTTAATTACATTGTTTTAGTTTGGCTAGTTTTTGTCCGAATATAAAAACAGTCAAAATACTAGCACCTAAAATAAAAAAAATCTAACTACATTCTTTGCGAACCAATAACTGCCATATGCGGATGGTATTTCACAAAAGTGCCGCATTTCATTTATATTTATTCACATTGTTTTGTAAACCGTCCTTGACTGAGCTTGCGAAATAGACGCCCCCGCGAGAAAAGTTTGATCCTCTCTCCTTGTCGGATAACTGTAAGCTTCGTAAACGTGAGCGGGACAGAGATAGTTGTGATGAGTGCGACGAGGTAGCCAGTCCGTCTCCGGTTAGTCTCGGGCGTGAGCGCGACGTGCGCGGGCGCATAACCGTAGCGCGAATCGATTTTCGAAATAACGATTCACGCGCTCGATAAATAAATTCGAACTCGAAGTTTATCGATTCTACCTTTGAGTGTTTGTGCTTTGTGAGTGGTAAAACACGAGAATTTTAAAGTTTGATAATCTTTTGTTTTCAACCGTTTACCTGCCAGCAACGAACCTCAGACTAGGTTTCCTTATTAGTCACTTGTTTTTACGGTCACAAACTTCCAGTTAAAATGTAAACTCGTCTCGTCGTGGTTTGTTTTGATTTTTTTGCAATCATTATACGAATTCCTTAATTCTTAACATCTACGCTAGGAACCTTGTGATGTAAATGCAAAGAATTGTCATTCTTAGTTGCATTTTAAAAACACAGTTCCGTGACTTTGATCTCTACATCAAAATTGAACAGTTCTAAAAGCTTTTTGCTATTAAATCGTCGTTTCTCTCCTTAAATGTGATGCAAGTCTAATATTGAAGCAAGACGAAAATAAAACTGTAAAATACCGTGTGTGTTTGACTGTCTTCGTGTTTACGTTTGTCGGAAATAGCTGACATCTTAACTACAGCTAGTAGGGCGTTTCTGGCACGTCACAGAGAACACACTCTTGTATTGAACTTGTTTATTTTCCCTTACGAAATAAACAGTACAGCTTTCTAGTAATAAAATCGGCTATGTTTATAGTAACCAAGTTCATTGCGAAGTGTCTTCTGTGATGATGATTTCTCAATTGCAAGTTATTCGGTAAAACTTGTACAATATAAAATTACGCACCGGAGAAAGTATGACGTAAGCCTGCTTTTTTGTGCTGAGGAGCCAACTGCAGATTTGATTATTATTTATGGCATAGCATTGTGTGTGACTACGGTCAATGTCCGTAAAAACTGTTTAACACAAGCTTTATAAATATTTTCTGCAATGTTAGTTTTTGAGTTTATACCTACCTACTCTATTTACTTTTGTCTATTACTTTTTGACATGATCTTATATGACCCTTTTTTGACTGACCAATAAAGCGTGACGTCAATTTATCAATTAAATATGACAAGTATGTATGACAAGAAATATGTGCGGAAAATCAATATTATCAATTTATGTAAATTCGATAATTCCTCGCCTGACCTGCCCTTTTACGTTTTATTTACTGATTCTCAATAAAACCTTTATGACAAACCATGTACTCGTATTTACGGTTCCGCATTTTGTGGTCAGTCCAATATAAATTGCCTTATTTTCTGATATTATCACAATACGAGTATGTATACTACATTTAAACAAACAGAAATAAATATACAGAAATAAACCATATCCTTTCCTGCCCTTAAAAACATTCCTCAAAAGTGACTCATAAGTAGAATAAGTTAGCAAAATCAGACGTCAAACGTCAAAATTCTATGATTATAATGATTTTAAAACCACATCCCAAGCTTATGGGATGTAAGAAATAAAATTCATCTTCACTTTGCCTACACCAATATATCCCGAGCGTGTCAAAACCAAGCGTCTATTTTGAACTGAAGGGTTACTAGACAAAATATCAGCGGCAATATCGTTTTTTATTGATATTTATGCGTGCGTGCGCAGATAGCGGCGCCAACTACGTTTCACAGTATGATACTATCAGTATCTCGAATATTTTGAAAAGTAATAATTACAGTTTCGGCAATAGCTAAAAGTTACTATGTTCTTAATAAAGGCTTTACATTTTGAATAAAGGCTGCGAGTGCTGGCCCTTTATGAGTTGCTTTTTACTTCTTGGGCATGGCATGGATTAAAATAATTTTATTAAAGAAATGCTGAACAGCCACTATTAAAAATTTTATAGTGTTCAAAATCAACAGACCTTCATGATCCGACCGATGGGTTTTAAGTGTTATTATGACGCCCATACCGGCTGAAATAACATAGGTCGTTTTTCGGTTTGAAAAAGTCTATGTTGCTAAATCTGTTACATTCATATGAATCTGTATGAAGAAAATATTCTGTTTTGACAAATTCTGTCAAAATATTTTGACTGTGTCGGTGTTGTTAAACAAATCTCCATGCGTCCGCTCCTCTCGGAACTGACTCACGCTGAGACTAGAGTTAAAGTTAGATTAACTGAATGACTAGTTTTGTCTCGTGTTACATCCTCGCTATTTGTACTGCCATCGTCTTATACTAACTAACCAACCCAACAAAGATAAAAAGCTTATTTTATGTAACCGTAAATTTGTAACTTAATTTCATGTGGCTTCAGGAAATTAAATTCAAACATATTTATGAATGCCCCGCTAATGGCTCCGGAGGGCACCGTCTGGATTTTGGCGGGTATATGAGCTCCTTCGGAGTTCGGGAGTCCCATATAACCTATCGCCACCCCCGTTGGAGGTGGGTGCACAAAGTATTTTCCAGACGAAAAAAAGAGTGCTATTATTTGAATCCACTTTGATAAAGTAGCTCAAACTTTCGCGTCGCTTTTACAGAAGGATTAGGTAAAGGCATAGAAGATAAGTATCAAAATCTTGTACCAGAATAATTCAGAGCTTATTTAAATTTTGATACAAATTGGATGTCTGGACTCCATACTCCATACTATGGAGTATTGTGCTCGAAAACAATGCAATATATCCTAGACATGTACATACAATAATTTAGACATCATTGTCATTATTGTCAACACAACAATCCAATAAAAATAATAACGAAGACACAAAAACCTTCGTAAATGTAAAATTGACAATTTCCATATCTTGTATTGGTAATTTTGACGTTAAAAATAACAGCAGACAGTAAATAATTGAAATGTCTTTAAATTTTTACAACCGTGATAATTTTGTGGACGGCGGTAGATCGCCTTGATGGCAAGAGTATGAAATAATTATAGTGAACGTACGTGTTTCCACGTTTGTCTCTCGTTTCGTTAATAAATTATTGAATGTATTAATAAAAGCTCCCGATACAGTCGAACGAAGATAACTTTATAGTATTAAACATAAGAGTCAAACTATAGAACCTTGCATGATGCCTACTGTTTTCACGCACCTGGTGGTAAATGTAATGACTCATACACGACACGAATTTCCCTCCTTTGTTTATTTCTTATTTTGGTTCATCGCAAAATTTTACTTTATGGATTGCTGTCAAGATATTTCGCTTGGCAGTATGCTTATCTGTGAGAAATATTCTCCATCGATTTTATAGCTCAATTCTTTCTTGGTAACTTTATTTTTACTGTTTATTGACGTTAACTTCCCCTGTTTCACTTTTCTTTGATTTTGCTGTTTAATTTTTGCATTGTCCTTAAATTTTGGGAACATAGTATGCTTAAGACGTACATAGGTAAGAAGCACCGTATTTTTTAATATTTATTCGATCATTATTATTTGCCTTCTAACATCCCAGTCATCAACAAAACCTAATTACATCCGGCTAGATTAGGTAACAAGTTGCAAAGTCCGATGAAATTTCCTGCAAGAAGCTTTTCTTTAAATTCCGATGCATTTTTACAGTTTTAACACAAGCTTTTCCCACTCTTATGGCTTTAAGCAGTGTTAGTATTAGTAACTAAGTACTAATTTACAAGTTTACTACGTGCAATAGAACTCTCACGTCAGCCAAGCTGAGTCATTAGCCGACATTGACACCCTTGCCTCAGCCCTGCCTGGTATTTTAAACTTAACAACCTAACTTGTCGTATGTTCAAATACGGACACAAAGTACTAGATTACATTAGGCTTTACTGCAGTATTTTAATGTCTAAGCCGTGCGTTAACTTTTTCAAATTAATATAAAGAAATAAAAATCTTTGATCCAACTAAGGTTACCTAATAATTGGTTAAGATAACATAATAGTAATTTAAACATTTATTTAACTGATAGATATTAACTAGCATATTTGCAATTCGAGTGCATTAACGATGTCATTGTTAGTTTTTATGAGTTTCATAGCCTTTTTACAGTTGTTGATAAAAAATATTCAATGTCGAATTACGAAGCCTATCATTTCTAGCGAGGTATTTCTCAGTCAGTAGTTAACTTGGGTATCTCCAATAGATAAGTTTTATGAGTTAGCAGTAAAATATTTTAAGTAAGCTAATGCAGCTGCAAATTCTTAACTCACATCGATTTTATGTTTAAGTTTTATAGCTAGTTTAATTGAAGGTGGTGTCCTAGGTTGAACTTTGACAGTACAGCATTAGCCACAGGCCACAGCTAATGATAAAATTGACACTTTCGATACTTAAATATAGCCTTTTGAAAACTTGCAACAAACAAATTAGACAAATATTTTGTTTTATCTAAATACAAGTCAACTAATTTAAAATAGCTGACAACACAAGTAGCGTAACTTATTAATAGTAACAAAAATTTCAATTTGGCAGGACATCTTTTGGACAAGCCTTCTAAGCTAAGGCTATGTTTGTGACAGTTACATTGCGACTGGTTGTACAAACTTTATTGGTAGACATACAGCGATGGTTCACCATGAAATGCTAAAAATGATTTCCATGAATGCCACACCACAGCTTATACACAACCTCCATAACCACCACCAAGGTATCATTAGGACGTAAATAAATACGCCAACAAAAAGTTACGGCACAAAATTATGTCCTGCGCCACACTGGCCTGCTTAACGAGCAATCTTTGTAATTACATTTCCTGGACATTAAGGTGAAAGGTCCACGCCAGAAAAGGACGGCAACAACCGGTGTCTATAACGTGGAAAAAGGACAACGACTGTCGGCTGTCAGTATGCGGAATTTATACAGAGTGATTTTAACGCCCGATTAGATCGCACGACTTTTAATTGACAACCGGTTAATCTCAGTTCACGACGACTGAAAATATTATATCAATCAATGTTTCTACTATAGTATAATAATTCTAAGTATAATCAGTCTACTATATTCACCTAATAAGTATAATCAGTCTACTATATTCACCTAAAAGTTCCAAGGACCAGACATTGATTTACGGACGATATGAATATTTTATCTTCCTTTGACTGAAAGATAGATAACTATCAATTTCATACAAACTGCTGTAACCTCAGATAACTTAGTATGTAAGTGACATTCATAATCTAACTCTTAATAAGGTAAATAGATATTTAAACCGGCCATTCTAGCCAGGTCTCTTAACACCAGCTAACGTATTAACAGATAAAATTATCGTTTGCGAATACGTCAAAAGACACGAGCGTAAGTTGGTTAGAAAGGAATGTTGACGATATTCAAATCGTAGTCTAAATGTGCTTTTCTATTGAATTTTAACGTTTCAGCTTGGAGTTGTATCATTACTGATGATTACACCTTTTAAACAATAAAAGATAGATGTTAAATTCAGGTCTATCAGATCATAAAAGCGCTAAGTTGAAAGCTTAAACAAGCATGATATTTAGCGTGGGTGTAAACGACCTAATAAATGGCTGTTCGTGACAACACGTGCAAACTCATCGTTAAATAGGTAAATACACTCTACAGCATATTGACCTATCGTTATTCTTTCAATTGACTTTGAACTCTATATGTCGTTATTCTAGTTTAAAATTGTAGTTAGCGTACTCTGTCTGACCTGAATGACGTAAGCATATCCAATTCATTCAGTTTCTCAGGTCTTTTATTATTTAGACCTTATAGCTAGCGCTATCCGCATTTCACCGCACAATACCTATGTGCGGTCAAATGCCCCGGATTCGGAAAATTTGCAATACGTCATTAAAGGACCAAATTAAAATAAAATATTGTTAATGCGCAATCACACGAAATATTTATGATTGTGAAAATTGCGAATCACCCCCGGTTTTGCAAGTGAAGATTTTATTTATTTATGTAAATTTCTGCAGCTAACGGTTGTCAACCTTCGAATTTTGACGCAAAATTCTTCCTGGAACACCCAGTGGCACATGCGATGACGTGACAGTCAGTTATTTTGGAAGAAGTTATTAATCGTTTTGTACTCAGAAGTCTTCAAACATGCTGAAGATTTTGACTGCATTTTAGAAGTTAGATAAAGTATGCTGCTGTAGGAATGACTGACGCAGAATAGATCCTTCAAATAGACCGTGTAGGCTGGTGATTAAAAGCGCAGCTAACTTCTTCTTCTATCTTAGATTTCAGGAAAAGGCTTGATTATAACCCATTCAGCCCGGCACATTATTGAGACTATATAAATGGTTTATTTGTCTTTTACTAAAAAAAATAACCTAGCGAATCTGATTGGTTGTTGTTTTACACCGGGCGGAATCAATTGGGTTTTTTAATACATTTTGTGTACGTTGCACGTAAATAGACATGCTATTTACGTGCTTACGAGTCAAACGAAGGTTCCCTCCCCCAGGAAAATAAGTCATCATCACAACATTATTGATGGTTGCACTCATCATACTGCATATTCATCAGTTAACGAAACCAAAAACAATCATTAATAGTTTTTATGCGTCCATAACTGATGTCCATTTTGCAAACTGTACTGTATCCATCTTCATTAATCATTTTGGCAGCCGGAAAATGCACGGGCTGATTTAAAATTAATTATAGTTTTTAAACCAGTATGAGTACTACTTTAAATAAATAGCTTTTAACGCATGTACACTGGTTTAATTTACTTAAAATTCTTTTCGTTTCCCAAAACCGCGGCACGACGTAAGCAGTTTCTATAGCTTGAATATGGCCTAAAAACTTCCGAACAGCACTAAACTGAATCTTAAACTTAACAAACTTCATGGGATTTATACAACACTGTTTACGTACTCGTATTTAAAATTAATTATTTTCCTTCCCGAAGGTTCGATTCCGTTGCACGAATCATGGTCGCGAATTGACAACAATTTTGCATCAGACCATCATCATAAAGTCTAAGCAAAGTGTATCCATGTATGGCTAATTAGCTACTCTACCTCTAGTTTTTCAGATAAATAAAAGTCAACTTGATAAAAACGTAGAGTAGAAAACCATGCTTGTCTCTATACTGAATCTCTCTGAAAACCAAGAGAAAGATATCGGCGACTATACTATAAAATATTTCTTGCGGCTCGATACCGAAAGTCAAAGGATTAAAAAGCAATAGAATAAGCTCTCATTTACAAAAAAAAAAAAACAATTTGTCTACAGCTTCAAATAAACTAGCTTAAAATACTTAGGATTGCAATCACTGGGTCCAGCATCCAGCAATCTAGATTAGACTAGAAACTAGATAGATTAGATCCATAATTATTTCCAGCAGCAGTTTAATATTTTGTTTAACCCGCGCTGGATTCTAGCAAACCCAGCAAAAATCTGTCTGAGCGAAAATTTAACACAATGCAACCTTAATTTACTCTTGTATCAGACTAAAATAGTTCAAACTTGCGTTCGTCAAAGTTTTCACGTCCAATTAGGTAAATTGCGCCATGTCGGCCTGTCTGTCGGTCCGTCCGCTTATAGCGTGATTAAAGTATTTCGTGTCGTTACTCCGGGCACAGGGCTAACAAGTACATGCTAGAACAGAATGAAGTCATGTTACCGACTGTTCGGTATAGTCCATCCAGTTTGTCGATGATGCCCTGTTGTTAAGCAAAGATTTTAAGCGAACTGAATTTTCTCATGACGTATCCCATATTATCCCAGGTCCGTGACCTGGGATAATAATAATAAAATTTTTATCAACAGATATTTCCGAAGTTGTTTAACGCTGTTATGCTTGGTTAATACCCGCATAACAGATGTAATACCTATCTGAAAAGATGGAGAAAAATGTACAAAGACAAAATAATAATAATAATAAATCGTTTATTCCACCCACACCATAATCTTAGTATATACATTAGTAGATACATTTGAGATTCCAAAAATTGCTTGCCTCATTGCTTCCTTAATCATAATCATCATTTGTAATGTAAAGAACGATGGGCCAAAGGGAAAGTTTAGAGCATCGATCTATACATTGGCAATGTTTTTACTTAATAGATTTATGTATGTAATTAAAAAATTCCTACTTTGTAGCGGTCATTTATCCTTTGAAATCCAAGTTTTCGGCAAAAACTTAGCTAAGCTGTCAAAATTCTGTAATATGCATCTTAGGCGTTTGTTTTCTACTTTAAAGTAACCGCTTTGTATGTAACTACAAATTGCATACGTCATCTGAATCATTTTATTATCAAAGGAAAGATACATCGGTACATTAATTTGCAATATATCTTATTTCATTACGAATTCAATATGTGTTCTTAATTAAGTTATTATGTGTGCATAAATATGAATGAATATAAATCTCTGTCGGCGCCAATTAAAATCTTGGAAGGCTTTTGTACCGGTGTAAATCATTGAGGTCGTCAGATAGAGCCCTGGCAGGGTCAGTTTTATAAACAAATTTTGGGTTGTATAAAACGAAATGCCTGGTATTTGTACACCAACAAGTAACTTTTGATTCTTGCCTGTTTCTTTAATAGCGAAAACTGTTTATAAGATGCTAAAAATTATATGTTTCCTGAAATTATTCACACTAATTACGTGTTTGTTGTACGTCAACTGTCCGTTTCAGTTCATGATTATTTTAACGTTTTTCTCCGTCGGAGACTATTATACAAACTATAATATATATAATACTAGTAGATTGAAAAAATCATAAAATCTTTGCGGCTCATAAAAGTCATGATATGACGCCACTATGATATTTATTGCCCAATAATAGCCCACACAATGAGAATCCAAATCGCACTAAATGAAATTGCTTTAAAAATGCTTGCTGCCGAAGTAGGAAAGCTCGTGAGAAAGATTCATAATACGAGAAGAGTTAGACACCCAGCTATGCATATTTTTCGGTCGAACGGAAATTCAACGGTTACACTTACGCGATACAAGCGTATAATAGTCAAAAGTGGCCAAAATTTGATTCATCGGTCATTATAGTAATATCTCTCTCTCTCCGCCTACTAACCTCTGCATTGTCCTTTATTTATAAAGATTTAAAAGTATCGCTTACCGGAATTCCCTGGACACCCTGACTCATCAACGCCGGTGGTTCGTTTGGCATAGCGCCATCCAGCGTGCTAGGGTTGCCTGTTTTAATAAATGAGCGTTTTATCTGGAACCCCTGGAGGCTTCTTTATTATGATCGCTTTAAGTAACGATGCGCGATTTATGACGCGATTCGTAAAGTTTTAAGCGTAATGAACTTTTTCGATTTCGATTTTGAGTAAGTAGATGTAAAAAGGTACATTTGTACCAATCTAGATAGAATATTAAACAAGTTTAACCTCTCAAAAAACGTATGTTACTATGTTGTACTTGTACTATAAACTTATTTGGCAGTTAACTGCGAAAGCTGCTTAAACAAAAGCGTTATCTATCTATGTCTCGCAATTTTCGGATATACTAGAGATACCTATCATTTGGCTTTTTATCCAGTTCACCGATAACGTTTTATCTAATAACATCCATATTTTAATTATTTAGTACTTTTTTTCTACAAGATACCTCGTATTTGCCTAAATCCCGCATTTTAAAACGAAGCCCGAAACGAACAAATTGAGCTGCTTGTTTCGCCGGCTCTCTGCGGGTTGACTCATCAGTGGTTCACTAGCTCAATTGGCACGTTGCCAGAAATCTAATATGTAGGCCTGGTAAACAGTCTTAAAACTAGCCGTCCCTGTTACTCACGCTAGCTGGACAGTGCGTGCAAATGTGATAGCTGGAATAAGAATCGAAAATACCGAAAGCGCATTACAGTTCCTTACAACTACCGACCTACCGACGCTATTGTCTTAAAATTATCTCAATCCCCACTTGGTTGACTAAGTAATAAAGAAAGCCTGAAGACTACTAATTGTAACAAAAAAACATCTCAATCAATTACACTCAATATTACAATCAGATTCATAAATTGCACAAATGCAGGGTGATTTTCCAATTATCATCATGAAATTATTTTATATGTACTTTCAATCAATTTTGGCAACCCTATATTATCTAAACTTACAATCGAAAATAAATAATTATTTTACTTGGTTACATTGCCAATACTTAGTAGGAGTGACAATGTGTGACAACTTCCAAACTATGACGGTCTACTAGTATAGTAAAATCTATGAGTTCACTGATTTTGATTTATTCAGTGTTTAACTTTTTAAATTATGTTCCATATTTTCATATAAATACTTTGTTGAACTAATGATGAATTCGGTCAGTGATTAACCGATTAAACCATTTTCCATATTTTCTTAACAATACTTTGTAAAACAATTTTCAGCTGTAAAATAGATTTATTAAGAGATTAACACCGTTTCTTGGTCGGCCACAGACTATGGTAAATGCTTCCTCGTTCCTATCATCCGTTATTTATTATGCCACAGAAAAATGGCGTCGCCATTTAGCTGTAATAAAAACTTATGATGTAGTTTTCATGGGATTATTTCTTTAATACATGCAAGATTAAAGCTAGTCAAACTAAAAAATATGTTTTTCATCCCACCATCTCGGAAAGAGTCATTTTGCTCTTCAATATCTGAGTGGAAAAGCCGTTTTTATTCACTAGAGGTTAAAGTAAATTTGAATTTAGAACATCGTGTGCACCAAGTTTGTGAATTAAAAAAATCATTTTCATCCCACCATCTCGGAAAGAGTGATTTTGCTCTTCAATATCTGAGTGGAAAAGCCGTTTTTATTCACTAGAGGTTAAAGTAAATTTGAATTTAGAACATCGTGTGCACCAAGTTTGTGAATTAAAAAAATCATCAAACCTATTTATTGCTACCTCTATGGTGCCGAATATATCATACAACATTATTTTAATTTGTTAAAAACTCAAACTCGGAACCTTCTTGGTGTTCCTTTTTTCAATTTGCTTTGTTGGTGGTTCTTTACGCGGCATTTTTTCATGTCATTGTTCAACCTTATATTAAAAAAAAAACACGGGTTGCACTCCGGGAGTGCCGGCAGAAGTGAAAACTTGATTATTAACGTTGTGCATTTTTGATTTATTTGAACCGTCTTACGGTTTTTCGATCAGCATCACGTGACCTGACGCGAGTTTCACAGTTTCTACCCATGCCACAAAAGTGCTCAACGCCGCTAAAGAAGTTTTCACTTCAAAAAACTACCTAACACGGGTTGCACTCCGGGAGTGCCGGCAGAAGTGAAAACTTAACAACAGTCTTACGGTTTTTCGATCAGCATCACGTGACCTGACGCGAGTTTCACAGTTTCTACCCATGCCACAAAAGTGCTCAACGCCGCTAAAGAAGTTTTCACTTCAACAAGAAACTTGAAAACAAGTGAAAAAACTAAAATGAGTGATTCTAGCGACGAGGAAGTTTGTTTGACGCCAACAGAATTGACTGAAACTTTAACAGTTTCAGTCAATTCTATGCGCAAATGATCTTTCTCCCTCAACAATTACGAGAAGTATTTAAAACAGTACGTTATGTTCAACACGTGGCGACTAGCAAAAGGAGCCAAAACTTTCTCAACGTTTTGCTGGCATATTTTATAGAATTATCCGAGAACAAGAAAGCAAGCACTCGAAAAACAGTACACAAGTGACTAACACCAATATTACAGTACCCAACAAAAATATTACAATCAATTTAAATAACTGTAGCAACGTTACTTTAATTTTTTATTAATTATAACTAAGTATTATCTTGTTATAATTTAAAGATTATTCTGTAATACTTACCTATCATATTGTAGTAGTTAATACCTAAACTGAAATATAAAAGTAGCTAGCTATCTTGTGATTGTCAACGGTTTTATTATATTTGCATTTAGTCATTTCCTCGCTGAGGTGGAATGAAAAGTTACGTGTTGCACTCGAGTGCAAAGATTTTTTCACCTCGTGCTCTTTTGATTCCCTCGCTAACGCTCAGGATTCTAATTTTGAATCACTCGCTGCGCTCGTGATTCAATTTTAGAATCCTTCGCTTGCTCGGTCATCAAAATTGAACACGCGGTTAAAAAACAACTTTGCACTCTTGTATAACAAATAACTATTAACCTATTTATTGCTACCTCTATGGTGCCAAATATATCATACAACATTTTTTTAATTTGTTAAAAACTCAAACTCGGAACCTTCTTGGTGTTCTTTTTTCAATTTGCTTTGTTGGCGGTTCTATACGCGGCATTTTTTCACGTCATATATTAAAAACAAGAAACTTGAAAACAAGTGAAAAAACTGAAATGAGTGATTCTAGCGACGAGCAAGTTTGTTTGACGCCAACAGAATTGACTGAAACTGTTAATAATGCGCAAATGATCTTTCTCCCTCAACAATCACGCGAGAAGTATTTAAAACAATACGTCATGTTCAACACGTGGCGACTAGCAAAAGGAGCCAAAACTTTCTCAGAAAACGTTTTGGCATATTTTATAGAATTATCCGAGAACAAGAAAGCAAGCACTCGACAAACAGTACACAAGTGACTAACACCAATATTGCAGTACCCAACAAAAATATTACACTCAATTTAAATAACTGTAGCAACGTTACTTTCAATTTTTATTAATTATACCTAAGTTTGTTGTAATTTAAAGATTATTCTGTAATACTTACCTGTCATATTGTAGTAGTTAATACCTTAACTGAAATAAAAGTAGCTATCTTGTGATTGTCAACGGTTTCATTTGCATTTGGTCATTTCCTCGCTGAGGTGGAATGAAAAATTACGTGTTGCACTCGAGTGCAAAGATTTTTCACCTCGTGTTCTTTTGATTCCCTCGCTAACGCTCAGGATTCTAATTTTGAATCACTCGCTGCGCTCGTGATTCAATTTTATCCTTCGCTTGCTCGGTCATCAAAATTGAACACGCGGTTAAAAAGCAACTTTGCACTCTTGTATAACAAATAACTATTAATTTTTTAACGTTGGAAAATATAAATTTAAAAACCAACTTACGAGAGAGACTTATTCGAAAGTTCTAAAACGACATATTTGAGGCATAGGCTTATCTCGTTACATTCTGTTCAAAAGAAATTGTTGACTTAAAAAATACTACATACAAGTAAGGTTTAACAATTGTTATTTTTTAAAGGTAAGAAAGTAGGTACAATAATGTCTGAATAATACACCGGTAGGGAATTGACAAATGTTTCTGCCTAAACCGTTACAGTCGATTTACACGTTTTGCTGCGCTAAAGCTTTAGTTTTGGTTCAGAACAATACGCTTGCTCGGCTTTAAATAGACTATCTTGCTCAATACCGAGTGAGAATTAACAACTGCTTAGGACAAAACAACAGCTGTTAGTTGCTAGCGTTTTGGTTCAAACTGGTTATAGGTCGCTAGCCTAATTTGTGCGGTTTGAATTTGGTACCCTTTTTACCCGACTATGGCGAAGCAAAAAGGAGGGTTATGATTATGACCGGTATGTATGTATGTTTGTATGTTTATCTGTTCCCTCATAACTTCTAAACCATCAGATTTTGACAAATGAGGTGTCACAATAGCTAGGAGCTAGCTATCGCTGCTTATAGGCTAGGTTATTTTGCAATTAATTTCATGTGGCGCCCTCTAGGGCACATTAAGTCTTGAACGATTTTTTTTGTATGAATGAAAGAATGAAATTTATATGTAACGTATAAGGTCGTATTGTGTATTAAATGAAAGAGCTTAATTAGCACAATTCAAAATTAAACGTATTGTTATGATAAACATGTCCCCAAAATTAGTAAAAAATAAGTTCTAAAACTAAAACCATACATACTCGAAACTTTCCCTTTGACATTAGTGCTAATATTTTTTTAACAAAAGTGGCATTCGACCACGGCTATCATCTGAACATCAATATGAATCTTGTTTCCTACTTTCGAGTAGTCGGGTTTTAGATTTGGAACTTATTTGTGTAGTAGTTTCACAGCATATACTACGACAGGGTGATAAACTATTTTAATTATTGAGATATTTGATGGCCTGTTAAGGAAGATTCTAATGAAATGGCTCATAGAAATCTATTTATTTTGTGTTTATAACTTACGTCTGTCTTTACGTACTTTTTGTACGTGTGTCTTTTACGCGTTCAAATCGAAAATCATAAATAGGCAAAACTGTATACTGGGAAAAGTCATTTCCACTTCTTTCATCATCAAAGTGAAAATTATGCGAATTCCCTGCTTTTTTTTAACCCTCGACGAAAATATGGTGTTATAAGTGTGTCCCCTATTCTGTTTGTGAGCCACATGTGTTTGTGTGTATGTGTGCATCTGTCTGTGACATCGTAGGTCCCGAACGCATGGACCGCATTCCGTGCGGATTTTTCAATCGAAAGATAATTAAATCACAGTGGTTTTTTGTTTTTTATTTTTGTTGTTCCAAATGTTAAAGCTCACCAGCTGTTTTTCTGACGCTTGAAGGGGTTTTTTACATTTTAAATCTTCTTGTCAGCGCTTTGCCAATGACGTATATGATCGTGTAGTAATTTAAGCTATTTAGTCCCAGTAAATGTCTCTTGCGCACACCTTCGCCTCCTTGACCGCATAAACTTTGAGTTCAAATTCCATTCTGAATAATTATGGTCTTGATTTCTCACGAATGACATATAGTTTGTACGAGGGTAGATATAATATAGTAAGTAAAACTTTGATTGAAAATCTGTATTTTTTCTCAAACGAATGTGACACTGATTTACTAGGAATAAAGCTAGAAGATACATTAAAATAAATGTTATAAAAACTATATTTTAAAGCCTATAAAAATTAAATATTTATTTATTGAGGCACACAACAGAATATTACTAATAAAGAATTAACATAATAATATTGTTGAATAGTTAGTTAGTTCTCGTTTCAAACATTCAAAATATAATATTGAAAAAACTGGAACTTTAGAAATATGATTTTATGCTCAAACATCTTTTATGTAACAGTAATAAAACTTTCTGCCATGAAAACTGAAGCAAGCTTTCATTGTGAAATATTTTTTCTGAAAAACACCGTCTGAAAGTTTTTGCTATGCTATCATAAAGTTTACGAACTATTTCTTTGTTTGTGTTCTTAACATTTGCCTTGAGACTGAAAATGTGCTATTCTAGATCTGATTAAAATCATTTTGGCCAGACTTGTGTCACGAATTGATTCGATCTACACAGAGATTGGTTTTAGTGTAGTACACATAAATGAGCTTACCCTTATACTACATACAAACATAATTATAGGGCAACCTGCTCTACCTTAGCCATTGCCGAACCTAGGCTAGTTGCGAACAATTTGCAGGCCTAGATAAGGCTATGAGCTATGACCGAGGTACGGCTGTTTTCCCTACTATTGTAGCATTTTTAACAACATTTAATCAATCTTACTATGTATGTTAATTTTTTTTAACCTCCGGCGCAAAAATAGGATTGTTTTTTGTTGTTTATTGTAGTTTTGGACAAAAATTTGTCATAATTTGATAATCTAATTAAAACCGATAAGGTTTTGACATTCAAATGACAAATGACAAAGATCCTTGATTTCTCTTAGCTTTCAAGGAGGATCGTGGAAAACGTTTAGTTCTATTTCAAAGCGCGCCTCCAGACCTAAATACCTATCTTTTGTCGATAAATTTCAGCCGGTCTGATCTAAATAGAAGCGAATTGAGAGCCGCTGAACTCGCTGTTTACTTGACTCGATTTCGCAATACAGATATTATTATTTATGAGAATAGGGTTGTCGACTTTAGAATCTTGTCGTAATCTTGGTATTTTGGAAATAAAACTTACGTTTCAGATAAGAAACCCCTGAATGAGCCAGGAAATTAAGTACTGAACTTTATCGGCTAGACGGATTTTGACCAGCTAAAACCGGTTAAAAATTATCTTTAAAATATAAAAAACTGCTTTGAAATTGGTTTATCCATCGTAACTCCCAAGAGTTACGATGCCGCAGACAGACACACACAAAAACAAAACAACATACAAAAAGACACAGGGGTCAAACTTATAACACCCCTCTTATTCGATGCGGGGTTGAAAATAGGTTGGAATGATTTCCGTCATGCTTGAATGCAGTGCGTGAGTAAAGAAAACGTAAAATAAATAATTATACTAATTAGCTCGGGAGATTCTCTCTACGCTTTATATTTGATTTGTTCCCGTCGTCTACCTCGTATACAAAAGTGATATATAGTTTGTCAATTTGCCAACTGAATTCTAGACAAAATTAAAAAGATAAATGAAACATTTGACAATTAAGAGATTTATATGGAATGACAACTAACACCTTTGTCTACCTGTGATCACGAACGCTGAAAAGGGTCCGAAATGTCAGGTTAAAACAAAATGTAAATAAAACGCGAAATAATCCGTAAAAATTGTCTCATTTCAATGTCTACTGTTCGCGTAAACCGAAGAAACAAATAAATAAGAGATTGTTGACAAAATTGACAACCCTAGTAATGAATGAGGAAAATCGTTTTCCCAGATTAATGTTCATGCTTCAGGAAGAAGCGACGTTTACTTAGTAATCATGAGAAAAAACGAATTTAATTATATAGTGAGGACTACTGAGGACGCATTGTGGAGGAAGTCTCTTGAGCCGGCGAAGTTTGTTTTTATTCTTTAAAATTATAAGCTGTTGTTCTTTATAATCACGTTATTGAGTACTCTTATTATAACAGGGTTCTTTAAACAAGATCTGCTCTTTAGTTTGTTGTAGCTACACAACCAGAATACATGGTCTTTAAAACATGTTCACTACTCAATTTCGAATTACGTTTCGTCGAATTACAATGCATCGATGACTACAAGTCGATTATAAATGCGTTATATACCGAAAAGACGTTATATTGTTGGTTCATTTCATCGAATGCTAAAAGACAATCGATTTGTTGTCATCGATGAATTGTATTTCGTAATGGAGGAGTGAACCCCTTTAAAACAGCAAAGTTAAAATGAGCCATCAGTAGGTGACATACATATGTTCATATCACTACATTATTAGAGAATACTTGTTACAGGGTCATACTTTGTAGTTGAAATAAATGTTATCTCAAATTCCGTCCCTAAAATGAAAATGCCTGTGAGTATCTTCACTTTCCCATTTGTGGTGTTTAAACGTAGGTGGGTGGACAGATTGGCCTTATATTGGATATTAAATAGTGAAGGTTTGGTTGCCCCAAGAGAGACAGTCAAAACTGTGTGGGAATTTAGCTTTAAAATGGAATGGTCACATGAACATGGCTTCTTTTCCGCTTGGAAACTTACGGCTTTTGAATCAATTTATATTTCAATAAATCTGTCAAATTATCTCATAGTCTGACCTTTAAGAGGCCATATCGCTTGTGAGCCTTCTTAATCTGCGCCAAGTTTTCTTTTAAAGTCTAATCTAAGCGATACGCTTTCTATAGGCATTCTTTTGTGCCGAGGTGTTTAAAACGGTCTCAAATGTGTCGAACAAATCTTTATCGTCCGTTCAATCGTGTGTCATAAGTCCTACTCTGGTGGCGAACGTTTTTATTTTTTAATATGAGTAACAGGGATAGCTAGATACTACGTACTTATCACAGACTAGCGGCCGCGACTTTGCCCGCATGAAATTTAGTGCCACCGAGTTTGATACAATTTATTTAACACTTAGGGGTAGAATTTAAAAATAATCATTTCTTAGGGGATACCTACGTCGTAATCTACCTGCATGCCAAATTTCAACCCGATCCGTCCAGTGGTTTGGGCTGTGCGTTGATAGATCTCTATGTCAGTCAGTTTGAGTCACCTTTGAGTTTTATATATCACAGATAGTAGGGCCTTAGTTCCGTGCCATAGCTGCCACTAAAGGGGCATTGTGTGCCAGCTCCTTCCGCCCATTGTCGACCCGTGCTGATGCTTCGCTCCTCTATTTTGCTTACAGATTGTCAAATGTAGGTACTAACAAGCGATATTCTACCGTGACCGTAAACGGTAGGGTTCGAATTGTCCTCATCCAAGTGTTGGAAGGTGAGTCAAGCTTGAATGCAGTGACAACTTTATTATTGGTGAATGGATGTGTGCTATCGGATCAGACAGCGCTAAACGATAACACGTTTACACTCGTTTCCGCCTCGTCATTTTCAAGTCATCCAAATCAAATACTATTTTTTTTATTCTCAATAAAAATTGGGACTTTTATCAATGGTAAAAATACTAATTGCCATACTATTAATTTCGTTACCCTCACAGGCCACGCATAACTTTGCATTTACCAATGCAAAGGCCAATGCACCTTAGGGTCACAAAGAATGCCTTAGATTGAGTCAACGTCTACGTTTACGCTTCCACTTGTCCTGAGGCTACCCTCAGTGAATACAAGGCTTAAGTCAAGACATTTACTTTTACAGCATGTATGTACGGGGATATGTCAGTGCAATATTTACTCAACCACGGCATAGGGAATATCAAACTTTTCGCAATATGCAAGCATGTTGGCGTGATTTACTTCGGTATCGTGATGCGCGACAAGCGATGTAAATCTATTTCAGAACTTTGAAACAGATAAACTTCTTGCAGCTAGGACAATAAATATGATTTTTCCAAATACGAGTAGATATCAGAACCATAAAGCTTATAACCCAGCATGCGATTAAGCTTTCGTACCATGTGATACCCAATAATAAACTACAAAAATTGTTCAACCTCAAAATTCGTTTCGTAAACGCTTGTAGACAACTCCCTAATTCCATTGTCTAGCGACACAACGGCGACAATAATTGTATTAGCCATAGTTGAGATAACCGACGCAGAACGGTGTCGAGGTAAACTCTTTTTTAACTTTCTGAACTATGTTATGCAGGAACTACCATGAAAATCTTTTTAAAGATCACGTAATGCCGCTGCTGTAGCACTGACTTACACAGGTGCAGCAGAAAGTTTGTTAGTTGTTTTTGGACTACGGTTAAACGCCTGTACAAGTCTCTCTCAATAATTAAAATACTCGTTCTGAGTCCTATTGTGTCATCTTCTTCTAAATAGTGACTTATTTATTTATTTTTTTTATTTAGGGTACAGTCACAGCAGGCAAACTTATTCTCATTATAAGAGCTTACACACTAAATGCATATACTAGTCTGACTGACTTCTACGACGACACACTTTCTTCTAAATAACATTCTTTATTTTTTTTAGTATCATCCCATTAAAGGCTATTTTAGGCCCAACTGATGTCAAGACCAGACACATACCTTACGATGAAATGAAATACCTACCTTAAGGTTTTCACAAATGTCAATTCATTAACCGTTTTTTTACGTTCACTATTCTACAATAGGCTAGACGACACCACCAATCTTTGACATACTTTTTATTATCTGTCAAAACGGTCTGCCTCCATAGATTTTGTATGGGAATAGATGAAAGTGACGTCACGGTCATGTATCAGAAATTGGAGTCAATTGACCGAATATTTATTGAGTTTTGTGTGTTTAAAAATTGGTTTCTACAGCTTTTTGGAAATATAATGGTTGTATTAACTTCATAGGGGCTATGTTTTTTAAACGCCATGGTCTTGAAAATATTTATGATAGGTGTCATCACTCCAATTCACACGTTACATCCCGACCAAGGAAATCCCGTCTGATTTCCGCCCGAACTACGGGATACGTACACACGGCTCCAAATCAAGCTACTCATTTTCGTTGCAAAATCACTCTTATTACGTAAGCATAATATATCGCAGTGGTTAGCTTGACGTGTGGCTGTGAGTACCAAGTGTCGGGTGCTGAGTCAGATCCCCTATTCTGTTTGCGTATATGTGTAGTTTCGGACCTAGAATCCTCCGTTATTCATGCTTGCTTTACCGTGCGAGCAAACGGGATGACTACAGTTGAAAATACAGACGAAATTACTAAGTAGGGTGACATGTCGGTGATGCTATTTCCTGCTATTCAACTCATTTCCTCATTTCGACGACCGATTGGTGCAGTGGTCTACATGTCGGACTTCTAAAACCAAGGGTCGCGGGTTCGATCCCCGTACAGTACAAGCATGTGTGTGTATGAACATGTGTGTTTGTACTGGTCTGGGTGTTTTCTATGTATAAAAGTTATTATTTATATGTATTCATTTACAAAAAAAAGTATGTTTATCCGTTGTCTAGTACCCATGACACAAGCCTCGTAGCTTAATTTGGGACTAGAGAATTGGTGTGATTGTTGTGAAATATTTATTTTTTTATTTATTTCCTAAAACGTTGTATCCTCAGTGACAACGAACTATAGATTTTTGAATGAATATGAATGTGATAAAATCACATGAGCTTTTAGTCGCCTGGTATATTCTTCACAACTTTTGTAGTCTGTGCAAACATACTGAACCGTTATATATTTACTTATAAAAGGAACTTCTAAAATCATTAAATTTGACCTTGAAAAAAAATCAATGTCTAGATGTCATTGATGTATATATTGAAATCTATAAGTAAACCTGTATAATACATATTGTGCTATGTAAGAATAAAAAACAGAAGTAGTTAGTTGGAAGGGGCATACATGCTTGTGATGCATAGTTTAACATTCAATGCATTGGCGCCTTTTTTTTTTGCGGGGAATGCTTTACGCATACTTTCCAACTCGGGGTAGAGGGAAAGTTATGTGGGATTCCTACTATTTAAGATTGGTAGTTTACCCACTAAACCCCGCGGCACCTGCAGCGCCTGAGTGGCAGTATCATGAGAGTACGGCAGAGCCTTAGACGTCCACAACACTGCCGGCGACGGCCCGTCTTACACGACGGGCCCTACACGTCCTCCTTGCGGAGGACTAACGGGAGTGGTGGAAGGTGCCGCACCACTCCTATCCTGCTGCGGTGGCGACTTGTGCAATGCGGGAGCAGGCGCCCCCACGCCTGCAACCTGCAAATCGCCACCAAATGCATTGGCGCCCTATTGTATGTTAACAAACTCTTTACTATTTGTTACAATGTAACAAGCAATAAATATCTAAATCAGAATATTCAATACTCGCATCTCCTAGGTCAATGTGTTATTAAGGCTCATATCACACTAAGCAATTTTTTGCCGAAAACTTTAAGTTTGAATCAAAATTGTTGTGATATGAGCCTTAACTATTCTGTCGCATAATGTCATGGAACACATTTGGGGCCAAAGATAAATTAACGAGATACGATCCGCAGAGCGTCCACACGTTTGAAGTCGCAAATGGGGCACAATAATTCACGGCGCTATCTCCTCGCCATCAGTATTAGCATAAAATTAGCATTGTTGCTTGCTGTCTGTGCGTGTGGATGCGATATACGATGTTGTATTTTGTATTGTAAAAGAAAGAGAAGAAAAATGGTTTAGGAAGTATCTAAAAAGTTTTTTTTTTAATTATTTGAGCTTCTACCATTGTGACTAGGATAACGTGTAGAATACTTATATTTTATTGATGGTTTAGATACAAATACTCGTGTTTCTAACACATTCTTACATATGCCCCTTTTTGGAACTTTAAATTGAATTTTCGCTTATGTTTCTCAAAAGTTAGAAATCGTACCAGAAGATTTAATAAAATCGCTTTGAATTAGCGTTGCATATTATCACAATCAGCTACATAAGGTCTTCGTATGATTTATTTATATTGCGGTACTGACTTTTTGTTTCCGCGCTAACCAAAGAATAAGTACCAACTTACAGAAGCCACTCCCTGTAGTTTTCTGCCTAATACTAGCACTGTTTGTGCCCATCAATATTGCCATGGCAGCGCAGCGAGTACGCCGCGTCCTGTCACATAACCGCTTCCTGGGTGCCCGTTTAATATGCAACGTTATTCGGAGACATCCGATGCGAGGCGCCATCATGGCAATTTAGTTGCTATGGAAACTTGTATTTGGTGACGACAGGCCTCTCAGAATGTTTGATGATGATCAAGTGTTTTATAGCATCGGTTAGATGAAACCTGAAAGCTAGTTCGTGTACCATAGTTACTGAAACTTATTCCAAGAGATTCCAATGTAATTTCCTGTCTTACTTTCTTTTTACTTTCATAATTTTGTTCTGTGTATTTCTCTAAAAGTCAAATAGGAGAACTTTTCATTAAAATTTACATCTTTATCATTAAGTTATCAGGTTTCTCCTACTGAATATCTTTTGTTTAGGGGCCACATATTCTCGTGTAGTGATTACATATTTCTTACAACACAAGAATCATTCTTTAAACATAAGAATTCTTACAGTGATCTCTGATTTTCGATTTATCCCTTGAAATCCAAGTTTTCGGCAAAAAACTGCTTAGCTGACATTTTTTTGTAATATGGCTATTAAATTAGGTCAGTGGAAGTTTAAATCAACAAATAATGTCAAATACAAACACGTAGGTACTCGAAAGAATCCAGCAATAACTGACGTCATATTATTCACCGATTTCCTTTTGTGATTCAAAAAAATATGTAAGTAAATACACGAATCATTCGTAAGCGTAGAGACTCCAGAAGTTGTGTATTTTATACGCCATTCTCAACATCCAGTTCTGACCTTCTTATCATAAGGATATGTTTACATTCTATTGTCAAACTCATGACCGCCCTCCTCGCTCCTCATAAAATCTCCAGTTAGCCACACCGGCTGACAGTTTCACGTACTTCTCACGTGTTTCGCTGTGTCGGCGCGCGTCAAAAGATCATGGTCGAAATTTTCGTTCAAGAAAAACGTTTGCTATTTTCTGAATATGTGTATTGCATTTATTTATTTATATATAAAGTACTCAAAACAAAATAGAGCCCACTGTCTTCCTTGTAGCACACAGTCTTTCAGAATCAGAATCATTTATTTGCTTTTGAATATGGTACATTGACAGATATAATAAATAAACGATATAAAGTTCATACATATAGCCATAATACGGTATAGCATGCAAATATAGCAAAAAAAAACATATACAAGATCATCACTAAACAGTTAAATTTCCATCGTTAAACAAATTAAATCCCATTACATGCCATTAAAATAAATTTCAAATAAATATAGTTTTTGAGCATAGCAAGCTTTATGTGAGGCTTATTGGCTTTAAGTTAATACCAAAAAATATCACATCTATTTAATTTGATAAAGTTACAACCAATTAACCACAAAAAAACCATTGTACTTATCTTGTGCTCATTGAAAACTTCAGCACCTAATGATATAATTTCGGAGAACCCTTCAACAAATTAACTTCCATTCCTTTTCATTAAAGAGTAAAAAGAATCAACATTCTTTTATGGGTCTCAATACCTTTTAATTGTTAAATTGGACGACTAATAGTCCGGGAATATAGGGACAATTAGGGTTAAACTTGCGAGAAACAAACATCTTACTTATCGATTAGTGGAAACCGAACGAAACGAAAAAGCTTCATAAACATTAAGCACTAGCGGACTCTGCAGACGTCGTCCTGCCCGCTATTTACTCACCGTTTAAACCTTCCCTGAACTTCTCCGGATAATTCAAAACCAAAATCATTCAAATCGGTTCAGCCGTTCTCGAGTTTTAGCGAGACTAACGAACAGCAATTTATTTTTATATATAAGAGAAGATTAACCGGATTTGATACCATCCAGATACACATCGTAAAAACAAATTCGTTTTGCAATTCAACATTTCTGTACTTCCTTCTTCATTACTACATTATTTTTTAAAAAGCCGTTTGAATACATTCTAATTATGAAAACGACACTCGCGAGAAGTCATTGACTCACTGCATAATCTCTATCGAGAAATACCCACTGCATTGGTGACAAATTTTATCAATGGAAGGGGCTTGCGTTTTGAAACTACCGCCAGTTGAATGGACGCTTTACTAAGTGACACACGTGTGGTAGGATTTAATCAAGGGATATTTTGAAAAAGTGATCATGAAACTGTGATTTAGTAACTGGTGTAAACTGTGATTTACCTAACTCAAGGATACAAACTGAGGTTCGTTTTGGCAGAAAGTGAACTTGTTTCGCCTTATTTGTTGCTACTTTAAATTTGCAACAGTTAACGTATTAGTTATTGGCGAAACAAGTCCCTGATTTCTTATTACCCGTGTCCACAGAATCGATAAAGTCGAAAGTGAAATCCAATGCGAAGTGAAAATAAACAGTAATCGAAAATGGTAATGGAGTCGGTACAGCAAACCGGTCGCTTCTGGCCTCTCTCCCCTCGGATGTGGAGACGGAGCAACGAGTACTCCAAAGTTGTGTTCGAGCCTAGAAGACCCCCTTTATCTCCAATAGAAGTCCGAAGACATGACGTTCCAGACCTTCTAAAGCGCAACGTCAAAGAGAGATTGGACCATTTGAATTTAGAAGGCATTTACGAGTGTGAGAAAGCGAAGCGCTGGAGTGTGGATTCGAGAAAGCCTCCTATCAAAGAGTCCAAAAGAAATGAGGATGTGGTCAAACTCAGGGTTAAGAAGCACAGACAGCCGAGGCCTAATAGTCTGCAGTTGCTTTTGTGCCCTTCAAGCTCTGGACACTATAGCAGCAACACTTGGAGATATACGAGAGTTCGGTCCAAAAGGTCTGTAAATCTTTGTTACTTTATTTAGATAATAACAAAACTCAAACCAAGTGACTACTTCAACATATCCCGAAAAACATTCAACAGCTTGCTCTATACCCATCAGAACCCAAACAAGTACCTAAGTCATCAATTCACTTGCCCGTTTCCCAGGTTATCTGGGGTGGGCGGAGCAATTTTTTTTCTCTTCAATACCGTCCTTTTCGTCACTGAATCATCCACTCCTTTCAGACTCATATCATTCTTCAACATTCTATCCTAGTTCTCCAAGGTCGGCCTCTCCCTCTCCATCCCTCAACTTGCATACTCATCACTCTCTGCGTCACGTACCTAAGGATAGCCGACATACATGTGTATAGGTAGATTTTGTCAAGGAATGTTTAAAAGGTAATTTAAGCAGAGTCTTAACCATTTGAAATGCTATTTCTATTACCAATTAACTTTTTAAATTATGTCTACATGATTCAATTCATCTTATACGTTGTGCAACGATCAATAAAAACGCCAAGAATTCGCGTGGGCCGTTGTCTCAGAACTGATAACCAATGTTTATGCGTGTGTTTTGTCTAATCCAATCTCGTATTTAAATAGTATGTCAATACAATAAGGTTCAGAATTGAATGGACTATTTAACAAGCTGTATATCAGGTGCCAATCTTAGTTGTTAATACAATGCCTAAAACATCTCATAATTGCCATTAAGAACCAACCAATGGTTCACACTTTTCTCTCGGGCCGATGACTTGATAATAATAGTTCATTCAACAAATACTTTAAACGTTTTTCACTCTTACTTTTAACTAACAGAAGTCCTACGTAGCGTACAATTGGTTACACTAGTCTTGCAATACTTGGAAAAAAAAACAATTTAGTGATTGATAAGTGTCTACTAATCAGTTAGGTTATTTGTGTGAAAAGGTGAGAGAATCAGATTCACCGATTAAGACATATTCCCCAGCAGTGTTGAAATCAGGGACTATAATTAATCTTTGGTTAGCTAATTCCAATCTGTCATTAAACTAATCGTTATGGCTGATTAACCTGACTCCTCGCGATAATAGATTACAGAGGATTAGTTACTCAAAGGGATGGTTAAGATCAATCACCCTGCCTTATCGCAATCAGAATATGTTAGGTGGGTTGAACTAATTAGTACGTACTAATTATTGTGCAACAAAATGGAGTTGAGTTTCAGCCGTATATAAGTTTTAATGATTTCAAAATTTTGATCAGCTCACAAACATAATTATAGAGTTTCAAATGGAGTGAAGTAATCACAGTAATCCTTATTGGATTCTAAGCTAAAGTGTGCTACAGTCTATATCATCATCTTCATCATCAACTGAAGTACTGCTGCTGAACAGGGTATTCCCTGAATACCCCGATCGCCTTCCCGGAGGACCCCTATTTGTTTTTATCATGATGAATCGATTAAAATTCATTTTCGGGGTTCTCCGCGACGAGGGCCTCGGGGATCGGGTTTTTCAGGAAATAACCCGCTTAACATAGGTTCCCCCGTACATTTTTGGATTGGCCGGTTGCAAGCGGCGTGCATGCATCTAGTTTGATCCTGTTCACCTGTCACCTTTATGAGGTTATTGATGGATCTCCGGTGGTCACTAGCCTTTGATCAGTTTTACAGGTGTTGTACATATTTTTGACATCACGATATCGCAATCAGTGAGATCAATAGTTGGATCGTTACACAAGAGCAATCGTCCAACGCGTCCAGATAACAGGGCCTAATGTATGGAAAGTGACATCAAGCACCCACACTCACCCACATCGTTGCGTAAAGCGATGAGACATTACTGAATGAAAGCGCGAAAAAGTTATCAGTTTGAGCCAGATGTGAGTATGTGATGTTTTACAGATTTCCTCAAGTTTAATGACTGCGTCGGCGTCGTAGTCAAGTTCAAACTGTTTCTCGAGGTTTCCTAAACCCTAAGAAGTACTTTAGTCTTGGAAAAAATGTCAGGGTTTTCTGAATTATTCGGGTCGGAATTGAAGTCAAATGAACATAAAACCTTTTTAGCCGTCCTGATATTATTGGAAATGCCTAATTAAATGAAATCAAATCAATCAATCCGGTAGTAAATTATTATGCTAAGGTGCTTGTGACGCAGTTGGTGCACCGCTTTGATAGGAATACTAAAGTTTAGCAACCTAATTCGCGGTCATGTTTGGGATGGGTGACCATTCTGAACATTTTCAGTGACGTCTCTAGCATCTTCGTGCTTCAGAAGGCACGCTTAACTGTTGGTCACGATTTATACTGATAGATATTAGTCGTTAAGCCTGGTCAGAGGCCTTTGGGCACCTTAATAACATCTAACAGTACGGTTAGTCACTTATTAGGTACTTTACAAACAACCCCTCCTTCAATTCGCGCAGTGCCCGCGTGGTGGACTACGGCTCGTACAACTGCATAGTTGAGGTGAGGCCTGTCTCCAACGTGGAACCCTTATAGACTGATGGGATGAAATAATTAAGCTTGGTTTACGATACAAAACAACCATTGTAAATGGTTTCAGGTTTGTAACCTGTTGTTGTTGTTGGAGTCCTATTGCACCCCCGTGGTGCAAAGGGCCTTCGTGAGTTGTCGCCATCTCCCCCTGTCCTACGCTTGACTCTTTATATCCTTCCATAGTAGAACCTGCAGCTGTTATTTCCTGGTTGATAGTTCGTCTCCACGAATGTGTGGCTTGTAACCTACAAACCATTAAAAATACATTCCTAGAACCATTTTCCCAAAGCTTAAATAAAATTACCAAGGTTTTGTGTTAGTCGTTTTTCGCCTTCTGTACCATAAATACACTGTTATTGGTCACCATAACGGCTGATACCATAAAATGTTATGTCGCCGTGAACATAAAGTTTTTACAAAGCCGTTTTTCGCTTTCAAGGGTGATGCAAAAGCTTTCATGCTAATTGCCGATGGAGCTTAGCCTGCCGGGAAAGGAATGGTTATTTTAAAAGGAGCTTAATTTGAAATGTTTTCTAAGTACAAAAAAATCCAAAGTATTTTTTGTTTCTATCTTTACTTGCCAATTTAACTCGTGTGTGCATAAGTTTTGAGACGAAATAAAAGTTGCATAACTTTTTTATAATTAACATATATTTCTAAAATTTTCAGTAAACAATTAGTAGATAATAATAAACAAAAAAAAATATTATTATTCATAATGACCACCCTTGTTTTTAATACAGGCCCTTAGACGATTTGGCCAGTCATCAATGACGGCACGAATCTTTTCCAGCGGGATTCGCTTTGCTTCTCGGACAAGAGCTCGCTTCAGTGAGTCCAAGTTTGGGTGGGACTTTCGGCAGGCCCTGTGCTCTAGCTCAGCCCATAAAGCATAATCCAGCGGGTTGAGGTCGGGGCTGGAAGAGGGCCATTCGTTCGCCGCGATGAAAGCCGGCACATTTTCCCTCAACCACGCTTGGGTGGTTTTTGCTTTATGGGATGGCGCTGAGTCCTGTTGGAAAACCCAATCCTTGTTGTGAAACAAAGTAAGGGACAGGGGTTTCACAACAGGGTCTAAGATGTCAGATTGATAGTTCTTGGCTTTCACCTTGACGCCTTGTTGACAGAAATGGAGCGGAGTGACACCTTCATACGAAACTCCCTACCATACTATCACACTACCCGGTTGATGAGTACGCGAGACATTCCGTGCTGAAGCTGGGACGTCCTTGCTACTTTTTGCATACACTTTATTGTTTTATCGGTTGAACTTTTATTCGACTGTAAAGATTTTCTCATCGGTGAAGAGTATTTTCCTCGCATCGTGTCTCTTAAGCAGTATTGGACAACTTTCGCGTCGCAATGTACGAAGGCGATCGTTTAAAAAATGAACTTTCCTATGGCTATACGCCTTCACCTTAAGATCATATTTCCGTATTCTGTTGACTGAAACGCGCGAAATATTAGTCTGCAGAGCTAGTTTTTTCTGAGTTCGACATAGATTTCGGCGAAGTCGCTCTCGGATGATTTTGATGTTCGCAGGCGTCCTTACAGAGCGCGGCCGACCACTCCTTTGGCGATCTTGCAAAGAACTTGTCTTCTTGTATCGTTTAATAGTGTAATACACGAAGTTACGGCTCACACCAAAAGTTTTCACCTCACGGAAAATCTCCATTGGTTTTTTTCCGCCTTAAATAGCGAAATCACGGTCGCACGCAATTCTTTTGTTCACTCCATCACGAGAAAATTGAAAGAAATGAATTTGAAAATCAAAGGAATTAAAAGTTAACATTCGAAATTCAAAATTAGAAAAAGAAATAAACAGCAGCCAGTAGTTTTTTATTTCTTTTTTTAGCACAAAGTTTGTCTCAAAACTTATGAACACACGAGGTAGATACTTCCTTTAAGTACCTACATTTTCAAGTAAGGAGACAGAGCCATATTGGCTGGGTCATTAAAAATCTCTCAAAACCTTTTCGTATTATGTAATTTCGTATCAATTTCTGTCTTGTTTTAGTTAATATATTAACAACTGTAAAAATCACTTTTCTTTTACTTTTTCTTCTGATAGAAAACAAATAACCATAAAAATATTCCTTAATATTAATCAAAATCAACAGAAACAACAGTTTATACGGCGATATACACGTGACATTATTTGTTTCTTTATTATCATAAACGTCAAGGGTTCTACTCTGGAACTACTGACTCTACTCTCTCATCAGCTTGTATACCGTCCCACTGCTGTGCCCAGCCTCAGCCATTAAGTGGTACGACCCGGGTTCAGTGGGGATTGGTGGAGACTAAACTAAACTAACTCTACTGCCTGTCTATATTTTCGAATGTTAGACATCGCCCTTGCTCAATGCCAATTCAGACTGAAACAGCTATAGTCGTAAGTGACTATTTTCTGATATAAGTTTCAGTGTAGGGCCCCAGATGTCATAACAAATTTCGTTGGGCCCATGTGGGCGGAATGAAGGTCCAAACTTATATGTGGTCGGTTTTTATTTGGGTCATTGATAGTAATATAATAAGCTTGCCGACACGTTGACGTGTATTAATAATTAATTAGCCATGTTATTAGTTGAGATAACGAGTCTTTTTGCTGGCTATATTTTTTATAGAATAAATGAGCAGTATTCACAATTAAATCTGATCGCGACCAACATTAAACTGTGATTAATGGTCAACGGTGGTTTATTTGATCAAAGCTACCTTTTTTTTATATCAACCAATTTAGGTAAATAACAAAAATAAATTATTTGTAAAATATATTTGTACTTTTTTACACTGTAAAGTGTAAGTTTTATGATTTCAAAATACGTTAAGCGTCGTTATTGCTAGTGCTAAAACTGAACGTGTTTGACATGCCAATGTAATAGGAAAGACCAGTAATATGATAATATTCTGAATATGAATGCCTACAATTAGCGAAGGCCGCCGACAGAACGTTATTATTTACGTGCCGTGAATCTATCGGTGACTCGGCCGATCCTAGTGCTTTGGTATTTATTTATTTTTTAACATCACATACATTGATCTGACTCTGTGCTCGTAAGTACTTTAAGCGTATTTTTGTTACATATATCAGAATCAACAGTGGTACTACAAATAAACTTAAATAAATACTAACACCCAGACTAGTACAACAGACATGTTCATGCACACAAATGTTTGTACAGTATATAGATACTCCTACGCTAATAGAAGTACGAAGAACTACGCTTGTAGAAGCGTAGTTTTAACTTTCACCGTTTTAAAATCAAATTCAAGTCTCAGCACTGTTCTCTTGAAAATATTTTATACTCAGTCCTAGCACCACTGTCTTGACCCTGCCGAAAATTCATGCTAAAAGGTTGGGACCGTGACGAAATAAAAGACGCTATACTTACCTTATAGTTTCCAATATACTGCGTCAAATAACGCTTACAACTTCTTATAGGCACAATAATGGTGTAGTGTAGCTTCACACTATAAAGTGGTCAATGATTTACCTTATCCTTTGCACCACATCACAATATTGTATAATTTGCTGGTTGACGTTATCCTCTAGACAACTTAGAAGATTTACAAAAGGATGCCATTCACTACCATCAGGAGTTATTGTTCGTTTGGGTATTGGGTAGGGGGAGTCAGATACTACTCAACACGAAGCGCATAAAAAAAAATATGTCACTTTTCTGGCCATTCTGTATTTTAATTTCGTGTAGATACAAACAAATACAAAGAAATTTCTTTGCTAGAGACACGGATTGGTATAACAAAAATATGTAATTGGCGTACTTGTAGCTTGTGCTTATAATTTAAAATAACTGTGGCAATCAAATTACCATCGTTTCAGGCTATGTAGTGACTAAAAAAAAGTTATATGATCCTACTTCTGAGAACACGACTTAAGCTGGGCCACCGATCTCTATTTTTCTAAAAAAAACACAAATAATTAATTCAATACTATCTTTTCAGGCTATGAAGTGACTAATACTGTGTTAAGGCCTGTGTGTAATTAATGGCCACTAATGGATATTGGCAATCCAACAAGACGATGTTGCCATTTAGTCTCGCCCGCAAACTGTGTCAATGACTCAAATATGCTAATGAAATAAGTAGCACATTATTATATTAAAACCACAACAATTTAAACCACAACAATCAAAATGGTAGTCAATAAAATTGTTGAAACAATAGATTTTAACAGGATTGATTGTCGTTTTAATTGTGGCTATCGGACATGATCATCAAGCAATGCTTTTTAAGTGCTACAAAAAGTGTACGGAATATTCAATGCATGTGTGCACCGCCACTTGACCGATTTTTTAATTTTATTTATTTTATTGGTCTACTGAGCGAATATTTTTTTACACCATACTCTCAAATATGCCAAAGAATACTCAATAAGGTACTAGATGATACGATCCATTCTCAGCCACGTTGTCACATTATCAGGTGAGATTGCGGCCTTTTAATAATCTTTATGAAACTTTTAATTTTTTCTTTATAAACCGTTCACCGTTCGTAGGATCTTGATTCGTTGATTCTTGATCTTTGATCTAGATACTTGTATTTAAAAAAGCACACAAAAGTACTTGAATATTTCGGAGTATTCCCTGAATACCTGAAGACCCCTGTTCTCCTGATTTATTTGTATCTTGATAAACTCAATGAAAAGTCATCTTCGGGGTTCCCCGGGACTCCCTCGGGGATCGGGGGACTCGGAGAATAACCTTACCATTCCTTGGAACCATAAATTTTATTTGAGCATGTACACAAACAACCTTGAATGTTTTCTCAATGCACTCTTTGGAACTCTAATATAAGAAAAACAATTCTTATTTAGTTAGTTTATTGCCCCCATCATAAAGCTATTATCCTTCCGCAATAAAACATAACAGTTTACTTAACGATCGTTATCTGATATGTGTCATCACTTTACTATCATACGAGTAGTGGCATATAATAGTGTTGTATTGACTAATTAATAACTTAATCTATCGATTTTGATAACTGTATTAGGTACTTCAGGTATCACTAGTAATAGTGGTTTCCGCTCGAAATTCTACTTGTTCGAAAGCATGGTTGTGGTATTCCGTATACCTACTAGCTAAAGATTATTTATACGAATAGTAATAAAAAAATTTTAGTATGCGTCAAAAGTGTTAAAAAAATAGACACCTGACCCTAGAGACAGTGAAAAAGAAAAATAATTTTTAAAAAATACATTGAAAAGAGTTCTAAAATTTTGAATCTTAATGATTTCAATTCAATTCTATCTTTGTCGACTGTTTTTCTTATCGACAAAACCATCGATAGATTTGCAACACTATCACATACAACGGCCGATACGCACATATCGCTATTTGGCGCAGCCCGGTAGCCGGTCGATGGCTGCAAGTTCATTGAACATTTGTTAAGCAACATCGCTATATTGTTGGTCAGTGAGCTTCATTGTGTCATGAAGTAAGAGATAACTGGTATCATTTTGAAAGCATTATCTGAGGACATCGTAGCTCGTTTTTTTGCCTAAATTAAAAAAAAAATTAAATATATAAACAATTAAACAAAATAAATATATCTAAAACAAAGAGATAAAACTATAAATAAAATGAAAATCGAATTTTTTTTTTTTTGTAAATTATCGCAATCAGACCGTGCCTAAATAAGCCCATCACACAAGCTTCGTTGCCTCTTTGTATCACACTATTAATATTGTAAGTGCGAATGTTTTTTTTTTCGATGTTTGTTCGTCAATCACGCTGAAACTACTGAACGAAATTCGATGAAATTTGCTATACAGACAGGGTATGAGCTGAATTGGGTGAGAGAATACTTACTGTCCCGATTAAATGCTCCCTTGGGATTAAACAGGAAGGAGGAAAAATCCAACGATGGCGCGGTGTGTGTGTGGTGACGAAGTGACTTATAAATTTGTTTCACTACTTAAGCAACGTATGAATTGGAAGTTTGATTGCCATTAGTTATTTTCTTTGTGTGGTCTCTCTATCTGCTTATTTTGACATGTCTTCAACCCATTAGGGGTATATAGGGGCGGGTTAACGCATATTTAAAGGACCACTAATCGGCCTAAATACCCATACAATAAAATCTACTAGTTTCTCGATTCGTGTGGCTGTAACGAATAAACGTTTAATGTTTGAAATTTCAATGGCTTTGGAAAGCAATAAAAAACCTTAACCACATATTGGTATGAATAAATTAATGCATGCATATAATTAGAAACGTCTGGATCCCTGAAGTGATGTCATAGATTTCTAAGATCTCTGACTATTGCACTATGTATTGACTTCTGATGAGTGCCATCGGCTTGAATGTTAATACCATACGGTATTGTTTAAAAGAAATCTGTGTTTAATTTAATCAGTTGATGCTCACTTAACCTAAATTTATTAGCACGTCATGCGTTCGTCATCAAAATAGTAAAATGTGTACTGTCAGAAATATTCCTTGCACGACATTAAAATGTATGCAGTTTCCCGCGACTTGGTCCGCGTGGAAACCCTTTCTCTTCATAACTAGCGTTCGGCTCGGAACTGTGCTTAGCCCACGACCAAAACCATGTCTCATAGCAATACGGCAAAAACCCTATAAAATCGTTAGATTGTATGATTCTGAACCCTACTAGGTGTGTAGTAACGGTCGAAAGTGTAGCAACTGCGTGGGAGGCCATTTCTGCTGTGTCAAAAAAAAAAAGACAGTCGGTATTATAGCAATACGTCTGATAGTGAAAATGTACATAGATTTTATAATTGTATTACGAAAAAGTTTGTTTTCAGACATTTTGCGCGTAGCATATAGCCTGAGCGCATTTTTGAAAATGTCAACAAATTTAGCCGACCTGTATCATAGCAATATGGATAAATTTTTTTTTCAACTTTTCGTATTGCTGCCATGATTACCAATAACCTGTTTTCAGACACTATAAGTGTAGCATATACTCCCAAAAACGAAAATAACGTTTCGGAGTCGCCTGGCCGACGCCTCTGTTTAAATGTTTTTTTAAATTTACAGCCTTCATAGATATTCAAGAATCTCCCTTGTCAGATGTCATTACTTATTTCTTTTGTAAAAGTTACTCAAGTGTGCTTTAAATAAAACCAAAACTATCAAATCAATCAGTATTTAATTTCAACAGCCTCAGCGTTTGTTACGCTCCTGCCCCTTCCCTTCCCTTCATCCCAGTTTCCTTTTGTGCGATTTATTTCAGTCCTTCAACTTCAATGTTTCGGGTAAATTCTTTGTTAATTATCATCTAATAAATTCAGGGTCGCAACGTATTCATTGGTTTGTTACAGAAAATTCAAGATGCCTCAATACGATTTTTAAATGATATCTGAGTATCGAAAAGTTGTCTGATAGAGAAGGTGCTACACTTAATTTGTCTGATATAAATTTTTTGCACATGTGGACAACTTATTTTATCATGCCAACAATTTTCAGACATATTGCTATGATACCGATCGGTAAAATTTGTTAACATTTTCAAAACGGTCTCAAAATTTAATGCGTTCACATTTCCGTCTGAAAATTGTTTTGTTCGCATCAAATAACCAAAATTTACTAATAAAAAAGATTTTCAGACGTATTGCTATGAGACATTTTTTTTGTCTCATTTTTAATTTTTTAAGTGATTTTACGGGTTTGCGCTACACCACTAACGTCTGAAAAATATGTTTTCGGTATCTCAGAACTATCATTCAACTACAGTCTGCAAATCAGACATATTGCTATGATGCAGTTCGGTAAAATTCTTTGACAATTTTGAAAATTCGGTCAGATCAAACGCTACGCGGAAAATGTCTGATATAATCGTATCTATCGATTTGATGCAGTTTTGGCCGTATTGCTATGAGACAAAAATTTTGGTCGTGGGCTCTCGTACTATAACCGAATGGCGCCATCTATCGGTAAGCTAGTGAGTGGATTTTTCAATTTTTTCATGGGATTGAGATGTTTTGTCGCGGTAAAAAGAAGCGTAAGTCACTCTCCAGCCTCCTACCTACCTACCACACAAAAAACCATATCATAACATTGCTCCGTTGCGTCGTGAAAAAAGGACAAACAAATCAACTGTCTCACCCATTTATAATCATAATAATATTAGTACTTAGGGATAGGTAGGGATTTAAGTGCATTGTGAATTCTGTTTTTTAACTGTTTTTATTTTTGTATAACGATAGCAACCAAATCTCTCAACCACTTGCTTTTAATTTAAAATTCTATCGGACGTCAATTTATTTGATCTGGAGGTCTACTCTGGAACTCAAGTTCCGTATTTGCGACGCTAGATATCCCGTTCACTCGCACGATCAAACCAGCATGAATAACAGGGAAAGCTAGATTTAAAATCAAAGGTATCGGCTTATTGGGTAGAATAGTCAGGATCGTGATCTGAATATTCATAACGCTGTATTGTAATATCACAATTAAGCGCCGAGTGGGGCGGATTTAATTGATAAACAATACGCCAAATTGCTTGTCTCTGGTGGAAGGACCGCGGTTTCGAATTCCAGTAATGATTGATGCTAAGGATTATCAGTGTTAATACTTTTTAACCCCCGACGAAGAGTGGTGTTATAAGTTACATCCATTTTGCTGTTTGTGCCGTCGTTGCTCCCGATTGGATGATAGATTTTAGTGCGGTTTTTTTATTCGAAAGATAATTTAATCACGCTGGTGCTGAGCTATGACTAGTCAAAACCCGTTCAGCCGTAATCGGAGGTTTTACCAATCAAATGTCATATAATTTTATTCCAAACTAATAATAAACCGCCCTTTAAACATCTAATTAGAACTTAATTAGGTGATGAAGTTTTACCATTAGTAAAAGAAGCCTTATCATTGCCAAGAATTTAAAAAAAAATACCCAAAATCACACGCAAACAGTGTGGACTTTTTGCCATTTAATGCTATGATAAAAGTACCTATGGCATTCTAATGTAGGTAATGGTTACTAATTAACCGTAACGAAGTAAATCACACCTTCGCTGAGTGACATAACCTGACCTGAAAAGGTAAATAGAGTAAACCTTTTAACTGATTGCTGTGTGTAATTGACGAAGCAAAAAACCACCATTTTACTTACACGAACAAATTCTACACGCTACGAATGTGGGTAATTTAATTAAGCTCATCAAGTTATGATTTTTAGGCATGTTGGTAATTTTCCCATCAAATATTGCTTACCTAGCAGCGTTCTTATTTCAAAAAATAAGAATAGAATTACGATTAACAGCGATATCGTGGAGCTTCTGTTGAGCCTAAAGAAGATCGTGATAGGACCCCAGGCATTCTTCAGTTTGCACTGAGCTAGGCATGTCTAGCTTTGATCACTTAAAAGTAAATTCCTGCTGATTAGCAAGAAGCAGGTCTAAGTTCTCTGCAATACGAGTACTGGAACTGATCAAATAAATAGTTTTAATATAGGATCCATTAGATGGCTTAACTAAATTTTAACTCGGCTACAATCAAATGACTCAAATTTTCGGGCTTAAATAGGTACAACTTTTGTTCAATGAACTTGAAGTCTCATTTTATACGATCTTCTAGGCTTCACTTCGGTTCAGTTACTCGTAAATAGGTAAGACACGAATGAAAAAACAATTGAGGTAAACGAAATTAGCATACATTACGTGCAAAAAGCTGTTTAATATAATACATTTAGTGAAAGTCATATTTAACGTTATAAATATAGCAAACTTGTCCGTTTCATTAATTCATTAACCATTGTGGATCCAATAAAGAATACCAAGAATATTATATGTCCGAGTAGGTATACCCACGCGTTCATTCGGCCTTTTTATTTGTTGGTGACGAAATCAATATGTAACAAGTTTATAATGACACAGTTCGAGTTAACGTTCAAGGTGGGTTTTATTATAAATGAAATTATAGTTGACCAACTAAAGCTCTAATAGGCTTGTTTCCGGTATGAAAGAAAAATTAAAAAACTGTTTTGATTAATATTTTTCTGCAGTTCATATTATTTCATTTTTAATTGGAATTCAACTGATAAATAGTCACTCAGTCGGCATTGCACTCGATGACGTCAACGTGTGTTATTCCCATACAAACTCTGTGAAGAAAAGCGTTTTGACAGTTGATAAAAAGAACGATTGGTGGTGTGAACTACCCTTTTCCTAAAGTTGCAAGTTGTTGACTGCCTCGTTGGTGTAGCGGCAAAGTTTCTGCCTTACACCCGAGAGGTCCTGGGTTCGAATCCCAGGTCGAGCCAATAATTGTTTCTGGGATTTTCTGTCATGAATTTCTCAAAAACAGCTCGAAGTCGGGAAGTTGGCGGTGTTACACCCCCGTGCCTCAGAAAGCACGTTAAGCCGTTGGTCCTGCGCCTTATAGTACGAGAGCCCACGACCAAAATTTTTGTCTCATAGCAATACGGCCAAAACTGCATCAAATCGATAGATACGATTATCCTGAACTCGAAAATACCAATATCAGACATTTTCCGCGTAGCGTTTGATCTGACCGAATTTTCAAAATTGTCAAAGAATTTTACCGAACTGCATCATAGCAATATGTCTGATTTGCAGACTGTAGTTGAATGATAGTTCTGAGATACCGAAAACATATTTTTCAGACGTTAGTGGTGTAGCGCAAACCCGTAAAATCACTTAAAAAAATTAAAAATGAGACAAAAAAAATGTCTCATAGCAATACGTCTGAAAATCTTTTTTATTAGTAAATTTTGGTTATTTGATGCGAACAAAACAATTTTCAGACGGAAATGTGAACGCATTAAATTTTGAGACCGTTTTGAAAATGTTAACAAATTTGACCGATCGGTATCATAGCAATATGTCTGAAAATTGTTGGACATGATAAAATAAGTTGTCCACATGTGCAAAAAAAATATATCAGACAAATTAAGTGTAGCACCTTCTCTATCAGACAACTTTTCGATACTCAGATATCATTTAAAAATCGTATTGGGGCATCTTGAATTTTCTGTTACAAACCAATGAATACGTTGCGACCCTGAATTTATTAGATGATAATTAACAAAGAATTTACCCGAAACCTTAACATTGAAGTTGAAGGACTGAAATAAATCGCACAAAAGGAAACTGGGATGAAGGGAAGGGAAGGGGCAGGAGCGTAACAAGCGCTGAGGCTGTTGAAATTAAATACTGATTGATTTGATAGTTTTGGTTTTATTTAAAGCACACTTGAGTAACTTTTACAAAAGAAATAAGTAATGACATCTGTCATCTGTCAAAGTACATATAATAGACAAGGGAGATTCTTGAATATCTATGAAGGCTGTAAATTTAAAAAAAACATTTAACAGAGGCGTCGGCCAGGCGACTCCGAAACGTTATTTTCGTTTTTGGGAGTATATGCTACACTTAAAGTGTCTGAAAACAGGTTATTGGTAATCATGGCAGCAATACGAAAAGTTGAAAAAAAAATTTATCCGTATTGCTATGATACAGGTCGGCTAAATTTGTTGACATTTTCAAAAATGCGCTCAGGCTATATGCTACGCGCAAAATGTCTGAAAACAAACTTTTTCGTAATACAATTATAAAATCTATGTACATTTTCACTATCAGACGTATTGCTATAATACCGACTGTCTTTTTTTTTTGACACAGCAGAAATGGCCTCCCACGCAGTTGCTACACTTTCGACCGTTACTACACACCTAGTCGGGTTCAGAATCATACAATCTAACGATTTTATAGGGTTTTTGCCGTATTGCTATGAGTCATGGTTTTGGTCGTGGGCTCTCGTACTATTATCTCTCTCCGGTCATATCGGATTGCCGTCTCACCAAACTTTGAGAGTGATGGAACAGTGAGTGCACCTGTGTATTGCGCTCACACTTATGCACTATAATATTTTCTGCGTAGTTGGCTGATCTCTGTTGAGATTGGCCGCCGTGGTCGAAATCGGCCAGGAGGACTATATAATCTTCTATTAAAGTTGCAATATTCTAGGAATAGCATTTGCCTAGATTTCTACGATGCTGAGTGTCCAAGATAAGTGAAGTCTTGTTTTGTGGTTTATCCGCTTTGTTAACTTTACCAGCTTACTAGAAACCTAACCCCGTACATTGGCTTCACGTTAAGTACACCACAGCTCCCACTGTTCAAAAGTTTAGTTTAGCCAGGCTTGAACTATTGAAATTAATTGTTTCAGCCTGGCTAAGTTGTTTCCTTCCCCTTTTTTCAAAATTTTACCAGTGTCATATGCGCTACTAAGATAAATGTAGAGCGAAAATTTTTGAATCCATCAAACTATCTAGGGCTTTTTTCGTCCGAAAAATGCTTTACGCATACCCACCTCCAACGGGGGTGGCGATGGGTTTTGTGGGACTTCCGAACTATAACTCCGAACTATACAGGGTGTCCCAAAACTCAACGATAATCTGAGACCGGAAGAAAGGCCAAGTTATTCCAGTTCTGGGAAAAATAAAAATAAAATTCCATATCACTCAGTTCAGCGATAATAGACATTTTAAAAAAAAAGTTCAAATTCGACACCCTTGGTGGCGTTTTCAAGTCCTGTGATCACCAATGTCACAATTTCGCTGTGATTTTTTTTATTTCCTGATCTTCATTAACGATGCTATTAATCGCAACTACAAATGAAAGCAATAACCATTGTTAATTTAATAAAATAAGTTAAGTTTTAGTGAGTCATGGTTCACAAAAATATTGTTAGTTAACTTTGACACTTCATATTGAAAAAAAAATGTATTACACTACCCTTGGCAAGTTATTTTAAAAGATAGCGCATCTAATCAAGATTTCAAAATGGTGCAACACTTGCAGTGGCAAGTGTTGCACCATTTTGTGCAAGTTTTCTTGCGATTAAATTTTTTTCTTATTTTATTTCAAGTTGAGTTGAACAACTCAACATTAGGAATTTTTGTTACTAAAATTTGTTATTTTTTTTCTGGTCTGAAACAAAATTATTATTTTAGTAAAGAGGTACAGATAGTTCAACTCAGTTGTGCGCGCGGCCTTATGTGTGGGTAAACCTTGTACATATACAGTGACTTTGTGTGCGTGACAAGAGGTACAGTCGGGTACAAATACAAATACTGTTATTTACGGGTTATAATATACGGGTTTAAAAAAAACAGTTATTTCGTAATTTAATGTTTATTTATTGAACATTATTCTGCATCGCTACTTGAAAAATCTAATGATGAATTTTCGGATTCGCTGCTCTCACCAAGGTTAATTATGATTTCTGACTCCATGTCAAAATGTCTATAGTATTCTTCTTCTTTCTTTTGTACATGTCGACAAGTATTACCCCACATCCCTTCATCAATTTGACTTAAACGTTCATTTATGAGTTTCATTATTTCCGTCACATTTTGATCGACATTATGTGAAGAAATATAATTTTTTAAAATTCCCCACATATTTTCTATGGGGTTTAGTTCAGGATGATATGGTGGCAATCGAAGAACTTTTATGCCATATGGCTGAAGTATGTCGTCAATCTTGTAAGAAATATATTTTTCTTTATTTTTTTTAATCAAATCATACAGTTCAATTTTTTTCATTTCTTGATTAAAAGCTATATTTTTTTCTGTCATCCATCTCTGCATTTCTATTTTTTTTGAATTAGAATTTGGGGCTCTGTCATTTTGAACGTTATGGTATGAGGCATTATCAAGCACAACCACAGAGTTAGGTGGAAGATTCGGTACTAGACGTTCTTTCAGCCACTTTTCATAGTTTTCTGCATTCATGTTAGAGTGGTAATCACCAGAAACACTATTTGCTTTGTATGTCAATAGTGCGTTAGGTACGAAACCTTGTTCTGAACCAGCATGCACAATGATAATTCTTTGTCCTTTCGACAGGTTTCTCTTTAAAGGTGGTCCATCTTTATTACCCCATCCTTTGTTTTGCACATGGTTAGTTAAGATGTAGCTCTCATCTGTATATACGATACACCTATTTTCTTGACGGTATCTGAGTAATTTTTTTAGGTAGGAAAATCGTAGTTTTTGGATGTCATGCCGCTCTATAATAACACGTCTGTTATCCACAGTTTTTCGCCATTTGTATCCCAACTTTAACAAAGCTGTACGCAGAGTCGAAATACTTCCGTCATAGTTAAGTTTATCTTGAAATATTCTTTTCAACTTTAGCAACGTAGGTAATTCACGATGTTCTAAATGGTAATTTTAAATAGTGGAACGTATAACATCAACGTTAAAGTTGTCTAATTCTAACTTCTTTAAACGTTTTTTACGGTCTTTATGCGGAGATTTAAATTTAGAGTCAGATTCTTTTCCTTCAGCCAATATATTAGTAATTGTTCTCTCTGATACCCCCACTGCCATTGCTGTTCTTTTCCGTACGCTATTTAAATGTTCACTTAATTTCGATATTAAAATTGGACTTGCGCTGCAAACTGGATCACTTACTAGTTCCAATATATCTCTCGCATCTATTTTCAGAAATTCGTATACCTTAGCAATGGTTTCTCGAGTCTAAAACAATAATACGTAAACGTCAACAAGGAAAATTTTTTTCTTATATAGAATCATAATCAGAGATCGGAATTAGGTGTGTGAAAATACAAAATATCGAGAATATAACACGTGCTCCATATTATGTCCCGCTGCAAACTTTAGGTATTTTCACACACCCAATTCCGATCTCTGAATAATAAATATTAATTACATCTAAATTAAAAAAATAAATAAATAAAATAAAAATCTTTTAATATTTACCTGACTCCTTAAACATTTTCTCCGTGAAGAACTAGACATTTTCGTAAACGACTGTACCCGTAAGAAAAAGCGATAAGGACACGTCTTGCTCGGACGACGACTGCCGCGTCACTGCCACACGAATGAAAGTTGTATATTTACAAGCCCACGCACACATAGGGCCGCGCGCACAACTGATTTAAACTATCTGTAATTGAGTCAGCTACTTACCAATTTTTATTGTAAAAAATAATAGGTAATAATAATTAAAAAAAAAAACAATGAACGAACCATCGTAAAACTTTTTACCAAAACTAAGAATATCCTGACAGATGGATCGGGCGCAGTGGTTCAATTTTATGGCCTCCTCGTTCCCCCGATCTAAATCCAGTTGTTTTTTTTTACTGGGGATGCTTACAAGAAAAAATCTATTCAAAACCAATACAATCTATCAGAATTTCGCCAGAAAATTGATGCAACGTTAGTGCAATGCAATTTTGCACGACTGGTGAAAAGGTCTTTTGTAAGGCGTTGTAGAGCCTGTATTCGTGCCGGAGGAAAACAATTCTAACATTTACTTTAGTTTAAGGAGAATAAATAAATTAAATAAAAAGTTTTACGATGGTTCATTCGTTGTTTTTTTTTTAATTATTATTACCTATTATTTTTTACAATAAAAATTGGTTAGTAACTGACTCAATTACCTCTACTAAAAATAATAATTTTGTTTCAGACCAGAAACAAAAAATAACAAATTTTAGTAACAAAAATTCCTAATGTTGAGTTGTTCAAAATGAGCTCAACTTGAAATAAAATAAGAAAAAAAAAATTAATCGCAAGAAAACTGGGAAGTGTTGCACCATTTTGAAATCTTGATTAGATGCGCCATCTTTTGAAATAACTTGCCAAGGGTAGTGTAATAATTTTTTTTTCAATATGAAGTGTCAAAGTTAACTAACAATATTTTTGTGAACCATGACTCACTAAAACTTAACTTATTTTATTAAATTAACAATCTTTATTGCTTTCATTTGTAGTTGCGATTAATAGCATCGTTAATGAAGATCAGGAAATAAAATAAAAACACAGCGAAATTGTGACATTGGTGATCACAGGGCTTGAAAACGCCACCAAGGGTGTCGAATTTCAACTTTAAAAAAAAATGTCTATTATCGCTGAACTGAGTGATATGGAATTTTATTTTTATTTTTCCCAGAACTGGTATAACTTGGCCTTTCATCCGGTCTCAGATTATCGTTGAGTTTTGGGACACCCTGTATACCTACCCACTAAAATTCAGACGGTGCCCTTGGTGGGAGGGCGGGACCATAAGTGTGCGGTTTGTAGAGTCTAGGGTCTAGACTCCTAGGCTCTCAAATAAAGTCGAAAGGCCTACGGTATTATAAAGTCAGTATTAGAATAGTCAATATTACAATAGTCAATATTACAATGGAGATTTATTCTACTATATTATATTACCATAAAAAATGCCTGCCAGCCAAAATGTTATACACCTACGAAAATAAGTCGTTATATTTAACAGCTACATAGATAAACAGAGGCAAACTCATATGCAGCTTTATACCGCAGGTTGTGTAACGTCCGCAGATGATATACCGCCCCTATCAGATATTCCGTGTGCAGGGGCTGGACGCTAGTTTTGTCTTTCAACGGGATTCACAGTATCGATGTTCGCATTTATGATGTGAAATAAAAACGCACTTGCCGATAAAAATGGAGTGTCACACGTGGGACTTGAACCCACAACCTCTCGCCAACAGGGCGATTGCCCTGACCATTGCGGTACCGGGATTTTACGTCATCAGCTGAATTTTAAAACGAATCCTACATACAAATCAATGGTTTTAGATGCCAAATTAGCATCGATACTCTTGCTGATGCAATATCAGAATCCAAGCTCTACACACAAGTGTTTTCGACGTTATCTATTGGGAAGAAAACATTTCATCACTCTTCATTAATAATAATAATTTATTTATTTATTCAGTCTTCTAAGGACCACATACAATTAATAAAAATAAAATTAGAATTACATAGAATTTACCAAAACAAATAATTAATAAGAATAATATAAATAGTATTTAAAATAATATTAATGTCGTATTGCCATCGCTGTCGTATTTGACTGCTTCGTTGCTGTAGTGGCAAAGTTTCTGCCTTCGAGAGGTTCTGTGTTCGAATCCCGGGTCGAGCCAAAATTGTTTCTTAGATTTTCTCTCATGAATTTCTCAAAAACAGTTAGGAGTCGGGAAGTTGGCGGTGTTATACCCCCGTGCCTCGGAAAGCACGTTAAGCCTTTGGTCCTGCGCCTGATCTCTCTCTGGTCATGTCGGATTGCCGTCTCACCGAACTTTGAGAGTGATGGAGCAGTGAGTGCACCTGTGTATTGCGCTCACACTTGTGCACTATAATATCTCCTGCGTAGTTGGCTGATCTCTGTTGAGATTGGCCGCTGTGGTCGAAATTGGCCTGGAGGACTATTATTATTGCCATCTCATCAGACTACGACGAACGGAAATGTTTTCCCATACACTTTGCACTAAATTATCCTTGTGACATGACGATCAAGAGCGCGTTACTATATTTTTGTCTAAGATAGCTTTATCTAGTAGTTTAAACTTTTCGATTCAATTTAATCATTGGTCATCTATCGACGCAATACCATCACTAGTAGACGCACTGCTTTGTGCATTTGCATGTCCCCACTCTACCCAATCGATGCGTGGGGGTTACGGGGGAGGCAGGGCTGGCCGGTAAGATAATACAGGCGCACTTACTACTGCAGTTTCAGTTAATGAATGTAATGCCGTTTTTGGAAAGTGCACAGATTAAGACCGTTAGGGTTGGCACCTTCTTTATAAGTTGACACGTTAAATTATAACTGAAGCAGGCATTACAAGATTTGGATTTATAAGTGTTGGATAGGATATTCGACTACAGCGACCAATCACAGCGGAAATAAGCTAATAGCCATATCGTGCATAATTGCGTGCGCAATGGACCGCTGCACCCCCTTTCTCTAACTTTACTAGTTTACTGAGGCGGTAAACCGAATTATCTGGAAAGACATGAGGGTCAGGACCAAAAGGATACTTTGAGGGTTTTCTGTACAACGAGACTATTAACTTCTCGATTCTGTGCAGTTTCCAAGTAATTGATTTGACAATCCATAACTTTAGGTAGCAGCCCTACGACCTATATCGAACCCTCCAGTCAGTTCCGGACATTCGGCTGCATTCGGATGTTGTGTTCAGATGATTAAATTTCCGATTGCTCTGTCTTCCCTAAATTGAGAAAGGGAAAGGGATAAGTCTGCGGTTGGATTCCCTTGAATGCATTTTAAATAGTAACCGCCGTAAGAACATTTTCAGCTGTTCTTTTTGGTCTGCTTTATTAAAAACGACAAGTCAGTATATAATAAATCAGCATATACTTCCATCCTAGTTCAATCCCATTCCACCGACCTCATAATCAGACTTATTTTTTTCGGCAACTTTTAGTTTACTAACTGATTAAGTAATAAGTTTTATAGTCGATGAAAATAATGGTAATATTTGCGCCTACTCTAACACTCTCATTAATGTTTCTGAGAGACAAAATATATATATATATATATATATATATATATACTATCTTATTAGAATCCTACCTGCCGATTTGGGTCGACCCTAAACACGGTGACCTATTCAAGGCCAAATTAATTCGTCTTAGGTTTCGCTTAGGCTGCACGGTTTAAAACGTAATATTTAACAGGGATTTAAAAAAAAAACTAGTTATTTAAATAAGTATACGTGTGTTGAAACGTGAGTCGGCTTATAATAATAATAGTGATTCCCAGCAAATTTTTAACGTCAATTCTCAAAAACTAGTTATTCATATTTTCAATTGTAAGTAACAGACATTCATACTTACCAAAGGTAGTTAGTTTGGGGATAGGTAATTGGTATGTTCGTTGAAACAATTTAATTATTTATAGTACCCAATAAACAGTTGCAAACCACACAAAACTCAAAATAACCATCATATCGCAACGCAATGCTCTAAAAACTCTTAATCTATTGCGTTCTCTTATTTCGTCGCTGTCTCACTACGAAGTTTCTTTATTCCATTTTCTCTGATCTCCAGAGTAAATCTGGAAAGGCAAGCTGTAGTGTGTGAAACTAACTGATCATTGTATCAAAAGTTAGGGAATAACGATTATGCTATGAGTTCCGGAAAAAGTTACGGAGATTCGCTCAATTGTATTCTGATTTAGTGGTTAGCTAGTTATGATTGTTCTTCTGTTTGTTTGTAATTAGAAGAATGTTCAAAAATGCATATCGCTTTCTTCTACTTAAAACTAGCGAACCCGGCAGACGTTGTTCTGCCCGCTGTGTGAAGCCTTCCTTTTGAATCACTTTATCTATTTAAAAAAAACTGCATCAAATTCGTTAAGTAGTTTTAAAGATCTCAACATACATACATACATACATACATATTACAGACATAGGTAGCTGTCAGTTTGATACTGAAAGCTTGCTAAGTTTAGTATGACACTGACAGCTGTATCTATCAGTCAAATGTAGATAGAATATTAAAAAATTTAAATTAAAATTCATTTATTTAAAAGATTACATTACATACACTTATTATAATTCAATTTAAAATAAATAACAATAATTAAATTCATTCATACACTAAGACAACTAAAACAATACAAATTACATGCAGTGGATTGCCACTCAACCCGAAACTAAAGCCACATACACACTACAGTTACATATTGAAAACGACTGTTAGTTGTCAAATTTCGAATGTGTAACTGACCGACCCACATGCCTGTAGTAGCTCTGTATTTGTGTACCTCTTCTGAATGAAAGCTGATGACTCACTGCACAACTGGTTTCGCAGGTTGTCTTGTGAGCACATAGTCAGTGGAAACAAGCCTGTTCGCCTGCTAATTATTTATTTTTATTTACTTATTTTTCTATACACTCCCATATTTGTGTAGGTAGTTGTAAAGAGAAAAAATAAGTGGTTTTGAAATGTAGTAGGTATGTTCTTCAGTGTAGTTTTTGCTTTGATTATTTCATACGAGTAGCTAACTCTAGATAAAATTGAAATTGAAACCTTTGCTTTGTAATAAGAGAGAAGAAATCCGACTAGTATTATAAACGCGAAAGTTAATTATGCATGTATGAATGTTTGGTACTCTTTCACGTAAAAACTACAATCTGGATTTTGATGAATTTTTACCAGAATATAGCTTTAACATTAGAATAACACATAGGATACAATCCTACTACTATTATAAAGGCGAAAGTTTGTAAGTATGGATGTATGGATGTTTGTTACTCTTTCACGTAAAAACTACTGAATGGATTTGAATGATACTTTACCACAATATAGCTTATACATCAGAATAACATATAGGCTACAATTCATAAAGAATTTTTAAGATAAAGGCTTTCCACGCGGACGAAGTCGCGGGCGGCCACTAGTTTATAAATAATTGTGAAGAAAAAGGGTTTCCACGCGGTTGAAATCCCGAGCGGCCGCTATTTCATTGATCATCATTTGACTATTTCTGTGCTGTGATATCTGTTGTACAACTGATCCTTTGCAACGTAAATAGAAAACATCGTATGTGTGATTTATTATAATAATTATTAAGGTACATAGATATGTATATAAGGTATATAGTTATGTAGATTTATTATAAGGTATAGGCCCTATAGTATTAAGAATTAAATGTACCTACCTATAGTATAGGCATTAGACTGATCGTTTTACTTCCTATATTTCCCTGAGTGAGCAATGGGCGCTGCGATCCAAAGAGGGGTGGTAAAATAACCACAAAAAATAGAGGCTTTAAGTGATAGTGGATTTTAAGTGGGTGAAAAAATGGGTGCGCTAAAAAATAAGCTATTCTGAAAGCGAGCGGTACACTAAATAAGTGCGAGAAGAGGTATCCTTGACAGTATCATATGTATGAGCATCACGTTTCAAAAGTTTACCACCAAGTGTGTTGCCCTATCAGTGGTACTCAACCCGTTCTTATTCACGCTGATGACCGGAGCCGAAAATATTTTTTTTAAGTGTTGTCTTTTCACGCTGATGAAGTTATGATGCTGACGTCTTCTTTCCTTGTTTCAGCCATGAGCCGGAGGGCGGCGGGCGGTGCGGGGAGGGACCGCTAGCGCGCGCCATGCAGCCCGCGCCGCCGGGCGGCTCGCCCAAACGACACCCGGCCTCAGCAGTTGCTCACGGTGAGTTGTCATCATCTCATCAGCGTCCCACTATCCGCTATCCCGCTATACGGCCCACTGCTGGGCACAGGCCTCATCCCAACTATGAAGTATGAGCCATACTCCACCACGCGGGCACAGAGTGCATTGGTGGAGGTAAGTGTAAGGTAAGTGACCAACCTTACTGTCAGATGTTATCAAGCTGCCCTTGGGCCTTCGACCAGGCGTAAAGACTAATATATATTGATATTAACTGGAACTAACAGCTTAACATGCTTTCCGCAGCACGGAAATACTTGTAGTCACTTATACGAGTATGGTCAGAATTGTCACCCATCTCAAAAATAACCGCGTCTAAGGTTGCGTTACTTTTTGTATCAATACCAAAGCGCTGCCTGTAAGTTGTATCCATAAGAAAGTCATACATATCATGATCATCATGATGTCATACCCAGCACTAGCCTCACCAGCCTAAAATATGCTACCAAAAGTAGCATGTAACAGGACCTAGGGGATGATACAGAGCACCGTTGCGGTGTAGGTCCGCTGGCGCCTGCTACATTCAGCCTGATACGGATGACTCAAAAATCAAGGTCGATAGCTTTAGCTCGTAATTCACATATAGTCTTTTTTTCCCACAGTCAATCCTTAATTAACCTTTAAGACAATTTTGAGATTTACTTTCGTAGATGTTAAATTCTGTACACCACCTCTAATTTAAGTTTATTCTTTAGTTTATTCTTCATTTAGTGAACGACATGTTTTATAAAGATTTCCCGTATTTACCAAGTCACCAAACTGAGTCCACTACGGTCTGCGACGTTTTCGATCTGAAAGTCTATTTATAGACGTTCGTTAGCAAGGTGTTTGTTTTCGCGAAGCTACGACTTTTACATAATAAAATGCGAATAAATCTATTCCCTAGCCGCGTAGCCCATTTGTTCAGTTTTAATGAACCGGCATTATATTACAGGTGCCTAAAACGTGGGAAGAGCTGGAATTTTTTATCGATGGTATTTTATTTTTGTTTTTAACGGCGCTATCTGCAGCTAGAAATGTTAGTGTCAATTTTTCAATCAATTTTGGAAAAAAATATTAAAAAATCTTACTTCGAAATCTACGAAAAATCGCAGGACAGATAGAGGTGATTCAGATACCTCTGAACACGAGGCATTTAAAAAAATACTTTACTTCTGGCCATCCTGTATAAGGATGACACGTCTAGGATAAGTACATATACAAAAGTGCATAGGCAAGGTAGACAGACGACTTTGTAAGGTCGCAAGAATACAGCAATAAATATGTCTTAACTGATTCGTTGAAAAATCTTTAGTTGAGTACATATATTGAATGGAGGACACCTTTTGGTGGATTATAATGAGAATGGTACAAAGGAAAGGAGTCTCTTTAATATACAACCAACCCTTACGAGTTTGCAAGGCAATAGAGGGGTTCGCACATAGAAAGAAAGGGATATATCGTGTTGGACCCAGCATGACAAAACAAGAGGTAAATTAAGCCAGAAAAGTCCGGATTGGTCCCGTCTGTTTACCGTCTGGTTCGGGGCCTGTGACGTCACAGCGCCAGTCAATACCCTATTAATGAGCTCTGAAACCTTTGTGGGGCTTTGCTTTGGGACTTCGTTAATGAAATAATATGTCTATTTATAGGCAGTACTGTGTACTGATACGGTACCGTTTTGATTGTTTATCAGAACCGTTTTCGTCATCAAATACATAGAATAAGTTTCTGGCAGTTAATAAAGTCTAACTGTTTTTCTATCTCTACTAGCTCATCCACAAGTAAATAAGACAGTGTTTGAAACTAGACTAACAGATATCTTACCAGTATAAAATGTATGACTTCAAAGTGTAAAGTCCACTAGTTTAGTTATTAACTTAAAATCGACTATCTTATATTTATGCATATGTATGCTTTTAAACTGTAGTAAAGTACATAATATCCAAAATATCTTATAGCCCAAAAACACCAGTCTAATAATGATTTGTTCGTCTTCCAGCCGCAGCAGGAGACCAATCGACGCTGAAGGTCCACCTACCCAATGGGGGATTCAACGTGGTCCGCGCGTCGGCCGATGAGGACGTCAGATCAGTCCTCAGGCTGCTGGCAGCGAGACTTGCTGCCGGCGACCGAGTGTATACGTCGTGCTACGCGCTAAGGGGTAGAAGACTTACCACTGGGAAGGTATGAAGGGAATGATGGGAAGGTATACTTTAAATTTCAATTTGATAGCACAAAATTCGCTTACTAGCCCGTGGCCGAAAGATACAAAATTCCTGGTTCAGGCATCAGATGAGGATGACGTCAATCAAGTCAAGTCTTAGGTCAGGCTGCTAGCGATCCGGTTTATATGTCTTGCCACGCCATGAGGGAAAGTAAGCTTACCACTGGGAAGGTTAGGATACACTGTTTGACGTCTGACGCCACAGCTTATTTGTCAAATCATAGTTCGTTGTCCGCGCGTCCGCTGATGAGGACGTTTGATCAGTACTCATACCGCTGGCGGAGCGACTTGCTGCCGGCGACCGTGTGTATACGTCGTGCTACGCGCTAAGGGGTAGAAGACTTACCACTGGGAAGGTATGAAGGGTATACTTTAAACCTCAATTTCATGGCACAAGATTCGCTTAATAGCCCGTGGTCGAAAGATACAAAATTCCTGGTTCAGGCATCAGCTGAGTATTACGTCAAGTCAAGTCTTAGGTCAGGCTGCTGGCGACCCGGTCTATACGTCTTGCCACGCGGTGAGGGACACAAGGCTTACCACTGAGAAGGTAAGGCGGTTTGAGGTCTGATGTCACAGTTCATTAGTCAGAACATAGTTGTGGTTCGCGTGGCTGATGAGGGAGTCCGATCGGTCCTCGGGTTATTGGCAGTGGAAATGGCTGCGTGTGACCAAGTGTATACGTTGTGATACGCGATGCGGGGACGAAGGCCACCACTCGGAGGGTGAGGAGGACATTGTATACGTTGTGATACGCGATGCGGGGACGAAGGCCACCACTCGGAGGGTGAGGAGGACATTTTTAGTCTTCTATTTGGAGGACTGATATCTAGTGGTCAAAAGTTTGCTTTAAAAACGTCAGCTGATGAGGACAACAGATCAAGCCTCAGAAGTCCTAGAAATTTTCGAATGCACGGTGAATCTAGAAATACAATTCACTTTGCATTTTCTAGGTGATTCCATCCCTTTTAAGAATAAGTTAAACCTTATTATTCTTACAGTACCGTTAACTTGACTATTCCAGATAAGATGGATCCACCAAGACACGCCAGTGTCGGAGCTGTTAACAAAATGGCCGGCAAGCGAGTGGAGGCTAGAGCTGCGCGTGCGATATCTACCAGCCAACCTGCGAGCGCTGTGCGATGCGGATCGCGTCACCTTCCACTATTATTACGACCAGGTATATTCCTCACTTTTTTCTTCTATCTGTATCTGGAGAGTCCTGTAATTAAAAAGTCATAAAAGTAATTTATTTCTGTAAAGAGATCCACAGGGGGCACTTTTACACGTCAAATAAAAACCTACCCCAGCTTCGGGACAGATGTTTCTCTTTGCTTTAATGTATGGTTCCTGTCCTTCTGAAACGAGTCTGGTATTGATTTAGATTTTGGCGAGTGGTGGCAGCTCAGTCAGGCGATTTACCTAACAAAAAATAGAAAGCTGAGAATCCAAAAAAATACCCTGTGCCTTAAGCAGATACTGTTTTGGTTAAGTCCGTTCTCAAAATAGGTAAATTCCTACAAACATCCTTTATAACCAACCCAAGGCACCATAGCAAATTTTCGGATTGATCAATTATTTTTGACTCGTTTTTTGCAGGTTTTACTTTATCGTTTCTTGGTTTTTCTTCCAGGTTCGACACGACTACCTCAACGCCAACCATCCTATGGTAGACCAGGATTTGGCTATACAAATATGTTGTTTAGAGATTAAGTAAGTATAAACAGCTATCCAATTTTTCCCTCATATTAAAACTGTCCGACAAAAAGTTCTTAAAACTATACTTAAATTTAAATATATATAATTTTAAAGCTAATCAATAACGGTTTAATTTGAACACAGGAAATTGCACACTTCATAGGATCACTTTAAAATTTAAGCTCTTGCGCGGCACGTTATGCTATATCCAAACGAAGTACATTTACATGTCAAAACCTTAGACAACACTAATCTATAATATAAACTAGCTGACCCGGCGAACTTCGTACCGCCTTAGCGTTGCAATGATTGAACAATGTCATCGAATGACATTGAGATTAGTTACGCGCGTTTTTAAAATATGCAAAATATATAAGTCAACTAAAGTTTTTGTTATATTACATTATAGTAAGTGGTAATTATGCTGTTAAAATGTAGCTTATATGACACGTTCGTAGATTTACCATAGCAGAGCCATCTATTGATTAGAATTCAATTTACTCTTCAGTCTAAGTAACACGTGGCCGGCTATGCTAACACCAAAAATTTAAAAAGTGGAAATAATTGAATTATACGGTATTTCGTTCACTACAAAATAAATTTATTTAATTTTATAGCGTCAACAACACGTGGTAATTATGCTGTTAAAATGTAGCTTATATGACACGTTCGTAGATTTACCATAGCAGCGCCATCTATTGATTACTTACTCAACCCAGTCGAAAGGTATCGACATCTGTTAGAATCATTTGGAGTTAACAGATAATTGTGACTGTCAAATAATAACAGACAAATAATTAGCAATAAATTAAAATTGCGACTATAATTTGAGATTTAAACTATCCTATCTCTCAAGTTGGATCGAACTGCACATGGTGTGCAAATTTTATTATAATCGGTTAAGTGGTTTAGGAGTCCATTGAGGACAAACATTGTGACACGAGATTTATATATATTAAGATATGAATCGAAAATGGTGTTGGTAAGCGCATAACTCAAGAACGCCTGGACCAATTGGGCCAATTATTTTTTATGATATTCCTTAAAGTATGGGGATGGTTTTAGGTCGAAAAAAATACGGGCTGGATAACATTGGCGGAGTCTACTAGTATTAAGTAGGTAGAGTAAAGATTTTATTGTTTTTTTTTAATTTAATAGGCTTTGAAATTACTGGACCGATTGAAAAAAACCGTTAGAATCCTACATTATCCCTGATAAACATAGGCTATATTTATTGTATAATCTTAATCTTGCTTAATATATTAGAGAACCTAATTCCTCGCGGGCGAAGCTAGTAGTAAAATACTCGTATTAACCCATTGCTTTACCTATTACTCCAGATATTTCTGCAAAGACATGCAGATCTCGTTGGACAAGAAGTTCAACGTGGAGTACCTTGAGAAGGAGTTCGGGCTGCACAAGTTCATGCCCAAGTCTGTATTAGACGCCATCAAGCCGAAGGTGCTGAAGAAGGCTATACAGCAGCAGTTTAAGAAGGTAAGCTGTCTGAACAGTTTCTAATCACACAAGCTCTATAAACGCCTCACCGTAACTATGAAATAGTAAGTAGTGGACTGTCGGATGTTAAGTTAAGCCGCCCGAGGGCTTCTGATCAAGCTTCATGATTGATATCTACCGGTAGTAACCGGGACCAACAGTTAACATGCCTTCCTCACTACGGAGATGCTGTTAAATGGATGTCACCTATAAAAATAATAGTCTCTTAGCCGATTTTGACTAGCAGCCACTCGGTGAGGCGGCAATCCGACATGACCGGAGAGACGGTTGAACGTGCTTTCAGAGGCACGGGGGTGTAACACCGCCAACTTCCCGACACCGAGTTGATTTTTTAACAGATGCCCATTTTTGAACAAAAATTATATTTATCAGACGCAATATGTACGGTGGCCGAGAGCGCCGCGCGAACACTTTCTAACGAAAATTGTTTGCATGTACTTCGACACACGCGGAGCAATTAGTAAGCGGGATTGCGCGCGATGTGCAAATGATTTTCGCCTTAAAGGTGTTCACGCGGCGCAGACCGCGATAGTACCTATAAAGTTCTATATGTGAATGGCAGGTGGCGCACATGAGCGACGCGGAGTGCATGCTGAAGTACCTGGAGACGATGCACACGCACTACGGGTACGACCGCGAGACCTTCACCGGCGCGCTCGGCTCCGGCTGGGCCATCCCCGTCGAGCTGGCGATAGGGCCCGACATCGGTGAGGGAACATTCAATACGCAGTGTGTAAAAAAAACTTACAGAAGCCGAATACCACATATTCTACCAATTGTTACGATCATTTTTTTCTTTTACTAACCATACCTAGGAAGTTAACGGTTACTGAGGTATTGATGGTTAAAGTTTGAAAAATTAAATTGATTATTTTTACAAAAACGACTTCTGCCCGTTATAACTTAACTTTTTTTTCGAAGAAACAAACAAGATACAAATTTTCACTAGTTCTTTCATAAAAAGCCTCTAAATGGCACACTCCGCAATGAACAGCGCACACTCGAAACGACCCCGCGGTCGCTTCCCCGCGCGCGCGCTGTACATTGCGGGTTAGAATTAAATTGTTTTTTAAGTTAAAAAATAAAAGTTGTTTCCCAGCCAACATTTATTTTTCATACTATTTGGTTTGATGTACTGAACGCGTGGGTGACGGCTTAGGTAGAGTTTTTTTACACGCTGTAAATATACAGGGTTTAAAAAAAACCTATAATGGCTGATTGATGTTGTTGTACTAGTAAAACTGATCAACTTTCCAAAAGAAACCTAGGTCTAAATCTCAAGAATCTTTGGCTCTCGCATAAGAAATCCGTCAGCGGATTGGCAAACTTATATGTTAGGTCCAAATTTTTTTTTGAGATTTCGTCATAGATTTCATTGGGAAAGTTGTTCAGTTTTACAGGCACTACAACACTCTTCAGCCAATAACGTTCTTTTGTAACTGTAGAAAAGGTTTTTCTGTGCTGCTTTCCAATCAAAAGCCGACCACTTTGGTTAAATGGTTAAGAAGTTGACTTTTAGACCTATCGGTCGCGGGTTCGATCGCCGCACTGTACAAACATTTGTGAGCATGAGCACGTCTGTTTGTGCTGATCTGTGTGTTTAATGCATTTATTTAAGTGTATTACTAATACCATTATTGATTCTGATTCCTATAATACAAGCGTTTAAAGCTACTTACCATGGAAGCACATAAATGTACTTGATGTAAAAAAACAACGCTGCTATGTAAAAAACTTTCCAATTGTGAAGTAGAAAAGATAAAACATGTATATGATGAATGCACCAATTGGCATGATCACAGCTATCTTAAATATTTTCAAGACCATGGCGTTTAAAAAACATAGCCCCTATGAAATGAATGATAACTAGTTTATTTCCAAAAAGCTGTCGAAACCAATTTTTAAACACACAAAGCTCAATAAATATTCGGTCAATTGACTCCGATTTCTAGTGACGTCACGTTCATTATTCCCATACAAAATCTATGGAGGCAGACCGTTTTGACAGATAATAAAAAGTATTTCAACGATTGGTGGTGTCGTCTAGCCAATTAATGTTGAGGTCAGCGCACTTTTCTAGATCCACTCTTTGGGCAAAAGGTCTTTGGACCAAAGATTCATCCAGTGTGTGGATCCGAAGTAATCATAGTACTTTTAGATAGATTCGCGGTTTTTTTTATTGATCAACTTATTTTCTTCCAGACATATCGTACGTGTCGCACAAGGCGGGTGAACCTCCAACATACACGAAAATCGCATCGTTCGGCGACATCGTCGCAGTTCAAACGCTCAAATCAGCCTGTTCACAGCAGTCGCAACAAACACAGCAATCGCAGTCGCAATCGCAGACGCAGGTTTGTACATGTTTTCAGCTTATTACAATGGTTTCTATAGTACGAAATGCAGCTTCTGAAAGGAAAAATCGTATCGAACTCTCTCAATCACTGTTGGAAATAAAACAAGAAATGGTAATGTAATTTTAAGGTTTACTTCGGTTGAACAAAGTTATGTGAGTTAATGTCTGTTATGGGCGCCGCCGCGCTTAATAGTGTCGCGGCCGCGGTTGTTCCTCTCGCCCCTCGCCCTTCACCCCGCGCGGAGTTCTGGCTGCTGCATAGACAATCACTAAGCGACGTCTCAAATGTAATCGTCTAAATAAACCTAGTTAGTCATTGGCCAGGTTTTATTGTTCTGTTTGCATGCCTAAGATACACAACACTTGCGAGCCCAGTGCTGATAAGCTAGAAAGCTGTAGCAAGAAGTATTCTTACATACAATTGACGACCACTTTGGTGTAATGGTTAAGAAGTTGACTATTAACCAAGAGGTCGCGGGTACGATCCCCGCACTGTACAAACATTTGTGTGCATGAACATGTCTGTTTGTACTGGTCTGGGTGTTATATGTTTTTATTTAAGTTTAATTGTAATACCACTGTTGATTCTGATATCTGTAACAAAAGTGCTTTAGCTACTTACCACGGAGTCAGATCAATGTATGTGATGTTGTTGTATATTTTATATTTATACATAGAGACCAACAGTCTAAACTTTTTGTCTCGTAATGACAGCTCCCAAATTCTTGTACTGCGAACCCTCGCATACCAAAATCCAAATACGAATCCATATTTAATCCATGCCGAAATGGTTTTATTATTAAAATTAACTTAATTCATACCATTGAAATGTAAAAAGTCACATGTTTCAAAATTTTAATACATCTTCTTTTCTTACTTTCAGAGCGGGTCATGTGGAAAAGCAGCGTTACAGTTAAGGGTGAAAGGAGCCACGGAGACGCTAACGATAACGTGCAGCAGTGTCGAGGTGAGATATCACTTTACCTTTAATTTGAATACACACTCGCAGGCACACACAATAGCACGTGCGCACGCACGCACACACACACACACTTTTCTTTTTCCTTTTTTAAAACTTGTCTTATTATATTATTGTGTAAAATTAAAATCTTTTCTTGGAAAGAGGGGGCTTCTCCTAATACAGGTTTTTTTCAAACTTAGAAGGAGATAGATTCCCCACCCCTGTGTTTCATTTTTGTGCAAAAATAAAGTAGTTTTTATTTTTAATTTATTTACGCGGATTTTCAACCTTAAAACATTGCATGAAGGCTGCTTATACAAGAAGTTAAGTAACTTTTGTTTAAAAAGCGATTGGTTTTGAATTTTTGGGGAGTACTTAGCAGTTGGATAATTTTAGCGAATAGACTTAACTTTTTACCAATTCTAGTCTTAGATTTGCGTAGACCAAGCATTTTGCATTTGATTCTAGCTATTATGTTGATAATATTAAAGTTGATTATTGTGGTTTCAGGCTGCAGAAAGCTTAGCGGACTTGGTAGACGGATATTGCCGCCTAGTCACAGACTCGCAGACTTCGTTATGGAATAGAACGAGTAAGTTTATTGAATCTTTAAAATGACAAATATATTAAAATAAAACTCTTAAATATAGGGTTGGTAACCACCCGTCGGTATAAAAAATAAGTAGAAGCAGTGTTCAATAGTATTTAATTTTTATATATATACAAATTGAAATGTTATAATTTTTATTTCAAGCTACTGTATGGAAATCGCTCAACTGCCAATGCAAAAGTAAGTATAAATTATTGAAGTAATAGATTGTAAAAATGTGCAGATATTGCAAATAGACACCTATTGTTAAGCTTTAGTGGTGGAATTTTTATTGTTAATGATGAAAAAATATAGTAACTTGACCCACTATGATAAGTTTTTCCATACCATGCCTGGAAGACCGCATAATGTGACCAAAGAAGCTAGAATATTACTGTGACATATTGTTGAAAGCTTTCAGCACTTTCAGAATCAACTCGTTCGGCTGCACCCTCGAATATCTGACCCTGTGATACATTTATATGTTTATTTATTTATATAAAACTTTATTGCACAAGAAATGCACAAAGGGTGGTTTTGGACTTAATGCTAAAAGCATTTTCTGCCAGTGAACCTCAAGGTGATGCAGAAAGAAGGCAATGGGTGCAGTGAAAATTAAATGAGAAAGGCAAATTGTGGTTCAAAACGCAAATAATAAATAAACTTTACTACTTTAATAATTAATATTGAATACTTAGTTACCCGTCATTACCTATACAGAGTAGGCCACTTCTAGTTGCGCTCAGCTTATTCCGTGTTTTGCATTTCCTTACCGGCCGGTAGGCACTGAGTGCAGCCCGCTTATCAGTGACGCGAGGCCTCTCACTCGATGTACTTGCGCGCGGTAATAGCCTACTCTCGCCCGCACCGACGTCGGTGCGAATTCAGTGGGCTGCCAACAACCGTCGGACGCGCTCACGACGCACTATAATTATTCGTGTTACGCTTACGATCAATTTAGTTTTCATACGAACCAAATAAGTAATCTGTGCTTGTTAAACGTTAGCTTTATTACATGGTGGTTTAGTCGACCAATGACTAATTAATAAGCAAAATGAATAGGTAGGTACCTACGTAGTTGGCAATAAAATTGACCGATTCTCGAAATGTACCTACCTACTAATAATCTACAAACGACAGATTCCAGAGGATCCCAGATTACATAGAGGTGCTTGTGGCGCAGTGGTTGCAGCGCTTTGGTAGTGATACCCAAAGTTAAGCAACCTAAGGCGCGGTCATGTTTGGGATGGGTGACCATTCTGACCATTTAAGTGACGTCTATTTACAAGTATCTCCGTGCTTCGGAAGGCACGTTAAGCTGTTGGTCCTGGTTAATATCGACAGATATTAGTCGCTAAGCCTGGTCGGAGGCCCTCGGGCGGCTTAATAACATCTGACAGTAAGGTTGGTCACTTACCTTACAAACACCCCTCCACCAATCCGCACTGAGCCCGCGTGGTGGAGTAATTGTATTGTATCAAAATACTAAATAGGTACCTAGGTATTTTTGTTAGAAAATTTAGGAATATGAAAAATAAAATGAAATGTAGATAAAGAATAAAGAATCATTTATTTTAAATAGTTTTCATTATGATCACAAATAATAGAAAAAAGCATGGCGTAGGTAAATATCTTATGTAGGTCAAATCAAATCAAATCAAAATCAAAATTTTCTTTCAAATCAAAATTTTCTTTATTGTTTATAAATAAATTTTACAAAGTTTTGGGATACCCCTTTTAAGCTTAATGCTTGTGTTAGAGGATCCCGCTCTTATACGCCCAAGGTATGCTAAGTATACTTAATATAAGTTTTTATGTAACATTCTTAAAACTAAGATGTGTGGTGTGTTCTGAGTACGTGGTGTGTCTGTAAGGTTTGTGTTGTGAGTGCGTGGTGTGCGTGCGAGTGGTAGTGTGTTGAGTGAGTGCTTGAGTGTGAAGTAAGTGAATGAAAGTGAATGAGCGAGAGTGCGTGTGCGAGTGTTTAATACGAGTGATTTAGATATAATTTACATTGGTGTGAATTAAGTCTCCAACAATTGGGTCTATTGGGTTGCTTTTGTGAACTTTAAGGATGCATTGCAGTATATACATCTGTCTCACAGTTAGAACACCAGAATCCTTGTATACTAGAGTGGTTTTGTACAATATATTTTTCCTTAATATTACTTTTAGTATACACCTCTGTGCTCTTTCTATACTAGTAAATCTAGTTTTAAATGTACCTCCCCATATCGTAATGCAGTATAGTTCTTTCAAATCACGAAGTCGAGCAGAATTTACTTGTGGTAAATATGTGTCCGTATATGTGTCGATGTGTGCGTGAAAACGAAAGCGGGTATGGTTAGCATAAAAATAATACCAATATTTTTGTATGTTCAATTGATAATAAAATAAAACAACAAAACTTTTAAACTAAAATGTTTATTATTTTAAATAAATAATAAATAAGGGAATGTATTAAAATAAAATTATGTTCTTCTACATTTGGGTTTAAGTTTTAATTTAAGCGAAACATAAGACTTAAATAAGGATATACAATTGAACTCAAGATATGGCAAAATTATGAAAATAAGGCTAGGCTGGAACTATTTAATAACAAATTTCTATCTATTTTTACGTATGTGAAAAATGTGTCGCCTTAATCTTCTTCGGAAAAACTGTTGCTTTCGTTAGTTTCAAAGTCAGTCGTGCTGCTATCACTTGATTCACCCACATTAATTACAAATTCAAAGTCATAATCAAAATATTTCATATACTCCTTTTCAATTTTTTCGACATGCTTGCATGTATTAAGCCAGATGTTGTTATCGATACTGTTTAAACCTTCAGCTATTAAATTTTGAACTTCTGTCATATTTTGACCAATATTTTTCGAGGCAATCTTATTTTTCAGAATACCCCAGATGTTTTCAATGGCATTTAATTCGGGGTGATATGGTGGCAGTCGTAGTATTTCGAAACCTTTGCTTTTTATTATCTCGTCAATTCTATATGAAATAAAACGCTGCTTATTTCTGATTATTAAATCATACAATTCTACATTGCGGGACAGTGCATTGAAAGGAATACCGTGTTCCGTCAGCCACTTTTGCATGTCGCTCTTGCGCGAATTTGACGTAGGTATACTACTACTTCGAGTATTATGGTAGGATGCGTTGTCCATCACTATAACAGATTTATCTGGTAAATTTGGCAGCAGCTTTTCATTCAGCCATTTGCTATAATTATTGAAATTCATATTTGAGTGATAGTCTCCAGTTGTGGATGATGCTTTGTATATTAACGAAGCATCTTTAATAAATCCACTACTGCTACCCGCATGCACTATAATAAAACGAGCACCGGTACTCAATTTTTTTAAAAATGACTTGTCTTTTGTCTTAGTATCTAGTTTTTTTAAATTCCACGTGTTTTGACGTACGTGCGAAGTTAGCACATATGTTTCGTCTGTATATATAATGGGACGGCCTTCTTCACGGTATTCATGAATTTTTTTCAAAAAATTAAATCTCCACAATTGTATTTCATGCCTTTCTTGTAAAGATTTACGATTGTTTTCAATTTTGTTCCATTCGTAGCCCATTTTTATAAGCAACGAACGTAATGTGCTCAAACATCCGTCAAAACCAATTTTTTCTCTTAATGCTGACTGAAGTTTTGCCAAAGTTGGAAGTTCATTGTGTTCTATATGAAAATTTTGAATTGTAGTTCGAATAATTTCTCGATTCATATTATCTAAATTAAATTTACCGTCTCTTTTTCGTCGCTTTTTCATGGGTGAAGTAAACTTGGTTGATGAAGATGGCAACTCTTTCTCTTCTTTTAAAATCCTACTTACTGTGCGTTCACTGACGCCTGTTGCTTGGGCAGTTCGTTCTAATATGTTTGCTAATGGACTTAGGTCACATCCATCAGTGTTATTTGCTTTCATAAAATTATTTTCATCTTTTAGAAAGTGAAAGACTTTAGCAATGATTGCTCGACCCTAAAAACAATAAAATATACAATTGAATAAGTATCAAAAGTCAAAACTAAACTATTACTTAAATTAAAAAATAATCATTTTTATTTAATGTCAAAACTAGAAAAAAAATATTTACCTCGCTATGGATAACTTTGCGCTTTGACATGCTGACAGTACTTCACGGCAATTAGCGTCCGGAAACAATAAACACAACTAACCTGAGCGACAGCGCGCTCGCGACTGACCGCGTCGTCATACACGCACACTATTGCATTATGCATGTACACGTTTAAAAACAAATAAAGACTACTCGCCTTCGTGAAATGCAAGAACTATACAATAATAATGACTGGACCAAAGTTTTGTAAATATGTATAAGAAGATTTTTATCTGAAACATTTCGTAGATATCTAAAAAGCCAAGTGAGTTTTCTTGAGCGAGCAGATACCGCCTCAAGTTGTGAATACCATGTTAAATTTTGATCGATGATAATTCCTAGATATTTTGTTGACATCACTCTTTTGAGTATTGGACAGTTACAATTCTTAACATTATTAAGATTGCATGTGTGTGGATTTAATGAATAATGATTTTCGGGTTGTGTGGAATTGTTTATACTAAATGTAATATAATTCGTTTTATTGGTGTTTAGGGTAAGAGAGAGGTAGGTACATACGTATGTACACAAAAATAAGGATGATAGATAATATAAATACAAATATCTTTATTTCTTCTCTTACATATCATTACAAAGTAGTTACAATCGAAATAATGTTTCCTTAATGCAAAATCTAGTAGTAGGTAGGTACCTACACTATTTTACTCAACAATAAACATTGTGTCAACACTAGTTCAATTGTCGCTCGGTCTCACGTCACGTGGTCTCGCGCAGCTGCGTAGCAAGTGACTTTATACTCGGAGCTGTAGGTGCATTTTTGTGCGCGGCAGAAAAAGTAGTCTATTAACGCTGTAGGCAGTACCGTCTTGACCATAAGGGCATAAGGGGCCAGTGCCCAGGGCCCCCATCCTCAGGGGGCCCCGAAGGGCCAATAATTTTTCTCACATTTTACCTTAAAATGCGCATTACACTTTTCTTATTAATATATTTATTCGAATCAATACATTTTCAAGTCAAGTTACGAGTACGAATAAAGACTGATAATTCCGAATGTTGAAGTTGCTACAAGAATATTCCTTTGCCTAATGGTGGCCAACTGTAGTGGGAGCGTTCATTTTCGCAGCTTATGGATTTTTTTAATTAGATTTGATTGCCCACAATAGAGCAGATCACCGTAAAAATAATTTATACCTATTTTCGTTTTTTTTACATTCCAAAAGGGCCCCAAATTCCTGTGTGCCCAAGGGCCCCAGCACTGTCTAAGACGGCCTTGGCTGTAGGTATCGAAATTTTTCTATGGAGTGATTTATCTGTTACGTAGTAACTATTTAGTAATCTGTGGTGACGCGTAGGTATACGTGCATTACGCTTACCTACAATATTTGTTGTTATGTTCCCGATATGATGATGTCTATTCATTATTCGGTTCCTTATATGAATAAGTGTCTAGTTACCTAGATTGTTAATGCTCCTGTACGCAAATATTTGACGACCGCTTTGGTGTAATTGTTAAGAAGTTGACAATTAACCAAGAGGTCGCGGGTTCAATCTCCGCACTGTACAACCATTTGTGTGCATGAACATGTCTCTTTGTACTGGTCTGGGTGTTATATGTATTTATTTAAATTTATTTGTAATACCACTGTTGATTCTGATATCTGTAACACAAGTGTTTAACACACATATCACGGAGTCTGGTCAATGTATGTGATGTTGTAATATATTATATTATAAATAGCTTCAATTTTGTACTACTATTTAGTCACATACGTGAATTTTTGTAATTCTTGTGATAAATAAATATCTAAAACCGTAATATGTTTTGTTTAAACAGCTGAAATGAGCAGCAGCTCGTCGGAAGGCAAGACGAGCTCGTGGGAGGCGAACGCGGCGACGCTGCTGTCCGAGGACTACGCAGAGATCGTCGACGACGACGCGGACTACTCCACGCCCGCCGGTACCACAGCTTACTATACATAATATATACTAGACGACACCACCAATCGTTGACATACACTTTATTATCTGTCAAAACGGTCTGCCTCCATATATGGTGTATTTGAATACAAGAACGTGACGTCAAGGTTGTGTATCAGAAATCGGAGTCAATTAACTAAATATTTATTGAATTTTATGTGTTTAACATTTTGTTTTCTACAGTTTTTTGGTAATATACTGGTTGTATTAACTCATAGAGGCCAATGTTTTTAAACGCCATGGTCTTGAAAATATTTAAGATAGGCGTTATCATTTAGACATTACCGACGAAATCGGTACCGAGAACAGAGAGAAAGAGAGAGAGGTGACGAACCCTGCGTTTTGTATGAAATTAAATGCCGAGAACGCACAGTTGAAAATATATTGCGTGCGCCATAGGTATGACAAACTAAAATAGGCTAGACGACACCACCAGTCGATGACATAACTCTTTATCATCTGTCAAAATGATCGGCTCCTGTAGATTTTGTATGGGAAAAATTTTGAACACTGAGAAAATATATAAAAATATATATTTACGATTGGTGTCATCATGCCTATTCTTCATAAAATATTCGCCATTTACATTGTTTACTTTATAGTTGACTTGACGCCTGAACCTTTCATGTAAAAACTTTGTTTATTTTTATTTGACGACCACTTTGGTGTAATGGTTAAGAAGTTGACCAACCAAGAGGTCACGGGTTCGATCCCCGCACCGTACAAACATTTGTGTGCATGAACATGTCTGTTTGTACTGGTCTGGGTGATAAATGTATTTATTTAAGTTTATTTGTAATACCACTGTTGATTCTGATATCTGTAACACAAGTGCTTAAGCTACTTACGACGGAGTCAGATCAATGTATGTGATGTTGTTGTATATTTACTTATTTATATTTTATTTACTTCTAGTTCGAGATTACGAGCTAGTCCGCAATCAGATCGAGCTAACAGGAATAATCGGCGAGGGGCAATTCGGCGACGTGCACAAGGGCACGTGCAAGGTCACGTCCGCGAACCACCCCTCGCTCAGGAGGCAGCTGGCCACGCTGAAACAACAAGGTAACTAATTACCTTAACTAACTAGCGGCAGCCCACGACTTCAGTTGCGTTTAAATTCGAACAAATGTTAGAGTTTTAGCCGAGTCTACTCGCCGAGATCTCTAAAACGGTACTACAATCATACTAGTTGACATGTACTTATTTTAATGAATAATTTAATAACTTTAATTCAGAAATACCTCGTTGAGGTCATAATGTAACTAAATAACCATCTTTTGTCTATATTTTATATATTGTCTGCTGTAATGTTATATTATGAAGTGAATAAATGAATATGAATATGAAATATTTTTAAACCCTAGCACCGCGACTCAGGCTGGTGGAAAAGGAATGCTCTTACACAAATAATATATAGAGATTACGTAAAGTAAAATATTAGTTTATGTAGAAAGCGCAAAGCGTTTGATCCGCAATTAGATCCTTATAAGCATCATGGTCATGCGCTTCTACAGCTTACGAACATTATATATTATAGTCCTCCTGGCCGATTTCGACCACGGCGGCCAATTTCGACAGAGATCAGCCAACTACGCAGGAGATATTATAGTGCACAAGTGTGTGCGCAATACACAGGTGCACTTACTGTTCCATCACTCTCAAAGTTCGGTGAGACGGCAATCCGACATGACCGGAGATCAGGCGCAGGACCAACGGCTTAACGTGCTTTCCGAGGCACGGGGGTGTCAAACCGCCAATTTCCCGACTCCGAGCAGTTTTTGAGAAACATTATACGTGCAATTGGGATGTATAAGAAAAAAAAACGAAAAAAAAAACACCCTGGGCTCAATAAAAGTTAGATCTTATAACAATAATTCTAATGTCTATTTACAATTAGAGAATTTCTGATAAAAGTCTATATGAATGAAATATCACTCAAAGCGATTGCTGACTTAAGCTTTTATCTCAACAGGAAAGTGCAGTGGAGGCGAGTACATACTCCCTGTGGCAGTGAAGACGTGCAAAATGGACGCAGATTTAGACACGGCTGAAAAGTTCCTAGAAGAGGCCTGTAAGTATACTTTACTCTATGACAGCATACAAGTTAGAATTTCAGTATGTAAAGGTCGCAGCATACTCGTACACGTAAGAAGAAAAACTGCCTCTTAAATTTTAAACAGTTGTAAAAGATGTATTAATGTCGAAAGGATATTATAAAGTTACTGAATATTTAAATGACAGAGAAATATGGGAAATGTTTGAATGTAAACATTTACAATTATTGTAAATCAAATTTGAACAGAGGCAATGACAATAGTGACTGAGTTTCTTGCGCCGCTTCTCAGCACTGGCCCAAATTGTCCCGAAGCGGTGGTAGGATTAAATTACATGTTGGGACGTGTAAAAGTGCTCCTTGTGAGTTTGTTTACAAAAATAAATTGATTTTATATTATTTTAATAAAAGATTTATGCACTCTATTTATATGCCTCTTACGCAAGCGTCAAAACTAGCACGTCTTGATAAAAACTGTAGAAAGATCCTGGCACAAGTGACTGCGTTGTTGTTTAGCACAGAGGCACTAGTAAGAGATGCTACCATATTCTGATCTGATTATAAGATAAGACCTCCTACATTGTGCATATTCTTTTGTTAAACGTGCCTGTTTTTTTTGGTGTACATTAAAGAGTTACCCTAGGGGGTTCCCAATCTTTTCCAAATCGCGGTGCGGTTTTAAGTTAAGTCTTTTGTCACGGCGTCCTATCCATTGCTATTTTAAAAAATAAACATTCAACAAGAGTGAAAAGTAATAGGAAAACAATAGCGTAACTAAATTCAAATTCAAATTATTTATTTGTGATACAAATATATATGTATATGTGAATAGATGACAATATCGTACAAATACAGGTATAAAGAGTGCGCTGTGATCAGCCTTGTCGGCATACAAATGTAGTGAAAAAAAAGAAATACATGACAGAACTAATGATGAATGTCTGCATCCATAGTAAATAACATAATACAGCTACTATTCTACAAAATAATATAGTCAAATTTGATTAAATATAAAATGTCAAATAATTTAATGGCAGGCAGTGAAACGGGTATGTGAAACTGCATTTATGAGGTAAACGAGAACTAGGCGTGAAGATGTAAAAAGGAGGGACTGATTTTGGCTAACAAATAACTTTCCTGTTAAAAAACCCCAAAATGAACCAGTCAAATAGTTAGTGAGCTTCAACGGCTAGTCGGACCGTTTTCACCCGGTAGGGCTAAGGACCACCGTAATAAAATTATCTTTCGAATAAATAAAACAGCACTGAAATCGGATCATCGACACACAAAAAACACAAACATACAATATATATATATATATATATATATATATATATATATTTCCATCATTTTTTTTCTACAAGTCCTTTGTATTTATCCACGCAGACATAATGCAGCAGTTCTCGCACCCGCACATCATCGGGCTGGTGGGCGTGTGCAGCGCGCCGCCCATCTGGATCGTGATGGAGCTGGCCACGCTGGGCGAGATGCGCGCCTACCTGCAGCAGAACGCGCACCGGTACCAAACAACATGTTTTATTTATTTTATTTTTACGAGTATTTATGAAAAAAAAACTACTGCTTTACATACTTAAATTTTTGACGACCGCTTGGTGCAGTGGTCCACAGGTCGGACTTCTAAAACCAAGGGTCGCGGGTTCGATCCCCGCACAGTACAAACATAGTTGTGCATGAACATGTATGTTTGTACTGGTCTGGGTGTTTTCTATGTATAATATGTATTTATTTACAAAAAAAATATTTGAGTATGTTTATCCGTTGTCTAGTACCCATAACACAAGCCTCGTAGCTTAATTTGGGACTAGAGAATTGGTGTGATTGTTGTGAAATATGTATTTAATAAAAGTAGTATTATATTTGTTATATATCTGTTTCTTCGGTTTACGCGAACTGTAGACATTGAAATGATACACTTTTGTACGGATTTTTTCGCGATTTATTTCCTTTTTTTTAACCTGTAGTTTCGGACCCTTTTCGACGTCAGTGGTCACAGGTAGACTAAGATGTTAGTTGTCATTACATAGTTTAAAAAAAAATTTATAATAACATCACTCAAAAATATTAAATTACGTTCCTATCTATATTACCTGAGTCCACCTATGACCACTGACGCTGAAATGGATCCGAATCGTCAGTTTAAAATAAAATGTAAATAAATCGCGTAATAGTCCGTAAAAAAGTGTATCATTTCAACACCACTCAACAGAACCTAATATTAAAACAAAAATTTAATGTCACCATTAATGTGGCTGTTACGTGCGGCGCTGCAAGTGACGCCTGCTGTCGTTGCATGCGGTCCGTGTGGAAATGGCATCTTTATCTGCAGAAGTACAAGCCATTACATATAATAAATAACTCCGTGGTAAATAGCTTAAGCACTTGTGTTACAGATATCAGAATCTACAGTGGTATTACAAATAAACATAAATTTAATAAACTCGCGGCGAACGACACACCTTTCGTGCCATCACTTTATTTTGCGTAACTCCTTCAAATTACATTTTAGGGATACCTAGGCTACCCACAACAAAAATATAGATTTAGACGTAGGTTAGATATTTCAGGTTAGATATTTTATGCTAACTAAAAGTGTTCAAGCTTAGAACAAGGTATTACTGGTACAGATTACCCTACGGCGTTAAATCCACCTTGTACATAGTTTTGATGTGCAATAAAGTTTAAATAAAAAAATACTAAAAACTTTTTCTTTTTCGGTTAATAAAGTGATAGGGATAGGGAGTCCACAGACTAGACAGCTGACAGCAGAAAAAAAAAATTCAATTCAAATTCAGCCTTGGTACCTAATATACTAAGCTTACATCTTTCTTATCTTTAATATATATATATTCTTATCTTTATCTCTTATAATAGGTTGGAGACGTGCACTCTAGTGTTGTACATCTACCAGTTGTCAACGGCGCTGAGCTACTTAGAAAGCAAGAAGTTTGTGCATCGAGACATCGCTGCGAGGAATGTTCTGGTCTCCACGCCTACTTGCGTCAAGGTAACATATTAAAAAGTTTTGATGTACGGTGGCAGTCAGTGCCGCGGGAACACTTTCAAACGAAAATTGCTCGCATCCACATTGACACACGCGAAGCAATTAGCAAGCGGGATTGCGCGGGATGTGTAGATGAATTTCGCGTTAAAGGTCTTCATGCGGCACTGACTGCGATAGTACACTGGCCAGAGCACATCAGGCTGCACATTCTGGTTGAAAAATCACCCGTGTCATGAGCGAATAACACACCGCAGTGTTTACCGGGATGTGCTGGCCACCGTGCCGTTACATTACTCAATATTGCCACAAGTGAATAAAAAAGAAATTAAAACAAACAGCGCCTCTCAAAATAAATTTTAAACTTCATATTTTAATGAATAGCCGAATGAAAGCTAAATGAATAGCCGAATAAAAGCTAAATGAATAGCCGAATGAAAACTAAGTAAATAGCCGAATGAAAGCTAAATGAATAACTGAATGAAAGCTACCATCAGTTTTACGAGGTGACAACAAGCCAGCCTGCATTAAATATAATTCAGAGACCTTTAAAAGGTCGTTGAACCATTTTTCCGACTTTTTACTGTACGTTTTTCTTCTTTCTTCATTTTTTTTAACAAGATCCTCGCAACTTATTATTTCTTGTATAATAAAATAAATAACAACACAGTTAAAAAAATTTAGTAAATAGTTCTCAAGTGATATTTTGTATCCAAGATTCAAAATAATAATAAATAAATACTTATTCATTTATCATTAATTTATATTCATTCATTCATTCATTCATTTTGTTGACAGTTGGCAGACTTCGGTCTCTCCAAGATGGTGGAGGACAAGTCATACTACAAGGCGTCCCGAGGCAAGCTGCCTATCAAGTGGATGGCGCCGGAGTCTATCAACTTCAGACGTTTCACCTCAGCGTCTGATGTCTGGATGTTTGGTGAGGATGTCCCACGATATGTTTTGTAATTTTTCGTGACTAGCATTCACGTTGAATACTACTCACTAAAGATAATATTTTTGCAGTATTTGACAAATTGTAATTTTTTTTCCGTATGCTTAAATATTGGATCCAACGATATACGTTTTTAGGCGCGTCGCTCACTCGTTTGTCATCACCTGAAGAACTTTTTTGTAAAACGTAATCCGTCAAAATCATAGCGTGTAAAAACGATAGCACATTAAACTACGAAATTAACACTTTTATTACAAGCGCATAAGATGCTACAGATTTTCTCTTGAAACAATTTTTTATTACATAAAATTCAATGACGTCACACAAAAACTTTGAAGAGCAAATCGTTTTGACAGATGATAAAGAGTATGTCAACGATTGGTGTCATCTAGCCTATTCATATTCTCTTAATATAATTATAAGTAATTATAACTTATTTTCTATTTTATTTAACTTATTTTTGTTTTCAGGCGTATGCATGTGGGAGATCCTAATGTTGGGCGTGAAGCCGTTCAGTGGCGTCAAAAACAATGACGTCATCGGCAAACTCGAGAACGGCGAGCGATTGGCCTTGCCGCCGAGATGTCCGCCGAGATTGTACTCTGTCATGTCGCGGTGCTGGGCCTACGAACCGTCGCAGAGGCCGACGGCGCACCAGCTGAAAGAGACCTTATTGTAAGTATTTAAAGTCGCTAAATGTATTTGTTAGTTAATAATGCCAAAATGTCCGCCAAGATTGAACTCGGTCATGTCGCGGTGCTGGGCCTACGAACCGTCGCAGAGGCCGACGGCGCACCTGCTGAAAGAGACCTTATTGTAAGTATTTAAAGTCGCTAAATGTATTTGTTAGTTAATAATGCCAAAATGTCCGCCAAGATTGAACTCGGTCATGTCGCGGTGCTGGGCCTACGAACCGTCGCAGAGGCCGTCGGCGCACCTGCTGAAAGAGACCTTGTTGTAAGAGCATTGAGTCGTATATCACACGCTTAGTGATCTTATTGATCAAGTAAGAAAAAGTAGCAATATTACTCTATTAATGAACCTTGTGTATCTTACTTTGTTGCGTACTCCTGAAGAGTGGAACACGCCGCCCTGTTTCCCATAGATTATAACTTGGAATCTTTTCAAGAAAAGAGTGAATAGGCTGTCACTAGACTGACATGACCCATCCTCGGGCACCTTGGCACCTAACATTAGATAAGATTGTGGCCAAATGTTTAGATAGCTTCTTAAAAAAAACCGGTCAAGTGCGAGTTGGACTCGCGCACCGAGGGTTCCGTACAAACCTGTAGGTATATAAGTAAAAGTTCACCCATCACGGTTATTATAGACTTAAGTATTTAATATAAATTTTAATTTAATATCTCAACGCGTTCATGAGATAAGGAGTAGTAACTTTGAAATTTTCAAAATTGACAAAAATATTTTTCAAAAATATATTTTTTTATATGATGAAACTGAAAATTTACTGTTTTCGTAATTTTTCCTATATATGTACTATAAGACGTGACTTCGTACTAAATTACGGGAAGTACCCTGTAGGTTTTGATTCCCGTGCGAGTTTCGAAAATTTGCGGAAATTTGCGGCCTAAATCTTTTGATCGTGTTGGCTTAGAAGGTTGATTTTTCTACAGCTTCCAGGGACAGTAGACCTTAGTATCATATAGAAATTTCAGTTTGATACCTCCACGCGTTCCTGAGAAAAACGTTCTTGACAGACGGACGGACAACAAAGTGATCTTATAAGGGTTCCGTTTTTTTTCTTTTGAGGTACGGAACCCTAAAAAAGATTTGATTGATTTATAATTTGCCATGATTTATTTTTTAAACAACTACGTTATAAAATACAGAGAGAGAGATACGAGCACAGTAGTATACACTAGCTACCTATTGAAAATTATATCTGTATTAGATAGAGAGATTGCTACCATTATCACTATCTATATAAATATTTAATTAATTTACTTTTTTCAATAAATGATTTTTTTAAATTTTTTATTTATTAACAGTGAAATCCTCCAAGAGGAGCGCAACACGGCGTGGGACACGATGCGGCGCGAGAACCGGCGCGTGGCCGCCGCGTCCTGGGGCGACGAGCCGCCGCCCAAGCCCACGCGCCCGCCCACCAACCTCACCGGTGAGCGATATACAGATTTATGATGTCTGATATTCTATAGGGTCTGTACTTGGACAACATTTTCTTATTATCTTGATGTTTCATAATTTAATTATAAATCGTATTTTACAAAATATCGTCTGGCCAGGATTTTTTCAGCGAAACCATTCTTAATACAGGGTGTAAAAAAAACCTTACCGAAGCCGATTACCACATATTCTACAATTGTTACGATCATTTTTTTCCTATACTTACACCATACCTGGGAAGTTAACGGTTACTGAGGTATTGATGGTCAAAATTTGAAAAATAAAATTGATGATTTTTACAGAAATGTTTTCTATCCGTAATAACTTAACTTTTTTCCAAAGAAACATGATACAAATTTTCACTAGTTCTTTCATAAAAAGCCTCTAAATGGCACACTCCGCAATGAACAGCGCACACTCGAACCGAACCGCGTCGCGGCGGCGTATAGCAACACGCCCCGCGGTGACTTCCCCGCGTGCGCAACGTACATTCCGAGTTAGAATTAAATTGTGTTTTTTATGTCAAAAAAATAAAAGTTTTTTCCCCAGCCAAAATTTCTTTTTTTTATACGATTTGGTTTGATGTACTGAACGCGTGGTTGACGGTTTTTTTACACCCTGTATATTATCTAATATACTTAATTTATTATAAAATATGTTTCATTCTTGTTTCAAACAATGTTTTGTTTGCGTTAATGTTTAATCGCTCGCGCATTGAAAATTAAGTTTGTTACAATTTTATATTTTAAGAACGTTCTCATATAAGTGAAATGTATTTTTTTTCTTATGAGAATAAAATTTCTTTAACCCTATTCTATTATCAGCTCAGTGAAGGTCGATTTAAATTCGGATCTCAGACTATAAGAATAAAATCTTGTCGGGATGACACGAACGGCATATTTTTTTTGTGATAAGTTAGTGGAAAGGTTGTTTGACAACTGTGCGGTTGTGCTGACCTATTTATGTCTTCATAGACTTACTCTACTTAAGCACTTTTCAACAGCTGCCGTGGACTCGACATCAGTGCAGGCGGCGGGCGCCGCGCCACAAACGTACATCGTGGCGCAGAACCCGCTCGTGCTGGCGCACCTGCTGCGCGAGAACCAGGCGCGCGCGCTCGACCCGCAGGCCTACACCACGCCCGCATCGGTATTCAACACCGTCTCCGTCGACTTCGCCGAAACTCTACCGGAGGACGAGACCATAGTCGAAAAGATCATTAACCCGAAACCGGACGAAATCATCGACATACCCCTCCAAACCGCACCCATACCGGCTGCCAGTCTACACAAGTTGGACCCGATCGTCCCGGAACAGACTGACGAAACGATGACAGTGGTCGTAGGCGCGAGCTGCGATAACCTCTGTCAAAATACAACCGAAGTGCAACAGGAGGAAAGTGCGGAACCGTACGCGAGTAGAGTTAGGTCGCTAGAGAGAAATACCCGCGGCACGTTGTCCACAGCCGAGCGAGCCCCGGTTAGGATGGGATCCTTGGAACGTAACGCTCGAGGTAGTCTGTCCCACAGAGGATCTCCCGTCCCTATCGCACCTTTTACGAGACAGCACTCCGTCCCGGCCTCCCCCCCGCCCCGCTCCCGCCGCGAACAAGACGTAGGTCAATTCTCAGTGCAAGGCGCGTTAAACGCTCAATTAGCCGCTAGTGTCGTTAATAAAATGAGACAGCAACCCGATCCGCCGTTAGTCGAGGAGATATACGACTTCGGCGGCGAAAACGTCAAAAGCTGCGCGGCCATTGCCGCCCAGAAGGCGATGTCGAAGCCGTTCCGACCGGCCGTCATGTCGGCATCGCATCCTGCATCATACGGAGTACCCGTCGGAGTCGTTCAGGGCGTTCCGTACTCGCCGAGCCCGGGAAAACCGGGAAAAATGGGTCAACTCGTGCGCTCATCGAGTCCGGTGTACCCGGGTGGTCCTCCGATGTATTTGCCGCAGTACAGTACTCACGTGCAAGTCGCCCAGCCGACCTATAGGCCGCAGATGGTCGCCCAGACTGCGAGCCAGGCTGGATTTGCTCCGGCCGCTTCTCACGTTGCGCCGCAGGTTCAATACGTCGGGCCCGGTGCGAAGCAGCGCGGGCAGGTCGCGGCGGCCGTGGCGCTGGACGCGCGCGGCGTGTACGCGGCGCGGCTCGAGTGCTCGCCCGGCGCGCCGGCCCCGCAGGCGGTGCAGGTGATTAGCACGTTTGAAATCGGTTGTGTGAAAGATGTTGTGGTAGATTTCACGATTGGCACTTGTGTAGGTACTTTGAAAAATGTGTATGTATTGTTGTTGTTGTACTTGTTATGAAGTCGAAAGTTATTACATTAGAAGTTTCATTACATTCAGCAAAATTGATTATGAGGGCATTAAAGAACACACTTTGCAAAGTACGCGTCGGTTATTCTCGAGATAAAAAACTCTAGTTTTTCAAACCAGGATAAATAATTTTGCATGCAAGTAAGTTCTGAAATCATGTTATCTTCCTGTACACAGAACCAGCTATATTATTAGTATTAACGAAACTAAATGCGGTTTTTTCCTGGCCTGCACTAGCTTGCTATCCTGGCTTGAAGAACTGGCCTCGTAAATCTATGGCATTCGAGCAATGTAAATTTTTTTTTGTCTAATTCGACGTATGAACTTATTTTATCGGTAGGTAGATTTGAGGTAGCATGTTCCTCAGGTAGATTTGTTTCGATTTTGTTTGTAGATACGCATGGTTGTATGAAAATCACGTATTGACATTATCTTAGAGTACACGGTGTATGTAAATACAACATATTTTATTTTATCGGTATGTTGATGATTTTTACGTTTTATTTTCATTTGGTTCTTGTATGTAAATATTGATTTTCTTTTTACAGAGTATTTGTGTGTCCATTGGGTTCCTCCGGTAGAATTTTGGTTTAATTTTATTTTTTATTTTATTGGTTACTTTTTAAGGAGTTGTTAGTGAAGTTATTTTTTCTGTGCACCGCTTTTCTTAGAGAGCTCATCACTGTAAATTAATCACTTTGACATTTTTATCAGTAAAATAAGCATTTGAACAATTATTTCAGTGTTAAGTATTTTTGAAAATCAACTCCAAATATACGAGTAGGTACATGATCTTCACAAATAACTCTTAAATAATAACTTTCCCTTACTTATGAACTAACTTTGTGGTGTCTCTAAAATTCAATTCGGTATTCGGGTAAATTAAAAATATTAACAAATTTTTCGTCGTATTTACTAAATTTATTGATTTGGATTTTTTTTAAACTAACAACAAAGTTAGTTCTTGGGTGCGAATTCAAAAGTCACAATTTATCGAATTCTGTGTTTTTAAACTTCAGTACATTTTTAATGCTGGCTTTTTTTTATAAATTTTGGCGATGTTGTACGGAATTTTGACCATTATTTGTAACGTAACAGAGTCCGGAGTTCGACACGGAACAAGCCGTGGAGAGGCGGCTCCTCGCCGAACTGGCGAGACAGCAACATCAGAGCGACGAGGATAGAAGATGGCTGCAAATGCAGGAAGATAATTTGGTAAGTATTCAATTTCTAAAATATTGTATTTTGGAAAAACGTATGAGCGTAACCAATACTCACATTTCTTAAGTTCATATTTTCTTGCTCTCGAGAAAATGTCTGAACAGTGCCATGCACCAATTTAACAATGACTAGTCCACCATCAAACAATGCCTATGTAAAAAAAATTTTAGTAAAAAATTCAACAGTCCGAAATGGGGATCGAACCCGCGGTTATTCCCAAGGGCCGGATTCCCTTCCGGCCTGTGTGCCTTAACCACTCGGATACCCAGACATTGGCATAGCCTGTAGAACTTTGCTACTGCTATCCTAACAGGTTCTTCTATTATCTTTAGTTTGCAACGTGACTGCAAATTACGATAAATTATATGACTGTGTTTGTAGTTAAATATACAACATCACATACATTGATCTGACTCCGTGGTAAGTAGCTTTAAGCACTTGTGTTAAAGATATCAGAACCAACAGTGGTATTACAAATAAACTTAAATAAAATACTTATAACACCCAGACCAGTACAAACAGACATGTTCATGCACACAAATGTTTGTACAGTGCGGGGATCGAACCCGCGACCTCTTGGTTAAAAGTCAACTTCTTGACTATTACGACAGCTTTGGTCTTGTGGTCTGAGGTCCAGACAACAAAACCGGCTGTCGCGGGTTCGAATCCTGCTAGGGGCAAATGTTTATGTGATGAGCACGAGCATTTGTACCTGAGTCATGGGTGTTTATAAATGTATTTAAGTATTTCAATCCGTTATTCTAGCCTGGTGGCTAGAATAACGGATTGCTTAGCTAGCTTTGTTAGCTTGTGCTATGGTGCACAATTAAAGCTTAGTTTGGGGCTAGGTAATTGGTGTGTTCGTTGAAACAATTTATTTATTTATTACACCAAAGTGGTAGTCAAGCGGACAAATATCCTCTCTATGCCTGTCAGTTAATGAAGGATTTAGAAATATTGTTTTTTTTTTCGCAGAAGCGTCTTTCGAACGTGCAACTAGCAACGGAAACGGAGAACAACGAGCAGAGAGTTGAAGCGCCCGCGACGGAACCCAGGACCTCTAGTCAGCCGCAATCTGGTAAGCACATGTACACAATATTGAGTAATAATCAGGCATGGCACTGCCTTGTTGGCGCAGTGGACTATTTTCTGGCTTACATCGAAAAGGTCCTGGGTTCGAATCCCCAGGTTGAGCCAAAAATGTTACTGAGAAATCTCAGAAAAAAAGGGTCGGTGGCGCCAATCAACCAGGTGGCGAAAAGGGCCGGTTCAAAAGTTGAAGGGTGGAACTTATAATAATTTAAAATGTTTCGATTAATTAGCAGCTGCAGCTGCTCACATTAGGCATCACTAAGCACAGTTCAAGGCACAAGAGTTCAAGTTTATTAATTGAAGATATTTAATTAATATCACAAATAAAATACAGCTCAGCGTGGCACGTCTACTCAAAGGTGACGCGTAATAAGGAAAATTCTAAGAAAATTCTCAGAAACAGGCCGGGGTCGGGAAGTTGGCGGTAATACACCGTGCCTCGGTAAGAACGTTTAGCCGTTGGTTCTACTCCTGATCTCTCTCCGGTCATGTTGGATAGCCGCCTAATCGAACGTTGAGGGAGAAAGAACAGAGAATGCACTGCAATGCAAATTGGCTGCCCAAAATAAACGGCTACTAATTATTGGGCAAGTTGTTATCAACTATACAGGGTGTAAAAAAAACCTTAACGAAGCCGAATACCACATATTCTACCAATTCTTACGATCATTTTTTTCCTTTACACCATACCTGGGAAGTTAACGGTTACTGAGATATTGATGGTTAAAATTTGAAAAAAAAAATTATGATTGTTACAGAAATGACTTCTGTCCGTTATAACTGAACTTTTTTCCAAAGAAACATGATACAAATTTTCACTAGTTCTTTCATAAAAAGCCTCAAAATGGCACACTCCGCAATGAACAGCGCACACTCGAACCGAACCGCGTCGCGGCGGCGTATAGCAACACGCCCCGGCGGTGACTGTTCCGCGTGCGCGCTGTACATTGCGGGTTAGAATTAAATTATTTTTTTTGATGTCAAAAAATAAAAGTTGTTTCCCAGCCAAAATTTCTTTTTCATACGATTTGGTTTGATGTACTGAACGCGTGGTTGACGGCTTCGTTAAGGTTTTTTTTACACCCTGTATTATATGCGTGACTTCGTTATTGTTTATATTAAGACTGACTTGTGTTTTTTTAACAGCGGCAAATTCATTGGAAACCAGTCCAGCGAACACTGTAAAGTCAAAAGAGAAACCATCAAGTGAAGATAACAAGGTAAGAAAATAAATATCTAGTGTTGGGGTATCCAATATCCTTCCTACAAGACAAATAACCCTAAATCTTTTGTCTTTGATTTGATGTCAGAAAACTTTAGCAGGGCTAAGTTACATAATTGATAGATAGATTGACACTTTATTGCACAACACAAAACAAAGAACAGACAAGTTTAACATAAAAAGATGTACAATTTAGGCGGCTATATCTATTATCGCTTGCTCGCAGACAGATCTTCGGTTAAAGGAACGTTTAATTATGAGATATAGTAGGTTACTTGATTCTTTAGCATTAACAATGCAAATTTCTTTACTATGTGAAATTAAAACACATTATATAAAACACATTTTATAGATTTAGTATAAAGCATTAGCAGAACGAAAAGCGAATGCTCGAAATAATTCCAAAAAAGTATCATGAGCTCCAAAGCAGGCATTGGTTGGACCGATTCGATATTCGCTGGCCCACCATAGTAATTTTATTGTGACTTAACTTTTATGTTAAGAATTAGTATTAAAAATAATAGTTTTAATAACAAAAAAAATGCTTTTATTGCTAACTAAAAAAGGAAAAAAAATTGCTTAGTATAAAGAATTTATATTACAGTAGTAGTATTATTTTCATAGTTCTCTTTTTATGGTTGTTAATAATAGAATGATTTTAACTTAAACCATACCAAGCACCCCACGCTTTTTACTCTACGGTATTATAAATTCTTTGTACTCAGAAATTATTTTCCCTCAAATTATTGCATTGTCATCGGTACTTGATACGTGTGAAAAGTTTCAAATTAATCCAAGTTCTGGAAGTTGGTAAAAATTGAGCTCAAAGATTCCGTTACATACACACATACATACAGCCCGAGCTAATAAAAGCGAGTTAATAATAACCGTTCGTTTCCAGGGGCGGCAAAACTCTAGCGACCCAGTGTACGCGGCCACCACCGCAGTGGTCCGTTGCGTGATGCGTCTAGCGAGCATCTCCCAACTTGCGCCCGCGCCGGCCGACACACTAGCTGCGGTCAAAGCAGTTGGAGTCGACCTGCGATCGCTCTGTGCTACGGTGGACTTGCTAGTTGTGCCCTACCCGCACTCTGCACAGAGGTAATAGTCAAAATGACACCACCAATCGTTGACATTCTTTTTATTATCTGTCAAAACGGTCTGTCTCCATAGATTATGTATGTGTCGTCACGGTCATGTATCAGAAATCGGAGTCAATTGACCGAATATTTAATGAGTTTTGTGTGTTTAAAAGTTGGTTTCTACATCTTTTTGGAAATATGACTGTATTAACTTTATAGGGGCTATGTTTTTTGAAAATATTTAAGATAAGTCATCATGCCTATTAAACTTACGGCGCAGCTAAACGATTAAACTTAAGAAAGAATCAAGGCGGTGGACTATCATCAAAACTCCAGTGAACTGAAGTAAAGTATACGCGGCTATAAATCGCGCCACATAAATAGAACGCTGGTGGGGAGGAGTGTGTGCGTGGGAGCAGCCGCTATCCCGCTCGCTCGCGGCGGTGCGGACGTGCGGCGCGCGAGATGCACGCTCCATTATGTTATAGTTAGAAGTGATTATCGCGATTTTTGATTCAAGTTTAAGACCCTTTGAGACACTATATATACTTTATTGAAACGTCATCAATCTGCCTCTTAGTGCTTAATAGAGGGCTTAAATTTTACATGTGCCCATATGTAGTCTAATATTACTTAAATGTTTGTTGCAGGGAGGTGGAGATGGCGCATCAAGTTCTAAGCAAAGACATGGCGGCACTCGTGGAGGCGATGCGGCTCGCGCTGCAGTACGCTAACACAACCCTGCACCACGAGTATACCAAGTGAGTAACAATGACCTAACCAATTAAACTAGAGCCTCATCTCTCTCATCAACCTGTAAACGTCCCACTGCTGGGCACAGGCCTCAACTCAACTATGAGGTGGTACGAGCCATATTCCACCACGCGGGATAAGTGCAGTGCGGTGGACCCTTGACCCTTGTTCGTAAGGTTAGTGACTAGCCTTATTGTCAGATGTTATTGAGCCGCTCGACGGTCTATGTCAAGGCTTAACGACTAATATATATATCTATTTTAACCGATGCCAACAGCTTAACGTGGCTTCAGAAGCATAAAGATGCTAGTAAATTGGCGTCACTTATATGGTCGGAGTATGGCTTGGACCACCTCTTAATTGAGGTGAGGCCTGTGCCCAGCAGTGGGACGTATATAGGCTGATGAGATGAGATATGGTCGGAATAATCACCCATCCCAAACAAGCCCGCGCCTTAGGATGCTTAACTTTGGTTACCAATCACTACCAAATAGCAAACCTTTTTTTTTTTTTTTTTTTTTTTATCGTCAGGAAATGTCAATTACGCACCGTACCCCTCCGTCGGGGACCGGAGGGGCGTGTGTGGGACTCCCCCGTCTTCCGGTATACCCACTAAAACCTGACGAAGCCCGCTGCGTGTGGCTGTGACAGCAGGGGCCGCGGTGTCTCAACAGTCCCGCGACCCTTGCCAGCAGCAACGTCCGCCCTCTAAGCAGGAGGGCGGATCTCCACGGAGTGGGGTGAGGAGATCTCATCCCACTCCAGACGGCACACTGGCGCCGTCTCTCAGGAGGGTCCGGGCGGTTAAGCCAAGACCCTCGTTTCGCCACGAGGACCAGAGTCCCAAGGACATCCCCTGCCTCCTCTGATAAGCCAGAGGGGTGCTGGGAGCCACAACCACTTCGGTGAGCCGCCGCTCGATGCGAGACAGACGCGACTCACTAGTGTCTCTGCCGCCCGATACGGGAACAGACGCAGAGGCACTCTCCCTAGAGCATCTTGGCTTCACCTGTCGCTGGATTGCGACAGGCTACTGAGCTCCCTCGCCATGGCAAGGCGTGCTCTATTCGAGGGGGACCAAATAGCAAACCTAATCTAACTCTCTTTCTACCAGGAGCATGCTAGCAGCGGCGCACGTGCTCGCGATGGACGCGAAGAACCTCCTCGACGTGGTGGACTGCATCCGCGCGCGCCACCCGCTCGTCGACTGGCGCGCCGCGCTCGCGCCCCCCACGCACCCCGCGTACCAAATAGCAGTCCAGAACCAAACTCTCACGTCCCAGAACCAAATATTCGCCACGCATAACCAAACATACAGCCCGCAAAACCCGCTCACGCTCAGCGCTCAGTCGTCGGTTCAGGAGGAGGAAACGGGACCGAAACCGGACTTCAAAATCAATCAGCCGGTCACCGTCGGTCAGCTGGACGTCGACCACGCCCCCAAGGAACACAGCAGCCTCCCGGTCACATCGAACCGGGTCTCGGCGCTAATCCACAATTACAACTTGTACGGTAACGTCCGAGAACCTCAGCATATTTATGGGAACACCGAAGGCGGTTCGTTTCAACATTCAGTCAGCGTCGACGATTCCAAAGTAGACAGTGCTCCCATAGAGTCCGTCAAAAGTAGAATCCAAGCTATGTCGGGGAAAATCGACTCGCCGCCTATCTACTCCGTCAGCAAGAAGATGATCCCGCTCGAACAAGTAGGGCACACCGATCAGGGCTGAATGTTGCCTGCTTGGAAATCATTTCGCTTGTAGTAGCAATTTTTTTTATTTTTCACGGCGCCTCTGTGGAGGTTTGACAGCTTTGATGCTAGAACTACTAGTACTTACAGAGATTGAAGAGCATTTAGAAATACTTAATTTTTTGCCCCGCTTTTTTACTTCTCAGTAGACGCAAGCTTGTTTAAAAAGACAAACCTATAATGCTCAATATTATAGTAGCGAATAGATGTCGAATTAATTTAAGTCCTGAGCCAAATATTGTCTATGCGTTACTCATGCACATCCATTTGTAATATTAGTTAAAGGCTTCGTTAAGTTGATTTAATAATCTCTAACTAAATCAATTATTGTGCAGTCATATATTGAATTTATTTATACGGTTTTTGAGAGAGAGAGTACCAAATATAATATGCCGAAATGAGTTATAAAATCAAAAAAATACTTCACAAACATTATATTGTGGTTTATGTCGTTTTAGTCGTAATATCTATTGACATATCATCAACATTGTTGCGCTTCAAATTGATATAATTGTCGTGTTACCTACTCTCTTATCTGTAATGTTACTCAACATGTCTACAATCACATTTCTTAGCGTCAAACCAAACTACACATAATTTTCAACCACTGTTACAAATTACTTAAGTTAAAAAATATTTGAAAATTCCAAATAATAACTTGATAACTGATCGTGAACTGGTGGATAATATTGATTTGTGATATTATTGCCAATAATTTTTACATAATTCGTAATATTTGATAGAATCTTGCAGTACAGATGAGCACATTCCTTGAATTTGCACCGTAAAACGTAAGTTATAATTATTTTCATACGAATTTTATATTTTTGGTGTAATGCAGTTTTTTATACGGAGCCAGTAATGGTGTGTTTGTATAAGTATAACATGAATTCTTCCATAAAACAATAATTATGATTAAATATACTTTTGAAATTAATTATATAGTATTATTTTGTAGTCTAAATTGTATTATTACAATGTACATTTTAGTTAAGGTGCATATACAGTCACAACTTCGTAATTCGCATTTAGTTTCTTCTTCTTGCTAAGTGTTCAGCTAGTTATGAGACTAATTTTCGTTGTATAAATGTACAAATCAAATCAATTGTCCATAATTATTTAATTTTTATCCAAAGTTTTTATTATAAGTTTAGATCTCAAAAGGATTTTCTAGTAGTTCATAAACTCGAGTAGCAGGCGACCGATTCGACTAATCGATAAGTAACTTTTCACGAATATAGAGTAATATTTTGATCACTAAACATTTTCTACGCATTTGAATCTTACACCACCTTAACAGAGGTCAATTTGGCGCGTCAAATCGGCCACCTGCCACGTGTTCGTTTTGATTAGTTTTGTAAATGATCAGAATTTATTTATTGATGACTTGCGTTTGTAAAGTTGTGTTCCCTACGTGTTAGTGTTAGAAGGATGTCATTCCAAAGTGTATGGTTACAATAAGTTTCGCGTAGTCCGTGTATTGTAGTAGCCGATACCTACCGTCTGATGTCGGGAGACCGGATTCTGTTTATGTATGACTTAATAAAGGACAGGTCAAACATTTTTTTCTGGTTTTATTTCTTGCTAGTTTTATTTGAGCTACCAACGAGTTATTTCAAATTACCACACCAAAGCAATGGCAATAACTCTCGTACTTTGCTTCGCCATAGTCGGGTAAAAAAAAACTCACCTGCGCATGAGATAGGATGGATAGGATGAAGAAGAGGAGGGGGGGGGGGGGGGAACTGCAAGATATTTTTATTCTTAACACCGGATCCACACGTTGGGCGATTAGTTGGCCCAAAAGTAAGGCTATTGGCCTTAAGATTAGAGTGCAACAATCCACGTAGAGACCAACGCTGCAGCGCTTTTTATAGATCAGTCATTGGGCGATAGTTTTTTGGAACTACTATACGCCCAACGTGTGAATCCAGTGTAACGAGTGTGTAGGTGGAACATTTCATATTATTTCACAAACATATATAGTATTTACTAGGCGACAAAATATGAAGATATTGCTTATATGAGGGAAAATTAAGTATTTAATATATTATATACCTTAGTAAAACAAAGTGGTCCAATCAATTTGGTTTATTAACAAAATACAAAGCGAAATTCGCGATTTGGTTAAAGTTAAGTGACACTGAGAAATAAATTACACGCCTATTCAGAGAACCTTTACAAACTACGGTTATAAAGAATAAAACAATTCATTGAAATCATCATGTTTCCTGGCAGTTAGGAAACAAAAATGTACTGGTCGTTCGAAAAATCGGCTCACCTACATTTTACATGAAAACGAATTTTAACAAGATGTTCTACTATATTTATCATGAGAAAATTAAAAAAAAGGTGGGTCGATATTTGCGTTGGCCAGTGTATTACTATTTCCTCTATAGGTACAGTGAGCGTCATAAATACTAACACTTTAGTAACATGTCAAAATACTAGATTGTTTGGATAGATTTTAACAGTTTGTCAAGGAGAGTCTATCACTATATTTTTGGCGCTGACTGTACTAAACGATAGTTTAAAATTAAATGACATTAACTTTTTTAAGTTTTACTCTTGAGAATGTTCGTAAATTAAACGACATTCCTACATGTTAACAAAACAAAGTTTTAATTTCATAGAAAAATTTAACTTTTAAACTATCATGAAGATAAATAATTAATATTTTTTTATGAATTTGGAATCATCACCAGAATGGGCTAGACGACACCACCAATCGTTGACATACTTTTTATTATCTGTCAAAACGGTCTGCCTCCATAGATTTTGTATGGGAATACATGAACGTGACGTCACGGTCATGTATCAGAAATCGGAGTCAATTGACCAAATATTTATTAAGTTTTGTGTGATTAAAAATTGGTTTCTACAGCTTTTTGGAAATATATTTGTTGTATTAACTTCACAGGGGCTATGTTTTTTAAACGCCATAGTCTTGAAAATATTTAAGATAGGTGTCATCATGCCAATTTAAAATGTTTTGTGAAATATTAACTTTAAATACATGCAAATATTTTTTTTTAAATAACACACCTGCCCTGTTCTATTATATTTTTAAACACATTTCTGCTATTATTTTATACACAAATATGAGGGAGACAAATGGTAGACAAAACTGTACTTATTTCAAAGTATTACTGAATAGTATATAGACAAACTGACGAATAGTAAACACGAGAGTATTGTTACAAAAACATAATATACAAGATGGTGATCGCATGAGGAGCGAACGTACATGAACTAGCGATGAGACGTATTTATCGTAACAGCAAAATATAACAGGCATTTAAATATAGTAACATAACACTTGTTACTCGGGAACAGAAATACCTGTTATATAAAATTACACCTGTTATATTGTTTGTCAATATCGGCCTGATTTTGTTCAAACTTAGTTTCTTAGACTATTTTTACAAGACAACTTCGAACTGAAACCAGAAAACTAACAAAATTGATAGTTAAGTCTGCTAAGCATGAAGGAAAGCTGTTTATTGTTTGTATTTGAAAAAATATGTGGTGTTATTTTATAACAGGTATTTGGAACTGTTGTTTTTTAATAACAGTATTAACAGATATCGAATTTGACCTGTTACGGCCCATCGCTCGCTAATATGAACGACTTAGCGCTTGTTCACCTAGAAACGCGCGGGCGCGAACGCGTTTTTCGCAGCTGAACACTTGCCGGCGAACAAGCACTTTGCCGCCGATTTCTTGCGATAGTTTAATCGCCGAAAACTGCCGACTACAGGCTTCTTAGTATTTCACATATCGCAAAGTGATGTTTGTCTGTACACTCTCATATTTTAACCAAAAAAATAAATATCTTACTAGTCTTCTGTGCTCTCAAGCAATGATTCATTTCATTGCTTGAGAGCACAGAAGACTAGGATACAATAATAGGCATAAATTTTAATAATAGTCAATCTAATTTGAATTCAGTGAACTAATACTTTTCATATGTAATACCTTCGTACATTTATCAAAGTGCCATACATAGTTTTAAAGTCTGTGTCATTTAGTGGCTCATTTATGCATGTTTAAAAACGAATAACTGTTAGCATACTGACTGAGCATATAAAATCAATAAGTTTTAACATTAAGATTCAGCCCTTAAACTAAAAATATTGATTGGGCACATCCTGCGCAACCGTACCTGGTGAGAAACGGGGTGGCAGACGCTCGGGGGGCGAGGTAGCACGTCGTTGTTTCACACACATCATGGCTGCCACTAACATAGAAAACATTTTATTTATTACCACGGCCACCCGCAGTAGTTGTCCTGCCTATTGCATTTTTTTTATTTCTTATTTTTCGTTGAAGTCCAGGGAATCCTGGACTTCAACGAAAAATTCGATACTAAAATTAGTCACATCGGTTCAGCCGTTTTCGAGTTTTAGCGAGACTAACGGACAGCAATATTTTTTTATATATAAGAGAAGAAGATATTTAATATACTTTTACAGACGCAATTCCGCGTCTGTATAGGCTTGTGTAGTTCGCGAACTATAAGGACTATAAGGACGTCCGTCAAATCTGTCATTTACCACTACGGAAACGGCTCAATACGTTCATCAGGCTACCAAAACGGAACCGACAAACGAATGAACGAGTGTCTGAGCGGCTTAAAAGACGACACACGCGAGTGAGTGAACAAATATTGCAACAATGTCTTGAATTTATTCATGGCAGAGTCTGCTAACATTTAGAAAACTTTTCCTTACCAAAGTATGTAGCTCTGAAGGATGGTTGCGCACAATCTATCGAGCTTTAAGGCAAGACCGTTTAAGCATCTTAACAGCTTTTCTGTTTTTGCCTATCTATACATATACAATAACATAAAAAATAGTAACGTAGATGACGTTGTGGCGACCTCTACCATTCGCCATCACAAGCGCATGCCTAACGGTGGCAAGCACGACAGCGAGTGCTGATACGGCTCCACCGGCTAGATGGCGCTGTTAGCATAGAACCGCGCATGAACCGCGTCATATAAGATTTAGCTTCAGAACAATATAGATAGACAAACCAAGATGATGACTATCGGACCTTGGTCACCGACCATAACACCCGGTCGGATGAAGCGCTTTTCTTTAGTTTCCTAACTCTAAATCAGTTGCGCCTAAATGGTTTTGGATCTTTAAAATCATAGTTGCTGTTATCAATTGCATTAGATAAAATAACGTTTTTCCATCACTCTTACAAAGAATGACGATCAATTTAGTGTATGCCAAACAATGCATCATAAGTAGGTTCATTATGCTTTTTATTATAAACATTCAAGTATACTCATGTAAGGTGTCTTGATCTAACCTAAACCCCTTCTAACCTAAGCCTTTATTCCCATTCAAAATTTCCTTTTACCATGTGTGGTTGGCACTGGGATTTTCCATTTACCACTCCAGTGGCTTAAGTTTTCTTATTACAGTAGAATTTGTTGTTTACGAGTTAAAGCATTAATAAATTACTATAAACGAACCAATTGCTAGACTAACAAATACCACCAGGGCTGTTAAATAGGGATTTCCAACACCTGGGTGGTGAATAGAGCCACCCTCTAGATGGGAATAAACCTTACCAAAGATGATGATCATTCAGGCAGACCCTATTAAACGAGCCACAAAATATCTTTTATAATTGGTGTGCTTGTTGAGAAAAATATATATATATATATTTAATTATACATCACCTGCCAGCAGATGACTAAACTTTGTTAGGTTTGAAAATGATATTAAAAACACGCTCTAAAAAGTACGAAACAAGAAAACACTCTCCAATGAAATTACTTAGTATGTACAAACTATTAAATATTTACCGTTATTAAATAAACTAACTTACACATATTATTATATTTTAATATATTTTCAATTTATAATATTGATAGAAAAATGTTTTAAGGATAAAGCCGTGGTCGTATACCACTTTTTTTAATTTATGATTCTTATGGCATTCGACCACGGCTATATATATATATATATATATATATATATATATATATATATATATATATATATATATATATATTCAAAATGTACAAGTAAAGCGCTTTCAAATGATACCAAACACGGCATATTTATCTTAACTTTATTTTTTTACTTCGTATGTTTTGTCCGCCAGAGGGCGCCACATTAGATTTTGTGAAATCCCATATAGCCTATAACCAGCGGACAATTAAGACGCTTCTAATGATATGTAATTTGTCGAATTCTGATAAGTAGTTTAGAAGTTACGAGGGAACAGATGAACATCCATACCCACATACATACATACATACATACATACATACAGGTCAAAATCATAACCCTCCTTTTGCTTCGCCGTAGTCGGGTAAAAATTAAAAGCATAATCAACGAAGTAATACAATTGTTAACTGACAAACTCACTCCATTTTCGACTGTTCGTTTAGCAGTCCAAGAAGTTGGCGGCCATCAGTAGTTCCAGGGCGATTTCGGGAGCGATCGGGAATTCCGGGATCTCGGTCGACGAGTTTGTGTAGCGTACTTTGTATGTAAAATACATGCACACCTTTTGCAGTACGTGCGACCTGGAATAAGGGATTAGTAATTCAGATTCAGGCATAATGGGTATTAAACTTTTTATTTATACTAAGAAGTACTGGATAAAGTTGCCTGTAGATCTCAAATTAATTGATTGTAAAACAGGTTTTAATAACTGTTTTTTTAATTTTACCCGTTTTAATTTTTTGAAATCAGTTCAATATACATACAAAGCAAAATTACAGATGTTGTCAAACATGTGAATTACATCTACATGCCATGAAATTGGGTTTATTAAGTAACACAGTCTCTCCCTCTCTCTTTTTTCTCATTTTATTTTTTCATTACTAGTTGTGATGAGCAAATCTATTTGAATTTGTTACAGATTAGGCCCCTAGTATGAATGTATTCTCTTTTATTATCCTGCAGTTCCTACATCCTTTCGCAACCTTCACTAGATCGTCGGTCCATCTTGTAGAAAGACCTCGTGGGCCTGCCCATGGAGCGTCGTCCGGGACGCGGTCGCTATTCTAGAGCCTTTCCATCACAACAGCCATCGGTTCAACCCTCACTGCCGAAGTATATACACTTACGGAATCTCTCTAAAGTTGACTTCATTAGCTTCATTCTCAGCAAACTGTCCTGGTCCACTCAACATGGCTTTAATAGTTCCAGAGGTAAGGGCATGCTCTCTCTTCACAATAAACTCATGTCCGTCGGACGAGACCAACTTCACATACATGGCATCTGGGCCCTCACAACCTCCATACACCTTTTCTTCTGAGGCTGCGGAACCACTTACTGCAGCTGTAAAAGAATCAGAATCAGAATCTTTATTGCAAGTCATATCTTTATTGCAAAGAAAGCATGTCAAATTAACGATAATTAATAATTTATAGTTGACCAAATAAAACTGTATATAATCTTAAACATTAAATTACACTCCACACTAAGTTACCAAATAGCAGAATAACTTGTACAACAAATCATCCCCATCCTTACTTCCCTACTATCCTTCCCTAATACTATAAATGGTTAAGTAAGAAAGGTGTTTGGTATAATGCGAATTTTAAGGAGGTGCGCGGATTTAGATGCCATGAAAACCGTTTATTACGCTGTATGTCATTCGATTATCACATACTGTATGAGAGTCTGGGGTGGGGCTGCGAAGTCTTTCATTCACAGAAAACATTAATTCCAAACAGTAGTAGTAACGTAGACAACTTATACGAAGATCTTTTTAACTTAATTAAAAGCGAATTCGCATCAATTTTCACAAAAAAAAGGTTAAGTCTAATCGGTTTACAAGTAAGTTTAATGAATGGGCTACACCAGGTATTTATAAAAGCAGGAATAAGTTATATGATCTGTATAGTATTAGAGAACATTCTCAGGACCCACATATTATAGAATATGTTAAAAAATATTCAAAAATCTTTGAAAAAGTTTGTGCCCAAGCAAAGACGAATCATCTTCGTAGGATAGTTTCAGGTTCAAAAAATAAAGCCAAAGCTACCTGGAATATCATAAACAAAGAAACCGGTAAAGATAAAACAAAAGATCGTTCATATTCATTAAAAGACGGAGGTAAACTAGTTAAATCTGATGCAGAAGTAGCTAATATTTTTGAAAAGTTCTTTGCTAATATAGCACCATCTACTACTAAAGAACTTAACTCTTCTGCAGAACTGTCTGAATCCATTCTCAAATCCAATATTGATGAGTGTGATTCACCACTATACCTTAGATACGTAAGCACCGATGTAATTATGAACGCATTCAATGAAATAAATATGAAAAAAACCGAGGATCTTTGGGGAATATCCGTATGTATCATTAAAACTATTATTGAATTCATAGCACCTCTTTTAGCGATCATTTTTAACAAATGTATTGATGAAGGAAAATTCCCAAATTTAATGAAATTTAGTAAAATAGTACCGTTATTTAAATCTGGTGACAAAAATAACCCCTCAAATTTTCGACCAATATCTATCTTACCGGTTCTAAGTAAAATTTTTGAAAAGATTATATTCAATCAGCTACTATTTCACTTCACATCAAACAATTTATTGCATAATAAACAATTTGGTTTTACAAAGGGTCGCAGTACTGCTGATGCTGGAGTCGCTCTGTTGAAACATATATTTGATGCCTATGATAGTAAGCAAGATGCTGTGAATTTTTTGTGACCTCTCTAAAGCGTTTGATTGTGTTGACCATGAGACCCTGTTGAGAAAACTACGCCATTATGGTGTATCAACTGATGCATGTAACTTATTTAATTCATATCTCACTGAGAGAACACAAAAGGTTTCTATCAATGGAGCAGAGTCTCCTGGAGCACCTCTCACTATGGGTGTGCCCCAGGGTTCGATATTGGGACCGTTACTGTTTCTGATATATATTAATGACCTTCCATACTTTGTCGACGGTGCTTGTGAGATAGTGTTATTTGCTGATGATTCTTCACTACTTTTTAAAACTCCAAGGGGTAAAGAATCGTTTGACGATGTAAATGGTACTCTCTCGCGAGTACTCCATTGGTTCACCGTTAACAATTTATTGCTTAACGCGACCAAAACTAAATGCATTAAGTTTACAATGCCCAATGTCCGACAAGTTCCAACAAAGGTTGTTGTTAAGGATGAACAACTAGTTACTTCAAATACTGCAACTTTTTTGGGAATTACTTTAGATGATAAGCTCCAGTGGGGTCCTCATATCATGACCTTATCAAAGAGACTAAGCTCCGCTGCATACGCTGTAAGAAAGATAAGGTTTCTGACTGATGTTGAAACGGCAAGACTAGTTTATTTTAGTTATTTTCACAGTCTCATGTCATACGGCATCTTACTATGGGGCTCAGCTGCAGATATAGAGACAATTTTCGTATTGCAGAAACGAGCCGTGCGGGCTATTTATAAACTTAAATCAAATGAAACACTTAGAGAATTGTTTAAAGAAGTTAAAATACTTACAGTTTACTCGCAATACATTTACGAAAACCTAATTTACGTTCGAAAAAACTTACACTTATTCCCTAAAAATAGCGATTTGCATAACTTCAACACAAGACAAAAAAATAGGCTTGCCGTTCCACATTTTAGGCTTCATAAGGTTGGTCACTCATTTATGGGTAGATGTGTATAATTTTTTAATAAATTACCTGAAAATTTAATTTCATTGCCTTTAGATAAATTTAAAACAGTTGTTAAAGATGTATTAATGTCGAAAGGATATTATAAAATTGATGATTATATAAATGACAAAGATATATGGAAATGTTTAAATGCAAACAATTACAATTATTGTAAATCAATTTTAAAAAGAGGCAATGACAATAGTGACTCGAGTTTCTTGCGCCGCTTCTTTTCAGCACTGGCCCAAATTGTCCCGAAGCGGTGGTAGGGTTAATTTATATGTTCAGTTGGGACGTGTAAAAGTGCTAGTTCTTAGCCTACTTACAGAAAAAAATGAATTTTATTGAATTTTATTTTTACTTTCATGTTGGAGCTGGAAAGGGCGCAGCGTGGTATTTTCAAGGTAATGCTGGGAAAACCAATTTTGTACCCCACAAACGCCGTATATAGCGACATGAAGATGTTGCGCGTCAGGCAACTGTACATCTTAACTGCTTCCATAGATATTCAAAGATCTCTCCCGCACCTGGAAGACTTCGACATCATCATGAGACGTCGTATCTATAGACTGCCTGTGCCCGCTGTAAAGACAAGTTTTGCGAAGCGATTTTCCAGATACTGCCAGGTTGCAACCTACAACAACATGACAGCTATATGCAGTCTAAAGAACTGCTCTGTAAATGAAGTAAAAAGACGCGTAGTACAGTTACTCTGCTCTCTCGATTACACACAAACTGAATCTCTGATTTGCAATAGCAAAACTTACTTATTCATTATCTCTATCACACATACACACATGCACACGCACACGCGCAAACACACACTCACACACATACACCACGCTTACACATACATCACATATAAACTCACCACACAAACACTCATCATAGAAGTGCCACATACCCCAGATAATTAAACATAATTGGTCTCTCAAGATACAGGCATAGCCTAGTTTGAGAACCTCTGGTAATTCTGAGATTTTATGGCTTTTTCTTTATATTATAATTTATATGAAATACATGTATGTTTTTAGTTGTTAATAAATATATTTCTATTTCTATTAAGTGTTTGTTTCTTTGTCCTTCTTTCACTGGAGCAATGTGGTGGTATGTTTTTGTGTCGTGTTTTTATGTGTTTATGTGTGGAAGGTAGGTAGGAGGCTGGAGAATGACATAGGCTACTTTTTTAACACGCTTTTATTAGCTTGACCTGTATGTAACTATGTATGTATGTAACGGAATCTTTGCACTTCATTTTCACCTACTTCTAGGAGTCTGATTAACATGGAAATTAGCACAGGGGTCAAGGACCGATTACAATGCAATAATTTGATAAGAGTTTTCGATTATCCTTATTAACTAAAAAAATAAAATTAATTTTAATATTGCTGAAATCGCCTTCTTACATTTTCCGCACGGCGCCATCTCTTTCACAAATATTACGAAAGTATCTAGTAGCGTTCGCTTAGCTAGTTAGTTTCGATAGCAATCATTAGATGTCGCTGCTAATGCTATGCAGTTTTAACTGATGCAATTGATTTGCACTAGAAGCTCTGTATTTTGCCAATAGATGTCACTATGAACTAACACATTAAGTGTAGTAACTATTTAGTAATCTGTGATTAAGTACCAATGACAATGCAATAATTTGGAGATTTAACTAAAAAAAATAAAAAAAATAATAGGGCGCCATCTCTTTCACAAATATTACGAAAGTATCTAGTAGCGTTCGCTTAGCTAGTTAGTTTCGATAGCAATCATTAGATGTCGCTGCTAATGCTATGCAGTTTTAACTGATGCAATTGATTTGCACTAGAAGCTCTGTATTTTGCCAATAGATGTCACTATTAACTAACACATTAAGTGTAGTAACTATTTAGTAATCTGTGATTAAGTACCAATGACAATACAATAATTTGGAGATTTAACTAAAAAAAATAAAATAAATAATAGTTTAAAAAACTAAAAAAACACGCTTTTATTGCTAACTAAAAAAGAGAAAATAATTTCTGAGTACACGGAATTTATATTACAGTAGAGTAAAAAGCTTGGGGTGCTTCGTATAGTAGTATGTGAAAATCATCCTATTATTGGCACGTATAAAAGTATGAAAATGTCATAAAGTGCACCCCACGCTTTTTACTCTACTGTAATATAAATTCCGTGTACTCAGAAATTATTTTCTCTTTTTTAGTTAGCAATAAAAGCGTGTTTTTTAGTTTTTTAAACTATTATTTTCAACAACAAAACAACTCGATCCCATGTAATAAACGAAAAATCAATACTTAGCTTACCTATAGATTGTGCCACTTGGTTAAGTTTTGAGGGCATAGCACAGTTAATTCACATTTACTATGAGAGTAAAGCAGCAGGTAACTGCTACTTATTAATAAATAAATCAAGCTACAACAGAGTGTTACCTGCCCTAGGATCTCAAAAAGTTTAAGTAGCACAAGACAAAGCGGTAAAACTGTACATTAAAGGACGCGGGGTAGGGCTGGGGGGGGGGAAGTGGGGTACCCCCTGATACCTCCCCCTCTTGAAGCAAGCTCTTGGTTTCTGAAATATTCATGATTGAAGTTTGAGGTTATGACTGTACTAAAAGTGTGGTAAAACTGTACATTGAAGGACGCGGCGTAGGGGGGAGGGGTTGGGGGGAAGTGGGGTACCCCCTGATACCCCCCACTTGAAGCAAGCTCTTGGTTTCTGAAATATTCATGATTGAAGTTTGAGATTATGATTGTACTAAAAGTGTTAAAATTTAGTTTTAAATCATCGAATTAAGGTGTGGGGGAGGGGGATAGAGGGGGAAGTTTTTCCCCTTGGGGGGGGGGGTGGTTAAAAGGGGTAGTGGAGAGTGAAGACTTGCCTATTCCCTACAAAATTGCTTATTCCCTTTATAAGTATAATAAAGAGATTACTGTTGTCTCTTAAAAAAAAAATAACCACGAAATTCAAGGCTCACGCTCCACTGCGCTTCGCGCTCGCCTTAAATTTCTATCACGTGACCTACAGGACTTTGGCAAACTGAAGGCTTCCGACAAAATGGTGTCATTGCGTTTCGTTCTTGCACAGTACAAACACGATATTTCAATAAAATTTAATTATTAATCTTTCCAATAAATTACATGTAAATACATAAAATTTTACATCTAAAATGTATTTGCAACATAAATATCCCAAAAAGACCCCAAAATTAAGTCCAAATTGACTGTACAGAATCAACTTTCACCTAACGAAACGCAACTGTCAGATCGTATAGTTTTTTTTAAGGTTGGTAATCAGTCATGGTGACGTAAAATTGTCAAATTTTGATCTAATTTTGCGATTTTTAATAATTTATTTCTCGAAAACTACAAAGTTGCTTCAAAAAACGACTTCACCAAAAGACTACTTGCATCGTGTAGTTTCTAAAAAAAATTACAAAATGTGAGACCAGCGTACAGTAAAGTACAGTTTATCCATAGTTTTATATATGGGATAAATATGGTTGTTTTTTTAGTAATCTATTAAATCATGCACTTTTATTTTAAAATTTTAAATTCAAAATCCCAAAATTTCAGAAAAAAAATTCAAATAAAGAGTCATCTATTTTTAAAGTTTCAAGATATAAATCACCTGAGCCTGCACCACTTCCTGAGCGCTGCTCCTCGGCCACGCTTGTGGCGGACTGGGCTGCAGAGGCGGGGACAGACACATTTTGTTCCGACATTGTGTCTGTTAATGTTGAATGAAACACATTTGATTACAACATATGGAAATCAAGAGATTGAGGTATTAACATTGTACTTCTGAATTTAATGAGATATTATTTTGTAAATTTCAGAAATCGCAAGCAGGCACAATTAAACAAAATATAGATATATTTAACTATAAGTTAATCAATTGAATAGACCCAATAGACCTTTTACTAAACTTAATCTCTTTTCACTCGTTGGAGAAGATGCGAACACAAGCCAATCCACCGAACACTAGCTAGTCCAGCTATCTAAACATTACAAGCACTATTTGAAAAATCATGATATCTCCTGAGACTTATAAGTAATATCTTTATGCACAAACCTTGAAGAAGTCAGTAAAACGGGTAATGGATTAGAATATGTAGTTAAATCCCCCAAAAAATCTAAATTTTAAGGTAAAAATAAGTTTTACTCAGAAAAAACTGATTTTTTTAGGTTATTTTTTTGACAGTTATACAAAGCATAGACAAAAAGATTTTTGACAGTTGGTCATAACTAGTCGAATAATCGACTAATGATAATAGTTGACAGTCAGAGAGTAAAGTGACGATAGAGTGCTGTTTCAGTTTCTGAATGGTATAACTTGGTCAAGACAAACAAACTATTTCAGGGTTTCGATGGGGATCTACTGCAAAAATTATTTCATTTTATTTTTAACTTTTTACTAGGGTTTGTTGTTCCATTATGTTATTATGTAGCAAGTGATTACTGGGCGACCATAGTGTATATATATATCTCTGTAAATTCGTAGCCTTTATTACCCCCGAACTCACAATGATCTGATACTGGGAGCCCCTTGTTACTCTCACAGATCAGAAAGAATATGTAGCCCCTCGGCGAGTAGAATGAAGGAGAGACAATGTCATTATGAATAATAATAACCACTTATACAATGAAATGAATCGACTAGTTCAGTTGTATCGATTGCGCATCATTTAATCGAACTTTGTATGGTCTACAAATTCAGCGCCCTTTTTTTGACATGGCTTTTGGTTTGGCTTCATTTTCATTATTTTGACATTTGAACATTTCGATGTCAAGCGCTACGTATTTCTTTGAAAAAAGTCAATTATTCATCGTTTTTGATTAATTCTCCACTTTTTCCATACGATTTCACGTTATCAGACACGAGTGCGACACATTGAACAGTGCTGAAAACCTCCGATCTCCAGAAATTCCGCGAGAAACATGTGACACGAATACGAAACAGGGCTTCCAGACCGTCAATGTGACAGAAATGTTTTCTGCCATCACGACGAGCCACCGCCACCTCGGAGCCCCCACGACCGCGACGCGTGCTCAACGAGAAGCGATATAGGGTAAGATCGTTAAAAATGAGCGCGAGATGGCCAGTCCGCCACCGAACCCTAGAGAAGGCGAGGAGGGCGGCTCCGAATTCGCGGAGGAGTCGGCCGGGGAACGCGCGCCCGCCCCGCAGAAGACGTTCATAGCGCCGCACGCCTCGCAGCTGCCCACGAAGCTGCAGTATGTGGCGGTCGGCGCTGCGGGCCCCAGCGGCGGTATCAAGCAGTGTTTTCGCACGGTAAAGGCTGCGCGACGGGTGCCCACCCTGCCACGTCGCCCCAAGGAGGGCGAGGGCTCTTCCGCGACCCCCGGCACCTCGGCCGCACCCGCCGAGCCCGAGCGCCGTGCGCGCCGCGACCGCAGTAAGCGGCATGTCTGCACCACCTGTGAAAAACGCTTCTCTAGCCCTGGCAAACTCAACCAGCATGTTCTATCCCACACAGGGGAATTACCCTTCTCCTGCGAGCTCTGTGATAAGCGTTTCAATTCCAAATTTAAACTTGTACGCCATAGTCTGATCCACAGTGAGTCTAGAGCCTTCACTTGCAATGTTTGTGGTAAAAGTTTCAACCGAAAAGATCATCTGACAAATCATGTTAGGGTTCATAATCCAGTCAAAAAGCTGTACACTTGTGAAAGACCAAATTGCAGAAAATCATACACATCCTTGCTGAGTTACAGAAAACATGCCGCACTACATTCTGCTGAAGAGGGAAATTTACAATGTAAGATTTGTGATGAGATTTTTACCACACGCCAAGACATAGTCTATCACCTCAAAGTTCATACAGGAAGCCGTACAGTGAAAAATGAGACTGACAAGAAGTTCACTTGCGATTACTGTGACCGGAGGTTCTTCACTGCGAAAGATGTGAGGAGGCATCTCGTTGTGCATACAGGTAGACGTGATTTTTTGTGTCCATACTGTCCCCAAAAGTTTGGACGTAAGGATCATCTAGTTAGGCATGTGAAAAATGCTCATCCTGATGAATCATGGCGATCAGCAGCTGTGGGCACTTCAAGAGACCCAGTGCCAGAGGCGACGTCGTTTGAGGAGACCTATACCGAATTTAAAATAGAGGATGCAGAAACACAGTACGCCATTTGGACATCTCCCCCAGTAGTTGATCCAACATCCCCATCAGAAAGTACCTCTGAGGGACCAACCCGAGTGCCTTCCTCAGATATAATTGTAGAAATACCGACAGACCTAGATATAAAAATGGAACCTTTAGAAATAGATTTGGAAGACCCATTAGATATAAAGATTGAGCAGCCAGAATCACCTGCTTTCCCCGTGATGTATATGGTGGCTCCGCCTTATTCCCAGCCGTCGGATTTGCCGTTTCTGACGTCGCAGCCGTTGACTGACGCACACTTGCTTCACCCGGGGGGTCATGTCGAATCTCTTTTGTTGGATCCTGGGGAGGGGTCCTCTGGTTTATCGAGCCAGATGCTGCGAGGCCTGTTAGAAGAGAGCGAGCCAGCATTCTCGAGTGATGGTGCAGGAGAGGCGCGGCAGCAGCAGCGGCTGCCCGCGTTCACGCAGGCCTTCCAGACCGCGCAAAGCCCCAAGCCCCCACCGCCGCCGCCGCCGCCACACTAGCCGTAGCCAAGATTCCTGCATTTAGCATGTGAATACCGAACTACCTCATTAGGTAAGGATGGCCTAAGCTGTAAATAGTCTGGAGTGAATTAGTATTCAAATTGTAATTTGCACATGACGACACCGTCATGGGAGGTAAGGGGCGCCCGCCCCGGGTTTGAATTGCCAAATTGTATATTTGTACGTTTTCAGGTATACCAAAATGTTTCCGAATTCTACATGAATATGTGATCTAGTCGTGTATGTACTTTCGGAATTGTATATTGTTTATTTATAGCGTACACGTATGACGTTTATATGGAGTTTAAATGGGACCAACTGTGCTTAGTTCATGATTGGACCACTCAGGTTTTGAATAGTGTTCGATGGGTTCATTAGGAGAGCAGAATGCTAGGTAGTATGCTCTTGAAGGCAGCCCGCTGTACAATATGTTTTAGAGAAGCAGGTTGCCTTTGCCGCGAATTATACAATGGAGCATACTCTTTATCTATCAATAAAGTTAATTAATTCTGCTAGATAACATCAGATCTGTCTAAGTCTGAAGCTAGAATGGAATAGCTAAGTAGTAAGTGTTCTAATCAGAGTTAGACTATTGAACAAACATAGTAATCCAGGATTCAGTGGCATTCTATTGTCAGAATGTTGTTGAGTCCTAAACTCAGCAGATGGGCTAACAAACAAATGCATTAAACCAATCCATATACCTCAGAGGCATTTGTGCCTCCTTAGAATATTAAGACAGTTTAAAAAGTAATTGGATCCTTTTCTGATGAGCAAGCAGACAATGCTCGAATTTTCATTCAAGAGAAAAATGTGCCAAAAAGATCACTAAGTTGTGTAATGAATTACTTCCATGGTAAAAAGTTAATTTGCTCATAACATTCTCTGATATAAAATAAAGTTATTCACATTGGTCAATTGAAAACATTAAAACTTAAATTCTTAATGGAACCTCTTGGCATTCATTTTAAGGATTTGAGCCAAATTATCTAATTCTTGAAGATGTTTTGTGTCAGATGTTTTGAGAAATAGTGAGAATTTAAAAAAAATGGTTGGCTGAAATGGGAGGATATTAAAGCTTTATTAGGTGCATTGCAAGTCTTTACTTGCAAGATTATTCCCATTAACATCAATAATGTTGTATGTAGAAGTAAAATTGATGTGACTACCTTCATAAAGTAAAATTAAAGTAAAAAAAATGTAGAGATTGGATACGAATACATTCCCATTTCAATTATTTGAGTCACAATACATATTTTTATCATTATGTCGCCGACTTACATCCTCTTGGCCCTCAAAAAGTAAACATTCGTTTTTCAGAAACATCTCCGAGCATATTCTTGTGTGAAAAAGCTATACAAGATCGTCACATTTTACCCACTTTCCTTGTGAAACATATGTCATCTGGAGTTCTCTGATTCTAATAACACTTGTTTTGTCGCGACGGCGCCTTATGTTACTCTTCTACCATAGATGTGCTGTGCTGCGTTGCTATGGAAGCGTTTGATTATCATCCATGTAGCATATCAGCAAAGCCCGGGTGGAAACGAAGTCAAATAACATTTACATAACATAACATGAATGGTTATAGAGATGTTCGCAAGGGGCAAAGCTATATCGAGAGGTTGAGCTGCACATCTTCCATCTGGCATCTAACATCTTCATAGCACATACATCCGCCGCATAGCTTAGCATCAGTTGCTACGGCCACATAGTTTCGTAATTTATCTTAGGCATCTTCGCAGCAAAGCTGCCTTCCACCTGTGAAACCAGTTTGACTCAGCTCAGCAGGCAGTTTCAATGTATTTGATTATTAGCAAATTTCTGAAATTGCTGAAAACTGATTCAAGAATTTTGAATTTGAGCTCCACGACTTTCTGTAATGCAAACTTTGAAATGTGTTTGACGTTTAAAGATAATACAGGCTTAATTTACCTCCCGTCCCGTTTGATCAGGTGGCCAATTCCGCTAATCAATCGTAACATCGTAATAGAACTGTCAAAAACAGGTCAGCCAACTACGATTTTGTTACGATTGATTAGAGATTTAGCCCCTGAACAGTTCTTTCCAGACTCTTCCAATCTCTGCAATACTTTACGAAAACCGATAAACCATTATTCATATCTGACACTAGTGCACACATAAACGTAAATTTTAAGGTTGAATTGATAATTCAAAGGTTTCATTCGTTTATAATCATTACGATCAATGTTTGGCGTCTAATGGAAGTTCGCGAGCGCATGTCGATGGGAGATCCAATGTTCTAAACGCTTCATACATAGAATATGTAAATAATTGTAATCTTTTTTTAGGTTAATAGGACTGTAAAAAAAATTATCTACCTCAAACGCAACTTATTCTTACGGCTAGAAATGTAATACTACGTTAGATTAATGAGAATGTTAGGTTCTTTTTTGAGAAAAACAACGCGCGGAACAGTAAGCCCGCCTGGTTTACACCTTAATCTTTGTTGTGTTATTATAACTTTTAATGTTTGTGCTGAAATATAGAAATCTTTATTGATATATAATTAAGAATATGTATGATGTTGCTTTATATCTTCTATTTTATGCTCTTAAAGAGAAAAATAAAAACACATGGGATAAGATTCGATTAATAAATACATAGATATTTATTCGCAAAAGATCTGGGATTTAATATTAACTGAATAAAAAAATAAAAAGGAAAAAAATATTTTTATAATATCTTTAGTATGGTCTGTCGTTGCTTGAAACTGTTCAGTTTTGAGACGTTATACATATTTCATTAAAGCAAATATCAGGAAAGATTTCTGCAATAGTTTTTATAGTTGCTATACCCAGATATAAAGGTGAGAATTGGTTATTTTTTTCTGGTGTAAGCTTCAATATTAACGTTGTTAGGGGTTGTAGACTGCAATATATATTTTTAAGAACATATCCGAAGACATGTCAGAGCTTTTCAGTCTATATCCTTGGTCCGCTAGTCATATGCAGTAGCAGCACATTATATTTTTTTATATTCTCAAATAGACAGATAAACAAAGTGATATACAACCAACCTGATTTTACAATAGTCTTTTAACATAAAGATGCAAACCCGATGAGTACAAATACAGATACGAATATAACTTATACTATTAAAATTAGATATTCTTCACTTTAGTATTGGTACAGAAATATACAACGACATATTATGCAATATATTTATGTAATAATTTAGATTATAACCGTACTTTTAATTGTTAACATATCAAAGACTAATCCTTGTTCAATAAGAAGGCAGTAAGTTTTTTGTTATGTAAACTATGTATTTTTGGTACCAACTAGCCATAATAATAAGTAAAGAACATGTTAAACATATTTTTAGATAACTGCCTTGGCATCCGGATTTTCTACACAGGAAAATATTATTTTCAGTCTGTATTACAAATGTATATAATAAAATAAATTTTAATTCATTCAATTTCATAAATTCCAAAGTTCCATTAAAATTTCTTCATTGGCTTTTGGTAGTGATTGTACACTCGTTTTTGTTACGTTTTGTCTTGACTATGTAATATTGAAGTTCATTAAACTGGTATTTATTTATTTTACCGTTAGTTATCTGATGTCAACTGACAATAAATATTTGTATCTAAGTATTTTATTTGAAACACATAGTGTTCATTTCTTTTTTTTATTGGGGAACATTATTTATGCATAATTGAATTGTTAATTTGTACACTCCCCAGTGTAATTAAATAAGTTTTTAATCAGGTAATTGAGTGTGACTCATAATATTTACCTATATTTTGTAATAATTACAATACATTATGTTGTGTAATACCAAATAATTTTACTTTTTTTTGTGCTTACATTGAGTGTGTAAGATTTTCGAATATTTTTATTTTTTTATCAGAATTATCAGCTACTACAAAATTGCTATGAGCAAGAAAACTTGCATTTAAAGCCTATATTTTTGCACACAACTTTAAAGGTTTTACTTATCAGAAAATATGCATTTCATAGATGATGTACAAAAATCAGAAAGGAAGACCGAATTCCATGTTATTTTGCTGATTTAGAAAAATGTATAAATTTCTTTCTTGTAGCAAAGATGTTACCCTGATCAATAGATATACGTAATTTTCGTACATAACATAGGGGCCTTAATAAATATTGTAGATTGTTTGAACTGTAATGGAAAATATTTTTAGAAATCTATGATATTTTTATAGAAATTCTATTTTTGTTACGCTTTTTCAAGTATGGCATTTTTATATTGGATGTTACAATTTGAAAATTCCGAAGGACCATGATTCAATTAGAAAATGTTACCACCCAAAACAAAATTTATCAAGATGTTTGTGCATGGGCAAGATATACCATAAACAGATTATTTTTGATACGAATGGCGTTGGCATAATAGTAAAACTTTTAATATGTCATAGCGAAAAATGTTGGGTGGTAATGTTAATTTCCGATTTGAATCTAAAAATAACTGAGCCAGGATATTGAATTGCATCAATGCTAACTTGACCTTATGTCACATTTGATAATGTGTGACGTCACCAACAAAGTCGACCGTGTTATCTCGATTTCCGTTTTAAGGTAGGGTCCACAGGCCGAATCTGACATAACGGGTTTTAGTTTGCCTTGTATAAAACCTCATACAACAGTGTCCGCGGATCCGCAGTTTTTGATACGAGTCAACCCTAAAAGTGCGATTCGTCTGATGCGCGTCTGTGAACGCTTACCTTTATCCGCGTTTTTACACTTTATGATTAATCCACACTATTATAGTGAAAAAAGCAATTGTCCATTGCGTATTGGCTTTACTAGCTCTTCTACCGTTACCTCCGCCTTTTTTTAAATAAAATGCATTCGCTGGATAATCCATTTTCCTGGCTAAGTTCAATCGTACATTTCGATGGTAGTTGTACAAACTAGAACCGAACGAACTCCCCTCAGGTTAACGTTAATAATAATTTAATTGTAAACAATGTACCTGGTTTGTAAAACATAACATGTAAAATGGTCTTCAGTAATAAATATTTTGAACATCAGTGTGTGTTATATTTGTAAAAATGTTATTTTTGGTGTAGCTCCTCTATGGTTCGTCAAAATGGCGTAAGGGTCAATCCACGTAATATGTATAAAACATAAAAAAAAATTGTAAATAAAATTCCAACATGATAGGAAATTCTACACAAATGAATTCGTCCGAGCGTCAACTGGAGCAGACGTGTTGTCAATTTATTTAAAAACATTAAATACAGTGTTATTCAAAATCAGTGCTTAAAACAAACATAATAGGAGTGACCCAGTGCATATTTTCAAGTTTGCGAGTATCAGCAAAACACACAGCGGACCCAAGAGGCGCCCTTCACCCCCTCGGGTAAATAGTACAATTGCTATTTTTCGCCTCGCTTGCACTCGACGGGCTCACGTCAGCCGTAAGCAATTGTCGACTTAATTTTCTAACGCTAAAGACATATTACAATGAGCGTACTACGTTCGCCCAATAACACTTCGTCAGGAGGCGGGTCTCAACCCGACTTGTCAAAGATAAGCGGTATGGAGACGGACTCGATGATTACGTTCAGAAAAAGAAAATATAAACATGATCATGACGAATGTATTTGTTTGGATGAAGTAAGAGAAATGCGTTCAGAAATCACGCGAATGACTACCATTTTAGAAAAATACACAACTAGCAATGAACTTGTGATAAATAAGATGCAAGAGAACATCACTCAAATTACAAGTCAACTTGTAGAAGTACAATCTCAAATAAATGAGATCAAGTCTTCGACACATAACATAACTATGGAGCAAAATATAATAAAAGCTAAAGTTACTACACTTGAAGATGGGTTAAATTCGCTTCAATCAACCTGTAAGAATGCAAAAGACACAGAAATATTGTCGGCATCTAGACAACTTACAACTGAGTCCCAAGATAATTTGAGTGAAAAACTATATCGTGAAGTTCAAGAACGCAATGAAAGAGAGAAGAATGTTATTATAACGGGCTTACCGGAGCAAACGTCGTCGAGTGCAGAAGAAAGAATCGCAAAGGACATGGCGGACATACTAAATATCACTTCTGCTATAGACCAAAATATTGCAAAGCCAATAAAAGTCATAAGAATTGGAAAGTATAACCCAGAAAAATCCCGAAAAATAAAGGTGTGTTATGAAAGCAACATTTCTTCTAAGCAACTTTTGCGTAATAAACACAAATTACCGGAGAATATTAAATGTTACTCCGATCAAACCCCGGCACAATACAGATACCTGCAAAATTTAAAAGCTGAACTAGCCCGCCGCCAATCCAAGGGCGAAAGAAATCTTACAATTAAATACATTCAAGGGACACCTAGTATCATTGAAATCACTCCAAAAAACTGATACTATCCAACACAATAAGACCTGATGCAACAGAAAACAGAAATACCTACCAACTAGTTAACGAGTATCATGAACTTCACATCAGCAAATCACGCCTTACATTTTTCTACCTAAATGCTCGAAGTATCTGCAAAAAGGGTAAACTTGATGAATTGATGTGTATTATTCGAGCAATACCAAAAACTGTGCACATTATAATACTCTCGGAAACATGGATTCAAAATGAATCCCAAGCTGCCAGATTAAAATTACCAAACTATACACACTACTTTAACTTACGCACCGATGCAATCGGTGGCGGAGTCTCAGCTTACGTTCATAACAATTTAAAACATAGTCTTTCTGAATCAGCTTATAGTGATGGAAACAACTATCTTTGGATTAAACTACAAAACTATGGACTAGAAATCGGAATAATCTACAAGCCGGGAGACACAAACTTTCAAAAATTCATTGATGTATACAACTTACAACTATATCAAAGACCAAGAACCATTGTCTTTGGAGACTTTAATATTGATTTGCGAATAAAAGATAAATATTCTAAAACATACAAAGAGGTATTATCTGAAACAGGACATTTTGTACTCAACAAGATAAACAAAAAATATCATACACGGGATTCGCTAACAAAAAAATCAATAATTGATCATGTCTGCACAAATTTGAAAAATAATAGTTTCCATGTGGCTCTTATTGAATCAGCAATGTCAGACCATCGACAAATATACGTAGAATTAAAAGAAATCAAACCAATATCAAAGATGATTCATAAATACGAAGCAATAGATTATAATAAACTCTACACTATTGTTAAAGAACGTGAAGTAGATTTTGAAGAACTTAATGAGGATTACGAAATGATAGAAAATAGAATTAAAAATTATATTCAAGAAAGTAAAACGATGAAACGGAAAATATTAAATACACCTCAAAAGGATTGGATTAACAACACCATAATTCAAGATATCAACAGAAGAAATCGCGTTTGGTCTGAACTAAAGAAGAACCCGGAAAACGAAGAAATGAAGAAAAGATATCAGCTACTTAAAAATGAAGTATGTAAGAAAATTAAAAAGACAAAAGAAATGTATTATTATAAAGAATTTAAAAATTGTGCACAGAAACCAAAAAAAATGTGGAATTTAGTCAATCAATTAGCCAGTGATAAAATTAAACATATTTGTGTTCCTTCAAAATTGATAATTGATTCAAAGGAGGTTACTGATGCAAAAATAATTTCGGAAGAATTTAATAAATATTTTTCATCTATAGGTAAACAATTAGCCCATAAAATACCTAAAATTTATCACGACAATTATACTTACACTTTGCCTGTAACTAAATATAACTCAAAACTCGATGCTTTAACCCCTTGTAGTCCGGACGAAATCATAAAAATTGTAAAAAATTTAGACTCTAACGCTAGTGCTGGATTAGATGGTATAAATACTAAAGCTATAAAATGTATATCTCATCTCATGGCTCAAAAGTTATCAACATGTTTCAACAATTTGCTGCGTAGCGGAATATTCCCTCAAAGTTTGAAGATAGCAAAAGTTACGCCAATATATAAGTCAGGTTCAAAGACCGAACCAGGAAACTATAGACCAATATCTGTACTGCCTGTTGTATCAAAAATTTTCGAAAAAATTATATTCAATCGTTTGGAAAAATACTTAAACTCTATTAACTTCTTATATGACCACCAATATGGATTTCGACCAAAAAGTAACACTCTCTCATCTACTGTGGATTTAGTCAACAAAATTAGAATGAATATAGATAACAAAAATATTGCCCTTGGTATATTCATCGACTTACAAAAAGCATTTGACACAGTAAGTCATGAACTGTTATTAAAAAAACTGGAGAGTATAGGCATCATGAGCTCTGCACTAAAAATGTTCGAGTCTTACCTGAAGGATAGGTCCCAAGTAGTCAAATTTGAGAACAACATCCAAAGTCTAGCCATGCCTATAACCTGTGGAGTCCCACAGGGCTCTATTCTAGGACCATTACTCTTTTTAATATATATTAATAACATACAGGAAATTGGTTTGTACGGAGATGTCACATTATACGCTGACGACACATGCATATTTTACTTTGGGTCAGACATACTGGATTTGACAAGAAAAGCTCAAAATGATTTGAATAAACTATATTCCTGGTTCCAGTATAATCTTCTGACTGTTAACACATCCAAAAGCTGCTATGTAATTTTTAAAGCCAAAAATAAACCTTTGCCGTCATATTCACCATTAAAAATTAATAACACATCTTTGAACGAAAAAATCTGTGAAAAATATTTGGGCCTAAGAATGGACAGTCGGCTGACTTGGAACACACAAATTGAACATATTCGAACCAAATTAGTATCGCTTATGGGATCTCTCAAACATATCATTCGATGTATTCCACGACAGATACGTTTCACGATATATAACTGTCTTGTTAAACCGCACTTGCTTTATTTAATTGAGATCTGGGGTAGTGGTCTTAAAACAAAACTAGCTGAACTACAAATAGCACAGAACAAAATTATTAAGATTCTTTTTCACTTTAATTACCGAAAATCAACTCACGAAATTTACGAAGAAACAAACTTAATGACCATAAAACAACTGTATGTTTACAATACATGTATTCTTGTTCGAAAAATTTTAACAAGCTCACTCCATACTAACCTGACACTCACCAAAGTCAAACAGGTAAACAAGCGTAGTACGCGTCGAGCGAGTTTTATTATTACACCGAAGATAAGAACCAACTACGGTAAAAGAATGTTTACGTATGAAGGAGCTCAACTTTATAACCAATTACCGGCAAATATTAAAAGTGAAACTTCTTTTAAAGTGTTTAAGTTAAGACTGGCTGAACACGTAGTAATTAAATACTTTTGATTTTCTAATAATTGTTATGTTTACAATACTTTTATTTAACATAAGTATGTTCTATTAGTAGGTATAATTATATTGTGTTTTGCTCGGACGAAATTTATGTAAGTGTGAACATTGTAAGCACTGTTCTCATGTAAGTGACTGTAATTTATGTCTTTAATGAGAATAAATATCTTTAAACCTAACCTAATGTCAGATATTATTTGGTCCCACTGATATGTGAATTAGCCCTTATTATATTTTAAAGAATCAAACAACGGTATGCAGCCAATATAGGTGAAATATATTTTTATTGCTGATCAATTCTTTAACAAATAACACATAGACTTAGAACCAGAAACAACAAAATAAATACCTAATCCATTATGGTAAAACAGAACGCAAGAAATGCAGTCAGAAATATAGTCTATCTATAAACATGAATTTTCTATACACAGACAAGTGATGGTTAACTTTATTGTAATTTTACAAGATATACATCCATTATTGTAAATATAGAGTTTGATGATTATTCACGATAACATCACTTCATTCAAGTGTCTAATATTTCCTAGACTTGAATTTGAACTAAATAAAAATTGTACTAAAATACTAACACCCTCCCGATAGCGGGGCTCGGAGGCCGCAGACTTTAAATATAATATGGTTTTAGAAAAATATCCTTTCGTAATAAGAGACAGACTCCCAGTTTGGTTAGGTTCAAAGTTTAAATGCACTAAACACCAGTCACCGAGGAATGTTCAGTTCACGCTGCGTTCAAAACCGTCGATAGATTAAACAAAAAACAAACGACACACATGCGAGCGAAAAATGCGATATTGAAAATTTTTATCGCACAACTATTATATCGTACTTTTTACATTCACTTTTAAACGTATACACTTTGGCTTTACCCGTTCCGCGTCGCGTCACAACACTAAATAGTTCTATCGACAGTTTCCAACACTAATTCAGACGTAGTCCCTATGAGAAGCGACCTTCTGCCTCAACCGATGCACGAACTGGAATGCTAGAAAGAATCATTTTACTGTCCGTCTTTTCATTCTTCTCACTTTGCCGCTCTTTGGTTTCGACCTGAGCGATATGCTGTCAAGATTCGGTAGGTCGGCGTCCGTTACTTTTTTCACGGGATTGTCGTTGGCGTCGTGGTCGGAGCTATCAACCCCGTTTTCCATTCGGACGACATTCACGTAGCTCTGCGGGGGGCTGACGTCCATATCCTCGTCTGAATCCTGATAGTTACCGTTCGGTTCGTGTCTCTTGTATTGGAAATGTCTGTAGTTGATATCTTCGTCGGAATCGGCCGTCGCTTTGGTTTTGTACCGTCGGTTGATGTTTTGGAGGGATTGGTTCTTCTGCAGCTCGTTGTGGAGCGTGTCCCGGATGTTGACCTCCGAGGTTGACTTGGTGCAGTACTCCTCCTTGTCCGACTCTGAGTATTTTCTCGACAGTCGGCGATACTCTATGGGTTTGTCGGTGAGGGGGGGCGGGATGGTGGGCGCGGTGGGCGACTTGAGGCGAACCTCGGGCCCGCCGCCGTAAATGTCGGTGAAGAAACGCCAAAGTTCTTCGCTGAGTTGAGCGTGGTCCGAGCCTTGTTTGAGCTGGTATGTGCTGTTGCCGTCGATTTCCTGGAAGTAAAATTTGAAAGATATTGATATTTGAAAGACGACAGAAAATAAACTCATGTATATAGTGACAATTAGGCTCCTGCCAACTGCGCACGAGATATTTTAGTGCACAAGTTTGGGCGCAATACACAGGTGCACTCTCTATTCCTTCACTTTCAAAGTTCGGTGAGACGGCAATGCGACATGACTGAAACTAGATCAAGCGCAGGACCAACGGCTTAACGTGCGCACCGAGGCACGGGGTTGTAACACCACTGCCACTGTGTGAACCAGTATACTCTGATCGCGTACAATCTCGATGACCTACCTATAATCGGTCGCGATCTACTTGACCTACCTATACCGCTCGATCGCAGCGTAAGATAGTATAGCCGGGTGGAACCAATTCCGAATCGTAAATGGAATCATGGCAGCTAGTTTCTGTTATAGCGTATAAATCCGAATTCGAAGATGCTAAATTTGAGTAGAAACTTTCTAATTTTGTTCGGAGACCTCTTACATTTTGATAGTATAATTCAACGCTCAGATTGCTTGTTATTGTTTTTGGTGGGTCGACGAAACCACACCCACTCGCAGAACTCGATGTTGACGGCCCAATTCTTTGGTTGCGTCAGAATGTCATACTTACTTTCTGGCACTCCTATAATAAATGAAGCATAGTCCATCTCAGTTTTATGCTTAATTTCGTATATCTTTATATGAACTCCTTCCCCACATAAAGTACAGACATATTTTTCTACACTCCCTACTGTGGTATCTTTCTGAAGGCGCCATACGTGTAAGTATTTCTTCCGCTCTGCTCCTTGTATATCTATTACTTTGGTGCTTCCTCCTCTTTTTACTTCGGTAATTGGATACTTAGTTTTTCTCCTATTAACCATTGACCAGGTTCCTTCCTTATCTTGTGTAGTTACCTGCTTGGTGACGATCCCGCTGTTGTCGACGGGCGGGGGCGGCTGCTGCGTCCTGTTCCGCACGAACGCCTGCCACTGCCGGAACCAGTGCATGCTGATCGCGTAGATTGAACGTGGGCGCTCTTGCTCCTGGAAACGTATTGAATTAACATGATATTCTTGACAGTTAACTAGATTCTACATAATACCATAATTCTAAAACGAAACAATAATTTCGTAGAAATTCGTAACAGAGAGCAGAGGCGGAGAGACCACCCTGCGTTAAAAGATCTCTCCTATTGTAACGCTTGCAATTGGACAGATATTAAAAACACGCAGAATATAATTTACCAATTAGATTAGAGAAAGCGTCGTTAACTGTAGTATTTAACACACCATCTCGTTATGGAATAGTTGATTACATTCGCCATCAAAGAAGTAATAATAATAAATAAATTGTTTCAACGAACACACCAATTACCTAACTCCAAACTAAGCGTTAGCTTGTGCTATAGTGGCTATTAAAACGGATAGAAATACTTAAATACATTAATAAACACCCATGACTCAGGCACAAATGCTCGTGCTCATCACACAAACATTCGCCCCTAGTAATCTTTGATAAATTTTATGAAGGTAAGCAAGATTAATCCAGTCGCATTGGCATGGAAAATACTCAAAACAAAAATTGAAACAAATGAGTACCTAGGAAAACACATTTGCATATTTATATGGCGACACATAAAATAAATCAAAAATTTACTAAATCAAATGTAAATACTTCATATACCTGAAAAGGTGAAACATAGAGCTCGCATTTAAACAACCCACAACCTCTGTATGTACCTATGTTTATGAATGAATAAATGATTATGATTAAAAGTTAGCAGAAGCAAAAAAATAGTCCACCTTAGGCTCCATTTATGCGATGCGCTGCGTTGCGTCGTCGCAACGTCGACGCTGCGTCGTTTTCCATACATTTTTTATGACATGTCCCCTTACACCGTTGTATGCCGTCATCGTGCGCGACGCTTAACAGATCGACGGACCAGAGACCAAGCGGGAGGGAGGGTGATGCGTTGCGAAGGCTAAACTGAGACACAGATGCGACGGCGTGCGTCGACGCAACGCGAGTGTGGCACTCAACGCAATGTACTAATGGGACATCGCTCTTACCTGGAATATGGCATGCAGGTCGCAAAACGCAGCAAGTTCTCTCGCCCGTCTCGTACGAAGTCGCTGAGCGGCGCGGGCGCATACGAAGCATTCGTGCACGTGCGACACGGCCGGCCCGCCGCCGAAACTGGAATAAGTTAGTAGATAAGGAATTAATGTTAATTAAACCATAAGAACAGTATAGATATAAGCTAACACAGTACGTAAACAAAAAACAAATGCTCGAATTGACACACGTACACTGAAAAAAAAAGAAAACTAGAATACTAACTATGCTAGCCAACAAAAAATCGGCCTTCCTTTATTTAACAGGAAAAGCTATATGAAAAATCAATGACCGTAATATTATACTTTACTTTTTAGGTATCACACGCCAAAATATTTTGGAACTATAATATTTTCACTCAAATAAAAAGTTAACTCTTTTAGTGAAACTGTTACCACAAGATCTTTCAAATGTTGTGGTAGGTACCTATATCTTGATAAATAAAAGTGCCGTCTATGGGTAGAGAATTGAACACACAAAGGTGTTTCGCGCGGCAACACACAAAATCACTGTTGTCTATGGATTCAATATCTTTCTACGCGTGTCCAGTATGCAACAGAACTTACTGCAAATACAAGAACTTCCATTAATGCTACGGGACTACAGCTGCTAATTGATGAAGGTCTCATGCGGTCATGCCGCTCACCACCGTGTCAGCACACGAAATCGCTGTTGTCTATGGATCCTATATCTGCCTACGCGTGTCTAATATGCCACAGAACTTACTGCGAATACAAGAACTCCCATAAAGGCTAAATGAACCACAGCCGCTAATTGATGAAGGTCTCTCGCGCGGTCGGTCCGCACACCTCCGTGCCAAGACACGAAATTGCTGTTGTCTATCACGAAATTGCTCTTGTCTATCACAAATTGCTGTGGTCTATCACGAAATTGCTCTTGTTTATCACGAAATTGCTCTTTTCTATCACAAATTGCTGTTATCTATCACGAAATTTATCTAGTCTATCACGAAATAGCTCATTTCTATCACAAATTGCTGTTGTCTATCACGAAATTGCTATTGTCTATCACAAATTGCTGTGGTCTATCACGAAATTGCTCTTGTTTATCACGAAATTGCTCTTTTCTATCACAAATTGCTGTTGTCTATCACGAAATTTATCTAGTCTATCACGAAATAGCTCTTTTCTATCACGAAATTGCTCTTGTCTATCACAAATTACTGTTGTCTATTACAAAACTGCTGTAGTCTATCACGAAATTGCTGTTCTCTATCAAGAAATTGTCTATCACAAAATCGCTGTTGTCTATCACGAAATCGCTGTTCTGAATGGGTTCCATATCTGTCTACACGTGTCTAATATGCCAGAGAACTTACTGCGAATACAAGAACTCCCAAAAAAGCTGAGGGACCACAGCCGCTAATTGGCATGATGACAGCTATCTTAAATATTTACAAGACCATGGCGTTTAAAAAACATAGCCCTTATGAAGTTAATATAACCAGTTTATTTCCAAAAAGCTGTCGTAACCAATTTTTAAACACACAAAACTCAATAAATATTCGAACAATTGACTCCGATTTCTAATATATGACCGTGTCGTCACGTTCATTTATTCCCATACAAAATCTATGGAGGCAGACCGTTTTGACAGATAATAAAAAGTATGTCAACGATTGGTGGTGTCGTCTAGCCAATTGATGAAGGTGTCTCGCGCGGTAGGGCCGCACACTCCATGCCAACACACGAAAATGCTCTTGTCAACACACAAATTGCTGTTTTTAATCACGAAATCGCTGTTGTCTATCACGAAATCGCTGTTATTAATGGGTCCTAGAACATGGGTCCACAGAACTTACTGCGAATACAAGAACTCCCATAACGGCTGAGGCACCACAGCCGCTAACTGATGAAGGTGTCTCGCGCGGTCGGGCCGCACCCCGCCGTGCCAACACACGAAGTCGCTGTTGTCTATTGGACCCGGCTCGGCCCACGTGTTGAACCTGGAAAACCAAGTGTTTTGTATATTTCATATTTAAGGAGAATCTGGGACTACCATGTATCTTTCGTAGTTTCGGATTCAACTTCCATTCAATGATTACATCCAAAACTACGACCAAGCAAAGGCTAACAGAGCAGTACAGGATGACTGGAAATTAATGGCGGAGCCGTATAGTTATTTGTTGGCTTATATTGTTAAATAATTTTTATTTTTTATTTAATAAAGACAACCAACAAAGCATACACTACACATTGATATACACTGATCATTAGGGGTCTTTTTAGAGTGTTGCCTTACTTACAGGCTGCCACGGCATGCACAGATAACATTGTTAACAACAGACTAGGATATGGTTTTTAATAGACAGATAAATAGTTATACGAGTAGGACTGGTAAATATAACGGCCTAATTTAACCCCTCAGCTGCTGCGACACTGATCAGCGTTCTGGTATGAAACTGCGGTAGCACTGATCAGTGTACAGGTGACCTGCGACACTTTCACCTCGATTTTGAAATATACAGACTTGAAATATGGTTTATATTGATTTATTTTCCTATTCCTGTTATATTGAACTTATGATCGAGAACTTCACTCATCATTCAAATTAGAGAAACGTTACAAATTATCAGTTCAAACTTTGATTACGAACGGCCAAACAGTGGTTCGTGAGTTTTGTGTTTATTCAGTGTTTTCTCCACGGAACGGAAGCTATTGATACATTTTATTATTCTTTATGTTATACGGCTCAGTTATATGTACAAATAAATCAATAATAAATCACTAAGTTTGAATAATCTACCTTCGTATGTTCTGAACTATGAAACGGTTACACAAAGTTATTGTTTTTCGAGTTATAAAACATTGCGCATACTGAATGGTGGTATTTATTACACGGGTAATTTCATTGAGAAAATAAAATCACAACATATATTAGCCATAAACGACTAAATATTTAGAAAAACGTTATTTTTTAACACGATAGGCACAATCTCACGCACACATACAAACGTCAAAATGGCGGTTATTCGTGTATGTATACAGTGCCACCATTGCTCCTTATAGGGTGATATTATTTTTCTCGAAAGTTAGTTACCGCCATTGTGCGGAAGCACTGATCAGTGCTCGAAGGAAATTACATATTTTTGTGTGTGTATGTAATTCTGTTTAGCTTAATAAAACAATGACAAAAATCGATATAGTACGATATTTAGACCCCAATAACTTTTATTGTAACCAATATTTATTTAAATTGCAAAAAAAAACGTTAACAAAGTATTTTACAGCATTGTATTTTGTTTTATTTAGAATGTATTGCATTTTATAAATTTACAGCATTATTTTTAAATATAACAATAGTTTCTCTATACAGATAACTAGTGTGATGTACACAATCAGAGATAATAAATAAGGCGGTTGCGAGTCGCCCGCGCGCCGCGCATTACCCTTCTGGCACTCGAGGCGTGCGGGCGTGTCGCAAGCGCATCAAACTGTATTCGGTGTTTCATTTGTGTTTACTAGTGTACGCTGAGATAGCACAAACTGGCAACGAGGAAAAATAAAGTAAGTAAACATTGCAATTTTACACGACTACAAATGCGAACCTGATGTTATCTATATGTGTGTGAGATCTCATTAATTTAGACAAGAGGGTTTTTGTATAGTGTATTAGTGTATGTCATAATAATAAAAGTTCATAATGAGTCTGAAATTAGTTTAAAAAGAAAAGGAAAGGCCTGGAAAATGATTTACTGATTGTCAAATATTTTGCAACGGTATTCATACAAGACCTATCAATAAATTACAAACGATACCAATTAGTGATCTTTGTGATGAGATGCCCTAATTTATTCATCGGTCACAATAAAATGGGAACACTTTGTTTTCATACACATACATTGATAACAAAAGGTTGGATCGAGAATGTAGTTGTTAAATATAATATGCTATACATACCAATATAAACGTTCCATTGTTGTGTAGTCGGTGAAGCCATTAATTACCTTGTTATTTAACTACTTTCGGTTTGAAAATTACGAATTTATTTTTGAATACAACATTACTTATTGTCATTTTTACCCTACTCATATTCTCACATGAATTATTCTTAGCGAAATCTTAGTCAACAATTAAATGCGAGTTTACATTATGTAATTAATAAATATTGGACTACCTACAAAATAATTTTGTTATCTAGGATTTCATGTACTGTCTAGATAAGGTGAACTATTGGCAAACACCGACTATGCATGCAACGAAAGGTGCCTGTATGTATTAGCCAAGTCGGAATAATAATCCGACCGAGTATATACACCGTACAACGAACGAGTGAAAACTTGTCAAGCATACATAAACTGACATTCAATGTTCCATGTTCCAAATGTTAGTTTATGCTATTGGTAGGTCGTTCCAAATTCAAACTGAGATTGCTTCCAAAACAATAGCGTACTCTTGAACAAAATTCTCACCAAACTAAGTGTTTTATTTACAACTACTTTTAAATAATAAACTACTTTACCTACAGAGATACATAAACCGTAGCTTAAATAAATAAATATTAATAATATAAGCAAAATAGTAATATAAGCATAAAAATAAATAAATAAATTAAAGTAAAAATCTACCTACCGCGTTTTATGTACTTACAGATCGTTCCATAATGTCGTCTCAGCTACCAGCTATGGACAATTTTGACTGTGAAGGCGATTCAAGTTCGTTGGGCCATCGTTGGGAGAAGTGGAAACGCGCTTTAGATATTTATCTTTTAGCAGCTGGTATAGATAGACCGATTAAAAAACGAGCGGTTCTTTTACATACTGCCGGCCTCGCATTCCAAGAAATTTATTACAATCTTCCCGGGGCGCATGTGGAAGAGACGGAGTCGAACGACGTTTTCAAAATCGCGATTGAAAAACTTGACGCGTACTTTTCGCCCAAAAAGAGTTTTCTGTATGAGAGACACATTTTTAGACTCCTGAAACAGGAACCAGGCGAAAAATTTGAAAAGTTTTTAATAAGGCTACGTAACCAAAGCTCTAAGTGTAATTACGCGCGCAAAGATGACGATCTCATTGACCAAATAGTGGAGAAATGTAGCTCATCCGATCTTAGGAAAAAAATCCTGAAGTTAGGAGACTCGGTTACTATAGATCAAATTATTTTGGAAGCAAACTCGATTGAGACTGTCGAAAGACAAATGCAAGGATTTCAAGGAAATCCTAGGCTTGATATAAATAAAATAGGAACAGGACCTAAAAATAGCACTATACGGTGTACGAGATGTGGAAGTTCATATCATGACAGCAATAGTGAACAATGTGCGGCAAAAGATAAAATCTGCACAAAGTGTGGGTTTAAAGGCCACTTCAGAAATCAATGTCGCACCCGACAAATAAAAAGAAAGCCCGTGCCTGATGCTAACAAATCCTATAATGCTAAAAGGGCTAAGCTGACTGAACCTTCACCTAAAACATCGAATGAAAAGGCCACAAGTATGTCACACACTAGAGAACAAACAAAATCAATTTCACCAAATATTAACTATGTGTTCCATATAGACGATGATGCAGAAATAACGTGCCAAGTTGGGGGTGTTAAAATAAATATGTTAATAGATTCAGGTAGTAAAACCAATATAATTGACGACAAAACCTGGGAATATTTAAAATTGAACGCTGTTGGTGCAACAAACCAGGAAAAAGGTTCGGACCAGGTTTTCATGGCATATGGTTCAAATAAACCTTTGGAAGTACTTGGTTCATTTGAATCTACAATCGCGGTAGGACCCGAAAAACAACCTGCCAAATTTTACGTAATTAAAAATGGTACGCGAAATTTGTTGGGTAAAGAAACTGCCATGAAACTTAACGTGTTAAAATTAGGGGTGAGTATAAACCATTTAAATACAGAGACCGGCATTTTCCCAAAATTTAAAGACATACAACTTGATATTGCAATAGATAAATCAGTAACTCCAATTTGTCAGCCATACAGGAGAGTACCCATCCCACTTGAAAATAAAATCAATAAGAAAATCGAGGAATTAGTAAAACAAGACATCATTGAACCTGTCGATAAAGCTTCTAGTTGGGTTTCTCCACTCGTACCAATATTAAAAGCTAATGGCGAGGTAAGGCTTTGCGTAGACATGAGATGTGCCAACAAGGCAATCCTAAGGGAGAATCATCCTTTACCTACAATGACACAACTTCTTCCCAAATTGCATAAGGCATGTGTTTTCTCTAAACTTGATATAAAAGACGCATTTCACCAAGTTGAAATAAAAGAAGACTGTCGAGACATAACTACCTTCATTACCAGCAAGGGGTTGTTTCGGTATAAGCGACTAATGTTCGGGATATCATGTGCGCCCGAACATTTTCAAAAAATTCTAGAAAGGCTGCTTCTCCCTTGCCAAGGGGTGATCAATTTTATCGATGATATCATTGTGTTTGGTAGCAATGAAGAACAACATAACGCTAGGTTGCAAAAAGTAATGCACACATTAAAAGAGAATGGTGTACTACTAAATAAAAGTAAATGCATGTTTCATCAACCTAAAATTGAATTTCTTGGCCATGAGTTATCTTCAGAAGGTATTAAACCCTTGAGTAAATACGTCAAAACTATAGCATCATTCAGAGAGCCAAAGTCTGTAGAGGAAGTTCAAAGTTTCCTTGGACTTGTGAATTATATTGGCAAATGGATTCCTAATTTGGCAACTGTTACTGAACCGATCCGCGAAGTTTTGAGACACAAGCTTTCCAAACACGCTGATATTACCGAGTACTGGAAAAGCAAACAAGCAGATGCATTTGCCGAATTAAAAAGAAGTTTGAGCCACCTGCGCACCCTAGGGTTCTATGACCCGCAAGACAAAACGCAGGTCATTGCAGATGCTAGTCCTGTTGGGTTGGGTGCAGTTCTAATCCAGTATGACGTACGTGGTCCACGAGTTATAGCTTATGGCCATAAGAGTCTAAGTGATGTCGAAAAGCGGTATTGCCAGACCGAAAAGGAGGCCTTGGCATTGGTTTGGGCCGTAGAACATTTTAGTATGTACCTCTATGGTTTAAAAGAATTCGAACTGGTCACCGACCACAAGCCCCTTGAGGTGATATTTGGCCCACGATCTAAACCTTGTGCGAGAATAGAACGCTGGGTATTACGGTTGCAATGCTACAATTATAAAGTAGTGTACTGCTCAGGGAAAAACAACATAGCCGACCCACTATCTAGGTTATGTCCAAATCAAAATTCTCAGCCTTACGATGATGGGCATCATGTAAACCAAATCGTTCAGTTTGCGAGACCCTTAGCAATATCTTTTAATGACATTATCAGCGAGTCGATAAAAGATGCCGAAATCCAATTAGTTAAAGTCGGTCTTGCAGATAAACGTTGGGATCCAAAAGTAAGCAACTATAAAATTTTTGAGAGTGAACTCTGGGTCCATGAAGAAATATTGTTGCGTGGAAATAAAATAGTTATTCCCAGCAACCTTCGTAGACAGGTATTAGCATCCGCTCACGAGGGTCACCCAGGTATTGTGGCTATGAAAGGTAGGCTTCGAACTAAAGTGTGGTGGCCAAAGCTTGACAAAGATGCCGAAAGCATGGTGAAAAGCTGCCAGAGCTGCACCTTAGTATCAGGGCCAAACCCTCCTGAACCGATGAAGAGACGTGAGTTGCCATCCCAACCATGGGTCGATGTAGCCGTCGACTTTTTAGGCCCACTTCCTAGTGGGCATCATCTCTTTGTTGTTATAGACTACTATAGCCGATACAAAGAAATCAAGGTCATGAAGTCAATAACGGCTAAAGAAACTATTGGTGTTTTAAAAGAAATCTTTGCAAGATTAGGCACACCCGTGAGTCTGACCTCCGATAACGGGCGGCAGTTCACCAGCGAAGAGTTTCAATCCTTCTGCTCAGAATTTGGCATTAAGCTATATCATTCTATACCGTATTGGCCACAACAGAACGGCGAAGTCGAAAGACAAAATCGAGACATACTTAAACGCCTTAAGATAAGCCAATGTCAGAAATCTGATTGGATGGATGATCTCTTAAGCTATCTAATGATGTACAATAGTACACCACATAGCACAACAGGAAAGACACCGTCTGAGTTGTTTTTCAACCGTCAGTTTAGGGATAAAATTCCTTCTGTTATGGACGTCGAAAATAGGCAAATAAATTTAGAAGTTTATGATAAAGACAAAATGATGAAAGAAAAGGGAAAGATAAGAGAAGATAGGAAAAGAAAAGCAAGGGACAATGACATAAGTATAGGAGAAAAGGTTTATGTAAAAAATTTGATTAAAGAAAATAAACTGACGCCAAATTTCAGCCCAACACCGCATACAGTAATTAGTGCCAACGGTGGAGACATAAATATTAGAAATGATGAGACTGGTCAAGAATTGCGAAGGAATGTAATACATCTTAAAAGAGTTGAAGGCCAATGGAAGATACATCAGGAGGATAAAGATGGAAATAATAAAACTAGCTCAGGGACGGAGACAGACGAAGAAGAGTAGAACTACGAATAGTCTATTATTTCTTTTGCTCGATCGTTTTCTTGATTATAACTTGAAAGTATATAATAATGTTATAACTGATTAATTTGAAGTTGATTTATAAGTATTAATAACATTAATAAAAATTATGTTTAAGCATGATCTGAAACTTAGTCAAAATCGTAATCTAATGTGAGTTTGTGATTTGTTTACAATGTTTAATTATTTCATTTCAAAATTAATTGAAAAGGAGAGATGTGATGTACACAATCAGAGATAATAAATAAGGCGGTTGCGAGTCGCCCGCGCGCCGCGCATTACCCTTCTGGCACTCGAGGCGTGCGGGCGTGTCGCAAGCGCATCAAACTGTATTCGGTGTTTCATTTGTGTTTACTAGTGTACGCTGAGATAGCACAACTAGAATAAGAGGTTACTAGAATTTCATAAATGTTTTTTGAAGCATTATATTGGATAGCAATGTTGAAACAAATTCCATTATCAGAAAATACACTATTATATTATTTTTCACTTGTCGAGTCATCATCGTTATCATCTCAGCGTTGTCCTCATCTAGAATCCAGGGTCTGCTCACTACACACACACAATCTTCACTTTCAGAGTTAATTATTTATTCGTTTTATAATATATTTATTAATTTGCTCAAAAATATGGTTGTTAACAAAAATGTTTAGTGCAAATACATGTGGTGCTACAATCAGCAGCATGCATAGTATATTCATCATGACACAATTTAATTTTAATTACAATATCAATTTTAAGTACAAATGTAATTAAAATATCTTTTAAAACATTTGAATCATATATAATGTACTATCACTTTTATTCATTCATTTATTATATGTCAGATGATATTCACCAGGTACTGGAAAAGCGAACCTCCTGTATAGTTGCACTGATCAGTGCTTACGCAAACGGCGCATTGCTACCAGAACACTGATCCGTGTTTACGCAAATGGCGCATCGCTACCAGAACACTGATCAGTGATAACGCAATGTAACGACCGTGCGGTTTCCGCACACATGTACACAAAAAGTAACGACGCTTCAACGCCGATCTCGGTTTTCTTTTACGTTTTTCTAAATTATTTAGTATTGGCTGTATGCATTTTGTGGTGTGTGGAGAAAGCCCATTTTGTCTATTTCATTTCACAATAACATCCATAGAGTATAATAATCCATAGACCAGTGATTTAGTAAATGAAAACTGGCCTATGAAATCGCGAGTTGTTTTGTTATTTGATCGAAAATAGAGGTTAATTTGTCATTTATACTTACTTTGCTGTTTCCAAATAGAAATTAATAGTTGATTTTCATAAAAAAATGCAGTTTTCCCAAAAAATATCTATTTCTTACATCAGAAAACAAAAATGAAGTTCGACTAAAAGTAGTGCAATATGGTGATTTTTCTGAAGTGATAGGTGATTTTCGTAATGTAATTTATGAGTGATATTTTGCAAGAAATGTGGCGTTATTTATATTTTGAGACAGCCTGGATATCTAACTTGAGGTGGGCAACAATGGAACATAAAATTTGTTATAAAATATATTATAAATAATTATTTTTCTAAAATAGGTGCGGTAATAGCATTTCGTTTCGATTCCCTGTGAAAAATAATAATGTTAATGAGGTTTTTTTTTACAATTTAACGATTATAAGATACATTGGTTATCATACTATCAAATAAAATCATTACATAGGTGTCTATCAAACATTTCATAGCCAGGAATCAACAAATTCGAAACCTTAACTCTCGCGTTTCAAACTCGCGCCATGTTGCCGCAGATGACGGGTACAGATTTACGCACCCTTCCCGCACACCAGGGGTTAAGTTTACTTTAGTTTTGACTTTTACATGCAATGACGACTTTTAAAACCAACCATCTTGAAATTTTGTTTCATAATTAGCATCAACTGACTATTGAAAAAAAGGGCCTAAATATGTATATTTTCTAATTAAATAATAACAAAGACAATTTTTAACTGGAAAAAGGTGGTAAGGTCCAACGACGAAAACTTGAACATTAATGATAGTTAAGTTTCGTCTGCCCAGAGAAGATCAAATCAGTTTTATAGATAATAAGTGTGTTGTAAGTTGGGACCCTGCAATGAAAGGAGATTTGTAGAATGTTGGGAGTCCCAACTTCCTACACCTTCTTTGCATACCGTGTCTAGTTTAAAATCATGAATAATAATGAAAAGTTTTGGTATCTAAAAATACTAAATAGACCCACTTGTTGATCCACTGCTTAGAAATGTAGAATTTGATGTCGTTAGGTTCAATATTCGTGGACTCGAGGATCTCAGCCGCTTTTTGCCTCAGCACCGTCATCTGTGGATTCACTTTCCTATAACAAAACACAAAGTTTAAAGTATTACAGCTAAGAATATTTTCTTCCAAACTCATTTTCATTGGCCGTATGTGTAAAAACACTGTTGAAAATCCGATATTTGAATTAAGTAATAAATTGTTTCATAGAACCCACCAATTACCTAGCCCCAAACTTAGCGTTAACATGTGCTATGGTGGCTAGAATAACGGATAGAAATACTTAATACATTTATAAACACCCATGACTCAGGTACAAATGTTCGTGTTCATCACACAAACATTTGCCCCTAGCAGAATTCGAACCCGCGACCGCCGATTTTGTAGTCTGGACCTCAGACCACTAGTCCAAAGCTGTCGTCGACGAAGGTATTTGACCCCAATCTAAATAAATTCGCAAAACCCTATTTCTGAAAATAGGGTTATCGAATTTATTTTAATTTACAAAACGTATTGACGGATTAAATAATGACGTCACAAGCTAGTATCGCCATACTAAATCTACGAGGGCGTTTTGATAACTCCATGACTTTCAGGCTGAATAGAAACTTTTTTTATTTTTAATGATATTTTCTTAAAAGTAATATTTTTGCGAACCTAAAATAATTCTATTTTCAAATATGGCGCGAAAACAATATTTAATAACAAAAGGAGTTTGGCGGCTGTGAAGGTGTTCTTCGAAAATGGAGAAATCCGAGTTTCGAGTCTTGATTAAACACTATTTTTTACGCGGGAAAACCATTAAGCAGACCGAAGACAAGTTGAAAAAATATTACGGGGATTCAGCGCCGTCTCATGGAATGGTACATAAATGGTTTACTGAGTTACGTTGTGGACGTATTACAACCAATGATGCCGAGCGCCCAGGAAGGCCGATTGAGGTAACCACTGAGGACATTGTTAACAAAATCCACGATATTGTTTTGGCTGACCGTCGAGTAAAGATACGCGAGTTTGCTGAGGCTGTGCACATCTCAACTGAACGAGTTTTTCATATTTTGCACGATATTTTGGGAATGAAAAAACTTTCTGCAAGATGGGTGCCGCGCTTACTGACAGTCGACCAAAAGCGAAAACGCGTGACTACTTCTGAGGCATGTCTGGCTATGTATAATCGCAATCCAAGTGAATTTTTGCGTCGGTACGTAACCGTGGATGAAACGTGGGTCCACCATTATACGCCAGAGACTAAACAACAGTCAAAGCAGTGGACTTCTACCGGCGAACGTGCACCAAAGAAGGCAAAAACGGTATGTTCGGCTGGTAAAGTGATGGCAACAGTATTTTGGGACAGTTAAGGGGTTATTTTCATCGATTTCTTGGAGAAAGGCAAAACAATAACCGGTGCTTACTATGCTGCATTGCTGGAAAGATTTAATGAAGAGTTGATAAAGAAACGACCGCATCTAGCAAAGAAAAAAGTTCTATTTCATCAGGATAATGCTCCGGCCCACTCGTCTGCAGTCGCGACTTCAAAACTTGTCGAATTAGGATACGAATTATTGCCGCACCCTCCATATTCACCAGATTTAACCCCCTGTGACTTCTTTCTCTTCCCAAACATGAAGAAATGGCTTGCTGGGCAAAGATTTTCATCCAATGAAGAGGTGATAGCTGCAACCGAGGCCTATTTTGCAGGCTTTGACAAAAAGTATTTTTTGGATGGGTTGAAGAGATTGGAGCATCGCTGGAAAAAGAGTGTAGAGTTGAAAGGAGAGTATGTAGAAAAATAAAATGTTTTTGTACACAAAATATATGTTTTTCTTTTCAAAGTCATGGACTTATCAAACCGCCCTAGTATAAGAGACTGGCGTTGAAACAGTTCATAAAAAGTCACCGATTGGCGGTGTCAAATACTCTAAAATAAATTACGTGTTCGCTCATGCTTTTATTTCTCAATTAATTTTATAAGAGACTGTGCAAAACTGGAATTGCCGAAAGTTGTATACTGATAGAATAAAATTTATGGCTGTTAATGTGCGGTCACGCTACATGAGACTTTTTAAGCGTTTGGCTGGCTATGAGGCGATAGGCATGGTCTTAGCTAGGCAGCTTCCTAAGGCGTAGCTTGGTATGCTATTGTTACTTGCACGTTATATCTTCAACCGGCTATTGAATACTATTGCGCCTAGTCGTGCACGTTCGTGGCCAGGCCAATGGCAACGTGCGGCTGGCTACTTCGCACTCGATTGGCTATTCAACTGACTATACGGCTGCCTACTGGCTAATCGGCTGGACACGGGTGTAGCTATATCTCTGTCCAAGTTCCTAGTAACTTGGCTTAGAAAGTGGCTACAACGGCTATAGATCAGGTTAAGCGGTTGGTTACTACGCCGTTTGCTGTAACCGATCTCGCGACTACAAGGCTAGCTACGCGGCTGGTTGCCTACGTAACGGAATGACTTTAGGCTACGGGGCTCTATGGCTACGAGGCTACGAGGCAAGAAGCTACGACGTGGCTTGCAACGACGCGGCTGGCTACGCGACTTGCTACGGACGTGCCTTGCTACAAAACTTTTAGCTATAACCACACATCTCGGACTCACTCACGTATGGGCGCCACACTCTGGTCGTCGAACGTGTACCAGTGGCGGCCGTTCCTGGCTACACTATAGGCTCCGCTACTCACTTGTAGAACAGCACATAGGCCTCGGCGGCGGCGAGCTGGTGCGCGGGTGTGGGCGCCACGCTCTGGTCGTCGAACGTGTACCAGTGGCGGCCGTTCTTGGCCACACACGTGTAATGGCCCCCGCCCGCTGTGCCCGCGTGGCAGATCACCGCGCATAGGTCGTAGCGGGTTATTTTTGAGGTACAATCTGAAAGAAAGAAAAAAGTTTGACATTGCGAGTGTTGAACAGCTTGGTGCGCCTGCGCATCACTTCTGAAAGGCGACAAATATTGAAGATGCGGTTGCATATGGTTGCATAGGTAAACGTAGTGTGGGACGCCCCCCGGCTTGATGGACAGACGGCCTGAAAAAGGCAGCTGGTAGTGACTGGATGCAAAGGGCAGGAGATCGTGCGCTGTGGCGCTCCTTGGGGGAGGCCTATGTCCAGCAGTGGACTGTAACAGGCTGATATGATGGTTGCATATGAAACGATCTGGTGTAGCCTCGACCCTTGCAAATCCACTAACATTAGTGTGCAGGAAGGTCGAGCACAAACAAGCTAATTCTTATTCCATGGTGTCGTGTGGTTGTGTATTTGTAGTTTCCCAGCCCCATAGTATTAACAGATAAGTGGAAGCAAGCTAAGAATTTGCTTCACCAGGCATTTAAGCATTATTTGACCAAATAAGTGTCGAATAAGGCTGTGGTGTTAAGTTTTTGTGACACCTTTGCGGCTTCTGTTCTGGTAGATAGCAATTAATCATCAAAAATGTGAAAAAAATAATTAATTTTCGATACGGGGAAGTCGACACAAATATGAAATCTGATGAATGAATGAACATTTGTTTTCGTATGAAAAAGGGTACATTTAGGTACCTGGCAGATTTGACATTGTGTCATTTTAAAATAAAATATTGAAGTTCAATAAAATACACACATCAAAAGTGTCTAGGGATCAACATATATTTTTGCAATAACTTTTTTCCTGATTGATATTAATTAATTTTTTTTTAAGGATTCATCAAATAAAGTGTTTTCGTTTGTCTACAGTAACGATAAACCAAGTCACCTTTGCATTAATAAAGAAATTTGCCATTTTCCTAATAAAGGGATTTTTGACATTTGAACCACTAACATTAAAGTTCGAAAAAAAGACTGAAATAACAGTTTTCTTTAAAATTTTATTGGGTAACTTAAACAATTAATATTCCGTGTTTCTACCGCGAACAATAACAACGCAAGAACATCGGTTTGGCATACTCAAAATGAGTTCATCCAAATCACGCTGTGGAATGGCCGCCCATGTTCGTTGCAACAACAAAAAAAGGTCTTCTTGCGACTGGATACCCTCCATATTCGGCAGAGCTCTTCTCTGTAGCATATCCCATGCATGCTCAATCGGGTTCAAGTCTGGCGACTGAGCAGGCCAGGGCATGACATTGATGTTAGCTGCGGCGAGAGTCTGTCTTACAACTCTTGCGGTGTGCGGTCGTGCATTATCATGCATTAACTGAAATAAGGGACCGATTTGCACTTGTAGAGGAACGATGACGTCTGATACAATCGTCTCAGCATAAATTTGAGCGTTGAGGTTGCCTCTGATCCAAATCAACTCAGTTCTTCCGCCGATCCAAATACCCGCCCATACCATGATGGTTCCACCACTATAAGGATGGACTTCCTGGCAGGATTTTAATCGCTGTTGGCGTCCAGGGGTTCTCCAGTGTCGTATACGTCTTGTATCCCGGTCTCATACCAAAACGAGACTCATCAGAAAATCACACGAAACGCCATTGTTCTTCTGCCCAATTTCTGTGTTCAAGAGCCCATTGATATCGAATTCTACGATTGTGCATTGCTATAGGTGGTACCCTTAGCGGTCTTCGGGAATGAAGATTCACTTCATGCAAGCGGTTTCTGACTGTTTGGTCGCTAATTAAGTTCCCTGAAAAGTGATGAAGCCTCACGGCTAACATCATGGCGGTTATTGTTGGAGCTCTTCGAGTTGTGATTTGAATGTATCGGTCTTGTCTCCGTGTGGTGCAGCGATACCGTCCTACTGTTCCGTATGGCGCTACTACAGAGAAGAGCTCTGCCGAATATGGAGGGTATCCAGTCGCAAGAAGACCTTTTTTTGTTGTTGCAACGAACATGGGCGGCCATTCCACAGCGTGATTTGGATGAACTCATTTTGAGTATGCCAAACCGATGTTCTTGTGTTGTTAGTGTTCGCGGTAGAAACACGGAATATTAATTGTTTAAGTCACCTAATAAAATTTTAAAGAAAACTGTTATTTCAGTCTTTTTTTCGAACTTTAATGTTAGTGGTTCAAATGTCAAAAATCCCTTTATTAGAAAAATGGCAAATCTTTTGCTTGGCTAAAATAATGCATGTTTTGTTTGACAAACTTAGCAATTTCAAAGATACATGTATGTACATGAAGTACATACATGAAAGGGGAAGAATTTTTAAGGAACTGTATAATGGTCTGCAAGGCTCGTCAGGTGCAGAGCCACATATTTCCCGTATGCATTTTATTTGAGCAATAAATGCCTTATTTGCGTCAGTGCTGTTACCCCATATTATAAATCCATATCGTAAGGTAGATTCTCCATAAGCAAAGTCCATTGCGCAATTCAGTTTCGTATCTCGTAGGTAGGCGAGAGAGCAGAGGACTGTATCTAAATTAACTAAGCGAAATTAAGCAATGCGGGGGCGTCAAATTGGCGTCCAATGTCCCAAATTACAAGAACGCGAGTTGGCCTATAATGCGAAATTTTAGGATGTGATGAAACAAAATGGCGGTCAGCATACCACGTACAAATGCAACGAAATATCAGGCTGGGCGGAAAAGAACAACAAAATGAGGACACAGCCCGATGGAAGATGATGGGAAGCACTGACCTTTGATTCCTGGGAGCTGCAGAGTCCTTTGCAGGCAGCACGTGGTGCCATGCGCTCGAGCACACAAGCGGCCAGATGGGTTTCCTCTTTTCTTCAGACACTCACGAAATGTTACGTATGCTGATATTCACAATAAACTCGCGACAAACAATGATTTGAAGCGCTGGCGATTTAATCACATCCGATGCGGTTTAACAAGCGTTTTACACAGAGTTTCAAAGCCAACCGCTACATGCGGAATGCGTGCGGTGACATCTTCGTTCAATCGTGCACTGTCAATCTTCTTACTCCTTCCAGCGGTACGTGCGGGAAAAGGATAGGAACAGGATTTTGCAAATGTACGCGGGCATGCCGAGATCCAACTTTAAACAAATAATTAACAATCAATCTATGGCGCAACCATTTCCCCCCCGCTTGAAGGGTCACCTTCAAAGAAACAAAATATTCTAATGAGGTATCATAACTATCGACTAAACACTAAACTAAAATCCTAACCTAACGTGAATAGCCTGCTCTACAACGGCTCACATATTAGGCAAAGGACAGAGACGCACAACCGGGCGCAGATATGATCCGGTTCTAGTTCTGACGCGGACAATGCGAGTAACCCCATTAGAACCTGGGAAAACTTCTTCTATTATCCCCAAAGGCCAATGAAGCGGTGGCGCGTTATCAGTGGTAAGAACCACAACAGTCCCGACAGCGATAGGATTAGCAGGTGTGTTCCATTTCTGTCGTGACTGCAAAGTATGCAAATAATCACGTTTCCAACGTTTCCAAAACGATTGGACTAATTTATCTAACAAAGAGTGTCGCGAAAGCAGGTGAAATCTTTCCTCGTCTATGTCTCTAGCGGGTAAGTACTTTAACGGCGTCAGAGTAAGAAAATGCGCGGGAGTCAATGCTAAAGGCTCCGACGGGTCGCTAGAGAGCGTTCTACAAAGCGGTCTACTGTTCATTACAGCCTCTACTTGCGCGAGCACTGTACTTAACTCTTCATAACTTAGAATTTGCTCACCAATAACTCTATGCAAATGCGACTTAAGACTCTTAATATTCGCTTCATAATAACCGCCAAAATGACTTGCTGAGGGCGTATTTAGTAACCACGTTATACGATTCTCAGACAGAATGTGAGAAAATTCTGAGCGAAAATATTTTGAGGTCAAAAACGTATGCAGCTCAGACAGCATTCGTTTAGCTCCTACATAGTTTGTCCCGTTGTCCGAGTATATGTGACTCACGGGACCGCGGCGTGACAAAAAACGTTTAAAAGCATCTAAAAAACTAGGGGTACTTAAATCTCCCACTAGCTCTACATGAACTGCGCGAGTTGTCATGCAGACAAATAAACAAACATAAGCTTTTGTGGAGCGAATTCCACGACCACGAGATACAGTGACCTTAAACGGTCCAGCGAAGTCTGTACCTGTGTGCACAAAAGGCTTTGCGGTTTCTACAACACGACAAGAACGATGATCAGCCATAATCGGAAAAGTCGGCTTGGGACGTAAGCGAAAACAAGGTATACACTTGTGTACCCTGTTGCGAATAAGACTGCGCGCAGACAATATCCAATATCTCTGGCGCAGTAGCGACATCAATAAATCAGGACCAGCGTGACAATTAACTTTATGATGGTAATCAATCAACAATTCGACAATATGATCCTTACGCGGACACGCGGTAGAATAATAGGGTGTTTCTGATAAAACTCCAACTGTGAGTTACTCAGACGACCACCTACTCTTATCAAACCGTCACTTAAGAACGGGTTTAAGCGTTGAAACGAGCGACTGCAAGTCTTGCCTGCCTGCAGGTCGGCTAACTCGTTAGCAAAATAAAAACGCTGAACTTCCTTCCAAATTAATAATTCAGCGTACTCTAAGTCTGAAGCGGAAACATAGTCACGATTTAGCGAACCTACAAACGTAAACCACGCAACGCAGAAGCTTAGACCAAGATGATATGCGTTTGGCTAAGCCGATTATGATAGAATCCTCGAGCGAAGTTGAAGACACTAACGAGTGTTTCTTTTCCTCGGGTGGTTCTGTGAGCGTTGTAGGGTTGAAAGCGGAAACTGGCCATTCAGTGGGGCGAGACTGTGCCCATGATGGACCACTAAACCAAAGCGGATGATCAACAATTTGAGCGGGTGTGAGACCACGCGACAAACAATCAGCGGGATTTTCACGGCCTGAAACGTGAAACAAATCTTGCGGGGAAAGCTCATCCTGAATTTTGGCTACCCTATTAGCCACAAATGTGTCCCACCTGTGCGGTGAGGAGTGAGCCCAACAAAGCGCGACTGTGGAATCAGAAAATGCGAATATTTTATCGATTTGAATGCGATGTTTACAAGATTCAACCACAAAACTAATAACCTTTGCAAGTACTAACAATGCACAAAGTTCAAGACGAGCAAGAGACTGGACTTTACGTGGGGCGACCTTGGACTTAGCGCAACAAAGACTAAGCGTTATCTTTTGTTGATTTTCCACGTGAAAGTAAACAACCCCCCCGTATGCCTTCTCACTAGCGTCGGCGAAGCCTATTAGGGTGACCACACTACTACTTGTGATGCCCACATGGCGCGGAATCTTGATCTGTTCAAGCAAAGGGAGCTCATTCCTATATTGAGTCCACAATCTTACAATATCGCTTGGCGGTTGATCGTCCCAATCGCAATCACACAACCACAGTTGCTTGACAATCAACTTTGCGTACAAAACTACAGGCGCGACAAATCCAATTAAATCCCAAATCCTAGCGATACAAGAAAGTATAGTGCGTTTTGTGCAAGCTTCACTAGGCTTGCCTATTTTCAAACTAAACAAATCAGTTGCTGGGGACCAACATAAACCCAGAACCTTATGCGAATCAGAATTGTCAAACTCTTTGACAGATGAAAGGCGATGCGAATGCGGAATGTGATCCAAAACCTCTTGCGAGTTACTAGTCCATTTGACTAAGTCAAACTGACCAGCCTTCATGAGACTTATGACTTCATCAGCGGTGGAAATAGAATCCGACTCCGTGTCTACAGAGTGGACGTAGTCGTCCATGTACAACCCTGTCTCAATAGTTTCCTTAGCCTTCGGAAAAGAATCGCCTTCATCGGCTGCCAATTGTTTGACAGTGCGCAATGCGTGAAATGGACTAGATTTAAGCCCAAAACAAACTCTATTAAACTGATAAACCTGTAATGGTTCGTCAGGCGAAAAGCGGTACAAAATGCGTTGAAATCTACGATCGCATGGGCGAATACCAATACACAAAAACATCTGACGAATGTCAGCCGAAAGCGCGATGCGAAACAAGCGAAAATTAACAATAATGCTAAACAAATTACCTTGCAAATTTTGACCACTATACAAAAGATCATTTAGTGAGACAGAAGTGCTAGTTTTAGCACTACCATCGAGGACTACACGAAGCTTCGAAGTGAGCTTGTCTTCTCTTATAACTCCATGGTGCGGTATTATATACGACGGCGGGGTATCTATAGAACCCTCCACATCTGGAGGAGCGGGCGAGATATAACCTTTCTCTAGGTATTCTCGTATGACAGCGTCGTAAGCTTCTCGCAACTTAGAGGACGCCTCCAACTTGCGTTCCAAACACAAAAAGCGGTTTTCAGCTGTCCGCCTTGAGTCGCCAAGAGACCGAATATCTCCTTTAAATGGGAGCGCGACGACATACCTACCGCTTTCATCACGGGTAGTCGTGCGTGTATAAATGTCCTCGCAGACTTTATCGTCTGGACTAAGAATGGGGGGCACGCTCACCTCCTCCAATTCCCAAAACTTGCGAACGACAGACTCAAGGGGCTCTGTTGAACAACAACAAGAAACCGTAGCGTATGACTCAACGCTGACGGGTGCGGGACCAACGATAACAAAACCAAGCACTGTTTCCAATGCGTGGGGTGCGAGTGTAGATGAATGATTGGGCGGGCTTCTTACCTTGGTAGGTAACAGAAGGTGCGGGAAAATCGATGCCCCAATCAACATATCAATACAACCAGGAACAGCGTAAGTATCATCAGCGAGCGGTAAGCTATCAAAGCTTGACAACAAAGACACATCAACCTCAACAGAAGGTAAGCGGTCGGTCACTTTGTCTACAACCAAAGTGTCCGCATCAAAACAAATATTGCGATTAAATCGCGAAAAGAATTTTATCGCAGCAGTGTGCTGGACAGTTTTACTGGAACCTCCTATTCCTTTAACAACAGTGTGCGTCGAACTATTATTTAAAGGCAAATTTAAGCGTTGACAACATTCTCGAGTTACAAAATTACTTTGCGAAGCGCTATCCAGCAAGACACGAACTAAATGTTCCCTTCCATGCGAATCAAAAACAATAACACGTGCCGTAGCAAGTAGCACGGTCGTAGGCGCGCGCGAAACCGGTTTGTTATTTATCAAACTACTACTGGAGCATAGCGCGGCGCTGGACGGCGCAGGCGCGGGCGCTTCTATCACAGGGCGAGCCGGGGCTGGCGAAATACTTTGCGCGGGAACATTCCTTACAGAATTATCAAAATGCAACATCGAATGATGTTTACCAGCACATTGACGGCATATACTTTGCGAATTACAATTTATTGCGCGGTGTTTACTACTCAAACAATTATAACAATAGCCATTTGTCTTCACAAAATCAAAGCGCTCCTTACAAGACCAATTTTTAAACGTGGAACATTGATACAACTGTTCGTGTTTTTTCGTGCACAAACTACAACTATTATTATTATTCGGGGATGCGACAAAATAGCTATGCGTTGACTTCGAAGGTCTCGAAGGCGGATTCACTCGCTTATTGTTTACGTTACTCGAACTATTTTGCAAAATCCTTACATGATCGCGAATAAATTCCACAAAACTGTTAAAAGTAGGTATTTCCGTACCTCTCTTATCTAACTCGAATGACCGGACGGTTTCCGAGTCCATTCTTTTCAAAGCGATAGACAAAAACAGATAGTCAAGCGGGTCTTCCAATTTCAAATTCTTTAGGGCGGCGACAGAAGAAGCGAAAGTATCCAAAAATTGTTCTAAATTACTACTATTAGCGTTAGAAATAGCTTTAAACTCCAATATCTGATCCAAGTAAGCATTTGCTAATAAGCGTTTATCATCATATTTCTTTTTTAACGTTTCTAATATCAGCGAATAGTTTTCAGCACACGCCGTTATGCCTGTACATACAGATTGCGCTTTAGAAGTGAGTTTACCTAAAAGATAGTACAACTTATCCGAGTCTGACAACGATGGATTGTTGTGAATAGTGTTAGCAAAACTAGAATAAAACAAGGGCCAATTTCGAATATCACCGTTAAATTCCGGTAGTTCAATAGCCGGCAGTTTAGGCATATTTATTTTAGGTTTAGTATCTAAATGCGGTGAAGGCTGAGGTTTATCAATAACCGTCAATCCTCTTGCTATAACTTTGACACGACAAAACAAATCTTCAAATGACAAAAGCGTCTGATAAGAGATCGCGTAATTCGGATTCAATTCTAATTCTAAAGCGTTAATTTTGTCCAAAATACTTTCAAAATTTAAGCGTAAGCTATCTATGGTTTCTATTTCATTTAAGAACAAATTCTTAATAGTTTCATTAGCAATATTATTTGAGTGGTCGCAGATCGTCTGCATACGCGAAAATAACGCATCTTTTTTTGCGTGCAAAATCATTAACTTCTGTTCGGTTTTATCTGTAGCCATTATGAATGGAATGCGATGCGTTTACAATGAAAACAAACTTATAAACGAGAACAGATGTCACTTGCTGTAGGTACAACCGGGGCGATGCGGATTGCAACAAACTAACTATTTAAAACCGGATGATACCTGCGGTCAACGACCTGTCCTTATCAATAGCGGTACAAATCAATAAACAAATTAGATATTTATATGAGCTATAGCGGGGTACTAACAAATAAAATAGCAATATAAATACCTAGCAGACGTAATAAACAGCGGATTCGACTACAAACAATAAGTACTTATTACGCTGCGCGGAGCGGTGAATTCTACAAGTTAACAATGCGGTTTTTACCTATCTACCTACAAATAGACGAAACAAATTACGCGAGCGGGTTTCAACAATGATTTAGCAGGGTTAGCAATGATTTTCAACAAAATAAAATCCGGTTCGATACGGACCAAAGAAAAAATGGTTGCGCAATTCAGTTTCGTATCTCGTAGGTAGGCGAGAGAGCAGAGGACTGTATCTAAATTAACTAAGCGAAATTAAGCAATGCGGGGGCGTCAAATTGGCGTCCAATGTCCCAAATTACAAGAACGCGAGTTGGCCTATAATGCGAAATTTTAGGATGTGATGAAACAAAATGGCGGTCAGCATACCACGTACAAATGCAACGAAATATCAGGCTGGGCGGAAAAGAACAACAAAATGAGGACACAGCCCGATGGAAGATGATGGGAAGCACTGACCTTTGATTCCTGGGAGCTGCAGAGTCCTTTGCAGGCAGCACGTGGTGCCATGCGCTCGAGCACACAAGCGGCCAGATGGGTTTCCTCTTTTCTTCAGACACTCACGAAATGTTACGTATGCTGATATTCACAATAAACTCGCGACAAACAATGATTTGAAGCGCTGGCGATTTAATCACATCCGATGCGGTTTAACAAGCGTTTTACACAGAGTTTCAAAGCCAACCGCTACATGCGGAATGCGTGCGGTGACATCTTCGTTCAATCGTGCACTGTCAATCTTCTTACTCCTTCCAGCGGTACGTGCGGGAAAAGGATAGGAACAGGATTTTGCAAATGTACGCGGGCATGCCGAGATCCAACTTTAAACAAATAATTAACAATCAATCTATGGCGCAACCACAAAGTATGCTGTAAGGGCTGTATGTTTTGTAGCCAAGTCCGAAAATCTATTGATTTCTTTGCACACATCGTCTATTTGATGTGTCCAATGGTCTTATTTCAGCAGTCTCAAGCTCACCTTTGTGCGTGTAAGGGGCCATGTCGAGGTCGCGCAGCGGGAACGAGACGCGCGCGGCGACCTTCGCGCTGAACATCAATTCGTGCCGGAAGCGCTTCAGGTGCACGCACAGCACTTCCGGTAGCCGGACCACGCCGGACATTTTGACGCCGTTGCGTAGTTTATTGCAGCGGGAACAGCTAGAGAAAAGGGAATAGGTCGTTTAAGGTTTCACGTGATATTTTGACGTGACAACGTCTTAAATTAGGTTGTGGCTCGGAGTCACTCATGAAAATGTGTAACGCCACCTCACGTCTGTTACGAAGAGTCACCGAACGAGAGAGAGGCCCGCCGGACCGGCGAATGCCTTGCGTCTCTCTCCCACTCAAACATGATCGGTGTCACGTAAAATCTTCGCCCGTAAAACCGACTTTACAGGCAACCATTTTTTTTTCTAGGCTAAGGCGTAGTACTACGTGAGCAAAGTAACGCAACAAATATGAAGTAATGTGACCAGTACTTGTGTCAATGCCAATCGCATTTACTTTCATAAACATATGTACATACATTTGATATTTTCGCGTCACGTCGTGCCACTTTTCGAGTTTGTCACTCGCATGAAACAACGGGTCATATTGCCATGGCTTGCCGTGGTAATACTGCTAAGTGGGGACTAATTTGATCATATTATTACATTCATATTTTCTTGTTTTTGCTAAGTTTTAGTTTACTGTTTATATGGTAATGTAATATGTGTCAAATACATATTTTTTTCTTTCTTTCTTCTATATTTTATTTATTGAATTAAATTATATGATGGAAAAATATTCAACATTTTGTGGTTAAGGCCACGGCCACATAAGAGGAAAAAAGGGTCGTTATCTAATATCCCTATTTTAATATTATAAATGTGAATGTTTGTAACGTAAAAACATGCATTTATTTTTTCAAAAGTATAACCTTTATATTAGAGATGGGCCGAGTACTCGGTTACTACTGGGTACTCGGTAGTTTTTTAATACTCGTACTCGGCCGAATAACTCGGTTCAAGTGCCGAGTACTCGGTTATGTAAATTTAATAAACAGCATGTCCTACAATATGTTTATCCACATGTCACCTATGTGGGCGTGGCTCAAGCGATCATTAAAATGAATCCTGTATCGAATCAATCAATACCTAGTTAAGTAATTTTAACACAAATGTACACTGTACAATGTGTCCTGCTTGATCGCACGTAAGTGAACCTTCTTTCTGCATGACCTTGAGGTTGACTGGCAGAAAATGCTTTTTGGATTAAGTCCACCTTTCGTACATTTTTTGTGCAATAAAGTTTTAAATAAATAAAATTAATAAGTGAAGCAAATTATAATAACATACCTATACATATTGTCTCCTTTCAGCTCATCCGCACTGAAAAACGCGGCAAGACAGTCCTGCAGCGACACCACCGGCCCGTAAAACCACGACCGCAGCCAGCTGAGTAGCCACCACACCTGCAAATATTCATATCTAATATACAAAGTCATTTCAATAGAGAATTTAGGCTTCCAACTTTATAACTCAATATCACGCAAATAAGCTACGGATAGTGTGGTCGATATTGCTCCAATGCGCAGACTCCTCCCCATCAGCGTTCTTTGTACATGACGTGACTTATGTTAATGAATTAAAATTAGTATACTAACATTCACCCAGGACTCCTGCGTCCCATCGGTAGTATGATTCATTGTTGGCTGCTGGCATCTAAGGTCATGTTAGTGACAGAACTCTTTTTTTAATTCTATATTTTATTCTGTTTTTGCCTTGTTTTGTCTACCTTTTTGATGTTTTATTATTTGACATTATTGAGTTTTACAAATGTTTTTATGTGTGCATGAGAAAATTATTAGATAGAGGTATACTAACACTCACCCAGGACTCCTGCGTTCCGTGAGTCGTATGATTCAGCACCAGCTGCTGGCATCTGATCAGCGCTAGGTAATCTGAGCGTGCTTTTTACATGGCGCGACTGATAATGTTGATGAAATATATTAAGAGGAGCATCAAGGTATACTAACACTCACCAAGGACTCCTGCGTCCCGTGGGTCGTATTACTCAGTACCGGCTGCTGACATCTGATCAGCACTAGGTTATATCTAAGCGTTCTTTTTACATGGCCCGACTTTTATTGTTCATGAAATATAATTAGAGGATCATCTAGGTATACTAACAGACACCTGCGTCCTGTGGGTCGTATGATTCAGTACCGGCTGTTGGCAGTTGATCACCTCTAGGTAATCTTAGCGCCCCCCCTGTGGGATCTCCACCTTGTCGTGGTGGGGGGGGGGGGCTCAGTAACCGTGGCTTTGCCACCCACGGTGAAGCTAAGCGGGATCCCGGGAGAAGACGCTCCACGTGGGCTTGAGGAGGCCTGCGCAGGATGCGTCCAAGGGTGCGGGTGTGGGAGACAGTTTTGGCTGTCCCTCGCAGTCGGGTGCGGTCGCGGGAGGAGAGACGTCTCGGTGTGTCGTTGCCGTGCGGCCTATCTCCCGCGACCAAACGGGGGCGCACCGTTGGATGGCGCTGCGGTGGGGCCGCAGAGGAAGAGGAGATGCGGTGTGTCGTTGCCGTCCTCCCTATCCTCTGCGGCCGGGAGGTGGCGGAGCCCAACACCTTGCTCCGCCGCCAAGGAGTTTGTGGCCCTCGGGCTATCCGCCGGGGTGCCGTGGTGAATGCTCACGCGACCCCATGGCACCCCCCACAATGGCGGAGTGGTGGAATGCGCTGTGGTTTTAGTGGGTATGACGGCCTTGCACACCAGCTGTTGAGTCCCACATACCCCCCTGAAGATCTGTGGAGGGGAATGCGTAAAAGCATTTCCACAGCGAGAAAAAAAAGGTAATCTTAGCGTTCTTTTTACATGGCGCGACTTAAAATATTTATGAAACATAATAAGAGGATCATCAAGGTATACTAACACTTACCCAGGACTCTTGCGTCCCGTAGGTTGTAGGACTCAGTACCGGCTGCTGGCACCTGATCACCGCTGCGTAATCTAAGCGTTATTTTTACATGGCGCGACTTTTAATGTTAATGAAATATCATTAGAGGATCATCAAGGTATACTAACACTCACCCAGGACTCCTGCGTCCCGTGGGTCGTATGACTCAGTACCAGCTGCTGGCACCTGATTACCGCTAGGTAATCTAAGCGTTTTTTTTTACATGGCGCGACTTAAAATGTTGATGAAATGTAATAAGAGGAGCATCAAGGTATACTAACACTTACCCAGGACTCCTGCGTCCCGTGGGTCGTATGATTCAGTACCGGCATCTAGCACCTGATCATGGCTCGGTAATCTTAGCGTTCTTTCACCATGGCGCGATTTTTAATGTTGATCAAATATAATTAAAAGATCATCAAGGTATACTAACACTCAACAAGGACTCCTGCGTCCCGTGGGTCGTATGACTCAGTACCGTCTGCTGGCACCTGATTAACGCTAGGTAATCTGAGCGTTCTTTTTACATGGCGCGACTTAAAATGTTGATGAATATACATAGTTAGAGGATCATCAAGGTATACTAATACTCACCCAGGGCTCCTGCGTCCCGTGGGTCGTATGACTCAGTACCGGATGCTGGCATCTGATCACCGCTAGTTAATATTAAGCGTTCTTTTTACATGGCGCGACTTAAAATGTTGATGAATATAGTTAGAGGATCATCAGGGTATACTAATACTCACCCAGGGCTCCTGCGTCCAGTGGGTTGTATGATTCAGTACCGGCTGCTGGCACCTGATCACCGCTAGGTAATCTAAGCGTTCTGTTTACATGGCGCGACTCATAATTTTGATAAAATAATAATTAGAGGATCATCAAGGTATACTAACACTCACCCAGGACTCCTGCGTCCCGTGGGTCGTATGACTCAGTACTGGCTGCTGGCACCTGATCACCGCTAAGTGTTCGCGCGACGGGATCGGCAGGGATAGGTCTTGGAACGTCTCCACTCGTGTTGATACCTGGAGCAATGTTACAAATTTTACCGGAAATACCCGTTATTACAAACTAGTTTTTCCTAGGCTAAACTCGTGTGTATGTAAAATTAGTTTAGGATGAACTGGTATAGCGTAGGCCAAACTTTTTTTTCTATCGTCAGGGAAATACGCATTTTGGGGGTTATGTGGGACTCCTGGCCTCAGAGAGAGAGAGAACCCGCCTACCCACTAAAAACTAGTTCATTTGACGACCGCTTGGTGCAGTGGTCCGCATGTCGGACTTTTAAACCAAGGGTCGGGTTCGATTCCCGCACAGTACAAGCATAAGAGTGCATGATCATGTGTGTTTGTACTGGTCTGGGTGTTTTCTATGTATAATATGTATTTATTTACAAAAAAAAAGTATTTAAGTATGTATATCCGTTATCTAGTACCCATAACACAAGCCTCGTAGCTTACTTTGGGACTAGAGAATTGGTGTGATTGTTGAGAAATATTTATTTATTTATTTATCCTGAAATAAGAACGTACACTACAATGGATTGCACGATTGTGACATTTCGTTCCCACTGGAACTGTCAAATCAAATTGCGATTTCGTAACGATTGCATTAGCGGAAACGGAACGAAAACGTTTGCGGGAGGCCTGTGCCTAGCAGTAAGTAGGACAGCAATGGATATGAAAAAAATGAGAGATGGCAACTGTACAGCTATAGAACGACAAGACTTATCTGTTGTGTGACGGGTTAGCGGGGAAGAGGCACCCATTCATGAGGAACATGTAGTAGTAGTAGTAGTAGTAGTAGTAGTAGTAGATAGGAAGTGTCATATTTTTAACACGCTTTTATTAGCTTGACCTGTATGTAACTATGTATGTATGTAACGGAATCTTTGCACTTCATTTTCACCTACTTCTAGGAGTCTGATTAACATGGAAATTTGCACAGGGGTCAAGGACCGATGACAATGCAATAATTTGATAAGAGTTTTCGATTATCCTTATTAACTAAAAAAATAAAATTAATTTTAATATTGCTGAAATCGCCTTCTTACATTTTCCGCACGGCGCCATCTCTTTCACAAATATTACGAAAGTATCTAGTAGCGTTCGCTTAGCCAGTTAGTTTCGATAGCAATCATTAGATGTCGCTGCTAATGCTATGCAGATTTAACTGATGCAATTGATTTGCACTAGAAGCTCTGTATTTGCCAATAGATGTCACTATTAACTAACACATTAAGTGTAGTAACTATTTAGTAATCTGTGATTAAGTACCAATGACAATGCAATAATTTGGAGATTTAACTAAAAAAAATAAAATAAATAATAGGGCGCCATCTCTTATACAAATATTACGAAAGTATCTAGTAGCGTTCGCTTAGCTAGTTAGTTTCGATAGCAATCATTAGATGTCGCTGCTAATGCTATGCAGTTTTAACTGATGCAATTGATTTGCACTAGAAGCTCTGTATTTTGCCAATAGATGTCACTATTAACTAACACATTAAGTGTAGTAACTATTTAGTAATCTGTGATTAAGTACCAATGACAATGCAATAATTTGGAGAATTAACTTAAAAAAATAAAATAAATAATAGTTTAAAAAACTAAAAAAACACGCTTTTATTGCTAACTAAAAAAGAGAAAATAATTTCTGAGTACACGGAATTTATATTACAGTAGAGTAAAAAGCGTGGGGTGCTTCGTATAGTAGTATGTGAAAATCATCCTATTATTGGCACGTATAAAAGTATGAAAACGTCATAAAGTGCACCCCACGCTTTTTACCTACTGTAATATAAATTCCGTGTACTCAGAAATTATTTTCTCTTTTTTAGTTAGCAATAAAAGCGTGTTTTTTTAGTTTTTTAAACTATTATTTATTAACACGCTTTTATTAGCTTGACCTGTATGTAACTATGTATGTAACGGAATCTTTGCACTTCATTTTCACCTACTTCTAGGAGTCTGATTAACATGGAAATTTGCACAGGGGTCAAGGACCGATGACAATGCAATAATTTGATAAGAGTTTTCGATTATCCTTATTAACTAAAAAAATAAAATTAATTTTAATATTGCTGAAATCACCTTCTTACATTTTCCGCACGGCGCCATCTCTTTCACAAATATTACGAAAGTATCTAGTAGCGTTCGCTTAGCTAGTTAGTTTCGATAGCAATCATTAGATGTCGCTGCTAATGCTATGCAGATTTAACTGATGCAATTGATTTGCACTAGAAGCTCTGTATTTGCCAATAGATGTCACTATTAACTAACACATTAAGTGTAGTAACTATTTAGTAATCTGTGATTAAGTACCAATGACAATGCAATAATTTGGAGATTTAACTAAAAAAAATAAAAAAAATAATAGTTTAAAAAACTAAAAAAACACGCTTTTATTGCTAACTAAAAAAGAGAAAATAATTTCTGAGTACACGGAATTTATATTACAGTAGAGTAAAAAGCATGGGGTGCTTCGTATAGTAGTATGTGAAAATCATCCTATTATTGGCATGTATAAAAGTATGAAAACGTCATAAAGTGCACCCCACGCTTTTTACTCTACTGTAATATAAATTCCGTATACTCAGAAATTATTTTCTCTTTTTTAGTTAGCAATAAAAGCGTGTTTTTTTAGTTTTTTAAACTATTATTTATTTTACTTCACTCGCAGTCTCGATGAATGAAGGGATCTCGTGATACCGTCGTACTTTCTGAAAATTCTGTCACCCCGCTTTTCGACAGGTAGATATATTATCTGTTGTGTCACATTACGCGTGACACGATAAATGAATTTCTGAAGTACCGACTAAGTAGGTAACAAACTTTCAGTGAATTTCGGATCCTACTACGTGAGCCTATTTTCACAGTTACTAATCTACCTATCCTTATCACTCTTCACTCACGTCACATCAATTTCATTATTTTGTCCCGTCTTGTCACAGCTGGTCACATTTGTGAGAGCCCCCCCCCCCCCCCTCTGTACCGTCACATTTTTTATATTTTACACCTATAAGTATTTTTTAATTAAAACAGCAGTACCGTATTTTTTTTATTTCAATTTAAATTATGTAGGACTTATCTCTAAAGAGAGATCTCTTCCAGCCAACCCTGCCAGTTAAAATATAGAAACATTGATAATCGGGAAGTGAATAACAGTGCACAAAACTCATTCTGTAATCATAATGAGTTTTGAAATGTGACGTCACGAAATTAAGGACCGCTTCCCCCCCCCCTGTCACACAATGTCACACTACGTCAACCCCCTCCCTCCCCCTTAACACGTTCGCGGACAAACCTTGCATAGCATCCGGTTTTGAACAACTTAGAGTGACGCGGATGGTTTAGAATCCGATGTTTGGATGAGCGTATTTGCCACAAATGCTAACGCAGGCATGCGCTCATAGTAAACATAGGCAGAAGCGGTTTTTGTGTCACGTTTTACAAGAACACATCACTACTAGTGTCACATAACACCTTATTTTTGCACACATACAAAACCTCATTGAGGCCATCCCCCTTGCACACTCACACTGACGCAAATGTAATAGCATCCGATGTTGTATGAAGTTAGCTTCAGTTGGCCGGCGTGTGCGTTTGAGAGTAGTCACATGTTTCGAACGTCATTTTCGTAAACAGGTGAGGTTATTTTGGCGATTGTAAATTACTTTACTTGAATATTTTATTAGATATATCAGTCATGTACTTATCAAATGTTACGTTTTACAGTTGCAGGTGTGTCAAAAGTTAAAATACGTGTGTTGAGTGCGATTTTCATAAGCCAACGACGAGGTTATTTTGAAAAAGGTAAATCATTTTACTTCATTACTTTATTAGATATTTATGTTGTTGTTTGCTAGTAATTGTTGCGTATTGGCAGTTTTAACTATATGAAAAGCTATAAACGTGACTAAATTGCTTTAAATATCTTTACAGATGCCCCCCCGCAAAAAGCGTAAGGTAGTGAACGTTAATCAAAAAGAGAAGCTGATGACGCTCTTTCATGAAGCTTCAGACGACTCGGAGGATCAAGACGAGCGTTCTAGTCAAGAGGAGTCAGAGGAGTCGGAAAGATCTGCAGATGAACGAAGAGGACTTCGAGACTCTGAGGAAGGCAGTCGCATGCTTCAGCATACAATGTCACTAAAATAGCTTTTCTTGTTTTGCTTATAGACGGACATGCTTAAGCATTCGCACATTTCTCATACTAAAAATATGTGTCAAAAGGGTGTGACTGAGTGTCCGCGAACGTGTTAACGTGTGACGTAATTTATGGATGACCCCTTGACGACCGCTTGGTGCAGTAGTCTACATGTCAGACTTCTAAAACCAAGGGTCACGGGTTCGATCCCAGCACAGTACAAACATATGTGTGCATGAACATGTGTGTTTGTACTGGGCTGGGTGTTTTCTATGTATAATATGTATTTATTTACAAAAAAAGTCATAAGTATGTTTATCCGTTGTCTAGTACCCATAACACAAGCCTCGTAGCTTAATTTGGGACAAGAGAATTGGCACGATGACACCTATCTTAAATATTTTCAAGACCATGGCGTTTAAAAAACATAGCCCCTATGAAGTTAATACAACCAGTTTATTTCCAAAAAGCTGTAGAAACCAATTTTTAAACACACAACTCAATAAATATTCGGTCAATTGACTCCGATTTCTGATACATGATCGTGACGTCACGTTCATGTATTCTTATACAAAATCTATGGAGGCAGACCGTATTGAAAGATAATAAAAAGTATGTCAACGATTGGTGGTGTCATCTAGCCTATTGGCGTGACTGTTGTAAAATATTTATTTATTTTATTTTTACCCCTTTACACTACACTTGTACACTCACCCGATCACAGATGAGGCACTGCACAGAGGACAGCAGCTTGCCGTCGAACACGTCCGAGATGACGCTGCGGTACCGCGTCGAGGAACCGCCGTCGCCGCTGCCGCAAGATACCGACTGTGGTTTGCTGTAGATTTAAAAAAAAAATAAAAAAAAAACCCGACTTAAGCAAGGAAAGCAGCTGTTAGCTTCAACGGCTGGATGCATTTCGACCAATTATAGCTAAGAAACTCCTATACCACCATGATTCAATAATAGTTCGAATAAAAAAAAACCGCTTTGAAATCGGACGAGAGCTACGATTCCACAGGCAACAAAAACAAATGTATATTTTGTATGTAAAAATAGTATTGTAACAACGTTAAGGGCTGTGGATTTTGTTTAATAAATAAAAAATAAAATAACGACAGACACATGTACAGACACAAACAGACGAGGATCAAACTTATAACACCTCTGTTTTTCGATGGGAGTTAAAAATATTTATTTCAAAATTTAATAAAACTGTTGAACAAGCTAGAAAAACTTCATTAGTTGACTAGCCACAAGACTTCAATAGTGTCTTATGTTCAAGACCTATATGGTTATCTTGGGCCTCCTAGAGACTTAATAGAAAATTAACCGTGGAATAAAGAGAAACAGTAAAGCAAGTATATAAAATTATTAATATGAATACTTTTTGCACAGAACTACTAAGCGTTTATAAATAGCGTAGGGTTTCCAGCGATAAAATTATTAGATCTAATAACCAAGAGGTCGCGGGTTCGATCCCTGCACTATACATTTGTGTGCATGAATATGCCTGTTTTACTGGTCTGGGTGTTATATGTATTTATTTAAGTTTATTTGTAATACCACTATTGATTCTGATATCCGTAATACAAGTGCTTAAGCTACTTACCACAGAGTCAGATCAATGTATGTGATGTTGTTGTATATTTATTATTATTATCAATGAATTAAAGGACGCAAGATCCAATAGGACATAAATGAAGGCCACTTATAACCAGTCAATTTAAGAATCCAAAAGTAACACAAATAATTTCTTCTTGAATATTATTTAGGTAAGGCAAGGTATACGGTACGGTATTGGCTTGTGGCGCAGTGGTGGCAACGCTTTGGTAGTAATACCAAAAGTTAAGCAACCTATGGCGCGGTCATGTTTGGGATGGGTGATTATTCTGACCATACAAGTGACGTCTATTTACAAGCATTTCCGTGCTTCGGAAGGCACTTTAAGCTGTTGGTCCCGGTTAATATCGATAGATATTCGTCGTTAAGCCTGGTCGAAGGCCCTCGGGCGGCTTAATAACATCTGACAGTAAAGTTGGTCACTTACCTTATACACACCCCTCCACCAATCCGCACTGAGCCTGCGTGGTGGAGAACGGCTCATACCACCTCATAGTTGATGCGAGGCCTGTGCCCAGCAGTGGGACGTATATAGGCTGATGTGAAGGCAAGGTAAGGTGAAAGTCCAGCAACTGACTGCGGTTGTAAAAATATATAACTTACTGCGTCCTCTCCGGCCTAGTGTCAGGCGCATCGCTGGCGCCACTGGAACACGTTTCATATCTTTCCTCAGCTTCGCTCGAGCACGACAGTTCGGATTCCGAGCCTATGTTCTCGCGCTGGGTTGAGTCTGGAGCTGCAAATAAATACATCATTTAACACAGAATACTATATCGTTGATCTTTATCTACTATTCTATATTCCGCACCTTAAGTGCTTTTTATGGAAATATTTAAGTTAAATAGTGCGCCACACAAACTTTTGAAAATCATTTATAACAGGATTAGTTCCAGTCACTTATCTTGAACACTAAAGGCCCTAAGCGGACTTATTTTCTAAAACATGTTTCCGTAAAACTCTTAGGAAACTTTTAATAACGCGCGTCTGCTGCACGTTTTCAGAGCAATTGACACGATTTCATTAATTGCGTTGGAAGCTCGTTATACGCGCGTATAAAAATTTGATCAAAGTGCTTAGTTTACGTTTATATAAGACGCTGCGTTTGAATCGTGTTCTAATCGCGACAGAATAGCGTATACAGAGCGTAATTCACGTCTTTCGCGATAGAATAGCGTATGAAGAACGTAATTCGCGTCTTTCGCTATAGAATAGCGTATGAAGAACGTAATTCGCTTCTTTCGCGATAGAATAGCGTATGAAGAAAGTAATTCACGTCTTTCGCGATAGAATAGCGCATGAAGAACGTAATTCGCGACAGAATAGCGTATGAACAGCGTAATTCGCGTCTTCTCGACAGAATAGTGTACTTCGCGTCATTTCGCGAATCATATCGTGTACTTAAGTAACGAAGCAAAGAATAACACGGCTTTTAAAGTCACTATAAGGTGTGAAGAAAATTTTGTTATACTCACCAACGTTTCCATTCATCTGTGTAGATATAACGTTATACGCTAAATGCTGAGTGCCCGCGAAACTAGCAGAGCGGCGGTGGCGCGTCGCGGCCGACTCCTGCCCCTGCACCCTGGACATATCCGGCAGTGATTAGTTTGAGAAACTTTTTTTTCATATATTCTCCTATCTAGACTATTGGCCACATTCCACCTGATGGTAAGTGACGATGTGGCCGAGGATGGATCATGTCTGTCTAGTAACAACCTATTCATTCTTGTCTTAAAAAGAACAATGCTATATTCTAAAGGGAACACTTCAGCCGGCTGCGAATTCCACTCCTTAGCCTATGCAACAGGAATGTAGATTAAAATCACTAGAAATGAAAGTTATACTAATTTTTACCCGCTTCAACACTATTTACCCAGAAGTATTTTTGACGTGACAACGTCTTAAATTAGGTTGCGGCTCGGAGTCACTCATGAAAAAGTGTAACGCCCGGTAACATAACGATGAGTCACCGAACGAGAGAGAGGCCTGCCGGACCGGCAAATGCCTTGCGTCTCTCTCCCACTCAAACATGATCGGTGTCACGTAAAATCTTCGCCCGTAAAACCGACTTTACAGGCAACTGTTTTTTTTACTGGTCATTATATTCATAATTGCATATCAGTTATATAATGTGCCAATGTATATTAATGCGATTTGCCTTTATTTATCACAAACCAATTTTCCAGTTAAAAAACCCCAAATTTTCTGGACGGATTTTGACCAGCCATAGCTAAGACTACGACTAACAACCGTGATTAAATTATCTTAAAAAAAAAAAGAAATCGCTATAAAATCGGTTCAGACGTTCGGGAGCTACGATGCCACAGACAGAATTATAAAACCCCTTTTTTCGTCGAGGGTTGAAAAGACAGATAACACTACGCAGTCATCATAATATTGCACGTCCGGTCGGACTAGCTTAGTGCCAATACATTGGTACATTAGTATTTTTTGGGACTTTTTCATCTCTTTTCACACTTAATACACGAGGTCTTCCTATAACATATAATGTATTTTTAGGGTTCCGTACCTCACAAGAAAAATACGGAACCCTTATAAGATCACTTTGTTGTCCGTCCGTCCGTCCGTCTGTCAAGACCGTTTTTCTCAGGAACGCGTAGAGGTATCAAACTGAAATTTCTATATGATACTTAGGTCTACTGTTCCTAGAAGCTGTAGAAAAATCAACCTACCAAAAGATACAGCCATTTAGGCCACAAATTTCCGCAAATTTTCGAAACTCGCACAGGAATCAAAACCTACAGGGTACTTCCCGTAAACTTAGAATCTAAAAATTTAGTACGAAGTCACGTCCTATAGTACAGATATAGGAAAAATTACGAAAACCGTAAATTTTCAGTTTCATCATATAAAAAAATTGTGACAATTTTGAAAATTTCAAAGTTACTACTCCTTATCTAAAATTTATATTAAATACTTAAGTCTATAATACCCGTGATGGGTGAACTTTTACTTATATACCTACAGGTTTGTACGGAATCGTTGGTGCGCGAGTCCAACTCGCACTTGACCGGTTTTTTTTAAATACATTTTGATTATTATTTCGGGAACGAAGATTTGTTCGTCAATAAGTTTTGGGTTTTTTTAAATACAGGAAGAAGACCTGAAGAATGTATCTTCTTATGTTAGCGGTGCCAAAACACACGTTTTACATTTCATATGTATTTTGGAACTATTTACCTATACAACCGTTATTTAAAAGAATATTTTTATTTATTCAGATTAGTAAGGAAGGAGTATTCCATACCTCAAATATCCATCAGCTCTTGATTCACTGTAGGACGATGGCGCCGGCGACTTTCGCCTCATCCTCGGGAATAGAGGTGCGTCACTGGCTGCAAGAGAAAAAATAATTTTTAATGGTCCTTTACAAGAAACCCAACAATGATATATGAGCAACGTTGCGCCACTACAACCAATACAGCTGAAGCCTTCAGCAACATGTGGAAAGAAAAAAAGAATGAAAAAGCGTTCATTGGACATCACATACACAAAACGAAATGAAAAGTATAAAAAAACAAAAAATCTGAAGACACATGTTTCATTGGACATCACATACACAAAACGAAATGAAAAGTATAAAAAAAACAAAAAATCTGAAGACACATGTAGTACCCCACCCCCCAGAAAAGGGTTGTTCCGTTTTCATCCTATGACGAATTGACGACTCATCTTATTTCTTTTTCCATCGTAATTTATTGTTAATCCATTCTTTATATATTTGGTTTTGGAATAGGATGAGCTGAGAAGGCTCGCAGGATGAATGCGGAAAATTAAAATTAATTAATTTTGCCGGGATGAGTGGAGAATACAAATAGATTGAGCACGGAAAAAAATAAAGCTTAGGATGAGACGTCATAGGATCAAAAACTGAACTACCCATCTAAAAAAAACAGCAAAGAGGAAAAAACACAAAGAAAGTAATATCAAAACATTAAAATAACAACAAGAACAAGCTTTTAAACTCATGTCTGGAAAAAGCATTAAGCAGTATTCTAACAGCAGAGAGAAGCAGATTTCGCACTACACATTCACTTTGACCTTGTGTATTCATATATTTAGTTTTATATAGTAGAAATATGCAGTATATATTTAAGTTTATTTATGTTTATGTATTTATTTAAGTTTATTTGAAATATATATGTAACACAAGTGTTTAAGCTACTGACCACGAAGTCATACCAATGTATGTGATGTTGTTGTTTATATTTTTTAAAACCTTACACCTAATAGAGTGAGAGCCCGCGACGCCCAGACCTTCGTTATATTATAAAAGCTGAAAATTCTTCTATACATGTGTCCTATACAGGTATAAGCAAACCCAGCCTGTACAACCTGGGTCGCGGTGGCTTTGGCAGGTAACAGGTAGTAAAGGTGAGAAAAATTATGTATCAAATTTGTGACAGTATAAAACTTAGTTTTCATATAATTTAACTTACAATGATATTGGAAACCGCCTCGTCTATTGCCGGACACTTCGGGCGGTAACAACCCCTTTTCCAGACACCCTTACAGTATGATTATTTATAAATCTACTTTCATCATAGTATAAAATCTGACTTTTATATATGTTATTCAGAAAACTATACGAATAATGTTTCCACAACCCCCAGTCACTTTCGATGGTTCCCCTATCTTCCCAGGCACATTGAAGTCTACTCCAGGCGTGCGCGCGATGAATATACATGTACGTTGGTGCGAGTGAAATAGCATGATCTGTACTCTAAATTTATCAAGAAAATTAATCGTGTAGATTTATAACCGATTAAAAAAGTGAATTTCAAAAAAATAATGTATCAAAATTTTCATATCAACAAATTAAGAAATGAACAATATAATAATGCGATTCATTACTCTACTAACTTTTGCAAATTATAATTAAATTTTGTATTCAACTTAAATTTGAATTTTTTCAAGTGAATTTTATGGAATCGAGTTGTGATTTAAGAAAGTTGTTAAAAAATATCCATTGATATTTTTTTTTCAGTATTGTGCAGAAAATAATAAGAAAAATCGGCAGTCGATGATAAAATTCTTTAAGTTTAAGGTTAAGGAGATAAATTTATACAGGGTGTAACAAAAAGGCGAAATAATATTCAAGTTAAGTTTAAGGTTAAGGAGATAAATTTATACAGGGTGTAACAAAAAGGCGAAATAATATTCAAGGGTATGTATGTATGTGATGTGAACATTAAGTAGTACAAGTTTTAGTTAAAAATAAACAACTTTTTTTTCCCATACTTATACTTATGTAAACCTACTTCACGTAAGCCTGAAAATAATGGCTGGGTACTGGAAAGTGGTCAATAACATTTTAAATGGTTTGAAGGAGATCAGCTACCGAATTACGTCAGTGATTCTCTACAAAATTTGTCAGGTATGTTATAATGTTCAATGTTCATAAACAAATTTTCGGCTATTCATAATTATTCTAACTTGCTTTAATTATTACAGAAGCTGTTGAAGATAGTGACATTGATGACGACAAATCCACAGAATGGAGTAGTGATGAAGATAATGGAAATACTTTTTTCAATTTAACAATATTTTTTTTACTTTGTTTTGTAATGGCTATAATTAAAAGTATAATTTAATTCTTTTTTCCATTGATTATATTAAGATCTAATTTATTTTCTCTTCTTATAATAAAATCAACATACATACAGGGTGTAACAAAAAGGCGAAATAAAATTTATAGGACGTGTACAGTTTCAAATGTGTAGTTCCTATGCAAAACCATAAACTCGTGCGAGTATAAATTACTAAGTAAATTAATGCTAAAGTTTTAACAAAAACTTATCGGTGACAACCCTAAATATCAGCTGTTAGGTGTAAACAAACTCACAAATCGAGATCAAGTAGAAAACAGATGTGAAACTTTCATAAAATGTGCAGTGATCCTCTCAATGATCATTTAATTAATTAAATAAATAACAAATTAGCCGTTTTAGGTATTTCGGTTTCTCACTGTGTTGCAACGCTAAGATGTTATACCTGATGAAGAATTGATTATTGAACATTACCTAATAAAATAACTTTAAGACAATATTTGAGATAATGAGATATCATGAAGCGTTTTAAGTCGTAGATGTGAAGCGTTTTAAATCGTCGATGTATTCGAAATTCTGGTGCTGCATGACTTAGTACTGATTAACATCCTTAATTATTTCATCCATTCACTCTACCGTTACCACCACCACCAATACGACAATTACCGCGAAAATAATAAAACAAAATTTAATACAATTTAAAAATAACGTAACAGCAGTAACTTGGCAAACGTATTCTACCAATACTTTTAACTCAGTGGCTCCTCTGCAATTATTTTATCATTGACCAAACAATGCAGTCCACGTGGACTGCGGCGCCTTTACGTCAAAAGTCAAAGTGCGCCGAACCAATCAGTAATCGTTCCGAAAGAAATTGCAACTATGCGTTTAGCCAATAATATCCTGTCACTTAACTATCACCCACGCCTTAGCCCCGCCTCCCGGAAATAATTAAAAATATAATTACGGGATCCGCATATTCGAAAAGATTAAATTTAAGGCAATCACGAAAATGTTTAATAAAAAAAAGTGTGTTTGATAACTTTAGTTATTTGTTTGTTTAACTCAAAATAAGTTTTGTTATTCCTACTTTCTTAAAAATAGTAGTGAAACTTTAATTTAGCTTAAGCGTTTTTCCATTACTTACATCGAACCATGCGAAATGTCCCTACTTTTTGTTCTACAATTTTCTAATATTTTTTTAGTTGCTCGTCTTCGGTCTCGTTGCGCAGTCGCTATCCAAATTTTCCGAATTTTGATCTCCGATTTCGATCAGTATGTCTCGTGAAGAACATTCTTCGTATTCAAATAGTGAATACTATGAAATGAGTTTGTGCGTGGGCGCTTCTTTCGGGAGCATCAATGGTGCTCGCGAGTTATATCGTCAGCGGTTCATCGATGGCAGGCCCCTCGCGGAGCAGCGGCGTTTACCTTCCTACACCTAATTCAGGAACTGTGTCTCCGGCTGCAGAGCACTGGCTCGTTTAGACCGCCTGCAAGTGAAGGTCGTCCAAGCACACGGGAGCGGTCAGACCTGGAGACCCAGATTTTGTCGCATTTCGAACGTGATCCACGAACAAGCACACGTCGAGCTGCGGCAGCGTTCAACGTGAATCACATGATAGTGTGGCGCACGCTGCGGTCTGATGAATTACATCCGTACCATTTCTCCCGAGTTCAGGAGTTGACCCCAGCGGACTTCGGTCCATGGCACGACATGGTGCTCAGTGGATTGGCAGAGGGGGTCCAGTGCCGTAGCCTGCCCGTTCTCCCGACCTTATCGCTTTGGACTTTTTTTTGTGGGGCTACGTGAAAAACTAAGTGTACGTAGTGGAGTGCAATAGTGCTGACGAAATGCGAAACAAAATACATCAAGCGTTTCAAGCCATTACGCCTCAGATGCTGCAAAACGTGAGGATATCAATGAATCGCAGAGTCGCTGCTTGCATTGAGCACGGTGGCAGACATTTTGAGCCATTTTTGTAAAAAAGTAATAATAATATGAAGGCTTTTGTAAAGTGATAATAAGGCGAACTTTCTAAATGTTACTACGTTTCAAATGAAGCTATGTGCGTAAAGTGTTGGTAGTATGTTACACAAAGCAGATCATATGATCTGAATTTATGAAATTTGATGTTTGTTTATTACAATTAAAATATTACTAGCTAGCAAAGTATGTTGTAGTTATGTTGTGTAGATTTTCAGAGTGAGTACTAGGAGGTACTAGTTATCTACCATCAAATAGTCACCTACTTCATACCTATTAGTTACATTGTATGAACTTATCATTAGATAATTCTTTTCCGTTTAAATTATTTGCTGGGTAAAATTATGAGGTACAGCAAATTTATGTGTTTTTCTTTGTAAATCTAAGTAAAAGTCATAGTTGGTGTTACTGTCCTAAACATAAATTACTGTTTTCTGTACATAGTTTTAGAAAAGAAATGTACCTACCTGATATTATTTTATTGTCTCTAAATAATTTTGCAATTCAATACATTAATCTGATTATCGTTGTTATCATTCAGTCCCATTCCCATCAAAGCTCACATAGGTAGGTACTTAGGTAGTTTTGGGTGGGCGGGCTGTATGAAAGCGGCGTGTCGCGGCGCGCGGCGTCCGCGCATCAGCTGATCGTGCGGCGGGCGGCGGTTCGCTAACGAATGACCACAGATTCAGGGTTGTCAACGCTTTCGGAAGAAAAAATATTTACTTAGTATGGGAAAAAAAGTTGTTTATTTTTAACTAAAACTTGTACTACTTAATGTTCACATCACATACATATATACCCTTGAATATTATTTCGCCTTTTTGTTACACCCTGTATAAATTTATCTCCTTAACCTTAAACTTAAAGAATTTTATCATCGACTGCCGATTTTTCTTATTATTTTTTGCACAATACTGAAAAAAATTTATCAATGGATATTTTTTAACAACTTTCTTAAATCACAACTCGATTCTATAAAATTCACTTGAAAAAATTCAAATTTAAGTTGAATACAAAATTTAATTATAATTTGCAAAAGTTAATAGAGTAATGAATCGCATTATTATATTGTTCATTTCTTAATTTGTTGATATGAAAATTTTGATACATTATTTTTTTGAAATTCACTTTTTTAATCGGTTATAAATCTACACGATTAATTTTCTTGATAAATTTAGAGTACAGATCATGCTATTTCACTCGCACCAACGTACATGTATATTCATCGCGCGCACGCCTGGAGTAGACTTCAATGTGCCTGGGAAGATAGGGGAACCATCGAAAGTGACTGGGGGTTGTGGAAACATTATTCGTATAGTTTTCTGAATAACATATATAAAAGTCAGATTTTATACTATGATGAAAGTAGATTTATAAATAATCATACTGTAAGGGTGTCTGGAAAGGGGTTGTTACCGCCCGAAGTGTCCGGCAATAGACGAGGCGGTTTCCAATATCATTGTAAGTTAAATTATATGAAAACTAAGTTTTATACTGCCACAAATTTGATACATAACTTTTCTCACCTTTACTACCTGTTACCTGCCAAAGCCACCGCGACCCAGGTTGTACAGGCTGGGTTTGCTTATACCTGTATAGGACACATGTATAGAAGAATTTTCAGCTTTTATAATATAACGAAGGTCTGGGCGTCGCGGGCTCTTAGACTATAACATAAAATCATGACATACCTCCCGAAGAAGCAGCTCTCCGTCTGATGTGAACACTCCTGTTCTCCTGGTGGTCGCCGTCCGCTTCCGAGCCTAACTTGTCTTCCGCCGTTCCGTCCCACACCTGACATTAATAAAGTATTCATTTTAACAAAAAAAGTCTTTGTTTCTTCGGTTTACGCGAACAGAAGACATTGAATTGACACACTTTTTTAATGGATTATTTACATTTTGTTTTAACCTGACGTTTCGGACCCTTTTCAGCGTCCGTGGTCACAGGTAGACTGATAAAAATGTCTCGAGTATACGCATACGTATTTTTTACCTGCCTCTCTCCAAAAGAAATATTGTTAAAATAATATCCAACCAAATGGAAACGCATACCTCGTTTAGGTTATGCGATTTGAGCTGTCAGTCACTTTGAACTAGCCGGCAAATATTTAAACAAAGAATTGGCTAGTCGGCACCACCAATCGTTGACATACTTTTTATCATCTGTCAAAACGTTCTGCCTCCATAGATTTTGTATGGGAATACATGAAAGTGACGTCACGGTCATGTATTAGAAATCGGAGTCAATTGACCGAATATTTATTGAGTTTTGTGTGTTTAAAAATTGGTTTCGACAGCTTTTTGGAAATAAACTGGTTATATTAACTTCATAGGGGCTATGTTTTTTAAACGCCATGGTCTTGAAAATATTTAAGATAGCTGTCATCATGCCAATTATCACTGTCTAGTGCTTTTGTTGTAAAGGGGCTATCGTTCATAACAATAAATGAAACGGAGGTTGCCGCTGGTTAGTGTTAGAGGTGATAATGTCTCACAACTTCAAGTAAAGATAGATAGATAGATTAAAACTTTATTGTACATCACAAAACAAAAATTACACACAAGTCTAACAATAGTACATTATGGTACTAGTGTGTAACATTGGTGATTACCGCCGAGGCGCCATTGAGTCTTAAGAGAGTCGAGGACGGTAATCATCAATACACACGTGTATCATATGACGTTTTTCAACATACTTGTAAATAAAATAACAATAAAATCTCATTTTATTTAGTAGATAAAATGTTTATTTTCCGCGCATAGGGGTTGCGCCTATTCTGCCACGTACAAAATGGGGACTTGAAGTTTTCTTTTTTTAAATCTATACCTCACTAGTGAGTTATAGCAATGAAAAAGTCACAGTTTGATTATAGGTGTCATTATTAGTCTTATTGCAGTGAAATAACAACCACTGAGCAAGTGACATGAGCAAGTGTGTTGAAAAGAAATATGTACAATTTAGGCGGTTCAGACAACCTTCGGTTAAAGGAACATTTAATTAACAGGATATTATCTATATAAATATATATCAAATTCTCGTGTCACAATGTTCGTTTCCATACTCATCCGAAACGGCTTGACTGATTCTTATGAAATTTTGTGAGCATATTGAGTAGGTCTGAGAATCGGCCAACATCTATTTTTCATACCCCTTAGTGATAAGGGTTGTCCTCGATATAGCAAAATAATATATTAATAAAAATATTTATATAGAAAAACAACGTTTGCCGGATCAGCTAGTATATGGATAAAGAGATCACCGTAGCAGGCATATCCATCGACATTAATAAATAAATAATAAAAATAATAAATATTTCACAACAATCACACCAATTCCCTAGTCCCAAATTAAGTTACGAGGCTTGTGTTATGGGTACTAGACAACCGATAAACATACCACAACATCAAGCACATACAACATTGTCATCAAAATGCTGACTGGAGCTATATTGCGTTGTCGCTTCTACGAAAGAATATCGTTATTGAACGCCCAGAACAATTAGACCAAGAATAGAAGGCATTTGTTTTACCCTATGTTATCTAAAAATGATACCATCCGTCGATTGTTAAGTAATTTACGTCCTGTCACACCAAATCGTAAAAAAGGGCTGCGTGTGCTAAGGTCTTGGTTTACCTACAATACTACCAGCAAATAGTTTGATGTATACGAAATATCTTTAGTTATACAAAACAGATATAATACAACTTACAGGTTCTTTAAGTTCCTCGTGCAGCTGATCCATGAAGCAGCGCAGGAACTCCTGTGTGTCGTGCTGATGGTAGCCCCGGAACATTGGGTGGACCTATGGTAAAAAAACATAGATGAAAAAAAGGTGTGTATGGCGCAGTCGCTTAACATAGGGCGTGTCTAAATTAACAATAGATAAATTTTGTAATAGCTAACTTAAAATAGTTTTCATGATGTAACAAAATAATACCTTCAATAGTACCTTTTTTAGACGGCCACTTCTGTGTAATGGTTAAGAACTTGACTATTAGTGCAAGAGGTCACAGGTACCATCCTCACAATGTACACAACAAACATTTGTGTGCATAAACATGTCTTTTTGTACTGGTCTGGGTGTTAAATGTATTTATTTAAGTTTATTTCTAATAACACTAGTAATAGTGTTTCCCTGCAATTACAACCTAAGAATCTTCAAAGCTAGAGTGAACAGGCATCTTCTAGGTGAGCTCGCTCCATCGTAGACTCAGTCTTTGCCTCGTTGGGCTTAGTCTTGGGTCAAGAGCAAACCTATCCCAAATAAAAAATAATAATATAACACTGTTGATTCTGATATCTGTAACACAAGTGCTTAAGCTACTTACCACGGAGCCAGGTCAATATATGTGATGTCGTTGTATATTTATTTATTTATAATTTAGAAAAAAAAACGACGTAACTTAGACTAACTAAACAAGTACTAAAGAAAAAAACAACAACAAGGTTTTATAATCAATTTGAGTATTGTCTTCGAAAATATACAAACAATCAACACGGGCTACTAAATAAAAGCTTGTAAAATATAACAGTTATTGGGTACTTACGTTTCTAATTCCATAAAGTATACCGCTAGGTACAACATAGCCTCTAGTTTTTCTACTCCAAATTTCCTTTATTAACTTTTGGTATGCTCTGAAAATAAATAGAAAAAAGATTTAGATTAAAGTTGTTGCTTTTGGTAATTTTTAATAGACAATTACAACAATATTATTTCGCCAAAATATAGCGCTAGAAAGAAGCTTATATTATTTCTCAAACGCTTCGGCGTATTAAGCAACATGTAAAGTCAGTGATTTTGAATCAAAAGTAGTTACGTGGACGTGCCGCCGTCGGTGCGCACGCCGTCCCTTTGGTATCCGAACAGGGGCTTAAATTTGTATCGACGTGTATTGGTTTACCCTCCATCACACTGCATTACTCATCTGGTGACACCTGATTTAGACACTCACCTGCTAACGCCCGCACACTTGTCCATCATCAAGTGTTTTAAGATTATATGGCGCGACTTTTGTCTTTTATATTTATTTGTTACACGTACAAGATACAAGTCAACACCTGTATACATAAGCAACTCACCGGCTAACACCCAGTGTAAACATAAGCAACTCACCTGCAAAACACCCAGTGTAAACATAAGCAATTCACCTGCTAACACCCAGTGTAAATATAAGCAACTCACCTGCTAACACCCAGGGTAAACATAAGCAACTTACCTACTACACCGAGTGTAAACATAAGCAACTCACCTGCTTACGCCCAGTGTAAACATAAGCAACTCACCTACAAACACCCAGTGTAAACATAAGCAACTTACCTACTAACGCCCGGCTTCTTATCAGCCGACAGCACTGTTACGGCGGCAGCACACTCCAGGAAGTATGACGTCAGCGGCGCCGTGTTGCTGAGCGCCTGGAGCGCCGCGTTCATGTAGCACGTGTTGCCCATGTTCTGCAGTCCGACCAGACCTGCCGATTGTTCTGTATGTTTCGTTAGTTACCTTTTTTAAGTAACTAAAAAGTTGAAACAACTTAAAAAAAGGAAAAAAACAGAAAAAAGGCATCTAGCAACAATACATTTTCAGTGGCAAAACACTATAGAGAAAAGGCTAACGCACAGAACAACTCTATGCGTGTTTAATGAAATGTACACCTATTTATGTTACGAAAGATGTAACGGCCAAGGGCTTAAGGTGGATTCTGAGGCGTATCACCTTTTAGAAAACTACTTCTGGGTACCTAGTTAAAATAAAATACAAAAAAAAAAAACTAAATGGAATCAACTTGGGTGGAGAACTCTTAGTTATTAGCCAGCAAATTTACTACTGAAATGATGCAAAAAATAGGTTGACTTTTGAAAATCTTTTTGAAAAGCTTGTGTAGCGGTGCTAGGGCCTTATAATATGATTAAGTAGCCGTTTTAAAGATCTCGGCGAGTACACTAGGGGAAAACTCTAACATTTGTTCCAACTTGAACGCGGACGTATTCGCAGGCGGTCGCTAGTGTTTAAGAACTACTCAAAGATTCTCACCTCTAGGGCGCGAGTCGTCGTCATACTCCATATCTTCAGGGTCCAACTCATTGTCAGGCGATATGGCGAGCCCCGCCGAGTTGAAGCGAGGATTGGCGGACCCCTCCATCGATGTTGTGTCCGGACTCGTCTGTAAATATATGAAAAAATTGAACATTTTTCAAAACGACGAAAATGCGCCTTTACTTATGGATCATATCACAAAGTTTTGCCGAAAATTTGGTTTTCGTAATCCCTACTTTGTAGGTCCTCCGATTTTTTAAATTTAGCCCTTGAAATCCAAAAAAAACTTCTTAGCTATCTAATGTTAACCACATTTTGTGATATTACCCTTAAACGATACGTAGGCGTATAACTCTTATAATATCATTGGATCTTCAGGCGATTATCACACTGCACCACGTTCCATGTTGCGCACAACAAACTTTTCCGCGCGGTAAAGCGTTGTCAGTGTGGGGTGCGTGTTTCTCATACAAACGGAGGCATACAAAAAAATAATCTGTCTGAGATGGAGCTCGGTGCTGCGAGATAATAGCCTTACTAGCGGCAGGAAATAAGGCTGCTTCTGTAAATTTCAATAGTTTTGCAGTCTTTTTCAACTTTATGGATATTTATTCCTGTTTGGTGTGTGTTATACAAAGATCATGCCATCTATCTGATTGGATTCAGGTAGCCTGCAGAATTGAAACTGGAATATATATAAGGATAGTTGATCATCTTACTGGTTAACGCTCCACATTGAGGTAATCTATCTATATATTAAAAATGAAACCCGTTTTCCTTGGTCACGGCATCACGCGTGAATGGCTGGACCGATTTCACAAATTATCTTTTTGTTGTATTTGTTATTATTAGGAGAAGGTTCTTACGAAAAAAAATATTAAGAAAATCTCTCAGAAATATCGAAATATATACATTAAATTTTGCATATTTTAAAAAACGCGCGTAACTAATGTCAATGTCAATCAATGACATTGTTCAATCATTGCAACGCTAAGGCGGTACGAAGTTCGCCGGGTCAGCTAGTTTTGTATAAATATAATTTAATTTCATATAAATTTGTATGATTAATTGAATTAAAAGCTCTTGTTCCATACCCGTTGTACTAAGTGAGCGAGAAACGCGACGGGACTGTATTAAACGTTTATGATAGTGTCGTTCGTCACGTACAAAGCGCGATTGACACAAGTTTTGGTTGAATCGCATCGCGTCCCTTTGTGGCGCCCACGTAGGACAACACCAATCGTTGACGTACTTTTTATCAACTGTCAAAACGCTTTTCTCTATAGAGTTTGTATGGGAATAACACACTTTGACGTCATCGTGAAATGCCGACTGAGTGACTATTTATTTATCGATTGAATTTTAATAAAAAACTTTACCAACGGCAGAAAAATATTAATTAAACAGGATCTAAAATTATGAATTATTTTATAGAAAATCAGTTTTGGAATATTTCTTTCATTAGTAAACAAGCCTATTCAATCAATATGAATACAATTAATATTATGGCCATTGTGTGATCGTTTAGGAATTATTCACTTGTACACAAATATTGTCATCTAGAGGCAATATTGACTATCTAATCTGCATATGTATTATCTTACCATAGGATATGACATGGCAGCTCTGATATGAACTTCTTTCTCGCAAACATAACACCATACTCGCTCGGTGGAAACATTCATATGCACGCAGTGGGTGGGGAAATTCTGAAAATAATACAGCACATATAAGATATATGAAATAACGACCGAATAACCTGAGCCAGGTTACTAGCTATGCTCAGTATAAAAAAATGACTATAACTTGAGAACAAGATCCATAAAAAAACTTATTGAAATAAACATAGAGAACTTTATATCTAAACAGTGACAAATGTAGTAAATTGCAGTTAATTTTAATTGTTCTGTCATGGTTATGAATAAATACACCTAAGTCTTAGCTCACCAGTTGTTTATCAATAAAACCAAGTTATTATTGGTTCATTTGATGGTAGCCACAAAACTATAAAAACTTACTCAGTATATATATGTATATGCTGACAATAAATGGTCCATTGTTGTAAAATAGTCTCTTTCTGTTACAGTGACTCAATAAAATGTGGTTGAATTAATTCTAAAATAAGATCTTAGTCATGATCTAATAACATAAAGGTCTTTTATTCATTAAATGCTGCAGCTTTTACAATGATGCTGTATAACAAGGTTATTTGTATTTGGCAAATTGCAGATGTATTTGTCAGAATACCCTTCACAAGTCTAAAGATATAAGGTAAGTATATTACGAGGGTGAATCAAAAAGTTCTTAGAAGTGCATATATATGAAACCTTTTTGGATCAAGTTCGATATTCAAATTAAAGAGTGTCTATCACACTATATTTATGCAGACTGTCACTTGTTTTTGTCAGTTCGTTCGCATGTTTATTTGCAACGAGTTGCTAAAAAGTCAAAATTATGGATAAAAGTGAGTTACGTGCGGTGATAAAATATCTCAGTTTGAAAAAAATGTCTACGAAGGAAATTTTTTTGGACATTCAGCAGACATTAGGGGGTGATGCTGTACCCTATTCTACGGTTGCGTACTGGGTGGCTGAATTTAAAAGAGGTAGATCAAGCTGTAAAGATGACCCGCGTTCTGGGCGGCCTTCAACCTCCGTTACAGAAGAAAATGTCAAAAAGGTTGAGAATCTGGTTTTGGAAGACAGAAGAATGACTATAAAACATATAGCTGAGATCCTAAAGATATCTTTTGGTAGCGTTCAATTCATTTTAATTGATTCACTGGGGTTCAAAAAAGTGTCTGCAAAATGGGTGCCACGAATGTTAACCGACGAAAACAAAAAGCGACGTTTGGAAATTTCCAAGCGTAATCTCGAAATGTTCCAGCGTGATTCGGATAATTTTTGCCGTCGTCTTGTTACCATGGATGAAACGTGGGTCCACCATTTTGATCCTGAAACTAAAAGACAAAGCATGTCTTGGAAACGACCATCCTCTCCATCCATTAAGAAATTTCGAGTTGCTCCTACCGCTGGCAAAGTTATGGCCTCTGTGTTCTGGGATAGTGAAGGAATCCTTTTTATTGATTACATGCCAAAAGGCCAGACAATTACTGGACCCTATTATGCAAATTTAATCCCGAAAGTGCGTGAAGCGATTAAAGAAAAACGTCGTGGAAAACTGTCGTTGGGCGTGTTGTTCCTTCAAGATAACGCTCCTGCTCATCGATCGGAAGTTGCGCTCAACGCAATCCGCTGTGCTGGCTTCAATCTCCTTGACCACCCACCATATTCTCCGGACTTAGCCCCAAGTGATTTTTACTTATTTCCAAAATTAAAAGAGGAAATTCGTGGAACAAAATTTCACGATAATGACGCGGTTATAGCTGCCGTAGAGGACTTTTTCGAGAGTCAAGAAAATATTTTTTTTCACAAGGAATAAGGAAGTTAGAAACGCGTTATTCTAAATGCATTGCATTGGAGGGAGATTATGTAGAAAAATAAAATATTATTATTGCATTTTTTAAATTTGATTCCAAGAATTTTTTGATTCACCCTCGTACTATGCTATTTGGGTGGCATTCAATTAATTATTACCACACACAAAGATATAGTACAGATAAGTATAAATCTCATTATCATTAGCAAGTATCATTTAAGCCTTTAAAATGAATTGCACTGTCATTCAGCAATAATTTGATGGCAAATCCTGATTTAGCCAAGTTTAGATTTCTTTTATCCCATCATTAATTTAGGAGTAGAATAGTGATACAATTGATTATTTGGTTCTGTTTGATATAAGAAAATAAGTAAGGGGTCAAACATATTATCGGAATTGTGTTTCTGCACATCAAATTACCTTTTGCTGATTGGTATTGCGGTCACTCTTAACTTTAGAGCAACCACAAAATGAGTTAGGAACAATTTATTTCATAGATTTAAAAAAAATGATAATATGGGTTCGCTCTTGACATCATTCTCCTGCGAAGAGGTAAAGAATATTGTTACTGCAATGTAAATTACCTTTTGATGTATGGTACTGTGGTCATTCTTGACTTCGGAGCAACCGATGTGGTGGCAGTCCGGTTGCAGACAGATCCACAGGTTCGGACCGGGGCAACCGCAGTCAAAGCATGACAATGTCTGTAAAATAACAAATAAACATAAATTATTATTAAACTTTGCACTGAAAGTATTTGAGGGATTATTTAAATTTTTTATTCAGAGTTTTGTTAACCTTGGTGATTTAGAATTAGGAATCAGATTCTATTACTTCACCATTTTTTAATAAATTCTGCCTAGCCTCGGCTCTGACTTCACAAAAATTTGATCAAGGGCTGTAATATTGGTCTATTAGAAAATTCATAGACACATTCTGTTCATTTGGACTCTTGTTACCAGACAAGCAATCACAGTCTCAAGTAAGGTGATAAAATACAAGAAAACATAAACCAAATTAAGTCTTGATAAGCAAATATTGATCAAAAGTATTTACAAGGAAGTGGTCACAGTGCAAGGATGTCATACATAAACACTATTACATAGCTGGAAATCATGCAAGAGTACCCTATCAGTTGCACAATCACAACTAGACGCAGGAATGTTAATTGCTTACATTATTATAGTGACATGACAATAAAGGTTATAATTCAACAAATTTACTTCTACTTACTTCTTTTGACTGCCATAACTCCTTCCCCAAAACATCAGTGAGCTTATTTAAATGTTCACAAGTCACTCCTGTATCCATTGCGGATAAAAATATAAAAAACCGTAAATACAAATCTTCACAGATTCACAATAGACTTGTAAATAATGGACATATTTTATACCGCGACAATCCGAAACGAGATATTTTTTTTGCAAAGATAATACAGACATAGGAAATACGAATTAAACGAAAACATTTTGATTATAGAGTAATAATTGAATTAGATTACAGAAATTTCCTTCAACACAAATCCTTCCGTGACGAGCGAAAAGTCAGCTCCCTACTCAGGTGTTTTTTGAGAAGACTTTGGTTTTGTTTCTTTGACAATAATCTTTTGTTTTGTTTATTTCATATGCAGCAAAAAGAGATGCAAGAGTACTGAAAACTGGTTTCGATGAAATTTCTTAGAATAGGGATGCCTTAATTTGGTGTTGCCATATGTACTCAAAATGTTCTACTAGATGGTTGACACATTATTCTAAGAAGTGTTGTAAGTATTTATATCTAGTATTTTATTAGGTATTTTAAATGACGAGGTTGAAATAATGCTCAGATATTGACACCTGTCAGATTCTGCATTGAAGGAAAACAATGGATCAAATGTAAGAAATAGAGTAAGTCGATTGATATCCTCGCGTAAGACTCAATTTCTTGAGCATTGAAATGTGAACCATCCTCGCGTTTCAATGAGTTAAGTTAAAGCTTAGATTAGGTTAGTAGGTAAGTTTAGGAATTAAAATAAATGAAAATTAGGCTGTATGGCTCTAGCCGTTGCCTTTGCCCCTGGGAACTACTACTACTGTCAGACGTCAGATTCTGCTTCGCTTCGCATTGAATATAAATAGAATGTGTTCAGCGTTGCCAATGCTACGGCAATCCAAGAAAATATAAATACTAACGGCAATTACCGTGTTCTACGGCTTTCAGGGCAGAAAATCACTAAATCTACGGGCTACGTACGGCCATCACCTTAAGGCCGTAGCAGAATCTACGGTTTTTCGCAAGTTCTACACTAATTAATTAATTGATCGTACAGTATGTCAATTAATTTATTGAGCGTTTACTTTTAGAGTAGGTATAGGCCTACTAGAATCTCATGGCAATTAAGGAAAATAAATTTTGCAGTGCGCAACACTAGGGAAATTAGAGTGCGTTCCAAAAAGCGAAAATCACGTGGGATTCATTCACCCCAGTAGAGATTAAGAATATATATTTATGTATCCTTGTCTGTGATTTCTGTTCTAAAAGAGATAGACTGTTGTCAAATTGTTCACTGAGTAATTTTCACGTTCTTTGTAATGCGTTCCTCATAGATAAAATGTAAGTATTCAGTGGACAATGGATATAACAGTCATATTATTTTCTCCACAAAAATGAACAATTTTTTTTCCAAACAATTTGATAAGATTGGCAAATGACACGGCCGACAGTCGAAGCTTTTCCTTATAAACACGGCTTTTTTATCTAACATACATACACGGCCGCCTCAAAATTTCCGTTGGCAACACTATTGTGTAGGTAGGTTCAACAAGGTTGGTTGGTTTGGTATTTGTTTATGTGAACTTGGTCATTTTTGCAAAATAGGTAATTGTAGGTAATTACAACAAAACGACGAAAAAAACACCATTTTCCGGTATGACGTCCGCTTCGTCGAGCAGTGCTAGATGTCTGTTCGCCGAGTCAAAACAAAGGTTAGCGGAGCGAGTGCAAGTGAATATGAATAACATTTCATCGCTTGCTCGCCAGATTCAGCGAGGATCGAAGTCAAATGAGGTATATGTTCATCAATTAACTTAAGCCTGGCCAAATATCATATCATAAAAAGTCAAATCTTATATTTTTTATACATAAAAATTTTAAAACTAGTATTAGTGTTTGCTGAACTTGTTAGGTACACAAACCCTTGATGATTATTTTAAACCTTTTTGTTTGTCCTTTCAAGCTCCTGTCTAAAGCAGCCAGAGAGTTCACAGGGACTGAGCATCTAATGGAAAGCAGCGAAGAAAATCTTAAGAAGATGCAGCTAATCTCCGTTCACATGGGTTACCAATTCGAGAACATTCACAAGTCAGCACAGATGCTTACGCAGATTAGTGAACAAGTTGCAGCTATGCAGAAATTAAAAACACCTTAAAGGCATTTATCGGACCACCTTACAAGGGGCACTTAAACTTTGACTGTTTTGGAACAGTTGTTGATGAACTGAAATGTCCGTTAAATTGTGAAAAACAAATGTTTAAGCAGGCTCTATATGTTCCTTTTATGTGTTTTAAGACTAGAAGACCATTATGATAACTCTACCCATAGAGCATAGGACATGCATTTGTCAAAAAGTTAGAAGTGATAAAAGGCTTTTTTATACATACTAAGATACTTCTGTTTCATGGTAATAAACTTTGCTATATTTTTATTGTAAAAATATTTGTATTTGGCTGCATGTTGTGTTTTCAACCACCAAATGATTATGGTGGTATTTGGTAAATTAACAGCTCTTAATCTTTGTAGTGGCAAATAAGAAATAATAAACTGAAGTTATTGTGTAAAAAAGGAAATACAAACTGTATAAATTTTATGAGTTTCAGTTTAATTCAATTTCAAATTCATTGCATCCATCTACTTACCAGAATTTTTATTTAACTTTTTTAAATGACCTCAAAACTTTATTGTCTTGCAGTCACACTAACTAATGACTGTCTCAAAATACTAAATTACCAGCAAAGTAGGTCTCTCGTTCCGCGGCTTAATTCTGTCTGTGTGTCGCCATGACGTCCATAACAAAACTCTCTTATTTACTTTATGACATAAATAAGAATTTATTGTTCCATAAGTGTACCATAAATATCTGTCTACACAAATTTTATAAAGAGTAAAGATTTTATTGTTTGTTTGAATTGAATAGGCTCAGGAACTACTGGACCGATTTAAAAAAACTTTTACCATTAGAATCTTACATTATCCCTGATGAAAAAAGGATATATTTAATGTACAATGATAACAGAATTTACGCCAGCGAAGCTGCTTTCGGGAAGCTGGTCTGTCATAAAATTATTTTTGTAATCTTTATTTTTAAATGTAATATTTTATGATTGGTGTCTTAAATAATTATCATGCTGAAAAGTTTCATATATGAGAGTTTGCTTCGTTCGCTATGTAGGCGTTTTATATGATTCATCATCATTATCAGCCAAAGGACGTCCACTTCTGAACATATAGGCCTTCCCCACAATTTTCCACATCGACCGATCACAAGCGGTCCGCATCCAGTGTGATCCTGCGATCTTTACAAGGTCATCTGTCCATCTTGTCGGTGGACGTCCTACGCTGCGCTTTTGGTTGAAGGGTCTCCAGTCCAGAACTTTTCTGCCCCAACGGCCATCAGTTCTTCGCGCTATGTGCACTGCCCATTGCCACTTGAGCTTACTGATTCTCAAGGCTATGTCGGTTACCTTAGTTCTTCTACGTATCTCCTCATTTCTGATTCGATCTCGTAGAGAAATACCGAGCATAGCCCTCTCCATCGCTCGTTGTGCTATCTTGAGCTTCTTTATAAGGCCCATAGTCAGAGACCATGTTTCGGATCCGTATGTCATCACTGGTAACACACACTGGTTGAAGACTTTCGTCTTCAGACACTGAGGTACCTAATTGAGACGAGAAGACACTCTTGCGCAATTTCCCGAACGCTGCCCAGCCGATTTACATTCGTCGATTGACCTCTTTCTCAAAGTTGAACCTACCTAATTGGATTACTTGTCCCAGGTAGACGTACTCGTCAACAACTTCGAGAATTGAGTCCCCAACAGATACCGGAGTGGGTACAACACGGGAGTTCGACATAATTTTCGTCTTATCCATATTCATTTTAAGACCCACTTGTTGGGATACTCGGTCAAGGTCTTCGAGCATATTGCCCAGATCATCCAGCGTCTTTGCCACGACGACTATAACATCGGCAAACCGGAGGTGTGTAATGTATTCGCCATTAACGTTGATGCCGATTCCATCCCATTCCAGGAGTTTGAAGGCGTCTTCCAATGCCGCTGTGAACAGTTTCGGAGATATAACGTCTCCCTGTCTCACATCTCTCCGCAATGGAATCGCCTTCGTGTTCTGCTCCTGTAGGTACTCGGACCGACATGGTTGCGTTATTGTATAGACACTTCAATACCTCTATATACTTATACTCTATGTGGCACCGCTGAAGAGACTGAAGCACCGCCCAAGTTTCGATCGAATCGAAGGCCTTCTCATAGTCCACAAACGCTAAGCATAGAGGCATATTATACTCCTCGGACTTCTGTATAATTTGCCTTAGCGTATGAATGTGGTCTATGGTACTATAGCCTTTTCGGAATCCGGCTTGTTCGGGAGGCTGGAAGTCATCAAACCTACGTGCGAGACGATTCGTGATGACCCTTGAAAACAGCTTGTAGACATGACTTAGGTGTGAGATGGGTCTATAGTTCTTCAACAAGGTTTTATCTCCTTTTTTGAAGAACAACACCACCACACTCCTGTTCCACGCCTCAGGCGTGACGCCCTCTAGCTGCACGGAACTAAAGAGTCTCTGAAGGACTTTAAGTGCCGGTGTTCCACCCGCTTTCAGAAGCTCTGCTGTAATTCCGTCCTCGCCAGGTGCCTTGTTGTTTTTAAGCTGTTTCAGGGCCATCCTGATCTCGTAGAGGCTGATGTCCGGGATGTCTTCGGTATATTGTCGGGTCAAGATAGCTCTTGGGTCTCTGGCCGAGCTATCAACGGGTTTAGAAACTGAGGTGTACAACTGTCCATAGAACTTCTCGATCTCCCTCAAAACCTCTGCTTTCGTCGACGCTACACTGCCATCCTCCGTCTTAAGCTTCGTCAACAGGCTTTGCCCAATAGACATGTCCCTTGCAAACACTTTAGAGCCTTGGTTCCGCTCTATTGTTTCTTTAACATTGTTCGTGTTAAAGGAACGAATGTCGTGTCGCAAGGACTTCCATATTCGTCTATTGAGCTGCCTGTAGTTTTCAGCATTAACGGAGGTCTGCAGTGCCATAGATCGACGTTCTGCCATAAGGTCGAGAGTGTGGACCGAGAGTTTGTGTGGTCTATTTTTATTTATATGATTGATTATTATGTATTGTGATCTTGATTTGACCCGATGTTATAGCTAGGAAAAGCCGTCTGTACATACCTAACATATCTTTTCGTATCATTAGAAACAAAAGACAAACATTTAATTGACACTTTTATTGTAGAAGCTCTGTAGGAGTTTTTTTGAATCTCTGTAGAACCTCTTTAGAAGCTCTGTAGATGATCTGTAGAAGCTCGGTAGAAGCTCTGTAGGAGCTCTTAAGAAGCTCTGTAGAAGCTCTTTAGAAGCTCTGTAGGAGCTCTTTAAAAGCTATATAGAAGCTCTGTAGGAGTTCTTTAGAAGCTTTGTAGGAGCTCTGGAGAAGCTCTGTAGAAGCTCTTTAGAAGCTCTGTAGAAGCTCTGTAGAAGCTCTGTAGGAGCTCTTTAGAAACTCTGTAGGAGCTTCGTAGAAGCTTTTTAGAAGCTCTGTAGAAGCTTTGTAGGAGCTCTTTAGGAGCTCTGTAGAAGCTCTTTAGAAGCTCTGTAGGAGCTCTGTAGAAGCTATTTAGAAGCTCTGTAGAAGCTCTTTAGAAGCTCTGTAGAAGCTCGGTAGAAGTTCTGTAGGAGCTCTTAAGAAGCTCTGTAGAAGCTTGGTAGGAGCTCTGTAGAAGCTTGGTAGGAGCTCTGTAGAAGCTCTTTAGAAGCTCTGTAGAAGCTCTTTAGAAGCTCTGTAGAAGCTTGGTAGAAACTTGGTAGGAGCTCGGTAGAACTTCTTTAGAAGCTCTGTAGGAGCTCGGTAAAAGCTCTTTAGAAGCTTTTTTTTTCTTTGTGTTAATGACACTATTATGCATCTAACTATGGCCTTAAAGTACCAACTACCTTTGCGAGTACCATGTTTGTACCATGCAACATAGATCGATCTATGTAAAGCGAGCGCTCGTGACTGCGGGTAGCCAGGAAGTGATAGGATCACGACGAACCGATCGCAGTGAAAGTGTTCGAGGGCCTGTGCACTAAATCGAAATATTTTATCAGTAATAAGCTATTAGAGCTATTACGTATGAACGGAGTGATCTACGATCGTCGATCACAGATGCCTCACCTAAGTTACATCGTAGTAGGTATGTTAGTAGCTGTCGTGTAGTTGTATAATAATGAATATAATGAGTTATTCATATTTATCTCTAAACTTTATCTCCTCAAACATTTGGAAAGTTTTATTTTTTAAATAAGACATACCTAGGTACCACCTCATATTTACTTACTAACTAACAGTATACTTACTTAACTAACCAAGATGATTATTATTTATTAATACTAATTATCTATGAGGTACAGAAAGAGAGAAATTGTTTAAAGCCTGTTTAAGCAGTCATTTCACCAGTATTGTTTCTTGAAAAGGGTTGACTACTGTTTAGCTTCTTCGTGGTAAGGCCTCAATTGTTAGGAGCATACGGCAATAAGTTTGCTGTAGTTATAAGCTGTTACCCCTGCATATAATAATATGTAGGGGCGTACCTAGCGCCGTATCTGCAATTTAGATACGGTATCTGATATTTTTTGCCACTTTTAATATCAAAAGTTGGCAATACCCTACATCGGGTATTTATCGCGGGCTGCGAATTTCGCGTTTGAGTGCATTTGCAAGCAATTATTGTTTAGGTTTAGTTGCATTAGTAGCGATTTGTAAAAAAAAGAGAGCGTGAATGGAAATAAGATTATTCCAGGAGAGTTACGAAAGTAAACAGATAAGAAGGGTGTTCACATTTTGAAAAGTCGGGGAAGCTCAAGGTGGTCCCGGAAATTCAGTGAAATCATGGGGCAACCTGGAAAATCTTAAAACGAGGAATTTCGACTTTTTGTCGAAATACCTTTTTACATTAAAATTTCGAGTCTTGTAAATAATCTGCTTTTGAAATTCTAAAAGATCGTGAAGTCTGAAATCTAGAACCCTTATATAACTATTTCTACTTCTGAGAGAAAAATATCGAGCTTCGCTCATGCACTAATTTATATTACTTTCTGAAAGATCGCTTCGCTCGCGCATTACTAACATTTAATTTTTGAAGCTTAAATACTCGGGTAAATAAAAGTATGGGAAATGGAAAAAATATTGTCCGGAAATTTTACGGATATTTTAAAAAAAGACTCTGAAAAGGGAAAGATAATTTAGTTAATTTTTTACTCTTAATAAGGACCTCCAAAAAATATTTATACGAGGCCCTGCCAATGCAGTCAAGGTACGCTACGCTACTGTATCATTACTTACAGCATCTTTAACTTCTAACTGAGACTTGCCAATGACTTCTGATTATAGCCTGCCAAGTGCTACAAACTAATTTGATGAGTTTATTAGAGCTCTGAATAAACCTATCAGTTTAATGCCATGCGGGCGGGCGTAAACCTCTAAATTCATGGGCCGCTGGTGCCATTAACCTTGTCGCCAATTTAACCTCATTTCATAGTATTTCATGAGCGCCTATGAATTGAAATACAGATTAACCAAAATAAAATGATGTTCTATGTACAGACAGATTAATCATATTTTGTATGGGTACAGAGAACAGCACATCAGGGTACCCACCTTTGTTGCAACATCACCCATATGTCCTGTGTACATTACTTATAGTGAACTTAATATGAAGGAGATTAATAATTTTTCATAGTATTTGGAGTTTTATTCAATTATAAAGAAGCGTGTCACAGCCAATTTTTCTTCTGTTTGTTTTATTATGACTTATTAAGTTTACGTTTTTCTTTAAGTCTTAGTTCTATTTGCTTTTTTTACACACTTATCAACCTCTCTGGGATGAAACGTCGTAAAAGTCATTTTGGCCATAATCAGTTTTCAACAATTTCATACTTAGAATCGCGTGCTCTATCGATTTGTATTTCTAATGATGATGATTTCTTATAATCTGATTTAAAATGTTCAAATTCGCAAAAAAACTTTTTTTACATTGTGTCGAAAGTAATTGTTATTGTATTAAACAATGACAATATTTGTACGTTTTAAGAACTTTTACTGAAAAGTACTAATACTAATTTACGTAATGTGACACATTAATTAACAATGACGAAAAATTCCTGTGATTTTTAGTTTAATGAGTATGATATTTTGATGGTTTGTTTATGGAAATGAACTTATTCGTTTCGTCAAACGTTTTTTTTTAAGTATAACAAAGACCTTAATGTTGTAAGATTTTTTGAAAGATGTTACCAACAAATATTAACTTATTTTTGTGTACACACCATGCTCTATTGTATTTCGTAGTTTCATATACAAATAATTGAATATTTTACGCATATACAGGATGTAAAAAAACCTTACCGAAGCCGAATACCACATATTCTACCAATTGTTACGATCAATTTTTTCCTTTACACCATACCTGGGAAGTTAACGGTTACTTTGCTGAGGTATTTGAAAAAAAAATTGATGATTTTTACAGTCAATTTTACAGAAATATCTTCTATCCGTTATAACTAGCCCTCCCTGTCACTCTTACAAACTCAACCATGCGAGCGAACGCACTGGCTAGATCTGAAAATACGCATGAAACCTTAGCGAGTGTGGGATACACATATTTACATTATTTAATTATTTATAAAATACTTAACACTAACACTTATAAATTTATTTAATATTTATTTCACTTATATAATACAATACACTTACATACTAAACTCATTCGAAATGCTTACACACTAATATTTACATTTAAACACAAAACATAATTAAAATTAATTAAACAAGCAAACCCGAATGATACCCGTAGTATGCGGCGAGCGAAATAGATCGCCGCGCGATAAGAACTCGGCACTGATCGGGAATGATCGTGCGAGCTCGCGGCGAGCGCTCGCCAGTCGAGCGAACGCACTATAGCGCAAGACCCGTGTCGCCCGATGCGCCGCGGTCCGAACCTACCTACCGTGCGCGGCTACGTAACCAGTTTTGTAAATTCGTATTCGTCCATATCTGTTTGTTATTGTTTCGTGTCTTTAACTTTCATTCTTCGTATGACTCTGTGACTCTTTGTGTACTCCTTCTGTTCTTTCTTGTGTGGTTGTGAAATAAACTGTTTTAACTGTGATTCCGGACTAAGTTATTTTACTCAACAAAACCTACACACACAAATAAATCGGAGTAGCAGCCCCATCACCTCCATACTGGTGACCTCCGAACGGAACTCAACCGAAGAGTCATGATGCTGAATCCAGATGACGACGACACGAACGGGTCCAAGGTGAATACAATGCCACGACACCGCCCTGAAATGGTCGAAGCTTCTGCGTCACCAGCCGTGCAGTTACGAATACCGCCATTTTGGCCAGAAAAGCCGGCGATTTGGTTCGCTCAAGTTGAAGGTCAGTTTGCTATAATGCGGATTACTGATAGTGCGACCAAATTTTACCACATATTAGCTACACTCGACCGACAGTATGCCGCAGAGGTAGAAGACATCCTTATCGGTCCAGCCGATTATGATAAATTAAAATCGGAGCTGATCAAACGGCTATCGGTGTCGCGAGAAAATAAGGTTAAGCAGCTTTTGATGCACGAGCAGCTCGGTGACCGGAAACCGTCTCAATTTCTCCGGCACTTGCAACACCTTGCTGGACCTGGCATACCTACCGATTTTTTGAAGACAATTTGGACGAGCCGTTTACCTGCGAGTATGCAGCCAATCATCGCATGCCAACCATCATTGTCTTTAGACGCGCTAGCAGAGCTAGCCGATCGCGTCAACGACATTGCAACGCCATCACAGCAGGTTGCAGCTACGAGTTCTTCGCCCATCAGTGAACTCACACGTCAGGTGGCGGAACTGACTAGACAAGTGAGTGCCTTAACCACGCAAGTCAACCGCCGCCCACGATCCAGAGAACGACGTCAGTCACGTCAACGAGGCCGATCTCCGTCGTGTCGGTCACAGTCCAACTACAGACGGCACCCGCTTTGCTGGTACCATTACAAGCATGGTAACCAAGCCCACAAATGCGTCAAGCCCTGTGACTTCAAGACGGCGGGAAACACTCCAGGCAGTCAGTGATGGCGACAGATGACTGCCAGAGCTCACCGGGTCGCCTCTTCATCATGGACCGTAGCTCCAATATACAATTTTTAATTGACACTGGTAGTGACATTTGTGTATATCCCGTATCTGCGCTTCGTGAGCGCCTGTGTAAAACTAATTATCAGCTAAGCGCTGCCAATGGTTCGACTATCGATACATACGGTTACATACAGCTCAATTTAAATTTAGGCTTACGTCGTAACTTCCCATGGCGTTTTGTGATTGCAGACGTAACAAAAGCCATAATCGGTGTGGACTTTCTTTCACATTACCGCCTCATCGTGGATGTGAGTAATCAAAAGCTGATCGATAGTTTAACTAATGTGAGCATAGTAACTTCTATATCTAAGCCTGATTGTTTAGTTTCTAGTGTGAAAATCTTGTCTGGTGGCAATACTAGATTTCATAATATTTTGTCCGAATATCCGGAGATAACACGCCCTGCTGGTACTCCGGGTATCATTCGACATAACACTACACACCACATTCGCACACTTCCAGGCCCCCCTGTATCTTGCTCACCTCGACGTCTCGCTCCAGACAAACTCAAGATAGCTAAGCAAGAGTTCGACGCTATGCTAGCCAACGGGACAGCCCGTCCCTCTGGTAGCCCATGGGCGTCGCCGCTTCACCTGGTGTCCAAAAAGGACAATGGTTGGCGTCCATGCGGAGATTATAGGTTACTTAACGCACGAACTATACCTGACAAGTACCCAATCCGACATATTCAGGATTTTTCTCATAGTTTGTCTGGTTGTAAGATCTTCTCGACCATCGATCTGGTTAAAGCGTATAATCAGATTCCCGTCTTCGAGGACGATATTCCGAAGACCGCCATTACTACGCCCTTCGGATTGTATGAGTTCCCCTTTATGACGTTTGGTTTGCGTAATGCAGGCCAAACTTTTCAGAGATTTGTCGACGAGATGACGCGTGGACTCGACTTCTGCTACCCTTACTTAGACGATTTTTTAATTTTTAGCAGATCAGCCCAGGAACATGAAGACCACTTGCGCCAACTCTTCACACGCATGAAAACTTATGGTGTTCTGATAAATACTGCCAAATGCGTCTTTGGTGCTTCTGAAGTCACGTTTCTCGGCTATCAAATCTCTGAAAAGGGCACAAAATCTGTGGATGGTAGGGTTCAAGTCATCGCCGAATTCCCAGTCCCAAAGACCGTCAGAGAACTCCGTCGATTTTTGGGAATGGTGAATTTTTACAGGCGATTCTTGAAAAATGCCGCTCTAATCCAAGCACCTTTGAATGCCTTATTGACCGGTTCCGTCAAGGGTTCTCATCCAGTCGTCATAGAGGGAAACTCACTACAAGCTTTCGAGGACTGCAAAACCAGTCTTTGCAATGCAGCTCTGTTGGCTCATCCTGATTCTCAAGCCAAGCTAGGACTAGTAACTGACGCCTCCGACACGGCGATAGGTGGAGTCTTACAGCAGCGTAAGGAGGATGGAGCCTGGGAACCTCTAGCATTTTTCTCCCGTAAGTTGAGCCCATCACAAACGAAGTACTCTCCATATGACCGTGAGCTCCTTGCCATTTACGAGAGCATCAAATACTTCCGCCATATGCTAGAGGCAACTCATTTCACCATCTATACTGACCACAAGCCACTGTGCTACGCGTTTCACGAGCGGAAAAGAAGCTGCACACCGCGTCAGTATAGACATCTCGATTTTATCTCGCAGTTCACAACTGATATTTTGCACATATCTGGCGCAAACAACGTTGTTGCTGACACTCTTTCCAGAATCAATGAACTGCAGATACCTGTCGACCTCGAAGAAATGGCCAAGCTCCAAGCCACAGATCCTGAACTTGCAGCATACGTAGGTGGCGAATCTTCCCTTCGCCTGATAAAGACAAGTGTGCCTGGTAGCCGTACCGAATTGTACTGCGACGTCAGTACACCGGCTCCCAGACCTTTTGTCCCACAGCAACTGCGTCAGCAGGTATTCAATTGCCTGCATTCTTTAAGCCACCCAGGACCCAACGCTACAGCTAAACTTGTTGCTCAACGTTTTGTCTGGCCCCTCATGCGGAAGAATTGCCGCGAATGGTCTAAGGCATGTTTGACCTGCCAGCGCTCCAAGGTAAGTAGACACGTTTCTTCACCGCTAGGTACACACACCTTACCTTCGGCGCGTTTCAAACATGTCCATATAGACCTGATCGGCCCTTTACCGCCTGCTGGTGATTTCCGGTATTGCCTTACAGCCGTCGATCGCTTCACGCGATGGCCGGAAGCTGTACCACTTACCGACATCACCGCCGAAACAGTGGCCAAAGCGTTTGTCTCCTGTTGGGTGTCCCGATATGGCTGTCCCACAAACGTCGTTACAGATCGTGGAGCTCAATTTCAGTCAGCACTTTTCCAGCAGCTGTCAAAGTCTATCGGCTTTGACCATCGCAGGACTACAGCATACCACCCACAATGTAACGGCCTAGTGGAACGCTTTCACAGGCAATTGAAAGCAGCAATCACCTGCCACGCAACCACCAACTGGGTTGAGGTCTTACCCCTTGTTCTTCTCGGCATCAGGAGCGCCTTTAAAGAAGACCTCCAATCCTCATCAGCTGAGTTGATGTTTGGTGAACCACTTCGTTTACCTGGTGAATTTTTTGGTCATGATATCACCGGATACACCACTGACATCACTGATTTTTCAGCGCGTATGAGGTCGTTTGCCGAAAATATACGCCCAGTTCCAACTCAGCATCACAGCAAAAACAAGATCTTTGTTTTCAAGGATCTCGCCACTTGCAGCCACGTATTTCTTAGGGAAGACGCGCTCCGTGGCTCACTTCAACCAGCCTACACAGGTCCACACGAAGTTTTAAAACGAGGTGCTAAATATTTTAGGATTAATATTAAAAACAAAGACGTGACAGTTAGTATAGACCGCCTTAAGCCAGCCTACTTACTGTCCGATGACAGATCCATAGCACCACAGGACGAACCGTCTTCGGATTCATCATCCACTGATTTATCCTTATCACCGCAACCCGATCACGATCCCTCAGTTGTCAGAACAACTCGTTATGGCAGGAAAGTTCGCTTTCCTGACTATTATCGCCCTTAACCAGGTCTCTGGAGGGGAGTGATGTGGGATACACATATTTACATTATTTAATTATTTATAAAATACTTAACACTAACACTTATAAATTTATTTAATATTTATTTCACTTATATAATACAATACACTTACATACTAAACTCATTCGAAATGCTTACACACTAATATTTACATTTAAACACAAAACATAATTAAAATTAATTAAACAAGCAAACCCGAATGATACCCGTAGTATGCGGCGAGCGAAATAGATCGCCGCGCGATAAGAACTCGGCACTGATCGGGAATGATCGTGCGAGCTCGCGGCGAGCGCTCGCCAGTCGAGCGAACGCACTATAGCGCAAGACCCGTGTCGCCCGATGCGCCGCGGTCCGAACCTACCTACCGTGCGCGGCTACGTAACCAGTTTTGTAAATTCGTATTCGTCCATATCTGTTTGTTATTGTTTCGTGTCTTTAACTTTCATTCTTCGTATGACTCTGTGACTCTTTGTGTACTCCTTCTGTTCTTTCTTGTGTGGTTGTGAAATAAACTGTTTTAACTGTGATTCCGGACTAAGTTATTTTACTCAACAAAACCTACACACACAAATAAATCGGAGTAGCAGCCCCATCACCTCCATAGCGAGTACTGCCTCAGATCATTGCGTGCACAGATCAAGAAGTACCTACTTAGGTACTTTGGTGCAGTTAATGAATCATGGCTATGGAAATCCATGCAATACTCCCAGCTGCAGTTTCCAAAAAGCTAACTAGACAGATAGCCAGCCACACATCATCATACCTACCTACCTTGTACCAGATGGTGTGTTTCTTTTTCGTTCAGTCGTGTCGTGTCTGCCGTGCCATTGTGTCAGTTGCCCGTTCCAATTTATTGTACTTACTTTCGTTTTTTAAGCTACATCCACCATTATAGTATTGAGAACGAGGTTGCGCAATGCCAGCCTTTGGCTGTTTGATATCATTTTTACCTCTTTTGTAGGTATACAGAACGCAAACGCAAAAAGTTGCACTACCAACGGCTGAATCTTATTGTTGAAAAATAAAGTTGGATTTCGCGTGGTAAGAAATTCAATAATAACGTTATTGCACAGATGAAACAGTTCTGTCGTGACTGCAGAGAAGCTGGGCTACCATTACGCAAGCCTAAAATTATAATTATCTACGTGGAAAGTGCGAAATTAGCGAACTAGCAAAACAAACTCCGGCTGTATGAAATCGTGATAAGACACTGGCTGGTTTGAAACGTAGCTAAAATTAGGACGCGGAATGACTTTGGTCAACTGTACCTGTACCTTGACTAAATGCAACAAAAAAGGTAGGTACCGTACAATATCAATGAATTATAAGCACTATTGTAATTATTTATTACCGTGAATCGATCTTACAACGGCTTATAGGCTATTGAGTTTGATCGCAAAGTCTAGGAAGAGGCTGTGGAATTTGATTATTCCCTGAGCATCCCGATCCCCGAGGCCCCTGTTCCCTGAGAACTCTGATTTATGTTATCTTGATGAACTCAATTAAAAGTCATCTTGGGGGTTCTTGGGGATTCCCCGAAGCCCCCTTCGGGAATCGGGATTTTCGCAATTTTCGAATGCAACATATGAGTATTTCGGCATCATCTTATAAACCTTCTAACTTAATGTTTTAAGGAAATACCTAACTAGACGTTTTCTATAGTCTCTTTACTCTACCAATAAATTTGCATCAAGGGTCCAGCTCGTTACTAACACTATTAAGCTGCATTAATTGAATTGACCCTATGTGATCAAGTCCCAAAGATCACGTCAAAGGACCTTTAATAAATTATGATATTTACCCAGGCCCTACTTCCCAGACACGTTGAGCCATCTCCCTGGCTTGGAGTTCTACTCTGTAACTTTTATAAGACCATACTTTGTGTTTCCTAAATGGTCATCCCGAAGAACTCTAGTTCGTACCTAAACGAGAAAGACGCTTTGAAACGTACATTTATAGGTCTATCTCACTTGGATCTGTAGCAATGAAACACATCATTTTTACTTTACAAGGTATATATAGATACTCTTTTGATTGCAGAAAATCTTTATTTTTAAACTCTTACACCATTCCAATTTTGGTTTGGATAGCCTTAATAATTTAAATGTCCTTGAGCATTGATTCCCGCCTCAACTGTTAACTCCTATCTTAAATCAACAGTAGATTCCGACGTAGTAATAGTTGCTATTTTTTCAAGAAGAAGCGGCTCGATTGTGGCCCGCTGTTGACACTGGTAATATCGCAATTCATGATGATGTCCCATGACACAAGACATCGAAACGTTTATTGAGCTAGCCTTCTTACCGACAAAGTGAGAGAACCGACTAGAAATATACTTCAAAGACTTCCAAAGTAGCAGCCACTGCTGAGACCAGTGCATATTGCAACTAAAGGTTACATTGTCTGCGCATCAGTTGCGTCACTGTCCACGCAGCGCGCGCGCAACGTTCGGCTAATAGCTTGTATGGCGAAGCTGGTGGTGAAAGATGTTGCGTTTTGTGAACAACCAACTGTTTGCTACTTGTCATGAGCCGGTTCGTTAACAAAGAAGTTTTAGCTAAGTAGTAGAGTTCAGGGTATATTCCGAAAAACGATAACGTGTACAGACGACGGAACATCAAGCCAGGCATTTTAATTTCAAAATCGTCCTTATTACATGCGTATTAGATGCCACAGTTTTATACCTTGACGTGTTTTCATGTCATGTGTACTATCGTGGTCCGCGCCGCATGAACACCTTTTAAGTCGAAAATCATTTGCACATCGCGCGCAATCCCGCTTGCTAATTGCTCCGTGTGTGTCGAAGTGCATGCAAACAATTTTCGTCAGAAAGTGTTCTCGCGGCGCTGACTGCTACCATACGAGTGTCATAAAACGAAAGAACGATCATCGTTTTCAGAATAGGCCTTCTGTTCTTTGAATTTTAACTTATATGGGATGGGTTCTCGCATAGTGAACTATCCGGTGTAGTCCGTTTATATCATAGAAATATTATCGTAGTGAAAATCTAACAACTAACTTAGTCCTGCAACGAGTTTGCCAGTGGTATGTGTAAAGATTTTAAAGTTGAATAGTTAAGTATGTATAATGAAGCAAGATTAAAAGCTTAACATCATGTTTTATGTATTTTATCACACCCATAAAACTAGTTGAAATTCAATCCATTGGTAGGTACCTATCTTAAATAAACATTTGGAACACATTCATCTTTGGTAGGTCGTTTAAGACCTACGTATACTTGTGTGTTTATCTCTCTTTCCTTCAACCAAGATTCAATTAACCGCTAGCAAACATACCTACCAAGTATAACATTATTAATCTTCCTATCTTAAATAAACATACGGAACACATTCATCTTTGGTAGGTCGTTTAAGACCTACGTATACTTGTGTGTTTATCTCTCTTTCCTTCAACCAAGATTCAATTAACCGCTAGCAAACATACCTACCAAGTATAACATTATTAATCTTCCTCGTTTTCTTAAATGTCACTTGCGTTCATCTTTCGCCATGCACCGATACTAAGGCAGTACTCCATACGGAACGTTCTTTATTAACACCACAGATTACTAAATAGTTAACACGCTTTTATTAGATCGGGGTGTATGTATGTATGAATGTATGTAACGGAATTTTATGAGCTCAATTTTCACCAACTTCCAGAAATCGGATTAATTTGAAACTTTGCACACGTATTATGTACCGATGACAATGCAATAATTTGATAAGAGTTTTCCATTATCCTTATTAACTAAAAAAATAAAAATAAATAATAGTTTAAAAACCAATAAAACACGCTTTTATTGCTAACTAAAAAAGATAAAATAATTTCTGAGTATACGGAATTTATATTACAGTAGAGTAAAAAGCGTGGGGTGCTTGGTATAGTAGGTATGTAAAAATCATCCTATTAATGGCAACTATAAAAAGAGAAGTATGAAAACGTCATAAAGTGCACCCCAAACGCTTCTTACTCTACTGTAATATAAATTCCGTGTACTCAGAAATTATTTTATCTTTTTTAGTTAGCACAATAAAAGCGTGTTTTTTCAGTTTTTTAATTTTTTGGGTATAGCCAGCCCGTTCTCTCGCACAGTCGATCTAGTAAGAATGACGGGGATGGCTAGTAAGAATGACATCTGAAACTTACGATGCAACGGCTAAGAGAGTATACAGCCTTATATCTCTGCATAAACTGCACATTCGTGTCACGGAAGCAACGCCGATGAAATGTTTACGCTAAGGTTGTAGTACTAAGTAACCGTGGATTTATTTTATCTAAATAACCTCAGTTGTATGGCTAAATAATGGGTCAGAGGTACACAATGTTGACGGTTTTATTATCTGCATCTAGGCTGTACCTACTTACTATTTCTGCACCTAGACTGGCTGGTAGAAAAGGGAATAAATGCAACAAAATGTGGTTTGATTGGTTGGTAAAATTATACTAAATAAAACGTATTCCTAATTTTTTAAACTATTTTATGTCTTGACTAAGAAGTTGCTGTATTACTCAATCCATCAATAAAGATTTCCACATCTTTTTTTACGATTATTTATTGTTATTTTATTATGAGGCAGACTTCCAAAATTGCACCGTATAAAATTGCGTCTTCATATTGCAAACGTTCAAAATAAACTAAAAATGTGTATAATGATAATGAGTTAGGGAGAGCAGTCCAGCCGAGGTTGTGTTGTGACTTTTTCTTTTTACGATTTTACTCATCTTTAAAAATAAATTCATTACCCGGTCCAGGTGACCGGGTAATGAATTTATTTTTGCTTTTTTTTTGCTGAATCTTATTTTAGATTTCGAAAGGGTCAAACCACTAAAATTCAGCCAATCACGATGAGTTGCACACGAAGGGCAAGTACTTGTGTAGTGTACCAAGTAAAAAAAATGTAGGTAAGTACCTTAGTGTGAAAATAGATAATGTAAGTAATATTGATATCTATCTAAACATATAAAACTTAAAGGCGAATGACTGGATATAGTGATCTATCAATGCACAGCCCAGGCTGAAATTTGGCATGCAGGTCGATGTTATTATGACGTAACATCCGTTAAGAAAGGGTTTTGATAAATTCCCCCAAAGCGGTTATCCGCTATTCCGTTATTTTGTAATAGAGGATGAAAGTTTGTATAAAACTTTGTTTATTGTAAACCGATCAGGATGAGACTTTGCATGCATATAGGTACTATGACATAGGCAACCCATAAGAAAGGATTTTAATATATTTTTATTAGACTTACTAAGGGGATGAAATAGGGGATGCAATTTCATATGAAACTCGAACGCAAAAAACTTAAGTCAAAGCGAACGTAGTCGTGGGCGGCCGCTAGCATTCTATAAAAGGGAACTACACTACCTTTCCTTTTTGACACTTCTACCTATTACTTTACGTATAAATATTTATAGTAAGAGTTCCCTCATGCTTAGGACTTATGAATACTCACTCCAGCCAACATAATATTCACTTAAAAAAGTTCATCTGCGAGGTCAATCTGGTCATCGGGTTCCATAAAAAGCGGGCAAATAAAAAGAGATTTTTGAATATGCACGAAGACGAGGCTTTGACTTCGCTCAAAATATCGTCATAACAAAAAGAGACATGGTGTAAAATTCAAACTTGGATCCATAGCATATGCGTGTGTAGTAAAATAAAAATCAAAATATAGCATTCACATAGATATTTCCTGTACACCTCAGACGATAGCATATTTAGGTAAGCACTACGGCATCAACGGCATGTGCCTTTGCCACAAAAAAAGCTGGCAACTGACGTACAATTCCGCTAATCAGCCGTCTCAAAATCGTAAATTTAATCGTGAATTGTCTGTTTTTGACAAATCTGGTATGGATGAAAAGTCATAATCGGGAAATTCAGTTACGATTTTACTACGATTGATAAGCGGAATAAGCACCAGAAAATAAATAATAAAAAAGATTTTTTTGAATAATAAACAACAACAACATCACATACATTGACCTGACTGTGGTAAGTATCTTAAGCACTTGTGTTACAGAAATCATAATCAATAGTGGTATGACAAATAAACAAATACATATTATTATAACACCCAGACCAGTACAAACAGACATGTTCATGCACACAAATGTTTGTATAGTGCGGGGATCGAACCCGCGACCTCTTGGTAAATAGTCAACTTCTTATCCATTACCAAAGTGGTCGTCAACCAGATGTGCTGTATGATATTGTCAATAAAAAACTATCAAAAGCACGTGCACCAAAGGATTGACGTCCTGAAAAACTAAAACTCTCAAATCAAATTATTTATTTATGAAACAAACAACTTTTTACAGTGAAATGACAATAGTCCCACACAACTATTTACATAGTTTGTCTGTGGGATCAAAAGTCTCTAACATATGAAATCAAATCTTAAATATCCCAGCCAGACTCAGATCTTTCAGTAACCATCTTTGTTGAACATGCTACCAGTTCGAACGGTTGCACCCATGTAACGAAGATGACAATCGCTTCCTCGACTGGTGACTTGTTACGATGCGCTGACGCAAGATCGGGTTACAATTAGATCACTTGGTTACGTCGTGTATGCTCCATTTGTTTACGGTCACCCATCCGTGGAATCACAGGTAATTGAACGTTGGCGCTAAGTTGATAACTTGTTCACTTGATTGCTGCTGAAAAATGTATATCGATCGTTTATGGAATCAGAAGAGAAGTAACCTAAGCATATATAAAAATGAATTGCTGTTCGTAAGTCTCGCTAAAACTCGAAAACGGCTGGCACGATTTTGTTAATTGGTTTTGAATTACTTGTGGAAGTTCAGGGAAGGTTTAAACCCCCCCTGTGGGATCTTCACCTTGTCGTGGTAGGGGGGCTCAGTAACCGTGGCTTTGCCACCCACGGTGAAGCTAAGCGGGATCCAGGGAGGGGACGCTCCACGTGGGCTTGGGGAGGCCTGCGCAGGATGCGTCCGGGGGTGCGGGTGTTGTCTGTCTCTCGCAGTCGGGTGCGGTCGCGGGAGGAGAGACGTATCGGTGTGTCGTTGCCGTGCGGCCTATCTCCCGCGACCAAACGGGGGCGCACCGTTGGATGGGCGCTGCGGTGGGGCCGCAGAGGAAGAGGAGATGCGGTGTGTCGTTGCCGCCGGATAGGGATATCCTCTGCGGCCGGGTGGTGGCGGAGCCCAACACCTTGCTCCGCCGCCAAGGAGTTTGTAGCCCTCGGGCTATCCGCCGGGGTGCCGTGGTGAATGCTCACGCGACCCCATGGACCCCCCACAATGGCGGAGTGGTGGAATGCGCTGTGGCTTTAGTGGGTATTACGGCCTTGCACACCAGCCGTTGAGTCCCACATACCCCCCTGCAGATGTGTGGGGGGCATGCGTAAAAGCATTTCCACAGCGAGAAAAAAAAAAAAAGGGAAGGTTTAAACGGTCAGAAAACAGCAGGCAGGACGACGTCCGCCGAGTCCGCTAGTACACAATACAAAATCATTGTGGATAAGAACCATTTTAAACGGGAAGTTTCCTTTTCTATTGTGCTTGTCTCACTTCACCGCTTAGATCAAACCAAAAAGAGGCAGATACGGTACGCGCTACTCGCGCACGGTCTTACTAAATAAAATCCAATGGACCTATTCCGCTCCTAGTTATTTCTTAGTCGTAGTCAGTACCTACTGCGAGTTGTTTGCACGTGCGCACACGCAGTGCGTCTGCGGCCCATTTTGTAAGGACGTACTGTATCTTTATAATCTGTTTGGTTTGATCTAAGCTTCACCAATTCGCTTGTGTGTGTACGAAGGTTATTGCATTGCTTTACCTAAATAAGGAACTAAACATAGTATAGTGAATAAGGGACCTTTGTATGGGAATGATTCAACATCATTATCGCGAATCATGCCATGAAAATAGTCGTTTCGTATTATTATATTAAGATAAGTCATGCCAATATAAAAATTACATTCGGAAGCTGAGCTACCTACCTGTTAAGGTATTGTTCTCAGGAAATTCGTAACATCATGTTTGTTTTCCATAAAGCGTTTCCTTCTCATGATCTTACAAGTTGATCAATAATCTTGGCCAATCATTTACCTTATGACAGATCCTTCGGCTCGGTCGCGTAGAGGTTAAGGGCATGCGCCTGCACATATGACGTATATCTTGTACAGTCGACGTTAAAATACATCAGCATGTAGGTAATTTAACCTTTTGCCATCTCTACCTAATGTTAGGTGTTCAGACCTCAATATTGATTGATATGTGTGACAATAGTTGATCCAATTAAAAAAGTTTCTTGAGGCCTAAATAATAATGGATGTTCTTATTGATAGGACGCTCCTTATTTTTAGGTTCAATATCGTTTATTCAGGTATTATGCCATATATGTATTATGAACATCGAAATTACAGTTTAACGGCCTTGATTGAACATGTCTTCTTTAGGCCCAGTACCAACGCTACTAACTGTAATTTTTAACCCTATAAAGCCTATATAAGACTATTTATGGATGTGACTGTACCTCGCGTAGCTACAATATTTGCACAACAAAATTCTCCCGAACTTTGAATATTGTGTATCCGTGTGTTAAGGTTGACAAGCAATATATTTGGAAGTTCCAAAAACTATTGTCTCATCACTCATGCGTTGACTGACATGACAGGCAAAGGTTGCACAATGTGTCATCTCATCCAAATTTATCTAATACAGGAAGTGTTCATCAATGGTTGAAGTTTTTCGTCAACTTAAGTGTAAACCACAATGGACTAATGTAGACATTGGTGGGTGTTCTCACGGTCATTGACTGTCATTTGAGACGGCAATAGTTTTAAGAAAATCGACGACCAAGTATTTAAAGGCCGTTTGCCATGCCTGCCTACAAATGCCTACATACATTTAGAGATTTATGTAGATTAATGGCGAGGCGCTTGTGGCGCAGTGGTTGCAGCGATTTGATAGTGAAACCGAAAGTTAAGCAACCTAATGAGCGGTCGTGTTTGGGATTGGTGATCATCCCGATAATTTAAGAGACATCTATTTACAGGCATCTTCGTGCTTCGGAAGGCACGTTAAGCTGTTGGTCCCGGTTAATATCGATAGATATTAGTCGTTAAGCCTGACCTGAGGCCCCCCTCCACCAATCTGCACTGAGCCCGCGTTGTGGAGTATGGCTCGTACCATCGCTTAAATAAGGTGAGACCTGTACCCAGCAGTGGGGAGTATGTGGGAAGTATATAGGCTGATGAAATGATCTAATGAGATGAATGAACCACCAACTAACCGTTTTCATCAAATGTGAGCTAGATTACGAACCACCATCATTTATCTAGGTTTTATTTTTTAACCCCTGAATAGTAAGGGAAGTGTTAAAGTTTGATTCCTATTCTGTATGTGTGTTTGTGTGTCTGTCTGTGGCATCGTAGATCCCCGAACGGATGGACCGATTTCAGTGCGGATTTTTGTGCGAAAGATGGTTCTTAGCTTAGGTCAAAGTCCATCTAGCCGTTGTAGCTCACCAGATTTTTTTAAACGATCGACAGCAGTAAGAAAATCTTGTTAAAGCCTTTGTCGATTTCCTCGGTCATCGCATTTTGCAAACCGAAAATGATTTCAAAGTCAATTACTGCAACGACGCTGTCGACGCGGCGACGTTGCGCGCATGAACGGTCGAGATTCGAAAACCATGCATAATGCATCCTATAATAAACGCTGAGAATAGTGCCGGGTTAAGGTCGGCAGTTCGGCACACAATGGACAGAGGTAGGGTGGCCATAAGTGCTTGATTTTCTTCAGACATGAGGTTAGCACGAGTGCTGCAACGGATTATGAGCAGCCAATAAGATTTTGTTTAAAAAAGGCAATGACAATGGTGGCGCAGCTTCTTCTCGGTACACAAATTAAACCGGAGCTGTGGTTGAGTTTTATGGGACGTGTAAAAAAAAGACGAGTAAATAACGACTTTTATGACTTTAGCTCTCGGCAAAAGTGTGCGGGAAATGAGAGCACTGATCAAACGATCACTTTACTTTTCTCTAAGAAAACATAATAAATTTAACCAAAAGAAACACCAACACTAACTTATTAAAATGAGGTAACTAAACAATAAGAAATATTTACATAATAATATACAAAAAAGAGAAGAATCAAAAAGGTTCATCTTGCAGAACCACACCAATGTCAACGGTGCCAAGAACGCTAGCAGCGTTTACTCGCTGATTGGCCAAGGTGATTCTTTAGTATCTCTATGAACCAATAAAATATGTTTGTGTGAATTTTCGCATTACCACGCCGGTCTCTCCGCTTGTTTTAGTCTCGATTTACGTAAATATAAGTCGTGTCGCGTAAAAAGAACGCTGCAGGGGAGTGTTTTGTGCATAGGAGCTATCGCTGTCTCTTTTGATCACGGGGTGCGGACGTGTGGCGCGCAAATTGTTTTTTGCGCGTCTTCCCTCCCCACTTCGTTCTTCCAATTATACCCATTGCGCAGGTGACCATTAGCGTTATTTTTATAAATATGATGCGACTTGAACTTAAGTAACTTTTAGAAGATATCCTGCATTACCTAAACGTGTAGTGAACATAGCACTGAGCCCGGCTTTATGTTTTGTGCTGAAACCATGTAGAATTTAAAATGCTAAAGTCAGAACCCCAGTCACGACAAAGAAAAATGTTACTCTGAAACCCGCTTATGATTATTGAGAGCTGACCAATTGAAACAGTTTTTTTACAATGCAAAGATCCATGTTTATTTTAAGAGTACCTAATTTATTTATTTTTTAAACATACATACATTGATCTGACTCCGTGGTAAGTAGCTTAAGCACTTGTGTTACAGATATCAGAATCAACAGTGGTATTACAAATAAACATAAATAAATACATATAACACCCAGACCAGTACAAACAGACATGTTCATGCGCACAAATATTTGTACAGTGCGGGGATCGAATCCGCGATCTCTAGGTTAATAGTCAACTTATTGAACATTACACCAAAGTTGTCGTCAAATTATCGTTACTTAAGTACATTCAGCATGAAAAATCTAATTGTGTGTTTTTGACTCCTAACCCGTCTCTATAGCCATACTAAACCAAGCAAGCTTAGTGCCGATTGGTGGATGCTTGTATGTGACTAACCTTACTATCAGCTTACCTTTACACAAAACATGAAACATACCTTGTAAATCCCTTTGGCACGCTATTTCACAAGCTTTAGGTTTTTAGAGTATCCTATAAACCCCATTAAATCATACTTAGGTACTCTTTGCGTGTACTGATTTGTAAAGTACTAGATTCGGTTTAAAGTCATTGCAAGTACAGACTTCAGAACATCAGACCACACCTATATAATGCATTCTCGCCACTATTAGAACTGCATATGGCGCTGCAGTGCAGTCCTACTGCACATATGTGCTGGTGTGCAGGCGGCAGTACGTCAGGTTATCCATGTCAACTACGAAAATAGTTTTTATTGCGAAGTGAACAGAGGCGGTCTCAAGGTCAATGTGGGGTAAGCTGATGTGCTGCTCTCTGTACATAAATACAAGGTAATGCGCTCCCGTATGCCACGCGAATGTTGATTTGCGACTGATTTTATTTGCCCTAATAACCTCTTGCTTAACACCGAATGGGCAAGAGAGAAAAACACAGTAGGATAACATATACATTTGTAGCTGAGGTGAGCCCTGTGCCCAGCAGTGGGTATATAAGCTGATGACTGCCTCGTTGGTATAGTGGCAAAGTTTCTGCCTTACATCCGAGAGTCCTTGGTCGAATCCCAGGTCGAGCCAAAATAGTTTCTGAGATTTTCTGTCATGAATTTCTCGAAAACAGCTCGGAGTCGGGAAGTTGTTGTTGAGGAAGCCTTCCGAGTACGTACTTTTATCAGTATCTAGAAATTTCTGCACTCAAGCGACGCTAACAAAGATTTACATATTTTTTTGTAAATATTGAGAACATTGTAATAGCCGATATAATCCTGCACTTAATAGGATATTGTAAGGTTGTACGCACTATAAATAATGAGTAATTTATTCTTAACATATATATAGATAGGTACTTAGAAGTGAGTTACTTTAAAGTTAGTGAGAATCAAATGGCGACATTGGCGTTGTAGTAACAGTTACGAGTAAATATCTATCTCGTTATCGGGGCTCACAGGATTTACCTATCATTGAATATAAGTACTCAATTATTGCATTTTATTTAATTTATATCTATTTCTACAACTACAATTCGTTGCGCAATTAAAAAAAACAACTGCACATCAGTAATACAACCACAAACAACAGTGGTGCAAAAGAATATATTGAAATGGCGTGACAATAAATCAAAAACTAAACAAATACAAGAGACACGATAGAATCTTGTTAAAATATGACCACATGTTAAAGGTGGCTCCTATAAAATGATTAATGTAACACACGGCAGTTTAATAGTAGGATGTATCCGAAGATTTAAATAATTACACATAATTATATTTCAATGCTACACATGACTGCGGGCCTAGGAAAATATCTCCGGAAATGTAAATTGTAGTGCTAATAAGAGGTATGTAGTAAATAAAAGATAATTTTAAGGAAAGTGCACATAACGTTGAGATTTTATTAAAAAAAATTAAACAGTTATCGTTCTCTTTTTTCCCTTTATGGTGTTAATATTGTCTGTGGCATATACATATAAAACCACACCTACCTACAAAGTATAAATACTGTAATTACTTGGTACCCAGACTTTAAAAAAATTATTCAATCTCGCCTTTTCTCCCTTTCAATCTATGTATGTAGCTGCATGCATTCAAAATGCAAAAAAAGAAGATAACTTAGAAGGGAAATTATTAATTACCTAAGATTAAAAAGTCATTGTTTACCAATGTAAGTTTAGTTTTCACTTTAGTCGACGGTGGACGATTGGCTTATAAATGTGTTCTAAGCAAGGAAATATAAATTCAATATCATCATCCTGTTATCAAGCCACGATGCGCAAACGACAAGTTAAATGCGCATGAGCATATGTTCCAATCTTTAGTGAATATTTAGCGAATACAGATGGATAAGTCAAGACATCAACCTACACTTATTTGACAATTTTTACAGCCAAATTTCTACCCAATGTAGACCAAGTAGGGTTATATTTTATCTGATATATTTTGACAGATTTGGGTAGGTTTATATGAGTTTACGTATTTGTTAGCCAGGTAAATGGATATGTCAGGGATTATGACAGCGATAATTATGTAAAATTAGCTTAATTGATAAAATGACATGTTTTCCCTGTAAACTGACGCAGTTATTTTGTTTATGGTGACAGTTAGCATAGTTAACTTTGTCCTAAGCAAAGATTTAGTACAAGTATACTCGTACTTAGCGGTCTTCGTCTGGATTCTAACAAACAGTTAACCGATAAAGTCTAAATAAAAATGTAATACGTCGAATTCAGCCAGAAGTTAGTAAGCTTCTATCATCAGAATAAGATATTGATCAACGTTATTTTTATAACTTGATGACAGGTAAAATTATCTTATAATGCATAAAACTATACTTAAGATTTCCAAACGCACGTTTTATCGCAATCTGCATCTGTTTTGTTTGTCGTTTCCGCTTTATTGCAAATATTATTATATTCGTAGTTGTTCGCGTAAACCCAAGAAACAAATACGTAGATATTAGTTTTGACTAATAAAATGATACAATGTTTGTTTGTATGTTGTTTACTTAACTTTTCCCCGCCGAAATGCCCCAACGGGCAACAGGCAACTGTGAAAATAATGGCTATAAGGCGATGAATAAAAAATGGCTAATGCCAATTTTAAAGAAGAAGAAATGATGATTTCGACGAGGAAAGTTTAAGCAAACAACATACAAACCGACATTGTTTCATTTTATTAGTCACAACTAATATCTACATATTTTTTTCTTCGGCTTATGCGAACAACTACGAATACACGAACACAAAGTCTACATTATATAGTAAAAGCGTATTGTAAGTACGACAAGACGTACTGCAAGAAGGATGAAGGATCTTGAATTTAAAAGAACACATGGCAAGTCTCAAAATAAAATATCATTAGCATCGAAAGCCAAGATAGCAATTTTAAATAAATACTTAGTCCTTAGCATGAGCAAGCGAAACCGCGCGCCAATGCAATCTCAAACTTATCATCGGAGGAAAACTCAAGAAATCACAATATCTTGTTTTTATAGTTTTTGCGTGAAGAAGCCAGCACTCACCATCGCGATGTCTTCCTTATTTTTAAACTAATTACGGTATTATTAAATACGTTATTAATGTTATTATTTCCTGTTTGCAATTTACTTTTGACACGGAGATGTTAATGGTGAATGATGTCAAACGATCATAATAATACTGTGATATATTATTATTTAGCATTTGTTTGATCGTACGTTCATATGTGATATTAATTTTAGACTTCCGTTGTGTTATACTATATTTATTATTAAAATAACAAATCAATCTATGAGTAGAGGAGACCTGGTCAAAGTCGGTATAGCTAAGAATAAATGCCTATACGAGGGCTGTTCCGAAAATTTCTAGCTACTTAAAAAATCATATATAGATCCTATTAATAATTATATATTTTTTTTTTAAATACTCCATGCAACATCGATTCACTTTTGCATTCGTCCAAAGCAGCTTTCGAAACAAGAAAAATATAGATCGGAAGGTCGAAAAATGTACGAATAAATTTATCAATTGCGTCATTTGGGTTGTTGAAACTTTGCCAATTTATCTCTATCAATCATTTTGACCTAAAATGACGGGAAAAAGCTGACAATGGCTAATGACCACATATCCGGTCCATCCATAGCATAAAACTTCAAAAGTCGTGTCTTAATGTAATTGTTCATGTAATCGTCAAATTAGTTACTTAACTCGCATCCTCCGATAGTGTTTCAAAGCCTTACCACAAGAAAATAAATGGTGTTGAACGTTTGTGTAAAGGTGCAAATTGGTAGCGAGACAGAAGAACAAAAGTAGACTACATCCCCTGTACTACAAAATAACTATGCTGTGATTATCCCTTGCTTAAATATAAACCAGCCAATTCAAATTAAATGACAGCGTGACAAATCACATAACCTAAAGGAGGCATACGCCTCAAGTTAGTTGGATATTATTTAAATAAGTGACAAATACTACCTATTTCTTTTGTAGTAGAAGGACACGTGTTTTTATGATTCACGTCGCTAACTCCGTGTCGCTTGCTACGGAGGGTATTTCATACAAACACATAGAAGTCAGAAGTATCACGACGACAGGTCATCTGCTGCGACTTCATCTAGCCCGCTACCAACTTGTAACCTTTAAAGATGTCCTACCAGTCTAGGCTTCTTCCAAAGAAGATCAACCGAAGAAGTTCTTTAGTTTCTCCTAAGCATAGTTTGGAAAAGTCTATAATACTGGGTCAAATGGAGGAAAAACGCGCTAAGGTACGGGCGCCAATAAGATGGTCTGACGCTATTGTACCGAGCGGTCCATGCTTCATACGACTGGAAGGGATAAAATATATTTTTCATTTCTCATACTCGGAAAGTAGTGTTTGTTTGATCATAGCAGCGGGTCGAAAACGATGCTTCCCTCCCTTAGGCGGGAAAGACTCATAGTAATTGCTTCCCTCCCTAGGGCGGGAATGAATTTTAAAAATAGAACTAAAATTTTTTATTTAGTCGGCTATAATTTTTTTTACATAATTAAGAAAAATATCGATTAAAAAAAAATGCTGCGGTCTTGTGAGTGTATACGGCCAATGTGAATTAAAAAAAAACCTATTTAAGTGGGATGGCCCGCGGCGGTGACGCGGGCGGTGTGTTCCATATTTGAAATTTAAATTAAAAAAGACTATTAAATAGGTACGACTCATGTTATTACTATCAATAAATATTTTAGAAAAACTACTATTTTTTACTTTCCTTATATTTTAAATGAAAAGTAGAGTGTTTAACACGGGTGAAAGTCATCAATTCCCACTCGGACTATAGCCGCCCTCGCTTCGCTCGTGCGTCTAAATACCTCGTATGGGAATTGATTTCTTTCCACCCTTGTATAACAATCTACTATTAGTGTGGTCGTGATTCTTAGCATTGAGGTAAGGAGGAAGAAATAGAAGACCAGTTTGCAAGGTATCTTTATGTTTGTGTGTCTCATTGTCTTTAACTTTTTTGTTTCTTCGGTTTACGCGAACAGACATTGAAATGAGACACTTTTACTATTATGTAATGACAACTAACACCTTAATCTATCTGTGACTACGGACGCTGAGACGGTCCGAAACGTCAGGTACAAACAAAATGTAAATAAATCGCGAAAAAAATCCGTAAAAAGTGTCTTTAACTTGTATTAAATAAATAAATAGGTTAAACACTGTCTAACTTGTTCGCGGTAAGGCCGTTCGCTGGAATCGAACCTTGCGTCATTCTCCATGGTAGCACTTCCTAATTCCTCGTGAGTGTGGAAGTGAGCTTTCGGAGCCTTCACGGGCACTTACCGATTTGGTGGTTACTTCCTAAGACAAGTGAGTCGGTACATAGGTCTTAGGGATACTATACAGTATGTGTACTTATGTAGGTAAGTAACAGTCTGTTTTTGGCGACGTCTTTATAGTTAAAATTGCGTTTTTGCAGTTTTGCGACGGAAATTCTAAGTTTTTTGTGTTTGCGCTAGGATTTTTTGTTATTTTTAGATTAAAAATTATTTCAGTGATTTGAAGTGTACTCTAGAAGAAAGGAACCTTTTAACAGGCCACAATCTGGATAAAATAACGAAACTCTACATTAACTTATCTACAGGTTTTATTCAAAGTAAGTTTCGTAAGGCTTCTGGCGGTGTCCGAGTTTATTTCAGCGCTTTGTTAGTACAGGGTATATTTTATACTTTTTTCGGCTTTTACAGTTAAACTTAAGATGTTTAATATGACGAACATCTGCCTACAAAATCACTAATCACTTTTAAAAAAAATCAATTCACAACCTTCCCCCCCGACACAAAAGATAACCGCAAAAGACAAAAATCGCGTGCCATTACGTACACCTGAAATTAGTTTGACCAAGCCGACCCAGTTCCACCGCATTACGGTCACGATACCGCGCGCGCACGCGATCTAATTAGGTAACGCTTCTGGTCATGTTCTTTTGTTGAGGAGGCTAGACTGGTTTTGGGGGTAACCTGGGGTGCATGCACTTTTATGTTAGAAAGTTTGGTGACGAACCTAGGTAGGTTCGTCACCAAAGTAAAGTAAAGAAAGTAAATTAAGTAAAGAAGAAAAGTTAATTTCCACGTCTTAGTATTATTTTAAACACAAATCATAATATACACATATTTTAAAGTGTCTATCTACAAGAGTAACGAATTGCACACTTTCTTTTAACCCATATTTTTCCCCATCAAGGATGACTTAAAAAAATACACTTTTGTAAACACATACAATGCAAAACATAAAATACCAAAAATACCGTATGAAATAGTATAATACGGTATTATTGGTATTTTACCTTCGAGAACATTTGGTATAATACCGGGCTTACATCTCTACCACGGAGTCAGATCAATGTATGTGTTGTATATTTATTTATTTTATTTTATTTAACGGTAAGCTGTTAAATTGTAACGATACGTGAAAGTTTTATGTAAAAATGATCATTTGTTTACATAGATTTGTTATATAATAGTTAGATGTGTTATCTTAGTGAGCATGCTGTATGTATAACGACACCAAAATTAAACAAATTGAATAAACTTATATTTTTAAACTGTTTTCTTTTTCTTTTTTCTTGAAGGCGGTCGTGGCGGGACTGGACACGCGTCAAAGATACTACTACTACTACATAAGTAAAGAAGAAAAGCGAACGCAGCCCTCAACTTATATTTATGTTTATTGAACGTGCCTTTAACGCGACACTGTCGCCACCTGTCTATTAACTCAAACTTTACACAATTAGTCACTCGTAGTCTGTCGAAGCGACATCTCCTGAGGATGCCACGTGTAGTGGCGAAACGCGTCGAGTGTTTTGTTGGTGTCAGTGTTGTTATTCCAGGTGCATCTTCTGTGTCACGTTGTGAGTTGTAGGTATTGTAAGTCCTGCGACTTCCAGCTCTAGCTTTTTCAGGTGATTACAAGTGGATGTATTTTGGTTCCAGCGCTAGCGTCGTTTAGTGGAAATTCAAAGCAAAATATGTAATTCTCTTTTTCAGCTTAAACTCACACCTCTTTGTTCTGTTCTGCCGCCATTAAAAAACTCGCTGTAAAATTACGCTCCGTCCTTTTTATTTTTTTCCTTAGATATTCTGATCTAAAAGTAGGTATTTCTAATATAATTTAATCTTACTAGTTTTCATTGAGTAATAATAATAATGACGGAAGGTGAGGGAGTGGTGATACCACGGACCCGAGGGTCCGGTGTACCTTATTAAGCCTAGTGTAGTACTAATAATGAAGTTCATTCTATTTATGTACTGACAATAAAACATTATATATATATGTATATAAAACATGTAATTGACTTAAGCCTATACTTTGCTTTAGTAAAATAGGTACTCCTATTTCTATAAGTAATTAAAAGCGAGTCGCAGGCATTCGATTACATTACCTAAACCTGATCAAATTAATAACAACTCATTAAAATAATTAAAACCTTTTCCTTTAAGTAGGTACTTTTATTTAAGACAATTAATTATACATTTGCCAGTAGAATGCGTAGAATGTCTTAATAGAATAATTCCTGACAATTTTAAAATTATTAAATCAATACCTGTTTTACATGTTAGGTAAAGGCCCGCTCCACACGTTAGGCGAATTGTTGGCACGAAAACTAACGCTATTGGCCATTATAAGATAAAAATATAGAATCTAGAACAAATTGTGCTTACATGTTTAGAGTTTCAGTCTAGCTTTATATACTGTTTTACTTTTCGTTGTTCACTGACTGTCACTTGTTTTGTGAGCCATGAATAAATAAAATAAAATCTATATTATATAAAAGAAAGTGGTGTTAGTTACACTATTTATAACTTAAGAACGGATGAACCGATTTGGCTGAAAATTGGTGGAAAGGTAGCTTAGAACCAGGAAACGGACATAGGATACTTTGTATCCCGTTCGACCGCGATTTCAAAAACAAAGGGATTCCACGCGGACGAAGTCGCGGGAAGCCACTATTAAAAAATAAAAATAAAAGACCATTAAAGCAATATTCAACGTTGAGGCCAACGTTTTTTTCCCAAATTCGTGGGATATTGAAATAATTGGGTGATAGATTTTTTGGCCAACAGTTCGCCCAACGTTTGGATCTGTGGAAATATTATACAGGTAAAGTTATTTCTTGCTACCTACCGTTATACGCAACACAGTCAGCGTTTCTTTCTTTGTGTTTGGTTTACCATGAGGTACTTACTAAAATTGTACCTATGTAAGGTCGCCAGCACGTCGCGATTAGCAAGTTAAGCTTTATGATACGGTGATACGGGCGATTTTGCAAAATAAATGTGTAGCCTGACATGCTGGTCACCAAACGTCAACTATCCAACAAAGTAAAGGCACGTTCACATATAACGACCGTTTTACAGTATCCGTCGTTATTGGAGATAGTTAGCATATCACTAATTCGTTTATCGGATCCGAAATACTGTATTAGCTATAAACTGGCTCTGTAGGAGTCTAGTCGTGCATCGTATATCCGTCTCTTGTCTCTGTCTCGCTCGCGAACTGTCGCTTATACATTTCCTAACGTCAAGTAACGGTCTCGGTCTCCGGTCTCGGTCTCCTGTCTCTGTCGCGGCGCGAACTTGGACGAAACGAAAGGTGGACTTAACGCCGTAGGGCATTGTCCACCAGTCATACCTTTGGGCTAAGCAGAAATTATTAGTGGGCGGTGCGACAAAATAAATAAAAGAGAAAACACAAAAAATTAAATCATATATATGATACGAGTATATTATCGCAAATGATATCCAGTTTAGAACTTAATACATTTCACAGCCATTAGGGGGGACCCCTGATGACTGAAAAAAATTGTGATAGAGATCGAGGGCTGTCACGATATTTTTACTGCTCAACGGTAGCATTGCTAATCAGAATTTTCCTACATTTTCTAGCTATAGAAGCGCTGTACCTTAGCGTGAAGCAAAATTGCAAGTAGGTACATACCTACCCCAGTTCTTTGCGCGATCTTATGTTAAGTGAATCAGCTAATTAATTACTATTTCGAGAACACCACGCCCTTGCACAATGCAACAGTAATTGATATATCACTTAAACGGCCATTTCCGCTGCGTTCGCTATGTGGGTTACAGTTGCATTATAATTCTTTCAGTAATTACATACCTTTGTTCGAACTATCGTCTACACACAAAGAGGTTTTGATAATGAACTATTTACCTGATTGTTTATCTTTTGACACTGATGAGTGGTGCTGAATATTTAAAAAATCACGCTGGTCGTAGGTCACGAATTTATATGTTCTAGAAATAAGTATTATGTACTTACGTATTATGATATTTTTCAGCCGCATGGTGATTAATGAGTTAATTTGCACTAAACTTGATGATATGGATGATATCATAGGTTACTAGTAAAGTATTGTAAAGTCTTCATAGATCTTTCTAGAAGTTTTTCTAAGTTTAATCTCTACTAATATTATTAGTGGGAAAATCACTTTGTCCACACAACAACATATAATATGTTTTTTTTGTGTAAGGCAGGTAAGAGAACGGAGTGGTTGAAAAATTCTAATAAAACTTACTTAGAGACATTTTTTTTAATTTATTTAACCAAATGAGACTATTACTGTTGTCCATTTAACGAACACTGTCCCCTAATGCGTTGATGTCTTTTGTGGGGCGCGCTGAAAATGTTACGGTAGACACTATGTCTGCTGTTTTATTAAATTGGATAACTCTATTTTACTTTAATTTCACTTTGAAACGTAACTAATAGTCGCGATTACAATTAAATAATATATATTATTAAAATACCGATCGTTATTTTATTGTTCACTTCCTCTTTACTCTACTGTGGAAACGAAGGCTATGTTATATTGTATGTTATGATTTACCAATGTTTTTCCCAGGCTCACTCAAAAAACTCGACTCACTATCTGTAGTAGTGCTTTTTACCTACCAATATCCCGACTTTGGATGCGCTGGTTGTGGGAAGCGCAGGACCGATCGCGGTGGAAATCTTCTATGCTCAGCAGTGGGCGTCGAAAGGCTGATATGATGATGATCCCGAATCCGTCCTCCCGAAAAACTCGAACACTCGGCTGTGTATTTCCAAAAGCCCACAGATTCCGCCCCACTCAGAAAGGCGAATGTTTATCCGCGTGGGGGGCGCAGTCCGCCAGTCGCCCGCCTGCCGTCGCAAGCGAACCGCGTGCGCGGCACCAGTTTTCCTAAGGAAAAAATCTGTCGCGCGTCGCGGCGAACCATAGTGCAACTTTGTAAATTTTTTTCACATATTTTTTTTTTCGCAAGAACTTTTTTTTTCAACGAATTTTAAAGTGATGGATCAAGTGTGCTGAAGTGTTGTGTTACACGGCTTCGAAACCCTCGCTCTGAAACTATCGGTGAGTTGCGTAATAGTAACTTAGACACATTTTCACTTGTGTTTGTGTAGGATATTTATAGGAGATTGCCAATACGCGGTTTTTTGGCGAGACAGCCTTGGGATTCGGCTGACCTAATTTTTTTTACTTTAAACTACTGTCATTACAATTCTTGGGTAGTTTGAAGAAAATATTATTAAAAACACAATCAAATGGCCAATTTCCAACGATATATTGCACAAATGTAACCGACTTAAAAGAGCAATGTAACATTGTGTTACTTAATTCTTCAAGTTGGTCATTGTAGAAGGGCGAATAAAATCAGATTACAATCTGGTCTTATTCGCTCTTCTACAATAAACAATAACTTCTGATTTATAATTTTGGCAAGCATCATGAGTTAAATAGGGTAGAAATTATTTCCTCATAGAATTGCTCCAAAACACTGCATATCAAGTCAAAGAAATAAAACTACGTGTACGTGATATGATTTTACTTCTAAATAATTGATAGCTACTAATCAGTTCGATCGTGATCTTGATAATATGAAATATAACATTATAATGAAACATAAAACATACCATCTCATTCATATCTCATACAAGCACGAATATTAAAATCATCAAAATAATTATATGACAAACTCTAGGACCAGGTTCCGACAAAAAAAAACAATATTACAAAAGCTATTATATGTAATTGTTACGCAGGGTAGCGCTCAATGAAGCGCTTTAAGTCCGCTAGAGAGATACCTTTCTTAATCTGATTTTCGCAAACAATGTTAGTTTTGTAGTTTCATTTAGACTTCACACAACACGGTTCCTGCCTAAGTGTTTCAAGTCTTAAATTTAACGGACAAGAACTATGTTTTTTTTCACCGTCATTTCTTACAATAAACTATTTAACAAGACAAATACCTTAGTTATGATCTTGACAAGTTATACATCTCAGCAACGGTTACGCAAGTATCGGGCAACATTGAAAACTGAAAGTGTTGCGAAGTGGTTATGGACCGTTCGTACGGCCGCCGCGCCGCCGCGGTCCGCTTACGGCCAGCTTCCTTCGTTGTGCAACCGAATGTTAGATCTTTGATAATTGTTATGTTTTATGTGGATTAATAAAGTTTTAGTTTGTTACGCTTCTGTGTACATTAAACATTGCCTGTGTTACACAGCCTTTGTAGAGCTAAGAAGCAATTTGATCGAACGTACGAGTAAATGTGTTTAACTCGGAATTAAAATCTTTTTTTAAATTATGTTTTTTTGACACACTTAAGGTCGCGGCGCCAAAGTTACTAAGTAAGTAATTAAGCCGAGTAACTAAGTAAGTAATTTTGGTTATGATTAAAGGATGTACCAAATAAAAATTTACAATCTGGTCAAACGAACCTAGCTCAGGCACGGTCACAAGATACTTTTAAGTACCTAATACAATGATATTTTACTGTAACGTAACCGATATGGTTTATTAGGTCCGAGGTACCTACCTATGTAGAGTTTCATTTAGTCAAAAAAGACTTTATTATTTAGTGTAAGATCCAAATTGAAAAAAATACAACATTGTAAAAAAGAAAAAACAATACTATATTTTTTAACAATCACGTTGCATCTTTCAGGTTTAAAACGTGTCAATTAATCATATTTTATATCAGCTGACCTCCCCCATATCTTTCTATCTAGGAAACGTGCGAATAACAATATTACTCACACGTGAAGTCGGCCATTTAAATACATATGTTCAAATGTCAATGCTCATACATGCACGAAATGCAGAACATCTTATCTAGATGCTATATTTTATATCTTTATGTTTTTGTGCAACGAGCAATTCGTTCTTAAATTAGCCAAGTTACTGCTAGATTTTGTCTTAGCATTTGGCTACAAAAAGTTAAGCTTTAAAGCTTTGTTGAAATGTCAGGATCAAAAATATTTGCTTCAAGACTTATGTGCAAAAAAAAATATGGGGTGTATTTTCCAGGAATTTGTTGAGTTACGAGGTTAAGTTAGCCCAGGAAGAGCTCACAAGATTTTAATATAAAAATCGTTAATAATACAAAAGCTATTAGTTACTTATAAGCCGATGGTTAATTTGAATTTCAAAATGGTCATATAGCCTCGTGATGTATGGAAATAATAGAGAAACATCAATAATTAATTTGCATTCTCTTCGTTCATTAATAAATACCTACCTACTATGTATAATGTTTACGTTATCATAAAAACTTGTCTGATGATGATAGGCTAAGATTACCTACCTAGCAACAAAACGACTGTGACAACGTTATGATTTTTTAAATGGTTTTTTTTTAAATCCTCTCAATTTCTGGACTGTATCGTTAACTTGTTAAATGCCGAGCAAGCCAAAGTTTTTAGTTTTAATCTTTAGTCATTAACAAAAGATTTTTTCACCTTGAGGAATACAAATATCTCTTTATTCCTTTTGGATTGTAATTTATGTCGTTAAATCATTGATTTGTCAACACAAAGAATTAATTGCATATTAATTAGTACGATTAATTTAGTTTATTATTCACACCCAAAAAAGGATCTAGTGTTATAAAGATATAAACTTTTAATTAATGCGCTGACCAATTCGGTTTAAGAATGACTTGAGATTGATTTATTGTTTTAGTTAAAAATAGATAAGATGACTTGATTCGTTTTTTGGGAAACACTTCTTGTCTATTTTCGAACATTTAAGTAGGTACCTAACTCTAATCAACTGATGACATTTAAAAGTTGTTCTGAAAGTTGGTAAACTCTGTCCTAACTTGTACAAAAGTGAATTCCTGTCGTCGTATTTTAAAATCCTATAATTACATTGGACCATAGATAAAGAAGCAATCATCATAATTTTGTTTCGTTTCACGCAATCCTATCGTTTACAGCATTGTGCAACGACAGTTTGGCCACCGAGCTGTGATGTCTGTGATCTTTGGGAAGATGCTAATTAACTTTTAATTACAAGAATATGGTTATTGCAATACCACCGTGAAACTAGTATTTAGTGATGGTGCGAAATGCTTGAGGTGTTAATTGGTGTAAAGTTGGATTGTGTTCAAATGACTCCACTTTAAGGTATTTGTAATGAAATTTTATTTTTTAGTTTTGAATGATTAAATAGATACCAGAATACAATTAAAATACCTACCTTTATTTCGTCGAAATAGTCATCAAGATCGGTATTGCCAAAAATATCAACAATACAGATCGATAAAAATATTTTAAGTCTAATGCGTGCGTTATTTAGCTACTTTACGAACTTATCGGTTGACAAACCTGTATAAGACAACCTTTGAACTTTCGAACCAATCGGAATCAAGCATTTCGTGGTACCTACATACGTAAGCCGTTGAAAGTCGGTTTTCAGTGACTAAAAAAATATATTGAATTGAATTGAACATTGAATAAACAATATCAACACATGCATTGATTTGACTCCGTGGTAAGTTGCTTAAGCACTTGTTTGACCTAAGATATGACCTAGGTACTTGTTGACATAATTACAACCTACAAAAATAATTGTTTGCCAAGGACGGGACCTACTACACTAATGAAAATAAAATCAGATTTATAATGATAATTTCTAACTTAATATTTTTTATTTTCCATAATATAATTCAAATTTTAAGGAACAACGACCAAACCCTTTGGTTGATAAAAACTACCTCGTCCGCTCTTTCGTCTGCCGATATCCTCAGATCATTCTAATACATTTGCGTTGTCAAAGCTTAATCAGTTTTTTGGCTAAATGCGATATTATTTATCTACTTTACGGCGTCGCCTCAAACCAGTATGTTGACCTTTAAACTTCTGTGCCTTTCGCGTTGGAGCGTTATTTTGGAGATGCGTGATCAAGTTTGTCAATCGGTTCTCTTAGAATCAATAGTCATTGCTCCTGATCGTGTGTCAACCAATCGCTATGGTTAAAATCCTCTACTGGCGATGACAGTCTCAAGTCATGACTCGATAGAGCTTGTCTAGACTCATTACGTAGAAGACGTGTGTACGCTAACCTATGTACAACGTATTGAAGATATCCTAGTTTAATTTCCAGCAATAAAATCTATCGCTAATAATAGTATACAACAACATCAGATACATTGATCTGACTCCGTGGTAAGTAGCTATACTTGTGTTACAGATTTCAGAATCAACAGTGGTATTACAAATAAACTTAAATAAATACATTATAACACCAAGACCAGTACAAACAGACATGTTCATGCACACAATGTTTTTTCAGTGCGGGGATCGAACCCGCGACCTCTTGGTTAATAATTAACTTCTTGACCATTACACCAAAGTGGTCGTCAGCTAATGAAAGGACAATGCTTGGTTTTCAAGGGGCACCCAATCAGGACGAACTAATGAGAGCTTATCCCAGTATATAAGTATGAAGTGGCACTGGGTAGGGAAGGGCAGGCATGGATACCATTTGGGCTACTGACCTAATAACGGTCGTAGGATCGAACAGGCTTGTAACCCCTCAAGCTATCGAACCAGCACAGGCCAGACGTGATCTATGGCGCGAAAAAGCTTCTTTGCCTACTCCCTTTGTCCCACTTGCCGAGAATCTCCTTCCTGGACATGATCTACCATGGCCGATCTGGAAGTCCTTAAACAGGCTTCAGACTCAGGTTGGTCGAAGTAATGAGAACATGGCCAGGTGGGGATTTTCGGCAAGCTCCGATGTGGACTGTGTTTGTGGTGCAGTGCAAACTATGGCACACTTAACATCGTGCCCGGCGTGCCCCAACACCTGCACGCCAGCGGATTTAATGAACTGCAGTCGATCCACAATACAAGTGGCTGAATTCTGGGCAGCCACGATGTGATTTCTCGTGTTCCATCGACACGCTAAGAAGAAGACCCCTCAAGCTTAAATTCTATGGTAGAGGCTTTTCAGCAGTAGACCACTTGTAGCTTTTGATGACCATAATGATGTCTGACGTTTCTTCTAGAAGTAGTTTGTACGGAACACTATGAAATCTCAATGATTCTAATGTCATTAGTTTCAAGTGTCTTTATGACGGCGCCGTGTATTTCGACAGCATCCAATTTTATAATTAATCGATTGCATTGTGGATTTTGAATGCTATTTTATGATCGATCTGTCTAAGATTTGATTTATCGATTCAGCTCGATGTATTTCATATTAAAATAGGAACGCAAGTAGGTGCTATTACCCTTTTAAAACATTGAACCGGGATTCGACTGAACTTTACTAACTAATAATTACTTCAAAAACAAACAAAGGATCATTGTTATTATAAAAATACTGCTGAACTGATTTTGATGAATTTCGGTAAAATTACAGTACATGGGGCGCCGTGGGTACACATTTCGCATGTTGCAAATAACTTTCATAGAACATGATTGTTATTGTGTTGTCAAGTTTTATGTCAATAAATATTTTTACTTAGTAACTTACAGCACCTATGGAAAAAATAGCTTTTTTGTTTGTTGAAAATAACAACGTCGGATGCGTCGTGCTGCCTCTGAAACGAAGCCAATTGAATAAAACACGCTTATATTTAAACCCATTTACAACCCCAGACGAAAAAGAAGGGTGTTATATGTTTGACCGCTATGTCTGTTTGTGTGGGTGTCTGTTTATGACATTGTAGCTGCTGAATGGATGGATTTCGAAGCGGTTTTTATAAAATAAATTATTCTAAAATAAATTTAATCATCAATCGGTGGTTCTTAGTTTATTTTTATCAAAACATAGTCTATGTTTAATCAAAATCCGTCCAGCCGTTGAATGTCACCGCTATTTTACTCTCTCAACCGATGGGTTTTTTACTGGAAAGTTATTTTTATTTATAGCGAAACAGCGTTCAGGTACACAGTCACAGAACTAAACGTAAAATCTATCGGAATGAGTCGATTTTCTCTCGCAGTCCGGTTTCCCAGCAATATAAATATTTAACAAGGCGTACGCCATGCCGACTCGTTTAATATGTTTGCAAATTCGTTACATCACCGTACTAGGGCATAAAACTCGGTCCCAATACGGCATTTAGATGTTAATTGGTTTTTATAGATTATTTTACACGTGTGTTACGGAGATAAACAAACATTTGACAGTTTGACAGTCTTAATACCTACAATATTTCTCTCCCTAACTGCCTCGATGGTGTAGAGGCAGAGTTTCTGCCTTACATCCGAAAGGTCCTGGGTTCGAATCCCAGGTCGAGCCGAAATTGTTTCTGAGATTTTCTGTAATGAATTTCTCAAAAACAACTCGGAGTCGGGAAGTTGGCGGTGTGTCACCCCTGTGTCTCGGTGCGCACGTTAAGCCGTTGGTCCTGCGCCTGATCTCTCTCCGGTCATGTCGGATTGCCGTCTCACCGAACTTTGAGAGTGATGGAACAGTGAGTGCACCTGTGTATTGCGCTCACACTTGTGCACTATAATATCTCCTCCGTAGTTGGCTGATCTTTGTCGAGATTAGCCGCCGTGGTCGAAATCGGCCAGGAGAAGTATTATTATTTCTCACTCTATGTTATAAGTGTATACATTTAATTTCTTAGTTAAGGTATCCAGCTTTATTTTTCTTGAAATTGGAAATCGCTTATTAAAACGTGTTAAGAAAAAAAACATAACATTTTGTATTTTTCTTCGGAGAGCTATACTTAATGACGTGCTGAGAGAGGCGATTATTAATTCCGAAATTATTATTTTCTACCAAAAAATGCATTTAAAATCAAAATTATGTACGTTATAAAATCATATATGTATATTATCGCGAACATGCGAAATGGAAAGATTTATTACATTGTCTTAGGTGATATTCCGGTATTAAGCTTTCAAGGTGACAACCCTGCGGTTTTTACTATTTAATTTTGATCTTTAACACACATTATTAAGGTAAAATATTGCATGTATGAATTATTTACATACAGTGCACGGTATTTAGCAATTCTGTTGTTTATGAGGTGTACTTTCGAAAAGTTCCGGGTTCGACGGGACAGGACACGGTATTGAATTCCAATAAGCTGTCAATTCGACAATGTTGTCCATACCTACCACAATTTGTATGCAGATGACGTACGATGTACGTAAAAGGCGCCTTTATTTTAATTTTGTAAATGGTAGAACGCCTTGTACAAATTAAAAGAAGCGATTAATGATTAAAAAAAAAAGTCATCTTCACTAATAGTACAAAGCAAGTCGGTTTCAGCGTCTGCCGCTATATATGTATGTATGCTTAGATCTTTAAAACTACTAAACGGATTTCGAAGCAGTTTTTTTTAAATAAATAGAGTGATTAAAGAACAACTATTCTACGCGGGCGAAGGAAGGGCGGGAAACTAGAACGTTATAAAGTAAAACAGTTTTTAAAGTAAAAGCAACTTAAGTGAAGACCTATAACATCAAATCATGACTCCAAAATCAATTTTGATAAAAAGCACACAGTAAAGGGCATGGCAACCTTATAAAAATTCACAAATTTAAACTGGATGCCAGCCGCAGTGCCTATTTAACTACTTGATCTGAAAATCTATGAAGAAGCCTTACTGACATAATCCTTTATATCCAGCAATTTTAAAAGCTCTTTTAACTTACAACTATAACTTACTAAAGGCTAAGGGCACACATACGGCATATGTACAGTCGCCGCGACTCGCAAATATCAGTGATTTGGATTAGTTGACTTTACACGCTTACAGAAGCAAGCCTTGCCAACAGAAAGTCTGGTGTTCCTTGCCTGAGCCCTAGCTATAACACAGATGTAAGCTATAATTTTCTCACACTGCAGTGCATTTAAATAATTTCTGACGAAATAAAAACCCATCTTGACAACAAGAATATGACAAAACTTTTAAAATTACACATCCTGATTTCTTCGTAACGTGAATCATGACGCCTTATAAACAAGAAAGAGATGAGATAAAGCCCAGCTCCTCGTACGCAATATTACTTTCAATTGTTACATCACAATGTGCACAACAGACAGACATCCTAAATGACTATAATGAAAGATCTGTGAAAGGTTATAGGCTGCCTATAAGACTACGTAGCATGACCCGTTCACTTTGGTTTTTGTGAGTTATAAGCGTTAGCGTAAGTTATAAGCAAACTGGGCGATAGCTCTCCTAATAGGCATGATGACACCTATCTTAAATATTTTCAAGACCATGGCGTTTGAAAAACATAGCTCATATGAAGTTAATACAACCAGTATGTTTCCAAAAAGCTGTAGGAACCAATTTTTAAACTCACAAAATATTTGGTTAATTGACTCCGATTTCTGATACATTACTGTGACGTCACGATTTTGTATTCCCATACAAAATCTATGGAGGTAGACCGTTTTGACAGATAATAAAGAGTATGTTAACGATTAGTGGTGTCATCTAGCCTATTGAGCTACCGTGACACTTACTTATCGGTCCGAATTTATTCAAATGCTCCTTAGGCTGCAGCAATTGAGAGAGCAATCGCTCGGTTTGGAAGAGTTGCGGGTTCGAGTCCCGCCTGTGGCAATCCATTTTTCTTTAAGTGTGTTTTTACATTGTAAAGAAATTCAAATTGTTAATGCTAAAAAATTGAGTAACTTAATAAAGTTATAAGCTATCAAGTGCGGTGTCCAAGTTGAAGACTAACAATTGAATTAAAATGCAGTGTCATCCTACTTCACATTGGCTACGTTAATTAACAGGCCTTACCGTGAAATTTAGAACCATTTAGGACCATTTATTTTTACATAATGAAACAGAAAAAAACCCCTACGGTCTGTTATGATGACATCAAAATTCCAACATTAAAACATAGAGCAACTTATAATATTAGATTATGCACCAAGGGCAAACATAATTGTCATAAGTCACGGGCGTTGGATCATGAGCGTAGCGAGGGACTATATTTTGACTCCTGACCGAAGCGAGGGAGTCATATAGAGTCCTGAGTGAAGCGAAGGATTTATTCAGCCCAAGACTACGACAGTCCTTTACTCCCGAGGTGAATACTCTACTTTTCACACCGTGTGCGAGGCAATATTTTCAGGGCCTTTGCTTTTTTGGTTGTTCTCCATTGTTCAAAATCGTCGTAAGCTTTTAGAAATTTATCTTTTGTTTTTACTACTTTGTTTTATCAAGATCTAAACAGTGACCACAGAATCTCGGTTATAATATAATACCTACTATAATACAACATTATCAATCATAAATTAATTAATATTTATAATATTTAAAGCTGTTATCTGATACGGTCATGATAAGGTGTGGCTATTGTTTGCCAAAAACAATGTCAGCAACACGGGAGGCACTAAGCAGGTTTAGAGTTGAATACAATAATTTCTAACATTAAATACACCAACACATATTGCACGAAAATGGCACTATAAAATATTTTTCTGCATTTAGCCACAATAAGCATTTATATACCGTAAATGCTGGGACTCCCAGCATATAAATTAACCCTACCACTGTTTCGGAACGATTAGTGGCAGTGCTGAGAAGAAGTCGCGCAACAAACTCAGTCACTATTGTAATAACCTCTGTTTTAACTCTGATTACCCAAATTCTACTTACCAAATACCCTAAAAATTTAGCAGAAATGGTTGGCAACTTTAAGATTTTCCCATGTTAAAACTATATTTTCCAGTTTAGTTTATCACAGTTTAATCCGATTCATTTATTCTTTTGTGTATGATTTGGATAAAAATATTTTTAAATAGAATCTATGCATATTCAAGGAAACTCGTATGATTATACTGATCAATCCATTCGTTATACACTTAATTAAAGCCTACAAATCGAATATTATGATATCAAAGGTTACTTAATTTAATCTAAGTCATTCTCAAATTGACCAATGCGTCATTTCTTGATTTCGATCGCAATGAAATCAATGGATTAACTATGCTCTCTATATAGTCCGAATCTGTAAAAACAAGCATATTAATTTACTAAAATTGTGTTTGAGTCCTTATTTGTCCTGAATTCACCGCAAGCAGTCACATGCTTTTTTTTATTGAAGCAGTAGGAAATTCTTTACGCACAAAATGGTGGAAACACAAAATGATGATTCATCTCAATAGTGTTGCCAAAGCTGATTGAGTTCAATCCTACTAAGATGAAGAACAGTGAGTTGGCGCTACTCACGGGGATAGCCTATCATGTTTTTTTATTGGTTCCTTAGCGTGTTGTCTATAAGTGGGCACAGGCCACACCTGCAGCATAATAGTCCTCCTGGCCGATTTCGACCACGGCGGCCAATCTCAACAGAGATCACCCAACTACGCAGATGATATTATAGTGCACAAGTGAGAGCGCAATACACAGGTGCACTCACTGTTCCATCACTCTCAAAGTTCGATGAGACGGCAATCCAACATAACCGGAGAGAGATCAGGGGCAAGACCAACGGCTTAACGCGCTTTCCGAGGCACGGGGGTGCAACACCGCCAACTTCCCGACTCTGAGCTGTTTTTGAGAAATTCATGACAAAAGATCTCAGAAACAATTTTTGGCTCGACCTGGTTGGTACTCGAACCCAGGACCTCTTGGATGTAATGCAGAAACTTTGCCACTACACCAACGAGGCAGTCAACCTGCAGCGTACTGTCGCAGTGACTCGCGACTATCACCGAATGAGGCGCGGCGATTGGTCGGCACGCTGTTAGAAGCGAGACGCAACAACAGAAAGTACCAGGTGTGACCTGAGCCTTAGATTTCAGCCTCAACTTCCGCGACACCTTGGGCGATCCCCGCACCCTACATTTTGCATTGCTGCCGAAGGCAAGCGTCGGTGGCCGAGGCTACCAAATTGATAGAACAATTAAAAGGAAATTTAATTTGAATGACAATGGACCGCCATTGTCACTTACGTTAATTTTGAGGCAAATTCCACGTGATTCACAGTATATACAAGGAAGAAAATCTCGGATACTACCGGAAGCATTTTCACGACCAATTTTAGGCCTTTTAACAGTATACGTTAAAAACCACATTCATTTGTTTACCTCTTGAGGTAAAGCGAGTCGACTGTCCGTGTTGATATTGGTGGAAAATATATGTTTAATCAACGGTTGGATTTTCGATAAAACGATCGTAAGGTTGTCCGAGTGACTGTGAGTAGGTAGTTAAAGTACCGATGACCCGTCGAAGGTTGCAGGGTCGATGAATGGAGTGGGTCAAATGTCCGGGTTATTCCCAAACTACCCCGGTTCCCGAGCGCATCGTCCCGGAGGATCCTGATTTATTTTTAACTATTTTTTTAATTTTCAGGTAAGTCCGTGTTCCTGTTTAATTATTTGAAAATAATAAAGTAAGTAAGTACGTACCTACAATGACAGTGTTTTAGTTGGTAAGTTCCTGGCTGAAAATATTACCTATCCTTCTCACATGAATTAAGGTTTGCACGTAAAAAATACATAAAACGTAATTTTATGCAAAACGTAACGAAACATTATGCTTTAAAAGTAATAAAATGAAGATAACTAGCCTACTCTTAATTTAATATAAGCCATAATTCTTTGGAAAAGTTTATGTTAATTACTTATTTTTAATCAGACTTTAGTAGATGATAGAAAAAATTATTCAATTAGGTAAGCATTTTATTTATTGCTTTTTATTTAATTGTTCGACATGATTCAAAATGCCAGCTTTTATAGGTGTGAGAAGTGTGGTATAAAATTTATATTTTTGCATAAATTATTAAAAGTAAAAAAAAATCTGAAGGAGGCGAATGAAACAAAAAATATAAAAAATAATGGTATGTTAATATTTCAGTACGTGGATTACTAAATTTAGGTATGGTAATCTTAACACTACTTTAAAGAGGGTTATTCCCTGAGTACCTCGATCCTCAAGGCCCCGTCCCAGAAGTCCTCGATTCCTTTTATCTTGATATACTCAATTAAATCAGATTAGCTTAAGTCTTCGGAGTTCTTCGGGACGGGGGCCTCGGGGAACGGGGTACTTAGAGAATAATGCAATTTGAGATAGGCCATTGTTTGTGCGTGTCTTAAAAAGCATCGATTAGATGACTAATAATAACATAGTTTTTTTATAACAATAATACAAGTTCGTATTGTCAATAGTGTGAATCATATCATGTCGGGTGACTTTTCTGTATTTTAATTACGTGATGAGCAGTTATTTATTATGGTATTGTTCCTGTTGTGTTAAATCTATTGATTTAACTTACTTGAATGATGACTTGAGCGCTTGTTTGTCAGAGCATAGGAAATCAATTAATTCAAGTAAGTTAAAATAAAATCTTCTTCTGTTTTTCCTAAGAAATATGTCGGTACCCAGTCAGCTTAAAATTAGATCCTATGAGCCTCTAACTATGAGCATTTACAATTTATAAGGAATTGTGAAGATACAGGGTTTCCACGCGGACATATTCGCAGGCGGTCACAAGTCTTATTCATATTCAGATAAGGGTTGTCTGTTTTATATCCATTATTAATTAATATTTTAACGTTGGTATTACTGCACAGATCAAGTGTTCTCTTAAACATGTCTTAGCCCCTGTATTATATCAAAATCATAGTATATTTTAACGTTGGTGTCACTATATATTGTGTTTAACACCTCTCGAATGTTAAGTAATGAAATACTAAAACACGTGCTAAGTCTAAAAAATAACAGCATTTTAAGTCTCAAGCGAGTTAGGTCTTTTTTCGCGAGTTCATTTGTAGTTTTTCGCACATATTGTTGCCTTGCCATCCATCTCGAACGAGACATGTCAATAAATTATCGTCCTTACTCTAATGAAATATAAGTGTTGTAATACAATATTCATTGTAGAGGTACTTTTTGCCAAGTTACGTAGGTACGTATTACGTATTGTTTAAATTGTAGAAAATCATGCTCGTTACATAGAAGGTGCTTAGATTAAAATTAATCTATCAAGATTACGACATGTATATGTGTTCATTTTATTGTTTGGGGGCTCAAGAGTGATTCGCAATTATGATATTTTATATATTTTTTATATCTGTTAAACGAAATGATGATTATTTTAATTGAAAATTTAAAAAAAAAACATGAATAAAGCACAGAAATAACTGAAGAAAGTAATGATTCTCAAATTAATTAATCGAACTAAAGAAGTGGTTGTTGTATTCTTATGATGAAAACTTACTAATATTTTATAACAGCGCATTCTTATAACTAAAGTTATCATAACTATTAAATAATGTTAATTAATATAGCGAAATGTTCTGATTTATAAAACAAATATTACAGATGATCACAGTAAATTATAAAGACTTAAACAAATAATAAAAATTACTTTTATTGAAAATTAAAATTAACTTTTATCCATAATAAAATTCAAGCCGAAGCTACTATCCCCGCGAGAGGCAAGTATCCCTCTTAGCATTTTTACGCTAGACGACTATCCGCCATAGTAGGCAAATATCCCTTTTTTGAGAGGAAATATAACAGTATTTATTCAGAACCGTGGTTAATTATGTTTATAAAAATAGGCTATTATAAAAGTTGAAACACCTATGTTTTGAGATGTTCTATAATTTTCAGGAGGTTTATGTTTTTAAGAAATAATGCTGTTACAAAAAGTAGGGCAACTATCCGGCTTTTACCCTAAGTGTGTTTCAGTATGTCAGTTTAAAATAGTTTACAATAAGCTTAACAAACAGAAAAAAAAGTGAAACCGTATCACGATCGGGGTTAACCCTAAATATCTTGCACAAAGCAAAAGGCCGCGTGTTTAAGCCACTAGCTCTGTCCAAATTTCAACCTTATGTTGTCCAGAAAGAGTTCAAAAACAAAGGCAAGGTTGAGCACTGCCACACTAGAGCTGTTGACCAAATTCCAACCTTATTGTGATGATAAACAGTTCAATATCAAAAGCGTCGTGAAGCGTTGCGCAGGCGCAGTCGGTTTGCTAACGCTTGGGAAACCGCCCTGCGCGTGCTGAAACCTTCAGTTTTAAGCCTACACTGTGTAGTGGTGAAGGCAATGTCCAGAGGTACAGTGGCCAACACATCAGGCTATCCATTTTTGTTGCAAAATCGCCCGTATCACAAGCAGTGTTTACCGTTTATGATTTTAAACTTTCGCGTTGCATTTTAACACTAAATACTGGTTATCGGGTCTAAACGCCAATTATATTAATGTGTATTAGGTCTCTTACTCACTGCTCAACGTTTCGGCTGAATTACACTGCGCCGTAATCACGAGCTGACTGGTGGCTTGCGTGCGGCGTCGTCTGCTCGGGGCGGCCGCAGATTCCAGATCCACCCTCACATTTTTATTATTTAAAATGTTAGTACAGTCACCGCGATAAATATTTAGACCCGATAACAAGAAGTCAGTGTAGACGATCCTTTGGAAACAAAAAATGGTAGCAGTCGGTTTTCCCCATGCCATGGAGAGTCTGTTAAAACGTAAAGAGTCGTAAAACATCATCTGACTGAGAGTCGATTAGACAAAAAGTCTTTGCCATGTTACTTTTTAAAGATTGCCTAACAAATCGTAGCTTGAAGTTTTGCACTAGGGCCAATTGTGTTATTGTGTTTTTTTTAAACAACTTTCCCTGTCACATATTAAAATAGATATTTCCCCTGTTTCTGGCGTAACGTGACGACGAACATTCCTGTAAAAAAATTGTCGCTTGTTATTCTTGATATGTTATGTCTGTCTTATTGCTTAGGTACCTGACCTACCACCACAAAGGGGATCTCAAAATGTAAAAGTTATACCTAGTAAGTAGTTATTTTTAGATCAAAGAAATGCTCTTCATCACAGTATGATAATAAGATTATATTCTTGTTTCAATTCGACCATGATACCCGCAACGAATCGGCCAAGCTCGTATACAAACTAAATATGACAGCCGGAAAATCGTGGAGCAAATTATAGTTAACTATAATTCTCGCTGGACAAATTATACTTCTGTAGCAACCAATGGCAGCGCTGGGCGTGATATTTTTCTTTAGAGTTCAAATTTTTGATTCTTTTTCTTTTTTGTTTATTTATTTTTATACTTTTATTAGGCTACTTGTATAAAATTAGTTTTAAGGTATTTGTTTAATCATATTCGTCAGATGTCACTTTAACATTTGTTAAAGTATTTTATTATTTAAAAAAACATAAGTTTAGCTACACCATTTGTGGTTAAACTTACATGTGCGGTAACAACAACAGAATACTGATAACTGATACAGTAACAGTGATGCAAAAGTTGGTTATATCAATTTCCAGTTAAAAAAAAACCGAATGAGCCAGGAAAATAGCTGCTGAGCTTCACCGGCTGGACGGATTTCGACTATTTTATAGCTAAGAACCACCGCGATTAAATTTACCAAAAACCGCTTGCGAGAGTTATGATGATATAGCCAGACACACAAAAACACACACAGTCATAGTGGTGAAACTTATAACTCCCCTCTTTTTCGTCGGTTAAAAATTAAAAAAAAATGTTGAGGAATGTTAGATATACGTACAATTTAACAGGAATAAAGCTATCACCTACATAATAGATGGGTGTCGCGGCTACAGTATTTCGCAGTTGTGCAAGAGCTCTCGGATACTTCCGAGTGCTGCATTGGTCGGTTAGGTATCTAAATTTAAAGAAAAACTTATTTAAAAGTAAATTCAATTATGCCTGTCAATTCGCTTTGGCACATCAACAAAAGCCTTCATACAAAACGTAAAATAACAAACACTCTACTAAGTCGTTCTATTTTCCAACTAAGCAATACAAATCGCCAATTTACCAACGTATCGAATTAAATTCGTAAGATGATAGATACCATCAAGGCCGACCTTAATCCGTTATAATAGGTGCCATTTCGGAACTACTAACTTAGAACATTTTCCAGCACAAATATCGATGACAATTAATTTTCCATGTTATAGTTCCTGGGTACAGAGAAAGTGTCTGATTTGTTGCAAAATTGCGCAACGAACAAGTACAGAGTATGTACAAGCCAGAGCTAGATCTTTGTACAAACGTTATAAGATCCATTTTGCAACAGAAGTGTATAGTTTAATGTGCTGTCGACTGTTTATTGTAGACTACAGGCTCAGGTATCTGGGGCATTACAGAGGCTATTCTGAAAGCCGATATCCGTAGTTTCGAATATAGCTATCCTTGTCGCTCTTGCTACCTACCTACCGTAAGAGCGAAAAGGATGGGTATCGATATACAGACGACGCAAGAGTGAGGTCCTGGTTACGACTATTGATCCAGTTCGATTGTTACCGGTTGTAAGCTTGTATTATTGTACTAAGAACTGATGTAAGAGCTGGCTACTCACAACCATTTTACCCTGAACTCTGTTGAAAGTAAAGGAACATGAAATGGTGGTTTAAGATATGATGGACACGAGAGGTGTATTGTTTTACGGAAACCATGTTTGTTTGTAACTACAATAAAGTTAAACTGTGCTCAGAGATAAATGGCATGGTCTACTCAAGTTGATATGTCTAGTCAGTAATTTAGTCTTGATCTTAAGTCCAATCTTATTTTCCATTTTTATTCTTGATTAAGTACCTATTTTTCAATCACATATTGGCTTTGGAAACTTTTCAATGTTTTTCCACTTACATTCAAAACTAGCGGACCCCGCCGTCGTTTATATTTTTTCTTCGTTAGAACCATCCCCTTACTTTAAGGAATATCATAAAAAAAGAATCGGCCAAAATGGTCCAGGCGTTCTTGAGTTACGAACTAACGAAAAGCAATTCATTTTTATATATACAAGGTGTTTTAAAAATCCTATAATGGTTGAAGGGGTGTTGTTGTTGTGCCCGTAAAACCGAACAAACCTAGGTCATAATCGCTAAAAAAATTGTCTCTCTCATAGTAAATCGATCAGCTGTTTGGCAATTTTATATCATCATATCAGCGAGTTACAGTCCACTGCTGGACATAGGCCTCCCCCAAAGAGCGCCACAGCGCACAATCTCCCGCCCTTTGCATCCAGTCACTTCCAGCTGCTTTCTTCAGGTCGTCTGTCCATCAATTTTGTATGGGAAACCCGATTTTCTTTTGAGATTTCGACTTAGGTTTCTTTGGGAAAGTTGTTCAGTTTTACGTGCACAACAACACCCTTCAGCCATTATGGGTTTTTTGAAACATCCTGTATAGAAAATAAAGAAATATTAATTAATAAGTTTTAGGTCAATTTAAAAAACTCGATTTTAACTACTTGTTTCAGAATAAAAGTGAGAAACTGCTGTTATAAGTGCAACGAAACGAATAACATATTCAATAAGAGGTATACTCGTGCTAGTTAGTAAAAGTAGGTGTTCAAAAACAAACAGCTCAACGAAATCAGCTGTCAACTCGGAAGATGAGATGACCTAATCCCTCACTTCGGATGCGCTTGCACAAGTCGTTATTCCTACTACAAAACGATTTATATAGCCATCATTTTCGACGATTATGAAATTAATCAAATTAAGTATCGACATCGGAGTTGGTATTGCGGAGATGAAAGTTTAAAAGGATTTTGTGAATACAACGCCAAAACTCATTGGTTTCTTAAAGAGAAGATTCCAAAAATAAGAAAATTTTCAACATCAGAAGATGTAAACGTGACTCACACAAAAGCAAATAAAAAGACAAAAATAAACCAGCAAAAATTGTTTACTCGTCATCGGATGAAGAAAATAAAGACACATTGCAAACAAACAATTATTTGTGTGCATGGATATGTCTGTTTGTACTGGCTCGGTGTTATATGCATTTATTTAAGATTATTTGTATCACCACTGTTGCTTCTGATTTCTGTAACACAGGTGCTTATGCTACTTACCACGGACTTAGATAAATGTGTGTGATGTTTTTGTTTATTAAAATTTCAATTCCTTATTATTCCTTATAAATAAAAAAATCTATGCACGTTTTTGTAGTCTAGTGGTTCACACGACCAGACTGAGTAGTATATTCCACATTCAGCCTTGTCAACCCTTAACATCAGGTGTGATTAGGGCTAAATGCTGTCCCGCAAGTAGTTAAAAGAGTCTTCTTGTCCCACGTACTGTCAAGCTTGCATGAGTGATAGAGACGGTTATAATCGAAACTAAGTTCTTTGATTACAGAGTAAGATCTCTGATGACGTTTACGTAACAGATTATAAAGTAAGAGTTACAATAAGTTTTTACCTTCTCACACGCATGCGGTAGTGAGGGGAAGACGTCTGGTAATTTGGTAACAGGAAAAAAAGAATTAGTAATGTAATATGGTGTCAGAAAAAAGTTACAAACAACTAAAGTTAATTACATTTAATCTAAGTAGTTTTGGTGTCTTTGGTACCTAATTTAACAATACTCGTATGTCCCAACAAAGTTCGTTAAGAAAGGAAGAATAAAACAGAATAGTGTTCTGACTTGCTGGGTGACTGGTATTTAAGTGCAGAGCCGTTAGGGGGAGGTAGTCTAAGGTTATTCTGTCAGAAATTACTATGAGACCTAACATATCAAGATTTTACTGCTTAAAATCGTAATAATGAAAGATACGACGTTTTAACAATTAACATTCCTTATTTAGAATATCTTTTGTAACATTTTTTTGGATTTATTCATATTTAAAAAATTAATACGTTGGAAAAGGTCAAATAAGAACGGTAGGGCTTTTAGTAACATCTCTTTCGAATAACCCTAGAGTTAACGGCTCCGCCACTAATTACCAATCACCCTGTATAAATACCAGGTACGGTTCAAGTGACAGTGCCCAACACTAGAGGTCGCCACGGTGTCAGCAGGTCACTCGGCGAAAGCTTACCGAACCAATGTTAGATTATATTGCAAAACATTTAAAGGTCACTTGCATAACGTTTGCATGTGCATTCGACTTATGTAATGGATCTAAATTGTTTAAATTTAGATATAGTTGCGATTGCGGATAAAATTGGTTATTGTTTGTGCAATATGAGTAGTGCATTTATGGTTTGACTAGTAGTAATATGATCTAGATTTCAGATTGGAATACTATGCGGAATAGGTATCTATGATTTGCTTTCATTTCGGTTAAGATAAATCATTTTTTTTAAATTAAAGTATAAATTCAATTGGGTAAAAATTTACATTAAAATAAAATAAATTTCTTTAAATTTCGTTGAAATTGTCTTTTAAAAGGTCATTGCAGTCCCGCTACAGGAATGAACTGTTTCTCCTGTCTTAGTGATATTGTGTTATTACCATGTGTACCATCCTTATTATGTACATACGTAACTAATAATGTATGTCTATGATTTTTTAATGTATTTTTATGTATATAATTTGTTTGTATGTTTATAAATTTATCTGAGTACGTAAATAACTAGAGTTACATTGTTTCTTTTTCCTTTTTACTTTATGTGCACCGCCTTAATTTTCTCTGCTTGGTTCTATGGTTGACTGGTAGAGAATGCCTTCGGCATTAAGTCCACCATTGTACACATGTTTGTGCAGAACTTTAATTGATAAATACAGTGTGAGTACTGCGTAGATACCCACCACTACGTTTACTCGTGTCGAAAATAATCAATAATTAACAAAGATTTTTTCGTTGCGTTGAATTTTCGTCATCTCTTTCATCAAGGTGAGAAATATCAATAAACTATAGCTACCTACATCTCTTGCCAAACATTGCCATACACGAATAACTTACAAAAACACGTAAAGTAAGTGTTAATATAGGAAAACATTTTGATAGGGTCCTCACGACTCGCGGGCGTTGACCTGTTTGTTTTGGTTAGGTAAAATTAGGTAGCTGTTCACTTTATAATGTTCTATGTTATCCAATCAGCTTAAGGTAGAATAGAATAGAATAGAATAGAAAACAAAATATTTATAAATTTATTATAACTATAAGTGTGTAAATTTAGTGAATCATATTTAAACATATTCAATTCATTCAATCCAAATAATACAAAAAAACTTTAGGATTAGGATAACTGTGTTTCTCTTTGACGTGGATTTATCGATGCATTACAAAATCGTAAGTTGTATAAATGAAGTACAGTTAACCTATTTATATCGCCTCTCTACATGCCTATTCCGTTAATTCCTAGTAAAATTCTACCAAAATAGAAATACCCGTTGTACTTCTAATACCACCATTATTCATGCATCACAAATCAGTAGGTCATAGAGTCTTGAACGTACATTGACTCTCCATACTTTTTCTGACTGTACTTTGTTGAATATAAAATGAGCAAAGAAAGGCATTCAAATCCACCTTAGTATAAGGCAATATAGATTAAAATAGACGGTTGTTTTTTGTGCATTTTTAACGGACTTCAGTGTACCGATATGTTGATTTTCGCACTCGTCTTTTGTTTATACTACATTGGTAAAAGGCTAGATGACACCACCAAACGTTGACATGCTCTTTTTCATCAGTCAAAAAGGTCTGCCTCCATAGATTTTGTATGGGAATACAATAACGTGACGTCACGGTTGTGTATCAGAAACCGGAGTCAATTGACTGAATATTTATTGAATTTTGTGTGTTTGAAAATTGGCTTCTACAGCTTTTTGGGAATACACTGGTTGTATTAACTACATAGGGGTTTTGTTTTTTAAACGCCATGGTCTTAGAAAATTTACAATAGGTGTCATTATGCCTATTCCGTTTAGAACATGTAAAGCTGATTTAAATTCAATCTTAGCGAATGTAACTGTTTGTAAAGACGAATGGCATATGAAGACTTGGTAATCATTCACTTTGAGGTGGTATTTCGCCAGTGTTAAGTTTGTAGATAACTTTGGGATGTAAAAGATGCATTGCGTTTGAATGTTTTGTGCTTTTTGAAAAATCTTTCAATTTTGTATGAACACACAAAAATTAACATAGCAAAAACATTGTACAATATTTCCGTTTTTTTTAATAACACCATGTAAGACGTTGTAAATAAACTACGTTTACAATACAGACAACTTTATTATAAAGCTCGTAGCTTAAAAAATTATGTTTTTATTGTCTTCCACCATGACATTCTTAGATTATGGTATGTATACTTATAAGTGGTTTATCTGCGCTTAAAACATTCCAATACACCCACATTTACTTCGCTTGCACTAGTCACATATTTAATCTTGTATGTGTTACAAAACCACTTAACTGAACAGAAAATTAGCTACGTAAAGTTTATTTTAAGTAACCTCAAGTTGAACATTATACGAGTATTTGCTTGCTCTTAAATGAAAATCTTTAGTAAGTTGTTATTTTTTACAAAACTTAGTAAACGATCGGGAAATAATTCCCTAAGCATTGACCAAAAGAATCACTGTTACGAAAAACGATATAACTTTAAAAAAAACGTGGAAAAATTTAATAAATAATTAAAGAAGTAAAAAAAAAAACATACATACCCAAGATTAATATTAAATATAACTAAGAACATTAATTGAATTACTGGTATATGAATGGCCACTTTTTCATTGAATGATTAGACTATGAATAAAAGTACCTACATTCGTACACGATATATTCATTAGATAGGTAGGTACAGTTATAAGGTGTTAGAAAGTATCTATGTTTTTCCTAATGTAAGTATATTAAATTAAATATTATGTACACATGTCTTTTAATACCGAATCCGTTACTGACATGAGTTATCAATTACAGTACGTTCTCTATGGTCCTAGCGGTCCGAGGTTGGGTCTACGGCCGCCGGGTCACAGGTTCGACGTCCGAACGGAGCATGCCAATAAATTATAGATTCCTGCGGTCCGATGACGTCTTTGATACTTTGACCGTTTTTTATGTGATGATTAGGTTGGTTTATGGAAAAACCGTTTGATGTTTTTAACCTTGGTTAGGAAGATTACAAACTACCAACAATATCAGATACAAATAAAAACTTACATATTATTCACTACTGGAGGGTTTTTCTAAATCAGTTTGTAGCGTACTAATTTATTTATTTAAGTGTAGCCGATCTGCATTACAAGTGTCTGAATTCTGGGCTGCCACGGTGTAATTCCTCGTGTTCCATCGACACGCTAAGAAGAAGAAGTTCAAACACGTAAGTTAGTTTAGTTAGTTAGTTAAGTGTAGGTAAACATGAGTACAATAGTGGATTAAATACCGAAGGCATTATCTACCAGTAAACCATAGGAAGCCAAACCCATGGGATACCGAAGGCCTTCTCTAACAGTAAACAATAGGACCAAGCAGAGAAAATTCTGGCAAAAGTAATGTTTTTAAAGTATTTATTTCCATTTTCAAAACTACATTAGGCCAAATACATGTATAGTACTTTGTAAGACTCCTTAGGGAAAATTTTTTTTTTGTTTCTCGGTAATTTAATTTTCGCCAACATTTCTCGGAAAGATGTTTTCTCATTCCCAGTTAAAACCACCTAATCTAATAACTAGATTGCTCATGTGATACCAATCTAGGTCCCACGGCACCCGACCACAATCTGACGTTCATATACACATCACCTCACTTTTCCTAGCCAAAGAAATTACGAGGAAATCGAAGCACGTAAGACATTCCCACATTCGCTGATGAAGACTACTCGTACTAAAAAAGGTAAATGGAAATTGATAACCGGTTAATTAAATACTTCCGATGATACCCATATATGGGAGATGACGTCGTTTCGTGTATAACGCGAAATTAAGAGACAATGGAAGGTTTTTGTTTTGATGTTAGTTGGGTCTTTGTTGACAAATATTTGTTTCTATTGGAGGGAGTAGATTTTGACAGTTGAATTCCGCAGGACAAGACTCCCAATATACCGTGTGGCGACCATAATACGACAATTGAATTTCTGTCTGTCACTCTCTCACGCCTAAACTACTTAACAGATTTGGATGAAAATTAATACACGTACAGAATGTTGACGACCATGTACGAGTATATGTCACAGAAATCAGAATCACCAGTGACATTACAAATAAACGTCAAACAATACATACGAGTATAACACCCAGACCAGTACAAATCGACATGTTTATTCACACAAATGTTTGTTGTGTACATTGCGAGGATGGTACCCGCGATGAAGGATTGTACACTCTTGGTCTAATAGTCAAGTTCTTAAGCATTACACCAAAGTGGTCGTCAAATTCATTACCTTTGAGCAACTTTACTTCGCATGTGGTCATTGAACCAAAACAAATCAAATGTACCTACAATATTCACGCTCAGTCACGTAACAGTAACTTATTATATACTGTTAATATTAAATTAAGCATTTATATTCTGTTGACAATCGATTCGATTTGTCTTCGTCACGTTCGATATTGGTTTACGTGATTTTGACGTTTTTATCGCGTGAATTGATATATTTATTTTAATTCACAAAAACCATTGATATTAACACGTTCACGGACACTGCACGGCTGTAGCAGGCATAACAATACAACTTCTGTGTCTGGCATACTGTCCTTGAATGTGTTAATTTAGAAAAAGTACCTACTAAAGATATCTTTAACAAGATTTTAAAATCAAATTGTGCAAATTAGGTAATCAAAAATGAATTTCGGCTCGTTAGTCTCGCTGAAACTCAAGAACGGCTGAACCGATTTGACTTATTTTAGTATCGAGATGTTTGTGGAGGTCCGGGGAAGGCTTTAACAATGAAACGAAACGAGAAAATGCTAAAACAGCGGGCAGGACAACGTCTGACGTGCTAGTTAATAATAGAAAATATATAATCAATTTTCACAACATATTCTACACATTATTTTCTATTATTACTAACAACTATGAATTCTTGTAATCTGAAGGACACAATTAAATTACATTAAATACAAAATTTCGGATACAAGGAAGTGGGTAAAATTTAGCTTGCAAGATTTGATTTCAGACAAATAGACTCGGGACAGGTGAAGCCAACTAAAAGCTTGGTAAGCTATATACTACGATTCCCAACACCAACATACCATTCCCAATTTGTGTATAGGCAAAACAGTGTTCTATTACATAAGTTGTCTATGAAACCTTGTTGATCAAAGGAAACAGTTGATTCGTAATAAATGTTGTCGGCATGTCGCATCAGATAAACAATTAAATATTGCTTGATTGACAAATCGTTTACATTTTTGCTTTGTTGCAATAATTTTCAATGCTAATTAAGTTCACGGTCATTCGATGGTATTTGTCAGTTGATTGGTTTTACGATTTGCTTGTCTAGAGAGAGAAAGGGAATGCTTATTGAAAGGAATTACTTTGTGGTTTTAGATATCTTCGATTAGTTTTTTAAACAGATTTTTTAACTAAGCCGCTAAATAGATAAAGTTTGTTCATAAAACTTCACCGTCATATAAAAAGGCAAGACAGGACAGTAAGACCGATGGATCATCAACCTTTTCTTCACTTCCGTTGATGTAAAGGCATCATTCTTTAAGATAGCTTTTGATAAGGAAGTATCACTATGGAGTCTTACGTCACAAAAATGTAGTTTCAGGGACAAGGATAGTAACTCAAAAATTGCGAAAAAGATCTCTTTAGCATTAGGGGCCAATTTCGCTAATCAATCGTATCAAAATCGTAATTGAATCACCTGTTTTTGACAGTTCTAGAATGGACGAAATGTCAAAATGGGGCAATTCAATTACGATTTTGTGACGATCACTTTGGTGTAATGGTCAAGAAGTTGACTATTAACCAAGAGGTCGCGTTTTCGATCCCCGCACTGTACAAAAATTTGTGTGCATGAACATGTATGTTTGTACTGGTCTGGGTGTTATATGTATTTATTTAAGTATATTTGTAATACCACTGTTGATTCTGATTTCTGTAACACAAGTGCCTAAGCTACTTACCACAGAGTCAAATCAATGTAAGTTATGTTGTTGTATATTATATTATATTGCTTAGCGGAATTAGGACCCTAAATCAAAATGTGAGAGCAAGCCCTCCGACTGAAGAAAACGAGCTCTCTACGCATACACACATTAATAATTGTATTATAGCATTAAAAAGTAGGTATGTGCACGCGTTAACTGATGCGAGTGACGTAACGGTATCCCGAGCGTAACGCTTCTCGCTTTCGTCGTAACGGTTATCCAATATCGTTACACTATCGGCGATGTTACAGTAACGTTAACAGTTTTTCGGACAATTCGTTGCTGAAAATTTGTTATTGCTGCTATTTTCTTTGTGTTTATGTAAGAGTTTCTTGCGAGTATGTAAATTGGGTGCGAACTGCGAGGTGTGTAACGCAGGGAAAACTAACATTCCAATTAAAATCACATTGTATGGCATTGTAGCTCCCGAATGGATGGACCGATTGCAGTAAGTAATAAGCTAATATTGCAGAAACATAGTCATAAATAAGAATATGTATATCTAAGAAAGTGAATTATCGGCGTTAAGAATGGTTGCGTGTACTGTCGCTTCCTCAGTTCGAGGTTAGTCTGTTAACTTACGGAGGTCGTATTTCTTAGTAAATAGGGTTCAAAGTGGCTTAAAGGCTAGTGGGAAAATTTGTCAAGAGGGAATAATAAATATATTTCTCATATATTAATCTTTTTATACAGGTTCCGATTTTATAAATAAATATTTCACAACAATCACACCAATTCCATAGTCCCAAATTAAGCTACGAGGCTTGTGTTATGGGTACTAGATAACGGATGAACATACTTAAATACTTTTTTTTTGTAAATATATACATATAATACATAGAAAAAAAAAAGTCTTCATAAAGACCAGTACAAACACACATGTTCATGCACACTTATACATGTACTGTGCGGAGATCGAACCCGCGACCCTTGGTTTTAGAAGTCCGACATGTGGACCACTGCACCAAGCGGTTGTTATAGATAATATTGCTATTTATGAATGTAAATAACGTACGGCGTGAACATAAATTTGAACACAAACATGCATTTCACTTTTAGACGATGAATTTGTGTGACTTGAATTTAGGCATACAACTACTTACTCAGATATGGATATGGCAGTGCCATGTTGTTGATAGGATGTTTATTGATTTAGAAAAGAAAATACTTGTTTGAGGTTGACCATATTTATTTTCGCAAGCCAGCTAGCTTTGTAAGTGAAATAGCGTCCATTCACAAATAGGTGGACAGCTAGTTCTTAGTAATAGAGACGTATTGGCCACCCTTTGGGCACGGAACTTTAAACTCTGTCGAAATAAACTAATTACAATCACGAAAATACCAAGGCGAGCCACACCAGTCGCTACCAGTCATACAGAGACACAAGTAATGAGTTTGGAAAGAGATCCCTACTCTGGAAACCCATGCCTGTACTATAAAATAAAGCCATCACCGTCACTCATGCCAGATATACCGTGGGAGCGAACAGGACGGCTAGAGTCGAAATTGACGAAGCTTTTGGAGTAGTGGATCGGCACCTTTTGCAGGGTTAAAGGTCACAAGCGGATCACTGGTGCAGTCGATTTTGCAATGGCACCTGCTGGGCAAATGTTTTTTTTTAAATTGACCTTTGTGTCTGAAACGGCAGAGTACTTAACACATTCTATTATGACGACCGATTGATCAAGTTTCTGGCATTAGTTACCTAAACTTGATTGAATGAATTATAGAATGTGTTAAGTACTCTGTGATCCGCTTGTGACCTTTAACCCTGCAAAAGGTGCCGATCCACTACTCCAAAAGCTTCGTCAATTTCGTATATATATACATATATATAATTTCCGTATATACAGTGGTCAGAACATCAAGCTACCTATTTAAGTTGCAAGATACATATGTACCTACCTGCTTACTCCTAACGTCATATCCACCACTTTGATTTATTACTGTAGTACCTCGTGGTCAACTGTAATTGGCTAATTAAGTTATTTCCACATGTAATTTCTCAAGTTGTAATGCTGTTGTAATAATTAAATAAAATCGCCCGTACAATAAGCGTATTAAGATACCTAAGCGTATAACGTGATGTGCTAGCTACCGTTCATAAATGTTACTCTTATTGTCATGTCACTTTCTTCATAAAATCAAAAGACAGACATTATTTAATTGTAAGAGCAGACGCAAGCATAGAATGGGGTTTACCTTTTTATGCTAATAACTAACGTTAAAAACAAACCTTTTAAAAATGATTAAGTTTTGAGTGTCTCAGACTAATTTGAATAAGCTTAAGGACAATGAACTCTTGCCGAAGATTTCAAAGGAACCAACAAAACAAACAAAATCTTATTTTCCCTCGAACCGTTTAGGTGACAACTTCCTAAATCGCCCTTAGACAATTCGACCGATTTTGTGGTTTCCTGCCGTTTTCCATCTACGTCACAATCGATAGTAAATCGATAAATTTAATATAAACGGAGATTTTCTCCGCGCCCGGTCTGCCGCAATTTGCCTGCTGTATAGATCTAGAATCATCTAGAAGCGACTAGTTAATTTTGAAAAGTTGTATATAAAAAATCTATTGAGAAAACAAATTACATCGTTGGCCCCACTTGCAACACCTACACCCACCCAGAGTTAAAAAATCCATAGTAGCGACGGATTGTTCTTTCAAACATAGGCCTAGCATACCCTAGATTAAGCCAGTGGGCCTAAAATAGTCGGTTTGATTGAACTCAAACAAATCCAATAAAACTAGCGGTCGATCGCGACTTCGTCCGCGTTCAAGTTCGAACAAATGTTAGAGTTTTGACCCAGTCTACTCGCCGAGATCTTAGTCATAACTTTAGACCCTAGCACCGCGACACAGATTGGTGGCAAAGGAATGCTCTTACATAAATAACATATAGAGACTCTTGCACACACCTTTCCGATATTACCTACTAATACGAGATCTATAAAGTAACTTGTGTTTTCCCTATTTCATGGAAAATATATATCGATTCCTCCCCGATGACCGGGGCCGAAAATAATTTTTTAAGTGTTATGTCTTTTCGAAATTAAAAATAGCGTTGTAAACGCAAAACATACTTAACAAATAAAATATATAAGATAATATACATATATAATAAATATAATATAAGTAAACCACGTAACCTTTGCCTCAAGGCGTTTGTCAAACCTTACTTCATAATCTACGAAAATTGACGGTCCATAATCGATTAGAACTAGCCAATCGTATCCATTAGCCCATTGATCGATGTCCCGACACCACTTCCTAGGACACACACGCACACGCACGCACACATGAACACGGTGCGCATGCGCCTGTACAACGTTCACTTTCGAACAGCGACTTGTGTTAGGTTGTATTAAGGGTAGGATTGTGATGCGATGACCTTGAGAAGAAAAAAAAAACAAAAAATGTTTTTGTTAAGGTAAATTGCGTCATCTTATACACGGGGTAAATGGGTACTGAAATGGGTAGCCTGATGTGCTGTCGTAGAAACAAAACTTCTTTATTTGAAATATAAAATAAAATAATTTGTATCAACGAACACACCAATTACCTAGCCCCAAACTAAGCGTTAGCTTGTGCTATGGTGGCTAGACTAACGGATAGAAACACTTATATACATTTATAAACACCCATGACTCAGGTACAAATGCTCGTGCTCATCACACAAACATTTGCCCCTAGCAGGAATTGAATCTGCGACAGCCGGTTTTGTAGTCTAGACCTCAGACTACTAGACCAAAGCTGTCGTCTGTATTAGAGAGTCTATAATCTCTGCTCTGACATTGTTGAGATTTTAACACTTCTTAAAATTTTATCTAGTACATCCGTACTTAATTAATTACAAAACCAGAGTAGGTAGCTCTGTCTGTTACGCTTTCACATCTAATCTAGACTTTAAGAAAAAACCTAGGCTGTGTTTTTCTTCATAAATTTAGTTAGAAAAATAGGATGTCAATTTGTATGGAAATCATAAACCACTAAACTACTGGAATGTAAGTTAATTAGCAAGTACATATGTTAGGCCTATGCTATTGAGGCTCATTGCAACTTGCTCACAATGTTCCTGAAATTTGGAATCGATCGAATTAAAGATATGTTAATCTCAAAAAAATAGGCCCACTTCTGTTTACACGAAAACTCAGTTTGTCATGTTTGTCTGTTCATGAATAGAAATCGTTCGACCTAACTCATCACCTCATGTTCGTAACCTAATAACATTCGCCTTAAGTGTAACTGTAAGCGGATGGTCGGAAACGCGGGCAAATTCAATGTAAATAATAAATTGCAATAATTACCACTGTCGATACGGATTGCATATTTTAACTACACAAGGCTACCGGTTTCCCTCGCATTTTGCTTGACTGATTGACCTTTTTCTTGGCTCTACGTGGGCTATAAACTTTTTGGCAGCTGAGTGGATTGGACAGATACTGAAGTTTTTAAGAGTTGAGCCAAATATTGCAGGCTAATTTCTTTTGAAAAGCCATGAAGATACTAAAAATTGTTACAACTGGGGCTCTACCATAGGCCTTTTTTGATATTTAATTTATTTCGAGGATCATCGAGAAATCGAAATCTGCCTTCATGGTCTTAAGTAAGAAGATTAAAATTTGAATTGAAAAGGGTAACATAAGATATTTATCATTCTATTTTTTTAAAGTAACAACGTTTCAATTTAATTTTATTTTTAAAACTTTTACTTTTTTTATATACCATGATTCATTTATAATCAAGAATGTTTCGAACTAAGTATTTTGTCTTTTTAAATCCCTAATAATTGTAGAAGATGCGAACTTAAATCGACTTTCACCGAGCTGATAATAGAATCAAATATATTGTATAATAAATTTTGTTTAAAAGATAATATATAAAAAATGCTAAACTAAACTTACTTTCAGTCAGGACAAAACATTCTTATCATCTTCATGTTGCAAAATTTAATTAAAATGAAATAAAAAGTTAATTAAAAATTGTCCAGGATTTTTTAAGCAAACCCACTTTTCATACTCGTATTATCTAATATACTAAATTAATTGTAAAATATGTTTCATTCTATTATTAGCTCCGTGAAGGTCGATTTAAGATTACTCGTATAAGTTTTTTTGACAACCCTGTTGCAACGACTTTCCTATCAAGATCTTACGTTTGATGTTAGACGGTCTATGCACGTTACGCCATATAAGAAGCTACTACTCATTTCATTTGCTACTTTATTTATACGTGTAAAGATATCAAATTAATTACTTCTAAAGCCTATCAAGATGGAGGCAAAGACCTTAAATGCATAGTTGCTGTAAATTATAGGAAGATTAGGTTTTACTTTTATTAAGTCTGGTTTCGTAAACAAAGTTTGAAATTAACTGATGGACTATAATGACTATTTTTTCGTTTTCAGTTCAAGAACTACTTTTCAATAACGATATCGAATATATCGATCAATGGTAGCATTTTTTAGTCTATATTGATCTACAAGGGTACATTAACCTATGTAGTAAACTGCATCGGACGTCCAGTTCATAAATAGTTATAGTAAATAAATCATGATTGCTATTCAAACTGACTGAAAAAATTTGCCTCAGCAATGCTAGGACGACATGAGCCGATTAAGTTAAAGATAATAATAATAATAATAACAAATATTTATTGTTCCTTCACAAAATGGCCACTTACTATCTAATGTGAAAACATAAAATAAAAAATAAAAAAAACATGATGCAAGATGTAGCCAAGATAGTGAAGGCTGGCGCCTGAAATAAGCTTCGGAAAGAAGCCTGTGCTACTGTTCACCAGGCCACACTCTCGGACCCCAAAGATAACAAACAGAACATCCTGAATTATAGCAAATTAAGACGCGTCACGGCCGCTCGAAATTATTTGCTTACGTTAATAACATACTATAATATTCTTAAGCGGACGTTGGCAACATCCTTGCGGCTTCCCATTGTCGCAACGTGTCACAACTTGAACATTGAGGTTATGGACGTAGTGGTAACGTAGTGAAGGTTTTTGTGGCGCCTTTTTTACTGCACTGGTCAATAGCTGAGCCAGTTTTTACAGAATAGGAACTAAAGAGAAATATTTTTGCAAGATATTGTTATTTTAATTCAATGATAACACTAGAGCTCTCATTTCATTCTCAGTTTTTAGCCTCCCTCAAATGAGAGGTTTAGTATGGTTACTGAAATATGTTTAATTGATTTATTTAAGCTTTATTGCACACCAAAACCATGTACAAAAGATGGACTTAACGCCGTAGGATATTCTCTACCAGCATACCTTTGGGCTAAGCAGAAATGATTAGTGGGCGTTGCGACAAAAAAAAAGAACACAAAAATAATCGTACCAATAATATGACACATGAGATTGAATACCTACTTGCACTTAATATAAGCGCTTTGAGTTTTCCCTTTCTCGGCAAATTTGGTCGAAGCAATTGATTTAGCATGGTATCTAGTTCACAGATATTTTAAACGCTCAAGTAATCAATCAGGCTGATGAGCCTCATTTCAGTATGAAAATGGACACTGACACTAATCGCCTGATAAAGTCTCAATCAGCCGTTTAAGAGTCGGTGAACTTGGGCCTTAACCAAAAGCTTTTATTTTTAAATCATAGCCAATGAAGTATGTGGGTCGTAACTGCCATAAGTCGGATTACGACAACGCTACTATTTAACGCCATTAAACGTCTTGTCAACGTTACGTCAAACTAGTTTGTATGTGTGTCTCTTATTATGAACAGAATTCATTACCTATTGTAATAATTGAAGTGGACAATGGTAACGGAAAACGTAATGAACTGTAAGAACTACTTTAAGAACGTGAACTGGAAAACTGACCACGTTCGTTTTATGTGTATTCTATTTACAAATATTTAAAAAAAACACATTAGGTCTGATGGAACTTTATGAATCTTCATTTGTTTCTTATTCGAAGAATCTTTGTGTTTTCCATTTATTTTTAAATCGTTATAGCCAGAAAACAGCCAGTAAAAAGCTGTTGCACTTTGCGTGTGTTGTCCGACGACGTCGTGCGACGTTTCTGATATCTCCGGCTGCACAACTTTCGCTACTTTTGTAATTTATCTATATATTTATAACTTTACTTAGTATTTAAGGGTGATAGAAAACGACATTTTTCGGACGTGCGTAGGTATTGCCGGTAGTCCCGGTTAATATCGATGGATATTTAGTCGTAAAGCCTAGTCAGAGGTCCTCGGGCGGCTTAATAACATCTGACAGTAAGGTTGGTCACTTAACTTAGAAACACCCCTCCACCAATCCGCACTGAGCCCGCTTGGTGGAGAATGGCTCGGACCATCTCATAGTTGAGGTGAGGCCTGTGTCCAGCAGTGGGACGAATATAGGCTGATAATGATGATGAATAGGAGATCGGATAGACAGTGGCTCAGGCGCAGTGTTCCGCTTCCACCATCAGCTTTATAATCACTTTACCCCCCACCCTCTTCTACTCCCCAAGCTGTTGTCGGTAGTTCCAGGTGTAGCCATCCTCGTCACTCTTATTAGAGCTTAAACGTGCGAGCGAACGGGCTAGCCGACCCGAAATTACCGACGATTATTTTATTTGAAATAGGTTTGCTCTTGACTCAACACTAAGCCAGTAAGCCATAGACTGAGTCGACGATTGAGCGAGCTCGCTTAGAGGATGCCTGTTCACTCTACCTTCGAAAATTACTTGGTTATAACTGCAGGGCAACACCGACGCAGGTAGTGAGTTTCACTCTTTTGCATTGTGTTTGATAGTTAATCTTTTAACTACTGCAATACACTAACAAATGGCAGTGAGCTATCTCCAGCTCTATCTTAGTACTTGCATAACAGCAGACAAGTGGGTAGGTATGTGGGTGTAACAATATTGATTGTTTTGTATGACTTAATAAACTATCTCTCAGTTAGTGAGACAACTTAATCTGGTTGTCCAGAGCAGTATTACTGAAGGGTCAACGATAGATTAGGAAAGATTTTTTTATGTTTTTATTTTTTATTTTTAAGATTTTTTTCTTATTTTGATAACATTTGGCAGTTTTATTGTGTATTTAGATAGTAAATTATCTGCTGTATAATGAAAACCGAAATCAGGAATATTTATTTGCAAAACAAAAATACAATGTTGTCAGATGTATAAAAAAGGATATGTAGAATCTAATTGCGGTATGCAATATATATTCTTATTATTCTTTGTATAACGAAAAAATGGAAAGAGTAAACTTTAGTTTTAAAAAATCTAGTCGATTTCACCACAAATAGTGACCATATTCTTTGATAACTATCTTGATAACTAATCTGAAAAATGAATAGCTTAATCCAGGGGGGAAACTGACTGTTACGTGTATATTTAGGACGGGTGAAACTCAAATAACCAATGTGGAACACAGCCAATCTATGCACTATTCTCACAATAGGTTAGTCGCAGGCCAGACACTTTCTACACCACAATAGAGCTAATACATACTAAGAAAGATAGCAATCTGTGTGTTTGTCACCTTCCAATCACGTGGGCTTAATTTGAAAATAATGTTGAGAAATTCGGCAAAGCATTGTGATGCAATCTTGAAATATTTTTTATGGAATTTTATTTTTTGTGTTGGATTGTTAATTAAATAAAGTTAAAAGTGTAGATTTATAGAAAAATAAAATGTTGTAAAACTTAAGCATCGTTTTCAACTTATACATATTAGAATAGAGATGACACAAGATTGTTACGACTTATTTGGTATATAAAGAAATTTATTTGACTTTGACAGATAAAAGATGTCATTGAAATTGTTCGATTGATATTTGACGACGGTAATTTACGTTTATTTTGTGTTTTTGTTCTAAAACTTCATATTATAAAGAAACAAACGTGTTATTATGAGATAAGAAACAGCACTTTGTATGGGAATATACTTTTGTGCGCTCAAGGTAACATAGTTGTTTGCGGAAAATTGCACAAAATAAAGGCAAGGTTCGACTTTTGTACGTATGCGATGATTTCAGTTATTTTAACCCAACTAGTCTTACAAATAGCCTTTTAATTTGTGCAACAGAAAAAAACAAAATGCAGATATTAAAAAGATGCATGTCCCAACACGCATCTACATGCATCTTTTTAATATCTGCTTTTTACAAGCCTAAAGTTAAAAAGGTTATATTACTTTTTTATATCTAATGTCGCCTTAAAATGAAAAGCCTTAACCACCTTTTTCATTTAATAATAAACTCTGTTTCTACACGCAGAACTATAGAAATGATTCAAAATTGCCATTGTGATTTAGAAAAAAACACTAAAACTAGTTTACTGTCTGTGTCAAGGTTTGCCTAAATAGCCATTTCAATTATTTAATTCGTTCCGGGCGGTTAGAGAAAACGTGAGGACAAAGCAACTAGTGAAAAAAAAATGTTTGGTTTTATCGAGGCAAAAGGCTAGGGTTGAATTATAGATACTGATTAGAATTTAGTACATGATTCCTCATAACTTTAATATCATAAAATCATGATTATACCTGAAGGTATCACATTTTTATGGGGTCTTACAGCCCTGGGTCTTGCTCTTTTGAGCCTGTACCTACGTAAATATAAACTCACATGGGGTAGCCACCATACTAGTAAGTTTTGATTTGTGACACTTCCTTATCATATTAAGAGCCGCATATAGATTTAAAAAAAAACATCTTTAATTTTTTCGGCCCAAAACTGGGGCGAGCACGAGTAACTATCGTAACGTATTCGTAGCGTTTACCTATCGTTAACTTATCAATTTGTATGGGGAAACTGACAGTTTCTGACGTTTGGACGACACGAATACGTTACGATAATGTTCGTGCCCACCGTACTATTGTGCTGATACATTGAACCCATAATCGAAATGACTCTAAAAGTACCGTGATCACGGAAAATCATTTAAAATATTAGTAACTAGCGGTCGCTCGCAACTTCGTTTCCGTGGAAATTCCGGGAATTTTTTTCGCAGCGGACGCCTTCATTATAAACATCGTTACATTAACATTTTAGTTTCAGAGTTTTAGTTGTAGTATCTGGGTCACTGTTTATCGTTCAGTGTAGAAAGCGACTAATTATGTTTCATTTTCGTTTCGTTACTGTGAGTGCCTCTTTCTGGTAACATGCAGGTGATGGTGATGCATTTTGGTTCCGCATTTGTCATTTGATTGCCTTTTCAACTTACAGAAAATAGTGACCCTAATAAATACTTAGTAACAAATACTCCTAGATACAGCTTTTTATTTATTTTCCATTAGCATTTTAATAAAGACAATGCCGAATCGTTTCCTTTCAGCAGTTTCAGCAAGTCGAAAAATCTTCCTCGTCGTCAGCCTATATACGTCCCACTGCTGGGCACAGGCCTCACCTCAACTATGAGGTGGTACGAGCCATACTCCACCACGCGGGCTCAGTGCGGATTGGTGGAGGGGTGTGTGTAAGGCAAGTGACCATCCTTACTATCAGATGTTATTAAGCCGCCCGAGAGCCTCCGACCAGGCTTAACGACTAATATCTATCGATATTAACCAACAGCTTAACGTGCCTTCCGAAGCACGGAGATGCTTGTAAATAGACGTCACTTAAATGGTCAGAATGGTCACCCATCCCAAACATGACCGCGCCGTAGGTTGCTTAACTTTTGGTATCACTACCAAAGCGCTGCAACCACTGCGCCAAAAGCACCTCTTAAAAAATCTTCCTAGAAAAACTTAATATCGGTTATTTAGTTTACAAAAATAGATACCCTGAAGCCTAAAAACCTGAAAACATCCACATATTTCCAATCCATGGCTTTTTATTATTTATTTACCTTACCTTATTAACTTATCTACTACCTATTACTTTTAATTACCGAAGAAGTATAGTTAAGGAAATCTAGTGTTTATTTAAGGTAACTTTCCATTTTAATAGAAGCAGTGGTGAAGCGATTGGGGTGTCCCTGCGGTCCGTCTCGGAACTCTACCTTTATAGTCGTTACATAAAAAAAAAAACTAGTGAGTAACAGATCGCACTCCTAATTTGATGGCTCGGCGTCGATGAGGCGGTGCTATATTGTTTTATCTAATTAGCAGTGTACTGAGAATTTATACTTCCAACATTTCCAATAGACACATCACTCAACCACCGTTGGATTACTGATATTTGAACACCAAACACTGTTTTTGACTTTAGAAACTACTCGTACTTAAGTATACATTAAATGTACCTAGGTATCTCGTCGTAACTAAAGCTGCAATATGATCACGAAAAAAGTATTTTTTGGTTCGGAAACCTTTCATAGATATCGTTTTTAATTAATTAATCATTATAATACATAGAAGTACTTAGACACTATTGGTTTTTAAAAGCTACGATAAACATCCAGGGTTAATGTAGATAATCATATCATCTGGATTTGCCCCCCAAAAAGGGCTTTATCTCAAACCTTTTTTATGAGTACGCGTGTGGTGAGTTTACTTATTGTGCAGGTCCTAGGGGTCACCGCAAAAAAATCGTAACAAAATCATTACCTATTGAATTGCCTGTTTTTGACAATTTTACATGCTGTATTTCACACAAGCAGTGTTATCTGCTGACAAATTTATTATGAATTGGTGAGCAGATGTAGGAAGGTAATATATGTGCATCTATAGAAAGAGGCGTTTCGTGTTTGGAAAATGTATAAGGACGCCATTTTCGGATAACAAACACGAATGTCGCGAAAGTGCTGCACGCGTTCACTTTTTGTATAACAATGACTTAGTAGATACCTATGTTTTGTAAGGAAACGTGGTTTGGTTTGCATTTGAGGATTTTTTTGCCCATAAAAATCTATACATATAATTACATATAATAAGACTGTAAAAGATCGATTTCTGTACATTGAAGATTTTTATGAAAAATTGTTACAGGGGGTCTTAATTACCGTAATAGAAGCCAAAACAACAATTTTTAAAAATTTTGTCGGTCTGTCTGTCTGTCTGTTTGTCCGGGCTAATCTCAGAATCTACTGGACCGATTTTGACGGGACTTTTTTTATTTGACTCAGTATCACCTGGAGAGTAAACTGGGATATAAATAATCACGCCGATGAACTTAGGGGGCAGGCAGGAAATTGAATCTCAGAATCTACTAAACCGATTTTAATGGGACTTTTTTTTATTTGACTCAACATTACTTGGAAGGTAAAGAAGGATAGAAATAATCACGCCAATAGACTAAGGGGGTAGGCAGAAAATTGAATCTCGGAAACTACTGGGCCGATTTTAATGGGACTTTTTTTATTTGACTCAGCATCACTTGCAATAATCACGCCAATAGACTAAGAGTGTAGGCAGGAAATTGAATATCAGAAACTACAGGACTGAATTTGATGGGATTTTTTCATTTGATTGAGTTTTACCTAGACAGTGAAATATATAATAACTCACGCCATGTGACTAAGTGTTAACTGGCCTAAACTTGGGATGAATTAATCACCCTACCTAACTAAGGGAACTCATTGTGTGTACCTGTTATAGAGTCGCAGGTATGCCTGCATTTGGGTCATGTTAAACAGTAGCATAGGCTGGGAGTACCTCCACGCGGTGAAGGCGGTAACAGTTAAAATTCCACGCGGACGAAGTCGCGGGCACAGCTAGTATATATATAATAATAATAAATATATATAAACGTACTCTCACAATGTTTGTACGCATTAAATTCTTAATATTAGGTCCTTACCTATGAAATTGGCGTTTTGTATGGGAGGAACAAAAAGTCGAAATTTTTTTATATAGCATATTTATTTAATCAAAGTATGAGCCATTGTAATCTATGCACTTTTGCCATCTCATAGGTAGTTCATTGATCCCTTTACTAAAAAAACCATTCGAACGGGAATCAATAAAATCTTTGAAGGCGACTTGGACTGCCCCATCTGGGTTGAATTTTTTCCCTTGCAAGAAGTTATCCAAATTTCTAAAAAAATGGTAATCTGTTGGAGCAAGGTCCGGGGAGTACGGTGGATGCCTTAGAGATTCCAATTGAAGTTCTTCTAATTTGCTAGCCGTCTGTTGTGCAGTGTGTGGTCTAGCGTTGTCGTGAAGCAGCAGTGGCGTAGAGCGATTGACCAGCCTTGGTTGTTTAGCAACTAGCTTTTCCATCATGGTTTGCAATTGCTGACAATAGATATCTGCCGTAATCGTCTGGCCAGATTTGAGAAAACTGTAATGAACGACACCGGCGCTAGTCCACCAAACGCTTACAAGTAACTTTTTATTGGTCAATTTTCGCTTGGAGCAGGCTTTGGCTGGCTTGCCAGGGTCCAGCCATTGCGATGAGCGCTTCCGATTATCGTAGAGAATCCACTTTTCATCACAGGTAATGATTCGATTTAAAATCCCTTCGTTATTGTGCCGGTCAAGTAATGTAACGCAGCAGTTGACGCGCGTTTGCCGGTTTGCTTCACTCAATTCGTGAGGAACCCACCTTTCAAGTTTTTTAATCTTCCCAATTTGCTTCAAGTGGATTAAAACAGTTTTATCACTAACGCCAAAGCCTGCAGCTAACTCGGACGTGGTTTGCGATGAATCCGCTTCCTTAATAGCCTTCAATTCTTCATTATCAACTTGGGTCTCCGGCCGTCCACGGGGCTTGTTTTGCAGGTCGAAATTTCCAGAACGAAAACGTTGGAACCAAAAACGCACTGTGTTTTCTTTTGCGACACAACCGCCATACACATCATTAACCCTTCGAGCCGTTTCCGCAGCACTGGTGCCACGGTGGAACTCGTACTCGTAAATAACGCGATATTTCAAATTTTCCATTTTGTAAATTGAGCGATGCAAACAGAAAAAAGATAAGTAAAAAAACAAATGAATGACGGTTTACGAAACACAACTACATGTGGAAATAGCTGTATAAATTTGAATTTCGAATTCCTAACCAAATAGGAAAAATTTGTGATCAAAGTGGCCAGTACGACAAAACGCCAATTTCATATGTAAGGACCTAATACTTGTATTTAATTACAAAACTCCTACTTTATAGCGTATTTCGATTTCCAATTAACCCTTTGAAAATCCAGTTTTCGGCAAAATTCGCTTGTCTGACAAAATTTTGTGATATCGCTCTTATGCTTTGGGCACACTTAAATTACGAGTGCTTTTAAATACTTTTAAGTACGAGTCATCTATTGGTCATTTGCACTCGTGCACTCGTCATATTAGTATTAACCATAAAGTAAAGCGCAAGTACCATTATGGTCTATTGTGTTGCGACTTAACATTAAGTTAGCATGTAGGGTCTATTGTTCGTATGGCGTGTGTGGTTGATTTTTAAGTGATTGTGGTCGGAAACCATGAAAAACGTCGGTGGAGGCCGCTAAACCGTCTCTTTGTCATGTAGAAAAGTAATTAATAGCAATTTGAGACTGTTTATGTTATTTTTCAACGTAGTTACGTCTGCGTATAAATAGCAGTCCACCCGCGATTTGTTCTGCACACATATAGACAAAGATTTAACCCTCGTAAAACAATATTTCCTGCTTCGATACACTTTTAAAGGTTAGGTATTCCGTAGACAAAATTGCGCTGCTTTTTCTTCGAATTAGCCAAAATTATCCCGAAGCAGTGGTAGGGTTAATTTATATGTTGGGATGTCTAAAAGTGCCACTTGTCTTGGGTCTGTTTAGAGAAGTAAATTAGTATTTGTTTCTTCGGTTTACGCGAACAGTAGACATTGAAATGATACACTTTTTACGGATTATTTCGCGATTTATTTACATTCTGTTTTAACCTGAAGTTTCGGACCCTTTTCAGCGTCCGTGGTCACAGTCTACCTGTGACCGTAAATAATCCGTAAAAAGTGTATCATTTCAAGTAAATTAATTCTATGATTCTAAGAGTTCAATGTTCTGACGTTAATGCTTTTTTTAGATTTTACTGATTCTTCACTTAATCCTACTCAAGTGTGTTTAAACAGTCCGGCTAGAAATATTAATTAAGTGAAATAAGCGGATACCGCCAAACAAAATCTAGCACTAAGTAGTAAATTAAAACCTTACTCGTGTACCAAAATCGTAAGAACACCATGGAAAAATACCTTCAAGGAAATAATATAATAAACAACCACTTTACTCATTATGTGCCTTAGTAAATCGTCAACTTCAATAGAAATGTCATTAAAGTGTTACTTTGAAAATAACAAGCTAGATGACGCAAATAGTACCTTTGAGCTAAAAAACAATCATGCACGTTTTGACGCATGGTTAAGTATAACAAATTTATTTGAAGTTAAAAGTGCCTCTAGGTATTTTTTTCAATACAGGACTAAAAATATCTCAAATCAAATCAAATATTTTAAGCCCCCGACGAGAAAGAGGGGTGTTATGAGTTTGACCCCTACTTTATTTGTGTTTGTCTGTCTGTGGCATCGTAGCTCCCGAATGGATGGACCGATTACAGTCTGTTTTTTTGCATCTAAAAAATAATTTAATTCCGGTCGTTCTTAGCTAAGAACCACCATTGAAATCGGTCCATCCATTCGAGGGCTACTATACCATAGCTATGGTTGTTCAAAATCCGGCCAGCCGTTGAAACTCATCAACGGTTTTACGGGCTCATGTCGGCTTTTTTTTTTAAATTTAAATTATTGAAGATTTTACTTGTTCCGATGATTATAATGTAAGTTTGCAGTCAAATCTTGCAAACTGAATTTCAACTTCTTTTCGATGTCCGATTAAGCTGAAGTTTTGTTTATACTCGTACCTAGGTTAAGTTAAGTATTGGTAATACATAATTATAATTCTTAAGCTCCTAAATATTCAGATTCAAACAAAACCCGTCAAAACGATAATCGTTTTTCAATAAAATTACACTCGTACACAATGACAGCACGTAAAGAGTAAAAAATGTGGCATGTAATAAGGGCAATTTTGCAATAAAAAAAATGCTCTACATGTTATCGTTTTGACGGCATTCGTTTTTCGGAATACAGCCCTTCTCTCAACTCTTACGAAAGTCAAAAGGTGTGTTATGTCACTAGATTTATGATAATTCTATGTTTTGAGGTCAATGACACGGCTGGTATTTTCATAAGAGATTTTGTGTCTTTACAGGTACGTACGAGAGTATAGCAGACGACATGCGATTTTGAGAAGAACGGTTGGTACTTACATACTTTTTGTTTGGTGTACAGTAAGTCTGTGGTATGGTAAGTGTGTGTGTGGTGGTGAGTGCCTCGTTAGTGTAGTGGTTTGCCACTACACTAACGAGGTTAGTTTCTGCCTTACATCCGAGAGGCCCTGGGTTCGAATCCCAGGTCGAGCCAAAATTGTTTTTGAGGTTTCCTGTCATGAATTTCTCAAAAACAGCTCGGAGTCGGGAAGTTGGCGGTGTTACACCCCCGTGCTTCGAAACTTCGAAAAGCACGTTAAGCCGTTGCTCCCGCGCCAGATCTCTCTCCGGTCATGTCGGATTGCCGTCTAACCGAACTTTGAGAGTGATGGAACAGTGAGTGCACCTGTGTATTGCGCTCACACTTGTGCACTATAATATCTCCTGTGTAGTTGGCTGATCTCTGTTGAGATTGGCCGCCGTGGTCGAAATCGGCCAGGAGGACTATTATTACAGTAAGTAACCTACACGTTAATAAGTGATCTGGCTGTCATGTGTTGAAAACTAAATCCAATAGCGACGGATCCGTTAAAAAGGATCCTGTTAAAAACGGACGTTATTGTGAACGCGCCTTTATCTGTCATTAAAAATAATTTAAAAACGTAGAAATAAGAAAAATAAAACAAGAATTTGGTTCAAGTACGAGTAAGTGTGACAAATGGGCTTTTGATTTTTTAGTTTAGAGTTTTTTACTTATTTTAGATATACGTATAATTTAGCTTACGATTTTTTGCATAAAGCTAACCTTTTCTTTTTTATGTAGGTTCCTCCGTAAATGAGCGATTCATCACTCTATTTATCAGATCGCAAAGTTAATTGTATCAGATTTGTCTTCAAGCTGTGTCGTTTAATTTATTTTGTTTTTTACAAAAGATCACTTACAAAATGAGTCATCGTACCATTCTGCTTGTATTTTGAATTAAAAAAAACCGGTCAAGTGTGAGTTGGATTCACGCACCGAGGGTTCCGTACAAACCTGTAGTTAAGGAGTAGTAACTTTGAAATTTTCAAGATGATGATTATGATGAAACTGAAAATTTACGGTTTTCGTAATTTTCCCTATATCTGTACTATAAGACGTGTCTTCGTACTAAATTTCAAGATTCTAAGTTTACGGGAAGTACCCTGTAGGTTTGTATTCCCGTGCGAGTTTCGAAAATTTGCGGAAATTTGCGGCCTAAATGGCTGTATCTTTTGATTGCGTTGGCTTAGAAGGTTGATTTTTCTACAGCTTCCAGGGACAGTAGACCTAAGTATTATATAGAAATTTCAGTTTGATACCTCCACGGGTTCCTGAGAAAAACGGTCTTGACAGACGGACGGACGGACAACAAAGTGATCTTATATATAGGGTTCCATTTTTTTCTTTTGAAGTACGGAACCCTAAAAATTGTTTGTTTATTATAAACACAGTGTCTTGTATTTATAATAAGTTTCTAACCCCCGACGAAAAACAGGAATGTTATTAGTTTAACTCTTATTCTGTTTGTGTGTGTCCGTGTTTTTGTGTGTGTCTGTCTGTCTGTAGCATCGTAGCTCTCTAACAGATGGACCTATTTCAGGGTGTTATATAATTTAATCTCGGTGGTTACTATAACTAACTATGTCGAAATCCATCCAGCCATAAAGCTCACCAGCTGGTTTTATTTTATTTATAAGGCACACAACACAGAATATAATTAATAAATAATTTGTTTACATAAAATAATATATAAAAGCTAAATTACATTCCAAATCATGCACGCACAGAAACATTGAAGTAGCGGTCAAATAATTTTTTTATACAATATATAAAATTGAATTTAATTCAATCGAGAATAATGAATAAAAATTTAAATTAATAAATTTAGATTAATGAATAAAATAATGAATTGATAAGTAAATTATGAAATAAATAAATAAATTGAAATTGGCTAACTTAATAGATCGAGCAATTCTCAATCAATGATCTCTTAAATTTTGATATATTCTTCTTGGCTCATATCGGGATTTCTAAAGACTAATAGCCAAACACCATTTTTTTCTATTTTACGACATACAACAGGTACTCTACTTAAATAATGAGAGTGGATGAAAGTGAAGACGGCTGATCAAACTAAATTCCCTATTAGAATTCTACACATGGACAGTTTTCACATGTTCTCGCTTTGAATATAATAAATTCCGCTGCCTCGCGAACTTTGTGCATGGAATCCAAATATCAAACACTTTCTTCAATCGCACAATCTTATGAAAGTGGATTACACTCTTTTTCCTTTCTGATGCAACAGTTTGAACCACAAAAATCCGGAAAAAAGTAAAGTGTCAAATTTGGAAAATTAATAAAAATCCGGCCAATCCACACCGTTTTAGGGTAACCGTACAAAAAGGCAGTAACACACTTTAAAATCACGCGGGCTTACAAGATAAGTACGAGTCATAAATTGCAGTCATCATATCGCTATAAAGTATCAAATTTAAATTAAGCTGTACGTTTTGCCTTTGCCGGCGTGCCGCTCGAGCTTATTTTAAAAGCAAACAGCGGCAGCATGAATGCTTTTCCTTTGCGCGATTTTCATTTAAAAAAAATCAGACGCCATAAGGTAAATAAGCGCGTAAGTACGTTTAATGAATTTCGCATCACCTTCATTATGGTATAACGGGATGGTCATTTTTGTTGAGTAAACTTACAGAATTTTATCGGGGGGTCAAAAAACGTATAACGAACGCTCCGGGTGTCCAGTTAGTGGCCTGAAGTGTTGATTCGATTCGGTGTTCTGACAGTAAAAAATGCGCGAATGATCGTCCGGGGTCACGGTAGCTTGCCGCGGTTACTTGATTTTTATTCAAACGACTGAACACCTGGGTCGAGAAAAGATTTGGCCATTCACATTAACCTTTTCACCGTTCTATATGTTTTGAAACTACAGTTTTGTAATTTTAATGTCAGGATGTGTCTGAAAACCTCATTGACCTCTTTACTTATACTGGTATTTCATAAAAATATGTTGATGATTACTTAGTTCAAAACACTTTGCTCGTGTCACACTTTGGCATTAAAATAACGTACAACTATTAAATATAGGAAACGGTTGCATCAACAATGTGATGGGTATTAATGGCAATATTTGTTATATAAAATATTTTAACATAAACATTTCGATATCACCGCCATCATAATTCACATTTGTTTGACATTAGGTCATAACTTGTTTACTTTTAAAATATCAGTCACATAATTTATTTGAAGAAGCACCAACATTATCTATTGTACATTTTTTGTTCGCTAACATTTCGTTATCTGTTTCCGCAGTTGTGAGGATACAATTAATGGTTTTATTTAAAAAAATATTCAAAATACATGCGCAAGTAAGTTAAGATGATTTGACTTTTTTGACTAACTACATGTTTTTTTGATATTTTATTTATTGGAGAGCACAACAGAATACATCAAGTCTTAATCAAGGAGTACATAGTTAACAGTTCAGCACAAGAAAATAATCCTAAAACGTATTTTCACTGCATAACATGAATAAAAAGAAGATACATGCAGTAACATAGGAGAGATTTATGTAATTTTGTTTTTTAAATATTCACCACCCTTATGTAATATTAACAAAACAAAAACACCATAATATGAAAAAAAATTGTGATCAAATATTACTTTATAAGCCCATAGCCTATGTCCTCTGTCATATTCGAACAAAATCTTAACAATAACCTTTTGCTTCAACCTCGTTTCGAAATGCAACCTCAGAAGTTCACTGACCTCGTATAAAATTAATAAATTATCACCAAATGGAGAAAAGCGTTTCTGTACCGTCGCACGCTTTGAATCGACCGACAAAGGGAGTTTATCGGGACGCGGACGCCCAATTAGTCGATGGCTGCTCGATATTTTTTTTCATTTTTGCTCTTATACTTGTTTGCAATGTGCAGCTAATTATTATAACTGATAATATGGTTTTATCATCAAAAAAGGTGTCAAAGCCTTTACGTCGAATCTTTTGAGCCACCAAAAAGTATGTAAAGTACTTTTTTGTTACTTTTTTAACAAGATATTCAATGTGTTAACTTTGATATTATCAAAATTACCATCACTACAACTAGGTGTTACCAACCTTACGATATTACGACGATGATCGTAACATAATAGCCGATTAAACAAAACAATGCAGTGTTACTGGATCACATTTATTTGCTTTCCAGAATTGTTCGAAACAAACAAAGGAAACCAGTTATTACCACATAATATACCCCCCTTCCCCCGAACCGTGTGAACATAAGTTACGAAAGTGAAGACAGAACACTTTGCGAAATGCCCAATTTTGAGTTGCGCTCTTTTGACATAAGACCGTCGCGTCGGTGAAATGATAAGAGGTCTTAACATCATCACGTTTTGTTCGTATTTTCGGGTTTAGCCAGCTCGCTTGCTCACACGGTCAAGTTGGTTAGAGTGACAGGGATAGCTACATTTCAAAATACGGACATTGGCTTGGATAGTAGTAGGGAAGGTTGTATGGATGGAGCGTTTGATACAATGTCGAATTTGTGAACTAATGGTAATGATAGCTTTGTCCATTGAATTCTGTCGAAATGAAAACAGCAATTTGTGTTGTACAAATTAATGATTTCGTTGCTTATTTTGTTTGTTTTGTAGGTTTATTTTTTGTCGGATTGTTGTAGAAAATTTTTGAAGTTAGTGTTGGCTTGTCTCAAATAAAAAAAATACAATACAGTAACCTTGACTGCTTTTTAAGTTAAACATCGTACGTTACGTAATGAACAAATCTCATTCAGTCTTCTGAATATAAATAATGTACGCAAGTGGACATACTACACACATGAATTATTCCTTAAATCACTGCCTCTTTAGTGTAGTGGCAAAGTTTCTGCCTCACATCCGAGAGGTCCTGAGTTCGAATCCCAGGTCGAGCTAAAATTGTTTCTGAGATTTCCTGTCATGAATTTCTCAAAAACAGCTCGGGGTCGGGAAATTGGCGGTGTTACCCCCGTGCCTCGGTAAGCATGTTAAGCCGTTGGTCCCGCGCATGTCGTATTGCCGTCTCACCGAACTTTAAGGGTGATGGAACAGTGAGTGCACCTGTGTATTGCGCTCACACCTGTACACTATAATATCTCCTGCGTAGTTGGCTGATCTTTGTTGAGATTGGCCGAAGTGGTGGAAATCGGCCAGGAGGACTATTATTGTATTATTATTCATTAAATAAAAATCTGCGACAAAATAGTATATTTTGACATGCGATTTTCTGTCGCCAATCGCTACTGACAACGTATCAACCAAATCGCCGCGTCATTATGACAGTCACGAGTAGCGGCGACACTACGCCGCAGGTGTGCTCTGGGCCTTAGTGATTAACTGCAGCTCTCTCTCGTATATGCTTCTCAAAAGTAATAAATCAGTCCAACATCTTAATCTGACAAGTCAACGCCAAGGCGACTTGGCTAATTAATTAAACAAAGCGACATTGGAACAATTTCTACAATATTTCCTACAATACCATTGAATAGAATTTAATATAAAGAAAGAGTCAGTGAATGACGATGGGTAATAGATTATAATATTTTATAAATACAATGACTTAAGAATGTTGAAACTGTTAATATGCGTGAAAATAGCTTCTGTTAAGAAAAAATAATCCTAATATTTCAAAGTTACTTGATATGCAACACAAAAGTTCATACCTACATTACGGATAAGAAGAAATAGAGAGAGGACCTAGATTTTGAGTTCAGTATACTCACTCGCTCATACTCAACACACATACACACACACAAACACGCGCACTAATCTCACTCATTCCGCTGCTGAATCTTCTTCAAGCTTTCCCTTACTCAAATGTTTTGTTTCAGTTTTTGTTATGTTTTCTTTCTGTTTTTGTTATATTTTATTATTAGAAAGTATTATGTATGTTTGCTGTCGTAAGGCGGCACTCTCTCGTTTCCTTATCAGGCATCCACGGAAGACTAGCGCCTACGGATCCTCGATTCAGAAGCATTTTCTGAGTGGATGCCCATTCATAAAATGTATTTCACTATATTTATATTATACGAGTATGAATGGTGAATACTATACTAATTGTGATAAGAATTTTAAGATTTTTTTTTCTATTATATTATTTAAGTAATGTTTGAAAATATTGTCAGCAATACTTGAATTGATTGGGTAAAAACCTGATTTTAACTTTCCTCAAAAAATTTTAACCTTACAATAAACGTACTACCATAAATAACACCTTATTCCTTCATAACGAATGCCATAATGTATGGTCTTCAAACTTCATAATTGGGCTGCAATTTTTTGCAAACTTCTCATTTACGACCACTGCCGTATGTCAAAATGTATAAGGACGATCGTTAAGTATTCTGTAGCTTACTTTTAACACTGAAGTTTAAGTACTATACGTAAAACGATCTCCATAAAATATACCAACAAATACTCAATTAGTTCAGTGACTGACTTTTTATTCATCTCAGTTGAAAGCCGCACAATGAAGTTTAATTGTATTTACAAGAAGTTGCTCTTGTTGTGAATGAAATACTTATTAATATAAGTTTTATTGCTGAACCAAACTACGTACTAATGGTGGACCTAACCCCGTAGGGCATTCTCTACCATACCTTTGGGCTAAGCAGAAATAATGGATGATTCAGTGACGAAAGATGGTATGAAAGAGAAAATCATTCTGCGCCGAATCCAGGAATTCGGGAAAATGGCAAGCGACTCTTCGTAGGTAGATACTTTCCGTCTGCACTTTAATTGTTGCAAAATACTCACTTTTTAGTAAGTAGTTAGGTGGTTGGTCAGGACGAAATCAGTGGAACCCTGTAAAAATCGAGTTTAGACATTTCATTAAAAAAACTCTTATGTGTGTTTTTCCCAACAGTTACTTTGATTTTTTTTTCTATTGATTTGGGATAGCAAACAACTATATGCTTTATCGTGGTACAATATTTTAGGCTTATGTTATTATTAATAAATATGCAGTCAACACATTATCCACATATTATAACAAATACAAATTAAATTAAATTATTGGACGCGAAGCAAACAACAGCCAACAAAAGTGGTAAGGTGCAGTCACCAGTAGTGTAATGTGTGGAACTACTATAAATATGCTCATGTTAACTAATTTGACGACTGTTTGGTGCAGTGGTCTACATGTCGGACTTCTAAAACCAAGGGTCGCGGGTTCGATCCCCGCACAGTACAAGCATATGTGTGCATGAACACGTGTGTTTGTACTGGTCTGGGTGTTTTCTATGAATAATATGTATTTATTTACAAAAAAAAAGTATTTAAGTATGTTTATCCGTTGTCTAGTACCCATAACACAAGCCTCGTAGCTTAGTTTGGGACTAGAGAATTGGTGTGATTGTTGTGAAAAATTTATTTATTTATTTTAATATACGTGCTACTTAATATAATAAGTGATCAAAAAAAATTTTCCCAAAAAGGAAGTAGTCGTGAATTGTTTTATACACCATGTATTTAGTTATGTGCTCTAACTAAATTAGTTAAATGAACCCGTTAATGTTAACTTATAAACAAAATAAACCAAGGTTTGCTTTATATTTTAAATTTAATACAATACAGTTATATAACCACAGTAATAATGACCTGTTTAAATCCAAATTCAGCCACCTTTTCGGCAAAACAGAAAAACTTACCGATCTCCTTGTCAACTGTTTATATTAAGCAAATTGACAAGTTCATGAGTTGTAAAAAACGATTTGGTAAATAATTAAAGGGCAGGCCGACGATCTGATATGTTTAAATCAACGCGAGCGTGCGCCTACCACCTGTGCCAACCGGTTGCTTTAGTGATGTGCTGTGAATGTATCGATATCGATATCTAATTAACTATAGCGAACTAAAAATAAGCCTAATACGATGTCGCTTTCCGCTTAGTGGAAACTTTTTTTTATTAAAAACGAAATAGACCAAACTCGATTTACATTTTTACGTATTTTTAGTTAATCACTCTGTGGTCAATATAAGAATATAGACTAGTAAGAGTTATACAAGAATTCTTATTTTCATATTTGTTTACTATCAATCTTTTCCGTTACTGTTACCTTTTTTAAGCCAATGCATTTATTATTAATTATTTATAAAATGATACTAATATAAACTAATAGACTAAAGAGATGTGCTTTCATGGAATCCATCAAAGTTTAAAAACAGTTACATCGATAGAAGCACAGTTTCAGCGGCCGCCCCATCACTAGCGACAGAACAATGCGGAAACCTGCGCGGACGCAGTCACATTAAAATTTCGTCCCGTAAGCGTTCCGAGAAGCGACATTGTCCTGGCCGGGAGCGTCGACCCCGGCTTTGTGCGCTAGGGATGATCGCTGTCGTAACGTCAACGAATTTCGTTGCCATTACATGTTTTGTTTAGGGGAGAAGAGGGCACATTAGAAAGGTGCCCCGGGGGTGGGGCAGCTTTGAAAGTTTTTCTTCTACTGAAGTGGATATTGCGGCTATGATTTGCATATTAATTCGTTATAACGATGTAGTGCGATAATAGAGTAATCATAGTGAAACAGTAAAAAGGTTAAGAACCAGAGAATCTTAAAATGTTACAGAAAGTTTTAAAAGTATTTAAAGGTCTATCTATCCCTTACAACATATCAATCCGTCGCGACTTAAAATTAAAATTGATAAAATGAATTATTACCAAAAATAGAATTAGCTCACAAAACTCATTAGTCATTATAACACTCACGGATAAAAGATTTTGATTAGTAAAAGGAATATAAAATTGGTTCAGTAGTTCCGGCGAATATCCCTTACATACACATAAACTGAGCAACTTATGAGAATTGATAAAAGCGCGCGTTGAAGTCTTGTGTATGGGCAAGAATATGGCAGGTGAAAATGTGCAACTGGATATGGACGTAATAAGCTTTAGGTATGAATGGTGTGGTCTCTGCGAAGGCTAATGTCATTTTCATACATTTTACAAAAAACGTTATATCCTCTGTCAAGTCACCAGAACAGTACGTTGTTTCCTTGTCGTTTCTAATAAAACTACGGGAATTTATCTATTAAGATTAAACGTGTCATCTAACCAGGGTTCCGTTTGTGCAATCGTTACAAAATCGTTTTGTGTGGTGTTAACCAAGATCCAATTTTCCGTCCCTGATCACTTCTCTTTTTCCGTTCGAGCCTTTCCGTATTTTTCGTTACTAATTTTGTTGCCTCTTTTTAAACCCCAGATGTAAAAGAAGGGTATTATAAATTTGATTCCATGTCTTTTTGTTTGTGTTATATCTGTCTGTGGCATTACAGCTCCCGCAAGGATGGTCGGATTTCAATGCGGTTTTTTTTGTTCAAAGATAGTTATATTACGATGGTTCTTAATTATGGCTTGTCTAAATCCAAAGCTGAAAAAGAGGATTATTTTGCTTTAAATTTTCACTAAACGACGCCAGCGCAGAAACCAAAATACATCCAACTGTAATCACCCGAAAAAGCTAGAACTGGAAGTCGCAGGACTCACAATACTTATCTACAACTCACAACGTGACACAGAAGATGCACCCGGAATCACAACACTGACACCAACAAACACTTCCGACTTCCAGTTTTAGCTTTTTCGGGTGATTACAGTTGGATGTATTTTGGTTCGTGCGCTGGCGTCGTTTAGTGGAAATTTAAAGCAAAATAATCCTCTTTTTCAGCTTTAGTCATGGATTTCCGCAAAGTAACGGCTGATTCCATCAACTATTTGTCTAAATCCGTCCAGCCATTGAAATTCACCAGCTGTTTTTCTGGTTCGTTCGTGAGTTTTTTTAACTGGAAAGTTAGTTTTTACATGATAGTAGCTGCGCACAAGTCAAAGCTAGAAAAACCAAGAGCCAAAGGGACGAATGATGTTATCCATTGAAATGAGACACTTTTTACGGATTATTTCGCGATTTATTATATCAGGGTCCGAAACGTCAGGTTTAAGCAAAATGTAAATAAATCGCGAAATAATTGACGACCGATTGGTGCAGTGGTCTTCATGTCGGACTTCTAAAATAAAGGTTCGCGGGTTCGATTCCCGCTCAGTACAAGCATATGTGTGCATGAACATGTGTGTTTGTACTGGTCTGGGTGTTTTCTATGTATTATATGTATTTATTTAAAAAAAAAAGTATTTAAGTATGTTTATCCGTTGTCTAGTACCCATAACACAAGCCTCGTAGCTTAATTTGGGACTAGAGAATTGGTGTGATTGTTGTGAAATATTTATCATTATTATTATAATCCGTAAAAAGTGTCTCATTTCAATGTCTACTGTTCGCGTAAGCCGAAGAAACAAATATGTTTTCCATTTCTAATTTTTTTTCTGTTCTTACAGGATTCACTATGGAGTCGGCACGGCTCGTGTCGGCGCCGTGGCTGTCGACTGTTGTTTTCCTCTGCTCCTTCCTCTCGACTCACACGCTCAATACTAAGGTAAGAATTTTAAAAATATATTTATGTAAAATTGTAAAGACAGATTTTCTGTTAAAACCGGTATGACAGACGCTTAGGGAGTTAGCACAAGAAAACACGGACACTAGAGATTTCTTAATAGAATCCTCTTTAGTAACCAGAAAAAAACGAACAGCCCTCCAAATCTAGTTTATACTATAGTTATTTGATCAATTCTTATACTAGTATTTATTTTTATTTTTATCAAAGAGCGGCCAAACTGTTAAAGGTTCTAAACAGGTTTGACAATTCCTTCAACAGCTTCGCGCGTCACAGGCCTATACCATAGACCTCTCGAACTCTCAACATTCTTCAATAACCATAAACAATCAGAGAGTAACGATATCAATGACCTTTCCATCGACAATTTGGTATCACGCGAACTTTCTGAGGACTCGTTCCGCCCTCATTAACATAAGTTATTCCTTCCTTCATAATTTCACGTGTTTTAATATGCAAATGTTAATGCATTTGTCATTGGGAATATATTTGGCTCACGTGTGAGCACAGACCACTGTAATAATAGACGCGTCTTTGTAATAGAGGGTGGAAAAAAATAATAATAGCTTTGAAACCCTGCAATTCGATGGAAACAGCCTAGTCACGTGTTGGAGAAGTAGTGCAGCATTATTAAAAAAAAAAACTTAAAACGAGTTTTGACTTTTTCAAAATCAAGAAAGAGAGAAAAGTAATCTTGACCTAATAAAACAAAGCGACATTTAAATAAGTATTCAGAGTTACCACCAGGCTAGTCTTATTAATATCGCCAAACTTATATTGACTATTATTTGAAAACGCAGTAATTTGAAATCTGATTGGGCTGCCATGCTTTTCAAATTAAATTATCTTACTATATCACTTGTCATGATCATAATCTAATGCAGTGTCTATATCTTCCCTAGTCTGTACTGTGTAACATATTACACTTTTTTCTTTTAACACAATCTCAGGTTATGAAATCACGTTGGCAAGCGGTTGCGGTTTGCGTGATATATGGTTAGTGTGGCCATGTTTTGGGATATTCAGGGATAATCTGGTTAAGCGAAAGGTATTTAATATGGGAAAATATTATAGTGAGATCTGAATACTAACTAAAAATAACACTCAGTAAGTTCTTTAACCGCTCAAATACGAAGATCGCAGACACGAATTATTCTTAACTCACGCAAGCCGGGTTTGGCCTAATGGAGCTCGATGAGTTAAACATGCATAGAATAGGTTGTACCTGTTCACCCAAAAATTAAAATAAAGGCTTAGGTATACACTATAGCTCATGTATCTATCTATAATCTATAGCTTTATAATAGTTTCTATTCGAATTCCACACTTAAGTGTTAACATATAGGTATATTATATTATTACTTAAAATAGAGTCCCAAAACTAAGCCCGACGAGGCAAAGGCTGAATCGACGTTGGAGATAATATCCCAACAATAGGACATTCCTACGAATTAAAGATGTAATGTCTTCGCAAAATTTGCCACACGAAATTCGCTAACCGGATTTCTTTCACTGTATACCACCTGATTATGTATTTAAATTCGATGTAAAATTATGAGCAGTCTGATGAGTCCGAACTTGTCTTGTGACCACGTAAAATGAACGTTTTATGTTTTAAATACTCATGCCCCTTAAACAAATCATCAGATAAACATCTTGACATGTTGATCAAAGTTTTTTTTTTATCTTGAAATATATTTTATCTCCTTTGACGAACAGTTTAATTTTCACACTTCCAAATACATACGGATATGATTGATGATCGGAAACCTACCTTCTTATTAGTACTTCATGAGTGGCAAATATTCTTTAACGAATTTACTTTTTGTCAAAGACTTGCAGAACAACGTCAGTATCCGTAATTTTTTAAAACTTGCTTTTTAATCTCTTTAATGTTGTATGATGAGTTCATGAATGTTGTCACTTTAAAGTGCAAAAAACCTAAAAAAGAATGTATGTTATGATATTTCTAAATTCCCATGCGTGTTCAAAGTTTTGACTTTTTTACTTAATACTTCGGCTATAATTTGAATATTATTCACCGTAATATTATGTGTGCTAATTTAATAACCTGATAGTCAAAATAAGCAGTGAAACCGTTAAAAAGTTCAGAACTAGGAAATTTGTAGATTTGATAGTAAGTGTAAAAAGTGTCTCTCCCTTAGTAGGTTCCTATTTTTCGGAAGATATGAAAGAAATGCAGTACAATAGACATGTAAGTAGTTTACGCCATTTTGTTTTCACTGATAATCTGTATTTTATAAAAAATTGGGCAAAACCTAAAAAATAATAATCATAAAGTATTTGATTTTGATCAACAAATCGCAACAATATTTATGCACAAATCAAAACAAGTATTTATTTTAAATCGAGATCCATAAAATTGCAAGTAAATTATCGATAATAACGATTATCAAAAAATAAATAACCATTGACTGGGTCGCCCATCATTGAATTAAACAAACAACAATGTTTTGTATTTCTTTTGTTTATGTATTAGTCTGTTTTGAAATACCCTCGTTTGTGCGGCTACTTTTCGAAACGTTAGGTTAGATGATCCCACCATGCAATCATTGACCTACTCTTTCTCATCTGTCAAAACGTAGATCGTCTATCGATTTTGTATGAGAAGACTCTAACGTGACGACACGTTAGAGTATCAGCAATCGGAGTGAATTGGTTGAATATTTATTGAATTTTGTATTTAAAAATTGGAGCTGTAAAAAACTGCTTTTCGGAAATAAATTGGTGTAATTAACTCCATAGAGGTTATGTTTTAAGCACATGGTCTTGAAAATATTTACCATACTTAGGTCTGAATGCTGACCTCATTCCTGTTGGACTAAGTAAGACTGCGCAATGACAAAACATATTGACTATGGAACAAGAGAACGTCCAGTTTATTAGATCTGAGACCCTATTCTTTGGCCCAACTCTCTAAGCAACCGTTGTCCGTGGTGTCGGATGTGGCAATTCCTTTCGTTTTAGTACCTTGATAGCTGCGGAAAAACGCACTGGTTACACCCAAAAATACGAATGAAACATTTGGGAGAACTAATAATAATAATAATAGTCCTCCTGGCCGATTTCGACCACGGCGGCCAATCTCAACAGAGATCAGCCAACTACGTAGAAATATTATAGTGCACAAGTGTGAGGGCAATTCACAGATGCACTCACTGTCCATCATTATCAAAGTTCGGTGAGACGGCAATCCGTCATGACCGGAGATAGATCAGGCGCAGGACCAACGGCCAACCAGCCTCTGTAGGCTAAACATGTATAATCAGCTAGCTGGACCATAGAAGTGATCACCATTATCATATCAGCCTTACGACGCCAACTGCTGAGCATAGCCCTCCCCCAAAAATTTACACCGCGATCGATCCTGCGCTTCCCGCAACCTTCACCAGATCATCGGTCCACCGTGTCCGAAACACGGCATATAAGGGATAGTTACATTAAATTGAAAATGTGGACAACCCTTTACGTGGTAGAGCTTAATGTCATAATATCATACAGCTTGTAACAAGCTTCGAATCAGTTGCAAAAGATCTACAATTATGCAAATGCACGCCCACGGTTGTGGTGGTCCCTTTTCGTATTATTTGCCTGGTTTGTTAACAGATGGCCGATTTGTGATTGAGTAAAATGATTATTGACTCGCTATGGTACTGGTATTGGTATTGATATGCTTGTGGATTACCACTCACTATGAATGTCGTGATAAGCTAAACCTAACCAATCTATGAGTAATTACTTGAGCTTTTACTCCATTGTTCTCTTCGCTTCAGTACCTACATATACACAATTATAAGAGGTAAATTTTGATTCTTTGTTTTTTTTTTAATTGATTAGGCTCCGAAACTATTGGCCCGATTTAAAACAATCTTTTAACATTATAATCCTACATTATCCCTGTTAAACGTAGGCTGCATTTTGCTTAAGATATATTAGAGTACCGCATTTCACGCGGGCAAAGCCACGGGCGGGACACTAGTCTTAAAAAATATGAGTAAGCTATTCCACGAACTCTACAATTATAATTAAAGGTACAGGAATCAGGTGCCTTTCAGGTTTGAAAATTTCTGGGTATTGGTGTGATTGTTGTGAAATATTTATTTATTTATAGCAAGGCTTTTTGGTGCTAAATTTAATATTCTGTAGTTTCTAACCTACGCAAAACTATTGGCTATTATTATCACAGTTGCTGTTACGCTGATAAACCAATTTAATACCCATATATTTGGAATCTGCATAAATAGGTCGTTAATGATTCGAAATATCGAATATTGTATATTTTCGCATCCCTAATCGAGTCATCAAATCGACGTAATAAATTGATGGTTCGTTTCCATAACGAGATGAATGGTAGACCTTTTGACCTTATTGGTTATTAGCCTTTTGTTTTTTTATTTCGTTCGTTTGCACTTAAGCTTTTATGACTTGCAGAAAAAGTTCACTGACAAAGTTCATGCGTCAATGCATTAAACAATTTATACTTATCTTGTCAATATATCCAACTAAATAATGTGACAATAGAAAAAAGTTTTTCTTTTGACGATATCATTAGAACATGTTGGGAATTCTTTCTTATAACTTGAGTTCATTCAAAGCGAAAGTCAATAGGCACCTTCTGGGCAAGCTCGCTACAACGTCGACATCTTCTTTACCTCTTAGAGGGAGAATGATGTCAAGAGCGAACCCATATTACTTTTTGAAAAAATGCTCTTGTTGTTGAATTCAATGTTAGGAATTGAAGTTGTTTTGTCCGTAACTTATATTAATTTATGTTTGCTCTTTCGTGGTTAGTTTTTCTTCTTCTGGGTACAAAAGGTTGATCCCGTCTCCAAAAGTAGACAGATAGATAGACAGATTAACACTTAATTGTATGTAAAACACAAAACGAAATTAGGTACAGATAAGTTCAACAAAGGAATATCTACAATTCAGTCGTAGATCGTATACATAAACAAATACTTTCGTTATTATATTACAGCATTGTCGTTCGCAAAGTGAAGAAATATAGGTACATAACCACGCCCTGTCACCAATTTCATAATAACCGGTCGTTCCGCGGTAGGCCCCTTGCCGGCTCTATTATAGAACTGGTATTGAACAGATTGATAATAAAGTTGCTAAGAGTCAATCGAACGTTTAGGTATTCTTTGACGACCACTTTGGTGTAATGGTCAAGTAGTTAACTATTAACACATTGCACGCCATGGTGGTCACCGGTGAACCCCAAACAATATTATTTCTATTGTGTCTTGTCTCTCGGCAGTCAAAGGCTTAACCAATTATTATTATTAAAAAATTGCGTTGTAAACGCGAAAAAATACTTAACAAATAAAATTATAGCCTGTTTCATCTTAACCGATTGTTAAATATTTGTAAAAATATTTCTCTCGGGTGATTTGAGGGTGTCTCCCACAATCATTGATGAAACATACGCTGGCTCAAAGCGTTAAAAAGCACTTACAACATTCAACGACTCCATTAAGGTTCTCGGTAGCTCAGTGGTCAGAGCATTGGACCGGACTTCCAAAGGTCGGGGGTTCGATTCCTCCCCGATGACCGGAGCCGAAAAGAATTTTTTAAGTGTTGTCTTTTCGATATTAACCAAGAGGTCGCGGTTCACAACATTTGTGTGCATGAACTTGTCTGTTTGTACTTGTCTGGGTGTTAAAATATGTATTTATTTAAGTTTATTTGTAATTGACTGTTGATTCTGATATCTGTAACACAAGTGCCTTAGTTACTTATCACGGAGTCAGATCAATGTATGTGATGTTGTAATAAAAAAAAGTATAATCTCTTGATAAAAAATATTTAATTCTAATTTTGGTTAAAGTGCTCAAAAGTAAGAGATTAAGAATTGAGTTTAAATTACCGGAATCTTATGGAGCTTCTGCAGTAACCTTTGTTATTATATGACTTTTTCTTGGAACGATAGAAATAATTATTTCTTGAATCTTGAACTCCATAATTAGCATGCTCACTCAAAAAATATCAAAAGCTTTAAAGTACGAAGTTAAAATCTCAATTTGTTAAGACCAAAAATAATATAAACCAGTTTCTTTTTTTCCATCAATGTCTACGTAACCATTTTAACCAATAAGGTTTTTGTCACTCTCCAATCAACATATAAATTCGGAAGGTGAATTTTTTGCTTCAAGTTCATCGCCATGATGAATATTGTAATCGACGTGATTTATTATTTTATGATTAATTATGTGAATACGTTTGTGTGTGTTATCAAGGGTCTTTGAGAAATGATAACCGTCTGCTTAACTTAAGAGCTCTAATTGGAATCTTGCTTTCCGTAGCTAAAGATGTTATTATCCCAATAAAAAAAAAATGAAAATTCGATCCCCGCACTGTACAAACATTTGAGTGCATGAACGTGTCTGTTTGTACTGGTCTGGGTGTATATATGTATTTATTTAAGTTTCTTTGTAATACCACTATTATTTCTGATTTCTGTAACACAAGTGCTTATAAGCTATCAATGTATGTGATGTTGTAATATATTATACATTAAATTATTCTAAATTAATTACGGTAAAGTGCGTGATCTTAGAAGGTTCCGAGGATTTATATCGATGGACATACATCATAATTATTATTATCAAAATAGAGTTTTATCACACTTAAGGGTGCGTTGGTATAAATCCGTTGATATTTAACACGATATATAGCTAAGCAGCCGTTCCAGTTGTGGCAAATTGTGGTGAGATAATTCTCAGTTGCCCTTCCGATTTGCTAGTCATATACCTAAGCAAGTAGCAAACTCCTAATAACGACAACTTACAAAACAATAAAAACCGGTCAAGTGCGAGTTGGACTCGCGCACCGAGGGTTCCGTACAAACCTGTAGATAAGGAGTAGTAACTTTGAAATTTTCAAAATTGTCAAAAATATTTTTCAGAAATATTTTTTTTATATGATGAAACTGAAAATTTACGGTTTTCGTAATTTTTCCTATATCTGTACTATAGGACGTGACCTCGTACTAAATTTCAATATTCTACGTTTACGGGAAGTACCCTGTAGGTTCCCGTGCGAGTTTCGAAAATTTGCGGAAATTTGCGGCCTAAATGGCTTTATCTTTTGATTACGTTGGCTTAGAAGGTTGATTTTTCTACAGCTTCCAGGGACAGTAGACCTAAGTGTCATATAGAAATTTCAGTTTGATACCTCCACGCGTTCCTGAGAAAAACGGTCTTGACAGACGGACGGACAACAAAGTGGTCTTATGAGGGTTCCGTTTTTTTCTTTTGAGGTTCGGAACCCTAAAAATCAAATTTAAACATTTGAAATTAGTTGTATGAACTTGTATTCTAAGGTGTTGTTGACAAAACAGGATTCCGCAATGTCTCCGCATTCCGGACTGTTTCGGTCCGGAACAGAATCTTGCGAAATGGTCCACTTCTTACTCAATGACACTGCTCTGAGCCTGAGAGCTTTCGATCGCAATCCTCGCCCCTTCCGCTATATAAGCTAAAAGGCAGGGCTGTCAACTTAAGTTGTTCTTTCGATGCCTATAAAATATCTAGCATAATGTTATTGATGGTATTTCGAGCCTTTTACTTGCTGAAAACTCCTGATATGTGTTTGTCTAAATGGTTTTTAACTAAAATTAGCAAACAACAACAGGCGCCACTGATCCCTGCACAGCGCGACCTCCTCCCATAGATCTTTGGCCAAGCCGTTAGCCTAGCGGTAGCTCTCGTGAACGCATCTCTTATTTTTTTTGTCATACCTATAGGTACTTTTTTATTGTCCGAGTGCTGATTCACACATTTTCTTCAATAATTTTTTTTCACTTACTAACATTGTTATTGAGAGTTGGCAACCCTATTTGTCGATACGCAAGTAAAACCTTGTAAGTAACATCCTGTGTTCACTCTCACGCCGTTTCCATATTTCTTGGTCGGCAGGCTAATGATATCTTTTCTTGCTTAATTAACATTAAGCATTCCAGCTATAAACATTGTTTAATATCGTTGATTTGTAACCCCTGACGAAAATGAGGTGTGTTATAAGTTTTACACCTCTATGTATGTTTGTATGTGTATTTTTGTGTTTTTGAGTTTGTGTTTGTTGTGGCATCGTAGCTCCCGAACGAATAAACCGATTACAGTGCGGTTTTTTTTATTCGAAAGATAATTTAATCGCGGCAGTTCTTAGCTATGGTTGGTCAAAATCTGTCCAGCTGTTTATGCTCACCAGCTGTTTTTCTGGTTCCTTTGGGAGTTTTATGGCTGTAAAGTTTATTTTTGTATTGGTTTAGTAAAGTGTTTTATTGCTTCGTTTGAATATAAATATAATAAATAAAATAAATATTTCACAACAATCACACCAATTCTCTAGTCCCAAATTAAGCTACGAGGCTTGTGTTATGGGTACTAGACAACAGATAAACACACTTAAATACTTTCTTTTTTGTAAATAAATACATATTATACATAGAAAACACCCAGACCAGTACAAACACACATGTTCATGCACACATGTGCTTGTACTGTGCGGGGATCGAACCTGCGACCCTTGGTTTAGAAGTCCGACCTGTGGACCACTGCACCAAGCTGTCGTCAAACTATATGAAACTAAACAGATTTGTAGTAAACAATAACATTATTTTTTAAACACGTTAACTAAGACAGATTTCCGCGGCAACAGGAATAATAATAATAATCATTTAAATCTCACCTAACTACATAGATATAAAGAATATAAAATATTATGAGTTTAAAAATAATTTATGGTGGGCTGATACCCGAACTAGGATGCTTCCTGTATCTAAGGTTATCAGCCCTTAGATTACTGTGATTTAGTGACTCGTTTGGAGGATCTTTTTGACTCATTTAAAAATGGGATCTCTTTCGTTGGTCCAGGGCCTTAATTGTGCTTATGCAATTGCTGGTAGAAGAACGTTTCTTCAGTGTTTTTGGTAAGATATATGGTCTTGTGGTTAAGGTTTTTTTGGCACACCGAACTTGCGATCAAGGTCTTTTCATGTCGAAAAACGCCTAATTATCATTAAATTGGTTACAGTCCCAATGTTTTCACATGAATTCACCACAAAAACTACCAAACAGCAATGGTAATAATAATTTTCTGTACATCACTGACCCAAATTTTGGTCAAGTTTTTGCGCAGTCTGCTCATCGTAAATCGTTTTCCATACTCGGTGTCCGAAATGCCAACAATCCCTAAAGGTCAGGACCCACAGTGGTTAGTGAATTGGGACATTGGTCACGGTCGAGTAATTACGAGACCCAATAAAATATCAACTCGCTCATTAAATGAGACTAATCGAGTATTGTGAGTCAGATTTTTGAAGGTCACCCGATTTCTGAATGACAGGGGTAAGCGCCATATGTGAGGGTTCAAGGATTGGCAACTGATGTTAGGTTTACAATTCAATTAAGAAATCGATCCACATACCACTTCCCTATTCCTGCAATAAATTGAATTATCTTATGGTATCTACATGTGTCGAGCGTTATTTGTGACAAACAAGGATAAAGCCTTAAAACATTGTAAAAAATAATGCGAAAACTGTTAGTTATAGTATGTCTATGTAATGTATATATATCAATCCATCTTCAGCTATAAGAGTTTAACAAGAGATGCTGAACACAAACTGCACCTGTAGACTAATAAATAGTCCTCCTGGCCGATTTCGACCACGGCGGCCAAACTCAACAGAAATCAGGAGATATTAAAGTGCACAAGTGTGAGCGCAATACACAGGTGTATTCACTGTTCCATGACTCTAAGTTCGGTGAGACGGCAGTCCGACATGCTTTCCGAGGCACGGGGGTTATACACCGCCAACTTCCCGACTCCGAGCTGTTTTTGAGAAATTCATGAGGGAAAATCTGAGAAACAATTTGTCTTGACCTGGGATTCGAACCAGTCACGAAGCAGTCACCTATACACTACCCATAGACTTATTAACGGGGTGGTAATACTTGCAAATGAGCCGCATCCAGTTCCATCCTCCTTTTATATAATGCTGAAGTCTAATGAAAAATTCAAATTTACATTAAGAAGCTAACACTAACAGACCAAAAAAAAAATAGATGAGAACATTTCTTAATGCTCGTTTCGTAACCAAGCATTTATCATTCATTATCTTTTAATCAAATTAAATGTAAAGACTGCGTGGGAGTAGGTTGATTTAGCATTTATCTTTTATCCTTATTTGACAGATTTTTGAACGAAACGCCTTTTTGTGATTTTGTCATCAGAATTCATGTTACAATGTTTCAAAAGTATGTTACAAAAATGTAATGCGAAAAGAAGATTATTAAGTTGCGCGCATTTATTTATTTTAAGAGTAGCAGTGCCCTATAAAAGGGTTTTATTGTTTTTCACATGATTTCAATGGAACAAATACTTTGCGATTTTCGTTATAAGGTGCAAATTGGATATATCAGACAAAGTTCGATCACATTGTCGTAAAAAAGCAAGGGGCAATGTTTTCCTACACTTTTGTTTTCGCATAAAGTGAGTGGTTAAGATTTTTTTTGCCTCTTTTCTTCACATCTCTGGAAAGAATGCGATGAGATTATTTACCTTCTTCAGGTAAAAGAACTGTCGTCAATATTTATTCGAATTTCGTTGTCTGCGTTCATTTTGGTCTCGGTATTTGTTGACAAATGTAATGTGCGTTTCCACCAATGAAGTGTAGTGCGACTTTTCTATGAGTACGTTTTATATAAGTTACTAGTAAACCCGGCAGGCTTTGTCCTGTCCGATGTTTTATTATACATATATACCGTCCTCTTTGATAACTGTATCTATTAAAAAATAAACTGCATGAAAACCCGTTGTGTAGTCATAAAGATCTCAGCATACGGACATACATACAGACATAGAACAGACGCGGGAAGCTGCTTTGCGTTATACTATGTAGTGATGGACAAAGATAAGTAATAATTATTAAAATAATTAAATTGACCGGGCAATATACATATTGTGCAGTATTTGGCTTTTTGCGTCTTTTATCTTGTGCCTATATTTTACCAGTTTAGACACCTACCCGCTCAAATTCTATCATCGTGTAACTGCTTAGGTGTTACACAGTATGCAAAATAACTGTTTCCGTTAAACCTTAAAACTTAATATTGAATTATTTCTTAAGTACCAAAATAATTTTCCCTGAATTGGCGTTCATTTCTACCACCGTGTATATTCCGATGACATATTGTTTTAAGGCGCTCATTGAATTGGTAAACAGTCCCGTCTTCTTACTAAATCAGATGCGCAAAGGCAGCCGCAAGAATAATTATGTTTAATGTATGCTCAACCGGGATGAGGTCGTTGACCTCCCAAATGTACTCTTGTTTGCAATTCGATTGAATGTGCATTTTTTTTTCATAGTTTCGCATGGATCATTGAAGTACTACTAGGCACTTGTTACATGAGCGATTTAAGTAAAAAAATGTGCCGAAGTCACGTGACAACTTTGCGAAGGCTGCGAAGGCAAATGTTTCTCCGTATAAACCGTTTGCAAACGAAGCGATCACTTAATTCGTCAATCGACTACGCTATGCAACTTTGTCATGCAGCTCTGATTAAAGTGCTAGCCAAGCATGTAGTGCTGCCAATTAAAAATATCATCGATAGTAGATGGAGAATGTATTTTTATATAGTGTCCCGAATCCATGAATATTATTGATTTATTTTTATTTTTCAATTTTATGTTCTTGTGTGCTTAATCATCATTTATCCTGTATCCTTAAAACTCATGTAGTTTGACTGTAACCGCGTAGTATGCGAGTATTTCTTCTTTGCCATAGCCGTACTAATCATACGCCATGGCTTTTATTATTATAATATAATTTTGAAATAGGCCTTGGGATTGAAACTTTTATTATGTTTCGAACCTACTATTTATGTTGTACTGGACTAAAAATATTTTCTGGTATCGGGAAGGACCAGATATCCTGAAAATATACCAGTAAGCTCTAATTGATCTCTTCCTAGAAGACATAAATTTCTTTACTTTTACAACCTCGTCAGGTGAACACTCCAAAGGTCATTGGCCTGCCAAATGAATTGGCTATCAAAATTTTCCGAGAAGATATGAATTTATGGTAGCCATTACGTCTGAGACATCCAGTCCATGGTTTTAATTCGAGGCAGCATTAAATCTTCGATACGAATGGCCCAGGCGGATCATACATCAGCGGTTTTGATAAATTACAGTAAAGGATATTGCGTACCATACATACACTAAAACTAACATAAATGCTAAAATAAAATATTCTACCTAACGCTCTTCCCCTATCCCACTATCCCAACGTCACTAGTCCAGCGTTTGGTACGGTCCACCGCTCTGGCGCAACGGATCGCATTCGACAAACGATTCCTTGATATCCTGCTTAAAGCGGCACGAAGGAACTCGCGTAGGTTTTATTCGCCGTTCTTCAAGGAGTCCCACATAATATAGTTTCCAGGGTAGTAAATTTGCGTTACGCATTTCCTTCGCGTAAAAAAGGGCTTCCTCGTTGTGTGTAACAAAGAAGAAATACTCGGCTAAATTGTACATCTTTCTTTTTTAAACTTGTCTGTAATTTTTGTTTTGTGTTGTACAATAAAGTGTTAATCTATCTATCTATCTCTCCCTCGGCATTGACGGTATATTTAACGACAGCCGTCAATAGCATGCAATATCCGCTGGTGTAATCTATCCAAGTTCGAAGGATGGTAAAACCAAAATGGTAATTTCGCGGTCACCAGTGCAAATCAGTTTCCTGCTTCAGTAGACAGCATGGCGGTTCACTATATCGATTTATTTTTGAGGCCAATGTCAGAATAAATATACTATTATGTTTTTGAGTACCTACACTTAGATCCTCGCTTTTGGAACCGTATTTAAGTACCTACTATTTCCCATCTTGTCTTAAGTATTTGCAAAGGGACTGCAAAGCTATTTCTTATTATATTTTCTTCGCCACTTTAATGTATATTTAAGGAGAGTTTTTTTGTTAAACATAATGTTGTTTGAAGTTTTGATTAATTTTGACTTTTCTATTTTTTTCAGGTAAGTGTACAATGCCTCGACCGTACGAAAACAGGTAGAAAACTGTAGGTATGCCCGCCTAACAATGACAGCTGTAAGTTTTTACTTTATGCGTTACAACTACACGCTAACAATGCCTTATGGAAAATATTGAATATTATACTACTTAGTTAGGTCGATGAATCACATCCTTTGAGGGTTATATTATATTGCATGAAGTTTACATTAATAAAAACCACGACGACCACTTTGGTGTAATGGTCCAGAGTTTGACTATTAACCAAAAGGTCGAGGGTTCGATCCCCGAAATGTACAAACATTTGTCTGTTTGTACTGGTCTGGGTGTTATACTTGTATGTATTTATTGAGGTGTATTTATAATACCACTGTTGATTCTGATATCTGTAACACAAGTGCTTAAGCTACTTACCACGGAGTCAGATCAATGTACGTGATGTTGTTGTATAAATTATAAAAAAATATTGTATAAATTATACCTGACTTATTAAAACCTACAAAATCACACATGCTGAACGTTAAGACTTAATCTTAAGTGGAAAGGAGCTAGTCCGATGTTCAAATTTTGCTCGTCTACGTCTTACGAATCTCAGAATAGTTTATATTATTGGGATCTTTTAACACTAGGTTAGTCATCGTGTGTTGACCTTCCATCAACGTTAGGTCAATTTTGGGGGTTAATCAATCAAAGCATAACGAATTCAAATGATATGCAAGTAGGCTGAATGTTATGATGACATTGCATATTGATGATGCTTAAAGGTCAATAAACTATGAACCGGGAGATGTAAATAGTGTTCTTTTTCTGTATACGTATTTTTTATAACAGTTTCAGAACGTTTTTAGGTACTTGAAGTCTTCACGGTAAGAATTTTTGGACAATTTTTCATGACGACTGAAATAATTTACTATTTACAGCAAGTATATTTAAGGAGACAAATAGAAAATGAAAAACTGAACGTATTATTTCACTTACCAATTACGTACACACCTAGTATTATATATTATGTAAAATCGTGCTGCTTCCTAATCTAGATTTCAATTACATTTAAATTCCTTAATTTTTTTAAGAAAGGAAACAGGTGATGTATTATTTCTAAGAAAGACACTTTATTGATTTTTATTGCCTTTTATACAGATATCGCGTTGAAATCTGCGGTTTGACTTTTTGGATCAAACCGGAAAAATGGCGAAGTTAGGTCATGTTTTGATCAAAATGTTCTCATTTGTCTAATATTGTCAGCATTTACATATAATGCGATAAAACCCAAAGATTTCTCAGAAGCATGACTAGAGGCGCAGGTGTATTATTTCAAAATAATAAAATTAAATAGTCTGACGCAATACTAACAAAACCATCATTCTGTCTTCTTCTTCTCATCAAAGAAACTGCTGAAATGGGTAATAATATTTATGAGTACACTAGAAGTCTGTTCTTAAGTCAGTTCACAAAAATTGGGTTGTACCCAAAGATTTTAAGACGACCAAATAAATTCGGAGCATGGAACAATCATACTTAAATCTATATTTCTTATCATTCTTCATAGAGTTAAAAAAAGTCTTTTTAGAGTTAGAATATTTAAACACAGCTTTAATAAGTGTCTGTGTTATCTGCTGATCATCATCATAACAGCAGCAAGTAATCAACTGCTGAACATAAGGGCTCCGTCTTAGGCGTTGTTTTACGTGAACGACCAATAGGTACTTCAAACGTCATGTGTCAATGTCAATCGCGTCTTGTATCTTTGTCGCGTTGTCACTTACTTAGGACAACGGGTAAGATTTTAGCTCGATCAGTTGCAATCTTTATACGGACGTCAGCCCATCTTACAATCTTATTTGATTCCGATATCTCGTTATCTTGATCTGGTCTAGCCTTTTCCTTTCTAAGTAAAAAGTGAGTTGCATAGGCTTTGAAAGCGAAGTTTTGCAACGGATTTGAAGTGGGTGTGGCCGATGTTATCTGCCCCATTTACATAATTGCCTTGCATTAGCGCTTTAGCTGCAATTAGTGGTAAGAAGCTTTTAACTTTACTATTAAAACCCGGTGGTGTGTTCTCTTGATGGTAGTTGGCAGTTCATAGAAGACCCTCAGAAAAGAGTAGGTTTTTTTTAAATTTGGGATAGGTTTACTCTTGACCCAAGACTAATCCCGAACGAAGCAAAGACTGAGTCTACGATGGAGCGAGCTCACCTAGAAGATACCTGTTCACAATAGCTTTGAAGATTTCTAGGTTGTAATTGCAGGGAAACACTGACGCAGGTAGTGAGTTCCACTTTTTTGCAGTGCGCATCAGCGCTTGGTTCGTATCAGTGGAACATCGACACGGTACGGATGGTATCCAGTGTATGTCTGATGGTCCGATGGTAAACGGCTTCTTATCTTAATTCTACAAAATGTTTATTATTTGAAAACTAGAATAGACTATTAGCCATTACTGATGGAAATTGATTAACTATCGCACCCTTGAACGACCTGGTTTCGATTCCCGTCACAGTTGGCTAGTGCCCTTGTTACTATGTAGAAAAAAATGGCTGCTTTAGGCAAAAAGCCTAGGAACTGGTGAATTATATTTTTACCATGTAAGTAACTTTTTCTGTAGGTAGTTATACAACTTGACTAAACCAGTAAGATGGAGATGATGTCACTCATAAATGCTTAAGTAATGGATGATGGAAGCTAAAAGACACATATTTAGGCACTCAAAGCTAGCTTTTTACATTCTTTCTGATTCGTATTTCGTGTCCTCTTAATGTAGAACCTATTACATGCTTTGCGCATCTTTGTACCTACTTAAATACCCAATTTACTTATGTACTTAAGATTTTTTACTTAGATTGTTGTGCTTAGGCATTTATATACAGGTCAGTCTGTCTGTAGTGTTCCAAAATTTATTTATTTCTTTAAAGTCCATTAAAAAAACATTTTTTCAGGATAATAAGACCCATAATAGTGACGATACAATACAAAATTAAATTATAAAAATAACATTAAATAATTTAAAATAAAAAATAATGCACCAACGCTACGTGATGAAAATAGCAGACTTTATAGCATTAGGCATCCTCTACCAATGAACTGCGAAAGAAATGCAAAAACATTATCAAATCAATTTGAGGTAGAATGTTGTTCTAAGTCTTAGTAATTTTATAGGTATCATGTTCGAATTAGTTTCAGATTTAGTTTACATTTTGGTTTCCCCTCAAGGTATCGGAATTAGTTCATTAGATTAGGCAATTTCGCAAGTTGACCTCTGCGGCAGAAATGTCATGACTGTCAAATTGGACACGCCACGCCGCCATTACATCCAAGGACCAGACCGATCTAGTGAAATAATTACAGTGATCAATCATTATTGATTTTGGGATATTGAGCTTTATCAATTTACGCCAACGGATGTGGTCAGTGGTGTTACGTAAAAGGTCTGCGGATTGAAAAGACAAAGATTAAAAATTAATAATAATGCAGGGTAATGGTTTCGAAAAACGTTGGCAAATATTTGTGAAAATTTGTTTATTTCATAAATATTGGATATACTTGGATGATTAGTTATTGCGGAGGTACGAATAAGTTAGTTTCATCACTAACAAATACTATAAGGTAACCTCTAGTTGGAACAACTTTAAAACCGACCCGCACAGATTTTAGATACTAACAACACAGATTTTTAAGTTCGATCCAAACCCTAGATCGAACTGAATTAAAATAAAGCATGTTTAAGAAATTAAATTTATGTGATACGGTTTGATAATACGAAAAAGACTTAAAAATAATATTTGTAAACGAAACGCAATGTTATCAACGATGCGTAAAATATAAGGCAGGATTAAATATTTGGCAATTGGCGCGCAATCCGCCATTTTTTGCGCTGTTACCGCCAACATTGCGTTTTGATACGCCAACCGTTGTTGCGTGAGTTTCGAAAGGCTTGCGTTTCGTTCAAAATCGGGGTGAAAGAGACTGGTAGATTTTATTAAAGGTCTTAAAAATATTCTATGACAATTTTGTGGTTGCGATCCAAAAATTTGTTTAAGGTGAGCTTGCTCCATCGTCAACTCAATCTATGTCAACGGTAATATATTTCCCAATTGAAATTATAAGCTCAATTTTATGCTGCTCCAGGACACAAGTCCTTTCTCACCTTCGATGTTCTTGAATTTTTTGCCTTAAAAAATAATAGTCCAGACTCATAAAGAAATCATCGCAAAGTTTTTGTTCTGTTCATTCATGCAGATTGAGTTTTAATTGCTCTTTTGCCATTTGAACAAACAAATGCCTAAACGATTTTGCATGCTGTTCGTCTATCTGCGCATGCGTAGGTATGTCGTTTTGTAGACATCTGGGTCTCAAATAGTCGGCTTTTGTCGTTTTAAAACGACCTGGGGTGACTACTGTAGAAATAAGAAAATTCTAGAACCTTATTCCGCCAACACAATCGTAATTGAATAGACCGATTTTCTTATTTGGTTCACACGAGAACTTTAAAAATCTTTATTAATTGTGCTAGCGTATTTGACCCCTGTTTTAGAAAGTTTCAAAAAAATAATTATATTAATGATTAAATTATCTTCCATATAAAAAAAAACCTCCTGAAATCAGTCAACCCGTTCTGGAGCTACGATGCCACAGACACAAATAAAAACAAAAAAAACACAACCAGACTAAGAGGTCAAACTAATAACACTCCTTTTTTGTAAGGGGTTAAATAAATGGAAAGTTAAACACAAACTAATATTTAAAGATAAAGTATCGCCCCCACACTACAAAGACATATCACGCAACACGCTTAGTTCGCAACACGGTAATTACGCAAAAACAATTACCTATGTAAAGCCTAAAACCTTCGAATTTGATCTTGGTCATTCCGCATACACACTCCGTGACAAGCTCGGACAATCACCCAGCAAGATTCGGTTTTAATCCACCTTAAATAGGATGCAAACTCGTCTAGTAATAGTTTAATTGGAGAAGCGTGCGCAGGCACAGTTTTTCCGCTAAATAATTCAACACACTATGCGATTATGTAAGGTGGCAATGGTGACTTTAACTGGTCAAACGGTGGCATGTCCGTAATTGGGTCAATTAGAACAGATTGATTGGTAACCAGTTTTGTTCGGCATGGATGCTGAATCAGATATAATGTACCTGTTATTGTGGATTTACTTGTTATTATTATGTAGACACGTTTGCAAAAAAACCTCCTGATTCATATACATAGGTTTTTTACGTAAAAAATGTGTCATGGTGATTTTTCAATCGCTTTTAAATATTTGACGACGATTGAAAAATCACCATGTCACGTTTTTTATATGTTAGTATCAATTTAACTTTATAAATCACAAAAATGTTTTGTAACGTTTAACATATAGCGATTATTTTGATTAGTACCTATGTCACTGATAAGAATCAGGTAGTTTGTATGAATAAATAATTAATTTAGCTACACAAATCCACCACTTAATTATTATCTTCCTAATCTGCGTGAATTAAGTTAAAATTTAAAAAAAAATCTTTCTGGTTACAGTTTTTCCTATGGTATTATAAAAATAGGTATTTGGATAAAAAGAGAATACCAGACAATATTAGTTCGTAAAAAAATAAAAAGGTTTTTTATTCATAATGTATTTTTTTTTATAAACCCGTTGAAATATTCGTGACTAAGCAACAAGTCGAAAGTGGTTATATTACCGTTACATAACAAAATAACGAATACTGTGTCAGTAGGTGGTCATGTTTTGATCAATGCCCTTTGAACGTTTTCATTTGGACCGAATATAATGATGGCATTTGCTTATAATCGTTATGAAACGATCGTTCAATTGAATGATACAATTGACCACTTGCTGTTGATGTAAGTTTGTATTGTGTAAGCTGTAAGCTTACTGCCCAAGATTCGTACAAAAGCGGAAAAAATATATTTTAAAGTGGTTTTTATAGAACAATATTTTTAAAAAAATTATTGAAGCGGCCTGAGACCATACTGTAAACAACATAGGAAAAGAAAATGTTTCTTGAATTGAAATCTTTGATGACCATACCTTCTGTATGGCCACTTCGCCTGTTGATACTAAAATATTGATGTGTTAAAACTTTAGTTTGCGGATCATTTCAGTAACTTATACAACGTGACATTACCTTTTTCATATAGAGTTATCTTTCCCTAATGGGCCTTGTTTTTTCTGATTTTAAAACCACTACGAGTATTGAGCATAAAATTTGTCACAAAATATTGATACAATTTTTTCGTCATTCTTGTATCACGTTCGCTTATGAAACTTAAGTCGCGCTCTAATAAAGCGAGTCGGGTACGCAACGAACTCCTGCGCATGGTAACGTTGTTATTTAATATCACACCCATTCATTTTCTGCACTCTATTTTGTAAAAGTACACAGTCGTGTTTCCCTTGATCTCTTTTATTTTTATGCGTAAAATGGTAAAACTTCTTACCGTGCTTTTTGGTAGATCGTTGAATATGTAAATAGTCCTAATTTAAACAGAAATCATAATAAAACAACAAAAATTAACAAGTCAAGTGAGTTATTAAAATGAACGAATAAATCTGCCTTTTAAATAAAATGCCACATCAATAATATCTCATCTCGATAACGTCTCAAGAATTAAATAATCGATTAATCGAGTCTCCTTATCGATTCCTAGTAGGAAACGAATTATTCTTCCTTGTTTAATTTTTCACGTTTTAAATTATTTTTCATACTATCACTCTGCAAAACTGAAGGCCGTAGATAAAATAAATACCTACTTGCTAACGGCACAGATTACTAAATAGTTACTACGCTAACGGTAACATTTTTTCTTCTTCTTAGTTTCTTAAAATTATTTCACTGCTTAACATCAAAATCTTCGTAAATGCTTTACTTACGGGCATGAATAAGCTTACGATCTACCGAGTTTTTTTTTCTTATCAAGTTTCATTTCCCAAAGTTTTTTTTGTAAAAGGTCAATGCAATAAGGGAATCATATTTTTTAAAGAATGCAACCTGGTATCGAATGATATTTCATCGTAAATATCGCGATCGTATCGCAATCGGAAATCGATGTCCGATCGTGTGAGGGCCAACGCTGTCACTTCCGCGCCGGCCAGCTTGTGTTATCTACTTTGTTGCTACTTAATTATTTATTGAAAGTCATGCATTGAAAGTTGTAAATTTTGTATTATTGAATTTCACATGTCATTTTTTATTTATTTTATTTTTATTTTACTTTATTGGCTTGATATACTGTTGATTGTTACAACAGGTAACAATCAACAGTATATCAAGCATGTAACAAACTTAAGTAGCGAACTAGATTGAAACCTAAAAACGTGTATACACAGCATTAACAGGTAAAACGGAAACAAAACACCACATAGCAATTAGTGCTATTTATGTACACAGTGCATCTACCCAGATATTGAGTGCTATGTCTGCCCTGTAAGCACATACTACGAATTTAGCGTGAATGAAATCTCAGCCGAAGCAAAACTGCCTAATCGAAAATTGTTCTATTCCCTTGTCAAAACGCAAGAACCTGTGTTGTTTTGTTTTAATAAAGGACCATGCCCGATTCCATCCCCATCCATCAACAGAAATGTAATGGTAATTAAATTGTATATACAATTTTTTGATTTGATGACGACCGTTTGGTGCAGTAGTCTACGTGTCGGACTTCTAAAACCAAGGGTCGCGGGTTCGATCCCCGCACAGTACAAACATATGTGTGCATGAACATGTGTGTTTGTACTGGTCTGGGTGTTTTCTATGTATAATATGTATTTATTTACAAAAAAAAGGATTTAAGTATATTTATCCGTTGTCTAGTACCCATAACACAAGCCTCGTAGCTTAATTTGGGACTAGAGAATTTGTGTGATTGTTGTGAAAAAAAAATTGTATGGCATCATCGAGCAAGTCAAAGGGGTTCTCATGACATGCAATGATTTATGTAGATACTTAGCATATGAACGAATTCAAAAATTCATCGTTTTTTTTTTGTTGTTATCAAGTTGGTGCGAGGCCTTGGAGCAAACAGAATACCGATAAGCAACTCATCTCATTCCATGCCCTAGAATAAGAATTTCGAAATGATTCACAGACGCTACAGTTTAAGTCCATGTGGGTGGTACTGAAGACCTACATTTTAAACATTGCTTTTAAGGTTGATTTAACTCCCTTGTTTATTAAATTGAATGGCCACTATTCGGTCTGTATCTATAATGTAAAAATAAGTCGGGTTTTCTTTCCTGACGCTACAACTCCAGAACGCACGAAGCGATTTCCACTGTTTTGCATTCGTTGGAAAGGTCTCGGGCTCCGTAAGGTTCAGGAAAAATTCAACAGAAAAGCAGAAAAACATGGATAATCATATTTCACATACAGCGCCATAATGTTACAAAAACCAGATGGCTCCACCTGGTGGCGAAACGGAGTTCACCGCGTTTGCTAGTTATTCATAATTATGTTAATAATATGCGCCCCTATCTCCGTCCACCGGGTCAAACGCTCATTAGTGTTGTGATTTACGTATCGCAGCCACCATCGATAAATTAGTGATGTATCCTTTTCATAACGATGTGCCGGTGAAAAGCGGTTTTCACGGGATGTAGCCGAGTAGTACCGGTTTAAATGGAGAAAACAATATTTGTTTATCTGTGCGATCTAAATGGCACCCATGCAAATAGTGAGAGGTATTAATTAAGGATGAAGTATACATTTTTAAGTCATTTTCAATGGGATCTGTGATAGCTAAAAAAACCAGTCAAGTGCGAGTTGGACTCGCGCACCGAGGGTTCCGTACTAACCTTTAGATAAGGAGTAGTAACTTTGAAATTTTCAAAATTATCAAAAATATTTTTTTTAAATATTTTTTTTTATATGATGAAACTGAAAATTTACGGTTTTCGTATTTTTTCCTATATTTGTTTTATAAGACGTGACTTCGTACTAAATTTCAAGATTCTAAGTTTACGGGAAGTACCCTGTAGGTTTTGATTCCCGTTCGAGTTTCGAAAATTTGCGGCCTAAATGGCTTTTTTCTTTCATTACGTTGGCTTAGAAGGTTGATTTTTCTACAGCTTCCAGGGACAGTAGACCTAAGTATCATATAGAAATTTCAGTTTGATACCTCCACGCGTTCCTGAGAAAAACGGTCTTGACAGACGGACGGACGGACGGACGGACAACAAAGTGATCTTATAAGGGTTCCGTTTTTTCTTTTGAGGTACGGAACCCTAAAAAAGGCTTGGGGTTGACGATAGAGTTAGCCAGTTAATATTAAACACAATACACATTCTGGGTTTTCTTATGTACGCATATGTCAGCATATATCCGTGTTTATGAGAGAGTCACAGCGGGCAAAGACCCTAATATCATATTTTTTGTCCCGAAAACTGGTTCTTCTACGTTTTATTGCAACGTGTGAATTCGTGACCAAAAAAGAAGATGTACAATTCGTAAGCTTGTCGAAAAAAGGTTATATCTTCGTAAGTTTGATTGATTTGATATGTCAATATCATCAACGTTTTAAAATATATTTGAGATGACGGAATAAAAAATATTAAATAAAAAAATATAACAAAGGTGACTTCTACGAGTAGGTAGGTGCAAACAGTGGTCAATTTGTCATCATATGAATAACAAACATCATGCTTTAGTTCTTCACGGAAAATTTCATGATTTGTTCACAATCAGTAGAAAAAAATTTACCCTAATCATTTATTTGATTGTTTTTGTCAACAACACACATTGTTTATTTGAAAAAACATTGCAGTGTCAAAAACCTAGAGTCATCTTAAGAGGTGTGTGTCAAGTGTGTATTCTGTGGTTTTGAACTCATTTATATTAACTAAACCATCGTTAGAAGCTCAGATATACATATATTATTATTAAAATACACAATCCAAGCACCAATTGTTATAAAGTCGTAGTTGAATTTTCCGTTTTTGACAGTTGTAGTATCTATGCACGATCAAAATAGGGCAGGCAATTGGCTTGATTACACCTATCTTAAATATTATCAAGAGCATGGCGTTTAAAAAAACATAGCCCATATGAAGTTAATACAACCAATATATTTCCAAAAAGCTCAATAAACATTCAGTCAATTGACTCCGATTTCTGATACATGACCGTGACGTCACGTTCATGTATTCCCATACAAAATCTATGGAGGCAGACCGTTTTGACAGATAATAAAAAGTATGTTAACGATTGGTGGTGTCATCTAGCCTATTCAATCCCGATTAAAAGCTAGGTATTTATTGCTTAAGCTGAACTGGGACCCATTGCGCCAGTGGTGAATGGTCAAGAAAGTCTGTCCATGTGGGTCGTGGTTTCCATTTCTACTCGCAGGAAGTATGCAATTGCGGTCTGGATAATTGCTAGGCTTTCTTTCATTTACTGTGATTCGTCTTAGAGAAGTTCACACTGAGGTTTCTTAACATTCCTAAAATTTAAGGCTTATTTCTGGGTCTCATACAATCTGAACTTCATAGATTAAAAAAATATTATTAGTTATTTTGTGCATTTGTTTTCTTAATTTTTTCCAGAATTGAATAAAGTACACCGATTGCTTCTAGTACTAGCATGAAGCGGTTTCGCCTGTGTGGATTGGAAATCAAGAACTTATCAATAGTTCTCAAATAATTTAAGTATGTTATTATGATATACCTTCCTGTTGAATCACTCTATCTATCTACAAAAATCTGCATCGAAATCCGTTGAGTAGTTCTTAAGATCTAAGCATATTATACAGACACGAGGGACAGACGCGGGATGCGACTTTGTGTTATATTAAGTAGTGATCTGTAGAGAGTAGGGTTTTAACAGATCATAAAAAGTACATCAACGATTGATGGTGGAAAAGACTAACGTGTATTAGTAGGTACCTAGTTATACTTAAAACCAACCAACTTTTTTCATAATTACTATTATGAATAGACAATAATTTGTCATTATTTGTTTCAGGTAACTAATTCGAGTGTTTAATAACTACAACCATAAACAAATAGTTGCTCTGGTAAGTTTTTAAAACACATAAAGACCGTTGGGTGAGTAAAACCTACGCAAAAACCTTGAAATCCGATTACATAGACGATGTGTACAGACCACGTAATGTTATGCATATCACAGTGTTAACTCTAGTACAAAGACATAACACTATCACTTCAGTAGACTCTCACACACAGTAAGGATGCTAAGAACAAATACTCGAATTGGCACACGCACAGAAACGCACTGTCAACAAGTTGTTGACGCACTGAAAAGAATGATAACCGGGGGTAGTGACTGATAGTCGCGCGGACGCATTTGGTACGTACAAATGCACTATTTACGCATAGGTCTACTTTTTTTATATTTGGGATAGGTTTGCTCTTGACCCAAGACTAAGCCCAACGAGGCAAAGACTGAGTCTACGATGGAGCGAGCTCACCTAGAAGATGCATATTTCAAAGAAAATGCCTAGTTGCGCGACTGTGTGTGTAGAATTAAATAGACGACCACTTTGGTGTAATGGTTAAGTAGTTGACTATTAACCAAGAGGTCACGGGTTCGATCCCCGCACTGTAACATTTGTATGCATGAACATGTCAGTTCGTACTAGCCTGGGTGTTATATGTCTTTATTTAAGTTTCTTTGGAATATCACTGTTGATTTTGACACAAGTGCTTCAGCTACTTTCCATGGAATCAGATCAATGTATGTGATGTTTTTGTATATTTAATTTAATCAAAAAATATACTGACGAGTCGGCTAGGTTCGGAGGAGGTCCATTCAAACAGGATTAGGTTTGTAGGACCACGCGCGACACAAATGCACTATTTATGCACAGGTGTACATATCAACAAAAATGTCTAGTTTTAAGACTGTGTGGGTAGGCTGTGCTATCTATCCCGGCTAGGTGATCGCAAGACGCGAGCGTCATGTTCCGAATCACCCGACGTTCACCTCTATACGGAAACATACCTCTAACTCTTGACAAACAATGGGCCTTCCTACTTCCCTCCGTCACGAAACTGTCGCGCTGTCACTTTCTCCGATATGCGACCTCAACGAGGCGGAAAATGTAGATCGCATTCGATCTAACCTTGCCGACAAATCCGATAAAAAAATAAAAATCGGTCAAGTGCGAGACGGATTCGCGCTCGAAAGATTCCGTACCATCAATGAGTTAGTAGAGTAGAGCTATTTAACTCGAGTTGAACTCAATTTACGTGAACTTCGATTTGAGCTAGCTCAAACTGTGTTTTATCTGAGTTGGCGCATCACTAACGCGAACTTCGTTGCTTGATGGTTATGGCGTTTGCGGTTAATTAGTTGACAATTTATCGGTTATGTGAAATTATGCACCAATATTTTATAATGTTTTTAGTATTTGTTAAAGCGATTCATAAGACACAGCCTAGTGGCAGAACTGTCAGACAAACAGATACCAAAGTCTCAGCAATAGAGTTCCGTTTTTACTCTTCTGGTATGGTACCCTAACAAAAGCCGCAGACTATCATGTAGGTAAATCGGTTGGTACATGCGAAACGAAATTCGTTTCACGCATTGTCTTTATCACCAATGTCATGTTTCTAAACTCTTTGACACATACGTGTTTTTAACACAACGCAAACTGATTTTAAATGTGACCAAAGAAGGCTGAATGTCGCGTGACGAGTACTGGGCGTTTATGTTTTTTAAATGGCCTTTTTGCAAACGACTATTTGTGTTACTGGGTAAAGGGCAGACGTGTTGCATTATGAGACGCTTAAACGGTAGTTTTTGCCGCCGTTTTGTCTATGAATAGTACGCGGTTGGCGCTCACAGATAATTTGTTTCGAACTTTTTATTAAGTTAACGCGTTTTGCTTCTGGCCGCATACACTGGCTTTTGAAAGAAAATGCCTTTTAGGCTAACCAAAGAGTTTAACGGTTCACTTCACTCACTCACTACTACTCTATGGCAAAAAAAGTTTAAAAGTAACTATTATGTACAAATGAGTTTTATATCTAATGAAACAGTAAAAACCCGAAGAAACCTTTACAACGGTCTCTTTTGCTGATATTTTTAAAATATAATATGTATTTTGTAATTGAATCGCACAAACCCAAAAAATATGGCAATTTCGATTCCGAAAGGAAGCAATGCGATTTCCTTCTTGGACTTGGATTGCATAATTTTTGTATCTTTTTTAAATCGAATAATACTTTTGATGCTATATGAAAGAGGTTTGGTGAGTTTAGAAAGTTTATTTTTCCTTTTTTAGGGATCGATTACAAAATTAGCCGATACCCAACAAGCTTTGTACTTTTTTTTGTATAAACCAGTAATGTTAAAAAGAACTCGCCGTGATGTGTGAATTAGTAAATTCTCTTTGGAAGGGTCACGACACCGAGCATTTTATATTTACTTACTTTAGTGTTGAAAACTTCGCCCTTTTATTTTCATCGTTTGCATGTGTACCTACTTTGTTTTAAAATTTTGTATTTACTTACCTCTAATTTCATTATTTGTGTTTACTTATTTCTTAGTTTCTTCGGTTTACGCGAACGGTACACATTGAAATGATCCACTTTTACGAATTATTTCGCGATTTATTTACATTTCATTTTAACCTGCCATTTCGGACCCTTTTCAGCGTACGTGGTCACTGGTATACTAAGGTGCTAATAGGTGGTGTAATAAGGTGGTGTAATGACAACATTACATAGTTTGGAAAAATTGTTAGCTACCATCACTCAAAAATATGAAGTTACGTTCCTATCTACCCAAAACAAAGATACAAACAGTATCTTCAGGTCTTGCAGTGCAGGGTAGTTTGAGTCTTGGCTAAAACAGGATCCCAAGCTGGTGGAATTTTCCAACCATTTTCTCTAGGGTGTCATCTAATTTCAATTATTAGGCGAAAAAGTTATTTGTTAAGTAAGATTATCTGATCGTTTAGTGATGGCATGTGAAAATTGATAACTTAATATTATATCACAAAAAATACCTGTGACAAAAGAGTCAATTCAAGTCACAGGTTGGAAATCACGCAACTAGATGACGTAACCCTTCCCGCTTCCGAAGTCTGCCGGTGAGGCAGTGACATTACAATATTTATAGGTTATGTCACACTTTATGGTGCAAGCGACAGGATACTGGTAATTTTTTTTATCTAAACTAATTGTATGAAGAGGAAAGATTTGATAGAGATGATATTCTAATTCTAATAATTCTAATGATATATATGATTGATAGATAGTCACTCACAGAATAAGTGGTGACTTATTTTGTGCACTACACTGCTGCAAATCATTGTATTTACAAGATGTAAATAACAATTATTTCAAAAAATTCAAATTATACAGGAGCAATTTTTACCGAGTTCGACTAGGTCGACTTGTCATTCAAGAATCTGTTACACATGTGAAATTAGACTTCTTATCCTTTCCAATCTTGTTTTATTTCCATAAGACATTTGTTCTCCCGCACACGCTCTGTTTGTCCGCAATTGACACTGGCTATTTTCAATCAAGTCACTCACTCTTTCTCGTTAGGTCACCAGCCGACTGCGACACTACTTTATTTCACTTTTTTAATATAACATTTAAAAAAAAACATGTAAACACTTATACCACTAAGAGAGAGCAGGACCTCCTAACAAGCATTTATTTATATGTTTAAAAGGTTGGTCCCAACCACTATGCATTGTATATTTTTACATGTATTAAAATAAACTTTTTGACGTGACAACGTCTTATAAATTGGTTTGCCGGGTGACACCTCAAGAAACTGCGTTACGACGCTCCGCTCACGTTCTGCGCTCACAATGAGAGCGAGTGAGAGGCACGCGTCCCTTCCACTCGAGCACAGTTAACCCGCCTAAGAGCGAGAGAGACAGAGCGAGAGAGAGAGAGAGTGAGAGAGATAGGCATACACACCGGTTCATGTTATACGAATGAATATTCACATTAAAATTATTTTACCACTCAAAGTCGTTGTCACGTAAAACTTTCGCCCGTATACCGACTTTACAGGCAACCAATTTTTTATTTTAATTTTCAATATTACCTACCTATCTCGATGGCTAACGATGGGAGTACGTGCTCTCTTAATAGTATGACAACATGGATTTACGTACTAAAGTGACTTATTTATATTTTTTAGTGACGCAAATTATGAATCATTAATGAATATACAATCAATAAACATGACAAGTCGATGACAATATTGCTGTGTTTTAACGATGGAAAATCTGCCAATTTTATGACCGTGAGCAATAAAATCTGCGGTGTCTATTTGCGTTTTTCATAAAATTACAAATTACTATGAAAAAGTGACAACAAACTACCTATATCATGTGATTGTCAATAGAAGTAGCATTGAAAATAATACATATTAAGGAAGTCAAGTTCGAAGTTTTCAAAATGAATAAATAGCATGTATAAATATTATATATATATATGTATATATATATATATATATATATTATCCATATTAATTAATTGATGTTTATTTTTTGTATATTATAATATAATTTAATATTTACTTTTATGTATTGATATTATGATATTATATCTATATATTAAGTTAATTTATTTTGCGCTATTAAACACTTTTCTCATTTAATATTAAACACCTTTCTCATTTAATTTTCACTGCACCCATTGCCTTCTTTCTGCGTGACCTTGAGGTTGACTGGCAGAAAATGCTTTTAGCATTAAGTCCTCCCTTTGTACATTTCTTGTGCAATAAAGTTTTAAATAATAAATAAATAAAAGAATGCGACGCACCGAATGGCCGTTAGGGCGAAAAGGTTCTCGGATGGCGACCGCGTGCCGAACAACGCTCCGTGGGCAGGCCTAGGGTTGCCAGACGGTCGGGAATTGGCGGGATTCTCCCGAATTTTTTATGTCCTTCCGACTCCCGAAAAAGCGAATAATCTCCCGAAAAACAAGCTTAAGACTTTTTTGAATAGCGATAAACCTGAAAAGTTGCGAAAACGCGGTAAAAAAAGGACAAATACCTTTGGCAAGAACAAAGCAATAAATATGCTCATTCGTTTCTTATCTCATGTGTCACAAATACCTACTATGTGTTTTTTCTTATATCTACAGTGCAATGCAAAAATATGTTGGTTTACTAAACTTAATACATTATGTATAATTATTAACTTATTTTTTTATTTCTCCCGACCAAAGCCCTTAAATCGGTTTTTGATCCCGATAATAGGAATAATCGATCTGGCAACCCTAGGCAGGCCCCATACAAGGTGGACCGATGATCTGGTGAAGGTGGTGGTGGTCGCGGGAAACTGCTGGATGTAGGAAGCGCATAACCGATTGCGGTGGAGATTCTTGGATGAGGCCAATGCTCAGCAGTGGGAATACAAATACAAATAATTTATTTCATCAACTTAAAAATTGTTGCATGGTTAGAAACTCTTTTGAAGCTACTACAAGCTTTTCCTAGGAGGATCTTCTCTTCCATAACAATGAATACTGTTACACATGGGTGTAGCAATAACTAATCATCAATTTAAGTTGATACATTCAATACAAGGTAACTTGTAATTATGAAAAGTTTAGTTGTGAATAATTTTGTTAAATTTTACTTAATTTAATTTAATTGAGTATATTATTTATTTAGTCATCAGTAACAATTGTATATAAGACTTATGTTTTATTTAGTAGTAACAAAACGTTAGATGGCTGAAAATTATGACAGTTGTTTATTGTAGAGATGTTCATGTGCATCGCTCGATAGGATTATGTGTCACCCGTCGATATCGTTATTTGGATCTTATTATATATTTATTTTTTATTTTAAAATATACAATAAATCAATTCACGCCATTTGCAAATCAAGTCAGATTTACGAAAACGCTAAAATTATACACACTTTAAACTTCTCACACATCATACAAGAATACTGGGTAGGTGCTATAAATGTGAATCAATTTTATGACAGTGTGAAAACGCATGTAGTGTCGTCTGTTTATTTGCAAATATCACTTCCTTGATATATTATAACAATGTTAACAATATAAAATAAGCACCTGATTAACTTACAATCACATATTGTACCGGTAAGTGCTTAGGTTGCGTAAGTTAATAAAAAATAATTTGTTAACACTATTTGTAGTTCTACTTATATAATACTAGCGGCCGCCCGCGACTTCGTCCGCGTGGATGTTAGTTTTTTGCGACCGGGCTTCATACAAATTCGCAACCCCTATTTTATCCCTTTGGGGGCAGAATTTATCAATATGTAATATTATTTCTATCCTTCTTTACCTTCCAAGTAATGTTGAGTCAAATAAAAAAAAGTCCCATTAAAATCGCTTTAGTAGATTCTGAGATTCAATTTCCTGCCTGCCCCCTAAGTTCATCGGCGTGATTATTTATATCCCAGTTTACTCTCCAGGTGATACTGAGTCAAATAAAAAAAGTCCCGTCAAAATCGGTCCAGTAGATGCTGAGATTAGCCCGGACAAACAGACAGACAGACAGACAGACAGACAGACAGACAGACAGACAAAAATTTTAAAAATTGTTGTTTTGGCTTCTATTACGGTAATTAAGACCCCCTGTAACAATTTTTCATAAAAATCTTCAATGTACAGAAATCGATCTTTTACAGTCTTATTATATGTATAGATTTTTAACACTTAATTGTAGTGTAATTTGATTGGCAAAATTATTCAATCTAAGTACAACTCATAATTGCTTTAACATCTTAGCCGTTTATGGCACATTGCTCAATTACACAAATAATGTTTTTTTATTTAATTATGGTTAAAGATCTTTATATCTCATAAGAATTTACAATTCACTTACTGAGAAACTTAATTGGACACAAATGTAAATAGTCATCGCTTAAGATGAGCAAACTTAAAATAATGCTTGAACTAGGGGGTACATACACAATTTTCTTAGACGGCACTCAGCACTAATTGCTTCATTAAACCCTACAACACAGTTGGACTTAAACCCAAAAAAATTATTAAAACCTGCGTATGAAATGCGTAATCTATAAAGTGTTACACTCAGTACCTACTTACGAATGACATTTGGTCAAGTTACATTAATCGTATTGGCATTTAGATTGGAGTGCTTTATCTCATTCGCCATTGTTCATTTATTTCCGTGGAGAGAACGGGACAAAAACTGCGGTAATTATATTTACACAAGAATGTCGGAATGACCTCCGGTTTAATATAAAATCGCCACAGGAAGTATCTGAAAAAGATTATAATCAGATATTTAATAAGAGATCATTTAATAAAAAGTAAATGACTAATCCAACTATTAATAGAACTGAAATATAGATCAAATATGTAAGTATCAATATTACATTCTTATCAGAATCTAATGTACTGCTCTCTGGTTTTATAAAGACTAAACCATCAGGTAAATATGTATCTAAATAATAATAAAATAATAATAAAAATAAATAATACTAAGGATTAATATTTTTAGCTTTTTCCGGACCTATATCATAATTGTTCCAATATTTTTTTAATAACAAACCTTTTTTTTATATTATGACCCAGTAATCCCTTTTCCAAATCGCGACCTCATTCTTTGACACACATCTTTCACGAATAAAGTCATAAAGCAAAAAGCTCTGTTAAATAATATATCGATAAGCTTATTACCGATATTGAATAACGATCGATACCGAATACCAGTGATTTAACCATAACCGGGTTACGGGCCCACGCGCACTTTCGTTCTCAGTTCACTTTCGGTTTCAACCCCCCTACTCTTTAAGCCGTTGTCCGTAGTTTCGGATGTAGCCATCGCTGTCACTCTTATAAGCTTGAACATGCGAGCGAACACGCTGGCTAGATTCGAAAATATGGAGGAAACGTTAGGGTACGTACGGTCACAGCGTTAGCGCACGTAACGAATGTCGTCACTGGTATTTATCATGTGATTCGGAACTGTGACTTTTATCTATCAACGACGAGTGGTGGGTTACAGGAATTTGAAAATTATTTTATGTGACCAGTTGAAGAATTGTGTAGTATTTTATCAGGGCTGATTTTTTCAGAAAACAGTTAACGTTAACTGTATTATAAAATTGAATAGTGGCTGATTTAGAACTATTGACTGTATACATAAGTTGAAATCAAATGTAACAAATACCTTAATCTTGCAGTAAGGAACAATATGAAACTGACAATTATCTAATTTTCAGTCGATGGTAGATAAAATATTGAAACCAGACATAACTAAAAAATATGGAAGTACAAAAAAGGTAGCATTTCTTTTAAAAATGGAATTGGTAAAACAATTCCATTTTTGTTTATAGATATTCATTAAAAAACATCTTTAAATGGTTCGTTTACATTTTAGATGTGACAACAAATGATCTATGTTAACACTAGACTAACTTATAAGCCAATTAAAAAAAGAAGCGGCTAGGAAAACATGACATCTAACTCTGTTCTTAAGTATTTAAAAGCTAGAAGAAGTTCATTTCGCGTAACTGGATCTAGCTTCAGAAACTTACTTACCTCTTTCTGGATTGCTTTAATGCTTGAATTAAAAATTTGCCTACGTTTATATGTCACCTAAGTTTTCAAACCCATTTAAACAGCAATCATACTTATCGCTTAAACTACATGACACATGAATGAAATCTGATACCAAAGTCTAGGGCTTAGACCTACGACACAGGCGATAGTAACAATGTCTTCATCAGCTGATCGTAAGATAAAAAAACATTATTGTTCTACGGTCATTGTATGGAACAAGTATTTGCATACATACTTTGTATGTCACAGGTACCTAATATTTTATCAGTGAAGTATTCATAAAGTGTGTCTTAATATCGTGATATAGGGAATTTGATATTTTGTCCGATAATATCGACAAGGTATTTTTCGTAACTTTTTTTTTGTGAAGGTATTGAGTTCATTTGTAACGAATGAATTTTGAAAATGTAATGGAGACTCGTAAAACTTTTTTGAAAGATATTCATATTGGTGGTATAAAAAAAGAGTGTAAAAAAGTCAGTCTGTACTAAGTATCTTACACTTTTTTTTGTTCTAATAGTCACGGTTAAAACTTTTTTACGGGATCGCCGTATCCTATTATCTCAATCACACATTGAAATAGCAAGCCGAAACGCGCGCTTTGTATTGAACGACAGATATCCACTTATAAATTAGGGTCCCTCCATAAATCAAATTATTATAATAGGATTCTTTATTTGGATCACAATGGCGTACGTTGACACCTCACTAATGCGAATATAATAGAGACAGTTAGTAATTATAGCTTTTTAATAAGCCGACCGTAAGCGGTGGGAACTGTTATGCATACTGATTGACAATTTGATAACGTGAACTTTGATCATGTGTTTCGTATTATAAATGCTGTATTGAATATCTTTAATAAACTATTAATGGGTTTTTCACCACATTGATACAAATACATATCTTCTTCATATACATAAAAAATGAATTGCTGTTCGTTAGTCTCGCTAAAACTCGAAAACGGCTGAACTGATTTGAATTACATTAGTCTCGAAATATTCGTGAAAGTCCAGGAAATGTTCACAAGATAAGAAAAAAAAAGAAACAACAGGCAGGACAGCGCCTGCGGGTTCGCTGGTATGGAATAAAGAACTAGAATAGTGTTGTTTTCTTCTTCCTAGGATGAAGAAGCATCTACAAGGATAGCTAGATTCTTCTCCCATTTTAATAAAGACTATTGAGTTCCTACGTAGGTTAGCAAGCCGTTAGGGCGAATGCCTTGGTAAAACTTAATTTTACCAAAAGCAAAACATTAAGGTGTGTCCACCACTAAGTAAGTGTATTACTTAGTGGTGGACACCCTATTGTTTTGATAATACGCTATCGTTAGTCATTGCTGAAACACTGAGTATTTTATCAGCTGGATTGATTTTTATTAGAGTTTTTGTGATAAAGCTTCTGATGTTCCTTCGCTAATGCTTTACTTTTCGAATGGCAATTGGTGTGAGATTTCTTATCCTTTCATTTTCTATTACCAATTAGCATAACCTATCATACAGCAACTCATCGCTCACCAGACTTTATTATAACTGTCTATCAGTCTTATTTTAAAATTTAGACTTGTTAGTGCTTACCCGGTAATAGGTAACATTAAAATGCTTTTAATGATGCATCGGTGAGAGGTTAAGTAACCTCCACACTGAGATGAAGTAGTAACTTCATCTCATCTATAACCACATTACTTGCGCAACGAATAATGACAAAATGCCAAGTGAGCTTAGTACTTTCAAATATCAAGAGGTTCTGTAGGTTAAATATTTGTATGCAATATTGTTTTTTTTTATGTTCCTACCCTGTACATGAAAAAAATAATATCGTTATAAGTTAAAAATAAACTTCATAACTTTACATTTGATGAAACATTGAGTTATCAAATCATTGTCTCAGAAAAAATTTAGGATTGATAATGTATGACTATGTTGATACTCAAACATCACCTAAAAGCTCTTATTAAATGAGTCTTTCCCCAATGAATTGAGGATAGAAAGATAAGATATGAATATTGCAATTTCAACGGACGTGGCCATGAAAATATATTCCACTAGTGGCCCCCGCGACTTTGTCCGCGTGGAATCCGCGGTCGAACGGGATGAAAAGTATCCTATGTCCGTTTCCTGGTTCTAAGCTACCTCTCCACCAATTTTCAGCCAAATCGGTTACAAATAGTGTAACTAACACCCCTTTCTCTTATATATACTTACATATAGATTACTATTTCAATCTTTCATTTGAGATATCCAACCCGGAGGCAGTATTATCATTAATATAAATCAGTGCACAAAACCTAGCCCCTACACTCAGCCACAATAAACAATGGAAAGTAGTTATGTAAATAGTAAATTCTACTTGTAATTACAATACGCCTCTTTAGTTGAACTGTGCTTCCGGGCGCGAATGCCACTTGTCAAATTAGAATAGGTATCTTGTTATGTGTTACGGTCACTCACATTGATTTAGTGGCCATTGGCTAGGCGTAGGCTAGGCTTTGTTTAATATGGTTTTACAACACACGTTGCATTGTAAAACCTCATAAAATACTTAAATTTTACCTAACTTTAATGTAACACTTAAACGAAACAAGTGCAAATAATATACTTTTCTAATGTATTTATAATACTTACGTCTTTTTGTTGAGTATCAGTTAAGTGTTTGTGTTTTTATTAATGAATTGATCGCAGATTTATCAATATAAAGCTTGTATTCAAAAATCGAAAAGATCCCGAAACGTGCCTTTTGTCTGCCATCATTATTTTTCAGAATTTTTAAAACTTTTCCATTTTATTATTTATTTTTCAAAAACGTACACGGTCCGCCATAGATCATGTTCCAATCAACTCAAGGCCCACTTTGTTATTCAAATATTTCTCACTATTTAATTAAACGGTCCCCGCCCAACCAGCGTCGTTGTACATAACATATTACATAGCCCCTGAGAAATATCGTTTGTATGTTAATACAGGATCCAATGCAAAAATTGCATACAATGACCGAAGAACAATGCCGGATCGTATTTATTTAGTACAATGAAAGGAACTGCCTTGTACCGACCAAGGACCATTTTCAAAGAACACGTCGATTTGGGCCATTTAACAAATCAATTTTTTTTTTCGCTATTTTACACTTTATACACACTGTATTTTTTAATTTAGATAATTAAGTAGGCTTCAATTTTTTATGAAATCTGTGACAGATCGTAATCAGTATTTTTTACGACTGTGAGCAAAACAAAGACAAAAAGCAAAATAATACGTTGTGCTAGGAAATCTGTATCTGTTCCTGATATAAAATAATTTCGGTCATCAATTGGTGTCTAGGTTTTCGTCACCTCCCATGATAATGCAATTTTTTAACATTAGAATACCAATACAAATCGATGGAGGCACGAATTTTCCCACCGGCTCGCATTGCGAAACAAACCGGTGCGTTTCTAGAGCAAGGTCGCTAAGATGGCCGTCATAGTGATGGAGTCATGAATGTCAGACTTTCGCGCCAAATCCGATCGAATAGTTTTTCGCGCGCTTTGTTTTTTTTTCTAAATCCGCGTAATAGTTGTTAGTGGCCAGCATTTCTAGCAATTACTGTCAGTTGGTAACATTATTTTTTTTCCAAAAAATTCTCATACGTTTTCTAACCAGCCAAGGTCGATCGCTGCAAGCAGCGGACGTTCAAATTACAATCTTCGTGTGAAAAAGCGGACATTAAGTCACTCTGTGTGAGAAGTTCGATACATTAGGACCGAACGTGTGTGGTGAAATATATGCTTAAACACACCTACCACTTAAAATAAAAGCTTGTCATGTCAAAATTAAAACATCTACTTACAAGTAACACACTTTGCAATTAGTCAGCAAAGTAATCAAAGCCAAGATCTAAATGATGATTTTTTTAAAGGTTTGTGGTTTTTCTAAGGTTATTTCTGTATGTGTTTGAGAGACGGGGTCAAGATCAATGCAAACCTGATCAAGTTCCTTTGACAACTAGTTTCGTTTCGTATCCACATGTTCACATTACATAAATTCTATGACATAAGTAATGAGAAAACATATTTTTGGTCATTAATGTCAGTTTTGTAAGCTGCGAAGGCTAGAATACTAACTGTCAAAACTTTACTAGGGTATCTACTATTTTTTATAAAATAACATCATCAGCCATAGAAATGTTAAATGTATGGGTGCTTTAAAAAAGTAATTTTGCCAAGGGGCTTAAGCTACGGCGGAAGCGGCGGAAGCCATTGCCAAATATAATGGCTTTTCCATTATCCTTGCCGTAGCTTAAATATTCAGTCTACTCATACAAGCCCGCACTGCAAGACCTCAAGATACTATTAGCTCATTTTGTGTGGATGGGAATGTAACTTAATAATTTTGAGTGATGGTAGTTTACATTTTTTTCAAAAATATGTAATGGCAACTAACACCTTAATTTACTTATGACCAAAGACGCTGAAAAGGGTCCGAAAAGTCAGGTTAAAACAAAATGTAAATAAATCGCGAAATAGTCCGTAAAAAGTGTCTTATTTTATTGTCTACTGTTCTCGTAAACTGAAGAAACAAATATACTACTAATACAATCTAATAAAATAGCGATTTTACGACAAAAAAAATGTTTGGTGTGACTGTAGAACATTAGAATATTTTTGTCACCGATACTTTCATAACAACTAATGATGCTTAGTGTACTAAATACGAGTACCTACAACTTAAGTAGGGATTTTGGCCAAAGGTAGCAACCCTAACCACAACCGCATTGTTTATCACGTTTCACAATACATTCTAAAGCACAATACATTGTTGTTTCTCAACAATTAAATTGTGATTGGAATTTTCATTGGTTGCCCTTTGAAATAATTTAATATCGCACATATTTGTCACTGCGTGTGAATAAATTATAATAAAGAAGATAGTCTGGTCACTAACTTAAGTGTGCAATTTATTATTTCAATTATTTTCTAGTCTATGCTGGGCGGTCAATAAATTAAACATTCATTGAAATAGCCTCTACAAACAAGCTATTATTGTTACAAATAGACGATGTTAAGTAATCCTCATTAAGACTATAAGATTGTGTCTAGTCTTGCGATAAAAATCCAAATGATCATAATTTAGACTGACCAAATTTCTTGTACTGGAAATCATTGTTAATAAAGTCGGCCAGTCCCATTATTTGGCAATCACAAAAATAATCAATTAGCGATTTATTTGGTAATGCAGCATGACACAGTGCAATTGGATGCAGTGACGCTCCTTCAACACTTGAAACCGGAACGAAAAGAATTTCGACATTTGGTATAAAGTGCATAGTTTGAGGACGATTTGTTTATGCAATCTATTGAAATAAAGGCGGCATTCCGAAATGGACCACAGACTATGAGGCCACTGCGGTCGCTGCACTACTTGTTTTTATGAATGTCTATGAAATTGTAGTTTTATAGGTGTAGTCAGCGGTTCCTATTGGAATTCTACTTTAAAAGATAACACTAATAAACCAATCAGTTAAGTTAAGGCCCGAATCCACACGTTGAACGTGTAAAACGTCTCGAAAAGAGCTTCGGCTCCTTTTAGTTTTTTTTCTGACTGTCTCGTTGGTGTACTGGCAAAGTTTCTGTCTTACATCCGAGAGGTCCTGGGTTCGAATCCCAGGTCAAGACAAAAATTGTTTCTGAGATTTTCTGTCATGAATTTCTCAAAAACAGCTCGGAGTCGGGAAGTTGGCGGTGTTACACCCCCGTGCCTCGGAAAGCACGTTAAGCCGTTGGTCCTGCGCCTGATTTTATTTTATTTCATTTATAAAAGGTCAAAGCGTCGGCCACAGGTCATAAGCCTTCTGCACCTGTTCGTCTATTGTGATCTGATCAGTTAGGCAATGGCTGAACCTATCGATTGGTTACAGAGATCTGATTTCGAGTGTACACGATCCGTGATTAGATCTGTTGCAATTTATTATTCTAGGCAGAATTTGTAAAACTTATTTTGCAAATTGCAATAAGGTACTGACTTTCACCAAGCATATGCGTCTGAAAATGTAAGTATATTTTTGACTGACACTGGTTGACCTTTTTAATGCATGTGCATTAAGGGATCGATATATTACTTTACTCCTACACGGAGAAAAATCTACGAAAGGCATGTTTTTCGCTTGATAAGACAGAAAGAGGGAGAAAAATTCTAAAAACTGCTTGTCAGGTCCGTAATAAAATAATATTGTGGTATATTGTTTATCACACCAAAAAATGCGTCTTAAGTTTATTTATTAGGGCCTTCTGAACAGAGACATATTACTACTTTAAACGCTTATTTAATAGCTCTTTGAAAAAGGCTCATTCACTTCTGAGTTCTCATATTAATCAAGATACCCATTGCTAAAAAGTCAAGCTTTACTATCCACGGTAATGAGAACTTCCATTTGTATATGAAGTGTAAGTTAAAAGAGCTCAACTTAAATCGAAAGCCCTCTATTGGCTTTGCAGGCAATTTTTGTAGGTGCTAACTGCCGCCATGCCGGTGACGTGAATGTATGTTCTAATCCTTTCGCTATTACATAACTTTGTGTGAAATAATGCAATAATTTGCAAAAAATAACAAAAGACACCCTAATAACCAAAACTAAACACTGGTTCGATAACTTGTTGTTCAAATTAGTCAGTCTTTGATTGACGAGCGTTGTAGTGATGTCTGTCTCCATCTTTCGAACGTCGATAATTTGGCTATTGAAAGCTGGTATTGTGAATGAAATATTCCCTGAATTTGGGCCCCTGTTTGATTTGAATTTTTGTCAACGACAACAAGATAACATGACATAAAAATACAACGAGCATTCAGTCAATTTAGAAGACAACTAATCGATGAAATGGTTTGTGTTATAAAATGTGCAGCACTACCTACCTATATAACTTTACAACTAACACGTTGTCTATTGTCTATGGAACTTTTTGATTGCCCTGACAGTTAATCGGCCATTCAAAACTGTAAGATTAATATAGACCGATGTTTTAAATGCCTTTGTGATTGAACGTTGTAAAAGTGTGAGAATGACGACTCGGAATAGCCATTGAATTAAACTATTTATCTTTTTGCCGATTACTCTAGCAGCGAAAGAAGTGGGTGGTCTTTATACCTCGTAAGACCCTCTTTTATGTCATCATAATACCTGATTCACATCATTCACTTGGCGTAATGGTTTGTTCAAATTTTTGGGTCTAGCCTGATTTTTTTTGTTCCATCAGGAACAGGCTAAGGTCATAGATCATGCTGCCTAGTCATTGGATAGGTGTATTTCTTAGGTAATTAATTAATTCTTAAAACTACTTTCTTACAACTACATACTACTTAAAAACTAAGCCCTAACCTAACTCATTGAAATGCGAGAATGGTTCACATTTCAATGCTCAAGAAATGGAGTTTTACGCAGGAACACCTTACTCTATGTCTTACATTTACTCCATTACTGCTGAAGGAAAACTCCTTCAGCAACACATTATGATGATAATTCCACCTCACTAGCACAATAATACGCCACAAAAATCAATTTAGAAAATAATCAAACAGAGCCCATCTCACTCCTTTCGTTTCCCGCGTTAAACTCCGGGTCTAGCCTGAGCGTTCGGTTGTACTGTCAAGTTTGTAAGAGTGACAGAGATGGCTACATCAAGATACTACGGAAAACGTCTTACAGAGAATAGAGGGGCTGATACAGGATGCACGCTGAACGGATAAGGCACTGTAAAATCTCTGATATCTGTGGATCAAGCTTCTAGAGTGATAACTCGGTAAAAAAGAACTTTTGAAAATAGACTGTACGTGATTTAAATTTAAAAAAAAAAGATGGCAGCACTCATCTTTAAAAGTTGCAATTAATAAGTTGCTATAACAACTATGAAAACTGATATATCCGTAGCAGTCGTTCAAAAATAAAAACAGACATTCAGAATATGAAAATAGACTGTACGTGATATCAATAAATAAAAAAAGATTGCAGAACTTAACTTTAGAAGTTGTAATTAATAAGTTGCTTTTATTTTAACAGCCATGAAAACTCATATATCCGTAGCAGTCATAAATAAAAACAGACATTTGAATAAAAAAATCCACACCTAACTGTTTTCCTTTCCACATAAGAACTGTTAAAACAAATACTAGATCAAACCTTAACCTCTATCTAGAAAGGTTACAGTGTACTGATTTATCGTAACCGCTTTACAAACACACTGAACAAATCCCATGAGTCGCGTCCTTCTTCTTACATTTTGTCAGCAAACACACACCGCAAACAGTTTCAACCTTGCTAGCTACACGACCCCGAATGGGCAAATATTGTTACTAAAAGATTCATAAACTTAGCTATGTAGAAATTAACTGACACATAAATAATATAAGAAACTAGCAGACCTGGCACAACGTTGTTTTGCCATATAAATTATTGTGGACAACCCTTAACACTAAGGGATATGAAATATAAATGTTGGCCGATTCTCCGACTTTACTCAATATGCTCACAAAATTTCATAAGAATCAGTCCGGCCGTTTCGGAGGAATACGGGAACGAACATTGTGACACGAGAATTTTATATATATATATATATATATATATATATAGAAGATTTATGATTTCAGGTTACTAAGACCCACAATAGTGACCATACAATACAAAATTAAATTTTATAATAAACATTGAATAATGAAAATCTTGAACAAAGCAGGTTTTGTTCCTTAGCTGTGGTCCGTATAACGTATTGTAAACACTAATTCTATCAAATTATAATTCAAATCTTTGATAATTTAGGAGTGAAAGCGATCAGTTTTCCCGAAAAGTAATTTTTCCCATGGGAATGCGTTATTTTCCCGCGTTCAAAGTAACTTATGTCCTTTCTCAAGTCTCAAACTATCTCCTTACCAAATTTTATTTAATTCTGTTTAGAAGTTTAGGCGTATAAGCGATCCGCACCTGAATTTTCCCGCAGTAACGCGTCATTTTCCCCCGGTAAAAAGAAGCCTATGTCCTTTCTTGGGTATTAAAATATCGCCATATCTTTCATGCAAATTGGTTCAGTAGTTCAGGCGTGATTGAGTAACAGACAGACAGACGAGAGAGTTACTTTCGTGTTTAAAATGTTAGTATGGATTAAAATCCACTAAACAAATTATAAGTGAACTATTCTTTGACATATTTTGCTACGATAAAAAGTTTATAATTTTACTCATGATTTGGGCTTATTACGAAATGTAAACCATATTTCCTTATTTTGTTCTGCCTACGTTCACTTCCATGCAATAGTGCATAACGCTATAACTCGATAGCACATTCACGTATGGACTTTATTATGAATGCAATACAATTCATATCTCTTTTGTAATACACACTTGGTCTGTGCATTTTCTTTACTCGATAATGAACTCAATTTCACATAATAACAAGGTCATAAGCTAATTGTTTTTAGTATAAACTAAATGGTACTTATATAAAGCTGTTGCAATGAACGTTCGTAGATTGGAAAGAAGGATAGTATTATTTTTAGGTATGACCGCCAGCGCACACCTGTGGTGTCAGTCGCCACGACCCGCGACTGACATTTATCAGCCAATAACCTGAGCCATATCGCTGATAGTCGCAAGTCGCGGCTAGTATACCGCGAGTGTACCCAAGGCCTTACGAAAATAATGTTACGTAGAAGGCTTGTAACGATTAAGCTGAAAACCTACGGCTAATTTTGTTAAAACAAACCCTTCCTAAGGGACAGTTTTAAGTTAAAGGTTGAGTTTTTTAAGGTACAAGTTGGATTACCGCTACACTTACAAGAAGTACTTTAACACGTCCCAAGTTCTTCCCACCCAACATATAAATAATCCCTACCACCGCTTCGGGACAATTTGTGATAGTGCTGAGAAACGCTGAAAAACGGCGCAAGAAACTCAGTCACTATTTGTCATTGCCTCTTTTCAAATTTGATTTACAATAATTGTTTACATTCAAACATTTCCATATATATTTTTCACATTAATACATCTTTTACAACTGTTTTAAATTTAAAGCTGAAAAAAGGATTATTTTGCTTTAAATTTCCACCAAACGATGCCAGCGCAGGAACCAAAATACATCCAACTGTAATCACCTGAAAAAGCTAAAGCTGAAAGTCGCAGGACCCACAATACCTACAACTCACAACGTGACACAGAAGATGCACCTGGAATCACAAATAGCAGCAAAATAATCCTTTTTTCAGCTTTATTCATGGATTTCCGCAAAGTAACGCCTGATTCCATCAACTATGTGTTAAATTTATCTAAAGGCAATGAAATTAATGTTCCCATAGTGCGAAGTGCTCCAAAACACTCTTTTCCATTGATAGAAACCTTTTGTGTTCTCTCAGACATGAATTAAATAAATTACATGCATCAATTGATACACCATAATGGCATAGTTATCTCAACAAGGTCTCATGGTCTACACAATGAAACGCTTTAGAGAGGTCACGAAAAATCCTATAGCGTCATGCTTACTATCATAGGCATCAAATATTTGTTTCAATAGAGCGACTCCAGCATCAGCAGTACTGTGACCCTTTGTGAAACCAAAAAATGTTTTTTGAAGCAACAACAGAGCGACCCTTCTGGTGTCTACGTGTTTGTATGAAATATTCGAAAAGACAACACTTAAAAAATTCTTTTCGGCTCCGGTCATCGGGAAGGATTCGTCCTTTGGGACCTTTGGAAGTCCGGTCCAATGCTCTGACCACTGAGCTACCGAGAAAGCTACGAGAATGTATGAAATATATTCTGTTGTAAGCGATACGAAGGTAGCGTCGTAATTCATACAAACATTGAAACCAGAAGCGTCGCGACGACACGTCGTCTGCTGCCGCTTCAAGTAGACCGTATCTGTGCCACTACCAACTTGTCAGCACGTCACAGTAAACACTGCAGTATCTTATACGATTGAGATACGGTCGATTTTGCGACAAAAATCGGAAGCCTGTTGTGCTTGACCACTATACCTAAAGGTACAGTCAAACACTGCAAAAATCCGGCAAATCCATGACTACAAAGAGATCAGGCGCAGGATCAACCGTTTTGCGAGCGGGAAAAGCTACTTTAACACCTCCAATTCCCTGACTTTTTATTTCATTGTTATAAATTATAGCACAGAACCAAATTCAACCAACCTATTCTATATGGACAAGTAACAATTGTTACGAAACAGCGCCAAGATCGAGCTTACGATAGTGAGTCACGACGGTGATAAGACTCGGAGTCGGAACTTTGGTAAGGTCGTGCTAGAAAGCTTTGTTTTATGCTGGCCACACACATTACTTAGTCGTGGATTCGCATGACATTCCCAATTGTCATGCGAATCAACGCCCACATACGATCAGTTCTAACTGATCCAATCGGTTGTGTCATGCCAATTGGACGATAGTAAGTATAGTGTGTGGCTAATATTACTCGTAGATAAAACAAAAAAGACACAGACACGGTATGTCCTAGTCGCGGGTGGTCCGACTAAACTAAGTCCAATGGACTTGCTCCGCTCCTAGTCGTCGGCAGTACTTCGCGATTAATGCGCATGAATGGAGTGGGATATGGTGAGCGGCCTATTTTTAAGTTGACGATTGTAGAAACGTACCGTATTTTCATCTATTTGGTTTAATTTGACCTTATCAAAAATAATGTGATTCGCACGCACTGACGTGAAAATTTGTGACTGTTTGAAATAATAAGGACATGCTGGATGATAATACCAAACTGTAGTACGAGATAAAGTTGAAGGTTTTGAAGACATTTTGTAACAAAGCAAAGACCTGGCCATCAAAAGGCAAGATGGGCTAACGCTTCTAAAAGATTGTAGAATCGAAGTGGATGTAAAGCTGTTGTAACCGCTTGACATGGAAGTCCGTGCACTGGAGTAGATTTGGAACTTCTACCTAATTATGATTGATGTTGATGATGATGACTTCAATGATATCATAATTAAGATGTAGCGTGCCGGACGACTCTCCCTGGGCAGGCCCCCTGCAAGGTGGACCGACGATCTGGAGAAGGTTGCGGGAAGCCGCTGGATGTAGGAAGCGCAGAACTGATTGCAATGGAGATCCTTGAGAACAGCCTATGCTTAGGCGTGGGCTTCGAAAGATCGATATGAGGATGATGAAGAAAGGTATAGTGTAAATCGGAGCTAAACTATTCTTTTTAGGCTTCGACGACTTCTTATTTTTCGATGACCACTTTGGTGTAATGGTATGACTATGAACCAAGAGGTCGCAGATTCGATCCCCGCACTGTACAAAAATTTGTGTGCATAAACATGTCTGTTTGTATTGGTCTGGATGTTATATGAATTTATTTTAGTTTATTTGTAGCAACACTGTTGATTATGATATCTGTAACACAAGGGCTTCAGCTCTTAGTACGGAGTCAGATCAATGTATGTGATGTTGTCAAAAAAAATGGTCAGATGTAAGCATGTAATTATATATTTTTTTGGCTTTGCTTAAAACAGACAAAAGCACATCAGGCTGTTTACCTTAATGTGCGGTCGTGTGCAACTAAAGTATTATTGATTAGTATTCTCCCACGCTCCAAATACCACCAATAATTTATTTCCTCATTTATCGGCCGTAGTTTGGTATTATAAAGTCCACGTGACACAGAAAGTTTCGTTGGCACTAATAAGTGAATCGTGCTTGTTGCATAACAACTGGTTCAGTCGAGCGAGGCCGCCGCACGCGCATGTAGCGTTAGCAGAAAAAGTAGTAGCAAAAATGTAACAGAAAAAGTTAAAAAAAAAAAGTGCATTAGTGCGCGATGATGACGAATTGGGCTGACATGTTTAGTAAAAAATTAAATTATGAAGACAAACGTAACTGAGTGTATACTGTTAGTGAAGTAAATTTTATTCTGAATGTAGTCCCATACACTTCGCGGCCCGCCTCCCTCGCCATACAAAAGACATCAACGCGTTACACCACTCAACCATGTTTTATACATACATTTTTAAGAATTGAATAATCTCTATTGTTATTTTGAGTTTATTGCCTTTTTTAAACTTTGAAGTAACGTTAAACGTAAGGAAGAAGGTTAATGAATAGTGCAAATAAATCACGCATACTAGGGCGTTTTGATAACTCCATGACTTTCAGGCTGAATAGAAACTTTTTTTTATTTTTAATGATATTTTCTTAAAAGTAATATTTTTGCGAACCTAAAATAATTCTGTTTTCAAATATGGCGCGAAAACAATATTTAATAACAAAAGAAGTTTGGCGGCTGTGAAGGTGTTCTTCGAAAATGGAGAAATCCGAGTTTCGAGTCTTGATTAAACACTATTTTTTACGCGGGAAAACCATTAAGCAGACCGAAGACAAGTTGAAAAAATATTACGGGGATTCAGCGCCGTCTCATGGAATGGTACATAAATGGTTTACTGAGTTGCGTTGTGGACGTATTACAACCAATGATGCCGAGCGCCCAGGAAGGCCGATTGAGGTAACCACTGAGGACATTGTTAACAAAATCCACGATATTGTTTTGGCTGACCGTCGAGTAAAGGTACGCGAGTTAGCTGAGGCTGTGCACATCTCAACTGAACGAGTTTTTCATATTTTGCACGATATTTTGGGAATGAAAAAACTTTCTGCAAGATGGGTGCCGCGCTTACTGACAGTCGACCAAAAGCGAAAACGCGTGACTACTTCTGAGGCATGTCTGGCTATGTATAATCGAAATCCAAGTGAATTTTTGCGTCGGTACGTAACCGTGGATGAAACGTGGGTCCACCATTATACGCCAGAGACTAAACAACAGTCAAAGCAGTGGACTTCTACCGGCGAACGTGCACCAAAGAAGGCAAAAACGGTATGTTCGGCTGGTAAAGTGATGGCAACAGTATTTTGGGACAGTCAAGGGGTTATTTTCATCGATTTCTTGGAGAAAGGCAAGACAATAACCGGTGCTTACTATGCTGCATTGCTGGAAAGATTTAATGAAGAGTTGATGAAGAAACGACCGCATCTAGCAAAGAAAAAAGTTCTATTTCATCAGGATAATGCTCCGGCCCACTCGTCTGCAGTCGCGACTTCAAAACTTGTCGAATTAGGATACGAATTATTGCCGCACCCTCCATATTCACCAGATTTAGCCCCCTGTGACTTCTTTCTCTTCCCAAACATGAAGAAATGGCTTGCTGGGCAAAGATTTTCTTCCAATGAAGAGGTGATAGCTGCAACCGAGGCCTATTTTGCAGGCTTTGACAAAAAGTATTTTTTGGATGGGTTGAAGAGATTGGAGCATCGCTGGAAAAAGAGTGTAGAGTTGAAAGGAGAGTATGTAGAAAAATAAAATGTTTTTGTACACAAAATATATGTTTTTCTTTTCAAAGTCATGGACTTATCAAACCGCCCTCGTATATCTGTAAATAACTTTTGACTCGGTGCAAAATCATTAAGATTATTAGTTGCGGACAAAATAAGAACGAATTTAAGCCAGTGGTTATTATAACACTATCTTGTTGCTGCTATTTTAAAAGAATGTAAATTACTTAATATGTTTTTTTTTCGCGTACTTCCGCTTTTGCTGACGCTACCTCAAACAATGCGGCGTCTAGTACTCAGCCGACGACAGTGCGGCATGCCTTCCGGATGTAAATTATAATATTATAGTTAAGAATAAGAATTATTAACTAAAATAACGGTATATAAAGTACTTTCATGCTAAGTGAACATTTCTGTGGTAACAAGCTTTTGCAACTGGGAAATGGATGGTTGGAAAACATAAAAACTGTTTCAGGACTACTTTTACTGTGAGAAAGAAATATACCAATAGAAGCACATCCTGTCTTGGCATTGCCTTTCCCAATAAACACTTTTTTAAGTAAGAAAAGATCAAATATAATATCATATTAGGTATTTGCGACAGTGCCCATATATTTTTGATCATAGTCATTTCTAATTAATTACTTATCGCATGTTACATCTTTTCTGACTGTACTTACTATACAATAACTATCCAATCAATCAAATATAATCAAGTTAATAATACTCGTAGACAGACAATAGATGACAGAAAACACAACACAATACAAGTAGCTTTCCGGATGTGAGTACATAATATAATCTACTAGTTGAGAGCTTATTATAGGATTACGATTTGCTAGTAAGAGGTGACGGATATTAACTAAATGTCAATTATGTAATAGAACTGAACGGAACTTATTGAATCCGGGACCGGGAGGAAGATATGCTTAACCATTAGTTGGTATTTAGAAGTTATAATTATCATTGTTTTAAATGTTATGGAGATAAGAATACCTACTGATCCGGGAGATTATGGTCGAGGAACGTTTTGTTTATATAGCTACATAAGATCCTCCATGGCTATCGCCGAAGAGGCAGACCCAAGAAACGATGGTGTGACAACTTGGTCAATACAACACGGGACTGGGAAACGTTGGCAATGGACAGGGACAGGTGGAGAGATATGAAGGAGGCCTTTGCCAAGCAGTAGGATGATATAGGCTAAATAAAATATAAAAAAGATCCTCCAATATTTTACATACTTCTTCCATTGAATAGAACAGTCCAGAGTTGCTGGCTTTTACTCAATCGAAAAGCACCTATGTTGGTGTATATTTATTATTGTCTTTCATTTATGCAAGCACAAGTCATTGAAATTAAACACGTTTAGGGTAAATCAATCGCGAAATATAGGGTATCATTTAATTTTATGGGCATGCCTTTTAGTCCTCAGCATACCAACCTACAAACCTACCTAAATGGTTACTTAGTTCTCCATCTGGAAATAATTCTGTCAGAAGCAATGAATATCTTTAGTATTTGTGACAAGGCCGTTCGTTCATGTAAATCAAAACAAACACAGCAAACTCAATGGCATAAGTTATTTTAAAATCATTAAGGGTGTACGTCTTAAATGTATTAAAAGAAAAACAACGCGACAAAATTATACTTAAGCTATTTCCTGCTGGCCTACAAAATGGGATTATTACAGATCAGGTTGCCCATTTTTGTTGCAATAACGCCCTTATTCTAAGTGATTAAGGTACCGCAGTGTAAGCCCTGATGTGCTGTCGTATGTACTACTCGTACATACATAAGTAAAGTGCCATAATTATGACAATTTGAATGCCTGCTACGGTCAAAGCGTGTTTCAAGATATTCAAGATCACAACTGCTCTACTTAGACACGTCTTTAGGTATGGGAAGACATTGTGCGTTGGTAAATAATAATAATAATAATAAATATACAACAACATCACATACATTGATCTGACCCCTTAGTAAGTACCTTAAGCACTTGTGTTACAAATATCAGAATCAATAGTACTGTGCAGTACTGTTATATTACAACAGTAATATTACATATAATCTTAAATAAATACATAACACCCAGTCCAGTACAAACAGACATGTTCATGCACACAAATGTGCAGTGCGGGGTTCTAACCCACGACCTCTTGGTTAATAGTTAACCTCTTGACCATTACACCAAAGTGATCTTCATTAAATTATTCCGAATTCCTTTAAAAGGATGCCTATTGTAGTCAATAAATAAACACAAGCATTGATCTCAAGATTTTTGCAGAAAAAGCATATTAAATGCAATAGCACTTATGAAATGTTTTTAACAGACACATGACCATGAACAGAACTAAAATTATTGTCTTGAAGACCAAGAGGAGGATATAGGTGATGTAATGATAAAATATCTATTGGGTCTCATCATTCATCATCATATCAGTCGTTCGACGCCCACTGCTGAGCATAGGTCTCCCGCAAAGATGTCCACCGTGATCGGTCCAGCGCTTCTCGTATCCAGTGACTTCCCGCGACATATCAAGTTCGTTGGCAGACTTGGTTACTCTTCGGTGACTTGACTGCCTCATTGGTATAGAGGCAAAGTTTTTGCCTTGCCAGAGGTCCTGAGTTAAAATTCCAGGGCGAGCTAAAATTGTTTCTGATACTTTCTGTCAGGAATTTCGCGAAGGCGGTGTTACAACCCCGTGCCTCGGAAAGCACGTTAATCCGTTGGTCCTGCGCCTGATCTCTCTCCGGTCATGTCGGATTGCCGTCTCACCGAACTTTGAGAGTGATGTAACAGTGAGTGTACCTGTGTATTGAGCATACACTAGTGCTGGTATATCATATCTCCTGCGTAGTTGGCTGATCTCTGTTGAGATTGGCCGCCGTGGTCGAAATCGTGGTTACTATTTTTCTTTTACCAGATCGTCGATCCACCTTGTAGGGGGCCTACCTACGTCTCATCATTGCCATGTCTTAAACATAGGGCAACAATAGAACATCTATTGTGTCTGTGATCGATGGGATCGACAGCTTAAAGAATTTCTAGCATAAAAGTCAATTAAAATTAATACCCACATATACAAATACTTTAATTTGACAGAGCAGGGCAATGTTCATCCCATTGATCCCTTTCCTATTAATAAAATAGGTTATTGGAAAAATACCCAAGGATATTCCTTTCGTCTGAGTGCATGACCTAGTATTTTTATTTTCCTTTATTCTGTCTCAACAAGGATGTTTTAAACTGGATCGTGAGAAGGTACTAAGGCAACTTAACTGAGAAATAACACGATATATTTAAACGCAATTTTATGCTACAAAAATTCTATACTACTAAAGTCGATCTTGTAGGGTACATTAGCTTATTTTCTTTGGTCCAATAGTCAATATCTTTTGAATGCAGGTGTATTATTTATATAACTAGCTACCTATAAGCATTGCAGTCTAAATATGTATTTCGTAATTGCGAGGGAATTAAAGCAATTTCAGTCAATAAATCTAAATACACTAGATTCCATAAACGTCAAAAATGTAGCCAATCTTGTTTTAGTCATACCTAGACGCATATACGAGTACACAGACAGACATGTCTGTGTGAAATAGTTTAATAACGCACCTACAATAAATATTTGATACATTTTGATACAGTTTATAAGTTTGTTGGTTTGGCACTACATACAGGGTGGGGACCACAACACGACAATCGACTTTGTTTGATGCGCTCTCACACCTAAGCTACTGAACAGATTTGAATTAAATTTGGCACGCATACATAGTCGTCACCAATCTGTATGTGCGTTTAAAATCATCCAAAATTGTTACGTAGTTTAGGCGTGAAAGCGTAAAAAAACAGAAATTGAATTATCGTATTGTGGTCGCCACCCTGTATATAAATTTTATTTGTTCCCTTACCCCTTCAGCTTTAAGACGACATAAGAAGTAAACGTGACTATAAAACATTCACTGAGTCTCGTCACGCGTGGCACAAAACATCAAGATACATAGAATCCAAAGTTCCTAAGCAAGGAGACGCCCTACGGCGCTTACGTGTATTTCCTAGTTTTACGTGAACACAATTTTCAAATATTTTTTATTTCTTTTCAGATTCACGAGCACATGACCGCAGACGAACTCCGGCACGTCTTCCACGTAGACCACCACAGTTTAGTTCCCGACTACCACCTCATAAGCCTAACCCATCACCTGGCCCGGCGGAACATCCCCTCGAGTCACCCCTCCAATACCCACTCACTAAACCCTGGCAAAATCCCTCACGAGAAAACCGCTTCCAAACCATGGAAGATAGGAACCAGTCCGCCGTCATTGTTAAACGACGAAATGTTCATCAAAGCCAAGGAGAACATCAAGGATGTTGATATTATCGGTGATCTCAACAACACAGTCAGTGTTAAGTTCAGTGTGTCGAATTCCAGTGAAGTGAGTGATGATGATAGTGATAGGGAAGATACGGTGGAAAATCAAGAGGAGGATGTGCACAAAATCGAGATGGAGGCGTTTGGGAAGAAGCTGAATCTGGTGCTGAAGAAACAGGAAGGGTTATTTAAGAAGGAAGGCTTGAAGATGTGGAAGGTGCTGACCAACGAATCGCAGCCGCATGGCGTCGACTACGAGGAAATGGAATCGGTAAGTTTAGAATTAAGGTTAAAAGTATACCAACCAACTTGATGTAATGTGACATGCAATAAATGATTTGAAGTCGATTGGTTGACAAACTGTCGGAAACGAGTCGTGCCGACTGTAAGTAAAAGGTGTGGCCTGAGCCTTAGGAATGGTACTATGTACTTTCCATTATAAGTAAATTTTATAAATAGAGAATTCAAATCAATTGGAGGATATAACGCTTCAGTGCATCATCTTACCTATGACAGAATAAACAAACATGTCCTTTCAAAGATAATATATTACTTTAACAGTAGAAGTTCGACGTTGCACCTATTTAAATAAGGTAGGTGAATGTAATAGGTACATTCACCTACCTTATTTAAATGAATATACCAAACATAAAAAAAACGAAGCTGTAGTTGATGGAATCAGGCGTTACTTTGCGGAAATCCATGACTAAAGCTGAAAAAGAGGATTATTTTGCTTTAAATTTCCACCAAACGTTTGGTGGTTTGGTTTAATTGATTTTGATTTTAAAAAGATCTTTATTGAAATAAATATGTTTTATATGTTTAGGAATTAGGACCTAGTATAAATTGTAATCCTAGGTAAAAACAATATCATATCCAGAAAAATATGAGACCATTGAAATCTATTATAACTATTATCGTGAAATCTAAAAAGTACCTACTGCATAAGTAACAAAATGCTTGTTTAATTAAATTTGACTATAGAAATCACACATCTCACTTCACAACCATGTTACGTATGATAAATATGTCAATGTGATGCTCATTCAATTTACTTAACATAAAAGTTGACTAAATGGAGTCCACGTTTAGGTAAACGTAGAGTGGGACGCCCCCCGGCTAGATGGACAGATGGCCTGAAGAAGGCAGCTGGTAGTGACTGGATGCAAAGGGCGAGGGATCGTGCGCTGTGGCGCTCCTTGGGGGAGGCCTATGTCCAGCAGTGGACTGCAACAGGCTGATAGAATGATGATGATGAAAAGTTAACTGAAATTCCATTTAGCTATCCATTTAATCAGTTAATTACCTTCATTGGACCAGAAATCTTTTGACCTTGACCCAAATACTTAAAAAAACTCTTACGCAACTTTTTCACTCAATAAATCATATGCAATTTGTTTAGAATATCATTATTTGATGTAGAGATTGCTCGCCGAGTTGCCCACGTTTTAAATTACTAATCTGACAGATGTTATGCTTTCAATAGCAGTTAGTATTTAGCAATGTTAATATTAAAATACACCACTATTTTTTGATTAGTACAAAAATTTCAAAAACTGATTCTACTGTTTAAACACAACAACTTTTTGGATTGGGCCAAAGTCAAAATCTCAAAAAAAAAATCGACTTCTTCATACAAACTGCTCTCAGCAGATCGGCAGTTTTGTATGGGGAAGCTAATTTTTATTTTGAGATTTCGATGTTGGTCCCATAAAAAAGTTTATTTGTACACGCAGAAGAATCAGTCCTTAAAATGTTTGTACTAATTAAAAAATTGTGGTGTATATTTTCAAAGGCTACGGGCACCTGTAAAGTGGATATAGCACGAAACATTCTTGTATGTATGTATATGGCTGTCGAGGTACAACATGTGGTTAGGAAGCAAGTTTTTTTTAACAACGTCACATACATTGATCTGACTTCGTGGTAAGTAGCTTAAGCACTTGTGTTACAGATATCAGAATCAACAGTGGTATTACAAATAATCTTAAATAAATACATATAACACCCAGACCAGTACAAACAGACATGTTCATGCACACAAATGTACAGTGACAACAAGATAGTGACAGATTTATTGAAACTCTACAATGGAACGGCCTTTATTATGTAAGTTTAGTTTATTTAAGCTATTTCAGCACTTAGTCACTTAATTGGGCAATTCTGTACCCTTCCTCATACTGTATTTCGAAACTCTTTCTACTCTAGCAAGGTCACGCTTTCCCAGACGCTAGTAGTTTTGCTAAATAATAGCCGCAGGTCTACTGGAGTTTTTCCTTATGAACTAAAAGATCAATTTCATCTTAGCACTATATCTATAGTGTCGACTTTTAAGCCTCATGATCTACATTCAACAAAGTCATGGAATTTATTAACATTAAGTAAACAAATAATGTTATTATCCAACCAGCCCAGCAATTTGGTTAACCGGTTGGTGTGCACAGAGATTCTATTAGCTCAGCTTACATAATTGCGAATTATGTTCATTATACAACCATTTGTAATTAAAAGGGCGGTCTATTTATTATTATTATTTATTTACGTTTATTTCAGAAATGAAAATTTCCATATAGTGGGTTAGTTGTTAAAGAAAAAAATATCTTACGAGCTAGGGTTAGTAAGTATAAAAGAAAGGACATTACATTAAATACGGCTTACTTAACATTAACCAAGGCAGGTCTGGAACCCACATGGACGCTGTTCCAGTGCCTCAGAATAGGGCAGCAATAGCGACTCCCTATCGCCGCCAGGAGGCTGTTGGGGCTGTCTCGGATGCGGCGCCAGGCAGAGGCAACCCGCTTACGCATGATTACCGGGAAACCGTCTATGCGAGCCTCAACAAACATCGCCGAAGCGCTGCAATACCGAGGCAGCCCCATCAGCATCCTGAAACCATTATTGTACTGGACGCGCAGAGCTGAGAGCGTCTTTTGTGTATACTCCACCCATAAACTGCATGTGTAAAAAGACTGGCAATAGGCTCTAAACAGGGTTTGCTTGACTTCAGTGTTACACCATGCAAATCTACGGGCGAGCATATTCGCTCTCATAGCAAGAGCTCTGCGCTCCCTTTCTATGTCAGCTTCATCTGACATACTCTCTGTGAGCCAATGCCCCAGGTACTTGAAGCTTGACACCCTTTTCAGTGGTAGGCCTTCAAGATTAACAGAAGGAAAATTGTAGCTTCTATTTTTACATTTAAAAACTACAACTTCGCTCTTCTTCACATTATAACGTAGGCCATGTGACGTAGCATACCTCTCGCAAATTCCAAGCAATTTTCTCATCCCACTGATTGATGGGCTCAGCAGCACCATATCGTCGGCGTAACTTATGTTGTTATAAGAAATATTATCAATGGAGCAGCCGACTCCACTACCACTGAGCTCACCAATCAGACCATTTACGTAGAGGTTAAAAAGTGCAGGGGAAGACAGACCACCCTGTCTTACCCCGCACCCCAGCCCATACGCCTCAGACAGTACGCCCGCCCACCTGACTTGATTTCGCTGATTGCTGTACCAATACTGAAACAGACTTATAAGGTCTTTAGGAAAGTCATTGGTTTCCGTGGCTAGCTTTTCCCAAAGAACATCGTATTTAACCGTATCAAATGCTTTGGAAATATCAAGAAAGCAAGCTATAACAGGTGTTTTACGACTTGTATAGTAACGCACGGTGTGCTTAAGACAAAGTACAGCGCTTTCTGTGGATAGCTGCGGTCTGAAACCAAATTGGGCATCACACAGATTAAGCGACGCCTGTAACTTTCTCTCAAGCAAACCGTCCATCACCTTAGCTATAGTAGTAGCCAGTGAGATAGGTCTGTAGTTGTTTTTATCCGACAAATCTCCAGTTTTATTTTTCGGTATTGGTACAACGATAGTCCTCATAAAGTCAGAAGGCAAGTGCGAGTGCCCTATGCAAAAAGAGAATAACATGGCCAGGATTCGCGGCAAGTGGAAACCAGCATACTTCAGGTGTTCGATACTGATACTATCGTGACCAGGAGATTTGCCACGCGTCATGTTTTTCATGATATCTTTAACATTTTTTGCTGTAAAGTATGTGGCCTCATCTCCGTCCCGGATACCAGCATCGAAAACCTGCGACGATTGATGCATGGTGTGTTGAAAATGGTTTTTAAAAACATTTGCCACTCTCCCCGCATCACTTTCACCATCCACACTCGCAGGGACGCTCGGCCTTGGATTCAGTCTATTTGTTTGTTTCCAAAATTTTGAAAAGTCTTTAGTTTTAATATGTGTAGCCAAATTTTGCATTTTAATTTTTTGTTCATTGTTCTGACACCATTTTATTTTTGATTTAAATAATTTTCTACTCTTTTTCATTTCTTCATAATAATAACCACTTTTGGGTTTGCCATATAGCACCCACATCTGAAAGCAAAGTCGAGCGTCATCATGAAATGGTTTTACATATTTATTCCAACCCACAATATATTTATTACATTTTTTACTTTGCTGATAGGTCGCTATTGCCGCCTCTCTCAAGGTACATACAATATCATCATACATCTTGTCAATTATTAATTTATGATTTGAAATAGAGCAATGCCGATTTGAACATGACCTAAACTCTTCAGGAAAATCTATATTTCTAAGCTTTTCACAACATAGTTGAAAATATTTATTTATTTGACTTTGATTTCTATTACCCCACACAGCTTTATCAGTTTTAAGATTACATTCTTGTACTTTGTAGCAACTAAGTTTTCCCATATCAATCGTTATCTCAAGTGGAAAGTGGTCAGACCAAAACATATCATACAGTACCTTAACATCTACAACAGAGTTAGTGGCTGACTTAGTTGTAATGCAGTGATCCAGCCAACGATGGGATCCGTTAATATCACTAACAAAGGTAAACGTATCACATTCCTTTAAACAGTCAAAGTCCACCACGTCCCACTTTTGTTCACAACAAAAATTTGACATTTCCTTAAAAAACAATTCCCCTGGGTGGGCGTTAAAATCTCCTAATATAAACACAGAGTCTATGTCATTACATTCTATTAATGCGTTAACTTCACTTAGACAGCTTGTAAATTCGGTTAAATTGTCCCACGAGTCGCAAGGCATGTACACACTGACGAATAATGTAGACCTGTCATTCACAATAGTTTTGATCGCAGCTAAGCGCACTGAGTCACACTGCACAATCGACACTGACGTAAACAAATATTTACGCCACATAATTGCAACACCACCATACGGCCTACCTCTTAATAATCCGTCACCGGTATTCACTGCGGATTTACTATAACAGTCAAATTCTGGATGGATTCCCGCGATGTATGCTACATCATGTGGTAACAGCCATGTCTCCTGCAGAGCTATAATATCCGCAGACTCACATAACGATATAATGCCCTCGACTGATCTAGTGACCGATTTACAGTTAAACGATATAGCTTTCAAATTCTTTTTTTTCATTTATTTAGGTGATGCAACACGATACCTGTGGTTCTTATCTTTTGTATGATTCCTGAAGTTAATGTATTTGCGGAAACATATTCCTTCTGGCCACAGACTACTATCCAGAAATACATCTATTTTTAATCTCGGTACATACACCTTGTAGGCATTATATTCACGCTCATACTTCATTTTAATCTCTTCTAAGACTACTTTTACTTGTGTTCTCTTAAATATGTAATTTATTATGTCATCCGCCGATGTTTCCTTGTTAACGTTATTGATAAATAACGGCACCTTAATGTCGGCTGCTTTAAAATTATCTGTAGACTCGGCAGTTGCTTTTCCTTTCATCCCTATAAACCTGTTCTTTAGTTTTCGTCTTTGCACAAGTGTCCATTTCTCGTCTGGTTTCGATATCTTCCATTCACCATCATTAACCATATCAACATAAGATCGTTTGTTTACATCAGTAGATGACAAAAGAATCGGGTCTCGAGCGGGCTCATTAGTAGCGCACGTCATTGCGTTCGAAACCGCAGCGCGGAGGCCACCAATTGCGCTCGGTGCCCCGGCGCTGCAGGCGAACGCGGGCGGCGCGTGACGTACAGGAGTAGGGGTGTGCGAAACCGCGGTGTCAGCCTCCACGTGCCCGCTTTGCTCACAGGTTGAAGTGAGTGAGCGTTGTTGTTGAAGTACCCGACTTGACTTATTATTCACATCATACGAATCTACATCAACGCGATTTTCAGGCAATATTGAGATGTGTGGCAAGCCCATGGGCCCACTATCGTAACGTGAATCTGTTAGATAAGCACCTCTTTTCGTGTTTATGTTAGTATATTCAAAGTTATTGACAATAGATGCATTTCTCATGTCTGAAAGTTCTTGTTTCAGTTCATTATATAGTTTTTTATCAACATAATTCTCTTTAATTTTCAGCATATCATTTTCTAAGATTAACAGCTTCTTCAATAAATTCGTCACATCTATATGATCAAAAGAAATAGGCGGCAATTTATGAAGTTCACGAGCCACAAAGACTGGCACGTTTTCTGGATCCACCTGCTTCAAGAAACCGATGATGTCCTCCACGTCACGCTTTGACTTTCCAGCTCCCTTTCTTGTAGTGTTTTTATGGTTCCTACTTGCAGCGGAGTCAAATAATAATTTTTTCGCAAGTAGTAATTCCTCCTCAGAAAATGAGCTTTGACAAATGGAAGATAAGCTCTCCTCATCCATAACATCAGCTTTGTTTTGGATGAAAGCCAAAACTTCGTTAATAACGATGTTACAGCTCGAGCACTTTACAGTTTTACTCGCCATTATCACAGCAAACAGGGCGCGCGCGCGCGCCGCACGTTACACCGTACCGTAACACAACAAACGAACCGATCACGCTGCGCGCGTGCTACTCGATACGCATTACGCACGAGACTGGATATTTAGGATGGCAGCTCTTATTTTCAATTAGAATAATTATGTGTTCAATTTTGGATCAAGATTATATAACAGGTAATTGTTTAAGGTATACTTTGCGTTTTTTTTTTCACTTTATGATTTTACCTAGCTACTGTGGAGGTATTTTGACAAATATGTAAAGTGTAAACGTTTTTATTGAAAGGTTTAACAATCTGGATCTTTAATTGAATTACATTTAAAATTAAAATAGGCTAGATCACACCACTAATCGTTAACATACTCTTTATTATCTGTCAAAACGATCTGCCTCCATAGATTTTGTATGGGAATACAAAATTGTGACGTCACGGTTGTGTATCAGAAATTGGAGTCAATTATTTATTGAATTTTGTGCGTTTGAAAATTGGTTTCTACAGCTTTTTGGAAATAAACCGGTTGTATTAACTTTATTTCATTCATTCATTCATTCATTAATAGGGGCCATGTTTTTTAAACACCATGGTCTTGAAAATATTTAAGATAGGTGTCATCATGCCTATTGTCGGTGTCTTTAGAATATGTCTTGAATTGGTGTGTTTAAGGTAAGTGATAAATAGTACTTTTGAGTAAAGTGCAAATGATGAATTGATGACTTTTTACTATTCAGTAAAGTCTAGTGTATGTTTCCAAATTGCTTCTATACCTACTTAGTCATTTGCTTTGAGCATCCAAGTGCTCACATGACCTACATCTGAGGAAGACTAAACCAAACCTGTGATTAATATCCATTGTGAAGAAGCTGAAAAGCGAAAATTGATGTGCAGTCTTACACACTGCCTGTCAATGTGTCGACAGTAGGAGTTATACAATAATCTAATGCGTAAGTTAGGGTTGACACTTCTACCTCTACAATAGTGGAGTTGTATTTTTTCTTTTTATTTAAAACTTTTTTTGCACAAGAAATGTACGTAAGATTGACTTATTGCTAAAAGCTTTTTTGTGCCAGTCAACCTCGAGGTCACGCAGAAAGAACGCAATGGTGTCGTGAAGCGACAAAAAAGACCTAGCTTGTCGTGAAGCGACAAGGAAGGGAAAAGGAAAACGAAAAGAATTGAGAAATAACAAACAAATTATATTTAAAGGAAAACAGGGAATTAAAAAAAAATTAACCTAGATGAGTGAGAAGAATGTATGTGTGAAATTGAGCGAGTGTAGTGAGTGGAGTGGGCGTGGGTAGGTGTCCTCACAAGAATAGGCGGGTCCGGAGGCGCCGAAGTGAAGTGAAGCGTTCTCGGAGTCAGGTCCTCGCAGTCCCTCGAGCTTAAGAGAGGTTAGTCCCTCTCAGTCCCTCCTTGGGCTAGGAGTGGTCAGTACCTCGCAGGCCCTCCTCAGGCTAGGAGGGTTCAATCCCTCGCAGTCCCTCCTCAGGTTAAGAGGGTTCAATCTTCCTTGTAGTCCCTCCTCAGGCTAGGAGGGTTCAGTCCCTCGCAGTCCCTCCTCAGGTTAAGAGGGTTCAGTTCCTTGCAGTCCCTCCTCAGGCTAGGAGGGATCAGTCCCTCGCAGTCCCTCCTCTGGCAAGGAGGGGTCAGTCCTCAGTGTTGCAGAGGGTGAGGGCCTTCCGGAGGTAGAGAAGTCCCGGTCTTCCTGTAGTACTTTTTGAAGTGTCGTATAGTAAAGAGTTTACTGTTGTGGAATCGAAGCCAGGATTCGAATAAATCAGATATGGATGGTCTGGGCTTATATAGGGGCCGGGCCGTTCAAATTTAGAGCGTGGATAGAACGCGAAAAACTCGTGCTTTGCAGAATTTGAAATGGAAATTGTATTGAAACTTTGCTAAAAGTTGTCAATTTTCAGAAAAAAATAATATGACTCCCGTCACTCAAAATGTCAATTACAGTGTCAAAAAGTACAAAATTCGGAAAAATACTAATAAATCGTGTTCACAATAAGAAATAATTATGCTGAAAAGGAGAGGAAAACCATTCAAAAGTTAGTTATAACCCTTTTTCCCTATTTTACAGCGGAATATCACATTTATAGGTGATACAAACTTTGACGTTTATGAACACGTAATTAGAAATTCCTTATTTTTCAGTACAAAGCGAACGAAAACAGATTCCACGGAAAAGAATAATAATACACGCAAAATGCATATATTGTGAGAATGAAAATGACTGGAAACCCAAACCGGGAACAAATTATTAACAGTATACCAAGTGAGTATGTACGTCGGTACAATGGGTGCAGTGAAAATTAAATAAGAAAGTCAAATTGTGGTTAAAAACGCAAAAATAAATAAACATAATATTATATTATCAATAAATAATAGTAAATATTAAATTATATTATAAAATACCAAAAATAAATATCAATCAATTTATTAATATGGATAGTAAATTATCTTAATATTTATAAAATTTCGTAGTTTTTTTTAAAGACAGCTTCGAGTCTGATTTTTTCGGGCAGTGAGTTCCTCAGTAGTTTTAATTAACTAGTCTGAATTAAGTAATTCGTCGAGCCACCGTAATCGAGACACAATAGACATTGTAATATGACAGTACCGCTTTCGTCCTTGTAGCCATCGACGGGTTATTGTTAATACTTAGTAAAATGAATGATAATTATTAAACATTTAGAACATGGTTTTAAAAAATGCTTTAAGCTATATCAAGAAATATTAATAAAAATGAATTTCTGTTCGTTAGTCTCGTTTTAATCGTTTTAGTCTCGTCTAATTTTAGTTTCGATATATTCGTGGAATTTCAGGGAAGTTTTTGACAATATTTTTTTTTACAAAAACAGCGAGCATTTCCTTATTTCGCTTTCGCTATGAGCAACTTGCTTAATATAATACTTAAACATTAATATAAGGTAGACATTACCAAATAACTTTGAAAGAATCGCCGGTTGGGTAACGTACCCCACTTTAGTTAATGTTTTTGGGCTCGGTAATGAATGTATTTATCTTTTGTAAGTAGGTAAATAGTTTAGAACTCATTTCATCAACATAAATATAAATAGACTAGTTAAGAACCAGTCAAAGTAAGCTAAGTATAATATGTTATGATGTAACGGAGAGACAAAGTACAGAGAACGGCACATTAGGATGTTCATTTTTGTTGTAAAAACGCCCTTATTACAAGTGACTGAGATATTACAGTGTTATCCCTGACATGTTTTTGTGTGTAACATTACATTTAATCCTGACTAAAGTCTAATTGCAAAGAACACAATTGATAACCATTACCGAAATGCTTTAAGCATTAAATAAATAAAATTATACAACAACGTCACATACCTACATTGATCTGACTCCGTGGTAAGTAGCTAAAGCACTTGTGTTACAGAATTATAACAATGTAACAGTGGTATTACAAATAAACTTAATTAACACATATTACAACCAGACCAGTACAAACAGACATGTTCATGCACACAAATGTTTGTACAGAGCGAGGATCAAACCCGCAACCTCTTGGTTAATCGTCAACTTCTTGACCATTACACTAAAGTGTCCATAAAAATGTGTTTACAATTATGATTATATAATAGGCTAGATGACCAATCGTTAACATACCACATATTTATCATCTGTCAAAACGATCTGCCCTCATAGATTGTGTATAGAGGTACACTCTAAAGTGAGGTTATGTTGGACATTCAGAGAACTTTTTTAAAATTCTGTGTTACAAAATTGGTTTCTACAGCTTTTTGGAAATAAATAGGTTTTACTATCTTCATAGAGGTTATGACATGGTTTTTAAACGCCATCGTCTTGATGATATTTACGATGGGTGTCATTATGCCTACTGTGTATTTGTCAACCCTAAACTAGATGCTCAATTGTTCCCATTGGTCGTAAAAAACGGATCAGCCGCAGGTTCAGAGTGTGTCTGGTGAAAGCAGGTCCCACGGACTCTTATCTAACTGCCAGGTGGTGGGAAACGCTAAATGTAAGGCTGAGTGTGTGGTGGTAAGCGAAAGCGGTTCGATAAGATACAGCGATAAGCGGGTGCGAGGTGACATACGTGGTAACACAGACGAATGTAAAAGAAACGCGGAGATGCAGAGGTGTCGGAGAAGGATTATCAATTAGAGATAGATCTTTAGTCAAGCTTCTTCTATTATCTCAACATATCCTATCCTATCTAATATGCTGGCAGGAAGTTCAACGTATTGAAGATCTTTGTCGCGCTATGTAAATTATGGCAATCGGTTCGTTGTTCTATAACACTTTAACTATTATTTCAAGCTCCTGTAATTAGCGTGATTTTCTGATAAATTACGTGATTATAATGGCTGGTACACTTAGTGCACTGGGCGCTACTGCGATATTGTTTACCGCTCAATTCAAACGCTCCTATTTCAAGAGGAAACAACAATTTCAGTAGCGCTGCAAAAGCGGAAAGCGATGTTACAACAAACCCCAATTAGAACATACACATATACACTATTTAACATCTTAGTAGTAGAAAAAATATAACCGTCTGTTTATTCCCATGGACGCGGTTTTGATTCCCGCCTCAGACATTTGTTTTTTTCTACTGCAAAAATATTATCTTGAGTTTAGAACGTAAATGCTTATCACGAATCATAAAACTATTACGCAATTTCTGCTAAACGCTTCTCTCATCATTGGACACATAGCTTAAAGCATGAAACGCGTGCGCATCTCCATCTCCGTTGTCGCTTACAAAACAATTCAACACATTAGTCATTTAAATGTCCCACAGTGGGACTCGAATGATTGCTAGTACATAATTCATGGAAGAGATGAGGAATTTACATCCGTACAGAATATCAACAGTAACTAAATCTAATGGAAAAATGACATTTGACGGAACACGTTATGTCTATAAATAATTTGACGACCACTATGGTGTAATGGTCAAGATGTTGACTATTAACCAAGGGGTCGCGGGTTCGATCCCCGCACTGTATAAACATTTGTGTGCATGAACATGTCTGTTTGTACTGGTCTGGGTGTTATACGTATTTATTTAAGTTTATTTGTAATACCACTGGTGATTCTGATCTGTAACACAAGTGCTTAAGCTACTTACCACGAAGTCAGATCAATGCATGTGATGTTGTTGTGTATTTAAAAAAAAATAACGCCGAAGCGCTTTAATATTTTTACAGACTAATTCTAGATTATTCTTAGACAAGTGTCTAAGTTGTTTAATTTACAATTTAGCCTACATTTTATTGTTTCGTTCTGTCAAACGTTATGTAAGCGGTTCGATCTAGAAATCCTGCGGAGCGTACGACAGAAGTTATATAGTGTTCGACTATAAACCCAGTTAGGCTTAACGATTGTACACAGACGAAATAGAACAAATAATTCTTGGACGTTATAAATCAGAAAAGCAAGAGCTTAATCATTTTTAAAAACTTAAGAAACTATTCCAACATGCATTTTAGTAGCAGGGAACGTGTCGTAGCTAATGATGAGTGAAAATTAATTAAAAAGACAATGATAATACTTGTGAACGTCTTTTGACACTCTAGTTTTGATTTGACACCTCAGTTCGGCTCACCGAACATTAGGCATGACAACACCTCTTAAATATTTTTAAGATCATGACGTTTAAAAAACATAGCCCCTATGAAGTTAATACAACCGGTTTATTTCCAAAAAGCTGTAGAAAACAATTTTTAAACACACAAAATTCAATAAAAATTCGGTTTTTTGACTCCGATTTCTGATACACAAGCGTGACGTCATGATTTTGCATTCCCATACAAAATCTATGGAGGCAGACCGTTTTGACAGATAATAAAGAGTGTCAACGATTTGCGGTGTCATCTGCTCTATTACCGCAACGTATTTGTGACGTCAGCAACTGACAGTTTCCCATAGAAATTGACAAGTTAACGAATAGTAATTGCTACGAACAACTATCTGAGCAGCTCAAACGGCTTTTTCCGTAGTTCCTATTGTAGCTTTCTCTGTCACTCATGCCCACTTGATAGTGCTACTAACTAAATAGGATGCTAGAGAAGAGTCCAAGATACGAACAATGTTTACGCTGTAGAATCTCTGTACGCCCTTGACAAATTTTTGTTTCATTGTCGATGCACATTTTTAACTCTCGACAAAAAGAGCGGTGTTTTAAGTTTGACCAATATCTCTGTTTGTGTGTATTTCTATTTGTGCGTGTCTCTCTGGGGCATCGTAGTTTCCGAACCGATGGAACGAGTCCAAAACCGTGTTTCTTTTGCAAGTTTATTTAATCACGAGGCTCTTAGCTATATGGCTGGTCTAAATGCGTCCAGCCATTGAAGCTCACCAGCTGGTTTTCTAACTCATATTGGGGGTATTTTAACTTATAATAGTCCTCCTGGCCGATTTCAACCACGGCGGCCAATCTCAACAGGGATCAGCCAACTGCGCAGGAGATATTATAGTGCACAAGTGTGAGCGCAATACACAGGTGCACGCACTGTTCCATCACTCTCAAAGTTCGGTGAGACGGCAATCCGACATGACCGGAGAGAGATCAGGCGCAGGACCAACGGCTTAACGTGCTTTCCGAGGCACGGGGGTGTAACACCGCAAACTTCCCGACTCCGAGCTGTTTTTGAGAAATTCATGACAGAAAATCTCAGAATCAATTTTGGCTCGACCTGGGATTCGAACCCTGGACCTCTTGGATGTAAGGCAGAAACTTTGCCACTACACCAACGAGGCAGTAAACTTACAAATGTGTACACCGAATGAGTTGGCTCTTCTATTTGTGACGTATCACAGACGACTTCACAATGGCAGTCCTACTGTAACAATCCTACCGACCTTGGTGTACTGTGACGCCCTAAATTCTACCGTCTATCGGCTCGCTTTTACAACTAAATCGCACATTTAACATTCAAATAGCTTAATATAACTAATGGTAGAATAGAGTTAGTCTGTATGCAATTACGTTAAATTATATTGAAAATAATGCTTTGGTCTGTTTACTTGTTGGCTCCACTTTACTCCACTAAAGTGGATTTATGAGTAACTAGCTTTTGCCCGCGACTTCAGCTGCATTAGGTAGTTTTTTTTGGAATGTGTTGTTTTTCCGCAATACCAATTTTATCCAAATATAATTCAAATCTTTGGTAATTTAGGAGTGAAAGCGAACAGATTCCCCGGAAAGTAATTATTCCTATGAGAATGCGTTGTTTTCCCGCGGTCAAAAGTAACTCATGTCCTTTCTTAAGTCTTAAACTATCTCTTTACCAAATTTCATTTAAATCTGTTAAGTAGTTTAGGCGTAAAAGCGATCGGCCCACTTGAATTTTCCCATGGTAATGCGTCATTTTCCCGCGGTAAAAAGTAGCCTATGTCCTTTCTCGGGTATCAAAATATCTCCATACCAAATTTCTTGCAAATCGGTTCAGTAGTTTAGGCGTGATTGAGTAACACACAGACGGACAGAGTTACTTTCGCATTCATAATATTAGTATGGAATTTTGGATATACAAGTCTACTATGAACAAACCAACTTGACGGTACCTATGTGATAAGTTTAATCTATAGTGCCTACTACACTCATTCAACTTCCTACCGAATACAGCTTAGGACGGAACGACATAAGGAATATGCGGAATTGCGTCTTTTGTGACCTAGACGTAGCGTACTTTACCCGAGATTTTATGTCCAACGACCTCTTCAGGTGTATCGTGCAGAAACTTGATGGGCTATATTTCCGGTCATAATATCACCTTGTGGCGACATCTACCAATGCTTCACATCACTGCAATCGACAAACTGACATACCCGTACAAATAGCGCACATAGAAACCTGAATCGCGATGAGTGAAATTTAGCTCGGACTCAGCAGACATTGATCATTGGAATTTGGTCCTCGAGTGCTGACCACACTAGAGCTCTGTCGGTAGGAACGGTTGTAGTCTTCCCCTTTCCTTCCTAAACATTTGTGCTTAAAGCGGTTAAAAAAAGACGTTTTTGTAAGGTCGATGCTGATCAAAGTTAAGCAACGGCAAGTCACAGGCAAAGGCTAATATCGAAGACCAACTGCATTCCTGCTCAGGCCGGTGTCAGATACTTAAAAAAATAACGAATTAAGTTTCGTTTGCGATGCATTGCTGGACTAATATATGTTTTTTTAACAACGTCATCACATACATTGATCTGACTCTGTGGTAAGTACCTTAAGCGCATTTGTTTTACAGATATCAGAATCAACAGTGGTACTACAAATTAACTTAAATAAATAAATATTACACCCAGACCAGTTCAAACAGACATGTTCTTGCACACAAATGTTTGTACAGTACGGGGTTCGAACCCGCGACCGCTTGGTTAATACTTAGTCAACTTCTTAACCATGACACCATAGTGATCGTCAAACTTAAAAGAGTAGTATGAAGTAACTAAGAATAACTAATCCATTTCGTTTTATTGCCCGATTTAGTTGAAACCAAAAAGTTTTTATAGACTTTTATAAAAAGACCTTATAAGTTCAATTAGTGCGTATTACTTCATTCGAGTTTATTTATTTTATAGCTGCAACTGTATGTGATATACTAGATCAATCTAAAACCTATAAGAACATGCAATCAATACCCCTTTCACGCTTTCGAAGAAAGTTCTATTGTTTCTCACAAGACACAATAGGTAAGGCACTGTGTATTAAGCAAGTAAAATACCTATAAAAAGGTTTTTCACTTTCATATGCATAATGAAATCTTGTTTTTCCTATAGTTTTCCCATTATAAAATGAATGACAACTACAATGTTGCATGACGATTTGTTAAAAGTAAGAAGTTTATCATTGAATGGTACTCTTATTATTAGTGATATCAATTTTATAACTGTCAGTGAAAAGTTCTATGGGTCATACCTACTCGTATATAATATTGTATGTGTGGATGAAAATTATTTGTCTCTTATATGTGTGTGTTTCAATTAATACTCAAGAGGGCCAATATGAAAACTACGTAGGCAGATTTATGTATATTGTCATATCGCGTACTAAAATAAAATAAAATAAAAATAAATACATTTATTATTCAGACAACAAGAGCCAGAGTGTTTTTAACAATATCTTATCTCCTATGTTAGTACAATATAGAAAATACAGTATTTCGCAACATACTTCACACGTGGAATTAGTTTGCCAATTAGTGGACAGTCTTTTTTTTTTTATTAATTTAGGGACTTTTACAGAGTAATTTAATATAAAGTAATTTAGTTTAACAATCAAGCAATAAAGAAAACAAGAATCACTGAAAATAACTTAAAAATAAGAAAAAAGTGACTGTCACTGGTAAATCACCGAAATCATGTCGCAAATAAGCTTAGCAGAATCTGATGCAGGTTTGGCTAAAATGCTTTGAAAAACTCCAACATTAAGAGAGATGTCTTGAGATTAAGTTGGCTCACCAATGACAGCCGCTCACTCTGGTTCTTGACACATTCCTTCAACGTGTGCTGTACATCATCCATTTTGTCACAACATGTATCACAGTTTTGAGAGTCGGATTTTTTTAATAAGTAAGCAAACTTGTTACACGGAATGTGACCAGAACGAAGCCTATGTAATAAAACGATATACTTTCGGCTTAGGTTAACAACCACAGTAAACGAGGAGGTTCAAATGGTACAAAACCATATGATGTGATTGGCCTTTTACTAAATAAATTTCATTAAATGCTCTTTTCAAATATAAAAAAAAATATTTTTAAAATTTGGTAATAATTCCGAATAATATGGCTTAATTTCAAATTCAGTGCCATCTGTAATTGCAAGTTTCGCTTGTCGGTCTGCCTCCTCGTTACCTTGAAGTCTACAACTGGTTGCCATTTTTACTGATCCCGTGAATTAAATTCTAGGATATTATAAGCTAAGGGTACACCTCTTAATCCAGAGGCGCATCGAGCAATATGTTGCAACGCACTCTTGCTGTCAGTGCAAATCAAAGTTTTTGGGAAGTTATTTTTTTAGAAAAATCAAGTGCATTAAAAATCGCAACCAACTCAGCAGACATTATTGATATATCTGTAGGTATTTTGAATCTTCCTATGTCCCTCCTCTCCACATTACAATACGCTGCACCTATCCCTCGCTTATTTTTTGAGCCGTGTGTAAAGATTTTAGTCCAACTTGTGTCATACTTTTCCAAAAGTTCCTTGAAAATTTCAAGTTTTTAAAACATTCGGCTCTAAATATTTTTTTAGATTTTTTAATACAGTCCAGATTAAGCCTAATTATATTTAAAGCATCAATTTGAGTAACCCACGAATTAAGAGAATACATTTCCAATGGATAGGAAGAACCAACTTCATAGTTTTTGGTTTCTCTATAGATAATACTGAGCAAGCGTTTATTTTTCTTCTCCCAATACTTGTTCTGGTAGCAATTTAAAGTTGGTCAAGTAAGTCAGTGGTCACTTCATAAGTTTTTGCTTTTAAACAATATTTATACGCCAAATACCTTCGCCTTACAAAAACTTTTAGTGATGGAACAGTGAGTGCACCTGTGTATTGCGCTCACACTTGTGCACTACAATATCTCCTGCGTAGTTGGCTGATCTCTGGTCAGATTGGCCGCCATGGTCGAAATGGGCCAGGAGAACTATTAGAACTATTATTATCGATTTGTGCTCAATATCCATATGCCGATGGGCGAACGACACAGATCACTCGAGTGAAGCCGTCGTCGGATCAGTGATTGAATGGAAGCATCCTTGTTCCTCCCAGAATACGCATGTGTGATGGTGTATCGTTGCAACTACCATGTAATTAAACTATCAATACTATTTCCCCGTCTTATTGACGAAACCCCCTTTACCAATAGGTAGCTTACATCCTCAAAGCATTTTCAAGGGCTTTTATTCTATAAGTAATTTATTCGATCCATCAAGTCACTATCTTTAATCAGCTTTTTATATGGAAAGATGTTTCCCATGTGTAAGCGGCCCTGATAGAAAAGTTTTTGTCGTCCTACCTTGAACCTAAAAGCAAACGTAATAAGGAACTCTATAGCTAGTGTGTTTTGAATAATAGTTGCTTTAATATTATAATCAGGACATTTGAATTACAAACAGTTTTATGTCCAAAACGCCAATCGTGTCGAGTTTGCGATATTGCTTTTTATTTTATACGAACAACTAATACTCAACAGTAGTTTATAAGCGTTGAACGATGTTATTTTGCAAAAGATATTTTATTAGTGTGCATTGAGGTTTAGTGTGCTATTAAATCTGTTTTATTTTCATCCCCTTTTTCAACTATTTCATCCCGCTGCTGGGCAAAGGTCTACCCCAACTCTTTCATCCTTCATCTAGTTCAAAAGTGCTAGTGTTGTTGTGGTGAGACGGTTAGCTAGTATGACTAGAGTGGAATCCGATTAAGACTGTTTTCTGCAAGAAAGAAGAGGATGGGTCCTAACCATCCCAGTGGGTGTCTAGCCTTGTTCCCCGACCCTGAAGCATATCTGTAGATACACGTCCATTCTTGGAGGTTATTTGGGGGTTTGCTTCTGTGTATATATCTATATTATATTTATTTAGGACAAAAAACAGTCTTACAATTTATTATTAATATAACGGTATGGGACAGAATATAATTTCATTGTAGGACCAACAACATTATCCACATATTAATATTATAAAATTAAAGATGTTCAGAGCAAACAATACAAGTTGTGTAAATATCGGCTAAGACTTTTAAGAGTTTATGCAAAATCTCTCTATTACTCGTTAAACGTATGATTATGGTTGACAAAATCTTTTTAATGTTCAACATAGACCTATTTGAGCAAAACCATTAAAGGTTTTAATCTACAAACGACTCTTGATTGGGCGAAACGGATGTGAATGTTAACCAATATATTTATTCATTCGCGAAAAATTTAAATAATATAATTTATGAGGTAATTTATCTTATTCATGGATACGCGATCGCTGACGATTGGCAGTTTATCAAAATGGCAATCGGTATTATTAAGAGCTATAAGTCATTGTTTGAAAACCTGTTTATTGCTACCGATAAATAGCTCTTTAAAAAACAGGACCACTTTGGTGTAATGGTCAAGAAGTTTACTATTTACCAAGGGGTCGCGGGTTCAATCCCCGCGCTGTATAAACATTTGTGTGCATGAACATATTTGTTTGTACTGGTCTGGGTGTTATATGTGGGTATTTATTTAAGTTCATTAGTAATACCACTGTTAATTTTGATTTCTGTAACACAAGTGCTTTAGCTACTTACCACGAAGTCAGATCAATGTATGTGACGTTGTTTTATATTTATTATTATTTAAAAAAATCCGTGCCATCTAAGACCCATGGTATTTACACTTGCAGCATATTTATTTATTTAAAAAATTCTGCACAAACTTGTGCACAATGGTGGATTTATAAATGGTCTCTACCAGTCAACCACAGGTCCAAGCAGTGAACATAAAGGCGGTGCACATACAAAGAGAGAAAGAGAAAATTCAACTAAAATGGCATATTGTCGCCGTGACTCACAGTTAACTGGCTGTCAGTCGCGGTGGCAGAAACTCACATAATGTGGCCTGGCGGTAAAAGTCTTATAATGTGCCCTGGCGGTAAATGTCTCATAATGTGCTTTGGCGGTAAATGTCTCGTGGAAATCAATTTACGAAATCTATTACCCACATTAGATACTTTACTACTTGACCTGGAGGACTTGCATAAATTGATTCAGCAATACCAATTTATGTGATTATTTTCTCATTACCCTAAAAGGCAGTGGATCTAAAATGTCAGCTGTATAACGAATCAATGGTCCAATGATGAGCCCATTTTATAATAAGTACATACGAAAGCACATCAGGATAAACGCTGCGGTATCTTAATCACTTGTAATAAGAACGAATTTATAATAAAAATAGTTAACCTGATGTGCTGTCGGCTGTACATGACTCCGGTTGAGACTTCTCACGTGTAGTGGACAGTCTTGCATGAATAAACAAATAAATAAACGGTTGTGCGGTTAGTGTGTCTGTGTAACATAGGCATAGTGCAGCGAATGGTCAGTAGTACATAATTGTTTTACGCAATATTTTAGAGTGGAGACAAATTACATTGAAAAAGACCTTCCAATGGCAGGCATAATTATAGGAAAATATGTTATAAACATAAATTGAAACTACTTTACACCGTGCTACACTTTACAGGTTTTATTTTCCATTATGTTTGATATTTTAAGTAACTTTTGAACTGCTACAGAATTTCCATGAAAGTAAAGAAAATGCGGACTAAACATTATGACAAACAAGATTCCCGCGAGTGGCTTTGCCCGCGAGGGATTCGGCTCGTAGTAGTTTCGGAGGTTATTCTATTCAAACAAACATCTTTCTTCTCCATGATATTAGGGTGAATCATAAATTTAACAGTAGTCTTATGAACTCACACATGATGTTGTTGCAAAGTTGCTCATCTCTAAATTGAGTTCGACAATATCACATTCTTGTTCAAATTCAACATACTGCTCCATCGCTGTACTGTGTCAGAAACAATTAATAACATGCAATTACCTCGCTCCACCGGCTCACGTGAGCTAAGCTTCCCGGTCGCTGGTGTTTTTGTGCGCTATGAATATGTAGATCCTATTTGTACATAATATGGTATATAATTGCATGGGTCGTTTACTTGTGTTATTGTTTTGGGTAAATCAGTCTTTATAAATTAACAAAATGTGTACATATAACAAAAGGCCCTACTCTGTGAAAAAAAATCCGGGAATTATCCCGGAATTTTTCAAAATTTGAAACTTTTTGGAATTATTCCTGGTGGGAATTTTTCCTCCGCCCATTTCTATTAATACAAGTCAGATAAACATTTCTTGTATCTTCTCTACAATATAGGTATGTCATAAATTCTCAGAAATGATGATCAAATATTATTGTAATTGTGTGTTGAGGTGTATGTCCTTATTTGCTCATTTGTCTTCATGTAACAAACAATGAAACTTAAATATTTAGTTACTTATTTTTGGTTTGGTTCCATTTGAAAGATGCCTTTGTCCTTCCTAACTTTGTTTATAAAATCATATTAAACATACTTTTGACGTCATTGTGTGGAGTAGTTAACTAGAAAATCATAGCGTATTATGCTACTTCTAAATATAAATGGAAAAAGATTAAGACACTAAATCGTTTCTGCTTAGCCCAAAGGTATGACTGGTAGAGAATGCCCTACGGCGTTAAGTCTACCTTTTGTACATAGTCTTGTCGTGCAATAAAGCTTAAATAAATAAGATTAATTTTTCAATTTTTGATTATACAGGGTGTAAAAAAAACCTTAACGAAGCCGTCAACCACGCGTTCAGTACATCAAACCAAATGGTATGAAAAATAAATTTTGGCTGGGAAACAACTTTTATTTTTTGACATCAAAAAAAATAATTTAATTCTAACCCGCAATGTACAGCGCGCACGCGGAAAAGTCACCGCGGGGCGTGTTGCTTTACGCCACCGCGACGCGGTTCAGTTCGAGTGTGCACTGTTCATTGCGGAGTGTGCCATTTAGAGGCTTTTTAAGAAAAAACTAGTGAAAATTTGTATCATGTTTCTTTGGAAAAAAGTTTAGTTATAACGGACAGAAGTCATTTCTGTAAAAATCATCAATTTTTTTTTTCAAACTTTAACCATCAATATCTCAGTAACCGTTAACTTCCCAGGTATGGTGTAAAGGAAAAAAAATGATCGTAACAATTGGTAGAATATGTGGTATTCGGCTTCGTTAAGGTTTTTTTTACACCCTGTATATTACCTCTTAAGAACCATATAACATATTATATTTAATAACGAAACTTCTACTTTTACTTCATAGCGGCCTCCGTTGTCGGCAAAATGGCTTAAGTTACTTTATTTTTTAGCATTTAATGCATTTTTTTACAATGTGAAATTAAAACACATTTTAAAAAAAACAGGCCTATAACTGTGCCTGTGGCAGTCCATTTTTTTAAGTGCGTTTTAATTTCACATTGAAATGTGGCTCTGAAATAAAATAACCATTCTCAAAATAAAGGCCGTCCATAAAAGCGTGTAACGTTTTGTTGAGTAGTTTAAAACGTATAGTATAAGCCAACGTTTGAAATATTCATTTCAAATCGAAAAATAATATCATTAAGAGTGAATTGGTCTTTTATCATCATCATCAGCCTATATACGTCCCACTGCTGGGCACAGGCCTCACTTCAACTATGAGGTGGTCCGAGCCATACTCCACCACGCGGGCGCAGTGCGGATTGGTCATATTAATAAATAAAATTTTACGTTATGTATTCTAAGAATACAAAGACTAATAAATACATATGGCCAAGCCTTCTTAGTAGTAATGGCAATTATTGCTATTTTTTGTAAATTTAATTAGCATGCTACATTTCATCGAAAATGAGAAATAGCGTTATTAGCGTATAAATTTAAATTGCGAAATTGTGATTGTTTTGCGAAATATGAAAAAAAAAATTGTATGAAATGTGCATTTTAGTGTTGTGAATAGATTAGAATTAAATTTGACTTCAATAAAATAAAAACTGCACCTGTTAAATAAGTCACGAAAAAGACAAACAATTTCATTCAAATAATCAGTTTAATAAACCGCACGCAAAATACGACTCTAAATGCAAGGAAGCAGTATTCTCTTCTCTTTCTTTGTTTGTCTTTCACTCGGGTTACGCTCGAAAGCCGATCGTCACCCGACAGCACGCGAACGCGAGTAGCAATTGCTTGCTATTGCTGCTATTAGCAGCCTGCTAAAGTAGTGCGTGCGAATCTATGATAGCAATGACACGGCCGCTCGCTGTCCGTGAATTTTAGCATTCACACAATTTCGCAACGTCAAATAATATAATTATTGCTAACGATGAAATAGCATGCTAATTAATGATGCTAATGCTAATTATTCCATTACTACTTCTTAGTGTAGTTTATGCAATAGATATAAATAAAATGAATCGTGTAGAGATACGCATCCACAACTTATGTATTATCTGTTTGAACTGCGGAAGTGTGTGCGATTTGCAAATTAACATATATGATAATCAATAATAAATAACGTAGTATCTTGGTAGCAAATGTGTCTTTCATTGTTTAGGTTAGTTGAGTTGAGGACTGTTAGACTACGCTTCAATTAACTTAATATGATTAAATAAATTAATAAATTGTTTCAAATAACACACCAATTACCTAGCCCCAAATTAAGCGTTAGCTTGTGCTATTGTGACTACAATAAATACGACACCCATGACTAAGGTACAAATGCTCGTGCTCATCACACAAACATTTGTCCCTAGCAGGATTCGAACCAGCGACAGCCGGTTTTGTAGTCTGGACCTCAGACCACTATACCAAAGCTGTCGTCAAAACCTAAAACCTTTTTTAAGCCTGTACTGTACTGTCCCACTGCTAGGCAAAGGCCTCCCCCGAACATTTCCACTCATCCTTTTCGGCGGTGAAGGCTTGCCAGTTATCATTGAAGTTGTCGAGATCGTCACGCTATCGCTTTCGAGGTCTGCCGTTCGAACGACGTCCATCAAAAGGCCGCCAGTGGGTGACGATCTCTGACCACATTTTGGGACAAATCCTTATCACATCATACTCAAGTGGAAATGGCCTAAAATTAAAATTGAAAAAACCTGCGACATGAGCCAGGAAAACAATGGCTAGACGGACTTTGACCAGCCATAGCTAAAAACCAACGAGATAAAATTATCTTTCAAATGACAAAAACCTGCACTGAAATCAGTCTGTTCTGACCCTTCATCATCATCATCATCAGCCCATATACGTCCCACTGCTGGGCACAGGCCTCACCTCAACTATGAGGTGGTTCGAGCCATACTCCACCACGCGGGCTCAGTGCTGATTGGTGTTCGGACCCGTTCGGGAGCTACTATGCCACAGACGGACACACACCAACATACACACGAACGCAAACAAACAGAATAGTGGTCAATCACTTCGGGGGTAAGACGAAATAGCACCGCAACTTTTAACTATGAATTTTATATGTAAAATTATTTGATCAAAAGAACATTATCTAATCGATTTATAAGCGGCTTTACTGCTAAGAGCGATCGATTTCGGACAACCTTCAGTCTTAGGAACGTTTTCATTTACAAAAAGATAAAGTTTGGTACAAAGTTTTAATAAACCAATAGACAATGATATTTTCATCAATTCATCCCCATAGACTAGCCCGATAAATTAACGCAGTCATAACATGTTTATATCGACTATGGAAGAAATATTCAAAACCTAATTTTCTTTAAAACAATTCGTAATTAAAGTCTACCTATCATCAATTTTTTTTCGCAGTTCATAATATTTGATTTTTAATTGATTTCAATCGATACAGTATGCGCTTCTACGTCATATTGTGGTATTCCCAATAAAGTCTACGAAAAAGAGAAAAGCATTGGGAAAAGAACGTCACCGATTGGTGGTGTAAACTACCCTATAACATTTATTTCTTTTACAGCAATCTTATAGCAAAGCATTCTTTCACATACTTCTGAGTAGAGTAACTTAGCATAACTTAGTTGCTAGCTGATGCATAATACGCGAAAGATCTTAGATAACAATGAATGGATACAATCTACTCACGAACTAAGAAATTCTCACGAAAGAAGACAATTTTTACGCCACCAATAAAAGACAAATGTAAGTGTGGTTATTGTATGACTTACACCTTTTTTTTTTGACAATGAGGGTAAAAAAAATGTAAAAATCAGAAATATCGTATCAGTAATAGGTTAAAATGAAAACAATCATTAGACAATTTACTTGGCAGTCGGGAAAACCGGAAGATCTGTTACAAATCCAATCGAATTAAGGAAACAAAGTTTGAATTTGATCTTATACAATAAACCAAATAAAACGTTTTAAATAATTAGATAGGTTCTTTTACACAGTACGTCAGCCACTTTTGAGTGACAAAATAAAAAGCAATATTTTTTTATCAACACCCTTTTTGTTTCAAGTTACATACAGGTTTACCAGGTAATTTAAACGGAACAAGAGAGTAGCAAAAGCCGCAGCCTTCGCTCGGTTCCTTCCGTCAATTGTTGTCATTGCCATTTCAATACTTAATTAATAGCAATTAACATACTTCTTTCTAATTAACTATTCAAATTACATTGATATGTGATAGAAAAACGCATAAAAGTAACGTTATGTTGGTTATGGTAACATTTCGGAACAATGTTTGTAATGCCATAGAAAAGACATCAACGTGTTAGGGTATTATGGTCCGATGCCATATTTTCGTTTTTTTATTTTTTTTCTGTTTATGTCAAGTTTATTAAGTTCATTTTAATTGTATTGGTACGCAAAAACAAAAAAATAGATTTAGAATATGGATGGTATTAAAAAAATTGATAAAAGCATATTATCATATTCCTATAATATTGCAATTCCTAAATAGAACTATTTAGGAATTCCAATTTCTGTATCCAAGACATTTTGATACAAGCTGGATCCAGTTTATTTGCGGGAACCAGCATTTTTTTGGACTTGCAAATCCAGCAAAAATCTAGCTAGAGTGAACAGCGCTGGATTCTAGCAAATGTAGCAAAGATTGAAAATTATGTTTTGAGTTTTGAACTTCTACTGATTTAAGTATGTTTGCAACAAAGTATGTTCACCGTAACTGTTATTTTTTCCTCAGGAAGGCGAGGAGGACCTAGGCGAATTATACCAAGACGAGGAGAACGGAGCCGCACTGCTCATCAGAAGGCACCCTAAGCATGGCAGACTCATTGTGGTAAGTACATGTTAACGAGAGATGGGCCGAGTACTCGGTTAGTACTCGGCACTCAGCGTACTCGGTGGTTTTTTAAATACTCGTACTCGGCCGAATATTTCGGTTCAAGTGACGAGTACTAGGTTGTGTAAATTTAGTAAACAGCATGTGTGGAATAAGTTTGCTAGTGGCCAACAGGAGGAATTAAAGTATGTACCTAAACGACCACATACTTAAGTCAATGAACAAGCCCCTAATCTGGCGTTTGTCATTTCCTATTGGTTAATGAAAGGACAGCCAGGCCGCTGCGGATCGAAAAACTGTATGTATATCATAAAATCAAAGGCATATTATGTTGATTAGTGAAGTCATGATTTATTAATTCAAAATTACAGTGAGTAGGTATTGCTGGCAGCGCGTTGCGTTCATGTTTGATCTTGTTTTAGGACCTCAAATTAAACCGAGTAACTCGCCCGAGTACTCGGTACTCGGTAAAACCACTACTCGGCCCATCTCTAATGTTAACTATGCGAATAATATTTAGCCAAGATAAGTTAGGTGTGCTAAAGTAAGTTTAAATTTGGAGTGTGTATTTATTTGTTTTTGTTTTGCAATACAAAGTAAAGATAAAATCTTTCTATCTAGGAGAATGCAGACACAATACTTAAATTATTGTTACGGAAACGAATTCGGCCTAACAGTGCTCAACTATACCCCGTTTCAGCATCCTGTTCTTCTTAATTTTCCTGTAGAAACTTAGTTACTATGCAAATAAAAATGTAAGTGGTCCTAAGACTTTTAAGTATTCTCTCGGAGCCACAAAGCCTCACTGGTTTTGCTACTGTCAATTTCAAATATAAACTTCTGCCAATTAATTGATCCTAGCTTAACAGAAGTTACTACTCGTATAACGGTAGACCTTGTAGCTTTTTCGAGAACACTATCATTGAAGAACACTACTAGCCAAATTATAATACGTTTATATTTCATTATTATTACATCCAATTTACTTGAGTATAAGCTGAAATTCAACCTCAAAACACCTCATACCACCATTATGCTAAGGCCTGGCACTAACTAGCGAACAATGGCCCACAAGTAGACTAAGGCCAGTTACACAACAGGTCCCAGCATTGTGTCTGTGAGACGTCGTTTCAATGAAAATGCCATGTTATGATGGATTAATTTTGTGGAGAGGTTTGTTTGGGCGCATGTGGAGATTAGGTTATGTAATTTTATAATACGAGTGAAGCTTAGTCGTATGTTTTGACAGGTTAATTGATACAAAATGGTGGTTTTAAGCAGATGTGGTTTGATACAAAAGTGCTAGTGTCTATTTAAATGTATGATGCTATTCTGGTTCACTTTATGTGATAAAGAAGTAAAACCTGCTTAGCCATATTTGTCACGTCTGGAAGGTTCCTTATATAGATAGGTTTATTTAAACAAAGGGAGAAAATAAACGAGTACATACATACTGTGTAGGTACAACAACGATTTTAGATAATACGAGTACCTAGAACCGTACACTTACCGAAGTGAATATGTTTTAGTAAACCCTAAAAATACGGATAGTTAACGGCCTAAATATTTTTTAGCAACAATCACACAATTGTGAACACCCATCACGTCTCGATTGGATAATCTTCTGTTTTACGAGTCGGTGACATTGGAACATGCTACTAACGTCTCGTCTGTTGTATATGTTAATTACAATGTGATGATTATTTTGACCATCGCATAAGAATGTTTTATTTCAGTTCCAATTTTTTAACACCAACGACTAAATTTATGATTTTAACATCTGCGTTTCATCTTAAACAACTGATTTGTCACAGTTTTAGCCGTTTAAGACGTCAAAAATGTCGTGAACGTGGAACGTTTACGACATAGTCTTAGGCAGTAGGTTCAATAAGAACATAGTATTTTAACCTAGAAATAAATTTATATTTAGATACTTACTTTGAGTCGAAAGCCATTAAGGTGGACTCATTTTACTGTCAAATCTTATTTTAAGTTAAAAGGAATAATTATTACCTTGAGTTGACTTGAATAACAATGAGCTGGTATCCACTATAAAAGAAATACTGAAAAACTGATTTCCTATAAAATAATTCATCATTTCAGATCCTCTTTCACTAACATTCTTCTGCAGTTCATAAAATGTGATTTTTAATTGAAATTCAATCGATAAATAGTCACTCAGTCGGCATGGCTCGCGATGACGTCAAAGTGTCATATTTGCGCGGTGACGTCATATTCGCATATAAACTCTATGACGAAAAGCGTTTTGACAGTTGATAAAAAGTACGTCAACGATTGGTGGTGTCAACTACCCTATTGGGAATACTGAACTATATAAAATTAATGTCTCATATTTTGCCTCCTTCAAACTCGTTTATGTCTTGCATAAGAATATCGAAACTAAGTCGTGGGGTCGTTAGATGCACAAACAGAGTGTAAAGTGCAGCGAGCGAGCGATTTTAAACGTCCGGTATTTGGGCCGCTCGGCTACCGATAGGACGGGCTGATAGGGAAATTGGTGTGACTTCTTTATTTAGTAATGGAATTGAGACACGAATGCTAATAGGGGAATTAGAAACATTATACAAATTTGGAAAAAAGTATTTACCCTTTCAAGATTATTTTGTGTAGTTTAGATGATACATTTCATTAATTAATTCCAATTTCTAGCAAATCATGGGATTCAGCTTTAACACTTGCTTCAGTTGAGCAATAAACGGTGTCAACAGTGCACTAGGTTAAAAGTTTAGGTGAAAGTACCTATTTAAGAGATTTGACTATGAATATGACACCACTTTGGTGTAATGGTCAATAAGTTGACTATTACCCAAGAGTTCAGGGTTCGATCCCCGCACTGTACAAACATTTGTGTGCATGAACATGTCTGTTTGTACTAATCACGGTAGCTCAATTGGTAGTGCAATCGCTCGGCTTGGCGAGAGGTGCGGGTTCGAGTCCCGCCTAGGCACCTGGCCGGTTTTTCTTGAAGTGTGGTTTAATTTCACATTGTAAAGAACTTTGCAGTGTTAATGCAAAAAATATAGAAACTTAATGAAGAAAAAACATTAAAGTGGAGATACTCATTTTAACTCAAATTGTGGATTTTTTTTTTCTGGCGAAACTAGCATTGAAATAGGCATTGCAGCGAACTCTAGTTAAAAAGCAACTGTCAAACTTAGTATTAAAACTAACTGTCCTGTTAAAAAAAACCTCCGAATGACCAAGCAACAGCCATAGCTAGAAACCACTAATTATTTTTTGAATAAAAAACGCTTTGAAATCGGTCCACCCGTTCGGAAGCTACGATGCCGCAGACAGACACATACAAAAACCCAATCGTACACAAGCAATCATACAAAGAAGTCAAACTTAATACACTCCTTTCTATCGTCTGGGCTTAGTTTACCTGTATGGATACTTTTTTTGCCTCGTTGGTGTGGTGGCATGGTTTCTGCCTTACATCCAAGAGGTCCTGGGTTCGAATCCCAGGTCGAGCCAAATTGTTTCCGAGATTTTCTGTTATGAATCTCTCAAAAACAGCTCGGAATCGGGAAGTTGGCGAACTTTGAGAGTGATGAAACAGTGAGTGCTCCTGTGAATTGCACTCACACATGTGCACTTTAATATCTCCTGCGCAGTTGGCTGGCCTTTTTTGAGATTGGCCGCGACCGATTGGCGGTGGTCGAAATCGGCCAGGAGAAATACTATAGATTATTTTTACTAAACTAAGTAACAATTAATAATGACTCTATATCGTTGCAAGAAGGTTCAATAGACCACTCGCTGGTGATCAAACCGCTGCCGGGCAAATTATCATTCAATAATGAATCCTATTTTTTGCAGGAAGGTTCAATAGGCCACTCCCTGGTGATCAGGCCGCTGCCGGACTCGGTGTCGGCGCCTGCGCAGGACGACGAGATGTTCATGGACCCCGCCAGCATGGCTGACATGGTCTCCATCGACACGGGACGGCCTATCAGTAAGTGAAGTCCTCCCTTTGTCTGTCATCACCCTTTCCAGTGACAAGAAACAAGGAGGACCAGAAGAAGGGTGGCGCTGAGCGGCGCGCACCACGTCATCATCATTTTCTTTTTTCATTGTTCTTTGTGTAATACCAAACAAAATATTTTTCTTCTTCTTCTTCTTCATCATCAAAAGGGACCATGAGGACCACGGTCATCTTAGCGACTATGGTAAGTCTTGTACAGCCTACTTTTGATAAGACGGCGCGTATTGGTGCTGATGGTAAAACGTAAAATATCGTGGATTCCAGACATGCCTCCATTCACACGGGACGGCCTATCAGTAAGTTACGTCTTCCCTTTGTCCTGTTATCACACTAATCGTATCCTGTTATTATTATAAATGTAAAAGTCTGTTTGTTTGTTCGTCTTGGTTCCACGACACAACGGAGCAATGTTATGATATGTTTTTTTAAGTGTGGAGGTAGGAGTCCTACTGGTGAGTGACTTAGGCTACTTTTTTAATGCGAGAAAACATCTCATTCTCATGTAAAAATCAACCAAAGCTTACCGATAGATGGCGCCACTCGATTAAGTTTTGATGGCTATGCGCTATTCCGAGACAAAAGCTCTAATTTATAAAGAATTGTGAAGATAATAGGGTTTCCACGCGGATAAAGTCCCGGACGTCTCACTGGCTTAATATTTCGATAGATACTTTGTAGAGACGACAGTAGTTAAGTACCTGCCAGTTAACACATCTTAAAATGGTCAATTAAGGCTTTTTAAGAGGGGAAAAGTAAGTTTCCGTGTCAACTTCTATACTTAATATTTAATAAGTGGCTGGATAGAAATCCAAAACTGAAATTATAATTAATAATTGAAAACTTTGATACCATCCCCATGATACGACCCAAATACTATTTAATTTTATGAATAAAATTCATTCTAAATAATTATCATGGAAAATAACTTCAGTAAATTTAAATAGCAATAATAATAAAAATAATCTTTTAAGAGTGTTACATTTCCAATCTATTCTCTTAACTTAGAAAACAAAAGAGACGTTAACTGATCCGTTTTGTGAATTCCAATTACACGAATTAATTATCACTCTTTCCAGTGACAAGAAACAAGGAGGACCAGGAGAAGCTGCGGCAGGCGCTGAACGGCGCGCACCACGTCATCATCAAGAGGGACCCCGCTCATGAGGACCACGATCATCTTAGCGACTATGGTAAGTCTTATACAGCCTACTTTTAAACTTTAGGATAAGACGGCGCATATTGGTGCTGATGAGGCGAACTCTATCGTTCGTCATCACAAACGCATGCTTAACGGTGGCGCACGACAGCGAGCGTTGATACGGCTCCATAGGCTAGATGGCGTTATTAGCCTAGTACTAGTAAGATTGCGATCCAGAATAATATAGATAGACAAATCAAGATTATGTCGATCGGACCTTGGTCCCCGACCATAACACCCGGTCGGTAGGAAGCGCTTCCCTTTAGCTTCCTAACTCTAAATCGTTATCGTCAAACTGATATTAAAATGTTGAATATCGTGCATTCCAGACGAACGAAATCTGTCAAAACGTAACCAAAACTTAATAAGGGCGATAAATTCGTAGCATGATGTGCTGTCGTCTGTCGATGTGACGTCAGTTTTTGGAATTCAGATTCGTTTTTCGGAATGGGACTTCAGGCGTATGGAAAAATTTGGAGCGAAGTCGTACGATGTCTCTTTCGCCAAATGAGTCTGTGTTTTTTTTTTAAATCAACTCGACAAACAATAATTGTTTGAGCTGCAGTAAAAAGATCGACCACTAGAACTAGGGACTTACTTATTCTGAAATTTTTATAACTTATTTAAGCATGCATTTTAATTTATAGGTTAAGTTTATTGTGTTTGTATTCCTACGTATTGATACCTAAACTAGGCCTTGCCTGTATTTTAGGTACCACTGGCTTTCCCAATGGCTTTGAAGATCCGAAAACCAAGAACTATTTTCATTTTTTTATTTTATATATACAACAACATCACATAGGTACATTGATCTGACTCCGTGGTAAGCAGCGTAAGCACTTGTGTTACAGATATCAGAATCAACAGTGGTATTACAAATAAACTTAAATAAATACATATAACACCCAGACCAGTGCAAACAGACATGTTCATGCACACAAATATATGTACAGTGCGGGGATCGAACCCGCGACCTCTTGGTTACTAGTCAACTTCTTGACCATTACACCAAAGTGGTCGTCTTTCATTGAAGCATTACATGATGAACTTTTACAGACTCTAAAGGGTTTATTACAGACGCTAGGGAGAAATCCAGTAAAAGTGTTCCGTAACGTAATTGAACAGGAAAATAAATTGTTAACAGCAAAGTGTCTGAGATCTCAATCACATAATTATAAGTACATAATTACGAAGTGTAATGCTATTATATAATGATTCTAACAATCGCACCTTGTAATACGTTAAAGTGTTTATAATTGAAGCTAAAAAACTTAACACTTGTCACCTACGTAATAGTAGTTAGAAAATATATTGCTGAAAAACTTGTTAGTGAAAAACTGGTCAAGTGCGAGTTGTACTTATAGAGGTAAGCCGTATGTATGAGTATTAAGCAACGCACTGCTCTTGCTGGTTTGAAGTAGGTTATTAAATTTGTAAGTGCTTCGCAATTTAAAGGAGAATTAAAAAAATTACATGTATCTCTTTCAAAACTAATTTTCTAGATTATTGTATGATCGGAGGGGTTTTATTTATAAAACCCTTAAGCCCAGGGTTTCTTAAAGTGGGGTCCACGGCCCCTAGGTGGTCTGTGACGTATGTGTCAGGGATCTGCGGTAGCTCAGTTAAACCGTAACTCTATTATCAGAAAATTATGTACCCACATAGATAACCGCCACAGAAATAAAGCTTGTTTTCTTTTCCTAAAATATTGTTTAAGAGGGGTGAGTGGAGATTTTAAATTTCTTAAAAAGGTCCGTGACTGCAAAGAAGCTCTGCTTTAGCCCAATTGAATGTCAAACAATAAAGACTGCATATTATCATAATGATATCGTAACGACGGAGTAAAGAATGGCCAAATCTCTTACTATACAGCCTTCTACATATGACATGTGAAACCATTACGATATAATTTACGGAATCCCAAAAATATGCAACACTGTGTTACACGTGTAATTTGTAAGTACTTAGGTAAACAATTCTAAGTATGTAAACAATAGAATATCTCTCAACTATCACGAGTCTGCAGTACTCGCATCAATAAATCAGTGGTGATGACAGAAACTGTGTACTTACTCGTAGATACCTACCTAATTGATTTATAGACCCTTTGACAGATGCTAAGTACGGTTAGTTAAAAATTTATTTATGAGGATGATGCACGTGACTATAAGTCTTAAACCTATAAGCAGATGAATGCTCTTTCTTGCCTAGTGTATTAAAAAGATTTAGGAGTTTATTATTATTTTTATTTATTTAAAACTTTATTGCACATCTTGTGCAATAAAGTACAAGGGGTGGGCTTGATGTCAAAAGCATTTTCTGCCAGTCAACCTCAAGTTCATGCAGAAAGAAGGCAATGGGTTCAGTGAAAATTAATAAAATGTTAAAAGATGTTAAAAAAATAGAAAAATTCCGACCCCCACCCACATTAAAGAACGTTAGATCTCTGTTACTACGAAAAACGAAATCCATCAAAACGATAATCATTTTCTCGTTTTATGACACAAGTACACATGACGGCACGTCAAGGTTAAAATTGTGGCATCTTATGCACATGTATTAGGGGCGATGAAATTCGTAGCGCGATGTGTTGACGTCTATACACGTTATCGTTCGACGGATATCGTTTTTCGTTGTAGGCCCTAAGGCTCCCAAGGGGCCTTATGAATATACAACAACAATATCACATACACTGATTCCGTGGTAAGTAGCTAAAGCACTTGTGTTACAGATATCAGAATCAACAGTGGTATTACAAATAAACTTAAACCTACCTAATATAGCACCCAGACCAGTACAAACAGACACGTTCCTGCACACAAATGTTTCTACAGTGTGGGGATCGAACCCGCGACCTCAGGGTTAATAGTCAACTTCTTTACCATTTACACTAAAGTCGTCGTTATTTGACTAACTTGATCGTAAGCTTTATTCTGTTTACTTAATAGTCATAAACTTGTAATCGTTTGCACGATTTTGACATTTCGTCCATACGAAATTATTGTCATCAGGCAATGTAGATATAATATTGTTACAATTGGCTAGATGACACCACCAATCGTTGACATACTTTCTATTATCTGTCAAAACGGTCTGACTCCATAGACTTTGTATAGGAATACATGAACGTGACGTCACGGTCATATATCAGAAATCGGAGTCAATTGACCGAATATTTATTGAGTTTTGTGTGTTTAAAAATTGGTTTCTATAGCTTTTTGGAAATATACTGGTTGTATTAACTTCATAGAGGCTATGTTTTTTAAACGCCATGTACTTGAAAATATTTAAGATAGGTGTCATCATGCCAATTGTGTAAGCGGAATGTCTAACACCAAATTAAAATCTGAAGCATTATTATTAATTATCATTTTCACATTAATGATAATTAGTTAATCAATAGTTACTCACTTTCAATGAGTAAATTAATTAAACCTCCGCATAAGACATAAATGCAGTCATACTTGACTCATCACATTAAAACAACGATATATCTATCAAAGATAATCAATTAACGTCCCATAGTTCACGTGTATTATCGCACGTGCGTGTGCGCATCCGAATAATTTTAATATCGATTGCATACGCTGATAATCGAGATAAATCGATTATGGTAATCGGACCGGTTTCCGTGCGACGTTCGTCACGTATCAATAAATAAGTGATGATGCCCCTCTGATGGTATTCAATTGATACGCTTTTCATCTCTGTTTTGTATGATAACCGTTTTTACAAGCGAATTGATTCAACTTCCACAATTAATTAAAAACAACTGTCTACCTTTTATATCATTAAGGCCGGCTCCACGCGTTGGGCAAACAGTTGGCCGAAAAATTTAGGAATCACCCAATGAGTGGACCTAAAAAAATCGTTATCCTCAACGACGATTGATGCTTTGTTGGTATTTATCCTAATGGCCAATTAATTGCGTTAGTTTTCGGGCCAACTTCGGATGCTGATTCAGATGTTACCTACTTACTATTTCCTATATGAACAAACACAATGCAGCATCCACACATCACATATATAATACGCCAATTAAATCTTTGTCTATTACGCTTCCACGCCTAAACTACTGAACAGATTTGGATGAATTTTGGTACACATACAAAGTCGACACCATTCAGTACGTGTATCAATTTTCATTAAAATCTGTTCTGTAGTTTTGGCATGAAAGCGTAACAGACAGCACGTCAAATTGACGTATTGTGGTCGTCACCCTGTACTCGTGTGACTCATGATGCCTTCCATTATCTTTAATGATACTAAACAACGATGAAAAAAAATCCGGGAACCAATTCTGTTCATTCTCAAGCACAAACAAGTTTAAGTGAAGCAGTGAACCACTTTAAGCGATTTAAATAATCGATCACATCTAGTACATATGCACGTGATTTTGTCAAAGCAAACATTTGTAAAAACTGTGGTGCTAGGCGGCATTTTAACTCTTTAACTGCGTACAGACGACAGCACATCAGACTACCCATATTTGTTATAAAATCGCCCGTATTACAAGAGATTAAGATGCCGTAGTGTTTGTGTTGACCTTGTTGAGTTGTCGTGTGTACCTCAATACTGAATTAATATTGACGTGATCTGGTAATTGAATGATATGTAGGTAAGTGGGTGTGCACGTAACAGGTCAGGTTTCATAACAATACCTACTTACTTACTTTTTTCAACCGTCTGTTTCTCTACAACAAAATTAATGAAAAACTCAATATCTATCCTCTCCTTAAATCTAAATGTAAAAAAATTGTCACAGAATATTTAAAGTCCCTAAATTATAATGAGACGGAAAGTTTGTTATGCCTATTGATTTAATTTTATTAAAAGATACATTTAATTTGATTTGTTTACACACAGCTTCATATCACTCACTCACGCTTATACACAGCTCACATAATCATCACCATTATCACTGACACAATGATGTTACATGCTCTCCACAAATATGTCAAATATTATGTTATATTTTGCTTAGTTGTATTACCTGCGAGGGTGGCCTGGTGACCTGTAGAACAGGTTCGTTTGAACCTATTTCAGGCACCAGTCTTTCACAATCTAGTAGTACTACAATGCATATGATACTTAATTGTAAGGCTTTTTTGTGAAAGAAAATAAACACAATTTATTATTTATTTATTTATATTTTTCCAACGACTATACTCGGAATATAGACCGAGTTCAATTTAGGCAGAACGTAGATACATAATTTTCTAGAACTTCAGAAGTTACTAATAATTAAAAAGAAAAGCTGCCGATTTCACATTGGATTGATGATTCCGCTATGGAATAGATTTTCAGAGTTAAGTAGAAAAAATTAACTGTATGAGCTAAGAATGTAACCGGGGCCCATTTACAGACAGAAGTCTTTTCTGCTTCAATGTCATTTCTGACTACCACCTAGATAGGCCCTGTAGCTAAATAATGATATTAATTGTGGTACCAACCTATCATGTCCTAGAAGTAGTAGGTACCTATTGCATTAGCAGCCAAGTTATGTGAATAGACGATTATATTTGAATTTTACAGTTAGTTTGACGACCACTTTGGTGTAATAGTCAAGAATTTGACTATTAACCAAGAGGTCGCGGGTTCGATCCCCGTGCTGTACAAACATTTGTGTACATGAACATGTCTGTTTGTACTGGTCTGGGTGTTATATGTATTTATTTAAGTTAATTGTATTACCACTGTTGATTCTGATATCTGTAACACAAGTGCTTAAGCTACTTACCACGGAGTCAGATCAATGTAAGTGATGTTGTTGTAAATTTATTTATTTATATACTTATAATGAAAGAAGCCTCTGACTCGTAGTGTAAGATGTATGTAGGTATGTCAACGTAGCCATGAACTTCGTGAACACGTGACGCTAAGGCAAATGCTTATACGCAAGAGAAAGGTGACTCTAGCGACGATATGCCAATGTTACGACACAAGTGTGGAGTTAGACAAATTAGAAATGGCAATAACAAAACGAGATTTGATAGCGAGAGAAACAAAAAAATATGGATAAAATAAAATCTTTTATTTAATCATTTCTGCTTAGCCCAAAGGTATGACTGGTAGAAAATGCCCTACGGCGTTAAGTCCACCTTTTGTACAAAGTATTGTTGTGCAATAAAGCTTAAATAAATAAATAAAATTATTTTTTTGTACTAACTTTCGATTTTAAGGCCCAGGATTTCAGGATTTTAAAATTAGCGACGGTCAACGGTTTTCTGACCATGTACGCCGTCCAAAAGTCCGGGATTTTTTTTATTTCAGACCATAATATGTCCATAGATGGTTAGTAGGTATTATACAGAATGTTACAAACTAATGTTAGTAGTACAATTAAAATTGAAAACAAATCGTAGTGTATGGCGCTTTTTTTTAATTTACAAAAATATCAAAATGCCAACAATTTTAATGGTCACATTTAATGTTTTGCCTGTAACATGAATGTAAATGCAAAATGGCGACCGGTTTCAGCACAAAATGTCGCGTCGCGAGTTTATTTATGATTATAATCCTGCATGCTAATTGAAATTAATTAAAAGTATCCATTCTGTCTATCGCAAGGTGTCAATACCGGTAAGTTCGCATGTTGTTTGTTACAACTGTAGGTACTTAACCAGCCTTTATCTATTTACCTAAGTAAGTATTAACTTCCTTAAAGTATAATTTAGTTTGTGGGGTGTAGGTAATGTTGAGGACATGTGATGTGGTAGGACGAGGGGTAGGACGTGTGACGTGGAGATTAATTGTGAAAGCTGAGGGCAGGTAGGAAAAAACGCCGAAAGACCGAATTAATCGAGTTCGTGAAAAAACTTAATACGTGTGGGAAATAAGTGACTAATTCAGTGACAAAAGATAAAGGATGGTATCGAACAGAAAAATAAATAGATTTCTGGAAAAGTTTACTTCGACAATTCGACAGTACGAAATTTACTTGTTGTATCTTAGCACAGCATTTTGCATACGAGTATGGCTGTTTGCTTTAACTTACTTATTGTTCACCCAGACCTACATATTTGCTATATATTATTAGTTAAGTTGCAATATGCATCATTGTTTTTCCTCAAAATCCAGGCATAAAGGAAAACCATAACGTCTACATTCGCTAGTTTGTTATTATACTTAAAACGTAGCGAACATAAAATTCGCAATGACGTAAACAAAACATAACCTTACGACCTCTTCGTCTAGAAATAAAGATCTTTATATCGCGAACATTTTTATTTATCACAAACCCGTATCAATCGAGATGATGAGGTTTTTTTCAATACATAATTTATTTGCCTATTATATTACATCTGCATAATTATTACATGGTTTTTATTTAAAATGTGCCAAACTTCTAGGTTTTATGACGTTTTGGAGTTTAGGATAATTATTGACAATACAGTAATAACTAGGGCTTGAAATAGAAATAGCAATCTTTATTTGCGTTTGGTTAAGGTACACTGAAGATTGTCATAGTTATTTATCAGCAATTACGAGTATACCTACATCCGCATAATATCCCGCAATCCTCTTGCAATAGGATTCTGAATTATTATTTAAACGGTAACATAAATTTAGTTTTTACGTTTGTTGATATGAGACGAATACGCGATGGTTTAAAAGTTACAAGTCATACTCTGAAATTCCTCCAATTTCAAAAATACTTAAAAACTTACGTGCTTTATTGGTTTTCCAAAGTTCCCAGGCTGATAGGGGCGCAAGAGAATATATATTTTTTTGGGTAAACAGAATAAACCTACTGGTATAGCTAATATTGTGCTGTGGTTGAAGTTTGCATCACAACACCGCATTTAAAATTGAAATTTAGACAAAAGCCAGAGGCGCCACTAGGTGCTGATTTGAGCTAAAAGGTTTTTAGTATGGACTCGCAGAAATCAAACGATATTAAAATTTGATAGGACCAGTTAGAAACAGCTACATAATAGAATTTTTTTTTATGAATCGATTTATGACGAATTATTTCATCGTAAAATTTGTAATTTATTATTTTTAGAGACGATACGCCGCTCCACCAGTGTTGTTTTATTATTTAAGTAAACCGAAGCGATAAAGTTTTTCATTCGAAAGGACATTGATTTAAATGGCCCCAAACAAATACAGCCCGAATAATAATCAAGCATTAAAACTCTTCTTTAATGTAGGTAACATTATAATCATTTATCTTGCAACTAAGCAGAGACTGGGCTGACCTTTGGTAAAGACCTGTAATAATTGTAGGTGGCTAGACCGTTTATGCCGCCACTGATCCTTTTAATATTAGTAGCCATAACTAATAGAACTTATTTCCTTCTTCACCAGCATTCATGGAGCCAGATCACCTCGGCAAGCGGTTCAGAAGAAAACGCTCCACAGAGTCACAATCGAGGAACAAGCGGGACGCGCCTTACGTTATCTACCCGGAGATATTGGTCATCGTCGATTACGACGGGTATAGGTGAGTTTTTGAAGACTTGACGTTATTTATTTCCCATCAGCCTATATACGTCCCACTGCTGGGCACAGGCCTTACCTCAACTATGAGGTGGTACGAGCCATACTCCACCACGCGGGCTCTGTGCGGATTGGTGGTGGGTTGTTTGTAAGGTAAGTGACCAACCTTACTGACAGATGTTATTAAGCCGCCCGAGGGCCTCCGACCAGGCTTAACGACTAATATCTGTCGATATTAACCGGGACAAACAGCTTAACTTGCCTTCCGAAGCACTGAGATGCTTGTAAATAGACGTCACTTAAATGGTCAGAATGGTCACCCATCAAAAGCATGACCGCGCCTAAGATTGCTTAACTTTGGGTATCACTACCAAAGCGCCGCAACCACTGCGCCACAAGCACCTCAACGACGTTATTAATTAATTGTAAATAAAAAGAAACATAGCTCTAGTGCGTCGGTTTGACCGTATTCAGACGCCCCGAAAGATCACTGTTGGACTTCGTGCGCAAAGCCTCACTCAGTGAAAAAAAAATAAGCTAGAAAATAAAACTAAATAACAAATATCTGTGGGAGACACGCAATTGAAAAGACAACACATGAAGACCACTTCTGCTAAGGGCAACAAACTTAGAAGAAGGTACAATAACATACTATCATATTATCAAACTGAGGACTTCTCAATGCTGTTTAAATGCATGTGTTTCTCTGGAGTTGGTCTGTGGTCATCTGAAGTGAGTATGTGGTCCTCTAAAGTGGGTATGTGGTCCTCTGAAGTAGGTCTATGCTCTGTCAGAGCTGTTGGGTTAAGAAACAGCTTTTAACTTATTTTGGCGCTAGTTACGTATAATGACCTCACGTCGTAAAATGAAAGTTATATTAAGATAATGATAGCTTATTTTTAGTAAAAAAAAAACCGCATAAGAACATCCTATGTAAGTATTATCTACCGTTGTAAATTTCCTTCTCCCTTTTCAGATTACACGGAGGTGACAACGTGCAAATAAAGCGGTATTTCGTGTCTTTTTGGAACGGAGTTGATCTTCGATACAAGTTGCTAAAAGGGCCAAGAATACGGATATCCATCGCTGGGATTATTATATCTAGGGTAAGCTTATTTTTATTTCTATTAGTCGGTAGGCACAATTTTTTTCTTTCAGGTATCATCTACATGTCTTCTGACAAATGATTGATTCTGTATGTAAGACTTTAAAAAAATACAGCTAGGTAAAGAAACAGGAGCTAGAGAAGGTAGTGCTGACCTGACATAACTTTAAATGAGCTAACCTATTAAACTTTTTGAGGACCAAATGAGCGATATCTTTATCGTCATAAGTTTTATATCTATCGTGTCTCATAACCCTGGCTCAATAGATTAAGGAAAATTATTTTCACGCTTAAAAAAAGTTTCTTGAGTGAAACTTTATTTTGAGCCTAAGCTGGAAAATGTAGTCGAATCGTATATCAGTTTTGCTATTTCAGTGAAACGTAAGTTTTCAGACGTAGGTAGGTACTTGGCCCTAATAAAAAAAAACAGATTTTTCACTGAAAACCTGCATAATTTCCAAGAAAATAACATTTGCATTTCGTACATGTTGCGTAGATACGTTTTGTTTTGCAACCGCAAAAACTGTCGATTCCGGGCCGCACGCAAGATGCATTTATTGACAGTTAACGTATTGAAATGTATAATTAAATGTTTATAGCAAGTTCACTAAGTATGTTACAGTGTAGTAAAGAGAAACTTCCTCAAAAATTGATCAATTTTTGAGGAAGTTACTCTATCCGTGCGTCACTTTTTCGTCTGAATATGACTTAATCGATTTGCATGACGTGACGGAGACTTTCAGGACGCTGACCTTGAGTATTTTAAGAGGATTTGTAGAGTAACGATGTAACAAAATGTTTGAATAGCAATGTACATTTGAAAGGAAACATGGTTTCCTTAAGACCTATAGGAAATCTTACGAACATATAAATAAATAAATATACAACAGCATCACATACATTGATCTGACTTCGTGGTAAGTAGCTTAAGCACTCGTGTTACAGATATCCGAATCAAAGTGGTATTACAAATAAACTTAAATAAATACATATAACACCCACACCAGTACTAACAGACATGTTCATGCACACAAATGTTAGTACAGTGCGGAGATCGAACCCGCGACCTCTTGGCTAATAGTCAACTTCTTGACGTTACACCAGAGTGGTCGTCGTACATAATAAGAGTGTGAGTTCATTTCGCTTTCTGCAGTAAATTAAATAAAGATACGTTGTTTATAAAACGTTTAATAACAATCAGTTTAATCACATTCTATATACTCTTGTGTTAGCAACACAACAGTAAACACAATTACGTAGCCGTAAGTTTGAATTCGACCATTTCATCCGTTTCTATGCATAACTCGTCGAGGAGAGTCTTCTTAGTCTTCGGGTAGCCCTCTAACACCGCTTCGAGGATTTCAGTGCAGATTCTCTTGCGTTTTCTAAAACAGTAACAATTTCAATTTATTACAGTTTACATTAAACATCTTTAATACTATTGCACCATCACCATGTTTCGGATACCTATCTACGGTGACCCTTACAAATTATTAAAGTCGGACGATTTTTTTTTGTTTGTAAATGTTTGGAAGATATTCGCATTTAACGCATTTAAGGTAGGAATTGAATCCGCGAATTTCGTGAATCGGAAAGAAAGGCAAATCCAATGGTCCTTTAGACTTTGAAGAGCCGAAATAGTTTATTAATGACTTTTTTGTTGGATTTTTCCTATCTTGGTGCAACGTGGCCTAACATTCAACAGAACGAACGTCCATGTTCTTACAATCTTCGTTTCCATCGCACTTACCGATATTCCCTCAAAAATTTATCATGAGCATTCAAAATGGCCGCTTTCTCTTCCGCGCTAAGAACTTGAGTAGATGTCCTCAACATCTCTAATTTTTTTTCCATACCCTCCAACCTGGTTCTGGCTTCGGCAATCTGGGTTTTGGCCGAAGAGGTAGTAGGGACGGATGTTAGGCACTTTAGAGTTGATTCCGCTGTCTTAAGACTGGCTGTTTTTTCCGCTAAGGCCTCGGTTAGGCTTTTGAATTGCGCGTCGTAGTCTGAAAAAAAAAAGGTTTTGATAAAAAAAAATGTACCCCTCTTAGTTACACTCATTTACTTATACCTTAATTAATCGTATCATTGGACGAAATCTTTTTATGTTGCAATACGGTGTAGTCATATGTGTTTCTTTATATTTAAATTAATTTATATATATTTTTTAATTTTTAGAAACACTACACTCTGACCCCTAATTTTTTTCTTAGCTCGAAAAGGCACTGCAGGTTCATCTAAGTATGATGTCGTTTGTTCTATTACTACAACTCAAGCTAAGTTAGTTAAATAATGTAGGAACCTGACTTCCTGATACCAAGTACCAAGATAACATACAGATATAAGTAAAGTGGCGTCACGATAAACACAGCGGTATCTTAAATATGTGCTTATGATACGCGCGATTTTGCAACAAAATTGGGTAGCTTGATGTGCAAGCCACTGTACAATGACGTAGGTATCTTTTATTTCTTGTCCTCTTGTGCCTATGTACGCACAGCCACGCGTCAAGTTAATCACTACGGTATCTTATGCTTACGCAATAAGAGTGATTTTGCCTCGAAAATGAGTACCTTGATGTGGAGCTGTGTACGAGTTGGACACTTGCAATTTTGTGTTAGTCTAAATAACTCAAAACTAATTCAATTAGGTACCTATCAGGTTTTTAATCGAACGTAATACCTTCAATATCGTTATCAGCTTCCTGATTTTCCTGTTGTACCGCTGCGTAAACTTTCTGCTTGCCATACAATTTACATTTTATTTTGCCGCTTTCCGCCAAAGCGTCGAGTGTCTTTTGTACTACAGTCTTCGAATAGGCACCCCGCAGGTTAACTGTCACATCTGCACAGGAATACGGACGGTTTGTGTCCACTAAATATTTAAATACAGCCTCACTAGCCATCCTAATTTAGAATTAAATTAAAATATACACCTTAGCAACAACAACTCAAAACAATGTTTATAAATTGGCGCCATACCGGGAGCGCGCATGCGCAAAGTCGAACCATAAAGATGAAACTGTTATTTTTATGACCAACACAAGGTATCATAATTACATACCATTATTTTCTCGATTCAGTGCAACACGTAATCGTACAATTTAGTTTTTTGGTATTACTTTTTTTTTTTTGAAATGATTATTAGATACCTGACCCGTATGTGTACCTGATTTCTATTTAATCAATTAAAGGCAATCATTGCAAGGTTCTCGTAATAAACAACAAAATAATCATATGAGATCTTTAAGCAGAACAATAAATATTAATTAGGCTCATTCAAAACCCTTAACTAATGGGAAAAAGGTAAACGAATCTGAATTTATTTACCTATGTCGACGAATATAAAACAATTTGTATAAATTAGAACACCTGCATCAATAATGAGATCAAAGGCGAGCATTTAATTGCTACGTGGATAAAAACGATGGAATTATAGAAAAAACTTGTTACCAACTTGCAAAATTTATTACATTTTGTAAGTTCAAGGTTAGGAAAGTTAACTAATATAAATATCTGAGTCACGTTAGAACTAGTTTTTAGTCCACGTGATGTGATCAACATTTTGTATCTTTATTTGAAATCACTAAAGGATAAAACTTACTAATGTTACAAAGTAGATTGAGTATGACCCAATAAAATTTTGATTTGATTTTTCTGAAAAAGGTAAACAAAAAATTAATACAACTTCCAATTTTTATCTTTCTAATCTAAGATAAAAATTGGGAGTTGTATTAATTTTTTGTTTACCTTTTTCAGAAATATTATAATAGAAAAGATAATCAATTTAGAAAAAAAAAACATTTTTACTTGCTTGTCGCAAGTGGCGAACTCAATTATTTACCTACTCGTAGTAAATTTTCATATTTAGTAAATCCGCACCTTCTGTCCAACCTAGAATGCAGTGCAGCTTTACGTATTGTTCATACAATTCTTGCGATTGCGCGTTCCAGGGTAGAGACGCAACACCATATCTGGAAAAGAACCGTGTCGGCCGTGACGCCATCGACTCGGCCGCGGCGCTCACTGACATGGGCAAGTATCTGTTCAGGGAGCGACGGCTGCCTGTCTACGACATCGCAGTTGCCATCACCAAGTGAGTATCATTCTGCTTGTTCTGGCTGGATGTCGAATTTCCATGGAAACAAAAAAAAACGACCTAAACTCTATGATCATTCCCGTGGCGGCAAACCCAGATTTACTGAATAGAAAAAAATTAGCACAATGAATTAAAAAAAAAAACATTTGAATTTAGCCAATTGCAGCAATTTAGTTGTAAAAAATCAAATGTGAACAGAAACTGGACTTTTTTTTATTCTTATTGATTCGTATAATGCTAATCGTAATAATAATGTAACAAAAACTTTGAAATACAATCGGTAGAAAACTGAATAAATTCATAATGCTCCCGTAACATTTAAATCCATGTCTTTGCCAAATCAGAATATATGACGACGTGGATATGCAATTTTGTAAGTTATTTTATGTGATTCATTATTGAACTATCATTAAGTCAATTGCTCAGTTTCCTCGTCAGTATGTAGTAGACTTACTACAGGTCCTAAGACCAACTAACTTAACTGTTATTACTAGATAAATACTCATAATAACATTATTATTACCTTCATACCTTGAAGGAAGTCAATAAATTATTTGAATTTGAGTATAAAGCTTCTTAACAGTTAAAATTTATTTTCGTTGTGCGACGGAATTCAGGTAAGCTGGTAAGTGTTTTATTTTTTATTTTATGCTAAATTAAGTATTAAATAGCGCCATTATTCCAAATGATTAAAATCATATTTTTTTGCATGGTATAAAAATATTTTACAAAACATTTTGAGCCTGAAGCATGACGTGTGTTGTGTTGTGGCATTTTGTTTCGTAGTTATTCCAGTTTACCTACAATCTAGGTTAGTTTTGGCAAAGTGACCGTTGTCGAAGCGAAATGAAGACACCAAAACTAATTTCACCAACAGGTATGACATGTGCCGACGACGCAAGGGTGGTCGCTGTACGAAAGGCACCGCTGGTAAATTTATTTTAAAACAAACTCATCATAGGATGGATTGCGAGTGGTATCAGCTCCGCATTAACCGAGGCTTGCCAGTGATATTAATTTGGCTTCATATGTTTAATGTACGAGGTAAAGGATTTTGGTAATGGCGCTGATTATTATTTTTGCATCACCCAACACGTTATCCAAGGTCAGACGCAGTTTATACCATTTCAGTGAATGCTATAAACGTGTGTTGAAAAAATCAAGACCTGACAGGGATTGTTTGTTCAACTTATTGAGATGAATTTATTTCCGTAAACTTTCAGACTAGACATGTGCAGGAGACAATACGCGAACGATGCGTGCAATAGAGGGACCGCAGGTAGGCGTGTTTCAGTCCTTACTTAAAAAGCACGCCTTACTCTTTCATCGATGTCCCTCACTCCTTAATATACATTACTTCACAGTGGGATCATTGTCCACCTGACTGTACCTATACCCAATACCCGTGATATCATGTTCGCACCTTGTGAATAATACTATTTCTTCTGCAATTAGTATCTTCTATTCCACTGTATATTTCTGTGAACATACTTCCATGTAGATAGATATTGTGTGTATTATGATAAACTTATTTTTGAATGTGTAGTTTAGTTGTTCCTTTTTTTCTGGATAGTCTCAAAACTTCTAGCAAGTTTTAATTCTAAATTTTTTGGCAACTTTATATTGGCATAGTAGTTGTTCTTACTAATACCTAAACTTTCTTATTATTTTTATCAATATAATCTATCTATGTGCCTTCAAGAACTGCATGGATTATTTAAATATAGTAGACATATCACACATAGTTAAAAAAAACTTTAAAAAAATAATGCTTACGTTGAATTTTACGAGATTCATCCTATAGTAGGTATTCACCGGAGTTTAAATCTAAAAGATTTACAAATAGAAACAAAAATATTTACAATCGTTTTTTTTTCTCTATGACTTTAACGAGTTGCCAATGCCAAAGCCGTAAAACTTTTTAAAACTTTAGGCGGGAAAAATGTTTTTGGACGTATGTTTTAGAAAAGTTGTGAATTTAGTGTTTTTTGTTTGTTACATGTCCATGCATCTAATAGTCATTAATAAAAAGTTTTAATCAATGATTTAAGTTATTGTGGGGCCCTGAGAGTGAGAACAAAATGTTGATAACCTTAAATTATTAAAATATACTTACCAAAGTAATAAGTGACTTCTTGTTTGAGTGGGTGCTTAGCTTAATGTTTTAATGCCTGCTTTTTGTTAGAAATGCATGTTTAAACTAACCAAAAACGCTTTTGCACGAATAACATAAACTATTTGGATCTGGCATGTTATAATTCTGTAATAAGTATGTTTAAGTAAGTATAATATCATGTTAAAATAACGCTGGGATTTAACTAGCTTTCGTTAATATTTATAGTACATGGCACTTTAATTAGCAAGATCCTTCTTTGTACTTACGCATACCTACCATATAGATTATAAAATCTACCATATATACTGTAAGTACATACATTTACTTATAATAAAATTTATCTTAATAATCAACTACCTACATCAGACATCATTTTACGTGAGTACTTTTACCTACCTACCTACCCCATACCATATTCGGGAAAGTTTCTAAATGCATTTTAACATTAGGTACCTACCTATCCCATTCCAATCGTTCATATCGCCCTTCAAAGATTTTGAATTAATTTAAATTCAAAAAGACATATCACTTAAAAAAAATTAGCCGAAAAGATTTTTTTAAGTGTTACGTCTTTTCGAATTTAAAAATAGCGTTGTGAACGCAAAAAAAAACTTAATAAAAATTTATTTAAATTGTTCTTTCGACATTTAAAAAAAGAAGCCCTTGTTATTAACTGCTGAAAACCGAAACTTTCCACCGAAAATGTGTTAACTACTCCTCAAACCCACAATCCTCAAACCTGCTTATGAAATTACTATCCTATTTCCCCGTCAACTCCTTACTAAGACTATGCTCATGCCCAGGGTTTGCCTACGTGGGAGGCGCATGTGTGGTCAACAAGCGACTGGAGAAGGTCAACTCGGTTGCCATCATCGAGGATACCGGCGGCTTCTCGGGTATCATTGTAGCTGCTCATGAAGTTGGCCACTTGTAAGTATCGGATTTTGTCATCTTATCAGACATTAAACGTCTTAGACCATACCAGAGGAAGATATAGTACCTACGTCCTTATACAATCGTCAACTTAAAAATAAACCGTGTATTGTGTAAGCAAATTGCAGTAGGTACTGACGACGACTAGGAGCGAAGCAGGTGTATTGGATTCGTTTTAGTAGGACCACACGCGACTAGCTCATACCGTATCTGCTTATTTTTGGTTTGGTCTAATATAAAATTCCCACTGCTGGGCAAAAGCCTCACCTTAACTATGACCTGAAGAAGTATAGGTCTTAACCTATACTTCACCACGCGGGCTTAGTGCGGATTGATGAAGGGGTTGTTTGATGATTTAATTTTAGTTTATGTTAGCACAAATATAAACCTAAATTGAAGGGACAAACGCTCCAAAAAATACGTACAAAAATGGCCTTTATCAATGCCTCAGTCGGTATCTAAGTTAAATAGGTTCCATTCCTGACTTATGTTCAATATTGTCTCGAAGAAATATTACTCGTAGATATATTATCGACCGACTTTATACTATTTCAGACTAGGAGCAGTGCACGACGGTAGCCCGCCACCCTCGTACCTAGGCGGTCCCGGCGCAGAGAAGTGTCGCTGGGAGGACGGCTTCATCATGTCTGATCTGCGTCACACGGAGAAGGGCTTCCGCTGGTCGCCCTGTAGCGTTCAGAGCTTCCATCATTTCTTGAAGTAAGTGCTCTTGTATGACGTGAAAATTATAGTGCTGTGGGGTAAGCACGGCTATATCGTTACGCATTCGTGATGTCAAAACGTTAGAAAATGACAGTTTTCAATTCAAATTGACGGTAAATGCTACAAATACGTTACTATTGTTTTTCGTGCTCACCCCACAATTAAGTACAAATTATGATTACATTGTGAGCGTGATGGTAACGTTGTAAACGTGATAGTAACATTGGCAACGTGATGGTTGCGTTGTAAGCGTGATGGTAGCGTTATAGCGTGATTGTAATGTTGTAAGCGTGATGGTAGCGCTATAGCGTGATTGTAACATTGTAAGCGTGATGGTAGCGTTATAGCGTGATTGTAACATTGTAAGCGTGATGGCACCGTTATAGCGTGATTGTAACGTTGTAAGCGTTATGTTAGCGTTATAGCGTGATTGTAACGTTGTAAGCGTGATGGTAGCGTTATAGCGTGATTGTAACGTTGAAAGCGTGATGGCACCGTTGCGAGCGCGATTTTAACGTTTTGCGGGTCATCGTAAAGTTATGAGTGCGATGGTATTGTAGTCCGGTATGCGTGATGGTAAAGTCGTGTTTGCTTACCATAATTCACTGTAAATGTTGGATAAAATAGTGCAGTTTTATTCAATTGTTAGAAATCATTGTTTGAAAGTAACATCGAGTCATCGAAACTAACATTGTACCCTTGAAAATAACGATAAACGCGTAATCTCTTTTTTCACGTGTCATGAAAACATTATGTTGTATGCAATGACAGAATGCTGTTTGCAGCAAAGTAAAAAAATAATTGAACTTCACAAATAACGCAGTACGGAGATATCAGTATCCCGAGTCTTAACTTTTTTTCATTACCGCCATATTACCCATTTTACTATCCAAGTCGGTACCAGAATGAGGTAACAGCATGTTTATTTTAACTTTGTACCTAATTAACGCAATACCTACCTTATGTTACTATCCCAAGTAGGTACCTCAATGAGGTAACAGCATGTTTATTTTTCTTTCTTATTTTAGTGGTGATACAGCAACGTGTTTGTACAACTCGCCGCACGAGGACGACTCGCTGCCGCGCGTGTTGCCCGGAAGATTGCTTACATTGGACGCTCAGTGCCGGAAAGATAGGGGTACAAGGTAAGAACAAAATGAGATCCAAAATATACACAGGATAAAGATTTATTTAGCGAGAGTGTAGAAAAAAAACTAAGCAGCAAAAATTAAGCATGACTAAAGTTTGCTGGAAGCATTTTGATTCCGTTAATTTTGATTGCTAATTAAGAAAAAAAACTATTCTTCCTGTCTTGTACACACCTTTTTTTTGCAACTTGATTTTCATATCAGGAAGGCACTAGACTACGATTTTTTAAAGAACTGACATTACCATCTTTGATAAACTTACCCTATTTGCATGCAGACAGTGAACTTTCTGATATGTTTTTATTTAAATAATAATCATAACTTGTTTAAATAAAAGCCTTTATTATTTAAAGGCGTTTTTGGTTTAGCGTAGCTGAATGCCTCAACAAACTATTTAAACGTTTTCCCAACCCTGTCACTTGCGACAGTCTTCGCTAGACTTGTCTAGTCTCGCCACTATTTCCAGGACTTCTGTATGTTACAAATAGGCATGATGACACCTATCTTAAATATTTTCAAAAACATGGCGTCTAAAAACATAGCCACTATGAAGTTAATACAACCAATATATTTCCAAAAAGCTCTAGAAACTAATTTTTAAACACACAAAACTCAATAAATATTCGGTCAATTGACTCCGATTTCTGATAAATGACCGTGACGTCACGTTCTTGTATTCCTATACAAAATCTATAGAGGCAGACCGTTTTGACAGATAATAAAAAGTATGTCAACGATTGGTGTGTCATCTAGCCTATTAGGTCCTGTCCACATATCATTATCTCGTCGTATCGTACCTTCAGTTAAGACTTCCAGCCCTCACCGAAATGTTATCTCAGCACCAGCTCAGGGACCTTACATGTTAGACAATACCTAGATCGTGTTGTTCGTTCCAGCGCGTGTTTCAAAGACGAGCGCGTGTGCGCGCAGCTGTTCTGCTTCGACTCGGCGAGCGGCTACTGCGTCGCCTACCGCCCCGCCGCAGAGGGATCGCCGTGCGGGGACGGACAGGTGATTTACTATTTAAATTTATTTTATTGGCACACAAAAACATTTAAAGAGAAAAAAAAACATTAACTAAGTGTCAACAAGGTTCCCTGACTCAGCATTAATCGCGGCAGCAGGAAGCTTGCCACGACGATAGTGTTCAGCGGGGACCTTGGAGCGTTTACAGAAAAAAATACAAACAATAAGAAGAGAAAAAAAGGAAACATATCATGCATCATAAAAATTAAATCAAGTAAATAAAATTAAATCAAAGCAAAACAAAAATATTAACACACTTTAATAAAACAAAATATTAATAAATTCAAATTCAAACAAATTCACAAATATAAAAGTGCAATGAGGCTAACTGTCTACCTATTCACTTTATGATTTAAAAAAAACTACTGTCCAATGCATTTTTTGTATCGTTTTTTTCAGTATTGCATAAACGGGCGATGTATAACCGAACACGAAAACATAATCCCGGACTACTCGCAGCACACGCCGAGCTACGTGCGCCCCGAGACGAGCCCCTTCTACGGGAACATCACTAGGTAATGTCCCGACACTATTTTGTGTACGCAAGTAACATCGTGAGCGGGATAGTAACATCGTGAGGGGGATAGTAACGTGTTGGCGTTGTGCACTTCAAAGTAACGGCGCGTTCACATACAACGTGTTTTTTTGATATCCCATAACTTCTAGGTTATATTCTATAGATCAACAAAATTATCTGATCCTGTAAAACGGCGTTATATGTGAACAAGCCGTAACATCACTCGCGTGATCACACGCTTACCGTAACCGTAATTGTTGTAACGTTGGACGAGTAAAAGTAACGTTGTGCCAAGCGTACAACGTAACGTTGTAAGCGATGGTAAAGTTATTATTTAATATAGAGTTCATGAAAGTTTAAAGTTTATATGTAGTCACTTCAGTTAAATATAATTTATTTTTATTAAGTTGAAGTATTATTTTATGAGAGTAATGATAATAGCTATCCCAAGTTTTGAAGTAGTACAATGTACCACCTAGAACTAAATAATTTGAAAGGTTGTGTTATTTATGCATTGCACTGCAAGTTATTTATTTATCAATAGCTTTGATGCCAACAAATTAAATCTACAAACCGGTATGCACTAAATGACATAACCATTTAAAATATTATAATTTATTATTTTATTTATTTTACGAAAAATGCGAAACCACAATACTGACGCAAACGATGAGACGAACAGCACACTCTCATCCCGGTCAGTTTGTGTAACAAGAAACATGAAATAAATGTCCGAAATGAGCATACTAATAAAATATTTGTTTGATAAAACACAGTTACGAAGCCACCACACAGCCTTACGTGCCTAGCACTACACCACCAATATACCAAAGGCATTACTACGACAAGACTACAACGACAACAACTACATCATCAACAACAACAACAACAGAAAACTACTACACAACAAGGAAGTACACACAAAAAACAACAGAAACGCCGAGCACGTATCCGCCATCGTTGAACAAATACTCGGTGTCTACGACAAGAAGTCCGTACGATTTCAAAGACTTTTACACGAGAACAACTAAGCCTACGCCGAAAGAATCGAAACGTGGCTTTTACAGCAGAGACGAGTTCGACAAGTTCTTCAAGCCGACGACGAAAAGTCCGTACTCGGATAAAGAAATCAAATCGATATTCAAATTCGGAACTTATTATTCACATAAATCGAGCGACAACTCGATACGGCCGGACGCGAATTCGCAGCAAGTACAAATAGAGCCGGCGAGACTGGTGTTCTCGTATCAGAGAAACTTGACGGCGGGCGAGACACAGAAGTAGACGATTAAAGCACTTATTGGTAAGGGCATAGCGCTCGGAGTCATCTATCGTCATGGACCTTCCACATCGACCTTCATGCATCAATACGTAGGGCCGATTCCGCGTAGCCACTTTCAACTAAGTGGGGCTTAGGTACTCTGTAAATCAATGTCCGTATTTTCGACTCTACCCATTTTTGACACTCACCCATGCATGAGAGTGCAAGCGAGATGGCTAAAGCCAAAAATACGGGTGACATCGTACAGAGTCACACCCCTGTTTGAAAACTATTTTTAGGTAGACAAATAAAAAATATGAGAAAGACAGATGGCACACCAGAATCGGGCCCTATACTATTCAGAAATAGCAACAAATGTATTGCTCCTGAGTACCATTCCCAACTTCGAAGGACTTCGATGTTGTACATACCTTCACCATACGTCATGTCTACCCTACTATACTTCTAAACACAAACCATTGCAAGTGTGTACATACTAAAACATAAGAAAACTACAACATTTCTTACCGGAATGCACGTTTTCCGTGTCTACCTACCTACCTACTTCAACCTACCTACCACATGTATCCCAAATCGAAACATTATCAATCAATCATAATTATCTATTTATATAAATGTTTATGTGAATAATATACCTACCTAAACCTTAATTTTTACTCAAAATTTTGATGTGTCAGATGATTGATTAATGAGACCTATTTTTTTTCATGTTTAGCTTAATTATTATTTTTTGGTTCATTTATATCCTAATCAACTGACATATTCAATACATAAGTAAAATACCTAAATATTTTAAGCATGTTTTCATATTGCATTGTGTTGTATATTTTTAAATATCTTTCTATTTTTATTGTATGCAAGTAGAAATACCGATCCATGTTTTAGTTATTTATTTTTTTTATCAATATTAGTCATCATTTTCTTATCATAATAGCGATTGTATGTAAATTCAACTCGACTTTTATGTAACAAAAATGGTTAAAGACAATTCTTTTTTACAGCCGCCACTAGAGTAATGAGCGGAAAAGCACAGAAAGACTGCCCCGCGGCCACGCGCCGCATCCGAACGAGACGCGCGGCCCCTGCCCCACATCCCGACGGCGCGTTACTTTCAAAGTAACACGACACGGGAGCACCGTGCGAACGTCACGTCGCAACGAATTATTGTGATAAAACGACCAAATAAGAGCCAGCAGATATAACCCTTTGCTCACTCTTATTTCAAACTCAGTAACGGTCGCGCAGTGAGTGTGACGGTGTCTGAACTGTAACAGACGCCACAGAGTGATATAATGTGATTGTGTTACTATTAATTGAACTGTAAGATAGGATTAGTGTACTGACGAGTGATCCGAATCTCCGGTTTTGGAAATAGAAATACTCCTTAGCCTACGATATTTTCGTTTAGAACGGTTGTAAAGTTAAAATAGCATTCGCTATAAAAGAAACTGCCACGAAGTGCCTTTTATACAGTAATCTTTAAGAATAAAAAGTAGGTAAACCTTTTTTTTGTTTAAAATCTACTAGAGCGACTGGTTCGCGACCCTCAGAACAATATTTAGTTCTATTTTTTCCTCTAATTTTATAAGTACTTTTAACTTTTTTGTGAACAACATAAATTTTCATGAAATTTGATAGACCTTGTTATAATTTAAGCCTGTTTTTTTTATTCCTAAAAACTATTTATGTGACATAGATCTTTAATTATAAAAGTTACCAATAGAATAAAAATAAAATGCAATGATTTCGGTGTAAAGACTTCTCGATGTTGAGAGTACAGTGACATTTTGTAACTATACATCACTTGCCGCTAACTATTTATTATGTTCTAACTATTTATGTATAAAATCATATTTTTTTTACATCACGAATTGTCTAAATTTTAAGAAAAAAATATAAAATAAGAAAGTGAACTGTTTTATTTTTAAAAATCAAACTAAAAATTCCCAACACCAACATTTTATTCAATTTCATTTAAGTTAGTAGAAAAATCGTGTCATGCCTCTTCATTTTTTCCTAAAAGTACAAAATAAAAGACTGATAAATTAATAGGTACACTTTTTATGTCAAACGAAAAGTCTATTAAAATTGTGCCGCTTATGATACAAATCACCTACCAAGTATATTTACATCTACAAAATATACATAATAGTATCTAAAGTACTATATCCATGATGTGGGTGTGCAAGTAGGGGATCATCAGAATTTGTGGAATTAAGATATCCAGTCCGAATAATCTCTCATTGGTATTTAAATGCAATATCAAACTAAATACAATACAAAATCAGTTCAGTCGCATATTTAAAATAAAACTGTGTAATTATTGCTCACCCACTCACAGGAATACTTAAATACCATAAATGTTTAACCAGCTTTGACAGGTAGCGGATGGGATCCAACATTCTTCACCAGCAGTTTGACAGCCATGGCAACCGATAATCCAAACACCAAGCCAGCTGGCATGAACTTTCTGCTGTTGTAGAATCTGGAATGAAATAATGTTTATATTAGTAACAGACAAGATGCAACGAAGTACCTAGTCTAATCGAAATCAAATAATAATAAAAAAAAACATAATTTGGTTGCCTGTAAAGTCGGTATACGGGCGAAAGTTTTACGTGACAACGACTTTGAGTGGTAAAATAATTTTAATGTGAATATTCATTCGTATAACATGAACCGGTGTGTATGCCTATCTCTCTCACTCTCTCTCTCTCTCGCTCTGTCTCTCTTGCTCTTAGGCGGGCTAACTGTGCTCGAGTGGAAGGGACGCGTGCCTTTCACTTTTTATGTCTGTCTCACTCGCTCTTAGGCGGGCTAACCATGCCCGAGTCGAAGGGACGCGTGCCTCTCACTCGCTCTCATTGTGAGCGCATAAAGTGAGCGGAGCGTAACGCAGTTTCTTGAAGTGTCACCCGCCAAACCAATTTATAAGACGTTGTCACGTCAATGATTTATTAAATGAGCTTATTTTTTACAGAAATCAGAGATGTTTATGCGAAAATATGATTACAATACAATTGTGGTATTTGTGGTACATGATACAGTATCAAAAAGTGCTCATGTTTGACCTTACTAAGTTTATCAGAAAGAAAAATTAAATAAGAAACAAAAAATATTAAGAAATATAGCACGGCCATCATTACGCGATGTTGCCACTCCTCGCAATCGCAGGCAACGTCGCGTCTCTGTTCGTTAGTTAGAATAAGAAAGCGCTCCGGCCAGCGCCGGAGTAGCAACGGCGTGCGCAACCCGCCGCAGACGGCAGTAAGTCAGTCCCTCCCTCTCGGCCGAGCATACAGGACGCACGCACGCGTTCCCCTACCGTCGCGAGTCTCGACACGGACGCGACGCGCCCCGCGTGCTTATTTTTTGTATTTGATTCTTCTCAGTTTGTGCTAATGATTTACACACGAAACCCTGATAAAGAATAGTAAACGGGTTATATGCTAGACAATTGTTTTATTATTTAACACTCGACGATAGAAAATATAAAAAATCTTAAGGTAGAAAGTATTCTCTAATACCAAATCCACAGGTGTTTTGCTCATCACATAATATTATCTATCTTAACACATTTAGATCTATCGCTAAGGTAGTCCTCAAAGAGTTTAAGCTGCGTACCTCTGATCTGACTCCCAAAGCCTTAAGCTTATTTAATAGTAAAGGAATTGATAGTGTATCAGAAGCTTTGCCAAATGTATAAAAGCTTTTGAGACGTATTCCACTAAGCTGTGAACTGCGTCAGCCGTCGATGACTTAGCTTGAAATCCGAATTGCACCGGTGAAAGAAGTTCGTGTTTTTCGAGATATGTAGTTGGTAGTTAAATCTCTAATTAATATGTTTTTCCAAAATTTTTGACATCGAGGAAAGAAAGGAGAAATTGGCTTATAATTCGTAACCGGCTCTTTGGAGCTACTTTTATAGATTGGAATAAACACTGCTTTCTTTAAACATTAAGGGAATATCTTTAAGGGAAATCCTTGAGATAGACAGGCCCTAAAAATATGAGTAAGCGGAGGAACCAACGTTTGCCAGCATCTTTCGAGTAATTTCTTACTTATATTGACCCAACCAAGAATGCAAACATCGTTTAATTCTAGAATTAGCTGGGTTATTTCTTGTTCATCGGCGTTTAATATGACAAAACTGTTCGGGTTATGCGAAAGTGCAGCTGGCTGGTTGAAGCTTTCAGTCGATATTCGTTCAGCAAGGGTCCTTCTTACGTTTGCAAAAAAGGTTTTGACTTGGTTCGCAGATGAAAGCGGTTAGGATTGTGAAAGCAACAAACCCGAACTCGAGTCGCGCTGTTTTGACATAAATAATTTAATTTGAAATAAATGTAAAGTTGTTGTCATAATAAAAAGTTTGCTGGCATCATTTCTTCAATTATTTGTAATTATCAATGTTTTCCAGAGTGGAATTGTAGGTAAAGTTAAACTACTGCACCATTACAATTGTACTTTATAGAGATTATTAAAAAATACGTTAAAATACACACCTGTAACCCATTAGCCCTCCCAGCGTGGTGGTTGTGCCTAACATAAGGCCATAGTTAGAAGGGTCCTGCGACAACTGATAAGCTCCCACTCCTGAAAGGCATAAAAAGTAGATAAATAACCACAAACAATTATTGTTCCAAATAAATACAATTTCTTTACTTATTGAAATACGAGCCACGATGCAAAATAGTTCGTCTAGGACGTAAAACGTGACAAACATGTTTTTTTAACATTTTTTTTGCCCAGTTACGTAAACAAACCCATATTCGGTTACTTATGCACTTTTTATTCCTGAAATAATAAACTATGTCATCCTTTTAAATTAAGAGATATCCTGCTTTTAAGTTGAGCAAATAAATCGTTAGAAAAATAGCTCATCTACACACATCAAAAGTGTCTAGGGATCAACATATATTTTTGCAATAACTTTTCTCCTGATTGATATTAATTAAAAATTTCTTTAAGGATTCATCAAATAAAGTGTTTTCGTTTGTCTACAGTAACGATAAACCAAGTCACCTTTGCATTAATAAAGAAATTTGCCATTTTCCTAATAAAGGGATTTTTGACATTTGAACCACTAACATTAAAGTTCGAAAAAAAAGACTGAAATAACAGTTTTCTTTAAAATTTTATTGGGTAACTTAAACAATTAATATTCCGTGTTTCTACCGCGAACACTAACAACACAAGAACATCGGTTTGGCATACTCCAAATCACGCTGTGGAATGACCGCCCATGTTCGTTGCAACAACAAAAAAAGGTCTTCTTGCGACTGGATACCCTCCATATTCGGCAGAGCTCTTCTCTGTAGCATATCCCATGCATGCTCAATCGGGTTCAAGTCTGGCGACTGAGCAGGCCAGGGCATGACATTGATGTTAGCTGCGGCGAGAGTCTGTCTTACAACTCTTGCGGTGTGCGGTCGTGCATTATCATGCATTAACTGAAATAAGGGACCGATTTGCACTTGTAGAGGAACGATGACGTCTGATACACTCGTCTCAGCATAAATTTGAGCGTTGAGGTTGCCTCTGATCCAAATCAACTCAGTTCTTCCGCCGATCGAAATACCCGCCCATACCATGATGGTTCCACCACTTTAAGGATGGACTTCCTGGCAGGATTTTAATCGCTGTTGGCGTCCAGGGGTTCTCCAGTGTCGTATACGTCTTGTATCCGGTCTCATACCAAAACGAGACTCATCAGAAAATCACACGAAACGCCATTGTTCTTCTGCCCAATTTCTGTGTTCAAGAGCCTATTGATATCGAATCCTACGATTGTGCATTGCTATAGGTGGTACCCTTAGCGGTCTTCTGGAATGAAGATTCACTTCATGCAAGCGGTTTCTGACTGTTTGGTCGCTAATTAAGTTCCCTGAAAAGTGATGAAGCCTCACGGCTAACATCATGGCGGTTATTGTTGGAGCTCTTCGAGTTGTGATTTGAATGTATCGGTCTTGTCTCCGTGTGGTGCAGCGATACCGTCCTACTGGTCCGTCTGGCGCTACTACAGAGAAGAGCTCTGCCGAATATGGAGGGTATCCAGTCGCAAGAAGACCTTTTTTTGTTGTTGCAACGAACATGGGCGGCCATTCTACAGCGTGATTTGGATGAACTCATTTTGAGTATGCCAAACCGATGTTCTTGTGTTGTTAGTGTTCGCGGTAGAAACACGGATTATTAATTGTTTAAGTTACTCAATAAAATTTTAAAGAAAACTGTTATTTCAGTCTTTTTTCGAACTTTAATGTTAGTGGTTCAAGTGTCAAAAATCCCTTTATTAGGAAAATGGCAAATTTCTTTATTAATGCAAAGGTGACTTGGTTTATCGTTACTGTAGACAAACGAAAACACTTTATTTGATGAATCCTTAAAGAAAATTTTAATTAATATCAATCAGGAGAAAAGTTATTGCAAAAATATATGTTGATCCCTAGACACTTTAGATGTGTGTAATTGCAAATAGATGCAAAAGAGTTCGTCTATCATTGAGTTAAATATATTTTTCCCTTTTTTAAATTTATTAAAAAAAAATTTGGAAAAGTAATTCTGAGTCATTTTGACAAGCGGGATCGTATAAATTCTGGCAAATTCTGATAATTTCTTCAGTTTTCAAATAACAATAGGTCATGGCAAACCAGTGGGTGAAGAACTTCGAAAGCGAATACTTTGTGGAATTGAGGCGGGCAAATCAAATTACCGGATCTCAAAAGACTTGACACTACCCAGATCTACAGTGCACTATAAAAAGATTGGAAAATCCTTATTGCTTGAAAAAAACTAGCCGACTCTGTAGATATCATCACTGAAGCAGAAAACAGAATTCTTAAAAAAATTGACAAAAAAAATTGCTAACTAACGGTGCAATGGAGAGACATGATTTACAAAGACGTTTCAATTGATACCTGCAAAAGAGTGTTAAAAGTATGGGCTACGGATTTTACACAGCTAAGCAGAAAGCAATTAACTGCCTTACAGAAGAAAAAGAGATTTAAGATTTCTTGTGATTGCTGGATCAGTGGCGTAGTATCATTCGTCACCCCCGACGAACACTATGGTAATAGCCATTACCATAGAGTCGGTTTTATTGCGGATTCGGTATCCAGGCACCCTATTACATCTATGAGATTATTTTCAGGGCTGAGTCATGCTTACTTTCCGAGATATCAATTGAGTAACTTATTTACTATACTTTAATACTTTTGCGACATGTGTTTCAGTATATTTTTTTATTTATTTATGTTATGTAAGGTCATGACACATTTTGAGATACATTAAAATAAAATTTGGAATGTTGAAATGAATTGTGGTTTACTTTCTTTTTAACTTACTTTACCCAAATTCACATTACCATTATTTGATATTATCTTATTTTTCATACTAGACGAACTGTTTTGTGTCAGGGCTTGTAATAGCTTGCCATTTATGATCATTTCTAGGTTCTGAATATGATTCAATTCATTAACCCCAAGGTACCCCGACAGGTAATAACAGATAGTTTCCATGATAATTTTAGGTGGCCACAACATCACATATTAAAGAAAAATTAGTGCTGTCATCTCTACAAAACATAATGGCAACTGATAAAATATATTCTAAGTCATCTATGAATTGTAAATTGTATGTTACATTATGCATATAAAAAAATAGCATGCTTACCTAGTATTGATCCAAAAATAATTCCAGCTCCAAGGGATGGGATGGAGCCTGGAATCAGAAAAAAATGCAAATAACCATATCGACGACGATGTTCGAAGACCTTCTAACTAACAAAAAGCAAATTTTACAGGAGGCGAAACAAACGTTTTAATTCTTTTTGTACCTGTTTTATGAAAATGTGTTCTAAAGCAAGTTGTTATTAAATGGGGCTGCGAAATTGATGCTAGCATTGATTTTATGTACAGACAAGTGGTTATCAAGTTAGTGTTAGTTAGGAGTTATTAGTTTCACTAATGTCCATGTCAAACTTATTTCGATGAAGTTAAGAGGTATTATTTAATAAAAGTTTTAGGAAATAATTACGAAATCTTTATTAGATAACCAATAAAATAAGTCTGTAACTCTCTACTAGTAATTAAAAACTTATTTCTTTTAAGCCTCACAAAAAATGTCATTCAATGCCAATTTGTCAGTTCTCCGAACAAGCTAGATTAGACGTGTTTGATGGTAGATAGGAGGTATTGGCAGCAAAATTAGTTCAGAAGAAACTTAGGAGATATTTGTTTTGGTAAGATAGAATATATTAGCAGCATTTCAGGCTAACACGCTCAAAGCGTGACATTAGGAGGTATTCTCATTATGATTTTGTGGCATTATTTATTACAAAATCACTTTGGAGTCTTTGCCAGTCGGTGCAAAATTTAACTCTAAGTACAGTGGCATATAACTCAATTTGGCCCAAGGTATTCGAACATCTTCATCGATATGAAATAATCAAGAAATTACATCAAACTGTAAATAATATTATACTATGAATTCTATGATTATTGCTTAAATTACACAAGTTACGCATTTGATAATGAGAATTATATCCACCAGATGGAAAAACAATTGGTATCTTATTAACAATAGCCATGTTTTAAGTAGCTAAGAGAATGACAATGATGTTTTACCGCATAAATTAAACAACCATTATCATTTTTAGTTAATGTGGCTTGATAATGATGTAAACTAATTAAAACAAAATAAGCTCACTTTGGGAAATCAACATAGGATAAACTGGATGCTGGACTGGACTGGACTGGACTTAAGGGATGCTGGTCTGGCGGTTCGTAATTTTTTGTCAGAAACTACATGATGCAAGAAGTCTTTTGGTGAAGTCGTTTTTTGAAGCAACCTTGTAGTTTTCGAGAAATAAATTATTAAAAATCGCAAAATTAGATCAAAATTCGACTATTTTACGTCACCATGACTGACTACCAACCTTAAAAAACTATACGATCTGACAGTTGCGTTTCGTTACGTGAAAGTTGATTCTACACAGTCAATTTGGACACAATTTTTGGGGTCTTTTTGGGATATTTATGTTGCAAATACATTTTACATGTAAAATGTTATGTATTTACGTGTAATTTATTGAAAAGATTAATAATTAAACTAAATTTTAAATGAAATATCGTGTTTCTGCTGTGCAAGAACGAAACTCAACGACGCCATTTTGTCGGAAGGCTCCAGTTTGCCACAAAGTCCTGTAGGTCTTGTGATAGGTTAGAAATTTAAGGCGAGCGCGAAGCGCAGCGGAGCGTGAGCCTTGAATTTCGTGGTTATTTTTTTTTTAACAGACAACAGTAATCTCTTTATTATACTCCTGAAAGGGGATAAGCAATTTTGTAGGGAATAGGCAAGTCTTCACTCTCCACTACCCACTTTTCCCTCCCCCCCCCAAGGGGTAAAACTTCCCCCTCTCTATCCCCCTTTCCCCCCACCCCTTAATTAGATGATCTAAAACTAAATTTTAACACTTTTTATTACAGTCATAACCTCAAACTTCAATCATAAATATTTCAGAAACCAAGAGCTTGCTTCAAGAGGGGGGTAACCCACTTCCCCCCACCCCTCCCCCTCACCCCCTCCCCCCCTTCCTCGCGTCCTTTAATGTACAGTTTTACCCTTTTAGTACAGTCATAACCTCAAACTTCAATCATAAATATTTCAGAAACCAAGAGCTTGCTTCAAGAGGGGAGGGTATCAGGGGGTACCCCACTTCCTCCCCTCCCCCTCCCCCCCACCCCCCTCCCCCCTACCCCGCGTCCCTTAATGTACAGTTTTACCTCAACATAAGGTAGGTATTATAGAAAACTGACTAGCCAACAAGAATTAAGAAAAATTTTTTTTTCATAAGTTATCATCAATGGCGGCTGTTAAGATGAGGAATGATGTGGAAAGAAGTACATTCATAACAAATAAACGTGCAGCAAAAATATCGTCTAAATTTACCATCATATACATACTTATTTTATCTAGAATCTACTAGCAAATTCTGGTGTCGCAGTTTAATCTTATCTCCCAAAGAATGATCAAGTGTCTTATAACGAAAAACAGTTTTTATTCCTATTTTAAAGTAGGATTTTATAGTTTTACAACTTTATGAATGAAAATAGCATCAAAAAACGGCAAAAACCAAAAAAAATTATGTTGAAACCAAAATGTTAAGAAGATCCAGAATCCAGACTAACCTGCTTTGGCGTAACCCATGATACCGCCAGCAGCGACGGTGGCAGCATACGCAAATCCCAATAAATCAACACCCATTTTGAAAAAAATCTATTACCCTCCACGAATTACAGCAGATACAAAATAAATAGATATTTCAATAAAACTAATCGGCACACTGCTGCACCGCAAAAACAAAACGTATTATTCCCCACAAGCTAACCAGATAAGACACTATCTGACTTTGACATTGACAATTAACAAGGAGACACATCTACTTTGACAGATTTGACTTTGATGGAAAATACACTTTTTTTACCCCGGCTCCACACGTTGTGTGGCTGAACAGTTGACGGAAAAAGCTATCTCAAAATGAGTGGACTTAGAAAAAAGCGTTGGCCTCAACGTTGATTGATGCTCAGTTTTCGGATCAAATATCAATGATATGAATTTGATAGCTATTATTTTGACGTGACAACGTCTTATAAATTGGTTTGCCGGGTGACACCTCAAGAAACTGCGTTACGCTGCTCCGCTCACGTTTCGCGCGAGAGAAACAGAGCGAGAGAGAGAGAGAGAGAGATAGGCATACACACCGGTTCATGTTATACGAATGAATATTCACATTAAAATTATTTTACCACTCAGAGTCGTTGTCACGTAAAACTTTCGCGCGTATACCGACTTTAAAGGCAACCAATTTTTTTTGATAAATATTAATTTGGTACTTATCGCTACAGTAAAAAACTATGAACGCCTTATAAAAGAAGGGATACAAATAACAGGCGACTGTAATGATTTGATTGCTCTGTTAAATTTGCATAGAGCCATTTTCAGAGTTCCTTAGCCCATAATTTAAACAAAATTACGTTTAGAATTTCTAAAATTTTTGAGTTTAAGTAGGATTTTAAATGCAAATCTGCGCGATAACTAGCGCTCGCATCGCCCGTCGCCTTTGTCTTGTCTGACAGATTTTAAGACGTTTATATGACATTGACATTTCTTCATTATCTATCGTCCTTCTGTTTGGCAAAACTTCAATCTTCATTCACCTCACAGAAGAATATTTCATTCATGTAAAAATTAAATAAAATTCTCCGTATTCGTCCTCTCGCTGTAACCAGCTAGCTAAGCCAAGCCCACATTCAAAATTATCAGCGAGATATGATAACGCGGTTTTGACTCACACATTGCGTCATATTTTCTACGTCATCATCGTATCAGTCCACGGTACCTATCAGCTGATAGTTTAAAATGAGTTTTCCTGAACTCAGCGATTCAGTTGTGGACCGCTGCCGGTAGCCGAATACTTCTCACGTTTTCGCTTGCGACTGAACGATAACCTTGTTGCGCAGTGACTGCAAGGCCACGGTAATATCGACGAAAAAAAATAGTTAATTTAGTTGGTCGAGATGTTGAAAAGTGCTTCCAAAGTGACAATCAACACTGGAAACGTGCTGAACTTGATCGATATAAAGAAGAAAGCTGGCCAGAATGTAACTGAAGAGGTTAGTTTATTTTTCCTTATGATGTTAGCATGAATACTTAATTTTTTGAGTGCATACCCAGAATTCACTAAGTCAGGGTAAAACTAGTTATTAGATACTTTGTCCTTGTGTATCAAATCTATTGCTGTGAGAATCTTGTTCCCTGGTATAAAGTTATTAGAAGCATATTTTGCTAAGGAAATTAATGTGCCTAGTGAAATAAAATAAGTATAAAATTATTCAAAGATAGTTATTGCCTTAATTTTTTTTAATGTAGGTCACAGATCAGCAGGTTCAACCTGAAGACTACAGTCAATATTCTATATTGTTTTGTAAAGTGAATCTGGTCATTGGGCTAACAATATGTTACCCAACTTTTTTGTTATTATAAGCAGGCTGTAGTGTTTAAATTTAAGATCTTTTGTAACCTTTATCCATACACAATAACTTACATAGGTACTTAATATCTTACTAAGCAATTTGAGTTAACAATGTGTTGTACATAGGTTCTATAAATAATGACAATGTTTCAGTGAGTATTTTTTTCCTGAATATTTACTTTACCTAAGCTCAGCAGTGGGCATCTAATGGCTGAATGATAATGATTTACTTTTAAGCAATAGATTTTTTAACTATTTTACCAAATCATTATAATCATCATGATAATCTATGTACCTATTTAAATCAAGGAAGTAACATAACATTAATGCTGTTTTAGCTTATCTTTGCACTAGTACTTCCCAATCTTCATAAGAAGTTAATGAAAGATAAGTAAATAACAGATATAATTTTTTGGTTCATATAATAATTTCACCAAGTCTGTCCAAGTGTAAAGTTTACAATGTTCAAGTGACAACACTGCATCATGTCAGATTGAATTTCAACACCTTTCCAAGTTTTGCTTGTAAGTTTGTTGACATAACAAACTTGGTTCTTCGTGCAAAGAAAGAGAGACTAAAACTACTCAAGATGTTAAGAACAATGAGCTTTTTGAAAAAAAAGCATTCAAATACTAAACTTTAATTTTTGGCTTTGAAACAAATTATTTTAAAGTTTGTATAGTGAATAAATTTACTAAAATGAATATGACATCTGAAAAATTTTGTTGAAAAAGATACTAATTTTTTATCTTTGCATTTCATATTTATTTTTGAAGGTCTATCTCTTGATCTGATTTCTGTTGAGATTATCATAATCGTGATATATGCATGATAATAAGACCGCATGAGGTGATTATAAGATACAACCTCATAGTGTAGGTGCCCAAGGTTCCGTGTTTGATCTGAGGATGAAGTCAATATTGGATTTTGACTGTTGCTTGGGGTCTGGATGATTTTTGGGCTGGATGAATTGTGGTGCCTTCGTTTTTTCTTCACCTTTTTATAAAATGACTTTGAACACATTTATAAACATGACATCATTCAATAAATATGCAAATTATAAGTAGGTAGTGATTTATTTCTTAGTGTATTAAAAAGTGCGTGTCATGATGACAAAAAACACCTGGCAATAAGTATATCCTACTTAAATAGTCAATCTTATATGCGAACGTCCGGCCGCAAAAAGGTTGTATCAAACGCCCGGGTTCGGGTAGAAGCATTAATCACTCGCTTATAAGTCGCGCCATATATGTATAAAGATCGCTAACAGTCACCTGCGCACTATGGGTCTACTTGTTGGTAAGAAGTAGAGGGGGAGCTGGCATTTCGCGTGCCAAACGTACGCGCCGCCTCGATCGACCGAGATACCTTGCGACTGCTCCCAAGCGCGAACTCCTCCCATCCAGTGTTCTTATTACGTGGCGCGTGTTATACCTATCCCGCTACGGAGCACCCGTTGCTTAACGCCTGTCATCCCGCAGTATAATCGATCACACTTTTACCATACTAAATTGCTTTTGCTCGAAATTCTTGACTAGTCTTGAAATCATATCAAGTTAAGCCACCATTAAAAAGTTTACACCTATCCCCTGCAATTAAAAATACCTGTTTCAACTTAAAATAAATAATATTTCGTTGTTTCTCGCACAATAAAAAATATATTTTTTCATGTGATTAATTGCTTTCTGTACACGATTCAATTAACTGCAGTGCGAGTATTAGGTGCTGAATCATAATTTAAATTACTTCAAACCCGCAGTTGTCTTCGCAAATTAGCATTGTGTCAATATTTTGATTGATATGAATAGTAATAGCAATGATGTCACGTAAAATAATTAACAACAATTTAATTAATTTCTGTTTACTAGTTTAGACTTTACTAGACTACGAGTATATACTCGTACACATATGTGTAGTATGTTTTTTATCCCTTGAGCTACGGCAAAGAAATTCATTATATTTTTTGTCACAAAAATCGTCGTTCTTGGTATTCAATAGGTTATTGATCTCTTGCCGTTAATGTTTCGCCACAAAAACCTTTTACTGAATCAAACTGTCTTCATACTAGTTTATTTAAATTAATTTTTTTCGCTTTTAAATATTTATTGGTACAAATTGAAAATGTTTTCTTCTTCTGTATCCCAAATAACATTTCTTCGTAACTTCATCTCCTCTCTTCCAGCTATCAGAAAGCATCAAACTGACACTGACAGAATGGAACTCCCAAAACGGTTTACCGGTGCAAAACGGAACATCCTTCTCCGACGAACACCCTCAAACATCACAGCAACATTCCGACTACATGGTAGTACCAGCATCGACAGTTCCCGATGCTGTTGTGAATATAACCAGACCACATGATGATGTGCAAAACAAAATGGCGGAAGAGGATCGAAAGAATCTAAAGATTGGAGTGAAGATCTTCATCAATGAGGACAGTACCAGCTCGCTCACCGAATGCTTGGAAAGTGGTGAGTTGTTTTTGTTCTTATTTGATACTAACTTTTACCCGCGACTTCGACCGCGATTGGTAATTTATTTGGAATGCGTTGTTTTCTCTTTATAAATTTGGTATTATTCAAATATAATTCAAATCTTTGGTAATTTCGCAGTGAAAGCGATCAGATTCCCTGGAAAGTAACTTTTCTTACGGGAATGCGTTGTTTTCCCGCAGTCAAAAGTAACTCATGTCTTTTCTTAAGTCTCAAACTATCTCCTTACCAAAGTTTATTTAATTCTGGTCAGTAATTTTGGCGTAAAACCGATCGGCGCACCTGAGTTTTAATTTTTCACGCGGTAAAAAGTAGCCTATGTCCTTTCTCGGGTATCAAAATATCTCCATCATGTAAAATGTTGCCAAGACGAGCCCATATGACTCGCACTGTCAAAAAGTTATCAAATCTCATGTAGAGCCAAGCTTCTAACACTACACGCCCTAACTCTACAAGGCCTTACTTCACAAACTCTACACCTTAGTCAAAATATGTGGCTTGGCCATTTCGCTACATTCACATCGGCGTAAGGTGAAAAATCAATTCACTGTTCATTACTTTTGTGTTATACAATAGTTCTTGTAGTAACGAACGGCCAAGCCACATATTTTGACTAAGGTGTAGAGTTTATGAAGTTTTTTATAGAAGCCTTTTTATTATTCATTCGATCAAAATGTTAGGTGCATTTACACGATTTGATTTGATCGAACTCGATTTTTTCTTTTTACGCTTTTTTTGTTAAGTAGTCCTGCGATCAGTCGCTAGACTATAATCAGGTTAGATGAAAGAGGTAGGCGTTTGGCGAATCGGAGCCACTGCTCCATCTCCCCTTATTTATTTAGCACGTCGGCTCTCTTGAGTCTTTTAATCGGTCTTCTTTGTACGAGCTCACTAGATAACGGGTTTGGGTGGTTATTAAGACGATCCTCATAGTTGCCAAGTATAAGTTTGGCTTCGTCCAGAATTTGAAGCTTTTGTAAGCATGTTGCGCTTTTCTAAGTACTTTCAAACGAAAATAATTATGGAGTTAATGGATAAGAAAACATATACAGTGGTATGAATTAAATTAGCTATGGTAAATGTAAGCGAAATACGGTTAAGCTGATTATAACCTTACATGATGACAAGCGAATTACAGAGCTGTTATCAAATGCTGATTCAGGATTAAAGAATCTTGATACAATTTAAAAAAGTACGATTTTGGATTTTCAAGGATTATTCGTATTTTTTTAAATATAAATAATATTTTAATTTTTGTTTGGGTTTGAATTAATTTTCAAATTATCTGATGTCAGAAGATTTGTCGATGTAATTTGAGAATACGCGGCCTATCTTCATAAGCAGCAACCCTTTTTTTAACGAATCCGTCTACGTATAAATGTTTGGAAATCTGTAGGGGAAGCCTAATATGCTTCAGCGCAGACCAGGATTTTTAAAATCAAAATAATAAAGATTATCTTTTAAAATAAGTTTCATTAAGATAATTCCCATTAATCTTCTTAATGATACAAACGCGCTAGATATGCTTGGATTATGTATGATAGAACTAAGATAAAGTTAATAATATTTCGCAGTTTGAACAAGGTTTTCTTTGTATCACAATTTTTTAACCTAAAATTATAATTAATCAATCGCACAGTTTAGTCACTCATCTTTTTTCTCGTCGTCGATGATATTGAAAAACAACGTGGAGAGATTCTCAATTAAATTACACCAACTACTAAATGTAAATAAAAAAACTGTAACTATGTTATCAAAACACAAGTGCGTAATTATTAACTGTGTGGTTTGATAAGTTGATAACATTTCACGTTAATTATAACCACACCCCACTAGCATGTCAACTTGTAATTAACAGTTAATTAAAGGCTTAAGAGACTTTAAAAAGAATTTTATTTCAATCAATAAATAAATAATCCATAAAATCCTGAAAAAAAGAACTGTTTTTATAAAAAACACTAACGAACCCGGCGGAAATTGTCCTACCCGCTGTGTTATTTATTATACACATCAAATTTCTAAAAAATCACATCATTTTATAAAAACGTAACCTCTAAGAAGTAAATACTTATAACGAATTAGGTACCAATCAAATATTCATTTTTCAGTCAAATGAATCCGATTTTTGATTGTTCCAAACAAATTCTATGGTTGCAGATCGTTTTGACAGATAATTATGAGTGTGTCAACGATTGGCGGTGTCATGTTGCCTATTCTTATTTTTTTTTAAGCTCTATTGCCAGTAATAGGAATAGGCCTAGTGCTTAACAAAAAATGGAGACTTCTTTCCGACAATTTTTTTCCGGGACATCATTATATTTAATTGCTATCCCAAAATTTGGGACAGCTAATGAATGCATTATGTAATTGTTTTATATGGAACTTAACTTATTTATTGCAAAAATTTGTAAAAATATTTTTACAATATATGTTACTCGTATCTACTTCCGTATTGCTAAGTAGGTAACAAAACAACATTCGAGTGTACGAGGTAATCTATAATGTTATCTAATCATTGTTGGAAATCATCAATCAGAATAAGGGGCAAAATGTTCAAAGACAGATAGCACTATCAGTCCGATAAAATTGCAAGATAGCTAAAATGAAATGTCAAACTTGATTATGCCGATGGTCAAACCGAATGACATTTTAAATTCGGTCAGCTTATATTTACTAGGCTAATAGCTTGTGTATTTAATCATAAGTTAAGTACGTCATCACTGACACAGACGGACTGAAAACGAGAACCTTGTAAAGATCGCTAGATCCATCTGTATACAGGCTGCTTTTTACAGCTAGAAGTTCATGGGGTAGGCCTATCTCATCAGCCTATATGTAAACGTACCACAGCTGGGTACAGGCCTCACCTCATATAATATGAGGTGGTACGACCCATACTCCATCTGGGCTCCGTGCGGATTGGTGGAGAGGTGGTTTGTAAGATAAGTAACTAACTTTACTGTCAGATGTTATTAAGCCACCCAAGGGCCTCTGACCAGGCTTAACGACTAATAACCGCTTAACGTATATCAATCGCTTAACGTGCCTTCCGAAGCACGAAGATGCTTGTAAATAGACGTCACATAAATGGTCGGAATGGTCACCCATCCCCAACAAGACCACGCCATAGATTGCCTAATTTTGGTGATCAGTACCAAAGCCCTGCAACCACTGCTTCACAAGCACCTTGGCCTATGGGGTAGACCTATGTTCAGGTTAACGTCCTTTGGCTAACGATGATGATGACGACTCGGACTAAATTCAACTTCCATATCCATACGAGTATATGCCGAAACTCCACTAATGCAAAGCGGTGAGATGTTGTTAAACAAGCACTAGAATTCCGTTATTCGAGCTTAAATAAATCGAATGTGCTTATAACGACATTCGTTGATTATCTAAGAAATATCTCCTCTCCGCTTGTCTTGTCTCCGTTTTGGTGGAATCAATCCGATGTACCGTTTTAAACGATCAATTCCTATTAACCATAATTTTATGTTTAGTTACAATAAGCACACGACGCAGTCGAAAGATGCAGTCACCACCAAAATTGCTTTTCAATGATTGATTTGAATGTAGGAATAGTAAATATTTCTAGTCCAACTCGACATACTGAATGCTTATGTTAAATAGTGACTCATAAGTTCGTACGTAACTGATATTAGCCGCAGTATTGCACAACATTTATGAAGGATAAATGTTTTTGGGTTAAAATTCTTTTTTTAAAACTTTTTTGCATCGTCATGGAAATATTGCTGTTTTAAAACAGCTTTTAGTTATCTACGAGTTTAACAGCTTATTTCACGGAACTCATGATATAATTGAACCAATTAAAGCTCGTCTAGCACTTTAATAATGCACTTTAAGAATGCGAAGATCTCAAGATATAAATGGTTTATTTAAACTTGACGGCTACTCTTGGGCGTGACCCAGTATCATTATTAAGTATTTTTTTAACCATTAGACGAAATGAAACTTTCCAACCTGTCACTGCTATAATCTTTTTTGAAACTCAATTACTATTTTGCATATGGGCGTCAACCAGTCAAAAGTAATTTATAGATTTCGGTGAATGTCTGAGTACAGCAGACGAATAAAGCATTGACGATGAAACATTAAATTGAATTAATATTATATAAATCAGTAAGCCTTGAACCCAACTAATAAGATACTATATCAATGTAGTAGTGAGGAAACAACGAGGTCTGTTTTACTATGATAAACAAACAGCAATTGATGCGCTTGAATATCAATAAGCTATTATCGAATGCCCTATATTGATTCGTATTTTCTTGGATTCGTTCAAGGGCCACACCGAAAAGATCGGGAGTAGAAAAAAGTACAAAGTAATACAATAAGTTTTATTTTTATTGTTTTTCAAAGTATTCTCCCTGACAATCTATGCATTTTTGCCTTCGATCGAACCAATTGTTATAACAGTGATTCCAGTCTGAAGTGGACATAGTCGAAACGGCCGATTTATAAGCTTCGACTGCCTCTTCTGACCCTTGAAACCGTCGACCACGTAACATATCTTTGATTGTTGGGAATGTAAAATAATCATTGGGGCTTAGGTCAGGGCTGTACGGAGGATCGGCCATCAACTCCACGTTTTCCTGATTTAAAAACGCAAGTTTCGTTTTGACAGCGGTATGTGAGCTCGCATTATCGTGGTGAAGGATTATGCGAAGGTTCGGATTATTTTTACGTAGTTCGTTTATGACTTCCGGCAAACAAACTGTTGTGTACCAATCTGCAGTAACCGTTATTTGTTCCTGTAAAGGGATCGTAGCCACGTGCCCAGTTTTCGATACAAAAATGGAACCATTATTTTTGATACTATTTTTGAACTTTTGTCGGCTTGACCTCACCTTCGAAGACCCAAACAGCCGATTGGTGTTTTCTTTCTGGCTCATATGAATAAATCCATGATTCGTCACCAGAAACGATGTTGTACACTGCATTTGAGGTCCCTTCGTTGAACCGTCGTAGAGCAGACCGACACCAATTAACACGAGCCGACTTCTGTTCCTCGGTCAAACGATGGGGCACCCAACGGGAAACTTTTTGACACCCAGTTCTTCGTGCAAAATGTTTTGAATGGCTGTTAACCAATGCTGATAGAAGCGCGAATCTGCTCGTATGTCACATGTCTATCTTCCATTATTAGTTGACCAACAGCATCGATGTTTTCTTGTGTAACTGCTGTTTTTGGCAGACCACAGTTCCTGTGGTGAGAGAGGAACGTCCACGACGAAACTCAGAATACCAACGATATATAGTCGTTTTACTAGGTGCTTCAAGTTTATAAATAGAAACAAGCTCGGCAAGACATTGTTCTTGAGATCAACCTCGACGAAAGTTGTGAAAAATTATCGCACGAAAATGTTCCCGCGTAAGTTCCATTTTCCTCACCGACTTAAAAAATTCAAATGACAACTACTCATTAGTTTTTTACTTTTTTTAATTTCAAAAATGGAATTGTGTTAAGAATAACATTACGTTTCATACACCAAAGAGGTTTTAATCTAATTTATTCCTGAGTATGCTATTCCCGATCTTTTCGGTGTGGCCCTCGTAGCAAACTTGGTGTAAAATCTCTCTCTAAAGTAAATAATAAATGAATATGTTTTAGCCAAAATTTAAATGTTCTAAGAAAATTTGGTATAAAGAAAGTCACCAAGTATTTGTTTTTTTTTTTCATTTTTTATATTAGTTAGGGAGCGTTCAAGTATTACGTAACGCAATTTGGGGGGAGGGGGAGTCTCGTGAAACGTTACGATGCGTTACAAGGGCGGGAGGGGGGTCTTTCTTACAGCACGTTACGTAACATTGTTTTTCTTAAATAAAAAATTAGGGAATTAAGACTCCCAAGCTGGCAACCCATATACGTTTTACGGGGAATCCCTCGATTGTATATTCTGGTCGTCAATTTTACTTTGTTCTCGCAAGTTGGCAAACCTTTTCGTTTATATTTCACGGGGAATCCCTAGATTGTATTGTACGGCATTTAATGTTGTTTTCGTTGTCAGTTTACCGCAATTACCGCAAAGGCAATTAAAAGTTTATCAAGGATAAAAACTATAACATAACTTTTTGCAACTTTAGGGTAAAAATGGTCACTTGAGTGTTACGTAACGTTTAGAGAGGGGGAGGGGGAGTACAGAAAAACGTTACGGTGCGTTACAAGGGAGGGAGGGGGGTTCAAAAATCTTCAAAATTTGCGTTACGTAATACTTGAACGCTCCCTTACTTCTTTTGTTTTGAAATCTTGATTTTGCTTTAATTACGTGGCGATATTTGCACCCCGCATCAAAACTTATACTTGGATGCTTTTATGTGTTAAAAACATTAGTATGTGTAAGATAATCTAATACGATTATAAGCCGTTACGTTTTTCTGTTATTCCAGTATTCACCGCCCTACAAACAGACTACATAGACAACGTGACGCTGTCGTACAACCCAGAACTCCTTCACAGAGACGAAGCGACGGATGACAGTAATCTGAAGAACAGCTACACGACCAAGGCATCACCCATATCGCTTGGTAGTAATATTGGTAAGTTAAGACACATATTACCCGGGACCAACAGCTTAATGTGCCTTCCGAAGCACGGAGATGCTTGTAAATAGACGGTCACTTTTATGGTCAGAATGGTCACCCATCCCAATCATGACCTCGCGGTAGGTTGCTTAACTTTTGGTATCATTACGAAACCGCTGCAACCACTGCGCCACAAGCACCTCTTATATCGATAGATATTAGTCGTTAAGCCTGGTCGGAGGCCCTTGGGTGGCTTAATAACATACCCCTCCACCAATCCGCACTGAGCCCGCGTGGTGGAGTATGGTCGCATCACCTCATAGTTGAGGTGAAGCCTGTGCCCAGCTGTGGGACATATTGGGCTGATGATAGAGACACATATACTAACAGAATACATAGACTACGTGATGCTGTTTGCATATGCCACGTGAAACTACAGCAGACTGACAACTACAGAGACGAGGCGACAGTAAATTGAAGAACAACTATGCTACCAAAGCATCGCTCATATCGCTTGGCAGAAACTTTGGTGATTTATGACTAGTTTACAAACGGATTACATAAACAACGTGATGCCGTCTACATAAACTACGTGACGTTATCATACAACCCAGAGCTGTTCCACAGGGACGACAGGCCTATATTGCTCGAGAGTTATTAAGTTACAGATAGTTTAAATCAGTTGTGCGCGCGGCCCTATGTGTGCGTGGGCTTGTAAATATACAACTTTCATTCGTGTGGCAGTGACGCGGCAGTCGTCGTCCGAGCAAGACGTGTCCTTATCGCTTTTTCTTACGGGTACAGTCGTTTACGAAAATGTCTAGTTCTTCACGGAGAAAATGTTTAAGGAGTCAGGTAAATATTAAAAGATTTTTATTTTATTTATTTATTTTTTTAATTTAGATGTAATTAATATTTATTATTCAGAGATCGGAATTGGGTGTGTGAAAATACCTAAAGTTTGCAGCGGGACATAATATGGAGCACGTGTTATATTCTCGATATTTTGTATTTTCACACACCTAATTCCGATCTCTGATTATGATTCTATATAAGAAAAAAAATTTCCTTGTTGACGTTTACGTATTATTGTTTTAGACTCGAGAAACCATTGCTAAGGTATACGAATTTCTGAAAATAGATGCGAGAGATATATTGGAACTAGTAAGTGATCCAGTTTGCAGCGCAAGTCCAATTTTAATATCGAAATTAAGTGAACATTTAAATAGCGTACGGAAAAGAACAGCAATGGCAGTGGGGGTATCAGAGAGAACAATTACTAATATATTGGCTGAAGGAAAAGAATCTGACTCTAAATTTAAATCTCCGCATAAAGACCGTAAAAAACGTTTAAAGAAGTTAGAATTAGACAACTTTAACGTTGATGTTATACGTTCCACTATTCAAAATTACCATTTAGAACATCGTGAATTACCTACGTTGCTAAAGTTGAAAAGAATATTTCAAGATAAACTTAACTATGATGGATGTATTTCGACTCTGCGTACAGCTTTGTTAAAGTTGGGATACAAATGGCGAAAAACTGTGGATAACAGACGTGTTATTATAGAGCGGCATGACATCCAAAAACTACGATTTTCCTACCTAAAAAAATTACTCAGATACCGTCAAGAAAATAGGTGTATCGTATATACAGATGAGAGCTACATCTTAACTAACCATGTGCAAAACAAAGGATGGGGTAATAAAGATGGACCACCTTTAAAGAGAAACCTGTCGAAAGGACAAAGAATTATCATTGTGCATGCTGGTTCAGAACAAGGTTTCGTACCTAACGCACTATTGACATACAAAGCAAATAGTGTTTCTGGTGATTACCACTCTAACATGAATGCAGAAAACTATGAAAAGTGGCTGAAAGAACGTCTAGTACCGAATCTTCCACCTAACCTAACTCTGTGGTTGTGCTTGATAATGCCTCATACCATAACGTTCAAAATGACAGAGCCCCAAATTCTAATTCAAAAAAAATAGAAATGCAGAGATGGATGACAGAAAAAAATATAGCTTTTAATCAAGAAATGAAAAAAATTGAACTGTATGATTTGATTAAAAAAAATAAAGAAAAATATATTTCTTACAAGATTGACGACATACTTCAGCCATATGGCATAAAAGTTCTTCGATTGCCACCATATCATCCTGAACTAAACCCCATAGAAAATGTGTGGGGAATTTTAAAAAATTATATTGCTTCACATAATGTCGATCAAAATGTGACGGAAATAATGAAACTCATAAATGAACGTTTAAGTCAAATTGGTGAAGGGATGTGGGGTAATACTTGTCGACATGTACAAAAGAAAGAAGAAGAATACTATAGACATTTTGACATGGAGTCAGAAATCATAATTAACCTTGGTGAGAGCAGCGAATCCGAAAATTCATCATTAGATTTTTCAAGTAGCGATGCAGAATAATGTTCAATAAATAAACATTAAATTACGAAATAACTGTTTTTTTTAAACCCGTATATTATAACCCGTAAATAACAGTATTTGTATTTGTACCCGACTGTACCTCTTGTCACGCACACAAAGTCACTGTATATGTACAAGGTTTACCCACACATAAGGCCGCGCGTACAACTGAGTTGAACTATCTGTACGACACGTCCACTAACGTACTACATAAACTACGTGATGCCGTCTACATTGACGTGATGTGGTCGTTCAAACCCGAAACTGGTCTACGGCCTCTCTACTCACTCTTTAAGCCTTTCTTCGTATTTTCGGATCCATCAAATTTCAGGCCATCCCTATCTCACTTACAAGCAGCTGAGAGCAGAGCTGTTTTTGAAAATTCATGACAGACAATCGCAGAAACAATTTTTGGCTCGACCTGGGATTCGAACCCAGGACCTCTCCGAGAGGATTGGCAAAGTTTCTGCCTTACATCCGGTAAGGTATAGGTAGAAACTTTGACACTACACCAACGAAGCAGTCATTATCATGTAACGTTTCAGGGCGGTTGTCCAGCAACGAGGTCGACGCCGACAGCGAGGCCGACGCGAGGAAGTGCGAAGCGATATTGCCAGGGATCAAAACGCTTTGGGCGGTGCTGGAGGACTATGTTAAAGAAGGTATGTGGTATTCTTTATTGAGTATCAACTTTTTAAACTTGAGGTATCTAAGGGCGTTAACTCCTTAAGAATCGATTTTCACATATAAGGCCGGGGTATGAAAATGTACGGGAGTGAAATCAAATTCCCGATGTTATCCGATGTCAGGCGATGTTACACGAAAATGTCACATGACGATGTCTCCACGATGTTACCCGAAGACGCATCGGACACGTTCAACCGAGTATAGGCTTGTTTCCACTATGAAAGAAATATTCAAAAACTGATTTTCTCTAAAATAATTCATAATTTCAGATGCCTTTACACTAATATTTTTCTGCAGTTCGTATTATTTGATTTTTAATTGGAATTCAAATGATAATTAGTCACTCAGTCGGCATTGCACGCGGTGACGTCAAAGTGTGTTATTCCCATACAAGCTCTATGAAGAAAAGCGTTTTGACAGTTGATAAAAAGTACGTCAACGATTGGTGGTGTCAACTACCGTATTGTATAGGTGTATTGTAGTATGTATGTATTATAGAGACTATTGTTTATATTTCTATGGTTTCGTTATGTATTTATCATATATGCTTTAAGTATCATAAAAAATGAATTCATTTATCCTTATTCCCTAATCTATTTAATTGTCTTAAGGAGTAGACTCCAGCCGTGCGTCGGAGCTGACACAAACACTTTTCTTTTTTTCACGATTGTTTTAAGACGGGAGTTTTGCTTTTTTAAATACTGATGTTCCCACGCTTCTCGGATTTTGAAAGAAGACTATCGTCTTTTAAAAATCACGAATCGAGACGGTTTTATAATGGGTCTGCCGCTGTCGAAATCATGAAATAACACAATTCAGTAATCAATTTGAACATGCATCCGTCATGACGTACCGTGTTTTTTGATGAATCGTCAATGACGCATCCCTTAGACGTAGACGATGCAAATTAAATAGTATATTGATACTTTCCATGTCACTTGAAACAAAGTTTGAATACATTAAAAAACAATGCATAAGAATCGCGAAATACATTTTAATTAGTGTGAGATTTTTTTTAATTTTAATTGAAAAACCTTACGTCATTTGTTAATAAATGAAGACACCATTCATTCATAAGTCAGCATTTGTGTATTGCGCTAATTATTGATGATTACATGTTACTACACTTTTTTTACTACACTTATCTTATTCTACACAAAGAAATTGAAGTTACTTACTAAATCACCTTGAGTAATTATAAACTTAGCTTTAAAGTGTAAAAGCTTATAATGACTTATAGTTATGTTACAAAGTAGGTTACTTGGTAAATTATCTCTGAAAAATCAGTTCTCAAGTTCTATCTAGATTAACGAATTCTCCTATATTTTATCCTTATATCCTATATAACTCAAGACATTGTCAGTTCAAGGGTTGCAATAATATCATGTTACCTTCCCAGCAACATCTGCCATGTATTTAAAATCATTCTACCCTCACTTCTAGGCCGAGTCCATCAGCTGGGCGTAGCCGATGTCGGCGGAGGCTGCCTTCGCAAACTCCACGCGTGGGCTCGCGTGCGTCCGGCCATAGCGCAGATAAACTTAGCGTCGTGTTGCGTAGTACCGCCAGCATTGCACGCCTTCTGTCGTGCTAATGACGTGCAGTTGCTCACACATGCTGATCCACCAGGTTAGTACATAATATTCGATTGTATATTAAATGGCGACAATGTAGGTAAGTACAGACGCAGGTCGTGCGAGACTGAGGAGACGTAAGTGGGTACTGATGGAGGATGTGAAGGACTGAGGCGACTCATAGCGCAAATTAACTTGACATTCTGGTCAGATACGTAGATAAATATATATATATATATTTAGGTATTAATTACGCGACGTGGTGACTGCATTTGCAAACTCCACGTGTGGGTTCGCGTCCGTCCAGCCAAAGCGCAGATAAACTTGGCGATGTGTTGCATAGTCCCGCTGGCATTGTACGCTTTCTGACGTGTTAATGACGTGCAGTTGCTTACACATGCTGATCCACCAGGTTAGAACATAATGTTAGATTGTACATAGCAAAGCGACGATGCAGGTATGTACGGATGGAGGATGTGAGGGACTGAGGAGACGAAGTGGGTACTGATGGAGGATGTGAAGGATTGAGGCGACTCATAGCGCAAATTAACTTGGCCTTCTGGTCATAAGTGAATAAATATATAAAGGATAATGTAAAATCCACTATGAAAAAAAAAACTATTTTTGCTGCTATATGAGCACTATTGCTATTCGTTGCTTTCGTTGCTCTCTCATGACTTGTAACATCATAACCACTATTATACGATAACCGGGTACGGTATACGGGACGATATATTTATATTTGGCTAAAGACAGACGATCTAAGGAAAGGGAATGAGAAACTAAACGATACATAAGCTCATTAGTTCAGGTCAATCTAATCTTATGCTGCGTATTTGGTGTACCGAAAAAAGGTATGAAAAAAATTCCTCGACGCTGTTTCACCCCATCCCCCGAACTCTCTAAGCCGTAGTATCCCGAAGCAACTTAAAAACCGTTTTTTGACCGCTAATGTTCTTACGTTCCCCTTTTCTCCCCCCAGATCTACTCTCAATAGCAGCAGTGAAGACGCTATCGGAGGCGGGCGCGGGCTGCCGCGCGCTGGAGTGGTGCGCGCGCTACCAGGTGCACATCAAGTGCCGCGGCGTGCTCGCGCTCAAGGGCTACGTGTGCAAGGGCACGCTCGCACAACACAAGTAGGTGCACTAGCGGGAGCAACGAACGGAGAGAACAGTTCACAAAAATGCCGAATTTCGCTGATTTTTACAATAATAACCAAACAGCAATTCTTATTTTCAAAAACACGCGCGTATCAGAGCTACCGAAGGCAGCCCTGCCAGGGTCGCCATGTACGAATGAAATAGAAGAAGAAGAAGAAAACATTTTTATTCAGTATAACATTTTTACCAAATAGAAAAACACATTTAAAAATCACATACACAAGATACTGAAAGGGGGGCAGCATGTGTCGTAGCATCTCAGGAATGCCACGACGCTGGTCTTCCGTGGACACCCAGACAGAAAGATAACACTACTTTGCACAACAATTGGGATGATGACACCTATCTCAAATATTGTCAAGAACATGGTGTTTAAAAAACAGCCCCTATGAAGTTAATACAACCAATATATTTCAAAAAAGCTGTGGAAACCAATTTTTAAACACACAAAACGCAATAAATATTCGGTCAATTGACTCCGATTTCTGACACATGACCGTGACGTCACAATCATTTATTACCATACGAAATCTATGGAGACAGACCGTTTTGACAGATAATAAAAAGTATGTCAACGATTGGTGGTGTCGTCTAGCCAATTATCATCTTAATATATTAATTTATTTTCCTAACATAAAACATAATACAATTTGGCAGTTAGCATACAGTTGAAACAATACAAATAGATGGTGAACGTCCATTAATTGATTTATTACTGTTATTAAAACTAGAATTACATTGGTTTACATACTACTACATAGGCGTCTCGTGTATGTGCAAAGGGGATCTGTACAAAAATATTTTAGTAGTAGCGAAAAAATGTCAGTCCATAATCTTTTTATTGACGTGACAACGTCTTATAATTCGATGGAGCCGGCTGCACGCACCAAAAAACATGACGCATGCGGCGTTACCTCGCTCTGAGGCGTTCCATTCAAGGCTTGAAGTGCGAGCGAGAGCGCGGAACGAGCGGCAAAGAGGCAGCGTGACAAAGACGTTGTCACGTTCAACTATCGTCAGTAAACCGACTTTACAGACAACCGATTTTTATTTTCAAAACTCTGGTAAAATGGATTTGGGTTAAAACACGGATAATATCATCGTTCACTTCCTGGTATGACTGATCGAAACGAGAAACGCTCTCTGAGTAACAATATTGTGAAGTATTTAGGTCGGATGCGATGTCACGGAAACTGAATCTTTGAATTGTAACGATCAATCGTCCCGTAAATAATAGTTATAATAAATCATTTATGCGTGCATCAATAGCGTGCGATTTAGCTGGGGAATTTCATTGAATAATGAAATTGTACAATTTAATGTGCTATAAAGTTTTAAATAAAAAAATACTGTATAAATCTACACTAAATCAACTAGCGGAGAGTTTATCTCTGGTAGGCTCATTCGTAAAAAGAATAATTGTCATAAAAACGTAAGCATTTGAGTTTATTGATGGAACTCTCTTTTTTATTAAGTTACAATAATTTTAGCAATAACAATGCAAATTTCTGAAATTGAAACACACTTAAAGAAAGTTCTATCTCGGTCACGGTAGCTCAATTGTTCGGCTGTAATTCTCCGGCTTACGTGAGGAGCGGGTGCGAGTCCCTCTTGTGGTAGTCCGATTTTTTTTCTTTAAGTGTGTTTTAATTAGTCTCTTCTTTTGTTTAAAAAAGAGTTGGGTAAATCGTTTCAAATTTGCTACACTGACTACTGTTAATATCAAAAAGTAAAATCCCTTTATAAATGCAAGTTTGTTGTGTATTTTCTAGAAGTCGCATACGTACCCAATAGAAGCAGAAATTCAGTTGCGGACCGAAACCTCACTTTTCCATTATAATTTGTAAAAGAGAGATAAAGATTTAGGTACATGAATATCCCAGGAGGATTGTTCTATTTTGCAAAAATATTAGTTAAAATTACAGGAGAGGCAATATGTACTCTCTGATTTCATTCATTCGATTTGCCAGACATATTTTTATTATTATGAAGTAATAAAAATCACAGGCATTATAACATATTGTATTAAATGCATTTGTTTATTTAAAAACAAAATTGTTTGTTTACGTTTGTGTACGCAACTGAATATCCCGCGTAAAAATGTACTAGTTTTGTCTATGGTTCAAAATTTACTCATGCTATTGCATAAAAGAGCCGATTGTGAACTCATAAGTTTCTTATCTTGATTGTGATATTAGCCGAAGGTTGAAGAACTTAATAGCGGACTTAGAAATAAGTGAAATGCACAAAAATGCGCGATGTTTTAAGATTGATCCGATGACAGCTGTCAAAAATAGCTTTTTGTTCTTATTATTGACTAGTGGACCCAGCAGACGCTCTTCTGCCCGCTGTTTTCGCATTTTTTTGCATATTTTTATAAGTATAAACCTCTTGAATCACTCTATCTATTAAAAAACTGCATCAAAATCAGTTGAGTAGTTTTAAATATCTAAGCATACAAACATACAGACATAGGGACAGACACGAGAAGCGACTTTGCTTTAGTAGGGATTAAAAACTGAGGTCGTACTCTGTAACTTTTCGTTTGAACTTTCTGGTATTGCCATCCCGCTCGTACGCACGCTCAATCTCGAAAGAGTGAAAGGTATGGCTACATCCGAAACTACGGAAAACGGCTTAGAGGGTAAGGTCTCTGATACGACGATCAACCGATGTCTTTTTGTCTGTATTTATCAAAAATGTATACTGAAAAAAATATATAAGGTCTCTTGGGCATAAAGGACTATTTACATTTTATTAATGTGACCTTAGCTTCCTACACAAAAGTAATTTTTGACAGGTGTCATTTGGGCTCCAGTATAAAACAAAAATAGTGAAAAATTATCGTATAAAATTAGTGTTTATGCGAAATGTAATGTGATAACATGTTAGTAAAACCAGTTTATATAAGTGTGTATACAACCGAACAGCTAAGTATGAGAGCGAAAGAGATAGCGCTATACAAATTTGATATCAAATATGGCGTCATCTAATCACTCTAATCTTGTCAATGGAAAGGTTATATTTATTTGACACTAAGTTCGGAAGGGGTAATCTCAAAAATGCTATTGGTACGAATTGGCGTACATTATGTGTACAAAATACTGCCGTACATTTATTAAGTACGCATTTAGGTCATATATTTACTTTTAATTAAAATTTATTTGTATTTCTTTTTTCATTTAGGCGTGTGTCGGGGATACTAATATTACTAACGCACTTGAATATATGGAATATATGCACGAAAATGTTTCGAAGTATTTAATGGAATACACGATGTACAATTTAAGTATTGCAAAGTTCTTTACTAATATTTAACAATGGTGCTGTCTCTATCTTTTACCGTGTATCGAAAGATAACGGAGCATTTTAGATATATAAATCTGTGTAGTTGAATGAATTACATACAATAAAAATAATGATTATGTAATACAACATGTAATGCCAAACAGATTCCTATTTTATAAGTTTTCAAACAGTATTTTATTGATAACATTCCTTATAAATTTTTGTCGCAGTGATTTTAAACTGTTTACAGACGTTGGTGGTGTCTGAAATTCCTGGTTTTTGTACAAATATAATGATTTTAGATTTTTACGATTTCTTGTGCTTTGTTTGTATAAAATGCCACTAAGCTTGAATAGGTCATGAATGTTATACCTGTGAATTGAACAAATCCAATGAAAAGTAATTTTAAATGCTCTTGCTTTGTATAATATTTTCATATTGGCCTGTATTTTGTGCCATTATGGTAAAACCAGTGCAAAAATCCACAGCTTAAGATATTATATTGTGAAATGTAAGTTGTTTCTTTAAAACTTTTGAAAGGCAGTCAAATATTTGTTGTTAAAAGCTAATTAAAAAAAATGTATAAAATTCTTTTGAGTACTTAAACCTCAATGACATTTAATTTATTTGGAAAAAAAAATTGTGCCTAGAAAAAAACATTTTATGCAAAACCAGTGTTAAACCATAAAAAATGTTAAAGCATTAATATAACGATATAAAATTACAAAAAAATAGCAAAGTACTTAGATGTAAAATTATTATTTCAATTATGCAAAAATGTTACTTATTTATAATTTAAGTTAATGCTAAATTGTGTTGAAATTAAAGTATTTATTGTACAGGTAAACTAAGTTTATTTTTATCACAAAGCCTATCCACAAACCCAACACAGTAATATATATAGTCCTCCTCGTCGTGTCCGACGACGGCGACCCTTGCAATCGTGTAAGATTTACCCGTGGAGGTTCCTCTCATGGGCTCGCAGATGACTCGCGAAACCGAATTTGGTTTTGAATATACAATCACACTGCATACAGTAAAGCTGTTCCTCGTTATTGTAAGTATATGTGTAGGAGGGTCGGGTTTTCCGAATATGGCGCTTTAGGTCCAGGTGTTTAAGCCGAGCGTCTTCAAAAGAAGCTACACCTTGTTTGACTTTCTTGTCATTGCCATTCTGGTCTCATTTCTGCCATTTTCTCCCAACGCTCATATGGTACATCGCAGGCTTTAAGGTGGCGCTTCAATACATTCTTGTAGCGCAGGTACTGTCCCCCGTGACTCCGCTTTCCTGTTGACAGTTCCGAGTAAAAAACGGATTAAGGGAGTCTGCAGTCACCCATACGACTAACATGTCCACACCACCTTAATTGAATCTTGATAAGCAAGGCTTCCATTCCAGTCATGCCTGAGCGATGCAGCACTTCGGCGTTAGTCACACGATCCTGCCACCTAATACGTAAAATGCAGCGTAAACACCGCATGTGAAAAGTATCAAGTTTCTTGATGTCTCCCTTGTATAAACACCAGGTCTCAGCGGCGTAAGTAAGTATCGGGAGAACCATTGCCTTGTATACTAAAAGCTTGGTTTGTAGCTTTAGGTCGTGTGACTTCCAAACCCTTTGGTTCAGTTTACCGAAAGTGGCAGCAGCTTTTGCTATACGTGATGGGATCTCTGAGGAAAGGCTGTTATCGTTTCGGATTTGGCTTCCTAAGTATTTAAAGTTTTTTACCTCTTCCAGCACTACATCGCCCAAAGTGATTTGAGTTTCAGCAGCGCGGTAGCCTCTAGGTGGTTGCTTGAGGACTTGAGTTTTGGCTACACTTATTACTAGGCCAAACCTACAGCATGATTCCTGCAGAGAGTTCATACAGCTTTGTAGATCTTCAAGATTGTCCGCCATTATGCAAACATCGTCGGCGTACAGGATTTCCTCATTACTGTGTTCATCCTGAACACAGTAATAACTTAGTAGAAAAATATGTAATTCTTGTAATTTATCTACAAATATTAATGAATATTATAAATGAAAATCATTTCGAAATGTTAAAACAACGTTAATGTTTTTGTTTCAAGAGGTCAAAAACATGAGCGTATTTTTTTTTGACCATAGACCGAGAAGTAACTGGAAAATCAGAAATTGTTTATTCACTCTATCTGTATACCAAGAGTTTGTATGATCGTTGTGTAGTGGCAAAGTTTCTGCCTTACATCCGAGAGGTCCCTAGGTTCGAATCCCAGGTCGAGCCAAAATTGTTTGTGAGATTTTCTGACATGAATTTCTCAAAAACAGGCCGGAGTCAAGAAGTTGGCGGTGTTACACCGGGTCCGTGCTCCGGAAAGCACGTTAAGCTGTTGGTCCTGCGCCTGATCTCTCTCCGGTCATGTCGGATTACCGTCTCACCGAATTTTGATAGTGATGGAACAGTGAGTGCACCGGTGTATTGCGCTCACGCTCGTGCACTATAGTATCTACTGCGTAGTTTTCTGATCTCTGTTGAGATTGGCCGCCGTGGTCGAAATCGGCCAGGAGGACTATTACTATTATTATGATCTACTGAAGTCTTGAACTACGCAATAAATTTAACGTAACCATTTTTGGAGTATAATTTATAAAGGTTTAAATATTCTACTACCACCTGCCCACAAATCAACAAAATAGAATAAAATCAACAACCGACCACCCCAACTCGTCGATATATTAGTCAATTTATATTCACCTCGAGCGGTAGCTGACGAAATCAAACGAAAATAACTTTATGATTGTGAATTAAAATAAAAAGGGGTTAACAGGAAACCGGATATTGCCTTCCGCGGCGACCTGTGCGCGCGCCGGGTTTTTGTTGGCGACACCACAGCGAGCGTATAGCTAACTGTTTTGTAATAGGTTGAGGCAATGGTAGGTTTTGGTTGACGCCTTGTGGATTGCTTAATTAGTTGGCACTAATTTTTAGAAGTTTGTGCAACATCTTAAGTCGCTTTAGCACTTGTATTGTACCCCGGTTTCACACCGCAATGGTGAAGCCAGCCAAGATTACACCTACCCACCTACCTACCCACTTGTATTATTAACGCGAAAGTTTGTAAGTATGGATGTATGTTTGTTACTCTTTCACGTAAAAAACTACTGTATAGATTTAAACCCTCTCAATATCAAGATAAACAACTTTATGAATCGCCGTGTAAGATTACATAAAAAATATTGTGTTCCTTGCAGTGGAAGATTCAAAATGCAAAAATTCGTGTTACATCATAAGAAAAAACTTGGAAGTCGTCGAAGATCAAGAAAAAAAAGGTAAGATAACTACAGTACTTACCTGTTAAATTGCTTAATATTATTCAGTAAGTACTGAGGTAAGAAAACTTCATGGTAATCAAGACGTCCAGTGTCCACTGCTGAGCATAGGCCTTCCCAATGATTTCCAGGTCGATCGGTGTTAGCAGCAGCATTCCAGTTCCGTCCTGCGATCGTAGGTACCTACCATACTCATTAGCCCATCATACAGTTACTTTAGTTCTTCTAAGAAGATACGTATGTTCTAAGATCTGGATTGGATCTCGTAGAGAAACACTGTTACAGTGCTATGGCAGTAGGTATACTTACTTAAAATTAGTATATTCCGTTTTTTGGGACTTTTTACCTAATTCTTTTTGTGTAAATCTCATACCTCCCGTTTAGATAGCTTTCCTTCCTCCAGGTTAATGCGAATGCTTATCTCTTTTAGTTGTCCAAATATGACAGGCAAATTAAAAACTTATTTCGGATCATTTTTTAAAAGAATTGCATGCAGGCATTCGAGTATTTTGGTAAAAATATCGTTTAGTTAAAATATTTAATCGGTTGCATAATTTAAAAAGGCATAATATGTTCAGAAGGCATACCTACGGTTTTTTGGCGTAATGATTGTTTCGCATAATGCTCATTAAAAATAAACCAAAAGTCATACTTTCTTTTGTCATAATGATGTATCAGCATATAATGTAAATCCATTTCACCATGACAATTATTATGTACGCATAACATTTATCGACATCTCACCTATAAGACATCCCCCATGTAAGATATCATATAGGTGACCTTTAGGGTGTTATTTCATAAGTTAGTAAAATATTATAAATCACCACAATAAATATTTCAAAGCAAATTAATAACAGGACATATGATTCTCGTGTATGGTCTTTGCTTTCGAGTATAGGCACCATACTTACAGAATCTTACCTAGTGTCTCTTCCGTAAGTGTTTATGTCTAGAATATGGCGCTTGGCACGCTACCTACGGTCGCTCGCCTTCGCGCTTGTTTGTGACCACCATACTAACCTAACATAACCTAGTGTCTGTCACAAAAGTTGATTGTCCAGTACTCCGTAATGGAGTTGAAAAACACCAAAGTAATCTGTTTTTTTTTTAATTCAATTGTGAATTTCAAGTTAATGGCTACTCCTATTATGTGTTTCGCATTGTCGCAATTTTTTTTTATTTAAGTGACAGAAATTCAAATTCATATTCAAATCATTTATTGCATGTCACATTACATCGAGTTGGTATAAAAGTTTTAATGATATTGGTACATGTGACGCCCTGCACAGGGCATAGCAACATTTTGAGGGCTAACTAACTATCGCATTATTAAATATATTATAATTATCGTACTAAAATATAATACTAAGATAAACTAAGGTATACTTCTAATTATATTTCAAACTAGCTGACACGGCGAAATTCGTACAGCCTAGCGTTGCAATGTTTGAACAATGTCATCGAATGACATTGACATTAGTTACGCGCGATTTTTAAAATATGCAAAAGTAAATGTATATTTTTTATATTTCTTAGAGATTTTCTTAATATTTTTTTCCGTAAGAACCTTCTCCTAATAATAACAAATACAACAAAAAAATAATTAGTGAAATCGGTCCAGCTATTCACGCGTGATGCCGTGACCAAGGAAAACGGGTTTCATTTTTATATATTTATTTATTTATTATGTAGACACAAAATAGGTTACAATCAGGTAAGATTATTAAATACAATAAGACAACTAAATGTATTCGCTAGATTACAACCCAAAATACAGGGTGTAAAAAAAACCTTAACGAAGCCGAATACGACATATTCTACCAATTGTTACGATCATTTTTTTCCTTTACACCATACCTGGGAAGTTAACGGTTACTGAGATATCGATGGTTAAAGTTTGAAAAAAATTGATTATTTTTACAGAAACGCCTTCTGTCCGTTATAACTGAACTTTTTTCCAAAGAAACATGATACAAATTTTCACTTATTCTCTCATAAAAAGCCTCTAAATGGCACACTCCGCAATGAACAGCGAACACTCGAACCGAACCGCGTCGCGGCGGCGTAAACCAACACGCCCCGCGGTGACTTTTCCGCGTGCGCGCTGTACATTGCGGGTTAGAATTAAATATTTTTTTTTGGTGTCAAAAAATAAAATTTGTTTCCCAGCCAAAATTTCTTTTTTATACGATTTGGTTTGATGTACTGAACGCATGGTTGACGGCTTCGTTAAGGTTTTTTTACACCCTGTATGTATCTAAGTTTGAAGCAAGATCATATTTTGTGTTTAACAGTGAAGGTAAAGACATTTTTTTTCCAATAAAAATCCTAAAGTTAACAGATAAGCTTAATTATTATTATCACGGAGAACAGTTTTTAATTGTTTTTTGAAGATACTTGGATTAGAAATAAATACGTCAATATATATATTAACATTAACCTAAGTCATCACAATGTTCATATTAACATCAAATATCTATAAGATCATACATATTTATTTAATACTTATATTATTATTTTATTACTATTGCTTACATAGGTATTTTTGTAATTAAAGAAGTCTTGCACATTATAATAACATTTATTAATGAGGAAGGTTCTTAAATTTTTTGTAAATAATTTTTGGTTTTCATAATTTTTAATATAATTAGGTATGTGGTTATATATTTTTATCAACGTGTAATGGGGGCTGGACATAACTACATAATTCTAACCTTGAAAAAGGGACTATCAGTTTATTTAAATTTCTATTATTTCTTTTAAATCCTGTATCGTTAGTGTAAAAATCTGGGTGTTTTTTAACAAATTTGCATGATTCCAGTATATAGATAGAAGTAAGGGTCAATATTTTATTTTTAACAAAATGAGCTCTACATGACTCCATTTGATCCAAGTTTATTAATATCCTGTGGCACTTCTTTTGTAGGACAAAAACTTTGTCAACATCACACGAGTTTCCCCATAGAATAATACCGTATGCAAGTCTGGAGTGCGCATATGCATAGTAAGCCGTAAGAGCAGTTTTGAAATCGGTAACTTTTTTTAGATGCAGTAATGCATAAATAAATTATGTCATTTTATTTGATAATTTCTGAAAGTGGTCCTTCCAGTTTAGATGGGTATTCAAGCTTCTTCCTAACAAAGTAGCAGTATTTGCAGTTTCTAGTTTTAAATTGTTAAATGAATAAGATTTTCAAATGTAGTTTTCTGGTACGGTTTAAATTGAATAATTTTTGTTTTGTTTAAATTAAGTTAATTAAATTACCTTCTAACCAATTTACTATGCTCTCTAAAGTTTTGTTTAATTTACTTTTTAGTTCATTATAATCTAAACAGGGTATGAGGACAGAGATGTCGTTAGCAAAAAGGATGATTGTTCATCCAGCATGTCTGGTAGGCTATTAATATATATTAAGAACAACAAACATCCTAAGACACTACCTTGAGGGATAGACCCAGTAACATGTACCTTATCTGATCTTGCATTAGTAATTACCCCAGTCTCAAAGTTAGTATGTTCCATGTCCACAAGTTGATAGCGGTTGGTGAGGTAGGACTTAAACCACTCAAAGGCCACTCCCCTTACCCCTGTTTCATACAGCTTATTCAGTAAATTTTTATGGCAAACCCTATCATAAGCTTTACTCATATCAAGTAAGAGGCCTACTGCGATTTTTTTCTTATTTATTGTTTCATATATATTTTTTGTGAACTTATAGACGGCCAAAATTGTAGAATGATTTTTCCTAAAGCCATTTAGATTTTCATGTAAAATGTTGAATTTTTAATAAAAAGAGTTTAAACGGTTCATCATAGCAGTTTCAAATATTTTGGCTGATGTTGGTAACAGAGCGATTGGACGGTAATAATTCACATCAGTTGTTTCACCTTTTTTGTGTACATGTTTGATAACTGTTATTTTCAGGGCGTCTGGGAAAGTACAGTTACATTTTAACAAATCTAAATTTTAAAATGTTAAATTGATTTAGCATGTTAACTTACAATACTATTTATTGGTTGAACCTAAAGTGACATGTTTTGTATAGAAATTTACAAATAAAATAAGTCTTATCATTTTCTTTGACAACGTAATCTGAATCAAACTTTTGATTGAATTATGACTTTAAGTTCATGGCCATATTATACGTTTCGTCGAATAAATTACCTCTAGACGTACAGCAATTATGCTCTTCACGTGTATGCTGTGTATGCTGATTTATAATAGTAAAAGTCCTCTTGGCCGATTTCGACCACGGCGGCCAATCTCGATTAGGCGCGGCTGCCAACGGCTTAACGTGCTTTCCGAGGCACGGGGGTGTAACACCCCCAACTTCCCGACTCCGAGCTGTTTTTGAGAAAGTCATGACATAAAATCTCAGAAAATATTTTGGCTCGACCTGGGATTTGAAACCAGGACCTCTCGGATGTAAGGCAGAAACTTTGCCACTACACCAACGAGGTAGGCTGATTTATATTACGCTTATTATGCGTTTTAAATTAATTGCTTATCGTATTTTATGCGAAAAAACTGTGTGCTAAATAAGTTATTCCAAACTACTTTCTGATAGAAAGAGTTATGCGACCGAAAGGGATTCCAAATATTTTGCATCAAAATATAATTATCTTCATATCATCGTCCACGAAGATACAAAGAAAATATTTTTTAGGGATGTAGGGATACTGCAAATTGTTATATAAGTCCCACACGAGCCTGCATACATTTCCTCTTAACCAGGCACTCAAACCGAATCAATACAGTTGATTTATTCCATACAAATTGTAGTCGTTAAACCTAATTGGTACGCATGAACAAGCCAACAAATTACAACTTGTCAACAGTTCCACAGATGTAATCTAATTACAGAGCGCATTTTGTCTATGGTATTATGTAATCGAATTACCGAATGCTCTTGCGCAAGCATAGACAATATGGAAAGTGGCGGGAAATTGCGCGGGGACAATTTCGGCGAGATCTCGCGCATGGCTCACCTGAAATGGTAGCGATAGCAGACGAATCTGGGGTATAAGCTTAGTTATTATTTTTCAATATTTTGGAACGAAAAGAAAAATAGGTACGAAACTCCAGAATGTAAGCCCTAGTACGGTGGCTGCCATCCTATGCACAGAATATGCTAACAGGAACAGCAGCACTTAACATCGCTTCTTGTGTAGCAATCATCTGATCGTCCAAAAGCTAGCCAGCAGTGCCTTGCGTATTTGCTGAAAATCTACGTCCAAATAGAATAGGAGAAAAACACATTTGGCGATGGAAAACATCAGTTCGATTATTTGGGTGCATTATAGTTACCTATTCAAGTAGGTTAATTTGGGTTGAAGCACGTTTAACTTACTTTGATGCAGACTTTTCTTTCAGCCAGCATATTTATTTAAATAATACCTATGTGAGGTTAGGTATTATTTAACAAAAACAAAAATAAGCCATAAATATCAAAAACACATGTAACTTTATAACTAGTATTGAATAGTGTTGTAAATACTTAGTATTTACGAGTATTAGTCCGTAATCAGATAGCTAGGTGAATAATTCCGCGCCATAAACATCAACGAAAGTGACATTTCATTGCGATTACTTAAATTACATAACAAATGACAATCGCACGAAATCCCAATTAAACTTTATCTTCTATCGCTCCGAGCTCGTATGAGCGGCCTGCGTGTAATCGCCTTTGCTTTCCCGATGTCGCGATACGGTAGTACCCTTTCGCTATAATTGCGACAAATCATTATTGTAGACGGTTGCTGACCTTGCGCATCATATAATTGCTATGTCGGACTTTGTTAACGAAGAACTTAGCCGTTAGGGCCGAATGTTCTAGATTGGAAACCATTTGATTAAAAGCACCACCGTCAAGATGGATTACGGACCTTATATCCAATCCGGTTTCCGTAGTTTCGGATGTAGCATTCCCAGCCACTCTTACAGGCTTATCCGTGCGACCCAACGAGCCTGTTATCAAGGGCTTTCAGAGTGGTTTCTATTGAAAAGTGGGGTAAGTCGATCCCCGAGCACCCCGTCCCGGTGAACCCCGAATGTGACTTTTGATTAAGTTCATCAATTAACAAAGAAGGCCTTGGGGATCGGAGTACTGAAGGAATAACCCAAAAAAGGAATTAGGCAAAGTTGTACTAAGAATTAAAACGGTTTTATCGTCTATGGTTGTGAATGCATCTACATTGCTATTAAATTTAAATTCCAATTATTTATTTTCGGATAACTTTAGATCCATATTGTTAGGAACATTGTTCTTACGTCGAAATGAAATGAATATTTATTTGCTTTTGGAAAAGGGTACCTTACTGTAGATTTGTAAGTTAATAAATAATTACTAAAAATTTAAGCTTAGCTTTACATGATACCTACGACAGCTCGAAATGAAGTTTGTTTGATATGTCTCATCTCATCTCACCAGCCCATATACCTACGTCCCACTGCTGGGTAACAGACCCCACCTCAACTGTGAGGTGGTACGAGTCTAGGGTATGCGTATGACACGCGGGCTCAGTGCGGATTGGTGGAGGAGATTCTTGTAAGTTAAGGAACTAACCTTACTGTCTGTTGTTATTAAGCCGCATGAGGGCACCTGACCAAGCTTTACGACTAATACGCACTTATGTTTGGAATGGTCACCATTTGAGGATGCCAAATACGAACTTTTAGTATTACATATCCTTCATTATCAGTATCGTAAGACGATAAAAAGCTTCACATTTAGTGTCCTCGATATGTAGTGTGTAGGTGAATAGGTTTTAGGAACCGCAACGCGTTTTCTAATGATAGCCGATAGGCTATCGGCTACTAGCATTCCACGTGCGCTGCGGTGTCGCACTATTGCTTGTTAAAGAATTGTTTAGCGAAAGCGCTAGATTGGAAACTAAAACTTAACGTAGGATATCAACAAGTCAGGTAGGTTGATCACACTTAACATGGTTGCAGTACATACTTATAGGGGGTGGTCAAAAAGTGTCGTCCTTTTTATTAAGTGCACCGTGTTGAGAGTTGTCCGAATAACCCTATGTGTGATATGCGATTTTCCGTAGTTTTCGAGTTACGATTTTTAATTCCTTCAAAATTGAAGTATGAAAAATTTCTAAAATCAAGTAAAAATAAAAAAAAATCTTCGATTCTTTTTCTTGCAAATATCTATGATCTGTGCATGTATGCAGAAAATAATCAGCCTCATAATACGGTAATAATGACTGATGATACAAAAAAAATACCTAAAGTTGAGTATCATTCGAAAATTTTACATAATAACTCACTTTAACATAAATTCAGCACTGAACACTTTAAAAAAATTGACAATTTTCCGGCCACCCTACCTAAGAAATTTTCAGATGATTCAAATCGTACTTTCTAGAAATTGCTTATTTTCATCTTTTTTTTTGAGCGACATTTCTTTTCTCGGTCACTTCACTAAACTGGATTTCGTTTGTGTGATAGAAAATAACATAATTTAACGGAATCCCTACAACAAACAACAGCATTGAACCCAACTTCATCCACCGTTGCCAGGGAAAGTCACTCATATGACGTGGAGGCATTACAGGTGATTTTCCACTTTCATGACCATCAAAACGGGGAGATGTGCATGAGATGCTGTGCCCACGGAACCCTACTCTGTAAGATGTATCGCGGTTTCGACTATCCGTCCCGATCGCTCGTATTGTCAAGTTAGCATAAGTGAAGAGGATGGCTACATTCGAGATTACAGCTATTGAATAAGAGAGTAATACCTCGGTAACAACAGTTTGGTTGCTTGAGCATGTTTCTGAAGACAAAAGGTTAGGATCTTAGGAAATTCGGGGTAGATAGATAGATTAAAACTTTATTGTACAACACAAAATAAAATTATGGGCTAGTCTAACAAAGATAGATGTACAATTTAGGCGGTCTTATGGCTAGTAGCGATCTCTTCTAGATAACTTTCGGTTAGAGGAACATTTAATTAACAGGAAGGAGGAATTTGAGCTGATAAAAGGGTTACTGGTTTTTGTTTTAAGCACATACATGCACATGCAAATTTTTCATAGTCTTAGGGTGCCTCACCACCGGTGCGGTGCGGAGCGAGGCCGCAAAGCGGGGAAATGGAGAAATATTAACCAATAGGAGTGTCTTCTGAAGAGAAGCGGAGATTTTGTGCAATCCTAATGGTAAATAAATATTAACCGCTCCGCGGCGGTGGACAGGTACCTTGTGTCCATTATGTTGGTTTGTGGTGGCTCTACGCTTCGCTTTTCTCTCAAGATCAAGTCCTAAAAACTTTTTACCCCAACAGACATCAGTTCTTCGCGTTATGTGCCCTGACCGAGCACATTGTAGGTTCAATAAAACAGGTTTCTTAAAGAAATTTGTGAGAAACCTTGTATGCAGAACTTACTGTTATTAGGTTGACTTATTGGTAGATTTCAATATAGTTACATTTTTGGGTAGATTGCCATACAAAAAACTAATTACTTGGTCACTAAATAGGTATCTGTTTATTTTTATTTGTTAAGTATTTTTTGCGTTCACAACGCTACTTTTTTTTTTTTTGAAGTGAAAACTTCTTTAGCGGCGTTGAGCACTTTTGTGGCATGGGTAGAAACTGTGAAACTCGCGTCAGGTCACGTGATGCTGATCGAAAAACCGTAAGACGGTTCAAATAAATCAAAAATGCACAACGTTAATAATCAAGTTTTCACTTCTGCCGGCACTCCCGGAGTGCAACCCGTGTTTTTTTTTTAATTTCGAAAAGACAACACTTAAAAAATTCTTTTCGGCTCCGGTTATCGGGAGGGATTCGAATCCCCGACCTTTGGAAGTCCGGTCCAATGCTCTGACCACTGAGCTACCGAGAACCCGGCCTGTTATAGCCTGTTTCATCTTAACCGATTGTCAAATATTTGTAAAAATATTTCTCTCGGGTGATTTGAGGGTGTCTCCCACAATCATTGATGAAACATACGCTGGCTCAAAGCGATAAAAAGCACTTACAAAATTCAACGACTCCTTTAGGTTCTCGGTAGCTCAGTGGTCAGAGCATTGGACCGGACTTCCAAAGGTCGGAGGTTCGAATCCCTCCCGATAACCGGAGCCGAAAAGAATTTTTTAAGTGTTATCTGTTTATTCTTTGCTTGTTGTTAATATGTAAACTGAAGATAGCTCATGTTTTGTAAAGCTATTATCATTTATCTATCGGAGTCGTTAGGATTTTTCTAGGCTAGGCGCGCTTGCGTTCCGATCAGTGTCCATACTAATGACCGTCTACGACATATCTATTATGTAACAAACAGTTGCATGGTTTAAAAATGAAATAAAAAAAAACTTACACTCACTTCGCTTGCTCAGCGACCGACAGCGAGCTCGGCCTCCTGCATACGGGACCCGCCCACTCCCACTTCAGCTTTGCTGTCTTTTCGCCTACGAAAAAAAACTAAATTATTAATTAATTCCCTAACTTATTAAGTAACATATTTAAGAGATGAAATCTGTATTTCGTTGCTAGCATCATCATTACTTAATGCATCAATGAGGTCACGAATAATCAATTGTTTTAATGGCTTCCCTAAGTTGGGTTTTCACGGGATGACTAAATAACAAGTGTCGCCAAAACATAATGAAATGACGCTAGTATTCTACTGATAAGAATTAAATACGTAGACAGGTTGACTCTTTGTAGTCAGCGACTAACAAGAGAATATAATACGATTGAACATACTGCATGCCAAATGAACACAAAAATAAGCATGATGACACCTATCTTAAATAGTTTCAAGACTATGCCGTTTAAAAACCTAGCCCCTATGAAGTTAATACAACCAGTATATTTCCAAAAAGCTGTAGAAACCAATTTTGAAACACACAAAACTCAATAAATAGGTATTCAATTAATTAGATCAATTAACTCCGATTTATGGTACATGACCGTGACGTCATGTTCTTGTATTCCCATACAAAATCTATGGAGGCAGACCGTTTTGACATATAATTAAAAGTATGTCAACGATTGGTGGTTTCATCTTCTAGCCTATTGTTGCGTCATATCATTGTTACCACTGATTGACGACCACTTTGGTGTAATGGTCAAGAAGTTGACTTTTATTCAAGAGGTCGCGGGTTCGATCCCCGCACTGTACAAACATTTGTGTGCATGAACATGTATGTTTGTGCTGGTCTGGGTGTTATATGGATTTATATAAGTTTATTTGTAATACCGCTGTCGATTCTGATATCTATTACTTACCACGGAGTCAGATGTATGTGATGTTGTAGTATATTTATTTATTTACTAGCGGACCCGCAGACGTTGTCCTGCCAGTTTTTTTTAAATTTTCATCGTTTAAACCTTCCCTGGACTTCCACGATTATTTTGCGACTAAAATTATTCAAATCGGTCCAGTCGTTCTCGAGTTTTAGCGAGACTAACGAACAGAAATTCATTTTTATATATAAGAAGAAGAAGACTAGTTGACCCGACAGACGTTATCCTGCCCGTTCCTTTTTTATAATTTTAGATCTTTTAAACCTTCCCTGGACTTCCACGAATATTTCAAGACTAAAATTATTCAAATCGGTTCAGCCATTCTCGAGTTTTAGCGAGACTAACGAACAGCAATTCATTTTTATATATAAGACTAGTGGATCCGGCAGACGCTGTCCTGCCCGCTGTTTTCGCAATTTTTCCACATTTGCTCACCGTTTGAACCTTCTCTGAACTTCCACTAATAATTCAAAATCAAAATTAGCAAAATCGGTTCAGCCGTTCTCGAGTTTTAGCGAGACTAACGAACAGCAATTCATTTTTATATTATAAGAAGATATTAGTTTTAAAAACCAGTTTTACAATAAATGCATAAAGAATTTAAAAAAAAACCCCGACAGGAGCCCGGAAAACAGCTGTTGAACTTCAATGGCTGGATGAATTTGGAACAAACCTAAGAACCACCGGGAATAAATTATTTTTCCACTTGTCTATTCGATCTTGCGCTACGATGCCACAGACACACATATACAAACAAACACCAGGGTCAAACATATAACACTTCTTTTTTGTTTCTTGTCGTTACAGGTTCTACATATTTTACCACCGGTTCGGCCGAAGAGTTTTTAATTTCCCTTCAAGTGATCAAAAGGGGTTCGGGAGTTTGAGCTTCAATGGCTGGATGGATTTGGAACAAACCTAAGAACCACCGGGAATAAATTATTTTTCCAATTGTCTATTCGATCTTGCGCTACGATGCCACAGACACACATATACAAACAAACACCAGGGTCAAACATATAACACTCCTTTTTTGTTTCTTGTCGTTACAGGTTCTACATATTTTACCACCGGTTCGGCCGAAGAGTTTTTAATTTCCCTTCTTGTGATCAAAAGGGGTTTGGGTTTCTGACGGGAAGTTTGTAAATATATCATTTCAGTAGAAAAATATGTGGAAGTTTAAGGGGTTCAGCGTTTACTCTATAAGTAAAGCTTTTTTTGTGTGATGTACTATGGGACTTAGCACCTGAATAAGGATATTTTTTTTGTCACTCTTTCCCTAACCTATTGGGTCGCATTCGGTTGAATGCAAGTCGATAGTAATAGAATACCGATGTGTCTGTCATTTTCGGCTCAATAAGTTAAAAGGGTTGATATGATACACTTTTTTCAGATTATTTCGCAATTTTCCCGTCCGTGGTCACAGGTGAAAAGGATCCGAAACGTCAGCTTAAAATAAAATGTAAATCGCGGAATAATTCGGTGTTCGCGTAAAGCAAAGAAACAAATAAGTTAAAGGGGTTATAAATTCCGCAAGAAAAGTTTAGGGAAGTTGTTAGTTTGTGTACAATATCCACAGATGTCAAATCTATACAATATCCACAGATGTACTTTAACAAGGACAAATATATTCGATTGTTTCGTTTAAAGCGTCACTTTTGGGTGATGCGACCCACCGTCAAATGTGACTCGGTATATTCACGCTTGGTCATCGCCAGAACTTCCTAAATGAAAAAAAGATAATTATTTTGCTTTCAATTTCCACTAAACGACGCCAACGCAGGAAATCACTTGAAAAAACTAGAGCTGGAGTCGCAGGTTACAATACAACTCACAACGTGACACAGAAGATGCACCTGAAAACACAACACTGACACCAACAAAACACTCGACGCGTTTCGCCACTACACGTGGCATTCTCAGGAGATGTTGTCGCTTCGACAGATTACGAACAATTGAAAGAAATTGAGGGTAGCAGTGCACTGCAACTTTGTCTGTGCTTAACTAATGTCGGACTTTCCACTGTAATGCACAATCCCTCTATCGAATGAAAGAGGGATTATTTATTTATTTATTAATTTATTTTTTATTTTATTTATTTCAAAAACCATAAGCTTATTACATTAAACATAATTATGCAGAGTGTGTGCTTATAAAAAACAAAGCCAATAACAGGTTTCATGAACTTTTAAAAGCATAAGACGCACAGCGATTTCAGTGATGTATGATTACACAGGTGCATACGATAGCACGTCCGGAACAAACACTGTTATTTTTATAGTATAGGTGCCTTAAAGTTACAGTATTTCCTTTCCGCAGCGAAATGTATCATGCAACGATACATTTCAATATCTAATTTGAAGGGTTAGTCCACTTGTCCAGAGGCCGTACGTTTCGTTCGTATTTTCGAATCTAGCCAGCGCTTTCGCACACACCGTGAAGCTTGTAAGAGTGACAGGGATGGCTACATCCGAAACTACGGACAAAGGTTTAGGAAGAAGAGGGGCAGTTTTTTTAATTAATAAAGAAAAAAATCTTTAATAATTTAGGGACTTTTACAGAGTATGTCAGTCCCATCGTAACCTAATCTTAATAAACTCAACAATCAAACAATAATAAAAAAAGAACCACTGACAATAAGAAACAAGTGACCATCTAAGGGATTGCATTCAAACCGTACCTATATTTACCCTAGTAGGATTCTTATTGGATTTGCGGAAATCTAAAGTGATTTACTCCAGTTGAATTTTTTACTGGATTGGCTGGAAGCCAGCGCGAATCCGGCGCAATATTAAATCTGATAAGTTTGCGAATCCGCACCGCAAGAATACTGGAGCCAGCTCAATTGCTGAATGCTGGATCCAGCCATTGGGAACTCCTAAGCTGAAAAATAATAGTATAATATACAACAACACCACATACATTGATGGTACTGACTCTGTGGTAAGTAGCTTAAGCACTTGTGTTACAGATATCAGGATTAACAGCGGTATCACAAACTAACTCAAATAAATAAATAAATATAACACCCAGACCCAGTATCTGTGCCCAGACCAGTACAAACAGACATGTTCATCCACACAAATGTTTGTACAGTGCGGAGATCGAACCCGCGACCTCTTGATTGGTTAATAGTCAATTTCTTAACCATTACACCAAAGTGGTCGTCGTGAATCTCAAAAACTTTTACCTACTTGTGTTTCTACAGAACGGATTAATTATCTCGCAGCATCCGAAGTTACTGGATTGCATTTCTTTGGCCACATATTTTTATGCCCCGACACAAAAAGGGGTGTTATAAATTTGACCCCTATGTCTGTGTGTTTTTTGTGTCTGTCTGTCTGGCACTGTAGCTCTCGAACGGATGGAATTGCGGTGGTTCTCAGCTATAGCTGGTTAAAATCCGTCCAGCCGTTTAATTTCACTAGCTGTTTTCCTGGCTCATTCTTTTTTTTAAATGATTTTCAACTGTTTCTGTGAGCTGTTTGTGACGATCTGAGAGGGGCATATTGCCTTCACATTTTTTTATGATGTTCGAAAGAAATCGCGTCGCAAGAGCGTTGACAATCAAGATCGTATCTGGGGCGTGCGTCGGAGGTTTCACACTCGCGATCACTCACCTACACTTGATGATGCTCGTAGAAAATACGGTGATGATCGTCTGAGGTACTTTTAATGTAGATATCCATGAATGCACAGTTGATGGAAGCATGCGTTATTTTGCGGAAATCCATAACTAAAGCTGAAAGAGAGGATTATTTTGCTTTAAATTTCTACTAAACGACGCCAGCGCAGGAACCCAAATACTATACTAGAGCTGTAATTCGCAGGACTTACAATACAACTTACAACGTGACACAGAAGATGCTGTCGCTTCGACAGACTACGAGCGCTCGTAGTCTGCTCGTTCCTGCGCTGGCGTCGTTTAGTGGAAATTTAAAGCAAAATAATCTTCTTTTTCAGCTTTATTTATGAATGCTTACCATCGGCGTAAAGGACTGTCTTACGTAACGAGAGTAGAATCCTGAGCGTAGAAAGGGAGTCATTGGGACCTACGCTTTCGGTGCGTAATCAACTATTAGGTGCAATATATTTTTAACAAGCTTTTACATAGTTTTATCTGTCCTGTGTCTGTTTGTCTGTAATCAAATCTTGCATGCTTAATTTTACTCACTTCCCAGTGTCCAATTGAGCTAATCTACACGTTTAGTATCAATGAAAATGCTGAGTTTAATTATAAAAGCTAGTTGTATTTTTTTCTTTACTTCTTTGATTTGAAGTTACAATGGCCCACTTAGTCCTCAAAGTCCTAACACTGTTATCACTCAAAGAAAGAAGAAGAAAGATTATAACCAACAATGTTGTTTCCCTGAATAATATAATATTATACACAATAACATCACATACATTGATCTGACTCTGAGGTAAGTAGCTTAAGCACTTGTGTTACAGATATCAGAATCAACAGCGGTATTACAAATAAATTTACATAAATACATACGAGTATAACACCCAGACCAGTATAAACAGACGGACGGTGTTCACGGACACAAATGTACAGTGCGGGGATCAAACCCGCGACCTCTTGGTTGCTAGTCAACTTCTTAACCATGACTCCAAAGTTGCCGTCATAATGTGATGTGTGGTGAGCTCTTACACTAAGTAAACAACCCCCCTACAATGTGAACCGACGATCTGGTTAAGGTCTTGAAGGCGCTGGCTGCGGCCAGCGCAGTACCTAGGGGGCCGTTACTCAGCAGTGCCGATGAGCCCCTAGTGGCATGGAGCATAGTGGGTGTCTCGTGGGTGTAGGTCGGTGTATGTGAATCTATTAGTATAAAAACTGAAATACGTAGGCGACACATCAGCACCAAATAAATTCTAATACTACAACTGTCATCAAAATCGTTCGTGCCCTTTTCTATAATGAGACTAGGTACGTAACTAAACAGACGTGTAATAAAACAGAGACCTAAGGATTTATGACATAAAATTTCAAGTAGGTATGTATGTGTTTTAAATAAATACAGTTTCGCTACTTACGGTCCGTTTTCAATATTCGATGTAGGTACCTTTGACTGAAAGTTAGATAACTGACAGTTTTATACTTAAGGCTGGAGAGAAAACTGCCTCGTTGGTGTAGTGGCAAAGTTCCCGCCTTACATCCGAGAGGTCCTGGGTTCGAATCCCAGGTCGAGCCTAAATTGTTTCTGAAATTTTCTGTCATGAAATTCTCAAAAACAGCTCGGAGTCGGGAAGTTGGCGGTGTTACAGCCCCGTGCTACGGAAAGCACGTTAAGCCGTTGGTCCTGCGCCTGATCTCTCTCCGGTCACATATTTGTTTCTTCGGTTTACGCGAACAGTAGACATTGAAATGATACACTTTTTACGGATTATTTCGCGATTTATTTACATTTTGTTTTAACCTGACGTTTCGGACCCTTTTCAGCGTCCGTGGTCACAGGTAGACTAAGGTGTTAGTTGTCATTACATAGTTTGAAAAAAAAAATTACTACCATCACTCAAAAATATTAAGTTACGTTCATATCCACACAAAATGAGCTAACAGTATCTTCAGGTCTTGCAGTGTGGGGTCGAGCTTGAGTCTTGGCTAAAACAGGATCCCAAGCTGGTGGAATTTTCCAACTATCTTCTCTATTAAAATTAGGGTGTCTTCTAATTTCAATAGCCTCACGGAGCATACGAGGAAGAAAACGACGTTCTCTTGCGAGGACTTTTGGTTGGTCAAAGCGTATGAAGTGGTTGGGTTTATCTAACGCGTGTTCACACACTGCAGACTTTGTGTTCCGTCTATGTTTAACGTCGGCTATATGTTCTTTAATCCGTACGCTTATACTACGCTTTGTTTGCCCTATGTATCAGACATTCCAGTCTATACACTCCTGCGTCTTGAAGAGGTATGTTACACTTGACCGGTGGTAAGAATTGGTTGATCTTCTTAGGCGGCTTGAAGTAAGTTTTGATTGCAGCACGCTTCAAGATGTTTCCAATTTTGTCAGTGACACCCCTCAAGTATGGTAGTTTGGCGTAGTGGTAATGGTTGGTGTAGTGGCAAAGTTTCTGCCTTACATCCGCGAGGTCCTGGGTTCGAATCCCAGGTCGAGCCAAAATTGTTTCTGAGATTTTCTGTCATGAATTTCTCAAAAACTGCTCGGAGTCGGGAAATTGGCGGTTTGACACCCCCGTGCCTCGGAAAGCACGTTAAGCCGTTGGTCCTGCGCCTGATCTCTCTCCGGTCATGTCGGATTGCCGTCTCACCAAACTTTGAGAGTGATGGAACAGTGAGTGCACCTGTGTATTGCGCACACACTTGTGCACTATAATATCTCCTGCGTAGTTGGCTGATCTCTGTTGAGATTGGCCGCCGTGGTCGAAATCGGTCAGGAGGACTATACTATACTATATAATTTTTGAATTTTGTATCGAAGTAATTAGACCAGCTATGTTTATTTACCTATATACGTCACGGCAGAATGATTCAACCATTTTGCTGTTTAATGTATAGTAAAATTCTGTGGGTAATATGTACTTAAATATGGGTAAAAGAGTGTACAGGAAAATTAAAATGTATAATAGCTTTCAGCGATACGAATCTTGTAAAGGTAGGTACTAACTTATCAATGGTTTAGTCATATACGTATAAAAAAAAATAATTCCGATACAATATATTTTTTTAAGTTTTTGAGTTGTATTATAATTAAATAAGAGCAATAAAACATATTATTAAAAGTAAGAGCCCAAAGTCTTGGTCAAAAATGAAAAAAATATATAAAAAAATATGTAGGTACAAACCACCCAGATAGTAACTTTACTTACATTACCAACATTCATTACAAGATGTACTTACTGCATAAATAATTTTACCTCTAGTTGAATCTTAAGATGTTTAATACAACTAGTAAAGCAATAAAAACCGTAACTGGACATCTATTTAAGTGCGCTCATCTCCGCGTGTTAAATAACATAAAAAACATGCTATGTACACACAGACTGACAATTTACTCCTACCTACGAAAATTAACTGTGGCGCATCTGGGAAGACACGAACATAGCCACGTCTCCAAACTGGTCCATAACTGATGTAAACAACGTGTTATCTCTGTCTAGCACGGGTCTCAGTATGCCGAGGAAGCGAGACGAAAAGATAAGATGCAGTTTCGTAGCTAATGAAACGTGTCCATTGCCGGACAGTCGCCTACGCATCGTATGCCCAAAAAGTCTTAGCAAAATTGCTTTTTATTTCCTCAATACTCATTAAAACTTCATTGTAATTAGTTTTTTCTTCTATTTACATTATAAAATATAGCGATCGTAACCTAATGGATGATATTAACATATTTTTCAGATATCTCTTACATTAATACTGTAAAAGTTGAGATAAGTGCATACTAAAATCGAACTTACAACAACTATGCTAAGCTCAAGTTTTACTGCCACTTCCAATTGTGCTTACAACATTTTGACGCTACGGTCACTTACCAAGGTCCATGTTAAATCACGTGTAACCTGATATCTGTCTCGCTCTTCCAAAGTGTTAAGCTCTTTAAGCCAGAAAGAGACGGATATTCTTTTCTTGGACCCTCGACGACTATTGGTGCGTACATTGGCAAACTTAACAGGTTTTGTCAGAAACGGTAAACCTTTAATTTTAATGGTTTTTTTCCAAATGTTATGATTTGCCGATTTCTTATGCAAAAATTTTTGAGAATTCCTTAAATGTAAGATTTCTGAAAAAATGCGGATAGTGTAATTTGATATTATGATGTCAAACTCAATCAGCTTACGGTAACCACATTTCTTAACATAGACACCTTACATTCAAAAGCTTATATGTAATATTCATTTTCGGCGCAAAGAAAAATTAACGAAAATCAGTCAAAAGTCTTGGGTATTCTCAAAGACTTGAAAGAATCATATGAGATTATTAATACAAAACAATTTTAATAAAAATCGCTCGCAAAGAAAAGTCTCATAAAATCTTTGTGTAACGCTTCAGAAAGCGATCACTCTACTCTTTTACTTGAAGCAAAAGGTTGAGGGCCCCTGCGCCGAGTGCGGAGCCGCGGATAGCTGCGCAGGAGTCGCCAGTCGATCGTGATCTCTCGCCGGCGCGTAGACCGCGCGCGAAACAAATTCAAATTCAAATATCGAACACTTGCGAACGCTCAAACTTACAAAAGTGACTTTTTACTTTTAAAACTCTAATAAAACCTTAGTGTAGTGATGTGTATCCACTTTTTGACGTGCAATCGATATTCTTTTACCGAAATGTGTGGAGTAAAGTTTATGTGACAAGTTGAGGTATAAAGTTCAAACGTATTGCCGTGGATGTACTGGATTTTATGTATTTTCTTGGTGTAAAATCTCTTTTCAGTGTGAGTAGCAGACGATAGATATACTTCAGTTGCAATCGGTTATGAACTTGAGGTGGGTATTTGTTTAATTTAATTTATCGATAGTTTGTGATAATGGTGTAGACAGCGATATGCATGTATCATTTTAGTTTAGAATCGCAGTATGCAGATCTTATCTATTTATCTAGTGCATCACACTGTATATTTACATAGACGGTGTGAATATCATGCACTATTTGTTTCCGACTTCTTAGCTGATTTATAATCTTAATTAATATTAGTTGTACGTACGCAATAATTAAAAAAAAGTTATCTACCTTTGTAATTTACTTCTACTGATACAAAATAAAAATTGAGTTTAAAGCAAAGAGCACCTGGCTTGTTTTTATTAACAGCTGAAAACTTTTCAGGCTATCCAATTAAATGAAAACATGAAAAAGTTCGTGTAACCTGACTGACAGTCGATTTCTTAATTATCTTACTATAAACTTAATGTCTATGGAAGTAAACACAAAATACTAAAGCAAAATTGGATTCAGTTCATCATCTTTTTATTAACTTTAATGTTGGTTACACACATTTCTTCGTCAAGTTTTCGTATTGGAAGTATAAAAAAAAAATGTGGATATTCCTCTACAAACTCTATAGCTTACTAGAGGACGCTCGTTTGATGGAATCTGAACTGTGACCCTCATTTGAATACGCGTCGGTCGGTGGTTGAATAAACTCGGTAATTATACGCAAGAGAAAATTAATTAAGCACATTTATTTATTTTTGTTTAAATATCTAAAATACTGTCAATAAACGGAATTTGAGTAAAAAGGACTAATTGACGGGAAAATTGTATTTGGATATTAGAACTTTTCAAGTTCGCTACGTGATTCAAAATGTTAAATATAGAATTTTACGCGATTTATTTACATTTTGTTTTAACCTGACGTTTCGAACCCTTTTCAGCGTCAATGGTCACAGGTAGGTAAAAAAAGTGTATCATTTCAATGTCTACTGTTCGCGTAAACCGAAGAAACAAATATAGAATATTATTTTTGCAAATTTGCAAGTTACAAGATCAAAATTTTATTTTTTGTACTTAAAAACGTTTTTTTACATCATATCCTTTAAATTTGCATTAAAATAAATTTTCTATCTATCTATTGTCTCCAGAAATAAGTTACAACTATGTTAAATGTGAGGAACTCCGTGTTAAAAATATCGAAATTAATCTTCATTTACCGACTCATTTGAGTAGTTTTTTTGTTGCTTGCTTTTTGATCCCTAAGCAAATCACATGTTTCAAATAGGTGTTAAATAACTTCATAATCATAAACTATTATAATAAAGTAACATATGAATTTAGATAAGACACCTTTTCACTTTTTGCGCAAAAATCCTTAATACCTTCTTAGAAAAACGATAAACTGTTGCGTCTTTAGCAATGTAGGTACCTACCTAATAACTTAAACTAGTGCACTTTAACATGATCATCATCATCATCAGCCAACATACGACAACTATGAGGTAGTCCGAGCCATACTCCACCACGCGGGCTCAGTGCGGATTGGTGGAGAGGTATGCTTGTAAGGTAAGTGACCAACCTTACTGTCAGATGTTATTAAGCCGCCCGAGGGCTTCGACTAGGCTTGACGACCTAATATCTATCGATATTAACCGAGACCAATGGCTTAACGTGCCTCCCGCAGCAAAGAGATGCTTGTAAATAGACGTCATTTAAATGGTCAGAATGGTCACCCATCCCAAACATACACGCGCTGTAGGTTGCTTAACTTTTGGTATCACAACCATAGATAGCGCTGCAACCACTGCGTCAAAATCACCTCACTTTAACATAATAATTACATTATTCTAAGCTATTTTACTTACTTTTTGGTCCTTATGTTTTTTAAACTCGGTAAAGCTTTTTAATACCTCTTACGATAGATTTATAAGTTTCCAACAATTTATCTTTGCACTTAATTATTATTAGGTACTGTTTTGTGACATTATTTAATTTTTAAACCAATACTAGCTGACCCGGCAAACATTGTTTTGCCATATAAATTATTGTGTACAACCCTTATTACTAAGGGTATGTAAAATAGATGTTGGCCGATTCTCAGACCTACTCAATATGCTCACAAAATTTCATGAGAATCGGTCACGCCGTGTCGGAGGAGTACGGCAACGAACATTGTGACACGAGAATTTTATTATATAGAGATTCATTTTGCAATTTCTCGTACTAATTTTTTTTGAAATGGAAAAAACTTAAATTGCAGGTTCACCAGTTTGGTTACTACAGAAATTAATAGTTGCCTAACAGAATATTATGACCTGACATTTAAGTTACTGTTGTCTACAATTAAATAGATTTGAACATAAGTTGGCTAGTTTTATGTTTCAGTTTCCGCCTAGGTAAAACTGTGTTTTCCATTTTGATATAAATAACCGAAACACTATTTATTTACCTTATATTTACAGCTCAAACCATTTAAAATCGTGCTACATACGTTATTCAGCAAATCTTATCTCTATATATTTATTTGCGTAAGAGCCATTCCTTTCCTACCTGTGTCGCGGTGCTAGGGCCTAAAAATATGATTGAGGTACCATTTTAAAGATCTCGGCGTATAGACTGGGCCAAAACTCTAACATTTAGTCGAAATTGAACGCGGACGAAGTCGCGGGCCGCCGCTAGTTATTAATGATTTGTGAAAAACATCAGAAGACGCACCAACGCAACGTTGAAAACTGAGGAAGCTCATATTAAGTACGTCTCATTCCAAGTTCATAAGGGTTGTATTAAATAACCTATTATATGTTTCTCATTTCATATTTTGCACACATAATTTATCATGGCTAATTAGTAACTATGTGCCGAATTGTAACTGCATATCTTACGTTGACTTGACTTTCCGAAATAGAAAGAGAAGCAGGGATTTCTTAAACAGTACACAAGGTTTAAACGAGACAGCGTTTTAATTCACAATTTTTGCTTTAAAATATATTAACCCTGAAGTTGTAGTAGAGATGTCCAATCGCCTCCAGATTTATGCTTCGATGTCAGAGACAGACACACGCAAAAACCCAACAACACAAACACATATACAAAGAAACATAGGGGACAACTTAACACCCCTCTTTTTCGTCGGGAGTAACTTAGCTATGTTGTTTATATGAAAGCATGCGTGCTATGCATAGATGCTATTGGTGGTCGCAAAGGGTGTAACACAGGGCGTAGTGCTAATAGCTCGAGCTACGCATCTTCATAGCACATCTTACGGTTAGTTTCCACATTCTGTCTTCTTTTGACTGTAAGTCAGAAACCTAAAACAGTTCGTACTTAAAGCTAGATAGCTTTGGGGTGACAACCGTTTCTATGACAGTAAGGTATAACTTTTAGCCAAAGATATGTAGAAAATTGAATCCGATCGATAGTCACCCCGCTCCATAGCTTAGTATCAGTACGAGTATAGCTTGTACACCTTCCTTGACTGCCTCGTTGGTCTAGTGGCAAAGTTTCTGCCTTACATCCGAGAGGTCCTGGGTTTGAATCCCAGATGAAGCCAAAATTGTTTCTGAGATTTTCCGTCATGAATCTCTCAAAAACAGCTCGGAGTCGGGAAGTTGGCGGTGTTACACCCTCGTGCCTCGAAAAGGACGTTAAGCCGTTGGTCCTGCGCCTGACCTTTCTCCGGTCATGTCGGATTGCCGTATCACCGAACTTTGAGAGTAATGGAACAGTGAGTGCACCTGTGTATTGCGCTCACACTTGTGCACTATAATATCTCCTGCGCAGTTGGCTGATCTCTGTTGAGATTGGCCGCCGTGGTCGAAATCGGCCAGGAGGACTATTACTATTATTATACATTTTTCCACCAAAGCTGCAAAGCATATAGCTAGCTGTAGTCGAAAAACACCTTAAGGCGACATTTTTGTATCAGGGATAACGTGTAGCCCAGCCACGGAGTTGACATTACAACCTCGACTAACTAAAACAACCAGTGTTTTGGTTAACTACCGTCAGAATAAATAACATCCGGTTCGTGGGAGTCCTTACATTATGTTATGATAATTAAAGTTATTATTTCATAAATTTATTTCACTCCATCGCTTTCCCTGCTCGATGTGAAGATATATTTTTTCTTTCTTTTGGTTTCAAAGAAAATTACAAGTAAGTATTTTAAGTTACATACGCGGCAGTTCCATGAAACAATTTTGTGGAAGTAATTAAATATGACATATAGGTTATTGTTGAAAACTTTAAGCAAATACGATTCTTAAGCTTTTGAGGGCCAAGAGGACGATATAGACGACGCGATAAAATACTGTATCACGTTGCCGCGGCTTTAAGGATTATGGATCTACCTATCATAATCTTACATTTAAATATCTACCCAACTTTTGAAAACTTAAACGTTTGCTCTCAATTCAACATCATAATAAACCTACTGAAAAATATATTAAAAAAATATTATCCTAATTGGAATTCCACGCCCAGTGTTGTGCCCGTCTAGATTTTATCGCACTAGTGTTGTCAGCGCAGATTGTCGATAGCCGCCGATCTTATCGATGTCGAGGCGTCGAAACTCGAAAGTTGCCGGTGTCATAATAGAATAGACGTCCACTGTCGATATCGTGAAATGCTGTAATTGAAAGTGTCGGCGTTTGTCTGTCAAATGCAGGAAAATCTAGCTCTGTATCGATCTACCATATGACAATTTAAAATTAAGCTCCTGGCAAAATAAACCTGCTCGAAAAAGCTCTAGTTTCAGATTCAGGAATGGTTGTCTTAATCATGCCAAGGCAGGCAAGTAAGAGTTTCGTTATTTAGTGTTAACTTTTAAATTAAATCGAAGGTATAAACAAATAACGTTGAAAATTATTAATGTTTGACCTAATTTAATATTACAAAAAAATGATTGTCGTCTGTCTGTCAATTTTTTATACATAATAATATATTAATTGTGACAAAGTAATGTGATAAGGGTGGGGAAAATCCCTGCTACCGAAGTGAAGGCTAAAGGTTAGTTTATTTGCTTTGAAAAACGTTTAATGGCAGTCAAGTTTTTCGATTAAGATGACTTGTAATAATACTTACGTAAATATTTCACACCTAAAATCGTACACAGAAATTCTTTTGGGGTGGAATTAGTTTGGGACCCTAATGATCAAGGATTTTCCGTGTCGTTGAACATCGGTATTATACATTTAAAGTCAAAACATGAACTCTGTCCAATTTATTTGTGGTACTTCTTAAACATCCTCCCTTCAACTACAAAAGAAATAGGAAGTTATTATGCCTTTTTTTAAATAATATCCAACCCAACTTGAAACGTATAACTCCTTTAGGTTATGACATTTTCGCTGTCATTCACTTTGAATTGGCCAGCAAATATTTAAACAAAGGATAATCATTGCCTTCTTCAAATTCAAATTTCGACGACCGTTTGGTGCAGTGGTCTACATGTCGGACTTTAAAACCAAGGGTCGCGGGTTCGATCCCCGCACAGTACAAGCATATGTGTGCATGAACCTGTGTGTTTGTACTGGTCTGGGTGTGTTCTATGTATAATATGTATTTATTTACAAGAAAAAAAAGTATTTAAGTATGTTTATCCGTTGTCTAGTACCCATAGCACAAGCCTCGTAGCTTAATTTGGGACTAGAGACTTGGTGTGATTGTTGTGAAATATTTATTATTATTTATTATTAAATTGTGTATCACACAGGTAAATAGATGTCAATGAACGAACACAGGTTAAAAAGAGTGCGCTGTGATCAACCTTGTCGGCATACAAATGTAATTGTTCTTTTATAGTAGAGTGATGTTTTTTAACCTTAAAATTCAAATCCTCCAAATTCACAATATCTACGAGTACAATACCAAAATCGCGTTTACGAAGCCGAAAATCACTTACTTTGACTTACCTACTTTAAAAAAATAACAAGTTTGACTTGCATAGTCAACCTTCTTAAAGTGATGATATAACTTTGCTATAAAATTAATATGCACTGACGTTATTTTGATCATAAAACATGATTTATATCACACACAAGTATTTTCAAAGTATCGGTTTACCTCATTTATAGATTGACTGATCATCTAGTGGTTTGTGCTACTTACCTATCGGAAAACTTAATTTTTCATCAATATCTATACTTATAACTAGCTGTCCCGGCAAACGTTGTTTTGCCATATAAATGTTTAAGGTGGACAACCCTTATCACTAAGGGGTATGAAAAATAGATGTTGGCCGATTCTCAGACCTACTCAATATGCTCACAAAATTTCATGAGAATCGGTCTAGCCGTTTCGGAGAAGTACGGGAACAAACATTGTGACACGAGAATTTTATATATATAGAGATAAATCTGTAGAGAGGTCAATTCTGTACATGAAATATATTTCCAAAATATATGAGGTGATTAGGGATGGAATGGACGCATGGAAATGCGTCATTTTCCTGCGGTAAAAAGTAGCCTATGTCCTTTCTCGGGGATCAAAATATCTCCATACCAAATTTCTTGCAAATTTGTTCAATAGTTTAGGCGTGATTGAGTAAAAGACAGACAGACAGAGGTACTTTCGTATTTATATTATTAGTATTTTAGATGAACGCAGGTAATGAGAAGCTAGCGACTAGAAGTTAGTAACGTGTTTGTTAGAAACACGTAGAAACCAAAGATGTGGCGCGACGACGCCATGTCGTCTGCTGTTGCTTAATGTAGCGGGCTTCCAACTCGTACCTTGGAAAACCTTTAATTTATTTAATTTTATTTCTAGCCTATAAATTAAAGGTTTTCCTAGCCATAGACTATCTTCCTATAAACCTCCATACCAATTCATTTAAATACTTGAAGAATTAAATTATGTCTTTATTACACACCACAGAAAAGCAAATAAAGATGTACAATTTAGGCGGTCTTATCGCTGGGAGCGGTCTCTTCCAAACACCAGCAGTGGGACGTATACAGGCTGATGAGATAAGATGAATCAAGTTATCTCGTTTCCAATACGGTCGCATCACTAGCTAGGTACCTACTGAAAAATTCTTCAATACTTGTTCAGGATGCTTAGGGAGAAAATATAGATGATTAAAGTCCTGATGTCTAGGAGGCCAGAAGAGGAATTGAAAAGTCTCAATGTTTAGTTATTTTACCATTATTTCAAAAATTGTGAGAAAGCTGTAGAAAAATCAAAAATAAATTAATTAGAACTTAGATTTCTTTGACCGTAATACTTTTTCAAAATTCTTGAGCTATGTTTGGCTATAAAATCATACTAACAACTTAAATAATTGTTTGGTTTATTAAAACCTTAAACTGACTTTGATAAAGAAGGTAAATATCATTATTAATATTTTTAGGGAAGTTGTGACTGAAATGTATTTAAATGCTTGATTAGCAGAAACTTTTCCTATTTACGACGTCGGTATTTCCCCAGCATCGTATGTTTATTGTATTGAGTTCTGGTTATTCATAATCTACAATCAAAATAAATACTCTTTAAGGTCAATCTCTAACTAAATTAACCTTTGAAAAAAAAAACAAATGTTTTTAAAAATGGAACCAGTGGTGCTCCTTGTACCGTGGCGCAGGCGCGGCAACGCGTCGCAGTGCCGCCAACATTGACAGCTGTCAATCACAAGCAATATGGCTGCCGAGCCGGTTCGGCCGTTCGAACATGCTTCGCTATCTCGTCAAATCTGATGCGGAGTTCAGTACCCGTGTTAGATTATTTGTGGAGATATTTTCCGCATCAATATTGTGACTTGTGTGAACCGATTGCGCTTTTTGTAAAACAAGTTTCGAATTATCGACGAAATGGTTTTACTTACGCAAAGGCAATCACATCCATGCTGCCTAAGATTTTTGTTCCTTAAGCTATATATTTTTTTATTTTATTATCATAAAATTTAATATTATTATGAAATAAATAGCTAGGAATTCCCATTTATATTCAGTCTGGCTTAATAATTATTAGATTTAATCGCTCTAAAAACAATGCAATATGTCAAAGGTATTCAATAATATTCTAACGACAGTCAGAATTCTAACCTAGTAACTAGCTTGTGATTTGTTTACATACTTAAACTTTAGGTCCCTCCATATAAGGAATAATAGGGTCTCTACATGACTTGTATTGCCATTGTAGTTCGAAATAACTTTGAATAGACTTCTAACATTCTCTAATATATTTTTAGAATCAGTTAAAAAAACTAAAAACTTGAAAGAATAAAGGGAGAGGAATGTTTAATATTTTATGTTGTTTTGATAGAAGTTGCTTTGCGGGAACTATGAAAACTTTGATGGTAGGTATTTATCACTTTGCGACAGGAAACATACCTACTAACTTTAGCAAACCTACGCCGAATCATACCCACGACATTCAAAGCACTTTGGGCGTGTTCAAAATAAATGTCTCTATTAATTTATGTTACTAGTGTTGTCATCAACTTTAAATTAACTGCCTCAATATTGAAATCTTTCAACATTGTTCTATTTAATTTTGGAAAGGCTGTATTTTTTTAATACCTACACTGACACGACTTATTTGACAGCTTTCCATAAAAACATTTATTTTTCTTTTCAGATCTATCTGGACCACTAGTGATGCGAAAAACGATATGGACCCGGGTCCCAGTGGCACGTCGTCTTTGGCCGACTAGTGTTGTGTACGTGATCGATGATAAATAAATTCTGTTGGAACTACAACCACGAATGAATACCCTCATGCTGACTAGTGGGGCAGTGGATGATCCAACTTGTGTCGAGAGCAACATGTCTTTTTCATCGTATAAGTGAGTACATGTTTATTTCGTTAATTTCTTGGCATCCCTCAAGTCTCAACGTCATTGGTCATTAACTTTTTGCTCTCTGTAAAAAAAAAGACAAAATTAATATATTCCGATAACGTCAAACTAAGTTTAGCATACGTAGGTATATGTTTCGTTTTTTTTTTTAATTTTATCATCCGTTTTCGTCGTGTGTTGAACAAAGGTAGCAAATATTTTACTTTACTTTTCTGCTAATTTCTTTGGAAATGGTTTCATGCTATAAAAAACTAATTTGCGCAAGCAACGGAAAATGTTCATTACTTTTAGCTCTTCCTCTTACGGACCATAGTAACAAAACAAAGTAATATGAATAAACGATAAACAAGAAAAACTATTTCTATCTGCCAATGACATTGAAAAGTGACGGAGCAAAGAAACATAGCTCGTGTTGCCTCTTCTCTTAAAATGACGTGTTTGAAATGCTTGTTAGTTATAATTTTACAGTTTTAAAAACATGTGGACATTTTCAGATTTAATCCATCTATTTCAGAAGGGTCATAGTTATAGCATCTTGGCATTGATGCAAAAGTAGACTGAAATCTGGAACGAATGCGTTTGCGTCATGGCACATACCAAAGTTAAGGGAGAATGGTGCTTAAATTGCATGAAAAAGTTAGGTTGTTAAAAGCGACACGTTGTAAGACTTGAAGTTTGCATGAGTATTGAATTTTCAACATTTCTTGAACAACCCAATACTAATCCTTCTGGCCTCAGTTTATAATATAGATTCGAATATGTTTCAAAAAATAAAGCTAATATTGAATCAACAGAAAATCACTTAACAATCAATGGTAGCACGTGCAATGACATCAAATCGTTTCAAAAGCACTTAATTTGTGCTCGATATCTTAACGGAAAAACAATCCACCCCAAATTGAGAATCAGGTATTCAGGCTGCGATATGCAAGATGGTGCCTTTATGCGTATACACTAAGCATGTTAAAATTAATGAAATTATCCCCGTCTGTCTGGGCGGTGCGCAAAAACTGGTCATATCCATAACTTGGGGCTGAAGATAAAGTCATTTATCCAAAAACTGAGTCGGGTATCTTACAGCGAATCGCACGCAGAATCCAGATGACACGATTATTTGTACTTGGAAATCGACACAGTCCTGTGGCGCATCATTAACGGCATTTTTTGAATTAATTACAAGTAATGCTCTTTGTACTATTCAATTTCTAGACGTAAAGACACTTACTATCAGGGGAAATTGGCATGATGAATTGGCTATCTTAAATATTTTCAAGACCATGGCGTTTAAAAAACATAGCCCCTATGAAGTTAATATAACCAGTTTATTTCCAAAAAGCTGTCGAAACCAATTTTTAAACACACAAAACTCAATAAATATTCGGTCAATTGACTCCGATTTCTAATATATGACCGTGACCTCACGTTCATTTATTCCCATACAAAATCTATGGAGGTAGACCGTTTTGACAGATAATAAAAAGTATGTCAACGATTGGTGGTGTCGTCTAGCCAATTGTAGCCAAATGTCTGGATGGCACCATTTTAAAACTGTAAGCTTCAAATTATCATGAAACAATAAACTGACTGCTTAGTTCATTTTATGTGCCACCATTTAACAGGGTTATACTTATTTAATAGATAAAATTATGAGGGAAGGTTCATAATCACTTAGCTATCTATAATATTGTTTTAATTATTAAAGGTACGTAATATTCGATGGAAAAGTTTCCATCATAAATAGGTGATACAAACTGTCAGACGCGATTGCAGTCAGAATAGCATTTAATGCGCTAAGAAATACTGAGTGAGGTTTTTTAGCAGCCCAAGGCTAAAGCTTATTTGCGGTTTGACAGTAAAAACGTTATAGCTGACCACATTATGCGCTTAGCATGCTCAAAATAGGTCCACAATCTTAGATTCAAGAAAAACTTAAGATCACCGAAATAGACACAAAGAATACATTAATTTCATAATCTTTAAAGTAAATACAGCAATTACCGGACGCAAAAAGCCGTTGACCAATGAATTCGTCAGGCGGTTACAGTCCTCAATCGGGCACCTTTCATTTAAAAAAAGAACCATACGCCATTTCATGTCAATTTTTGAATTATTCATCGTACGAATGCGCTCGCGCATCGATTGATGCAAACAAAAAGCGCGCGCTGGCTAATCTTCGCGTTCGTTCGGCTCGCGTCGGCTTCCCTCGGCTCCCAGTGTTGCCAACCTTATTATTCAACTAGTTTTTGCAGTCACGCTGCGCAAAGACATAACAAGGAATGCATTTATTTGATAAATGATTTTTTATCCCGGTTAAAAACTTTTTTCTCGCGACTCCAGTGTGTCAATATGAGATACCTCTTTTGTCAAAAGCAAGCCTCATTCATGCTGTTTGACTAATAGTAATTTTACTGCTGCGTCATCTAATCTTTGTTCAGTTTCTTGTATTATATTTTATAAAATTATATCACAACAATGTGACAACGGTTTACATTACGTATACTCTGTAATAGCAGACGCAATAAACTACTACCTGCCGTGAAGTCTGTAATCCAGCTAATTGGGGTTTTATCTAGTTTGTCTCGGGTCTGTAATTAATTTGGTACTAAAACGGCCGTAAGACCAATTACATGTCGCATTGCGATGCTTTGAGTGCATAAAAAAAATATAGTATTCGAATATCGAACGTTCATCCCCCGCACCCCGCAGCGCCCGCGCCTGGCGGCCGCGTCTCGAATGGTACGTGATTGGTTTGATAATTAAGCGAATCATCGCCGGTTCCATTTTTAAAAATAGGCGGGATTCTTGAGTAGCGATTTTTCTTTTTAATTTCAACCGGCGTTGGATGCAATTAGAGTCCCCAATATGAGCTTTTTGTCATAATCGAAGCGGCGATAACAGTTTAAAGATAATTAATAAGGCGAACGAACCTCGCCGTTCTGATTCGTCTAATTAAGCTGGTAATGAGGAAATAATGTGTCTTAGTACGCACGTACGTACACTGTATTTAGGTTTAATGATTTTTTTTTACATGCAATTTTTCAATCAACCATAATCGGTTTTAATCATGAACAAATTTAAAATTTATGAAATACTGTAACTGTGATAATAAAGAAAATCATTTTAGAACAGGAATCATGGTCAAGTAGGGTTATTAGTATAAGAATACATGTATAACCGTAAATAAACCAATATGATTTTGTAAGTATGTAACGCTATGTAAGCTAAGTATGTATCAGTCACCTATTTATGCCTGATGATTTTTCTATGATAATTTGTACTTCAACTGTTTTAAGACGCTACTTAATCTCGTGAGTAAAGTTATAAGCGCAAGATTCGAAGATGAACTTCCGACTGTAGCAAGGAAAAACAAAAAAATCTCAAAATTATCAAACATGGTGAACCACATCTATGATACGTACAATGTGAGCACTGTGTCCTCCTTACACCACGTATAGTTTCACGTAAAATTCACTAATAGCACGATTGCTATCAGTTAATTTTATCAGTGCATTTATTATTGTTATTCGCCCGCTCGCGACTTCGCCAGTTTCAGATACCTATCCGGTTAGTTATACATATACAAGTTGTCCCAAAAAGAGCGTGGCAAACTTTAGTAGATGAGAGACTAATAAGACTAAATAGACGACCATTTATACAAAAAAAATAGAGATTTAAAAATAAAATCTCTGAATTGGTGGTACTTTTACTAAAGTGTTTTTTTTATACATTCAATCCAATAGTCTATTATCTCCATAAGTTTGGCAAGCTCTTTTTTAGACACCCTGTATAATGCTTCCTCTTGAATCGCTCTATGTAAAAAACGTTTTAAAGATCTACACATACATTCATACAGACATAGGGACAGACGCGGGAAACGTCTTTCCTTTTTACTGTATTTGTAGTGAAGTTATTGCATGATCCCTATCCTCAGAGACGAATGCAGCTACCATTTCGTTTTGACGTGACAACGTCTTATAAATTGGTTTGCCGGGTGACACTTCAAGAAACTGCGTTACGCTCCGCTCACGTTCCGCGCTCACAATGAGAGCGAGTGAGATGCACGCGTCCCTTCGACTCGGGCATGGTTAGCCCGCCTAAGAGCGAGTGAGACAGACATAAAAAGTGAAAGGCACGCGTCCCTTCCACTCGAGCACAGTTAACCCGCCTAAGAGCGAGAGAGACAGAGCGAGAGAGAGAGAGTGAGAGAGATAGGCATACACACCGGTTCATGTTATACGAATGAATATTCACATTAAAATTATTTTACCACTCAAAGTCGTTGTCACGTAAAACTTTCACCCGTATACCGACTTTACAGGCAACCAATTTTTTTTTATCACCTTGAAATTCTGGTTTAATCACTAAGCAGTACATAGTTGAAGACTATCGCAAAACTCGAAATTTCTGATCGATTAAAAGTATAGGTTTGTAAATCGAACGCGACCGATAGAGGTCAAAGGAAAAATAGCACAAAAACTAACGCTCGCGGTCTGCGAGTTATGTCCTGGTACCGTTAGGATGCCTCAAGATTAGGGCTGCTACAAATCATTAAAATTTGGCAAAATTCTCAAGAAATCTCGAGAACCAAGCGGCACGAACACAATATAATCAATTTTTCATATTTATTTGGCATAGGTTTGCTCTTCACCCAAGACTAAGCCCAACGAGGCAAAGACTGAGTCTACGATGGAACGAGCTCACCTAAAAGATGCCTGTTCACTCTAGCTTTGACAATCTCTAGGTTGTAAACACTCACGCCTGTAGTGAGTTCCACTCTTTTATAGTGCGACCTATTATTATTACCCAAACGAGAGGAATATTTCTAGCCTTAGATACAGGTTTATCCAAGTTTAGGCAAAGAAAGTAAAGCTCTAATGTATTATTTTCTGTTCATTGAAATGAAAGGACATACCAGCTACCGTATCGCAAAGCCTCTGTAACCGCATTGATGTTTTTAGGGTGTCACCATTTCTGAGGTTCTAGTTTCGAGTCCCGGACGGGATTCTAGCTAGAGCATGCTTTAAAATCAAATAATCAAAAAAACGTACCTACCCATCACAAACACTAAGTGACATCGAATAAAAATGTCCCCGTCCCATAATCGAACCCGAGACTTCAGTGATGGCGAGATACCTCTAAACTCGGTGCGCTAGGCACTCGACCACAACCATCGTCGTGGTGATACCAATCTAGTTATTTCGTTAACCTGTAAGTGGCAACCCTGGCAGGGCTGGCTCGTCTCGGACCAGGCACGAGAGAAAAAAAAACTGAGAACTATTCCAATTGCCAGCAAACGGAATCCGTTTTGGTTGCCATAACATTTTTCGAGATATTTTTGTTTTCGTACGGTACGACCCTTGTGGCGTATCGTGTGTTTTGATATATAATTTGAATAAAAATCGTATTTAGTTTTTGATTCTTCAAATTCTCAATACTCACACTAAAAAGGTAGGTTGATCTATTCTACTAACATATACATAAAAGCTATGCAGTGAAATTGTTTTTTGAGGTATTATTATGTGTACGTTGAAAGTACTCGTATTTTGGTCATTGAAGCACTCACTGAAGTAACCAATTTTCAGCCTTTTTTATTAATGCGACGTGAAAAACAGCCGGAAAATTAGTTAATGGAACGTTTAACAACACACTTTAAATACTGAGCAAGCGGATGTTTTACTTATTAGACTTTGTTAGTTTGCCTGAAATTCGATTTAAAAGCTGATACTAAAGCTATAATGTAGTACTCGCTGTGCTCTGCGGTTTCACTCGCATAGAACCCGTTTACACATCCCACAAGAACCGTGAAGTTTTACGGGATAAAATCCTATGTGTTATTTCGGGTTATTATCTGTCTATGTTCCAAATTTCAGTCAAATTGGTCCAGTAGTTTTGGCGTGGAAGAGTAACAAATATACATACATATTTACAAACTTTCGCGTTTAAAACATTTGTAGTATAAAACTATGTATGTAGTTATGCTAGTAGATTAGAAGCTCATGTTGTACATTTGGACCACGAAAAGCTGTGGCTACATAGGTTAATATCGTGTGTTACTGTTGCTACCTAATTACTGTCCAAAATCCAAAGAGAATAACGATAATAGACAAGTATATCATTATAAAACGAGCAACCGCGACCGGCCAGCATGTCCCAAGGGCCGCTCACATTTCTCCTGGCCCAGACAGGTCGGCTGACCGCCTCTACTAAGTAAGACGGGACATAAATTCTTCAATGGGCTAAACAAAAATAAAAAATCTCAAAAACCCCTTTAAGAGAGCTACCGAACTATAATTTATGTGAGTGGGCACAGCGACGGCCATCGCTCGGAGACAAAATTAAAAAACAAACAAGAAAAAAAAGTTACGTCGACGTTTCGCGACTGCGTTCGGAAACGGTGAAATTGGAAATAATTTTGCGATAGCATCTCGGTCGCCGGTACCTTTCAATTTCTTTATGCGTTTGCAAATTTTCATATTTTTTTTGGTGCGTTGTGGCGGTGGCCAGTGCATGTTTTAACTAAAATGTAATAGTAGCGCAGTTTGTTTATGCGCAATGTCTCTGCATTTATAAAGGCTTAACGTTTTCTTTATGGCCAGTATCTGCAGGTGCTTTATGTTCCTGAAAGAAAATAAATTCTTTTTTTTTACTTTGTTCTTTTTTTTAAGATTGCTCATGTCGTGATTTGTCATCTGAAGAGGTTGCGCCAGGTTATTGGAGGTTTTTAAAATACTACAACTTTGTACATGTTATCTCGGTTTTTTAGCAAAGCTACCAAAACCTTACATGTGAAGTACGCACGTCATGTTAATAATCACTGCGGTAACTTACTCGTATGCTTACTTACATAATAAGGGTGATTTTGAAACTGAGTGATTTGAAAATGATTGACGTGATGTGGAGCCGTGTGTACCTACCTTCCTAAAGAAAAAGTAGAAACCATTAAAAGTTTTTTTTTTTAATTCAGTAAGTGGGTATAATCTAAAATTGCAGTGGCAAAGCACCCACAGAGTGTCAACAGAGACCCCAAAACGCGTGTAACTTCCGTCTCAAATAGTCCTGTTAGTACAAAAACTAAAGCTCTCAGCTCAGTTGCGTGCGCGCATATAACCCGGTCAACGCATGTAGGTCGCGGTGCTGACAAGGTGTCAAAACGTCAGCGCATGGCTGAAGCCCAATAAATTGGGTAGAGCCTAGATCGGAGATCTAATATTGATATTAATTGATTGTAGGTATCTAAATCTTGATTTTTACAAATATTGCATGAACTCTCCTTTAACATTTTAGGGTTATTAAAATAATGAAACAAGATTTATATTCATGTTTAGATGATACCCGTGGTCGTATGCTATTTATCAATAAGATTAGTGCTAAAGTATGTTTTTAAGAGAAGTGGCATAAGACCACGGTGTCATGTTTCAGCTTTTGATTACACATATAGGGTGTGTGAAAAATGGAAACGCTGGACTGCAGGCGACGTTCACTAAGGAATTGGCAATTACAATTTTTAAAAAATTGACTTTATTAAAAACTTAGCTATATTAGCTGTACCTCTATGTTGGAGGATAATTCTACTTCAAATTTTATTACCAAGAAAAGTTCGCTTTCTAAACTGCCTTAAAGTGGGTAATTAAACCCAGAAATGACTTACGTCAATAGTAACATTGCAACTAAACTTCACCATCACTTGCTTAGTGATCTCTAAGAATATTCTCATTTATTTGTGTACTGCAAAAATGCCTAATAATTGTTTATTATTAAAAAAAACCCTTTAATAAAATATATCTACGTAAGTATACCACTAACCTAATATTTAAGGGAAACGAAGATGGCTTTTGGCAAAATGTAGAAGGCAAATAATTATATATGTAATCCTTTTTCGTTAAAAAATCTACTTAGAAATTGATGATAGTTTATCCCGTAGAATGGCTAATAGCCTAGGTCAGTATAACAAAGCATGCTGTCGTATTTATTAGTGGCTACGAATAGAAAGTTTGGCAACCTAGTAGCTGGTAACTAATCTAAGCACAAAGATATAAATAGACCTATTACAGTCATTCATAACTGGATGTGACAGTAAAATAGATATGATATGACAATAAATAGATTGAAATCAGTATTTTTATTTAATTGTAATATACTTAAAGTCAAATGAAAATATTATATATATTTATGGCATGTATATTGTATTTATGTAAGTATTTGTATATAGGTGGGTATATTTATTTTACTTTAATTTGTTTTTTGTTTCACGCCTACACTTATTAAATAATAATAATATCTAATATTTCACAACAATCACACCAATTCTCTAGTCCCAAACTAAGCTACGAGGCTGGTTTTATGGGTACTAGACAACGCATAAACATACTTAAATACTTTTTTTTTGTAAATAAATACATAATATACATAATAAACACCCAGACCAGTAAAAACACACATGTTAATTCACACATTTGCTTGTACTGTGCGGGGATCGAACCCGCGACCCTTGGTTTTAGAAGTCCGACATGTAGACCACTGCACCAAGCGGTCGTCAATATAAAAGGGAAACCTGTAATTATTATTTAAAAACTGACCAGGTAGACCGGTAAGTCCCAGGTGGTCACAGGTATGTGATCACGGACGCTAAAAAGGGTCCAAAACGTCAGGTTAAAATATAAATAAATCGCAAAATAATCTGTAAAAAAGTGTATAATTTCAAAATTTGACTCAAAAAAAATGACATCAGTATATCGTACTGGTCCATTCATCTTAACATACTGCCATACTCGTCGTAACCACATCCAGCACTCGTAGGTCATTGTAACAGCACATTGTCTACTGATCACGACATATCAATAATGATTTGTCAAACTCATCGGCCGGTTTTGCCGGCTGCCATTGTGTTTTAACATCCAACCTTCTGTGTGCTGTCTGTGTTGTTGGATGGTCTACTAGAGCCAGGCATGATTATTGTGTGTTGTATTTGAAATTATGAGTGCTTTCGTTTCTGACAAGTAAAACAGATTCATTGAAAAAATAAACTCGTAAACTTTACATTAAAATTTATCATACGGTAAGTACCTATAAAATTGTATATTGAAATACGAAATGAATTCCTCCCATTTTCAGTGTTATTATTATTTATACCGATAATTAAAAATAAGAATAATTAAATTAAAGAAAGAATGATTTTTGGACTTAAATGGTGACGGTGGGAATGGGAGAAAGTGTGTACTTAATAATTCCCAAGAGAATTAAAAAGGGTAGGGTTTTGGTAAGTGAAGACCAATGATTTTAAAATAAATAATGTTTTATTAATACTCGTGGCCGCCCACGACTTCACCCCCTGTGAAAACCCTTATTTTTACAATCCCTAGCCTTCAAAACTTAACCGAGTGTTGGGTGTTTCAATTTTTTCTTAGGCATTTATACTATAGATATTGTGTCGCGGAAAAAAGGAAGCCTATGTCACTCTCCAGTCTCTTACCTACCTCCATACACAAAAACATATCGTGACATTGCTCGGTTGCGTTGTGAAAGAAGGACAAACAAACAAATAAACAAACTGACTTTCACATTTATAATAATATATAATATATTATGTAGGGATGTAGGATTTTACTGTCTCATTCAGTGAATAGTTACCTACTTGTTTAACGTTTACTGGGAAACATCGTCATTATAATAACTTAATAATTTGCTTTGCAATATTATTAATTAGTTGTAGGTTGTGAACGTGGGACTTTAATAACGGCGTGTCTGTCATTCGCTTTGCCATGTCAATTATAATAATATGACTAAGAGTAACATTTACGTCGATAATGTTAATTTAAAAAAATATTTTTACTTAAATACTTTTTATAATTATGATTATAGCATGGTAGCTTTTTCTTTCTCAAACAAACTAGGCACTGATTTCGCTAATGCATTCGTAAGAAAATGCTATTGTATTTAATTTTGATATTTCGGTTTATACTAGAACTGTCAAAATCAGGCAACCAATTGCAAAGGCATAGTGATTGTTTGCTTTTTGTGATCTTTTCTATCACACACTAGCATTTGAAGGTTGAACATATGAATGAATGGTAGTTTTTGTACAATCCGCATTATTCGCTAATCTATCAGATATACGTGAATATTTATTAGTCGCTGGCATTGTGAATGGCTCTAGTTGGTCATTGGACAATTGGTACCGTATTCAAAATTGATTTGCGAATGTCTCCCGTATGTATCTATGAGATAAAGTTAAGTGACGATCGTCTAAATGCAATGTGACATGGAAAGTTACGTCTCTACCTTTGATAAATTTGATAAATATAGAACTGTTACTTTTATAGAAACGGCTGTATCCTCAGCTCAGATAGCTTTAAGTATAAAACTGTCAGTTATCTAAGTTTTAGTCAAAAGTAGCTAGAATATCGAAAACGGACCGTGACTAGCGAAACTCTGCATTTTTTAAACACATACCTACTTGAATTTTCAGGTCATAAATCCTCAGATCTCTGTTTTATTACACGTCTGTTTAGTTACGTACCTGATCTCATTTTAGAAAACGTCACGAATGATTTTGATGACAGTTGTGGTATCAAAATTTATTTAGTGTTGTATGTGTCGCATACATACATATTTCAGTTTTTATACCAATACATTCAGAAATCTTTTGACGCCACCCGTCATGACATGAACATATATTTTATTGATGCGGCTCTTGGTTATTTTAACCCATTGTTAAAAAACGAAGTTTTAAAGTAAAAGAACAAAGAACGACATCGTACCTACTCAGCTCTTAGTTAGTTTTCAGGCATTATCTTGAATGCGGTATGCAGTAAGTAGGTATGTAAAGTATAGGTCAGTAATGCTTCTATCGGTCGCGGACCTCATGCGTCAGTAAGACTCGCTATCGGTCATTCGCTTACCTTCAAAGGATTAGCGAGGATGGGTGACCGCTAGTAAATAGAATCAACTACTTACTCGTCGCCTTCAAACACTCAAGTGTGAACGATCCGAGTGCCATCCAATATTCAAGAAAGGTTCAGAATGGGTTCTTAAACACATATTATAGTAATAATAGTCCTCCTTACTGATTTCGACCACGGCGGCACATCTCAACAGAGATTAACCAACTGCGCAGTTGACTGCATAGTTGCACTATGATTCATAGTGCTCAAGTCTGAGCGCAATACACAGGTGCACTCACTGTTCCATCACTCTCAATGTTCGATGAGACGGCAATCCGACATGACCGGAAAGAGATCAGGCGCAGGACCAACGGCTTAACGTGCTTTCCGAGGCACGGGGATGTAACACCGCCGACTTCCCGACTCCGAGCTGTTTTTGAGAAATTCATGACAGAAAATCTCAGAAACAATTTTGGCTCGACCTGGGATTCGAACCCAGGACCTCTCGGATGTAAGGCAGTAACTTTGCCACTACACCAACGAGGCAGTCAAACACATATACACAGCGGACAAAGACACAGGGCCTAAGACCTAGCCCAAACGGGGCAGAGACTGAGTCTACGATAGAGCAAGCCTGGAAGATGCCTGTTCATTCTAGCTTTGCTAATCCCGAGGTTGTAACTGCAGGGAAACACTGACGCCGGTAGTGATCTAAGATCTTTTAGTTAGAATAGCAAAGAATCCGTTACGTTTCTATCAAGAGGATGAATTAATCGTCCGTATAAAGGCGCTTCTTTAATCTTTAATTAATCACTTCGGTAGTATAATCCAAAACTGTCATGTTGGGTTAAATGCCCAAAACCAACTAAACAATTAAACCAATTACCAGATAAACAATTAAAGATTCAATAACAATGTGCGTCCAAACCGAAACAAAACCTAACACATTCCGCTCCCAGCCGCTGGCGATTTATGAAAATGCGCATTTTTAATTCAGAATGCTGAATGTCGTTTTCTCACTTTTTCTCGCGCCCGACCGCGGGCTGTATGAAATAACATAATCAGTACATATCTGTGCATTTATAATGATAACATTAATGCCTTGGTTCCAGTGGAGGGTGGTCTTTCATGGTTTTATGACGGGAATACAATCGTTGGTTGCGAATAAAAAAAGTAACTTATTTTTCAACTTTGGTTCCTATTTTGACATTGTTCCAGCACTGTTTTGAGATTATAACGCGTAGCCTCTTTAACAAGGCCAAAAAACTGAAGAGATTATACTTTTATAACATGCCATTCATTCCTTTTTATCTCTATATTACAAATTGTTTGTTATAATTAACAAAAACTGCCGAACCGATGTAATTTTATTTGTTAAGTATTTTTAGCTTTCACAACGCTATTTTTTATATTCGAAAAGACAACACTTAAAAATTTTTAGCCTGTTTCATCTTAACCGATTGTCAAATATTTGTAAAAATATTTCTCTCGGGTGATTTGAGGGTGTCTCCCACATCATTGATGAAACATACGCTGGCCCAAAGCGTTAAAAAAAGCACTTACAAAATTCATCGACTCCATTAAGGTTCTCGGTAGGTCAGTTGTCAGAACATTGGACCGGGCTTCCAAAGGTCGGGGGTTCGAATCCTTCCCGATGACCGGAGCCGAAAAGAATTTTTAAGTGTTGTCTTTTCGATGTAATTTTAGTCTCAAATGAAAGTCGAGTTCTGTATGCGTGGGCTACGCCTTGAATAGAAAGGTTAATATGGCTATATGTTTGGCTGGCTAGTGTATGTTCTATTGACAATATCTCATACCAAAACAATATAATTTCATAGATTCCAGAGCGGTTTCCCCGAAACGTGTGTTGTGTCGTCGCCTTCCAGTACTGCGCACGATAAACACGCATACAATGGATGTTGCTCTTCAATGCTTTGATTGTAAACTCGTATATTTTTCTTTGAGTACATTTATGCGATCTTGAAGAGACCTGAATAGATTGCAGGATTTTCCCGTTACTGGAGAATAAGGGTCGGGCTATATCTGTGACTCTGTTGCCGCGACTTGGTTTTGCAACCGTGTCAACAGCTGACAATCGCGATTTTTGGCGGTAGTATGACGCAGGCGTGGCGGCCTGTCTCTAAGAGCACACATTGGACGTTTTCCAACGCGTGCTTTGTTAATTTGCGCGTTTTGAGAACCAGGGAGTTCTATTGAAGTGCACAACGCCGAGGGCCAATGTGTACCCGCTCACTGAGTCCGACTGGTGGAAAGTAAGTAGATAGAGGCACAGCTTATTTTCGTGCCGGCACAGCTATGAGCTATAACTTGAGGTCGTCGTATAAAATCGCCACATCGACAATATAACAACATTACATTACACCAATTATCCTATTTGCTGATTCGACAATCACGTACCATTTTGAAAATAAAAATAAATAAATTAATAAACAATAACATCACATACAGTGATCTAAATCCGTGGTAAGTAGCTTAAGCCAAGTGTTACAGATATCAGAATCAACAGCGGTATTACAAATAAACTTAAATTAACACATATAACACCCAGACCAGTACAAACAGACATGTTTGTACAGTGCGGGGATCGAACCCGCGACCTCTTGGTTAAAAGTCAATTTCACCAAGTGGTCGTTGAATGCACATTAGGTACATTCATGATGTTAAATTGCCTCTAGTGGCGATTTTCACAAATCATCCTATTGGCTGAATTGCAGTGAGTCGAAATCTTTGAGGGAAACAGTATAAGGGCTAAGGTCTCCCAGTAAAATATTGTCTCAGATAGTCTCTAACACAATCTATTTGTAAAATCGACTGAAAACTGTACCTTTGTTGATTACGAAATCGACAAAGGTATACTCAGATTTAATTCCAAAATCGCCTTTATTACAGCTGCACAGAACACCAAAACAACGCAATGACGTGACGTGTTCGTTTGTACACACGACAGAACATCGAGAGAAACTCTGCGGTATCTTATACACTTAAAAAAAATTGGTTGCCTGTAAAGTCGGTATACGCGCGAAAGTTTTACGTGACAACGACTCTGAGTGGTAAAATAATTTTAATGTGAATATTCATTCGTATAACATGAACCGGTGTGTATGCCTATCTCTCTCTCTCTCTCTCTCTCTCTCTCGCTCTGTCTCTCTCGCGCGAAACGTGAGCGGAGCAGCGTAACGCAGTTTCTTAAGGTGTCACCCGGCAAACCAATTTATAAGACGTTGTCACGTCAATAAGGTCGAATTTACATCAAAAATTAGTAGTATTCTGGCCTGTACGTGTAATCATAAGCCCTCACTAATCCCTCTACGCCAGGCAATGCACTCCCGTCATGATGTCTTGTCCTTATCAATGCACTCTTATCAGATATCAACGGCCTTCCTACTTTAATGTAGCTCGCATATTTTCCTTCTGCAACTGGGAGATTTATTGGTAACTCTCATACTAAAGTTGCATATTATTCCGACAAATGTATTTTTAATCTTAGCAATTTGATCTCTTTATATATTGTATAGTAATATAATAATATTTCACAACATGTATATTAAGATCGAATTAAATGATATTTGCGTAAAATGATCTATTTAGTGTATGTTTGTATATTAGTTGGATTTTTGAGAAACTTTAAGGATCATCGAAATGTTTTTTTTAAATTTGAATTAGGTAGTTATTTTCTTACTTAAGTTTCATCAGGGTTTTTGAGTTATAGTTATCCAAGCATTTCTATTTTTTAGCATTTAACTTAGGCTCAGAGCACACCTGGGCCTTTTGTAGCTGCGACTCGCGACAATAAAAGAGAGTAGCGACGATAGTACCTCCCTATGCCGCAGGCACGTCCTGCCTGAGCGACAGATGTATATTTCATTGAAAATTAATGCAGTTTAAGTTTACAATTTCTCCAGCAACAGTTTTCACGTGTTATGTACACGACCTTGCGTTATCAATGAATGCATCAAATCCTTCCAACGTACGTATCAGCTGCAACATGCACTGATACGTTATCACTGATAAGGGATCTCTCTTATCGCGAGCCCACCGGAGCGAGGCGAATCAAATTGCTGTACAAATGACTCTGGATATTGGATTAGAATGTATTTTTAAAATGAAACTCGTGTTTCGAAAATGTTTTTGTAATTTATGTTGATAAGAAAACTTTAGATCTAAAGCGCGGCGTAAGGACTTGCAAGATATGCAGAAGAGGGCAATACATACTCCTATAACTTTTTGTCTGTAACGTACAAACGTTCATTGTAATGTTGTACTGTATTAGCTGGTCATTAAAAAAAATGACAAGGACTTTGGTTTGAGGTACTGACCGCCTTACGTTACTTCAAAATGTTAAATAGTGTTTATGCCTTGTCTGAAGGACATGGGAGCCAAAGTTGGAACTAATATGGAGTCTCAATTCAAAAAGCAGGGTATTCTTTAAACATACACACTCTGACCTTAGTATTGATAGATCTTTAAATAGGGATTTAGCATCATAATTCATTCTCGTATCTTAAAAGCTCCTTTTTTGATGAAATTTTAGATTTTTAATTTTAGATTCTCGGATCGAATAGGTTTGATCTTTTGATAACTAACACAATCATTTTATTGAAACAGTATGACTCATCAGCGATCAAAAGCACTTCCTACCAAAAACAGCTGATCGTACACATCCCTTTCACAATCTCACGTGTGACTCACTCAGAGTAAGAACTCGAGCCGTCCGTTTCGTCCGTACTTTTAGGTCTAACCAGCACCTTCGCTCTCACAGCCAAGCTTGTAAGAGTGAAAGGGACGTCTACATCCGAAACTACAGACAGAAGCTTATAGAGTAGGGGCCTGATTTGCCAACTCGATCCAAAATCGAGAGGAGTCGACTGCATGTCCACCGCTGACGTTCAATTTTGTCAACAATAGCCATTGTGTTGGTTTGTTTGAAAATACGCCACCCTTCCTAAGTCGAGATCAGAGTGCTAACCAATGAGAAATGTGCGGCCTTGCATGATTTGATGATGAGTCGATTGCCTACCAGTATCTTGGCGACTTACTTAACATAGATTATGACAGCTAGAATGGCCTTGAGTGTACGGAATTCTATTCATTATCTTAATATTAATTAGTGACATAATTTGAAAAACATGCGTTTCAAATATTCAGATTATAAAATTTTTTCGTAGCTTTCAGGAATCGAATACGATGTCACAGATGAGGTATGACGTCATCTACTTTGAGCTCAATTTTCACCAACTTCCAGAAATCTGATTAATTTGAAACTTTTCACACGTATCAAGTACCGATGACAATGCAATAATTTGATAAGAGTTTTCCATCCTTATTAACAAAAAAAAACAATACATAGTTTAAAAAACTAAAAACAAAAACGCTTTTATTGGTAATTAAAAAAGAGAAAATAATTTCTGAGTACAAAGAATTTATATTACAGTAGAGTTAAAGCGAGATTTTTTAGTTTTTTAAAATATTATTTATTTTATTTTATATTCTGCTATCCAGTCCTTTGGCTGATGGTGCGGGACGATGTAGCTGAGGATTATTAATTATTATTATTTATTGATTAAACAAACAACGTTTTAAACTAAAATTACAATAGTCCCACAAAACTATTTACATAGTTTGTCTGTGGGATCACGAGTCTCTAACATATTAAATCAAATCTTAAAAAATGGACCATGCTTGTTTAGTAACAATAACCTTTTTACTCTTTTCTTGAAAAGATCCAAGTTATATTCTAAACGCTTCAGCCGGAAGCAAATTACGCTTCTTTGCCATAAAAGATATAAAGATATAAAGATAGATAAATTAACACTTTATTGTGAAACACAAAACAAAAATTACAGACAAGTTTAACAAAGAAAGATGTACGAACTAGGCGGTCTTATCGCTTGTAGCGATCTCTTCCAGACAACCTTCGGCTAAAGGAATACATAAATTACATACGCAACAGGAATTTACATTCAAATCAATGCCCTCATAAAGTAATAAATTGTTTTATTTTAATAGTACCTTACCTTACCTCCTACTACTATTCGGCTGCTGTTGATTTTGTAAGTTACTTTTTTTATTAAGTTTCCAATCTTTTTACGAAAACGGTTTTAATGCTGAAATGTTTTTCATAAACAAGAAAAATGATTGCACATCGATGTTCATTTTAGATGCGTTCACGCATGCTCGTGCAAACATTAAATATTTTCTCTCATTCTTCCACTTGTTTAAATCCAGCGGAATGTTATATTTCTAATAAGCAGTATTGTGACGAGTTTTTATTTATATTTACACGGCAACGAGAAAAACAATGGGAATAGCATAGATCTGATTCGAAAATAATGTCATGATCATTCTGTGGGACCGTAGTTTGTGATTAATACGGAGAAATCAAACAATTTCAAGTCAAACTAAAGAATATTAGGAAATGTTAGTATGATGATAATGAGAAAATTATTTAAATAAGCTACTTAGCTGACTTTTTAATCTGCCTGAAAGTTGCTGCCTGAAAGTCTGTCTGAAGGTTGCTATAATTACATACAGTTGTGATAATCATTTTTTTTACATTTTGTCATTGTCTGTGGTTTTGGGTTAGGTAGGTATTTGCAAATTGGTAAAAATTGACACATACATCAAATAATGTAAATCGGATTACGATAGTAAAAGCGAAGTTAGTCAATGGTAAGAAAATTTTGTCAATTTATCTTAGATTATATCACTCTCAATAAACATCTGCCAGTAGGGTTGGTTACTTACCTTACAACAACCCCTCTCTTTCATTCCTCATTGAGCTTGCGTAGTGGAGTATGAGGCTATTTATTTATTTATTCAAGCTTTATTGCACAACAAAACTTTGTACAAAAGGTGGACTTAACGCCGTAGGGCATTCTCTACCAGTCATACCTTTGGGCTTAGCAGAAATGAGTTGTGGGCGGTGCGACAAAATAAATAAAAGAGAAAACAAAAATAATACGTAATACCAATAATATGACACACATGAGGCTCGTACTTCATTGTTGAGATCAGACCTGTGCCCAGCAGTGGGATGTATACTTATAGGCTATTGAGATTTACTCAGTCTAGTATGTTCTTTACTACCTAGATCTACCTACGCGCTCCTTGCATTTTTTTCACTATTTCTTAAATATTTACCTTCAAAAGAGTCTCTTTAAAATTTGACTTAAACTCATTTACTTTTGTAAATTTCGCCACTAATGGAATTGGTGTTAGCAACAATATTGCTTATTCATAAACCCACCGTCACCAGTCCATTGACTTTTGACTCAACGCAGGGTCGTGTGTTCGAGCCCCGTTCGTGACATTGTACACGAGTGCCTCTAAAAACATTGAACGATGCTTTTTACACAAAATGTTGAAGAAAAAATACATTTTTTTAAAAGAAAAAAAACATTTTTTTAAGAAAAAAAATTGTGTACTTTACCTTCAAACCTTCAGAAAAGACTGTTAGATTGGCTTTTTAATAAATAAATTAATATACAACAACATCACATACATTGATCTGACTCCGTGGTAAGTAGCTAAAGAACTTGTGTTACAGATATCAGAATCAATAGTGGTATTACAAATAAACTTAAATAATTACACATAACACCCAGACCAGTACAAACAGACATGTTTATGCACAAAATTTGTACAGTGCGGGGATCGAACCCGACCTCTTGGTTAATAGTCAACTTCTTGACCCATTACACCAAAGTTGCAAAGTGACTTTGTAGGGTTAGCTATCTAGTACCCATAACACAAGCCTCGTAGCTTAATTTGGGAGTAGAGAATTGGTGTGATTGTTGTGAAATATTTATTATTTATTTATATTATTCGTTTTTTATATTAACTGTCATCGTCGTATCCTCATTCTAAATTAAACGTGTTTTAAAATAAATGTGTTGTACCTTGGATTCCTCGTGTAAGTGAGCTATAAACAAGGCGTTTAATTTGCTCTGAGGTAGTTCAGCCGACGGGCAGTATTTCACTAATATTATGTGACGCTTCGTGAGTGATTGTCATTTCGGATACCTAACCGCAAATCAGAGAAATGAGCCAGGCCATTTTGAGCGAGTGCAATTTTTGTGTGTAAAAAATGTCTGTGGCTTCATAGGCGTGTGCTCATAACATTTGGAGTTTAGGAATTAGTAGGAATCGAGAAACTAGTAGATTCAAATGGTAACCTTACATCATCAACACGTAAGTAAATGTTTTTTTCAATGGTTGCAGAGGTCAAGAAAATCGGTTTCGCAGTTCTTGAGTTACTTAATGCTAATATGAAAAAAAATGCGTAACATAAGCAGTACTAAGAAGTAACAAAACACACACAACGAATAGTAACGAAATATTGGGAATTACACTACGAATATGAATTTGGTTTGAAAAATAATTGATGAGTTCTAGTCCAATCCAGTTTTGACAACTTAACTTCGCTATCGACAGTTTTGTTTTCTTTCTAACAAAAAAGTAATCTCATTAACTTGTCAGGTTTACGTCAATAAAATCTGTAATTACATCTCAGGGTCAATTACCGTAATTATTTTCTTAGCCCTATTTTCCATTAATAAGAACTATAACTGTTTCATTGTCGCTATTATTAGCTGTTAAGTTTTGAAATTTTAGTTTGTAGTTTTTTTTAAATATATACGCGGTTTAAGTTGAATTAGAATTTGAGCATAAAGCTTGATTTTTATGTTAAAACGTTTTAACGTAACTATTTAGGTATCACCATTTTATTTTATTCTATTATTTTTTGTGAAACATACAGTTTTAACATTACATAACAAAACCAATCAAGGTTAAGTAGGAAAATGAGTAGCTAAATGTTCGTGAACATAGAACTCTACCTCTAAAAGACATCTTATGATATATTCACATAAATGTAAACAGTCTTTACTGTAACTGTTTAAATAACAATTGGATTTAATATATATTTTTTAAATATCAGGTACATACCATACACAAAACTTTGGTTCAGTATAATTGTCTGTCTGAATATTTTTCGCTACGACCCGAGACGAGTTCAAAGCAGGAACTAATTTCGCAGGTCTAACGAAGTAGGAATTATTGCATTCGTTTCGACGGAGTCCCACGCATTCCTTGCAAAGCGGCTTGTGATTTATGAATTTCACACAATTTGATTGTTTTGTTTTACCTACCTATGTTAAAAAAAAACACAAGTTCTTGTAAGTTTTTCACTTCTTTTCGAATAATATGTTTACTTTTTTAAGGGAGAGAGGGGCATCTTTGAACACTATTTACACTTTCTGTCATTCAAATCAATTCATTTCAAATTTTGGGAACGATGCACGCGGCTTTGGAATAAATATCAATAAATTCATCAAAATGATAAGGTTTTTCACACATTTAAGTAATATTATTAAAAGGCTTAGCATAAGAAACCACGGAGATGAAAAAATAATAACAAGACTAAAGTTAAAAATAACAAACTACAAAAAAGTTTAATAAAATTTAAAAATGGACATAACTTTTAATTGAAATAAGTTCCGAGTCTCATTAAACAGTAAATACTTCTAGATCTACAGTTTATATGACTTTGTCACCTTATCTTAGCTGTCAGCTATTCTACCATACCCGTTCCAGCCACTATACCCTCGTTGCTTCAACCTCATGGTAAATGCCAAGGCATACTATTGCTGCGACTCCTGATTATCAGCAATAGCCGAAGTGAATATCCGCGACAGAAAGCTTTGAAAGACGACCACTTTGGTGTAATGGTCAAGAAGTTGACTATTAACCAAGAGGTCGCGGGTTCGATTCCCGACTGTACAAACATTTGTGTGCATGAACATGTCTGTTTGTACTGGTCTGAGTGTTATTATGTATTTATTTAAGTATATTTGTAATGTCACTGTTGATTTTGATATCTGTAACACAAGTGCTTACGTTTGCGAGCGTGTTTGTGTTTTCTCTTTTATTTATTTTGTCGCACCGCCCACTAATCATTTCTGCTTAGCCCCAAGGTATGACTGGTAGAGAATGCCCTTAATGGCGTTTTAAGTCAACCTTTTGTACAAAGTATTGTTGTGTTAAATAAATAAATATTTACCTCAGAGTCAGATCAATGTATGTGCTGTTTTTATTATTTATTTGGAAAAAAACGCCGCGTGTGTGCCCTGGCGTTTATTCGCTCGTGTAATCAAGTGAAATCGTCGCACAATGCACACGTTCACACGGCGCCGGCGCAGCTTCGCAGAAGCGGCTCCGGTGAACGCTTTCCTATAACTTCATACTTACTCACGCTTCTGGTGAATATTTACACGGCAGGATAGTTTCTGATAGGTTGCTATAAGGGAAATGTAGCTAGTAGAATGCTCAGGGTAAAATCATCAAAATACAAAATAACCAGTGCACACACTGAAATTTAAAATTTCTTTCGATTCTGTCAGATAGTGGTAACTACCTTAATTACAACAATTGGCTAGACGACACCACCAATCGTTGACATACTTTTTATTATCTGTCAAAACGGTCTGTCTCCATAGATTTCGTATGGTAATAAATGATTGTGACGTCACGGTCATGTGTGAGAAATCGGAGTCAATTGACCGAATATTTATTGCGTTTAGTGTGTTTAAGAATTGGTTTCTACAGCTTTTTTGAAATATATTGGTTGTATTAACTTCATAGGGGCTATGTTTTTTAAACACCATGTTCTTGACAATATTTAAGATAGGTGTCATCATCCCAATTGCTTGCACACATTTAAGTCATAATATTTATAGGTATGTCTATCTATTTAATTTGATTGATCATGGATTATTAGATTTTTTTCTAATGAGCATCAATTATTGTTATACTAGTGGACCCGGCAGATGTTATTGCATTTTTTTCTATATTTTCTACATAATATAAACCTTCCTCGTGAATCACTCTATCAATTCAAAAAAACTTCATCGAAATCAGTTGAGTAGTTCTAAAGAAAAAAAAAATGAAAATGAAAAAATGTTTATTGGCATAAGAAAAATACAAAACAGTTTTTACCGGCCCCCAACTAGGCAAGTCTGTCCTATGGGGAACAGTGTACGATTTACATATAAATTTTCACGGCACTTGTTAACAAAACAGAAACATTTCTGCATATTAAACAAAATACAAACGGGACGAAAACAAGGTATATATCTACGTATTTAGAAATAAAAATTTAAGGATCTTCTATACTATGGGCAAGGCTAGTGTATGTGTGTGTGTGTGTGTGTGTGTAACTCAATCCCAAAAGATCTAAGCATACATACATACGGACAGACGCGGGAAGCGACTTTGCTGTATACGATGTATTATGTAGAGTTTGACTGAAACTGTCTACATTAGTGTCATTTCGACAAGTAAAGAAATGAAAAAAAATAAAAAAGTGTATAAAACCTTTTTTTCTATTCCCAATGAGTCATATCGAGAAATAATTTTAATGGGTACTTAGCGTTTTTGACTTTAGTGAAAAGTGTGTAATATAGCAACTAACTGTAAAACTGGTAACCATTTTCTGATCGCACCTGTACAATACGTAGCTCCCGTACAAAACGTGTAACAAAATCGGAACCAATAGCCATAAAGTCATAGACCTCACCTACACTAGACCCGGCAACAGCGCCACGCTCGGATTTCATCCGATCACTTAACTATATTAACTCGGCTCGTCTTACGCTGTTTCCTGCGACTCACTCGATATTGACAAACGACACCGCAGCCCGCACTGATTTTTCAAATTCCACCGCAACGAAGTTAGTGGAAGCGGACAGTTTGAGAAGCGGTGTCGATTCGGTCTTGTCATGTCTATGCGTTTACGGGTATCGGTTTGCTTATATTCCATACTGTTTCAGGAACATAAGCAATGACGAACGATACAGTAAATAATAATAAATATACAACAATATCACATACATTGATCTGACTCCGTGATAAGTAGCTTAAGCATTTGTTTTACAGAAATCAGCATAAGCAGTGGTAATACAAATAATCTTTAATTAATACATATAACAAATGTTTGTGCAGTGTGGGGATCGAACCCACGACCTCTTGGTTAATATTCAACTTTTTGACCATTACACCAAAGTGGTCGTCAAAATAAATAAATTAGAATAAGTACTTCTTTAGTTATTAAGAAAGAACCGCAGTTTTAAAAAAAATTTCCTGTCAAATGTTTTAAACATGTCAAGGGTTGAAATATTCGCAAAAGTGTACACAGAAAATTCCTGCTGGCAAATTGAGCTCATATTACAACTAGCTTTTCGCCAGCGGCTTAGTACGCGTAAAATTCGGTTCTCTTATATATTAAGCATGTTATTATATGAATACAAACCTTTCTCTTGAATCACTCTATCTATTTAAAAAAAACTGCATCGTAATCTGTTAAGTTCTTTAAAAGGTCTAAGCATACGTACATAATACAGACATAGGGACACGCGGGAAGTGACTTCGTTTCATACCATGTAGTGATTTTAAAAAAATATGGTCGAACTGATAACCTATCTTTTTTATTAAAAAGAAACTTTTTACTATTGAGTACCTAATTGGCTAGACGACACCACCAATCGTTGACATACTTTTTATTATCTGTCAAAACGGTCTGCCTCCATAGATTTTGTATGGGAATAAATGAACGTGACGTCACGGTCATATATTAGAAATCGGAGTCAATTGACCGAATATTTATTGAGTTTTGTGTGTTTAAAAATTGGTTACGACAGCTTTTTGGAAATAAACTGGTTATATTAACTTCATAAGGGCTATGTTTTTTAAACACCATGGTCTTGAACATATTTAAGATAGCTGTCATCATGCCAATTGTTTAATGTGACAACATAAACCATACCTACTTCCTAAAAAAAAAAGAAAATAGTATAATATTTTTTTTACATAAGATCATTCTACAACAATACCCATCTTTTCCAGTATGATGGACTCCGGGGGTGCTGGCATAGCGGAATCCCCACCTACTTACCACCGGTCTTACGAGCAGTACGTCCAAGGTGGCGTCGAGAACGGCACAGACTCTGGCCAGGACCAGACCAGCCCAGAACTGGTGGTCTGGTCTACCCTACCCTACGGCCTTGACTACAGAACGCAGTACGACTACCGGAGCCCGTACGATACCAGCAGAGACTACTCCAGCCAGCAATACGCCAGAGCTCCCTTCACGACGAAAATGGGACAAGCCAAGGCGCTGAAGGAGGCCAGGATAAGGAGACCCATGAACGCCTTCATGGTCTGGGCGAAGGTGGAGCGCAAGAAGCTGGCTGACGAGAATCCTGATCTCCATAATGCTGATCTGAGTAAAATGCTAGGTAAGTCCGTGTTTATTTTCATAATTGCAGATTTTTGTAATGGTTGTGTGTTCTACTAATGTGGCAATTGACTACTACTAATGTTATGACATTCATTTACTAGGTAAGGACTGCAATGAATGCAAGATTTGGATTTCCTTTATTAAAAGAAAACAGCGTTTATGTTATACCCTTACAATAAGCAATCAAATAGTGGTCGCAGACAATGATAGAGATATATTAATTCTAACAGGAGCAAGATGAATTTAGATAGGAAGTCACGCAATAGCAATTTTTTTTCGGGCCATGTTCAAGCGATATATTATGTTATTTTATTTTACCTCTATATATTCCGTACTCCTCCGAAACGGCTTGACCGATTCTAATGAAATTATGTAAGCATATTGAGTAGGTCTGAGAATCGGCCAACATCTATTTTTCATACCCCTTAGTGATAAGGGTAGTCCACCCTTAACATTTATATGGCAAAACAACGGCTGCCGGGTCAGCTAGTATTTTATAACTTTCATAATTTGAAGGGTGTACAGATCTGTGTTTTTGTAAATTCAAAAGTGTGTCTTCTATAAAATATGCATTCGACAAAACAGTAATCTGTCTTGGCTTCAAACGAAATAGTAGAACAAAAAATGGAACGTAATATTAATATTGGATGACTCAGCGTTAAACGGCAATCTTCTGTGCGAGAGATTTGAATTTCTAATATCCAAAACAACATTTGTAATGTTTTTTATGTATTTATGAATGCATTGCATTATGTCGATGCAACCTTTGATGAGACGAGTCTTGTTCTGAAAGTAACAAGTTTTGTGAAGCATTGCTATTGGGTATGGCTGGTTGCACCAATGTGTTTCATTTATGTTACTAACGTCGAAATAAAAAAAAAATTGGTTGCCTGTAAACTCGGTATACGGGCGAAAGTTTTACGTGACAACGACTTTGAGTGGTAAAATAATTTTAATGTGAATATTCATTCGTATAACATGAACCGGTGTGTATGCCTATCTCTCTCACTCTCTCTCTCTCGCTCTGTCTCTCTCGCTCTTAGGCGGGTTAACTGTGCTCGAGTGGAAGGGACGCGTGCCTTTCACTTTTTATGTCTGTCTCACTCGCTCTTAGGCGGGCTAACCATGCCCGAATCGAAGGGACGCGTGCCTCTCACTCGCTCTCATTGTGAGCGCGGAACGTGAGCGGAGCGTAACGCAGTTTCTTGAAGTGTCACCCGGCAAACCAATTTATAAGACGTTGTCACGTCAAAAGTAAAATTTAAAAACCTCCGAATGAGCCAGGAAAATCAGCTAATGAGCTTCATCGATAGGAGGTATTTGACCAGCCATAGCTCAGAATTACCGTGATTAAATTATATCTTTCGAATAAAAAAAACTGTATTGAAATCGGGCCATCCGTTTGGGACTACGATGTCACAGACACTCAAAAACACAAACACACATAACACCCAAACAGAATACTGGTCCATCCTACAAGACCCCTCTTTTTCGTCGGGATTAATAAAAAAGATGATCTACAAAGGACTAACTCGAAAAGAATCTAAATTACAAACAAAACACAAGGCAGTCTTGTCATCACTTTAAGTCAACCTGCCTAAATAACCTTATAAGCCGGAGAATAGGCAGATTGTTCAAAAATCTTAATTGTGTAAAACGTAAGTACTTAATTTAAAAAAAAATACATGTATTTTAGTAGAAACGAAATTCGTAATATCAATTTCATCATCTTGAATCAAAATTAAATCTATAATTAATAATGAAACTGACACAAAAAGCGTTCACTACCAATTTGGACTTAGTCCGTCATATCAAACTTAGCTTTCAAACCACGGCCCGAGTCCCAAAAGTATCGTCAGCAAAAAAGTTCATTTGCGAGAAAGTTAATTACGTAATCTGTCAACGTACGGCTTCATGATTATAAATCAAGAATACGAAAATAACCAAGGAGATTTTATGTGAAACGCACCTCAATATAAAAACATGGAGGGACTTTATATTAATTCCATATCAGCACAAGTGTTTCGATATTGCATTCTTTAACGTAAATGGTATGTCAGACATCGGCGAGGCTTGTTAACAACTTAATTAAATATAATAATACTAAGTACCGTCAACCTGGAAGAGTTACATGGGACTCGAGTATGAACTATAAGAATATTAGCTGTTACCCGCGGCTTCGCTTAAATTAACCGCGCATAGCTCCAATACTTAACCGAGTGGCACCATCTGTCGGTAAGCTATGAGTTGATTTTTCAATTTTCACATGGGATTGAGATGTTTTTTTGCGAAAAATAGTAGCCTATGTCAATCTCCAGCCTCCTACCTACCGAACAAAAAAAAACATATCATAACATAGGAAGGACAAACAAACAAACAAACTGACTTTCCAAATAAGTTTTAATGGGATTTAGTGCCCAGACATTTTTCAGTGCAGTTGTAATTCTAAAATTTACTTAAACATGAACCGTCACACCTCAGTTCAGCTGTTTGATTAATATGAGTATGTAATAGTTAATTATAATTTGACAACAACAATTTCATCTTTTCTTGCACACTTTGGATTTTTTAAAGTGAAAAAATGGCTACTCGTAAAACATTATCATTTTAGCTTGTTTTGAAGGTCAAAATTGGCAAAGCAGTAAAATGAAATGAATTTATTGTAAACATAAATTTGGGTACAATTGCTGTTTGGGTGATAAATTAAATTCAATGATTTAAAAGTTTATATTACAGTTATTTTAATTTTAGAAGAACATATTTAATTTAAAGTCAAAGTATCAAACTGTTTTGCGCACGCTACATGACCAATGCGACCGGTTTTAGAAATGCCCGTTCGCTCACATTTCTGGTCTGGATAAGCATAAAAAGTGGAAAATTCAACATGTCCACCGTAATTAACTATGCTCTCCATATGCAATTTCCACGACATACTTAGGTATTTCACGCCATAGTAAAATGCTAATGGACTTTTAGCAAATAAGTAAAAAAGTTAGAATATTTTTTTTGACGTGACAACGTCTTATAAATTGGTTTGCCGGGTGACACCTCAAGAAACTGCGTTACGCTGCTCCGCTCACGTTTCGCGCGAGAGAGACAGAGCGAGAGAGAGAGAGAGACAGGCATACACACCGGTTCATGTTATACGAATGAATATTCACATTAAAATTATTTTACCACTCAGAGTCGTTGTCACGTAAAACTTTCGCGCGTATACCGACTTTACAGGCAACCAATTTTTTTTAATATCATTTATTTTGTTTAACTCTTCGCCAGGCATGTAATAGTAAGTTTATTTCTTCTTCATTGTAGATGAAAAGTTTGGCAAAAGTAGGTAAATTCAGGACATAAAAGCCTCTGATAAGCAAAGAAGTAATTTTTCAGCAACGTCAATGATCTGAAATAATATTTTTAATATAGGAGAAAAAGCTTTAAAAGGGTCAAGAACATTCAAAGGGTTAAGAACTTTCAGCAAAACGTCTGAAATGTATTCTGTAAGTACTTGGCATTAATGATTTTAGAGCTTTTCACGATATGGTTACATCCAGTTACTTCATTCACAAAACTACATGTTCAATCAATAGTTCATTTTCATAGTCCTGCTAATTAATAAGCTATAAATTTAATTACCACAACCGTTTTGTTTTACCATCCAATAATAATGATAAAACATTGTTATGTTTCGAAGCGAAACATACTTCATAATTGTGCATAAATTGACACAGCAGTAATAATTGTAGTTCATAAAATAAACATTTTACTGTATGGCCTAACACTGGTAACCGCAAGTGATAATAAATATACGCGATTAATAATAAAATATTCCTTACTTAAAATATTGCGCAATGTTTGAAATCATTCAAGTAGCTATTTATAATGTATTACGTTATCCATTATTTTTGTTCCCGGGTTCGAGTCCTTGACGGAGAAAATGTTGGAATCCAAAATTTCAATGTTGACACGAAGACCCGTGTCAACATTGAATTTTTGAATTGTTTGTGGTACTTACATTACACTAATACACTGATTCCCATAACAGGAGTGCTTAAGCTACTTACTTTGAAACCACACCAACGTATTGATATATTTAATGTTAACTATGTTAAAAAACTATATCTATCATCTATAACACTATCATATATAGCAAAACTATATCCATATCTATCATCATATTCATCATAACCTACCCAGCAAACACCAAAAATTCGAATACTATGTTTCAACTTCCAAATTCAAATATTAGCTCAAATTCTGAACTGCGATCACATATAGTACAAAATGGAGCAAACAAATATTTTGTTCAGTTGCATTACAGGTGGTCTAAAGGGAAAAAATACAATTCTATTATTAGTATTGCATCTGAATTATCGAACCCACCGGGTAATTCTGTCTCCGGCCCCTGGTTATCCCGTTGCCTGATAAAACTATAGACCATTACTCATCTCCTCACATGAACAATAACTAGTACGGTTTACAAGACTGGTGCATTTACCTTATTGACAGCACACATCACGAAAACAAGTTCTATTTTGGTGGCGGAAGGGTTGAAAGTTAAGTGAGAGTGTGTCTAAGTTTTAAGGTCTATGCGTACTATTACGGGTATATGGATCTTTATTTTTTATACCGGTTTTATTTCATTAGAAGTGATATGATCAGCCACCCACGCCGTGTAATAATGACTTGCCATATCTGCCGTCAGCCACAGCGCCGCAGGTCGGACAGAAAAGTTAGACGTAGGATCAGTTGCACTTATATATATCTTACTGTAACATAACCATTCAATAATAAACAAAATGAAATCATTTATATCATAGGTAGTTGAGAAGATGAAAATGTGAAATGACACAAATTTATGTTTTAGCAACCCAAGGGCTACCTTCTTTCTACCGTTCTGAGCCAAGAGGCTTCTATTTTAGTCATCTAACATTTTATTTTATTAAGTTTTGTTGCATGAAAGCAAAACATTCCCTGAATGTGGTATTTTGCTTTAATTTTCTTCACAACGTATTTTAACAAAAATATTTAGACATAGACTGAAGTTGTCTTCCCAGTCCAAACGAATTGAGTTGGCTGCTTTCTTTTGCATAACGCCAGTCAGCTGTGACATGTCAGACGCATTTCTATTCTTAATACAATGCAGTAAGGTCCAAGACTGTATTATTTACATCGTAGACTGTACATTTTACGCATAAAGGCAATTGGACCGTTAGTTGGCATGGTCTAATTTCGACAATTAGGGCCCATTTTGTGTATCAAGATAGTTGCTGATTTGGCGACAAAATGGAGTTACGTTACAACTATGGCAATGCTACTTAGTTAGTGATATAAGTTTATGTATGGCTGTTTTAAAATGAGTACATAAAAACTGATATCCAAATTGGGTATTTGACAATAATTAAAATTAATACCAACAACATATTTCTCAAAATTAATACGTAATTAAAATTCAACATCTAATTGAGTAACCATTTCTTATAATTCGCCATTTTTCTTTAGTTATTTAAAATTTTAATTTGTTCAAAAATTTGTACAAAAGTACACCGATCTAGGAGTGTGAATGATGACGTCACAAACTTGTATCTTAATACAAAATCTATGGGAGACTGGCGTTTTGACAGTCCATAAAAGTACGTCAACGATTGATAGTGTCTAATTCCTAATTTTTAGATCAGTTTGGCGATTGCTTACGAGCCTAAACACAAAAGGCGCTATGAAGAGCTAGTTTTATACAGCATTGCTGCTTTGAACTTTCTGTCTTTCACAATTGTTACTGACCGGAACTGAAAGTTTTGATCTAATTTAAAATGTCAATCGCGTGTCGCGGCAACAGTATACCATAGTAGGGGTGCGCTGATGGCGGTTAGAGTCATTATTCCTCCTATGCTCTATTGAAGTGATGATCAGTTTTAAACTATAAAAGAATAAAAATAAGTAACAGTTTAAAAAACTAAAAAAACACGCTAACTAAAAAGAGAAAATAATTTCTGCGTACACGGAATTTATATTACAGTAGAGTAAAAAGCGTGGGGTGCACTTGATGATGTTTTCATACTTCTCTTTTTATAGTTGCCAATAATAGGATGATTTTCACATACTACTATACCAAGCACTCCACGGTGGTTCATGGTTCTCAATAATGAACTGGCAATGTACAACAATTTCCGATTATCCAGAAAATCGATTTATCTTTAATAATAATACTGATAACATCTTTATTGCTTACATAACTAACATTCAATGAGACAAACAAACATAGCGTATAACAAAGCAATTGGAGGTGGCTCAGCTTGTGCTGACTCCGGATGTGATCCCAAACAGCGCTGGTTTTCAACCACACCCATCTCTCCATAGATGTTAGCTGGGTAGGTCTTGAGGATCTTTGTGGGTGATCGAACTTTTCTCAATATAAAAAAAATGTATAAATATACAACAACATCACATACATTAATCTGACTACGTGGTAAGTAGCTAAAGCACTTGTGTTACATATATCAGAATCAACAGTGGTATTACAAAACAACTTAAATAAATACGTAAAACACCCAGACCAGTACAAACAGACATGTTCGTGCACACAAATGTTTGTGCAGTGGGGGATCGAGCCCGCGACTGTTGGTTAATAGTCAATTTCTTAACCATTACACCAAAGTGCTCGTCAAATATGACTTGCTGATCGATCTTATTTTGATCTTAATGCCTACTCTATATACCAGAATCCTTTCGTGATTCTGATCAGTATATCGCACGTATCGTTAAGCTCAGGCGACACTTGCGACTTCCTGTTTTATTTAAGCTTTATTGCACAACAAAACTATGTTCAAAAGGTGGACTTAACGCCGTAGCGCATTCTCTACCAGTCACACCTTTGGGCTTTGCAGAAACGATTAGTGGGCGGTGCGACGAGATAAATAAAAGAGAAAACACAAAAATAATTATGCCAATAATATGACACTAGATGAAATATAAAATATACAATAAATTTATATAAGAATACATATTTATAAATACACATAATATATACTAATATACGCTAAATAAATAAATATGATAAACTGTTAAAGTAAGGTCTACAATGGCGGTCACTACGAACTTTTATTTTTTACTCTTTTACTCTTAGGTTATTGTATGTAATGCAAGAATAACACGTAGTCAAGAAACGCGTCCAATGTGTCACCGTTTGATAAATTATGACGATCACATATAGGTCCTCTGTAACAGCTCCGTAAAATTATGACATGTATCGTGTATAGACGTCAAATCCTTTGTTTAGTTATTAGTAATCACTCTAAAACATGCTGTCCTTTTGCCACACAATTTTATTTTTGTTAAACCGATTTTCACGTGTGTGTCAAAACAAAATAGAGTTCAATTTTTATCTAGTAATTAGTAGTAGTTTCTGCCTTTGTTTGTGTTTGCATTCTGAGGGTTTTCCCACTTGTGTATCACATTTGTTCAGGAATACCTACATTGAATGATGTGTCCATTTATAATTAGTAGTTGGTAATTAAGTGTACTTACGCGGTTCTTAGTTTTGGTAAAAAATTGTTGACTCAGTGACTACAGAAATTTATTTATTTAATTAAGGGTAACAAACAGTTACACATAACACATTTTTACATATTATCTTTAATAGAAATAAATTAATAAATGAATAACCCATTACGCTATCCACGTATTAGGTAATATTATTTGCCGAAGGTCGCTAGATGTAGCAAAATTTATACATTATGGTTTAGTGGTGAGATGCTCTACAAACAAGCTTTTTAGTCAAGTTCCGATCAAGAAAGTTCCTTTCATATCTCCATAATCTATTCAGTGAAGCTAAAACTTAAAATACGCTTTTCAGGTTTTGACCTAGTCGATAAAAACGACTTAGCTTTTTTAAACTAAGTGTTTGTCCAAGATGTCTTCCAACCTTAACCTTCAAACCGAGCAGGGCTCAATCTCGAATATATTGCACCACGTCCTAACAGTCGACCTTGGAACTCCTTCCTCTATTAATTGGCTAAATTGCACTCCTTATCTGGAGGGAATGACATCCTTGTAACGATGGGGCATGCTGTACATACTTAGTGGCGCTAATTTGAAGATCTTGAGTCATGTTAGCAAGGGTTGGCGATAGGCGGTTTTACCCTAAAATAAAAACTAACTTTACAGTTTAAAAAAAAACCGAATGAGTCAAAAAACAGCTGGTGAGATTCAACGGCTGGGGCGGGTTTTGACCAGCTATAGCTAAGAACCGCCATGATTAAATAATTTAAAAAAAAACCGTCTTCATCGGTCCATCCGTTCGGCAGCTACGCGATGTCACAGACAGACATATAAAAACAGAATAGGAGTCAAACTTTTGGTCCCCTTTTTTAGGGGGTAAAAAATAACTCTTTAAAGGACTATGGGTGTTGAGTGTATGAACTCTAGAAAACAAAATGTTGGGTGGGTAAGTCGTTAATTTGTTTAACCGATGTGTGCATGCTTGTACACGACAGTATTGTAGAAAAAAAAAACTGTGGGATCTTATGCACTTGCGAAAAAAGCGTATTTTCAACAAAAGAAATGTGCTGCCGTATGTACCAACATTGTTTTCTATAAAACTAAACGTTGATCATCGATGCGATATACGATTTTTTTTGTTTCTCGCTTTTTGGAGATTGAAACGCCTCGATGATGAAATTTCTTTGTAAATTGCAATAAGGAATAAATAATTTAAGAGCGCTATTGAGATTAACACAATCACAACAAGGCTACAAAACCTTCTTAAACTATTCCAAATTATATGTTGATCTATTCAAATTGAAACAGCCCTGTATTTTTACGGATGAGTAACAGGTGATATTTTACATCCTTAGCAATATTATACATACACAGGGTGTTCAGTGTTGAATAATACTCATTTTAATATCAGATTACTGACAGAGTGCAAGTCAGGTGATTTTTTATGCGATTCCAAGAAAGGAGGAGGTTGTCCATTCAACCGTATTTTTGTTATTAATAATTATTTTTTCCATTTTTAATTTCCCTACTGTTTTTTTTTAAATATTTTAAGTCTTCGAGAAATCTGAGGACGAACTTACAAAATGAAAAACATACAAATATGCATTTACGAGAGACATGGGTTTGGAAGCCTAAATAATCGTGCCGAAAAGTAATTTTCGAACAATATACATAGGTATATCGACATAAATATCTTCATTTGTAACGCAACTGCCTTAATTTTAGTAACGATTATGCATACAAATATTATAGAGAGGAAACTATTAGACCGATTTAAAAAAAATTGCCATTTGAATCCTACGTTATCCCTGAGGAACATAGGCTAGGTATATTATAACACATATATAATATATGAGAGAACCGAATCCCACGCGGGCAAAGCCGGGCGGCGGGCGAATGTCCTTCATAAACTGCGCATCATGTATGTAAGCTCAGTGACTTATTTACTTCAACCAATATTATGCGCGCTGTCTGTACATCACGTTCACAAATATGGATTGCAAATATTTTTGTCTATATTTAAGGCAGTGTTACCTTTTCGATAAATAATTTATTGTATGATATTTAAAACGTTTATATTTACATAATTTTATATGTATGAGAGATCTTTTGGGTTGTGTGAGGCTTTTAACCTACGTAATTGTCCACTTGGCCGATTTTGACCACAGCGGCCAAACTCAACAGAGATCAGCCAACTACGCAGGAGATATTATAGTGCACAAGTGTGAGCGCAATACACAGGTGCACTCACTGTTCCATCACTCTCAAAGTTCGCTGAGACGGCAATCCTACATGACCGAAGAGAGATCAGGCGCAGGACCAACGGCTTAACGTGCTTTCCGAGGCACGGGGGTGTAACACCACCGCGGTGTCAGTCGCGAGTTGCAGCGACAGTTTACCGCAGGGTTGCGTTGGCGGCCGTAATGGTTGTAGGAAGCAAATAGAGTAAAAATATTTATTTCGGATTTATTCTCCAGTGTACCTTAACCAAACGCAAATAAAGATTTCTATTTCTATTTATCTTTACTAGAGATGGGCCTAACACTCGGTTATTACTCGGTACTCGGCGTACTCGGTGGTTTACTTCATACTCGTATTCGGCCGAATAACTCGGTTCAAGTGACGAGTACGGTTAAGTACCTATACGTAATAAACAGGTTGTCTGGAAAAAGTTTGCGAGTGGCCAACTGGAGGAATTAAATTATCCTCAATGACCACAAACTTAAGTCAATGAACAAGCTGCTGATCTGGCGTTTGATTAGATGACAGCCAGGCCGCTGCGCCGATCGCCAACTAATACTAGAAAAACGGTATGTAATTCAAGGAATATATTTATTATAAAAACCAATAACACATATTATGTTGATTCGTAAAGTTATCATTAATCGTGATTAATCGTCAATAATGATGACCGCTTGGTGCAGTGGTCCGCATGTCGGACTTCTAAACCAAGGGTCGCGGGTTCGATTCCCGCACAGTACAAACATAAGTGTGCATGAACATGTGTGTTTGTACTGGTCTGGGTGTTTTCTATGTATAATATGTATTATTTACAAAAAAAAGTATTTAAGTATGTATATCCGTTATCTAGTACCCATAACACAAGCCTCGTAGCTTACTTTGGGACTAGAGAATTGGTGTGATTGTTGAGAAATATTTATTTATTTAATCAATCCAAAATTACAGTGAGAAGGAAAAAATGAGTCCAGTCCTAATTACAAGTGCGCTTCAAATTAAACCGAGTAACTCGGCCGAGTACTCGGTATGACCAGCATCAAACCGAGTAATACACGGTACTTGGTTACTCGGCCCATCTCTAATCTTTACCATTAATTAACTCGTTTTCCATGTTTTTTTTTTAATTATGTAAATTTACCTAAGACACAACACTCAGCTTTTCAGCTAGTTGTAGAACCCTAAAAATAAAATAGCATCTAGAATACTTGTACCGGTCTTCTTCTACGTAAGATCTTGATAATCTTGATAAAGCAGATTCCTACGCATGCCTTCCGAGAATGCATCAACAAATTCTATATAAAAGGCATGGGTAAAATTCTTGAAAGAAAAAAGCAAATGTCGACTTACGGATACGTGATGATTTATTTGTAAATGAGCACTTTATATAGAGTTAATGTAATCATTTGAATCCTTATTTAGCTAATTGCTCGTTTTATGAACTGTTAGGCATTCAGTAGAGACAACATTCTTGTCAGTGATTGTATTAAAAGCTAAATTGGGGTGCGCTCACACTTGCTTGATAGATAGATTTAATTTTTGATTTAAATTTAAATTTAGTATTTATTATAAAAAAAATAATTTTGATTTTAAATTTAATTCTCTAAAACCAATGGTCTTGTTGTGACTTATGTAGCCACTTGCATTGGAGAGCATTATTATTTTTTTAATTTAAATTTGTAGGCAACTTTCCGTGCTAAGTAGTAACGTTCAGAAAAAGTGTGTATTTGTGTATAAACCTTCTCACAACACTGTTGTATCATAAATAAATATGTGAGATTATATTTTTGACGTGACAACGTCTTATAAATTGGTTTGCCGGGTGACACTTCAAGAAACTGCGTTACGCTGCTCCGCTCACGTTCCGCGCGAGAGAGACAGAGCGAGAGAGAGAGAGAGAGATAGGCATACACACCGGTTCATGTTATACGAATGAATATTCACATTAAAATTATTTTACCACTCAGAGTCGTTGTCACGTAAAACTTTCGCGCGTATACCGACTTCACAGGCAACCAATTTTTTTTAAAGATTTGGTACGCGTCAAACATTTTAAAATAGGTACGCACGGCCAAGCCAAGCTAATTACTGAGGTGTCTTATACTAAAGTAAAAGGGTGATTTTGCAACGAAAATGGATAGCTTGATGTGTAGTCGTGTGTACATAAGAGTGAACTTGAAAGTAACGATAGGTACGAACGAGTAGGTACGTATTACAAATGACAAAATGTCAGAAAACAATGCCGATTGCTGTCTATCGACCTATCGAAATAACGTCAACGATGTGAAAAAAGGTATTTAGTTTTTATATTAATAAATTTTTACTCATACTAGCGATCCACCGCGACTTTTTCCGCGTTTATCCTTAAGTAATGTGTTTTTATAATTCAATTCAATATCATTTATTCAGATTTACGACATATACTAAGCCAATTATGACCGTCAAATTTACAAATTTACAAAAGTCAAATTCAACAGGCTTGAATATATCTCCTTATCTTGTAAGCCCCGCCAAAGCTTCGATACAACACAAAACAAACAAACATACAAACTCACAAACTTTTTCTCTTCAGAATATTAAAGTGTTTTCATCTTTTTATGGCCCTCGGGCGGCTTTATAATATTTGACAGTAAGGTTGGACACTTTCTTTCTAAAAAAACCCCTCCACTAATCCGCACTGAGCCCGGTTGGTGGAGTATGGCTCGTACCTACCACCTCATAGTTGAGGTAGGCCTCACATCATCTCTCGTCTTGCCGTGAGACCAAATATAGACGTGAGAATTTTAAACAATTTTTGACTATACTAATAATAAAGATAGATAACAGAAAAGATTCATAAAACAATATTATTGTATTACCAATTTAAATTATTATTATTTTTGTTGAAATTTTTTATGAATTTATTTCGTTTCTAATTAATGATAATGTATAATTTTAATTTTTAGTGCATGTATTCTAAATTTTATTTTCAACGTTTTATAGTTAGAGTTAGTAGTAAAGTTTTAGAGTTAGTATTGTAATGAAATGGCGAGGCTTAGATTTATTATTATTATTATTATTATAAATAAGTTCTCAAGTTTGTAGGCACCTTTACACCAGTTATATTATGACGTTTTGATTTACAGTGTTTGATGATAAAAGACTGTGAACATGAGTTATGCCTGTTCCACTTATTAATAAACGATAAATGTTTATTTGAGCGCGCTCCATACGCGCTGAACAACATTAATATTATGTGACATTCATGACTTTAAATGACTAAACTAAGGTGTTGAGTGCGCGTTGTAGCGTCATTATTTGATGGAAAAATTATTAAAATTTGGAACTTGTGAATAAAGTAGAGCCTATGTTGTAACATCTGCCTAAAGAAGTAGTCGCCCGCGACTTTGTCTGCCTGGAAACCCTTTCTCTTTACAATTCTTTATAAATTGTAGCATAAGTTATTCTAATGCTAAGCTATATTTATTGAAAAAAATCATTAAAATACACACAGTGCTTTTAGCATGAAAGAGTAACAAACGTACTAATATTATAAAAAATTATAATGTTAGAAGATAAAGATAATTTATTTGCAGAAACATGTGTAAGAATATAACATTTCATACAGTAAAGAAGGATTTTACTAAGTTAACAAGTACACACTGTGTAAGTAATAAATATATAAATTTAAATATAACAGATAAACTAATTATGTGTTCTCGTAATATTGAAGAAAGTAATAATCTATACCCTAGATAAATTCTTTACTTTAAATTAGTTATTGCATAGGTGTTAAAAGATAAACTCTAATTGAGTAAGTAAACAAATGGCAGAGCCTTCTCAGGTTTCATGTTATAACTTCACTGACAGTTCAGTCAAACCCAAAAAAAGAGTTAGAAACCTAAATATTTCCATCAATCAGGATTAACATTACTCTAATCTTGTAAAACATCACAGACCTCCTTTCACCAACCTTAACATTAATTACTCATATATAATTAAAGACTGGCATATCTCAGATGATCATTTCCACCGCTCCCTACATTTCGGTAGCATGTCCATTTCGGTATACAACGACTTTTTGCTTCTAGCCAAATAAGGAACGTATCTCTAAGATTAGTCTAGATGTCTTAAATGAGGCAGTTTAAGAGATCTGTCCCAAGATTTGTGATTATAACGACGCTATAGGTACACACGACAACACTGCGGTGTCTAAGTCACTTGTTACAAGGGCGTTTTTGCAACATACGTATGTAACATGATGTGCTGATGTCTGTTCTTGTAGTTATAATTGACCCTAGCAAGTGGCTGATGGCTAAAATTGCCGGTTATGGAATTGGGTTAGTGATAAAAAAATATGCAGGTCGATATAAGTCTCATGGTTATTTATGTGTTAAGTAAGTGCAAACCGCGAGTTCCACCTAAAAAGACACAAAGCGATACCGTCAGTGTTGATTGTCGCGGTAACTGTACTAACATTTTAATAATGAAAATGTGAGGGTGGATTTGGAAACTGCGGCCGCCCCGAGCAGACGACGCCGCAAGCCACCAGTAAGCTCGTGACCACGGCTGTGTGCAATCCAGCCGTGGTCACGAGCTGCAGTGAGTACCTAATACTCATTAAAAAAGTATCGCGTTTAGACCCAAATACAAGTAATAAGGGTTAAGTAACCCACGAGACCCACATAAATAGACATAAAAATCAGAATTCCTGTTTTGTACGGCTAAAGAATGGAATTCGCTGCCGATGAAATGTTCCCGTTACATTATAACTTGGATCTTTTCAAAAGACTGAATGTGCTGCTATTAGACAGACATAATCCACCCTCGGCCACATCGTGTCACTTACCTTAAGGTGCAATAGTGGCCGAATGTCTAGATAGCTCCCTATATAAAAAAAACTCCCCTTTTTCCGTCCCCTAAGTCAGTTTAAAATAATTATCACCTGGATATAAAGGTATTACCTCAATGATCAATTGTAAGGAGCCTACATCGGTTTTTACTTTAACCGCCAGCGCACATGATGCGACAGAATGCTGCAAGTGAGCCCTGGCTTTGAAGATATGAGTTTTAACCCTCTGATATTTACCGTCAAGCATTGTTTCTCCTTCACAGTTCAACAAATACCCGTTCAAAATGTTCAATTTCAATCGAACCTTAGTGACGTGACGTGAGCCTTGAGGACATCTTTTTTTTTCATTAAAAGCGTCTGTACGTCCATCACGTCTTAATTTTTGGCGAATTCGACCTAGGCACGCGCTTCCCCGAAGTCTTGTCTATGGAACACACGAAAACCGTTCCGGGAACGTAGCAAAGGCGACCGCCGGACAGTCGAGCGCAGGAGTGCATAGGCAGTTTTGTAGTTGTATCTTTATTTATTTACAGATTCGTATAAGTATTCCGGTAACACAGGCTGAGAGAGTTATTATCAATTACGGGTAAAATAAGCGAGTAGGAAATGATCAGAATATTTTATTTATGTCTGGAAAACCGAAAGTCTAAAGAAAAAAGTTGAGCATATCTACTTATATCTTCTAGTAGGTAGTAGTAATACACACGAGTTTTAGAACAATTTTTGTTTATTGTTTTAATTTGCTGTAAATAAACAACCACATTTTTTGTGGCCTTTATGCATAACTCACGGATTCATGGTTAGGACAAAACTAAATACCATTATTTATATACTTTTTTTTGGTTAGTAGCCGTTTTTTTGTAACGGTAAAATAATTCGATGTCTTTGTTATATTGTAAAATTGATTAAGTCACTCACTTTTGTTAGTGACTGTACTCATTGCGATTCCGCACACGTCGACTTTAATAATACAATTAATTCAGTTTGTCACATCTGATAACCGACACAAACTTATACACGCGGCACGGTGGCTCTAATCACTTGGTGATATGATCTAAAATTGTTTTATGTAAGTGAAAAAATGAGTTTGTATTCGTGTTATAAGTAGTTGAGTTAGTGACTCCACTTGGGAGGTAGAGTATAGGGAATATAGAATCTGCGTTTTAATTACAACTTATCTGTTAATATTCCAGGATGTAGAGTTTCGTGGTAATGCACAAGTGCAAAATATGCTCAGATTACGCGAACGTGCAAATGTTACGCTCAAATTAGTTTATATCCTGTTTACTGTGCTATTTGCTTGACGCTTGACAACCACTTTGGTGTAATGGTCAAGAAGTTTACTATTAACCAAGAGGTCGCGCACTCTACTAACATTTGTGTGCATGAACATGTCTGTTTGTACTGGTCTGGGTGTTATATTATGTGTTTATTAAAGTTTATTTGTAATACCACTGTTGATTCTGATATCTGTAACACTAGTGCTTAAGCTACTTACCACGGAGTCAGTACAATGTTTGTGATGTTGTTGTACATATATTTTATAAAAATATTTCATCAAAGCATTCATACTTATCAAAGATTAACCTCTTCTGCACTAACAAAGTGTTTCCAGCAAACACTGTTTGGTACAACAATGTACCTTAACGAGTTAACTTTGGCGTTTAGTGCCTTTTCTGTAACGAAGACTTTGAAGGTGTATTGAATGAATATGGAGTCTAACTCCAGGTGACGCTGTCACAAAAAGAAGATACAGCCAGAATAAGGGTTGTTTTCGACTTTATTAAAAAAATTAGACTGCCTTCAAAAAAACATATTGCACGAACGTTGTTTAAACAAGGAATTTCACTGCCCAAACTATTCTAATGGCAGTCGAGCGAATTGATAACCGCCTCATATTTTTTGCCCTTTCTTCTTGAGATTCCATCCATTACCGACAGCAAGTATCAAGAACCGTATTACCAAAGATTTATTTAGCACCATATCAAGACTCCTGTAGACGACCACCTCACTAAGTGTGAATAACTGATTGGTATCACACTCTTTAAGGATGGAGTAGCATTCTCCTCACAGCATGAGACCAAATCTTCGGAGTGCGTTTTAAATTCTACCATACAAAGTTGAAATTTGGTTGAATATTGGTTGTAACGAGTTAGTTTTGTACAATGCTCAGCGAAAATCGGTTCAAATCAGTTTGTTCAAATCGAACAGCTAGGTATTTAGGTGGCCTAACGTTGTGTTGGTAATGAGAGCCTAGTAAGGCTCATTGCACAAAGAACCTTGTTGACTAATGGCGTTGCTAAATAATTAATATCAGCTTCTGGCTGGCAGAAGGCTTTTTGTTATTTATTTTGATTAGCCTTTTTTTATCTGCTGATAGGTCAGTCTTGAATCCAAGTGGTTATTCCCTGAGTACCCCGATCCCCGAGGCCCCTGTCCCGGATAACCCCGAAGATGACTTCTAATTGAGTTCATCAAGATAACAATAAATCGGAGTCCTCCGAGACTCAGGGATCGAGGTCCAACTTCCCAATTTCACAGCAGATATTTCCGTGGATATTTATTCAATTGTGATGTCCGGTAAAAAAAACCTCAGTTTTTAGCCTCAAAAAAACCGATAATCCTTTATCCAACACATACTTAAATTAAATCTACCACGCGTGGAACTTCACATTAAAAGGAAATGTGATTTGTTAATGCTTAAAATATCATCAAATCTAAGTAAAACATACTGAGTTCATATACATAAGTTTAGTCAATCGATGAATTATCTTACATCCTATTCAATGGGCACAAGCGTTCGAAACCAATAATTATAGTTTTCATCATCCCAACGTTTCAATTTCCAGCACATTTGTAATTAACAAGTCTATTGCGTAGGCGCACTAAGTGTGTGCTTTAAGCACCTAGTTATTAGGCAATTACATGGTTTAATTGAGACCTAGTTAGACCGGTTAGAGTTAAGCTTATGGTGTTACGGATTTGTAAACATTTTAAATCATGTGCCGCGCTAAGACCAAGTTCAGAAAAAGTTAAATTTTTTTCCAGTCAATGTTGTTTCGCAATACTAGTTATAAACAACACTTGTATTAAAAATTACTGCCAAAAAATAAATTATTACAGTCTTTCTAGGTAAACAGATACAATGTATTTGTTAAGTTTCTTTTTCTTGCGTTCACAACGCTATTTTGAAATTCGAAAAGACATAAAAGTTATAAAATGCTTTTCTTAAAGATTTTTTAGTATTATGTCATTTCGAAGATAAAATATAACTCATGTTATTGCGTACACATTTGATTTAATTACGTTTAATTATTACTGTTTGGGTTCATCAAATAAAAAAATGTAAAAGTAAATTAATTTCACCTACAATACAGTGAAAGTTCTCATAAACTCTAACTTTCAAGGTTCTTTAGTCCCATAAAGTCCTACTTTCATATTCTACGAACATGCAATAAAAAATAGAAAACATAATGTGTTAGCAAGGTTATTGACAATTGAGATCAATTGCGAAACGCACAAAAAGTATTTTCCCATACTATACAAATCGATTCTCGGTTCCCATAGATCGCGATTTTCTCAAAAAGCGCCTCAATCGATTGCCGGGAAATCGATTAAGTAGCAATAATAATTTGTCGTCGCTATCTGCTAAGTTCGCCTACTTATAATAAAATAATGTATTCGAAGGAGCCTACGTGCGTGCGTAGGCGCAGACGCGGATTGAAACGTCTTGATACTTGACGGTTTTTTCGATTTGACGTGTGATGGAATTTAAAACAGCCCGAGTTTAATGCACAAGCAAATTTATATTTAATTTAGTTCATGAATTAGGTTTCTTGAATTGAATTATTAATTTAATACTTATGCCAATACTAAATCATCACGTGGTTATAGGAATAGAGGTCGTTCTCTTAGCAAAAAGAAGAGACAAAACGTTATACGTTTTTTCATCATCCAAAAATGACCTATCTTCTTCTCTTTGCTGTTCGTTAGTCTAGCTGAAACTGGAGAATGGCTGAACGGATTTGAATTATTTTTAGTCTAGAAATATTTGAGGAAGTTCAAGGAAGGTTTAAGCGATAAAAAAATGTGTAAAAATTGCAAAAACAACGGGCAGAATAGCGTCTTCGGGACCACTAGTTGTAATAATTTTTAAGAAGTACATTTTTACGTTTCGAATCATACGCGATGCGACTCATCGATTGACTAAGTTCAACTGTCCTTGATCCATGCTTTGAGTCACCTCAATAATGTTTGATACACAAAACGATCAACCACATATATCCTCGTATACAAAACGAAACGCAATCAAAACTTGGTAAGCGGCTGTTTGTATATAGTTTTGTATAAACTGTACTGTTTTATACATACCTATGTGAGCAGTGTCGTGACCCTATTGCGTGTGTGAGTCATGTCGGCGCGTGCGCGGTTTGAGGTTTTAAATTTCGAATTTGCATTTCGACGATAGGGTCTCGATGCGTTAGGCGACTAAGGTCGAGCGACTATGATGCCAGCGATGTCGGACGAAGTGGCGCTACACCGCCGACGATAGCACGTTACAACAGTACCTATCTTATTTGCTAGTACTAGGACACTAGCAATTAAATATTAGGTAAAAAATATGACGAGCGATACGTAGCCGCGAGCAAAAAAGTTGAGAGAAGACGTCTGACACCACCTAAACGGCTCATTTTTTAGCGGATTCTTTTGCCACGCATGTAGTTCAATTCACCCGACCTTACTTGCCAAACAAGACAAATCGCACGATGTTTCTATCGACATAACATGTGGCACGAAATTAAGTATATCACCGAATGTGCGAGTGGCCTTAAATTTCGACGATAAGGCATGTCGTGATTGTGGCTAGCAAAACATAATTCGACAGGAAATAACTTGATCGTTATTACAATTTTACGAGACGGTAATACGACGAGCTAAATGGCAATGACCTAACTTTGTCCGTGTGCAGTTATAAAAAAGTATACTGCCCACCCAGGTCCGAATTTGATAGTGTCAGAATTGCACGAGTGTCATTGTCAAGCAATCCAGCTAATCTGATGTCAATATTTTACTTTACTAGTCTTAGCTTTGTTTCTCTTTAAAGCCCATCTTTCTTGCTTAATCGTTCGTTTATTTGTCGAGAAGACAAAAGGTTAAGCTTACCTACGTTAGTTATCAATCGTTCCTTATTCATCAGATGGTTAATCTCTACTTTAATACTCTATCGAGAATCTTCCTGACTACTTGATTTACTATGTACGCCACGCCAGAGATGAACATCAATGGAGGAAACATTAAACAAAACATGACGGGTTACTATTTTCACTTATGTTATTTGTGGACTAACGAACCATTGACGACTACTTCGGTATAATGGTTAAGAAGTTGACTATTAACCAAGAGGTCGCGGGTTCGATCCCCGCACGGCACAAACATTTGTGTGCATGAACATGTCTGTTTTTACTGGTCTGAGTGTTATATGTATTTATTTAAGTTTATTTGTAATACCAATGTTGATTCTGATGTCTGTAACACAAGTGTTTAAGCTACTTACCAGGGAGTCAGATCAATGTATGTGATGTTGTTAAAAAAAAACATCTAACGTTAGACACATATTAAATTTTTCTTATAGTAAAAACTTGGATTTTTGCTTACGTTATGGTGGACAATACATCAAAGTCTCGAAGGACCAGTAAAGGATTAAGGAGACAGTTTTCTAAGATACCAATAATAAGTCGATTCTTCCCACATAGCTACGAGTATAGCTCCTAAGTTCGTCCAATGACACAATACAAAAAAAACTACCAGTTTTGGTGTACCCTATTCCTTCCAACCCAAAAAGTATTTGATTCTCAATTAAGTTGGGAGATGATATGCCAGATGTCTGTCCAATCATTAACTTTTGGCCTATCTCACGTCGCGTCGTAGGCGTTAAATAATAATCAAGTTTCTATCATTAGCTGACATGACAAATAAATATACAACGAGATAACACTAATGGTTCTGACCTAGTAGCGGAATATATGACCTAAGATTTGCAAATGCAAATTGAAACGTCGTCATTTGAAAAGGATTTTATGTATATGTCACAGAGGAGGCAAGCTCTTTTCAACGTTATCGATTAAGTTTACCAAGCTGACTTTCCCTCATTCCATACAAAAATCTCAAATTTGAGATTCCTTTTCCAGAAAAATTATGAAAGGTCCAAACCTCTTCCCCAAATAATTTGTTCATTGGATGAACGAACGGATGAAAGATTTTCTATGTAAATTTAGCTCTTGGAAAAAATAAGTTTTTCGATCCCGCGGGCATTCGACGCTATGGCCTTTCGACGCTACGGAGTAGCTGAAAAATAATTCGACACTACGTCCTTCGCACCAACGTCCTTCGAAACTACGTAGGTAACTCGTTTAAAATATTTCAGACTAGACTTTCCTGCAATTTTGGCCGCGTTTACTTCGGTTAAGTATAATGCATTTCTTGTAGATCAGACTGAATTTCAGCATATTAGGAAGCCTGTGATCTTTTCTTCACATCAAATCATGTGTGTATCTTATTTCATTATATCATAGAATGGTTTCAGTTTGAAAGAAGTTAAAATACTTACAGTTTACCCGCAATACATTTACGAAAACCTAATTAATATACGTTCGAAAAAACTTACACTTATTTCCTAAAAATAGCGATTTGCATAACATCAACACAAGACAAAAAAATTGGCTTGCCGTTCCACACTTTAGGCTTCATAAAGTTGATCACTCAATTATGGGTAGATGTATATCATTTTTTAATAAATTACCTGAAAATTTTATTTCATTGCCTGATAAATTGTCCCGAAGCGGTAGGGTTAATTACAAACAACAACAAAAATGATTTTATTGATTTTAAATAGTGACAGACAGTTAGACAGAGCTTTTTTCACGTAATAATATTAGCAGGGATTGGTATGCACTGCAGCAGGATCCGAACTATATCCACATGTCTATGCATGTGGTCTGCAATGAAAATTACATACAAGTTAATGCCCTCACTCACGTACGCTACATGAGTCAATCGATATAAAATCACTAATAACCAGACGTACTTACGAACACAATCGAGAACTTATCGATTCACCGATTGTCTTGCGACGCGTGCCAAACAGGCTCTATTCGTGGGGGTATACGATTAATTTATTTATTGAAATCAATACTAATATCTGCGAAGACAATGGTTCCAAATGAAAATGCGTACTCGCTTATGGCATGTCGGAATGCTAAGCGAAGCGGCGTCATTTCAATACACCATTTTGCATTCGATTTTGAGGTTATTAGATGCAATCGGAATGGCCGGCCGCCATTTTAACGTTCGTTCGGCTTTATTCGGCCGTCTTCGGGCATGTTCGGGTCGCTTTTGGCAACTGACGCGCGTGTGGCTTGGCGTGTCATAGATTTCTAAGAAGATAAGTTCATGTCAACAGGGAAATTAATCGAATTACTATCACGATGCGTCATCTCTGGCGTCAATGTAAATTACAGGCTGTTGAAGTACCAATGATAGTCAAACGCTGTAAATAGTTGATGGTCATCGCTTCTACAAGCGTAAGTAAATACTTAGAAACGTTGTACCTGATTGTTATATTATCAGTAATAAGTGCTTTATCTGAACATAAAAACGAGCTTGTCCATATCAAAGTTTTCAAAGATCGTATATGATGGGATTTGCTGAACTGCTACTGCAATTTTATTACGAGTGTTCTCTTTAAAAATGCTTTTAGAATATCGTTCTCTTGGATCTTGAACTTAACTCTGACAACAATGAGAACACGATATTTTATACTTACTTAAAAAGTTTAAAGTAAAAGGAAATGAATTAAACTTACTTACTTATTCTAAACTTATTAAACAAAATGAAATTTAAATAATTAACTTATTTTTTATAGAAATGTGTTGTATTTGTAACATACTGTATTTTTAAAGGCCACCTGTTAAGCTTTACACTAACAAACATTTTCAAACCCTTCGTCCTTCCTTGATTTGACCTTGACTTGACTATAAGCGCTATCGTTATTATTTCCCGAAAGATAGAGATAGATTTATCTTAGATTTAATATGTTAGAGACTTGTGATCCCACAGACAAACTATGTAAATAGTTTTGTGGGTCTATTGTAATTTTAGTTTAAAACGTTGTTTGTTTAATAAATAAATAATAATAATAATAATAATAATCTGTAAGCATGTAACTTAAGCATGTATCTGATAATATTGTCGGCGAATCAATCCATCAAAAGTTTTTTCCCTTCCTCCGACCTTGGTATGCAGCTGCCTTAATTAAATATTAATCGACAGACACATTTGCACGTATACAATATGTTCTGAGACTACCTTCTGGGTGACGAGTCCTTAAGGGCAAAACATTTGCACGTATACAATATGTTCTGAGACTACCTTCTGGGTGACGAGTCCTTAAGGGCAAACGTAGACGGTACAATAAGGCTTTAACAGGACAGACATGATCCATCCTCGGCCATATGGCCATATGCCAGGCTAAGTCCTAAGTGTAAGTGATCGTCACTTACACTCTGTGGAAATTGCGGCCAAACGTCTACAAAAAAACCTACTGTTTTCTACATTCATCACTCCTCTTGCATTAATTCAAAACTTGCCCATCAATAATCGTCAACGTAATGATTGCCAGTAAAAAACTTATGTCAAATCAATACTGCAAGGGTAATAAATTCACAAGCACCCAGGTGTCCATTGCTGATCCTCCTCGTCCATAGATTTCCAGATTGAGCGAGACACTAGTAGCTTCGCTAGCAAGTATCAGTAACCAGCGGTCTGCATTCAACTCGATCCTGCGATCTTTACAAAGGCCCTCTTGCTGGTAGTTCAGCAAGCTTGAAAAAAATATCACATTTTCGTCTCAGCTTATTTATTACTCGACGTAAACCACAGCTCATCGTATCCCCCTGCACCTGATTTGATTACCTCGAGTACCTAATTATATCATCATCAGCCTGTATACGTCCCACTGCTGGGCACAGGCCTCACCTCATATATGAGGTGGTACGAGCCATACTCCGCCATGCCGGCTCAGTGCGTATTGGTGGAGGGGGTGTTTTGTAAGGTAAGTGACCAACCTTACTGTCAGATGTTATTAAGCCGTCCGAGGGCCTCTGACCAACGACTTATATATATCGAGATAAACCGAGATCAACATATTTTTCTACTTTTATCAACTCGTATAATCACATGACGTGTACCACACAGATTTTTAGCAAGACCTTTAGACCTATTAGTAGGACAATTCACGCTTTATGTAGCATCCTGTCGTGTTCGCAGACCCTAAGTGATCCTGCAAGATTCGCACGTATGTGTGTTCTACTACCTTACCTACCACGTTGACGTGTGCCGACTCCCTTATTCATGAGTCACGTCCGTCACAACTTCAAACGTCATGTGCTTGAGTATGCGTGCGTTATCCTGATTTTTCCTTCTGCTATTTTATGATTTCCTGGTACCATCCACCGGTGTAGGACCTATGCTATTTGAATTTAGGTATTTAATGACTTTGCAAAATATACGAGTATCTCTGGTACTTAATGCCATCTTTACATACAAAACAGCCGAAGGCTGCTTTAAAGCTGTTGGTCCCGGTTAATAAAGATAGATATTAGTCGTTAAGCCTTTTTTTTTTTTTTTTTTAACGTCAGGAAATGCCGATTACGCACCGTACCCCTCCGTCGGGGACCGGAGGGGCGTGTGTGGGACTCCCCCGTCTTCGGGTATACCCACTAAAACCTGACGAAGCCCGCTGCGTGTGGCTGTGACAGCAGGGGCCGCGGTGTCTCAACAGTCCCGCGACCCTTGCCAGCAGCAACGTCCGCCCTCTAAGCAGGAGGGCGGATCTCCACGGAGTGGGGTGAGGAGATCTCATCCCACTCCAGACGGCACACTGGCGCCGTTTCTCAGGAGGGTCCGGGCGGTTAAGCCAAGACCCTCGTTTCGCCACGAGGACCAGAGTCCCAAGGACATCCCCTGCCTCCTCTGATAAGCCAGAGGGGTGCTGGGAGCCACAACCACTTCGGTGAGCCGCCGCTCGATGCGAGACAGACGCGACTCACTAGTGCCTCTGCCGCCCGATACGGGAACAGACGCAGAGGCACTCTCCACAGAGCATCTTGGCTTCACCTGTCGCTGGATTGCGACAGGCTACTGAGCCCCCTCGCCACGGCAAGGCGTGCTCTATTCGAGGGGGAGTCGTTAAGCCTAGTCCGAGGCACTCGGGCAGCTTAGGTAATAACACCTGACAGTATGGTTGTTACTTACCTTGTTACCTACCCAAACACACCCCTCCACCAATCCGCACTGAGTCCGCATGGTCGAGTATGCCTTGGACCACCTCATAGTTAAGGTGAGGACTGTGTCCAGCAGTGGGAGGTATAAAGGCTGATGAGGTGAAGACAAAGATTTAGAAGATCGTGTAATGAAGTTGTATTGCGGATGAAACTCTCTTTGTAAGCCCCAAATGAAGGCGAACGAAGTCGCGGGCGTCCACTAGTTTTTTAAATAAATCACGTCATAAAACTAAATCGAATTCGGAAGTCTTAAAAATAAATGGCCTGACATATTATTTGGCCGTAGTTTCATCCCGATATAAAGCATATTCAGTTCCAATTTTTCGTTGCCGTGTGCCTTTTATTTATTTTGAAGGAATAACTCAATAAGTAATAAATATCCAACAAATATTACTAAATGTTATTGGTCAAGTTCAATTTCCCTGAATTAAAAACGAATTCTTCAACAATCCCATATTTTTTACTTTACAATCGCTCCGGCTTGCACACTTCAGTACACTACACTGGCCATATCCGCAGCATCTGCCCGATATCACCCGCTATCAACTATTAAACGGTTTAATTCCTGCGCCGGCGCAGCGCGGCGATTGGTCCGCGCGACCGCTCGCCATTGGCCGACGGGCGGCGATCTCAAAGCGGCCGAGAGGCGGCGGCTGTCAGGTGTCCATACTATGAATATGGAGGCACCGGCTTATATGGAAATTGTCTTGGCAACGCGAATTTTATCGAATAAGAGATACCGGCGAATGTGGACCGAGATTGTATCAACGCTACTGTGTGGTTTTGGCGGTGGTTCAGGGTTAGCAGCTCTCTGCTGAAGTTCAAGATAAGGATTTGATTTTGCACAAAAACGTAGGACATTCTTAACTTATAATAAATAAGTTACGCTCATTCAATGAAAATAGTGACAGCTTAGAATATATCTGTATGTTCGAATCTAATACATAATATTCAACAAGATCAACACAAACAGGGATTTAAAAAAAATACTAAGCCTAAATCAATCGCGAGTTCATTTCTAAGTTAAGACGGACACCAACGTTCTTCATTTCGACTAGCTATATCTAACTGTAGCAATAGAAACGTACTAAATAATTGTTTTTTTTAAACAATTTTGTAAACAATAAACGTTCCCTGGAACAATTCTGGATGAAGACGAGATCGTCACCGTAATAAAAAAAAATATTTATTAAAACTTGTTACGTGTCGCAAGAGATCGAAGAAATGTACCATAAAATATCTTGTATTTAATGTTGTGAAAAAATTAAGTACTGTAATATTATTTCAACCGTAGTAAATCTCGTTCTAACTACACTTTAAAGTAATCATTGTATATTATTTACCTGTTTAGCATATTATAGAGGCTATGAGAGCTATTAGTGTGACTTTGGCGTGCATAATTGCATCAACAAGATGGATTGCGTTGTTGATATGCAGCACTAATTTGAAGGAGCTAATTTGTGACTCCCTAGTACTAGTTTACATAAATGCATGTCGTTTGCCATTAATTTCAAAGGTGCAGAATATCATACAGTATTGTATTGTGGGTCGGTCTCTTCTAACAAATCGTAGGCATAACGGTATAAAACCATCATATAAGTAAGTATGTTTTAACAGGTTGTGATGAATGATTTGTACACCTTTATGTTTATAAAGGATCACAATCGGAAGGCACGGTTAAACAATTTTTAATGAAATACAATTCAGGGTTTAGCTACAACTTCGTCAAATACTTTAAAAGTACTTGGCATTGCAGAAATTAGTTGCCACTGGAATCACGAATACTAAAACTGGTTAATCTGAACGATACCGCAGTCCAGAACTGAAACCCTAGAAATCTGCTTTTATCCTGATAATATCGTCTTCACAATAATTAGGTAAATTCCTACGTACGTATCATAAAGATTTCCTTCCAAATACGCACACAACTCTTTAATCTGAGCAAAACTCGCGAGTGTAAGCCAAAAGCCCCGCGAGGCTAAGTAATCCTTAATCAGGAACCTTTAAAAAAACTAATATGCATTAGTACTTAGTTGCAATCCTAATTAAAAATTAACGACGGTACCTGGCACTCAATGCCAAGAATGAAGCCCTTGACAAAGTGATTCAAAGAGGAAATACTTAGCTCAGATTTTTTGCCCCAGCTGTAGTCTAGCGTGCTCAAAATCATTTAAGGAAAATCGAACTTGAACAACTTTAAAGAGTATGCAAATCGTGTTTAATTACACGGCACTTGTATAAGTCGGTCAACAGAGTTAAACAGATATAGGTACATTTAACTTTGATTGACTTACAGCTACTGTTAATGTTCTATCTATCTTTATCTGAAAGTTAGATCGCTGTCAGTTTCATACTAAAAGCTACATGAGGTTACTGCCATTTGTATGAAACTGGTAGTCATCTAGCTTTCAGTCAGAGGAAGATCCATACAAATATTATAAATGCGAAAATAACTCTGTTTGTCAATCTCGCCTAAACTACTGAACCAATTATACTCGCTTTTAAGTCTAAACTACTGAACAGATTTAAATGAAATTTGGTAGGGTGATAGCTTGACACTTAAGAAAGGACATGATTACTTTTGATCGCGGGAAAACAACGCATTAAAAAAAACTACCTAATGCGGACGAAGTCGCGGGTAACATCTAGTATAATAAATATCTTATTTAGTATATTTAATTATAATACAATCTTAGTAAATACCTACTATAGTTTTAAGACTTACCCTTCTGTTAAATCATTCCTGTAGCTATCGCAACAAACGGTTTCTTGTGATTTGATTGGGTCTTAATTTTCCGCCCCGTGATAAATCCAAGCTATGACTTAATTAATTAATTTGAATATGAAGTCATGACAGTTTTATTACGATCAAAACAATGGATATTGGAGCGCGCCATGCCCATTTTTCGATTCATGATAATTAATATGGCGTCCATAATTTAAGCCGCCATTTTCGACAGTCTTTACTCTTTCTTAATGCCAATGACACCGCATACATTAAAATGTGATGTAGCACATATTCGTATATATGTTTTAGCATATAGATAGTTAAATATGTAAATGATTTGTAATGTGCCGAGTGTGTTGGTGTCTCAAAAAATGAGGCTCGATGCTGTGGTTCCGTAAGATTTGGTCACGAATTTATAATTATAATAAATATTTGAAAGTGGAAAAGTTTTGGGTTATTGTTAATCATTTTACTCTAGAAGGTTGCAATACGAAATTGGTGAACCTTACCTTTTATCCTGAAATGAGTCCATGGTTCTTAAGAATCGCTATACATGACTGTAGGTAATGACTGAAATTTCTAAGGTCAGACGAGGGGATGCGTTTCCAGACAGTAATCCACCGTAGGACACCTAAATCAAATTATATCGCATTGTCGATGACGAAAATCGCTATCGAGTTGGTTTGCAAAATGAATGGAATTTGCTTGAACTTTTCATCCTGCCCAATGCTGCTAAAGTTCTCCCGTGGCTCATTTACTTTCAGTAGTATTTTCCTTATTGAAAATTGTCATTTAAGCAAAATGTGAATTTTCTCATTGACTTGAAGACCTCCGTGGCTTAGTAGTGTGCGTACAGGTTTCAATTGGTCCCGCCATCTATGAGATCCCAGGTTCGATCCCGGGCGGAGACAATGTTCGAAAACAATTTCCAATGTTGTCACGGGTCTGGGTGTTTGTGGTACTATCGTAGTTTCTGATTCCTAAAACACAGGTGCTCAAGCTACTTACATCGGGATCAGATATGCGATGCTATCTCCATTTAGTGATTTGTTTGTATAAGCCGTCTGAATTAAGAATGTGAGAAATTTGCAGTTTCATACATGTATAGCGATCGACGGCTATATAACTTATTCCACGGAGCTCTCTTCTAACTAACTCTCTTTAATTGGGCGAAGAGCATTGCATATGCATCTCTGCTGTATAATTTTATGTACTGACAACTTATAGTTTTACACTCGACTGACTGACCCCAAAAATATGAAGTACCGTTAGCTTTCGCGAGTGGGAGGCAGTGAATGGGGGTCTGACGTTCAATAAAACACATTCTGTTGGTACGTGTTCTCCGAACTTGCTCGGTTTGGATAGGGCTGTCCAAAACCAACTTTTTTTTACTGTAGACTGAATGCTGTACCTCCTACCTCCTCTTAGGAACTTTCCCAATATCTGATTTTAATAATGCATTTGTAATAAAATTGTAATTGAATTGCCCGATTTCGACAATCTATTCGATATTCATGCTTTTAAAAAGGGCAATATGATAACGATTTTGCTACGATGAATGCTTTCGTGTTGGATAGAAACTCTTGACGCTCAAGAAACTCATGCCTTAGCTTAAACTGATCGCGATTACAAATGCTAATAATTTTGTCAAGTATTTTTGATCCTTTCTATGTAAAAATTCCTTGCCATATATATTCATGGTATGAGGATTTCTCATAATGTTGTCAAATTCATCTTTACTTGCCAACCCTACTCATGCTCAAGGTTGACATTCCACCATCATGCCAAGGTGTGAAACCGTTGCAAGGGTGTGCCTTGATGATTCTATTCTCTTCATGTTCGTTTTGACAGTGACAGCTGTCAACGCGAGCGAGATATTTGATGCGCACGCGACGCGGAGATTTCGATTCATTGATTGAAAGGTTTTTTTTATTGAGCGTTTTGAAACGGTAAAAAGTTAAGGTGTGCCTTAATTATTATAGGCTGTTTTTTCTATGGACTAACCAGTCACTAGCGAGTTGGTAAAGTTATGTTGGATATTGTTTGGATATTAACTCACTGATTTCCTTCTTGGCATTCAAATATTATGATTACTGTCTCTGATAAGGATAGACCCTGTAAGAGTTTTCACCCACCTCTCGCTAAATCTTTGTAATAAAATATTGAATAAATTGATGTTTATTATATTTTTTTCGTGTTTTGTTTTCAGGTAAGTCGAGCATTCAGTTTTCTACACCTGCCTTAAATGGTATGTACATTTTCAGGTACATTTTCAAGTAAAATATTAAGATGATCTCTAGATGACAGCGTTGTTATATTGCTCAAGCGATACCACCAATCGTTTAAATACGGCCTTTTTTATCTTTCAATAAAATAAAAATTGTATAGAATGTGTTTTAGGTTGAACTGACCAACCACACGCTTTACCAATTAAAAAGCTAATATTGCAAATAGCAAAACAAAATCAATAAAACATCCATCTTAATCATTCATGAGTTCTTTACTACATACAAAGATAATGGATTTTTTTCCATTATCTTTGCTACATACGAGTGGTAAAAAGCCAAATCGCTTCCCGAGTCTGCCTCTAAGTCTGTATGTAAGCAATATGTATGCTTTGATCTTTAAAACGGATTTTGATGCTGTTTTGGTTTTTTTTGGACAGGTTTGAGGCAAAGACTGAGTCTACGCTAGAGCGTGCTCGCCTACAAGATGCCTGTTTAATCTAGCTTTGAAAATTACTAATATTCCTATAGTGATTCCAGTGAGGATTTTTAGAATAATAGAGGTTTTATTAAATTTTTTATAGTGTAATGGAAAATTCTGACATCCAATAGAGACTTTCCTCATTTGAATATTAATCAAAGTGGTCGTAATTTATTGCGTGATGAGGCCAAGAGGTAGGTCGGAAGTTTAAGCAAGGTTACCGGCTTTTGCAGCCTTATACTAATTATCTTGTCTGTAATTATAACAGTTTTTATGAGTTTTAATAAGTGGTTACTTTTTTTAATGGCGTGCAGAAAAGGGCGTTGAAAGGAACAGTACTTTAATTTAAACATTTTGCTTTTTTAAATTACTAGCTGACCCGGCAAACGTTGTTTTGCCATATAAATGTTAAGGGTGGACAACCCTTATCAATAAGGGGTATGAAAAATAGATGTTGGCCGATTCTCAGACCTACTCAATATGCTCACAAAATTTCATGAGAATCGGTCAAGCCGTTTCGGAGGAGTACGGGAACAAACATTGTGACACGAGAATTTTATATACATATATAGAGATTGGACATGATTAAAAAAAACGAATTCTTCTGTCTTTCTAACCAGTAGAAGCCCTACGCTGCGCTTATGATAAAATTCTCTGAAACTCAGAACTTTTTATGCTACGAATGTTCTCCACTGGCCCATTAAATTTTAACTTAAATTGTTTTTATTAAAAAGTAAAAATTGCCATATTTAGGATAATTTTTATTCAAAATGTGAATTTTATCATTGACTTGACGACCTCGGTGGTGTAGTGGTGTGAGTACAGGTTTCAAGGTCCTGCCATCTATGCGGTCCCGGGTGTGATTCCCGGTCGGAGACAATGTTAAAAAAAAACAGCTGTAGTATATATAACGAAATTTAAAGGAAAACTATCAGAGCTGAGTAGTTAATAAAAACTAATAAGCTATACATGGCAAATAAAATTTACGTCAGTTTACAAAACTAATCTACTTGCTACTCTTTTTTCTACTTTTTGATATTTAAAAATATCTAAAACTAGAAATAGCAACAGAGCTCTGAATCACAGATCTTATTCATGACGCAATAAGACTGCCCATGCACGCGCGGTCGTGACATGTGACGCGTGTCGCGCCGTCAGCGGCGCTTTGTGCAGCCAGCCTTATTTGCAATCGTTTGTACGTTAGAACGGAAATCTAACTATACGAGGTAGTTGTCTTTTACTTATGTTAGCAGGTCTTCAGTTTTGGCTGAAAAAACATGTTACTTTACAATTGGATCTTTTATATACGTTGAAAAGAGCGGGAATAACTTTAAATCAGGCAGGTAAAGCAAGAAACTAACATTGAAAACTCTAAAAAATCCCACCGCTAAGCCAAAACAATAATAGTCCATCCATTATTTCATTAGTCAATGGCCATGTATGTGGCCACTTATCTAATGTTTGACGAATATTTTCTAAGCTGCGCCTTTATATGGGTTTATTTAATTTATGGTGTTTTGAAAATCTGAGGTCTATCTAGATCTCAGAAGCCTAGATTATTCGGAAGTGGATACGTCCTATTCTAAAGCTTTATACTCTGTGGACGGTACGCCTATTCGCACATTTTTAAAGGCCTATAGATAGTCCCTAATCCTTAAAAAAAACTCAGAAATTTAAATCTTACTAAACCATCCATCATCATCATCATCATCTCATCAGCCTATATAGGCCCCACTGCTGGGCACAGGCCTCACCTCATCTATGAGGGGGTGGTCTTAACCATTCATCAGCCATTAAATCTAATAGTTAAATTAAACAGTGGCATTAAAACATTATTCTTCGCCAGTCGTCGTCGTGTTACTGTGTGCATACAAACGCAAGCGCACCTTTGAAGTTCAAACGTTGATGATTTAAATAAATTATTTTAGGTTTCAATTAACAATACGAGTAGATATTTCTCGGGCTATGGTAACTTTTGTTTAATTTTGACACATGCATGCGCCTTTGAAGTTGAAATGTCGTGTGATTTAAATAAAAAATATTAGTTGCAATTAACTATAGATTTCAATCTATAGTTAATTGCAACTAACTAACTTTGGTTTAATTTTGCGTGCATAGTTGGCTAGTTAGTTGTAGGTAACTAGGTTATTTGTTATTCTGTTAAGTTCCTATTATATTGGTTTTATGGGTAACTAGTATTGGTTGTAAGTTAAAGTTATTATAACTTTTTCTCGATGTGATCATATTATACCGAAATCTTTTTAACAAAATCTGTATATGATGTATTAGCTTTCCGCCACCGACTTCGCCCGCGTGGAATTCGGTTTTCTAAAATATTAAGCATGTTATTATAAATATAAATCTTCCTTTTTAATCACTTTAACTATTAAAAAAACTGCATCAAAATCCGTTAAGTTGTTTTAAAGATCTGAGCATACATACATAGACATGGGGACTGACGCGGAAAGCGACTTCGTTTTATTTGTAGTGATGTTTATCTACATTTCTGTTATAGGAATAAAAATCGCTGTCGGCTAAGGATTTTCTTAAATATTATAATGAAAAGAGTAAATATACTGTTACTATACGTAAATACATAATCTATACCTATTAAATCACAACGTCACTTTGACCAAAGTTTTGGAAAAATATTTTTAAATTTTTATTTCATGAGCATAGGCCTCCCACATAGATTTCCACCGCGATCGATTCTGTTCTTCCCACATCCAGAGACTTCCGTGGATTTTTATTTAATTAATTTAAAAGCAAATTGCAAGAAATTAGGGAGAATATTAGGTTCTGTTATTATAAGGTATGCCTATATCTCCAAGTATTTAGTCCAAGCATTGCAACTTTAAAGAGCCTTAATGAAACCTTAATCGAAATTATAACCATGAAATTCGATAAGTACTGATTACGATATAATAACATCAATTTAAAACCTGAACCGAAACTTAATCAGTCATTTAACACACATTTAACATAACCTAGTGGCTATCAGACCTTGCCACTCGATACGAGAGCGAGAAGTATCGATTAATCGCTTTGATCCGTTTATCGACACAGCTGGCAAATTATGGCTATAACTTAACACGTATTTTTTATACACGCAATGCAGTATACGTTGACATATTGAGTGGAAAATTACTACAGTAAAATATATGATAAAGTCATTTCGAAGTTGTCGTTCAAGAAAAAAGTTCGAAGTTTTCTAAATGAATAAATTGCATATACAAATGTTATTATATATATATTATGTATATATATTTATATATACATTATCCATATATATAATTGATATTTATATTTAGTATATTATAATATAATTTAATATTTACTTTTATGTATTGATATTATGATATTATATCTATATATTAAGCTAATTTATTTTTGCATTATTAAACACTACCTATTTCATTTAATTTTCACTGCACCCATTGCCTTCTTTCTGCATGACCTTGAAATGGACTGGCAGAAAATGATTTTAGCATTAACTCCACCCTTTGTAAATTTCTTGTGCAAAGTTTTAAATAAATAAATAAAATATATTCGCAGACATAACATAGTCGTTATCCGCTGACAGCTTGTCTAAATATAAGCTAGTGAATTTAAAATTAAGCACAACACTAGTGACATAGCCTATCCAAAAAATCCTTGAAGGGTCATTTCGTCAGTAGGTATTAGAGACTGTGAGGGGAGCACGAACATTTTCGTGACGTATTCGTGTCGTCCAAACGCCAGAAACGGACAGTTTCCCCATACAAATTGACAAGTCAACTATAGGTAAACGCTGCGAATACGTTACGAAAGTTCTTCGTGCTCACCCCACTGAAGAATATTCTCATCTAGATTTCCTATCAACGCACATCTGCATGTTAGTGATGCAAGTGTGATCCTAAAGACAGTAGCTTTAGCATTTTGGGACAGCGAGGGTAAGCAACAGACACTGAGGACTGAGGAACACTGAAACTATACATATAACCGTCTCGAGCAAATTTGGATCCTCAGAACTGGTGAACACGTGGGAACTACTTCAACCTACGCTTCTAAATCGCGTAAAACGTCAATGCGTCATTCAACCACCCAAAAATCTCAATTTAATCTACCCATTAGTTTTACGTTTTCATTCCAAATTCAAATTCATTCACTAAATACCTTTATTCAGTAGTTCCACAATCAACAGCCGCTCCTGTTACCCAAACTGAATGGGCTCAATCGATTGGTGACCATGATCGATTCATTCACGTAACAATCGATAACACAGGGTCGGGTTGCGGTCATTCAGTGAGATCAGCCTAAACACGGCTCTGGTTCGTGTTTAAATTGCGAACATAAACATTGAGCTGGTATATTTTAATACTCGTCAGAAGGAAATGAGCTTCGAATGATGTTGATGATGTTGTGGCTTGATAATGCGGTTGAGATTAAAAGAATTAATACAGCAAACACGTGTACCTACACATGTACTTAGCTGTAAACCGCACTCAATTCGCTCTAGCCGAACGTGAGATAACTGCAGACAAACTGAGAACTTTATATTTTGAAGTCGAATAAGTTTAATATATTAATATAACACTGAATTCGACTTTTTTGTAGGACTACATAGCAAGAGACACGAGGCCTAACACTTAGTCTTGTATTAAGTTTCACAAAAACATATGTTAAGTCGTCTTCCCTATTGACAATGGATCATGATATTAAGTCGGAACAGCAACTTTTATATACACATTTTACAGTTCACAATCATCATAGAATGAGTACATCAGGCGAAGAAATTACTAAAATTCTTACTAAAAGTCATTTAAAATATTTTTGAAAAAAATCGTCGCTAAACGTGACCCAGGGCCGTGAAAGAGCAAAAAAAAAAGTCATCGCTCGCGCGCAAATGCCCGCTGCTCTGTGCTAAATTAACGTGCAATATTTTGCTCAAAAACGGCGGCAGGCGTCGTGTTTCTCAATGTTTATTGCTGTGATATACTGTACGGAAAAATTGCGAACATGTTGGCGAACTTGTTGTCAGAGTAAAAGTCGAAATATGTGTTATGAATAAGTAATAACTGCGGGGGATTCGACGGTCCCTACTAAAACTACCACAACATATGAGAACGGTAGAAGCAAGAACAAGCAAGACCTTACGAAAATGTATTGAGCAATTTTTATGTATTAAACTGTACACAATCGTGTGATGATACGCGGTCGAGCTTTGCTTAATTTTGAGACAATTTATTAAATAATTGGCTGAACACTTAACCAGGATGTAGCTATGTCCCCTAGCATATGTAAAAGTAATAAAGCAATCAAAACATTGTTTTTATATTTTATAATAAATCTTCGTGAGATGTTTAAAAACACTCTTTGTTCTATCCGGAAATGTTAAATCAACTAAGTGTTGCTGCTAATAAAACATTTCAGCGTACATAACATACCTAAGCTCCTGAAGAAACCACTGATTTAGTCCAATTTCCGCATACTTTTTAATACGTTTTGACCTCAAGAATTCGTGTTAATTCGTTAGTTTTTCTGTTTTTTTGGTGTTCATACCTTGAAATCCGAAAAACCTCAAACAACTTTCTTTTCATATGTCTTTTAATAGTTCTTTTAATATGTAGGGCCACTTTATGGAACTATTGACCATCCTATGAAATTATACAAACACGACTAGTTGCCTCGAGAATTGTCCATAGTATCACTAATGGTGTTACAGTCCTACTTATAATGATACCAATATACTGTTATTCAAATTTTGTGTGTCGCTTATCTAGAACGTTATAATTAATACTTACTACATTCAATTAAACATGCTCACTGAATTCCAGAGCCGTGTGTCACGGACCAATACCTATAGCAATACGGTGAACGCTCACCTTTCGCTCCAACGCGATTAGGTACGCGAACGCTTTCCGAAGAAATTACTTTAAACACGTACCCCTTTCCTCACACGCTAGCCTTTATCCCCATAGCAATAGAGGGAAAGGTGTTAAACACTGTACCGTTGTACTTCATAAACCTGGAATGTGATACTCGAGAACGTAGGTATAACCTGACGATTCAGCATTTCCGTACTTATAACTTGAGTGGAGTGCCAGAGTGGTTTGTTAAGATTGGGTTTTGAAAGTAGATAGGTATTAGTCGAGTATTTTGATCAATATTTCCCAAACTCATGAATAGTTTCACTTTAGTTGCGGAATTTCCACAACCTTTAAAGAAAAAAAGTTTTCTTAAATTAAGAACTAATTCTGTCACTGACGACCACCGTGGTGTAGTGGTGTGAGTACCGGTTTTCAAGGTTTCACCATCTCTGAGGTTTGATCCCTGGACGGAGACAATGTTGGAAACCATGTTGAGTTTGTGGTATCTTCGTTTTTTCTGATTCCCATAACATACTTTGGGATCAGAGCAATGTATGTGATGTTGTCGCTACCCCACTTTATTGAAGTTGTGAGCCACGCGGAGGTGCAAACGGAGGCGGAGGTGCGGAAAGACCGAAATACACGCACGCCGAAATATAAGCACGCTTTTTTCCGATAGATAAACATTAGCTTACACCGTTGCGACTTACGTGGATCGCTTTGAACTGAACAATAGACTAATTAGGTGACACGTTCCATATTACTAGACACACAGTGGCCAGGACTTGATGGACACAAAAAAGGTACATATCGGAAAAGCTCCAAATATTGATCAAAACTAAAACTAGCAAATACAACACATTGATAAAAGTTGAGCGCGTCGCTAACAGTAGTACTGTCGCTATGTTATTTCTGTATGTGATTTAACGTCACGTTTCAAACTATTCTCACAATCGTCATAACACACCAAAAAACTCGTGCATACTTTTTGGTCATCAAATTATCGACTTATCAATGTTACCAGCATTCAGTTCGTTACAAAGTACAAAACTTGGACTCGGTTCACTCAGTAAATGTGCTCACAATTGCTGAGTTGGCACCGTTGTACGACTATAAATCATACAAGCACTCTTGCAACAGTGTTGCCATCGTAAAACGCAGTGTTACCCCATAAAATCATTCAGGAGATAATTCGATCGTTTCCACGAAGGTTTTGGGGGATAGATTAGTGGGGAGACCGTAAAATGTTGCCATAATGTCAGACGGTTTGACGTATTCGCTTTAAAAACGGATTTTGATGTCAGTGCTCGACTGTAAAAATGTACGCATTTTCCTTTCTCCTGTCTGGGCCCTAATTCCACTGATGCAATCGTAACAAACTCGCCTGACTTCGAACAAATTGCCTGACTTCGACAGTTCTAGTATTGGAGAAATATCAAAATTATACAATTCAGTTTGATGCTCTGTGAATTGCAGCGATTGGTTAATACAATGTCAGAAGAGAGTCGCGTCGCAGAGAGCCGCAAATGTGGCCGAAGCCTTTGTTACGATTGCAGAAATCGGACCCCTTATTGTTGTACATATCAATCTTTGTTAATTACGTAATATATAGAAAAAACTTCTTTGACGTTCAGTTTCAGTCGAAAACTGTAGGCAATAATAAACAAATAAATATACAACAACATCACATACTTACATTGATCTGACTCCGAGGTAATTAAGCTCCGAGCTTAAGCTCTTGTGTTACAGATATCAGAATATATATATAGATGTAATTCACATAACACCCAGGGCAGTACAAACAGACATGTTCATGCACATAAAAGTTTGTACAGTGCGGTGATCGAACCCGCGACCATTACACCAAAGTGGTCGTCAAAAGCAATGCAAACTAAAAAAAAATGTTAATATTAAGTGAGTCTGCCACGGCATACTATTATAATTAATCCCTTAACTCTACTTATTTTATAGCAACCGAGACATTCATAAATAATATTTTTCCTACTATACCTCCACCCAATAATTTATTCTAAGACCAAAGTATCATTCTAAAACAAGTTTCAATGACACTGCCTTTGTCATTAGAAATTAAAGGTTCGTTATATTTCAATGTTCTTTTGTGTGTGTTTTCTTAGTTTACAAGTTCATGTCGTCTTTGGTTTTGTGATAAAAGTAGGTATCTAAAAGCCTAACGCTGTGAATTTATAACTTCTTACTCAAATACTTAAATCACTTGCAACAATAAATAAATAGTAAATAGTTAAGCAAAAGCTAGTTAAAACATCAAGAAAAGTCCAGAGCTACTTTTTTTTTTTATTTGGGATAGGTTTACTCTTGACCCAAGACTAAGCCCAACGAGGCAAAGACTGATTCTACGATGGAGCGAGCTCACCTAAAAGATGCCTGTTCACTCTAGCTTTGAAGATTCCTAAGTTGTAATTGCAGGGAAACACTGACGCAGGTAGTGAGTTCCATATTTTTCACTTTTCAGGAAGAACATTTTCAATTCTATGCGTATATATTCTTTACTGGAATAAAAAAGAAGCTTATATGCGGGGTAGGACTTTGTTTTTAAATATCCAATACATGAAGGGAGTAAGGAGTACATAAGGAGTTTTGTTTTTGCTTACCTACATAATTTTTTGCTACCGTGTTCCTTGGATCGTTCATGTGAATGATTTACATCTGCCGCGCGTCGATATTTTAAACTAAAGCAATAATATTATGACTGTATGTTTCTACATATGACGTCAGCAAGGACTTGAGTGAATAAAACAAATTGAGAATAATGCTGGAACGATAACTGGCCAGTATTATGTCATAGTTAGTCATAAAAAAAGGAATACTATAATTTTTACCGAGATTTCCACCAAAATTAGAGTCTAGATTTACCACAGTCCCTACCTTAGTCTAGACAAGTGCTACACGACGCGCCAACATCTTTAAAAAAAAATTAAAACACCAATTACCTAGCCCCAAACTAAGCGTTAGCTTGTGCTATGGTGACTAGGATAACGGATAGAAATAAATAAATACCTCTAAATAATAAATATTTCACAACAATCACACCAATTATCTAGTCCCAAAGTAAGCTACTAGGCTTGTGTTATGGGTACTAGACGACGGATAAACATACTTAAATACTTTTTTTTGTAAATAAATACATATTATACATAGAAAACACCCAGTCCAGTACAAACACACATGTTCATGCACACTTATGCTTGTACTGTGCGGGGATCGAACCCGCGACCCTTGGTTTAGAAGTCCGACCTGTGGACCACTGCACCAAGCGGTCGTCAAATAACTAAAGAAAGAAATACTTCAATACATTTTTAAACAGCCATGACTCAGGTACAAATGCTCGTGCTCATCACACAATCATTTGCCCCTAGCAGGATTCGAACCTGCAACAGCCGGTTTTGCAGTCTGCACCTCAGACTACTAGACCAAAACTGTCGTCAATGTAAGTACGTTTATAATAGTTTCCTACATGACGAAGCGGGATTGATATTGACACAAGTATTCGTCGCATCGCATCGCGTCGCTTCGCACTTGTCGCGTTTCGTGGTTCACTAATGATAACGCCTTACGTGTGCTACTGAATAACAAGAAACTATATGAATAGGAAAATTGTGTGACCTGTGAAAATCATAACATGAGTCACACAAGTACAAAACGTTCAGGTGAAATGTGGTTTTGGAATCGGATTGCAAATATTTAAAGTAGAATATACGAATAGGTTGGTATAGTTATACAGAGTGGGGGAGGAGGCTTGCCCCCAAAATAGTGGGGAAAACGTTACAACACTATGCTTGTGGTGGATTGACTATTTGTGGTCTTTAATTTTCACAAGCTGTTCTACCGGTTAGGCTTGCATGGCCTGGGCTTAGTATTTTGTAATTACTTGTGGGAATAGTGACTATGTTTTAGGAATAATCCGAGAAGTTTCTTAGGTTGGAAAATTGATTGTTTGTTGAACTTATTGCTTACAGACGCTCAATTGCACTATTTTTCAAAAGTTACAACATTTCGGCAAGTATTCAAGCGCTAGATGTCATATCTTCTTATTTAATTTTAATCAAAGGTTTACACGATAACTTTAGACTTAAATCATCCTTCAAATCTCATTACCTATCGCTCAAAACACGAGTCAAAGATTAACTTGAATGTTTATGTCCTACAGCACTTGACATCTGGCAGTCGAGAGTTTAATTTCCAATCAAATAAGATTAGTCTTTTATCATAAACTATTGCTATTAAAAGCGATCAGCTAATTGCAGATCCTCCTTTAAATTTGTTATCCGGGCCCCATAGACAAAGTTTTACTTCTTAGTCGACGATGAAATTCGCTAATGTCTTTACTTGAAAAAGTTAGAAAATTACATTCGCCCTCGCCGAGTCAAAGGCACGTGACGACTGAATACGCCATGTGTGCACTGGGTGTTATGGACTTGTAAACTTGCCACTTTGTAACCCTTTTTCTCACTTACATCGGTAAACTTCTCCGCACAGTGTGGCCGGATCTTTACACAAACGTCACTGTCACCCAAAGACGTTGACTCGTCAACGAAAGCAGAGCCCACACAATGTGCGGCGACCAAGCTGTCAAGGACGCTAGATCGAGATAAGAACAATTGGTAAACAAAGCCACGTGCCAGTAATTGCTTGAACAATGCCATTGTCTGCGGATTCCTGTTGGCCGATAGTGTTGCCGGTGCTGCGCGGAGGTACGGTCCGCAACGGACATTTTTCAATTTTGAAATCGAAAAATGGAGTCCGACTGAACGTACGGTTTATTTAACAGCCCTTGATGTTAATTTGATTTTAGCCTATATGAATTAATCGTGTGGTATGAATTTTTTTGTTTATTTCAATGAAAACCATTAGTGAAATGTTGAATACAAATATTTTGGATGATCCGGTGGTAAGAGTTAAGATATTCGCGTTACAATAAAGGTACAGTTAACCATTGCAGTTAACACAGTAAAATATCTTTGACGCATTCCGTTTTAATTGACGTGCTAACTTTGATATGACATTGGTAAAGTTTCAGTAAAGCTAAGGCCGAAAAAATATAAAATAAAATACAAAAAAATCAAAATACAAAGAAAGTTTAGTTTTAAAGTCTTGGCACCACCTTGGTAAAATGGCACCGTGTGTTCGATAATGTTGAGAAAGAAAATGATTTATTCATATCACAAATTAATAATAAAACATTCAAAAACAGCCATATCAGATGCAAAAAGACCAGCCGTATCACCCAGCACAAATCTCACAACACATTATTATATTAAACTAAATAGTTCCCACGCCAATTTGACTCTCGACAATGAGGCAAAAAGCTCCCAAACTGTAGTTCCCGACCCACCCCCGTCAGCTGAGATCTACATTCGGCCTGCACTGACCTATATTCTCTGTGACGTAGCCCACAACAATAGGGCATTGTTCTTTTATATTTGCGTTGACTCCGGGAGTTCTTCAAGGCAGTTCATTCACATCTAGCCTCTTTTAAATAGGTTCATTTGTTTTTCGTCATTGTTCGAAACAGCTGGCTCCATGTGATCCTATTTGCCATTGATAGGTGAAAGAGAAGGTGTAACAATGAACTTACCATTGTCTTTCGAGTGATGAGTATGAATTTGTATTGTTTTAACTCGTGACGTAATTTGGTCGCGGTTTGTCGCAAGTAAATTGTTTTGCGGCGGTTGGAGGCTACTGGAGACGGCATTTTGAGCTTGGTATTATAGCGATTGATGATTCTATGTGTCCTAACCATTGTATAATTATTATTTTTTAAATCTTGTTCAAATCAGATTCTGAACAAATATGTAGGGTTAAAAGACTTTATCAATGGTTTAACCCTCTTCTATAGTTTTTCAATCTTTTAGATTCTATCTATCTATTGTATGGTTTAAACAGATATGCCTATCTTCTTATTTACTTAATCAAGATAATTGTCTTAACTTTTACTTTATCATTTGAATTCTACAGTATGCGTTACATTCCATATTAGAGGTTGAAGTAGAGTTATTTAGTCCACAGCTTCTATCTTTTGTAACGGTGTTCATTCATCAGCCTATACACGTCCCACTGCTGGGCACAGGCCTCACCTCAACTATGAGGTGGTGCGAGCCATATTCCACCACGCGGGCTCAGTGCGGATTGGTGGAGGGGTGTGTGTAAGGTAAGTGACCAACCTTACTGTCAGATGTTATTAAGCCGCCCGAGGGCCTCCGACCAGGCTTAACGACTAATATCTATCGATATTAACCGGGACCAACAGCTTAACGTGCCTTCCGAAGCACGGAGATGCTTGCAAATAGACGTCACTTTTATGGTCAGAATGGTCACCCATCCCAAACATGACGGCGCCGCAGGTTGCTTAACTTTTTGGTATCACTACCAAAGCGCTGCAACCACTGCGCCACAAGCACCTCACCTGTAACGGTGAGGTGCTCATACTTACCTGTAACGGTGTAATGGCGCCAAAAACTGTTGACAAATAGAAACTCTCACTTCAACTTTTTTTTATCCCACCTAGCTACGACTGTCGCTCCACACAGCCAAGGAGGTCAAGCCTCATCAATCGTAGAACGGTAGTGGTAAAAAAGATCGAGTAATGATAAATAGTCGTAGTTAATCCCTTCTTATCGCCTCCTCGCGTCCCGTGCGGTCTAAAAATGAAAGATGGACCGCGGGGCACAGATAACACTTCCAAGTAATGGTCTGCCGGACAGAGTGGTGGACCAGTGCGATTCTCATGCATTCGTATTTTTTCCGCACGGTAATTTGTATGAAGCCAACTGAAACTATGTGTGAAATAATAATAATAGTCCTCCTTGCCGATTTCGACCACGGCGGCCAATCTCAACAGAGATGAGCCTACTACGCAGGAGATATTATATAGTGCACAAGTGTGAGCGCAATACACAGGTACACTCACTGTTCTATCACTCTCAAAGTTCGGTGAGACGGCAATCCGACATGACCGGAGAGAGATCGGGCGCAGGACCAACGGCTTAACGTGCTTGCCGAGGCACGGGGATGTAACACCGCCAACTTCCCGACTCCGAGCTGTTTTTGAGAAATTCATGACAGAAAATCAATTTAGGTTCGACCTGGGATTCGAACCCAGGACAGGCAGTCAATAACTTCAAGTTACTATTGACAGGTGCATTTCATGATAGCGACAACATATTTCATATACGAATTTCAAACTTCAACTGGTCGGCATCACGCGTTGCGTTCGAGTGGTTATCGCTCGAACTTTTTACGAAGGTGAACGTTTATCGATTGCACGAGAATTGGCCCCCTGATCGTGTTGCCACTCGAAAAAATGTCGGAATGTCACGATCTGGTTGTGGGTAACAAATGTGGGAGCTAGTGTATGGTGCCTATGAAGGTCTGATAACGATTTGATTTTCGAAATATTGTACCAGCATATTTTATTATTTGGTGACAGTCATACTTCAGGATTGCGTTGAACTAGTAACTATCATAATAAAACTGCTTTTTGTCTTCCTCACTCTTAACAGAAAAACCGTAAGAAGTTAAACACAAGCGCATAGGTCACTGAAATGAACAAAAATATGGCATAATTTGTAGAAGTTATTTTAAATTGATCAAAAGTAAACTCGAAGAAATTCAATTTGTCAAAACTACACACATATTTTGCCGTGACGAATCTTGTTTGTGACCAAATGCTTATTTACAACAATAACAACCCAAGCATCGTCTACGTAAAAAGGTACTTGCATACTTTGATAAAAAAAAGTCAGCGTACATCATTAATGTGACAAATCAATGATTGACATGACACAGGTATTTCTGGTCTTGTTTTTCTGTTTTCTTTATCATAAATTCATTACCATATTTGTGTCCATACACAGTGGATGTTTCAATATTAATAAGTAGTTACCATTTATAGGTAACAGTAGCACTGTGACTGTAGTATTATGACTTAGAAAAAAATGTGTTTTTTTTAGAAAGATATAAATCTGCTGCATCACACTGGTTGTTTTTAAAGTCTTTGAACCAAAAGTTACGTGTAGGTAGGTAAGTATTTTAAAAGAAGACTTTTACAAAAATCTATGGCTTGAGAATTAAGAAAGTCAAAGGAGAGTTTTATGAACTCTATATGTGCTCTGAAGTTGCCATGATAAAAAAGGAAATCAAAAATCAATGTGCAGGGCAGCGATTTTTTTTAAAAAAATCGGATCAAAATGGTAAATTAAGTCGTGATATAGTGCCCCCTTAATTTAAATAAAGCTCTATGGTAGCTATTAGTAATCTTCTCTATGGTTCTGCCTGGGTTATGATGACAAATGCTGCAAACGCAGAGTTAACGCGCGATGTGAGATACCCCTTAATTGTGCCGCTATACAATGTGTGCTTTCCCTCGAATAGTGATGTCACACAACTTATCGATGGTATAAATAAGTTTGGTTCTTAATCACATTGACCTGAAGTACTAAGATACAGTAGAGATATGATTACAGAACCAACATTGTCCCCTAAGTCTTCATGATTGTAAATGTCACAAAATTCTTTATTATTTCCCTTTCCCTTGCCTTTAATTGTGATTTAAATGGCTGCCCGTTACTAAGCAGGAACGTCAGGATTGATTAACGCCCAAATATTTAATTTCTGCAGTTTTTTTAAATTAGGGTTTTTTGCAAAATTACCTATGTCATATCCTGGATTCCTTCGTCCTGCTTATGGATTATTGAAGCGAGTATTAACGACTGTTGATAAAACTTGCTTATCTAAATCGTTAATCACCATAATCATTATGCTAAATAAAACAATCGCACGTCAATAGTTCTAGCAACCGATAATCAGAACGTGCAAATTTATTCATGATAATATTCTCTATCACCTATCAATCAGCATTCATACTTCAAGTTTGACGTTGTGGTGATTGATGAATGTGTTGAGCAGTTCCTTCCTTTTCGAATTAACCTTATCTTTCGACTAGAATCGTTGCTGAAATTGGTCAGCATTCCCTTGACTCAAGCGAAACAATATAAGCTGCTATTTATTTTACCACTGTAAAAGCTTTGACTTCACCTAAGTTTTGTTGAGTTTGATAAATTATTTAAAACATAAAACATGTTATTATAAGTACATATTCACTTGCGTTCATTCTCATTAAATGAACACGACAACACTATTCTTTGACTGTCCCTAATTTAAATCAATATCAAACAACCCACTGAAATATTCAAACGCTATCGATGTCTTCAAACTTATCCCTCATCCTACGCTATGCGTGGGTTTTCTATGTTCACGTTACCATCAAAACTGCTACCAATTTTTGTTTATCGATATCGATATTCTCCCCTCCCTGCGCCATTTGTCGACGGTATCGAGTATCGACGGCCTCCCGCGCACGGATCCATCAAGCTGGTATCTGTCTTCGTTTAATAAGATAAAGCGCTACCTTATTAACTGTTTCGTTCGATCATTTGTAAGCGCGGTTGGAAATGTTATTTGTAACACCGTTAAAATGGTGTCGGATTGTTAGGTTAGTCATATTTTTTAACAACAACATCACAAACATTGATTTGACTCCGATGTATAAGGCTTAACCCATTACCGGACACTATGACTATAGACGTGTTGTAACAATGAAAGTTCTATTGTGTTTGGCAGATTGTCCGTGAATGTGTTAAGCACTTGTTTGTGTTATAGAAATCAGTATCAACACAGTGGTATTACAAATAAATTTAAAGAAATATGTAACTCACCACACCGGATCAGTACACACAGACAAGTTGATGCACACAAATGTTTGTACAGTGCGGGGATCGAGCCTGCGACCTCTTGGTTAACTTCTTAACCATTACACAAAAGTGGTCGTCATTGTGTTTTTTTTTCTGTTGCATGAACTAGACACCGGGCTGGTGAAAAAATAAACACATTGTCCTACCATGAAGAAGTTAAAACATATTTCAGTAAGCGTTATCTAAACATAAGACAGACAATTTTTAGTAAAAGACAAAACTGGAATTGAGACACAAAAGGTAATATAATAGGTACGTTATATTTTGAAAACAGTCAATCTGTATAATGTATTTACTCTTGGCTCTACCTCTTTTATATTAAACTAGCTGACCCGGCAAACGTTGTTTTGCCATATCAATTATTGTGGACAACCCTTATAATATCACTCAGGGATATGAAAAATAGATGTTGGCCGATTCTCAGACCTACTCAATATGCTTACAAAATTTCATAAGAATCGGTCAAGCCGTTTCGGAGGAGTACGGGAACAAACATTGTGACACGAGAATTTTATATATATATATAGAGATATAGATGATAAAAAACAAAATAGAACACCTATACTTATGTTATCCAAATAATAACTTGATTAAATAGGTAGTAATGAAACGAAATCTAGAGCAACACGCTTTCATAATCCTTTCGATTAACTTTAAGTTAACACGTAACAATGAGTAGCCAGTTCGGTACATAGTACATACTATTAAAGAAAAGAGTTAACCAAGTTCCGACCCCTTTTATTAACACCACCTTTGCTAGTCATCACCCTCATTTCCTACTTCCGCACATCTATAATGTTAAATGCCGTAAAGTAAATATCAAAACTCTAACTATACGCAGAGCTAAACAATTGATCGAGTCATGGCTTCTGAAACATGATTACCTCGAATCTGAGGACATCATAAACACAATAGCTTTTTCTTAGAAAAAACACACGTTCACACACACACACACACACACACACACACACACACACACACACACACACACACACACACACACACACACACACACGCTCACACACACACACACACATACACACACACACTTAAATAAAATTATCATCATTAATTTAATCATTATCATTATTTCTTTAAATTATTCTCCATTGTTAATCCTAAAATAATATTAATATGTATTGTCACCTATCAACTCTTCTTGGCCTTTGCAATACAAGCAATAGCTTAGTGCAGAGACCGCCGCAAACATGTTATACACTTAAGGGTTTCTTTGGGAATAAACACTTATTATTATTATTTTTATAGTTGTCAGTAACATAAGCATTTATATGAAACTAGTGGACCCGGTCATGGTCCGCTGTTTTCGCAATTTATCAATATTTTCTCATCATTTACACCTTCCCTGGACTTCCACAAATATTTGATGTCCTTTCTTGAGTATCAAAATATCTCCATGCCAAATTTCAAGCAAATTGGTTCAGTAGTTTAGGCGTGACTGAGTAACAGACAGACAGAGTTACTTTCGCATTTATAATATTAGTATGGATAGCGAATCAATATTCCATTGTGACTTACAATACTTAAGCTTTACAAAATGACATGGCCTTTGTGTACCAACAATCTGTCCACCTTTAGTTTTTTTTTACCATAGACGTTATAGAAGCATATAATAGGCTACTTTGGTGTTGACTTTGGAACGAATCCTGGTTGAAAATAAAGGGTTCCGTAAAATTTTTGCTGTGAAAAAAAAATGCATACTATGCACTTCTCGTGGGTCACTGGCAGAATAACAAAATTTTAATTGGTTTACTCAATGAATTATTTAAGCTGGGGAAGCTTAATTGGTTTATGTGTTACCTATTTTGTTATGTAATGTTAAAACTGTATTTTTCCCAAAAAATTATAAACTAAAATATTTGAGCATTTTATCATTTTCATAGTCACACAAGCAAAAATCCCTATCTACATTTATTTTATAAAAACAAAAATTTTATTGTTTGTTTAAATTGAATAAAATCCGAAACTATTGGACCGATTTAAAAAAAATTGTATCCTACATTATTCCTGGTGAATATAGTCTATATTTAATACGAAAAAAAAATTGCGTAAAAATGGCGTGCGGAGCCGGGGCGGGCCACTAATAAAAACTTACTTACTTTAAATTTACAAGCTGTGTGACTGCAAAACTTGGTCAGTACCTACTTTCTTGGAGTTATAGTTAAGGATTTAGTTTAGGAATCAATCAAGGAACCCTGAAACCAAGTCGATTGGACCCAAGGAATGACTTTCAGTTTCTCTGACCCCCTCGGAGCGTTCTGAAGCTCATATTAATATCCTTTGTTGGGATGACGGGTCCATTTTCTGAATTAAACTCTTTGTAATGTAGATCTTTTTAATTGGTTATAATGTTAATGACAGGCTACAAAAAATGAGACTTTAAGCGAGGTGGTATCAAAATATTTGATACGTGTAGTAAAATGTTTTTGGTTTTTTTTTCAACTTTGTAGTTGACGTTTAATTGTAATCATTTTACAAATGATTATCATACGACAGAACGTTGAAAACATTTTTTTTGTTGAAAGCCTTGTGCATTCAATATTCTATATATATAATAGATCTTTACCTATGAAATTGCCGTTTTTACTTTGCACTTGATTATCTTTGGACTGGGTGGGAGTTTAAAATTCAACTTAATCTTAAATTAAAGCTTGGAATAAATTGTTTAAAAATATACATTTTAATTGGTTTTATATGATATATATTGGATAATGCATAATGTTTATAAATTTGCATGCTGTTTGACACGGCTAAATAGGTTTAAACACTATTGAAAGATGACCAACAAATCAAATGTTAATTGTACCCTATTTACGCAAATAAATATTATTTCTATTTCTGCTGTTGACTAATAGACACGGCTGTAGTCGCCAATAGCTTTAATATGAAACTAAAAGTTATCTAACTTTAAGTCAAAGATAAGTACAATATTGAAATACTGTCGTTAGTGATTATCGTTGTTTTTAACTACCTAATACGTACTACATGCTTCTGGTGCTACTCAAAACCATAAGCTTTACATTTACCTAACTTAACATTAACCTAGTTTTATATTAATTACTTGTAAATATTTTGTAGTTTCATGTTATTGTTAACAAGTTATTACCCAAAAGAAGTAAATATTAGCTTTTTCTTGCCTGAGATACAGGTTCAACCTAGTTCAGGCAAAGAAAGTCTTCTATGTCGGTGGAATTTTAAGCTCTTATGTAATAACTTTTGTTCATTGAAACTGAATAAAATATTTATTATCATTGTTTATTTTATTAAATTCTTTTTTTTAAATATTTTTACGCACCATTGATTATTTTTTTTGCATTGATTTATCGATGAAATGGTGGTTTATTACCACCATTAGTACGTACCTAGTATATTTCAAATGCTAAGTCCAAATGTTTAGTAGAGTGGTATACAGCAATCCGCAGTCGATGGAGGTGGAAAAACATTATAGGCGCCACAACCGCAGGGCAACTGTAGCGACGGCAAATAAAATTACCTAGAAAATATATTCCAACCGTATTTTTTGGTGAAACAGTATCCCGTATCTTGAAGACCTAAAATAGAACTAGCACTGTAGGGAACGTCCATACTTTTTTCTTTCACACAGAGTCGAATCCAAATTGCTTTTATCGTACTTTTCTCTGTTATGTTTCCATTGTAAATGTACGACCGGAATGAGGAGTTAGTTTTTCGCATTTTTTTTTCAATCTCTCTTTTCTACATCTTCCTAAAAAATCTATTTTAGGCAACAAACAAATCTCACATTTAGATACTTTTTGATTCCCAAAATCTAAGGTCCTGCCCCCACAAAAAGTCAGCAAATCTCATTATTATTGTAATCACTCAATCGAACATAATCATGATTTATAAAATCACGTTTTCTGCTATCGCTACAAACCATATTGCCTCAATAAAGCCGAGTGACGTCGCATAAAAGCATTTTATGATTTACTATGTATTTCATACCTGTAAGTTCGTGAGCATGGTTACATACATTGATATAATTAAATGGCAGAAGATATTTTACATTGTTACAATAAGCTTTGTTTCTATAACTGACCAAAAACGCAAGAGAATAATGGGTAGACCAGTGGCAAGTAGGATGAAACAACGAAAGAAATATAATAATGCTAACATGTGGCGAGACCAAGACGTTCACAAATATGCGCATAATCGCACGATTTCTTTGATCCATTTTATAGTGCCTTTATAATTATAATCTTCTGCTATTTAATTATATCAATGACGACTAGCGAAATATGATGAAACGCCTTCTCGTTATGGGAAAGCAATTTGCGTATGAGTTAATCAAGTTTACAGTTTTTTATGGGGCTGAAGTGGAAACGAGTTACCTGTGGTAAGATTGTGCAAAAGTTTAACGTCGTTGCATTAGTAATTAAGAAGAGTTATGCGTTTCTGGTGGAAGTTAGTATTGAATCCGGACTAAATAAAGAATGGGCTATGAGTGTTTCCCAAAGCTATTCATCATAACTTTTATTTCATCTAAAATCATTGTTTTTTCATCTTAACTTCTAAGCAGGTACTCTTTTATTTCTCAAAGATTTAAAAAATCTGAAAGCACCTTCAGGAATTTTATTTATATAACTTATTAGGCTTCTCGAACACTAGATGCTTTGTTATCACAGAGGTAGAACAACGATAAACAATAACGCGACGTGTTTTTCAGAAATGAAAAACACAAAAAACGTTTTAGATCATTTAGTAGCAAAAGCTCTACCATCTATGCTTGTTTCCTGTAAAATCTAATAAGCGTGGTTTGCTGCCTTCTCCTCAAATACCTCAAAATATCTCAAATACTAAATTGCTTGCAAAATGATCAGGATTTGCATGCTCTCTTCCAAGTTTATCTATGTAGGTTCGGCGTATCTTTTCCTCTTCCATACCAACCTATCTTTCGACACTGAAACATCCACTCCTTTCATACTCATATCTCTATATCTCTCTTCTAAAAGTATATCCATGTTTTCCGTGGTCGGCGTCTCTCTCTCTATCCCCAACTTGCATACTCATCACTCTCCGCGCCGCTTGGCCGTCATCCTTGAACAAAAAACGCGTCCAATCATTTGCAAAATTACAAATAATCGCTTCCCCGCGTCTGTCTTGGCCTGTATGTAGAGTATGTATGCTTAGATCTTTAAAACTGCTCAACGGATTTCGATGCATTCTTTTTAATATAATGTGATTCAAGAGGAAGGTTTAAATGTATAAAATATGGTAAGAATACGAAAACAACGGGCAGGACAGCGTATGCCGAGTCCGCTAGTAAAATATATAATTCTTACGCTATTCTCATTCTCATTGTATTTATTAGGATAAAGGCAGAAAAAGATAGCGATTGAAACAGAATAAAAGGATTTAATAAAACGCGTAGTACGAAAGATCAATACCATTGTATATAAGTGACAATGTCTGTCCATTTGACAGTATCATTTTACCTTGTTAGTTTAAAAAGGTTTACACCAACAGTATTTAATTGGATTTTGTAAAAAAAAAAGAATTTTAATAATTTCATTTAATTTTAATCTAATGTATTTGGTATTTGTATAAATTGTATTAGTGATTATCGTTCTATGGACTTTGTCTAAAATAAAAGCATATTTTTAAATTTTATTTATTCTTTCTGAAATCTAAATATAAATCGATCACCGTTAGTATAGTTTGTCGCGAGCCTGCGCGCGCGACGGATAGGGCGGACAGCGCCGGTGAATTGAATATGTTAAACAGTTTTTTGTTCAGTCCAATGTACAGTCGGGGATAAAAGCGAGCAAAAACTTTAAAGTTTGAATACGGATATTCAAGTATGCTTTGTATATTTATTTTGAGAATATTTAAGACCAAGAGGAAATCTGCTGCATAGGTAATGTCGCCGTTAATTGCGACTGTCAGTGATGTCCTTTCTAAGTTTCAAACTATCTCCTTACCAAATCTTTAAATATATAAAAATGAATTGCTGTTCGTTAGTCTCGCTAAAACTCGAGAACGGCTGAACCGATTCGAATAAATTTAGTCTTGAAATATTCGTGGAAATCCAGGGAAGGTTTAAAAGATAAGAAAATTTAAAAAAAAGCAACGGGCAGGACAACGTCTGCCGGGTCCACTAGTCTTAAATATAAAAATGAATTGCTGTTCGTTAGTCTCACTAAAACTCGAGAACGGCTGGACCGATTTCAATAATTTTGGTCTCGAAATATTCATTGAAGTCCAGGGAAGGTTTAAAAGATCAGAAAATTAAAAAAGCAACGGGCAGGACAACGTTTGCCGAGTCCGCTAGTCTCTTATATATGAAAATGAATTGCTGTTCGTTAGTCTCGCTAAAACTCGAGAACGGCTGAACCGATTTGAATAATTTTAGTCTTGAAATATTCGTGGTAGTCCAGGGAAGGTTTAAAAGATCAGAAAATTTTAAAAAATCAATGGGCAGAACAACGTCTGCGGGGTCCACTAGTTTCATATACTTAAATGTGTTTAATAGTTTAGGCGTAAAAGAAATCGGCGCACCTGAACTATCCCATGGGAATGCCTCATTTTCCCGCGATAAAAAGTAGCCTATGTTCTTTCTCGGATATCAAAATATCTTCATACCCAACTTATGCAAATTGGTTCAGTAGTTTAGGCGTGATTGAGTAACAGACATAATGGGATTACTTTCGCATCTTAATGAAACCCGTTTTCCTTGGTCACGGCATCACGCGTGAATGGCTGGACCGATTTCACTAATTCTTTTTTTGTTGTATTTGTTATTATTAGGTTCTTACGGAAAAAATATTAAGAAAATCTCTCAGAAATATTGAAAAATATACATTTAATTCTGCATATTTTAAAAAACGCGCGTAACTAATGTCAATGTCATTCGATGACGTTTTTCAATCATTGCAACGCTAAGGCGGTACGAAGTTCGCCGGGTCAGGCTAGTTTATAATATTAGTCCAAAAGTATGGATTAATTTAATCAAGAAGAAAAACTTCATGGACTGCTTTTTTTAGCCCACAATGAAAAATGTGGTTTTAGATATATTTGTTGGTTGTCTGTTTGTGTGTGGAGGTATATGGTGTGTCTGTCTGTGGCATCGTAGCTCCAAAAAGGATGAACCAATTTAAACCGTTTTTTTATTCAAAACATAATTTTATCACGGTGGCTCTTGGCTATACCTGGTCAAAATCCGCCTAGTTGTTGAACCTCACCAGTTTTACTGACTAATTTGAGCCTTTTTAAACTGGAAAGTAAGTTTTTAAATTCAACATAACGTGCTCGACGGTACTCCAGCTTACTGGTTGGGATTTCTTTAACGCCATAAGACACGGTGTTTTCGACGCCCACTGCCGTGATTTGTCGTTTCTTAACATTATTTGACACATCCCAGTAAAGATCTGACAATAATATCCATTCCACTACCAATTTTCACTGGTGCGCCAAACCACCCAAGGGACATTAATTTACCCCACACTTGAAAACCTATGAATGATGTGATGAGCACAACATCGCATACCTTGCTCTAATACCACAGTAAAAGCACTTGTGTTACGGGAATCAGAAACAACGAATGTACCACAAACATCCAGACCCGTGACAACATTGAAAATGGTTTTCAACATTGTCTCCGCGGGGATCGAACCCGGGACCTCATATGTCAAACCGATACACCACAATACAACGGAGGTCATCAATGCGTCATTATCAAGCGACATTATTTGACACGTCCCGGTAAAGAGCTGACAGTAATATCCATTCCATCAGGAATCTTCAGTGATGCGGCACGGCGCTCTGACACGAAGGTCAGAGCGACACGCGTCGGTACAGCCACGCCTAGCACACAGGGTGATCGGTTAGCCAGTTTATGGACTGATGGCGACTTTGCAAATGAACGTTTGTGCATGAAAAATGAGATCATAAACGTCAAACTGAAGTGAAGTTTATGCAAGATCAAGGAATTTGTTCACAACGAACCTATAACTGACGACATATTTGTATGAACATTACATAAGTACATGGTTTTGTTAATTATTTCTAAGGTATACTTATTATAATGTAAAAAATAAGGATGTTACCTGTTTTTTTTTTTGCATTCCAAAAGTGCAACATAGCTAAAGTTTTTGACATCTCAAACTTCACTGCAATTCTTCGGCTAGTGATCAACCGATTACGTCGAAGAACCATAATAGTATTAATTTAAAAAATTAAAATTTTAGAAAACCCCTAACATGAGCCACAAAAACAGCTAGTGAACTTCACGGAATTTAACGGACGGAACTTAACTAGTTCACTTTCTTGGACGGAATTTAACCAGCTATAGCTGAAAACCTCCTTTGCAATAAAAACAACAGCACTTAAATGTCCATCAATTCGGGAGCTTCGATGCCACAGACTACAGCACAACAGAGAGAGCTAATACGGTTCCATAGGTTAGATGGCGCTGTTAGCCTAATACCGGCCAAATTGTACCGGCCTAGTACCGCACATAAACCGCGGTATATAAGATTTCGATCCAGAATACTATAGATAGACAAATCAAGATGATATCTACCGGACCTTGGTCCCCGACCATAACACCCGGTCGGTAGGAAGCGCTTCCCTTTAGCTTCCTAACTCGAAATCAGTTGCGCCAAAGGGGACACAAACAGAATAGAGAAAATTGGTGGCCAATATTCACAATAATCAAGAATTCTACCATCCTGTATATTTTAAAACTAATAGGTCTACGTGTGTAGTCATCCGCGTCTTTGGGGCCGCGTAAAATATAGGTACCGGTCACTCATGATAGCCCAAACGTTGCCTCTGAGCTCATTATGCATAAAAATCACAAACAACACACAAATTAGGACTTCAAAATAAAAAATACATATCTGCTAATTCATTGATTTTTTCAGTTTATTGTTATATATAAAAGAAGTACGGTTCTTCTTAATACTTTATAACACCCTTTCTAGGCACAATAACTAAGAAAAAAACACGCAAAGCACACAGCCTTTAGTTAGTTTAGTTTAGTTGAAACTCTTTTGGCAAACTATGGAAATGTTTCCATATTTTCTATTACGATACCAATGCAGTTTTACCAATAAAATCAGACCTAAACGGTGGTTTACCTCAGTTACTACGTAACAGATAAATCACTCCATAGAGAAATTTCAATACCTACAGCGTTAATAGACTACTTTTTCTGCCGCGTACAAAAATGCACCTACATCTTTGAGTATAAAGTCACTATTGCTTCGCAGCTGCGCGAGACCAAGTGACGTGAGACCTAGCGACAATCGAACTAGGGTTGACACAATGTTTATTGTTGAGTTAAAAAAGTGTAGGTACCTACCTACTACTAGATTTTAACAGATACTACCTACTACTAGATTTTAATAGAATTTAACAGATTTTTTAGAAACATTATTTCGATTGTAACTACTTTGTAGTGATATTTGTGTCAGAGAAGAAAAAAAGATATTTGTATTTATATTATCTATCATCCTTATTTTTGTGTACATACGTAGGTACATACGTACAAACGCGCCATGCTTTTTTCTATTATTTGTGATCATAATGAAAACTATTTAAAATAAAATGATTCTTTATTCTTTATCTACATTTCATTTTATTTTTCATATTCCTAAATTTTCTAACAAAAATACCTAGGTGCTTACTATTTTCATACAATACAATAAAAAACGATCATTTCGCAAATTGGTCATTAGTAGAATCTGTCATTTGTGGAATCTGTCGTTTGTAGATTATTAATAGGTAGGTACATTTCGAGAATCGGTAAATTTTATTGTCAACTACGTAGGTACCTGCCTACCTACCTAGTCATTTCGCTAATTAATTAATTATTAGTCGACTAAACCAACACGTAATAAAGCTAACGTTTAACAAGCACAGATTACTTATTTGGTTCGTATGAAAACTAAATTGAACGTAAGCGTAACACGAATAATTATAGTGCGTCGTGAGCGCGTCCGATTGTTGGCAGTCCACTGAATCGGCACTGCAGTCGGTGCCGGCGAGAGTAGGCTATTACCGCGCGCAAGTACATCGAGTGAGAGAGGCCTGGTTCTGTTGTGAACATTTAAATCTCTTTCCTTACAAAAAACTAGTGTGGGCTCTACAATCATAAAAAAAACAATTCTAAATTAATTTAGAACTTGCTTCTACGAAGCTCAGCCATAAAGGTCAACAATTTACAATATCTATAATCCAAGCTATACGTCACAAATCCAACGTGAATGAAACGAAGCGGTATTCCATACAACTCTACCTTGCATCCCATACAACAATCACTGCTTCATTTCAAATCTTACGACGTTAAATTTAAGATTGAAACGCAACGGTGTAAGTCACCACAAGTGCAAAAGCGTGTTGTCGAAAAATAATTGTATAGCACAACACTTTTAATTCGATAGACAAAAGTGAGTCTTACCAGCTTCAGAATAAAGGTGTGACAGATTTAGTGTTGCGTATCAGTCGATCACGTATCGATAATATGATAAATGGTTCCGAGTCAAAACTGAACGGATTGCATTACGGTAATGATAAAAAAACTTGTTTGTAAAAGTTGTACGTAGTTCATTCACCATTCCATGGCGGAACTACTTGCGAAGTAAAAAATGTGCTCATATTTTTTTATGACTGTATGATTTAAATATGAGGACAAAGATGACAATATAGATGACGAGAAATAACGTCAACTTTTCACAGTTCTTAAAAACTTTGCACTCACTTAAGTTAACTGGTATTTAGCCATTGTAATGGCCACTTTGCCAGTTTTTTTAACTTTTTTAACACGAATTTGTTTTCGCATTTCGCTTTCAGTCTTGTAACCGACCATCTTGATTTGAGAAAGCCAAGCTGTTTACTCTTTAAAAACTTTTACACGATTTTCTATTTTTCACTTATCACTTTACATTAGACGAGAATCATTTGTGATACCTTAGTTTGCTAGGTATGAATTATATCTTAAAAGATCTTAGCTACTACTAGGCTACTAGCTGACCCGGCAAACGTTGTTTTGCCATATACATTATTGAGGACAACCCTTATCACTAAGGGGTATGAAAAATAGATGTTGACCGATTCTCAGACCTACTCAATATGCTCACAAAATTTCATTAGAATCATTCAAGCCGTTTCGCAGGAGTAAGGGAACGAACATTGTGACACGAGAATTTTATATATATATAGAGATTTATCAATAAGTTTACATGGAACCCTCAAAACCTCGCCAGTAATTAGAAAATGAAGAGATATGTTTACCTTGTGCCTTGATCAAAATAATCTGCCTACACCTCTCGAAATACATTCGACCACACATATTATAAGGCCATGTACGTCAAGAAAACATGAACTATCGTGACAATTTCTCTAACGCGAGTAAACAAACCGTAAGCTGCGGAATTAAAAGCGCATCAGCGGCGCTGTGGACCGTGCGCCGGCGCAGCGCTGACCCTGCGGCGGTACGATCACTTGTCACCGTGTATCTGCATACGTTTTAATGTCGTATTTAATTCAAGAACTTTGTGTTATTGTAATGATTTTGATAGGAGTAAACAATAATAATAATACTATAATATTGACATGACAATATTTAGCTACTTTGGATTTAATTGACATTTGACATTTAACTATATTCATTTTGCATGCCAGTGTTTGGTAAATTGTGAGGGACTTTTGTTATTATTTACATCTGTATGTGTACCACTATTTATGCAAAATAAAGCAATTAGAAATTAGAATTACCCTTCGTTTCTACCATCGCTTTAACTAAAACTGGTGAAAAAAATGTCCGTCTGTCATCATCACCATTATATCAGCCGTTCAACGCCCACAGCTGTGCATAGATTCTGCGCTTCTTTTTCACTGCTGGGTGTTTTTTATGTATAATATGTATTTATTTACAAAAAAAGTGTTTAAGTATGTTTATCCGTTGTCTAGTACCCATAACACAAGCCTCGTAGCTTAATTTGGGACTAGAGAATGGGTGTGATTGTTGTGAAATATTTATTATTTATTTATTCCCGCATCCAGCGGCTTCTCATTACCTTCAACAGATCTTCGGTCCACCTTGTAGTGTAGGGGGCCTGCCAAGGTAACGTCGCCCGCCCGGCACACGGTCGCCATCAACCTCCGTCCGGTAAACAAACGTCTCTGTCAACTAGGTATTTCTGCACTTAAACCACCGCTGCTTTTTGCTGCTAATCTTTAAGTAATAACGCTAAATTGCATCTAGCTATTTTATGTATATACAGTCAATGTATTTTTACCGGGGTTCGAAATAATCAAATTTTTATATATTTTTACATATATCCGATATATTTTGGATATTTATCCAAGTAATAGTCCTCCTGGCCGATTTTGACCACGGCGGCCAATCTCAACAGAGATCCGCCAACTACGCAGGAGATATTATAGTGCACAAGTGTGAGCGCAATACACAGGTGCACTTACTGTTCCATCACTCTCAAAGTTCGGTGAGACAGCAATCCGACGTGACCGGAGAGAGATCAGGCGCAGGACCAACGGCTTAACGTGCTTTCCGAGGCACGATCCAAGTATAACCTTATTTATAAACAGAAAAAATGTCATATGACAGCAAGCAAGAATCTTGCCTTAGATTATTTCTATCCAGTGGAACCATTACACCAACTTGACCCAGCCCGTCTTCGTTCAATCTCGGTCCCAGCGCAGGGCGAGTAACTGTCGTCACGGGTCGCGGGCCGCAATTAGCGCGGGCGCCCGCCCGTGACGGCTTAGCCGAGACCGACCCGGCGCCGCGGCGCGGCCGAAATTGTGGAGCGGACATATGGAGTATAACAGTTTTGTAAGGTTTTGTTAAGCTCACTTTTAAAACCTCATAAAGGGACGGAATAGTTGGGTTATTATAGCGCTATCAGGGGTTGCTAGAGTTACTCTGTCGGCGGCTAAACTGAGCTGATAAAAACGTTTCTATCAAAGTTTTATACTGGGTTGTAAGCATGATGTCAAGTTGCTATTTAGTGCCAACAATTGAAAAGATAAAAGTGTCGATTTTCATGAGAGCGTAATTATAAGCGTCTTATCATGAGTATCTTCAAATATCTTACATGTCAATTTTCATGCCGTATATGCTGTTTCTTCGGACATTTTCGTTTAAAAGCTTGAAAAAAAATAATTAAGAGAAAGTGTTTGAACCGCCTACTTGTTAAAGTCGGCTAAATGATTGGTTGGTTTTTGAATCATCTAATCAGCGATACGCAGCATCTATTTAGCACCTGCGTCTCCTCGGAAACTTGCCCAATAGAAACAAAGCGTATCTGTGCCGGATGGGCCCAGTTAACCGGCAAAATTCAAATTTCGATCAGAATGGCCGGCCAGAGGAACAAGCAATATCCGTTCCATTTTCGCAACGATACACCGTGTCCGAGTCCGAATTGAGAGGCGGTGGTGCGTTTCCGAACGTTTCCAATTTTTGAATTTGAAACGGTTGGATTTTGACAGCGCGCCATTTTTTTTGCCAAGCTTAAAAATGGCAATAACATTTTTATTTATTTATTTATTTATATTTCATACATACATCTATCTTTACAAAAATAATTTCAAAGCGATGGGTGCAGGCCAGATTAAATGAATCAATTGAAATATACAATAATTACAAATAAATCAATTACAAAATAAAACAATACATTCATAGACTACATTAAAAAAACAATAATAATAATTTACGAACAGAACAAACTACAGACGATGACATGTATTTATTTATTTAAGATTTGAATTAAACAGTTACTTTATTGCTGTAATGAATGTTTTCGTTATTTTATAGGAACAAACTACATACATTTGTGGCTTTACTCAATTTTTTTTCTTTATTTCAGGTAAGTTCGCAGTTTCTTGTGACTGGTTGAAGTGGCGGATTAGGTAACACAATGCTGTAAGTAGGTACTACATTATGTTAAAAGTTTTTTCTGGTTTATTAGTGGCAAGATCTTCCAAAGACCTAAAAAAAGTCTAGATTTCGAAAAGACATAACACTTAAAAACATCTTTTCTGCTCCGGTCATCGGGGAGGAATCGAACATCGTCAAATGTCTTTTCGAAATTAAAAATAGCGTTGTGAACGCATAAAATACTTAACAAATAAAAAAGTCTAAATTGTTGGCTTTTTTCGTCAATAAGATTGCTTTTTTAGGTGTTATATGCCTTTTCAATAGAAGCGGCGACATCAAGATGCAAGGCAAACATCAAACCTTCTCCATTTTACAGTCGGTTTTCACTATAATAGGTCATATGATAATATGGTATATTTACGTCATTGGACAGTTTATTTGTCCATTCATTCACATGTGCAAAGTAATTAAAGACATATGTGTTAATTGCTGTAATCTCAGAAGAATTTTAACAAAGATTCGCTGTATGCAACTATTTCTAACACAATATTAATGAATAAATAACTGAGAATGTTCTCGATCGATAGAAATAAACAGCATTTAACGTATTTTATTTACTTACTTAATGAAATAGTTGAGAGTAATTATTTTATCACTTCCATGTTCATGAAGAATTACATTCTTGCTTTAAAAAAAATTGAAGACCAATAATATTTTTAACAAATTATCACAAAAAATGCTGTTAATTTGTTCACTAAACTCAATAGTTCCCCAACTGAAAACTTATCGGGAAAAAAAACTTTTAGGATCAAAAAAATATCAGGTAACCAGGTTTTTATAAGTATTAAGGGATAAGTTAAACATTACAATGCTGTTCTAATACCAAGACTTCAAAACAGAATACAAAAAGAAACTTTTTAGAGAAGCTTTTTACGTTCCAATTTTCATAACACAATTATCACAAACCTATACGACTATTAATAGTGGACTTTAACGTTTAGTTTATCCTCTACGAGTAAGGCATATTTTAACCCTTAATATACTCGTACTAAGTTAACCCTCAGTTACTAGCTTTGTGAACACAAAATAAAGTTTTACACCGCTCTCCCAAAGACCGCGTATTTTTGCCCGCTACTAACAGACAAAATAGAGGGCTACATCTTTTGTTCGGTCCGTACAGTTGAAACCCCCGATGCCGCGATAGGAGCCAATGGCGTACAATTAATAGCACTTATCTCAGCTAATTAACTATTGCAACGACCTAGAATCTCTAACGAGGCTGTGGCAAGATCCGGAGCCGACACCTTTATGCACCGATACACTGTATTCGATTGTTTTCAGAACCGAGATGCGAAAAAGATGGGTTGGGCACCTCGTGATTTGATGGGTGACCGTTTAAGAGTGCATATTTTTACCTGCTCCTATAATGGGTTTCGAAATGGTCTAAAATACTTTTAAATTGCGTATGTTGTGAACAATATCTTTACAGTTGTGACGTCATTTCATTTCGCATGAGCTTTTTGGTTGTTTTTTTTTATATTATGATAACGACAATGTACAATTAGTATACCTAACACAAAAAGGAATTCTACCAAACAGCCGAGAGGAAATTCAGAAATTCAATACGTTATGTCAATTTTTAAATGATAGTAGAGAAAAAAAAGAGTCCTACCTTAAGGTCTTCAATTTTATGAATAACGAGAAGCACCAAAGTATTCCATTGAATGAGATGATCGATCTTATTACTCTTATTTGCTAATGGTTTCCAGATTACGAAGGCAAATGACGCACCAACGTAGGTAATTTCTTTGCATGACATCGCCTGCTTTAATTAGAATAGCCCTGAAGTAGGAGACGCAAAAACTTCCATTATAATAGGGCTGTCACTTGTAACTTCTACTTATTATATATAAAAATTAATTGCCGTTTGTTAGTCTCGCCGAAAATCGAGAACGGCTGAACCAATTTGACTAATTTTAGCCTCGAAATATTCGTAAAAGTTCAAGGAAGGTTTAAACGGTTAGAAAATATTTAAAAAAAAACGAAAACAGCGAGCAAGAAGACTTCTCCCGAGTCCGCTAGTAAATAATATATTTAAGTCGGATGGACAAGCCAGGAGTAAAAGCTTTTTAATATTTTAAAAGCGAATTCCGTCACTGCTTGGATACCTTCCATTTAAAATATTATAATCTTTTAAATTAATTATGTGTTAAATAATCATGACAGTTGTTAGTATTATTTGTAGTTTAAAAAAAACGCGAAAAATTAGCCAGAAACATAATTTCAATAATTCTTACGCTAAAAGTATAATTTTTAGTTTTAAAAAAACGCGAAAAAATGTATAACTTTAGTTCAATTATCCTTACCTTAGAGGTACCTAACTATTTCTACACGACTGCAAAACACTTTGATCACGTCTTGATAAAAAAAAATGTTTTGAAAAACATTGTGTCAACCCTAGCAGCTATAACTTGAAAAAAAAACAGTTTTTCCTCATAGCTTGACTATGGCGCGTGTTCATTTAACTCGATTTATCTGTACCAGCTCACGACGGAAAGCCTTGAAAAGTTTACAGCTATAGTCTTGAAGCTCATATTAATTTAGTTTCATAAGTATTTCATGAGTTAAATGAATTTTGAGATTCATATAAAGACTTGGTACTAAGGTTTATAAGAAAAACTCTACCTCTCTCTACTCTACCCTGGTTATATTTGGATTTTTTCTTACAAGATACACTCGGATTTGAATTTAGGTAAGATACCTAAAGTGACTCTTTAAAGAAGTACATGCTAACATCCAAATGTATGACGGAAACGACATACCTACAGCATTGCGTTCTGCGTCATTACAGGAAAGTACAATACTTACCTTCCTAAATAATAAACTTTAAACAAAATCTACTGTTATAGTTACTAGATTGTATTATCCCTTTGCCACAAATACTTCAAATTCGTAGGTTTTTGTATGAGTTTTATTTATTTAATTAAGCTTTATTGCACACTAAACCTATGTACAAAAGGTGGATTTAACGCCGTAGGGAATTCTTTACCAGTCTCTACCATGATTAGTGGGCGATGCGAAAAAAACAAATAAAAGAGAAAACACAACAATAATAATGGCAATAATAATATGGCATATGAGATAAAATAAAAAATGTCACGTATAAAAATGAATTGCTGTTCGTTAGTCTCGCTAAAACTCGAGAACGGCTATACCGATTTTGCTAATTTTGATTTTGAATTATTTGTGGAAGTTCAGGGAAAGTTTAAATGGTGAAAAACTTTTTAAAAACCGCGAAAACAGCGGGCAGGACGATGTCTGCCGGGTCCGGGTACAATAAATTTATATAAGAATACATATTTTTGTTTTGTTTTTGTCACGCTATCACAGTGACTACGTATTTTTTTCAAAAATCTTTTTTTATGGTTTACATATTACGACATTACAAGTTTGGCTGCTAAAAATGAGCGTGCAAAGTATCGTTAAAACCTTAACAATCTCACCGCTACGCTTCCCGTCTTAAATCATGCAATTAATGACACATGAAAAATCAATTCGCAATTAAAAAACACGCATTTAACCAGATGGACAATTAAAATCATTTGAATACAGCCTTGGCTATCCGCGTGAAGATCGCATCAAGAGGTTAATTCTTGTTTGGTTAACTAACAACATTTGTCTTGTTGCGAAATTATCTTGAACAACAATAAAGTGAAGTTCAGTAGCTCTACTACTCCACAACTCCTCAGCTCTGACTCAAATATTTGCTTCTGGTCATAAGAAGTTGAACTTAAAACACAACTCCTATTTTCTTCATAAAATTAAATCCAATTAAACCCAATGCTTTTTAGAAGGAATAAAAATAAATTATTTTAGCCATAACGCGACAAAATACGGTATTTTATGGTTACGTCGCCAATACCATCTTCTTGGTCGTCATGATGAGGCTTACCCGTTGTCCTATGTGACGTAACGCCACGAGTGAGACCAAGACCGAGACACCATTGACACAAGACGTTTGATGTATTATTCGGTCGCGTTCCGTCGCTCACGTAGAACAACGCCTTAGAATTACAAAATGACATGAAAAGAACATAATTTCATTCAAATTGTATAATCTCTTTTACTCGTTTAACACGAACACAATTTATATGTTTTCGTAAACTTTTAAGTTTTTTTTATTTTTATTTTATTAATTTATTTGTATCAGGCAACAGATTTACAATTAAATACAGGCCCATAGAATATATACCTTATAAACTATATACAAATATAACAGAACTTATTTAACATGTTTATGTTACACGCAAGGTCGTTAACGTGTTGTTCGGTGTGTCACATAGCCTTCCGCGGAAACGCCGAAAAACGACACCCTTCGGCCAAAAGTCTGCATTCATAAAAGTCGCCATTTTCTCGTTTGGAACTCTAATCACAAATGAATTAAAATTCACGTTGCGACTAGGCTCCAACTTAACGACTCGCAGGGTCAGGTTGGTCTTCTTCTGCACATACCTCGTCACGTGCTCACCCTTCTGAAATTACACCTACTGCATATTCTTCAATTATGCTCGAAGTGTGGGCGTTACACATAATATGAATATGTCAGTCCGTCTCCCTCCATCAATCATGGCTACTAGCTTTTGTTAAGTCGATTTTTATTTCTATTCGGTCGATGGAATCGATACTAATCTATTCCAATGTTTTTTTACATTTCTTTAATGTCACAAATGTGATTTAGATAAGGTGTTGCGAAGTTATTGTATGAAATCGACGAGCATTCGATCTTAGATTGCAAATGGATGAGTTATACTCGTAGAATGCCAATAGGATATTCGCCTTGGAAGTGGAGATAAGCTATTAAGTAGGATATTAAATTTATTATTCTAGCACGATCATCGGTTTGAAATTCTAAGCAACTCTAAGGCACTAATTTGCACTCGTAAGCACTGAGTTTTTTTTTACCATGTAACTAAGAGCAAGCTACATTCATAAAATGTACTCGTGTATGATTCTCTTTTAGCATACCCAATGAAATCTGTCCCTTTTTAGTCCGACTAATACATTTCAGCTTTCAATGGCGTCTGATATAAAGGACAGCCCCATTTTTTACTCACAATCGCAGCAGTACTTAGTTAGTATTTTTCCTTTAAAATGTAAATTTTCTTCCTAGCTTCTTATTCTTCCCGTGTACCAAACGTACCTGACAAATCTCAGGCTTGCTTCACACCTCTGGAGTGAAGGGTTACATCTCTATATATATATATATATATATATATATATATATATATATATATATATATATATATATATATATATATATATATATATATATATTCTTGTGTCACACTGTTCGTTCCCGTACTTCTCCGAAACGGTTTGACTGATTCTCATGAAATTTTGTGAGCATATTGAGTACGTCTGAGAATCGGTCAACATCTATTTTTCATACCCCTTAGTGAAAAGGGTCGTCCACAATAATTTATATGGCAAAAAAACGTTTATCGGGTCAGCTAGTTATTTTGAAAATGAAGTATAAAAACTCATTGCCCACCGAACCTGTCCTGCCTACCAAAACTTAGGCATGTTTCACACGCGCAATGCGCATTATTTTGACAATCGTAGTTTTACACAGCCAATACTAAAATCTATCAAATTTTAAGCATGTTTTACACACTCGGAAAACTGAAGTACACTTCCTTCCACGGGTCAACGAGCCAAAGTCCTTGCCTGCCTCCATTCACCATACAACACGAGATATAATATGTCTGTCGCAACGCATTTCGACACGAGGTACCGTAGTTTTCCTTTTTTCGTGGGAAACTCGTACCGTTTTCACCACAATACACAATGAGCCGGTCTCAGTAGAAACTCAGATTCACACTTGCTATTGTACTGTGCTTTAATGCAAAGTGTTATGTATCATTTTACGGAGATTCGAGTGAGTTTAGCAAATTTGTTGGCGAGGTTAACATATAACGGTGTGTCGAGTAATTATGTGGTCAGGAATGTAGGCAATTTGACGATAATTTTTTACTGATTAATCGTACTGTCAATATTGCTTTCAAAACCGAGAATTTTTACACAAAAACGAATACATTTGGTCGCTTTTTGCTAACAATTGGATGACAGAATGATTTCAAAAGACTATACGAAACCAAAACCATATGATAATTTTAAATGTATTCGTTAACGGTCTTAGATAAATAAATTATAATATAAATTTATTAAAACGTCCTGATTTGGTTTTTGTAAATGGAGCTGTGGAATTTTTTGTGGCTGTCTTGATCATTATTGCTTTATGTCTACAAATTTAATGTATAGTTACTTGACATTTTCCACCCCACTTTTTCAACTCCAACTAGGTTTTGTCTCGAATGAGAAATTTGAAGGGTAGTTATACAAATATCCTGGACTGCAACAGCCTTCTCCAGCTCGCACATAGTCCACCAGAGGTCAGGTTCTTTTATCATGCTATCTCTCTTTAACTGACTTTGAAAAAGAAGGAGGGTCAGAATTCAATTTTTTTTGTTAACCAGCGAAATGTTGAATACGATTTTTGAAGTAACCAATAAGGACTAACCCTTAGCGTCGTGTGACACTCACTATCCTATCAGCCATCGTATCAGCTGATCGTCAGCGGAAGTCGCGTCAGGTGTGCGCTGAGCCTTACTTAGTATGCGGCTCGCGTTGGTGTGAGCCGGGCCTTATCGGAGTCTGAGAAGCGATTTCGTATTAGGATTTTTATGAGCCTTTTATACATACTGCTGTTGCTAAGAACTTTCATGGGTTGATTCTGTTCTTAGTTTGCTTGTAACACAGAATCCAGCCAAAAATCTTAAAATAGGAAAATAAAAAAGTATATATTATAGTTTGATTGATAGATTTTCTGGTATTGAACTGTATTCAGTATCAACTAGAAACTACTCACGTGGTTGGGCTGCTGTCTTTTGTTTTTCATTTATGAACAGGCTACGAAATACTTATTATTTCTAATTAAAAACATGATTAAAAGGAATTGTTGATTCCTTAAGAGTTCGGAAAAACTTAACTTTAAATAATTTGGAAAGTATAAACACGGGTATATTACATACAGATTAAGACAGCTCATAAATATAGCATTATAGCCAAAATGTTAACCAAAGCACCCAAATCTCAAAATGCAACAGAAATAACTATTATCTATATCACAATCGGAATAGTTACAAAATAATCTAATTAAAATGTTCAAAACATGACAAATGTACAGACATGTGGACCAAGGTTGCCGTTTCAGTGCATTTCGGGAGCTCAATGATAGTGGCGCAACCGTGGCGCAACCGCATGGAATTAATTTGTACATGTACAGGGTGATGATTTGTTTAAGACTAATGATGCGTGGCTTGGTTTTCGGTGGTATAAAAAGTATTTTAAAGAAAAAGAGGTTATACTTAAACAATTGTGTTTCTGATATTTTGTGTGATGTGTATTTGTATCTCCCTCCACAATATCGCACAAAGATCGTAAACTTCTACACGATTAAGAATATAATTAAGATAAGCCCTAAAATTGTTCGGTGTCTCTTTAGTTTAGTTTTTATTTTTTAAAATCCAAACACGGTTTAGCTGAAGGAATAATTTTCAACTTCTACCCAATGTCACATAAGCAAAGCAAAAAAGAAAGCCGTTTGTGTTATCTTAAAAAGAAAAACCGCAACGAATACGTATATCTAATTTACCGCTATAAAATTTAACCACCTGTATGTGTAGTACTGTTAAACCGTGTGAAAATCTGATATCTGTTTTATGTACGTATTAACTATATTTTTTCTTAAGACAATGGCCGCGGCTATACCCATATGTACCCGTCTTTTTTTCTTAATTGTCAGAATAACACGCCTTTCTAAAGTAGAGGTCGCTAGCTACGTAATTCGGGTGTAACTTTTAATTATAGTTAGCACTAAAACTAAATTGCCTTTTTTGCGAAAATTGTTTGTGGTTATTAGCTATTTTTAGTTGTATAAGTCGTTTTTCTTGTGTTACATCAGGTTCAAATTTTACAACCAATAATAGAAGAAGAAGAAAGAAGTAACTATAAAACGGAAAAAGCCTCTGAATTCAGGATTTTATGCACCCTCATTTCCAAATCAGTATATTTGCAGCGCGATGACTTTTCACACGAAAACGACGTAACTACTTTCTTTTAATATCTGCACTTGTTCTAAGAATGATTATGTTTCATAATTATAGTGTTAATTGAAATACAAAACTAGTGGCCAGCCGCGACTTCGTCCGCAAACCCTTCGTCTTCAAAATCGTCTGGAAGCCCTTTATCTTCACGATTCTTTATAAATTGTAGCCTATGTGTTATTCTGATGTATAAGGTTAAGCTGAGATAAATTACCTAGTGTCTTGTAGTACAGATTGATTCACAATCCATCACAAGCACCAGTCTTCACAATAAGCTTAAGAATTACACAATGTTTTGAAACAAATTTTGTATTACCTGCTGCTGTGAACAAAATAAATTATTTTATTGTTACTATTAAAAATGCCCCAGTGGTATAGATGACCTGATTTAAATTATATTAGTTTCGCAGATAAATTCGATTGTTTTTTTGAATCTCTAACTCTATCATAATTGACTTAGTTGTATAGACATACAACTGAGCGCTGAATTCAATGATTTTAGAAGCTAGTTGCCTATTTTTCCGGTGAGTCATCTATCCCAAACGCAATTTATATGGGTTCGGGCATCTATTCTCTGAATGGGATAGATGCCACAAAATTTAGAGGTCCGCAAAAGTTCCCAATACTTAAAACATATAAAAGACAACGTTTTTTACTTTTCATAAATTTTTAGACAAAGTTCCCAGGAATAAATGTGTGTCATAAATAAATTGTTTTGAATTTTATTATTGAAGTTATAGAGCTATTTCTAAAAGTGGGGGCATCTATCCCGGTTTTACCCTAAACTATATTCTAGTATAATTTCATTAAAAGCAGTTATTACGCGAAAGAGTTACAAACTCTGGCGTTTATCATACATATTAGCACGATAGTCGACGGTAGAGGTCTCGCGGCTGAATATAACAACAATGATAGTGTGTCTTGCCAAAGATTATTTGTATCTTTGAGAGAAATACCTCAAAACCATGTGAGTACTAACAATAAACAAATTAGCCATTTCGCAACACAAATTATCAGTCCAATCTACCGGCTAGCTGACAATGAAACAAGAAGTTTTCGCACGAGTTGCACTTACCCTTGCGAAAATGTTGCACCAGCGACTAGCGCACTATTGTATGCAGTTTTATTTAAGGTTTTGCACAGACCATTATGTGTATGCGTTTCTGTTGCCTAATTCGATGGTGGTTTGATTTTAATTGTGTGGGTTTTACGGTTGTCTTATTCGAAGCGGCTTGTTTATGTTGAGAACGAACCGCGACAACTGACACATTAGCTGATTAAGTTGTTAAGAACATTCAAATGCTATCTAAGAATCACTGTGATTAAATCTTTCAAATAATAAAAAAACCGACACACACACCCAAGCAGCAAAGTTTTGACCTCACTTTTTTCGTCGTTGGTAAAAAAGTCAAAACGTCAGTTGGCTTACAACTAGGTATTTGACAGTTCGATTACTTTTACAGTTGAGTCCTAAAGAGGTAAGTTGACCTGCACCAAAATCTGTCCCGTGTCTGCGTATTAGCACAGTTTTAGTTACTTTATCCTAGGGGGTAATTTTGACTCTACACCAGTAAAAAATGTATTTTATTTTTTTACCAACCGTTTAGGGTTTACCGAATGACGTATCCATATCTACGCCATTTGCTATCAAAATAAAAAAATTAGGTTCAAGCTTTTTACTGAATGGGTCAAATTAACCCATTCAGTCCTGATATAAGATAAGGATAAGCCATAGTTAAACACTGTCCATTTTATGTACGGTAAGTCAAAGTATTGATTTTGGAAATTTTGGTTTAAGTAGGTACTCGTGGGTTCACTCATAATCACTAATCAATCGTTTCTGCTTAGCCCAAAAGTATGACTGGTAGGGAATGCCCTACGGCGTTAAGTCCATCTTTTGTTCATAGTTTTGTTGTGCAATAAAGCTTAAATAAATAAATCACCATAACAAGAAAACGTGGTCTGATATTTTGAACCTTGTATATACATATATATATAAAAACTAGCTGACCCGGCAAACGATGTTTTGCCATATAAATTATTGTGGACAATATCATATCACTTATCATTAAGGGATATGAAAAATAGATGTTGGCCGATTCTCAGACCTACTCAATATGCTCACAAAATTTCATAAGAATCATTCAAGCCGTTACGAAGGAGCACGGGAACGAACATTGTGACACGAGAATTTTATATATATAGAGATGAATTGATGTTAGTTAGCCTCGCTAAAACTCGAGAACGGCTGAACTGATTTGAATTATTTTAGTCTCGAAGTATTCGTGAAAGAAGTAAAAACGGTGCGAAAATATAAAAAAAATATACGAAAACAGCAGGCAGAACGACGTCTGCTGGGTCCGCTAGTTGTACGTGATGATTATTTATTATTGGCTATAATTTCAGCGATTCTTACAGTTCAAGTTAACAACGACGACCGCTTGGTGCAGTGGTCCACAGGTTGGACCTCTAAACCAAGGGTCGCGGGTTCGATCCCCGCATAGTACAAGCATAAGTGTGCATGAACATGTGTGTTTGTACTAGTCTGTGTGTTTTCTATGTATAATATGTATTTATTTACAAAAAAAAAAGTTAAGTATGTTTATCCGTTGTCTAGTACCCATAACACAAGCCTCGTAGCTTAATTTGGGACTAGGGAATTGGTGTGATTGTTGTGAAATATTTATTTATTTATTTATTTATTTATTTATGTAAATAATTTTAAAACACCCATTTAACGTCGGAACCGCATCAAATGTACGTAATTACTTAATTAAAATAAAGCGGTCAGGTCGCGACTTATGCTAAACATTTGCCCAATTGTCGAAGCAAGAAATGCCCTATATTTGAGTGCCAGCGTTCCAAACCTTGAGGAATTCGTTATTGTTGTTTTTCCTTTTTGAAGTTTTTCCTTGACACGGTTTAAAAAAAATCTTTATTCATTATTGCAAATAAAACAAAGTAGGTATAGCTATGATTAAAGTCAAGTAGTTTCAATAGTCACTTAAAAATATTATTGGACTGTGAAGCCGCAAAATTTGAGATGGCATTTGTTTTGGCTTTCTGAATAATGCAGTTTGACCTTTCAAATCAGCCATCTTGGAATTTTAAACCTTCCCTGAACTTCTCCGCATAATTCAAAACGGCTGAACCGATTTGAATGATTTTGTCATTCAAATCGGTTCAGCCGTTCTCGAGTTTTAGCGAGACTAACGGACAGCAATTCATTTTATATATAAGATTATAAATGGCGCAATGCAACAATGCATAGGTAAAAAATAAACTAAATTTAAAAATCTGAACTTACCTTTACTATAGGTATACAGGTTAGCAAACGAAAAGAACTAATCAGGTCAATCAGGCAGTAAAATTAAATTACTGACAGTAGTTAATGATTTTTCTTTAAAACAATCCCGCAATTTCCACATCATATTACTTACCGACGTTATCTCTAGATGTGGTCTATGAATTCAGAGGAAAGTCGATCCATAAATCAAAACGATATATGCTCCAAATACAACTCTTCACCCAAGTTTCTCCTACTGCAGTCTCAATGTTCTTTCACCTTTGATCCACTTGCGTGCTCAGCCACCCGTGACTGTACGCACCATCGCCTGTATGTCGCAACTTCACTTGCACCTTAATCCTTTGACTTAAGACTAAAACTCGAATGGACTTTACCTGAACAGACTAGGGTGAGTTGATACTAAATTGCTGAGATGTACGCGGTGAATTAGCGTTTCCGCTTGAATTTTAATGCTGGCCAGTACTTTGGTGTATGTTTAACGGTTGATGTTTCGAAATTCAAATCTTCTATAGATAAGTAACAAGTAAGCTAAGTGCCCTGTTGCCACTTTATTACAGCTACTTACAAGCTAGTAGCGTCGTTGAATCGTTAACTAGCATAATTCTTTAGCATTTTTTGCCGAAGCACAGAAGATTATCAGCAACTGGCCACTAAAAAAAATAAAAGATTTATTGTTATAGTCATTTTTAATGATAAATAAATATATATATATATATGATGTGGTGATGAAAAAAAACTATGCTAAAAATCTTGCGGATAATGCAGTATGATGATGACCGAAACACAAACATAAAAATATACAAAAATATAAAAATATAGAGAATGCATTTGAAAATGGACAATTCCTTTTCAACAAACGTGTCTGTTACAATTCACTGCCGAAAATGAAAACCAAAAAAATTCTTAACTTAATCCAAATCTTAACTGTCATTTCCGCAATAGCAGACAACGCGATACGCATCTAGCCGCGTTATTAATTAATTAATCTAAATTAAATTGGCGACACACATAATTAAGATATTCGTGAAAGCTGGCACAATGGTGGGAGACTCCCACCGAGTCAAGCTCATGGTTGTGTCACCTACATTACGGTAACTAGATCAGGGTCTGTGATGATAAAAAAAAATTAAGAAGTTAGCGGAGAAGAGGTGGTATCATAAGACCCAATTTCACCATTAACTGTCAGTCGGGCATTCTTAAATTGAAAATAAACTGTAAAAGACGCTGATTTTCAAAGTGTACTTCTGCAATTGTAGAGTCGATGAATGTCATCATTCTCATCTTGAAATAGTTCCGTTTATATTAACATACAGGCTAATTTAAAATTTTAAGTTTGAGAAAAGGAAGATTTTACCGGTGCCAGTATCCTGGAACGAATCAATATGCTCTACGCTCTACCATGGAGTTAATGAGTTCCTCATCTTATTTTTGTTACAATAGCCATAATGAGATTATTCCGTGAGTTTTTTGAAGTGAAAACTTCTTTAGCGGCGTTGAGCACTTTTGTGGCATGGGTTGAAACTGTGAAACTCGCGTCAGGTCACGTGATGCTGATCGAAAAACCGTAAGACGGTTCAAATAAATCAAAAATGCACAACGTTAATAATCAAGTTTTCACTTCTGCCGGCACTCCCGGAGTGCAACCCGTGTTTTTTTTATATGATTTATTTATTTTTAAACAATACTAAAGCCAAAACATGTGAATAAAACTTTTCTCTTCTAATCAAATTAAATTGTACACACACAACGGTACAAATGGTAAGACTCATTTTAGTTATTAAAACAACCAGATAAATTGATAGCGATTATTCAAATAGCTCGTATGCTCCGTGAAGCCATTGAAATTAGAAGACACCCTCATTTTAACAGAGAAGATGGTTGGAAAATATCACCAGCCTGGAATCCTGTTTAAGCCAAGACTCAAGCTAGACCCCGCACTGCAAAACCTCAAGATACTGTAAGCTCCTTAATATTTTTTAGTGATGGTAGTTTTCAATTTATTTAAAGCTATGTTATGACAACTCACACCATAGCCTACCTGTGACCACGGACGCTGAAAATGGTCCGAAACGTCAGGCTAAAATAAAATGTAAATTAATTGCAAAATAATCCGTAAAAAAGTGAATCATTTCAAATAGCTTTACTTTATACCATTAACAAGATTATTATTAAATTACACATGAAGGCGGACCGTAAAACCAACAAGAAAGATGTTTTCCCATACTCTATTACCTATAAAACACTCATTTGACTTTCATGCTTCACTCTTTGCTGAACACGCTTCATCTTGCATAACATCATCCACACTCAAGCGTTTAATTTCATTTGCCACCTATCATTTCATTAAAAGTCATTCAATTGATCATTTACTAGTATTTTAACCTTGTCTCGGTCAAATTAAAGACTATTTTTCCGTGCGATATGAATGAGCAATATGGTCATCTAGGAGTGGCCATACGGAAACATAAAACAATTAAAGTTAAATCGTGTTTTTATAGAAATAGAGAACAATTTTCCTTGTTTAGTTAGCTAAAGGGTGGACATGGTCAGTTAATTAATAAGTGTAATTAAAAAACGTGTGAAGCGCTTGATAAAATCATAGCGCACAAATTAGATGTTTTGTATGTGTGTTTGTTTAGTGCTATCTCGGTGTTATCATAATATTTATCTCATGTTGTTTAAACGCATCGCCTAATACGCGTAAATAGGTGATGATGTATGACTGGGATGTTGTGTTTAGTTTTCAGATCTGTAGCTACGTTATTAATTTCTTAATCAATAAAATATAGGCTTAGAAATCGCTGGACAATTTAGAACAAGAGCTAGAAAATTTACTTCACTCTTACTTTTAATAAATCTTATTAATTAGTCAAATTGCTATGCTAATAAGATGTTTGGTTCACATTTTCGTTCTTATTCAAAGAAAATCCTCTCATTCCGACTTTGGACATTTCGGATTTTGTTTTCTGTCTTAAGATTAGTCAATATTAGTTACTTGACTTAGTTTAGCATACAGGAAAGTAAAATGACTTCGATTTAAAGCTACACTTTCTTCTTGGTTTATTTTATTTGACTGCCTCGTTGGTGTAGTGGCAAAGTTTCTGCCTTACATGCGAGAGGTCCTGGGTTCGAATCCCAGGTCGAGCCAAAATTGTTTCTGAGATTTTCTGTCATGAATTTCTCAAAAACAGCTCGGAGTCGGGAAGTTGGCGATGTGACACCCCCGTGCCTCGGAAAGCACGTTAAGCCGTTGGTCCTGATCTCTCTCCGGTCATGTCGGATTGCCGTCTCATCGAACTTTGAGAGTGATGGAACAGTGAGTGCACCTGTGTATTGCGCTCACACTTGTGCACTATAATATCTCCTGCGCAGTTGGCTGATCTCTGTCAAGATTGGCCGCCGTGGTCGAAATCGGCCAGGAGGACTATTATTATTCTTGGTTTATTTATTCATTTATTTAAGCTTTATTGCACAACAATACTATGTACAAAAGGTGGACTTAACGCCGTAGTTCAATCTCTACCAGTTATACCTTTGGGCTAAGCAGAAATAATTAGTGGGCGGTGCGACAAAATAAATGATAGAGAAAACACAAAAAATAATACCAATAATATGACACGAGATGAAATATACAATATACAATAAATTTATATAAGAATACATATTTATAAATACACATAATATATACTAATATACACTAAATAAATATGACGAACTGTTAAATAAAGTGGTTGCAAAATATCATCCCCACACTCTTAAAACTTCTTATTCTAGATGCCCAGATGCCGAGTGCTTGCACTAAATCTTATAATCCAATATAATTCTACTACGCTACTCCAGTTCATAGAGCATTGACCTAGCCTAGACCAATTAATGCAAAAAAATATATGAACTTCAATCTCGGTCTACAGTTACCCGGCACCCGTCATGGGAAACGCTCTCTCATGCATATTGCACTACTAAGCTATAAAATGTTGGCTTATAGCAATCATTACAAGTGCTGGCCATGCGTGTAAGTTTTTGCTATTGCAATCTATGATGTTATTGAGGAGAAAAAGTCAATAAATCAAAATTCAGAAGCCTTTTGAATCGCCCCGCTCCCGTGATGTGAAATGTCAGAAAATAGGTACCTACATAGTTAGCGGTCAGTGACGGTGAAACAGTTTTTAGGCAAAACTTAAGTTAAAATTGTGCTATTATAAATTATTTTTTTTAACGTATGTGACGTTAAAATGCAATGTCATCCCCGATCCTACTTCATTACGTACCCAAACTTAATATCAGTGATATTGCATTATTGTTTTTACATTAAAAATAACAACACTTATATTAAGGTATAGAATCTATCATTATTACATCTCTATTAATCAAACAGAATTACAGAGACTTTCTAAGACTTCATTCCTAATAATAACCACATACATTCCACATATTACGTTAGTTGACAAAGAAAAATGCTTTCTAAAGACAGACTCAGTTTGCATTATCCTATTACCATAGACAATCAGGGTCCGCTCCTATGTCTATGGTGTGCTAATTACACCACAGAAAGTAAAAGAAAAGGTCGGCAAGGACTTGTCAGTGGGTACGGGGCGTGAACTTCCGGGTTCACACGAGAATGTCAAATTGTCTATGACTACTTTAAAAAGTGTTTTGGTAGTGATGGGGTCATTTCTGATCGGGTTACGTTCGAATTGTCATTTCTAGTTCTGATCAGTGTAAATCGTCTAAAAGTTGTTGAAATATTTTAATTATCCTCAATCAAGTCCTTATAATAACATTAAGCCATTCATTATCCTTACCGTTTTAGTTTTTTTAGTACAGCATATATAACCATATTAACTCGAGTATCAAGAGGACGATATCGTCACTCTAACAGTAATTATATTTACTGTGTTTCGTTCGACGTGGCTCAAAAGATAAAATTACCTTTTTTACATCTATGTTAGTACTTTTCATAACTCAGGACAGTAAACTATACAGTTAAACATCTCAATCAATGCTCAACCGGTACTATTCTATACAAACAAGTACCTAATACTTAATAATTATTTGTAAGCAGACAATGAAAAACTGCACTTGTAGGGAGGCTAATGTGTACGGTGCGTTTCTTCCGTATCCCGTTCACACGCCGGCTATTAGAATAGGACACGCAAGTCTTGTCTATGATCTGCTAATAGACACCTTTGCCGCCAACATAAAGCGGGTTCAAAGTTGAGAAGCACAGATTATAAATTTAATTTTGTACAAGTGTCAAGTTTAGGCGCCAAAACGTTAAATTAAACAGAAAGCACTGGCAGTCATTATTCTTCTTAGCACACTTTAAAAATAAATTACGCCACCAACGGTTTTGCAAGTAAATTGTAAGTAGGCTATGCTCTAGCTTAAAAATATATTTTCGGCCAGTGTTTTTACCAAAAGCGGTATACGGTTGACTTCCTCTGCGTGAACTTCCTTGAACACACGGTACATATCACTTCTGTTGCGACTTCTGCGCTTGTAATAAGGGTTAGATTTCTACAATAATGTATGGTTTATAGGGTAGACTGAACATTAACCCTGCGTTCACACGCATGCGTGTACGCACACACGCGTTCATCCGTACAAAATGTTTTGTTCAATGGTTATTTTCTCTATCTATGGTTGAATGGTTTATGTGTAACATCGCTTGGAAAAGTAACAGATTGGAAAAAACAGTTTTTCTCACAGAAGAAAGAATCTTTGATAGGGTATTGATGACCGTATTAGGTCATTTCTAATAGCTTTTTGGAATTATTACTTTTATTAATTTTCGTTTTAATTTCAATAGCGTGTAGTTCCTTAAAATGCATTAGAGACATATTGTTTTCTTAATTTTAGTACAAACGCCGTAACAATTTAACTATAATTTTAAGACTTTTGTATAATTATTTTTATTTTAAAATTTCGGTAAGATCTCTCCAAATGAGCTCATTAAATAAACTTTCTAAACCAAAACAAAGGTATTTGAACGTCTCATTTCGCTAATTGGCAACGATAAAGTAACTCAACTTCTGTTACGTATACTTACAGGTCAACTTCAAGAACCCATCATACGTTGATCTTAAAACTGTCCAACCTTTTTGACAGTAGGGTTCATCTTAAACTGGTTTTAATTTTTAGTACAAGTTTATTTAATATAACCATGTGAAGTGGTTAACAATTAAGTCGTTGGATTAGCTGCTAATACTGAGGCGAGAACGCTAAATTGACCGTTCACTTTTGTAAGATCATGACGAAACAGCCGTGTCTAGATTTAAAGATAGACACGCGAAAACCTAGCGGGGTATTGCTGATTACTGGCGTTTTTACCCTATTAGAACATCAGCGCTCTGGGGCCGTATTCTAGAGTGTTTTCTTGTTTTAATATTACAAACTTTAGAAAGACTTCCGACAACTTTTTTTTATTCACTAGTGCCCCCCCCCCCCCGCGAGTTCGTCCGCGTGAAAACCTTTAGTTTTCGGAATCGCGGTTGAACGGGATGAAAAGTATCCTATGTCCGTTTCCTGGTTCTAAGCTACCTCTCCACCAATTTTCAGCCAAATCGGTTCGTCCGTTCTTGAGTTATAAATAGTTTAACTAACACCAATTCATTTTATAGGTATATATAGATTATAGAATAAATAGTTTTTACAAGTTAACTAAAAAAGTAAAAAAATAATATTATGATTTTTGCTAATAACTGGCAGACTTATACAGATTTTGGTGTGCCTATTCATTTAAGTTACAAATTAATAACGTACAACTTTTTATTTTGTGTCTAACAAAAAGCGTAAAATCAACTAAATAAAAAAATATGTGCTGAATTTTTTTTTCATTTCGTTAAGGATTCCCTCATTATATTAAAGCGATTATGTACCAATTCTTTAAAGGAAAATGTACTGTAGCTAGCACGTCATGGTAAAAACTGCAATATTTTATACGCTTGTGATACGGGCGATTTTGCAACAAAAAAGTTGTAGCCTGATGTGCTGTCCACTGTACGGAAAAAGCAGAACTCATATGTACACGATCTCTATGTAAATAAAACACAATAAATATTAGGTAACAACCTGTCATTCGCAATAACAATCGCTGTAACTTTATTGCACAAACTTTCCCATACAAATTGAAGTTTCCTTTGGAACTCGTAAAGCTTGACCATTTGCATGGATTCGACGTTCTAAGTCGTTGGTCCAAATTGACTTCCTTGACCAATGGTGCATGTAACGTCGGAAAGTTACGCCCTTATGTGTCTGTCGCACTTACCGCCGTACTCAGAGACGTCTATTAGTTTTAATTCTCCATTAAAATTGGTGGTATCTCTTTCTTTTCCATAAAAACAAAAGAAGACAGAATGATGTTTAATGAAGCATTAAAAATAATTGACGTATCTGAGTGCGGCGGTTAGTAAACCAGTTTCACCACACTTAATTTAACTTTTGATAACTCAAATTAACAAAAAATAAAAAAATAAAAATCTTCCGACATGACCTAGGAAAACATGCGGTGAGCTTTAACGTCTGCACGGGTTTTAGGCGGCCATAGCTAAAAACCACTGTGATTAAGTTAGTAATCTTTCGAATAAAAAAAAACATGCATCGAAATCGGTCTATCCGTTCGGTAGCTACGATGCCACAGACAAACACACACAAACGGAATAGAAGTCAAACTTATAACACACCTCTTCTTGGTCGGTTAAAAACAATATTTTTTAATGCTGACCTACAAAACTATGGTTGTACTGTATTATGAGAAGCTACTGTTTGATCCAATCCTCTGATAAATAGTAAAATTATAGTTTTTTTCTGATATTGTCGGACACTACATACACAAAAGTTTTCATACTTAACGTTGAATTTCGGCAAAATAATTATATACGGGACTGCATAATATTTTTTTATCTACTTTTGTTGCTCACAATGTATGGTAAAAACCCCGTATAAAGTGGCCCTTCTTCATGTCAGCAACATCAGCAGAGCCAGAGACGGCAGACATAACTTTTTTTTTTAACTTCACACCACCTCCGCAAATCTCGTCCCTCGTTCAATCGCATTATACATTCACGACAATCGCCCAGCTAACCGTACACTTACACGACTCACTGGCTATGTGTTATACGTAGAAAAGTATAATTTTTCGTAGGAGCGGGCGCGCTCGGCGACCCGTGACTTCGCTTCCTGCTGGGTGCTATGACCCCGAAGAAATGTAGTGCCCGACGAACTCTGCTCGTTCTTTTTTCGAATTTTTTACCATTTTAATTGTAGAACGACACAGGAAATTGGCTGGATTTTCGACAGTCAGTTATTTAATGGTCCAGTGGGTATTCCATTTTTTAATTTGAATGATATTTTTTTTTATTAGTTTCGCGAGTGTTTCATACAGTGTGCGTGTTCAAAAAGTTTAATATCTATTTTGTTGTTTTCTTGTGAAGTCCGAAATGATAAGTTTATTTATATTTTCGTGACACGTAACAAAAAGAATTTAAAAGTTTAAAATACTCTGTTTGGTCAATCATTGAAACTATTGAATCAGAAACATCTTAGATGAATGGAAAAGTAAAATAAAGTACATTACTCTTTAGCTAAATAAAATACGAAAGCAACTGCGTTTGCCTCTAACAAAAAGCGTAAAAACAAATAAAATATGATGAGTAGGAATTTTCTTCGTACAAGAAAGAAGAAAGTTCTAGCATATTTTCCCATACACTTAATTAGCGTTGCACGATGATACGCCATAATCGACCATACGATTTTTTCTCGACAATTACTTAGCAGCTTCCGTGAGTTTTTATCGATTCATAATCGATTCTAATTGAGACTTCGATGAATCAATTATGGTCAGGTCACTCCTGATGACTGACATACCTACTATGAATCGGTAAGATATTTGCAGTTAAGAAATATTTTTTGTATTTCTACATATTTTTATTATTATTTACTTAAACAAAGTTCGAAAACTAATTAATTCTTTCAGTCACGATTAGGTACGATACACAAAAAGTATTATATTGTGACGTCGCCGGAATCGTCTTATTGGTCTTTAAAATGTAGAATAATAGTGACTTTAAATAGAATATATTCTCACTAATCTAGACCCAGGCGGCTATATTTATTTCCATTTAGAAATAAATCTTGTAGAAAAAAAAGGAAATAATTCACAATATTTTGAAATTCGTAACACCCACATCACATTCGATCCGCAATAACATTTTTACGCGCAAAGGAATTTATTTATACAGCATAAATCGTAGCCACAGAAAATATCTTCGCCTTTTCACGGGCAATGTAAACAGGCTCATTATAAAGCAATAAATAAAATTAGCCGCTTTTCATGAAGCGCTTGAGTGTGTGACATCGGGTCCGTTCCACTTATTTTAAATGTGATAAATATTGTCAAGTTATCGCTGGGTTGAACATTTTACGAGAAAATTTTTGATCTGGAGCAGATAAACGTTTTGAACTAATTTGTAAGATGAGTAAGGATTCCGAGATGTTTAATAAGTTAAATAAATAGATAGATAGTTGATTTATGAGATTGTTAACTAAAATTTTAGGAATTTTGACTACAATCTAAATAAGTAGGAACAATTTATTGCATCTTCCGTGATATACTCTACATTGTTATCAGCTCTTTGATTACTGCTTAGTTGTAATAAGTTGACAGACTTGTATCGATTTAGTGACTGAAATTAAGCCATTATTATTTAAGCAGCTGTCGTTAATACTAACATCCTCTTCAAAAGCAAAATAATTCTCATAGACAATTGCTTTATACTAAAAGCGGTATAATAACCGCAATCAATGCCTTGATTGCACGTTATTGAAGAAAAAAACTGTCACACGTTCGCGCCTCTCGTAATTTCAAGTTTCGAACACCCACCACGCGCCAAAAGTTCGCCATACGTATAATTAGGAGAAATGATCACGGATTTTATGCGCGACAGGCGTCGAAAGGGCTGGCCGCGACCCGCAAATATACGATCCGACCTCTTACAAACGCCCTAATAAATGTACCCATAAAAATCACCATAATAATCCTCCCTCGTCATCATAAACAAAACTGATGAATGAACGGACCGAATTCATTCAACTTCACAGATAGCAATCATTGTAATAGTAGAGTTTGTATTGATATTCAATTTGTTCTTAGAAATTCGACCACACGCAATCGGGACCGCAAGTTTATCGATTTGAAATACAAACGGTTCCAAATTTGAAACCGGCGCGTTCTCCTCTCTAATTCCGAATCCCGGTCTGTATTTTTGTAATTGACGCCGACGCGTCATCGTCTGTCTCTTTTTGTTTTGTGCGATGTGTGTATATCTGTTTCTTTCACATCGGGATGTCACGTGCGCTTGTCGCAGTCACTATTTTGACAATTATGTCATTTGGTGTGACGGGGCGTTTCGTTCGACGACGAACGATTGCAAGCCTGTAATTTTGTTGGAATGGTGGAATTTTCGGGGTCGTTGACATTTGTTTTTTCGTATGGGAACAGCTGGGATGAAGTCACCGATACTATTAACATGTGATTCAATGTTTTTGTCATCAGTCATCATATTATCCATCATTAAAATACATAAATAGTTAGAATCACATTATAGTTTTTGTGATATTTGATATTACTTCAATTTGATTTTTCCCCAATTCAATCAGCAAATCTACAATACGCCTTCTGTCACTATTGATGTCTTATTATCACACAGAAATTTAGTGATGGATTTAACTGACACAGACAGTTCTTCAATAAAGTATCCTTAACAGTAGTCAAAAACCTAACGAAAGTCGTTTATCGACTAAATAATCATAAGAAAATGTCCTTGTGACTTCATAAGAAACTATATTTATCAAGGATCTATTTATCCGATCCATGCCGAATGCTCGTGACTATTTCGCTGCTTGAGGTCCTATTACGTAAGTGTGTCGCTGACCTCATGTTCAGTCATCGTCACTTTTCAATAATAATTAAATTTTATTTCAAACCACGTCCATAAATTGTTAGTATTACACAGTATCTTAAAAAATCTCATTTTAGTAGTGCAATTAACATGAAAAAGTATACGTGTGGGCATTGGCCACATTTACCCACCTTGACAGGTGTGCAAGCGCATTCAATGTCGTTCAGCAAATTGTGCCTAGGATGCCGTTTATTAACTTTGGCGTTGCATCAAAATCGTGTAAATTTTTTGTTTTAAGTAGTTTTCAAACTTACTTATGGTCGTACTTATTGTAAATCCCGAGTGGACCGGATTTTTTTCTCGAGCTTTTTAAGCTTTTGGTTTTTAGCTCATGAATTTCTGGAAAGCAGCATAGGTTCAGGGAGGTGTTGATTTGATCAATAAATTTCAATATCATCGGATTTCTGCAGTAGTCATATTAGACTGCTGTCTTGCAGAGAAGAAACTGTATCTTTCAATATGTACATGTAGGTTACAAAGTTATGCACTGGAATTTTATCGCACGTTAATGGATTCAAAAGCTCTAATTGCACAAAAAGTTTAGGTACTTTTGCTCTAGCTTCATATAAGTACTTCAGCTCTGTCACGTATTGAGAGGAAGCGTGACGGAAAAATAGCTTAAAATGGCAGTGTGTACACAGTAGGACCTCTGGGCATTGAGACGTAGGGCTTGTATGAATTATATATGAGTTTGAACTTAACCCTTGATACGCTATCGGCTATTGGCGATTAACGTGTTTTCATACTATTGTAGTTCAATAAGGAGCAAACGGGAAGTCTTGAAAAAAGTTAAAAAATAGAAATGTTATTTTGCACACTTTTTCGTAGCAGTTTATACGATTAGACTTTGAGTGTAATAAATCAGTATAGACAGTATGTACTTTGAATACTTACTTTTTACAGTTCCTGTCATATCTTCGGACTCTCTAGCTCTGGACCAATTTACTGTTTCCCAATGCTTAGTTTGTATATTTGGCTAAAAAATCGCAACACATCATATCGAAACATGGGTTTTCTTTTGTAGATACTAACTTTTTTGGTTCTTAAAACTAAAAGAGCTTACAAATATAACTTCACGAATCTATTTAACAACTTTTGGGTGCGGGACAACAACTAAGCACAAAAATGTCACCTTGTGTATACAGGTTTTGGACCATCCAAATCAAAGAAATCATATAAGCTAGCTATTATGTGCGAATCATAATTAAAACTACAAATGTAGCAAGCACTGTTTATTGGGCTACGTAGCCAGATGTCAAGTGGTTTATTGACCTCCCTACATTATTTAACTTTATTTTATAATAAAGTAAACATGTATGTACCGACACAATGCATACCATTTACACGGATTACTACGCTCAGCTTGATATACAACACTAGCCAATCGTAAACTCTTTTAAATACTTTTTTTTCAGCCTTCTAAAATTGACGTTAGTTATGCCTTATCAAAAACTAATTATGTATTGCCATCAAATCTCCAACGTTTATAAAGGCATAGATTAAAGAACAATATCCGAAACACGTTCACTTGTCATAAACTAATATTACTAAATAATAGTGGCGCAAACCAAAAAAATGACACCAACGGTTATTAAGGCATAGATTAAAGACCAATATAGCTGGGCTACCGTTAGCGCGCGCGCGCAGAATGTAAATGCGCCGTCTGAAGTCGCCGCGGCTTGTCTATGGATTTCGTAATCATTTTCGTGGTAATAGCTAATATATCTCGCTGAATACACTGACCAGGAAATTTATAAAGTAAATAAAAAATTATGTTAACTTCCCATTTTGAATTTAGCAACTTAAAAATTAAATACATATTTCAGAAAAGGATACAACCCTCTTTCGTAGGTCCGGTAAAAATAATAAAATAAGAACGTGGGTTAAGGTTCAACTAAACAACGTATAGAAACGCAATCTTTTTCTAGTTTTCAATAGTCCAATAACCATTTTTCCAGTGTCATGAAATCGGTTACAAATCATCGCGTACATCTGACTCCGTAGTAAGTAGCTTAAGCACTTGTGTTACGGATATCAGAATCAACAGTCGTATTACAAATAAACTTAAATAAATACATATAACACCCAGACCAGTACAAACAGACATGTTCATGCACACAAATGTTTGTACAGTGCGGGGATCGTATCCGCGACCTCTTGGTTAATAGTCAACTTCTTAATCATTACACCAAAGTGGTCGTCAAAGGTGGGTACTATAACACAACTATAGAACAATAAATAAAAAGGAACGAATATTTTGTAACAAAACTCTGATTAAGACTCTGTTAAAAGTATCGCATTAAATCCCTTTAAATCTCCGATCTTAAAAAAATTCGTGCGTATCAACACGCTGCCATACAAAAGACATCAACGCGTTAGAACGTGCGTGGCGCAACCATACACACAGTATGTCCACCAAGTTTTCGTTTTTTAACCCACTACAACAAAAAGGAGTGTTATACGTTTGACCCCTACTGTTTGTGTGTATGTGTTTGTTTTTTTGTGTGTCTGTGCGGTGTGATTTCTGTGCGGTTTTTATTTTTCGAAAAAATATTGAACCAATATGGTTCTCAGCTATGCCTGGTCAAAATTCGTCCAGCCGTTTAAGCTCTTTTTTCTTTTCCTCGCTCATTTGGTTTTTTTTTTCATAAGACTCATATGGTGGTCTATTATTCCTTTCATAAAAATGCATGTTTCAGAAAAAAACACTGCTGTTGCTGTAACTTTTTCTCCACTATTTTAACGTCAGGGCCACACTATGGCGCTAACGTTGGCCCAAAAACCTATCACTCAATAAGTGGACCTAAGCGGTGAAAAAAACAGTTGGCCTCAAAGTCGATTGGTGCTTTGTTGGAGTTTCTTTTCTAATAGCCAATAACGTAAGATCTCGGGCCTACTGTTCGCCGAGTGGAGAAAAAAAAAACTTCGCTGCGCAAAGACCGTTGACCCGTAACGAAACTCATACCGTCAAAATAGTTAATAAACTGAAAGCGTGGGCGCATCCTGCGGTTCCGTGGAAGCCTCCGCGCGGTGCCAATAATAAAAACACACAACTATGCGGATTGGGCCCGTGTCCATTGTTGTAAGTGTAAATAGAGCAAAGGTAGGTTTGACGGTACGATTTTGAGTTTTGTATCTTGTTTTCACTGAAACGCGCTCGTTTTTTTTTTAAATTATATTAAATGCGATATTAATTTCATCAAAACGTAGGTTACGGGTGACTTATTAAATGCCAATGATTTGTGTGAAAGTTACTGAAAATAGTATCAGGCAACAAATTTACAATTAAATACCGGCCCATAGAATATATACCTTATAAAATAAAATACAAACAAGTATTATTTTAGGGGTGATTGTTAGGAAAATGATCAACCTTACTGTCAGATGTTATCAAGCTGTCCTATGGCCTCAGACTAAAAATGACTTATACATAATAATATATCGATTGTTTTACCGGAATTCTATTAAATTTTCATATATGTATTGTGAGTAAACTAAAAGTATTTGTAAAAAATCCGCCCGCACGGCTTGTTTCTGCAATACGCATATTGCTTCTATATCTGCAGCCATAGCACTATGCTGTAGGACATGATACTATGAAAATAGCTATATTGAACCACATAGTTCTGATACTGTTACGGGTGTTTTCTATGTATAATATGTATTTATTTACAAAAAAAGTATTTAAGTATGTTTATCCGTTGTCTACAACCCATAACACAAGCTTCGTACCTTAATTTGGGACTAGAGAATTGGTGTGATTGTTGTGAAATATTTATTATTATTATTAGACTATACTTAGTTCAACATTCAAATAGATTCCGTATTTTGTCCGTTTGACCACGGAGCCTCGCCCGGCGCGTGCTGCAGACGTGACCGTCGCGCGCGCAGCGAATAGTGAACGCCTTTACCTCAACTCAACTAAATTGAGCTATTCCTACATTTAGGTAACTTAAGAAAAACTTGCATTAGTTTTTGTAGAATGCCCTTGACTAATGCACCGTCTTTTTAACCGTTAATCAGCTGGTTAGTGTGTCGATTTAAAAAAAAAACTGTCACAAATTGACTGAGTATTTAAATTACCCTTTTCCTTCATTTAGGTAATTTTGGATAGCAAGAACTTGCATCACTTAGGAGGCTTAGGGGTTAAATAAGAAAAACTTGACCTTTTAACATAGAAAAAAAGGATACACGACGATGAACTCCTAAATCGGTTTGGTCGAATCAACGCTTAGTGTGAAGTGCGCCATTTAAAAAAAAGGCAGGTTTAACGTATCAGCTGGTAAGTTTTAGTATAAATATTAACTATGATATTAATTGGCTGACAAATTCGTTAAAACCATCCTTAGGCTAAATCCTTTCTTTTGATCTTTTTCTTAGGACTTCTAATAAACTAATAATAATAATAATTCCTTTATTTCAGGCAACAGATTTCAAAAAATCCAGGCCAATATTATACATACCTTACAGACTGAAATACATACAAATAATAAAAATTACACAATCTAATTAAAACTAACTAATACTTCTCAATGTAAGGCTCAGGCTACACCAGCGGCATTCTGTCGCCGCGACCCGTGACTGTCAGCGTTTTAGGCGCGTCGATTGGTTGACTTGGTTGGTTGAGACTAATATCAAAGAATTAATTAATATGAAGTAATACTAAAAGTATGGCTCTGTTTTTGCAATTTGTTTCAGGGAAGAATATTTGATTTGATGGTATAACAATGAAACAAATAAATTAACGATTCCATCAGTGGTAAAACGGTAAACGTCACTAAATCTTTAACAATTCTATTAACATGTCATTCGTATTTACAAACAATTTGACTTTAAAGGGCATTTTAAACACGTTCTTACTCCAGTCCATCGTTTATTGAAATAAAAGCACAAATTGCCAGCTAGTCTTCAAAAGCCTTCATCATGATACCATTCATTAACACTCCAATGATCAACAAAAAATATCGATAATGTTTTTGCTACCTTTTAACGCCCAAACGGAAACTAAGCCTAACTACCGTCGACAATCTCTTTATTTTATGGTTTTTCTTGTAATCGTGAAAAAAAAGAACGTCATGGCACGCGCTGTCTCGCTGCCTGCGTACGCGCTACGAATGCAAACGCGACAGAGAGATATAGCTGTATAAGAACAGTTTGAGTGTGAGCGAGATAGCCGTATGATTGATGGGCACGACTCGTAGCCGAGAAATGCAGTCAAATTAGGAGAAATAAATATCAACAACGGTGATGTGCAACGCAGTAAATGATTTAGGAAAAAACGTGAAGTGGTGCGCTTTTTATTGAAGTTGGAACGTTTAGTTGAAAGTGTTGACTTGATTGCTTGTTTGTTAAGCATCTTATAGTTACGGAAACGGAATAGAAATGTCAAGTTGATGCTTGATTCATACATTGACAACTCCTAATAACCCTAAAAAACTGCAAACTAATGAGTATCGACTCAATTTTTATCATATTAGAGTTAGCTACAAAAGACGCGTTTATAAACTAAATTGCTTTAACGCACCTTAACAATATTGTCAAACAATAGTATCCACCATTTAAAATATCAAATAGTGTTGAACTCCTGTTCAATATTAATAAAGTTGGTTGCAAACATTTGAAAAATACTAAAGATTGATGTTTTGCTCCTACACATTTCCATTTGCAAGTTCGAATAGCGCAGAAGCTGTTCAGTGGTTTTTCAATCGTCCGATGTTAACCGTACTTTTTCAATACTCGCAAAAATGACCAGCTCTAAACTTTTTCACTTACACACGAAGTCATTTTGCATTTTTTCTATGCCTGCCATGCCATTCTACGTGCAAACGTTCGAACTGCTGTCATGCCAATAGTATTTTGTTATGTGCGTTTTTTATACTGGCAGTTTGTAAAATAGATGATGAAACCTCCTTGCTCGTGAGGGCGTTACCTGAAGGTTTAGGTACTATTGGCTAGGTTTAGTTCGGACAATGCATCGCCTGTGGCACTGGCTTTACAGCTCGCAACAAAAGTTTATTACTCGTTGAGAATATGCATTGAGAGTTGTTGTGTGGGGGAAGGGATAGGCGGTTTAGGAAATACTTTTAAATGTTTATGGGCTAAAGTTTTTTTTTTGTCGTAGAACTCTTTTGATGTCACGATATAAACAGAAAATACTTTTCAGGAGATTTTGATCAGTTGTTAGCTTTTTATGACCGTAACTTGCTAATGTAGGCTTCTAATGTACATCAATCAATGTATAATGCCATGACACTGGATTGTAACATGCTCCATTATTTAAAGGTAAAACATAATTAAATAGCTTTTTTGAGCACTACTTTTGTAGAACTACACAACACCCTTTAACTTAGTTATCCTCTATCAAAGCAAATCCATCAGAAAACATTTAGTGTTGGCATATAAGCATTCTAATCAAAAGAAAGGCTAAGCTTGGAGTGTAATTATTCAAAATGAATAGATCGAAACTGAAGAAATTCCTTCTATCTCCTCCTCCTCAACTAATATACGAGTACGTCCCACAGCTGGGAACAGGCCTCACTTCATTTTTGGGAGAGTCATAGTCCACCACGCGAGATCAGTACGTATTAGTGGAGGGGTAGTTCGAAAGGTAAGTAACCAACCTTACTGTCAGATGTTATTCAGCCGCCCAAAAGCCTCGTACCAAGCTTAACGACTAATATCTATCGGATGCTAGGAAATAGACGTCACTTAAATGGTGGAATGGTCACCCATCAAAACACGACCGCGCCTAAGGTTGCTTAACTTTAATTCCATTTACCATGTATCATGAATTAACCTTGCCATTTCTTTAACCACACTCAAAGTTTCAGCGCCTGGCTGATCAAATTGAATTCTCCAGTTTGTCCTCCAATTGAAGTTTCCAGTTTCAAAATGACTTTCCCTACTCGCTATCTCTTCGCACTTAAACCACTTTGAGTCCTTCGTTTCCGCCAATATTGTAGCGGGCAACCGAATCGGCTTTATGCATTTCGGCAGCTTTGTCGTTTTATTCGCTTCCAAAGAACTCGGAAAAAAGACGAGAGAATACCGAATGGGAATCCAGCCACCGCATTTCGAAGTCCTGGCAACATGGTAATGCGTTTTGTTGCGTTTTATATTTGTTGCTAGAAATTATAATGCTTTGTGAACCGCCGACGAGGGGTTAGGTTGAGCTTAAGCGTCGCTTAGCTTGTAAGTACATACATTCTTAGTACGATTGATAATTTAGTTGAAAACCTTCAGTCGGCACAATTTTGTAGAAGCCGTGTCAAGTGTTATTTTGCGTCTTCTTAGTACAAACGTTGGTGACTAAGGTACCTATCAAGGCTTGGTAGGTACTTCCTATTGTGTGAAATTCAGTAAAATCCTCTTTACACTGTTCAAAAAAAAGAGTTTTGATTAGCAGTACTACTCCTCATTCAAAGTCACAGCGCAAGCGCCAGGATCGTCTGTGTGTATGTTAGTGTCATCATAGCAGCCGAACGGATGGACCGATTTCAAAGCGATTTTTTTATTCGAAAGATAATATAATGATGGTGGTTCATGGCTATTGGTGGTCAATATTTGTCCAGCCGTTAAAGCTTACCAGTTTTTTTCCTGGTTCATTCATTTTATATTCTATACTAGCAGACGCAGACGTTAACGTGGCCGTATTTAACACACTTTTATTAGCTTGACCTGTATGTAACTATGTATGTATGTAACGGAATCTTTGCACTTCATTTTCACCTACTTCTAGGAGTCTGATTAACATGGAAATTTGCACAGGGGTCAAGGACCGATGACAATGCAATAATTTGATAAGAGTTTTCGATTATCCTTATTAACTAAAAAAATAAAATTAATTTTAATATTGCTGAAATCGCCTTCTTACATTTTCCGCACGGCGCCATCTCTTTCACAAATATTACGAAACTATCTAGTAGCGTTCGCTTAGCTAGTTAGTTTCGATAGCAATCATTAGATGTCGCTGCTAATGCTATGCAGTTTTAACTGATGCAATTGATTTGCACTAGAAGCTCTGTATTTTGCCAATAGATGTCACTATTAACTAACACATTAAGTGTAGTAACTATTTAGTAATCTGTGATTAAGTACCAATGACAATGCAATAATTTGGAGATTTAACTAAAAAAAATACTAGTTTAAAAAACTAAAAAAAACACGCTTTTATTGCTTACTAAAAAAGAGAAAATAATTTCTGAGTACACGGAAATTATATTACAGTAGAGTAAGTAAAAAGCGTGGGGTGCTTCGTATAGTAGTATGTGAAAATCATCCTATTATTGGCACGTATAAAAGTATAAAAACGTCATAAAGTGCACCCCACGCTTTTTACTCTAATATAAATTCCGTGTACTAAGAAATTATTTTCTCTTTTTTAGTTAGCAATAAAAGCGTGTTTTTTTAGTTTTTTTTTTTAATTTTTCCTCCGTAAGAACCATCACCGTATTTTAAGGAATATCATTAAAAAAATTGGGCAAATTCGTCAAGGCGTTCTTGAGCTATGCCAATATGCTATGCTAGCTATCTTACCAACATTTTGCGATTCATTTTTATATAATGGATTCATTTTATGTACTTTATCCAAGTGTTTAAATAAAATATTCGTAGAAGAGTCCTTGCAGGATAACATCTTTGGGCATACCTGTTGGTTATCTTTTTAAAATATACACCAGATCGTCTATCCATTTGACCTAAAACAATAAAACATAGTTTTGGAAATTAAGTAACAAACCTTTTTATTTTTTATTAATATTAAGAAGATATGCTCAACAATTACTTACCGTCCACCTCCCAATATTAAATTTTTAAGTCCAATACTAGTACACTCTTGCAAATATAAAACGTATTTCCATTTAAAAAGAAACAACAACACGCCTACACAGTTATAATTTTGCATGAGTTTTTTTTGCTGGAAATTGGTAAATATTTATATATATAATTGGTACTAAATACCTCTAATAAGAAAACCTTAAGTGGCACATTATCAAAGCCTAGTTCGAAAATTCATTAATGGTTTTAACTTGTCTAGCTAAATATGCCCTATGGATGCCAGTTAGAATACTTACTCTACATTTTATGGATGTTCACTAAATTTGTACTTAACAGTTATTTAACTTCCATAACCTTCACTCTATGTACCTAATATTTTTTTTCGCTTTCGCTTTAAAAGTCAGTAACTTTAACTATTGAATGGCCTGTCAAGCATCTATTTAAGAACTTGACTCTTATCCTATCAATGTTGCAGTCGTCAATTTCCACATAAAAGGGAATAAACCCAATAAGCTTTTATTAAGTTGAGGCGTTGGATTACACCACACTCAATTCCATTATAAGGTCACGTTTATTAAGGATCAAGAAACGGGTCATAAATAACTAGGACGTTTGGAGCCGGCCACCGTTCAACAGCGCTATGTGACGGCCGCATAAAAAAACGACAAAAACAAACCACGCATTCGGAATCGAAATGCAAAAAAAATATTTCGCCAAAGCGAGACACAACATACGAACGGTTCCCGATAGAAAGGAATAGCAGAAATTCGATTTTAGAATGCGACGCGTGCGCTTCGACATCCGTCGGCGCAAAAAATCGAGGCTGCCATCTTCTGGCTGTTGGTGTCACTACACCTTTGCCATAGAAGACGATTCACGTTAGACAGTTTGTTTTTTCGGGCCATAATACGATACGTCAGGGATAATTAAAAAATGAAAACTTTTTCGCTGGAATTCATTGACACAGACGTTCTTTCGTCTTTTTGTGGTGCGCTTCTTTCCACTTTGCTGTGTAGAAAAGGCAAAGGTTAAAATACTATACAGCCTAGACTTTAGTAAAAGTAAGACTCAGTTCAACGACTTTAAAAGGTTTGACCTTATCACCCGAATAGTGACAGTGTCTGTTTCCAAATTTATCTTAACTGATATAAAAAAGTGACCTGTGACTTGGCTGACAAACACTTCAGTGAACTTCGCACTTATAGAACCAACGTCAAGATTTGAAATTCGATTAATTAAATAATCATGACAAAATCATCATAACATATCAGATAAGATCAAAGAAATATCGAGCCAATAAAAATAATAGAAATAATAGCTATGACCGGAAAACATCATACCATATACGTGTATGTCCCACACAGAAAACAAATGAGTTTCAATTAAGTTCAAACACAAAGTCGAGACTGATTAATAAATGCCATAAAATTAATCATTACTCATCATTACCATCATTAATGATCTGATCTAATTAATGATTGAAAGAGACCACCGCTATGTCATAACAAGCATGATAGATTGGCTCGTTAGATCGTTGTTAGTTTTTTCTTTTTTTTTCTTATAACTGACAGCTTCTGGTTACGGATAAAAAAATAACTTAGCTAAAGTATCGCTACTTGTTTTAAAATTAAGAGGGCGATGACAGGCAATTGAAAGATTAAGAAAAGCTTAACAAGATACACTTTTAAGTAAAAGGTAATGCACATTATGCTTTCATGTGTGAACTAGCTTGCCGTCTGCGGTTTCACTCTCGTGGGATCCGATATTACAGTAAAAGCTGTCCTTTAACGGTTCCAAATGTTAAAAAAAAAATTTGACTGAAGACTGTTTTTAGAACTTAAAGCGAAAACAAGAACGTGCACTCGACCACTACAGCACGTCCATTTGCTGCTTAGGTTGTAAATTTTTTTTTTCAATCCTGATGGTATTATTGACTACCTACGTATTATTGCCATCCCAATAGCCTTTTACTAGTACGAGTACTACTCACTTATGGAGATTCTATTTCGTTCCCAAAAAAGAATAATCATGATTTTGATAGATGCGTGTCATTCCACAAATCGTCTTATCGAGTATCCTTTTCATCCCTAAGCCCCTGCCCTTCAAGTTAATCACTAGTCATTAGTTATCCTTAAAGAATTTAGATTTTGGGTGGTTTCTGTGAATATCACAATGTTACTGGTTGGCAATCACTAGCAATATGTCTCAATCAGATATACTGATTGATAAGATTGGTTTGTTATTTTGAACTGTCGCTTTTGAAAGACACATTTTTCACCCTGTTTGACTTGGAAGCCAAGTTTTAAAAAAAGTTTTTTTTAAAACTATTTTTATCTGTCTTCTTGTAAATATAATTATTTCCGTGTTATAGGAAACCCTTAACAATATTAGCATAACAACCTAGGAGTAATTGTAAAGTAGACTTATCAAACATAAGACAAAAAGCCTTTCCCTGTGAGTACTGCCTATAAATATACCTAACTTTACCAAAATATATTAAAACAATAACTCCCTCTGACAACACTAATCGCATGTAGCAATTAATCATTAATTATTCGGTCGTTATCGATAAAGAAAAACATCGATAATCTGGCATTGGATGGTAAAGTAAATACAAATTAAGCTGGAAGTAAATACAAAAATTGGGCTGCATTTTTAGAGTTTCTAAAAATGCAGCCCAATTTTTGTATTTACTTCCAGCTTAATTTTTAACACAAATTAATGTCATGTTATAACATGATTATAACTTAAAAAATACTAAGTTACTTAATGAAATATTGCTACAACGACGTCTAATAATAAAATATCTATGTACATACCACATTGGTTGACATGATGCAAAAATAAAATGACTACTTTTTCAACGACATAAAGAAAGATTCTGCCGATTTCGTTTCTTTTTCCTAATTCTTGTAGGATACGCCAGTAACGTACTATTGTGTGGTCGACTGTACTCTGCAGGAAGCAGGCACCCGTCATTTGTTAAGTTGACATTTGACATCACTCAAACAGGTTCAACTTGATACCTGACTCGCATTTTTTGTCACAATCATACGTTTGCTCATATTCTTTTTGAGTAGTACAAGTTTTTGTGTGATTTTATTCGTGTACGTAAACAGAAATATTTATAAGTATGTCATAGTCGAAAGTATGAGTAAAAAATAACACAAGTCTTGTCTTTCTTTCTTAATATCCAACACGTGACATCAAATTATTATCAATTCATATTTGTGAAAGAATAAATTAATCCTTAAAAACAATGTGACGCATTTTCAAAACCTAAGTGTCTATAATAAATTGTAGAAATATCACTTAATAACTTTGAAACCTAACTACAAAACCCAAGAGAATATTCAAAACATTAACGCATTAAAGTGCCTAATAAATATTTCACCGAAGACAATAATTCAACATTAACCTTATCGATGAATCTGTTTTATCGACGTCGTACCTCACTAAAAGTGAAGTTGTTTTGCCAGTAGCAAGTAGTGTCGTCTTGATAAATATCCTTAAAGATTGTGCGCGCTTCTCGATAATTTCTCTCGGACCTTACACCAGCCCATATAATTAAATTTCAACTCTAACACAGAGCTTTTAAAAAGAAAATTCGATGACAAAATTGGTCCGACCGTTCGAACTCGGTACGAAGATTTATGAGCCTCCCATAGTACGTGTTTTATAGTTATTTGATAAAACACTATCGTGATTATTTAGCTTGACTTTGTGACAGACGAAATCCATTTTATTTCTCTGCCACACCACTAATAAACCAGAAACACTATCAAGATGTATGTAGGAAAATATGAGTAACTATCACGGTGTTATATTACCCGTTTTAGCTACTACGCTTGCTTGATAAATTTCCTGTCAGTACTGTCACTGATACAAAAAGTTTAATGTCTAACCGCAACGCATACATACGGTTTCACTGTGGACAAAAACGTGTAAAAACTGAATCGATTAACATGACAATCGACTCATTTTCTGTTTTGCCATTTTCCAGGTAAAAAATGGCGTTCGCTGACACCGCAAGACAGGAGACCGTTTGTGGAAGAAGCTGAGAGGTTGAGAGTCATTCACATGACCGAACACCCCAACTACAAATACCGGCCTCGGAGGCGGAAACAGAACAAGACTAGGCCGAACCAGCCGAGTACTCCGTCCGCGCCCCAGGTCGCCTCAGCAGCGCTCGGTTCCCCGTACGCCGCCGCCTCTGACTCCCCAGACACGCGGTTCTCTCACAACCCTGGAGCAGGATTCTCCCCTTATCGTACGTCTCCGCTAGCCTCAGACTCTTACCAATCGAACCAATTTAACGGCCACGTGCAGACCCCGGAATCGTCCCCTGCAAGGTCCCCCGAACCGCAAGGGCGGAGATCCGCACCTGCCGACGCTCCCCTGCCCACACCGGACGCTTCGCCGGTGGAGAACGAAAAGGAAAACTTCCAGTACGAGGAGAGGCGACGAGCCATCAACGCGTCATCTCTTTCCGAATCATACTCTCCGTACAAGCCGTACCGTACGCAAGGGTCCTATTCGCCAGCGCCCGTCGCAGCCATGGGCATGGCCAACGGCATGTACGTTATGTGCACTCAAAGAACCCTCGCTGAACAACCGCCGCTCGTCACTGGAACGTTTTTTCCTCCAGTAGCGACATCCCAAGACCAGCAAGCTCTGGGCACATCTACTCCAAGAGTATCATCCGCCCCTAGCGGTCCGATGACGTCAGAATACAGCATTCAGTACCACCCATACGAGCAATACGAACAAATGTATAAAACTGAAGACTCATACGTGGGTCACTACCCTGAGCCCAAAACTGAGTACGACACTGGTGGCAGTTACTTCTCCGAAGAGCCACCGTCAAACCAGCAACAAGAATCCGAGCAGTATATGAACTCTCGTCCAGAGATACGGACTGGATCACCAGAATCTGACGTGGATGCTCGTGAGTTTGATAAGTACTTGGATTATGGTGCTGAAGGGGGACCTCTAGATCAGCACCAACAGCAGTACAGATACGAGCAGCAGCAGCAGCAACAGCAGCAGCAGGGCTACAGGCCTCCGTACGTGCCTGAGCAGGGCCCAGGGCCCGAGTACTGCGCTGAGAGGATGTACCCCTCTCCCTACGCTTCTGTGATATCCGGGGCCCCACCAGCAGGAACCTACGTTCCTCCCCCTCCAGGAGAAAACGTCAGGCCTGAAGATGAGTTCAGCGTGATCCTCGCGGGCGTCAGACAGACATGCTACAGCAATTGACTGAACTGACACGGACTAGGATCTTTAGGACACTTCCTAGATATGGCCCAAAGAATTTGACATGACTATTAAAAAATTGTATTTTCCTATCCAAATCTATTGAGTCCTATTATTGTAACACCAGTGCTTGTATTAATATTCGCAATTGAATATGTCGTGTTTATTAAAATTGGTAAATTAAGATATTTTTATAAAATAATATTGTTGAATTGACGAACAATTGATTGTTTGTTGTATGAATTAAGTTGAAAATGTGTGACATCATGATCAATTGTAAGACTTGAAGATATTATGTTAATTGATTTAAAAAGGCTGTTTATTGAGTGTATATCAGAAACTGAATATATTGGTGCTATGTATGAAGGTCCTAATATTAAAATCTGGTAATTTTAGCGTTTTCATCCAAAACGGTTAAACCATAGAGGTAGCAGATTAGCGATTCCTATTAAAACAATTATTTATTTGTAACTATTTTTGTATATTTCGTAGCTAAAATTAACAAACAAAAAAATCAAATTAATCGAATATTAGTTCTTCCATTATGCTTGTAGATATAAAGATTAAGCTGTATTTTTATAACAATTTAAGGTATAAAGTTATTTGTATAAATTGTAAGGTCGTTGATTTAATATCTCATAGTAGGTAGTGAATATATTTGTACGAAATGTTTAGTTAATGTGTTTAGTTTATTTGCAATTTTAGTTTTTAGCATACACACACCACTCGCACTGCGAAACTAAGTTCTTCCTAATTTGTAAGAAAATTTATAAGCAGCAATAAAATTTATATTCCGAATTTGCGTATTTTATTAAACTTAGCACACAAATCCTAAAACCATACTCCTTAGTTCATGTAGTCACTAAGTAATGCCTGCTTAGTGTGCGCCTATATACGTCCCACTGCTGGGCACAGGCCTCACCTCAACTATGAGGTGGTCCGAGCCATACTCCACCACGCGGGCTCAGTGCGGATTGGTGGAGGGGTGTTTGTAAGGTAAGTGACCAACCTTACTATCAGATGTTATTAAGCCGCCCGAGGGCCATTGACCAGGCTTAACGACTAATATCTATCGACATTATCCGGGACCAACAGCTTAACGTGCCTTCCGAAGCACGGAGATGCTTGTAAATAACCGTCACTTAAATGGTCAGAATGGTCACCCATCCCAAACATGACCGTGCCTTAGGTTGCTTAACTATAGGTATCACTACCAAAGCGATGCAACTACTGCGCCACAAGCACCTCTATGCCTGCTTAGTGATATTTACTAACTAAAATGCCGGGTTCAATTCCTTGCTGGCAAAATATGTTCTCCCTGAGTTTGATCATTGTTTCTCTTGCAGTTGAACATAAGGCCAGGTCTGAGCAAAAAACCAGGAACAATTTTAAAATAAATTATTTAACTTGATGATAAGCGCTACATGTGACATTGCTAAGGGATTCATAGGTTTTTTATGACTAACTAGGTAAGAAAACAGACCCATATCCTCTTAAATTAAAGAAGTGTGGCTTTTAAGCAGTCTAGTCGGTAAGGTTAAGCCTGTTTGGGCGACAATCGCAGTTTTACTTACAGTGGGTCATGTAAGAGGCATGAGATCGGCCAGAGCCATTAACGAACGTCAAGGGAAGGGTGAGTTTAATTCATGAATGACGCCCTAATGTAAACGCCGTCACTTTAATATTTCACTTGCAGTGCTAAAACCACACTCCTAACATTAATAAAGTCCAAGACTTGTAATTATTTACATTGTTTTATTACGGTCCATACCTCACACGCACTTGTCCAAACCTAACACCGCAAAAAGAGGACTCATTGCGAACGCCCACTGGCAAAAGCGTATAAGTCCAAATAAAAGGAAAATTACTAAATAATCCGCTAGGGCAGGGGCGCGTATTGAGGCCCGAAGGCCCCGGTGCCTGTAATTATGGGCCCGCCTGGACACGCCCCTGCCGCGTTCGACTCGTATTGATGTATTGACGGTTACAACTAAAACCGAACATGTAAGAACATTCAGTTTTGAGAAATCGTACGATCCGGTAACGCGCATTGAATCGCTGAAAATTAAAAACGGCTCATTCAATTTCAAAGCTAAGAGCTTTGGGCGATGATGTTCCAAAAGAATGATACTGAAATATGATAAATACGAATGAAGTACAGGGATTATAATTGACACTACATTATTGTCAAGTGCACTCTCTTGCCGAATCATTTTATGACGAAAAAGTGACTTATTGAAGTCACTTTTTATCACAAAGTGACTTCAATAAGTCACTTTTACTTCAGTATAGGTTTCTGGGGATGTATCCCAAAAATGGCAACAAGAGAGCGTACTTAAGAGAAAAAAACAGACAGGGTCATTCCTATCGAAAAAATAACGAAAATCGATTTCTGGGATATCTCGCTTTTTTCTCAAGTGCACTCTCTGGTCGCCAGTTTTCGCAACGAAAAATGACCAAGTCACTTTTCAGCAATTTTCAGGTCAAATTATCACACCAGTATATGGGTTTCCGGGGGTATGTCATTGTAGGAGGTTACCAGATTTTAGTTATTTTTTCGTTAGGACGCACCATTTCTGAGATATCTCGCATTTTGTGAGTGCTGACATTTTTCACTAGTGCGCTTTTTTTTCAGAGCGAAAAATGACAAAGCAACACAAGAGCTGTCGTAAAATTCACCCGTTTTGCACTACAAAACGTGAATTTACGACGTAAGACCTTATACGTATCGCACGCGCCTGGCGCGAGGCTGTTATAATACGTGATAATTAAGTTTTTGTTGTTCGCCGGCCGAGGGGACATCTGCGCAGGTCTGATGGTGATTTGTGTATTCTTTATTGATTTGCATTTTTTATCATTCAAATTGTTACTTTTTATGAATTATTTGCATTGAGTAAAAGTTTAGATAGAATGATAAATTTCTGCAACTTTACTGTAATCAGGCGCCAATGGAAAGTCTCTCCTATTACTCCTTAGTTGGCTCTCATTTATACCTACTCATTAAGAATTACTTGCATTGAACAAAAACACTTTTGATCTAGACAGATAGAATGATATTTGTTAAGCATTTTTTGCGTTCATAACGCTAATTTTAATTTCGAAAAGACATAACACTTAATAAATTCTTTTCGGCTCCGGTCATCGTGGAGGACTTTTTTCAGATTTTTTTAAGTCTTATGTCTTTCGATATAGAATGTTAATTTCTGTAACTTTACTGTAAAGTTTTATCAGGCGCCAATGGATCGTTTGGTGGCTCTCATATATAAGGAAGAGCTTTGGACCTTTGAACACTTTTCACACTTCCTGTCATATCTTCAGATTCTCTAGTTCTGGACAAATTTACTGTTTCCCAATGCTTAGTCTATCTACTCGGCTAAAAAATCTCAATACATCTATGACTTCTTTTACTAACCTGGCTATTATTTGCATATTCTTGCAAATAATAGCCATTTTAGTAAAAGAAATCAAATGTTCAAAGATCTGGGGCAGCTTTGAATACGCATTAGGCAGTTATGGAATATCATTGAATTTTCAAGGTTTTGTTACACTTTTAAGTAACAATTGATAAACTCAACATTAAAAACCATGGAGATGAAATATCAATTTCAAGTTTCAAATAAAAACATACAAAGTACTTATCTAATAAAAATTAAAAAGTAAATGGACATAACTTTTAGAATAGGCTTAAAGAGCGTGCCACCACTGCGCCACAAGCACCTTACCGATTTTGAGACTTACATAAAACATAACATGTCAGTTACAAAACAAATTCAAAAATCTAGTTAGCAAAAAAACCAATTAATTAAAAGGTACTTAATTATATTACAAGGAAAGGAAGTCATGGTGTCGATAAGCCTTAGCACTCTATCGCCTTATCTTTTTTCAGTGAATGTTTGAAAACACGGGGTTATTAGAACAATGGCCTATTAAGAAAATGTTTTGGTTCATTTTGAAACTAGGTAAAAAGGACGTTCTGTGCTTGAACACGTGGTTTACCGTGTGCTTTAGGTATGTCCTAGTTTTATGATGGAAACTGAAATGAAAATTGTACTTGTTTTATGATTGCCTCGTTGGTGTAGTGGCAAAGTTTCTGCCTTACATTCGACAGATCCTGGGTTCGAATCCCAGGTCGAGCCAAAATTGTTTCTGAGATTTTCTATCATGAATTTGTCAAAAACAGTTCGGAGTCGGGAAGTTGGCGGTGTTACGAACCCGTGCCTCGGTGCGCACGCACGTTAAGCCGTTGGTCCTGCGCCTGATCTCTCTCCGGTCATGTCGGATTGCCGTCTCACCGAACTTTGAGAGTGATGGAACAGTGAGTGCATCTGTGTTTTGCGCTTACACTTGTGCACTATAATATCTCCTGCGCAGTTGGCAGATCACTGTTGAGATTGGCCGCCATGGTGGAAATCGGCCAGGAGGACTATTATTATAATATTTATTATGATGAAAAAACTACTAGATTAGCTGACTTGAAATGCTGAAGGATTCGTGTGTAAAGCAAAAAGATCTTACGCCACTGTCTCTGCTGACAATCAGTGTCGTGGTATGCTACCCATCTAGCACGACTGCTTCACATCTGGCAGACTAATACTAACAATATTTTTTTTCGTAAACAAAAATTCATTTTGCATAACTTGTGATAGTTGTGATTAAAATCACCTTTTAAGCATAATGCCTGTGACAGGTGACATCGCTCTACCATAACTACTTATACGTTAAAATCTTAAAATGTTGTTATCTTGTACATTGAAATCTAAAGCTTTATTTATTTTTTACAATTTTGACGTGACAACGTCTTATAAATTGGTTTGCCGGGTGACACCTCAAGAAACTGCGTTACGCTGCTCCGCTCACGTTTCGCGCGAGAGAGACAGAGCGAGAGAGAGAGAGAGAGATAGGCATACACACCGGTTCATGTTTTTAAAAGACTGACTTTGTGAAGCACTGTAGAGCAAGGATCATTTTGGCACACATCATTGCATTGTTAAGTGTTTTATTTCGTATTTTATAATCATTTTTTTATGTATCTTTTGTTCCAAATAAATACTTTCTAATTCTGAAAAAGGGGAAAACCGACGCTTGGGGACGAGTATGCTGAAAACATAGTTGAATATCGAAACCCCTTTATATCTAGAATAGGCGAAATGACACCTTTCGTAAATATTTTCCAAACCATGATGTTAAAAAAACATAAGCTCTATGAAGACCTTAATACAAGTTAATACAACCACCTTATTTCCAGAAAAAAACCGGTCAAGTGCGAGTTGGACTCGCGCACGGAGGGTTCCGTACAAACCTGTAGATAAGGAGTAATAACGATGAAATTTTCAAAATTGTCAATTTTTTTTTATATGATGGAACTGAAAATTTACGGTTTTCGTAATTTTTCCTATATCTATACTATAAGACGTGACTTCGTACTAAATTTCAAGATTCTAAGTTTACGGGAAGTACCCTGTAGGTTTTATTCCCGTGCGAGTTTCGAAAATTTGCGGAAATTTGCGGCCTAAATGGCTGTATCTTTTGATTGCGTTTGCTTAGAAGGTTGATTTTTCTACAACATACAGGGACAGTAGACCTAAGTATCATATATAAATTTCATACGTATAAGTTTGATACCTCCACGCGTTCTTGAGAAAAACGGTCTTGACAGACGGACGGACGGACAACAAAGTGATCTTATAAGGATTCCGTTTTTTTTCTTTTGAGGTACGGAACCCTAAAAATAAACTATTTTTTTATTACACTAACTTCAAGAAATATTCAGTCAATTGACTCCAATTTCTGATACTCTAATAGATCGTTTTGACGGACTATTGTGACCATTTAAGAGACGTCTATTTACTAGCATCTTCGTCCGGTCCCGGTTAACATCCCTCCAGAAGCCCTCGGACGGCTTATTAACATCTGACAGTAAGGTTGGCCTCTTACCTTACATACAACCCCTCCACCAATCCGCACAGAGCCCGCGTGGTAGAGTATGACTCGTACTACCTTATAGTTGAGGTGAGGAGGCCTGTGCCCAGCAGTGGGACGTATACCGGTTGATTAGATGAGATGAGAGATGATAGCGGTTTTGACGATCGCTTGGTGCAGTGGTCCGCATGTCGGACTTCTAAACCAAGGGTCGCGGGTTCGATTCCCGCACAGTACAAGCATAAGTGTGCATGAACATGTGTGGTTGTACTGGTCTGGGTTTTTTCTATTTATAATATGTAATTTATTTACAAAAAAAAAAGTGTTTAAGTATTTATATCCGTTATCTAGTACCCATAACACAAGCCTCGTAGCTTACTTTGGGACTAGAGAATTGGTGTGATTGTTGAGAAATATTTATTTATTTATTTATGATAAAAATAGACAAGAGTACATTTTCGTCTAAACCAACGTTGCAATATGTATTTGTCTGATCCAACAGTAAACAGAATACATAGATAGGCAGCAGGAAAAAGTAATTTTAAATCTTTAACCAGATGAACTTAAAGACAGTATGTACCTACCTACCTAATTATTTTGTAAGCGTTAGAACTAATACTGTGAGTTCTTAGATCAAACCAAAAATAGGAAGATACGGTATGAGCTAGATGCTCGTGGTTCTACTAACCGAGTCCAATGGGCCTACTCCGCTCCTAGTGGCGTCAGTCAGTACTGCGAGTTGTTTACACGTGTGTGCATGTGCGTAAGCGCCTTTTTTGATAACCACTCTGGTGTAATGGTCAAGAAGTTGACTATCAACCAAGAGGTCGCGGGTTCGATCCCCGCACTGTACAAACATTTGTATGCATGAACATGTCTGTTTGTACTGGTCTGGGTGTTATATGTATTTATTTAAGTTCATTTGTAATACCACTGTTGTTTCTGATATCTGTAACACAAGTGCTTAAGCTACTTACCACGGAGTCAGATCAATGAATGTGATTTTGTTGTGTATTTATTTATTTATTTTTATGTTGACGGTTGTGTGGATGTACCGTACCTCTGTTTGGTTTAATCTAAGACTGAGTTTTAGCTTACTAAATGACCACGACTGCTTATAATGCACGTTTTCAAATTTATCTGCCTTTACCATACTTGACAACTGAGTTTGGATCTTAAATATTGCTTTCGACTCACTAAAAACCAGCATTGGCGTCGTAATGGGTACTTGCTAGGATCTAATAAATATACACAGTGACCGGTGTTGGGTGCTGTCTCCAGTGTGAGGTAGAAGCTATGCAAAGCTAACGTTTCTATGATAAAGAGACTATTAGGTCTGTATTCACAACTTTGGATTGATTAAGCACGAAAGCGATGAAAATTGTGATATACCTGAAACCTGAAAATGAAATGAATTTACTTTGTTAAGCATTATTCTTCAAAAGATAGATAACTTAGGTACACTGTCGGACCAATGGTAGTTATTATTCACTTACACATTACTTTTCTCTCTATTGCCTACCAAACAAAATGTTGTGAGTAGGCTAGTCTTTAAAAAATATTTGGTTAAATTAAGCTAGCTAAATAAATTGCAGTAAATAAAAAGTATTAGCTTAATAAATTTCAGTAAATAAAGATCCTGACACCTGCATTTTTAAACTGTTATTCGCCTTTTCTCAGCTTAGCGGTGGCGAAATTGCAGTAAATAAAAAATATTTTATGTTTTTCCAACACCTCCATTTTTGAACTTCTATTTGCCTTTTCTCAACTTAGTGGTGGCGAAAGTCAGATGCATAGTTGTATCAAACGATATCGATCGCGTTTTTGGCTATCGACTAGAAGCAATTTAACTTTTACCTAAAAACTTAAGACTATTAAAAAATAGCGTCCCAGTTAAAAACCCGCGACATGAGCAGGAAAACAGCCGGCGAACTTAAACAGCGAGACGGATTAAAACCAATCCTAGCTAAGAACAACCGTGACAAAATTATTTTTCGAATAATAAAAACCTCATTGAAATCGGTCTATCCGTTCAGGAGTTACGATGCCACAGATAGACACACACAAAAACACAAATAACAAAAATTTAAATAAATAAATATACAACTACAACTTGTGTTACAGATATTAGAATCAACAGTGGTATTACAAATAAACGTAAACAAATACATATAACACCCAGACCAGTACAAACAGACATGTTCATGCACACAAATGTTTCTACATTGCTGGGATCAAACCCGCGACCTCTTGGTTAACTTCTTGACCATTACACCAAAGAGGTCGTCAAATATATAATAACAAAATAGAGGTCAATCTTGTAACACCCCTTTTTTACGTCGGAGGTTAAATATTTTGTCATAACTTATAAACCCCCACTTTATTCGTCAGTGTTTGGGGTTAATCACTCATACTTCGCCACAACAAGCAACTAACTAAAAATCTTCTACTGTACAACCTCCCTTAGCGCATGTGTCGGGCGGGCGGCGCGCGCGCAAAGGAAGATGCCCCTTTGTAGATAGCGGCCGATACATTTATTACGCTACTCTGCATGCCGAATGCCGCCAATTCGAGTTCAATTGCATTAAAGCTTCCCTTTCGTTTGTCTTACCCATCTCTTATTGGGTGACACTTTTTGAAGATGGAGTTATGTGGTTTAGTCACCATATAAACTGTGCTTAAAACCATGTTAATGTCAGCTTTTAAGCTTTACAGTCATTGCTTATTGCATAAACGCTTATTCCTGAACTCTCTCCGGTCGTGTCGGATAGCCGTTTCACCGAACTTTGAGAGTGAAGGAACTGTGAGTGCACCTGTGTATTGCGCTCATCTCTGTTGAGCTGCTGATCTCTGTTGAGATTGGCCGCCGAGGTCGAAATCGGTCGAAAGACTATTATTGCATAAACGAATTGTTACGCCACATAATATTGTATTGACAAACTTGCACCCACTGTCGGCTTTCTGTATGACTTAAACGGTGACTGGCAGAATTTGCTTCTAGCATTAAGTTCACTATGTATGAAAAAGAGACCAGTAAATGCAATCAGCCATGGCTTTTGCATTAGGCTTCTCTTGCGTTTGTATTAAACTTTTTGTCCGTATTGTGATGACACATTAACGATTGATTTACATAAGGTCTGTAGCATAAGTGAAATGTATTATGTGTTTGGTTATCCAATAAATAAAATAAAATAAAATAAAAATTAATTGGATGAATTGCAATTAACTTAAAAAGTTGACTGGCTGAGAATTATTCTACTATTTGAACATTGTTAAGTGGTGCCGCAATCGTTATCATTCAAACTTTTTTTAACAAGCTTTTATTATCAAATTGTGAATTGCCATCGAAACCAAACGTGTAAGTATACTGAATTTCAGCTTAATCGGGCACTGGGTGGAATTCAGCTTGCAAGATTTGATTACAGGCAACTAAAAACCAGGACATGTGAAAGTCTTGTAAAATGATTCAGGTAATGTATCTCAAATATAATAGGTGTTAGTTGGAAATTCCAGTTCAACCATACTTATTTATTGTATATTTTATATTTAATCTCATGTGTCATATAATTGGTATTATTATTTTTGTGTTTTTTCTTTTATTTATTTTGTCTCACCGCCCGCTAATCATGTCTGCTTAGTTCAAAGGTATGACTGGTAGAGAATGCCCTACGGCGTTAGGCCTTTTGTACATAGTTTTGTTGCGCAATAAAGCTAAAATAAATAAATAAAAAACAAACCATGTCTTATTTAATTTCGGAACACTAGGGTTTACATAATATAAAGGCTTGTCAAAAACTTATTACAAGCTGTTGTTAAAAGTATGATTAACCAAAAAAATATAATTGTGGTATCTTACCACAACATTGATGAATAGTGGCTGGCTGCAGCCTAAAAGAAATTCGGACCGATGAGCAAGTGTCGCGGTAGCTCAATTGGTGGAGCAATCGCTCGGCTTGCGAGAGGTGCGGGTTCTAGTCCCGCCTGTGGCAGTCCGTTTTTTCTTTAAGTAAGAAGAGAAATAAAATTTGCATTGTTAATGCTAAAAATATAGAAACTTAATATACTACAGTCATAAAGTCTTTGATGTAAAAGAAGTTGACTATTATACCAAAAGGTCACGGGTTCGATCCCCGCACTGTACAAACATGTCTGTTTCTACTGGTCTGGGTGTTCTAGAATTTATTTAATTTTATTTGTAATACCACTGTCGATTCTGATTTCTGTTACACATGCGCTTAAGTACTCACCACGGAGTCAGATCATGTGATGTATAGTAGTTTATATTTGTATAATATATTTATATTATTTAAATACTGAAGATGGACACCACAACCATTAACCCAGATGTGCTGATAGCCGTCAATTTTCAATAACAAAGCGCTCCAAATCGTGTATCCCATCACGTTTCGAATTTGTCTCACAAACTCCTGCGCAGCACGAATCGCCTCGTCATCCCCACATCCTGCCACACCCATACTGTCACATCGGCCCGCTCTGCTCATTTACATACTAAACTTAACAAAAAACACGACATACTGAATTACTGACATTTACTTTTTTACGGCAAGAGGTTTAATGAAATTTTGTATGTTGCTCAACAGGAAAAATTATCGAGCAGGCACGCACGATCTCATAATAATCTTCTTACAAATCTCAGCTTAGATTCTGTTTCCGGTTTTTTAACCCCCAACGAAAAGGAGGAGTGTAATAAGTTTGACCATATGTCTGTATGTGTTTGTGTTTTTGGTTGTCTGTCTGTAGCATCGTCGCTCCCGAATTGATGGACCGATTTCAAAGATGTTTTTTTTTTAATTTTATTAGAAAGATAATTTAATTACCACAGTTCCTAGCTATATTCTCATCAGCCTATATATGTCCCACTTGCTGGGGACAGGCCTCACCTCAACTATGTAGTGGTCCGAGCCATACTCCACCACGCGGGCTCAGTGTGGATTGGTGGTGGGGTGTGTGTATGATAAGTGACCAACCTTAGTGTCAGATGGTATTAAGCCGCCCGAGGGCCTCCGACCAGGCTTAACGGCTAATATCTATCGATATTAACCGGGATCAACAGCTTAACGTGCCTTCTGAAGCACGGAGATGCTTGTAAATAGACGTCACTTTTTATGGTCAGAATGGTCAACCATCCCAAACATGACCGCGCCGTAGGTTGCTTAACTTTTGGTATAACTACCAAAGCGCTGCAACCACTGCGCTACAAGCACCTAGCTATAGCTGGATTAAATGCGTCCAGCCGTTGAAGCTTACCATCTGTTTTTCTGGCTCATTCGGTGGTTTTTAGCGTATTTAAATTTGGGAAAAATATTGTCGTCGTGTGACTTAACTATTGGGCAGATTTGAATCTTATATGAAGACGAGGTTCATCATTAGACATGTATATTTTAATTTATATGCCATACATGTATATTTTAATTTATATAATAAACAATCATTTTTAGGGTTCCGTACCTCAAAAGAGAAAAACGGAACCCTCATAAGATCACTTTGTTGTCCGTCCGTAAAACCGTAAATTTTCAGTTTCATCATATAAAAAAAATATTTTTATCAATTTTGAAAATTTCAAAGTTACTACTCCTTATCTACAGGTTTGTGCGGAACCCTCGGTGCGCGAGTCCAACTCGCACTTGACCGGTTTTTTTTTTGCAGTAAGCACGAAATGTAAACAAACATGGTGGCTACGTTTCCATAAACAATGAAATTGCTGGGAAAAGTGCTCTAGTTTTTTATACTATAAATTTTAAACTTAAAAAGTTCTACTTACATAGAAGCTATATTTGAGGCTGGCGGGTGCGACGGAGACCATACATTGGCCGATCCTCCGCCGCAACACGCTGTGGAGGTTTTTCGAAATTCCACATACCTGTTGCTGTTATCCCCATCTCATCACTGCTGGGCACAGACCTCACCTCAAACTGTGAGTTGGAATGAGCCATATTCCACCACGCGGGCTCAGTGCGGATTGGTTGACCAACCTTACTGAAAGATGTTATTAAGCTGCCCTAGGCTATTCCCATGGCAAAGTTATATTCTCATATTTATTAGAAGCATTAAGTTCATAGTCTAAATTAAGTTAAAAGAGAATGATTTAATTCACACTTCAAGTTAGGTTGGTAAGTAGATTAAGAAAGTTACTAGATGCCACTATAAAAAAGAAATATTCGAAAATTGGTTATCTCAAAAATAATTAATAATTTCAGGCCGTCTTTCATTGAACTTTATCTGCAGTTCGTTATAGGTAATTGATAAATTTATCTTAAATCGATTAATAGTTACTCAGGCGGCTTAGCACACGATGACGTCATGGAGCAATATTGCCATACGTAAAGAGAATTTAAGCGTTTTGACTGTTGATAAAAACGTAAGGTTTAAAATCTTTAACTAAAAGTTGAACCGGATATTATAAGCTATTCAAGGCTGTGTTTTCTTTAAATATGTTTCACACTCCATGCTCGACCATGTAAATTCTATTATATATGTATTACGAAACATCAAAGTAAAGCAAGTAGTACTCTACTAGGGAGATAAAATCATATGGAAATTCCTTAAGGGTTTAAAAAGATTTAGATTTGGAACATTGAAATTCGTATGAAGACTTATAAGTCTAGCATACAGTCATTGCAAAGAGTTTATTACTCTTATATAAAACTTTCTTTCGAACTGGTCACAATAAACAGAAAAAGCGCCGTTCGGAGGAAAAGTAAATTAGTTATTTTTCAACTTTCAAATACTTTTACAAGTCGAGTGATAATTTATCGGAAAAATCAAAAGTTAATTAACTTAAAACTTGCAAAAGACGATTTTAAACAATGGAGGACAAAAAAATCAGCGAAGGCCCTATAAATATTGCCTTGCATACGGTGTGAAAAGTAGACTATTCACCTCTGTAATTAAGGACTGTCGTAGTCTTGGGCTGATTGAATCCCTCGCTTCACTCAGGATCCAACTCCTGTGACGTAGGACAGTCCATTACGCCCTCGGTGCATAATCTACTATTATGTTTGAAACACACCAAGCTTTCGGTACCTAAACGATATTTTCTTTGTTTTTTTTTTGTGCCAAGTAGACGCAATAGTACCGGGTAGTTATGTGGAGTATATAATAAGGTTTACTGTAGAACATAATTTAAAATTGTATTTTTCTCGTCTGGAACTCCAACTATATCTAAAAAAAACTGACGACATTGACGTCCGTCCGTCACTGGGCTTGTTAATATTCATAAACCGACATGTCGCGTCATACTCATAAATAAATTAGAAATTCATAAAAAAAACCTGCCGGCAGACCACCCCTCGCTACGCCGGCATTTACTCATACGTATCACGGAGATCAAGTTTACATAAAAACTCTATGGATTCGAAAATTAAATTGTCGACCTTCTTACTCCGTGTAGAAGGCAGAAGCTTAATTCCTTTGCGTATCTTTTACGAATTAAAAAAGAAAACGCATTGACATTTTTACTTTTTTTAGGTTTTTTAAGCACGTGCTGTGCTATCGTAATTCTTAGATCCGGAGTTTGTGATCAATTTGCATTCAGATTCTATTCGGAAATGAGGAGTGGTTTTTGTATGGAATTTATTCATGTGATCGTTACGTTAAACTGTTATTGGTATTGATTATTTTGTGGTAAAATTTATGATTAATTTTTTGTATTGTTTTCTTCATGTAGGTGAAGTTTTTACTATTATTTTGGAATAAACGACACGAATATTAAACTTAGTAAATTCTGTGTTTTTTTATGGACTGAACAAAAAATGTGGCCAAAGACGTAATAACCAATTTTTAACAACTGTTTAAACTTCGTTTCAGTAGATAAGTGTATTGATTCTAACACTAACCAGTTGTTAAAAAGACGATGACCCCGAACCAAAGTATGTTGATCGAGAGAAGAAAGCAGTACATTAAAACGCCTTTGCTATTTTCTCATGCACTATTTCTAACCGTAACAGCAAACTTATCTGCGTCTAAAATTCCTCACATAATTCTGGGCGAAGGCCGTAAATCTCTAGATTCCTAGTAGCTTTAGCTTATACTGGGTAAGAAATTAAAGTTCATTCGAACTAGGAACTTGAATTAGCGGGGAATTTTTCTGGCATGCTTTAGCCAATTAGGGTTTGCATTGACGCCGCCAAATGCCCTACTACGCAAGACGGATTCTGTTATCTTCATTTATGGCTATTTCGCTCATAGTAGTATAGACTGATATACAAGGTGTTACAAAAAAACCCCGTAATAACTGATGCGTGTCGTTTTGTCGGTTTTACTATGGGAGAGCCCTAACTTTTTTGAGATTTCGAGCTAGTACTAAATTTCTAGAAAACATTTGAGGCAAGCCAATAACCTGTTACATACTATGTTACACCTATCTATGGAATTTCAGACCTAGCTGCCGAGTAACAGGGCTAAATCAAATTGCACATGAGATTGAAAAGAAAAGGCGTTATAGGGGAAGCAAAGGCAAAACGAATATATTCAATAGAGTTATGCTTGATATTATAATTAAATTTAATGATTTGTTTAATAATTTATTTTAACTTTAATTTTGTATCTAAGTTGTTGTGCCATAGCTGGGCGTCACTGTACTAGTTTACTCATGAGACTGTAACACCTTACTGTAACGTGTGACTTGCAATAAATATTATGATTATGAAACTTTGACCTTGGATCGTTGTGCCGCACGGGCTACCCTACTCGTATTTTTAATCCCCTACGAAAAAGAGGAGTGTTATAAGTTTAACAGGCATAGCTGTTTATGTGTGTGTATTCGTGTTTTTGTGTGTATGTCTGTCTACCTACCTGGACCTATTTCAAAGCGGTTTTTATAATTCGAAAGATATTTAAACGCGGTAGTTCTGAGCTAAAGCTAGTCAAAACCCGTCACTCCATTGAAGCTCACCAGAGGGATTTTTTCTCATTCAGTTTTTTTTTTTAAACTGGGAAGTAAGTTACTATTTTCATGACTAGACGACACAGACTAGCTAATTTAAACTTGAAGTACACCAGCAAGTCAAAATATTGGATTACTCTACGACATGCTTTTATTATTTAACCTCAATTAAAACAAGGTTAGTCGTATTTTCTCAGATATAGTTACTTTTTAAACAAACTCCGACGAAGTCTTAAATTTTTTCACATGCATGAGGGGCTATAAAGAAAGGGGCAGATATTTATTACTTTGATAACACTTAAAGATCTGCATTTTTTGGTCTGTGAGGATCAAATGTTAACTAACTTCACTAATGTCTTCCATATCAAAACCAACACACTCGTGTGACTTTCACGGACGTCAGTCAGATGCAAGCAATACAATTATAACAAAATGTTAAATATCTTTACCACAAGTTCTGTTACCACACGAATACAAACCGGCCACACGCCACAATGTCGTTGGGGTGTACATGTCAATAATTTATTTATCGGCTCATCTCGATAAGATAGCGGAGGCGTAAATGAGCCCGCGGACTCGCCGCCCTGCGACTGATTTATAACACATTTTGCCGCGAAAACACCGTATTAGTAGCACCCGGTTTGGCTGTGGTGTGAAAACACTTTATAAACAGTCTTTAGTGGTATGGCTATGAAGCGGTTAAATTGCGTTACGGTTACATTTGGGTTACTAACTTTTAGTTATCGGGTCTAAACGCGATCTATTTTAATGAATATTTAGGTACTCACTGCTCGACGTTTTGGCTGGATTGCACTGCGCCATGGTCACGAGCTGACTGGCGGCTTGCGACGTCGTCGGCTCGGGGTTACCGCAGTTTCCAGATCCACCCTCACATTTTCATTATTAAAAATGTTAGTACAGTCACCGCGACAAAACTAAAATGTTAAAATGCAACGCGAAAGTTTAAAATCATTGACATTACAAACATACAACAACATCAAACGTAATTTTTAATATTTTATTGTCATCCGACCGATTTCAGCCATGGCGACCACTTCGACCCCTATAAAATTATACACATCACATCTACACTGATGTCCGCGCAGATGACTCACAAAGCCAATCTTGCATCGAGCTCAGCCTGACGCTGCTCCGAAAAGTCGCGTAGGTACTAGGCCTTGGCCGCGCCTGCGCCACTCCGGCCGCTGCGTGCGCCGCCAGATCTTCCCATTGATACATGACCAGACCAGCCGAAGCTGCCGACGCATTATATAAGACTCAATGCCACCAACATTTGCGCGTCGCAGTATTGCGCCCACTATCGAACCGATTGATGTTCATAAATTTTTTGAGACACTTCAGTGGAAACGGTCTAGTGTGCGAATTTGGTGACGATACAAGCACCAAGTCTCGGAGGAATATAGAAGGTTTGGCAGCACAATGACCATATAAACTGATATTTTGGTTGGCAGGTTTATATCGTGCGAGCAGAATATCTTGGAACACAGCTTGCCAAATGCTGCAGCTGCAGCACCGATTCTGCTGTTAATCTCGACATCAAGGTCACACTTGAATGATAGTGGCTCCCCAGGTATCGAAATTTCTGAACCAGAGCGTCTTCACCAAGCTTTGTGTCCAGTGTCAAACGTATTATAGAACATCAAAATCATTTGGACAGTCACAAAATAATCACCAATTCCTATCTCACACTAGTACAGTGCCACTGGTACCTACATATTTCTTTACACAGTTAACTGTAGGTTAATAAAAATACAATCAACAGCAAGCTAAGCTAGCTGATATCCAAGAACAAACCACTCTAGTGACTATCGGAAGGGCACAGTACATACACAAAAATAGAAAAATCAAAACACACATTAATCTTCGCATGCCAATTTTACCGGTAAGCAAAAAAATACATTAAATACACAAACCCAATTAATAACTCGACCCAAATGCACTTTCTATGTAAATAAGATTGGTGAGTGCTTCAATCTCAATCGATTGACTCAGCGCTGTGCGAGCGCAGGCGAATGTAAATGCGCAGATCTATGCGCCGACGTCGCGAGCCTCCGATTTATTGCATAATTGACTTCCGCCGGACGCCATATTGGATCGTGGGTGACATTTCGTTTCACGAACGACAGATTTTGAATAAGGAACGGTCGGTTTTAAAACTTTTCGGTCTGTCAAAACATCGCGAAGTAATTATTGGCCACTTAAAAGTATTGGAAGCCAATGCTAGAGCAAACAAAACGGATGCCAATAATAACGATTATGTTTAAATTGGTAGGTATAACACTTTCGATCGTACATATTTTCCATAATTATGTATGAACATCAATTATTATTGTATTACCTACTTAGCATAATTTTTAGACTGTTTGGCCTGAATTATTTTACTAATAGAAAGGAGCCTTATTGCTTAAATGGAGACCTAAATCAACTATGTGACTAGAAATAAGTTAAAAACGAAATAAATTACTTATTTATTATTTATTCTAAGCGTCGCTATTCTTTACGAAAAACTGCGAAGTACTATGCATTAGTTTGTTTTTAATATAACTTTAAGCATGAAAAGTTACACTGCATATTTTTTTAAGCACGTCCAATTTAATTTTTACCGGCTACAAAAGAATTCATAAAGTATTAACACAAACATGACGTGTTTTAAAAACGGAATTTTAAACAGAAGCGTCTTTTACTCCGATTTACTTTGATTCAGCAGCACGTCAAGGCAAACACTGTGGCATCTTATCTTCATGTAGTAAGGGCGATTTTACAATAAAAAATCGTAGCTTAATGTGCCGTTGTCTGCACATTTACGCATACACTATCCCGATCCTGTACATGTTAGCTATGTAAGCTTTTCCAGTGTAAATTGAACTTTTGTTTTACGCAGTCTTCCTGAAACAAAAGTTCAATTTATAATGGGAGTGCATGCGGTGAGTTGAGGTGTACAAGATAATGCAGGGGTGGTCAACTTTCGGTCGTAAGGGCTCTTTTAAATTTGAAAATTTGGAAATTAAAGATTCTACAATATGTAGGATTTTAATGGCAAAAAATATTTTTTTTTAAGCCGGTTCAGGAGTTTTGGAGCATGTTCAATTCAAACAAGCAATCAAATCTTTCCTCTTTATAAGGTTATTTGTAAATGAAACGAACACATTACCCCTGAACTAAAGATCAGAAAAAGGGCAGTTAGATAAATTACAAGATAAACCCCAATTTAATGGGCAGAAGTTGGTTACTTGTTAATCCATAAAACGCTTAAAGAATATTATAATATTTTTTGTAATTATTAAATTATTATTTATTTTTATCTTAATTAATAATTATTAATTTATAAAATATTTTTTGGATAATTAATATTATATAAATTATTACAATAATTTAAGAACACGAGCAAAATGTACACAGATTCTTTCGTGAACAATGTAGTAAAAAGCAATTGACACAAAATGATGACGTAGTTTTCTAATAATGGCGATGCCTACATTAAGCCAAGAGCAAACTATTGCAGGCTAAAGATAGGACGAAACACTTACTTTGGCGGCTGGGCTTCACGAAGCGCTTGCAGTATGGAGAACAAGAAAAAAAGTACCTGTTAAATATACTTAATCAATTTCAGGATTCGATAGAAGGTTAATCGTTTTGCTGCGGGAAAACAACCACAAACAAAAAATTCTACCTGTACAATAATAATATTTTGAATAGCAGCGCACTGATGAGCGAAAAAGGCATCCAAAAAACCGCTCAAAAAGAGGTGTTAGTCAGCACCCCTGCTATAGGGTAAGCGTATAGTATACCGGCATAGCAGCTCGAACGGTAGCGTGTCCCGTGTCGCGCACCCGACAGCCTTTGTGGCGCGCGCGCCGCCCGGCGCAGGCGCAGCGTACGCTACTAGTATAGTTGCCTTGTTATGTTACTGTCCACATATTTAGCTACGAGAGCCGGCACAATTTAATTTTTGTTTACAATCGTTCCTATAAGATTAAACAAAGCAAGGCCCTAATTCTAAAATAATCCTAAATGTAATCGTAAGATAGTGATGGATTTGCCAAATTTTGACATTTCGTCCTTACTAGAGCTATCACAAACAGGCAATTATTGTTATAATTGCATAAGTGGAAACACGTGAAATGATATAATTAGCTAACGTTTGTCTTTTTTTTCTAGGCCGTAGGTATGAAACCTTTGATACTGTCGCAAAAATCAAAAATGCCAAAATGGTCATCCATACTAATTTTACAAATGAAAGAGTAAGTCTGTTTGTTTGTTTATCCTTCTTTTACGACGCCATGTTATTATATTTTTTTGTGGTGTCGAGTAAATATAAATCTCTTAAAAAAATTAATAAATCGACTCTTAGATTACCGATAGATGGTGCCATTCGGTTGAGTTTCGAGGGCTATTCGCAATTTCGAGCCAAACGCTGGTTGTGATGATAAAGGGTTTCCACACGGACGAAGTCGCGGGTGGCCACTAGTACACTATAGGGGAAGGAGATTACAACCACCATATTTTTGTCCCCGAATTAAGATGTAAGTAGTACTTACCTTGCCTAGCCCTTACCGCCACCACCTACGTCATATTGACTTACAAATACGCCTCGACTTACGAATACAGATCGCCGCAGATGTGCCCTGGCCCTAGAATTTAAAATGGTAAGTACCATTCCTATCACATTGTATAGACTATCTTTGGTCTTCGCAGCTCACACATAAGCTCATTACAAGCGAACCACAACATCGATCGCGATAGCATCAGATCCGCGCTTATCGATCGATTTGGTACCTCTACGATCGATGGATTGATCCAACGACAATCAGAGACAATTAATTAGTAGCACACAATGGATCGACGGCATCTGATGGGATCACGCGCAAAGATAGAGCTGGGTTACATACAATGTGAGTATCAGGTTCTCATCAGTTGGTAAGAGGTGACGTTTCGCTTGACCATGAGGAATAAGTGTACTCGTACATCAACAATCGTTGATATTCTGTTGACGGTTACGAACTTTCATAAAAACATAAATGATTTAAAAAAATATCTATGGATCCTCCTACCTAAAAGGCAAGAAAAAAAAACTGGCCAATCTTATACAAACTTTTTTGGCGTTGAATTAAAAATTACTTTTATAAATTCGTAAATTTTTCAATACCTACATGTTGCAATAAATAAATAAATTATTGCTGTCTACTCAAGCTGACACTGACCCATTAAGAGCACCTAGTTATTTAGCTCTCCAGATATGATACCTATCGGCTAATCAGCGCGCTTTGGTCGTATCTCCCGCGATCATGCGCGCGCGTCGATCGCGGATACCGGCCGTATCTCAGATGAGGCGCAGATAATGCAGCCGAAATACGGGCGGAAAGTAAGTGGACCGCTGTATGCTGAATGGAAAAAGTATATTTAATAAATTATTGCGTAGGGAACTTTTTTATTGTCAGGGAAATGCTGTTACGCATACCCACCAGCCTGCCATCGACTGATGCAGTCGATGGCAGGCTAAATCTTGTCTAAATCCCCTGCGCAATTGTAGTGAATGCCTGTGGCTTCTCGGCCTACGGTGAACCCGCCACGTCCTAGACTCACATGCACATGGCACCGGAGGGCACCGTCAGGTTTTATGTGGGTAGGCGGGTTCTCTCTCTGAGGCCTGGAGTCCCACATAACCCCTAACTGTCCCGTAGTTGGTGGGGATGCGTAACAGCATTTCCCTGACGATAAAAAAAGGGTTCAAAAATCATGCGATCTCTATCAGAAAAAAAGTTGACAGTGATATGATATCGCGTTATTTTTATCTCTGGATTATGCTAACTCAGACTAGCGCAAGTGGGGCTGAGTGGTTATGTTACTTTTAATATATGTGTTTCACACATCCTGCATAGCGCGGTCCCGGCGGCGCGGCAAAGGCGGCGTGACGCTGTTATTTAGTGCGCCGCCGCCGCGCGCGCCGATATGTCGCCGGAGTGCGCTGGACTTTGGTCGTCCTATGAACGACGATATTCATAGTTACGAACCAGAGGCAGTAGTCCTTAACGTATGGTTCGTATTTTTGAGTCTAGACAGGGTTGAATACATCTGAAATTACGACGGCTTAGAGCGGCTACACATTGGGCGCTCGGCGTTGCGAAACGCGCGTTTTCATATCAACATGTGTATGCATGCATGTGTACACTTTAATAGGTCTCCTAGTTCTCGAAACGCGGGTTAACAAAGCGCACGATGGAAAGCGCCCAATGTGTACCTGCTCATAGCGAATAGGGACGCAGGATTGAAACGCTACCTTGATTGAATGATCTAAAATTTAATCATGGTTTCCATTTCCAATTCGCGGGCGAAGCATCAGGAAAAAATGGTATTGCAAATGAAAACGTAAACTACTGCATTTTATCAACTCTAAAATCTTTTGGCATCATCAGACCCTTGAAATTATGTACTCGTTAGAAGTAAATTACAATATCTACCAAAGAAATAATTATACAATCTGTAGTAGTCAATGTTCTGTACGTTCATCGATGGACTGAAAGGAAAATTCAGTTCAGTGCATCGATCTGAATATTGACAATGTTTTAGCGCAATTGATTGCTTATCATGTATCTTATTCACTTACTTTTTTAAAATATATAACAACATCACATACATAGATCTGACTCTGTGGTAAGTAGCTTAAGCACTTGTGTAACAGATATCAGAATCAACTGTGGTATTACAAATAAACTTTAATAAAAGCATATAACATCCAGACATCCATTTCATGCACACAAATGTCTGTACAGTGCAGGTATCGAACCCGCGTACTCTTGGTCAGTAGTCAACTTCTCGACCATTATACCAAAGTGGTCAAATTACGAAGAATGTACTATGAAGCGACCTCCGATTTTTGGTTTATCCTTGAAATTCAAGTATTCGGCAAAAAACTGTAATGATAAGAACAACAATGATCCTTGATTAATGACTTCAATATTTTTTTCTGGGACTATTTTAACATGAAAACCACTATGCAGCGTCGAAACTCTAAAAAAAAACAAAGTAACATCATTCATGCGCATACTATCAGATTTATAACTATAGATAAAAGTTACTGGTTACCAAATAAAATGAGAACAATTCAATAAAGATCTTATCTACGCGGCCGATACACAAAACATTCAAATCAATATTGCTCTGAGCAAAACAAAGTAAACACTTAGTAATGAACGCCAAAGATTGCAACTTAGCCCTTTTATTTTTTGCACAGATAATGAGACTGGTTTCAAAACATTTAGAACTGTATCTCGAAGGTCCAAAGTTGGTTTTGGAGGAAATAGTAAGTATTTTACGGCGCTACACAGCGAGGACCGTACAAATTAAGGACTTCTAATTGGGTATTTAAAAAATCATTAATTGTACGACTAAAGAATATTGAGGACGGGTTTTTTGTTGAACTACGACAATGAATTCGTTTTCAAACCTACCAAATACCTATGACAAATTTAAAAACATGCCATACCCGCATTTGCAGGCATTTTTTAATGAAATGAAATTTATTATCTGCTTATGAATAAGGTACACTGAAGATGACATTTTTGTAAGATGTTTTGCTTACTCAGCCGTTATTAACGAAATGCAAATTAAAAAGAAATGGATTGAATTTACAAGTGTAAAAATTTCAAGATATCATAATCGATTTAAAAAAAAAGCATTATAATTTAAATAATGAAAAAGAAAATAATAATTTAAAAAACATGTCAACAGTTATTCAATTTAACATGTCCAAAAAGTCCGAAAGGTATAAATATTTAGAGTAGTACGTCACTTTGCGAATTTAGAAATTCCTGTGTTGTTTAGAATGCCTTATTGTCTGGAACCGCAAGACCTCTTCTATAATACAATATTAAGGTCTTCCCCGACATATTTTAGGTCCAGCAGTAACATGCGGCTTGCATATAGGTCGATTCCTCATCATCAATAGTTAATTGAGCTTAAATTAAGAAAAACAAAACATCAGAACAATTTTTGCTGAATCTCATACAGGTTTACGCTCCGACCTCGTCACGATGATAAAGTGGAGGCTATGTAGGAGATGAGATCTCTAGAGTCATGCATAGCCATAAAGATCAAAACACAGGCACGGTTCATGGGATATTTTAATGCAATGCTAGGGCAAAGTTTTGGGGATGAACGGAGATTGGGGCAGCTTACATTTGAGCAACGGAACGCGAAGGGCCAAATGCTGGCAGACTTCATGGGGAGGGAGAACCTTCACATGATGAACTCTTTCTCTAAGAAGCCTATAAGCCGCCAATGTCGCCGTTGACGACAGCTATGGTCTAGTGGTCTGAGGTCCAGACTACAAAACGGGCTGTCGCGGGTTCAAATCCTGCTAGGGGCAAATGTTTGTGTGATGAGCACGAGCATTTGTACCTGAGTCATGGGCCTGGCCTAAATGTATTTAAGTATTTATATCCGTTATTCTAGCCACCATAGAACAAGCTAGCGCAAAGTTTGGGGCTAGGTAATTGGTGTGTTCGTTGAAACAATTAAATGGATCTGAATTCGTTGTAGAAACGCTAATTTTAATATGTTAAAGACAGATGAGTATGTCCACAATTGTTCAAGTCTTGTCCGGATCAAGAAAAAATCGCAGATCAGGAAAAAGCGATCGAATCTCACTAATTCGTAAAAGTTTATTTCTCCTTTGATTGTTCAAGCCATTTGTCAGCCAGCCATTTGACGACCACTTTGGTGTAATGGTCAAGAAGTTGACTATTAACCAACTATTAACATTTGTGTGTATGAACATGTATTTTTGTACTGGTCTGGGGGTGTTGTGTATTTATTTAAGTTTATTTGCAATACCACTGTTGATTCACACAAGTGCTTTAGCTACTTGCCACCACGGAGTCAGATCAATGTATGTGATGTTGTTGTATATTTATTTATTTAGTATAAATAATACAACAATATTTTTTTGACTTTTGTTATTTTTGCATACAGGCGTAAACTGTCATATCCACAAATCCCTAACGTCCTCCCCGGATCCGGCATCGGCGATCAGGAAGAAGCGACGCGATCGAATCGCGCTTATTTGTACGCGGCCGGGCTCGACGACGAAAACGTTTCGTTCTTTTTCTTAGACTTAGATTCGTTCCATGATACGCTAATGTTTATGCTTTTGTCTCTAGCGCGCTTCAGTATCGGCACGAGGTAATTAGTTGGAATTAAATTAAAAAATATATCTCTAGGTAACTCTTGAAAGTATTGCAGAAATTGCGGTGTCAAAAAGAAGACAATTTTCTATTGGTACCAAACAAAACTTACAGATCATGCTTTAGGCTATCGGGCAGCGTTTTCATTTAAAAATATGATAAGCAGGGCTTCTGTTGAGCCCAAAGCCAATCAATAAATAAATATACAACTACCTACATCAATTACATTGATCTAACTCCGAGGTAAGTAATTTAAGCACTCGTGTTACAGATGTCACAATCATAAATACATATACACCCAGACCAGTACAAACAGACATGTTCATGCACACAAATATTTGTACAGTGCGGGCATCGAACCCGCGACCTCTAGGTTAATATTCAACTTATTGACCATTGCACCAAAATGGTCGTCAAATAGGTTGTCTACTGTATATGAACAAACCTAGAAGTTGATTAAAGGCTGTGTCAAACAGATAGCATGATCTCTCTCAATTTTCTCTATTTAAAAAAAAAAACCTACTGCTTTACCTTCATCATCATCATCAGCCTATATATGTCCCACTGCTGGGCACAGGCCTCACCTCAACTATGAGGTGGTGCGAGCCATACTCCACCACGCGGGCTCAATGCGGATTGGTGGAGGGGTGTGTGTAAGGTAAGTGACCAACCTTACTGTCAGATGTTATTAAGCCGCCCAAGGGCCTCCGACCAAGCTTAACGACTAATATCTATCGATATTAACCGGGACCAACAGCTTAACGTGCCTTCCGAAGCACGGAGATGCTTGAAATAGACGTCACTTTTATGGTCAGAATGGTCACCCATCCCAAACATGACCGCGTCGTAGGTTGCTTAACTTTTGGTATCACTACCAAAGCGCCGCAACCACTGCGCCACAAGCACCTAAGCACTAAGCACAAGCTTTACCTTAAGAAAAAAATATTATTTCTTGGTAAACGCGTAAAGTGAATGCAAAGTATAATTTGCCTCAATTTTTCACTACACTCTCTGTTGTCTTTCTGCGAGTTTGTCTAGCAGAAAATGTTTCTAACATTAAGTCCACACCCTATAAATTGCAAAATAAAGTTTAAAAAATATAATAAGGCCTCTTATACCCACGACAAAATTGTATTCCAAGCTTCCTTAACCACAGTAATTTATACTGCGAGCGCAAAAGTACAAATCGGTGAATTGTTTGCGAATAGTTGAAATAGTTAGCGAAAGGTCGCCGGCGTGAGCCACGTAAATAATTAGCGATAGAGCTAATGAAACCCGCCGGGTGGGGCCGATTGCACCGTTTTAAGGTTTCAGTTATCTACGGTTAAGGTTATCTACAATTTTAACACGCTTTTATTAGATCGGGGTGTATGTATGTATAATTAAGAGTTAAATGAGAGGAGTTTATTATTAACTAAAAACATAAAAATAATTAATAGTTTAAAAAAACTAAAAAAAAACCGGTCAAGTGCGAGTTGGACTCGCGCACCGAGGGTTCCGTACAAACCTGTAAATAAGGAGTAGTAACTTTGAAATTTTCAAAATTGTCAAAAATATATTTTTTATATGATGAAACTGAAAATTTACGGTTTTCGTAATTTTTCCTATATCTGTACTATAAGTATTATCCTTATTAACTAAAAACATAAAAATAATTAATAGTTTAAAAAAACTAAAAAAAAACCGGTCAAGTGCGAGTTGGACTCGCGCACCGAGGGTTCCGTACAAACCTGTAAATAAGGAGTAGTAACTTTGAAATTTTCAAAATTGTCAAAAATATATTTTTTATATGATGAAACTGAAAATTTACGGTTTTCGTAATTTTTCCTATATCTGTACTATAAGTAACTTCTTACTAAATTGCAAGATTATAAGTTTACGGGAAGTACCCTGTAGGTTTTGATTCCCGTGCGAGTTTCGAAAATTTGCGGAAATTTGCGGCCTAAATGGCTGTATCTTTTGATTGCATTGGCTTAGAAGGTTGATTTTTCTACAGCTTCCAGGGACAGTAGACCTAAGTAAATTTCAGTTTGATACCTCCACGCGTTCCTGAGAAAAACGGTCTTGACAGACGGACGGACGGACGGACAACAAAGTCATCGTATAAGGGTTCCGTTTTTTTTCTTTTGAGGTACGGAACCCTAAAAACACGCTTTTATTGCTAACTAAAAAAGAGAAAATAATTTTCTGTGTAGGTACACGCAATTTATATTATATTAATTATATTATTTATTATTATTTTTTTTTTTTTTTATATTATATTATTTATATTATTTTTATTATTAGCGTTCTTGGCACCGTTGACTTTAGTGTGGGTCTGCAACTTGAACCATTTTGAGTCTGCTTTTTTTTTTTTTTTTTGTATTGTATGTAAATATATATATATTTTTTCTTTTACTTCAAATATATTTATGTCAAAAAAAAAAAAATATTATAGTAGAGTAAAAAGCGTGTTTTAGTTTTTTATTAGGATAGTAGCCTTTTGTATTTACACGTTATCTTTCTGTCTGGCATAGGGAAATAGAGAAACCATAAAATTGTATTTTAGTTGTTGCATCTAGCCCTAATTTACGTAAGGATTTAATAAGACTGAAGGTGTTAGCTTCAGGTAGTAGCCGGAATCCTCAACTGAAGTACTGGCTGTCATCTCTGTCACTGCAATGACGGATCACAACATTACTATAACTACCTACATATTATTATAATGTCAATCGTAGCTAGCCAGAGAGACAAAGACTAGCAACAAGTACTGCCATAAACCAAAGGGTACACCCAGGATTAGAAAAAAAAAGATTTTTATAATATTTTTTTTTATACATATACCGATACCTATCGGATTGTTATCCCAGTACAAATACCTTATTTATACGCTGAAAATATGTCATATAAATGCTTTTACTAGCTATGGCAAAGATTTCAAATGCTTAAAACATATTATTTTTCGTGATTCTATTGTGTAAGGAGGCGATAATTCAGCTGGCTATAATCAGCTTTAGAAGATTTCATAAAAATAGTTTATATAAATTCAAAGTTATATGGTAGGTTTAATTTGAAATAAACAACATTAATTTTCATCATCCCTTAGTCGGTTTTTATTCAATACACAACTTACTATAAATTGTTCTAATAAATGTTCCTAAATAAAATAAAAGTTATAGCAAATTCAAATTACTTTTAGCGTTAGACCGCCTTAATATTTTGCTCTTTTCTGTGTAGAATTAAATCTTAGTTCATGTGTGGTTAACAAAATGAAAAACTATCTTTCGTATCACAAAATACAAAGTCGATGTTTGAACTTGTCTTAAAAAATAAGGTATTTTTTCCCCTGTCAAATAAATGGACATATGTCAATGATTTTAATGAAAAAATCCATTGATATATATCATTAATATATTTCCATCGACATTACATCCTCGAACCCTGGGCTGTGGAACAACAATGCGTGGTTACCGCCGCTGGGAGTCGAATCTGAATCACTAGGATTGAATGCTAGAGCAAGTCCCGCCTGTGGCAGTCCGACTTTTGCTTTCATTTTGTTTCAATTTCATTGTAGGATTAAAATCGGTAGTGGAAACCAGTTAACCATGGAGACGTTGATTTTATTTCTTAATTTTCATCGACTTAGATCCTTCTTCTATTAAAAACTTAATATTTAAATCGCTTTACCTTTAGCTAAACTTTAACCAAAACGGTGAAACCTGCCCACTACCAAATGCGGTGGTACCTGTAGTGTAGTGTAGTGTCCGATGCGCGGGCACATAGAGCCTACTCCTTAACTTCTATTCTAAATTTTGTCTCTTTCCATCCCATTCGCTCGCACCATAACCCAGCATGAGTGACAAGAATGGGTAGATTTGAAACTTCGTTCAGGATAGAGTGATATAATACTAAACTGGGTACCTATACTGTGCATTACTTGTATCTACATACATAGCTTCCGATCTTGGCGTATGTGCCTTTCCGCTTCGCCTTGCTTTAGTTAGTGGTTTGGAACCAGTTTTTATCTTCGATTAGAAATAGGATTGCAATTTCGATGAGTTTTATCAATACTTTTTCAAGATATACTTAGTATACATATAAGTAGTGCAGCGGAATGATAAATAACTGTATAATATGTATTTTTTTCAATCGGCTATTAGTTCAGTAGGTAATGAATGAGGTTAACTCAGAATCAGAATCCTTATTGCAAGTCACATGAGTAAAAAGTGTTACAAATAATGTCAGTAGGGGTTCATTACTCCATTTCGAAATACGTTTCGTCGAATTACAATACATGGATGACAACAAGTCGATTATTTGTTTGAACGATGCGTTCCTACCCAAAAGACGTTACATCGATCGATGATTCATTTTATAAAATGCTAAAAGGCATTCGATGATTAAATTATGCCTGTATTAATTGACTAAAATGAGGCAATAAATAAATAAAATCCTAGCTTCCGAAAATTATCAGTCGAAAGCTCGCTGGCTCCTAACCTCATGTGCAATCGGTCCACTTTCATTTTTGGTGATTTTCCTAATCGGTCTACTTTTCATATTCGTCTACATTTTTAGGTACTTGGGCGAATGCCTACTATCCTGATTCGTCTACTTTTTATTTCAACAATCAGGAAATTATTAGACTGATTAGTAAAATAGACTGAGGGCCTGCTGATACAACGCACGCTCGCTTTTGACCAAGCCTTTAATTTTGATAGTCAATTAAGAGCACTAAACTCACTTATTGATCATTTTATATGTAAAATGGAAACAACACCACAAAGACAATTGCGCATGAAACCCTTCAATTAATTGAATTATTCAGTTCACACTCCGGCACGGCTTTATTTTTTATACTCTTCGCCATACTCAAGTGTAAATCGCGTACGTACTATGAACAAATTACCGATATGATCTCTCCCTGAAGAGGAATCTGAGTTTTTCACTCGATATCTGCTAATTAAACGATTAAGTGGACTCACTGAATCGATTTCCATAGTTACGGAATATACTTAAATATTCCCACTATAATCCCATTTACAACTCTAACATTTTTACCGAAGAATCAAAATGCTTCAAACTGGCCAAGTTAAAATTTCAAATGTTTCCAAAAACACGTCAGCAAAATCGACAACAGAAATTCCCGCCAACGCAACATAAAAAGCATGCTTAATTCGGGACATGGCGATTTAATTTTCCCATTAAGGGTATCACGTGTATTCTGCTAGCAACACTGTCCGTGGTTACAAATCAATTGTGGTCTGGCAACATTGCTTTTCGGTGATAATTGCCTGTTTCGGGCATTCCTCGTATAAAGTTCAGACAATAGAGAATACGTGTTGGCAAAATGGGACAGGAGTTTTCGTTTTAGATATTCATTTCATTCAGCCAGGCTGCAAAGCAATCATTTGTATTCTGCAATCTGCACAAATCTTTTGTAATAATATTTAATATATGTAAATTATCTAAATTATAGTTACACCCAAAAAACACACTTTTTACACCACAATAAAAATCCACAAGAAAAATGACCGCCATCTTTCAAAGTTACGCTCATTTCCTCCTTAACTCGAATTCATCAACTGGCCATTAAGAAGCAGTTTTTTTTAAGTTAAGCCATTTATGAATAAAGCGTTCCATTTTCAAATCGTGGTCGTCGACGATTAGCATCCACGCAGGCCGAGCGCCCGATTTTCGTTCAGTGATACAGTATTTCAATTTCCTGTTCCCCTTATCAACTCACTGTGATCTAAGTTTGACAAATCAGTTCATTTTGACGAGTCAGTCAGATGCAGCAGGCAATTTATCATCCACAAGATTATATCCAGTCCAGTAGCGTTATTGAGAATTCGATATTTAAACACCTACTGCGGTTATTTGCCACTAGGGTTTGCAATAACGTAGTAATAATATTTTCAAGCTGGAGATTTGCGGGAAATTGGCTTCTACAGCCGTAAATGCTGTGATTTCCGCAAAATTTAAAAAAATATTTTACTGAGTTTACGGCATTTAGAATGCAATTATTATTGTTGAATAGTTGTAATTATTGCTGTAAAGGATTTTAAAATCGGTTCAATAGTTTCAGACATGGTAATGTCTGGGGGGTATCCTACAAAAATATTATAAGGATGTCACCTACAAACGGTTTTTCTTTATAATTATTAAGGAACTAGCTTTCCACCAGCGGCTATAAATTCGGTAATATAGCGAAATTCCGGGAGAAAAACAATCCTATGTCCGTTGCCAAAGTTTGCCATCCTAATCAGTCCAGTAGTTCAGGCGAGAAAGCGTTTTAGATAAACTGAGGCATTACTAAAACTCTACTTAGACATTTATTTTCAAATACGGTAAATTACGCAGTCTTTTGTGGTGATGCGGGATCGCGTAATGCTGGAATGCAAACCCTTTTTGCTAATTTGGTTATCGGCAACCCTATTTAAGTTATCTTCAATCTCTCGTTTGCGTTTGGTGTTATAGGAATTAATTTTCTAAACTTTATAACAATAAAAACCTTTCAAAATTCTACAAATTTCAAGAATTTACGAGGAAATTATGAATTTCTTATGATTCACATTACGAGTATAAAGTAAGCGAAAACCTGAAACCAAATACAGTTGGTAACTACGACACCAAGGTACGCTGGCTGAGGTAGTTCTTAATTGCCAGTTATAAAAGTTATGGAACTCTTTTAAAATCTTGAACTTTTTAGAGAAAGTTCTTTGACTCAGACAATATTTTACGCCTCTATTTATAATATATGATGTTATATTAGACGCCGGCTGCCCTCGCGATCATCCGAATTCGCGGTTGCTATAAACAAAAATCTATATTTATTACGATGCCAAAACTTATCGGGCGCTCGTTACAAAATTTATTATTCGCAAATCCGCATTATTCCGAACTGAGGGTCTACTCCAAAGTCCTGTTCTGTAAACCAATGTCCAAGGTTTGTAATGTTGCTATCCTTTGTACACTCATGCTCGTACAAACCAGCCCACCAACTGTCCCGAACCTATGGTAGAGTTTTTTGGTCGGAAGTATAAAAGTGCCCAATTGGCATTTGACATTTACATAGGTACACCACATAACTTTATGTCTTTTCAAATGGACAAGATACTTAGCGAGAACATAACATTTCCCATTTCGCCCTGATTGCACCGAGGTTATTTAACCAACGTTTTAGTGAACAGCCGGTTTGTGTCAAATTTTAATATAGATTTTAATACACTGACACTGTCAAAAAAATTGGCTGATAAGTCTTAACCGGCCATTTCAAACTCCATAAACTTGAGCCTAACAGTCAGAGCAAACTCCGAGGTGACTTATTTAAAAATCTTTAATGGCAGCATAACATAAAGCAGGTCAAAACTCAGCTTAATATAACTTAGGAGGGCTTATTCCGTTTAATGCAATCGTAACAAATTCGTAATTGAATTTAGTTTAGTTACTTACTACAACATTTAGTCCATACTAGAACTATTAATCAAAATTAGGCAATTCAATAACGATTTTGTTACGATTGCATTAGCAGAGTTATGGGCCATTTATATTTTTGCGACGACCGCTTTGGTGTAACCAAGAGGTCGCAGGTTCGATCCCCGCACTGTACAAACATTTGTGTGCATGAACATGTCTGTTTATACTGGTCTGTGTGTTATATGTATTTATTTAAGTTTATTTGTAATAAATGTTAATTCTGATATCTGTAACACTAGTGCTTTAGCTACTTACAACGGAGTCAGAACAATGAATGTGATGTTGTTGTATATTTATATTTCACAGATAGTATTGACACATCGTAATGTCTAGAGGCTCTCAGAGTAGAGTCCCAAAACGGAACGGTTGGACCAGGAGCGCATAGCGAGCGGGCAACTTGCAAAGAATGTCGCCGTAAGTATTTTATGTCCGCGCTGGCCGCCGATGACAGCCGACCGGACCGCCACTACTCTACGCGCTAGCCCGCGAATTCGGAACGCGTGTAGCGGAACGTGCGCCCTCCTGGTTCTAATGGGACAGTCCCACTGAGCCCAGCAAAATGTGAAATAAGGACAATAGTAAGCAAACAAAAGAAGACGACATGTCAATGACAGGCGACCGGTCCGCCACTACTCTACGCGCTAGCCTGCGAATTCGGAACGCGTGTAGCGGAACGTGCGCCCTCCCGGTTCTAATGGGACAGTCCCACTGAGCCCAGCAAAATGTGAAATAAGGACCATGGTAAACAAACAAGAGAAGATGACATGTCGATCACATGTCGATGACAGGCGAACGGCCCACCACTACTCTACGCGCTAGCCCGCGAATTCGGAACGTGTGTAGCGGAACGTGCGCCCTCCCGGTTCTAATGGGACAATCTCACTGGGCCTTTTTTTTTGTTTTTTTTTCTCGCTGTGGAAATGCTTTTACGCATGCCCCCCACAGATCTGCGGGGGGGTATTTGGGACTCAACGGCTGGTGTGCAAGGCCGTAATACCCACTAAAACCACAGCGCATTCCACCATTCCGCCATTGTGGGGGGTGCCATGGGGTCGCGTGAGCATTCTCCACGGCACCCCGGCGGATAGCCCAAGGGCCACAAACTCCTTGGCGGCGGAGCAAGGTGTTGGGCTCCGCCACCTCCCGGCCGCAGAGGACAGGGAGGACGGCAAAGACACACCGCATCTCCTCTTCCTCTGTGGCACCACCGCAGCGCCATCCAACGGTGCGCCCCCGTTTGGTCGCGGGAGATAGGCTGCACGGCAACGACACACCGAGACGTCTCTCCTCCCGCGACCGCACCCGACTGCGAGGGACAGCCAAAGCTGTCTCCCACACCCGCACCCTTGGACACATCCTGCGCAGGCCTCCCCAAGCCCACGTGGAGCGTCCCCTTCCGGGATCCCGCTTAGCTTCACCGTGGGTGGCAAAGCCACGGTTACTGAGCCCCCCACCACGACAAGGTGTAGATCCCACAGGGGGGAATCCCACTGGGCCTAGCAAAAGTGTGAAATAAGGACAATAGTAAGCAAACAAAAGAAGATGAAATGTCGATTACAAGCGACCGGCCTGTCAATACTCTACGCGCTAGCCCGCGAATTCGGAACATGTGCCCTTTTCGGGTGGAACAGTCCCCGGCAAAGACCCCAGCTTGTGAAATGAGATCCATGGTATGACAAACTAACATGTTGTTGACATGACAGCCGATCAGCCCTCCAACGCCGCTGCAACTCCGCAAATCGGGAACGCGTGTAACGGAACGTGTCTCGTCCCACTTCAGATGGGACAGTCCAACCTCGGATAGGACCTTCCCATTTTTGGACTGACCGTCCCAATGTCCGCAGAAAAGACCGAATAGTGTGCGAAATTCGAATTTATTAGTATTATTTTATTTATTTTTAGTTTATTTTATTTTACCTACTAATACACAGAATTTTATACAAAAAAATAATACCTTTTACACCACTTTTAGGCTGAGAGTCTCACTGTGTCCCCGGCATAGAAGTCGAAATGGAGCGTCCCTGAAAAATTATTTAGGTAGATTAAGATATATTCATAACTTCTTAATAATAATTTAACGTCTGCGTATGTAAGTTCTAACGACGTCATCTTTGCCTTTTAATCGCAGCTTCCGATTGCCATGTACGCATTAAACATGGTAGCTGTTAAAAAAATAAAAACAAGCTTCCAAAGTATTTACGTGCGAGAGCAATTTTGCCCAGGATTCTACTTTACCTTTAAATACGTGACATGATAACAGAAAGACGTTAATTGTATAAAAAACACAGTTAATTACTAGACATCTAAAACCCTTCTCACAGCCGTGCCTTAAAATAACATAATGAGACAATAGACCACTTCTCATTGGCAGCCCTATGCTACCCTGGTAGATTTCGGTATCGGAACTCAAGTTTACTTACTGTTGCTCTCCTATGTTTTATGATCGCCTGGTAACACGGGTTCTAAATGTTGTTGTGAGTCATTTCTTGATTAGGAATTCTACTGAATACTAACTAACCAACTTCTTGACATTTAATTCGACTTTGTGAGACATCAAATTGAACTACAGTTATTGATTACCGATTATAAATCCTGTAAGTAAGGGTTGCATCGCTAGGCATGATGACACCTATCTTGAATATGTTTAAGACCATGGTGTTTAAAAACCAAAGCCCCTATAAAGTTAATACAACCAGTATATTTCCAAAAAGCTGTAGTAACCAATTTTTAAACACACAATAAATAGTCGGTCAATTGACTACGATTTCTTATACACTGCCAATACAAAATCTATGTAGGCAGATCGTTTTGACAGATAATAAAGAGTATATCAACGATTTATGGTGTCATCTAGCCTATTCTGAGTGCCAACTTAGGTCCTCGTCTAGATCCAAGTTTTTATTTGTTTAATTTATCAAAGAGCTGACGAACCTGGCCACCAACCTAGGCTAAGGGCTATCCTCAAGCTTGTTTCGTACGGCTCATGAGTTTTTGATTATTTAAAGTATCGGAAAAAAAATGTTATGACAAAACCCCGAGGAAAAACGCACACTAGCGGAACAATAATAAATAAGTGATCAGATAACAATGGACCCGAGGAATTTTTATTTTAAGACTCGTCCTAAAAGACAGAAAGAGTGAAAAGGCTTGCACTTGAGCCATAATGCCTAGGATAACAACGATTTCACCTTTCCCCAACGTGTCAACGAACTCGTTCCAAAAGATTCCCCGAGTTGGGAATCACCCTTTCCCTCGTCCATTTATCACGTCCTTTCCTATCCCGTCAGCTTCTCTTATAAACCAAAGAGCCGCCTTAGCCTCGCCGCCGCAGCGGAGAAGCTAAATAATTGGGCAGTGCTGCCTTAAATCTGCGCACCCGTCATTTGTTTATTAAAACCGCCGCATGCGCAGCCTTTTAGCGTAAATACACTGGACATGCGCCATTGTGGAGCGCGGTCAATTGATAAGCGTAATGAGGGCGATCTGGTTGGGTAGATAAAGGAATTTCGCGAATATCAATCCAAGTGTTAATGGTGAAATAATTAGTCTAAAGCCGGGGTCACACGTTAGACGAACAGTTTACCTAAAAACTAATGTTATTGGCCATTAGACAAAAAACACCAACAAAGCACATGCTTCAATCATCAATGACTGAAGGTGATAGATTTCTCAGCTGTTCGCCTAACGTGTGGATCGGGGGTAATAGATCCAATTTCACAGCTGTGATTACTGGTTTAGGGATTTTTTTATTTCGAAATCGGTGCGAAAAATATCTAATAAAATAAACCGATTTATAATCGAAGCAGCAGGATAACGATGTTGTTTTCAGTTCAAAAGAAGCGGTGCGTTTTCCAAAATAGTACAAATTAACGAATTGTTTTTAGCATGGCTGTTGTTGATCAAAAAAGCAACATCGCAATAGGGCCTTAGGTATAAATAATATATTCGATAATGTTTACTAATTTGGTTGTCGAATGACGGTGGTACTTGTGACGCAGTTGGTGCAGCGCTTTGGTACTGATACCTAAGTTTAGTAACCTTAAGCGCGGTCATGTTGGAGATGGTTGACCATTTACAAATATCCCATGCAAAAACATTCCTGAGACATTTACAAGACTCCCATTTGAAAAAATAAAATATTTTTACGACATCGTGACTTTTCAACAGTTAATCATACACTCACTCGTCCAAAGTTTCTATTAACACATACCCTTAGCCTTCCCATTAAATACCAACATCATTATACGAAAATTAAGTGAAACCTTTGCCCGACCTTTAGGTCGCACGATATTAATATTTCGTTCGTTTGCTGCTTAGCGATCATGCGGAATCGAATAATAAATGTGTTAAATAGCGTTAAAGCCGTCACTAGCATCTTGACTAAAAATATTACTAAATGACATTATTTTTAATTTTCATACTTACCTTCTAATTTCATCTTACTTACTATTAACGCGAAAATTTGTATGGATATTAGCTACTCTTTCACGCCAAAACTACTGGACCGATTTGGTTGAAATTTTAAATCAACCCCTCTGAGATGAAACGTCGTAAAAGCCGTTTTGGACAAAATCAGTTTTCAACGATTTCATACTAAGAATCGCGTGCGCTATCGATTTGTATATTTGAAGTGTTCAAATTCGAATAATACGAAATTTTTCATTTTTGTTTTTTGACCGTACTGAAAATGGCCTTTAGGCTTTTACAACGTTTCATCCCAGAGGGGTCAATATATAGATTATAAACTCGAATAACACAAAGGGTACTTTTTATCCTGTGTGATTTGTGGATACAAACAGGGACCGTGATGTTTATGCTAGGATTAGCAGCCTTGTCATTAAAGTGACTTAATGGTTTTCGAAATTAAGTTTCTAGATAAATTCATAAGTATTGATTAAAATTGTTTAATAAATACATAATAAAAAACCAAAATTTGACTGTGTATTTTTGTTTTACTACTAGCTAAGTAAATCGGCATTTACAGTATTAAGTGCGCAGGTTGCAGAACAATCAAATTTAATGTGCATAACGTAGAGATGCGCGCGCGCACCCACGCTGCGCCCACACTGTGTAGGGGACGCATGTTGCACTTAATTGAAAGATAGTATTAGTCATATAATATACTATCGAGTAACAGTACCTCTACTTAACAGACCGCCCTCGGTGCAGAAGATTCAGATATTAAACTTTTACTTTTTTATTATTATTTGGTATAGGTTTGCTCTTGACCCAAGAATAAGCCCAACGAGACAAAGACTGGTCTACGATGGAGCGAGCTCACCTAGAAGGTGCCTGTTCACTCTAGCTTTAAAAATTCCTAGGTCGTCATTGCAGCGAAATACTGACGCAGGTAGTGAGTTCCACTCTTTTGCAGAGCGCATCAGGAATGTAGATGAGAAGCGCTTGGTTCCTATCAGAGTAACATCGTTGCGCCAAGCTTTGGAACTGTGTGCTTACAAGCCCCTGACGTCACCTATGAGCTCCTTGGCTATTAACTTTATGTTCTAACCCAAAAATCTTTCAAAATGCTGGACCGATTTTTTTAATTTTCCCTCTAAACTAACCTGTAAGTTTGATAAGATTCCTTGCAGATTGTAATGATTTAAGGCCATTGAGCGAGCACTCATCGATATCTCGCTAATTCTTAAAGGCGAACAAAGTCGCAGGTATCACACATTAGATTGAAAATGGCTCTCCATAGACTTTTGATCTCTCAAAAATCAAGTATCTAATTTTAAAAAAAATAAACATGCAAACGTGTTCCTCTACCAAAACTCAGTAATTAATGTTCTATAACATTTCTCGATAAAGCGATTATTTAGACAGTTATTGGTGATTTTAGATTTTTTTGTATGGAGCTAAAATATTCTTAATATATCTGGTTATATTACTTAATGTGTCGCTTAGAACATCGTATAGGCTACATAATCAATTGGGGTCGTGAACTCAGAAACCCTCGAAACTTTCCCGTTTTCAGCATTGAAAGTTTAAATATTAATTATGTTTCTACGCAAAAAATATTTTCACATTTGTATGGTCCTTGTTAATCGAAATGAATGGCTACCCTACACACTGTAAGCACGATTTTTCCAACCAATCAATAAAACGATCGACGAGCTTTTGAACAATCGGGCGCATAGCAAATGGATGCGTTATTTCGCAAAACTTGGTAGATCTACCCTATCCTCAATGGACTGGTGTGTAGGTACCTACTTAACAAAACTAATTCAGTAATACCTTGTTATTATGGGTAATTCATTGCTTCTTCTTGCTACAGGATTTTTGGTAGATGAATTGGCGATATATGAGCCTTGAAACGGCTAGCAACACGATTTCGCGTAGGAAATGAACTGCCATAATTTATCAATCTTAATCTATTATAATTCCCGTAGTTCATAAAAGTGATTTTTTTTTGTAAAGTCACTTCAATTGCCATTGTGGTAGAAAAAATATTCTTTAAATAATTTAAATTAACGTACGATCTATTCCGAAAGATGATGTAAGTTTAAAAAGTTGTATCCTTTCGAAATAAAATAATAACAAAGGCAGTAAATTAATACCAGTGGTATTAGATATTGGGACTGGATCGGAATAGATCAAATAGATCTTAGTAAAACAAGGTGAATGTGTCTTTATTTTTCAAACAACAACATCACATATCTACATCACGATCTGACTCCGTGGTAAGTAGCACTTGAGATACAGAAATCACAAACAACAGTTTTTTTTCAAACTAGCGGACCCGGCGAACTTCGTACCGCCATAACGTTGCAATGATTGAACAATGTCATCGAATGACATTGACATTAGTTACGCGCGTTTTTTTAAATGTATATTTTTCAATATTTCTGAGAGATTTTCTTAATTTTTTTTCCGTAAGAACCTTCTTCTAATAATAACAAATACAACAAAAAAAGAATTAGTGAAATCTGTCCAGCCATTCACGCGTGATGCCGTGACCAAGGAAAACGGGTTTCATTTCTTTATATATAGGTAACTTAAATTGAAAAAACACCCAGACCAATACAAACAGTCATATTTGCACACATTGTGTCGAACCCGCGACCTCTTTGTGTAGGTAATTGTCTAACTTCCCATTACAACAACGTGGTCGTCTTAATTAAGTAATATTCTGATGTTAATATGTGTGTACATAGGTACCTATTTTCTACTATACTATACAACAAAGAAAGAGCATATAACCATGCGAAACAATTTCATCTCGCGATTGCTAAGCAAATAGTTCCAGTTTATAAGCCGTTTCCGAGCTGGTATAATACCTTATTGAATTATCCTTGAAGATGGCAGATAACACCTACACGATGAAAATTAATATTTTGCCTCGTGGATGATATTATAATTAGACGTAATTATATGCAATTTTGTTCTTTTTTCAACGTTTCGGGTCATGGGAACAAAAATCGCGGGCCTTTTTTTTCTTTATTTGCGGCAAGAGAAAGTTGCAAACAAAGTCTACTCGTATTAAGTTTGCATTCATTACATTGGGTTGGTAAATAAAATAATTCAAAGTCTACAAAATAACACTATTTAACTGGGTTCTTTTGTAAGTTCATAGTTTTTATTAAAGCTGTTATTTTGTTTAACATGTTCCTATTTAAAAAAAAAGTTTGTTTTATAAGTTCGCAAAGTTCGATTCAGATGAAATTTCTGCTCACATTCTCATTTCTTTGGACTTAAGTTTTTTTTTGGATGCCGATGTACAATATGAAAATAAAAGCTTGTTTAAATAAAGTTTTACCTACAACTAACTAATTTAAAGATTGATCTGAAGGCACGGTAGTGCCCCCGCCAAGACGAGTCAAGCGAAGCGCACGGGCACTAACTACCTTTTCTCGGAGCGCTTCGTCGTTTTTTTCTAAATATTCTTAGAAGTACCTGGATTTGAATTTTGAATTCGCTAGCCGAACTTCAACATTATTTTTAGTCTGTTAACCGTAGTGTATCGAATTTAATTAATTTAGAATCTAATTTTATTTTTATTTACCTCAAAAATATTAGATATGTAGTCTTGAAAAACTCGTATATTAAATTATTAGGCGGTTTTTCCACGTGCACCAAGGTACCTTGAATATTGTTGCAGTTAGGCACTCTCAATATTTGTTTAGCGGGCCTCGCATGGATGCGCTACGCCCATTTATGGGGCTCGATCAGATTTGCGTGGCTTTCTTCATTATTAATAAGGGCCCGAACGATGCTGTAACGGCCTGTCACGTACGGGGTGTTCGGATTTAAATTATGGTCTGATTTTTCAATTGTCAGATAAATAGGACATATTTCCATTGAAAGGTTACGACCTATGTGTCAGTGGATCAAGTCCATAGTTCAATAATATTTTGATAGTCTGTACATCTCACTGTCAAATATTACCCGACCTAATTTAAGATGACACTGTGTAAGACCTATGTATGACACATAACCTAATATAAGCGCTATCATACTATTCAAAGATCACTCTTAGGGATATTTTTGACGCTTAAACTGAATTTTTCAGGTAATTAAAGCTTCATTTTTTGGCTAAACAAGCTGTAACATAATTTTAATGTATCGAAAAAGCCGTAAATTCTGACATTTAGACTCAGACATTTGAGGGTTTCACAAAATATGCTTGTGGTAAACGATTTTAGGACACTGCGCGTAAACAGTGTGTTAACTACATTTAGTGTTTTATAGTAAAGATGCTCGAGTATACCAGAGATTAAGAACTGATACTTTCTGTTGCTGTGTCCTACTTATTAATTAATATTATGGTTTTTCGTATAGGTTCTAAGTAATAATGTTATTTTTATATAATATAACATAATATAATAATATTATTATTGTACTTATTGTAATCTAAGGTCACTATTATGGGTCTTAGTAACCTGAAATTAATGTTTTTTTTATAAGTTCTGAATTTCGCTTATGATCTTAGAACGCTGTTCGTTGAAGTTTTTTTGGTTCTTGTTGATCGCTGCTCATTACGCAAGCGGTCGCTCTAAAAAAAACCCGGTCAAGTGCGAGTTTGACTCGCGCACCGAGGGTTCCGTACAAAACTGTAGGTATATAACTCTTAAGTGTATAGTAACTTTGAAAATTTCAAAATTGTCAAAAATATTTTTTGTTATATGATGAAACTGAAAATTTACGGTTTTCGTAATTTTTCCTATATCTGTACTATAAGACGTAACTTCGTACTAAATTTCAAGATTCTAAGTTTACGGGAAGTACCCTGTAGGTTTTGATTCCCGTGCGAGTTTCGAAAATTTGCGGAAATTTGCGGCCTAAATGGCTGTATCTTTTGATTGCGTTGGCTTAGAAGGTTGATTTTTCTACAGCTTCCAGGGACAGTAGACCTAAGTATCATATAGAAATTTCAGTTTGATACCTCCACGCGTTCCTGAGAAAAACGGTCTTGACAGACGAACGGACAACAAAGTGATCTTATAAGGGTTCCGTTGTTTTTCATTTGAGGTACGGAACCCTAAAAAACTAAATAATACAATAACCAAATAATTTTTCAGAGCATCCTATAACCAAAAATCAGAATGGATAATCCTCGCATAATAATAGCAGAGTAATGATCGACACAGCAAAGTTCATCGCTCAATCTGCGCGCGCCGCCGGCGCTGACGTCACGCGTCGTGCCGCGGCCCGCCCGACACAGGTGGCGCTGCGATCGATCGCGAGCGCTACGTGTGCGGTGGGCCTTATTTTTTTACTAGCATGCCCGCCCGTGACTTCGTCTGCGCAAACGTTGGATTCCTCCTTTCTGGTTCAATTAGTATGAATCACAATTAAATGATCCCTTAGGAGCATTTAAAAGAATCCTATTTCCAGGTCAGTTCATACCCTGTCTGTATACCAAATTTCATCAAAATCCGTTCTGTAGTTTCCGCGTGATCGAAGGACAAACATCCAAGCAAATAAACTTTCACATTTATAATATTCGTGTGAAGTGTGAGTAGTGTGATGGATGATGAATAAAGATCCTCCTAGCCGATTTCGACCACGGCGGCCAATCTCAATAGAGATCAGCCAACTTCCCGGGAGATATTAGTGCACAAGCGTGAGCGTAATACACAGGTGCACTCTTTGTTTTTCCACTCTAAAGTTCGGTGAGACGGCAATCCGACATGACCGGAAAGAGATCCGGAAACCAAACGTGCTTTCCGAGGCAGTATACTCGTAAATACCTACGATTAGTACGAAGTATATATACGTCGGTATAAAAGGGCGAAATAATAAACACATATAAATTGTTATTTTCATAATGAAATCATGGCAAGGTAACTCCGGACAAAGATAATTGCTCCGGATTTAAATCATTATTACTCGAAGACAACATTATAACATATCTTACTAATCTGTGGCAGTTCATGTAAAAGTATTTGAAGGTCCAATCCAGGGCCGTAACTAGCTATCTGTTAGATTATACGGGGCCACCGACACAGGGGGGCGCCCAATCACAAATGCCCAATGGTTTTTTTTTGCAAGTTTTGTATATCAAATGTTGTCAACAACACTCTACATCGGGTAAATAAATATTGCAGGCTGTGAGATTTCTCCTTTAAAATGCATTTGCAAACGATTGTTGTTTTGGTTTAGTAAGTGAAAGAAAAAGTTACCTACCCATTCGCAGTAACGAAAAGCAAAAGTAAACAGAAAGCCCCAAATGTAAGATATTCTTAAAGCTCAAAGACTAGGGGCGCTCGCTTCACTCACGCTCTTATCATTATGCCTTTATGAAAGTTTTCGGAATCGTAAATCCTAAATTCTCGAGCGTTCGAGCTAGCCTCACTCACGCACTCATTTATATTGCTTTCGGAAAGGTCTCTTCGAACGCGCACTTTTACGTTTTGATGATCTGTAATATTCTTAATGCTCAAAAAGAAAAGCGCTACCTTCGATCGCGCACTTATCATCATGGATTTGTGGAAGTTTGCGGGATCATAAGTCCTAAAATCTCGCGCGTTCACTACGCTCGCGCCTTTAATATCATTTTGTATTTCTGAAGGAAAAACCTCGGGCACTCGATCTCGCCGAATTCACGCACTCATTTATATTACTTTCTGAATGATCGCTTCGTTCGCGCATTGTCACTTTTTGATGTTCTGAGTTATCTTAAAGCTCTAATTGCTTAAGTAAGTAACGAGAATTTCTCAACTATCGAATATGATTTTGTATAAGAATTCTAACTTCAAGTAATGACTTAATTAAGAAATTACTTGGCAACAAGTAATTACTTATTTATAAATATAAGTGTTATGCCAATACTCTATTTTGTATTTTCCAGAGAAAAATCCCAAGCGCCCGCTTCGTTCACGCCCTGATTTATTTTACTTTCTGAAAAATGGTTTCGCTCGCGCTTTGTCGATTTTGGATGTTTTGAGTGAATATAAAAGCTCCAAATGTCTTTTTGTAAGTCTAATAGGTCACAAATCCCGAATTCGTTGCTCCCGAGGACGAATTTATGCGAGCTTTTTAAAGGCCACGAGGAAGTTACCCTCGCACCAAGGGTACCAGTACCAAAGCTAATGCTATGTGCGCTGTCAACGTTAAACTTTCACTGCGTGAAAATAGACAATTCGTCAAAAAACGAGGTCATAAAAAAGTGTTCACAATTTCATAATTTTTTGAGAAAGTAAATTTTTATCCTTCATCAGGGCCCCCAAAAAAATATACGGGGCCCCGCCAAGTCACCCTGCGCCTGAAAGTAAACAAAGTACTCTGTGGTTTCAATATAACCTATTAATTTATTTTTCTTCCGAACAGCGCTTTATCTTTTTTGAACGATTTGTTCATCAAAAAAATGATGAATCCTCCTTGCAATGGCTTTGTGCTCTGCTGAGTCAAGTTCATACTAATTTCAACGTTCCGAATTATTGTCCATACGATTTAACCTCCCTAGAGTTTAAAGACTTGCTTAATTGCTTTACTTTGACGTTTCGTGACATATTGAGTAGAATTTGTTGAGCAATAGGTGTGAAAATATTATTTTTCATCTTTTTCGTTCCCTCCGTGCTGAGAATCGCGACCACACAAAAAAGTCATTCGTCCATTCCGGTCGTATGAAATCAAGCCAACCATCAAGAAGGGATTTCGTAGTAATTAAATACATTGTCAATGTTCAGAACGATGGCCCGAAAGGAAAATTCATAAATAAACGCAACTCATCTTAATAAGAGGCTATCCTTTCAAGCCCTTGCTGCCTGTATTTTAATAAAAATACACAAAGTTAAAAATTGTTACATCTAAATAATTTTGATAATCATAATTCGTTAAAAACAAAATTGCTTTTTCAGCTAATCAATCATAACAAAATTGTAATTGAATCGCTTGTTTTTGACAGTTCGCGTATGAACAATATGTCAAAATCAGGCAATTCAATCACGATTTTGTTACGATTGATTAGCGGAAATCTGTATGTAGGTACAAGGTACTAAATAAAATACACTACAATCTGCTAACACTGCCATCTAGTATCACAGTTCTGTACTCAGTTAATAGTACGTTCCGTTTTGCATAACTTCACTTCCAATTAAATTCTTTACGTACGAATCACTACGAAATTTTAATTACACCATCATTTTTACCGTAAAATTTTACGTAAGTGCTTGCTTTGTCAGGCTAGGTTTTTGTTAACCTTAAATTGTATCAAAAATTTTAAAAAGAAAGTAATTTATTAACCAGTTCTGTGTGTAAAGAAACGCATGTAACCTTATGTCAACGCAAACTAAAACTATGTCAAAATTAATTCTAAATTTTGTGTAAAAACAACAACATTTCTGATAAACAATTAATGTGTACAAATCCATGTGCTCCCATTATTTCGACGTGTAATAAAAATATAAAGTGATGGCTGAGAGGTGAGTGATTTTATGTATTCAATATGGGCCAGCTATTGTCCGTAGCAAAACGCCCTGGTTATCAAAAAACTAGTTTCAAACTTAATGTACGCAATTTCTATACGGAAATGTGCTTCAATCGCAGTTGTTTACAGTTGATTTTGTAGATTTAACTCAATTAGAACCACTTAACGTGAGATCATAGCATGCTTTCGTTTCTGTATTTTGTTTCGCGTTGAGAACAGGCCTAAACTCTTAAAATTATCTCAAGATAAGTGTATAATTATTACGGTAACAACATAAAAATAGTTTGAGCTGCAATTTTCCGCATGACTTATTCTTCAACCTAGTCTCAAATGATTTCTCTGCAGACAGAACTATTTAGAATCAAAATAATGAATATCAAAATAAAGAAGGTCAATGTATTCATAATAATTTACATGAAGATGTAACACCTTTTAATGTAATGAAATGTATTGTTTTAAATTTACATTATTATCAATCTTATTTCATATTAAACTATGGTGGCACATTCATTATTTCTACACATTAATGAACTAAATGGAGATGAATATATAAATAGAATTATTATTTAGTGATATTTTACTTATTAAGCTACAAATCACAGACAAATGATATATTATTGCTAAGAAACAGCATTCAGCTGAATGCAGCTCAATGAGTTAACAGAATTTTTATATTTTTCTATTTAACATTACACCAACAAAACTTTGAGTTCTACAGAACTACAGTTCTACTAACAGAAATATTTTTTTTAAAGTGCAGCTTTTTTAAATTTTTAATAATAATAAAATAACATTGAGCATTTATTACATTCCCATAGGTCTGGAGAGGCAAGTCCTAGTGCTGCCACATCCCCACACCATATGGAACCGCAATCGGGGAACTGGTGGGACAGCTGGATTTCATCTGCCAAAAATAAGGTATCCATTATTGTAAACTTCTTCTTTCTGCTCAGTCGTTCCCATACTGCTGAGAATAATGACTCTTTAGACAGTCAATATAAAATCTCCATTGGTTGCAGTTGGTGGCCCAATGCTTTTAAATGTATTCACACTTTGGGCATGCCCATTTTTTAAGTCTGGCACTGTTTTTGTGGTTTTGTTTTTGAATGACTCAATAAGAATAGAAATACCAAAACATCGTGCACTTTTATTTGTTATTAGTGGACCACTTAGACATTGTCCTGGCCGTTGTTTTTTTTTTCTTTGTAAGACCTTTCCCCATACTTTATGGAATATCATTAAAAAAGAATTGGCCAAATTAGTCCAGGCATTCTTGAGTTATGCGCTTACAAACACATTTTGTGATACATTGTTATATTATAGATCAATACTAGTCAATACATAAAACTATGATATGATACATTTTTTTACAAATTCTTTGTCTACTGTTAGCATAAATCAAAGAAACAAATACATAAAACTATCTTATATCCTAGTGTTAGAAATCAAAAATGTTAATTGTAATTGAAAATATATTATAAAAAGTAAAGTATATAAAGTGCAATCCTTTGTCACACTGAATATTTTATAATTTTTCATGGTACTATGTAAAATTGCATAAACTCATTATTTCGGATTCATGGAGAAATGCAATCTTGATTACATTAGATACCAGTCTTGTTATTTTGTTCTTCATATGTTGATCATTAAAATTTGATGAAACAGTTTAATCTATAAACACAATTCAAATTATGGTGACAAATAGGTTGACTTTATTTAAGAACTAGTTAGTACTATCTACAAGTTAAAAATAGAAGTCACTTTTGAACTGTCTGTGACGAAATGTCATGATCCTTACAACACAACCTACTAAAATGTAGAATTGGTTCAATGTTAATAATAGTGAATCTATTTACTTATGACAATGTAATGGACATGTGTTCTTAAATTAATACATATCTGAAACTCAATGCATGCCATGTACAATAACTGAAAGTATTTGCCTTCTTAATACAGTTGGCTTGATTAAAGTAACGTGAAAGTAAAGTAATGTACTATAGACCTACAAGATTTTGCGCGGTAGTCCCTTGAGAGGGAAAATGACTTGGCGTTGACGAAATATTATCTAAAAAAGTGCAAGGGCCTATTACTATCTTGTTAGGCTCAACAGAAGCTCTGCGATAGCGCTGTTTATCGTAATTTTGTGAAATAAGAACGCTTTCACTAAGAAGAAAGCAAAATCGACGATACGGCCCCAGTGGGTGCTTGGTGCGCTTTAAAACGGCAGTCGAAGTGCTATCTCTCCCTTGACCATCTGTCACCCCGTATTTCGGCAAAGACGTTCGCTTACGATCGTGTTGGTTTATAGTGATCAATTCAAGGCGGGAGGCCAGACGATTTGGCACCAGCTCAAAAAGTTTGACCGGGTCATGGTTCAGACTGTGTGTCGCCCATCGACAGAGCTATATTTAGGATTTTCAGACGTAGACTAAGCCAAACCCTATTGTAATCCTAAAATCACCGGTTTTTTACTAGTTTTGATTTAGTTTCACCTGATCTGTTATTTAGTGGCCTGTAAACAAATCTTTCAAGCTAAATTTTACCCACTTCTCAGTGTAGGATTGGGTTGTTTTTGAAAAAAAATGTACTTATTGTTATTCGTTGTTGACATAAATTGATTTTTTTTCCCATATCAATAGGCACCAGTACTGCTTTATCAGTACATCGAGAACTCACTCGACTCACTATAACAACTTGCTTGCTACTTTTTTTTTCTTTGTCTAGTAGCTCTCATTGCATAGCTATAAAATTCTACTTGTACATCTACCGAGGTGTACATTACATTGAGCAATTCAAGCTTCATATTTGATCTAGCATTAACACAAGTGTCATTAACCTTAGGGCGCCGTAAATGTTTTTATTATGTCTGTAAGTTCTTATAGCAATGCGATAGGGATCAAAAATGAATGATTACTGTTGATAAATTGTTTTTATGTAGATTTTTGATAATAATAAAAAGAAAAAAACGTCCTTTAAAAGGCAAGGCAGATAAAACGTTTTATATAACTACGTTGATAAGGCAAAAGAGATTAAAAGAGATTTTTTGCATGTTTAATGGAATTCAAAAGTAGGAAAATGAAGAACCTACTTACCTATTTTCCTTAGGGAGCGTCCATAATTTACGTAAGGTGTTTTTTTTTAATTTTCTATCCATCCCCTGGTGAGATGTCTTAAGATTTTATTCAACCCCCTTCCCCATCCCGCAATCTCACGTGAGATTTTTCAAATGGTGGGTTTCTTAAAACACGTAGAATTGTTATTGTATTTGTAACAAGAAAAAAAAATGTTTCGTGACTTTATTTAAGACTAGTAATCAATAATTAAAAATTTTACAATAAAATAAATCTTAACTACTGCAATTAAATAAAGAATAGGTACCTACTCTAATTCAGTCCATAAAAAATCATGCGCGGTCTCAAGAGAGACTATTGGTACCAGCATATCTATATGATATTCAGTAAAATTTAACTTTATTCTAATCTAGGCACTCTAAGCCGTTTGCATTTGCGCACAGTAACTCATACGCTCGTCTTGTGACAATCCGTAGGGGTCGCACTTTGCGGAACATACGCGCTTGCTTAGCTGGTGCAATGTGTGCTGCTGGCCTGTACTCTGCAGCTCTGGTGATAATAATAGTCCTCTTGGCCGATTTCAATCACGGCGGCCAATTTCAACAGAGATCAGCCAACTACGCAGTAAATATAGTTACAAGTGTGAGCGCAATACACAGGTGCACTCAATGTTCCATCACTCTCAAAGTTCGGTGAAACGGCAATCCGACATGACCGGAGAGAGATCAGGTGCAGGACCAACGGCTCAACGTACTTTCCGAGGCACGGGGGTGTAACACCGCCAACTTCCCGACTCCGAGCTTTTTTTGAGAAATTCAAGACAGAAAATCTCAGAAACAATTTTGGCTCGACCTGGGATTCGAACCCAGGACCTCTCGGATGGAAGGCAGAATCTTTGCCACTACACCACGAGGCGGCTCTTGTGATACATGAAAAGTAAATACCGCTTGTAGTGCAGGATATTTTATCTAAATCCTCACGTACGGTTGGGCAATAAAGATCATAAGGCGTGCTGATGAAGGCATTCAGCGGTTGAATCGGTACGCAGAAATGAAGCAAAAGATTTTTCGTCATGCTCTTTATAGTACGGAATTGTCGAAAATCCATCAACCTGAGTGATAGGTGATATGGAGGTAGCAGTAAAAGGTCGTGAAGAATCATATTGCAGATCACTTCGGCGTGGACTGCAGCAATTCTGGTCATCGCATTTCACAAAGAAAAAAAATTGCGTGATATTTGCCGAAACCCCCCTCTCTCCAACGTAAGATTAGATGAGGCGTCACTGTACTTTGACATTATATTACGACATTATTGTAACACCTTTTACTCATGTGACTTACAATAAAGATTCTAAATCTGAGATTTGACTCCACCCCTCCCCCTTTAAAAATCACACGTAATTTATGGACGCCCCCTTCATGAAAAGTCTATTTTGCTGGCCGTACACCATACTTCCTATAGTCCAATTATCATCATGACGCAACCAAGTGTGTCAGATCATGCCATCAATTGGACGATGAACGATGAAGAAGTATGGTGTGTGGCCAACATTCTATTCTATCGATAAAGTAACCAGCAGTTTATTACGCTCGGTATTAACAGCTAGCTTACTAGCACTGTAACCTAAATATTTATCTTGACATGGCTTGTGTTGAGTATTGAGATAAAAATACACTTGTTTCATTATCGATTTATAAAAGCAGAAAAGTATATTGTAACATTTTTACTCACGCTGATAAGTTATGAACTTATGAATAACTTGTAAACAAACACGAAGTCTTAAAGATATAATTATTTGGCCTTGAATATATATCCGTTTACTTAAAAATCGATTCTGTAATATTAAATGTAAGATTTTAATTAGTAATTTAATATAAAATTGCGCCTCTCAAAGTGCCCATAGAATTGCTTTTGAAAGTTTTGAGTATTAGAAAATACTATTTAAGTTTTTAAACTATGTTAAGTTACATCTTATCACTAGTAAAAAAAAATCGATGAACATGAAATATTAAATTTGATAGTCATAAACCTATCTTCTTGAAGGACACCCTGTATTTTCAACCCCCGACGAAAAAGAGGGGTGTTATAAGTTTGACCACTATGTCTGTTTGTGTTTTTTTTTTGTGTCAGTCTGTGGTATCGTACCTCCCGAACGAATAGACCGATTTCGAAACGGTTTTTATTCGAAAGATAATTTAATAACGGTGGTTCTTAGCCATGGCTGGTCAAAATCCGTCTAGCCGATGAAGCTCAACAGCTGTTTTCCTGGCTCTAGTCGGGGGTTTTTATATTTTAATTTTTTACTCTCTGTGCCAAACTTGCCCTCTGCGTCTAGCTTATTTTGCATATTTTGAAAATCATCATCATCATCATCAGCCTATACACGTCCCACTGCTGGGCACAGGCCTCACCTCATCTATGAGGTGGTGCGAGCCATTCTCCACCACGCGGGCTCAGTGCCGATGGGTGAAGGTGTGTGTAAGGTAAGTGACCAACCTTACTGTTAGATGGTATTAAGCCGCCCGAGGGCCTCCGACCAGGCTTAACGACTAATATCTATCGATATTAACCGGGAACAACAGCTTAACGTGCCTTCCGAAGCACAGAGATGCTTGTAAATAGACGTCACTTGTATGGTCAGAATGGTCACCCATCCCAAACATGACCGCGCAGTAGGTTGCTTAACTTTTGGTATCAACACCAAAGCGCTGCAACCACTGCGCCACAAGCACCTCTCGTTGTCATTTTGTAAATAATTGGTTTAAAAATGTTCTATTAATGTTCTTTTCAGTCAGCAGAAGTCTACTCTATGGTCAAGAAAGATCTAGACGAAATAGGGAGCGCGGTCAAGAGCGAAGCCACACACGTCTTCAGTACCACATCTAATGTTATAGGAAAGACTTTTAAGGTGAGAAGCATTTGACACAAACTTTTATACCAATCACAACCAATAGTCTCAGAAAAAAACTGTCCATAGACACCATAGGTATGAACTATCGCGGTCCGCGCCGCATACCTTTAAGGCGAAAATCGTTTGCACATCGCGCACGATCCCGCTTGCTAATTGCTCCGCGTGTGTCGAAGTGCATGCAAACAATTTTCGTTAGAAAGTGGTCACGCGGCGTTGACCGCCAACGTACACAACACTTCCTGAAAAAAAAACCTATAGCACAGTTGATAAACTTTTACAAATTTTACTTGATAATGGCTACGTTAACGACAAAGCCATAAAGAAAAAAAAAACTTTTACAAGGTCAAATTTATTTTCAAAAGCTGTGTCACAGTTGAAGGTATAGTATGAATCAAAAATAATGTTATCACTTTTTTTGTATTGCAGTTAGATGTACCAGAATCGCCGGCAAATGTTATGAAAAAGAGTTTCAGTAGTTTTATCGGTAAGTTTTCCATTCTTCAATCATCAAAATAGAAGCGATCCGTCCTTTAAACAATCTGTCAAAATCCTCTCTTCTTTAGGCTAAATAAGAATGCAGCTTAAACATTCACATTATATTATACTCACATACACCTTTCCCGAAAATTTACTTAAATCCTTTTATTTGTTTTTAATCACAACCACACAAACAAACTGAAAGAATGCGTGTTAATGAGTAACTTAATACGGTCAAGGATTCTATACGGAATTGCCAATTCTCATTCATAGTTCTTGTATCTTTGTTTATCACTTTGTTTGACGTGTTTAAAACAACTAACGGTGCCATCATTAAATCATCTTTTGCGTTTCATCCTACGCGGATTAACTGATTTTGGTGTTTGAGATAACTTTTCTTTGTCACATTTTATGTGGATTGATAAATTTTGAGCAAATACCAACTTGCGGGATCGATTATTTGTAGTTATTTATTATTTCTCTTTTTTTGAGCATGAAGTTAAAAATTATAGTTATGGTAAAGATGAACTGGTGTTGTTTCTCAGGGCAAGTGAGCACAGTGCTGAATCCTGAACCCGACGATGAAGACGACACAGAGGTCATACTGTCTTCGGGAGACACCACTATGCTGTCTACTTACAAGGTAAGGGTCTTAATAATATTTTCTTGTGTGAAACGCATACAGCTTCAGACAGCACATTATCCCCGTTACTACAAAAGAACTAGGTATGTAGGTAGTGTTTATCTCTTCTTTAATTATAAGTCGGCCGATTCAAAGTAAATTACAGCTCACATGACAATCTTAAGTAGGCATACGTTTCATGTTGGTTGGATATTATTTAAACAAAGGATAAATACTGCCTAGTTATTTAGTAGAAGGAGGGGTATTTATTTGCTATCATGTCTGTTATAAGCACTGTTAAATGATTAAGACATTCGTTAACTTAAAAGGTCGTATACTCATTTGTAGGACAGACGGCTGCATCGGAAGTTACGGACATATTAGAAACTTTAAAACTGTGATCAGAGTTAGGGAACGTGCTCATAGTTCAAAGAGTTCCTAGTGATCTGTTCATATGTTGCCTTTTCATGTTGCCATAAACAGACCCGTGAAGACTTATACCCAACGCACTTTCTTATCTGCATTTTAAATTTCTTAAATATCTTAAATTTCTGAATCTTAAATACTCTTAAGCACTAGCACGGGAGGTAAAGGGTTTGTTTGTCTCTTTTCGATTTGTACCTACAATTTATATTTGACAAAATTACTTGTTTTTTAATAAAATTTGTTGGCTTTCTGTACAAATTGAATTGTGAATGTGTTTCGGTATGCACAATAAACGATTTTTGATTGATTTGATTGACGTAAGATACCCGGGGAGCGAGGTAGGTTGAGATCACTTTACACAACGCGGCTGCGACTAACGTAAAAAGCGCACCACACCGCCTTTCCCCGCGGTCTGACATCCACCCGTTGCTAACACCTAAAATATCTCATCCCAGTATGGAACGTCTCTTGCTCCGCTTCAGTCGCACACGGTCTTGGTGGACTTAAAAGACCATACTCCTTTTGTTTATTTATTTTATTTTATTTTTTTATTTCAGACTACAATAGGTCCATATTAAAAATACCTAACTGACTAACATACACACAAAAATAACTTATAAAAATAAAACAAAACAATATAGTTATACTATCTAGTCGGCGTAGTATTACGCAACTTGGTGTCGGGTATCCGTCCACGAAATCGACGATACAAAACACCATAATAATTTATGACTGCCTCGTGGGTGTAGTGGCGAATTTTCTGCCTTACATCCAAGAGGTCCTGGGTTCGAATTCCACTGGGGCATAAAAATATTTCTAATAGTTTCTTTTAGAAATAGCTTGATGTCGGGAAATTGGCAGTGTTACACCACGTGCCACAGATTACTAAATAGTTACTACGTAACAGATAAATCACTCCATAGAAAAATTTCGATACCTACAGCGTTAATAGACTACTTTTTCTGCCGCGTACAAAAATGCACCTACAGCTCTGAGAATAAAGTCACTATTGCTTCGCAGCTGCGCGAGACCACGTGACGTGAGACCGAGCTACAATCGAACTAGGGTTGACACTTTCGGTAAAAATATTTCAACCACATTTGACTAAAATGGTATTTGATTGACTGTTGTTGAAATAATATAACATTATTGGATGACAAATGTGAAATAAGAAATTCAGCCTGTATTAGGTATAACAAGCGAATTATGAGCTACTTAATTGTGACTCTTGCTATCTCTTTCTAAAACGAAATTTTCTACGGTGAGAGTATGGCGCTACGAGCATGAGCATCTATAATTAGAAATCGAGAATCGGTCAATTTTATTGTCAACTACGTAGATACCTAAGTACCTACCTACCTAGTCATTTCTCTAATTAATTAGTTATTAGTCGACCACAGATCACCCCCAATAGATTCCGCATAGAGGGCCATCAAAAGTCACCCACACATGGTTGTTTTTGCTACTATACGTGCCGATCTCTCGAGACGCTAAGTTAGTACCGACCAAACATTCGACCCGTGCGTTACGCGTGTTTTAATACCATAGAAAATATTTATAGCTTATTAAAGTGTTTGAAAATGGCTACATGTGCAATAAAATGGTGTGGAAAGTCGAAGAGAACATCAAATATAAAAAAGATGGTACCACATTCCATCGGTAAGTATAATAATTTATAATTACCAGTCTTAAGCAGCTCAAGTTATAATGGTCGAAAAAAGTAATCGTGCATTATAAAACAGGCACGCGTTGATGTCTTTTTGAAAAGTCTCTTTCTCTCAAGTGAAATTTATAATAAGATATCTCTTTCTTACGTACTAGGGCGGTTTGATAACTCCATGACTTCCAGGCTGAATAGAAACTTTTTTTATTTTTAATGATATTTTCTTAAAAGTAATATTTTTGCGAACCTAAAATAATTCTATTTTCAAATATGGCGCGAAAACAATATTTAATAACAAAAGAAGTTTGGCGGCTGTGAAGGTGTTCTTCGAAAATGGAGAAATCCGAGTTTCGAGTCTTGATTAAACACTATTTTTTACGCGGGAAAACCATTAAGCAGACCGAAGACAAGTTGAAAAAATATTACGGGGATTCAGCGCCGTCTCATGGAATGGTACATAAATGGTTTACTGAGTTTCGTTGTGGACGTATTACAACCAATGATGCCGAGCGCCCAGGAAGGCCGATTGAGGTAACCACTGAGGACATTGTTAACAAAATCCACGATATTGTTTTGGCTGACCGTCGAGTAAAGATACGCGAGTTAGCTGAGGCTGTGCACATCTCAACTGAACGAGTTTTTCATATTTTGCACGATATTTTGGGAATGAAAAAACTTTCTGCAAGATGGGTGCCGCGCTTACTGACAGTCGACCAAAAGCGAAAACGCGTGACTACTTCTGAGGCATGTCTGGCTATGTATAATCGCAATCCAAGTGAATTTTTGCGTCGGTACGTAACCGTGGATGAAACGTGGGTCCAGCATTATACGCCAGAGACTAAACAACAGTCAAAGCAGTGGACTTCTACCGGCGAACATGCACCAAAGAAGGCAAAAACGGTATGTTCGGCTGGTAAAGTGATGGCAACAGTATTTTGGGACAGTCAAGGGGTTATTTTCATCGATTTCTTGGAGAAAGGCAAGACAATAACCGGTGCTTACTATGCTGCATTGCTGGAAAGATTTAATGAAGAGTTGATGAAGAAACGACCGCATCTAGCAAAGAAAAAAGTTCAATTTCATCAGGATAATGCTCCGGTCCACTCGTCTGCAGTCGCGACTTCAAAACTTGTCGAATTAGGATACGAATTATTGCCGCACCCTCCATATTCACCAGATTTAGCCCCCTGTGACTTCTTTCTCTTCCCAAACATGAAGAAATGGCTTGCTGGGCAAAGATTTTCATCCAATGAAGAGGTGATAGCTGCAACCGAGGCCTATTTTGCAGGCTTTGACAAAAAGTATTTTTTGGATGGGTTGAAGAGATTGGAGCATCGCTGGAAAAAGAGTGTAGAGTTGAAAGGAGAGTATGTAGAAAAATAAAATGTTTTTGTACACAAAATATATGTTTTTCTTTTCAAAGTCATGGACTTATCAAACCGCCCTAGTAATACTAGTGATTGCTCAGTTCTAACAAAAATATTTGTCGATGTATTTTGTTAAAGTGCAATAAAATTTAAACTGTGTGGTTAAATTGCGATTATCGATAAATTTATACCAAGGTATTGAGTAACGTTGATTATTGTATCTTGCTTATGGAATCTATCGAGATAGGCATAAAATATAATCTATTGTGTTAGTCATTGCCAAATTTTTAATTTATAGTTTTTTACTTTGCAACTAACTGTGTTCTTAGCAAATAGATGTTTGAGTTTGAGTTTACCACCAGGTGTGCATTAAATATTAAAAAGTAGTTAAAAAATAAACGAATTCTAATGCGGTATTCAATTCAGTTGGGTTTTGCTGGTGTCAAATAAATAAGTCTCTTATGGTTGTCAATATATGGAAAAAATCATTACATGATTTATTTTGAAAGTTTTTGATTTGTGCACCTCACTGAGGTCAGTATGTGTAGACTATATTGTATGTAAATGTTGATTAAACATATTGAGTGTATATGGAGTATTTTTTATTTATTTATCTTATCTTAAGTTATTGCGACCATGCGATAGCTCGTTTTGCTTTAATAAATCAAAACTGTCGATACACCGTGTCCCATCACTATTTGCTTACGGGGGCGGAGCAAATGCAAGTTTGACCTTGAACTAACCAATCACAGCAATATGGTCACGCCTCCCGCAACCCACACTTACCTCAAACTTTGGTGACTTTGAGACGATACATAACAATCAACATACGGAATCTATTGGGGGTGATCTGTGTGCGCAGCCCATAAAAAGTAGACTAATAGGTATAATAATAGTTACTTAGGTATTATTTCGATAAAGTAACTGACCTGTTTCACTGTAGGTATTAAGTTTAAATTCAAGAAAGCCGAACCCCAATTTACCTGAATATATCCAATTTACCTACGTAGGTACCACCTACTAATTTGTTTGTTTTTATACAGATTACTTATTTGGTTCGTATGAAAACTAAATTGATCGTAAGCGTAACACGAATAATTATAGTGCGTCGTGAGCGCGTCCGACGGTTGTTGGCATTCGCACCGCCGGCTGTGCGGGCGAGAGTAGGCTATTACCGCGCGCAAGTACATCGAGTGAGAGAGGCCTGCCCGTGCCTCGGAAAGCACGTTAAGCCGTTGATCCTGCGCCTGATCTCTCTCCGGTGATGTCGGATTATCGTCTCACCGAACTTTGAGAGTAAAGGAGCAGATAATGCACCCGTGTATTGCGCTTACACTTGTGCACTATAATATCTCCTGCGCAGTTGGCTGATCTCTGTTGCGATTGGCTGTTGAGGTCTAAAAAGTCCTTTACATAAATGTTTAATCTCATTGCTCATTTTCCATTCTAGAAAGAACTAGAAGCCCTCCAACGTGTGGACGCCACGTTCATAGTGCCCGCCTACAGCGCGGAGTTCGACGCGTGGCGCGCCAGCCTCGAGGGATGCGAGGCCGGGGTCATTGCCCCCGCGTCAGCTGTTAGACGATTGGAGACGAATCCAGTGTTGAAGGCGCAGTATGAGAAGCTGGTGCCCGACGCTGTATCTCATGATGAATTTTGGGAGAGGTGAGATACATATAGCTTGCTGTCTCTGTCTAGCGCCAGCCTCGAGGGCTGCCAGGCCGGGGTCATTGCCCCCGCGTCAGCTGTTAGACGCTTGGAGACGAATCCAGTGTTGAAGGCGCAGTATGTGAAGCTGGTGCCCGACGCTGTATCTTATGATGAATTTTGAGAGAGGTGAGACACATATAGCTTGCTGTCTCTGTCTAGCGCCAGCCTCGAGGGCTGCGAGGCCGGGGTCATTGCCCCCGCGTCAGCTGTTAGACGCTTGGAGACGAATCCAGTGTTGAAGGCGCAGTATGTGAAGCAGGTGCCCGACGCTGTATCTTATGATGAATTTTGAGAGAGGTGAGATACATATAGCTTGCTGTCTCTGTCTAGCGCCAGCCTCGAGGATTATGAGGCTGGGATCATTGCCCCCGCGTCAGCTGTCAGACGCTTGGAGACGAATCCAATGTTGAAGGCGCAGTATGAGAAGCTGGTGCCCGACGCTGTATCTTATGATGAATATTGGGAGAGGTGAGATACATGTAGCTTGCTGTCTCTGTCTAGCGCCAGCCTCGAGAGGTGCGAGGCCGGAGTCATTACACCTTCGTCAGCTGTCAGACGCTTAGAAACGAATCTAAAAAATGAGAAGTTGGTTCCGAATGCAGTGTCTCACGATGAGTTCTGGGAGAGGGGAGTGAGATAGATATAGGTTATTTTCTTTGTCTTGCGCCAGCCCCAAGAGTGGCGAGGATAATTTACTTACAAGCTTGAAGGTTGAAGCGACTACAATGACTGTACGGTGTACATATTATTTTACACCCAAATCACGCCATCAGCAATTTAGCACTTTGTACAATCCATTTCTCCACTCAATTAGTCAGTGCATACATCGCATTCATAGCATTCACACGTCAACTTAGCAGTATCAAAAGTTCTGTAATTTATGCTAATTTACAATAAACCCTACATTACCTCAAATCTCTAGCATTTCATTTACCAATGATTCTGCTTTATTTATCAAACGTGTAGAGACAGATTTGGTGCTGAAAGCGCAGTATGAAAAACTGGCAGGACTGGTGTACTTGATACAGAAGCTCAGTAAGAGTTCTATCAGATAGTTAAACAAGATGATCAGCATAATGAGGTCTTGAATCAGGTTAGGTCTACGGAATTCGGGTCATGTTTGCCCCTGTTATAAAATGACAAAAATAGTTTATTTTAATAATAACAAGGCACACCGTACGAATTCATCAATGGTGAACACACCAGACGTCCATTTGGAAGTGTAGTAATAGTAACCTCAACTTTGTGACTGTCACCAGATACCTGTTCCGAGTGGCACTCCTGCAGGACCGGCTCGCGGCCGCGGCGCGCCAGCAGCCGCTCGCCGAGCCCAGCGCCGACCCCGTGCTCGCCCACCTGCCTCTACAGTCCGCCGCGCCTATACAACAGTGAGTGTGCTCCTGTTGAAAATGCTACTTACATGTGCGTCAGTAGCTCTGGGCAGCAGATGAGTAGATGCATCCAATGGGAAGCAGCTCAGCAAGCCACTATCCATCACAGAACAGATTCGCTCATAGTCCAAAGACTGATTGCAAATATTTGAGCACAAAAAAAAAACTTACATGTGTATACTTACTTACTTACTTCGCTGGCTCAGCGAAGCACATTAAAGTGCGCCATTCTTCCCTATTCTGTGCCAGATCTGACCAGTTGGACACTTACATGGTCTGGGTGTTTTCTATGCATAATATGTATTTATGTATTTACAAAAAAAAGTATTTAAGTATGTTTATCCGTTGTCTAACACAAGCCTCGTAGATTAATTTGGGACTAGAGAATTGGTGTGATTGTTGTGAAATATTTCTTTATTTTTGACATTGAAAAAAAAAACAATTTGATTCTTACCCGCAATGTATATCGCGCACGCGAGGAAGGTACCGCGGGGCGTGTTGCTATACGCCGCCGCGACGCGGTTATTTCGAGTGTGCGCTGTTCATTGCGGAGTGCGCCATTTAGAAACTTTTTATGAAAGAACTAGTGAAAAAAGTTAAGTTATAACGGACTGAAGACATTTCTGTAAAAATCATAATTTTTTTTCAAACTTTAACCACCAATACCTCAGCTATCTTTAACTTCCTAGGTATGGTGTAAAGGAAAAAAATGATCGTAACAATTGGTAGAATATGTGGTATTCGGCTTCGGTAAGGTTTTTTTATACCCTGTACACAAAAGTAGACCTGCTGTTTTTAAACCAAGTTCGGGGTACAAGCTTCTTGCACTGCTCTGGTGGTACGAATGTAAGTATGAACCTGTTAAAAATACTAGTTGCATTTCTACAAGACCGGCTTGCGACGGCCTCGTGCAAACAACTCATGGCAGAACTCACCTGCTTCTACTATCCACCGCACCTGTACTACAGTGTGTGTTCATCTGTTAAAAAAAAATATAAATTTATTTACCCTTAATAATCGTAGTGCTACGAGTATAGTTAAGGGCCAGAGTCTCCTTTTAAGTATAAATACTTGTGTCAGGAGCCTCTGCTCTTCATTAACACTGTGATTAGTTAATTTATTGTAACATATTAAAGCAACAACTTTACTTTCCAAAGTGTGGTTTCTTTTAAATCAAAATACTTTAAAACAAAAATAACAAAACATTTTAAAAAAGTGCTAGTCTTGCGTGTCACTCCTCCAACGACCTGGTAATAATACCAGAGTCCGTACTTAGTACGTTTCGTGTTTTCGGGTCTACCCAGTGTGTTTGATGCACGGTCAAGCTTGTAAAACTGTCAGTAATTGCTTAATTAGTATAAAAAGGATCGGGTGATAGCTACGCCAGTGAGTACTACTATCGCACTTCAAGCCGCTGCAGTTGGCGCCCTTAAAAAATTCTGACTGAACTCAATAAAATAAAATCAATGTATTATTGTAAATAGACTCAAAAGTAGCACTTTTACATGTCCCCACATAAAAATTTACCCTAACACCGCATCGGGAAAATTTGGGCCAGTGCTGAGAAAAAGCGGCGCAAGAAACTCAGTCACTATTGTCATTGCCTCTTTTCAAATTTGATTTACAATAATTAAAAATGTTTACATTCAAACATTTCGATATATCTTTGTCATTTATATAGTCATCAGTTTTATAATATCCTTTCGACATAATTACATCTTTTACAACTGTGTTAAATTTATCAAAAGGCAATGAAATTAATTTTTTGGGTAATTTACTAAAAAATGATATACATCTAGCCATAAATGAGTGACCAACTTTATGAAGACTGTACTGTATCCCCAATACTACAACCGAAATAGGTACTATTTAACACTTGTTTAAATAATATCCGACTAACTTGAAACGTCTGCTTCGTTTAGTGTGGAGTGTGATTTGCCCTGTCGTTCACTTTGAATTGGCCGGGTTATATTTAAACAAGAGATAATCGCTGCCTAGTTATTTTGTAATAGAAGGGGGTATAAGTGTAATAAAAATAACGCTAGACGGGTCTATGACGGGTATTATGGGTCTAATTGGAGCTGGCCGCGCCGCCGCGAGCGAGCGAGATATATATATATATATATAGCGACTAGCGAGATATATAGCGACTGTCTCTATCCGCAAACTCCTCCCATCCAGCGTTCTTTTTACGCGACGCGACTTTTAAAAAAAAACATCACATACATTGATCTGTCTCCGTTGTAAGTAGCTTAAGCACTTGTGTTACATGTATCAGAATCAACAAATAAACTTAAATTAATACATCTAACACCCAGACCAGTACAAACAGACATGTTTATGCACACAAATGTGTATGTGTGTTTATACAGTGCGGGGTTCAAACCTGCAACCTCCTGGTTAATAGTCAACTTCTTGCCCATTACACCAAAGTAGACTTGTACGCTACCTACACTACTCTTTGTTTATCTTGTCTGTAATTTTGTTTTAGTTTGTATTGTAAAATAAAAAGTAAATCTATCTATTTATCTACTACATAACATTTCCAGCATCGACACATTTATTTAAATTTAAGCTTGTAATGTATTTTTTAGCTTTAAAAGTAACGCCACATTTTATGGGATAAACTGCTCTATCCTGTTACGAATATCCCTAGTATACGAATCATACTTATTTTTCCCACAGGAGTCCGAAGAAAGTGCTATCAGGAATCGAGAAGGAGACGCGAGAAGAGGTCGAGACGCCTGACGTTGAAAACGTTGTAGTTTCCTGGGAAGATGGTAAGATCTCGAGTACCTACAATAAAAGTATTGCTGTAATTTATTGATAGATCGATACCTAAATTTTAAGCCCACTAGGATGTGTTTTAGCTTTGTAGTACATGGTTACCATTTTAGTTCAAAATTGTATCTTATTGCTAGTGCATTAAACACCGCAGTTATTTGGATGAAGAAACAATTCGACGGGGACTTCCACTTTTCTTTGTATTGCGGTACGTACGAAGACTGTACGACAGTACGTACGAAGACTGTACGACGGTACGTACGAAGACTTTGTACGACGGTACGTACGAAGACTTTGTACGACGGTACGAACGAAGACTTTGTACTGTCGTTGTACAAAGAAAAAGGGTATTTTATCTGCGTCGAATTGTCTTTATATTATTTAATTTAGTATTATTTACAATTAATTACAAGGAATATTTGTCGCGTCAAGATCTCTTTCTTTTGTCTTCCTTTATGCCATATCCCCTAAAGTCTTTGTCTATCAGTCAGTAAGTCACCGTGAAGACTAGACGCTGCGACAGCTGTTATCTTTAATGCGATGTGCATAATTTAATCAAGATGAATAACTCTGTATTCCAGAAGACTTTGCACACGACGTAGAACTGACCGAGGAACAGCAGATCCTCCTACTCGAAGAATACGAGAAAGAGATAGCCTCCAAAAAAGTGACAAAGAAACCGTCCGCGCGCGACCTGACCAACAACAACTCCGACACCGACGCACAAACCATAGACACACCCAAAGCCACAGACAAAAACAAGAACATAGACAAGAAACGCTCACCCAAGAAGGTTAAAGCTGACGATTGTGGAAACTTAGTAGAAGATTACTTTGGCGACAAAGAAGTGAAGGACGACGCCAGTGCGAATTCTGACGAGAGTTGGGAGAAGGAGTTTGAACTTGAAGATGTGGAGCAGAAAGCCTAGATTGGCGTTTCCGGCCATAGAATCGGCGATTTCACTGTTTGCTGTTATAGAAGAGTTTATAGTATGCTGGATATCTGGTGAGTCCTTTGAATGTTGCTCATTAAATGCTGAAGGTCGTAATGGAATTATGTACAGGTCAAAACTCGGAATCAAAATTGAAATTTATTGCAATACATTTTTTGTATGGGAAGACTAAGCTTACCCTTACCTTTATTACCCTTTATTTTTGCCCCAATAATTGATTTTGTGACTATAAATAAACTAAATTTGTAAATTACTTATCATTCTTAGTAATTGATTTTGAGTTTTGTATGTTTGTGTTTGAATGTTGAACACATTGTGTAATATTTGAACACATTAACAAAAACTGAAACTGTAACTCAGCAAATAGTGAGATTGACCGTCGAAGTATTAATTTTAAATCGAATTATAATGTCGCCTTCATAAAATACAGCAAAATGTATCTTTGAATACGTATCGAAAATGTAATTTATCTGAGATCAGATTTTTCGTATAAATTTGTCTTTAAAATACGTCCAAAATGATTAATATTAATTGTAAAAATGTGACAAATTATAGCCGGCGAGATATTTGTACTAAAATTTCAGAATTTATGACAGGAATTAGGAACATTTTGGGGTAGAATTTTTTTCATACCGTTTTAACTTTAAACACCCCCATGAATCATAAACAGTTTTTATTCAAGACAATTAACTCAAGTCTTAGCCCATATGAAAAAAAAGTAATGTTTATGTTACACTCAAAGATCGAAAACGCTCATTGAGAGAAAAAATAGCTCACAACGCGTTGTGGTCACAGTAAAACATATACATACGAAATTCGTGTTATGACTCTAATGAAAACGCGCACGACGCGTTGTGTCAAATAGCGAATTTCGTGTCGTGGCTTACATGCTATTCGATCTCAACGCGTTGTGGCAAAGAAGAAAAGCCATGACGCGTATGGAAATACTATTTGATTACAACGCACACTACTATCCGATATGGATCCTACTAGGCCTAGGCTGGAAACGTTGTGGTAGATGTTCTTAAGAAATATTTTTCATTCTAAAAAATCACGGCATAACGTGTGTATCAAATATATTCAGCCAGCCATTCCAGTTTCAACCAACTTTTCAGTATCATCGATTTTTAAAACATCATATCGTTTAAGACGTCGATACTGCTTCGACGACAGAGACTCATTTTTCTTTTTAAGAAGTTGAGCCTGTTTTTTTTTTTCATTTAATAACATTTCAAAACACACACACAAACTCACGTAATTTATCGTAAAACAATTCTTTTTTATTCGTCATAATTAGCGCTGATTTGACATTGAATAAACAGAAAACCGAGCCGACACCGATAAGTTACAACCTGTCCGTCGTGATATGGTTAACACAGTGAATGCTCAGAACGCGTCATGGCTTTTTTTCATTGCCACAACGCGTTGAGATCTAAAAGCATGTAAGCTACGACACGAATTTCGCTATTTGGTCTTTCTTTGATTGCCACAACGCGTCGTGCGCGTTTTCATGAGAGCCATAACACGAATTTCGCTATGTGGATGTTTTACTGTGACCACAACACGTTTTGAGCTATTTTTCCGCTCAATGAGCGTTTTTGATCTTTGAGCGTAACATATATACTCAAATGTTGCACATCCCTGACTGAACTGATGATCGTAAATACAATCGTATTAACCATTTGTAAAGCTTATAATCGCGTATTCTATAGCATATATCGTAGGGCGACGACTGAAGTAATGTAAATGTTGGTAAGTGTTATTATATCTGTAGAATAAGACGCACCGGGGTTCATTTACCCGTTGTTCTACGTGAACGACAAACGCGACAAGACCGACGTGACGTATCAAATATATGTACTATCGCGGTCTGCGTCGCATGAACACCTTTAAGGCGAAAATCATTTGCACATCGCGCGCAATCCCGCTTGCTAATTGCTCCGCGTTTGTCGAAGTGCATGCAAACAATTTTCGTTAGAAAGTGTTCACGCGGCGCTGACCGCTACCGTGCGTTTATGGAAACAATGTCCTACGTGACATGACACAAGTATTGGTCGCGTCGCACTTGTCGCGTTGCGTCACCCACGTAGGAGAACGCCTTATATTCACTCACATTACACACATTAATACCATGGCGATTTTTCGCAGGGACACGCTTTAAATATTTTGATTTCTTATAAAATAAATAAGTAAATTAAAAATCCGAAATAATCAATATTCTTATACTGCCATACCATATTCATAAAGTAAAGTCTTGTTGTTTAAATAGTTCAGAACTTTAGTAAAAAAAAATGATTGTTTTTTTTTATATTATACTTTTTGTACTATATTGTTCTTTATTTGTTTCTTGTTATTTCCATTAAAAATAATGGTGTTTCCCTGCAAAAATAATTTTATTTGCATTTACATTAAAGAAACTAACATTTTTTATAGGTTTGTCTTCAGTTTCTTCTACACTTTGTCACATTAAATGCTGTGAGTTATTGTTAACTATAGCCCGTCAATGCTTTACTCGGTACGTCTATGGTAGCAATGATGTGAAGGATATGGAATCCCATCACATGTAGTGTCGTATCCAAGATGGCTGTGTCTGAAGTATTCAGTATCATACTAATATTATAAATGCGAAAGTAACTCTGTCTGTCTGTATGTTACTCAATCACGCCTAAACTACTGAACCAATTTGCATGAAATTTGGTTTGGAAATATTTTGATACCCGAGAAAGGACATAGGCTATCATGCAGGTTCATACCGCGTGAAAATGACTCATTCCCATGGGAAAATTTAGTTGCGCCCATCGCTTATACGCCTAAACTACTGAACAGATTGAAATGAAATTTAGGAAGGATATAGTTTGAGACTTAAGAAAGGACATGAGTTACTTTTGACCGCGGGAAAACAATGCATTTCCATGGGAAAAAATACTTTCCGGAGAATCTGATCGCTTTCACTCATAAATCACCAAAGATTTGAATTATATTTGGATAAAATTGGTATAACGGGAAAACGCAATCCAAAAAAATCACCTAATGCGCACGGAGTCGCAGGTAAAAGCTAGTTTGAAGTATTGCACGTTCTTCTACGTCTTTGCTAACTTAAACGTATTGAAAAGAACTTGATGGACTATGTATTTGACAGTAGATGTGTGCGTTGGAAACTAACCTTAGGTGTTTTGCTCTCGATATTTGTGTTCAGTAACCATTCCAACTTCCTATCCATTTGGATATTCGTGTCTAATAAATTCTGTCTATATTACACAATCCGAATTGCATTAACCGTAATATAAATGCAATTGGACTAAAACATTTCAGGCAGAGACCATTTTTTTTTTAATTTATACCTTTATCCAAATAAAACATACTTTTATCAAAATAATAAAGATGTGGTACAATAAGATAACATGTAAAGTGTGATATTCCATAGTTATTTTTCGATATGCCTAGTATGTAAGTAGAAAATAGTTGATAAAAGCTTTTTTATGGCCACTATTCCGTCTCGATCTGTTTTACTCAAATATTTGGCCTCGTCAAGACAAATTGTGCAATAAGTGTACCCCCCTTCATAATATTATAACCTTTACTTATCATTTGGAATAGGTTTAATAAACTCATACAAATGTACTGAGTTTATACTAGATTTCGTTATGTTTGTGTAAATTATGATTATTATAAATATGAATAAAGTTATTAAAAATTGTAATATGGCGTATTAGTTTACCGCACTCCACAGCCTTCTTATGGGACTCATAGTTAAGAATTATTTCTGCAAGTCAACATACGAGCAGCGCTGCTATAAGTGGAACATCATTAATATTCCTGACATTTTGGTGTCTAAAAACAAAAATGGAGTAAGTTATCTCTACAATTAAGTCGGTTCTTCCTTCCTGACGCTATAACTCCAGAAAGGCTGAACCGATTTAAATAATTTAAGACTCGAAATATTCGTGTAAGTCTAGAGAAGGTTTAAAAGATCACAAAATTAAAAAAGCAATAAGCAGGACAACGTCTGCCGGGCCCTATCTAGGAGCCGGGATCTAGTATACATCTCTCGCAAAAACACCGATAAGCTATACAAAATAGTTTAATTCTGCGTGTATTCGGGCACCGCCTCAAGCACATACTGCAGGATGAGGTTTGTAGCTGCACGTAATAATACGCAGCGTCGTTTTGTAACGGTTCTTTATTCGAGACTAAACTGACAGTAGTACAGAGCGGGCGACACAGTTGAGTGTGACGTCACGTTAAGAATACCCTCTAAGTATCAACAATTATGTATAACACATAGTGCGGAGCAGTACACCGTGCTGCAGCCCGCCGGCTGCCAGGCTGCGCGTCTGGCCGATCCATAGTGTACCAGTGCAGACCGTAGCAACATTACTGCCTTGATCACACATGCCGTGCGTGCTGAGTGGATGGGCGAGACAGTTAAGTATTCTTCGAGACAGTATTTATTACGTAGAAAGCACGCACCAATCTGTTCACAGGAAGCGAGCACTCGGCCGAGTGCACTGTCTCGCCCATCCACTCGGCACATGTGATCAAGGCATATGGAATGACCAAGCACCCGCTGGTCGGTAGAGCGATAACACAGGTGTCCAGTGGCCGGATTCACAAGTAATTGGCTATCCACCCAATGATTGATTCTAAAAAAAGCGTTGGCGCCAATATTGGGAAAAAAGTAGGTACCTAGGTATTGAGTATTAACATTGAAAAATTACTTAGCTTTAGATTTCCGCTCAGTTACGCCGGCATAAGTACCCAACTACACTACCTGTGACCACCGACTATGTTAGAGAACAAGCACATGCAAAAAGCACCGCCCGCCCTCCGACGAGTTCGGAGCGCAGCCGAGGCGACAACATCTCCTCCTGAAGATGCCGCGTGAGGCGGCGAAACGCGTTGAGGTTTTCTTTTGCACGTCGGTGTTGGTACTAATTATTGCATTATCTGTTTTGCATGCGATTTGTGGGAGGGCGGGCGGTGCTTTTTGCATGTGCTTGTTCTCTAACATAGTCGGTGGTCACAGGTAGTGTAGTTGGGTACTTATGCCGGCGTAACTGAGCGGAAATCTAAAGCTAAGTAATTTTTCAATGTTAATACTAATTATGGATTTCCGCAAAGTAACGCCTGATACTATTAATTATATTAAATCACCTAGGTATTGAAATTGTTGGATCGTCTGGCAATCTAGCTGGATCCAGCACATTTTTCACAAGCTGGATCCAGCCGATTTGCAGGATCCATAGCTTTTCTGGATAAACCGCGCTTGATTCTCGCAATTCCAGCCAGAGTTCAAATGCTGTTGGATGGTAATCCCTAGCCACAAGTTCTATCATGTCAAATTAAAAAACACAAAATAATAAGAAAGCATCATATCATCGGGTTACATCTACAGGATGCATCCAGAGAGGTGGGCCCGAGTCGTCACCAAATGGGTGCCTACAGACGGCTATCGCCGAAGAGGCAGACCCAAGAAACGATGATGTGAAGACTTGGTCAATACAACACGGGACTGGGACACGTTGGCAATGGATAGGGACAGGTGGAGAGATTTGGGGGAGGCCTTTGCCCAGCAGTGGGATGATATAGGCTAAATAAATAAATAAATAAGAAAGCGTTTAATTCTGTCTATATTCAGGCACTTTTGGGAGTGGTCCAGAATTAATGTGGGGATGTTGAACCCCGCCGCCGGCCGCCAGGCTGCCCGCGCTGTCGTCCGCGCGCGGGTACGGGTGGTGCGGCGGCGCGCCCATCCATTGCGGATACCAGTACAGACCCTGTGGGATTAGTGTTATGTGACGTTTAAATTGGCATGATGACACCTGACAAATATGGATACTCTTCATACACTGAATATCTTAGGCGCGTCGCTCACTGGTAAGTCGAGGCGGTGGCACTGTGACCGCACTCGCTTGTGGCGCTTGCCACAATAGGCATGATGACACCTATCTCAAATATTTACAAGACAATGGCGTTTAAAAAACATAGCACCTATGAAGTTAATACAACCAATATATTTCCAAAAAGCAGTAGAAACCAATTTTTAAACACACACAACTCAATAAATATTCGGTCAATTGACTCCGATTTCTGATACCGTGAAGTCACGTTCATGTATTCCCATACAAAATCTAAGTATGGAGGCAGACCGTTTTGACAGATAGTAAAAAGTATGTCAACGATTGGTGGTGTCATCTATTGTAGAGGGCAGCACTAACGCAATCTGTGGACTCAGTAAAGAAATTAAAACATTACGGAAACTAAGTAAGAACATATGCTCGGAATGGCACACGCACGCAAGCGCACGTCTCGACAGGACTCTAAGCGGGAATCAGTACTACCAATAATATCCAATGACGCGCTATGTTGAAATGTACGTCTGTGTTTGTGTTATTTTGAGCATTTAAGTACCTATTCTTCGTTTCCATACTGCGTCCATTCTGTGCATCATGCCCATTCTATTATAATTTGAAAATGGAATGGAATTTGAAATTAAAAACACACTTAAAGAAAAAACGGACTGCCAAAGCAGACCCGCACATCTCGCAAGCCGAGCGATCAATGTAGAGAAATTTGTATTGTTAATGCTAAATATATAGAATTTAATACTATTATATTTATTCAGCGTCAAAACATACACATAAGTACACACGACATCACGTCAGGGTTAACAATGCGGTATTTTGATTACTTGTAATAGGGCGTTTTTGCAAAAAAAATGGATAACTTGATGTGCTGATGTGTTTGTTATCAGTACCACGTCAAAAAACAATTGACAGTTTTCAGGAATTTGTAAATGGTACTAAAGTGTCACAAAAATTTTATGCTGACTGTACCTACAAATTGAATGGAATCTCTGTATATTATTTGTGTAAGAGCATTCCTTTCCCACCAGCCTGTGTCGCGATGCTAGGGCCTAAATATATATATGATTGAGGTACCGTTTGAAAGATCTTGGCGAGTAGACTGGGCCAAAACTACTAACATTTGTTTGAACTTGAACGCAGACAAAATCGCGGGCGGTCACTAGTATCTACAAATTTACCTTATTATTCCCGGGTCCCTGGCATGTGTACCGGTACTCGTTGACGGAGAGCGGGTCCAGGTAACTGATCCCGGCTATCGAACCGTAGTTGGGCGGGAACATGAACCAACATCCGTCCAGTGTGTCTGAGAAAAGGACGATTTAAATTATGGGCCAACGACTTCAAGGCAAAGGTCAGATTTATCACCACCAGTGACTTTTCCTGTGTGGGATTCGGCAATAGGTATAGTTAGATTCCAGAATATTTGTACTCTGTATGGTTACTGAGTTTCATAAAATTCCCGTCAGTAGTTTAGGTGAGAAAAGCTAAATATTCGTTTGTATGCATTGTTACCATTTGACTCATTTTTTACGAACTTAAAAAGTCATTTGCGTTACTACATAACGGTCGGTGGGTATCTTCGGGTCTAGCCAACCTGTTTCGCTCTCACGGTTCAGCTAGTAAGTGTAATTGGCAGTACAGGCACGGCTACATCCGAACAGTAAGGCAGCAGAGTTGATGAGAAACGTATTAGATCGGGTGGCAGTGAACAGAACACATGGAACTATCCTGCTGGAAATATCCTGCTTAAACAAATAAGGATCCTCTTCATACCCTGAATATCTTAGGCGCGTCGCTTACTTTTAAGTCGAGGCGGTGGCGCTGTGATCGCACTCCCATTTACGTCTAAAAACCTGGTTGTGGCGCTTGCCACAATTGCGACGCGCCTTTTCTCCGCCTCGACTTCTGAACATGTGTGCGACGCGCGTTGTACCTTAATTGTGAGTTTACCCTGAATAATGTATTCTCGAGTAAAAATACTTCCACGTACACGTGACATTGTTCTCAAGGCCGCCGTTCGGCTCTGTCGTGGCTTCGTAGGCGACGGTCGTCTGCTCTATGTAAGGCGGTATAGGCGACTCCGCTGTACCAGGGTCACCAGGAATCGTGAACGGACCTTGAAGGAAAGAATATGATTAATGTAAAAAGCATGAGAGTGAAAACAACCATTATCAATACTGTTATAAGATTGAAGGGAAACACGTATGTGATGTCAAGTGATGGCCAATTGGTTTTTGTACTTTACATGATTTAAGTAAGTTTGTATATTGACGACGAGATTCTGATAAACTTTGGTTGATGGGTGATGTTACTAAAAAGTACATACTCAACCCTAGTGCGTTTGTCCACCTCCGCCGTCACCGTCACGTCTGACGTCAGCGAGAAAATATGAATATGAACGATATGAAGTAGCGGAACGGTATTCACATACATTTCCTCGTTGACACGACGGTGCCGGTGGTGGTGGCGTTTGTCCGCCCTTCGCGTAGATTCGACAAAACCGGCTTAGGAGTTAAAGGCTGAATACCCATTTTTTATTCATTTCAAAACGTCAAGCTATTCTCGTTTAACTTCTAAACCTGTTTTGTCTAATTCTTATCTTAAAGCCAGCCACACAAGTTAGGCGAACGGTTGGCCAGAAAACTTTAACACTAAACTCAATTGTTAACAATTATTAATAATTATTAATATATTAATTAGTAAAAATCATTAAACATATTTTTGTATGATGTAATTGTAATATTTACCAAAATAAGTAATGCATTTGACTGTCGTAGTATCGGAAACACGCCTTGGCCAATCAACGCGTTTTAAAAGTAGAAGGGACGAGAGTTAAGGTGGGGGGGTAGCCCCAGGCCTGGCGGTTTCCGACACGACGACAGTCTTCTCTTGATTCTCTGTCTGTGAAGTGTGAAAAACTAAAAGTGTACAGTGTGCAGTTTTGAACAATAATTATTGTAAGTACCTACTTTTGTATTTTATTCCGCTCCCCTGAAACTTTCATTGCTATACTATTCATTATTGAGGTAGGTCCGTATTATTTCAAATAGTTTCGAATAGTTTTGCTAGACACATTACGCAGTTACCCACGTAGTCAGCATCCCTTGCCAACAGTCAGAAGAGGGATTGTGTACCTAAATAGCTCACAAAAGTGTTATTTTTTTTTGTTCTTTTCCTTTCTTGCTTTATAAGCGTCAGTGTTTTTTAACAGAAACGTGATCATAATTTATCTTGTTTTGTTCATTGAATTGTTGAAAACACATAGTGATACTTTATTCCCACCGTTAATACATACTGCTTTACATAATTTTACGTATCTCGTGATCGTTAATGTTGTTTTTTTTGTCTGGTTTTGACGTTTTGTATTCAAATTACCCTCTTCCGTATTTTTTTTTTACGCTCTAACGATTTCTGAAAGTTAACGAACATAAACAGTAAGTATCACATAACTACTATTTTGTTAAGGCTTGATGTGTTTTGTGTGATTTAAAGCTGATTTTATACGAACAATATAATACCTTCACTTCATAGCAACAAACGTGGTTAGTATTATTCTGTTTATGACTACATGTCTAAATAACCTTATGGGCTACCTACTATAACTTAATAAATATCAAACGAAATATGTAACATCGTAGTAATTAGAACGAAGTATTTCCTTATGCACGATCATTTTTAACATTAATTTAAGCATACAAACAGTAGACATACTCGGGTAAGTAAAATTATTTCCTCTTACTATGAGCTTATTGAGACTATAAAAGCCGTAGAATACAGTACATACTTTTTTTTTCATTTTATTTTGTTGCTTTGCTTTATTTAAAAGTAGGTAAGCAAAATTATAGTGTATTGTTTGAGTATGACGTTGCTTAGTACACTTTTAAATTAATTCATTCCTTTTTTACCCATACCTTCAAAGTTCCAAATATAAGGTCATAGTCTTTATCGTGTTGTTTTTCTGGATAGTTGTTTGGCGGTAATATGTTTTTGTTCAGGTAACCATGAATAAAGATCAACGAGAGGTCGTGACTCCACCCTCGAGTCCTACGTTGCCAATACGCCGCCGACCGAGGAGTCCGACAAGACACCCAACCCGCAGCCGAGAACGAAGGACACGCAGTAGAAGTCGACACTCCATGGGACGTCCGAGCCGTTGCTCAGCTAATGCAGAACAACGTCGGAGAGATCGCAGGAGATCGCGCAGCAAGTCTAAGCGACGCATCGTGAGACGCCGCACTCACAGCGGCAGTCCAGTCAACTCGGAGGAGCGTCGCACTCGCAGCCGCAGTCCTATTGGCTACGAAAGACGTCGCTCGCGACCGGATCTTGAAGGTACAGCTGTAGGTTATCAAAGTAGTTGTAATAATCATGTGTTATCTCCGAGTAACCAATCAAACTACAGATCTAGAGATAATACCCAAGCGGTTTGCGTATACCGACAAACTAATGGTCACCCTAATCGAACAAGCTGTTGCCACTCTGTTCATGTCAACCATTCAAATGCAGTTTCCGGCAGAGCACATCGAGTAGATAACAACTCTCTTCAATCTAGCAACGTTCCATCTATTTTAAATCCTAGCTTAACAGAATTAGTAGAAACATTGGTAGCATCTAATAATGCTTCTTTGAATAGATTAGGGACTGCGCACAATAATACTATTCCCGAATTCGACCCAAGTAGGAAGGAACAGACCATGGAGATGTGGCTACACAAAGTTAGTGAGTGTGCCATTATTTATGATTGGTCTGACAAACAGATAGTTCATTTTGCATTGCCAAAATTAAAGGGAGCTGCAAAGCGTTGGTATGAGAGTCTTCCTTCTGTTCTTCATACTTGGGAGGAGTGGCAGGGCAAGCTTAGGTCTGCGTTTCCTTCTGATGAAAATTATGGACACATTCTTAGTACTATGCTAGCTAAAAGAGCACGATTCTCAGACTCATTAGAGGAATATTTTTATGACAAAATTTCTTTATTAAATAGGTGTGGCATAGAAGGAAAACGTGCTGTAGATTGCATTATTCATGGAATAGATGATCGGTCAGTAAAACTTGGGGCAGAAGCCGCACAGTTTACTGATCCTAATAAGCTGTTATCTTATTTACGAAATGTTAAGTACTCAAAGCCTTCTTTTGATCGCAAAACAGTTAAAGTACAGGTTACTAGAAACCCAGATAGTATTCGTCCTCTCAATAAAGCTCCAAGATGTAGTAATTGCAAGAACGAAGGCCATAAAACGTTTCAGTGCACCCTTCCCCTAAAGAAATGTAGTCGGTGTGGTAGGAACGGTCATGAAACTGAACAGTGTTACGCTAAATTACCGGTTGTTGAAAAAACTGTTATGAAAATTTCAGACATATCATCCGAAATATCGATTGTTTCTCAACCTGCTACCGAAAAAAGAACTAGCGATAAATATTTTAAGACTGCTTTTATCAACAAAATCCCAATAGAAGCATTTCTTGATCTAGGTAGCGAGTGTTCAATGATACAATCATCAGTATTTAGTAAATTGGGCAGTGATTTTGATGATGATAATCTTCCGATTCTCAAAGGCTTTGGTAATTCAACTGTAAGAGCCATTGGAAAAAAACAAGTTCATTTGGTTATTGACGATGTAGAGGCAGATATCGAATTACTGATAGTACCTGATTGCGTTATGCATGTTCCACTGCTAGTGGGACAAACCTTTCTTTACGGAATTGCCTCACGTTGTTATAACGAAGACTTGTGATAAATTAGAAATAAATCAATTAAGTCAACATATTGAAAAAGAGACTTCTAAGATTAAGTTATTCTGCAAGAATGAGACGGAGCTATCGGGGCAAACTATGTTAAACGTTTATACTGAACCTACTTATACCGGTGAAGTTTTCGTTCAGGGAGACTTACGTTTTCATAAAGATTCTATGTACTATATAAAATCAGGTTTATATACAATAGATAGCGAAGGCTCGAGTAATATCGTTGTTGGAACCGTAGAGTCTAGATTAAAATTACCAAAAGATTTTTTGATTTCTCGAGGGCGCATTGCTAGGGAATGTAACCAAGACATATTGAAGGTTATGCATTGTGTTGAAAAGCAACCTCTTAAGCCGATCATAAATGAAGATCTTCAATGCGGGGATTGTTTACTGCCGGAGGACAGACAAATTCTTTTAAATTTGCTAAACAGGTATAGACACTGCTTTGCTTTCAATCTTTCTGAGTTAGGAAAAGCCTCGACTACTGACAGCATGACTATTCAACTCCAAGATGACAGCCCTGTCGTCTATAGGCCATACCGGCTTGCATACAAGGAAAAAGAAAAGGTAAGAGAGATGGTATCTGAACTTCTTGAGAATGACATAATACGTCCTTCTTCATCCCCGTATGCCAGTCCAATCGTGCTTGTGCGAAAGAAAACAGGTGAGCTCAGACTTTGTATTGATTATAGGGCTCTAAATAAGAAAACTATAAAAGAAAACTACCCTATTCCACTGATTGATGATCAGCTAGATATTCTAGCTGGTAACAACTACTATACGACCCTGGATCTAGCCTCTGGTTATTACCAGGTCCCAATTTCCGAAGCTGACAGGCACAAAACCGCATTTGTAACGCCAGATGGACATTACGAGTTTAATCGGATGCCATTTGGCCTTGCTAACGCACCAGCTACTTTCCAGCGTATTATAAATCAAGTCCTGGGACCAGCAAGACACAAAGAGGCTCTAGCTTATTTGGACGATGTCATAATCCCAGCCAAATCTATAACAGAAGGTATGGATAGACTTCAATCTGTGTTAAGTCTCTTCTCTGAAGCAGGATTGACTCTTAAACTCTCGAAATGTTTATTTTTTGGGCAGTCTGTCGAATACTTAGGTTTTGAAATTAGCACTGATGGGATTCGACCAGGCAGTAGAAAAGTTGAAGCTGTCCAACAATTTCCAGTGCCACAAAACCAACATAACGTCAGACAGTTTCTTGGTCTCGCCAGCTTTTTCCGAAGGTTTGTACCAGGTTTTTCAATAATTGCAAAGCCATTAACTAAACTCTTAAAGAAAGAAGCTGATTGGGTATGGGGTGATGAGCAAGAGCTTGCATTTAGAACTCTGCAAGCGGCCCTCGCACAAAAACCTACATTGGCTTTGTACGACCCGAAGGCACCTACAGAAGTGCACACTGATGCCTGTAAAATTGGAGTTGCAGGAATCCTCTTGCAGAAAGGTAATGACAATGTCCTCAGACCAGTGGCTTACTTTAGTAGACAGACGACGCCAGAAGAGCAAAACTACTCGTCGTACGATCTGGAGACACTGGCTGTAGTTGAATCTCTGCGAAAGTTTAGAGTTTATCTGATTGGTATACCTTTTAAAATAATAACTGATTGTAACTCTCTCAGGGCAACTTTTTCGAAACGAGATATGGTTCCACGAGTAGCAAGATGGTGGGAGCAAATGCAGGAGTACGACTTTGCCATCGAATACAAACCAGGTAAATCCATGGCACATGTTGATGCACTTAGCCGGAACCCCATCGCTGGAAACCCAACCGAGACCCTGAGTGTCTTCCACGTAAACACGGATTGGCTTTCTACAGTTCAATCATCCGATGAAGAGATACAAAAGATTGTAAGTATTCTTAATGATCCAGAATGTAGGAACTCCGATATAAAATCTAACTACAAGGTAAAGCGCGGTAAGCTTTTTCGAATTACAACGGAAGGCGATAAGTGGGTCGTTCCTAAGGGTGTCCGATGGCAGATTTTAAAGCAGAATCATGACGACATCGGGCACTTTGCATTAGATAAGACTTTAGAAAAAATTAAAACTTATTTCTGGTTCCCAAAAATGAGAAGATTCGTAACCAAGTACGTAAGTTCCTGTCTCGAATGTGCTTACAGCAAATCATCAGGCGGCAAGCAACCCGGACTTCTTCACCCCATCGAAAAAGTTAGTATACCATTCGATACTATACATGCAGACCACGTGGGCCCGTTCATTAAGAGCAGTAAAGGTAATACATACATTCTTGTTTTGATAGATTCATTTACTCGTTTTATTTACCTGAAAGCTGTTAGAAATACTAAATCCTGTACAACAATTAAAGTTTTTCGTGAATATTTCTCAATATTTGGTGTACCACGCAGGCTCATAACGGATAGGGGAAGTTCGTTTACTAGCGATTCTTTTAAACAGTTTGTTACTGAAAAAAATATAAAACATATTTTAAATGCTGTTTCCACGCCCCGAGCCAATGGGCAAGTGGAAAGGTATAACCGGACGTTAATAGAGGCCCTCACTGCTAAAAATGTTGGATCATCAGAAAAAAAATGGGATGATCACTTACTTGAAATTCAGTGGGGTATGAACAATACCCTCAACAAAGGTATAAATCGGACCCCTTCGGAAGCACTTTTTGGCATTAAGCCAATGGGTGCTGCTGAAAGTAAGGTTGTTTCAGAATTAGCTGATATTACTATGCACAGCGCAAACAAACCTGATATAAACCACATACGCTCAGAAATAAGTACGCACGTTCAGTCTTCGCAAAAAGCCCAAAAATTAAAATACGATAAAAAACGCTGCGTACCTAGGAAATACAAAGTCGACGACCTGGTTCGTGTTGAGAGACAAATACCGTCAACTGGAGGTAGTAAGAAGCTTATTCCTAAATATCAGGGCCCATATAAAATTACAGGAGTTCTGGATCACGATAGGTATTCCATTCAAGACACCCCTTTGACAAGAAAAGGTAACAGAACTTATAATACAGTTGTTGCTGTTGATAAAATTAAGCCCTGGTTAAACTTTGAAAGACCACACGTCATTTCCTCTAGTGAAGATGACGAGTCGTAACCTAGTGATGTTCGATACAAGTTTAATAATTTTAGTTTTTTTTTTCCTTTAATAAAAGACAGTTTTGATTCTTGATTTTAGTACCTACTACCTTTCATGAGAGTCTACATGTTCCTTTTATTCTTTGTGTCACACTATTATCTGTACAATATATATTTTTGGTTGTATAGGAAAGAATAGGATTTCTATTGTTGTCAAATAAAAGGTATTTTAGGTTGTGAATGCATTTTATAATTTTATTTGAAGGTGTAGTTTGAAGACCTACTTATATTGTATTTCTCTGGTAAGACCCTACTATTTTGATTCAAGTCTCATTATCACCGAGCATGAGATAAGTTTTAATTTTATTTATACGAGTATTTATTTAGGATATTTATTAGCTCAAGTACGCCATTCGCTACATTTAAGGCATAATAGTTGATTACTTAAACTTATAATATCCCTACATTGTTTACACGTTGTACATTATGTGTTTTGTATGCATTACCTTTCACTTGTTACTAAATTAAATTGTTATTGTTATCTCTATAAGATAAGAACAATAGTAATCCTACTTACAGGTTTTTAACCTGTTATTTATTCATAAAATGATTTCGATTTGTCAAGTCCAGACATTAAATAACTCTGGCAACTAAAATATTGTTCAACTTGTAAAGTCCAGACATGAAATAACTCTGGCAAATAAAATGTTATTCGATTTGTAAAGTCCAGACATGAAATAACTCTGGCAACTAAAATATTATTCAATTTGTAAAGTCCAGACATGAAATAACTCTGGCAAATAAAATATTATTCAATTTGTAAAGTCCAGACATGAAATAACTCTGGCAGCTTAAATATTTGATTGTTAAGTCCAGACATGAAACAATTCTGGCGTCTTAAATATTGTCTGGTCACGATAAGTGCAGACACTTCTGTTATAAATGTTTTGTGTTATGTTGTCAATATTATGGCAATAATAGTTATATTAAATAAGAAACGTAACACCTTAGTTTTTACTTTAAGGGATTTTTGTTATATGAAATATAAATGTTAATTGATGTTATATGGGTTTAAATCTGGTAGTGCTTTTAAAATGTTAAACATAAAATAAAAATTGTTGTTTAAAATTTCCTGAATCTTTTTTTACTTCTAATGTTAGTGGTGAGGTCACACAACTTAATTTGGATGGCCGACTGTTAACAATTATTAATAATTATTAATATATTAATTAGTAAAAATCATTAAACATATTTTTGTATGATGTAATTGTAATATTTACCAAAATAAGTAATGCATTTGACTGTCGTAGTATCGGAAACACGCCTTGGCCAATCAACGCGTTTTAAAAGTAGAAGGGACGAGAGTTAAGGTGGGGGGGTAGCCCCAGGCCTGGCGGTTTCCGACACGACGACAGTCTTCTCTTGATTCTCTGTCTGTGAAGTGTGAAAAACTAAAAGTGTACAGTGTGCAGTTTTGAACAATAATTATTGTAAGTACCTACTTTTGTATTTTATTCCGCTCCCCTGAAACTTTCATTGCTATACTATTCATTATTGAGGTAGGTCCGTATTATTTCAAATAGTTTCGAATAGTTTTGCTAGACACATTACGCAGTTACCCACGTAGTCAGCATCCCTTGCCAACACAATTTAGCACCAATCAACGTTGATATCAAAGATTTTTCGTCCAACTGTTCGCCCTACGTTTTAATACGGGGTAAAAAGTTGAACCAAGGTAGGTACATACAACAGCAAATCAAAGGACGGTATCTTGCGTGGCGGCAACAGCCGGTGCCTAGATAATATGACGAAACGAAAATACTTTCTGTGCATACCTCCATAAAAGTTGGTATTGTTCCACTCGCAGACATGGTGGTCGCAGATGAGAGGAGAGTAACGCTCCTTCGTGTAGTAAGTGTGACCGTTGGGCAGCACCTGAGGAAGATATAAAGTTCTACTAGAGCATTATCTAACCTCTTGTAACTCAAGTTAATTACTACACCCAGTACCTATTTATTTATTTAAAAAGGAACACCAACAGTATACATATATATATACATTGCTCATCTTAAATTTAAACCTTAGTATTTACATCTTATATGTATACCTATTATAGGTGAACACAACATTCGTGACAAACAATAACAGTAAATATTATGTTAAATACATATAAATAAAAAAGAGATAAGCTTCGTTTACTAGCCTAGTAAAAAATGAGGGGAAAAAAAATCTGATACGGCACTTTTGCATCGAGTAATGAACAATCTTGATGCGAAACAGTAATGCTTTCGCCGTTCAAGTCATATCAAATGTATAAATGCTTATAAAGATTATATGACAGTATCATTACTTTATAAATGTTTCGGCAGCCAGAGAAACGTGGCATGACGTGACTTAGGCATGAGCGTAGCTTTCTATGACAGAAGTAAAATTTACTGCATTGTGCGTAAAACACACGGCAACATCGTCTCACCAACAAATAGTCGTTGTCATAACCTATAAATTTACATATAACCGTATGCCTTGTATGTTGAAGTCCAGGACGAATGAACCCAAGGTGATAATAATGCAGGAAACAGCAGTCAGCGGCGGTAGCTTGTACATGTCGGTGTCGCACAATACGAAGGGATGTGGACTATTTTTGGGAAAGTGTTTAAAACCATCTATAAGTACCAAATATAGCACTAAATATTTTTATTTATTTTTTTAATACAACAAATACCTTTAAAATAAATTATTTAAAATTGTATTACAAATTTCGCGCCAGAACGAACGAACCTGTCAAAATATACCGCTGTGACGTCACCTGTTCCAAAACGTTGTCGAAGTTGTATGTAAAAGAAAGCTATTTCATAGTTTTGTGCTACTAAGATGGATTCTAAATTTTATAAATATTGTGCGGTGCCGCAGTGTAAAAGTACTACTATTAAAACACCTAAAAAACTATTTATTCACGTTCCACGTACAAAAACGATGCGGAAAATGTGGCTTCAACTAGCCCGTCGGGATCCAGCACTTGAGATATGTATCCTGGCAGATAGGGGTTTCAAGCATATAGAGCAGATGGTACTCCATGCAGGTCTTCACTTAGTTCGACCTCCAAGTGTTAGTACTGGATCAAAATTATCCAAGCAAGAAGCTCGCCAGACTAAGCAAATTGCCAGTTTGCGAATACATATTGAGAGGGTGATACGCCGCTTAAGAGAATTTGCCATGTTAAAACCTCATGCTTGCATTAATAACTATTTAATAAAGGTATTAGATGAAGTAATTATAATAGCTTGTGCTTTGATAAATTTACAGGACTCTGTCATTAAATAAAGACCATGTTTAGTTTTATTACAATCATCACACCTAATAAGGTGCTTGTGGCGCAGTGGTTCCAGTGCTTTGGTAGTGATACCAAAAGTTAAGCAACCTAAGGCGCGGTCATGTCTGGGATGGGTGACCATTCTGACCATTTAAGTGACATCTATTTACAAGTATTTCCGTGCTTCGGAAGGCACGTTAAGCGGTTGGTCCCAGTTAATATCGATAGATATTAGCCGTTAGCCTAGTCAGAGGCCCTCGCGCGGCTTAATAACATCTGACAGTAAGGTTGGTCACTTACCTTACACACACCCACCCCTGCACCAATCCGCACTGAGCCCGCGGGGTGGAGTATGGCTCGGACCACCTCATAGTTGAGGTGAGGCCTGTGCCCAGCAGTGGGACTTATACTATAGGCTGATGAAAATCATATCTAATAAGTTTAGACTTAAGTTTTACTATGTAATGTTTTAACCCTCTACAAAAAGGAGAGTATTAAAAGTGTGACATACAAACAAGACGTTTGTATGTCTGCCTTTGGCACCATAGTTCCCATATAGCTGGACCAATTTTAATGCAGTTTTCTTTATTTTTAAGCCAATTTAATCGAGATGGTTCTGAGCTTTGTTTCATTCAAATCGGTTCAGTAGTCTAGATAAAATTTAAGTGTAACTGTTGTTGAATATTTCACAATTTCCATGAAACAGTAACTATCATTTTAAATATTAGAAAGGCTGTTTGAAAATAAAACATGGTTAACTAACGGAAAGTATTGTTTAATTTTTTATTGTACACTTTTATTCAACAATGGGTAGACATGCTCTTTCCAAAATGCTGAAAGTTGAACTAGTAAATTATTAACATAGTCAACTTCCAAGTGAACACAAATGATATTCACATTTTCATTGGTTTCAAAGTTACTATCTGCTACACAAAAATAACTCTTTTTCTTGTCAGACAAAAACATTTGTAACTGCACTTGTGCATAATATAATTTTGTAGGTTGTTCTTCCTGAACATAGTTCTTGTAATTATTGGCACTAGTTGGGCACTTAATTTCGATGACAAATTCATCACTTATACCATCTGGTGAACCAGCGATCATCAAATACTCTTGAGAAATCATTAATCCACATTTTCCTATTTTTGCTCCAAGTTTAATCTCTACGATTTTGCGAACAGCATCTTCTAATTTTCGCCCACGGCTCATTGCAGGTGTATCAGGAATTTTGCCACCCATAATTTGGGCAATTAAACTTCCATCAGGGGTTTTGCATTTACTAACCGAATAAGCTTTCGATGCAGTTATGCGTCCATATCGCAACTCAAACCATAATTTGTTTTGGGATTGATCTCTTGTGAGTTTTTCAATTTCCATTATGGTATGCTTAGTAATTAAGGAGCTGGCATTTACCAAAAAATTCTCATAGTCAGCATCCTTGTATTTCAAGCACAGTTGGTGCATTGAACACATTATAATTTCATCTTTGCGGTAATCCGGCTGGTGTTTCAACAACTGAATATTTTTAATTTTTCTTTCCTTACCCTCTTTTAAAAATTCAGATAAAACACTAGGATCTGGCAGGTAACTTCGTGGATTCCCTTTAGAGAGCTCCTTTGATGTTACAAATTTTAAAGTTGTGCCTACTTTTGCTAGACGTGACTTTTTCCAGTAGCATTCTACAGAAGTGCATGAAGGTTCCTCACTTCGGCGATGCACCCACATGATGAATGCCACAGCATGTTTGCAACCTCCTTGAGAAGCAGCACAATCATGACACTCGGCACTTACTATTTCACCGTTTTCTTCATCCACAACCATAGTGGCTGAATATGGTTTGCTACGAACTTTATGCTCCGGGCACATTTTGCACTTAACTGTCCCACAGCATCGTCTCCATATGACCGCCTCGAGGAGCTAAAAAGAAATGAAACAATTTGTTATAAAAATAAAACATAACCTCAAAATCATACATCAATCATTTAATTTGATAAATGTAACTTTTCCAGTTTAAATACCTACGATTGCTATTATAATGTATCCTGAATATATTACTTACATGGAGGTCTTCACATTTCTAAATTCAGCAGAGCAGAAGTTACTATTTGTTGCGAAGAAATTAGCCACCGTAAAGCAATCGATTCTTGGCAAATTTGAACTATCTGCCTTTATATATCCACTTTCCATTATGGGAAAGCCTTTAAAAATCGATTTAATAAGAAAATTGAACGAATTTCGAAGAAATTTCACAGGAATCACAACAATAATATTATCCAAATATCAACAAACACCATAGTAATTGACAGTGAAAATTCTTGTTTGGCAACAGGTGACGTCACGAATTTTGATTGGTGTTCATTGTCACGTGACTTGAGAGTGAAATATTTAATTACATTTTATTAAATAAATAAATATTCCCTTGTTTGTTGAAGAAAATTTTGTGTTTTTTATTATTTGTATTATAGAAACTACCCTTTCGTGGTAAAATTATATACTTATTTGAGTACAGTCCACATCCCTATTATGCTGAAAGAGCGAGGAAGCAGCACGAAATCGCTTAAACATCGAGGCTGCGACCGGACGTTTCCCACCATCAACCATTAATGCCTAAGAGGACGATATCGGAACCGTAACAATAGCATATCTACTGTGTCTTATGTTTCGTGCCTCGACGAATAAAAACGCTTCCAAATAATAAACGCTATACCGTTATCCGCATCACCGCCTGCCTCCCGGTAACCTCTAGGATAGATCGTTTCCTCTGAAGCATGTCAACATGAAGGGTGGTCGCGCACGACCTTGCCGGTCCGTAATAATCCATAATGTAATGTATAATATAATGGGATTTAGTTTAGCGATGGAAATTTAATTGTTTTATGTTGACTTGTATATGATATTTTTTTCGCTATATTTGCATGTTATACCGTATTATGGCTGAATATGTTTGAACTGTATGTCGTTTATTTATTATCTGTCAATGTACCATATTCAAAAGCAAATAAATGATTCTGATTATATGAATAATAGAATAATGAAACGGAATAAAAGTCCCTTCCAGTCAAGTATGGGTTATCCCGAGACTGACTGACTGCCTCGTTAGTGTAGTGGCAAAGTTTTTGCCTTACATCCGAGAGGTCCTGGGTTCAAATCCCAGGTCGAGCCAAAAATTGTTTCTGAGATTTTCTGTCATGAATTTCTCAAAGTCGGGAAGTTGGCGGTGTTACACCCTCGTGCCTCGGAAAGCATGTTGAGCCGTTGGTCTTGCGCCTGATCTCTCTCCGGTCATGTCGGATTACCGTCTCACCGTACTTTTAGAGTGTATTGCGCTCACACTTGTGCACTATAATATCTCCTGCGTAACTACGCAGGAGATCAGCCAACTGGCTGATCTCTGTTGAGATTGGCTGCCGTGGTCGAAATCGGCCAGGAAGACTATTTAATTATCCCGAGACAAATCTAAACTGGCTTACAGTAGACATGGACGCATTAAATAAAGGAAAATCTAAGTTAATTTTCTCACCAACAAGTAGTCGTGGTGGCGGAACCGTATCCCTTGGATGTTGAAGTCCAGTATGAAGGACCCTGACGTGATGATGCAAGACACAGCAGTCAGCGGCGGCAGTTTGTACATGTCGGTGCCGCATTTGACGATCGCCTTGGGCAGGGTTGACACGTCACGGATGTGCTGGAGGTTCTTTTTGAATGGGAATCTGAATGGAACAGACTTTGGTTAGAAGACAACCCTTGAAAAAATTATATGAATAGGTACACTGGCCACACGCGAAAGTAACGACGAAAATGCTACCCCGGGTCTTTACACTAGCAGAATCGTTGGCTTAAAGACCTATGGCCCATTTGAGAGGATCTAAAAACGTTGGCCTAGTCTTCTTTGGGCCAGCCGTTCGGTTAGTGTGTAGATCCGGTACTAAGAAGAAAGCGCACACAAAAATAGCTTTCGACAGCAATTATTGTTGATGTCAGACATACACGTATAAAGTCTGGAAGATCGCAAGAATTAGCACACACTAGGTAGTTACTGGCAACAGTGGCTAAACATTATCGGAATAAAACTTGTCGTCTATAATATCGCTTATCAACATAACGCCATATTCGGCAATGTGAGATGGACACAGGTAGTGCTTTTTTTAATATTATCATCCAAGTAACAAGGTTAATTAACTAATTAAGGTCGCGGGTTCGATTCCCGCACAGTACAAGCATAAGTGTGCATGAACATGTGTGTTTGTACTGGTCTGGGTGTTTTCTATGTATAATATGTATTTATTTACAAAAAAAGTATTTAAGTATGTTTATCCGTTGTCTAGTACCCATAACACAAGCCTCGTAGCTTACTTTGGGACTAGAGAATTGGTGTGATTGTTGAGAAATATTTATTTATTTAATTTATCATACCTGGTCAAATATTATGTAAATCTGAATCATCATCATATCAGCCTTTTGTCGACCACTGCTCAGCATAGGCCTCCCTTAAGGATTTCCACCGCGAACGGTCCTGCGCTTCCCTCATCCAGCGGCTTCCCGCGACCTTCGCCAGATCGTCGGTCCACCTTGTAGGGCTCCACCAGCAGGTGGAGCGTCGTCCGGCATGAGCGAGCCATCCGAGTACTTTTCCGCCCCTACGCCCTAAATCCGACGAGAAGATCAGAACCGACGAGAGGTGGAGCAGAAAGGTTCTTGAATGGTTACCACGCTTAGGTAAACGTAGTGTGGGACGCCTCCCGGATAGATGGACAGACGACCTGAAGAAGGCAGCTGGTAGTGACTGGATGCAAAGGGCGGGAGATCGTGCGCTGTGGCGCTCCTTGGGGGGGGGGGGGGGCTATGTCCAGCAGTGGACTGTAACAGGCTGATATGATGATGATGACATCCTAAATCTGAATAAAGGTGGCTTACTGACCTAAAGATGCAGACTCTTAGATGACACTCCAGCCCATGGATATAGTTGTCAGTCTGAAACGATACGTTGGGGTCTTCCTCAAGGAAGTACTTGGTGTCGTCCATGAAATGTATGAAGCCTAAGAAATGGAACGCTCTTCCTTGACAGTAGGGTGACGGACCGCGTCCCATGTTGTATATGTCTGTGTACAACTCCGATATGAAGATATACACGTTTCTGCCGCAGTAGAATTCTGAAATTTACAATGTAATAAGCATACAAGTTGTTTGGATGGCAATTATGTGGGGGTTTGGATTAAGTACTGTAACCGGGACATCCAATATCACACAGCACTTTTCTACTAAAGAAATAGGTAGTGTTTAGGTTGTGTTTATCCCTTTTTAAAGTAGTTTCCAACCAACTTGACAAGAAGGCTTGTCTTTGGGTTCTGTCATAGCATCCATTTTAAACTGGGGATAGTCACTGCCTAGTTCTTTTGTAGTAAGAGGGATGTTTAGCTAGTATCTACAGCTTGGTCGAATTGAAATCCTCAAGCAGTGAAGGCTAGGTTTTTCCGGGAGAACTGTCTAGACCCTCCAATAAGACATTTGCCTATGCTGAGTTCACGTGAAATTTAAGGTGCTTATGGCGCGGTGGTAGTAGCGCTTTGGTAGTGATCAAAGCTTAGTAACCTAAGGCGCGGTCGTGTTTGGAATGGGTGGCGAATCCCACCATATAAGAGACGTTAATTTACAAGGCATGCTAAGCTGTTAACCAACAACAGCTTAACTTGCCTTCGGAAGCACGACGATATTAGTCATTAACCCTGGCCAAGGCCCTCGAGCGGCTTAATAACATGTGATAGTAAGGTAGGTAGCTTACCTTACAAAAAACCCCTCCACTAATTCGCCCTGACCCCGCGCGGTGAAGTATGGCTCGTACAACCTCCTAATTGAAGTGAGGTCTGTGCTCAGCAGTGGGACGTGTACAGGCTGATGTAATTAGATGGAAGTACCTTCTTACCTTGACTTAAATAGAACTCAGAAGGCACCGACCCGCCGGCAGCCGAGTTGTATGTGGCGATCCTCTCCGTCTTGATCGCGTTGTGGTTGTCGTACATCGTCAGCATGTTGTCTATGGTATCGTCCAGAGCTATCAAAAGCACCTGGAATTTTTAAAAAATGCTAAAATCCCGTCGACTTCTACGCAGAGGTACAGGCTTACGTTCGTGCATGACTTTCCAACAGACGTTCGAGTTATACCAGATTAGCTTCCCACCTGCCCATATACTCGTAGCATATGTTCATCAGGGATAATGTAGAATTCTAATGGTTATTTTTTTTTAATCGGTCCAGTAGTTTCGGAGCATATTAATTTTTTTTAAACTTTCCTCTATGTATTGGTAGTGTAGCTTTTAGCGGGGGGTGTAATTGTGCAATAGGGGCAGGGCATCGTTCGCGCAAAAGTTTATTCAATCTTTACCAATGTTAAAACGCTTTTTATAATCTTTTATTTAGTTCACCTTTTTCGGTGTTTGTAATCAAAATTTTCAAGTTAAATTTAACCCACTTCCCGGTTTCCGATTGAGATGAACTATTATGAAGGTACACGTTTAGTTTTGATGACAATGCACAATTGTATTACAGTTCTTGCATTTCACGAAGGCGAGTAGTCTTTATTTGTTTTTAAACGTGTACATGCATAATGCAATAGTGTGCGTGTATGACGACGCGGTCAGTCGCGAGCGCGCTGTCGCTCAGGTTAGTTGTGTTTATTGTTTCCGGACGCTAATTGCCGTGAAGTACTGTCAGCATGTCAAAGCGCAAAGTTATCCATAGCGAGGTAAATATTTTTTTTCTAGTTTTGACATTAAATAAAAATGATTATTTTTTAATTTAAGTAATAGTTTAGTTTTGACTTTTGATACTTATTCAATTGTATATTTTATTGTTTTTAGGGTCGAGCAATCATTGCTAAAGTCTTTCACTTTCTAAAAGATGAATATAATTTTATGAAAGCAAATAACACTGATGGATGTGACCTAAGTCCATTAGCAAACATATTAGAACGAACTGCCCAAGCAACAGGCGTCAGTGAACGCACAGTAAGTAGGATTTTAAAAGAAGAGAAAGAGTTGCCATCTTCATCAACCAAGTTTACTTCACCCATGAAAAAGCGACGAAAAAGAGACGGTAAATTTAATTTAGATAATATGAATCGAGAAATTATTCGAACTACAATTCAAAATTTTCATATAGAACACAATGAACTTCCAACTTTGGCAAAACTTCAGTCAGCATTAAGAGAAAAAATTGGTTTTGACGGATGTTTGAGCACATTACGTTCGTTGCTTATAAAAATGGGCTACGAATGGAACAAAATTGAAAACAATCGTAAATCTTTACAAGAAAGGCATGAAATACAATTGTGGAGATTTAATTTTTTGAAAAAAATTCATGAATACCGTGAAGAAGGCCGTCCCATTATATATACAGACGAAACATATGTGCTAACTTCGCACGTACGTCAAAACACGTGGAATTTAAAAAAACTAGATACTAAGACAAAAGACAAGTCATTTTTAAAAAAATTGAGTACCGGTGCTCGTTTTATTATAGTGCATGCGGGTAGCAGTAGTGGATTTATTAAAGATGCTTCGTTAATATACAAAGCATCATCCACAACTGGAGACTATCACTCAAATATGAATTTCAATAATTATAGCAAATGGCTGAATGAAAAGCTGCTGCCAAATTTACCAGATAAATCTGTTATAGTGATGGACAACGCATCCTACCATAATACTCGAAGTAGTAGTATACCTACGTCAAATTCGCGCAAGAGCGACATGCAAAAGTGGCTGACGGAACACGGTATTCCTTTCAATGCACTGTCCCGCAATGTAGAATTGTATGATTTAATAATCAGAAATAAGCAGCGTTTTATTTCATATAGAATTGACGAGATAATAAAAAGCAAAGGTTTCGAAATACTACGACTGCCACCATATCACCCCGAATTAAATGCCATTGAAAACATCTGGGGTATTCTGAAAAATAAGATTGCCTCGAAAAATATTGGTCAAAATATGACAGAAGTTCAAAATTTAATAGCTGAAGGTTTAAACAGTATCGATAACAACATCTGGCTTAATACATGCAAGCATGTCGAAAAAATTGAAAAGGAGTATATGAAATATTTTGATTATGACTTTGAATTTGTAATTAATGTGGGTGAATCAAGTGATAGCAGCACGACTGACTTTGAAACTAACGAAAGCAACAGTTTTTCCGAAGAAGATTAAGGCGACACATTTTTCACATACGTAAAAATAGATAGAAATTTGTTATTAAATAGTTCCAGCCTAGCCTTATTTTCATAATTTTGCCATATCTTGAGTTCAATTGTATATCCTTATTTAAGTCTTATGTTTCGCTTAAATTAAAACTTAAACCCAAATGTAGAAGAACATAATTTTATTTTAATACATTCCCTTATTTATTATTTATTTTAAATAATAAACATTTTAGTTTAAAAGTTTTGTTGTTTTATTTTATTATCAATTGAACATACAAAAATATTGGTATTATTTTTATGCTAACCATACCCGCTTTCGTTTTCACGCACACATCGACACATATACGGACACATATTTACCACAAGTAAATTCTGCTCGACTTCGTGATTTGAAAGAACTATATTTAGCACAACAGCTATGTCTGTCATAAAGATCTCGTACTATCTAGGCTTGTTCCCTGAGCGAATATTTTCAGCTGGGAGGGTCAGGCACTAACTCTTAAAACTATATTAAGGTAGTGAAAAGTAATAAGATACACAATAATCTCACCTTCAACTCTTTTATATGCAAATGAATGAACCTCGCCAGATGGTCTGTAGCTATATGTACGTGTTCATTTATGATAAACTGCAACCAAATAAAAAACATTACGTAATAGTGGCTCTAAAGCCATACATAGCTAAAAATTCCACTACACGGTTGTGATGGGGAATTTCAATGCAAAGTTGGGGCAACGCTGCGGTGATGAGCTGAGAGTTGGGCAATTTGGATATGGGCAACGGAACGCGAGGGGCTAGATACTGGCAGACTTCATGGAGAGGAAGAACCTCCACATGATGTACAATTGCTTTAAGAAACCCGTAAGCCGCCAATGGATTCGTTGTAAAAGCGCTAATTTTAATATGTTAAAGACAGAGGATATTCTCCTCACAAATGTTCATGTCCTTTCCGGATCTAGAAAAATCGCAGGTCAGGATAAAAGCGGACGCGATCGAATCTCACTAATTCGTATAAGTTTATTTCTCCTGTGATTCTTGAGCAAGCGATGGAGAGCGATGCTTGGTATTACCCTCCACGAATCAGGAATGTATCTCTTCATTATGCATATCTGCGTATCGCAGGAGAACTAGATCGACCGACATTGCTCGAAGGATTGCTCAGCTGAAGTGGCAGTGGGCGGGAGACATAGCGCGACGAACCGATGGCTGTTGGGGCGGAAAGGTGGCGACCGCGTGCCGCGCGACGCTCCGTGGGCAGACCCCTTACAACCCCTTACGATCTGGTGAAGGTCGTGGAAAGCCATTTGATGCGGGAAGCGCAGAACCAATCACGGTGGAGATCGTTGGGGGATGCCTATGGTCAGTAGTGGGCATCAAACGGTAATGATGACATATAACTTTATGCCTGGCATTTTTATCAAATCTCTATTAATTAGCTGTATACCTACTCGTAATTAAAAAAAGTTCGTTGTCAAAACGCCATCTTGAAGGACAGTAAAAGCGCGTAGCTCACATATTCAACAGTCGAGGCGGAATAAAGGCGCGTGGCATCAGCACAAGCAGCATCTAGGTTTTCTTCAGGAATATGTGGGTAAGATTCGCGTCGCAGGCGATCTGCAAGCGATGCGAGTGCTGGAAATACGCTGATTGGGCCGCGCGACACGCCATTGCTACGACACGACCCCGTCCGGCTTATGAATAAGCGACGCGCCTTTTTTTGCGTCTGAAAAATGCTTAACGCATACCTACCTCCAGCGGGGGTGGCGATGGGCTGTGTAGCACTGCCGAAATCTATTAGAGCTCGTATACCTACTAAAAACTAGACGGGTCCTACGGTGCATTCAGTAGGAAGGGGCCATGATTAAGTGCGGTCGGCCCGATAGTCAGCAGCGCGCCTAGCCGCTACGTAACCTGCTACTACATTCAAACCTCTTCTTTCAACCATTCGACGACCACTTTGGAGTAATGGTCAAGAAGTTGACTATTAACCAAGAGGTCGCGGGTTCGATCCCCGCACTGTGCATTTGTGTGCATGAACATCGAACATGTCTGTTTGTACTGGTCTGGGTGTTATAACTATGTATTTATTGAGGTTTATTTGTAATACCACTGTTGATTCCGATATCTGTAACACAAGTACTTAAGCTACTTACCACGGAGTCAGATCAATGTATGTGATGTTTGTTGTAAATTTATTTATTCATTTATTCCTTACCTGGTCTTCAGCCCGTTTGACCTTCATCATCTCGAGTTGATAGTGCGCTAAGTGGTCCAGCTTATCCGTGGGGTCGTGTCCGTAAATCTCGTACGCGTCTATCACCATCGCCAGGGTGACATTCTCGCTCGGCTCTTGGCAACATGGGTGGTTCCTTACTATGTAAGCTCTCTGTGGGAAGAATTAGATAAAGAAAAATATTACTATGCTGTAATCGATAAGATGCTCACAGGTTATTGGTTGTTAATTCGTAAGGCATGCGTTAAGATTTGTTTGCAATTGATACAAAATGTTTTTTAATTATATTTTTTTAATAATAACTTTTTATCTAGAATTTGTTGGAAATTAATCGGAACCTTAGTGCTATGAAAATAAGTCAATCGAAAACTCTGCTCTGGACAGTCAAGGCACGAAAAGTTAACACACTAGGGCGGATTTTGACCAAACTGGATTAAGAATAGACTTTGATTATCCGTGTCACTAAAATTTCATTGTTTAAACTACTAACTGTCAAAACTCCAAGATAACATAGTTTAAATTCATTTTCCTGTTTTCATTCTTATTCATTATCTGTACAGTGTAGAATGGCAAGCAAAAAACCTTACCGTAATGGTATAAAAACTTAAACTTAGTATAAAACTTAAAACATATTCCGAAACCATATCAGCGGTTGGCTATTCGAATATAACATTCCGTATGCCAAGTTTTGCCAATTAGTGTTGGCAATACTCCAATTAATCATAAAAAAATAATAACTTTATTCGAAAAACATTTTCAAAACTACCTAGCTATAAAATTGTGTTTTATTGAAACTTTTTTTTATGGAATAATTAATAAAATGGAGTGAATAGCTTAATTCAATTTAAATAAGTAGCATAAATTACTTTTAAGACCAATTAGCCTTTATTTAACATAGATAAATCAAAATACATTAATTCAAAAAACCAACCAATTAGATATGCAAGGTGAAATAGTGACGAATGTTGAGAAAAGCTCTGCTATTATATTATCTAATCGCCATCCCAACTGCGTGCTTCTCAATCTCTATCAAGCACCAAAAACTCCAACAAATAGAAGGAACTTGGTAGAGTTTGACAGCGACTAGTCACAATTCTCTTATGTAATAGAGACACTGATCGCCCATATCGATCGACAAGACGCGCAGCGCGCTGCGACTCGCCCCCCGCCCCAACCCTGTACACGGAAAACTGTGCCGAGCAGCCATCACACAAAAGAAAACCACATATAAAATGGTTAAAAACCAAAAATAACCAACCCTTTTTTGTCAAAAACAGTGAAAAAATAAATTAAAGTGTCAAAGACAAGTGCTAAAACCACCAGATGGTAAGCAATAGATAAAATCGCAAAAATGGCTGCTCCAAGACCCAATGGCACATTAGCACAATAATGTAATTTTAAGTCATAGTTTAGTGTAAAGAAGTCTTCCAAATTAATGTTAATGTTAGCAAAGATAAGTGTTTAGATCTTTAAATAGTAAAAAAAATATTTATAGTGTTACAAAAAAATCAATGTCTTCCCGTTGACGTCAATTCTAAACTTAGAATAAAATTATTTATTCGAATAAATATTCACAAATTGTTGTGACAATAATAAAATAATCGATTGATCTAAATTGAAAAAAGAAACAAGATGAATCATTTGAGCCGCTTCAAGCTGCCTCCCCTAAGGAATGCCCTGGACGTCGCCATGCAGACGGTGCGCCAGCAGATGCCAGACAAGCCAGCGCAACCACCTCGACCTCCTCAGAACGTCAGATTCGCCAACTTGGGTAAGTAACACTGATACAGCTATAGTTCTTTCAAATCACGAAGTCGAGCAGAATTTACTTGTGGTAAATATGTGTCCGTATATGTGTCGATGTGTGCGTGAAAACGAAAGCGGGTATGGTTAGCATAAAAATAATACCAATATTTTTGTATGTTCAATTGATAATAAAATAAAACAACAAAACTTTTAAACTAAAATGTTTATTATTTAAAATAAATAATAAATAAGGGAATGTATTAAAATAAAATTATGTTCTTCTACATTTGGGTTTAAGTTTTAATTTAAGCGAAACATAAGACTTAAATAAGGATATACAATTGAACTCAAGATATGGCAAAATTATGAAAATAAGGCTAGGCTGGAACTATTTAATAACAAATTTCTATCTATTTTTACGTATGTGAAAAATGTGTCGCCTTAATCTTCTTCGGAAAAACTGTTGCTTTCGTTAGTTTCAAAGTCAGTCGTGCTGCTATCACTTGATTATATTAAATTATTATTATTATTTTTATTATTATTTTATTATATTCATCTTTTAGAAAGTGAAAGACTTTAGCAATGATTGCTCGACCCTAAAAACAATAAAATATACAATTGAATAAGTATCAAAAGTCAAAACTAAACTATTACTTAAATTAAAAAATAATCATTTTTATTTAATGTCAAAACTAGAAAAAAAATATTTACCTCGCTATGGATAACTTTGCGCTTTGACATGCTGACAGTACTTCACGGCAATTAGCGTCCGGAAACAATAAACACAACTAACCTGAGCGACAGCGCGCTCGCGACTGACCGCGTCGTCATACACGCACACTATTGCATTATGCATGTACACGTTTAAAAACAAATAAAGACTACTCGCCTTCGTGAAATGCAAGAACTGTACTGATGTAGCTCAGAATAAAAAACACAACCTGTAACAGGTAAGAGAGTACTGTCACAGACAAATGTATAAGTGATACATAACTATGGTTAGTAGTTGTAAACGTCACTTATATGCAGTTATATAAAGATAAAGGTCAAAATGGCTCTTATGCAACCCCATTTTTGTTGCATACCTACAGACAGGATATACTAGGATGCACAAATATAGTGATTGTATTTAATTACTCGTTGTTATTTCAAATCTATACAATTCATTATCATAACTAGTGACAAAATGGTTTATTGTAACTTTTTGACTGTGAAAATCTAGTAAGACCCTCTATATTCAAATCCACCTGGATTTTTTATTAAAAAAGGTGCCACTACGTGAATTTGAAAATCTGGTCTATACTTAAACTGTTTCACTATATCTAGACAACATGGGGGAAAGCTGTGAGCTGTCTACGATGAACGAGAAGACATCGCCCACTTACCAGTCCACGAACCCAACTAATCCCTTCTTGAGCGGGGAGCTGCAGGCCGAGGACTCTTTCACCAGCTACCAGAATACTTACCCGCAACAGGATGGGGCTCCGAGGTAAACAAACTAAGCAAAAAATATTTACTTTCTATTTCATCCTTGAAGACAATTACAAAAGAGTAAGATTATCCTTCTTGAAAGTTTACGGGAATTCAAAGTTTTGTTCAAAATTAGAATCTTAACTTTTTTTTACTAAGGTGAGCGACAAACGCGACAAGTGTTAAAATTTATGTACATTTATAACCATGTCCAACGCGACGAAGCGCGATTGACATTATACAAGTATTGGTCGCATCGAGTCGCGTCGCACTTGTCGCGTTCCGACGCTTATGTAGAACTACGCTTTAGTCTTATATCTAAGTAGACGATTGTTAAGCTTCAACTCAAACAAATCTTCTACCGATTCCAGGACTCAGAGCATGCAGAGCGTGGACTTCTACGCTTCATCTGAAGAAGGTGGCTTTGAGGAAGGCGGTGGCAGCCCGGGTGCCAAAATCAACGAGTTCCAAGCGGCTTGGAATGTCACCAATGCCATACAAGTAAGTCTGGATCTCACAAGCTAAAACTATTTGTTGTGCGCCATCCCAATAACGATTTTTTTTAAACTGACAATGATGTAATTTTTAATGGAAATTTTAAACACATTTATAATGAATTAAACATAACTCATATTTTCAGGGCATGTTCGTAGTCTCGCTACCATTCGCCGTGCTTCAAGGAGGGTACTGGGCTATTGCTGCTATGATCGGCATCGCGCATATCTGCTGTTACACAGGAAAAATTCTAGTCGAATGCCTTTACGAAGACGACCCGGTATCAGGCCAACGAGTCAGAGTAAGAGACTCCTACGTAAGCATCGCCAAAGAGTGTTTTGGTAGAAAATATGGAGCTCGGATTGTCAATCTAGCTCAAATTATAGAACTCCTTATGACTTGTATCCTCTATGTCGTGGTTTGCGGCGATCTGATGATTGGCACCTTTCCCGATGGATCGATTGATACTCGGTCCTGGATGATGCTGATTGGAATATTCCTCCTCCCTTTGGCATTCTTGAAGTCTCTGAAATCTGTCAGTATGCTATCTTTCTGGTGTACAATGAGTCATTTAATCATCAACGCTATCGTTCTTGGCTACTGTCTCCTTTACATCGGCGACTGGGGCTGGGCTAAAGTTAAGTGGACGTTGGATTTCGAGAATTTCCCCATAAGTTTAGGCGTTATCGTGTTCTCTTATACCTCTCAAATTTTTCTGCCAACTTTAGAAGGGAATATGGAAGATCGTTCCCGTTTTGAGTGGATGTTGAATTGGTCCCACATTGCCGCTGCCGCCTTTAAATCTATTTTTGGATACATGTGCTTTCTAACTTTCCAGAATGATACTCAGCAAGTGATAACGAATAATCTCAGATCGTCTGGATTTAAAGGTCTCGTGAACTTCTTTCTTGTTGTAAAGGCAGTCTTGAGTTATCCACTACCTTACTACGCCGCATGTGATTTGTTGGAAAGAGCTCTTTTTAGAGGAAAACCAAAAACATTTTTTCCCGTAATCTATGCACTAGATGGAGAGTTGAAAGTTTGGGGGCTGGCTTGGAGGCTGGGCGTGATAATGTTTACTATTATGATGGCAATTTTTATCCCCCATTTCGCTATATTGATGGGCTTCATTGGAAGTTTTACAGGCACTATGCTGAGCTTCATATGGCCCGCGTATTTCCATATTAAATTGAAGGGCAATCAGTTGGAGAGCACTACCATTGCTTATGATTATTTCATTATCGGCTTAGGTGTTCTCTTTGGCGTCATTGGTATGTACGACTCAGGGTCGGCCCTTATAAAAGCTTTCAAGATAGGATTGCCGTTCTAAAATCAATGTAGAGTTAGATAATTGTTGATCTATTTTTAGATATACGCATACTTCGTAAATAAAATGTTTGGTCGCTGTATTACGCGGCTTATATTGTTGAAAGCACGTAAATATCATATTTGAAGTGATCGATGCATTTATTTAATAGTTTATTTCACTATATGCTTTCATTTTAAGCGTAAGTTTACTTCAAACCCGTAATAAACACGTGAAGTCTTCCATTCAAATATAGTTTTTAAAATTATATATTATTGTATATAGCCTGTAAGTTAGCTCTCATTTTTACAATGACAAGAAAATGAATCCAATGTCTTCCTAAAATGTTAATTTTTGAAATTATGTATACTATAACAACGAAGTCTTCCAAATAAATAAAGCAAATTACATGTCATAAAAAATACTATGCTTGTAAAAATATAAACTTCGCGTAATGTTTGGATCATATTTTATGTATATTTATAATAGACGTTTATTGTATGTAGTAAATAAGAGTATTGAATCTCAAATAGTTTAGTATTTATATATTCACACCTGAAATCAAGAACTCTTTAAAATGCAAGTGTTTTAAGTTACTTTTTTGTAGTTAAATTATTTATAGGTTTATTAATTTTGTTACTCAAAATAACGTTCAATTTAATTAGGAATTATAATTTGAGAGTTATACATTGTATTATTATTTTTACATAACCGTAAATTAAAAATAACATAGTAAAAAAAAATAAGTTGATGGGTATAAAATCCTTATGTAACCATTTCACATCGTAATTATGAGTATGATTTTGTGAACAAAGAAAACAAGAAATGAAAAAAAAGGTTTGTTAATGCCTACATTGATGTACTCCTACCAAATATTTATGTTTAAGATTATAGCGACATCACGAGTCTTCCAATTGTCAAAAGTAATGATATTATTATTGTTGTTGATTATACATTATACTATACAAATTGTAGACTTACTAATTATACATGTTACTTAGATTAGTAACTATGTGACTACAGAGATTGTGCATGAAGCGAATGAAGAATATTGAATTATTGACAGATATACAACCCAGATGACAATTTGAATGATAAAGGTTGCTGTAAGCAATAATAATAAAAAAAAACTGACTAAATACTAGAAATTTAGTCTATTAGCAAAAAAAATTGAAGAAAGTAATAGATGTTCATGTCATTAAGGGCCATATTAAAAACCCTAAATTGCTTTTTGTTAACTGAAATACTTTAAAAGAAGGTTGCAATTGGTATTTAAAAGATTTCAGCTACCTAGTTTCTATCAGAATCGGAAGTTGTATGTCTGTCTTAAAAAATAATAAAATATAAACTGTACGAAATAATACGAAGTAATCTCTTGAAAATAAAAGGCTATGCTTATCAGTAAAAAATAAGTGAAAACATTTCGTTGAGTGACAATAAATAGCTTACATTCAAAAACTATTTAGAAATGTATCCAAGTGCAATAATGTTGTATAAATATAATAAAATACATGTATTGTGATGAAATGAACAATTCTAGGTGTGTATTTTAAATAATATAAAATGTTATTCGATTCTGTTGTTTTATTTATTTAAAAAAAGGCAATAGTTAGGCAAAATATTTTAAATGTACAAATTATATAAAAACTAATTAAATTATAAACACGTTACAAAATAAACACGTTATACATATTTTAAATAATTGTATAAACCTCTATACAGGGTATAAAAAAGTAAGAACCAAAGTCAGGGTTATTACACTTTTTCTGTTTTCCTGAAACCGACTGAGAACCAACCCCTTGAATTTGGCTCGTAATTTTTACACCCTGTATTAATACGATCTATTAAAAAAACATGTATCTTCATGTAAACTAAAAAAAGATACATGTTTTTTATGTTCGTCATGTAAATATAATAAATTGCAATTATATTCTGGCCAATTAAAAAAAATCGTTCAAAATAACAAGAAGTGTGCAACGCAATCAAATAAGTAAAAACTAATTGGCTTCAAAACTTGTACGCCGCGTGCGACGTTCGACCGCCATGTTTTCAAAATGGACTACGGTTATCGCGCATGCGCGCTTCTCGCGATATGTCTCAGTTGGGTTCACATTACGGTACGTTAATAATTAATAATCAGTAAACTAATTAGGCCCCGATAATTCAAATAATATGTAATTTTTAAACGTTTTTACCCAAAAAATTGGGCGTGGGATAGAAGGCCTATTCCGATAAACGAAATCCGTCAAGACGATAATAATCGTTATTTCGTTCTATAAAACTAATATATATATTAAGACATCACGTCAAGCTAAAAACTGTGGCATGTTATGCTCATATAATGAAGGTGATTTTGCAACAAAAATTTCATAGCTTGATTTGCTGTGTTCTTATACACGTTATCGTTTTGACGGATTTATTATTTGGAATAGGGCATCTGCTGCTCCTTGATCTTTTCAATCAACAGGAAATTTTACATGCGAAATCATATGAACATTTCGTTTCTATAGAATCCCTAAGAGTAATATTGCAATAACAGGTATTCATCTGTTTTTTTCCAACGGCCAGAGTTTATGAAGTGATGAAGTTTAATCCAGAGATCTCTTTTTTTTACACGTTGACATCAGTTTAATCATCAAACACGTCGGTTCTTCTAGTTTGCTCTATTCTAGTTCCTTTCGAAGTGAAAAAGTCAATAGCCAATATCTTTTATTCAGGTTAAGACACGTATTTTGCCATTTACCTACCCTCATAATATGACGACAGCTTTGTACTAGTCGTCCGGGGTCCAGACTACAAAACCGGCAGTCGCGGGTTCGAATCCTGCTAGGGGCAAATGTTTGTGTGATGAGCACGAGCATTTGTAAATACATTTAAGTACTTCTATCCGTTATGCTAGCCACCATAGCACAAGAACACTTAGTTTGGGGCTAGGTACCTAATTCGTGTGTTCGTTGAAACAAATTATCAATAATAATCAAAAAATATATACGAAGCAATACTTTGCTGATTCTTCCCAAAACTTTTCAATTCCACCCACACCGTCAGGCGTACAACATACGCAACCACCCCTGCTGTCTCGACCCCAACGAGAACCTGACGCTGGCGATGATCATTGACGCCTTCGAGATCTACGGGCACGACCCGACCGACAAGCTGGACAACCTGTGGCTGTACCAGAATGAGATGATGAGGATCAAGACTGCCGAGGATCAGGTTTGGATCACTGCCCAGTGCCCCATTACATTACTGTTCTGATTATATATGTTCTCCCATAATAAACACGTCATCTTGCTAAAAATACGCCCCGTTTTATCAACGTTTATTTGATATATCCAATAATACGGTGTTTATCAAATTCAGGTTTTGTACAGATAAATGCTTAGATGCCCAAATAAAGAATGTTGAATTAAGAGTATCGTAAACTCATCTTAGTATCCTACATTATTAAGTAGAAAAGAATTTGGTTCATATTAGAATCCTAAGACACGTTAACTAGCTTCCAAATGTCTGGGTTTGAACTAAGTGAACCTAAATAAAAAAAAGTTTAAAATTTTTTAAAAAACACGCTTTTATTGATAACTAAAAAAAGAAAATATTTCTGAGTACAAAGAATTTATATTACAGTAGAGTAAAAAGCGTGGGGTGCACTTTATGTTGTTTTCATTGTTATCTTTTTATAGTTGCCAATAATATAACGATTTTAGTATATAATACTATACCAAGCACCGAACGAGTCGAACGTAAAGAGTTTTAGAATTCTGTCCTACTTGAAATCTTCGACTCGGATAAGTGTGCGTTCACCTTTTGGTAGAAGTTTGGTTGAAGTAGTGGGAGGGTTTTTTATATGTGGGAACGTGTATAAGTACAGAAATAAATTGATTTTATTGATTTAGTATCTGATCAACGAGCGAGTCCACATAGCCACGGACCACTTGGGACGATTCATAAAGCTGCACATCCAGGAATTAAAGGTGCTTTTAATCACGCTGGATGACGTAGTCGACAACATGCTGACCATGTACGAGAACCACAACTCGGTGGCCGCAGAGCGAAAGGCGACGTACACTGGTGGACCTGTACCCATGGAGTTTTATATCAGTCAGGGTATGATCATTTTTTTTCTAGTAGGTATGTCGAATTTTCTGAGACAACAGTGAGAGGGAGAGACACAGAACAGGAATACTTTGACTTCCGTTCTTAAAAACTGCTTAGCGTCACTGGTACGAATGGTCGACATTGGACACTTTAAATGGCAATGGTCACTGTTTTAAGGGCAATTTTATTTACTTACTTGTAATGTAGGAGAAAGGATGAGACGTAATTATTTTACTTTAACAGCTAAAGCCTATATATGATTTTAAACTTTCGCGTTGCATTTTAACACTAACTGTTGGTTATCGGGTCTAAACGCGAACTATTTAATGAGTATTTAGGTACTCACTGCTCGACGTTTCGGCTGGATTGCACACAGCCGTGACCACGGCAGTTAGCTTAAGCCTGTTTAAACCAGCAATCTTCAGATGCTATGAGGAGGAATCAAATCCTACGGCTTTCCACCACCACCTGTAGCGATTTCTATGCCAGCCAGCATCTATCATAAGCCAGGCCGCTGCGATATATGAATGACTGAAGATTACCTCCTATCATGAACTATGCTTTCAGACGACTCCAAACGGTCACACGTACTACACAAAAGAACCTCTACCCCTGGTATGTGACCACCTGTAAACATTTCTATGCCATATTTCAGAATTCTACTGTGGCAAAAACGTCTACATCTTCGTTTCTGAGTTGTACAGCGACATCTACAACATGGGGAAGGGCGTGGCGCCGTATTGCAAAGACCGATCCTTCGTCTTTCTCGGCTTCTTGCACTATCACGACGAACAGAAGTACTACTTGATAGATGACCCTAGTATTTCCTTCCCGACCGACAACTTCTTGCATGGTCTGGAGTGCCACGTTGGTCTTTGCATATTTAGGTAAGTATTACTTTGATTCATTGCTGGGACAAATCGTTTGCTTATTAATGGGGAAAATGAAATCAGGTCCTAATTCTTACCCAATTTAATTGGCGCGTACTACATTCAGTCACGTCACGTTTTGGAAATGTTTTACCTGCCGCTAGAGCGGTAATCAAACTTGCCGAGAAAAAAATCAGATGTCGACTTCTAGATCAGGCGTGAGAGTAAGGAGGACTCTAGTTAGATAGGAATCCAACTAGGGTTACCATCTGATAGGCGTTCGCCGCATTCGACAGACATTTTATGGTTTAGACAAGCGTGCAGCTGGCGCTTGCAGGTGAAACAGGCGTTTCTGAATTTGACTGAAAATGTACTCAAATACGTACAATACAAGCGTGCTGCGCGGATAAATGAAAATACCTAAACTGTGTGTCCGTCTTTGCTCACCCCGCCGCACCGCCGCGAAGAGTCTCACACAACTGTGTTCGTTGTAATTAAAATCTGTCAGTTTGTGTTTTCGATATTCGCATTATACACAAACGTGAACCGAATGTTTTCCCTAATTTTGACGCAACAGATTTAGAGTTAGGAAGCTACCTTAAGCTTCCCTTAGTGCTACCTACCGACCGGGACCAAGGTCCGAACATCATCTTGATTTGTTCATCGATATTAATCTGGATCGAGATCTTATATACCGCGGTTCATGTGCGGTACTAGGCTAACAGGGCCATCTAGCCTATGGAGCCGTATCAGCGCTCGCTGTCGTGCGCCACCGTTAGGCATGCGCTTGTGATGACGAATGGTAGAGGTCGCCACATAATAAATGCACAATGGACTGAAGAAAGGAATCGCTTGATAATCCGTCAAAGCGCTGATAGCAACCCAGGAAATCTACGTAAACGTTTCATGTGAAATTTTTTACCTATATATATAAAATATATATATATTGGAAAAAACGGGGATTCGACGAGTCAGCAACCAAGTCAAAACTAAACGAACGACTATTTTAAGACATAATGCCTTACAACACAGTCAAATATTCAGTTCATCACAACATCTTTTAAGGTTTCCATTCAAGAAGCTGCTCCAACGTGAGCGAGACGTGGTCACCTTGCCCAAAGCGATCGTGAAGTGTGGGTTGGTGATGTACAAGCTGCCGCCCCTGACGGCCGCGTCGTGCATCATCACATCAGGGTCCTTCATCCTGGACTTCAACATACAGGGACTTCGGTACAGACACCATGATTATATGCTGGTAAGTTGAAACCAGGTCGTAAAGGCTCTATATATGTCGCGTCATATAAAATGAACGCTGAAACGCTGAAGGGGAGGAGTTGCGCATGGGAGCAATGCTGCTCACTTAGCTAGGGACTGCTCACTAGGCTAGTGACTGCTCAGCAGTCGCCATCCCACGCGCTCCCAGAGGCGCGGACGTGCGAAACGCGAAATACCCGTTCTCTCCCTACTTCGTAACATCAATTAGATCCATGTATTGTCTAGTACGCAGATGACTATTAGCATCATTTTTGCTGCGACTCTGTAAATTTCGGTGTTAATTTAGTTGTTATCGAGTGATTTCTTATAACTTAGTCCATCAAAGACATAGTGTCTTTGAGTCCATCAAACAGAAGTCACAAGACATCAGTTATACACAAAGAGAACCCAAATGGGTCTTGTGTGAATGGACTAGCGTGTAATGGATTTTTTTTAAATATGATTGTAAATATACGCCAGCAAGCTTAACCAGCAAATGTGAATTTAAAATACACTTAAAGAAAAAAAACGTGTGGGTTCGAGTCCTATCTGTGGCAGTCCTATTTTTCTTTAAGTGTGTTTTAATTTCACATAAAGAATTTGTCATTGTCAATGTTAAAATATAGTAACTTAATTCAGCCAGCAAATCCTTTAAGCGTGTTTAGATCAAATATAAGCCAGGCCGCTGCAATACATGAATGACTGAAGATTACCTCCTATCATGAACTATGCTTTCAGACGACTCCAAACGGTCACACGTACTACACAAAAGAACCTCATACACCCCTGGTATGTGACCACCACGTCTGTGAATGGAATTACACCAACCACTACGGCGGTAAGTAAATTGACATTTACATTTTCAAGCATTTACAAGACAAAGGCTAGTACTATGTGGTACGCTCAACTAACTAGACCTCATTCCGAGGTTACGTATTACATCAACTAAACTTGCTACAACTATTTTCAAAATATCTACGCTCGATTGGCATATGTTCATTTCGAGAGTGAAATATCCAATGTTTTTTTTATGCTATTGGCTGTTTTAACTAAGTACGAAATACCTAATGGACGTGTCGAGGGCAGCTCTTTGGACATCACGAAACAATTAGAATTAGGAAGTCAGAGGATGCGTTCAGCTATTTCGATCGAACAGTCGTGTATTTTTAACTGACTTCAAAAATGAAAAGGTTATCATTTCGACCGTTTTTTTTCCATTTTGTTATTCAAAAAACAGGCACACGAATAATCGATCTGTTTAAGAGGAAATAAATAAGGACGACTCACCTACGTTTGTTTAAAAGCATTGAAAGTATATCAAAATAGGTGCACATAATATGTTAAAAATAGACCAGGAACGAAAAAGTATATTGGAAATGTGAAATAAACATAAAATAAGTTCTGTAACACTTCTACTGTAAGCGTAAAAAAATTGCCTGATTTTGACTGATTTTTTTTTTGGATTGGAACCATTGGATTGCCTTATGACCCCTCCATACACTAGTCAGATCATAAACTTACTGGTATTCAACAATTCGCCTACATTTTCCATTTAAGAAGTAAGCGTTCGTTTGAGAAGGTCTTAGTATGACCAAATTTTTGACCGTCACTATTCGTGATTATGCAAAAACGAAAGCATAAAAAGTCTCCTCGGCAATAGATAACGTATTTTATTTGAGAAGTATTTTTGCATTCACAACGCTATTTTTAATTTCGAAAAGACATAACACTTAAAAAATTCTTTTCGGCTCCGGTTATCGCGGAGGAATCGAACCCCCGACCTATGGAAGTCCGGTCCAATGCTCTGACCACTGAGCTACCGAGAACCTTAATGGAGTCGTTGAATTTTGTAAGTGCTTTTAACGCTTTGAGCCAGCATATGTTTCATCAATGATTGTGGGTGACACCCTCAAATCACCCGAGAGAAATATTTTTACAAATATTTAACAATCGGTTAAGATGAAACAGGCTACAATTTTATTTATTAAGTATTTTTTTTGCGTTCACAACGCTATTTTTGATTTCGAAAAGACATAACAGACATCCATAGGTCGGGGGTTCGATTCCTCCCCGATAACCGGAGCCGAAAAGATTTTTTCATTTCTCATACTCGGAAAGTAGTGTTTGTTTGATCAGAGCAGCGGGTCGAAAACGATGCTTCCCTCCCTTAGGCGGGAAAGACTCATAGTAATTGCTTCCCTCCCTAGGGCGGGAATGAATTTTAAAAATAGAACTAAAATTGGTTATTTAGTCGGCTATAATTTTTTTTACATAATTAAGAAAAATATCGATTAAAAAAAAAATGCTGCGGTCTTGTGAGTGTATACGGCCAATGTGAATTAAAAAAAAACCTATTAAAGTGGGATGGCCCGCGGCGGTGACGCGGGCGGTGTGTTCCATATTTGAAATTTAAATTAAAAAAGACTATTAAATAGGTACGACTCATGTTATTACTATCAATAAATATTTTAGAAAAACTACTATTTTTTACTTTCCTTATATTTGAAATGAAAAGTAGAGTGTTTAACACGGGTGAAAGTCATCAATTCCCACTCGGACTATAGCCGCCCTCGCTTCGCTCGTGCGTCTAAATACCTCGTATGGGAATGGATTTCTTTCCACCCTTGTATAACAATCTACTATTTTAAGTGTTATGTATTTTCGAAGATAACGTATTTGTTTACCCACCAGGACCGTTCCTCATACCCGGCGACCCGAGCACTGGGATAGAGACCGTGCCGCCGTACGTGGAGCCGACTCCAAAGCCGGACGAGCCTGACGACGAGAGCAATATGACTGTGCCTTGTAAGATAGATAGATAGATAAACACTTTATTGTACAACACAAAACAAAAATTACAGACAAGTTTAACAAAGAAAGATGTACAATTTAGACGGTCTTGTCGCTTGTAGCGTATCTCTTCCAGACAACCTTCGGGTAAAGTAACATTTAATTAAGAGGAAGGGGGAATTTGAGTAAAATATATATATGAAATTTTTCGAAACAACTAAGATATATATGTATGACTAAACTTTAATACATCTACTTAAACTCATAAATTCATACAACATTGTTCTACTACATAAATAATTAATTTTAAAAAGACTGGGTTAAACTTACATTTGCAATAGCCGTTGACTTATGTCGCTAACGACATCGTTTGTTAAAATGTTTAAAAATCACAGAAAGAAATCGTAACTTGGCGATAGCGAATGTCATATCCATTCATTTAACAAATGTCATTGCCGTTAACGATGAAGCAATCTAATTTTGTGTAAGAACTTTGGAGCCCTATTCCTGCTATTAATTTTGATTTCCGTAAAATAGCAGCGTTGCGATTTCAAGAAAAAAGAAATACAATTATGAGCAGCGCTGAGGTTGAGCGGAGCGCAACATAAGGGGACTGCCTTGTTTCAGGCCACCGTAATCTGTATCCTATCCTTCCCTGCTATCTGTCAGATGGCTTCATGAGCATAGATGAAATTATCAAAGATCTTTCTCGTTGGTCAGATTTATAAAAGACTTAAAATAGAGAGCGAAATTGTGATACAACTACGATATCAAACACAAATTTACAGTCCATTTTATGCTTACTTGCTCAACTTGATTTCAGATTTAAAAATGTATGTGGTAAGTATACATTTTTAACTCTGAAAGCAAGTACATCGAGCACAAATCGTTGTTTTAGAAGCGTTACGACCGTTATTTTTCAGTACGAGTAATGCATCAGCATTCAGTGCTCCAGCCCGTGCACTGGGTATAGACTTAGTGCCAATAAAAGATACAATCAATTTACTCTAGGACAGCAAAATAAAGATAAATATAAATATACACTAACTTCACCTAAGCTTCTCATTTCACTAGACATGACTGATTGTTTCAATTGTACGTTAACTGCCAAATTTGTATTCTTTTTTTGTTAGGAAAGTTAATAAATTTATTAAGATGATTTATGAATTATACTGTATAAGTACCAATTTTGATTAAAGCAATTGTTGTGCAAAGTAGTGCTATCTTTCTCTCTGGGTGGCCACGGAAGACCAGCGTCGTGGCATTCCTGGGATGCTACGACACAAGCTGAGTGGCCCCCCTTTCAGTATCTTGTATATGTGATTTTAAAGGTGTTTTTTCTATTTGGTAAAAATGTGATACTGAATAAAAATGTTTTCTTTCTTTCTTTCTTTCTTTCAATCATGTTTAACTGCCGTAGATTGAATGTTGCCGACATTCAGCGGAAAGTACGTAGAATGTCGGACTTTCTATGTAACATACGGAAAATCTGACTTTCCTATCAGGTTAGGCACTAAACCTCTTGCGCCAATTTACAACTACTGAGGTAAACTACAAAAAAGCCTGGGGGCAATTGGTGGTACGCTATGATAACAAAAGGTAAAATTGCCATTTGACCTTATTTTCTGTGACGTAATTACAAAGAGAATCAGCCAATGCAATAGGACAATTGCCAGGCACCACTTCATTATGTCTGCATTCGGTGGATAATATCGGCATACGTATCATTACATTACTTAGGACGTCATTATAGTGTACATACTCATTTGAATGCGAGATTCTAAATCATTTATGCAATGGGGACAACACATAGGGGTATTTGATCAAAAAAGTCGATCAAAATTATTTATTAGCTAATATTTATTTATTGTCATTAAAATGTAATAAGAAATGTTTAAAAAATACTTTGAGCTTTTCTTTGAAGCAGGAATTTGAAATAAGTGTAAAAAAATGATTTGTCTCTATTTATTGCAATATTTCATATACCAATTTACATGTATAAATTTAAAAACTTGTTTGACTAATAAATTATTAAATGAAAAAGTAATGGCACAAGTGACGATTGAATATAATATTTGCGTCAAAGTCACTGATGTTAGCAAATTTTTGTTTGTATTGGGCCTGCTGCGAGCCATCACATCCCCATTTTTAAGTGAGCTCTAGGTTCACCAATTCTTCCTCTGGCAAAGTTTGTAACACTTCTTCAAGATATAATATAAGACGCTGAACACTGTGGTCTAGTAATGCTTGTAATTTAATTTCTGCACACGTTTCAGTGACCCTATAAGTCTCGACATTTGGATAGCAATCTTGTTTTGCTTTTTGTAAAATCGAGTAGCACGGATATAGTTTTTTAGAACTTTCTCTAATTATTTCGTACTGCTTTCTTTTCAATGCAGCTTCCACAAACATAGACAAAGCCTGACTTGGCGATAGTTGCTTAATTTTTGCTTCAGGTGTAGCGCTTTTTCTGAACGCTTCACGATATTTACGACCACTTGTTGGGGATACCATAATATCTTTTATCACATATGCACCATCCACGTTTCCTTTTTCACGAAGCGCCATTTGACCGGCATAAATAAGTGCTTCTGCTTCATTTTTGCCTCGTAGATGTGATGTCTTTCGACGCTTACTGCAGTCTGTTAGTACCTCGAACTCTTTGCTTGGCCGACCCACGCAGGATTTTTCGGTATTAATTATTTTTTTCGGTATTTCAAAAGTGCCTTGTAACCAATCATGGTATTTTTTCAAAAACACACTTTCTGTTCGCTTTGATGTCTGCCACTTCGACTTCATTTCAGACTTGAGACGAGAAAATGTATGAATAAACTTTGATTTTTGATCAGTAGGGAATGAAGAGTCATTAATTATTTCAAACTCTCAGAAATCCATATTTTTTCCAAAATCTGGTTCAGTATATTCCCTCGCTTTTCGGAAGACATATTCCCGCGTCACGATCTTAACACCAGAAGATCCTACAACAAGAGAAATCTGAAATTAACTTCAGTGACCGCAAAATAAAGTTTGTTTTGGTAAATACCACATACACTAAATTTTCAAAATGTTATCATTTTGGCACCTATTGGCAGCTATTTTCTTTTTAAATTTCTTATATGTATATCTAACAACAAGTTGATAAAAGAATTAGACTCGGGAAAAGTCCGGAAATAAAATAAAAAGACTTTAAAATATTGAAAAGCCTAAAATCGACTCATTATTTTATTACACCCAACAAAAAATGGCGAAAATAATTATTAAAGCAATATATTTAAAAAATAAAAGGAATTCAACATTTTACATACCTTGTTCTACACCGTCCATAACTTTAATTTAATCTATCCCGTTCAATCTATATATAACACTTATTTTTAACAATTTAGTTGACTCACTTTCACTGCGTATTAAGTTCGTGCGATCAAGATTGCGTCAGAAAGACGACTGATTGTGAATGGAATGTTGGTGAGAACAAAATAGAGTCGAGCGGTATATGGTCCCACCGATCCTTCCGGTTTGCCAGGTAGCGAAAACTACCTTCATATTGATACTTAGTAAAATTCGACTTTTAATCGACTTTTTTGTTCAAATACCCCTATAATAGTTGAATTCGGTGAAAAGTGATGAGTTACCTACTTGGAATCAACTACTATTTAATCCAGAGTTAAGATCAGCTACCCCTTTCCTTGGCATATATTCGTACTGCTTTTAATATTTCCTTTTATTCCCAGATGTCTTGGACGGCTGCTTGTTTATGTACCCACCAAACTACGGCTCCATAGCCGGCAAGAGCTACTTGGACGCCGTGGAGTTGCACGACGATCGGTTCACTTGCAACGCCGCAGGAGGGAATAAGGTAAACTTTTATCATCAGTATGGACAAAACCACAGGACATACACTGCTGATTATACACAGTTACCAGCAGCATGCATTTGGTTGATCCAGTTACTTTTAAAAAGTCCCTAATCCATCTTGCCAGTACTCTTCTCTGCCCAACTTTTCTGCTCCAATGGCCAGTTCTTGGTACCGAATTCCTTAACGACTGTAAATTGAGCTGTAAAACACTTCTTTAGGTTTATTATTGTAAGATTTCGAAGGTAGGTTAGATAGGTTCAAGGACGAGCAACCGAGCGAGACCAAACTACTTTTGTGTCTCACTTCTACAAACACTAGGCCGTCCCAGAAGATTTTTACCAGGCAGCTAAGAAACAACTTATGAAGCCTACAACACCACAGGATATGTCCTCTTTCAGTAATATTTTACTTCATTTACGACTACGAGTAACATCTCGACTGCTTGGTGCAGTGGTCCACAGGTCGAACTTCTAAAACCAAGGGTCGCGGATTCGATCCCCGCACAGTACAAGCATAAGTGTGCATGAACATGTGTGTTTGTACTGGTCTGGGTGTTTTCTATGTATAATATGTATTTATTTACAAAAAAAAGTATTTAAGTATGTTTATCCGTTGTCTTGTACACATAACACAAGCCTCGTAGCTTAATTTGGGGGGCTAGAGAATTGGTGTGATTTTTGTGAAATAATTATTTATTTGTAAATTAATCAGTAACCAGCGGCCTGCATTAGGTTGGGCCAGTGACTTTTAAAATGTCGCTAATCCATCTCGCCAGTACTCTTTTCTGCTCCAATGTAAAGTGAGCTGTGAAACACTTCTTTAGATTTATTATTGTAAGATTTCGAAGGTCGGTAGGTTCGAGGACGAGCAACCGAGCGAGACTGATAAAGTCCAATCGAAATCATGGCATCGATGGATCAAACTACTTCTGTGCTTACTTCTGCAAACATTAGGCCAGTGGTTTTCTAAGTGTGGGGCGCGCCCCCCAGGGGAGGCGTATAGACCTTTATAGGGGGACGCGAGCTACCAGTGTGGTTAAGTATTAAAAAAAACCCGCGACTGCCGAGAGAATGCATTCTAGACTGCTCGATACGACTAATAAATAAAATTCATTTCCAAAATGAACGAAGTTTAAGAACATTGAATACTTTTTTATTTTGACCTGATAATCTGGACTGGAGGATGGGGGGGCGCGAATTTTTTTTCATGGTCGAAAGGGGGTGCATCCCAAATAAGTTAGAGATCCCCTGCATTAGGCCGTCGCAGACGATTTTGAAACAACTTATGAAGTCCGCAACTCCACAGGATATCTCCTCTTTCAGTAATATTTTACTTCATTTACGAGTAACATCTTCTTCTAGGGACTCTACTGGTACCCCCAGTGGATGGGGGCCATGCCTCACCATCCCTACCCTACGCTAGTGGACCAGAAAGATGGCTTCGAGCCACCCGGACCGTACTACCCACACCAGAAGGGGTACGACGCAGATGAAGATATGGAATAGTTTTAGTATGATAAATAAATAGATTTATTGTATAAACTGTTTATTTCTTAATGACTCTTTATATCAGAGTACTAGGCTGTAATGTACTGTATCTGAGTAATATCAAACAAAAAGTGTGGTACTTCTAATTTTTTTTTTAGCAGCCCTATCCTTCCACTTTACCTGATCTCTGCCACTTAAGTGTCGCATCTTATCTTACCTTCAAACGATCCAGCCAGGTGATGTTAATGTCAGCCACCTGTGATGCGTAAGGCAGAGTTAAGAGTAGTCGTCCAATTAAGAAATGCGAGGGAGAAAGACCAGTGAAGTCAGGAGGGTGAGAAGAAATAGGCGTAAGCGGACGCGAGTTACCTAAGCACTGCCTCTATTTGGCACAAACGAGTAGATATTAGTGAAATGAGTTAGTTGTAAAGGCATTTTAGATTAAATTTAGATGATTTAACGGCAGCGCTTGCCAAATAATTGAAATGTGGAGAATAAGCAGGAACAAAATTGAATTTAAAGCCTTCCTGCTTATGCAACGCTTGACCTGCGTAGGAACTTTTACATATCATTTGATGCATCGACAAAGTTAGTGAGTCTGAAGTGAGTGCAAACAACTTCTCTAACACTCAGGATTTACAAAAACCAAAACCAGAAGACTATATTGTTGAAGACAGTGTTGTAATTGAGGTGACAGAAGAAGATAACACCCCTGAAGAAGAACCAATGTCAGAGTCATTCTTTAAAACTGTGTCTATGTCTGAGAAATGTAAAGAAAATGAGCAAAACTGCCATGATCCATGCCATAGTAGGTAGAATACATTTAGCACACTAAGCAAGTAAATGGGAGTGACAAGCCTAATCACTGTCAAGAATGTGATAAATGTTTTGGCCGTAGCGGTTAGATTTGAGGAAGCATTCACACTGGATTAAGGCTTTATCAGTGCCCGTACTGTTTTAAGAGCTTTTCACAAAATACTCATTAGAGTAAATTAGAGTCCTCCTGGCCGATTTCAACCACGGCGACCAATCTCATCAGAGATCAGCCAACTACGCAGGAGATATTATAGTGCACAAGTGTGAGTGCAATACACAGGTGCACTCACTGTTCCATAACTCTCAAAGTACGGGAGACGGCAATCCGACATGACCGCAGAGAGATCAGGCGCAGGAACAACGGCTTAACGTGCGCACAGAGGCACGTGGGTGTAACACCGCCAACTTCCCGACTCCGAGCTGTTTTTGAGAAATTCATGACAGAAAATATCAGAAACAATTTCGGATCGACCTGGGATTCGAACCCAGGACCTCTTGGATGTAAAGCAGAAACTTTACCAACGAGGCAGTCTACTACAGTACTAATCAGAGTAAACATTTGCGAATTCATGCAGCTAGCATGCCACATGTTTGCCCTGTTTGTCCAAGAATCTTTGTTGCTAAAGGTGATCTGGCAAGACATATAGTGGTTCACTCTGGAATATACCCTTTCGCTCGTAGAAAGTGTCCGATGACATTTGGAAGACGTGATAAGTTGTTGAAACATAAAGTGCACCATGAACCTGCCACTCAAAGAACTAAAAATGCATTTGAAAATGATGCAAATGATATGTTTGTAATCCATTTAGCAATCTTATGATGAAGAGTCCTAGATAACATTTCTGGAGAAAGTAGCTTTGTGAATCAAGTAAAAAATCCATACTCATCAGGTAAAAAAGGTCATCATCATCATATCACCACATCACTAACGCATGATGTTACATGCTCTCCACAAATATGTTAAATATTAAATATTATGTTATATTTTGTTTAGTTGTATTACCTGCGAGGGTGGCCTGGTCCATTAGAACTTATTTCAGGCACCAGTCTTTCACAATCTAGTAATACTACAATGCATATGATACTTAATTGTAAGGCTTTTTTGTGAAAGAAAATGAATACAACTTATTATTATTATTTAAAAATAACAACAGAGTTCTCCACAAAAGCCTAAGACTTTGGAAAGTAAGAATAGGCCTAAAAATATCAAATGCCATCAATGCCCTAAAAGGTTTTCTTCATTAGATGCACGCACATTGGATCAAGAATTTCAATGCAAACTTTGCTTTAAGAAGTACCCTAGAAAGAGGGAGCTAGACCGTCTTGCAACAATTGTCATACATTCTGAAACCTTTTGCATGTAGTCAATGAGATAAGAAGTTTACTAAAAAAGATAAGTTTGTTAAACATGAAGAAACTCTTGAATGCTTGGTTGTTAATATGCCTTGCAAAGATTGTGCTACTTCTGAGAAAAAGGCAGACTTAGTGTCACACATTATATCACATTTTACAGATAATTTTGATGATAAGAGCTCAATTACTAAAATTAAAAAAAAAACGAACCAAACTTTCACCTCATGTGGTTATTAGGCCAATATACTCAGAAAAATTAAAAATAAAATTTTCAATAGTATAATTTGTTTTATTAATGTAACTAGATCAAAGTGCCCTGTATTAAATTAGGAATTCTATAATATAATTCCTGGATATTATATACAATTCCTAGAAAACATGTACAATTCGTAGATAATTTACAAATAATAAATATACATAAACTATATGTAACTTTCTAAGAATCTACTTTCTATTTGACTACCACGGGGCAATATAAAAAATGCTGGTGTACCTGCTTTCAGTTCAAAGTACTTCATCACTAACAGTTCACTTAATTTCTTCCTAGCATCCACTACATGTGGCATCTTGTCATAACCCTCAAAATACACATTTACTGTGTTACAGCTATACTTATTCGCTTCATCCCACGGAGCAGGAAACAGCTGTTCTAATTGCTTCATCAAAGGTATGTTTTCAGGACACGCTTTAATGAAATCAGTCATCTGATATTCGGGATATAAAAACAAAACTGGCCATTTTAGAATACCCTCTTCAATGTGAACTATTGCATCTTGGGCTCCGGGCAGACTAGGTTCTAACTGAGACAAATCTATGTCATCCTCATCTTCACAGTTTGATATTCTAATTCCGCGCTCAACTATCGCTTTTATTACGCCGTCTCTCTGTTCACTGTTCTTAGCATTTATCTTCTCTTTCTTTCTCTGATCTCTGTCAAATAACATTTTTTTCTTTTTAGCGTTGTTCAGTAGCTCGGTAACCTCTTTATCTTTTGGTTGTGTGTCAAGTAGTTTCTGGCAATGTTGAATGCTAGTATCGTAGTTACCTATTTCTAACGCAGACTTTACTGCTCTAAGCCTTGCTTTGACATGTTCCGGGTTAAAAGACAGGGCTTTTTCACTATCGAATAGGGCTGACCTGTAGTTCTTTAAATGCCAATGGCATGCTGCTCTATTGTTGTACAAACTTGCATTCAATTCTGCGTTGTCACACCTTTGTTTGATCCCTTCTGTATATCTGTAATTAAATATTTATGCATTTAGTTACATATATCATCACATCCGCAAATATACGTATGGTGGTATGAGTCATACTTCAGCATGCGGGCTAGTGCGGATTGGTGGAGGAGATGTTTGTAAGGTAAATGGCGAACCTTAGTGTTGGATGTTATTAAGCCGCCTAGGAGCCTCTGACCAGGCTTAACAACTGATATCTATTGATAATAATCGAGCCCAACATTGGGGTGAGCACAAACAAGCGTTGAAGCATAAGTAGCGTTTACTATTCATTAACTTACCAATATGTATGGGTGAACAGACAGTTTTTGCTGTTATGATGATACGAATATGTTTATTTGGGTTCATCTCAAAATTAACATATTTAAAAATAAGATTTAAAATTCAACATTTATGAAACAGTAATATTATAAGGTGCTTGTGGCGCAGTGGTTGCAGCGCTTTGGTAGTGATACTTAAAGTTAAGCAACCTCGGGCGCGGTCATGTTTGGGATGGGTGACCATTCTGACCATTTAAGTGACGTCTATTTACAAGCATCTCCGTGCTTCGGAAGGCACGTTAAGCTGTTGGTCCCGGTTAATATCGATAGATATTAGTCGTTAAGCCTGGTCAGAGGCCCTCGGGCGGCTTAATAACATCTGACAGTAAGGTTGGTCACTTACCTTACAAATACCCCTCCACCAATCCGCACTGAGCCCGCGTGGTGGAGTATGGCTCGGACCACCTCATAGTTGAGGTGAGGCCTGTGCCCAGCAGTGGGAAAAATACAGCTGCAATATCTGATCTTAGACTGCAAGTCATGACTTTTAATTATGCAGCCGGGTACAGTTCCACCCGCCCCTCATCCATTCTGTTTTGAACATTTCCAATTTTTTTAATGTAAGGAAGAAAATTATTTTACTCATAAAAATACAATCAATCTGGATAGTGCATTAATGCAGATGACATTCTCCTCATTTAGTGGTACTAAACAATTTTGAATGATACTTCATTAAAAGAAAGTGGTAGACTAATTTGTTGTAATTTATATTTTTATATTTAGCACTTATTTTATGAGATTAACCAAAGTTAATTTGATAAATTCTCATATAATAAAATCTCTAGAACCAAGCAAGTAAATAAATGTTTTTACATAAGGTACATACATACTAGGATAAAAATGGTTATAAAAGGCAGATGTAGAGTTCAAAATGTCAGAAAATCCGGATTTTTAAATGGTTCTATCCTTAAAATATTTTATTGACCTTGGCCTTTTAGATAATTAAAATAATCAAGATTGTTTATAGCTATCTCCCAAGGGCTACCATCAAAAAATAAATATATAAATTATTGATTTTCATACGATTGATTGACATAAGCTTACCCTAATATAGCCAAGCGATAATTCTTGTGTTTGAAGTTAAAATTTCCGTCTTCCTTGTAATTGGTAGCCAGTTCCAATGGGGTGTTCTCTTCTGGATCATATTTAAGCTTTGCCAGACCCTCTGCTAATGGTGATATTTCACCATCCACGGGATTTGTCTTCATGAAGAAAGGATGTTTATCCATTTCTTCCTGGAAATAACATGAATTAAGGCTCACTGGTAGAGAATTCCATAATATATTAACTCTGCCAATGGTTACTTTCAGTGCAATAAAATTGAAATAAATATATAAAATCTCAATAAATTGACAACAACTTTGGCAAATGGTGTGAGGTATGAACTACAAAATAGTAATGGGTAGCTCATGAGCGAGTTGTTAAAAAGAGCTAGCTCACCTATTCTAGCTCAACGTATATCTAGCTCAGTCTCGTTCAATTCATATCATTTAGCTCAGTGTCAGTGTTTCATTGGAATTCGGAATATGTCGGACGGAATCGAGCGGCTCGATAGACAAAGAGAGACATATGCGTTTCGAATGATGTGCGATAGAAAGAGCAACACACACAAACAATGTCTCTTAGATAAGATAGCTCCTAGCTAGAAGGAAAATCGTGGCTAATTCGATGAGCCAATGAGATAAATAACTACTAATAATTCTGTGGTACTTATAACTCAAAAGAGTCAATCGAGCGAGTGAGCGAGTCTGATCTGTACACATTGAAACAACTCAAGAGCCTTCTATCTTCATGAACTACACTGAGCTAAATGAGCTAAATGAGCTACTGAGCTAGAAGAGATATATAGCTCTTGACTCGGTAAAGAGCTATATAGCTCTTATCTCTTCAAAGAGCTAATTTTCTCATGACTACTACAAAACTGACTGTAGTAGGTTCGAATCCAGCTAGGAGCAATAGATAAGACAATTGTAAGTTAGACGTTCAGAAATCGAAAATATCGAAGCCTTAAACAGATTCTCAGATGAGGTGTAAGAATAATTAACTTCTTACCTCCCAGCGGTCTTCGGGCCATCCTTCCGTATAACGCTTTCTTTCTAGACTGTTTATGAAGTCGTCCAGCTCATCGTCTAGTTGGATAAACTGTACTTTAAGGGACGCTGGTCTGGCAGTTCGTAATTTTTTGTCAGAAACTACATGATGCAAGAAGTCTTTTGGTGAAGTCGTTTTTTGAAGCAACCTTGTAGTTTTCGAGAAATAAATTATTAAAAATCGCAAAATTAGATCAAAATTCGACTATTTTACGTCACCATGACTGACTACCAACCTTAAAAAAACGATACGATCTGACAGTTGCGTTTCGTTACGTGAAAGTTGATTCTACACAGTCAATTTGGACACAATTTTTGGGGTCTTTTTGGGATATTTATGTTGCAAATACATTTTACATGTAAAATGTTATGTATTTACGTGTAATTTATTGAAAAGATTAATAATTAAATTAAATTTTAAATGAAATATCGTGTTTCTACTGTGCAAGAACGAAACTCAACGACGCCATTTTGTCGGAAGGCTCCAGTTTGCCAAAGTCCTGTAGGTCTTGTGATAGGTTAGAAATTTAAGGCGAGCGCGAAGCGCAGCGGAGCGTGAGCCTTGAATTTCGTGGTTATTTTTTTTTTTTAACAGACAACAGTAATCTCTTTATTATACTCCTGAAAGGGGATAAGCAATTTTGTAGGGAATAGGCAAGTCTTCACTCTCCACTACCCACTTTTCCCTCCCCCCCCCCCAAGGGGTAAAACTTCCCCCTCTCTATCCCCCTTTCCCCCCACCCCTTAATTAGATGATCTAAAACTAAATTTTAACACTTTTTATTACAGTCATAACCTCAAACTTCAATCATAAATATTTCAGAAACCAAGAGCTTGCTTCAAGAGGGGGGGTAACCCACTTCCCCCCACCCCTCCCCCTCACCCCCTCCCCCCTTCCTCGCGTCCTTTAATGTACAGTTTTACCCTTTTAGTACAGTCATAACCTCAAACTTCAATCATAAATATTTCAGAAACTAAGAGCTTGCTTCAAGAGGGGAGGGTATCAGGGGGTACCCCACTTCCCCCCCTCCCCCTCCCCCCACCCCCTCCCCCCTACCCCGCGTCCCTTAATGTACAGTTTTACCGTCTAGTTTCTGGCAGAGTGCGAGCCTCTGTTCGTCCGTCATAGGCGCCTTCTTGTCCTTCTTCGAACCTTCAGCCATTATACAAAATTTCACTTTGGCTTGGACACCAGCGGTTTTTCTTAAATCATGTAGTTTTCGCTAACAAGCGAAACAAGATATAGTTTTGACTAAATGGACTAGTTTTAAAAACAACAACAGTACAGCTCATGCACAAGCACAGCTGAGGACAATTATAACCTCAAAAAAATCGGCAAAGCAGTGTTGCCACCTTAGCCCTTTTCGGGCTAGATCTAGCACTATTTACTATGTGTGAACTCGTAATTTAATGATTTAGCCCGAAAGGGGCAATCTAGCCCTTTTTAAGTATCTAAAAATGTTGCATAAAAATCTGAAATTTGCACCATGCTAATACTAAACTATCGGAATAAGTGTCTTAAATAAAATTTGTGAATATTTTGATGGTAGATTTCATTTATTCGATCATGGAAACAGCCGCGTGCAACAAACCGTATGAACAAATGGGAAAGCTGGCAAAAATCTTTGCCACCTTCCAACGCAGACGTAGAGCGTGTTTTTAGCTTGGTGAACCTTATTAAAACCAAAACAAAGAACATTATGGGACATTTAGCCCGATCTAGCCCTTTTTAGCTTCTTCAAAAGCCCCAATTCTAAAATTGAGGTGGCAACACTGCGGCAAAGTATGAGTCGGACTCGCCCATAAATCTTTGCTACGGAACCCGAGCAGCAAGTAACACGATATAAAAGATTTTGTATTAATAACGTTAATTTAACTTGTTATAAATAAATAAATAAATATTTCACAAAAATCACACCAATTCTCCAGTCCCAATTTCCCAAATCCCAAATTAAGCTACGAGCGAGGTTTGTGTTTGTGTTATGGGTGGGTACTAGATATGGTACTAGACAACGGATACAAACATACTTAAATACTTTTTTTTATAAAGAAATACAAATTTTACATAGAAAACACCCAGACCAGACACCGCGACCGTTGGTTTTAGAACTCCGACCTGTGGACCACTGTACCAAGCAGTCGTCGTATGTGGGTGTATTCCATGTATATTCCTGTTTTGGTCAGCTATAACTCATTTATTTACTACTCGGCTCTAATAGCTTTTATTTAAACTTCGTTATATACTACTGATATTTTTTTAAATAGATTGCCTAAGGCAGTGTTCTATTCGGAACTCTCATGTGGAAAGGGCAAACAGGGCGGTCAATACCTGCGCTATTAAACGCCACCTCACAGCTTGCGGTATACCGATCCATCATTGGGAGAAACTGGCACTAATGAGACCGGAATGGCGCTCAACTGTTCGCAAAAGCATCGAACAATTTGAAAGAATGCGTCTAAAGACCTGGATGAGAAGCGGCAGATGCGTAAAACTCGGCGTAAGCCCTTCTACACGTACACCTACACTACATCTCAACTGCAAGTCTAGTGAGTGACTACGTGCGTCTTCAAGGCGAAGTTTGATTTCGCAAGTCACTTTCGAGCATTCAACAAACTAGACATAAACATTTGAAGGGACGGCGGAGAGGGCTTTTTTCATGAAACCATATACATAGGTATATGTAGTTAGTCGATATTATGTATGAGTAGATTGAGGGGAAGAAATATTTTTTAAATTGATCCCTATACCGAGAAATGGTGTTCTTAACCTCATAATGTTTTTAAAAGACCTACACAATGGGTCAGTGAAGAAAAAAAATGACCACCCACTTTACTGTAACTTAAGATTTTAAGATTTTATACAACTTCTTGCAATTGTTCATCTATCTATCTATATCTATATATATATATATATATATATATATATATATATATAAAAATGAAGCCCGTTTTCCTTGGTCACGCATCACGCATGAATGGCTGGACCGATTTCACTAATTCTTTTTTTGTTGTATTTGTTATTATTAGGAGAAGGTTCTTACGGAAAAAAATGTTAAGAAAATCTCTCAGAAATATTAAAAAATATACATTTAATTTTGCATATTTTAAAAAAACGCGCGTAGGTAACTAATGTCAATGTCATTCGATGACATTGTTCAATCATTGCAACGCTAAGGCGGTACGAAGTTCGCTGGGTCAGCTAGTACATAATAATAAAAAACTGAAGCTTTCTACCATTTATAGTCTCTGAGTAAAACCGCGTACAGATGGACGGCCAGACATGGCATAACTATAAGAGTTCCTCGTTTACTACGGAACCCTAAAAATGGCTCGCTTTATTATTCCAACGTCAGTCACTTATTTTTTTTTGTTTTGTTCGTTCCGAAAGGAACAGGGTAAGGTCTACGGACCATACTGCCTAGTCATTAGTATTTTTTTGTCTTTAGTTGATAGGATGGATAAACGTCTTCAGTATTCAGAGTGTTACTTTAACGCGAACTTTAATGTCAAAAATGCTCTTTCAAAAATATATTCAGACTAGCTGACCCGGCGAACTTCGTACCTACCGCCTTAGCGTTGCAATGATTGAACAATATCATCGAATGACATTGACATTAGTTACGCGCGTTTCTTATAATATGCAAAATTAAATGTATATTTTTCAATATTTCTGAGAGATTGGATTAATATTTTTTTCCGTAAGAACCTTCTCCTAATAATAACAAATACAACAAAAAAAGAATTAGTGAAATCGGTCTAGCCATTCACGCGTGATGCCGTGACCAAGGAAAACGGGTTTCATTTTTATATATATGTATATAGATAGATGGACATATTGCAAAGTATAGAAAAAAAAGATGAGTGTCTTGATCGTGTCAGGCTTGGTTGCGTCACTCCGAGTTTGCCTATGTATTCAACGTCGATTCGCCTCCCAGTGAATATCGAGCCAGTGTCTGTAGATAAGACTACAATAGAGATCCTCGCTGACCACCGCGAGTATACCGTTATGGGAGCTACGAAGTCTTTCCCAAAACAACGCAACCCTCCGTCGGATTACCGCAAAGAAGTCAGACACTCTCGCTTCGGCAAACGTAGCAGAAGCACTACAATATCTTGGCAACTTCATGAGGATGCGGTAAGCATCATTGCACTGCACCCTCAAAGTGCCAAAAGATGATTGTTTGTACTTCACTCAGTCAGTACCATACCAGTTCAATCATCAATGCCGGCAGGCAGGGCCAACGTGAGGATGTGCGAAATTAAAATTGACAGTTATCGTAGGGTTATTGACGTGACAACGTCTTACGTCACGTCAAATTGGTTTGCCGGGTGACACTTCAAGAAACTGCGTTACGCTCCGCTCACGTTCCGCGCTCACAATGAGAGCGAGTGAGAGGCACGCGTCCCTTCGACTCGGGCATGGTTAGCCCGCCTAAGAGCGAGTGAGACAGACATAAAAAGTGAAAGGCACGCGTCCCTTCCACTCGAGCACAGTTAACCCGCCTAAGAGCGAGAGAGACAGAGCGAGAGAGAGAGAGTGATAGAGATAGGCATACACACCGGTTCATGTTATACGAATGAATATTCACATTAAAATTATTTTACCACTCAAAGTCGTTGTCACGTAAAACTTTCGCCCGTATACCGACTTTACAGGCAACCAATTTTTTTATTTTATTCCTAGTGGTGCTTATCTTTTTGAGTAGGTATATTCTTGGTGCGATACACTCCGCGCGAAAATTAAAACTTGTGAATAAAAAAATGCTTGCTACTCTTTCGTCTATATTCTTTAGTAGAAAGCTCTTGACAGCTAAGACCATGCTTATTTTTTTTAATGATGCGGCATGTTTTAAAAAGCTAAAAAAACTTATAATTTCATCAGAACTTTAGTTCATTGTCTCCATAAACATTTACAAATTCGAAAAAACTTAAAATGCTAATTATCATTCTATTGATTTTTACAATATTTATTTGAAGTTCGCACTCGGTGGGTGCTGAAAAATGACTTTCCATTATCTTTGCACATGGCCAACGAGTGGACGGCACGCGAAAGTCCAACGTGGAACTTTTTGAAGATACCGACATGGGATGGCGAACAGCCAACGCTCGGGCCAATGTTGGTCTGAGCGTTGGAATCGGCAAAAATCCCCATCCACACGTTGGGAGAGTAGCGTGGTCAGTGTGAATCAGGGGTAGTAACAAAATAAAATCCATGTCAAAACTTACTACTGACCAACTGAATTCTTTATCGTTATTCGTAATTTCAAACAAATACTAAGTATAATAAGTCTTTATGTGTTATATTTATTTATAGTATTTGGCCTATGAAATTACGTTATCTTAGTTTCCATATTAGTAACAAAAAAACAATGGTTTGTTTGTTAAATTAAATAAAAATACGGTTTTCAATTAATTTTATTCATAAAATTTTACCAAACAAATTCATTGCAACTAAATTTAAGAACCTAACTCATTTTTTTTTCTAATACAAGGTCCCACTGTTCCATTTCCTGATGTATTCGCATTTCCGGCATTCACGTTTTTTGAAATACTCAGGATACTGGGCCTTTTCAAGTGGATGCCAATAATCTAGGACCCAATCTGGTGGTTCAACAACGCGCCCGTGAGCCACACCCGCAGCTATACCCAAAGATCTCGCAACTGCAATAATACGAATTATTACTAAGTTCTAACTTCATCATAGCAACTATTTTTTGCAAAAAAAAATCGATTTCGAATTCCTGCTAAAGTTACTTACACTTTGCGACTGGTATAGGATGTTTTTTTAGAAACAGCTCGTGCTCACCAATCCACAGCAAGCGACGTTGCTCTAGCGGATCACATACAATTCTATTCTTCTCAAATTCATTACGTAGTATAACTTGCTGGTAGCGGACACAATATCTGTAACAGTTCAGGGGCTATATTACGATCTTGTTCTAAACAAAAGCGCTTCTTATCATAATTTTGTATTTAATTATATCGTAATTTTTTTTAATTAAGAACGTCGCCAGTGATCTGAAAGCAAGAACGCAATCTTAGATCAAACCAAGAAGTGTCAGAAACGGTATAAGCTAGTCGCGCGTAGTTCTACTAAACCAAGTCCAATGAACCTGCTCCGGTCAGTACTGCGAGTTGTTTACACATACATGCGAGTGCCTATTTGTAAGTAGATGATTGTAAAAACGTACCGAATCTTCCTGTGTTTGGTTTGATGTAAGATGACTTTTATTATTTTGCCAATATGATACAATTGCTAGACTATACTGAAAAGTGTTGACGTGTTTAAATTATTATTATGTGAATGATATTTAAAAATTAGTTTTTAATTATTATTGAATATAAAGAAAAAATAGGTACATACCTAGCTACATAGTAGCCTTCAATAAGCCTGCAAGCTTGTTTGTAAAGAGAGCATACCTTTTGCGCATGAGATCTCAATTCTGGAGCAAAGGGCATGCTCGAACGGTTGTCAGTGTTAATATTTCGGAAAATAGAAAATTAATATGTTAAAATTACTACGTTTACTAGTAAATATGGAGGAAATTGAAAGTATGAAGGTATCAGGTGAATGTCAGACAAAACGTCATCCATCATGTCATTCAAATAACTGAAAAAAATAGTCCAGATATTTTATAAAGTAGGTAACTAGCGTTCCGCCGCGACTTGGTCCATATGCGAATGGAGGATTTCACTTTAAATATATTTACCAATCAAGAGTAAATACATCACATGCACAAAGTCACTTACATTTTCGGTAACCTTCTCTATTAATTATCATATTTATATTGACAATGTTATAGTTACACTTACAACATTGTTTAAAGGACATTTAAAACTATAAATAAAATTGTTATCTCAGGATTAAAAAAACAAAATTATCTGAGCAAGAAAAAAAGAAGTTGTATGAAAAATTATATTTTACTTAAAGATTTAACTTCAATGAAGAAAAACCATTAAAACATTGAAGTCTTGTTGTATAGGCATTGTTTTAGTTGGCTGGATCTTTTTATGTGCGATATAGACTTTACATTATTACCCCATACAAGGTAGCATGCTGTAATAGTAGATTATGCGACGAGGGCGTAAAGTACTGTCTGACAACAAGGGCGTTGGATCCTGAGCGTAACGAGGGAGAGCGTCTCAATGTCATCTATAGTCCTGAGTTAAGCGAGGGATTTAATCAGCCCAAGACTACGACATTCCTGTACTCCAGAGATGAATACTCTACCTACTTTTTTCTTGATCTCCGTTGTTCAAAATTGTCATAAGCTTTAAGATTTTTAAATAATTATCACTTGACGACATTTTTGTAACAAGCTAATCAGGAATCCAGGAAAATATAAATGTAATCTGTCATGTTAGTATTTGAAGATTTATATAATTGTAAATTTATTTTGACGTGACAACGTCTTAACTTAGGTTGCGGCTCGGAGTCACTCATGAAAAAGTGTAACGCCCGGTAACGTAACGATGAGTCACCGAACGAGAGAGAGGCCTGCCGGACCGGCGAATGTCTTGCGTCTCTCTCCCACTCAAACATGATCGGTGTCACGTAAAATCTTCGCCCGTAAAACCGACTTTACTTACAGCACTGACCTCTATAATACAAGTACGTACGTATACGTACGTATACGTGCGTACTTGTATTATAGAGGTCAGTGCTTTACAGGCAACCATTTTTTTCTGAACCTGAATGCCGCTTTTTTATATTCTTTTTGTAGCCAGTAAGAAAAATGTTTTATTTAACAATAAAAACTCCGTGCAATGAATGGCTCTATGCTAAGGTCGACGCCACACATTGGCCCCAACGCTACTCACCCAACGTGTTAAAGGGGATTTCTCAGGCGTTTAGGCACAGATTACTAAAGTTTAGGTACAAAGCTCGGGCCTCGGGCCAACGTGTTGGCTGTTTGTTCCCCCTCCCGTGTTTCAAAGATCTTCAAAGAATTCCGTGTTTGGTCTGGTCGCGCGCGTGCCGTCCACACGTTGGCCACGTGCGCTCAGTCTTTTACAGTACCTAACAAATGCGTACCTACGTCAAAATGAATAATGTAAAAGTAAAAGTCATGCATGTACAATTCAAGTTTCAAAATTGGATTTGTAAGTGTATAAGGAGGACAATGAAGTAGATTCCACTTAACATTTTGATTAAATTATAAGTTTGTTAGCTTTCTGGAGCAGTGTCCTTTGTTTATTTAGTAGGTAATTATTTTTTTACTTAATAGACAAATGTTGATAAAGACGTTAGTGATTTATGATAAGTAATGCAAAGTGTTGATGAATTTTAGGGCCTCGTTGGCAAAATCCTAGATTCAAATGGTGACTTAAAAAATAATGTTTGTAATTTTGTTGTTTTCCAATGTCAAATGCTGCTAGTGATAGAATATTCTTGTAAATCATTCTTAAAACAGATGTATAAAGAAATTTATCTAGGAGAATCGATGCTAATACGAATTGTAAGCCCTGTGGTCATGTGGTGGTGTTGGCATTGTTTTGTTAAATTTGAGCATAAAAGTTTGGTAGGATCGGTGTTTTTCAAGACTGTTAGTGTTTTTTTTCCGTGTATGGCGTTTTTATTTATTTTATTGGTTTTTAGCGATTTTTCAATATGAATTCTGGCAACACATTTTTGAGAGGGAAATCCCCTATTGTTCCGAAATTTCATTATGTTCTATGCTTACTCTATGACCGGGGAATCCCTACCATCGATGATCCCTACCACTGACCTCAATACAAATACGCTGGACCAATGATACCCTATAAAATAAAAACTGTTTTTTGTGCCTATTTGAAGCGCCCCCAATGCGTGGGAAAGGAACTAAAACTAAATCTGACGTAAACTGCACAATGGCCGGTGCATGATTTGAATTGTCACCGTATTTAAAGTGATTTTAAAAAGTTTAATGCGATTTAAGTTTGTTATTGTCTTGTATTAATAAAGTTATACATAATTTAGTGGTGATAGTATATAGATTAACCATGAAAGAGTGCGTATAATGCAAAACTCGTTACCTACCAGAAAGGAAGTGGGGTTACATTCCACAAGTAAGTGAATTTACGGCTAATATTCATCAAATTAACCTTCCACTGATATCACAGGCACTTTTATTAATGTATAATGTCAATGTAATCACAAAATAATACGGAATTACACAAACAATAAAATTCAGTAGTGCTGTAAAATTCCGTATCGATAAAACTTATCGGTGTTTTGCCTATCAAATATCTGTTTGGTTTTAATAATGGAATTACTGACGATATTTTTGAAGTGAAAACTTCTTTAGCGGCGTTGAGCACTTTTGTGGCATGGGTAGAAACTGTGAAACTCGCGTCAGGTCACGTGATGCTGATCGAAAAACCGTAAGACGGTTCAAATAAATCAAAAATGCACAACGTTAATAATCAAGTTTTCACTTCTGCCGGCACTCCCGAAGTGCAACCCGTGTTTTTTTAAATATTGATTATTAATTTTCAGGTTTCCTACTGACAATCGAAGGATGGAATTATGGCTGAAAACAATTAATAAGCCTAGTTGGCGTCCGAAAAAATATGATTACATCTATTCAAAACACTTCTCTGATGACTGTTTTATTAAATATAATTCATACACTACTTAAAAAAGTGCAGTATACCAACAATTGACAATCTGTTTATTGTTTCTTTTGCTGCAATTCTCTTTTTTTATTTGTACTTAAGATGTAGTGAATAAATAAAAACTAAGTTGTGTAAATATGTTTATTTTCTACAAATACCTCACCTCCTTTATTCCTTTTCAAACAAAATCTCATATTTTTATTTAAAAAACGTTTGGTACCTATTTGTTTGATCTAGCTAGCTAGCCACACATTACCCCGTGACTCCCTTACCATACGAATAGCAATAGCCTACCCTTGCTTAGTCATTGTATTAACCAACTATTTTGGATATTAGCCATCATAAATTAACCCATGAATTGATCCATTCTATTAAGTAGGAAAAGGTTTATCGATGTGTTTTATCTCACTGTGCCATCTCTATTATTAGTTCCATTCCCACCCACCGCTGCCGTAAGCGCCAAAATGGCGAAAATCAAATCGCCTCACTACAACCCGGCCTATAGTTAGTCCAGCCAGCGTACTTGTATATATAGAGGTCAGTGATCCCTACGCATAGTCGCTAGTTAATGTTTTTTCTTTTTATCTGTCATTCTATGTTTGGAATTTGGTCCGTGTGATTGAAAAATCTCATAGCTGGTTTACACTCTCGCGCGAGCCACGAGACGAGCCGCGAGACGCGCCGCGAGCCGTGAATGTAAACGCTAGCTCGCAGCACCGCTCGCGGCGCGTCTCGCGTCTCGCGGCGCTCGCGTCGGTAGCGGTTTTTTGGGCACGAGTCAAAGGAGCTCGCGGGGGACGCGAGAGGGGTATTTACACTCGCGTTCGCGTTTCATTCAAATACAAACGTTTGGACCGTTCGGTTGTGTTGCGCTGCGATTGTAGCAAGTGATATTGCAATGGATTGGTCTCAAGACGACACATCACAGCATTATTCATTTACCTACTTTATATTTTAATGACATTTTACAACTTATTAATTATAATTATTATAATACATTAGGTATTTTGAAAAAAAGTAGCAAATTCAATTCTTATATCTTCGGCGGTCCGTGGTGCTCGTCTGCCTAGCATTTGTAAAGGTCTTATTGCAGAATCTATTGACTGATTACGTCTCCAAGTTCCAGGAGGTGTGTAATTGTTTCTAGATGATCGACTATTTCTAAGAAAATTATGTAACAAAATACAAGTCATGGTTATTAATACAGCCCTGTCTTTTTCAATTTCCATATGTTTTTTAAATATTCTAAAAACTGATGTTAAGACCCCAAATACGTTTTCAACGATAACACGGGAACTGGACAATCGTTGATTAAAGGTCCGGTGTAGTGAACCAAGAGCATGGTTCCCTCGAAAAGGTTTCATTACATGGTTAATTAATGGAAATGCACCATCGCCTAGAAAAACATATGGCACACTGTATTGCCTACCAGGAAGTGGTCTATCACGTGGTAAATTAATAGTGTCGTTGGAAATTTTTTGAAAAAGTAAACTAAGTATTTTGAAACACGCCTCCATCGCTAATTCTACCCTGAGCGCCAATGTCGGCAAATATAAAGCGGTAATCACTGTCTACCAAGGCTAGAAGCACGAAACTAAATGTTACTTTATAATTATAGTACTCAGAGCCACTTTTGATAGGACATCGCAACGTTTTTTTTTTTGATTTTTTAAATGGCTTACGTAGTAGTAAAAGCTCACTAAACTAAGAGTTGCTGCTGTTAAAATTTCGATGTCCGCCATCGTAGAAAGATCGAAAACAAGTGAGCACACCGCGGGAGTGTAAACGCAAGCTCGTCTCGGGATCGGCTCGCACGAGCATGGAGCCAATCCACGAGACGAGCCGCGAGACGCGAGTGTAAATGAGCAATCATAGTTTAATAGATTCGTGTCTTTTGTAGCAGTGTGTGTGTGAAGTTACACAGTGAAAAGTTTTCAAATCCAAAATCTCGCAATGCTAAAGGAATGCCCGCTCTTTGCATAACAGAACACAGTTCAGTGTCTTGTATTGATCATCTAACGGATTAAGTCAAATCGGCTTTTTCTGATTCCAAAGCAACGGACGACTTACAAATGCATCGTACTAAGTGTATTAGTGTGAAATAAGGGTTTCTATAGTCTGATATTTAAATGCTTTTATTTAGCGGATTTTGGTGGTTTTCTCTTATTCCAAATTTCTGAAATCTGGCGACATTTTACTCTTGACCTAGCGCCTTAAAAAAATCCAAGGTGGCAACACTGGTGGGGTTGTATAGTATAGGTAGGTTAGGTTCTAAGGTTAGGTACCTACCTAATGTTAAACAACAAAAATGTACTTTGTAAGTTTGTAAAATATTAAACTGATTGGTGGGTTCTGTGGCAACGTATTTTAAGAGGATATTATTATACCTACCTAGTAAAACAGTAAATGAAAAATGTAATTAAACAAAGTGTTAGCGAACACGAATTCAGTGTACAAAAAAACTGCTGGCTGGGCCAGGCAAGTTTTGAGAAAAGTGAATGTTCCTCCTCCCAAAATAATTCGTATGTAAGGAACATATTTTGAAGTTAAAATGTCAGACGCCTGGGAGGAGATTCAAGCTGTTAAAAGCAAAAGAAACAGTTTAAGGGAGAAACTCGAAAAGCGTAAAAAGGAACGACAAAACATACTCGGTGCTACTTTATCGGTTCCTGATAAGTCCGAGGGTTCTCCTGGTGTGAAGGAGCGGAGTGTGTCAAGCCCAGCTTCACAGAAAAATGATTGTAAGTAAACACTTCCACAGTAACATCTTACAGCCTACTTACAAATGCTTTTATACTCTTCAAATGCTAAACTAGAACTGGTTTGCCAAAATCTGCAAGGTGAGGTCACTATTCATCCCTTTATCCAACAGTAAAATTTAAAAATGGAAGATATAGATATAAATGGAGGATATACAAGTTTCTAATTTTCAACAAAAACAATTCTATGTAAACCATTAAATTCTGTGTAAATTTAATATAAACCTGGGTTGGCGGTTCCCCTAATGATATAAAACAAACATGCTCCTAATGCTACACTCTGACTCAATATTTGTATTTGATTCTTTCATTGTCTTAGCGCCAGCACCAGTTGAAAAACCAAAGCTGCCAGTGCCATCAGCGTCATTAGAAGTCCGTTTGTTGCAAGTCCTTTCTGACATGCAGCTGCAGCTCCCAGCAACTGCGAGTGCTTTGTTGCCTGGACTTGGAGATGTTGATGCTGGTATTGTTGCTAGTTTGCTGGAGAAATTTGCTACACAAAAACTGATTGTGTAAGTATGTGGTATGATATCTGCTATGAACCTTAAAGAAACTGTTTCCATGTAGCCTACATACTGAAGTTTAATTATACAATAACTAATACAAGACATGTAAGATATGGATAAAGGAACGAAACACAAGATTTATGAAAGATCATTTATGGAGTGCTAAGAAGAAAGATACATTTGAATGACGAAGGAAAAAGTTAACCTGTGTAAGTGTGGGAGGATTGGTTAAGGCTGGCAAAGAAGATGCATCAGGAAGAAGGGACTTTTGAGTGATATTGTATGGTGCCTGGACTTGTTATAATTTTCACTTTTGTCTCATGTTGTGTTACAAAGGCAGGCACTATGAAAGTTGATAAAGTATGTATGATAAGATAAGGTAACAATTCCCAATATTTTTCTTCTTTTGTTAACACAACAACAACAACATCACACATACATTGATCTGACTCTGTGGTTAGTAGTTAAAGCACTTGTGTTACAAATATCAGAATCAACAGTGGTATTACAAATAAAATTATATTAATACATATAACACACAGACCAGTACAAACAGACATGCAGCACACAAATGTTTGTGTACAGTGCGGGGATCGAACCCGCAACTTCTTGGTTAATAGACAACTTCTTAACCGTTACACCAAAGTGGTTGTCCATCATACTATTAATTTGCAAATATTTGATGCAGGATTAGAGAGAGGACAGAAACAACAACGGACGGTGGCATTGAAGTGGTCAGCGCTGAGTCTGTCCGACTGGCAGCCGTATTAGCAGCCCTTATAGAAGAGCAGTCTGTCAGTAATAAGCGGAAAGGTAAATCTTTAAAATATCGAAAGATATTACAAATAAAGAGATTTTAATAAGACAAAATTTGCTGCAAGATCTTTGAACTAAAACTAATTACCACTTAGTAATTTAAGCTCCAGAATAATTTGTGTTGTAGGTGATAATGTGGTTGAACAAAGCACCAAACCGAAAGTGTCAAAAATAGCCCCTGATGAGAAGAAAGTGCCAAAAAGTGACACAGATATAATGGTAAGGAGGTTCACAATCTTTTTTATAATTACAATATTCATCATAAGCGCTTGCTTATATAGGACCCGCGGGCGTGGGCGCAGGCCCGAAATTTCTAACATATGAAGTGACATTCAAGTGTTCACATCGAAATGAACGTGTTGTCTATAGTAGCGATCTCACGCCTTTACCCGCGGTGCACAATCACTAAATCTCTATCTCCATTCCGAGTGTGTTGAAAAACTTACTCAGTAAAAAAATCTGAAACATGTGTACCAAATTTCATCAACATCAGTTCAGTAGTTTAGGTATGAAAGTATAAGGCGTTGTCCTATATGAATGATTCAACGCGATAAGTAAGACGCGATGCAAATAATACTTGTACAATACAAATATACAACATCACATACATCGATCTGACTCCGTGGTAAGTAGCTAAAGCACTTGTGTTACATATTCGTTAGATATCAGAATCAACAGTGGTATTACAAATATACTTAAATAAATACATATAACACCCAGACCAGTACAAACAGACATGTTTGTACAGTGCGGGGATCGAACCCGCGACCTCTTGGTTAATAGTCAACTTCTTGACCATTACACCAAAGTGGTCTAAATTTTAATCTTCGTCACGTAGGACACTATTATAAACGTACGTACCTTTGTTATTGTCGTGTCACTTCGCGTCGCACTTGGCGCGTTTGTCGTTCACGTAGCACAACGTGTAACCGACGGGGACACAGTTTCTTTCGTAAAATAATAATTATAGTCCTCCTGGCCGATTTCGACCACGGCGGCCAATCTCAACAAAGATCAGCCAACTACGCAGGACATATTATAGTGCACAAGTGTGAGCGCAACACACAGGTGCACTCACTGTTCCATCACTCTCAAAGCTCGGTGAGACGGCAATCCGACATGGCCGGAGAGAAATCAGGCGCAGGATCAACGGCTTAACGTGCGCACCGAGGCACGGGGGTGTAACACCGCCAAGTTCCCGACTCCGCTGTTTTTGAGAAATTCATGACAGAAAAACTCACAAAAGTTTTTGGCTCGACCTGGGTTTCGAACCCAGGACCTCTCGGATGTAAGGCAGAAACTTGACCACTACACAAACGAGGCAGTCGTAAAATAAATAGCTATTTTCAGAGCAACAACAAACTTTGTTTCAATAAATTGGAGATACTATTTTCTTGCAGTCCCTATTAGCAATGCCATCCAGCAGAGAAAAGGCAGTGAAAAGAGTGGGAGAAGAAATAATGGACCTGTTGAGCAAACCAACTGCTAAGGAGAAATCACTCGCCGATAAATTCAAAAGTCAAGGAGGTACATTCACAATATTTTAGTCCATAAAAAATAACCAACTATCTAGCTGATGTTGCACAAATTTTCCTTGGGCGCTATATTATTCATACTTCTAACGGTTTAGCATGGTTTCTGTGTGTCACATCAGGTACTCTAGATCTTCATTTATGTTATGGGGACGTAAAAAAGTACTCGTCATGTTGAACAATTTTTCCATGGCGTCATATTTATAACTCGAAGTTATTCTAGGGGGGGGGTTCCACCTCAGATATTCAGATCGATAAAATAAATTGTAGCCTTTACTCTGGCAGGGATTTTTCTTGACAGTTTGGTAATGTTTTCATTTAAATCCATTCAGCCGCTTTTACGGGATGCGTGTGCATATAAACAGACAATCAGACAAAAAATCTAAAAAGTAGTGGAATGTGTTCTGTACTTGATTCTAAGTAACCACTAACCAATTTTTTTTAAATACCTGCCGAGTACAGACTTATTCCCTCTTTAGTTTTATTATGTGTATAGATTATTTCCAGGCGCCCAAGTAATGGAGTTTTGCCCTCACGGCACTCGAGCGGAGTGCGTACGAGCTTTCTCAGTGCAGAAGCCTGATGGAGCAGACCCACAGTATACATGCAAGAAGTTGCACTTCAAGAAGATAATACAGGGCCACACGGATGAGTCTCTGGGGGATTGCTCGTTTCTCAACACGTGCTTCCATATGGATAGCTGCAAGTAAGTGGAATTCGCCTTTTAATGATCATTATTTGGTCGTAAGACGTCCACTCCTGAACGTAGGCCTTCCCCATTAAATTGCAAGATTGTTAGGAGCTGTACGATGATGTATCATTCAAAGTTAAGGTGCCACCAACGGCGTGGAGCGTGCACGCGGAGCGGAGAAACAGAGAAATAATAGTCCTTTTGGCCGATTTCGACCACGGCGGCCAATCTCAATAGAGAACAGCCAACTACGCAGGAAATATTATAGTGCACAAGTGTGAGCGCAATACACACTCACTGTTCCATCCATCACTCTCAAAGTTCGGTGAGACGGCAATCCGACATGACCGAAAAGAGATAAGGCGCAGGACCAACGGCTTAACGTGCTTTCCGAGGCACGGGGGTGTAACACCGCCAACTTACCGACTCCGAGCTGTTTTTTAGAAATTCATGACAGAAAATCTCAGAAACATTTTTGGCTCGACCCGGGATTCGATCGCAGGACCTCTCGGATGTAAGGCAGAAACTTTGCCATTGCACCGACGAGGCAGTCTACACAAACGGAGAAATATTAACAAACTAGCGGGCCGCCCGCGACTTCGTCCGCGCAAACGTTGGATTTTTCCTCGTTCCTGTTTTATCCCAGGGATTTTGTACAATCCTGTGGACAGTCACCCTTAATGAGTCTATGTAACAAGTGATATTGGTTGCAATTCCACAAATTTTATTTAATTTTATTTATTTATTTAATTTTACATTTTTGCAAGACTTACAGCTAGAAAGATACTTAATAATAGTTTATATAAAAAGAAGGCCATTTATATGTCTCCACTGATAGAATTTAGAGTACATAATTAAAGATAAATTAAATTTATAAAGCTTACTCACAAAAGTATAGGCAAGAACATTGTTCAAAAAAATCGTCACACATGCGTTTCTTAACCTGACCATTAAATGACCATTAAGACCATTAGATATCGTCATCATCATCATAAGGGCGGTTGCATCTTTTCAGATGATTTAAGCAGCATCTAAGTAGAGACGCATTGACGATCATAAGTTATATAAAATTTTGTGATTATACATTCTATTCCATGAGAAATATTTTGTTAGACTCTTGAGTTTAATTAAGATTATAATTTTAAGATAAAGGTTGTAATTTTAGTATAATTTTCAATTGTGTCGACATTTTATTTTTACAGGTATGTGCATTATCAAGTAGACAACACGGACCCAAACGCAAATTGCAATAAAATTACTACTGAATCAACTCAAAAGACTGCACAAAATGGTAAATAATATTTTTCTTATAAACATTTTTTTTATTGATTTAAAATTAAGAATCTTAACTAGGTCTATCTTATAAGCTTTGTTTCTTGAGATACTCCTTACCAAATTATTCCAATATTCTTTTATCTATTAAAATAGCAACTTACATTTTATTTGATTGCTAACCCTTAATTTATTTGAAATTAAAAAATCCCATCTAGGTATATCTTATAAGCCTCCTGAGATATTCCTTACCTAATTATTCCAATATTCTTCTACATATTAAAATAACAACTTACATTTAATTTGATTGCTAACCCTTAGTTTATTTTCAGGTGCCCCCTTAGTATCCAAACCAGATGGCGTATTGACATTGACGCCACCTCAGTGGCTACAGTGTGACCTGCGGTATCTAGATATGACATTCTTAGGTAAATATAATTTTTAACACGCTTTTATTAGCTCGGGCTGTACTCGTATGTATGTATGTAAAAAAATCTTCGGGCTCAATTTTCACCAACTTGCAGAAATCGAATTAATTTGAAACTTTACACACGTATCAAGTACCGATGACATTGCAATAATTTGATAAAAGTTGTACATTATCCTTATAAACTAAAAAATAAAATAAAGAATAGTTTAAAATACTGATTACAATTTGGGTTATACCCTAAGTTTGGATGATTGCATCCAAATTTTCAAATTGATTTATTATTTCTTGATATGATTTGGGTTTTAAATGTTTTTTTTGGAAAACAAGTTTTTAAAAAAAAAAAAGGAATCTTGACATACAGTATTGCTCTAAATCTAGCACTTCATATTCTAATACTACACTCAAGCGGCCAAACATTGCAATAATAGCTACCATACTACAAATCGCTAGCATCCTAAGCACCTCACAGTTGTCACGCAGGCAAGTTCGCCGTGATAATGGCGGACCCCCCATGGGATATCCACATGGAGCTGCCCTACGGCACGATGTCGGACGACGAGATGCGCTGCCTCGGCGTGCCGCAGCTGCAGGACAGCGGGCTCATCTTCCTCTGGGTCACCGGCAGGTTAGTACCTTCATTTACTTAGCGTTCCAACTCATAACTAGGACTCGAAAAAGCTTTTCGGCTCCGGTCATCGGGGAGGATTCGAACCCCCGACCTTTGGAAGTCCGGTCCAATGCTCTTGCGTTGAATTTTGTAAGTGCTCTTTAACGCTTTGAGCCAGCGTATATTTCATCAATGATTGTGGGAGACACCCTCAAATCACCCGAGAGTTTCATCTTAATCGATTGTTAAATATTTGTTAAAAATATATCTCTCGGGTGATTTAAGGGTGTCTTCCACAGTCATTGATGAACATACGCAGGCTCATAGCGTTAAAACTGCACTTACAAAATCAACGACTCCATTAAGGTTCTCGGTAGCTCAGGAAGTTAGAACATTAAACCGGACTTCCAAAGGTCGGGGGTTCAAATCCTCCCCGATGACCGGAGCCGAAAAGATTTTTTTAATTCAATTCAATTCAATTTATTTATTTATCGGACAACAAAAATCCATGGGTTAGTAATACAATGTTGCTTACAACTAGGTGTTAGTAATTACATATATGTTTTCAAATTTTATAAAATTAAATCAAATCAGTTTATTAAATTAAATTCAAATTAAATTAAAATTAAATTCAAATCAAATCAACATCAAATTCAAATTAAAATTAAAAACAAATCCAAAAATAAAAATAAATAAATATAAAAATCAGTTAGTCATGTACCTAAGAGGCACCCCGTGCGGCCGACAACTAGAAGAATTATCGTCTACTGTATGAGTCATCAGTCGCACGAAATGCCTGACAATAGGCGCATGCGGATCATCTGCCACCATTCTCTTTTAAGTGTGATGTCTTTTCGAATTAAAAAATAACGTTGTGAACGCAAAAAAAAAATCATAACTAGGACGCCGAATTGAAAACTCCAGCCTGCATCTAGGTATTGCAATTACTGGATCCGGCATCGGGCAGGTTTTTTTTCTAGATCCGCACTGCATTTTTTAAATTTATTTATTCAAAGAACACAAACAGAGTATAGGATCCAATAAGATTGACTGCCTCTTTGGAGTAGTAGCAAAGTTTCTGCCTTACATTCGAGAGGTCCTGGGTTCGAATCCCAGGTCGAGCAAAAATTGTTTCTGTGAATTTCTCAAAAACAGCTCGGAGTCGGGAAGTTGGCGGTGTTGCACCCCCGTGCCTCGGTGCGCACGTTAAGCCGTTGGTCCTGCGCTTGATCTCTCTCCGGTCATGTCGGATTACCGTCTCACTGAACTTTAAGAGTGATGAAACAGTGAGTGCACCTGTGTATTGCGCTCACACTTGTGCACTATAATATCTCCTGCGTAGTTGGCTGATCTCTGTTAAGATGGCCGCCGTGGTTGAAATCGGCCAGGAGGATTATTAGGATCCAGCACATTTCTCTCAGCATCCAGCAACCCAGCTTGCTCCAGCACAGCTAAATGCTGAATCCAGCATTAAGCTTGTTCCGCTCTGGATTTTCGAAAATAATTTAACAAAATACAATAAAGACCAAATGATAATAAGAGCAGAATTTCATGGACAAACATCGCTCGTGAATGTGTTTAGAAATATAATGAAACTGAACACACTTTGACAGGATTTTCTACTGCTTATTTGATGGCAGGGTAAATTACTAGTATATTACCACATAAATTAAGTGATTCTAAGCCAAACAATACTAAATTACTACTAAATTACTACAAAATAGCTTTAAAAAGAACAGTTAAATCACAATTATAATAAACACTTTGATAAAAATAAAAAAAGATAAACAATGTAATAAATGAAATAAAATATGTTGTAAATGGTCATCGTCTTAATAGGAAAAAACAAGACAAATTAAAAATTGGACCTATTAAAATTTTAGAAAAAATTTCGAACTATCTATCTATACAATTGGCTAGACGACACCACCAATCGTTGACATACTTTTTATTATCTGTCAAAACGGTCTGCCTCCATAGATTTCGTATGGGAATAAATATTGTGACGTCACGGTCATGTGTCAGAAATCGGAGTCAATTGACCGAATATTTATTGCGTTTTGTGTGTTTAAAAATTGGTTTCTACAGCTTTTTATAAATATATTGGTTGTATTAACTTCATAGGGGCTATGTTTTTTAAACACCATGTTCTTGACAATATTTAAGATAGGTGTCACCATCCCAATTGATACAGGATAAAAATAACTAGAATCAAACAAGATTCGAATCCGAATTGAGGGCATTTTTGTCTTTCTATTCTCATGTTAGTTTCTATGTTTGTGTTATTTCAGTAATTAATATTGTATAAAACTGTTACTTTAAATACATTTGCTGGACGCAGAACAACACACTAAGACATTTCTTTTGGAGATAACAAAGGAATGGAATATTTATTTATTTATTTGTATATATAATTATACTTATATGTCAAACAAAATCACTTGATTTTGCCAAAAATCACGGTTCATTTCTTCTCTCTCATTTGTATCTCTGTAGTTATCCAACAATTTTATTTCAGAGCCATGGAACTGGGCAGGGAGTGTCTCAAGCTGTGGGGCTACGAGCGCGTGGATGAACTGATTTGGGTGAAGACCAACCAGTTGCAGAGGATCATACGCACGGGTCGCACCGGGCACTGGCTCAACCATGGCAAGGAGCATTGTCTGGTTTGTGAATTTTATGTTTCTATTATATCTTAAGCTAAACTAGTTTTTACTATAATTTTCTAAGCTTATGAGTTAATGTTTTTGTTGGAACGGAATACTCATTGGAACTATTAAAACAATTTTATAAATTCATTCACCAACATAGGAAGCTACATGTGTATTATTTATTTCGATAAACTATAGCACTTAAGAATAATTACGAATTCTTTTATAAATATAGATGCCGAGAATTTTAGTTTGTTTGTGATATGCCCTTGTTACTCGCTCTTTTTATTTTATTTATTCAAATAACAAAAACAGAGTAGAACCCTTATAACAACACAATATTATGAACTAAGCTTAAACTAGATTGTAATCCTAAAAGAGCTCCTAGCGTGTTTATGTTTATTATGATTTTTTAAGTAAATTACAATGGTGCAAATAATAGGTAGGTACATTAAATTTTAAGTATATATGAAAAAAAACAGTGTGATTCTGATAAAGTTCGTTAGGATGAAAAGTCTACTTGAAATAACAAAGACGACCCGTACCCCGTTTAATTTGACGACCGCTTGGTGCAGTGGTCCACAGGTCGGATTCCTAAAATCAAGGGTCGCGGGTTCGATCCCCGCACAGTATAAGCATAAGTGTGCATGAATTTGTGTGTTTGTATTGGTCTGGTTTTTTTTAATGTATAATGTGTATTTATTTGCAAAAAAAGTATTTAAGTATGTTTATCCGTTGTCTAGTACCCATAAAACAAGCCTCGTAGTTTAATTTGGGACTAAAGAATTGGTGTGATTGTTGTGAAATATTTAATATTGAGGTGCATGTGGCGCAGTGGTTGCAGCGGTTTGGTAGTGATACCAAAAGTTAAGCAACCTACGGCGCGGTCATGTTAGGGATGGGTGACCATTCTGACCATACAAGTGACGTCTATTTACAAGCATCTCCGTGCTTCGGAAGGCACGTTAAGCTGTTGGTCCCGGTTAATATCGATAGATATTAGTCGATAAGCCTGGTCGGAGGCCCTCGGGCGACTTAATAACATCTGACAGTAAGGTTGGTCACTTACCTTACAAACATCCCTCCACCTTTCCGCACTGAGCCCGCGTGGTGGAGTATGGCTCGCACCACCTCATAGTTGAGGTGAGGCCTGTGCCCAGCAGTGGGACGTATATAGGCTGATGCTGATGATGATGATGATTTATTATTTATTTGTTTTAAATGCGCCTAAGCTTGCCGTGTTGGCATGAAAACTGTTCCACCAGCAGGCGAGAGCCAGCATTTTCTGATAATTTTTGTATTTATCTAACAGGTTGGAATGAAAGGCAACCCGGAGAATCTGAATCGAGGCCTCGATTGTGACGTCATTGTGGCTGAGGTCCGAGCGACGTCCCATAAACCCGATGAAATATACGGAATTATCGGTAAGTTAAATGCAATATAGATATATATATATATATATATATATATATATATATATATATATATATATATATATATATATATATATATATATATATTAACACTTTAATGCAGGGACCGAAAACCTTTATAAATTACGGTACAGGTATCGAAGAATTTTGGTTACCTCTTTGATTAAGGTAACCGCAATCTGTGTAACCCAATTAGAAGAAACATGTTACCTTTATTTAAGTTACCGTTTTTATACCGGTTACCTAAAAATGACCTTGATTACGAGAAAGAGATAGAATATCGCAATGCCGTTAATAATTTTGGCATTAGAAAATACATTACCAGGGAGATCGTCGTGCGTGTTGGAGTAGTTAGTTAGTACCTACTGTTTAAGTTTCTTAAGTTCGCCTTTTTGCGGTGGAGTAGTTGAGTGAAGGTAAAAAGGAAATGAACAAAGGTAAGTAATATAATATTACTTTATTACATTGTGAATTGTCAAAATACCCTTTTGCTTATCTTTTTCTCTCATCATAGAATTTAACTCGGTAGTATGTTTATTTTACTTGCCAGCTCTTCCTCGTTAACAAAGCTTATAACTTATTTGCTTGCAATTTTTTTGAGCAAGTTAGCACAATACCTACACTTTTTTCTATTTAAATTAGCGAACCGCCTCGCTTTCTCCAGGTGAGAAGAGCATTTGTGTGTTAAAAATAAGGCATAATCCCAGCTGCCCCCGCGGCTGGTGGGTATGCGTAACAACATTTCCCTGACGTTAAAAAAAAGGCGTGAGATGGAATAGTTAGATTATTCACCAGTAGAGGTGTTGATGTCGCTTTGTTTTTGTATTTGTGTCATGGCGGCGCGGTATATAACTTTAAACAAAGTAGGGTGACCAAACAAAATGTCGAAGGAGATTTTTTGGATTTATTATGGAAATCAATCAACTTGGACAAAGCATTCGCTCAGCTCGACCACGGGTGGTTACGCGGGTGTTTTAAGTGTTATGTTGCTTTTCACCACAACCAACTTGTCCCTTGACGCGATTGGGAGTACTGTTCTGCCGCCATTTTGATCTCTATTAATAATATTGAAACCAAGGCATCATAAAGAAGAGCAGCACTTTGCTGTCCACTAACCCAACTTCAGCTGCCGACAGACTTAACTTCAGTTCAGTTGACAGGAGCAACTGCTACTGTCGTTATTGGTTTGCTTTTGCTGTCCACGTGTCAACTGCAAACGCTACCAATGACGGTAGCTGTAGTTGCCTCCGTCAACAGCTGAAGTTCGCTTTGTCGACAGCAAAGTGCTACTCGTTGTACACCGCTATAGCTTTTTTAGCTAGAGCATAAACTTGGTATCTAGCCACTTCAGAGATATCATCTTTAATTGGCCACTTAAATTTGTGGTTATCTATTTTTTTTGCAAATTGTATTACATAGCCATCTTCTGTAATTGATTTGACCTGCCCAATGTAACGGTGAACAAGATTTTTCAAGGAGGTTAAATTTATTATTGCCCGGTCTTCTACTTGAAGTGGTGAAACAGCGCACTCATTTTCTGACTCACAACTGGATGAATCAAATTGATCCACATCTTCTTCTTCATTATACACCGATTCTGGAGATTGTGGCAATTCAATATCGCCATCTTCATCAGAACTCGAATTTCGAGTATCATCTTCTGAGCTCGAGGCGCCGTTCATCCTTCTTTTTATTTGCTTCTTTTTAGGTTCTGTTTTTCCTTTGTTTGTCTTCTTTTTCTTTTCCCTCATATTCTTCATATTAGTCTTTATTTTACTGGCGTTTCTTTTTCTTTCCCTTTCTTCGGTTTGAATTCTGATGTTTTCTTTTTCCGGAGTATCAGTGTAAACTGTTGACTTTCTCTTTATTGTTTTTTTTGTTATTGTTTTTCTGGGTGGTTCTTTAGGGTATGGTCTTACGAGTTCTGGCAAAAAATTACTACTTGAAGCTTGATTGGAAATATCAAGAGGATCAATTCCTACAGAATCACTTGATTGTGGAGTTTCTGACCATCTGTGAGCAGACTGAGTGACAGCAGCAGCTGGATATTGTGATTCTATAGAGCTTGTCTGCATTGACTGAACTCCCGGTATGGACACAGCGGAACTGCAGGACTGTGGAGTTATTGAGCCTCTAGCAGAAGACGAAGGGATGGCTTCAAGTCCTGCAGCAGACTGAGGTTGATATTCCAAAGGCCTGGTCTGAGTGAACTGCACTTCCGGCGCGGATACAGCGGAAGAATTGGGCTGTGGAGTTATTGAGCCTCTGGAAGAAGGCGGAGCGATGACTTCAAGTTCTGCAGCAGCTTGAGGTAGAAATTCTAAAGGCCTGGTCTGAGTAAACTGCACTTCCGGCGCGGATACAGCGGAAGAATTGGGCTGTGGAGTTATTGAGCATCTGGGAGAAGACAGCGCGATGTCTTCAAGTCCTGCAGCAGCTTGAGGTTGTGAATGTTGGTGAATGTTGCTCAGGGTCATAGCCCTTGGTAAAGCAGTGGCGACTATACTCGGGATATCGTAAATAGTCATAGTTTTTCCTGGGTTTGTTCTCATCCAGCCATCAAATGCTGTGTTCACTGCTTTTTTAAAAGGTCCATATACGGAGCGGTCCAATGGCTGCAACTTGTGACTGCAATGTGGAGGATATGACAGCATGACGATGCCATTGGCACGACAATAATCAATACATTTAATAGACACGTGCGAGGAATGGTTATCCAGCAACAAAAGCACTTTGTGATCTGAAGAACAATTTGTATGTCTTTGGAAGTGTTGCAGGAACACAAGGAAATCATCTTCTTGCATCCAGCCAGACTTATTTGCTGTACCTACACTACCAATAGAACCATTTTTCAAAAAATGGCTTTGGTAATGTACCCGTGGAAACGTAAACATCGGTGGAAGTACATTGCCCAGTGCGTTTCCTGCTACAGTGACTGTTACCAGAGTTCCACGTTCGGCTGATGTCAGTGCACCAACTTGTCGAGTGCCTCTTCTGCAAACAATGCGATTCGATTTTTGTACAGTCGTTATGCCCGTTTCATCCACATTATAGATGTCTTAGGCTTCAAACTTGTCCCGGTCGAGTACCATATCCAAATTATCAATAAATGCACTAACATTGTTTTTATTGAAGCTTGTTGCGCGGGCTAAGCTCGTGGCTTGAGCACATCTCACGGATAATTCTAGGTGGCGGTCCAAAAAACCTCGGAACCATTCTACACCAGCAATCTGATTTGTGTCCCAAGAAGGTGGCCTAGCAAGGTTGTACCGTACAGTCAAATCATAAGCCAATTGCCTCAAGTCTTTGGTTGAGAGCCCGAAGTAAATGTCAGCTGACTTAATTGCATACTTCACAATCTCTTTTTCCTGCTCAGAGGTAAACACCTTCTTTGCCGAATTATAACCCATAGTTATAGCATCAACTGGCGTATTTTCTGTCGCATTTTCTCGCTTTTTTTTGTACCTCCCTAAAGAGACGTGATCTAAATTAAACATCTCAGCTGCTTTCCGTAAAGATTTTCCACATAGAACTTCCTCATATGCCTGCTGATAAGCAAACATATCTTTGGAATTTCTGTCTGTGACATGCTTTCTTTTTCTGGGCATCTGAAAAAGAAAGCTATACTGAACGAAACTTAAAATAACTAACTTCACGGTGAGCTGTACATTCTCGAAATATCAAATTATATACAACGTGTAACAGAAAGGGTATACTCGTATGCATCGAAAAATGTGTGAATCTACCCATGAAACTGAACAACTTTCCCTAAGGAACATAGGTCGAAAAACGAAAAAAAAAGTTTGACCTTCCATACAAAATGCATCAGTTGATAGCGTATTTAGTATGGGAAGTCAAAACTTTTTTTTCGTAATTTGACCTATGTTCCTTAGGGAAAGTTGTTCAGTTTCATGGGTAGATTCACACATTTCACGATGAATATACCCTTTATATTACACGTTGTATAGGTAGTTCACCTGAAAAACATTATCCCCTTCTTAGGCAGTTAGGGACGGTTGAAACACCGGGACGATTGAAACGTTTCAATCGTCCACAAGTAAAAGTTTCAATCATCCCCATCCGACTTTGTCTGACTTCAAGGTCAATAATTTCAATTTAAATAGGTTTTATCGCTAAACCACAGTAATAAAAACAATCATAAATGGCTAAATAATACAATCAAATAAAGAAAACAGTGAAAAGACAAGGGTGAAAAACACTATACAAGAAAATATGATACCTTGAATTCTTACTTTTTGGCGCGAAATCCGTCTAAGGGTCCTCAGCACAACTGCGTCGCTTGCTCGCTCGAGCGCTACTGACCCAAAATTTCAATATGGCCGCTGACCTGTTTTATTTGTTGCATCACTCGCGTAGGTCTTATGGTTTTCGAGAATTTTGAGTTGTTTCTATCATGACTTGTTTCAATTGACCCCGGTCTACCCTAAACAATAAATATTTGCGTTCAAAACAATCCAATACAACCAGCACTCGCTCGCTAGCAAACTGAGATAAGCACTACGTACGTCTAACGTCTCACGCGCCAGCGGTCAGTGATTGGTATTGGTCGGCGGCGCGCCGTTCGCCGGCGCGCGCGGCTATACACTCACTCACACACAGGCAATGACTTCGAGACGCGCCGCCGACGCGACGCGGCGACGGCACGTATAAAAAAAGGTAATTTTTATTTCGGTAACCGGTATTAATACAGGTTGTATTCAATATTTAAGAATTAAGGTAACCTTTTAAAAATACCTGTAAAAAAAATAAAGGTTGTAACCAAAAAATACCGGTATTGGTCATACCGGTTTCGGTCCCTGCTTTAATGTACAACAACACTTTGTATAAGTTTTATGGTTGACTCACAATAACATATGTAACTCCTGAATGTGAAGTCGCAACTATGGTGGTAATGTTACTGTGGATATCCAGAACTAAGACGAACGAAGTCGCGGGCGGCCGCTAGTATTAAATATAAGGTTAAAGATTATTCTTGAAATATAAATAATAAATAAATATTTCACAAAAATCACACCAATTCTCTAGTCCCAAATTAAGCTACGAGGCTTGTGTTATGGAACAACGTATAAACATACTTAAAAAGTTTTTTTTTTTGTAAATAAATACATTTATACAAAGAAAACACCCAAACTAGTACAAACACACATGTTCATGCACACATATGCTTGTACTGTGCGGGGGTCGAACCTGCGACCTGTGGACCACTGCACCAAGTGGTCGTCAAAAATTTTTAACTTTATCATAACTTTGTGAACCAAGTAGCTTTAGTACAAACCTTAGTGGTACATATTTAAAAGCTGCTTGAAACTGTAAAAAAATGTTTTATACTTAGTCCAGAGGTCCAGATGTTTTATTTAATTTTATTTATATTTCATACATACATCTATCTTTACAGAAATAATTCCAAAGCGATAAGTGCAGGCCAGAATAAATGAATCAATTAAAACAATAACAAATAAAATAATACATTCATACACATAACATTAAAAATAATAACAATTTACGAATGTTAACTCAAGAGAGTTCTTAAATTATCATGTTTATTAACAGAACGACTCAGCCCTGGAACAAGGAAAATTGAGCTCTTCGGGAGACCACACAACGTCCAGCCAAACTGGTATGTTTAGTAATTTAATTTAATATTGCTTTTAAAGTACGATTTCATACACTTGATTCTAAGAAAAGGTTACAAATATATTTTTGTTACGTGACACTCTTCGTGAGCTCACTGGAACCCGGACTATCCGGTGCCTTCACGATCCTATTCGTGTAGGACAATACGAATAGGATCGTGAAGGCACCGGACAAACGCGGCGCTATGCGATGCGACCCTCATTTGGAGTTCCATAATTTGTTGTTTATCATTATAATCCAATAAATTATGTAACTCCAAATTTATTTAGCTCTTAATAGAAAAAAGTTGTATTAAAAATATACATACTTTGATATAGGACACAAGTCGCAAGAAGAATTGGTATTGTTGTATATTATATTATTATATTTGACATTGTCGCGTCGCGTCGCATTTGTCGCATCTCACGTAGGACAACGGGTCACCTAGGAAAACGCTTGAACCTCTCACCCTTTCCCACACTTCCCCATTGCTTGCTTAATAAATAACGCATCTCCTCACTTCAATATAAAAAGGTAAAAAACAATTTTCGTTTAAAAATGCCATCTGTTTACTGTCCAGGATAACTCTCGGCAATCAAGTCGACGGAGTACGTCTGGTGGAACCGGAACTCATAGCCGCTTTCAAGAAGCGGTATCCAGACGGTAACTGCATGGCGCCCCCGCCGCCGGATCCCGGGCTACCCTAGCTGGTAGATATGGGCACATAACTAGCCAACGTGGAGAGTAATAAGGACAAATAAAACCGACTTATTAAGATACATATCACAAGGAGGAAGCACTTCGTATAATTATGATAAAACTTCACGTACAGGTAAGTTCGTTTAATCATTAATTATACTCGTGCTTCGTCCTCGAGATTAATGTAGAAGATTATTCAATACTTTGTAGATGTTAAGAGTGCAGTGAATTTTTCATAAAATAAAATTGCGAATTATGACAATAAATGTTTTTTAATCATATAACGTGGAAGAGTACCGTGAGATAAGGTAATAATTAAACAATAGTATGCAGTATTAATTACACGTAAGTTAGGTACTTAAACTTACAATTAAAGATTACAATCAGAGTTAGTCTAGGGCAGGGGTCGGCAGACTTACCAATCAGATGAGCCAAATATCCAGTTTGTAGATTTTCCCATACTTTTAAAGAGCCGCTGGACATGCCGGGCTGCGGGGTACAGAGTGCGAGCGCACATGTTGACGATAAATTCAGTTGTATCATATTTTTTAGGTGTTTTTGTGCTAAAGCGGTACAGTTAAACAGTGAGTGAGTGTAAGAGGAGCCATATTAATCCTATGGAAGAGCCGCATGCGGCTCGCGAGGCTAGGCTTCCCCTAGGGGAACGCCGTATAATCGTCATTATTGCTGGGGCGGTTATAAAATTTGGCAAAGATAGTGGAATTGCCGCTTCATCCTGTAGGTTTGCCTTATAACGTCGAGGTTAACCCCTGATTTGTGGGCCATGGACGTTCATGCATGGCGTTTTATATGGGACGAAAAACATGGACACTATTCCACTATCTTTGAAAGTGGATTTGAACCACCGGCTAATTGATTGCGCTCCTATGGGATTATGGACACTGACAACCAGCTCTTAAGATTTCCGTAGTAACGCTGTTCTTCCTAAGCATGCTGTAAGGGTTTTGGCGGGACATATCTCGGGCTTGTTTTTAAAGTACAGGGTGAGTTGTTTGTGCCAGGTTTAGAAGTTTATTCAGTTCTGGTATTTTAATGATAATTTGATCGTTTTGGGTGATTATTTGATTGATTTTAAACAAATCTAAAAATTTGTGTTGGGTTCGATGCGCAGTTACGAGTGCCAATAAGGTGGCACATATTTTTTAAATTCCCAAGCGAAGTGTTTCATTAGGTTTACTTGGACAGTAGACGTTAAAATGATACACTTTTTAAAGATTACACAGGTAGACTGTGACTAGGGTTGCCACCTTTTTTAAAAAGCAAATAAAGTACATTGGTTATTATAGGTACAAAAAAAGTACATAGTAACAAAATAAAGTACAATTTATTTTTCTTCAATTTTACAAAGAAACTAAATCATGTAAAATTAAGTATTTCCGTGTACTTTATTGTTGTCATAAAGTACAGAGTACAATTGCCTGAAATAACGTACAATACTTTATTATAAAGTACGGGTGGCAACCCTAACTGTGACCACGGACGCTGAAAAGGTTCCGAAAGGTCTGAGCGGTCCGTCTACTTTCCTTTTTTTCCACTTTCCAGATCGGTCTACTGTCATTATTCGTCTACCTAATCTACTTTGGCAAATGGTCTACTTTTCTAATTGGCCTACTTTTTTATTTTAAAACTTCAGAATAATTTAGGCAGTAAAATTCCTTGTTTAAGATAGGGACTTTTTGAAGGAGATTTAGAGGTTAGACCTTTTTTTATGAAACCGTGTTCTAATGTTCTAACTAAGATATCCCAGCATATTAAGAACTCAATAAGAAAGAGGATGAAATAAATATAAAGCTCTAAAATTCAGCATATATTTATTCTTCCGCTACATATCACAATGTACATTAACTTGCAATTTAACGACAAACTCACACAAAAACTGTTCACTATCCGCCAAGTTCAGAATGTTTCTGTTCATTAGCCAGTTACTCAATTCCATTTCGCGTTACTTTTCGAAACCAGCCTTTCCTTTCACTCGCACGGCCAAGGCACATGAGTGACAGGGAGGGTCATATTCGAATGTACGGCAAACGGCTTTCAGATTAGAACCTCAGTAGTATGAAGCGTGTGTGTTGCGCCTTCCCTTGGGCGATGAAGGTCGTGGTGGCCCAAAAAACCCTCTGGAGGTGGTGTTTGCTCTTTCTTTTGATCCACTGTCGAAATAATCAAAAACACATAAATAATATAACAATGTCGTAAATGTACTTCTAAAACTTATTATAAGTACATACATTTGTGAGTTAACTGTGTTTAGTAGAGGATAATCCTCTACCCTACCCTCCGGAACTGCTCAACCGATTTTATAAATTACTAGAAGGCCACAGCGCACATTAAAATGTATCATCCATGGAGGTAGATACACTTCGCAGAGAAAAATGTTATTTAAAGATTTCACTTAGAAATCTGCGATATCCTCCATGCTTATTTCATGTTGCTAAATTATCAGGTGGTGTTAAAGGAATCCTACATTTGCACGATCAAAGTCGCCGGGGTCGTTAGTAATAAATATTGTTGATATACTTAGCTGTCTAAAATGGAAAGATTGTGATGTCATTGCAACCGGGAATAACGAAATCGATACTTATATATCAGGAAGAACTTATCGTTACTCAAAGATTACCTGGTGTCATGATGATGATTCGGTCTGGTGACTGTACTAGTTCTAGAATTCACGTCTTTAATGCTTGACTTTTCTTTTGGTGTCAAACTAGAATAATATTTTAAAATTACAAAACAAACTTGCTTATCGCAGAATATTACTACAAAGATAAGTAAGTAGGATGTAGGAATTCGGCTAGTTTCATGAAACTATTAAATTTTATATTAAAATTATAAATACAAACCCAACTTTATCTTGAACCAGCTTTTCCGAGTGTAAAGAATCGCGAAACCTTCTTTGGAACTGGAAAGTAATAGAAATAAGCAGAATATTACCCAGGGTATTATATTACCCATTAACGATTGGAACGTTGGGCAAACAGTTGGCCGTAAAACCTATCATACAATCCAATGAAAGGACCTTAAAAAAACGTTTGCCTCAAAGTTGCTTTTTTGTAAGGCCAATAGTGTAAGTTATCGGGCCAATGGTTCGCCTACATCAAATAAATCTTTCTTGAGTAGGTACATTAAAATGGAGAATTAATAATATTACAATAGACGCGCTGGCCGACTAAAAACAAAGGAAACGTTATGTAATTAGTTACTTTGAACTACGATAGTAATCTGTGCTACGAGTATTATTTAGTTTACGACGACCACTTTGGTGTAATGGTTAAGAAGTTTACTATTAACCAAGAAGTCGCGGGTTCGATCCCCGCGCTGTACAAACATTTGTGTGCATGAACATGTCTGTTTGTACTGGTCTGGGTGTTATATGTATTTATTTAAGTTTATTTGTAATACCACTGTTGATTCTGATATCTGTAACACAAGTGCTTAAGCTACTTAGCACGGAGTCAGATCAATGTATGTGATATTGTTGTATATTATATTATATCAGTAACTTACGGCCTCAGCGCGTTCGCAAGGTCGCAAGGTTAAGCTTGCATAGGGATGGCCACAGACGAAACAACGGACACCAGCTTAACAGGTAGGGAAAGAAGGAGTTTAGCGATGTCACTGGCTGGATACTTGATTGATTGCCTCGTTGGTGTAGTGGCAAAGTTTCTGCCTTATATCCGACAAGGTCTTGGGTTCGAATCCCAGGTCGAGCCAAAAATTGTTTCTGAGATTTTCTGTCATGTATTTCTCAAAAAACAGCTCGGAGTCGCTAAGTTGGCGGTGTTACACCCCCGTGTTACACCTCTGGTCATATCGGATTGCCGTCTCACAGAACTTTGAGAGTGATGGAACAGTGATTGCACCTGTGTATTGCGCTCACACTTGTGCACTATAATATCTCCTGCGTAGTTGGCTGATCTCTGTTGAGATTGGCCGCCGCGCCGTGGTCGAAATCCAGTGGCCAGGAGGACTATTTACTTGATTGATACCTTGATGCTGTTCAGCAAGTCCCCTTGCGTGGCCAGGGGGCGTTCGTCGGAGCGGACGCTGGGCGCGCGCTTGGGGGCGGGGGCTTCCCTCCGGGCGCCGAGCGAGGCTGCACCGATCGACGCCGCGCCAATCGAGCCATCGCGACCGGTGACTACTAAAGAAGCAACACTTGCAGGTAATTTTAGCTATTAAAAATCATAACAAACCGATTATCAAAAAGCAGTGCGCTCCGCCGCAGATTTGCACTTTTCAAATAGCACCGTGCAGAAACGCGTGTTTTTCATGCAAACTGAGGTGCTTGCAAACAATGAATAAATCTGTCGCCCCGCGGTAAGACGCGCAACGCGGTGCTGTGTGATAAGATAATCGCCTAAAGCGAGATTTTCTAACGTCGCGGCGCCGTCAAGAGTACATAAACTTTTTCATGTACCTAACTAACCGAGAATTTACTTTAAAATAATTTAATAATAGCGCAAAAAATATATCTAGTAGGTAGGTACATACATAAATATATGTATTGTGATTTGTGGGAAGGCAAATCACAATAAGGCTTAGGCTTGTAGAAGCCTTATTTATTTTTCAGATTAACATTATTAAGCTCACAGATTACTCTAAAGCGCATGTGACAAATCAGAAAGTCAAAACTTTCCATTACCCACCATAGTCCTGCGTGCGCGACAAACGCGACAATATCGAATATACCTATATTTACCTCGTGTGTTCATAAGTTTTGAGACAAACTTTGTGCTAAAAAATAGAAATAAAAAATTCATCATCATCATCATATCAGCCTGTTACAGTCCACTGCTGGACATAGGCCTCCCCCAAGGAGCGCCACAGCGCACGATCTCCTGCCCTTTGCATCCAGTCACTACCAGCTGCCTTTTTCAGGTCGTCTGTCCATCTAGCCGGGGGGCGTCCCACACTTCGTTTACCTAAGTGTGGTCTCCATTCAAGAACCTTCCTGCTCCACCTCTCGTCACGTAATAAAAAATTACTGGGTGCTATTTATTTCTTTTTCTAATTTTGAATTTCGAATGTTAACTTTTAATTCCTTTGATTTTCAAATTCATTTCTTTCAATTTTTTCTCGTGATGGAGAGAACAAAAGAATTGCGTGCGACCGTGATTTCGCTATTTAAGGCGGGAAAAAAACCAATGGAGATTTTCCGTGAGGTGAAAACTTTTAGTGTGAGCCGTAACTTCGTGTATTACACTATTAAACGATACAAGGAGACAAGTTCTTTGCAAGATCGCCAAAGGAGTGGTCGGCCGCGCTCTGTAAGGACGCCTGCGAACATCAAAATCATCCGAGTGCGACTTCGCCGAAATCCATGTCGAACTCAGAAAAAACTAGCTCTGCAGACTAATATTTCGCGCGTTTCAGTCAACAGAATACTGAAATATGATCTTAAGGTGAAGGCGTATAGCCGTAGGAAAGTTTATTTTTTAAACGATCGCCTTCGTAAATTGCGACGCGAACGTTGTCCAATACTGCTTAAGAGACACGATGCGAGGAAAATACTCTTCACCGATGAGAAAATCTTTACTGTCGAAGAAAAGTTCAACCGACAAAACAATAAAGTGTATGCAAAAAGTAGCAAGGACGTCCCAGCTTCAGCACGGAATGTCTCGCGTACTCATCATCCGGCTAGTGTTATGGTATGGTGGGGAGTTTCGTATGAAGGTGTCACTCCGCTCCATTTCTGTCAACAAGGCGTCAAGGTGAAAGCCAAGAACTATCAAACTGACATCTTAGAGCCTTTGTGAAACCCCTGTCCCTTACTTTGTTTCACAACAAGGATTTGGGTTTGAGGGAAAATGTGCCGGCCTTCATCGCGGCGAACGAATGACCCTCTTCCAGCCCCGACCTCTAGCCGCTGGATTATGCTTTATGGGCTGAGCTAGAGCTTAGGGCCTGCCGAAAGTCCCACCCAAACTTGGAGTCACTGAAGCGAGCTCTTGTCCGAGAAGCAAAGCGAATCCCGCTGGAAAAGATTCGTGCCGTCATTGATGACTGGCCAAATCGTCTAGGGCCTGTATTAAAAACAAGGGTGGTCATTTTGATTAATAATAATTAATTTTTGTTTATTATTATCTACTTATTGTTTACTGAAAATTTTAGAAATTTTTATGCAACTTTTATTTGTCTCAAAACTTATGCACACACGAGGTATATATGAATTTAGGTATGTAAGCCTATGACAGTGTCCTACGTAACGAAGTGGGGTTTACATTTACACAAGCAAAGATCCATTATCTTTGACACAAGTATTGGTCGCATCGCGTAGCGTCGCACTTGTCGCATTGCGTCGCTCACATGTAGGACAACGCCCGAGTCATCACTGTTTGATGTGCTGTCATCAACAGACAACCTATTGCATTTTTCATTATTGAAAGCTTTACCTCTGTTTGCCCAATTTCCGTTTGTATTAATATGTGTAATCTTACTTTTAATGATAAATAAATTACATGTTAATTTCAAACAAAACATATTTTTTATTTTTCTCATCTAAAACTAGATCACATTTCCACATTGTCCCAACAAACAATAACTTATATTACACCACCATTTCCTCCAATGCTTCAGTTATTTAAAGAATTCAATTTTTTTCAGTAAGCACATTTCTTTTGGAGATTGGAGAATAGAATAATCTAAACTCAAAAATAAGATTCCCAGCTGCTATACAAAAAAAGTATATGATAAATTTAAGAAGCTTAAATAAATAAAGTACAGAATTTGATATAAAAGAATATGTTATCTGAACTTGATATTTGTAATTTAAGCTAAGAAGTTTAGTTTTCACAATAGTAACAATGCTATTTCATTCAGAATATTTGTAGCATACATATTCTGTTAGATTGTTTTCTATTTTGTGCTGCAACACCTCCTAGATAAGGTCTTTATGACAATAATTACAATTCTATCAATTTAGATGTAACAATAATCAATATCAACTGAACATTTCAACTGGTAACTTAAATTCAAGTATGAATCTAAAGAAATGTTGCATTTGACTTAATACAGAATGAATTCACTATAATTAAGGCTTCAATCAAATATTTGATTCCTTATTTACTTATTGCAAGTGATAGGTAAGTAATTTTTATTTAACTAGCTAGCACTGCTGCCAAGCCATTTACAATAAATCTGTTCACTTTAAGTTTTGAGGTTTCCTTTATTAATTAGTTCCTTTTTACTATCACCACCTTCAATTTCTTTCACATTAGATACTTGTTCTTCCAATTGCTTCCTAGAAGTGGCTGGCCCAGCAAAAATTGCCGGTGAAGTCTTGCTTTTTGGTATGTAAACCTCATAAGTTTTAAAATACTTTAACACACTATGCACATCTTCCTCTTTTAATTTGTACTCTAAAGCAATCTTAGCGGGTGTTACGTCTTTCGGGTTCATTTGATGCGCTCCTATAAACTCTATGGCGTTTCGTAGTGTTGTTTTTCCGTAAGATACACGTTCCGGTTCTTTGAATCCCATCTCAAAATCTTCCAACAGTTTGCGATCTTGAGGTAGCGGTCTTTCTGGGTTGTGACTCCTGCGCTCTCGCGTAATGTCATCCTCCGGCCTGCCGTGAGACGTTACATAAACATCCTTCAGTCTTTTATCAAGCGCAGGGTCCTTCTTATCCAGCTTTTCGTCAATATCAGGTACAGCCTCTAGGGTCCTTTTCAAATCTTCAATATTTTGAGGATAAGTCGGCGCCGGGTCAGGTTTTTCTTTAGAAATAACACGATGAGCACGGTTCTCGATGTTGAATGATCTGATCGGTCTCAGAGCTCTCGTCACTAAAGCACCCATCTTAGGTGGCGTTAGCACAACCGGTGTTTACGTTTTATAATTTTTTATTGCAACTCATCGTCGATTTTCACTCAAAAATAATAATTACAAATTTTTTGATTTTAAGGTTATGTTTCCATAATGAATGAGTGACAGACGTCAAAACGACTTTTCGAAATTTGAAAAAAAAATTTTTTTCGTAGCGCTTGCCTTGCCAGAGCGAATAAAATAAGGCCGGATACACACGATGTTGGTGATAGCCAACCAATCACAAAAAAGGCAAGCGTCCATAGGACGGATTTAGCTCAGAGAAATTAAACAGGAGTATACTTTGCCTTGTATAGAAACTCATACAACTGCGTCCACTGATCCGCACCCACCTTACGGGTCCGCATCGGCTAGCCAATGTACGCGGCATGTGGACGCTTACCTTCAGAAACTAAGGCTCGGCGGAAATCAGCAAATTTCCCAAACCGTTATTTGCCCTTCACGGTCAGATAGGTAGTGTTACATTTAAGAGGTCTATCACAAGAATTTTATTTAGAGGAATATATCAAAAATCGGAGGCTGGGATAATATGAGCCTTGATTTGTTTTTTGACCGCAGCATTGGTACAATATTTCTCTAAAAAGAATCAATCATTGCAACTTACTCATGGAAGTAACAAATTATGATATATTGGAGTAATTTAATGTATATACTTACATTTCAGTCTAGATAAAACCTCTTTCAATGCTGTTTTGGAAGCATCTTTTGCCAAGAATTTCCCAGCAGAGGATGGAGATGGAGTGTTGGTCGCACGACTTTGCTCTGTCACACCGCGAAGTTGTGGCGGACTTGGGCTCCGGCCTAGCCGCCGGCGATGTTGAGGTTGAGTTGAACCTCTTGATACTAGAAAAGGAAAATAAAAACCATTACCTCTATGCACTTGAAACTTCAATCACCTTGCAGGATTTGTAGGGGAAATCCCTGCCAAAAAATGATAGCAGTAAAACGTTTCATAGCACGGAGTGTGAGTCATAAAAGCATGTTTTTTGTAAATAAAGCATGGTAAAGTATTGATAATTAGAAAGATTAGATCCATAAAGGGTTGATATTTACAAATCTAGACTTAAGCTATACATATTTTATTTCAAAATAAGTACATATCATAAAAATTTCCAAATTGAAAATTATGTGACATTATAAAAATGGCAGAACGGAACGCTTTTGACGTTTAGTCATTCCCAAAGTTCGGAAAATCTTGTGATTGTTGTTATTTTGCTGCAACTTACTACTGTAAAATGTCCTCATCAGACTATAAAAAGTTAAAAACGCATATAGTGTCTTGTGTCGCTAATGCTGAAGGTCATAACGAGTTACTAAACCGACTGAAAGAGTTATTTCGTGATGTGATTAATTCCCCTAGACGATACGAAAATATTACGACAGTTGGAAAGTTATTGAGGGTTTTGGAGATAAGAGACGAACTGTCGGAAGGCAACGTGGAACCCTTGAAGAAAATAGCTGGTGAGATACCGAACCGTGGCGATTTATTACAAAAAATACAGGATTACGAAAGAAATTGTGTCCCGGAGGAATTCCTCAACTTCTACAGTAAGTATCTTCAGAGCATTCTAGTCATTGAACTAGCTATCTCAGTTACAACAAAATAGATATCGTTTTTCTTAATGTAATTAACCATTGGATTACATTAACAAGAAGTAAGATGCCTAGTAGTAAATGATATTAAATTGGTGTATTAATAAAAGCCATATTTTTTTCTATATATAAATAATAATACACAACAATCACACCAATTCTCTAGTGCCAAATTAAGCTACAAGGCTTGTGTTATGGGTACTAGACAATGGATAAACATACTTAAATACTTTTTATTTCTAAATAAATCTATATATATAAAAGAAAGTGGTGTTAGTTACACTATTTATAACTCAAGAAAGGATGAACCAATTTGGCTGAAAATTGGTGGAGCGGTAGCTTAGAACCAGGAAACGGACATAGGATACTTTTAATCCCTTTATTGTGAAAACCAAGGGATTCCATGCGGACGAAGTCGCGGGAGGGCACTAGTACATATTATACATAGAAAACACCCAGACCAGTACAAACACACATGTTCATGCACACTTATGTTTGTACTGTGCGGGGATCTAACCGGCGACCCTTGGTTTTAGAAGTCCGAATGTGGACTACTGCACCAAGAGGTCGTCAATATATCTGACCCACTTAATTTTATTACAGCCTTAGAAAATACACAGAGCACTCCACAAAGGTCTGTGGAAAGTGTTATTGTGAGCAACCCAAACACAGCAATGAGTGAAATTAAAAGGCAACTAATCATTGATACCATCATAGAAGACATAGGGACATTTTGGCGAGACCTAGCTAGGTCCTTAGAAATAAAAGAAAGGATCATCGATGAACTAGATGCAAGTGAAAAGCATAAAGAAGTGAATGCAAAAGCAAAAACTATAATGGACATGTATCTCAAAAAGGCAGACAATCAGAATTGGTTCTTCGAGTTATGCGATGCCCTAGAAACTTGTAGACGGAAAGACTTGGTTAAAAAACTAAAAAAGATTTCAATAAGGTACATATAATATATTTTTAGATAAATATTAATTGCAAATATACCTTTGTTTATTCAAAATCAGTTCATCAATAATTTTACATAAGGATTTTGTTTTTACATCTTTATAATCACAATTTATATTGTAAATAAATAGTTGATATGAAGTATAATAAATTATGACAGTTATAATGGTTTACTCTAACAAGTTCCACTGTTTTTCTTTGCAAATGGTTATAACGAATGTGTACATGCTATTTTAAAAAATCTACAAATAAAACATGCTACAAAGCATTTAAATTTTATGTAATAAAGTTGCAAACAGTTTATTGCACACAGGTACTAATTAAGGTAGATACTCAGGCTTAAAATTTTGAAGGCAGTCATAAAAGCTATACTATTAAAGCAATGGCAGTATAGTAAAACCACAACCACATTAAACGAGACATAAGAATATACAAACCTGTACTAAAAGTGGAAGGTGTTATAAGTGCCATGTTTCCTGCGGTGGAATTTTCTCCTCCATATGGAGTCACACGAGAGTAGCGAGGCGTGACCGTGATGGTAGAGTTCAGATGCGTCTCTCGCTCTTCCCTACCAATAGAGCTCCTCATCAAAAAGTTCTGAAAAAAATTGATCCTTAACTTGAGTTCTTCTACTCGTCGCTAGATGGCGCTATAACTATACACAGATGATATTAGTACTTGCCCTAGCATCATTGATAGTTTTTATAACAGGGCCTTGTGAGGTCCTGAACGTTGGGAGTGGTGTATGGTAGCCCGCGATGCTTCTTACAGCGCCGGAATCCTGAAAATGCGAGCATAAGTTTACAAGTCTCTACACTAGAGTAGCTAGACTTTAGTCCCGAGAGCAAAACTTACGGTGGATTTAGAGCTACTCCGCTGTGTGCTGGAAGTGCTCCCCCGGGACCGAGGGAGTAAGGGTGGCCTGGGCTCCCCGCTGCCACTCCCACGACGCGGCAACTTGTCATTTAGATCACTATACACAGCAATATAATTATCATAGATAAAAAAACTGCATATCCGAAGTGTAATAGGTCTAATAGTTATTCTTCATAGATAGAATACCAAAAGTTAAGCACCCTACGGCGTGGTCATGTTTGGGATGGGTGACCATTCTGACCATAAAAGTGACGTCTATTTACAAGCATCTCCGTGCTTCGGAAGGCACGTTAAGCAGTTGGTCCCGGTTAATATCGATAGATACAAGTCGTTAAGCCTGGTCGGAGGCCCTCGGGCAGCTTCATAACATCTGACAGTAAGGTTGGTCCTAAGGGACCTTACACACACCCCTCCACCAATCCGCCCGCGTGGTGGAGTATGACTCGCACCACCTATTAGTTGAGGTGAGGCCTATGCCCAGCAGTGGGACGTATATAGGCTGATGATAGGTAAAAGTCAAAGTTACTGTCACCCAACATTGTTCTTATTTGATTAATTTGAAATTTCAAACCAATACTAACACTTTGCATGCCTTTTGACTGTTGTAAGCCTTCGGGGACTTCATACGCCAGTCGTTCGATTTCTTTTCGGATGCCTTACTAGGAGCTAGGAGCACAGGCAAAAATCATTTCAATGAATAGAGGAGTTTTCTTATCGTAAAAAAATGTTTTATGGGTCAATCAACTTTTATTTGTACAGTAAGTAGAATGTTTGATCCTAACCAATTATCATAGTATTTAACAAACATACAACTACAACTTTTAACAAAAATATCACTGATAAACTGTACTTTGACGGTCGTCTAAGTGGCAAAACGTCTGTTGTCGTGTTATTTTGTTTGTCCCCTCAGTAGCCAAGTACAATAAAACATCACTTTATACAAAACAAAAACTATATGGCAGTTAATAACGCATGAATATAAATATTCTTTACAATGTCTTATATGATGCAAGCGTATAGATTTTGATTTGCTTTAGAGTTTTTCTATTACATCCATCAGACAACTACAAAAAAGGTCCAGAATCAAAACAATTCTCAATTTTTACCTCGAGTACAAGTAGATTGATTAGGTAACACTCACAGAAGCAAATAAAGATTTCAGCTTTGCCAGGATGTCAGTCGACCGAGTTTGTTTTGAGAGAGTGCGTTATTGTGTGTCTACTGGGCAACCAGAAAAAACCGTATTTGATATATCGTAGTAAATTTGACTGAACTATATTCAATTTAATCTATATTATTTACTGCGCGAAACACCTAATCTAATTGAGACTAATAAATGTCACTCGGTCAAAGAGTCACTTGGACAACCAGTTAATAAAGTAAATATGTATGTTCCAGTTATGAAAGTGTATAGATATACATATACTAGTTTTAAAGTCTATTTATTTAGTTGACCAAGAGACTATCTTAACTAGAGTCAATTTTATTTTTGAGTCGTTATTACCATTATATTTAATAAAAACTCCGGCTGCTTCATGTTGATCCTTAAAATATTTAATTATTACACTATTTTTTTATTCTTTTTTCATCTATGTACACTTAAAAAGTTGATTGACCCTTATATTAAAAAAAAGACAAAATCCAAGAAATATTTAGTAAAAATACTCATACTAGACTAGACGTTCCGAAAAAACTTTACATACCTTATCTAAGAAAAAACAACATCTGTTTGTACGAAAAGTGTTAGGGGCCAACTTTGTGCAACGCACCGCCAATAACCAAAGTTTTTCTTTGATATTGTTGAAACAATAATGACAGCAAATATACTTTTTCCATAAGGGCATCTTTCGTTTGTTTGCATTAAGCTCACGGGGATCATATTCCTCTGTCACCATTAAGGTGTTTTTAATTATGCACCCTTTTAACGGTGTCATCGGAGACTTAGATGGCTCCGTCAAATCGCACGATGTAATAAAAACTTCCTCCTCTTCGTCTGGTCTTTGAGCTTTTTCTGGTTGAACGAAGAAAATAACCATCAGGAACACTCATGATTCCGTTATAGATAGATAGATAGATAGGTAGATAGATATTGCACACCACAAAAAATTTGATTTGGGAGACGTTAACGCATATATGACCCATCTCTTTTTTTTTAGATAAAAATTGGTTGCCTGTAAAGTCGGTATACCGGCGAAAGTTTTACGTGACAACGACTTTCAGTGGTAAAATAATTTTAATGTGAATATTCATTCGTATAACATGAACCGGTGTGTATGCCTATCTCTCTCACTCTCTCTCTCGCTCTGTCTCTCTCGCTCTTAGGCGGGTTAACTGTGCTCGAGTGGAAGGGACGCGTGCCTTTCACTTTTTATGTCTGTCTCACTCGCTCTTAGGCGGGCTAACCATGCCCGAGTCGAAGGGACGCGTGCCTCTCACTAGCTCTCATTGTGAGCGCATAACGTGAGCGGAGCGTAACGCAGTTTCTTGAAGTGTCACCCGGCAAACCAATTTTAAGACGTTGTCACGTCAAAAATCATACAAAAAACATCCAGAGAAAGATAAACAATTTAAAATAACACTGTTTCACGATTTTAATGAAAAAAACTTTGGTGATTGGCACAGTGATTGGCTATGCGATACGAAAATCTGCAAGATAAATAACACAAACAGTGTTATTTTAAGTTGTTTTGGGAGCCCAAATGTTACACTACTATAATTGTAGTAGTAAAATAACACTGTTTTGTTAAAACAACTAAGTGAGTAACTTTATAATACAAAAAGTCTAAACTACAAGATACTGAATTGAATGAGAAATTCTTAACTATTTCAAAGAAGAAATTCAATTTTTGTAACAAAAACTTTTGGTTTGACTATTAATCTTGATAACCGAACCTTCTCTAACACGGGAAGCCTGGGCTCTGATCGGCGGTGAGATATCCGATTTCGTTTGGCGTCGCATGGGCGGTGGCGGCGACGGTGTCTTAGTGAAAACCACCGGTCTCTGCTTGATTGCTCTTTCCGCGATAGAGTACACCCCGTATTCGTGATTGGGAAACCACTCTGTGTCTTGATAGACGCGCTTTCTGTCACAATTTAATAAATAATCTAAAATTCGAAAAATTTATAAATATACAACAACATCACATACATTGATCTGACTCCGTGGTAGCTTATGCACTTGTGTTACAGATACCAGAATCAACAGTGGTATTACAAATAAACTTAAAAAAATACATATAACACCCAGACAAGTACAAACAGACATGAAACATCTGACACAAATGTTTGTACAGAGCGGGGATCGAACCCGCGACCTCTTGGTTAATAGTCAACACCAAAGTGGTCGTCAATATTAAATTTTATACTGACTGATATATGATAGCTCTGTGTTCTATATTACTTTCAAATACTGGGAAAAGGCACAAACAAAACTGTATTAAATGTGTAGGCACTTATTGCTTTACTAACGTCTGTATTTTACAAAATCTTCACCTGTTTACCTATAAACATTTCCCTGCTTTATCAGCCACGGCTCCAACTGCTCCAGCCACCCCTGACAACATAAATAATCATTTTACTTTCTCCGTTTAAAAAAGTTGTCAAGTTGGACTTAGAACTGGAACGTATACTACTTTTAACAAATAATACCTGTTGATGGCCTATCACGGAGCCAGGCCTGCAGATCCTCATCCATCCTATTGCTTCGTGAGAAGTCATGCGGTAGTGCTTGATCAGGTAACAACCAATCAGTGAGCCCGTGCGCCCTAGACCTGCCTGAACAATTTATTCATCAGTATCCTCAAATTTTAGACTATAAAATACACACTGAAATCAATAAAATCAATTTATTTTTGTACATAGACTCGCAAAGAGCACTTTTACACGTCCCAACATATAAATTAACCCTACCACCGCTTCAGGACAATTTGGGCCAGTGCTGAGAAGTATCGGCGCAAGAAACTCAGTGACTATTGTCATACCTATGCCTCTTTTCAATAATTTTAATTGTTTACATTCAATAATTTCAATATATCTTTGTAATTTATATAAAAACTAATTTTATAATATCCTTTCGACATTAATACATTTCTTACAACTGTTTGAAATTTATCTAAAGAAGTCTATACTCAGTTTTAAGATATTTGCTTTTATCAAAACTGCAGGGATCGGAACCTGCGTGCATGGGAATCCGTCCCGTACGCGTAAACCACGCCGCCAACCAGACATTGGTAAAGCCTGTTAAAATTTGCAACTGCTTTCCTCACGTGTTGACTTGATAAGACAATTGAGAATCGACAATGATTGGTGGTGTTCAGTGCAAGATCATATTGTATCATCATAATAGGTGATTCAATATAATCTTGTTAAAATAAAAATTAATCTTTGAGATAAAATTGATCTTCTAGCTAGGTATGTAATTAACAATAAGCCAGGGCAAATAGTACAGTAAATTCATAACCTTGCAATGGACAGCTATAGCTCCGTCAGTTTCCTCGCTGATTTGCAAGAATTTGAACAGAATATTCCGAGGGGGACACGAACCGTCAGGAAAAAATAGGTCATAGTGGGTTATACCCGCGCTATTAAATCTGTAAACCAATTGTTTTATTTATAATATGTAAAAATCCAACTAATTATGAAAATGCTTGAGAAAATACTCACACGTTACCATCATACAGCCTTTTGTTTAATCTAATAACAATCTTTACGTTGTTTTCCAGAAAATAGTCTATGTACATTTCAGGGGGATGATATAGAGACACGCTACAATCCACGGGCCCAATAAATGCTAGAAACTTTGCTGTAAAAAACCAATTGCAATCGTAATATGTATTTGTTCCTAAAATCCTTGACAGTGTTGTCTAACTTTATAAGGCAATTCACCTGGAACAATCCAATTTAGATCGCCACCCTGTATTTTGTCTAGTCTGTCATACTCCTCATAGTTGAAATCTTGAAAGTTGAAGAAACCCAAGTCCCTTGCTTTCTTGATACCGTTGAGACAGTCGATCAAAGATATCGTATAAGCAGAATCACCCTGGGTCGCGTCTTGAAAAGGTCTAAATATATAAAAAAACATGTATATTTAAATTAAATAGGTAAGTTTGCTAGGTGACTAACTTATCTCTATTATCAGAAGTAAATGAATTTGGCATTACATGACCTAACAAGGTAGGCTATGTAAAATAAATGGTGATGGAAAACAACGGTATTTAAATTCGTTGATGGAAAAAGACAAAATAAAACCGTGCATGCAAGACCTTTATTAGTAATACTTCTCCCCAATAGATGGCCTTACTGAAATTAGGGTACTTAAAGTGAGATATAGCCTATAAAACTTAAATCAATATCCTGTGAAACCAGTGAAATTAATAAAACAATTAGCTTCATACTAACCGGTAACTCTGACCATGAACTAGAAGAGGCTTCAACGCGTCTTTTGGAGATAAACTTAGATACAAAACACCGTAACATCCTAAAACGAAAGCCGCATTTGCCTTTTTCTTTGGATCTATAGATGTGTAATGAACAATTGCTTGCTTATTTAAGTGCTGCTTCAATTTTTCATTTAACGTCCGACAGTATTTATAAACGCAACCTAAGTTCAGAGGCCCAAAGTCTGAATAATAGTTTTCGTAAATTAATTCGTTGTCTATACAAAAATAATGTGTATCCGCAGTACTTTTGAGGACTTTTCCCTGTCGTACTGTTGCAAAATATAACACATTCTTAATATATTCTGCCATAAACAGAATATCGGGGCTTCGTGTCATTGCTGCTCCAAAAATGGTAAATATAAACTTAATAGATAGCACATTATAACTAAATACGCAGTTTGAACAAATAAGACACTAAAACACTATGATTTCTTTAGGTACACAAACATATTTCTAAATAAATTTTACAAAAATAATATGACTAAAAATAAAAATGACAATGTTATTGCCAAACCTCTTTTGTTTTAAAATTACCGCCACGTTGGATTTCTAAGTTTATATAATCCAAACTCTATGGCCTAAAGTCGAGGGTCTACTGAATAAGGTCTTAAATCAAATATTGAATAGGTGAATGCTACCTAAAATTAATCAATATTATTAAACTGAAAAACTCATTCCAACAGATATAAATCACTTTTGCAGTTATAGTTTCCATAAAAGCAATCATGCTAAGTGAAATGGAACGTTTGTGTCCAATCTATGCCTGCGTCGAATGTCAAATCATATTACAAATTACAATATTATTATTTTTATATAGTGCTGTGAAAAATGTTCATTACAACTAAGTGAGTGAATCGATTCTTATCCCCGATCACGTTGGGCGAACAGTTGGCCCGAAAACTACCGCTATTGGCTGTAAAAAAAGCTCCAACCTAGCACCAATCAACTCTGAGGCCAACAGTTTTCTCCGAGTCCTCTTATTGGGTTATAAGGTTTTTCGGCCAACTGTTCGCCCAACATTTTTTTATGAATATTTTAATTTAAAAATTGACCTGTAACTTTTTCCATTTTACTTTAATTAGTGATATGCACGTAAACACTAGACTGACTGCGTCTTTTGTTATGTTGAACATTAACATAGTTCAATCGATTATAATTCGATTAAATGACACTTGAATGGTTCGTTTGTTTACACCACTAGTCTTTTTCCGGTGCGCAAGGTAAAGTGTCAAACGTTTCGTGGTGAATTTTTCGCTATCTTGAATTATTTCATGAATCTTTTGTATAATTGTGATTATGTGGATATTACTAAAATGCGAAAGTATTATTATAACTGCTGTATCCTATATTTCAGGTCGGCAATTATTAAAAAATCATGGCTGATGTTGAAGTGTAAGTATTTTTGTTTTCTCTCTACTTCCTTGATTATCGGTACTTTTGGACATTAACATGCTTTTTTTTACTCATTAAGGTATTAAATATATCATGTTCATGAACGATTCGCCTGAAAACTTTGTTGAAAACATGTTATCAACGTAACCTCTCACATTGATTTTAGGTTATTCTTCAGCCGCTTCATAATGTTAACTTATATCGAAATGACTATAAAGCACTTGGTTTCAGTCAGTAACAGTCCTTTTTGTACGTGTTTTAAAGTGAGATATGTGTTGTTTCTCACAGTGAAGTACCCCCGAACCCCGTCCTAAGCGGAGGGGCCATGGACGTGAACACAGCCCTCCAGGAGGTGCTGAAGACCGCGCTGATCCACGGTGGACTCGTCCACGGGCTGCACGAAGCCGCCAAAGCTCTCGACAAGTATGTACAACTTTGTTTACATGGTTAACTACATGGTTCAAAGAACATGTGCTGCTATCAATATCCATCCAAGTTTTTTTAGGTGATAACAAGTACTGTAGTTTTATGTCACTTGCATACATACAATTAATTTTTAATGATTCATCAGTTTTTTTTTTCAAACTTGATATTACACTTGTTTTATATTGTTCTCTTAAGTGACTGATAATAAAAGTACCACTAGGTACGGGACTGTTGAAATGCATATACTTGTATAAATTGACAATGGAGGCCCACCATAATATTCACATAATTTAGGGCTGTTCTAGTCTTATGTTGTGTGGAAATATCACTTGTAATGTTGAAGTTACAAAGGATTCTCTCCGTTGCCAATAGTATATGCACATACATAGTACCACAGCTCTTGCATTTCAAGGTTGTGGCCTCCCAACTGTGCTACAAATACTTAGAACAACAACCAAAACAATTAGGTTAATATTTGGTAGGACTAAAGACAATCCTCTCTACTACAAATAACTAGGCAGTGTTTATCCCTTGTTTGAATATAGGCCTACCAATTCTAGATAACCGAAAAACTAGCACCAAACTAAGCATTAATTAACTTGGGCTGTTGCAACAAGGATAATTGATAAAAATCCTTAAATACATTTTATATGTATATCATATTTTATATGATGGTACAACTGTTAGTGCGCATCACACAAACACTTGCCCCTAGCAGGATTTATTTTTCCTCACACAACTAGACCAAAGATGTTGTCAAAGGATAATGTAAAATCAACTACGAGGGGCGGCTGATAAGTCCGCGGCCTAAGGTAGTTAATGAAAGAAATATACAACTTTATATTTTTTATTTTTCAATATAATCCCCCTCAAGTGATATACACTTTTCACAACGTGAATATATTGCTTTGATACCGCCAAAAAAATATTCTTTCTCTTTCTCCTCAAAATGACTATCTACGGCCGCCTTCATCTCATTGTCATCCGAAAATCTTCGTCCCCATAGCTCCTTTTTTAAATTTGAAAAAAGGAAGAAGTCACTGGGTGCCAGGTCCGGACTATAGGGAGGGTGGTCAATTTCTGCGAATCCCGTGGATTTTAAGGCATCCTTCGCAACTCGAGCGGTGTAAACGGGCGCGTTGTCTTGCAGAAACAACACCCCGCGCGCCAACTTCCCACGTCTCTTCTCGACGATTGCCTCACGTGCCTGAGCCAGTAAATTAGCATAATACTGACCGTTCATTGTAGTTCCCTTAGGCAAGTAATCAATCAATAAAATTCCCTCGCTATCCCAGAAAATGGTAGCCATAAGCTTCGATGCCGACTTTTCCACTTTAAACTTCTTTGGTGGCCTTTCTCCCTTTTTTATCCATTGCATCGACTCTTGTTTTGACTCGGGATCGTATTGACGGATCCACGTTTCATCAACGGTCACAATACGATTACAAATTTCATCCAAATCGGGCTGACACAACTCCAAAAAATCTTTACAGCTCTCTAACCGTCGCTGCTTGTCGAGCGGTGTGAGCATTCGCGGTACCCAACGCGCACTAATTTTTTTCATGTGTAAATGATTGTGCAAAATTTCTCCGACTCGTTCTTTGCTTATCTGTAACTCTTCAGCTATCTGCCACAATTTAATTCTACGATCGGCTAGAACTAAATTTTCCACATTTTTGACGTTTTCTTCGGTCAAGACGGTCACAGGGCGTCCCGGACGAGGATCGTCTTCACATGTCTCTCTGCCTTGTTGAAATAACCGAGCCCATTTTTTAACCATCGTGTATGAAGGTGCAGAGTCCTCAAGGACTGATGACATCTCTTCAAAAATTTCAGGTGTTTTTCCTTTTTTAACGAGAAACTTAATCACGGCGCGATGCTCCAAATTACGCGAATTTCCAGTTTCTGTTGACATGATGTTGTTGCTTGTTTCACAGGTAAAGTGTTTATGAACAAAAAATTAAAAACACCCTCTATTTATACTAATAATGAGTGTCGCTATCAGCAGTATCATTAGTGAGATGATTAGTCATCGTTAAGTACCTTAGGCCGCGAACTTATCAGCCGCCCCTCGTATAAACAAAAAAAATTTAAGCATTTTGAGCACTATTGCTATTTGTTGCTCTCATACTTTAATTAATTCTTTTACAGTAATTCAATGGAAAAAAATATATTTGAAGTTTAGTTTAAAATACTTTAGTACAAATTTTCCGCACCTTGTGCATGTCAGGCACCTGAACATAGGTGGCATTTGAGAAAGCATAGCAAGCCCCCTCTGAATTGCAACCTCAAGTCAAGTGTGAGGCTCAGATATTTTATTTGAGTCTTCACACTAACTCTTACGTCCACCATGTTTGAAGAAGTGCACTGCGTTACATGTTATGTCTTTGTCAGTTGTTTTACATAATACTTTTGCTGATCATAATAATCACAAGCAGTCCTCCTAGCAAACAGCAAAAGATTTTTGTATTTGACAAATATTTTATTAAAGTCATACTTTATGATTTGACAGGAGGCAAGCTATGCTGTGCGTCCTGGCTGAGAACTGTGACGAAGCCTCCTACAAGAAACTTGTGCAGGCCCTCTGCAACGAACATCAGATCCCTCTTGTCAAGGTAATTACAATTATTTTTAACTTTTTTGTGTATTTGCACTGATAGTTCAACTCATTAGTGCGCGCGTCGCTGTTTGCAGGTCTTCTTGTATTACAAACGTAATTTAACAACTGCCAGTAACATGGCATTGGGTATTAGGAAATTTGTCAGAAACACAGTCTCTCTAAATAAAAAGAGATTAAATAAATAAAAATTGAGTTTATTACTTCCAACAAACAAATGATGCAGCGCTTAATAATTATTACAATAAAAATAAAACATAGAAGCAATTGGATGCGGCTCAGCTATTGCTGACATGACAGCGCTGATTTTCAGCTGCACCCACTCCTCTGAGGTCTATTGTGAGGGTTTGGTAACAAGGGCTTTGACAATAAGTTTAAAATCACACTGCATAACCTACCTTACTATGTAGTTTGCTGTGCATACAACTTTAACTATCTGCAGGAAGAAAAGTGTGAATAGGTTGCTACTAAACAGACATGATCTATACTCTGCCACAATGTCACTTACCATCAGATGAGATTATGACTAAATGTATGTCTGTCTACTTATTAATAAAAAAAAAAAAATTATTTGCTGCATTTACTTGCAATAATTTTGTGTATTGTTTTCGACTTAACATCGCTCCGCACGAGCCGCCACGGTCTATACCTCGGTTGGCCTAAGGAGCGAAGAGTGAATTGTGTGCCCCTATGGTGACTCGCACCCTGCGTAGTCAACTTTCCTAGCACCCAAACATTTGCCTGGTACACCATATAACGTGCCGTCATATTAATATACAACAACATCACATACATTGACTGCGGTAGTAGCGTTCACGTACAAAAACAAAGTAGGGCGTCGTGCTAGGCGTATTCCCTAGATAAATGAAATTAAAATGTTAAAACGGTGTTTGGCTCTGTTCATTTTATGACTTTAAATCATTTAATTAAGTTATTAGCACCCAAGTCCAGTTCAGAACTTGCGCTTGATGTATGTTTTGTTGTATCAGTAATTTAATGGTACAATATGCACTTTAAATGGCCTGTGTACCTGACTAATGAATGAAATAAAGTTTCTCTCCTCTGTAATTGTTTTTGACATTTATTCCAGGTTGATAACAACAAGAAGCTCGGTGAGTGGGCCGGCCTCTGCAAAATCGACAAGGACGGCAAAGCCAGGAAGATTGTCGGATGCTCGTGCGTCGTGATCAAAGTGAGTCGCCATTTGTGTTCGTGTTTTTTTTTTAAGATAAGGATACAGAGTTTTATGCGATTATCACCTGGTTACTGCTTGCGCAGTACAAAAGGTACAGCGTGGTGACGCGTTGTCAGTGTGTTGTCGGGCGCGTTCTTTTATACACACTGAGGTACTCACTTGCTTACAATGAATAAATCTGACACCTCGCGGACCGTGTCAGAGCACGGTGCCGTGTGATAATCGCCTTATTTTCCTGTTGTAGCCTGATGCATGTGTAAAGAGGAGAACCAAGTACCAAATAGGGCTATCACCTTTTTGGAAATGATTACTAGAATTACATTGCCTATTACTTGTTGAATATTAATGCGCTATGCACGAACACTACCAATTTATGTAAATTGTTAGTGTACATTATAACGGCGCTATATTAACAAAGTGACCCTATGGTGTCGTGCTACTTGCACAGGCGACCTTCCTATCACTGTTACATGTTATTTACATAATTTATCTCAATAATTTATGTTTTCAAAAATTCCTTATTTCCTTACTTAAAAAGTGATAGAAAAACTTTGCCTTACACGTTCGATGCCAACTACTTGCCTCTAGAGTCTATATAAATTTTGTTACTGTGCCGGCGACTCGCCTGGCGAGTCCATTTAAATTAGTTTGTAGTGCCGGCGACTCGCCTGGCGAGTCCATCGTGTAATGTAGGCAGCAAATCACTAGGCATTTTGAAAATCATAGTGGCATTGAACTTGCTAATAAAGCTGATATGTAAATCCGGCACATCCGTTTGTATGATTTTTTTTGAGTATGTTATGCCATAGAAATACGCACACGTCTCTTTACATTGGTTGCCAGCCTACATTCACTTTTTAATAGTAAAAAGGCAGGCTGGTCACTCCACTGTTGGACAAAAAACTTTATCAGCCATATCATTTTGATTACTATTCCTCCTCTGCTCTGAGGACCTATAGTCTCAAATTTTAACACTGCATTTTATTTCCAGGACTTCGGTGAGGAGACGCCAGCGTTGGACGTGCTCAAAGACTACCTCAAGTCGTCGAGCTAATTCCTAGGTTGTAGTCTATAAGTACACTAAAATAAAAACCCAAAAAAATTGACATGTTTCTTTATTATCAGCCAGCATCATTACATCAAGAAAATAAATTAAAACATATAAACATGAAAGCAAAGTATTCTATGGTCCTCCCTCTCTTACTTCGCCTCAACATTAGAGTCAAAAAATCTTTTCAAAGAATTTCAAACATTGCGCTAGACGCACAGCTTGGCAAACTGATCGCAGATTTCCTTGTGTTTTGGCCACTGTTGTACTTGGCATTCCCTGAAAATTTTCCTCAAAATCAATGCTTATCTCAAGGTGATTTCTACTAATTTGTTCAGATATTTTTTAATAAGAGGGTACTGCACGAAAATATAATTAACTACATCGCACCTGCCACAATACCACTCGCTCTTACACCGGGAACACTTCTTGCTGGCCTTGTCGCCGCACTTGGCACACTTGGCGCCTCCGCTGTCGAGCGCCAAAGCCGCGTCACTGGTGTACGACTCTAGAAGTTTCTTCGCCATGTTCCGCGACTCGTCCGAGCCGTCGAGGTGGAACAACTGGATTTGAGACTTCGCTATCGCTTTTGTGCGCTTGTGCACTTGCTTTAGGAAGTCTTCTTTAATCTGCACGAGATTTGAAAGTTTAGAATCTTTGTGAAGTAATTCGTTTAATGTCCTTCACATAAATTCGAAGGTGTATAGAAAGAAAGAAAAGAAAACATGTTTATTCAGTATCACATACTTAAAATAGAAAAACACATATTCAAATGCACATACACAGAGTAGTAGAGAGTATAAGTTGCGCCATATATGACGACTACTTGGTCTACATGTCGGACTTCTTAACCAAGGGTCTCGGGTTCAATCCCCGCACATTATAAGCATATGTGTGCATGAACATGTGTATTTGTACTGGTCTGGGTGTTTTCTATGTATACTATGTGTAATGAGTGGCATAAATAAAAAAACCAGGCTAAACGATAAGCAGACAGATTTTATTTAAATAAGGTTATAATCAACTATCAAAATACAAATTGGCAGAGTTACGGCCTATTCAGTGGCTAAGAGGGCAAAAGTGGCTAGACTGAGCTGTCTGGCCGTTATAAGGACTTGCTCCCACCCAAGGCGCACGGCTAGCGGAAGTTGTAGTGGGGAGCGTCAACTGGCATGGCGGTGGCTTCCTATTGGCTGGCTTGGCTTGGCTTGGCTCGGATTGGCTTGGCTATGATTGGCTATGGTGGCTGAGGCTTGGCGTTACATTCGGCCGTCCTGAAACAATGATTGCTCCCGCAATGGGGAAGGGTTGTATTAGTTCTTAAGTAAATCAATGAGGTCTTCGGTTTCCAATTGCTCATCAGAGCTGCTAGCACTGTCAGACATAGGTACGGTGCCAACAACCTTAGATATGATAGTATTGACTTTAGCTGCACTACTTGTAGAAGCCTGTCTCCACAATACTAAATCTCCCTTTCTATAAACCCGGCTGGGCTTACGCTTTTTATCAAAATCACGCTTCATCTTTTCCCCAGCTTTCTTTAACTGGGTACTAGCTTTTGTACGCCTATCATCAACAGAATCAGTCTCACGGTTTAAGACCTACATCGCAACGAGGCCTAGAGCTCCTTGCAAACATTAAATCCTATGGCTTGTAAGTTGTACTAACGTTAGGCGTGTTATTTATTCTACACAAGACATCGGGCAAGCAGTTAGCCCAATAATTTCTAGCCTCACTAGGATCAGTGGCTCGCAACGCCTTAAGTATGGTTCGATTAGTACGTTCAACTTGCCCGTTAGCTCTTGGACAAGCAATAGAGGTTAATATGTGCTTCAACTGTTATCATTCGAAAACTGCTTAAAATTTCTACTCTTAAGGCTTTTCCATGGTCGCTTACTACTTTGTCTGGATACCCGAATAAGCTAAACGTCTTCTTTTATAATTCGAATTGTTTCTACTGCATTTACTGTCAGAGTGGGCTCTGCTATGACAAATTTAGAGAAAGCATCTGTCAGGACCAACATGTACTGATAACCCTTTAAGGTCTTGCAAAAAGGCCCTAAGTGATCAATGTGCACCATACGCATTGGCTCAGAAGGTTAAGGTATTGGGAAAAGTCTCCCTTCCCTTTTACCTTGATTTTCTTTGCCATAAGCACGGTGTAAACAAGCATCTACATATTTGCGAATAAAGCAGGTTATTTTAGGAAACTAATACTCTTGTTTTATTAACTCTAAACATTTTTGAAAGCCTACATGTCCGATATTATCGTGGTGCATCTGTGTTATCTTCCATCGAGCCGAAAAAGGGACTTCTAGGCGATTTCCAAGTAATGTTTTACGATATAATCTGTCATTTATTAGTTCATAGTTATTAGTAATACCTGTAGAAGCACTACCACCCTTGAGTTAGTGAATGATACATTTAAGTTTCTCATCTAGATATTGCACAGTATGAAACCAGTCTGTTATTTAAAGCCGTCTAATGTTCATAGTATATACAACAGGGTTCCTACTCAGCGCGTCTACGTGTTTCATGCGATCCCCCGGCCGGTAATCAATGCTAATGTCGTAGTCTTGTATTGATAACCACCACCTAGCTATACGAAGCATAAGCTCGCGCTTAGTTAAAGTTGCTCGAACCGCTGTACAATCGGTGAATACTTTTACTTGTTTACCTACAATACGAGTATACACTCTGAACCTACGCAATGACTCATCAACGGCAAGAGTTTACAGTTCATAGCTAAGGTACATACTTTCCTCTTTACTTGTAACCCTACTAAAGTGCATAACGGGGCGTAATGTCTCATCGGCTTGTCGTTGTAATAATTTGCCTGCAATACCTAACTTACATGCATCCGTATGTATCTCCGTAGGCAAAGTAGGATCAAACAACGCAAGTAAAGGTTTTGTACATAAACAACGTTTTAACTCCTTAAAACTTTGACACTGATCACAACCCTAAACCCAAACACTGTTTTTCTTTGTAAAATCGGACAAAGCCAAAGGACGCGTAATAACTGCAAAATTCTTTATAAATTTGCGAAAATAGCTACGCAATCCCAAGAACTGTCTTATTTCATGAACGTTGGTAGGAGTAGGAAACTGTGACACAACTGTAAATTTAGCTTGACCCGGTTGAATACCATCCGATGATATTTCGTGCCCCAAGTAGGTAATATATTTTTTTTGCAAAAACTCGCATTTACTCATATTAAGTTTAAGATTTTCAGATCTGAGTTTACAACGAACTTTTTCTAATACAGTGAACCCCGATGCAACGTCACAAGAAGGTAGTAAAATGTCATCAAGAAATGCTAAGACATTAAATTCGTGCGAAAATCTATTCGGGTCATCGATATGACCGGTGGGTGTGTGATAAAGTTTTCGAACTACCCCCGCAGTATTCTTTTTTTATGGAATCAACTATTTTATTCATCAACCGCATGAAGACAGACGATGCATTTGCGAGACCAAACGGAACGCGTGTATACTTGAAGTGACCTTGAGGTGTAACAAAAGCAGTCTTATGTGTGTCTTCAGGGCTTATTTTAAGTTGGTGGTAATAAAAGCCTGCTAATTTTGAGACCTGACCATCATTTGCGGCAACGGAAATCTGTCTTTGACTGTGATGGAATTAAGCGCCCGGTAATCTACGCAAAGCCTATAATCGCCGTTCTTTTTCTTTACCGAAATTACTGGAGAAGCGAAACTGGACTCGGATTCTTTGACAATACCCGCCCCGCATCTAATAGTTAGGATACTTTCGTTTTAACTTTCTCCTGCTCCCTGTGCGACATATGATAAGGTTGTCTATATATCGGCTGTGAATTTGTTAAATTTATTTTCATGTGTAATCAGTGCACCCTAGTTCGTTTGTATTACTTGCCAAACAATCATTGTAATCGGTTAATAAATTAATTAAATGATCATAATCGTTTTTATTTAGTGGTCCTGTCTTAATTTTATTTATAAACCCCTCCTATGGTACTAATATAGGCTAAGCTCGTATGTAAGACCGTTGAAACAATATTATGGCTGATGAATGTAATAGTATGGCGAGCTAATTATGGCTGATGGCTTGAGTGGCAATGGCAAAATACTATTGGCTTTTTTACTGACCTGTGTATCAGCAAGAGACGTGGCGTCGCAGCTGTCTGCTCTGGTCAGCACCTCGCCGCGCTGCCAGACGATCTTCCTGGTGCCAGTGTTGACGATCTTGATGTAGCCCGTTGAGCCACGCAACAGCGTAGCAGGGATGGAGTAGGATACGCTTGATAGCTCGCAGTGTTACGGCCGGGTGACCACATCGTTATCCTCGTCGTTGTCTTCTATGTAAACCTTAATGATTGATGTCCCAGGAAGAAGGCATTCTTTGCATGTAGTGACAACCTTAAATCTTTCGCGTATTTCCGTTACGTTCATACGTTTCAAAAAATCTGTGTCTTGCAGGTGAAATGCCTTGGTAGCGTCGTTCCATCCATGTATCTCACCCAGTTGGTTAATCTTTTTGAGTCACGCAGTTACTGCTGTACAATCGTCGCTATCCGAGTCAAATTCAGGTATGAGGGATGCTGCACGGTGCACCTTTATTTTGATTGCTGCGGGTACTTCTTCGTTCAGCTCACGCATGGCCTTCTGCACCTCGTCCTCCAAAAGCCTTCTCAGAATCTTCCTGGCTGGTGGTGTACTTCTTCGGAATCCTCTTCTACGTTTTCGCTGCGAGTCCGTGAAGATTCAATCCATCCAGAAGGGCGAACAGACCTTCCGTTTTCAGGTATATCGGTGTGATTGCGCTTCATGGCCGAATCTTTTTATTTATCCCACTTCTGAAGTGTAATGAGTGGCATAAATAAAAAAAACCAGGCTAAACGATAAGCAGACAGATTTTATTTAAATAAGGTTATAATCAACTATCAAAATACAAATTGGCAGAGTTACGGCCTATTCAGTGGCTAAGAGGGCAAAAGTGGCTAGACTGAGCTGTCTGGCCGTTATAAGGGCTTGCTCCCACCCAAGGCGCACGGCTAGCGGAAGTTGTAGTGGGGAGCGTCAACTGGCATGGCGGTGGCTTCCTATTGGCTGGCTTGGCTTGGCTTGGCTCGGATTGGCTGGCTTGGCTTGGCTTGGCTAGGATTGGCTATGATTGGCTATGGTGGCTGAGGCTTGGCGTTACAATGTATTTATTTCCAAAAAAAAAGGATTTAAGTATGTTTATCCGTTGTCTAGTACCCATTACACAAGCCTAATTTGGGACTAGAGAATTGGTGTGATTGTTGTGAAATATTTATTTATTCATAAAAAGAGCGCTAACGGTCACCTGCGCACTAGACGATATACATTCACAACTCACCTGCGGAACTAACTCTATGAGGGTGCAGCCAGGGCTCTTGACGCCGTTGGTGCGGTTCAGCCCTGAGTAGTCGCCGACCGACAGCCGGCACAGGAACGTCTTCAAGTCGAGCAGTGGAGGTATCTGGTCGAGCATATCTTCCGTCATCTTGGCCTGGAGCTGATGGTAAAAGAGAAAATGTTAAGCTAAATCAGAAAAAAATGTGAAAACTTTGCCAGTTCTTTGTCGAATGGCGAGCTTCCACAGATTCAATAAAACTTTAAATTAAATGAGTTTTTTTTAAGAGATTTTAAAAAACTTTTGTTGTGACTCACGAGTCACAACAAAAGTGCAAACAATTGTTTTAAGTACTTCTACTCGTTGATAGATGGGGTTTGGTTTTCTTTCTTAAAAATCTTGACAAAAATTTGAGTCCGTGACAAATACCACTAGTAGGTTAAAGTGGGAAACTTAAGATTGAAGATCGAATACCTATCGTAGGTATTGAGCGTCTCATTTAATAGGACTTGAACCATTTTTGAAGACTTGAGTCTTATAAATAAAACTCAGAACTCGAGTCCTTCAGAATTTGGAGTCTTTGAGTCCTGCTAAAAGAACTCAGAATCGAGTCTTTTTAAGAACTCATGACTTAATCCACGGTTGTATAATTTAACGGTTTTATGTCAGCAAAACAACGGACCGTGTGGCCGAAGTGCACCCTGCTGGCTTGCACCTCGCGGCCGGTGCATGGTCGTGAGCTACGACCTCTGGAGGCTCTGGACTACAGGCTCAGGCTATTCCAAAAAACTTAAGACTCGAAAGAACTCGAGAGGACTCTTAAGACTAAAAAGCCTCTGAACTCATATGACTAACGAGTCTTAGCCTTGAAAAAAGACTCGAGTCTCGAAATAAAGACTAAAAGATTCGAGTTTCATACAATTCAATCAATATTAATAGTTTACTATCATAATTAAACTATATTTTAAGACGATATCAAGTGTGATCTTAAGTCATCCTAGCTTAATCAAGTATCGAACCCTGCAGAAGACGCTGCGGCGCGTGTCGTCGATGGAATAGTGGTGAGGTAGACGAGGCTCCAGCAGCAACTGCCTCAGGCATAGCCACAGCTGCGCCTCGCTGCGATGCATTTGAGATAGGTCATCCGCCGTCGGCTTTGACCAGCGACCAACTTGAGGACGGAAATAAGACAATGATAAGAGATCGATTGTTTCTTTAGTTATTCTGATAATAAGCAGAGCAGAACGAGTTGTTGTAACGGGCTTAAGATTAGAACTTGAAGCAGTTGTCAATTTGTGCGCTGTAATTTGTGTCGTGTTGGGAGCGCTTTTTGTAATATGTCGTCTTATCGTATTTTCGTCTTATTTATACATAAACTTGCTCTAAACCGGTCCCGGGTTAACTTTATTCAGCTACTTACCTCACTTCTTAATAACTGCGATTTAGGTTGTACAGTTTAATTAACAGCGCCACCTAGCGGTAAGTAGTCAACTCATTGTTTCCATTGAGATAAATCCCTAAAATGGTGGCTCACTTGCAAGTACTCGCAACATTTATGTTAAACATAAATTGTATTACAATTAAAAGTTTGCAGCTCCCCCTTGTCATCGGTCCTGCGCCACGGCTGCAGCTGGATTAGGTGCGCCAGCAGCGCAGGCACGTCGTGTGTCTTGTACAGGTTCGTCGCCATCGACGCGCCCACGCCGGTCATTTCCATGTGCTCAGCTATATAACTGGTAATGGATGAAGAATCAATTTTAACCGAAAAGTATAATCTGTAGATAAGATGCCATTCACACAATTTTGACAAAATTTGATTTTCATGAGATAAATCGGAAATCAAGTTATCGGCAAAAATCTGCTTACCGGCGTCTCATAGATCAGGTTGTTTGGTCAAGGTTTGAAAAAATACGTACCGTACAATAGAAATACACCTCATGCTGATATCAAACTGCAGATCTCGTTTCTGTCGCTCAAGCTCTTCTACAGCTGTTTCACATTCCATTTCTTTTGCAGTCAGAGGCTTTAGGTATCCATTACTGGTGAAAAAAATTCAGACATCATTTATTTTGCATCTGGCGCGAAAGATTCTGACATAGAACTGAATGATGTGGGTTTTTCTTAAGCAGCAGTCTTTATAAATGACCGACGTAGCTCAATCATAAAGCTTACTTGAGCAAGACAAGAAGAGCAGTCATCTGGTCAACAGCGTAATCCAACAGATCGATCATCACCTCGCTGATGCACTGCGCTCCATCTTCGTGAAACAACACTGTTTCAAGCAAGCCCACGGCTGCAGCTTCGTGATATAGCTGAAAAATTTATTCCTTAAATAACTCTACGAAGTGAAACGAACCTGACACTAATATGAGAGAGAGATCGACGAGTTATGATGGTCATTAGCTTACCACCATATAAATACCAAAAGTGTGCGCAGGAGCTGGCTCTAGTTTCAATATTTGCGGGTAGATCTTAATTCTCCAAACTTGAATGCATATTGCTTCATAAATTAACACTGGCAACTGGAAACAAGATTATTAAGGATAACATTTTAATTGTTTTTCGAAAACATACTCAGATTAAAATAAAATCTGATAATATCTGTAGTTGTGATACTGCCCGCTAGATGGCGCTAGACCTGTAAATTGTAGGTAGTTAAATATTTTTTCAATAGGCTTGTTTCCACTATGAAAGAAATATTCAAAAACTGATTTTCTCTAAAATAATTCATAATTTCAGATGCCTTTACACTAATATTTGTCTGCAGTTCGTATTATTTGATTTTTAATTGGAATTCAAATGATAATTAGTCACTCAGTCGGCATTGCACGCGATGACGTCAAAGTGTGTTATTCCCATACAAGCTCTATGAAGAAAAGCGTTTTGACAGTTGATAAAAAGTACGTCAACGATTGGTGGTGTCAACTACCGTATTGTATCTATACGTCGTGATATTATATTAAACAAAACCTTTCCACAGGAAATGAGCGTCTCCTTTGTGATTTCCTCTTGCATCGAAGAAGCTTCCAGCACAGCCTGTTGGTTGAGTTTTTGCAGCCTGATATGCCAATCCACCCATCTTTGCATGTGAAAGAAATAAAAAGAAAAAGTATTTACTACATGCGGATGCTTAGAAGATTATTTCTACAAATAATCCCACGAGGAAAAACTTACGCTTGATTTCCTACGCTTTCAATTCGCCATGGTTCCATACTTTCAACAAACATGTCTAACTCCCCTATCTCTAGTGCACTAAGCTGAGGATCTTTTTCAACCATTTTTTTGAACTTTTATTTCTTCTCTTCTCAACTAATTTAAGCAACAATTTAAGTTTTTCGGAGATGAATGACAGTAACTATGGTAACGTTTGCTCAATGTTCATGAATTTTGAATACACGTATAATCCTAAAAGGCTTTCGGCTTTCAGTAGCCAAATTTCAGAACGAAAATATTGATGTTGCCAGGAAGAAAAACTTCAATATGGCGGTCAGCGGAAGTCAGTTTTCTGTCTTTCTTTTGATAACTTGACACACGTGCCGCGTGGAGTTTTGCCCCGCAGGTTGATAAATATTTTATATTTTATTGCAAAACTGGTGCTATTTAGTTAATAAGAAACCCAGGAGTCTATTTACAGTGTCAGTATAAGTAAATAATTTAGTGGAACACAGTGAAAAGTGAAATACTCCTATTGTTGGATGTCATGCCGCCCTGCATCGTTGCTTGTATTTTAGTTTATCTGCCGTTATTTTCGAGATACTTTCCCAATTTAATTGAATTTTCTTTTCTATAAATATCTTTCTTGTGCAATTTAGTCAAGCTGTGCAAGGAATCTTTTTAATTGTTGTCACGTAAATCATAACCTCTACGTACAATCAAGGCATGCCTGCCTTCTCTTCTAGTATTTTGCAGATTAAAGCGTTTGTACACTCCTAAAGTCTCGATATAATATCGTTCGATTTGTATTGGTGTTCTGATTGTGTAGTAAACTTAAGTTACGTGCGTACGTAAATACCTACCTAACCTCACCTGGGCAAAAACTGACTTGAAATTCATTCCTTCTTTTAATGAAACGAGTGCTTAAATGTATAAATTTTAGCTTGTAGGAGTCTGTACACTTCGGAAGTAAGTTCCGGTAATACTAAAATGGCTGAAAACAAATTGACCAGCTTTCATCCTGATTTCCTTGTAAAAAAATACTTCTTTCAACATTACTTACACCTCCACACTTGATTGTTGACATGAGTTTATCTTGCTGTATTTATAAATAGACAATTTAATATTGCAGCACGATGGTTGCGACTACAGAGAAGAAGGTTGCGGCTGAGAAGAAGCCTGTGAAGGGCAAGGAGGACAGCAAGAAGCTGCCTGCAGTCCCAGAGTCAGTGCTCAAGCACCGCAAACGGAGAGAACACTTACGCGCTCGTCGCCTCCAGGTTTCTATCTAGCTATTAAAATAATAAATAGTCTTAGCTGGTATATAGTTATAAATACTAGCCAATTTCAACTACGGCGGCAATCCTCAACTGAGTTTATCTGACAGTGTAGGAGAGTGCACAAGAGTAAGTGCAATAAATACACAGGTACACTCATCGTTCCTTCACTCTCAAAGTTAAGTGAGATGGCCAGCAACAACAACATGACCAGCAAGAGATAAGGCGCGTGGCAAATGTATTAATGTGCCTTCAGAGGCAAAAATTGTTTCTGAGATTTTCTTCATTAATTTCTCAGAATCAGCTCCGAGTCGGGAAGTGGAAGCATTATTAAAATAAACTGATCATACAGATAGATATTGATAACATGTTGCTTTATTATCATAATCTTTTACCATCATTAAATAAAGTTAGATGGTAAGCAAAATATTGAATTGACATTGATAATGCCTCTTAAAGGCTTAGATGGGAGATGAGAGACATATAGTTATACAAGAAGCTAAGAAAATGATCAATTTATGATATGTTATGGATGATGAAAACTAAGACTGACCAATGTGATGGCTAACTCTTTATACCTGACTATACCATTATATAATTTAGATTACAACTTTACCAAGTGCTGTTACTAAGCAAAATTATTTTTATGTAGGTTACACTTAAGAGGCGCACAGCAGCAATCAAGAAGAAGAAGGAAATCTTCAAGAGGGCCGAACAGTATGTTAAGGAATACCGTATCAAGGAGCGCGATGAAATCAGGCTAGTACGACAGGTGAGCAAACATTGGTATAAATATATCATAAAGGTTTATTGATGCAATTGTAACTATCCAGATATATTTTTGCATTTCTTTTGTTATTTTTTTTTGATAAGAATGAATACAAAACATTTGTCTATGCTTGCTCTACAAAAAAATAAAATAAAATATATTTTTATCTTGAAATCGAAATATATTACGAATACTTTTCAGGCGCGCAACCGTGGCAACTACTACGTTCCTGGTGAAGCGAAGCTGGCCTTTGTCATCCGTATCCGTGGTATCAACCAAGTCTCACCCAAGGTTAGTAACTATACCATTAATAGTTTAATAAACTTTTTTTTTCCATTGTTTTTTTTTAACTAGCAGAGCCTCTAAGCTAAATAAAATAGCATGAACACAAAACTAGGGTAGACAACAAAAATGTTTCAACTAACACATTAGTTGAAACATTTTTGTTTACTTCTAACTACTGCATATGGTATGCACCATATACAGTAGTTACAAGCAAATGATTATTACGATTCCGTTTCATTGTATGCAAGGTGCATTTTTATCTTAAAACTTTATGTAGGTGAAATATATTAATTTACCTTCCCGATGTTTCAATTCGGTTGCACTACAGGTTAAGAACAGTGTTGGATAAATACCGAGAAGTGTGTGAACTTCAAAACATTTTCATTGCAACTTGAGAACATGTTATGATGATCCCAAATTAAAGGCATAGTTCATCTGACGCAAGATGCTGTCAACTTTATTATCTGACTGCCCACTGCAAAAACATCTACAAGTGTACCTATCAACATTTTACTAATCATTTATCACCTGACCAGGTCCGCAAAGTCCTCCAACTGTTCAGACTGCGCCAGATCAACAACGGTGTGTTCATCAGACTGAACAAGGCCACGGTCAACATGCTGCGTATTGCTGAGCCGTACATCACTTGGGGATACCCCAACCTGAAGAGTGTGCGCGAGGTCAGTACTCAGTAGTTTTTTTTTAAAAGCAGCAAATCATAAATCATGTCTTACAAAATGTGCAGTGTTGTATCTTTTAGTTAGAAATTACTATAAGAAATTTCATGCTGGCTTGCTTAGAGTTTTAGTTATCATAATGGGCTGGCATAACACACTGGTTTTTACCAAAAATTTCACTTTTACTATAACCTGTTGTAGCATTTTTGATGAGTTCATGAGTTTTCACTTTTCATGTAAAATAGACTTGGGCTGGTTTTTGTAACAAATGGTATATATTGGTGCTCATTGAGTTGGCAATTACGTAAAAAAAATATTTTTCTGGTCTTATAGACAACTATCAGCCCAGCCCAGCTTTGCACGGGTGGACAATTATTCCACCCGTGCGAAGCCGATGCGGTCCACTAGAATGCTAAAATATTTTTTTAAATCGGTTCAGTAGTCTCGGAGCCTATTCAATTCAAACAAACAATCAAATATTTCCTTTTTATATTATTAATGTAGATTTAATGTTTGCATTTGTTACCAGTTGGTATACAAGCGCGGTTTCGCCAAGGTGAACGGGCAGCGCGTGCCCATCACGTCCAACACGACCATCGAGGAGAAGCTCGGCAAGAGCAATATCATCTGTGTGGAGGACCTCATCCACGAGATCTTCACCGTCGGTGAGAAATTCAAGGTAAGGAATATTCTGTTGGTAAACATTTTTGTTTTTGGATTAGATTAAGGCCTGGTTCCCACTATGCGGGATGGGCAGATCTGTCGGAAACTGGACACCGGACAGAGTGTTCACACTACACCCACAAGAAAACCACATCAGTTGAACTGGGATCCGTGCGTGGTGGTGGTGGTACAGTATCCATTTCAATGTCGCTCATGCTGCCCGTCTACTTTACTGAGAAAATGCGAGCCATTGCGGAGAGCGCGGGCGGGGCGGGGAACACGAGTCGGAACTGGTTCACATTACTCCGATCCGCTGATTTTACCGGCATTTTGTAGTGATAAAACACTCTGTAAATGTGCCGGGTTCGGCGAAAAAGCAGGACTCGGAATAATGTATTCACATTATTCCGAGTCCGGCTTTTCCGCCGCTTTATACAATATGTACAGCCCCTAGGCTTTCCAGCAATTTTACTGGACCGGGAGATTGGGGACCCGGCCTAACAGTTTTGGATGTTGTGAACAGAGCCCCAAAGATACAATGTATGGTGGCCAGCACGTCACAATAAACAGTGCGGTATCTTATGAGCTTGTGATACAGGCGATTTTGCAACAATAATGGGAAGCGTGATGCGCTGGCCACATACACTGGTACATTTGCACACCCCAAGTCATGTATAAATGTATGTATGTATTATATTACTTTCAAACATTTCACAAACAAAAGACTTCGTCGTTGACCATGGTTATGTAACTTTTGTCAAGGGGCCCATTGCCCATAGACTAGATGCTGTCCAGCTCACTATAAAACCTTATTTTATTGAGGTGTCATAGTTACTTATACTCCTTACAGAAAGCATTATGATAAGATTCATCTTTCTCAATATATTGGCTATATCATATTATTGTGCGATTCCACATCTAACAATCTGACCTAACCAGCAATAAATAGCAGATGGTTACAAACAAAACCATGTGTAAATGTTTCGTTTTTCATTTATTTAATATGTAAGTTAAATGATTACAGAGGGGTGAGAACAAACCACTATTGTTACGTATTCATAGCGTGCACCTATCATTACTTTGTCAATTTTTTTGGGGAATCTGTCAGTTTCTGACATTTGGCCTGTACGAATACGTTACGATAAAGTTCGTGCTCACTCCACAGGTCAAAATCAGATTGTCACTGCTAATTTCATTCGTACGTTTTATTATGATTTTTGTATAAGTAAAAGCTTTTTCTTTTTTTCGTTTTCAGTACGCCAGCAACTTCCTCTGGCCCTTCAAGCTGAACAACCCGACCGGCGGCTGGCGCAAGAAGACGATTCACTACGTCGACGGCGGCGACTTCGGCAACCGCGAGGACAAGATCAACGACCTGCTCAGGAGGATGGTCTAAATAAATAGATAATAATAACTTACTTGACGGATTTTATTTATCAATAACACCTTACACAAGATGTAAAATATCTCAGAAACGGTGCGTCCTATCGACAAAAAACTCCCATTGCGATACACCCATAGGAAGCGATATTAGAGTTTCATAATTTAACCTGAAATAGGGTCAAAGGTGATATGGTAATTTTCAGCACGTCGTGGATAACAAGCGCACTTGAAAAGAAAATTTAGGCAAATACAAAATCTCAAATAACTCCCGATTTTTTAACACTACCATTTTCAGCATATTAGTCGCAGAAAAAAAGAACTTTCAGTCTAAGATCATTGAATTCACTATTTAAAAAACACGCAGTGCTCGCTACAGTTCTCGATATTGCATTAACCGATTCGTTGCAGATGGCACGCCTGTCGTGCCGTGGCTTTATTTGCGTGTGGAGTAAGGCACGAGAGCCGTGTCATTTTGGAATTGATGGTAACTTCTCCAAATTAAAGATTAGAGAGACCTATAACAAAACTATCTTAAATCAAGCATAGCCTTCATTTCCAGATATTGTATAATTTAAATTGAAATTGGGGTACCCAACCTTTTTGAAAGTGGCGTTACATAGGTAAAATATTTCTGTAAGTAAAAAAGGTTTAGCACGTCTTTGCTTGCCAAGTCATTCCCAAAAATCCACTTATTTTGCCACTTCTAAGCACTTGCAATTAACCTCATGGCCTTTCACGTTAGATTTCAAATTCCAACAAAAGTATGCAACCTTAGAACATGTAAAAATTGTTAAAATATTGTTTTCTTTCTCGCATGGCTGAAGACACAAGAGGCGTGTCATCTTATCGTATAGCCTTGAGCATGCCACGCCATCTTTGTTCAGCATCTCGGTTAGAAGTTTGCAAAAGTAGACATTGCAATGAATCGGTTAAAGATAAGAGAAGTCAGGAAATTAAGATTTTGAATTCAGTAAAAAAACTGCAGTAATTGTTATATGCCAATATATTGACCACAGCCTCTTCCTAATATTCTAGCATCACATTTACTTAATTTAAATGGGTAGAGCACCAATAATAATTTTCTCAAACTCATCTGCATAATGTTGAAATTCTTGGAAGCCTGCTTTATTCAGAACACAATTCTTGATTTTCTCGCGGAGTTTCTGAAACAACAAACATTGATATAAGTTTTGGTACTAGAGGTCATCAGCAATTTTCTAAAAACCTAGAGGTCATCAGCAATTTTCAAAAACCGACAAGGTAAGTTCATCGAGAGTCAACTAGATGCAGGGCCATCTAGTACCGCATACAAGAACTACTCACATGTCTTCGCATACAGAAGCTAAAACAATTATTTATTATAACAGTTCCCGCTTAATACATATAATTGTGATAACAGAAGCTAATCTACCCTATGCCTGCAAAAGCCTGTTCGAGTTGCCGGAATACGAAATGCACACGAAGTTACGGAGCCATTCTAAAGGAGGCGGAATCATCATTTATGCGCATAAAAGTGTTCATTTTAATCGGATAAAAGTGTCTACATGTTCATTTGAGTGTATGATTGGTGAAGTGCAAAGCGATCACGGTTACAAAACAGGTGTTTGTGCGATCTACAGGCCACCAAACTTAAGCAAAGCACACTTCATACAGGAGTTATCACGAATATTTACTCAGCATGTAAGTAATAACAACCTTCTTTTAGTCGGAGATATGAATATAAATATCAAACAGCAAAATAACTTCGTTTCCCAGTACTTAAATCTTATGTATGAAGCGGGCTTTGTATGTGGTATAACTCAGTTCACGCGTATTGAGACGAAATTAGATAAGCAATCTAAAACTAATATCATAACAAAGAGTTGTATAGATCATGTGTTTGTTCGCGATGTCGGGTCGCGCAGTTCTACTCGAATGCTACGATCAGCTGTAATTGATGTCACACCCGCCGATCATATGATAACCGGTTTCGCTGCAGTCGACGACTCGCAAACAAATACAAATGCGCGGCATAAACATGTAACTAGATTAGATTATGACAAACTAAGGAAAGAACTTTGTAATATTGATTGGAATCCCGTTTACAATATGGTTAATCCCAACGACATTTTAAATTTTATCACTATGAAATTCGAAACCGTTTACTCGGATTGTAAAAAAACTGTTAAAATTAAACTAGGCAGACGACAAAATTGTGAATGGATCAGTAATAAAATTATTTCTATGAGTAAGAAAAAGGAAGAATTATACGAAATTTGGAAAAAAGATGAAAGTAACTCTTCAAATCGTTTGTTATATAATATATACAGAAATAAAACTAATAAGCATATAAATATAGTTAAAAATAACTTTATTAAAAATCAAATAATTCAAAATTTTAAAAATTCAAAACAAATATGGAAAATTGTAAATAGGCTATGCGGTAAAATAATAAATTCTGTTGATGATTTAATACTTAAATACTTCAACGATAATACACACATAATCGCAAACAAATTTGCAAATGATTTTCGGAATAATGTGAGAAATATACTAAATGACTGTGATACGCCCTTTCTCAGTAAAAAAACGTACAGTAATTATTCTAACTTTAGCATGAGACTGAAAACAGCCACAAACGAAGTAATATATTCTATAATAAATAAATTAAATTCAAATAAAAGTCCCGGCTACGACGGAATCCGTGTGTCTGACTTGCAATACATAAATAAAGGTATTACACCAGCTATCACACACTTAATTAATGCATGTATTAGTAAACAACTGTTTCCCGATAACTTAAAAATTGGATTAATTAGACCAATCTACAAAAAAGGTGCACATAACGATACAAATAACTATAGACCAATCACAATTTTGTCAGCTATCGACAAAATTATTGAAAGGTATTTTGGTACAGAAATAAACAAATTTTTATCATCTAACAAGGTAATAAATAACAAACAATTTGGGTTCCAAAAAAATAAAAATACTTCCCAGCTATTGTCTCAATTTACTAATGAAGTGAACTGTCATCTAAATGGAAAAAAACACGTACTTGTTGTCTTTATTGATTTCAGCAAAGCATTCGATTCTCTCAGATATAACATATTATTTAACAAACTTGAAGATGCTGGAATTCGTGGGCCATTATTAGATTGGTTTAAAAATTACCACACAAATAGGAAAACAGCTGTTAAAATTGACGGCAAGTTAAGTGACATGATACCTACAAATGAAGGCACAGCTCAAGGATCGATAATCGGGCCTATAGAGTACCTTCTATATGTAAATGACATGTGTAATATAATTAAAGAAGGCTCGATATATCAGTTCGCTGACGATACTTGCCTTGTAGTCGCTCACAGACACTTGCAGACCGCGCAACATATTATGCAAAGAAACTTTGATCTCTTATGCAAATGGTCGCATGATGCCGGTTTAATAATTAATGCTCAAAAAACTAAATTATTACACATTCATACACCTTATTTGAAATCGCCTATAGAACCAACAATAATTGCCCACGAACACCAATGCCTACATTCATCCAAAAATCAGTGTAAATGTAAAGACATAGAATTAGTAAATGAACATACCTATCTGGGACTTACAATTGATACTAACTTCTGCTGGAAACCCCACATAAATAACTTATGTAATAAACTTAGGGCAGTTTTATCTAAGCTATCAATATTAAAATATAAGTTACCCTATCATACTTTACGCATGTTGTATATGTCATTGGCTGATAGTTTAATCGACTATGGTATAAGTAGTTATGGCAGGACATACAAAACATATATTGAAAATATTTACAAATTACAACTAAGCTTACTGAAAACTATTACACCGAATAAAATAAAAAATAAATATTTACTAAATGATGTGGACCTATATAAATATTGTAAAGTAATAAACATATATGATAAAGTAAAAATTCAATTTGTGTGTGAAAACCTAGATAAAATTAAATCATTACAAGCAAAAACTAGAAGCACCGGATTGCGTAACTTATCATACCTACCCAGATATAAAATACCTTCATGCAACAATGTTCATGGTAAAAGAATGTGGGAGTATTTCCTGCCATCTACTTTAAATGAATATCCTAGCAATATTATTGAACAAATAAGTAATTTAGAAAATAGTGCTAAATGTATAAAAATACTTAAGAACTACATATTGTCCTAAAAATTGTAACGAGTATTGTAGTGACTCATTACCACATATAAATCTAAATAGGTTTTTGTTGGTATTTAAATATGTTTTTTTAATGTAAATTGTTTTAACATAAATAAAGAAATAAAGAAAGAAAGAAGAATATAGGATATCAATAAAACTTGTTTGTTAAGATTGAGTGACTAAGCAGACATTGAAGTTAGGGTTTCTTAAAATAAACGCGCATGTATCAAAAATCGTAGAAAAAAAAGCCGGGAAGCCAATGTGTATGTTGACGCTTTTCGCAATTTATGTTTTATGTATCTGAAATAGCAGTGTAGTAACGGCGAGGAGCCGGCTCACTTAGTGCAGGTTGATCGAATGATTGTATCCTTACAATCATTGTCAAAATGTCAATTGTCCAAAAATTATCATGTCACACTGCACTGAGATAAGATCGAGAGAAAACCGAACTCATGACAACTTTTCTAGCAGATTTCAACAGGCTTTGCAGGGTTAACTACGTAGACGCGAAGGCCTCTGGTACGAAGGACGTAGGTAGTGTCGAATTGTTTTTCGGCTACACTACAAAATTCTCATATTTTTAACCATTTACTTTTATGTTTCTAATTTGTTGTCCACCCTTGAGCATAGCTTTGAGATATTTTACTTTTTTAAATAATATTTTTCTTACCATATTCGCTGTGTTTTATTTCCAAAATCATCTTTTAATATACTGAATAATTTCTACTTCTCACAAAAATAAGTATGAGCATCCTTTGATAAGCAAATCATTAATTATAAGGTTATGTAGTATCTGAAACATAACTTTTTGTTAGTGTTTCTAATTATATGTCCACAACTGTATATATATATATACAGTAGAATCTGGATATAGCGACCTTCAAGGGACCGGAGATACTATGTCGTACTAACCGGACGACGCACAAAACGATAAAATTATTTCTGAGCTAAATACATATGTACATACATATGTATTTAGTGTTGTTGATGTTGTGTCTTACTTTGAAACGATTTATCCAACTCATGGAACATTTGAAATCTTGGATATCTAATTGTCTAGCAAAAAAGTTAGCCTTTTCTTGTAGCAGAGGTCCATTAACGGGTATTCCCCGGTCGCGTTGAAGCTTAAACCACTGTAACAATGCCTTATCCACCTGCTCATAAGTAGACGTCCTTACACGTTTGCATTTTAAAACATTAGCATTAAACAGCGGCTCGATCTTATCTTTACTCTTCTTTATTGTGGATATTGTAGAATGAGATACACCAAACTCCTTTGCGAGTGTAGCATTCGATTCACCGGCTTCTAATCGGTGTAATATTGCACTTTTTTCTTCAATCGTAAAACACTTTCGCTTCACAGAACTCATTTTGTCAAGTTTTATGAACTTGTCATAACAGTTACAAACACTCAACTGGCGTTTATGCGCGCCAATATCGAGAAGTGAAGCGTGCGGGGTCGCGGGGTGAGGGTGCTTAGCCGAGGTGTAGGTGCGTAGGCATAAACAAAACATTGCGCGTCGTTTTAACCGGACGTATTTTTATAAATAACGGTCGCTATAAGCAGTTGGTCGCTTAAACCAGAGTCGCACTAAACGGATGTATTTTCTTAGTAACTAACAATGGAACCTAACTTGAGTAAACATTGTCGTCGCTAAAACCGGTTAGTCGTTTTAAGCGAAGTCGTTATATATGAATTCTACTGTATATATATATATATATTTTTACATATATTGTATATTTTATATTTAATCTTATGTGTCATATTATTCTTATTTTTTGTTTGTTTTATCTTTTATTTATTTTGTCGCACCGCCCACTAATCATTTCTGCTTAGCCCAAAGGTATGACTGGTAGAGAATGCCCTACGGCGTTAAGTCCACCTTTTGTACAAAGTATTGTTGTGCAATAAAGCTTAAATAAATAAATAAAAAAAACTACACCGTAGCGTCGAAAACGCGTGGAGTGGTTTGCCCGTGGGAATTATAATTAATTTCAACCGGTGACATTGGTGCCATCATCCTACTTTCAATAAATAAATAATTTTATACATATTTGATGAATATTTCAAAAGCACTATCATTTGAAGGAAAAAATGATACATTCGATCCCATGGGCATTCGACTCCACGGGCTTTGAACACTACGGGGTAGCCGAACACAACGTCCTCCGCACCAACGTTGCAACGGCTTTCGACTGTACGTAGGTAACCCGGTTTCGCCAATGTCTTTGTGGCGGAATGGTTTACGCACAGGTCCCATTTTCCCGATGGAAGTATGTTCGATCCCTGCTACAGTTGATATTTTTTGCTGCAAAAATATTTTCTTAAGGTAAAACATACAACTTTTCTATGTTAGGCTTGGTCTATGCGCCTTAGGTAAAACTCAATATTTAGTCTGACATTCTGCACATGAGCGGCAAGTATGGTGCGATCATATGCGGGTTCAACTTATGGTGCTTACAGAGACAATGGGTCTATTTTAATGTATTAATTTACTAGATAACATAACTATGTAAAAGGTAGGTACAAACCTCGGCTTCATCATACAGCAAATACTGGACATACTCCTGACCTGGTCCACAGGTTTTGAAATCATCATAGATTATTTTGGAAAACAAATTCCGTATGTGGAATGCTGTGGTCATATTTCTACAAGACACTTTCAATACACAACTTGATATATCATCATTTATAATATCTACAAAAACTTTGCTACCACCAATGTCAAAAGTTATGCTATTGCTTGATTTCAAAAAATCTTCTGATGTGCAACTTTTTACAATATGTGATGATATTTTCTTATTTAAATAATTCAAAGAATCAGTCTCCTTCTTCATTAAATCTGTGTATTCTTTTGGCAGCTTGAGATAAGCAGAAAACTTGGGTGTAGTGTCCAATTTTGTGATATTAGTGATTTTGACCAGATCATTGTAATTTTCTTGTGCAAATTTGTACACTAAATCATCTATATTCAAGTCTTTTGCCCCTGAGTTCTTAGAAGGTGCAGTTGATTTGATAAAATGCTCCGAATTAAGTACAACTCTTCTTCTAAAGAGTGTTACCCATAGTTTTTGCTTCTCGTCAAAAGCTCCAGGTACGCTTGACACTAACTCCATATTAACATTCATTTCTGATATATCATCACCTTGGATATTCACTGGTATCAGGACTGATAACTTTTTGAATGTATCTGTTACCTTAATACTGGTAGTTTTGTGTAGTTTACCATCTATAGACAGAGTTATATGAATTTTGACATCATTTAACATGTTTGAGAGAATATTGTTGAACATATGCTGTAGTGTTGTTGTCGACAAATTGATCAAAATTAACACAGAACCTGGAATCCAGTATATAAACAATTCTTCAGTTGTAATAACAGTTGAGATTTCATTTCTTACATCTTGATAACATTCATATACTTTGATGCTGTGTTGAATAATGTTATCCATTATATCTTGTCTATTTGACAATGAAAATGCTGTCACAAAGTTTCCTTCCTCATTAATCTTTTTGGTCAGTGCATTATTCTTCTCCAATTCTTCAATTATCTTATACAGATATTCAGAGTTATTTAAAAGTTTTTCAGCAGCACAGTATTCATCTGTTGTTTCTGGTTTTATGTATGAAGAATCATCATCAGTTGGAAAGATGTATATTAGGTTAGTAAAAGTTGTGCAAATGATTTGATCACCAAATTTGATGAAGTCCTTGATGTCTCTGACAAATAATTGGAAGAATGATATATTCTCTGAGAATGTGTTTTCAGTCTTCCAAAAAGATTTACCATCCGTATATAACACTGTATCTTTTATGGTAAGGAACTTATAGAGAGCCGAGTTCAAATGCACCAATTGAGGCTTCTTCATAACATTCTTTGCATCCAATTTAATTAAAGTGCCAATGTGAAGACCAATCAAAATAAAAAGGTCACCCAAGGGGCATATTTCTATATTGCATATTTCTGATGGACAGGTGTAAAGCTTCACCAAATTCACAGCTTCATCAGGCATTCTGGGACTAAACAGGCAGCCATAGACGGAGAGTTTATCAAATGAAATAACAACCAAATAACAGTCTTTAGAAAAAAATTTTGCTTCAAAAATGTTTTTCACATAATCAAATTCACTGTCTGTTAATTTATGCAAGGCTATTAAGCACTTATCTTGAACAGCACAAGGTAACCGCCACCGGCCAGAGTAGAGCAATGCAATTTTATTTTCTAGAGTAAAATCAGAGTTTATTTTATTGAGGCACAAAGAATACAGACCACTCTCGTATTTTATGCTCAGTACACTTTCAGCATTGTCATGAGTTAAGGCGCAAACAATTATATCTTGTTCTTTTGGCTGAAAACTGGTTCTAATGCGTTTCTGTGCCGGATTCTTAAACTTCATAGATGTTGTGTGAATGTTTCCAGTGTTGTCCAAACATACCAAATAATTGCTTGTCAGTATCAGCTGCTGTATTTGAAACTCGGGCACGAAAACTCTAGCGGTGTTTTCGAAGTCGAGGTCCTTGTAAACGAATATTTGATATTTATTCCAAATCACAATCATGGAATTGGACGCATTGTAAACTATGTTTATTTTATCAAATAACTGATGCTCGCACTTGTAACACCTTTTCAGAACTTCAGGCTCTTCTAGTAGGTCCATTTCTATGTATAATAAATGCGAAGGGTATATTAGGCTATAATTATAAGACTTTATTAAGATAAAAAACTTTTCTTTGAGCGAATTTTAATATTTTTGAATTTGACATAAGTGACATTGACTAGTAGTAATTTTGTTCCCATAGGGAAAGGCAACGTTCAGAGCCATAGAGCCTAATCTTCATTTATTACAATAATTCTTAAAACTTATGAACTAACTTAACTTAAGCTCTTAACTAATTCATTGAAATGCGAGGATGGTTCCAGTTTCTAAGCTCAAGAAATTTAGTTTTACGCGGGAATATCGATCGGATCAGTACGGAGCACATTACTGTATTTCTTAAATTACTATACTGTTTTCCTTCAGTGACACATTATAATGATAATTCCACCTCGCTATCACAATAATACGTCACGAAAATCAATTTAGAGCCCAAATTAATCCTTTCGTTTTCCGCGACATTGACTTTGTTTTATTTAAGTAGTAGTAGTAACATTCTTGCTAAAGAGAAAAGCAACGGTCAGCATTGATTTGACATTTATTCCCCTCCTATTCACGACACAAATTATTTACGCCGGCGCCACACGTTGGCCCGTTTTGTTCGTGTAGCGTCCCACACGTTGACTCACAAACTAGTTTAATGCCGGCATGGCCAACGTCAGGATGTGCAATACACTCAGTGCGAAAATTAAACCTCATAAATTAATATGAAAAACTCTCACAAAAATGTGTGTTACTCATATTTTGTTGAATTATTAGTTAAAAAGCTTATTCCTCATGCTCATTTCCTTATTTTTAATGATTGCATGATTCAAAAACATAACAAACATTTAATTTCAACCGAAATCCCCATCTACACGTTGGGCGACTCTCCACATGAGCCCTAAGAAAAGTAAACTGGCGACTTGCTGGCGACATTTTTGGCCGAAGCAGCAGTCATAGGGACTAATAGCAGTATCCCCACTAAGTCCGCTTATTGGGCTTTAAAAAACCAGCAATAAACGGTGAGGCCAACGGCAACTCTTTTTGACGTGACAACGTCTTAAATTAGGTTGCGGCTCGGAGTCACTCATGAAAAAGTGTATAGCCCGGTAACGTAACGATGAGTCACCGAACGAGAGAGAGGCCTGCCAGACCGGCGAATGCCTTGCGTCTCTCTCCCACTCAAACATGATCGGTGTCACGTAAAATCTTCGCCCGTAAAACCGACTTTACAGGCAACCGTTTTTTTTTCATCCACTCATTAGCCGACACTTTTCTGGGCCAGCGTTGGCGCAGTGTGTGGATCTGACAAATAAACAAAGCAAATGCGTGTTACACCATCTAGCGAGGAGTAGTGGTACAAATTATTATACGGCGCGAAGGAACGAAATGTGCATTGGTTGGTATAGTCAAAAAAAAATAAGACTACAAAGAGGATATTTGGAATGGGCAGATTTTATAATTAGCTTGAACGTGTAAACGAAAATATTATTTTATCATTCAACTCAATATGATCAAATATATAAGAAAACCAACATTGCAACATCACTCGTTTACTCCATTAAAAAAAGAAAAATCCAAAATTTTTATTCATATGAATTAAGTTTACCGTACATACAGATTCAAAAAGTAAAAGTAGAGCTATTAGCTATACAATGTATTGACTCTCTGTGTCAATAGCGGATTCAATAAATTGTAGAGTAATAATAAATGTAAGGTGGATTAAAATAAACGATGTATTTTATTTTTTTATTAAAATAAAATGACTCTTGAAACGGTTTTTAATATACAATTAATGTTCTTCTTAAGTACAATTTTGCGCCTGGCATATAATATTCGTTATGAAGCGTGAGGGCGGCGTAGGTCTTTATACGGATGTTTTTTGAACTTTCAAGGAAACTTTGAACCCTGAGCTCTTCACACTTAACGACGAATTTTACAGCCCAAATATTTGACTTAATAAAATATGGTTTCGTAAATCATTCGTCATTCATTAAAATATCTACAAAATTGTTTTAAATGTAATTAATATTAGTGCCGTTAATTAATAACATGCTAAATTAGAAATCTTATGACGATGAGGTAATCAACATACAGTGTAGATTATCAAAGTATTTAATATTAAATTAAATATTCAAGACAACTTAGATTACTTTGTATATTTTTTCAGAAAACAGAATTAATATCTGTTGGTTGTCGTAGGTATATTTAATTGAAAAGTTAAAATACCTATTGATAATTTGGCACATTAAATCAGTTTCTTGATTGGTTTAAAGGTAAAAAGTATTTTTTTCAAACTTATGATATAATTAAAACTATATTTAACATTTATTTTAAAAATAAATAAATATCACATAGAAAAATGTTAAGTACTTAATAAGATAGAGAGCGGCCTGATAAACTGATATTCATTTTATAAATTAAAGTCGTTTTTTATGATAGTCTTCTAGCTATTACCCTTAAAAATGTGGAAAATATGGAAAAAGTAATTCCCATACTATTGAGCGGCGTCTTAATTTAAAAAAAAAAAACAAGAATAATGACTAAAGTATTTCACTAGAGCAAAAACTGTAAGTTTAAGGCAAGGAGACAGAATATTATTATATACAATACGCAATGTTAATAAATATGAAATACCTATTTATTGGGATAGTTTATAAATTCCAATAAATCATTGAAAAAAAAAACTAATTGGCACACGTTCACATTGAGTCACTAAGCAAAACTATGACTAATAAAACAATAAAATAAAGATATTCGTTTAAATGAGGAACGAGACACGTCGAAGTTAGAAGAAAATACTGTTCATTTATTCGAAGGATCATTATTAAAGACTTTAAATTAATTGTTTAAATTATAGATGTGTTTTAATACTAAGCCAGGTTACTTTTTTCAAAGCAGAATTGCTTTGTTCAACATTTTTGGGCAGTTGATTCCGTGCAAGATTCGTAAGAGATTACTTAAGGCTTATGTCAAAACAATTTCGACAGCTAAGCAGTTTTTGCTGAAAACTTCGATTTGTACAATGACAATGTTTTAGCGCAATTGATTCGGTTCTTAATATGTATCTAATTACGAAATTTGTACTTCGTAGCGTCTTCTGAACTTTGATTTACCCTTAAAAAATTCAATGCTGGTGCTAAGACAATGCAAAATTTTAACAGCTAAGCAGGTTTTTGCTCACTTACTTTTCTCGATTGTATGAGAATCGGCTCCTAGTAGGTACTTTGACAACTTTTAACGCAGTAGATTACTCAATATGTAGGTATCTAATTAAGTGTTTGCTGCTTGGAAGCGGCCCCAAATTTATCTTCTAAAAACCAAGGTATTGGCAGAAAACTGCGTAGCTGTCAAAACTATGTGATATAGCTCTTAAGAAATCAATTAAGCAAGTTGCAAGACGCGATAGGGACTTAGAAGTCAAAGTTTAACAGAATTTGAAATCCTCAATTAAATTATATCAAGTTATAGTGGACAACCCACAGTGAATAAGAAGCATAATGTATTTTTTTTGCCGAAACAGTGAAAAATTTAAACTTATCAAATATTCTAATTATTTACAATTATCATTGTGATATGTTTCTTTATTGCGGTGAATTCTGTGAAGATCTATCGTAATCAACGTAAAAAAAACAATTGTGTCCTTAGCCATCGAGCAATCAAAATTACGTACTCCATAAATGCTTAATTAATACTACAGGTTCTATGCTATCTATATTTACAGTTTCTCACAATCTTGAGTATTATAATTGCACTTTATTTGTATGCGGGCCACCACAGACGTTCATAAAAATAAATACGCAATCTCACGTAATACTTGACAATGGCAGAATTTCGGTTATCGAAATACGTTCGAGTGGCTTCTTCTTTATCTACACATAAGACTGACGTTTTGAGAAAAGTCGCGTAAAGCGTTATAAGTCCTATACAGCTCCACCGACTCGTCTTGAGTGTGCATTTTGAGTGTAGTCCGACGAAATCGTCGTGATCCTTGTGTTACTTCTTAATATCGGGGTCCATTTTGGTTTTGTCCATAGACGACGACACCATGCCACTTTGGGGGTATAATTTGTCTAAATGCTTGAGGGACTCGTTGAGGAAATTCTGGAAAAAGTGAAAGGAAATAAATAGATTATCCTAATATGCAATTTAAATTAATAAAAAAAAATCTCATGCTTTGGACATAATCATAAAAGAGTTGGTGCTGCGCCTGATCTCTCTCATGTCATCAAGTCAGTTTTCTAACCAGACTCTTAGAATAGAAATAGATTTTGAATCTAGAAAGAATAATGATAGAAATGGCTATCTAATCTGATTGATCACCCATCGAATATCACCTACATTTAAAATGTCTTTTAATAAAAAAAAATGTACAGAAAGCCAAAGTTGCGTTATTTTATCGTAAGTAATTCGCAGCACGATTCGGAAGTTAGCAAGGCGAGGTATTGTTTTTTAGAGTAGGCTAAACGACAGAAAGACGCACCAATGAGTTACGTTACTTTTTCGTGGCACGATCGAAAATTCAGTTTCTAATTTTGGGGTTACGTTATTTTGACGTACGTTACACGACAAAAGAACGTAAACCTTGCTTCGTTGTCTTGTCATCAGAGGGCAGAAATGACCAGAAACTTTCAAAACTTACTTGTATCGCAGTGAGTGCTGCGACGATGGCGGGGCCACCGAACCCGTGCGATATGAGCGAGAAGTGAGTGAGGTGCCTCTGGATGGCAGGCTCCAGCAGGTGCGGCGGCCGCGTGTTGCACAGCGGCGACCGGTCCTGGTTGAGCAGGTCCATCAGCTCTTTTGTCACCTATCGACAGAGGTAAAAATGAGTTTCGGATGATGATCCATCAATAACACGACTACTTATTCATTATAATGATTTCTCTGCATTGGCAGTGTTTGATTACTATGAAGTCAATAGGTTCCAGTATTTTTTTAAATCTACTAATAGGTTAGAATAGTTATTCACGAGATGTTTCGATCGACACTGTTGCAAGTGCTATGATCACGGACAATGCCAATAACAACGCAGATCTCCAGTTACTCCTTGATCATAGGACTTGTAACAGTGCCAAATCATCTGGTGAAAATTTTACTCAAAAATAAGGAACATGGTAGAAATCTCGAGTCATTGATTGATGATTCTAATGTTAGTGACCATGAAAGCCTAAAAATTCTGAAGGTATTGTGATAAGGCTGAAGGTGGAAGCGCAATAGTCCGGGAATTAGAACTTAGTTGTTGGCTAGTTGGTAAAGCTGTAGATACTAGCTAAATATCTGCAGGAATGCAATAATGGGGAAAACGCAGCCCGGCCAATAGTGTCACTGTTTGAGCCAGTATTAGCGCCAATGTATGCTGGATCTAGGCCTACTGGCCAATAGCGTCCACTGTTCGAGCCAGTACTGGCGCCAATCTATGGATCCATAGTATGCTAATTGCCGCGCGAGGAACCTAGCCATCGCGCGCACAGAGAACTCTATCCCACACACACAGCCTACTAACCAATAGCGTACGTGTTCGTGCCAGTATTGGCGCCAATGTACGGATCCAGGGTACCGCAATACTGACCTGCTTAGTAGCCTGCAGCAGGTCCCTGTGGCGGCGCGCGTCGTGCTCCGCGTATTGTCACGCGAGGAACCTGGCCAGCACGCGCACAGGGAACTCTATCTCACACACGCAGTCTACTAGCCAATAGCGTCCCTGTTCGAGCTAGTATTAGCGCTAATGGACGGATCCAGCGTACCGCAATACTGACCTGCTTAGTAGCCTGCAGCAGGTCCCTGTGGCGGCGCGCGTCGTGCTCCGCGTATCGTCACGCGAGGAACCTGGCCAGCGCGCGCACAGGGAACTCTATCTCACACACGCAGTCTACTAGCCAATAGCGTCCCTGTTCGAGCTATTATTAGCGCTAATGTACGGATCCAGCGTACCGCAATACTGACCTGCTTAGTAGCCTGCAGCAGGTCCCTGCGGCGGCGCGCGTCGTGCTCCGCGTATTGCCGCGCGAGGTACTCGGCCAGCGCACGCGCAGGGAACTCAGTCTCGCACACGTAGCCGAAGTCGCGCGCTAGGTGCACCGCTTCCGCTGTTGGGGAAATTGGTCTGTTAATGAAGGTGCAAAGAAAAAATATTTTTCTTATAATAAATAGCTATCCAGACAATCACACCTGATGTTTACTGAAGATATGGCCGAGGATGGATCATGTCTGTCTAGTATCTAGAAATAGATTATGTAGAGTTTTCTAGTTTCTAGTTTTTAAACCGTGAGCTGAGATTTAGTACATCTTTTTCGTTTTCGTTTATTTATTGGAAAATCGTGCTCGAGGTTTAATGTTTGCCTTGAAAGTGTTTTTTTTTGAGCTGTGATTTAGTAATTTTTTTTCGGTTTGTTTAATAATTTAAAAACCGTGCTCGATGTTAAATGTTTGCCTTTTAAGCAGTTTATTTTAATCGGAACTTTACCCAAATAGGGCTCTCCTGCAATTTTGCCTTCCTCTTAATAGCTTGTATAAGACTTCAGAAGGAAATTACGAATAGCAACAATACTATTGAGCGAATAGTACAATATAGCCTCTGGACTTAACTAGTATTTATCGTTACACTAATAAAAACTGGTGATTGGTAAGTGGGTTTATGATATAATTCTTGTACTTAAGGTGTTATTTATTGAATAAGTAATCTTCACATTATTTTTACAAAAAGCTATCTGCCTGGATTCTGAGACCGGCTTCGCACATTGGGCGAACAATTAGCCCGAAAACTAACGCTCATTGGCATTAGAGTAAAACAGGCACAAAGCCCCAATCAACGTTGACATCAAGGCTTATATCTAGATCGACTCATTAGGTGACATATGTTCGGGCCAAGGTTGGCATCTTAGTGTGGACCCAGGTTCAAAGATTTATTGGAGTTTTTGGTAACGTGTTTAAAAGATTTACCTTCGACTAGAGAAGTGAGCAGCGTCACGTTGGCGGCTTTCCGCCTCCCGGCCGGCAGGTTCAGGCCAATCTTCTCGAGCTTCTCGCGGAGAAGACGGCCGCCATTTTTACTCTTCGCTCTGTAACAAATTAAAAACCGTATATTTTTTTGTGATCAACTTTACTAGACATGCGAACTGCAGAAAGTCAAGCTGATTTTGAATTACTACACGTGTCTCTAAAGAGCGAGCTCGTAATAAACTTCAAAGTTTAGCAGTTCGTAAAAGTGATTAACACAGTTTTAATTTAAATTTAAAAAACATAAATGTGACGTTATTTTTTCTGTGACGCGATAATTAAATCGTTTGTTAAAACATGTTCGGTCATCGCTGTTTTGATGAACAAAGCAAACGAAGCCGCAATGAAAACGCTAGGCCAACATGACTGGGCAGTCTGTTTATACAGCCTCGTTCACTGAACTCAAAGGAATAAAAAAAAACGCTAATAGGTCCGTCAGACGTGACATGATACAGACGTGTCGTAGTTCAGCTACTGCCTCCTAGATGGAGCTACCGATAACTGCATCGAATAGCCCGCTACTATGATTGACACGTAGAAAGTTGTTTGAAATGTGAATCAAATCAATTACCATTGGATTTTTATACGTATAGCATAAATAATAGAGTAGCAATTTGTTTTTAGGGAATATGTTTCGGAGTCCGAAACTGGCTAATAGCTTCTGTGCTACTGAAATTATACCAACGCTCGTTAACAAAATTGTTTATGATAAATCTTTTGGATGATGACCAATGAATGTTGCGATGTGCCTTGTGTATGACAATTCTTAAAATAGGTTCAGGATTTGGATATTAGTGGTTTCTTTAATCAAATCAATCATTTATAATACTCGTATTATCAGCATTTACTTCTGTAAAGTTTTGGCTTATTACGACCCACCGTTGGGCATTGGCCTCACCTCCACGAGTAAGGCGGTGAGCTATAGTCCACCAAGCTGATTGGTCGAAGGGTGTTGGTAAAGAAAGTGACCAGCCCTACAGTCGGATGTTATCAAGCTGTCCTAGGGTCTGTGACTAAACTTAACAACTATGTCTTTCTGTAGTATTCGAGACAAACGGCTTAACGTGTCTTCTGTAGCACGAAGATATAATACAAGTCATTTGCCTACCTAATAAATGAAGGCTTTTACAAAAACATTAAATTTATTAAACCTCCCAACATGATTCGGGAAAATAGCCGATGAGTACCTACAATGGCTGGACGGATTTTGAATCATCGCGATTATATTATCTTTCAAATAATAAAAAAAAACCGCTTTGAAATCGGTCCACCCGTTTTGGAGCTACGATGCCACATGTGTGTCTGCCACACACACAAAAACATATACTTACACACACAGCCAGACATAAGAGTCAAACTTAACACGCACCCATACACACACACACACACACACACACACGCACACTCTCTCTCTCTCTCTCACACACACACACACACACACACACACACGCACGCACGCACGCACGCACACACACACACACACACACACACACACGCACGCACGCACGCACACACACACACACACACCACTGTCATACATACACCACACACATTATGAGCAGTAAGAGAAGTAAATTTATTTTAACTAAATATTAAATTGCTTGCTTGTTTAGTGTTTACCAGTTGTAATTTAGTTTGCTTTGTAACTGATTGTCAAAAGAGCGGTTCTTCCTAACACAGGCAATGTTTTGCCTAAAAGGGAGTTCCCACAATGATTATTGTACTAGACTAAGTTACTGAAATAAAATATTTGTATTTTTTGTAAAAAAAAAAAAGTATAACATCTCCCTTTTCCGTCGGAGTTAAAAACCAGACAGGAATTAAAACCTACTTAGTAGTAAGTAGTAAGAGTCAATTGCAATAGAATAGCGTATGATACCAGCATCTAAACTCCAATTTGCCATTCATATCAGATAATGGTGTGAAACGCGGTATCTAATGAAAGCTCTAATTGATATCTCATTAAACCTGACATGAAAAAAAAAATTATTTTAATTTATGAACGGCTAACCTCTATATTTTCACACGTTCGGTTAGACAGGCATAAAAGAATCAAGAATCGTATGTGGATAACGAACCAAACAAAGAATTCGAATTTCAAATCAATAGAAAACTAAATCGAATGAATCGACACATCGATACAACTAATGGCGTATCAAGTGCGTGCTTGATCCATACCTGCCAGTGCGATTATAGAGATTATCAATCAAACTCCTTGATTTTTAAACGATAATAATTATGAAGTTAAATTGGAATTTCATTGCGCGTTCTTATTTCAAAAGCGCTTAAGTATGGAATTGATTAGCGCGTTAGGTGAGTAGTTATGGCGGTACTTTAGTGATGGAATGGATAAATTGACATAATTTCGATAGGTATGCATGCCTATTCGATATCGACTAACGCAGTACGTCTAATTAATTGAATGATTGGAAATACCGTTTTTCTTTTGAATTCGTGGGTATTTAGATGTCTTGGAAACATCTGAATGACTTGTTTAAGCTAGTTTGTTAGTTGGCTTACTTGTTGAAAATGTTAAGAAAGTTTTACCTAATGAGCTTCCCTAGTTAATTAATTGGTTATATTCTCTAAATTTCATTTAAGATAAGCAAAAAAAAACTTAATGTAAGTACCAGGTTGCGTCTAAAATATTCCTACTTAATTGAAAACTGATTTGTGATTCCAAATTATAATGAAAATGAACCGAATCTCAGTCTAAATTCTTGATATAGCTTTCATCCAATTATCGCAACGATAAATAGTCATAGTCATATAGTGGATATCATAAAACATGCGAGATCCATTAATAACTCGGATCGATTCAACCGAAATGGCGTAGGTACCTACCTACTTACGACACAATACATTTTTGGATTTCGAAACAGTATGCAATGGATTTTTAATAGGGTTGCCATTTAATAGTAGAAATGCTACATTCCTATGTCTCTATCAATCACAAATTTGTACGACCGTCAGCACGTCAGGGTAAAAACTGCAGCATCGCACTCGTTTTGCAACAAAAAAGGTAGTAGCCTAATGTGCTGTCATTTCGAATTTGTTTTTTTGTTCGAATTTGTTTAGTTGACACATAAACACAAGTATCTAGGTTTTATTTGAAAGGGCAAAAAGTATTAAAAAAATATTGATACAGGTTTTAAAAAATACATATTTTATGTAAAATTTATCCTTATTGTAGATGTTTGAAACTTTGAAAGTTCTACCATGTCAGTGACCTTACAGGTTTCATTTGGGGACTCAGTGAGGGCGCTATTTTAATTTGGTTGTTGGCCAATTTAGTACGCAATTTCTTTTGAAAACGAAATATTTATATTAGCTTGTTCGCTAAATTTTTTCCTTATTCGAAACTAACGACCGGTTTACAAATTCATAATTAATTGAACTAATCAAATCGAAATACTTAATACAAAACATTTTACCCTATTTGACCTGCGTCAAATATTTTACTCATTGTTCAATTGAAACAGTTTAAAACCGGGTCAGAACTACAATCGACTTTCGGCAGCCCTATCTTGTTTTGACACACACCTTTTGTTAAAAGATAGGCAGGCCGCTTGTGAAATGCACGCATGATTAATTCCTCACAGATCGGTATTTGATACGGGCACGTCGTTTATACAGTTTCGCGGCATTCTATTGGAGTTGTCTTGTTATGTATGTATATTATATACATAGCGGTTTGTGTCCGGTATAATTGACGTTTCGTTGCGGCTTACAATTAATGAATTACATTTTGAGAGAGTTGAATGGAGGGAATGCGTTCACGGGTGTGGAGTGAGCGTCAGCTGTATTTATAAGGTACTTAGCAAGCTAATATGATTTTGTTGATATCGTTGCAGTGTCAAGCAAGCTAAGGCAGCGGAACGCTTGTTTTTCGTAGCTATTGGTTAGGTACAGGTGTCCCGGTGTTTATTTGTATGTAATCAAATCTTGTCCGGTTGAGCAATTTAAAAAAAATATGTTTGGATAGTATGACAATGGACAACTTGTTTATAAGAGCTTGTAATTTTTTTTATCGTTAAGTACTTTTTTAGATGATTTTAGGCAGATAAATATTCTCAACTACCTACGCTGTTCGAAATAGGTACCTTACATGTATCGCTATAGCATGACTTAAAACCATTTTAAAAAAAGAGAACATTTTCAGATTGATTAAAAACAGAACCACCCAAATTCACTTTTTTATAACATCCATCATTAGCATTATGCACCGTTGTCGTTAAACGTATTCTAAATTCAATTAATCGTCTCGTAATTCCAGCAAAGTGAAATTACCGCGGTAATTCACCAATTACAATGTTTACGATGACACGGCTAAACGGAGACGTGCAGTTATAATTACGGTGTAATAAATTGATGCAGCAGGTGGCGAATTAAGATAAACTTACTCGTATCTAATTCGATTTTAGATTCAATGTCGAATGATATGTCATTGGCATTTTGACTCCCCGTGTAACAAGTACCTACTGTTGATAAAAGTTTGGTGGTCATTCGGCGTTTTGGGTCCAACCATCATGGGTTCTGGAATCCAAAACCACAGAGAAAAGTGAAATAATGTTGTCCGTAAGAAATAGATCTTTGACCATAAAAAAATGTAGAATAGAATAAATAAAATGTTATTCAAAACATTATTTTTACAATTAGTGAGTACATTTATTTAGTGAAACAAATTTTAAGAATGGGCATCCACTCAGCAAATGCTACCGAATCGAGGATCCGTTGGCGCTGGTCTTCCGTGGATGCCTGAAAAGGAAACGAGAGAATGCCGCCCGACGCTACTTTTTAGTCTAAAGGTAGACACGCCTTTAGTTTGTTCTTCACGCAGTATATTCCAAACACCTGCTTTTAAAAGTTCACATTAGTATAGACCGACAATTGCGAGTGCGACCTTCTTGCGGGCTAGAGACGGGGGCGGGGACGAGGTATGCACTATGCAATAGGTGTAAGCATGGTGTAAGCATGCAAGCCAGGAACGCGCGCTTTTTACGATTACGATGATCGCCTTACAAGACGCAGATAATGTAAGAGTTACTCGCGCGTGGTCCTACTAAACCGAGTTCAATGGACATGTTAATTGGAATCGGTTTAGTAGGCTCTGCTCTTAGTAGTCAGTACTGCGAGTTGTTTACACGTGTGGTGCGGATCATTTTTATTTTAATGATAGTAAGGACGTACCGTATCTTCCTTTGTTTGGTTTGAACTAAGCCAGTCGCAGCCTCGATGCAACCTTGTCAGACTATACCATTTTAATTTTGATTTATTTTATTTATTTTATTAAATATACAACAACATCACATACATTGATCTGACTCCGTGGTAAGTAGCTTAAACACTTGTGTTACAGATATCAGAATCAACAGTGGTGTTACAAATAAAATTAAATAAATACATATAACACCCAGACCAGTCCAAACAGATCTGTACATGTACACAAATGTTTGTACAGTGCGGGGATCGAACCCGCGACTTCTTGGTTAAGAGTCAACTTCTTGACCATTACACCAAAGTGGTCGTCAACAAACAGCCGTCGTCAATGGGGGGTCAACTATTCAATTATAGGTTTTTCCTGATAATTGAATCGACCAACTATCTTTTGCAACTATGAGCTAACTTTAAAACAAAATCTCAATTCCTTTGATAATGGGTTCACGAACAGTAATTGGATGGTTTATTAAATTAATTTTGCTTTTAACCATTACTATAACCGGTAGCCACATAACGGGCACCTTGTAAAAGTGGAGCTGTTATTAAATTAAGATGACTTTTTGTCGTGCAATAATCGCCCAGAAAGTACAGGAGTTTGATGCCAATGGCAAAAGAAAAGTGAATAGAGGCTATCAGCGTTCGCTTTAGTCAAACCCTTGGTCTGCTCCATCATGTCATATGGCCTAAAAGACCACAAACAAATGATTAAAAAAAACTTAAAAACATGTAACACCAAAGTTTTAGAAACCATTGAATAACCATTTTTTTGTAAGGTTTCACATTAAACCATAGTGTAAAAGTAATCAATAAAATTATCTTGTTGCAATTTTTGATATGTTTGCTATGCCCATTATTAGGTCTCATAGACATTATATTCGATTAAAGGTTATGAATTCGACCGTATATTTTTTATTTTTTCGAAACTTTGTCATTAATTCTTTTTTACAATAGAATAATTTTTAACTTTACATTTATACTAGCGTTTTTATGGGTTAACTAAACACATCACTCAGTACAGGTGCCTTCAAAACTTGTACCGATAATTGTGACCGATAGATACGCGTCTATGGCAACAGGCGGGTCTGACCGCATTACAGAAAAAAGTCTAATGACTACTGACCAAAACTATAGTAGAGGTGACCACAGAGTTACAGACTTTTTAGCCCACCGACAGGGAAAAGGTTGTACTTAGTTACGGTTCGCCTAGCGTTGCAGCTGGTGTTTGAATAAACTTGTAAGATGGTTTACGTAAAAAAGCCCAGCAATAGCCTTTTATGATTCTCATAAGTGAATGTCTCACGGCATCAAGTGTACCTTCTGTACGGAGTTTATTTGTGCAATTAATTAGATATCAATTTTTTAGCTCATATCAAAATATACCAAAAGTTGTGAACCCCATAAGAGACCTTATTTTTTGATTATTTTGTGAATTGTTTAAGTCTAACGAAGAGAAATTCGAATTCTTACTTGAAAGCTAAGCTAGACTTGTTATTTTGCAAAAAAAAAAACATATTAGATTGAAATGTGCCCCTGTAAACAAGCAGCATCTCTGTGGCGTATTTTCCCGTGGCTTTCCAAGTCAAACATATCTTTAGCGGTAGCCGCAGCCACCGCAGTGTTGCCAGCAAAAAACGTAATAAACCTACCAGCCACTTGTGAAATGGAAGTTAATTCCGTCCACCGGTAGGTGGCGGTCGAATAATTCGACTAAAATGTATTATGCATGCAGTATGTAATTATTTTTAAATTGAACTTTAATCATGTTGCGGCCTCGGATGAAACTGTGAATCATCTCCGTCGTTTTTACCAGACGAAAGTCGTTTGATTGATGTAAAAAGTTCGCTTTAACGGCGTCGTTGACTGTCCTCTTTACCAAAAGATTGATAACTGACTTTTGTTTAGTCACAATCACAAATACCGATGTTATGTCCTAGAAATTAAATATGCTTTGCCATTCTGTTATATGTATACAGGGTGAAATTTTAGTGGTTGTTTTCCCGCAGTGAATTGATTCTATATCAGTAGATAAATCGATTGTTTAAGTTATTTTTAAATAAAATCAACAAAATTTTTCAACATTATGTATGGGCGGGCGCGTTTCATGGAGCGCTTGGAGTATGGAGAACAAAAAAAAAGAACCTATTTAAAAATAAAAAGAACTACCATGATTCGATATTATTACAGAAAGTAATTCGTTCCGCAGCGGGAAAACATCCACAAAAATTTAACCTTGTATAAAAAATAATAGTAATGATGATAATGTTAGTTTCATTCACCGCATACTTTTTTAAAAGCTGGATATGGGATTTCGTGTTGCATTTTAACAAGCCTCCCAAGAATGAAATTGAATGGATGGAGGAAGGTTTAGTTCAAAAAACCTTAAGATAGTCTCCTTCACTGGTGACCTAGTGAGTGGTCACCTTAAAGATCTTGACATCTGTCAGAACTGTTCACTTTTTTTTAACGCTGATCAGCCAAATCTTGGTTTGGGCCTGGTTTATACAAAAGATAATGACCTCCTCAGTACGTTACAATACACTTTTGTATCAACCAAAAATACAGTTAAGCCCTGGGCATTCTTCTCTGCTGATTTGACCAGCTCCTGAATTCTTCTCAACTGCTTTTTTTGTGGTGCGTAATGCAGTAATATCATTATAAACTGACCTCCTCAGCACGCCACCCAGCAGCCAGGCGTTGGCTTAGCTGGCTAAGGCCGTGGGTTTCGTCTACTGCAGTCGTGTATGCTGTTTGGTAGTGACTAACTAGCAAAGCTTTGAAACTGCCAAAAACTCAATATTCTTGTCTAGTACGTGTTGAAAGATTTAAGAATGAGCTAAGGAGACGGTCCGTAAAATGCCTTTACAGCACTTAAGAATTCTACAGGTCCACAGGTTGAGTCTCGGTGATAAGCAATTGCCTAGGGATTCGATGGTTTCCAGCTGACCCTTGCAAGCTTCTTAAGATCTTCTATATCAAGGACTATCTGAATGGTACTGACCTCCTTAGCACGCCGCCCAACAGCGAGGCGTTGAGGCACTCGGGTGGCGACAGCCGGCGCTGCACCTCCGCCACCGTGACCTTGTACTTGCTGGTCGATGACAGCAGTGACAGCCGCCCAGGTACCGAGCAGAACACGTCGTTGGGCGCGCAGGACCCCGTGCCCCCGAGGCCGTCGCGACCTTTCATTGCTGGAGAACATTCGATAATATTAGGTTGGACTTGGAACTTATATTGCACACCTTAAAAGAATATAGCAATAAAACTGACTGAACTATCCAAAAGCATTAGATCGGGCTAATCACAGGACAAATAAATTAACTTAAATTTAAACTTTTTAATATACTGACAAGTCAGTCAAGATTATGCCAAATAAGTTGTTTAAAAAAAATAAAGGTTAAAGAACATCAATCGTTTGATTACATAGGTAAAAGAAAGTTTCTATGTAAGTGTATGTAATCTTAGATTTATGCTGCCCATACAAAAACTACTAATAAAAAACAGCGTGATACGAACATTAATAAATGTGCCGATGTAAAAAGTTTCAATGATTACAAAATTCCCGACTTCGAAATGCAAACAATGGCACTCCTAACAATCACCGCCACGCCCCAAACATGCTCTCAGCGTGATCGCTATTGTGATGGGTAATATTTCGCTATGGCAGCCCTAATACAATAAACATTAGTGTATCATTAACTTTGCACCATACTGGCTACTTAATATTTAACACCCGGACTCTTTTCACAAGAAAAAAAAATAAGGGGCTCGCGTTAGCATTTGAAATTGGAACACCGTACGTTCCATTGTAAGCGGTTTCTATACCATGACTTTATTAGCCACATTCATATTTTGAAGTCTCATTTCCACGACGCACTATTCAAACATCGATTGATTGATCGATACTTTTATTTTTCGATATCGATTCACTCGGCCGTCGAATGAGAGTTATTTTTTACAATCTACTTAGAAAAATTGATACACCCATTCGATAAGTACGGTATGAGGCCTAATTACAGTTTTATCTGTGGGGTCATCGGTGTTGCAACAATAAAAATCTTTGATAAGTTAATAATAAGTTACAGTTCAGATGGATGCTTTGGCCAGATACATCTATCCAATGATTGATGCAATCATACATCGTACATATTGGTGTTTGGACATTATTTTTATTGAAATTAATCATAAATTGACTTTGATGGGCTACTGTTAAATTTTAAACTGTTTTAGTTCTTTCAAGTAGCTAGCAAAGGAGATACCTATCATTCGAAATTGGATTAAGGAACATTACGATTTAAATTAAGTATAAACAGAAATGAACCGATTTAATTTTAAACAAATAAATACTTTTATATATGGCCAGACTCCATACAAATATTTAACACATATTTTAAGACTAGCTTTCGCCCGCGGCTCCGCCCGCGTGGACTAATATTTTTCGTATCCCACGGGAACTGCATATTTTTCCGGGATAAAAAGTAGCCTATGTGTTATTCCAGACTATTATCTACCCCTGTGCCAAATTTCAACCAAATCCATTCAGTAGTTTTTACGTGAAAGAGTAACAAACATCCATACTTACAAACTTTCGCCTTTATAATATTAGTAGGATTATAATTATTTTAGACTTGTACTTACTTTTTAGTAGTGGGAGATCCGTCATAAAGCCTGTCGTATCCTCCATCGCCGCATTCTGTAACAAGGATATTGATCGTTTCTTATCTATGTTAAACATTATGTTTTAACAAAATACCTGCTTTGGTCAAATTAGGCACATATAGCATAGTACATTTACTTGAGGAATCTAATATTCGACCAATGACGAATTTTTATTTCCGCAACCGGTTTAATAGCTCTAAAATCTAACTTCAAAATATCTGTTGTACTATGAACATTTTTATGTCAGCGCATAATAACACTACAAAAACAAAATAAAAAGTCGTCCACATACAATACTCAAACCCAGTAAAAATTGCTGATACCAACTAATACTGTTTCACCTCATGTCTCAACTTAATGAAGATCTAAAAGATAAAAATGTGTATGAAAATTCCAAAGACGTGGGGAGTTCGAGGTTCCCTCTTTAATTTACTAAGCTTATTATTAAATTCCTGTACTGACCGGCGGACATTTTGTTTAGGATTTTCGCCGGCGATATTGAGATGTAATTGGCATTTTTGTGGGGGATATGTTATGGATAATTTTGTTTTTATTAAATTTTAAAAACATCTAAGAACGAAGAAGAAAAATGACAGGAATTTGTAAATTATTGATATGAAATCGAATTTGGATTCTGTCATCTGCTGTTTTATCCGTTCAGCCACCGTAACGAGACATAACAGATATTTTGTTGTAATGTCACCGATTTTGACCTCTTGGTTTTTAAGAGGTTACGTTTACGAGGTGGTCATGGTTGTAAAGCATTAGTTAGCAGTGCTGGTACCCATGACACCTCTTAGACAGGGAAGGGAAACCGCAGGTTTTTGGTGGGTTAACAACGTTGGGACACAATCCTATGGCTAAGGTCCCCCCGGTTTCGGTTTAAAGCCCTTCTAAGGCGTTTTGTGGGATCAAAAAAGGGGGTCCAAGATTTCAGCAATATCTTACTGGCGCTTCCTCCGCGGAGTGCAGCGCGTCGTGGAGGACGTTCATGTTGCTCCCATGCTTTATAGTCCGCCCGCTACTCGCCGCCGCCGTAGCTAAACCCGCCGTGAAATAACTTTGCTAGGGTTCCAAGATCTCAGCATTATTTTACCGGCGCTTCTTCCGCGGAGTTCAGCATTTGGTGGAGGGCCTGTTCATGTTGCTCCCGCGCTTTGTAGTCCGCCCGTTATTCGCCGCCGCCGTAGCTGAACCCGTCGTGAGATAACTGGACAGACTAGGGGTCCAAGGTCTCAGCAATATCTTACCGGCGCTTCCTCCGCGGAGTGCAGCGCGTGGTGGAGGGCCAGTTCATGCTGCTCCCGCGCCCCGTAGTCCGCGCGCCGCTCGCCCCCGCCGTAGCTGAACCCGCCGTGAGATAACTGGACAGATAAATGAAATGTTTAAAAACATATTAAGAAAATAGTGATATTATTGTATGACAGATTTTTCGTCTTAGCCCATTCCCGGAGATATGGTAAATTTGTTGTGGGCCCACTGTGTGTACTCTGTACTTTATAAATGAAAAAAACTAAGTTTTAGGCCGCCTTTACATCTGTAAGTTTTACTTACGTAAGTCACTTACGTAAGCGACTTACGATAAATTTTCAAGTGTAAACGCTAGTTGTAAGTGACTTACAGTATTTTTTTACTACTTTCGTAAATTGGAAAATTACAAGTCTAAACGCGTTCGAGTTTGTTTACGGAAGCAACTCACAGCTTATTGAACTAAATTGATAAGTTGAGAAATTACACCAAAACAATGTCCTCTAAACAAAAACAAAAAGAAAAAAAAATCCTGGTCACCAGACGAGGTAGAAACTTTAATTACCGCTTTTGAAGCACGTCCCATACTGTGGGACTACAGAAATAAGGAATACAAAAACCGCGTAAAAACAAATTTGTTGAATGTTGAACTTAGTGAAATATTTAGTACCACTCCAGAGGAAATTGCTAGAAAGTTGCATAATTTGAAAGGACAATTTAACCAAGAAGTGGCAAAATTAAAGAAAAAGAAGAGTGGCAGCTGTACTAATGAAATTTGGCGTCGTGGCGACTATGAGAAGGCATTTTTATTACTGATTCAGTAAGCATATATGTAAATGGGCGTGTAATAATTTATGCAAGTTACAACTTACAAAATTTACGTAAGCATTATTTACTGTAAGTTTATTTTAAGTGTAAATGCAACCGTAAGTAAGTTACATAAATATTACGAAAGTAACTCACAGGTGTAAAGGCGGCCTTAAGGTTTAACCTTGAGAATCAATGTTGTCATTACATTGTTGTTGTTGTAGGTAAGTCAATATTCAAATCGACGCTAATAAATAGATAGTTAAGTTACTAGCTGCAGCAGGTTATCCGGAGCTATCACTCTGCAGGGATATTTTCTTCGGTTACAAGAATAAATGTACGTCGTTAGTGTATTTTTTTTGTAAAATAACCGAACTAAAACGGTCATTATCGAAATAACGTCGCATACTGCCTTTCATAAAGCGCTATTGAACCACGCAAAGGCATCGAGCTCCCTGCAGCCTATTGTGCCTTGGGTTTAGCGGAACATTAGTTCAGCTAATCTGGTAAAGTGGTCCCGTCCATCGTCAAACATATTGTTGGCTGAAAATATTGGGGATCGATGACAAGAGTTATGTTCGCTTTTTGAAATGTGCTTCTTTTTACTATTGTAAACCGAAGTGGCCAGCTCTATTCTGAGCGAGGTAAAAAAAGCACCTTTTTTTTAATTTTGTCCTGCTAACCGCGTAGCTTGTTCATAAACATAAACTTAATTTGTTTTTTTTTAAGTTTTCTGAATGTAAACTCTACATATTATTTGAATAAGAGCATCCCTTTCCCACCAGCCTGTGTTGCGGTGCTAGGGCCAAAAACATGATTGAGGTACCGTTTTAAAGATCCCGGCGAGTAGACTTGGCCAAAACTATAACATTTGTTCGATCTTGAACGCGGACTTAGTCGAGGGCGGCCGCTAGTGTATAATAAAATCATGAAATAAAATGCAGTCCGTAGGTGACAAATCTTCAAGAAAAAATGTTCGTTAAAAATTGATTAAACGAAAATATGAATTGCCTTTGCAAATGATTGGTTTACTATGTTATTAAGTTTATTTATTATTAAGCATTAACAATGCAAATTTCTATACAATGTGAAATAAAAACACACTTATGGAAAAATGGTCTGCCACAAGCGGGACTCGAACCCGCATCTCTCGCTAACCCAATTGAGCTACCGTGACACTTACTCATTAAGTGCTCCTTAGGCTTTAGACAGCCATGATTCGTCAGCATCACTGCATTTCGATAAGTGTGTTTTAATTTCACACATAGTTAACTTTTTGTTTTGAGTTTTAAATTTCGAATGCAAGGATTTATTCAGTTACAAATTTAATCCTACTAAGTATTTCTCTATAAAACCTATACGCTATGAGTACGTTATTAATTTACTTCTCGTGCATTAATGACGTAAAGAATCTACAAGGCCCGCCAACTATGCGAAGCTAGGGTGGGGCGAATAGTTTCTGTCTGTTATGATTTTGTATCGATCTTGCTGGGATGGCATTCCGACAAAGGATGTTTAGAAAGAGATTAGAAAATAACTAGAAATAAAATCACTGAAAAATCCCCAGCTCAAGATGCAGCTTAAAGACTGGTTACTTTTTAAATGTTTTTATACGGTTTACGAATATTTTGATAATTGATATCTTATCTATATAATGTACCTAAAAGTGCTACTTGTAAGTCAACTTGCAGAAATAAATTGTTTTTATTGTTTTTTAATTTTTAACTATTGTCGCAATTAAGTATCTCAAATGTTTTAATAATTACAATAAATATAATCCAATTTTTAAATAGGTATTATCAATAATAATTGTTATGACTCACATTTTCTAAACTCAACGTATTTTTGTATTATTAGGTCCTTACATATGAAATTGGCGTTTTGTCGTACTGGCCACTTTGATCACAAATTTTTCCTATTTGGTTAGGAATTCGAAATTCAAATTTATACAGCTATTTCCACATGTAGTTGTGTTTCGTAAACCGTCATTCATTTGTTTTTTTACTTATCTTTTTTCTGTTTGCATCGCTCAATTTACAAAATGGAAAATTTGAAATATCGCGTTATTTACGAGTACGAGTTCCACCGTGGCACCAGTGCTGCGGAAACGGCTCGAAGGGTTAATGATGTGTATGGCGGTTGTGTCGCAAAAGAAAACACAGTGCGTTTTTGGTTCCAACGTTTTCGTTCTGGAAATTTCGACCTGCAAAACAAGCCCCGTGGACGGCCGGAGACCCAAGTTGATAATGAAGAATTGAAGGCTATTGTGGAAGCGGATCCATCGCAAACCACGTCCGAGTTAGCTGCAGGCTTTGGCGTTAGTGATAAAACTGTTTTAATCCACTTGAAGCAAATTGGGAAGATTAAAAAACTTGAAAGGTGGGTTCCTCACGAATTGAGTGAAGCAAACCGGCAAACGCGCGTCAACTGCTGCGTTACATTACTTGACCGGCACAATAACGAAGGGATTTTAAATCGAATCATTACCTGTGATGAAAAGTGGATTCTCTACGATAATCGGAAGCGCTCATCGCAATGGCTGGACCCTGGCAAGCCAGCCAAAGCCTGCTCCAAGCGAAAATTGACCAATAAAAAGTTACTTGTAAGCGTTTGGTGGACTAGCGCCGGTGTCGTTCATTACAGTTTTCTCAAATCAAAGTCAGCAATTGCAAACCATGATGGAAAAGCTAGTTGCTAAACAACCAAGGCTGGTCAATCGCTCTACGCCACTGCTGCTTCACGACAACGCTAGACCACACACTGCACAACAGACGGCTAGCAAATTAGAAGAACTTCAATTGGAATCTCTAAGGCATCCACCGTACTCCCCGGACCTTGCTCCAACAGATTACCATTTTTTTCGAAATTTGGATAACTTCTTGCAAGGGAAAAAGTTCAACTCAGATGGGGCAGTCCAAGTCGCCTTCAAAGATTTTATTGATTCCCGTTCGAATGGTTTTTTTAGTAAAGGGATCAATGAACTACCTATGAGATGGCAAAAGTGCATAGATTACAATGGCTCATACTTTGATTAAATAAATATGCTATATAAAAAAATTTCGACTTTTTGTTCCTCCCATACAAAACGCCAATTTCATAGGTAAGGACCTAATATTTTATGGCCGAAATGGGTAAACTGTGGAAACATATACCTTTGTATTTTATTCTAACCATTGTACACAGTTTGAGACAGCAAATGATTATCTTATCTTTTCTAGGTATATCGCGCCACAAAAGTAGTAGTAGTTGTCCTCCTGGCCGATTTCGACCACGGCGGCCTATTTCAACAAAGATCAGCCAACTGCGCAGGAGATTTTATAGTGCGCAAGACCTCTCGGATGTAAGGCAGAAACTTTGCCACTACACCAACGAGGCAGTGAAAAGTGCCATTAGTTTTTATGTTTTTACTGGTAACTCGACGTATTCTGACGTATTTTGACGACCGTTTGGTGCAGTGGTCTACATATAGGACTTCTAAAACCAAGGGTCGCGGGTTCGATCCCCGCACAATACACGCATATGTGTGCATGAACATGTGTGTTTGTACTGGTTTGGGTGTTTTAATATGTATAATACGTATTAATTTACAAAAAAAAGTATTTAAGTATGTTTATCCGTTGTCTAGTAGGTACCCATAACTCAAGCTTCTTAGCTTAATTTGGGACTAGAGAATTGTTGTGATTGTTTTGAAATATTTATTTATTCCTTAAAAAAGGACAAATAAAAGGTAATCAGCAACAAAAAAGGTTCCATCGACTAGGGGTTAGAAGCAATTGATTTTTGAGATATCGTTCTATTAAGATTGTGAAATTTCTTGTTAAAGGCGCTTAAAGTGCAATATTTTGTAACCTTACAAATTACAGAAGCAATAGTTTTATTATTAGAACTTGTAGAAAATATAACACTGCGTATAATCACATCGATATATTTCATGAAAAATTAAACCGCTTTCGTTACTTGTTAAAAAGAGAGGCCACCTGATGTAGGTGTGCCCAAGTTCATAATTGTAGACATTTTATTTTGTCAAGATCAAAAATTCTTTCTTTCTGTTTATATAAATAAATTTAGTAAATTAAAATTTGTAAACGCGCTTACGATCTACGACTCGTCAACATCATAATTGTATACCTAATTGTGAAACCTGTATGGCTAATGAACGACGCCTTGTTTTATAAGCTTTATGTATTATAACACAGCTGTTTGTTTTCCTGAATAAAGAAAATAAAAAAAAAATAATAAAAAAAAACTTTCGACCCCTACCCTACCCTTCGTTGGTGGGACCTTTTTTAAGTCTTTTGAATAGAGTTGTGTTGTTCGAGGTGCTTGTGGCGCAGTGGTTGCAGCGCTTTGGTAGTGATACCAAAAGTTAAGCAACCTACGGCGCGGTCATGTTTGGGATGGGTGACCATTCTGACCATTTAAGTGACGTCTATTTACAAGCATCTCCGTGCTTCGGAAGGCACGTTAAGCTGTTGGTCCCGGTTAATATCGATAGATATTAGTCGTTAAGCCTGGTCGGAGGCCCTCGGGCGGCTTAATAACATCTGATAGTAAGGATGGTCACTTACCTTACACACACCCCTCCACCAATCCGCACTGAGCCCGCGTGGTGGAGTATGGCTTGTACCACCTCATAGTTGAGGTGAGGCCTGTAGCCAGCAGTGGGACGTATATAGGCTGACGACGAATAAAGTTATGTACCCATATTTGTTAAGATAACTTGCATACTGTTGAGAACAAATAAATAAAGTTAAAGTTAAAAAAAAAGTAACCCTGTATATAGATTAAGGGCAGGGATGTCCAGCGGCAGATTGTGATGATATGTATCTTGAAAACTATGTTTGTACTCACGTGATGCGCATGGATAGGATCATGATGGTCGCGATGGTGGCGTAGGTGGTGGGTCTCGTGGTGCGCGTGGTGCCGAGGCAGCAGTTGCTGGGGTGCGTAGTGCTGAGCGTACTCCGCGCCGCCGCCTCCACCGCCGCCGTATTCCATGCCATGGCTCTGTGGAACAGTTCTCTTTTTACAGTCAAAAACAATCGTTTAACTAAGCTATGACGGCAGAGACTCCTCTTCAAAACACTGTCCATATTTCGAAACTGGCCATATCGTGCTTACAACGACGTGCTGTCGTGTCGACCTTTAATTAATCAAATTTAAAATACGGTCTTAGGGTTTCTTGTACGTTACATCTTGATCTTGTTAGAAGTCTGAAGACCTATTGACGGGCTGTGAAGAGAGAAACTACTATCGCAGTCTGCGCCGCATGCATTGGACACATTTAAGCGAAAATCATTTGTACATCGCGCACAATCCCGCTTACTAATTGCTCCGTATGTGTCGAAGTGCATGCAAACAATTTTCGTTAGAAAGTGTTCACGCGGCGCTGACCGCCACCGTATATCGTCTGAATGTCAGCGAGTGAGTATAGTGCTTTTAGTAACTAGACTATAAGATACCAGTGTGAGCACCAGTCTACGTGTGCCATGGTGACTGAGAGTCCTAGCGAGGGCACCAGAATGCATTGGTTGATCCGTCTGATCGTCAAGGCTCTAGCACAAGCTGAACAAGTAAACTTGTTGCTTGTGGTGTGGACTGGCTGGATGTAGAGCAAGCGCGTGCACAACACTGCATAAACTCGCTCGTCTTCCTACTGCTTGACGAGATGAGATTGCTGGGAGGCGTGACAGCTGGACGGGGCAACGAAGCAACAGGCTGGTCGTAAGCTGGCTAGCTGGTGCGAGCCTGAGGTGCCGTACCTGCTGTTGATGGTGTGTGTGAGTTGGTTGGTTGGCAGGCGCCAAGGGCAGAGGGAATTATGGCAGCTGGAAGCCGTTGAGCGAGGGCTGCGCGTTTCCTCGGAAACCGCCTCCATTGTAGCTGGCAGAGGGCACCATACTGCGTTTTGGTGTAAGGTATTCTTGATAGCTCATAAAGAAGCGTATGCTGCTAAAGTTGTCGGCTACCTAGATGCAGTCAGAGCGCGGAATCGCGACATAATGGCTGCTAGAAGTGAGTTATGTCAAGCCTTGTACGATTAGCACAGTGGGAGACGAGCGCTGGGCAGATTGATGGTTAGATGGTTCAAATGCGACTGGCCGCTGATAAGATGACCAGTTTGTTCTGTACCTGCTGTTGATGGTGAGGGCTGGCTGGGTGAGGAGCAGGCGCGAAGGGCGGCGGGAAGTACGGCGGCTGGAAGTCGGCGAGCGAGGGCTGCGCGCCTCCTCGGAACCCGCCGCCGCCCAGTCCGAGCCCGCCTCCACCGAGGCGCTCCTGGGGACAACGATGAAGGTATATTAGTACACAGTAACGATAACAACGATGCTGAAACGCAACCTAAAAAGGTCTACCCTCCTGCTTTCTAAGCCATTGTCCGTAGTTTCGGATGTAGCCATTCCTGTCACTCTTACAAGCTCCACGGTGCGAGCGAAAGCGCTGGCTAGATCCGAAAATGCGAACTAAATGTTAGGGAGTTCGGCCTCTGGTAAGTTTCGCGGGAAGCCGCTGGATGTGGGAAGCACAGAACCGATCGCGGTGGAGATCCTTGGGGGTTGCATGCTCAGCAGTGGGCGTCGAACGACTGATATGAGCATGATGATGAGGGTCGAGGTTTGTTTGAGAGCCAACAATGACAGTTGTTGCGGAATCCAACATTCAGCTGGAGCTGCTAATTGTAATTTTGTTTTTTATTTTTGTAATACGAGAAGAACGGGGCATTCAATGGGTAGCAACATCGCAATCCGCATTATGGCCACATTATATTACAGTAAATGAATAATGACCTCGTGGCTGAAGAGATTTGAGGGAATTCACAGAATTATAAGATTACCTGAATAACATATTACACCCAGAGTGACCCAAATAACTCTCACAATTTTTTTGTAAATGTTTGTCATTTCTTTATGTAAATTTATTTACGATATTATTACATTCATTGTGCAACACATATCTTAGCCAGGTGTTAAACCTTAATTAAGAAGTGATCATCTAATTACCGATCCGTCTGAAAGCAATTTACACCGAATCATACCATTGTTTGTTTCAAATTAAACGTCACTTTAAACATTGAATGATGCTGGTACGCAATCAAGGTAATTATAGAATAGATCACTGTTGTAATGATATTCGTAGATACGTGCACGCGAAGAGAGTATTAGAATACGAATGCTATGATGATTGGTTAGAAATAAGATTAAGATTTAATTGAAACACCTGATGGTTACGATCATTGATTTATAATTCGTTATCTTGTTTAAATTGCAACGGTTTTAGCGGTCATCAAAGTGAACCAGGTATAAAATTGATGGCCTTTGATTTATTTACGAAAAAAGTTAATCAAAAAATTACTTATGTATTTAAGTACCTATGATGCTACGGCATTTTATGAGAGAATTTAAAATTTCAACCATTTCATGCAAGGAAAGAACGAGAGAGGAAAGGAAAAGCTATTTTTAGGGTTCCGTACCTCAAAAGAAAAAAACGGAACCCTTATAAGATCACTTTGTTGTCCGTCCGTCTGTCCGTCTGTCAAGACCGTTTTTCTCAGGAACGCGTGGAGGTATCAAACTGAAATTTCTATATGATACTAAGGTCTACTGTCACTGGAAGCTGTAGAAAAATCAACCTTCTAAGCCAACGCAATTAAAAGATACAGCCATTTAGGCCGCAAATTTCCGCAAATTTTCGAAACTCGCACGGGAATAAAAACCTACAGGGTACTTCCCGTAAACTTAGAATCTTGAAATTTAGTACGAAGTTACGTCTTATAGTACAGTTATAGCAAAAATTACGAAAACCGTAAATGTTCAGTCTCATCATATAAAAAAAAAATATTTTTGAAAATATTTTTGACAATTTTGAAAATTTCAAAGTTACTACTCCTTATCTCATGAACGCGTTGTAAAATTTATATTAAGTCTATGTATAATACCCGTGATGGGTGAATTTTAACTTATATACCTACAGGTTTGTACGGAACCCTCGGTGCGCGAGTCCAACTCGCACTTGACCGTTTTTTTTCTTTTCTTTATTTTTTTTCTTCTTTTTTTCAATATCAAGTAAAACTCTATGATAATCAGGTTTATGCTTGTTTCATCTTTGAAACCACTAAACATTTGTCCATGGATAAGGCCATGCTCCAAATTTAAATTACAAAACCGTGTATCGATACGACTCGATCGATGGCTGATCTAATTTTGGTATATATTTTTTTAATTTAAACGACCGGATACGGCGAAGGAAACCCGTTGTAGATGACATGCGCGGTTTCTCAATTGTTGGTCAATGACTCAATGAAACTGTGACATCAGTTTTGAACAGTTAGGTAGGAGCGTTCTACGTAAGCTTAGTACGTTTGGGTGAATTTTAGATATTTCGAACGCAAAATGTAGAATGGTATTTTATTACTACCGCCCTAAGATAACGTTTGCGTTCGCTTGCGTAAGGTTTGCGTTCACATATAACGTCAGTTTTATAGGATCTGTTTTAAAGGATCTGCTTCTAGTAGAGATAGTAGTTATAGACTAGTTGAGATAGTATTGACAGCACATCACAGTACTGATTCAACAAACGGACTCAGTATACTGGATCCGATGAACTGTATTAAGTGTGGCTGACTGACTGGCTCAAACAACTACATAGGTTGACGGAATCAGGCGTTACTTTGCGGAAATCCATGACTAAAGCTGAAAAAGAGAAATATTTTGCTTTAAATTTCCACTAAACGACGCCAGCGCAGAAACCCAAATACATCCAACTGTAACCACTTGAAATAAAACCAGAGCTGGAAATCGTAAGACTTACAATACAACTCACAACGTGACACAAAAGCTGCACCTAGAAACACAACACTGTCACTAACAAAACACTCGACGCGTTTTGTCACTACACGTGGCATCCTCAGTCTGATGTCACTTCGACAGACTGCGAGTGACTCGCGTTAGTGTTAGTTAGTTAGTTGAAATTTAAAGCAAAATAATCCTCTTTTCCAACTTTTGCTACATAGGTTAAAACTAAGTGATTGAGCAAAAAAAAAAGAAAAAAAGTTAATTTCCAAGCAACCCAATTCCGCAGATCGCAATCGATAAAAAATCGAAATCGAATCGACCTCTCATTCGCCAACGATTACGATTTACTGTTACGCCACCGTCGCATCAATCAGACGATATCTCTATCACAAAAGATATTAAATTGATCGATATGTGTGTCTCGTTAGCATAAGTTTGGTATGAAATTATGTACAAACGGCAGCACGCTAGTCTGTTCATATTTGTTGCAAGCCCGCCATTAATACAAGCGCATAAGGCGTTGTCCTACGCGAGCTATGCAACGCAACAAGTGCGACGCCAAGCGAAGCGACTAATATAATAGGACGTGATGCGACGTGAGGCACTTTGGTGTAATGGTCAAGAAGTTGACTATTAATCGATCGGGTTCGATCCCCGCACTGTACAAACATTTGTGTGCATGAACATGTCTGCTTGTACAGTTCTGGGTGCTATATGTATTTTTTAAGTTAATTTGTAATACTACTGTTGATTCCGATATCTGTAACACAAGTGCTTTAGCTACTTACCACGGAGTCAGATGTATCAATGTACATATGTGATGTTGTTGTATATTTATTTATTTATTTAATATCTACTCGCGTCAATTTTACTAAAGCTTAGTCACGTAGGACACTATCATTAACGTACATACATTTGATATTGTCGCGTCGCGTCGCACTTGTCGCGTTTTCCGCTCACGTAGAACAACGGGTAAATACAAATGTACAAAGAGTATAATAAATAATAGGTGACGACAATTTTTTTCTTAAATGTACAGTGGCCAGTACATCAGGCTAACCATTTTTGTTGCAAAATCGCCCTTATCACAAGCAGATAAGATACCGTGACATGCTGGCCACCGTTCTTATTTAGAGAAATAAACTAAAGAAAAATTTAAATATCGAACGGTAATGCAGAATGTACCATTTGATATCTTGATTGCCCTATTGCTTACTAATTGGTTGATCGAGATTTAATTACAACGTTATAAAATAGAAGACGATCAATTATATTGTAAAACTGAGACCCAAATTGAAGTTGGTTCATTTACTCCATGCAATAAAAATGTTTCAATAGGAAAACTTATAAGTAGGAACAATTTTATTTTTAAGTATTACTCATGTAATACTTAAAAATAAAAATGTTACTTTTAACAATTCAGCCCTTCTCTCTAACTAAGTTGTCTATAGTTTCAGATGTAGCCATGGATCTCACTCTAATAAACTTGACACGGCCGTGCGAGCAAAAGGGCTGGCTACATCCGGCAATATGAACGAAATGTAAGGGAGATTAAAACACACTTAAATAATAATGCACCGCCACAGGCGGGAATCGAACCCGCACCTCTCGCGAACCGGGCGATTGAGCTACCCGGACACTTACTCATTGGTCCGGTTATTTTTTTAGGCTGCGGCCAGCCATGATTCATCAATTTTGTGGTAAGATTCCTACAACATCCGAAAGGAACACTTTTTAGCTTTTTTTGCCTAAGTGTAAGGGAACGGCCCCAGTTTTTATTGATAGTTCGTATTTAAAATTACCTAGAATTACGTGAGTTTGTGAGTGCAATTATTTAACGAAAGGAACTGTAATATTACAATGAACATAGGATTCCACGTCGGCTATAAATATTAATAAATATTGGGCAAGTCACAGGGAGTAAGCCGCTAGAAATTATTTCTAGTAGTTTTGTAGTAATATGAGTACTACAATAAATTAGTAGGTAGATACCGATATTACCAACTGTGCACCAAACAAGTTATAAAAAAAAACTTTTTGTAATCAATTTGTGCAATGTTCAACCTAATTGTATATTTACAAAATTTCAGCTTAATCGAACACTGGGAAGTGGGTGAAATTTAGCTTCCAAGATTTTAATTCAGACAAATACCGGGACAAGTGAAACTTATAACAGCGTGTAAAAACTAGGTACATTCAAAAAAATATTTCAAGAAGAAAGATAACGGGACGAAACGGTCGCGTGTTCAAAACTTACGTCACTGCTACATAATAAGCTTCGTCGTAGCACAGCATCGTAGCACGCGTAGCAAATACTCCGTAATTTCAACTACACTTCCAAGTCTTCGGTAGTATAGTGGTCAGTATCCCCGCCTGTCACGCGGGAGACCGGGGTTCGATTCCCCGCCGGAGAGATTCTTTTTTGTTTTTTATTTAGTTTATTTTTACAATAATTCATTGCTATTTATCTTTCTTCTGTACAAAATAAGCATATTTCTGAAAGTTTTTGATTTATATTTCACTAGCTGACCCGGCGAACTTCGTACCGCCGTAGCGTTGCAATGATTGAACAATGTCATCGAATGACATTGACATTAGTTACGCGCGTTTTTTAAAATATGCAAAATTAAATGTAAATTTTTTAATATTTCTGAGAGATTTTCTTAATATTTTTTTCCGTAAGAACCTTCTCCTAATAGTAACAAATACAACAAAAAAAGAATTTGTGAAATCGGTCCAGCCATTTACGCGTGATGCCGTGACCAAGGAAAACGGGCTTTATTTTTATATTATACTCGTATAATAAGATTATTTTTTTATTTCGTAATATCTCACGTATTTAATTCTGCAAAATAAATATACAAGGAGTTTTTTTTTACTTCAGCAACGGCTAAACGGCTAAACGGCCAGGGCGTGACTAAACTCACTTAGGCATTGATAATTTAGGCCCTATAATTTAAAGTAGCCGTTCTTTCTTGCAACTGCCTAAGTTTCACTTACAACCGGTTATTTTCACAATTGGCACCTACTATCAAGAAGATTGGTACACCAGATAGATAGATTAACTATTTAATGTACACCACAGAAAATACAAAAACCAGAAAAATACACAGATTTTTTATAACAAAAGCGGTTTTATCGTTAAGAGCGATCTCTTCCAGACAACCTACGGGTTAAGGACAACGTTATTCACAAGATGCAGGTTATGTTTAATTTTTTGTTCAGTACGGGAATAGGATTCGCTATCTGAAGTGTTTATATTTCCAATGCAATACCTAATTATAATCAGGTATAACTAATAGGCGATCATTAACTCAGGATCCATCCTAGGCCACATCGTCACTTACAATTAGGTGTTAGGCATTTAATAAAAAAAAGGGATTCAGAGGGGATTCCGTCCCACAAAAGTTGTTAAAACAAAACATTTCATAGACAATCAAATACCAATAAAAATACACTTTTTACCTGCACCTCGATCACGCTCGACAAATCCACGTACGCCAGCGTATCTTTGGTCCCCCTTCACAATAAAACTGTCACGGATCCTAGGCACTGGCACAACACTATTGGACCCTAAAATTTATATGCTGGCTGGTTACACTCGGAAGAAAAAACAATAATACCATCATTTAAAAAATAATAAGAAATGAACTATTTAAATTTAGAAGCCTAAAGAGAGTAGCCAACAACAAAAAATTAAAATGAATTTTGTTTTCTTGAAAATAAATTATTTGTAGCGTTGATATTTATCTTATCTTAGATGTATGTATGAAATATAAATAAATAATAGTCATTTTTCCTGAGTCATGGGTGTTTATACATGTATTTAAGTAGGTATTTCTATCCGTTATATTAGCCTCCATAGCACACGTTAACGCTTAGTTTGGGGCTAGCTAATTGGTGTATTCGTTGAAACAGAATTTTTTGTTATTATTAATGATAATTAAAATAAACTTTATTAAATATCGGCTAAGTTAATTTGATTTAGTGCGATTCACAACGAAATTTTCAATTATTCAATTTAATGTACACGTCGTTTATTAAAATAAAAAAAATAAGGTTGCCTCAACATTCCCGTCCATATTGAATGCGATATCGATATCGATGATCATATCGCGAAATTGCGCAAAGATATACAATCACTGTCGTCAATTCAAAATTATGAGGACACTAATCGTTAAAAATCCACATAAATTGTGCATAGTGAGGTGAAAGCGAGCGTTACAAAAACAATATGTAAATTGCGTTCGGAATTCGAATATGTCGATAAATTAACGGTCCCTTAAAAGGCGGGTGATCTGACCACAATTGCTGAAGATTGCTTTTTAAATTGATGCTTCAATAAGTACTGCTATAATGGTCAGGAGTGACTGGTCTAATTTGTACAAATTGTTGTACACCAAACAAGAGACTACGTTTGATTTTGTAAACGGTTCTTCAGATTTCGTTTGCTTTATTTTCTTTCAAAAGGAACTTAAAAACAGTAAAGCGAGGAGATTAGGACTGCTAAAAAATAAATCAAAGCTGTCTTAGTAAAGATTAAAATTTTAAAAGCCATTAAAATATTAAACATTCCCTATTATGTTGCAAAAGTTAAGACATTGAAAGTGAATTGGCTAATTTGAGCCCATAAAAGTAAGTTATGGCTTTCAAATTAACGTTATTTGTGTTCATTACTTCGAAGCAGGCTTAAAAAGTAACCTCTTAACACTACTGTTCTATTAATTATTTTTTTATTAACAAAATTTATGCTTCATAATTGATTGAAAGAAAGGTCTATTGCAGCAATATCAGAATCTGTTGATTGCACTGAATCAAATAATTTGTTGAAAACGTTGCCATGGATTGCTATTAACATTTTTGATTTATCGTTATTTCTATATTGCGCTTCATTAGGGGCACTTCACTAGAACATAGTTTGCAAATAAAGCACGCTCGATTGATTTTTGACGGTTCATTAAATTCGGTTACTTCTAAACAGAGTGTTGTAACTTAGATGGCAATAAAATGATACAAAAATAACGGGACCTTTTTAACAAGTACGCGAGCGAGTTTTTTTTAATGAAAAAATATAAATTTTCGTTTTATAGCGATTGTGATATCTTGATTAGAATCGATTAAATACAGCACCGTTACATTTACATCGGGAAATAATCAAAACATGTTGTAAACATGTCAATTGCTGTTTAGTATTTTTATGGCGATCGGACGTAGAAATTATGGAATGTGTGCGGAATGCTTTTTAAATGCGAATCATTTTTGTTTTTGGCGATTATTTATTTGTTGGCAAGTTATCGATAAAAAATAGATATAGGTATCATTCATATTATAAATGAAAACCTATGTAGGTACTATCCCATCAATGATATGTGCATAAATTCCTAAATAATAGAAGAATTTGTCTATTGTGTTACTCAAAATAAAATTATACTTTTTCTTTAAGTCGTTTAGAAATAATAGTTATGTGAATTTAAATAAAATTCTGCCTATCGTATTAGGTAAACAGGCTGTAAAAATGAATTTTATTTAATTAGTAAGATAGTAAATTCAAATTACAAACAAGTTACATATACATACACCAATAAATATGGAAGCGCCTTCTACCAAACGTACGTACATAGGTACTCGTTATTTGGTGAAAAGTATTAAGTACTGTAAACTAGCATTATTTCCGTCTAATTACAAGTCCCTAAAGCCACAAAACTAACCAGCCAGCCCAAAAACAAACTCCAATCACGAGAAATACGCACGCAACAAAACAAAACGCGCGAGTTGTAATCGATGCTGCGAGTCGATATCGATATGTTACGTCGGTAATCGTTAATCGGTAATCGTCCCGCGCCCGTGGCTACGATCGCGCGAGCCGAAAGCCGCGTGCTGACTGCCGGAGGGCGGCGATCCGCCCTCGGCGACCATGTGTTCGCGACTTTATAGCACTTTTAGGATACCGTCGGCAAATGCTTAGTTAAAATATTATTTTAAGATGTTTATTGTAAGTAAATATTATTCATAATTAAAAATTAGCAGCTTTAAATGTATGTATAGTGAATATTTTAACTGATTCCATAGATAATGACAATCCAGCCACTTAAAATGGCCAGTCGAAATCCTATCTATCGTCGACTGAAAGTTAAATAAATGTCGGTTTCATAATAATAGCTATCTGAGTTTTAGGTTTCAGATTTTTTTGTGAAAGTGACAGTTATCTAACTTATTTAGGTTATATAACTTAGGTATGTAGGATATTGAAACCGGCCATAAATGATGATTTAGTCCAACAACGATGTTGTTGACTATAAACTAAATTTTTTGGCTTGATTAATCATGCTCATCGAAGCATCCTAGTGTTGCTTTCTTACCCAGCCCAATTAAACAGAAAAGAACGGTTTAACCTGTAGACTTCGTAAGATTCTTTATACTGAACTTAGTTTAATAATTGCAGCTTACGCCTGACCATATTCATGTGTGACCCTCTTTTGTCGGCGACACTATTGGTGCGAAAGGCTAATTGAATTTCAATCGAGTAGCGATGGTACTATTTGCGAGTTTCTCGCGAGATTCTCACACTTGTTGTTCATTCTTAGCGATCATGGCAAGTCAGTTTCATTTATTCTGGATTAGACACATATTATGCCATTTATGAACATTCGTACCGTTTTCATTTAAATAAAATAATATATAAATAAGTATACAACAACATCACATACATTGATCTGACTCCGTGGTAAGAAGCTTTAAGCACTTGTGTTTTCCCTACCGTTTCATTAAAATAACATAATAAATAGATAAATATACAACAGCATCACATACATTGATCGAACTCCGTTGTAAGTAGCTTTAAGCACTTGTGTTACAGATATAAGAATCAACAGTGTTATTACAAATAAATTTAAATAAATACATATAACAGACCAGTACAAACAGACATGTTCATGCACACAAATGTTTGTACAGTGCGGGGATCGAACCCGCGACCTCTTGGTTAATAGTCAACTTCTTAACCATTAACCATTACGACCAAAGTGGTCGAAAATAAATCGATAAGGAGTGTAGAAATTTTTGCCCATTTTATTCTTCTAAACATCTGGATAGTGACTCTTTATTGGTCACCCCAAAAAAAATGGAGTTTCGTTTTAGAAAGGTACAAAGAAAGATGTACAATTTCAGTGGTCTTATAACTCGGAGCGTACGAGATTATTTTGGGGAGTTCAGGGAGTGTGTTTATGGGCAGTTTTTAAATCGAATACAATGACGTAAATAATAACTGAAGAATGCTTAGTCCTAAAAGATATGCGGTAACTATGTGTTGTTGTAGTTAATGGACTTCAATCGATATAGTTCAATGTCCGACAAAACCTGCTAACGTATTACACATACGATTTTCTCGACTGAAACTCACAACAAATTCGTTTACGTGAGTTTCAATCGAGTTTCAAATTTTAATTTAATTTAATGTAATTGTTAAAGTTAATTTTCCATATGTTTTTTTAAATTAATTACTGTTATTTATTTATATAATTTAATTATGAATATTATTTTGTATAGTTACTATTATGGGTCTTAGTAACCTGAAATAAATGAATTTCAATTTAATTTAATTTAATGTCGTTAACGTGAGTTAAGATCGAGTTAATGTGTTAGTTCCCGCCCCACCCTTAGGCGGTTCTAATTAGAAGGTTTTGCGGACGATAGCGATTGGCGATCACTCAACTGCACATTAAACAACCTCTTCACCTTTAACTCAACAACAATGAAGTTCAAATTCGCAAAACACATTTTTTGAGCACTGTTCAATGAGCTTCAATGGTAACGCCAATTACACAGTAATATCTTATCCCATTAGATATAGAGGTCACTTTACATTGTTACTGTCACACCCCGTTGGGTGTAGTAAGTATGAAAAATGGATTTTTAACTTTTTATCGTATTGAATATGCTTATAATGACGCAGTTAGGTGATAGAGCAGGAAATGTTTTTTTTAAATAATGAGTTAGGTGCTACCTTTTTAATAAATGCGGTACTTATTTGGCTAAACATTCGATAATTCATCGCATAAAACTTTACAATCGTAGATCTCAAATAAAGATAGTTACCTACCTAGTAATAATTCTACACTCAGTGTAATAAGTGTTTTGAAAGACCAAAAATTTAAGGTAATTTTCAAGTACTCATCTCATCTCATCTCATCAGCCTAAATACGTCCCACTGCTGGGCACAGGCCTCACCTCAACTATGAGGTGGTCTGAGCCATACTCCACCACGCGCGGGCTCAGTGCGGATTGGTGGTGGGGTGTTTGTAAGGTAAGTGACCAACCTTACTGTCAGATGTTATTAAACCGCGTGAGGGCCTCTGACCAGGCTTAACGACTATTATCTATCGGTATTAACCGGGACCAACAGTTCAAGTACTATAGGTACAAAATGTTATTCAATATGTAAATGAATAAGTCAAAAATAAGATTCTACATCCAAAAAACAATTTAATATTCGGGAAAATGGTTGGGCCAATAATTTTCAACAACATATTATATAACGGCCAAAAATCAATAAAATCAATTCATCGAACAATTATTTCATATGGCAGCACCCTGACAAGATGGCGGAATGGCTCTCGTTTGTTCATATCCGCAATTTAGTCACCCTAGCTGGTCGTAGCCCGAGGCGCTGTACTCAATGAAATATTTTACGTTATGAACTGGAATAAGCGAATAAAGCACTAATGCATTAGAGGAAATACAATTTCCATTTTAATTAATCAATAACAATGAACTAATTATATTACAAAAGGTACTAATTCATTTGAAGTATGGACTAAATGCTACTATACTACGACGTAGTATGGCAGACTTTCTTGAATGAAAAACAGTGTTTTCTGGTTGGTAGGTAGCATTAAAACGCAGTAAAATTAGTTACTAGTTGACCCGGCAGACGTTGTCCTGCCCGTTGTTTTTTAATCTTTTAAACCTTCCCTGGACTTCGACAAATATTTTGAGACTAAAATTATTCAAATCGGTTCAGCCGTTCTCAAGTTTTAGCGAGACTAACGAACAGCAATTCATTTTTATATATAAGAAGATATAAGATTTGTAAATAAAAAAATCTTTTTTTTTAAAGTACGTAAACCTTTTTTAAACTGACGTAACGCTTGTGTAGTCACAAGCGTTCGAGATCTAAAAGCTGAACTCCATATCTACCTTCATGTTTTTTATTACATTTAATTTATTCTAAGATACACAAGAGCTGGCTAATTTTTTGCAACACAATGCAACGCCATATGAGTAGAAAAATAATGTGCTTTTGTTGTATTCTAAATTCGATTTTTGAATAGAATAAGTTCGCATTGGCCGTATAGCCTCCGGCATGAACGCGGGGTGCCGGCGTTGCCAGCCTCTCGTCCGGAAACGCGTTCAGTTTCTCTAATGACGTTCCAAACTTAAATCGAATTTAGAACTCCATTTTTAAATTGGGAGATGGAGGACACAGAATGTACTGTTCTTTCTTCAAAAAGAAATTGTCAATGAACAAAAAGGTCGTTAATGTTTTCTTTTTTTCTGGGTTATCTACGTAGAGGCGAAGGCGGTTAGTGCGAAGGACGTAGGGTCGGACGCAGGGCAAAATTTACACGACGAAAGAAGAAAAACGTGTTGCTTTACTGTTACGTACGAGAAAATGCTAGTGCAAATATTAAATTGTACATTTTCGTGCCAAAACCAACCTTTTTTAAAATACCACAGTTCTTACTTTGATGCGCTGTACCTACAAAATAAATCTGAACTCGGAAAACTTATCGTGCATTGCACACAAAAACAGTTAATTGCGAAATTTAAAAAAGTCGCTGACTGACAACCGGACCTCTGCTTCTTGGAAAGAACTGATTGAATCCTGACGACCTCACAGCGAGTAAATTTTGGATGCTTGTTGTCAAATAGGTCATGCAAGGTCAAGTTAATGTCATCTGATTTATAAACGAGATCCTTCAAAGTGGCCGAAGCAGATAATAATAATATACAACCACATCACATACATTGATTTGACTCTGTGGTAAGTACTTAAGTAGCTTAAGCACTTGTGTTACAGATATCAGAATCAGCAGTGGTACTACAAGTAAACTTAAATAATAACATAAAACACCCAGACCAGTACAATGTTCATGCACACAAATGTTTGTACAGTGCGGGGATCGATCTCTTGGTAAATACGCTACTTGTTAACCATTACACCAAAGTGGTCGTCCAGATTCGTATTAAGTTCGTTATTAAAAGCTCCTACATGCTAAAGTTGTATCTTTAATTAATAAAACATCTTTGTAAGAGTTTAAGACATAAGTAGCATTGCCAAAAATGGTTTGGCAATGCTATGTATTATTTTTTTAGTTAGCCATTACTGTCCCAAACGTTTCCAATCGTCCCGTTTCCAATCTTACATAAACTTATTTGGATTAGTTTTTTATATATTATTAGGATATTATTATAATATTTTTGCCCTATCTTACATGTTTATTTTCAAATTGATGCCTAAATGAGTACTTAAGTCACCTCAAGTATGTTGTTTACGTAAGATAATTATTGCAGATTCATACTAAGTTCGTTATTAAAAGTTCCTACTTGCTAAAGTTGTCTCTTTAATGTTATAATACATCGTTCTAAGTTTTGTAGACATGCTATGTATTTTTTTTAGTTAGCTATTACTATCCTAAATGTTTCCAACCGTCCCATTTTCAAATGGCGGTCCCTATACAAACTTATTAAGATATAATATTTTTGCCCTTTCTTACATGTTTGTTTTCAAATTGAAAATACTCAAATGAGTACTTAAGTAACCTCAAGTATGTTGTTTAAGTTGAGTAATTATTAAAATTAGCAGAAAACTTTCTTAAATATTACGTAAGCGTAACGACTCTATTACACCCGCTTCATCGATTTATTAGAAGACAAAAAACCGCACAAGTGCCACCAAAAATAATTTTACATTTAGAAAAAAAATCTATCATCCTTATTTTCCTTACAATAAAACTTAATTTAGTTTACAAAGTAACATTGTGGGCGGCAAATATGCAATTGAGTAATGTTGACAAGTCGACTGATTTGGGAGCAACTTTCTATAAGTATAAACAAGTATCTTGTATGAGTATGTCTGTCGTATGCACGTAACGTAACGGCTGTCGAAATTTTGTATGGGAGTGACCACGAGCACTGCGGACTCTACATTGTTTTTTAATTATTTTTTAAAAATAACAACAACATCACATACATTGACCTGACTCTGTGGTAAGTAGCTTAAAATACACATTACACCCAGACCAGTACAAACAGACAAGTTCATGTAATTTTAGTTTAAAATGTTATTTGTTTAATAAATAAATAAATAATAATAATGTTTGTACAGTGCGAGGATCGAACCCGCGACCTCTTAATAGACAACTTCTAAACCATTACACCAAAGTGGTCGTCGATTTCTTCAATTGGCCTTTTAAGGGAATGTATTAAGGAAGTAAAACACAAAGAATAAACGGTTATTTCCTGGGGCCCTAATTCCAGTTATTGCCTGATTTTTCCAGTCCTATTCTGGGCGATTCCTTTTTTTTTATATTTTTATTTGGAACTAGCTGACTCGGCATACGTCGTCCTGCCCGCTGTTTTCGCGTTTTAAAAAATATTTTCTCACCGTTTAAACCTTCCCTGAACATCAACAAATATTTTGAGACTAAAATTATTTAAATCGGTCCAGACGTTCACGAGTTTTAGTGATTCTAACGAACAGCAATTCATTTATTTAAATGTGAGATAGTTTTTCTCTTGATCCCAAGACTAAGCCCGACGAGGGAGAGACTGGGTCTACGATGGAGTGAGCTCGCCGAGAAGATGTCTGTTCACTCTAGCTTTAAAAAAATCCCAGGTTGTAACTAACTGCAGAGGAACACTGACGCAGGGATATGTCAAAATCATAAAAAATCGGAAAATTCAATTACGACTTTGATTTCAATGGTGTAACTAGTTCTTCTTCTTGGCGTGTCGATGGAACACGAGAAATTACATCGTGGCTGCCCAGAATTCTGCCACTTGTATTGCGGATCGACTGCAGTTCATTAAATCCGCTGGCGTGCAGGTGTGTGCACGCCGGCCCTAGTTAATTTAATGTTTCATCTCCAAAATAAATAAATATTAACATTTCATTAAAAACTATCCAAAAAAGGATCCCAGCCTAACTAAAGATGTTATAAAGGATAAAGCATCTTACTAAGTAACGATAGGACGGATGTTGTCTCAAGTCCGCGCTTACAGTGGCTTGACTGAATCTATAATTACAACACGGCGATACGGCTTTGCCAATTAAAAGATAAACCGTGTGACAACACCAGAACAATGGTCGAGTAACAGACCAACTTACTGGTGCAGCCCTACTCCATAGCCCATATAATTGGCTAGATGACACCACCAATCGTTGACATACTTTTTATTATCTGTCAAAACGGTCTGCCTCCATAGATTTTGTATAGGAATATATGATCGTGACGTCACGGTCATGTATTAGAAATCGGAGTCAATTGACCGAATATTTATTGCTTTTTGTGTGTTTAAAAATTGGTTTCTACAGCTTTTTGGAAATATATTGGTTGTATTGACTTTTTTTAAACGCCATGTTCTTCAAAATATTTAAGATAGGTGTCATCATCCCAATTGCTGTTATCCGAAATAAACTATTTTTATTTATTTTGTTTATTTCTTAGTTAATATCGGAAGTTTCTAGTTTAAATTGCCATCCCTGTCACTTCTGGCGGATTTTGGTGCAGTTTTTTTAATCGATGAAGTAATTCAAGAGAATGTTTTTTTTTTAATATCTCATTTCTGTCAAAACTATTTATTCTTATCTAAATTGTTTAAATTTTTATCATAATTTGTAACGCCTAAGTTATAAAGCATGTTGTGTACACCTTTAATTGATAGTGTAAATTAGCAACACTTTTTTTTAATGCATGTGTCTTTTGTTTGGTGAATTGTAACTGTCGTTGGTGTGCCTAATAAATAAAATACTCGTAAAATAATATTATAACATGCTAAAATATTAGAGAACTTTATTCTTAATAATTATAATAATCTTATATATAAAAATGAATCGCTGTTTGTTAGTCTCGCTAAAACTCGAGAATGGCTGAACCGAATTGAATAATTTTAGTCTTGATATATTCGTGGAAGTCCAGGGAAGGTTTAAAATATCAAAAAATTAAAAAAAAAGGAACGGGCAGGACAACGTCTGTCGGGTCAACTAGTAATATATATATTTCTCATTGTTGTATTCATCATTCAACATTCTCATCTCATTTGTTGTATTATTATTATTATTTCTCATTTATCGACTGTGAATTTTATTTATATTAAAATTTTCTGTGTGTAACATGACCATGTTTTTGATTATGTATTTGGTATTGTGTTGCATGAATGCGCTTTGGAGTGATCTGTTAGTTTACATGTTAAACTGAATTAATAGATATAAATGTAATCTACGTGGGTGAAACCACTGGCAGCAAGCTATTATAAAAAAAAACAGCTATTCAGCGGTTCTAAAGTTCTCAGCATACATAAGTTGAGAGTTAGCAAGTTTTTTTCTTGTGGTTATTCTTTATACAGTGTGGAAAAAAGGCAAAGGTGCTAAGGCCATACATCCTGCAGGTTGATTATTTAACTATGAAGGCAATTAGATAAACGTCACACACTACTTTCTTACATTCCAATTCACACACATGAAAATTTTCTGCTTCATTAACTCTTACTGCGAACAATCGCAGTCAATTAGCGTTCTTTTTTTGCTCGATTCAAATTGATTTATTGTTTATGTACCTTTGCTACGGGTCGTTGATCCCACTAAATGTGTCAAGAGTGTGACTCGGTCGGCCAAAGATAGATAGATAGAGCTCGGAGAGTAGCAAAGTTATTGATTTTTCTTGACAAACTTGACAATGAGATAGGATGGAAGAACAGTCTGTTATTATCGCGAAATTCGAAATCTTCTTAAATTAACAACCAACCAAAGACAACATAGAGGAATTTGTTAGCATGAAAAATCAAAGTATTTATTGATTTAATTAAGCTTTATTACGCAAGAAAACTATGTACAAAAGGGGAACTTGACGCCGTAGGCATTCTCTACCAGTCATACATTTGAAGTAAGTATGGTGGCCAGCACATCAGGCACCCTTTTTTAAGGCTAAGATGCCGCAGTGTTTGCTGTCAGTGACGTGCTGTCGGCTGTAATACGCGAGACGCGCATTTAAAAAAATATGAAAATTGAGATCTTTAAACTTATCTCTGGATAGGCTACTACGTTCCATCCGCATCTTTGCTACCGCAGACAAAGTTGATGGGCTATAGATGCCCAGGGCCTGACCACATTAGTTACCTTCGTTTACAAAACGTATGGAAATGACATTTGCGTTCGCTATGTCACGTCAAAACTTAGCGAATGCTAACGTCATTTCCGTTCATATAGATAGCGTAGTCGCTAGCTGTTTTCGTTATTGACTATTTAATGTTACTTTGTCCCGGGGCTCCGATCTGCCTAGCCAAGCAGACTCGGCAGCCCACACGTCGCTTGCACAATCTTGTACAACCGCCAGCATATCAGGATAAACACTGCGGTATTTTAATCACTTGTAATAAGGGCGATTTCGCAACAATAATGGTTAACCTGATGTGCTTGTTGTCAGTGCTTCTACCTAGCTATCATTGGCTCGGAAGCCATAAATACTGATATTACGAGCAATGTGTCGAGAAATTATCAATTCGTTAACGACACGTTACTATGTAGTCGCGATTAAAGTGTTGTTTGGGACAAAATGTGGAAACATTAATAAGAGTCACACCGTTGGACTGTGTGATCTGCATATTATGTTAATTGTATAGTACATTTTTGAATTGGAATCTTAATAAAAGGAAATTAATTTTATTTAAGCCGCACTAATATTTTAATACGAAAGTGTAAGTAGAATAGGTAGTTTACAAATTTAAAAGTTAGTAGCTAGGTAGGTAGGTACTGTAGAAGTAGGAAGGATTAACGTCTTTTTTTAAAACAATCTTAATTTTAGGGATCGAAAAAAGTGTAATATGTGATTTAAACTACCCTTATCTAAGTTAGTAAAGAAAAATAAAATTCTCACTTTCGACCTCACTCATGTTATTCCAAACATTGAGGACCATCTCGGCCCTACAACAATATGGCTAGTTGTCGAGACAAGCTATTTTGTTACAACTACAACCAGCTAAATAACACATCATTAGTTCAGTAGCTGGGGTTTTTTGGTTGATTGTCATAAAAACTGTGTACTTTTGAAAGTACTAAATATGATAACTTCCAATAGGCTTGTTTCCACTATGAAAGAAATATTCAAAAACTGATTTTCTCTAAAATAATTCATAATTACAGATGCCTTTACACTAATATTTTTCTGCAGTTCGTATTATTTGATTTTTAATTGGAATTCGAATGATAATTAGTCACTCAGTCGGCATTGCACGCGGTGACGTCAAAGTGTGTTATTCCCATACAAGCTCTATGAAGAAAAGCGTTTTGACAGTTGATAAAAAGTACGTCAACGATTGGTGGTGTCAACTACCGTATTTAGCTTGACTTTTGTCGATATAAAAAACAAATATCATTGTATGACATTTCTCATAAAATGTTTTTATAAACATTTTCAGTATTTATGACCCCGAATTCACAAACAGTCTATCTGACACGGACAGTAGGGTGAGCACGAACAACTATCGTAACGTATTCGTATCGTTTACCTGTCGTTAACTTATCAATTTGTATGGGGAAACAGTGTCAGTGGTCAGTTTCTGTCGTTTGGGCGACACGAATACGTTACGATAATGTTCATGCTCAACCCCTAAAGCTTTACGGATAATGTGTGAATGTCCAATGTTGGTGTCACTGAATCTCCTCCAGTGACACAAACATGAACGTGGTGATGCGTTCATATAAAAAGCTATTTGATAATCTTTTTTGTTGTTTCGCAACGAATACGGTACGGAACTAAAGCCTGAAGGATAGATATGTGTAAATGAAGTTACCTCTGATAAAACAAAAAATATCAAAACTTTTTGTAGGATCTTTCTGCCCCTTTCGTATAAGTCTAGACCCTCTATAAGTGCTAACCAATCAACGTGCCTCAATCGCAGACAGTAACGAGTCGCTGCAACAGCACACCGCAGGTGTAGCCCGATTCCTAAGTCCTCTGGGAAGCTAAGCTTTATTCCACTTTCCCTTTCACGCATCTTCTTGTAAAAAAAAATCTTGTAAAGTCTATCAAGAGTAGTATAAACTTGAGTATAAAAAATATACACAATCTTAAGAGCGCCTAAAAACAAACTTTGGTAAAAGGACAGTGGTATTTGAGGGAGCACAGCTATTTAATAATCTACCAAATGCCATCAAAGAGTGTAAAAGCATAAATACTTTTAAAAATAAACTTAATTTATATATAGAGTCGAGTACCGGCTAAAAATTGTTTTTTTAATGTGTTAATCTCATTATAAATTATTTATAAATTTCGTATGAGAATAAAGATCTTTAAGCCTAGACCTAACCTCTGGGTCATATATATCTCCTTATAATAGCTACTACTGGTACGAACCTTTTCTGATATTAAGTAAGCAGTTATAAGTAGTAAGAAGGCGAAATGGTTAATAGTCCCCCTGGCCGATTTGGACCACGGCAGCCAATCGCAACAGAGATAAGCCAACTACACAGGAGATGTTATAGTGCACAAATGTGAGCGCAATACACAGGTGCACTCACTGTTTCATCACTCTCAAAGTTCGCTGAGACGGCTATCCGACATCACCGGAGAGAGATCAGGCGCAGAACCAACGGCTTCACATGCTTTCCGAGGCACGGGCGCGGGGGTGTAACACCGCTAACTTCCCGACTGCAAACTGTTTCAAAAAATTCATAACAGAAAAATCTCAGAAATAATTTGAAGAGTTTTTAATTTTTTATGGGTTAATGACAGCCCAAAGCCAGTATTGCACGGACTCGTGTTTGTATGATAATAACAGAAAGTGCTCGCAGTGTGATCCGCTGAAATGCAGGTGCACTGATATTCGGCACTTAAGTTACGAAAGGTCAAGCGATATATTTGCATAAGATTTCGTGAGTTGGTTTGGTTTGGTGACTCATTCTTTTGGTCTTAGTGCAAAAGAATGCAGTTTTTTTGTTTAACCAACAACATCACAGATCGGACTCCATGGTCAGTAGCTTAAGCGCTTGTGTTACATAAACAGTGGCATTACAAATGAACTGATCATTTTTGCTCAGCCCAAAGGTAAGACTGGTAGACATGCCCTACGGCGTGAAGTCCATATTTTGTAAATAGTTTTGTTGTGCAAAAAAGCTTAAATAAATAAACCTTAATAAATAAATTCGTACAGAGCGGGGATCGAACCCGCGACCTGTTATTTTAATAGTCAACTTCTTAACCATTACACCAAAGTGGTCGTCTTTCTATCGTCCTTTAAGCTTCCATTATGCTTATCATAAAAGTAAATCAACAACAATAAGTTACAACAATTGGAACTTTACAACAAGGTATGGAGTAAAAAATCAGACGTCTGCCAGTCAACCAATGGGCGAGGCAGTAACAAAACAACAACAATAATATAATAATAAGTGTTTATTTCCAAAAGAAACCCTTAAATGTATAACATTTTTGCGGCGGTCTCTGCACTAAGCTTAATTGCTTGTGTTGCAGTGGCCAAGAAGATTTGACAGGTGAAGAGTTTACATGGTAGCACGGGATTGTTGCACGACGATGACATTTGACTAATATTATGTTAGGATTAACAATGGCGACTAATTTTTACAATAGATTATACAACATAGCCCCTATGAAGTTATTTTTAAACACACAAAACGCAATAAATATTCGTTCAATTGACTCCGATTTCTGATACATGACCGTGACGTCACAATCATTTATTCACATACGAAATCTATGGAGGCAGACCGTTTTGACAGATAATAAAAGTATGTCAACGAATGGTGGTGTCGTCTAGCCAATTTCTATGTATTTCTCAAACCATAAACCATTAGAGCACGTTTATATATAACGTCCATTTTACAGGTACATTTAAACGTAGGTATGTGCTATTAGCGTACTCGTACGTGATTGAATGAGCCAGTTCACACATAATACAAAATAATGTCGGATCCAGTATTACGCATCCGATAAACGGATTAGTACTCTGATGTGCTGAGTAAATATATCTCCTACTGGAGATATATATCGCTACTGCGACGGATCCGTTCTAACGGATCCTGTAAATAATGATGATGTTAGGGGCGGTTCAAGTATTACGTTAGCACTATTTGTCTTTGCCTTGTTTATTTTGGATGACATGGGGGGTAGGGGAGTCTAGATGATGATAACGTTATTAGTAGTTCTTAACTTTTTTACACAAATGGCAACCCTCTCATTGTCTTTGCTTGAACACGAAGCGCATTATCGGGGATTCCCGTAAACAATGCATACGTTTAAGCACTCGCTTTAAAACCGAGAAGGGGAATTACCGCGCGCTATTCACTTGTCTAAATTTCCAAAAAAAGTTTACGCAAGCTAGGGGGAGGGGGTAAAAGCTCTGCTTACTTTTGCTTACAAGGGGGATGTGAGGTAAATAATTGTAATTAATCTGCATACGTAATACTTGAATGGCCCCGTAGATGTGAACTAGCCATAAGGTTTAAGAAATACAACGAAATTAAGTATACCGTGTCGAATAGGCACATGGCAAAAAATATTACCTACTTTTTAAAATAATAAATTAGTGTAAATACCTACATTTTTAACATAAATTAGTGTCACTTTTAATCGTCGCGGTCGCCGCCCATGTATTAGACATCAACGCGTCACCTGCTACGAAAACCCAAATTTTTTCATTCATCAAAATGAACGGTAAAACTGTAGAAAGTTCACGATTCCTTATAAGATCCTCATTTGTTCTTACGGAGTGATTTCGACCTACTTGCCTTCGCCTTTGAGCTGCCGGCCATGATTGCATTCATGCGAATATGGAACCCTACTGCAAAAGGCGCTTATTTTCATTTTACACCCTACCCACCCCGCTCACTCGCACTGACTTGCATGCATGAGTGATAAGGACAGGTAGATTTGAGAATGTGAATTGTTTCACAGCTAGGGTCTGTGTCTCGTTTCGTTACCAGTTTGTGGTCATTTATTATTACCAGCCGTACAGTTATGGTACCTTTGATCCAAAATTACATATAGGGGGTGATGCTGATGGTCAAATAAAGAAACTTTTATGTCAATAGAGTAATATCTCGGCTAATCTAATTAAAAATATTTTTAAACTTTAATGCACCAAAAGTGTACAATTGGCGGACTGAATGTCTTATGGCATTCTCTTCCAGTCAACCGAGTGGGAATACAGAAAGGTAAATTTGTAAAAACATTAATAAATTTGGGCATTGAGAAGTTTTTATCAGATCGCATTTTTGGCGGTATTTCAATATTGTGCCCAAACATATTTCCTTTTTATCAAATTCCCAAAAAGTTAAACAGGTTTTAGAAATAAGACGCCTTGAAAATTATAAGTTCCATTTGTTATAAGTCAATTCATAGTATTTTCATTTTGGTGTTTAATTATATGTACATAAAGAAGATAAGTGGTGACAGAAACAAGAAGTAATATTTTGTCCAAGTTTACTCGCTTCGCGTGCCGAAAAGAAATCCGTTGACAGAATTTTATCGGTGGTGTATCTCAGGGCGCGATAGAGTTGCCTCTTCTTAAATATCGTTTTATGGCGGCTTGAAAAAAAAATTCGTAATTGAGACTTACTTAGGCCGTCGACACACTAAAAAATATAATGTATTCTAGCAATTAAGTAAATGATTGATTTTTATTAGAATTTTAACTGAGGGTTATACGGCATTTCAGTTTTTTCTGGGGTAAATTAATTGCCGAGTTTACTAGAGGAAGTTGTTCATTATGAAACATTCGAATTAGAAAACTTCTTTTCTTCGACTAAACTTAAGTAGAGGTTAAAATATAATAAGTATTGGAATATGACTTATCTTCTGTTTCCAAACGAATCATTTCCGACTGCAATTTCAATTAGTAATATTCAATAAATGGAAATAGAGTCATTTAGATATTACACTATACCTGTTTGAATATTACAGCATTCGTAAATTTTGAGAGTAACTAAGTCACATTCGATTTGGAACTTTCTCTTTGTTGCTTTTTGCTAATAAGATTGATAATTCTATTTCAATATAATATCATTACACAAATAACAAGTCACGACAAACGAAAAAAACACATCATTGATGTTTTGTCCATTTTAATGTACGGATTTTTTAAATAAATATTTGTCTTAAATATCTCTCTCTCATCTCATCAGCATAACGTGCGGGCTCAATGCGGATTGGTGTTTTTTTTTTCCATTTTGCGATTCAGTTTTACATTATAGATATCTATTAAACTAAATCATATTAGAGACAATTATGTTTAAAAAACGTAAGATTTCGAATCCTAGGCCAAACTTTCTATCTATGAATTCAAATTTAACTTTTAAATCCTGTTTTAGGTAAAAGAAATCATCTCAATACAATGTACTTTTAAAATATTCGTATAGGTAGGTACAGCAAGGGTCAATCAATCTTTAAAATTAACAATGAACACTTACTTCATTTTCGTGATCATTTTCACTGGCGAAGTCTCCATTTTGGCTGTTCACTTCTTCACCATTCTTATCGCTATCCATAAATTTCAAATTATTCTCATCAACATTATCTTCTGTGGGCTCAGCCTCCTCATTACTTCGCCCATTTTTATAATCCGCATTGTCACTTCCTGGATGCCTTAGTTCCAATCGTATCGTTCTATTAGAATCTTTATCCACACATATATTCAACTCTGTATTCATATAATTGTCTTCAATTACGTGTTTCGATTTTCTCTTTAAATTTTCCACAGAAGTTATTTGTTTGTCGGTTAATTTTAAATCGTTATTATTAAATGTTTCAAATGCCTTAGAGTTTTCCGCGTAATCGTCTAATTTCTTACGTTTAGAACCGAAATTGTCGATAAATATGTCGTCGACGATTAAATTTTGTTGCCCAATCATGTCGGGCAGGTTCACCGCGTTCATTTTGGTCATCTTAGCGAAAGTCTGAAAGGTACCTAATTGGTCACATTGTGAGCAACGGCGGGGTTATCTCCATTGTCGGTTTAACACGGCGTAAATCATCGATAGATGATTATCTCCCAAGTATGATGACCGCACAACCGCCCAACGTATCCTGAACCCGGATTTCAGAAGTGGCAACATCCAAAAAATCGATTTGTTCAAGACCAACTTAGACTGGGTTAGATCTGCCTATTGTTACCGCGTTGGGCAACCATCGTGAACTTTTACACGATTATTGTACCTCCATTACAATTCGTATGAGAATTCTATTTTCTTTAGATCGATGATTTGATCTCCATCTCACTCTGACACGTAGGTTTGTTCCTCTCTGACAACAAATAATGTTATTGTTTACTTGCCCCGTTACTGATGGTATAGGAAATCGTTGTTCACGTCCAATATGTGATTATCTTTGCGGGGTATTATTTCAGTGTTGAATAACTTTATCGTTTTTTTATCACACAACAATCACTGGCTGGAAATAAACCTAACCTTCTTCACTCGCGTCTAAAAAAAATGTTGCACTATTAAAAAAGGCGCGGCGCGTTCGGAAATTCGAAATTCGGAAGAGTTAATTTAAATTTGGAATGTTCGCGCGCCACGTGAGCTGCGCGCGTCGCTCGCGGCGGTCACATGGAGTGCGCAGACGAAGGCCTCGGGACATGATAAGATGGGGAGAGGAAGGCTATACGCGGGTAACAGATAAAACAGAGCTTTTGGGAGCTTTTACTATGTACGGTACTGACTGTCAAATCATAACTTTTATTTCCTAGCTTCATAGCCGAAGAAGCAACCCCGTTACGATTGAAATAATGAATAATATAGGTGTGGTTACCGTTAAACTATCAATATAGAAACATGAAGATAGCCAAAGTGGTGACCCCGAAATAGGTATAGGTAGTATAATAGATAGGTGAATAGGGTGCATTGACGATATGCTTTGGGGTTAGTTCAAGGAACTGGTGAAGGCTATTTGGAGAAGGGAATAGAATCTTTTTTTTTTCACTTTGGAAATATCTTCATAGGTTTAATTTTGAATCGTCATTTTGTAATGTTGGTTTGGCAGACAGTTGATAGATAGATGTTTGTTAAATCTACTAACGCCTTCAAATTTCTAGCTTGGTATATACCAAATACATATTCCAATATGTATGGATATAAAACTCAATACATCCTTGAAAAGGTTATACATATAGAAAAAAACAATTTAAATTATCTGAAAACCTCGCGTATACGTCAGAAAAAGCTCTCTCGATCCCCGACCGCGAATCTATAACATTGTTCCTCTCATATCCAGTTTGATCGCGCGTGTGCGCAACACACCGCTACGCACGAGCCTCACTTCACACTGTTGAGCGGAGCGAGTCGCTAGTTGCTCCGCTCATCGCTCCGAGAGCTGTACCTACCTACTTGAGGAGGGAGCAGCGATTTTAGTGACGTTAATGATCAAGAAGTTGACTATTAACCAAGAGGTCGCGGGTTCGATCCCCGCACTGTACAGACATTTGTGTGCATGAACATATCTGTTTGTACTGGTCTAGGTGTTTATGTATTTATTTATTTGTAATACCACTGTTGGTACTGATATTTGTAACACAAGTGCTTAAGATACTTACCACGGAATCAGATAAATGTAAGTGATGTTGTTGTATATTAAACCGAGTTTCGGTCATGTTACCAATAAATAATGATTTTATGTATTTTTTTGTATTTTATGTAAGTAATTAGATTGTATGTTTATATATTCCTCTTAGTACGTAAATAACTTGAGTTACATTGTTTGTTTTTATTTTTATTTTTTGTGCACCGCCTGAATTTTCTCTGCTTGGACCTATGGTTGACTGGTAGAGAATGCCTTCGGCATTAAGTCCACCACTGTACACATGATTGTGCAGAACTTAAATAAGTAAAAAAAGAACTTTTTACGCCATCGCGAAATGTATTGATCTATTTAGTTCATGAAAAACACTTTTACATAACCTAATGATAACAGGCATACTAAACAGATTAGGTACCATCATAAGAGAGTGTTGTTTGCGTAGCTAAAGGTGTGTTAAAATGGTTCAATTGGAAAATGCGAGTAAACCCTACTTTATCATTGCTAACAAGGCTGCGTGTATCAGCAAAATTTTGTGATTTTTTTATTGATGAATAAACAAAGTTTATCATTAGAAAATAGACTAGGATAAGGGAAGGGTAACAGAAGGTAAAATTATTAAAGGAGTAAGAGTTGCCAAGCACATTTCTTTTTTAAACAAAAGCTCCAAAAGCTTACCGCTTACCGCTTAAACTCCTGCTCTGCTTATGAATAAGTTTTACCTTTATTTTTTACGTTTTTATAATCATGAACAGAGAGTTCAATTTCGGTAGGAAGGACAGCATTTTTCAATATGTAGTAGGAACCTGTGTGACAAACGTACAAGTATTTTCCTTAAATCTTCGAATGGACACTAGCATAGGTAAGTACAGTATCATTAAAGGGATATTATAATAGGGTGAAATATGGACTACTTATTTACCTATTAAATTTCGACGATCGTGATTATTAAATAAATAAATCTTAATTTGATATTTTCGTATAAAAAGCTTTGGCTTGATTTTATATGTAGGTATATTTAGGTCATATAATAATATTTGTATAATTATGTATGCTTATGTAAATATATTAATATATTTTTGTTGCTATGCATCATGTTAGAGTACCTACTATAAATATGACTTTTGCACCCAACTCCCCCTTCCTTTAAACAACAATATCCTTACCCCGAAGGTTGTCTGGGAGAGATCGCTCTTAGCGATAAGACCGCCTAAATTGTGCATCTTTCTTTTTTATGTTTATTTTGTGCTATTTTTGGTGGTGTGCGATTAAGTGTTCTCTATCTATCTATTTTAGATGTATTATTTTTTAATCAGTGCAATTGAAAATCTCTTCACAAAAATGCAGTCCAACGGGAATTCCGAAGAATCTCCGATGGTAAATCTTGGCCGTGCGGGCGGTCGCCACTCAGTCTGGATCATTAATATCTCGCAATGATACTATCGTTATTGGAATCATTATTCCACCTCTAATGATGTCAGTGGTAACGAGGGGTGACACGCAAAATAAACTAGTACTGGACTACCTAATTGAAGTAAAAGCTTTCTGTTTGAAATGATATTTAAAAATTTAAATATCAATATTTGTTTTTCTCTAATCCAGTTAGTTTTGAGTAAGGCATGTATAATTTACAATCATTTTAACGTTCTTATTATGTTAAGTTCGCAATTTCATCTTAGAAATGGAACCGAATCATTTCTTTCTTTCTTTAAAAAATCTAGTAAAAATATAGCCTATGTGAAAAGTCTTAGGTTTTTTGTGTTTTTTACGTTTCTACTTTTCTAACTATACTTTTTTTTTTATCTTGACTTGCTATCGGGCATCTGTAGTCAAAATTGAGCTTAAAAACTAAGCCCACACAATAATTTCTCTTGATTCTCCGATTCACACAATGTTAAGTAAACCACTAACTGTCCAGTTAGTATCGAAAATTCCTCGATAGTTAGTAATAAATCAAATAGTCGAATCTGCGTGGGCGTACTTTTGGGGTCACTGTGTGGACAGTCCCGCTGGTGGGGTAACCAATGTTAGGGTTTTGGCGGGAAAGTCCTGCATGATATTGCTCCGTCATTCACCGATTAGCGATTACCGATTTCAGGATTTCAGTGCAGTTTCGGCTAGCAAAAAAACGTGGTTTAAGTATGGACAGGTGAGGTTTTCATATCCCAGTTTTAATCTTATATATAAAATTCTGGTGTCACAATGTTCGTTACCGTATTCCTTTAGAAACGGCTTGACCGATTCTCATGAAATTTTGTGAGCATATTAAGTAGGTCTAAGAATCGGCCAACCTCTATTTTTCATACTCTGTAGTGATAAGAAAAATAATTTATAAAGCAAAACAACGTTTGCCGGGTCAGCTAGTCTATAATATAAAAATGAATAGCAAAATGTGTCGGTAAGCGCATAACTTAAGAACGCCTAGACCAATTTAACCAATTCTTTTTTTTATAATATTCCTTATAGTACGTACGGTGATGGTTCTTACAAAGAAAAAATAAATAATCACTGGGCAGGACGACGTCTGCGGGGTTCGCTAGTTAAGTAAAAATGTGTGACAAGCATTCGACTGGTAGGTGAGCAAAGGGACTGTCCAGGTCACACTAAGAGTCACTCGTAATCTTTGAAAAGTTTGACTTTGAAACTTTTAGATTAGATTCACTAGGCAAAAGTGAATATTTTATATAACGTCTAGGTAAGTAATGTGCTTTCAGCTAAACAGTAGCGCTGCAATTTCTAGAAAATAAAACGGAATCGGTAATGGGTCAAGTAAGTTTGCAACACAACATACGTCTGGTGTCATTTGGCAATATTCTAGAGCGTGAAAGTTGAAAGTCCTGGTAATGCTCAATAGTGCGGTCACTCTAGCTCCAACCTACGGGTGACATGTCAAGAAATTGAGCATACACTCGAAGTGTCAACGGCTGTGCGCGTAGGCCAGGTGACCTGGTGAACGAGGTGTAAACTTATCAATCACCGTCAATTACATTTGGATTACTGATACGATTACAAATTATCGCACTGGGAAATAATTATTGAGGTTACGTCGTATGAATATTAAGATTTAAATTATTGTGTGCCACAGCTAAATCACGGCGGCGCAAACTTTTATATGTAAAATTTAGATTTTACTTTAGCTGAAAAAACTGAAATAATAAACAGGATAGCTTACTTGTTTGTTCATAAAGCGACATCTAGTGGCGAGTAGTGATACAAATATGCAATGACTACGATTACATGCTACTTAGTTTGTAGCTGACATAAGAGATGGCGCTCTACACATTTACAAACAAACATTAATAATTTACTCTGTAAAAATGGAAACAAAATTAAAATATAAAAAGTTTTCGCTTGCGTACTAACTGTTAAACATTACTAACTTTTTGAATTGAAAATTATGCATGCATTCTTAAAAAGCATGGACAGCGCTGTCTAGTGTCGAGTAGCAGCAGCAGTAGTTGAAAAAAACTCACCCAGGTGGCGTTACTATCATTGGAGACTGCTTGGAATGTAGGAACACAACGAAAAGTCATTTTCAACGACAATTATTTGTACACTAAAAAATATTTTTCATTTGATTTTCTTGTCACAGCTTACCTAGAACAAAACAAAACACTTACTTAGTGATGCAGTAGAGTCGTGGAAGAATGTAGTAGACAATTTATTGTCTTATATGTATGAAATGACCTAGAATCTAAACTTGTATCCTATCAATACCATTTACACTAGCGGTTCCCGAAGTGGTCCAGGTAGACCCCCAGGGGCCTACAGTTGAGTCCACGGGGTCCAGAGAGGCGTGACCAGAAAATAGGGGTTCACGAACCGTATCCGGGGGTCAAAGAAAATGTATGTGGCTCATATAGTGATAATCTAAATTTTAGATTCTAAAACCTTTGCTAGACCTCTCGTATCTATCAGGCATACAGTAATTAAAGAAACTAAGATATTGTTACTTAAGTGTATTAAATAAGTAAAAAAGTGTGAATTCATTGTTTTTTTTACTGTTTAGCTCAGTGCCTCTGTGGACGATAGAAATTGTATAAGAATGAAGTACTACTATATACATATCTTTTACAATAAAACTTTTTATCTGTGGAATTCCTTTCAGCTTATTCCATTTAAATTTCCAACAAAACATGTAATATATTGCTCGAATTCTTACGTAATAAGGTAATTAGATACCAGCATGCAATCTAAGACAAACGTAATTTCGAATATTGATTTATAGATCGCTCTTGACGGGATAATTACCACCAATTATCATCACCTACGTCAATCAGATAGAGTGATGATGCCACTTAGATATTTCTGGTTCCGCAGGCAGATTTTTAACCTCAAGCTATTTTGATAGATGCTTTGCGTTTACTTTTTATTTGCCTCTTCAACGGTGATTAATGCAAAGATTAGTAGAGACTGTCGTGTTGCAGTTTTGACTCCATAAGGCATTCCTTACCAGGCATATCTACCTTAATGCAGAATTATAAAATGGTTAGTTGTTTTCAGATAATGGCTGAATTTCATTCCATATGATATCCATAATAATAATTATTATTACTTTATCATTCAAACCAGCGGCCGCCCGCGACTTCGTCCGCGTCGATTTCAGTTTTTTTGCCACCTTTCATACAAACTTTCAACCCCTATTTATCCCCTTGGGGATAGAATTTATCAAACCCCTATTTATCCCCTTGGGGATAGAATTTATCAAAATTTCCAGTGGTGTGGACTGTGCGTTGATAAATCATGTCAGTCACCTTTGAGTTTTATATATTTAGATATATCACCCTCTTCAAATAAGGTATTATTTTTCAGATACAGTATATTCTGTTATACATTACATTACAGTCCTAGTACTGATCAATTATGTATGGGGTTTTCATATAAGCCACTTTCGGCTATCATTTCCACATATTTTTAGCTAGAACATGGCAATGATGGAATCACAGTCATCATGAATTTCAACAAAGCTGTGCCCCATTAAGATGGAGCGTAAATGATTCAAGCCCATTAAGTATCAAAAGCAAAATTAAGACACAAGTGCCATAGTCTGATCTGAACAGGCTAAAGGTGTTGGTGGTAGCGCAACCTTAAATTTAGTGCCGAATCCAGGCACAACACAATGGAACTAATCCGATACGCAAATAAATCAAGACCGGTCGAACACGGCGTAATGATACCTCGGTACGTGCTCCACAATGAGGCATAAAATGCTCGGTGTCTGAACCTAATAACAATTTAAAAAAAACGTAAATGTCAGCTGCCAAAGAAGATGCGACTTTGACTTTAGTGTTTAAAGCTCCAAATCGAGTGTAAAGCAACAACAATTTCGAAAAAAGAACTCAGAATTCATAGTGGGCGGAAAAGAGGTTTAATATCAAAGTGGTAGAGTCCAAATTGATTTGCTTTCAGTTAGGTTTTTTCAACGGCAAAAAAGTCTGGACCAGAGCGCCTCGGGCGTGGCACGGGCCGACTGGCCAGCTAGAAATGTTTTCGAATCTGTGGCGGTTAATGTTCGCGCGCGTTAAAATTAACCGTCAATAAAACTGTTAACTACAGACTGTATTGTTTTGTGAAAGCAAATAGATGGGTGCTGATTTTATTTTTAATTGGTTTAGTTGTGTTTTGCATGCCTATCTAATGGTGTTTGGTGAACTTTGGTAAATTTGAGAAACAACAACATTCAGTAGTATCAATTCTTCCCAAAGGATTTGGCAATGGTACAGAGCCATACTGCCTAATTTTCGTGAAACAAGATTAAATACAGAAATTACAGCTCTCCCGGATACGTTTAATAAAAAAGAACACTAAATATAGCGCTAAGAAATGGGTGAGTGTAGCCTAGCCTACGGATAAGTTAATCTTACATGGCCTAGCTTAGATATTACCTACTTCGGATTTTTTAAAAGTCTCACACAAATCTCAAAACCAAGGAGACAAAACAAAAAGAGGTTTCGTCTCGAATGAGGCGAGTAGTGTTTTATTAGCGGTTCCCCGAAAGGTCGGTTATTATATGATTACAGGGGGTAACCTTGCTCGGGTTTAGTCATTTGGATAATTTTAGAAATGGACGAAAGGCATGATGACGTGGGGTCACGCTATGGTGAAATTGGGATAGAGTCTGACGCACGGGCACAGATTTCTATTTAAGGCTAAGGCTACACCTGCGGCATATTGTCGTAGCTACTCGGAACTATCAGGGATTGAGGCACAGTGATTGGTTGACAAGCTGTCAGCTGTATACGTCAAACATAAATGCAATCGATATCAAATGAGTAGGCAGTGTTTTAAAGTGTGTAATTTATAATTTTTAACATTATTTTCAAGGCAATTACGATAATAATTTTTAAATTACCGATCTACGTAAAACGGAAGTCAATACTTTCGAAACGAATATCGAAAACATAACAAGATCAGTTATTAGGAATATGAAAATTATGCTTTATTTTGAAAGTTGTACCGTTGAATTTTAAAAAATCCAATTGAATGCGTATCAAAAGTTGGTAGCCCCGTTCATTTCAACATTCCGAACCCACGTGTTCTCTTTTTAAATTCAGGTGGTTTTTAAATTGCCAACGATTTGTTTTTCTTTTTTATACAACATGCCAGTAGGTTTTGAGTTATTATGGAGAAATATTTAAAGCATTCAAATAAAAACTTTCTGGATGTTACTCTTTTCGTTGATCTTGAGTTTATTACTTTGTTATTTTTTTTCTATTGTAAGTAATAGGTTTTAATTGGATAGGCAACAAAGGAATGGTTAAGTCATACAATCCACCAATAAGAATTATAAGGAAGAATGTAGTATCCAGTTCAATAAAGTGTCGCACGCCTAAAGATCTATCTATGACTACAGATCTTACTGAGTTGTAAATGTTGTAATACCCATTAGGTATTTGAAACATGGAATTCTGAATTTTTTATAGATTTCTAAATCGTCGCGACTCAATTTCTATCCTTGATTTACAAAAATGACAATTACGACTGAAGCTAAAGGCTATCCTCCCTACTAATATTATTAACGCAAAAGTTTGTAAGTATGGATGTTTGTGACTCTTTCACGCCAGAACTACTGGACCAATTTGAATGAAATTTGGAACATAGATAGATTACAACGTAGAACAACACAGGTTCCTGTGGGGTACGTAGAAAACGGATTCTATATGGGCGAAAACCCAGAGCAAAACTAGTTGGTAAAAACGCCGTTTTAGCTTTTTGGCTGCGATTTTGAAGTTACTTAAAACGGTAATGTTTTAATTTTTAATTAAATATTCATCATAATCCTAAACTCCACTTACAAATCTTTAATTTAAATCCGTCACCTCCGAATCGACGCCGGCGCAGGGCGGGGCCGCGTGATGGATGCGCGCGCAAGATTGAATGTCCTGACAGGGCTGCCAAAGGTGGTACCTAAGTACTTATACATTTTTACTACGAGATGACCTCGTAGACGTTGTTCTGCTCGTATATTTGAGAAAAAAGAAAGTATTTTTTGTACATGGTTTTCATATCAAAAAAATATTAAAAAAATTGTAATATGAAAATAATATGAATAAATAGTTATATTTTTATAGGAAAATATGGTCCTAATTAACGAACAAAAAAAAATCATCCAATTTGGTGTAGTCAGTCTGAAGTTACACTATACATTTCGGTGATTAATTTTTATTTAAAGATAGATTTACGACTCTATTCCATTTGGTGAGTTAATTACACTTTTCAATGAACCAACGCTGCAACGCCAAAACACTTCATCAAAACACTGCATAATTAAAAGAAAAGATTTGTATGTATCTATGGTCTTATGGGTAAGTATACACTTCCAGACGTAACCCAAAACTGAGGTTGGCTAAGTATTTTAACGTCCCTTTTAGAAAAAAAATATTTAGCAACAACTTCGCCCTAAAAAGCCACGAGCACGACTCGTGAATTTTAGCCCGAGTATGTGACTTATGTTTTAAAATAAGGCGTTAACTACACTGATTGATTATAATTATGGGTTAGTAGTAGTTTTCCCCAGTTGCAATTTTACCCAAAAAAAATATATTTAGCCCAGATGCCAGATTTTACCCGAAAAAAATAGCCCGGGAACCGACTTTAAAAATTTACGTATACTCGTGTGTACGTTTATCCGTACCTAATAGAAAATAGAAAATACCTACTAGGGGAAGCTAGAGTTGTAGTAATTGCAACTGCTCTTAGTCTGCCGCGGCTCATCCTGGCAACTTTTGCGCAAATGGCTAAAAGTGGTACGACAAAATAAACCTTATTTAAAATATAATGAAAACTTGTATAAAAATGACTTTGATTTATTATTGATGAATAATGTTTTTGTGTAATTTATATACATACATTTATTTATTTATATATATTTTTGTAGTTGGCTTGTGCACTATATTGCCCTTGTCGATTTCGGATAAAACTGTAACTGGGGAATAACGCAACTAACCCATAATTATAAACTGAAGTATTTTTTTCTAATATTGTTTGAGGACATAAAAAATAATGCCTGCGACCATCCAACGCAGTCGTGTTGATAGCTATGACCTCTGGGTATCAGGAAGGGAGGATAAATTAGAAATGTTTATACGATATCGGTTTTTACTCACCACTGTGCTACTGCCTATTGGCATACAGCGTGCATGGATTCTGAATCTTACCGTTGATAAAAAAAAAAGAAGTTGACAACCCTATTTCCTCGCAGCGCGCCTTACTCTAAACACTTACAAACTCACCTCCCAAAAAACAAGGCATTCTAAATTCTACTCCTTCGCTTTACAGCCTTGTTGAACGTAGACCAATGTTGTCATAGTTAAAAACATTTGTTCTTGCTTGCTGAGTAGGGAAAACTCAATCTGCGTTAGAAAATGAATACGATTTTAACATGGCCGCGGCTAATGAAGGAAGTGAGACTCATTCCGAGTGGACGGGTAGACCCTGCGTTGGACATTTGCTTATGGGGTTTTTGATTTATCTCTACTGTTTTAGTTTACAGTTCAGTTTTAGGAGTTATTGTTTTTTTTTTGGTGGAGGTTAAGATAGTTGGAGAGACTTTTTGTAGTTATAAATTACTAAGGTTTCTCTTAAAAGACTTTGTCACGAACTCTGCGTAAAACAGGATTGTGACAAACCGAAAAAAGTCAATGTTGTAAATAATATAATTAATAAATCACCATCGAAACCTCCTTTAACTTCTTCTAAACAAGTAATTAGTCTAAAATAGGTTTAAGCACTATTTTACAATGACCAATGAATCACATGTTAATTGTACCCTATTTACGAAAATAAATGTTTCTATTTCTATTTCATAATTTATAAACTTATAAGTCAGTTTTATTCGAAATATAATAAAAAAAAAAATAAGGAATAAGCTCGTCATATTATTACTACCTCATTTCTTAATTTAAAAATCGATACTGGTCATTTCAAATTGAATGGATAGACCATCACAAAAAAAGAAAAAAATAATCAGCTTCCGAATTCGAAAAAGCAATTACAGTGCGGGTGAAATAACTTTTTTAAGAACACAGAGGTCGTGACTGCGTGAGCTACCGGCACGTGGAGGTGAGCACGAAGTATCGGGGTTTAACGATAACGAGTTATTACGGAAACCGTGTTACATTACAAGGCGATGAGGCGAAAGAAATGTTAAACATTTTCGTTAACAATCAAGAGTGTTGCTTCAGAATTTCTGTCCTGTCTAGTTGTAATTAATGAGTTGTATTGAATTTTTCCTTGATCAATCAATCGATCTTGTTGAATGTAACGTAATAAATGTAAGTAAAACATTTTTAGTGTAATTGAGGCCCGGGGCACACATGCGGCATAGTCGCTGCGACTCGCGACCGTCAGCGATTTGGCTGCGGAAATAGGCATGATGACACCTATATTAAATATTTTCAAAACCATGGCGTTTAAAAAACATAGCCCCTATGAAGTTAATACAACCAGTATATTTCCAAAAAGCTGTAAAAACCAATTCTAAACACACAAAACTCAATAAATATTCGGTTAATTGACTCCGATTTCTGATTCATGACCGTTGTTACGTAGGGGAGCCAGGGGCATGTTCTAACAAATTTTATTGATTTTGCTGTAATTATGAACATAATTATGTTATGAAGACAGGGCTCACTATCAACATAGAATAACTATTCCTCTTTAGTATAGTCGTTAAAAAATCCATAATTTGTAACTACTTTTTGCTGTACAGTGTTTTTTTTAAAAAAAAGTCGTTTGTTAATTCTTGCCCCGTTATCGGGGCAAGTATTAACTGCTCTGGGGCATATATTAACTGAAATATATCGCTTAATTTTAACCATTATTACAATCTAATACACAAAGTAAATAAAAAAAATATTTTGCCAGAATATTATTTATTTATAGAACTAATGGTTTTCGTTCATCAAAGTATACCTTGAGACCATTAGCTGTCATTTTGCTAACAGAAATCAAATTGGTCGACAATCCTGGTACATAAATGACATCTTTAATTTTTGTGGTTTGTTTATGCCCTTTCAACAACAATTCCACATCACCACGTCCCTCACTTTGTATTTGTTGATTGTTCGCAACTGCCACTAATCTTGAAGGTTCCACCAAGAAATTATTCAGTATTTTTTTGTTATTTGTCATGTGACATGTTGCTCCAGAATCCACGTACCAAGCGTCAGAGTTAATGTCAATGGCTAGTGCTGTCAATAAAGTACCATTCTAGGCCTTTTCAGATTTCTCATCAGTCTTTTCCTCAGTCTTAGTCTTCTTTGTTGGACAGTTTCTTGCATAATGACCCAGCTTCTTACAATTGAAACACTTCAACTTTGTAGAGTAGTTAAAACCTTTCGTTGATCGACTTGCAAACAATGCGTTTTCTTCACACTTATTAAAATTAAAATTTCTACGCATATTTTCATGTTGTAATTTGCTTTTGACAATGTCACTATTTAATTTAGTATTTGAATTCTCCAATGCCATTATCAATGGATCATAATTTGATGGTAGTCCACTTAACATTATAACTGATAAAAAAACGTCATCTAACGGGCATTGATATCTGGCAGTTGCTGATCTAAGTCTGAAATCTTCAAAAAACACGCTTCCATATTGTCGAATTGCTCTAGCTTTAATCCAAACAATGTGCGTAACAGCCTAAGCCGCCTACATAGACCCTTGTCTTCATCTTAAACATCAAAATGTGCATCATTTGCTGTAGACGGGTCTGCTATTGGTTCTTGAGACATACGATCAATCACTTCTGTAATACTAACATCAATATCACCAATTTCTGACTCAATTTCAGGTAACAAAGAATAGATTAAATGATAAACTATTGACACTAGTTTAGTCGACCAAATCAGTAGGATGATTTTCTTAAAATTTCTCATTCTGAAATAAAGATATAAATTTTGAAAAAGACCTATCCTAATCTTCAGGGGCAAGTATTAACATGTTAAAACATGCCCCTAGCATTTTGTTAAAATATGCCCCAAGCATGTTTATTTTATATAAAATATTGTTTCTTTAAAACAACAAAAGTTAATTAAATAGAATAAACGTGATATTATAGCTAGATAAATTACCATCATTTCACTAAAATCTGTATGAGTTACATGCATTACATTATCTACAAATCAAAAAAGTGTGAACGTAAAAAAGATCGTTTACCCGTTGAAATTTACTCATGACACACAACTTTTGAACGCAGCGTCCGGTCCGCAACTGAAAGGTCGCGACGAGTTCGGGCAATTGCTCTTGACGTCACATCGCGTACACAGAATACACACATTCATAGTTTTGCATCTATGAGCTTGTTAATACTTACCCCCGTTAATACATGCCCCTGGCTCCCCTACGTCACGTTCTTGTATTCCCATACAAAATCTATGAAGGAAGACCGTTTTGACCGATAATAAAAAGTATGTCAACGATTGGTGGTGTCATCTAGCCTATTTGGCTGACGATGTCAGTCGCAAGCCGCGACAGCATGCTGTAGGTGTACGCTTTGGTAATCATAGAAAGTTAAATTATTTTTAAATTTTTAGTATGTAGCTGTTCTCAGTATAAAAAAAGGTTGTTAAGGCTACACACGTGTAAAAAGGGATGTTTAATTTTCCAAAAGGGTGTATCAGATTGTTAATCGGTGCGTTGAAACAATTAAAGTAACCACTGTATTACGTCCAGGCAAACCCTGTGGTCTCAGAGGGTGTGGTCTTTAAATTACTTTTAGTTGTACTACGAAAAACATTTTAAATTAACTGCTGCAAAAATTATAACTGAATCACTTTATATGTAAGACACCTGCAAGCTGATTAAACGCTAATCCCTAGATATAGTTTTACTAATTTTTTGACTTAGCCATAAAAGTTGTGCACCACTCTTTTGGCGACGGTTTGTCGTTTGGTTTAAGTATCGTTTGAAATGTCGTACTTCCGAGCAGTGCAGACAACTATCAAACTTAATATGTATATCTGAATTCACTTAGTTGTTGTTACTTTAAAAAACAAAATAAACGCTTTTATTCCTAACTAAAAAAGAGAAAATAATTTCCGAGTCCCCGGAATTTATATTACAGTAGAGTAAAAAGCGTGGGGTGCACTTTATGACGTTTTCATACTTCTCTTTTTATAGTTGCCAATAATAGGATGATTTTCACATACAACTATACCAAGAACCCCACGCTTTTTACTCTACTGTAATATAAATTAGTAATATAGATCGAATAAAAGCGTGTTAAAAAGATCACGATTGCGCGCGAATGTTCGCGGACGCCCATTCGCGATTAGTCAAGTATTGAAGTTTGGGACATAGATAGATTACAACGTAGAACAACACAGGTTCCTGTGGGGTACGTAGAAAACGGATTCTATATGGGCGAAAACCCAGAGCAAAACTAGTTGGTAAAAACGCCGTTTTAGCTTTTTGGCTGCGATTTTGAAGTTACTTAAAACGGTAATGTTTTAATTTTTAATTAAATATTCATCATAATCCTAAACTCCACTTACAAATCTTTAATTTAAATCCGTCACCTCCGAATCGACGCCGGCGCAGGGCGGGGCCGCGTGATGGATGCGCGCGCAAGATTGAATGTCCTGACAGGGCTGCCAAAGGTGGTACCTAAGTACTTATACATTTTTACTACGAGATGACCTCGTAGACGTTGTTCTGCTCGTATATTTGAGAAAAAAGAAAGTATTTTTTGTACATGGTTTTCATATCAAAAAAATATTAAAAAAATTGTAATATGAAAATAATATGAATAAATAGTTATATTTTTATAGGAAAATATGGTCCTAATTAACGAACAAAAAAAAATCATCCAATTTGGTGTAGTCAGTCTGAAGTTACACTATACATTTCGGTGATTAATTTTTATTTAAAGATAGATTTACGACTCTATTCCATTTGGTGAGTTAATTACACTTTTCAATGAACCAACGCTGCAACGCCAAAACACTTCATCAAAACACTGCATAATTAAAAGAAAAGATTTGTATGTATCTATGGTCTTATGGGTAAGTATACACTTCCAGACGTAACCCAAAACTGAGGTTGGCTAAGTATTTTAACGTCCCTTTTAGAAAAAAAATATTTAGCAACAACTTCGCCCTAAAAAGCCACGAGCACGACTCGTGAATTTTAGCCCGAGTATGTGACTTATGTTTTAAAATAAGGCGTTAACTACACTGATTGATTATAATTATGGGTTAGTAGTAGTTTTCCCCAGTTGCAATTTTACCCAAAAAAAATATATTTAGCCCAGATGCCAGATTTTACCCGAAAAAAATAGCCCGGGAACCGACTTTAAAAATTTACGTATACTCGTGTGTACGTTTATCCGTACCTAATAGAAAATAGAAAATACCTACTAGGGGAAGCTAGAGTTGTAGTAATTGCAACTGCTCTTAGTCTGCCGCGGCTCATCCTGGCAACTTTTGCGCAAATGGCTAAAAGTGGTACGACAAAATAAACCTTATTTAAAATATAATGAAAACTTGTATAAAAATGACTTTGATTTATTATTGATGAATAATGTTTTTGTGTAATTTATATACATACATTTATTTATTTATATATATTTTTGTAGTTGGCTTGTGCACTATATTGCCCTTGTCGATTTCGGATAAAACTGTAACTGGGGAATAACGCAACTAACCCATAATTATAAACTGAAGTATTTTTTTCTAATATTGTTTGAGGACATAAAAAATAATGCCTGCGACCATCCAACGCAGTCGTGTTGATAGCTATGACCTCTGGGTATCAGGAAGGGAGGATAAATTAGAAATGTTTATACGATATCGGTTTTTACTCACCACTGTGCTACTGCCTATTGGCATACAGCGTGCATGGATTCTGAATCTTACCGTTGATAAAAAAAAAAGAAGTTGACAACCCTATTTCCTCGCAGCGCGCCTTACTCTAAACACTTACAAACTCACCTCCCAAAAAACAAGGCATTCTAAATTCTACTCCTTCGCTTTACAGCCTTGTTGAACGTAGACCAATGTTGTCATAGTTAAAAACATTTGTTCTTGCTTGCTGAGTAGGGAAAACTCAATCTGCGTTAGAAAATGAATACGATTTTAACATGGCCGCGGCTAATGAAGGAAGTGAGACTCATTCCGAGTGGACGGGTAGACCCTGCGTTGGACATTTGCTTATGGGGTTTTTGATTTATCTCTACTGTTTTAGTTTACAGTTCAGTTTTAGGAGTTATTGTTTTTTTTTTGGTGGAGGTTAAGATAGTTGGAGAGACTTTTTGTAGTTATAAATTACTAAGGTTTCTCTTAAAAGACTTTGTCACGAACTCTGCGTAAAACAGGATTGTGACAAACCGAAAAAAGTCAATGTTGTAAATAATATAATTAATAAATCACCATCGAAACCTCCTTTAACTTCTTCTAAACAAGTAATTAGTCTAAAATAGGTTTAAGCACTATTTTACAATGACCAATGAATCACATGTTAATTGTACCCTATTTACGAAAATAAATGTTTCTATTTCTATTTCATAATTTATAAACTTATAAGTCAGTTTTATTCGAAATATAATAAAAAAAAAAATAAGGAATAAGCTCGTCATATTATTACTACCTCATTTCTTAATTTAAAAATCGATACTGGTCATTTCAAATTGAATGGATAGACCATCACAAAAAAAGAAAAAAATAATCAGCTTCCGAATTCGAAAAAGCAATTACAGTGCGGGTGAAATAACTTTTTTAAGAACACAGAGGTCGTGACTGCGTGAGCTACCGGCACGTGGAGGTGAGCACGAAGTATCGGGGTTTAACGATAACGAGTTATTACGGAAACCGTGTTACATTACAAGGCGATGAGGCGAAAGAAATGTTAAACATTTTCGTTAACAATCAAGAGTGTTGCTTCAGAATTTCTGTCCTGTCTAGTTGTAATTAATGAGTTGTATTGAATTTTTCCTTGATCAATCAATCGATCTTGTTGAATGTAACGTAATAAATGTAAGTAAAACATTTTTAGTGTAATTGAGGCCCGGGGCACACATGCGGCATAGTCGCTGCGACTCGCGACCGTCAGCGATTTGGCTGCGGAAATAGGCATGATGACACCTATATTAAATATTTTCAAAACCATGGCGTTTAAAAAACATAGCCCCTATGAAGTTAATACAACCAGTATATTTCCAAAAAGCTGTAAAAACCAATTCTAAACACACAAAACTCAATAAATATTCGGTTAATTGACTCCGATTTCTGATTCATGACCGTTGTTACGTACGTCACGTTCTTGTATTCCCATACAAAATCTATGAAGGAAGACCGTTTTGACCGATAATAAAAAGTATGTCAACGATTGGTGGTGTCATCTAGCCTATTTGGCTGACGATGTCAGTCGCAAGCCGCGACAGCATGCTGTAGGTGTACGCTTTGGTAATCATAGAAAGTTAAATTATTTTTAAATTTTTAGTATGTAGCTGTTCTCAGTATAAAAAAAGGTTGTTAAGGCTACACACGTGTAAAAAGGGATGTTTAATTTTCCAAAAGGGTGTATCAGATTGTTAATCGGTGCGTTGAAACAATTAAAGTAACCACTGTATTACGTCCAGGCAAACCCTGTGGTCTCAGAGGGTGTGGTCTTTAAATTACTTTTAGTTGTACTACGAAAAACATTTTAAATTAACTGCTGCAAAAATTATAACTGAATCACTTTATATGTAAGACACCTGCAAGCTGATTAAACGCTAATCCCTAGATATAGTTTTACTAATTTTTTGACTTAGCCATAAAAGTTGTGCACCACTCTTTTGGCGACGGTTTGTCGTTTGGTTTAAGTATCGTTTGAAATGTCGTACTTCCGAGCAGTGCAGACAACTATCAAACTTAATATGTATATCTGAATTCACTTAGTTGTTGTTACTTTAAAAAACAAAATAAACGCTTTTATTCCTAACTAAAAAAGAGAAAATAATTTCCGAGTCCCCGGAATTTATATTACAGTAGAGTAAAAAGCGTGGGGTGCACTTTATGACGTTTTCATACTTCTCTTTTTATAGTTGCCAATAATAGGATGATTTTCACATACAACTATACCAAGCACCCCACGCTTTTTACTCTACTGTAATATAAATTAGTAATATAGATCGAATAAAAGCGTGTTAAAAAGATCACGATTGCGCGCGAATGTTCGCGGACGCCCATTCGCGATTAGTCAAGTATTGAAGTTTGGGTAGCACTTCACTGCATTGAGTAAATATTTTAAATCAACTATGTACCTAAGTCAACTTTTCCTTGTCACCATGCGACAGATTTCAGTTGGTATGGTACGGAACTTTAGATGGGCCGAGTAGTGGTTTTATCGAGTACCGAGTATTACTCGGTTTAAAGCTTGCCGAGTACCGAGTACTCGGCCGAGTTACTCGGTTTAATTTGAGTTCCTAAAACAAGATCAAACATGACCGCAACGCGCTGCCAGACAAATATATGTATTTGATTGTATTAATCAAAATAATATGTATTTGATTTTATGATATTATATCCCTTTAACTACATATAGTCTGCCGATCCGCAGCGGCCTTGCTGTCCTATAATGAACTAATAGGAATTGACAATCGCCAGAATAAGGGCTTTTTCATTGACTGAGGTATGTGGTCATTTAGGTGCATACTTTAATTCCTTCAGTTGGCCATTAGCAAACTTATTCCGGACATGCTGTTTATTAAATTTACGTAACCGAGTACTCGGCACTTTAACCTATTTACTCGGCCGAGTACGAGTATTAAAAAAAACTACCGAGTACGCCGAGTACCGAGTACTAACCGAGTACTCGGCCCATCTCTACTTTCTACGTGTGAGACACAGATTGTAAGTACTTAGGTACGTCTCAGTGTTAAGAACTAATGTGACGTAAAGAGAGCGATTACCTCGGAATGCTTTCCGAGGCTTTTTTAAGTTTTCATCACATTTTTTCCTCGCACAGACGGTAGTTATTTCCTTCAACTTAAGATGACCGACCTATGACCCTATTAACGATAAGTTAAATTCTTAATAGCATCTAAGAAAGCAATTTAGTTGCCACACCCAGCCACGACCATTCTGTTTGGACGTAACACAGTGGTTTTTGTTTATGGCCTTATACGCCCTTGTTGATTAGATGTTTATTAAAAACTCCATTAAGTCCCTTGCAAACAAAAATGTTTGACTTTTTAATAAAATTCTCGTTAAAACGTCTGACGGTCCTTAAGATTTTTTACGCGCATTATAGCAATGATGAATTGAAAAAAATATTTCTCATTTCTTTTAAATCAGATTGAATTCGCGGTAAACAGACACTAATCTACATCAAATTGTATCATAGGTACAGAAGACGCCACATCAGGCTATGCATTTTCATTGCAACTTATTACATTATTCCACTCTTATTACGTAGGTAAGCATATGATGCCCCCGTGATTAAAGTGACGTGTAGCCATCTGTACCTCTTACATATTTAAGGACCTTAAGGTTTACTAAGTATATACAGGGTGTCCCAGGAAACCTATACCAGCGAAAGTCTAAGACTGTAATATCTACAGTTTGCACAATTTTAATTTTTTTCAAAAATATTGGGTGTTTTTTTTTGTTCGTATAGGTGAGCACAGACTCCAGCTAAAATATTAAAAAAAAACTCAAAGAAACACCATTCAGAAACAGTTTATAGCAAAATCACCCTGATAAACAAAAAATAATATATCTAGATAAATGTTAAATATCGCGGAACATACTCGTACATAACGGTCAAATGTTTGGTATTAGTGTCCACTAACTCCAGACCTTCGCTGGCACAGGTTTCCTGGGACACCCTGTATAACTGTTGAATGTTAACCTGAAGAGGACGCCTGAGATGGTCTGAAAAGTAAATAAAATGGTGGTCGTGGTGGGGCCCCCTGCTTGCATGCAGATTGCATGTTTTATTAGGTATGTATAACTTTAAGTGCTTGATAACTTAGTAAATCTTACAAAGTAAGATAGTATAGACGAAGCAAAACCTGCCATAGAGTATAAAAAAGCCTTATTTGATAACAAATCTAACAAATATGATTGAAGTGATCTGGTTTACTTATTAATTTTAAACATCTTTGGATTCCTTAATCCATGCAAGCTTACGACCGCCTATCTTGCGCAGTTTGGCAGAGTCTTATTTATGTAATGTGTTGTTATACTTGAATAAATTAATAATTCCTTATGACATCACTAAAGATTTTATAATACACGCAAAACTTCATATTCATTCCAATCTAAGACACTAATAACCTGGTTTTCCGTTACACATTACCAATGCAAAGTCTTTAGCCATCATCTACGAAATTAAAATGCGTGGAACGAAGCGCGCGTGCGAGAGGGATAGAGGTACTCTATTAAAATAATTGATGGTTGTAAATCTGGAGGTGTCATGTCTTCCGGTATCGGAAAAAATGAAGGAGTGCTAGGAATATCGGTCGCCACAGCGTTGCGTGTTGCTCATACGATTTAAGTTGATAAGACATATGCGATTTAAGTTTTCAGATAAAAACACCCGAATGAGCCAGAAAACAGCTGGTGAACTTTTAAGGCCGGAACGATTTTAACCAGCTATAGCTTAAAACCACTGTGATTAAATTATCTTCCGAAAGAAAAAAACGCTTAAAAATCTGTCTATCCGTTCTGGAGCTACAATAACACAGACAGACACATTCATAAACACAAAAACATTTTGAACCACCCAAACATACATACTTATAATATAGGGGTGAAAAATAATAGTGTCAGATACCAAGAAAGAAGAATGTAAACGTATGTAAGTATATTTACGCGTCACTGTTTGCCACACGTCTTCATTTGGGAAAACAGAACTCGGGAAAGCCGGTGGCAGCCGGTTTCCCTTATCACTATTGATATGTAAGGATAATGTAGGTACTAGGCAGTAACACGGCCTTGTCAGCTAATTAGCTATTAGTTATTATAGTTCTCGTACTGATATTTCCGAATTATATTAGTTTGTTGAGAGACTACGTAGGTAGTGTATGTAGAAATAATTATGTTAGATAATGTTGGCATTATATTTGATTTGCAATGTTTCCGTTAGTCATACAGCAGTTTATATTTGGTGTAGGTACTATATTCTAATTAATTATTAATCCTCACATTGAGTTGAATGGCGATAGTTAGCGTAAAACGATAAATTGATAATAAATAATATCTATTTTCATTTTATTTTCACGCTTTTGACTGGTAGAGAATGCCGTTTGGCATTAATTCCGCCAATTTTTTCACTATCGGTTCAATAAAGTTTGAATAAATGAATAATGTATTTTGCATCAGGATTTAAGAAAGTTAACAGTTAAAAGTCGTATCTGTGTGGCGACATCAATAGCTGTTATCGATAGTTTTTCGAGTGGGCAAGGAGGCGAAGGAATAATCTTAAATGCCCAAGCGACTGGCTGGTTTTAATTATTATTATTTTTACTCGTAGCGATGACAGCCGAATGAGTTCCATGAGTAATTCATAAAAAAATGCTTTTAACTTTATGAATGAATAGTTGCTTTTCTGTTTGATTTGTGATTGTGTTTTAATAAGTAAAATTAGTTGCTATGTAAGTTGTTGTAGTCAAAATCTCAAATAAAATAGTGTTTTGATAAGTATGTTTAGTTGTAATGGAAGTTGTAGTACAAAAGTAATCACAGGGATTTGAAAGCAATTTTTTATATTCCGCGATTTATGAATGTGTGTACCAATTAAGACTTTTAATTTATAACTATTTATGACTTTTTGATAAACACATTGGGTGCCCATTTATTTTTGTTAGCCTACATCACCCTACTGCTGGGCAAAGGCCTCCCTCCAAACCTCTCCACCGTTCCCTGTCTAGGGACAGAGTCATACCCATATCTATATGTATATAATTTTTAAACACAGTAGCCAAAGAATTACCTTCCATAATGATATTAAAAGTGAATTGAGGATTGGGTTCAAATGATAGGATGGGTAGAAATTGGCTCATATTAGCTTCGTGGCCGTGTCATTTGAGAGAATTGCACGGACGTGATAAGAATATGGGAGTTAGATTCAATGAGAATATCCTTATAACTAAATTGAGATTTGAATCGAGTTTTATTATTTGCTCAAAAAGTTTAGTTATCCAGTCCAAAGATTTATTTAGTGAGATTGGCGACTTACCATGGTTATCTATCATAATAGCTCTTTTACCCAAAATTTTGAAGACTTTACTATGGTTAATAGTCCTCCTGGCCGATTTCGACCACGGCGGTCAATCTCAACAGAGATCAGCCAACTACGCAGGAGATATTATAGTGCACAAGTGTGAGCGTAATACACAGGTGCACTCACTGTTCCATTACTTTCAAAGTTCGGTAAGACGGCAATCCGACATGACCGGAGAGAGATCAGGCGCAGGACCAACGGCTTAACGTGCTTTCCGAGGCACGGGGGTTAACACCGCCAACTTCCCGACTCCGAGCTGTTTTTGAGAAATTAATGACAGAAAATCTCGGAATCAATTTTGGCTCAACCTGGGATTCGAACCCAGGACCTCTCGGATGTAAGGCAGAAACTTTGCCACTACACCAACGAGGCAGGTTATGGCTATGGTTACAAAGAATAAGGAAATATACTGTAGTTTGGTTAGGCCAGTAAATTAAATTCTGCAAATTATTTAAATCCATAAAAGTCAAGCAATTTCTCTTAATTTAATTAAAATTATTAATACGACACATCTGACTGCAATACTTTAACCGTTCCAGAGAAATATGTAAATAACAACAACTTAATCTTGGCATTGAACCTCCTTTATTCCGAATACGCACGCAAAGAGGATTTGCGAGTAAAAAAAAACATATCGCGTTCGAAATTCCAAACATTTAAATTGTACGTTATTGCTACTGTGCACGCGGTGGGTTCTGCCAAATTCCACCAGGACTATAATTACGGGCGCTGATTGGTCCATCCAGATCAGATGTTGCCAGAAATAAAAATTAGTCTACTAATTCGTGGGAGTCGGGATATCTTTTGTTTAGCGTGAGAAAGGGAAAGATTTTGAGACCGAAATTAGAACTGTCTGCGATTTCTGCCTAAGAAGAATTCCCAAAGGAAAATAATTTTGGAAATCGTGCAGACCTTAATCGATGTTCGATATCGATTACATGAAATTTTAGTTTTTTGCGATATACCTACTTCAATAGGTGTTGTGTTGGTTATTTATAGCATTCATTTTTCTTAGGTGCTGAGCCATTATAAATAATTCACAGGGAACTTGCTTACACTATTTTCACATGCAATTTTGGTCAAAAGTTGTGTCATAACTCCCCAAAGCCAAACGTATTTTCTTCATTAACTATTGAATGTGAATCTGATGACAAAGGTTCTTAAGGTAAGTCTGGCAATCAAATAATTCAAAACAATTAAAACCGTGAAATCGCGGCTGGTTCTTAAGGTTCGGAGGGTATGAATTATTGCTGTCCAAAATGCGGTTAGTTGTAAAAAAAAAGACAAGACAATATTTACCGCACGGATGCAAGGCGACCCGCTGAGAGCTCGCGCCCTGCACTCACCGGGTTTAGTAGAAAGCACCTTCATTCACTGTTCTGTACCGTTTTAATCAGTAACCATATTATAACGCTGATAAGTAGGTTTTTAATTTGGTAAAAACGTCGTAGCATTGTTTTTTTAGTCGTTCATTTTGCAGTCAAATGTTTGTACGAAATGTAACGGTGAGGTTGCTTTTAAAAAACTTGATTGCACATTTCACTCGGAATTAATACAATTTTTTTAAATAATTTGTACCAATAAGGCGGTTTTATTCCTAAAATCAACTTATTCCAGATGATCTTTGAAAATTTTTTTTTAGAATTGAAATTCAACAATCAAACTAAATAGGTACATAGATTAAATTGTATTCCGTTTTCAAATTGGTCAAAAAAAGTTTCGAAACACACCGTCAACTCAGCTGTCAGAGTTTGACATATTGAAAAATGTTGCCCGCATTAAAAAAAGCAAAGAGCATAGAGCGTTCATTCATAATCTCGACGCGTTTAGGAATTAGCTTATTTTAATTACTTAACTGGCATTGTTGTTTAATTAGTCCTTTCTGATGGTATTTATTGTCTGTCTGTGTAGACCGTAAACCATTACAGCGTATAAAGTTTACGGAGGCGGAAATTCGCGTTTTATTATGACAGGCTTACCTTTAGAGATGACAGATATTTCATCAGTTTATGTGACTGAATAATAGATAAGTTGACACCACAAATCGTTGACGTACTTTTTATCCACTGTCAAAACGCTTTTCTCCTTAGAGTTTGTATGGAATAACAAACTTTGACGTCATCGAGTGCAATGCCGACTAAGTGACTATTTATCGTTTGAATATCAATTAAAAATCAAATTTTAGGAAAGAGGATCTGAAATTATGAATAATTTTATATTAAATCAGTTTATGAATATTTCGTTCATAGCCTATTATATCAGGCTACCGACCTTTTCGTGGTAGGTACAAATTGAATTGTAGACACATTTTTCAGCAGGCCACAATTATGAAATAAAATTAGTACTGGGATATGTGACTTTTGTTATTGATTTAAAATATGCATCTTAAATCAAATTTGTCTAAATTTTCAGATGCGTCTTTATTTCCTATGACGGCAGTTGTAAAAAAAAGCGAATTCCACACGGACGAATCTAGTAGTAGTAGGTAGAAGTTTACTATTAAGATGTTCCTATCACTCTAATTTCTTCTCAATGCTACTTTAGGTACTCTTGTTGTCAGCGTAAAAAAACTTCCATTACGTCACCCATTCATGCGGTCACATAGTTATTAGTTTATTTTAATTACCGCACGGCATTGCATTAATTATTGAAGTCGAACCTTCGGACAATATATTTTATTGTCTCGCCGTGCGCCCCTGATTTATACACCTAGTTAGTAAGTTATTTGAATTTTAATTTAGACGAGTTTTAATGGGCTCCGCTGAATGGTTTCTAATTAGGGAAAACAACTTGAAAGGATAATGAATAATGTCAGATATAAATTCCTGTTACTGCTGCCGTGGTATAGGACTTTGGCTGACAATGGATTTTATTTACCATAACAAATTGCCAGTGGAAAAAAATTGAAGATGAAAAATGAGCTCGGACCTTTTTGCTAGCGGTCTGTTTAAATAGATTGTGGGTCAATCCTCTTTCTTACTGGTTGTTTCCGGTGTTTGATTGGGTTATTGTTTGGTGGTTATCTATGGTGGCGTTTGGTAAACACGCGTGATCTGCCATGATATCGCAATCGTAACGACCATGTTAAAATACTCCCGGTGGACTGGTAGAGGCATTCTCTATCCATCTAAAGGCATCAAGTCCACCAATTGTTCAATTTCGGTGTAATAAAGTTTCAATAAATATTTAATTTTTGGGATATTCGGGGTTTTTGAATAAGAGCAACAAATAAAATGTTTATAGAGAGGCTAACATAAAATAATTTGATTAGTGTTCCCTACTAGTTTACTTTTATCTTATAATTAAAACAGACTAATAATTTGCCTGAACAGAAATGACATTCAATTATTATCGTAGTATTAACGGGAATAAAAAATTCTTACTAGCCTTCCTACCATACCTAAAACACCCGTACAACGCTCTTCAGTTGATCCCTCATACCCGAAAAACACAAACAAACGAACAATTATGATTATAGCCAGCCATTAAAACACTGAAATAAAAGAGCTAGCTCATCGCGACATTACTCAATTCTTCATTAGCTGTGTTCACAATTCATTGCTTGTAAATCATAATAATAAAAAAAAAGAACTCGCTCATTTGGCTGCCAGTGCGGTGCGCACTATTTAAAACGAAAAACAAAACGGGTCAAGCGCGTGGCGGACATGATGTATGTAGGTTCGTAACTTTGTGTTACATCTTTCGGTTTCATTATTATTTATGACATTTTTAAACACGAGTATGTAAGCATTTTCGTTTTATGAACTTCTTTGTGTACTGCTGGTTTCTTATTTTTTAAACATACGAAAATAAATAAAATTAAAAATTAAAAAAAAAGAAAAATTGTTAAAGTTGTTAATTGTTGCTAGATAAATTGTTTTAGAAAATTGTATTGTAGGTTGAACAATTCTAAATTGTCCTAATTCTGGTAAACAGTATTCTTTATTTCTTTCCTGTAGATACAAGCAAACACATTATTTGACTAAGCCCAGACTCTACCGATCCCTAAAGCATCAAAAACAAAAGAACTCCGGAATTCATGCTCTTATAGCCTATTAAAATATCGGCAATGCTTATTGAAAATCGAATTTCGAAATAGCCAATTAGACCCGCTGTTTTGAATGCGATTAAAGATTATACTGATCCGGCTGGTGGGCGGGGCTGTAGTGACATATCGTTTATTTTTTTTCTGCGCGACTGTGACAAGCTATACAACCTGTTTAGACGATATTCAATGTAAGTTTTTTTTTCATAGGGTCATTATTTTGTCGGTTGCCAGTAGGATACTGTCATTGTAGTCCAAGACTACCAGAGTCTAGAAACAATGGTCTTAAATGTGAATTTATCTGATTAATCTACATAAATATTTCCCAACAAGAACACGTTAATCATAGTATGAGCTTTAATTTAGCATGAGTATTTTATATCGTTCTTAAATAAGTGTTTTTATTAGTTACCTCTTGTAGTTTGTGATATGTGTCGCTTTATTTTATTTTTAACTTTTTTTATTTTTTGTGAGTTGTGTTGCTTTTAATTAACACGTTGCCTCTTTGTTTAATATGAGCTTGTACCATTGTAATATTCTGTCTAATCATGTGACTTTATAATAAATCGGTGTTATAAATTTGCGTCCGAAAAATATTTGCAAAATCGTACGTACGGGAACGTAGAGCGTTGGCGGTCAGATGTAACTTGCTGGTGCGCAGGTTTGCACCGTGTGGTCGAGCAGTGAGGATCACTCTTTTCAAATCGTATTGCCAAGTACCTATTCTACACCTGCAGCCTGTGGGCTAGCTTTACGCAAAAGATCGTAAATGCTCTGCGTGTCAAATCTGAGTAACGCACTGACGATTTCTACGCTTAAAAAGCAGCGTCGTTGCAGGATACGGGCCAGCTCCAACTCCATTCTTAGGACCATTGCGGGAAGATATGACTCCCCTATAACTGGCCACCTTGCCAGGGTCTAAAGAAATACCGATGACCCGCCGCGGCTATGTGTGGTATCTCACTATTGTGTATTGTTTTTTTTGTTACTAATAAAATATTAATAAAATAATATTTTATACGTTGTCCGATTTCCTAAAAGAAAATAAAATAAATAAATAAAAATATCACCGTTCGGATATCAACCAAAGATTTTTACACACCCAACCGGATTAATTTCGATTAAAGAACTAGTAATTATATTCAGGCAGCCGACAGACAATGCAGTCACAACAGCACAAAGCATTCGCTGCGAAAATTAATTTGTCAGAATTACATTCAATAACTGCACAGCGACAAGGGCACCGCGGGCGGCACAGCCCACAAAGAGCAGACAGGATGCTTATTCTAACATCCTATATGCACCCAAAACTTACCTCGTGCCCACACTATGTCGCCACTTTGGCGCAACTAATTTTGAGTTAGGAAGCTAAAGGGAAGCGCTTCCTACCGACCGAGTGTTATGGTCGGGGACCGAGGTCCGAAAGTCATCATCTTGATTTGTCTATCTATATTATTCTGTATCTAAATCTTATATACCGCGGTCCATGTGCGGTACTAGGTCGGTATTAGGTTAACAGCGCTATCTAGCTTATGGAGCCGTATCAGCGCTCGCTGTCGTGCTTGTCACCGTTAGGCATGCGCTTGTGATGGCGAACGGGAGAGGTCGCCACACCACAATTGGCCAAAAAATGTATAACCTAGTGATTGGACCTAGAAAAATGCGTGCGTTTCTCGTATGGCCAATATCGTTAGTTTTCGGGCGTACTGTTCGCCAAACGTGTGGAGCCAGCTTAAGATACAAAATGTAAATGGCTTGACAATTCGCTAGATCGCTGATGCGCTCGGATAGGTTGGAATTAGAACTCGTTAAAGTTTAAAAAAAAAAAACAGAATAGTCGCTCATATTAAAAATATGTTGCATCTTGGATGTGTGTTGATCATCATCTTGTCTTACTTAGTAACTATCTATTGTATTGTATTATTTATTCAGTAAGTTTCAAAGACTATTGTGCCAACTAGAAAACATACTGTACGCTCACACTTACGCTACTTATGTATATCATAAGACTCAAATTTTGCATTCTGGAACTGATTCTGGGCTGCCCCAAAAAATCTTTGTCTCCGTCTCTATTCTGAGACACAGTTCCTTCTATTTTCTTGGAATTCATACCCTGATTCCCTTAAAACAATCAGGCATGAGTCGGCCGTTCTAACAAAAACCATGGAACTCCGCTCCTGTTCCAAATTTGAAATTCGAAATTAATGGCGGATTTGACAGCAGCTTTATTGTGCGCCTAATTTAAATCTTATCAACGCGGCGATGACAGCGGCATAATGGGATCGCGGTTGTTTTTAAGAACTAATTCTTTTTTTTCTTAAGGCTTTGCGGGAAGAAGTAATCCTTTCATTTCGCTTTGGTGGGGTTTATTTTTTAATTTCCCATCCGCGTAGGCCAAGGAATTAATTTATGGCTATAGTTCGAATGTGAAATATTACCGAACTTACCTCGGCGGACAATAAAGGAATATTTTTTATAGCAATGGCGGCTGATTTCGAAGACAAAGGACTTTTCTCGACGGCTTTAAAAAAATGTTATGGATTTTTACTGAATGAAGTTCAGCTCACAAATGAGTAAGGTATTTTTCCCAAATGTCCTTTAAACATCCGGTGTGAAATTCATACAAAACCATGTGCTGAGCATTTTCTGAGGCAAAGATAGGTAAGTTTGTGGCCTGGTTTCCAACTTCTAAATAGCACTGACTAATCATACAATTTGTAACAACTCTCGTGTTTAATCCGCAAAGTAAGCGTTATCAGTAAGGTTTCTAGGTGTCTCCTCTTCAAAATTCCCTTCTAGTAAACATTTTCGGTTTTAATATTTTTTAAAACTGCTCCCCCGATAGTTTTTTTTTAAATAAAACATACATTTTTACGTGCAAATTAAAAATAATTTTAGTCATTTACTTAACAAGCGCTATGGCATTCTCTTATGAGTGAAATCAAAAATCATCTACGTTCCATTAGACTTATTAATAATAATTATTAATCCTATATAAAAGTCGTTGCAAAATAAATAAAACAAATAGATGTTGTGCCCACCAAGTAATGTAAATACACCTAGTATGCAAATGTGAATAAATGGAATGAAATGAAAAGTAATTAATTAATTAATGCCTAAATTCTACCCAAATTATAAAAACGTATCTCCAAACTTATAATTGGGTAAATACTTAAAAAAAAAAAATAAAACCGTTTTCACACGTCTCAAACAATACAAGTTCAACAAAATACCTTGAGAAGAGTGTCTCAACAGTAATTTTCGCCGACCCCGTAATTAAACCTTAAAATATAACTTAGGTAAGCTCGAAACATAATATTTTATATTTTTTGTAGTAATTATATTCTTTGAGGAATCTTTTAAATATCGACCTCTGTAAGTTCTTGAGGTCTGGCCATACTGAAAACGTTACTATTAAAATACGTGTACGTTAATTTTATTATTAAGACTTTAAGTCGATCAAAGTCAAACCTGGATTTAGTTTTGTACAATAGGCATGCTGACACCTATCTTAAATATTTTCAAGACCATGACATTTAAAAAAACATAGCCCCTATGAAGTGAATACAACCAGTATATTTCCAAAAAGCTGTATACATCAATTTTTAAACACACAAAATTAAATAAATATTCGGTCAATTGACTCCGAGTTCTTATACACTACCGTGACGTCACGTTTTTGTATACTCATACAAAATCTATGGAGGCAGACCGTTTTGTCAGATAATAAAGAGTATGTTAACGATTGGTGGTGTCAACTAGCGTATTGGTCATATCAAATCTCGCTTCGCCAATGGTGTTCTGTACTGTATACGTTTGACGTGACGCTTTTTAATGACTTTAACGCTTTTTTTTGTTCCATTTCTATTTAGCACCTAACTTATAATATATTTTTTTCTTCTTCTTTGGTTTGTTGCGTCCGAACTTAACGCTAATTATAATATTTTCATACATGGCTGAATTTCCATCAGCGTCAATTACGTTGACGTTTAATCGGTGGTTATAAAAAAAAAGATTTAAATAAGATTACCCCCTTCCTGTGAATAACAATATCCTTAACCCAAAATTTGTCTGAAAGAGATCGCTCCTATCGACAAAGGTGTACATATATCTGTGTATGTTAATTTTTGTATTTCTTGTGGTGTGCAATACAGTGTTATATATCTATCTATATGATTTGTTTATCTCTGAAAATGCTATTGCCTCTGGGTAGTGTGAACGCGGCTTAACTTTTACTTTGTTTCACAAGATTTTTTGTCGCAGCCACGAACGACATCGGCACTATTTACTTAATGACGGCAGTTTCAAGGTTCTGCGACTGAATAAAATAAACGCTATTTATAATGCTTGTTTGTAAAGAAAAAATGTTTAACCTTCATAACTGTTTTATTCAAGTATGAACTTAATTTTATGTACGAAATTGAGAACGTATTGAAACCTTTCAATTTTTTTAGCAAAATAGTCTAAGCCGTTCAAAAAATAGTATTGGATTCAATGGGAGCCAGTCTTAAGTCTTAAATCAATCAACAATCCTAAAATTTCTTTGAAAATTATATTAAAAAATCCTACGTACACCTAAAATCACAATAAGATCTGGGTATTTTTTAAAGAAAACCTTTTCGGTTTGCTAAAAAATGTCAGAGGACCTAGTTAGTAGTGGAGCCAAGATTTGTTTAGCTTCGCTGCCACTTAATGATAGGTACCTAGAATTTTATTTTACAGTAATTTCTCACTTACCTACACCAAGTCGAGAACTGGATTCTGTGACTTGCAGGTGTGGGAATGAACAACAGTAATTGATATGACTATTTTTAACAATTAATATATTAAGTTACGAGAGTAGAAAGTTGTTTTTTTTTCCCTAAAAACCCAATGTTTTGGGGTTTCTCGGTCATGGAATAACATGCAAGGAAATAAAAAAAATCACTCGATCGATACTATTTTTTCCATAACAAAGCACTTTTGACTGTCTTCATAAATTAAAAGATTCTATGTTCGTCTTCTTCTTCTTAAGTCCTTCACCTTATCACCTATACAATAGGCTAAATGACACCACCAACCGTTAATCATCTGTCAACGCGATCTGCCTCCATAGATTTTGTATAGGAATACTCTAACGTGACGTTACGATATAGTATCAGAAATTAAAGTTAATTGATTGGATGTTTACTCAATTCAAACTGTGTTATTAAAAATTAATTAGCTCTTTGAAAATAAATTGGTTTAGTTAACTTCATAGAGCTCATGTTTTTTAATCATGCATGCAAGCACGGTCTTTGAAATATTTATAAAAATGTTTTTAAAAGAAAACTTAAAAAGTATTTTCTAGCTAACTTAACTTAGTATTTAAGATTTGATTTGATATGTTAGAGACTTGTGATCCCACAGACAAACTATGTAAATAGTTTTGTGGGACTATTGTCATTTCACTGTAAAACGTTGTTTGTTTAATAAATAAATAAAAATTAATAATAAAATTCTGGTTAGAAATTTTCTACCAAAGCCAAAGCCGGCGGCTACAAATGTGTCTACGACAAATTGAGGTTCCTACTACGACCGTCAGGGGCGCTGCGTGATTTACCAGTTGCGATTCATATTCCGAACGGTTCAGTTCATTGTGGTTTAAAAAGTGCACCAATACGATGACGTTTTAAATTTTTTTGCTAAACCTAAATAATACTAAGGAACCTAAGGAATACTGACATCCTTACAACAAAATAAGTTAAGTTTTTTGGCAGTGTTGTAGCGCTAGTTTATACTTATATAAGGTGGCTAATTTAAAGTGATTCGACAGTAGAAATAAAAACAAACCTAAAAGAGACAATTATGTACGTTTGCATATTAATTAGATAAGCGTTCTCTTTTGCAGTAAGACTACTAGTGTATTGAAAGGTCTTTTGCAGCACCTAGCCGATCCTCTTATAGATTTTTTGTCAAAATAGGTAGTCATGACGCCATAATTCGTTCCCGTCATATACTTTTTAAAATCTTAAGCAATTTCAAGTACATAATCCAATATTGTGATACGACACTCGTTTATTTTATATTTTTATTGTTTAGGGAAATATTACTCGAAAGTTGGGCATAGCAGGGTTTCTAACCCTGAGTTTTTTTTCTAAACTAGTCTCTTCCCATATCCCATATCTTGTTCAACAAGTCTTTAAAACTTTTGATTGAGGATGCCAGGATTTTTATTATTGATAGATGCCTAAGTTGCAGATATTACGACTTTAATGACATGGTTTGACGTTTTCAATCAGCTATCAAGCATCCTATGATTTGATTTCTAGTTTTTAATAACTCGGTAATTAATAGCTTCTAGTCAGCATGGAAATGATTGTCAGTGGCATCATTTTCCGCCAGCGCACAAATGTGGCATTCTGTCGCCGCGACTCGCGACTTAAAGACTCACGAACGAAGCGGTTTTCACCCGCGCCCGCCGCGGTTGCGGGCCGCAGCCTTTGTAGAATACAGATACTTAAGTAAAAATCAAAGCACATTTCACGACGCGTTTAACGACCGCGGCTTGTGCGGTTGTTTGCGGGTCCCGCTGCACCGGCGGTCATCTTCTACCGGCGGGCGCGGGTCGCGGTCCCGCAGATGCGGTCGGTTGGCGGGCGACCGCGTGGGCACCGCATGGCGCGGGGGGTGTACAGAAAATTCGGAACTCAACTGATCGTTTCTTGCCCGTCTTGCGATAGACAACCGCCAAGTTTTCGGAAGATAATCGCAACCGCGGCGGCTGCGTAACCGGACAACACTCCGGTCTCGTGAGTTTTGAAAATAAAACTGCATTGTGCCAACGCGGCGGGCGCGGGTGTAAGCCGCTCCGTGAGTCCTTAGCCAAAGCGTGTCTATAGAAGGTCGCGGCTAAATCGCTGACAGTCTCGAGTTGCGCCGACAGTACGCCACATATTTGGCACTAGCACTTAATATATGATGAGCAAAAAGCTAGCTTTACTTTAGTTCATACATATTCTCTTGAATATGTTATCTTTAGTAACACTTAAAGAGCGAACGAAAGGATAAATATTAACCAATAGGATTGTCCACTGATAAGTAGCGGAGATTTTGTGCGATCCTATTGGTTAACATTTCTCCGTTTCTCTGCTCATCAGCCTTGCTCCGCGCCGGTGGACGGGACCCTTATTTGTTACTTGCCTGTAAATCCTGTAATAAACACATTTTTCAGCCGATCGATATGAAATTTATCATAATTTATATTACTTATAAAAAAACTGATAAGCAAGATTATCAGAATCTAATTTCAAATTCAGAACAAACATTTTCACTAAGAAAGCAAAAATAAAGTTTTCCGACGGAAGTTCACTGAAAACTGAACATAGGTAAGTAACGCGCAGCAGGCGGATTCGTTTCGTGCTGCTATAAATTTTTCAGCTTACTGAATTCAAAAACTGTACACTGTTAAGATATCAATGAGCAATTGATCACGTTATATATAATAATTATTTTTTCAGTACTTTGAATTAAAGTTTTTAAATGCGTATAGTAACTTTGCTTTTCTAAGTAACCTATATTATTAGCATAGGAATTGAACCTAGATAATCTAAAGCCTCTTAACCCTTCACTGCATTCTTTACACTTAGTTGGATATTTAAAAAAAAACTTTTTTAATTTATCAATTACGGGTTTTTAGCTAAATTTATGCATTTGCAAACAGTGGAATACTTATATTAATTAAGCAAGTAGTTATATTTATTTCTACCTCCTGAATTAAAGAGAAATGGCTTAAAATATTAAATTCATAAGATGCTGGACGTAACACTTGTAGAAGGCTTAATTACCCAAACAAAATATAACTAAGTATAGTTTATAGCACTGTGTATTCACTCAAAGTAGGTACATACTCTTGCAGCAAGTCACATAACATAACAATGTAAGCGAGACAACATACCTCGCGATGGCACTGCATATACAAGTTCATGCCGATACTATCTACGAGTATACTAAGGCAATCATATCACAGAGCACAGAATGTCTTTCCCATATCACAACAACAAAAGTTTATCGTAACTAACTATTGCACTTGTCTTTGTACACCGCATCGCCCAAGGCGACGTGTATATCACACAATCACGCGTACGAAACGTAATAATAATCGACCATCCCCGAGGCTTATCTGTAAACGACTGGAGGCGAAAAGGTTTTCGCTGGGGGCAAAGCGGCGAGCGTAGCTGGCGGCTCCGCCCCGGGCGCTCTATTGGCCAAAAAGCGGTCGGGGGCCCCCACCGCGCCTCCCCATTGGCTGCCGGTGGGGATGCGTTGTCGCGCGGCGATATTTTGACGTTTTTTTTACTCGCGCGGTGGCATTCCGCGACGCACGATTAATTGTAATTCTTTATCGCCATTGTAGGGGTTAACTGCTCATTTATGGCGCGTTGTATGGGCCCTGTCAGTTTTTGCTGTGACTCAGATTTGAAATACGTAACGCTTCCGCTTCGTAGGCTTTGTAAAGCACTTGTTTGCGTTTGAGTGATTGTTAAGCTGGTCTGTTTGGAGTGTATAGTCGTTTATTGTAAAGAAAAAGGTTAAAATAGCATTGAACCAGACAATTTAAAATTGATGTGTTTTTTTCGATTGTATGCGTTTCTTGTGGGTTCAATTTGCACAGTTTTTTAAAAGGCTGCGTTCAAAAAGAAAACAGGAATAAACCTTTAATATTGCACCAAAAAATTGAGGTAGGTAAATGTTTCAGCCTTCAATGTGTATAACTTCGTTTTGAAAAGGGTTATAATAACTTGAACACCTGGTTGGTAAACTCATAAAAATAAAATGTATCGTTTCACGTTAATTGTATTGTATTGTATATAACTAGTTATTTTTACTAGATACCTACCTAATCGTATCTCACAATCAATTATATCAAATAGCAAACGCTTTTTATGATAATAATCGTTAAATTAAATAAATTCATCATTGTGTTGCCAGAAGACATGGCAACTATTTATATTGCTAAACTTACAAAACCACTGCAGTTTAGGTATAATAAAATAAGAAAAACAAGCGATTATTTTAAATTAAGGCTTTCTTAAAGAACCTTTTATTTTTTATACATAAGAATGTAAAAAAAAGTATAAATAACTATTAGTCAGTTAATAAACAGTATGAGTTTGTCAGGTCTTAAGAGACATAATATCGTCACGTCAAAGTTAAGTAAGTAGTAATCATTTGATTAGCATTTAATTATTCTCCCTTTAAATGCACCGCCTGTATTTTCTCTGCTTGGACCTATGGTTGACTGGTAGAGAATGCCTCCGGCATTAAGACCACCATTGTACAGAAGTTTGAGCAGAAGATTTTAAATAAATAGAACTTGCCTAAAGTAGTATATTCTATCGATTTGAAATGGATGAGGCCCAAACATTTCTCTCTTCCTCCGATTCTTCGTCCTACCCTTATTATATTTAATTATTATTTTTGGGTCTTCGAAGGATTAATAAAAAACAACATTAGTTAGCGAGTTAAATTAATTGGGATGATGACACCTATCTTAAATATTGTCAAGAACATGGTGTTTAAAAAACATAGCCCCTATGAAGTTAATACAACCAATATATTTCAAAAAAGCTGTAGAAACCAATTTTTAAACACACAAAACACAATAAATATTCGGTCAATTGACTCCGATTTCTGATACATGACCGTAACGTCACAATCATTTATTCCCATACGAAATCTATGGAGGCAGACCGTTTTGACAGATAGTAAAAAGTATGTCAACGATTGGTGGTGTCGTCTAGCCAATTGCTCATTCACAAAGCAAAGGTCAAAGCATATAATTAGACCATATATCTTATCAACATGCTAAATTTTGTAACATAATAAGTGCAGTTATTAAAATGTATTTTTATTTTTTATCTTTATTGCACTATTAAACTATGTACAAAAGGTGGACTTAACGCAGTAGGGCATTCTCTACCAGTCATACCTTTGGGCTAAGCAGAAACGGTTATTATAAAGTAAAATTAGGATTATTGAATATGCAAGTAATTAAATGTCATTCTCATTATAAAACATATAATTGTAAGTACCTATGTGTGTCAATTAATGAAATAAGATAAAATTAATATAATTACGTAATTCAAATCTATAAATAAATAAATAAATATTTCACAACAATCACACCAATTCTCTAGTCCCAAATTAAGCTGCGAGTCTTGTGTTATGGGTACTAGACAACGGATAAACATACTTAATTACTTTTTTTTTGTAAAAAAATACATATTATACAAAGAAAACACCCAGACCAGACAAACACACATGTTCACGCACATTTATGTTTGTACTGTGCGGGAATCGAACCCGCGACCCTTGGTTTAGAAGTCCGACCTGTGGACCACTGTACCAAGCGGTCGTCAAATACAGAACTATACAAAGTCAGATTATCATTTAAGTAGTCATTTATATCATAACTAGCTGTCCCGGCAAACGTTGTTTTGCCATATAAATGTTTAAGGTGGACAACCCTTATCACTAAGGGGTATGAAAAATAGACGTTGGCCGATTCTCAGACCTACTCAATATGCTCACAAAATTTCATGAGAATCGGTCAAGCCGTTTCGGAGGAGTAAGGGAACAAACATTGTGACACGATAATTTTATATATAAGTATAGAGAAGATAACATTTTTCAATTGATAATTTTATAAGAACAGTTTTAAATTTTTGTACACAAAAATATCTTATATTCATAGGTCATAAAGTTGCGGAGCCATAACTACTGAGTACAGTATTTTTAAGCATAGCTGTTTTGCATAATTGGGATGATGACACCTATCTTAAATATTGTCAAGAACATGGTGTTTAAAAAACATAGCCCCTATGAAGTTAATACAACCAATATATTTCAAAAAAAGCTGTAGAAACCAATTTTTAAACACACAAAACGCAATAAATATTCGGTCAATTGACTCCGATTTCTGACACATGGCCGTGACGTCACAATCATTTATTACCATACGAAATCTATGGAGGCAGACCGTTTTGACAGATAATAAAAAGTATGTCAACGATTGGTGGTGTCGTCTAGCCAATTGAGTTGCTTGAACGAACGATATCTACAAGTAAATAAAAAACTAACACGGATTGCACTCCGGGAGTGCCGGCAGAAGTGAAAACTTAACAACCGTCTTACGGTTTTTCGATCAGCATCACGTGACCTGACGCGAGTTTCACAGTTTCTACCCATGCCACAAAAGTGCTCAACGCCGCTAAAGAAGTTTTCACTTCAAAAAAATCTTTCGCAATGAACCAACTTTAGCTAGTCAGTCAACGTTTGCACAAAACGATTTTTCACAATAACCGTGAAACGGGCATTTGAAAAATCAGCACTTTCAGAAGCCGGGAAACTCCGGAATATTTCCAACACCATTCCAATTTAACTTTTAGCCTATTCAAATCAAATGAAAGCCAAGCTATCATTATATAAAGGGTGTATCAAGTTGGATAATGAACACAGAACTTTCCGACCAAATGTCTGCTACCCCGGGGTGTTTCCAACACACCATTTTTGACCGAAATATAAATTTGTTACGTGGTTCTTGTCGAAATCGGACGTATTGTAAAGTTTCTAATTGTAGAGTTTTTATATGATATGGCTTCCAGATACTTGCCTGCCTACATAAATAGGTAGTGCATCTTTAAATGTGAACTATTTTTGTATTTAATCTCATCGTGTATAGTAAAGTCTAATCTATCTATGTATATATCTTTGTACTGTATATATATTTGTAAAAATTATACAGTTAAAAGTAGTACTTATTCAGTAAGTACTTGACAAGGTCTCGTATTAACTTTTGACTCAAGCACTTTGTAACATCATTAAGTCAGAGTAATCAGAGTAATGTTATCTTCATACTAGATAAGTAGATGTACGTTATAATTTATCATATACATTTAGGACAGGCTTATTTGTTTTAACATTTATTATAACTCATATATTTTTTCTTAAAAGAAAATCAAAAACTTATTTAAGAATAGAATAGAAGTCGTTTATTTGCAAGAATACAACAAATTTGCAATTCTACAAAGGTCTTAGAAATAAAAATCTTGAATTCAGCCTGCGTACAGGCATGCAAATATTAATTTTGATTATATTATGTTATTAAATTAAATATCATAGAAGTCTTTGTATTTTCAGGCATTTTATAAAACGACCAATTCATCATTACTTTGCTACAACTCATTGCATACTATTGCAATGAGATGATTCGTCAAAATTGTGCCGAAACGCTTTTGCGGTTTTCAAAATTGACAGGAGCCGAAAGTCTGAGACCACCACCAGTCTGAAGACGCTTGAAAGCTGTCATATTGTCCTGTGGCACTGCCTATGGCGATGTCAGCCGTGGTGGTTGACAAAAAATTCAATTTTGGCACGATGCTACATTTTGGTAGTGCATTCGCTACGTAAACGCGGAAAATTGAGGAAACACCAGACCACACAAGGTTAGAAGACCATCTGGAGGTTTTATGGGCATGAGACATAAAAAAAAGACCGATACCAGTATGATTGATGTTTATTCTTTCAAACCCGTTATCTTCACAATCTCTAGCCCTCAAAACTTAACCAAGTGGTGCAATCGGTAAGCTATGAAATGATTTATTAATTGTTACATGGGATTAAGCTGTTTTGTCGCGGAATAAAGTAGCCTATGTCACTTTCCAGCCTCTTACTCGTACCTACCGCCATACTCATAAAACTTATCATAACATTGCTTCGTTGCATCCTGAAAGAAGGACGAACAAACAAACAAACTGACTTTCCTATTTACGTATAATATATGTAGGGATTAAGTTTCCCTTTCTTTTTGATCGTAAAAATACCAAGCACTTCACCTAGTTTTAAACTATCAAATGCAAAAATTGCAGCGTATTGGTAGTGTAGTGGCGTGTAAATCTCTCCATTTCCTTTGTTCGCAAATTCGACAGAGATAGTAAACAAATGAAATGAGCAATTTTGTGAATGCCCTCACGATGTCTATCTGCGTATGTACATACTAGCAAAGGCCGATTATTTTTTTATTCCGACGGAACAAGACGGGATGTAGAGACAACGGTTCAAACAAAATATATTGAAAAATGCATTTATATGTTACGGGTGACCGGAAGGGCGGAGAGTAGACGGTTTCCAAATCTTACAGCCCCGTCCCGTCCGGATAATAATAATAATAGTAATAAAGCCGCAGGGGCAACCCCAACTCGACAACTCTCGACAACCTTCAGCCGCTTACACCAATGTTGCTGCCTGGCTACCATCTGATAGCTTTTGATAGGCGGCCAATTTAGTAAGCGGCGAGTCACCGTCTGCCGTGATTATCAAGATGAGATATTTGATATGGCAGGCGTCCCGTTGTCTCATCAATATCCCATCAACCAATCCAGCAATTTCCCCTCCATAGACCCATTATAGTTCCCATCTTCTCTGCAATAGTCCTTGCACCTAGCGGGTGCTGTCTTTGGTTGTATCTACTCAATAGTGCAGACAGAGATAGTATCCGCTTGGTGTACACATCCCTACACATTAATGTATCATTAAGGGGCCTCTTCGTGTTGGATCCATATCCCCACGTACGCCTTCCAAAAGGACCGGCCTTGTGCTATGATATCCTAGAAGATACTACAAATAGTAATAATAATAATAACAATAATAATATACAACAACATCACATTCATTGATCTGACTCCGTGGTAAGTAGCACTTGTGTTACACATATCAAAATAAACAGTAGTATTACAAATAAACTTAAATAAATAGATATAACACCCAGACCAGTATAAACAGACATATTCATGCACACAAATGTTTGTACTGTATGGGGATTGAACCCGCGACCTCTCGGTTAATAGTCAACTTCTTGACAATTACACCAAAGTGGTCGTCAAATAACCCCGTCACGCATGGAGCGGTTTTAAATGGGAAAATTTTGAACTTTAAAGTAATACACTGTCAAGACTTAAGTTCTATCAGTAGGTAAATGGATTGCAAACAGTGAATCTAAAAGCTCAAAAACAGATTAACCTTTACCACAAACTTTTAAACCCAAGTTAATTTACGGCTCAGGAAGCGATTAAAACCGTATTAAACGTTAATATTTCACAAAGGCATAATATTTTTTTTAATCCGTCGATTTTTATAATAAAAAACAATAACATTAACAGCTCATTTGTGTCTAATTTAACACGGCCACGGGTCGGGTGCCATCAATTAAAATTATGAAGGTTTGATAAATTCCCGCCAATTCGAGTTTTGTTTTGGCGGCAATCCGACACGCTTGGTGTTACGTAATTTTGGATTCGGTAACGGTATTTTTTGTCATTCCATTTTTGGATTGCGATGATTTACGGAACGGTTTTTTTTTTTTATTGTTATAAAATTCACAGCTCTTATTACAAAAATTAAGCTTATCTTACATGCTAAACTTACAGCCAATAACGAATTTACATTATATAAAAAGAACAAATAAAGATCTAAGTTGACACGGGTTGACATAATACACAAGTTTTATAATGTGTATGTGTAACTGGCTAACAATGGTCTAAAATTCACATTGAACTAATTTAACATTAATTTTATATGTATGTATATATTTATTAATTATTTATATATGAGTTACAAGTCTTGACGCGGATACAACTGTTTACAAACTTTCACTTTAAATTTAAAAATAAACAGAAAACTACAAATTATTCTTTCTCACACTGAGAGAGTGGCTCTAGTACACTTTGTACCTACGTACCTATATGTTGCAGCCAAAAGGTTAAAATAGCCGTTCAATCAAGCAACTAGCTCTTTGACTGAACAACGCCATTTAATCACACGTCTAGCTTTTTAATTGAATATTTGAGGCGCTCAAAAATTTCAACACTACAGCTGATTTAAAAGTCGCCGTCTTATTGAATTAGTTCAGCGCTCACCACCGCGGTGCTAGGTGCGTTTTATTTTGAATATGGTATCAACTAGCAGCTGTTTTTTTTTGTTTTTTTCTAAGATATTTTTCGGAATGAAAGTAGTATATCAAAATTTGAACAAATATTTCATGAGAAATTACTGGATTAAGAAATGCATCGCGTAGGTATTTGTTAAAGTTCTATAAAAACATGTTTGAAATTATTTAGAAGACGTTACGCTTGTGTGTAATTAATATCTTAAAATTCACGTTTTAATCGTCTCTTTATTCTTTAAAATTTACCATTTAACCAATTGGTTAAGCCTCGTCGAGCTGTCAAAAAAGAATATAAGTAGGTATCACACCTATATTACCTAGCTAAGATCCGTAGTCCGTAGCTTGCGTGTCCGAAATAGGTTCTCACACATTTTTTGACATTAGATATTCTGAATAATACCTACATCTAACTGTACAACCCCGTTTTTGATTGCATTATGAAAGTTGGCCTTATGAGAAAGAACTAAATTCTCACGATGAGTTTTTTATTTGGGTAATGATGACTGTTAGATACTTTTAGACTTATAAAAAGCTGTAAATTAGCATGAATCATACGCCTAAGTCAAACCGATAAACAAGAAAATAAACTTAACTAAGGATCATGCAACCTTCACAATAAAAAAAGGAAATGTCGTAATTTTGTAACTGTCTTTATTATTTCAATGAACACACAAATTTTATTTTATTTTACTTTATTGGAGAACACAACAGATTACATCAAGTCTTAATCAAGCAGTACATAGTTATCAGTTCAGCACAAGAAAATAATCCTAAAATGTGTTTTCACAGCATAACATAAATGAAAAGGAGAAATACATGCATTATCTTATCATAGGGTTAATTTATGTAATGTTGTTAAATGACTAATATAGTTATTTATACATGAATCGAACTAAACAAGACTAAAATTAAAATGTTTTAAACATTACAATGTATCATACAGTTACATATTTTATATTTCTAAGTATACACAATAATAATAAAATAATTATAAAACATATTTTAAGAAAAATACAGCTACAAAGCAACGCAAAAGCTCAAAAAGTTAAATTACCATGGCCAACTACTCTTCAGGAAGGGAGCTGAGGATGTCTTTCAGTACTCTTCTGAAGTGGGTCTGACTGGAGTTAAACAGGTCGAGGTCAGGGTAACGGAGGCTATACTCCTCATACAGTCGACAAAGTCTAGCCAGGGGTTGATTTCGAGCGATATCAATGCGAGCAAAGGGTATATCAAATATCTTGGTCCTTGGTCTACGAGGGTTGTGTTTTATATTAAAGTTCAGTAACCCTAAGATCTCGGGTAAGTCCAGTTCTGAATGTACTATTTTGTGCAGATTAACTTAATCTGTTACGGTGCGTCTGTGGTACAGTGGTGTCACATTAAAATGATTGAGTCTCTGCGCGCAAGTTTGAAGTTTTCTTTTATTACCAGTGCGAAAGCTTAATAGACGTAGGAACTTAGATTGAATCGATTCAATGCGTTCAGAGTGTACCGTGTAATGGGGATTCCATATCGAAGAGGCGTATTCCAAATTGCTACGAACCAAGCTGTTGTATAATAGAATTAAACTTTTAGGATTCTTGAAATGTTTGCTTTGCCTGGAGACAAAACCTAGAATCTGGTTTGATTTTTTAGCAATCATTTCGTAATGATCGCGGAAACTAAGGTGTTCATCAAATATGACTCCAAGATCCCTCATAACACAAATAACCTACTAGCTTCAAAGTAAGCGTTACCTTGTCATATGGTGACCAGAAAAACGGATAGAAATACTTAAATACATTGATAAACAGCCATGACTCAGGTTCTTATGCTCGTGCTCATCACACAATAATTTGCCCCTAGCAGGAATCGAACCCGCAACAGCTGGTTTCGTAGTCTGGACCTCAGATCACTACGACCAACGATTTCGTCGATGTGTATATGGTTGGAATCATTTATGAGTGTAGAAGGACTACACTACAGTTTTCATTTAAAAAATTAAAATTCAGATTCAAATCATACAATACATTCTTATACAATTTTAACATGTCCTCACTCGTTTCACACCGAACTGGGAAAGAATCTGTTAAAAAATCCAAAATCCTAGGCGATTCACAACGCCCTCCGAATTATTTGTACAAAACGGTTAAATGGCCAGGAGGTCCCCATTTGTAAGTGCTGAGGGTAACCCTTAGACTCAAGGCACTATTGGGACTTCTGTCGCCGCCACTCGCTTCTGACAGCGTGTCGACCAATTGCTGAATGTCGCGAGTCGCAGCGACATTATACCGAAGGATAATCATGTCGAATTGCCGTCTCACCGAACTTTGAGAGTGATACAACAGTGAGTGCACCTGTGTATTGTGCTCACACTTGTGCACTATAATATCTCCTGCGAAGTTGGCTGATCTCTGTTGAGATTGGCCGCCGTGGTGGAAATCGGCCAGGAGGACTATACCGACGGTGTGGCCTGAGCCTGAGGCACCTCAAACTCAAACTTTCTAATCAATGCGCCTTATGCACAAATCATTAACATACCGAACGCGATCCTCGGACTTTTTGTGTTCTACCCAAGATGGTAATCCAGGGCAATTTGACCAAATTCCTCACATTCCCTAAAACATTGACCCAAACTGCCATGGGCAGTAGAAATACAGTCAGTCTATCATATTCAAACCGATTAGCAAAGGTCGACCGCCAAAAAAGTTAGGCCCCAGTCACACCGGCAGCATTTTATCGCCACAACTCTCAGCGATAGAGTCGCAACGATTGATTGACTCGCTGTCAGTAGCGACTCACGGCGACAGTATAGTGCAGATGTGCGCTGGCCTATAGGTACTATAATGCTTATACCTGGCAAAAATGCTTTCCTTTTTTAACGAGGAATTAACTATGAAAAATCTACCCCTGGGAAGGCAGTGAACAACTAGAATCTTATTTTTATTAAATTAAAGTGACTCCAATCCAGCAGTACACAATGATTCCAAACACACAAACTTACACTACATACCATAACTTTAGTCTAATGGTCTATGGTCCAGGCAACAATACCGGCCGTTGTGGGTTCGAGTCCTGCTAGTAGCAAATGCTTGTGGGATGAGCACGAGCATTTGTACCTTAGTCATGGGTATTTACGAATGTAATTAAGTATAGTTGATAGAAACAGGCGTTATTTTGCGGAAATCCATGGCTAAAGCTGAAAAAGAGGATAATTTTGCTTTAAATTTCCACTAAACGACGCCAGCCGCCGTTTAGTGGAAATTTAAAGCAAAATAATCCTCTGTTTCAGATTTAATGTAATTAAGCATTTCCATCCGTTATTCTAGTCACCATAGCACAAGCTCGCGCCTAGTTTCGGTGTGTTCGTTATTAAGTCTTAAATGGTCTGTCTGATCACTTCGGGCTGTGACCCATGAGACAATTACATCGGTATTTCTTCTCCGCGGCACGCGAGCAGTGATTACCTATATTACCGTCAAATACTAGGCCGTAACTATTATCTTTTATGCATTATGGCTCTTCCCAATACGGAGGTTGACGATGGACGCAAAACATCCAAAACTATCATTATCAACATAAAGAACCTATTCTAGTAGATGTTAATCATGTTTTCGGATGTTGCTCTGTTGTTTACTCGCATTGTTATAATGCTTTGAGTGACAAGGATAGCTAGATTTATAATAAAGGTATAATTTACTTTTGGAGTAGGGCGTCCAGCCCTCTTTCAAAACACGCAAAGATTGTCCTTGAGAGGAAACTATGTCATCTCCGTGAGAGCTTAAAGCAAAGGCAAAGAGAGACTTCTTATTTTTTGTTCAGATAACAGAAGATAATTATATCAGTATCGTATGAAATACTGGGAAATAAGAAATCGTAATAAATCTTTTACTATCAAGTAAATCCCTTAAAACTAAAATGTGCGAAAGCTGAACATACGTCTCATAGACTTCCACAACCTGGGTCCAGTCTGATTATGCGACCTTAACATAGTCGTGTAGTACTTTGCGGAAATTCATGACTACCTACAGCTAAAAAAGAGGTTATTTTGACATTACAAAAAATTTGGAATTAATTAATTTGAAAAAAAAAAATTTTGGAATTACAACACTGACACCAACAAAACAGTGTTTTGCAAAGCAAAAAATGTTTTAAAAGTAAAATAATCATTATTATAGCCATAGTCATGTAGGTAATGTAATCTATAACATACTAGCTGACCCGGCGAACTTCGTACCGCCTTAGCGTTGCAATGATTAAACAATGTCATCGAATGACATTGACATTAGTTACGCGCGTTTTTTAAAATATGCAATATTAAATGTATATTTTTCAATATTTCTGAGAGATTTTCTTAATATTTTTTTCCGTAGGAACCTTCTCCTAATAATAACAAATACAACAAAAAAAGAATTAGTGAAATCGGTCCAGCCATTCCCACGTGATGCCGTGACCAAGGAAAACGGGTTTCATTTTTATATACCTCCGAGGTATATAGATATACAGGGTGAAATTTTAGTGGTCCACGTAGGACAACGCCAGAGTTATAACGACTAATTGAAGACTTTTTTTTTAATTTTGCCGAGTCAACTCGCCGAGATCTGTAAAACGATACCTTAATGCTCTTCTTATATAAAAATGAATTGCCTTTCGTTAGTCGCGCTAAAACTTGAGAACGGCTAAACCGATTTGAATAATTTTTAACTCAAAATATTTGTGGAGGTCCAGGGAAGGTTTACACGGTGAGAAATTATTAAAAAAAATTGCGAAAACATCGGGCAGGACGACGTCTGCTGGGTCCGCTAGTAATATACAGGGTGTAAAAAAAACCTTAACGAAGCCGAATACCACATATTCTACCAATTGTTACGATCATTTTTTTCCTTTACACCATACCTGGGAAGTTAACGGTTACTGAGATATTGATGGTTAAAGTTTGAAAAAAAAATTGATGATTTTTACAGAAATGACTTCTGTCCGTTAAAACTGAACTTTTTTCCATAGAAACATGATTCAAATTTTCACTAGTTCTTTCATAAAAAGCCTCTAAATGGCACACTCCGCAATGAACAGCGCACACTCGAACCGAAGCGCGTCGCGGCGGCGTAAAGCAACACGCCCCGCGGTGACTTTTCCGCGTGCGCGCTGTACATTGCGGGTTAGAATTAAATTATTTTTTTTGATGTGAAAAAATAAAAGTTGTTTCCCAGCCAAAATTTCTTTTTTATACGATTTGGTTTGATGTACTGAACGCGTGGTTGACGGCTTCGTTAAGGTTTTTTTTACACCCTGTATACGAAGATGTCTCATTTTCAGAGTGTGTTCGCAAGATGTAACCTTTATGCATTAGAATAAAAACACATTGATCATCAAATTAGTTTTAGGGCGATAACCTAACAGCATTTAACGTCAATCCAATTTATCGGACACCAATCGAGAATTAATGGTAATTGAATAATAAGTTTAACGAGGGCCAAGCTAAACTCATCGTTCCCTAAATTCCTGATCTCGCGTGGGGCCATCAGTCAGTCAAATTATATTGTCTTGGCCAAATTGTCTCGGGATGCCCGATTGATGTGGACGTCTAGCTGATTGAACGATCGCTGCGATTCCTTTAGAACGAGATTTGTGTGATAATAACCTAAGTTTTTAGAAATAAAAATGTAAGTACTAGATTAATATAACGGCCACTTTGGTGTAATGGTCAAGAAGTTGACTACTAACCAAGAGGTCGCCGGCTCGATCCCCGCACTGTACATACAAACATTTGTGCGCATGAACATGTCTGTACTGGTCTGGGTGTTAGTGTATATTTATTTAGTTTATTTGTAATACCACTGTTGATTATGATATCTGTAACACAAGTCTTTAAGCAACTTACCACGGAGTCAAATCAGTGTGTGATGTTTTTTATTAAATATATATATACATATATATATGATGTACTCTTACTATGTGTGTATTTGTTGTTATACTTGTGATCATCACTTTAGCTTTAGTCCCGGTTGCTACCAATATAGACGCCCGGGGTTTTATCAAGTAGGTGAGTAGATAAAATTTCGTGACGGGACTACGAAGGAGAGTGTCATGTTACCCGTAGTTTCTGATTTTGGATACAACGATGATGCTCATGCCTCGGTGATCCTTATGACGACCTCCGTGTTGTCTTGGCGTGCGCCCCTGTTTCAAAGTGCCGCCATCTCTCATGGCCCCGGGTTCGATCCCCGGACGGAGACTATGTAGAAAACCAATTTTACATGTTGTCACGGTTTATTTTATTAATTTATTTATTTAAAACTTTATTGCATAAGAAATGTACAAAGGGTGGTGGTGCAGTGAAAATTAAATGAGAAAGGTAAATTGTGATTAGTAATGCAAAAATAAATAAACATTACGCTATATATAAATACAGCGTTTAAGGTACCTTCGTTGTTCCTGATTTCCATTAGACAGATGCTTATGATATTTTTTGTGAACAATGTATGTGCTTAATAATGTGATGTTAACTTGTTAATTTTTCTGGTGCTCTCTTACGATGTTGCATTCCGCTCAATATCGCATTGGTAATCATAATTTTGTTCCATTTTTTTAAATATGCCTTTTACTGTTGGCCAGTGTTCCATATCACACGATATCGTGCCTTAAACTGGATTCGAAAATAAAAAAGAGGTCCGATCATAAAATGAAAGGCGCGGGTCAATCACGATATTATCAGATTAGTTCAGATGATCCTTTTGGTGGAATTATAATAATTTGACCGGCGTTTTTGGGCATCACTTAGCCCGTTTGTTCGGGCTCTGATTGATATATGTAATGTTAAAAGTGGCCGTCTTTTGTTTTATTTGCTCTTGGAACAGCTGTTTTAACGAGCTGTTATTGGGTGTTTGATTACGCTTCGTTGTTTGAAATAATTTGAAGATTAGTTGAGTGTGAGGAAGCGTTTGACTTGCTTTCGAAGATGGCCGATTTTCTGCAATTTTTTTCAAATAATGAAGATATAGGAATGCATTTTCAAATCTGAAATCTACATTTAAAATTTTACTCAATTGATAAACTAGCTATCCGCTGATAGAATTTGTGATATATTTCTCTAGTCTCTAAATACATAAAATTCTCGTGTCACAATGTTCGTTTCCGTACTCCTCCGAAACGGATTAACTGATTCTTATGAATTTTTGTGAGCATATTGAGTAGGTCTGAGAATCGGCCAATATCTATTTTTCATACCTCTTAGTGATAAGGGTTGTCCACAATAATTTATATGGCAAAATAACGTTTGCCAGGTCAGCTAGTGATCAATATATAATTCTAAGCAACACCTAAGTGCATTCCATTTATTAATGAGGCAATAACATAATATCTCTTCTTCATATTCTGATTTCTATTACGCCCGAGCTTAAAATACTTTCGACGGAGTCAGATCAATGTATGTGATGTTGTTGTTGTTTATATTTAATTATTATTAATTCTTTTTCTTAGGAGCATAGGCTCTGGCTACCAATGATTTAACTCTAAGAGACTAAATCGAATTCAATAATCTTAAAATTCCATGTAAATAACCTACAAGCTCTCAGCCACACCTACCTCACACCTTCATAGTGATAGAAATTACAATAAATACACACACGCGCACAAACACCACACACGCACGCACGCACACTCACTCACTCACACACACACACACACACACACATACACAACACACACACACACATGCACGCACACGTACACATACAATTAATTAAAGCACCATATATTAATAATATAGGTAATAGATTTTTTTCTTTAGACTACGTACTTACCTTATTTTATATAGTGATAAAGTTTATAAGGCAAAATACGAGTATATCTACACTTGCGAACTTATCCTTGGACCACACACTAGGCATACCAGTTTTGTTTTTTTCATTGTAAGGATTAAGTGGGTATTTATAATTTTTGTTTTGAGATATTGTTTTTTGTTGTAAATCTCACATTTAGAAAGTAATGTTGTTATGTAGAATAAGTTAATTAATCACAATGTTAATGAAGAGCAGAGGCTCCTGGCACAAGTATTTTTATACTTAAAAGGAGACTCTGGCCCCTAGCTATAATACTACGAATATTTAAGGTTAATAAATAATTTTGATTTTTTTTAATTTTTTTTTTTGACCTCACCTACGTATGCTCAAAAGTGTAGGCCTACAGCCGACGACTCATCAGACTACTCTACAGAGCAGCTATGAAGCTATAGAGTACGCTATGAATCAGTAAAGAAAAATTAGGAATGGAATTAGGTGCCGATAAAAACTATGGTACACACGACAGCACGTTAAAGTTCCACTGCGACATCTTATGCAATTGAATTAAAAGCGATTTTTCAACGATGTACGATGTATCTTTTAATTCTTCTTTTTCTATACTGATTCATAGCGTTATTATGCTAACGTCCGCATCATCACATAGTAAGCACCAGAGCGACATAGCTGCGCAAGCGAAACCTATACTTAAACCTTACGACTGGGCATTAAAAATTGAGTTTTTTTGACAAAATACCTTGTCGAGACCCTACTTAATAATACATCATTATATCCGACTTTTGTAGTCTCATTCGCTCGCACAAACAAGCTAGCATGTATGATAAAGATGGGACATACGAAAATATTGTCACACGTCCTACGTAGTATGGACTCTGGGCTGATCTAAAATCTTTATGAGGACATTATGGGTTCTAATAAGGCGAGGTAATAATCGATGCTAAGTATATGGTGGGGAATAATAGGAATTTTAGATGTTAATTTGCTCTACCTAAATATTATAGGGTTAAATTTAAATAAGGGTTCCGGGAAAGCCAGGTGACCAGACGGTATGGCTTTATGGTCTCGCAGTACACTTAACAGTTTTTTTTTCTCTCGATACCATGGTTTATCTACACTAATAAAATTATAAATCGAAAAGATTTTATAGTTTGTTTGTTTTAATTGAATTGGCTCTGAAACTATTGGAGCGATTTAAAAATATATTTTACCATTAGAATTCTTCATTATCCCTGATGAACATAGGCTATGTTTAATATGACAAAACAAGTTTTGTTTTTAATTTTTCTATGTATAATATGTATTTATTTACAAAAAAAAGTATTTAGGTATTTTTATCCGTTGTCTAGTACCCATAACACAAGCCTCGTAGCTTAATTTGGGACTAGAGAATTGCTGTGATTGTTGTGAAATATTTATTTTATTATTTATTTATGTAATGTATGACACCACGCTTAGTATATATTGGAGAATTCCACGCGAGCGTAGCCGCTAGCAGGAAGGTTGTTTAGGAATAAATGTGTTCCATGTTCTTATTATGAAACATAAAAATGTTTGAAAGAAATTAATAAAATATCTTTCACTTAGACGACATTTTATTTAGACGGAAACAAAAGAAAAACCTTGAGAATTTTTCATTTCAGTTTTAAAATGAGGAGTTTGCAAAATATAACGTTAATGTTAATGTCACTATTTGCCGTAACAGCACATCACTTTTTTACCTTTTTAAACATCGTCCAAGCATAACGTCCACGTTTAATATTTTAATATTTAAATTGTTATTGGATGTGCATGACAATATATAATAAGATACCACAAGCAATTCAAGACCTACCTTTTAATAAATTTAAAAAAGAATTATACAACTGGCTTAGTGAAAAGGCTTTTTACACTACACAGGAATATTTAAATTGCGATAGAAGATGATAACTAATAATTTTTTGTTAATTTAATGATAACTTGTTGACATTTTGTGATTGTTTAGATAGACATTTTACTATTTAAATTTATTATGCCAATATTAATTTAAGATTTGCATGCCATTGATAATGGTTGATTAAGCGGATGTATAATTGTTGATAAATAATTATGACCATCTCCAGTGTACCTTAACCAAACGCAAATAAAGATTTCTACTTCTATTTCTAAGCTACACGGTAACGACACAAAATAAAAAATATTTTATTGTTACGAAGCCTCGTCCTCGTAATACTAGACAATTTTATAATTCTTCATAATTTTATCACATTGAAACAATCTCACAAAAGATCAACACGATACGACCTACACAAGCTCATATCCACGAAATCCAAAGCGCTTTATAATTGCACCCCACGCCCGGTGTTTAGGCGTCCCAGCTCCGAAACATAGTCATTTCGATATTTTATGTTCGTTAAACGTATTGTCCGTGGTTATCTTTTTGTGACGCGCCGAGGTTTTGCTGGCTTGTAGGAAATGAAATTGTATTCAGTTGTGTACTCGTTTTGTGATAGTTTTTGATAGAATTGTTTTATCAGTAAGCAGAAAAATAGGCATGATGACGCCTATCTGAAATATTTACAAGACCATGGCGTTTAAAAACATAGCCCCTTTGAAGTTAATACAACCAGTATATTTCCAAAAAGCTGTAGAAACCAATTCTTAAACACACAAAATTGAATAAATATTCTGTCAATTGACTCCCATCTCTGATACACTATCGTGACGTCACGATTTTGCATTCCCATACAAAATCTATGGAGGCAGACCTTTTTGACGGATAATAAAGAGTATGTCAACGATTGGTGGTGTCATATAGCCTATTAAAAAGGTATTCGTTACGTTACGTGAAAAGCTTCTGATGGAGTAGTAGTTACAAATAAATTTTGCTCTATGGTTTTGTGTCAAACATCTTTGTTAAGTGTGTCATCATTCGTTTTTAAGACGGAACATTTTTCAAAGTAAAATTCAATTAAAAATTAAGTAGCATACGTAATACTCGCTGAAACATGGCTACGAAGCCTGCAACTGGAAGACGAAAATAGAAAAACATGGTGCGTGACATACTTACTACTTATACAAGAATTTTGCTGATTGTTAAAATATTATCTAACTATATTGGAAGTAATATGTAGTAGTTTATGTTATTGACGCTGTCAATTACTTTGAATTAGTCGTCCTTTGTTATATATAGTTATTGTAATAATTTTGACATTTGATTTATTGTAAGAAGTTTTGGAGTAAAAAATAATGATAATACTATAATGCTGACATGACGCTATTTAACTACTTTGGATTTAATTGATTCGGATGTTAAACTAACATTAAACTGTGTATATTTTGCATGCCAGTGTCTGGTAAATTGTGAAGGACTGTTATTATTATTGACATCTGTATGTGTACCACTATTTATGCAAAATAAAGAAATTTGAAGAAAAAAAAACTCCAAACGTTTTCAGCATTTTACTAGTACTTCTATACCTCACTGCTAGCGTTAGCATTCCCTGCACAAAAAACTGCGAAATTTTCAAGACTAGATCTAGTGAGCAGGCATCTTCTAGACACGCTCAATCGTCGACACAGTATCTACCTCGTTAGGCTTAATCTTGGGTTAAGAGTTAATCATTAAAAAAAAAGAAATAGCATACTCGTACTCCTGTGCCAAATTGTCATAGCTCGGAGTCGCCCCAGTCAGGGGCAGGGGCCCGAACGCATTGGCCCCGGGGCGCCGCGGGAGAAAGTGCAGGGACTACGGACCATCCTGAATAAATTACAAACGCACACCAGTGAGCTTACCTCTTTATAAAAACTAGCTGACCCGGCAAACGTTGTTTTGTCACATATATTATCGTGGACAACCCTTATCACTAAGGGATGTGAAAAATAGATGTTGGCCGATTCTCAGACCTACTCAATATGCTCTCAAAATTACTTAAGGTGCAATCAAGCCGTTTCGGAGGAGTACGTAACATTGTGACACGAGAATTTTATATATACAGGGTGTAAAAAAACCTTAACGAAGCCGTCAACCACGCGTTCAGTACATCAAACCAAATCGTATGAAAAATAAATTTTGGCTGGGAAACAACTTTTATTTTTTGACATTAAAAAAAATAATTTAATTCTAACCCGCAATGTACAGCGCGCACGCGGAAAAGTCACCGCGGGGCGTGTTTGCTATACGCCGCCGCGATGCGGTTCGGTTCGAGTGTGCGCTGTTCATTGCGGAGTGTGCCATTTAGAAGCTTTTTATGAAAGAACTAGTGAAAATTTGTATCATGTTTCTTTGGAAAAAAGTTCAGTTATAACGGACAGAAGTCATTTCTGTAAAAATCATCAATTTTTTTTCAAACTTTAACCATCAATATCTCAGTAACCGTTAACTTCCCAGGTATGGTGTGAAGGAAAAAAATGATCGTGACTATTGGTAGAATATGTGGTATTCGGCTTTGTTAAGGTTTTTTTTACACCCTGTATATAGATAAAAATGTTTTATATATTATTATTGTGTTGTATATTTTCAGACCGCTACTTATAGGCTCCGTTCTTGAAAGAAATCAGTTGTTAAGTATTTGTAGAACTACACTAGACTAAAAAAAGCTTATTCTATTAACAATTGTAAACCTGGGATTAAAAAGATATTAAAGCTATTGAAATTAGTGAGTTGACGTAAGTGTCTTTATTAACTGTCAAAACGCTTTTCCACGTAGAGTTTTAATGGAAATATTAATTTAATCGTTGGTGTAATTTTATGTCTTATCTACATCCAAAAGGTCCTGGGTTCGAGTTCGAGAGTTCTGAGGTCGAGCCAAAACATGTTTCTTTCAACAACAGTTTGGAGTCGGGAAGTTGGCTGTGTTACACCCCATGCCTCGGTAAGCACGTCTAGCCATTGATCCTGCGCATGATCTCTCTCCAGTTATGTCTGATTGCTGACTCCCCGAACTTTGAGAGTGAATTGATATTGGCCGACGTAGTCAAAATCGGCTAGATAACATTGTTTTTTACCTTAATTTAATTAGTCTGTGATTGCCAACTGTAACTTATTTCATTATCAATCTAAGGTGAATCAAAAATACATTTATACAAACTACAGAAAACGGTCAATAAAAGGCGGTTTTTGAATAAGTATTTCTGCTAACAGTTTTTCATAAGTATTTCTTTCATAGTAACAGCAAGTTCATTCAATTACAATCAGTCAACAGTTTAAAATGTGAAGCATTGAAATCACTTACGACACAGTGTCTTGAAAGGCTGCGCGTTTTAAAGAAATCTCTTTCATAAATACCTCCAATTCACTAAAATAGTCTGTTTAAATTTTCGGCCTTGTCGGGGACCGAATATATTCTTCCCGGCCCCCCGCAGCCCCGGGGCGACAATGCACTGGTGAAAGTGAGCCGGGATGTAAGAGCTCGCTTTAAATGAAACAGGATGCAATACTGACGATGTCTCCTACTTAACTGACAGACTTCAAAAAAAGGAGGAGGTTTTCAATTCGACCGTATTTTTATGTACCAGCACGGACTGCTATATAGCAGACGTAACTATGATAGAAATGTGCCAAATGCGAAAGATAACAGTGACTTCGACTTCAGAATAATTTCGGCAGTAAAATTTCTTGTTTAGAGCATTTTGAAGGAGGTACAATATTTTTAATATTTTTTTTATTGTGAGCTGCTCACAAGTTACTTACTTGCTAAATATGTACTTATTTCAACAGTGCTTAGGCTTGAAACCCATGCAATTAAATCGGCTCCCTCTGTAACAATGAGCGAATATATAGAATAAAAGCAATGACACCAACCATGATACCAAGTTATGATAACCTCATCACCATGCAGTAGAGATTATTGGCTGATTTTTCCGTAATGACCTATTCGGTTCCAAAAATAGATAATTTTTAAATATGTACCTACCAGCTGTCTGTTATGCAAAACTAATCGACTTCTAAATAAGTTCGATTGGCGTTTATCGGACGGGTAAGCGTTCTATACAATTTATTTATTTATATTTTGGTATGTATAAAAATAAATTCCAATACTTAACGTTCACGGATATTCTACACAGATTGCTCAGCCGTTTCCATTTTTCGCCTCAAAATTGGGATTATTTTGTTGAAATTGTTATTTATTGCGGCCATCGCGCATCTTCGCTTTGGATTTCGGACATTATGCGTGATTTATGGTTCTGGAATATTCGCGAATTATATGAAATAAGAAAAACGTAAATGATGGCGGTTAAGAGCAAAGAGACCGATCAAAATATCGAGTTGAAATCTCAATAGGACTTGGTCTGAGAGAGATTTGTCTAACCTATTCGCAAGTTACGAAATAAGCCAGCAGCGCGCATTTCAGTCGCGGGTCGCGGCGAAAGTACTTACGACGACCACTTTGGTGTAATGGTCAATGAGTTGACTATTAACCAGGAGGTCGCGGCCTCGATCCCCGCACTGTACAAAAATTTGTGTGCATGAACATGTCTTTTTGTACTGGTCTGGGTGTTTTCTCATCAGCCTATATACGTCCCACTGCTGGGCACAGGCCTCACCTCAACTATGAGGTGGTCCAAGCCATACTCCACCACGCGGGCTCAGTGCGGATTGGTGGAGGGGGTGTTTGTGAGATAACCACCGTCTGGCGGATTCACCATCTGGCGGACGCAACGTCTGGAGGACGCACCGTCTGACGGATGGATCATCTGGAGGATGCACCGTCTGGCAGACGCACCGTCTGACGGATGGACCGTCTGGCGGACGCACCGTCTGGCGGACGCACCGTCAGGCGGTCGCACAGTCTTGAGGACGTACCGTGTAGAGGATGCATCGTCTGGCGGATTCACCGTCTGGCGGACGCAACGTCTGGAGGGCGAAACATCTGGAAGACCCACCGTTTGACGGATGGACCGTCTAGAAGATGCACCGTCTGACGGATGGACCGTCTGGCGGACGCACCGTCTGGCGGACGCACCGTCTGGCAAACGCACCGTATGGCGGACGCACCGTCTGGCGGACGCACCGTCTGGAGGATGCACCGTCTGGAGGACGCACCGTCTGGAGGATGCACCGTCTGGAGGATGCACCGTCTGGAGGACGCAGCGTCTGGCGGACGCACAATTTGGAGGATCCACTCTGTAGAAGCTATATCTCAGTAGGAGCTTGGTAGAATCTCTTTAGAAGTTCTGTAGAAGCTCGGTAGAAGCTCTGTAGAAGCTTGGTAGAAGCTCTATAGGCGGGTCGGAGGTTGCTAAAATATTTTTTTAATGAATGTGTGAATATCGATGGATACAATATAGATGGTGTTCAGAAATTAATGAACAGAAAAAAAATCATCTTTCTGAGGCGGGGATCGAAGCCGCGTCCATGAGGTTGCGGCCCGTGTGCTGAAACCACTCGGTCACCCAGACATTTTATTTACAATTTGCTACTGCTCTTGTATAACTTGTATTTGACAAACTCTTACACTTAAACTTACTGTCTTTTCACAAATACTACACCGCCTTCTACCGCAAACTGACAAACGCGGACATTTTTAACACGACCCACTCGACGCTACTCTTCTCACTCATCTACAAGTCGTTAAAGCAGGAAAAGAACCGGTGACGTTTTGTGATTCTGCCCACCTGTGGCAGAATGGCCCGTAGCCCTTAGCTATACCGGCTATAATTTACTTTTTAAAATCAAGCAAAGGAAGTGCACATTATCCAGCATTATCCGTAATATCTACAACGCAGCTGGTCCCGTCCATATTGCACGTGATCGAATTGCTATAATCGATATGCTAATTCAAACTAAATCGATACCCAGATGTGTTCGGGTTCGAAACTCGAACCTGTGAGTTTTAAGCAGAAAAGCCCGAGGGTATCCAATACATTTGCAAAAATTATACTCTCTCTATACGATCTATACGGATGGAATGCAATAACTATTATAAAATAGGTAATAATCAAAAAGAACTAATTACTTTTACTAGTAATGAATAGATAACTACCAACGAATTAATTTAAATAGTTTGAATTTAGTGCAAAGATTTTTTTTTCATTTAAGCAAAAGTACTTATGTAACCTTTTTTGTCCAAAAATCACTTCGCTCCCCACTATAAAATGTTTGTAATACAAATAGATATTGCTATTGCTTAACATCAAAGATTTCTTTTGAACCACCAAATCGTCAATCAAGATCGAAATACGATTTCAGGCATCGATTACTCGCGCACCCTTCGCTCGCGTGCGGAAAATCGCATCACTGGCAACATTCGAATTTCGAACGCTCTATTCGAATTTCAAATTCAAATTGAAGTGGCAGGTGGCGCGTGCTCTATGTTTATTTTGCATATTGGCGGGAAAAGTACGATTTACTAAAATTATTATATGCTTTTTGCACCTTTAATAAGGTAGCAAGGAAAAAATGTATTTCACATAGTAAAAAAGTGCAAAAGGTGAAAAAGAGGATTATTTTGCTTTCAATTTCTACTTAGCGACGCCAGCGCAGGAATCAAAATACATCCAACTGCAATCACCTGATAAAGCTAGAGCTGGAAGTCGCAGGACTTACAATACTTACAACTCACAACGCGACACCAACATGGATTTCCGCAAAGGCCTGATTCCATCAACTAGGTATGTAAAAAAGTTTTAGCCAGAGTTTTAACGTCCTTTTGCCCGTTTAGCCATATTTAGTTTCTCGTAGCATCTGAAAGATATTTTTTAACACTAAGTACGAAATGTAAGCAGACAATTACTCCGTTACCATAAACAATGTTAGTGCTGGGGAAAGAACTTAAGCAGTTAGTCCAAGGGAACGATTCTCTATTATAAGTTTTATAACCTTTGTTTAACTTCTAAAAGCCTCTATGACTACTATAATAAAACCTTAATGAAATTATTTCTGCCTATTCCACCTTGGAGCATATTTCCCAGGTCCTCGTATCCGTTACCCCGCGTGGCGCACAATACCCACTTTTGCCGGCACGCGCCGTGCGTTAGGGCAGCGTGGGCGCAGCACGGGGGGAACAGACAGCACAGAGGAGAAGCAGATAAGATCTTTGTGAAGCATAGCGTAGTATATAATAGATAATACACCGTCACTACCAACTTTTTTGTTGTGTGTGTGTGGTTTTGGCTTTCTTTTTTACGGTCACTGTAAACACAACGGTTTCTTATACGACTGTAATACGGGCGATTTTGCAACAAAAAAATTGGTTGCCTGTAAAGTCGGTATACGGGCGAAAGTTTTACGTGACAACGACTTTGAGTGGTAAAATAATTTTAATGTGAATATTCATTCGTATAACATGAACCGGTGTGTATGCCTATCTCTCTCACTCTCTCTCTCTCGCTCTGTCTCTCTCGCTCTTAGGCGGGTTAACTGTGCTCGAGTGGAAGGGACGCGTGCCTTTCACTTTTTATGTCTGTCTCACTCGCTCTTAGGCGGGCTAACCATGCCCGAGTCGAAGGGACGCGTGCCTCTCACTCGCTCTCATTGTGAGCGCGGAACGTGAGCGGAGCAGCGTAACGCAGTTTCTTGAAGAATCACCCGGCAAACCAATTTATAAGACGTTGTCACGTCAAAATGGGTAGCCTAATGTGCTGACCACTGTACATACCCAACGTAATAACACGTAAGAGCAATAAACATTAACTTTTCGTACCTTAGTAACGTAACTGACTCATCTCACAATCTGAATACCAAAATGTGGAAAGGCTTGGCTGTTGGTTGAAATTAGACACTCTTCATTTCATGGGTTGATGTGTTTTCTTAACATGCAGTGATGTGGCTGATCTGATTTTTTTGCTGTGGCCGGCACAAAACACCGGCTAAAAAACATTCGGCACGTGTGGACACTCGATACGACTACTTTATCAATTCCCGTTCAGCTTGTTAGCAAGTTACTTAATTAGGAGGGGTTGTTACATTATAACGCGTTCGGTTATTTGATTAATATAGTAACGGATATTTGCAAAATAAATGGGACTTATTACTGACAATATGAGCAGGTAAAATAAAGTTTGTAGTGGCACTTCAATTAAAACTACCTGTTGCCATAATAAATTGCCATAACTCAATCTGTATTTTTTAACATTATTTTTTAAGAAATATTGTTACTAACTTTATATGGGCTCCCCGCCTGAAATAAAATATTTGAATTTGAATAAAGATTGTCTTGAAGTGAAAAAATGCTGCATGCCGTCGCTTCAACTCATATACCTCAATCAAATAGAGCACTTCCTTTGTGATATGATGCTGTGTTGTATGATTTCTTCTCTCCCTTCGAAACTAAGCACAATATGGTGACTATTTTCACATTTCGAGCTGCAGGTTGGTAATGAAATAAGAAGGAAATTTTGTCAGTATTGCATTCACAAAACTTTAGTTTTACGATCATTTACGATATTTAAGATGATATGATCAATACGTTACACAGGCGTATAGCTGTTTAAAATGTAGGTACCAATTCAATCAGAAGCTTTTCCAATATCTCATCCCCCTCATCAAAACGCAGTCTAAAATTTTACCCACTGCAAATTAAACCAAGACCGCATGTTCCCATACCCCTTCGCCACCAAAGAAGCACGTAGCTGTCAAGTTGGTGCCAACAAAAAAAAAACGTTCGTGTCTCTGACAATGGCGTCGTGCTGAGGTTTCCCGCCGAGCGCAGCGGGCGCCAAATCATTTGTTTATCGATCACTTAAACAGGTGATAATGTGATCATTTGCTGTGTTTAGTTGTTTTGTATTAATTTACATCAGTCGTGATTAGACAGGCTGTCAAACATGCTGTTTTCTTGAGTAAACAAGATTAAACAACATTTATTATGAAGACATTGATAGGTATTTAAATTCAAAATACAAAAACTGGGTTATACTGGTAGCATTTTACTTATTATCTATATATATAAAAGAAAGTGGTGTTAGTTACACTATTTATAACTCAAGAACGGATGAACTGATTAGGCTGAAAATTGGTGGAGAGGAAGCTTAGAACCAGGAAACGGACATAGGATACTTTTTATCCCGTTCGACCGCGATTTCGAAGACAAAGGAATTCCACGCGGACAAAGTCGCGGGGGCCACTAGTATTAATAATAAATATATCATCACATACATTAATCTGACTCCGTGGTAAGTGGCTTAAGCACTTGTGTTACAGATATCAGATTTACAAATAAACTTAAATAAATACATATAACACCCAGACCAGTACAAACAGACATGTTCATGCACACAAATGTTTGTACAGTGCGGGAATCAAACCCGCGACCGGATCGTAGTCAAATTCTTGACCATTACACCGAAGTGGTCGTCAACTTATTAATGCAGATACGTAGGTATAGTCCTAAGTAAGTAGGTTTCCTGAACATTTTCCTTTTGAATCTCTAGAAAACTAAACTAAGACATCGCGTTTTTGTTTTCTAACTCTGCACCTTCTTCGTGCTATTTTTAAAGCTACCCTCTAACTGAAAATTCACTTAAACTATAATACAAAGTAACTTCTTTCTGTAAGTATGACATAAACAATAACAGTCTTATCAAATCATCAAACCGAATAAATCTTTTAACAGTTATTGTTCAAAATCTCTATCATTTGACAAAGCCACTACAAAAACCGCGAAGCTAGCTAAAACACCTCCCCCATTCGATGAGGACCCCTAAATTACTCGGCCCCACGCCTATAATCAGGGGAACCCTATCGGGTTTTTTATCGGACCCTCTCTGGTATCGGCCACAGATCTAATTCAGCTAATGACAGGATTCGACGCGCACGTTAAAGCACCTATTAGTTTATGGTAACGCACATTGTGTCATAGACAACGGTTTATGGTAGAACTAGTGTTTATACCGTGACTGCTTACTATACAATTATACAACATTGAAAAGAAAGCTGTTGTTATTATTATAGAATGATCTCAACATTTTTAGGGTTCCGTACCTCAAAAGAAAAAAACGGAACCCTTATAAGATCACTTTGTTGTCCGTCCGTCCGTTCGTCTGTCAAGACCGTTTTTCTCAGGAACGCGTGGAGGTATCAAACTGAAATTTCTATATGATACTTAGGTCTACTGTCCCTGGAAGCTGTAGAAAAATCAACCTTCTAAGCTAACGCAATCAAAAGATACAGCCATTTAGGCCGCAAATTTCCGCAAATTTTCGAAACTCGCACGGGAATCAAAACCTACAGGGTACTTCCCGTAAACTTAGAATCTTGAAATTTAGTACGAAGTCACGTCTTATAGTACAGATATAGGAAAAATTACGAAAACCGTAAATTTTCAGTTTCATCATATAAAAAAAAATATTTTTGACAATTTTGAAAATTTCAAAGTTACTACTCCTTATCTACAGGTTTGTACGGAACCCTCGGTGCGCGAGTCCAACTCGCACTTGACCGGTTTTTACATTTTAACGTGCTACTGGATATCTTATTCTTAGTGTAATCAGTATTCATCATGATGCAAAAAAAAAATGAATCACGATCACAAACTTTTTTAAGATTTTGGTTTTAAAAAGCGAATGAAGTACCATAAAGCACCTAAACACATTTCATATTTCTTTTCCTTGCTACAAAAAAGCACCTTTCATCATTCACCCGCGACGGGCGGAGGTAACCACTATCTTGCAACGGTGATACAGTCTTAAAACGAGCCGTGTTCTTTTTTCAAAAAACTGAAAAGAATAAAGCGCCTTTTCACGTGGCCGGTCGGGCGGCGGGCGGGTCGTCGTGACGCCCGCGGGCGGTCGGGCCCGAACGGCTGCCACTCGGCTATTACCGTGCCGGGATGCCATACTAAGAACAACAAATACCCTAATAGATCTAGCTTTTCTAATAAGCTAACAAGTTGAATGCTAGAAATGGTAATTGTGAAATTGGTCCACGTTTCCTGGAAGATGCAATCGATCAGAAATTAGAAGGAATGAGTTGGTTCGGTGGAGCCCTGAGATGAAATATAGGTATCTCATGTGGAAGATAGATATTATACAGTACTACTTTTTTTTGTTCTTAATATCTCATTTCAGATTTAAAGCCACACATTTACCAGCTCCTATTTCCTTAAAAATTGTAAATCTCGTAAAATTTAGGGTAATTCCCCCACATGTCCAAGTGTAATAAACACAAGTATATAGTTTAGTCGCGAATATAGTACATAATAGTTTGGTCGTAGTTTTGTTTTATTTATTTTTTTGCACGGTTGTGATATCAAAATGCATCAGAAAAGAATGCGCGATAAATAACACAGCTCCATTACAAAACATTTCGTAAACGCCGATAAAATAATGTATTCCTGCTGCATTTCAGTTTGCTGTAATCAAAAAAAAAAGCGCGCGCTGCACCGGGCACCATAGACAATTTAAAAAGAGTAACGCAAGAAAACAAATGGCTGTGTATGTTTAATTCCTTGGAGTCTGCAGGAGGAGCGTAGGGCCGAGTAGATAACGTGTGTTAAAAAGTAAAGGCTTTTATTTTTTATTTTACAGAAAAGTATGTACGAGTTTTACGCTGAAAACGAAAGGAGTAAGATGGGCTCTGTTTCATAATGTTCTAAATTGATTTTTCGTGGCGTATCGTATCGTGGCGTGGCGTATTGTAATAGTGATACGGAATTACATCATATAGTGTTACTGGTGGTGTAAATGTAAGAAATTTAGTAAGGTGCTCCGTACTGATAAGATTGATCGTAAATTTCTTGATCATTGAAATGTGAACCATCCTCGCATTTCAATGAGTAAGGTTAGATTAGTTTGTAGGTAGTTGTATTAAAGTAGTTTTACGAATTAACTAATTAGAAGAGTTTTACTAAACTCCCCGCTGTATGGTATTACCCTTTGCCTTTTTCACACAAGCAAGTGAAAAGAAGCGCACCAAAAAAGTATGTATGTACGTACCTTACTTGTCGTTGTAAGCCTACAGTACTTTCAATCTTTAAGATTTTAAATTCGGTGTTTTGGAAACTTATGGAAAATGTATCACATAGTAATTCTACTCTGAGGAAAATGATGTGCATCTTGTTTTGGACAGAATTAAAGATTCTGAATAAATCTGCTCTTCTATCGTTGAAACTAAGATTCCAAAGTTATACTCGTACTTGACAATTTACAAGAAAAAATTCTTAAGTTTCTAGACTAAACAATTGAGTAATACTTCAACTAAGGTATGTAAAGCCCCGTTTCTCTTATTCCAAACATGTTTTTTTTATTCCGTAGCCTCCTTAAGATATGCACACCTATTTTTCAGTACCTCACATTTAACTCCTAAATACTAGCTATGTTATTTCAAATTGGCCGAGACCTTTAGCGTTAATTCATTCGTCATTCCCTAGTCACTACCTAGCCCGCCTAAGCCCAGAGCTACAGTTGCACTGCAGTTACCCTCCATTGTCTCTTTCCACCTGTTAGGGTTCATACACTAGCATATCAAGCCAAGTAAAAACGTTGCAAAACGATACTTATTATCACAGCATAAGGAGGCCTATTGTCTACCTTGAACTGCGGTGATCAGTACAATTCAATAATGTACCTATCTCGTGTATCGTAGATTGCACATGCGGGATGGTACTGACAGCAGCACAACAAGCTACCCTACTTTGAGATTGAGACCGCTTCTGTTACGTTCGCAATAAAAACTATTTTCGTTGTTGACATGGGTAAGCCTGACTTGCTGCCGTCCGTACATGGATCGGTCGTGACGGCTCGCGGCGGAGGCGCACATACTGCCACTTCGGTGAGCGAGCTGCGGCTGGTATGGAGATTAAGAGACGCAGAATGGCCAGTTGAATGACACATACCAAAGCAAAAGAAATATACCTATCGGTATATATACTTATTTCTATATACCTATCTCTTTATATATAAAATTCTCCTGTCACAATGTTCGTTCCCGTACTCCTCCGGAACGGCTTGACCGATTCTCATGAAATTTTGTGAGCATATTGAGTAGGTCTGAAAATCGGCCAACATCTATTTTTCATATCCCTTAGTCATAAGGGTTGTCCACCCTTAACATTTATATGGCAAAACAACGTTAGCCGGGACAGCTAGTATACATATAATAATATTTACCATCATTTTTGAACGCGGTACGCCAGAGGTAGCAAGGAGGGGGAGGGGCGCTTGAAAACGCGTAGGTAATTAATTAAAATGATATTGGCTACGTTGGAAGGATCATATTTTGTAAAAACCTTCAAGCTACCATGCCACCCCTACCTGGTCCTGGTCCCGGTTCTTTGAGAGTCTTTGAGAGTTGTCATTGGTCTTGCCGGTCCAGGTAGAAGGGGTAGACCTATAAAGTGCAGGTCGTGTGCGAAGGAATAAGCGACAGAGGCCTAACTACGAGTATACCCAATAAAATAAATAAAAATAAAATAAAATAAAATCATTGGCAATAATGACCAATGACGTCATTCCATCACCGCGCGAAGTGTGCGGTAAAAGTAGGAGACCCCGGACGTGGTATTGGAAACTGTGAACACTGCTAGGATGATGATTATGATCTAAGATGGCATTGAATGAATCCTTGACACACCTACCGAAGGCATACAAGTGCCTCTGAGTCTTTATAACATACTCAAGGCGTATCGCGTTCAAACTTGATGGGTATATCATGCTGTGCATGTGTCAGACAAAGGAAAAATCGCACAGGGCGTTTCCCTGGAAACCTCCCAGCTATAACATGAATCGTCTGTCTGTTCTTTTACTCTATCAGAAAACAAGTTAGGCTGAAAGCAATTCGCATTGGCACGTCTTTCCTAACCTATTCTTTGGCCCGTTGTACTTATTGCAGCCAATCTTTCACTGCAATCTTAATGTTTTCAAACCCTTATGTAGTTCGATTAAAGTCTACAATTGTGTGAATTATTATTATTTCTTGTTTTTGTTTTTGTAGGCGTGATTTGAATGGCAGGTGTATGATACGAACGTAATGTTCAGTGCGAAATGTCTTTATGTACTTTATATGCGGTACGCAGCTGCTATGTGCGTGAGGCTAGGGCTGTGTATTTTATCTACCCAATTCGAGCAAGAAAGGACGAACGTACCATCCTTTTCTCGAAGCAATTCAGGCCCTTTTTGACCTCCCTATAACGTAGTAACTATTTAGTAATCTGTGCTATAACCTCGTTGTGGATTAAAGAGCAAGCCTGAATTTTCGGTTGTTAAGCAAGCTTTGCGTAAACACGTATATTCACAATTTTATTCAATTTGAACCAGTAGTTTATTTGTAATTTGTTTTGTAACTTGTCAAACTTTCTTAATTTTGTCACACACTGACTGACCGAATATCAAAAATCTAATGCACTTCCAGCAGACATAGAACCTTATAATTTAGAATATTATTAGTGTTTAGTGTCTAAATCAAGGAAAAACTTGAACATTTCATATTTTCTGTCCAGTTTTCTAGTTGAATAACTTGGTGAGCCCATATAAATGTATAGGATTACAAAGTTACATTTGCAGTTAATGAATCATTGTACCCGTACCATTGATATCTTCGGTATTGGAAGAAAAAATAATTGTACATAGGTATGTATCTAGAAATATAACTTGGCTATTACCTATAAATTGTAAGATATAACTGAAGATAGAAGGTCCCTTAAATGGGGACTGAATAAATTAACCGACTTGGTATTACATGGATGTCACAACTTTTTTGTTGTGACATCCATGTAATACCTTACAGATGTTTACAGATGTTTTAATGGTATGCAATTTACTCAAAAAAAAAATTGGTTGCCTGTAAAGTCGGTATACGGGCGAAAGTTTTACGTGACAACGACTTTGAGTGGTAAAATAATTTTATGTGAATATTTATTCGTATAACATGAACCGGTGTGTATGCCTATCTCTCTCACTCTCTCTCTCTCGCTCTGTCTCTCTCGCTCTTAGGCGGGTTAACTGTGCTCGAGTGGAAGGGACGCGTGCCTTTCACTTTTTATGTCTGTCTCACTCGCTATTAGGCGGGCTAACCATGCCCGAGTCGAAGGGACGCGTGCCTCTCACTCGCTCTCATTGTGAGCGCGGAACGTGAGCGGAACGTAACGCAGTTTCTTGAAGTGTCACCCGGCAAACCAATTTATAAGACGTTGTCACGTCAAAAAAGGATAAAGGGAAAGTATATAGTCTGCGGTTCATCCCCGAAGGAAATACAGTACAAAAAGTGACGTATTCATCGTAGAAGTATATTCTGACATGACACGCGCTTGTGACTGTTGAAAGTTTTATAAAAATGGTTTGGAAACACGGAGACACCATAAAGTTTATCCTACTTTTTAAATCCCGCCCATGTTAATTGGATTTCCAACGTGCGGACTACCGTTTGAAAAATAAACGCAAAGCTGCAATACTTGCAATTGTTGATGAAATGAATGTTTATGGATTAGGGGCACTGGGAGCGAAAAATTAAATTAAAAAAATGAAATCCACTGAACCGACTGACTGACTCACCGAAAAAAACCACAAAATAGTCTATATCTAAATATATTTGTCGATCCTACTGTCTCGGCTGAGAATAATTTTTCTGTCTTGCCTATTCACTGTACGTGTGACTAAGCCAAGACGGTTATCACCTGATCAAGCCTTTATGCGCCGAATAAATGGGTTTTCTTCTTAGCGTGTCGATGGAACACGAGGAATTACACCGTGGCAGCCCAGAATTCAGCCACTTGTAATGCGGATCGGCTGCAGTTCATTAAATCCGCTGGCGTGCAGGTGTTGAGGCACGCCGGGCACGATGTTAAGTGTGCCATAGTTTGCACTGCGCCGCACAGTCCACATCAGCGCTTGCCGAAAATCCCCACCTGGCCATGTTCTCCTTACTTCGACCAACCTGAGTCCGAAGCCTGTTTAAGGACTTCCAGATCGGCCATGGTAGATCATGTCCAGGCGGGAGATCTCGGCAAGTGGGACAAAGGGAGTAGGCAGAGAAGCTTTTTCGCGCCAAAGATCACGTTTGGCCTTTGCTGATTCGGTGGAAAGTGGGGCGACACACTTGATAAAACTGCAACGACTTTTTAGCCTTTGAGGCACTGAAACGTAGCCGTGTATAGGGTGCCGTGAGTCGCGATCTGCGTTTGCCCTTTCAGTGGAGCTAGCTTAACTAGCTGGAGGAGTTCACGAAGGATCATGACGAATTTGCGATCGCCGGTCATGATGTCCACCTTCCATAACAGTCTGTTGAGGTTGACCGTATCGTAGGCCGCAGACAGGTCCACGAATACGGCGCCCGTTATCAACCCAGACTCGAAACCATCTTCAATATGTTGCGTGAGCTTGAGCACTTGGTTGCAGCATGGTTTTACCGGTCTGAAACCTGCTTGTTCTGGGACTTGTTTAGGGTCGATAAGGCCTATGAGCCGGGTCAGCAGCAATCGTTCAAATAGCTTGTAGGTATGGCACAATAATGATATTGGCCGAAAGCTTTTAGGATTGTCTGCTGATTTTCCTGGCTTCAGTATTGCTATCACCTTTGACTTTCTCCAGATTCGTGGTATTTGAGCAGATTCCAGACAATTGTTAAATAGCTGCAACAGCCAAGAGACAGCAACTGGACCGAGGTACTTTATTTGCTCCACTGATATATTGTCTATCCCAGAGGATTTACCGCAGTTAAGGAGTTTGATGGCAGATATGATATCATCTAAGTTGAATGGCAAACTGACTTGGTTGGACGTGCCTGCAGAATTGTTTAAATGTGGACATTTCACAGGGCGGCCAGATTTGCCATTAAGAAGAAGTTGGTGTGCCACCTGATTTGCGGTAACCTGACTGGGCTAAGAGGGTGATGGTGGATCGTTAGTAAGCTTGCGGATGGTGTAGCAAGCCTTCTTAATCGAAAATCGAAGGCCGCTATATTGCAGGAATTTGTAATTACATACATTTTAACTAATTTATATCGTGAAAACGGAACGATACGCTAAACCAAATTTTCTTTTTGTACCTTCTCATCCATGTATGAATGCATATTATGTTATTGGTAACGTTTTTAAAATACTCACTTTTTCTGTTAAGTTTTAGATTGCAAAATTTATTTCAGTAATGCCTAGGTAAAGTGGGAATATCGTCTTGTTTACATGAAAGCTTTTAGCTCAACAGGCAACCCTGTTTAACTTGCACTTTACTGTATTTCTACATAAATACTTATTGTAGAAGGCATTAAAGGCAATGCTTGTTTTCTTTTTTTTCATTGTAAGACTTCCTGCGAAGCCATAGCGTTTCATGTGCGAAAGTATAGGTTGAATGAAAAGGATATATGTAACTGCAACGTATTATGTGGCATTGATCCTGATACATAAGTATGTACCTACTTCATTTCCAACACATCTGCTAATGCTTTTAACTTTTGCTCTACATGGTCACTGGTGATTTAAGCTTTTGGAACTAGGTACATTTCAAATCAATAGTATATCTGTACACAGGCTTTAAACATGATCTTTATGTTTTATGGTAATAAATACTGTAAAATCTCTATCACTTTACAGTTTGAAACTCATTTAAAAAATTTCAATTACAATTCTCGATTGCGATAATGTAACTTAAAAGTCCGTAAAGCCTAAGCCAACACTATTATTTTAATTTATTCACCCCCTAAACTATACAAACAGTGTTTAAAACAAGCCACGATAAAGAACTCATTTACACGCCATATTAACCGCGAAATGGAACGTAAAAAAGACCTTCTAGTACAAATTTAATTTAACACAAAAAATGCATAGTTATGGCGTTCTCAACTTTAGTTCCTTGCAATAATAGTTAGTGGTATTTTTTCGACGTGCACAGATAAAGTTGTGTAGTCCATAAAACACTGGCAATTTGAACAAATGTCGCTCGTCACAGAAAATGTAATTGAGCTGTCAGATTTGGAGGGAAATTCCTAATTCGGAATTCAAAATTAGTTTTTTTTTTATTTGGATTTATTTCTGTTTGGCCAGACACTGGCTGGTTTCAAATATTTGATTCAAAGTTTTAGTCAGTTTTAAAAAACTAACATCTAATAGATTGAAGGTTAGCATAAACTAGAGATTAATCTTATGAACTTCTTGCAAGTGTAGGACATTGTGAGACATAATATTTTTCAACCCTGGGTTTAGCTAACCCCGGATCGTGCAATGGAACCTAAGTATAGGTAAAATTACTGTTTGATATAAAACTAAGTACGAAAACGTTTTATTATTCCCAATTTGATTTAAAAAAAATATTCATCTGGCAGACGGTATTGGGAGGGGAGAGCGGGGCGAGTCGGCAATTAGTTTTTAATTTAAATAAAGCGATCTATGAGGGAAGAGGGTCCGACACTCATTTCGCGCCCAATTTGAGGTCGATTAAAAACAAATTCTGTCAGAATGCACTCGTTTTTTGGGTAGGGCTAGCAAAATATTGTATTTTTTAGTTTTTCATTTAATTTAAAAAAAATATGCAATTTTATTTTTTATTTTTATTTTATTTATTAACACAAAACAGTTTACAGTTGTGGAGTTGTGAAATTTCTTAAAAATTAAAATTAAGTACTAAACTGAAAACCAAAACGTGTGTTACATGAGTACAATATCTTAAGTTAAGTTACAAATTATTCTAAATCACAAATATTCGAGCTAACTGGCGTGGTGAATAGCGTATTACAAATTTTGCACCTTAAACAAGTACCTTAAGCAAGTAGGGACTTCTAAAATAATTGGTCTCCTACGTACAACGCATAAAACCAATCATTTCAGAATCCCACGAATAAGTTTGTAGAAGTCATTTGGATCAGAACCCAGAATATCACCATCTGGATATTCCTGGGATATATCATTGTAGAGGCGACACATCCTAACTACTGGATTGTAATATGAAGTGTTGTTACGGTAAACCTGAAGTGAGAACAGTTTAGGCTAATTATAAGTAATTTACTAAGTAACGAATGTTAAACATTAATGTTAAATATGATACACCAAATGCAGTTCTTTTTCCTATTTTAGCATAGTTTTTTAATGAATGACTATTAAATAACATTGTTATTTATTATAAATTAAAAACATAGCTTTACAATTAGTAGCATACAAATATAAACTATCTTAGTGAGTTGATCTATTTTAACAGCTATAACAGAGACGTATGCAACCCTACCGAAACTGATTTTGGCAGCCCTACGCGCGCGCCAGTGCACCGCGCATATTGAGCGCGCCCTCCGTCCCTTTGATCTCGCGATAGGGCTGTCACCCCCAGCCGTGGCACGAGCGTGATACCGCGACTATGGTCAAGATTGTTTGTTTAGTCATTGAATCGGAATAAGTTGAATCTACCAATGATAGCTTCGAAGACAAATAGAAATGATTTGGTCTAATACATTTGTAAAGACATAACACTTAAAAAATTCTTTTCGGCTCCGGTCATCGGGGAGGAATCGAACCCCCGACCTTTGTAAGTCCGGTCCAATGCTCTGACCACTGAGCTACCGAGAACCTTAATGGAGTCGTTGAATTTTGTAAGTGCTTTTTAACGCTTTGAGCAGCGTATGTTTCATCAATGATTGTGGGAGACACCCTCAAATCACCCGAGAGAAATATTTTTACAAATATTTAACAATCGGTTAAGATGAAACAGGCTATAATTTTATTTGTTAAGTTTTTTTTTCTTGTTTTTTTGCGTCTACAACGCTATTTTTAAATTTCGAAAAGACAAAAAAATAGAGGCTAAAATCTTTACATGTAAGAAGGGGATAATGGTGCTGGTTGTACAATAAGTAATATTAATGTAAAACAGTTTGTAACCTGAATTGTACAATTGTTTATTGTCCTAAATAAATAAAATAAAATAAGACATAACACTTAAAAATTCTTTTCGGCTAAAAAAAAACTTAACAACTAATACATTTGTATTTATTAGAGCTGTGTTGTGCAACCAAACCATACATGAAAAAATCCTTTAAGAATAGATGCAATATGCGCGGTACGGTTAAGCTAATCATTGTTATTTCTTGCACAAAAAAAATCGTGTTTTACATTATCCCTATATATTATTATCGAATTCCCCCTACCTGTTAATTAAATGTTTATTTAACCGAAGGTTGTCCGGAAAAGGTCGCTACAAGCAATAAGACCGCCTAAATTGTACATCTTTCTTTTGTTAAACTTGTCTATAATTTTGTTTTGTGTTGTACAATAACGTGTCAATCTATCTATCCAGTTTTTTCAGATGGATACAGATACTTGGGCGGATTATGAATTGACGGTGTACAAAATAAAGCTAAGAAAAAGAATAATTTTGCTTTAAATTTCCACTTAACGACGCCAGCGCAGGAAACCCTACATCCAAATTTAACCACTTGAAAAAAACTAGAGCTGGAAGTAGCAGGACTTATAAGCAATACAACTCATAACGTGACACAGAAGATGCACCTGGAATCACAACACTGACACCAACAAAACACTCGACGTGACAAAATGCCCTACCATCCTCTTTAGGTTAGTTATTACTTTGTTTAGCTTGGCATCTGATCAAGTGGCAGCCTCAGGGCACACTTGTAGCATACAGGATGACTGATTCATGCTTATAAGCTTCCAAGATCTTTTCTCTTTAATTAAATGAATGACGTTTTGGACAATATACATTCAGCGTTCATAAGGTACCTATGCAATTACATTTAGTTGTTTTGCAAGACAATGATGAAAGCAAAGACGGTTGGTAGGTATTGTTTCATTGCTTGGACGTTTCTCTAAACTAAATATTTGACGAAAGATAGATAGATTTACACTTTATTGTACCAAACAAAACAAAATTACAGACAAGTTTAAAAACAAAGATGTTAAATTTAGGCGGTCTTATCGTATATAGCTATCTCTTCCAGCCAACCGATGTGTTTCTATTTGTAAAGTAATCCCTTATTGCCTTCAATTTAGACAGTAGCATCCTCCTCCGTGGTGTAGTGGCCTACGCACCGGCCTCAAGGTGCCGCTATCTCTGATGTCCCTGGTTCGATCCCGAGATGTTGTCACAGGTCTGGGTAACATGTTTGTGGTACCTTTTTAATTTCCGATTTCCATAACACAAGTTCTTAATCTGCTTAAGACTTACTTTGAGATCAGGGGGAGGGGCGATTCTGGTGAAATAAAAAAAAATAATTAAAAATATATACAACAACATCACATACATTGATCTGACTACGTGGTAAGTAGCTAAAGCACTTGTGTTACAGATAGCGATCAGATTCAACAGTGTGGTATTACAAATAAACTTAAATAAATACATAAAACACCCATACCAGTACAAACAGACATGTTCATGCACACAAATGTTTGTACAGTGCGGGGATCAACCCGCGACCTCTTGTCGCTAGTAGTACGAATGCATGAGAAATGTACGCCAAAGCAGAGTATGTGATGTCGTCCATTGCAAAAATAAATTTCAACCTTTTTTTATCATAAAGAAAAAAGATTTTCACCTGCTTCAACCAAAAGCTAAGGAACCAGGTACATCCAACTCTTATCAAATCAATCTGAGCGGCCGTCAACTGTTTATTTATTGCGATTATTTTCCGCGGCGTTTTATAGCCGTAAACAAGTTGAAGCTAGCTAGTGCTTCGCGATGCAATCGGGACCCGGTTCGATGTCCGGCTAGGGACGATGTTGCGGGAAGACAGAGCTATCGGGAGATGTCGGGTTTACTGCGTCGACTGAACATGACAAAATTGATTAACCACTTTGGATTTGGACAAATCTTTATGTATGTTAAAAAAAAGCGCGTAGGGCACCTTAAGTAATAAAATCGTGGGCCTGATCTTGATCAATATGCGGCCACGTACCTTTATGTTTTGAAATAGTAAGAAATTGAGTCATTCAGTGGCGCATCGACCCGGATCCGGCTCACGAACAGCCCCGGAGTAATCTTTAAATTTTGGTAGATACATAAGCTTACTCTTAACGTCATATTAACCTCTGACTTATAATATTATAGTACCTCGTGGTCAACTGTAATTGGCTAATTAAGTTATTTACTTATGTAATTTCTTAAGTTATAATGCTGTTGTTGTCCCTAATAACTGAAATAAAATAAATAAAAATTCATGCACATCATCATGATCATATCCGCCTTTTGAAGTCCACTGCTTAGCATAGGGCTCTCCCCCAAGGATTTTCACCGCGATCGATCCTGCGCTTCCCGCATCCAGCGGGTTCCCGCGACCGTCACCAGATGGTCGGTCCACCTTGTAGGGGGCCTGCCTACGGAGATAATGGTAAGGCCTTTCCATTACCTACATTTGGGAGCGTCGTACGGCACGCGGTTGCCATTCGACAACCATTTTCATGAGAAACCTCATGCCCACGGTCCGCAATACTTTCTAACTTTAAGATTAAGTACGACAACTTTGTTTATAAGTAAGTGGGTACCTAAAATAATGTGCTTGAGCACGATTGTGTTACCTACGTATCCATTAAAAAGGTAATAATATTTTCCAGTTTAAAGCTAATAAAGTATCCATTTAGATAGTAGTAGATTGATTTATTTATTTTTATAAGTAATTTATTTGTTTGCTCACCCTTGATCAAAGAATTATAAATGTATTCCATGAACAAAGAGAGAGCGGTTACTCCTATCACAAGCATAACCTGCTTAAAAGGAGTTACCCATACCAAATATGTATGTTTCATTTATAATTATACTTAAATGAATCTTGAAAAATCCTATTTATGATTTTCTATGCTGTTACTGAACTAAATATGTTACTTTCGCGGATAACAAGCACAAGTCATCACTCTACCACGCTCACTACCTGCGTCAGTGTTTCCCTGCAATTACAACCTAGGAGTTTTCAAAGCTAGAGTGAACAGGCATCTTCTAGGCGAGCTCGCTCCATCGTAGACCCAGACTTTGCCTCGTTGGGCTTAGTCTTGAGTCAAGAGTAAACCTATCCCAAATAAATAAAAAACAAGTTTAAGTACCTCCCAATACTATCTACAACCGTCTGTTGCAAATAGCCGTTAACTTCATGCTGTCTTTTAAAAAAACTTACGAAAATCGAATCACATCTATCCATAATAGATTTGTTGGTATGTCGACATTTCTGAACTAGTCCAATCGCCCCACTATGCCTGCAGCATTTCAGCGGACAGTGGTAGGCTGCTAGACCCCGCCTCCTGACATTACACTACCTACACAATATCTACATGCACTATCACAGGTAGACACAGGAATACCTAGTCGTAAGCCAGCATTATGCCTTGTTCTTATCGTATCTTATAAGTACATACGAATTGTCATTAGTTCGTTATTTATTTATATTTATTTTAGGACAGCCCACAAAGCATACACTTCACACAATTTTATAAACTAGATTTTAATAGTGCCTCAATTAAAGGCTGCCACGACATGCGTACTAATCAAAGTTAGAAGCAAACGGTAACATACTTTGACCAAAATAATATTAATTAAACAATTTGAGAAAGATAAGAAATACTATAACAATAATAGAGCCTTTTAAGTTCAACAATAAATGGAAGAATTTGCTAGATACTTCAGATTTACAATGAATTCGTGAACAATTAAGGGGCAGTTGACTTAAATTATAATACGACCTGTTTCTGTTGATACGTTAAAAATGAAATATGAGCTGAGATGTTTATTTACATGCATGTAAGCTTATAGAAAACTCCAAGGCGCTATCATTGCCATTTTAAGGTACAATAATGACGGGGTTATAAATTTTATTACCTCTACTTCTAAGTACCCTAATATTACCACTCAAAGTTTATAAATCCTACTATGCTACTAATTCTTGTATGTATGGATGTTTGTTGCACTTTCACGCCAAAACTACTAGACCCAGATATCAATTTGGTGTCTGTTGGTGAGTGGGGACGGTGCCCATATACTTTTGTAGATACATTATTACCTGGTATAGCACATAGGGTTCTTTTTATCCTGTGAAACTTCACAGTTCCTGTAGGATGCGTAAAACTGGTTCTATGCGGGTGAAACCGCAGGGCACAGCTAGATATTAATATAAAAAGTAAATTCATAAATTCGTGATGTAACTTTTTTTCCATATATTATTATGGTTAAACTGATGTAGAACCGTGCTTTCATCAATAAAATCATCGAAAATTCAGTTACACATAAAAGCCACCTTCGGCAAAGTATAGACATTTAGGTTTGCGTGTAGCTCTAGTTCATGTCTCAAAAACAATATTATCAATTAATCGAGCCGCGTAAATAGCACCTGCATCTGTCCCCGTACGCTCTAAGCCGTTGTCCCTAGTTTCGGATGTAGCCATCCTTATCACTCTTACGAGCAAACCGCGCGAGTGAAAGCACTGGCTTGACCCGAAAATACGGACGAAACATGAGGGAGTACGTCCTCTGTAACGAAGCATCGGAGACAGGCGCGTGCGCACATCCACAAACAGAACCATTCCTCTCGTTTAACGAGTCATCACTTATCGTTGCAATAGTGCAGGGGTTGACAACAGTTCAGATACAGCCTGGGTAGTAGAATAAATGTTAAACAAATATAAATATACACGTTTTGAGCTACTTATTGGAACAAAAAAACGCTGTCATTGAACTTAAAGCAAAATCACGTCATTTCATAAGAATGCCAAGTGTAAGTGTTGTGGATGGGTTATGAATTCAAACACGTTGGTTATGTTATTAACACAATATTACTTATTTATAATTCTAATCGAAAGACCTTTTAACGGACGAAAATAGGAAAGTAACGAAGTCATCATCTTGGTATCCAATCTACATATTTAGAATGTATTAGGTATTAAAGTGTTAATAACCAAAGCTCTAATATACGCTATATTTCAATTTAATTTTTTGTTCTTAACTATTTTTTTAAGTTTTTAAATAAATATGAGTATAGTTTTAATTGGCAATCGAACTTGTATATATCTGTAGTGTGTAAGCTTTATGATCAGGATAGGCAAGATGACACCTATCTTAAATATTTTCAAGATCATTCACAAAACATAGCCCCTATGAAGTTAATACAACCAGTTTGTTTTCAAAAAGCTAGAAACCAATTTTTAAACACACAAAATGTAATAAATATTCGGTTAATTGACTCCGATTTCTGATACACAACCGTGATGTCACGATTTTGTATTCCCATACAAAATCTATAGAGGCAGACCGTTTTGACAGATAATACAGAGTATATTGGCAACAATTGTAATACAGAGTATGTCAACAATTGGTGGTGTCATCTAGCCTTATAGTTTGCCTGCTTTAACTGTACCATAATAAATGAAACAAAAGAAATAAATACTCATTTACTACTGCCATAATGACAGGTTGACCACAGCTGGATCGAAGAAAACTTATTATTAAATTATATGAACTGCGAATACCCCATGGCCACAGATATAATAATTCTACCCCTGGCTATGACATATATCTATCATTTAAAACATTTAGACCGAAGATCAGTCTTTGCCTAACTGTAGCACATTATACGCCATATAAAACTACCCTTCTCACCACTATCATAATCATTAAAATTCTGAGTAAGTACATTGCATTTACTTGTATAAATGTGTTAAGCACTAAATGATATTTTTACGCCTAGTCACTAATTAATTAAGTTATTTATGAAGATGGCGGACATGACAATGTCGTTTAGACTAATTGTTTATTATCACGCTTTTATTAGATCGGGGTGTATGTATGTATGAATGTATGTAACGGAATTTTTGAGCTCAATTTTCACCAACTTCAAGAAATCGGATTAATTTGAAACTTTGCACACGTATTAAGTACCAATGACAATGCAAAAAATTGATAAGTTTTCCATTATCCTTATTAAGTAAAAAATAAAAATGAATAATAGTTTAATGAACTAAAAAAAACATGCTTTTATTGCTAACTAAAAAAGAGAAAATAATTTCTGAGTACACGGAATTTATATTACAGTAGAGTAAAAAGCGTGGGGTGCTTGGTATAGTAGTATGTGAAAATCATCCTATTATTGGCAACTATAAAAAGAGAAGTATGAAAACGTCATAAAGTGCACCCCACGCTTTTTACTCTACTGTTATATAAAATCCGTGTACTCAAAAATGATTTTCTCTTTCTTAGTTAAAAGTGTGTTTTTTGAAGTGAAAACTTCTTTAGCGGCGTTGAGCACTTTTGTGGCATGGGTAGAAACTGTGAAACTCGCGTCAGGTCACGTGATGCTGATCGAAAAACCGTAAGACGGTTGTTAAGTTTTCACTTCTGCCTTCACTCCCGGAGTGCAACCCGTTTTTTTGTTTTTTAAACTATTTTTTTTATGACTAAGCACGTAACCTAACACATTTGAATGCTACACATATGCCAACAACTCATATTTTTGTTGGTAAAATATGTAAAATCAAATGACAGTTTATGTTTCCGTTAATTTATTAACATTAAAAAAATGCAATTAGCATGGTTTTCAAACGAAGGAAGTATTGCACAATGGTAAGCTATCAGCTAGTCGAAAAGAGATAAAATTATACATTTATCTAATAAAATCATCATAGATTGTCATATTTGTCATAATCATAATGTGCTAAAATACTACATGCCTTCTTTCTGCATGACCTTGAGGTTGACTGGCGGAAAATTCTTTGAGCATTCAGTCCACCCTTTATACATTTCTTGTGCAATAAAGTTCTAAATAAATAAATAATTTATACAAGATGCAATGAACCATAACTTGACTTTTGATTCTGACACTATGAGTTACGATTTGTCATAGCAGATAACACTACAGACTGGCTGATGGAGTGAATTCCGAGATCATTTAAACCAATTTGGTCTAAACGACTTTGTGCGTGCAAGCGGGACCTAAGGCCGATTGCACACGATCAGAAAGTCGTCGGATGTTTACTTAATTTTTTAGCACTGAGCAAAACGTGTAAACAAACATGGCGGCTTACTTTTCCGTTTTAAGGTCAAAACTCACACATGGTTATTGTTTTGATATTGTGAAGCAGTTGATGGCAATGGTGTTCTACTGACTTGCTATGGATTTCATAATCGTACGTCCCGTATATTTTCAACTGTTCGTGGAGGACCCAACTATGTGCTAACTAAAATATGATTTTGTAGCGATATACGCAAATCTAAAATATATTAGTAGATAAATGTATTAGTAGATATTGTCTTATGTAAATGCCGGTAGGTAGGTACATAGTTTTTTTTAAACAATAAAAAAAAATTATATTTCTGCGTTTTATTTGCTAAATAATACGAATAGGTATGTCAATAATGCCACATTTTTTATGACCTGACAAGTGTTCTTACTCCAACAAAAGTCTTACAATTAAAATAATTCGGTCCATGTCTTCAGCTGGCCTAGTGCATTTTTAGCGTGTCCAAGAAACCTAAGGCCGCGTTCACACGTATGATTCGCGCGTGATGAATCACGACACGATACTAATGCATGGCATTTTTGTGGACGTTTCACAATTTTATAACCAAAATACTATCTCTCTGCCTGACCTAAAGGTTTGTGTGGCAGAAAATGGTTATTGCATTAGGTCCGTCTTTTGTACAACTCTAATTGTAATGTGGTAAATAAATAAATTAAGACCATTTAATAAACCATTTATTTTTATTACTAGTAAATGGTGTTATCACCAAGTGTGGTCTCTATCCGACCAATACTAGATAGAGCTTTTTACAATGTTTATCAAAATGATTCTGCACCCATGATCTGTTAAACTAACGAGGATTAATTAATGGATTGTTGTCGTAAATTTTATGGGATGACCTAGTAGAAAGTGTTAAATACACTTACACTATATTTTTTTTTATAAGTACCTAGACAGACATTTCACCACAATTTACCCAAGGATGGATCAGTTAAGTCAATATTAAACCTCACTAGCGACATGTACAAAGTTATTAAGGTTAAGATAACATTTTTGAGCAAATAAAGTAATAAAAAAATCGTAAATAATTTATAGGAATGTTTGCATATTAACCTGAGTTCGCGGTTCACACGTCTAATTCCAGGGCAATTTGAGAAACGAGCAATAATAATTTACCCTTAATTTGAGGTGACCGGAGGCACTCTCGAGATCACGACCAAGTTTATGTGCGGAGATAAAATAATTCTAATGAGCATTTGCGATGAACTGGTGTTTAGGGAAACCCGCAACGGTGATTTTATTTTGTATTTGACAGTATTCGTCTCGTCGTCTCTATATAAAAGTATCTAGTAACTTTTTCAGGGTGTTTAATAGTAAACACTGGGAAAACTAGGCTCAGTCTATGTCTAGGCTCGTTCAAGGTGCCTTTGAGTTTAACAAACGCAATTTTCTATGTCCAAAATAAAACTTTGTATTTCGATTACAAACTAGTGTAACACATTTAGAAATTATATATTTTTCTTTCAATACATATAATCTGAGGCGTAGTATTCCTGTATTCCCACTTTCAAAAGAAAATTAATAAATAGAAATGCATTGACAATTAAAGAAATCAAGAAAATTTGTCACAAACCTTTCTAAAAGAGATTTAAAAAAAAAATTGGTTGCCTGTAAAGTCGGTATACGGGCGAAAGTTTTACGTGACAACGACTTTGAGTGTTAAAATAATTTTAATGTGAATATTCATTCGTATAACATGAACCGGTGTGTATGCCTATCTCTCTCACTCTCTCTCTCTCGCTCTGTCTCTCTCGCTCTTAGGCGGGTTAACTGTGCTCGAGTGGAAGGGACGCGTGCCTTTCACTTTTTATGTCTGTCTCACTCGCTCTTAGGCGGGCTAACCATGCCCGAGTCGAAGGGACGCGTGCCTCTCACTCGCTCTCATTGTGAGCGCGGAACGTGAGCGGAGCAGCGTAACGCAGTTTCTTGAAGTGTCACCCGGCAAACCAATTTATAAGACGTTGTCACGTCAATAAACTTTAGGCTATGAGTATATTTTGAGGTTTGATGTCATTACGGCTTAACGTGAGCCGTCAAATATTAAAAAGTTCCTAATATGGTTATACTAACATCACAAAGATGCTTGGCTACACCTGTAGTTTTAAATAATAAAGTTTTAAGTTAAGACTAGAGGCAATTGTTAGTCGATATCTAACATCTTGTTTGTCTGATGGCCGCCCGCAAATAATGACTTACTAAAATAAACACCGTTATCTAACGAACAATGCTATGAAGATCAGCGAACTATGTTATAATATGTTTGTATACTTTGACTGCCTCATTAGTGTAGTGGCAATGTTTCTGCCTTACATCCGAGAGGATCCGAACCCAGGACGGGTTCGAGTCCCAGGTCGAGCCAAAAAAAAATCTGAGATAATCTGTCATAAATTTCTCAAAAACAGCTCGGAGTCGGGAAGTTGGCGTTGTTACACCCCCGTGCCTCGGAAAGTACGTAAAGCCGTTGGTCTTGCGCCTGATCTCTCTCCGGTCATGTCGGATTGCCGTCTCACCGAACTTTGAGAGTGATGGAACAGTAAGTGCACCTGTGTATTGCGCTCACATTTGTTCACCATATTAAATCCTGCGTTGACTGATCTCTGTTGAGATTGGCCGCCGTGGTCAAAATCGGCCAGGAGAACTATTATTATACTTTGACGACCCTTCCGTTGTACTTGTGACCCTGAGTATGCCAGCTTCGAATCCTGTGCGAGGCAATCATAGTTGTGAGTCACTGATAGAAAAACACGTGTAAATCTGTTTTATCTACATTTAAATAAAATTAATTTATGTTATAATAACCTATATAAGGGTGTGTAGCTTAGCCAATAATCGTTAAATAAATGACTTATGCTTTACAATGTAAAATTAAAATACCCTTGAATAAAAAATAACACAGGCGGGATTCAAACCCGCACCTCTCTCAAGCTAGGCGATTGCTCTCCCAATTGAGCAACGAGGACATTTACTCATTAGTCCGAATTTCTGTAAGTGCTCTTTAGGTTGCAGCTAGTCATGAATCATCAATGTTACGGTAGAAATACCTGCAACATCCAAAAGAAACACCTTTTCAGCTGCGTCAATCGATTGAGATGAATTAGCTTATTTATTCAAATACTTTATTTTAGGTATTTCTTTCTGATTTTGTATTTATCTTACCGCAACATTGATCATGGCTGGCTGTAGCCTAAAAACACTAAGAAATTCGGACCGATGAGTAAATGTCACGTTAGCTCAATTGGGAGAGCAATCGCCCGGCTTACGAGAGGTGCGGGTTCGAGTCCCGCCTGTGGTACTCCATTTTTCTTTAAGAGTGTAATAATTTCAATTCCATTTAATGATGGCATGTTAAGAATCAAAAATCTGCGTGTGAAAACAATACCGACTCAAAAACAATCCTACCATCCCACGCTCACATTCCCACAAAGTTTTCAGAAGTCGTTTCGCAATTAACGACATATCCCTAGCAGATCACCCCAAATGAGCGGACTTCGGGAGGCGGGCGTAATTGGGCCACTTCGGGCGGTCATGCGCGACACGCTCGCCTAAGGCAGAGGATGCCTAGTCTTTATGACGCTATCTGTAGTTTTGAATGTAGCCGTCCCTTATACTCTTGCTTGATGAACGATACGAGCGAACGAGAAGGGTTCGATCGAAAATACGGATGATGTGTTACGACTCGGGAGCGGTGCGTTAACGCAGCTTCTACCGTCTCAGCTAATTCCCTATTAAGATCGTATGCGAATGTAACGCACGACTTTGTATTAAGGTGTATGGCAGGTAGGTACGCTGCAGCTATACGGGGTGTTCTGGTTAACAGTGATGACATACGCCTGCGAGACAAGGTCCTTAACTAACAATGTGTCTCATGAAATATCTGGAAGTTATGCAACGAGCCATGGAGAGGGTTACGCTCGATATTTCTGTATAGGAACACATCAGTAATGAGGAGGTGCGTTGAAGGACCAAGGTTCAGAATGGTTTAGAATCAACGTGATTAGATTATCTTTCGCATAAAAAAAAATTGGTTGCCTGTAAAGTCGGTATACGGGCGAAATTTTTACGTGACAACGACTTTGAGTGGTAAAATAATTTTAATGTGAATATTCATTCGTATAACATGAACCGGTGTGTATGCCTATCTCTCTCACTCTCTCTCTCTCACTCTGTCTCTCTCGCTCTTAGGCGGGTTAACTGTGCTCGAGTGGAAGGGACGCGTGCCTTTCACTTTTTATGTCTGTCTCACTCGCTCTTAGGCGGGCTAACCATGCCCGAGTCGAAGGGACGCGTGCCTCTCACTCGCTCTCATTGTGAGCGCGGAACGTGAGCGGAGCGTAACGCAGTTTCTTGAAGTGTCACCCGGCAAACCAATTTATAAGACGTTGTCACGTCATAACCGGTTTAAAATCGGTATATCCGTTCGAGAGCTACGGTGCCACAGACAGACACACACAAAAAACACATAAACAGATATGGAAGTCAAACTTATAACACCCCTCTTTTTCGTCGGGGGTTAAGAATATAGTTGCCAATTCATCAGCAAAATGGAACACCCGTTTGCCTATTAGCAAATGTTCCAGGACGCACTGTAATCGGTTCGCACTCGCGGCGGTCATGCGCGCCAGGACACGCGTGCCCAAGGCATGAGTTGCGTTGCGCAGGAATCTGAATTACTCGATTGTTCAACGTGTGTTATGGTTTTAAAAAATAAGCGGCCAGTTTGGTACTTGTAAGGTGGTAGATGTAATTATGTAAGAACTTGCAGCCGCCCGGGACTTTAGTTTTTTTCCACCTGATAGAAACTTACAACCCCTAGTATATTTCCTTGGGGGAAGAGTTTATCAAAATCCTTTCTTAGCGGATGCCTACGTCATAACATCTACCTGCATGCCAAATTTCAACCCGATCCGTCCAGTCCATCAGGGTTGTGCGTTGATAGATCAGTATATCATTCAGACAGTGAGTCAGATATTTTTGAAGTACAAAGAAAGTTCTAATATGTTAACGAACATTTCCGGCGGAGCATCTCGCTCCACCTACAACACTTCCGCTGATAATTGGGATGATGACACCTATCTTAAATATTGTCAAGAACATGGTGTTAAAAAAACATAGCCCCTATGAAGTTAATACAACCAATATATTTCAAAAAAGCTGTAGAAACCAATTTTTAAACACACAAAACGCAATAAATATTCGGTCAATTGACTCCGATTTCTGACACATGACCGTGACGTCACAATCATTTATTACCATACGAAATCTATGGAGGCAGACCGTTTTGACAGATAATAAAAAGTATGTCAACGATTGGTGGTATCGTCTAGCCAATTATAAATAATTAAATAAAGTCCTATAAATTGATTCGGTAAGATTAAGGTTAATTAAACTGTTTAAATATCCTTTTTATCAATTTTAATCAGTCTCATATGTTTAGCTTACATTTATTCGTCATTAATAGTTGTTATTATTATTTTTAGTTATAATTGGAGGGAGGGTAATTGTAAGCATATAAAACGAAGTGTGGTGTTATGGTTATGATAGATTATTTTATTATTCATATCTGTTCGAATTATAACGGGGTAACTCTGCCCGAATGTACAGCGGTACATAATTATTGAAGTGCAGTATAATAATTTCGCCACCCTGACCTCTCTTATCAAAGAGATGATTTTTGTCACAAAAAGGTTCGACATAATTTTGTCACAGCTGTAAATTAACTACCATTTTTCCACTTTAATTTTTGAATTGTGAAAAATTACGATGGATTACGAAATGTATCGGCGTAATGAATTCTTGATAAGCAAAACTAAACAACACATCGCTACTACTCAAATTTTTGTTGCAAGAATAATGTTTTAATGAGAGTAAACAAATTATTAGGTACATTTTAATCTAAGCATTAGAAGTTAATAAGCGTGATGGTTTTTCGTCGTGATATGAGCACGATATGGAAGATACAAGTTACAAGTTTTTTTAAGTTATTCAAGTCATTTAAAGTAAAGCTTGAGTTTCAAATGTATTTTTCTTCTCTTCAAGATACTAACTTTAGGTAAGTAATTTCTTATAGGTTATCAAACAATTTGCCTTCAACAATAAGTTTGACAAAACAACAGTGAAAGCTAGATACCTAACCCAACATCCCTAAAATAAAACTGTTTTATAAAAATGACCTATTTTTCATTCCGCATAAAGCAAATTGATCAAAATCAGTTTGCCGATTTTTATAAAGGGAATGCGTTCAAATTGGTCACGCGATTCTCTTTCCCGGGTCACATTCAAGGAGCGATTCCCACAAAGTGCAAAAATGTGACGTGACGACCCTGAGGGTTTCCGAAAATCACGACCTACATCAGCTCCGCACGCGCCTCGAAGTTACGCGTTTTGGTATAATTTATAAAAACTACTTCGAAAACGCTTATTACGAGATTTTGGAAGTCGAACGAAGAAGCGATTTCATTTGTGCTGTTCTTGTCTCTATTATTAGAAAAAGTAGTCCATTATGATTTGGTTACACAATACTAATTAGATACACCCAACCTCCTCATACGCTTTGACCAACCAAAAGTCCTCGTATGTTCCGTGACGCCATTGTAATAAGAAGACACCCTAATTTTAATAAAGAAGAAGATGGTTGAAAAATTTCGCTAGCTTGGGATCCTGTTTTAGCCAAGACTCAAGCCAGACCCCGCACTGCAAGACCTCAAGATACTGTTAGCTCTTTTTGTCTTTTTGGACGTAACTTAATATTTTTGAGTGATGTTAGTTTACAATTTTTGCAAAAATGACAACTAACACTTTAGTCTTCCTGTGACCACGGACACTGAAAAGGTCAGATTAAAATAAAATGTGAATAAATCGCGAAATAATCCGTGAAGAAGGGTATCATTTCCATGTCTCCTGTTTGCGTAAACCGAAGAAACAAAATTCTGATGCATCATTAAAATCCTTACATACCTACACCACTTAATCCAACAAGCCCCATACAAATCACACACGTATCACAACGATTGGTACTGATAATACCAGCTTCGTGACTGCCATATGTCAAATACCAACACTGTTATTACCTTGATGAACTACTATTATTTTAACTTACCGAGTTTTACCAGCATCATAACTTTATCCACCTTTATCACAATACATTTAAGGTTCATTTTATTTCTGTTGTAGTATTAAAGTTGGTTTCGTAAGAACTTTGATGGTATCTGGGGACAATTTAGAATAACTTATAAGTGGATTGAATAATTACATTGTCATGCCTTTGTTTCAGTGTAAAATTATTTGCCGCGTGTTATGTCTTTATAATAATGCGACTATTAGACATGAGTAGCTTGATTGTACATTGTTGTGAGAGATAAAAGCTTTGAATTATTAGTAATTGTTATCTAATAGAATTGATCAGTTGTCGGATTATTTTATTTAATATTCGTATTGTGCTTTAGTTACTCGTTTCTATGTTTTATCTGCATAAGTAATACTACAAATATTAGTATATTTTTGTTGATTACTGTACAGCAAGATTGCACTACTTACGAAGAGTCACGCGGTTGACTGGTAGAGAATGCCTCATGCATGACATTAAGACCGCCAATAGTATCACTAATTCATTAATTCAATAATTAAATAAGGGTCCACTCTCATTTCACAGATCTAAATTCACATTATTTTTCCTGTGAATCCAATGGCAATGAATTTGGTGGATAAAAATTTGTGTAAAAGCATTTGTTAGCAATAGGATTCCTCTAGATCTTTTCCTAAAGCTTACACATTTTTTCCTCACGCAATTTGGAATCACGATATCAAGATCACTTTTCTATCAAGACCACAACTTTTCGATGAATATAACAACATTCCATTGAAGAAGGATATAGACGGAATGTAGAACTCAATTCAAGATTCAATAACGATTATTCAGGTACACATATAATGCCATTTATGAACGTGAAAATTACATTTAAACAGGCTTACATGTCTCCTTGTTTTCTCGGCCCTAACAACGCTTCGAGATAACACAGAGAGACAATCAAGTATATCACGGAACCCACCAGTCAGTTTCAACATTAAAATATAATAAATAAATATTTCTCAACAATCACACCAATTCTCTAGTCCCAAATTAAGCTACGAGGCTTAGGTTATGGGTACTAGACAACGGATAAACATACAAAATTACTTTTTTTTGTAAATAAATACATATTATACATAGAAAACACCCAGACCAGTACAAACACACAAGTTCATGCACACGTATGCTTGTACTGTGTGGGGATCGAACCCACGACCCTTGGTTTTAGAAGTCCGACATGTGGACCACTGCACCAAGCAGTCGTCATTCGGTTCCTTACTCGCCGGCCACGGAACAGGCGGCGGTAGTGCACCAGCCCGCGGCGCGCGCGCAGCTGCCGCGCGGTAATGACGACGACCGCAATACAGGATGATTTTTCTTTTGTACCACCAGCGAACCAAGCGCTTATCATCTACATTACATGTTTGTAAAAATTATACTTTGACGACCGCTTGGTGCAGTGGTTCACAGGTCGGACTTCTAAAACCAAGGGTCGCGGGTTCGATCCCCGCACAGTACAAGCATAAGTGTGCATGAACATGTGTGTTTGTACTTGACTGGGTGTTTTCTGTGTATAATATCGATACCAGAAGTATGAATTAAGGTAAGGGACAAAACATGACTTTACAGGAGAGCGAAAAAACGTTTTTGCTTTTTGTAATCTGTGTATAACTTTTTTGTTTACAGGCCGATTTAGATGAAGTCTATGGCAAAGTTTCTTAGAATTTAATGTTCTTTTATGCTATAAAAGCTAAAAACAATAAAATCTTATAGTTTAGAAAATAGCCTGTCCCTTACCTTAACAAATGTGAATCACTTATCCATTACGTTAGTCCAATTTGAGTTCAAGGCAAAGACAAAATAATGTAAGTAACACAAAGATACGAGAACTTGCATAATAAAATAAGGTAAATAACTTCTACTAAAAAAAATCTATGTAAGTACAAATGTATAACATAAATATTGCACTTCGGAACCTTAAATGTATAGCAATACAGCTTATATTGGGTTATTTAATAAAGCTTAATTTCAAAAGAAGTGTTTTCTGTAGACAGGGTGATGTGTTTATTTTTAAAAAGTGCCATAAATTACAAATTTGTTTTTAAAATTATGTCATAATCAACAAAAAAAAAACAATAAAAACAAATATTATCATAATCAACTTTCGTATTTTCCAAAGAATAATGAATAATAATCTCTAATTTCTAGAGTTAAAACAAAAAGTAAGAAAGAAAATAACCCCGTAATCACGGGGTCAGTGCCTACATTGACGATTGCTGCTTCAGACTCCATGTACCCCTCTTCCATTGAGTCGTGAAATGCGGTCCTGCTGCTGGAATCGGAAGCTATGTTATCAGCCTGGAGATCTCGGTAGACGTCAAAACTTTTTTGCCGTCTCTCTACTCGAAGTTTCTCTCTCTGCTTCACAACCTTTGAATCTACGTATTCTGCAATGGCTCTTTTCTGCATGTCTTCTTGGGAGTCGAGGAGTTTAAGAATGAACTCTTCGTCTGCCAGGATTATCTCCACGAAATCTGTAAGCTCAAAAACTGCATGTATGGGATCCTCCAAGGGGGCAGTTCTTAATATCTGCTCTTCTAAATCTCGAATCACGTTCCGGGCAAGAGAAGCAAGTTTGGTGGCCTTTTCCTTCTTTTTTTACATCTCTACTGGGTTCTCTTACTAGTGTTTTTCTCAATTTCTGATTGAAATGCTAATTTGAGAAAGGAGTTAAAAACAATGTCTTTTGTCGTTTGTTTTGATTACAGTCCAATTCGGGTTTTTCTATACTAATAGGGATGAGAAAGCTTAGGCGATCCCCCTCTGGGTGCTGATGAGGTTCAGGATCCTCTTTGCTTCTTCGTAGAGGTCAGTGGCTCTGTCCCCGACTGGGGTTTGGAGGGTCTGCCATGACGACTCGTCGATTTTAAGACCGACTTGCTGCGACTGGGTGAGGAGGTATTGCTTCAGTTGTCTTTTGTTGATTGTAGCAGTTGATATTTTGGCTTTGTATTGCTCTAAGGTAGAGTCTTTGTGTGTCTCCACCTCCTCCATAACCTGTGCTGTAACCACAAGATCAGCATACTTAGAAGCCGTAAAAGGCTTGGGTATGAGGCATTATGAGGTGAAGATATTGAATATGGTCGGACGGGTACTTTTCGGCTTTTAACTTGTCCAATACTTCTTGTCTCTCCTGAACGTAGCCGTTTAGTTGTTTGGGAAGGGGCTCCAGTGTTATGACACAACCGCCCCGGCTGATCACTGATGAGTAGGTTGTCATTTCCGAGAGTGCTGTTAACATCTTTATATGGACCTTAACGGCAGCAGGAACGATGTCGTCAGTGGTGGATGCAATTACGTTGTAAACCAACCGACGGACTGGAGTGCGGGAGACAACTGTCTCGTTAACTACAGTTCCTCCCCTCTGATACTCTAGATATGTATTGATCTCAGCGGTTTGCTGAACAGATGCCATAAAGGCTGCATACCGTTTCATGATCCACGTCCGGAAGTCTCGTTTGTTTGCAACGGGACGACACATACTGTAAGCACCATAAACAGCCTGGAAGGCTAACATGCTGTGGGGGATCTCTCTCTCTCTTCCCTCTTCATCTCCCCATAAACGGTTCGGTGCTCCCGGGGTATTAGAGACAAGTCGTCGGTGAGAATTGTCATACCTTTATCTTCGCAAATCTGGTCAATGAAGTTAATGTCCGTAACATATTTTATGCAACTTAAGTAATATGTAATAAGGACTCTACCTATTGAACCGTCAAGGGTATCGGACTGAACCTGGAGGAGATCCCGAATTCTGTCCAGGGGATCTTTTCTTCCATTGAAGAAAGCTAATATCACGCCGGCAGCTGCGGATCTGTTAAGAGGAACCATAACTGGCTCCTTCTTGTCTAAAAGAAAGGGAAGCTCTTTCCCTGCCCTTGCGTATTGGCGAATGATGCCTGGGAGGGCCGGAAGGCGATCACTGGTGATGTCCATGATGTGGTCATCCCGGTCCATGACGCTGACCGTTACCGGCAATTACCTTAATGTAGCTGGGCTAGTTCATGACTTTAACTAACACAACCATGACTTTAATGATCATAACTTCCTATTTACAACATGTATTATCATATCTTATGTCTACACATACAAAATAATTAAGTAATTGGAATCATCAATCATTTTATATTGTGAAATATAGCTTTATGCAAGGAATTACTGAACTAGTAAATCGAGGAGTGACAGTGATTATTGAGGGCAAAATCAAAAGTGTTTTAAGGATCATGAGGGAGCAATCATTCATGATCAGAACTATTGGTATCAGAGGATTCATAATGGGAAGAAGGTGATTGAGTGACTGAGAGCCATGGGAAGATTTTGTCTACTGCTATAATAGCTTCATACCGTTTGCCCTTTCGAGAGATTGGGGTGTCCTCAACAACATACCGATCATTAGGGAGAACCTTTTTAATGCGATATGGCCCTCGACATTTAGGTTCAAGTTTCTTTGACTGACCCTCTATTCCAGTAGGTGCGCGTATAACCCTAACTAAATGGCCTTCTTTGAATCTAACATCTTTATTTCGTCGGGCATCATACGAGGATTTGTCTTTAATTTGTTGAGACTTGATTAATTCGCTAGCTTTGGATCTTATTTCTGGAAGCGATACTGGTGTAGAGGAGGCAGTTGCCGTAATAACTTCATTAAAAATACTTTGAGATGGGTTTGTAACCGATCTTCCAAAAAGAAGTTCGGTTGGTGTCTTTTTTTTGCAGAGTAAGCAGTCGTATTAATTATTAATTGTATGTCCGGTAAATGATCATCCCAAATTCCGTTTGGTTTATCATGATTCATGGCTCCAAGAGCTGCCAAGATGGTGCGATTGTATCGCTCCACCTGACCATTAGCTCGAGGAGTTGAAACGGCATCAAGTAATTTTGTTTGATGCCCGTAGTACCGATAAACTTTTTAAAAGCACCGCTAGTGAAACTAGTTCCCTGATCAGTGATGAGTCGGTTTGGTGTACCAAAATAACTAAAATGATCGCGGAAAACTTTAATACTTGTAGCAGATTTTGTATTGCGCACGGCTGTAAGATTAACAAATTTTGTAAATGCATCAACTAGTTTTAATAAATGGTCCCAAATGATCTGCATGAATAGTGTCACATGGGATTTCCACTTTAGGAATTGGGTGTAACTCACCTGCCTTTTTCCCACTAGGCAATTTATGATGGGCACATTCTAAACATGCAGCTGCATATTTCTTATCGAACCGCCTCATTTTTGGGAACCAGTAATGAGCCTTAATACGTCCCAACGTTTTGTCATAGCCAAAGTGGCCTATGTCATCATGGTTTGCTTTTAATAATTCCACCGCGCACCACGAGGAACTAACCAACGTACGCTAGAGTCTTCAAGTATTCTATAAACCCGACCGTTAACTAATTTGTAATTTTTGAAGACTTCTGCAGTTTCCTTAGTCTTTAGGTCATTCAAGATATCAGCAATACGTTTTATTATGGTCAAACAATGTAAGCACCAAATTTGCAGACGCCAGCGTAATGTAAAGGACACAAGAGACGATAAACTTTAAACATATTAGCGTAAGTCCATTCTGTGAATGTTTTTGTAAGACATTTTAATGTAAGGGACTTGCAATATAAAAACTCCATTTTGCAAAAAGGCGTAATGGTCATGATTTATGAATTTATAAATATGAGTATAAGGTAAAGTTCGACAAATTTTTATAAGGTAAGTTACTCTATTTGTTCGTAAGGGGTAACAATTTCAAGCCCCTTAAATCATTTTTTTAGTGAAGTATCAGTCTAGACTATCAAAAAATATGTACTGTAAGGGACATTTTTTGATTGATATTGAAATTCTAAGTACGCCAGTTGATAAAGCGCAAAATTCCGAATCCAACGGTATATATAACTCATTTTGGCCAAACTGTCCCTTACCTTAATTCATACTTCTGGTATCGATATGTATTTATTTACAAAAAAGGTTTTTAAGTATGTTTATCCGTTGTCTAGTACTCATAACACAAGCCTCGTAGCTTAATTTTGGACTAGAGAATTGGTGTGATTGTTGTGAAATATTTATTATTATTAATATTTATTATTATTATCATTTATTATTATACTGTATGCTAAGTACTTACTGTTTACTGCATATTTACATGAAATATCGTTACGCTATAGAAGAGCGGAACCTTCTGCCACAGGACCCTAAATCCTACTAGACGGCTCCCAACCACTGTATGTTAATATGTTAAACTGAATTGAAATAAATGTTTTAGATTATTTTTTCTTTTTTGATTTTGATTACTGATGCGCACAGCAAATGAGGGGAACTCACTTCCTGCTACCGTGTTTCCTTGCAGCTACAAACAAAGATTTTTTCAAGCTAGGGTGAACAGGCATCTCCTAAGCGAGCTCATCCTATCTTAGACTCAGCCTTAGCATCGTCGGGCGTCTTGCGTGAAAAGCAAACCTATCCCAAACTAATAATAAAATAATTGAAAAAAAAAAACATTTTAGCTCCACCAAATTTCTCGTTCCTATGAACGACCCTAAGAATATGAAAGGGCAGAATACGTACGTTCGTCCGCACGTAGTCACGTTTTTTCGTTCAAGATTTTAACAGAAGGAGCTGTGGTAAGCCAGAGGATTGTAGTAGAAGACAGTCAGATAATTATAAGTGTCTTAAAACTCATAGTAAAGGTCTGGAACCAGGTGTATATTACACATACGACACACAACATTTTCTAAAGTGACGGACGAATCTCTAGTTCAACTTTTTACAGCGGCAACATTTTCAATTGAAGTAGTAGGTACGTAGACGGCATGTGGAACTAAATCTACTTCCTATCTTATTAATGCCCGTCCGTGTTTTAAAATGCATCGTTGATACCTTGTTATAGAAATCTTCTATAGCAATTCCTTGTTTTTCCAGCCACGTAAGAGGCCTTACTACGAAAAACGTAATCCGTTAAAACGATAATCCTTTTTTTTGATTTATGAAAATTCATGAAAAAATCCGATGAAGCCTTTTTTATTAAATTTTAGTTGCACCCATTGCCTTCTTTCTGCATGACCTTAAGGTTGACTGGCAGAAAATGCTTTTAGCGTCAAGTCCACCCTTTGTACAGTTCTTGTGCAATTAAGTTTTAAATAATAAGCCTTACTTTTAACGATGCGACAGTGCGAGTGCGAGTTAAATCTTTTAATAAAATAACGACCACTGATGAGTAGATCGCACCACCCTGTACAAGGCTATCTCGGCCGCATTACATATGCGTGCACCATAATAAATGTATCCGCTTAGTTATTATTTTGAAGATATCCGCGCCGCGGGCCGCGCGCGGTCGCCCTTACCGCGATGCTATTTTTTTTATTTATATCATTCAGAAAAATCATAAACTCATAACGAATAAGAAATTAGTATAACGAACGCAGTGAGTATTAAAACGTTTCAGGCGATCGCGTTTCGATTGTGTTTTGTTTTATTGAGTTGATGTTAATACGCTTCCTGTCACTCTGGGTCGTGTTTTAAGTTATTGTGAAAAGTTATTTAATTTTTAATTGTCCAATAAGAAGCTCCTTCTCCTTGAAGCAAAAGAGTCCGTATAAGATGCATTGTTTTTTTTTTATTTTTTATTGTAAGGTTACAAAGATAATGTTGGATGAATGTAGGTAAGTAGGTAAGTATTGATTTATCGTAACTGCTGTTTCTGAAAAACTGATGACGTTTCTCATCTCATTTCATCAGCCTGTATACGTTCCACTGCTGGGCACAGGCCTCACCTCAACTATGAGGTGGTACGAGCCATGCTCCACCACGCGGGTTCACGGCGGATTGGTGGTGAGGTTGTTTTTCAAAGTAAGTGACCAAACTTATTATCAAATGTTACTAAGCCGCCAGAGGCTAGCCTTTCCATTATCTTTGGACTACGCTTAACGAATTTTATCCGTAGATATTAACCGGGACCAACAATTTTACCTTCCAAAGCACGAAGATGCTTGTCAAAAGACGTACTTAACTTATATGGTCGGAATGGTCACCCAACCCAAATACGACCGATCCTTAGGTTGCTTATTTTTTGGCATCACTACCAAAGCGCTGCAACCACTGCGCCACACCACAAGGGCCTTTATGATGACGTTTATCTAATCCTATACCCCGGGTCCACACTATGGAGCCAACGTTGGCCCAAAAGCTTTGCACCCAATGAGTGGACCAAGAAAAAACTTTTGGGCCTCAACGTTGATTTGAGTCGTGTTGGAGTTTGAAAGTTTGAAAAATACTTCAAAAATGAACTGTCTCTTTAATCACAATGACATGCGTTCTGACATGTGTAACATTTTTATAAGTATGTTTAAGTGTATGTCTATGACATGTATATTTAGTTTTTTAGTAGGTAATTAATATTTGTATATTAATTACAAATATTAATTGTACTTTTTTTTTATTTAGTACGTAGGTAACCATTTTACTTGAATTATTTTCCTCCCTCTGTATGTTCACCGCCTGTGAGAGAATGCCTCCGGCATTAAGTCCACTATTGTACACAAGTTTGTGCAGAAGTTATTTAATAAATAAATGTTACTTTTCGAGCCAACAATTCGCCCAACGTGTGGAGCCGGCTGTAAAGTGTAAGTGACGAAGTGTTGTACTCAGTAGTGGTTGTATACTGAACATAACCATTTGTCAGTCGGTACAAATGCAACGCAAGAACTAGTATTATTTTATTTTATTTATTTTTCTTTTATTATCTGCTGACTGCCTCGTTGGTGTAGTGGCAAAGTTTCTGCCTTACATCTGAGAGGTCCTGGGTTCGAATCCCAGGTCGAGCCAAAATTGTTTCTGAGATTTTCTGTTATGAATTTCTCAAAAACAGCTCGGAGTTGGGAATTTGGCGGTGTTACACCCCCGTGCCTCGGTGCGCACGTTAAGCCGTTGGTCCTGCGCCTGATCGATCCGAACTTTGAGAGTGATGGAACAGTGAGTGCACCTGTGTATTGCGCTCACACTTGTGCACTATAATATCTCCTGCGTAGTTGGCTAATTTCTATTGAGGATGGCCGCCGTGATCGAAATCAGCCAAGAGGTCTATTTATTTCATTTAAAAACTTTTTGGATATGAAACGTGCGGCAGTACGTCAGGTTACCCATGTCAACTACGAAAATAGTCTTTATCGCGAACGGAACAAAGGCGAACTCAAGGCCAACGTGGGGTAACCCGATGTGCTGTTGTCTGTACATAGGTGGACGTCAACCTCAAGGACGTGCAGAAAAGTGGCAATGGATACAGTGATTTTTTTTAACAAAAGATGTAGCCATTAGTACGCAAAATAAATAAAAATTACATACATAAACAATATTATTACAATATGTTATTTTCTGTGTGTCTTGGTGTTTTAATTTTTTATGACAGTTATAAAATTAAACTCGCCTTCCAATTGCCTAACTTTCACAATTTCTATATATATAAAATTCTCGTGTCACCATGTTCGTTCCCGTACTCCTCCGAAACGGCTTGACTGATTCTTATGAAATTTTGTGAGCATATTGAGTAGGTCTGAGAATCGGCCAACATCTATTATTCATATCCCTTAGTGATAAGGGTTGTCTACAATAATTTATATGGCAAAACAACGTTTGCCGGGTCAGCTAGAGTTCGTATAAAATCATCTGAGTTTTACAAAAGTTCAGATATCTTTTGAACGAAACACATCTGCTCTTTTGAACGCATTCAGCGTAACAATAACATGAAACTCGAATATGAATAGTATACTACAATCTACAATACTGCAAGCCATTTTGAACCTTATTAACAGATGGAATAACGGCGTTTAGAGACTGGAATAGGCTTTCGATTGAAAGCGAAAGGGTGTTTTAACCCTTTATCTGCTATAGACCAAAGTATCAATAGAGAGGCAAATAATTATTTTACTAAGGTACTTTTTTTAATTTGAAACTTGCGGCGTGAAGCCGTGGTTGAATGCAATTTTTAAAGCTTAAACACTGGTGATATCAAAAAGTAGTGTACAATTCATTTTATGGGTTCAGAAACAGATTAACAATGTTTCACTTAATTTGAAATCATAACCGTTGCTGCTACTAATAACTTCTGTACGACTATTCGTGCTTCAAATAGAAAATTCAGGTTAAGTTTGAGGTTTGATTAACCGAATTTAATTAATATAGAATCATTAGAATCACACTTATATTATAAATGTGAAAGTTTGTTTGTTTGGATGTTTGTCCGTCAATCACGCTGAAAGTACTGAACGGGTTTTGGAGATTTTTTCCCTATTAAATTCTTCCTTGGGATAAAACAAACATTTTAGCAAGTCATATTTTTCTCTAAAAAACAACGGATCTGTGGGGTCGTCTAGATATTAAATAAATACATGACAGTTCTTAAACTGAAAACTGACAGCTACATATAATCGACACACGTCACTGACAATTATCTAACTTGCAATCAAAGATTTGGTAGTAGAAAAAACCGCCCGTAAGTAAACCAAAAAGTATAATTAATATACATAAATTGTATAAAATAAAAATTTGGAGGTAGTTGGTCAAATCCTAAGTCTATGGCAGCATCCTCCTCACCTAGCCGACCCCATAGCGGTCCCATTGTGCTGATCAATACCAACCTTAAATATCAAACGCTTGTCTGCTATACTTACATGTTCATTCATCATGCGACCTCTACCGTTCGCCATCACAAGCGCATGCCTAATGGTGGCATGCACGACGGCGAGCACTGATCCGGCTCCGTAGGCTAGATCTCGCTGTTAGCCTAGTACCGCACATGAACCGCGGCATATAGGTTTATAGAACTTTATTTCTCATAAAAAAAATTTACATTTCTAGGTTATAAGACTTAGCCCCAGAATAATATAGATAGATACACAGAATAATAAAGATGATGTCTATTGGACATTGGTCCCCGACCATAACACCCGGTCGGTAGGAAGCGCTTCCTAACTTGAAATCTGTTGCGCCAAAATCACAATCGCCTTTGGTTGTGATGATACCAGCGTACTTAACCATCTTTACAACAAATAAAACTAGAGTAAACAAAGCTAGAGTGTACAGGCATCTTCTAGGTGAGCTTGCTCCATCGTAGACTCAGTCTGTACCTCGTTGGGCTTAGTCTTGGGTCAAGAGCAAACCTAATCCAAATAAAAAAATTAAAAAAAAACTGCTAGTTTGTGCAGAACAGTACTGATTTAAATTTAAACTAGCCATCAATGTCATCATTGTAAAGTATATATGTATTTTTATATAATTTATAATTTCAAAACTATTGAATGAATGGATGAATGAATGAATTAAATTTATTATCTGCTCATGAATAAGGTACACTGAAGATGACATATTTTTAGGTTGTTCTGCTTACTCAGCCGTTATTAACAGCATGCAAATTTTAAAAATAAATTTAATTTACAATTAGCAAAATGTCAAGATTTTATAACATTTTAAATTTTAAATTAAATAAGTAAAGAACAATAACTATAATAATGATAAACATAATAATTTAAATAGTAAATAAGAACATTAATAATAATCAGTAAAAGTCAAAATAATTATTTATAGTCTTATGTCACTTTGTGAATTTAGAAATTCCTGCGTTGTGTAGAATGCCTTTTCACTAAGCCACCTTTATAAGGCGCTTTTAAAATTATTTGTGGGTAGATCTTTTATGAATTTTGGTATTTTGTTATAAATTGTCAAACACATCCAATAACAATTTTTCTGAATCCGCGTACTTCTGGGGATGATTTCAGAAACAATCTATTCCTATTTCTAGTATTTCGTGTATAAGATATCTTTGGCTTGATTGAAGTAATTCATATTTTGTTTGACGAATTTTGATACCTCAAAAATATACAGACAAGGAAATGTCAGGATGTTCAACAGCGGTTCGCAGGGCTCGTCAGATACCGTACCACATAATGCTCGTATACATTTTTTTGGGGCATTGAATGCCTTTTTAATGTCGGTACTGTTTCCCCACATCACAGGATACCCGAAACAATTTTAAATAAGAGTTTCCGTGCCTGTTTCTTTACGTGAGAGATTTGAAGTTTATAGGTGCAAGACTTTAGAAATTACAAGGGGGGGGACACCGTGTAAACGACTTTGGCGGGCTATAACTCGCAAATGGTAAAGCAGATAAAAAAGTGTTGTATCGAAACCCTATCTTATTTTCATAGTCCTTTTCAACGATACCCAAGGGGGTGCACTCAAAAAAATAATACACTTAGGCGGGCTAACCATGCCCGAGTCGAAGGGACGCGTGCCTCTCACTCGCTCTCATTGTGAGCGCGGAACGTGAGCGGAGCAGCGTAACGCAATTTCTTGAAGTGTCACCCGGCAAACCAATTTATAAGACGTTGTCACGTCAAAAAGACTAACGTTTCAGTTAAAAAACCCCCGAATGAGCGAGAAAAACAGCTGGTGATTTTCAACGGCTGGATAGATATTTTGACCAGCTTTAGAATACCGCTTTGAAAGTGGTCCATCCGTTCGGCAGCTATGATCCCACAGACAGACACACAAAAAAATACAAACACACACACACAAACAGACAAGGTGTCAATCTTATAACACCCCTCTTTTGACGTGACAACGTCTTAAATTAGGTTGTGGCTCGGAGTTACTCATGAAAAAGTGTTACGCCCACTCACGTCTGTTACGATGAGTCACCGAACGAGAGAGAGGCCCGCCGGACCGGCGAATGCCTTGCGTCTCTCTCCCAGTCAAACATGATCGGTGTCACGTAAAATCTCCGCCCGTAAAACCGACTTTACAGGCAACCATTTTTTTTGTTAAGAGTTAAAAATAAGAAGTCTTGGTCTTGTCCTTTTATAACCTAGTATCTGGTTGCAATTACAAGTATTTTCTAGGTAACATAACACATAACACACCATTAAAGGTAACACCACAGATTAGATTACATCGGGACCTCCGCGGCTCCGCTCCGCACGCCTCCTCACGGAGGAACGAAGCGGGTCGATGCCGTCGCCATGGAAACCGTGGCGTCAGCGCCTCGCCCTTGCATCTCAATAGTGGAAGATAGAGAATCCCTAGATTCGAGTTAAATTCAGATGTTTGTTTTTCAAATGTGCGACTTGTTTTCGCCAATGTTAAATGAAGCTTGTATGAGTTGAAGGACTATAAGAAGGCCTGAGTAAACGTCATGAAAATGTCATAAGTAATTTATTTGTGTAAATAGAATCACAGGTGGCACTTTTACTCCTGTCATAAAACGTTCAGGTCAATTTGTGGGCAGGTGTCGAGAAGAAGCTACCTACGCAAGGAACTCGGTTACCATTGTCAATACCTCTTTTAAAAAAAATGTACAACGTTATGAATTTTGCTGCTGTGAGCTAGTCCATACATGTTTATCATTCATTCTTTATAATGATTTATCTAAAAAAATAACTTTAGATACAAGAAACGTTGGTGATGCTGGCCTGCTTTTAAGGGTTATACGAAAAAGCATTTTATTTATTTAAACAATAGTATTAAGTATGTCTAAGCTTTTAGATGGCCAATTTAAAATTAACGACAATTTAATCAAAGCAGAAACATTAAATTGGCGATGGTATTGTAGCTGGTATTATATGACTGATTTACAATTTTTTTTGCTTTCTCAAGGCTAGGCAACGCTAAAAGCTTCTTAACAGAACAGAAAACGTCCCAATCTATTCCTAAAGTTACCTCACAACATCGTTACATCCTTTACTGCACCTTAACACTGATCAACTTACTGCGAAACGGAACGTAAGCTCTTCAAAACAACCACTCTTACCTGACCTTCATGTTGTTAATCATCACCTTCATTATTAAGCAAGGAAGGTTGAAAATAAAATGTGTGGGGGTCTCGATGCACTGGGGTTGCAGTAAGACGATTGTTCACGGTGTCTGAGCGCAGAAATGAAAACTCAGTGACGTAACGAAGTGAAATTTTGAATTGATTTTGTGATGGTCCCTTCAAGTGCATGCTTCGAGTGTATCATGAAGATTAAATAGTTTCTCTACGCCATGGTAGAGATGATGACATGTTTTATCTATGACGCTTAAGAATACGGTAGTTGACACCACCAATCGTTGACGTACTTTTTATCAACTGTCAAAACGCTTTTCTTCATAGAGTTTGTATGGGAATAACACACTTTGACGTCATCGCGTGCAATGCCGACTGAGTGACTAATTATCATTTGAATTCCAATTAAAAATCAAATAATAAGAACTGCAGAAAAATATTAGTGTAAAGGCATCTGAAATTATGAATTATTTTAGAGAAAATCAGTTTTTGAATATTTCTTTCATAGTGGAAACAAGCCTATTGTTAGTATTTTTTAGATGAAATGACTTGACAAGTACTTAAATAATTCTTCTAGATAATTCTTCTAGTTGTCGGCCGCACGGGGTGCCTCTTAGGTACATGACTAATTTATTTTTATATTTATTTATTTTTGTTTTTTTTTTTAATTTTTATTTAATTTGAATTTAATTTAAGTAATAAATTAATTCAATTTAATTTTATAAAATTTAATACATATATGTAAGTACTAACACCTAGTTTAAGCGCCATTAGTTAGTAGTTAGTAATACTAACCCATAGATTATTGTTGTCCGATAAATAAATGAATTGAATTGAATTAAATTACTCAAACTCAAACGTTTAATTGCCAAGAACACAGTAAACAAAGATAGCATTAAAAAGTAAGTAGTGTGTTCAGTCTGCTCGCAAACGTGCAAAAATTCAATTACGAAATTACAATACAAATGCAATTATGAAATAACAACATATTGATGTCAATCAAATTACATTAGTAGAATTTATATTAGGGATTGTGAATTAAATTAAATATTTATATGTTGTCGCCAGTTAGAATATTCATTAAAACTATAAGAACATTTGTCCAAAAGCCAGTTGGTCAATCACCTCTTAAATATTGGCCCTTGAATTGATTTTATCTCTTCCGGTAGCAAGTTATGCAATACAATATTCTTATTATATGCATTTTTTTATATATGTCCTTGCGACAGGGAGGTTAATGCATTAGGTTTATGTATTGTTCCCTGAATTGCCTGCCCGCGATTTCTATGCGTGTTTTGTAATAGCTTGGAAATGACCTTACAAAGAGCAACAAGCTTCCCTGATGTAAATGCAAGGAAGTGGAAGAAAATTAAGCTGTTTGAAGATGGGTCTGCAGCTGTCCAGATACCAGACGATACAACTGGCCTATATATATGTACATTCTGAACTATGTACCTCTAGAAGACACCCGTGTCAGATAAATCATTGCATTAAAATTATTATTATATTAATTTGTAATAACAAATGTAGTGTGTGAATTAAGTTAGGCCATTCAAACTTTCAACTGATAAACATGATTTTAATCAAAAAAAATTTTATATTTTCTCAAATTACTGATATAGCGTAAAAACTGTAGTAGGTACCTATTAACATAAAGGAAGACCTACGTTGCTTTTATTAACGAAGAAAACAAAAACTGAACAACAGTATGTGTATCAGAAATAAACTACAAAAAACATTTTACAGCTCGTAACTATCAGAATAAAATAAATAAATAAATATTTCACAACAATCACACCAATTCTCTAGTCCCAAATTAACGGATAAACATACTTTTAAATACTCCACCAAGCTATAAATGAAGAATGCTTGGCTAAATCGCCGTTTAGTCACGGTCACTTAGATTTAGGGGCGATAGTGATCTCCCCTATCTGATGCCCCGAATTGACCATTTGTGTTTATTTGTTACTGAAATTGACCATGACAGCAGTGAATTAATGTAATAGGTATGAGTAACATGTAAGTTTTTAAGCCCCGACAAAAAAAAATGGTTGCCTGTAAAGTCGGTTTTACGGGCGGAAATTTTACGTGACACCGATCATTTTTGAGTGGGAGAGAGACGCAAGGCATTCGCCGGTCCGGCGGGCCTCTCTCTCGTTCGGTGACTCATCGTAACAGACGTGAGCGGGCGTTATACTTGTTCATGAGTGACTCCGAGCCACAACCTAATTTAAGACGTCACGTCAAAAGAAACCTGTTTTAAATTTGACCTATGTCGGTGTTTGAATCTGTCTGTACCATCATGGCTCCCGAAGGGATGGACCAATTTCGAAACGGTTTTGAAAATAGTTTAGCCACAGTGGTTTTTAACTATTGTTGGTCAAAAGCCGTGGTTAAAAAAATCTTAGTTCATGATGGATTTCGTGATCGATGACGTGTCCAAATATATATTGCGTCGCGTGCTATCAATGACACGCGTGCCATTCCATCCCTGGTATATTGTATATCATTCAGATAGACGATACTTTATATCTTGTTATACAACTTTTATTTAACTGGTATAGGATAACGCACGTATTTTGGTGTTTTAATTTTGCGAAAATCTAATCAAATTATTTGTTGGTTGGTTATCTATCATATCTTGTCATTCCATGAATGTGTTGCTATTTTGCTGTAATTAAACTCCGCTAATTGTACACTTTTGCTGCTTTAAACTTTATGTAATTATAAATAAAAATTGACAAACTTGCATCCCGTTTATTTGCAAATATCGTAATCGAAATCGTTGACATACTCTTTGTTATCTGTCAAAACGGTCTACCTCCATAGATTTTGTATGGGCATACAAAAAAGTGATATCACGGTATTGTATCAGAAATCGGAGTCAATTGACCGAATATTTATAAATTTTGTGTGTTTAAAAATGTTCGTTTCTACAGATTTTTGGAAATATACTGGTTGTATTAACTTCATAGGGGCTATGTTTTTTAAACACCATGGTCCTGAAAATATTTAAGATAGGTGCCATCATGCCTGTTCCCTCTGAACATTGCTGTCGTAAGCTTTAATCAACAGTTTTCTTTTTCTTTATTTAGGAAACACTCAGTCAACAAAAAGCGTCAAAAAAGCCTTAACGTAACAAAGTGCTAAACTCTATTTCCGAGTATATAACCGGGAAAGCGTTATGGCGCCAAATTGGTGCTTCCGGCCGGTCCATTTCCGGTAGCCGGCTGCCGGCAGGTGCCGCCACTATTTAGTTTTCGCCTCGTTTCCGGAGGCTTTTGTTGGGAAAACTGATTTGACGGTGGCTGCTTGCGAAGATAAGCCTTCAGGAGTTTTTTAGGACAAGTTGCGCCTTGTTTCGGCGGTCTATTAGAAGATTGGTTTTAAATTCGTAACTATAATAATAGTCCTCCTGGCCGATTTCGACCACGGCGGCCAACCTCAACAGACATCAGCCAACTACGCAGGATATAATATAGTCCACAAGTTCGGTGAGACGGAATCCGACGTGACCGGAGAGTGATCAGGCACAGGACCAACGGCTTAACGTGCTTTCCGAGGCACGGGGGTGTAACACTGCCAATTTCCCGACTCCGAACTGTTTTTTGAGAAATTCATGACAGAAAATCTCAGAAATTTTTTTGACTCGACCTGGGATTCGAACCCAGAACCTTTGCCACTACACTAACGAGACAGTCATTCAATCGAAACCAATTGAATTCGTATCTATAAAGGCTGCGAAAAGGTAGTAATCTACAGTTGTTTCTCAGTGATTTGGCTGTCATGCTAAAGGACACCAGCCACATGGGTGCTTTTACTATTCCTTTATACCCGCCGGCCGGTTTTTAATGCGGACAAAAATATGACATTGCTCTGATTCGATAGTAACTAAGTATATCAGTGCTTATAATCAAGTCCCATAAACCTCAAATACAAACTTCAGGAACTCCGAGTATCGAACGATGGTAAAATCATTGCCGCATTTCGTAGAAGCCCTTGTGTAGACGGTAAACTTATGCCCTTTTCCAAGACATCTTACCTTGGCTTCACCCCTGGCCATTCCACCCTGAGACCTTCCTGTCGGCCCCTCAAAGATAAGGGCAGAAGCTGTACCTATATTTTCTTGGGTACCCCAATGTTATGGCGAGCACGAGTATTTGTTACCGACAAACTTTTTAATAACAGAGCTACCGTCTTTGTGTTGGATTTGCGTGGATGCGCCAAAGTAATATTCTGGTGAACAATGATTACACAGATTTTTTTTTTCTTAACATAGCATAAACAAAAAGTTTTCAAATCTCTTGTAGAGAGTTGCTTAAACTTGTAAAGTATATGTCTTACCTTTACAGTCTATAGTCACATACTAATAAATTATTTTAAGTAGGTATATATACCTTATTATCGCTACAAGCGATAAGGCTGCCAAAATTGTACATCTTTCTTTGTTAAACTTGTCTGTAATTTTTGTATTGTGTTGTTCAATAAAATGTTAATCTATTTATCTTATTCAAAATGTGAAGCTTAGTAAACCAACTAGGTATACTTAGTTCAATATTTTTAAGAGCTTTTTATACAGAGAGAGAAATACTCAATTGATTCATCATTTTGTCTAAACACCAGCACAATTCATTGAAAAAAAAAATGCTAAACCTGAGCGCAAAATTTTTCATTTCGAAATTATCGTTCATGTATCGATTTGCATATCCACACGATCCCAACGCAAAAAGAAATATATCACAAAAACAAAATTCAAGAGAAGAAGTTTTCGCGAAAAATAATTACAATGGGGTGGCTCCCGTCTTTCGCCACTCGAGGAGGCGGGGAAATGAGGAGATGGGAGTTTTCTTTTGTAACTCCCACAGTTTCTTAAATAATTACCCGCTTTATTTCACAAACATTTGTGTAACGGGATTAGAGGGAGCGGTGATTACTTTCGCCTTTATTTTTGTGTAACTTTTAATTTTAATAAGCCCCCGCTAGCTCGGATTGCGTAATTGGCTTAGGTAAGGTTTTCCTTTTAGGTTTAATTAAGTGGGATATGACTACTGGGAGACAAATAAAATACGGCCAAATAAGCCTGAGATTCAAGGAAATTGAAGATATAATTTTCCATTTCATTGTTAATTTTAGAAAGTGTATATTGTCTCTGTGATAAATATAATTTACCACTGTCATTCTTTACTCAGTGTACAATACCTATATGATGAAATAGTTCTTATATTGAATTAAGTATACCTAAGAGAATTTAAGGCCATATACTTGAAGTATCTTTCAATGTTAATTTCCTCAGGCTATCTTAAGACTCGTAATAATTCAGTAGCATAAAATGTAAACAGAATGTTTCAGTTTACATTAAGAATTATTATTATTATTTTAATTTAATAATAATTTAATACAAATTTCTTTTATATTTCTGTTGTCGACACTATCTACCTCACACAAAAACAATAGGTAAAATTAGACATCTCACTCATTGTTTTTGCATATCTTACAGAATCCTGTAACGTAAGAACGAGTATACACTTGTAAATATTTCCTATATTTACATGTTTTTCGCCATATCTGTGCCAATTTCCATGAAAAGCAAATAAGTGGCTGGAATACGCCCGGCTTTCGCGGCGCTTGTTCGTCATGTTCAACTACGGACGGGTCCCACCCGTGGACTATGTCCTGTGTGTGTGGGTATCGATCGAACTAGGGTAAAACCGGGATGGATGCCCCACTTTTCGAAATCGGTCTATAACTTCAATAATAAAATCAAAACAATTTATTTATGAAACAAATTTATTCTTGGGCATGTTGTCCACAAATGTATAAAAAGTAAAATACGTTGTCTTCGATTTATTCAAAGCATTAGGGACTTTTGCGGACCTCTAAATTTCGTGACATCTTTTCATCATGGGATAGATGGGTCACCGGAAAAATGAGCATCTATCCTCCTAAATCTTTAAATTCATTTTGGCATTGCATGCTGTCGCAACGAGATATAGGTACAACTGAGTCAATGAAGATAGAGTCAGAGATTATTTTGATATATATAAAAAAGTTATTGAATTTATCTGCGATTAAATATTAGGACATCTAACTCGGCTTTAACAGCAATTAGCAGCCTTAATTGGGTATTTTCAAACAACCAGAAAAATCGTGATTCTCGAAAAAACCACGAACTTAATTTTGACGTCACAACTTAAGTATAATAATCGCTATACAAAATCTATGGCTGGTGTTTTGACAGTTCAGTAAAAGTACGTCATCGTTAGCTGGGTAAATTTTTTTGGATGGGAATAACACAAATCGTACCTAGCGACTCTTGTAAGAGTACCTAATTCAAAAACAAAAAGTTGTTGAGGGAGAAAGATCATTTGCGCATTATTAACAGTTTCAGTCAATTCTGTTGGCGTCAAAAAAACTTCCTCGTCGCTAGAATCACTCATTTTAGTTTTTTCACTTGTTTTCAAGTTTCTTGTTTTTAATATAAGGTTTAACAATGACGTGAAAAAATGCCGCGTAAAGAACCGCCAACAAAGCAAATTAAAAAAAGAGCACCAAGAAGGTTCCAAGTTTGAGTTTTTAACAAATTAAAAAAATGTTGTATGATATATTTGGCACCATAGAGGTAGCAATAAATAGGTTTAATGATTTTTTTAATTCACAAACTTGGTGCACACGATGTTCTAAATTCAAATTTACTTTAACCTCTAGTGAATAAAAACGGCTTTTCCACTCAGATATTGAAGAGCAAAATGACTCTTTCCGAGATGGTGGGATGAAAAATTATTTAATTCATACATTTTCCTTTTTTGTTCAACTCAAAAGGCAGTATTATTATTATAAGGCCTTTAATTAAGGCAACACTAGTTAGTAAAATCTAGGTTATAAAATTGTTAATTAAGTGAATGTAAAGTGAATGCTTTGTTGTCTGTCCTAAAATAAATAAAATAAAATAAATAGCCAGTTGTACATTACATTCAAGACGGTAAAAAGATCCAGTCACCCTAATTCAGATAGTTATGTCACTTTTACTGCAAATACATAGCAAACTCCATTTCAGAAGCACTTCTCTTATTTATTTGTAGGAAATAAATGTAAAAACCCTCGACTTACGTACATAGATCACACAAGTACATGTAAATGGTATAAAAATGCTGTAATACGTTTGTGTGGGTTTGGTTAGGGTTGCAATAAAATTTCCGACTTATTTTCCCGAGGAAAACATTCGTAATAAAAAAGTTTTAAATTAAATGTTGCTGCAACTTGCCTAGCAGTTGTAAACGATCTGGTGATATATTTTAAAAATATCAAATGGTTCCTGAGTTACCATTTGAGCAGCAAAAACAAATGAACAGCAAACAGACAGCAACGTGCAAGAGTGTAAAAACTACACTTCACCGATTTTTTCTTGTAATTATGATTAAGTACTCGTATTTCGTTATAAGACTTTCCCACCTATCAAGGTCCCAATGATTAGTACCTTGTGTGAAGAAAGTCGGTTTTACCTAAAACAAAAGAGGTTAAATGAAAATTTATGAAAAAAGTATTTTTTCGAGAGCCATTGGGATAGCAGCCGGTTTCAATATTTTATTTTCCTTTGTCTGTGAGTTGGATAGCTTCGAATTTCATACTAAAAGCTATCTGAGGATGCCGCGGTTTCTATGAATCTGTCAGTTTAAGCTAGATACAAAAAAAATACAAAATACAAAATATTTATTTTTCTTTTACAAAGATAAGCTTAAACAAGATGTGGCCAGTATCTCCTTTTAAGCTTTATAAAGCCTGTGCCATGAGTTAGATAGGATTGTGAAAACAGGCCATTAGTCTATTGTACAAGGAACTTCAAAAACACAATCGATGTTGCATTCAGCGGGTGGCAGCCCTGCGCTAGGCGGCTTCAGCACGCACCGCCCGCGAGGAGCGCCCCCGGTCACGCCGGTGGCAAGGACACACCGGGAGATGGGAGTAACTGGCACTTTCGGATCATGAGTTCAGCTGTCGAATTTGGGACCAAACTTATTTTTTTGTTATTAAGATTTTATTGCACAACAAAAGTTTGTACAAAAGGTGGACTCAACGCCATAGGGCATTCTCTACCAGTCAGATTTTTGGGCTAAGCAGAAATGATAAGTGGGCCGTTGCAACAAGGGAAATGTAGGAAAAACGAATCCCAAGATATATATGAGAAAACAACAAAACAATGATAATATTAATATGACTTTTTATGACGAACTTCTAGGAGTCAAATCACTAAGACAAACAAACAAACAGTCTCTGTAGAGGCAGCTCTAACAGCTTATCACGGTTATGTTTCATCCGTTCTAAGTTGTGGATTGATATTATGGGGGAACTCAGTAAACACTGACCGGGCTTTTAAACTACAAAAAAAGTGTATGAGAGCCATTTGTAATTCAAAATTTGACGACAGCTGTAAACCATTGTTTAAAAAACTTGATATTTTGCCTCTGCCGTCGATGTACATTAAGGAAATCTGTTTGTTTGTGTTCTTCAATAAAAGATTTTGGAAAAAACGAGCTAAAGTAAATATCAGGCAAACTAGGGCAAGAATTATGAACAAATTGTATCAACCTACTTGCCATAAACAAGTATACAAGATTAATGTTTATAATATGTGTATTGTGATATTTAATAATTTACGAGACGACTTTATACTCGTATTAATTAATGACTTTAATGCATTTAAAACATAGCTGACAAAATGGTTATTGCACCACAGCCTTTACAGTTTTCAAGAATTTATTGAATATAAAGAAAAAATATAATGAATCAAATTGTAATATTATGTCCATGACTGTTTTGTATAATTATTAATATTTGTTATTTACTACTATAGTATATTTGCACGCTATTATAAGGCTGAATGCACGGGACACACGCTACCTTTGTCAACTGATGTATTTGATTACTGTATTCTTGCAAATAAAACATTTGATTTGATTTGATTTGACTAAGAGAAGTTAGATCCTTGCTCTAATTTCGCTAATGCCATCGTAGCAAAATCGTAATCGAATTGCCTGATTTTAAAAGATCTATTATGGAGAGAATAAGGGCACAGGTAGGAATTAATCTCTCTCTGACGCCGTACTAAAGTTTCGTTCGTATTTTCAGGTGTTATATAGGTGATAGTGCGTTTGGTCACAAATGTTCAAGTTTGTAAAAGTGATAGCGAAAGTGATAAAAGTGAAAGTGATAAATAAATAAAAAATTGTCTAGGCTGCTATTAACCTTTTACAAATAGCGCTATAGTATTTAGCTACGTAATTACTACGAAAACGTCTACGACAACTACGGCTATTCGTGCTACGAAGTAGCTCTGCAACAATAAATTACAATAAATTACATTCATACAATTAATTATAAGATTTGATTGACTTTTGGCATATGGAAACAACTTTGTTGTATGATTATAATTTATTACTACAGCATATTAAAAACGTTGCGTTAAAAGCCTTTCTGAGATATGTATTTAAATCTCATGATCATCTTATCAGCCTATATACGTACCACTGCTGGGCGCAGACCTCACCTCAACTATGAGGTGGGACGAGCCTTACTCAGTTCAGATTGGTGGAGGGGTGTGTGTAAGGTAAGTGACCAACCTTACTGTCATATGTTATTAAGCCGCCTGAAGGCCTCTGACCAGGCTTAACGACAAATATCTATCGGTATTGACCGGAAACAACAGCATAACGTTCCGAAGTATGGAGATGCTTGTAAATAGACGTCACTTAAATGGTCAAAATGGTTACTCATCCCAAACATGACCACGCCTTAGGTTGCTTAACTTTTGGTGCAACTACCGAAGCGTCACCGAAGCGTCAGCGTACAACTACCAATGCGCCTCAAGCACACAGGATATTTAAATATCAACTTTTGATTGTTATTTACGTCTTTTTTCTTCAGAATCGTCACCATTTACAGTAGACATAGGGCGGGCTACTGTTCACAGCCTGCGGCCTTCCTGACCAATCACAGCGCTCGGAGCTATATAGCCCTCACGCTCGCTCCCGCCGAAAACCCTATTCAGTCATCTCACTCTTCCCCCCGGCGAAAATCCTAGCACCCGAAGCCCTTCACGCAGCTCTTAACCGTAATGACCAGACAATAAAACCTATTTCCGCGCGTGAAATCATTCGCCGCTTGGGGCGTTGTGTCAGTAAAACAATGTTTATTTGATATCGAGCGTCAGGCAGGCGACGATTTTCAAGTTCAGATTTCGCTTTCAAGTGATTGTGGACCTTATTCTGTTAGCCATTAAATCTATGCGCTCCGAAACGTTTCAACGAATCGTATTTACGTGTGCAATGCTGGCATTTTCATTGTTACATTACTGAAGGTGGACTTGCTTGCAGAATTCTCGACTGTAACATGATTCATATAAAATTGGTATTGGCTTGTGTTTTTATTTGTCAAAAGATGTTTTGTACTTGTGGGACGAGTAGCCCGAGGCAAAAGCTATTTGCGATGACAATTTTGTGAGCGTCGGCGAACGAAATATGCCTTTTATTCGTACTGGAGTCGGGATTAAGGCTCTAAAACGGAATTGCTGTCAGATGAAGGGCTTTTGTTGAATTCGAGAACTACACCTATACCGGTATCACACTCGCTGGGTATTGGGTGTGCTATTTGCACTTAGCTGTACGTGTGTACGAGGTTTTAGTTTACTTTTGTCGTTCAATCTTGACTCTGACGACTTAAAATAAGAGTTGTTTGAAAACATCGGAAAAAACTTAATCCTTTTTAAATAATGTACCTACCTACATGTTTCTGCGAGTATGCAGAACGTAACATGGTCAGCTATTTTAAATTTAAAAAAAATATTTTTATTTTGGAAACAAAACCTTGATTGCGTAAAATATATCGTATCTACACAATTTACAATCATTCATTTCCATTTTCATGTATTAACTGGCCTTCTGGTGTGATGGTCAAGAAGTTGACTATAAACCAAGAGGTCGCGGGTCATTTCCCGCACTATAAAAAGATTTGTGTGCATGAACACGTCTGTTTGTACTAGTCTGGGTGTTATATGTTTTAAGTTTATTTGTAATACCGCTGTTGATTCTGATATCTATAACTCTAGTGCTTTAGCAACTGACGAATCAGAAAAACGGAGTCAGATGAATGTATGTGATGTTGTTGTATATTTATTATTATAATATTGTTGTACATACACTATCGATGGTTCATTCATCACGGTAGTGGTTACCGTGCGGCAACTTGTACACAACAAAAAAAGGTAGCTGGCCACTGGTACATTGGTAACTTAATGCATTTAATGGCTATCCAAAAATTTCGTTTAACAATTACCTAAATACATAAATGTCCCGGAAAAAAAAATTGTCCGAAAGAAGTCTCCGTTTTCTTTGTTCCGATTTAGAAGTTTTTTTTTTAATATGAATAACCAGACATTTAGCCGCGATCTCATCTGATGGTAAGCGACGATGCGTCCGAAGATGGATCATGCATGTCTATCTTCGGTCGCATCGTCGCTTACCATCAGGCGAGAAGTTTAGGCACTTAGCACTGCCTATTCCTATCACTGTATATTACCATCGGACACATATTTTTCATTAAGTTAAAAAAACTGTTCACGTTTAGAACAAAAGTGATCGGAGTCTACAATTCCCTTCGGAAGAAACGCAAAAAGGAACAAATTATAAAAAATACAAGAAAAAGGGAAACGAAATTGTTGAATGCAAATTAATAAATCTGTCTGAGCCTTACAATAACATTACGGCTATTTACCCAAATCTTATGTTTGAAGTTTTAAAGGTTATTTTTCCTTGTGTTCGTCGAAAACGGAGTTTTCTTTTATCTTAATGTTTCGTTTCTATTAGTAAAAAGTCCCGTACAGATTCCCCTAAAGAAGTTGAAAAATGTAATTTGTAATAACAATTTTATTCGTTTGGTCTTCCCCTCTGTATACATAACTTTGTGTATGGGGTACAAAACAAGTGTTTTGTGGATGCTTCCATACCGTTACATACATTTCCTGCCTCGTTGGTGTAGTGGCAAAGTTTCTGTCTTACTTCCGAGAGGTCCGGGGTTCGAATCCCAGGTCGAGCCAAAATTGTTTCTATTTCTGATTTTTTTTCATGAATTTCTCAAAAACAGCTCGGAGTCGGGAAGTTGGCGGTGTTACACCCCGTGCCTCGGAAAGCACGTTAAGCCGTTGGTCCTGCGCCTGATCTCTCTCCGGTCATGTCGGATTGCCGTCTCACCTAACTTTGAGAGTGATGGAACAGTGAATGCACCTGTGTATTGCGCTCACACTTGTGCACTATAATATCTCCTGCGTAGTTGGCTGATCTCTGTTAAGATTTGCCGCCGTGGTCGAAATCGGCCAGGAGGACTATTATACATTCATACAAGGTAGGTAGTTATTTAATACTTTGCCAAACAGCTAGGATGTCGGTCGAGACATGAGCGCTGAGCTGAGCGTATCAAAATTCATTTTTCATCTATTTTTAACCCCCGACAAAGAAGAAAGAAAAATAGGGGTGTAATCAGTTAGATCAGTCTGTTTTTGGACCTACATGTGTTTGTGTTGCTGTATTTTTGTGCGTCTATCTGTATGTGGCGTCGTAGATCCCGAACGGATGGACCGATTTGGAAGCGGTTTTTTTATTACGAAAGATTATTAAATCACGGTGATTCTTAGCTATGGCTAGTCAAAATCCGTCTCACCAAATGTTTCCTGGCTCATGTCGGGGGTATAATTTTTTGACGTGACAACGTCTTATAAATTGGTTTGCCGGGTGACACTTCAAGAAACTGCTTTACGCTCCGCTCACGTTCCGCGCTCACAATGAGAGCGAGTGAGAGGCACGCGTCCCTTCGACTCGGGCATGGTTAGCCCGCCTAAGAGCGAGTGAGACAGACATAAAAAGTGAAAGGCACGCGTCCCTTCCACTCGAGCACAGTTAACCCGCCTAAGAGCGAGAGAGACAGAGCGAGAGAGAGAGAGTGAGAGAGATAGGCATACACACCGGTTCATGTTATACGAATGAATATTCACATTAAAATTATTTTACCACTCAAAGTCGTTGTCACGTAAAACTTTCGCCCGTATACCGACTTTACAGGCAACCAATTTTTTTTTATTACGAAAGATTATTAAATCACGGTGGTTCTTAGCAATGGCTAGTCAAAATCCGTCTCACCAAATGTTTCCTGGCTCATGTCGGGGGTGTAATTATTTTGTTTAAAAAACTGAAGCTTCGTTTTCTACACAGGTTCAATACCTTTTTCTTACCTGTATGTTGACCATAGACAAGTTCAAGCGTAAACTTTTTAATAAAAACGTCGGTTCCACCGATCGGTTCCGCCACCTAAAAATGGCAAAGCGTGAAGTCTCGATGACAAAGGGATACACTTTACCACGAGGATTGTGATTTCACACTAAAACTTTACAATAACAGGTAAAAATGGCAGAAAATAATAATAAACCAGGTGAATGAGAGAATTTGTGCACGGTTTAAATAATCTGCTGGACGTTGGAGACAGCTATAACTGGATTGTTACCTGCGCTGTTTGGGATAATCATAATAATAGTAATAAATCATTTATTCCCTTGCCATTTCATTACAATACTATTAACTTTACCACTAACTCTAACTATAGAGACTTCTAAAACCAAGGGTCGCGGGTTCGATCCCCGCACAGTACAAGCATAAGTGTGCATGAACATGTGTGTTTGTACTGGTCTGAGTGTTTTCTATGTATAATGTGTATTTATTTACAAAATGTATGAGGAGTATAGCCTCCGTTACCCTGACCTCGACCTGTTTAACTCCAGTCAGACCCACTTCAGAAGAGTACTGAAAGACATCCTCAGCTCCCTTCCTGAAGAGTAGTTGGCCATGGTAATTTAACTTTTTGAGCTTTTGCGTTGCTTTGTAGCTGTATTTTTCTTAAAATATGTTTTATAATTATTTTATTATTATTGTGTATAATAAAATAAAATGTGTGTAAATAATATAAAATATGTAACTGTATGATACATTGTAATGTTTAAAACATTTTAATGTTAGTCTTGTTTAGTTCGATTCATGTATAAATAACTATATTAGTCATTAAACAACATTACATAAATTAACCCTATGATAATGCATGTATTTCTCCTTTTCACTTATGTTATGCAGTGAAAACACATTTTAGGATTATTTTCTTGTGCTGAACTGATAACTATGTACTGCTTGATTAAGACTTCATGTAATCTGTTGTGTTCACCAATAAAGTAAAATAAAATAAATAAAATAAAAAAAAGTATTTAAGTATGTTTATCCGTTGCCTAGTACCTACCCATAACACAAGCCTCGTGGCTTAATTTGGGACTAGAGAATTGGTGTGATTGTTGTGAAATATTTATTTATTTATTTATATTTACTTATTTATTCTGTCATTTGCATCGAATCCTTAGGATGCAAAATGAAAGTGACATATGAGAAGCGAGTTACTGTCAGTGGCCAAACACTTAATTAATACGGTAGTTGACACCACCAATCGTTGACGTACTTTTTATCAACTGTCAAAACGCTTTTCTTAATAGAGTTTGTATGGGAATAACACACTTTGACGTCATCGCGTGCAATGCCGACTGAGTGACTAATTATCATTTGAATTCCAATTAAAAATCAAATAATACGAACTGCAGAAAAATATTAGTGTAAAGGCATCTGAAATTATGAATTATTTTAGAGAAAATCAGTTTTTGAATATTTCTTTCATAGTGGAAACAAGCCTATTTACAAATACTCAATTTTATTGCAAAATCGCCCGTATTACAAACGCATAAAATACCGTAGTGTTTACCATGACGTACTGGCCACCGTAACTAGGTAGGTACCTACATACAGCTAAGAAGTGTCACAAGTTTGCATCAAATCAATAAATTCTGTTGATATTTTACTGATGCTTGGTCGATGAATTCGATGGTGGATAATCGAATGAGGTGCTTCTGGCGCAGTGGTTGCAAAGCTTTGGTAGTAATACACAAAGTTAAGCAACCTAAGGCGCGGTCATGTTTAGGATGGGTGACCATTATGTAAGTGACGTCTATTAACAAGCATCTCCGTGCTGCGGAAGGCACGTTAATCGGTTAACCCCAGTTAATATCGATAGATATTAGTCGTTAAGCCTAATCAGAGGCCCTCGGGCGGCTTAATAACATCTGACAGTAAGGTTAGTCACTTACCTTACACACACCACTCCACCAATCCGCACTGAGCCCGCGTGGTGGAGTATGGCTCGCACAACCTCATAGTTGAGGTGAGGCCTGTGCCCAGCAGTGGGACTTATATAGGCTGATGAGAGAGAGAGAGAGAGAGAGAGAGAATAGAATCAGTAAGGCTCAGGCCACACCTGCAGCATACTGTCGCGTAACTCGCGTCTGTCAGCGTGTCAGCCAATCGCCGCGCCTCAATCGCGGACGGATACGAGTCGCGGTGACAGTAAATATTAAATAATAAATAAATATTTCACAACAATCACCCCAATTCTCTAGTCCCAATATAAGCTACGAGGCTTGTGTTATCGGTACTAGACAACGGATAAACATACTTAAATACATTTTTTTGTAAATAAATACATATTATACATAGAAAACACCCAGACCAGTACAAACACAATGTTCTTGCACACATATGCTTGTACTGTGCGGGGATCGAACCCGCGACCCTTGGTTTTAGAAGTTCGACATGTAGACCACTGCACCAAACGGTCGTCAAATATGCCGCATAATTCAAATATGCCGTATATGAGGCCTGAGCCTTAGTAAAGGATATCATTCTAAGCTGGAAAACTTGACTCTACTTTCTAGCAGTGCATGTGATAACTTATAACACCCTTCTTTTTTGTCGGGGGATAAAAATTGTTGTAAACATAACGTGAAAGAGGTAAGTAAGGTAGCGAGCGATGCAATAAAAAAATCTTGTGTATTGAATCAGAATTCATATTTATTCTAGCATGCCAGTATTATTTTTACCAAAACTAAAAAGTGTGGCTCACACAAGCACGAAGACCTATGTAAACATGCAAAAAAATGCGAGGGAGTTCGCAAAAACGAAATCCACTTGAAATTTGAAAAAAGAACTAAAAATTGAAAAAAGAACTCATCGATTGATTTGTTTCGCTCGATTTGTTGTATTGAGTGGCGATTTCTTGTTATTCATCTATTTGTCAAAAGTTTTTTGAAGTGAAAACTTCTTTAGCGGCGTTGAGCACTTTTGTGGCATGGGTAGAAACTGTGAAACTCGCGTCAGGTCACGTGATGCTGATCGAAAAACCGTAAGACGGTTGTTAAGTTTTCACTTCTGCCGGCACTCCCGGAGTGCAACCCGTGTTTTTTTTTGATGATGGAAAGGTTTCAATGGTGACTATATTTACACACCCTTTTTGGTTAGAAAACGTCAAGATCAGCTAACCTTTTTACAACTGAATCCGAGTCTTAATCAATAATGGTAACAAATGATCTAAAATTGATTCTTCGACAATATTTTTTAATACGCTGACTAGGTACACTATCAATCGGTCGAATCAATTCTAGATCGTTTGTTGTCATTAGCGTGTTCTAAAGTTTTTTATTTTTTTTAAAGTGTACCGTCAGCGTAATAAAATATATTGTCAAAACAACCGATTTCACAGATTTCAGCTGATTGACAAAAAATGATTTTAAATTGTTAGTAAATAAGCGATTTCTATTTATATCTATGTGTTATTGTTGTGAAGATTATTTTTTCCTTAACATAAATTAAAAACAAATCTCTTCGTCTGCTATAATCTGTCAAAATATATTTTAGACACGGACTGTTCAAGACCCTATTTTTTTGTAAGAACGACCTATAACCGTACTTAAAGCAAAAGCTAAACTTCTACTCACTGTCATTCAACTAGTGACGTGTGACGTCACATATTGTTAGTCGTTTGTTTGTCAACGCTGTCGGCGCCGCGCGCTTAAATATTCAGCCGTCATTAGGGCTCGTACACACAGCATTGTTTCACGTTCCTATCCCATGAGCTTTTAGTTTTGACTATTGCGATCTCTGTCACTCATGCTAGCTTGACCATGACAGCGAACAGGATAGGAAGTAGTTTAAAAAGCCTTCAAAATAAGCTCAAAAAAAATCAAAAGTTATTTCAAATATTTTCAGCGTATTTTGAAGGCATTTTTTGACACACGTTGGCATGTTCCTTCTTTCAATTAAATACCTGTGTTTCGAGAGATCGAAAGTCTATGGAGAGCAATTTCGCCCATTGCTCAATAAGTTAAAAAACTTTTTTTTTACTTTACTTTTCATTGTATTATAATACTAGAAGGTGACAATGACGGAGACTGTTTCTAAAAAAGCCTTAGAGTGACCAAATTTTTTTAAGGTTTCTTCATTATTCAAAATCACAACCTACGGAATCGACATTTTTGAGAAACTCTTTTCCTTTATATATATATAAGATAAAGTCAATTTCCTTATTTTCATTCATTTTTATTACAGTATTCAATTTCATAAAGTCTATACTCCCTTTGGATGTTGGGTAAAATATGAAGTATTCAAGAATAGGGCCCCAGAACGCTTTGCGTCTATGCCAGCCCGGCACAGCAAACAGGGGAATGGGGCATGTTTTCTAAGTTTCTAAGAATACAAAGAGACTCCGCTGTGTAAGCTAAGTCAAATTGACGTCTCAAGTTCCTGAGAAAACGTGTTGTAGTTAGACATGACTGTTAGTTGACTGTGCTTTTCTATATAGTAGTACTTAATTTTATAACAAGCCAAGATATTATTTGATAAAATATAAATAATTTTAGTTAGAGTACAATATTAGACCATTCAGATATGTTATTATTAACTTCAATGAGGTAGTGAAACATAGGAACAAAGATTGAAGGTTTAAATCTCCTTTGAAATAAACATTTCACCAAACCACTGAATTGGAAACTTTAAGCTATATCTGATTACCAGGTTTAATTTGTTTTTTAATATTTTTTTTATTTTTTTGTCAAAATCCTTAGGGACATTTTTTCAATAATCAGATAAATTGTTATCGCACTGATAAATATAATGTGACCGAATTCAAATAGACATTCGGTTTGACCTTCTGCATAATCGAAATTGTTATTGTAAATAAATAAATAAATAAATATTTCACAACAATCACACCAATTCTCTAGTCCCAAACTAAGCTACGAGGCTTGTGTTATGTTATTATGGGTGCTAGACAACGGATAAACATACTTGTTGGCGACTAGCAATGCCAACCTTTTTTGTACTTCTACCTATGTATTTTTTTATATTACTTTTTAATAGAATTACTTCAAAATTATATATAGTGGACAAGCAAAAGTCTTTTAATATAGTCAAGATTGGTGTCAGAAGTGAAAAATTATTAAATTTGGGTTAAAAAACCTTAGAATAATGCCCCTAACGCGTGCACAAGTAAGAGCGGCTACCAGTGCAAATTTTCCTCAAGTTTCCCGAAGAGCTCCTGAGGAGGGTGCTTCCACCCACGGCGCCTTAGCGCCGGCTCCGTCCAGCGCCATTTTACAGGAGGAAAATTCCCTAATGCACGGTTCGTCGTCAAATAATGCATCCAAATACGGTTGGTCAGGCCGATCAGGCCGATCTAGTCAAACCGTGAAGGCCCAAATACTTGCCGCGAAGGCAAAACACGCTCGCATATTAGCTGAAACTGAAGTGGAGCGTGATCGTTGCGCAGCAGAAGCTGAAGCGGAGCGCAATCGTCGTGCGGCAGAGCGCGAACGCGCTGTTGCTGAACTAACATTACAGGCTGAGTTAGCCGCGATTGAAGCTGCCTCATCGAGCTGCTCACAAGGCTCGAAAACACAGCGTATAGAAAAATGGTTAGTAGAAACTAATGATATTACCACAAGTCCTAAGCGTAATAATAAAGCATATTCGTTGGTTGACAGAGAGAGGAATGGGCCCTGGTTCCCTAGCGCAACGCCGCAGGCCTTGCCGCGGTCAGCACCCGCCACGGCCCACGGGGACGCTGTGGCCCACGGGGACGCTTTGACTTCGCACGTGTGTCCCGAGGTTAGGGCAGTGCCGCAGACATTGCCGCTTCAAGTGCCGTTGGTGCGCACCGTCGGTCATGGCAGTGCCGTAGCTACGCGCCCGCTCCCCAAGTTTCCACCGCTACAAGCTGCACCAGCTGAATACACACCTCCACGCACGCTAGGTTTAGGTACACTAACTAAAGCTCTTCGGGAAACTTGAGGAAAATTTGCACTGGTAGCCGCTCTTACTTGTGCACGCGTTAGGGGCATTATTCTAAGGTTTTTTAACCCAAATTTAATAATTTTTTACTTCTGACACCAATCTTGACTATATTAAAAGACTTTTGCTTGTCCACTATATATAATTTTGAAGTAATTCTATTAAAAAGTAATATAAAAAAATACATAGGTAGAAGTACAAAAAAGGTTGGCATTGAGCTCCTGAAACCAAGACTTCCATTTTTCAATGAATACATCAGGTAGAATGTGGTCCCAATCAAGACCTAATTTCCAAGTCTTCTGGAAATTGATACGGCCTTTTATGATAAGTGGGGTCATTAAGCCCAGTGGATCATAAACTGACATTAGTAGGGACAAAACTGACCGTTTGGTGTAGATATTTGGAAAATTTGGGACAGATTCTAAGAACCGTAGAGAATCGTCAGCGACATGCCAGGTTATCCCCAGAACGCGAGTTTGAGAAGGGGACGATGGTCCTAAGCCTACTTCGGCAGTGTTAATGGCGCGGAGGTCGGAAGGAATTAGAGACAAGGCTTGGGCATGGTTTGAAACCCATGAGCGCATTTCAAAACCAGCTGCTTTATGAATGGTCACGATTTCGAGAGCAAGGCGAGCTGCTTCCTCCAGGCCATTGACAGAACCTAGATAATCATCCATGTAGTGGTCCTCCATGATGCATCGCGCAGCCTCAGGATAGAGATGCTGAAACTCAATGGCATTTTTGTTTTTTAGGAAGAGTGCCGTGCATGGGCTGCACGAAGCACCGAATATCATGGAGGACATTCGGTATTCCTGTATAGGATGCTGAGGATTGCCTCTCCAAAGAAATCGCTGAGCATCTCGATCCTGGGGCCTTATTTTTACCTGTGGGAACATTTCTCTAATGTCTGCCGTGAGTGCGATACAACCTTCCCTGAATCTCATAACAATTGCAAGCAAATGCTGTAACAGGTCTGGTCCCGATAGGAGCATCGAATTGAGACTTACTCCTTCGCATTTTGCAGCTGCGTCGTGCACCACGCGCAGCTTATTTTTGCGCGGGTGGACCACACCAAAATGCGGAAGATACCAGGTGATGTTACCCGATGGAGGACCAGTACACAGCTCTGCATAAGATTTATCAATCATACTCTGGATGTTCTGCTTATAACTAGTCGCGTACGCATCGTCCTTAGCCATCTTCTTCTCGAGGCTTGAGAACCTAGACAGGGCAAGGCGTTTACTGTCAGGCACTACATTGATGTCATTCCGCCACAGCAACCCTGTCTCAAATCTGCCATTGGGTAGGCGTGTTGTGGTTTCTTCTAAAATCTCTAAGGCGCGTTTATCGCTAGGGCTACAGTGGGGTTTCTTCTCTATACCTATGGAGTCTAGTTTGTAATACGACATGATGAGAGAGTCTAGCTTTTGATCAGAATCGTTTACTTCGATGTGGTTAATAAATTCTACTGGATTAGCACTGCTATTGATAAACCCGAAAAGAGCCCAGCCTAGGGAAGTCAGAGCGGCTGCTGGTTCGGATTTAGTTCCATGGCGTACGATTTGAGGTAAGAGAAGATGCCAATTATCAGTCCCAATGAGACAGGTCGGTTTCGCATCATTGTAAGCTAGAACATCAGCTAAATCGGAAAGGTAATCGTAACGCTTAATGTCGCAAATATTTGCTGACTGAGTCCTAAGACCTAGGTTAGGAATAGATCGTGCTCGAATTTCGTAGCTATCTGAACTATAGCGTCCTCTAACTTGTAAATCTATAAAGCTAACGTTGGCGAGCTTAGTAAGCCCTCCGACACAGTTAATCTGCAAGGGTACCGTAGATTGTTCGTCGACAAGCATGTCAGCCACCGATTTGTCCACTAAAGTAGCAGAACTGCCGTCATCTAAAAGCGCATAGGTATTAACGCTACCTTTTTTACCAGTTAAAGTAATTGGAATGACTTTTAGAAGCGGTTTTGAAAGATCGACTGGTAAAGCGTTGTGCGCTACGGTAGCAGATGTGCAGGCAAGTGGGTCTTTATTTTGTGGTTCAAAGTTATTCGGACTCTGGTGAGCGGAGGCTTGAATTACTACATGGGCCGTGTTTGCTGCTTGAGATCTATGTAAAAGAGTATTGTGTCGGTTATTTGTACAGCCTTCGGCTTCACACCTTGTTTTACAGATACTATACTTATGAGAGCCTCGTTTCAAACATCTGCGACAAACTTTATTGTCCAATACCCATTGCCAGCGATCTTCCAAGGCCAAGGATTGAAAATCACTACAATCGGCAACCTCGTGGTTAGACTTAGTACAATATCTGCATATATTTGTACTCTTTGGTTCGTCGGGCGAATCCGACGAGACAGCATATGGGAAAACTTTGTCTTTGGCGGAGTTGACAAGTTGACTTTGACTTTTGGCAGGGATTGACTGACATTTGACGGGTGACGACTCTGACTGAAATAAACCAAATCGCATTTGTAAATTAGCTTCGCTTTCTAGAAAATCAGCCAAAGTTTCTAATTTGAATTTGCCAGAGCCGGCCCTTGACGAAGCAAAATCTGCCCATCTCGACCTTAGAAGTGGAGTCAACTTGCAAATAATAGAGTTCGCGATCTCAGGTGAAGCGAGATATTCGGGCTGGTTTAGCAAACGAATAACTTCGACGCAGTTTCGGATGCGGCAAGCAAAGACATTTAGGTCGCGTGAAGATTCATAAACACCAAGCTTAGGAAGAGCTCTTACTAGAGAAAGCTGGTGTAGCACGATGACCTCAGGTTGCGCAAACCTAGTCTCCTAAGCCTGTACAATTTGTTCCGGATCGTCAGCTGCTACAAGTCTAATGGAGACGGCCTCCTTAGCGGTTCCGTGCAGCGCTGCGCTAAGCCTGACCACGTTGTCACTTGGTGAGAAGTGCGCTTTGGATTGGTCAAACGACTTCTTGAAAAGAAGCCAATCCGCAGCGCGACCATCGAACTTAGGGAGATCACCAACCTTTGACGTCTTCTTCCCCAAGTTTGTAATTGCATTTGCCAGCTGAATAAATGGTGTACCTTCTTTGGACTGATTTTTATTTATGTGGCAACAACATTCATTTTCTTTAGTTAGTGTACCTAAACCTAGCGTGCGTGGAGGTGTGTATTCAGCTGGTGCAGCTTGTAGCGGTGGAAACTTGGGGAGCGGGCGCGTAGCTACGGCACTGCCATGACCGACGGTGCGCACCAACGGCACTTGAAGCGGCAATGTCTGCGGCACTGCCCTTCTTGACTATATTAAAAGACTTTTGCTTGTCAACTATATATAATTTTGAAGTAATTCTATTAAAAAGTAATATAAAAAAATACATAGGTAGAAGTACAAAAAAGGTTGGCATTGCTAGTCGCCAACATGGCCCCCGACGGTGTGGACACCAATTGAATCAGGAGGAGACTAACAATGCCAGCTTCCTGACAGGACGACGCAGGACACCCCCTTTCGTGGTCACATCCGCTACCCTTACTATGCCGTCCTTTCCGGGATATATCTGGACTATTCGCCCTCTAGGCCAGCACTGTCTCGGTAGAGTCCCGTCAGCTATACAGACTAGGTCCCCGATTTTCAAGGCTCGAGATTGTACAGATGATCCTCGGCGTGGCACTAACGTTGGCAGGTACTCTGCGACAAAAAATCTTGACTATATTAAAAGACTTTTGCTTGTCAACTATATATAATTTTGAAGTAATTCTATTAAAAAGTAATATAAAAAAATACATAGGTAGAAGTACAAAAAAGGTTGGCATTGCTAGTCGCCAACATGGCCCGTTGGCTCTTTGGGCCACAGACGAAAACAGAGCTATTTCCGAATCGGTGGGTGTTTTAGTGGATGAAGAACCAAAACTATCTGCTTATTCGCCAATAGTCGCTGATTGCCTGCGGTTCAGCAGATGGCTACGTCTGCTCAGAGCAACAGCTCGTGCTCATCAAGCAGCCAAAGTCTTTCGGTCTACTTTACCTCAAAATTCTAAATCTACTTCTACAGCGTTTCGTTCTCACCTTAACTTACCCTTTCTATCCGCCGAGGATTTAAATTCAGCAGAAATTCACCTATTTATGACGGTTCAATGTGATTCTTTTGCAGATGAACTTATTTGCGCGAACAAGGGACGCCCTGTTTCTGGTCATAGCAGGCTCAAGAATTTGTCCTTGATCGTTAGTGAAGATGGTCTTCTACGTTTGTCCGGCCGCACCTCCGCCTCCAATGCCGTAGAGTCCCGCCCAATTGTGCTCGACGGAAAGCATCATATAGCCAGGCTGTTAATCCATTCTTACCATGCCCGATTCGCCCACGCAAATAATGAGCTCGTTGTGAATGAACTCCGCCAGAGATTCTACGTTCTAGGCTTAAGGCCGACAGTAAAACAAGTAGCCTCGAGATGCCAGACCTGTCGGATAAGAAAGGCAAAGCCTGTAACGCCACCCATAGGAGATTTGCCTCGTGCACGAATGGCTCACCATGAGAGGCCATTTACTTATGTAGGCCTTGATTATTTCGGCCCAATTAACGTGACGATCGGCCGCCGAACAGCCAAAAGATGGGTGGCTTTGTTTACCTGCCTCACAGTAAGGGCAGTTCACCTTGAGATTGTCGAGAGTTTGTCTGCAGATTCCGCCATAATGGCACTACGCCGTTTCATCGCCCGACGAGGTAGCCCAACAGCGATCTACTCCGACAATGGAACTGCGTTCGTCGGAGCATCAAAGATACTACCGGAAATTTGCGAGTTTGCTTCCACAAAAGAGATTCAGTGGAAGTTCATCCCACCATCAGCTCCGTTCATGGGAGGATGCTGGGAGAGGCTGGTGAGGAACATTAAAAGCGCCCTCACCGTGACACTTCAAGAGCGGTCGCCCAGGGAAGAAGTCCTCGCTACTCTCTTATTAGAAGCCGAAGCCGTCGTTAATTCAAGGCCACTGACTCACGTAGCAGACAGTCCGGACTTCGAAGCGGCCTTAACGCCATTTACGTTTTTAATCGGCACGTCATCAAACGACACACTGAGACGGCAGTTCGAAGACACAGACCTCTCCAGCAGGGCTCAATGGCGGAAGTCGCAACGGTTAGCTGACCATTTCTGGCAGCGTTTTGTCGCAGAGTACCTGCCAACGTTAGTGCCACGCCGAGGATCATCTGTACAATCTCGAGCCTTGAAAATCGGGGACCTAGTCTGTATAGCTGACGGGACTCTACCGAGACAGTGCTGGCCTAGAGGGCGAATAGTCCAGATATATCCCGGAAAGGACGGCATAGTAAGGGTAGCGGATGTGACCACGAAAGGGGGTGTCCTGCGTCGTCCTGTCAGGAAGCTGGCATTGTTAGTCTCCTCCTGATTCAATTGGTGTCCACACCGTCGGGGGCCATGTTGGCGACTAGCAATGCCAACCTTTTTTGTACTTCTACCTATGTATTTTTTTATATTACTTTTTAATAGAATTACTTCAAAATTATATATAGTGGACAAGCAAAAGTCTTTTAATATAGTCAAGAATACTTAAATACATTTTTTTTTAAATAAATACATATTATACATAGAAAACACCCAGACCAGTACAAACACACATGTTCATGCACACTTATGCTTGTGCTGTGCGGGGATCGAACCCGCGACCCTTGGTTTAGAAGTCCGACCTGTGGACCACTGCACCAAACGGTCGTCAAATCAGCTATCTTATAATTTTATTGGGCTGCTAGCGCTATCAGCCTATTGAAAAATCGCCTCTTAATTTAATATACCTACTCTACCAATAAAGATCATGCAAACTGGCCACTTCATCTAACTGTAAAGAGGTCCAGTAGTTCCCACTCGTCTTTTTGGTCACGCACAACCAGCCAGTATTTCACATCGATAAAAGAGTTGTTTGTTAACATTCTATTTTCAAATTAACAGATTCATAAAAAGCAGCGTGGGCCCGCGCGACGTGGCGCGAAAATTATAACCTGTGCGGTGAGCGCGCGCACAAATCAATTTTGCCGTTAGCATGCGTGTTGGACTGCCAGGACTTTGGGAGCTGTCTTGGTGTTGATATTTAGCGGGCTTTAGTGTATGCTATGTCAGTCGAGTACATTTTTCATTAGGAGAAGGAAAGATTAAGCGGGGCTCTATTTTTGACGTGACAACGTCTTATAAAATGGTTTGCCGGGTGACACCTCAAGAAACTGCGTTACGCTGCTCCGCTCACGTTTCGCGCGAGAGAGACAGAGCGAGAGAGAGAGAGTGAGAGAGATAGGCATACACACCGGTTCATGTTATACGAATGAATATTCACATTAAAATTATTTTACCACTCAGAGTCGTTGTCACGTAAAACTTTCGCGCGTATACCGACTTTACAGGCAACCAATTTTTTTTTTTAACTCTTTATTATCATGCAAATAACCGTTACAAAACACTTAACTAACTTACTTAGTACAAGTAAACTACGAGGGTTTGTAATAATTATACTAAGTGTTACAAATAAAGACAAGGATTGCACAAATAAGACAAGCCGTTTGGTTAATAAGAAAGAGAACCAAGTAAGTGTAACTTATACTTTAATGTACTATTTTTTATAGTTAAAGTATCTCGTGATTCTGTATGTAATTTATTTATTATGCGAGGCACAATTATATCCTGTGTGTTATATTATCCTGTACTGTGCTAGATGTTGATTTCCGTTATATCGCCATATGCGGATTCTTATCATCGCAACTTGAATCTAACAGCATGTCGAACAATGGCTGCGGCTAAATCGCTAACAGTCGCCAGTCACACCGAAAGTATGCCAAAAGTGTGCCTTTTTCAAAAAAAGTAACAAATAAAACAAAATAATGGTTAGCAGTGCTGCCATTGAGCGGAAAGCAATATAATAATAATAGGAGTGGGGGGGGGGGGCAATAGTATCAAATTAGATACCGACGAGTCTGTATCGAGTGCAAGTTTAATAAAATCAAATCGCCATTTCCTAAGCAATATGAACACACCTTTAAGAAATTACCATTGCGATTACGGTCTAAACTTAGGTTTCTTGAAATATCAAGTTGTTTTCGTTCACTTGCCTATTTAAATTACTGCCATTTAATTCTGTATCGGGGTATAAATTGATAATATTGCCTAATACTTCGCTAGTACCGGTAGGGCAACCATGATATTTAATTACACTGCTATAAAGCTTATTTTAAGTCTACCTATATTGCCAATCACCAACTATGATAGATGTTTTCGATGCCACATCGGAAGGAATGTTATTGTATGACTGCCTTGTTGGTATAGTGGCAAAGTTTCTGCCTTGCATCCAAAAGGACCTGGGTTCGAATCCCAGGCCGAGCCAAAATTGTTTCTAAAATTTTCTGTAATAAATCTCTCACAAACAGCTCGGAGTCGGGAAAGTTGGCGGTGTTACACCTCCGTGTCTCGGAAAGCACGTTAAGCCGTTGGTCCTGCGCCTGATCTCTCTCCGGTCATGTCGGATTGCCGTCTCATCGAACTTTGAGAGTGATCGAACAGTGAGTGCACCTGTGTATGCGCTCACACTTGTGCACAATATCTCCTGCGCAGTTGGCTGATCTCTGTTGAAATTGGCCGCGGTGGTCAAAATCGGCCAGGAGGACTATTATTATTGTATAAACCTCTGTTCGGTTAGATCTAAGTGAAAACATGAATTCAAGATATTTAAGAGGCATATCACAAAATTTTAGACAGCTTAGCAGTTTTTTGCCGAAAATTTGGTTTTCTTACTAAAAATTGTTTAAAGCTAAAAAAAGAATTATTTTGCTTTAAATTTGCTTTAAATGTCGCTCGTAGTCTGTCGAAGCGACATCTCCTGAGGATGCCACGTGTAGTGGCGAAACACGTCGAGTGTTTTGTTGGTGTCAGTGTTGTGATTCCAGGTGCATCTTTTGTGTCGCGTTGTGAGTTGTAGGTATTGTGGGTCCTGCGACTTTCAGCTGTAGCTTTTTCAGGTGATTACAGTTGGTTCCTGCGATGGCGTCGTTTAGTGGAAATTTTTCAGTTTTAGTCATGGATTTCGGCAAAGTAACGCCTGATTCCATCAACTATGAAAATTGTTTAGCCGTCATGATTTTGTTAAATATCTGTTTAGTATTACCAAAGTGAGTGTATGTCCTTCTCGCTCTAGCTCTCTTCCGTCTCGGTTTCGAACCAAGCGTCATGTCGCTCTCACATTAATTACTGTTAAAATAGTTTTAGTCTATCTATTTAGACACGCAGTGTATAAATAAATATTTCACAACAATCACACCAATTCTCTAGTCCCAAATTAAGCTACGAGGCTTGTGTTATGAGTACTAGACAACGAATAAACATACTTAAATACTTTTTTTGTAAATAAATACATATTATACATAGAAAACACCCAGACCAGTACAAACACACATGTTCATGCACACATATACGGTTGAAGTCCTGAGACTCAGGACCCTTGGTTTCAGAAGTCCGACATGTAGACCACTGCACCAAACGGTCGTCAAAACAGTGTTATTTTGTTAGTGAACAAAATAAACATTGAAGTGCAATCGGTGTTTTATTATATCCTGAACAATAACCCAATGCCTTTTGGCTACAAATTTTATTAAAATCAGGATGATTGGTGTTACAAACGATAGTTCATAATACTCAATGACTCAAATTTCTTTAGTACCCCCACTAAAATTGTAACATGCATGACTTATACATCATGGCACGTCAATGACGACGACCACTTTGGTATAATGGTTAAGTATTAACCAAGAGGTCCCGGATCGAGACGGATCGAACCCGCGATAACCACCCATACCAGTACAAACATGTCTGTTTGTACTGGTATGGGTGTTATATGTATTTATCAAGTTTATTTGTAATACCACTGTTGATTCTGAAATCTGTAACACAAGTGCTTCAGCTGCTTACCACGGAGTCAGATCAATGTATGTGGTGTGTATATTTATTATTATTGTATATTAATTTATTATAATGACTGCAAATATCAGGCAGGTTCAGAAACTGAGACTCAGGACTTCAACCGTACTTATAACTTTATGTAACAGTTAGTTTAGTTGTAAGGTTTGTCTTCAGTTTTGAGATGTGTTCACTGTTCAGTGATAGCGAATTGAGAGGGAAAGTTATAGTAAGAAACAAACCCGTTGTATGCCGTTCTAACACTGACAATTGATATCTGTGTTATTAATGCTTATAATAATAATAATAATAAAATTCTTTATTAAAGTGACCAGGACTCAATTTCTTAGTAACATTAATTAAACTGAAACAACTAAGATTAGTCAGAAATATATTTTGATTAAATATGACTCGTGATTGCTACTATACGGGAATCACCGCTGCTTCATTCCATAAGCAGTGGCGCAGCAATGATTCACGTATACACAATCGAGCCGGCTCGCAATCATGGCCAGGATGCCGTTGCCACTACCCCTGACTCTGCGCACTAGTGAAGCGCATTTTTTGCATAGATAAATAATTTTAATGTGAATATTCATTCGTATAACATGAACCGGTGTGTATGCCTATCTCTCTCTCTCTCTCTCGCTCTGTCTCTCTCGCGCGAAACGTGAGCGGAGCAGCGTAACGCAGTTTCTTGAGGTGTCACCCGGCAAACCAATTTATAAGACGTTGTCACGTCAAAATTATGAATTTGTATTTATAATAAAGTTATTAATTGTAAACAAGTAAAGATATGTAGACGTGTGCGTGTAGGTGTAGAGTGCCGACGGTTCTCGTTGAGGGTCCATCGGTCAGCCGCTATATGTGGGTCGCTGACGCCGCTCCGTGGTTGGGAAATTTCCATGTACGAGGCTATCTCGTACAGTAGCTATAGCATTTTGTGCAGACGTTCTTTAATCTCAAAGGTACTACTTGTTTATTTTAGCTGATGCTATGAAAGAAGTAAATTTTCAATAGAAAATCAATTTATTTTTGTAAATCGACTCACAAGTAGCACTTTTACACGTCCCAACATATAAGTTAACCCTACCACCGCCTCGGGACAATTTGGGCTAGTGCTGAGAAGAGCCTTTCTTTCAACCAACACGCACTCATTTATGGACAGGTCTCCTTTATTAAAATTACCGTGAGTGCCGCGAGGACAACTGACGGAGGTCCATAATCCACAAAGCGATGTCACACACACTCGCGCGTTTGATCATACTGGCTACACCGCTTGCTTTTCGGCTGAGGACACAATGTCATGCGGATATAAAATGTAATTTTAACTAAATACTACTAAGATTAGGTTTGGTTTAGATTCGTAGTTTTTAAAATTCAATTTACTTAATGCATTTGTTTAAAGTTAAAAAAGTAGTGGCGCGGTTGATGCACCAATTTGTACCTGCCTAAATAATGCTTTTGATTTTGAAAATGTTTACCACCTACTTATATTGTACTTTATGGGCAGTACGGCGTAACTGAAATGAAATTAAAATGAAATATTGTTTATTTGCGTTTGTATAGGGTGTACAGAAGGTGACACAGTAGTAAATGAGCACCTATCAAGCCTGTGTGACGGATGACGATGTTATAATACGACGATAAAAAAGGACAATAAAAATGGGATATATGATATATAGAACGATATAATAAAAAAGTTATGTATTTTCTTTTTTACAACCTATTTGTGTAGCCAGTACCATAGACTATCATCATGACAGTGGCGAGTATATTTTTATTAGTAAGACGGATATTGAGATATTTAAAAAAAAGTTTTTGTTTTTTTTTCACAACCTATTCGTGGCCAGTGACTTCCGTGACAGTGGCCAGTATATCACGAGCTCGCGGGACTCCGCGACGCGTTCGCAACTCACCGCGATTCATCGATGGCGTCGGACGACTAATTTACAAGGACGATAAACGGATGCAACATTAATCAATATGTGCATTCCATTTATTGATCAATTTCGTGTACTAACATAAGGAAAACTTTACAAGACTCGTCTTACCTACACAAAATAATGAGACATTTTTAATATTTTTGTGACGATTTAATTAAACACACACTACCATCTCCAGGACAACTATAGCTAGCAGAATAGAATAAATGTAAGAAACTATGCTCACTGCTGGATTTAGACAGGCACTTTTCTATTGTCTATTTAATTTAGTATAAACTATCGGAGAAGGTCAATACACTATCAAAATCAATTTTTATTCTCATATCTCTCTATTATCATAAGATTGAGGTATTAAAAACATGTGTTGTTTATATTCACAACTTATTCATCGAGGCAATTAATTTTCACGACCTTGTACGGAAGTTCATCATGAGTTCAAATTGATGGAACTGTCAGTTATCTAACTTAAGTCAAAAATAGATATAATATTGTAACCGGCCTTAAGCTTACTTCTGGCACTAGCAAGACTGAATTTAGTCTGTTGTCTATGGAATAAAGAAGATTAGCATATTGTCACGTAGGTCGGTAGGTTACATAAAGAAAGAATGTTCCGGAAGTAAACTACCTACCTACTACTACGTACTAGTAGCTACTAGAAACTTCTACAGAATACTCGAATGTTCTGGAACTATATCTATCTCTTTCTAACACTATACCTATCTCGCTCTAACATTAGAAGTTTCTAGATATATCTAGGTCGAGTGCCCCGGCATATAAATAGAGGGTCGCCTGCGCCGCGAATTGAGTTTAAGTTTGGAAGCGATACAGTGAAGACACAAGTGAAGATAAAAAGTAACCAGTGAATTGTTCAGTGATTGTTTTGTGAATTTAGTGTGTGATCGTTGTAGTTAATTAGCGTGTATTGTTTTCTTAAATATAGTGTTTCTTCGAGTTAATTGGACTAATTAATTTATCCCGAACCCCAGCTCGTAACATTTGGTGTCAGAAGTGGGATAAATTATGCCGGTGCTACCGAAGGAGGACACTGAAGGTATACGCACCAGGAGTCAGCGGCAGCAAGAAGTGGACCAGAGGCGCTTTGAAGATCTACGTGTACAGACACCTGGTGGCAGCCAGTCAACAATGGAGCGAGTTTCCCCAGAATCAGCTGCGCCTTCGGCATCAGCTGCGCCTGCAGCATCAGACCTTTCTGCTCTTATGGCGATGCTGCAGGAGCAGGCTCGTCGTCAAGAGGAGCAGGCTCGCCGTCAAGAGGAGCAGGCTCGCCGTCAAGAGGAGCAAGCTCGCCAACTGAGGGAACAGCTTCAGAGCGACAAAGAGGAGCAGGCCCGCCGTCAAGAGGAGCAGGCTCGCCGTCTTGCGGAACAGCTGCAGCATGTTTAGGACGAGCAGATGCTCTTCTTGAAAGACATTAAAGCAACATTCGGCAAGGAAATTAAAGCCGTAACGGAGAAGGTTGAGCTGCACGAGAACCGTATCTCAGAGGCCGAATCCCAGATCGCTGATGTGAAGAAAGAATTGAAAAGTCTGAAAACTGGAGACGTGACTGTGGCTCCTGTGGTTGCTGCACCTTCGCTACGTGGGTTTAAAGTGCCACCCTTTGACGGAACATCTTCCTGGTCAGCATACAAAATTCAATTCGAAGCTGTCAAGGAAGCGAATGGATGGACAAAAGGACAGGCCATGACCGCACTTACTTTGGGCCTTCGCGACCAGGCGTTAACTGTTTTAGAGGCTCTAGGTAAGAATGTCACCTACGAGCAGCTGCTGGAGGCGTTGGAGTCCAGATACGGTGATGCACATCTGGAACACGTGTTTCGTGCCCAGCTGAAGGACAGAGTGCAACGCGTTGGTGAAAATCTGCAGCAGTGGGGCCTGGAAATTGAAAAGCTGGTTCGCAAGGCATACCAGTCGTCGCCTGCACTCATCGAAGGGAATTTAGTGCAAGCCTTCATCGATGGCATACGGGACCTTGAAGTGAGAGCTGCTGTGAGACTTGGGCACCATATGACGCTGAAGGACGCATTGGCCCATGCTTTGGAGGTAGAGGCAGTGAGGCAAGATCATCGTGCCCACCGCATCAGGGAGGTTGTTGCATCACCTGTACCGGCTGTACGTGACCGATTTAAGTATAGTCCTAGATGCTACACCTGTGGAGAAAAGGGCCACTTGCGGTCGAGTTGCCCTAGGCGCAGCGAAGATCAAGCTCAGGAAAGAAGGGCGGCTGATGTCACCGCCCACCAGCAGGGAAACGAGTAGAAGCCAGGACTGCGGGGCGGGTGCTGGCTGGTATTAGAAGAGCCCCAAGGATTTTGATTTCACAAGCCCACGATGGGAACAGCCTAATCATCAAAGGCGAAGTGAACGGAAGGCCATGTAAGCTGACATTGGATACTGGAGCTTCTCGCACGGTTGTCAGTTCCCGACTAGCGAATCGTTTTCTTGGGGACTGCTTCGGTCAGTTTGAACACCCCAATTTAATAACAGCTACCGGTCAGCACATAACCGTCCGAGGTGAGAAGGAGGTACAGCTACAACTGGGTAATACAATTTACCGACATAAGGTCATCGTAGCTGACATAGTAGATGACTGTATCCTAGGATTGGATTTTATGCGACAGCACTGTTGTGAGATAGATAAGATAAGATAAGATAAGATAAATCTTTATTTGCATAAAACATGGTAGTACAGATAAAGTTGTTACATTTAGAGAGATGAGCATTCATGTTTAATCGATCTATCGATAAGCAAATATTATATTTTCTGTCGTCATGCAAATTTACAAATTACAAAATGAAAGCAAATAATAATGTCACTATAGGATAATAAAAAATACTATAAGTCATACAATGCTGGTCAATTCACATCAAAATATAATAAGTCATACAGTGCTGGCCAATTCATAATAATAAAAATGTCAAAAATTTATAACGGGGACTTAACATAAGCCCAAACTCAGGTGCAAGTAAGATACAACAGTGGAGCATTTGAGTACAAAAAAGAAATATGTAACGCGGGCTTTAGCACTCGGAATCGCGAGCATGTGTCGCGCCCTTAAATTAATTCATTTTCAAGGTCAAGCGCCTCCTCCACTCGCCAAAACGTAACGGCTACTTTTCGGAATACAAATTTCGCGCGCGTATCCTCCGCCCGCGACGCCAACCAACGGTCTGTCGCTGTATGGGCGAAAATAGTCCCTATGAACCAGTCCGCACGCGACCGCGAAGCACGCGCGAGTTCTTGCGAGTCCTTGGATAACAACCATTATGTTTTCATATGTACTTTCATTCTATGTGTACCTTATGTGTACCCTTTTGTGAATACAAGTTGTTCATTACTTAAATCGTGCCTTGGAACTCATTTCTACGCCCATTCTGAGATAAAGCCCCAAATCCGAACTCTACAGTGACGCCCAACTCGCGGGGTGCGATTTAAAAGTGAATAGTATAGTACCCGTTGAAAACGAAGAAGAATCTAAGTGGCCCTACCGCAGGATACAAAGCTTCTTTCCGTGCTGACCACTTACCTTTTATTGCACGATCACCGCCATTGCCAGCCAGCGAGCGGGGCGTGGCGTCTTTTGTCTGCAATAAAATGCCGCTAAGAAGAAAGTCGAGGGGCGCTGCCGATGCGGAGAGCCCAACGAACACGATCACAATGTCTGAGGAGATGCTGCAGAACCTCGCATCGAATATCAGCAAAGGACAAATGGAGGCAAGCCGAATGATGATGGAAAGCATCATGAGCCGTTCGTTCGCATCGTCACCCCGTGCCAACACGCCCGGTACACCTCAATCACAGCCGGCGGGGAACTTCGCCAAGTGCACGGCGCGTTTCGACGGAAGGTCGAAAGACGCGGACGAACTCGAAGCCTTTATCGACGCTATAGAAGTGTTCCGTGAATGTACCAACATCAGTGACGAACATGCCTTAAGGGGCCTACCTATGCTGCTGGTCGGCGAGGCTGCCATATGGTGGCAAGGGGAGAAACCATCGGTGACTACTTGGACCGAAGCCCTACAGCGCCTCCGTGGAATGTTCGGCGTGCCACGACCCGGCTACAAAATATTTCGAGACATTTTTTCCAATGAGCAAAACAACGAACGCGGTGATGTTTTTGTGTGTAAAGTGCGCGCTTTGTTAACGAAATTACCTTACGTAGTGCCGGAAGAAATGAGATTAGATATTGCCTACGGCCTGTTAGATCGTAGAATAAGAAAACGAGTGCCTCGCGATTCCGTGGACGGACTGGAACAGCTGATATCAAAAGTCAGGTTGGTAGAGGAGGCGTTGGCGGAGGTAAGTTCTCTTATCACTGATAATACCGCGAACTCCGTTAACCCGTTCGCTGCGGGAGGCCGTTTGAACGCGAATCCGAGTGTTAACCCGTTGAGTGCCGTAGGGGTTAGGCAAAACTCGAATAAATCTCGCGACAAAACCTTTTCTAACTCTCACGATGAGCCGATAGTTTCGAAAGAATCGTTTGATAATAATAATGTGTTCGCTAAGCGCAATGATAGTGAGGGGCAAAAGCGCGTTCGGCCAAAATGTTTGTACTGCAAACTTTTCGGCCATTCAATAGAGGACTGCCAGAAAAAGGGTAACAAGGCTAACAATAATAATAATGAGTCCGGGAATTGTACGGAATTACGTTGCTACGGCTGCGGTCAATTGGGAGTTGTGCGATCAAAGTGCGAAAATTGCAGAAATACACCCAGTTCGAGCAAATCAGATTTCTGCACAGCGCACCTCAGTGATAGCGACGGTATACGCCCGATGGTAGAGATCAAGTTCGGTGATCGTACGGGAGTGGCAATTTTAGATACGGGCGCTACCCACTCTATTGCCAGCCCTATGTTGCATAGCATATTATCTGACGCCGGCGTAAAATTCAGTGAAACTTTCCGTACTATAGGGCTCGCCGATGGATCGCAACAGAAATGCATAACTCTCGAATGCGAAATCGAAGTCACCTTAAGGGACCGGCCAATCATAACAAAGTTTATGGTGTTTCCTGGTGCTCAAACTAGAACACTATTAGGGAGAGATTTTATAATGAGCGCGTGCATCTTATTAGACTTACCTCAGAGTAGCTGGCGTTTCAACGATGAGCCGGACCGATGGTACCCTTTCATCACTAACTTTGAATTACTTACCAACTGTGATATGGAGCTGATGAAGGTAGAGACCACGGACATTAAACTGCGGGACGATGAGGGCACTCAACTGTCAGCGGAGCAAAGGTCGCAGTTGAACGCCTTTTTGGTAAGTAAAGCCGATCGTTTTGCGAAAGAGGGGCCTCCTACTGAATACGTTACTCACCGCCTTAAGATCGATGCGAAACAGGTGCCTATTGCTTCGCCGCCATACCGAATGTCTCCCGGTAAGAAGGAACAACTGGAGAAAGAGTTGCAAAAATTACTAGACGCGGACGTAATAGAGGAATGCGATTCTCCATGGGCAGCCAACGTGGTTTTGGTGACAAAGAAAAATGGAGGCGTTCGACTATGTGTCGACTATCGAAAGGTAAACGCGGTAACTGAACCCGACCGCTACCCGCTCCCGAGAATCGAAGATGTTCTTCACGCAGCCAAGAACACTAAGTTCATGACGACCTGTGACCTTCGATCAGGGTACTATCAAGTAAGTGTAGAACCATGTGATCGAGACAAGACAGCATTCGTCAGTCCGCTAGGATGTTTTAGGTTCAAAAGGATGCCGATGGGTTTGCGAAATTCTGGAGCCACTTTCCAGCGACTTATGGATAGATTTAAGTCCGGTAAAGAATTGTCGGACGTTTGCTTGCTGACCTATTTGGACGATATTATAATACTGTCAGAATCATTTCCGAAACACCTGGAAGACCTGGAGGCCGTATTCGACAGGCTACGCATGTACAACTTGCGTGTTAATCGTGAGAAGAGTTTTTTTGCCCGGGAATCTGTAAAGTTTCTCGGCCACGTGATCGTTCCAGGTGGAGTCAAAGCAGATCCTGATAAAATCGCTTCTATCGCGGAGATGTCCCCTCCAATGAACATCAGACATCTAAAAACATTTTTACAGACGTCCAGCTGGTTCCGGCGGTTCATACCCAACTACGCCGATGTAGCCAGACCTTTGACGAACCTGTTAAAGAAAGACAGCAAATGGGGTTGGACAGAAAGTCAGCAGGAGGCTTTCGAACACATCAAACAGTTGCTCGTCTCCGCCCCAATATTACGTCAAGCTGACGAAACAAAACCTTTTTCCCTCAGGACTGACAGTAGTGGCTACTGTCTCGGAGCAGTGCTGATGCAGGGGGAGGGCCCCGACGAACGGCCCATCGAGTATGCGAGTCGCCTGCTCAACAATGCAGAGAAAAACTATAATACCACAGAAAGGGAGGCTTTAGCCGTGGTCTGGGCTGTAAGCAAATTCCGGGGCTATATCGAAGGGTCAGAAGTGGTGATAAAGAGTGATCACCAACCTCTCCGGTGGCTTATGACAGTGAAGTCTCCTAGCGGACGCTTGGCCAGATGGGCCCTTTCATTGCAAGAATACAACCTCCGAGTTGAGTACACGCCTGGGAGATCCAATGTCGTTGCAGACACTTTATCCCGACCGCCGTGTATCGACGACCCAGCATGTGACTTGAGGTATGCAGAGATCGATTTTCCGTCGAGATCCGCCGGAGAAGTGCGAGAAAACCAGCTCAAAGATCCTGATTTACATAAAATCACCGAGGACCTTGAATCAGTGGACGATCCGTTCAGGGGGAGGAGCTGGTCCGACAAAGGATACATAATTTCCGATGGGATCCTATACAGGTACGGGCCCGACGAACTAGAGGAAGAGACTGCTTGCTTAGTGGTACCAAAGCACGAGCGGGAGAAGATATTAGTCAGCTACCACGATGCGCCCACGGCTGGACACTTCGGAGTTGAACGCACCCTGGACCGAGTAAGAGCAAAGTACTATTGGCCTGGGATGCGTCAGGACATCGTCGCCTACCTAAAGAAGTGTGTCAACTGTCAAAGATATAAAGCTGATAACAGGATGCCCGCAGGACTTTTGCAGACACCAGCCTCCAATCGTCGCTTCGAAGTTGTCGCCATAGATCTGTTCGGACCGCTTCCTGAAACTGAAAATAAAAATAAGTGGATTTTAATTCTAGAGGATACATGCTCACGATGGGTGGAGTTATTTGCGCTTCAGAATGCCACTAGCCTGGATTGTGCCAAGGTATTAATATCGGAGGTGTTTCTGAGGTACGGCGTACCTAGACGTATGCTGAGTGACAACGGTGTCCAGTTCATCAGTGAAATAATGCAACAGGTATGTCATTCCTTTGGCATTGTTCGATCCCTATCGCCAGTGTATCATCCCCAATCGAATCCAGTGGAACGGAAAAACAGGGATCTGAAACCGCAACTCGCCATCCTAGTTGGAAAAGACCATAGCACCTGGGATACTCACTTACCTGCGATCCGCTTCGCGATGAACTCCGCCATGACGAGCAGCACTGGATATTCACCTGCCTTTCTCACGTTCGGGCGCGAGATAAGAGCACCAGCTGACGTGATCGCGGATATGCGCACCATTGTGGAAACTGATAACGTGGTTACTAGTATTTCGCCTTACCTACTTCGGATGTCTTCGGTTTTGTTCGAGGCCAGAGAAGTGCATGAGAAGACCCAAATTAACCAAAAGCGGTACGCCGATGAGCACAGGCGCCCCGCGCCCGAATACTCACCAGGCGATCTGGTCCTTTTGAAGACCCAGGGAAGCAACGACACTACTCGTGGCCAAACTCCGAAGTTTATTCCGCGCAGAGACGGACCTTACAAGATAAGGGAGGCTGCAAGTTCAACTACTTACGTGTTGGAGAAGCTTAGCAACGCGGAAATACTAGGTAGGTACCATGTCTCCCAATTGACCCCATTCGTGGGCGATCTCCCGCCAGCGCCGGTAAACGAAAAACGTAAGCGCGGCAGGCCCAAGCGGTTTCTGGACTGACCGAGACGCGAGGGCGCTATGTCTAGGTCAGAGGGGGAGCTTGTAACGCGGGCTTTAGCACTCGGAATCGCGAGCATGTGTCGCGCCCTTAAATTAATTCATTTTCAAGGTCAAGCGCCTCCTCCACTCGCCAAAACGTAACGGCTACTTTTCGGAATACAAATTTCGCGCGCGTATCCTCCGCCCGCGACGCCAACCAACGGTCTGTCGCTGTATGGGCGAAAATAGTCCCTATGAACCAGTCCGCACGCGACCGCGAAGCACGCGCGAGTTCTTGCGAGTCCTTGGATAACAACCATTATGTTTTCATATGTACTTTCATTCTATGTGTACCTTATGTGTACCCTTTTGTGAATACAAGTTGTTCATTACTTAAATCGTGCCTTGGAACTCATTTCTACGCCCATTCTGAGATAAAGCCCCAAATCCGAACTCTACAAATAGTAATAATTAAAGATTAATCTTTTTAACAATATATATATATTTTTTTAGATGACCGTCTCGGCAAAATTTTGTGAATTCATTAATGTCATAAAAACAATTTTCAACAAGAATTTGGAACATGGTTTTCTTAAAAATAGTAAAAGGAAGACATTGGATCCAATTAGGAAGCTCGACGTGAACCAAGGAGTTTTGAAATGTGGTTCGGAAGAAGTCTTCATGGAAGGTGCACCATCGGGAGAAGTGTACTGCTTGAAGAAGATCACCCTCCCTCCCCGGTCGGAAACAATGGTTCTAGTTACTCTTCCGCAGAATTCATGTCAGAAAAATCGATGCATTCTTGTTGAAAGATTGGACGAACATCTTCCATGGAAGATGGCGAGGACCTTGGTGAGGACAACTAACGTGGCAGCAGTACGCGTGCTAAACCCAAGTGAAGAGGAACAAGTCATCAGGAAGGGGACATTGATGGGAACCTGTGAGGAAGTAGATTGGATGCGCAACTGCCAACACCAGTCTTCGCGAAATAACATCCAGAGTGCAAGGTTTAACGTGTCAAATCTCTTGGAAGACTGTTGCGAAGAATTATCTGATGGAGAAAGGGAGAAGGCAGAGAAGATGCTTCTTCAGTACGCCGACATTTTCTCGACGAACGATGCTGACATCGGCAAAACTGGACTTGTTCAACATAGAATTAATACGGGAAGTGAGTTGCCGATTCGACAACGACCGAGAAGACTACCAGTGGCAAGAGAAAAGGAAGTTGACACCATGATTCAAGGAATGGTCAGGGATGGAATTATAGAGCCTTCCTCCAGTCCATGGTGTTCTCCTGTGGTCCTGGTGAAAAAGAAGGATGGCAGCATGAGGTTTTGTGTCGACTATCGGCGACTGAATGACGTTACAAAGAAGGACAGCTATCCACTACCCAGGATCGATGACACACTAGACACGCTGTCAGGCATGAAGTGGTTCTCAACTTTAGATCTAAAAAGTGGCTACTGGCAAGTGGAAATTGACCCTAAGGACAAAGAGAAAACCGCATTCTCTACAGGAAAGGGACTTTGGCAATTTAACGTTATGCCATTCGGTTTGTGCAATGCTCCTGCAACTTTTGAAAGACTAATGGAGTTAGTGCTCACTGGACTAATTGGAGACGCCTGCCTTGTCTATTTAGATGACATCATCATCGTGGGCCGCACATTCGATGACCACCTTCGAAACCTGGAACAAGTACTTTCAAAAATCCGAGGAGCCAATCTCAAGTTAAGTCCAAAGAAGTGCTCATTTTTCAGGCGGCAAGTAAGCTTTTTGGGGCACATCGTTTCGGAAGAAGGAGTACAAACTGATCCAGAGAAAATTATCGCTGTCAAAGATTGGCCGGTGCCAGAAGACAAGACGCAGGTCAGAGCATTTCTGGGTTTGTGCTCGTACTATCGACGGTTTGTTAAGAATTTAGCTGACATTGCAAAACCTCTTCACAAGCTTACTGAGGAGAAGAGATCGTTCTGTTGGGATGAGTGCTGCGACACTGCGTTCCAGGAGTTAAAGAAACGTCTGTGCGATACCCCAATATTGGGCTACCCTGACACACAAAATGAATTTATAGTGGACACGGACGCAAGTAATACTGGAATTGGAGGAGTGTTGTCTCAACGGAAAGGAGATCATGAAGTTGTGATAGCTTACTTCAGCAAGTCTTTATCAAAACCAGAACGTAATTATTGCGTTACGAGACGTGAACTTCTCGCCGTTGTAAAGACATTGCAGCATCTCAGTAAATACTTGCTAGGACGTAAATTTCACCTGCGGACCGACCATGCTGCATTGAAGTGGCTGTTGCAGTTCAAGAATCCAGAAGGACAAGTAGCGAGATGGATAGAATTGCTACAAGAGTATGACTTCACAATTGAACATCGCAGTGGAAAGTCTCACGGTAACGCGGACGCTTTATCAAGAAGACCTTGTCCTGGAGACTGCAAGCATTGTATTAGACAAGAGACTAAGGAAGAACTCCCTGTTAGGATGGTCAGAACGGATCTTAGTGATGAATGGAAAGAAACCCTGAAGCATGCTCAGCAGAGTGACACAGACATCAAGCCAATTCTGGAATGGATTCAAGCTAATGCTCCTAAGCCGAAGTGGTGTGATGTTGCAGCAATGAGTACAACCACGAAGAGTTATTGGGCACAGTAAGAAAGTTTGGTTATCCAGGATGGTGTCTTGTGCCGTAAATGGGAGAATGCCCGAGGTGATCGCTGCCACCTGCAAATGGTCGTTCCGAAAGCAAAGGTACCAGATGTTCTACAGCTCTACCACAGTGGTTGTTCAGGAGGTCATATGGGCGTGAAAAGAACTCTGCTGAAAGTTCGAGAGCGGTTCTACTGGATCCACTGCCGAGAGGATGTTGAGGATTGGTGCCGCAAGTGCACAAGTTGTGCAGCAGTAAAAGGACCTCAAACACGCAGCAGGGGTGCATTGAAGGTATACAACGTAGGAGCCCCCTGGGAACGGATAGCAGTAGATGTTGCTGGCCCTTTTCCTGAAAGTGACAGTGGGAACAAATACTTCATGGTTGTCATGGATTATTTCACTAAATGGCCGGAAGTCTTCGCCATTCCTAATCAAGAAGCTTCGACGGTTGCTGATAAATTAGTCCACGAAGTCTTCTGTCGGTTTGGAGTACCCTTGGAAATCCACAGTGATCAAGGAAGAAATTTTGAGTCTCAAGTTTTCCAGGAAACATGTCGGGTAATGGGTACTCACAAAACGAGGACTACGTCGTATCATCCACAATCTGATGGAATGGTGGAAAGGTTCAATCAGACGTTAGAAAGATACCTGGCGCAAGTTGTATCGAACAGACAAAAGGATTGGGACAAGCATATAGCGCCGTTTCTCCTGTCATACCGAAGCGCAGTTCATGAGAGTACGACTGTGACGCCAGCCTTCGCAAACTTTGGAAGAGAGTTAAGATTACCAGCAGACCTGATTACCGGTATTCCCCCTGATACTCCACGCAGTATAACGGATTACGCACACGACCTGCGTAGCAAGATGCATGACGTTTATGAGCACGTCAGACAATCTGGCCAGCAGACGTCCGAGCGAATGAAAACTCGTTATGACCGGAAGATGAACAATAGTGGCTTCGACGAAGGCTCACTAGTCTGGTTGCATAATCCAGTGCGCAGCAAGGGGAAGTCTCCTAAACTACAGGCAAAATGGGACGGACCATACCGAGTTGTGACCAAGATCAACGACGTCACCTACCGAATACAGAAGAATTCGCGATCTGCGCCTAAGATTGTTCATGTGGATCGATTGGCACGCTATTACGGGAGTAACGATGCTCGGGACGAGCATGTCTTAGGAGGGGGCAGTGTCACGTAGGTCGGTAGGTTACATAAAGAAAGAATGTTCCGGAAGTAAACTACCTACCTACTACTACGTACTAGTAGCTACTAGAAACTTCTACAGAATACTCGAATGTTCTGGAACTATATCTATCTCTTTCTAACACTATACCTATCTCGCTCTAACATTAGAAGTTTCTAGATATATCTAGGTCGAGTGCCCCGGCATATAAATAGAGGGTCGCCTGCGCCGCGAATTGAGTGAGTCGAAGTAGGACGTTGGATGTTCGTTGCGCACCTCCCTTCACAGGACGCTGGTCGCAACACAACCTCCCTACAGTACCCGCGCACCGCGAGTGCCGCCCCCCTTACACTCAGTTTGAGACAATTCTTCCGCGACTTAGACGCTTTGTGCTTGTTGTTTTAAATTGTGTGTTTATAGTGTACGTTTATTTTATTGTTTAAAATCTTTCGTGCAACCACTTGGTCAGCCCTTTTTGTCCACTACCCTCTGTAGTTTTTTTAGCACTTACCCTCCCTTTCGTAATTTTTTTTTTTTTTTTTTCTATTTCTGTCCCTTTTTCACTCTTCGTCTCTGTCGCGCATATTGTGAAATATGTACGGCAGAGACAGCACCCCTCCGGACCCAGGACGCTCGTGGCGCCGTAGGCCCACAGCGCCCCCCGCCATCAACCCACCAGCAAGATCGGCGATCCCGATCCCTGCCGCACCCTCGGCCAGGCCGTCCAGAACGGGCACTCATCGCCCGACTGCGAGGCCACAGCCCCGGCCGACCCAGCACCATGAGCCATCACCGGTTGTTGAACAACCTCTCGTGATGGCTCAAAGACAGGCGCATCCGCGCGATCCGCGCAGACGGCCCCTTCCCGAGGACAGCTTCGGCTCGGCCCAGGAAGAGAAGCGCCTCTGCGCGGAAGCCGCGTTCATCGAGCCGCCCGCCTCCGAGTCGTACTGCGAGCCCGACGAAACGGTCGAGCACCCGCTCCCGCTCTCGTCGGCCTCGCATCCATCGTCGTCGTCCGCAATGGCGTCCTCATCGACGTCATATGCGACGATGGCCTCCCAGCCTCCTACTACCCGTGCGCTGCGGGAACGGACGAGCCCGCCAGCCTCCACTCGCCGCACTCCGACGCCACCAGCCGCCACCGGGACCAACGCCCAGGCTGCCACACCGACCACACCGCCCAAGGTAAAGGGGTACCCTCCCATTGTGGTCGAGAACCTACCCAATTGGCGCGTTCACTTTGAACGCATCAAAAATACCTTGGGCCACCCGCCGAACGCACGGCCCTTCGGCAAGGGGATACGCTTCATCCCCAAGAGCCCCGAGGAGTTCCGCGCCGTCCAGGCTTACCTGACGGAGGCGGAGAAAGCAGACCCAACAATTGAGTGGTTCTGCTACTCCCCGCCCGAAGAGCGGCCAACGAAGGTGGCCGTCAGGGGCCTGCCTGCCGACACGCCGCACGACGCCATCCGAGAGGCCCTTGAGGACCTCGGATTCAATGCCACCCACATCAGGGGGATAAGGGGCAAGCGGGGCAACCCAGCATGCCTCTTTCACGTCGAGCTGGAGCACCTGCCCAGACAGGAGCTCGCTCGGCTGTATGCCACGAACGAGATGCTGAACATGCCAGGCGTCACCGTCGAGGCATGGCGCCCCCGCAAGGGCCCCGCGCAGTGCCACCGGTGCCAGGCGTTCGGCCACTCGTCGGTCAATTGCCACCGACCGACCAAGTGCGTCCGCTGCGCCGGAAATCACCCTGCCGCCGACTGCCCTCGCCCGAGGACAGACCCGCCCACCTGCGCCAACTGCGCACAGGCCCACGCAGCGAATGACCGTCGCTGCAAGGTGTTCTTGCGCACGGCGAGGCGAATGGGGGCCACTGTCCCCCCACCGCTCCCGAATGCGCTTGCGCGCCAGCTGCCCCGCCCGCACGCCATCGACCAGACGCGAGCCCCAGCACCGCTGGCACAGGCTGCCGCGGCGCCCAAAACCACCCAGGCAGGGACCACCCTGGCCACACCGGCCAATCCCGCCACTGCGAGGGGCGCTCCCGCCCCCGCCGTACCCAAGCGCAGACGCCGCCGACGCCGCCGCCGCACGGAGGCGAACACAGGCCCACCTGCGGCTGCGTCCACCCCGACGCAAGCCGCCGGACCAGCCTTCCTCCCCCCAGCACACCAGGATTTTACCTGCGGGGGGACCAGCACCTTTACAGCCAACGCCAACCCCCCACAGACAGTGGCGTCCCTCCCCGCTCCTCGGAGCACCGCGGAGGCAGTCCAGCCTCCCCGCCTATCTTCTCGGCCTCTACAGAGGCCGACATCGGCCTTCCGGCCCCCCCGTCCGCTATCGCCTCCACAGCCCCCGAGCGGGCTGGCAAGTCGGGTGCCCCAGGCCCCGATCTCCTTCACGAGGCCTCCACCAATAGAGGTACCCCAAGGTACCATCCCACTGCAAGCAGTGCTCCAACTGCTGCACACCCTGCTGACCCAGATCCGGCAGGGGATGGATCCATGCGCGGCGATTCTCAACGGGCTGTCCGAGCTCGTGATGAGTCACCGCGTGTGATATGCAGCAGAGGACCTGTCGTCGCAAGACGGCCGCGCACACGCGGCACCAAGCACCGTGGGCCAGTGGGCCCGCGAGATGAGGCCCGGGGAAGGAGCAGCAGCTCGAACCCGAACCGCCCCTAGCGGGGCGAAGAAACCCGACCGCGAATTGAGTTTAAGTTTGGAAGCGATACAGTGAAGACACAAGTGAAGATAAAAAGTAACCAGTGAATTGTTCAGTGATTGTTTTGTGAATTTAGTGTGTGATCGTTGTAGTTAATTAGCGTGTATTGTTTTCTTAAATATAGTGTTTCTTCGAGTTAATTGGACTAATTAATTTATCCCGAACCCCAGCTCGTAACAATATTAATGACATATCACAATCAATATTGTTCATAAATAAATAAATATTTTACAACAATCCAACCAATTCTCTAGTCCCAAATTAAGCTACGAGGCTTGTGTTATGGGTACTAGACAACGGATAAACATACTTTAATTATTTTTTTTGTAAATAAATACATATTATAGATAGAAAACCAAGTTAGTTAGTAACGAACTAGCGTGTTTGATTGACGCGTCCCCGCGTTCCGCTCCCCTCTGCCTCATACTTAACAAATATCAAGTTTTATTCGTACTACTTATACATATCTCCCTTTTATTAAACCGCCAAACGGCCGCCAACTCGCGACTGACATCGCGTCATCCAGTCACTGCGGCCAAATTACTGGCGGAATAGAATAGAAATCGTTTATTTGCAAGAATACAACAAACAAATTTGCAATTCTACAATAGTCTTAGAAATAAAAGTACAGGCATGCAAATATTAAAAGTAGATACATTTTGATAATATCTATTATGTTATTAAATTAAATATCATAGTCATTAAATTTGTCAGCATAATTAAAATATTCACATAAGCTATAAAAACATATATTTTGCAGCCATTCATTCAATTTTTTCTTAAATATAATTTCTTCGAGTACTTTCAGTCTTTCTGGCAATTTATTAAATACATATACATATAGATTGGCAAATTATCTGATACTGATAAAATAAATCTAATCTATCTAAGATAAATATCTATTACTGATAAAGCAAGTTTAAAAACTGAGCCCGCTTTTGACGGCGTATGACCTCGCTTCTTTCTGATCCAATTCGATTCCATCGCTTCGCAGGGGCGAGACGCAGCGTCCGCATGCCGCAGGTGAGCCCTGGCTGCTCAAGGCAACACGTGTTAACAAGTACTTCGCTTGCACGTTGCCTCACGCTGAGCGACAATGTAAACTTTTTTATAGGTTGCGATAATTAAATTCGATGTATGACGTGCCAATAAAGACTTCAACTTTATCTTATTGATAGAGCGTATTGAAATACAAGTATTGTTACAACGGAACATTACAGAAGAAAAGTTGTTTGAAACTTTGACGAACACAACAATTACCTACCCCCAAACTAAGCTTAGCCTGTGCTATGGTGGCTAGAATAACGGATATAAATAATTAAATACATTTATAATTGACCATGACTCAGTTACGAATGCTCGTGCTCGTCACAAAAACTCCTAACCCCCTCTTTTTCGTCGAATATTCAAAACATGTAAGTAATGCCCTCTTAGTGAAGTGGGCGTTTTTTCAAAAGTTTTTGGCGTAACAATCAATTTAAGTTAATAATAACAAATCTTGTCGTGGTTTTCTTCTGGCCAGCAACTAAGTGCCTATACCCATGGTAATATCCTAACCCCTGTGTAGGTAGAGCCTAGCCAAGGAAACAATTTAAAGCCGATAAATGTTTGTTGATCGTTTGTTAAGTATCTGTGCTCTCACACAATTTGACAGTTTACTTTGTATCAACACCATCTGTCGCCCTCATTCAGTAAATTATGGGTAAAGAACTGCCTATGAATTATTTATGCCGTTGTGATATGGCAACTTATAGGGATGTGAAAATTTTGTATCGATGGTTGGTTGAGTTGAGCTGCAAGCGGTTATCAGGTCTCCCGTACTGCTTAACGAGTCGTCCTTATTTTTGCATGTAGCCAGAGCGTGCACTCGCACGGTCAAGCTTGGGAGGGGTACATCCGAAATAACGGACACATTAGGGGGGGATGAGCCAATAGATTTACCCTTCAAGAACCATTTATGACCAAATCGTCATGTTAATGCTGTTACGCACACGCCGCGGGGGCAGCTGGGGGTTATGTGGGACTCCAGGCCTCAGAGAGAGAACCCGCCTACCCACTAAAACCTGACGGCGCCCTCCAGTGCCATGTGAGTCGGGGACGTGGTGGGTTCACCGTAGGCCGAGAGACCACAGGCGATCACCGCAATTAGCCTTCAAGAACCAACGTTGACTTAAACGTTGGTGCACTTTACACCCTGAAAAGTATCGTGACGCTCAACATTTCCCGATACTAATAGCTAACTGAAAAAAGCGTTTTTGTGCTGAACCCTTTGTTGTATTATCTCCGGATGCTGAAAGAGATTAAAACTTTTCAAAGTGCTTTAGTTTCAAATAAACTTATTTTACATGATAATTATGTCACTCTGAATTTGGAATTACAGATAGCTGAACCAGGTTTATGCAAGCTGTATTCCATAATCAGTATTACGAAATTGTTTAATAAATTAGCATTCACATTTAGAAACATCACGAAGGCAGTTATCGATATATCGATATACCTTCTCCTCACATTAATCACATCACTATTCAGGTCCGTGACTGGTTATCGCAGAACTGACAGTATTTTTTCCTCACATTGTCTATAATCGATATCATCACACTGATCACATCACTAGACGGTCTCGTAGTTATCGAAGAGTTGACAGATGGCTCCCCGCCGGCTAGAGTCGCGTCGACAAGTGAGATGTACATATTTGTCCATCGTTCCGCTTCTATTGGCGCGGTGTTCCAAATTCGAAAGTTTTTTTTCATGCTTGCAGGCAAAGTTATCGATTTTAACGAGATTATTAAGCAAGCATTTCGGTTTTTATTTTCATTAGGAGGATTTTCAACAGCCCCGACGAACGGTAAAGACAAATGCTCTTTAGAGCTGCCTGCCTAACATCTAATTTTGGACTATAATCCAGAAGAGAATTTGCTTATTTTTTTATCACACCTCATTGCCTTTTCCTAACTTGAAAAGTAAAACTCACTTTTCAAATTAATGATTAACAGCGCTATTGGGCCTAAATATCGTCAACAAGGTAATTAAAAAAACTCATGATTACAATCTAAGGCACCATCCTATCGTTTACCTCAAAAAACACCTTTTAAAAAGACTTCACATTCAAAATTGGAACGCGAAACAATTATTCGTTACGCAAGTTCGCCTTTGTTCCGGAGGGGCGCGATCGAGGGTGATCATCGGTGATTATTGCGCGGCGATACGGATGGACATGTGCAGGAGTGAGGCAAGAATCTCTTTATATTATTTGTATATTCCTTTCACTTTAGCCTAAATCCTAAAAGTATGATTGAGGTTCCGTCTTGAAATCTCGGAGAGAAGACTGGGCTTTAAGCCCTGCTGGTCTAAGTGTAGCGGTAGCTAAATTGGTAGAGCAATCGCCCGGCTTGCGAGAGGTGCGGGTTCAAGACCCATCTGTGGCAGTCCGTTTAGTGTTAAGTGTGTTTTTACATTAATAAAATTGCTAAAAAGTGAATAAATTACCGGATATGCTTTTATGGCTAAAATTTAATTAAGCATAAAATTTCTAAAGCTGAAAAATATGATTATTTTGCTTTAAATTTCCACAAAACGACGCCAGCGCAGGAACCAAAATACATCGAACTGTAATCACCTGAAAAGGTAGAACTGGAAGTCGCAGGACTTACAATATCTACAACTTACAACGTGACACAGAAGATGCACTGGAATCACAACACTGACACTAACAAACACTCGACGCGTTTCGCCACTACACATGGCATCCTCAGGAGATGTTTTCGCTTCGACAGACTACGAGCGACTGAGAGACTGTCGAAGCGAAAACATCTTTTTCAGCTTTAGTCATGGATTTCCGCAAAGTAACGCCTGATACCATCAACTACATAAAATTTCTACTAAACTCAATTATGATGACTAAACAAACGTTCTTAGGTAACGTCACGTTTTTTTATACAGGTGGGTATAAAAAAACGTGACGTTTCCTGAATGGTTAATATTATTTATGACTTATGTTTTGTATACAAAAGACAATAAAGCGTTTTTAAAAAATCAGGAATTTGGGTTCTATAATAATATACTGTAGCAGAAATCCAAAGGGAGTAAAAACTCATTTATATGAAAAACTGGCGGCATCTTGCATAGACCGCTCCACCAATTACTTATTCAAGACATTTTTAATTGACAAACGAACGGGCGTCGTTTCACAATGGCCGCCCGTCGCGACCGCGGTTAATCACTCTATCAACTCTATGGTTTGAACATGTGTCATCGTTAGCTCTACTTTTGTCTTTAGCGCCGTTGAAACATAATTAAAACTTTTTTTTAACTTGATAATGGCTACGTCACACAAAACCAAAGGAAAAAAAAAACTAACACGGGTTGCACTCCGGGAGTGCCGGCAGAAGTGAAAACTTAACAACCGTCTTACGGTTTTTCGATCAGCATCACGTGACCTGACGCGAGTTTCACAGTTTCTACCCATGCCACAAAAGTGCTCAACGCCGCTAAAGAAGTTTTCACTTCAAAAACAATAATTCAACGTTGCTAATGACACTTACAAATCTGATGCCTAATAGTAAGTTGGAAACTTAACTCATTATATTGGAAAAAACAACAGCTGATTGGACTTTTTTCAACTTTCAACCTGAATGTTGTAAAATCATTCTGATTCATAAGCTACAGTCACTGAGCTTTTCCATTACTAGACAAGGAATATGACGTTTCTTCGACAGTCTTTAACATTCACAACGTCCTTGCCTCCATCTTGTAAAACATCATAAAAACCATAAACCAACGGTAGCAATAACAACTCATTTCAAATTACGAACACATCAATATGTCAAAATTTTAAATAAGAACGGTCGGTAGCGTCGGTCGCGCCCTCACGGTTGGGCGTCGCCGCCCGCCGCGCGGCCTTAACAAGATGTAACTGCATGTTGTACTACCAGAATACATATTTTTGTTCTTTTTCAATATAAGAACTTCGACACTGACAGGTTGTGACATGAACTGTTAAAAAAACGATACGGTCATCCTAACTGCCTTCTTGTTTTTTCAAGATGCACTTTAATAAATCGTTAATAGTCTAACGATACCTACCGGGGCTCTATATTACGAGCTTAACTTTTTTTTGGTTTTCATCAACATATTTATCATACCCTTAAGCTACAGTACCAAATAAGTATTTTACATCGAACAATCACCCAAAATTGCACACAAAAAACAACCGCCAAAACTAAATCAAGCACCCCTCTTGCCATTACCTAATGAAAGATCGCAGTAATCCGTCCGTGGAGCGCTAGTGTGCTGTTCACCATAGAGTAAGTGTAAATAGCCTCTAGCAACGCATATTGTAGGGAGCTTTGAAATTCGAATTTGGAATCCATTTTAATCTCGGCCTGTAAAAAGATAATCCTTGTTTTCTTATTCTTTTATGAAGTTTTTTTTTGTACAGCTCACGTAGCTTAATTTGGTGCCAGTTGCACCGATATTAATTTTGTTTTGGAGTATAGATCTGTCCTCGGTCAGTCTAGTCAGCTATACGAGTAATTCAATATGACAGGATGTATTTTTAACCGTTAGAACTCTTTTTTTCGCAGAACTTACCTAACCTCACCAAAGCATTCATGATATATATTTTTAATGGTGTAAAAAAATGTTTAAGAAAAGCTCCGAACAAATCCACATCTTCATAAAAAATTTTATAACTCAGAAAATAAGAAACAAAACACTTTATAGTGCGTCACAGTGCGTGTAATCTGTAAAAGCTTGATCGTCCATTGTCTTTTGTCTTTCCCGCCACCCTGCTGCTCGGCCGCCTCATTTCGCAGCTTGTCAAATTCTAAAAGAGAATAGGTTCGTTTTTAATTGGAACATATTCGAGGCGATCAATCGTGGCTGCCAGTATCTGGGTTTTTTATAGGGTCGTTTGAGAGGGGACCGCGTAGCCTGGAGGTATTTGGTTTTGGTGGAGTGCAGCCATATTGGAATAAGACAATCTGGCCCCTATAATAACTTGGCAACAATGAGTTCCGTGCAAGTAGGCGCGTTGTTATTTTCTTTTGTGTGATTTCGTAATAATGCAAACTTGATGCAGCAAAATTAGACCTTGTTGCGTCGATACGATTTCCGGAATGTCCTCGTGCACTTACGTAAAGTTCTTACAGCCGGGGGTCTTGTGCTGCTGTCAGTGAATAATGTAATACCTAAACGCTCGTGTTTACGGCTCTCTGCCGCCGTCCATCAGTCGGACTTGCCTTAAGGTTGTAGATAAAAGTGCCCATGTAGGTAGATTCTAGGACACTGTTCGATTAAGAACTGTTTTATCTATTGCGTTGTTAGTACCTTCTCACACAAAACAACAAGACATGACGGAAAAAGACACGCCTATTTTAAAATTAAGTAGGTAGATTTTTGTGCAGATTTCCGTCATTAAACGTGATTTATGAAGTACTTTTTCATACCTGTTCGTGACTATGCCTAGTTGTAACCTTCCTACCTTATTCTAGACGCTTCGTTCAGGACCAACACTAATGAAGCTAACTTAGCGAGAACTTTTCTTCGGTGAGAAAATGAAAGCCTTTAAATCCCGAAAAATTAAAAGTCTAGTGGTCGGGCAGATATAATCGCACTAAAAGGTCAATATTATTGTTTTTGTAGCTAAACGTACACTTTTGTATCGTAACCATCGAAGATGAATCGAAGGATGATGATGTGACTCCCTCAGTAATGCAGTGCTCGCGAAATGTTTTCGCAGAGACAAACTGACAGCTTTCAGGCTATTGTCAGGAAAAAAGGAGCGTCACTGGTGAGACGGGTGCGGGAGAGTGGCAACAGCATCCTGAGGATGGTGGCTGATGATCCGCATGCACCTATATTGAGGCACGTCATGTGAACGATGAACGAAATCGAATCTAATTCGCAGGGCGTGCCACTTAAGTTCATGACACATTAAAAATTCCCCTTGTCCACCATAAATGTTTGTAATTACTTACATAGTTCTTAGCTGCTTTTGTTACTAAACCGTGGATCATGTGGGCTGAAATAAAAAAAAATGAATTGAATTGAAACGAGCTAAGTTGAATTTGTTGGTAGATTCGGATTAAACTTTTATTGAGATTTTGTTTTAAACTAAAAGCAGCGATGCTATTTTAAGGAAACAGGAAAAAAATCCATTTAGCTGTGGTGCTGTTGACGAGAATAAAAAAAAAAAATATGACCATAAACCCGCGGGAGTTTCACAATAAATAGCAGGTTAACTATCTAATAGTAAAACTCTTAACATAGATAAGAAAGATTTAAAACCGCCATCTACTATTTTACTATCTTAATATCACTCTAGCCATAGATAAGCAAATCAGCCTTCTACTATTTCTGTTGTCTTGGGCGGCGTTTCTACCGGGAGGAGTTGCGGGGGGCGGGGGCAGTCAGCGGCTCGCGGCGGTCACGACGCTGGTCACGTAAAGGTGTGCTCACATTGGACTTTTTACTAAATGGTACTTGTATATTAATACACAAAAATTAAAAAAAAGGTTTTACAGCTGGACGGATTTTAAATATAGCTAAGAACCCCCGTGATTGAATTCTGATTCGAATAAAATACCGCACTGAAATCGGTCCATCCGTTCTGGAGCCACGATGCACACATACAGATAAGGAGTCAAATTTATAACACAACTTTTTTAGGTAAAAAAATTGAGAACTAGGTACTAACTTGCTAGACTTATACTATGAAATCAACAGAAAAGACTAGGAGACGGAAAAAATGGCTACCAGACTCATTCTGTTCTGTGGTGCAAGTAAGTAGGCCTGAGGATATCACTGTTTCTTTAAACTGTGAAACCGTCATTTTCTTCATTCTCGTCGATCCACTGTGCCAGTAATGTCAATATTATATTAAGCTATATTAATCTATCGTTGTCAAAACACATCTAACATGCAGCAAAGAAAAAGATAATAAAGTCAAAATACTTAATGTCTACTAATTTGTTTTGTTTTCATTTGTAGGTACAACCTTCCGCATTGTCAGTCTCAAGAATAAAAATCGGTCGGATTGATAACCTCCTCCTTTTTTTAAAAGTCGGTTAAAAATCGCAAATCACTTCACCGTGTAACTGCCCTAATCGGCGCGCGACCGCGATCGCGTGCCAGTAATTGCCCCGCGTTCCTTTTTCAAATAACTATCACGACTTTTTCGCTCCAAATACTCTTCTTTTTCTCGCGGTGTTCAAGGCATTCCTCGCATACAGCCTTGCAATTTTGGCGTTCGGATATTCGAAGCATTTTGCGCGTATTCTTTGTAATGGCGGTTGATGGGGGATTGGCATTTTGAAGACAATGCCGTTGCTATCGTTTTGTTACGAAGAAAATTATAAGGAAAATTTACAGCTAAGTATGTATACAGTGCTTTATCGGTTTTTATGTTTTTTTTAAATGCAGGAATTATAGGTGCTAGCAGGCTTCGGCAGACTTTGTTCTGCCCGATAAATTTGTGAATTTGTAGTTGTTCATTCTGAAATGCGTTTAATTATATCCTTTTTGACCCAAAAAAGACGTGTGAACTTGCAGTGATAGTGAAGGACGTAGGAAGCTCAGTGGCTTGTTTACTTGCCACCATATTTTTCGTTTTTTCTCTAAAATTAACAAAAATTACGTATTTATCTAAATTTTATTATTATTTGCACCACAGAATACATATTATAAATTATAAATTTTAACAAATTTTCAAAAAAAGTGTGGTGTGCGTTAAAGGATTTAACTAGCGGCCCGCCCGCAACTTCGTCCGTGTAAACGGGTTCAAGTTCGAACAAATGTTAGAGTTTTGCAGTGTACTCGCCAAAATCTTTGAAACGGTACCTCAATCATATTTTTAGGCTGGTGGGAAAGGAATGCACTTACACAAATTACAAAATAGAGATTAAGTTCTTTATTTTCTTAGATAACAATGATGCCAGCTAGCCCATTAATTAATTCAGTGTTTCTCAAGTTGATCTGAAGTTAGGACTTGTTACCTGGGAGGAACTCGGAGCCAAGTTCGATGAGGTAAGTCCGAAATAACATTAAGTTTAACTAGCCGACCTGAGTGTGCTATTTTTTTTAATTATAAATAATATAAATGAATATAATGAATATACAACAACATCACATACACTGACTCCATGGTAAGTAGTTTAAGCACTTGTGTTACAGATATCAGAATCAACAGTCATATTACAAACTAGCGGCCGCCCGCGACTTCGTCCGCGTTCAAGTTCAAACAAATGTTAGAGTTATGGCCCAATCTTCTCGCCACGATCTTTAAAACGGTACCCGCTATGCCGTTTATTGCAAGTGATGCTGAGTCAAATAAAAAAGTCCCATTAAAATCGGCCCAGTAGTTTCCGAGATTCAATTTTCTGCCTACCCCCTTAGTCTATTGGCGTGATTACTTCTATCCTTCTTTACCTTCCAAGTAATGTTGAGTCAAATAAAAAAAAGTCCCATTAAAATCGGTTTAGTAGATTCTGAGATTCAATTTCCTGCCTGCCCCCTAAGTTCATCGGCGTGATTATTTATATCCCAGTTTACTCTCCAGGTGATACTGAGTCAAATAAAAAAAGTCCCGTCAAAATCGGTCCAGTAGATTCTGAGATTAGCCCGGACAAGCAGACAGACAGACAGACAAAAATTTTAAAAATTGTTGTTTTGGCTTCTATTACGGTAATTAAGACCCCCTGTAACAATTTTTCATAAAAATCTTCAATGTACAGAAATCGATCTTTCATAGTCTTATTATATGTATAGATAAACTTAAATAAATACATATTAAACCCAGACCAGTACAAAAAGTACACAAATGTTTATACAGTGCGGGGATCGAACTCGAGACCTCTTGGTTAATAGTCAACTTCTTGACCACTACACCAAAGTGGTCGTCAACTTTAATATTAAAGCTAAATTCCTATTAACATCATATTTCGTTGGACCAATTTTCATGGACACTACCCTAAATCTAGGGAAGCCAATGGGCAAACATATTTTCATTTTGATATTTCTACAATAATGTTAAAAGATAAACGATATTTCGCTTATCAATTCATTAAAATCTAAATTAATACTGCTCTAGAATTGCAAGTTGTTCAATTAGGAATACAAAAAGCTTTTGTAATACATTAAGCCAAGATCAAAGAACTCTTTAAATAATATTACTTACAACGAAATCATTTCATCCCGTCTAGGGATGGGCATAGCAAGCAATATAGTCAGAGTATCGATGGTACACTACTACTTTGTATTACGGTTATATTTCCTATGACACTTTTAATTTTAAATACATAATTAAATCATAATAAACAATTTTGATCTTAATTTGCATGCTGTTTGCCACGGCTAAATAGGCTTAAGCACTATTGTAAGATGACCAACAAATTGAATGTGAATCGTACCCTATTTACGCAAGTAAATATTTATATTTTATTTCATTTATTTACACAATTCAACACATTGTAAGTTTTATAATATACGAGTAACATCAAAGGAACTGCTTCCAACATTGATAATTCACTAGTGCTCTCCATTTACGTCTTAATTGTGCTTCATCATTTCGTTACAATGATAAAGCACCATTTAAACGTAATCTTTACTTTGATGAATTGTTCAAAGTGTCAACTTGACATGTTTATCCGGGGCAATCATTTGACGTACTAACCGATTAAAAAAAATTTGCTTGGACAAAGTCGCGCAGGCCGCTAGTCAAGAATATAGACTTAATGTTTGAACCCTAATATCGATATCGACAGCCCAGCGTGCAGCTGACCGCATAAAAAACAGTGCTCGCCGAGGGCGTGACCCCCGCTAATCAATTGGCATTTAGCGGGCTTGGGGTCGCGCGCGTTTATTCATTACACCACTGTCGATATCATGTGGATACGAACTATTTGTGGCACGTCACTATTTTTAACTACCAACGACATAGAGAAGTGTTTTTAGTTTGATCTCTTTTCGGTTTATGTGTGTTTTGTGTCTGTCTGTCGGTGGCAACGGATGGACGGATTTCAGTGTGGTTTTTTTGTTCAAAAGATATTTTTTTTCACGTAGTTCTTAGCTATGGTTGGTCAAAAGTCGTTCAGCCGTTGAATCTCACCAGCTGTTTTCCTGTCACATGTCCCAAGTTTTTGAAATTTTAGTTTTATTATTTAGATTATATGAATAATAACGACGAGAAACTGTTTGAGACTACAACATTTTAATTATATCAGCCACAAATGTTCACTGAACAAAGGCCTCCTCTAGATTTCCAGGTCAATCGGTTAGTGTCACGATCTGCCTACACTACACCACACGCCACGTTTTGAAACAAATAATAATATAATATATAATAATATAATATATAATAATATAATATACAACCCCTCCCCAAGCCCATATCTTTAACGTCCGGGACGACCATCAGTTCCACGTGGGAGGGGGACCCTTGTACAATGAAAACTTACAAGCTAATAAGGATATGGCAACCTTCAAATATGGAGAGACATCGTAATGAATCGAGTAATGGGCCGCTTCCCGGGGGTGATCGCCGGGGCACGTCTGGAGCTGACGCTGGACGTCTCAGCATGCGAACCGTCAGTGGCTCTTCGCTGAACAGGCGGGCAAGAGTCGGGGAACCTGAAAATACTACAGCCGAACACAACAGTCAAACCGAGAATACTTTGATGAGCGGGACCGTCTCCCAAAGCTTATCCGGTACCTCGGAACTAACTACGACCACGACAAGTTTAGAACACTTTAGCGATGATACAAGAAGGAAGTGGTCACCAGAAGAGCAAAAAGAATTAATTTACTGCTATTTCAAAGCAAAGTCAGAAGGATCAGGATATATAAAAAGAATGTTTGAATTGTTCTCTACACGAAACACTGACAACCCGAAAATACATAGACTAGATTCAAACAAACTGTCAAACCAAGCACGTCTAATAATATCTCGTAAAGCTCTATCAGATCAAGAAATTGAAAACATTAAATTAAAAGTACAACAGGACACAAACCTGCCGAACGCACCTTTGACGGACTTAACGACGGAACCTAGCACATCCAACCGTACACCACAAAACTCAAATACAGATACAGCAGAAACGCCTAGATCTGGCACACCAGACTCTTACACACAACAAACTGAATACTTACGAAACAGACCATTAACCAGAAGTTCAAGTAGGCAAAGTCATGTTAGTTTAGATGAGGACAATAGACTGAACACAGAAAACACAGATTTAAGGAGAAAATGGACGTTCGAGGAACAATGTGAACTTATGTTCTGCTACTTCAAAGCTAAAGCTGGAGGACCTGGATACATTAAACGTCTTTATAATTTATTTGTAGAAAGAAACCCAAACAATCCAAAAATACGTAAATTTGATGGCAACACATTATCTAATCAAGCACGAACTGTAATGACTCGTAAATTAATTTCGGAGGAAACACTATCAGAAATAAAAACAAGAGCTGAAACACTTAACCTGGAACCAATAGAAGAAGACCCTGAAGAAACATATACTATAAATACATCTATTAACAACACAGAAATAACAAGCACAAACCAAAACAGCAACCAATCACCTAACACAATGAACCAAAATGCAGAAATATTAAACACAAATACCGAACACCAACACACAACTGAAGAACAGACAATAGAATTAGAAGTAGACGAAAACCTGGACCCCCTCATACTAGATTTACTTCAAAATGTTGCCGAAACAAAAGAAATACCCATTGACAATAGAAAATCTTTGCCTAAACCAAAGTTCACCAAACAATTTTTCAGTAACTTGGCTAAAATAAATAATTTCTTACCGAAAATTTTGGAAAATAATACTTCTTTACGAAATACGAATGACATAATATATGCTGCCGCAAAGACATTAATACAAGCTAACGGACAAACCCCATATATACCATCAAACATAATAAAACCAAAACAAGACCCACCCTGGAAAATAAGATTAAAGAACAGAATAGAAGACTTGAGAAAAGAATTAGGTAGGCTAATAGAAATAAAAAAAGGAGTGAGCAGTAAGAAAATGCATAAAATTAAAAACACACTTTACAATAAATATAAAATCTTCAATGAACAAGACCACGATAGAGTATCAGAAACCATAAAACAGAGAATCAAAGCTTTAGCTGGAAGACTGAAAAGGTACGACGATATGAGCAAGCGTAAAATGCAAAACCAATTGTTTCAACAAAATCAACACCTATTTTACAGAAGTCTTAACAATAGTACAAACATTCAAAGCAAAGAAATTCCATCAAAAACTGAAATACAGACCTTCTGGGAGTCAATTTTATCAGAACCTGTACCATTTAATAAAGAAGCGCAGTGGATTAAAGAAACTGAAGAAGCTATGGAGGATATTGAAATAAAAGAATTTGATGAAATAAGTTTGGACCAATTAAAAGCTGCAATAAAAAAATTAAGTAACTGGAAAACACCTGGCATTGACAAAATTCAAAATTTTTATCTAAAATACCTCACTAGCACACATACATTTTTGGCTAAATTATTCACGAACATTATCAATCAAAAAGAACAAATGGATGAATGGTTTACAACAGGACTGGTAATATTGATTCCCAAAAAGAGTGATACAAAAAACCCTAAAAATTGGAGACCCATAGCCTGTCTTCCAACCATGTACAAACTCCTGACTTCAGTTATAGCTAACGAATTATATGAACACTGTGACACAAATAATATTCTATCACCAGAACAAAGAGGATGCAGACGTAATGTACGAGGATGTAAAGACCATCTCATGATTAACAAAGCCATACTCGAAGACGCACATCAGTCTCAGAAGAACTTAAGTATGGCATGGGTTGACTATCAAAAGGCGTTTGATAGTATATCACATGAGTGGCTACTCAAAGTTCTTGATGTTTATAAATGTCCAACTTCTATCAAACATTTCCTAGAGATGGTCATCCCAAACTGGAATGTTATCATGACAGCGAGAGGTTCATGTGAATCAGTAACTACTGACCCGATTTACATCAGAAGGGGAATCTTCCAAGGTGATTCACTCTCGCCGCTCCTCTTTTGTTTAGCTTTAAATCCGCTTTCACAAATAATGAACAAATATAACGACAAAGGATACAGACTCAAAGACAAAACACTTATTAACCACCTAATTTATATGGATGATTTAAAGATATACTCAAATAATAGGAACAATTTAAAGACCATGATAGACAGTACAGAAATATTTACTAGGGATATAGGAATGAGTTTTGGATTAGATAAATGCAACGTATTACATCTCAAGGCAGGTAGGAGAGACGAGCATCAGGGTCAAGGGCACATATTACTAAGTGGGGAACAATTTGAACATTTAAAAACAGGAGAAAGCTACAAGTATTTAGGTGTACAGGAAACTGGAAAAATTAACCACAACGAAATCAGACAGCAGACACAGAAAGAATATTTTAGAAGAATAAAATGTATTACCAACTCCCACCTTAACTCACGAAACCTTATGCGAGCAATCAATAGTTACGCTGTGCCTGTCCTTCTGTATTCTTTCGGAATCATAAATTTTAAAACTACTGATTTAAAAGCTATAGATACAAAAACAAGAAAACTACTAAGCATTAATAAAAGCCACCACCAAAAAGCAGATGTAGAACGCTTGTACTTACCGATTGAAGAAGGCGGTAGAGGACTTTTAAATATAGAGACCATGTACCAGACGCAAATAATTAAATACAAAAACTACCTTGAAGCCGGGACCGATCATCTCATCCAAGCCATCAGAGAACATGATAGAGCTAAAGTAAAGTATTCAATAGAGAAAGAATCAACAGAGTTTAGAAAAGGTTTAGGATTACAGAAGGACGAACAGTATACAGATAAAGAGATAAAAGCAGCAGTTATTAAAAACAGGATAAATAAATTAAAAGCCAAGCCATTACACGGTCAATTTTATAAAGCAGTCTTAGAAAAGGAAAATATAGATAAAGAAGCCTCGTTCAGATGGTTGAAGAAACAACCAGTATCTCCCATTCTTGAAGCATCAATATATTCCCTACAAGACCAAGCAGTAGTCACACGCCAACACGAAAGGGACGTACTCAAAAGACCCGTGGATGGTAAGTGCCGGATATGCGGATCAAAAGACGAAACTGCACAGCACATAGCCGCAGGTTGCGAGAAGCTAGCCGGCACTTACTATACCAAGAGGCACAACAATATTGTTCAGTATGTACACTGGACATTATTGAAAAAGCACGGTTTCGAATGTGACAAACTATGGTGGAAAGAACACCTTCTCCAACCTCAAGTCAAGGAAAATGACGCTGCCAAAATCATGTGGGAGATACCAGTCCAAACAGATGTTACAGTAGCACACAATAGACCTGATATTATATACATAAATAAAATAGAAAATAAAACATATTTAATCGATATAACCATACCATCAGACTATAACATTGGAGCCAAGGAAATTGAAAAACTGAGTAAGTACCACTTACTGCAAAAAGAAATCACCAGATTATGGCATATGCCCACCTCAGTTGTACCAATAGTAATAGGAACAACAGGCATAGTAGCTAAAAGCTTACGCAGGTATTGCGATTTCCTTGACTCCAAAATAAATACACACATAATACAGAAACAGGCTGCAATACATACTTCAATAATCTTGTCAAAAGTTTTGGGGAACACAATATTCGTAGATAGGAACCCTGATTCTCCTTCTCCTTGAGGGTCTCAAGGCGGGAGATCGGGATTAAAACCGACCTAAAAGTCGAGATGTAAAGATTTTACAACAACCTAATATAATATACAACAACATAACATACATTGATCTGACTCTGTGGTAAGTAGAAATGGTCATCAATCCAGAACTTTTCCGCCCCAAACGTCATCAAAAACCTATCATATCTTTCCGCTCTCTCCATTTTCCAAATGTATGGAAGTGCACGTAATTTTTTTTCTCCAAAACTGTCAATTTACTGTAGCTGGCCGCCACCGTTCCTGTGTCAGTGTGACTCGATTATTTTGCGACACCCTATTCTGTATTTAATTCCATAACCACTCGAGTCACGTACAGTAGACAGCACCTCAAATTATCCAACTCAACTACGAAAATCGTTTTTATTGCGACAGGTACAGAGCCAGTCTCAAGATCAAAGTGGGGTATCCTAATGTGCTATTGTCTGTACAAACCAATAGGGTCGACTTTCATCCAAGAAACCCTGATTGTGCCAATCGTCACCCGCGGTGACCGCGCTCTGATTAAATATGCAGTGGAGAACGCCCCTGTCGTCGTAAAAAAGTTGCTAATGACACGGTTGAAAGAATGGCAGAGCTAGGTATGTTCTGAATAAGGCTTAGGAAAATAAATTATTCAATCATAAAAGTGAAAATTCTTGTTTTAGAACAGCGAAATCACCCCAAAGAGGAAGTCATATAGTAAAATGTGTCAAGGATCAACTTAAAAACAGTGAACAAAACTTGTTAAATTGATCTGGGATGTCAATAATGATCATCACATCATATTTCTCGTTTCCGAAATAGTCACACTTAATCAAACACCAAGCCTCTATAAACTAAATGTAAATAATACTTGTGAGTATTATAGTTACCTAGTATACCTAGTAGTAGTAGTTTTAAGTTTAATGTTATACTAACACATGGATCTTTGTGGTTCACAATAAATGAAATTTGAATTTGAATTGAAGGGAATCCTCCCAGAACTTAGTTGATAGATAAATATATAATAATATGTATCAAATTATTTCAAAACATATTTTTCATCCACAGACTAACAATGTTGCGTACCGATACTTTACTGCGAACTACGGAAATTAGAAAGTAACAATCTAATGTCACGATAATTGCATAATCAGTGACCCAGGTCAACCGGCTCTGGAATTATCGGGAATTATCCGTAGAAATGAAAGGGCGACGACATAGTCGTGATCTAACCATCCGATAATTTCCCTTTTAATATTCATTTTTAATGACAGCCGTTTTAAGGTCATGAAATCGTAAGTGGACTGAAAACACATTGATTATTCATAATCGTTAATGTGTTGAAGATGATTGGAGGATGTACTTAACTGATGGTTACTGTGGGGAAACCAGATTCAATCGTTATACAGCCATAAGGTCATAAAAGTCGTAATAATCTAACTATGACTGCCTCGTTGGTGTAGTGGCAAAGTTTCTGCATTACATCCAAGAGGTTCGAATTCCAGATCGAGCCAAAATTGTTTCTGAGATTTTCTGTTATGAATCAGAAAATCTCAGAAACAATTTTGGCTCGATCTGGAATTCGAACAGCAAAAACAGCTCGGATACGGGAAGTTGGCGGGGTTACACCCCGTGCATCGAAAAGCACGTTAAGCCGTTGGTCCTGCGCCTGATCTCACTCCGGTCATGCCGGGTTGCCGTCTCACCGAACTTTGAAAGTGATGAAACAGTGAGCTCACCTGTGTATTGCGCTCACATTTGTGCACTATAATATCTCCTGCGCGTGGTTGATCTCTGTTGAGATTGGCCGCCGTGGTCGAAATCGGCTAGGACTATTAATCATCTATATAAAAATCTAACCGTTAAAGTAGCCTGGTAGAGTTTTGGGACAATTTTTAACCCCCGACAAATATGTTTCACCCCTCTTAATTGACATGTTTGTGTGTGTCTTTCTGTGGCATCGTATCTCTCGAACGGATGGACAGATTTCAAAGCGTTTTTTTTTACTTGTAGGATAAATTAATCACGCTGGTTTATAACTACAGCTGTTCAAAATACGTCCAGGCGTTCAAGCATGCTTTTTTCCTGGCTCATTCGAGAGTTTTTTTTTATGGAAAGTTAGTTTTGGTTTGGTGTTGAAATAAAGCTGAGCAGGAAACTCTTTGTGAATGCTGCTTGTTAAAATATTCTTACTAGTTAAGTTACCTATCTACCAAAGACCATGAATTGTGCGTATATGACCTAATTTATACATAATATATTTAGTATTGAAAACAAAGAAACCTTTGATCTTATCATTGTAAAATTAAAACACACTTAAAGAAAAAGCTGACTGCCACAGGCGGGACTAGAACCCGCACATCTCGCAAGCCGGGCGATTGCTCTACCAATTAAGATACCGTGACACTTACTCATCGGTCCGAATTTATTTAAGTGCTTTAGGCTGCAGTGTGTTTTAATTTCACATTGTAAAGACATTTGCAGTTTTATGAAGATTGCACTTATATTTATATTAAGTGCCCATAAAGTATTTACGTTGCAAGATTTATTTTATTAACAAGTTATCAAATGATAGATTTAACCTGATGAAATTAATAGTACCAAATTACTACCTCCATTCTAAAGTGTTTCATAAGAAAGTCGTTGAATCGGAGCCTGCAATAATTCAATAAATCATTACGTATCTAATCTGATGATCTCCACCGTGGAGAAATCGCGTAGGCTTCGGATGACATAGGAAAAAAATTGGAAATATCTTCTGCGTTACTTTTTTTTACAATAAAACAAGTACTTAATGTAACCATTACTTAAATTAAACATTATGCTCTACTAACATATGCTAATTATTCTATTAATAATATCTATAATGAATAATTTAAAAAACACGAAAGTTTTTAAGTATGGATAGTTTTGTTTTGTTAAGAAACACGAGGAACTTTAAGCTAAAGATACAAACGCTAGGCTAAAAAGAAACCCCAGCCGGTCTTAAGTACTATCCCAAAATCACAAAACTTACTAAAAAAGCTGTGTTTGTATGTCCGTTAAGATATATAATTAAATTCCCCATGAAATAAAAAATAACACTCTTAATATATTCAAGGGTCAATTGTATAAATGGCTTATTGACCAAAAAATTTACGACTTAAAATATCTACTTGACCGAACAGTTTATAAAATAGACTCTGACACAAATATTGAATATAGAATAATTTTTTCTGACATTGTTAATTGGCTAGATGACATCACCAATCGTTGACATACTTTTTATTATGTGTCAAAACGGTCTGCCTCCATTGATTTTGTATGGGAATATATGATCGTGACGTCACTGTCATGTATCAGAAATCGGAGTCAATTGACCGAATATTTATTGAGTTTTGTGTGTTTAAAAATTGATTTCTACAGCATTTTGGAAATATATCGGTTGTAGGTATTAACTTCATAGGGGCTATGTTTTTTAAACGCCATGATCTTGAAAATACTTAAGAAAGGTGTCATCATGCCAATTTTTGCTTTTTTTGCCCTATTGTATTTGCATGCTAACAATATTGGCAAGACATGTGCACTGTATTTATTGTAACATCCATATACCATGTTCTTACGCAAATAAACAGTTATGAATGAATAAATGAATGTTTGTTACTCTTTCATGTAAAAACTACGGAATTGATATTAATGTGTTACCAGAATATAGCTTACTTATATCATCATACTTACATCAAAATAACACAAAGCGTGGGCATTTATAAAGAATTGTGAAATAAATATAAAGGGATTCCAAGCGGACAAAGTCGCGGGCGGCCTCTATTTGTATCTGTATGGGCTCTACTGTAAGTATGAGGCAATTAACGACCACCACTTTGGTGTAATGATTAAGAATTTGACTATTAACCAAGAGGTCGCGGGTTCGATCCCCGCACTGTACAAACATTTTTGTGCATGAACATGTCTGTTTGTACTGGTCTGGGTGTTAAATATATTAATTAAGTTTATTTGTAATGCCATTGTTAATTCTGATATCTGTAACACAAGTGCTTAAGCTACTTACTACGAAGTCAGATTAATGTATGTGATGTTGTGATATATTAAAAAAAACTTAATAGTAGTCCTCCTAGCCGATTTCGACCACGGCGGCCAATCTCAACAGAGATCAGCCAACTGCGTAGGAGATATTATAGTGCACAAGTGTGAGCGCAATACACAGGTGCACTCACTGTTCCATTACTCTCAAAGTTCGGTGAGACGGCAATCCGACATGACCGGAGAGAGATCAGGCGCAGGACCAACGGCTTAACGTGCTTTCCGAGGCACGGGGGTAACACCGCCAACTTCCCGACTCCGAGCTGTTTTTGTGATATTCATAACAGAAAATCTCAGAAACAATTTTGGCTCGACCTGGGATTCGAACCCGGGACCTCTCGGGTGTAAGGCAGAAACTTTGCCACTACACCAACGAGAAAAAACTTATCACAATATCGACGGTCCCTACGTAAAGTATCCTAACTGTCAACGTCAAATTGTACAAGAGAGCGCTCTGTGAAGTTTTAAAGGTGTGTAGTTCCTGTTCTATTTACAATAGACTGATTAAATTTGGTATCATAGTTTCTAATGCGGTTAATGTCTAAAAATAACGAAGATTTGATTATAAAAATCACAGTTACATTATTATTTGTCATTTACTCACTTATACATAGGAAACTTTACAATCACAAAGAACATAAGTGGTACTTATTAACTATTACGTGGGAGTATTATATTTGATCTTAATCTTAATTGCCACATAGAAAATTATACCTTATCAGTCTTATTAGGAACTTTAGTTCTGTTGCAAGTATCATATATCAATAATTACCTACCATTATTTAAAAAAAAAACATATACTCAAGACAAACAAAATAAGAACTCAAATGACCTAATATCACATATTAATTACTTATTGAATCTACTGAATGTCATGGATTTCAGTACAGATACGTACAAAGTAAGTTAACAATAATTAGAACTAAATTATAAACTTTTAAACAGAAAATTTTTGAAAAAGCACAATCAACAATAAACGTCTATAAACTCTTACATCAATTAAAGAATATATCTTAAGAACTATCAAAACCTGAAAACCGACATATGGACTCCACCACATAAGATTTTATTAGCGATTGACGTATCATGAATCTTAAGGGATATAGGCGAACTTACTTTAAGATATTGGAGGCGCTTTTAGCCTGGTAAATTTAAGTTATATTGCATGTTATGGTAGTGACTTTATTTAAGTTATTTCTTACCTGTTATATTAAGATTCTTTAAAAACAAAAACAAACTTAAGGATATTGCAAATTACGCATTTGTAACCATATTCAATTTTAAGTAGCCGTTTGCAGAAAACTAAAAAAAATGGTCAGAGCAATACAGCCTAATCTTCATTTATTTCTTAGAACTACTATTTATAAAGTAACCCTAACCTGACTCATTGAAATGCGAGAACGGTTCCTTCACATTTCAATGCTCAAGAAACAGAGTTTTACGCAGGAATATCGATCAGATCAGTACGGAGCACCTTAACCTATTTCTAACATTTACTCCATTGTTTTCTTTCGATAATAACTCCACCTCACTATCACAATAATTCGCAACGAAAAAACAATTTAAAAAAACCCATCTTATTCCTTTTGTTTTCCCGCAAAATATACGTAAAAACGTATCTTCTTTTTTTTCTTTATGGCCTTGTCGTTAACATAGCCAATACGTCGATACGTATCTTCTTACATTGCACAAAACTTGTACCACAGAGTAGGTAGGGCAGATACATCCAAGAATGCTAATTTGTGTAACGGTGACCGCTCATTAGACGCCCAGCGCGTGCGCACCCAGCGGCGAGCGAGGCTAGGCCGGGTGCACAACGAAGGAATAGTCAAGTAAGGCTGGGTGTACAACAGAGCGAAAGATGATAGCTAAAAAAATGTAACAAATCAATGTCAATTTAGGCTAGGTCTACAACAGTGAGAGAAGTTAGGCTGAGTGCACAGAGAAGAAAAAGTAATGTTGGGTGTACAACGGAGCGAAAGGTGATAGCTAAAAAGTGTAACAAAACAAAGTCAACTTATTCTAGGAGCACAACAGCGAGAGAAGTTAGGCCGAGTGCACAACGAAGGAATACTCGTAGTCAAGTAACGCTGGGTGTACAACAGAGCAAAATATTAAGCTGTATATTTAGTTTTGGGTCCTACACACATTACATCTGCAACTAAAATTCAATAGTTCGTATAGATTTACTACACTTTACTTATTTTGACGTGACAACGTCTTATAAATTGGTTTGCCGGGTGACACTTCAAGAAACTGCGTTACGCTCCGCTCACGTTCCGCGCTCACAATGAGAGCGAGTGAGAGGCACGCGTCCCTTCGACTCGGGCATGGTTAGCCCGCCTAAGAGCGAGTGAGACAGACATAAAAAGTGAAAGGCACGCGTCCCTTCCACTCGAGCACAGTTAACCCGCCTAAGAGCGAGAGAGACAGAGCGAGAGAGAGAGAGTGAGAGAGATAGGCATACACACCGGTTCATGTTATACGAATGAATATTCACATTAAAATTATTTTACCACTCAAAGTCGTTGTCACGTAAAACTTTCGCCCGTATACCGACTTTACAGGCAACCAATTTTTTTTTAATTATGCCGTTCCTAGGGTCTTACTTATACGATAGGAAGGCAATTTATAAACGCAATATACTTCTGAATAAGATCCTGTTGCTATGATATAGATACCATACTTTTGAATATTAAAAACATTAGAAATCATGTTTATGAATTTTTAAGCAGCCAAACACTAATCAGACAATTAAAACAATTAGGTACGCTTTAACCTTGTAATACTTAGTTATGGTGGTCGCACGGTTCTTGTTTTTGGGACACAAATGTAATGTTAAGTTTCATCCGCTTAGGAATTAGAATCCTATTTAAAAGCCAGTCACTAAACATTTAAATATAAAGCCCCAACACCAACAGTATCAACACGACTCGACTGCAGTCAGTAGCGATTGCGGAAATAGAGTGCCGCAGGTTTGGCCTGAGCCTTCCTTAAAACAAGTTAATCATCACTTGTAGTTTTTGAAAACCAAATCACGTCCAATTCACAGGGCAAAAATCAGAAAAACAAACCATTTCAAGAGCAAAATTAACCATTTCCAAATATCACAAACACAAACAAAAAGCCTTTCTCATGCACAAACTCACCCAGCAATTACAACTACTCGAAAGTTCACGATTCCACATAAAAATACGACAAAATTATCCGTTTCACACGGTTAACCCTTGTCCTGCTAATTGTGGCTTTCCCGCCGCCCTGTCATTAGGAACGCACACGATAAGTTTAGGGTAAAACGTTTGTTTGAAACTTTTGGAGTGCATTGTTTTGACGAGTCGGCACTTGGCGCCCGAGTTTTGCAGACTTTAAAAATTAAGATTTCGAAAATTCTAAAAGATAATAAATAACCTATTTTGTCTTCTTCATTTTCGATATTTTAAGAATTTACAATATTAGTGATGACTCTGATGACCTTCCAAGCAGGATAACTTTACAAAATAGCGAACATCAGCTTTTCCATTGGCACCGCTTAAAATTTAAATAGTACCTAAAATCTTCTTACTACAGAAGAAATAATCACTGGTCCGCCCGCTGTTTATCCAGTGACTCTACATTTTTGTACCACGGAAGAATGTTTAGCACCAAACACCCTGTTTTAAACACTGTCCCAGTTAGACAAGCTAGACCCCTACATAGGTAACGCGTTTTTATAGTTTAACATCAGAATTTATATCGATTTGCCAATTTACACTAATCTTGCCCTTTCTTTAGCATAATAGGTTTTTATTTATTTGTTTACATTCGAACGATTCTACGATGATTTATTACATTTTTACGAAAAACGTTTCGATTCATTTAGGTACTTATTTTGATTACCTGCCTGTTCTATTTTATGTTTTCTCATCTTTTAAACCTTCGCCGGACGTTCACGAATATTTCAAGAATAAAATTAGTCAAATCGGTTCAGCCGTATTATTCATCTTCATTTTTATATTTAAGATACATAGGGCATTCGTTTTGTGGTACGAAAGCCAGGCCCTGACTAATATTTTAGATAGTGATTATGTAATCACGTTATAGACCCTTGTTTTTCTGTTCTTTTATAGAAGCACTGTCAACACTTTTTCAATAAATAGCACGAGCTAAGTTTTTATAATCTTTTATTAGTCAGACCACCGCCCCATCCTAATGATTTTGTGATTCACACACAAACCAATATTTGCACGCGTCAACATCAACACTATATTTTTTTTTAACATTTTGGCGCCACGCGCAAAGGAACAAAGCGCGCCGCTGCCACGACGTTCAGAAACACTCAATAAATTACGACGCCTAATCACCCCTAATTGGGATGTGTCGTGACCCGGCTTAACCTCGGGTCGCGTCGGAAAAAGAAAAAATAATGCAAACATAATGATACGGCCGGCCGAAAACCAAAGCTTTTAATTTCCAAACGTTAACTCGCGTTTCCTAAGCTCTAATTATAGTACCACAAATTTTAAGTATACGGATAGAGATATTAATAACGTGTTTGCTTTTTTCTTGATTTATTTGCCTTTATAGATTCAGTGAAATTGATGGTTAAAACGTTTTAGTTGTGCCGCTAATGGTTATGAATGTGTGTGACCGCACTAGTATTATTTTTGTTGTCTATTTTCAGTTTGTTTTTTTAAACACTCTTGGTGGGCAGTGATCGTGATTCTACGAATTTTATCTATGGAAATTGATAAAAGCTATTATTTTGTCATCATCAACATTATAAAAGTTGTGCGATATTTTAAGGACAAGCTTGCGAAAGTTGCTTCAGTGTCTCTAATGAGAATTCCGAACTTGTATAAAGTCTATGAGACAGTATTTTACATTTTAGATTTTGTAATACCCCTTCCTTATTCGCATTCATGCTGATATCGCCACGATAAATCATTTAACATATTTCATACAAGTTTAGATAACATTTTGCACCCCAGCGGCAACCATCTCTAATTGAGCCATTTCACAGATAAGTAGATAAAACACGGAATAGGGCTAACCCTAAATTATGCGTATTATTTGCATATAATAACTACGAGGGTGACATATTCAACTTGTAAGAACGAAACGGAATATAAGCGAAATATGAAACGCTCAAAATGCTACTTTATTTTCGTTGTTGATATCATCTAATTTCGCATGTGCCCATCCCTCGCAACGATCTTCTCCAGATCAAAACCAAAAAGCCGTAAACGAAAATTTATTCACACGACAATAGATTTTTTTAAATCTCAGCTATCGTTCAAAATCAAATGCCATTGCTACTTCTTACGTTGCAAAAAGTAGATTGTCAGTCCCCAGAGAGCGGTAAGCGACAATACCGCAATGGCAATGCAGTTATGCAGATTTCGTAATGATGCCGGTTGGGTTGCGTTTTGATCACGCTTTGAACAGACCGATAAATTGTAAGTATGTTTTTTTTTCTAGAGTAGTGCCAAATGAATGAGTTTGTCAATGACTACGAAAGTTGGCGTTCGTAGCGCGTAGACGCTGTGCTACGAGGATTTTTAAAGATGATTTTTCATTATTATTATTGGTAAAAACGTTTTAGTAACTTTCATTACCCATGTTATACTCAATTTTGCAAGATACTCTTAAAAACGGTAAGTTTCATAATGTTTGATTTATATAGTCCCTGATTTGTCGCTTGTTCTTTAAGCAAAATTAAACCTTTTAGTAGGAAGGTTTTAATTTCCACTGAACTGATACGTATTAAAAAAAACATTAGTATCATCATTTTGGTGGCCTTTTGGCGGTCCAATCATGAATACAGGTTTCTTCACTCTTCCTCCACTTTTAGCAATCTTGTGCACGACATATCCAATTGATTCCTACGTGCCGTTGAAAATCATTTAAAAAACTAGCTTATAGCTATTTAAAGTGTCACCTATTGAAGTTCGAAGAAAAATGGGACAAAAACAAAGTAAGCTCACATATATTTTTGCAATAATAAGCTATCCTCTATCTCATTACCTCCTCAGCAAATGATAATCTCATTTACGTGTTCTGAATAACCAAAAACCGCTAGGGTCCTAACTGGCTTAGTGTTAGGAATGTCCACTATGTCCCTAGAGGGACCTCTCCCTGGTGGGAAACGGGAATAAGTATTAAGAACAAAAATCAACACTCGAGAACGAGTGTGTCTTGCTTGCTGCTCATTTTGGGGTGCGTTTGTGAGCGATGGATGTTTGGCGATGGATGTGGCAGTTTCGAGGTATGCTTTTTGGACTGCAACTTAAATGAGTATCATGAACTTCTGAATATGGTGATCGCAATTATTCCTACTCAATGATCAGCGAGCATCGTGTGGGTTAATAGTTTTGAACACTCCCATAAAGCTGAAGATTAAATGTCGATGTCTAGGATGACGATATCGACAACGTTACATAGTATATGAGTCGACTAATTAAGTAAGTTTTGAAAAGTTGTCGAGAAATTAAACAAGCAGTGGAGTTAAGAAATACGCGGGCAATGGGCCAGGGTGAAAGCTAACTAATTATGCTTTATCTATTTGGCAATAAAATAACAAATAATGTTTATATTTCATACAAATTATCGCATACCGCATCCAATCTTTTGCGCTCCCAACCCTCTTTGGATTAGGTATCGACAAAACGTCAAGTGTCACTCAAAATTGGCGGGAACTGTTGACAATGCAGATTACGACCCAGGCCCGAGCTTATTAGCCGAATATTATTGTGAGAGCACTTTTGTTTGCTCAAATACTCACTATCAAATAAGAATGTGAGCCGTATGTTTGGCTAATGGAAAATAATGTTTCAGTTGTCTAAATAGGGACTCCGCAAAAAAAGATTTTTGTAAAAGTAAATAGGTGATAAGTGTGTTGTTGATTACTTTGCATCACTCAATCCAATAAATAATTAACAAATTGATTAATTACTTACACATATTATTAGTAGTATGCTCTGTTCGAGAATATTTAAGTCCTACCATCCCTACATTTAAAAAAAGGAACAGTTTCAACAAAAAAGTATTACTTTTGAATCCTCAAGTAGATATGCAAAGTCTGGCTTACACGCCCTACTCCTCATCTCGAATATAGATTTTCTCCACCCAAAACCACGGAGTGGAAGTTAATAAAGGGCACCTCACTATGTAAACAACGTCACGTGACCGCCGCTGGCGCGCCACGTGACCGACCACAGACTAGATAGTGATCTTTGGCGCGCGAAATTGTCTATGGTTGATGCTTTCGCGCGCTTTTTGATGTCACGCTATTATGACAGCCGACTAATTGCTGTGGCTGTTGTTGAGATGTGTACCTGCACTTGATCTCCGGTTTTTGATGTAAAATTGTTCGTATTTACTTAACTAACATACACTAAGTAACGGGCTGGTAAAAAAGGGCTTAAGTTGAGAACAAGACTGATGAACCACACAGTTTTGTATGATTCTTTTCTCAAAAAAGTTTTGATGTTCATTCTACCCACAGCAAGTCACACTTTTTCATGACACGGCAGATGATCATGTAAAAATTGTCTATTTCACAATTTCCTCAGGGGCGAAGGAGTGGCCAAATGATGAAATCTAACATACCAAATCACCGTAATAACCTTAACAAATTACCAAACATTGAAAAATAGACAGCAACTTGATTCAAGTGACCGATTTCCAACGAGCGTTTACAAAACGCTGCAGGCGCCATCTTGTCATGATACTAACAATGTAATCCATAATAGTTTAGGTCAATGATTAAATAGTTAATTACAGTGGTATTGCCCAATTAATCACTATATAGATTGAGTTTTAGCTTTAGAAAGGTCAAGCGTAACATGTCTTGACAGTAATCGCAGCTTTTCAAACTTTCTCAACTGACTGCTGAGATGACCATTGAAATAACTGTGAAGGTAAACCACTTATCGGTTTTAACAACAATTTCTATTGATTTCACTTATCTTAAGACTTTTGAAAGCTGACATTCATAAGTGCGGATAACCTAGACTTAGGTACTTTAGTAATGCTTTGCTTACATATAACTACTTACTTTCTACTTGAATAGCATTTGGAGAAGTAAGTCCAAAAAATCTGACACCTTCTGGTATCTTAAAACGTCTTACGTGTAGGTACAATACGAAAACATAGATTCAGAGTCTAAAGAAAAAGCTTTGTTTAAACTTTGCAAAAAGTTTGATAAGTCTCAAAATACAAAATTGACCACTTAAAATATAAATATTAAAGTGAAATAAATATTACAGTCTGATAAAGTCGTACTTACAAAATAATAAAGTCGTTAAAAACCCTCTTTGGCTACGATCCTTTAGTCTGAAAACTTCAGATCTACCACGCAGTAAGTACGTTCATTGCGAATATTTTAATAACCAAACATTGGCTGTGCTACACACATTCCTTTGCCATAAAAGAAAAAAGTCGAATGATGCCTATCAGCTTCCCGCCATGATGGAGCGCAGCGTACGACACCTAGCAGCCGCGGGCGTGCAATTTGAATAATACCATTCGATTAGCCATTTTCACGGTACAGATTATAAATGCACCCGTGAATCTAAGAGAGTTCAGTGATGTAGAAGATCAATGATTAGAAGCTTTGTTATTTACAACTATACAATGAATGACATAGGTATTTATTCATTTCGCGATTATAGCGTGGCAATAGCAAATTCATATTATTATTAACTATGACACAAAACCATGTACTGTATTCAAAGATTGCCAAGTCGAATAACTTCTAGCAAGAGGCTGTAAATATAAAACAACAATAACGAGTTAAAGACACGCACGTCCGCCCTCTAAAGCGGCTGGACGCATAATGCGCGGTATTCTAAATTCAAAATTGTAGAAGTTACGGAGATGCGGTCGCGCACGGGCCAGGGTTGCCAGTTATATAATTAGAAAATGAAAGGGTGGCGCACACGCAGCCCGCGGCCGCGACCACTACTATCACTCACCATCGACCCAGCTCCCGGCAGGGACGGGGAAGCATCATAGTTGTCGATGTCGATAAAAACTTCCCGCTTCAACAATTGCCCCTTTCTCTAATCTAAAAGTCAGGGGAAAATATATTTTCAAACCTCATACTCGAGAAAGTCTCATCATATTACACGCAATGTCTGAGTAAAGCAAGACCTTATTCTCATGGGAGGTAAAATCGTATGGAAATTCTCGAAGGATTAAATGTTTTAAAATAGGAACATTGAAATTGCTATGAATACTTATAGCATACAGCCATTGCAAAGAGTTTATTTATTCCTCACCAAAATTGTTTTGAACTGGCCGCCATAAACAGAACTTAAAAAAAAGAAAAAGCGCCGTTCTAAAGAAAAATAAATTAACAATTTGAAACCTTCAAATCCTTTTACATAAACTATTACAAAAATGTGTAGAACTGTCTATGATTTAATTCTGTAGTTTAAAAAAAACGGTTTAGAGATTATGAATAATATTTTTTTAGGAAAAATTAAAAGATAATTATGATTTTGAACATTGAAGAACAACAAAAAAAGCAAAGGCCCTGTTAATATTGCCTCGCATACGGTGTGAGAAGTAGAGTATTCACCCCTGGAGTAAAGGACTGTCGTAGTCTTGGGCTGATTGAATCCCTCGCTTCACTCAGGACTATATCAGATATAGTCCTGAGTGAAGCGAGGGAGCGAGGGTCTCTTTGTTGACTCCTGAGCAAAGTTAGTCATACAGATTCTGTATGACTAACTTTGCTCAGGAGTCAACAAAGAGACCCTCGCTACGCTCAACCATCCAATGCCTGTAACATATGACAGTTCTTTACGCGCTTAGTGCATAAAATAGTAATATGACTATCGAAATGATAGCGGATGTCATTTTAATTGATAGACTATACCTTTTTTCTCGTGCTAGACACACACCATACTTCCTATCGTCCAATTGGCATTTGCAGCTGTCATGCGATTCCACACCCATATACGATAAGTTCTAACTGATCCAATCGATTGCGTTATGCCAATTGGATGATAGGAATTATGATGTGTGGCCAGGCCAGAATTAGATTAATATATTTGTAAGTTTATCAATGTCATTTAAATATGTTTACTGTGGCATAGTATGATAAAAAACCAACACACAAACTAGCTAAGCTTGTCAAAGAGACTCAGGGAAAATAGCAATTTTGGTAATAGGTACTTCAAGAGCCACGTAACAAGTAACATTCACCTGTAGTTGGTAAATGTCCGGTTCCTAAGGCATGCAAATGTATTAAATCAGCAATAAAACCTACACACATCTCTACCACACTGGTAAAATGGTAGATTTCGGATTTTAGGTAATTCATTTCTGTGAAAACTCCAGCTGTATCAGGAAAGTAGGGGCAAACTGAAAAACGTAGGAACAGCCAACCAGAAAGACAGATGATTTTAAATAATCAGATAAGTATTTCCAGCCGCATCATTAGATAATTTGTGCACTACACTACAACAAAACAGTGTCGATAACATCGCACATGGCAGCACTATCATAAAATATACTCCAAAACCCCGAGGGCGAATGGCAACATTCTTTATTTTCGAATATTAATAAGAAGCGTGCAACATTAAACCGTATTTCACATCGAGTAACATCAACATGCTTTGTCCCACTCGCACTGTATGAAGAACTGTATATCTGTACGTTTCTTATGTTCAAAATGTATATAATCACGTCTTAGGAAATTCAGTATCACTACACAAGAGAGATGATAAACAGAAGGCCCACGCAAACTGTACTCGAATGTATCAAGCATTACACTTAGCCATAAAGGATTCTTATACCTACAACAAAAATAAAATAAAAATTAGTGAATCATGATTTTATTCATACATGCGATAGCTCATTAAATTATGTCACATGTTAGGAAAATGGCCAACCTCGCGGTTGATTTATGAAAGCGAGATGCGATTTATCGACGCGTATTGTCGCTTTGATAAATCGCATCTTTAATAATTAAACAAAATAATAATATTTTAAAAAATTAAGATACTTTATTTTGGTTTGTTATTAAAGGTGCGAAATGTTCCTTCTAGTCGACGCTAAACCACACCAAGGAAAAATCCTTACCGAACATACAAAAAGTGAGTACCGATAAGTAGGGTATTTTCAAGATTGATAACCATCACTTCTTAATAAATATTACAATGCAATCCAAGAAATTCCAATTTACTAGGTGAGAAATTCCAATTTACTAGTTAGGTGAGATATTGCTAACGAGCGAGCCTACGGGTAAGCATTTTTACTGTAAAGTTAATGTGAAAAGTGATTTAGTTGCAAAAGACAAAGACTTTTACCAAACAGGTTCATTATTATGATCACAAAAAGGGAACACCTAAAACAAAACTTGATGTTTGATTCGTATACTTAGTATTTTTCTAAAATAAATAAATAAATTAGAATTTTGCCGCGCAAAAGTCTTATGTTGTCTGTGGGAATTTTGTACAAAATGTCAAATAGCGCCAACCAAGTGTGTTCAAAATATAGAAAAAGATAAATTTGTACTGTGAAATAATAGCTTGAAAGTTGTTTCTCTTTTCAGGTAAGCTTTCTTATTTATTGATAAACATGTAATCTTATTATTTTTAAAGTGTAGGTACATATGTTTTACGTGAAAATCAATTCCTCTTTTCAGAGCAATACACTAACGTCTTTATTTCAGTTATATATTGGTTTATCACCATTATATACCTACAGTAACATGCTTTTCAAGTTGACTGCAACCTACCAGCAGTTCTTTCTCTAAACATGTCAAAATCTCTGAGATAATTAATTACTTACAACTATCTATTTATCAGATCGTATAATATTTAGTTTAAAAAAAGGATTGATTAACCGAGAGGTGGCCCCCACCTGTCGTTAAATCAATGCAATCGTTTTAAGATTGTACACTTACAGGTAAAACAAGTTTTTAAAAGCTTTAGATGGTACAGATGAAGCGATAAACCAACGCTAATTGCCGTGAAAGCCAAACAAAACAGCGTCTTGTTGTAGTGTATCTTCCGTACTTAAATAAGTACCTAACTACGTTTCCAGTTTTTTTAAGCCAGCTTCAGTGGACACAAACATTTTCAAAAGTCATTGAACGTCATTGCTTTTTTTTTAATAAATCTAAGTTCGTACGTTTCCAGTTTTTTTAAGCTAGCTTCAGTAGACACAAACTTTTTAAGGAGTCATTGAACGTCATTTATTTTTCTCAAATAAATCAAATTCCAGTAGATAATATAATAATCACTCCACTCAGGCACTTTCTTAAAAACTTGTGGACTCGGCAGACGTGGACTACGTCTGCCGAATCGTGCCCGCTGTTTTCTAAACTTTTCCAGATTCATCATTATATTTTTATGCTTATAATACCTTGCTCTTGAATCACTCTATCATGAAAAAAAAATTGCATCAAAATTATTTAGATAAGTTATAAAGATCTACGCACACAGACCTATGTCTGTATGTCGGGAAGCCACTTTGCTTTATACTTACTATGTAGTGATGATGATGATAAAAAATCTGTTGAAATGATCACCTACGCTAAGTTGAAGTCTATTTTTAAGTTCCAATAAAAAAGATAGATATTTAGTTATTTGTGTGTTTTTGTTATTTTGTGTGTTCTGTCTACAATGCCTCGTAGCTTACGAACGGATAGTCCGACTTCAGTGCTGCTTTTTATTTTAAAGATACGGTGGTTCTTAGCTACGACTGATCAAAATCCGTCCAGCCGTTGAAGCTAACCAGCTGTTTTCCTGACTCATGTCTCCGGTTTTTAAAATTTTAATTTCTTACAACTTTGTGTCCTTTTTTATCTGTTACACAACCAAACTAAACTACTTATTTCTTACAAATAAACCCAACGTACACATTATATATCGAACAAATCACGGTACATTGATACAATTATTCACACCAATTTAGGGGCGATTTTATTGTCAGAATAGACGTGCATGGCGCAGTTTGTCTCATTAAAATGGCGGCGAGTGACCAATTGAACGCGCGACGGCCGCGGGCAGCCCAAATGCTCTGTTATTTGTAGAGACACCATGATATTACTATGGAAGGGATAGAGTAAACTCGTCTTAATAACAAAACTATTGAAAAATAAGAAAAGTAGAAATAGCTAAAACAAGTAAAATACAAAAAAATACCGGTCAGCGACTAAAGCTGAAAAAGAGGATTGTTTTGCTTTAAATTTCCACTAAATGACGCCCGCGCAGGAACCCAAATACATCCAACTGTAACCACCTGAAAAAACTAGAGCTGGAAGTCGTAGGACTTACAATACAACTCACAACGTGACGCAGAAGATAGACCTGGAATCACAACACTGACACTAACAAAACACTCGGCGCGTTTCGCCACTACACGTGGCATCCTCAAGAGATGTTGTCGCTTTGACAGACTACGAGCGACTCTAAAGATGTATTAAGGTTCTTGCGCTGGCGTTAATCATATTAATCCAATTAATCCTCTTTTTCAGTTTTAGTCATATGGATTTCCGCAATGTAACGCATGATTCCATCAACCGGTCAGCGACGACTAAGGCCGAGGTTCGCCAACGACTGATTTAAAATTGATTAATAGTAAGACACAGTACTTCACAGTAGGTACCTTTGCTGAGGCAATTTCCAGACTTAAACATAAAAAATACCGGCTAAAATACCGGCTAATCAAGGTTAAATGGCAATGTAAAAACTCCTGTCAAGGTCAAGATAGGTTCTTAATCGATTGTAAATTCAACCTGTTGTAGGTATATAAACTTGTATACTTTAACACTTATATCTTAGGTATAATCGGTTGATGGTTCCTCAATCGCGCCTGACAAGTACCTACTCTATCGTATAATCGGGTTACAACTTAAAACTGCTTTCGTTTTTTCTCTTTTTGACCAGTATATGTAAACATTGGGAACACTTATGGTCAAATGTTGATAATAATAGTCCTCCTGGCTGATTTCGACCGCGGCAGCCAATCTCAATCTCAACAGAGTTCAGCCAACTACGCAGGAGATATTATAGTGCACAAGTGTGAGCGCAATACACAGGTGCACTCACTGTTCCATCACTCTCAAAGTTCGGTGAGACGGTAATCCGACAAATGTTGATACCGTGGTCAACATACTGGAATACCAGGGTAGGCCGCGTATCGCGTGACGCGCGGTCATGGGAACAGACGTCCTAAACCTTCGGATATCACGGGAATTCCTTCGACTGCGATGATATGTGCCAAACTATACCTCGTTCACACCGAAACGTACTTTTGAGGCGAGAGTAACTTAGTACTACCAACTCATTCTACTTACTTTATACTAAGTTACTCAGTAGACTAATTAAATACCTATGGGATTTTATTGTCAAAATTCATTAACTATTCTAATGTCAGTGACCATGTGAATTTAAAACAGTAAGTTACTCAGTAACTTCTTAGGAATGAAAATGAAAAATCTGTCATTCGTGGCAAAGTAATATAACAACAATATGAGATGTGTACTCAATCTTTTAAGGAATAAATAAATATTTATAAGTATGTAACTTGTTTTCGAAGATTTTAAGTTACACTGCGTTACGATATCTCATATTAAAAAGTGATGTAAAATGTAATTAATTAGGTCTTTACCTATGAAATTGAATAGTGCTACAGAAACGGTAGAAAGTGTCTTGAACCTTTATAAGTAGGTAAGGCAAAGCTACCCAAAGACCTATTATTACGAGAATAACCTATTATTTTTCTATGGGGATTTTAGGATGGCTCAGGCGTTCTGTTAAGTCGATGTATCACAGATCACAGCACACACAACATCACAAGAACGCGCAATCTTAAGTTCAGCGTTCAATGTTATTATAATTCATATAAGCACCAACGTCTGCAGGTATTGCACTAAATCATTTATTTACACTCCTCCTAACCGAACACAACTGACAATATTAAAGTACGTAGGTAAATACGTTTATGATAGTGTCCTATGTGACGAAACGCGATTGACATTGACACAACCATTGATCGCACAACGTCGCGTTGCGTCGCTTTCGTAGGACAAATAGTCCTCCTGGCCGTTTCGACCACCGCGGCCAATCTCAACAGAGATCAGCTAACTACGCAGGAGATATTATAGTGCACAAGTGTGAGCGCAATACACAGGTGCACTCACTGTTCCATCACTCTCAAAGTTTCCCGCCAACTTCCCGACTCCGAGCGGTTTTTGAGAAATTCAGAGACAGAAAATCTCAGAAACAATTTTGGCTCGACCTGGGATTCGAACCCAAGACCTCTTAGATGTATGGCAGAAACTTTGCCACTACACCAACGAGGCAGTCAAAGGACAATGCCTGATACTAATCAGCCGAACCACGCCTGATACCAATCAGCCGATTGTGCCAAAATCAGTCGTTTTCAACTCGATTAAATGAGGCTTAAAAGTAAAAAAGGGCTTCGCACACTCCCCTGACAGATCGGTGTAACCGCCATCATCTAAACACAGTTAAGTCGCAATTACGAAATTCGAGGCTATCATTTTCGTCGGACTAGGTTAGGATTCGTTAATACGCACTTTTGGCTTAGCAGTCGTGACCGCCAGAGAGTCGAGGTTCACGAATTTTGAATTTGTCTGCCCATACTAAATGCCTGTTATATGTTTGGGTGGGTGAAATTCAAAGTTAATCTAAATTAAAGAGGTTGAGTGATGGATTTAGAAACGTTTTGACCCGTTATGAAGTTCTTTCGTTGCTTCATCTTTGATAGTGATGATTTATAAATAAATAAATGTTAAAAAACAACATCTCGTACATTGACCTGACCTGACTCCGTGGTAAGTAGCTAAAGCATTTGTGTTACAGAAATCACAATCAACTGGTATTACAAATAATTTTAAATTAATACATAATAATAACACACAAACCAGTATAGTTAGACATGTTCATACCATAAAAGTTTGTACAGTGCGGGGATCGAACCCGCTATCTCTTGGTCTAATAGTCAACTTCTTAACAACAAAGTGGTCGTCTTGTTTGTTTCAGTCCATATTGTCGACTAGAAGCCAATACAATTTTGTAAACTAACTAGGAATTAAATTTAATGCGACAAACCAACTTTATGAAAACTTCAGGTTTTCACACATCATGTGTCGCTTCGTTACACGGTAGGAAAACAGATCTGCAGGGAACTAAACTACAGAGTCACTTTATCATCAAGTACACGGCTACACGTCAAGTTAATCACTGCTGCACACATCACATCAAATAAGCTTAAGAACAAGAACGCTTATGTGATAAGGGTGATTTTGCAACGAAAATGGTTAGCATAATGTGCCTCGTCTGCACCACTTTCACAGATAAGGAGTACCTAATCTCTTATTGCTTCTTATTTGTACACTTGCAGCACATTTATTTAAATTAATCAAAGTGGCAACCCCAACTTAACATTAGAAGGCCTACTACGTAAAACGCTATCCGTGTAAATCTAAACAAGAATGCGTTATCGGATGCGCATAAGACGCCACAGATTTTAAACTTGACGTGCTTTTATGTCTAACTTGTCATAAATCGTTTTGAGAGTTTTCGGTTTTTGGAGTAAGACCTCCAGAACAGGAAACTTTAGCTAACGACTTAACTAATAAACTTTACTTGATAATTATTCGTTGCTCTGATTCATTTAGATAGTTATAATAACTACCTACTGTTACTAATAGCCGCAAAACTGTTATTTAGAAAGATACGAATCTAACTTGACTGTCTTACTTTAACTTACTATTTACCTGTATAATGGTTAAAACTAAACAAATTGCTAAGTTCCTCCCTCCAGTAAGCATAATGACAGAGTTTAAAATGGAAATTTGAATTAACGGACAATAAGAGATTAAATCGATGGTTGGTGAGTCACAAGTAATGATAGCCTTGCTAAATCTTCCACTATTTATTATCTATGGATCGCATTCGCTGAATTTTATAATTCTGACCTGTGGACGATTTCTAGAGAAACAGCACCTGCTAATTTATAATATTTAGCACAAAGCTTAATGCTGTTGTTGGATTTACATATACAATACACAGCAAAAAACAGGGTCATTGAAGTAACTTAATTTGAGTAAAAGGTAGTTAATTGTTGTTGATGTAAAAAGATCTCATATTTTTTTTTGCAAAACCTAGCCACATCCCACAACCATATCAAAACCCATGTAGTTTTAGAGAGCTTTTAATGTATGACGTTTCTTTTACAAACATTCGTTAATAGGTGTGACGTGTAACGTTTTCTACATATCCCACAGGAATCTTAAAATTTTACAGGCCAAAAAATTTACCCTATGCGTTATTCCATGTTATACCTAATCCTATGGTCCAAATTTCAGCCAAAGTAGTTTAGGCGTTGAGTTTATAATAATAGTTGGAAGAAGGATGAAAGCAGCAGCAAACAATGCATTGTACCGAAATTATAAAGTAGATTATGAAGTAATGGACATGTTTACAGTTTACGGCCAACTGTAACCCATAGCTGTGGCGTAGCAGAGCTTTCACATTTCTTCGTTCAGTTATTAGTACTGCTACTCCCTAATAGATGTCGTGCTTTTGGTTATGAATTTCAGATTTAAATCCATATAGCGACATCTATGGAAGAGTGGATAATTTGCAAAATGTTTAGTAACCTAAAATTATACTAGATGGCAGCTAGAGCAAACACCAATTTCAAGATACAGTGGTAGGTATGTTATTTTCAATTTATCGCTTTGCAATTTTAGTGCGTATATTATCCATAATATTATTTCTTAGTACGAAAATTTACTGATAGCACAATTTAGTTTTTTTTTTCAAAACACCCATTTCTTTCGGTTTGTATGTCTTTCAAATCTGTGCTGCTCAGGAAAAAAAAGCAAAAACTGTCAAATCATATTTAATCGGCGTTTTTGCTTGTCATCCAACAAAGTTTTTATTTTGAGAAATTAATAATGGCTTTACTAGATTTTTGCCGTTTGGACGAGAAAATTAACTTGAGGCCTGTGGACTCCCTTGCTTCATTTCAAAATGATGTGATTGGATACAGCCAAAACTTCGCAAACAGCTCGCAGCTCGCTACCCCTCCATTTGCAAATGTAAGGTTAATTTTTACACTTAATTTGATTTATTTTGTGATAATAAGGTTGATTTACTTATAGCAAATTTCTCTTGCAGCCTGTGGAAACACTTGCCCAATTCAACACAAAAGATGAGACTGGCAAAAAGATCAAAATTGAATTCGACCATGGCACCACAACTCTTGGATTCAGATACAAAGTAAGTCAAAATTATTGCCATCGACACTCCATTAAGTTCCCACAAATTATGCAGAAACCAGTAAATCGTTATTGCACGGTAAAATAGTACCAGTTATCTACCAAAGTTATTCATTTTTCATTGGTTCCAACATCTATATCTGATTTATTTTACAGGGTGGAGTACTTTTGGCAGTGGACTCCCGAGCGACTGGAGGCCAGTTCATTGGTTCACAGTCCATGAAGAAGATTGTAGAAATCAATGACTACTTACTGGGTAAATTCCTTGTATTAATGGCTAATTACTAGTAATATTATAAGTGCAAATGTAGGATGTTTCTTTCTTGGTCAAAGTCACTTCAATTTACTAGCTGCCCGCCTAGATCCGGGCCTGCGTAATGATTATCCCGTAATGTAAGGTTTACAAATACCTACCTGTGTCCTCCAACTAGTTCGGATAATCAATGCTCACAGGTAAATAAATTTCCCAGGAACACTGGCCGGTGGTGCAGCAGACTGCGTGTACTGGGACCGCGTGCTAGCAAAGCAGTGCCGGTTGTACGAGCTGCGGAACCGTGAGCGCATCTCCGTGGCAGCCGCCAGCAAGCTGATGGCCAATATGGTGTACAACTACAAGGGTATGGGGCTTAGCATGGGGATGATGCTTGCTGGCATTGATAAGAGAGTAAGACCATTTACTATTTCTGTTTTTAATTTTTAGACATTTAGTTTTAAGCACGCCATTTCATAAATGAATATTCACAACTGACTGACTTTTAAGTGAATTTAAGCATATTTCATACATCTGTTGGGTACATCTATACTTATAACAAATCTGTAGAGAGATCAATTCTGTACATGAAATATATTAGCAAAATAACTATTAGGAATCGATACTTATGCCAAATATTAAATCAGATTTTTTTTTGTCTGTGTGTATAACCGCTATAGAAACACAAAATACTCGACGGATTTTATCAAAACTTGGTACAATTAATAGGTCAAGAGCAGTGAAGGGAAAGGTTGAGAAAGCGGGAGAAGTTACTCCATTTTATAAGCTTCCATCGCGTGTGCAAACTTAATGGTTAGAGATACACAGAAATCATGTATGATGGAAATTTTTTCCTGAAAATTATATAACAAATATCCCACGACAGCATATGTATATTATTTGGTACATATTTTGTGGTTGACTCACAATAACATGATAGCTTAGCACAACCTAAACCAACCGTTATAAGTCTGCCACACACGATACAGTATACTTGCGCAAGTCCATGCTTGCGCAAGTGTGTGTGTGTGTGGCAGCCAAAGTAACTTATGTTTCCAAGTTTATTGTCAAGAAAGTATGCCAATGTGACTCATGATATTACTCATATTATTACTAAGCTACAGATTTCGGCACCCAGAGCACATGCTCTGATGCTACTGTGTGTTTGTTTGTACGAGGGCGTTTTGATAACTCCATGACTTTCAGGCTGAATAGAAACTTTTTTTATTTTTAATGATATTTTCTTAAAAGTAATAGTTTTGCGAACCTAAAATAATTCTATTTTCAAATATGGCGCGAAAACAATCTATACATATAATAAGACTGTAAAAGATCGATTTCTGTACATTGAAGATTTTTATGAAAAATTGTTACAGGGGGTCTTAATTACCGTAATAGAAGCCAAAACAACAATTTTTAAAATTTTTGTCTGTCTGTCTGTCTGTTTGTCCGGGCTAATCTCAGAATCTGCTGGACCGATTTTGACGGGACTTTTTTTATTTGACTCAGTATCACCTGGAGAGTAAACTGGGATATAAATAATCACGCCGATGAACTTAGGGGGCAGGCAGGAAATTGAATCTCAGAATCTACTAAGCCGATTTTAATGGGACATTTTTTATTTGACTCAACATTACTTGGAAGGTAAAGAAGGATAGAAATAATCACGCCAATAGACTAAGGGGGTAGGCAGAAAATTGAATCTCGGAAACTACTGGGCCGATTTTAATGGGACTTTTTTTATTTGACTCAGCATCACTTGCAATAATCACGCCAATAGACTAAGAGTGTAGGCAGGAAATTGAATATCAGAAACTACAGGACTGAATTTGATGGGATTTTTTCATTTGATTGAATTTTACCTAGACAGTGAAATCTATTATACATATAATAAGACTGTAAAAGATCGATTTCTGTACATTGAAGATTTTTATGAAAAATTGTTACAGGGGGTCTTAATTACCGTAATAGAAGCCAAAACAACAATTTTTAAATTTTTTGTCTGTTGTCTGTCTGTCTGTTTGTCCGGGCTAATCTCAGAATCTACTGGACCGATTTTGACGGGACTTTTTTTATTTGACTCAGTATCACCTGGAGAGTAAACTGGGATATAAATAATCACGCCGATGAACTTAGGGGGCAGGCAGGAAATTGAATCTCAGAATCTACTAAACCGATTTTAATGGGACTTTTTTTTATTTGACTCAACATTACTTGGAAGGTAAAGAAGGATAGAAATAATATTACATATGATAAATTCTGCTCCCAAAGGGATAAAATAGGGGTTGCGAATTTGTATGAAGCCCGGTCGCAAAAAACTAACATCCACGCGGACGAAGTCGCGGGCGGCCGCTAGTAATAACTCACGCCAAGTGACTAAGTGTTAACTGGCCTAAACTTGGGATGAATTAATCACCCTACCTAACTAAGGGAACTCATTGTGTGTACCTGTTATAGAGTCGCAGGTATGCCTGCATTTGGGTCATGTTAAACAGTAGCATAGGCTGGGAGTACCTCCACGCGGTGAAGGCGGCAACAGTTAAAATTCCACGCGGACGAAGTCGCGGGCACAGCTAGTATTTAATAACAAAAGAAGTTTGGCGGCTGTGAAGGTGTTCTTCGAAAATGGAGAAATCCGAGTTTCGAGTCTTGATTAAACACTATTTTTTACGCGGGAAAACCATTAAGCAGACCGAAGACAAGTTGAAAAAATATTACGGGGATTCAGCGCCGTCTCATGGAATGGTACATAAATGGTTTACTGAGTTTCGTTGTGGACGTATTACAACCAATGATGCCGAGCGCCCAGGAAGGCCGATTGAGGTAACCACTGAGGACATTGTTAACAAAATCCACGATATTGTTTTGGCTGACCGTCGAGTAAAGATACGCGAGTTAGCTGAGGCTGTGCACATCTCAACTGAACGAGTTTTTCATATTTTGCACGATATTTTGGGAATGAAAAAACTTTCTGCAAGATGGGTGCCGCGCTTACTGACAGTCGACCAAAAGCGAAAACGCGTGACTACTTCTGAGGCATGTCTGGCTATGTATAATCGCAATCCAAGTGAATTTTTGCGTCGGTACGTAACCGTGGATGAAACGTGGGTCCACCATTATACGCCAGAGACTAAACAACAGTCAAAGCAGTGGACTTCTACCGGCGAACGTGCACCAAAGAAGGCAAAAACGGTATGTTCGGCTGGTAAAGTGATGGCAACAGTATTTTGGGACAGTCAAGGGGTTATTTTCATCGATTTCTTGGAGAAAGGCAAGACAATAACCGGTGCTTACTATGCTGCATTGCTGGAAAGATTTAATGAAGAGTTGATGAAGAAACGACCGCATCTAGCAAAGAAAAAAGTTCTATTTCATCAGGATAATGCTCCGGCCCACTCGTCTGCAGTCGCGACTTCAAAACTTGTCGAATTAGGATACGAATTATTGCCGCACCCTCCATATTCACCAGATTTAGCCCCCTGTGACTTCTTTCTCTTCCCAAACATGAAGAAATGGCTTGCTGGGCAAAGATTTTCATCCAATGAAGAGGTGATAGCTGCAACCGAGGCCTATTTTGCAGGCTTTGACAAAAAGTATTTTTTGGATGGGTTGAAGAGATTGGAGCATCGCTGGAAAAAGAGTGTAGAGTTGAAAGGAGAGTATGTAGAAAAATAAAATGTTTTTGTACACAAAATATATGTTTTTCTTTTCAAAGTCATGGACTTATCAAACCGCCCTAGTAAAGGGTAACAGAAAAAACTTGGCCACGGTAAAGGACTTTATTAATAATTGTAAACATAATGTTCATTTTGAATGGTATTTACTTTCAGGGCGCCCAGCTTTACTACGTGGACAGCGAAGGCACCCGTACTCCCGGCAAAGTGTTCTCCGTCGGCTCCGGTTCAGTGTACGCCTTCGGTGTGCTGGACTCGGGATACAGCTGGGATCTGTCCGACTTGGAGGCTCAGGGTAAGGATTAGAGAATAAACTTGAATTTTAACCGACCAAAGCTCTCTATTACACAAAAAGCCGTTGTGGTGTTCGCCATGTCATCATGCCGAAATATGTATGGACCATCAAATTCGTTAGCTTTACGGCTTGAAGTAGTTACAGTATCTTACCTGATTTAAATATAACTCAGGTACGATACTTTCGCTAAGGTTCTAGTCTAGTATAATTTTTGCTTCCATCGGATCCAGACCGATTCGTTTGTACCGGGATCCATCCGGATCCTTACTACTTGCGTATTGTGTAAGTACATATGTTAAATTTCTACATACCTGAGTTAGGGCGGACTTGGTACCGTCGGTATTTCAAACAGGTAACAAACCTTACCCTCTATGTGCTTTGATACGCCTTTTTTATACATAGACTAACGGCTCAGCCTGTTTTGGCTATGAAGCCAAAATTTTCTCGCGAACAAAAATTTGTTTTAACTCATTAAAATATAATAGCCCATAGATTTTGAATATACTAGCATATAAATCAACTGACAGCTCGAAATCGTGAAAGCAATTTGTTTTTGTTTAAGTGTGCGTCCGCTAGTGATGTTGGTTTTACTTTGCAGCACTATACATACGGACAGACGCAGGAACCCACTTTTCTTTATGCTATGTAGTGGGAACACATACATATTTATGTTCTAGTTAATTTGTTAAACTAAAAAAGTTTGTTATAAAAAAATTTTCATTCATATCAGCCTGTTACAGTCCACTGCTGGACATAGGCCTCCCAAAGAAGCGCCACAGCGCACGATCTCCCGCCCTTTGCATCCAGTCACTACCTTCTTCAGGTCATCTGTCCATCTACCCGGGGGGCGTCCCACACTACGTTTATCAAAATAATAATGTATGATTTTATTTTAGAACTCGGCCGTCGCGCAATCTATCACGCGACGCACCGCGACGCGTACTCGGGCGGTATCATCCGCGTGTACCACATCAGCGAGCAGGGCTGGGTGAACGTCTCCAACGAGGACTGCAGCGAGCTGCACTACAAGTACCACGCCGAGAAGGGCGAGCCTGAGGACTAGGGCTATTGTATTCGTTAAGGCTTTTGATTAATAAAATATTTTTAATGTAACTTCGCTGTTTTATTTATTATGCTGTCACGAACCCATGACATCGGGTCGAACGACTATAATATCCGGCTCGAAGGACCAAAAAATTAAAATGACAAATAGAAAATCACTTAACCAATAGAGAAGTAAAGGAAGTATTAACACTCATAAGGGAAGCAGAACCAGTGGTACCTAAGGAGTTCACCAGGTGTGCTGAAAGGACAATAAAAAAGTCCTTATAAAATCTAGAAATGGTGTTTTCTGGATGCCCACACATCACTATAGAGAAAAGCTATAATTGAGAAGGACAAAACAAGTTTCACTTAGTAGACCAAAGATATAACGACGTCATAAGTCACGGACTAGTCCTTTCGCGCACTTTAGTCTAATTAGATCGTCTGGCCATCTACCCTCATGACGCATACACACACCGGCGGTATCACCCGGCGTGTACCACATCAGCGAGCAGGGCTGGGTGAACGTCTCCAACGAGGACTGCAGCGAGCTGCACTACAAGCACCGCGCCGAGAAGGGCGAGCCCGAGGACTAGGGCTATTGTATTTGTTAAGGCTTTTGATTAATAAAATATTTTTAATGTAACTTCGCTGTTTTTTTTTATTATACTGTCACGAACACATTTTAAATCGGGTCGAACGACTATAATATCCGGCTCGACGGACCAAAAAATTAAAATGACAAAAAATAATTGTTTTTTATTAACCAATAGAGAAGCAGAACCAGAGGTAGGGAGTTCACCAAGTGCAGGTGTGCTGATAGGACCGTAACTATAAGTTAATGTTAGTAAATTCTCACACATTTTTAACATCATCTATTTTATTTAATGTTATCAATCATTTAACGATTAAAATAATACTTATATACGCACACGAGTATAATGATTAAAGTTAAACCAACCGAACTAACAAAATTTGAAAAAAGTTATTTTCGTATATAACTTTTGATAGAAGTAATTAACGTCAAATAAACCACTATAGCTCATCTAGCTTAGGTTTTTGAGCTCTTAACTAAATAGAAACATAAAATAACGTACATTAGTTCCCGAAATAGCATGCCTTTCCTACCAAAAATAATTTTGGAATGGCTTCTACAACACATTTTTTTTGCTTGGCAACTGTCAACTATTTTTCGGACAGTTTAGATTAAGTGATTTGTGAATTTAACGACAAGTGTGATTTGACTTAACTATGTATAAGTGAATGTAGTGCATTCTGCACATATTATTAAAATAATCAATTTTATTTTATGTTTTTAATCATTTAACGGTATTTTTTTTGTATTTGAAACTACGAGATACAATTTGTATTGTGTGTACAGAAAAATTGATGGTTATCTCTCAGAAAATCTCATAAGGTCTTCGTAATGTTTAAAAGAAACCAGCCAGTTCATTTCCATAGAGATACCATCAAAAAAATTATACTTATTCAATTCAAAGTTACAGGAGATTTTCTTCATTGTAAATCATGTTTTAAAGTGAAAGTTCTTAAAAACGTACAAATATTGTGATTTTTCAAGACGATAACTCAAAAGTATAGTTATTAACGAGATTTCTACCGTATACTATGCCTTATTATTTATTGGGAACGCAAATCAAATCAGTTACTTGGTGAATATCCCGTTAATAGCTATTCTAATATTAGTATCCATTACAGTTTAAGACAAAAAAATGTACAAATGTCGTTTTTGTGAAATTTATGTACTAAGAGACATATTATGTCACATAAATTTCACAAAAATTTGCTCAAAATTAGGTCGTGACGACACTGAAAGTAAGACAACGTGGTTTAGAAAGCGTGTCGAAAGTGTGGTAGAGGGCGTTTTTGAACGAATTTGAACATTTTAAATATACAGATCGTTAGAACGCGCGATGCTGTGTGAAAACGGATTTTGGCCGAAATGGCTTTTACGACGTTTCGTCTCAGAGGGGTCGATTTATTTAACCATAACTTATGATGACTAGATGTGCAATACACGTTACTAAAACTAAAAACAACTTAACCAGTATCCTAAGTAAACTACGATTTCTTATCATCTTTGAATTTTTCGCATTTTTCTTCAGCAGTCTTGCCATCAGTGCCGTCTTTTGGTTTGGGGGGTGGATCAATGTGTTCTACTTTCACTTCTTCGAAAGTGTCTTCTAGTTCCCAATCTTTGAGTGGCACTTCAGTCAACTTGTAGAACTTGCCGTGTTTGCCGATACCTGATAAACAAGATATAATAAGTCAAAATAAAAAGAGGGAACCAGAAATGTCACATATTGAAATTGTCTGCGGCAAGAGCACAGCACTAGCGTAACCAGTTTGATTTCTCCAACAGCTTCAATACAATGACACCATGGCAACTGTAGCCGTATTATGGTCTTGCTTTAGACTTTCTGGCAGCGTAATTTTTTTTTAAATATTGAGAGCAACAGCGCTTGTGTTGAGCTTTAAGCGAGACCGTATTAGGACCCCAAGATTTAACCCTATAACCCTGGCAAAATTCAGTCCATTTTTCGGCAGACGCTTGTTGTTTCGGCAGACGCCACAAAATTGTTTGCGAAATATACCAAAAACCTTAGTTTTTGAAGTACCCTTCTGTTCATAAAACCATAACACATTTTGTAGGCGGGCGGTACTTCGCCACACAAAAAAGGGGTAAAATATTAATTGTCTCCTAGCCGATTTACCATGAGCCAACTGCCAATGAGATAGTGGACAACTGTGAGCGCAATACATTTGTGCACTCACTTTCCCTTTACTCTCAAAGTTCAGTGAGACGATAATCCCACATGGCCGGAGAGAGATCATGCGGAAGAACAACGGCCTAACCTGCTTCCCGAGGCACGGGGTAGCTGTTCCTAAGGAATTCATGACAGAAAATCTTAGAAAAAAAGAGCGGAATAATAATTACCTCCTTGAAACTTCTTGACACCCTGGTTAATGTCTTCAATGGCGACTCCGAGCAGGCTCTGCATGACGGCCTCGTCCCGCATGCTCTCCTCACTGTTGGGGTTGAGCTGCGAGTTTATAGCTGCCAACTTGTCCATTATGAGCGCGCTCTGCGGGAACTTCGAGATGGATTTGGCCAGTTTTATTGATTCGCCTAGTGCTGTGGAGAAAGTAAACGAATGGAGAATGAAAATTAACGAGTTTAAGAATTCCTTAACTTTAAAGTGGTATTAAGGAGAGGATCATGTATTTACTATCCTTTAAAAAGTACAATTGCAATCACCATTTATAACCGGTTTTAATGTTCTATCTAGCTTGGAATGAAAGATAAATAGCTGTCAGTGTTATACAAACGGCTGCAGCCTCAGATAGCTTTAAGTATGAAACTGACACTTTTCTGACTAAGGTAGATATAAGATAACTTTCAGTAGCATAGCATCCGAGGGTACACCCTTGGACGGATTTTAGTATGAAATTTCAGTCAAAGGAAGATCGAATATTGAAACAGGCCTTAAGTAAACTTTAAATCTTAAGGTGAAACATAGAGCTCGCATTTAAACAACCCACAACCTCTGTATGTACCTATGTTTTATGAATGAATAAATGATTATGATTATGATTTTGATCATATTATCTATATATATATATATATAAAAATGAAACCCGTTTTCTTTGGTCACGGCATCACGCGTGAATGGCTGGACCGATTTCACTAATTCTTTTTTTGTTGTATTTGTTATTATTAGAAGGTTCTTACGGAAAAAAATATTAAGAAAATCTCTCATAAATATTGAAAAATATACATTTAATTTTGCATATTTTAAAAAACGCACGTAACAAATGTCAATGTCATTCGATGATATTGTTCAATCATTGCAACGCTAAGGCGGTACGAAGTTAGCCGGGTCAGCTAGTCTTATATATAAAAATGAATTGCTGTTCGTTAGTCTCGCTAAAACTCGAGAATGGCTGAACCGATTTGAATAATTTTAGTCTTGAAATATTTGGGAAAGTACAGGGAAGGTTTAAAAGATAAGAAAATAGCGAGCAGGACGACGTCTGCCGGGTCCGCTAGTCTTATATATAAAAATGAATAGCTGTTCGTTAGTCTCGCTACAACTCGACAATGGCTCAACCGATTTGAATCATTTTAGTCTCAAAATATTCTCTGAAGTCCAGGGAAAGTTTAAACGATTTAAAAAAAAATTGGTTGCCTGTAAAGTCGGTATACGCGCGAAAGTTTTACGTGACGACTCTGAGTGGTAAAATAATTTTAATGTGAATATTCATTCGTATAACATGAACCGGTGTGTATGCCTATCTCTCTCTCTCTCTCTCGCTCTGTCTCTCTCGCGCGAAACGTGAGCGGGGAGCAGCGTAACGCAGTTTCTTGAGGTGTCACCCGGCAAACCAATTTATAAGACGTTGTCACGTCAAAAACGCAATATTTGCAAATACACTGGGCAGGCCAGAGTCTGCCAGATCCACTTGTATATAAATATATCTTACCTGTGCCAGTAGCTGTCAGTTTGGATGCCAGTCCAGCCTGGTGGGCTTCCGTTCCAGAAATGAGTTTGCCTGTGATGAGCAAATCTAATGCTCGCGACAGACCTACGAGGGCTGTCAGGCGCCTACCGCCGAATATGCCTTGAGGAACACCTGTTATTAAAAATAGATATTTATAAACATCTCATGAGCTCTATGAAATACGTATATACTTGTAGTTAAGTATATGAACTCGTAACTATTGTTGGCGAGATGTTAAATGATGCAACCAAAGTATCAACATGGCTTTAGCAACTTTTGTCACGGTTCAAAAGTCAGACATAATACATCTCTGATTATATCATATATCGTTGATATGGACTCTAATGACTGATATTTTATTTTGCATTGGTTTATCTCAATGGTTTATCTATCTTTTGCTCAACAACAATGCTTAATTTACCCACCAAATCTTCTGCCCAAGCATCCTAAGACTGCAGTGTCTTCAATAACCCGTAAATCACATGCCAACGCCAGCTCAAACCCTTCTGCTACTGCGTAGCCCGACACTGCAGCTATTGTTGGTTTGTCACAGAGTGGCCGACGTAGAAGTCTTGACTGTAAAATTAATTTTTGCTCAATTATAAAATAGTTTGTTATTTGATGCCTTTCATTTGTATCATCCAGGTTTATTTATTTATTTTATTTTACGAGATCAGACAATGCAGGTCAATTTTTTTAGGAAAATAATCTTACAAGGTATTTTTAGTAACAGAAAAATCAATACACAATAGAGATAATACAGAAAGCCGCGGCAGGTCAATCGGTATATCTTTTGACCAACACCCAGACAAGGTGGCAAGTTATAGGTTAAATGTTTGATTTGATTTGATTTGATTTGATAGGGGACTCATATCTTTCCCCAAGCTCAGGGTTATAACATAATAAGTTATAACATTTAACATAACAGTCTCCATAGCACCTTAATCTGTTTTCAACTATGGACTATAGTCAAGTGCACCTAATTGGAGTTCAAATTAGTATTGTGAGTCTAAACTGTGCTAATTATGTTATTTTTCAGTTGAGTAGCCAAGAGTGTATTTCTGTTTATGAAACTCTTCTTTCATAAGCTTTAAAATTATAGAGAAAACGCAATTTTGTTGACTTCCTTGTCAATGGTGAGTGGGATTTGGAACTACCAACATAAACTTATAGCTTTTAAGTTTCATACAATCTATACCACTAAACAATTTTTTTACATTTATAATTTAAGAATGCAGTTAAGGATAATACATACTGCTGCATCTTTAACGTTATTGTAACCTTTTTCCCCAATCTCATCTATGTCAAAACCAGCGCAGAATGATCCACCCTCCCCGTTGAAGACAAGCACTTTAGCTGTATCATCTTTGTCAAATTCGTCTATCGCAGCTGCCATCTCGCGAAGAGTAGCCTCGTCCAGACTATTCCTGGTGTGCTGGCGATCTATGTTCAGAGTGGTTATGGGCCCAAACTTTTCTATCATGATATCTGTAAAGGAATGGAGTAAAATTGTATGCAGACTATAAGGACACTTTAATAAAGAAAGCCACATACCATAAACCATGATCCAATGACTATAATGAATTAAAACTCTAGCACTTTCTTTTATAAAGAAAACCAAAACAAAATCATAACCTTACTTTTTTTTACTTCAGCCTCGGCATCGTCCTTGTCCTTCTTTTCCGCTTCTTTTGAGCAATAACATACATTAGTACTTCTTTTAAATGATAAACTACTAGCAGAAACTAACCGCCTGAAAACACTTTTCATCTTTGCGAAAATTATTTACGCGAGCCGGACATACAGCAGAAAGACCACAAACTAGTAAGATTACTTTTTGACACTGATAGATAGCCAGCCGTCATCCATCTGTCAAATTTAGGGATGTCAGCATAACTCCGCCCTTTTCTCCATGAACCTCTCAATCAATGTAAATGTATTTCAAAAACTCATCAAAACACAACTCCTGTGCTAAACGTAACCCATATAATGTTATTCAAAAACTTAAACACTCACACAAATTTTTCACGGAACCAATATCACTTTAAATCAATTATTTTATATATTAAATATTAAAATAAATAGAATACTGCATATTTATAACATGTCACTTGATGAAGCTAAGAATAAAAATTTCGATTTGTTGCGACAGATGGACTATACTGAAGCTGAAAATGTACTAAACTTTGAATTTTGATCCTGAACAAAGTAAACGATTTGTGCTAACTTCTTTTGTTTTTATTTAATAGATTTCTGATTCAATTAAACAGATTTATTAGTGTAATTTGTAATCTTAATAGGCTGTGCTACTAAATTGTCATTTTTGTAAAATAGATCTTTGACATGTGTTTTTAAATAAAAGATTTTGTATTATACTTTTAATTTTTTTTAAGGCTCGATATGACAGCTGTGACCCGCTGTAAACTATAATAGATGGATCTTTGAAATATACTGCACTGAATAAACTAAATACATATACTATATGTATTTAGTTCATTCCAGTGCAATATATATATATATATATATATATATATATATATATATATATATATATATATATATATATATATATTCTTAGGCTTAAATTAATTCAAGTCTTGAATTAATTTAAGCCTTAGATCTAAATGCGACTTTTTAATTTTAGTGCTGTTACGTTTTACACCTTTGGAGCGTGTTATACTGTTTTGATTGTAATTATATAATTTTCTATTTATTTAGAATCGGCCATTTTTCAAATTTTCAAACACCTAAAGTCCGCAGCGGAAGACAGCTGTCATAACAAGGGTATAAAAAAATCTGAATTTTTCCCAGTATTGAGAAAATATTTTTGTAATTTGCAATCTTGTCATGCTCTTTGTCTATGACTATGACGAGTGTTCTATTTCTTGCATACTGGAATTTCGATTTGTTTCTGATATCTCAAATAAAGTAAAGTAAAATAAACTTTTACATTTTTCTGAAGTCTCAAATTAAAGATAATTTACATTAAATGGAAAACACTTTTATTACCTAGAAGATCTTAGCCGAAAATCGATACATCTGAATTAATCTGGAGATAAGCTGGTTAAACGAAACGTAAATGTCAAAATAAATAAAAATCATCTTCCTTCCTTCTCCAATTTTCTGGACAAATTCTCATTCGACACGTGTACTTGTCGTTTAGTTTGTATTGAATTTCATCACCAACCCAAATATTGCGTCCGACAAGCAGAATCAGTGTCTCCAAAGTGATTATTAGGGTTCTAACCCGGTGTGTGGTGTTGTGGACCAATAGTGTTTTTGTTTAAAAATCATCGAAAATGTCGGAGTTTCGAGACTGGTACCGGAGTGTACCGTTCTTTACGCGGACATGGTTGTCGTTGACGATAGCGTTCAGTCTCATCGGCCGGTTCGGACTCATTAACCCCTATTACTTGTTGCTGGACTTCTACCCCTTCGTTTTTGAGTGCCAGGTACCTTAGTGTTGTTATACCTACTGTTATCTTATCAATAACACAACCTAATTCATTAGCTTATTATCATATTCAAATTTGTGTTAAAAAAAAAGTATTGTTGTGCACAAAACAACTGTGTTGTTAGGATTGTTCTAGAGACATTACTACACATGAGATTACTTAGGTTCACCTAACTTTACGTTAGATTTAGAGAACATATGAAATCACACATACAAAACATAGCATATGACCAATTCATAATAATATTAGTTATTTACACTATAAAATGAAAACAAAATCACTAGATTAAGGATATGAATTTGTGTGTGATAATGGCATTTGGTGGGCCACAAATTTGTTAAATTTTTATGCTTGACCTTAATGACTACACTTGAAATAATGTGATAAACTATGTTAATTTCAAATGGACAATAAAATGCTCTAATTTTGATAAATTGTTTTTTTCATTTATTAATGCAAATTATTTTGTCATTTTTTATTAATGTAACTAACTAATGTTTCATAAAAAAAAAACAATTCTTACAGATATGGAGACCGTTAACCGCTGCATTCTACTACCCAATCGGTCCAGGAACCGGCTTCCACTTCCTCATAAACTGCTACTTCCTGTACACATACTCACAGCGGCTGGAGACGGGCATGTTCCAGGGCAAGCCTGCCGATTACCTCTACATGCTGCTTTTCAACTGGATATGCTGCGTTATTATCGGACTTATGATTAATGTGCCGGTAATATATTTTGATTCTATTTTTTTTGTAACTAGCTGACCCGGCGAACTTCGTACCGCCTTAGTGTTGCAATGATTGAACAATGTCATCGAATGACATTGACATTAGTTAGGCGCGTTTGTTAAAATATGCAGAATTAAATAGTTATTTTTCAATATTTCTGAGAGATTTTCTAAATATTTTTTTCCATAAGAACCTTCTCCTAATAATAACAAATACAACAAAAAAAGAATTAGTGAAATCGGTCCAGCCATTCACGCGTGATGCCGTGACCAAGGCTCTAAGGCCAAGTTGCGTAAATTACAGTTAATGCACAAATGACACTTAATGTATTTATAGTAACAATGTTTACTTCAGGCAATATATACCTTATAGACAAAGATGAACGCAATGCGATCTGTGTGATCAGACATTCAAATGTGATGCAAGTGTACAATCAACATCTACATTGCTGAAAATGCGTCAAGGACGTGTGTTTCAAATACGTCATCTGCTAGGCTCTAGGTTGTTTGTTCTCCTATTTTTGGTAAGACTTCTTTTTAGGTTTATGTAAGACAATTTTAGGTTTTGATTAGTCTCTAACTTTTTTTTAATCTTACATAAAATTCTATGTTTTTTAGCTCATCATGGACCCACTAGTCCTATCGGTGCTGTATGTTTGGTGCCAACTTAACAAAGATGTGGTGGTGTCTTTCTGGTTTGGCACACGGTTCAAAGCTATGTACCTGCCCTGGGTGCTGCTGGCGTTCAACATGATACTAAGTGGAGGGTAAGTAACTCTTCAATATATGTTTTATATCATCAGTATATATTTTAACCATCATAAAAGATATTAAACCTTTTTTTAAATAATGTTAAAAATTATTTATAAACATAGTACAGTGGCCAGTACATCAGGCCCATTAAAATTACCTGTATCACAATCGTATAAGATAACGCAGTGTGTACCGTGACTTGCTGGCCACTGTAGATAGAAAAGGGTTTTAATGTGTCATCAAAATACATTGTTATCTTTTGTGAAAAGATAATGTTGGAGTCAACATAGTTTTTATCTCAAAAGCTTCTGAATAAATCACACAACTGTAGCTTTTGTGTGTCAATTGCTATAACAGGACACAAATTCATAAGCGAGATTCACTCATCATATACTGCAACGCGGTACTGTCGCAGTCCTTGGGGCGGCCGATACATGCCTTGATCACACGCGCCTAGTAAATGGGCGAGACGGTAAAATATCCACGGCCGAGACAGTATTTATTATGTAGAAAGTAGTGTCCGACCGAATGTTCGGTTTCGTTTTCGGTTGAGTTTCGACATAAACTCTGGGCTTTCAACCGAGACGGCTATTCTCAGTTTGAAGCACACTGTCAGGTACTACACCGATAGAAGCACACCTGTCTACGCTTGTTTGTTGGACCTGTCCAGAGCGTTCGATCTCGTGTCTTATGACCTGCTGTGGGACAAAATGGTAAACACTGGCCTACCACCAGAGTTAGTCCACCTTTTCAGGTACTGGTATCTGAACCAGGTGAACTGCGTGAGGTGGAGGGGGGAGCTTTCGGAACCATGCAGGCTGGAGTGCGGAGTAAGACAGGGTGGCTTGAGTTCGCCCTTAATTTTCAGCCTGTATGTGGATGGGCTAATAGAGCGCCTAAGCAGCATGCCTGTCGGATGCTCTGTTGATGGGATTTGCATTAACAACATCAGCTACGCAGACGACATGGCGCTACTTGCCCCCTCAGTCGTCGCGCTCAGGGAGCTCCTCAGGACCAGTCATACGCCGCCTCTCACGGCTTTATTTATAATGTCAAGAAAAGTCAGTACATGGTCTTCAAGGCTGGTATCAAATGCCCATCTTTTATACCACCCATTACTTTAAATGGCGATGAAATGGACACAGTTTCCCAATTTAAATAACTCGGGCATTGGGTCACCGACGACTTGAAGGACGATGTCGGCATTGAACGGGAGCACAGAGCGCTTTCAATCAGAGCGAATATGCTGGCTCGAAGATTTGCTAAGAGTACGTATGCAGTCAAAATAACGCATTTTAAATACGTGCATACTGCACTTCACAGTACATTGGCAGTCTTTGGGTCAGATATACTCAAAAATCGTACAGCGCTCTGCGAGTCCAATTTAACAATGATCTCAGGATACTGCTGGGGCTGCCTCGTTTCTGTAGTGCGTCCGCCATGTTCGCAGAGGCGCATACAGATAGCTTCGCGGCTATCATCAGAAAGAAACAAGCATCCCTGATGTTCAGGGTGCGCGACAGCTCCAACGGTATCCTGAAAGTTATTGCAGGGCGACTTCATGTTTGTCCGTTAATGTGGCACATAAGCCAAAAAATATGCACCAAATTAGTTATTAGGTAGTAACATAGTGTGTAAGATGTATTGTTTACTAACCCTATTTGGATCCTTTGTTGTCCTAATAAATAAATAAATAATTAATATTATAAACACGAGTTTCGGTTTAGTTTCGTTTTCGGCAGCAAACCTGCCGAAACTACGACCGAAACCGGATGTATTCGGGAGTTTTCGTGCTATGATCGGTCATATTGGGCCCGTTGAATTAATGAATCCCATCATAGACAATGTCGTGATTCGCTTGTATTTGCAGTTCGTTTTGTTTTGTTGTGGTGGCGACTCGCCACTGGTGAGTTTTCGAGTGATTTATTTTAAATAAAACTTGGTATGTGAAATAATATAAAAGTCTATTCTCTCAAATACGTACCTATTGTGAGTATTTTTGAGGCGCAACGGCGCAACTAATATTTTTCCCTCAAAATATGCTCCTTGTAAGGAAGTTTCGGTTTTGGGCCGAAACTGAGACCGTTGCCGAAATTCTTTTTTGGTCGTAAAACTAGGTTCGGACGAACACTAGTAGAAAGCACGCGCCAATCTGTTTACACGAAGCGAGCACTCGCCCGAGTGCACTGTCTCGCCCATCCACTCGGCAAGTGTGTTCAAGGCAATAAGGCGCTTGTATAGAGAAGGAGGTTACCTGTATTCGCGAGTCGGTACCGATCGGTACAGGTATAGAATTTAAAATAACGCGCTCACTAACAAGGAAACATGTTCAGTTTCCTTATAACTTTATCGGAACCGAATCGCACAGACTCTTCCATGCTGGAAACCTAATTCTCTATGTAAGCACCTTTATTCATTGTAATTGTAAAACACATTGTAAAAACACACGCCCCATAACACACTGACAACGCCGTCGCCCGGCGGTACCATTGGTACTGCGTAATCAAAATTTACGGCCGAGCGCGGTGCTTTGTATAATCGCCTACGAATTAAGTAATGTTCAGTCAAAGCTGACATCTATAATTTTATTATGTTATTTTTTCCTTTTACATGCAAATTGTGCGGATATTGTGAAGAAAAAGTTACATTAGTTAGTTATGTACTGAATTGCGGTGAATGCCTGTGGCCTCTCGGCATACGGTGAACCCGCCACGTCACCGACTCACATTGCACCGAAAGGGCACTGTCAGGTTTTTATTGGGTAGGCGGGTTCTCTCTCCGAGGCCGGGAGTCCCACATTACCCTTAACTGCCCCCGCGGCTGGCGGGTGTGCGTAACAGCATTTTCCTGACGTACTAAAAGAAGTCAGTTATGTACTTATCTAATTAGTTTTAAAATCTTAAATGTTGTTCGGACAACATTGGCATCGACCCGCGCGGCAGCGGGAGGGGAGCGCAGGCAACCGGCCGGGCAACTACATCACGACCCCAGCACGAGCGCCCGAGCCGAACGTTCGCCACTTGCCCATACGCACCCATCGCCGTCGCCGGTCGCTTACTATTATCGCGCGATTAAGAAATTTGTACAAATAGGGCGAGAATACAGCACCTTAAACTACAGTCCGCTTTTTATTTATAATTTGCCGAAGGTCCTAACAATGTCTATTTTCCTTATTTCAATATATGCTGTTGTTTGCAGAGGAGCAATGGAACTGGTGGGCATCCTGATCGGCCACCTGTCGTTCTTCCTGCAGTTCAAGTACCCTCAGGAGTTCGGCGGCCCAGCTGTCCTGACGCCACCTACTTTCCTGTAAGTTGGCTAACTTAATTTCCTGGTATACAGAGACAATAATTATGGGGCTAGTTTCACTATCCATTATGTTGGCATGACATTGAATCATTTGATTTGATTTGCGTAGAGATTTAATGATTCCTGCTTAGCCCAAAAATATATTAAAAAATATATTTTATTCTATATGACTCTTGAACAAAGATTTTTTTTTCTATTCTATATGACTTATAAAGAATGCCTTATTGTTGCAGTGTCACCTTTTTAGTAAAGTTTTGTTGTCCATTAAAGCTAAAATAACTAATACAGCATTCACACTGACAAGCTATATTGTTGCATTTTTATTGAGACTAAAATCAATGATTATACTATAAATTTTCTGTATTCTGAATGTCTTGGTTACCTAGTAATTGAGATTCATAAATCATCCTATACTTGATTTGTGTAAGAGCATTTCTTTCCCACCAGCCTGTGTCGTTGTACTAGGCCCTAGAATTATGATTGACGTACTGTTTTAAAGATCTCGGCGAGTATACTAGGCCTAAACCCTAACATTTTTTTAACTTAAATGCGAACGCAGCTGCGGCTGCGGGCTGCTATTTTATTCTTAATTAGTGGACCTCTCAGACGTTGTCCTGCTCGTTGTTTATTTATATATTTTCTTCGTTAGAACTATGTATGTTTAAGGAATGTCATTAAAAAAGAATTGCCCAAATTGGTCCCGGGTCTTCTTGAGTTATGCTCTTACCAACACATTTTGCGATTCATTTTTTATATCATAGTACTAGCTGACCCAGCAAACGTTGTTTTGGTCATATAAATTATCGAGGACAACTGTTATCACTAAGTGGTATGAAAAATATATGTTGGCCGATTCTTAGACCTACTCAATATGCTTACAAAATTTCATAAGAATCAGTCAAGCCGTTTCGGAGGAGTACGGGAACGAACATTGTGACACGAGAATTTTATATATAGAGATTAGTAGAACTGAAGTACGCACTTTCAGAGATTTGTTGTTATTTATTATGTTCCCGATACTCACCGATGTTTCCAATATGCTGAAGCAAAACAGGTACATCTTTATATCACTGTTCGAATTTCAGGAAAAGGATGTTCCCCGACTCTCGCTTCGTGGGCGGGTTCGGCGCCGCGCCGCAAGCCGTGGGCGCCGAGCGCGCGCGCCCTGGCGACACCATGTTCGGCGGACACGCCTGGGGCCGCGGGCACGTGCTCGGCGGGAACTGAGGACTGAGGCCCTATTACCTTATAGTGTTGCGGAACTGTCGATAGTTACACTATCGAGAGTTGACCTCGAAAGTTATTAAGGATATCGAAGTGCTATTGATATTATTGCCGCTTGTCAATAGCATCGATACTATCGATAGGGCAATAGTGTAATACTATTGATAACCTCAGTAGTCTTCTTAATATTAAATCGCTAAGTTATAATTATATAGTTAAGCTTAGTTTGCAATCGATAGTATTGTACTATCGATTGCAAACTAAGCTTACTATCGATAGAACAATGGGGTGAGCACGAACATTTTTGTATCGTTTTCGTGTCGTCCAAACGTCAGAAACTGACAGTTTCCCCATACAAATTGACAAGTTAACGATAGGTGTTTACCTATCGTTAACTTGTAACCTACGAATACGTTACGATAGTTGTTCGTGCTCACCCCACAAAACATTCGATAGTATCGATTATTTATAGTTAATACTGTTGGAAATCACAATATTATCGATTTTATCGAATCAATATTATCGAATATAAATACTATCGTACGTGTAACTAACGATAATATCGATGTAATTGACACGCGGCAAAAGTATCGATAGGCAGTTGTGATCCTGATTGTTTTTATTTTATTTTAAAGAATATAATTGAAAATGTTGGGGCTCAATCACATGGTATCCGTTATTCACCCTTCGACAAATAACATGATATTTCATGAGGGATGGACGTTTACATTTACATGTGAAATGGTGATCACAAATCGCCAGCCTAGTTTTTTTTTCAAACATAGTAAAATAAACGATTCGTTAAAAACAAGAACGTTCGTCGTGTGAGCCCATATAGCAGTGTAACTTATTTTGAGTGAGAATGTGGAAAGAATTAAATTGCATTTGAAATTAAAGTTTATGTTCGGAAATACATTCAGATAGATTATATTTACATATATTTTCTGCGTTATTATTTGGATAGCTAACTAGTATTGATCTTGCGTTTTGATTTGCTTCTAATATGAAACAAAACAACTTGCATCCTCCATTACTAAAATAAGTAGGTGTAATAAATTCATGTTATATTAATGACGAATGGATGTACTAAATGTAATGATGTTGATTTAGTAAGTTCGTATTTACAAATGAATGTGTCAGAGTGGGTAAATATTTTTTATTAGGTAATGGCAGGTTTTAATGAAACTTCATTTTAATGCCTATTTTTCTACTCTTGTCAGAACTTACTGAATTCTATTTATGTGATTATTATAATATCATTTTTTACTTTCGTTTCTTTGAAAACCGGTAAAATTTAATGTTACTTTACAGTGTAACAAAATATAATACAATGCTTTAAAATAGGCATGATGACACCTATCGTAAATATTTTCAAGACCATGATGTTATAAAAACATACTAAGTTTTAGAAACTCTATGAAGCTAGTAAAACCAATTTATTTCCAAAAAAGCTGTAGAATCCAATTTATATTTACATAGATACTAAATTATGACGTCAAATTATAGTATTCCCATACAAAATCTATGGAGGCAGATCGTTTTGACAGATGATAAAGAGTATGTCAACGATTGGTGGTGTCATCTAGCCTATTAGTCTGTTGTAAAACAATTGTTCTACAGCAGACTATAATTATCAGAGAAATGCTATGCTATAGCATTTCTTTAAGCACTCCACTATCATAGCATATCTCGGTGGTTTTAGCAGAACTACAATATAGCTCTAAGCCCCTTCATACACAAGGCTACGCAAACCTTCTATATTCGATGATTTTAGTCTTAAGCGACTACCGCCATACAAATTTATTGAGGCGACGAATTTCGGCGACGCAACTAGTCTACGAGCCTGCAACTATTACCGAAGATTTGCGTAGCCTTGTGTACGAAGGAGTTATGATATTTTTTTTTTATAAAATCCTGTAGCAGTGACTGCAACTAGAAGTATAAAGACGAATTCCTTGTTCATTTAGCAAAAACGCTCTTCTTTTTTTCATCTACATGTATCTTTTTGGATGGAAATTCCAGAGTATAGAATATTAAAATAAATATTTACATTTTGCTGTCTTTTGGACCTCTCTGGTCTGTGATTGCTACTAAAATGGCAAACGCAATAAATCATTACATGGAAGTTTGTAAATATTTAACAGAAACATTAACAACATTTTGTTAATGACTCAAATATAAAGGCAATATTTTTTTGTCGTAAATCAATTGTAATGGCAACTGATGTTGAATCAAGTAAGATTTATGTTGAGGGTAGATGGTTTTTCGTGTAAAACTCGCACTAGTCTTTACTTGTGTACATAAATATGGGAAATATCTTTGTATGAAATTGTTTTTAACAATAAAATGGTATAATTGTAATGTTTTACTTCTTTCTCTCTCATCTATCATCAGCCTATATAAGTTCCAGTGCTGGGCACAGGCCTCACCTCAACTATGAGGTGGTGCTTATATCCTCCACCACGCGGGCTCAGTGCGGATTGGTGGAAGGGAGTGTGTAAGGTAAGTGACCAACCTTACTGTCAGATGGTATTAAGCCGCCCGACCGAGGGCCTCTGACTAGGCTTAACGATTACGGTTAACGTCATAAGACTTTGGACTTCATACATACGACTAGTATGTCGTCATAAGGTGTTTTAATTTAGCTACAAATTGCTCGTCGTCGGCAGTCGCTCGCTACTGACGCGATTAAATCTGTTCTTTTGGCCTGCTTGCCAGATACGAACCAAAAGCTTCTTATCTACATTCCTGATGCGCACTGCAAAAGAGTGGAATTCATTACCTGCGTCAGTGTTTCAATGTTGCAATTACAATGTAGTAATTTTCAAAGCTAGAGTGTACAGGCATCTACTAGGTGAGCTCGCTCAATCGTAGGCTGTCTTTGCCTCGTTGGGCTGTCTTAAATAAAACAAAAATATGCAATCAAAAATGACGTCGCGTCTCGTCGTGACGCCTCACTTCGCTTTCGTAGCTAATGTACGACATCGTTTTTGCCTCCAGTGCACGAACATTTTCGTATTAGGTACCACATTTCGTATTTTCTATTTGTGTCGTCTAAACATCAGGAACTGGCAGTTTCTCCTTACAAATAGACAAGTTAACGAAAGGTAAACGCTACGAATACGTTACGTTACGATAGTTGTTCGTGCTCACCCGAACCGTGCTCGTGCTTACCGTGTGGTGTGGGGTGAACATTATTGTAACGTATTCGTGTGTTATTCGCAAGAACATTATAATTTTGGCCTGATTTGACCATTGCTTTGGCCACAGAACAAGGAAACTACACCGTGAGAACTGGGAAGAATAAAACCAGAGAATACAATAACGAAATTAATTTACTATCCAACTACAACTGTACAGTGTTCAATGGTGTTCGCTCTTGGGGTCGTATTTCCCGTGCTCCTTCTCCCACAGAGCAATGAATTCCTTTTTCCTCTGTTCGCGGCGTTTGAAGTATTCCGGGTACTGGGCCTTCTCGAGCGGGTGCCAATAGTCTAGCACCCAGTCGGGCGGTTGTACCACACGCTCGAATGCCACTCCGCCGGGACTTGTAGCAACTAAAACGGAATGGAGAAAGATTATGATATGACTGCTTTTATTCAATACTAGCGGACCTGGCAGACGTCGTTCTGCCCGCTGTTTTCGCCGTTTTAACCTTCTCTCGTCATATTTCGAGACTAAAATTATTGAAATCAATTCAGCTGTTTCTGAGTTTTAGCGAGACTAACGAACAGCAATTCATTTTTATATTTAAGAATCAGACTATTCCTGGTTTTGCACAGGTGGGCAATTATTGCACATGCAATATAGTTTATGTTCATCAGGGATAAGGGAAGGATTATTTAAATCAGTCCAGTAGTTTCAGAGCTTATTCAATACAAACAAACAATCAAATCTTTCTTCTTTATATTATTATTATAATAAAGATAAAAAACATACAGATTCATTAGTAGAACTAAATTGGAGTTGATCAAAATATTCATATGATAAAACCATTTGAATAATGTTCACTTTCCTACTACTACGTCTGTTTTGCTAGAATCTTCAGCACTGGCTATGCTGTAGTTGAGGCTGTGTGTCCTAAAGGGACAAATCTTTCTGTACTGTAACCCTCAGTGAAAAAAATCTTTTAGACCTATATAAAAATGAATTACTGTTTGTTGGGCTCACTAAAACTCGAGAATGGTTGAACAGATAGCATAATTGGTTCAGCTGTTCATTTGGTTTTGAATTATTTGTGAGTTTTAACGGTGTGTTTTAGCGTGCAGGACGATGTCTGACAAGCCTCACATTTTTCTCTTTATTTAACGGTAAAAGTACACAACATCTGAAAGCACTTCACAAGATTACAGTAGGCTTCTAATTATTGAGACTAAGCCACACTGGTGAAATCTGTGACTATTTCACAAATCATAGTAGATCACATTATTGCAATATGGAATTTTAGAAAGACATCCTAAGCTGCAATTGCAATGAAAGTTGAGTTAGTAAACCACTAGAATACTCTAGCATTAAAACCACTGGAATAGATTTAACCTCTGACATCAACATAAACAACTTACACTTCTTAGGTATAGGGTGCTGAGTAAGGAACAGCTCCTGTTCAGCTTCCTTCAAGAGTTCATTTGCTTTACGCAGATCCTTCTCTGCAAGGATCTTATCGAAGCGCGGTCGCATTTGGACAGCATGGTAGCGGTAGACATTACTAGAAGCAAAATATTGGTTACTCAATTTTTATTCTTAGTTAATCTAGTTTTTACTACTGTTCATTGTGATAAATTAAATAAAAATATACATTAAGGTACTGCTTAATTGGCACAGCCTGATACTTATTTATCAGAGAGCAGCTTGTGAAGTTTTATGGATTTAAAAGTGTATTGATTATAGAGTTGAACTAATAACATCTCTGATATTGAAGGGCAGTCTAGTTAATTTAAGTATACAAATAAATGTTATTATTAATAAAGAAAAGTAAATAAGAAAAAATAACAGAATTGACTGGTAAATTTAAACCAACATTACTTAGTTAAAATACCTACATACCAAAACTAAACACAATAAATAAGTATAAAGAAATCAGAGGAACCTTAAGAAGAACAAGGATAGGCACAAAAGTTCGGGATACTATCAAATATCTTGGAAAAATCTGAAAATAAAGTTGGAGTAATAGGTTATGTTTATTATGTAACGCAAAACAAAGGGTTGATCATATCCTATACATAAGAAACATGGCAAAAATATTACCGTCTGTCGTAGAATGCCTCTAAATTCCTCAAGGTTTGCTTGTAACAACTTTGAACCCTTTGAGTGAAGGTTTTGATGCCCAGCGGAACGTTCGCCATTTTTCTTGTTTTCTTCACATTTCACATTTGACACTGACAGGTATGTTATGTTCATGACATCTTTTTTTTTTAAATTGATATTGGCACTAAAGTCCGAATTGCATTTTAAAGTAGAATTGTATTTTCAAGCAAATCTGTATATGAGTCGTATAGAATCAAAGGCGGCTATCTGCTATTTTTACCAAAAATGAACTATGAATGTGGCAACACTCTAAATCTTGAATAAAATAAATATGGCTGACTTGTTTGTTTCAAAGGTGGCTATCTTGCTTTATATTTTCGTTGTAAAATTCAACTTGGGATCAAAGCCGGCCATCTGTTATTGTTTAGATTCAAACCTGGCTATCTTTTGACATGAGCCAATCACAAGTGTCCATTTTGGTCTATGGTTTAATGGCGTCTCTTAGTGTTTCGGTTGTGTTTCGTGACTCGTTTTTATTTGTTTAATTAGGTTTTTAACACAGAAACCTTTATTATTTGGTGTAAATCATAATAATGGATACCAACCCAATACAAGTAAACAATCGTTTCGCAAGAAAAAGACAAAGGGATCCGGATAACTGGAAAAGAAATATCGAGAAAAGATTAAGGTTAGTAATGTACTAGGGTTGTCACTTTGATAACAAATAACTTAAAACCACTTAAAACCAATAATACTGCTAAAAGTAGGAAATAAAGATCGATGAGGAATCTATTCATTTGTTATTTATATCAATAACAGCCTCCTACCGGGGACTTTTTTGGTTCTTCGAAACTCGGGATACAAGTATCATTATACTTACCGGTATAAATTATAGCCTTTGTGTTATTCTAAGTTATTACTTTTACATACTTACCTACAAAGTTACCTACTTTTTCAGGTATTCTTCGAAAGGTTTACCACATCGAGTATGTAGTCATAATGCGAAGGCATTACAATGTTCAAATGTAACCATTCGTCAAATGGCAGAAATTCACCAAAAATTTTACTCTCGCCCCGACAAACAAACCCAGGATGCGATGATTTTGAAACTGTGTTCAATTGTGCCTACTAGGCACAGAACTGGCTTTAAGGGTAAAAAGCAAACTACTATGAAGTTTTCAGTATACATAAATAAGAAAAAAGTACCCATTTGCAAGAAGCTCTTTATGAGTATTTTACAGGTCACAAAGCATAGAATAAATAAATTTAATATTATAAATGCAAAATAATCTGTTTTTCTGTAGGTTAAGTACCTTTTCATGCCTAGACACATGAATAGTTCAACAACCTAGAAAAGACAGGTAAAATTTTACTCTGCAACACCGAGTAGAATTTTGAAAATTTATAAGGCTCTCCATTTTTATTCATTTTGAATAACTGATGTACATACTTAGCAATCACGAGTTTACGATAAATGTCTCCATTAAAAATTAGTTTTTGACAACCCTATTACCTATTATAATCAAACACGGTTTTCTGTCAATTTCTCAGTTTCAAATATGGCTATCTGTACGAAGATTAGGATCAAACATGGCTATCTGTAACATTCAGTATCAAATGCGGATATCTACAAAAAATAAGAGGCTATATTTCATTTAGAGCAGATATATTGCAATTTCTTTTTATTTATTTTGATTTTAATTTTAAAGATAATGATACCAGGAAAAAAAAATGTAGTATATTGCTATTCTATAGTTTAAAAACAGTTTTTTCTATTTTACCAAAAAACTGTCAAAGTGCAGATAGCCGCCTTTGATTCTATACGACTCATATAGCTTACTAGCTGACCCGGCAACCGTTGTTTTGCCATTTATTTTTTTTTATCACTTAGAGGTATGAAAAATAGATGTTGGACTATTCTCAGACCTACTCAATATGCTCAGAAAATTTCATGAGAATCGGTCAAGCCATTTCGGAGGAGTATGGCAACGAAAACTGTGACACGAGAATTTTGCTACAGTTCTTTAAACATTTATTTCCTTTATTTACTTTCGTTTTAGTATGAAAAAAGATTTTCTAAAAAAGTTGTTTCGGTTCAATGAGTACTTTAGGGAGATTATGAAGTATGTTATGTTCGGCAACGTTGTAGTTTCAAGATAATGGCGGTGGGTCAATGTAGCTGCCTGGTTCAAAGTGGGACACCCTACCCTACCCTATGCTATGTTTAACAGAATAGACACCTCTTTGTCTTTCAAGTTGGAGAGTAGGACTAAGTAGACAGGGTTATTTAAGTGATGTCTACAAGCAACTGAGCGTGTTCTGTGCATAGCTAATTAAAAAAAATAACGAAATTGTACCTTAGTAATATCAGTGTTTTATACTTGTTTAGTTTTTTAAGCAGCGAGTTCGGCTCATCTCGCCGTTGCTGAAATTATAACTGTAGGTAATGTTATACCGATGAATACCCACGAACGACCTTTAGTCACAGATTACTAAATAGTTACTACGTACTTTAGTTGAATAATGTGTTATGTGTTCTGCCTGCGCAAAATGATTTCATATTTTGTTCTTTCAAAATACTTTAACAAGATTTTAATTACAGCCGAAATAAGAAACTTGCATGCAATTTATAATTCAGCATTTGACTGAGCGCATCCGATACAAATGATGTAGCCTTGGATGGCAGAGATTCGCCACATCTAGCACAAGGGCAGTTTATTGCGTTTCGTGCATGCCATACAGTCACTATCAAAAGTGACAAACACTTGATTGCAATACCAGTACTATTGAACTGCCTCATTGGTGTAGTGGCAAAGTTTTTTTCGAGGCACGGGTGTGTATCACCGCCAACTTCAGAAATTCATGACAGAAGATTTCAAAAACAATTTTGGCTCGACCTGGGATTCGAACCCAGGACCTCTCGGATGTGAGGCAGAAATTTTTGCCACTACCAAAAAATGTTAATATCGTTTCTGTAACAATAAAATATCTATGTACCTACCGTGGCTAAGGAAGAAATTTCATGATTACACCAAAATAAAATTTATCTCTTAATTAGGTAAGAATTCAATTTTCGTTGGAAGACGGTCCACATCGCCTTTAAAACCGGCTTTTCGCATATCTACTTTTAAGAACACAAATCAAACCGGGTGGTTACGTTAATTAGTCACCTTGTTTGATATGGCTATTTATTTATTATAAATGGGCCTCTACCCACTAAATTATAGAAGTCTTTGAAAAGTTTTAGTATAGAAAAAGTAGGCGGTTTTATCGCTGAGAGAAATTTCTATCAAGTATAACTGACGGCGTAAATAAAATATGTGAAAGTCTCGATTAGCTCTAAGTTGCATTTATGTGACTAAAATTTTGGCCTTGACTGGACATATTGGTCCGAGATGGCCAATTAGGTTATTTTTTTCAATTTTACTACGTAAAAATTAATTTGTAAAATTAAACTAACAAACAAGCCAACGAAACCTAAAAAGAGTTTTAACATTGCAGTCAAAGTGATCACTAAATATGTAACGAGACCTTGATCGGGGTTAAAGAAAGTTATCATACCGTCATCATACCGGTTCGTCAGACATCCGCAACTTTTGAAAATTCTATTGTATTTCCGTTCGAATCTATTGAATTTTCATCCAATTGGGTTATGTACAATGTCTTACGATTGCAGAGTTTTTCACGTTCAGTCTTTGTAGAAAGTCTTAAATGTTAATTGCGCTTGCGCCGGATAGTTGCTTACGGCTGTCTGTCTGTGTGTCAGTGTTATGCCGACACTCAGTGCGGTGAGTAGCCATCGCCAACTCCCTCTTTTCTAGTATTAAAAAAAATACGTGTACATAGTGTTAGAAATTAATTACGAAAAGTACTAGTGAAAAAATCTAGTGAAATCTTGGACATATTTCTTCAGCTACTTCAACATTGGGTAAGTTAATAGTTCTTAAATTCTTGATTAAAAAAATATTTTGTCGCCTCGTATATCTCAATACTTTACGTCAAGTGTATTTTATATCTTAAGCGTTTGCTTCTTATAGTGTATGATATTAAACCATATCGATGGAATGGAATGTAGCCATTCCAAAATAAATTGGACGCGCAAGAACGACTCTACTGCTTACTACTTAATCTACTTATCAAGGTATAGGTAAATAACGGTAAAATTATTTATAAAAAACACTAATTAGGACTTAATTGATCATCAAAGGCAACTCTGTGAAATAATCATATAGTAGGGTAGACGTCGCAATTATGGGTCATACAGCTTTGTACACAAAATGTGCTCTGATGTCGAATTTTAATTTGCAACATTTTTTAAGACAGTATTTTACTTTAAAAAAAACTCTAAAACTGGCCACATTGTATTGGGGCACACAATTTCCGCATTGGAAAGTAGGTGAGGCGGGCACCGATGGGTGTCACGGGACCGGTTGGGATAAGGAAACTTGAGCTCGTAGAATGCACTAAGTTAAGTTACGTAAACTGTGCATTATGGGTGTTTGATGATACTTAATTACCTACCTAATATTTAATGGGAGTTATTCAATTTATAGTGCCTTTCAATTAAGACAGGATTTTTGTGTAAATTATCTTTACATTAAAACAATTACGTTTCCTGGGTGTAGCTGGGTTTCTCCGATAAAAACGGTCCTTCGTAAGAATTGGTAAGAATAGTGGATGTACATCCAATCTTACGCTTCAGGTGTTTAGTGAGATCTAGATAGAAAGCACACTAAATATGTTTTTTAACTAGTATTTTTACGAAAATCTGTCTAGTTAACCCAGCAAAAGTATAATCTGTCAGAAAATCACTAACCTCCTTTTTATTTTGAAAGTACTTGGAAAGGTACTTGTAGCAATAAAAACACAACCGGTATTTTGAAATTTATTATGAGGTTATCAAGGTTTTCAGCTTTTAAGTAGGTGCTTGGAAGATGCCAAGGCTGAGTCAGTTTGGGCTTTCAACTTACACGTATTAAAGAAATGTGAAGGCATTAAATGAAATTAGCAGGTAGGTTAAACTTGATAGGGCTCTCATTCTTTAGACTATTAGTAGTAGTGTAGTAGTACGAGAACTAATAGTCTTGGAAATACTAAACGCTTACGAACTCTTAAGATAACGCCAAAGGATTTTCGCGGCCCGGGTGCCTGGTGTAAAGATTTGGTGTAAAAAATAACAAAAATCTTTATTTTATTAACTTAAGCAAAGTTGTTTGTTAAATTATTTTATGATTAACAAGACATTGTTTGCATATTGGTTATACGTTACTTATAAGTTATGCGCAGAGGAAGTTCTTAAACTACTAGAGCAATTTTAGGAAATTATACAAGCTACATTGATCTACTTGCTAGCGTGTGGTACTTATGTGTTATTATTTGTTTTAAATGTATACCTATTTATTGTGTAACAAACAAACGTAACCAGAATCACTCTATCATGATGATCTAGCGTGAGTCAAATCGTTGAGCAATTTACACAGATTTGCAAATAGAAAACTGTTTCAGTATGTAGGCGGTCACTTTTAAATTGACCCAGTAGAAAGTGAAAATTATGGCTCTCTCTTTCAAATAAGCTTTGATAGCGCTTTCGTTTCATGTATGCTCGTTTAACCATTGTTTAGGCTGTAAATCAAGGTCAAAATTTGTGCCAATGTGGTAAGCATGCATTTTAGGGTATATGCACCAGTGAATGGAACAGCTTGTCAGACACAATAGAAGTTTTATTGTTATAAAGTCTATAGGCGTGCAGTGTCCGTAAATGTGTTAAGTATAACTTTGATAAACCTATTAAATACAGCAAAATATATAGGTATGTACAAACTAGCAAGTATAAGTTAATATCAGCAGATAGACAATCACACCTTTGGTAATGTTACCATTAACAAAGTATTCATAAAACAAAAAAGCAATAGTGCCCAATTCTGACACGGGGTTATGTCGCAGTTAATTCAAAATAATAAACGGCAGTAGTATGAAGAATGTTAGTGAAAGTCACCATCGTTTGATGAAGATCTGAGATTCAGATCTTGCTGCTGCGAAATGGTTAAAAACCCTAAACATAAGCAAAACGTTAAATACAGTTTCAGGGTCATTATGACACCTATAGACAGCTTAAGTTCATACATACAATGGTAACTTTGACTTTAACATAAAGTGCTAAGGTATATGTTTCGCCACAATAACACTCAGACCATGGCTAAATCCATGGTGGCAACTGGTTGCTCAAACATCGCAACGCAACGGCTTGGATGGCTTATGTCAACATTATGAATTATTCATGCTAGCATAGATTTGAAGTTTGGCCTTCAAATCGCAGAGAAAATAAACACGTGTCCGCGCCAACAGCATTTTGATCCGAATACTTGTCCGTCTAGTTGTTTAAGTGCCCTGGAACCGTATATCGATATTGTTTACCGCTCAACCGGTGCGCTTCTAAGCATAAATTTGTTCTCAATTCTTGAAATAAGAGCGTTCCGTATGATCCGAAAGCAAGATCGCAGACACGGCCCCTGTGCCAATAATAGGTAGGTAACGGTTCTTACGAAAATTAATATGAAGACGAAATCTTAAATTTTATCCAAACCTAGCAAAAATTCGTTACCAATCCGGTTTCTGAGCATGTACGAGTATTTAAAAAGATTGAATATTGGATAAGTAAAATTTACGTAGCAGTCAAGTTCGGGATACCTACGTAGAGTCGAAGGCAGTTGGTGCGAAGGACGTAGCGTCGAATTATTTTACGGCTACCCCCTTATCTTTGGCTACCCCGTAGCGTCGAAATCCCGTGGAGTCGAATGCCCCTGGAATCGAAAAACTTAATTTTGCCAATGGCAAAATTTACATAGAAGGCCTTTCTGGGAATCCTTATTTATTTGGAAAAGAGGATGAGAGTCAAGACGTCCTTCAGAAAAAAATAGTTCTCAAAGTTCTGTAGTTTTTCAGGAAAATAAATTTGAAGTGTCCCGCATTCCATACAAAAATCTCAAATTTGAAATTCTTTTTTCAGAAAAACTATGTAATCCTGTGTCCTGTTTACTAAAATACGCCTAAGATACAATCCTCTTCCCTATAAAATGCGTTTATACAAAAAAAGATACGATTTGTAAAAGTACCTGGCAAAATTAAGTTTTCGATCCGACGGGCATTGGAGGAGTCCATGGGGCATGGGCTTTCGACGCTACGGGGAAAAATAATTCGACACTTCTTCCTTCGCCCCAACTCTACGTAGGTTACGTAGCCGTAACCCGTCAGGTTCATTGACGATTTTGACGAGTGATTAAAAAAAACTCTCACTTATCGAACGTAGAGCTGAAACATTAGGGTACTGTTCCAATAAAATAAAATAAAAACTATTTTTATGTGGCAAAAGTGTAATGTTTCAAACATTTTCAGAAAATTGGTCATACTCGTATTTAGTAGGTTTGCGAAATTTTTACAAGCGGATGTCAACTATCACACATGTCTCAACTAACGTGTCGTTAGGCATTGCTTAAAACATTGTGAAATGGAAGTTTCGCGAATTTTCATTCACTTGTAAACCGTCTTTTTTATTTACATTTAGTTGCATCTATGAATATTATAAAAGTTGCAACAAACTTCCTCCAAAACTTTCCTACTACGAGTAGTAATAAGTATAAATATTTACGAGGAGCGTTAAAATGTATTGACCTTTTTTGTTTTGAATATTTTCTCAGTGACTTTTTGAGCATATTGTCGAATTATTTATGACTTTCAAACCAAGCTGCTACTGAGTTTAGATTGTTTAAAAAAAAGTCAAAACAAGAGTAGTGTTGCTACTATCTCTGACGCAATTTAAGTCAAGCAATTGGTCACTGGGCTAACTTGTACTTAGGTAACTAAATAGGTCTACCATGGAATGCGTTAAGAACAGTCATGTACTAAGCTGGTAGGTGAAAAGTTGTACTTAATTAGCCCACCAGCCAGAACTATCTTGTACCAGAAATGTTACAAAATATCCCTTGAGGTGGCGCAATGGTTAAAGACACAGTTGAGCTCTGGGTTGGAGCAATAATTTACATAGGTAATTTATAAGTAACGACAAGTAAATAACATGATTACCTATTACTTAGCTCCAGTTTTTTACCTTGAAACATGTAAGTGAAAGTAAATATAAACCGTAGAATATTGTTTCCATTTAGTTTTAAATTGGTGCTTGCAATCGAGGGATTTTTTTATTGTGTTTAAGTAAAATAACGACGACCACTTTGGTGTAATGTTCAAGAAGTTGACTATTATCCAAGAGGTCGCGGGTTCGATCCCCGCACTAGACAAACATTTGTGTGCATGAACATGTCTGTTTGCATGTGTCTGTGTGTTATATGTATCATTTATTTAAGTTTATTTGTAAGACCACTGTTGCTTCTGATATCTGTACACAAGTGCTTTAGCTACTTACCACGGAGTCAGATCAATGTATGTGTTGTTGTCGTAAAATATTTGGAGGCTTTTTATGAAGGAACTAGTGAAAATTTGTATCATGTTTCTTTGGAAAAAAGTTAAGTTATAATGGACAGAAGTCATTTCTGTAAAAATCATCAAATTTTTTTTCAAACTTTAACCATCAATATCTCAGTAACCGTTAACTTCCCAGGTATGGTGTAAAGGAAAAAAATGATCGTAACAATTGGTAGAATATGTGGTATTCGGCTTCGTTAGGGTTTTTTTTATATAAGAAGATAGTGTTCTTTATAGAGAACATTGTCTAAACAGTATCCAACACTTATTCAAGGACTATTTTCTCAGAATCAGCAAAAGTGTTAGGTACCTTTTACACTTTTGCTGGAAAGAGATAGAGGGATATCACCCAACATTTTTGTTACATCATGTCTCATTAATGATGTTTCATCATACTTAGTTATAAGTTTAAATTAATTTCTCATCATGACATTGAAAACGCTGCTTCTAGCATCTACCTAGCAGTAACAAGGCTGAGTCATGCCCCCATTCTGCTCTGGTGGGTACCACCGACTTTCACTGCGGCTCTCGAGACGAATCTTTATGCTACTTTATTTTTGATCTAGATAATTTTATTATAACTTATTGATTACACTAAACTGTTTGCTTGTGATATTTGTTTCAGTTTCTGTTATGTTGTTATTTTGTAATAGTTAGACCACTAGCGGGGTGGAGGGCTGATAACCTGAGTTACAGGAACCATCCTAGTTCAGGTATCAGCCCACCATAAATTATTTTTAAACTATTTTTATATTATGTTCTTCTTATTCTTGATACCTATATATTTTGGTAAGAAATTAATGATTATTATTATTACACTTGCAAAAATATAGCAGTTTTGATTTGGGTTTGAACTATTCGCTCGATACGCTAGATGACACCACCAATCGTTGATCAACTCTTTAGGATCTGTCAAAACAATCTGCCTCCATAGATTTTGTATAGGAATACTCTAACATAGATTTTTTATTTATACATCAAGAAACAAAGACTCAGCACATTAATTCACATCTCTATATAAATAAAATTCTCGTGTGACAATGTTCGTTCCCATACTACTCCGAAACGGCTTGACCAATTCTTATGAAATTTGGTACGCATATTGAGAGGGTCTGAGAATCGGCCAACATCTATTTTTAATATACCTTAGTGTTATGAGTTGCCCAAAAAAAATATATGGCAAAACACATAGGCCGGGTCAGCTAATTTTATTTATAAAAAAAAAATTGTTATGGTGTAACACGAATGCCCATAAACACTTAATATGTATATGTCACCGGAAAATAACAAGATCCGCAAGTTTATAAATTTCCTAGGAAATTTATAAACTTTCGTAGGATTCTAAACGGGAGTAAAATTGTATTATATTACGCCTACATTTTCGGAAATTTATCAATTTGCGACATCTCGTGGTAAATTTATAAACTTACGGATATCCATACGTAAGATTTTAAACGGTTTGACCAATCACAGAAGAGTTTTTAATTTTACGCTTTTTCTAAACACGGCAAATAACACACTGCTCTCTGATTGGTTCGATGTTGTCATTCGCAATGCTTGAGTCCATAGACTTTAGTACAATCAGACTTGCCAGACTATTTTATCAGTTTCGGTTCGACTGTAAGGTAAGAAGTACCTCACAGTAGTAATGGAATAATTAGCATTAGCATCAATAATTAGCATGCGATTTCATCGTTAGCAATAATTAAATTATTTGACGATGCTAAATTGTGTGAATGCTAAAATTCACGTGACTGCTAAAATTCACGGACAGCGACGTGTCGTTGCTTTCATAGATTCGCACGCACTGCTTTAGCAGGCTGCTACTGCTAATAGCAGCCGCTATTAGCAGTAGCAGCCAATTGAAACTCGTGTTCGCGTGATGTCGGGCGACGATCGGCTTTTGAGCGTTACCCGAGTGAATGGCGAACAAAGAAAGAGAAGAGAATACGGCATCCTTGCATTTAGAGTCGTATTTTGCGGTTTATTGAACTGTTTATTGGAATGAAATTGTTTGTCTTTTCGTGACTTGATTGAATTATCTATTCGGTGCAGTTTTAATTTTAATAAAGTCAAATTTAATCTAATCTTAGTCACAACATTAAAATGTACGTTGCATACAACAGTCACAATTTCGCAATTTAATAATATACGCTAACGCTATTTCTCAATTTCGATGAAATTTCATATTAGCATAGCAATAGCGCGTAGCATGCTATGCTATGAAATTTAGCATGCTAATTAAATTAACAAAAAATAGCAATAATTGCCATTACTACCTCACAGTATCTTTAATTTAAAGCTAGATAGCTACTCAAATTATTGGGTTCCTTTTTACGTAATGTGGTAATTAAGACATCGCTCTACCAAAATAAACCAACAGAAATTGTATTCACCGATATTAAAGGAGTTTATTAAGATAGCAAAAACAATCATAAAACATAAAATTCGGCCTTCTATTAAAAAAATCGAAGTTCCAAAAGTAGATAGAGGCCCTTTAGATAGCAAGAATGTGGTCGGCAAAGTAAGTCATAGAGAAAAGGAATGAATAATACAAAGTTGGCAATGTATAGGTATTAATTTTTGATACAGTAAGGTACTTCTTACCTTACAGTCGAACAGAAACTGATAAAATAGTTTGGCAAGTCCTATTGCACTAAAGTCTATGGACTCAAGCATTGCGACTGTCAACATCGAACCAATCAGAGAGCAGTGTGTTATTTGCCGTGTTTAGAAAAAGCGTAAAATTAAAAACTCTTCTGTGATTGGTCAAACCGTTTAAAATCTTACGTATGGATATCCGTAAGTTTATAAATTTACCACGAGATGTCGCAAATTGATAAGTTTCCGAAAATGTAGGCGTTATATAATACAATTTTTCTCCCGTTTAGAATCCTACGAAAGTTTATAAATTTCCTAGGAAATTTATAAACTTGCGGATCTTGTTATCTTCCGGTGACATATATATACTGCCGATACTCATGGTAAGACAGTGACTTGAAAGCCGTTTTAACGCATTAAATGTCATAATATTGCACCATTAGCGTTACTAAACATCAATCATCTTTATAGCTCTTTTCCTAATTTTTAAGTGCACATTGTTGTTTGTAATCGCTGCTCGATATGGCTGCCTTAATGTTCCATTCGTATGACCTAGGAGTTCGCTATTTTTGGTACGGTTAATTTTTGCATCAATAACATAAAATACGTCACAACTCCGTAAAGAACTAGTGACGTTAACAAAGGCACTATTGAACTGTCATACTAATTAATCAATGCTGAACATTATCATCACATAACTTAGGGCATAATTAATTGTCTAAATAGTCATTAAAAAGCGTTATTCGTTAACTTTCAAACGGCTATAGTTCAATGGAATCGGTACACGTTGTAGGTACAGAGAGTACCGAAAAAGTGTCGTCAACCCCTTTATTTCTTTTTTGACAGTTTTTTTTAATTGTATGATATAATGCTGGCCAGTTATAACGGATTAAAAAAATGCATTTTGTAGCGCAGGATGGATAACCATTTATTTTAATTTTAACCCACGTGCACCCACGTGGTCCCATGCCCATAAAAGTAAAGAGAAAACCAGTCATTTCGTCTGATTATTCAGGGAGCTGATTCTCATGCATTCGAGAAAAGTTCACATTTGTAAAAAGTTCCTACGAATTATCGAACATTTTTCGATGATTTCTCAGTGTGCGCATTCTCAAAACTTCACAATCGATATTTTCCAACGAGTTGTCCTGACCAGTCGAAGTTGAAATTCGTATACGAAATATCTTGTTAAAATAGAATTATCAACGAGAAATTTACGCTACAGCTTAAAATTATACTCGTGCTTGATTCTTTTGTTACTTACACGTTTAAACTACTTATTGAAAATTTTTAATGTGCTTTTATTAAATATTCAAAAGAGTTTTATTAACTTAAATATGTACCAAAAGAAAACTAATATGAAAATTATTGTTTAGCGCCATCTATAGACAGCGTCTTGTATGAACTCACAAAATGTGAAGTATTATTAATATACGACATTTCTTGAAAACTTTAGATAACGAAGACGCCTTGGGTCCTAATTGCGGTTACCTAAATGAACCGCTATCTAACTGATTAAGTTCAAAATCAAATTATTTATTGCATATCACATTACATTTATTATTCTCCTTAATATTTTAAAATGAAATATTATATATAATTGTCCGATGTTACTTGTAGGATTGTACTCCAGAACACGACTCATACGTAAATTTCAAACTTTTCAGTAGAACCGGCAAGTTCACATGCAAATTATCGTGCGGAAAAAGTACGAATTGACGAGAATTGGCCCCCAGGTAGGGTGAACTCATCTAATTCTGTGACTCGCCTAATTCCGTGACATTAGGTTTGAGAGCTGCCATAGGACTGTACCAATGATAAAAATTACTTGAAATACAACCTTATGCCGTGGTAATAAAGTTCAAATTCGCCTGACAAGTTTGGGGACGCTCGAGTGAGGGAGATAGCAACAATTAACGAATTTCTCAGTTCGCGCGCAAACCTCGCCGGTTTCGGCAGTGCTAGTGATTTGGTGGTGAACTTTTCTGTGTTTATGTAAGTATTTAAACTATTTCTTAGCTTTTTTGTATTAAAATCAAATCCTTATGATATTACCTTGATGTGACAGTGAAAAAATCATTAGATAAGTGTGTCGTTTAAGTGTAAGAGCTTATTTTGTTGGTGAAAAATATTAGCATTTTAGGGAGTGAGCGGCTTCTTTGCTATCACAGAATTATGGTAGATGGATACACTTATTTGTAGTTTTAACAGAAAACATTGATATATTTCGACTTCAGTAGACAAGTTTGATAACATTTAAGTTGTGTTATATTTCCTTCGTTGAAATCACGACTTTAGGCCTATATCATGTATTGTCTTATCACGGAATTAAGTGACACATTTTTTTTTCTTGCCACGTAATTAAGTGAGTAGTTTTTAAACCAAAAACTGTTGGCAGCAGACTGCACTAGTGAATTATTTGAATATGTTTTTGTCTTTACAGGCGTCATGGATGACCCAAACAAGAAAAACAGAAAATATTCCGAGTACGATCTAAAAACCGCTGTCGAAAATGTATTAAGTTCTACAATGACGATTTACAGAGCTTCTAAAGAGTTTAAGATTCCATGGTCGACGTTGAAAGAGAATGTGACAAAGTACAAATCTCTACGAGAGAACAATCAAGACGCACAGATCATAATGTCGAAGATAGGAAGGCCGTTTGCGTTACCAGTTGAAATAGAACAAAAGTTAGTGGCCTACATTATTGAGATGCAAGAACGTGGTTTTGGTTTGACAGTAAGCAAAATAAAGCAAGTTGCATTGTCCTTAGCAAAAGCTGCCAATATAAGCTGCCCATTCAATGAAGAAAAGGGAGCTGGTTGGAATTGGTGGGTGAAGTTTAAGGAACGGTACGGGTTGTCTTTGCGAACACCAGAAAATCTTTCAGCAGGCAGAGCAATTTGCTCAAATCCGGTTGTTTTGGAAGATTTTTATGAAAAATTAGAACAACAATTAATTGAACATGATATTCCACCCGAAAGAATATGGAATTGCGATGAAACTGGTCTGATGTTCGTCAACAAACCCAACAAAATTGTGACTAGCGTTGGAAAAAAATATGTTTATAACAGAACATACGCAGAAAAGGGTACAACAACAACATTGTTGGCATGTATAGATGCGACCGGATGTTATATTCCTCCATTTATTATGTTCAAAGGTGTCAGAAAAGTACCACAACTGAAAAAAGGATTTATGCCTAACACCCAAGTAAGATTTTCTCCAAAAGGATGGATCACGGGTGAATTGTTCCTGGATTGGTTAAAATTCTTTGTTTGATGTATCCCTCCAGCAAGACCCGTTCTTTTGATTATGGACTCACATGCCAGTCACGTCATGCCAGCTGTACTGGAGTACGCTCGATCACAAAATATAATATTGTTTACAATACCTTCGCACACGAGTGCCATTCTGCAACCACTTGATGTCAGTGTTCATCGACCACTGAAAGCAGCCTGGAGATCGATAATCGAGACTCACAAAGCGAAAAATCCTTGCAGCACCCCAACCCGCTATGATTTTCATTCATTTTTTACCCCTGCATTTGAAAAAAGCTTCTCACCATCAAACATACGGGCTGGATTTAAAAAAACCGGTATCTATCCGTTCAACAGAACAGCTGTAGATCCATTGGCACTTTGTCCATCAAAGTTGACAGACAAGCCGTTTCCAGAATCTGCGGAAGACGTCACACTTAATGAAGATAAACAAAACCAGGGAAACAACACATCTCAAATTCAACTTGAGGAAGTCGTTTACTGCAACATTGTCCATGAAAATGAATCTCTGAAGACAAATGATCCTGCAAGTGACCCTCTTGACTTAGCGAGTTCTCGGTTTGAATGTGAAGAAAATGAGTCTCTGAAGACGGCTAATGCACCTGCATGTGGCCTTATTCATTCGGCGGCTTCTGAAATTGAACGCGAAGACAATGGGTCTCTGGTTACCGATGACTCTGCATGTGATCCTCTAAATTCAGCAGTTTCTAAATTTGAACGTAAAAGAAATTGGGTCTCTGGTAACAGATGATCTTGCATGTGATTCTCTTTCTACAACGGCTTCTGCATTTGACCGCGACGAAACTTGTCCTCTGGTGATAGATGACTGTGCACGTGGTCTTCTTCAATCAGCGGCTTTTGTACGTGATCGCGAAGAAACTTGTCCTCTGGTGACAGATGGTCTTCTTCAGTCAGCGGATTCGGCATTTGAACTTGAACAATCTGGATCTCTGGTGACAGATGACCATCATTCAGCGGGTTCTCAACTTGATTGTGCCACTCTACCGGTCCAGCTTGAAGAAGACGATGCTGTGTGTAATGTTCCAGGACAGAATATGTTTTCGTCTCAAAAACATGAAAGAACTGCTATCAGTTCTACAGATGTATATGAGAACAATAATGCTGATGAAAAGGAATCCAATAGGCTCAGAAAAGTAAGAATTCATTCAAAGCATTATTCACATAAATACATTCATAATAATGACAAGATTTTAACAGCAGCTGTATCAGAAAATTCTAACTGCTCCGACCAAAGCTGTCCTATAATTACTACATCCCAAGATTTTGAAGTGATCCTTACATCATCCATAGTGAAATCTTCAAAACCTGACTCATATGGTCAACAACATCCCAAAATAGCTACACCACAGGACTCTTCCATTCAGAACAATTCTAAAATCTCCAATAAAGAAAATTCACCTAAGCAAAAGAGCACACCTAAAATTAAAATTTTAGAAAACATTGTACTAGCCCCAGCACCAAAACTAAATCTTACAGACAAAATTGATGAAATTTTGTTACTTCCGAAATTGGAGCAAAGCCCGAATAAAAAACGCTCGAAAAGGAACGTCCCTCATGCACGTTGTTTAACTCCATTTATTGCAACAGAGTCAGGACAGACGACGAAGAATCAGGACTACGACGGTGCTATTGCTAGCACATCTGGAATGAACCTATCAAAATCAGCAGACAAGAACCTAGACGATGCTGCGGGTATTGGTACATCAAGGACCAAGCGAATGAAAACAACTAAAAAGGATAGCACATCAAATTTTGAACCAAAATTGAAGCGAGGTAAAAGAGATATTAAATCTAATACTGTACCTACAAAACAAGAATTAAGGAAGAAAAATAGGAGTAATGACGACGACTGGGTATGTGGAGTATGTGGAAGATGGTACTCAGAAGATGCATCTTCAAAAAACGGAGCAGACTGGGTTTCTTGTTCGTACTGCTCTAAAACGTACCACGTACATTGCCAAAGTCAAGAATTTGAGACTGATTCAAAGATTTTTAAGTGTGATATGTGTTACGCCGAGGAAGAATGATAGAAAAAAGTTTTATCTTGTTTTTGTTTTTTTTTGAAAAATTTGTTAATTTTATGTTTTAAATATAGCAGAAGAATAAGAAAAAGAATTTTAGAAGATAATGCTTCCATGTTTATCTTGCTTTTTTATGTTTGTTTTAATTTTATATTTTTAATTTTGTATTTACTTGCCTAATTCCGTTACCTCAGAATTAAAGTAGTGCCTATCACGGACTTAAAGAGGTCACCACGGAATTAAGTAAGTTGACTTGCTTTTGTTAAACTCATATAACTCCTAGATATGTAAGAAGAAATGTGATTCATTGTGCCTATGTTCCTACTAAAAGTCTGAATAAAGTTCTTAATTAAGTCTCAATTAAATAATTCGATAATTTATTGGTATTTTATTACTCAACTGTGTTTATCACGAAATTAGATGAGGTCACCCTACTTAAGTATGGCCATATGTCGGTTCGGCGATCGCGGAAGTGATCCATACAAGTTCATGACAAAAAGTAAAGGAAAATCGCTCAGTCAAGATTGGAGCGTCTTTATGAGGAATGGTCGCTCATAAGCTGAATTTTTCCTCGCATTAAATACTTGAGTGTCGAGGAAGCATATTATTACAATAGAACCACGTATATGTTTATAATTTTACAATATTTAGGCTACCGTACAAACGACCATTGACGACCACTTTGGTGTAATGGTTAAGACGTTGACTATTAACCAAGAGGTCGCGGTTTCGATCCCTGCACTGTACAAACATTTGTGTACATGAACATGTCTGTTTGTACTGGTCTGGGTGTTACATGTATTTATTTAAGTTAATTTGTAAATACCATTGTTGATTCTGATATCTGTAAAACAAGTGCTTAGCTACTTACCACGGAGTCAAATCAATGGATGTGATGTTGTTGTATAAGAGTCAAAAAATTACCCAAAAAGACTGCGATGTTAAAAAAAAGGTTTCTGTAAAAGTTACGCAAACACGTACACATACTTATTAAAATTTTAGAGCCGTCTTTAATGATTTAGCTATTTATTGCAATAAAGTTAATTTAGGACTCGTATCCAGCATACATCAGCATCAAAATAGGGGTGGGTCTTTATTTTTATGCTGATGGATGCTGTATACTCGTATATCATCAAGTCAAATTATCTGGCCAAATTATTCAATCTTCACTATCTTCATGGTGCATATTGCATCGGGAACCCTAAAAAGTCAAGCACTGCACCTGAGTCCCCCGGGATGTTGCAATTCGGCAGTAACGGTGCGCGGGAGCGACGACCGCAGTTGACTTGCATTTTTTTTAAATCAGAACATGATTTCTTAAATTTTACCGTTGTGTGTTGAAGGCACGTTGTATCCCGTTCGTGAAGGGTCTCCGATCTAGGCGATGAAAATCGAAAATGGTGGAATTGGTATAATTGTCGAAAACGGTATTACTCTTATGAAACTGTAGAACCGACCTGTAGGGTAAGAGCACGAAAATTTTCGTAACGTATTCTAGCTGTCCAAACGTCAGAAATTGACAGTTCCCCATAAATGCATGCTGACGCTTTGGGCGACTGTAAGTCAGTATGTTTTCTGTTAAATGAATAAATACAAATTGACAAGTTAACGATAGACAATCGCTACGAACCCCACTGTATTCCAATATAGTCCAGTGCATAACCAAAATGTTAATCATGATGAAGTTACGTAAGTTAAGTATTTGGTAACTTCCAATATTCCTACTCTTTCCGAGGTGAAGCAGGTCTCGTGAGTAAAGTCTAGTGGTCTGAGATCCAGACTCCAAACAGGCTTTTGCAATTTGTAGTTTGAATCCTGCTAGGGGCAAATGTTTTGTGTGATGCGCACGAGCATTTGTTTTGTATCTGAGTCATGGGTGTTTATGAATGTTTTAATGCATTTCTATCCGACATTCTAGTCACCATAGCACAAGCTACGCTTATTTTGGGGCTAGGTAATTGGTGTTTTCGTTGAAACAATTTATTTATTTATACATATTTCAGTTTCGTGTGATTTCTCAATTTTATTTTTGGATCACTGAGCACTGGTGTAAAATAAGGCAATGTCAAGACCGTCTTTTTATTTTTGTCCAAAATCGTTATGCTGAACTGAGTGCATAATTATTAAAAAAAAACATTATTGCACTACATTTCACCGTCCAACGCTCTTGCAATAGGTGCACGGTACACAATATGACAATACCTTATTGAAAATGTTCTTAATACAACATTGCGAAATGCAGCAATTTCCGTGATGTAACAACACTCAGCTGATCTAGTCATATGTAACTGTGGTTTTATTATTCTTGCACGTGTTACGTATGTAGTAACGTCATTATAAATGAAGGTACAGTGGCCAGTATATCAGGCTTACCATTTTTGTTGCAAAATTTCCCACACGTGCAGGTATGCACCTAAGATACCGTGACGTGCTCGCCACCCTACAGTCAGGGCCAACATTATTTAATTATTTAAGTTAATTTTTTAATTGAATTTTTGCACGTCTGCGAGCAGATTGAACACATGCGCTACTAACTTTAAAATGTGATCTTTATTAACTGTGTTCTTAGCAAATAAACGTTTGAGTTTGAGTTTTTAAACAAGCTTTAGCTGTAGTGACTAATTTATGTAGGATCGTAATCTACCATATAAAGGAAAAATATGTATAAAGAAATGTAGCCAAACAAATTACCTATCTGTAGATAAAAATGAAAAGCATTCATTAAATACACACTGCAGCGAGCCTCTCAAATCTCAAATTTACCAGGTTCAATGTAAGACAACTTATTATAATTTATCTTTTCTTATTTAAAAAAATGAATTGCTGTTCTTTAGTCCGCTAAAACTCGAGAACCGCTGAACCGATTTCAATTATTTTAGTCTTGAATTATTTGTTGAAGTCCAGGAAAAGTTTAAAAGATCTGAAAATTAAAAAAAAAACAACACAACGTTTGCGGGTCCGCTAGTTACAAATAGATTAAACTAGATACTGACTGACAAGTTAGTTAGTTAGTAGACAACAAGACATTTTTTTTTGTTGATTCATTCATTAATTATAATTTAACTCATTAATTTAATGAACATTAAGCATGTCGTAAGTAAGTAAGAAATACTTAGGTATCATAAATAGTACAAATATCAACGCTTATCGGTGAATAATCGTCTGCCTCATTGTATTGGGTCTTCCCCAACCATTTGAAGACAGAATGACTAGCACTCAAACTTTTTTTAATTACCCGATTTCACGGCACATAGGCAAAGGTAAACGTACCAGAATGCCCAATGTCCATTGGATTCGAGGGCTGTCTGTGGGCTCGTGTCGCAATATTTTGGGAGCTAACGGTGTGCACGGGAGCATCGACCGGGTTCGTGAGTACACTTGTGACTTTAGTAAGAGTGCCCACGACCGCCGGTCGGACGTGCATCCCGAAGGTCCGGGACTTGGACCGTATAACGATCTTGTTTTGACTCAAGTAATGAACAGAAACTGCAATAGCGCTCTAAATCGTATTTTTTTTTTAAATTTTTTGAAATAAGAACGCTGCCAGTAAGCGGAAAGCAACGTTCTCTGAAGTTCTGGAGATGTGAAAAGTAAGTTATCAAACTAATCCTGGTGTCAATGTTGTAACAATATGTGGATGATAGAAGTTACTGAAATTGTATTTGTGATTACAAAGTACAGGTTATGACCTACGAAGTGAGCGGTGCACTTTTTACCCGACTGACGAATAAGTAGGTATACTGTCTGGCGGAGGTGGTACCAAAACCCATGCAGAAAGTTTGTCAAAATCAAAAGATTTGTTTAAACTTCGTGGGAGTTAGACCAGTGAAATTAGAATAAGGTTCTAATGTGACCCTGGGCACAGGAACTTTTTTAAACAGCTTGTAATCAGCGACTATTGATATTTCTTACTAGTAACTATAAGGTAGATAAATATATGCCTACCAAGAAGTTATGCCACTGGAAACAAACTGGATAATGAAATTTCATCTATCACAAAGGGAGGAAAAACTATTTGGCACAAAAATACACCATTTTGAATCCTATTTCTCCTGGGTACAGTCCAAAACACAAATGTTACCAAAACAATGAAGCTAAACATACAGTGACGACACGCGGAGACTCGGGATGGGTTATTGGTAGGTAATAGAATATCAAGTAGAATTTGACTGGCGATCGTAACTTTATGGTCAGGCTTTGATTTACGGTCTAGAAGAAACTTAAAAAAATAAAATTAAGATTAAAAAATGGCTGGTTACATATTTTTATGAGTTAATTTGACGGTTAAACTCAAGTCAGTGACGTTGACAGTTGCATTTACCTTACATAAATTGTGTTGAACCCAGTTGCACTGACTTATTTAAGGTAGAAACTCCCTAGTTTTTAGCAAGTTATTAACCTAGTTTTGTTTCTAAACTAGATCCAGAAATAATATGTTTATTAAAATAGTTTTTAATAAAAAATACACTCAAAATTGTGCAGTAGAGTTGTGCGAATGCACTCTGGTCTGATATCTACTTAGCAATCGCTATAATCTTTTATTTTGCTAACTTTTCGTAATTATTTTGGGTCAAAATTGCAATTTTGCGAAATCTATTCATGAGCAGACAAAGATTCAATGCCCGTTTCTACTGTGACCAGCCAGCCTTATCCGTCGAATCTCGATCGTGCTTTATTTGCCGAAACATTTGAAAGCGCCAGTGAAAGTCGCCGGTCTTGAAGGTCACGACTTCACGACACGACTGTTGTTGTAGAAAATACGCAACGTAAAGTGTGGTAATATTGTCGAGACCTTTGATCCCTACTTAGCATTTGGGAGTTTGCGACATGCTTCTTACTGGAAACTTGGCAAAGCCTTGTGACGTTCCCAAGCAAGAGTAGGTAGCTAGAATCAAATAGGAAATCATCCACATATGAAGATATAGGCCGCAGAATCAGCACGCTGAAGTGGCGCTGGGCAGGTCAAATGTGTTGGAGGACCGATGGCTGATGGATCAGAGAGGGGTCCTTGATTGGAGACTTGTAGGCAAGCGCAGTGTTCCTTGGCCACGTGGTTCCACGACCTAGTAAAGGTGTGGACTTGATGCGAAACTCTGAGAGCCGAACGGTGTGGCGCACCCTGGAAAAGGCGTCCAACAGTGGACGGATATTGGCTTATTGGTGCTGAGTACTTTGACTTCATTGAACACGAGAAACGCAAGAATGTAAAACACAGACACGTCCATAACTCGTACCTGTAAAGATGTTATTTGCCTACAAATGATTTATTGCGTGTTTATTCTTATTTGAGATAATTAACGGAGTTTGTAGCCTAGCTAGGTACTTGTTTGTATCTTTAGAACTGAGCAATTAGGTGTTCAACCGATTGCGACTGCGTCGTTAACACCTACTTGCGAATTTGTTTAGGTACGTAATTGAGACTTAAAACAATGAATTTGTTTCAGCCTGAACTTGTAGTAGTACCTTTGTGTGCGACAAGCAGACTAACTTGCATGTAGCAAACTTTGCATTTACAAAATTACAATTGCATTTACAATCTTCGAGTATTTTTGAAGAGATTAAAATGATTTTTCTTGTCATTTCAATGCTACACTGTCGCGTTAATGAAAGGTGTTTTTTTGTAGAGACAAAGGTATATGACATTCGCTTTGTCACTCCTTACCAAACAACACATAGCGTGTAGGCAATAAACAATGTAGGTATGTATTTAAGACCGGGCTTTGGCAATATCTGGGTGGCCGGAAATACGATGGACGCAGATTTGATTCCTGCCTGCCTTACTCAATCAGTTGATTATTTTTGCTGCAAAATTATTTTATTATGAAAGTAACTTAAGACCGATTCCTAAAAACAACTTAACGCGGAAGCATTATTTTCTTGCAGTTCCGTGATAATTTTATTTAAAAACCTTTAACATTTACCGTAATTACTAGAACCTGTTGACCTTTTTACGTTTGTTTGTTTTTATATCATAATTCATAGCCCTCTCTGAGTTGAAAATGAAACTACCCATAGTAATAAGTGCTTATCATCGAGTTCTCAGGGTTAAGCTCCCTCAAAAATATTCATTTCTCATCAGCCTATAAACGTCCCACTGCTGGGCACAGGCCTCACCTCAACTATAAGGTTGGTGGAGGGGTGTTTGTAAGGTAGGTAAGTGACCTACCTTACTGTCAGATGTTATTAAGCCGCCGAGGGCCTCTGACCAGGCTTAACGACTAATATCTATCGATATTAACCGGGACCAACAGCTTAACGTGCCTTCCGAAGCACGGAGATGCTTGTAAATAGACGTCACTTAAATGGTCAGAATGGTCACCCATCCTAAACATGACCGCGCCTTAGGTTGCTTAACTTTTGGTATCACTACCAAAGCGCTGAAACCACTGCGCCACAAGCACCTCAAAAAATATTCATCATTCTCCTTTTAATTTCAGAATAAACCAACATGGCGACGTCAGTCCTTCGACCCGAACAGTGCAGGCAGCACGAGCCCAAACCGGACTTAGAGTCGCGGCTATCGGACGACGATCGCCTCCACATTCTAGAGGGAAAAGAGAGGGAGACAGGCGAGCTACCACCAGAGCTGAGAGAGAGAGCCAGGGTGGAACTGAGAGAGGAGACGGCGTTACGGGAGCAGGCCTTAGCGCAGATGCGGCATTTTATAGAGAAGCACCCGGCTATTAAGAAATGTAGAACTGGTAAGTCTTTTTGGGCCTGTGGTCGTACTTCGTAAAGTTTGTAATAGTGATAGGAATGGCTACATCCGAAACTACGGATAGTGGCTTAGAGATAAGGGCTGTTGTCGGGCTACGACCGTCTGCACATTCTAGAGGGAAATGTGAGGGAGGCAGACGAGCTACCACCAGAGCTGAGAGAGAGAGACAGGGTGGAACTGAGAGAGGAGACGGCGTTAAGAGAGTAGGTGAGGTATTTTATAGAGAAGCTAGTTATTAAGAAATGTAGACTGGTAACTCTTGACTAAGCCTGGGGACTAAATGCGATATTGCTTCTGGCTTGATGGCAGCGCTGCTAATAACTTACATTTTTAATATAAAATAACTTTCATCTGTTTTCTTGGAATAGCAGCGCTGCATTGGAAAAGATGCACATCATCACAAAAGGTCTAGTGCGGAATTTCGACTAGCGAGTTTAGGAAGCGTTTTGAAGATAGGGCGAAAGTATCCGTAGCTTTGTCTGTTATCATCAACAATTGTTCGAAACCCATGAGAAAACATAAAGTCCCATCTATCGATAAAATACATTTGGTATTTTTGTTTTCTGTTTCTTGAAAGATCATTAAACAACAAAACTTGCGCTGTGGGACCCGAATAGCTTATCTATGTAGTGTTAACTCTTTAATACTTAGTTTGTGAAACTGTTCTGCATTGTCCATTATCCTATACTTTTAATTCAAATCACATAGCAATACGGTCATTGCTATTCTTGCCACCGGTCTTCACTTGCACTTTGGAATACCTACGTGATATGGATTGATAAGGCAATTGTTTCAGAGAGTCATTCGAACAAATCACGGGGCTTAAAGACATGCCAGCAATACGTAGACACGACAACGCACGTTAGGGTAAACACTGCAGTAGCTTAACCATTTGTTATTATGGCCGTTTTTGCAACGAAAATAAGTAAATCTACATCAGGTTACTAATTTATGTTGCAAAAACGGCTTTTACCGGTACACTGCAGGTCGCATTTTAGGTTAAATGCGTGCTGTTTCTTTGACTCTAACTCAATGCCGTAAAGATGTGCGTAAAATGCGCTATGAAATTATTTGGTCACTTAGCTGATAATTGATTTGATTCATCACGCGAGATATCGGAGACACAAGCGAAATATTTAACGGCGGCTCTATTAGTGATGTTGCTTTACGAGGGCGGTTTGATAACTCCATGACTTTCAGGCTGAATATAAACTTTTTTTATTTTTAATGATATTTTCTTAAAAGTAATATTTTTGCGAACCTAAAATAATTCTATTTTCAAATATGGCGCGAAAACAATATTTAATAACAAAAGAAGTTTGGCGGCTGTGAAGGTGTTCTACGAAAATGGAGAAATCCGAGTTTCGAGTCTTGATTAAACACTATTTTTTACGCGGGAAAACCATTAAGCAGACCGAAGACAAGTTGAAAAAATATTACGGGGACTCAGCGCCGTCTCATGGAATGGTACATAAATGGTTTACTGAGTTTCGTTGTAGACGTATTACAACCAATGATGCCGAGCGCCCAGGAAGGCCGATTGAGGTAACCACTGAGGACATTGTTAACAAAATCCACGATATTGTTTTGGCTGACCGTCGAGTAAAGATACGCGAGTTAGCTGAGGCTGTGCACATCACAACTGAACGAGTTTTTCATATTTTGCACGATATTTTGGGAATGAAAAAACTTTCTGCAAGATGGGTGCCGCGCTTACTGACAGTCGACCAAAAGCGAAAACGCATGACTACTTCTGAGGCATGTCTGGCTATGTATAATCGCAATCCAAGTGAATTTTTGCGTCGGTACGTAACCGTGGATGAAACGTGGGTCCACCATTATACGCCAGAGACTAAACAACAGTCAAAGCAGTGGACTTCTACCGGCGAACGTGCACCAAAGAAGGCAAAAACGGTATGTCTGGCTGGTAAAGTGATGGCAACAGTATTTTTGGGACAGTCGAGGGGTTATTTTCATCGATTTCTTGGAGAAAGGCAAGACAATAACCGGTGCTTACTATGCTGCATTGCTGGAAAGATTTAATGAAAAGTTGATGAAGAAACGACCGCATCTAGCAAAGAAAAAAGTTCTATTTCATCAGGATAATGCTCCGGCCCACTCGTCTGCAGTCGCGACTTCAAAACTTGTCGAATTAGGATACGAATTATTGCCGCACCCTCCATATTCACCAGATTTAGCCCCCTGTGACTTCTTTCTCTTCCCAAACATGAAGAAATGGCTTGCTGGGCAAAGATTTTCATCCAATGAAGAGGTGATAGCTGCAACCGAGGCCTATTTTGCAGGCTTTGACAAAAAGTATTTTTTGGATGGGTTGAAGAGATTGGAGCATCGCTGGAAAAAGAGTGTAGAGTTGAAAGGAGAGTATGTAGAAAAATAAAATGTTTTTGTACACAAAATATATGTTTTTCTTTTCAAAGTCATGGACATATCAAACCGCCCTAGTACTTCTGTTAGAAATAATAAGAATAAATAATTAAAGCATCGGGACTCCAGAGCCCCTATAGAACATATAATGTCATAGTCGACCAAAATGCGCAATCACTTTGTTCGTAAAATGTATGGATGGCATAGCGAAAGCAAATGTTAATTCCATACATTTATTCCATCAAAGAACCGATCTGTCGTTTCGTTGATCAACTGCGCAATGTCTCTGTGTCTCGGGCACTGTTCAAACGTGTCAGAATCCCCCTGTATATAGTGAACGTTGCTTGTCGCAGAATAAAAATTCTCGGCACCCACGATTTTATATAATCTATTATTAAATATAACAATACCTTTACGTATAACCATTTTACAAAACTACACACTTTCTTTCTTGGCAAATATATAAAAAAAACGGACTGTAGTTACGTTGTATTATGTTTTTTTATACAGTTTTTACCAAATAAAGAACTTATTCTCCCCAGACGCCCCATTCCTACTCCGCTTCCTTCGCACCAAGAAGTACTCCATACCACAAGCCTGCTCGATGCTGGAGCGGTATCTGACCATCAGGCAGATGTACCCGCAGTGGTTTCAGAAGTTGGACCCGTTGGACCCGAAGATAGCCGCGGTGATCGACGCAGGCTACCTCGTCCCGCTGCCGAAGAGAGACGCCGAGGGACGAAGAGTGGTGCTGTCTTGTATGGGTAAGATGGGTTATTAAAATTATTCTTGATTAAATAAAGAGATAGTCCTCCTAGCCGATTTCGACTCCTGCGCAGTGGGAGATAGCTCAACAGAGATCAGCCCACTGCGCAGGAGTTATTATAGTGCAAAAGTGTGTGCACTCTTTTAAAGTTCGGTGAGACGGCAATCCGATATGACCGGAGAGGGATCAGGCGCATGACCAACGGCTTATCGTGCATTCCGAGGCACGGTGGTGTAAAACCGCCAACTTCTCGACTCCGGGCTGTTTTTGAGAAATTCATGACAGAAAATCTCGTTGGTGTAGTGGCAAAGTTTCTGCCTTACATCCCAGAGGTCCTGGGTTCGAATCCCAGGTCGAGCCAAAATGGTTTCACAGATTCTTGATTATTGTAAGCCATTCGTGAATTTTCCATCCGGAGCAACTGCCTTTACCATTCGAACACACAGATTAAACGATTTTAAGCTGATTTTGGTTTAATTAAAAACTATAGGTATATAAATAGGTACCTATAAAAAAATGCAATCTCCTTTTACGATTGCATACAATGCAAGTTGAAAGTTACCCTTTTTTCTTTTTAACACGAAGGTGTTGTCTTACGCATCATCATTCCTACTACCTTGGGGCGAAAAGAATGTTATGTACCACTATTAATACCTTCGAAACTAAAATTACGACTGACCGTCACCATTCTCAAGTACAACCAATAAAACCTCTGCAAGTTCCCCCAAGTCCCAGTTAGTTAGTAGGACGATTACAGAGGTTCGCTTATGAAAATTGTTAGCAAGCCTGCATCGAGACTTTATAAGATTTCGAATCGATTATAAAATTTTCAAACTCAACCATATCATTGCTCTCCGCCAGGTCGCTTCGACCCCCACGTGTACGACAATTGTGTCATGGCGCGCGTCCACTCCATGATAGTGGAACTGCTCCTCGACGAGCCCCGCTCCCAGCTGCTCGGCTACACGCACGTCAACGACGAGGCTGGCATGCAGATGCCGCACGTCAGCCTGTGGTCGTTGAGCGACGTGCGGATCATGCTCAACTGCATTCAGGTATGGGGTATTTTATTCTGATGATATCTCATAATATTATATTCGTTTAAGTTTCGTTAGTTTATTTGATAAGTTTCTTTAGTGCCTGCGTCTACTGTGCAAAGTGGCGATTTGTTAATGCGCTTAAAAAAATCGCCCGTCCAATTTCCATTCTAACAGTCGAGCTATAATTGTATAAAAGAATAAACTTGGTACTAAATGCTGTTTTAAACTAAACGGTTTGAAAATCTATACATATAATAAGACTGTAAAAGATCGATTTCTGTACATTGAAGATTTTTATGAAAAATTGGTACAGGGGGTCTTAATCTATACATCTATACATATAATAAGACTGTAAAAGATCGATTTCTGTACATTGAAGATTTTTATGAAAAATTGTTACAGGGGGTCTTAATTACCGTAATAGAAGCCAAAACAACAATTTTTAAGACTGTACAAGATCGATTTCTGTACATTGAAGATTTTTATGAAAAATTGTTACAGGGGGTCTTAATTACCGTAATAGAAGCCAAAACAACAATTTTTAAAAATTTTGTCTGTCTGTCTGTCTGTTTGTCCGGGCTAATCTCAGAATCTACTGGACCGATTTTGACGGGACTTTTTTTATTTGACTCAGTATCACCTGGAGAGTAAACTGGGATATAAATAATCACGCCGATGAACTTAGGGGGCAGGCAGGAAATTGAATCTCAGAATCTACTAAACCATCCTTGAGTTGCGTACGCTGCGAAAACGGTTCAAGATACCAAAAATATAAATATGAAAGAATTATTCCTCTTGAAATGATCTAAAAAACTGTCTGCGACAGTACATGTCTATGCCTTTTGGGCATTACAACTCCACGCGGACGAAGTCGCGGGCACAGCTAGTCTTCTACTAAATCTATTTTAAACTACGTAGTTCCTACCTATTTCTATGATGAAACAATAGACTTTACTCTACACCATTAAAACACTATTAAAATAAGTTAACAAAATGATGCTTTTTACAGAATTCCACTCCGATGCGTCACAAGCGGACCCACTTCGTCAACATACCGACCTACGGAGTCAGATTCTTCGAATTTGCAGTATCCTTACTCAGTGAAAAACTAAAAGATCGTGTAATGGTAAGTTATCAATAAATACAACAGGTACGCGTTAATAGCGACATCCCTCCTTGTTTAGTTTTAGTTTTCAACTTTCGTTAAAAATAAAAACCTAAGAAACAACGTAAGCTTTTTAATTTCCGACTAAAACTTAACGAACGTAAGATAAGGATGACGGCAAATTAATGCTGATGGGCTAGCTCAATAACTAAACAAATCTTTTTTTTTCAGTTCCATCGCACAAGTGAGGACCTGACCAAACACGTTGACCCATCCATATTGCCGAAAGAATACGGTGGCACCGTACCGTTAAAAGATATGATTGAAGAATTGAAAAGGAATCTGCTCAAACGTCGCGAAGAACTCTTGGCGTTAGACGAAATGAGCGTCGATCTCTACGCTTTGGGAAAGAACGACCTCACTCAAGATATTCATTCGACGGCTGGTTCATTTAGAAAACTTGAACTGGATTAGAAGAAACTGTTTTTTTTTATCAACGAAAAGAAATCTATAAAATAATGCTTTCTGAAAATGGGATTTAATGGAACTACATAGTTTAATATTGATTACAAATTAAAAGAATTCGTAGCTATGTAAGAGTGTGTGCACACTTTATTCGTATCGTTTCCGATTAATCTATAAGATTTCGTGTTGTTGTTGTTGTTGTGTTGAAAACTTGACATTAGGAACCGTCATTTTATTAAAAATAATCTGATCGGATATTTGGTGCACAAATACTCGTAGGGTCCAATAAAATTTTTGTCCAAGGGGCATCTTAACTGTAATTTATATTTTTAATTTCGCTCGAATCTAAGAGGGATGGGTTTAACACATTCCACAATGACATAAAATAGATCTCAAGCTTTCATTTTTATTAGACATAAGATTGTTGGGATTGATGCTTATTGCCTAAATATTTTACATACTTGCAGGAATATATACAATTGTGTTTTAACTTTTAATTACTTATTTTAAGTGACTAGAGAGCTAGTGACAGCCGTCGGTGGTGTCACGTTACCAAACTGTACTTCATTGCTAACCGTCGTTTGCAAAATGTTTAACTTTTTAAAGTAAGCTCTTGAATACTTAATTACTTATTTCTATCGCTACCGTTTGCTTTGTAAATGTTTGAAAATATCGATGTCACATAACATAATACACAATGTATTAATTCACAAAAATTGAATATACCTAGTTGTGAGAATTCCCTCAGTTAGTAATCATTCGATGACAATATTGCAATTTTTTTCTTCAATTCTTATTAATTTTTTGAATTAAATTGCCTTTTTTATTGCCTACGTTATCTCATGAATATACCTTTGACATGACAACCTGACTGCTGCGTGTTAGTTTCAAACAAATTGTGAATGCTGTTTCTGATACGTCGTGACACATTTTTTATGAATAAAAATCTTTAGATGTACATAAGTGTAACTTAGTAAAATAATTACTATTTACTGTAAAACTACAACAAGGGGTTGTATTAAATAAAGTAACACATCGATATTTGGCTATATTTATTTTATTTGTATTTAATATTTTGCTTTTACTGATTTTTAACCCAGTTTAGCGATACCTAGATGTATTACAGAAATCATATTGAATTAAAACGTACATAGCTACCTACCTAGTAGCACTTGTTTTAAAAGTAACAAAGTTATTGAGATCACAAAAACACTAGTTCTTTGTAGCAATCAAAACAAACACCATTTATTAATAATTTTGATTTCGCCTTTGCCGCGGAATCTTTGACACTTTCTTTCCAGTAGTAACCCCTGATCCACTCCACACGTTGGGTGAACAGTTAGCTCCAACTCACCCAACGTGTTGATGCGGATTTCGGGTTACAACGCTCGGGCCAACCAACGTGGGGCCGAGTGCTGGCTTTCAAATCTTCAAAGGATTCCTCGTTGGCCGTTCGCAAGCCGTCCACACGTTGGCGTGGCGATGTGCTCAGTCTTTTTACATCTCCCGCCGAGTGCGTACGTCAAATGAACATAGTAAAAGTTAATAGATTATTTTCGATTTGTAAATGTTTATGCAGGACGACAAAGTTTCCACGCAAATAATTGTTCAAATAATAAGTTTGTTAGCATGCCACCATTGAAAAATAAAGAAATGGGCATGGTACGATATGATTAGAGCACAAAAGCTTTCTACTAAATAACACAACCAAAAATGAAAGACACGAACTTTTTAATTTATAATTTTTAAATTTTTTTCGCGCGGAGCGTATCGCACATCCATACGTTGCCCTGCTGGCGTTAAACTACCAAGAAAATATAAATACCTACTATGTTAAACTAGTTTGTGGACACTACACGGAAAAAACGGGCCAACGTTGGCACGAGTTGTTAACCCAACGTCTTAATCGGGCCTGAAATAATAAATGCGGAAACGGAAATTATACCACAACATAGACATTCAACCGGATGTTGACTTAAGCGTAATGTATTGAAAGTATGTTTTCTACTACAATTTTTATCTTACCATTTGTTATAGACAAATAGAGCTTGTTGTAGATTGGTGTTAGACGGTGTTTGAGCCATAGACAGCAAAATGACCTTGAATTTGCTCGGGAAACGCAGCTAACTTCGGTGTAGTTTTTCCCGCAGTTTGGCGTCCACAAGATTGAAAAAATTATTACAAGAAATTTCTATGTATTTAGATCAATAGGACAATTCTGAACTTATATGATTTATATTCGAGTGTAGTTTTGATGAGACGACGATGTTATTACTGTGATTGCTTTGTTTGTTCCCGTGTGCTGTGGTGATTTTTGTAAACATCAGGAGGAACATTGGCCCACGTCTATGACTTCTTGTACGTATCCTGGCCATTATCGGTATTATTTTGTTATTTTCACGTTATTCAGACGAAACAGGCATATATTTTGCTAGGATTATGCGAAGTCCATACGATTAACCTCGAAATTTTGATGTTTGGTTTTCAAGGAAAAGGCCTCCCATGATCGGGACTGTTTGTAAAACCACGAATGCAGTTGAGTTCGTTTTTACAATGCACTTGCTGTGTTTGAGATGTACTTAGTCGATCCTGTGTATGTAATCATCAGAATAATGTTTTAGAGTTATTTTGATGTTATTGTGATCATAAAAATCAAAATGTTTGATTTTGTTGGCATCTCAGTTGTAAATTTGGAATTTGTGAGGTTATTTTGATAATCAATAAACAGTTGTTGTATATTGGTCATAATGGCATTTACAAGGAAAGCTACATACTATCAAATACATTGAAAATGTATGAATTCATATCTGGAACACTGATGTTTTAAGCCTGCTCAGAACTAACTAAAGCACTTTGAATCACTGTAATTATAGTATTTTCATTATTTCCCTGTTTAAGGGTACTAACTACTAAGTAAGTAGGAAATATACACCCATAGATTTGGCACTAACTCTGCAAGTTCGTTCAATAATGTTTGGTGGCCTAGTTTCTTTATCCGCCTGTGGTCCAAATGACCAATGTGTAATAAACATTGCTATGTCAACATCCATATTATTTTAATTAAATGAACATGATTTTCACAATAATCAGTACCATGTAATTCTGAAATGAGTATCCAAACTGCAGGTTTGTTAAGTCTGCTTCTAATAAGGCTCTTACATCTGATGTGTTTAGTGTACCTAATGTACAACTCCAACTAGGTTTGGCATTTTTTTTCATCTATTTAAAACTTGATGGCTTATGGAAGTGAACAGTCAATCCTTTAGTTCATGGAGACTGATAGCAATGGGCTATTTATATGTGATGCTAAGAAAATCACTCATTTAATTTTCCTAATCAGGATAGTGATATAATATACATTTTGTATTCTGGTAATCAACTCAAATAAATAGATAAAGTCATTCAATTCTTGTTTTGACAACAATGATTGTTATTACAAAATAATTTTAGCTTTATATAATTTTTAATTTGCTTGTAATGCTGATAAAATATTGCTGACACAAGATCATCACTATTCTAGCTTTTATCTAGACATCCGGCAGTATGTCAAGCTCAGTTCAATCAAAAGAACTGGCTACTTGTTTATGATTTTCATTTGATCCTATAAATACGTAATATTTGGATTTTGTACTTGGCACACATTTAGACTCAATTATTTTTGCAGCAATGCCCACAGCCAAGCATAGTTTTTTTTATTGAACTTGGCTCTCCTTTTTTACATTTTATGTTTTTGGTGGGATGCATTTATGCCTAAGATACACAAAAGCTTTTTAAGCCGGAACCGCAAGCTAGTTCCCTAGCCTTCATGAACAGCCACACCATCACCATCATATCAGGGTTTCAACGCCCCTCTGCTAAGCATAGGCCATACCTAAGGATGTCCACCACAATTTGTCCTGTGCTTCCCACACAGCTTCCTGCTACATCCACCCTAACTTGCCCAAAAAACCAAGTTCTGTGTCCCAACCTTTACCTCTTTTAATATTACTCATTTTATTTAATTTTGTTTATTTTGATAGGTACACATAACAGAGACACAATCGTAACAATTAACATAAAAAAAGTTACACACACAGATTTGATTGCAGCTCCAAAGGCAAGTGTACTCAGCATGCAAATGGAGTTAACATATTTAGGATAGAAATAATCCTTAGGACCTGCTATTTCAAACGCATAGCTACATTGACCATTGTTTTAGTATATTTTTATGAGGATATGCCCCATAGACATCCTGATTGAGTCCGTTATCTTTATATGGTCCATCCTGCTGGTGTATGTCCATATACAGACAAAAAAATATCAAATAATCTTTAAATATAATAATATAATAAATAATCTTTTATTATAATAATAAAGATATTTCATAAATAAGAACATATACACAGATTACTGTTTACACTATTAATTTACACATCTATTAATTTCATACTATGGTATACATTTTACTAATACTGTTACTGTTTGACTTTTGGTGCTCAGAATCCTACAGGTTTATTAATAAACATATTGAAATGGTTTCTTAATTAATTTTAGTTTATTTTCGTGTACAGATTGGCAGCATGGCGGAAATAGTGTACCCGCAAGGCTGCCGCCCCATCACCGATGACCTTGGACCCGATGAGCTGGTCCGAAGACTCAAGGTATGTATGCAGTACAATCACAGTCAAAAATATCGTGGTAATTTAGTATTTGTCCGTCTGTCAATTTTTACCGAAAGCTACAGATTGAAATACTAAATTGCTATTACATATTTTTATCAACATTGTACTGACTGTACCAAAATTATCATAACATAAATTGTACGTACGACGGCACATCAAGCACTGCAGCGTCACTATTACCACGTGGTAAGGGGGCTTTTTAACACGCTTTTATTAGCTCGGGCTGTATGGATGTATGTAACGGAAGCTTTGAGCTCAATTTCCACCAACTTCCAGAAATTAGATTAATTTGAAACTTTGCACGCGTATTAAGTACGATTACAATGTAGTAATTTGATAAGAGTTTTTCATTAACCTTATTAACTACAAAATAAAAATAAATAATAGTAAAAAAACACGCTTTTGTTGCTACCTAAAAAAAAAGACTGATCACAAAGAATTTATATATTATTATTACTAGCGGCCGCCCGCGACTTCGTCCGCGTGGATGTTAGTTTTTTGCGACCGGGCTTCATACAAATTCGCAACCCCTATTTTATCCCTTTGGGGGCAGAATTTATCAATATGTAATATTATTTCTATCCTTCTTTACCTTCCAAGTAATGTTGAGTCAAATAAAAAAAAGTCCCATTAAAATCGGTTTAGTAGATTCTGAGATTCAATTTCCTGCCTGCCCCCTAAGTTCATCGGCGTGATTATTTATATCCCAGTTTACTCTCCAGGTGATACTGAGTCAAATAAAAAAAGTCCCGTAAAAATCGGTCCAGTAGATTCTGAGATTAGCCCGGACAAACAGACAGACAGACAAAAATTTTAAAAATTGTTGTTTTGGCTTCTATTACGGTAATTAAGACCCCCTGTAACAATTTTTCATAAAAATCTTCAATGTACAGAAATCGATCTTTTACAGTCTTATTATATGTATAGATAGAAGAGTAAAAAGCGTAAAAAGCGTTTATATTAAAATAATTCTATTATTGGCAACTATAAATAGAGAACTTTGAAAACGACATAAAGTGCACCCCACGCTTTTTACTCTACTGTAATATTAGGTCCTTACATATGAAATTGGCGTTTTGTCGTACTGGCCACTTTGATCACAAATTTTTCCTATTTGGTTAGGAATTCGAAACTCAAATTTATACAGCTATTTCCACATGTAGTTGTGTTTCGTAAACCGTCATTCATTTGTTTTTTTACTTATCTTTTTTCTGTTTGCATCGCTCAATTTACAAAATGGAAAATTTGAAATATCGCGTTATTTACGAGTACGAGTTCCACCGTGGCACCAGTGCTGCGGAAACGGCTCGAAGGGTTAATGATGTGTATGGCGGTTGTGTCGCAAAAGAAAACACAGTGCGTTTTTGGTTCCAACGTTTTCGTTCTGGAAATTTCGACCTGCAAAACAAGCCCCGTGGACGGCCGGAGACCCAAGTTGATAATGAAGAATTGAAGGCTATTGTGGAAGCGGATCCATCGCAAACCACGTCCGAGTTAGCTGCAGGCTTTGGCGTTAGTGATAAAACTGTTTTAATCCACTTGAAGCAAATTGGGAAGATTAAAAAACTTGAAAGGTGGGTTCCTCACGAATTGAGTGAAGCAAACCGGCAAACGCGCGTCAACTGCTGCGTTACATTACTTGACCGGCACAATAACGAAGGGATTTTTAATCGAATCATTACCTGTGATGAAAAGTGGATTCTCTACGATAATCGGAAGCGCTCATCGCAATGGACCCTGGCAAGCCAGCCAAAGCCTGCTCCAAGCGAAAATTGACCAATAAAAAGTTACTTGTAAGCGTTTGGTGGACTAGCGCCGGTGTCGTTCATTACAGTTTTCTCAAATCTGGCCAGACGATTACGGCAGATATCTATTGTCAGCAATTGCAAACCATGATGGAAAAGCTAGTTGCTAAACAACCAAGGCTGGTCAATCGCTCTACGCCACTGCTGCTTCACGACAACGCTAGACCACACACTGCACAACAGACGGCTAGCAAATTAGAAGAACTTCAATTGGAATCTCTAAGGCATCCACCGTACTCCCCGGACCTTGCTCCAACAGATTACCATTTTTTTCGAAATTTGGATAACTTCTTGCAAGGGAAAAAGTTCAACTCAGATGGGGCAGTCCAAGTCGCCTTCAAAGATTTTATTGATTCCCGTTCGAATGGTTTTTTTAGTAAAGGGATCAATGAACTACCTATGAGATGGCAAAAGTGCATAGATTACAATGGCTCATACTTTGATTAAATAAATATGCTATATAAAAAAATTTCGACTTTTTGTTCCTCCCATACAAAACGCCAATTTCATAGGTAAGGACCTAATATAAATACTTTGTACTCAGAAATTATTTTCTTTCATTTAGTTGCTTGTTTTTATTACGTTTTTTTTTAAATAACACATATAGTCAAGGCCAAAAATTTAGCCTCCAAATAAATATACCTACATGTTTTTGATCTCGACTGTACTCAACGTTGACCTACCTCAATAGGCAATTGGCTTGACGTATTAAACTGTCGCCTTACATCCGTGCCGTCAGTCGTACTAATAACAGATTTGTAGTAAGAGCGAGATGTTGGCAAGTGATAGGCGTTTAGCTACAGCTTAAATATGAGCTGGCTAAAAGTCTTCAGTCAAATAGTAGGTAGATTAGGGATACATTTCATAGAGTCACCTTTTGTGTCGAAAGCCCCAACGCCGTAATGGGTCATCCTTATTGTCGGCTGTACACTAAACTTTCTCTTGCACGGTTATACCGACACGAGTCACAGGGGTGGCTCTACCTTCGAAACGACACACATCGGCTTAAGTACCCCGGAGTTACACGTTGGGTCAGCGGCCGAAATATTACAAAAAGCGTTGCCGGCAACGATAATCGGTTGGTCGTTTAACTTTGTTGGTGCTTTTTTTCTAATGCCTAATAACGTCAGCTTTTGGACCAACTGTTCGCCCAACGTGTGGACACGGCCTTAGCGAGTAGTCACTAATGTTTGAATGATTTCAACATAAGTATTACACAATATCGGTACGAGTATGTAAAGAGGAGACTGAACATAATATAACCCGCACTTTTGTGAATGATGACCGTGCCAAACTATTTTTACTTAACGGAATGAAGAATTATTATACACTTTGACATGATATTTGCGCACATTACGCTGTCACTGACCTACATTCCATTCGTATGGTACTGTGATAGGTAACAATGACAAATTACATGCTATTTTTTTTAAACATTCTAACTTTTGTACTTTTGTATATTTTCGTCAATTTGATTATGGCGGGATGGCCTAGAATCTTAGGTTTAAAATTAATTTCCTAGCTACCTTTAATTTATACAAAAGTTTAACTACACTTCTACGGTGCGATGAATTTTTAGTCACATCAAAAAACATATGATATATGCGCGAAATAAGATTTGTGTTCAAAATCACATTCTAAGCTGCCAGAATTTTGAGGTTCTACCCAGTTTCGGTTAAAATATACCCCTTTACCTGACATAAAATAATTGTGAATACATATTCGACGACCGTTTGGTGCAGTGGTCCACAGGTCGGACTTCTAAACCAAGGGTCGCGGGTTCGATCCCCGCACAGTACAAGCATAAGTGTGCATGAACATGTGTGTTTGTACTGGTCTGGGTGTTTTCTATGTATAATATGTATTTATTACTATTTATTTAGTTATTGTACCCATAACACAAACCTCGTAGCTTAGTTTGGGACTAGAGAATTGGTGTGGTTATTGTGAAATATTTATTATATTTATTTATTTATATTTGGTATTATTATCGCCACGCCGCCAATCTACTTTGACGAGGGTCTTACCTTTCACGATCATTAAGAGCATATATTTTCGAAGTGCACTCAACTCCTCTGCTTTATTTGTCGCTGCACCAAGGATTTTAAAAATCAATCATTGCTTACTCACCTTTACTTCTCTCTAGTTAGAAGCATCATGGAGTACGGTTCATTGATCTGGTCACCATATTATGAGGTTCATGCTAACAAACTCGAAGGAGTACAAAAGAAGTTTCTTAATATTCTTTCATTCAGAACCGGTCTGGGCCGCAGATATAGATCATACGACTCTAGACTCGATCACTTTAAAATACCGTCCCTTGCTTGTTTCCGTAAAAGCAATGAGCTGGTTACTCTCTACAAAATTATCCACTCAAAGATTGATTCGCCGTCACTTCTTTCTTTGTTGCTTAGCTTCAACATCAGATTCAGGTCTCGTGACTCCGCACCTAAACTGTTCGACCTCCTTATTTACAAACATAACAAATCATTTTTCAACCCTATTTCTATAATGTGCCGTTTGTATAATGAAACTCTCTCTTAACCTGCATCTTTGGATATTTTTTCATGCAGTTTGTACAAATTCAAAAAAGGAATTAATAAGATTATCTCTTGCCGTGTCGATTAAATCACCATTTGTATTTACTTGTGTATAATTAAGTAAGTTATTCACACCTATTCTTGTTATTAGTTCCTTTTTACTATTTTACTAACAAAACTAATAATAGTGGATAGACTATATCTGTATTTTAAAGTTCTAACCCTCTAACATCTCATTTAACCCAGAACAAATTGTGTTTACATGTTTAGAGTTTCAGTCTAGCTCTGTATACTGCTTTACTTTTTGTTATTTGCTGATTGTTACTTGTTTTGTGAGCCATGAATAAATAAAATAAAAATAAAATAAATTGCAAGTTGAATTCCAAAAGGCCTAAGTACAATTCATTAAAGTCCATGAGGATGAATCATCGTAGCGATAAGCTAACTGCTAATCGTACGTGGCTCCTGCGGTGAAGCCAAAGCTTGTTACGTGTATGTAACATCCTTATAAAGTTAAAGTGATTTTACAATCAGTTTAAGGATTTAAACTTGTTAAATACACGCTAAAACCAATATTAATTTTCAAGTCCAACGATTACATCTAAACAACAATGAACACACGTTTGTGTGGCAGTTGTTACGGCGATAATTTATAAGCGAGCCTCTAATATTTGTGTTGGCACATGTGCAAGTTACCACACGAATCGATGTTGTTACATCCGTATATTATTGAAAACAGGCCGTAGTGAATGCTCCAGAAACCCTCGGCCAAGAGATATGTGTGCCTTAAGCCATGTTCATCCGTTATCGTAGTTATGGATTTAAACTTCTAAGTTACGAGCCAAATGAGATCTATGGATTGTTATCGTGTCGTCAAAATAAGTGATAAGAACAAGTTTGTTGTCATGCATCATTGTAGCTTATAATCTAGCAGCCAGATTTGTGTCATAATGATTGCAAAGGATAATTTTATCGTATCTCAAACAGATAAGCTGACGACGTAAAATGCATATTTCTGTTTATTAAATAATCTCAAATTGAAATACCTACTATTCTGCTTAACTAATAAGTATTTACTAGGCTCTCTTAGTAACTAATACCTAATTAGTAGAACAGGATAGTATTTTAGATTTAAGAGTATGTATTTAAGACACAGAAAGTCGTCCTAAAATCCTGCTTAAGCGTATTTTTTATGAGTTTTCTTTATTTATGAGAAAAATAGCTATGCAACTCCGTGTGTGGTATGTGTGTAAAAGTAAAACCCTTAGGCGTATCACGTCACGTAAGAACTAGAGGGGCTATAAAAAGGTTACTTCACTAAACCACGAAAAGCGGAACTAAAATAGACGAGGTCCATTGCTATGGTCCTGCTATTAAGTAATGAATACTTCAGACGACATTATTAACAGACCTTCTCTCTTTACCCAGGTACTGGCCCACACTCTCCAGGGTCTGGGCCAGGATGAAGGCATGTACCAACAGTACATCCCTCTAGCGCTGCACCTGGCCGACGAGTTTTTCCTGACTCACCCGTCCCGGGATGTCCAGCTGCTCATAGCATGCTGTATCGCCGATGTGCTCAGAGTATATGCCCCGGAAGCACCGTATAAAGATCAGGAACAGGTATGTTTCACATTAGTTCAGTAGCTTGTACAAGTGCTTTCTGATGAGGGCAGGTAGCAGCGGTACATATCTCTAGCGCTGCAACTGGCCGACGAGTTTTTCCTGACGCACCAGTCCCGGGATGTCCAGTTGCTCATAGCCTGCTGTATTGCCGATGTGCTCAGAGTATTTGCTCCGGAAGCACCGTATAAAGATCAGGAACAGGTATGTTTCACATTTGTTCTGTGTCTTGCAAGGTCCTTTCTGATCAAGGCAGGTCGCAACGGTACATATCTCTAGCGCTGCACCTGGCCGACGAGTTCTTTCTGACGCACCCGTCTCGGGATGTCCAGTTGCTCATAGCCTGCTGTATCGCCGATGTGCTCAGAGTATATGCTCCGGAAGCACCATATAAAGATCAGGTACAGGTTTGTTTTACATTACTTCAGTAGCTTGCTCAGTCCTTTCTGATGAAGGCAGGTAGCAACAGTACATCCTCTTAGCGCTGCAACTGGCTGACGAGTTCTTCCTGACGCACCCGTCCCGGGTTGTCCAGCTGCTCATAGCCTGCTGTATCGCCGATGTGCTTAGAGTATATGCTCTGGAAGCACCATACAAAGATAAGGAACAGGTATGTTTCACATTAGTTCAGTAGCTTGTACAGTGCTTTCTGATGAAGGCAGATAGCAGCGGTACATCTCCTTAGCCCTGCAACTGGCCAGTGAGGTTCTTCTGACGCATCCGTCCCGGAATTTTCGGCTACTCAAAGCCTGCTGGCTGCATCGACGATGTGCTAACGGTGAATACACCAGAAGCACCATATAAGAATCAGGAATAGTTAGGTCTATGTCTGTAGCTCGAACAAATTTCCCGGACAAGGGAAGCTAACGACTGACTGACAAATCCTTCCTGCCGTGCTCAGAGCTTTTCCGGAGGCAGTTTTATGAGGATCGTGAACAGATATAGATCAATGTAGTTTATCTGAACTTGACAGTATTTTATATAGCCTGCTAGTTGAATTGTTTATGTGATAAAGATATTGTAGTATTAGGTCTGGCCAAAAGCGTAAGAAGTTCGTGACATCCTGGTCTTTTCCCAAAAAATATCTTAAATACTTGTTCTATCTATCTGTCTATCTATCTTCTAGATGAAGATCTAATCAACTCTTCTCATCACCAGGTGAAAACAATATTCCTATTCCTGATCAAGCAACTCCAGGGCCTCCGGGACCCCAAGGACCCGGCGTTCAAGCGATACTTCTACCTGCTAGAGAACCTGGCCTACGTGAAGTCGTTCAACATGTGCTTCGAACTGGAGGACTGCCAGGAGATCTTCTGCGCTCTATTCTCGCTCATGTTCAGGATTGTCAAGTGAGTAATAGTAATTTTCTTTTTGAAAGATACCTGGATTGAAGGTCGGTACAGTCAGTGTCAATAATATATTGGTAATTTAGTGCCACCATTTATAAATCATAAATCTATTAAAATCTGTCGAATTTGATATTTTGAGGCGGTACTAAAGTGTCACTATTTATGACGCTGTCAGTACTTGAATTTGTACTTGAAAAAAAATTGGAGAAAGCTCTTTGCGTTTCCGGTTTGCAGACTGGCGCACTTCTAATGCACTTCAATAGAGTGAATTATAACAACATTTTTTTCAGATGCTGTTTAAACTGGATAAGAAATTGTGTCGTTGTGTGCTTGTGTACCTTTCGTAAGACCTTTGTATAAAGAAGTTAGAACTATGATAGCCTTACCAAAAATGTATATACTCAATATTCAAGCCGTATAAGCTAGTTAATGACAACACTATGAAAATTATCTTATCAAGACTTGCAAGCATTTTAAATTGTTGATAGTTCTCAGACAAGCTTTCAACCCGGTCCTATTTATTTGTGGTTAGACTATAATAGTATTGTAGGGTCATACTAACGGAAAAAGTGGGTATACACCCTTTGAGCGAAGTGGGTCGCTGGCTCACAGAGTGACAGACAAGGGTTCGTTAACCAAATGACAAATCTTTATGGCGGTTTAAATAGCTTTGACATCCAGTTGGCTACTGTCCAAAAAACTTATGGTGGATTGCCCCGTAGACTATGCGATTGCAAAGTATAATTTAATGCCATTAACTTGGTATTTTTAGATGGACCGAATGTAATGAATAAATGACACAATTGATGAATTAGTATTATTGTAATCACAATTATGATTAATCAATAGTTAAACAAACGCAAACGAATCCAGTGAAGTGCATTAATTCACAATGAAGAAAAGAAGCTAATGTTCGAATAAGTATACAAAATAAAATAAAAATACAATGTATTTTCCTTTTGTAAACGAAATAACATCCTCCTAAGTTATTTTTAAATAGTGTTTCCAAGGTCAGGTTAGTGATAGTTTGTGCAATTTTGTATTGATTGTAAAATAAAATTGCTTGCTGGTAAATGGCCTAGCTAATTAAAGTTTGCAATACATATTAGGTTTCATCGTTCGTGGGAAAGGCAAACTGTTGTATCAGACTGATTATTTATTTATACAGGATCTAGGTAATTGAGGTGATATAATACTTTCCACTATTATAAATAGTGATATGACAAGTTAGAGTTGTCATTAAATTTAAAGAAACTATTCTCGAACACATTTTCACGATTCGTTTTCACTGTTTAAACCCCAACGAAAAAACGTCTGTTTGTGTTTTTGTGTGGGCTATCTGTGGCATCAAAGGTCTTAAACGGATGGACCGATTTCAAAGCGGTTTTTTTTATTCGAAGATAATTTATTCATAGTGTTTCTTAGCTACTTGTCAAAATGCGTCTAGCCGTTGAATCTTATTGGGGGATTTTTTAACTGGCAAGTTAGTTTTTAGTAAGATCTTAAGTACAAATGTTCCCCAGAGAATGAATATCGCTTCACATAAAGATAAAAGTGCGTATTGTAAAAAAGAAATTGCCCGATGACTTAGTCTTACGGTAGCCAATGTTTAGTGCGATCACCCGGCTTGTGAGAAGTTGTGGGTTCAAGTCCCACCGGTGGCCACCGATTTTTTCTTTAAGTGTGCATGTTGACTATAAATAAATAAGAATGCGTGCTCCAAATATAGTCGGAACAATCGATAAATTAATTCAAAAACATTTACCATAATTGTCTTTCACCAGCACGGAACACTCGACAAAAGTGAAATCCTTCATGCTGGATGTCCTCTGCCCGCTCATCACGGAGTCTGACGTGGTCTCCAACGAGCTGCTCAACGTGATCCTGATGAACCTGGTCGAGCCGAACAAGCGCGAGCACAAATACGCTTATGCGCTCGCGAAAGAGCTTATTGTCAAGACTAATGAGACCTTGGAGCCGTATATACAGGCGGTAAGTTTGTATTGTTTATCCTGATGATGAACCTTGTAGATCCTGTTTAACCTGGTGAAACCGAACAAGCGCGAGCACAAATACGCTTATGCGCTCGCGAAAGAGCTTATTGTCAAGACTAATGAGACCTTGGAGCCGTATATACAGGCGGTAAGTTTGTATTGTTTATCCTGATGATGAACCTTGTAGATCCTGTTTAACCTGGTGAAACCGAACAAGCGCGAGCACAAATACGCTTATGCGCTCGCGAAAGAGCTTATTGTCAAGACTAATGAGACCTTGGAGCCGTATATACAGGCGGTAAGTTTGTATTGTTTATCCTGATGATGAACCTTGTAGATCCTGTTTAACCTGGTGAAACCGAACAAGCGCGAGCACAAATACGCTTATGCGCTCGCAAAAGAGCTTATTGTCAAGACTAATGAGACGCTGGAGCTGTATATACAGGCGGTAAATTTGTGTTGTTTATCCTTATGATGAACCTTGTAGATCCTGTTGAACCCGGAAAACCGAACGAGCGCGAGCACAAATACGCTTATGCGCTCGCGCTTTAAAAGTTTGTTTACTATCTCACTTTTATAGAGCTAAAACTTATGTCAAACTATACATATACAATTTTTTATGTCGACTGTACAACAGCAGGTCCTTCGCCAAGAATTGTACGTCAGGTAGGTCGTTAAAGCTTTGTATGCATTCAATAAATAGTATTCGGTAAATAAAAAGTAAAAAAAAATAAGTTGGTGTTACATAAGATGCTATTTACTGTGTCTTTTATTGAGTCTTCTTTTCAGACGTATGTGTCTATGTCACATAAAACTGTACTCATATATATGAGTACAGTTTTATACTCAACTTGCATAATTACCGACACCTGGCCGACCCTGACGTTTGTTTAGTGTTTCCAATGTCACCATCACAAAAGAGTATGGTAGTGTAGATACTTTTTTAAAACAAACAGTGGCAATTAGTTTGTTACATAACAGTTTTATATGGATCTTGAGAGTTTTTTGTTTTAAATATTTAATCTCAACTTTTTAAAATATCAGTAAATGTTTGCAACTGCACTACCATGCAGTTGCAAACATTTACTGATATTTTCTATTGTTGAGTAAATATTTAAATTTAAAAAAATAAAATACTGTCGAATTGATTAACTCTTCCATTTTTAAAACGTATACCCACTACCTCCGTAAAATAACAATACACTTAACTTTTAAGTACTTTAAGTTAAGAAATATCGTAATACATGACATTAATGTTTAAACAAGGTTACCCCTGTGGCCTCCGAAATATTTGTGATCTCTTGAATGAGTACGAAAGGAAAAGATTTACTCATAATAAAAATTAAATAATCTTATTTTACAATGCAAAGAGTTCTTCGTGCTTGCGTGGTTCGCTATGGCTTGCATAACCTCATTGTAAGTTGCGGCCTGCAACTCTAAGAACGTAACTTTTTCATTCTTACTACCTATAAGAAATAGATTGTTTTGATAATATTTCATAGTCAGATTATTTGACGTATTCATGTGTAAATTAAAGATTAAAGTTCAAAAGCAAATGAGCAACGTACATAATGTTGTGAACGAAAATATGTTATTTACGATAAGAATATTTTAAAATTATTACATCTCTTTTATTTTGAGGAAGCTTTAATTAGTCACGAATACAATAATAACCTAACGCAAGTGATTTGTTAACATTTGTAGATATTCTAGTAAAAATTAACATTTTCAGAGAAGGGACTCATTTTAATTAATATTATTTATCCACGTAGATCACGGAAGCTGTTGTCAGAATTTGTTGATTAAACAAAATGGCAAATGTTGTTGTATTTATATTTATATGATTATAATTTCTTTAAAGCTAATATTGGCTACATCGTACAATTTCTTATCTACTTATCCTTATATATCCAATTGTAAGACCTTGTCTTCAGTAATGCTGACGTCATAAGAAGAAAGGACGCATCTAATAATTTTGTCGAAATTGAATTACATACATATTTGAAATGAGTGAAAAAAGGAGCATTTTCTAGTATTTTTTTTAATTCATAATTGTGGCCTTCTGAAAAACTTAGGCTGTTAAAATACGACGCATCTGCATTCAAACACAATGTTTACTCAGAAAAAAAGACGCATCTGCCTAAGTAAGTTTCAGGCGCAAGTGGCAATTGCGTCTTTTCTACTTAGTATTTTTATTTGTAGGGTAATTAAGGGAATTTAAAATGTGAAATGTGAACAAATGGCGTGCTGGAAAATACGTATATTATATTGCTTAATTTTAGTTTGTTAAAAGATATCTTTTTTCTATGATCAGTATTGATCAGACTTATCATGGTAAGAATAGACACTTCAAAGATTACCAATATTTATTTTCTCGGTTTGAGGGTAGATGTAGATGCATCAATTTTCCTTATGACGGCAGAATGCATGAATCTATTTTCGCCAGCTTCCATTATCCTTATATCTGAAATTAAACGTATGTATCGTAACACTTTAGTATCATGTTAAAATGACCGTTTTCAAACATGTCATTGTCAACATGACACAGTACTTACATGAACAGATATTTTTTATAGCGACCATGGAGTCGGTGATTTCAGAAAAAAACCGGTCAAGTGCGAGTTGGACTCGCGCACCGAGGGTTCCGTACAAACCTGTAGATAAGGAGTAGTAACTTTGAAATTTTCAAAATTGTCAAAAAATTAAAAAAAAAAAATTTATATGATAAAACTGAAAATTTACGGTTTTCGTAATTTTTCCTATATCTGTACTATAAGACGTGACTTCGTACTAAATTTCAGGGAAGTACCCTGTAGGTTTTGATTCCCGTTCGAGTTTCGAAAATTTGCGGCGTAAATGGCTGTATCTTTTGATTGCGTTGGCTTAGAAGGTTGATTTGTCTACAGCTTCCAGGGATCATAGACCTAAGTATCATATAGAAATTTCAGTTTGATACCTCCACGCGTTCCTGAGAAAAACGGTCTTGACAGACGGACGGACGGACGGACAACAAAGTGATCTTATAAGGGTTCCGTTTTTTTCTTTTGAGGTACGGAACCCTAAAAAACAGATTATATTATAGTTAGACTAGTGGACCTGGCAGACGTTGTTCTGCCCGCGGTTTTCGCAATTGTCGAATTGTCTCGAAATATTTTCAAATATTTCGAGACTAACATTAGTCGAATCGGTTCAGCCGTTCTCGAGTTTTAGCGAGACTAACGAACAGCAATTCATTTTTATTTCATATATATTCATTTTTTTAATAGAAGATTCGGCCTGTATTGAGGTAACTGCATCTTACTAAAGCTTGGTTATTGACTTTTGATAACAAAAACACTTAAATCCAAACACAGCATAAATTCAATTTTAATGCATATTAGCTCATAGAACAGCGCAATAAGAGTAAACAAAAGAGTTTGCTAACAAATTTAAAGTTGTGTTCCATTTTAGTGATTCATGAATTCAGTTAATGCATTCAATGCATCGTGCTACAATAATTCTACGTACGATGAAACAGTCGCTTCGCTTGTCATTTGAACGCGTCAGATTACAAAGAATTAGATAGATGGTAATATGTATGTAGGTGTCTTTGTCCATTAAATTGCACAATAAATGCACGTGGCGACATCAACATGGTGTAGTGTTTCACATATAGAAAAAGGTTTCTTCTCTACTGTTAGATTTATTGATTTTGTTTTTAATGTGTTTTAGGATTCATGTCATACAATGGGAGATATGGGAAATACCTCATGATCTACACGGAATGCATCGTTTTGTGGTTTATTTAATGCATGTTTTTCAAATCATTATGATTTAAAAGTTCCATTAAAATTTTATCATTATAGTAATAATAAATTACTTCATTAAAATTTTGTTCATTTAACAACTTTCTGTTTTATTTATTACAATACACTATAACGAGTTCAAATACTTATTAAAGTGTAAACAATGACGGACGCTATCATTGAATCACTTAAATTAATTGTTTAACATTTGACACACAAAATACTCTACGCTTTATAGTTGCCCCGTGATAATGGTTCCCTGACAAGATATGCCCCGAATCTTTTAAATCAGTCATTTTGTACTACTTAATCTTCACTTGTTGAAATTATATTTAAATGATAAAATGTTTTTTACAGTTCTTCAACCACGTTCTAATCCTCGGCAAAGAAGAGAAGAACCTTCTCATCTTCTCCAAAGTGTACGAGCTTATTTACGAGCTTTACCAGTGTTGCCCTACCCTACTGCTCGCTGTCTTACCACAGCTGGAATGCAAGCTCAAGTCCGCTCAGTTCCAAGAGAGGTTGAGCGGCGTCGCCTTACTAGCCAGAATGTTCTCCGAACCAGGGTCCGAACTAGCAAAACAGTACCCCGGCCTATGGCGAGCGTTCTTAGGACGATTCAACGACATATCCGTACCTATTCGTATCAAATGCGTGCAGTACTGCATGCACTTTCTCGTACACCACCCGGACTTGAGAAAAGATATAACAGAAACACTCAAAATGAGACAGCACGACGCACATGAACAAGTGCGCTACGAAGTCGTCATGGCCATCATAGCGACCGCCCAAAGAGATTTCCAAGCGGTCGCAGAGTCAGAGGACCTGTTACACTTCGTCAAAGAACGAACACTGGACAAGAAATTCAAAATCAGAAAAGAAGCCATGTCGGGCCTTGCGATGATATACAAAAAGTTTTTGACCGAAGAGAGCGTGCCAGCGGCTACGGAAAAGGCCGTGCAATGGATCAAAGATAAAATCTTACATGGATACTACATGGCTGCGTTAGAAGATCGACTGCTGGTCGAGCGGTTACTGAACACATCGCTAGTACCGTACACGTTACCGGCTCCCGTCCGAATGAAGAAGCTGTACTACTTAATGTCAAATGTCGACGACAACGCGACGAAAGCGTTCATTGAACTGCAAAAGCATCAGCTGGCCGTGCGCCGCACAGTGGCCGAGTGGATCGAACTACACAGGAAACCCCCCACGCCGGCTGTGCAAAAGGAAATGATCGCTAAAGTCCTGCACATCAGCTCCAAATTCCTGCCGGAGTCTGTGAAGGCGCAGGAGTTTCTAAATAAGTTCTCCCAGCATATGAAGCAAGCCCCTGAACTGTTACAAGGAATGGAAACTATTCTGAACCCCAACGTTAGCTGTGAAGTGTGCGTCCGTACTACTGTGAGTATAGTTCTCACATTGTATTAAGTATAGTAGTTATAATGACGACCTTTTCGGTGTTATGGATTAGAAGTTGACGATTAGACCAAGAAGTTGCGCGTTCGAGCCCCGCACTGTACAAACATTTGTGTGCATGAACATGTCTGTTTGTGTTGGTGTAACACCCGGACCACTGTTGATTCCGATTTATGTAACACAAGTGCTACTTACCACGGAGTCAGATCAATGTATGTGATGTGGTTGTTTAACAAAAAGCTGCTAAGTTACAAATACTGCCTATAAGGAGTTGCAAAGGCGCGAAAGTGTCAACAAATTTTAGTTCGTAATCAAATTTTAAATGTCTGTTGGGTTAGCTGTGTATTACCATTTGAAATTAAAATAAAAACAGTTACCAAACGTGTCTAAATAATTATTCCTTTTCCAGTCGAGCGTTCTCAAGAAACTAGGCCAGCCAGTAATGACGAACCTCTACTACAACACAGTGAAGATGCTTCTCGAACGAGTGAGCTCAGTGATGATCGACCACGAGTCGCTGCTGATACTCGTGGGGTACGTCGAGAGCGCCGTCAAGGGGACCGACCAGTCCATTGTTGATGAGTGTGGTTAGTACCTTAGGCAGTGTATTTAGGTAAATATGTGATTTGTTATCATGCACTATGCCAAAAAATTTTCAACTGTTTCTCTCTGGTTTCATAGAGAAAAATGCGAGTTGTCGTGGTTGGTCAGTCCATAAATTTGACTTTCTCCACAGCTTATCAAAAAAGTTAAAACTTTTGTGAAATTTTATAAATATCCTTCTTACTTACTATAGTCTCTGTAACGAACCTGCTTTGAACTATTTAGCCTTATTTGAATCAATTTTTCATGACTTAAATGTCATTAAGAGAGTTTTAGGTTATTCTCGCTGTAGTGCACATGAAAAATCTATGTAAAATATATGGGTGTGTTATTGTATTCATTTTTCGTATTGGCCATTGCCATAGCGAGACACGGCAAACAGGAACTGCTATAAAGAACTCTTCGTTTGTGTGTTTATATTTCTCCAACAAAAATCTTACAACATTATTTGTTTCCAGGCATAGAGCCAGACAAATGCGCGGAACGCGGTCTCAAGCTGCTTGTGATGCTGTCTTTCGTGTTCCCGGCGCATTTCCTACACGAAGACGTGTTGAACAGACTCACTTCTCTTCTGGAATTGGATGACGAGAGCGTCGCACCTCACATACTGGCCGCGCTCACCTTTTTAGGGAAATACCGGCCGCTCAGTAAGTGTTATTTACTATCTGCCGCTAAACATACTCGTAAACCGCCTCGGATTTTTGAATCTTCATTTATTATGACTAGTAATCAAGGTCGTATTACTATCTCGTCGGTGGACACTCTAAGCTACGCTCTTGATAATGAGGCTTGGCCAACCAAAACTGAATGTTTTAGTTCATATTTCCGTGTTAACAAATGTTGTTATTTCCAGGTGAAGCCTGTCCAGCGTTGTTCCCCAAACTGATCACACTTTGCAAAGCGTACGCGGAAGTCGGAACTCCTAAACAAGCCAAGAATGCAGTCAGGTATGCATTTTGATTAAATGTACCACCAACAGTAACGTTGACTGCCTCGTTGGTGTAGTGGCAAAGTTTCTGCCTTACATCCGAGAGGTCCTGGGTTCGAATCCTAGGTCGAGCCAAAATTGTTTCTGAGATTTTCTATCATAAATTTCTCAAAAACAGCTCGGAGTCGGGAAGTTGACGGTGTTGCACCCTGTGCCTAGGAAAACACGTTAAGCCGTTGGTCCTGCGCCTGATCTCTTACCGGTCATCTCGGATTGCCGTCTCACCGAACTTTGAGAGTGATGGAACAGTGCGTGCACCTGTGTATTGAGCTCACACTTGATCACTATAATATCTCCTGCGTAGTTGGCTGATCTCTGTTGAGATTGGCCGCTGTGGTCGAAATGGTAAGACTCGAGGACTATTAACAGTAATGATAATATAGCCTTTCCAGTGAAGCTGAGAGAGAGCAGCTGACATTTTGTGCCATCCTATTTGTTGATATTTATCAGTTTTTTCGCTGCGCCGAGTCGCTCTGCTTAGGTCCAATCTTACTCGTCAGACGTTTACAAGGAGGTCTTTCTAAGCGTCCAGAAGTCGGTTGATAAATTCCCTTAAAAATGAGGCAGTGCAAATAACAAGGTATTAAAAATATTTATTTTTCCATCAAGGTGCTTATTCGTGAACGTGCCAGAACAGAGGACGCAGATCTTCACGGAAATCTTGGAAACTCTAAAGGCGACTCTCAGCCCGCACTCGGAGCACTACCGCACCGCTATCGTCACGCTGGGCCACGTCGCGCACAACCTGCCCGACAACTTCCCCGTGCACATTAAGAACATTGTGTCTAGGAAGGTGAGAAAACTTGATGAAATTATATTTTGAACAAGCCTTGAACTTAGCACATCCCAGACCTTACATATTAAACCTATGCACTTTAAGATTGCTGTATCCAAAAAGATAAAAACTAGAGATGGGCCGAGTAGTGGTTTTACCGAGTACCGAGTATTACTCTGTTTAAACCTTGCCGAGTACCGAGTACTCGGCTGAATTACTCGGTTTAATTTGAGATCCTAAAACAAGATCAAACATGACCGAAACGCGCTGCCAGCAATACCTACTCGCTGTAATTTTGAATAAATAAATCATGACTTCACTACATAATCACATAATATTTATTTGATTTTATGATATATCCCTTGAACTACATACAGTTTGTCGATCCGCAGCAAGCTGACTGTCCTATAATTAACCAATAGGAATTGACAAACGCTAGATTAGGGGCGTGTTCATTGTTTTCATGGTTCAAGTATGTGGTAATTTAGGTACTTCTTAAATTCCTCCAGCTGGCCACTAGCAAACATATTCCAGACATGCTGTTTATTAAATTTACATAACCGAGTACTCGTCACTTGAACCGAGTTATTCGGCCGAGTATGATTATTAAAAAAAAAAACACCTAGTACGCCGAGTACCGAGTGCTAACCGAGTACTCGGCCCATCCATAATAAAAACCAGCTTACAGTACAAAACCCCCGAATCAGTTAGGGAGGACAACTGGTGAGATTCAACGGCTGGACGGATTTTGCTCAGCTCATAGCTTACAACCATCGTGATTAAGTTACCTTTCGAACAAATAAAAAAATTGGTTGCCTGTAAAGTCGGTATACGGGCGAAAGTTTTACGTGACAACGACTTTGAGTGGTAAAATAATTTTAATGTGAATATTCATTCGTATAGCATGAACCGGTGTGTATGCCTATCTCTCTCACTCTCTCTCTCTCGCTCTTAGGCGGGCTAACTGTGCTCGAGTGGAATGGACGCGTGCCTTTCACTTTTTATGTCTGTCTCACTCGCTCTTAGGCGGGCTAACCATGCCCGAGTCGAAGGGACGCGTGCCTCTCACTCGCTCTCATTGTGAGCGCATAACGTGAGCGGAGCGTAACGCAGTTTCTTGAAGTGTCACCCGGCAAACCAATTTATAAGACGTTGTCACGTCAAAACCGCCCTGAACTCGGCATCCGTTCGGGAGCTACGATGCCACAGACAGACACACACGAAACACATTCACAGACAAACAGACATAGGGGAGGAACTTTCCTCTTTTTCATCCCCGATGAAAACAACGCGAGTTGAGTTGAGTCTAGTGGGGTGAGCACGAACATTATCGTAACGTATTCGTGTCGTCCGTCGTCAGAAGCCCCATACAAATTGACAAGTTAACGACAGGTAAATGAATACGTTACGATAGTTTTTCGTGCTCACCCCACTGAATATGTCCGCGAATGGAACGCGTTGTCCATGCGTCAAACATTTTAATTAATTCCGTTGTGTCCATCTTGTTCTATGAATATGTATACTATATAATATATACAATAACATCACATTCATTGATCTGACTCTGTGGTAAGTAGCTTAAGCACTTGTGTTACAGATGTCAGAATCAATGTTGGTATTACAAATAAACTTAAATAAATACATATAACATCCAGACCAGTACAAACAGACGTGTTCATGCACACAAATGTTTGTACAGTGCGGGGATCGAACCGGCGACCTCTTGGTTAGTAGTCAACTTGACCATTACACCAAAGTGGTCGTCGAATACATAATATACAATCTACCCTTATTGCTTGGCAGATAGTAAAGGAGCTGCTCGTCCGCGAAGGTGGCGGGGGGCCGCACGCGGGCGACGGCGCGTGGTGCCGCGAGGACGAGCTGCCCGAGGAGACGCGCTGCAAGCTCGAGGGGCTCAAGTGCATGGCGCGCTGGCTGCTCGGCCTCAAGCGCGACGAGCTCTCCGCGCAGAAGACCTTCCGCATGCTCAACGCCTTCATCGTGCACAAGGGCGACCTGCTGCAGGTGAGCACGTGCCGGTCGCGGGAGTCAAGCCCGCCACGTGGCGATGACGGAACGCCGATAAGGTTTTCGTAGAGGTATACATGGACGAAGGAAGTGTCACACAACTCTGCCTTGGCAGTGATGGCAGATCGTCAACATTACCAACTGCGTCAGAAAAGAGGGGACACATGTGAGAAAGACAAAGAAAATTAGCCTGAAATCGCTTTATTCTTACAGCGCGTCTGCGATCTACGACAATACGTGAGATGCGCGTGCTCTATTCTATTATTACTCATAGAAAACCTCGCCCCTAGCGGTGAGGTCACCAGTAGCCGATCCATCATTTTATTTTGTCAACTTGAAATTTGTATGTGCGAAGCGAACGCTCAGAAAACACCTATAATAGGCTAGAGACAAATCCCTCAAAACGGTCTGCCTCCATAGATGTTGTATGGGAATACAACATCGTGACGTCACGGTTGTGTATCAGAAATCGGAGTCAATTGGCCGAATATTTATTGAGTTTTGTGTGCTTTTACAGCTTCTACAGCTTTTTGGAGATATACTGGTTGTATTAACTTTATAGGGGTTATGTTTTTTAAACGCCATGGTGTTGAAAATATTTAAGATAGGCGCCATCATGCCTATTAGTGGACGAACGAAGCGAGTGAACAAGATTTTGGGGATGATTTTATCGTTGAATGATGTCTTTACGTTTTCGTAATGGGTAAGCGAAGCGAGCCCTTATTTTTTTAAATTAAGTGAGCGTTCCGCGTTACATGAAATCAGTGCGTAAGCGCTCAAAATGATTTTCGTAAAGTGGGGTATAGACATTTACGAATGTTTTGTACGGTGGCGGTCAGCGCCGCGTGAACAACTAACGATGATTGTTTCCATGCACTTCGACACACGGAGCAATGAGCAAGCGGGATTGCGCGCGATGTGCAAATGATTTTCGCCTTTAAGGTGTTCATGCGACGCGGACTGCGACAGTACGTACGTAACGAACAAGGAAATTGTTAAATACTATACCGGTTACAGCAAAACCAGCTGTCGAAGGCGGAGATGGCGCACCTGCGGCTGGCGGCGGGCGCGGCGATGCTCAAGATCTGCGAGCAGAAGGGCGTCGGCGACCAGTTCACCGCCGACCAGTTCTACAACCTCTCGCACCTCATGATCGTGAGTCACTCAATCTTACACCTTACTCGAACATTTATTTATTTATTACTAGCGAACCCGGCAGACATTGTCCTGCCCGCTGTTTTCGCAATTTTACTTACCTCAAGTGAGCAATAATAAGAAATGTGTATCACTACAATCTGTCAGTACATATCTAAACCTGCTTAGGTTTGCTGCATCTATTGAAATAAGCTAAGCTACCCATTTTTGTTGCAAAGTCGCCCGTATCACAAGCGCTTAAGGTTCTACAGTGTTTACAGTGACGTGCTGGCCACCGTACTTTCCAGTGGCTTGCCTTCAATCGCACAAATTGCATCGCAAAAATTGTTAGCGCTTTCGGTCGAATAGACTCCTATATATTACCATACTGTGTTCTCCACCAGTGACTTTATAGTGTTAATTGTTATTATAATTGAATAGGCAATGTTTGACTTTCTTAGATTGCTGTGCCCTCGCCGGACGTCACTGTAATTTGACATTATTTGTCAAACCTTTTACTCATTTGACTTGCAATAAAGATTCTGCTTCTGTGTACTAATCAACATATCTACTACCATTTGATTACATTTACAAGATAAAATGTTTTCCACGAGCCTAATATATGAGCGAACGAAACATGACTACTTTATTTTATTTCAGGACGATGTACCACAAGTCAGAGAAGCTTTTGCAGCGAAACTACACAAAGGACTTTCAAAGGTGAATATTTGTTTGTCGATAAATCGTATTTTGAAATCATAACTACTGGATCGATTTTGATCCTTTTTTCAGTGAGTGACAAAGGCTTATTTTATACCCGTGTCAAGCCAGAGCGGGCCGCTATTTTTATATATACAACTTTTACAGTTTTTCTGTAGTGTAGCGAAGCCGGGGCGGGTCGCTAGTTGGCTATAAGATGTATAATAAAATGTAAAAGTTATTTTATTTTTTAGCACAAATAATGCAAACTTCTTTACAAAGTGAAATTTAAACAAACTTAAAGAATAACGGACTCCATTTTTCTTTAAGTGTGTTTTAATTTCACATAATATACTGTATCACTATATATAACTATATATATACCACTAGCTGACCCGGCGAACTTCGTACCGCCTTAGCGTTGCAATGATTGAACAATGTCATCGAATGACATTGACATTAGTTACGCGCGTTTTTTAAAATATGCAAAATTAAATGTAATATTTTTCAATATTTCTTAAAGATTTTCTTAATATTTTTTTTCCGTAAGAACCTGCTCCTAATAATAACAAATACAACAAAAAAAGAATTAGTGAAATCGGTCCAGCCATTCACGCGTGATGCCGTGACCAAGGAAAACTGGTTTCAGTTTTATATATATACAATCTGTCCGGACATGACATACCGATATTTGAAGGGGCTATTCTCCAGGTATTTTTATCGACAATTCAACCCCTCTACAGTCCCCTACCTCACCCCCCTCAAAATGGCCGCCATTTTAATCTTTACTTAACAATTCTGATAGTGAATTTATGAAAATTGCAATAACTTCGAAAGTGAGTGTCATAAAATACTAAATTTGGTTTTATTTGAACAATAACAAGTTGTTCTAGGGACCACTAAACAAATTTAATTGATAAGAGTGATGAAACATACTTTAAAAAATTCGAAAACCGCAAAAAAACATAAAAAATTCCGAAAAAAAATTACATTTCTGCACATAATTAAAAAACTAGCCCCTTATGATGGTATTTTTTTATTTTATTTCAATGGTTAGTTATGTTAGCTACAAAATGACACCAAATTTGTAAGTAATAAGTAATCCGCTTTAAGAAAAAAAAAACATTATTAAAACTCTGACATAGGTCGAAATGAAAGTAATATGGCATTATTTTTAAATTTTGATTTAAAATTAACAATCATTTATTAAAAATCATTCATAAACAAATTATGTATCTAAACTAACTAAAAATTAAATTGAAAACTGTTCAAAATGGCCGCCGTTACATAATAAGCACTTAACAGTTCTTATGATAATGTCTTTCGTGGAACGGCGCCGAATTTTTTTTCTTAAAGCGGATTACTTATTACTTACAAATTTGGTGTCATTTTGTAGCTAACATAACTAACCATTGAAATAAAATAAAAAAATACCATCATTAGGGGCTAGTTTTTTAATTATGTGCAGAAATGTAATTTTTTTTCGGAATTTTTTATGTTTTTTTGCGGTTTTCGAATTTTTTAAAGTATGTTTCATCACTCTTATCAATTAAATTTGTTTAGTGGTCCCTAGAACAACTTGTTATTGTTCAAATAAAACCAAATTTAGTATTTTATGACACTCACTTTCGAAGTTATTGCAATTTTCATAAATTCACTATCAGAATTGTTAAGTAAAGATTAAAATGGCGGCCATTTTGAGGGGGGTGAGGTAGGGGACTGTAGAGGGGTTGAATTGTCGATAAAAATACCTGGAGAACAGCCCCTTCAAATATCGGTATGTCATGTCCGGACATACTGTATATATATTATCTTTACCACCATGTAAAGACAATGTGGTGATCTTTGATTAACATTTCCCAGGGTATCCCGAACAAATGTCTGCCACTGGATTTCATGGGAATGTACGCCTTGGCCGGTCGAGAACCGGACCGTCGTATCCGATCTTTAGTCCGTCAGTACATGTTGGCCGACGTGGTCCGTCGCCGCGAGTACATCCGGAACATCACTGTCGGCACCAAAGGTATATGAAAGAATAAAATAAAAACATTAAACATATTTGAACACACATTGTAAATAAATATAAAACTAGTAACTTATCATTTGGTGACGCGACCACTTTGGTGTAATGGTCAAGAAGTTGACTACTAACCAAGAGGTCGCGGGTTCGATCCCCGCACTGTACGAACATTTGTGTGCATGAACATGACTGTTTGTACTTGTCTAGGTGTTATATGTATTTATTTGAGTTTATGTGTAATACCACTATTGATTCTGATATCTGTAACACAAGTGTTTAAGCTACTTACCACGGAAAATCAGATCAATGTATACTGTATATTATAATAAGAGGTAAAGCAGGCCGTGCGAATGTGTCAGCTTGGTAAAGCTTACGGCTTTCCCAAATCGTCACAAGTATTGCAGGATTAAAATTTTCTTTTTTTCCTAATGATCACCTAAATCTTGGTGCTTGTGACGCATTGGTTACAGTGCTATAGTTGTGATACTAAAAGTTAAGCGACCTTAGGCGCGTCATGTTTGGGATAGGTGACCATTCTGACCATTTAAGTGACGTCTGTTTGCAAGCATCTCCGTGCTTCGGAAGGCACTTTAAGCTGTTGGTACCGGTTAATATCGATATATATTTGTCGTTTAGCCTTGTCAGAGGCCCTCGGGCGGCTTAATAACATCCGACGGTAAGGTTGGTCACTTACAAACACCCCTTCACTAATTTGCACTAAGCAGGCCATGTATACAAGGTGTTACAAAACCCCCCCCTAACAACTGAAGGGTGTGGTTGTGCCCGGAAAACTGCACAACTTTCCCAATGATACCTAGGTCAAAATCTCATTAAAAAAATCGGTCAAAATTGCTAATCAGCTGATCTGGGTTTCTTTGCGAAAGTTGTTCAGTTTTACGGGCACAACAACACCCTTCAGATATTACAGAATATTTTGTAACAGCCTGTATAGGCTGACGATGATGACCTAATTCTATCACTGAATTGTAGACTAATCAGTTGTTATATTGTGCAGTGGAGCGCGCGGTGAGCCAGCTGCCGCACATCCTGCCGGACTACATGCTGGTGTTCGCGGTGCCGGTGCTCGCGCACGACCCCGCCTTCACCGCCTTCGACAACGTCGCGCAGCTCAAGGTATCACAAACGGTTGAATTATTGTTTGCTGCTATGAAACGTTTTGGACGGTGCAATGAAAGGTTTTGGACGGTGCTATGAAAGGTTTTGGACGGTGCTATGAAAGGTTTTGGACGGTGCTATGAAAGGTTGTGGACGGTGCTATGAAAGGTTTTGGACGGTGCTATGAAAGGTTTTAGACGGCGCTATGAAAGGTTGTGGACGGTGCTATGAAAGGTTTTGGACGGTGCTATGAAAGGTTGTGGACGGTGCTATGAAAGGTTTTGGACGGTGCTATGAAAGGTTGTGGACGGTGCTATGAAAGGTTTTGGACGGTGCTATGAAAGGTTGTGGACGGTGCTATGAAAGGTTTTGGACGGTGCTATGAAAGGTTGTGGACGGTGCTATGAAAGGTTTTGGACGGTGCTATGAAAGGTTTTGGACGGTGCTATGAAAGGTTGTGGACGGTGCTATGAAAGGTTTTGGACGGTGCTATGAAAGGTTGTGGACGGTGCTATGAAAGATTGTGGACGGTGCTAAGAAAGGTTGTGGACGGTGCTATGAAACATTTTGGACGGTGCTATGAAAGGTTTTAGATAATAGATTCTGGAAACTCGATCCGACAAGTATCCGGCCCGTGCGTAGCCTTCTGAATTTCATATTTGTAAACCTCTTGTAACTTCTAGGTGGTGAAGCAGTGCCTCTGGTTCATACTGGAGCCGTTGATAACGCGCAACGACTTCTACTGCTACGGTTTCTACAAGAGCTTAGTTGAGCGCATGAAGAACCACAAAGACGCGCTCAACGAGACAGACGACGCCGTCAACTATGTGAGTATAACTGAGGAGTACGGCCGCGGTCACATATTTCACCGTCCGTTTTATCGGATCCGTCGCTACTGGAGATAGTATTCACACAGGACACTACAGTACTGCTCCGATACACGGATCCTGTTAGGGTCCTATAGATAGTTTGAATAAAATAGTTGACTGTAATCAAAAGGTGCGGTAATTCGCCCTCAAACATACAGAGAATATCTTGGATCAATCTTAAACGCGACAGACGTGTAGGAGGTTCGGGTGCTTGTACGCGAATTTGTGAACGTTGGGCTCGGCTGCGAGCCGGTTGGGCGCGATCGTGTAGACTCGGGTGACCTCGGTGTTCGCCGCCACCGAAGATGCCAACGATGTTGCGCGAAGTCCCAACTATTATGTGTGAACTGGTTCATATAAAACTACATACGCTTATAACACATACGTTTAAACGGACCTCTAAAACGGATTGCTGCTTATTTTGTGGGATCGGTATTTTCTTATGGATCCGGAATACAGCATTGTGTGAACTCGCTCATGCAACTACATACTGTGATATGACTGAACATGTCCTCGAATTAGGTTTTGAAAGACTACATAATTATAGCCTGTACGGTCACCCAGAGTATGGTCGTACAGAACCTTCGCCTACAGCTAACCCTAAAGGCTCGAATATAGATAGATAGATTAACACTTTATTGTATAACACAAAACAAAATTACAGACAAGTTTAACAAAGAAAGATGTATAATTTAGGCAGTCTTATCGCTTGTAGCGATGTCTTCCAGATAAACTTAAAGGAACATTTAATTAACAGGAAGGGGGAATTTGAGCAAAATATATATGATTAATACAAAACACAATTTTTACGAAACAACTAAGATAGGTACATATGACTAAACTTTTATAAATTATGAGGATGATTAATTCTCGGTAATTCTACACTGAATTCTTCTTCATTGTATGCGATGAAACTTCTTATTGCGAGACATGACGAGTAGTGAATAGTGTAAATAGTGTAATGCGGCCGCAGCCTACTGTCGTAAGATGTTGCGGAACATGTCGGGCGACGTCCCAAGACTTCTCGCGTCATCTGCAAAGACACGAGTTAAGGTCATGGCACACGATACCGGCTTCGCATCGGTACAGCTGCAGCACGACGTCGCCTCAAATTTAAGCTACGGCGTCGCGCCAGCGCTCTTACCTAAGTCTCGTCCTTAAGGAACAAGCTCACCCCCCGCACGCCGGCGCCATATACGTTGTAGTTTTGCTGGCAACTTGGAGTTGGCACATACGTTAAGCACGCCGTTAGCGCGCTGTAAGGAAGCGAGCTGGGAGTTTAGTTGTATAGAATGACAAGTAAGTGATGGGTTGGGGCGTTGCCGGTAATGTGCGCCTTTGTAATAATACCTTTGTACTGATGTGTGTTAGCGCACCATCGGCTGCGCTCGGCTGTGCTCGGCTGGCCGCCGGACCCCACGATCGCCGATCGACACTTCGGTCTTATAATCGGACTACAATATTTTGTACTTGTGGATTGCTATAAATTATTGTTTACATACAGTCCACTTTTGTTCATCCTCAACACCCCGAGCTATCTCCTCACCATAATGTATATTTAATATTTCATAGTTTATATTTAATCGTCACGGTTTTGTTTGCAGAAACTATGGGCGACATGCGACCTCGCCATGTCCGTGATATGGAGCCGCTCGGCGTCGTTCGAGCTGGGCGACTTCCTGTCGGACGCGCGCATCCCCACCATGTACTTCGCGCCGCAGCCCGAGTACTTCGTCAACACGCGCGTGTTCCTGCCGCCCGAGCTGCAGGTGAGTGTGCTCCCTTACATTCTGCTACTTTTAGTATCGATATAGTCGTGCATTTTTGAAACTCCGTCTTAGTCGATTCTAACGCGCGTTAACGTTGATTCGTCATTTTAAACGAATGAATTGGAGAGGCGATTAAACGAATGAATTTTCCTCGATATTTTTGGTACCTACTAAAATATCGATTTTCTGAATTCTTGTTAGTGTCTTGTAGAAGGTATCGGTATCGGCAGCGGTCGCGATGAACTTAATACCAGTGTTAAATATATTTTTTAGACAAAAAGGTCTACGTATTCAGAAAAGAATTCTGAATACGTACTACCTTTTTTTACTACGTGTTTTTGCTTTTGACACAGCTAACTTATCGTTAATTCTCCGACCAGTTCAATAAATAGTTTAACAGCTCCGTTCATAAGTCTTCTGTATACCTAGGTACTTCGATCGTTAGAAAAAAATCTATATATACAAAACAAATTGTTGTTAGTTACACTATTTATAACTCAAGAACGGATGAACCGATTTTGCTGAAAGTTGGTGGCGATGTAGCTTAGAACCAGGAAACGGACATAGGATAGGACTTTTTATCCCGTTCGACCGCAATTGTGAAAACAAACGGGACAAAGTGATGATCCTCTCCCCTCTGGATGTCTGTTCGAACAGACGTGCTTTAAGAATAATCCGCGCTAAATGAATGAATGAATGATGTAAGAATTTTTTTCACCATTTGTGCAAAAAGGACCACTTTATACATTTTTTTATCATCTGATGCAGTTTTGGGCACTGTTCTTATCTGATTTAATTTTTGTTAACTTGCTACAAGTTCTTACAGTATAATTAAGGAAACCTTATATTTGGTTATACTAATTATAATTGTTTAAGTACTATGTACAAATCTGTAACGCTGTATGGTTTCTTACAATAAATAAAATAATAGTACATTATATTACTAGTGTGTAACATTGATTATCGCCGAGGCGCCATTGAGTCTTAAGAGAGTCGAGGACGGTAATCATCAATACACACGTGTATCATACGACGTTTTTCAACACACTTGTGAATAAAATAACAATAAAATCTCATTTTATTTAGTAGATAAAAAGTTTATTTTCCGCGCATAGGGGCCTATTCTGGCGCCTATTCTGCCACGTACAAAATGGGGACTTTAAAGTTTTCTTTTTTTTAAATCTATAACTCACTAGTGAGTTATAGCAATGATTAAGTCACAGTTTGATTATAGGTGTCATTATTAGTCTAATTGCAGTGAAATAACAACCACTTTATGAGCAAGTGTGTTGAAAGATAAAAGTTGAAACTAGTGCCAAATGAAACTAAGTGTTGAATATGTTGCACAGTTCCAGCCGAAGCGCGCGGCGCCGGCCGCCGAGCCCGCCGCGCGCGGCAAGAAGCGCGCCCGCGCCGCGCCGCTCGACGACACCAGCGTCGACGTCGAGGTAACATTACCGCTTGTGTTTGTGTTCTATTTGTGTTTACACTCGCAATCGGAAAGTTGTTACCACTCGATGTAGAGGTAACATTACCCTTTGTTCATGTGTTCTATATGTGTTTACACTCCCGATCGGAAACTTGTTACCGCTTATTGTGTTCAAACAGCAAGTCACAAGTTCCACAAATATATGTCATATTACTTTGGTCTTAGATTATATATTTTTCTAACAATAATCAATCATTGCATTAGGAGGTTAACTGGCATTAATGTCATTGGTTGATGGAATCAGGCGTTACTATTCAAAATTGAAAAAGAGGATTGTTTTGCTATAAATTTCCATTAAACGTACGCACTTTAAGTGGAAATTTTAAGCAAAATAATCCTCTTTATTAGCTTTATAAATATCATTTAAACAAACAAAAAAAAGTTCTACCTCAAAAAGTGATCAAAAACGTTCTTTTTCATCATGTAGAGTCAAATTCTGTCAAATTGATCAATTACTTTTAAAGGTAACAAGTAATGTGATATAGCAATTTGGACTTAATTGTTAAAAGTGTGATACAGAATGTTATTTCAAAACTGGTAAACACTTTCAGACTGCGACCATAAAGTCACGAGTAATTAATACGTGTTCTAATTACTAACAAATGTAGCTATTCCAATCGTGACTGTATACGTACAGTGCTTCAGAATTTTCTCTCCTCCCTAAATTGAAGACCCTAAAGGTAAGCATCTACATGTCGGTATCGTACGCATCGGACGTATCGCAAGTGATGAATTTTGGTTTGCCTTGGATGAAAACTTGTACAACAGCGTCCACTTATCCGCACCGTATGGATCGCTTATCGGCAATACCTACACGCGATGCGTACTGTTAAATAAAAGATTTTGTGCTATAAACAAAACTTGGATTTATTAAAAAAAAGCCGTTTATTTAAAATACACTATATAGTCTTATGGAAAACAAATAACAACCTACTAATACAATTTAAAATTAAAGTATGCCGGACCTAGCTAGCGCAGAGCACTAAGGCTAGTAAGATGCGTACTCCATTTTCATATAATTGCTGTACAGGGCAGTTTTCTTGTAGAAAAACTTGAGCCAGTTCGTCGAAATTAGCAAGTTTTTGCAGTGATTTTATTAAAGTTTTTTTCCCTTTTGTAGCCTAATGTCTTTAAAAACTCTGCGTAAATGCCATATGTTTATAGGGTATTCCAAATATATTTTTTATTGTTATAAAGTCGGTAGATTTAAGTAATCTTTGTAACGAACGACAAGCGTTCGGGACGACAGTCCTCTGCCATACGTGGGCCGCACCGCACGGTTCCACTGTTGTACCGCGATTTTGAGTGAATATACCCAGAATTTTCGTGCCAGCACACTGTGGTTTTATTTCTTTGCAAGGATCAGTCGCAGCAGTAACATTGGTCTTCGGCCGGATCATGTATCACACTCCACGCAAGATACAAACCCGCAGTGTGACATCGCAGCAACAGCGCGAGCGCGAACTACTCAAGACCGCCATTTTGATGAGCGAACACGCGGTTGCACATGGCACAAGTGTGCCACAGCCAGGTGCTATGGATAATCCCGGCAGTGTTAAATCGGAATGTGCCCACGAGGTTGAAAATAAACCTGCGGCTTCATGCATCACGAAGATTTCACGCAGCAAGGGCTCACAAAAGTCATCCGCTTCTAAAAAAGCGAGGGTGAAACAGCTGCAATTAGAAGCCGCTAAGCAAAAGGCTATTATCAAGATGGATCTCATAGATAAGACACTCGAAGCAGACTTAGCAGCACTCAGCGACGAGGAAGAACAAAAGGAATACAGTTCACATATCGATGGCGATGAACTTTCTCGGACCCAAGTAGCAGAGTGGGTTGAGCATCAGAGCCAGCATATCGAACCACCGCAAGAGCAAACCCGCGAGCATGATATACCAATGACGGGTGAGCTGCGCACCTCCGTGTCGGCATCGACGCCGGCGCCGGGAGCCGCCGCAGTCACCACCCACGCTGTCCCGGCGCCGGCCGCGTACGACAGCACGCTCGCGACGCTGAACAACACGGTTCACGTTCTGACTGGTGCATTGAAAGAGCTTTCCGCTACGAGTGCCAATAATGTGCCGAATGCCAGCTTTCTGAGTCGAATCAGCACACCTAAAGACCTGCCTGAGTTCTCTGGTGATCAGTTAGAATGGCTTCAGTTCAAACAAGCATACGAAGAATCCTCTGAAGTGTGCAAATTCTCTGACAAAGAAAACCTGTGGAGGCTGCGCAAGTGTTTACGAGGAGCCGCCAAGGACGCTGTCTCCGCTTTGTTTATAAGCGCCACGACGCCGGAGAAAGTGATGGCTACGTTGGAGCTTCGTTTTGGGAATTCAGACAGCATTATTTACCGCATTCTTCAAGATATAAACAAGCTTCAACCGTTACAAAATGACTACCACAGAGATATCGTCATATTTGCAGTGAAAGTGCAGAATTTTGTGGAAGCAGTGAAAGCCGTTGGCCGTGAGGAGTACCTACAAGGTATGAATATATATTCCACTATCTTGGCCAAGCTACCTTCTGTACTTATTGCAAAGTGGTCAGACTACAGCTACAACCTTATTAAAGAAGGACTTAAACCACGATTGGTTGTTCTGTCGGATTTCTTAAACGAAGAAGCTGTAAAAATCTCTGCGACGGCAAACATGCTCTCATTTCCAACATATCGGCAAGATCGTCAACAACGCAATACTGAAGGCTCACGGTCGCACGTAGTACTAGTTCAAGCTGAAGGGAGCACTCCTAAGTGTCAATTTTGTAAAAAATCTGAACACATATTGACCGAGTGCAAACAGTTCAAGAAAGCGCTATGCAAAACGCGTTGGGAATACATAAAAAGAAATCGTTTGTGCTTCCTTTGTTTACTACGTAATCACGAACGATCCTCGTGCACTGCCCCTGCGTGCGACAGGGACGGCTGCGGCCGAGCGCATCATCATTTACTGCACTATGCCACGAAAAACACTAGTGCATTAGTAACGAGTCAAACTGCATCAGCTGTGTCAGCGCGCGCGCCGGTACAGGCGCAGCCTGGACTCGAGAGCTCGTCGGACCCCGAAACGGTAACGAATATCAACGCGAGTGACAAAGTGCTATTAAAAGTGGTATCAGTGCGCGTATGTGGACCTAAAGGTGCTGTTGACTGCACCGCGCTGCTTGATGATGGTTCGACGGTTTCACTTATGAGCGCTTCGTTAGCGGCTCGCGTGGGCCTCCGCGGCGATACCTACGGTTTCCGAGTGCGTGGCGCGTTCGGCAATAGTGAACTAGTGTGCAATTCAACTGTGGTAAATGTGGACCTTATGGGTATGAACAATAAGATGCATAACATACGGGTGCGCTGTATTGACGAGTTAAATTTGCCTGTACAAAACTTATCTATTTTAAATTGTGTAAATTATTCACACCTTGTTGATGTAAAAGATAAGCTCTGTTGTTCTGATTTAAAACCTGAATTGTTAATTGGGCAGGATAATCATCATTTGTTGTTGCCGTTACAAGTCAAATTTGGTAAATCTAATGAGCCGTCGGCCACCCTCACCCCGTTAGGCTGGTGCGTGCATGGAAAGATGATGAAAAATCGAGGCCTGTGTCCGCACGGAGCTGGCCTAGCTGCTGACGTCGAGACTAACCTACATATAGTAGGTACCGATGAGGAAAGTATCCTTCTGAGGGATATGCATGAGGAAGTACGGCGGTCATTCATCATCGACTCCCTGGGTGTGTTGTGCAAGCCGCGACACAATGCGGACGAGGTCCGTGCCACCGCGCTGCTCGAGGAGTCTGCAACACTGCAGCAGGGCCGTTGGCACGTGCGCCTGCCGTGGAGGGACCAGGGCTGCCAGCTGCCTGATGCCTTCCCCACCGCGCTTTCTAGGATGAAAGGTATAGAAAGGAAAATGGGTAAGGATTTTGGATTTGCTAGCAGGTACCAAGAAAGAGTAAATCATTTATTAGAAAATGATTACGCCACTGAGTTGACGCACCCGGTCGTGTCGCCGAGGACCTGGTACTTACCTCACTTTGGTGTCGACAACCCCAACAAAGGAAAGCTTCGCCTAGTCTTCGACGCCGCCTGTAAGGTAAATGGTTACTGTCTTAACGACTATCTCTTCTCAGGACCGGACTTGCTGCCATCACTGTTTGGTATAATTCTGCGTTTTAGAGAAAATAGGATCGCAGTAACAGGTGACATCAGGGACATGTTTTTAAGGATAAAAATTCATGCCGAGGATCAGGATGCGCTTAGGTTCATTTGGAGGAATAGTCCTGCAGAAAACATGAAAACGTACGTAATGACATCTCTTATCTTCGGTGCTAACTGTTCACCTTTTATAGCTCAGTTCATAAAAAATAAAAATGCCCGGCGACTCGCCTCGACGTTTCCAGCTGCTGCTATCGATGCTGTATGTAACTCACACTATGTTGACGACTACATCGATAGCATGAATGACGAGACAACAGCTATCGAAATGGTAAACAACGTCAGTAATATTCACAGGGCGGGCGGCTTTGAGATAAGAAACTGGACTAGCAACAGTGTCGAAGTTCTGAATAGCATTCCAAAAGAGACCTTAGGTAATGCTGCAGTTAAGTTTAAGTTCGGCGAGCAACATGAAAGCGAAAGAACCCTGGGCATGATGTGGTACCCCGCTGATGACGTATTAGGTTTTGATTTATCGCTGAAAAAAATCCCTGAAAGTATCATCAATAATGTTGAAAGGCCAACAAAACGTCTTATGCTAAAGGTAATTATGTCAATATTCGACGTCTTAGGTTTCTTATCACCTTTTACCATTCAAGGGCGCATTATGCTACAGGATACCTGGCGTCTTCAAATTTCGTGGGATCAGCAAATTCCTGATATCATCTACGCTAAATGGCGCAAGTGGGTAAATTCATTAAAGTCTATAAATGCTATCCGCATACCAAGATGCTACAGTACAGCTACAAGTCGGAGCGAGAGAGGTACAGCATTGACTGAGGGCGAGAGCGAGACACTAGACTTACCTGCGACGTCATCGCAACCGGTTGAAATCACTTTGCGGCCGCAGCTCCGCCATGCACCTACACATAACAATGGCAGTGCTACGCATTGCTACGAGTCCGTAGTTGGTGCTACGAAAAATATGGGTGCTACGACACCGATCCAAGGGTATAGTAACCTACAATTGCATGTTTTTTGTGACGCCAGCACTAAAGCTATGTGTACTGTGGCGTATTGGCGATGGCAGAATAACAGCTGTATTTACGTCGCTTTCATCGCAAGTAAATGCAAGGTTATGCCTGTAAAGCCTTTGACCATGCCAAGAGCCGAATTGCAAGCTGCTTTGTTAGCTGCAAGACTAGCTAACACGATCGAAAGGGAACATAGACTAGCGCCGGCTCGTAGGTATTTTTGGTGTGATTCCACTACTGTGTTGCATTGGATTCGCAATAATACTCGCACGTACAAAGCGTTTGAGGCGAACCGCTTGGGTGAGATCGATGAGTTGACTCGCGCAGGCGATTGGAGGTATATACCTACAAAGAAAAATGTCGCTGACTTAGCAACCAGAGATGACTTTGACGGAACTTTGCATGAAGAATGGCTTAGGGGGCCAAAATTTCTGTATTTGGATGAAGCCGACTGGCCTACTGACGTCACTCCGAAGATCCGTGATTGCTTAACGTCAGAATGTTTAGCTGTCGTTGTACAACCATCGATACAAACCAACTTACCGGTGCCCGACCCCGAACGGTTTTCATCCTGGTTGCGTTTACTTCGTGCTGCGGCGAACGTGTTGAAGTTTATTGATAAATGCAAAGGCCATTCTTGCTTGGGTCCGATTGACTGTAATATGATGGAGCGCGCTGAGCGTCTACTACTTAGACACGCTCAGAATGAATCCTTTCATGATGAAATAGTTGCTCTGAAGAATAACAAGTTACTACACCGCACCAGCAGGCTTCTTTCCTTGTCACCGTTCTTGGATGAACATGGTTTACTTAGGGTTGGTGGTCGCATCGATGCTGCATCAAACGTAAGTTTAAACGTGAAGAGGCCCGTCATTCTTGATGGCAAGCATCACGTCGCCCGTCTTATTGTGAGGCATTTTCACCAAAAAGCGGCCCATGGGAGCCAAGAGACGGTCGTGAATGAGCTAAGGCAGCGGTATTGGCTGCTGAAACTTAGACCTACTGTTAAGTCCGTGGTCTCCAGGTGCATGCTGTGTAGGATTCGTAAGTGCAAGCCAGAGGTTCCGCGCATGGGTGACTTACCGGAGGCTCGCGTTGCACACCATCAGCGTCCCTTCTCATACTGCGGGTTGGACTTGTTTGGACCGATGGAGGTCACCGTAGGCCGCAGACGCGAAAAAAGGTATGGTGTTATATTTACTTGCCTCACAGTGCGCGCCATACATGTCGAGATAGTGACTTCTCTGACCTCCGACTCGTTGATAATGGCATTGCGGCGGATGGCCGCTCGACGCGGCTGGCCGCGTCAGCTTTTCTCCGACAACGGGACCAACCTGAGAGGTGCTGATACGGAGTTGCAGCGGTCGATGCGGCTGCTGGATACTGAAAAACTTCAGAATGAAGGTACGAGTAATGGGATGAGATGGTCCTTTATCCCCCCTGCCAGCCCACACTGGGGTGGGGCATGGGAGCGCCTTATCCGGAGCATTAAAACGTCTTTGAAGGTTGTGTTGAACGAACGGGCACCAAGGGACGAGGTTCTAAGCACGTTGATGGCTGAAGTAGAAAATATAGTCAACAGCCGTCCCCTGATGCACGTCTCGGTCGACCCAGCGGATGTGGAGTCTTTAACTCCGAACCATTTTCTTCTGGGCACGTCGTCGAACTTACCTGTCATAGGAGTCTTCGATGATTCTGATTTATACTTGCGCAAGCAATGGCGCACAGCACAAAAGCTAGCTGATATGTATTGGCAAAGGTGGGTCAAAGAAATTTTACCTGATCTTTTACCAAGGACCAAATGGCGCGAGGAGTCAAAACCTCTGCAGGTTGGAGATTTGGCTTTGGTAGTTGACCCCAATTTACCGCGCAATACTTGGCCAAAGGGCCTTGTGTCACGTGTGTTTCCTGGTAAGGATGCTCGCACCAGGCTAGTCGAAGTGCGGACGGCGGCCGGGACTTTAAGGCGGTCGGCGGCTCGCGTCGCTCCTATCCTCCTGAGTGATGAGTGCTGTGACAGCACTAGGGTGGGGAATGTAGCCTAATGTCTTTAAAAACTCTGCGTAAATGCCATATGTTTATAGGGTATTCCAAATATATTTTTTATTGTTATAAAGTCGGTAGATTTAAGTAATCTTTGTAACGAACGACAAGCGTTCGGGACGACAGTCCTCTGCCATACGTGGGCCGCACCGCACGGTTCCACTGTTGTACCGCGATTTTGAGTGAATATACCCAGAATTTTCGTGCCAGCACACTGTGGTTTTATTTCTTTGCAAGGATCAGTCGCAGCAGTAACACCTTTATTAAACAGCGCAGAAGTTGTATCACAACCACTCAATGCATGTAGAAGGTGCAAGGTATTATTCACCGAGATTCACGGTTGACCTTGTAATACAGTATATATGCTTGAGCGCTAGGTGCTCTCCGCCCTCTATCTCGAAAAGGGTTGAACGTATAAAAAAAAAGTTTAGACAAAAGTTGTGGCAATTTTTTTTATCTTTAATTTTCATAATAGGTGTTGAAGTGATTGGAACCATTGAAACGGAGATAATTGCAAAAAACCGATTTTCGTGACCTTTGACCTTGAATAACTTACGACGCAGACACGAGATAATATGAGACTTTTGAGACAACTTTTAGAACGCCAAAATAAAGCTGTATACGAGTTTCCAGCTTATTATCTCAAATTCCGAGATTGACCCCTTTTTTTCCCTAAAGTGACTGGACTATAACTACGTTAAATTCTAAATCCTACCGTGGTTGTGATGTTGAGCACTTCGGCTATGGGCGGTGGCCAAAGCATTCCTCACTCGATTAAAAACGTCATCCCAAGAACGGTGGCCTTTGTTAACGAGAATGGAAATTGCGGTCATAACCGTACGATTGTACCTAGTGATAGAAAAGACTAAAGACTAAGCCTTTTAGGCTTACGTTTAAAGCTTAGAGTCCTTTTTTTTAGGACTGACTCATAAAATAAAGGCCTACTAAGAGTTTCTCACTAAAAAGACTTTTTTAAGCCTAGGCTTTTCGAGCCTTTTTAAAGCTGGAGTCGTAATTAGAGTTCTAGCTAGTCTTGTTAGTAAAAAAAGCTTAAAGTTGCTTTGAGGCTCAGGTTAATATATATAATAATAATAATAATAATAATAATCATTTATTCATAAATAAAGGAAATTAAATTAGTTACAAAAGGGGATAAAATAAATAATCTTAGGCTAGAAAATTTTCTCTCTGTCTGAACTAGGATAAACCTGTGTTTCAGACTATCACGAGCTACATTTTCTGAAGTAATGCTAAGTATACAATATAATTTACAACAAAAATAAAATAAAATTAAAGTTACATAATAAAATATCTACTTAACAAATGTATACCTCGTTAAATATTAAGTATAAGTAAGGCCTCTGTCTCATCATACGACAGACTTTGGAGGTATTTAAACAGTTCTTTTTTACAATTAAAGTAATTTAGTGAATATATGTTCAAAGTGCGATTTATTTCATTATACAAAAAAGGACCTATATAATTAAAGAACTTATTAGTAAAAGTGAACTTTGACGTACACTGTGGAGTGCAAACTTTATCTATCCGTCTTTTGTTAGTAACATCGGCACGATAAGGAAGTAGAGAGTGTTGTTTTAGTAAAGTGTGCAAGATAAAGAGTTGTCGCACCGTCAGCACATTGCAGGATTTATAAAGCAGGTTAGTGGGATGAAAGAAAGAAAAGGAATTTGCGACTTTAAGTATTGCTCTCTGGGCTCGTTCAAGAGTTAAGAGAGTGGTTTTTGGTGCTCCACCCCAGGAGGTTATGCAGTACTGAATTATAGATTGGCACAGGGCTAAGTACACTTGAGTGATTACTTTTGAATCTGCAATAGAACGATTTTTTTTGAAAACGTAAATCAATTTGCGAACCCTAAGAGCTAGATTGTGGATATGCGGTCTAAACGAAAGTGTTTCGTCAAGAGTAATCCCTAGATATTTTATGGAGCTGGTGCTTACAATAGCGGGGCAACTGCATACGTCGGCTAGTGGGGGATGACCTTGATGAGCGTGCAAAAATTGTGATTCATTATTGCCAGTGTGGCGCATTCTAAAGTGTATGTAGTTTGTTTTTTCGACATTTAATGTTAGTAGGTTGCAACGAAGCCAATTATTTACTTTGTTAAAACCAGCCTGTGCGTATTCATAAAGATCTTTGTTGCTTTTCGCCGAGAATATGAGAGCGGTATCATCGGCGAAAGAGACTATTTTACCGTGTTCTATGTTTAAACTACACAAATCATTAATATACACGAGAAATAGGGTTGGACCTAAGATGCTGCCTTGATGCTGCCTTGATATATATGTATATTAGCTTTCTAGCCCTGTCAATTAGGCTGCCAGTCTAAAAAAGAGGCTTAAAGGCGTGAGTCTTTTCGACCACCAGCAAAAGCCTTTTTAAATACATCTCGGGGGCTTAAAACCTATTCAGCCTTATAGCCCTGTCATTAAGGCTGCGTGTCTAAAAAAGAGGCTTAAAGGCACGAGTCTTTTCTATCACCAGTTGTACCATTCAACGGTATTGAAAGCAGCAACGATGACGTCATACAGAATGCCGAATTACAATGAAAGTGGCATCTGCAACCCGATTGCTGATACTCGCGTCGGCAATTGGATCGCTGTCGATACAGCGGCCGCAGTGGAAAATTTATCCGTTTGACGCGATACGTCCGATGCGTACCGACCTGTGGACGCTTACCTTTATTAGACTTATTTTTTTACATATAATACAATAAGTATGAGGGTATTAGAGAAAGTTGATGCGGCGCCCTATGAATGTATGACCAGGCGTGGTAATGGTGTTGGAAGTTGTAGATGTTTAGGTGACCTCGATCTAACTTTGCCATCTATTCTACGCATGCAAAAAATCAAGTAACAACATATGTCTTAATGTATGTATGTTATAGCCATTGTTGAAAAGGAAAAACAAAGCCTGGATCATTAAATCAATGGGTGCCATCTCGTATGAAGTTTACAAAATACCATTGAGATAAAAAAAAAAATTGTGGCTTTGTTATTTCTTTATTCGTTTCACCACTCTTCTTCCTCTTTTTATCAAGTCAACCTTCGATCATTACCATTGACATTACACACTTTGAGCCAGGCCACACTTGCAGCATATTGTCGCTGTGACTCGCAAATATCAGTTACTGGTTGACATTAGAGATGCGCCGAATAGTGGTTTCACCGAATAACCGAATACTATTCGATTCAATCCTTACCGAACCGGATATTCGGCCGAATTATTCGGTTTACCCTTACACTGCATTCGAAAATTGAAATTCGAGAGAGAACACTGAGTTTGAAAATTTAAAGTTTATATTAATATACATTTAAACAAAAAGTATGGATATCATGTTATATTTTTTAAGTTTAAAAGTTAATAGTCAAATGAATATTGAGCTGGGGCCCAAAAATAAATGATGAATTAAATATTTAAATGAATGTTAACTATACTGTAGGTCTAGAAAGAAAGCAATATGTGGACTTATTCTACTATAGGTCTATAAGATTCAAGTTGTAATAGGCTTGTTTCCACTATGAAAGAAATATTCAAAAACTGAGTTTCTCTAAAATAATTCATAATTTCAGATGCCTTTACACGAATATTTTTCTGCAGTTCGTATTATTTGATTTTTAATTGGAATTCAAATGATAATTAGTCACTCAGTCGGCATTGCACGCGATGACGTCAAAGTGTGTTATTCCCATACAAGCTCTATGAAGAAAAGCGTTTTGACAGTTGATAAAAAGTACGTCAACGATTGGTGGTGTCAACTACCGTATTGCTTACATTTATTAGCGTTCACGTTCACACGTTAACACGTTCTTCGCAAGTTTTATGTACCTTATAAAAAACATAAATCTTAAATAAGAAGCTTGTCTTTCAGTTCTATTCTATGTTACGTAGCCAGGAAAAGAGAAATACTCAAACCGAATATATTTTTTTATTTATTTAAGCTTTATTGCACAACAATACTTTGTACAAAAGGTGGACTTAACGCCGTAGGGCATTCTCTACCAGCCATACCTTTGGGCTAAGCAGAAATGATTAGTGTATATTCGGCAAATAAACCGAATAATTCGGCCAAAACAAATAGTGGAAAAAATGCCGAATACGCCGTATACCGAATACCAAATGAATATTCGGCGCATCTCATGCATTGGTTGACTTCTGACAAGAAGCGAGTTGCGGCTACAGAAAGTCGCGGGTGTGGCCTGAGCCGTGCCCCTTCCTCAGTGTATGTATGTCTTGTTGACCGTAACGCATACCGCTATGCTACGCTAGCATTGTCCGTAACGCCCCGGTGTAATGTTGTTCCAAGCTTACCACGGGACGCTCAGGGAGTATCGATGTTAAGGTAAACGTTAGTACTTATATATAGATAAATGACCCCTACTTGTGCTGCTACTTACGGACCGGATTTGATATAAGCTATTTCGTGATAGAGGATTTTAAGTACGAATTCGAAATGAGCTTTTACAAATATTTATTTATTTTATTTATTTATATTTCATACATACATCGAATAAAGTAATAAATAATGTTAACTGCACTCTAAATTCATTATTGCGTCAATGTCCAGATGAGAATGTTTGTTACTCTTTCACGTAAAAACTACTGAATGGATTTGAATGAAACTTTACCACAATATAGCTTATACATCAGAATAACATATAGGCTACAATTCATAAAGAATTTTTAAGATAAAGGATTTCCACGCGGACGAAGTCGCGGGCGGCCACTAGTGATAGATAAACAAGAATTAATACGCAAATCTGTTGGTCATTTATTCGTTCATCTATCTGATAATTTTCTTCTTATTAAAAATATTGTGTATGACACAGAAAGTCGTTAAATCCTACAAGTATAAAAAATCGTGTAATTTAAAGACAAAACAACATCAACTGATGGTTTTTGAATGTTAAAGAATGGAATACCTAGTTTATTTTATTTTATTCGGTTATACACATTTGCCATTTGTCTTGTTCAAACTATTCGTTTGTAAGTATCGCACGAGACAAGGGGTAATGGTTCAGTATATTTTTAAATCATTTTAATAAGACTTGAAGCTTCTTATAATTATTTGTAGGCAAAATTTGAGCTACCTTGCGTTGTATCCCTGTTATACGTCCTTGTGTTGCTACAGCACCCTTTTTTGTTGTATGTCTGTTTATATTTATGTGTGGCCAGCAGCACTATGATTTACTTCGGCTACTTAGTGCTACTAACAGATGAATTCGTGTAGTATTTCCAATGTTACTATTTTTTCTTAAACTATGGCAAGGTTAATAATATAATAATGGCATCGCTGGTCACACCCTCTTTCGTTCACTGAAGAGCATAGCCTAGGCCAGGGATGACCTAGGAAACCTATGAAACCCAAACAAAAGCACGCGACGCAACATTTTGGGCACTTCATCGATCGATCTAAGAATTTAATTTCAACTACGCGTGTAATCAAAACATTGCGAAGTGTAACTTTTTTTTGGATATAAAATAGGATCTATTGCTATTATTTTCCAAATAATAAAAAATTCATAATTATTTGATGCCATCAAATAATTATGAATTTTTGATTAACTTTTGTCATAAACTTTTATATTTATTAGAAAAAAATGTGTGTTGGTGCAAAGTTTCGCCATCCCTGGCCTTGGTGAAAGATACTAATGAAATTAAACAAGTAACTATCCGTTATTCTAGCCGCCACAGCAAAGGCTCGCCAGGTCCAAACTATTTGGTGTATTGTATTGTTTTAATCAATGAATTTGTTATTGCAGCCCTCAGAAGCGGCCGACACGCAGATCCAGCTGCCCGGGCTGGAGCAGCCGCCGGAGACAGAACTAGAGGAGCCGCCCGCCAAGCGGACCATCAGCGAGTGAACAGCGCCACTGAAGAAACAACACAGCTAAGATATCACTTGATATACCTAACAGTTTCTCGTACGTTGGCTATTCGAGCTGTCCAGCACATTTAAACATGATTACGTTGTAAACTCGTTACAAAATTATTGTTTGTGGTTCCGGTATAAGGAATACCAGAGGGCGCCTCTAGCACTACTTAAAGTCCACTGTTGTCAATATTGACAATTCTTTAACGTCCTATCAGAGGCCATTCAACTATTTCGTAAGCAGTTTAATTACATTTATTTACCTCCTATCCCCCTTCTCAGCAAAAGTAAGCAAAGCCTTTAGCCCCTCCCCCCTCGCTTACGTAAACATTTTTCGGGAAGTTAGACAAGTGCGGGTGAATAGCGCGCGGTTATACCCCTCGGTTTTAAAGCAAGTGCCTACTGTTTGCGGGAATCCCCGATCATGCGTTTTCAAGCAAAGACAATGTGAGGGTTGCCATTCTTGTAAAAATTTAAGAACTGATGACGTAATCGTCATCTAGGCTCCCCTACCCCCCCCATGTGATCCAAAACAAGCAAAGCAAGGATCCCCCCCCCCCCGCCCCCATATAGTACTCATGCTGCATGAGCACATGTTCAAGTATTGCATGAGTCATGCAATACTTGAACGGCCTCGGAGAGATATTTTACTCTATCATATTTTATTTTAATGTCGCCAATATCAGAGCGTGTTTTGTAAAGGACTGACTTATTGCTCAGCGTGCGAGATTTTGTGTAATCAAATACTGTAAAAGCTTGGCTTGGTTTACACACCAGTCACCAGTGTAACACCACTACTGAATTACAACCAGGCCTTTGTGTACATTTAGATACACTCAGATTCCTATTGTCACGGCATTAGACGGTTCTTTTTGAATAACTGTGCTGGTCATATACCCTGATTCTGACATTTAAAATGACAGCCAACTGTCGAAAGATTTTAGTCAAGCGAGCAACCCTGATTGTCGATTATTAAAAAAAAGCTCAGTCAAACTTGTTTGACTCTATTTCGGTCCAAAATACATGTGACCATAAACCATATTGGTATTGCGATGGCACCAATTACAATTAAAAATCATAGGCACTTATTATTATGTTAAACACCTAATTGTATTCCTAATGTTTTATCATCTCTGTTATGATGACATGTCGTAACGCTTTAATGTATTTTTTAACGTTAAAACCAGTCAGGGTCGCTCTATACAACCGAACTGACGAACACTCCGTTTCGTTGGTCGTCTCCGGGTGTGAACCCCAGGTATCAATACGCTTAACATTACGAAGACTGTTCATTCGGAGTGAGGCTTCGATTGTATCGTGAAGAAGAGTAATAGACTAAATTAATAGTCCTCCTGGCCAATTTCGACCACGGCGGCCAATCTCAACATAGATCTGCCAACTACGCAGGAGATATTATAGTGCACAAGTGTGAGCGCAATACACAGGTGCACTCACTGTTCCTTCACTCTCAGTGTTCGGTGAGACGGCAATCCGACATGAGCGGAGAGAGATTAGGCGCAGGAACAATGGATGGCCTTTGTTCATACGTGCTTTCCGTGGCACGGGGGTGTAACACCGCCAATAGACTATATTATATCAACTGTGTAGTTAAAGAGGTCCTATTCTGTAATGTATTGACTGTAGTTACAAAGTCCTACTGTGCCAGGACGAGTAAATGCAATAGGACCTTTCAGACTAGGACGCGAAAAATATTACACATGTTGTTATGGCAGTATGATTGTAAAATACCAACAGTTTATAAAAACCTGCTCTAAAACTCTCTTGACACGATACGATAACGCCTCTACCCACGATCGTTCGTGTTAGCTATTCACATCAAACCCATTGAATGACACTACCATCTTTGTAATAAAGATAAAATCGTTTGAGACTCTGGTTACTTTGTAACCACATTTTATTGTATGTACCTATAAGTTTTATTTTGTAAGGAATGGTTGAGAGAATGCGCGTCTTGAAACTTCGGCGTCTTCATTATTATGTATAAATAAACATAATATAGAAAAAGAAAACACAATAATGTAAAATTTGATTATCAGATAATCAAGGGTTTACTCAATACTAGATCAGCAACAGATGTAAACTCAAATTTATCTCATTACAATACTGAATTATGTTAAAAATCATACCAATTCATAACCTCACAAATTAAGACAATATAAAGGCGTTTTGTTTTATGTTTACTATTTTGTTAAGATTTTGTCAAATCTCAATCGTGCGGTAGTTATACAACCAGATATCTCTGAAATCATTAAAAATATACAACCAGATATCTCTGAAATCATTAAAAATATACTTGTTTTCATATGACCTCATGACGTTTGTTTAAATATGTAGGGGAGGGACTTGCATCCATTTCATTTGAAAAATAAATCATTATGTTATGTTTAAATAGAAATGAGTGCATTTTTAAGTGTTTTAAGAATACATAAGCGCTACCCAAAGGTGAACACAGTTTATCTGGTATCTCTTCTTGAGCCAGCCCAAAACGTCCTATTTTTATATAAACAACGGGCCCTGTTCTATAAAATGAACTAAACAAATGATGACTACGCTATCTATAGCTATAGAGAAGAAGTCTGTATTATAGTTTTTAAATCATAAGTTCTACTATCTAACTGTTTGTTTGAATGTTGTTTTTAGTTATAATTTAATTCGGCTGGTCGATCCCTTTGTAATTTTATATCGTCTGTATAATTCGGGTCCTCGCCTTAACGGCACTTTGGTATTTCCTCAGCTAAGTGGTAGTTTTGTCACTTTAAACTCAGTTCGTTTGGCGTTTTATACCGAAGTTGTAGTACTCTGTGTTATGTTTTGTTTTATTCTTTGACCATAGTTATCTTGCTGCAATTTTAGTTGAACTTAACCGAAATGTTGATATAGTAGGGAATATTTTTAGTAAAATTTTTCCTAAATACAAAATTTTCAAAGAATTTACTTCGGCGTATTACAACTTTTGTATGAAATTTACGCCCCCAGAGTAAACTTATTTTAGTTGATAATGCCATTACATTTATGTTAAGGTTATTCGTTCGTGTGATTTAGGTCTATTAATTTAAAATGTTAGATGTTTTCGATAAGTTCCACTGTGCGATTCTTTTTACTTTATCCTACAAATAATGCTAAGAAATAATGCTATTCTTATTAATTTTGGACACATTCAAAGTTGCAGAATTTCTGTTTTCAGTTTCTAGAATGTTCTATATGTTTTTCACTAATAAATAGCAGTATGTACTAAGAATCGCACTTTTGTATCAGATAAAGCTTATCCCACTTGAGCTATTAGATCAAAAAATTGTTTGGTTTCACCGCTAAAGACCGCGTATTTATAATGTAACTATTTTATACTATCACGAGAAGTGTTTTGGTTCAATTACACTGTCGATTGAAATTGTTTTGTAAGTTTACCAAAAAATGTCTGGAGTACGTATGGGCGCCGCCGCGGCGCAGTGATGATTCTCTGTAGTTATGTATTAAATAAAATAATAAACACATAGTTTCCGAGTTTTATTTCAAAATCTTATACAAAATGGACCACTTTAAAAAGTGGAAATACCGGGTGTATAAAAAACCTTAACGAAGCCGTCAACCACGCGTTCAGTACATCAAACCAAATCGTATAAAAAAGAAATTTTGGCTGGGAAACAACTTTTATTTTTTCACATCAAAAAAATTAATTTAATTTTAACCCGCAATGTACAGCGCGCACGCGGAAAAGTCACCGCGGGGCGTGTTGCTTTACGCCGCCGCGACGCGGTTCGATTCGAGTGTGCGCTGTTCATTGCGGAGTGTGCCATTTAGAGGCTTTTTATGAAAGAACTAGTGAAAATTTGAATCATGTCTTTTTGGAAAAAAGTTCAGTTTTAACGGACAGAAGTCATTTCTGTAAAAATCATCAATTTTTTTTCAAACTTTAACCATCAATATCTCAGTAACCGTTAACTTCCCAGGTATGGTGTAAAGGAAAAAAATGATCGTAACAATTGGTAGAATATGTGGTATTCGGCTTCGTTAAGGTTTTTTTTACACCCTGTATAAACTGGATAGACCAAAAAGAAATACATTTGAAAATGCAGTGCGATAATTTCCAACATTTTTTTGGATCCCTTTGGAGTCGAGTTTTTTTGTCTAATCTTTGTATTATAACAAGGCAATGATTAAATCTATTAGTATACTTACTAAATAACATCCATAACATAAAATATCAAAATATTATTAATTCTTAGAGCACCACTAATCATCACGCGTTTAAAATATCTTTAAGAATCTCGAACAATGTCAATCTATTAAACATTGGGCGGGTTCATTCAATACAAAACTTAAGGTAGTTTATCGTGATCTACACGTTGGGACTAGGGCGCCTCTTTTTTAAGAATAACCTGTGACATACTGTCGTTGGAACTCGCGACACGTTGTCGTGAGTCTCAAAACGCGACGACAATATGCTGCAGGTGTGCATTGGTGGTTAAGAAAGCAGTATATATTTTTAACAGGCTTTGCTAATGACTTGGTGGCGGAGCGGCTATTTACGCTCCGATTCCTGATTTAGACCGTTTCATTTATTCTACTGCCAAAATCTTTTCTAAACATACACAGGATCAGGCTCTTTCCAATAGCTCTGTATCTCTTTCAAACTTTTCCCCTTCGTCTCTGGTACCCACAGCAAAGTGTATACGACGCCGTATAAAGTGACCGCGGCGAAGGTATAGAATACGACGTACTCTCCGAACCGGTTGGCCACTGGAGTGTAGAAGAGGACAGTCATAGAGCTGCAGAAGAAGGAAAATGCCATCGATGCACCGGCCATGCGTGCACGCATCTGGAATGAATGAATGAAATTTATTTGCGTATGAAAAAGGGTACATTTAGGTGGTTGGTTAGACATTGTGGTTCAGCTTTTTCAGCCATATTATTACAGCATGCAAATTATATTAAATCATTTTAAAATACAAATTACAAATTAAAATACAATATTCAAGTTCAATAGACACAAAATTAAATTCAATAAACACAGAATCACAAAATTTAATTACTACATGTCAAATTACTATATCAAATTGCTATATAAATTTACAAATTTATCAGCTGTGAAAGAATTTGGGTATTCGATTATTAACTTGACGTGTATAAGTCGCACCATACAAAAAAACGCTATCGGTCTCCTGCGTACTAGACGATATATGGGTCTAATTAGTCGTCCGCAGTGGGGAGGGAGCGGGCATTTAGCGCGGCGAACGTCACCGCCTATGCGAGCGAGCGAGAGAGAGACTTTTCCCATGCGCAAGCTCATCCCCTCCAGTGTTATTTTAATATGGCGCGACTTATCATAGTAAACGGTGGTGAAGATCATGATTTATGTACTTTTTTTTAACTTTTTCAGGACCTAGGTTCAATGCCCGGTTGACCGCTAAAGGTAGCCAATGACTAATAGTTATAGAGTTGTCGACTTTGGGTATTTATTTCTGATCGTCGACCCATGTGGTAAAACCAAGTGATGTCGAGCCATTTTTTTGACATTTCGCTATTTATTTTGCTGGAATCGACGAAGTCAAACAACTTGGCGCCTCTTGTCCGACGTCGCGTCGCTAGCGTCTTTAGATGAATCGATATACATATACATGCTGGCGGATGTCTCGCACGACATGTCTCAAACCAGTCTATCAGACCGGGTACACATTCGGCGCTCAGCGTTAGCGCTAACAGCGTGTTTGCATACAACACTTGACCAGAAACGCGCGCTTACATGTGTACACTTCAATGGGACTCTCTGGTTCTCGAAACACGCGTTTATAAAGCGCGCGTTTCAAAGCGCCCAATGTGTACCCATTCCCAATGTCGTACCTTCATGCACTGCATCTAGATATAGCAAGTATCTTAACATAGTTTGTCATAGTAGAAGTCTAAGTCGCAATACGAACCTGGAAAGTAAACACCTCTGCCATGACGACCATGGGCACGGGCGCCAGCCCGGCTCCATAGGCCAGGATGCAGACACACACAGCTACCACGGGTAACCAGGGTACAGACGTTATGTCAACGAGAAAACCCGTAGCTAGGGTCGCCATGCAGATGGAGACGACTAAGGAACTGCAGGCCAGCGGGTACTGCAATGACAAAAGATTAAAGAGGTGAGTCGTATAATAATTTCAAATCTGAATAGGTAGTGTATTGCAACTGTTCGACTGACAGGTAATTTACATGGTAATTGGGATGATGACACCTATCTTAAATACTTACAAGACCATGGCGTTTAAAAAATATATGTAGCTCCTATGAAGTTTATACAACCAATATATTTCCACAAAGCTGTAGAAAACAATTTTTAAACACACAAAACTCAATAAATATTCGGTCAATTGACTCCGATTTCTGATACATGACCGTGACGTCACGATCATGTATTTCGAGGCAGACCGTTTTGACAGATAATAAAAAGTATGTCAACTATTGGTGGTGTCATCTAGCCAATTAGGGGCCATTCAACTATTACGTAAGCAGATTACAATTACAATTATTTATACCCCCATCCCCCTTTTAAGCAAAGTAAGTCAAGCCTTTGACCCCTCCCCCCTTGCTTACGTAAACATTTTTCGGGAAATTTTGACAAGTGAATAGCACGCGGTTATTTCCCTATTCGGTTTTAAAGCCAATGCCCTAACGTATGCATTGTTTGCGGAAATCCCCATAATGCATTTCGTGTTCAAGCAAAGACAATGTGAGGGTTGCCATTCGTGTAAAAAAGTTAAGAACTACTGATGACGTAATCATCATCTAGACTCCCTACCCCCCATATCATCCAAAATAAGCAAAGCAGAGCCCAACTGTTACATAAATTTATGTTTTCTTCTTATCAACCAAATAACATTAACAGGTAAGAACAAATGGCACGTGATCTTTGTTTCGGAATAAGCAGGTAGTATATTGCCACAGTATAAGGATTTCATACAGTAGTCCGACGGAGCAGTCTGGACAGATTTAAATTATAAAGACGCGAAAGCCCTTCTTGAAACGTACCCAGCTGCATACAAGTGATTTGTACTGGGTACGCTCCCACCCGCCCCCGCAGACACCGCACGATTGCTAAGTCTAGACGGCTCCGTCGGACTACTGTATGAAATCGTTATACTATACTTTAATGCTGTTAAATTAGTCCTTCTCATTAGTTTACTGTCTACTTGAATAAATTACCTATTTACGATTTTAGAAATAGCTGGTTTCTGTTTTATTTACATTAAAACTCAGATCACGATACTGAATTCAGTTAACACCAATACGACACTTCCTTACCTTCCTCCCAAACTTCTCAATCGACATCGTCGTGAAGAAAGACCCGGCCAACTGCAGTGCCCCCATGAACAGCGCCAGTGTGTTAGGGCTCCAGTGCGTGCCGGCGCGGCTGAACACGTCCGCCGCGAAGTTCATGAGGGCGAAGCACCCGGAGAGCGTCTGCATGGCCATCAGGGTGAGCGTCATGCGGAGCGCGGAGAAAGTGGCCTTGTCTCTCACTGAGGATGGAAAGTTAAGAGTCAACATGGAGTTGGAGCTTGCTAGGTATAGTATCAATCTGGTGCGCGATTCTCCTGCGGTGACGCAGTGTTTACAGCGTAGCTTTGGTAGTGATACCTAAAGTTTAGCAACCTAAAGCTCGGTTGGTCATGTTTAGGGTGGGTTGGACTATTTTGGACGTATAAGTGACGTTTATCTCCATCTCCGTGCTTCGGAAGGCATGTTATGCTGTTAGTTGTACTGTTAGTAAGACTGCCTCGTTGGTGTAATGGAAAAGTTTCTGCCTTACATCCGAGAGGTCCTGGGTTCGAATCCCAGGTCGAGACAAAATTGTTTCTGGGATTTTCTGTCATGGATTTCTCAAAAACAGCTCGGAGCCGGGAAGTTGGCGGTGTTACACCCCCGTGCCTCGGAAAACACTTTAAGCCGTTGGTCCTGCGCCTGATCTCTCTCCGGTCATGTCGGATTGCCGTATAACATCTGACAGTAAGTTTGGTCACTTACTTTACAACTTCAACTAATCCGCACTAATCCTAAGGTGGAGTATGACTCTACCACCACATAGTTGAGGTGAGGCCTGTTCCCAGCAGAGGGACGTACAAAGGCTGATGAGATAGAGAAGAAAGTACGAAAATGCATGCAGTGTGGGTATCTCTGGTCTCTGGTACGCTGCGTCGTAAGCATGTGACATGACTAGCTTCATCCCGAGTGTTTACTACCTCCGTATCGCGTACGAATTTGATAGTCTAAATCTCTTTATATATAAAAATGAATAGCTGTTCGTTAGTCTCGCTAAAATTCGAGAACGGCTGGACCGATTTGACTAATTTTAGTCTCGAAATATTCGTGCAATTTCAAGAAAGGTTTAAACGGTAAGAAAATATGGAAACATTGCGAGAACAGCAGGACAGCGTTTGCCGAGTCCGCTAGTCGGGTATAAAAAAATAAAAACATTAGGGTCGAAAGCTCCAAATAGAATGCTTTTAGTTCGAAGAAGCCCGTACTTGTTATAAGACCTTAAAAAATTTTTGATTGTAAAGTAAAACTAAGCGACTTAGGAGTTTATCAACGCAGACTCATTATGCCATGGTAATTAAATCATTACGCTACCTAATTAACTTTAATAGGTATGTATCAGTTTCATCAACACGTCATGTTCACTACATAAAAATAGTTCTCAGTATATTATGCCTGCCGATATTGGCCGTCAGTAACTAAAAAGCAGTCCCGTCTCAATAAATCAAAGTGATGACATCACCGGGAGATCTTAACGACTAGGTAGGTACTTATTTGCTTTCATTACCCACGTTGGAGCATGACATACTTATAAACCGAGGTACTGTTGCTATGGAACATGGGCTATAATGGATGTTTTGATTCATTATCGCCGGACCTCGCGTTTACCATCGTTCCTCTTATTTTGCGAACACAATATTCGAGTGCCTCTTATTTTCCGAACATACCTCGTGTGTGCATAAGTTTTGAGACGAAATAAAAGTTGCATATCTTTTTTATAATTAACATACATTTCTAAAATTTTCAGTAAACAATAAGTAGATAATAATAAACAAAAAATAATTATTATTATTCAAAATTACCACCCTTGTTTTTAATACAGGCCCTTAGACGATTTGGCCAGTCATCAATGACGGCACGAATCTTTTCCAACGGGATTCGCTTTGCTTCTCGGACAAGAGCTCGCTTCAGTGACTCCAAGTTTGGGTGGGACTTTCAGCAGGCCCTGAGCTCTAGCTCAGCCCATAAAGCATAATCCAGCGGGTTGAGGTCGGGGCTGGAAGAGGGCCATTCGTTCGCCGCGATGAAGGCCGGCACATTTTCCCTCAACCACGCTTGGGTGGTTTTTGCTTTATGGGATAGCGCTGAGTCCTGTTGGAAAACCCAATCCTTGTTGTGAAACAAAGTAAGGGACAAGGGTTTCACAACAGGCTCTAAGATGTCACTGATAGTTCTTGGCTTTCACCTTGACGCCTTGTTGACAGAAATGGAGCGGAGTGACACCTTCATACGAAACTCCCCACCATACCATCACACTAGCCGGATGATGAGTACGCGAGACATTCCGTGCTGAAGCTGGGACGTCCTTGCTACTTTTTGCATACACTTTATTGTTTTGTCGGTTGAACTTTTCTTCGACAGTAAAGATTTTCTCATCGGTGAAGAGTATTTTCCTCGCATCGTGTCTCTTAAGCAGTATTGGACAACGTTCGCGTCGCAATTTACGAAGGCGATCGTTTAAAAAATGAACTTTCCTACGGCTATACGCCTTCACCTTAAGATCATATTTCAGTATTCTGTTGACTGAAACGCGCGAAATATTAGTCTGCAGAGCTAGTTTTTTCTGAGTTCGACATGGATTTCGGCGAAGTCGCTCTCGGATGATTTTGATGTTCGCAGGCGTCCTTACAGAGCGCGGCCGACCACTCCTTTGGTGATTTTGCAAAGAACTTGTCTTCTTGTATCGTTTAATAGTGTAATACACGAAGCTACGGCTCACACCAAAAGCTTTCACCTCACGAAAAATCTCCATTGGTTTTTTTCCCGCCTTAAATAGCGAAATCACGGTCGCACGCAATTCTTTTGTTCTCTCCACGAGAAAATTGAAAGAAATGAATTTGAAAATCAAAGGAATTAAAAGTTAACATTCGAAATTCAAAATTCGAAAAAGAAATAAATAGCAGCCAGTAATTTTTTATTTCTTTTTTTAGCACAAAGTTTGTCTCAAAACTTATGAACACACGAGGTAGTATTCGAAAGTTGTATAAATATATAAATTTCTGAGTTACCTACCTCGGAGGGGTAAATATTTATAAATAAATATTTCACAACAATCACACCAATTCTCTAGTCCCAAATTAAGCTTCGAGGCTTGTGTTATGGGTACTAGACAACGGATAAACATACTTAAATACTTTTTTTTTGTAAATAAATACATACATATTATACATAATAAACACCCAGACCAGTACAAACACACGTGTTCATGCACACATATGCTTGTACTGTGCGGGGATCGAACCCGCGACCCTTGTTTTAGAAGTCCGACATGTAGACCACTGCACCAAACGGTCGTCACGTTTACTTGTGACGTTGATACCTTCGCTAAAGCCGTAGCCTCAGATCTGGCCTACGATACATTCATGTAAGATTTGATTAGTAAAGTAAAATTCGTCCTAGCCGAACCTTTCGACCACGGAGCCAATCTCTACTGAGATACAGCCAACTACGCGGGACATATTATAGTTCACTCACACTTGTGAGCGCAATACATAGATGCACTCTCTGTTCCTTCACTCTCAAAGTTCGGTGAGACGGCAATCGGACATGACCTGAGAGAGATCAGGCTCAAGACCGATGGCTTAACGCGCTTTCCGGGGCACGGGGGTGCAACACCGCCAACTTCCCGATTCCGAGCTGTTTCTAAAAGAAAAAATATTTTTATTGGATCGGTCTAGGATTCTAACCGAATACCTCTCGGATATAATGCAGAAAATTCGCCACTGCACAAACGATGCATTAAGATGAGTATAAGAAGAGTAGTGCAATGGACGTACTTTACCAATACTGCGCAGCGTGACCCTGGGCAGCTCCTCGAACATTCGCTGCTCTTCCCTCAGCTTGGCCATCTCCTCGACCACCACCTTGCTCTTGCGGTTCACGCTTCGCAGCCAGCTTATTGTTTTTGCTGCTTTCTGGACAAAAGAGCTTATTATACAGGGTGTCCCAGGAAGCTTAAACTAGCGAAAGTCAGAGATTTTTTGGTAAAGGTTCGCCATTTAGAATTAGTTTGATTCTTGGTTCTTTCTGTTTACACTGCGAGCACAACTCAGATTAAGGATATGTGTGTATTTAATGGATGATGAAACGTGATTTATCAACAGGATCTACTGGGTTGATTATTGCTGTTAAAAGTTTTAAGTTGATTTACATTATATGAAACAAAATTGTTGAATGACTTTGTTGTGGATTCTTTTCTGATAATGAAGTTAAGATCAAATGGATTAATGTTGTGAGTATTGCAAATAAAAAGATGGTCTAAGCGTTTACTGTGGCAGCGAGGACAGGATTCGAGTAAATATATAAATTAGGGGATACATGAATAAATTTAAAGACCAAAAAAAAACTCGAAAACTATTAACAGTCGCGGAACATACATTGGGATTAACCGTTGGCTACTAATGTCCTATAACCCCAGACCATCACTGGTACAGATATAACTGTAACAAGCTTCATATGAATACTGAAATTTGGATACCTATGTTGGTAGTAGGATACCAATTACTAGTTGGTATCATTTGACTTCACCAATCCGCACTGAGCCCGCGTGGTGGAGTATGGCTTGGACCACCTCTTAATTGCGGTGAGGCCTGTGCCCAGCAGTATATAGGCTGATGAGAGATCATTTGACTTCCAATTAATAGATTGAATCAATGCCACACAATGCTGCCATTATCGCAACGCTACGATTAATTTTGTCAAATTAAATCCTACCCAGCCATCTACTCTCTCTAAGCTTTGTTCGTAGTTTCGGATCTAGCCATCCCTGTTACTCTTACGAGCTTCACGTTGCGAGCGAAAGCGCTGGCTAGATCCGAAAATACCAACGAAACGTTAAGGAGAACGGCCTCAGATTACATTTAACAAACGAAACAAAATATTATATTTGAGATTTGACTACTTATTTATTAAAAAAGCTGGCTGCAATCTATCCAACAACTGGTGTATAAATAAATAAATAAAAATTTACATATCTCACATACACAGACTTGGTGAATTGCTTTATTATTTTAATGTCTTAGTTAATTTAGTTATTAAATTAGCCGTAACCTGTCTAACCTACGTATATACGTAGGGTTAAATCTTTTATTAAAATTTGATAATTTATCTTTAAGACTGCAGTAATATAGGACGAGCCATTTTCATATTTGTTTTACTTCATAAATAATGCGTTGTAAACTGATATCCTTACTCAAAACAGAGTAAGAAATATTTGCTTTGCAGATTTACAGGAGATAACAAAATATTGCTCATCAAACGATGAGACGATGCCTGCTAACAGCGCGTTAATTCTGTTACTCAGAATGTGTGTATGGAATGTGTAAGGAAAACCGTTAAAAACAATGGAATCCACTACATAGCATGCTAATTTTATTGTAACTAATTCAACTTCCGTAAGCCATGATAAGAATAACTAGAACCGTGTAACAGAATGATATTCCTCTTGTAATAGTCAATCAAATCCATCAATTCCTTTGTGCTTTGAAACTGAGAAAATGATGTTTAATAAGATCAAGAACTAATCGTCCCTTAAGGCTCCGACGCAATTGCTTGGTAAATAACGTAAAATAGCTATGAAAATTAACACTTTTAGAATTTACCAGGTAAAACTTACCTCATCTCTCCCAATCTTGAGCAGATAATTTGGCGATTCCGGCATAAAACAGAACACTATCACATGCGTTGCAGCCAGCGCTAGATACACCGCCTGGTTAGCGGTATACGACGCTGACATTCCGACCGCATACACGAAGATAACTCCAAGCTTGCAGACGGTCATGGTCAGGGACCCCAGGGCCCCTCTCCAGGAGTCCTCGGAGATCTCTTTGACGTAAACTGGTACTACGACGAAGCACCCTCCGGCGGCCAGCCCGGCGATGATGCGGGCTGCTATGAGCGAGGGGACGGTCACTTTTGACAGCTTAAGCGTCCAGGATATCTGAAGAGGAAATTCTTGGGTTAGGTGGTTAAGAGCTTAAAATTTATGAATTAAAAAGAAAATAATAATAGTTTCTAGATAAATATAGACCTTGAATAGTAGTAGGTTGTTGCCTCGTGGTTCTAATGATCAATCTGATCTTGGTCCACGAGGTTCCTACCAAGTTCAAAAGTCGTGTTGAACTGATTCTTCTTCTGAGTTTTTTTTTCATACCTATGCATTCAACATTATTCAGGCATATATCTCTGATCATGTTTGAAGGTAGGTACATATCTACGCTTTTGTAATGCGTAGTTATCATTTAACTTTTTTTCTCCTGAGCAGATAGTTATTGGCCAGATGATGGTCAGCCACTGATGACTGGGCAGAGGTTTACTTTGGATACAATTACCGACATATTGTTAGTAGAAACTTACGCAAGATAGCACCGATACGGCAATCACGCTTCCTACCGAACCTATCAGGCCCGTAACTATAGAAGAGAATCCCGCAGATGGCTGCTAGGGGTAGTGCGGCCGCCATCTACGAGATGGCACTGTCGGAGAGCGGCGCCGGCGCAGGGGACGAAGCAGACTTGATTAGCGGACCCATAGGGGAGAGCCAACTGATCTGGATGCCGTAGGTTAGTTGGAGAAATACCTTGTGTACATACATACATGTGTGTGTATATTATCCTATCGAAATAGTCTCACCTGGTCTCTCTGCGCATTGTACTTCGAATGATTGAGAAACTTACACGATGACAAGGATATAGCAAATGATCTTGTCTGTCCTCACAGTTCCAGTGATTTTAATCTATATCCAAAAGGTTTCATCGTGCAATCCGTGGTTAAGCCATTTCTCTATTATATTCATCTACCTTTGAATTCAATATCATCTGCGGTCATGTCGGGTTGCTGTCTTTTGAAAGGCGCTTTTGACTGCACACTTGTAAAGTACGTACCTACATCAAATCCCTGCTGGTATTGCCCAGAGAATAGTTACTTGGAGGATTGGGGAAGTCAGCTACTAGGTAAGGTTCTTTGATCTTACACAAGACAGCAAAGACACAGCGATGACGCAGATCTTCCTCCCGAACCTATCCGACCCGTAACTGAAGAAGGGTATCCCGCAGATAGCCGCCAGGGGCAGTGCGGCTGCCATCCACGAGATGGCGCTGTCGGAGAGCGGCGCCGGCGCAGGGGTCGAGGCGGACTTGAGCAGCGGACCCATGGGAGAGAGCCAACCGATCTGTATGCCATAGGTGAAGGTCGGGATGGTTGCTGTGGAAGGTATGATTTTATTTTGTGAGCGTTTTAGTACGGTAGCCGTATGAGGAAGTTTCTATGTCAGCTACTACAGGGTACTAATACTCTGTTATGGTGTTGACATCGCCAACATACTTCCTAGAAGTTTCAAACTTATCTAAGTACTTTATTTAATTGTTTAAATGTCTAGTCTGATTGTTTTATCTCTGTATATTATTTGTGTCAGAGCCTTCTTTTCCCACCAGCCTGTGTCGCGGTGCAAGCGCCTAAAAATGTGATTGAGGTACCGTTTGAAAAATCTCGGCGAGTAGACTGGGCCAAAACTCGAACATTTGTTCGAACTTGAACGCGGAAGAAGTCGCGGGCGACTGCTAGTTTGCTTTGTTTTTACAAGACTTCCTGGCTTGACGACATCATATAGTTGATGAAATCAGGCGTTACTTTGCGGAAATCCATGACTAAAGCTGAAAATGATGATTATTTTGCTTTAAATTTCCACTAAACGGCATGACGACATCAGTTAATTCGTATGCACTGATCGTATTAAGGACTAGCGGCGGCCCGCGACTTTGTTCGCGTGGACTTTAGTTTTTTGCCACCGAGTTTCATTAAAAATTGCAACCCCTATTTTATCCCGTGGGGAGTAGAATATATCAAAAGCCTTTTTTAGCGGGTGCCTACGTCATAACATCTACGGGTAGGCCAAATTTCAGCCCGATTCGTCCAGTGGTTTTGGCTGGGAGTTGATAGATCACTATGTCAGTCAGTCAGTCAGTCAGTCAGAGATTTATATTTTTAGATGACTGAGAGTATTATCAACGTAGGAGTAGACAAATATAATCAGAAAGCTTGGAACTGGTAATTTATCGGGAGTTACACGTGTTATTGTGAGTCGACCATAAAAGATAGACTTACGCTGTCGTGGGGTACTTTTCATATAATTTTAATGAGAAAAAATTCAAATACAAGTTCAAATCATTTATTGCATGTCACATTACATGAACATTTACGTCATACATGATTTCTGTGTTGCTTTAACCATTAAGGGTGCACACGCGACAAAAGCTAAAAGTGGAGTAACATCTCCGGTTTTCCCAACATTTCCCTTCACTGCTCTGCTCCTATCAATTGTAGCGTGATGAAAAGTATACTATAACCAGCTCAGTAGTATGAAAAATAATTGTACCAAGTTTCGTAAAAATCCATGAAGTAGTTTTATTTTCTATAACGGTTATACAGATAGATAGTCGGACAGAAAAATTACTGATTGCATTTTCGGCATCAGTATCGATCCCTAATCACCCCTGATAGTTATTTTGGAAATATAATATATATAATACAGATGCTACAAATTGGGAACGATGCGAATTCATTTGTAATCACCAGATTGTCAGAATCACCTAATTCATCTATATTGTGCTATCATAAAGGGTTTATTACACACCGATGTAGGTGCGTTCAATAAAAACATTTTTATTGAAGTGAAAACTTCTTTAGCGGCGTTGAGCACTTTTGTGGCATGGGTAGAAACTGTGAAACTCGCGTCAGGTCACGTGATGCTGATCGAAAAACCGTAAGACGGTTGTTAAGTTTTCACTTCTGCCGGCACTCCCGGAGTGCAACCCGTGTTTTTTTTTATTTAAATAAAGCAAAGTATAAAGCTTTATTTGTGGGGAGAGATACCTACTATACTCATGTGTATTCACTGCGTCTGATGGGTCGCTTAATAAATAGTTATAAATAAATTAAAAGTTAATGCAATTAAAATTCTATGTGTTACCTACTTTCTTGATAAATTACGGGAACACGGCCGTTTATCGTCTCTTGAATAACAAATTAGCCGTGACTTCAATAACATTACGAATCACGTTTTGAAATTTGAAAAAAATCGATTTGTATCTTTCGTTTTGACACTTAGGCCAAAAGAAAAGAAAAAAAAGAATTACACTGAAAGTATTATATTACTAAACGACGAACCTTTAGTAGAAACTTCTGCCTTTTTTATTTGTATTTGGTTAAAAGTAACGGGAAACCGACCAAATAGACTGTAATGTTCCGGTCTCGCAATTATTGTAAGAATCACCAACCTTTATACATATTTATCATAACTCTACCTTCTAGGAATATTCGGTAATTACTTAAAATTAATATTGTGTTTAAAACTTAACTTTGAGGAAGTTGTAAATTTAAATAAAATTGTATTTCTTATTTCCGAGTTTCTTTACTCACCCAATAATGCAGTAAGAATTTGTTTCCGGGCATTGCCTTTGCGTGTTTGTAGAGCCTCCATGTCGGTCACAAAACAATACTGGCTTCACAAATGCCTCTCGTGCGTGATGCAAATATTAATTAAAAAGAAACTAATTTTTGAGGTTATTTTCGATGTCAACACTTCAGAACCGGAATTGAATTCTACTTTTCTGCACTCACATTATGTAATAGTAACTTATATAGATGTTTTATGTCATGGTTTACGTGATTTTCACTTAGCACTTGAGGATTGACCAACGATACACTAAACGTTGTCCACAGACGATTTTCTACTGACATTACGAACGTGAGTTAGTAACGTGTGTACATAACTTCATACTTCTTCATCAAACAGCACGTGTGTTTACAAAATAAGAAACTTCGTTCGCGTTAGACGTGATGTAATCCTAATTACGATAGCAATAGAGACCAAATCACCAGTCGAGTTTAGTTCCTGAAACGCGATATTATTTTTGTCACACAAATGCTGACCAAGGTCATCGAACGCCAAAGATATGAGGTTTCACGAGAATTTAAACCTTATGAGTAGTGTTAAATGGATACCAAATGTAATTAAAATGGTTTTCATAGCGGCAAACCCAGCGTTGTGTTGGTTAAATCTACGAATTAGTGTTTTTTTTTTCCTGGAACAAATTCATAAGGTGTTGTATGTAGTAGGTACCTAATTGACGCATTTTATCTAGTATTGTTAAATCAAATATCTACCTATACGTTAATGCATCATAAACTCAGAAAGAATAATCATCCTTAGCTAACACATACTTTACTAAGTTAGGTACTCTAACTTTATGCCGACTAGGCATATTTAACACTTTATTATTTAATTTAATATTGTGTTAAATATGCTTATGCCAAACTAATAATTCTGATAAGAATTAATCATGTTTCCATGATTGCCATAAAAAGATTGTAACGTACAACTCAATTTCAGACGATCGGTGGTTTTTTTAATCAATTTACAGTATACAATATCGAATTTGACTATTTATAATGGTAATGGGTGACCACTATTTATTCACGCTGTTGATGAAGCACCTTTTTCTACGTCGAAAAGATGATTATTGGCCGTTTTATTTTCAAAATGGTCCCCCAAAAGAAGATTACTAACGTAAGTTGTGTCAAAAAGATGATGGGTGGCCATTTGATGTTCAAAATGGTCTGCCAAAAGTAGATAAAGCAACTTTCGCCCCGTCGAAAAGTTGATGGGTGACCGTTATGAGTAAGCTCTCGTTCATTTGATTTTAAGATATTTTGACTATAAAACAGTCACCCATCATTTTAAATGTGACTTTATGTAGTTTCAGTCGATTTGAGAATGATAAAAGCTTATAAGGCGTTATAGTTTGACCATCATAGGGCCTGTTAGCGTCCTCGATGAGTTCGTGCTGCTGTTGATGATGATGAAGATGATGGGTGACCGCTTTTGTGACGTTAATTACCTAATTGTTTGGTTAACTACCTTTGCTTCGTCAAAAAGATGATGGGTGACCGCTGAATCTCAAAAAATGATTAAAGCAACGTAAACAGTGTTTTAAAGAAGATAGGTGACCAATATTTGCTCCGGGGGATCCTTCAAAAGTAGATGAAGCAATCTTGGCCTCATCAGAAATTGATATGTGACCGTTTAAATGACTTTGCATCGTGATCTGTGTTCCTTCGCTTACTCTTAAGGTTACAGTTAAAGTAAAGAAAAACATATTTGTTTCTTCGGTTTACGCGAACAGTAGACATTGAAATGATACACTTTTTTACGGGCTAACAAGAGGACGTCGTTTTCTTCCTCTTATGCTCCATGAGGCCAATGAAATTAGAAAACACCCTGAGTTTAATATAGAAAATCCTGTTTATCTTGTTATAACCAAGACTTAAGCTAGACCCCGCACTGCAAGAACTCAATATACCGAAACTTAGAATTTTTGAGTGATGGTATTGGTGATGGTAGTTAAAAAAAAAATTCAAAACTATGTAATTAATGACAACTAACACCTTAGTCTACCTGTGACTCTGAAAAGGGTCCGAAACGTCACGTTAAAATAAAATGTAAATAAATCGCGAAATAATAGCAATAATAATATCGCATTATCATCTATAAGGTATAATGTAAATACTCCTAGTATGCAAATGTGAATAAATAAAATGAAATGATCATGAAATGAATGAAATCCGTAAAAAACGTGTATCTTTTCAATAAAGAAATATATTTGTTGAGCAACTAATGTTTAATCGTGTCTATCATCGGGCCTAGTGGCGTCCTCCACGGCTTCGTGCTGCGGCTGGTAGCCCGGGGGCGTCTCGGGCGCCGGCTGCAGGTACTGCCGCACAGCGGGGTCCGCTTCCTGCATCGCCTCGATCAGGTCGGCTGTCGTCTTGTATGACGCTATTGTCGCTTTCACGAAGTCTCTGCGATTTGATATTAATAAATTTACCAGTTCTTCTGGGCCTCTAGAATAATATGGCATAACATGCATGTCTATGACGAAAATGACGATATTTGTAGATTTTTCAAATAATGGAAATGATATTTAAAAAAAAATACAGTCTATAGCGATTTTCGTCATCGGCTATACAATTTACTTCGTCCAAGGGGCCTGAAAATAAGATACGTATCGTTTCAGAAACAGTTGTTGTACTCATTGGTAATCTACGTAAGAGAGACCTACTGTATGTAGCGTTTCAGTGAATCCGCTGTTACTGGACAATTTTTTTAACCAAAACAGAACCTCCGTTTTGGGCTAAATCACAGTCTGGTAAATAGGTAGCGAGAAGAACTACACATCAAGATAGACAGACCAAGACAGTGGATCTCCATTTACCACTAACGCAAGTATTTGCCAAAAAATAATCTGTACTATCGATAAGAAGTCCTCCTACACATTTTCGTTGTAAAATAACCTACACCTTCGCACTACTAAGGCCTGCTCCTACTATTGGCTTCTAGTATTCCACTACAAGATGGAATGACGCGGGAAGCGCAGGGCCGATCGCGGCGGAAGTCCTTGGGGGAGGCCTATGCTCAGCAGTGGGCGTCTAAATGCGGACATGATGATGATGATGATGAAGATTCCACTGACCTGAAGTAGAACGCCTTGACGAAGACGGCGGGTTGGTACTCGTGGCCGCAGCGCTCGGGGCCGAAACTCATGATGCCCATCAGTCTGTTTTGCTGCACCGCTGGAGCGCCTGCGTCGAACTGCCAGCAATGTTTCGTGGTCATGTGATTTGTAAAAACTAAATTTCCAGTAAATAAACCCCGATTGAGTCAGGAAGTCAGGAAAACAGCTGGTCAGATTCAACGGCTGGACGAATTTTGATCATAAGGATCACCGTGATTAAATAATCTTTGGTAATGCTTTGACGTCCATGGAAGTCCATCCGTTTGGGAGCTACTCGTACGATGCCACAGACGTATACACACAAACAGACATAGGGGTGAATCTTATAACATCCATCTTTTTCTCCGGGGTTAAAAAAATAACAATGATTTTCGACTGCTGATTATTCTTCTTATTATATGCTGTCGTTCAACAATTTAGAAACCGTCGTGGGAGGTGTCAGGCACTCGGGGAGCGAGATAGCACGACAGTTGGATAGACCGCTTCACATCAAGACAGTGTCTGAGATAACTTGAGACACATTTTGATGACACAACCAGCGTGAAATTTCGATCTCATAATGTCTTCGCGGATTCAAGATGCCGGACTTGCCGTTATAACCTACTTGCTTTACCTATTTGCTAAAATAGTACCCAATGCCGGCAACAAGAAGGTTTCATTAGTGGTTAGATCGCATTCATCGATTTCGTCATTATTGAAGAGTTCTTATCACAGATTAGCTAGCTGCTCCACTCACGAGGTAAGCAGGAATAGACCCATTCCTCAAGGAAGCATAAGAACCGGTTGATGAGCTGGTTTGCGTCTAGGCAATTTCGCTACTGCCATTTATGTTCACCAACCAGGCAGCGTTGAAGCAGTACTGTAGACTAGTGCTGCATTTATAATATTACCATCAAATACTAAAAGACTTACAAGACAAGCATCCCTGGTCCCATTTCTTAAGGAAGCACAGAAGAAGTCCTGGGTGAACTGGAACCCGTTGACCAGCTGGTAAGCGTCGACGCAGTAGTGCTGCGTGCGCACCTTCAGCCTGGCCGTGAGCAGGTCGGGTGTGTGGTCCCGGAACGCCGTGTCTGAACCCTGAGACATTTACTGGATCTGAAGTATTACCCTCCTCACTATTCTATTTCAGGTACGATGATGCGCCAATCTCAAGGCCGTTGCCTTTCCCTCAAGATGAAACTACTACTAGTGGATGCCCGCGAACTACGGTCGCCTACATTTGGGGCTTACATCAGCTTTATTAAATGTATAGATTTTTTATTCAAATAAAATGCGTCAAGTAACAGACCCTCAACAGATGTATTTTACTCCATTTGTCGATTATCAACAATGATTATACTGGATGCCCTAAATATAGTGTAAGTGTGTGTAGCGTCCATCGAATTACCTCCAGGTATATTCAGCAATCTTTCTAGAGTTATTGTCCTTACCCTCATTGCTCCCCACCCGCTGACGACAACGAAACTCTGGGCGTAAGGCTCTTTCATGCCATCGTAAATTTTGATCAGGTTTACGTGGTCATGGAATTCTGTGGTGCAAAATCAAACTTTAGTTTTAAGCAGATAAGAAATGTTCAAAGTCGCTTTGTAGTGACTTCGAGCCGGAAGAGGCAAGCTCATAGGGTTTTTGATTTAAAAATGTATCATAATGATAATATAGAGTTCTTCTATCTTTAATTCATAGAAAAAGCTTTACCTCAGTAGGGTGAGCACGAATAACTATCGTAACTTATTCGTAACGTTCATTATTTGTGGACTTGTCAGTTTGTACTCGTATGGGGAAACTGTCAGTTTCTGAAGTTTTGACGATACCAAAACATTGCGATAATGTTCGTGCTCACCCCACAGTATAAGGACTGGTAATAAGTAGACAGCCACGCTAACTCTATTTTAATTCCTCGATACTCGCCAAGGTTTTCAGCCAGCTTCAGCAGCGCCACATCGGCATGCGGCACAGGCTCCTCCTCAAACTTGGGGTGCCTGACAGCCCCCACTACATCGACCAGCGTGCCCCCCTCGTGGGCTCTGGAGCTGCCCACGCGCACCTTCACGTACTGGCCTAAGGACTTCAGGGGGGACACGTGAAGAACGCTGCACGAAGGTAACACAAGCATACATTTTACTCTTCTTACTTTACTATTTTTTATTATTATTCTTATTCTACAAGTTACAGGGGGGGACACACATATTACCACTTTGGAAGTATCTCTTGAGCAAACTATTCAGTTTGATGAAAAAAAAATTGTGTTTCAGTTTCAAGTACCGAGAAACTTCCAATAATTTTCTCTTATTATTGTGTAAAATATAACTGCGGTTCACAGGACACATCTACTTAACAAGTTTCAACGGTATATTTCTTATAGTTTCGGAAAATAGTGGCTTTGACATACGGACGGACAGAATGACAGACATACAGATTATTTGGGTTCTATTTTTTCCCTTATGGCTACGGAACCCTAAAAATGAATCGCGAAATGTGTTGGTAAGCGCATAACTCAAGAAGGCCTAACTAGCTTATAGTCATCGTCAATAGCTATCGTAAATGAATAGCTTTTCGTTAGGCGGTCGCCCCCCGACCAATTTATTAAAAAATGATAATGTCTCGTATCTCGAAAGCGGTGTGTCCTATCGAAAAACTAATTATATCTTCGAAACCCCTACCGAAATACACCTCCCGCATGTTCGTCTTCAATATTTAGACCTCAAAAAATAGTCAAGCGTGAGTTGGTCATTTTTGGTCGCACACGCCCCGTGTAAACTCAAGACTAAATTTAGAGAAATTATAAAATATGGAAGTTTCTTTTCTTTGCATACTAGACATAACTGATGATGAAGAGCACTGTTGGAATGATAAGTATGCGTTAAAAGTTGTGGAACGTCTGCTAAAATATAAATTAAAATCCGATGAAGTAAAGATCTAAGAACTGACTAGTTAAGGCAGTGCGCAGCTGTGACGACCCAGTTCTCGTCCACAATGGCACCAGCGCACCACATCCGACCATTGATGATGATTGCGGCCATGTACGGGAAGTTCTTCGTGTCCGTCACGTTCCCGCCGCGTATGCGTAGCGTGCCCTTCTTCTCCACGTTCATGCCGTAGTCGTTGCGTATGCGCAGAGCGTGCTTCCCGTGCCGGCGGCCGTCGACAGCGCCATCTGCGTTCACGATGGATATGTCGAAGTTGACTACGAAAATGTACGAAGTTACGGACCGTAACTTTGAGGAGTTGTTGTTGGTTTGCGTGAATTTTGCTCGGACTCTCGGACTCTTAGCAGCGCCCGCCTGTGGCGTACCGTCGGCAGCGTGTCAACCAATCACCGCAGCCAAATCGCTCACAGTCGCGACGACATTTAGCCACAGGTGTGCCCTGGGAGAATCGAAGAATCTAAGTAGTATCTAGCGGCCTCCTATCTGCATTTCAACGTTGATTAATTTTTTTTAGTACCTATTGATTTTATATTTATAAATGGCATCCGTGGCGTGGATCGTTTAAGGCTTTATTTAACTTAGGTAATTCTTTTCAAAATGGCCTTGCCTATTTTTAGATAAATAGATAACTCTTTATTGTACACCACAAAAAATACAAAAATTCCAAATACACAGAAATATTTCGGCGGTCTTATCGCTAGAAGCGATCTCTCCCAGTGTCTGGCGTAACTTTTTTAGGGTTTTCAGAGCTCCATTGACTGACTTGATAGATGATTGATTGACTAAGCGAAAAATTTTGAATTAAACAGTATCTCTTTCCACTGATCATGTGGTAATAATAAACGGACATAACATACCTTCATTTCCTAACAATTCTGAATTACAAAGCACTGAATATTCCACCAAAATTGCGACTGTAACGTAACTAAACAACATCTTATGGGAACTGACGGTGTAACTCGTAAGAAAAATATTGTTTTCTTATCGAAATATCAATGTTTTACAACTTATTCGAAGTTGTGTGAGACATAAAATTGTTGAGAAATATGGTTTTAGTCACCTGAAATGATACTTATTTGGTTACAGATTTAAAGTCCTTGATATAAGTGAATAACAATTTATTTATGTAATTTTTATATCCTACACAAATAGTTTAAGAGAAAAAATATAAACAATATTTTTGTAATTGTTTCGTCAAAAATAAAACACCACAGTACCTCATTGAAATAAATTATTTTATTCATTGAATTACTATCTTAAATACTAATTCGTCATTTATAATATCACATTGGGAATGAAAAGGCACGTTTTCATCACATTTTATGTAAACAATATCAACTTTTATCACATATAAATAGGAGCCACTATATACATTCATGTAAACTATTTATAAATCATTTTTATTTTATTACAATAAAAATAATGATTATACTTTAATAACTATTATTTCTATGTCTTTTTTTTGTAGTTTTCTGACACTACGTAAATTACCTGCTATGCAGAAAATAATAATACAAAATATACGGACTCACATACTTATAGTGTAAATTATAGATTGCTTATTTTTAAGTACTTACGTCCTTCGATACAAGTCTTTCGATTTCTGTGTGATGCATTTTTACAATAGGTACAAATAAGGCAAAGTATTTTGATACTTTTATATTGTTTGAAAAGCTGCTGGGTGAATTAAATAATTATAAAATTAGGGCCGTAACACATTGGGACGGTCAAACCTAAGTGGCTTTATTATATGCTGAGTCTATGACCAGACCATAGCCTAAGCATAACAAAACGGTAAATTAACCGTTAACTTATCTGTAGTAGTAGTCTTGGGCCATACTAAGAAAATAATAAAAATATCCTTGTGTAGGTTTTACAAATCGTAATTGTTTATTTAATGTACGGAGAGTAAGTTGGCCTATACTAAACAAGGATCTTAGAACTCGGCAGATTGGTTAGTACTTTCTCAGGCTTCCTTCACACGGCATTTGTCTTGCACGTTTTAACGTAAGTACTCGTAAATTAAAACGTTACGTTTAAACATAAAGTTAGACGCCGTATTGTATTTTATTTTACTTAACCTAGTTTCACCAAAAACAAAAAACTCTGAATTAACTTCCACCTTTGTACATTGGATGGCAAGTTTCTGTTAAAAAGGGCTATTGAGCATCATCTTTTTTATTTTAATTAAAGCTAAAGGTTCGAATAGTTTTTAAAAGTACTGAAAAATTCATTAAACTAAGTATTTTTAAAAAAAAAATCATTGAAGGATGAAACTGTGACTCAATATTTTTTTGACATTTCATTTTTACATTAAAGGCAAGAAGGTGGGTGTTTTTTGGGTGAAAGTAAAATTCATGAGATCTAAGTTACAAAAAGAATATTAAAAAAGATGCATAGTTTCAGAAAAAAAAAGATTTAAGTCAAAAATTCTCAAATTTAATAATAAAAAAATCATAGCTCGAAAAGTACTGAAAATCGCGCAACATACATGAGGTATTTTCGGGTATACCTAGATGTCAGATATTCACGAAATATTTTTTAGTGTCAACTTTGGGGCCACCATGTAGGTATTTACACTTTAAGACGTATACTGCAAATAAATGTGCAGGACAATGCCGTGTGAATGAAGCTTAAAGTCTTATTTTTTTATTGTATGACCAACACTGGCAACGCAAAACAACTTACTTAATAATAGAGATTCTTCGTACGTAACTCATACATTATACTCGTAGAAACATGTTATTTTAAGAGAATTAGCACAAAATTTTGACAGCTAATCAATTTTTTTTTCATAAAACTTGGTTTTCAAAGGATAAATTGAAAATCGAAGGCCGTTTTGAAGTAGGAATTTTTGTACGCACATACGAAGTTCTTTATAAATATATATATATACTTTATAAGTAAATATATCCTTTAAAAATTATGTTTTCGGCAAAAAACTGAAAGCGTTCTGTTAGAGTTGCTTACTTTAAAAAAATGAGGCGAGCGACATAGTCGCACGGATCTATAATCAATTAACGGGTGTAAATTATACACATTTTCATTCAAATTGAACATGCTTATTTGTTAAGTAACTACTCAGGATAAAGCGGGGGATTGATGCTGCTCACCAACTTTTTTTAAACAGCGTTTGATATCATAACCAAAAATCGATGGTTAGTATTCTGCCAAATAATAATAATAATTATAAACCAGCTACCTAGGCCACTAATGGATATACAATATTTTGACATAAGTAGATCACCATGGCGGCTGTGGACTGTTTAATGGTACAAGCCTAAGCCTTCCTTATGTATGTTGATTTAAAAACCAGTAATCTGAACCAGAAGTTATGCTCAATAACCTCACAATCTGCTGACTTCTTTCCCTGTCTCAGCATCCTTTTTTTTTCCTTCTAGAGCGTCGTAGATCTCTGCCACCGTCTTGCCTTTGGTCTCGGGCACCCACAGGATGGTGTAGAAGGTACCCAGGAAGCAAATAGTGGAGAACATGATGAAGACCCAGTGGATCCCTAGGAGTTTCAGGAGAGGGTCGTATGCCTTCGTTTGGAGGAAGTCGCTGAGAGCTGTTCCCGATATGATGAGGGAGGTGGCCGTGCCTCGGTACTGGAAAATAGATAGGTAATTCTTCGTTACGCCATTGTTAATTTAATGTTTAGTTAGTACTTAACTTAAGTCGGAAAATACAGTGTTTAAAAAATTTGGTTAGACACGTTTTCCAAAGCAGGGAATTTTCATAAAATTCGATAACAAGAGTAATGTAAGGAAGATGACTCAATCGGAAAGAGAACATCTCTGATATGATGACACAAGGAAGTAGCTGGAATCGAAACACGTCGGCGAAGATGCGAAGACACATTACATGCGCATCGACTTACCCTCACCTGACAGTCTGGTGCACACTGACGTCAATATTAAAAAAGTTAACTCACTTGAAAGGAGAACATTTCCGACATGATGACGTAAGGGACTGGCTGGTACCCTGAAGCATCACCGAAGATGCACAAGCACATGGCGAGCACGGGCACCCAGCCTGGTAAGCTGATTGATAGTGATGTCAGGTAGAACCAGAGGCCCAGGGTCAGCATGGAGAGGCCGGTGACGAAGGACGTGCCGGCTAGCAGCCACTGGAAAAAAAATTGACAGATTAACTTTTTAGCTTTAAACTAGAATAGCAAGTAACAATTTCGTTACTCTGGATTTATGTTAGTCAATAAGAATGCCAGTAAGCGGTAAGCACGATCATTATAAGGCCCCAGGTAGCCGCTTAAGATTGGGACAGCTTCACGTTGTCGGCTATACAGCAGGGATTCGTATGTCTTGATTAAATGATAAAGTATTCCCTCACCTTCCTCCTGGTCTGCTACGCAATACAACAATCTACTTAAGAAGCCATGAGCTGCAGGTTTTTTTCCAGCATCACGTTGATTGCAATAGTCATTTTTATGTCTTGGTTTAACGATATAAAGTTTTTTTTTCCTCACCTTCCTCCCCGTCTGCTCCACAATGCAACTGGCCACTATAGACCCCATGAGCTGCAGCGCGCCCACCACAATCGTCTGCTTGTTGGGGCTGAGGTTCAGGCTGGTTGTCTCCGCCGCTTTCTCGAAGATGGACCCGGCGTATGTGAGGACCACCAGGTAGCCGCAGGTCTCTTGGGAAAGCATCACGTTGACGGCTATTCTGAACGCCTTGAAGCGGGTTTTGTCGGCAACTGTAACAATAAAAAAGGTAAATAAATAAATAGGGACATCACAAAGGTACATTATAGCTCTGATCTGATCTCAAAGTAAGGAGTTTAAGCACTTGTGTTATGGGAATCAGAAACAACGAAAGTACCGCAAACACACAGACCCGTAACGATATTGAAAATTGGATATCGACATTGACTTCGTCATCATACATCATAGGTGGCGACACCTTGGTGCCGAGACTCACGCCACATAGGTGTTTTAAAGAAGAGATGTTATGCTACGAGTGATTTTAATGGAGAGATGGGTATGGTTGTTTTTCAAGAGAGTTGAGTAAGGAAAAGATATGAGTATGGTGTAGGTTTTTTTAAAGAAGATATGAGTAAACTTGTGTAGCGAGGAATATTCCTTAAACTGTTGAGATAATTAGTGTATGACATCCGAAACGTTTTTGACTTTGCCTAGCTAGATCAAAACAAAACACCACACACTTTCGCACTCATAGAGTCAACTCTAAAAATCAAAGATGTATCTCTAAGATTTCAATAAGATATTGATATAAAAGCCTCCTTAAGATCGTTTACAGGGTCAAGTAAAAGCTTTCTATTTGCTGTTATAGAACTAAAATTGGCGAATAAAAGCAATTCGCTGCTTTTTAGCACTTTTTATCTGTATAATAGCAAAACCACTGCGTTTATTTAACGAAATATTATATCATAATTTGCGACTAAATTGCGCAATAAATTGCGTCGAAAAACGTTTTCAGCGCTTTTACTCGACTGTTTTAGGACTTTAATAGAGCTTAAAGCGAAAACAAAAACGTGCTCTCGACCATTATAGCACGTCCATTTGCTGCTTGGGTAGGTATTTAGTTACGCAAACTCTTACGCACCTTCCTATCTGAACTGGTTAAAGTTTATAAATAGAAATAACCAAAGAAGGAAACTATTTAACTAAGTTAAGGTGGAACTCTACTAACAGATAACTGACTGTCATTAATTAAAATATGTGTGATTAAAAACAAAGTCGTAATCCGTAAAAACTATAATTTGAGTAAAATAAACGGGTTTGCTAAAAGCATTTCGCTATTTTTAAGATCTCAACATAAAAATCGATTTGTTAAAAGATGGACCAGTCTAGTCTTCAAAACTAGTTTGAGACTGACGCAGTTTTTTTTGTGATATCAATAGTACGTTAATAAATAAATGAAATCTCGTAAAGAAATCCATAAAAAGTGGTTTGGAAACTGGCTCATGGGGAAGGCCCGAATCCAAAAGGATCCAGCTAGATAAAAATAAAACCGGTAATCCAACTGCGCAATGACTTTTCTGCGATACCCAACCAAAGTTCTATACACCTTATATAAATTGATTGTATATGTTATATTTAATCTCATGTGCCAAATTATTGGTATTATTATTTTTGTGTTTTCTCTTTTATTTATTTTTATTTTGTCGCACCGCCCACTAATACAGGTGCACTCACTGTTCCATCACTCTCAAAAATCGGTGAGACGGCAATCCGACATGACCGGAGAGAGATCAGGCGCAGGAACAACGGCTTAACGTACTTTTCGAGGCACGGGGTCACTCTTACTATATTTATTAAGTGTATATTTTATGTGTATTTATAAATATGTATTCTTATATAAATTTATTGTATATATTATATTTCATCTCTTGTCATTCATTTATTCATCTCATTAATTTTTGTGTTTTCTCTTTTATTTATTTTGTCGCACCGCCCACTAATCATTTCTGCTTAGCAAAGATATGACTGGTAGAGAATGCTCGACAGCGTTAAGGCTGAAATAAATAAATATACCTGACCTCTATGGGATTTTCAGACATCTTTCTGGCAATGACAATTTAAAATTTTAGGCTCAGCATAACGGTCAATGCCGGTCAGTTAAGAGCAATGCTAGTGATTGATATAAATAAATAATAACATCGCATTTTACGGCACACAAACATTACTTATGTGTGAACAGCAAAAAAATAAATAGGTAAATATAAATCATTTGATTCAGGATCTTGTCCCATAAAAAATACAAAACCACTTACGACGAGAAGAAACGCAATTCTTCTACAAGCTCAATTAGTACCTAAGCAAAAACACGTTTTAATGTAGTGTGTGAGCATGCGTTTACAACACGGTTTTAAGGATTCCTTCCTCCTTTTTTGGTGCGCCAAAAAAAGGTGTTACGTCAAAAACTCTCCTGTCATTTATACTCGTAATTCCAGCTCAGCAGGCACCAAATGACAGATGCCATCAATTAAAATAACATGCGAACTGGTTCTCCGAAGAGAAATCTCGTTTGTGCGATTGTGTTTATTTTGCGTGAATGATAAGTTGATTGGACAGGATGTTAATACGGTTCCGTTGGGTCATGACATAAATTGAACAGACAGGTCTTTTTAAATATAATTTCGAAGTGGACTGCTAACTGCAACCGAAGGCGACAAAGCAAGTTAAATACTAGTAGGTTCCTCAAAGTCAAGGGTGCCTGACCACCGGTAGGGACCGGCAGGGACCGGAACCCCTTACCCTTAAAGTGGTTTTTGATAGGGTATATTGAAAAGTTATTTCCAAAAACCCTATCAATTTGTTACGCAAACCATCAACCTACCCTTACGAAAGTCTTTTACATTACAGTTAGTTCGAGTAATCGCTTACCACATCCTAAAACCCTATCGAAGGCTTACCCTATGAATGTGCCAAATATTATTTGTACGACATTTTCACGTAAGCAATACAAAACTTCATGAGCGTGAGCTGTCAAAAGACTGTTCTTATAATAGAAATACTATAGAAATTAAGCAGTAGATTGTAAAATGCGCGGAAAAGAGATAGACAATATGGTAACTCTATAAGTTGGTAAGCAGTTAAATATTAAAGTTACTGAAACCCTACTACTTTGGTAAGCAAAGTAACTCTAACATACGGTAACCTTTTTAATATACTCTCCCTAACAATTGACTTAATCAAAAAAGGGGTTTTCCGGTCCCTGGTGCGGAGCGAGGCCGCGAAGATAGTGATGTCTTAGGTGTTCTCCAAAAAGATCATTACGTGATCATACATAATATACCTGCCTCTAAATTTTTAACCCCTGTCGAAAAAGAGAGGTGTTATAAGTTTTGAACCCCCAACGAAAAAGACTTTAGTTTGATCCCTATGTCTGTTTGTGTGTGTATATGTTTTTGTCTGTCTGTGTGGCATCGTAGCTGCTAAACGGATTTTCTTAATTCGATAGATCACGGTTCATCATAATTATTAACGGTGGTCAAAATCCGTCCACCTTTGAAGCTGACCAGCTGTTTTCCTCGCTTATCCAGGGGTTTTGACGTGACAACGTCTTAAATTAGGTTGTAGCTCGGAGTCACTCATGAAAAAGTGTAACACCCGCTCACGTCTGTTACGATGAGTCACCGAACGAGAGAGAGGCCCGCCGGACCGGCGAATGCCTTGCGTCTCTCTCCCACTCAAACATTATCGGTGTCTCGTAAAATCTTCGCCCGTAAAACCCACTTTACAGGCAACCATTTTTTTAATTGGAAAGTTAGTTTTGTTACCTATTTTAACGACGTTCTTGCAAATAAACTACATGCTTAGTGATTGAAGAGCTTAGAGCAGCCACTCGCGTTAACTAGTATCAGGTGTAACTTCTGCACGTGTGGCTCACTGAGCACCCAACCACAAAACCGCGATTGTGGGTTAACGTAATCATACGGGTAGAATTTCAATTAATTGGGTACTTTCCTATGCAACTATAAAAATATATAAACGAAAGACCAGCGAAAGGAGTCTCCTATATTTGGAAGCAGTATCAACTGATTTATTTTTACTATAAACTCAAGAAATAAATAACAAGTTAATTTCTGAGAAATACAAATAAACATCTTCAGACAAAAGTACCTACATTTATAGGGGAGAGTTTAAGCAGCATTTTATACGTATTTTTTAATATAAACTGTCTTCATAAATTCATACCTCTTTTAAGGCTCATGCTTCACATACAGATTTAAATTACTTTATTCAGACATACTTAAGCTTTTGAAGCTGGCCTGCGCCATGGACTTAGTGTACGCCTCTTCTCTTTCCAACTCTTGTATGGTTTCTTCTAAGTTTTTGTCGTCGGTCGTAGTGTTTCGAAGCCACGCCAACGCTATTCTTGCCTCCTGGAAAAACAATTATTCATGGTTACCCATCAGACAGACATTCAAATCTTCAATAGAGATTCGTATACAGTTATCGTAAAAAAATTAAAATTGAATCGTAAAATAAGCTTGGCGTTGACAATCAAACCCTAGAGACTAATAAATTAAGTCCGTGTTGAGGTAGAATGGTTCGCGAAACGCATAATATTCACTTTTTAATCCTCAGATCATAGAATTGGATACCATACCACGGGCCCTAATAAAAAACCAGGTTACGCGAAAAAACCATTGATACCCATCAATTGAAGAAACCATGAAACTAACTCCTTAGTTAGTTTCATGGTTTCGCATCCTTATGCGATTCCGGTGGCATTAAAAAGATTTGCACGCAACCACATTAAACTCAACCGGACTCAACCTCATAAGACAAGATTCGCAAAGTTATAGAAATTAAAACAGGACATTGCCCCTTGAACGAGCACCTATTCATAATAGGTGTAACGGATAGCCCTCTGAGCAGGGGTTGCATGGAGGCTGATGTGCTACATTACGTGCTCATGGAGTGCCAAGCTGTGGCCGAACAACGGGCACTCCTACTTCATTCGCCAGAAACACCCCCGAAGGCATGTGGCAATCTAGCAAAGCTGCTTGCTATTTGACGACCGCTTGGTGCAGTGGTCCACGTGACGGACTTCTAAACTTAAAATAAAATAAAATAAAATAAACCAAGTGTCGCTGGTTGGATCCCCGCACAGTACAAGTATAAGTGTTCATGAACATATGTGTTTGTACTGGTCTGGGTGTTTTCTATGTATAATATGTATTTACTTACAAAAAAGTATTTAAGTATGTTTATCCGTTGTCTAGTACTCAAAACACAAGCCTCGTAGCTTAATTTGGGACTAGCGAATTGGTGTGATTGTTGTGAAATATTTATTTATTTATTATTATCTATCTGGGAAAGCCTGGGCTGGTTAGAGTAGGAAAAAGACAAAAATACGCCCAATGGCCCAATCAAGCTTCTAAGCGCTGAAACCACCCTGCTAAAGTAAACTAAACTCAACTAATAGGTATAACCTGAATATAGTAGGTATGTTTTTTTTTAAATAATGATATGATGATTATTAATAAACAGATCTAAAATTCCACTTGCGTATATCCACGTGACTGATCGAAAATTAATTCGTCAAACCTAATACACGTGTTCTTTGTCGAAAATAACTCTAAAATTAATCAACATTGATTTTGATTTATGCAAACTTTAATACAGATTAGTTGTTTGTCGTGATGATTTAGTCCTGATTTCAACAAGGTAATTTTACCAACTGGTTAGCAAACAGCCGAATTGTGACAAAATTACTCGTATGTATGGAAATTAACACTTACATGTAAAAAAATGCTGATATTATAACCGGTCATTTTTAAACGTAAGTCGTAGGTGCTGTCATTTCATGTGTTGGCGTCAAAGTTAATAAAATTTGGATGAAGTAAGTTAGTGAGGTGCTTGTGGCACAGATACCAAAAGTTAAGCAACCAATAGCGCGGTCATTTTTGGGATGGGTGATCATTCTGACCATTTAAGTGACGTCTATTTACAAGCATCTCCGTGCTTCGCAAGGCACGTTAAGCTGTTGGTCCCGGCTTATATCGAAAGATATTAGTCGTTAAGCCTACTCAGAGGCCCTCGGACGTCTTAATAACATTTGACAGTAAGTTTGGTCACTTACTTTACAACCACCCCTACACCGCGCTAAGCCCTCGTAGTGGAGTGTGGCTCAGACCACCTCACAGTTAAGATGAGGCCTGTGCCCAGCAGTGGGACGTATATTAGGCTGATATGTGTATGTTAGTGCTTAATCATTGTGTATGTGTACTGACGTTGCAAAGTTCTCAAGCAGTGCTTCGCGCAATCATCAGAAACCCATTACTGGAGCTCCGTAATTATGAGAAGCAATTCTTTTATTCTACTTGGGAAAATAACTTTTCATTCTTGTAACATTATTTTGCTGTCCGAAGACGGCCTTATTATGTTGTTATGGTGCAGGTAAACGTTGAAGAAGTACTTTCGTATTAAATACCTGGATAAATAAATGAATATGTAGGTTAACTGATAGATATTGACCTTCTGTAATTTGGCGACCTCCCATCCGGGGTACCTCTGAGGTCCCGCGCTCGATTTCCGGGCGGAGACATACTCGTAGTGTAACAATAATTTTCTGTATTATCACGGATTTAGGTGTTTGCGATGCCTTCGTTGTTCCGATTTCCATAACATAAGTGCTTATACGTAGTTACTTTGGGATCAGAGTAATGTATGTGATATTGTTCACCATATCGTTGTCCCCGTTCATGCGTACCTACCTACGCGTACTTTTTGGTAAGTAATTAATTTCTTTTTTTTTCTTTTATAAATATACAACAACATCACTTACATTGATCTGACTCTGTGGTCAACCGTGCTATTACAAATAAACTTAATAAAAATACATAATAACAACAGACATGTTCATGCATAAAAATGTTTGTACAGTATGGGGATCGAACCCGCGACCTCTTGGTTAATAGTCAACTTCTTAACCGTTACACCAAAGTGGTCGTCAGTTGTGGCTTTTCTTTCATTGTTGATTTTATCGAAGTGAAAGCGCGTCTTGGTATTTAGATATGATGTCATTTATACGTAAAACGCATGTACAACTGAGTAATAACACACATTAGTTCATTGTATTTGTGACGGTCAAGTAGCATTATGTAATTAATTGGTTAAGGTCAGTGATATTAACCGTACATTTAAACAATGGAATTGAGGTGATTAAGAAAGTGACGGAACTTTCTGAAACATGAATCGTAAAGTTAAAGGATTACGCCATTTGGCTGCATATCATGATAGGTTTTTTTTGTTGCATCAATTCAAATATTAGGGAAAAAATATACCTTAAAGCTAAATGTTTTCCTTGTAAGTTCCATGAAACACTGTCATGCTAGATTATGCATATTATAATCATGATTTGAATTAAACAAGACGGCATCACTTTCGATCTGTTCTAAGGAAACTTGTTTCTAGTTCATCGAGTTGAGTGTTTTAGTTCTTCACACACGTATACGTAGTCGAGCAAGTTCCTTGCCCATGTTTTGGGACTACGACTGGTTTCCTGTAGTTGCCTATGCAATTACAATAAAAGACCAGCGTTTATTAGTCTGCTCCTTTGTTTTTTGATGTTGGACTATGACAGACAAGCTTTTTTGGATCCTCGATATATCTAACGTTTCCGTCAGACCAGGGTTGCACAGGTCTTCTGACCATGAAGCATCAACGTAATTCTATCGTCGTATATCTTTACCAGCATAACAGCGTCGTAGTTGCTTACCAGAAATGAAGCAGGTTCACGAGCTCAGGCTCATAAAAGACAAGAGTTGTCTGGTCTTCTGGCCTACGTCGACTTTGCTCGAGGCTTAGAGGGGGGCGAACCGATCGGGGAAACGGCCTCTTTCGGTGGAATCTTTCACCGTCCGTGAAAACGGACGGATCATTGGATTAGTCAGGAGTTGTCTAATTGCTGTGGTAGTGACACTGGCGAGCTTTGCAGCTGTGAGCCAGAGTCGTGGTTAGTGTTGATGGGTTGGCCCAGTGGCATTTCTATGTTTCAAATACCCAAAAGCCTTGGGCACTGACCTGTATTTTCCCCTGCTTGATGAGGAACACCGGCGTCTCGGGCATGGCGAGGAAGGCCAGCAGGTGCAGCACGGGGACAGCTGTGCACATCCACATGACGGACGCGAAGGGCAGGAGGTCCCCGCACACGTAGATCAACAGGTAGCCCATGTTCTGGGCCAAGATGAAGAGGGAGCCGAGCGCGCCGCGCACGTTGTCTGATGCAATCTGAGCGAAAGACGGAAAGATTTTAGTTTTGTTTTTCCATGGTAATATTTTTGGATGACCTTACAGTAGGTAGGAAAAGGATGAAAACGTTTCCAACAAGATAGAACAGATCTTTTTTTTGTTTTTTACAAGAGGTACCAAAAAATTTTAATTTTTAAATATTGACCGTTAAAGTTTCTTAGTTTACGTGTGTTGGATGGAGCTGCGTTGATATAATTGTTCTTGTGATAATTCATATCACGAAGAAAGGGATCTAAGTACCTACCTTTGTACCAATGAACGGTGATCTATATGCACCAATACATACAGGATACGAGACACAATACATAAACTTACATAAATGATACGAGATACGATACCTAAACGTGTATATTGTTTTTTGTATTTGTATGCGGTGTGCAATAAAGAACTATCTATCTATATATTATTTTATAGTATAAACCTAAAGAAACCAAAATGCAATACTTATCAAGAAGTTCAAAATCATAATATTAATACCTATGCATTGTTATACTTAAACAGTATGTTTTGTATGACACCGATTTCCTGTAAACGGCCCTGAGATAAATAAAGCATTACAAATAAGCGGGAGCAAAATCTAATTGAGTGAGTGATGATTTCCCTGTTCATTCATCAAATCACAATACAACTATCGTTGCAGAAAGTTAACTAGATTAGTGCTGAACAATGAAGACTTCATGTTGTTTTGTTGGTTACTTTTTGGCAAGACATTTTTTAGTCACAGTTTGGCCTACTGAACAAAAAGACGCGGAAAATAGGCAAACAGAATGGTTACGAGAAATAAGTAGTTAATACCTAGTTAACTGCTGAAATATCTCCATAGGCAATGAACTCACTTGGAGACAAACGACAAATATCATGCGACTCGTGTCAACAGTGGCATCGGCTGAGAGGGCATCTGGATTATGCTTGACAGGTAGGAATTTACGCACAGCAAAATCGCTCGACTTCTTTTTATCCCTTGATGTACTCCTGGCTTTTGGCTATAAGTGTTTATAGTGTAGATATGGGTTTCTTAAAGTGGGGTTCACGGACTTCCTGGGGGTCCATCGCGGCGGAGAGCGGTGAAGTATAACAGACAATCACCTAAGTGCGATCGACAGCCGAGTGAGTGAGTAGATACTAGATTGGAAACCGATAAAGAACGAACTATTCGTCTTGGAAAACTTCTGAGGAAGACGATGATTACGACCCCACTTTGTGTCCGTGACGTATTTGTCTCTGTACTGTAACTCAGTTAATACATATCATACTTAAGTATCCTGAAATTATGTAACCACGAAGCAGTGTCGAGCGCCGATGGGTAAGCGCATTAATTTGGTTCTGGAAATATTTAATTATTTTGTTAGGTAATCAAACTACAAACAAAGTGATATTTTTATTTAGCTTTTTTTCTACAATATTTTTTCACAGGGGTCCGTGACTGCAAAAAGTTTGAGAAACCCTGGTTCCTTACTTTACTTATACAGGCTTACGACTTACTTCTTTCAGGTACATAGGAGTGACGACGTAGCAGGTGGCGCAGGCGAAGCCGGCGACCACGCGCGAGGTGATGAGCGCCCACGGCCGCAGGGAGATCAGCGTGATGGACCAGCTTATCTGTTGGGAGAAAAAAAAACGTTTATTTATAGTGATATAATGCATAAGGTGAAGGGCAGTGGACAGGGCTTAGTGCGAGTGCCTTTACGTAAGCAGATCAGTGTTCCGTGTATTTGACCAGTTGTTCGTGACTTTGACAGCTCATATGCAACTCACGCGCTAAAGACACGTCAGTGGGGTGAGCACGAACAACGATCGTAACGTAATCGTAGCGTTTACCTATCGTTTCAATTTGTGCTCACCCCATAGTACGCGGCATGTGTGCGCCAGCGAATAATTACTTGAAAGCTAAGGCTACTACCGCACAGGCAGGAGGTACCTATGCCTAGCTCCTGGCTTGCAGTCTGGCTACTTGCTATAGGATACACGGTAGCCGCATTGAAGGTTGCTTGCCTGAAGTTGTAAATATACAACTTCACGGCCTTCCCCACGCAGATATTTTGTTACCTGGCCTGTTTGTGACATAAAGTTTTAAAGTGTGTCAATCGGATTTGTGTTCAGTAGTGTACCAAACAATTAATAAAAACGCACGTTCCGTTATAAATTATAAATTAAATAAATACATTTTACAACAACATCACATACATTGATCTGACTCGTTGGTAAGTAGCTTGAGCACTTGTGTTACAGATATCAGAATCAACAGTGGTATTACAAATAAGCTTCAATAAATACATATAACACCCAGACCAGTACAAACAGACATGTTCATATACACAAATGATTGTACAGTGCGGGGATCGAACCCGCGACCTCTTGGTTAATAGTCAACTTCTTGACCATTACACCAAAGTGGTCGTCAACAAATATAATTAATATTAAGACTATTGTAACGAAGTCGTAATTGATTAGCTTAGTATCTTTGTTTCCCCGATTATTGGGTAAATACTTTGACCGAACTAAGAGTTTTACGCAGTTATATTTCAGTAGCAAGATTGATTTTTTGCGATTAGTTTATTGGCAATTTACAACCATGACATGGCTTTGTGATAAGAAAAATATTCAGCAATTATTTACATAGAGTTAGGAGAGATTCTCTCTTAGTATAGTATTCGAATAGGATATTTATCTCGGCACATTTTCTCCCTCTGCAACTCCTGTTTAGCCAGGATCTAAGGGCGCGTTTAATTATAACGTTCGTTTTATGGGTCCGTTAAAAAGTGTTTGAAATTAGCGTATGTAGTTGTATGAGCGAGTTCGCACATAATACCTACAGTATTCCGGATCCAGTAGAAAATACCGATCTGAAGAAATAAGCAGCAATCCGTTTTACAGTTCCGTTAAAACGTATGTGCTTGTAGCGTAAATAATAAGGTAAGTACTAGACAACGGATAAACATACTTAAATACTTTTTTTTTGTAAATAAATACATATTATACATAGAAAACACCCAGACCAGTACAAACACACATGTTCATGCACACTTATGCTTGTACTGTGCGGGGATCGAACCCGCGACCCTTGGTTTAGAAGTCCGACCTGTGGACCACTGCACCAAGCGGTCGTCATCAGTATGAGGCAGTTCACACACAATACAGCATATCGGATCCAGTACCTATATTGCATCCGTTTATTGTATCAGTACTGTAATGTGCATGAATACTATCTCTAGTAGCGACTAATCCGCTGAAACCAAAGATAATGGATCTTGTAAAACGGACGTAATATGTGAACGCGCCATAAGACTTGTCAAAATTCAAAATTCATATCAGTGGCGACTAGTTGTCTTATAAGAACCCTAATCTGTTTTGGGACCAAAGTCAATACTTAAAGTTCAAAGCATGTTAGTAGGTACTAGTCTCCTTAGTTTTAATAACGGACGATTGCATAGTAGGTATAAAGAAATGTCGCGAGTTCGATGCCCGCACCGTACAAACATTTTTTTTGTGCATTAACATGTCTGTTTGTACTGGTCTGGGTGTTATATGTATTTATTTAAGTTTATTTGAACCTTATACCAATGTTGATTCTGATATCTGGAACACAAGTGTTTTTAGCTACTTAACACGGAGTCAGATCAATGTATGTGATGTTGTTGTATATGTATTTTTTTAAAGTCGCTTTCCGTATCTGTCCCTATGTTTGTATGTATGCTGAGATCCTTTAAACTACTCAACAGATTTTTATGCAGTTTGTTTTTAAATAGATAGAGCGATTCAATAGGAAGGTTTATATCATATTGACAAGCTTAAAAAATTGGAGAATCCTTTAGAAGAAATTTCTATCCCACGCGGGTGAAACCGGCTGGCGAAAAGCTTTACAGGTAACCAAAGATAAATGGAATGGGTAACTGATTTACATAGTTACGCTACGTTTTATGCACTTTTTTACTACGGGTACAAAGTCAACGGTTGTAATTTATCGTCAATCAACAAGATAGTTGATCAACTAATCATTGCACTATCGCGATCGCACCAGAGACAATCTAGCTTGTACGAGTAGGTACCACTGACAATCTGAACTCTTGCTCTACTTATATCTGGATCACACTTGTTTTCTACTAAGTATTAATGAATGTGCGACTCGGACATCTGTGTAGTACTGGTTCCTTTTAGGATGTATTGATTTTGTAATATAATTTATAAGATCACCTACCGACCCATATTCTACACACTAACAATTAATCCAAATTTTCATAAATATCCTTCTTTAAGTATAATTAACTAGCCGGTTAGTGAGGTTTATTTTTTACTAACCTAATTGTAAAGTCGGAAATAATACTACTCATGACATGAAATAGTAATTTCATGACTTGTAAGACAATGTCAGGTCAAGACCCACCGATCGAATTGACACTATGTGTGTGCGCAATGCCTCAGTAAGAGCATATTGTCGGAAGACTGATCTGCAAGCCACCTACATGAAAATGACTACCGTGACCACGACTGCTCTGGCCCCGCGGGGTCCTGGAGGACCGGGGTTAGGGAACTAGCCAGCAGCATGCCAAAGTAAAAAAGCTCAGACATCAGCAAATAGAACAGTACCCTGTGGGGTGAGCAGGAAGATTATCGTAAGGTATTTGTGTCGTCCAAACGTCAGAAACTGACAGTTTCCCTACACAAATTGACAAGTTGACGATAGGTAAACGCTATGAATACGTTATAATAGTTGTTCGTGCTCACCCTCTGGCGTGTCTTTAGCGCGTGATTTGCATGTGAGCTGTCAAAGTCGGATGTGACAAACTTAATAATCATTGTACTATCGAGCGCTACTTACTGTGCTGGATTTTTAGAAAATCATTTAGATTTTTTATTGATTTATCTAGACTGCAAGCTAAGGACTCGCTGCGCTTCCGTCAAGCTCCACCCGCTCGTTTTAAATACTAAGTAACTTGAGCAATAACGCAAAGAACACGCCGCGCTTCTTTCACACCCGCTTGCTGGTTGACATAGTTTTTATGCTGTTTTGCCTGCTAAAACTCCAAGAACACACCACATTACCGTCAAGACTGGAACCGCATGCTGGGCGGCAAAACCTTTATATCGGTTTGCCTGACACTCCCTCCCTATCTATGATATATCTATTACAAAAAAGTTACTCACAGCAAGGAACAGTGAGGTCAACATGGTAAAGTTCTTCCGTCCCCACCGATCGATGAGGTTCCCCATGTGGAACCCGCAGAAGATAGGCGGCAGGAAGGTGAGCGCTGCCATCCAGGACAGTATCTCGTCCGACACCGGCTCCGGCGCCGGCCCCGCGGGGTCCTGGAGGACCGGGGTCATGGGGGACTGCCAGCCCAGCAACATGCCGAAGTTTAATACTGGGATTGTGACTGGAAAATAAAGAAAGGGTTAGGGTGGTTGTGACAGTTTATTTATAGTACGTGATACGAACTAAGACCAAACCAAAAAGAGGCAGATACGGAATGAGCTAGTCGCGCGTGGTCCTACTAAACCGAGTCAAATGGACCTGCTTCGCTCCTAGTCGGCGTTAGTACTGCAAGTTGTTTACACGTGCGCGTGGGTGAGCGGCCCATTTTAAAGTTGACGCTTGTAAGGACGGACCGTATTTTCCTCTGTTTGGTTTGATCAAAGGATACGATTAGGAGCTGGTTTAATAACATGCTTAACATGGTCGTAGCAGTTCTTAATGTGTTCCGTTGTTCACATCTGCGACATAAAGAAAAGTAAATAAATTTCCATTGTTAATAGAAAAAATATAGAAACTTAATAATACCCTGTATGCAGTCTCTGGGGCCTTAGTCGACTAGATGAAAGCCCGCAGCGTTTTGTATTTATCACAAAAATAAATCGCTCCTACTGTTACTCGAAGTTTCTAAGGTAATTAATTTGTTACTCTTTTACGTAAATACTACTGTATTGATTTTATACAAATTTTACTAGAATGTAGCTTATACATCAAAATAACACATAGGCTACAATTAAGAAAGAATTGTAGATTAAGAATTCCCACGCGGATAAAGCCTCGATGCTAAACCGTGTCCGTGGGAGCTCCAATGACATTCTGCGCGTTGTGGCAGGGCGGTTAGACTGCCCCTTCTTGATGCAGTGGATTCGGCTGCATAATAGTGTAGCGAAATATTTTTTCTTTGTTGCTTATTTATATTATGATTTTAAAATATTTTTTATAATTTTTTACTGTATGGACTGTGTGCCTGAAATAAATGGTTTTATCTATTTTATTATATAAAGTCGCGGGCGGCCAGTAGTAAAATATAGATCTAACGAACTAAACGCATCAAATGAGTAATATTTGTCAATCAAGTCGCGAATGAACGTACGTACATACTGTACGTTAATTCTTGACTCATTTAAATGCTGTGAGAAAGGGTTCAATTGCCAAGATGCCACGATTTATCGGCCACTAGCGACAATTATCTCGTCGATAAACTATAGCAATACTACATACAATAGACAATAACCTTCACCTATTCCATTGTATTCTGATGCTATTAAAACCAGTTGATCAGTGAACAGTTTGAGCTGGTGTCCATTGAACTGCGACTTTTCAAGACGTCATAAAAACACGGTGATCAATGTAATGCCAAGAAGTTGACGAATTATACTACGCTTTTGGTTATTTTACTTATCGCCAATCTTAGCTGTCTTAAAAACAGTCACATAACAGAGTTTATTGAAGTCTCTTAAGTTGACACGGAGTCTTTAGTTCGTATCAAAGTTCAAAAGGCCGAATCCGTAATTTGTTTGAACGAATTTTACGTAGTACCACATGTAACTCTAATTACCAAATTAAGTTTGGGGCGCAGTTAAAATTCATAGGCGTGTTTCATTTGTCTTATTGAGACGGATAGTTTTTTCGAGATTTTATAGCCCAATCAAATCGAAATGCAGTCAATAGCCATGCTGGATTCGCACCTTAATAGCGCGGTAGTGTAAAGCCGAGATAGATGCCCCAGCGGTATAGATGACCCGATTTTTAATTATAATTACATTAGTTTTGATACCGATTTTAATTACATTAGTTTCGCAGATAAATTCGATTACTTTTTCTATCTATCTAACTGACTCAGTTGTAAGTGTCGTTGTAAGTGTTGTAAGTCTCGCATGCAATGCCAAAATTAATTCATAAATTTGGAGGCCAGATGCCCATTTTTCCGGTGAGTCATCTATCCTAAACGCAATTTATATGGGTCGGGCATCTATCCCCTGTATAGGATAGATGTCACGACAATTAAAGGTCCGGAAACGTCCTCAATACTTTGTATATATCGAAGACAACGCTTTTTACTTTTCATAAATTTGTATACACAATTCCTAAGAATAAATTTCTTTCATAAATAAATTGTTTTGATTTTTACTATTGAAGTTATAGAGCGATTTCGAAAAGTGGGGCATCAATCCCGGTTTTTTACCTATGGTGGTAAATTAATATCGCAGACAACGGACTCACGCGCAATGCCCGCTCCACGCATACTGATAAGCGCCAAATTCATAGCAGTGATTAATCCGCGATTGGTCGCGCTCGTTTGTAGCAAAACTTGAGGCTTATCGGTTTTATGCTCGTGTTGTTATTGCGCGGCTTGTTACAAGAAAAACTATGGTTTTTGACGTTTTTCCATTTCTAATGGAACATGAGAAATGGCTCTTGCATTTTCCTCGGAACGAATCAGGTGTCATCTCCACTTAATTGATGCTATTTCTTTCGTGGTGCTTTTTTCCAAAGCTACTTAGTTATCTGTGATATAGGCTATCTTCTTCTTATATATAAAAATGAATTGCTGTTCGTTAGTCGCGCTAAAACTCAAGAACGGCTTAACCGATTTTGATAATCTTGGTTTTAAATTATTCGTGGAAGTTCAGGGAAGGCTTAAACGGTGAGAAAATATTCAAAAAATATTGCAAAAACAGCGGGCAGGAAGACGCCTGTCGGGTCCGCTAATTGATGTACAAAAAATAATCGAAAGTAATCGTTAAGAATTTTTGTTTCCTTAATTGATTTTTTATTTTTTTATTATCAATTTTTATACTATTAGGCTAGTTGTATAATAATATCTTAGTTTAATTATTTAACAATTATGTATCAAAATATCGAAAATAATCGACTTGTGATTTCAACTCCGAAAAGTTTACTGTTATTGTTAAGTCTACTTGGCTAATCGGCGGGCCCCACCCAAAAGCTGATATTAAGACCTTAACATGAAAACCAAACTTACTTACAAGTCTATAATTTGGTTTCTCAATCGTCGACGTTTGACGCATTTGTGCAGGGCTATCTTTTGATTAACCCATGACGAAAAGGAGGGGTGTTATAAATTAAAACCCTATGTCTGTTTGTGTGTGTATATATTTTTGTGTGTGTCTGCCGGTGGCACTGTAGCTTCCGAATGGATGGACCGATTTGAAAGCGTTTTTTTTTTTAATTTGAAAGATATTTTAATCACGGTGGTTAGTATAGTCAAGCCGTTGAAGCTCACCACGGTTTTTTTTGTTTGTATAGTATATTTTTGTGATTCTGTGTTTTTATGTGTGTCTGCCTGTGACACCATAGCTCCCCATTAAATAAATAAATATTTCACAACAAACACACCAATTCTCTAGTCCTAAATTAAGCTGCGAGGCTTGTGTTATGGGTACTAGACAACGGATAAACATATTTAAATACTTTTTTTTTGGTAAATGAATACATATTATACATAGAAAACACCCAGACCAGTACAAACACACATGTTCATGCACACATATGCTTGTACTGTGCGGGGATCGAACCCGCGACCCTTGGTTTAGAAGTCCGACCTGGATTGGATGGACCGAATTCAAAGCGTTTTTCTTTTTCGAAAGATAATTAATTCACGATGTTTCTTAGCTATAGCTGGTCAAAACCCGTCTAGCAGCCGTTGAAGCTCACCACGTTTTTTTGAACTGGAAAGTTAGTTTTTCCTTCATACATTTTTCTTCTAGTTTACGAATAATGAGTTTGTAGATTCTTAGTTAGTCGAAAGTGAACTAAAATGTGACGTAACTGTCGCGTTTAGGATGTTACATCAACTCGCGCGCATGTTCTGCATTTCAAACAGCTCGTTGCGTGTGAGTAATGGTCTCTTTACGAGTATTTACAAATGCTGCACATGCATGTAACAAACACTAGGAAAATAAAAAAAAAATTTGACAGGAGACCTGATAATATTTAACTTCTACAAATACTCGTGCCAACAAAACTCACAGTTATGACAGAAGTAGGTATTTCACTAATAGGTACTAATTTTATTTCTTGTGTTTGAAATGAGTGTGTGAATTTTTTACTTCTTGTGTTTGAAATTAAAACACACTTAAAAGAAAAATTAACTACCGGGACTCAAACCCGCACCTCTCGCAAGCCGGGCCATTGCTCTCCCAATCGAGCTACAGTGACACTTACTCATCGGTCCGAATGTTTTAAGTGCTCCTTAGGCTGCAGCCAGACATGATTCATCACTGTTGTTATTAGATACCTAATTCGAATGAAAAACCTCCTCAGCTGTTTAACATTCGGTTAAAATGAATCAGCTAATTTATTAAGTTACTTTTGGACGACCGCTTGGTGCAGTGGTCCACAGGTCGGACTTATAAAACCAAGGGTCGCGGGTTCGATCCCCGCACAGTACAAGCATAAGTGTGCATGAACATGTGTGTTTGTACTGGTCTGGGTGTTTTCTATGTATAATATGGATTTATTTACAAAAAAAAAGTATTTAAGTATGTTTATCCGTTGTCTAGTACCCATAACACAAGCCTCGTAGCTTAATTTGGGACTAGAGAATTGGTGTGATTGTTGTGAAATATTTATTTATTATTTATTTACTTTATTTTGTAGCATTAACAATGCAAATTTCTTTACCACTTTACTACTTGGTAAGGTTACCAGTTAAATGCGAGAGTATTTAAACTCTTTTGCAAAAAAAACGGGCACTTTAGATTTTTTCCTCTACTATAATGAAGAAGAACAAGAAATAGGTTTTATTAATTTGACTATGTATTGGCATGTTATTTGAAGCATCCTGGCATCATTCTTTACGTTCCAAATTTAAAATTTGAAATTAATAAAAGAAAAATAATGATTATTGTGGATTATTCTAAAATTGCTTTACTAATGGCGCGAATTGCTGAAACGATTTTTAACTGATTACGATATTTTAAAACTTTTTGGACATTTTCTGCAAATTAAACAATTTAATCTTTATTTTTACATTAAATACCACTTTTTGATATGAGTGATAAAGCGATAAGGGCCGGTAAAATTATAGCCCTACTTGAAGAAGGTTGTTCGCAAGCTTACGTGTCTCAGCGGCTAAATGTGAGTCGTTCAACTGTCCAGAGGACTTGGCAACGGTATCAAGAGACCGGTTCGGTCAAAAGAAGACCCGGTTCGGGAAGAAAACGATGCACAGAACCAAGAGATGACCGCTTTTTGGTGAGACAGGCGTTGCGGAATCGTAAGGCGTCAAGTGTGGACCTGAAGAAGAGCCTTGAAGAAGTAAGAGGAGTAGAAGTTAGCTTGTGGACGGTCAGGAGGAGGCTTTTGGCTGCCAATATCAGGAGTTACCGCCCAGCTCGGGGCCCTAAATTACTCCGTGAGCACCGTGTTGCTCGACTTCAGTTTGCTCGGAACTGTGCTTCATGGACTCTGGAGGACTGGAATAAAGTATTGTTTTCTGATGAAGCTAGAATCTCTTTGTGTGGAGAGGACCGACGCCGGCGAGTGCTGCGAAGACCACGGGAACGCTATGCGGAAGTGTGTTTCGAAGAAATCACTCCTTATGGCGGAGGCTCCGTTATGTTTTGGGCAGCAATTAATTCGACGGAGCGTACGGAGTTAGTTTTCATAGAAAATGGAACATTAAATGCACATCGGTACATAATGGAAGTCCTAATTCCATATGCACAACCCACATTGACTGCACTTGGGGAAGATTCCATTTTTATGGACGACAATGCTCGCTCGCACCGTTCTGGCGACGTGGAAGCGTACATGCAAGAAGTTGGGATCCGTCGTTTAGATTGGCCAGCTCGAAGTCCTGACCTCAATCCAATTGAGCATGTCTGGGATGTTCTAAAGAGACGTGTAAGATCAGTGCAACCTGCTCCACAAAACATCAGGGAGCTAAAAAGAGTCATTGCAGAAGAGTGGGAACGAATTCCTCAAAACTTTATTAAAAACATCGTGGAAAGCATGCCCAGAAGGATTCAAGCTGTGATTTTGGCAAGAGGAGGTCACATTCGGTATTAGGTTTTTACATTTGTAACTTTATTTAATTAAAAAAAGTAAAAAAAAATCTTTATTGCCGACCACTTCTTATTGTTTGGGCGTGTACATCGGTTTTAAAGAATCCATCGTTTTTTTTTCTTTTAGTTGCCCGAACTCACTTCACGCGCATTAATTTACACGATTATAAGTATACAGACTACGTCAAAGAAATAAATTTCATTTAATTAACTCAAATCGACCTTAGAACGTAAATTTCCTTAGGTGCCCGTTTTTTTTTTGCAAAAGAGTGTATGTCCATAATTTTAGCGTTTTGAGATATAGGTGGGTGATTCACCTACTTATCAGTATTGGACCATCTAACAAAGTTTATTTTTATTCACGTGGGTCTACACTTTCAAAGTTACTTAACGAGTGTTAAATAGAGACAGGAAAACGATAGTGTTTTAGAGAAGAAACCTTGATAAAATAGGCTAGATGACACCACCAATTGTTGACGTACGTTATATTATCTGTCAAAACGGTCTGCCTCCATAGATTTTGTATGGGAATACATGAACGTGACGTCACGGTCATGTATCAGAAATCGGAGTCAATTGACCTAATATTTATTGAGTTTTGTGTGTTTAAAAATTGGTTTCTACACCTTTTTGGAAATATATTGGTTGTATTAACTTCACAGGCGCTATGTTTTTTAAACGCGATGGTCTTGAAAATATTTAAGATAGGTGTCATCATGCCAATTTCAATCACCGTCGTTGGCATACCAATTATCATTCAGGTAGGAGATGACGTCATGATTATTTTGAACGCGAGTTCCTAAAAATACAGAGATGGCAACCGCATGTACTTAAGTATGGTTGTTTGAGTAATAACAATACGCTAATTGACCATTTCTGTATCGATATGAACTCTGGGAGGATCTTGTCTGACCCGTGAAGGTTATAACCCCATGTCTGAGGGAGTGGTAGAGTTAATGGCACCGTAGATTCAAAGATTATAGTCACATGGATCAATGCATCTGTGAGTTTAAAAAATGTATGCTCAAACGTTTTTTGCCGTCATAAGGAAAAAGATGCACAATACCTACATCAACCCTCACACAGAGAAAAAAAACATTAGAATTTATTTCCCAAAAAAAATCGATGAGGTTAAGAAGTTTTTATGAAGTATTTATTAATATTTTATAAAGTATAAAGTACTAAAATTCACAGTAAAAGCTATTTTATGGCTTATATATATTTGAATTATATTTTATTTACTTTTAAATTCGATTTCCATTTTCATCGTAGTGTATCATAAAAAAATATGTATGATGAAGGTACCAAGAAGACGTTTCTTCGCAGAAACGGCCATTCTTTTCATGATAAGTCCGATCAAACGTACTTAAATACTTTTTTTTTGTAAATAAATACATATTATTCATAGAAAACACCCAGACCAGTACAAACACAAATGTTCATGCACACATATGCCGCACGCTTGTACTGTGCGGGGATCGACCCGCGACCCTTGGATTTAATAGTCCGACATGTAGACCACTGCACCAAACGGTCGTGAAACTAATAAAATAATAATATTATTTATCGATTAATAAAAATAGTTCATTGAAACAAAGGCAAGGGAATAAAGAATGTAAGCAACATGTCCACAGAAGTGACATGCTAAAGCCAGAAAGAAAGATAATATTAGCTCTTTTCTTTTGTTAGACGTTATCATTGTTCAAAGTACACAATAGTGGAGATCACTATCTTTGGGGTTCCGTTCTAGGGGCTTAGTTTAATTACATTTTACTTATGTATCTACGTAGTTGCCTACATATAATGGTAGTAGAAAACCAAAAGGAAACCTGTAGTGGTCAACGCGTCCGATATAGAGGTAATTATATCGCTTTCAGGATGTTGAGACTGCCCTGGCTATGTAGTGCATATGGTATTTTTGCTGCGTTCCAATTAAGATTTACTTTTTGTGGCCCCGAACAACATCGAGTGAGGAGAGTGCTGGCGCTCTGTATTACAAGCCACCAAGCCTAGTTCAGACTCCGGTTCTTTCACAATCAAATCAATTTCATCCATAAATGTGTGTAATAGAAGAAATAAATATTTTATTATTATTATATTATACAATGACTGCGTTAGCGACTACTTTAGCAAATATGAGACACAAAAATTACGAGCTAGGTAACAGGAGCTATATAAAGTTCACTTTTACAAACTGCAGTATCAATTAGATATCGCCTTTGAAAACATTAAAAATTAAAATATTTATTAATATTTTTCTTAAAACACCCAAACTACTTATTACAATAAATGTTATTGGTACCAACCAAAGACGTTGGTCCGACAAAGGCTTTTATTAATCTTCATCAGATTTAGCAATCAAGTCCTACTGGTTTAGATAATGCACAAAAAATAAACCGCCTGAGGCGGAAATTGAACTCGTGCCCTTCGCATACCGGACAAGCGCCAAAACCTCTCAGTAACTTAGGCGTTTGTAGAGTTTTATCGAAACATTGTAAGTAGATAAAATCAAACTGTTTTTCCAGTGAGAAAAAAACTAATGAGACATGATAATAGCTGGACAGATTTTAACGAGCCATAGCAAGAACAACCGCGATTCAAATCTCACTCTCATCAGCCTATATACGTCCCACTGCTGGACACAGGCCTCACCTCAACTAAGAGGTGGTCCAAGCCATACTCAAATATCGTTAGAATAAAATAATTGGTCTTTCCGTTCAGGAGCTACGAAGTCACAGACAGACACATAAACAGACATAGGGATCAAACTTATATCATCATCATCATCAGCCTATAGACGTCCCACTGCTGGGCACAGGCCTCACCTCAACTATGAGGTGGTGCGAGCCATACTCCACCACGCGGGCTCAGTGCGGATTGGTGGAGGGGTGTGTGTAAGGTAAGTGACCAACCTTACTGTCAGATGTTATTAACACATCCACGGACACTGCACGCCTATAGACGTTATAACAATAAAACCTCTATTGTGTCTCGTTGACTGTCCGTTAATGTATTAAGCCGCCCGAGGGCCTCCGACCAAGCTTAACGACTAATATCTATCGATATTAACCGGGACCAACAGCTTAACGTGCCTTCCGAAGCACGGAGATGCTTGAAATAGACGTCACTTTTATGGTCAGAATGGTCACCCATCCCAAACATGACCGCGCCGTAGGTTGTTTAACTTTTGGTATCACTACCGAAGCGCTGCAACCACTGCGCCACAAGCACCTCTTATAAACTTATAACACCCCTTTTTGTCGATGGTTAAAAATAGAAGGTACTGAATACCTCTCTTATACATACTTAAACAAACATATATCTATATGCAAAGAGGTGAAAACACCTGTTCTCAGGCATTTGAACTTCGTTGACCCTCTTTCCTGTCACTGCGCAGCTATACTCATAGGCCAGGATCCGTATAGTTATTCATAGTCATGTTTCCGTTGCCTATTTATTTGATTATGATTTTATGAAAGATGGAAGATACTACCATTAATATAAATTGTCCAAGAATTTCCTTATCAGATCGGTGTTGATCTGACTTATTCTGTGTGATACTGCTATTTTGCTACTTTCGCCATGAAAAAGAGTAGCTTCAACAGATTTGGAAAACCATAGTTTTAAGCTGTTATCCTATGATAACAACTTTTCTAACTAACTTATCCAGAAAACTCTATTGATTTTCCAATTATAAGTTTAATCAAACATTCTTATCTTATCAACCACGTTATCATTATCAACCATCGTACCAACTTCATTGTGATCATGTTTTATGCAATTTATTTATTTAATTTCATGTTATCCATGATCAAGTAAGTTATTGTAGAAATTCCCATACGCCGTATGTCGGACTACAATTTTATGTGTTGTGAAAAACAGAAACCCGTTCGTTGGTGTCATCTGACGAAGTATGCAGATCCTGTTGAAATGCAGTTATTGAACGTATTTTACAATGTAGTATTTACTGTTTTCCTAAGGATGTAGGTACTTGGATGAAGACAACTAAGCAATAATTTTTGATTGGTTCGTAAAACGATTATTTGTGGTCATAGTCATAAACAAGATCGTTATGTTTATTATCAGATACCTTACTACAATTCACACCGAAATCCGATCCGCTTAATTAGGGTTATTCACCAACTTGACACAAGAGAGGGATTCACGTGTTTCAAGTTAGTAAACTTTATTTTTTGATCATAACACGCTTAGTTTTTCAAATTACAGGTAACAGCACATCAGGTTATCCATGTTTGTTGCAAAATCACCACACTTATCACTAGAGATTAAGATGCTACAGTGCTTACCCTGACGTGCTGTCGTGTGCAGCTTTTTATTTTGCGCATAAAAAGCATCGGCGTTTCGAGATAACGAAATACTGATAAAAAATAATCTGTTGATTTGTGAGTGAATAACCCAGCATTACAGGTTAGACAAGTATATCCGAGACCGGACCGGACCGCACCGGAGGGCACCGTAAGGTTTTTAGTGGGTAGGGGGGTTCTCTCTCTGAGGCCTGGAGTCCCACATAACCCCCAGCTGCCACCCGCCAGCCGCGGGGGCGTATGTATGCGTAAAAGCATTTCTATGACGTAAAAAAAAAAGTATATCCGAGATGGGGCTTAAAATAACATACAAAGAATGTTCTTATGTTTCGAGAACATTCTAGTCAAAGAAATTAGCGTTTCACCGCGGGGTCGGGCGGGCTACGGCCAGATGTTTAGCCGCATATTTACTAACACGGAAACGTGGGGTGCCGAAGTGCAAAACATACGCTGTATCAGTGGTGTTTTGTAGTGACCATACAGGGTAATTCATACTCTTTTAGGATATATTACAACACGGGTTCAGATCCCCATCTGCATGCACCATCAAAGACGGTTAAAAGTTAAGATTTTTTGTCATAAACTTGACTTGATTTCATGGATTTCAAATCAGTTCTAAATATTACGCGGGTTCCACAGCAAAACTAAGTATCTCCAAATTAGAGTAAAAGAAAAAAACCGGTCAAGTGCGAGTTGGACTCGCGCACCGAGGGTTCCGTACAAACCTGTAGATAAGGAGTAGTAACTTTGAAATTTTCAAAATTGTCAAACATATTTTTCAAAAATATTTTTTTTGTATGATGAAACTGAAAATTTACGGTTTTCGTAATTTTTCCTATATCTGTACTATAAGACGTGACTTCGTACTAAATTTCAAGATTCTAAGTTTACGGGAAGTACCCTGTAGGTTTTGATTCCCGTGCGAGTTTCGAAAATTTGCGGAAATTTGCTTCCTAAATGGCTGTATCTTTTGATTGCGTTAGCTTAGAAGGTTGATTTTTCTACAGCTTCCAGGGACAGTAGACCTTAGTATCATATAGAAATTTCAGTTTGATACCTCCACGCGTTCCTGAGAATAACGGTCTTGACAGACGGACGGACGGACGGACGGACAACAAAGTGATCTTATAAGGGTTCCGTTTTTTTCTTTTGAGGTACGGAACCCTAAAAATCGTTCTTTAACACCTACTTGTTATAATGAAACAAGTATATGTACGCAATTACGGTCATTGATAGAACCAGCTATTTTTAATTAACGAACTTTATGCGCTTACATTTTCATACTAATATTAAATATCCCAAGTTTTTTAACTTCTCCATATATATTAGGTCCTTACATATGAAATTGGCGTTTTGTCGTACTGGCCACTTTGATCACAAATTTTTCCTATTTGGTTAGGAATTCGAAATTCAAATTTATACAGCTATTTCCACATGTAGTTGTGTTTCGTAAACCGTCATTCATTTGTTTTTTTACTTATCTTTTTTCTGTTTGCATCGCTCAATTTACAAAATGGAAAATTTGAAATATCGCGTTATTTACGAGTACGAGTTCCACCGTGGCACCAGTGCTGCGGAAACGGCTCGAAGGGTTAATGATGTGTATGGCGGTTGTGTCGCAAAAGAAAACACAGTGCGTTTTTGGTTCCAATGTTTTCGTTCTGGAAATTTCGACCTGCAAAACAAGCCCCGTGGACGGCCGGAGACCCAAGTTGATAATGAAGAATTGAAGGCTATTGTGGAAGCGGATCCATCGCAAACCACGTCCGAGTGAGCTGCAGGCTTTGGCGTTAGTGATAAAACTGTTTTAATCCACTTGAAGCAAATTGGGAAGATTAAAAAACTTGAAAGGTGGGTTCCTCACGAATTGAGTGAAGCAAACCGGCAAACGCGCGTCAACTGCTGCGTTACATTACTTGACAGGCACAATAACGAAGGGATTTTAAATCGAATCATTACCTGTGATGAAAAGTGGATTCTCTACGATAATCGGAAGCGCTCATCGCAATGGCTGGACCCTGGCAAGCCAGCCAAAGCCTGCTCCAAGCGAAAATTGACCAATAAAAAGTTACTTGTAAGCGTTTGGTGGACTAGCGCCGGTGTCGTTCATTACAGTTTTCTCAAATCTGGCCAGACGATTACGGCAGATATCTATTGTCAGCAATTGCAAACCATGATGGAAAAGCTAGTTGCTAAACAACCAAGGCTGGTCAATCGCTCTACGTCACTGCTGCTTCACGACAACGCTAGACCACACACTGCACAACAGACGGCTAGCAAATTAGAAGAACTTCAATTGGAATCTCTAAGGCATCCACCGTACTCCCCGGACCTTGCTCCAACAGATTAACCATTTTTTTCGAAATTTGGATAACTTCTTGCAAGGGAAAAAGTTCAACTCAGATGGGGCAGTCCAAGTCGCCTTCAAAGATTTTATTGATTCCCGTTCGAATGGTTTTTTTAGTAAAGGGATCAATGAACTACCTATGAGATGGCAAAAGTGCATAGATTACAATGGCTCATACTTTGATTAAATAAATATGCTATATAAAAAAATTTCGACTTTTTGTTCCTCCCATACAAAACGCCAATTTCATAGGTAAGGACCTAATAATAATAGGCACCAATCTAGCTTAAATGACACCACGCGGTCACAGGTATAATAATACGCGATGATTCTCATTTCTTAAGAATCCCATTCATAATATCAGTAACACAAAGATTCCTTACAAAAGTTGAATAGGTAGCTCCTCTATACACAAACACATTGTCTGTGAATTTGTGTACGAAAGGATATAAAAACCTTACGAGTACAAAGACATGATGAACAGCTGCTGCCTCAAGCTTTGAAAGAACTGGTTTTAATTAAAATACTTCAATGTTTACAGTTTTGAATAAAAACATGTAGATTACTCTATTGTACTTACATTCCAAAAAAGATTTATTATAAATAAATATTTCACAACAATCACACCAATTCTCTAGTCCCAAAGTAAGCTACTAGGCTTGTGTTATGGGTTCTAGACAACGGATAAACATACTTAAATACTTTTTTTGTAAATTAATACATATTGTACATAGAAAACACCCAAACCAGTATAAACACACATGTTTATGGACACTTATGCTTGTACTGTGCGGGGATCGAACCCGCGACCCTTGGTTTTAGAAGTGAAATGGTTAATGAAATTTTGAGTTCGGCAACCTTTTAAATTTTGATGTTCCTCGTCTTAATTCTAAGGAACTTAAATAGTGCGATGATGTATGCTTTGAGGATAAAAATTAAACTTGTTTGTTTTTTTTTCCTCCTAAAATCATACTTAGATGGGTGTGTAAGGATTTGAGTATTTTTGCTGATTGTCTTAATAGTTATTCTGATTTTAACTCGGTTAACTTAGGTATAGCCATGATGTTTTTTTAATGCTAATAAGTACATTATTGTAAAGTTTTGATAAATAACTAAAAAAATTGCGACTCTTTGGTGTCTGATGAATAAATAAATAATAATAATAATTTATGTATTTAAAACTTTATTGCACAGGAAATGTACAAAGGGCGGACTTAATTCTAAACGCATTTTCTGCCAGTCAACCTCAAAGTTATGCAGAAAGAAGGCAATGGGTGCAGTGAAAATTAAATGAGAAAGGTGAATTGTGGGTAATAACGCAAATTTATTATTATTATTATTGCTCATTTGGACGTAATCTTTGTATTCCGATCCGTTAATCAAAAATAAACATTAACAACTCACCCATGAGGGCCATGAAGAACTGGTTGGCGATGCCATTGTGGTTCAGGCTGTGGAGCCATCTCGCTGGCAGCAGGAACATAGTCGCTCCTAATGGGGCACTACTGGCGCATTTCTGTGCTGTAAGCCTGAAGAGAGAGAGAAAGGATTTTAGCAAAATTTTAGTCACCTTTTCATTACTGATGTGGTATGATGCTGTTAGGTATGAGATTCATGAAGAGGAAAATAGCCAGAGAGAAGCGGTGGGCAGTCCCTGATATTCAAATACTGGATATCTTAAAATGCAACTGGTGTAGCAAGGGAACTCCACCAACCGGATGGTAAGTTCGAACATATTGATACATATTGTCATATGGCATGGTGAAACGAAGATTTGACTTCGTACACTAACTTCACAGTTAAAAATTCTCCCAATTGAACCAGGAAAACGACTGGTGAGCTTCTACGACAAGACGGATTTCGACCAGCTATAGCTCCACCAAGAACCACCGTGATCAAATTACTTTTCGAATCCGTGTAGTCAAACGTTCGGGAGCTACGATGCCACAGATACAAAAACACTAACAGACACACAACAAACATATAATTAACTCTTTTTCGTCGGAGGTTAAAATTGAACAGGCACAGGAACAAATGACGCATTCCTTCCGCAAAAAGAGGTGAGCCTACTTATGTACGTTCGAACAAAAACTTTACAGGACAAGCGACACCATTAAGGTGTAATTAATTTCAGTAGGGCTATAAAACCATGTTATATTGTATGGTTCGTGAAGCATATTTTCTCTATTGAGAAGAAAATACGAATGGATTTCTTAACACACACAGACACCTGGGGTCACACCATCCCTATACGTCTTGGGTTTTGTCCATAGAAAATGTATCCCTTGTTCTCATACTTAAATGAATAGGGTGAAATAATGATATTAATTTGGGTTTGAACGTACTTTGATGTGTTGTTTTGGTATAGTTCCGGGCATAAATGCTCATGTTCTTCGTATAAGCATTTCGGAATGGATTGACCCATTATTTTGGTTGATAGGGTCATTATTCCAATTCTGTGCGCTAAATACTGAAATGACACAGAAAATTAAGTCTCTGATGAAATAAAAGATGTTAGTAACAATGTGACCTTGAGTAAGATTTATAATCTTTTCGTATATATACGAGTATTAATCAGTTGGAAACTTGGGATTCAATCATTGATTCAGTCGATCAAATCGTTACCGCGACGTCAACAGAAAAGGTAGGTATCTTAAACTTTTGATGTCATTTCAATATTCAGTAGTTATGGATATAAAATATCTTTAATCCATAGGCACATGCACTTTACCCAGCGACCGCCAAAAGAAGAACGTTATCAGTGATAAGGCGAGATAAAAAGCTATTAAATAAGTGGTCGTTGACGTCACTCAAGTAATATTTGATGTCATATGTCAGGTGCTTGTCTAGAGCAGTGGAGGGAGCGCTTAGGTAGTATTAACCAAAGGCGCGGTCGTGTTTGGGATGGGTGACCATTGTGACGTCTATTTATAAGCATCTTCGTGCTACGAAAGGCACGTCAAGCTAATGGTCCCGGTTTATATCGATAGATTAGTTAGTAATGGTCAGAGGTTCTTGGGCGGCCTTATAACATCTGACGGTAAGCTTGGTCACACTTACCTCACAAACAACCCCTACACCTATCACTGAGCCCGCGTGGTGGGATGGTGGGGTATGGCTGTTGGGTGTATAAAGGCTGATGAGAGAGAGAGAGAGAGAGAGAGAGAGAGATAGAACGAGAGATATGTCATATTCCACAGGACTCATACATGAAGAAAATTATCAGTGTAATTGTGACCCATCATTATTGATATAGGTTGCTTGCAAATTCTTACTTATGTACGCACTGCCACACGTCAAGTTAATCACAGCGGTATCTTATGCTTATGAAATAATGGTGATTTTGTAACGAAAATGAGTAGCTTCACGTGGAGCCGTGTGTACTTAATTAAAAAGTTTCTCTCTATACTACGATCCGAATCTGTAACTAGTGTCGAGTGAGAAGCCGTAAACATAACCGATGTGACGTCATCATAACTAAATTTTCATAAAGATTTAGGTTTTGTCTATGGGAGATTATGTTATGATTATGTAGAGCAAAAGAGCCTTTTGCACACATACAGGGTGGCCTGGGAGTTGATGTTCAAAGCTAAAATTTAGGGGCCTTATGTTAAGGTGTATCGAAATCACCCCCATGGACGCTTCACGATTTTGCTTAGTTAGTATTATTTATATTAGATTTGGCTTTGAACGTCACCCTCCCTCACCCGGCCACCCTCTATAAGTAATCTACTAGTGATATTGAAATGATACATTTTTTTACGAATTATTACGGACACTTTGACCAACCGAACGTCCTCGCAAGAGAACGTCGTTTTCTTCCTCGTATGCTCCCTGAGGCCATTGAAATTAGAAGACACCATAATTTTAATAGAGAAGATGTTTGGTAAACTCCACCAGCTTGGGATCCTGTTTTAGCCAAGACTTAAGCTAGACCCCGCACTACAAAACCATAAGATACTGTTAGACCATTTTATGTAGTTAGAAACGTACCTTAAAATTTTTGAGTGATGGTAGTTTACAATTTTTTCAAAGCTATGTAATGACAACTAACACGTTAGTCTACCTGTGACCTCGAACGCTGAAAAGGGTCCGAAACGTCAGGTTAATATATTTGTATGCATGAACATGTATGTTTGTACTAGTCTGGGTGTCGTGTATTTATTTAAGCTTATATGTAATTCCAGTGTTGATTCTGATATATGTTACACAAGTGCTTAAGCTTCTTACCACGGAGTCAAATCAATGTATGTGATGTTATATAAAATGTAAATATAAATAAGTCGTAAAAAAGTGTATCATTTTAATTTCTACTGTTCGCATAAACTGAAGAAACAAATATACTTGTAATAGTTGCATGGAAAGCTTCATGCAATCGTAGTTACGGAAGCATTTGAACTAAATATTACATAACCGCAGTGATCACTCAAGTATTTACGCACAGCCACACGTCAAGTTAATCACTGCGGTAACTTATACTAACGTAATAAGGGTAATTTCGCAACGAAAATGAGTAGCTCGATTTGGAGCCGTGTGACATAGTAGGTAACTTCATTGTCTTAGGTATATTAAGTTCGATATGTGATAAAACTGATCAAAAAGAAGAAGTACCTATAGTAGTTCTGTTAAAGCATTTAATGACGCACGTAACAAAACTTCCATCGTAGCTTTTGTTTGATTGCGTAGGCCTTTATTTTCTTATGATGAATATAAAATAGTTTAAAAAACTAAAGAACCACGCTTTTATTGCTAACTAAAAAAGAGAAAATAATTTCTGAGTACAAGGAATTTATAATTACAGTAGAGTAAAATGCGTGGGGTGCACTGTATGTCGTTTTCATAATTCTCTTTTTATAGTTGCCAATTAGTTAATATATAATATACTACACCAAGCACCCCATCGGGCTGTATGTATGTACATACAATAAAAGCGTGTGAAAAAAACCTATTAAATGAAATTAGTATGTATGTACATACAGCCCGAGCTTTTAAGCTACCTACTTATTATGGAGTCAGATCAATGTATGTGATGTTGTTGTATATAAAAAAAATACTAGTTTAATTGAATAAACCATTAAGATCAGCCAGAGACACCTCCATTTATGTACAAAGTTATAGATTTCAAGACTACAGATCAATCAAGAGATTATTTCAAAATCCAGTCCAAAATCTATATTTCTTTTAATGCTTTTTTAACCACCCCGATGCGAAACGAAAAAAGTTTAAGTAATACTGACCCCTACTTCGTTTTTGTGTCTTTCTGTGGCAACGTAGCTACACAACGGATGGACCGATTCTAGTGCGGTTTTTTTATTCAGAGATAATTTAATCACAGTGGTTTTCTTTCCAATGATTTTTTAATTTTCGGTTCTCTCATAATAAATCTACAATCACCTAGTCTCCAAGTAATTCTTATTTCATCCAACCAATCCGTTTATGCATTATCTCCTAAAGTAGTGTCAATCTTTATTCGACAGCTTTTTGGCGAAATTTTCCCATGTACGGTGGCCAGCACGTCACGCGCAACAAAACAACAACAACAAACAACATTACCATTTTTGTAACAAAAATGGGTAGCCTCATGTGCTGGCCACGGTACCAAAGGCCCAAAACGCGTCTTCAGGTGAAACTTTGAACAAAAAAGTCACTTTACGTGATTCAAGTGGCGTTGAAAAAAAGTGCACGCGCCTCAGTCCTCGCGGCCGTTCGTCCGTGAAGTTCAAGCTTCTATTCTCGCGCTTGACAAACAGTTTAGATAAGACTCGTTGTTTCCTAAATACCGTAGTATGTTATATGAACTATCGTCCGTTAATAAAAGAAAAAATTGGCTGTTACTTAGACAGGCTTCATCCATCTTCGGTCAGATAATAAACTGACCATCCCGATATTTATGTTGTTAAGTAATTTAATTGTCAAAACATTCATTCTTTTGTTAAAAACAATGCATAATACGTACAATTAAATTAAAGGGACTTATTATTTTTAAATGTGAAAACAACTGTGCTTGTGTGTACTGACGTCTTCCCGCCTAAACTAATGAACTGATTTTGATGATATTGGTACATATACAGAATGGACCGGATTAAATAAGGATCGGATGATAGTGCCGAAACCGAATATGAATTTCTGAGTACGTTTATACGTCAATGGAGTAGGTAATTGCAGTTAATAACTTGTAGGTAACATAGATGGCGCTGTAGCGTTTTAACTCGCGGTAAGGCTCGAATGTATCCGAGATACTAGTCAATTTTTCTACTTACATTAATTTGGAAAGAAAGGAAGAAATAAATTTTTGAGGTGACATCTACCGATTCGAGTAGGAGTCACATGTGAAAACAAATCAAACTGTACCTACATTACGTAGCATGATCATGTACCAAAGTCGCTTTTTGAGTCTGTCCCTGTGTCTTAATGTAAGTATGTTTAAATCTTTAAAAAAAAATTTAACAAATATTAATAATAATCCATGCTGGCGAAGCGACTGGGTAGGAAGCCAGTAATACTTGTAGTTGTAGATATACCGAACGGCCGCGGCCAGTCGCTAAATACCCACTGCGGATGGGGTCCAAAACTCCAAACAAATCTGAACTCATCATGACTCTCAAGAGAGTAGCTACTAGGATATATTATAGCGCCCAAATGTGTACAATACACACTGTGCACTCTCTCTCTGTTCCTTCACTCTTCCATAGTTCGATGAGGCGGCTACCCGACGTGTCGAAAAGAGATCACGCACGAACCACCGCCGACATCAGGACTTCAAATTCAAATTCTTTATTTGCCTTAAATAGGGTACATAAATGTTGTTTTGATACAATCAATGTGGCTTAAATACCTATTTAGCCATAAAACACAGCATGAAAATTTTTCATATTAATAATATACACAATGTTAATAATAATATTATTATAGTTTTGGCAACAATTTACATAAATTCAATTTAATTACAAAGTCATTAATCTTAGAATTAGGATCAATTTAACGTGTCAATAAAATCATTAAAGTCAAAATTATATACATACTATTGTCATTCAAAAATTCCATAAAAGCATGTTAAAAAAAATCTACTGTGTAAAATTATTCCAGTACCTATGCATAGAGACACGCCGGAATGTTAGCTTGGCTTAACATTTGGGAACATGTGTGATGTCTATATTGAAGTCACATGTACTTAATAAAAAGCCATGGATAGGTACTTAAAATGATAAATTATGCGTAATAAATAGATCATTCAGAATAGCTGATACTGTCGCACGAGTAGGCACTAATCTATTAATTATTAATATATTCTGATGTGGTAATAGATAGTAATTAGATTAGAATATGTTTATGTAAGATGCTGGGTCTGGTCGGGTCGGTGTTCGCCTGCACTTCCTAGCTTCATGCCTTGCGTGTGATTGCGGCCGGTTTCAGTATTCTTTGTTAACATTTGACTGAAAGTAAGACTCTCAGTTTACTTTCATATAAAGTAATTCAAAAATTCAAAATCAGTTATTTCGGACCAAGATTAATCCATATTATGTGTTAGTAACAAAGGAAACTTATAAAATTTGTGTAAGTGAAACATAAAAATTAAATTAGGGTGCGGACAAACTTTTTTACAATCGGATAATAATGATTCTCCGATTCTCTTAGAATGCTGTTGTGACTTTTTTGTTTTTGCAAATAATCGCGTGGAAGCCGTCAGTGTGCGCCTGCGCAAACATCTCCGATACACTACAATAACGTGGTAGTCTTAAAAACACTCTCAAAGCAATATATTGGACGCGTAGGACATCCAGCGATTTTTTGGTGTAATTGTCTGCACGTGTACATGCATCTAATGTAATGTACGTGTATCGAATGTTTTTTTTAAATACTACCCTTATTCACACGCTTCACGATTCGTAAAAACGGACGGATATATAAGCAAGCTGATGTTGAACTTATGAAAAACCACGATTACGTATGCAATGTGAACGTTCATCCGTCATGACGTATCGTGTTTTTTGACGATCCGTCAATAACATATCCCGTATGAATGCGCTCAGGGTCTCATTACAACAGAGTTCATGCTTGACGCAAAATGTCACTTTACGCCCAGTTTAACTTAGTAACACCGGCATGCCAAGCTCGTGTTGGCATCGTGGAAATAATAGATAGTTTAGATTACAATAATTATGTCTCCTAGTTAAACAAATGTCACGGTTGTGTACTAATGGTGACTCATGTGTAATCTTGGGATTATTATGGTTCGGGAGTGACTGCTCGAAGCATAAACATTAGATATGACTTCTGAAGAAAGAGGCCAATTTAAGATTTGATAAAATTGGGTCATTTGTGATTTTATATTTTTAGGTACAGAGAAATAAGGAAAACACAAACAAAAAACTACTTAATTTCAAAGTTTTCACAAGCTAACAAATTCTTTTTGTGAGCACCCTTGATAATATATATTTTTTAATACTGGTATGTGGTACCTTAGTATACAGTGTTACGACCCCTTTGCTTTGGACTTGGACCACTATTGACGCCACACCTTGTATATCAGTGCTTAGACATGCTACTTAGGGCATAGTAAAATTATTTATTTTATAGTTTTTTCACGACCTAAGTCAAGTAGGTCGCATAGAACACTCTACGTGCAGCTATCACAGTAATTTAACGTTCACGACTACAGATATTATGATATTATTTCCGTTGACAAAGGACATTATGTGCCATTAGAACTAGGTATGATTTGCAATAATTTGCTGGGCTGATAGGTGTTAATATAGCAGGTAATCAAATCCTTTTGACGTAATAAGGCGAGGAGGAAAGAAAGAGAAGGATGATTAACCAAACTTTTAGTTAATCATTTGGTAAGAAGATCCGAGGCTAAGGCCCAAAGTACATTTGCATCATACTGCCGCCGCGATTCGCGCCTGTAAGCGATTTAGCCGTGGCATTGCGACATATTTAAACGACATTAATTCGTATACATATATGCCCTGGCGGTGATCTCAGTATATTTGGGGCAGTGTAGGGAAAATTAAACTTACGGCGATAAGTTTGAGAGTAGTAAAAAAGTAGGTTAAAGTTTATCAAACTATTTATAAGTGCCGAATTCCGTGTTATCAGAGGGTAGTCAGTCAATGAAGTTGTACGCACAACGATAATGATTCATGTCTCATATTTACTCGATAAAATATACCAATTTATTTGTTTTTCGATCTGCCTTGTGGTCTGTCAGAACTCCGCTGGGGCTGCCGGGAAATCAATAACATTTGGGATTCTGTCTTAGTATTACGTTACGGGGTTAGTAGTCAAAATATAAGACCCACACAATTCCCTGTCCCCCTATAAAGTTACATAATTATGGGAATTAAATCTGTGGTGTCTGGGAGAAACCTGATAACTCCATTATCGTAATTTTTTTAGTTTAGGTTGGTTTGTTGTTATTTAAAAATATATATATTTTTTGGTCTATTGCTGGTAAGTTGCTAGTACTTGTTTAATAAAAAGTTACTGCAGCAGTGGTTGTTTTTTTACTTTACCTAACTGATTTATAAATTAAACTTGAACCTTAAAGGTCTTATAAAAAAAAAACAAGTTTTTGGACTTATCAGGTTTCTCCCAGACACCACTGAAATAATTTCAGTGGTATGGGACATGGGTACCTATCGGTATGGGTAAAAGACACGGCATTTTGAAATCGTTTCAACTAAGTGTCAGTGTCTCATTAACCTTTAATGTTTTAATTGTTGTTGTTACTTTTTATTAATAAAGCATTAATAACATTCACAAGCACACGCGTCACGGTATCTTGTCTTTAAATACTTGTAATAATAAATCTGTAGAGAGGTCAATTCTGTACATGAAATATATTTCCAAAATAACTATTAGGGTATGATTAGGGATCGGTACTGATGCCAAAAATGCAATCAGTAAATTTTTTGCCTGTCTTTCTGTATAAGTAAGCGTAATAGAAACAAAAACTACTCGACGGATTTTAACCTAACTTGGTACTATTATTTTTCATACTCCTGAGCTGGTCATAGCATAACGTGAAATTAAAACACACTCAAAGAAAAATGTACTTTATTCTTTAAGTGTTTTAATTTCACATTGTAAAGAAATTTGCATTGTTAATGTAAAAAAAAGTTACTTAATGGTATTCTTTTCATCACACTACAATCAATAGGAGCAGAGCAGTGTAGGGAAATATTGAGAAAACGGGTGAGGTTACTCCATTTTTTAAGCTTCTTTCGCGTGTGAAATCTAAATGGTTACAGCAACACAGATATCATGTGTAACAAAAATGCTCTCCTTAAAATTATATAACAAATATCCCACGACATCATATGTCTATCTTTTATGGTTGACTCACAATAACATGTGTAACTCCCAAAGGTGAAGTCGTAACTAAGGTGGTAAGTAGTGTAACTTTGGATATCCGAAACTAAGGCGAACGAAGTCGCGGGCGGCCGCTAGTAGTAAATAAAAATCTCATATTATTGTACTAGCGAGCCGGTTGAAACCAGATCGCGGCGGTTTGCCTGCGCGCACGCAGCGTCTGAGCTTTAGAATTGATATCCAATTTAACCGAGAGTCCGCGGAGTATGTTATATTGTTTATTTTCTTGACTATACTACCAATCTGTTATGTACTACTAGGTACTTAACTTTTTATTGGTATATAGCATTATTAATTAAATTATACTGATTTCCAACAAATACGTTAGGATTTTCGTTCGAAGTTCCATCGACCATTCTAACATACCATACCTACATAAGGGGTAAATAAATAAAAATAAATAAATATTTTCACAACAATCACACCAATTCTCTAGTCCCAAATTAAGCTACGAGGCTTGTGTTATGGGTACTAGACAACGGATAAACATACTTAAATATTTTTTTGTATATAAACAGATATTATACATAGAAAACACCCAGACCAGTACAAACACACATGTTCATGCACACTTATGCTTGTACTGTGCGGGGATAGAACCCGCGACCCTTGGTTCTAGAAGTCCGACAACCACTGCACCAAGCGGTCGTCAAAATTAAAAAAAATATATATATAGCATAGGTTTAACGTCGCTTTCTTTTGGTAAATATTATCTTTAGTTTTGTTCTCATTAACCTAGAGACATACTGAAAGATACATTAACTCACTCTTTAGTTTTTTTCTGTATCATGCCATGCGTCACCACAAAAAAATTTTTATGGGTATGTGTTTTAATTGAAATGGCTCAAAATAATTTATTTGGCTTAATCAGGCTTCACTTCCTGTCATCAGAACATTACCGCAGAGTAGAGCATTTCACTTGTTTTAGTAGATTAATTTAATTAATGACGTAACGACTGTTTCATCCTAACATACCTAATTAGATGATTCACCTACTAAGCGCCAAAAGAATTTAAGAAATGGATTCTCAAAGGACTGCATATCCATTGTTTGTGAGCACAAAATGGTCGCTTCGTGCAAATCTCGTTTGACTTTGCTGTCTATCCGTCTGTCTGTCAAATGGCTGTGGGTATCAAACGAACCGCTATTCTGTTATTCTATGATGACACTCGGTCAAAAATATTTATTTATAAAACTTCTGCACAAACTTGTGTAAAATGGCGGTCTTAATGCTGGAGGTATTCTCTACCAGTCAACCACAGCTCCAAGCAGAGAACATACAGGCGGTGCATATACCGTGAAAAAAGAAAATGAAAGTAAAATGGTTAGGTACCCACTTACTTACTAAATAAAAAAATAAATCTTCCTTAATCATATTTATTTTCATATATATATATATTTGTGATTGTTAACTATAGGTAGTTTGACATTCCTAAAATTTATGAAGCCTGTCCTTTTTCTTGTTGAAACGACAATGCCGTATATGTCTTGAACTATGAAGTGATTTTATTCAAGTCCACGCGTGCCATGTGTGCTAGTTATCAGTCAACTTATGAACTATTGATCTTCAACGGTAATCGTAGTATCGACATATTGATCGTGATTTATGTCTGAGAATAATAAACTGTTTATTCATTAGGTTATGATAAGAGGTAACAATGTTCTTAACTCTGGTTTTAAAAAAGGTCGGTTATAATTCCATCTATAAAAACGCTCCCAACTTGTATAACATTTTTAGTCTCTTTGATTAAAATTACAAAGGTATGTTATCTTAGGGAATAGTTAGTTTCATAAAACTCAGTATAAATAAATTCTTACTAAGATTAGATAAGATTTATACTCTGAAGAGTGAATATCAATCAATTCATCTATTTCTAACATCTTTTACTTAAAGACAGATAGGTAAAGTGGGGTTATTTCTTATGTACCCCAAACCCCGAGGCCCCTGTCCCAGCGAACCCCGAAGACGACTTTAAATTGAGTTCATCAAGATATAAATAAATTGGGGTCTTTGGGGACGGGGGTCTCAGGGTTTGGGCTATTCAGGAAATAACCCTAATACCTAATCTTTCTTTAAGTTAATAGGTAATAGAAATAGATGAATTGATTGATTTTCACTCTTCAAAGTAAATGTATATTTTTTATTTATTTATTTGAATATCAAGGTTATGTTATCAACGTTGTAGTAGACTACAAGTACCTAATTAAGTATTAAAGCACTTTTTAAACACTTGTAAGCAGATTACAGGAAGGTTACTATCGAAGTGGTTTACGTAGAAATACTGTCATTGTTACTACTTATGATGAATTATCGTCACTAACCAAATCATAAAAGAACAGTTTACTACCCATTATCAGGAATTATATTAATAATTGTTAGCCGTGAACGTAATTATGTAATAGGTACCTATTGTGTGAGTAATTCACTATAAATATGTGTTAAATTAATTGTTGACAACATCTTTATGGTGGGATTTATTTTCTTCTGTTTCTATAGGATACAACATTAACATATAAGGCTCCCGTTCAGTAGACATACAGGGTGTAAAAAAACCTTTGGGAAATCATCACCATCAAATCCTTTGGGACACAAAATTTACTGAAAGTAAAACATTAACATTAATCGACTTTCATTAAATAATGCCGGCATTTTAAATCACTGCGATATCTTTTACTCAATCATACAATTTTAACTTATTTTTTGGTGTACTAGGACACTAGGTACTAGTGCATTGGGCCACCCGCGACATCGTCCACGCATGTGTAAAATGTTATCACAATACAGCTTAACAGACAAAGTTTGGAGTGCCTAATTAAATCTGACGTCAAACAAAAATGGACCATACAAAAATTGGTTGCCTGTAAAGTCGGTATACGGGCGAAAGTTTTACGTGACAACGACTTTGAGTGGTAAAATAATTTTAATGTGAATATTCATTTGTATAACATGAACCGGTGTGTATGCCTATCTCTCTCACTCTCTCTCTCGCTCTGTCACTCTCGCTCTTAGGCGGGTTAACTGTGCTCGAGTGGAAGGGACGCGTGCCTTTCACTTTTTATGTCTGTCTCACTCGCTCTTAGGCGGGCTAACCATGCCCGACTCATGGACTTATTATTACTAGCAGGACTGAGTTCTATCAAAAATTCAAATTACAAAAACACACCTTAATGTATTGCATCAAGACTCAATTTAAGCTATTAGTATTGATAGAGGTAAAACGAGCCGAGTGAGATATCTACATCGAAGGCCATTCGTCCCTTTCTAACTCTTGCCATGCGATAGAACCGTGGTAGTTGGTTGAAAATGGTAGGAATTATTTCAGACAATTAGTCAATTATTATACTAAATCTAAGTTTAACTTATTAATATGAATTAAGTTCATATTTAATTAGATAGTATTTTGTAACTTACATATTTTTTAACCTGTCATTACTTAAAACCCATGCTTAAAACTACTTAGGTGTGAATATTATTGTTTACTATTCTGGTAACCCTTTGAATGTGTCATCATGACACATTCAAGGCTCATGACATGACTCATGACATGACGGCTGCTTGGCTTGGATTGCGATGTATGCACATGGTGTTATGTTTCATTTATTTAAGCGATAATCTCGTGGTATTTTGTTTAAAAATGGTGAAAAAGTGTTGTGTAAAGTTTTGTAAAAGTGAATCGTATGGTGGTTGTGGCATATCATTTCACAGGTAAGCCGAAAAAAGAGTGTTAGATTTATAACAATACAGGGTGACCACGCGGTTTGGTATTCTGTGGCCGTTAATAATCGAAAGTAGTTTATTTACTTACTTAAGATTGCTTTCAAATGAATTGTGTAACTCCCATTTCCCATGGACTTATTATGCAACTCCTGCACAATCAGTCATTTATTTTTTTTACCAACCTGAGAAACGATAGGTACCTATCCATTTTATTCATAAACTAAACTACTCATCACTAGATTTACCCAAAGAACTTCGAATTTTCACTTTACCCAGGTTACTTTTATATACATAAAAATATAATCTAATTGTTGACGTCTTAGGCTTATAATAATAATATATAATAATATAATGCACTATAATAAGGTGCTATAAAAATATTTGCCGTGGTTCATGGCTGCAATGGGAAAAAGTATCGTGTATGTAGATTACAATATTAAAGAAATTTGGTACCTCGGAATAGTAGGAAAAAGTGAGATAGTAAAATTATTAAATAGTATAATTATTATATTTTTATTTCTTTGACAGTTTTCCGAAGAATGAAGAAAGTAGAAAAATATGGCTGGATGTTATTACGGTGTCACAAAAAATTACTAAAAACTCCGTTGTGTGTAGACGTCACTTCAAAACAGAAGACTTTTATACAGCAAACTCGCGACAGCTATTGAAAGCCGACGCAATACCATCTATTTTTCCACCGGTAAGCCCATTATTAGTGACGGAAACCTACCTAATCATGTTTATTAAAATATTACATTTATTTTATTTAAGCGCAATTTACTTACAAGGATAAATTAGTAAAAACCTTTATGAAAACGTGTAAATTTCATTTATTACCAAAACTTAACAATATGTGAGAATATTAACTTCATGCAGTAATGTAATTTTTTTTACAGGCACCTAATAAACAGATAGGGGTACTGAGTAACATTGTGATGCAGTCACCATTGCAAACCTCCGAACATTGTACTCCTGGTACCTCGCAAGAATCTAGTGTGTGCGAAGTTTACGCACCCGCCGCCAAAAAGTTCTGCTTAGGCGTAAAAGAAGTAGCAGTTCAGACAGAAATGAAATGCAGCAGTTCTTCAGAAGATATGTTGAAGCAAAAAGTAAAAGTATTGTCACAGAGGTTAAAGAGGCGCGATACTCGATTAGAAAATATGAAGTCAGTTTTGGCAATATTAAAAAAAAAAGCAATAACTATGATGAGGTTGAACATCTGATAAAAAATAATTTTGTGGACATTCATAAGCATATGAACACTGATAAAAGTAACAAAGGTGTAAGATATTCAGAGGAGCTCAAACAGTTTGCTTTATCCTTATACTTTTATTCTTCAAAAGCATATATGTATCTCAGAAATTATACTATGTTACCACATCCTGCAACCTTGCGCAAAATGCTAGCGACTCATGAATGCAATGTGGGATTCATGGTTGAAGTTTTTGAATATTTGAAATTATCAGTATCTGAAAATGATCTCGAGAATGTAGCTCTAATATTTGATGCAATGTCTATTAAATCTGAAGAAGCTTATGATAAACACAAAGATAAAAAGTGGGGTTATGTAGACTTTGCTGGCATTGTACCATACGATTCGGACCGTCTTGCCACTGAGGTCCTCGTTCTGCAAATTGTAGCATACAAACGAAAGTTCAAATGCCCTATCGCCTACTTTTTTATTGATAAAATTTCAGGCGCCATACAAGCACAGTTGATAATCACAGCAATACGTATGTTATTTGACATCGGTATCACTGTTCGAAGTCTAACATGTGATGGAACTGCTAGTAATGTTAACACATTTGAACATTTGGGATGCAGCTTTAATTTACCGGATATGGTTACGAGTTTTAAACATCCCAATAAAGACACTAAAGTACACTGCATTTTTGACCCAGCTCACATGCTTAAATTATGTAGAAATGTATTTGGTGAGAAAGGTTTGAGTTCTGAAAAAGGGTCCATTGATTTCGGTTTCGTTAAAAAATTACATACTTATCTTACAAGATGCAGAGGGGTTAAAACTAGCAAATAAAATAAATGCTGCCCATATTAACTTTATGGGGAAGAAAATGAATGTGAAATTAGCAGCTCAGACTTTGAGTTCTTCGGTAGCAAATGCCATTGACTTCTTACGGTATAGTGGTAACGAAGAATTCAAGAATAGTGAAGCAACTACCGAATACATCAGAACAGTGGATAGAGTTTTCGATGTATTAAATGCTAAATCTCCTTTGGGTAAAGGTTTTAAGGCCCCGTTGCGGCTTAATAATAAAGATTATTGGATGGGGATCTTAACTGAAACCCGAGAATATTTAAGAACACTTAATATTGAAAATCAGTCAATTCTTTCACATCGCCGAAAAATTGGAGTTCTAGGATTAATAGTGGATACATACAGTGTGCAAAATTTGGCAATGGAACTTTTGCGTGAAAATAATTTCGATTATTTTTTACCGTATAAAGTTTCCCAGGATCAGTTGGAGATGTTTTTCTCTTGCGTCCGTATACAAGGCGGCGGAAACAATAATCCGAACGCGTTACAGTTTAGGTACGCTCTGCGTAAATTGCTTCATCGTAATAGTGTTAGGCCGAGTATGAATGGAAACTGTACTGACGAAGAGTTTGAACTCTCTCCAATTTTGGACTTCCGTAGTGAAAATCGATCAATGTTTGAACCACAATCTTCTGATCTTCTTGAAGAGGAAAAATTAGATACTTTAATGTTTCATTACATTGAATCAATCAATATGTCCGATTACAAAATGAATATCCTCTATTATATAACTGGCCATTTTGCAAATAAGATGATAAATAAAATTTCATGCCAACACTGTCGCAACGCCTTAATAATTCCAAAGGAGCATTTTGATCATACTTATTTTGTTGACATAACAAATTTTTCTTCTTTTACTGCATTTATAGATAAAGGCGGTTTAAGATATGTATCCAGATTTGCATTCGAAATAATAAAGTACAGCGAAAAATTATTTATTTCAGAAATATCTCGTAGTTCATTTCGAAATACTAGCAAAAATAGGATTTTGATGATACTAAAGCAAGTTTTTTTTTCGAAACTTAATGGTTTAATTTTTCCTCCGCATCCGGTTCAATGTAATAATGAGAACCACACGAGTTACAGTTAGTGAAGGCGTTAGCTAATTCATATTTAAATTTAAGAATATTCCATCATGCAAAATCTAATTCCTTGTGGAAATTAGGCAGTAAGATTGGCCTCCGACAAAAATTGCACAAAACAATTTTGTTTAGCCATGTTTAATATTAATAAAAATAAATGTTATTACTATATACAGGTTCTTTTATTTTTGTCATAAGTTTTAATTGTAAGAAACTACTAAACAATCGCGATCGCAAATTAATCGACCGTACTATACCTACGACATGAAGTTTGACATAAAATTCCGAATGTAACTACGACGAGTGAGCAGGATTTCGCTGACGTGTGACGTTTAGTAGAATTATGCTTAAAACGATATACGCACAAAAACTAAAAAACTTTATAATAACCTGAAATATAATTTTTTATTTCCTTAAAGGATAGAACCGTCTAGGATATATTAGTAAGTATAATTCAAATTACTAGGAAACTATGCTTACTGTAATTTGTGCGCTAAGGGTAAAATTTCATACATTTGAGGTTAGAAAGTTGTGTATCTTATTGAAATTAAAATAACTTATATATCCTACTATCAAAGTGCAATCTATAATGTAAAAAATAAATTTCTTAAGGAAAGTTACCAAATATTTTTTTGCGGTTTTAATATTGTCGCATCCCATGTAACAAAAATATTGTGGTCACCCTATTAGAAAGGGACACAGTGCCTCTGTATTAGACATCCTGCTCGGCTCGGGTTTAGGCTGCGAGTACTCAGTCCTGCTAGTAATAATAAGTCCATGGCCCGACTCGAAGGGACGCGTGCCTCTCACTCGCTCTCATTGTGAGCGCGGAACGTGAGCGGAGCAGCGTAACGCAGTTTCTTGAAGTGTCACCCGGCAAACCAATTTATAAGACGTTGTCACGTCAAAATTAACCCGCTTTTATCCGATTAGGGGGTAACATCAAAAAATCCTCTTTTACTGCTCCTCTACACTTTGAAGGTAGCATGAAACAAAATTTCCAGTACCTAAGCCTGTCAGCTTGGGCTGTGCGTGGGTGTATATGTCAGTCAGTTAGTCAATAAGACAGTCAGCGTTACTTTTCATATATGTATTTAGATAATTTATCTTTTAAAAGTTAAACCAGAGATCAGTACTTTTTCCGCTCTGAGTTTTCAGCTATGGAAAATAACAATCTTTTATGTGCTGATATGGTATGGCGCTCGTATGAATGACAAGAATGTGCGATCGGCGCTTGCGGCCTTGAGCTTAACTCGATGAACTTTTTCATAACATTAAAATTGCGCTGTATAATTAACGAACACCTGCATCTAACGAAATGTAATGAATATCGACTATATTGACGATTTATCTGTATAATTAATTATGCTATTTATAATATTTACAACGCAAGAAAATTAAAGCGCTATTCCGCGAGAAAGAACAGTTGTCCGCAGGTCAGCAGTCCTATACATATATTATACCTTTTAATTACATTCATTCATTCATCCATTCTTTTATTTATGTATCTTTTTCATACTCGGTTTAGGTTACATTATACAGGTGGTTTACTTGTATTTAGTAGACACAAACAACTATTATTCCGGGTACCAATAGGAACAACTTTTACCATAGAATCAACAACATAAGTAATCAAGTTGTTAAACTAAGGAGGTGCCCCACTTTAACATCACATCAATGGTATGTTATGCAATGATCTTGACTAACGAGCACATAAGCCTACCCATTTGTATTGCAAAATAGGCTTGATGACAACAGTGCTACATAGCATTGTGTATACCTAGACGACGACTTTGGAGTAATGGTTAAGAAGTTGACTATTAACCAAGAAGTCGCGGGTTCTATCCCCGCACTGTGCAAACATGTACTGGTCTAAACTTAAAAAAATAGGTACATTTATGTACCTATTTTTAAAGTTTGTTTGTAATACCACAGTTGATTCTGATATCTGTAACACAAGTGCTTAAGTTACTTACCACGGAGTCAATGCATGTGATATTGTTGTTAAAAAAAAGTGCATACTGACTGTTTTCAAAAATAAGGCATTGAAACTTTTCGGAAGTTGAATTTTCTAATAACTGCTGAAGCGAATTTAATGAATTTGTAATTTTGAAGAGAAAGGACATTTACAGGAAATGATTAGTCACTTTATTCATTCCAGATAGATAGGTGAGGGAAGTAAGAACAGCTTAGCATACCTGACCTAGATTTTAAAGGAAGAAGGCCATACTTGTATTTAAGTGTGTTTTCCTCCTACATCTAAACATGGTACATATTGATAGTAGGATGGCTCTTGAGACAGGTAATTTGGCATTGAATTTTAGCTGAATCATAAGAATGACCTGTAGGAAGGTTTAAGGTTTCTTTATCTTGTGGAAAGGAAACAATAATGCTTAACTTAGATGACCATAAACATTCTCTAAGTTAAAAAAACTACAAAATCTTTGTAAGTACACATTACGTCAGTACAGATTACAGACGTTTTGCAAATGTGATATTATAAAATGTACCATACATAATATGTTGGTAAGTTACAGGAACAATAGCATCAGTACTATTTTTGATAAACGCAATCTATCTGTGATCTGAGATTTTAAAACAGTAATCTATCGTTGATGAAGGTTTAGTTTTGGCGTGACCTCAATAGGCTTTAAAGTTCGCATAAACATGCCGTAGTGTTTGTACCGCAAAGGTCTCTTTTTTATTGCGTCTTCGGAGCTTGGCGGCTAGTGAACGGTTAAATCTTTAACCACTCATCAAATTTTAAACTTATTTACGTTCGAAATTCTAATAAAAAATCCATGAGAATCGGCAGAAATGGAGCGATACCACATTAGACGATTGATTTTAATAATTTAATAAATGCCACAGATGTACTAACTTATATTTAAAATTAACCATCAAAACACACGCAATATTAATGTGGCAGGCTATGTACTTATCTGATGCCTGACATATAGAATCACTCGAGAGACGACTGGTAAGCGAAACGTTGCAAAACTTTCTAATTTTTCTATTACAATGTATAAGACTAGAAGAACGTAGTACTTCTATACTGTAATATAATAATAATAGGAACTAATGAACCGGTCATAGTAAAAAAGGCGAGATCAGGTTTGGAGTGGACTGTGGAGTGCCTTGAATTTGCAATAGGTACACTACCGCAAGTAAGTACGATTCCTTAGATTATGTTCGTGAATGACACTAATAATAAAAATATAATAAATAATGCACGAACTAAAAAAAGTTAAAAATTATCTGGGTAAAAAAATATATTGACTGGATTTATATAATTGACCCAACATATAACCAGCGGGTTCCCGGAGTACCCCGATCCCCGAGGGCCCCGTCACGGATTACACAGATTGATTTTTTTTAAAAAACTTCATCAATTCAATTAATAGTCATCTTCAGGGTCAGTCATCGTCATTAACAGTCATCTGGGAAGGGACTCAGGGAATAACCCCAACGAGCAAGGGTAAAATTGTTATTATTATTATATTCACAACCAGGTGCGGGATGCCTCATGTGCGTGCTAGTAAAAAAAACACCCCAATTCTCGGAACCAGTCTCTATGATTTTGCTAGTTGAACCCACAAACAGACGGATATTTGTAATTTTGAAACAAGTTACGTCTTTTTGTATCGATATTTTACTACTCTACTGAGAGATTCAGGATTTGCAATAAGAACAGAATTAATGCGTGTGCATTAAAATTCCGAATTATACCGTCCACTGAAGGCAAGATAAAAAAATTTACACAAAATACATACCTAGCACATTCTTTTTTGATACCGTTGTATGAACTATGTGGCCAAAATCCCTAAACGTTTGTAGAAACAAATACACCACAGTAGAAAAACACACACTGACACAAAATGTAAGATTATTCAATTAAAAAAATAGCAATCAAGTTTTACAATACATACATCTTTTAGTACTTATGTAATTAAAAAGTTATTATTTAAAAAAAACACTGGTTCTAATATTCAAAATATGGAACAAAAGATCGCGCGATCGAAATTTAGTTAAACCGTTCGGAGGCGTGCGTCTGCGTTGAACCGCGTCCATTCACTAACGTTGGGTAGACACCCGCAGCTGGAATTTAACCGCTCAAATGGTAAAATGTAAACAAACAAAAAAACCGGCCGATGATTTGTTATTGGACGCAGCGGGTGCGATAATTCCGCGGGTTCGCCGAAATGCATGAATGGTTTTATTTCTTTTTCTTCACGTGCGTACTGGCAGATAACAATTGTCTCTCTGACGCCATCATAAAAAAAACTTAAGTCGGAATGAAAATGCGTGTTGTTAAATGAGATTATAGTACATTATGGTACTAGTGTGTAACATTGGTGATGATGACCGCCGAGGCGCCATTGAGACCCGAGCCGTAGGCGAGGGCTTAAGAGAGACGAGGACGGTAATCATCAATACACACGTGTACCATACGACGTTTTCTAACACACTTATGAATAAAATCTCATTTTATTTAGTAGATAAAAAGTTTATTTTCTGCGCATAGGGGTTGCGCCTATTCTGCCAATGGGGACTTTAAAGTTTTATTTTTTTAAATCTATAACTCACTAGTGAGATATAGCAATGAAAAAGTCACATTTTGATTATAGGTGTCATTATTAGTCTAATTGCAGTGAAATAACACTCACTTTATGAGCAAGTGTGTTGAAAATAATATTATCTCTCGAAGTTATAGAGTAATAGGGTTCAATCAAAATCAATGCAAGCAATGAGTAAAGCAATTAGTAAAGAATATCCTAAAACATAAAATAAATTATAGATATACCTACCTAGGGATGTTATCTTCTTGCGTGTATGTAATTTATGTAAGTAATTAGGTGTAAGTATTTATTTTTGTTAAAAAATTCGCTCCCCTTTTGTTTCTTAATTTAATTCATTAGAATTCGGTAAAATGATCAACTGGTTACATCGTAATTTTGTTAAAACATGACTATTGAAATTAGCTTATTAATATTCGTTACGCGCTCAGACAATACTATAAATCTACTGGTTTTCCGTAGAAACGCAATTTTTAGGTAAGTAAATGTTTAAAATGTTCCACTGGCTAGCTCGTCCTTATTTTATTAGTGGAAGGTTCCATACATTACGGTAGGTAACTGTTTATCTACCAAGGCCTTTTATATGTAAATACCTACAAAAACATCAGGCTCAAAACTGTAGCCCTCGTTATATCTCTGTCGTCAATAAGTATATTAGAAAAAATATATACAGGGTGTCCAGGAATTAATGGATAACCCTTTAACTGCGGGTAGATTGACCGATGCCCTACTGGTAAAAAAATTATGACCTTAGTAAAAATGACACGGTTTTTAAAATATCGCCCAGAGACAATTGTATGAAAGTGAGAAAATTTTTCACAATCTTTTTTTCGTATTTTTTTTTCTTATTCACAGGCACTGAAATAATGTACTCATTTTATGCGCCAGCTATTTAGATGTATTTAAAAAAAAACAGAACTCAAAAATGTTGCAATGGGAGATTTTTTTTCATACAATTGGGCGATATTTTGAAAACCGTGACACTTTTACTAAGGTCATAATTTTTTTACCAGTAGGGCATCGGTCAAGCTACCCGCAGTTAAAGGGTTATCCATTAATTCCTGGACACCCTGTATAACAGGAATGGTGGCCAGCTTGACACGGCAAACATTGCTGTATCTTATGCGCTTGTGATACGGGCGATTATGTAACAAAAATGGGTAACCTGATATGCTGGCCACTTTACCTGAATATATGACTTTGATCATTGGTCTCGAAAGACTAATTTACAAAGTGGCCAGAAAATTGAAATCCAAATATTTTTTAAGTGCCTCGTGTTGAGAGGTATTTGAATCATCCTTGGAAGAATTAACCACTGGCAAAGATAAATGATTATTTATATATTTATTCAGTCTTCTAAGGACCACATACCTACAAAAAATAAAAATAAAATTAGAATTTACCACAAACAAAAAAACAAATAAATAAATGGATAAATGAATAATAAATAAATAAATCGACAAAGAAATAAACAAATAAATAATGGAAGGCATTACCTTTGCCACTGGAAACGAAACCGCTTCGACCAAGTTTTGCGGGGGGCGGCAAATTTAGACGTTTGTCATATGTCGATATTTTTTATCGACAAGTGATGTAAGTAAATTAATGATTGAACCATGCGGTTTGGTAGTTGAACAATGTTAATATTAAATAACTTAGTATAAACGAAAAAAATATTAAAATATTTGTTTAATAGTACATAATGCCTCGACCGCGTAATGTACGGTGAAAAGAGTAGTGTGTATGAAAGTGAGAGTGAATCGCGAGATGAACTTAAAGACACAAAGTTTTGTTTTAAATCGAGTAAAAGACAATCACACGCGTCGGGCTGAACCGTGTGTTTACGCTACGAACGAACTACACTCGCCCAAATCAACATGATACTTTACCTATTCAATACTAAATATTTAAAAAATAACGAAACGAAAAAAAAAAACCACGATGAATGCGCCCTAATTTAAACTGGGAATAGGTTTGATTCCGTCATGTATCAGTCATGTTGGTAACAAGCAGACCACTAATGCCTAACTCTAAATTAGGTACTTAAAATATTAGAAGTATTCACGAAATTTTACACGTAATTAAATTACTAACGATGAACTCATTGAATTTGTCCACCACCTACGCTGAGGTAAATATTTAATACCTAGTCTATGTACTGTTAACATATCATCAGCCTATATGTATACGTCCCACTGCTGGGCAAAGGCCTCACCTCAACAATGTATTATACTACTCTATGACCTCAACTATGAGGTGGTGCGAGCCATACCCCACCACGCGGGCTCAGTGCGGATTGGTGGAGGGGTGTGTGTAAATTAAGTGACCAACCAGATGTTATTAAGCCGCCCGAGGGCCTCCGACCAGGCTAACGACTAATATCTATCGATATTAACCGGGACCAACAGCTTAACGTGCCTTCCGAAGCAGGGAGATACTTGTTAATAGACGTCACTTTTATGGTCAGAATGGTTACCCATCCCAAACATGACCTCGCAGTAGGTTGCTTAACTTTTGGTATCACTACCAAAGCGCTGCAACCACTGCGCCACAAGCACCTCTAGTATAAACATGACAATACTAATATATGAACTAAGATGGGTTCACCATGCCTTACCCGTCGTCCTACGTGAGTAACAAATGCGATTAACTCTGACAAAAATATTAGTCGCATCGCGTCGCGTCGCACTTTTCGCGTTGCGTTGCTCATGTAGGCCAACGCCTACATGAGCAATGGTGAAGCTACGCACATCCCCAAGAGCTGTCGTATTGGGGTGATCGTTTATCTGGAGCAAACATTAATTGCACATTTTCATATCAAAAATCGATATTGACTTCGTTTGCAAAATACTAGGGAAAACGTTCGCTCACTCGACGCAGCAATGTTGGTTTGTCTAGGGGTAGCCTAATTGCGCTGAATGCCAGTTATCATTCGAAGCGTAGGTACTGTCTGGGGCGCTTCCATATGGGATACTCTATCGACGACCACTGTAGTGTAAATGGTCAAGAGGTTGACTATTAACCTAGAGGTCGCGGGATCGATCCCCGCACTCCACATCATGTCTGTTTGTACCGGTCTGGGTGTTACATGTATTTATTTAAGTTTATTTGTAATACCACTTTTGATTCTGATATCTGTAACACAAGTGCTTTAGCTACTTACCACGGAGTCAGATAAGTATACATATATTATACTTCATTATCAGCCAATATCTTTCCACTACTGGACGTATCTCTGGTATCTCCCAGAGGGTATGGGAGTCTTGGTACACACGATTCACAGGGCTCATGTGATACCATAAATTAAACTTATAAATTTGTGATTTTCTCTTATTACGTGGTGAGGTTGTATTTCCTTCTCCTTTGTCTTTTAATTTATACTTATTATCACAGATCAGAAAGAATGTTTTCAAGACTACACTTATAAAACTCGAAAAGACATAATACTTAAAAAAATATTTTCGGTTTCGGTCATCATCAGGGAGGTCGAACCCCCGACCCGACGTTGTGAACGCAAAAAATACTCAATACTTATAAAACTGCGTTTTAAAAAAGTAAAACTTCATTATATTGGTAGCAACTTGCTATTAACAAGTTTTGTGAATCAAATAGTTTATTGAATAAAATCTCAGCATCAACAAATTATTATCAGAGTATCGGGTAAGCCACGCTTAGCCATATCCTAATTACACAATGAATCAAAATCATTTAAATACAATCATAAAATTTCAACCAACACACACACAAACATTTTTCTAACCACATTTTTCAATAAGTAATGCTTTTTTTATAACACGTAAAGTATGAGGCACATTCCTGTAATTATTTAATTTCTAACTATTTACTTAACATAGGTAGGTACAATAAATTTGAATAACATTGGTTTTCAATTCTTTTGTATTTACAAATGTACATTTTATTTGTTTTCTTTGTTTTCATAAATTGAATGAAAAGCTGTACCAACAGTTTTGGTAACAAAGGTAAGAATTTTCGAATGTAATAGAAGATATCTTCATTGTTATTGATCATTAGGATAAAATCTCTACTTAAACTAAAAGTCCTCACTAACATTGATCATGGGAGGGCATAGTTTAATAATTTGTTTAATATCGATATGGCGTTTTTTCGATTGATAAATGCTTTGACATTCAATTTCAAACGACCTAATCGTTTTAATCACTTGTTAAAATTATTCGCTTAATTAACTCTTGGCTTGATATGTGAAATAAATTATGATAGGGAATTATCCTATTTCTATTTTAATATCAAGTACATAAGCCAGTAAATACTTAATTGTAAGCTACCTACTTAAAAACATAACCGTCAGGGACTATCTTTTGCCGTTTGCATTAGTTGAGATTTTTAAAAATTCCTTTATATACATTTATTCGGTAGAGAAACAAGAATCCAATTTCCTTAAGGTTGTCAGATTGACCATAATCAGGATCCAGCCCGAAAAGCTCGTATAATGCATTGACTTTTCTAAGCCTATGCGTCCTTTTTCTCCAAAAAATGAGACATAAGAAAATACTTAAAAATTGAAATTTTCAAGTCTGATATTATCGACTGACAACCCTAACTTAAAAGCATTGAACACATAAATATTCCAATGCTACATATTCTTCGTTAAAATTACGACAAAGATTTTATATTTGAGCAACCGAAAAAGTCACTGTCACTAGCAACACTCATCCCGAAAGAGGCGATCAGTTTCTCTCTTTCACACGTTCACCATTTTACACCACTTCTATAAATCTATGGTACCGCATCAACTTTGTTCTTGCCTCGCCGCGAGAGTTTCCCGTAGATTTCTTCGACGGTTTTGTTCCTGGTCTCTGGGAAGTCAAATATGGTGTAGACGCAGGCTGTGAAGCAAACGATGGAGAAGAAGAGGAAGGTCCAGTGGATGCCGATCAGCTCGCAGAGGTTGGTGAACCACTTCATCTGGACGAAGTTGCTGAGTTTCGCGCAGATGTTCGTGAACGCTGATACGGTGCCTCGGAGCTAAAAGGAAAGCAATTGTTCATTGATTGTCTATGATTGTTTATGGCAAAAACTTTAAATTGAGGCCTTGTTGCTTACTGCCTTAAGCCTGTAGCTTTACTAGAGGCAAGGACGCCGTAACAACAATATCATTTGTAAGATTTTGCTTGCAAATCTAGCATAGGTACGTGACAGTATCATTATTTTAAAAATTGCAAGATAATTTTTCTCGGAGCACAATCGAAAAACGGTGATTGTGCCTTTTTCAGGTTGTTCTGGATTTCTAAATCCTATCTAATTGATAGATCATACTTAAACGCTTTAGGGCTTTTGGAAGAATTCATATATCTAAGTCAAATGCTTAAAATGAACAGGGATGAAAACAGTTGGAGAAGATACAGAGGCACATCACCAGCACTTACAGCCAGCATTCTGCATTCAGGACTAGAAGATATCAGAAAGAAATCTGGAAGCTGGCCGCGTAGCAGAAAATACACAGACACATTGCCAGCACTTCGGGTAAAATCTTACAAAAGTATAAAATATCACAAACTTACCTGGAAGGTGAACAGAAACGTGATAATGATGTACGATATAGTCTGGAAGCCGGCCGCGTCGCAGAAATACAGAAGGCACTTCGCCAGCACTTACCGCCATCTAAGAAAACCTTACAGGAGTAATTAAATATCAGAAACTAACTTGGAAGGTGAACAGATCCGTGTTGATGATGTACGATATAGGCTGGAAGCCGGCCGCGTCGCAGAAGATGCATAAACACATCGCCAATATTTACCGCCATCCGGGTAAAACCTAACAAAAGTATAGAATATCACAAACTAATCTGGAAGGTGAACAGATCCGTGATGATGATGTACGATATAGGCTGGAAGCCGGCCGCGTCAAAGAAGATGCACAAACACATCGCCAGCACTTACCGCCATCTAAGAAAAACCTGACAGGAGTAATTAAATATCAGAAACTAACCTGGAAGGTGAACAGATCCGTGATAACGATGTACGATATGGGCTGGTAGCCGGCCGCGTCACAGAAGATGCACAAACACATCGCCAGCACTTACCGCCATCTACAAAAAACCTTACAGGAGTAATCAAATAACAGAAACTAACCTGGAAGGTGAACAGATCCGTGATGATGATGTACGATATGGGCTGGAAGCCAGCCGCGTCGCAGAAGATGCAGAGACACATGGCCAGCACGGGAAGCCAGCCCGGCAGCCAGATGCCGTTGGACGTCACGTAGAACCACGCGGAGAGGACCAGCATGCCCACACCCACGGCGAACGATGTTGTCACAAGGAGGAGCTGGAACATCCAAATTTATTTAGTATATAAAAGTTGATGCCACTTTACGTATAAAGTATCAAACTTTATAACTCAAGAACGGGCTTACCTATCCTAACCAATTGTTCAGGCTTTATTCGGACTATTAAGTGGTCCACTCCTTTCACACTCATACCTTTCTTCAACGGCTTCGGCTTCTCTCTCTATTCCTCAACTTGCATACTCATCACTCTCACCAAGACCTCCTCATTATAAACATTATAATATTTAACCTTTCTCCCAGTTTTCTCGACGATGCAAGTCGCCAATGTCGACCCCAAGAGCTGGACTAGTCCAATCAGCATGACCTGCTTATTAGGGCTCAGCTTCAAGCTGATGGTCTCGGAAGCCTTCTCGAAGACAAACCCTGCATAGATGAGCACGATGAGGTACCCGTCGAACTGCTGCGTGATCTTGATGATGAGCGTGATGATGAAGGCCTTGCGGGTGGGCTGGTCACGTACTGGAAAGAGGGATGGTAGGTTATATTTTATATGTATTTATTAGGCACACCAACGACAGTTACGACATATAAAACAATGTAGGTAATTTGCACACAACATGCTAAATATATAAAACAATGTAGGTAATTTGCACACAACATACTAAATATAGGCGTTACAAACTATAATAAATAATTTTGACAAGAAGAGCTTAAGGTACGTGATTTTCAATTCTTGTGAAGCCTGCTTCCCCATTGCTGACAGGCGAAAGCAGAACTACTGTCATTTTTCATCAGGTGCTGTAAATTGGTGTAAACTATACAAAAACTGATTCATTTCTCTGTGGCACTTTAAAACAGCAATACCAAATCTAGCTGTGACAGTGTCTGTGTGGCGGAGAGGCTCTCCACGAGCCAGCCCAAGAAAATATAAATACTATGAGCCAGCTTCGAATTTTGACTTAGACTCAGACAGACAAGTTATTTTAAAAATGCGTTCGGTTCCTTGCTAACAATACTATCTTTCGTTATAATAAAAATCTGATAAGATTCAAGAACAGGTTTCTCGTTTAACTTATTTAATGCACCCACTCTCCTTAAGACGGTGAGAAGATGAGAACTTGAAGAATATAGAATACGGTCAACTTAACATATCCTGTCAACCATTGTATCATATAGTTTTCGATGTATCTAAAATCATGGTTCCTAAAAAAGCTCCCGACATAGGCTAGACGGATTTTAACCTGCCATAGCTTACAACTACCAGAATTAAATTATATTTAGAATAAAAAAAACTCCATCCGTTGGGGAGCTACAATGCCGTAGACAGACACACAAGCAGAACAGAGTTCAAACTTACAACACTCTTTTCGTCGGGGGTTAAAAAGGATTAAACAATTTAATTTAATTATTTTATTTTATTAGAAAAACACTACAGTATCTTTAAAACTAAATTACTGGCTAGACTTGTCACTAAACACCATTTACATGTTTCCACATATAAATTCTAAGTATGACTTCTATACACTTAACTTACAAGTAACTTTTAAAATAAAAAATAAAACAATCAGTAGAGTTGAAAATAATATGCTTTGTCAAAAGCTATAGTAGTGAGGTCTATCCAGTCAGTGCACTGCACCGGTTCAAACCATCTTTTTGACAAACGCTTTTTGAGACTAGTAAGTAACACGCAGTGTTAAATAAGTCTGGTTCGAGGTCATCGGCCATAGCATTGAACATGTTAGGAGCTCTAATGAAATAGGAGTTCTGGTTCTATACATATTTCGTGGTACTATGTGGGATGAAAACTCACGGATGATCCCCCAGACGGACTTGGTGTCCGCCTTGGTCTGCTTCTCCACGCGTACAAAGCCTTCAATTTCCAGCTCTAGTGCTCGGTCCACCGTCGGCACCCCCCGCAGCCAGGCCATCACCGCCTTCGCCTCCTGGAAAGGGAATGTGATGTATGATGTTGTGAAAGAATGTTTGGATACGATACTTATCGCAGAGAGGGCGGAAAGGTTCTCGAATGGCGACCGCGTCGTCGACGTCGACGAAGCGTCGTCCGGCTTCGTGGGCAGGCCCCATAATAGTCCTCCTAGCCGACTTCGACCACGGCGGCCAATCTCAACAGAGATCAGCCAACTACGCAGGAGATATTATAGTGCACAAGTGTGAGCGCAATACACAGGTGCACTCACTGTTCCATTACTCTCAAGGTTCGGTGAGACGGCAATCCGTCATGACCGGAGAGAGATCAGGCGTAGGACCAATGGCTCAACGTGCTTTCCGAGGCACAGGTGTGTAACACCGCCAACTTCCCGAATCCGAGCTGTTTTTGAGAAATTCATGACAGAAAAACTCAGAAACAATTTTGGCTTGACCCAGGATTCGAATCCAGGACCTTTCGGATGTAAGGCAAAACTTTGCCACTACACCAACGAGGCAAGTCAAGTCAAGAGCCCTTCGGCAGGCCCTATACAAGGTAGACCGACTATCAAGTGAAGGTCGCGGGAAGCCGTTGGATGCTGGAAGCGCAGGACTCACGGTTAAGATCCTTGGGGGAGACTTATGCTCAGCAGTGGGCATCGAACGGCTGATATACGATGACTGATCGCAAGCAATCATGATATAGCGATGAAAATATATCCAATTAAAACAAAAAACTTTGATTTAAAAAACAGTGTGAGTCTCGGATTGAAGGTTATTTTGCTTTATTTAGGTTTTTTGTTTTGTACTCGTATTAAAAAAACAGTTCCGAACTGAAATCTACATGGAATATGAAACGAATGTATGAAATTAGTTTAGTTCCTATCTCTTGCTTTGACTTTGAGAGACAATTTACAGTACTATGGTATTGCTAAGAATATTTTATTTTCCTAGCTTAAGGACATTGAGGACTTCATTTTTTAAGGACTATCAGACCAAGACAATCTGAGAGTTGTAAACCGATACCTTGTTGATAAGTTATTTAAAGTGCTCATCTTATTTTTGTTAGCAATCATCATCATCACCAGCATATCAAACGTTCTACGCTTACAGCTGAGCATATGCCTCCCCCAAGGATCTCCACCGCGACCTCTCCTGCGCTTTCCGCATCTAGCGGATTCCCGCAACCCTCACCAGATCCTTGGTCCACATTGTAGTGGGCCTGCTCACTCACCGCAGACGGAGGAGGGGCAGGACTCAACGGTTGTATGACCGCTCTATTGTCCCTCAAGGTGGCGTGCAGGCTGGCGGCACGGGGATGCCCCGGCCTGCACATCACGCGCTACTGCCGTCGGGTGGGAATAGTGCCGTATTCCCGGCTATTCCTCCTGTCCCCCCGCAAGGATTAGCCTGCACACATGTCACCTCCTAGACAGGGAAGGGATACCGCAGGTTTTTGATGGGTAGTCCCCTCTCCGGATTTTCCCCGCAGCGGAGACGCGTCCTTTTTAGGACGCTGGGAGTCCCACACACGGCTGAGGCCCACCGGCCTCGGTTAAAAAAAAGGGGGCCTGCTCACGAAGCATCGTCCGGCACGCGGTCGCCATTCGAGAACATTTCCGCCCTAATAACCATCATCGGTTCATTTCGCTACGTGTCCCGCCCACTGTCACTTCACCTAAGCAATTCTTCGACTAATGTTGTTAGTACTAGCGTACGATATACTCACATCAATCTTCCCCTGCTTCACCAGGAACTCGGGGGTCTCCGGCATGAAGATGAGCACGAAGAACACGACGGTCGGCACCAGAAAGCCGATCCAGAGCATCGCGGTCACGCTCAGGAGGTCAGCGCATACGTAGCTGGCTAGGTAGCCGATGTTTCTGGAAGATGACGAAAGGATAGTTTCTTTTTTGTCAGTAAATAATATACAACAACATCACATACATTGATCTAACACCGTGGTAAGTAGCTTAAGCACTTGTGTTGCAGAAATCAGAATCAACAGTGGTATTACAAATAAATTTAAATTAATACATATAACACCCAGACCAGTACAAACAGATATTTTTATGCACACAAATGTTTGTACAATGCGGGGATCGAACCTGCGACATCTTGGTCAACAGTCAACTTCTTGGCCATTACACCAAAGTGGTCGTCAAGATACATAGATAGATTGAATATTCTTGATTGCACTCCACGCATAAACAAGATTACGAAATAAAATTTCCCAGAAGTTGTGCCATGTAGGTTGTCTTATTGCTTGAAACAATTTCCCCCAGACAACCTTCGGGTGAGGGATATGCTTACGTTAAGAATGGGAGGGCGGTGAAAACTAAGTACGTTTTATTTAAAAGTTGGTAAGATTTAATAGCACTTACAATAATTAAATAAATTAAGAAAGGATGTTTTCAGCATTATTTATTGTGTTTCGTGCCCCACTTGGAGGAAAAATTTATGATGGTCTGTGCCTCAGTGTGTGAGGATTCCAGAAGTAGTGCGTTTGCATCTTTGGAATTATAACAAAACAATAAAAAAGGCTTTATCATCAAAATCTCACGCAAGACGTCAACTGGCGAACATAGAAGGTCTCCATAGACTTTGACGGATTGCAATTTATTGATACACCATTCCATCAAAGCATACTATTATAAAGGCGAAAGTTTGTAAGTATGGATGTATGGATGTTTGTTACTCTTTCACGTAAAAACTACTGAATAGATTTGAATGAAACTTTACCACAATATAGCTTATACATCAGAATAACATATAGGCTACAATTCATAAAGAATTTTTAAGGCTTTCCACGCGGCCACTAGTCAAAGCATAAGGCAACACTTGGGTTTTATCCGTGATTTAGGTAAGTTCCTTGTAAGTAAATGTTTCATTTCATGAGTCCTACACTCATAGGACCACGCTTAGGACTTTCGTAACCGTCTGTAATTGTTATGAAATCTGTATTTCATCCTCCAAGTTTCAGGAGTTACAATAATAATAATAATAAATTGTTTCAACGAACACAACAACCTAGTTCCAAACTAAGCGTTAGCTTGTGCTATGGTGGCTAGAATAACGGATAGAAATACTTCTATACATTTATCCACACGCGTGACTGATGTACAAATGCTCGTGCTCATCACACAAACATTTGCCCCTAAGCAGTGGGGTGAGCACGAACATTATCGTAACGTATTCGTGTCGTCTAAAAGTCAGAGACTGACAGTTTCCCCATACAAATTGACAAGTTAACGATAGGTAAACGCTACGAATACGTTACGATAGTTGTTCGTGCTCACCCCACAGGATTCCAACCCGCGACAGCCGGTTTTGTAGTTTGGACGTCAGACCACTAGACCAAAGCTATCGTCATACACACATTACAGTATATATTAATGTCACGTTATGCGTGACTGAAGAAGTTAAATACCTACCTGTCTACTTGATACATAATAAAAAACGTGGCTCATCGATGATATAAGCTATCAACGACAAAATAAAAAGCCATCAGACGACTGTCCGACCAAAATACGTGTCGTGATAACACAATGAATTCTTGATAGAAATACCTCTACGTCAGAACGTATGGTATCAAATGATTTAAGCGAATTACGTATAACATTATAATTTGTAGTTATTACAAGTAACATCATTTTTTACAGTTACAAATTCATCAGTTAATATGGCTGAATTTTGAATAAGTTAGTTTCATTACCCAAAAACGACGAGACGAGTAGTGACATGATAATTTAATGCATAGAAAATAACAGTTAAATTTAGTTACTTATTTAGATAGGTAATATCTATTGTATTGAGGACATATTTACACTGAGTAAAGAAAATTGTTTTAAATGAATGAATACACAAACATATGTAAAAAGTCACCAAAGTTGATATTAATTGCTCAACTAAACAGGGTTCTAAGGATTAGACTTCGTGGATGCATGCATGTTTCAAAAATTATCATTCTACTCGTATATTAATTGTATATTAAGTGACTAGATTGCCACTTTATAGTTCATTTAGTGTACATGCGCATCCTTAATACTTGCAATAGCGACAGACGTTGGTGAGACGAGATATTCCACTTACTGTGTATTGCGCTCACACTTGTGCACTATAATATCTCCTGCGTAGTTGGCTGATCTCTTTTGAGATTGGCCGCCGAGGTCGAAATCGGCCAGGAGGACTACTACTAATGGGGAGCACGGTCTTCGCATGGTCGATACATCACATATCACACAATCTAGTACCACGCTACATTTATCCCCAGTTTTCAGAAGTAGGATCGAGCACAAACCTGCCTAACAATGTTTTTCTTTAAGAATACTTTAAATCATGCTGTGTATACAATTTATGGATTACCATCTAGCCATAGTATTACGAACATAGTTATTATAAGCATGCATTGATTGTAATCTGTCTGTATAACTTAAATAAATAAATAAACACTTGCCTGTTCAATATCAGAAGCGATCCAAGCGCCCCCCGAAGGTCAATGTCGCTGATCTCCTTGAGGTAAATGGGCAGCACGATGTAGCACGCTGAACAGGGTATACCCGCGATGGCTCGCGCCAGGATCAGCGCCCACGGCTCCAGGCAGATCAGCTTGATCTGCCAGTATACCTGGACACAGAAACAGGTGATTTAGCAGGATACTAATGTGCTTTCTTAACAACATTACATTCGATTCCTCCCCGATGACCGGAGACGAAAATATTTTTTTAATAGTTTTTTATCTTTTCAACATTACATACATTACATACATTGCTTTGATTCCCAATAAAATAGCTTCAGCACTTGTTTTATGGAAATCAGAGTCAACGTAGGAACCACAAATACCTAGATTCGGGAGAACTAGAAAATTGGTTTTCTAGATTGTCTCCACCCGGTGATCGAACCCGGGACCTCATAGATGGCGGCACTTTGAGACCAGTGCTTAAGTCACCACGGAGATCGTCGTCGTTTTACGAGGGCAAAGGAATTTGGATATAAAATACGCGGGCCTTCTGCCACTAGGTATTAGTTTAAAAAAACTGTTAATGCTTATTTCCACAGAACTGAAAGAGTGGGGGTTGTTGAGACGTACTTTAGTAAAAACGGAAGGTTTTTTAAATTCAAAGGGCGATGACTGCTTCAACTGTATTTAAGTGTCGATAAATAACATTGTTAGACCCGCAAAAACACGTTTAAACTTCCATAGTTCATTGTTGTAAATGTATGGTCGATAGAAAACAGTGCAGTTTTTTAATAGGTTTTAAAGTTTGTCATGCAAGGTAACTCCAGATAAAGAACTCTTTTTTCCCGCTGAAGAGAGACAAAGTATTGTCTTTGGACAAAGGGAAATGAAAGAAAATTAGGGGAACTTATTGGTTCTTACAAAATAGAACAGGATGTCCGATTAAATAAATTGATAACTTATGTAAACTGGCTTCCCGCCAGCGGCTTGGTCCGCGTTGAGTTAGAACAATTGAACTGTTCAAGTTCAAAAAAAATTGTGATTTTTTCCGACGCCTACTCGCCGATACCTTTTTTTTGTTATTTTTAGGAAACAGTTTTAACACTACATAACGAAAATAGGTAATAAAAATAACACATAAACCAATTAAGTTTCCGCAGTTTGAACAATACATAGAGTAAACCAATTATAATTTTGTTGAAAACATTAAAATATATGAAACTATAAAATAATGTGACAATAGGATCGATCTTACAGCTAATTTAAGATTGGTAAAAGTACTAGTTAATATTAACAATTTAAATCAAATCAACAGGAACTTTGGATGGTAATTAAAATGCTTTACTAGTAATCGAACTTATGCTTATGTCATCCAAGTAAAATATCATAGTTTTTAAACAATACCATCATCAAATAGGTCAGATTGCTTCTCACGAGCGCATCAAAATCCATCAGTGTTATCGGTTCGCGATCGCGCCGGTTGTTTTTATAGGTCTTTATTTGTCTTTTATTGACGCTCGATATTTTTGCATCGAATACTTTAGGTAATCGGGATCAAACAACGCAATGTTTTTGTGAGAAAGGAAGTTTACTTTTTTGTAGGAAGTCAGCGGTGTGAGTCGCGGAATGTTCGCGGCTAGACCGTTCTAAGGGGTTCCCTACTCCATTTCGAAATACATTTCGAAACGTTGTCAATGGTTCATTTTATTGAATTTCCTTTAGCATTCGATCAAATGAACCATCGATGTGTTACGCCGGTAGGCTAGTGCTAAAACTTTGATCGTGTTTTTCCATGCCTTGGAGGCGTTTTCAGCAGGCTGAAATACCATTTCAGGCCGTTTCAGAGAGTGCTCTAACACATACTAGTTTATCGAAATTTCACCCAAGTTGCCGTTGTTTTCAGGCGCCTGAAACATGTTTTCAGTCCGTTTCAGGCCACCCTCTATCAGATGACGCCATAACCTGAAAACCCGTTTTCAGGCGTTTTCAGGACCCCTTATGGGCCTTTGAAGCCCACTTCAGTATATGACGTAATTTTCAGTAGGAGTGAAAGAGATAGCACGATTAGAGAGAGGCAGCTATACTAAGAACATTCCAGAAAGGTGTGACAGAGACAGCACAAGACAAGGATAGCACTATGATTCGAGAAAGGTCTAGGCTAGGCAAGACGGCATTTGGAAGGATCCCGAACAGTCTCGTACTGGGTAGTAGGTACCTACCGAATATTCGGGAGTCCTTGACGGCCGGTATATAAGGAGCCCGGGAATGCGACCGAGTTTGAGTTTAATTTGGGAAAGCGACGAGTAAACATCGAAGCGAAAACTGCGACAAGAAGATTTTGGAGTGCGATATAAGTGTTTGTGTACTAAGTGTTGTAACGTAAAGTGTGTACAATAAATCCTACTCTACTTCATCGGTTTAGAAGAGCATTTCAATCTAGATCCCACACCCCTAGAACGTAACATTTGGTGTCAGAAGTGGGATTGAAAATGCCGATTACTCCGCGAGAAGAAGAGAAGGAGGGGATGCAGACCCGAAGCCGCACCGCTGCTGGAGACTCTGCGGGCACCGCCGGAACGTCAGACACAGCGGTACCAGCTTCAAGGACGCCGGAGATAGACGTCAACGCCATTCTGATCCTCCTGAAAGAACAGGCTAGAAGGCAGGAGGAACAAGCCAAAATCCTGCAACGAGAGCTACGGGTTCAGCAGGAGGAACAAGCCAAAATCCTGCAACAAGAGCTACGGGTTCAGCAGGAGGAACAGACCAGAAGGCAGGAGGAACAGGCTAGAATTTTGCAGCAAGAGCTACGGGACCAGAAAGAAGTCCTCCGTGAGGTACACGAAGTAGCTGCAGAATGGAAAAAGGGAATGGCTGAGGTGCAAGACAAAATTGTGGGCGTTGAAATAAAAGTTGAAAACCACGAGAAGCGCCTCAATGGACTGAACGAAAAAGTGGAGGGCCAGGAGAATCGCCTCCAGAAGTTGGAGATCAAAGTGGCCAACAGCACCACCAGTGTATCAGGTGCACCAGCCACAGGAGGTGAAAAGTTAAAGGTACCTCCATTCGATGGTACCTCTTCGTGGGCCGCATACAAGCTCCAATTCGAGATGGTTGCCGAAGCGAATGGCTGGAGCAAGGACTATGCTAAAACGGCATTGAGTTTGGCGCTGCGGGACGAAGCTCTCACTGTTCTGGAAGCGTTAGGAAAGGAGAAGACATACGACCGTCTTCTTGAAGCTTTAGAGGCACGCTTCGGTGACAGCCATCTAGAGCACGTTTACAGAGCTCAGCTGAAGAATAGGACTCAGGGGCATAATGAGTCGTTACAAAAGTGGGCAATTGAGATAGAGAAGCTCGTCCGGAAGGCGTACCAAGGTTCCGCAGCGACTTTCATCGATGAAACGCTAGTACAGGCATTCATAGATGGGATTCGGGACTTTGAAGTGAGGGCTGCTGTACGGCTGGGACACCATGGGACCTTGAAAGATGCGCTCGCCCATGCCCTGGAGGTGGAAGCTGTACGCCAAGACTCAACAAAATCCTTTAGGGTGCGCGAAGTTGCGGCCAGGGAGCCGATTGCTCCACCTCGAGAAACTGGGCCTCGATGCTACAACTGCGGGGAAAGAGGACACATACAATCAGGCTGCCCAAAAAGATCTTGGAGGCAACGGGACTCAGACCGAACGGATAGGCCAGCAAGCTCTGATAGTTCAGAGCGGCAGCAGCAGGGAAACGAGTAAAAGCCAGGACTGAGGGACGAGTGCTGGCTGGTGGTCAAAATGTCCCAGTTATGATCTCGCAGGCGAACGACGGGAACAGTCTGGCTGTCAAAGGAGAAATTGGTGGAGTACCATGTCACCTTACTATTGACACCGGAGCTTCTCGGACTGTGATCAGTTCTCGACTGCTGAAACACCTGTCCAGGGATCATCTAGTCCGACCAATGCATCTTCAGCTGCAAACGGCTACCGGCCAGTACATCTCCGTCCAGGGGGAGCAGGAAGTGTCAGTGAAGATTGGAGAAAAGAAGTACTGGCACAAAGTCATCATTGCTAACATCGTAGATGACTGCATTATTGGTCTTGACTTTATGAGGAAGTACGAGTGTAAGATCGACATGAAAGGAGGCGTGCTGAAATTTGGGGCTTATGAAGTTCCTATGGAAGGTGGAGTGAGTGGACATGTCTTCTGCGCTAGAAGGACTACACTTCAACCGAGATCGCAAGCCCTAGTTCCGGTGACATTGCCGCACGGTGCGAGACAAGGATCTCATTCCTGCGTGTTAATAGAGAAAAGGGACGGCAGTAAACCATGGATGCCAGCTCGCACAGTGGTAACGACGTCATCTGCAGCATTTATAAGGGTGCTAAATCTAAGTGACACTCAACACGTCATAAGTAAAGGAACCCTTATGGGAACATGCGAGGCAATCTCTTGGATACGGAGTTGCCATGGGTCGAAGGAGAACAAGTTACAAGAAGAAGTTGTGGAAATTGGAAAGTTATTGGAAAACTGCCAAAATGATCTCACAAAGGAAGAACTTCTTAAGGCACGTAATTTGCTAAAGCGCTATAGGAGCGTCTTCTCTGCACATGACAGTGATATCGGGAGAACTGGAGTAGTGCAGCACGAGATCGACACCGGAGATGTCATGCCTATTCGACAACGACCGCGGCGAGTTCCAGTAGCTCGAGAGAAGGAAGTGGAAGACATGATCAAGGAAATGAGGAGAGATAAAGTGATAGAACCGTCGACAAGTCCTTGGTGTTCTCCAGTAGTCTTGGTGAAAAAGAAGGATGGAACCATGAGATTTTGCGTAGACTATCGTCGACTCAACGATGTGACTAAGAAAGACAGTTATCCATTGCCTAGGATAGATGACACTTTGGACACTCTGCATGGAATGAAATGGTTTTCCACGTTGGATTTGAAAAGTGGCTATTGGCAAGTGGAAATAAAAGACAAGGACAAAGAGAAAACAGCCTTTTCAACCGGTAAAGGACTTTGGCAGTTTAATGTAATGCCGTTTGGATTGTGCAACGCACCAGCAACGTTTGAGCGGTTGATGGAGCAAATACTGGCTGGTCTCCTGGGTGATACGTGCCTAGTGTATCTGGATGACATCATAATTGTAGGCAAAGATTTTGATGACCACCTCAAGAAGCTGGAACAAGTTTTGTCCAAGTTGCGCGATGCTAACTTAAAACTAAGTCCGAAGAAATGCTCATTCTTCAAGCGCAAGGTTAACTACTTGGGACATGTGATTTCATCAGATGGCATCCAGACAGACCCTGTGAAGATAAGTGCAGTTAAGGACTGGCCGACACCGAAAGACAAGACAGCAGTACGTGCCTTCTTGGGACTTTGCTCGTACTACCGACGATTTGTAAAGAACTTCTCAGATATAGCAAAGCCTTTGCACCAGCTGACAGAAGAGAAAAGACAATTCAACTGGGATGATCAGTGTGCAGCAGCTTTCTCAGACCTCAAACAGAGACTTTGTGAAACACCGATTTTGGGATATCCAGACCCAGAGAACGAGTTTGTTGTTGACACTGATGCAAGCAATACTGGCATTGGAGGAGTCTTGTCACAGAAGAAGGGTGATCAGGAAGTTGTGATCGCCTATTTTAGCAAGTCGCTATCGAAGCCGGAGAGAAACTACTGCGTCACTAGGAGAGAATTGCTGGCAGTCGTCAAAACTCTGCAGCATTTTAGTAAATACCTGCTTGGACGCAAGTTCCGAATAAGAACTGACCACGCTGCTCTAAAGTGGTTGTTAGAGTTTAAGAACCCTGAGGGTCAGGTGGCACGCTGGATCGAACAACTGCAGGAATATGACTTTGTCATCGAACATCGCAGTGGAAAGTCACATGGCAACGCAGATGCCCTCTCTCGAAGACCTTGTCCTGATGATTGCAAACACTGTTTAAGGCAAGAGGGTAAGGACTGCGTGAAGATGTTGAGGACAGACACTGTTAGCGAAGAATGGAGTGATGAAGCAATGCAAGAAGCACAACAGGAAGATTGCGATGTAAAGCCCATTTACGATTGGATCAACGCTGGGGCGCCCAAACCAAGGTGGTGTGAGGTAGCTCCGATGAGTACCGTGACAAAGAGCTACTGGGCGCAATGGGAAAGTCTGGTTATGCACAATGGCGTACTGTGCAGGAAATGGGAGTCAGAAAACGGAAAGGATGCTCATCTTCAAGTGGTTGTACCAAGAAAGAGAGTTAGCGATGTTTTAAGATCCTTTCACGACGGCGCTTCCGGTGGACACCTAGGAGTAAAAAGGACTCTGATGAAGATTCGGCAACGTTTTTACTGGATAAACTGTCGGGACGACGTGGAAGACTGGTGTAGGAAATGTACTAGCTGTTCGTCAGTTAAGGGACCACATACACGTAGTAGAGGTGCGCTTAAAGTTTACAACGTGGGAGCGCCTTGGGAAAGAATTGCTTTAGACGTCGCAGGCCCGTTCCCGACCTCTGACCGTGGAAACAAGTACATCCTGGTGGTCATGGACTATTTCACCAAATGGCCTGAGGTATTTGCCATTCCGAATCAAGAGGCAGTCACAGTAGCGGAAACTGTAGTGACTGAAGTGTTTTGTCGGTATGGTGTGCCTCTTGAGATCCACAGTGATCAGGGAAGAAATTTTGAGTCTCTGGTGTTTCAGGAGACTTGCCGAGTCATGGGAATTCATAAAACTCGGACTACGGCCTATCACCCACAGTCAGACGGAATGGTTGAGAGATTCAATCAGACTCTGGAACGACATTTGGCCAAAGTAGTTGACAACCATCAAAAGGATTGAGACAGGCATATTCCGCTCTTTTTAATGGCATATCGGACAGCAGTTCATGAAAGCACGGCCGTAACTCCTGCGTGTGCTAATTTTGGAAGAGAACTACGTTTACCTGCAGACCTTCTGACCGGACGTCCTCCAGATGCACCAAAGACGGTTTCGGAGTATGCAAGTGAACTGCGAAACCGGCTTGATGATGTTCACAGGCATGTTCGTGAACATGGATTGCAGGCCAGCGAGAAGGTGAAGACCAGATACGACCGGAAGTCTAACCAGACGAGGTTTGAAGAAGGATCATTCGTGTGGCTACATAACCCTATGCGTCGAAAAGGAAAGTCACCAAAATTGTCGCCGAGTTGGGAAGGACCGTACAAAGTAGTCACAAGGATCAACGACGTCACTTATCGGATACAGCGCAACGCACGTAGCCCCTGTAAGATTGTTCATGTTGATCGGTTGGCCAAGTACCATGGAACGAATGATGCTCGGGACGAGCATGTCTAAGGAGGGGGTAGTGTTACGCCGGTAGGCTAGTGCTAAAACTTTGATCGTGTTTTTCCATGCCTTGGAGGCGTTTTCAGCAGGCTGAAATACCATTTCAGGCCGTTTCAGAGAGTGCTCTAACACATACTAGTTTATCGAAATTTCACCCAAGTTGCCGTTGTTTTCAGGCGCCTGAAACATGTTTTCAGTCCGTTTCAGGCCACCCTCTATCAGATGACGCCATAACCTGAAAACCCGTTTTCAGGCGTTTTCAGGACCCCTTATGGGCCTTTGAAGCCCACTTCAGTATATGACGTAATTTTCAGTAGGAGTGAAAGAGACAGCACGATTAGAGAGAGGCAGCTATACTAAGAACATTCCAGAAAGGTGTGACAGAGACAGCACAAGACAAGGATAGCACTATGATTCGAGAAAGGTCTAGGCTAGGCAAGACGGCATTTGGAAGGATCCCGAACAGTCTCGTACTGGGTAGTAGGTACCTACCGAATATTCGGGAGTCCTTGACGGCCGGTATATAAGGAGCCCGGGAATGCGACCGAGTTTGAGTTTAATTTGGGAAAGCGACGAGTAAACATCGAAGCGAAAACTGCGACAAGAAGATTTTGGAGTGCGATATAAGTGTTTGTGTACTAAGTGTTGTAACGTAAAGTGTGTACAATAAATCCTACTCTACTTCATCGGTTTAGAAGAGCATTTCAATCTAGATCCCACACCCCTAGAACGTAACAGATGTAACGTCTTTCGGTTATATAACGCACCGTTAAAACAAATAATCGACTTGTTGTCATCAATGAATTGTAAATCGACGAAATGTGTTTCGAAATGACGTAGTGAACCCGTTCATAGGGGACCAGTCGATAATAATCATAGTTGGTCTAGCATGGTAAAATACCCGTCAAGTAATCCGTAGAGGGCACACTCACAAAAATTAAAACACTTTATGTGTTGGAGGTTAAGGCCCAGAACACAATTGCGGCATAGTGTCGCCGTTACTCGAGACTCAGCCTCGGCCACTGGTTGAGACACTGTTAGTCGCGTGTCGTGGGGACACAAAGTCACATATGCGCCTACCTACATCGGTAACATCAGTGTTTATATGTATATCACACTAGCGGACCCGGCAGACGTCGTCCTGCCCGCTGCTTTCCACCGTTTAAACCTTTCCTAAACTATTACGAATAATTCAAAACCAAAAATCATTCAAATCGGTTCTGCCGTTCTCAAATTTTGGCGTGACTAGCGAACATCAATTCATTTTTATATACAAGAAGAAAGAGAAGATTTGGGATAAATTGCTCAGACTGAGAGGATTTGCATTTCGCCTAGGACATTCTAGGAAAGGGTTTCTTAAAGTACCTATTATTAGGGTACCTCTTAGGGTACCTATTATTATCATGCAAACAAAAAGATACTATTTTTTTTTAGAAGGGTTCGCGTTACAATAAAACTCTGTAAAGGTGTCCGTGACAACAAAAAGTTTAAGAAACCCTGGTCTTGGATGACTTCATTATAAATACTCACAATCAAAGACAAAGTAGTAGCCAGCGTCATGATCTTTCGTCCGAATCTGTCTGTCAGATACCCCATGGGAGCTCCGAAGATGATCGCCGTGATGTAAGTGACTGACGCAGTCCAAGAGATGTCGCCACTGGAGTACGGCTCTGGGGATGGACCTTCAGGCGACTGGAGCAGTGATATCATGGGGGACAGCCATCCTTGCACCATACCGAAGCTGAGGAGCGGTATCGTTACTGAAACAGAATTTATTTATTGTTCAAGAAACTTCTCTAGGGCAGGTTTTTCTGGGTTTACTATTCCATTTTGAAATACGGAACATATTTCGAATTACAATTTATCGTTGACAACAAGTCGACTATTTGTTTCAACGATGCTTTTTATACCCGAAAGATCGATGGTTCATTTAATCGAATGCTAAAAGAAATTCTATTAAATGAACCATCTGTGTAACGTCTTTCGGGTAAATATCCGTTATATAACGCATCGTTAAAACAAATAATCGACTTGTTGTCAACGATGATTTGAGATTCGACGAAACGTAATTCGAAATAGAGTAGTGAACCCGGTTTTTCTTATATCGTCCCAAATAAGTTTCTTGGTTTCTCTTTCCAATCCCGAATTTCTTCACCAAAGAGGCAAGTTCATAGAAACAATAGTATGACAGTTGTCCTCAACCAATCGGCTTTTTATTTATTTGAATACCAATATTATTAGGCAACATGAGACTGGCTCGAACAGCCATTTGTAGGTACGAATAATAATAGCGAATGACACAATAAATAAGATACATTAGCACAATTTGTAATACATTAATGTGTATACAAGAGATTTGCGAAATTATGACTTTGTGACGGTTTTTGACGTTGTATAACTTTGCACTAGACCCTGACACTACATAGGTATTTACTTCTGTTGTATAACTATCATCGTATTCGGCGCCAGTTATTATCACCATCTTTCATTCATAAGCCTATGAAAAACGTCACAAGAAAGGAGTTTTTTTTAACAAACTGACCCTCTTTCTGTCATCGCTGTAAAATAGAGGTTCTTCTAGAAACTAAGGATGCATGTATTTTAATACGGATTCATAAAAAAAAACTTTTTTTTTGAGAAAGACTTTTATGTTATATTCTCCGACCTATTAACTGATGAAGCATATTCGCAGGTTTTCTGTTTCAAAACCAAAGCGCCGAAAATTAACATAATCAAAGCGTTATGTAACTTGCTTGTTATTTTAAAATATACGATTGATTTTGATTTAAACCGGTTTCGCGAAGGTCGGGCAAAAATGCAACTTTAACTAAGTAGTAGTTATTAAGCCTATTCAGAGGCCGTTTGGCGGCTTAATATAAGCTAATGGGACCGGGACCAACTGGCATGTAAAATTAGATTACAAGCATAACCGGGACCAACAGCTTAAGTGCCTTCCGAAGTTCCGAAGACTGAAGATGTTTCCTAAACACGACCTTTTTTTATCGTCAGGGAAATGCGCCGCATTCCCGCATACCCGCCAGCCGCGGAGGCAGCTGGGGTTATGTAGGACTCCAGGCCTCAGAGAGAGAACAGGCCTACCCACTAAAAAGCTGACGGTGCCCTCCGGTGCCATGCCAGTCGGGGATCGATCGATATTAACCGGGACCAACAGGTTAACCTTCCGAAGCACGGAGATGCTTGCAAATAGATGTCACTTACATGGTAACAGAATGGTCACCCATCCCAAACACGACCTCGCCTAAGGTTGCTTAACTTTGGTATCACTACCAAAGCGCTGCACCAACTGCGTTACAGGCCATAAAGTTTTATTAGTTTTCATTTATAAATTATTGTTTCCTAGCCTTAGGGCTTAAGCCCATTCAACCGCAAACGATTAGGGGCTTAATGGGGAATATAATATATAAAAACCGTGTGTGCTCGAACGGAATCGCGGGCGATTTCTAGTTTAAAATAAATAAAAAACACCTACTTATGTTTGTGGGAAAAAATAATGTAAAGTCTGTAATAAGAATATTACTTAGGTGAGCACACTTTACTATAATCACAGATTACTAAATAGTTACTACGTAACAGATAAATCACTCCATAGAAAAATTTCGATGCCTACAGCGTTAATAGACTACTTTTTCTGCCGCGTACAATAATGCACCTGCAGCTCTGAGTATAAAGTCACTATTGCTTTGTAGCTGCGCGAGACCATGTGACGTGAGACCGAGTGACAATTGAACTAGGGTTGACACTTTAGGTAAAAATATATCAACCACATTTTTCTAAAATGGTATTTGATTGACTGTTGTTGAAATAATATAACATTATTTAATAACAAATGTGAAATAAGAAATTCAGCCTGTATAAGGTATAACAAGCAAATTATGAGCTACTTAATTGTGACTCTTGCTATCTCTTCCTAAAACGAATCTGTCATTTGTGGAATCTGTCGTTTGTAGATTATTAGTAGGTACACTTTGACAATCGGTCAATTTTATTGTCAACTACGTAGGTACCTACCTACGTACCTAGTCATTTCGCTAATTAATTAGTCATTAGTCGACTAAGCCACCACGTCAACTAGGTAGGTAGGTAGGTACACACAGTTCGTAGGTGGTGCACCCATAAAAAGTAGACTAATAGGTATGATAGGTACTTAGGTATTATTTCGATAAAGTAACTGACCTATGTTTTACTGTAGGTATTACATTTTAATTCAATAAAGCCGAACCCCAATTTACCTGAATTTATCCAATTTACCTACGTAGGTACCACCTACTAATTTGTTTATTTTTATACTTTGTAAATAAATTACTAACTTACCGGGTAATAATTACATTTTCTTCATTAGCTGGTAGACTAAAAAAAGAAAGCGTTTTATTTCTCTTAGTATTCGACCTATACCCATCAACAGCACATAAATTTCCACCACCAGAAGACATTTTTCTTAAATAAAGCTAACGTTTAACAAGCACAGATTACTTCTTAGGTTCGTACGAAAACTAAATTGATCGTAAGCGTAACACGAATAATTATAGTGCGTCGTGAGCGCGTCCGACGGTTGTTGGCAGCCCACTGAATTCGCACCGACGTCGGTGCGGGCGAGAGTAGGCCATTACCGCGCGCAAGTACATCGAGTGAGAGAGGCCTGCTATAATGGCCGATCGCGTGACATACAGACGGTGCCATTGTCCGTATCGTAAACCTAATTTGTAGAACTAATGGTGGCAACTTAATCACATAACTATTACTAAGTACAATTTCGAAGCAAATAAATTGAGATTAGAGCAGGGAATCGGACAGGTAACTGGCTGGAAACACGAATGCTCTTATTGTAGTATTTAGGCTGGTTGCACACAGAAAGAGTAGCTATAACAGTCGCGAATCTATACTTTTATTTTCGGTCTAAAGTCGTTCGAAACTATTTGGTAGGAGACTTTATTATTTATTTATTATTTGGAAGATTTACAGTTACAATAAACACTATGATTAAGTCACAGTAAATTATAGATCGGTAATAACAAACCTACTCTTCACACATTTTATGCAGGGGACGATCTATGTATAAAATGCCGATAAACTGTCGGTAACAATATTTGTATTTGAATTTTTAATATCTGTCAGTTTCAATCTAAGAGCTATCTCCGGTTACAGCCGTTTTTATGAAACTGTCAGTTAACTTTCAGGCAAAGGTTGATAGAACATTGAGATCGGTCATATGAAGGTATATGTATACAGGGTGACTAGAAATTACAGGCGGGGCGGTCAAGGGTAGGTAGTCTAGGGTAATTTTGACAGATATCACTATGAGACCAACCGTCCTAACTTACCTAACTTAATTACTTACTTAACTTACCGCAGGAAAGCCATCATGCATGAATACCATGTTTTGACTCGTCTCTAGCGGCACATCTTCCATTAATTCATAAAATACATTCACAAAATTTCAGATTGCGCATTTCAGGCTACCTGTAAGAAGATGGCTAGACCAAAACTTCCCCGAACGATGGGCCCGTAGAGGTGGCCCACACCATGGCCGGCAAGTAGTCCTGACATCACACCCAAAGACTTCGTGTTAGGCCGAAAAAAGTGTTTAGCTTATTCCACTGACATAACCAAATTATTAACACAGAGTGGGAAACACAAAGGGAACTTACAGACCCAAGGGTTGTGAAAACAGGTGTCTTAAGATTGATGAAGAGCACGAGCTTGTTTATGGAATATTAAAGGGCACTTGAAATGAACAATAATGCCTAGTTGTTTTTTTTTAAATAATTTTTTTCTTCCGTAGGTTGATTTTTTCTATCATTTTTATTATTGATGGTCTTATCTTAATGGTTCCTTAACTGATTTTGGATGTTAATACCTCATTCAACACAAAAAAGTTTTTATTACTTTGTACGTAATATTAAAGAGCGACTTTTTTGAGTAAATTCACGTTTCGTCACACTCTTTAAGTAGGAATATCTTGGAAAGGGATTAGTTAGGACGGTAGGTCTCATATTGATATCTGTCACAATTGCCCCAGGCTACCTACCCTTAACATTCCTTTCACACCAGCCTGTGTCGCGGTGCTAGGGTATAAAAATATGATTAAGCTGAAACTCTAACATTTGTTTGAATTTGAACGCGGACGAAGTCGCGGGCGGCCGCTAGTTATTTTATAGGGGTCAAGAAATTTTTCAATTTAGCTTAGCATAGCTTTGTGTGTGCAAAGCACTTTACCGCTTGGTTTACGATCACGAGCATCGTCCGTTCATTGACGAATTATCTAATAGAAAAAGAAGGCACAATTATTATTACACGCTTCCATTGATATTTTTAATGATTTACGTTAATTATCGTATTTTAAGGTCAAAAATGTTAAGGGCATAGGCACTGTTTACTATTTTTTTGATTTCATTGTAATTAAGCTAATAATTACTACTAATTATTTCTTTGTTATTTAATTACTTCAATTCTAGTCTTTATAGTAATGTCTAAACTACTGAACCGATTAAAAAGAAACACATATTAAAATTAACGATATCAAGTCAGCGTCAAAAATATACGGTCATTCATGTCAAAATTACATTTATAGCATTATCCTTTGCAATTTGACGAAATCTATAAATTTTGACATGGTATTAAAGTGTTAATATACTTGTAGCTTTGTTTGATTCTGACTGTCTGTGTGTTCTAAGGAAATTTTCTACTAGGTACTAGGCTAAACGACTAATAATAAATGAAATAAAAAGCCTTTTATTTCATACAGAAAAAATTAGTTTACAAGTTTTTTTAAATAAAAAAAAAATCTAATGTTAGTTTTTAAAGAGAATGAAAAGATACTTTAAAAATACTTTTAAATATTTTTTTAAGTTTTATGTTTAGCTAAATAATAAAAATTTAAGTATAATAATAATTTAAGTGAAGTTCTTCTGTAGGAACCCCTCTGCGGGTAAAGGCCTCCTCCAAATTGAGCCAGTTTTCTCTGGATTACGCTGTTTGCAGTTGTCAGTTTGGCCTGTTATGTTTATAATTTCATCTTCCAACGACTTATATCTATCAATATTAACCGGGACCAACAGCTTAACGTGCACTCCGAAGCACGGAGATGCTTGTAAATAGACGTCACTTAAATGGTCAGTCGACTTCAGAATAGTATCGGCAGTAAAATTCCTTGCTTAGGAAATTTTGAAGGAGGTTCCATATTTTTATTAAATCTTTTTAGTGGCCACTTAAGAACCATTAACGCGTAACGCGGTAGAATGGTCACGAACTGCGGGGAAAGATTCCTTGAACTCTTCAGAAACGAGGAGTTCTCCATCATTATCTCGCTTTGAAATTATGACTTTCGTATGCAAATACGTAAAAACTAAACCGCACATTTTTTTCAGTTGATCGCAAAGGGTTTACTTAACACCTTAGACTTTCTATGCCAGTCACACCATCTTTGGGCTGAGCAGAAAATATGAAAAAGATATAGTACCTAAAATATAAATCTAATTTAATTATGATTAAAATTTATTAGTTACATAATTTATAAACTTAATGTTGATTTGGGACTTCAAAGACAAAAAGGACCACATAAATGTTGTTTGTCGCAGACTAGGTATCGTTTCTGTATATGCAAAATAATAAAAAGAGTAAAAAAAGAGTTAAATAATCAAAATTAAGACATATGTATGTCTCTACTAGAGAAAAAAAATCTACATAATAATAAGTCATGAATGAGCCTCACGTTTGCTTACAAATCAAAAGAATGTTCAGAACTTGTTTAATCGTGATGCACAAAAACATGTCCTAATATTCAACTTTCACTAGAAACACGTCTTCTTATACATTTTCTACGAGATTCCTTAAGATATGAATTGAGCGTATAGCCTTTAGTACAGTCGGATATAAAATAAATTATTTTTATGATTTTAGTAATAAATAAAAAAGCTTGGCAGGAATTTGTAGCACCACACATCCTCCACCCACTTCCACCTTCTATTTAGCCAGGTTTATCAGCTTTGTGTAATTGAAATTCTTACAAAAAAGTGTAAGCGGAACCGGCGAACTCATAATAGTCTTCGGATTTATTTCCAGTTTAACGCAGAAGTTCAATGGCTAACAAAGGCGGACGCATATGGCATAATTAGATGTGAACTTGATCACACGCAACCTAACAATAAAACAAAAAAAAAAATTAAAAAAAAAACTCCCGACATGAGCCAGAAAACCAGCTGGTGAGCTTCAACGACTGGACTGAGTAGTCTACATGTCAGACTTCTAAAACCAAGGGTCGCGGGTTCGATCCCCGCACAGTACAAGCTTTATGTGTGCATGAACTGTGTATTTGTACTGGTCTGGGTGTTTCTATGTATAATATGTATTTATTTACAAAATATAAGTATTTAAGTACGTTTATCCGTTGTCTGGCACCCATGTGGCATAACACAAGCCTCGTAGCTTAAATTGGGACTAGAGAATTGGTGTGGTTGTTGTAAAATATTTATTTATCTATTTTGACCAGCCATGGTTATGAACCACCGTGATTTAATCATCTTTTGTATAAAAAAGATACTAAATGAAATTGGTCCATCCGACATACACATAAACAGAAAAGGGGTCAAACTTATATCTAGCACCCCTCTTTTTTTCGGAGGTTACCCATAAAAAATACCTATGCAACATTGCTTATCATTTTTTTATTTGGTTTGCTCTTGAAACTAAGCTCAGCGAGGCAAAGACTGAGTCTACGATGGAGCGAGCTCACCAAGAAGATGCCTGTTCCCACTAGCTTTGAAGATTCCTAGGTTGTAATTGCAGGTAAACACTGTCGGAGGTTGTGAGTTCCACTCTTTTGGAGTGCGCATCAGGAATGTAGATGAGAAGTGCTTTTAAGAAGATCACGTAGGCCAGCATTGTCAGATCTAGACCAGCAAAAAATAACGGAAAAGCATCTTCGAATTGTGGTAAACTATTGTATTTTTGACGCTTTTGTTTTCATTCACTTCCTCTTCCACATAGCAAGCGTTTTTTGCATCTTTTTCAGAAGCGTGAATAAAAAAAAACGATTTGCCTACACATCTCTTTGTTTTCCACCAAAACAATGAATTGGATCCTACAAGACATCCTGTTTGAAGGAAAAATAAACTGTTATAATATCGAAATGAGACACTTTTTACGGATTATTTCGCGATTTTTTTTATATTTTTTTTAAATCGGACTTTGACTCGTCAGGTAAAAATTAAATGTAAATTAATCGCGAAATAATCCGTAAAAAGTGTCTCATTTCAATGTCTACTGTTCGCGAAAACCGAAGAAACAGATATGTTACAATATCGATAATTCCAACGTGAGTTGTCCAAGATTTTTGAGGCCTCACCAACATAAGGTTTTATTGACAACGGGATTAAAAACATTGCTTGCGAGTGAAAGAGATAAGCATACGCAGGTTTAGTACTCGAGAACTAATTTTAGCTTTAGCCTCAGATCAGATATTTGCAATATGTGGATTGGACTGGGGTCATTGACCTTGTCACCCGACAGGGCTATGTTTTTCGAACGTATTGCCTATTATTAATTACGGATTACCATTAAAATTTGAATAGGTACGTAGGTACTCTTTTTAACCCTAATTCAATGCAGAAATGCCATTCCTGCCCTACAGAAGACTTCACAAAGAACGCGGTAGGTAGAATGTTGCATTGGATTGAGACGAAACATTTTCGCGTAACTGTAACATTGAACTTTGCATTCAATGATGCGGTTGCATTTTTGCATCACATTATTTTCAATGTTTTGAGTTCTGATAGTCTAATTTATATAGTTTAAATTCTAATTTAATCTTCAAACTATAGTTTGTAAGCAAAAGACATCAACGCGCGTCCTACTGGATAGGGACAGGTCGTTATTGGTAACTTCAAAAGATTTTTATTTTGAAATTTGAGTAGAGCATTTACCAAAAAATATTAAAAGTTATCTGACGAGGTGACAATACTTTTTCATTGAAGTGCTAAATTTTTTTTTTAAATCCCAGCTACTAATTGTAGACTAGTTTTCGTTACAGCATTCAGCATTCCACTTGATCGAATACTGGTTGTGTGAACTGTCATTAACAGTTTTAATCATGGAAGGGTTTAATTTTAATCATGGGAATGACATTAAAGTTGCAACTGTAGATAAGCATAACAAAACTCCGTTTTTTTAACCTACCCTCACGACATAAGTTCTGATAATGAAAATTTAATTCACGATGGTTTATTTTAGGTTTTTCTTTTAATATGGAATTCTGATACTGTAGTAAGTTAGCTGTGCTGTGATTAAATATTAACTGTGAGACAGATTTGGCATTTAAAGGTATCGGGAATGACCGATGTTTTCTATTAAAAATATTACAAAATTCATTAATATTCATTAATGAATTTTGTCTGTCTAAGCATGAACATCGTGACTTTCTTAGGGTTTAAGAATGATGGCAATAGGAATTCCTCGCACTTATTAATATTGTCTTAAAAATTAAAAAAAAATAGCAAAAGTATCCACTTACAAATTATCGCAAACAAATATTGGTTAATCCGTGTTCCATTCTGCCACATGAATTTGCTAAGTACGATATTCATTATCACTGTTACTATAGATAGATCACTAACACTATGACCGCTCTCTGGTGCGTCGGCGCTGCGACTGAATCTGTGTTCGGTTGGTGCACACGACTGTTTACAATGCGACTAAAGAGGATAAACAATAAATATTTGGACAAAAAAACATTTGCAGTTTTGGTAACGAGATCGCATTCCTGACAAAGTAATTGATTGAGTTAAGACTGCAAAAAACGACTTTAATGTAGGTAAGTAATATTATTCCGTAGGCTGACTTGGTGATTTCAAAAAAAACAAAGGCTCTTGTCTTCCCAGGGATAAGTACCTTTTGTCTGATAAAAAATGGGGTAGTTCTGAATTTTGTATGGAACTAGGAAGTCGTTGTTCGTAGTTTCGTATGTACCCATCATTGTCACTCATATAAACTTGACCGCGTGAATAAATGCGCTGGCTAGACCTGAAAAAACGAACGTTACGTTAGGGAGTACGGCCACAGATAGGTGCGGATTGATGGATGGAGAATTGGATTCTATGTCCTAGTGTCTAAGCTGTACCTGTACCTAGGAGAAGGAGGTGTAATAGCTATGCTGTTTTACTTAATTGTTAATTTCTGCGAATAAAACGTTCGAATACTTACATCTTTAGCTGTGACAGTATGGAAATAATAAGTATAGGGAGGTCACCAATATAAGTTATAAGTTTAAAACATTTTAATGTTATAGTCTTGTTGAGTTTGATTCATGTTAAAATAACTATATAAATCATTAAACAACATTACATAAATTAAAATTTATCCTATGTTATTGCATGTATTTCTTCTTTTAATTTACGCTATGCAGAGAAAACACGTTTTAGGATTATTTTCTTGTGTTGAACTGATAACTATGTACTCCTTGATTAAGACTTGATGTAATCCGTTGTGTTCTCCAATAAATAATGAAAAAAGTTAATATAATAAATAAATATAAAATAAAAAAAAACTGTTGAAAGTTATTAATTTGGAAAACATGCTTTATTTTTCACGGCGCGCACACTTATCTAGCGAACGTACACTGACAGGTCAAGTGCATTAGTTAGCCGTTTTTATGCATTTATCTCGTCTGCCATTAGATAGAAACCATCGCATTATTGTATATATTATTTGTCTAAGAGCATTCCTTTCCTAAAAATATGATAAAAGTACAGTTTTAAAGATCTCCGCGAGGAGAAAATTAGGAATATACTTATTTTTGCTTCATTTATCGGACAGAAAAACTTTTGCCGGGGCCCGCTAGTGTTTGTTTATCAAATTACCATTCATTCAAGTTTAAACTGTCCCACATATTTTTAGTTCATTGATTTTAACGCTAATTTTCCTATTTATTTAGCATTCATGATAGAATCGAGTTTGAATAATCAAATAAGTTCATTTGTCTGTCTGATGTTAGATCAGCAAACTACGTATTGCGAACGCGCGTAAATAGTTACACTATTGAAAAGGCGCTTACTCGAGACTAAAGCAAGTGTCCAGGTACGCCTAACGTGACCATAATTTTTTTTAAGCCAGAACGGGATATTATTAAAATAAAAGTTTTTAGTTTTTAAAAATTAGTCGAGTTTTCCTTCCTGACGCTATAACTCCAGAACGCACGAACCGATTTCCACGGTTTTGCATTCGTTAGAAAGGTCTCGGGCTCCGTGTTGTTTATAGCAAACAACATTCAGGAAAATTTCAACAGAAAAGCAGGAAAACAGGGATAATCAGTTTTCACATACAGGGCCATAATGTTACAAAAAACGAAGCCATCTGGTGGTCTGCTGGTTTGCTAGTAGAATAAGAGCACTAAACACAAAATAATTAAGTAGTTAAGTCGTATTTTTGTATTTATCGGCTATAGAGCTTCTATGACTGCGACACTTAAGTGTGTTTTGTCACTTGTCCACATTTTGAGCGGGAAAAATAATAAATGCAATACTTAAAAGGTTTATTATTATAATTATTATAAGAGAACTAATATTAGTGAGATATAGCCCTCTAATAATTTTGGCAATACCAAAACTGAAAGGGTTACTAAGTTATAATTGTCTAGCATAAGACCTGCTATAAGTGTGTAACACTTAAATGGCAAATAAATGAATATGAATAAATTATCATTTGGTTTGTTTGGAAAACGGGACTATGTCGGCCTCGCCGGGGATACCGGGACAGGCAGCCTGAAAACAGGACTGTCAATGTGTTATACTTTTAAATAGCTACAAATGACCAAAAGAATCTACGTGGCTTATCGCTGGCGATTTTTGTCTTCGCTTATATCCAGTAACAAAGACTATTTTCTAAAATTGACTCCATGCGACTTCGCCGTGTAATATTATTTAATAACTCATTTCTAAATTGAGCCGTAGTAAGCAAGTTGTTCGATCCTTATAACAATTTATATAGCGTTTACCTTACACTGTCTTCACATTTACCTTGGTTTATTATTCAATTTTTAGAAATCAAACATTATTTATTTATTATTCTTCATCCAACAACATTTGTTTTTTATAACTTATGGAAAGCCTAATATTAGTCTTAATATATATATGTCTTAATATTGGTAAAATAGGCTTGTTTCCACTATGAAAGAAATATTCAAAAACTGATTTTCTCTAAAATAATTCATAATTTCAGATTCCTTTACACTAATATTTTTCTGCAGTTCGTATTATTTGATTTTTAATTGGAATTCAAATGATAATTAGTCACTCAGTCGGCATTGCACGCGGTGACGTCAAAGTGTGTTATTCCCATACAAGCTCTATGAAGAAAAGCGTTTTGACAGTTGATAAAAAGTACGTCAACGATTGGTGGTGTCAACTACCGTATTCTGTTTGTTAATATACATGTAATCGCTGTTGGTTTTCATACAAAAATATATATCTGGGATGTAGGTAAATACAAAAAATAAAAATACGCAGTTTTATTTATTCCATTATCAATACATTAAGTAAAATATAAACCTATATATTTACAGAAAAAAATGTAAAATCCTAAGTATAATTTATTAATATAATTTTTTCCATTTTAAACTGTTTTGTGCCTTGGACAATTTGTCTACGTATGTAATAATTCCTCTATTAAGCTTCCAAGCTTATGTGTGGAATTAATGCCATTGACAGAATGGTTCTTTTTTTGCTATTATCTATGGTTTTTTTTCTGCTAATTAGCATATATTATGAAAAAATATATCAGAAAACTAAAAAATACTACTATGAATCATATTTTCGCACATGAGATCCCATCACGTTCCCATGAGTAAAAAAAGGAAAGAAACCTGTAATTTATTGTCGTATGGAATAATCAATTCTATTATTCTGGTGAAATACATAATTAGTGAAAATTTCAGTGTTAGCCAAAATAGATTCATTTTGAAATACATTAATGATTTCTATGGGAATTATAACGAGGCATATAACTGTTTGCGAAACTGATGGATCATTGGAACCAATTGGTTCCTAACTATAACTCGAGCAGACTTTTTTACACCCAACTATTCTAAAAACTTTGGATAACTTAACATACTATTAAACACCTTACACTTATCAACATTTGGTCGTTTTTTTATTACGTTAAATAATGTATATTTTGAAATTATCAAATAGACTCCTCCCCATGAATAGAAAATTTCATAAAAAAATATTCGGTAAAATAACAAAAAAAAATTGTGCAAGCTCTACAGGAGGGTGTCGCAAAATTAGGCCATCACGCTGACACCGGAGGTAGATGGACTTTAGGCGCATCAAACAAGCTCATTAATTTAAAAAAAAACTTTTTGATGATTTTTTGTATCAAAGAGCTTTTAATAACGAATGTATTTTAAAAGAAAAAAAAAACGTTAAAAACATTCGTTTATAGCTTGGTCGATGGTTACTTATGATGTGGCGAACATTATGAGTCGCTGATTTAAGTAAAATCGATGTATCCAAGTCAACTTTAATTTACTCTTAAAAACTGGTAATATTCAATACTCTTTACACTTTTCCATGGGCATTTTAAGGTTATTTGATACATCAAATGCATTCAATACATCCACCACCAGTGTCAGCGTGACGGCCTTATTTTAGGACACCCTGTATATTCAAATGTAAGCATGTGATGTACTATTTGTTACGTTTACCGCTTTTATAGAATTCTCATTACCTACCTACTTGCTATATTTTTACCTAATAAGCCACAATCGTACGGGACTTCACAAACATCATTTTGTTTGCAATTTTTGGTCTTTTTAAAAGTCAGTACTTATGAAATACTATAAAATAATTTCGTGCTTGAAACTCCTCGTTAAATGCTTATGCGGTAAGACTATGGAGTTGAGCAGTATCGTCTCCGCTGGCACCACCACTCCTGCACCTGAAAAATGAAATAAATTAATACATAACATATTTATGTATATTATTTTTGTAAGAGCTTTTCTTTCACACAAACCTGTGTCGCGGTGCTAGGGCCTAAAAATATGTTTAAGGTACCGTTCAAAAGATCTCGGCGAGTTGACTGAAAACTCTATCTTTTGTTCGAACTTAAATACGATTGCGCGGACGAAGTTGAGGAAGAGCCGCTAGTTTGATATTTATAACAATATTAAATATACAACAACATCACATACATTGACGGAAGGGTTGAGCCATCTTTATAGCTTACCCAGTATAGTGATGGAAGGGTTGAGCCATCTTTATAGCTTACCCAGTATAGTGATGGAAGGGGTGAGCCATCTTTATAGCTTACCCAGTATAGTGATGGAAGGGGTGAGCCATCTTTATAGCTTACCCAGTATAGTGACGGAAGGGGTGAGCCATCTTTATAGCTTACCCAGTATAGTGATGGAAGGGTTGAGCCATCTTTATAGCTTACCCAGTATAGTGATGGATGGGTTGAGCCATCTTTATAGCTTGCCCAGTATAGTGATGGAAGGGGTGAGCCATCTTTATAGCTTACCCAGTATAGTGATGGAAGGGTTGAGCCATCTTTATAGCTTGCCCAGTATAGTGATGGAAGGGGTGAGCCATCTTTATAGCTTACCCAGTATAGTGATGGAAGGGTTGAGCCATCTTTATAGCTTGCCCAGTATAGTGATGGAAGGGGTGAGCCATCTTTATAGCTTACCCAGTATAGTGATGGAAGGGGCGAGCCATCTTTAAAGCTTACCCAGTATAGTGATGGAAGGGTTGAGCCATCTTTATAGCTTGCCCAGTATAGTGATGGAAGAGGTGAGCCATCTTTATAGCTTACCCGGTATAGTGATGGAAGGGTTGAGCCATCTTTATAGCTTGCCCAGTATAGTGATGGAAGGGGTGAGCCATCTTTATAGCTTACCCAGTATAGTGATGGAAGGGGCGAGCCATCTTTATAGCTTACCCAGTATAGTGACGGAAGGGGTGAGCCATCTTTATAGTTTACACCGAAACAAATTGGAGGGAGGATGTAAGATTGTTTCTCTATCTTATTAATATTATTATTTGGTATGTAGCTTACCCAGTATAGTGATGGAAGGGTTGAGCCGCCCGTCAGTGTTGAACAGCGGCGTGTTGTCCATCTTTGCGAACGGTTTGTTGGGGTCCGGGTCTGAGGGGGTGCCTTCTACGCGCGACCATTCGCCCACCACTGTTTCTTGACCCACTGGAAATCGGTGATATAATGTTTTAGTTTATTTTTTTAAGCATTATTGTACAAAAAAACTACGTACAAAATGTGGACTTAACGCCGTAAGGCATTCTCCACCAGTCATACCTTTGGGCTAAACAGAAATGATTAGTGGGCGGTGCGACAAAATAAATAGAAGAGAGAACACAAAAATAATAATACCAATAATATAAAACATTGCATTAAAAATAAAACAGTATAGTACAGTAAAGATTACATATTTACACATGATATATACTTATATACACTAAATAAATAAATAAATATGACGAACTGTTAAAGAAAGATCTATAATGACGGTTGCGATAAATTAAAAAAGTTAGTTTTTTATTTATTAAGTATTATAGTCGTGCGGTTCCATCTTGCGACTAATTTGACCCTGAAATCTTTACAAGGTCGTCAGTCTATTTTGCTGGTGGACGCTCTACATGCTTGTTCACGTAGGATGCGCGGGCGCAGCTGCCGAGGCGAGCTTGCTACTTAGACCGCTCGTGAGGTTCGTAAGTGAACACTTGGACATCACTTTATGTATGTTTGATATTTCAGGACTGCGCCCGCGAGCAGTATCCCATGGCCTTCCGCTTCGGTCATCATCATCATTAACATTTGAAAGTGTCAATTTTTTTTTTCAAAACAGGCATTAAACCTCTCCATTAAAATAATAAGTAAATAAATATACAATAACATCACATACATTGATCTGACTCCGTGGTAATTTGCTAAAGCACTTGTGTTATAAATATCAGAATCAACAGTGGTATTACAAATAAACTTAAATAAATACTTCTAAGACTCAGACTAGTACAATTCTGGGTTCGGGTTTTAGTTTTGGAACTTATTTTTATTTCAAAAATTTTGGGGACATATTTATGACATCACTGTATAAATTTTTGGGTTGTGCTAGTTAGGCCCTTCCATTTGATAACCAACACGTCCTTATACGTTACAAAAAATAATCCGTTCAAGACTTAATGTGTCCTAGAGGGCGCCACTTGCAATTAATTACAAAATAACCTAGCCAGCCTATAATCGGCGGGGAGCTTAGGCGCATCTAATGACATCTCATTTGTCAAAATATAATGAAGGGTTTAGAACTTATACATACATAACAGTCAAAATCATAAACCTCCGTTTTTGCTTTGCCATAGACGGTTAAATAGACACAATGACTTGCTCCTGGCCACGCTACCGTTATGCATTTAGATCGCTTTTGCCTGACAACTTGCCATATTTTTTTATGTTAATTCTGTATAGGTAACGTATTTGTAATAAGCCATTATATTCTTGATTATAAGTTAGGTTAGTTCACTGCTGTACCAATAGATGGCGCTGTTCCCGGTTGACTCGCGGTACAGTACACCAGCTTCCTTATAAGACCAAGGTTCGCTATCGTATGGAACTATCCTGTTTTGCCGTTACTGACTTTGTCGTGACGTAATAACCCCGTTGTGTTTAGTAGTAGTACACCCTTCGATTTCGACCCTAACTCCAAAGGAGTTATACAAAACCGTGTATGTTGAGTAGGTTTGCACTTACCCACAGAATACATGACCAACGCGTGTTCATTTATTGTTGCGTTGTTGAGAACTATCGATTCTTTTATCCGGACCCCCGCTTTGATCGTCACGCCAGCTCCGATTGACACATTGGGACCTATCTGAGAACAAAGAAAATATAAATTATAACATTAGCCTTTGTAGAGACCTCTACCGGTCGCCATCAAAAGCGCATGCCTAACAGCGGCAAGCACGAAATCGAGCACTGATACGGCTCCATAGGCTAGATGGCGCTGTTAGCCTAGTACCGCACATGAACCGCGACATATAAGATGTAGAACAAGAATAATATAGATAGACAAATTAAGATTATGTCTATCGGACCTTGGTCGGCCGGTAGGAAGCGCTTCCCTTTAATCTTACTCTAAATCTGTTGCGCCAAACCTTTGTTCAGATCAAATCTATATATAAAAAAATGAAACCCGTTTTCCTTGGTCACGGCATCACGCGTGAATGGCTGGACCGATTTCACTAATTCTTTTTTTGTTGTATTTATTATTATTAGGAGAAGGTTCTTACAGAAAAAAATATTAAGAATATCTCTCAGAAATATTAAAAAATATACATTTAATTTTGCATATTTTAAAAAACGCGCGTAACTAATGTCAATGTCATTCGATGACATTGTTCAATCATTGCAACGCTAAGGCGGTACGAAGTTCGCCGGGTCAGCTAGTAAATAATAAACTTATAGGTATTAAACTAAAAATAATGAAACATGAAATCCTCTTATTAACGTAACATAAAATAAAATCAATTCTAGTGTTTTCTATTTATTATTCGTAGATCTGTTTGCTAAAAGGCATAGGCCTTCTACCTTTTTAATTTTAACCCAAACACTTTCATAATATCATTATGAAAATAGGATAAATGCTTTTGATATTAGGAAATCTATATCTATATCTATATATATAAAAGAAAGTGGTGTTAGTTACACTATTTATAACTCTAGAACGGATGAATCGATTTGCCTAAAAATTGGTGGAGAGGTAGCTTAGAACCAGGAAATGGACATAGGATATCTTTTATCCCGTTCGACTGCGATTGTGAAAACACAGGGATTCCACGCGGACGAAGTCGCCAATAGTTAAATATAAAAAGGTGTGTTGTTAAGTAATCATATGACTTACAAGTTACATGCAACTTCTTTTAAGGAAAAGCCCAGATATTTTCAGACTAGTATCAAAACTTATAAAATTTTATATACAACTTATTTGTCAATGAATGTCACCTTCAGAGGACATGATTTATGGGCAACCTTGCAATTAGTAAATGCTATCTTTAACGTGCATCATAAAATCTTATCGTGAGTTATTTAAATGGCATAGTGTAAAAACTAGAAAACCGTGATTTATACTTTTTAAAATAATTTCTTTGCGAGTCGATGTCTTTTGCTTGGTACTATAGATGTAAGTCTGGAATTTCTGGAGTTACCTTCTACCAAAATTTTGTTATTGTGCGATAACATAAATTTCAAATAAACATTGTAATAATTATATTTTGGTTCGTTGAACTAAAGTAAGCTTTAATCGGGCGTTTCAAATTTACCACTCCTACTCGTATAACTATTTAAATAAAAACCGGTCAAGTGCGAGTTGGACTCGCGCACCGAGGGTTCCGTACAAACCTGTAGATAAGGAGTAGTAACTTTGAAATTTTCAAAATTGTCAAAAATATTTTTCAAAAATATTTTTTTTTATATGATGAAACTGAAAATTTACGGTTTTTGTAATTTTCAAGTACTAAATTTCAAGATTCTAAGTTTACGGGAAGTACCCTGTAGGTTTTGATTCCCGTGCGAGTTTCGAAAATTTGCGGAAATATGCGGCCTAAATGGCTGTATCTTTTGATTGCGTTTGCTCAGAAGGTTGATTTTTCTACAGCTTCCAGGGACAGTAGACCTAAGTATCATATGGAAATTTCAGTTTGATACCTCCACGCGTTCCTGAGAAAAACGGTCTTGACAGACGGACGGATGGACAACAAAGTGATCTTATAAGGGTTCCGTTTTTTTTCTTTTGTAAGGAACCCTAAAAACTATTGTCTATTGAAAAAACAGCTCATAGTCTGTTGTCAACAATGTTATCTGTGCATGCCGTGGCAGCCTGTAAGTGAGCAACACTCTGAAATGACCACTAACGATCAGTGTATATCAATGTGTGGTGTATGCTTTGTTGGTTGTCCTTATTAAATAAATAAAAAAATGAGGTAGAATCAGGTACTTTGGTGTAATGGTCACGAAGTTGACTATTAACAAAGAGGCGAACAGGTTCGATCCCGGCACTGTACAAATATTTGTGTGCATGAACATGTCTGTTAGTACTGGTCTGGGTGTTATATGTATTTATTTAAGTTTATTTGTAATACCATTGTTCATTCTGATATCTGTAACACAAGTGCTTAAGCTACTTACCACAGTGTCAGATCAATTTATATGTAATGTTGTTGTATATTACATTATATTATTATTATATTTATCATCGGACAGTAATCCAAGTAGCGGCTGTTGTGCTGTATCGACAACAGAATAGCCACTTGTGCTGTTTCGATATATCGACATCGAAATCGAGTGATTTTTAAACTTATCGATAGGCTACATACTACAGCAGTAGAATCCACGACAGCGGAGGGATGCACGAACACGTCGGGCAGCAGCTGGCACGGCGCGGTGGTCGCGCGTCGGCCGCGCGTCAGCTCTAGGTAGTGGCGGTTCGCGTATATTGCCGAACCAGCGGTTTTCACTTGAGACCACCACTTTGTTACCTACATAATAGAGAGATTATAAGTGCAATTTATATAAAGTAACTTAGATATTTATGAAATTAAATAGTAATGTTAAATAACTTAAATGTAATAAACATTTAAAGTATATGTAAATAAAACGAACTTTTCAGTTAAAACGCCTTCAAATGAGCTAGGTGAGCTTCAACAGATCGTGACCAGCTAAGAACCATCGTGATTTATTTATCTTTCGAATAAAAAAATTGGTTGCCTGTAAAGTCGGTATACGGGCGAAAGTTTTACGTGACAACGACTTTGAGTGGTAAAATAATTTTAATGTGAATATTCATTCGTATAACATGAACCGGTGTGTATGCCTATCTCTCTCACTCTCTCTCTCTCGCTCTGTCTCTCTCGCTCTTAGGCGGGCTAACTGTGCTCGAGTGGAAGGGACGCGTGCCTTTCACTTTTTATGTCTGTCTCACTCGCTCTTAGGCGGGCTAACCATGCTCGAGTCGAAGGGACGCGTGCCTCTCACTCGCTCTCATTGTGAGCGCATAACGTGAGCGGAGCGTAACGCAGTTTCTTGAAGTGTCACCCGGCAAACCAATTTATAAGACGTTGTCACGTCAAAAAAACGCTTTGAAATTGGTCCATCCGTTCAGGAGTTACGAGTACACACACACACACACACACACACTCACACAAAAATACAAACACGTATACACCCACAAACAGACATACGGGGCAAACTTTCTTTTTTATTGGGGTTTAAAAACATGTAGATCACCTATCCCGACCGACTATATTTGACGACCGCTTGGTGCAGTGGTCCACAGGTCGGACTTCTAAAACCAAGGGTCGCGGGTCCCCGCACAGTACAAGCATACGTGTGCATATGTGTGTTTGTACTGGTCTGGGTGTTTTCTATGTATAATATGTATTTATTTAAAAAAAAAGTATTTAAGTATGTTTATCCGTTGTCTAGTACCCATAACACAAGCCTCGTAGCTTAATTTGGGACTAGAGAATTGGTGTGATTGTTGTGAAATATTTATTTATTTATTTATCCCTAAAACGAATGTACCTTAAAAAAAGTGTAATATTGAATTATTAGTTTATTTATTTAAGTTCTGCACAAACATGTGTACAATGGTGGACTTAATGCCGAAGGCATTCTCTACCAGTCAACCATAGGGCCAAGCAAAGAAAATTCAGGCGGTGCACATAAAGTAAAAGGTAAAAACAAACAATTTAACTGAAGTTATTTAAGTACAAAATAAATTTATAAACATACAAACTAATTACTTTTATAAAATGAAATAAAAATACATAAAAAATCATAGACATACATTATTACATACCTGCATAGCATACAATTTGTTGGTGCCAGCCAATGGAGCTAAGACATCTTGCTCCCATGACATGTATCCCGGATGCCCGGTTTGTCCATTGCCACTAAAATTAAAAATAAAGTATAATTTAAAACTCTTTACTTTAGAATGTAAGTAACATGAGTAAGAATGTTACTCTCTAATTTTCTTTTCTCAACTTTCGAAACTTCTTTTCAAAGTGGATAATTTAAGAATCCATTAATCTATAGTCCAGTATCTTTGTTGAGATATTTGGAATATTCTGCCTTTAGGATCTCACCTATAAAAATGCTTCTAGTCAAATGGCTCGGCCATGGTGTCAAACGCTTGCAGCGAGCATGTAAGTACACTCCGCAGTTGATGAGCGTACACACATAGCTGTTCCTTATATCCTTAAATCATAGTATCCTTAAATCTGTGAACCTTAGTCTGAAAATTCTTCTCAAACGACACGGCCATGGTGTGGAACCCGCCGGTTATAATTTCATACGCACGATTGCATCTACGCCGCTAGATGGCACTGTCTTAAGTTTACTCGCGGCATCGCTTAGTTCCTTCGATAGTACATAGTTTAATCATTTTTTTATATCTCACCTATAGAAACCACTCTGCTTCTTCTCGAACGACTCGGCCATGTTGTCAAACACTTGCAGCGAGCACAGGTACACTCCGCAGTTGATGAGCGTAGACACATAGCTATTTGGCTTCTCCACACGTAATATCATTTCGTACGCCCGAAATCATTTCACAATCACCACTCTCAATCGGCCATCTTTACATCTGTGATTCTAAGTCTGAAAATTCTTCTCAAACGCCTCGGCCACGGTGTGGAACCCGCCGGTAATCATTTCATACGCACGATTGCATCTACGCCGCTAGATGGCGCTGTCTTAAGTTTACTCGCAGCATCGCTTTGTTCCTTCGAAAGTACATATTTTAATCATATTTTTTTAATTATCTTACCTATAGAAACCACTCTGCTTCTTCTCGAACGACTCGGCCATGGTGTTGAACACTTGCAGAGAGCACACGTAAACACCACAGTTGATGAGGGTAGATACATAGCTGTTCGGCTTCTCCACATAGTGGTTCACTGACTTAGTGGAAGGGTCGCGAACCATGCAACCGTAATGAACTGACTGCTGTCGCGTAGCCTCTGTGCCCATAATTGTTACCTGAAATGAGATCACGAATTTGTGTTCTGCCATCTAGGATAAAAGATGAGATCCCTCTTTTTATTCCATTTAAATTCATAGGGAAATCCAAGCAGGGGCCTTTCATACACATCTCACAAAAGTAGTGTTTGGTATTTAGCAAAATAGGATTTTGGCTAAAGAAAACAAACACAGAAATAATTTGCGTACTGTGTGTTTGTGCGTACGAGACCGATATAATATAATATAATCCTATATCCCATAAAAGTTAAAATCGTAACCTGATACAAGAGCTATCCATTAATGCCATATTAGTTATTTAAAAAAAAAAAATTATGCAGATTTACAACTACTTCATACCAAGAGTTATTAAGGTAATATCTTAGGTGGTCAGTAGGTACAGAAAACAAATATTTATTTAAAAAAATTGGTTGCCTGTAAAGTCGGTATACGGGCGAAAGTTTTACGTGACAACGACTTTGAGTGGTAAAATAATTTTAATGTGAATATTCATTCGTATAACATGAACCGGTGTGTATGCCTATCTCTCTCACTCTCTCTCTCTCGCTCTGTCTCTCTCGCTCTTAGGCGGGTTAACTGTGCTCGAGTGGAAGGGACGCGTGCCTTTCACTTTTTATGTCTGTCTCACTCGCTCTTAGGCGGGCTAACCATGCCCGAGTCGAAGGGACGCGTGCCTCTCACTCGCTCTCATTGTGAGCGCGGAACGTGAGCGGAGCAGCGTAACAGTTTCTTGAAGTGTAACCCGGCAAACTAATTTATAAGATGTTGTCACATCAAAAATATTTAGATTTAAAGAATTATATGACTTATGTGGGCTGAGTCACATAATTTCATAAAGCCTTTTCCTTTCTTTTATCCATAGTCTTTCTTAGCACACTTTTTGACAATTGTAATTTCTGCTTAATGACATCAACCAAACCGAGGAATGTGAAATAATTATAATAAGTTATTTGTCATATAAATCATCAAACCAAACGCCTTAGCTAGCCAAATAAGAGTTCATTATGCTAAAAATATATTTTTCCTTACCAAAGCTTCACTCCTACCAGCATGAAATTCCCACAACTCTTTTAGCGGAAAATCAGCACACACATCTCCATTTAGCAGAAAGAATGCTGACGGGTTTCCTGCTCTGATCTGATCCCTGAAGTGGTACAGGCACCCACCGGTGCCGAGGGGAGCAAACTCTTGGAGGTATCTAGAACAAAATTGGAATTGTAACTATGTTGTTCTTTTTTTTATCAATAGCCTATATTATTTATACACACATAATATTGAATAATTTTTTTCTTTTATATGTAAAACATTACTATATTTTTAAACCTTCAATGTTTGAGCTAAGGTTTATTTGTGGATTTATCTAAATTTAAAAGTTATGAAAGTCACATTTTTCACATATTTAGCATTAATTCTTAACTGGTGGTCTGTTGACTATTAGTGGTCCTTGGAAGCAACTCAAGTGGTCTACCAGACTAATTGTATATGTTTTTATTATTTGATTTAATTTGAAATCCTTTAGTTACATTTTGCACTTACTCAAACCAACTGGGTGGTCCTCAGGACAATCAAAATATTGTCAAACAGACCCTCAGGACTAAAAGATTAAGAACCGATTTTAAGCTTTACCACCACAGATGCAACCACTGCACTTAACTGCACTATATCACTATAAGGTCTCTAATATCTCAAACTCATGGCCATTAAACAATATTCAAAGATAAAACTACAGTAACTCACCTAATCAAAACATGATATTCCTTCTGCATATCACTGACAAACTGTGCCATCGTGTTAGTGGTGTAGGAGCCTATGATGAGGATCTCCTTGCACTCTCCCAGCTTGGTGCATGCTTCTATATGGTGCTGGATTAGTGGATGACCAGCAATGGGGAATAAAGGCTTTGGAGTGTCAAGAGATAGTGGGCGGAAGCGAGTTCCTGTGAAGCAAAGGTTAAATTCAATATAAATATAGGATAAAATATAGATTAGATCTATAGAGACTGTTTGGTTTCTATTATCTGGTGAAAGAAAAGGTTTAAGTTTCTGTAACATAACCTCAACAATAACAATTACAAATGCACTATGAAATTGCAGCGTGATGAGATTATATTATTACTCATGCGGAATGGACATTACAATATCGCGATTAGCTGATAATCACCGATATTAAACAGTTTATTTATGTACTTTTACATAGATTACCGGTGACGTATACATTGATAGAAAAATTACCTTTTTGCGGACCACCAATAAGAATTACAGCCTTCAACATTTTCACAGCGATGTAAATACGCCGACTGAAGGACTAAAAGTGTATTAAAACACGTAGATTAATCTATTTTTTACAAAACTCGTAATCGAACAAAGTATCTACACGTCAGTCATCGCGAACGTAAACAATGACGAACAGACGAGAACTGAATAGTAGTGTTTGATAACTGGAAAGAATTGAATGGACCAATTGAACTACATATTATTATCGATTAAGTGTTATTTTTCACACTACACTAGTATAATTTGGAGGATCTTGGTCTTGTAAGTAGGTTATTAATAGTATTCACTATTCGAGGGATAAAATCACTGTTGATCTGCACAATTCAATCAATCGACTTGAAATTTTATTCAACGTGATTTTCATTGCCTTAAGAGCACTTAAAAAATTTAGACCGATGAGTAAGTGTCAAGGTAGCTCAGTTGAAAGAGCAGTATCCTGACTTGCGAAAGGTGCGGGTTTGAGTCTCCCCTGTGGCAGTTCATTTTTCTTTAAGTGTGTTTTAATTTCACACTGTAAAGAAACTTGCATTGTAAATGCTAAAAATAGAGTAACTTAATGTATGTATATACAGGTTGTGGTTTTTCCACTCTAGTCATGAAAAGACATTAAAATTTAAAAAAAATGAAAATTTCTTCATAAAGTGCAAGGTATCGATTTAGATTGTATTGAACTTTCAATTGTTCTATTTCTAACAAAACGCACAGCACTACAGGTTTGCCACAGATTATGCTCGACGTCTTTCACAGCTGTCAAAATAGCGCCATCTATTAATGTTTACCTCAATCTGTATATCTGCTTTTCAAAGAAATTATCTACCCATGTAGCAGCGTTGGAAATTTCGGCAGACTTGGGCGGCGATATTAATGATCTTGGGCACGAGTAATGCACATTGCAAATCATTCTTTCATTTCATTTGATTAGCCAACACTCGTAAATATCAAAAACTCTTTGCGGATCTAAGTAGATCCTGACAGTATAAGCCTCCTTGAAACAAATAATTTTTATTATTATTTTTCACCTGTCTTTCTAGTTAGTCTATGTACTTACCAAGTTTTAGGATTGAATCCTAAAATCCTAGTGGCTAACTCTAATCCTTTACGATGATGAATAAATAAGCCCGTCCCGTCAAACATTCAGTTGGTAAATTCCATCTGTCACATAAAACAGCGAGGGATTTCGAGTAAATCCAATCCATTATCTGCTTTTGACATCTCTAAATATTAGTGAAAGGCTATGGTGAAAGGGGAAGGGGAATAAAGATAGAGCTACCTATACCACTCCATCTATATTTTCAGGTTTAGTCGTTGCTATTACCTAAAACTTATGTAAAAACTTATAGGTTTCAGTAATACCAGCAACCTATGCGAAGCGAACTTCTTCATTTTAACTAAGTTTAGTAAGTCAATCAAACAAAACTTTGTTTATCAATAAGGTAGGGCTAATGCCACCAGGTATTCTCAGCCAGTCATATATATTCGGGCTAAGCAGAAAATAGTGAAATGTATCTAAGCAAAAAGTTGCAATGCATGGGCGATGACGAAAGTCGCTTTCGACTTCGCTTACGAAATGTATGGAATTTTAACCCTTCAAAGTTTTATTACCCGCTTAATCGATTAAAAACAAAAATATACAACGACGCCACATGCACTTTTGTTACAGTAATCAGAATCAGAAGAACAGTGGTTTTACAAATAAACCTAAATAAATACATATACCACCTGGACCAGTACAAACAGCCATGTAAATGCACACAAATGTTTGTACAGTGCGGGCTCGAACCCGCGACCTCGTGGTTAATAGCCAACTTCTTAACCATTACACCAAACGACGATGCTTCGATTTTGAGCGTTAGGCAAAAAGCTCCTCTGAGAACCAGCCGCCATTTTCCATTACATTTGAAGCCCTTCAGGCAGAAACAAATAAAAGGTACACACGACAGCACATTAATGTAACTTCGGTAACTTATGAACTTGTTATAAGGGTGATTTTGCAACAAATATGGATAGCCGGGTGGGCTGTTGTCTACACATAATCCCTTCCTGAGAAGGGTGATTAGGGCCGGTGTAAATCAATGTTCATTTCGCTGTCTGCATGAATCGCGTCTGACTGGATTTATATCGTCAATAATTTTCACGCCTCAATCCAATAATCCACAAGTGTCATAATTAGTATTGGGTTCGTGTTTGGTTCTTAATATTTTGAACACAGTTCACATAGTGTTACTAAGTAGGCTGTCTACTTGAAAATTGTCAAGAAAATCAAGTTTCTAGCTAAAAAAATTGGTTGCCTGTAAAGTCGGTATACGGGCGAAAGTTTTACGTGACAACGACTTTGAGTGGTAAAATAATTTTAATGTGAATATTCATTCGTATAACATGAACCGGTGTGTATGCCTATCTCTCTCACTCTCTCTCTCTTTCGCTCTGTCTCTCTCGCTCTTAGGCGGGTTAACTGTGCTCGTATGGAAGGGACGCGTGCCTTTCACTTTTTATGTCTGTCTCACTCGCTCTTAGGCGGGCTAACCATGCCCGAGTCGAAGGGACGCGTGCCTCTCACTCGCTCTCATTGTGAGCGCGGAACGTGAGCGGAGCAGTGTAACGCAGTTTCTTGAAGTGTCACCCGGCAAACTAATTTATAAGACGTTGTCACGTCAAAATCCGCCGAATGACTCAGCTGGTGAGCTTCAATGTCTGGACGAATTTTGACGAGCTATAGCTAAGAACCACCGTGATTAAATTATGTTTCGATGAAAAAAAAAACGCTTTAAACTTAGAAACACACAAGAATAAAACACATGTATACACACAGAAACAGACATATTGGTCAAACTTCTATGTTACGCCTCTTTTTCGAAAATTTATTTTTATTTATTTACCTTTATTTGGATAACAATCACAAATAATACATTTGGTTTAATAGTAACGCATTGTTCTTAAGCATTAATATAAGCATTAAAATGTGAAATGTGTGAAACCAGAAGGGTCGCGACGACGTGTCGCATGCTGCGGCTTTGTGTAGTAGCAAGCTTTCAACTTTTACATTAGGACAACGCGATTCGCAGTAGCAGTAGCAAGACTTGAGTCATGGTCAAAGATAATGCCTTTCCATCATCTTTGATCATGGTCAATGGTCTCATACAGGGTTTCCCAAACTGAGCGAAGAAAGCTAGGGGCGCCGTGATTCAATCCATGTAATATTCGCGAGTTTATTGTTAGTACCAATATTTTTGATGGTTAATTTTACTAATAACAAGCTTGGGCAGGGCGCCGAGACAAAAGCCTTCGCCGCTAGTTAAAAAAGATGAGGAACCCCTGGTCTAATCCAAGCTGTGTCTTAGCTCTGCTAGGGGTACGAAAAAAGGTATAAAACTTTTTCACTTTAAAGTCAATCAATACACGGACGGTCACGAAATGGGCTAGTAAATGATAACAAAACTGGTCGTGTTTCATTAGCAGCACCTATTTCCCCTATAACTATCAAACTTATCCAGTGGGGTGAGCACAAACATTATCGTAACGTATTCGCGTCGTCCAAACGTCGGAAACTGACAAACGCTACGAATACGTTACGATAGTTGTTCGTGCTCACCCCACAGTAAGCTAGAATTCTCTTAGAACACTTCATCAATCAGGCTCATTTGTCGACGCGGCGTGAGTCCAGTTGAAACCCTACTCTTCAACAGGTAGTCTGTAGTTTCTGATGATCCATCCCTGTCACTCTTACGAGCTGGACCGTTCAAAAGGGCTGGCTAGACTCAAAAATACGGACGAAAACGGAGTACGGCCTCAGCATTGGAATGCAACATTGCGTTTCGTGCTCAACCAATTTTCAGCGAACGTGGAATGGTTATTCTTGTGGAAAAAGATTTCACAGTAATGATTCTATTCTGTAAAATAATATGTTACAATATGTCATATGAAAACTTAACCACTTAACATCTTACTTAGATGTAGAAGAGTGTATGATTGATGATTCAATAGATACATACATACATATGCTATGTAGGTATATCTTTGGGAGAATCTATTGACCTATAGGATAGGTATAGTGTGTTACATAAAGCTCTCAAAATTCCAATCCAAAAAAGCAGTAAGTTATGCGAATAAAATAGCGTAAGTTGCTTACTACGTTTGATGCGCTTTGATCGTTTTAATTTTGACAAACGGTGAAAAACAGGATGACCCAAAAAAGCTAAACAAGACATTCATTTTAATTTATCCAGCTCCTTCAACTGTGATATCCACTTAAGTGGAAACATTTAATTAATTGTCTTCAGCGAAAATGTACATTTGCATAACATTTCCGTGTCAGTACACCTCCGAAAATAAACGAGAATGTCTAATTTTTTCAAAAGTAGGTATACCGTAGTTTAGACCAAAGGCACACGGTCAGTCGCGAGCCGCGGCGACGGTAGTCACATGTGTGACTTGGCAGTTTAAAATAAGATGAGTAATCTCCAAAAGTATAACAATTTTGTGCCTTCTATCTCGGACTTAATATTTTTTTCTGTAATACGCGACTCAGAGCGAGAAAGTTTTTCAATAAATCTAAATTTCTCATGGTTGCGAATAAGCTGCTGGGCATGACGACGATTCTGTAAAAAATATTTATTTTCTTGTAACTTTTTAAAAGGTCGCGCACACAAATCCGACAAGTGTGGCGATGGCGATTGCGAAGGCGGTGGCGGCGTACCGCGCAAGAAAATGAGCGATTGAAGAGTGGTGAGTGACAACCTGTGATACGAAGGACGCTATACTCAATTTCGACAGTTTTTGTATCGATCATATGGTCTAGCAATAAGGATGCAGAGCTCACTCTCGGGAGTCTAGAGTTCGAATCATAGTACCCTTTTTTATTCTAAATATATAATATATTTGTATTGTTTTTTTTATTTTCAATATGAGTAATATATTTGTGAAGAAGATAAAATAGTGTATAGCATTTAAAAACAAAACATTAAAATGCAAACAATACAAATAAAATAAAAAACCGTTTTACGGGCTGTCAGCGATTAGCACTGTTAGGCGTCACTACTTGCTAATGGAGTAATGTCAGGCGTCACCGTTTTCGTGCGCGGTCCCATACGATTCCATAGTAAATATCTCGACGCTATCGCCCCGCTGTCACCGTCGCCACGCTTGTCGCAGAATTCGTGCGTGCGGCCTTATACTTTTTTGTCAACCTCCTTTTTGTTTTGCATTCGGGCACAGATTATGCTGTTCCTAGCGAGCAGGCGTCTTCTTTAACAATATGTAGAGTTTTTATACCTGTGAAATAATTCCAATGAAATAGAAGAAAAATTACGAAACTGGAAAAAAATATGCCGCAGTGAGTTCTTCACGTTAGATTAACAAACTATTGCTAATTAATTAATAATATTAACTTTGTTATTATTATTAGGTTTAATAAATTCGAAAAGACATAGGTACCACCTAAAAAAATCTTTTCAACTCCGGTTTCTCTGATGACCGGAGCCGAAAAGATTTTTTCACTTCTCATGCTCGAAAAAGTACTACTTTATGCAGGATCTAGGCGACATAAAGTTGAATTTTATGCACTTGTGCATAAAAGTAGCTTTTTAAATGTGTCTACACTAAGGCAGTGACCATTTAGCCCATACAGCCAAAAACAATTAATTGTACATGGATAAAACTTGCTAATTTATAATATTTCCTTCCCTATTTGCATTTTTGATTTATAATAAGATAATACGAAAAAGAAACTAAATATCAAAACGTGTTTACCACAAAAAAAAACATTATTCCAAAATAATTTAAGAATAGGCTGTATATTTTTTTTCTTTGCCCGAAAATTATGCAGGAAAATTAAAAAAAGTAAAGTAGCGGGAAAGAAGCCGTGAACTTTTCGTATTGAATTTTCTCAAATTATTGTGTTATTTTCTCGCAATCGAAGTGAAAAGCAGAGTTTACAACTCGTGCACAAATCATTTTTATCCTCGACTTCATCATCTGCCCTCGCCCTGCGGGCTCGGGCATATAACGATCTCGGATAAAAATGACTTGCTTTATGCACTCGTTGTAAAATCTACTATTTAAGTGTTTCCTTTCGAATTCAAAAAAAAATATAACGTTGTGAACGCAAACTAATACTTTGTGAGTAAATAAGGTTTGATAAATATAGGTAAAAAGGTACATACTATACTTAAATGCTATCTTACTTTGGTGTAAGTACACAATAATGTGAAACTTAATTCCACCGCCATTGTGCGAATAATGAGTGTTGCCAGCCTTTTGTCTACTAATTATTTTTGGCCGCAAATGCCGCTTGTTGCAAATGAAGTTTATTCCCCTTTCCGGATATCTAACCAGAGCATCATTAACGCACCATTTCATTCGTTAATGTACATAAATATTTACCTAAATGAAACTCTTTAAAAGGTTTGAATAACTTGGGGAGATAAGAAAAAGCAATATCATCACTAAATGATCTCTCACAGGAGCAAAAGTGTGGTGTGCGAAAGCTAGTGAGTGCCACATAGATTACTTAGTCTTAAAAGTTTTCTGGCGGTCCTCTTGACTCGAAAGCTCAGAACGAAGGGTCAGAAAAACATTGCTTCATACATATACGTCGGCGACTGTTATACAAAAGTGCGTAAAACCTTCATTGTAAAGTTTTTGCATAGATAACTCAACAGTTACTAGCGTTATGTATCAGCCACTGCCCGCCCCCCGCCCGCATCAACGTCCGTCACCATTAGACAAGAATTATGCTCGAACGCATAAACATGTCAGACTTATGGCCCAGAGCATACATGCAGCTCACTGTCGCCACGACTTGTGACTTTCAATTAGCTCTTAATGGTTGACACGCTGTCACACAGAAAGTCGCATAATAGGCATGATGACCTATCGTAAATGTTTTCAAGACCATGGTGTTTTAAAAACATAACCTCTATGAAGCTAGTAAAACCAATTCATTTTCAAAAAGCAGTAGTAACCAATTTTTCTTTATATAGAATTCAATAAATATTCAGTCATTGACTTCGATTTCTGATGCTATATTATGACGTCAAATTATAGAATTCCCATGCTTAATTAATATGGAGGCAGATCATTTTGACAGATGGTAAAGAGTATGTCAACGATTGGTGGTGTCATCTAGCCTGTACCCCGACTGTAAGAGGACTTGCACTAGATACCTACAATTGATATTTAGATGCCAACCTCATTAATCAATTGTTCGGACAACATCTGCATCAACCGGCGAAGCAATGGGAGGGGAGCGCAGGCAGCCGGTCGAGCAACTACGTCATCTCGCGACGTCATCACGACCTCAGCACGAGCGCCCGAGCCGAACGTTCGCCACCTGCCCATACACACTCATCGCCGTCGCCGGTCGCTAACTATTTTCGCGCGATTTAGAAATTTATTAAAATAGGGCGAGAATATAGCACCCAAATTTACAGTCCGCTTTTTATCTATAATTACCGAAGGTTGCCACGGCCATTTTCCCTTACCGAGTAATAAGTGGATTAGAAATTCGATTACAGCGTTGGAACACGGGCCCCGGTTCGATTGCCGCCTCAGGCTGAAATTTTGATGGCACATAATTGTTTTAAGTACGATGGGAAATATTTTTCAGTACGACATCTGAGCGGCGGAGGTAAGAAAACCTTGTGGGTATCGTATTTTCTCCGTTTTAACTTTTTGATATGAAATCCGTTATGAAAGTATGCCTAAGGCCCAGGGCACATCTGTAGCTTATGGTCGCCGTGATTCACGACTGTCAACAAATCTGCCGCTGTGATTGTTTGACACTCGGTCGGTCGCTTTTCGCGACGACAGTTTGCCGTATGTGTACTCTGGCGATACAAATACAAATGCGTTTAATAAATACACATGCGTGTTAATAAATACAATAAAGGTATTGTACCTAGATAAAGTTATAGTTAAAGTTTCCCAAATTTTGCTACATTTTAGTCGGCGCGTAAATATTTATGCTTATTAATTAATAAATTACAATTATGTCAGTAAAGGAAATCATCGCCACCGCACTAAATATGTTTCTAGGGAGCAAAATATTCATTAATATTATAAAAATAATTCTCAAGAAGCCACGAATGTAACTTTGTTTTAAATAAGAACCCTGTCAGTACTCTTGTATCCTAAGCTCTGATAATGCATTTTGATTGGTGAAATACCAAAATTAAACTTATTAATTTTGTGTACAAAAAGTTTATTTTTTATGTGGGCGGGCTTACATGACCTGCCAACACGTGTTTATTCCCCTTAACTGCCATAATAATATGTTTTATTATTTTTTTGCAAAAAACATTAAAAGCAGAACAAGTTGTTTCTTTTTACCTAGATTGTAGCAGCAGTGGCTACAGTGTCTTTTATTCCTGATTCACTTTACTAAGGTTCAAGGTGACTCCGTAGTTATTATAATGTTTTGCTAGTAACCTGACCTGATAAATCGAATTCTCGCTAAGTAATTAGCCTAGCTCCGCCTACATTAGCACGCTTGCTATGCAAATTAGGGCCCGGCCTAGAAACGAATTCCTGAAAGGTTTTATAGTTACCATGTCTTGATTTTAAGTTTAGTGTTTCTTTAAAAATGTATCCGCCTTAACCTGCCTTTGTTATTATAAATCCGAGATTAGGTGAAAATTAGTTTTATACCTATTTCTTGTCTTCTTGTCATGTTGTCAGGTCACAGTCATGTTATTCAGAACCTCAAACTTTAGAAGTAGTTAGATAAGGTTTTAGAAGGCAAAAAATAGCTACTATTTTTTGCCTTCTAAGCATGCAAAAAAAATTGCTCGAGCACTTATCTATCTGAGTAGATTTCGGTTTTCTGGTTGTGGATTCAAATGCAAAGTAATTTATTTCAGTAAATAGGCCCCCCAGGGGTTACTTTTACGTTTCCCATAAAACCGTACCACAGCTTCTGGACAATTCGTGGGCTGATGCCGAGAAGAAACTGCGCAAAAAACTCGGTTCCATTGTCGTTGCATCTTGTGAAAAAAACGCTTATTGAAAAAGGTACATGAATAGGCATGATGAGACATATCTCAAATATTTTCAAGACCATGGCGTTCAAAAAACATAGCCCCTATGAAGTTAATACAACCAGTATATTTGTAAAAATCCGTAGAAACCAATTTTTAAACACACAAAACTTAATAACTATTCGGTCAATTGACTCCGGTATCTGATAAATGACCGTGACGTCACGTTCTTGTATTCCCATACAAAATCTATGAAGGCAGACCGTTTTGACAGATAACAAAAAGTATGTGAACAATTGGTGGTCATCTAGCCTATTATATTGTGCTGCTGTGAGTCAGTCCATATATGTTTTAATCGTTTATTGTATAGTAAGTAAAAAGCTTGCCCGCAACCTCGCCAAACTAACGCGCGACAATCTACGCAGGGTTATAGGGATAATAACAGACACCTATTTAACATAGGTGTAACAAACAGCCCTCGATGCAGAGGATGCCTCGAGGAAGAGGAAACGCCACAGCATGTACTCATGGAGTGCACAAGCGTGGAAAAACAGCGAGCAGACATTCTAAAAAACCCAACATCATTCCAGGAAATCTTTAGTGGCCTAGGCAGGCTGCTAGCCTTCTGGGAGAGCTTGGGTTGGTTGGAATAGAGGCAAACACGCACAATGGCCCAATCGTGAGGCTAAGTGCGGAAAAAGCCCTGCAAAACTAACTAACTAACTAACTTGTATAGTAAGTAGCCTTTAGACATTAAGGTGTTTTTAATAACTAAGTTCAGGTATTCACCTTCATCAGTCAACCGCATAAATTACCAATTAGTTAATTGCTTTGTTCATAATAATAACACCCCAGATCCAATCTGTCTAAATGAGATTCTGATCCCTAATTTTACAGCGTAAGCCGTGAGGTAACGGAGTAATTTTACAGACATTTGTATAGATTATGAAATGAAAAACGAATTAATCTACCCTTTTCACAAAGGTATGATAAAATAAGCGCTCGTTATTTCATACTGTTTTAATCTTTTGGGGTTAAAAATATATTTAAAAAAACATTAAAATCAAATAAGGTCCGTACATGTTACTGGACATATGTGTGGAGTAAAAAGTTGTCTACGGTAAAAATGTCTAAAGTAGTCGAAAAATTAAGGTTTGAATGTATCCTAGAGCAAATAGTTCATTCATGCATCACATCGCATACGGATGTCTACTCTGTACGAGTATTCGAATTTTCAAAACTGGCCTTTCCTGTCACTTAAGCTAGCAAAACCGAGAGTAGGACTCCCTAGAAATTAAAGCAACTAACATTTATGGGTTTTGGCGGAAAATTTCGTGGTAGGTATTTATTTTTAACTTTTGACTGCACATATGTGTTTAGCAACATGCATTGATTTTTAGTGCTTTTAGATATAACTAGCTGACCCCGCAAACGTCATTTTGCCATATAAATTATTGTGGACAACCCTTATCACTCAGGGATATGAAAAATAGATGTTGGCCGATTTTCAGACCTACTCAATATGCTCACAAAAATTCATAAAAATCAGTCAAGTCGTTTTGGAAGTGTACGGGAACGAACATTGTGACACGAGAATTTTATATATGTAGAGATTAAAAAGTATTGGTGTATATACGAGTAAAATTTAATTATAAAAGCTAGTAGTTATATTATAGGTATACTGTCAGCACTTGAGGCACAGCGATTGGTTGGACACGCTGTCAGAAGCGAGTCGCTGCGACAGAAAGTCGCATCTGTGGCCTGAGCTTTAAATGTTTATGTATTTAGGCCAACTCAAACGGTTTCTGGTAGCCTAAAATCTACCACCATTTTAAAAAGGATAGGCTACAGTACAGTCAAACCATTAGTAGTTTCTTCAAACGTTAATCACCATTTAAAAAGGTATTTATTAGTATTTATATATTAGTATTTATTTAAACTTTGAGTTCCAAGTCTAAATTTAAAATAACTTATGCAAGACGGAAAATAATGCGTGTGACGTTAAACATAAGGCAATAAGCCTTCGGCTGGGAACTAGTCCATTAGCGGTCAACATGAATATTTCAGAGCTTACAATTAAGACGTTACACAGTAGAAATAAGGTAGGCTCAGTAGGTGGTAGTTTCAATATAATTAATTGATGACGACTTTGAAGCCTAGAGTTTAGTTATTCTAAAAATCACATGTACATTTTTTTTATTACCTTCTATAAATTATCTAAGATTTACTTTTTGTGCCCCCGAACGACATTGAGTGAGGAGAGTGCTGGAGCTCTGTATTAAAGGCCCCCAAGCCTAGTTCAGACTCCAGTTCTCTCACAATCAATTCAATTCCACCCATAAGATGTAAATTTGATGTACCTACTGTGATTGTGATAGAAGAAAATAAATATTATTATTATATTATATTATTATTATATTGTTCGGAATACTTTTAGTTTAGGATTTTAAAAAGGCATATATTAAAAACAAATACTAGGGGTTCCCAATCTGTTTCAACTTAAGTCTTTTATCACAGCGCCCTACCCTAGCTTGCTATTTGAAAAAAAAGGCATCTTCTAGGTGAGCTCGCTCCATCGTAGACTCGGTCTTTGCCTCGTTGGGCTTAGTCTTGTGTTAAGGGCAAACCTATCCCAAATAAAAAGATGATGATAAAGATGAATAAATAGATCCTACTCCATGATAATTTGCACTGTGGCACATCACTAATAGCGCGAACTACTTGGCGGGAAGGAACTTTTCTTCTGTGAGCGAGCATAAGTTTGTGGCAGACATGAAAGATTTATAGGCACACCTGCATATTATTTTTCCTTATACTTATTTTCTACCTCACTAGAGTTTAGAGACTTATAGTATCTTCACTACATAGTTTAAAGCAAAGTCACTTCCCGCGTTTTTTATTTCCCGTGATTTTTAAAACTACTCAACGGATTTTGATGCAGTTTTTTTAAATACATAAAGTGACTCAAGAGGAAGGTTTATATGGTTTTATGAGTTTCGTGATTAGCATTCTATGATTAGCAAACTAAAGATAATATGTTTTACAGTAGTAATGCACTCGGCCTGCGCATAAAGAAGCAGTAGCCAAATTTCAACAGGTTTTGCCAATGTCTGGGTGGCCGAACGGTATAGGCACACGGGTTAGAATCCCATGGAAGCGGATTCGATTCCCGCCTCAGCCGGATGATTTTTTCTACTGCATAAATATCAAGGTTTACACGTATAATAACATGCGTAAAAAGAAAACTTATATAAGAAAACCATTGCTTATTTCAAGATTATAATCCTCATGAGCGAAGCCACAGGCGAAAAGCTAATATAGTTAATTTATTTTAATTTTGTGTAACCATTATGTTATCTTACTAAGTTTACCGGAATCAAAATTGCCTTTGACATTTAATCAGCAGTTTTTGATAATGTCAATGTCATTCAAACCTAAAAAATGCTATTAGCGCGCTGGTTATTTAACCGACAGTTAAATACATTTTTAAATTATGGCTAATCATTATTATGCCTTATTACATTTTTTGTTTAAAAAAACCTTGGTGAAATCAGGGCTAAGTTGGTAAAAACTACTACTTCATACAATCATAATAATATGTCACTCTCCATTGTTTTTCACACAGCATACTTAGACAATAGAGCTATCTCCTTAATCATATTAAAAGTTTATATAGGTATGTAATAGACAAAATATACATAAATTTGTATAGAATAGCGAGCCTTTAATATAATTACGATCTAAGCGAAGTAGGAGTACCTTCCTACATTGAATATTTATTGGATATTACCCGGTGACATGTTAAAAATAGCTTCGCCATTGTTGGGACGAAGTTTAGTTTTTAAAACAAATGAATGATGAGATGAACTATTTGGATTGACAAAGAAAGGACTGCTCTGACATTAAATAAACATGGAGTGCTTATTTTGTAAATGAATAACGTTTAATTTGTCAGGATACTTGGAAAATCATTTCAATTCCAAAAAAACTGTTAAAAAAGTTAAATGCGAAAGTTTAGTAGTGGTTTGGCCGCGAGGGGTTGGGAAGAAGTTGTCAGTCATGAGTCATTCGTCAGTAGATAAACCGCAAACCTTGTATCTGTGACCTGAGACTCACGTCACTATTAAGATAATCAAAGTGAGAATTATCTAGTTGCCTTTATGTGTAGGTTTGACATAAGTCGATTACCTTCGTCATGGTTCTGTGTAACTATAATATTAAGATCGACTGCCTCGTTGGTGCAGTGGCAAAGTTTCTGCCTTACATCCGAGAGGTCCTGGGTTCGAAACCAGGTCGAGCCAAAATTGTTTCTGAGATTTTCTGTCATGAATTTCTCGAAAACAGACTCGGACTCGGAGTCGGGAAGTTGGCGGTGTTACACCCCCGTGCCTCGGAAAGCACGTTAAGCCGTTGGTCCTGCGCTTGATCTCTCTCCGGTCATGTCGGATTGCCGTCTCACCGAACCTAAAGAGTGATGGGTACAGTGAGTGCACCTGTGTATTGCGCTCACACTTGTGCACTATAATATCTCCTGCGTAGTTGGCTGATCTCTGTTGAGATTGGCCGCCGTGGTCGAAATCGGCCAGGAGGACTATTATTATTACTATTGTAATATTAAGATCAGACTGGCACTCCTCATTCCATATCTTTTCTTTTCATTGTCTTTTTCCCTCTTTCTATGAGTCTCTATTTCTATAGTTCCATAACGCCCCACACAATGGTCGTTGATAACCCACGTAGCAGAAAACCACGCATGGCTTCGTAAGCTGCTATTACCACCTCCTGTCAAGGGTATTACATCACCAGCTTTGGACATTCGTCCCGATAACCCTCGATGGATAGCGTCGAGGCATTTCCATCGCTGGAACAAGAGGCGCATCGGATTTCACGAGTAACTGTAGGGTTGACACTTCGAATGAATAAGGACTTATTTGCTCCTGAATAAATAGTAAATAAATCATTATTTCAAGAATTCACTAATAGAAAACTCATAGATAAATGACGACTACCCGACTACCCACTTACAAAATTAGTGTCATCTTTTTGACAAGCATATTTGCCAACAACTAAGACATTAAAATATACGTACAACAGAAGCTTTCAAAAGCAGACATCATAAACAAAATATCTTGACCAAAAATATATGTGCGCCGAGCACAAACCCATTGATATCGATGTAATCATTAGTATACCATTACTTGATAAAAGATATGTTATTAAAGTTCCTTTATTATTTCCTTACAAAATTAGTTCCAGTACAGACGATCAAAACATTTATCACAAGGAATAATATTTTTATTCTAGTAAATATAAAAAAATCAGTCTTACAAAGTGTTTCAATAGTAGTTTGTTCATCAAAAATGTTGAAATGCGAATTTGGCATGAGCGCCGCAACCGCCGCGGCGCTATCCCAAGCCCAGTCGTAGTGAGTCAGTACATTTTATAGTGAAAATGTCTGCACAAAACATTGTATATCATGGAAACTCCATCTATTTGCTCAATTCCGCCATACTTTAAAAATTACCATTTGAATACCATTTCATTTCTGTTGGTGGATGGGGACAAAAACGGTTTTAAAGGTTATTTGTAAAATTTTAAATTGTTAAACTATCGGTGCCCAACACACCCTTTCACTGCTTTAGATGGTCGAACCATATTTTAATCATAACTTGTTCTATTCTGTCGGTACAGAATACAAAATATATAACGATGTTATATCATAGCTTTGAAAAGGTACACCCAAAGATACGAACGCGTTGTCAGTTACCGTCAAGTAGGCAGATATTTAATACATTTTTCTACAAAAATCATTAACGCTGACAACCCTGTTCCTGCCTCTGAAAGGAGATACATTCGAAATGCCTGATTGATCGGACCGTCGGAGGCTTTCAGTGGCACTGGGCTTAAGAGTACATTTGTTAATTAAATGTTACTTTTTCTATTACTTTTGTGCGTAGGGATTTATTTTGTCAGCGTTTGGATAAAAATTTCAAAGAATGCTTTATATCGGAGGTATCTACGCTGAATTTCAAATCGGGAAATACTCGTGAACCTATACATACTCGTATAAACCAGTAACGTATACGAAGTATAACAAGTATAATGCCCAGAATAACCTGAAACTGCATATTTTTTTAATCAATTGTGTAAATAGGTACTGGCTATATGATTTTAATTTCTGTTCGTAAACCTAATTTCTACATATAAATAACCGAAGCTGTGCAAAAGACATGCTGTTTATGATGGTAAATATCTGGTGAGCTTCAGCGGCTGGACAAATTTTGACGAGACATAGCTAAGAACCACCATGAATTAATTATCTTACGAATAAAAAAACGCATTGATATCGGTCCATCCGTTCGGGATGTCACAGACACACACAAAAATATAAAAACACATACACACAGACAAACTTAAAACACTCCTCTTTTTCGGCGGGGGTTATATATGACGTCTTAAGATCAAGGGCAAAAATGTTTCTTTCCATATAATATCTTCATCATATCAGCCTTTTACAGTCCACTGCTGGACATAGGCCTCCCCCAAGGAGCTCCACAGCGCACGATCTCCCGCCCTTTGCATCCAGTCACTACCAGCTGCCTTCTTCAGGTCATCTGTCCATCTAGACGGGGGGTCTCCCACACTACATTTACCTAAGCATGATCTCCATTCGAGGACCTTCCTGCTCCACCTCTCGTCGGTTCTGCGACAAACATGGCCAGCCCGCTGCCACTTTAGCTTGCTACATTTTTGGACAACATCAGTTACCTTAGTCTTATATCGTATGGTCTCATTCCGGATCTTATCCCTTAATGAGATCCCCAACATAGACCTTTCCATAGCACATAGCACATGTACATATCATATACTATCTTACTCAAGTTAAAATAGTCATAGCGACCTTGATCACAACCAAAGTAGGTACTAAATTTCTCGATTTCATTTCGTAACTTTATAATACGTAACTTTAGACGAAATATTTCGTTTCGCGAAGGCATTTCAGACGCAATAAAAATGGACTCCTGAAAAACAATGGAATCAAGATCTCGCAGTTATCGGCAAATAAATGAAAGCGTTTGCCATTTTCTTTGTTTTCCTTGAGGTACTTTAGAAAATATTTGAGGAATTCCATTTTCCGGATCAACTTAGATGATTATGAAGCCTACACGTGCCTATATCATTTATTTATCTGAAGATAACAGAATAAGCATTGTAGCATAATCTATTTTTTTTTAAAGAAATATACCAATTACCTAGCCCCAAACTAAGCGTCAGCTTGTGCTATGGTGACTAGGATAACGGATAGAAATACATAAATACATTTATAAATACCCACGACTCGGTTATATTGCTCGGGTTTTGTAGTCTAGACATGAGACCAATAATCCAACGCTGTCATCATGTGTGTTGTGGCAGTTTTAGGCTAGTAGCTTAAAACTGTAGCACAACAGTAACACTGAAAGTTATTGAGCGAAAATAAATAACTTCCTTCCTTACATTGTTCAGTCAGGGAGCTGTTTGATTGAACGGCTATATTAACCATTTGGTTGCGGCACAGTGGCGTACTAAGGCCCAAGGCTATATGAGACATTCTGTCGCCGAGCCTCAGTCAGCGATTTAACCGCGGCCATTGGTTGACTAGCTATCGCGAGTCGCAGCTACAAAAAGTCGCATATGTGCCCTGGCGGCAATTCGCTCCCAAGGGTTTGTTACCTGACCACCCATTTTTATGTCACAAACTTGTCATTAGAAGGTAGGTACCTTCCTATTGTTACCTATTGTTTCCATACAGTTTCTAAATTAGTACTTGATAGGGACTTCCATGCTTCACACGGTAGTTTTTGAAAAAAAAAATAGTGTACAGAATTTTAATATAATCGTCTATCTACCGGTTATCGGATCTAAACGCGATATATTTTAATGAGTATGAGCAGTGACTGTACTAACATTTTTAATAATGAAAATGTGAGGGTGGATCTGCAAACTGCGGCCGCCCCGAGCACACGACGCCGCGCGTCACCAGTCAGCTCGTGGCCACGGCTGTGTGCAATCCAGCCGACACGTCGAGCAGTGAGTACCTAATACTTATTAAAATATATCGCGTTTAGACCCTATAAGGTGCCCGAAGAGGTGCTTGTGGCGCAGTGATTGAAGCGCTTTGGTAGTGATATCAAAAGTTAAGCAACCTACGGCGCGGTCGTGTTTGGTATGGGTGACCATTCTGACCATAAAAGTGACGTCTATTTACAAGCATCTCCGTGCTTCGGAAGGCACGTTAAGCTGTTGGTCCCGGTTAATATCGATAGAAATTAGTCGTTAAGCCTGGTCGGAGGCCCTCGGGCGGCTTAATAACATTTGACAGTAAGGTTGGTCACTTACCTTACACACACCCCTCCACCAATCCGCACTGAGCCCGCGTGGTGGAGTATGGCTCGCACCACCTCATAGTTGAGGCGAGGCCTGTGCCCAGCAGTGGGACGTATATAGGCTGATGATGAGATCCGATAACCAGTAGTTAGTGTTAAAATGCAACGCGAAAGTTTAAAATCATATATTATCTTCTGTGTTTCTACTTTATTTCATTGCACCCATATAAATAAATTAAGTAAATAAATAAATATTTCCCGACAATCGCACCAATTTTCTAATCCCAAATTAAGCTACGAGGCTTGTGTTATGGGTACTAGACAACGGATAAAAAAACTTAAATACTTTTTTTTTGTAAATAAATACATATTATACATAGAAAACAACCAAACCAGTAAAAACACACATGTTCATACACACTTATGCTTGTACTGTGCGGGGATCGAACCCGCGACCCTTGGTTTTAGAAGTCCGACATCGTCGGTCGGTCGTCGTATATACATAAGGTTCCTTAAAATCAATGTTAGGTAAGTATCTCAAATTGCTTTATGCGTTTATTTCAACGCTTTTCCAGAGCATATTGGACCACATGGGTTGCCACAATGAACACGCATTATACGAACACGGCCTCACCATTTAGCAAAATATCATGGTCAGATCTAATGTGCGTTTTAGTTTTTAAGGAAATACTTATAGCACGTTTAAGATACAAACAAATAAACAATGTTTTAGTGAAAAAACGAAACACGTCCGTCTATGTTTCTTGTACTGTAATAAAACCCAAAAAAGCTTTCATAAAAAGATTTTTAAGCTGGCAGTAAGGCCGCATAATGACTAATTTTTTATAAAATTGATTTTTTTTAGGTTTACTTAGAGGGCAAGAAACATAAACTTGTGTGACTTGTTTAGATTTTTTGATTGAAGAGTAAAAGTGTTATATGAAAGTATACTAAAAGTTTATAAAAACACTGCTAACTGAAGTTTATGGCATAACATTACGTTATATATGACTCAACATTTTAAATTGATAAGATATCCTTTGGACTGCTTTTCAACAATGTGTTACTTTTAGTGGTACGGATTTACATGTTTCACGAATGTCTTACCGTATTTGTGTTTTCCTATTTCTAACTACAAAATATGATTCCATATTCCTTTAACCGTGAAAAGTTATTTTTTCGATTTATTCCTTTCGCTGATCGTAACTGATTCTGACAGTTCACTCAAAGGCGATATTCATAATATGCGTGAGTAAAAAATAGGTATTACTTATGGAAATATTAGGAATACATTCAATATCGATGACGCTAAGCGGAAGTTAACTTTTCAAAGGCTGAAGAATTGTTTAGGAAAATTAATTGCACCTTTAAAAAAAAACCTAAAATTACTAGTTTCATCTACAAAGGGTTAACTTAAACATATTTGAGAAACTTGCGTTTGTATCCTTGTGCTTAGTAAATTTCAGTTTCCAACTGAAAATATGCTTGCTAAGTTGTTTCGTCCTGGTATATATTGTCCTTATTACATATGTTGTAGAAGAAACATTGACGACCACTTTGGTGTAATGGTCAAAAAAGTTGACTGTTAACCAAGAGGTCGCGGGTTCGATCCCCGCACTGTGCAAACATCTGTGTGCATGAACATGTCTGTTTGTGCTGGTCTGGGCGTTTTAAGTATTTATTTAAGTTTATTTGTAATACCACTGTTGATTCTGATATCTGTCACAGAAGTGCTTAAGCTACTTATCACGGAGTCAGATCAATGTATGTGATGTTGTTGCATATTTAGTTATTTATTTATATTTAGTAAAATAAGTACGAATAGCTGTATACCAGGTCACAACCAAACAAATTCTTCTTCAAGCAATGCCTTTAGCATATATTATTAAGTCTTTCAACCACATTGCGATACGCGAATACCGAAGCGTCACGTTTGGAACTCTTAGATATCCACGTGAAGGCCTTTGCTTGTCTCTACATATATTCCACCATGATATTGTGAGCGCATTTTCATCTCTCGAATGCGAATGTGAAAGTACAGTCGTGGAGTAAAGTGCTTCAACACTTTTTATAAATTGCAGCCAGTAATACAGCCGGTGAGCTTCAACGGCTGGGCGGATTTTAACCAACCATAGCTAAGAACCATCGTGATTTAATTATATTTTGAATTAAAAAAAACGGCACTGGAATCGGTCCATCTGTACGGAAGGTACGAAGCCACGGTCTGACACACACAAACAGAAAAGGAGTCCAACTTATAACACTCCTCTTTTTCGTCAGGAGTTAAAAATAACAGTTAATTTAGTTTTATAGCGGACTTCAAGTACTTCACACTTGAAATATTTTTGATTACAAATGTTTCGATTTCCGAAACATAACAACCCACATATCATTGGCTATTTTTGTTTTACTATAATATTATAATATACAACAACATCAGATACATTGATCTGACTCTGTGATAAGTAGATTAAGAACTTGTGTTACAGATATCAGAATCAACAGATGTATTAAAAATAAACTTAAATAAATACATAATACACCCAGACCAGTACAAACATACATGTTCATGCACACTATTTTTTCCTCGGTTAGATTTTTGGTAACCAACATCTTATCATTTTACCTTCTTTGTAAAACATCAACAATCTACGTTTGGTCTTAAGAAATCACAGAAAGTAAGAACGAAGAACTTAAAGAATCCAGGCCCTAAGCCCACGAATATAGTTTAAAACGAGTGCCGTGAGAGAAATCTATCTACCTCTAAATTTCATAAACTTGAGAACAAGTTTATGAAATTTAGAGGTTTGCGTAAATGGAGGGCGACGATCAAAAGTTGTTTGACTTTTTAAAACTTCTTTATTCAATTAGAGAAGTAGACAAATTAAATTCAGACACGTCAGGATAAAGTTATACCTACATTTTAAGACAAAGATAACTCGAACTACCTACTTTTCATAATATTTTTATTAATTTTCTATTTCTGTAGTATACAGCTGCTGGGTAATTTTTAATAAGGATTTTTACCATATTATATACCTACATAGTTTACATTAGCTAATGTACGTTAGGTATTTATACCTGGTTATACATGATTTTCTGTTCGTCTGCACCGTACCGTTTCACATTTGCTATTTTCGCTGCAAAATAATATCTCAACGGTCGATTTGCTGAAAGTCTTCAAGGAAAACATTGAATATTTGAATTGGAAAATAGTAAAGAGCAAACGAGTGTTCTTTTATAAAACAACTTTCTTGAAAACTACCTGAAGTATCTAAAAACATTTGACAACAAATTTCGTATAATATTAATGACCGTGCCTCGTTGGTGTAGTGGTAAAGTTCATTTATTTATTTAAAACTGTTTTGCACAAGAAATGTACAAAGGGTGGACTTAATGCTAAAATATTTTCTGCCAGTCAACCTCAAGGTCATGCGGAAAGAAGGCAATGGGTGTAGTAAAAATTAAATGAAGTTTCTGCCTTACATCCGAGAGGTTCTGGGTTCGAATCCCAGGTCGAACCAAAATTGTTTCATTTCCTTCAAATTGTCATGGATTTCTCAAAAAAACAGCTCGGAGTCGGGAAGTTGGCGGTGTTACACCCCCGTGCCTCGGAAAAGACGTTAAGTCGTTGGTCCTGCGCTCTCTCCGGTCATGTCGGATTACCGTCTCACCGAACTTTGAGATGATGAAACAGTGAGTGCACCTGTGTATTTTGCTCACACTTGTGCACTATAATATCTCCTGCGTAGTTGGCTAATCTCTGTTGAGATTGGCCGCCGTTGTCGAAATCGGCCAGGAGGACTATTATTATTATATTACTAATATTATTCAACTCAAATTACTTTAGTATAAAACAAATAAATTGTAACTCTTTTTGCAGCTAAAAGTTTGGGACGCGGACGGTTGAACGTAGGTACTCAAGGGTCATCCATAAATTGCTCCCGTACTTAGGTCATAGATAGATAGTCCAACCAAAACAGCAAATCCCGGTAGAAATGCTTATTTTGTACACATTTTTTTATCACCAGGGGCAAATCCTGTACATATTGACGAATTAAATTGACGAGCGCTTGGTCGTCAATCGCAAAGGGTCGCGGGTTCGATCCCCGCACAGTACAAGAATAAGTGTGCATTAACATGTGTGTTTGTACTGATCTGGGTGTTTTCTATGTATAATATGTATTTATTTACATAAAAAAGTATTTAAGTATGTTTATCCGTTGTCTAGTACCCATAACACAAGCCCCGTAGCTTAATTTGGCACTAGAGAATTGGTGCGATTGTTGTGAAATATTAATTATTATTTATTTATTATTATACTGTTTCGCAGATTTGCACTGTTACTTGACATAATGATAATAAAATACTCGGTATAACTGAAATTTAAGTTTTTTCTTCTTCTTTTGTTATTTACTTCATTCTATATACAACTAGTCATTAAAAGCTCGTAAGTTTGCCAATAAGTAATAAATTGGACAGTAATATTTTTTTATTTCCAGATGCTCATGTGAAAAAATCGGTGACAACGATATTGAGCGTGGTCTGCAATTGGCTAGACGACACCACCAATCGTTGACATACTTTTTATTATCTGTCAAAACGGTCTGCATCCATAGATTTCGTATGGTAATAAATGATTGTGACGTCACGGTCATGTGTCAGAAATCGGAGTCAATTGACCGAATATTTATTGCGTTTTGTGTGTTTAAAAATTGGTTTCTACAGCTTTTTTTTAAATATATTGGTTGTATTAACTTCATAGGGGCTATGTTTTTTAAACACCATGTTCTTGACAATATTTAAGATAGGTGTCATCATCCCAATTCAATGTTTATGTCAGATATTATTTAACAACGCGTATTTGTTTCTTCGGTGAACGCGAACAGTAGACTTTGAAATGATACACTTTATTCTATTTACAAAAGATTCACGTGATCTTCGGATCAGGTGGGGGTGCATCTGCCTATTTTTTTTTATAGAAAAACTGCCTAATGAAAAATGTTATTTAGATGCGCGTCTTAGGTCGAAAGTACGATTCCTAGAGGGGTTACATATCTTCTAAGTTTGGTTTATGGACCTGTACAATACTGTACATAGTCATACTGTACACAGCTGATACCATCTTGTCTAAGTTTATCGGTATAAAACAACAATATAAAAATGAAGCAACCTCCACTATGAGCCAGGAAAACAGCTGTTGAGCCTCATGGGCTGGACAGATATTGACCAACCACCTTTCGAATCCATCCTTTCGGGAGCTACGATGCCACAGACTGGCACAATAGGGGTAAAACTTATAACAACCCTCTTTTGACGTGACGACGTCTTAAATTAGGTTGTGGCTCGGAGTCACTCATGAAAAAGTGTAACGCCCGCTCACGTCTGTTGCGATGAGTCACCGAACGAGAGAGAGGCCCGCCGGACCGGCGAATGCCTTGCGTCTCTCTCCCACTCAAACATGATCGGTGTCACGTAAAATCTTCGCTCGTAAAACCGACTTTACAGGCAACCATTTTTTTCATAGGGGTTTAATAATGATATTTTAACGTTAACAAGTGCTTTAGTGATAATGATTCTGGGTATATTGCTTCCACGTTTAGTCAAGTGAATCAAAGCATTCATCAGTTGTTATTATTAATTAATGCTACACCAATAATAAAAAATCGGCTGGCTGTAAAGTCGGTTTACTGCGATAGTTGAACGTGACAACGTCTTTGTCACGTTGCCTCTTTGTCGGTCGTTCCGCGCTCTCGCTTGCACTTCAAGCCTTGAATGGAACGCCTCAGAGCGAGGTAACGCCGCATGCGTCATGTTTTTTGGTGCGTGCAGCCGGCTCCAACGAATCATAAGACGTTGTCACGTCAATAAAAAATAAATTCATTTATTTCTATAATCATTGTTACAAAATAATAAAATAATTATTGTTATAAAATAAATAAAATAAAATGTGGCCAAGACTACCCAGTAAGTTGTCGAAGACACTTGTGTTGGGTATGACTCGCAACTTCCCCTACCAATGTAAAAATTGTTGGCTGAATTTGTCTACCTGTAGCAATGTGACCGATGGTATATTTAGTATGAAATACATAGGTACGTTGCCTGGCGTTCATTGATGGCCCTTTAATGTAATGGCCGACGAGTTTATTAGGGCTGACACGTTAAGTGAGTTAAGTGGTTTCCCAGAATGATTAGATAGATAGCAGTAAATATTTATTCAAACTAAGGTACAATAGACATTAAAGATGTTAAGTATCACTAATTATATAACACGGTGCGCTAATCGCTTACTTTTCATCCGGGCAGTTTCGTATCATTGTGTATTTTACAAATCATCTCTGAACTCTTATAAGGGTTCCGTACCTCAGAAAAAAAACGGAACCCTTATAAGATCACTTTGTTGTCCGTCCGTCCGTCCGTCTGTCAAGACCGTTTTTCTCAGGAACGCGTGGAGATGCAAACTGAAATTTCTATATGATTCTTAGGTCTACTGTCCCTGGAAGCTGTAGAAAAATCAACCTTCTAAGCCAACGCAATCAAAAGATACAGCCATTTAGGCCGCAAATTTCTGCAAATTTTCGAAACTCACACGGGAATCAAAACGTACAGGGTACTTCCCGTAAACTTAGAATCTTGAAATTTTGTACGAAGTCACGTCTTATAGTACAGATATAGGAAAAATTACGAAAACCGTAAATTTTCAGTTTTATCATAAAAAAAAATATTTTTGAAAAATATTTTTGTCAATTTTGAAAATTTTAAAGTTACTACTCCTTGTCTACAGGTTTGTACGGAACCCGCGGTGCGCGAGTCCAACTCGCACTTGACCGGTTTTTTGCCTTATTAGGTACACTTTTTAAAAATCTAGTCAGTTCAATTAAAAACATCGTACGGTTGCCGACATAAAGTAGTTAAAGGATCCTCACCTTAAGGATCACAATTGTTTGCACACATTCTATTCGTAAGTTCTAAATGTCAATTTGATAATAATTTGATTGACCATAGATTATTTTTATTATCTAACGAATTATAGAAGCGACAGCTGGAGGATCGAAAAGAAACCGAAACGACTTTATAAAACTAATTTATATAAAAATAATTTATCTAAAATTAAAAGTTACAAATAAAAGAATATTAGAGAGTAATTGGGAGAGATGACGATACTCGGAGGCTTGGTGGCGCGTTTGTGAGGTCCGAGGTTTCCGTGGTATTGCAATATTTCGGCGTTCGAAAAAATCATTCCTTTACGAAGTTGATTGACACTGACTACATAACTGTCATTTCAAAGAATAAAGAAAGTACCTAGTTCTAATACAAAAAAGTGATTAAAAACCTTTTTTTATTCTTGATGAGTTAAAGTCAATCAAAGGTAATAAGTAACTCGTTAAAGCATTTTGGACTTTAATAGATATCGAAGTGTGATAAAGAATCTAATCCAAAAACTGGTAAACACTTTCAGACCGCGATCATACTATTTTTTTAATCACAGAGAACATTCTAAGAAAGCTGACGTTTATTTTCAATGTAATTCAACATATTCAAACGCTCCAAAACTTATCGCCTGTACTCCAAACTTTTGACCTTGACTTAATACCCGAGGGTGAGAGGCAATTGATTTTTAAACGATATGTAATTTCCTGCGAAATCGCTAAATACTGACCCATGGGGCCATTAAGGATCAAATTGTTGATTAGAGCCTAGAGTCATATTTGTATGCAAATTAAGGGTTAAGGATGGCCCAGAATTTTAAATCGTGTCGACTCAGCCTTAATTATAACAGCTCTTAATTATACCAAATTACACTTATGTGTCATAATTTTGAAATTTAATTTTAATGATAAGAAAACTGTTTACGTCAAATATAGTTTTCAGACCCTTTACTGCACTAAGTATCAATTTGTACGTAGTAATTGTCGTATTGGGCATAATTTGTGAATTTCATTGAAAATTTTGATTGAATTGAAATTGGAAATTTAAAAGTTAAGATTTTAAAGCTTAAAGACTAAAAAGTTTATAGTCTTATCTTTTAAATTTTAAATCCATACTAATCCATACTATATATTTTTTTAAATACCATCGAGCAAATTCGTATTTCCACTTTTGGTAAAAGAAAAAATATTTTGGGTGTTTGAGTAAAAGAAAAATTTATACAAAATATGAACGACAAATTCGAGGCTTTAGCCTCCCTTCATAAGATAAGCTCCGATAATCCATTCGTTTCCGTAGTAAATGTACGGAAAACGCCATTGGGTGTTTGGTGAAAAGTATTTCATCATTGGGGAGGGTTCACACTGCGAGCCTAGCGCGGTTGCGACGGCGCAGAAATAGGCGTCTGTATTTTAGTAGTGACTAAGCGCTTGTTCATGTAGACTCGCGGCCGTGGTGGCGGGTGCGGTCACAAAATATCAAACATATGAAGTTATATCAAATTGTTCACGTGCGAAAAGCACGTGCGGTGTAAGTATTGAGCTCGCGCTTGCGCCCGCGCGTTTCTTTGTGAGCAAGCACTAAGGTGAAGTTAGCCTAAGGTCTAGTGTACACACACGTTTATTTGCCGTGAAAATCAATGGTTAATTCGCCGTACGGCACGCACGGTTGCCAGTGTTGTATGGACCACTGTGAGCTTGTCGACGTAAATGCCGTTAAACTTCACGGCGCCGTACGGATAAGAAAACGTGTCGTGTACTAGAGACCTGCCGTGATTGACGCGTATTTGATGCGCCGGCTCGCCACGCCCGCCTAGGCACTACTTACCGCATATTCAGTGTGGACAAAGACTTAAGAAGGTAGAAAGATAGATAGAAATATTAACACTTTATTGTACAAATCAAAACAAAAAATGGTTGCCTGTAAAGTCGGTTTTACGGGTGAAGATTTTACGTGACACCGATCATCTTTGAGTGGGAGAGAGACGCAAGGCATTCGCCGGTCCGGCAGGCCTCTCTCTCGTTCGGTGGCTCATCGTAACAGACGTGAGCGGGCGTTACACTTTTTCATGAGTGACTCCGAGCCACAACCTAATTTAAGACGTTGTGACATCAAAATTACATACAGGTTTAACAAAGAAAGATGTACAATTTAGGCGGTATTTATTAATTTAGGTAATATGCTGATGTTTGCGTTAAGCGCTAAAGAGTTAATAGAAGACGACAATAGAGGTTTTTCTGAACCCGCTCAGAGAAATGACGTAATAGTTCAAGTTACATGAAATTTAGACAAATTAAGGAAAATTATGTCTACTTGAGACTATCATAGTTATACTAAATAGGTATTGATTAGGTAAGACTTTGTAAAGGTGCATAAGTAACACTTTTAACAAGAGTTTTTTTGGTGAAAAAACGGCTGTGAAAATCCTCTTTTTTACATAGTAAAGAGGATTTTGAGGACTTGATGTGACAAATGGGTAATTGTGTTGTTATATTTGGTACAAGTGTACTGTAACGAATATAATCCTTAGCAGTGTATACTTTAATCCATTCCACGAGTGCCAAAAAGCCTACAGCTATAAATCCCCGAAAAAATCTGGCGATTTCAGCTACGAAGCATTTGCTATAATGGAAATTTATGCAGAAATTCACAGTGTACAGAATTTAATGTAACTTAATTACGTAACAAATCTGCTTTAGGTTCTATTTATATCTGACAAAACCTTTTTTTCTAACTTTTGGTTATTAAAAGTTTTTGATTATCATGTATAAAGAGTATAAGCTAACTATCGATACATGAAACTCATGGAAGATATCGAATAATAGTGAACAAAAAAATTTTAACAGCTGTAGGTAGGTTAAAATTATTTTCAAATAATGAAATAAATAGGGCAACATCATAATAATAGTCCTCCTGGCCGATTTCGACCACGGCGGCCAATCTCAACAGAGATCAGCCAACTGCGCAGGAGATATTATAGTGCACAAGTATGAGCGCAATACACAGGTGCACTCACTGTTCCATCACTCTCAAAGTTCGGTGAGACGGCAATCCGTCATGACCGGAGAGAGATCAGGCGCAGGACCAACGGCTTAACGTGCTTTCCGAGGCACGGGGGTGTAACACCGCCAACTTCCTGAATCCGAGCTGTTTTTGAGAAGTTCATGACAGAAAATCTCAGAAACAATTTTGGCTCGACCTGGAATTCGAACCCAGGACCTCTCGAATGTAAGGCAGAAACTTTGCCACTACACCACTGAGGCAGTCATTGGTGTAGTGGCAAAGTTGATGATGTTGCCTACATCATACATTGTGTATGATGTAGGCAACATCATACACACTGCTCTGAACCCTAAGTCAGTCGCAATAAACGTACCTACAAAACACCCAGATCTGTGACAACATAGAAAATTGATATCACACAATGTCCCTGTCCGGGGATCAAACCCGGGATCTCAAAGATGGCGGCATTTTGAAAAGCGGAGGAAATGTGCGGGAAATAAAGGCTCGACTTACCCCACTGTTCCAAATCTCTCTGTGAAGTTAGCACCCTTTTTTATTGTATCCCGTTACACTTAATTAATTTGTAAGGGGAAGTATTTCAATCAACGCTTTTAATTAAGATGTAAAACGAATTTTTTTTCCGCCGAATAGCACTGAATACTTTTGTATTGAAAAATAAACAATTCTTATCGATAGAAACGCAGAATTATGAAACACGTGTTTGTTTTACATAGCTTAATTCCACTTTTGAAATGTACATGAATTTAAAATTAGCGTTTCCTATCTGATTTTAAAATAGTGTAACATTTTGATTTAGAATAAATTCTGTATACTAACCTAACTTAAAAAAAACTATGTATATCATTGGCTTCCTAAATATGATAATAAATACACATAATAGCACATCAGGTTACCCTCAGGTTACCAGGTAAAACACCCTCATCACAAGCCATTAAGGTCCTGCAGGGTTTGCCCTGACGTGCTGTGCGTCTTATGATTTTATGAGCACAGGAAACCTATAAGTAACTTCGTTATTTAAAATTACCTACTCGGCATATGTATTTTTGTATTAAGATGTTGGTTTCTGAAATAAATAAAATTATAAATCAAAAACACTTCTCATTTTATGTATAATAATAAAGTATTATACATGACATGAGAATAGAAATATTGCATAATAATTATATTAAAAAATAATAATATGCAGAAGGCAGTACTTCTAGACACGGCGCGCATCGTCCGGAGGTTTCTCTCTCTGCAGCCTTAACTGTTTGTAGCTTGAGCTCTGCTCTGCTGCTGGCAGCTTGCTAGGGATAGGTTTTTATGATATTTTTATGATTTGTATAATTTTTATATTTAAATTTTATAATTATATTGTAAAAACTATCCCTAAGACAAAGTTTAAGTAAATTAATAATAATTAAATTTATTCAGTTTCAATAAGGTAAATTACAATTAATTGGGACTATGCTCCGATCAAACTAACCGACTACATACTTCCTTTACCTGAACTAGGTAAGATATAAACCTGTATCGCAGGCAAAAGAGAGCACACAAATAATTCTAATTGGTATAGGCTTATTAACAATAATTTGAAACTATACATATGTATACTTAATAATCACATACTACATAATAATCATAATAAAATTAATTTAGCATTATTATCTTATTGAATCAAATAATAATATACTACTAGCTACTAGTCTAGGAATAAAAACACTCTCCGTGGAAGCACATCTCAGCTTCCCGTAAAATGTTATTTTCTCTTAAACTAGTGCTGCATATGACATTATTATAAGACTATCGATTTCTTTTGGTATCATCATTTGAATTCAGGTAATGGTATTATATAATTGGCGATCCCAATGCGATCACCTAATTTGGATAGTTTTAATAAAATTGATATTGAACAATCACGAACTTGACACTGTCAGCATTAGTATACACTGATGCAGGTAACAAGTTTCAAACTTTCACCCACGACTGATATTTTCTTTTCATGCTAAAGTAAAAATAAACAAGGAAGGACTAAATCAAATATTTTATGCATGTCCCAAAGTAAGTAGAGATATGATTCTCTACGTGGTCACGTACGTGTGGAAATCGCCCGAAAAGTCAGAGATTACATAAATTTGACAAGTAGTGCTACGACTCCACTTAACCAAAAAGATCGACACTTTGCATTACAGAATTGTCTGGGTGCTATTGTTGTTTAAGTTTATTTGTAATGCCACTGTTGATTCTGATTTCTGTAACACAAGTGCTTAAAATACTTACCACGGAGTCAGATCAATGTATGTGATGTTGTTGTATGTTTATGTCTATTTTTTAATATTTTCGATATTTTTATACTATGGATATTTCGACAGCACTATCCCGCACTAGGAGCATCGTTATTGGACTGCAGATTGTTATCAAACTAACATTTCACGCCGCTTACTGCTTCATAAGTTTTAACGTCGTTGCAGTAAAAGTGTGAGTAGTTTAGTTGGAATTACGACGTATTATTTTTATGCTGAAATAAACTATAAATAAATAGATTTCTTAGCTTTTTCCGCTATTTGATATCTGTTAGCAGAAGTTCTTCTCCTCATTAGCTTATATACGTCTCAGTGCTGGGCACAGGCCCCACTTCAACTATAAGGCGGTACGAGTCATGCTTCATCACGCGGGCTCGGTGCGGATTGATGGAGGGCGAGGGTTTGTTTGTAAGGTGACAAACCTTACTGTCAGATGTTACTAAGCCGGAAAATGTGACATCAAATGAAATGAAATGAATATTTATTTGCTATTTATGGAAAAGGGAACATTTTTGTAGGTTTGTAGGTTACAAATGATTCGGCTCAGCTTTTCCAGCTACATGAAATAGCATGCAAATATTTAACAATTTTATCAAATTGCGAATTATAATATTATCATCACAATGTCATAATATTCCGATTTAAGTCACAAATTATACTGATTACATTAAAATTACATAACGATTACATTACAATAAAATTAATGATTTTTTTTTACAAAAAATGTCAATTGAAATTTATTACCTCATTATATCAGCCTGTTGCAGTCCACTGCTGGACATAGGCCTCCCCCATGGAGCGCCACAGCGCACGATCTCCCGCCCTCTGCATCCAGTGTCTACCAGCTGCCTTCTTCAGGTCATCTGTCCATCTAGCCGGGGGGCGTCCCCACACTACGTTTACCTAAGTAATTTAGTACTTACTCGTATGTCAAATTTAAAATTCATCCACCTCATAAAAAACATCTTTCTTGTAGCCACTTATAAAGAACACATTTAAATCTAATTAATATCGTTTATGTTATATTATAAACAAATTTAGTAAATACCTTTTAATCACACAGAAAATTATCATCATCATCAGTCTAGAAGCCAAAATAATTAACAAACAAGTAGTTTTAATTCCTAGTCAATTCCAGTCTTTACATCGCCTTTACTACTAACATCTACAATGTTAATTGCAAACACTAACCTAACACTTCAAGTTCAATACCAAAATAGCAATACTCATTCCAACAGCGAATAATAATAATACGAGTATAAGCTGTTACCATATCTCTGTATCAGAATATTGTAAATCGCAAAATCAATTTGTAAATTACTTTGGATATATCGATGCGACAGTCCCCAACTCTAAACGACTTCTCATTATTTTTGACTCGGACTACCTCGCTCACTCAACTGCCAATCTAACATGAATGACAAGGATAGCTAATCGAAAATATGTACAATTTAAATTAGGGTAGACCTACTTAGCTCCGGGCTAGACTCGGGCGTACAACGTGTAACTACGCCGTAGCATTGCTGCGGTTCCTCGTAGCAATGTTACTACGAGCTCGTAGCATTGTTGTGGTTCCTCATAGCAATGTTACTATGAGCTAGTAGCATTGTTCCACTACACCGTAGCACATCGGTAAACAATGCATTTTATGAATATTAGCCGTCTTACTACAGAAGAATAGAAATTTAATGGTCTATACCGCGTTCTTAAATATTAGGCAGGGCCTGGACCAGGATTTAGCATTTCGTACTACAGAACGATTTTTTGACAGTGACTAGTTAACAACGTTCCAACTGCAATCATTCACTCACCATTCATTCAATTGATTGAAAAAAATCGTTCTAAGCATGTTCTAAGCAGGTAGCATTTTTTTAAATCTAGGAAATTGAAAAATAAATTCGAATCACACATTTACATTCCAAATATGTCAAACGGCGGACATGAAAATAGGATAATTGTTAGAAATTAATTTATTCCTTTTCATCATGATAATGTAATAAGTATTTGTAAAATAGTTCGTATGTAAGCAAATAAATTATTATTAAACTAAAACAACATATTTTGTCAAATCGCTATAATTTCTCATGTTAATAGTCCTCCAGGCCGATTTCCACCACAGCGGCCAATCTGACCAGAGATCAGCCAACTGCGCAGGAAATATTATAGTGCACAAGTGTGAGCGCAATACACAGGTGCACTCACTGTTCCATCACTCTCAAAGTTCGGTGAGACGGCAATCCGACATGACCGGAGAAAGATCAAACGCAGGACCAACGGCTTAACGTGCTTTCCGAGGCACGGGGGTATAACACCGCCAACTTCCCGACTCCGAGCTGTTTTTGAGAAATTCATGACAGAACATCTCAGAACCAATTTTTAGCTCGACCTGGGATTCAAACCCAGGACCTCTCGGATGTAAGGCAGAAACTTTGTCACTACACCAAAGCAGTCATTTCTCATGTTAAACTCAAGATAAACTAGGGGTCTAGCTAGCCTTACTTAGACAGCGTATAAAACAGGGTGTTTAGTGCTTACGTTTCTGTGGTGTAAAAAAGTTGTAATGAGTGGCATAAATGAAAAAAACCAGGCAAAACGATAAGCACACACATTTTATTTAAATTAGGTTATAATCAACTATCAAAATACAAATTGGCAGAGTTTCGGCCTATTCAGTGGCTAAGAGGGCAAAAAGTGGGCTAGACTGAACTGTCTGGCCGTTATAAAGGCTTGCTCCCACCCAAGGGCACACGGCTGGCGGAAGTTGTAGTGGGGAGCGTCAAGTGGCATGGCGGTGGCTTCCTATTGGCTGGCTTGGCTAGGATTGGCTGGCTTGGCTAGGATTGGCTATGATTGGCTTTGGTGGCTGAGGCTTGGCGTTACAAAGTAGAAAGACGGTAAATGGCTACAACGGACTAAGTTTTAGGAAACATGCCATTAGTGTATAACAAATTATTGTTTTCAGATGAAGGTACTTGTGGCGTAGTTGGTGCAACGCTTTGGTGGTGATACCAAAGTTTAGCAACCTAAGGCGCGGTCATGTTTGGGATGGGTGACCATTCCGACCACTTAAGTGATGTCTATTGCGAGTAACGTGCATGTTCGTGCTTTGTAAAGCTTGTTTTTTTTTCATTGATTTTGGCATCATACAGTCAAATAGTCATACAGAAACAGATGTATGTTTAAATTAAGATATAGTAACAGACCTTATCGTGCCTAAATGATGTAAGTAAAAATGATTACAATTACTTAAATAAGCTAAATAAACGGACGCTATCGATTAAAAAAAATAGAAAATGAACATTGAGATTAAACGTTGACGCATTTGAAGTGCTTACATTAGCTAGATCCTTAAACTGTAATACATAGGTACATAAAATTAATATTATAACTAAAATACACATATAATTTCTTTTAGTTTCCTTTTCAACATGCTATGGGGTACGTTATGTAAATCAATGTCAGTAAATTGTTTATTATAAACGTTGGTGGAGCGATAGAAAAATGTATTTGTAGTGTATATTTTTGTAAAATTAGGAGTAACAAAAGTAGGTAAAGAACGTGAGGGGCGCACTGGTAGACGAGCTGGACACGAGAACCGTATTTTATCGGGCAGCTCTGGCGAGTCAACCATGGAGTTCAAAATTTTGTGTAAATATAGAATGTCGAACATTTTACGACGGTCAGACAGACTTTGTAATTTGTGAGTTTTTAAAGAAGTTTCATAAGAATCGTGAGAATATGTTATGCGGTAATTTAAAGACTTAATAAATTTTTGTTGAATTTTTTCTATCCTATTGACATGTATTTTATATGACGGGTTCCACACAGTACTACAGAAATCTAAAATCGAGCGTACAAATGAAAAGTATAGAATTTTGAGTGTTTTAATTATTTTGTTTATACGTATAGATATTGGTGAATAAATTTTCTGACTTGGTTTAGAGTTCCACAATAACTCACAAAATTCTATATTGCAAGCTTCTATTTACAGTCACGCAGAGTTTAAACTAATTCAATTTATGTAAAGGATTATTATCAGTTTGAAGTGAATCAAAATAGTGTAACAGCAATCTACATATACCTATACTTTTAATAAATCTGTACAGAGGACAATACTGTAAAATATATTTCCAAAATAACTATAAGGGATTGATACTGATGCCAAAAATGCAATCAGTAAATTTTTGTCTGTCTGTTTGTATAACCATTAAAGAAACAAAAACTACTGATTCTAACAAAACTTGTTACAATTATTTTTCATATCCTGAGCTGGTTATTGCATACTTTTCATCACGCTACAATCTATAGGAGCAGAGCAGTGAAGGGAAATGGTGGGAAAAACGGGAGAAGTAACTCCATTTTTTTAGCTTCCGTCGCGTGTGTAAAAACTTAACGCTTAACGCTACACAGAAATCGTGTGTGACGGAAATATTATCCTTAAAATGATATAAAATGAAATTCACGACAGCATATTATGTCTATCTTTTATAGTTGACTCACAATAACCTGTGTAACTCCCGATAGCTATGCAATTCGTAGTTTTCTGATTATGTTTGCTTACTCCTACTTTTATAACACTCAGTCATCTAAATAGACGGGGAAATATGATAGGACACCTGATACGACATGACAGGTTCTTAGGAAACATTATAGAAGGAAAGTTAGAAGGAAAAAGGGAAAGAGGAAGGCCTAGAAGAAGTTATTTTGACCAAGTAAAGGAAAAAGTCAGGGTCACGTCGTACCAGAAGGTCAAAAAGATGGCAGAAAAAAGGAATGAATGGCGATTACTCCACCGACAAGAGCGCAGCTCTTAAGTTAAAGAAGAAGAAGTCATCTAAATATATAAAACTCAAAAATGACTGAATAACTGACTGACACAGTGATATATCAACGCACAGCCCAAACCACTGGAGTGAACGGGCTGAAATTTGGCATGGAGGTAGATGTTATGACGTAGGCATCCACTAAGAAAAGATTTTGATAAAGTCTTCCCCCAAGGGGATAAAATAGGGATAGCCAATTCGTATGAAACTCGGTGATAAAAACTAATGTCCTTGCGGACGAAACGCGGCCGCCATAAGATATTTACCAATTATATTGAAATATTTACCTATTTATTGCTAAAGTATTGGTACTGTAATACTGTTTTGTTTCTTTAAATCAATTATTAAATCCAATAATTCCGACTAAGACTAATTGGCGAAACGTTGAAAGGTTGCATTGAAAAACAACAAATAAATCCCTGCCGAAGCGTAAAATGGGATCGAATGCCACCACTCACCTCCCACGCGGATCGCATCGCCCCCTCCTCCCCACCTGTTGAAAATCGCTGCTACAAATAGCTAAAGCATGTGCACATTGTAATATGTGTTAACGGGATTTTTAATTTTTAATTTTATCTGACGACCGCTTGGTGCAGTGCTCCACGTGTCGGACTTCTAAAACCAAGGGTCGCGGGTTCGACCCCCGCACAGTACAAGCTTAAGTGTGCATGAACATGTGTGTTTGGTCTGGGTGTTTTCTATGTATAATATGGATTTATTTACAAAAAAAAGTATTTAAGTATGTTTATCCGTTGTCTAGTACCCATAACACAAGCCTCGTAGCTTACTTTGGGACTAGAGATTTATTTATTATTTGTTATCTCCTTTTTCATATAATTTCCCTTGTGATTTTATAACCACTCCTAGTTTTCGACTGGAGGAACTGGTTGACTTGAAGGGATACTGTGACCGCGCGCTCTCCGGCCTTTTTTATTTTTTTTTAACAAAATTGGTTGAGTATTTTGTAACCTACAATATTGATGATAAATACAAATAATAAAAAACCTACAACTACATAGTAAATGAGATATTTACAATAAAAGACCTTTGACATTAAAATTTAATAGTTGTGTACACCCTACCATATGTAGGTTTTGAGACAAATTTTAGGGTGTCTATAAAAAAAAGTATTTACAGACTTACAGCTAGGTATCTCGAATTCCGAGGTGAACTTACCATATTAACTGGATTATACTCGTGCTAACCCAGAAAACCTAAACCTAAACTTATAAATTATGTACTAAGTAAGATAAATAATAAAATACTAGTGTCATATATTACAATCACTGTCGTTTTTGATAACAGTTTTCTTGCGAATAAGGTCTTGATCATAAAAAGCCTATTTGATCCCTAAAGCCAGTCTCGCGACAGTTTCGCCGGGATTAAAAATGGGCCGCTAAATTATCCTATGGAGCCTCCAAAGGCTATTTGCGTTTCATCCCCCGCTACTCCTCAGAAATAAGGGCTATGGGAACGCTCGGTATTAGTGTTTGAATGCGATCGCAAGTTGGCACACGCTAGAGAGCGAGAGAGAGAGCTAATACAAAACTGGCCGGTTATGGCCGATGAACATATTCGATATGTTATGGACCAGTTGATTAATGCGGGCATAATAAATAATATACCGTCATTATGAATGTGGTCAAGTTCTGTTGGGCTACGTGATAAATGTCTCTTTAAGGTTCATTATTTATCAAAAAGAACGGTCTTAATTATATTGCTACATGACAATTGGGCAATTTGATAATTAACGTAAGTTTGATGCGTTTTGGGAGATACAGAATATTAATACGTAACAGATACATCAATTTCAAACAAAAGTCATAACACCTACGCTAAAATAGCCGACAAAAATACCACTGTTTGCAGAAAAATTAATTTACTTGGTGGACGCGTATAAAAAGTTAAGATTGGAGCTGTCCCTATGAGGATTATTATAATAAAATGAATGTTGAAATGAAATGAATCTTTGAATTCTTGGTTATTATTTTTTATGGTTGAAAATCCACAAAATTGCGTAAATAATTTTAATAAATATTTGGGAAAATTTCCCATATGGGAAACATGTGCACAGCGAAGAAAATTCAATTAGTTTTTAAAAATTGCAAAAAATCCTTCTACGTCGCCGCGTAGTATGTTTTTAATAAATCGCTAACACTGTTTTGACTCGTGTGTGTGTATATGTTTTTGTGTATGCCTGTTTGAGGCATAGTAGCGCCCGAACGAATGGACCGATTGTAACGCGTTTTTTTTTCATTCGTAAGATAATTTAATAACGGTATTTTTTTGGTATGGCTGGTAAAAATTCGACGAGCCTTTGAATTTCACAAGCGGTTATTCTGGCTCATTCAGGGGTTTGGAAAGTAAGTTTAGTCTACCATATATGATCGAATAACCAAGATTCGTCTAAGTCACTAACAAATTATAGCTTCAGAGCGTATCGGTAGCAATGCATCGACGGTTCCAGCCCTGGCTAGCATAGATAATGGCCGCTTACTAGAACAATAAATCTAACCACAATAGCACACATCAGCTCGCGAAACTGAGGGTCCACTGGGGAACAATAAAACGTTTAATGCACCAAGTTTTGCGGGTTTAAATGATTGGGGTCTGCCAACAAATTAGTAACAGGTTTCCTTTGTGGGAACTCTGTCTATGGAATTGGCTAGACGACACCACCAATCGTTGACATACTTTTTATTATCTGTCAAAACGGTCTGCCTCCATAGATTTTGTATAGAATAAATGAACGTGACGTCACTAGAAATTGGAGTCAATTGACCGAATATTTATTGAGTTTTGTGTGTTTAAAAATTGGTTTCGACAGCTTTTTGGAAATAAACTGGTTATAATTACTTCATAGGGGCTATGTTTTTTAAACGCCATGGTCTTGAAAATATTTAAGATAGCTGTCATCATGCCAATTGGAAAAGCCATTTTGAATGAACTAAATAAATAAAAACAATGCAATCTATTGCATGCTTTGATAAATGTCTGTTAGCGTTTAACTCCCCACTACACCGCGGAAATAAGGGCTATGGGAATGATTATTATGTGTTTGCATATGTATCGCAAAAATGAGAGCTTATACAAAACTGGCCAGTTATGATTGATAAATATATAGATACATAGATAGATAGATTAACACTTTGTAGTACAACACAAAACAAAATTACAGTCATGTTTAACAAAGAAAGATTTACAATTTATAAATTCTTAATTGACATATTTCAAACACACAATACAATTTCTTTATATGCACGCAGTTCGATGATTTTGTGCATTACATATTGCTTTCGATGGTTCGTCAAATCAAAGCATATGGTAAAATTAAACGCTTATTTTTGCAAGGTATTACACAAACGAGCAAGCTACAAAAACTGTTCCTACCTATTCATTAGCGCCAGACAATATACGTAAATCCAGTAAAATAAGCACTATTTTATTTTATATTTTACTCTAGCACAGAGTTGAGAAATTTTAATGACCTGTGTTCAAGTCGTTAAATCCCTTGTTATACCCAACAGGTATCATATTCTTGCTGCATCTTTGTTTTCAAAGAATCGTCTCAAGCAAGTGAGGTCAGCCACATTGCGAAAATACTATAGAGAAATAAATAAGAAATATCTTGCTACTTTCATCCATAAAGGGCTCTCAAAATTGTTTCTTCGGTTTACGCGAACAGTAGACATTGAAATGATTCTCTTTTTTACGGATTGTTTCGCGATTTACTGACATTTTATTTTAACCTAAAAAAAAAATTGGTTGCCTGTAAAGTCGGTATACGGGCGAAAGTTTTACGTGACAACGACTTTGAGTGGTAAAATAATTTTAATGTGAATATTCATTCGTATAACATGAACCGGTGTGTATGCCTATCTCTCTCACTCTCTCTCTCTCGCTCTTAGGCGGGTTAACTGTGCTGACTGTGCTCGAGTGGAAGGGACGCGTGCCTTTCACTTTTTATGTCTGTCTCACTCGCTCTTAGGCGGGCTAACCATGCCCGAGTCGAAGGGACGCGTGCCTCTCACTTGCTCTCATTGTGAGCGCGGAACGAGAGCGGAGCGTAACGCAGTTTCTTGAAGTGTCGCCCGGCAAACCAATTTATAAGACGTTGTCACGTCAAAACAAATAAAAATAAAATGTAAATAAATCGTGACATAATCCGTAAAAAAGTATATCATTTCGAAATATCAAATTGATTTTACGATTTTAGGCAGCTCAGTAATAAGTTTACAAACGTTACATAATTTATAACATACATGTTGCATACATAATAATATAAACATTTGCGACAGGACTACTAAAATGCTGCCTTAAAAATTGCTAAAAATACATACACAATCTTCAAACATTGTTTCTTTGTTTTGTTTTTAACACCAACAACTGTCGTCTCTAGAGGCGTTTAAAATAAGCGCAACTAGGACAAACTGGTATAAATGAAAAGCACCTGACTCGCAGTGCGAAATAGCAAACAGCTTGAGGGAATTTAATTTTCACGGCTTTCCACTAGGACAAATTATATGCGGTCGTGCTGCAATTACCGCTGAGCTAGTGTTGCAAGTAAGTAGTATATAAAACTATCGAATACGTCGATATCGATAACTGAGAAATAAAAAATATCAATAACTTGTGCAATATTTATCTCAATTGTGAAGCAATTTTTATTATTATTGTATAATCAGCTTATCTAGTATTGTTTGCGATTCGAAAATGGAGTCAACTCGCTACAGCACTAGCAAGCCACGGGTAACTCTAACATGACTTTGACAGTCGGCGCTCTCACTAGTATTAATATATTTTTAACATGCTTTTATTAGCTCGGACTGCATGTTTGTATGTATGTAACGGAATCTTTGAGCGCAATTGTCACCAACTTCCAGAAATCGGATTAATTTGAAACTTGGCACACGCATCAAGTACCAAATACAATTCAATAATTTGATAAGAGTTTTTCATTATCCTTATTAACCAAACAAATAATAAAAAATAATAGTTTGAAAAGCTAAAAAAAACACGCTTTTATTGCTAACTAAAAAAGAGAAAATAATGTTTGAGTACAAAGAATTCATCTTACAGTGGAGTAAAAAGCGTGGGGTGCTTGGTACAGTTTATATTGAAATTATTCTATTATTGTCAACTATAAAAGAGAACTATTAAAACGACATAAAGTGCACCCCACGCTTTTTACTCTACTGTTATATAAAATTATTTTCTCTAATTTCTTTTTTCTCTAAAGTTAAATTATTTTCTCCTTTTTAGTAAGCAATAAAAGCGTGTTTTTTTAAGCTTTTTAAACTATTATTTATCTTGGCTTGTATTGACAGAACGCAAGACTCAAGGACGATATCGCGCATTAACCGCGTGCTTATAACTCTAATTTACCAAGTCTTACTCATGTATTTAGAAAACAAGTGATTTTTCATAAAAATATTAATTTCAGTTCCTCTTAGATCAAGTACCATTTTATTTCTGTCGGTGGGTGGGGACTAAAACTGTTATGGTCCTTTGGGAAATATTTTCCTATGTCTAAGCTATTGGGTAGATTTGATTGATTTTTATATGAAAACTAGTTTCATCATAAGACGTGTATATTTTAATATGTTGTCGTATTGTGGTCTCCATCTTGTAGAACTAATCAATATCTGTATATTTTAGGCAAAATAAAAATTGTCAAATCCGCCGTTTTCGTGACTAAAGTCGCGGGCTATACGCGTGTTTTACAAATCCGAATGAAAGTATGTTTTCAAATATTTTCATTCCTTCCCGCTTAACACTCGAGAAGCCTCGTAGTCAAAGAATTTTCCACAACTTTATAAAAGGAAAATCTTTTCATGAATTTCTATGGAAAGGGAACCGTTTCCAGGTTTTTCAGTTTTACATTTTGGCACGAACTTTTTCAGGAATGTCGAAGCTAAGGTTAGTTGTTTCCCTTAAAAGGTTTTAGGGATTAATGTTCTTATATATGTGACTTTGTAAAGAGACTAAATAGTTGTAGATTAAATTTACTCCCTATTTACCTTTAGTTAGTTATATAAGGTACTTATAATTATTAGTCATGACTACCGTAGTTCTTTAAATGACCCAATGTGGATAAATGATGAATTGTAACCAATGTTCTAACACGAAATCGTTTACAAAAATAACATACCATAAATACCTATTTACTGTAACCTTCTGAAACGCGTCCTCTCTTCCATAACAAATCGTAAAACACACCAACTAAAAGAGTGCTGAACTCTATTCCCATATACCATTGATCTAGTCTCCACAGAGGACAATACTTTTCGGAAACGAGACGTCTGCCCTTTGATAAAAATAAAATAAAGAAGATTAGAATTACACAGTTTTGACAGCTATAGAACGGTACCTCCGTTTTGTAGATGTATCTAAATGAATATTCAGTTTAATATGTATTGTTGGTGTATTATTTTGGGTTGTAATCTAGCGAATACATTTAGTTGTCTTATTGTATTTAATAACCTTGCCTGATTGTAACCTGTTTTGTGTCTACATAATAAATAAATATATTCTATAGTATAATATCTTCTGTACCTTATTTAAAATAACAATAATCTTTTTGGCAATAAAACAATATTTGTTCTTCCGTTCTGTACGTTGACAATGTTTTTTTGAAATGAAAAAGAATATTTATTTGCTTTTCAAAAAGGGTACATTTTTGTAGGTTTGCAATACATTACTCAATATGTATGGAATAAAGATAATCCTACAAATAGCGGCCTTTGATTTTCGATTTATCCTTTAAGATCCTAGTTTCCGGGAAAAAACTGCTCAGCTGTCAATATTTTGTAATATGGCTCGTAAGTCTTTACAATACACATTATCACCGCCAGGCCACACCCACGACTCGCTTCTGACAGCGTGTCGACGCGTATCAATTGCTGAAATTCGCGACTTGTTGCGACACTATACCGCAGGTGTAGCCTGAGCCTCAGAAGAAAGATAGTAATCAAAGGTCAATCGAGCAAGACGAAGCATCACCTTTTGCGGTCGGATCACACAGATGGGCATACAAGATTTTTGGTCGATGCTCAAAAGCTAGGTAGGGTAATAAAATTTCATTTTTATTTTAATCAAAGGGTCTGCCTTGGCTTATGGGGGGCTATAGACAAAAAATAAACAGTAGTAAGTCCCGAAATTGTTAGAAGATCGTACAGACAACCCCCAATCTATATATATAAAAATGAAACCCGTTTTCCTTGGTCACGGCATCACGCGTGAATGGCTGGACCGATTTCACTAATTCTTTTTTTGTTGTATTTGTTCTTATTAGGAGAAGGTACTTACGGAAAAAAAATATTAAGAAAATCTCTCAGAAATATTTAAAAACTAGTTGACCCGACAGACGTTGTCCTGCCCGTTCCTTTTTTTACATTTTAGATCTTTTAAACCTTCCCTGGACTTCCACGAATATTTCAAGACTAAAATGATTCAAATCGGTTCAGCCATTCTCGAGTTTTTACCGAGACTAACGAACAGCAATTCATTTTTATATATAAGACTAGTTGACCCGACAGACGTTGTCCTGCCCGTTGCTTTTTTTTTAATTTTAGATCTTTTAAACTTTCCCTGGACTTCCACGAATATTTCAAGACTAAAATTATTCAAATCGGTTCAGCCATTCTCGAGTTTTAGCGAGACTAACGAACAGCAATTCATTTTTATATATAAGAAGATATACATTTAATTTTGCATATTTTAAAAAACGCGCGCAACTAATGTCAATGTCATACGATGACATTGTTCAATCATTGCAACGCTAAGGCGGTACGAAGTTCGCCGGGTCAGCTAGTACTCAATATAAAAGCGGTGATAATGTAGGCATGGGGACTTTATTACGAAGGAACTGTATTATAAGGATGTATAGTGGCAATGTTTTTTATATTTTTGCTGTCTAAATTATCACACCCTTTTTTTAATTGAGAGTAAAAAATAGGAGTTGGTAGGTAGCTTAGATGATTTTCATAACTTAACGATATTTATTTTCTTTGTACGAATTATCTTTAGGTAATTTACTGAGCTGAAATTAAATAAAAGTACCTACCTACTTAGATACTCGGCGTTTGTCCCTTTGGATAAAATTTACACAATGTTTAATAAAAAGGAGAAAGAAAAACTTATTTTATTGAAACGGTTTTATTTGACAGTAATGTTCTAAAAGCTAATGTTATTTTGATAAAATTTTGATGAAACGTTTTGATAAAAAGTTTTTTATTTCTCTTTTTTTTTAAGTTTTTGGCTTTCTTATTTTTTAGTATCTACCTACATTTTTACATATCGAACTATCGTCATGCTCTTTCATTTGATATCCCTAATTATTGACACATTGGTGAAAAAATTTGTAAGCTGACATTTTAGTAAAGGCGCATCTTGGATTTACACAAAAAAAGTAATAGTTAATTGTCACCAAAACTAAAGAAGTATACCAAATTTAAGATCCATATGTTAACTAGATTTGACCCAAACAAACAAATAAATGATTCACAAACAAACGATATTATGTTTAGAATGCCCAATCTAAATAAAACCGTTTAATAACAATAAAATCATATCATCATACAAAAATTGGTCGCGATCGTGAAAGGCGTTTGCCTCAATTTACGACGTAATCCAACTCTTCCCACACCTCCTACATAAAATAAAATTCGTACTTTAACATAACCCATAAAAATCATGTTCCTTGTTCTCAATAGCTCATAGAAACAAGGCAGGGCAGGGCCGACAGGAGGGAGAATATGGCGTTATACGTTATCTTTTGAATAAGTTATGGCGAGACAAGTTTTAACAAACTGTAGACAATGCATCTTTTACTAGTGATTTAACTGCATCATTTACAGGGTACATATTAGTGATGTACGAGACTCGAGGCGTCGAGCCCTGTTTTTGAAGCCTCGAGGCGGAATGGCAAGGCTCAGTGAGTTCGATAGGCTCGGTGCCCCGAGCTTAGCCGAGCTGCGAGCTCTCTGAGCCATACCTCGAGGCTATAAAAGAGCTCGAGCCGTGAAAAGAGCTCGAGTCTCAAAATGAATGCAAGCCTTCAATAAAAGCTCAAGTTTATGTATATGACTTTAATATCTCCGTAACTAAGTAAAATATAATATAAATAGCCACATATTATATTTTTGACTATGCATATTTTTTTAAAATTCACGCTCTAAGGGATTGAAATTAGGGGTTCAAGTTTCAAAATCCACGCGGACGAAGTCGCGGTTAAAAGCTGTAAATAAATAAAATATCTAAATAAAAAGTGCAAAGTAATCAATCTAACTTTCGAAAAGGCTCGAGCTCTCAAAAAGGCTCGAGCTCTCAAAAAAGCTCGAGCTCTCAAAAAGGCTCGAGCTCTCAAAAAGGCTCGAGCTCTCAAAAAGGCTCGAGCTCTCAAAAAGACTCGAGCTCTCAAAAAGGCTTCCGAGTCGTCGAGCTTCATATAAATGAGGCGAGCCCTGTAAACGACTCTGAGCTCTCGGCAAAAAGACTCGGAAGCCTCGAGCCTTGTACATCACTAGTACATATGCGACTGATTGACTGCCTCGTTGGTGTAGTGGCAAAGTTTCTGCCTTACATCCGAGAAGCCCTGGGTTCAGATCCCAGGTCGAGCCAAAATTGTTTCTGAGATTTTCTGTCATGAATTTCTCAAAAACAGCTTGGAGTCGGGAAGTTGGCGGTGTTTTACCCCCGTGTCTCGGAAAGCACGTTAAGCCGTTGGTCCTGCGCCTGATCTCTATCCGGTCTTGTCGGATTGCCGTCTCACCGAACTTTGAGAGTGATGGAACAGTGAGTGCTCCTGTGTATTGCGCTCACACTTGTGCACTAAAATATCTCCTGCGTAGTTAGCTGATCTCTGTTGAGATTGGCCGCCGTGGTCGAAATCGGCCAGGAGCACAATTATTATTAATATTAAATATGTGACTTCCTGTAGCCGCGACTCGCGTCTACCAGCGTGTTAAGCCCTTTCATACTCGGCTACGTAAATCATCGAGTCGAAATTTCATAACCAGTCTCCTCGTAAGTGTGCCCTAAACCTCATGGCTACGTCTGAGCTATTACAGATCCAAATCTGTCAATTTACACATTAAGTATCTAAATATGATAACTTTATTGACCCTCCCAAGCAATTAATACATAACATTTTAATTAAAACGACGTATTTCCCGCGTTTAGGCGATTAGGGGTCAATAACACCCCTGACGAACAAGAGGGGGTGTTATAATGATTTGTCCCTTGTCTTTTTCGCAGCCCCCGTACGGATGGATCGATTTCAATATAAGTAAATATTTCAATATATAAGTAGTATGCCTGGTCAAATTGTTGCTGGGTCCCACTGCTAATGCGATCGGAGTGATGTTAAAGGTCTGCGAAAATTACGCTGCCTCGCATGGTCTTGTGTACAACATTAATAAAAGTGAATACATGGTCTTTAAGGTCGCCGGATGGTGCCCCGAATCTATCCCCGCTATAACTTTAAATGGTTCGGAACTAAAAAGGGTTTATCAATTTAAATATCTTGGGCATATTCTTGCCGACGACCTTAAAGATGATCTAGACATCGAAAGGGAGCGGAGGGCCTTGGCGATACGCGGCAATATGCTGGCCCGTAGATTTGCCCGCTGTTCGGACCAGGTCAAAATAACCTTGTTCAAAGCATATTGCCAGGGTCTGTACACGGGCAGTCTGTGGATTCAGTATGCCAAAAAATCGCTGAACACCCTGCGAGTACAGTATAATAACGTTTTCAGGATGATGTTGGCACTTCCCCGTTTCTGCAGTGCATCTGGCATGTTTGCGCAGACCCGAACTGACGGCTTTAATGCCGTAGTTCGGAAAAAAGTAGCGTCGCTGATGAGAAGAATACGGAGGAGTGACAAGAGCATCCTGAGAATGGTGGCAGATGATCCGCATGCGCCTATTGTCAGGCATTTCGTGCGACTGATGACTCATACAGTGCACGATAATTCTTCTAGTTGTTGGCCGCACGGGGTGCCTCTTAGGTACATGACTAATTGATTTTTATAGTTATTTATTTTTATTTTTGGATCTGTTTTAATTTGAATTTAATTTTAATTTAATTTAATAAATTAATTTGATTTAATTTTATAAAATTGAAAACATATATGTAATTACTAACACCTAGTTTAAGCGCCATTGTATTACTAACCCATGGATTTTTGTTGTCCGATAAATAAATTTATTTATTGATTGAAATTCCGTCCAGCCGTTGCAGCGCACTGGTTCATTCGGGTTTTTTTAAAAGTGGATTTAAAAAAATACTAAACGAGTGCCCTTGTTACGGCCCTGGCAAAAAACCTTCGGGACCTCAATTTGTAAAGTGAGCCGTACAGTGGCCAGCACATCCAGCCAGAAAAATCACCCTTATTACAAGCAGAAAAGACTCTATAGTGTTTATATTGACGTGCTGCTCAATAAATAAAACTTGTATGCTCTCATTCGTATGCATGTTTTAGTAAACCACTTTTATATCTGATGGAATAGATACCGATGTATCCTTAGACAATCCAATGAAATACATTTGGTATATGTTGTTTGCATTGTCTTTAGAAATAAAGTGAAATACTTGAGTGAAGCTTGAGTGCCTTCTTACAAGATTCTTAGATTTTAGATTTTAGATTTAATAATAATATGGTTTTGTTATATCGAAGAAGAAACTTATTGTTAGACTAGCTGTGCCCGCGACTTCGTCCGCGTGGAATTTTAACTGTTACCGCCTTCACCGCGTGGAGGTACTCCCAGCCTATGCTACTGTTTAACATGACCCAAATGCAGGCATACCTGCGACTCTATAACAGGTACACACAATGAGTTCCCTTAGTTAGGTAGGGTGATTAATTCATCCCAAGTTTAGGCCAGTTAACACTTAGTCACTTGGCGTGAGTTATTATATATTTCACTGTCTAGGTAAAACTCAATCAAATGAAAAAATCCCATCAAATTCAGTCCTGTAGTTTCTGATATTCAATTTCCTGCCTACACTCTTAGTCTATTGGCGTGATTATTGCAAGTGATGCTGAGTCAAATAAAAAAAGTCCCATTAAAATCGGCCCAGTAGTTTCCGAGATTCAATTTTCTGCCTACCCCCTTAGTCTATTGGCGTGATTATTTCTATCCTTCTTTACCTTCCAAGTAATGTTGAGTCAAATAAAAAAAGTCCCATTAAAATCGGTTTAGTAGATTCTGAGATTCAATTTCCTGCCTGCCCCCTAAGTTCATCGGCGTGATTATTTATATCCCAGTTTACTCTCCAGGTGATACTGAGTCAAATAAAAAAAGTCCCGTCAAAATCGGTCCAGTAGATTCTGAGATTAGCCCGGACAAACAGACAGACAGACAGACAGACAGACAGACAAAATTTTTAAAAATTGTTGTTTTGGCTTCTATTACGGTAATTAAGACCCCCTGTAACAATTTTTCATAAAAATCTTCAATGTACAGAAATCGATCTTTTACAGTCTTATTATATGTATTATATATTATTATATGTATATATATATCCCAGTTTACTCTCCAGGTGATACTGAGTCAAATAAAAAAAGTCCCGTCAAAATCGGTCCAGTAGATTCTGAGATTAGCCCGGACAAACAGACAGACAGACAAAAATTTTAAAAATTGTTGTTTTGGCTTCTATTACGGTAATTAAGACCCCCTGTAACAATTTTTCATAAAAATCTTCAATGTACAGAAATCGATCTTTTACAGTCTTATTATATGTATATAGATATAGATGTTACATGCAGCTAGGCTTAAGTTTTTATCTCAATGGCTTGCAAAGTTGCAGTCATAGTCAGGCAATGGTGAAAAATGACCTTTCCGCAGATTCTTTGTTGATAGTTTACAAGCTGTTTAATAATCAAGTTCGACTCCGCACTGCAAGACCTCAAGATACGGTTAGCTCATTTTTGTGGATAGGAACGTAACTTAATATTTTTGAGTGATGGTAGTTTACAATTTTTTCAAAACTATGTAATGACAACTAACGATCAGGTTAAAATAAAATGTAAATAAATCGTGAAATAATCCGTAAATAGTGTCTCATTTCAATGTCTACGGTTCGCGTAAACCGAAGAAACAAATACAGTTCAATAATTTCCAATACAGATCTTTGCTACCCTATCCTACCTAAGCTACTAAGATCTGATCTGACTAGTAACCGAATGCAGCCTCAACCACGACCAATTGTACATTACTAGTACCTAATGAAAAAACAAACAATTTTACATAAATTGTTTGACTCGACTGAAAACCCAATAGTGCAAGACGTTATAAAACGAAATCGGTTCGAATTTTGTACTTACTTTGAGCAAAGCTAGGGTTTTGGCTTTCTAAAGACACTGCACTGAACTTATGAAGTACTAGCTTTTAACCGCGACTTCGTCCGCATTAGGTTTTTTTGGGATGCGTTGTTTTCCCGTAAAACCAATTTCATCGAAATATAATTCAAATTTTTGGTGTGAAAGTGATCACATTTCCTGGAAAGTATTTTTACCATAGGAATGCGTTCTTTCCCCGCTGTCAAAAGTAACTCAAATCCTTTCGTAAGTCTCAAACTATCCCCTTACCAAATTTCATTTAAATCCGTTCAGTATTATAGGCGTAAAAGGCGATCAGCGCACCTGAATTTTCCCATGGGAATGCGTCATTTTCCCGCAGTAAAAGGTAGCCTATGTCCTTTCTCAGGTATCAAAATAACTCCATAACAAATTTTATGCAAATTGGTTCAGTCGTTTGGGCGCGATCGAGTAACAGACAGACAGACAGAGTTACTTTCGCATTTATAATATTAGTATGGAAGTATGGATTTTACGGCCTTCAAGAAAACGTTCCTTTCATATCACTTTTAAGTACAAATGTCTGCATACCGACAAACGGAGTCAAAGGTGCGGATGTTCCTCAAAACAAAGGCCTCATTCAAGGCATTGTTAGCACTTTTGCAATTGAAAATGATCTTGCAGACAGAATCGCACATTTTATGTAAGAGTTCACTATTCAAAATTTTAGATTTAACTAGCTGACCCGGCAACCGTTGTTTTGCCATTTAATTTTTTTTTATCACTTTGAGGTATGAAAAATAGATGTTGGCCTATTCTCAGACCTACTCAATATGCTCACAAAATTTCATGAGAATCGGTCAAGCCGTTTCGGAGGAGTATGGCAACGAAAACTGTGACACGAGAATTTTATATATTAGACTAGCTGACCCGGCTAACGTTGTTATGCCATATAAATTATTATCACTAAGGTGTATGAAAAATAGATGTTGGCCGATTCTCAGACCTACTCAATATGCTCACAAAATTTCACGAGAAACGGTCAAGCCGTTTCGGAGGAGTATGGCAACGAAAACTGTGACACGAGAATTTTATATATTAGATGGTCACTGGTAGAAGCTTAACGAGGATGCTGCCACATACGCACAAGTATCTAGTAGAAGGTATCTTATTTCACAAACACTATACTCGTAATACAGGTACTGCACCGTACTTTGTATGCAGTTTTAAGTTTAATAATAATAAAAAAACGATTCTGACTTCAAAACTCAAAGATTTAAATCAGTTTGAAGTACGAGTAAGCAAAGTAAAAACTCTATATTAATGAATATATTTTTATTTGCAACTATTATATCGAATCACATGAATAGTTCAACCTTCAAACATCGAATCAAAAATGTTATCGTAATCGTTAATCAGACAATTATATTAAGACTAATATTCAATACAGTCAGGTAGAAAAGTTTGATATACGTTTCCCAAACGCTTAACCTCTAAGTTTTTAATTAGTTGTTTCTACGTTAAACACAAAAAACAATGTTTTTTCAATAGACATAGCACTTACAAAAACAATAGCAAAAAAATGAATGTATGGTTAATCATATTGAATTGATTCACCAGACGCCCCTATTGCGATGTTGATTTTCGCTCAAATGAAGAATTCTGATGAAAAACGGAATGTGGCATTGCAATAGGGCTTTCTTGAAATGGCTACGTAGTGATATGTCTACTGAAAAAAGCATTTTATGAATATTTATTATTACAAGAAAAAAAGAGAACCTAGAAATTTAAAGACTACTGGTACTCATGATCGGTATCACACCACATGGAAGTGCCTTCTTGAAGTTACGCGTATACATATATCTGTAACTATACAAACCTTTGCTCTTTTGAAATATAATATTAAAAAATATGGTTACGACGTTTGTCAATGTAACAAACTAGTCGTTTAGAAACGAATACAAATAATACAAAGTTTTTGAACATTTCAAACTTACTCTCGAAATAAAATAGCAAAAGAGAAACGCTAAAAAAATATTGACACAAACTCATCCGTTCTAAAAGATCAATTTTCATAATCCATTTAGCTTCTTACTTTAACAGCAATGTTTTTCCCTCAATATTTTTTTTCCGTTTGAAAACCGATTTCTCTTCGACAAATATTTTGTTAACTTCTCCGAAAATAATTGAAGTGTTCATGACTCCACATTTGCTGAGAAGACTGTAAAAATAAGTGACATTATTCTTACTAAACTTTTTGATCTAGTTTACAATATAGAACTCATACAAAACCTCCCTTTTATATATATAGACATTGTAGGTATTCAATAAATTCAGAAATACTTATTTCGAGACACTTATAAATGTCTACTATATGTCTTCACCAGTAATATTTTATTCTTTATAACCCAATTTTATTAAAACAAAGAGAAAATATGTTAACTTAACTATAGAGCTTAGGGCTAACTCGAGGATGCTATTCTCTAACACAATTTTCAAGAAAACCTTTTCCGGGTATTCAAAATGAATGTCATAAATCTGTTAGTAACATAAGATATATATAATTTTGTGCATTGATCTATATCTATATCGAAATTCCACTACAAAAATATTTGTACTTTAGTAAATACATTATAGTGGAAGATTTGTCCTTAGGATTAGTCTGACGATATACGATTTTACGATTATACGATTTTGGTTAAAATTAAGAAGCGATGTTCAATCACCACCCACAATACCTGATAAGTTTATTACCGTGTCAAAACAATATGAATAAATAATAAATAAATAAATTGTTTTAACGAACACACCAATTACCTAGCCCCAAACTAAGCGTTAGCTTGTGCTATGGTGGCTAGAATAACGAATAAAAATACTAAAATACATTTATAAACACCTATGACTCAGGTACAATTGCTCGTGCTCATCACACAAACATTTGCCTCTTGCAGGATTCGAACATCAACCTTTCAAAACTGCTTATTTTGTTATGACAGGGTTCAAAAACTTTTGTCGGTGACTAAACAAGATACTACTTTCCACATAACTGTTAATGAAACTGTTTGTAAATAAGAAAACAGAAAAAAACTTCTATAATTGAGCGAGTCGCCAAAATTGTTACGAGTTTCTCAAATCCCAAGGAATTTTCGACGGATATTATTTAGATATATTAGAATAGAATACTTTTAGACATATAACAAGTTGACGAAGTATATACACCTTTCTAAAGTACTTTAAAGCTCGATCTCCCCGTTTTGGGGTAGTTAGGGTCTGTGCTCAATTCTTATTTAACAAAAATTTTTAATTAAAAACACATAAAAAAATAAAAATGGCTATGAAATCCCAAAATAAAAGCCTACATAATGTGTTGGCCATTACTTCAAACTATAATAAATGACTGTTGTTATTAGGTACTAAAGACGTTAAAAAAGTAAAAAAACATATTTTATAAGGCAAGGTATCTTAGCTATTAAATAAGAACCAAAAGTAGAATTTCACACCGACCCTAAAACCTTTGTTCCTATCTAAAACTTAGAATCTCTCTCAGTAGTAAAAAGTTAAATTAAAATAGACCACTACAGAGACACAAGTACAATAATTTGTATTATATATAAGTATTAACCACACACAAAAACATAAAAATGTATAAAATACAGACAAAACTTAAAAATGATTTCAGCATGACAGTACTGAGGTACTTATTTTACCAAAACGACTTATCGATAAGTCTTAAGATACAAACATAGAAATTGTGACATCTTATATAATATAATACTTATTTAACATCTAATTGAAGAATTTGTTACATACTACTAACAATTAAAGATTTTTGTTTGCGTCACTGCGTTCGCGCCAAAAATTCTGACATCTTTTTTTTTTTTTAACTTTATTAGTTTCCCTATCAAGATTAATGCAATATAGACGAGAAACCCACGTTTAAGATAATTACCAATGGGCTCATAGATACCGAACTTAGTTTCCAAAGTCCCAAAATATTGTACATTAAGATTAATATGACTTAGCCAATTTGTTGGTGGTCTCTGTCCCTTTAAAGCCACAGTATTACAAGTTGGTGCGTGTGCCTAACAGATAGATGAACGGATCCAACCAAGTTATGTGTATACGTACTGAGATAATACTGTGAAAGCTCCAGTCAGCAATCTGACACTTGGTTGATAAATCTTAAGATCCAACTCTTGGTTTGAATTACTTGTATTGGAGTTTATACGCGATGTATTTTAATGAGTATTAAGTACTCATTGCTCGATGATTCGGCTGCATTGCAAACAGACGTGGTCACGAGTTATATTTCAATGAGTATTAGGTACTCGCTGCTCGACGTGTCGTCTGGATTTCACACAGCATTGCTGTGTGTCGAGCAGTGAGAGTATTATATATATATATATAGTCCTCCTCGTCGTGTCCGACGACGGCGACCCTTGCAATCGTGTAAGATTTACCCGTGGAGGTTCCTCTCATGGGCTCGCAGATGACTCGCGAAACCGAATTTGGTTTTGAATATACGATCACACTGCATACAGTAAAGCTGTCCCTCGTTATTACATACAGAGAGATTATTATTATTATTATCGTGAGAGTATTAGGTACTCACTTAAATACTCATTTAAATATAATATCGCGTTTAGACCCGAATAAAAGTAATTAGTGTAACAATGTAAAGCGAAATTTTAAAATCATATCTTGGTTTGATACTTAAGATTCTAATGGAGATAAGTCTGACAGATTTATTTAGTGATAAAACTTATTATTTAGATGTATATTATTTCAACGTAGCCTTAGTATAGGTCCGGTTAATTCAAAATCGACATCTATAGAAAGAAATCGGATATTTCCTGGGAAATATATAAATATTTCATTATTTTTTCAATGACGCAAACAAAATGTGAAACAACACTCATGTAAAAGTCGTAGAAATTTTCCCGTTAGAAAAATATAATTAGTAATATCTAGTAGTAGCACGTAGTTATGCAGGGTGGCGACGACAATACGACAATTGGGATGATGACACCTATCTTAAATATTGTCAAGAACATGGTGTTTAAAAAACATAGCCCCTATGAAGTTTATACAACAAATATTTTTAAAAATACTGTAGAAACCAATTTTTAAACACATAAAACGCAATAAATATTCGGTCAATTGACTCCGATGTCTGACACTTGACGGTGACGTCACAATCATTTATTCCCATACGAAATCTATGGAGGCAGACAGGTGGTGTCGTCTAGCCAATTGACTTTTCGTCTGTTACGCTTTCAAGTCTTAACTATTGAACAGGTTTGGATGAAATTTAGTACACATACACGGTCGTCAACATTCTGTATGTGTATTAAATTTCATCTAAATCTATTCAGTAATTTAGGCGTGAGAGCGTGAGAAACTGTAATTCAATTGTCGTATTGTGGTCGCTACCCATTTAAAGGTATACTTACACCCAGTTATATACATTGAACAAGCGTTTTGTATATATGCTATAATACTGACACATAAATAACAAGTCTATTCATTAAGAAGTTACGAAAATATTACATAGAGTAGATATAGCGCAGAAGTCACGTTGGCAGTTGTATAATTATAAAATTATCTCATCTGATTTGAAAAACTGATTTTAGTAAAATTCTCAAGGTTATTTAAAATAGAAACCTTCATCTAAGTTTTAATCTAAGTCGCTTACCTTCAGATAAAATGTGGCTGGCAAGTTTAAAAAAAAGTTTAAAAAAACGAAAGGTCACAAGCCGTACATACTAAAATTAGAAAAAAGTGTTACAGGAAAAGCAACCAACGTAATGATCGTTTCACTACTACATGTGAGCGTGCTTGTGTGGGTGTGCACTTACGAGTATAGTCACGTACGACACGTAATCGGTTTTCACCGGTTCGACCGGTGTCTTTTTTCAAGGGTTGTCTAGCCAGTGTTTGATTTGCTTTAAATGGTCTAGGATTTTTTTCGGCGGCCCTATAGCGGTGTTAATTTCCGCAGCGTCCTATTTCGTAGATGTTGAACAAAACTATGATGGGCAGCGCTGCTGTTGAACGGAACGAAACAGCGCAATATGGGTCCCAGTTGTTTCTTTAATCGTTGACCGTCAGGTAGTTGCTACAAACCTATTAAACTAAATCTCATTTTAAGTGATCTAGTTGTTAAGTACTTATGAGAAATAAATGTCTTTAAACCGAACCTTTTTAAGGTTGTTTAAAGTTACAAGAAATTAGGAAGAGGGCCAAATGGATGACAACTGGACTTATTTCCGTCGAATTTGAGGAAGTATTCAGTTTTTTTTAATGCTAATTACTCAATGAGTTAATTGTTTGTAGTAAGTTATGTATCCGTGACTAATGTATCCATGAACAGTTAACTAACTATAAATATGCAACCTGGGCCTTGAAAATATTGCCTCATTCGATCTCATCCATTAAATTTATGTTTTATTCAAAACTTGAAACACGTCTTTTAGGTAAGCATCTTACAGACAAATATTGTTACCTGTTGATAAAATCTAAAAATCAACTTGTCTTCGTCATGGATCCATATTCTTCCGTCTTAGATCTTAACTTTCATTGCAACTGAAAATTATCTAACTGATTTTAAATCTTTTATAATTATTATGTACTAGTGGACCCCGCAGACTTTGTCCTGCCCGTTCTTTTTTTTAATTCTTATCTTTTAAACCTTCCCTAGACTTCCACAAATATTTCAAGACTAAAATTATTTAAATCGGTTAAGCCGTTCTCGAGTTATAGCGAGACTAATGAACAGCAATTTCATTTTTATATATAATACTAGAGGATAAGGCAGACGTTGTTCTGCCCGTTCTGTTTTTTTTTTAATTTCTAACCTTATACACTTTTCCTGGACTTCCACGAATATTTCGAGACTAAAATTATTTAAATCGGTTAAGACGTTTTTTGCGTTTAAACGAGACTGACGGACAGCAATTAATTTTTATATATAATAATATTAGTATTTAAAGGTATGGAAACTGGAGTGTTAAATATAAATGTTAAGGCTTTAAAATGTATTGAAGCATATTAAAAGTGCTAAGACCGAAGCTAAAGAGTTTATTAAATGGAAACATTAAATTTAACGTCAGCCGTCTATTGAACAAAATTACAGCAAATGCACTTAAAATACGTAGAAAAAACCATAACCAAATTGCTGTCATTAAGTGAAAAAAACGCTAGTAAAACACATTAAGAGTGCCCATAAACGTCCCAAATATATTTTTATGAAAATTGCTGTTTAAAAGGAAAACAAAACGAAGCGATAGCGGAAATTTATTTTAGGTTAAGGTATCAGTAAAATTAGTTCAAAGCGGAAAAAAAATTGCATGACTGATTTCTGACTTGGTTATCGACAAAATAATGTGTGCTGGGTACGGTTTTATTAAACTCATTATCAAAAAAAACTGATTATAATGAAACAAATAAAGTAAATTAAATTTCACGCTTAACTAACAAAGGTTTGCGATCGTTTTTCACTGATTGCGCAACATTATTATCAGAGATAACAATTTCACAAAATAAACAAAGAACAAATTCCATCCACGTTCTAACAATAAAACATGAGAAATGCAGATTGAAAATGTTTTAGCCTTTAGCGGACAAAACGAGTCGAATTATATTGTAAATAAATCCAGTTGGCTCAATTTAAATTGGATAAATAAACATTTTCAGGAAGCCAGAGCAGCATTCGTGCAGTTCGAATTGAATTCGCGAGAAATATCACACTACGAGTATATTATTTCAAATTCATATAACATAACTTACATAACCGTAGTAGAGCTTGCAACCAATGAAAAGGTTTAATTTGAAACCGTATCTAAAAAAATGTAATACATAGACCAGGAAAACAGCTGTTGGGCTTCAACTTCTGACGGATTTTGACTAGCTATAGCGAACCAGCGTGATTAAATTATCTTTCGAATAAAAGAAAACAGCACTGCAATTAGTCCAGCCACTCGAGAGCTGCGATGCCACACAGAGACACACAAACATTCACAAATATACATACATACAAAAACAGAAAAGGGATCGAACTTTTACTACGTCGGGGCATAAGAATGGGTAATAACTAAGTCGAAGTAAAACTCTTTTACCGAGGCCCAAATGCCGCGTTATAAAATAACTACTTCCCCCCTCAGCTCGTTGTTAATTTGAAATAAGTGGCGTTTTTTAAGTCATTAATTTTATGTCTTTAGTTTTTTATTAATAATTTCACGTGTGACAATGGCTCTTCTGTCTGTGTTTGCGTTAAATAAAAAGCAAGAATTTTCCCCAACCGATAACGAAACGAAATGATTTTCCTTCGAAGCTATGATTTTCCTGTTATCTCTTAAACTTTCTTAGCGTGTTTTGTGCTTGCTGTAGGATACGATATATCTACTCGTACTCGTGTAAACTTCAAATTAATGCTTAATTAAAAGATTTTAAATTACAAATCGGGTTTTAAATATTTAAGCTTACTACGACTTATAACATGGCATGAAAACTTATTACAAACGACAAAAAACAAGTTAAATAAAAATCAATTCTTACACTAAATAGATTTACACCATATTTTCCATAGATTTCATACAACTTTATTTATTATCTTTGTAGAGAGAGCTTGTCAACTTAAACACGAATTACCAGGAGCGCAGAAGTTTATAGGACGTGAAGGTTCTCGCAGGACTTTGACTTGGAGATATCATTGATGCAAATCTTTTGGAGCAGCTCGCGGGCGATGCTTAGAGAGATGTGAGTGCGCGAGCTGGCCAGCTTCGAAGGTTTTGCTTCTTGCTGCACAACAAATAAGACTCATATTAGAATGATAGAAAGTTCGAAATTGACATTTAAAATTTTACTAAGAATATTAGAAACGGTGCGGGATTCGTTCATAACTTCAATTGGTTTCTGAAGAACTTGGAATTTATGATATAATATCTATTTGATAAATATAATATTTTTTATTTTAATACTAGGCCGTCAGACTTAATCTACCTGCGGTTGTGGTCATGGAAATACATTATGTCTTATGTCAATAAATAATGCGCTATGGATAAACACAAACCAAACCAAACCACCAATACTTACATAACAAATTACTACAATAATTTTATTAATTGCCAGAGCAAACATGTGAAAGCCGCAGACCAGAAATTATTTGTTTATCCGAAACATGTCTGTCCGCTTTTTAAATGTGAATTTTAACACCATTTCTGATGCACAACCATTAGCTTAAAAACAAAAGATATGTTTTTGATACGCTCCATAAAATGAACTTGTTGAAGTATTGGTTGTGAAGCAAAAAACTCTAAGATTTAAGTTATAAACAAACATCACGTAAGTTTCATTAACCTTAGGCGTTGTCCTACGTGGGTGATGCAACGCCACAAGTTAGTAGAAGATCCGAACTTAAATCGACCTACACCGAGCTGATAATATATTGAAATATATTTTATATAAAAAAAATTGAATCAATAGATAATATAGTATAAGAAATAGGTTCGCAAAAAATAACCTGGACAGAAAAATATTAATTAATTTTGAAATTTTGCGACATCAAAATCAGGAAATTTTGTCCTGACGGAAAGCTCAGAACCTTAAACGTGCAGCCGTTGGGTTGTCTATATTTACCTGGGCAAATACTGGGTAGTCAGGCATAAACAGGTATGTCAATGTTAGCTATTTTCACTCAATTGGATGATAGAAAAAAAAACTTACTGTCAGTCAGGACAAAATTTTCCTTTTATCTTGATTTTGCAAAATTAATGAAAAATTGTTTTTAAAAATTATTAAAAAATATTCTGTCCAGGATTATTTTAGCAAACCCATTTTTAATATATTATCTAATATACTTAATTTATTATAAAGTATTTTCCATTCTGTTATCAGAAAAACACATTTGATATTATCACAGTAATCATGTAACACAGTGAGACCTAATGCTCAAAATGACACATGCACACAGACCCACGTCTCTACAAGGCATCTCAGCTAATCTCGGCGATAACCAAGGTACTGAATACACACATGAAAAATTGACGCGCGACAAAAAGTTACGAGACTACAAAAAAAATGAAATATTGCTGTCGCGTCTCGTCGTACTTGTTGTGTCTGTAGCTTATGTAGGACAACGGGTTACAGCAATTCAAACTAAAACAGTATTTTTTAAATTCCAGCCATTATTTTTCTAGTTCGATACAGATTCATAGAACTACCAGAGTATCTAATTTTTTTTTTATTTTACTGCGAGAGTTGAGTGTCTTGTCAAATTTGACTCAGTAAGCTACGCTGGCTACTGGCCGAATAGAAAATAAGAATAAAAACTAGTTTTCATTCACTCTTTTTATGGAAACCGGCCAGTATCTTTTTCAGTTTGCACACAGTGGGCGAGCTGACCTGTTTGCCTTGTTTCTTGGCTTGCTTCTTCTCCCGGCTCTCCTTAAGACGTATCTGCTTCAGTATGCCAACTAGTAGCTCGTCTACGTTGTGCTGGATCCCTGACGAAGTCTCGATGAACTTGGCGTCTTTTGTCGTGGCCAGTGCTTTGCCCTCTGTTGAACAAGGTTTTAATGAGAACAGCGTGTGTGGAAAGGGACAAATGACGTATATATTAGAGTAACCAGAACCTCTAAATACACTCTAACCTAGGCAAAGGATTACTAGTGACGATCAATATATTGTATTAAAGGTATAATCCCAATGATGCCACTGCAGAGCTTTTACTGTAAGAAGAATGGTACCTTGGTATTTGTTAAAGTACCATTCTAATGGGAAAAATCTCTAAGGCCAAGAAAGTATGACAGACACTCGTGGCTCTCATGATGGTAAACTGAGGAATACAAAGTGGGTACAGCAGATGGGTCATATACAAGATCCCCACCACAAACGGTAATTGTAGACCCTAGTTTGACATCAACTTCCTCCATTGTAGTACCTTCATAATAGATACAATACACTGTCTCACGTACCACACTGGAGGGAGTCTGTCAAACTAGGGTCTATAGTATCTATTATACAGATTCATACACTACGTATAAATGTGTTTAATAGATACAACACACTGTCTCACGTACCGCACTGGAGATAGTTGCTGTCAAACTAGGGTCTACACGTACCGTTTGTGGTTACGGCACAAGCTTAGTGTCCAATCACTACTATCTTACCACTGTTTGTAACTTGTCTCGCTCTAGGCAAGTCAGCCTTTTTCCCGACCAGGTACGCAGTCCTATCGACCGTGAAGGACTCACTGGCCAAGTACGAGAGAAGCTTCGTTCGTGAGAGGTTTCTTACAAACGTAGACCTAGCCAAGTGTCCTGTTTATTATATATCTGTAGAGGTAACGTATGTCAGATAGAAGAGTACGAATATTTTAACAATGGTGGTCACTTATCTCGGCCTATACAGTTTGCGCTGTTACCAACCAACACTGCAGCCCTGTCATATGTGGAAAAGAAATCTGGCCAACCTCCTACTCTCTAACTACTCTCTAAGCGGTTATTCGTAGTTTCGGATGTAGCCATCTCTGTCACTCTTACAAGCTTGACCGTGCGAGTGAAAGCGCTGGTAAGACCCGAAAATACGAACGAAACAATAGGAAGTACGGCTTCTGGTGTGAAAACATATCACTTACCATTAGTAGCCACTTGTCTCGCTCTAGTTGCCCAACCGTGAATGGTTCTCTGGCCGAGTGGGAGACCAGCTCGTCTGCTCTGATAAACTAGCCAAGTACCAAAGCAGCTCATTGGCTGAGGAAAGTATCTGAGGTCTTTACCATTAGTAGTCACTTTTCTTGCTCTAGCCAGGTCAGCCTTGTTCCCCACCAGGACCGCAGTCCTATTAACGTGAAGGACTCTCTGGCCGAGTAAAAGAACAGCTCGTTGGCTCTTACGAACGAGTAGCCCAGCCAATATCCTAGATCTATAGAGGTAGGGTATGTCAAATAGAAGTAACCGAATATCTTACCAATGCTGGTCACTTGTCTCAGCCTAGACAGTTTGCGCTGTTACCAACCAACACGTCAGCCCCCTGTCATCTCTGAAAAAGAAGTCTGACCAGCCCGCCTACTCTCTAAGCCGTTATTCGGATGTAGCCATCCCCGTCACTCTTACAAGCTTGACCTCTGGCCAAGTCCAAAAGCAGCTCATTGGCAGAAAGTATCTAAGGTATCTAAGGTCTTTACCATTGGTAGTCACTTGTCTCGCTCTAGCCAGGTCAGCCTAGTTCCCCACCAGGACCGCAGTCCTATCAACCGTGAAGGACTCTCTGGCCAAGTAGGAGAGCAGCTCATTGGCTCTTACGAACGAGTAGCCCAGCCAAGTATCCGAGATCTATAGAGGTAGGGTACGTCAGATAGAAGGAACCGAATATCTTACCAATGCTGGTCACTTGTCTCAGCTTAGACAGTTTGCGCTGTTACCAACCAACAAGTCAGCCCCCTGTCATCTCTGAAAAAGAAGTCTGAACAGCCCGCCTACTCTCTAAGCCGTTATTCGGATGTAGCCATCCCCGTCACTCTTACAAGCTTGACCTCTGGCCAAGTCCAAAAGCAGCTCATTGGCATAAAGTATATAAGGTCTTTACCGTTGGTAGTCACTTGTCTCGCTCTAGCCAGGTCAGCCTTGTTCCCCACCAGGACCGCAGTCCTATCAACCGTGAAGGACTCTCTGGCCAAGTAGGAGAGCAGCTCGTTGGCTCTCACGAACGAAGACCGAGCCACCACCGAGTACACGATGACGCATGCGTGCGGTTCGTATGTTGATAAGCAGTTCTCTACCTGCGGAGGAAAATTGTTTTTAACTCTGTGTCCAAGGGTAATCTAATATTGATTTTATATTACTTGGCAACGAATAAAAGATTTTTCATTTCATTTTTTTAAGGGTTAAGATAAAGTGTCGATAGCATATTTAGCTACTCATTTTTGTTGCTGAATTGCTATTATTACAGGTGAATTGGATACCGCTGAGTTTCGCATGATTTACTGTCGTATTATATTCATAAATAAATATTTTTTGTAATCACTTGCTAAGGCTCAGTCTCAAAAAACAATAAAAGGTTAGAAAAGCCAAACAAAACACAAGGAATAATTTATTTTTGCAACGAGTACACTTAACATGGAAAAGCACTTTTAAATATGAAACTAAGATTATTTTTCACAGAAACAGCTGGGTACAGCGTTGTTCACTCTACCTCCTACAGTGGACAATACAAAGGCACGTTATGATTAAATGAGACCACTATTGTAATTAAAATGTCAAGACTGTTCAGTCTGTTGACATACTGCATTATAGTTTGCTGTGGATATTCTGACATTTTATTAGTCTTTAGTTGGGTACTGCAAGCAAATAAAGTTAAAAGCCTACGGACCACGGTTCAAGATTACCGTTTAATTTTTTATAACTGATCTTAAAAGAAACAATTGTGTTGGTAAACAGCTAGAGGTGCAAAAATGCTCTTCAATAAGTAAAATGAACCTCGTCTGGTATTTTTTTGACATTTTTGAAAATCCGTTGATAAGTTTCAGAGATCCAAGCATATATTATCAGCATGACAGTGCATGATTAGTTTCAGAGATCCAAGCATATATTAACAGCATGACAGTGCATGATTAGTTTCAGAGATCCAAGCATATATTAACAGCATGCACTGTCATGCTGTTAATATATGCTTGGATCTCTGAAACTAACCTATAAACTTTCAGCTCAGTCAGACATTGGGAAGAGAGTAACATAGAGTTTAGAAGATTTGAATACAAACAAACAAACACGGGGACAGGTGGAACTAACCGACATCTCAGTGCTGGGGTGGTCGATGAAGATCATCTCCGACTCCTCGCCGTCCAGCAGCACCGACACTGACTTCTCTCCAAACTCGTCATCTGCAACAAAGCTTGCGTTAAGTGACAGAAATAACATTGATTGGCATTTGATTGTTACACTGACAAGTACGGTGTGACCAGTGGAGCGATGAACGTTGGTGAGAATGAGATATTCAAGGTTTTGGTCTACGGCAGGCTCGGATAACAAACATATGAAACGTGTTTTTCCGTCCGTACCGTATTAACTAAGGTGGAAGCCTAATGCCATACCTTTTGACGCGCCCGTTCGTCGCGTCAGCGCTCGCGCACCCAGTGTGGACGCACACCAGTTATGACATAGATTTCTTGAAGTCTGATAATTTTGTAGGACAATTAATGAATGAGATGCTATTAGGGGCAAGTAGTACAGTGGCATTATAGTTAGTCTCGTGTAGCAACGATAAGAGTAATGTGTGCTTCGCGAGCTTTTTACGTATGGTTGCAGCCGCGAAATATAAATCGATTTCATGCCTCGCCTCCCGATCATCAGTTACCCTGATTTTTGGCAGAGAGCAGAGAGCTGATCATAAACTTGTTTTTTTTTTAAATCAGAACACTTAGACTAAGCAGAAAGCAACATTGCAATAGCGTACCTGTAAGACCTCTAACTATATCGTGCCGTGTACAGACACATTCAGCTTGAAATCTTGACTTGTAGCTCGCAGTCAGCCTTATTCGTAGTGATTGACGAGGTAACGCTCAGACAAATTAATGTGCCCAGCCCAGTAAAGCGGAAATGGAGTTGATGGCGGTAATGTGATAATTAGTTCTGATTACTGAATGCTTTAGCTAAAAGTGATTTTTTCACAAAATAATATTAGAGGTAGTACGACAGTGTAGACTAGTTTTGGGGCTTAACCTATCACGCAGTTTGTATGCTACGAGCATCTACGAGAGTGCTACGACGACGCTACGAATCGTAGCAGACAGAAAATGTATTGTTTCAATTTAATTTCAACACATTTTTTTACAAATACTTAGATTATGGCTTACAGTACACAGTTTTATGAATGAAATGAAAATTATAAGCGTCTTTTTTATAAATTTATTTTACTTAGTAACATATCAGTATTAGCCAAAATTACCTCCCTAACCAAAATGTAGGAAATAAAAAGAAGGCTTCATGAGCATGAATGGGACTAATGGCTCATAATGTATGGTTGCGTTTGATTGAAGGACAACTTGTGTGTTATACTTACGCTTGTATAAAAATTGTGATAATACACGGTACATATATACACAATAATTAACTTACGAGTACATTGTATTCCGATTAGCCAACTACTTTCAGTATAAATGTGTAATAAGAATTGCTTATCAAGTAACAAAAATAAGATGAAACATGCAGTGCAGAATCTAAATGACGAAAAGCAAAGCTATGAAGTGTAAATATTTTGATATCATAATAACAAATGCCATTGTAGCGGTGAGAACATAATTAAGTGGAATTTATAAGTTTTAATTTGGAAATTGAATTCTTAAAGTGCATTTGGAAATAAGTTTTTTTTTTCTTACATTTTGATAATTATGGATTGTCTTCTAAACTAAACGTGTATACAAAATTTCAGCTAAGTCAGACACTGGGATGTAGGTGAAATTGAGCTTGAAAGTTTTGATTATCGACGAACAAACACGGGGACTGATGACGGCTAAATAAAAGCTTGTAATATACATACAGGTTTGGCTAATGCAAACTTAAGGACATTCAATCAGGATAGGTAGGTAGGTAGGTAGCCACAAAGCCACAAATTGCTTCACACGGATCACATACACTTTGGTAATATTAATGTTTTATTTAAACTTTATTTGTTATGCGTTATAGTTGATGGAATCAGGCGTTACTTTGCAGTAATTCATGACTAAAGCTGAAAAAGAGAATACGGTAGTTGACACCACCAATCGTTGACGTACTTTTTATCAACTGTCAAAACTCTTTCTCTTTCTTCATAGAGCTTGTATGGGAATAACACACTTTGACGTCATCGCGTGCAATGCCGACTGAGTGACTAATTATCATTTGAATTCCAATTAAAAATCAAATAATACGAACTGCAGAAAAATATTAGTGTAAAGGCATCTGAAATTATGAATTATTTTAGAGAAAATCAGTTTTTGAATATTTCTTTCATAGTGGAAACAAGCCTATTGCTTTGTATTAAATTTCCACTAAACGACGCAAGTGCAGGAACCCGAATACATCCAACTGTAAATATTTGAAAAAACTAGAGCTGGAAGTTGCAGGACTTACAATACAACATCTCCTGAGGATGCCTCGTGTAGTGGCGAAACGTGTCGAGTGTTTTGTTGGTGTCAGTGTTGTGTTTCCAGGTGCATTTTCTGTGTCACGTTGTGAGTTGTACTGTAAGTCCTGCGACTTCCAGCTCAAGTTTTTTCAAGTGGTTACAGGCGCAGGAACCGAAATACATCTAATTTCGGTTCCTGCGCTAGCGTCGTTAAGTGGAAATGTTAAAGCAAAATAATTCTCTTTTTCAGCTTTTGTTATGCGATGTTATTTCAACCAACAATTAATATTCGCATACTTTTAGTTTGGTGGGTTTATTCGTTTTCTAAAATCAATACAACTTTGTATTGTTTTCTCTATAACATGTTCCTCATTAATTAGTCTCCAATTAATTTAATTCTACCAAGTGACAGACATGTATGTTTTGACAACACCGAAATCCAATAACACTAGAACGAAACACAAATGTTTTCGCTTAAGTCTAGAGCTAAAACTTAACAAATTGGATTGAGTAATTACTCTGTTACTCGATACTTTGATGCTTACATTAACATTTATTAGAATTCTTTGCTTAATTATTTTTGTTATTTGGTGTATGCGGCCGTGCGAAACACAGAAAACCCACAACAAAGAACTTACCACGTTTTGCTTCGCCGTAAGTGAGCAAGCAAAAAGAAGTTTTGTTATTTACAAGAGTTAGCGTTAGCCAGCCAAACATTTATAAGACTAAGGTTATGTCTTCGTAAGCGGGCGAGAGCGGAAAGGTTAGTGCGGCTCAAGATTTTTAACACGCCAAAACAATATATCACGAGGATAAACAGTAACTTTTAAATTTCAGATATTAGAGAGAACGTCGACTTTATGTTTCCTCTATAGGTATCCTGCCTATTACTATTATTACTTTTAGAAACAGTGTTTTTGAATAGGGTGAATTAGTTAAAGGCTTTCTTAATTTGTTGTCATTAGAGTCTAGTGTCTTAATTATAAAAATAATTCTTTACGGTCATGAAAATGACAACTGGATTGCCCCTACATTTTAACTTTGAATATTTTTAGGTTTACACGCTTTTTTTCCCTTAACGCTCCGCTACCTTACCCGCTCCCGCTACCGCGCACACTAAGTCCAAAGCACACGTCGTCAGCCCGAAGCGTTAGTGTAATCTACTTTCACTGTTGTTTTGGCTACACCATTTATATGAACATAACATTCATTTCGACCTTCGCCTTGATTTCGGTCAAGACTTTTGGCAATTTCTAAGAAAACTAAGGAAAAGAAAAGCGGGAGAAAATGCCCGTAAGCCGAAAACTTTTCAGAAACTAAAAGTTGGTTTAATCTACCTAGTTGTAAATTATTATACCGTGTCTGTGTATTGCTTTAGCCCAGGGGGGTATCTTTGACCCTTTATCAGTAAACAGTTCATTTCACTGTTTTACCGACCGTCTATGACACCATTTATCGGATGATGTATTTTTATACGCCATTTGCTATCAATATACATATAGTTACCCACAATTACACACGTTCGCATTTTTTCAGATTCATACGTCCATGAAATTACATAAACACACTCGCGCATACACAAGCACACACACACACACACAACCACAACACATTCGCACACCACACTTCATCTTCATCAATTCATTCATTATACATAGTTACTTGCACCCGTCGCAATCCTGTAAGAACCATCGGGTGCCCACAACACAGGAATTTCCTAGTGAGGGGCCCACAGTCAATTGCTATATGTATTCTTGCTTCTGTATGCTTCTGTACCTTATGTATAATAACAATAATCTTGCTGGAAATATAAATATTTGTATTTGTATATGAAATCGATTGACGTTCAATCTTTTTACTGAACGGGTCAAAATTACCCCTCTGGGCTAAAGTAATACGGTATTTATATTGATGCTTTGAAGAGGCAGTAAAGCAAAGCTGGAAGTTAATACAGTTATTTTTTCAGATCACATAAAAATCTTTCTAAAGTCAACATTTAATCGTTACTACATTCATGCTCGCTTCGAAAAAGTACTTAGGTACCTGAAAAGTGGAAAAGACATGCATGCATAGTTAGTAATACCTACCTAATTATAAAACAACTATGATGCAATATCAGCCCTGAAACCTAGATAAACCTTATCCAGTACTAAACAGAAAAATGTTATATGGTTACGTACGTGTTTTTAATTTAATTTATTTTTCTAAACTTTTTTAATTTTTTTATAGTCTTTGCTTTGTTGTATCACTTTTTAGGAAATATAATATGTACTTAACTAACCCAATAATTTAATATAAGTACTCTAAAAGACTAAGGCATCAAATTATTTTAATGGGTAATTTTTGAAATATAATGTATCGTTTGCTGTACGAGTGTAACTTATTCAAGAGAAACAAAGGCGTTATATGTTTTCTAATTAGACATAATAGTCCTGCCGGCCGATTTCGACCACGGCGGCCAATTTAAACAGGGATCAGCAAACAACGCAGGAGATAGTATAGTGCACAAGTGTGGGCGCAATACACAGGTGCACTCACTGTTCCATCACTCTCAAAGTTCGGTGAGACGATAATAGAATTAGACATAACAACTTGTGGCGACTAAGTGTGTAAATATTTTGTAAGTTTAATGTTATTATTTACTAGTTATTACCCAAAAGAAAGAAATATAAGCTCTTTCTAGCCTGAGATACAGGTTCAACCTAGTTCAGGCAAAGAAAGTCTTCTATCTCGGTGTAATTTTAAGCTCTAATGTATTAACTTTTGTTCATTAAAACTGAATAGATGATTTATTATTAATATTAAGTTCTATTAAAATAATTTGGTTTCCCGAAATTCCCTAGTAGAGTAAAATAAAATTGGAACTTTCGAGTGAAATGCAATTGGTCACGCACGGTCCAATCAAACAGGAGGTCTTGTTCCAGGGCACACGTGTTGCGTACTGTCGCTCGCGACTGTCAGCGATATATTAGCCACGGCCATTAGTTGACTAGTCACACAAATGTCGGATAAGCCATTTTAGTTTTCCCTTGATGTTTGGTCGAACGCAATAATAGAGCTAAATATACCTGTGAAATTTCGAGTTGAAATTTGTATCTGCTTGAGTTTTAGCAGCAATTTATAATAGGTACGTAATTTGATGACGATTTTTGCCAATTCTCTTGATTGGCAATTCGGTAAAGATATGAATTAATTAGAAGACACAACGTATGTAAGTGGCGAATCGCGTCAACAGAATTACAATTGGGATGATGACACCTATCTTAAATATTGTCAAGAACATGGTGTTTAAAAAACATAGCCCCGATGAAGTTAATACAACCAATATATTTCAAAAAAGCTGTAGAAACCAATTTTTAAACACACAAAACGCAATAAATATTCGGTCAATTGACTCCAATTTCTGATACATGACCGTGACGTCACATTCATTTATTCCCATACGAAATCTATGGAGGCAGACCGTTTTCACAGATAATAAAAAGTATGTCAACGATTGGTGGTGTCGTCTAGCCAATTACTATTATTTGCTTTGGCCGTTTATAGTCCGAAAATTTTGAGCACTACCTGCAACTCTTGAGTGCTACCTGATGCTTCCGCGAAATGCGATATTATTATTTGATTTCTCATATTCTTGTTGGTAAATACAGACGAAAAGTTGCACTAAAACTGAAAATTAACTGTAATATATACTGTGCCACGGCCTAACTTTTAAAACGAATAAATATTGACATAACATTTAATTCAGCTGCGTGTTTAAGCTGCGAAAATCCACCGAGTTTGCATTAGTTGGTTATTGCTCAGCTGGGTGTGAGGAACGGCGCTCGCTGTGAGCGTCAATTAAACGGCAATTAGTGGTTGTCACGCGAGCACCTCGACTACCCACACTTTTGCAGGGTTCTGTATGTAAAAGAATTTAAAGATACGATTACAGATTTTAAGCAAGTCGAGTGGCAGCCAGCAAAATAGCACGGAGAGTTATAGCTGTAGATGTTGTAGTAGAAAAGTTGAGTAGTTTGTATTGAAGATCAGAAGATCAGAAATCAGAGGCCTTACTACTTACTACAAAGAACGAAATCTGTCAAAACGTCACATGCACATGTCATAAGGGCGATAAAATTATTAGCATGATGTGCTGTCAACTGTACACCATCGTTTTGACTTTATCGTTTCGTTTTGACTTCGTATCTTCTTTCTCTTTCTTCGTATTCTTCTGTCGTCCCGGAGGAAGGAAACACAAACTTGTCATAACCATTTCATTTTGAACACGAAACTTTTCCCAAGTAAAGGCAAATCCCAAAAAACGACTCAATAAGAGCTAACCTTCCCACAGATACTGATATCATCAATGTTTACGTCGGCTACCGTGAGAAGGGTCGGGCTCCACTTACCTGACCCAATATTAGACAGACTTGATAGAGGTAGCCTACATTTAGGGCTTTATTTTACTTTGCTTGCCCACTTACCGTGTGACACATAGGAAAAGATTAGTATTGTTCGGTTTTTATGTTTTTGACGTGACAACGTCTTATAAATTGGTTTGCCGGGTGACACTTCAAGAAACTGCGTTACGCTGCTCCGCTCACGTTCCGCGCTCACAATGAGAGCGAGTGAGAGGCACGCGTCCCTTCGACTCGGGCATGGTTAGCCCGCCTAAGAGCGAGTGAGACAGACATAAAAAGTGAAAGGCACGCGTCCCTTCCACTCGAGCACAGTTAACCCGCCTAAGAGCGAGAGAGACAGAGCGAGAGAGAGAGAGTGAGAGAGATAGGCATACACACCGGTTCATGTTATACGAATGAATATTCACGTTAAAATTATTTTACCACTCAAAGTCGTTGTCACGTAAAACTTTCGCCCGTATACCGACTTTACAGGCAACCAATTTTTTGATAATTTAATCACGGCGGATCTTAGCTATGGCTGGTTAAAATTTTTCCAGCCGTTGAAGCTTAACAACTGTTTTGATTTTCTCGCTCATTTAGGGTTTTTTTTAATATTAGTTTTTTACGTCTGTCGCAACCACTATCGCTGAGAAACTCGCAGTGCCAAAGGTAGCGCGTTTGCGTATAATTTTGCGAAAGTTAAATCAAATAGTGAATTGAGTCCGCACAATTGTCAGATAAACCATTTTAGTTTGCCCTAAAGTTTGGTCGAACGCCATAATAAAGTTAAAAGCTAAATATGCCTGTGACATTTGTGTTTAAAATTTGTCTCTGCTTGAGTTTTAGCAGCAATTTATAATGTAATTTAATAAACAAAATATAATTTAAATGTTTATTCCAAATTCGCTTGATTGGCAATTTGGTAAAGATATTACTTAATAAGAAACTTCATAAAACGTCTATGAATAAAGACTTAAGTCGGCTTTAAATCAATGTTTGCTACCAACTTCTCGCCTCCATCATAGATATATTTTTTTGGTAGACTACTTCATCCCACTGCTGGGCAAAAGCCTCCCCCAAACCTCTCCACCGATCTCTGTCTAGGCCTTCCCCTTCGGCGAAAGCTGCCCGAAGGCACCCACTGTGTAACGATTCGGGCCCACCTGTCGGGATGCATTCTACACACATACGAAACAAACGGATGGAGCGATTTCAAAGCGTTTTTCTCCATCATATTTCTCCAACGAAAAGAAACATCAACAGTCACACAACCGCAACTACCGAGAATACAAATAAATCCAGTTTAACGTTTGTAATTAATCACAACTAAGTTATCAGCGACATTAATTAATTTCAGAGTCGTTCCCACTACATATTCCGGATCCCGAGATCCTTTGCCCGAGTTGCGGTGGGTTATGCCCGTATTGCGTCTAATGAGTAGACAGAAGATAACAGCCAGTTCATCTTAAATAAATAAATATTTTACAACATTCACACCAATTTTCTAGTCCCAAATTAGGCTACGAGGCTTGTAGGCTGGCAATAGATAAACATACTAAAACACTTTTTTTGTAAATAAATACAAATTATACATAGAAAATACCAAGCCCAGTACAAACAGACATGTTCATACACACATATTCTTGTACTGTGCGGGGATCGAACCCGCGACCCTTGGTTTTAGAAGTCCGACATGTAGACCACTGCACCAATCGGTCGTCAAATCTTACGTGTAAGAATAAGTTACCTGAAAGCTCTGAACGCAACGAGCAATGGAGAGGGTCATGCTTAGTATAAAATACATGGGGACATCATAACTTTGATCTGATCCCAAGATAAGAAGCTCAATATAACACTTTTGTTATCGAAATCAGAAACAAAGAAGGTACCCCAAACACCCAGTCCCAGACCCGTGACCACATAGCGAATTGGTTTTCTTGATTGTCTCCGTTCGGAGATCGAACCCGGGACCTCCAAGATGGTGGCAACTTTAGACCGGTGCCACTACACCTCGAAGGTCGTCACGTCGAGTAATGATATTATCCTCATTCGATTCCTTTGTAGATGAACTTGTAGTCGTATAACAAGTAGTTTTAACAATAGACTACACACTAAAGGTCCTATATATCATACTCGTATATCATTTAGAATTGATCGTATGTGTGCTTGGATTCGCATAACATTCGCCACCGTTATGTGAGTCCACACCCAGTTCTAAACAATTTAATCGATTGCGTCATACCAATTGGACAATTGGAAGAATGATGTGTGGGCAGCGAAACGGACCAGTGAATCGACTAATAATAAAAACGGCTGGTAAGGCATTTAGTATTTTGTCATTATAGGAACAAAAACTCCCTCTCTTACGACGATCTCTTAAATTTTTTTAAAATCAAGAAACTGGAAAAACGTATAGACCTTCTGGACCTTTCTTTTTTCTACAAAATCATTAATTACCAGCTACGTTGTTCCGATCTTCTAGGGAAGTTTAGTTTCAAAGTTCCTTTGCGTATGCCACGCCAGCCTATAGCGCCTCTTCGTCTACCGTTTAGAAGAACCGTGCTGGGAGCTAACTCACCAGTCTGCAGAATAAGCAAGCTGTGCAGTGGACTCGATGTTCATTCAATGTCCCTGGCCAGGTTCAAGGCCACTATAGCCGTAACCATTACCTAATAATTTTGTTGTTTTTCGTTTTGTGATGTTAGCTTTTTTTGTAATACTGTTTTGTTTTAATATCTCATCTCTGTCAAAATTATTCATTTTTGTAAAAATTGTTTATATTTTTTTCATATTTTGTAACGCCTAATTTATCAAGCATGTTGTGTTCACCTGTAATTGATAGTGCAATTAGCAATACTTTTTTACTGTATGTAAGTCTCATGTTAAATCAATTGTAACTGTCGTTGGTGTGCCTAATAAATAAAATAAAAATAATAACAGAAAAGGCGTAGAGCAGGAAGAACTAACATGTGGTAAAAAAAATAATATTGAAGGGCTTATTTCGACAATAGTGGCGCTTGGGGCGTCTTCAAGCAATAATAGATGATTCATTTTGTAAAGATTACATGACCGAACTGGATGTAGGCCGCTTCCGCAACTTTCGACCTGAAATTCCATAGACCTTTGTTCAGCAGTGGACTTGTATGGGCTGACAAGATAGTTACTCCCCCAGCAATCGCCCTGTCATTTGCGCCGGATACGCGCTATGACGAAAAAGTGATGTATTATAATTTCGACCTCTATGTCTGTTAGTGTATGTATATACGTTTGTGTGTGTCTGTCTATTGCATCGTATCTCCCAAACAGATGGAGCTATTTCGAAGCGTTTTTTTATTTATTTCAAAGGTAATTCAATCAATCACTGTGGTCCTTATCTGTAACTGGTCAAAATCCATCTAGCCATTGAGGCTCACCAGCTCTTTTTCTGGCTCATGTCAAGGGTTTCTAAATTTTAAGTTTTTATGGTGAACTGGCTGCTTTCCTTGCGCCTTGTCTGGAAACAACTACAGTGCTATGTGGTTTCGTTTCTACGTAGCTCTAGTTATTAATATCTCATGAGATTCCTTTGTAATGCCTTCCATGTAACAATATTCTTCTTGTTTCTTAACGCGGATAATAATTAAGGTGGCTCGTGTAACAAAGGGATTTTGTTTTCCGTTCTTGTTTCTGTTTTTGTTAAGATGCTTAATTAATTTGTGAAAAAACTTACCTGGTAAAAATTAAATAAATGGCGACAATTAATGGTGACAACATGACATTACAATATTGCTCTGACCCCAAAAAAAACAGTTTAAACACTTGTGTTATGAGAATCAGGTACAGCAAAGGTAGGTACCGCATACACCCAGACCCGTGACAACATTAGAAATTAGTTTCCAACATTGCCTCCGTCCGGCGACCGCACCCGGGACCTCATAGATCGCATCTTGAAACCATTGCTCCAGCCACTGCAGCACGGAGGTTGTCACGCCGATATACTTTACGAGTACAAGTCAAGATCGTGAGTTACATCAGACGTTTTCAGGGAGGGTGGAATCAAGATGAGAAGACCATTCGATCGAATGTCGGTAGCAAGTCGAATGGATTCGAATGGATTAGTCGACGTTGATTGATCGATATAAAGAAAAAAAAAGCTGGCAGGCCCGTCCATCGACGTCTAACAATGCTAACATCCTCGCACTCGCGGATCGTGAAGTGATCTAGGATATAGTGCTTCCTCGCCCCTAAACATCTGTCATCTCTCTCTTTAGGTAGGATCTTCACGCAATAACTTGTCGAATAACATTGTTAATGAGCGAATAATCGTTTTCCACGTCACCGTGAATGTACATGACTAGTGCTCTCGTAGTTCATGTCACTGTCAGCGTACTGTGCAATTGACAGCAATTGCCCTGTCATTTGCGCCGGATACGCGCTATGACGCGTTTCCTGTACACGGTAGGGCTGGCACAATCATGTGATACGATGCATGATGACACCTGTCGCAAATATTTCATAACCTCTATGAAGCTAGTAAAAACAATTTATTTACAAAAAGCTGTAAAAAAACAATTTTTATTTACATAGAATTCAATAAAAATTCAGTCAATTGACTTCGATTTCTGATACTAAATTATGACGTCAAATTATTGTATTCCTATACAAAATCTATGGACGCAGATCGTTTTGACAGATGATAAAGAGTATGTCAACGATTGGTGGTGTCATCTACCCTATTACATTAATTTTGTCAAAGCTAAATTAAAATACACTTAAAGAAAAATGGACTGCCACAGGGGGCACTCGAACTCGCACCTCTCGCCGGGCGATTGCTCTCCCAATTGAGCTACCGTGACATTCACTCCATGATTCTTCACTGTTGCGGTTGAAGCGTTAAAACAGTGCTATTTTCTCGTACATCATCATATACGTACATTATACAATCAGTACCAAGTCTTTTGACGACGACCAATTACGAGCCTGCATTTAAGTTGATCCTGCGAAATTTATAAGGTCGTCAAATGTCCTATGCTTCTAGTAAAATGGTCTCCAATCTAGAAATTTTCCACCTTAATGGCTATCTGTTATCACGCAATATTTCCTGAACTTTAAGTGAACAGAGAGTGGACCTGTGTGTTGCGCACTATAATATCTCCTACGCACTTGGCTCATTTCTGTTGAGATTGGCCGCCATAGTCGAAATAGGTTAGGAGGCCATTATTATTATTATATTTCCTGCCCACTGCTACTGCAGAATTCTTGTGCACATATCACCTAAGCGATGAAGACCTATGTCCAATCTTACGACACGTCGCTGTCGATGCCAATAAAATAAGATGATTTTCACATTACAAACTACTCCAACACTTCACCCACTCACAAGAATCCCGCGTTTTTTCCAAAGACTATGAAGAAAGGAACATTATCGCCAATTACGCTAGGGACAGCCCTGGTCGCCATTAATCTTGGCTCCCAAAAGGCCATTTCGGCCCGCCCGGCTATATTATGGAATATTGTACCCTTATTTGCCAAGTTCACTCTCGCAACTTACATTATGTGCTTTGTTGAAGTATACGGTTTTCAAGTTTTTTTTGTTGACTAAGCGCCATTGCACGACAGTGAGATCGACGATTATCTAAATAGGTGCATAAGTAAGTATAAAACTTTAACAGAACTGTAATATGGCTCTCAAATATCTATCAATTATCTACTAGATTAATACTTTTGCAGTAAATTCCACTGCTTATATACTTAAATAGTAAATAAATAAATATTTCTCAACAATCACACCAATTATCTAGTCCCAAAGTAAGCTACGAGGCTTGTGTTATGGGTACTAGATAACGGATACATACTTAAATACTTTTTTTTGTAAATAAATACATATTATACATAGAAAACACCCAGACCAGTACAAACACACATGTTCATGCACACTTATGCTTGTACTGTGCGGGAATCGAACCCGCGACCCTTGGTTTCGACCCTTGGTTTAGAAGTCCGACATGCGGACCACTGCACCAGGCGGTCGTCGAATATACTTACTTAATATACTTAATACTTGCTTTTCACGAAAAATCATACAACCTATTAGTTTTTTGCCCAAATCTCGTTTTTAAAGGATAAATCGAAAATCCAAGGCCGCTATGTTGTAAGAATTTGGTAATTACATGCATTTTAAGTAATTAATTGCGTATAAACAATACCAATGTACAAAAAAAATTGGTTGCTGTAAAGTCGGTATACGGGCGAAAGTTTTACGTGACAACGACTCTGAGTGGTAAAATAATTTTAATGTGAATATTCATTCGTATAACATGAACCGGTGTGTATGCCTATCTCTCTCACTCTCTCTCTCTCTCGCTCTGTCTCTCTCGCTCTTAGGCGGGTTAACTGTGCTCGAGTGGAAGGGACGCGTGCCTTTCACTTTTTATGTCTGTCTCACTCGCTCTTAGGCGGGCTAACCATGCCCGAGTCGAAGGGACGCGTGCCTCTCACTCGCTCTCATTGTGAGCGCGGAACGTGAGCGGAGCAGCGTAACGCAGTTTCTTGAAGTATCACCCGGCAAACCAATTTATAAGACGTTGTCACGTCAAAACATGGCATAAAAGAAAAAAAAATATTAAATTAAGCACTATCGGTACTTCTGTAGATTGACAATGTTTTTTTTTGCAAGGGTAACTTTGCAAACTGTAGAACAATGCAGCAAGAATTACTGAAACTGTTATTCATATGATTATATTTGGCTTAACTATCTGCACAGGTCACCAAAGATATCAGACACCTTTTAATTAATTCAATAATAGTAAATAGCCACCTGTCTTTACTTAAGAGATATAAGCTTAGATTCCATGCAATCTACCGAGTGAATAGTTTCGAGAGCACTAAGTTTCAAAACGAGCAAAGCGAACAACAAAGCAAAGGCATTCCTGCGAAGTGAATCTCTCAGAAAATATACATTTTTTGTTGCAATAGAAAAAATGAATAATTTTAGTCATTTTGATTACGTCGATCAATGTTTTTATTAAAATACTATTCGTAGGTACCGAATCTTGCGTTTTGCTATACAATTATAAATGCTATTATATTTTATCTCTTTGGTGTTAAGGGTGAAATGGTGTACAATAGATATGTAAGATTATTTGAGATACGCGTCTTTTATTTAAAACAAAATGTTTATTGCGAGCGACTTGAAGCTCACAGTATGGTTAGTAAATGACAAAAATCTTAAAAGCTAATGTTAGTTATTAGTTATTCAAATATTATTAAATTAAAAAAAAATGAACATTGAATTTAAGATCAGACACAAAATAAAAATTACTGCCAAAATTATTGTCTAATCAGGAGGGTCTATCTGTAAGACTTATTTATGCTTAGAGTATTTTTTCTCAGCCTTTATTCGACAAAGCACTGTTTTAAGTACTAACATTCAATAACTAAATACTTACCAGACCTAACACATACCTACCTAACATTAAATTAAAATAACAGCTGCACAACACCCATGCGAAACGTTAAAGACATACCCAAGCTGGCGTCGTAAGTGTTCATGTATTCTGACGTCATAAACTGCGACACTAGCGCCGTCTTGCCAACACCTGCGTCGCCTAGGAGTACTACGCGGTACTTGGGTATCTGGAACAGACGGAAAACATTAAAATACTATATTAAAAAATAGATGCCATAAAAAGCTTAAAGTTTAGCAAGAGCTCTGGGGAGGACGGTGTTACTACAGAGGTGCTCAAGCTGGGTAAACCTGCTCTGCGGCCTTACCTCACAAAGTTTTTCAACACAGTTTTACTGACAGGACGTCTACCAAAAAAAAAAACTGTCACTCAAATATTATTCTGTTTTTTAAGAAAGGCGAAAGTCATTATGAAATCATCATAAAGAATCCAACAAAAGGATTCAAATTATTTGATTGTGTAGCAGGCAATGATATTTAATGGTAGCAGGCAAAAGGGGCAAATTTTGACCAATAATAAACACATTTTAAAATGGTTGATAAAATGATAAATTTTATAGCACACGTCACAGTCACTCACAGAACAAGTCACCATTGCTGAAAGTAATTGTATTTGTCGGTTTACCGAGTAGGCATTCTGTATCCAATCCCGAGTAAACAGTTTGAGAGTGCCAATATTTAACGATCCCCTAGTAACAACAGCAAAAGGTAAATATTGCACTTGAAAACTAACATGCCTTAGTCTGGCTACGAAGCGTTTTGTCCCTACATTGTTTGACTAGTCATTATGAGTGATGAATGAAATAATTATTTTTGGAAACCTTTATTGGAACGCAACGTTGAGCATTTGTACTTGTGGGGTGAGCAGAAACAACTATCGTATTCGTAGCGTTATCCTATCGTAAGCTTTTCAATTTGTATGAGGAAACCGACAGTTTCTAACGTTTGGATGACACGAATACGTTACGAAAATGGTCGTGCTCACCCCACTGCACAATTATCTCTATACAGGGTGACCGGAATTTAGTGGCGGAGCCGACAAGAAGAGGTAGCCTGGTGTTATTCTGACAGATATCACTACATGTCAGAATAACCCCAGGCTACCTCTTCTTGTCGGCTAAAAAATTGTCTACGTCTATAACATCCAAACTCCAAGGATTAAAATAATGAGCGAGTAAGTAAAATATGCCCTGTGCAAATATCTATTATCGAGGGGCTTCGAACTGGGGTGTTTGTGCCTAACTTGCAAACTTTCATGCTCTCAGTCAGGGTTGTACTTGTCGTTGTCGAGGACTTACACCTGAACAGCTTATGAAACTAAACAGAAGCCTTGCAGTGTTAAATGATTTCCCAAATGTCTAGAGACACATGGTTGTTATTGGTATCGATCTGCATTTCCTTCCCGTTTAAATTTCATTTTATTTATTCACATTTGCATACTAGGTGTATTTACATTATGAGGTGGATGGAAAAAAACAAACTTATTAAATAATTTTTAAGAATTACATTCTTACTGCTTATAAGAAACAGTAAATTTATTTTTACAGTATATTTAGGTTGAGGGTTAATTCATAGCTTACACGTATAACCACTCCTCATCGTAACTTATGCCTGTATATATTTTTTTGTATTTAGATTAGGTACTACTTTGACGACCGCTTGGTGCAGTGGTCCGCATGTCGGACTTTTAAACCAAGGGTCGCGGGTTCGATTCCCGCACAGTACAAGCATAAGTGTGCATGAACATGTGTGTTTGTACTGGTCTGGGTGTTTTCTATTTATAATATGTATTTATTTAAAAAAAAAAAGTATTTAAGTATGTATATCCGTTATCTAGTACCCATAACACAATCCTCGTAGCTTACTTTGGGACTAGAGAATTGGTGTGCTTGTTGAGAAATATTTATTTATTTACTTATTACTAAAAGTCGCTGTCATCTACGCTAGGAGATTCCTATATTGCTTTTCCAGTACACAAACTTACAAAATTCATCAAAAGGCATCAAACATTATTAAGCCCTATTGACATAGCAAATAAGCTACAAAAATCAATTGAAATATTTCGATGTAGAGGCACCCCTACACAATTTTCAAGGGAGAACTTTTTGTTCGACAACTTTTTAAGTGGAGGGAAGGTTTCGGGACCATGGTGTGTACCGTCAGGTCGGTAATATGGAGATAATTTCCGTTTATATTAATAAAGTACTAGCGGACCCTGACAGACGGTGTCCTGCCTGTTGTTTTTTTTTTCAGACCAGTCAGTGAGACCAACCCGGTACTTTCAGGAATATCATAAAAAAAGAATTGACTTGATTGGTCTACAACACATTTTGCGATTCAATTTTATTTAATAGATTAGCGGACCACGCAGACGTTGACCTGCCCGTTGTTTTTTTATATTTTTTTCTTCGTAAAAACCATTCCCGCACTTATCATAAAAAATAATTGGCTAAATTGCTCATGGCGTTCTTGAGTTATGCGCTTACAAACACATGTTGCGATTAATTTTTATAGAATAGACTAGCAGACCCCGCAGACTTTGTCATATCCGTTGATTTTTTATATTTTTTTCTTCGTAAGAACCATCCACGCAATTTAAGGAATATTATAAAAAACTGCCTGCCTGCCTCTTTGGTGTAGTGGCAAAGTTTCTGCCTTACATCCGAAAGGTCCCTGGTTCGAATCCCAGGTCGAGCCAAAATTATTTCTGAGATTTTCTGTCATGAATTTGAAAAACAGCTCGGAGTCGGGAAGTCGGATATGTGTGATCCGCCGGTCGCAAAGTGAATCTACTCACTCACATGTCACATCTACGTTTAACACATCTCCGCTCGGCCCCCGCCAGACATACCTATACAGGGTGGCATCGACTATACGACAATTGACTTTCTGTCTGTTACGCTTTCACGTCTTAACTACTGAACAGATTTGGATGAAATTTGGTACACATACATGGTCGACAATATTCTGTTTGCGTATTAAATTTCATCCAAATCTGTTCAGTAGTTTAGGCGTGAGAGCGTAACAGACAGAAATTCAATTGTCGTATTGTGGTCGCCACCCTGTATAGAAAAATAAGATCTCCTCTAGTCTTCTCTTCTTCGTTTTAGTGGAAAATGGCCTTAATAGTCGTTGCTCCATGCAATTATGCCTGACCTAATGGGCTGTGAGGTGAGCACGAACATTATCGTAACGTATTCGTATCGTCAAAACGTCAGAGACGGACAAGTCCCCGTGCAAATGGACAAGTTAACGAATTGTTAACGTTAGGAATACCTTAGGATAGTATTTGTTTAACTCAGCTTTATTTGAGTAGGAGACGCCGACAGCCTCCAGTTCGCCCGCGACCATGATCTGTGCAACCAGATCGAAACGTCGGGAAGTTAAATATTAGTATTTAACTTAAATATTAGTATTTAACTTCCCGACGTTTCGATCTGGTTGATCAAGTTTTTAAAAAGTGTCTGTGTTGCGTAAAACCAGTGAAATTCAGTGTTTTAGTGTAATAATGCAACAGGAAAGTTTAAAACAGTGGAGATAGTAGTTTGTGCTCACCCCACTGAAGTGGAATCGTAAGTAGGTACCTGATCTAGATCGTCTTCGTCGGGCGTGGTGAGGCTGGCGGAGTCCACGGGCCGGTAGCCGGAGCAGCAGGACCCGTCGAACGGCGAACGGTCCGAAGCCCTACGGAGACCAGGATAATGCGTTAAAATAAGTACCTAAGTAAAAAAAATCGGCTGTCTGTAAAGTCGGTTTACTGACGATAGTAGAACGTGACAACGTCTTTGTCACGTTGCCTCTTTGTCGCTCGTTCCGCGCTCTCGCTTGCACATTGAATGGAACGCCTCACAGCGAGGTAACGCCGCATGCGTCATGTTTTTTGGTGCGTGCAGCCGGCTCCATCGAATCATAAGACTTTGTCACGTCAAAAGTAACAATATTTATTGACTTGACAACACAACAACAATCATGTTCTATAAAAGTAACTTGCAACATGTGAGATGTGTACCCACGGCGCAGAAATCAAGTTACAGTTCAAATTTGAAGGGTTAATAGTAAGCACAAACCTAGCAGGAGATGGTTACTGATATTTTAACAACAAAATTTGTTAAAATATCAGTAACCCTCAACCATGTGTGTGTTAGCACTGTGTATGGCATACAAATCTTTATCAGTTTCTTTTGCAGGATTAAGTAAGAAATTGACGACATGGACTAAACAGCCTTGACTATTTATTCTTACGGCATCATTGGATTTGGTACCAGGATTCGTATATATACGATTGAAGCAATATAGTAATATATATTTCTATAAAAATAAAACTACCTTTACCTTTGTACGAAAAACATGATCAAACAGAACTTTGGCCTCGACCAAAACCCTGCAGTGGTCGTTTAAATCTTCTATAACACTCGACTTTGTACCCTGCATTGTCTTTTAACCCTGTCATTTAAATCTTCTACTCGTATATCAATCATCAAACAATTAATGATTTAATATTTTAGTCAATTTTAATTCAATTTAATTTAACATAATTTTTAAAGATAATCTTCCTTATGTTTTTTAATTAATCACTGTTATTTATTTATATAATTTAATTATGAATATTATTTTGTATGGTCACTATCATGGGTCTTAGTAACCTGAAACAAATGTTTTTTTCTTTTTAATAATCACTGACACACCATATCTTTTCACTTCGCATAACCTAAAGTACCATGTCTTCGTTACCTTCTTGGATTTCATACGAACCGAATCACAATCAATAAGAATCCAACCCCACCTAAGCTTTTATGTGCGTATTTTATTCCCAATAAGAAGAGCTCAATAAAATTCACCATCGGATCAAATTCCGATCAAGACATTTCATGCCTTCATCACAGCATGTACTCGTGACTAGAAACAATTTATATCATTTGAAGGTGATTGTTTTATGGACAATAACATTTTGTTTCCATAACTATTAATATTTTTCAATAGTGTCAAATAAACTGCCAATAAAAATAGTGATCTTTAGCACAGTTGAGGTAAAAGTTACAAATTGTAATAGAAAGCAATGAAAACACGTAATTTAACATCTTTTTAAATAAATAAATATACAACAACATCACACACATCCATTGATCTGACTCCGTGGTAAGTAGCTTAAGCACTTGTGTTATAGAAATCAGAATCAACCGTGGTATACAAATAAACTTAATAAAAACATATAAAACCCAGATCAGTACAAACAGACATGTTCATGCACACAAATGTTTGTACAGTGCGGGGATCGAACCCGCGACCTCCTGGTTAATAGTCAACTTCCTGACTATTACACCAAATTAGTCGTTCATTGAGTGATCATTTCTTATTATTCGCAAAATTTGGTTTTTAATTGATCGAAATTTACAAAATTGACAAGTGTGAATTATGACGTCACAATCTAGTACCTCCATACAAAATCTATGGAAGACTGGCGTTTTGACATTTCATAAAAAGTACGTCAAGGATTCCTTGTGTCAAATACCTAATTACAACAATTACAACTCTTTGTAAAACATGATAAGGAATCATATAACGCCTAAGGGCTTAAGGCTTGTGTACATGATCGAGCTAACGTTGGGTTCATACCTAAATTACCTAATAATACTCAGTACTACTCTATTTTAAATAAATAAAAAACACGCTTTTATTGCTGACTAATAATTCGATAATAATTTCTGAGTACAAAGAATTTATATAACAGTAAACTTAAAAGCGTTGGGTGCTTGCTTTTAAATTATTATTTATTTTCATCATTTTACTTAATAAGGTTAATGGAAAACTCTTATCAAATTATTGCATTGTCATCGGTACTTGATACGTGTGCAAAGTTTCAAATTAATCCGATTTCTGGAAGTTGGAGAACATTGAGCACAAAGATTACGTTACATACATACATACAGCCCGAGCTAATGACAGCATGTTAAAAAGCAGTTTTAGTTCCGCTGTTAACTTAAACTAGCTAACGAAAGGTGTCCTTATTACAAGCGTTTTGCATATAACTACTATATTGAAATAACATATAATCCTAAAACAGTTTTAGTCCGACAATACTCCAGCTTTATTTAGGCCGATAATTTCCATCAAACGTATTTTTTATTGAGACAAATTTTTATGAGAGCATTTGGAGCATTTTCATCATTTTACTTAATAAAGATAATGGAAAACTCTTATCAAATTATTGCATTGTCATCGGTACTTGATACGTGTGCAAAGTTTCAAATTAATCCGATTTCTCGAAGTTGGAGAACATTGAGCTCAAAGATTCCGTTACATACATACATACAGCCCGAACTAATGAAAGCATGTTAAAAAGCAGTTTTAGTTCCGATGTCAACTTAAACTAGCTAACGAAAGGTGTCCTTATTACAAGCGTTTTGCAAATCACTACTATATTGAAATAACATATAATCCTAAAACAGTTTTAGTCCGACAATACTCCAGCTTTATTTAGGCCGATAATTTCCATCAAACGTATTTTTTATTGAGACAATTTTTTATGAGAGCATTTGGTGCGTTCAAATGGAAAGAAAAAAATCTCTGAAATAATATTACACTTCACGTTTATTGGAATGAAACAAATTGCAAGATTTGTTTGAGCTAATCTCTGCCTCTTTTATGAAGCTACTAGCTGACCCGGCAAACGTTGTTTTGCCATATAAATTATTGTGGACAACCCTTATTATCACTAAGGGGTATGAAAAATAGATGTTAGCCGATTCTCAGACCTACTGAATATGCTCACAAAATTTCATTAGAATCGGTCAAGCCGTTTCGGAGGAGTATGGGAACAAACATTGTGACACGAGAATTTTATATATATAGAGATATAAGTAGTCTTCATATCAAATCAACTCAGAGTGTCAGCCTAACTACGAATTAATAAGACAGTGCTTAGGACTTGCATGAAAATAAGACAGTCAAGTAAAAGAATCTGTGACATACCTACATTCAACTCGGTAGTTTATATTTATTTAAGATTTTAGCATGTTTATTATCAAATTTCTTAATACTTATACATATTTTTGGTAACGCAGTAAATGATCAGAATACAGTGTTGAAATGCTGTCATCAGTCAAATTGTATCATAAGTCGAATTATACGTAAACAAAATGTAAATTTTATTTCAATGTAGTGACTGTTTATTTTGTTAAGTGGATTATTCGACGTAGATTGCAGATAATGTCCTGTCATTTCAATACAGCTAAGTCTAGCATGTTAGATGATTGATGGAAGGTGTCCAAATTGGGATGATGACACCTATCTTAAATATTATCAAAAACATGGTGTTTAAAAAACATAGCCCCTATGAAGTTAATACAACCAATATATTTCAAAAAAGCTGTAGAAACCAATTTTTAAACACACGAAACGCAATAAATATTCGGCCAATTGACTCCGATTTCTGACACATAACCGTGACGTCACAATAATTTATTACCATACGAAATCTATGGAGGCAGACCGTTTTGACAGATAATAAAAAGTATGTCGACGATTGGTGGTGTCGTCTAGCCAATTGCCTTACACCATAATGTTTCCCATCAATAGCCGACAAGGAACTCCAATCTTCAAACCTAACTTCTTATCTCGGTTTGAACAGTCTACCCATTAATCTGTACATTTTTGTTGCAAAAACGACCTTATTTCAACTGCTGAAATGTTCGACTAGGGCTTTAGTCTGTCGTGTCGACCCAAAAGACTGTAAATCGACTTACAGTGTTTTTGATTTTGCAATGCTAAATCGTTTTTTTTTTTATTGGTTTAATATCCTTGAGAAGTGGTTTCTTATTTTTAACTAATATTTTTCAAGATAACCATAAAAACACTGAATTAATAATTTTAATTAGTTTTGTGTTACAGTGTTAACTTATTGAGTTGCAATGGAAAATTAATATTGCGATAATAATTGAAAAATAAAACAGTGTTTATAAATATGGCTCTTGAAAGGGAAAATTGTTACGAATTTTGTATAGCAAAACACTAGTTCTAAGCTAAATTTTGTCTAATAAAGCTAAAACCCATAAAAATATTGCATCGCTACGTAAAAAATATAAATATTTACCTGTTAACTTTAAGAAAACCTAGTTTTGAGCTTTAACCATTAAAACAACCATCATCCAAAAATACTTGTTTCATCCAATATCTCAATAGTGTTTTTACAAAGATACAGTGTATTGGCTTGATAGGGCAGTGTAGTCGTCTGTACTACAACAAAAGTCATGATAATTAATCAATGTCGCCTGAAAGTTCAGGAACATCGATCGAGGTTGAACGAACTCCCGAATAGAGGACTTGGCAAGAAAGAGGAAAGTGGCGTATATCAATCTTAATTACGCAAGGCAATTCTGTTTTACTTTTGTGTGTGTCTGTCTGTGAAATCATAGCTCCCGAAAGGAACCGACCGAATTGGCTAAGATGACACCACCAACCGTTGACATACTTTTTATTAACTGTCAAAACGGTCTGCCTTCATAGATTTTGTATGGGAATACATGATCGTGACGTCACGGTCATGTATCAGAAATCGGAGTCATTTAACCAAATATTTATTGAGTTTTGTGTGTTTAAAAATTGGTTTCTACAGCTTTTTGGAAATAAATTGGTTTTATTAACTTCATAAGGGCTATGTTTTTTAAACGCCATGATCTTGAAAATATTTAAGATAGGTGTCATCATCCCAATTCAGTGCGGTTTTTTTTTTCAAAAGATAGTTAAATCACAGTGGTTTTTGGCTATGGCTGGTCAAAATGCGTCCAGCCGTTAAGGTTCACTAAGTTCTCCTGGCTTACGCAGGGTTTTTTTTTATTTTTGACAACATCTGACTACATCTGTGACAACATCTTATAATTCGATGGAGCCGGCTGCACGCACCAAAAAACATGCATGCGGCGTTACCTCGCTCTGAGGCGTTCGATTAAATGTGCAGCGAGAGCGCGGAACGAGCGATAAAGAGGCAACATGACTAAGACGTTGTCACGTTCAACTATCGTCAGTAAACCGACTTTACAGACAGCCGTTTTTATTTTATTTTTGAGGTCTGAACAAAAAAACAGCATACCTACAAAGACACCATCGTTGACCACTAACTCATTATACGAGTATTACTAAACCCAAACACCTCAAAAGACGAGCTCCTCACGCGAGCGCGTCACGTGACTCTGCGATCACTCACAAATCTGTTTCAATCTGATTAGAACACCAACCAGTCAGGGATTTGTTCCAACGGCGACATATTTAGGCCACTGGGTTGATGTAGATTATACAGGGTGACAACGGAATCGGCTGTTGGTTTTAAATGCCGTTAAAAAGGTTATTAAGGAAATAATAGTATTAAAGTTTAAGTTGGTGTTCCGGACAAAGAATTTGAAAAGTCTGACGCGACAGACAGTGATAATGGCACTACAGTAAACAGTTCATACTGAGGTTTCACTACTCCATTTTTTGGTGTTTTTTATGTATAATATGTATTTATTTACAAAAAAAAGTATTTAAGTACGTTTATCCGTTGTCTAGTACCCATAACACAAGCTTCGTAGCTTAATTTGGGACTAGAGAATTGGTGTGATTGTTGCGAAATATTTATTTTATTTAAATATTTATTTTTTTGGAATACGTTTCGATGAATTACAATTCATCGATGACAACAAGTCGATTATTTGTTTGAACGATGCGTTATATACCCGAAAGACGTAACATCGATGGTTCATTTCATCGAATGTCTTTTAGCATTCGAATTTCTTTTCAAAATGGAGTAGTGGACGCAGGTTTAGTTTTTAGGTAAGGCATATATCAAGGCGTATGTCAAGAAAAATAACAGCTATCAGAAAGCATTTTTTTATTCAAAGCAATGAAAAACCGAATTAAAGCTACATCAAAGGGAAAATATACAAAGTAGTATTAATACAAAGTTTAGTAATAAATGAAATATTACGTGTGCGCCTATATACGTCCAACTGCTGGGCACAGGCCTCACCTCAACTATGAGGTGGTCCGAGCCATACTCCACCACGCGGGCTCAGTGCGGATTGGTGGAAGGGTGTTTGTAAGGTAAGTGACCAACCTTACTGTCAGATGTTATTAAGCCGCTCGAGGGCCTCTGACCAGGCTTAACGACTAATATCTATCGACATTAACCGGGACCAACAGCTTAACGTGCCTTCCGAGCACGGAGATGCTTGTAAATAGACGTCACCTAAATGGTCAGAATGGTCACCCATCCCAAACATGACCGCGCGTTAGGTTGCTTAACTATAGGTATCACTACCAAAGCGATGCAACTACTGCACCACAAGCACCTCTCAATGAAATATTACAGTCCTATAATTCTCTGATTTACCATAAATGTTATCGTAAATTCAATTTTTATTTACCTTTATAAAAACCCATTCAATACAAATTGTTTGGAAAATTGTGAATTCTTCAAAAGAAATCTTTATGAATGAAATTTTCCTTTTAATAGGACGTCAACTGCATACGCTTTTTGTATGCAAATTGAATACCAATTTGGTATTTTAACACAATAGGTAATTTATTTATGAAACTGATTTTATTTTTAACGTTATTGTTGGAACATAATTGGTTGTGCTGTTCAATTTATGAGCCGTTTTATGAGTGAATGAATTTTATGAGTTATTTTATAACCGCATTTTATAGCTAGCATCAATTTTGTTTTAATAAATGTTTAATTGTGACTTTAAGCTAGAATATCGTGACTTAATGAAACAATAAATAAAAATTGGTTGCCTGTAAAGTCGGTATACGGGCGAAAGTTTTACGTGACAACGACTTTGAGTGGTAAAATAATTTTAATGTGAATATTCATTCGTATAACATGAACCGGTGTGTATGCCTATCTCTCTCACTCTTTCTCTCTCGCTCTGTCTCTCTCGCTCTTAGGCGGGTTAACTGTGCTCGAGTGGAAGGGACGCGTGCCTTTCACTTTTTATGTCTGTCTCACTCGCTCTTAGGCGGGCTAACCATGCCCGAGTCGAATGGACGCGTGCCTCTCACTCGCTCTCATTGTGAGCGCATAACGTGAGCGGAGCGTAACGCAGTTTCTAGAAGTGTCACCCGGCAAACCAATTTATAAGACGTTGTCACGTCAAAATGACTTCGTAATGATGCTATAACAGAATACTGACTAACTGTCTTTTGATGAGTAAATAACTCCATTAATCCAATATGATAAGTTGAGCTTAATCAAAAATACATAATGGAGTTACTAAAACCCTATCATATTATATCGAAATCAGGCTAATCAACGCTTGAATATGTTATCTTGCAAATTGGTTTCGAATTACTCCACCCACAGGGGTATATATAAACTAGCAAATATTAACAATTGTAAGCCTCAAGGGTTTGATTGACTTATTGATTCGGCTCCGGGGTAAAGCAGCCACAATGAAGGTAATTTATTTATTTATTTATTGGAGAACACAACAGATTACATCAAGTCTTAATCAAGGAGTACATAGTTATCAGTTCAGCATAAGAAAATAATCCTAAAACGTGTTTTCACTGCATAAAGTAAATGAAAAGGAGAAATACATGCAATAACATAGGATAAATTTATGTAATGTTGTTTAATGATTAATATAGTTATTTAAACATGAATCAAACTCAACAAGACTAACATTAAAATGTAAATGTAATAGATTGTTATACAGTAAAACGAAAAATATAAGGTTGCCTTTATGAATGCAGATTTTTAGCCGAAGGGTGTCGTCTTCCGGCGTTTCCGTGGAAGGCTACGTGACACACCGTACAACAAGTCAATGGCCTGGCAGTTTATATTTCTATGTATGTTAGTTTATAAGGTATATATTCTATGGGCCTGTATTAATTATAAACCTGTTGCCTGATACAAATATATAAAATAAAATAACATACATTTGGTAACTACGATCTCTTATGACTTGCAAACTACCATGCAAATATAGGATTCTCGCTGAAGGTATCATCGTTTTTTACTAATGTTTTACAAAACAATTAAAGACTTAGATAATGTAGCTTGCAGCTGTGCAACATTTTAATTAGATCAATTAATTACTTCAAAAGATTACCTGTCACAAACATTATACTTTTAAATTTAACTCAGAAACGTCACCTAAGTATTTATGATAATAATAGATATTATACGTGTTATTTGCTAAAATTTACTTTCAATGAAATGTTTAGATTGCTGAAGCTAGATGCAGGTTTCTATAATTTTCGACCTTTTTTCGACTGAAACTATTTCATCATCATCATATAAGCCGTTTGACGCCCACAGCTTCGCATAGGCCTCTCTCAAGGGTCTCCACCGCGATCGGTACTGCGCTTCCGGCGTTTTATAATTACTTGTCGTACTTACTGAGCCTACTTCACTATGGTTGTAAGCCGATACCTACGTATTAGTTTCTCGCCATCTTAGCTCGCGTGTGCGACGGGCTTGAATATTAGGAGGATTAGAATAATCATGTTAAACCAAAACATTTGAGTTACACACGGTATAGAACTCTAGTCTAAATAGGCGGGAAACAAAACTAACATTTCAATATGAAAACCCGAATGAGCCAGGAAAACACCTGGTGAGCTTCAACGGCTGGACGGATTTTAACCAACCTGTTCAAAGTTTGAGAGTATGAGTATGAGGTGCTTGTGGCGTAATGGTTGCAGCGTTTATGTTGCTTAACTTTTGGTAGTGATACCAAAAGTTAAGCAACATAAAGCACGGTCATGTTTGGGATGGGTGACCATTCTGACCATTTAAGTGACGTCTCAACGTGACAAGCATCAACGTTCTTCGGAAGGCACGTTAAGCTGTTGGTCCCGGTTAATATCTATAGATGTTAGTCGTTAAGTCTGGTCAGAGGCCTTCGGGCGGCTTTATAACATTTGACAGTAAGGTTGGTCACTTACTTTACAAAACAGCCCTCCACCAATCCGCACTAAGCTCACGTGGTGGAGTATGGCTCGGACCACCTCATAGTTGAGGTGAGGCGTGTGCCCAGCAGTGGGACGTATATAGGCTGAACAGTTCAAAGTATATTTCGGATAAAACAAAACTGCTTTGAAATCGGTCCCGTTCAGTAGCAACGATGACACAGACTGACAAAAACCCCTCTTTTTATAATACCCCTCTTTTTCATCGGAGGTAAAAAATGAAACAGGTGATGAAAAATTAAGTAAATACTACGGTGCCTGTACTCCAATAAATAATACCCCACAGTAACTTGAATACGAGTATATTCAATTCGAAAGTAAATAATTCAGCGAGGTACCTATTTACCTTTTGCCGAATTGCACAAAGCACCCATCCACCTTTCGTGCGTAAATAAACACACAACCTTTCAAATCTATTATCACGAAATAATATGGCCCATATACCGTGAAGTCTCTGATAAAGTAAACCTTTGGATATTGCATCAAAACAGTACATTTGTAACTCCACTACACCAAAAAGTTGACAGCCATAATTTGCTTTTTTTATTATTTATTCATTATGAAAACAACATGGTACATTTTTATAAACAAAGTCCTACAAAACTATTTACACAGTTTGTCTGTAGGATCAAGTGAGTCTCGTTTAATGTTATTTACAGGTAATATTTATGTATCCAATGTGCTGAGGTAATATTTTTTTCAAATTACGTTTAAATTTATTCTTATCTCTTTCTCGTCGTATTTGTTTCTTTAAGGTTCTATCTCCAAAATAATAATTATTCTTGGAATAGTTTTTAATTCATAAAGGCTTTGCCTTAAGGTGCAAGTCGCCTGCGGTCGCTGCAAGCGGTATGAACCGGAATCGCACCTTTATAATAAGATTGGCGCACGGGAAACAACCTGGGAAACAACGTGAAATTAAAACACACTTAAGAAAAAAACGGACTGCTACAGGTGGGACTCGAACCCGCTCCTAAAGGCGCGTAAGGGTGTTTCATTCGAATGTTGTTGGTATCTTACCACAACATACATCATGGCTGGCTGCAGCCTAAGGAGCATTTAAAGAAATTCGGACCGATGAGTAAGTGTCACGGTATCTCAATTGGTGGAGCAGTCGCCCGGCTGGCGAGAGTTGCGGGTTCGAGTCGAGTTCGAGTCACACATCACATTGTAAAGAAATTTGCATTGTTAATGCTAAGAATATATAAGCTTAAGTCTGGGATACCTTTAGCGGGCTAACTTGATGTATTAAAGATAACACAAAGGGAAGCGTGGAGCTCTGCACTGCCGGCAGTGTAAATAACGTTGATATATGTTTATAGCAAGCTTGGTTGCTAAAGACATGCCACTTGTAACGCAGAGCACCCTTGAACGCAGTACGATCGTAGAAGCAGCCTGCATGTATGGACGAAACCTTACTGTTCACTAGAGATGGGCCGAGTAGTCGTTTTACCGAGTACCGAGTATTAATCGGTTTAAAGCTCACCGAGTACCGAGTACTCGGCCGAGTTACTCGGTTTAATTTGAGGTCCTAAAACAAGATCAAACATTACCGCAACGCGCTGCCAGCAATACCTTATCACTGTAACGTTGAATTAATAAATCATGACTTCACTAATCAACATAATATGTATTTGATTTTATGATATATCCCTTGAACTAGCAGTGGCCTGGCTGTCCTATAATTAACCAATAGGAATTGACAAACACCAGATTGGGACTTGTTCATAAACTTAAGTATGTGTTCATTTAGGTACATACTTTAATTCCTCCAGTTGGCCACTAGCAAACTTATTCCAGACATGCTGCTTATTAAATTTACATAACCGAGTACTCGTCAATTGAACTAAGTTATTCGGCCGAGAACGAGTATTAAAAAAACCACCGAGTACGCTGAGTACCGAGTACTAACCGAGTACTCGACCCATCTCTACTGTCCACAAGGCCTGCTTTTTATCGTCCTGCTATATCCTTTGCTGTAGTTTGCCGACCCCAAAGGTGAACAAAAGCCTGTCTCCCCCGTGGTTCCGTCGCGTCACTCACGCAAACGGATCATCACTCACTCACTCCCCCTCCCCTTAACGTACGACGACTCGTTTCTGATTTGTTCCTTTGGGGGAATGTGAAAAAAATAAGGAAATGGTACACGGATTTCTTTGACATTCGTGTAAGTTAAATTAGCGACGGTTATACAGGGTTACTGGTAACTCCACATATTCCTTCAAAAGAGTTATAGTAAAGGTGATTTCTTACAAAAAATGTCATAAACGAAAAGACATAACACTTAAAAAAATTTTTTCGGCTCCGGTTATCGGGGAGGAATCGAACTCCCAACCTTTGGAAGTCCGGTCCCATGCTCTGACCACGTGAAATTAAAAATAGCGTTGTAAACGCAGAAAAAAAAGAGAAAAAAAAACTAAACAAATAACATTTTAGCCTGTTTCATCTTAACCGATTGTTAAATATTTGTAAAAATATTTCTCTCGGGTGATTTGAGGGTGCCTCCCACAATCATTGATGAAACATACGCTGGCTCAAAGCGTTAAAAAGCACTTGCAAAATTAAACGACTCCTTTAAGGTTCTCGGTAGCTCAGTGGTCAGAGCATTGGACCGGACTTCCAAAGGTCGGGGGTTCGATTCCTCCCCGATGACCGGAGCCGAAAAGATTTTTTTAAGTGTTATGTCTTTTCGAAATTAAAAATAGCGTTGTGAACGCAGAAAAAAAAACTAAACAAATAAAATTAAGCCCCTTTAGCAAGAAATTTCGCAATATTAAAAGCACGATATCTTAAAAATCAATTGCTTCTAACCCCTAGTCGATGGAACCTTTTTTTTTGTTGCTGATTACCTTTTCTTAGTCTGTTTTTAAGGAATACGTTGAGTTACCAGTAACCCTGTATATATATATATGTATGTATTCCTGCTTTATAGCAAGGAAGGCAAAAACAATTCTGCGATACGATCAACCTCCTTATTAGACTGAATGGTTTAATTTTTTAATTTAAGGCTTTGTTACAAAAGAAGCAGCATGACAGTAGCAGGGCGTGATTAACATCGTCACAGACGCATCTCGCTACCTTACTAACAAATCTTAAAGTGATTGTATATCGATTCGATAGACATACACAATGACTAGATGAATATGTTCCCCTATCTTACATAGGTACGAGTATTCATCAACAAAAATATAACTTTTTTTTCATTCATAAAAAAGTTATAAGCTTTCACAAGTTCACATTCTTCAATAAGTTCCTATGAAAGATATGGTATGCAATATATATGGATATATTGCATACCATATCTTTCATAGGAACTTAGGTAAAAGTAAGCTAAGTGGCTAAAGGTAAGTTCTGCCGTCATAAGGAAAAGGGACGCATCTAATTTGCATGAATAGTCTGATCATAGAAAGTAAGGACGCATTTAGTTAACTAAAATAAAACAATATGCGTTTTTTGTTGTTAAAATGTTATATTCCCTGAATTAACCCACAATCAAAAGTACTAAGTAGAAAAGACGCAACTGTCACTTGCGTCTAAAACTTTTTTGAAATACCAAAATGAAAAGACACATCAGATATATGTGTCTTTTCATTTTGGTATTTCAATAAAGTTGATTTGTATCGGTAGATACCCATACAAATAGGCAGATGCGTCGTTTTTTCTTAGTAAACATTGTATTCTAATGAAGATGCGTCATTTTCCACAGCCATAATTTTTCAGCTGGCCACAATTATGAAATATTTAAATAAAACCTAGGAAATGCGTTTTTCTGCTAATTTCAAATATGTATGAAGTAAATTTCGACAAAACTGTTAGATGCGTCCTTTGATTCCGTCCTCCAGACCGGAGAAATGAAAAGTATAAACAGATACAAGATCAACAGACACATATAAAAAAACAAAGGGAGCAAAAAACAGGAACAAACAAAAAATCACAAGAAAATGTTAAATTGTTTTAAATAATAATTTTGCAGTGTAAGCCAGCCAGCCTGCGTTTTTGTGTGTCTATGATGTCCAAACCAAGAGGACCTCACTCAGAGTTATGCCTGGCGCTGGTTCTCAGTAGGCCCCTGCTGAATGGGGTACACGGACAGTAACGCCAACATATTCCATAAGTACATCTATATCTTATATATAATATAAAAGAAAGTGGTGTGGGTTAGTTACACACAAATGAACCCATTTGACTGAAAATTGGTGGAGAGGTAGCTTAGAACCAGGAAACGAACATAGGATACTTTTTGTCCCGTTCGACCGTGATTGTGAAAACAAAGGGATTCCACGTGGACGAAGTCGCGGAGGGCCACTAGTACATGACAAAATAGAATTAGTGAGAATGATCTACCTTCTTAACCAAGACATATACTACCTACCTAACCAAGATATATATTTAGACATAATAATGTGTGCCAGTCATAAAAATTGCATTGAAAATCACTCTCGAAATCGGTTATAACGAGAAATAAGGGCCAAGAAAATGTACGTTGAGGCGAAAATAAAATGAGCTCTACATGTCTCGAATGAGGTTAGCTCAGATTGCCGGTTATCTGATTACGGTGTTATTCGAAGAGTGCTAAAGCCTCAGGTTTTCGCGTCAAAGAGCGTTGACTAATTTATAAACACAGACAAGATTGGTCCATTTGCTGAGAATCTTAATTTGGGTTCCGCTGGGAATTCTTTGTTGCGGTTGGTTTATTGATTAAAAAGGTTTTTGAAGTCCTTCTATTACTTGCTTTAGTGTTAGCTTAACTCTAAAGCTTTGCCCAAACATATCTGAGCTTTTAAAGGTAATTTGGTTTAAAGACATACATATATTAAATGATTAAACGAACTTACCTAAGTGAAGTTCTATCATAATTATACGAGGGCTTCATCCGAAGAGATTAGAGAACAATTGTAGTTTCGCGTAGCAACTCGCTAATCTGACACTATAGTTTAAAATAACATCTAATTTAAAAATGAACAACGTTTTTTTTTTAAACTTTATTTGTTATTAGTGGTATTTTATTTTTATACTATGGCAGCACCGATACAATGTCATGACTGTCAGTCGACTTGAACCTCATTTAGTTGAAAGTAGCTGCTAGCCTAAAGGAGATTAACAATTCTAATTCACTTAATAGCCATGCAATGACAAAAAAACTATGTTTTTTGGTATTGCTGGCTTCTTATTCTGTATTATAGTTTTAAAATAATATTTCGTGGTTAGGGGAATTTTTAAGGGTGTGGTGGGTTCTAATCTCTTCGGATGAAGCCCTCGTATAATTATGATAGAACTTCACTTAGGTAAGTTCGTTTAATCATTAATTATACTTTGTGCTTCATCCTCGAGATTAGAGAACAATTGTAGATCTTGAAAGATAACGGAATATTATTTTAATGAAATAGAAAAATTAGAAGAATCATATTTAATTTTATTTATTTTCTACAACTGAAACATGTATTTTACTGTTTTACATCATATTATAATTGATTTTGTTTGTAAATCAACATTATAACATTTTCTTATAATATTATACATAGTTACATTACCCATCACTTAATATAGATAAGGCGAAATCATCTGGATTCTGGTTTTCGATATATCTGTTATAGAATTTACCAAATACATTTGAGGACCCACTCCAACCTGCCGTGCTTCTTATTAAGTCTATATTAACTCCGAGTCTACTGGCTGCGGAGGTGCTAGCGTGCCGGGTGGAGTGAGCCGTAAACAACGAAGTGTCAATCCCACTTTCATGCAGGGTGTATTTAATCCATTTACTCAGCGTTTGACTAGTAACTTTTTTGTAGGGTCTTTTGCTGCTAATGAATAAGTGTTCGATATTCCCTCTCAAGGGCTTAGTCATCTCTAAATAACTTATTAATGATTTCGCAGGGCAAATTTCAGGCTTTGCTTTATAAAATGGAATGCTAAGGCATGGTTGGTGAGCACCTAATCGAGATGTCTTAATTAATTCTGTTATTTGAATACAAATCATATTCGGACAACGACGTATGTTTTGAAGTTTTATTAACGTTAGAGTTTGGACTCGATGAGCCGTGATAAGTGCTAAAAGAGTAGCTGTTTTCTTAGCTAATTCATCTATTCGGAGTTCATGATTCGGGTATAGGTTTGATAAGTAATCAAGGACTATAGAAGTGTCCCAAGTTATTTTATATTTGGGTAGGGGTGTCCGGAGTCTATAAAATCCTTTAAACAATCTGCTGATACGATCATCAGATGCCACTCTAGAGCCAATAATCAATGATAATGCGGACCGATAACTGTTTAGAGTCCCATATTGTGCTCCTGAATTAAATACATCCGTTAAAAAATAAACAATATTCGGGATTGAAGCTTCGTAATAATCAACATTATGAGAATCGCAAAAAATAAACCAACGCTTGAAGGCTACTGTATACTGAGCAATAGAATTATCAGACAGTGAAGCGCAAATAATATCTAGGGAGTTTGTTGGTACACTTCTTCTTGAGAATGCTTCCCTGATAATCTTCCGGCCATAAGCCTGAGATGCGGCAACGCTGTTGCGCTGTTGGGTTTAGAAATTAAAACTTTAGATGTAGGTTCAAATATGATGGTATCTGATACAAGAAGTTTATTATATAAAGGGAACCAAGCCTGCGTAGGCCAGTAAGGCACTACAAGTATACCTTGCGCTCTATCTGTAATAATTTTACGTAAAACTTTTGCAATGATACCGACCGGAGGAAAAGCGTAAAAATTAAATGAACTCCAATTGATGGTAAATGCATTTATAGCAAAAGAACCTGGGTCTCTTTGCCAAGACACATATTTGGGACACTTTCTATTTAATCTGGTTGCAAAAAGGTCAATATCAGGTTTACCAAATTTAGCTACAATAGATTTGAATGCCTGTTCGGTAAGCTCCCATTCCGTATCGGGATGGAGTTTTCTTGATTCTGCGTCTGCTATATCGTTATCTTTCGAGCTAACATATGAGGCAAATAAAAATATGTTTCTTTTTTCACAAAATCTCCAAATATCCTTTGTTAATTGGTTAAGATGTGGAAATCTTACTCCACCCATACGATTGATATACGATATAGCAGTCGTATTATCAATTCTTAATAGAATTTGGCAGTTAATCATATTTGATGCAAATATTCGCAAGCCGAAATAGGCAGCTAACAACTCTCGGTAATTTATATGCTTTGTGAATTCTTCAGAACTCCACTGGCCGCTAGCGGTCTTCCCATTACATACTACCCCCCACCCAGTTTTGCTAGCATCAGAAAAAATCTCTAGGGTGTAATTATCTTCCCTTATCGGATTACTTGACGTCTTGATTGAATGAATCCACCATTCAATGTCATCTTTTAAAAATGGCGGCACATTCATATGACAATCGTAGCTATCACCTGATTGTAAGAGAGCAAGATATTTACATCTTTCTAGCTGTTTAGTGTAGAGCCAGCCATACTGTACACCGGGACAAGCGGAGGTAAGGAGACCTACTACACGGGCGAAATATCGAATAGAGCAACGCTGCATGCGTCTTAATTTTGAAAGTTCTGTTAAAATATTATTTCTTTTTTCATCGGTTAAACTAATGTTAAATTCTTTTGTGTCAATTATAAATCCAAGGTACGAACATTTGTGAGATGGGGTAAAGCAACTTTTTTCCTCGTTTATGATAAAGCCTAAAGATTCGAGCAGGTTCCTTGTTTGGAAAATGTTGTTTAAGCATTCTATATATGTTGGTGAAATGCAGCAAATATCATCCAAATAAATGGTTGACATATACCCTAAGGATCTTAGTACCGACATGACTGGTTTGAGTATTTTGGTAAAGACATAAGGAGCCGTGCTTAAACCAAAAGGTAAAACATTAAACTCGAAAGTTTTTCCTGACCATTGGAAACGTAAATACTTACGATAGGATTCATTTACCAAAATCAAAAAATAAGCATTATGTAAATCCAAAGAAGCCATGAAATAATCTCTGGAGACTAATTTTAATGTTGTCCTAAGATCTTCTAGTTTAAAATGCTCAGTTTTAATAAACTTATTTAAAGCCTTAAGATTGAGAATAAATCGAGGTTTACCATTTTTCTTTTTTATCAAAAAATAACTAGATAAAAATTGATCTTCACATGGTGAACATTCCGAGATTGCACCAGATTCCAAAAGATCATTTATGGCTTCTTTGTGATAAGCAATCTCAGATTCTGTTAGCTTAGGTAGGCTAGGCACATATGCTTGAACAACAGCCTTGTAAAAGGGTATAGTATAACCTTGCACCCACGACAATATAGTTGTGTCACTCGTGATTTGGGCCCATTGGGAATAAAAGAGAGAAAGTCTGCCTGAACAACGTACCGAATCTAACGGCGCTGGTATGGCCGTCGGGGTCGCTGCTGTTGAGGTTGCTGCTGCGGTGGCGGCGGCGGCGGAGGAGGTGGAGGCGGCAGTGGCGGAGCTGTGTAGAACTGCCTCTGTTGTTGAGCAAATGTCGGCACTGTCGCTGGTGCCGGAGGGTATGCAGCAGGGTTCTGCCTCCTCGGAACTGGCTGCCTACTGTTTGCCAGCTGAGGTTTGGAGTTTAAATTGCGAGACTGCACTCGTGAGACTCCTGCTTTTGATTTCGTAGCCTTTATCTCAGATCCAGACTTACTGATAGCTTTTGCAGCTTTAAGGGTATCAGACAATTTCTCGCCAAATAGGTGGCTATCTATTTCAGTCTCATAAAGTTGACCTTTAATATCTTTTTTTATAGAAGCACAAATAAGACTCCTTCTTTTCATAGATTCGTTGAATTGACTGTCGCATAACAATTGAGCACCTTCAAGTAGAGGTTTTATTATCAACGTGTCTTTGTATTCGGAACTTACTATCTTTGTGAGAGCTTCCCCAATACAAGAGATGGCAGCTGCTATTTGGTTCTGTCTGGTCTCACAGGCTTTGTCCTTACCAATCAATGTATCTGATAAGGCAGCCTTTATTTCCGGATTTAGAACCGGAGCGGCTAATTTGGGGCAGTTTTCTGGCACTAAGTGTTTCTCAAGAAGATCTTTTCGAACTTCTTTTGAGAGGCCTGAGGTTGCAATGTGCTCCCATCTTAACGCAATGTCTTTTTGGATTTTTTCTCCCATTCTCTTTGATTTGATTGGGGTAGCGCCTAATAACTCTAAAATTTCGGTGTCTAGTGCGCATTCATCCGTGACTGCCGGTGTAGACGGACCGGGGGTAGGTGCGGGATCCACATTTTGTGTGGGTAGGCCGAACTGATCGTCAATCGAATTTGTTATCGGCGTATCTGTTTTCGTTATCGGCGGTTCATGGCCGTCTGGGAATACAAGAGCATAAAATAAGATTATTTTATTACTTTGCACCTTCACTTTTAATAAAGTGGCAGCTACGAAAAACAAAATTACTTACAAAGCAATAATTGCTAAGTATTTGTTTATCTCGTAGTGAAAAAAAAAATATTTTTCGTTTTACTGAATATGGACTTTTATTGTTATGTACAAAATTATTCACCAGAACAGTCAATTACATTGAGGTAACGAAATGACGTGTGCTAGTATTTGTACAGTTATCATCTTGCAAAGAATAAAACAATTATTTTTTAGTCTTTATTTGTGGGTAGTATGTAATTTGTTAAAAATATAAAACCACAAATGCCATATTCTAGTAAACTACAGAAATAATAATCATTTACCTTCGATTAATGACAGCACTGGAGAGGCCAGGATATTATTTCTTGACTCGCTGCTACTTGCTGAACTTGAAATGCGTAGGGAACGCTTCTTCCGTTTTCGCAGCTTTTTTTCCAGTTTTCTCATCTTCCTTCTGATATATTCGTCACTATCTTCTTCATCATGGCTTCGTTTCGGCATGATACTTTTTCGGACAAATACGAACTTTATTTAAAGAGAGACGTGTCGACTAGCGGAGCACTAAAACGCGAATGAGGTTCAAGTCGACTGACAGTCATGACATTGTATCGGTGCTGCCATAGTATAAAAATAAAATACCACTAATAACAAATAAAGTTTAAAAAAAAAAACGTTGTTCATTTTTAAATTAGATGTTATTTTAAACTATAGTGTCAGATTAGCGAGTTGCTACGCGAAACTACAATTGTTCTCTAATCTCGAGGATGAAGCACAAAGTATAATTGTTACGTTTTGCGCTTTCATTTGATTTAATTTGACTCCTCCTTTGGAAATTATTATGTCCGAATCATAATAAAAACCACAAATTAAGTAAGCACTGTTTATTAGGTTACGTAGCCAGATGTCAAGTGGTTTATTGACCTACCTACATTATTTAACTTTATTCTATAACAAATTAAACATGTATCTACTTACACAATACATACCATTTACACGGATTACTACGGTCAGATCGATATACAACAGTCATCATCAGCCTATATACGTCCTACTGCTGGGCACAGGCCTCACCTCAGCTATGAGGTGGTGCGAGCCATACTCCATCACGAGGGCTCAGTGCGGATTGGTGGAGGGGTGTATGTAAGGTAAGTGACCAACCTTACTGTCAGATTTTATTAAGCCGCCCGAGGGTTTCCGACAAGGCTTAAAGACTAATATCTATCGATATTAACCGGGACAAACAGCTTAACATGCCATCCGAAGCACGGAGGTGCTTGTAAATAGACGTCACTAGTATGGTCAGAATGGTCACCCATCCCAAACATGACCGCGCCGGTTAACTTACGCCATTAACTTTTGGTATCACTACCAAAGCGCTGCAACCACTGCGCCACAAGCACAATATATACAACAGTAGTGTTACTGAATATCCTCATCCTATTCTACTGGACTTTAGGCAGGTGTGAAGAACATTGAGTTATAGTTATCCTGCGCACGTAAGAACGACGGACAAGTCTGAAAAATTGGTGAAACCTGCAATTGGGACAGGTGTGAAGATCATATTGCGATTGATGCCTGTGGCCTCTCGGCCTACGGTAAACCCGCCACGTCCCCGACTCACATGGCACCGGAGAGTACCGTCAGGTTTTTTGTGGGTAGGTGGGTTCTCTTTCTGATGCATGAAGTCCTACATAACCCCTAGATGCCCCCGCATTACAGCATTTCCCTGACGTTAAAAAAAGGAGTGAAGAACATTTGGTACCTGCTATTGGTAGAGTTGACAGAGGTGTTGGACCGACTTCGGCGGTTGCAGATTGAGTCCCCGCAGTTGACAACCCCTCCTTTGGTGGTGATGCTGAACGTTCTCAGCCTGTACAGGTCGTCGGAGATGCGAGGGTTGTACGGCTTCTCGGGTAGAGAGCAGACACGGGGACGGGAGTGCTCCACCACTGCAAAATAAACAACTGTTTAACAAAAGATAAAAAAAACAGTCTAATTCATAAAGACTAAGTTGAGGCGGCAAACGATCAATAAGTCTGTTAAGGATTAACAATAAGTGCCTGATTCTAATATTTATTTGTAACTAGCGGACCCCGCAGACGTTGTCCTGTTCGTTGTTTCTTTTTTAATTTAATTCTTCGCAAGAACCATCCCCATACTTAAAGGAATATCATAAAAAAATAATTGGCCAAATAGGTCTAGGCGTTCTTGAGTTATACTCTTACCAAAACATTTTGCGATTTATTTTTATAGTATAGATTAGTTATAAGCAAGCTATTTGCAACCTGTAGTTGCTTGCTAGTTAGCATTCCGGATAAGATATGGTATATAGTTCACGTTTAGCTAAAGTTAGTACATAGTAATAAGGCTCCAGCTAATTTGTAATAAGTAGTTATTACCACATGTAGAGACCATCATCTCAAATGATCACTGAATTGAACCACCTACAAGTTACTGTAATCTGAAATGATAATAATAAATCCTAATTGAATCCGACATGCACGAACTAAGTGCTAGCATAATGTTACGTCAGTTTTCCTCAAACGAGAAATATAGAGGAGCATCAATAAATAATGTGCTTATCTATCAATTTATCAATCAATAAGTAACCTAGTTACCAACCTTATGTGATGGCAGTGCCATATACGGATGACAGCACATCACGGGCTACCTATTTCTGATACAAAAGCGCCTTTATTACAAGTGAATAAGACGCCGCAGTGTGTTTGTTGACGTGCTATCGAATGTACATTGTAATGGCATGAAATTGCTCTATCGTTAATTAATGAGGGTAGTTCATTCTGCGTGTCATAGGAGCTTACGTACTCAATACACACACAATACACTAATTTGTTAATTAGGTATACTAGATTGGATCTTGCGTTACTCGTAGCTGTTCAAATTATCAATAAATACATTCATCCATCCAAATAGTGATTTATCTAATAAACCTAAGATACTTAAGTTTCTTTTTTTAGCATTACAATAATGATAATAAAAATAATATCATTTATTGCAGAAAATCAAATCCATTAACAAATTAAAATTTCTTTACAATGTGAATTTAAACACACTTTAAAAAATGGCGAGTAATAATAAAGGAATCGCCAGGATTGCGAAAGTTGTTTTTTGGAGTTGCAGGCAGTGGGCCAGTGGCAGTTTTTTTAAGTGGCTTTAATGTCACAAACTCAGGGTGGTGATGTGTTTGATAGAACCTGGGAAAAGGGCAAGTGATTGAAGCAAAAAAAAATAGTGGTAGTGTGGTAAATATGTTTCTTTTAACCGACTGCTGAAAAATGCATTTAAAAATGTATTTACTAGCACACGAAATAATACAAACACAAAAATTCAATTGGAATATTAAAGCGGCAAAAATGATTGAATCAGAGTCATCGCAAAATCCATCAAAGGCTGGAGTTATTACATTCTTGGAACAGCTGAGCTAAATACTTCTCCGAAGATGAATTTGAACAGCTAAATGAAATCAATTTTCTAAAGTAATAGGAAAATTAAGGTACACGGTACTGTACCTAATATTTACAATGCTGCTTTCCTAGAAAAGAAGAGGTCCTTTGAAAATCGTTTACTTAGCGTTAATGTTTTTTTTAAGTTAAAATAGCTTATATGTATGTTAAAAATATGAAAGACAAACAACAAAACCTCCTACCCAACATTTTTTTAAAGAACAACATCACGTACTTACATTGATCTGACTCTGTGGTAAGTATCTTAAGCACTTCTGTTACAGATATCAGAACCAACAGTGGTATTACAAATCAACTTAAATAAATACATATTACACCTACACCAGTACAGTGTGTGTTTGTACAGTGCGGGATTCGAAACCACGACCTCTTCATACACTCAAGACACATGTACATATACTTACGTTAACGAAGAATAGAATTAGTATCAACCTCAAAATTGTAAATGATCACTGACTTTCTTTCAAAACTCAAGTTTTTTTTTAAAGTACAGAAGAAAATTCTTTCATACTCCGCCATTGTAAATTAAAATAGCGCCTTCGCCTAACAAACTTTGTACTGACTTGTTAAAAATTGTAACAAGAAAGCATTCTTGTCTATTGATTTCCGGGACAAAGTGTTTATAACTTTTTAAGCGGTTGAATTTCCTAACCTTTGATCGCCTTCCGCTTTAAAAGGCAGTTATGATTTTTTTTATAAAAGTGAGTTTTTATTACAACATATTTTTTAATCTTCAGTACAATGTCTGGGCCAAAACAATGGTTGATGTCGGTGATTTTTATGGCCTGTTTAAACTTAATATTATTATTATGAAGTTTAGTTTTGTATGACCTTAACGAGAACGTCATCACGCAAAAAAAACTTTTAAAATAAAAAAATACGATTGACACGTGGCACTTAATACAAAAGACACAAAAATAAACTTCCAAGTTATTCAAATCCCATTAAGAATTTGATTTTCTCACTGCATTTGGTACTTTGGCCTGTATTATACTCTTAAGTAGCTTTTAATTAGTTAGTTCATTGGCAGTTTCAGTTTTGTTATTTCGCAACGTTAATTTTGTTGACTCGATTAAACTTTACTTAATTTCCATACACAAGATATTGATCGTTTGTTTGTCTTCCACACATCTTGAAGCGCTGTCACAACAAAAACTTAAATTGTATTGGAGATAGGATGTCAGAACTTTTCACATACCTACGTTTGACTTTATACTTGTAACCATTCTAAATAGCAGTTAAGAGTTTCATTAGTTTAGCAAGAACAATGTGACATGTCGTGTATGTGTGTGTGTGTTTTAACTATGACATTACAGTTTTTTTTTTAAATATGCAACAACATCACATACATTGATCTGACTCCGTAGCTAAAGCACTTGTGTTACAGATATCAGAATCAACAGTGGGATTACAAATAAACTTAAATAAATACATTAAACACCCAGACCAGTACAAACAAACATGTTCATGCACACAAATGTTTGTACAGTGCGGGGATCGAACCCGCGACCTCTTGGTTAATGGTCAACTTCTTGACCATTACACCAAAGTGGTCGTGACAGTTCAATCTCTTATATCATAAAAGACAAACGCCAGCGGAAAGCGCAACAGGTTAATACTATTTAATCTTGTTTTTGTCGAAGGATTAGCCTCTTCTTCCTCCTCTATTATGGTATTAAAAATCTTTAAAACAGTTTAGGTTCTAAACATCTTAGGTTATTCTCTCGAACCTTCTTGCAGTCTGACGTGATACGCACTGTTGCTTTTTTCCAACAAATTAACAAATATTGTTTTAGAACCTACCGCTCCACTCCTTTCAAATTAAGTACGACATGAAATACCAACATTAAACAGTCTATCCCACATCAGATAAACAATGTTGCACACTTTGCGGTAGGCATTGGTACGATTTTGGTATGACAGTTTTCGGTATTTTATGCCGACGACTGTACCGTTCTTCTGTCGCTATAAACTTGGGAGCACTCTCTTCACAATCGCTACGTTTCAATTACATTAGCGTTGACAGGCAAGTCAATAATTTTGAGAGTTAATTAAGCTGTGAACTGACACAATGCAAGTTGCAGACAGCAGATTTTAATAAAAATTATAATAAATTTTTATTTTAGACCATGTCCATAAATTGTATATTTGTTGTTGTTGTTGTTATTTAATGTATTTCAATACTATTTTATTTCAAAAACGAAAATACTGAACTACAAGTCTTTAATTATAATTTTTACAAATAGATTTTTGTATTTATTTCTAATTACTTTGAATCATGTTGGTAATGTTGAAAATAAAATGTAATTGAAAATGAACGTAACTAAAATTTAAATTTGCGTGCTAATCATAAGCAAAACAAGTGCACTTATTTTACCGTACCACCTACAAATACCATGTTTTAAAGCAATTCAAGATTTATTATAGTATAATGAAATACAAAATCGGCAATGGGCAACAGGCAGCTAGCAGTCTTGGAAGGTGTACGCCAAACGAAGTGACTGAGTTCATAATAATATTGAAATAGGTTACTCAGCAAAGTAAACAGAGCCTTACTACCACAACCAAACCGGCTAGGTTCGAAAGCTTGTCTAAATAAATATGAGATAGTTAGGTGAATACTCTCGTTACATAATCCATATTTATTAAATCACATATATTTTAGATCATCTCTCAGAAACGTGCTATTTATTTGTCGCAAAAGAAATCTGTACGCGCCTTTTGTCAGAAGTGAGTCTACCGTTCATACACGAATGGTGTCATACACACTCATAACTTAGTTAGCGAGCGAACAGTTCAATAATGATGTCAGAGTTGTCAAATGAGAGTATCGATACGGCTAATGTACTGCTGCTACATAGAACGAAGGTTCGACGTTTGACCTTTCCATCAACATGCTGATTAACGAATAATATCGAATTTCAATTTTGGTAAACAAAGAGCGGTATTTGGCAGAGAATTTTAAAAGACGGTACATATAAAGTTTCTGATGCTAGTAGTACTCACTTACTTTTTGGAAGGAAAAAATACTTCAAATAAGTGGTTAGTAACAACACAGTCGAAACAACGCCGATTGAGCAATTAAAATAAAACAAAACAAGAACGAGTAAACTCACCTGGCAACTCCAAAAAGTTCGACGTCCGCCTTTGCCGTCCTCGCATCGTATTTTGAAAATTCAAAGGGCCTATATCTTCCACCGAGTCGCAGTTAGACATCGTCGACTCCCTCGACCCTCGTCTGCTGGCCAGGTACGCCAGCCCTCCCTTCATAGACCCTCGCCTCATAGGCGAGCACGGCCTGCTCACGCTGGTCGACCGGGTCTGAGGCGTGTCGTCCGTCATATCCGTCAAATCTGACGTGGACTTCCGACAGATCCGCGAAGAAGTCGTCGTGGCCTCGTCGTCTGCGTCGTGCACCACCGCCGACGGCGTGCCCGGCATTGCATCCATCGAGTCATCCGTGTGACTAGACACTATGCTCGGTGACGTCACCATCCGCGGAGAACTCACTGTGGAGGTGGAACCGTAAACTTTTCTCGTGCGATTCGGAGACACATAACCAGGATTTGTGTGGATGTGCACTGGAGGCGGTTTGGGGGATCGAGACTTCTCCCGACGACTGTGCTTCAGTGACGTGCTGTAGTGCAGGCCGGAGGGAGGATGCTGGACCCTATCGAAGTTGCAGGGGCTCGAACGACCTGAGGGGTTCTGGGGGAAATTGAAATGCCTTGGACTCATCGGACTCCGGTATCCATGGGCGATCGGAGATTTAGGAGGCTGGTTGTGCTTGTCATAGCTGCAACCGGATTGGGGCGTGTAGTACCCGGAGGAAGAGGTGCTCGAAGTGATTGAGGGACTTTTTTGAGGAAAAACAAAGTGACGAGGACTTTTAGGAGTGTGCGGCTTAGGGGACACTGGGGGATAACCTCCTGGACTGTTCACTGCCATCATTGGATTCACACGCGAGTATCCATTTCACTTATACCTGAAAAGAAGATAAACGAGTTACATTTTCGATTTGCTATTGAGCTTTCGAGTTTACATATCAAAGAAACGTGAGAAACATATTTTGTGTTCCCATTATAAGTCCCGAAAGCTATATTGGAATCAACAATGCGTATAACAGGGTTATTTTTATACAATCCCCCCTTGCCGAAGCCAATTTATACAAGAAAAAGGTTTCGGATATCATTCCCTTCACCTCGGAAAGATGAAAATATGCGCATAAATAATAATGTGCTAAATTCTTCGTGAGGAATGCTAGTGATGATGGATGTGTGCAGCTGTTGAAGAAGTATTGGAATGTTGTTTTTTGTGTGTCGAGTGTCGAATGCTCATAGTTGGCATATTTTAGTTTCGAAATGTCAAGGCGGCCTGCAATAAATCCGCGGGAATATCGGATTACGAAGGGTTATGGTAGGATAGGCAGCTCTGGCATTCCTCGACGGTGTAAGTAGAATGTAGATTAACGTGTTATATTTTATCACGACATCCATTGACAATAATGTCAACGCCTTAAGACCATAAATAAATTTATAGTGTTGAAGTCTTTTAGGAAATTAAAAGAGGCGTAACTTCATAGAGACATAAGTACATTTGTTTTTATCTAACTTTTAAGTGTAATTATGTTTTCAGGCGAGTTTTAAACACTATCTCACTATACGATTTCATTAACACGGCATTCGTCCTGCACGTTTTTAGGGTTCCGTACCTCAAAAGAAAAAAACGGAACCCTTATAAGATCACTTTGTTGTCCGTCCATCCGTCCGTCCGTTCGTCTGTCAAGACCGTTTTTCTCAGGAACGCGTGGAGGTATCAAATTGAGATTTATAGAAATTTTATACTTAGGTCTACTGTCCCTGGGAGCTGTAGAAAAATCAACCTTCTAAGCCAACGCAATCAAAAGATACAGTCATTTAGGCCGCAAATTTCCGCAAATTTTCGAAACTCGCACGGGAATCAAAACCTACAGGGTACTTCCCGTAAACTTAGAATCTTGAAATTTAGTACGAAGTCACGTCTTATAGTACAGATATAGGAAAAATTACGAAAACCGTAAATTTTCAGTTTCATCATATAAAAAAAAAATTTTTTGACAAAAAAAAAATTGACAAAAAAAAAGTTAAAAAAAAGTCTAAAAAAACTTACTTATATACCTACAGGTTTGTACGGAACCCTCGGTGCGCGAGTCCAACTCGCACTTGATCGGTTTTTTTTTTGCAGTATATGTCTTAATGTATAAATAATGACTGCCAATACTGCCATGTAATGTATGCAATGAATTTCTAAAAAACAATTATAATATAATTTAATATTTACTTTAATGTATTGATATTAAGATATTATATCTATATATTAAGTTAATTTATTTTTGCGTTATGAAACACTTTACCTTTCTCATTTAATTTTCACTGCACCCATTGCCTTCTTTCTGCATGACCTTGAGGTTTGTACATTTCTTGTGCAATAAAGTTTTAAATAAATAAAAACAGCTCGGAGTCGAGAAGTTGGCGGTGGTAGCGGTCCCGTGCCTCGGAAAGCACGTCAAGGCGTTAGTCTTGCGCCTGATCTCTCTCCAGTCCAGTCATGTCGGATTGCCGTCTCTCCGAACTTTGAGAGTGATGGAACAGTGAGTGTACCTGTGTATTGCGCTCGCACTTATGCACTATAATATCTCCTGCGTAGTTGGCTGATCTCTGTTGAGATTGGCCGCCATGGTCAAAATAGGCCAGGAGGACTATTATAGAAAATTTCATTGGCATAATAATTACTAAAATACGTCGTTTTATCCATGTGACAACGCCTTAATTAAACCCTCATGTCCACTATGAGTCGTAGATTAACTGTGAGACGCGCTTCTTATCGAATCACCATCGATTAGTCGCACCTGGCGCCGCGTTGCGTCTGCTAAGTTTCAGTCTGTTGCGACACACACGCGGAATGTCTGTGTGTTTGCGTATGGTCCATAACAAAAGCGAAATTGTTCCTTACGAGAATTGCTGGTATTTTATCGGTGTGACTCCAAGGTAAGCTCCCATGTTCTCTATTATTCGTAGTCGCGTCTGCTAAGTTTCAGACTGTTGCGACATACACGCAGAATGTCTGTGTGTTTCTAACCAGATTGGCTGGTATTTTAACGGTGTGACTGTGTGACAAAGGCCTGTGCCCTCATGACCACTATCTGTCATAGATTAACAGTGGAACGCGCTTCTTATCGGGTCGTCATCGATTGGTCGCACCTGGCGCCGCGTCGCGTCTGCTAAGTTTCAGTCTGATACGACACACACGCGGAATGTCAGTGTGTTTGCGTATGGTTCATGACAAAAGCGACATTTTTTCTAACCAGATTCACTGGTATTTTATCCGTGAGACAGTGTGGCAAAGCCTTAAATTAAGTTAAGTTAACTTAAGTTTCAGACTGTTGCCATAAACAAGCGAAGTATTTCAAGCTTGAATCACTTGGCTTTCATAGGTAGATGATCAACTGTCCGGTGTACAAAGTAAGCAAGTAGGATGTCGGCAGTATAATTGGTTGGATTTAATTAGAATTAAGAAGCGTATTCAACAAGAGTAGGCTGCATTAGCTATATTTATGAAGATATCGCAAAAGAGAAGAATGTTTTTGCATTATTACCTAATATCTCTAGGACCATAAGACCAAGTTTCATTACATAGTCGATGACGAAAATCGCTACTCATGCATATATATTTTAAGAAAGCAAAGCAAATTTGCTTTCGCTAAAGCACCTGTGGACAATGCTATAGTCCAGCGTTTCCTAAAGTGAACGATAACGCCCCCTCGTGTGGGTGCTGCAGGCCTAAAGAGCGACGGTAAGACACCCACAAAAATTAGGGCGTTGTGCCGAGGTTTGAAGTTATAGTGGCTGTTAAGTAGGTACAAAAAAAAATGAGGGATCTAAAAATCTACAAACATATAATTTTCTTAATGTGGGCAGTACACAAAACAAGTTTGGGAACCCCTGCAATAGTCGATGTGAAAACCCACCATCGACTGCTGTAACTTTGACACGGTGTTGTCATGGAATCGCTATCTCCTATGACACAAGGCAACTCAATAGTCTCGCAAGCAAGTCCCGGCCGGACACAATTTGTCTCCAGACTACCCTTTGAGTCGTCGACCGACACTAGTTAGTGATGTCAGAGGTATCGATCAATTCAACTATCAATAACATCTGTACTGTATACTTTGTGGTAGTTTGGAAGCTCCTTCTACAAGTTTACCAAAAATGGATTTCTGCATACTACCAGACCTCCAACAGATGTAATCTAAAGATTTAAGCCAAATATTACCTAAACTATTTAAAATCGTACATTATACCTTAATGTAAGCCGATGTTTTTCATTTTTAGATACATAAGATATGTAAAAGGGCTCAGTTTTTCATTAGAAAACCAAGACATTAGAACGAAAATAAAAAAAATGCCGATTTAAAAGCTTACACGTCTTTAGCTTCAAATTAGTCGATGTCGATATTCCTTTCAGTTATTTCTGCTATCGATACTAGATACTAGCCTATTCACAAACATCACTTTGATATTGAGAAACCACATCTAACGAGGAGTAACCGATTACACAAAGTCAGTTATAATGTCCCTTGCAAAAGTCCGTGCGATCACCAGCGGTTGGGAATTTCAAAAAGACGAATTTGTGATCTACCTACTTGTTATATTCTTACTTATTCTGCACGGTAAATCCATATTAAATATTATTAATGAGAAAGTAACTCAGTCTGTCTATCTGTTACTCAATCACCCCTAAACTACCGAACCAATTTGCATGAAATTTGGTATGGAGATATTTTTATACCCGAGAAAGGACATAGGGTACTTTTTACCGCGGGAAAATGAAGCATTCCCTTGGGGAAATTCAAGTGGACCGATCGCTTTTACGCCTAAACTACAGAACAGATTTAAATAAATTTTGGTAAGGAGATAGTTTGTGATTTAAGAAAAGACATGAGTTACTTTTGACCCCGAAAAAACAACGTATGCCCGTGGGAAAAATTACTTTCCGGGGAATCTGATCGCTTTCACTCCTAAATTACAAAAGATTTGAATTATATTTGGATTAAATTGGTATTACGGGGAAACAACGCATTCCAAAAAAACTCCCTAATGCGGATGAAGTCGCGGGTAAAAGCTAGTAAATTATATGTTAGGTAGTATAATAAGTGAACTGGCATCTTCCAGGTGAGCTCGCTCCATCGTAGACTCAGTTTTCCTCGTTTGGCTTAGTCTTGGGTCAAGAGCAAACCTATATCAAATGAATAAATAAGAATCGATCGATCTTTAGATATACAAATGTAAACTTTTTTCGATTGCACGATAATTGGTCCCATGATCGTTAGTCGGATCGCAGACGTTGTAGTTCAAGTTCAAAGATTTATTACTAATTAGGCCTTTAGCGCACCGACGCGTTCTTATGCGAATCCGAAACAATAAAAATCTGTCAGTGTTTCGCATATGCTTTGTCTCACTTTTATAATAGCAAGATAAAATGGTTCCTTAATCCTGTCAGTACGGTTTTGCAGATAATAGCGAAATGGCCGCCACACAGACATATTTCGTATCGGACCGACCAGGACGCAAGCATTTCATCTTGTTAATATAAGAATGACACATAATATATGCCATACAACTGACAGTTTTTTCGTTGTTTCGAATTCGCTTGCAAACGCGTCGGTGTGCTAGAGGTTTCAATGGTAATAAATTTGATTTTATTCAATTTCGAAACTTCGTTTCTGACTTCAGCTCATTTTTATTTTAATAAGGCTTAAGCCCTGGGTCACGATCGATAAAGTTTTGTTGAATGAATGAATTTATTACGATAAGGTGCAGGTACAAACAGCTTGACTTTATCGGCCAGGCTGTTGTCAAACATAATAAAACTTGGTGCCGGTATTAATTTAATTATTACCTACGCTAGCGTATCCGAAAAAAAAAACAAATTCACAGCCATTTACTAAGAAACTCTATTGTATACACCACTAGGTATACTTTAGGTTACACACGGCTCCACGTCAAGCTACTCATTTTCTTTGCACATCACTCTTATAACGTAAGCATAAGATACCGCAGTTATTAACTTGACGTGCGTATTAAATTCAGAAAAAAAAGCCTGCTAAAATTGCGAAATGCACAATTCACCGACCGATTTGCTCGCTCAAAGCATCAGAAGCCTGTTGCTACTAGTACTCCTTAACTTTTCCTTCGTATTTTTGGGTGGGTATGACCAACCCGTTCGCTCGCATGGTCAATCTTGTAACTCTTGTAAGACGTTGTCCGACGTAAGCAACGTGTGACAATTTCAATCGCGCTTCGTCACGTAGGACACTATCATAAACGTACTATCGCGGTCAGCGCCGCGATTTATAAATATACATATATTTAATATTCTCGCGTCGCATTTCTCGCTCACGTAGGACAACGGGTTAGAGTGACAGGAAAGGCCATAACCGAAACTAAAGAAAAAGAAAAAGGATCAGAGTGTTGGGTGCAGGATGGAACGGAAACAATCAACCTGAAAGACATTAGGTACTTTTATTTCCTCGACTGAACATAAGATAGATAACCAGACTATTGTATGTAACATCAAAGTTCAAATATAATATAATGTCAGGCTTAGTCGTTCAAATATAATATAATGTCAGATTAGGCGACGACCACTTGGTGCAGTGGTCCACAGGTCGGACTTCTAAAACCAAGGGTCGCGGGTTCGATCCCCGCACAGTACAAACATAAGTGTGCATGAACATGTGTGTTTGTACTGGTCTGGGTGTTTTCTATGTATAATATGTAATTATTTACAAAAAAAAGTATTTAAGTATGTTTATCCGTTGTCTAGTACCCATAACACAAGACTCGTAGCTTAATTTGGGACTAAAGAATTGGTGTGATTGTTGTGAAATATTTATTTTTTATATTTATTTATTTTAGTCAAGTTAAAACACTTTCTCTACTAGGAATCGCTTGTTTTATTGCCGTCTGGCTTGATTGAACACATATGAGAAAAGTTTATTAAGTACTTGGGTACAAAAGTTGTTACTATACTCTTTATAACGTATATAATAGCGCCTAATTAGATAGTATTCCTACTTTACCAGATTTCTTACTAGTCATTTACAAAACATAAGTCCAGAACACACGCTGGCAAGGCAAATGTTATGGGTATATCTCTATATATATAAAATTCTCGTGTCACAATGTTTGTTCCCTTACTCCTCCGAAACGGCTTGACCGATTCTCATGAAATTTTGTGAGCATATTGAGTAGGTCTGAGAATCGGCCAACATCTATTTTTCATACCCCTTAGTGATAAGGGTTGTCCACCTTAAACATTTATATGGCAAAACAACGTTTGCCGGGACAGCTAGTGGAGGACACGTGGTTAGCGAAAGACGCCTATTTGATAAAACTAGACGTATTTTTTTACTTATCCATTCGTTTTCAAACCAGATTATAGAAGCTAAGGCGGTACGAAGTTCGCCGGGTCAGCTAGTTATGGTCTAAATTAACATTGTTTTAAGTATCGAGATGTTTAATTTTTATATTGTTTTTTACTGATACACTTTTTTTTTATTTATTAATTTATAATATTGTTTGTGATTTGTTGTGATTGAAAGTAATATTTTTGCAGAAGAAAAAAACAACTGTTTGAGACGGGAATCTAGCCCGTATGCCTATACCACTCGGCCACCCTGAAATTGGCAAGACCTGTTGAAAGTTAAATTGAAACTGCTTTCGTAACGTGTAGGCTGTTGATTTTTTCAATGCGTTTCAGTGCGTTTTGTGAATGCTTATCACGAGAAATCATAAAACGATTTAGAGTAGATTGATAATATAATAAAACGGTTCACACCTCTAAAAAAACACTCTCTCTCTCTCATCATCCTCCATACTCCACCACGCGGGCTCAGTGCGGATTGGTGGAGGGGTGTTTGTAAGGTAAGTAACCAACCTTACTGTCAGATGTTATTAAGCCGCCTGAGGGCCTCTGACCAAGCTTAACGACTAATATCTATCGATATTAACCGGGACCAACAGCTTAACGTGCCTTCCGAAGCACGAAAGTAGCTTGTAAATAGACGTCACTTAAATTATCAGAATGGTCACCCATCCCAAACATGACCGCGCCTTAGGTTGCTTTAGGTATCACTACCAAAGCGCTGCAACCACTGCGCCACAGGCACCTCTTACAAAAACAATTGCAAATTTATTATCAACACTAACGATACGTCAACGTAAATTCGTAAGTTAGAGCATTTGGAACCACAAGAGCAAATAAAAAGCAGTCTCAAGAGAAAAGTGTGCTCACAAACATTGCCTTGAATGTTATATTATTACATTTTATTATGCGCTCCACTCTTTCAGGTAAGACGAAAGAAATGGAGTGTTTCTAGAGCTTTCAAAGAGGGTCGGTAAGGTGAGGTGCCACTCGACTCCTGTTTGTGTAGCCTACGCTTAACCTCTAACATATACAGGCTGTAAAAAAACCTTACAGAAGCCGTCAACTACGCGTTCGGTACATTAAACCAAATAGTATGAAAAAAAAATTTTGGCTGGGAAACAACGTTTATTTTTTGACATCAAAAAAAAAAAAAATTAATTCTAACCCGCAATGTACGCGCACGCGGGGAAGTGACGGCGGGGCGTGTTGCTATACGCCGCAGCGACGCGGTTCGGTTCGAGTGTGCGCTCTTCATTGCGGAGTGTGCCATTTAGAGGCTTTTTTTGAAAGAACTAGTGAAAATTTGTATCATGTTTCTTTGGAAAAAAGTTAATTTATAATGGACAGAAGACATTTCTGTAAGAATCAGCAATTTTTTTTTTCAAACTTTAACCATCAATACCTCAATAAAATGATTGTAACAATTGGTAGAATATGTGGCATTCGGCTTCGGTAAGGTTTTTTTTAAGATATTTGTTTAACCTTTAAGAAGTCGCGAAATGTTGAAGAGAAAAAAGAAGTAAAAAAACCGGTCATGTGCGATTCGGACTCGCCCATGAAGGGTTCTGTAGCAGCAAGTAACATGATACAAAAGTTTTTTTTGTATTTATGACGTATTAAAAAAAAACTAGTGAATAGATCTCGTTCAAACCAATTTTCGGTGAAGTGTAGATAGATGGTAATATACATCATATATTTTCTTTAGATTTTTCATTCTTTCAGAAGTTACAGGGGGACGAGGGGGACACACATTTTTCCACTTTCGAAGTGTCTCTCGCGCAAACTATTCAGTTTAGAAAAATAATGTTTTTAGCAACCTAAATATCGTTTTTACCTTATCCCCAAAAACCCCCCACGTATGGGTTTAAGAAAAATTATGTTTGAGTTGTAGTTTCACGTACCTTCAAATTTTAAAATATTTTTTTCTGTTTTATGTAAAATCTTAATGAGGTTCATAGAGCACATCTAGTTACCAAGTTCTCGTACTGTTCTTATAGTTTCAGAAATAAGTGGCTGTGACATACGGACGAACAGACAAACAGACATGACGAATCTATCAGGGTTCCATTTTTTGCCTTTTGGCTGCGGAACCCAAAAAAAGGGTCTTGGCATTGCCTCCTAAATTACTGCATCACGTTTAATTAAAAACACCCCATCTAACTATGCTAACTGCAAAAAATTGGCCTTATTACACTCGAGGCCTGTGATTTCAATGAATATTTAATCATAAAAATAAATAAATAAATATACAACAACATCACATACATTGATCCGACTCCGGGGTAAGTAGCTTAAGCACTTGTGTTACAGAGAATCATCAGTGAGGAATCAACAATACATATAACACCCAGACTAGTACTAACAGACATGTTCATGCACACAAATGTTTGTACAGTGCGGGGATCGAACCCGTCTTACAGATATCAGAATCAACAGTGGTATTACAAAAATTGCTGTTAACATTGTAGTGTAGGTGTGACGGTAATTCACTTCCAGATTTTAATTAATCAAGAAGCAATTTGATGAGAGGAGGTAAAGTTTAAGCCATAAAACATAACATTGTATTTCCGTTAGTTTTGAGGCCTTAAGGCTGATTTCACAGCTATCCGGAAGGCCCGTACGGTCCGTCCATACCGGCGCCCGGAGCGGGAGCACATATGAGACGCTAGAACACCGTTTCACAGCGACGCGGTTTGTTGAGCACGCGACCCGCTCCGGGCAGAGAACTGAGCACTAAGCTTACTGAATGCACGTTTCACAGAAGTGCGGGCGTGACCCGTACGGGTCTTCCACGCACGGACGAGCCGTACGGGCTCCCGGATAGCTGTGAAATCAGCCTTACTCCTCGACATTTAGACCGTATTTCGGATCTAGACAGTCTTTCTTTAACAGTTCGTCATATTTATTTATTTATTTAGTGTTTATTGGTATAAATTATGGTTTTTATCGTTTCCAAAAAGCTGTAGAAACCAATTTTATTTTTATTTGGGTTGGTCTAGGTACGGTATCTCGTTTTATTGTGTTCTAATCCTCTTTCTCGCCGAAAACTCTTGAATGGATTCAGCTTTTTGTCTTCAAGAAACGTTTTCTTAAGCTTTTTTTGATAAAAGGCTACTTTCGCGTGAATTTAACGAAACTAAGTTTTATTGAATTTGTGATTTTTTTTTGCCTAAATCATTTTTTATATAAGGGTGATATTTATTATTTTGAGGATCTTAGGTTTCCCTCGAATGTTAATATTAACTTACGTTTGATATTTTGACTAAGTATTTTATAAATTTTATAATCGTTAGTCGTTAGGTAGGTACTAATTTGGACGACTTCAAAGCGCGTTCACATATAACGATTTTAACAGATCCTTCGCTTTTGGAGATAGTATTCACACGGCACAGTACTGATCCTAGATACGGATTCAGTATACTGGATCCGCAATACTGTATTATGTGTGAACTTGCCACATCATCATCATAGGCCTTATCTTTCTATTACAGACGATCTAAGCAGTGTCTGCTGCAAGGCACTTCTTATTATGGCTGAACGCAGATGGACTGACGTGAGTGAAGTGACTCTCCACAGACACTGCATCGCCTGGGACGCTTTTAAGGAAACGGAAGGTTGCCCAAGACCTACGCTACCCTCTCGGCCTAACTGACTGTACCCACAGGAGATGCAGAGCACTACGTGCGGAGTCAGGTCGGCTGCAGGGGCCTGCCACATTTTTCAAGTTGAACTCTACTTGTACCTAACAAAGACCCCATTCCGGGGGGATGGGCCTCGTTATCATTGGCCTGCAACCCGTCTAGGAGAAGGAATACTTGCCACAACAACCTCTAATAACATACACGTTTAAAATGACCAGTAATACGGACGTATTATGTGATCGCGCACTTGGGTTGAACGCTTTCCATAAAGAGACGTACAACAAGTAGGTACTTGATATACTAATTGGCATTACAGCGTACAAGTCGTGAAGCTAAGGAGCTAATGCACACTGTTATAGTCTATGGCATAATACAGTCAGGGCTCATAATCTGCGCCGCAAACCTAAGTGTGACTTTGTAGTGACGTGAGTGAGTGAGTGCCTAAGATCGTTACATAGTAAAATGAACCGCGCGGACGGTGTTTGGGCCGCGTTTTTCAACCGCGCGCGGGCAGGGAGGCAAACCGGGAGGCAAGTGGCACTGTATTCGTTTTATACATTCGAGCGGGTCATCCGCGTGCTTGCGAGCCGCGCTTACCACCCGCGCCCGCACGGACGGTACGCGTCACTGTAAAACCAGCCTCAGGGCCTTTTCAGTGTGACGCGGACGATCTACGCGGGCTTCCGCGGAGGCCGGTAAATTGTATGAAACTTTACAGCGCGTTCAGAGCGACGCGTCGCACAGTTGGCTGAAAATTGGCTTTCATAGACATAGGACTTTAATTGTAAAGTGTCGGATTTTTGGCCTGATATTAGTTATTCTGTTGTACAAAAATGATAACAGAGTTGATTGTGCCCGAAAACCAAGTAGTTATGTTTTTTTTTTCTCTCCGCGCGAAGTTTGTTCTGACGAAATCGCTCCGCGCCACTCTTCCGCGCCGCGGATGTCCGTGGGAGGACGGTGCTTGGTTTCAATGTATTTGATTGATCAGTGCTTGGAGGATAGTCGTGCGGAGCGGACGTTAAATACTGTCGTTGTCATGTCTCCTCAAATGTCCTAATGGAAAGATTTAAAAAAAATCATTTCGTCATCTCGCAAGTCCGAAAACTAGGATACAAATTCTCCTTTAAAAAGACTTTTCTCAACCAGTGGATGCACACTAAATCTTCTACCATGCCGTTATCTTCTTTTGTTGTTTAATAAATAAATGTACAACAGCATCTCATACATTGATCTGACTCCGTGGTAAAGCTGGCTTAAGCACGTGTGTTACTGATATCAGAATCAGCAGTGGTATTACAAATAAATTGAAATAAATACATATAACACCCAGACCAGTACAAACAGACATATTCATGCACACAGATGTTTGTACAGTGCGGGGATCGAACCCGAGACCTCTTGGTTAATAGTCAATTTCTTAGTATTAACATTGAAAAATTACTTAGCTTTAGATTTCCGCTCAGTTACGCCGGCATAAGTACCCAACTACACTACCTGTGACCACCGACTATGTTAGTCGTCGGAGCGCAGCCGAGGCGACAACATCTCCTCCTGAAGATGCCGCGTGAGGCGGCGAAACGCGTTGAGGTTTTCTTTTGCACGTCGGTGTTGGTACTAATTATTGCATTATCTGTTTTGCATGCGATCTGTGGGAGGGCGGGCGGTGCTTTTTGCATGTGCTTGTTCTCTAACATAGTCGGTGGTCACAGGTAGTGTAGTTGGGTACTTATGCCGGCGTAACTGAGCGGAAATCTAAAGCTAAGTAATTTTTCAATGTTAATACTAATTATGGATTTCCGCAAAGTAACGCCTGATACTATTAATTATAGTCAATTTCTTGCCCATTACACCGAAGTGGTCGTCGCAATCGCCAAATTCAAAGTGTTATCCATGACACTGTACCATTCTTGATCATGATACGCATCGCACTGAAGGACGAATTCATCCGCGACGGCTGCAAAATCTCATCCGTGTGTGGATAATCCGCGTCGCAATGTATAATGCCTAAGCCGTTCGATCAGCCATTATCATTAATATCGCCGTGGCACGTGACCTTTCTGTCCATAAAAATAAGGGACACCGGGAGCTTTATTTTTATTTACCTACCTACACGCCTAGAGGGTCCGGCTAGGGCAGCGGTTCCCAAACAGTGGCTGTGGACATGTCAAGGGGACATACAAAGCGTTTGCATTTAAGATAAATTTAATAAAAAAACATATTTACTAAGGAAGTATGTTCTTATTCTGCACACCACAGTTAAAACCATTCCTACTTTGAATTTATTTAAAAGAAGCAAGAGCCAAAAAATTACAAGGCCTTAGAACAAACCTCATAATAACTGAAGGGTGTTGTTGTGCCCGGAAAATTGCACAACATTCCCAAAGATACCTAGGTCAAAATCTCAAAAAAAAATCGGACCTCCCATACAAAATTGCCACTCAGCTAGCTGATCGATTTACTGTGGGAGAGTCAAAATTTTTTTGAGATTTTGACCTAGGTTTTTTTGCGAAAGTTGTTCAGTTTTACGGGCACAACAACACCCTCCAGATATTATAGATTTTTTGTAACACCTTGTATAGCCAACGGACAAATATGGAATTCTGCCACCGAGACTCGCTGCTAATCCCGCGTCTGCTAAGACCGCTACTTAAGTGAATTATGTGACGACCCTTTTTACCCGGGCGGGATGGAACGGGAAGTTTTAGATACGTCATTTCATACAAAATGTTTTGAAAAACGCATATATCACGGGTGCATGGATGGGACGGAACGTGGATTGGAATACAAAGACGGAAATTCAAACAAAATAATATTTTGTATGAAATGACGTTTCTAAAACTTTCCGTCCCGACCGAATAAGAACCCCGTCACAAATGCAGTTCCCTCATATTGGCGGCTAAAATCGCTTTTAGTCGGCCTATAACTTTTTATGTCAATAAAACAATATCTGTAGTCCGGGGTTCCTCTACAAAAAGTTTGAGAAGCCCTGTTCTAAAGTCTACCGAAATATCCACCCACTTTGCGCTTAGGAAAAATGCGATGAAAAATTCTCGTGATATAAAGTTTATTAAGTTGTGTTTAGATTGATGCCTGTGAACCGGGTAAATGAAATGAGCTCACAAATAATTTCGGGGAAATACTGATCGTGTTTCGTTATTTGTATGATGAGAAGCTTTACATTGTTTTCTTTGCTTGGGGCAATTACTGACATTTAAATCATACAGTTTGACATTAGGAGGAGGAGTGTAGGAGTGTTATACGCCTACAAGTCTCGTGCCAAGGTGCTACAGAACATGCAGGAACACATATCGACTCCAACTGGAATAAGGCGCAGGCCACAGCTGTGACTTTCTATCCACTGACAGCGGCGGCAGCGGCAGTATTCCGCAGGAGTTGCCTGATCCTTACTTATGACTCGCGGGAGGGCCCGGGGTCTAAGAGATTAAACACATTATCCATATATCGAGTAAACTTTTTGTAATGTATATAAATAAGTTTATTACAAAAAGGTTACTCTCCTTCGCTATCTTTTTGGATTGGCCACTATCACCACATCATATTGAAGCTAAAACCAAAAGATTATAATAAAAAAAAACATTTATTTCAAAAATTCACTCATAATAACATACACAAATACAAAGGGATACACAGACACAAAAACAAAAAAAAATAAAGATTTTCACATAATTTTGCCAAGATAACCAACCAACTAATGGCCAGTCTCAATTTGTTATCTTCCTTCTCTTGATACTGTTTACTCGCAATACATTATGAAAACTATATACGTCCGAAAACACACTCATTTCCTAAAAATAGCGTTTTGCATAACTTCAACTTGCTTGCCGTACTACGTTTTAGGCTTCATAAAGTTGGTCACTCATTTATGGATGGATATACATTTTTGAAATAAATAACTTGAACATTTAATTTCATTGCCATTAGATTTTAAAACAGTTGTAAAATATGAATTATTGTCGCAAGGATACTATACTATAAAATTGACGATAATATAATTGACAAAGATATTTGAAAATGTTTCTATGTAAACAATTATTTTGAAGCAAATTTGAAAAGAGGCAATGACCATATTGACTGAGTTTCTTGCGCCGCGTCTTCTTAGTACAGGCCCAAATTGTCCCGAAGCGGTGGTAGAGTTAATTTACTCGTGGACGTGTGAAAGTGCTCCCTGTAAGCCTACTTATAAAAATTTAATTTTTTTGGTTTACCGTTGACTAAAAGTGACATAGGTGACTGTTTCATACTAAAAGCTATCTGAGGTTTCAGTTTTTTCTATGATAGTGACAGTTATCTAACTTTCATTCAACAGTAGAAAGGATATTAAAATCGGCCATAAGTAGACTATTTCACAAATATTTCTTGTTATTTGATTCAAGAAAAAATATATTTGTCAAAGTCATGTGATATATATAAACACCTCGAAACCTGCCTCTTTATGAGCACCATCGATTATGTATTCTCGTCAATAATAACTCGAGTTTTTATAAACTCGATACGCTATTTTTGCCCGGCTCTTGTAAACTAAACGATGTGTATATAGCACACAACTCCATTACATAAACATTGTTCGTTCAATATCAGGCGATCAAACTAACCCTGTGTATACGTCAAACATTCGGGAAAGGTAATAACTGATTGTTTTAATTAAATTACGACATGTAACAAGTGTTGCGGAACTAACAATTGTAATTGGTATGATGACACCTATCTTAAATATTTTCATGACCATGGCGTTTAAAAAACATAGCCCTTATGAAGTTGATACAACTAGTACATTTCCAAAAAGCTGTAGAAACCAATTTTTAAGCACACAAAATTAAATAAATATTGGGTCAATTGACTCCGATTTCTGATACAATACCGTGACCTCACGTTTTTGTATTACAAACTATGGAGGCAGACCGTTTTGACAGATAATAAAGAGTATGTCAACGATTGGTGGTGTCATCTAGCCTATTGTTTGTAGACAGTTCGAAGTCCTGTTTGAAATGTTTGACGTTATTTAAACACACTAAACTACTTAAATAAAATATCTAAATAGTTCAGTGTCTCTGATATCTTTGTTTGGATTTTTGACCATCAATCGCGCTGAAACTACGGAACGGATTTTGATAAAATTGATATACAGATAGGGTATGAGCTGACTTGGGTACTATGTAGGATACTTTTTATCCCGAGTAAATACTCTCTTGGGATAAAACAGGAAGGAGGAAAAATCCAACGTTTGCGCTGACGGAGTCTCGGGCGGGCCGCTAGTTTTTATATATTTTTAATGTAAAATATATGTATAATTTTACATACGAGTATAAGTAATTTAGACGTCAAAGGTAAGTAGACAACATTAAAATTTTTAAGATATTTTATAATTTTTTACCTTAGTATTCTACAACTTTATGATAATTTAATAAAATTAAATGCAACATCTTTTAACAGCTTACTCATGAAAAAACAAAATTAATTATTTTTTAAATTCCCTTATCTTTTGACTCCTATATTGGAATGGCATGAGCAAAATTAAACATTTCAGTGTTTAATTTCGCCTTCGGATTTGAAGGCTGTAAACAATTTATTACGGATCCAATATCCCTTTGCTTATAAGCTTCGGCTTTATTGGAAAATTCCACTCACTTGAAATTTGTTACGTGGGCTTAATGTGTTTTGCAAAATTACCATTGACAAAGGATATTTAAGAAATTATTGAATTATTATTAGACGAAATAAACTTAAAATTAACAATAATTTACCTTTCTCATTTAATTTTCACTGCACCCATTGCCTTCTTTCTGCATGGCCTTGAGGTTGACTGGCAGAAAATGCTTTGAGCATTAAGTCCACCCTTTGTACATTTCTTGTGCAATAAAGTTTTAAAAAAAACTTAAGGACCAATTTTGTAAATTATTTTCAGCTGTTTTTAAGCATTCATCTCTATATTCCATTTGAGTATTTTATATTCCCTATTTGAATACCAAGAATTTTTTATTTTAAGTTAACCATCACTGCAAAACTGGCTATCTAATCAATATTTACAACCGCAATATCACAAGTCAATTTAATAAAGGTTACCGATCTATTTGCGTTATATGAAACAAATATACGAGCATATGAAACAAATCCACTAAAGCCAGTAAACCTATAAACTAGAGATGGGCCGAGTACTCGGTTAGTACTCGGTACTCGGCGTACTCGGTGGATTTTTTAATACTCGTAATAGGCCGAATAACTCGGTTCACGTGACGAGTACTCTGTTATGTACATTTAATATACAACATGTCTGGAATAAGTTTGCTAGTGGCCAAATGGAGGATTTAATACTTTAAATCCTCCATTTGGCCACCTTTGGCCTAAATTACCACATACTTAAGTCAATGAACAAGCCCGTAATCTGGCGTTTGTCAATTCTTATTGGTTAATTATAAGACAGCCAGGCCGCTGCTGGTTCAAGGGATATATGGATATATCATAAAATCAAATACATAATAAGTTGATTAGTGAAGTGATGATTTATTAATTCAAAATAACAGTGAGTAGGTATTGCTGGCAGCACGTTGCGGTCATGTTTGATCTTGTTTTAGGACCTCAAATTATTAAACCGAGTAACTCGGCCGAGTACTCGGTACTCGGCAAGCTTTAAACCGAGTATTACTCGGTACTCGGTAAAACCACTACTCGGCCCATCTCTACTATAAACTAAACAGCCCACAACTAGTGGGAATGGGTCGGAATGAATTAATTTATTCATTGCCACAATTAGACAAAGGGGTTTAACAAGCCTGGCGCGGTGGGCCATTCGCTAACACGTCCTATAAAGTTACGACCCATATGGGGCAAGTTGTAAAAAGCATACAGACGAATATAATTTTAGGGTTCAAGAATAATCATTCTCAAAAAAATAATAACATTTCACTTACATGAGAACTTAATAATAAGATAATGAAGGATATAAAATTAATAAAATAACAAATTCAAACTACGTTTAAACTATGTCTCGACATATCCGACCTTAAAACAGAAGAAGGCGAGGCTATTTTGTAATAGACTTATTTACTTTGATTTCCAAACGCTACTTTAGAATGCTAATTAATTTCATAATTTGCATGTCACAAAATTTGATGTGAGCTACGCTAGGTCAATCACAGCAGTGTTAAGTCAATTTTCTTCAGTCGTTTGAAGGCTGGCGAAATTTGGACTGCCTGAAAATTGTAGTAATATCGTTAAAACAAAAAGCCTTACAACTTTCACCACGAAGCTTCCCTTTAGTACTAAAATATAATTTCTTTGGTACCTGTAAGTCGAAAACCTGACACTTTACAATGATTACTGGAAGTCTCACTTAAAAACGTTTATTGACGACCACTTTGGTTAAAATGGTCAAGAAGTTGACTTTAAACCAAAAGTACGCGGGTTCGATTCCCGCACTGTACACTGTACTGTCTGTTTGTACTGGTTTGGGTGTTAGTATGTATTAATATAAGTTTCTTTGTAATACCACTGTGGATTCTGATATATGTAATTCGAGTGATTTAGCAAGTTACCACGGAGTCAGATCAATGTAAGTGAAGTTGTTGTATTTAAAAAAAAATATGCTGACACAAAAGTGAGCTAAAAGTCACAAATGGGTGAATTGCGCAAACAGAAAAAACACACGGCAAACGTGAGAACGGGTGTACAAGATGCTGATATAGGATTATGTATATTTATTCTTAGTAGAATAAGACCTCCTCTACCTTGGCAAAAAAAATTGTTGAGTTACAATATCGGATAACATGCGAAAAAAAATTAGAAAGTGTCATTTTATCATAACAGTGATCTGTCCTAAACTCTATTCGACTCACAAAATAAGTTTTCCTGCAAATACGAATAATTAATTGAATGTAAGTATAGTTTAATTTCATTGAAGTTTATATTATCTATCTACAAAAACTATTTTTGTTTATTTAACTACGTTGTTATAGATTTGACAACCAGTCAACTTTTGTCCGGCGAAAAGTTATCATTTTAGAGGACAGTATTTTTCGTAGAGGAATTCCGTCAACATGGCGCCTGTTGTGCTCCCCTTTCCTCTCCCCACCTCGGATCAGTGCGGCATAAGCCCGCGGCGCGAACGCACCGGTCGTGAAGTGTTGTGGTTTCCCGCCAAAAACGTAAGTTTATCATTTCAGTGATGTGGGGACAAAAAAAAATTCATTTCGGTAGCCGTTATAACTCGTGTTAGATTTATTTAATTTATTTCAAAGTTGTGCATTAAACTCGCCGTAAGGACTGCTAGTTTGAGAAGTGTTGATATTTTGATACTGATTTTGGTTCTAGAGATAATGTAAATTTAAGGTACATTATATATATCATTTCAGTTTTATCATTTCAGAGGATTCGGTGGACTGTAATACTGATAACAGTCCACGGAAATGAAATGCACCTCTGAAATGATAAATCAGGGATCCCGGTCTCAAATATTTATTCATAGTTCCGAAATGTATTTTAACCTAGAAGAAGTCAGAATTATTGTGTTTATTAGGTATTTTGTTCGTGACGTGCGTGTTTGGTGGTTTGATATCTTACTAATAATGAAAATGTAAATATGTTTGTTGGTCTGATAGTCTTTCTCTATCTTTGTTCATCTTTGCGCTGTTTTGTATGTGAGTGAAGGTAGGTAGGCAGGTATAGTATAGGAGTAGTAAGGTAATGTGGTAGTAAATATGTATGTGTGTATATTATTATCTTACTGTAAATGTGATTATTGTCGATGTTTGTTTGTCAGTGAGTCTATTTCTATCACTGTTTATCAATGCAGTGTTTCATGTTATTAATAGTAATAAAAATAACAATGTAAGAAACCCCAACTTGCATTTCGGTTTGCTCTTAGCTATATCATTCCAGTGGTCATTAATAATATCGGTGTAGGGTTATATGATTTCAGTGGACAAATTTTCATTTCGGTGGACATTTTTATCATTTCGGAGGATACTTTTAATTTCGGTGGACCTATAAAAATTCAATCTTGAATATTTCTCTGAGTTTTAATAATATTTGTTGCCCGCTCTCACACATGTTATATAATGGGTTAAACTTTTATTTGTCATCAAAAATCTGTAGAATAGCATTGAAATAAAAAATCTCACCGAAGTGATAAAAAAAAACTACTTGTTGAAATTTACCCAAATCTATTTGATGTTTTTTTTTTACAATTTGTCCCAGTTGTATCATACATTGTTCACATAGTCAGTGAATCACCCCACGAAGGAACGTGCGGATACAGAAATTACTGACATTTCTAACTGCCACGGGGAAAAGGGTCTAATATGACCCAGATGTAAAAGAATATGTATTAATTTATGAAGATAACATGTTATGGTTCGTGATAGCAATGTAGGTCAGGAATTTCCAACAAGACATTGATTTCCAATTCCCAAATGGTTATTTCTTTTCAGCTCAGTACAATGTGCTTGATATGAGGCACATGTGTCTTTTGTTTTCAGTTTTGCAGAAACTATAAAAAGATCTAAAGAGAATTGACATCTTTTTAAGAGTTTATATAATTTTAAACTTTCACGTTGCATTTTAACACTAACTATTGGTTATCGGGCCTAAACGCGATCTATTTTAATGAGTATTTAGGTAGTCACTGCTCGACGTTTCGGCTGGATTGCACACAGCCGTGGTCACGAGCTGACTGGTGGCTTGCGGTGTCGTCTGCTCGGGGCGGCCGCAGTTTCCAGATCCACCATCAAATTTTTATTATTATTATTCTCAAAAGATGTTCTTTATCTCAAAACTCACATTTGAATTTAGTTACCTTTTAACTTTAAACATTACAGAAGATGTACCGGTAAAATAGTAAAACAAACTTGAGAAATAAACTCAAAAGCAAATGCATTTGAATAGAGAATCGGACAGACAAAGAAAACAGGACCAGACAAAATAAAATTAACATAACGTGTGTCGCAAAAATGAGCAAAATAACTCGCAGACGTTATACAGTTCAGAGAGAAAGGGGAAAACCTGTGGGGAAAACATTCCACTAGCTATTTAGGTGTTGATAATAAAAAGACGTAAGACGTATAAGGCTAAGTCCTCACGATCACGTCGCAGGCGTTTAGATGGAGTGAGAACAATGATTTTTAGCTTGCTAGCGAGACTTTTTTACCCCCAACGAAAAAGAGGGGTGTTATGAGTTTGACTGTTGGTAGTGGTATATGTATGTGTTTTATGTAAAATAGAAATTGAAATATATTTAATTTGCACAAAACATGGAATTTAAAAGTTTTTTCTAGCAGGGTGTACACAATGACATGTTTTACCTTATCATAGGGCATGCAAATATAATTAAGTGGTTAGGTACCTACTATTTATTATTATCATTATTAAATGACAATATGTAAATAAGCCTAGTATCTACGTCAAGAGATTTTTAAATGTCATACAATTAAAAATTCCATCAAATAAAAATGTCACTAACTTTATAAAAATTATTATATTTGAGCCATTTTACAAGCTTCTTCTTAAAGCATAATATTGGTAGCTGTTTTAAGTCATTTGGGATAGCATTGTATATCTTTACACACATAGCATCACATTGGTTTTGGTAATGGTGTAACTTCGGTAAACAATTGTACACTAATTTGCTACGGTCTCTGAGATTTATGGAATGAATGTCACTTCTTTTCCGAAACAGATCCTGATTACATTTCACAAATAGTGTGTGTTCAGATAGACCGATTTCAAGCGGTTTTTATAATTTTATTTTGTTGAATCTAACCAACTGTTTGCCTGAATCATTGGGGTCTTTTAACTAGTAATCTAGCTGTTATGGCCTATCACGGTGCTGGCAGAAACACAGCCTCTGCGATTTTCAACCGACCGGTTAGCAACTGTATTAAATTGCATCATAAAGTAATACTTATACAAAGAGTAACTTTTTACCTGACTGCGACAGAAGCAAGGGCTATATGTTTGGCCAGTAAATAAAAGTAAATATATCTTTTGTGTAGATGTATGTATGTACATATGTTTATCTGTTCTCTCATTCATAACTTTTAAGCCCTTTATCATATTTGACTACTGAGTTTTCCGAGAATACGAACACAGCTATCATCTGAAAAACAATTAGCATCTTGATGTTTTGTATTATTCAGGAGTTGTTAAAATTTTTGTTTGGTAGTTCTTTTTTCTTCATTTAATTTATTAGTTTGCGATCTGAAGTTCTGGATCGTCGTGAATTCTCAGCCTTACTTTCAAACATACATTGCTGCGATCAATATAACCCTTAGGTTTATTGGCACAAGTGACACTTCCTTTTGAAGGCTGTACGTCTCGACGGAAAAACTGTGAGAAGAGTTTGCTCGATTAATAACACATCAATATTAGGCAGTATTCTTTATTGAGTTAAGAGTCAATACTATTTCAAAAGATCCTTGTTAGTTCTCGATATTAATATTGTTACACACGTTTTATTTTGTTTGACAGACGTTATCTAACATAGATAAGACTTTTCTTATTATCTTGATGTTGCAAAGTATAATTAAAAATCGTTTTTAAAAATTAATTAAAAATATTCGGACACGTATTTTTTAGTATATTATTATATTATCATTCATCATCATCATATCATTCATATCATTTTAAATATATTATCTAATATACTAAATATATTACAAAATATGTTTCATTCTATTATCAGCTCGGTGAACTTAGACTATTACGTAGATTTTTATTTATTAAACTGCTATAATTGCCTACACACAAGTCCTCACATTGTGTATTACATGACCAGAAATACCCTAATTATGAGAAGTTGGCTAGTTCTGGGTAGCAAATCCGAAGATAGAGTTAGTAGTTACTCGTATGTAGATTTTAACATCCCAAAAAACTATGTTCGGTGGAAACATAGCAGGACTATAGTTGATGGAATCAGGCGTTACTTTGCGGAGTGGCATCCTCAGAAGATGTTGACGTTTCGACAGAGCGACTGTCGAAGCGACAACATCTTCTGAGGATGCCACGCGCGTTGAATGTTTTATTTGTGTCAGTGTTGTGTTTCCAGGTACATCTTCTGTGTCACGTTGTGAGTTGTATTTTAAGTCTTGCGACTTCCAGCGCGAGTTTTTTCAAGTGGTTACAGTTGGATATATTTAGGTTTCTGCGCTGAGGTCGTTTAGTGGAAATTTAAAGCTAAATAATTATCTTTTTCAGCTTTATAGCAGGACTAGTTTACTATCACTGGACTTGCTCTGTGGGGTGAGCACGAACAACTATCGTAACGTATTCGTAGTGTTTACCTATCGTTAATCTGTCAATTTGTATGAGTTAACTGTCAGTTTCTGACGTTTGGACGACACGAATACGTTACGAAAATGTTTGTGCTCACCCCTCTGATCCCTGATACTTTAGTACTTCTCATATGTGAATCCGAAACAACGAAAGCACCACCAACACCCTGACCCGTGACCACATTGAAAATTGATTACCAACATAGTCTCGGTCCGGGATCAAGCCCGGGACCTCATAGATGGTAGAACCTGGAAACCGGGAGTCACGGAACTACACCACGGAGGTATACAAACAGTGTGTACCCTGGCAAAATCGGGTGAAATTGTCAAAATTCTATGGGGACATTACTAAACCATTGTATCAGGCTGAATCCCTCCTGTGTTTGGCACAACGTAATCAATTAACACTGTCGTTTCTGTCCCAGTATTCGAACAAAGCAAGCTATTATTGAGATAAATTATATGTAGGACACTGGAGGTTTGTATTTGCAATTTTTTGGTAATTTTTGGCAAATAATTAACATGCATGGTATGAAGTTTATAAGTCCGAAACAATATATCTTACTTTAAGAGTCATAATACCCATTTTTGACGTGACAACGTCTTATAAATTGGTTTGCCGGGTGACACCTCAAGAAACTGCGTTACGCTGCTCCGCTCACGTTTCGCGCGAGAGAGACAGAGCGAGAGAGAGAGAGAGAGAGATAGGCATACACACCGGTTCATGTTATACGAATGAATATTCACATTAAAATTATTTTACCACTCAGAGTCGTTGTCACGTAAAACTTTCGCGCGTATACCGACTTTACAGGCAACCAATTTTTTTTCCGCCCTTTTTAGCTTTTACTATAGTCGATAGTTTCGACTCGAAACCGATGTTTTGTTATAATGCTTTTATTAGTTCGGACTGAATGTGTAACAGAATCTTAAAGCTGAATTTTGTCCAACTTCCAGAAATAGGATTAATTTAAAACTTTGCGCACGTATCAAGTACCGATGACAATGCAATAATTTGATAAGAGTTTTCAATTATCCTTATCAACTAAAAAAACTCGCTAACCCCACGCTTTTTACTCTACTGTTATATAAACTCAGAAATTATTTTCTAATTTTTTATTAGCAATTAAAGCGTGTTTTTTTAGGTTTTTAAACTATTATTTATTTTCAATATGAAATATCTGAATCCAAACTATCCAAGTGTCTTAAGTTCATTCTAGCTATACTTAACTTATACACCTGATATTGATGCTAAAATATATATTGTAACACTTGACAAATACTTATTTTTCAGCGAGCGTTTTAATTCCCATTTTTCACCAATTCAGGGTCAACGGCAACACCTTTCAGTTTGAGCTCTGACTCAGCATGACTGTGCCGTGACTACCAAATTCAACCGAACTTCAAAGGAAGTTATGTAGATTTTCTTTGCTTTTACGCGTACCGGAGAGTTCTTTCAACCCATAGCTTAAAAGGATGGCTATTTTTGTTTCTTATCAATTTTTTCGACACAAAATGTTCAGTAGGTTCTGCCACTTGGCCATAATAAATGCTCAACTTTTTATTTATCGTTATGATAACCTTTTTTTTAGAACTTTACTGAGAACACTAATTTGTAATATTAGGCCAAAGGAAAAGGGGAAAAAACTACTATTGCCTTCTCATTCGTGTACGTGGAATACCACCTTTACAAAGAGCGTGTATCATATCACACACCACACCGTTTTATCATGTGATAAAATTATTGATTAACTCCTAACATAATGAATACCAAAATTAAACCAAACATTCATTTCAGCTTGAATGGGAATTGGGAAAAGCTTAGTCTTATTTTAATTTTAGTTAGGAAATTAATAAGATTTTCTAAAATTGACTCACTTTTTAGTACTTACATATTTAAAGTAACTATTATTTTATAACAGAGTTTGGCGTTACTAGATTGGCGATTTGAAAAATCAACCAAAGTACCTATTTGTAAGTACGTTTCTCCTTCTTTTATGTTAAAAATCTGCCATCATCTAAGTCCTTACGGTATTACCGTATAGACTATATGACTCTATCTAGAGACTATTACACTTCAAACACAAAAAAACACTGTAATGTGTCCCTCGGGTGAAAAAAGTTTTAGAACTAAGTTGGGAACGACCTAAAGGGATTCCATTTTTGGCCAAATCGATCTTTTTCTTAGAAAAGACTTCAAAGTCTAACAAATTCGTGACTTTCACAAGAGAACATTATGAAACTGATGTTTTCGACATGATAACAGTTCTCATTTAGGTGTTGAGTACCCACTACCAATTGGTTTCCTATTTTTGCTACCTACGATAAAGTACATGCGAGTAAAAGTAAGAAGCCTATCGGTTTATCAAATAAAATAGATCTTCGTGCTTCGTATAGTCCCGGTTAATATCGACAAATTTTAGTCTTATAATAACTTACAGTAAGGTTGGTCACTTTCCTTACACAAACAACACTGTACCAATCTACACTGAGCCCGCGTGGTGGGGTATGGCTCGTACCACCTCATTTCACGACCATATTGGTGTAATAGTCAAGAAGTTGACTAGTAACCAAGAAGTCGCAGGTTCGATTCCCGCACTGTGCAAACATTTGTGTGCATGAACATGTCTGTTTTTACTGGTCTGGGTGTTATATGTATTTATTTATTTAAGTATATTTGTAATAGCACTGTCAATTCCGATATTTGTAACACAAGTGCTTAAGCTACTTACCACGGAGTCAGATTAATGTAGGTATGTGATGTTGTTGTATATTTATTTTATTTATTTACTTGAACTGAGGCCTGCAGTGACATTTAAGACTTAAACTAACTACAAGGTAGCTGTTGTTTTCTGCCGGTATAATTTTGGCTCAGAGGGCATTTAAACATTACGCAGGTAAGTTGTTTTTTATGCTTAGTTATGCTAGAAATATCTGCTATATAATATAATATATGCTAGAACAAATTGTAAAGTCCTTAACACATTTTACGCCATGTTGTTCACCGGTTACCCCTAAACAATATTATTTCTTTTGTGTCTAGTACCTCGGCTGTCAGAGGCTTAAAATTACGCAGGCCTCTGAAAAAAAACCTCTGACATTAGCCAGAAAAACCGCTATTGAGCCTCAATATCTGGACGGATATTGACCAGCTTTGTCTAAAAACTATCGTGTTTAAATTATTTTTCGAATAAAAAAAATCGCTTTGTAATCGTTCCAACCGTCCGGGAGCTACGACGCCACAGACATACACGCAAACAAATATACACATATAAACAGACATACAGATCAAATATTTTTTTTTTTACTTCTTGACCTACGGGAGTAAAAAAATATATTAATCTGTAACCACTTTGAGAACGCTGGACTTACCATGACCTATCGTCAATAAAAACAATTTACAATGAGTCACAGAAAACCTAAGTTTTTTAAAATTTCAGTAGATACAGTAAAATTTTTCGTCACGTGTAAACACTCATTTTTTCAGACGCACTGAAGCCACTCGCTTCACTTGGCTATGAAAACATTACCTAAGTACACATGAGAGCTGCTATGATCGAGAGCCTAATGCTTTTTACGTGGCAACAGGTAACGCTAAATACATCACAAAACACGCCGCGTAGGGAAAGGTGTGTGTAAGTGACTAACCTTACTGTCAGATGTTACTAAGCCGCCCGAGGGCCACTGACCAGGCTTTACGACTAATATCTATCGATATTAACCGGGACCAACGGCTTAACGTGCCTCCCTAAGGAAGAAGATGCTTGTGTTGTGGTTAATGAGATATTGATAAGACAACGGGACGCCTGCCATATCAAATGTCTCATCTTAATAATCACGGCAGACGGTGCCTCGCCGCTTACTAAATGGGCCGCCTATCAAAAGCTACCAGATGGTAGCCAGGCAGCAACATTGATGTAAGCGGCTGAAGGTTGTCGAGAGGTGAGTCTGCGGGGTTAAGGTGGCCGGCGGCCAGCAGTCCTCCGGCGTTATGCCATTTTACACTTCCACCCTGGAGCATAGGTTCCGCTCTTGCGATCTCCACTCTTGGCCGGCCAGTTAAGGCAAGCACAAGAGGCGAGGGTCAAATAAGGTAAACCAGGCCCTCGGGAGTCGGGGTCCGAGGTGGTAACGTTAAATACATCACAAAACACGCCGCGAAGGGAGAGATGTGTGTAAGTGACCAACCTTACTGTCAGATGTTATAAAGCCGCCCGAGGGCCACTGACCAGGCTTAACGACTAATATATATCGATATTAATCGGGACCAACAGCTTAACGTGCCTACTGAAGACTGGCGAAATTGCTTGTGAATGGACGTCACTTATAAGGTCAGAATGGTCACCCATCCCGAACATGACTGCGCTATTTACATTTATTGACATTTAGGGTGCTTATCTTTTGGTATCACTTCTAAAGAGTTGCTACCACTGATGTGCTTATGGCACACCTCTGCATCAGCAAAGCATCATATGCGTATAATAAAAAACTTCAAGGTCGTTAACATTAGAATACTTTCGGGTTAACGTGTAATCATATTATGGCGACGACCACTTTGGTGTAATGGTCAAGAAGCTGACTATTAACCAAGAGAACACGAGTTCGATCCCCGCACTGTACAAACATTTGTGTGCATGAACATGTCCGTTTGTACTGGTCTGGGTGTTATATGTATTTATTTAAGTTTATTTGTAATACCGCTGTTGATTCTGATATCTGTAACACAAATGTTTAAGCTACTTACCATGGAGTCAGATCAATGTACCAGTCACGCCGCTGTACGTGTCCCGGCTTCATTTCTCTACGAAGGTTGAGGATATCGTAGAGTACATCCGCGTGAAGACCAAATACACCCTGAGGGTCGAACGGTTGGAGTCTCGTCATAATACGAATTTCAATTCGTATGTTGTGAAGGTTCCTACCGAACAGCTGTCGACCTTCACGAAGTTAGAATTTTGGCCGAAGGGTGTTGTGTATCGTCGATTTCGTGGACGGATACCCGACACCAAGTTGCGTAACACTACGCCGACTAAATAGTGTATTGTTTTATTTTTATAAGTTATATTTGTATGTATGTTAGTCTGTAAGGTATTTATAATATGGGCCTATTGTAGCTCGAAATAAATAAATAAATAAATAAAAAATTTAAAAAAAAATGTATATGATGTGGTTGTATATTTATTTATTTAGGTTTTGGCGCAACAGACTTAGAGTTAGGAAGCTAAAGAGAAGCGCTTCCTACCGACCGGGTGTTATGGTCGGGGACCGAGATCCGTTAGACATCATCTTGATTTGTCTATCTTTATTATTCGGAATCGAAATCTTATATGCCACTGTTCATGTGCGATACTAGGTCGGTACTAGCCTATGAAGCCGTATCAGTGCTCGCTATCGTGCTTGCCACCGTTCGGCATGCGCTTGTGATGGCGAACGGCAGAGGTCGCCACAAGTTATTATTTATTTATGTATAGCACTCTTAACAGGGCTGAAGTATCGGGAACTCAAAAACAAAAAGGTATATGGCATAAGTAAATCCCGTAGTAAGTTACTATTTTCAGTACAATTTTCAAGATTCATATGAATGACAACAAAAATGATACTGAATTTTAATAAAGAAAAAACTGTTAGAAGCTTTTACCATTGGGTACAAAGAAAAAATATCTTTTGACGTGATCAGGAGTGAAATTCAAAGGCTGGCAATATTTAAGTCACCCGTTAAGGCTTTCTCTTGGGATTCTTGAAAGGCTTTTAATCTACTATCTGTCTGAAAGTGGCCTTATAAATTTTCGGCATTTCATACCCTTATAATTGAGTTACGTTTTGTTTATTTTATAATAGAAAATCTAATTAAAATAGCTATTGCTGTTGTTTGATATTAAGACAGTGATTAAGTTACAGATCCAAGTCTCAGGTAGGGCCTCGTTAGGAGATCTAGGCATAACCTAGGCAGATAGATAGGTTTTAAAATATCATTCAACATAAGTGGAACTCACAGTAAAGTTCGTCCCACTAATCGATCTGTTTAGCCCAAAGGTATGACTGGTAGAGAATGCCCTACGGCGTTAAGTCCAGCTTTTGTACATAGTTTTGTTGTGCAATAAAGCTTCAATAATAAATAAAGGGAAACTACGTTTACTCCGTAAGAGGTGGAACTCTTGCGTTGTTGCGCTACGCTCAATCTGCTATTTAGGACTGCTTCCTACTACTCTAAAATCATAGCAAAAATCATGGATTTTCATGATCAAAAGGCATTAGTACAGAAGATTTTTTTACACCTTTGAGCGGTCTTAACGAGATGTATATGTCACCGGAAGATAACAAGATCCGCAAGTTTATAAATTTCCTAGGATATTTATAAACTTTCGTAGGATTCTAAACGGGAGAAAAATTGTATTATATTACGCCTACATTTTCGGAAATTTATCAATTTGCGACATCTCGTGGTAAATTTATAAACTAACGGATATCCATACGTAAGATTTTAAACAGTTTGACCAATCACAGAAGAGTTTTTAATTTTACGCTTTTTCAAAACACGGCAAATAACACACTGCTCTCTGATTGGTTCGATGTTGACAGTCGTAATGCTTGAGTCCATAGACTTTAATACAATCAGACTTGCCAAACTATTTTATCAGTTTTGGTTCGATTGTAAGGTAAAAAGTACGGATCTTGTTATCTTCCGGTGACATATCAAAATTATGAACAAAAGTATTCTAGTAACTTTTTGCGATCACAACGCTATTATTAAATTCGAAAAGACATTACTCTTCAAAATTCATTTCGGCTCCGCTTATTAGGGAGGATTCGAACCCCCTACCTTTGGAAGTCCGGCAATATTTTTAAATTCGAATCCAATGCATTGGGCATTGGATTCGAATTTAAAAATATTGTTTAATACGATTTCTGATGTTTCATTTTGGTAGAGTGATGTCTTAATTACCATATTACGTAAAAAGGAAACCAATAATTTGTGTAGCTATCTAGCTTTAAATCAAAGATACTGTGAGGTACTTCTTACCTTACAGTCAAACCGAAACTGATAAAATAGTTTGGCGAGTCTGATTGTACTAAAGTCTATGGACTCGAGCATTGCGATTTGCGACTGTCAACATCGAACCAATCCGAGAAGCAGTGTGTTGATTGCCGTTTTGAAAAAGCGTAAAATTAAAAACTCTTCTGTGATTGGTCAAACCGTTTAAAATCTTACGTATGGATATCCGTTAGTTTATAAATTTACCACGAGATGTCGCAAATTGATAAATTTCCGAAAATGTAGGCGTAATATAATAAAATTTTTCAACCGTTTAGAATCCTACGAAAGTTTATAAATTTCCTAGGAAATTTATAAACTTGCGGATCTTGTTATCTTCCGGTGACATATATACATCTTACTTTTACGCCACCTACGTTGTCCTCTCGGCCCTCAAGAGGTTGAAAAGAGACAATAAGGCCTCGTCTTGAATGTCAAGTAATCGAGTATTTTTGAGCTATCGAAGTAAGAATTGTCATAACGACTGGCTGTCGCAGCTGGAGAGCGATAAAGAGCCCTCGCCTGTGACTGCGCCGCGGGCGGCTCTGCCTCTCAGGACAGTCCGCCCTAAAAAGAAATATCGTCTTCTTTTTCTTAAAATTGAAGAGCTTTGGGTACTAAATGCATAAATTGATAGCTCCCTTTCTCTTCTCGGTGGAGCATTCGCCACACTCAACGGATTTTGATGCAGTTTTTTTTATAAGAAGATACAGTGATTAAGAAGGAAGGTTTACATGGAAAATAACATGCTTAATATGTTCAGCATCAATAAAAAAGTTTTAATTATTATTTGATCGAAGTGGAAAATGATCGCTACCGCTCGTTCTATCCGGAGATTTTCGGGGGAGGCTATTGTTCTTATTGGATGTCATGCGGGCTTTGTACAGCCAGCATCAGAAGTTCCCGGACACAATGGCTTTCGTCAGAACAACACCTGAAATAATTTACGCCTATCTATTCAAGCACGTGTAAGTTATGTTCCTTTCATGTGGTAGGTAGTCAACTACAAATAAAATTGGTACACAAACAATCAATAAAAGTTGTAGAAAAGAGCCTGCAGGCAACGTCATTAAAAAAAATCTTTGCAATAAAGTATACACGTAATAAAGTAAAACAAACTCACGAATATTAATCAAAATAACCTTCATAATCTCGAAACTTATCTAGCACAATGAATTAATAACTTTGTGCAGCAAACAATCTCAGTTTTTGCACAGAAAGAGATTTAGATTAACTGGATTAATACTGCTTAGTCTTTGATAAAGTTTTTGTGAAATTTAATTTGATAAAGAATGTTTTACAAGATATAGATGGCACTTAAACACCTAAGCGTTGCAAAATTGGTCTTCTGATTAATTAGAATATCTACACATTAATTTTTGATAGCGATCAAATCGTTAATAATAAAAAACCTTGAACCCCTCGGGGTCAGACCGAGGGACTAAAATATACGAAAGTCTACTTAGGTAGTCAATAAACGATTAATAATATGCAGAGCATTTGAAATTAATTTATTCGTTGGTAAGTGTGTACGTACTCAGGCAGGAGATTGTGCGTTGAACTTCGCTTTTCATTAATATTCAAAATGAAGCTCTTTTCAGAATTTAATTTCGCTCATCGATATTTATAAGTAGTATGCAAAACTAATAAATATAAGATACGTTTTTATGTTTGTAGGTACCTACCATTGGACGACTGATGAAATGACTAGAAATATCGAAATGCAATGGTAGGTATCGTTCAACATCTGATGACACGAAACCATTAAAATGTGGAGAGAACCGAAATGCCGTAGAAGCGTATTTTTAAACCAGTTAAAGTAAATCAAAATGGTTCAATCAAAAAATCAAAACTTTCAGTGGATTTCAGTTAATTGTTTATACCTGCCTTTAATGAAAGACTGTCTCTATTGATTTCACGACGAAAGATTGTGAAGTCTACTTGAGCATTTACAAAATAGAGATTATTTTTAGGTGACCTACGGGCCTCCATCGAGTATGGCGTGTACCACCTCATAGTTGAGGTGAGGCTTGTGCCCAGCAGTAGGATGTACAGGTATAGGCTCATGAACGAGATGAGAAGATATGATACTTTCAATTTCATTTCAACAACCATACAATATAAAAAGTGTAAATGTAATTGAACACCCTGAATAAATCAGTACTAATGAAAGCTTCTCAATTTAACCTGTCTCTGTGTAACCTGATATCCTTATCATCCCTCATATCTCAAGTGCCAATTATTTTCAAAAGAAAAATGTCAAAAGCAATACAGATCACTTTGAAATTATTGCTTTCTACTGCAATCAACCACCAGGACCGAAGGCTTGTTGAAACAAAGCCAACTTGAGGGTAAGGCACTTGAAATGTCACGGCGTCTTTTCGCGGAATCAACATATTCTGAAAGTACTTAGATGTTTATAGGGTATCGTAAAACTTGATGCGTCATGGACATTGTATGTTTTTCTGTCAGTCCGTCTCGATACACGATGTCAGACGGAACGATATGAACATTTTTAACTACTCGTACGTGGATACTACCTTTATGACGATATCCTTTCAGACTACCGCTTGGTGCAGTGGTCCGCATGTCGGACTTCTAAACCAGGGGTCGCGTGTTCGATTCCCGCACAGTACAAGCATATGTGTGCATGAACATGTGTGTTTGTACTGGTTTGGGTGTTTTCTATGTATAATATGTATTTATTTACAAAAAAAAGTATTTAAGTATGTTTATCCGTTGTTTAGTACCCCTAACACAAGCCTCGTAGCTTACTTTGGGACTAGAGAATTGGTGTGATTGTTGAGAAATATTGATTATATTTATTATTATTAATTATCTTCGCAATCGCAATTTTTCCCAATTTTGAATTCATAGTACTTAAAATGTTTGCATAGGTATCCTCTATTGGCTCAAGAAATATATAACACAAAAGGCATAATGAGACATATTTTAAATATTTTCAAGACCATGACGTTTAAAAAACATAGCCCCTATGAAGTTAGTACAACCAGTATATTTCCAAAAAGGTGTAGAAACCAATTTTTAAACACACAAAATTCAATAAATACCTATTCGGTCAATTGACTCCGATTTCTGATACACTATCGTGACGTCACGTTTTTGTATTCCAATACAAAACCTATGGAGGCAGACCGTTTTGGCAGATAATAAAGAGTATGTCAACGATTGGTGGTGTCATCTAGTCTATTATATCGAAGTAGTATATTTGCAGGTAAATGGATACATAGTAATGTCTAGTGATACAGCTACATTTGTTTATATATACATTAAGAGTAATTGCTTAAAAATCAGTAAACACGACATTATTATTCATTATGACAACTACTACTTATAACAAGATATATAGCCTACCTAACCTATTCAGAGCCTAAAACTACAACTAATACTTGGTATACTACAATTTACTATAACAAAGTGTTAATATATTTACTTTGCATTTGGCCTAACTTAAACTTTAACGTAACCGCAATAATTGTTTAGTTATATTGAAACTTATAACACAAAACTAAACAACACTGAAAAGTGCTTGAAAGCTTAACGAATAACTTTCTAAATCTTACGTTAGCAATATTTTGTTTACCGGTTCGAAGGCCAAAACTCAACCAATGATCCGTCAGCATACACAAACCAAGTCTTGCTGAGCAAGTTTGTTTACTCAACACTGTACGTTTAATAGACTGAACTCTTATGTATAAGTGTGGCGGATTGCCTTTTGGTTAATAAAATTCGTTTTTAACCTTAACTGTTCCTTAACAAATATTTTGTGTACATACATAAATAGTGACTTCTTTTCGTATGCGCTTGCGGAATGAAAAACAAAAAAATAAGTACCTACCTAATAAAAAAATAGTCTGATGATTCGATACTAAGGGTAAATACCCTGTATAGTTAATGAAACGAGTGCGATTATGAGATATCGAGCGAAGGGGCTACCGAGCTTAGCGTTAGCCGTGCTACAACGCTAACTATTACGTATATGCTCATACTACGTAATATGACTTAATCATGCATCTGTGTAGGTAATACAAATATTACTGTGTTATAATACGAGTAACAAAGTCTTTTTGAGTATAAGCTGTTTTGGCGCTTATAAGTTGATTATTGAAACAGGTGCGATTAAGAGATATCGAGCGGAGGGGCTTCCGAGCTTAGCGTTAGCCGCTACAACGCTAACTATTACGTCTATGTTCATGCTACGTTATATGACTTAATCGTGCATTTGTGTAGTAATACGAGAAACAAGACTTAACTCCGACGAAAAAGAGAGGTGTCATAAGTTGCCGACCCCTTGGTGCAGTGGTCCACAGTACCGACTTCCGGACCAACTTGCGAACCAAGGGTCGCGGGTTCGTTCCGGTCTGGGTGTTTTCTATGTATAATATGTATTTATTTACAAAAAAAAGTATTTAAGTATGTTTATCCGTTGTCTAGTACCCATAACACAAGCCTCGTAGCTTAATTTGGGACTAGAGAATTGGTGTGATTGTTGTGAAATTTTTGTAAAAAAAAGTTTGACCCCTATGTCTGTTCGTGTGTGTAAATGTTTTTGTGCGTGTCTGTCTGTAGCATCGTACAATTAGCTCCCGATCGGATAAACCGATTGCAATTCAGTATTTTTAATCAAAAGACAATTAAATCACTTTGTTTCTAAGCTATAGCTGGTAAAAATCCGTCCAGCCGTTTGAAGCTCACCAACTCTTCAAGAGAACAAGCTGTTTTTGCGTATAAAGGTATTTAGTTATTGAAACGACTGTGACTATGCGATATTAAAATAGTAATGGTATATATATATATATATACCATTTACTGTTGTTGGAAGTAATAAACTCAATTTTATTTTATTTATTTATATCGAAGGGCCAAAGCAGAGGGGCTTTCGAGCTTAGCTTCAACCACTAACTACACTACCACTGGCTAATGATTACAAAGTGTGCTCATACTGCGTAATAAAACTTAAGGCGGAGATATTGACGACCGCTTTGGTGTAATGGTCAAGAAGTTGACTATTAACCAAGGGGTCGCGGGTTCGATGCCCGCACTGTGCAAACATTTGTGCGCATGAAAATGTCTGTTTGTCTAGGTGTTTTATGTATTTATTTAAGTTTATTGGTAATACCACTGTTAAATCTGATATCTGTAACACGAGTCCTTAAGCTACTTAACAAGGAGTCAGATCAATGTAAATGATGTTGATGTATATTTATTTAGCTTTATTGCACAACAAAACACTGTAAATTAAGAAAGGTACTTAAATAAATAGAAAACTTTCGTGTTTATCGTGGTTGTACGATTAACCTTTAGCAGTACTACAGTATTGACCAGTTAAAGTATTTATTTAATATGTACTTTTTTTGGTCATTTTTTTCTATTTATTTAGGACAATAAACAGTCTTACAATGTTTTATTATTAATACGGTAAGTAACATAATGCTTATTCCTTTATACTGCAAGCGCTCCAAAACGCAATGCAAAACGGGGCCATACAAAATCTGTATTTATTTTCAATGTTATTTAAAAAAAACCGGTCAAGTGCGAGTTGGACTCGCGCACCGAGGGTTCCGTACAAACCTGTAGATAAGGAGTAGTAACTTTGAAATTTTCGAAATTGTCAAAAATATTTTTTTTATATGATGAAACTGAAAATTTACGGTTTTCGTAATTTTCCCTTTATCTGTACTATAAGACGTGACTTCGTACTAAATTTCATGATTCTAAGTTTACGGGAAGCACCCTGTAGGCTTTGATTCCCGTGCGAGTTTCGAAAATTTGCGGAAATTTGCGGCCTAAATGGCTGTTTCTTTTGATTGCGTTGGCTTAGAAGGTTGATTTTTCTACAGCTTCCAGGGACAATATACCTTAGTATCATATAGAAATTTCAGTTTGATACCTCCACGCGTTCCTGAGAAAAATGGTCTTATTTATTTATTATTGGGTTTATGGGCCTTCTTATCGCCAACTCGACCAATTTGATCTATTGTGGCAGCCCTTTGTATTTACAGTTCACTGCTTAGTCCCGTTGAGTCTATAAATTGCCAGACTCTTTGGAGCGTGACTTCTGTTATCTCATCCGGGCGCATGATGTGCCGCCCGAGATGGATACTTCTTTTGCTCATAAGCGGGCCGCATGAGCAGAGAATATGCATGGCCGTTTCCTCCTCTGTGTTGCAGAATCTGCACAGAGCGTCTTCTGTCATATTCATGTTTGCCATGTGTTTGTTTAGTTTGCAGTGACCTGTTAGTATTCTGGTCAAAGCACAAGCTTTGTATCTTTTGAACTTTAACAGCTCTTTAGTTACTTTGTTGCTGTATCCCTGAATGAGTGCTTTTGAGTGTTCTTGTCTTGAAGTAGACTTCCACCACTCAATTGCCTCTTGTTTATAGAGAATGGTTAGTAGCGTAGTGGCTCGTTGCTTGGTGATGCCACAGAACGGTTCTACGCCGATTTGAGGGTTATCGGCGCCCTCTCTGGCGAGGTTATCAGCTACTTCGTTTCCTTCTATATTCGAATGTCCTGGTACCCACGTGAGTATGACTTTGTTGGTATTTCCCAGTACATTTAGTGTTTCAGTGCACGTTTGCACTAGTTTTGATGAATGTTCAAAGGATTTTAAAGCCAGCAGTGCTGCTTGGCTGTCTGAGTTGATGTAGATGTGTTGGTTCCGGAGTTTCTTCTCTAGGTTTATCTCTGCACATTTGTTTATGGCAAAGACCTCGGCTTGGAAGATTGAAGCTTCAGTCCCCATGTTAATGCTAACTTTGAGCCTAGGCTTCTCTCCGTAGATCCCACAGCCCACATCATTTCCCTTTTTGGAACCGTCCGTATACCAGACGTGACTACCTTTCTTAAATGACATTTGACCTTCTAGCCATTTGTCTCTAGGAGGTATGTTTACGGAGTATAACTTCGAAAAGTTGCATTCCGTATGCATGTCGTCACTAGGCATGCTTAGAAGTTTGTTTTCAAATACTGATTCCTTGAGTCTTATCAGAATTTGAGAAGCCCATCTGACTTTCGAGCGGGTGAAGAAATGGTCTTAACAGACGGACGGACGGACGGACGGACAACAAAGTGATCTTATAAGGGTTCCGTTTTTTCCGTTTGAGGTACGGAACCCTAAAAACTATCATTGTAATAAATATTTCACCGTGGGAAAACAAACACTAAAATTTCACCCTGTTTATAAATATAATATATATACAAGAATGGCTTATTATGAATCATGGCTAACTGCAGCCTAAAGATCTCTTAAAAAAGAAATTCGGACCGATGACTAAGTGTCACGTTAGCTCGATTGGGACAGCAATAGCCCGGCTTGCGAGAGGTGCGGGTTTGAGTCCCGGCATTTTTCTTTAAGTGTGTTTTAATTTAAGAAGACACACAAGATAATTACTATCAAAGTGACTGAGTGAGTGCAAAAATCAAAGACTTAATTTAGTTTGTCATATTTTCATTTCACAAAAATTTGTTTTAATTTCACATTGTAAATATACATTACCATTCCTACTTAAAAACTTAAAAATAGTCACGTCTAAAAGAACATCTTTTCATAATTAGGTACCTCGTTATGTTTAAATCAATATTGTGCAGATAATGTTAAATAGGAGCTCAATATTGAGTTATTGATGGAGCTCCAAATAGCACTGATCGTTTATCGTGTTAATCATCAAAAGCGTCTAAAGTTTACATTTCTACAATGCTTCTAAACGAACCGTAAACAATGTAAAATCATCAGTGAACTCATAAAATTCTCTATTTTGCTTGTATTTAGTCGCTAGTAGTACCAAAATCTAGTAACTAGATGATAATGATCTACTAGCCGATTTCGATCACAGCGGCCAATATAAAAAGAGATATTAACTACGCAGGAGATATTGTAGTGCACAAGTGTAAGCGAAATACAGAGAGAGAAGAGTGATCAGGCGCAGGACCAGCGGCTTAAAGTTCTTTCCGATGCACGGAGGTATAACAAGGTCTAACTTAACGACCTCGAGTTATTTCTGAGAAATTCATGAAATAAAATCTCAGAAACAATGTTTAGCTCGTGGATGTTAAGCCAGCCAACACCAACGAGGCAGCCACCAAATACTTACAGATTTCCAACACAGACTGGTTCTAAATATTATTTGTTCATGTCAGTATCGCTTTACCAGAACTTGCGAGTAATCAGTTCTAATTCAATTAAAAACTTTGCAAAATAAACACCAACTGAAAACACTCAAGCCAAACGCCAACTTAATACTATTTTAGCATTAGACAGCTAAACTCATTTAAAAACATAAATGTTTAACATAGTTAGCGAGTTCTATCCTGATAACTGCGGGCGAAAGTTAAATCAAATCAAAATCAAGTTCAGAAAACTCCGTAAGCATAACTTTGTATTTTAGTTGGTACAGAGGAGAGGAAAACATAACTGGAGCCTTGGCAACACAATGAAAGCTTTTAACACTTAAAAGGTGATAATTGACTCATCGGAAAATGATAATTAAAAAAGAAGATTTTCGAATCTTATTCTTTCTAGGGTTCCGTAGTCCGACAAGGAACCCTTATAACTTCGTACAGTCCGTCTTATTCTGTCACAGCAGAATATCTTCTACGTTTATGGACTGATTTGCATGTAACTTGGTTCGAGGATATTTCACATATAGATCTAATTTTTAAAAATACGAAAAATTAAAATTACCCCTTTTTAACCCAAGATAGGGTTTCCATACAACACTTTTTAATCAGCTTTACCATTTACGAGTTATAGCCCGCCAAAATCGTTTATATGGTGCCCCCCCCCCCTGTAATTTCTAAAGTCTTGGACCTATAAACTTCAAATCTCACGTAAAGAAACAGGCACGGAAACTCTTATTTAAAATTGTTTCGGGTATACTGTGATGAATACTTTCGAAATTATAAATAATATAAAAATACTAGCTGACCCGGCGAACTTCGTACCGCCTTAGCGTTGCAATGATTGAACAATGTCATCGAATGATAGGTACGCACGTTTTTTAAAATATGCAAAATTTAATGTATATTTTTCAAAATTTCTGAGAAATTTTCTTAATATTTTTTTCCGTAAGAACCTTCTCCTAATAATAACAAATACAACAAAAAAGAATTAGTGAAATCGGTCCAGCCATTCACGCGTGATGCCGTGACTAAGGAAAACGGGTTTCATTTTTTTATATATATAGATAGATAGATATACTTTACAATGACGACATTGACGGCTAGGGAGATGATTATGATGCAAGAAATGCAGAACAGCGCGGTGCCAAAATTGAATACGGAACCCTACTTTTTGCGTGGTCCGACACGCACTTAACCGGTTTTTTATTAACAGCATGTCAGGCTACTCAGTTTAACATCCAAAGAAAAAGAGGAGTGTTATACGAGTAACTTTGGCCTAACCTAGCCTATGAATGACTTTTCTGTTTGTGTTTGACATTTCTGTTGTTGTGACAGACAGCTGTGGCATAGTAGATCCCGAGCGAATTGACCGATTTAAGTGTGGTTTTTTATTTTATTTTAAATATAATTTAATCACGTTGTTTTTTAGTTTTAGCTGGTCACAACTATTTCTTGGCTCATTCGGGGGTAATTTAACCGATTTTGTTAAGTTGCCCTTATAATAAAGATCATAACTTGCCACAGTGTTTACCTTAATGTGCTGGCGTGTGTATCTATACTTTGCAATGTTGGCTTTTATAAGTTCTAGACAGCCTAAGCTACTGGAACGATTCGTATTTTTGGTGCACGTGTACAGTGAACCTAAAGAACGGACATGGGATATTTTTTATACTCTGGTGGAAAGCTAGTAGATAAATAGAGAGAATATTATTTATTGCACGAATATTACAAAAAATAAACTTTACGTTTTTGAAAGTTGTAAAATTAAGGCGGTCTTATTGCTTGAGGCAATATCGCCCAGACAGCCTTCGAACAAAAGACATGCTTATGTTAAGAGTTGGATAGCGGTGATAACTACGTTTGTAATATAAATGAAAAAGTCATAAAAAGTGGCATTTCCATGTAACCAGTTACCAGCGTCATATTAACCTATATTGTCTACGAAAATCCGGAGAAGACATTTATAATGATGAATCAATCTCAAATGCACTCAGCAAACAGTTTATTTGCTTACACTCTGTGGTGCAAACGATCCCAAACGTCATTTAATCGTCACATGTGCAGTAAAACGTATATTTAGAATTGCCTAGATTATTTATAGATGAACAATCAAACTTGCTATTTTCGTTCTGGAATTCGCTAGTTGAATTTTAGTTGTCACAGATTGTCTTAATAATTACGTGTTAATACGTATACAGATAGATTTTCTTATAACAAAATCTCTTGTTACATATTTGATAAAAGTATCCAAATGCGAGTTTTAAGTAAGGTTAATATCCGTTATGGTATGGTTGCACTGTGGCACTCACGAAAAATTACGTACTTAATGAGATTTTTGATACTTTCTTCTTCAAAAAAACTGAAAAATTTCTCTTTTAAAAAAACTGAAAACGATAAAGCTTATTTCTGATATACTTAAATTAGTCTTAACTTCGGTAATGAAAAGATACAACGAGTTTTAAGCTGAAGCCATGGCATGAAAGGGCGTAAATCGCTAACGCTTTATGATATCACAGTGTAAGAAAGATAGGTGCAGTTACTTCACTACTTGTGACTTTTTTGAAAACTCGGCGAAAAAGAGAGGTGATATTTTTTATTATTATTGGGGATAGGTTTGCTCTTGAACCCAGGACAAAGCCCGAACGAGGCAAAAACTGAGTCTACGATGGAGCGAGCTCACCTAGAAGATGCCTGTTCACTCTAGCTTTGAAGATTTCTAGGTTGTAACTGCAGGAAAACACTGACGCAGGTAGTGAGTAAAGTGAGTTCCACTCTTTTGCAGTGCACATCAAGAATGCAGATGAGAAGCGCTTGGTATGTATCAGTGGAACATCGAAACGGTACGGATGGTAACCCGCCGGTAAAGCCTGTAAAACATTGACAAGCAGGCGACTCTGCGGCGATGAGCAAAGCTTTGGAGCTGCGTGCTTACAAGCCTCTCGTCCTATGAGCCTCTTGGCTCTGCGTTCAATCGAGTGAAGAGCAGCAAGTTGGTATTTGGCGGAACCATCCCAGAGATGGCTGCAATGCTCATGCCGGATCGGACTTGCGCTTTGTATAGAAAGCTGATCAGCTGTGAAGTATCGCTTGACTCTGTTCAGTATTCACAGTTTTTTTGCTGCAATTTATTTAAACCCCTGACGAAAAAGACGGGTTTTATAAGTTTGACCCTGGTGTCTGTTTTTGTGTGCGTGTATGTTTGCGAGTCTGTTTGTGGCATCGTGGCTGCCGAACGGATAGGCATATTTCAGTGCGATTTTTTATTCAAAAGATAATTATTTCCAGTCCTTTCCAAAGATTTTTTCCAGTCACAACTAAGAACCATCGTGATTTAATTAAATCACGATGGTTCTTAGTTGTGACTGGAAAAAATCCGTCCAGCCACAAGCTCACTAGCTATTTTCCTGGCTCGTAACGGGGTTTCTGAATTATATTTTTTTGTTCTGACATGATACATTCTAAAATCTCTGACTGCTTATTTCCTTTCATTTTTTTATATTTGTGTTACTTTGTGGCGACCTCTACCATTCGCCATCACAAGTGCATGCCTAACGGCAAGCACAACAGCTAGCGCTGATACGGCTCCAAAAGGTTAGATGGCGCTGTTAGCCTAGTACCGGCCAAATGGTGCCGGCCTAGTACCGCACATGAACCGCGGTACATAAGATTCCGATCCAGAATAATATAGATAGACAAATCAAGATGATGTCTATCGGACCTTGGTCCCCGACCATAACACCCAGTCGGTAGGAAGCGCTTCCCTTTAGCTTCCTAACTCGAAATCAGTTGCGCGAAAACTTTTTTCACGTTATGTTATTAAAGCAAATATGAGGTTCTGTTGTTGAAAGACAACAACTAAGGCAAAAGGTAACACAAACAGGCATCTACTATCAGCCTTACTACAATAGGATAGTGTCGAAAGGTAAGGTTTGTTTAAACATGAGTATTTATTTATTTATGCTTTATTGCACAACAAGACTATGTACAAAAGGTGGACTTAAAGCCGTAGGGCATTCTCAACCAGTCATACCTTTGGGCTAAGCAGATATGATTAGTGGGCGGTGCGACAAAATAAATGGAAGAGAAAACATGAAAATATTCATACCAATAACATGACACATGAGATTAAATATAAAATATACAATAAATTTACATAAGAATACATATTAATCCAGCCCATGTCGCCTCCTGCTTCAGACAACTGATTTCGGTACTGCAATTTTTTTTCCAAATTTTGCAACGTGAATGCTGATCAATAATCTAATCTACACAGATTACAGATAAGTGTAATATTTAATTTTATACATAGGAATGATTTGGTTCGTTTAATTGAATTGAATTGGCTCCGAAACTAAATGACTGATTTTAAAAACAGTAATGATTCCTAAATTAACATTAATAAACTGAATTGAAATAAATATTTTTGATTTTGATTTTTTGATTTATGAATAAAGGCTACATTTTGCTCATATTACATTACATATTACATATTACAGGTTAAAGGACCGGATTCCACGCGGGCAAAGTCGCTAGCGGGAAGCTAGCAAAACATAAAACTAGCAATAGTCCTCCTGGCCGATTTCGACCACGGCGGCCTAGCTCAACAGAGATCACCCTACTACGCAGGAGATATTTGCACAAGTTTGAGCGCAATACACAGGTGCTCTCACTGTTCCATCACTCTCAAAGTTCGGTGAGACGGCAATCCGACATGACCGGAGAGAGATCGGGCGCAGGACCAACGGCTTAACGTGCTTTCCGAGGCACGGGGGTGTTACACCGCCAACTACTCGACTCCGAGCTTTTTTGAGAAATTCTTGACAGAAAATCTCAAAAACAATTTTGGTTCGACCTGGGTCCAAACCCAGGACCTCACGGATGTAAGGCAGAAACTTTGCAGAAACCGGTTTATCTTATCCTACTTTCTTCTAATATTTTATAGGCGAAAGCTTGTTAAGGATTTTGCATTATCCATATATATTTTGCTCAAATTCCCACTTCCTGTTAATTAAATGTTACTTTAACAGAAGGTTGTCTGGAAGAGATCACTACAAGAGATAAGACCGCCTAAATTGTACAATTTTTTTAGTCAAACTTGTCTGTAATTTTTGTTTCGTGTTGTACAATAAAGTGTTAATCTATATATTTTACCTTTATAGCTTATACAACAAAATAACACAGAGGCTACAATTTATGAAGAATTGTGACGATAAAGAGTTTCCACGCGGACGAAGTCACGACGGCTACTAGAAGACAGATAATAGGCTTGTTTCCACTATGAAAAAAATATTCAAAAACTGATTTTTATAATTTAAGCACCTCATTCATTACACATTGCACGCCATGGTGGTCACCGGTGACCCCCAAACAATATTATTTCTATTGTGTCTAGTCTCTCGGCAGTCAAAGGCTTAATATTCTACTGCAGTTCATAAAATTTAATTTTTAATTGAAATTTAATCAATAAATAGTCACTCAGTCGGCATTGCACGCGATGACAGCAAAGTGTTGTTATTCTCATACAAACTCTATGGAGAAAAGCGTTTTGACAGTTGGTTAAAAGTACGTCAACGATTGGTGGTGTCAAGTACCCTATTCTAACAATATTACAGACAGAAAGATGTACAATTAAGGTTGGTTTTAAGTTATCGGTTTCTTCAAAATCTTAGACCTACTCTACTAACTTTCATTGTAAGAAACGCCACTTGGCGGTCCTTTTGTGCAATCGGAATTAGTTCAAAGCCGAAGCCACACAAAGAGAGCCAACAGTTAATAGTTACTGCGTGAAATGAGCTGAAGACCACGTGGACACAGTTAAAGCCTGGATTTACTTCTGCGGGATATTATTATGACTTCGGCTTAAAGAATCTTTATTTCCATTGAGATAATTAATGTCACTTACATGGAAACTTAAAACTAAGCAAAATTAGGTAGGTGACATTATTACAATTAGCACGTCGCCACGTCACTGCTGAAGATCAAATTATAATAAGTAGGTTGTTAACTATTAGGTAGGTAAATACTTATTTTTCCATTTAGATGGTTTAATGCTGATTTTATGTAGGTTGTGCTTTGTTGAGTATCTCTCTATTATGAATAATTATAAGAACCAAAGATCTTTAACATATTGTGCCAACTTTTTTTTAAATGTTTCTAGGAAATCTCGATTTTTAATGTTGTGCGTAAGTTGTTGTATAACTGCACTCTTCCGTAGCTAATCACATTATTGTTGTATGTGTGTTTGCGAATCTTCGGTAACACTATAAAACAAATTATAAATATTTTTTTAGTCCTAGGGCGATCTTGTTTAGAAGTAACAGAAGCTGTGTGATAGCGCTTAATAATAATAATAACCGCTACTAAGCGGAAAGCAAGATCGAAACGGCCCCTGCACCGTTTCGTCCGCATATTTTGATACTTAAAAAGTGAAAATTTATGGATTCCTACCGTTTACCTAAAAGTATTGAAGGCAGGGGGCACGGCAAACATTATTTCGATACATACTATAACTATCAAGCTAAGGCCTTAGCTTAATCTCTCATCTCATCAGCCTATATACGTCCCACTGCTGGGCACAGGCCTCACCTCAACTATGAGGCGGTTCGAGCCATACTCCACCACGCAGGCTCAGTGCGGATTGGTGGAGGGGTGTTTGTAAGGTAAGTGACCAACCTTACTGTCAGATGTTATTAAGCCGCCCGAGGGCCTCTGACCAGGCTTAACGACTAAGGGTTGGCATTCGAATCACGCATCCTAGTTAGGGCTACATAAATGGTGGCATTTTATAGGGGTTGTTCACCCCTTTCAAATGACACCTCATTTGTGTCTAGGAGACGCGTAGTTTTTTTTTAATATGTGTTTGAAGTTACGTATAACGGAACGTTATTTTTTTATTAAATGTGTCTTTAACATTATTTTTTCACTAAAGTTATTCATGTTTTACACATATTTTGTTGTAAAATGTTTTTATGTGTCATATAAAATGAAAAAAATGAACAAAACAACAAAAAAAAATACAAAAAATTTTAATGAAACGGAACGTTTTGAAGAGTTAATTAAGGGATCCTTTTGAAGAGTTAATTAAGGCCATAAAGTATGTGTATCCCATTACTTAAATAAACTATTTTAAGATTTTTTTTGTTTTAATTAACTGCCTAGAAATTCTAGTAGTTAAGTCAAATAGACTTAAGTGACAGAAAACATCTGTGCCTGAAATAGGTTCGAAGTGAGGTGGGAGCGAAGCGCAGCTTCGCTCCCACCTTGCTTCGAGTGTTAGTTATTTTTTTTTCAAACCTGTAAAACTTGTTATTAGGAAACCAATGTATGTCAAATAGACTCAGTGACAGAAAATGTCTGTGCCTGAAATAGGTTCGAAGTGAGGTGGGAGCGAAGCGCAGCTTCGCTCCCACCTTGCTTCGAGTGTTAGTTATTTTTTTTTCAAACCTGTAAAACTTGTTATTAGGAAACCAATGTATGTCAAATAGACTCAGTGACAGAAAATGTCTGTGCCTGAAATAGGTTCGAATTGAGGTGATTGCGGTTTTTCGATAAAAGTTTTTGCAAATTCTGTGGCACATTGCCTGTAGATATGAATGTATAAAATCTAAATACTCAACTGTTTCTGATAATAGTAATACGAGTAGTCCTCTTGGCCGATTTCCACCACGGTGGCCAATCTAAACAGAGATCAGCCAACTACGCAAGAGATATTATACTGCACAAGTTTGAGCGCAATACACAGGTGCTCTCACTGTTCCATCACTCTCAAAGTTCGGTGAGACGGCAATCCGACATGACCGGAGAGAGATCAAGCGCAGGACCAACGGCTTAACGTGCTTTCCGAGGCACGGGGGTGTAACACCGCCAACTTCTCGACTTCGAGCTGTTTTTGAGAAATTCATGACAGATAATCTCAGAAAAAAAATTAACTCGACCTGAGATTCGAACCCAGGACCGTAAGGATGTAAGGCAGAAACTTTTGCCACTACTGTGTATAATATGCATTTATTTACAAAAAAAAGTATTTAAGTATGTTTATCCGTTGTCTAGAACCCATAACACAAGCCTCGTAGCTTAAATTGGGACGAGAGAATTGGTGTGATTGTTGTTAAATATTTATGCATTTATTTATATTAGTCGTTAAGCCTGGTCAGAGGCTGTAAGTTTAGACCGCCTAAATCGTACATTCTTCTGTGTAATTGTATTTTTGCATGTTCTATGTATGTAATAAAGATTAAATCTATCGAGCTATCTACCCTCACCCTTTGGATGCGGTACCCTAAACGTGTATTCTCTGTAACTTTACACTGCATCTCAAACTTTTCATGATTAAAAGATTTCATAGAAACAATAGTGAAATAAGGCCAGGGCTTAGTTTAAAGGCTGGCAATGAACTGAAAGCTATTTTATCCAACAATAAACTATAGTTGATTCTTACGACGACGTTAACAGTCTTGTAAATCGCCTTGTTTATTATCAGTCGTTTGAACAAGCTTTGGACACCTGTGTTTACAAATTGGACCGTAATTAAAATTATTTCAATAGAGTGTAAGGGTAATTTCCTGATAAGTTTTCGGGGTAACAAGTTTGCGTCTATGGAAAGACGTATATCATGAGTTAGCTAATAATTAAAGTCTTCGTGTGTTATTGCTGAGTTACTTATTACTTTTACTCATATTACAAAAGTGAGCTTTAAATACCTAATCCTAAATTAAAAATTACGTTTTTTTGACGTGACAACGTCTTATAAATTGGTTTGCCGGGTAACACTTCAAGAAACTGCGTTACGCTCCACTCACGTTCCGCGCTCACAATGAGAGCGAGTGAGAGGCACGCGTCCCTTCGACTCGGGCATGGTTAGCCCGCCTAAGAGCGAGTGAGACAGACATAAAAAGTGAAAGGCACGCGTCCCTTCCACTCGAGCACAGTTAGCCCGCCTAAGAGCGAGAGAGACAGAGCGAGAGAGAGAGAGTGAGAGAGATACGCATACACACCGGTTCATGTTATACGAATGAATATTCACATTAAAATTATTTTATCACTCAAAGTCGTTGTCACGTAAAACTTTCGCCCGTATACCGACTTTACAGGCAACCAATTTTTTTTTACACTCATGAAACCGCACAATATTTTTACACGGTGGATTAGGATTTGTAGGTATGTTATTAGAACTTAAAAAAAACTGACTGCGCCGAAGCGAAGGTGAAAGTACCTATCTCCTCATGTAAAAAGTAAGTTTGAAATACAAATATATTAATTTTGTTCCTAATCACCTTCAGTTATAGGGCCGCCGGAACATTTATTTCACATAATTTATTTCACTTTTTGAACTAAAAGTTCCCAAGGTAGTACACAAACATGATTAAATTACTTGAAGGTTATTAAGGAACTCGGTTTAATTAAATTTGGCAGATGTTCATAATTATTAGGAGTTGGAAATGTTCGGTTTTTTCGCTAAACTTCTTGAAATCTCCGCGTTTTATTATAAGAAAAATGTTTGAGGAAATAACTTAACGTCGTTCATTAGAGTAATTATGGACTTAATATATTCTTGAAAAATAATTTTTGTGATAGGTTAGTTTAAGAAAAACATTTTAGACTTTACTCATCAAAGCGCGTTCATGTTAAACAAAAACTTTGATACTTCGTGTTTTGAATGATGATATTAAATTATTATTTCAGTGACTGCCTCGTTGGTGTAGTGGCAAAGTTTCTGCCTTACATCCGAGAGGTCCCGGCTTCGAATCCCAGGTCGAGCCAAAATTGTTTCTGAGATTTTCTGTTATGAATATCTCAAAAACAGCTAGAAGTCGGGAAGTTGGCGGTGTTACACCCCCGTGCCTCGGAAAGCACGTTAAGCCGTTGGTCCTGCGCCTGATCTCTCTCCGGTCATGTCGGATTACCGTCTCACCGAACTTTGAGAGTAATGGAACAGTGAGTGCACCTGTTAATAGCGCTCACACTTGTGCACTATAATATCTCCTGCGCAGTTGGCTGATCTCTGTTGAGATTGGCCGCCGTGGTAGAAATCGGCTAGGAGGGCTATTCATTTCAGTGAAATATTTAACCGGCCCAAACAGTTTTCTATTATTAATTAAGGCACTGATGTTGATTTTACCTGAATCATACCAGGTACATTCATCTGTACCTTTTTTGTTAAACAAGGTAAGGTTTGTTTGCTTATTCTGGGATATTTTTAGGTTTGGTACTTTCTCAGAAAACTGTCACACTGTTTGAGTTACGGCCTAAGCCTCAGCATACTTCGTGAAATGCAAGTGCAATGAAAATTTACTTTTTATTTTCATTTTTTTCCTAATTCCGAAACGCTGAAAGTCATGTTTTTTTTCTTCATCAAATTTAATTTTTCTCAACGGATAATAAATGTTGATTTGAATGTTGAGTTAAAGTTAGAAGATATGAATATAACTTGGCTATTGAAAATAATTTACTTAAAATTGTTTAAAAAATTGATGTTAAAAATAAGTAAGTTTGCTTCCGGTATGATGAAATCAACTAGAGGTTTTTTTTCTAAATATAGAGCCTTAGATAGGTAAGAACAAACGACTTGACTAAGTTTTCAGAAAATTCTTGTTTTTAAAAGAAAAAAGTAGGTACTTAAGCTAAAGGGATCTTAAACAGGAATAATCCAGTACTTATTTATAGCCTTGTTTATCGCTACATAACGTAATAATGATCAGTGAATCGAGCCATACCAACAATAAACTACAAATTGGTACCCCACGGCGAAAACAGATCCGATCGATATGATAACACCCACAATATAGATAAAACAAAACACGTATTGCTCCCAAAACCACATATAGGTACTCTAAAGTCGACCGGTTACCCTAATAACGTGGGTAAAACGTTCCGCTCCTTCCATAGATACTTGGAATATAACGGCTATGCTACCTTGCTTCACCCGAAATATCAACCGCGCAACAGGTATCCCAAACAACGTTGTAATTATTCAAAAATTGACTTACCACAGTATGAAATCCGTAATGCAACACTTTTAAAACCAAAACTGATAGTTAAAACAATGATTTCACACATTAATTTGATGTTACATTGCGTTTATCGGAGCGGCGTCGACGCGTCCAGCCCGCGCGATCGTCCCGGGACCACTGAGCGATTTCATAAGGAATCATACTATCTGATGTGGAAGAAAATAAAATCCTTTTCAGGTTGAGGCCTGTAATGGCTATCGGTCGAACCTTTGGGATGACTTTTGAACTTAAAGACGGGCAAGTCGAGCGAATGAGTATGAGGGGGACGTAAATTATACTTCGAATTTCGCAGTTACCGGATTTAATGGAAATGTATGTTTTCTGAGGCAACATCAAACGTCGATGTAATGAATAAATGAAGGATGGGAGGTTGTGGAATATAACAAACGATGTAGTTTGACAGACTCAAAAGTAAGTACCTAAGTAATTCTATCCTAATTTAGTAACTGCAGAATCGAACCTTATTCTTATAGTATTCCATGGATAATAGCAATGATCAGTAGTTACCTTATAAATTCGTGTCCAAGACTCGTAGAAACTAATCCAGCTTTTTGTGAAATGAAAATATGACAGACTAAATAAAGTCTCTGATTTTAGTAATCAGTCACTTTTATATGAAGTAATTATCTTGTGTGACTTCTTAAAATAAAACACACTGAATAAAAATTAGACTACCACAGGCGGGACTCGAATCCGCACGTCTCGCAAGTTTACAGCTGGTAGGTGATGTTTGATTTTGCGGTTTTGTTAAACCGAATACCTAAAAAAATATTTAGGTACGTAAGAAATTTCTAAGAAAATTGTTTCTTATTCGACTGTTCTAAAATCGTATGAAGATATTTGAAAATCAGTCTCTTATTGAATGTATTTATTATTATTTAAATTTATTTCGTTTATTTGAAATACAACTGTTGATTCTGATGTTTTTATCACAAGTGCTTAAGCTACTTACCACAATATTTGTGATGTTGTTGTATATTTATTTATATCTATTTCTTTAATTAATCAAAAGGTTAAACAATAATCAACCTGTTAATTACTTGAGCAACAATGGATAGTTTGACTACAAAAGCGCTCAAAACTTATAACTCTAAACAATTCTGAGTTCGCGAGTTGTGGCGTTTGAAACTTTGAAGTGCAGACACAATTTGTAATGCTTAGGACACCAATTGTATTTTTAACTTCGACGAAAAAGACGCAACATTCTGTTTCATTATAAGTTGGACCCCTTTTCTGTTTGTGTGTTACCGAACGTCAAATAAGTATCTATTTCTAGCAACTTTTTCTCGTCATAAATTAAGTTTTACAGTGTAAAATTAAAACAGTCAAAAAATACAATGACTTTTTAATTTCACATTGTAAAGAAATTTGCATTGTTAATGCTGTAAATGCAAAACGCCCAGGCTTACACAAGGTATGCAGCTTAATGCAGTGTTATGGGGGAAAGAGATGAATCTCAAATTCTTTATTTACAACTTTGGTGTAATGGTCAAGAAGTTGACTATTAGCCAAGAGGTCGCGGGTACGATCCCCGCACTGTACAAACATTTGTGTGCATGATCATGTCTGTTTTTACTGGTCTGGATGTTATATTTATTTAAGTTTATTTGTAATACCACTGTTGATTCTGATATCTGTAACACAAGTGCTTAAGCTACTTACCACGGAGTCAGATCAATGTGTGATGTTATTGTATATTTATTTATTTATTTAATGCTAAAAAAAAAGTTTTACAAGTTGGTTCCAACAAAAAAGCTAGTATAAGTTGCATAATTATTATAATAGTAGATTGTTATACAAGGGTGGAAAGAAATCAATTCCCATACGAGGTATTTAGACGCACGAGCGAAGCGAGGGCGGCTATAGTCCGAGTGGGAATTGATGACTTTCACCCGTGTTAAACACTCTACTTTTCATTTCAAATATGAGGAAAGTAAAATATTTATTGATAGTAATAACATGAGTCGTATGTACCTATTTAATAGTCTTTTTTAATTTAAATTTCAAATATGGAACACACCGCCCGCGTCAACGCCGCGGGCCATCCCACTTTAATAGGTTTTTTTTTAATTCACATTGGCCGTATGTACACTCACAAGACCGAAGCATTTTTTTTAAATCGATATTTTTCTTAATTATGTAAAAAAAATCTTTCCTTGTTACCTACTGCTAACAAAATATGTGACGCATTTCCAAATAAATATGAATCGTACCGTTTATATAAACGTGTTATTTTCAGTTAAAAGCAAATACCTGTGCTTAATTTAATTAGAGTATAACTCTACTTACGTAACGTGTCTTCATTACGGAAATTATTTCTGAATTTTGCATAATAATTTTCTTCCGTTCCTTGGCAACCCTTTGCACCGAATACGCCAAGGTTGTACCTGAGAAAATTGTGAAATGAAGTGTAAAACATACGGAATTGTATTACGTATTTTCCGCTAAGTACATACCTACTAAATACCTAAGTTACCCGAGAAACCTCTCGTTTTTTACTTTGATAAAACTTAACGGTTATAATTACTCCTTCTGAAAAAAGTACTCCTCAAAAACGGCGCTTAGTCATTAGTCGTTTTATATGTTCTAAATTTCAAACGCCTAATAATTTACTAATAAATAAACAATATAATAAACAAAATAATATACAAAATTAATAAACAATTTAAACACTTACATACATCTTAAACTACGACTAGTAATTGAAGCAATCACAAAAAAATCGTAGTTTCATTTTATTTTTATCCCCTGACGAAAAAGGGGGTGTTACAAGTTTCACTTCTATGTCTGTTTGTGTGTGTGTTAATTACATTAAGCACAGGTATTTGCTTTTACCTGAAAATAACACGTTTATATAAACGGTACGATTCATATTTATTTGGAAATGCGTCACATATTTTATGTTTTTGTGTGTGTCTGTCTGTTGCATCCTAGACGGATGGACTAATTTCAGAGCAGTTTTTTATCCGAAATATAATTTAATTACGGTGGTTCTTAGCTATGGCTAGTTAAAATGCTGTTTTCCTGGCTCATTTGGCGTTGTTTACTGGAAATTTTTATGATATATTCAGTTACTGTTGAACGCACACAACGACACCTCGTATGTTTTCAACCCATTCCATCTATCTTAAATTAAATTTGTAAAGTTATCTCCTCTCGTCTTGGCCGCAGATTGACCGCTGATAAACGTTTTTGTAATTACTAAGTTGAAAACTGTCATGACGATGACGAGGTAACATCCCATTTAGTTGATGTATAAATATACCCTAAAGAAAGAAATGAGAAATATAAATTTCAGTCACAAATCGGCACTGAGCCCGCGCTGTGGGGTATCATATGTGGAAAGTCATAATTTCAAAGCGAGATAATGATAGAGAACTTCTCAATTCTTAGGAGTTCTGGGAGGATTACACCGCAGTTCATGGCCATTCTACTGGGCTACGATGATAGCAATAATGATTCACCTGGTCAAAATAAATAAATAAATATTTCACAACAATCACACCAATTCTCTAGTCCCAAATTAAGCTACGAGGCTTGTGTTATGGATACTAGACAACGGATATACATACTTAAATACTTTTTTTAATAATTACATATTATACATAGAAAACATCCAGACCAGTACAAACACACGTTCATGCACACTTATGCTTGTACTGTGCAGGGATCGAACCCGCGATCCTTGGTTTTAGAAGTCCGACCTGTAGACCACTGCACCAAGCGGTAGTCAAAATAAAAAAGATAAAAAAATTGAACCTCTTTCAAAAAGCCTTAAGCAAGCAAATTTAACTGCCCAAATTATTCAGAAGTTGGGACTTTGCTTTAAACTATTTAGTAAGGACGTCACAATTTAGCCTTCAATTGATTCCGGTCGTAAAATTAGCATCACAAACGTGTACATAACACAATGTTTGTACTAAACAGACTTTCAGCACTAAGTAACTGCTTAATCCACCCCATATTTGTATTTTAAGCCTTAATTTCTAGGTTTTAAGGTAGATTTACAATCGCGAGAAACAAAGACCTGTTGCCGAAGCGAAGACTCCCGTATTATTGTATAGAAAGGTCGGTGTATCAACCCCACAGGAAACAATTTTATAGAGCAGTATACTTATATAGATTTATTACATTTCAGAAAAGTATTTCGTTACAAGTATTACAGTTTAATGTAACAGTAAGCCCCGAATGCCTCGTTGGTGTAGTGGCAAAAGTTTCTGCCTTACATCCGATAGGTCCTGGGTTCGAATCTCAGGTCGAGCTAAATTTTTTTCTGAGATTATCTGTCATGAATTTCTCAAAAACAGCTCGAAGTCGAGAAGTTGGCGGTGTTACACCCCCGTGCCTCGGAAAGCAGTTTAAGCCGTTGGTCCTGCGCCCGATCTCTCTCCGGTCATGTCGGATTGCCGTCTCACCGAACTTTGACCGACTTTGAACAGTGACTGTAACATCTCCTGCGCAGTTGGCTGATCTCTGTTGAGATTGGCCGCCGTGGTTGAAAACTATATAAGCCCCGAAAAATTGCCTGGAGTGTCCATATTGTAATCTTCACTAGTGGCCCTGAACTAAGAGATTTTAGTTATCAGCAACTTTAGGTAAAAAAAATCTAAATACCGTAGGTTCTTAACTTACCGAAGTCGGAATGGTTTCTGTCGGTTATTTCTTACAACAAAAAAGAAGCCGAATTTTATTTCTATTTTCGTTTTTTTTGTATTTTATTTTATTCAAATAATAATTATGTTATAATTACAAAAATAACCCTTTTACAAATGTTACCGGATAAACGGATACCTAAAACGTGATTTTATCAGATTTGACGACCTCTTTGGTGGTGCAATAGTCAAGAAGTTGACTATTGACCAAGAGGTCGCGGATTCGATCTCCGCACTGTACAAACATTTGTGTGCATGAACAAGTCTGTTTGTATTGGTCAGGGTGTTATTATGTATTTATTTATTTCATTTCATTTCATTATAGATAGACTTTATTATAATCTAATAATTAATGTTTGCATGCTATTTTTAATAGTTAAATAGGACGAACAATATTACAATTAAGATCTTCAGTGTAACCCTATTTATGAGCAAATAAATATTCATTCATTCATTCATAGGTTTATTTGTAATACCGCTGTTCATTCCGATATCTTTAACACAAGTGCTTCAGCTACGTACCACGGAGTCAGATCAACGTATGTGATGTTGTTGTATATTTATTTATTACGAGATTCACAACAATCAGTTCATTTTTGTCCAGAGTTAAAGTTCTGGATACCGCACTTTACTGTGGTTCCAGGCCCAGATTGTGCAGGTAGATTACATACGTGGGGTTCAGGATCGAATTTATATTACGTACGTAGGGTAGTAGATAAAGTTCAGCCACTGTGTGGGTAGCAGACGGGTGCTACCGTTTTTTTGGCCGACATTGCCTTCTATTAGAGGAGATCAGTGGAATGGAACAGCTACGAAAGTGAATGGGCAACAAGGTGTATCAATGATCTGAGGGGCTATTCTGTAAGCTGTGACTCGGAGCTTCGAATTGCAAATTTTTCGTGCTCAATATTTGTAATTTGACGACCACTTTGGTGTAATGGTCAAGAAGTTGACTATTAACCGAGAGGTCGCGGGCTCGATGCCCGCACTGTACAAACATTTGTGTGCATGAACATGTCTGTTTGTACTGGTCTGAGTGTTATATGTATTTATTTAAGTTTATTTGTAATACCACTGTTGATTCTGATATCTGTAACACAAGTGCTTAAGCTACTTACCACGGAGTCGGATTAATGTGTGATGTTGTATATTTAAAAAAAAACTTGATCCCATTTTTGATTTCACCCCAACTTATAGATCTAATTTTCTTTCCAGAAAGGCCACCTGTGTCCCTACACCCAAGAACGCAGTCCTGGCCGGTGGGGACTGTAGCTGACTGCAAGTGTCCTTCCGGCCCAGCTGCCTCACACCACGACCTGCCATAACCTTTTTGAGAGAGGACCGTATCGCCCTGGAGAGTATTCTCCAGGGCGACACGGTTCGCGCGAGTTAAGGAGTATGTCAACAAGAGGGTAGGTGAGCACTTCCCGTCCATAGATTTAGAAGCTCAGAAGCTAGAAGACAGGCTGGGGTTGTGTGCTGGGGGCGAGATAGCGAAGGAAGATAAGAGCGTCGCCGTGTCTGATGTAATTCGTAAAAATCGAAAGCGTTACAGAGTTCGATACGGCATATGATCGAGTTCTTGAACCCAATCATACCTATATACTCAAACTTACATACACACTCACCTAGAACTTGTTTACTTGTTGGGTAGAGACCTGGTGAATCAGTAGGATTTTCCTAGTTTGGTCACCAGTCTTCCATATTGATCTACTTTAGATTTAAGTACTTATATTTTAAAATATTAATTTTGTTCTTATTTGGGAGAAAATAAAGCATTTTTATAATTAATAGTATCAGGCGTTACTTTGCGGAAATCCATAATTAGTATTAACATTGAAAAATTACTTAGCTTTAGATTTCCGCTCAGTTACGCCGGCATAAGTACCCAACTACACTACCTGTGACCACCGACTATGTTAGAGAACAAGCACATGCAAAAAGCACCGCCCGCCCTCCCACAAATCGCATGCAAAACAGATAATGCAATAATTAGTACCAACACCGACGTGCAAAAGAAAACCTCAACGCGTTTCGCCGCCTCACGCGGCATCTTCAGGAGGAGATGTTGTCGCCTCGGCTGCGCTCCGACGACGAGTCGTTTTCTTTTGCACGTCGGTGTTGGTACTAATTATTGCATTATCTGTTTTGCATGCGATTTGTGGGAGGGCGGGCGGTGCTTTTTGCATGTGCTTGTTCTCTAACATAGTCGGTGGTCACAGGTAGTGTAGTTGGGTACTTATGCCGGCGTAACTGAGCGGAAATCTAAAGCTAAGTAATTTTTCAATGTTAATACTAAAGCATTTTTATTATTATTTATTATAATCCCTGAACTAAGTCTTAAATATTAAATTGTGGTTTCATTTTTGTTTCATTTTTTTCTGTATTTGAAGATACCGGTCGATTAATTAAGTATATTCCGTATATACTTAATTAATCGACAATTGTGCAGTGCTATCATCTGGGACTTGTTTGAATTACTCGTAATGGTGAGAGTATTCTGTTGTAATTTTATAACTTATATTATACAATGTCACGTGTGTAAAATGGGAGTGTATGACGCAAATTTTGTTTCCAGTTTTATGGAAAAAGTTTATTAAACTTCGTACATCGTAAGATCGTGAGCACGTAAAACATTGCTTTAAAATGCCATGGTCGTTATTAATGATTTTGAAGTTAAAAAGATTTAAAATCTAATCAGGTAAAAAAGAATAAATGATGTAATAAGGAAGGCAGGAAATGTTTTAAGCATTAAGTCCACCCTTTGTACATTTCTTGTGCAATAAAGTTTTAAATAAATAAATAAGGATGTCACCTATTGCAAGTTTTTCAGGTCTCATTTCACCTTTGAAATGCAAATTATGCCAATTGTTTTGCAAAAAGCTATAGCAACCAATTTTAAATAACATAAAATTCAATAAACATTCAATCCTTTGACTCCGATTTCTGACACCCAGAATTGGCGTCACATTTCAGACGTACCGTTGCGGACTTAGTACCTATTTCCGTAATTCGTTTTATTCAACACTAGCGAACCTGGCAGACGTTGTCCTGCCCGCTGTGCTATGAACCTTCCTCTTGAATCACTCTATCTATTTAAAAAAAACTGCATCAAAATTATTTGTTTTAAAAATCTAAGCATAACGCACACACATATATATTACAGACATAGGGACAGACGCGGGAAGCGACTTTGCTTTAAACTATGAAGTGAATAGTTACTTCCCTCTTTCTCAGCCTATATTCGTCCCTTGTGAGCGAGACAACCAGCTTAAAAATGGGTCTAGCTATTAACAAATCCAAGACTAAACTCATGGTGATCGACCCTTTTGAATCCATTCAGCGCACTAACATTCTGCAGGAGTTTGAGACCGTGCATCAGTTCCAGTACCTAAGGTCGACGATAACGTGCAAAGGGAACAGCGAGCCGAAAATAAGAAGACGCATTGGCATGGCAAAATCAGCTATGTCAGAACTTGACAAAGACAGAAACATCACAAATCGAACCAAAGCACATCTCGTTCGCACTCTTGTCTTTCCCATCTTGCCCTCTACGGTGTCGAGACGTGGACAATCAAGGCGGCCGATAGAAAAAGAAATGACGCCTTGGAAATGTGGTGTTGGCGCCGAATACTGAGAATACCATGGACAGCTCACCGCACAAACGTCTCGATACTCAAACAACTGAAGCTGGAGAAGACACAGCGTCTGTCTGTGACCTGCCTGCAACGCATAATGCAGTACTTTGGCCACGTTGCACGCAGGGATAGCAACAATCTGAAGCGTCTGATAGTGACAGGGAAGGTGGAGGGGAAAAGACCTAGAGGACGAAGTCCCAATCGGTGGTCGGACCAAATCTCCAAACAGCTGGAGATGCCCGCCAGCGCTGCGCTCCACCAAGCGACGGAACGTAACCGATGGAAGCAGCTGGTAGACAGGATCAAAAGGAGTCACGATTCTCAGCAGTGAGGGAATCGACTGAATAGAGAGAGAGAGTGTTTCAGAAGTTCCGAGGACGGCTGCGAGCCGACACCGCGCGCTACGCATGTATTCGCTGACGCGTGTGATTTGTGTTTTATATTTAACTTAATTTTTAATTACTTGTTTGTATGTTAGTCTGTTAGGTTTTTATAATATGGGCCTATATTTTTATAATCTGTTGCCTGAATTAAATGAATTATTATAGATAAGTACTAAGCTTAACATGTCCATTTTTATGTTATCTCGAGTCTGTTTCCGAGAATTACGATATACCTAATAAGGTAATTTGAACTATAAATAATATATAGGAACACAAATATCCAATTAAAGTAACAAAAAACCGTACAAGTCTAAAAGTACAACAGTCCTTATGATTTTGGTACAAAAATCACACGTTTTGTCGGCTGTTGCAATTTTTTTTGTTCAAGAGCTTCCAGCTGAAATGTTTTGAAAGTCACAATTAGACTTTTTAGTGATGACAGCAAGGAAAAATGTGAATATATATTTCTACTTCTTCATCAAAAGCATCATATAATGTAAAGATTTTTAACTCAAAAGGCAAACGATTGGTAGGGAGGTCTACATCACTATTTCTTACCCCACTACTTATCTCACTAATCAGTGGTCCCACGCTGGGCACAGGCCTCCCCTCATTATGAAGTGGTACGAGCTATACATACTCCACCACGGGCAAGATTTGACCTACCTTACTGTCAAATCTTATTAAGCCGGCCGATGGCCTCTGAAAAGGCTTGCCTTCCGAAGCCCGAAGATGCTTGTAAATAAATTGACGTCACTTATATGGTCACCCATCCAAAACACGACCGCGCCGCGGGTCGCTTAACTTTAGTATCACTACCAAAGCAGCACCAACACCTGTGGGGTGAGCACGAACAACTATCGTAACGTATTCGTAGCGTTGACCTATCGTTGACTTGTCAATTTGTTTTGGGTAACGGTCAGTTTCTGACGTTTGGACGACAACAATACGTTACGAAATTGTTCGTGCTCAGCCCTCTGTGTTAATGTTCTAGGTAGTAGTTACTTAGTTCCCATTTTGCCAATCAATGTCAATATCGTCAAAGACATTGTTTTCAAATGATTGTTATTATAGCAGTAAAATAATGCAATGTCTGTGAATATTTCAACTTTCTATCTAAAACGTTTCATGAGATACAGCCTGGTGACGGAAAGAAAGCGAAGTCTTCGTAACAGGGTATTTACTATTTGTGTACGGTACCCTTAATACGAGCAAACAATATTTTCACTTTGTATCGCATCCACACACTGAGCGGACATTCTATTACCTAATTATGTATTTACTGTATCTACCTCCAACCATATTGCTTTATCCCGTTCAGACCTAGAAAAAAGAGCTCAAAACATTTGCCCCCTTCCAAATCCACTGAAAAGGCCTGTCATTATTTTTTTGTCAACAGCAAATCCTAGCAAAAATCCGTCAAAACGTCAACGCTTTAAAATCCGCTTGTTAGGGCGTTTTAACATCAAAGCATTCAACGTTACCTTTGCCGGTGACTGGTGTTCGCTTGCATAAATAATTTAGCTGTTTGTTTTATAATAAACTGCAGTGTTCATACCCGCGCTCAGAAGTTTGTACATTTACTCGTAGTTAGCAAATATTTGGCTATGAAGTATCTGATTTCAAGCTAAACAACTTTAAAACAACATAACGGGAATACCACAATACTTCTCCACCAATTCAGCTTATTTCTGTTCCTATCCTTTTTTAACGTCAGGGATACGCATACCCACCAGCCGCGGGGGCAGCTGGGGATTATGTGGGACTCAGGCCTCAGAGAGAAAATCTGCCTACCCACTAAAAACCTGACAGTGCCCTCCGGTGCCATGTGAGTCGGGGACGTGGCGGGTTCACCGTAGGCCGAGAGGCCACAGGCATTCACCGCATTTCCCCGGACGCGGCCGACTCACTTTGCAGCGAGCCCCTACCGGTTTCGACGAGGGAGAAACTCCACCCCGTCGCATAAACGACAGACGGCGCCCGGGAACACGCGCATCGCAGTCTCAGGCCCCCTTTAGCGGGCTTCTGTTCCTATCCTACTCCAACCAGCCCAGGCTTTCCCAGGAAGCAAGCAGCTTTGCTGGATTACCACAGGAATCTAGGAGGGTTTCTCGCGATTGAAAAAGGAGTGCTCGTTGTTCAGATACAGCTTGGCACTCCATAAGCACGTGATGAAGCGACTCATCCGCCTCCATGCAAGCCCTGCATAGAGGGCTTTCCGTTACACCTATTGAAAATAGCTTGTTCAAGGGGCAATGCCCTGTTATAATAGGCATGATGACACCTGTCTTAAATATTTTCAAGACCATAGCGTTTAAAAAGCAACTACCAGTTTTATTTCCAAAAAGCTGTAATAACCAATTTTTAAACACACAAAACTCAATAAATATTTAGTCAATTGACTCCGATTTCTAATACATGACTGTGACGTCATGTTCTTGTATTCCCATATAAAATCTATGGAGGCAGACCGTTTTGACAGATAATAAAAAGTATGTCAACGATTGGTGGTGTCATCTAGCCTATTCCTTTAACTTTATGAAGCCTATCCCTGTTGAGTCTTATGCGGTTGCGTGCAAATTTTTATGCCTCCGGACTCGCATTCTTAGTTAATTTTGCTCGGAAATAAGAAAATATTATATTAATAATGATAACAAGCCGAGCTAAGCTGAGAAGTGTACGGATAATAACAATAGCTTTCCTGCAAGTGATCAATATAGCAGTTATTTTTGCCGTCACAATCAATAATTTTCACCTTACGCTTCACATAATACTGAAAAGATTGGCAGCCATTGTTCACTTAGTTCAGAGGAGGGCAATTCTCGTGTAATCGAAAAAAGATAACATACGTACCTATAAAGACCGATTACCACTTAAAATGCGTATACGTATATCTCTTTTACCTGTCATGATATGCACCAGTGAACAGTAAGTTGAAGTTCTTTTTATGGAACTAGGTGTAGCTGGCTACATAGAGTACGAATTACCGAGCGGAAAAAGTACAAATGCACGAGAATCGCACCCCAGGTGCACGAAGGCAAGGCGTAATTTACAACGCGTCAGCATTTTGCGGAAGCTCATAAATTAACTAATGTACTATGAAAAGGACGGGGTCAACGTCTTGCAGTGAATTGTTACTTTGTAAGTACTAAGTATAATAATATTTGTGAGGTTGCCGACCCTACTGTGGCTTGTGAAATGTTTGGCTAGCATTTTGTCCTCTGAGTAGAACATTTTAACAGTCAATTTCAATGTAATCAAAGCCTTAGAAAAAGTTAATTGTGCATAAATTGTTGAATTAAGATTTAAACACATCTACAAAATACAAAGTGAGGAATGACCTTTATTATTAAACCACCAAGGAAATTGATAAAAGTGAAAACAAATTAAACGAAAGTAAGCGACAAAACGCTTATTTTAAAACGCAATCCTTCCTCTTTTGCTTTACAAAAAAATTATAAATATGTCTGCTCTATTCATAAATTTGTGCAATCACAAAGACCGACCTACCAAGATTTTCCTACTACGTTCTAGAGTTACAAATGTACTACGTAAGATTTTAGGGTTATGTAATGCAAAAAAAAAAACAATTATCTGATTAAAATAAAACCTTATGTTTAAGTAATTAACGTGCCAAACTGTCCAAAGGGGCCTATTAAAATGTAATTAGGTATTTGAATGTTTAATTACACGGTACAAATATCACCATGAAAAAACTTATTATGTAGTAGTAAGCACACAATAAGTTTTTTCATTTGTACGTACAAAAAGAATACTAGTCTATGATCCGTATTTAAATCGACCTACACCGAGCTGATAATAGAACGAAACATATTTCATAATAAATTTAGTAAAATAGATAATATATTAGGTCCTTACATATGAAATTGGCGTTTTGTCGTACTGGCCACTTTGATCACAAATTTTTCCTATTTGGTTAGGAATTCGAAATTCAAATTTATACAGCTATTTCCACATGTAGTTGTGTTTCGTAAACCGTCATTCATTTGTTTTTTTACTTATCTTTTTTCTGTTTGCATCGCTCAATTTACAAAATGGAAAATTTGAAATATCGCGTTATTTACGAGTACGAGTTCCACCGTGGCACCAGTGCTGCGGAAACGGCTCGAAGGATTAATGATGTGTATGGCGGTTGTGTCGCAAAAGAAAACACAGTGCGTTTTTGGTTCCAACGTTTTCGTTCTGGAAATTTCGACCTGCAAAACAAGCCCCGTGGACGGCCGGAGACCCAAGTTGATAATGAAGAATTGAAGGCTATTGTGGAAGCGGATCCATCGCAAACCACGTCCGAGTTAGCTGCAGGCTTTGGCGTTAGTGATAAAACTGTTTTAATCCACTTGAAGCAAATTGGGAAGATTAAAAAACTTGAAAGGTGGGTTCCTCACGAATTGAGTGAAGCAAACCGGCAAACGCGCGCCAACTGCTGCGTTACATTACTTGACCGGCACAATAACGAAGGGATTTTAAATCGAATCATTACCTGTGATGAAAAGTGGATTCTCTACGATAATCGGAAGCGCTCATCGCAATGGCTGGACCCTGGCAAGCCAGCCAAAGCCTGCTCCAAGCGAAAATTGACCAATAAAAAGTTACTTGTAAGCGTTTGGTGGACTAGCGCCGGTGTCGTTCATTACAGTTTTCTCAAATCTGGCCAGACGATTACGGCAGATATCTATTGTCAGCAATTGCAAACCATGATGGAAAAGCTAGTTGCTAAACAACCAAGGCTGGTCAATCGCTCTACGCCACTGCTGCTTCACGACAACGCTAGACCACACACTGCACAACAGACGGCTAGCAAATTAGAAGAACTTCAATTGGAATCTCTAAGGCATCCACCGTACTCCCCGGACCTTGCTCCAACAGATTACCATTTTTTTCGAAATTTGGATAACTTCTTGCAAGGGAAAAAGTTCAACTCAGATGGGGCAGTCCAAGTCGCCTTCAAAGATTTTATTGATTCCCGTTCGAATGGTTTTTTTAGTAAAGGGATCAATGAACTACCTATGAGATGGCAAAAGTGCATAGATTACAATGGCTCATACTTTGATTAAATAAATATGCTATATAAAAAAATTTCGACTTTTTGTTCCTCCCATACAAAACGCCAATTTCATAGGTAAGGACCTAATATTACAATGGGTTTCCAAATAATCCTAGAAAGACTATTCTTAAATAATTAAAAAAAAACGTTTTTTAAATTAATTTTGCATACCTGCTTACACAACAGTAGACTACCCAATATTTACCGGTTTACTGCAGAAAATTTATGTATGCCGAAAGATCAATTATTTTTAGTTTTCTACGAAGATAAAGAAAATATTGCCCTAGTTCTAATTTAAAAAAAACAGCAATGTAACACACGACGGCAAGGTAAGCAATGCGATATATTAAGCGCTTGTAATACAAGCAATTTTGCAGGAAAAATGAATAGCCAGTAGGCCTAGCACGAACAACTATCGAAACGGAAAAGTACCGTCAAAACGTCGGAAACTGATTGTTTCCCACACAAATTACCAAGTTAACGAATAGTAAAAGATAACTACAAACACGTTACGATAGTTTTTCGTTCTAGACCTACTGATGTACCTACGTTAACGTACCTACATGAACCATAAATAATTCACATGATAAACTTCTAAGGCTGGAAATAATCTTTTCTTTCACCCGTCCACCTTCGGTCCTCAAGGGGATTGTTTGTACGGATCCCTAAAAACTAAGTAATTATTCGGTCAAGTCGAAATAGAAATAAGAATTCAAGGAAAATGTAGAGCCGTTTCTATGTCTTCATTTCCATTTAATTATAGAGCTGTCAACTGGAGAAGCTGGTTGAAATTACTTTCGTAAGCCCAAATGATTTAAAAATTCGATTCAACATGGCAACTACTAATAATACTTATAATCACCTTACAACTGAAATATTCTTTTTGGTTTTTGAAAACAGTGGGCTGAATAAGTTAGGCACAAATGTAAACTAGCTACATAACCGCTACTTCGTCCGCGCAAACGTGTTCAAGTTTTATTTATTATTTAGTTTTTTTGCGTTGTTGTGGGTTAAGATTGGTCATCAGGAAGGACCGTCCCTGATGACCGGAGCCGAAAATAATTTTTTAAGTGTTATATCTTTTCGAATTTAAAATTTAGCCTGTTTCATCTTAACCGATTGTTAAATATTTGTAAAAATATTTCTCTCGGGTGATTTGAGGGTGCTCCCACAATCATTGATGAAACATACGCTGGCTCAAATCGTTAGAAAGCACTTACAAAATTCAACGGCACCATTTATGTTCTCGGTAGCCCAGTTGGTTAGAGCACTGGACCGGACTTTCAAAGGTCAGGGGTTCGGATGACCGGAGCCGAAAATATTATTTAAGTGTTATATATATCTTTTCGAGTGTCCAAGTTTGAACAAGTGTGAATTTTGCCGATGTCTTCTCGCCGAGACATTTCCAACGGTACCTATTTTAGGCCCTAGCGCTGTGATAATAGGATTGATCTTACAACAATAATATTATTGTGATTTCTACTGCTGGATACAAACCTCGCTTGGATTGGTATCAACAGATTTTAATTTATTGGTAACAAAACTTAAAATAAATAATTTAACGAATGTCCTAGGTACAATCTATAAACCTACCCAAAATAGATATACAATGATTTTGGAACGAAAATTCCAAGCCGTGAAATCGGCTTCTCGTAAATCTTGTAATTATTCAATACTAGCGGCCGCCCGCGACTTCGTCCGCGTGGATGTTAGTTTTTTGCGACCGGGCTTCATACAAATTCGCAACCCCTATTTTATCCCTTTGGGGGCAGAATTTATCAATATGTAATATTATTTCTATCCTTCTTTACCTTCCAAGTAATGTTGAGTCAAATAAAAAAAAGTCCCATTAAAATCGGTTTAGTAGATTCTGAGATTCAATTTCCTGCCTGCCCCCTAAGTTCATCGGCGTGATTATTTATATCCCAGTTTACTCTCCAGGTGATACTGAGTCAAATAAAAAAAGTCCCGTCAAAATCGGTCCAGTAGATTCTGAGATTAGCCCGGACAAACAGACAGACAGACAGACCGACAGACAGACAAATTTTTTAAAAATTGTTGTTTTGGCTTCTATTACGGTAATTAAGACCCCCTGTAACAATTTTTCATAAAAATCTTCAATGTACAGAAATCGATCTTTTACAGTCTTATTATATGTATAGATGAATAATTCAAAGGAATTACTGTGCTTTACACAGATATCTGTAATTTCTTCGCTTCGCTTTAACTAAAGGCAAAAGGTCATGCTTATATAGGGTTACAAGTGTTAACTTGATATGGATACCATGTTAAATCTTGTAGCGAAATACCTTCCAGTAACTACATATTATTCCTTCGTACATATTATTGTTAGATGTTAGGTTTCAGGTCTTTACATTACTGAAGTTCGGCTTACCTACTCTAGGGTACTATAAAAAGACATTAAAAACAATACGTCTCCTTATTTCATTCACCGATGTAAAACAATAACATTTCCGCGTATAATAAAATGTGGTTTCGTATGGAAAACATGTGGCGTATACGTTATTAGGGGTGATGAGTGGAAAATATTACCGAGCGTTCACGGGCTTATTGAGTAGGTATAGATTTATCTCTGCGTACCTATTTGCGAAGCCATAACACATTGCTAGGGTGACAATGATGTGTACTTTGTTAAGTATAAATAAACATGATGAATGTCGATTGAACTGCTAAACTCTTGTATACTCTGCTCATCAAAAGAAACACATAAAGCTCGAGGTTAACGTATTCACGGACACTGAACGCCTGTAGACGATATAACAATAAAACTTCTATTGTGTCTAGCAGATAGTTCGTGAGTGTGTTAAATAATACCCAACCAACCGATTTGACTTCAGACACTTTAATAGTCGTTTTGTATTTGGACAAGATCGACAACGGCCGTGTTTATTTGTGGTAAGATAGACATTTGAATTGTAGGTAAGGCCTTCTATTTTGTTTCATTAGCTTATCGAATCCTAAATACAATTGACAATAGGATTTAAAATGATACACTTTTTTTACAAAATATTTCGCAATTTATTTACATTTTATTTTCATCTGACGTTTCGGACCCTTTTCAGCGTTCGTGGTCACAGGTAGACTAACGTGTTAGTTGTCATTACATACTTTTGAAAAAATTGTAAACTACCCTCACTCAAAAATATTAAGATACGTTCCTAATGGTATCTATACAAAATGAGCTAACAGTATCTTAAGGTCTTGCAGTGCGGGGTCTAGCTTGTGTCTTGGCTACGACAGGATCCCAAGCTGGTGGAATGTCCCAACCATCTTATCTATTAAAATTAGGGTATCTTCTAATTTCGAGTTGCGAGGAAAGTCCTTGCAACCCCCTCAGTCCTCGGTTGATCCAAGCGTATGAAGTGGTTGGGTGTAAATAATGTTAGTGACAAAAGGATATTCAGAGACACGTAATGGATCCCATGATTTCTGAAAGTCTCGTATCGTGTAACCTCTTGTAAGCTTCGCGAAACGATACAAGGTATATTTCATTGTTACAGTGACAGTACCGCCATTTTAATGGTCAAGCGGTGGTGCTCACCCTACCAGCCACAATAGGTTATATTGATAGTCGAGCAGGTGATAGCCTCTTAGCACTTTACGACACACTTCCACCAGTATTAGTTTCGTTTGTGGTCGGCGTACGCGTTATAGCGAGATAACACAATAGAGCCATGTCATTTGATAGAGTAGAACCAAACAGCTTTTAAAGTTTTATTTAGCAGTGAACGAAACGGTTTGTTCTTACAGTGGGGTGAGCACGAACATTTTCGTAACGTATTCGTGTCGTCCAAACGTCAGAAACTGACAGTTTCCCCATACAAATTGACAAGTCAACGATAGGTAAACGCTACGAATACGTTATTAAAGTTGTTCGTGCTCACCCCACAGAACTTGAAACCAAAACACCTGCGTAAAAAGAAAAAAACAGGCAGGTGGAATCTGAGAAAATATATATATTAATGAAAGTTTAAAACAAGATTTACGTAGGTTTATAAGGTTTTTAGTCTAGGTACATGTATATAATTAAGTCAGCTGATTATAATAGGTAAGCTCCAAATACACCCACAAATAAAATAATCAATAGAAGGATACATTTCAGAGCCTCGAGGCAAATGTTAAAATAGCTTTCATGCTATGTTACCTTCATTATTATTCCAAAAATGTAATGAGTAATATAAAACCTGCAGATGGTGTGTTCGTCATTATAAAGAGTACTCGGAATCAATAAATGATGGAAACCACAATACGACAATGTTTGAATATAAACAATTACATTTATTGTAAATCAAATTTGTAAAAAGGCAATGACAATAGTGACTGAGTTTCTTGCGCCGCTTCTTGTCAGCACTAGCCCAAACTTTCCCGTAACGGTGGTAGGGTTAATTTGTATATTAGGACGTGTATAAGTGCTCCTTGTGAGTCTATTTACAGAAATAACTTGATTTTGTTGCTTTTGTTTCTTAAGTTCCCTGAGGAATAGTGGGCACCTGGTGTTTTTCGCAGTGTGCGCAGCACAACAATTGGCACAGGTCGGCGGTTCTTCCACCGGCCGTGGGCAATCCCTGGCGGAATGTTCCTCGCCGCAACGCACGCACGCCAGGGGGCGGTGGCAGTTGTGTGACGAGTGCCTGAAGGTCTGGCAGCGGTGGCACTGCGGTGGCCCCTTCCTGCCCCTCCAGGCCTCAATACGGACTCCTGGCATGCAAAGGAGCGCCGAGATCTCGTAGATCGCCGGTGTCAGGTCCTGTGTTTGGCGCAGCTGGGCGAAGAACAGGCACCCCGGTCTGTCCTTACGTGCGCTGATCCTCCGCACGTACTCGGGGTCGAAGTCCTGTTCCCGGAGAGCACTCTCAATGTCTCCTGGCTCTGTGTTCTCAAGGAGGCCTCTGATGGCCACCTTGAGACTCTGCTCCGCGTGTGTGAGTGTGTACAGAACCAGAAGATGCTGCTATCTACTGCCGAGAGTTGAGTTAGGTACCACTGTACCACGCGGTATTCCTCCTCATCCTTGGGGAGGAAACGAATTCCCTTCCCGAAGGGTCTCGCGTTCGGTGGCCGCTTAAGGAGCTTCTTCAGCTCCTTGAAGTGAGTCGCCCAGTCCGGCAGCCTTTCCACTATCAGAGGAGGATACCTCCTCTGCAGGTTAGGCGCCGCTTGGGTGGGCGAGCGGGGAGCGGGGGCTGGCACGATGGTGGCGGTAGGGGCGCTGCCCTCTTCAGACTCCGCAGTGTCCATAGGTGACAGGTTAAGGCGCGGTAGTGACTGTGGGTTCGCGTCTGGAGATGCTGGGTCCCGATTGCGTTTCGCCGTAGGCGAGAACGGAAGACGCAGGTTTGTCGGCGGCGTGTAGCGCGCCGGCGAGATAACGCGCACAGTTGGCGGCGTCTGCTCTGGAGGAGAAGGTCGGGCGAGGCGGAGATGGTGCCGGGGTAGGCGCGGGCGCGGGGTGGACACGCGGGTCGCGCGGGTGACGCTGGGGCAGCGGCGTGGCAGGTGGCACGCGCGCAGCCGCACGGGCGGCGGTCGCAGTTAGCACGGCGAGCTCTCGCGCTGGAGTTCGTGCGCGGCGCGGACGCAGTGCGCGTTGTGGTCGCGCTGGTTGCGGCCGTGGCTGCATATGTGCGCGGCGGCGAGGTACGCGCAGCGGGTACGGAAGGCTTCTCGGGCGCGGGTGAGCTGGTTGTCACCACAGGCGCTTGACGTGGTGGGGCGATTGGAGCTGCTGGGCGTGCGGTGGATGCATCTTCACGGCAGGCATTGTCCAGGAGCTGGAGGATGGTACCCACCAGCGGGAACGGATGCGGTTTGTGACGGTGGAAGATCCGCGGCCTCGTACGGCGGTGAACCCCGCCCGGGGGTTGTGCTGGCATCCCAGCGAGATGCCAGCCGGGGCACAGAAAATAAAAATTTCCGTGGGGGTAGAAAAACAAAAAGTCGCTCGGCGCGCCGACGAGTGGGTGCACGTGCGACGGTGTCGCGCGTGCCGCACTTGCCGCACCTGCCGCACCGGTCTTTTATACTTTCTCGCACTAATGAGATGACGTAATCGGAAATTTGTCATTACGAATTAGCGATGTTTTGAACAGCGTTGGATAGTTGCTGTTGGTCGTTCCTAATATGTCGCTGATTTGAAAACACATTTAACAGTGGAGAAACGGTATGACTGACCTGCTTGTTCAACAATGTAAGCGAATCGTCTTTATTATGTTTTATTATTTCTAATTGTTCTAAAACAGACAGTTTTAAACCCTTTTGCATGTGTGCAACACTGAAAACGTATGATTATCCGGAATGCTATGTCCTGAATCTATAAAATGTTTTGCGAAGTGCGAATTTTCTGGGTGGTTGTTTCTATACGCAGATAAATGTTCTTTATAACGTGTAATGAAACTGCGACCAGTCTGTCCAATATAGGTAGCATTACATTCATGTCAATTTAACCTGTAAATTTCCGCAAAGTAACGCCTGATTCAATCAACCCTAAATTTGGTTTGCCTACAAAACAAAAAACATAAAACTTCGAGCGACGCACGGCACGCCACTTTGAACCTTATTCATTACACTTAATACCTACTTACACGAAACTTATCATAACTTTGGGAAAAGTATTATCGTGTGACTAAACTATTGGGTAGATTTCAGTGTTATATTTTTACGAAGACTAGGTTCATCATTAGATATGTATATTTTAATTCACTGTCGTATTGTGATCTCCACCCTGTATATTGGTGTTTTACGCTACGCTGAAAGTTGTGTATGAATGACATATTTTAAACACAAGAGTATATTTTCAACCTCTAACTGAAGGGAAGCATTGATTGACGGAAAACTATTTTTTTTTATTGCACCGATAATTATACAACTGTTGGACTTCATTTTAAAAGGCATTGGTAGAGACCAGCCAGCTGTATATAGGTATCAATACTTCATACCGACTGTATCAAATGGGATGATTTTTATGTGCCCCTAAGTGTCCGGACAATATTTTCATATAAAAAAACTATGTAAATAAAATCATTCGCCAAAATGTACGTACGCGCATAACTTCAGACAGACCGAATTAAAAAAAAAAACAACAGGCAGGAGATCGCCTGCGGGGTCCTCTAGTTTTTAATAAGTTTTAGCTTTACCATGCAATGCACACGTGTAACGGTGAGTTGACGCAGAACATACATTGATAATTGTCACACGCCCAGTCGCAGTTGCTTGCACTGATGGTACTTAACTGAACTACCTGGGACCCGTATGTGTAATCAAATATAAGAGCACAGATTATTCCCTAACAGTGTAAGAACACAAATGAATCCCCAACAGTTTGAGAGGTAATATTATGTAAAGGATTGCAGTTTTTTTTAATAGGATAAACATGCACAACTTTGATGGAATCAGGCGTAACTTTGCGGAAATCCATGACTAAAGCTACAAAGAGATTTTTTTTCATTTAAATTTCCACTAAACGACGTGTAGTAGTAGTGGAAAAACGCGTCGTGTGTTTTGTTTGTGATGATGTGAGTTTTATTGTAAGTAACGTAATTCTAGCTCTAGTTTTTTTAAAGTGGTTACAGTTGGGTGTATATGGGTTCCTGCGCTGGCGTCGTTTAATGGAATTTTAAAGCAAAATACTTCTCTTTTTCAGCTTTATGTACAACTTTAATCATCATGGAAGTTAGTGCTCGTTTTTTTTATCAGGTCGCATAGGTAGTTTTTTGGGTACATGTAATATTCTGTAACTAATCTAACAAACACAGATAATTTAGGCAGCAAGGAATATGAGAAATAATAACCACTAGGATACATAAAAAGTTATCCGTTTGTCCGCTCCGCTGAGCTGTCTGGCGAAAGTGTATGTAATCAACTTTCATTGTTTTTTAAGAAAATCGTCTCATAAGTCTTGATAGTAAATACGGGTCTAACTCAGTTAAATAGACCAACAGGTGCCTCCCCCCCCCCCCAGTGCCTCCCCACTAACAGCTCAAGACGAGGGACAATGTGTACATATTCTGAATTTGATGTTTCGCAATAGACTGTATATAAAATTACAGCACTAGAGTAAATTCGAATAAGCCTAACAAATGAATAAATATACAACAACATCACATACATTGATCTGACTCCGTAGAAAGTAGCTTAAGCACAGGTGTTACAGATATCAGAATCAACAGTGGTATTACAAATAAACTTAAATAAATACATATAACACCCAGACCAGTACAAACGGATACGTTCATGCACACAAATGTTTGTACAGTGCGATGATCGAACCCGCGACCTCTTGGTTAATAGTCAACTTCTTAACAATCACACCAAAGTGGTCGTCATACAACGCAATAGACAATTTAGAAAATTACAGCACTAGAATAAACTCGAATGAGCCTAACAAATAGTGTGCAATAATGCCAACCTCTTTTTTTACAACGCAAAATTATTCTATTTAAAAGTACGACCGACTAGGTAGTCAGTGTTTTGTATGTAGCCTTCGAATTTGAATGAATCAAGACGGATGAGAGACTTAGTAAAACACATTGTATTTCTTCGTTTATTCTCTACAGTTTTGGTGGTTCACTACTTTAAGATCCATCCCTTAATGAGCCCTTAAGTGTATTAAACAATCTTCATTCATTATAATTTCGTCATCATGACTCTCTTATGTCATCTTCGTAGCATCTTGTAGCATGTAGTTGTAGCAATTCGTAGCAGACAGTAAACTCTTGTGCTACGGGCAGCTACGACTTGCTACGCGCTTCGTAGCACAAGCTCGTAGCGAATGCTAGTCATGTGGTCTCTACATAATAAACCCTATACGGGTGTTACAATATCTGGGGTACGATTCGGGTTACCTACGTAGAGACGAAGGCCGTTGGCGCGAAGGACAAAGTGTCGAAATGTATTTCGGCTACCCCGCAGCGTCGTTATTATTGTGTTTTGATTATTATTACATACCTACTTTCTCTTTTTACGATTTTTAAAACGGGAGTTAATTAAGCCAATTGCTATCATCTTTGCTCGACTACAGTGAAGGGATAAGTGCTGCATTAAAATTTTCTTTTACAAAAAAGTTCGTAAAACAAAACAAAATAGCAGTAAACTTTTTATAAAGTATTGTATTTTCTGATAAGCGATTATTAAAATGAATTGAACTCTTAGCGAGTTTTCTTTGCAACTTTGTCATGTTGAAATCGTTTCGTAGCTATTTCTCTTAAAGACTCGTGAAAAAAGTGTAGTATTTTTATAAGTTCTTTGAAACAACTCAAAAGTAAGTTATATAGGTGCCTAACTAACCTTGTTAGGCTCCTAGAAAACATTCTTTTTGTTGCTTTTTGTCCATACATTTTTAAAGTTGTCACTGTTATTTTATCTACGAAAAAGTTCGTATGAAAAGAAAAATTATTAAGTTTAAGCGCAACCCGAGAGCAACCCGAATGATAAGATTCCGCGGAAAGATGAGACCTCGCTTCTGTAATGGATTGAAGTTGTCGTCCCTTACCAGGGTTGGTGTAAATGAATAAGAAAATTTAAAATTAAAAAAAACTTCCGACGTGAGCCAGGAAAACAGCTGTGATTTACAACGGGTGGTTGGATTATGACCTGCCATAGCTAAGAACGACGTAATTAAATTATCTTTATTTTTTTTTATTTAAGTACTAGCTTTTACCCGCGGCTTTGCCCGCGTAGAATGAGGACATTTACAAATGACTTAGTGACTGTATTTTTTTGCATATAAAAAGTTTAATTTTGATCATTCCGTAGGGAATTATCTTATATTTTTACCATGTTTCCGTGTTTGTTTTTCACGATTTTGGTAGTAATAAATCGTATAACACCGATGTAATTATTTTATAATATTGATCTATATACGATGTTGTATGATCTATTATTTTCAGCAAGTACATATAGGTTTCTTGCACTTGAAACTCGAGAACATGCCACATAGAGCTGGCCATGGGAAAAGCAAGGAGTGCCCAAATGTATACCCGCCACTTTTAATGTTTGTCCCTGGGACTTCCGTGTTTGTTTTTCACGATTTTGGTAGTAATAAATCGTATAACACCGATGTAATTATTTTATAATATTGATCTATATACGATGTTGTACAAATTTAAATTTAGTACAAATATGTAAAGTTATAAAATTTATATACCTATCTAAGTTGTTTGAAAGAATACTTGTGAAAAATACACAAAATAACAATCTACCAAATCCACAATCGCAAAGAAAATCAAGTCCGTTAGAAAAGCCAAATCGACAAATTATTCGAAAAACCAATTGACAACGCAGAACTGAAACGACACAGAATTAACCTATAAAGAAGAAAATTCCTAATTTCACCTCAAAGTCACAGTCATTAATATCCAAGTAGCTGTGGTAGTTCATTATCGCGTTTTAAAATACAGGCAACGCCATCTATTGGCGCCTCAATAAACTATACTGAGACTACGCTTACGTAGAATGAAAGTTGCTATTTTCCTGCTGTATTGTATGGGAACATGTAAGTAGAATCCTCTTTTATCCCACGGGAGCATATAATTACAATAAAAAGTATATCCTACATTCTAATTCAGGTTATACACTGCTCAACACTGTCTAGGGATGAAGAAAATGTATTGCATTGTAGTTGATTCATTAACTTGAATTAAAAACTATTATTTAATCTATGTCAGCTAATACACTGTCTGTAAACCAAATTTCATTAAAATCCGTTCAGTACTTTCGGCGTGATTGAGGATTATCAAGATTCCTGCTTTATCCCATGGGAGAGTTTAATCGGGGTAAAAGTGACACCTAAATTAGCCTATACCCTGCCTGTATACCAAATTTCATTAAAATCCATTCAGTACTTCCGGCGTGATTGAGGATTATCAAGATTCCTGCTTTATCCCATGGGAGAGTTTAATCGGGATAAAAAGTACCCTATCACCTAAGTTAGCCTATACCCTGCTTGTATACCAAATTTCATCAAAATCCATTCAGTAGTTTTAGCGTGATTGACGGACAAACATCCAAACATCCAAACAAATATACTTTCACATTTATAATATTAATAAGATGATCATAATGACTTTGATGTGAACTTATAAAGGTAGGCGGCATTCTTCAAAGAAACACCAATAATTCCGTTCAACATTTTTTTGAACCTCCAAAACCAAATAAATAATAACAATAATTTGACATGCAATAAATGATTTGAATTTAAAACCTAACAATTGAATGAGAGATTAAAAACCTTTCATCGAGATTAACTCGTAAGATCTTTAGACAATTTTTTTACTATTGGACGTTCGCGACTTTGTTCGCCTACATTTGGGGCTTACATGCAAAATTTCATCCTCCATACAACTTCATTACATTATGTTTTGGAACTTTGTCAAAGCGTTATGTTCGCACCTCATACTTCAAAATGAAATATAGCCTATAATCTGGCGGGGAATTTTCGTGATAGATTAGTAAAGTTGTTATGTAAATCTTTTTTCAGCCGTTTTCAGGTGATGTGCGAACAAATAAACAGAAAACCAGAGACACAGAGAAATTGATAAACAGACAAACAGTTAAAAATTCTCAAAAGTAGCGGAATGCCTTCTGTGGTCGATTCGAAGCATCATTGGCCTTTTTTAAATATCTTCCAAGTACATACTTTTTTTCCTCTTAAGCTTTATTATATTTATATGTATTAAGATTATTACAACTAAAACATCATTCCATTTTAACAAATACAAAAGGTTTTACATTTTGTTCGATGAGACGGCACAAAAAGCATGCTTCTGTAATCTTGCTGACTCCATAACTAATAATATTTACACTGGCACGACGCCTAACCGTTAGGTGAGTATAAGCATTTCTTATGAGTTCTTAAATAACTCACACCTATCAATAGATAGTCGAGCGCCAGTCTATAGGTAGAGCCATTGTCACTCTGCCCATCAACTAATTGCTTTACCTGACCTCTTGCTGCAACACGAACTACCTACTTATGCAAGTGTGGTGCCACGTACAGAGGAAACAACAGATAAATTTTAAAGATATATATTCAGTTTTTCTACTAACTGTACTAGCTAACTAGTAAAGCTTAGAGCTATACTTGCAGAACCCAATTTGTGAATAGAGACAGGCTAGCTACCTTTTTCCTTCAACATTTTGCAAGTGCGTACATAATATCTGATGGATAAAATCAGAAATGAAATTATCCGACAGGGAACCAAGGTATCCAATATAGACCACAGAATCAGCACGCTGAAGTGGCACTGGGCAGGTCACATGTATCAAAGCACCGATAGTCGATGGACCAGACGGGTCCTTGAGTGGAGACCGCGTGTTGGCAAGCGCAGTGTCGCGCGAGCCCCGGCCTGATATCCTAGTAATCTTTCTGAAACCTTATGTCGGCAGCGATTTTTACCTTATCATCAAATCAAATCAAATCAAATCATTTATTGCATGTCACATTACATCAAGGTGGTATAAAAGTTTTAATGATATTGGTACATGTGACGCCCTGCACAGGGCATAGCAACATTTTGAGGGCTAACTAACTATTAAATTATTAATTGTATTATAATTATTGTACTAATATATAATACTAAGATAATCAGCGGAAGTCACAGCGCAATAGTGCCGTGCATCTGATTCGGGTCTAAAGCTTTTAGAGGCGCTTCCAGCCTAAAAAGTGTTTAAGAATGATCAAAGTGTGAGTGTATTATAATTCTTAATGTTATAACAAGCTTGTATCTTATGTGTTTTATTTAAATAAAGAATTTTGAAAAAGAAAAAGAAAAGAAGGTTCGGGTCATTGGATTCATCAACTTGAAATAAATTGTAAGTACGAGTAAGGTTAAATAGATGCGTTTTATTATGACTCTAATTTATATCCAGTACTAGCGGACCCGCAGACGTTGTTCTGCCCGTTGCTTGTTTCTTCTGATCTTTTAAACCTTGCCTGGATTCCCACGAATATTTCGAGGTTAAAATTATTCGAATCGGTTCAGCCGTTCTCGAGTTTTAGCGAGAATAACAGCAATTCATTTTTATAAATAAGATTATATTTTTATAGACCATTCGCCGTCATCTTCCATTCTTTGACAAAACGAACAACAAACGTACGGACAGAATAAATACCTACACTATTGCGTATACGGAGCCCTTAATCAGATTAAAAATAATCCAAAAGGACATTACCTACTGATCGATAAGTAATTTGCTGATCAAGTCATAGAACTTTATGAATGCGGCATTTTCAACTTACTTTTCATGGGCTGAATGGAAAGAAAGTAGAATAATAGGCTCTCCGGGAGGTCCGTTAGGGAGGGTACTACGTGGGCTACATGCTGAAAAGCCTGTTATCGCGTCCGGTGACTGAAAGGATTGCCTGAAATTGTTGAGAATTGAAAGGTCCGTTGTGGTAGCGAGTAATGTCGTTGGGACAAATTGAGTGGTTTTAAAGTACGACCGAATACGACCGATATTTTACAACTACATACTGAAAAATTAATTCTTTGTGTGGTGTGCAATTTAGAATATACTATAAGTACCTATAACTTTCTATTTTTTACACGTTGTTAGGTCTACTTGCCATTACAATAAGTACCAAGTTAGGGCATAGGTACTTAGAACGACAATAAGCAAAGTACCTAGGTGACGTATATTGTGAAAAGATACTGGCTGGGTGCTTGACTGAAGATTTTCGACATAATTGCGTTAAAAAACTGTTATTTTACTTAGGGACTATGTATTTTTACTAACGCTATAACTGTGGCCCCACCTTTACCACGCATTAATTCACACAGCACTCCAAGGGTAAACAGAGACCGCAAATGCCATCAATTTGCTATACCAGCCTGTTTTGGCTGCGTCGGTAGTAGTTCGAAATGGGCTCGTAATTGCCAAGTGAACTGACATTACAAGTTGTGCCGTCACGATCAAAACTCTGAACACTTCAGTGCTAATAACACATACCTACTTGCTATGCTAGTAATTAAATGAGACCCAAACACAATAGGCTAAATGACACCACCAATGGTTGACATAGGTACTCTTTGATTTGAATACTAAAAGGGGGTTGGGTAAAATTGGCGTCGTTTTCAAATTTGTGCGGCCACTAATGAAACTTGGATATTTCGAAAGAACAGTAAAAAGCGAGCAAAAGCTATTATGGACACTTTTCTCTAAACGGTATCGGAACGAAGATATTTAGCTTTGAAATTCTCATTTACGTAGACGATTTTTTATGATATTCCATCGTAAATGAACGAGTATATCGATAGTGGCTCATTTCTGCTTCGTCTTAAGAAGTGACGAGGTGAATGGGCAGGCCCGTGGTCCTCTGCAGTAGCAGCATCGCAGCCAATCACAGGGGACGGTCGTTGGGTGGCCATGGCGTACTAATTTTTAATGAGCTCGCTATAATAACTACGCACTTGTTCAATTTGGTACGTGCCATATACAATATTGTTGTGTTGGTGGCCACCGGGATCGAGCTAAGGCCGTCAATGGAGCCCGGGCATCAGTATTGGATATCGCTTCAAATAACATAGCACAAAACTCAGACTCTTTTGACAGTGCACATAACTCGACACCCGGGACTTCCTCACAGTTCCAGTGCGAATCCTTGGATAAGAATGAAAATAGGGAGGTACCAGAATGTATATACCCTCAAAATATATACGAAGAGAGAGAGGTAGTGGAATCTACAAATCTTCACAGCAGTGCGGAGGATATCTTACAACTATCTGTTATAAACAACCCAATACTAAACAACAATGACATTGACAACGTGACAACTCGAAGAAAGGATTTTGTAGTAAATGTTCCAATTAGCAATTCATTTGACTCCTTATCCAGCGCGGAGGCATCGGATGCCGAGGATGAGCAAGTACTACCACCGCAAAGTTTCCTGCGAAGCAGGAGTTGTTTGGATTTGGAAGAAATTTCACAAAAGAATGAACTGGATTCATTAAGAAAGCAGGTTTCAAGCTTAAAAATTCAGCTTCAATCAGCGGAGGGTGAGATCGAGTCTATGCTTTCAGAAAATTGTAAATTAAAACTGGAAATAAGAGGATATGTGAGTAAAATTGAGAAACTTACAAAATTATGTTTAAACAAAAATAGTGATAAAAGTAAGCGCTCTAAAAACCAGAAGCACGCAAACCGTACCATGCCCCACATAGAAATGGAAAAGGAACAGATTGCTGAAGATACGAATGAAGACCGCTCTGTGGAAATTGAACTGACGTCTTTTACGAAAACGAATACAATGGAACAGGAATCCTTACAAGATCAGTTAAATTGTTCAAAGAGGGACCAGAAACCATCAAAAATACACCTATTTAGCAACTGTAAGCGGAGGGATATTCTGAGTACGGCCAGATCGTTCTTGGGTCATCATCATTTCTGCCACTACATGTACCCAGGTGGGGGCATTCACCAATTGGTAGCCGAATTACAAACAAACTTACATGATTTTACGTCAGATGATTTCTGTGTTCTAATTATCGGTGAAAATGATTTTACTGAGTCGAAAAACCTTTCCCATGTTATTGACAAAATTCGTAAAAATTTACTGTTAGTCCAACATACAAATGTTATCATTGTGTTACCTACTTATAAATGCCACTCTGCGGTAAACATTTTTAATAACCGTGTTGAAAGCTTTAATAAATTACTGTATCTGGACAATCAAATTCATGAATATGCTTATATAATCGATAGCAATAAGAACTTGGACTATTCTTCTTATATGTTTAATTCATACACAGGACGTCCTAATAATAAGGCGCTTAAGACAATTTTTTGTGATTTATCTGACCTAATCTCTCAATTAAAGAATCAGGCTGACATGTTTTAATTGATTCTGATAATTTAACAACAGATGTCACAAACAAGCTAGTACCAAAACAACATAATGTAATACAAAATCTTACAGTTCTCAGTCAAAATGTTTGTGGTATAATGTCAAAAAGAGATGATTTTGAAATTTATTTAAATTCTTTTGGCAAAAATAAACCTCATTTTCTTTGTATAAGTGAGCATTTCTTAACACCACATAATGTAGACTTGTTTGCGTTAAACAATTATAACCTTAGTGCATATAATGTAAGACGTAAGAAAAAGCGTGGTGGTACTTTAATATTAGGACTGAATGGGCGTCCAACTGAGGAAATTATATTATGTAAAAAAATGTATTTATTAAATTCCTTTGAAATTTGTGGTGTTAAAGATTTAAATACTGATATACATATTTTCTGCTGTTATCGAACGCCCCCAGAAAGAACTCTTGAGCCCTTTCTGCATAACTTAGAAAAGTTATTTGATTACTTATTTAATAAAAAAGCTCTTATTTGTGGCGATTTTAACATCAACGTGCTGGCCGATAGTGAAAAACACAATAAATTCAAAAATTTATTGCAATGTTATAACTTTCGATACCTTTATAACTGTGTTACCTTTAGACGCGGAACTAACCAAACGAGCTTGGACAATATATTAACAAACATGACGGATGAAGACATTTCAAATTACTCAACAGACGAAAATGGTTTATCCGATGGTCACATCGCCCTCGTCTGCGAGATCCTTAGTCCCAACACTAGAAAGAAAGATAACAATAACGAATTTGCCTGGTTCTATCAAAGGAACTTTAGTGCGGAAAATAACGAATCTTTCCGACAAAATATTATTGCAAATGCAGACATAGGTAAACCGGATCGTTTCATTAGCACGTTTACAAAGACTTTTAGTGAGTCTTACTCCATAAATAGAAGAAGAGTAAACCTGAATAAAAGATGTAAGATACGATGGATAACTAAAGGACTAAGAGTGTCGAGTCTGATGAAGAGATTTCTGAGCACTGCTGATTGTCAAATAAACGATCTGTCTATTATAGAGTATCGCTCCAGGTATTTATGTCTGTACCGTAAACTGATTAGGTATGCTAAGAAGCTGTCCGTGCAATGCGAAGTTGATAAATCAAACAATTCTGCAAAGGCGATATGGAAAGTAGTGAACAAACACAGAAATAAAGGCGTAACTAGCCGTTTAGTTAGGTACCAACTGAAGGTACAAAATCAGGTAATAGACAATCCACAGGAAGTGGCAGAGGTCTTTTCCAAACACTTTGACACTGGTAGTTGTGATGGAAATACAAATCCTAACGAGGCTCTCAAGCTGCTAAATAACTTGGCTCCTAAAGTCACCAGAGAACTTCGATGGAAAAAAGTGACTCCTGTAGAGATTAAACAACTTGTAGTAGGTATGGCCAATAAATATTCGTCAGGCTGTGATGAGATTCCAATCACTATTATAAAACAAAACATTGACATTTTGGCGAATCTCTTGAGTAGCACCTTTAACTACTATCTCGCGAAAAACGTTTTTCCTGATGAACTAAAAGTTGCAAAAATCGTTCCGGTTTTCAAGAAAGGAAATAAAAACGATGTTAAAAACTTTAGGCCTATTTCCTTGCTACCAACTTTATCCAAAATTTTCGAAAAACTGATCAAGGTCAGGCTGTTGGACCATTTTACCTCTAACAAAGTACTCAACAAGAGGCAGTTTGGTTACCAAAAGGGTGTTGGTACAGTAGAAGCTAAAGATGCCCTGATGGATGAAGTGGTAGCCTACCTAAATGAACGTAAAAAAGTTGCGGGAGTCTTTCTAGACCTGAGCTCGGCTTTCGACAACATTAATCACGAAATTTTGATTGGTAAATTGGATCACTATGGTATCAGACGAGACCAACTAGATTTAATTCGTAGCTACTTAAATAACAGAAAACAGTACGTGGAGTTGAAGTCGGTTCGTGATTGTGAGGAACTCACCTTTAACTCCGAAACTGTCACCATTAAAAAAGGTGTGCCTCAGGGTTCAATCTTAGGTCCTTTGTTTTTTATAACGTTCATTAACGACCTTTTTGATTTTATTAACTCGGAATTACCAGATGTCTCACCAGTATTTTTTGCTGATGACACTAACGCTGTTATCACGGCAAATAGTATAAATGAACTAAATTTTAAACTAAATAAAGCATTATCCGCCTTTTCCGCTTGGTTCCGTATTAACGACTTGACTCTCAATATCCAAAAAACAAATATAATGCTGTTCAAATCAACATGTAGAAACGAAGATGCTGTTAATTGTTCGTTAGATGGCATTGGCATGACAGGAGTGACAAGTGTTAAGTTCTTAGGAACATACATTGACTCTCTTCTAAATTGGAAAAAAGAACTGGAGAGCATTGCAAATAGCATTAGTTCGGCTTGTCACGTACTTAGAAGTCTTAGAGACGAGGTAACAATCGAGCAATTAAAGATGACTTATAATGCTTTAATTGACTCACGACTACGCTACAGTATAAAACTTTGGGGCAACAGCTACCAATATAACATAAATAAAGCCTTTGTAGCACAAAAGAGAGCTATAAGGGTTATTTTCCGTGTACCTCAAACTGAGTCCTGTAGGAATTATTTCATTAGGCTTGGTATTCTTACGGTTCCCTGCCTCTACATACTAGTGACACTATCAGACTTAGTAAAGCACTTGGACAAGGTGGAGACTTCTCTTGAGAGAGATAAAAGACTAGCATCCAGGAGGAAAGATATTCCCACTAGAGGTAACACAGGTTTTCCAAAGCTCAATATTTTCAAACATAGTGCTTCCTACCAGGCAGTGCGTTTATATAATGAGCTACCGATAGAATTTAAGTCCATTACTAAATTAACTATTTTCAAAAGGAAACTGAAAGTATTTCTCATAAATAAATGCTTTTACTCGATGGTTGAATACCTTGAGGATGGACATAGTAGGTAAATTGACATAATTTAAATGTTTTCTGTAATGACTTAGGCATGATGTGATTTAGTTATTTATTGTTTGTTATTTTTAAATTCTTTCCATTTTTTTTTTAATTTATTCTTTAAATTTGACATTTTCCTTTCCATTAATTGTGTGTGTGTGTGTTTTTTTTTTATTGATTATTAAGTGATTTATTTTAATTTATACCTAATTTTAATGAAATGTTCAACGCAATATGTATTTTGCTCTGAATAAATGAATTGAATTGAATTGAATTGAGTACAGCGCTTTATTTAAAAGAATGCTATTTCTAGGCGACATGTGATTCATGAATGAAAATGAATATCAGCTATTAGTTAAAAAAGCTTTTGACTCACGAAAATGCCTTTGGAGTTCCCTAAGTAGACCATAGATTGGTTCAACAAATATTAACTCGCATCCCGTTATGCGATGGCAACCGTAATCGTCTTAGCAAATATGTTTTAGAAGAACACCTCAATCACAGAACTTACAGCCTTTAAATCTATGAGTGCCGAATTTCCTGGCCTAATCGATTTCTCGCGAATGAACGCGGACAAACTCATAGTATATGTACTTGGCACATACCAAATTGACCATGCTCGTAGTAACTACGGCGAGCACATAAAAAATGAATCATATAATAAAAATAATATACAACAACATCACATACATATTAATTGAAGTTTACAAAGAACACAATTTAGAAGAATACCGTGAGCAAAACATAGATTGCATTGATCCTTGGCTTTTAACCAATAGGCCGAATCCAATCACGGCATACCAACAGAATGCAATATTTTGTTTATATTCTATTGGACAAAGGCTTCCCAGGACCACAGGCGATATTGGGGCACTACTGTTCATGTGTAGTTGGAAAAAGAACATGTGATGACATCACATGTAAACAGCAACCTAGCGTTCTTCTAGCATCATACGGTTTCTGGGATGGGGCAGACATCAAGAAAATCTTACTCCTCAAGCACAATTTCTGGACACGATTATCTGTCAAGATTTAGAAAATGATACAGTTCATTTTCTACGATGAGTTGATTGAAAAAATTCATTTGTGTATAACGTTTGTAATTAACGTTTTTAGTACAAACTATTATGATTTAGTGGTAAAAACGTGTGGCGCAACTGATCATAACATTAGGTTGCCTGCTCCTTCATGGCTTCTTTGACTAGCTGTACCAGTCTGTTGAGGTTCTGGTGTATGACAAGGCAGCGATTTATACTCCTTTGTGTATTATATACTTGTAAATTCATTATTTGATTACCTACCTGTGTTTGTAGTATTGATTGTCAGTTTGTTAGGTACATTGGTAAAAGTAGGCGCAGAAGTGTACCACATAGCTTGGAATATTACTTGTAGATTAGCACTGCTGGTCTTCTTCTATACTCCATGCTGGTCCGGGATAAATGAAAAATTAAGAATGTGCGAACCGATTCTCGTCTCGCGCAGATCGTAAAAACCAATCTAGGGGTTGGACAGTTTTAAGGATCATGGCGATGCCACTAGCTATTATAACTATTTTGGTTCCGTTTTACATATTCAGCAATATAACATGTTAAACGTGGCCATTGGTACTTGTAAACTTAGATTATTTCTATCCCACAAAGGTAAAAGACGTGAAACTATGGATGGCACTGATCCTGTGATGAGCTAATGTGGTTATTACTCATCAAGTGCCCAATCTGTCGACCTTGTTTTATAATTTTATACATATTACAAAAAAACTTCGAAAGGCCATAAATCAGCTCCGATATTACTTACAGCAAATCATTTTGTGTAAATAGTCTTTGGGTAAGGTAACGATAAAAACAAGAGGCAAAAAGTCATTGGCCGCTTAAAAAAAAACGACGCCACTGGTCCATACAAAAGTACCCAGACCCCTTTGACCTCATAATATAGTATCAGAAATCTGAGTCAATTGACTGAATATTTACATAATTCTATGTAGGTAAGTAAAAATTGGTTTCTACAGCTTTTTGGACATAAATTGTTTTAACTAGCTTCATAGAGGTTAGTTTTTAAACACCATGGTCTTGAAAATATTTCCGATTGGTGTCATCATGCCTATTATTGTATTCATTGTAAATGCTGTTATTGATGGCTGGATAGATGATAATAAAGTAACATTGGTCGACCTCCTGTATAACCCTGTCCAAAAGCAAATAAATTTCTTTCTTTCTTTCATAATGTTCTACGTGTTTTAGTTGTCCAGCAGATTTTGATGGTGGTGATTGTAAGGTCACTTTACTGTAAGGTTATTTTGTAGATATTTTATTTATTATTAGTGGACCCGGTAGACGTCGCCTTGCCCGCTGTTTTTGCTTTTTCCCGTCTTTTAAACCTCCCTCGAATTATCCAAAAACAAAATTGGCACAATCGTTCTCGAGTTTTAGCGAGACTAACGAACAGCAATTCATTTTTATATAATAATATATCAGACTAGTGGACCCGCCTTGTCATGCCTGTTGTTTTATATTCTTATATTTTAAACATTCCCTGGACTTCTGCTAAAAAGTTTGTTAGATTGATCAAATGATAATAATTTATGCTATTAGTATGCATGCATGCATTCTTTATACTCGTAATATAAAAATGAATCGCATAACTCAAGAACGCCTGGAACAATTTAGCAAAATCTTTTTTTATGATATTCCTTTAAATAGTTCTTACTAAGAAAAAAAACAACGTCTGCGGGGCCCGCTAGTTTGTTATTTTTTTTAAAGATTTTTTAGGATATAGGAAGAAAACCAGAAGTAAAATCATAATTCATACTTTATTATTTATACAACTATTCACAGCTTCGAATGTTGACCGCCCTTAGAATATTCTTTACAAATGTACAAATATTCCGTTTATACTGTGTACAGTATGGGGTGCAGGATAGAACCTTAAGAGGCATATCACAAAATTTTGACGGCTTAAGTCAAATTACCAAGGTTTTTGCCGAAAACTTGGTTTTCGAAGGATAAATCGATAATCGGAGGCCGCTACGAAGTACAATCTTCGTAATTAGATACATGATCAAAATTAATGGATATAATTTGTATGGAGTGTTAAAAATGAATTAATTAAATTTTATTATTTTATCTAAAAATCATGAATGCCTTAAGTCATATTGTAACAAAATGAACATCTTTTATACCTGTATTGGGAACTGCTGTTACTTTATGGAAGTGATTAAATGAATATGAATATGAATATATATATGTAAAGTGTATCAATTGCGTTTAAACATTGACAATGTATACAGATCGATGCACTAAACTGAATTTTCCTTTCGGCTCGCCAAAGATTTAACTTCGTAGCAGCCTCCGATTTTTCATATATCCATTGAAATTCCAGTTTTCGGCAAACAAACTGCTTATCTGTCAAAATTGTGTGATGTGGACCCATAAGTAATAACTACTTATAATCGATCTTTAGTCAAATAAGACTTAAAAATTAACAATGTAGTGTCACTAATTAAAAATATTTCATGCAACTTGTAAATAATGCCTACTCTAGAGTAGCCGACTTAGAATAATGTTTGACGGTAAGAGAAATGGAAATGATAAAATTAGGCGAGTATTGTTTTTTTTTTAAATATCGTGCTGATTCATCACGCAAGCAGGATTGGCCCGCATACGTTTTCGTGCGGGGCTGTTGCCAAGTATAACACCCCGCGCTCCGCGTGCGTATTCCACGCATTACAATAAATACTTGTAGGAAAAAAACATTTGCGGGGAAATCCCGCGTGCTTGATGAAATCTGCAAATATATTAAAAACATTTTCAATATAGGGTGGTGGAGGGTGCACAAAAAGGTTCGAAATTCCACGTTTGAGGGATAAAGAAAAGTAAGTTCAGAAAAATACAAAGACTGGCATACACTCATATAACTTGTTGCTGTGAGCCTGATATTACAGTAAGGCTGCATTCACACGGAGACGAATCGTATTTTTTGTGATGAATATCTTATTAATTGCGAACTTTCAATATATTTTCTATTTGATATATTTTTTAAATAATTTATAATTAAAATTTTGTACTTTACCACCAACAAGGGCCTTACTTTATCTACAGTAAGTATTTGATATGACGCGAAATTATCTTGTGTTAGACTAATGAGACAAGACATAAGTGCAGGAAAAACTTAATAAATAGCTTGGTAAATATTAAAATATGACTTCATGGTTACATAAGAAGCATTTTAATATATGAACACACCAAACAAGCTTTATCATCTTGGAAAAAAACAACTAATTCGCATACTATTATATTGATAAACAGACAGACAGACATAAATTGCTTGCAATTTTTTTTTGTTGCGAAATAACCGTTATTAGCAGTAAATAAAATGTTTTCTTCTGATGTGCTTTCGTGGGGTTATTCCTTGAGTACCCCGATCCCCGAGTCCCGGAATACCCCGAAAATGACTTTTAATTAAGTGAGACATACGGGGTCCTTGGGGATCGGGGTACTTAGGGAATAAGCCATTTGTTGCGTGTATGTATAATAATTACTGTAGTAAACCTATTTTACATGTATAGTTCCTAATGCCGCTACGAGATGGCACTGCCTGTACCTTACGTCGCGCCATTAATTACCTTTACAAGATGTACAAAGCGTTCCTCATACTTTGTTGAAATTAATCTCTCACGATCTCTGGTTACAACTCTGACGATTACAAGATACTTTCACCGTGCTGAAATATCTTTTGAGTCTCGAACCAATCCCATTTTTGATATTTGTGTATAAACGGCACTGTGAGCGCGTGCATTTACCGCAGTAATTATACGAAATAATAAATCACTCCGAAATATCTACGTGGTTCTCCTGACGTCACGTCACCTCGGTTCTTTCAACACATAAAGGCTGTTACATTACTTAAATTATTGCAACTACACATTTCCCCAAAACTACACGCGCCACTTTGGCACTGGATGCTTAAAACGAAACGTTGTAATTGCACTTAAATCTTTACAAAATGTCAGTTAGCACGACGCAGTAGTACCTAGTGCGTGTACTCTCACACTCCCGGTATGAGTCCCGGTTTCCGTCCCGGCCACGCTTCTTTGGCGTATTTCTTCTTCTTGGGCTCGCTAGATGGCCCTGAGTCTTCTGGTGCTGTGGATAAAATAAAAATAATAAAATATAAGCAACAACGTCTTGATCTGACTGCGTGGTAAGGAGCTTGAGCACTTGTGTTACAGATTTCAGAATCAACAGTGGCATTATACTTATTATGAATAAACTTGTTTATAAATAAATAAATATTTGACAACAATCACACCAATTCTCTAGTCCCAAATTAAGCTACGAGGCTTGTGTTATGAGTACTAGACAACGGATAAACATACTTAAATACATTTTTTTTGTAAATAAATACATATTATACATAGAAAACACCCAGACCAGTACAAACACACATGTTCATGCACACATATGCTTGTACCGTGCGGGGATTGAACCCGCGACCCTTGGTTTTAGAAGTGCGACATGTAGACCACGGCACCAAACGGTCGTCGAGAATCCACACGAATGTTTAATCACGCAAATGTTTGTACAGTAAGGGATCGAACCGGCGACCTTTTGGTCTTATAGTCAACTTCTTAACCATTACACCGAGGTGGTCGTCACGTATGTGTATGTCATGAACATATATAACAATGTTTGTGGACATGTGAGGAAAGGTGTCGCTAGTTTTATTTATTTATTTGGGATATGCTCTTGACCCAAGACTAAGCCCAACGAGCCAAAGACTGAGTCTACGATGGAGCGAGCTCACCTAGAAGATGCCTGTTCACTCTAGCTTTGAAAATGGTTGTAATTGCAGGGAAACACTGATGCAGGTAGTGAGTTTCACTATTTTGCAGTGGCATCAGGAATGTAAATGCGCTCTAAGGTTAGTCAGAGCTCAGAGCAGAGATTGTGGCCAAATGTATGTATAGCTACCTACTTCTCTATATATACATATATAAAATTCTCGTGCTACAATGTTCGTTCCCGTACTCCTCCGCAACGACTTGATTGAATCTTACGAATTTTGTAACCATATTGAGTAGGTCTGAGAATCGGCCAACATCTATTTTTCATATCCCTTAGTGATAAGGGTTGTCCACAATAATTTATATGGCAAAACAGCTAGTATTAAAAAAATATGTAACCCTAAAATGATTTTGTACTTTTATGACATCTTTGTACCACTTTCAAGCAAAATAAATTATTCTGATTCTGATTCCACAAATATTTGCTTCAGCACCCGCGAAGGTACAATAAAATTGTTGAAAAACAAATAAAAATTGTTTGACATATGGCTTCAAGGCGCATTTACCATTTGACGACCACTTTAGTGTAATGGTCAAGAATTTGATGGTGAATCGGTTTACCTGTGTGCGGTAACGGTGGCTGCATGTTGAGGTGCGGCTCTGGCCCTTCCAGTTCGACGTCCGGTGCCGGGTTCGGCAGTAACAAGCCAAGCCTGAAAACAATTATTTTACATTAATCAAGACCATAGCTATATAAAATAAGACGCGGAGCACCACTCGTTGGACGGACACCATTTTAGAGGCGTTGCGCTGCAATACCAATACCAATATGCAATATTGTGTTTTGTATTATCTATATATATATATTTTGCTCAAATTCCCCTTCCTGTTAATTAAATGTTCATTTAACCTAAGGTGATTGTGGCGCAGTGGTTGCAGCGCTTTGGTAGTGATACCCAAAGTTAAGCAAACTAAGGCGCGGTCATGTTTGGGATGGGTGACCATTCTGACCATTTAAGTGACGTCTATTTACAAGCATCTCCGTCCTTTGGAAGGCACGTTAAGCTGTTGGTCCCGGTTAATATCGACAGATATTAGTCGTTAAGCCTGGTCAGAGGCCCTCGGGCGGCTTAATAACATCTGACAGTAAGGTTGGTCACTTTCCTTACAAACACCCCTCCACCAATCCGCACTGAGCCCGCGTGGTGGAGTATGGCTCGGACCAGCCCAGCAGTGGGACGTATATAGGCTGACGAGACTAACCTAAGGTTGTCTGGAAGAGATCGCTACAAGCGATAAGACCGCCCAAATTGTACATCTTTCTTTGTTAAACTTGTCTGTAATTTTTGTTTTGTGTTGTACAATAAAATGTTAATCTAACTATCTATCTATCGACCCAGAGAGCGTCACATCTAGTCCAAAACAGAAATGCCTTAAGAGCCTTGAAACGTTACGCTAACTATGGTGATCACGACCCCCAGCCATGAGGTCACGACGATGAATGTAGCTGCAGAAAATCATTCTTTATGTGTGTGGTAAATTTAGTTACATTTTTGAATGAGGCTTGATTGCATAATCTAGGTTTAGCTTATCAATTTTAAACATTATTGTCTCTTTTCCCACTGGACACTTTGGCTAAGTCACGAAATGGGGACTTGAGGCTATGAGGCAATCTCCAACTACCAGTCACCTCTATGAATTAAGCCGAAATGTAATATGTAATAACACTTTGACAGTAAGATATTGCCTTTTAGAAACATGGAACCTTGAAAGTAACCCTTGCAATACCTTAGGTTTAAATAATCGAGAGATAATTTGAAAAGATGTGACTGGAAATTATCTTGACGCTGATACCTTGAATTTTGCGAAAGTCTTACATGATTAAAATAAGGACGGTAGAGACTATGAGAATAGTAACAGGGACCGAAACCGGTATGAGCTATACCGGTATTTTTCGGTTACAACCTTTATTTTTTTACAGGTATTTTTAAAGGTTACCTTAATTCTTAAATATTGAATACAACCTGCATTAATACCGGTTACCGAAATAAAAATTACCTTTATTTTACACCTACCGTCGACGTGTCGTCATGTCAAAGCTCGCACTAAAGAAACGTAAACAGTAGGTACTGGTACAGTGCGCATGACCATCTCCCTGGTAATGTATTTTCTAATGCCAAAATTATTGACGGCATTGCGGCATTCTATCTTTTTCCCGTAATCAATGTAATTTTTTTCGGTAACCGGTATAAAAACAATAACTTAAATAAAGGTTTTTTTTTTCCTTATTGGATTACCCGGATTACGGTTACGTTAACCGAAGGGGTAACCAAAATTCTTCGATACCTGTACCGTAATTTATAAAGGTTTTCGGTCCCTAAATAGTAATATCTGTCAGAATAATCCTACTTACCCTTTATTATCTGTCAAAACGGTCTGCCTCCTATGTATTTATATTATTTGTATGGGAATACAAAATCGTGACGCCACGGTAGTGTATCAGAAATCGCAGTCAATTGACCGAATATTTATTGAACTTTGTGTTTAATAAATCAATTATTATCTACAGCTTTTTTTGGAAATATACTGGTTGTATTAACTTCATAGGGAACCTGTTTTTTAAATGGGTCTTGTAATTATTTAAGATAGGTGTCATCATGGCTATTGCCAGTCACTCTTTATAGAATACGGACCTAGCGCCAATGAGGCTGAGGTGCGAGCTGGGCGCGGGCAGGTCCGAGTACAGCGTGTTCCCGCGGGAGATCTCCTGAAGACGCAGCGAGTGGTGATGGTGGCCTGCAACATATCATTTGAGTTAGTTTAAGACAAACATGCTAGTGTAACTCAGTTACGTACTAAAATAGTTATTGTTAATTCTACTAAATAGAAAACAAATCAATTTGGAAGGAATTAATAATTAATAGTCCTCCTGGCCGATTTCGACCATGGCGGCCAATCTCAACAGAGATAAGCCAACTACGCAGGAGATATTATAGTGCACAAGTGTTAGCGCAATACTCAGGTGCACTCACTGTTCCTTCACTCTCAAAGTTCGGTGAGACGGCAATCCGACATGACCGGAGAGAGATCAGGCGCAAGACCAACGGCTTAACGTGTACGGGGGTGTAACACCGCCAACTTCCCGATTCCGAGCTGTTTTTGAGAAATTCATGACAGAAGATTACAGAAACAATTTTGGTTCGACATGGGATTCGAACCCAGGACCTCTAGGATCGTTCGGACCTCAAAGTTTCTGGAAGGAATTAATGAGTGGTTAGTATTTTTTTGTATATGATACTGGCAACCCTGCCCTTGTTCGTAACCAATCGTGCTTGCTGAGCATGAGATGGTGATGCCCGACCCGAGTTTCCTCGTGCCACCATCAGAGTTCGTGTGGTGTTCGTATGGTGTTCGTTCGATATCTCCTGCGCGAACGTGAAAATTCCCAGAAACAACTTGAACCGCGCAAAGCAATTGAAGTGAAAAGTAAGTAATTACTTGTAACAAGAAACTCCCTCAGTTGGAAGATGAGTGAACTTAGCCCTATGGAACTTGGTGAACGTGGACAGCTACCGCTTTACCACAGACAAATAAGAAATAAATCATTAAATAGCGTTCAAGTAAACAGAAAACCATTTTAGCAGTCGCTCAAAACTAAATCTAATAACCAAGAGTGCTGTATGATTGACTGTAACTCATAATATGTTTGCAATACAACTGAGTTCTTTTGTGACATTATTTTTAATGTCTAAAGGTTATTAGGTACACAATGAACAAGTCGCACATCTAGTTCTTTAAAGTCATAAATGTCAAAAAAAAACGATCTTTAAGCATTCAATAGATTCGTATAAAAGGAAACCTGTGGCATGGTGAACTCATTTATAGTTTTTTTACATAATAATATATGACTTTAAAGAAATGTGCGAATTATTCAGTGATAAATACATATGAACTAGCTCACAGCACCACAATTCATGCACTTTATCCAATAACCTTTTTTTTAAAGAGACTTTTCTCACAAAGGTGACGGAGTTTCTTGCGCAGCTTCCTCTTGGCACCAGCCCACAAATTTTCCCCGAGCTATGGTAGAAATATAGTACCTCCTATGAGGCTATTTGCAGAAATAAATGACCTAGTGCAACTGAATGATATTTTTTTTCGATAATTGGTACATATTATCACACAAATTGCTTGCTTTTTTTTTAAATTGCAATTTAGTCAATCCATACTAATTATTATAAAGCGGAAGAGTTTGTTTGTTTGAACGCGCTTATCTCAGAAACTACTAGTTCGAATTGAAAAAACCTTTGTGTTGAATAGTTTATAACATCACGCTGTAACTATAAGAAGCAAAGAAATATTGGAAAATGTGGAAAAAACAGGGAAAATTATTCATTCTTGCGCTGCGAAAACGGTTCAAGATACCAAATATATTGTGTATGAAAGAATTATTCTCCTGGAAATCTCAAAAAAAATCTGCGACAGTATATGTCTATGCCCAAAATAACTATTCCACGAGTACGATGTCGCGTCGCACAGCTAGTGACTAAATAACCATAAAGTATGTGAATTGCGAAAGAGGATAATTTAAAAAAATGTATATATCTTGCTGGTAAGGATAGCATTATAAGTCGTTTTATGGCATGTACCCAAGACACTTTGTCAAGAAAGACTACTTACTATCATCAGCGCTCTGCAACTTGAGTTTCCTTGGCGGCGCGTTAGCATTCGGCACTATGGTACTCTTGACGAGGTTCCTGAACCTCCCGATGGTGGGATCTATATCTTCAGGGTTGATGATGTCCACCTCTTCGTTGAAGGACACGTTGCGTTTCTGCTTCTTCGGGATGCCACCCGGCATGGACGCTGAGCGCTTCGTGCCTGCTATTGGCTGGGGATTTGATTGAAGGTATAAGTATAAAAATAAATAAATATGTATAAACATTTCACAGCAATCACACCAATAGGCGTGTTTCCACTATGAAAGAAATATTCAAAAACTGATTTTCTCTAAAATAATTCATAATTTCAGATGCCTTTACACTAATATTTTTCTGCAGTTCGTATTATTTGATTTTTAATTGGAATTCAAATGATAATTAGTCACTCAGTCGGCATTGCACGCGGTGACGTCAAAGTGTGTTATTCCCATACAAGCTCTATGAAGAAAAGCGTTTTGACAGTTGATAAAAAGTACGTCAACGATTGGTGGTGTCAACTACCGTATTCTCTAGTCCCAAATTAAGCTACGAGCTTGTGTTATGGGTACTAGACAACGGATAAACACTTAAATACTTTTTTGTAAATAAATACATATTATACATAGAAAACACCCAGACCAGTACAAACACACATATTCATGCACACATATGCTTGTACTGTGCGGGGATCAAACCCGCGACCCTTGGTTTTAGAAGTCCGACATGTAGACCACTGCACCAAGCGATCGTCCAATGAATGATGGTCGTATAATGAAGGTATGATACGGTCTGTGGATTGGGTATGCCGAAAATTCGCTTAACAACCTGCGAGTCCAGTAAAACAATGTTATCAGGATGATGTTGGCACTTCCCCGCTTCTGCAGTGCCTCTGGAATGTTTGCTCAGAGACCAGAACTGACGGCTTTGACGTCGCTGATGGAAAGGGTACGGAGGAGTGATAACAGTATCCTGAGAACGGTGGCAGAGGATCCGCATGCACCTATTGTGTGGCATTTCGTGCAAATTATGAGTGATACAGTTGGCGACAGCACAAAATGCCTTTTAGGTACATGACCAACTAAAATGCAAATTTATTATTATTATTTTATTTTATTTTATTATTACTCATAATACTTACACCTAGTTTTTAAGATTAATGATTATACTAACACAGATTATACTAACACAAGGATCTTTGTTGTCCGAAATAAATGATATTTGAATTGTTTCAACAAACAAATTATAAATTTCACAAAAAGTTTCTCAATATTCTTTCATTCAGAACCGGCCTGGGCCGCAGATATAGAATTATAGATCATACGAATCTAGACTCGATCACTTTAAAATACCGTCTCTTGCTTTCCGCCGCAATTGGCATGATGACAGCTATCTTAAATATTTTCAAGACCATGGCGTTTAAAAAACATAGCCCCTATGAAGTAATTATAACCAGTTTATTTCCAAAAAGCTGTCGAAACCAATTTTTAAACACACAAAACTCAATAAAGATTCGGTCAATTGAATCCGATTTCTAGTGACGTCACGTTCATTATTCCCATACGAAATCTATGGAGGCAGACCGTTTTGACAGATAATAAAAAGTATGTCAACGATTGGTGGTGTCGTCTAGCCAATTCACTGACTGTTACTTGTTTTGTGAGCCATGATTTAAAAAAAAAACACACCAATCACCACCAGCACCATAGCACCAATTTGCCCCAAATTAAGCGTGAGCTTGTACTATGGTGACTAAGATAACGGATAGAAATACTTAAATACATAAACACCCATAACTCAAGTTTTGTACTTGAGTCATGGGTGTTTATGTATTTAAGTAAGTGCTTGTGCTGACACATACCTCAAAAAATCCCTGGCGGGATTCGAACCCGCAATTTTATAGTCCAGACCATTAGACCAAAGCCGTCGTCGTTGGTATGATTTTGCATTTTGAGACATATGGAATGTGTCAAACCTTTTAAAACTGTATTTTTCTATATTTTATGTTAAAGGCACTAATTACGTATTTTGTAAAGTACCATGCATGCATGTAATTGTACACATTTTTTGTTTTGTGTATAGTGACTGTTTGTTGCCTTGACAAAAAGAAAGAAAAACCTATGGTAAGGGATCTGTGTAAATGCCCCCGTATATGCAGAAACAAATGCTTTCATTTCTGCACGTAAGGAGGCTTTAACTCGAGCAAACAGCAGTAAAACTTTGTGACTTCATAGAAAATATTTCCGTTTTAAGTTACCCGTTGTCCTACGCGAGCAATAAACGCACCAAGTGCGACACGACGCGACAACATCAAATCTATGTACGTTTATGATAGTTATACGTGCTCGATTAACACTGACACAAGTATTGTTCGCATCGCGTCACGGCGCATTGTCGCATCGCGTTGCTCAAATACGACAACGCCTTAGTATCTAAGTCATTATTTACAAAATATGTAAAAAAAAGCAAATTTTGTTGTAATTTTCTAGCAAAGGTTCTAATAAACACACATTCACACTTCCTCTAGCAATTTCAATACTGTTACGAGCTGGGGTTCGGGATAAATTAATTAGTCCAATTAACTCGAAGAAACACTATATTTAAGAAAACAATACACGCTAATTAACTACAACGATCACACACTAAATTCACAAAACAATCACTGAACAATTCACTGGTTACTTTTTATCTTCACTTGTGTCTTCACTGTATCGCTTCCAAACTTAAACTCAATTCGCGGCGCAGGCGATCCTCTATTTATATGCCGGGGCACTCGACCTAATATATCTAGAAACTAGAATATATCTAGAAACTTCTAATGTTAGAGCGAGATAGGTATAGTGTTAGAAAGAGATAGATATAGTTCCAGAACATTCGAGTATTCTGTAGAAGTTTCTAGTAGCTACTAGTACGTAGTAGTAGGTAGGTAGTTTACTTCCGGAACATTCTTTCTTTATGTAACCTACCGACCTACGTGACACTGCCCCCTCCTAAGACATGCTCGTCCCGAGCATCGTTACTCCCGTAATAGCGTGCCAATCGATCCACATGAACAATCTTAGGCGCAGATCGCGAATTCTTCTGTATTCGGTAGGTGACGTCGTTGATCTTGGTCACAACTCGGTATGGTCCGTCCCATTTTGCCTGTAGTTTAGGAGACTTCCCCTTGCTGCGCACTGGATTATGCAACCAGACTAGTGAGCCTTCGTCGAAGCCACTATTGTTCATCTTCCGGTCATAACGAGTTTTCATTCTCTCGGACGTCTGCTGGCCAGATTGTCTGACGTGCTCATAAACGTCATGCATCTTGCTACGCAGGTCGTGTGCGTAATCCGTTATACTGCGTGGAGTATCAGGGGGAATACCGGTAATCAGGTCTGCTGGTAATCTTAACTCTCTTCCAAAGTTTGCGAAGGCTGGCGTCACAGTCGTACTCTCATGAACTGCGCTTCGGTATGACAGGAGAAACGGCGCTATATGCTTGTCCCAATCCTTTTGTCTGTTCGATACAACTTTCGCCAGGTATCTTTCTAGCGTCTGATTGAACCTTTCCACCATTCCATCAGATTGTGGATGATACGACGTAGTCCTCGTTTTGTGAGTACCCATTACCCGACATGTTTCCTGGAAAACTTGAGACTCAAAATTTCTTCCTTGATCACTGTGGATTTCCAAGGGTACTCCAAACCGACAGAAGACTTCGTGGACTAATTTATCAGCAACCGTCGAAGCTTCTTGATTAGGAATGGCGAAGACTTCCGGCCATTTAGTGAAATAATCCATGACAACCATGAAGTATTTGTTCCCACTGTCACTTTCAGGAAAAGGGCCAGCAACATCTACTGCTATCCGTTCCCAGGGGGCTCCTACGTTGTATACCTTCAATGCACCCCTGCTGCGTGTTTGAGGTCCTTTTACTGCTGCACAACTTGTGCACTTGCGGCACCAATCCTCAACATCCTCTCGGCAGTGGATCCAGTAGAACCGCTCTCGAACTTTCAGCAGAGTTCTTTTCACGCCCATATGACCTCCTGAACAACCACTGTGGTAGAGCTGTAGAACATCTGGTACCTTTGCTTTCGGAACGACCATTTGCAGGTGGCAGCGATCACCTCGGGCATTCTCCCATTTACGGCACAAGACACACTCCTGGATAACCAAACTTTCCCACTGTGCCCAATAACTCTTCGTGGTTGTACTCATTGCTGCAACATCACACCACTTCGGCTTAGGAGCATTAGCTTGAATCCATTCCAGAATTGGCTTGATGTCTGTGTCACTCTGCTGAGCATGCTTCAGGGTTTCTTTCCATTCATCACTAAGATCCGTTCTGACCATCCTAACAGGGAGTTCTTCCTTAGTCTCTTGTCTAATACAATGCTTGCAGTCTCCAGGACAAGGTCTTCTTGATAAAGCGTCCGCGTTACCGTGAGACTTTCCACTGCGATGTTCAATTGTGAAGTCATACTCTTGTAGCAATTCTATCCATCTCGCTACTTGTCCTTCTGGATTCTTGAACTGCAACAGCCACTTCAATGCAGCATGGTCGGTCCGCAGGTGAAATTTACGTCCTAGCAAGTATTTACTGAAATGCTGCAATGTCTTTACAACGGCGAGAAGTTCACGTCTCGTAACGCAATAATTACGTTCTGGTTTTGATAAAGACTTGCTGAAGTAAGCTATCACAACTTCATGATCTCCTTTCCGTTGAGACAACACTCCTCCAATTCCAGTATTACTTGCGTCCGTGTCCACTATAAATTCATTTTGTGTGTCAGGGTAGCCCAATATTGGGGTATCGCACAGACGTTTCTTTAACTCCTGGAACGCAGTGTCGCAGCACTCATCCCAACAGAACGATCTCTTCTCCTCAGTAAGCTTGTGAAGAGGTTTTGCAATGTCAGCAAAATTCTTAACAAACCGTCGATAGTACGAGCACAAACCCAGAAATGCTCTGACCTGCGTCTTGTCTTCTGGCACCGGCCAATCTTTGACAGCGATAATTTTCTCTGGATCAGTTTGTACTCCTTCTTCCGAAACGATGTGCCCCAAAAAGCTTACTTGCCGCCTGAAAAATGAGCACTTCTTTGGACTTAACTTGAGATTGGCTCCTCGGATTTTTGAAAGTACTTGTTCCAGGTTTCGAAGGTGGTCATCGAATGTGCGGCCCACGATGATGATGTAATCCAAATAGACAAGGCAGGCGTCTCCAATTAGTCCAGTGAGCACTAACTTTAACCATTAGTCTTTCAAAAGTTGCAGGAGCATTGCACAAACCGAATGGCATAACGTTAAATTGCCAAAGTCCCTTTCCTGTAGAGAATGCGGTTTTCTCTTTGTCCTTAGGGTCAATTTCCACTTGCCAGTAGCCACTTTTTAGATCTAAAGTTGAGAACCACTTCATGCCTGACAGCGTGTCTAGTGTGTCATCGATCCTGGGTAGTGGATAGCTGTCCTTCTTTTTCACCAGGACCACAGGAGAACACCATGGACTGGAGGAAGGCTCTATAATTCCATCCTTGACCATTCCTTGAATCATGGTGTCAACTTCCTTTTCTCTTGCCACTGGTAGTCTTCTCGGTCGTTGTCGAATCGGCAACTCACTTCCCGTATTAATTCTATGTTGAACAAGTCCAGTTTTGCCGATGTCAGCATCGTTCGTCGAGAAAATGTCGGCGTACTGAAGAAGCATCTTCTCTGCCTTCTCCCTTTCTCCATCAGATAATTCTTCGCAACAGTCTTCCAAGAGATTTGACACGTTAAACCTTGCACTCTGGATGTTATTTCGCGAAGACTGGTGTTGGCAGTTGCGCATCCAATCTACTTCCTCACAGGTTCCCATCAATGTCCCCTTCCTGATGACTTGTTCCTCTTCACTTGGGTTTAGCACGCGTACTGCTGCCACGTTAGTTGTCCTCACCAAGGTCCTCGCTATCTTCCATGGAAGATGTTCGTCCAATCTTTCAACAAGAATGCATCGATTTTTCTGACATGAATTCTGCGGAAGAGTAACTAGAACCATTGTTTCCGACCGGGGAGGGAGGGTGATCTTCTTCAAGCAGTACACTTCTCCCGATGGTGCACCTTCCATGAAGACTTCTTCCGAACCACATTTCAAAACTCCTTGGTTCACGTCGATCTCACAACAGTGCTGTCGCATAAAATCCAATCCTAGGATACAGTCATCTACTATGTCAGCTACGATGACCTTATGTCGGTAAATTGTATTACCCAGTTGTAGCTGTACCTCCTTCTCACCTCGGACGGTTATGTGCTGACCGGTAGCTGTTATTAAATTGGGGTGTTCAAACTGACCGAAGCAGTCCCCAAGAAAACGATTCGCTAGTCGGGAACTGACAACCGTGCGAGAAGCTCCAGTATCCAATGTCAGCTTACATGGCCTTCCGTTCACTTCGCCTTTGATGATTAGGCTGTTCCCATCGTGGGCTTGTGAAATCGAAATCCTTGGGGCTCTTCTAATACCAGCCAGCACCCGCCCCGCAGTCCTGGCTTCTACTCGGTGGGCGGTGACATCAGCTGCCCTTCTTTCCTGAGCTTGATCTTCGCTGCGCCTAGGGCAACTCGACCGCAAGTGGCCCTTTTCTCCACAGGTGTAGCATCTAGGACTATACTTAAATCGGTCACGTACAGCCGGTACAGGTGATGATTGAATTTTGTATGCTGACCAGGAAGATGTTCCGTCAAAGGGTGGCACTTTAAACCCACGTAGCGAAGGTGCAGCAACCACAGGAGCCACAGTCACGTCTCCAGTTTTCAGACTTTTCAATTCTTTCTTCACATCAGCGATCTGGGATTCGGCCTCTGAGATACGGTTCTCGTGCAGCTCAACCTTCTCCGTTACGGCTTTAATTTCCTTGCCGAATGTTGCTTTAATGTCTTTCAAGAAGAGCATCTGCTCGTCCTTAACATGCTGCAGCTGTTCCGCAAGACGGCGAGCCTGCTCCTCTTGACGGCGGGCCTGCTCCTCTTTGTCGCTCTGAAGCTGTTCCCTCAGTTGGCGAGCTTGCTCCTCTTGACGGCGGGCCTGCTCCTCTTTGTCGCTCTGAAGCTGTTCCCTCAGTTGGCGAGCTTGCTCCTCTTGACGGCGGGCCTGCTCCTCTTTGTCGCTCTGAAGCTGTTCCCTCAGTTGGCGAGCTTGCTCCTCTTGACGGCGAGCCTGCTCCTCTTGACGGCGAGCCCGCTCCTCTTGACGGCGAGCCTGCTCCTCTTGACGACGAGCCTGCTCCTGCAGCATCGCCATAAGAGCAGAAAGGTCTGATGCTGCAGGCGCAGCTGATGCCGAAGGCGCAGCTGATTCTGGGGAAACTCGCTCCATTGTTGACTGGCTGCCACCAGGTGTCTGTACACGTAGATCTTCAAAGCGCCTCTGGTCCACTTCTTGCTGCCGCTGACTCCTGGTGCGTATACCTTCAGTGTCCTCCTTCGGTAGAACCGGCATAATTTATCCCTCACTTCTGACACCAAATGTTACGAGCTGGGGTTCGGGATAAATTAATTAGTCCAATTAACTCGAAGAAACACTATATTTAAGAAAACAATACACGCTAATTAACTACAACGATCACACACTAAATTCACAAAACAATCACTGAACAATTCACTGGTTACTTTTTATCTTCACTTGTGTCTTCACTGTATCGCTTCCAAACTTAAACTCAATTCGCGGCGCAGGCGACCCTCTATTTATATGCCGGGGCACTCGACCTAGATATATCTAGAAACTTCTAATGTTAGAGCGAGATAGGTATAGTGTTAGAAAGAGATAGATATAGTTCCAGAACATTCGAGAATTCTGTAGAAGTTTCTAGTAGCTACTAGTACGTAGTAGTAGGTAGGTAGTTTACTTCCGGAACATTCTTTCTTTATGTAACCTACCGACCTACGTGACAATACTATTCCTTTTCTAGTAGTCTTCTGTCTTCCAGTTTTGGTCATGCTTTCACTCTTTAGTGGTTCATCATCATAGGCCTATGCTCAGCAGTGGGCATCACACAGCTGATATGAGCTGTGTGATGCCCACTGCTGAGCATAGGCCTCCCCAAAGAATGTCCACTACTTTAGTGAATATTCAAGTGTATATTAATATTCAAGTGATAATGAAACTGCAAATAAAAATGTAGATTAACGCTTTTTACTCACTTTTATGACATCAGTTCCATCATCAGTGGATATACCCAACATGGAAATTCTTCTGTTATGTGCTGTATTGAATTCCGTTAAGTTCTGAAATGGTTTAACATATTTTAAAAAACAGAATATAAAGCCATAAAGATGTAAGTTCTGTAAAAATATATATATTTACAGTATTTTTTTTTTGCTACCAACTCACATCTAACTCGGTTTGTGTCTCGGGAAGCCCAAGCAATGCACCCTCCTGTTCTGTATTGGGCAAATCCTCCATAATACCTCTGGAGTTACCTGTAGGTCGCTCCCTGTAGTAGAAAGTTGAAAAAGTTGATGTAGTACAGTGGAGCGTCGATTATCCGAACGTCGCTCAACCGAACGACCGCTTATCCGAACATAGTACGCGCGGGTCAATGCCCCCACCTCTCACCACCGCCCGCCCGTGCGTCAGTTTTCGCACAATTGTCGCGACTTGTTCACTTCGTTATTGTACGTCCTAGTAACTGCTAGTCGATAAATAATGAAGATGAAAACATAGTAAGTGCTTCTGAAGCGTTTACTTGCTTAGATATTGCCTTGCGCTGGTTTGAAACACAGGCCGAGAGCGACCAGTATCAAATATCTGTTCTCAAAAAAGTACGTGATCTAGCCTCTCGTAAGCGGGTAGGCTTGCTTCGGCAGACGAAGATTCAAGATTTTTTTAAGCGTTAATTTTAATTAGTAAACACTAGTTTGACTACAAGATTGTCTGCACTTTTTTTTGTTTATTTCCTATTTGTCATTAAAGATATTCATAAATGTAAATAATATGGTTTTCATTTACCTGTACGTAAATTTGTATGACTGAATCAATATATATGTACATTAGTTCGATTATCCGAAAATACCGGTTTTCCGAACACCCACGTCCCCCAATTAGTTCGGATAATCGACGCACTACTAAAGTTAGCCAGTTTTATTGACTACTAGTTAACACTAAATTTAAAATAAAAAATATTTACATAGTTATTTAAATTATTTTTAATCATAAGTAAGACGACCTCTAGTAATGAAATAATTAGCATTAGCATCATTAATTAGCATGCAATCGTTAGCAATAATTAAATTATTTAACTTTGCGAAATTGTGTGAATGCTAAAATTCACGGACAGCGAGACGTGTCGTTGCTTTCATAGATTCGCACGCACTGCTTTAGCAGGCTGCTAATAGCAGCCTAGCACTAGCAGGCAATTCAAACTCGCGTTCGCGTGCTGTCGGGCGACGATCGGCTTTCGAGCGTTACCCGAGTAAAAGGCGTACAAAGAAAGAGAAGAGAATACTGCATCCTTGCATTTGGAGTCGTATTTTGCGTGCGGTTTATTGAGCTATTTATTTGAATGAAATTGTTTGTCTTTTTCGTGACTTTATTGAATTATCTAACCGTTGCAGTTTTCAATTTAATGAAGTCAAATTTAATTCTAATCTTAGTCACAACACTAAAAACACTCATGCAAAACATTCACAATTTCGCAATTTAATATTATACGCTAACGCTATTTCTAATTTTCGATGAAATTTCATATTAGCATAGCAATAGCGCATAGCATGCTATGCTATGAAATTTAGCATGCTAATTAAATTAACAAAAAATAGCAAATTTTTTTCCATTACTAATGACATCTGTGGGGTGTAGTGGTGTGATTACCAGTTTCATGGTGGTTTCCTATGAAATCCCAGGTTCCATCCCTTGTTGTGATGGGTCTTGTGTTTGTGGTGCCTTCATTGTTTCTAATTTTCATTACACAAGTGCTTAAGCTTCTTTGAGATCAGAGTAACACATGTGATGTTGTCGCCCATTTTTTAAAACTCATGATAGCCTATTACATTGTAGAAAAAACTCACCGTATAATATAGTTTCTAGTGGAAGCACCAAAATGGAAAGTAGAATCAATAGGCAACTGTGTTGGCTTGTTTGGCTCCAGCCGCATTTTGCCAATGTATGTTCCATGAGCTGTAAAAAAAAACAATATTTTGCTTTTTTGAATACTTGTGTTACACACATAATCTTTAATATATGTGTGTTGATGTGCATTTGGCAAAAGCTTTGGCCTAGTGGTCTTAGGGCCAGACTACAAAACCGACTGTTGCGGGTTCAAATCCTTCTAAGGGCAAATGTTTGTGTGATGAGCACAAGCATTTGTACCTGAGTCATGGGTGTTTATAAATGTATTTAAGTATTTCTATCCGTCATTCTTGCCACCATTCCACAAGCTAGGCTAGTTAATTTATTATTATTTATTAATTGAAAAAGTATACTTACTACTGCCCAAATCAACTAAGAAAGCTCTGTTCAAATGCTTGTGATACACAAAAGCGGCATGTACACGGGAGCAGCTGGCGTGATCTATACAGAAGTCATTCATCTGGGGGTTTCGACCGAAAAGATAGCACTTCTTCTCGTCTATCATCAGTTTCTGGATCAGTTTGTCGCCTTTTAGGACATCCAAATGAAGCCCAGTAGGCGGCTTGCCAGCCCTGTAATTCAAATAGACGTTTTATACCACCGGGTTGAGTGGAAATGTCACACGAAAAGTAGCGGATAGAATCTTGTAATTTACGAAAGACACACAATTAATCATAGGTTGAAATAGAACTACAGCGTAAAGATTAGTTAAAGTGGCATTAAACTTTGTTAAAAACACTCGTAAATTCAAGATAAAACTACTTTGAAAACAGAACGCTATATCAACACATTGTGGGTGCTTTCTTAGCGCACTTTATTTGCAGTTTCTCACCAATTAGGCACTTCGTAATGATTTGCCATATTTACAATGAATGGCACCAAATATGTTTCAACTAGAACAAATTGTAAACTTTTTCAATTCATCTCCAAAATGAAGAAAATGCTACGAATAAAGCACGAATTTCGGCGCACCGCACACGGATTTTTGACAATTGACATCTGAACAAATTGACAGTAGGGATGGCGATCTGAGATCGCTTAATCGAAGAATCGATTTTGTAGACAAACAAAAATTTTTTTAATACGATATTGTGTACTGAATTATTGATCCATTGAATCGATATTTATACAAACATGCAACTATTTACAATTAGTTTAGTTAGAAATGTATTTTTTTTACGTAATTACTCAAAAACTCGATAGATGGATGTGTATTCAGTTCAGTTTATCATCACATTCACTCAATAGCCATGACATATACAATATGTGTATATGTATTGTGGGGTCATCTGTTCCTTGCCTATTTTTGATTGCCGGCAACATCGCAAGTGATGAGCGTAATGGCTTGGATCCTAGCAGATTAGACAGATTGTTATTCTTAAAAAGCTTGGATATTGAACACTACTATATAATGTTTTAACTTTTTAATGTACCTAACTGAAATTAATATCCTTTTTAATACTTGTTACTTTGATTTAGTAGTAAAAATTCTTTAACTAGAAAACGGGTTTGTATTTGTAATGAAAACATAGACTCAATAAGCAAATCGGAAGAATATCGATTTTCACAGAATCGATTCTTTTTACCTTGATTTTTTATGTATCGATTTATTAGACTTCGATGCGAATCGATTCAAAAATCGATCTTTTTTGGAATGAATCGCCATTTGACAGACCATCACCCACCATAGGCAATTGGCATGATGACAGCTATCTCAAATATTTTCAAGACCATGGCGTTTAAACAACATAGCCCCTATGAAGTAATTATAACCAGTTTATTTCCAAAAAGCTGTCGAAACCAATTTTTAAACACACAAAACTCAATAAATATTCGGTCAATTGACTCCGATTTCTAATATATGACCGTGACGTCACGTTCATTTATTCCCATACAAAATCTATGGAGGCAGACCGTTTTGACAGATAATAAAAAGTATGTCAACGATTGGTGGTGTCGTCTAGCCAAATTGGAAAGCCAAATTTTACTTTTTGAAACGAAAGGAGTACTTTGTGGAAAGGAGTAAGACGGGCTCTGTTCTTTAATTTTCTAAATTAATTTTTCATGGCGTATTATTGTGATAGTGAGGTGGAATCATCATCATAATGTGTTACTGAACAATGATATTATTGGTTACTGAAGGAAAACAATAGAGTAAATGTAAGAAATAGGGTAAGGTGTTCCGTACAAATCCGATCGATATTCCCGCATTAAACTCCAAATTTCTTAAGCATTGAAATGTGAGCCATAGTCGCATTTCAATGAGTTAGGTTAGGTTAGTTTGTAAGTTGTAGTCACTGACCTCTATATATACAAGACTTGTATATATAGAGGTCAGTGACTACAACTTACTTAGTACACTGGACCAATGATACCCTATAAAATGACAGCTGTTTTTTGTGCCTATTTGAAGCGCCCCCAATGCGTGGAAAAGGAACTAAATCTGACGTAAACTGCACAATGGCCGGTGCATGATTTGAATTGTCTCCGTATTTAAAGTGATTTTGAAGGTTTAATGCGATTTAAGTTTGTTTATTGTCTTGTATTAATAAAGTTGATACATAAATAAGTGGTGATAGTATATAGATAAACCATGAAAGAGTGCGTATAATGCAAAACTCGTTACCAGAGAGGAAGTGGGGTTTCATTCAACAAGTAATTGAATTTACGGCAAATATTCAACAAAAAATCTTTCCATTGATATTACAGGCACTTTAAAATCTGTTATTATTAATGTAAAATGTCAATGTGATCCAAATGTGATCACTTAAAATAATACGTGATTAATACGTATCACTGATTACACAAACAATAAAATTCAATAGTGCTGTAAAATTCCGTGTCGATAAAACTTATCGATGTTTTTCCTATCAAATATCTATTTTTAAGAACGGAAATTACTGAAGATATATTGTTAAATAATGATTATTAATTTTCAGGTTTCCTACTGACAATCGAAGGATGGAATTATGGCTGAAAATGATTAATTAAGAATAAGCCCAGTTGGCGTCCGAAAAAATATGATTACACCTGATCAAAACACTTCTCTGATGACTGTTTTATAAAATATAATTCATGCACTACTTTAAAAAAGTCGGTATACGGGCGAAAGTTTTACGTGACAACGACTTTGAGTGGTAAAATAATTTTAATGTGAATATTCATTCGTATAACATGAACCGGTGTGTATGCCTATCTCTCTCACTCTCTCTCTCTCGCTCTTAGGCGGGTTAACTGTGCTCGAGTGGAAGGGACGCGTGCCTTTCACTTTTTATGTCTGTCTCACTCGCTCTTAGGCGGGCTAACCATGCCCGAGTCGAAGGGACGCGTGCCTCTCACTCGCTCTCATTGTGAGCGCGGAACGTGAGCGGAGCGTAACGCAGTTTCTTGAAGTGTCACCCGGCAAACCAATTTATAAGACGTTGTCACGTCAAAAGTGCAGTATAACTACAATTGATAATATTTTTATTGTTGCTTTTGCTGCAATACTCTTTCTTTATTTGTACTTAATATGTAGTGAATAAATAAAAACTAAATTGTGTAAATATGTTTATTTTCTATAACTACCTCACCTCCTTTATTCCTTTTTAAACAAAACCTCATATTTAAAAAAAAAACCGTTAGGTACCTATTTGTTTGATCTAGCTAGCTAGCCACACATCACCCCTTTACTCCCTTACCATACGATTACCCTACCCTTGCTTAGTCATACTATTAACCAACTATTTGACTATTTTGGATTTAAGCCATCATTAAATCAACCCATGAATTAATTAAAATTATTATGATCTATTCTATTAAGTAGGAAAAGGTTTATCGATGTATTTTATCTCACTGTGCCATCTCTATTATTAGTTCCATTCCCACCCACCGCTGCCGTAAGCGCCAAAATGGCGAAAATCAAATCGCCTCACTATGACCCGGCCTGTAGTTAGTCCAGCGTACTTGTATTATAGAGGTCAGTGGTTGTAGTATTATGAATTGAAATGTATAAAGCTGGCTGTATGGCTCTGACCGTTAACTTTCCCTTAGGGACGAATGCTACTACTACCGTCAATGTCAAATGTCAATATTATTTATATTTTATAATTTTATTTTCGTTCGTGCGTTGTTTATTCAAAACTTAGGAAGGAACCTAATTTTATTTACGTAGATTTCTTTATCATACAGTCTCATAATGGTTTCTAGTGAAGAGGAATCTGATGTGAAAACTGGCGAGGCAGTAGAGTGGGATGTTGAGATGGAAATCCAATTATTTTATGCTATGGCAAACCACAAGCCAGTTGGAATCAACAAACATTTTCACATGGCTTGTATTTGGAAAAAGCTTTCGAATTCAATAACAAAAGAGATTTCAACGCAAGATATATGGAAGCACCTAGAATCTCTATACAATTTGTCGATGTTGGACGACACTGAACGTATACCTTTTCCTAATCATGAAATGAATTTTACTTTACCCGATAGTGAATTCGGATTATTGATGAAGCAGAAGTGTAGGGATATAATATTGCCTGACGATAGCGAAGGTAGTAGTGCTAGTATTTTTTACGATATCTTGTTTGCATGCTACTAAAAAGCTTGTATTTATTTTTAACCTTGCATTTAGATCGTCGGAGTGCATCGCCTATGCCTTCTACGCCTAGAAGCGGTTCTAAAGGCCTCGCATCTAAAGATAGCACACCTAAAGGTAGTTACCCCCTTTTTCTATAAAACAGAATTGACCACACTTGCTTGTAGTAAATCTGTGCACACTAAAAATTATTTTTATTGTGTTACTAGTGGATCCTGCTTTTATTGTGTTACTTGCGGATCCTGCAGAAGTTGTCCTGCTAGTGATTTTTTTATTTCTATCAACCATCCCCATACTTTAAGAAATATTGCAAAAAAAGAATTAACCAAATAGGTGCAACTGTTCATAAGATATTGACGAACACTTCATTTCAATTCATTTTTATTTCAATTCATTTTTATATCATAGGTATCATATTGTCTCTTGAGTATATATTGCCACCCCCACCAGGGTTGATCTATTGTAGCAGCTTTTTATGTTTATAGTTCACTGCTTAGCCCTGTTGAATCCAGGACTTTCCAGATTCATTGGAGAGTAAAGTTAGCTATCTCATCTGACTGCATGCATGTTGCCCTAGAAGTTATAAAAAGTTTTAACCTGAGCTTTTAAAAAATTCTTTACACAAAATCAATTACTTACACAAAATAATTTTGGCAGCAAAACACTCATTATAGCCATAGAGCAGAGTAGAGTAAAATAAAAAAAAAACAACAGTTGCCTATCTCCTAACTAGGAATGAGCATGTACTATACTGACTAAGATAACCAATTGAGATACTTATATTAGTAATCAGTCATATAGTATTTATGCAGTGGAAAAAACCGGCCCTGTGCGTGTCGGACCACACATAAAGTAGGGTTCCGTAGTCAATTTTGGCACCACCCTGTTTTGCATTTCTTGCATCATCAGCATCTCCCTAGCCGTCAATGTCATTGTAAAGTATATATTTTAATATTATTTATAATTTCGAAAGTATTCATCACAGGATACGCGAAACAATTTTAAATAAGAGTTTCCGTGCCTGTTTCTTTACGTGAGAGATTTGAAGTTTATAGGTCCAAGACATTAGAAATTACAGGGGGGATTACACCGTGTAAACGACTTTGGTGGGCTATAACTCGCAAATGGTAAAGCTGATAAAAAAGTGTTGTATGGAAACCCTATCTTATTTTCATAGTCCTTTTCAACGATACCCCACACATGGAGGTGCACTCAAAAAAAATAATTCACCCCCCCTTTACATGTATAAGAAGGTACCCTTAAAAAGGGATAATTTAAATTTTTCGTATTTTTCAAAATGAGATCTATATGTGAAGTATCCTCGAACCAAGTTACATGCAAATCAGTCCATAAACGTAGAAGATATTCTGCTGTGACAGACAAGGACGGACTGAACGATCTTATAAGGGTTCCTTGTCGGACTACGGAACCCTAAAAATCGAAATCCCCATCATAAGCAGTTGATTTATTTGACTGCAATAATATCCCTTTTTTAATATTTTAGGAGGTGCTGGTCGCAAGGACAGTGTAAGTGCACTGGCAACGAAGACCCGCAAAGAAAGTGGAAGCTCACATGCTTCAACAGACACGCCCAGCATCAAATCCGAAAAAGATTATGGTAAGATTTTGATTCTCAATAGGCTAAATCACATCTCTAACACCCGTTCCTTACAGTCTTTAGTTGCTTGCTTTCCTTTGGAATAAAGTCCAACAAAACTAGTTTATTTTTAAGTAAAACATGTTAAGTTAGACTCGCACCACACAAACACACACATACTAATCAGTTTGGTTTTTGTCAGCATTTGCTCAATAAATTAATATTTGGTGGTAACAGTCATATCATATTTATTATAAACACTTCATTTAGATCAGTATTATTTAGGTCTAACTGGCCTCTACAGTTCGACAAATTCGTGCGAACCCTTCCTGAGGGGTGTTAGACGAAGCTGGGGGCGAGGTAGCACGATATTCGACAAGACCGCTTCACACGCAGAGATTTGTGTGTAAGATATCTTGAGACAAATCTTGATGACGCGACGATGTCATGCAACATCATTACATTACGATAAGCAATAAAATTTGAATTTGAATACTACGTTTTTTTTAAAATATGAATTATCCATTTCGTGTTATAAAATTAAGAGTAATTTCTCAAAGTATTTTCGTTATTCTATTATTCTATTTTGTATGCTGTGAGAATTGATTCAATATCGATTCGTGTATTCTGAACTAATAAAATATTATTAGGATTCAAGTTCACATGTAGCCGTCTTGACAGCGCGGCTGCGACTGACATTCGAAATCGTGAAAAGCGGGCGTTTCCCTTCCCCGCCACACACCTCACCCCCGCTCACATTGTGATACCTCTCCTCCCGCTTCGTCGGTAGCAACGCAGGTAGATACTGTTGACTTTGGCTTCATGTACAGTGGCCAGTACGTCACGATTAACACTGCGGTAGCTTATGCCCTTGTGATACGGTTGATTTTTCAACAAAAATGGGTAGCCTGATGTTCTTACCACTGTGCACGTTTCAAAGGTCTTGAGAAAATATAATTAAAGGAAACAGACCAACTTTTAAAAGACCTAAACAAAAAGGTACTCAAATTGTGTAACTATTGTAATTGAAACTAAATATGTATATACAATTTCCGCTAAATCAGACTCCGGGAAGTAGGTAAAATCAAAGATGATGGAACAGCCTCTCCATTATCTTTGGTAAAATTTAGCTTGCTAAATTATATTACAGACATGGAACAGGTGAAACTAAACACATGCTTGCAACCAAAGATTATTTTCTGCTGTTTCCAGACCGGAGAAGAGATTCCCGAGATTCCAATGCGTCAGGCACAAGAGATAGTTCTACCAGTAGAAAGTCAACTTCACAAAGGGACAAGGCCACAAAGCCCAAAGTCAGCTCTGTGTCAGGTAAAAACAATGAATTTTTTTTCTAAATATGCATGTAATACACTTAGCTGACCAAGTACTGCTACGCTGTTACTGCCGGCAAGGGTAATGAAAGTTGTCAAACTGAGTGTTTTTGGACAACTAAAATAGCCTCTAAAGTAAACCATCAGGCCAGGTGCAGGTGATGAAACACTGAAGCTTACAGCTTTTCGATAGTTTCAGGAGATGTGACAAGACAAATCATGTTTTTTCTCTATTTACAGCAGCCTGGGATTCCCCGCTCATTGACGAAGACGGCAGCTCCCGTCGCGGTCGACGGCGCGCGAACACCTCAACGCCGCCTGCGACTACGCCTGCCAAGCGCCGGCGCACGTGACACACGCATGCCAACACATACCATCACTTCTTCTGAAAGGAGACTGTGATAAAATCTTTGACTGGACGACGCAATGAATATGCAATAAAATGCGAGTTTCAGCGTCCATTCTTCTTGTGATTTAAACTTTTAAGTGATGGTGAAAATGTGCGAAAGTATTTTTTTAACTTTGATAGCTACGAGTAGCACGAAAACATGTTCTAATTTACAATTTAATTTCTTTGAATAAAAATAATTATTATTTAACATTTGTGTTTAATTGTATCTAATCTTTTACCGCTATGAAATAACATCGTACGGATTCTATACTAAACATTGGGGAGCCACAGTGGAGTAAAATAGCTATTGTGTGTGGAGTAGATATCAGCACGGTGTTTTTGTTTTCCTATTTCAACTATATATATGAATAATCACGCATGATATATGGGGACGGACCTGAATGCCATGACGGCCAAGGTGACCGAGGCGGTGAGAACGTGGCAGGGTCGTGAGTGGAACGACCTCATCGACAGGGCAGGAGAACACCTGCCCTCACTGCACCGCCTCAACAAAGCCCTCACCGGGGAGAAGACCAACACATGTCCCCTCCTGGACGCGGACGGTCAGAGGAGATTCGCGGCTCAGGACAGAGCCCGAATCCTGGCCGAGCACCTGACCGTCCAATTCAGGGCCCACCCACCAGCCCCCAAAGCCCTCCAGCACCACGTAGACGTGGTTCAGAGAGTGGAGGAATTCCTGGCCACCACCCCACCTCCACTCCCGGGCGACACCTTCATCTCTCCATCGGAGGTGAAGAAGATTGCCGCCCGGCTCAATAGGAAGAAGGCGCCGGGCCCCGACGGCCTTGGCGCCCGCAGCCCTGGCGGAGCTGCCCAGGAGGGGAATAGCGGCGTTGACCCGCATTTTCAACGCCGCCCTCAGGACGAACCACTTCCCCACGCCTTAAAAGAAAGGGCGGGTGGTGATGATCCCCAAACCGGGGAAAGACCGCCGCCGCCCCGAGAACTACAGGCCCATTACCCTGCTGGATCACGCTGCCAAGCTGTTCGAGCGAGTCCTGCTGCGCCGACTGCGCCCCTTCCTCATCCCGAGGGACGAGCAGTTCGGCTTCCGCAGCGGGCAGTCTACCACGCTCCTGCTGGCCCGAGTGATCCACCACCTAGCCGAGGGCCTTAACAAGAAGAAAGCCTCGGTGGCGGTCTTTTTAGATGTGGAGAAAGCCTTTGACCGGATTTGGCACCCCGGTCTGTTAACGTGGGTAAAACCGCCGCCATCTACACGGGCCCCAAATGCAGGAAGTTGCCCGAGCTGGTCCTCAACGGCCAGAATATTAAGTGGCAGCAGAGTACCAAGTACCTAGGCTGCCACTTGGACCAGCACCTCACCCTTAAAGAGGTCAAGCACCTGGTCAACTCCAGCCGCGGGGCGCGCGCAAGATAGCGCCCCGTATTTCAGTCCCGCCTGCCCACCAGTACAAAGGTGGTCATTTACAAGACGTACGTGCGCTCCAGGCTGACATACGCGGCCCCAGCCTGGTACGCAATGATTAGCGCAACCCACCGTACGAAGCTCCAAACCCAACAAAACATAGCGCTTCGAATTATAACGAACGGGGGCCGGGCGCTATGTAAAGAATGCTGTCATTTACAGGGACCTCAAGATGGAGGCCCTGGATGAATTTGTGGTCCGCACATCCCGAAGGATGTACGAAAGAGCGGACCACGGGCCGCACCCCGGGTTATATAATGTAGCCCCCATGCCCACGGTTTCACAGGCGAGCAAGAGGCCAACCCCACGACAGGTCTGCTCCCTCAATCCGCCCTCCCACCTACCGACTCCCCAATCCCAACCTCACCCATCTAACTCTCATCCCTTCCCCAGCCAGAGTCAGCCGCAGCCAGCTTGCCCTGCTCATCGGGCCTCCCCGAACGGGGTCTCACCTGATGGGCAGCCCGCAGCGACTGTGCAGCCGGCTCTGGCAGAAGACGAAGTTAGACGAGACCTGTCGTCGCAAGACGGCCGCGCAAGAGGCAACTAATACCGTGGGCTAGTTAGCCCATGAGAAGAAGCCCGGGGAAGGAGCAGAAGCTCGAACCCGAACCGCCCAGTGGGGCGAAGAAACCCGATGATGATATATGGGGTAAAATCGTGCAAGCAAAATTAAATTCGCTAGAAGGACTTGGGGTAAAAAAAATCTCTAAAATTATCATTGCAAGTGCAACCTTCATGACAAGATTTCCCGTGCTACTTTTTGTTTAATAAAAAAAGAGAAATGTCATTTTCAAAGTGACAGACAGACAGAACAGACAGACGTCACTCACAATCAGGTGCTTACTAAAACTGCTGTGTTTTGATGGTGAATTGAACAAAATTAAATTAAAAACCCAATTTTTGCATCAATAAGTTAAAATTAAATGGCTCTCCCAGCAGCACAACCAGCGGAAGTACTCCGTGCGTACCAGAAAGACGATGTGTACGAAAAACAACTTGCCGAGTCCTTGGCCAGGGTTTTGCCTACAAGACATGCTTCCAAGGCTGTTCCAGCATCATCTATCCTATACAAATCATTTACAACCCTCAAGGATCTCCAGACGCTTGGCGAGGAGTACTCCGGCATAGTTCAAGTGGACGAAAGCTACCATAAACTACCATCATTTTGCAGTCGACTGATAAGCATTCTCTTATCAACTCTCGGTGAATCTTTGACCAGAAAACTATTAAGACAAGCCGAAAAAGCCGTCGAACGAAATGCTCAACTTAAACCCTCAGCACAAAATACATTTATAATCATTTTGAGAGCTGTTAGTTCCATGGTCCCTCAAATTGAAAGTATCCATCGCGCACTCAGTTACATCAGCGGAGGGCCTTTGCAAATAGGGAAAACTGTGACGGGGATTGACTATGTTCATGTGAGACCAGCAGCTGCCGCCTATTATGCCCATCTGAGGTTATTAGGCATTGTAACACTGCTGCATGCTTTTATATCTTGTGGACAAAGTTTTTACAATGCAAAAAGACACATGGATCAATTAATTGATCTACCTAATGAAGTGGATAGTAGTAAATCATGTGTTGCATGTCTTGAGGAAATGGTTCAGCCTTGTGTCCTTCCTTGCGGACACATTTTCTGTATGGATTGTTCTTATGGGGCTTTGGAGAGTTGTGCATTATGCCGATCCCCATTTACCAAAAATACTGTTGTACCGTTGATGAACTATAGCCCTGGCAGCTGAAGAACCTTTAAACCTGGATTATTTGTTATTTTTAACTGTGGACCTGATAAGATAAACTTTATCATATGAATTATTGCAATTTCCAAAGAACCTAATATAAGTGGTGATGGTGCTATATTAGTAGATAAGTGAAATAAAACATCAAATACAAAGCTTTCAACTTTATTTGTTACATATTTTGAGGTCAGAAAATTCAGTTCATTATTTTTTTGCACAGCTACAAACACATAATGGATGCACAGTCCATACAATGTTTAATCCAAAATTTCTCTAGTATTAGAGCAAAGGCATTTTATTACAAATACGAATTAAATAAAAACTGAAAACAAAATTCAGGAGATTCTGAGAATAAATAGGCACATCATCAATGCAAATTGTATTTAAAACATATTTTTCTACAATTGTTTAGATTAATCATTGTCAGCTTTTGTTGTGAACACTTAGTAAAGGCAAGATTATGCTTCCAAGCTTATGATTACACATCCCTTCCTATATTTATCTTGTAAATAAATACATTTATAATTTGCATTCATAGTTTATGTAATATATATAGGTTCTATCTATTATTATTATTTAACCCTTTATATTATATACCCCTGGGTATAGAGACTCCTGCAGATTTTATTTATATGCTACCTTACAATTCAACTGAAAATACCTTCCCAAGAATTTGAATCGTTAAGTATTAAGCTTTACAAACTATTTATTGTTTTAATAAAATAGTAGCATATTATTAAAGTATATTAAGAAAACATAACAATATCATTAAATTACACCACGATGGCAAGTAAGAATAAGTTATTCAACACGCAATAGTTCAACGTCAAAGATTAGAGTAGAATTCGGCGGGATAACACCAGGGTGGCCCTTAGACCCATAGGCAAAGTCAGGGGAGCATGTCAGTCTTGCCCTTTCGCCAACGGACATCTGTGAAATAGAGTAGTAGATTATTGAATATTTTTTTAGTTATTAACAGATATAAAGTAATTATCTTAACTTTCTTAAGTCATATTAGTCTGTTATTTTTATTTTTTTTATTTTCTTTATTCAGGAAAACAAACAGCTGTGTTATAGTACATAAAGCTTATAAAACAAGGCGTCGTTCTTTAGCCAAACAATTTTCACAAGTAGTTAAACAATTATGATGTTGACAAGACGTAGATCATAAGCGCATTTACAAATTTAAATTCACTAAATTTATATAAAAAGAAAGAAAGAATTTTTGATCTCGACAACATAACATGTCTATAATAATGGACTATTATGTTAATTGTTAATGTTATTTACCTTAGCAAGTCCCTGATCCCAACCTTTGATGACGTCTCCCTTGCCAAGTGTAAATTTGAAGGGCTGCCCGCGGTCTCTCGACGAGTCGAACTTTTTTCCATTCTGCAACGTGCCGGTATAGTGTACTACGACTGTCTGGCCTGGTTTAGGATAGGTAGATCCTGAAAATGAAGGAAAGTTCTTAATATGGGTAAGGTTAGGTTACGAGGTTTGGACATTGATGATGATTGCAAGACATACGTACCGTTCCCAGGTGAAAGTGTCTCGATATCTACTCCCATTTCTTTTAAGTACTAATCCAGTAGAAAAGTATTAAATAGAGAAAATTAATTGGAAATCGTAGATCGTAGCCTGCTTCCGATGTTTTTTTTGGCAGATTACTTTTTTTTATCAATATGATGTAGATCAATGTAGATTGATGGTAGCCTACCAAGAATAATTTAAATCATAGACAATTTTTTTTGAGCATCCACACGTTGGGTGAACAGTTGGCCCCAACGTCACTCACCCAACGTGTAGATGGGCATTTAGGATGATTCCAACGCTCGGGCCAGCATTGGCCCGAGCATCTTCGACCTTCGTTGATTGTTATTTTCGAAGGATTCCGTGTTTTTGTTTTAATAGAGTAAGAGTTTGAATTGTTCTGCCTGCATTTATTGGTTCATCAGACGCGTCCAATTAATCCTTGCGTTCAATGATGTGCCCTCAACTTTACGGCTTTTGCTTCGCGCCTTTTCTGTCTGTGGTTAATGTTAAATACGAGATGTTGTGCCCACCATGTGACTGAATTAGGTTGTTTGCCTATGATTAATAAGTAATAAAAATGTGAGTTAATTTTGTTTTCTTTGCTAGTATGTACCATAATCTGATGAAAATCCGAAATGTCAGGTATTTAGATTTTCATAAGGCAATAATGACTTCCCGCTATCATTGTAAATGTCAGTCGTCCACAATTCTCAACTACCCACCTATTCATATTTTCTTAGATCAGTTGATGACCTGAAAAGTTTTCAGTGAAAACTCATAGATTTTACTAAACAACTTTTGAACAGTAATGAGTTACCTGTATATACTCGTTATTCTGTAGCTTCATTTATTACACTTAATAATAATAAGATTTAAAAAACAATATAAACAGTTTGTCAGTAAGTACCTACATGTTTTCTATGTATTTATTTACAAAAAAAAAGTATTTAAGTATGTTTATCCGTTGTCTAGTACCCATACCACAAGCCCAGGTCCAGTCGACTCTAATCGTCGAAATAAGGGCAATGTAGGCGGGATATTCTGTGGGTTACCCGATTGAAAAAATAAAACATTTTTCACAAAATTATAATGGCAACACCACTTAATTTTTTTACATTACAAAATGGCGGTGTTTGTTTTCTCCCAGGCTCAGATTTTCAGATTCTTGTGAATTTTTAAGTTGTGGTTTGCATTAAACATCAACAGCGACGTTGAGTTGAGCTTCTGTTCTTCCGTCTTACTGTGACAAGTGTTTGAGACATTGACTCTTTTTAAAAAAGTGACTCTTTTTGAGAAAGTGTATCTTGTGAGAAAGTGACTCTTATCTCCTTTATTCCTACGAGTAAACGCTTGCCTTGCTTTGCTCCAGGCCAACAACGGCCTTGAATAATTAATAGATTATCAATTGAGTCTCGCTCGATTACAAAAACAAGGAAAGTTTGCGGAAATGTTTCAAGATAAAAGGTCATTTAATTAAAGAAAGTGTATGTAACAAAATCGTTATTGGAGGAGGCTTACAAAGTGTCTTCAAAATTATAAATTGAATTGTTAAAAATAAATAAAACACAACATTACCCAATTTCCATTTATTTTATTTCCTCTTTTGATTTTTTTGTAGAGCAACGCTGCAGTTTTAATTCTGGTTGTACAATGGTTGCGAATGCTCATTATTTGTGTGGTTTGAGATTTGCATTTTCAACCGTTGTGCAACCAGAAAGAACTGCAGCTTCCAATTTTTCAAAATGTACCTATTTAGTATTTAAAAGTTCCCGCGCCGCGTTTTATTCTGGGAGGCCACTAGATGGCGTTATAAAAAATTGTCTTCGTCTTTGCTGTATGGACTTGTCATTCTTCTCCCCTGAGTAAATATATTCCTTGCACAAGCCTCGTAGCTTAATTTGGGACTAGAGAATTGGTGTGATTGTCGTGAAATATTTATATTTATTTATTTATATTTTGATATTCATGTAAATACATACTATTTTTGTATATTACCTATATTTAACTGACTTGTATCCTAAACTTTTCACGTCCTTTAATCCGTTTCGATCTATTCCGTTATTTCCTGATATAATCCGTTTGTCCAATTGCTAAGTTGGTAAGTTCGAGTACAAACAACAGCATTTCAGCCTACCCATTTTTGTTGCGAATTCGCCCTTTTAACAAGTGCATAAGATGTCGCAGTGTAACCTGACGTGCTGTCGTTTACGACGGGACAACATTCGGTAAGACGCCTTAGATAACACCAAACATAGGAATATATTATGGTACGTCCTTAAAATGGTCAACTTGAAAATGGGCCGCTTACGCACACATACGCACGTGTAAACAACTCACAGTACCTACCTACTGACGACGACTAGGAGCGGAGCAGGTCAATTGGACTAGTTTTAGTGTGCGACTGGCACATACTGTATCAGCCTCATTTTGGTTTGATTTAAGAGAGACTGATTTTTTTATAAGTTGGGTACAAAGGTTCTATTCTATTCTAATAATCCAGAACTTTGTGAGACTACCGTCCTGAAATTGCTGAGTGATATTTGAGATCTATAGACTAGCTTCTCTTCAGCAACTTCGAAAATGTTGGTTTAACAACTAAAATATTTCCTTTTCCAAGGTATTATCTACATATATCTTTGAATAAAATCGGCTCTGTTATTAATCTGTGAAAGCGTTACAACAATAGACAGACTTTCACCTTTATAACATTAGTGTGGAGTTGGATCGGCTTTTCACCAATCCACGTCCTTTATTTAGAACATTTGACTTCTAACGTTCTATCTCGAGCTCCCACTGTCTGCCCTGCCCTAATATCGTAACGTGCCCCTGAACTTTTCAGACACCCTGTATTTCAGCCTGTGGAGCGGAACGGACGGTCAGCAGAAATAGCGCGTGGAAATAAATATTGTTTAATTATGCATGGTTTTTTGGCGCGGGTTCACGAAGGTACTTTGATGGTACCTGCTGGTTTTAAAAGCATCGAATTTTTGTTCATTATTTATTTCCGGTCTTCTTAAAACGTATTTCTTTATTTTTTTGACGTGACAACGTCTTATAAATTGGTTTGCCGGGTGACACTTCAAGAAACTGCGTTACGCTCCGCTCACGTTATGCGCTCACAATGAGAGCGAGTGAGAGGCACGCGTCCCTTCGACTCGGGCATGGTTAACCCGCCTAAGAGCGAGTGAGACAGACATAAAAAGTGAAAGGCACGCGTCCCTTTCACTCGAGCACAGTTAGCCCGCCTAAGAGCGAGAGAGACAGAGCGAGAGAGAGAGAGTGAGAGAGATAGGCATACACACCGGTTCATGTTATACGAATGAATATTCACATTAAAATTATTTTACCACTCAAAGTCGTTGTCACGTAAAACTTTCGCCCGTATACCGACTTTACAGGCAACCAATTTTTAGTTTTTATTTTTATCCAATTTAGCTGCAATCCTTATCAGAACACTTGTCTTTATAACCTTAATTAAAAACTTTGTGCCAAATAATGATGCGACTATGTCATATTTGTTAATTGGCGACCAGAAAACGACAACAAATGTAAACATCGACTCGTATAATGTATGTTTCTACTATTTAAAAATCCTGACATCAAAGTTACAAAAAATATTTTACCAAATAAAATAAATAACATAAAAAAGTGACCTCTGGCACTTTCAACTTTATTCGGTACACACAGGACACTCTCTACTTTGTAATTTGGCAAATATATTGTCATGTGACTGTACTATTGGGTAGAATTAATTGTTATTTGGTACAAAGGCTAGGTTCATCATAAGACATGTATGTTTAAATTTATTCTCGTATTGTGATCTCCACCTAGTACAGTATTTCAAGATTTTGTGTAATGGTCAAGAAGTTGACCATTATCCAAAAGGTCGCGGGTTCGATCCCCGCACTGTACACACATTTGTGTGCATAAACATGTATGTTAGAAATAGAAACATTTATTTGCGTAAATAGGGTACAATTAACATGTGATTTGTTGGTCATCTTAAAATATATTTAGCCGTGTCAAACAGCATGCAAATTTATAAACATTATCCAAAGCAAATTAATTTAAATGTCAATCATTAATTATACCTTTTAATATATTGATAACATTATTAGGGTATATATACTTAGATTATTATATATATACTTAGATTAATGAATTACAACTAACTTATGTAACTTGTTTTTCCGGAGTGATCTCATTGAAACCTACACATAATTTTTCGTTTATTTAACTTATTAGGTTGGTATAAAAATAGAGGCTAAAATCTTTACATGTAAGAAGGGGATAATGGTGCTGGTTGTACAATAAGTAATATTAATGTAAAACAGTTTGTAACCTGAATTGTACAATTGTTTATTGTCCTAAATAAATAAATAGGGTATATTGTGCATTGACTACGCCCCACTTCTTTTTTCTATTTAATTAATTCTTTATAGTGCATAAATTCTTCGATTGAATAAAAAGTGTGTTCCAAGAGCCATCTACTACGCAATGAATTTTTGAACCTGTTTAGGGGTAGATCTTTAGGCGAGATGGTATTTTGTTGAACACACTTATACACATCGCAAAACACCTGTTATTCGAAAATCTTTTAGTTTGGTTCATCTGTTTGTACTGGTCTGGGTGTTATATGAATTTATTTAAGTTCATTTCTAATACCACTGTTGATTCTGATTTAAGCAACTCATAGGTAAGTATTTAGTTACTTACCACGGAGTCAGATCAATGTACTCGTACCTATGTGATGTTGTTGTATATTTATTATTGTTATTGTTTTCTCTTGCAAGCCGTACCTACTCATTTCGCCCGTATGAAGCCGTCCCACTAGCGCAGGTCAAAGTCGGCTATTCCCGGACTGTCACGGTCGGGACTCGAACGAGAAGGCCAACTACGAAAAATGAAATCTGTCGAAACCATTGCGTTCTTTCGTTGTTAATACGATAGTACATCAAGCTACGAATTTTTAATGCAAAATATCGCGCGTATTACATGCGCATAATATGCCACACCTATATACCTTGACGAGCTGTCATGTATCGAAAGAACTTGTTATCCTTTCGACGGCTTTCGTATTTCGTAGAAGTGGGCGAGGTCCTACTCCGTAACACAACATCTCGCCTTCTGTTTGCCATCTAGCCGTCCTGTTTGCTCTCACGAGGACTTAGGATGAGTGACAGGGGTGGATATATTATGAAAAAGTCCTGCGGCGTTGAGTAGGTACTGAAGTTGGAAACGGTGCTTCCACAGAGACCCACATCATTTTCGAAGTCAGTACATTGGGTTATACCTACGTCTCAAGAGGCCTGTCATAAAATTTTGACAGCAAAGCAGTTTTTTGCCGAAAACTTGGATTTCAAAGGATAAATCGAAAATCGGCCGCCATGAATTAGGAATTTCGTAATTACATACATAAGTATTAAGTAATCTATTGCGTAAAAACAATGTCAATGTACTCACAGAAATATGGGCCAAAAGGAAAATTCAGTTAGTAAGGAGAATTCAGTAGTAAGTTATACAGATGTCCCAAAAAGAGCGTGCTTAGAACTTATGGAGATCATTGACTATTGGATCATAGACTATCTAACATTGACTGGAAGTTAGATAATTTTCATTCAAAGGTACCTACTTAGGTATAACAAAATTTTAAACCGATTGTAAGTAGTACACTTAATTCTTCCGAAACAATAGAATGAAATGATTGATTACTTATCAGCCTATATACGTCCCACTGCTGGACACAGGCCTCACCCCTACAATGAGCCATATTCACCACCACGCGGGTTCAGTGCGGTTTGGTGGACGGGTTGCTTCGGACCTTACTATCAGATGTTAAAAGCCGGTCTCTGACCAGGCATAACGACTTATATCTATAGATATTAACCGGGACCAATAGCTTAGCGTGCCTTCCAAAGCACGAATATGCTTGCAAATAGAGTTCACTTAATGTCAGAATAGACTCCTATCCGAAACATGACCGCGGCTTAGGTTACTTAACACTTTAACAGACAAGTAAATCTATACATATAATCTATACATATAATAAGACTGTAAAAGATCGATTTCTGTACATTGAAGATTTTTATGAAAAATTGTTACAGGGGGTCTTAATTACCGTAATAGAAGCCAAAACAACCTTTTTTTATATTTTTGTCTGTCTGTCTGTCTGTCTGTCTGTCTGTCTGTTTGTCCGGGCTAATCTCAGAATCTACTGGACCGATTTTGACGGGACTTTTTTTATTTGACTCAGTATCACCTGGAGAGTAAACTGGTATATAAATAATCACGCCGATGAACTTAGGGGGCAGGCAGGAAATTGAATCTCAGAATCTACTAAACCGATTTTAATGGGACTTTTTTTTATTTGACTCAACATTACTTGGAAGGTAAAGAAGGATAGAAATAAAACGGTTTTAGATACTAAAATATATATGAAAGAATTATTCCTCTTAAAATGACCTTAAAAAAAATGTCTGCGACAGTATATGTCTATGCCCAAAATAGTTTGGCAGAATAGTGCAAATAAATTGTGGTATATACATTTGAAAAATAAACTTAAAAAAAAAAACTATTCCACGCGTACGAAGTCGCGGGCACAGCTAGTATTAAAATATAAATATTTCACAACAATCACACCAATTCTCTAGTCCCAAAGTAAGCTACGAGGCTTGTGTTATGGGTACTAGATAACGGATATACATACTTAAATACTTTTTTTTGTAAATAAATACATATTATAAATAGAAAACACCCAGACCAGTACAAACACACATGTTCATGCACACTTATGCTTCTACTGTGCGGGAATCGAACCCGCGACCCTTGGTCCGACATGCGGACCACTGCACCAAACGGTGATTAAACCTAAGTATTTTTTAAACTTACTTAGGGTGTGATCGGCTGTTAAAGTATTGATTTTGGTATCACTACCAATGCGCTTCGACAACTACTCCATAATCACCCAAATTACTAACAACATGAAAATTGCAAATGAAACACGTAATTAATTAATCTATTTATTGATTTCGTAATACAGTAGACAAGTCTCGATGAAGTGAGTGAAATATAATAGATTAATAACAGTAAGTAAATAAAATTTGTAGCAATAACAGAGTATGTACTTAGATGTAAGATTAGACTTAAAATAAGCTTACGGCGTGGTGACATAAAATTATATCTTAAGATATCATTAACTGTTCTCTCTTTCTTCTACCTGTATTTGTAGGTCTCTACCACAACAGCGTGAGTCTATCTACCTACACCTACGAACGAGGACAGTAAAAAAAATTTTAACTGGAGATACCATAACTTTTTTTTTAAATATACGTTGCTGTTAGGTTAGGTTATATTTAAAAATCACTTTTTAGGGTTCCGTACCTCAAAATGAAAAAACGGAACCCTTATAAGATCACTTTGTTGTCCGTCCGTCCGTCCGTCCGTCTGTCAAGACCGTTTTTCTCAGGAACGCGTGGAGGTATCAAACTGAAATTTCTATATGATTCTAAGGTCTATTGTCCCTGGAAGCTGTAGAAAAATCAACCTTCTAAGCCAACGCAATCAAAAGGTACAGCCATTTAGGCCGCAAATTTCCGCAAATTTTCGAAACTCGCACGGGAATCAAAACCTACAGGGTACTTCCCGTAAACTTAGAATCATGAAATTTAGTACGAAGTCACGTCTTATAGTACAGATATGGGAAAAATTACGAAAACCGTAAATTTTCAGTTTCAATAAATAAAAAAAAATATTTGACAATTTTGAAAATTTCAAAGTTACTACTCCTTATCTACAGGTTTGTACGGAACCCTCGGTGCGCGAGTCCAACTCGCACTTGACCGGTTTTTTTTGTAATTAAATCATATTCTATCGATATCTATTTATATTATTATTAGATATGTAATATAAATAAATATCAAATTTATATCAAATTTCCTTTTGTGTTGCAGTAATAAGTATTGCTAAAATGTTACTGCAACAAAAAATGTTAGTTGATTTTGAACAGTTAAATTTTAAACCACCACGTCGTAAATAGACACTAATTTTCTAATAATACTCCAATTCCACAAAATATTAGTTTTTTTTTTGAGTGTAGGAAATGAAAGTTTAGTTTTCCCAACAAACAATAGATGTCTGGACTTTTGATCCGTATTTTCAAGAACTCTGTGACGACTTTAGGTGATCCTTCATTATTATTACATATTTTATATGTAAATTACAGAAAAGAGAAGGAATCTCTTGACTTTGGGTAGGTAATACAAGTGTAAGCAATCACTTATTCCATCCAAATCAATTTGTTCTGAAAAATACATTATTTACAATAAGGAAGAATACTAACAAACAGAAAATTATAAACATATTTCCATGGAAATAATGCAGTATGGGTAGTAATTTTAAAATTTGCCTTTATGAGCACAAGAAGTAGTTGCATATGTTAAGATTACTGACTTGAGAAACAAAATGATGTTACTCAAAAATTATGTCGGTAGCTTAAAACTATCAATAATTATTTATCGTACTACAATTAATTATAATCACAAAGCGATTGCACCATTGCCTCTTTGTTTATTGGTTAGTTGTGTATTGCTAAAACAATGAATGACATTTTTAGATAAATAAAAACGGATAAATGCAGTTACATACTAAAAGCTATCTGCGGTTATAATAAGCTTGTATTTTTGCACTCAGCGCAATTTTGCCAAGAAAAAAAAGAAGCTTGTATGAAATGTAGAGAGAATATTGGACCTGATCTTTCACGATCGATCGAGTGCTCTTGGTAGTTGTTGTAACTATCGATTCTATCATCAATCGATTCTACCATCGATTGACGATCAATCTACTGGTCTAGGCCCGTTGACAAAGTTACAGTGCATCGATGGCGAGGCGACTGATCGTATCTCTTGCATAGGGTTTGGAGGTGGCATTGGTAGAGACCACTCAGCTAAATCACCGAAATTACGTAACATAAGCCCGACTGCATAAAATTTGATGATAATTTTTTTATGTGTTCCTTTATTGTCAGGACAAGGTTTAAAAAATGTATAAAAAGACGTGCGTGTGACACTCGGACGACTGCCGCGGCAAAGCTATTTCAAGACAACACGCATACGCCTAGTCGCACGCACACAAACACAGTGCCGAAAACTGCGGAACTGAAACGACGTTAGACGATGTGTTAGGTTTTTTTTTCGTTACGGAATTTCTTGATTCTTTTCGCCGCGATCAAAGCTCGCGATAGAAGCTATGCAATAGCTTAAAAAGAAAATAACGGGCAGGAAGCAAATAAGTATAATGCGTTTCCAGCAATACACACACAACGCAGCACGAAATAAAACAACAACATGTAACACCGATAAGGCAAACATCACACCTGTGCGTTAGTTGTGTGGAAGCGAACGTTTGATTCGCCGTAAAGCCGAGACTACACTACCAGTGCTTATTTATCGTAAGTAATTAGCAAAGCTAAAACCCGGACTCCACCAAAGTGGAGACGAAATGAGATGTATTTTGAATAACTAATCAGATTTTCACTCTCCTCTCCGCTTAGCTTCGATGGGAATGGACCAAGCGGACCTCGGCTTTGGTGAAAACAGGGCTTTAGTTATCCTAAAAATGAATAATCGCACGTTTTCACGTGCTGTAATAGAACTGCCTGTTTTTTTTTAAATTATCGATTAAGTTTTAGATACTTTGGATTCAAAGACCTGTGAAATTTTGGGTGTCTGCTGATGGTTTTATACATAAAGCAAATTAGTAATAGTACTTATTCCGAACGAATAAAAGAATTCGAATACTTATATCTAGCAGTGTAGTCCAAGCTTTAGGATACATCAGATATGTTTACGTAAACCTTTATATTAATTTATAATTTTATTCTCAAATACATTATCGTTATTCGAAGATTTAATATAATCTGCTATGTCTAAAATTAAAACTTTATCTACACACGGGAAAATTCGAAATGTCCGATAATGACTTACAAACAAGTTACAACTTTGGCTGACAATAATGAAAATAAGATAGATGGTTAACTTTACCTAAACGGCCATTACACTTTCTTTTTTGCAAAGGTAATAGTTTTAGGTTTAGTAATCATTAAAAAAAGAAATAAGATCAAACCAAGCAGAGGAAAGATACAGGACGTTCGTCAACCTAAAAATTGGCCAAACACGCACACGCACGCACGTGTAAACAACTCTAGGACTAGGAGCGGAGACCACGCGCGACTTGTTCTTAACGTATCTGCGTCTGTTTGGTTTGATCTAAGCACACACACACACACACACACACAATACATGTTTACAAAGGAACTGTTTTTTTATTTGATTTTATTTTTATTCATATATGAAGGTTACTGGCCGGCAAGAAATTGGCTGCCAGCTTTTATTTAAAAAAAAAACACGGGTTGCACTCCGGGAGTGCCGGCAGAAGTGAAAACTTGATTATTAACGTTGTGCATTTTTGATTTATTTGAACCGTCTTACGGTTTTTCGATCAGCATCACGTGACCTGACGCGAGTTTCACAGTTTCTACCCATGCCACAAAAGTGCTCAACGCCGCTAAAGAAGTTTTCACTTCAAAAACATTGACAATAGGTATTACGGTCTTGCTTTCTGCTCACTTGACTCCGGTCACAGCGTTCTTATTTCAAAAATAACACATAGTTATTGTAGGCCAAAGTTGTAAAAACGCGAGAAACTATGAGAAAACCGCGATGAGCTATTCGAACGAACTATGCTACTTAAAGTTACTTACTCAGAACATTCTAAAGTAACACTTTGGCACTTAGGTCTTGATTATTTTGTTTAATTTATTCGGCTTTTTAGGATCATGATGAGCTGGGATCTAAGGTCTTAAACAGTATTTTAACTGCAGGGTGTCAAGTTTGACAGTTCCCATTTTGAGAGGGTAGGTATGCCATTTAATTTCTTATTGACAACTTCACTTTTTCTCTCATCGAGAGTAAGTAGTAGGCTTATATTAAACCAAACAGAGCAAGATACGGTATGTGCTTACAATCGTCAACTAAAAATGGGTCGCACACGCACGCACGTGTAAACAACTCGCAGTGACGACGAATAGAAGCGGAGCAGGTCCATTGGAATCGGTTTTGTAAGACCACGCGCGACTAGCTCATACCGTATCTCCCTCTAATTGGTTATATCTAAGGTAGTAGGTAATTATTGTTGCAGAAGACGGCACATCAAACTAAACATGTCATGTGGTAAAATTGTCCCTATGACGGAAGCATACGATGCCAGTGACACGTTGACGTGCCGTCGTGTGTACTTTGTTATAATACTTTTCCATGGCGTCTCAGCTCATCATAATACGTACACGTGTCTTCAATATCTTTTAACCAGGTACAACATTGAAGGTTGATTTCAAAACAGCATAACTACAGTTTTGAGTTCATCATATTTTTAACACCACAGTACACTCGATAACACAGTAGTCTAACTTTCACAACGCTACAGTAAATATGATTTTCCGATCGCCTTTTTGTATTTTCAAAAGTCCGTTTAAAAAAAAAATACGTAACTATTAAATGCTTAGGAAGAAGTTTATTAATTATATAAATGGTCATCTAATCGAATAAAATCGTATGGTGATCGAAAAATCACACGGTTATCAAGGATTTGATCCATACTGTATCACAATGATCACTAACCATTATTTTTAATTTAGTTGAACTTTCACAAAGTGTTTGAGGTGCTTGCGGATACGTGGCATTTAAAAGGATTGGAAAGACGCATTACTTCTAAGTATTTTCTAACGTTACGTTCCTTAGAATGGTACTGTTACTATTTTCATTGCTACTATAAATTAATTTTCATTTTCAAAGTTTTACGATTTCGAACGAGACTAATTAACTTCCTAAATACCTATTACTAAATTCAAAACCTCTAATTTGATTTTAAAACCTTATTTTTTAATAAAATACTTTAACACGCTATTGGTCATTATCATTAATAAAATTTATTTTTAATTTTACGCTAGGTAATTATATATATTTTTTCTTATTAAATGACTAGACATGCAAATTTTGAGATGAAACTGAGCGATTTCTTATATTATGAAGAGGAATACCTTTGTATACTTATTTCTGATAAAAAATAATAATTCAGAAACTTTTGATTTAATAATGAAGTAGGTACCTACATGAAATTTGCTCGTGGCTATTTTACACGGACATATTGACGACACAGTGCGTAGACACTATTTGTTTTGTGTGTTTAATTATTAAATTTATTTAAATGTATGACTGAGAAAAAAGTTTTTCGTGTCTGAGGCATCAATTTGTAAGTAGTTGTTTCTTGTAATGCAAATTTTAATTACACTAAAGATACCGATATTACCAATAACTTGTGAATGGTTTTATTAAAAATTATCTTAGAAGTTGATGAATACTCTATTTTAATCGGAAATATTAAAACTGTACATTTATTGTTATTTAGAAATCACACTTTACCTTATTCTTTGGTACAGTTGTTTAAGGTAAAAATACAATACTTTGGGCAATAAAGTTACTAGATATAAAATATAGATGATTAAAAAAGAACTTGAATAAAAATAAGTGAAATTTGGATAAGATCACCCCTTATACTAAAATATATTGTAAAATTAATATTTGAAGTGGTCTCAAGCCTATTCTATGCGAATACTTATCGTCAATGCGATTTGCAATGAGATTACTTGAGAGAATGTATAATCTTTACCGTGTATAACCCGCGGCAAGTAAGAAGAACGCCGGAAGGAGGGTGCTTACGCTCGCATACGCTCGGACGTCAGGCGCCTCCTCACTTCGTGCCACCAATAGACTAGATGACACCACCAATCGTTGACATACTCTTTATCATCTGTCAAAACGATCAATTGACTGTATATTTATTTAATTCTATGTAACTTTAAATTGGTTTCTACAGCTTTTTGGAAATAAATTGGTTTTACTAGCTTCGTGTTTTTAAATATTATTATTTTAAATTTATTTGTATTAAATTGAACGCATTAAAAATTACAATTATATTTACTAACCTAAACTAAGGATCACTAACAATGTATATGGAATCTTATTCTGAAATAAAATATTTGAATTTGAATTTAAAACACCATGGTCTTAAAAATATTTTACGATAGGTGTCATCAGGCCTATTAGACCCATTTATCGTCTCGTGCGCAGGTGACCGTGAGCGTTCTTTTAACATGGCGCGACATATACCACTTCGTATTCGACAAAAAGACAATGAATCTACAATACTGACTAGTTATAACGATTTACTACTAAGATCACAAAACCGATTGACTACAGAGCTACAATCAATTCCTTTATTAGTCACTAGGTGAGCCGTATTATGAAGAATCGTAGCTGAAGTATTGTGTTGATGTAATTATTCGTATTTATCTAACTTTCTGAAGGACATTCGAGTCATAATTATGAAACCGTGCTCCAAATAATAAAAACCTAATACACACAAACGTCATGTTACTGTATACTACATAATAGCCGTTTTTTCGTGCCAGCACAATTTTTCAACAGCTGTTCAAAAACGTAGAGCCTTAAATCAAACCAAACAGAGGAAGATAATTTCGTGCTTTTAAAATCGTCAACTGCGCACTCACACGCGCACACGTGTACACAACTCGCAGTACTGACGACGACTAAAAGCGGAGCAGGTCTATTGGACTCAGTTTATTACTACCACGGGCGACTAGCTCAAACTGTATCTGCCTCTTTTTTGTTTGATCTAAGCGTAGAGCACGGTTTTATAATACTCAAACTTACATAACTTATGCGTAAGTACATGACTCATAAGATCTATTATAAAAATTTAAAATTATTTATTTAATTAGTTCCAGCTTTAGAGTCTGTAGATAAGTTAATGTTGACATGGTTCGTTATATTCCTAAAAAAATAAGTATCCGAAAAATTTATTTAAATGTGAAATTTTGCGAATATTTTACATGCAAAAGTAATGATTCAAAATTACATGAAGTTAAAATTCTCCAAAAATGGCTACAATATTTGTTTTTTTTGTTAATCGATTGAACAATTTTAACTAAAGCATTCCTTAATACTGGAGGAAGTACCTATTTAAATGCGCAAATCATTTTGGACGAGAGTTTTTTATTGGATATATACATCACTCAGACCTCTCCGATTCTCTAGAGATTGCTAGGAAAACCTTTTAGCAACATCCTTTTATATCGGCAGAATTTTAAGTAGCTTTATCCTTTAATTTGACTTTTGATAAAACTAGAGCACTAGCTGAGCTCTTACCGCATGGTTTATTCCAAAATACTGTTCTGTTTATTCGTTTTTTTTTACAAAGAACGTGTATAATCGAATACACAAATATTTTAGCAGGTTTTAAAGTTAACTTACAATTAATAACATCACCATTGCATGCATCAGTTACGTAATAATGCGCAGGTCACAAAATTTTCACAAAAGGTCCTTAGGATTAATTAAATGTACTTACAGCATTTTTCTACGACGCCGTTGCCTGCAAACTTGATGCGCGAACCCATTTATTTAAAAAAAAAACGTTTCGTTATTGTCACATACTGCCACGACATAACATAGCAGATAGCAGTAGTTTATCAGTCGTGTTGTTTGAAATTGACAGATTCTCACTTTTTTACGCCACAGTGCAGCAACGGCGCCCTAGTATGTAACTCCGACTTAAATCATAGGGTCAACGAACTCACGAAGTTTTTAATCTATATCACAAAAAAGTTTGATGTGTCGAGAGCAGTCCACTCATTGGCAGTAGACAGAGTGTGGGAAGGATATGGAAAAGGTTGTACTACGGGTTGAATTGGGTTTTTAAAGTTTTACCTAAGAAGTTTTCTTGACTATTTCGTGCGATTACCTGGAAAAAAAGTTGTTTCAACTAAATCTTTTTCTGTAAATGTTATCTAAAATTGGTAATTTAATGCATATAAAATAAATATCTTTAGACCATATCGGGGGTATATCGTGTAAAAATCTAATTCAGAATAAATATTAAATTCAGAAAATGAATAATTATAGCAAAGCAAAATACGTGTACAAAAATTAGTAGTGCTAGTACAAAATGACCGCACGATCAGAAATTGCGTGAGTCATGAGACCTCGTCTGGTCCGATTAAGCTCTGATTTGACTAAATTTAGCAAAAATAACCTGATGGGTATTATAAAAAGAAAGTCTGCTCACCAAGAGTACAACTCCTCATCCCTCCACGAGTCTCAGTCGAGGTTGCCCCCGTTCCGCAGCCCCGCCTTGGTCTCCGGGGGCACCTGCTTGCGGAAGCAGTCGTCCAGGAATGACGACATCGTTCTGTACAGGTGACGCTTCACGCCTGCCAGACTGTGGCCCTCGTCGGGATATATCTGCGGGTGTAAAAATAATATTAAACTAGAATTTGAATCTAAAATATAGCCCAACTATTTGCTTTACGCATGTCATGTTATCATGGAACCACAACTTTGTTTTATAGGGTAAATACCACTCAATGACATTTACGTCTGTAGAGGGGATCTTAGCTGAAACTGATTTCATTGGTTAGAACATACTGATGATGTCCGAATTATCCAGAAGTGTAACATATGTCAGCCATATAATAGCCAGTACCAACGTTTTCTCTTAGCTGCAGCCTTGCTGCTTCAGAATGCTGCCGTTGTCGTTGCGTAAGCTTCCGATGATGGCCTGTCATCTACAGATAGGGATCTACTAAAATGACCTGCTATCTAAACATGCTCCCGTGATCAGCCAGTGCTCATTGTCGTCCGCTGTGCTGTGAAGCAGCAGCAACATCTCTTTGTCTCTCTCTCTCTCCGTTTTAGCTAGCAGCAAGAAATCTACTACAAAACCCTGAGGCTTAGCTTAACAGATGGAGAATTTGGATTGAATAAACATGCGCCCGTGATCAGCTAGCGCATGAGTCAGCGCGATCGTCTGATGCAGACACACGTTACCGTCCGCTGTACCGTGGGCTAATAGAAGCATCTTGAGTGACGAAACAGGCCGCAGCGCTTCTATTATGCGACATAATACGTCCGCGTCGGCGTATCCCAGCTAGTTGGCCGTCTGATTGGTCCTAGATGCTGTCCTTTACACATGGGGATCGGCTTATATGACCTGCTGTCTTAACATGCTGCTGTGGTCAGCCAGCGCTTTAGCCTTCACCATCGTCTGCTGAACGTGCAAGTTGACGTCCGCTACACCGTAGACTAATAGAAGCATCTTGTCGCGAAGCACTGCGGCCTGCTGCATCCCATCCGCGACAGCGTACCCTAATACTCGTACTTGGTGCTGTCCTTTACAAATGGGGATCGGCTTAACTGACCTGCTGTCTGAACATGCTGCCGTGGTCAGCCAGCGCTTTAGCCAGCGCCATTGTCTGCTGCACGTGAACATTGTCGTCTGCGGTGCCGTGGATCAGCAGAAGCATCTTGTCGTGAAGGGCTGCGGCCTGCTTCGTTACGTCCGCGTCGGCGTACCCCCGGTAGTTGCCCGTCGCGTTCGGGTAGCCCATGTACCGCTCTGCATACGCCGACGCTGAAACAAAAAGTAACGCTTTAGTTGATGTAACTTGCAAAAAACTGCACAAGATAGGGAGCAGTGGCATCGAATAGTGTCGTGGGCCAAGATCAACGTCGGTCAGCGACCCGAAGTAAGTAAGTAAGCCAGCGGAGTAAGTAAATGATGTTACAATTTTCATCACAAGTTGCATCCTGAGTTATGTTGCGTTTTATTGCCTTAAGAAGTCCACCCCTGCTCAGCGATTATAATATTTGTTTCAAGTTCAGACTATACCTAAGAGGTGACTTACTTAACTGGCACTGCACTGTGGCAGCAGAGTTTAACTCTTTCCTGTGGTGGTGGGTTAATAGAAAAACAAAAAAAAAATCGTAAATAAGTACTTAAATGCGACAATAAAAGCTGGAAGCAATTGACATGTGTGTCATAGTTATCTGCTGCTTTATACTCGTACCTGCCTCTATACATATACAATACGATTGGTACTACTTACAATACGATATTCATGACCTACTTTAACGGCCTTAAATGCCGCATAGAACATGTAAATAGTGGCTATTACTGATATTTTAAAACAAACATAATCGGTGTCCACTATTTAATCTACTTATCTGTTATGCATTTCAGGAACGTCCATAGGACAACTACTGTTTCTGATCTTCCACGTTAAGTATTGAAATTTTAATAATTTACAATTCTTTTCAAACACGATAGAAAGGAATCAAATAACGATATAAAATTAAAAAAATCTTTTTTGAGGTCATGTTTACATCAACATAATATCCCCAACTTATATTACATGATATGATTACAAGTTATATTACATATATTTAAAGCTATTACCCACATATTTCTATCGATAAATGTCCCGCCGTTATGTGGTAATGAAAACACGTTCTCTGCCATTGTTCTTTAAGCAAAACAAAACGACCACCACATTATTACCACTTTATTGGAAACGAGCGGACCCGGCAGACGCTGTCCCGCCTGCGGTTTTTATTATTTCCATATTTTTAAACATATTATAAACCTTCCTTTTGAATCACTCCGTCTTAAAAAAAACTGCATCAAAATCCGTTGCGAAGTTCTAAGATCTAAGCAAGCATACAGACATAAAAAACGCGGGAAATGACTAACAAATAATTTAACTAAGGCCTTAGCCACACTTCCAGTGTTTTGAAAGTTCCAACTTTAGTTTTTTCCTAAGTACCTAGTATTGTGGAGAACATTATAATTGGACGCGGCCGGCAGTCGTGATCTAGACGAAGACAATGTACCTACTGAGCTGTGTATACTGTCGGACGTAAGTTGTGGACGTCCAACAGAAAGGCTGCTTGCTAGTACTAAAATATACACCTATGGATACTAATCTCTAGATACACTTACTATCATCCTTATAGTATATCTCGCTTATCAAAGTAACTCCACCTCACAACAATGGCGTAATGGCGATATCGCAGTGAAACACGCTATGCGGGATGGCCAGTTCTAGGCCCACAAGGAAGCCCTCTTAGCCCCACACAGCCTCAAAATTGTACCTATAGAGTCTTACTAATAGATAAACTTGCCATAATACTTATAGTATAGCTCACTTTGAAGCCCTCGGGCGGCTTAATAACGTTTGATAGTAAGGTTGATCGCTTGCCGTACCAACAACCCCTCCGCCAATCCGCACTGAGCTCGCGTGGTGAAGTTATAATAATAATAGTCCTCCTGGCCGATTTCGGCCACGGCGGCCAATCTCAACAGAGATCAGCCAATTACGCAGGAGATATTATAGTGCACAAGTGTGATCGCAATACAAAGGTGCACTTACTCTCAAAGTTCGGTGGGGCGGCAATCCGACATGATCGGAGAGAGATCAGGCGCAGGACCAACGGCTCAACGTGCTTTCCGAGGCACGGGGATGTAACACCGCCAACTTCCCGACTCCGAGCTGTTTTTGAGAACAATTTTGTCTCGACCTGGGATTCGAACCCAGGACCTCTCGGATGTATGGGAGAAACTTTGCCCCTACACCATCGAGGCAGTCAGAGAGTGGTGGAGGATCGGATCTTACGACCTCGTAGTTAAGGTGTGGCCTAGCAGTGGGACGTATATAGGCTGATAAGATGATGACAGCTCACTTACCATAGTACCTCCACCGCACAATAGGCGTGATGGCGATGCCGCAGTGAAAGACGCTGAGCGGGCTGGCTAGCGCTAAGGCGGCGAGGAAGCCCCCGTGGGCGCGGCCCCACACGGCCACGCGGCGCGCGTCGATGAAGTGCAGCGAATCGCGGAGGTATCTGAAGACATTAGGCACTGTTACCCACACAAATATATTACACTGACGCTGCAAACTTAAAAATGTTCCACTGAAAACCAACTTTTCAGTTTAATAACCCCGAATGAGCCAGGAAAATAACTGGTGAACCGGCCATAGCTAAGAACTACTGTGATTAACTCATATTCCGAATAAAAAAACCCACTTTGAAATCGGTCCATCCGTTCGGAGGCTACGATGCCACGGACAGACACACAAAAACACAACAACACATACACTCACAAACGAACATAGGGGCCAAACCCTCTTTTTCGTCGGCGGTCAAATAATAAGACGGTCCCCAAGTTATAGTTTAAGATAGAAAACGTATCTATCTTATACGTTTTGTATTGAACGGGCGCTTGAATGACGTAGGTATGCGACCGATGTCAGCGTAGAAGAAAATCAAGCTATAGGGTGAACTCGTAACGGTTGCCTTTGCCTGGGTATGGGCAGAAGTATCTGTGTTTACGAATTAAAGATATTTTGTAGAAAGAATTTACTTACTTGATACAATCAATACATGGCTAAAAAGTCCTACAAGCATGTTAAATTACGAAAGTCATTTTCATTTGCAACACCATTTCTCTTAATTCAAAGTATTATCTTACCACTGACTTGAATCTTCATTAATCGTATTACTTTGATGACAGATTACCCAACTTTCAGGAAATTCGGCAACATGACGAGAAATATCTTGTGGTGCCATCAATATTAATTAAGAATTATAACAGAGCCATGAGGCTTTGGCAGCCTTTGCGGCTTAGTGAGTAAAGTTATATCTGTAGTTTGGTAAATCAATTTGGGTTTGAAACTCAGTTTCTTAACTCAATTTTTTTATGTTATCCTTACCTAGGTATCTTTGGGTATGTTGTGCAGTTTTCCGGGCAAAACAACACCCTTCAGTTATTACGGTTTTTTTTTGTAACACCTTGCATATGAAGAAGACATGCAACCTGGAAATTGGAAATCAAGAAGACATTTCTAGATAGAAGACCCTTTGCAAATGTACGACACGCTTCACCAGTCCAGCATCGAGCGCTCTGTGACAAGCTACGTCTCTAGTACTTGCTTTCAGTGCTCATTAACAGTTTGAAGAACATTGTGAATGACTCAGCAGCTTCCATCGCGGCACGCTGCAACAGTCTAGCGTCCAGCGCCTCAGGACCAGCTGCGTCGCTGGTACTTTATACCCTAATGCGTCACTTTACTAGCAGAACAACATGGTGACTCGAGCTACAAGCTACTAATTGAGCTACCGTGACACTTACTCATCAGTCTAAATTTCGGCTGCAGCCAGCCATGATTAATCACTGTTGCCGTTAGATACCTACAACATCCATATGAAACACCTTTTTAACAATCGGTTAAGATGAATTGAAGTCAATTTTTCATTAAGTGTGTTTTAATTTCACATTGTAAAGAAATTTGCATTATTAGTGCTTAGAAATAAAGAAACTTAATGGTGAAATGGTTGACAATATGCTTGTATTAAATGCGTTGGGCTGGGCAGCCACTGGCATTACCAGACTTACCTTAGTTGGGTCATAGGATCAAACCAGATGAAGGGATCCATTGTCAGTACTGAACGTCCTGCAGCTACTATGTGACTCACTCAGCGACTTCCAGCTGATCGGCGAGCTCTACGGTGCCCAGGCGGCGGTGCAGCGCGTGGTGTGCTGCCAGCCCCCTGCCCCCCGCGCCGCGCGCGTCCACCGCCGCCACCACCGCGCCCGCGCCCGACGCCACGCTGCACCAGTCCAGCGTCCAGCGCTCCGTGACCAGCTGCGTCCCTGGTGCTCCATGCCTGGATAAAAATTGCACAGTTATTTCACCGCTCTAAGTAAAGCTTGGACAGCTCTGGTCTAGTGGTCTGAGGTCCAGACTACAAAACCGGCTGTTGCGGGTTCGAATCAATCTAGGAGGACATGTTTGTGTGATGAGCACGAGCATTTGTACCTGAGTCATGGGTGTTTATAAATGTATTTAAGTATTATTTTGGGGCCCTGGTAATTGGTGTGTTCGTTGAACAAAAAAAGGGAACAATGTCCCAAGCGGAAGACCGAAGTACATGGAGAAGACTTTTGAAAGAATTCCGTCGAAATCAAGATCCTCAGCAATGAGGGAGCGACTAGAGAAGGAAGAAATAAAAGAGAAAGATTCTTTGACCAGCAACCCATGGAAAGATAGTAGCTATTGTGATATCAGGACAACAACTAACTGCCTAAGATGGACCATAAGATACCATAAGATGGATGGAAAGTTCCAAGGATGCAGTTGGGTGCAGGCCCATTTTAATATGGAAATCTATGGACGTTAATCTTTCCATTCATCTAGCAGCAGGCGTCTTGTGGCTGATTATGATGTACGTACGAACGAATAACGGAATTTCGTCATAATTTCCCTGCTCTGGCTAAGTCACATATTCTCAGTTCTCTAAATAAACTGATTGTAATTCGTGAAATGTCTACATGCCAACATTCCTGAAAAGAGTTTATCAGCTTACGCCTTACCTTACCTAGAACTCATGGGAGTTTATTAAATAAGTATCAAATAGTTATCAAAAGTGCCGCAGCTTAAGTTTTGTTGTTCATTTCTTAAATACTTAATCCAACTCTTTCCTTCTTTCAATGTTTCGTACTTGAAAGTATTTAATTGCAATTCAGTGCAGCAAGCCAAGTGATTAATAAACTCTTTAGCCCGTTGGAGTCGCAAACTCAATATAACTAGTTTATTGAACGAGCGATTTCGCTTGTAAGAGAATTTTTATGGAAGGTTATTGTTTTAAAAAGGCTACAACGTTTCAATAGCCTGTGCGGGTTTAGGGTTTGAAAAACTGGACGATGTCATAGATCTGACAATCTGTGGTAGTGGAATTTTCACATTTTGTGTTGGATGTTGAACACCGTAGCTAGATTAATAAGTTGGCATATAATCTCTATTTGTTGTTTGCACAGGCCTGTACATGATTGTACATGACACCGCAGTGAAGCGTCGCATGCGCCGCGTAGTCTTGTGGTCAGAGTAATCGCGCGTGCGTCGCGCTGTCGCAGCGTCTGCGCTGCGCATACGTTCATCGAACGCCTACGCTGGACAAACGCCAGTGTTAAAGTGCTCTAAATCGCTCTTATGACTAATAGCACCCTTTAGGTTGTATCGCTTTATGTAGAACTTCCTTTAAAGTTGTTGCTTTTTGCATTATTTTATGAGTTGGTTTTATTTGACGTTTCTTTAAAAGTGGTTTCTTTTCGCAAATACAAAATACTCTTTTCAATTTGTAAACTTTTACAGCTGCTTTGTTTAAGAATGACGTTTTTTTGTCATCGCTTGTGAGATATTTGCAAATTTGCTATGCCTGACGCCTAAGTGTACCAGACATGGCTTGAAAGAATAAATATGATTCTGAAAATCGACGCGTAAAATGCCCTAAGCCATAACAAGTGGTTACTCTGCTTTAAAACATATACCCCTCTACAGCAAAAAAAAACTAGGCAGTGATTAATGTCTGGTTTAACATAAGCCGGCCAATTCAAAGTGAATGACAGTGCCAATGACATAATCAACGGAGGTATACGAGTATGCTTCAAATAGGTTGGATATTATTTGAACAAGGGATAAATACTGCCTTTTTCTAATGTAGTAGAGGGAGTAACTATGTGCTCGTAGTATACTAGCGTCTAAGCCGAGGCACTATCATACATGTCATTTTTTTTTTTAAAAACTAACTTTCCTGTTAAAAAACCCCCGAATGGGCCGAAAAAACAGCTGATGAAGTTTAACCGCTGGACGGATTCTTACCAGAAAAAGATTCATCACGGTTGTTGCAAAGAACAACCGTGATGTAATTTATCTTTCGAATTAAAAATAAACGCTTTGGAATCGGTCCATCTGTTCAGGAATTACGATGCCAACAACAAACACCCAAAAAGTCAAAAACACATATACACATACATACAGACGTCGTGGCTAACAAAATTTATTGAACCGTATATTAACAGCGAATCAACAAACTTAACAAGAAACAGTTTCCGTCAATTAGAAAGCGAAGTAGTTGGTCCAAGCGGCGAACGTAGAGGCAGCGGGTGGCAACTTGTCGCCTATGCTCGAGTGGCCTTCATGTAAGTTTTGTTTAACTCCCTTTAAACTTAATGGTTGAGTGTTTAGTTGACTACAGTCGAAGCGACCACATCTCCTGAGGATGCCACGTGTAGTGGCGAAACGCGTTGAGTGTTTTGTTGGTGTCAGCGTTGTGATTCTAGGTGCGTCTTCTGTGTCACGTTGTGAGTTGTATTTTAAGTCCTGCGACTTCCAGCTCTAGTTTTTTCAAGTGGTTGCAGTTGGATGTATTTGGGTTCCTGCGCTGGCGTCTCGTTTAGTGGAAATTTTAAGCAATATTTCAGCTTTAATCATGGATTTCAGCAAAGTAACGCCTGTATACCTACAACTTATTTGCGAATAGTATTGTATGAATCGACTAAAGGCGCCTCTTTGTACTTTATATGGCGCACCAGGGCGTCGCAGCCTATACCTAGTTTACAGTCACTGTCCAGAAGAAAATACAACACAAACCGAAAGCACTGTGTAACGTCGTTTTTTGTTAGTTTTATAAATTGGTCCATTTGTTATTATCGAAACTATCCGTCCCTGTCACTCGAGCCAATTTTTATTGTGATTATGACTCGACTGGTCTCGCAAACATTTTTGTAGCGCGCCGGGTATGGGATATGAAGGGATGAAAATAAAGGATATGAGAAGAAGAAGGCAGAAGAAGGAAGGATATGAAAGGCTCATTCGTATTTTCGATACTAGCCAACACGTTCGCTCTTACAGTAGTTCCAATCTGTGATGAAGTGAACGCGCCCTGCACGTTTGGAGGGCAGTAGCAAATTTCAACAGGCTTTGCCAATGTCTCCGTGGTGGCCGAATGGTATAGGCACACGGGATTAATTCTGATGGACACGGGTTCGATTCCCGTCTCGTCCCGACAGTTGATTTTTTCTACTGCAAAATTATTATATACCAGCTTCCGAAATCATAATTTACCAAAAAAAACCCTGCTGCTGATGATTCTTACGATAAACATGATGCTCAGCTCTCCAAATTAAGTGAAAAAACCTTGGCTATTGCCTTTTGTTTAGTAGATAGAATGGAATAATTATTTATTTTCTCTAAACATACACACGTAACAGTTTAGGTACACACGTTGTGAAATAAAAAGCCGGTTTGTTTGATACTTGGTGACCTCTGACGACCCTCTGATCTGGTGGAGTTTGCATCGTGATACTAGTTTAAGATAAATTTCATAAAAATAACGCCGAAAACTATGTCTAATATCACAACAAAAACGACTCACACTTTGAGCACCAGCGGATACTTGGTGACCTCGTCCTCCCGGAGACCAGGGGGCAGCAGCAACCGCACCCTGGCCGCGTGCCCGCTGGACAGCTGCACCGAGAACGTTCTAGGCGTCGGCAGCGCTACGGTGGATAACCGCTCCTGTGGAACAGAAAACGAGGCTTACACTGGTCCCATGCAACTGGCCCAGCTACTCGGGTCACTTTACCCCTGGTTTTAGTGTATACACGAGCTATTATTAAGCTCGGGAGTCCCACCCATTACCCTCGTTGGACGTGAGTATAGAAAAAGCTTTTGCCAGATGCAAAAAATAGGTCTGATGTGTGAAAGGGTTGGCTATAGTTATACAATTAAAGGGGGAAGTCTCTTACCCAGTTATTTGTTTTTCCTGCTACTCATAGATGGCGCAGCTGGTATATTACTACTTCACGGTATTAAGAACACACACACACACACACATACACACACCACACACCACACCACACCACACACACATACACACACACACACACACACACACACACACACACACACACACACACACACACATACACACACAAATTTAAAACCACATTAGTTAATACAAGTAATGTTCTTACAATGTCTCTGGAGGAATCACTGTTCTCTAAGAAACAGGATCTATCCTAGTTTAGAGGGCAGGGGCTTGCCATTCTATCGACATGTACTGCACTTAAAATTCTTGTATATTATTTTCTTAACTCTATGTAACATGTCTTTGTCTTTATGGTTAATAAATATTATTATTATGTCGGTCATTTCCGATCTCGGGACCGCAGGGTCCCGGACCTTTGAAAGGCATGTGTGGGGCCGAAGCCAACACGCAGAGGCCCGTTAGACACTTTAATCAAAATGAAGTGTGACACTAGCCAGCGATTATCCCTGTATGCACTATGTGAGTACACCCAAGGACAACCCCCGGTTAGTTTAGGACTATTGCAAGGTATGATGAAACAATACTGGGGTATGGGTTTAAGAGCTGTGGACAAAGTAACTGGGACTATGGATGGAGAGACTACGGGACACCTGCCTGGTTCATAGCCTCGGCTGAAAAAATTGGCAGGTGGTGACTCGCCGACAACTAAATGGGCCCCCCCCTGGCGCCGTGGGTCGTCTAGACCGGACTGAGGGGCAACACTAGCGTTATCGGCTGGAGGTGGAGAGGTGGTTCTGGACTTTCAACGACAATCACTTGCTTCCCTGGGGGTCCGGCATCATGTGCCCACTCGCCACTTACGAACCACATCCACCTTCGAGCATCACGCTCTCGCAACTCCACTCTGGCCGGCCGGTGAAGGCAAGCCAGAGGTGAGAGACCTGCAGGCACTCTTGGGTTCCACTTCGGCAGAGCCGAAGACGAGGGCCTTAACCGACTCTCAGGAGCACTCGGATTAACGACTGACCCCGTGGTGTCGCTACTCACCACAGCTCGCCACAAAGCTGCCCTGCGGGGTTATTATTATTATTATTATAAGATCCAATACATACCTATCGTCGGTGCATGGTATTTATTTTTTGTTTATACTGTTTTTGTGCCCTTTGTTGATATTTCGCCAATACTAGATAAAAGATAAAGATAAATCTCAAGATAAATCTATAATGATTCTATAGTTATCTTGAAAGATGTAAATTATGGTTTATTAGGAAAAAACTAACTTTCCAGTTGAAAAAAATCGAATGAACCCGGAACAGCTGGTGAGCTGTACGCATGGACTGACTTTTTATTATTATTATTTATTTATTTATTAAACAAACGACGTTTTAAACTAAAATGACAATAGTCAATTACGTTAACTGCAGTCGGAGGATCGAAAAAAAAACAAAATTACTTAGAAGAATATTTAATTAAAATTACATTAATTACTTATAACAAAGGAGATGAGACCTAATCGAAGCAAGATTATGGAATGATCAGTAAACGATTTACAGTTCTTAAGAAAATGTTCATTTACGTCACATTCACTGATCTTGCAGTTGCACTTCGAACCGTGCGCGAAATATAGGGCGACGACTCAGCGGTCTTCATATGGAGCGGCTGCGTAATTAGTCCCACAAAACTATTTACATAGTTTGTCTGTGGGATGACGAGTCTCTAACATAAGAAAGAAAAATAAGAAACAATATAACTAAGAACAACCGTGATTAAACTACGAGTATCTTTCGAAAAATAACCGCTTCGAAATCAGTTTGTCCGGTCGGGGGCTACGATGTCACAGAACAGACAGACACACACAAAAACACACCAACACAAACAAATATACACACACAAAAAGACATAGGGGTCTTTTTCAGGGGGTTAATACACGCACGTCTAAGTGTATATATATATATATATATATATATATATATATATATATGTATATATATATATATATATAGTCCAACCCCACCCCGCTTTGTTATGAAAAGCCCAGTTTTCGTCAAAACCGGCATTATCAGATAGTAATTATCGTAGATTATTCCATATTGATTTCTTTCAGCGGCCGCTTAATTGCGTACCACCAAACGATTTTTCCGATAGGAAAATTCAATGGAAAGCTTGCTCAATGCTTCCCATTGTTATGATAATGCCATTAACATTCAAACAAAAGAATAACGAAACGTAGAAAAAAGAGAATGGATACTTAGGGAATGCATATTGCCACTTCATTACGGCTTTTGTATACTTTCTTTCTGTTCAGTGTCAAATTAAAAGGCAATTTGTTTTATTGTTTGTTCAAAATGAAAGCCTGGGACGACGCTACAGTTTTTGTTAATTGAGTTTTATTATTTCGTTTGTTTGGTCGGTTTGAGAAGCAATTTCGTTAGTTATCATTTCGGTCTACTGAAAAAAAGCTACGATTCTTAACTTGAGGATAGCATTCGGTTGTTATAATATTAAGTTTTTAATATTAAGTTATTAAATTATTTTTTTTAATAATGTCGGTAAAACAGTAAACTCAACACAGTAAACAGTAAAATAAACTTTTTACTCAAGAGTCAAAGTTACCCCCTGGGCTAAAGTAATACGCAGGCATGGTATTAAATTTGATTAAAAGATAGATAACTGTCAGTTTCATATAAGTAGACAGCCGTTTATATGAAACTGAGGCTACAGAGCCCCAGACGGCTTTTAGTAAATAACGAACGGGTGTCTAACTTTCAGTCAAAAGTAAATAGAAAGGTAGGAAGGTTGGTTGTTTAGAAGAGCTAGCTCAAGACCGCTCACATTGTACATTCTTCGAAAAACCGCTCAGTTAGTATTTTCACGGCGCGCGTGCAATCAACATTTATCTTTGTGCATCAGTATCGGCGCCTCACCTTAACAGCGGTGTTGTTCTCCAAATGCATGATCACCCTCGGCTCCGGCAGCGCGATCTTGTGCAAACTGGACGTAGGCACTCCGGGCCCGAGGCACTCCAGTACGAAGTACGCCGACGAAGGGCTGAAGTGCGCTTCGTGATATAGGCAAGGCAGGTTCTGAGGCATGCCTTCTGTGAAAGAGAAGATTTTTTTTTAAAAGACATACATATTGGCCACAATCTCACCTGATGGTAAGTGACGATGTTGCTGTGGATAGATCATGGCTGTTTAGTACTAGCCTTCACTCTTTTCTTGATAAGATCCAAGTTATAATCTAAGGGGAGCACTTCAGCTTGCAGCGAATTCCCTTCAAAAAAAATTTGGACTTCCCATACAAATCTGTCTATCAGCTAATCGATTTACGATGCCAAATTTTTTTGGAGAATTCGCCCTAGATTTCTTTGGGAAAGTTGTTGAGTTACACGGGAAAAACAACACCCTTTAGCCATTACCCGTTTTTTTATAACACCAGTATATTGGCAGTTAGATTTAAGGTTGGAAAGAAGTTTGTTTGGAGTAGCCTGACAATATATTGCTTATGCGAGGCGACATTATTGGGAACGTACACGGGTCAATTTTTTCTGCACCGTTTAACAAATTATTTATGATTGATTCGGCGGAGAAAGACCATAAATTCGGATATGATTTCTGATTGAACTTCAAGTTATAATGGAATGAAGAACGTGATTCTTGCGAGAAATGTCAAATCCATTTGTCTGGAAATAAATTCAACCAGATACACTGCAATGCAAATGATATCTTGCAAATCAATATTAGGGCACCAGGCTTATTAAACACTCTTACCATTTCAATGTGTACTCACCAGGGTGTTTCTTCTTCTTCTTCTTACTGGAGGGCGAAGGTGACGTCGCAGTGGGCAGCTCCTCGTCCCAGTCGGTGTCCCAAGTGCTATCTCCTGACGAGGCCAGGTTGCCGTAGTACTCCAGGTTGATGGACGGTGACGGCTGTTGAGAAGAAAGCTTGATCATAGTCCAAGACCCTAAAGATAAGGCGACATGTTCTAAATACAAATAATTTATCATCCAAAATTTTATGGAATTTTTAATTTGATTTCAATTAGAGTGAAATGAGGTCTAGTATTTATTTTGCAACAGACTTCATTAGGATAGAAATCAGGTTTTAGTAGATCATGTATGTAAAACGAAAAGGTTTAAAACAAGTAAAGTAGAAATAAAAGAAGACCCCTTTTTTATTGGTCACCCAGGTCACAACGCAGACTTGAAACCTCTCCTCGACATATTTTAAAGGATTTTAGGAAAATAAAGATGCAGTTAATATTTTGTTGGTACAATGATGATGTTTCACTCACCTGAGAGTTACACGTAACACAATAAGGCAGTTTCTGCGGCGAGCCCGGCCGCGGTGGCTCAGAAGACACTCTGTACAGGTGCTGCTGCCCTGGTTTCCCTTCAGGCACTCCCAGGTAGTATCTGAAATACGAAGCCTGATCAGTGTATGAAACAAATAGACACAATGACACCTATCTTAAATATTTTCAAGACCATGGCGTTTTAAAAACATAGCTCATATGAAGTTAAAACAACCAGTATATTTCCAAAAGGTTCCAGGAACCAATTTTTAAACACACAAAACTCAATAAATATTCGGTCAATTGACTCCGATTTCTGAGACATGACCGTGACGTCTCGTTCTTGTATTCCCGTACAAAATCTATGGAGGCAGGCCGTTTTGACAGATAATAAAAAGTATGTCAACGATTGGTGGTGTCATCTAGCCTGTTGACAACCCGCGTACACTATGTGGCGGATGAGGCAAGCCGTCGATCAGGAAGGATGAAGGACGCAACGCGGCAAGTGAGACAATGCAACAAAGGGTCAAGACGCGATTGACACAAGGCGGTTGATATTAGTCGCGTCGCGTCGTTTACACAGGACAACGCTAAGCAGAGAGGCACTGAGCTACCTTTCTACTCATTTGTTTTTTTTTAGGCTCAAACGGCGGCTTTTGTGATGTTGCTTTCCGATCAGAAGCAGCTCTGTTTTTTTCTAGCAGATCAAACAATATTATAAAAACCAGCGTTGTCATTGAACGGAAATAAACATCGGAATATGAGGGTAGAACGCAGTGAGCTACTCAATTCATATTTCCACCATGTCGTCTTTCTTATTCCATCCAGAAATCTAACTTAGATCCTCCAGGGTCAGCAAACAACCTAACTGTTGGACTATTAGCGGTTGTTCGGCTATTACCTCCTGGCTTAGTTTAGCCGCCACTGATATCATATACAGGATAAGAAGCTACATAAAGGTTGGTTGATACAAAACTGCGCAATAACAGGTTTCTCTGCCACTGGTGGCTTTCAGAGATTGAGCCAGTTTCTTCTTTCTAGATAAACTAGGTAAGTTTGCTGCTAGCAAAGCACCGTGTCACAGTACTTATCTCGCGTTTTAACTGGCAACAACTCTACAGTCCTCCATGTTACTCACTTTTTTCTCAAATGGGCCACAGTGTTACCATCGCTCCAACCAGCCACCAGAAGGCCGAAGCGGGTTCTCACAACGAGCAACTAACCAAGGGAAATATCTGGTTCTAGCATCTATTAACTTCTATGCAAATGCTGCTTTTATCATTCTTGTTCCTTCCAGCTAGAAAACTAAGGTTCTCGGAGGGGGCGAAACACCATTCTACCCACTTGACTTTATCAAGCCAATTGGTGGTGCTTTTGTTTTCGCGACTGTAGTATCTTTTATGCTCCATTAGCAGGTGATTCGATAGTCGCCATTAAATTGGTACCTCAGCCAATTGGACACCAGAGTGAGCCACCGTTTCTCTAGTATTCATTCTTCTTGGCCACTAGTAGTCACTAGTTTCCAAGTTGGATCAAGTCTCATACTGATACTAGGGACCCTACAACACAGATTACAGTATCTTAAAAAGCATAGAGCTACTTACATATGCTGCGTGGAGTGATCCCACGCTAGCAGGCGAACGACGTCGAAGCTACCGTGGGTGAGCGGCAGTGCCCTCGGGCCGTGTGCGTTGTGCTCCGCGCGCACTATGTGCCGAAAGAGCCCGGCTGGTCCGTCCCTAATGGGCGCCAGGGTCACTAGCGCGCCCCCACCCGCCGACCAGAGGGGGGACGGCGCTGATTCCACCCAGCCGTCGTTGCCTGATGATATCCTGTACACCTGGAGAAGTTGATGTTTTATACTGTGAGTCACTTTGCCAGCATCCGTAATGACTACGCATGTTTGGGACCATCATTGCTACTGCTTAAAAGAAGCCGAAGTGGCTTACTGGATCCCGTCACGTCACAATTCTGCCTTTTCACCTATGATAAATTTGAATTTATTATTTATTTTATTTATACACCAACAGTACACATCACTTGACATATTTCGATGTCATATGATTGTGAAAGTATAAAAATAAAATTATAATGTGTGTTGTACTCGTATTAATGTGATAAAAATACAAGAAACAGTTTACTGTTATTGCAAAATAACCTCATTGAACAATAAAACCCTGCGTAATAATCTCAAAAACAGCTGTCAAAAGTTAGTCCACGGTTAAACCAAGGGTTCGCACGGGTTTAACTTTAGTACCACAGATAATTCGGAACTAAGAGATAAACTTCGTTTTGTAAAATAAGGTATACTTTGATCCATTGATTGATCCTAGTTCAAGCCTGGTTCTGTTTTTGAACCATGTTTTGTTATAACTTGATTTCAATAAAGCACAACGAGCTCCTTAACCGATTAACTGGTGATAGTTTACATCCCCATTATCTTTAAGCACGATTATGTTTGTGATTCTTTAGCAATGCCATTTGAATGTCGTTGATATTGCCTCCCCGTCTGAGAAGACGGGTTCAAGAAGTTAGGTGACATTTGATTGACCTTCTGGTATGTCGTACGTACCTCTTGACAGTACCACATGGGGCTCTTGCAGACTGACACGACTGACAGGTTCTGTGTTCTGGTCAGCCAGACGACGCACACCTCCGTGAGCGACACCCATTGCGCGCTCGTGAAGTAGTAGTCTCTAGACAATGTAAACAAAATTTAAAATGTATATCGTCACTATAAAATGAGGGTGTACGCTGAGCCGGGACGCTGAGTTAATGAGCCATAAGGTTGGCCGCAAAGCTGCTCAGGATGGGCCCCATCTTATTGCGATTTTACTCAATAGCAGCAGTACTATTCCCAAGTACAAGAAAATTCTACTAAGCAGCGCTGCCTATAAGCGGATAACCAACATCGCATCAGGGCTGAGCTGCTGCTACAACAAAGCTCACACGGTATAGAGCCGTTTAAACCAATAGTTTTCCATCTATCGACGTTGACGAATCAGCGGAATAACCAGATCTGAAGAGACTTTTGTAATTTTGCTTAACACAAGGATATGCCAATTACGTCATTTATTATTTTTATTTTATTATCTTTTATTTTTTAGAGACGGTTACTAGATTGGCATGTCAGCCCTATCGAATCTTAATCTAGGTACAGGTTGCACTTAAAATACTAAACTATTTTACATGAAAGAATACTAATTATGCAAAATCATTTCGACTAACAATCTTGCCAATTGGGTCATGCCAAGTGCGTCATGCCAATTGCGTCACGCAATTGGACGATAGGAAGTATGGTGTATGGCTAGCATAACGTACTTTCTAGTGTTTTTATTCAATACAGGGATTAAGCTTTTGTGCTTTAGAATTATTATGCGCCCTTTCAGTTTGTTTTTCAGCGCAGAACCTAAATATTTAGCGAAGGAAAATCACCTTGTCATAATGATAAATTGTTCCCAGACTCTTCTTTAGAGATACAATAAGATTAAATTGGGGTCTCGGATTTTATAAAATTAGCATCAGAATGTCTTGTTTATTATTCGTAAATTGGGTAAACTTTACGTGCAGAAATCTTTTTTTTTTGACTGGCAAAAAAACTTTTAGTGCCTAAGCCCTTTGGACTTTCTTTCTATAAACTTTTTATGAAAAAAATATTTAATTATTACTCAAGGGCCCTTAGGCAGCTCTATGCCATCCGGCTTTTTAAAATAATATTCATATTCTCTGACATAAGGTATGTCCAAATATAAGTGTAAGTTTATTATCTGTATCCTACTGACACCCGTATATTCGAGAACTGTTTGATGAAATAGAGCATTTATCTTGCTCTGTTGCATCCAGCGGATAATAGTTTAGTTTCGACAAAGACTCAACTCTGTTATTGTTAATCTCTTAGGGGAATGAAAGTATCGATTAGCCAGGCTAGGGATGGTGTTTACTTCCATAAAATATCGATTTTTAAAATCGATTCAAATCGATTTCTAATTTATACACGACAAAATCGAATTGAAGAGAATCGATTTTGCAAAAATCTATATTTTTCCGATTTGCTTATTGAGTCTATGTTTTCAATACCAATACAAACCCATTTACTAATGAAAGAGTATTCTGTTTAAACAAAACAAAAGACTGTGACTGACGGAATGTCATCAACGGGAACGGATACAAAAAAACACAGTTATATTTTTGTAATTTCTTTTATCTATTGCTTAGCGGCGAAGGAAACAGAGCACTCATCCATCTAGCGAGATTTTGAGTAATTACGTGGAAAATTGACATTTCTTTACATGTGTTGAGTAGTACATTCAACTAATTGGTATGATGACACCTGTCTAAAATATTTTTAAGACAATGGCGTTTAAAAAACGTAGCCCCCATAAAGTTAATACATCCAATATATATTTCTAAAAAGCTGTAGAAACCAATTTTTAAACACACAAAACTCAATAAATATTCGGTCATTTGACTCCGATTTCTGATACATGACCGTGACGTCACGTTCATGTATTCCCATACAATATCTATGGAGGCAAACCGTTTTGATAGATAATAAAAAGTATGTTAAAGATTGTGGTTGCCTATAAATAAAATTATGTTTGTATCGAAACAGAAAAGATCGAAATTCAATTTTAGACGGTGAACTATCGATTCAGTACACAATATCGATTTAAAAATCGTTTTTTTGGTCTACAAAATCGATTATCCGATTAATCGATCTTAGATCGTCATCCCTAAACCAGGCCCCAACTCTGTTGGCAAAACGACCACGGGCTTACCAAATTATTTATGAATATTATGATTTAAGAATTAAACGGAAACACAAAAAGAAGTGCCGAAAAAAAAATTGGTTGCCTGTAAAGTCGGTATACGGGCGAAAGTTTTACGTGACAACGACTTTGAGTGGTAAAATAATTTTAATGTGAATATTCATTCGTATAACATGAACCGGTGTGTATGCCTATCTCTCTCACTCTCTCTCTCTCGCTCTGTCTCTCTCGCTCTTAGGCGGGTTAACTGTGCTCGAGTGGAAGGGACGCGTGCCTTTCACTTTTTATGTCTGTCTCACTTGCTCTTAGGCGGGCTAACCATGCTCGAGTCGAAGGGACGCGTGCCTCTCACTCGCTCTCATTGAGGAGCAGCGTAACGCAGTTTCTTGAAGTGTCACCCGGCAAACCAATTTATAAGACGTTGTCACGTCAAAATATTATTTTGTTTGAATATGGTAGGCATTCAATCTGATCACATAATAAAAAGTGGTCTCTCTCGTTTATGTATAACTACTTCCCAAAGTGATAAGATGAGTATAAGTCTTACAAAGTGCTTTCTAAAACTGACCCATTTACTTAAACGAATGGCCAAGACTCAAAGGAGTTAACAGTGTTTGTTTAAAGAGTATCTCAAGAGTTTGCAGATTGGGTTCGCTTTGATTTAATTTGGCTCTGCTAAATGTCAATGTGACCCAGATACGATTTATCGTAGCGAAGTATTAATGCATCCTGAAATAAGACTGCAACCGATCTGAAATCTAAATCTGTGGCCTGCTAGGTATATCCTAGTTACCATAGTACAAAGTATACAGGATGTTACGGGTAATGGCTAAAGGGTGTTGTTGTACCCGTAAAACTTAACAACTTTTCGAAAGAAACCTAAGGCGAATTCTCCAAAACAAATTTGGCTCTCCCATAGTAAATCGATCAGCTGATAGACAGTTTTGTATGAGAGGTCCAAATTATTTTGTGGAGTTCGCCTTAGGTTTCTTTGGGAAAGTTGTTGAGTTATACAGGCACAACTACACCCTTTAGCCATTACCCGTTTTTTTGTAACATCCTGTATTAACCATAGCTCACTTTGATTCACACAAATACGTGTAGCCTCAGTTTTCGCGTTTGTCGGTTACGCAGGACAATGGGTAAATTTATCAGTGTATGGCTCCGTATCATCTGAATCCTCAACCGATTTAAGTTTATTTTATTTATTTACCCTTCCTCCGTGATGACCTTTGGCGGCGTGAGGTGTCTGGTCCTGATGTGCTTGGGGTCGGCGATGTCTGCGACCGTCAGTTTCACGGTGGGGTTGTTGGTGCCCGGCTTCGGGTACCGCACGCTCCTGATCTCTGGGTACGTCTGAAACGACATGATAAATGAGCTCCAAGAAATATAACATACTACAAGTAACCTACGTACGTTTTTGCGTCTAGCCAACACTTTTGCTTGTACGGTCGAACACGAACGAATAACAGGGATAGATGCATCCGAAAATAAGGACAACGGCTTAGAGAGTAGGGGTGCTTGCTTGAGGGTTTTTCAGGAACGAGCGTTCTAAGGAAAAGCAAAGTAAAGTTCCTCCTAGCAAATTTCGACGCCAAAAGATCAGCCAACTGCGTAGGTAATATTATTATGCACAAGTGTAAGCGCTATACATAGGTGCACTCTCTGTTCCTTTGCTCTCAATATTCGGTGAGACAGCAGTCCGAGACTTGACTCCAGTCATGTCTCGGACTGCCGTCTCTCTCCAGGGAGATCAGGCGCAGGACCTACGGATTAACGTGCTCGAGAGGGTGTAACACCGCCAATTTCCGACCTGTTTCTGAGAAATCCATGACAGAAAATCTCAGAAACAAATTTTGGCTCGATCTGAGATTTGAACCCAGGACCTCTCGGATGTAAGGCAGAATATTCGCCACAAAACCAACTAGGCAGTCAAAGTCAGGAAGGCAGTCAACTCGTTTAGCAACGAGCGTTCTACTAAGAGGGTATCGATGTAAGTAGGAGGAACGAGATATGTATAAATATGCAGGGTCACACTTTTACTCGTGTACCAGCGTATCGTTAAAGGTAGGCGTACTGCATCATTTTACCCGTGAGTTGATTAATGTGACATTTACAATCAGCTCCGCGTTACTAAGGGACTTTGTCTCAAGCCCACCCAAGCACACTTATCATTTCCGATTTCACTCATACACATGCTTACTATCACTCACATACACACAACGTCACTTATAGGTACACTTCACCACAAAAACATACTCTCACAAATATTCACATTAAATAATAAGTGGCCATTCTTCTTATTCTTTTCAATTAGATTCGTTTGAACAAAGTTATCTCTGCGCATTCATGTCTTCTTCTATCTTCGAAGGCAGCCAGGTCATGCGAACGGTCCGCGACACCTACGAGTTAACTAGCCACCTGTTGAGTCGCGAAGTTTCTGTTAGTCTCGCGGCCAATACGTCGCTGGTCGCTGGTCGCCTAGCACACGCTTTTGCATATTACACGGAAGAATTAGTTGGGCGCAGCTACCTGGCCGCGCAATCTAACTTGTCATAGTCTTACCTTGGAGGGATCATCTGTGTCAAGCGCTGCTCCATACCAGGGGTACTTTTGCTCGTGCACCAGCGTGTCGTTGAAGGTGGCGTACAACACCATGTGCCCGTCGGCGGACATCCACAGGGCTGATCGAGACTTGAGGATCTCTTCTGTAACAAAATAAATGGTAAGTATATGACGCTAATAGTTTTCTCATGGACATGGCGTTTTTATCCTCGCCTCCGACAGTTGATTTTTCTACTGTCAAAAATTTTATATTTAATTTATATTAGTTTGCAACGTGAATTATTATCACGATAAATCATAAAACTAAATGTTATATCTTTTAAACAAAACGAATAGTTTCTAACACTCTTGCTCTGGAGAGTTATCAGATTCTTCAGTGTCAGTCAGTCAGTTAGCAGTTTTATGGCTTCAATGATACCTATTTGGTTAACGTATTCGCTGATTGACATTATAACAAAGGAGGAACGGAGATATTTTGACATTGAACTGGTGACACACCGGTCACTAAATGAAGTTATACAGCAGGTAAGAAACAGCATAATAGAACTGATAAACTTCCGTATCTGAAGAACTTATCTAACAGATAAATCAACAAGATTGTTAAGCAGTACACTCTACTTCCGAGTTACGAATAGCCCAACAGATAGTTAATGATAGGGAAATGTCCACCTGTTGGTACCGGGCTTGGATTGCTTTTCAACTAGTTTTAGCGAAGTTTGAGTACCTAATGTAGGATGTGGGTACTGACGACCACAAATCAAGGTAAACATGCCGGCATCTTATGTTATTTAATAGGAGCTAATCTTTAATATATAAAAATAAATTGCTGTTCGTTAGTCTCGCTAAAAGTCGAGAACGGCTATACCGATTTGAACAGTTTTAGTCTTGAAATATTTGTGGAAGTTCAGGGAAGGTTTAAACGGTCAGAAAAAAAAGGGAAGACAGCGGGCAGGACACCGTCTGCCTGGTCCGCTAGTCTTATATATAAAAATGAATTGCTGTTCGTTAGTCTCGCTAAAACTCGGGAACGGCTGAACCGATTTGAATAATTTTAGTTTTGAAATATTTGTTAAAGTCCAGGGAAGGCTTAAACGATGAAAAAATATGGAAATATTGCGAAAACAGCGGACAGGACAACGTCTGTAGGGTCCGCTAGTCTCTTATATATAAAAAATAATTGCTGATCGTTAGTCTCGCAAAACTCGGGAACGGCTGAACCGATTTGAATAAGTTTAGTCTTGAAATATTTGTGGAAGTCCATGTAAGGTTTAAACGATAAGAAAATATGAAGAAAAATACAAACGACGTCTGCCAGGTCCACTAGTTTGCAATGAAAAGGGCAGCCTGATTTCCTATTTTCTGTTCTTGCCGTTAAAACTACGTACTTACTAATAATAACTTACTAATAATATTATAAATGTAAAAGTTTCTTTGTTTGGATGTTTGTCCGTCACTACTTTGAATCTTTTACTAGCTGATACCATTTATCCCGATGAAATGCCCCCTAATTTATAAAATTTACGACGTGTGCCATTTTATATTATTAAAACCAATAATGTGTTTATGTAAATATTTTCTTATCAGTTAATTTATTTTTATGGTACTCTGGACGTTGTTGTTTACCATGCATAAATTGATAAATGTTTCTTGCTGTTAAAAATATGAAATACATCGCACTAAGCACTCAAAACAATTCGAAACTCACTCCACGACCAAACTTTGGCCAAACAAGTAGTATTTTGTATCCATCTTTTTGTAAGTATTTTCATTTGTGGCGATCGAGGATAGATAGCAATAAACCAAGCGTAATATTGGAATCTCCCTATTTCTAGTTTCTAATATAAATGTCGCCCGTACCTAACGGCTATTTCAGTACGTTAAACTAATTTATGTGGGTCATAAATACGTTACGTTTCAACTGAAATTATCGAAGTGGAAGACTGGTAAACCAAACCTAAACCAATAGTTCCTGGAAATTGACAAAGGTAGCGTATATTTGGACGTGAACTATTTTATATTTTCTAATAATTTAGGTAGCACTAATAACTGATAAGTAAAATTAGTTTTAAATATATTTAATTCGATTTTATAGAATTTCCCTCTTTAGATGAGGTGTAAATACTTTGACACTAACGACCGCAAACAAAGATTGTTTTGTAACAGCTGTCGTTGCACTATTTTCATCTGTCTCGACCAAACCTTTTTCTCAATCGCGATATTTCATGATTAATGTACAATAATCGACCCGATTACCATTCCTATTATCTTCTTCGCATCGTCTCTTTTTTAGATAGGCACACATTGCAAATAAACTGTATAGATCGTTTGTACATAACCTGACAAAGTTTTTTCTCTACCGTCACCCAGCAACTTGCCCATAGTACTTTTATACACTGGACGTGTCGTCGCCAGTCATTATAACAGCCTTTTGAAGCCTATTGCTGAGCATAGGCCTCCCAAAGATCTCTTCGCGATCGATCCTGCGCTTCCCGCATCCAGCAGCTTCCCACGACCTTCACCAGATCGTCGGTCTACCTTGCAGGTGGCCACGAAGCGTCGTCCGGCACGGAGTCGACTGTTAAGAACCAATCCGTCCCAACAGCCATCAGGTCGTCGCACAAGATATTTGTCCTCCCATTGCCACTTTAGCTTAGCAATCCTTCAAGCAATGTGGGTCGTTTGGTTCTCCTGCGCATCTCATCATTTTTGATTCGATCGCGCAGGGGAATCAACCAAGCATCGCCCTTTCCATCGCTCGCTGGGCGACACTGAGCCTTGTTATGAGACCCATAGTAAGGGAACACGTCTCACTTCTATAGGTCATCACTGGCATGACACTGGTCATGGATGCCATTATGTGCCGGAGCTACCCGAACGCAGCCCATCCTAGCTGGATTAGGGAATAGAGTTCTTTTGCAGGCTTTTCCTACAATTAGAATTTAGCATCATTATTACAATACCCTGTATATTAAAGCTAAGATAAGTATTGACAGATAAGTTTTAATGCGGATTAAGCATGAGCGCCTCGGCGCAATCTCAAGCCCAAGCTTAGTGAATCAGTACATTTTATAGGCAAAATGTCTGCACAAAACATTGAGTATCATGGAAACCCCATCGATTTGCTCGAGGTCGCATTACTATAAAATGATTTACTATTTTGAAAGCCATTTCATTTCTTCTAATGGGTGGGGACAAAAACGGTCATGGTCCTTTCAATTCAATATTGCTTTTTTCACACGTAACCAGACTGTATCTTCCAAAAGTATTATTTACAGTCAAGTCAGGATAAGAAAGACAGAAGCTTAGCACTCATTATTCACGTTTTTCTTGTCACCAGGATTTCACTCCGGACATTGTTGGAGATATACAGCCTACAGTTTTTTGGGGTTCCATACTCGAAGTATCAAGACTACCAAGGATCCGTTTTCATACCGATTAGGATGTCTTATAAACCGTCATAGCTACAGAAAATATAAGTTGTGCATTTAAGTCGAAAGGATATTATAAAATTGATGATTATATAAATGGAAATGTTGTGTATTTTATTTTTATATTGCTACGCGTATTATCTGTGATAGATAACATATCAGTAAAGTAATTATTTTTTAACTTCAGGCGAAATATTAAAGGTCTTTGCAAGCCATAATCAGCAGAGGATGTAATGCGGCTGAATATATGATGTTCATCATCATCATCAAATTAAGGATCTATGCTCTTGTCGGTGAAGTTTTTTCCATGTTGGTCTATTCAATGCCATTTCTTTGACTTTATGATGTTCATCATGAAAAACGGTAACTTAACAAAAGAACAATCCCTTGATTTCGGAAAGACATAACACTTAAAAATACCTTTCGGCTCCGGTCATCGGGGAGGAATCGAACCCCCGACCTTTGGAAGTCCGGTCCAATGCTCTAACCACTGAGCTACCGAGAACCTTAATGGAGTCGTTGAATTTTATAGGGTGATTTTTTAACGCTTTGAGCCAGCGTATGTTTCATCAATGATTGTGAGAGACATCCTCAAATCACCCGAGATAAATATTTTTACAAATATTTAACAATCGGTTAAGATCGGTTAAGGTCAAGGTTCTCGGTAGCTCAGTGGTCAGAGCATTGGACCGGACTTCCAAAGGTCGGGGGTTTGAATCCTTCCCGATAACCGGAGCTGAAAAGAATTTTTTAAGTGTTATGTATTTTCGAAATAAAAAATAGCGTTATGAACGCAAAAAAAACTCAACAAAAAAGATTCCTTGATGTTCCCACATCTAGGACCTTTGAATAGAATCAGAACCTTAGGGTTTTGACTCACACTTGACCAGTTTTGCATATTCGCTCCTTTTCGTCACAATAATTTTTCATTATTTTACTTTTCTTTCAGGCAATCTGAATAGCAGTTATGTAAGCGGAATCCAAATGATTAAAAAGCCTTAGGGTCGAAAAAGAATTAAAAAAAAGATTTAAATACTTATAATCAGACTTTATGGTTATATAACCATTTAGTCACTATTTATATATATAAATAGTGGCTAAATATGATAAAGCGTTATTTTAAAACAGAAATGTGGTAATATGTCAGTTATTGGAAATGATTGATTACGTCCTGGTTATGTGTTGGTTTTACAAACTTAATTTCTTCTTCAGGCAAGTAGCAACGAAACTCTAACAAATAGTTCTCCTAGCCACATTTTTATCACCGTCGCATTTTTTTTTTCATTGTACCAAACAAAGATACACACAAAAATAACGCAATAGTTCGCTAAAACCCAAAAGGCACTCTCAAAATAGGCAGTCTGTGAAACGGAACGCTTTTTGTGAAATAATAAACGAGAGCGCGTATCTACCTAATGATTACGAAGAAATACGAAGTCTGGAAATTTTTGATATCACTGAATTTTACAACGTTTTTACGACGAGACGGTCATATTGAAAAAGGTAGGTAGGTGAGGTTCATTACATTTTCGTATTTCTTATTACCAAAATGAAAATCAAATTACCAATTAACGTAAGCGCAAAAGTTTAAGACAAATATACTTTATTATTATTTTTGAATTCGAATAAACGAAATGCTAAGGCTAAGGCTATGATGTTTATTTATTTCATCATCATTATCATCAGCGTATATACGTCCCACTGCTGGGCACAGGTCTCACCTCACCTATGAGGTGGTGCGAGCCATACTTCACCACGCGGGCTCAGTGCGGATTGGCGGGGTGTGTGTAAGGTAAGTGACCAACCTTACTGTCAGATGTTATTAAGCCGCCCGAGGGCCTCCGACCAGGCTTAACGACTAATATCTATCGCTAGTCTAGTCGCGAGCGTCTGAAAGTTGCCGCGACAGTATTTCACCTGGCTCTTTATCGCTACACTGACCTTCATAAAGCCAGTCCGGCACACCGTTGTGTATGGTTCCTGGTATCCCCGTGTCGGTGACTCTATACCCGGTGGACGACCGGGGTGCGGGCCTGTAGTATATGTCGTAGTCCTTCACCGTGATCAGGCCGTGGCCTTTGGGGGTCCACGTGGCCAGCAGCAGCCGGGGGCCCTCGGTTATGACGCCCCCCACCTCGTCTGGGAGCGGAGTGAGCGGATATGACTCGCTGAAACAAATACAATTTAAGGTTACAAGATTTTATGACATACAAGCGGACGCCCACGACTTCGTTCGCCTTTTTAGATATCTATACAAATTTTCATCCAAGCCCACTTTATTGCACTATCTTCTAGAACTTCATTTTTCTTCAGAAAGCGCTTGACACGCTAATGAACTTCTTCTTAGGCGCCACGACGAAGTCACTGGCGGCCGTTAGTAATTGATTAATTGGGAACACTTACGTGGTGAGTATGTCGTAGACGGTGTACCTAGCCAGGTATGAGTGACGGTGGACCCTCTGCAGCGCCTGGGCGAGGAGGAGGAACCTCCTGTCCGCCGACACGGAGAACGACGCAGGCTCCAACACCCTCTGCGGATAGAAAATAAAGTAATTAAATAAATAAATATTTCACAACAATCACACTTATTCTCTAGTCCCAAATTAAGCTTCGAGGCTTGTGTTATGGGTACTACTAGACAACGGATAAACATATTTAAATACTTTTTTTTTAAAATAAATACCAATTATATATAGAAACTATTACTACTATACTATACTATACTTCGTTTCATCATGGCCATGACTGTGGTGTGACTAAAAACAATCTACTTAAGTCAATAGCCGAAGCTTGTAATTGGATATTGTTTATTAACGAAGTTCTAAGATGGCGGCACGTCGCGTGACCCGAGTCACGCAATTTAAACATTAGGAACATCGGAGAAAGGAATATCCCCATTTTTTGAACAGTCGCCTAAGGCTTTGTCAAAAAGAGAGCGAGAATAGTGCGACGTGTCCTTTTTGATCTTGCCGTGCTAATTATGCGAGCTTGCTAAGTTGGTGAGCTGTAAGGCCCGGTTTCCACCAATGCGGATGAGAGAGGAGATAAGTTTGAATAACCAATTAGATTTGATCATTTCTCCTCTCCTCTCCGCTTGATTCTTTTTCACCGAAGCTGAGCGGAGAGGAGATGTAGAAATAATGAAATCTTATGGGTTATTCCAAACACATCTCTTCACGTCTCCTGTCACGCCGGTGGTAGGGCATGTTTGGATTAATTTTTCTTCAACGTAACGACATTCCACCATTAAGTACATTCCATTCCGTTACCAATATTATTATAATGCATCACAGTTATGGAAAAACTTACTTAAGACTGATATGGGGGAAATGTTAAATCCAGCCAGCCAACCAGTGTTTAATATTACAAACTTATTACGAAAACTTTAATTTAATTGTGGACATGAAATATCACATAAGTTTTTATTATCATCATAAGTCACGTCTTTGTTGACTCCTGAGCAAAGCGATAGATACGATCAGCCCAAGACTACGACAGTCCTTTATTCCATAGGTGAATGCTACACTTTTCACACTGTATGCGAGGAAATACACAGTCTTCGCTTATTTTGTAGTTTACAATTTTCTTTAAAATCGTCGTAGCTTTTAGTCGTACCTACCGTTTATTTTCTGATTTTTGCAGTTGTAGATTATTCAGTATCTCAAAGCGTCTTAATTTAATTAGCTCCGAAGTTAAATCATTATCACTCGACGAAATTTATGTAAAAGTATTTTAAGGTTTCAATTTTTTTAAATTATTTTTTCTTCTGAATGACGCTTTTTTATGTACTATTTATGGTGGTCAATTTTTATTCAAAAACTATTTGCAATGGCTGTATGCTATGTTTCTTCTTATGAATTTCAACGTTCCGAATGCAAATAATTTTAATCCCTAGGGATTTTACATCCCGAGACAATACAGACTTGCTTTACTCTGACATTTCGTGTTACCTACATAATGATACTTTGTCGAGTATGAGGTGTGAAAAATGAGTTTTTATTGTTATTTCATTCACAAGTGTGTTGAAAAACGTCGTATGGTAGGTAGGTACCCGTGTGTATCGATGATTACCCTTGGGTCACAATAGCGCCTCGGTGGTAATCACCAATGTTACACACTAGTACCATAATGTACTATTATTTCATTAAACACATTTCCTCACGGTTTCGATTTCTCTCTTCATAGATAAGTAGAGTGGTCTCACATTCCAACAAGTACTATATACTGTCTAGAGGTACCGGTGTTCCGGTCGCATGCCTGAAAACACATAAATATCGGAATTGCCGGCTATAACCGGAGTTTAACAGGATATAGGCATGCTTGGAGCTACTTATTACCTGCACAAAACAGACTATACCTACCTGGGTGAAGTTCACCCAGTTCACCCGGTGATCAGTGGTGGAAGCCCAATCTAACAAATAAAAGGACCATGACAGTTTACGTCCCCACCCACCAACAAAAATGAGATGGTATTTGAATGGTACATCTCAACGAGTAGACAATTTTAGAGGATGGCGACATCGAGCAAATTATCAATGAGTTCTCGTGATATTCAATGTTTAATGCAGATTTTTCGCTTGTAAACTGTATCCATAATGTGGTACACTTTTTTTTTTTTCGCTGTGGAAATGCTTTTACGCATGCCCCCCACACATCTGCAGGGGGGTATGTGGGACTCAACGGCTGGTGTGCAAGGCCGTAATACCCACTAAAACCACAGCGCATTCCACCACTCCGCCATTGTGGGGGGTGCCATGGGGTCGCGTGAGCATTCACCACGGCACCCCGGCGGATAGCCCAAGGGCCACAAACTCCTTGGCGGCGGAGCAAGGTGTTGGACTCCGCCACCTCCCAGCCGCAGAGGATAGGGAGGACGGCAACGACACACCGCATCTCCTCTTCCTCTGCGGCCCCACCGCAGCGCCATCCAACGGTGCGCCCCCGTTTGGTCGCGGGAGATAGGCCGCACGGCAACGACACACCGAGACGTCTCTCCTCCCGCGACCGTACCCGACTGCGAGGGACAGCCAAAACCGTCCCCCACACCCGCACCCTTGGACGCATCCTGCGCAGTCCTGCAGCAAGCCCACGTGGAGCGTCCCCTCCCGGTATCCCGCTTAGCGTGGGTATAATGTGGTACACTGCGATGGTGTAGGCATATAAAGCTCATTCTACACCCTAATACAAATGCAAAAACTTTGAGTATTCCATTTATAAACATTTGAGTATATTGATTTTAGTATCCCATTGGCTTGGGACTTAGGCGGCTTATGCTAAATACCGCATTTTTACGTGTTTGATGACTAATTTAATATAGTAATAATTCTGTAAGTCTCTGCTTACTTTAGCCCAGGGGGTAACATTGACCCTTTACTAGTAAACTGTTTTTTTAAACTGTTTTACCGACCTTTTATGAAACCATTTACGGGGTGACTTCGTCCGCGTAAAATTCGGTTCTTAAATTTAAATTAAAGCATATATCGATCCAGTAGTTTCGAAGCCTATTGAATTCAAACAAACAATCAAAGCTTTGCTTCTTAAACTATCGTGTAGATTGCTATCATAATAAAATTGTTTGAGTTTCAAGCGTTTCAGTACTTTAAGGGTCATATAGTTAACCTTCTGGGCCGGCACCGGTACCGAAATAACAAAGACAAAAGGATGTCAATCTGACATTGACACTTCAAAACTGTTATTATACGAAAGTGCGTAAGTTGGTAAATTATATTTGAGGCTGGTCGCTGAATTTTGTATACACAATATCAACGAAGACGACACAACACGGCCTAACCGCAACAGACAGAATGCCGATTGCCGCGGTCGTTCGCCTCGCTCGCACGCGTGCCGCCGTCTCTCTCCAGCGACCGCAGGCGGCGACCACGTGGCCTCGCTGCGCTTGACGTCACTACTGGCGTTTACACGGTGCGTCATCGAATACTTGTTTATAGTTTTAGAAATTGTTGTAATTTTTTAAAATTTTGTTGCATTTTGTTTTTTTTTGTTTTGAGAAAAATCCAAATCGTTTTTACGAAGTTAGAAAATCAAATTATGGAATTAAAATACAGCCTAATTGGTGGCCATTGGCTATCAAGGGACAAAAAAGTAATGCCACCTTTTTTGTACGATTTTCTAGGCCTAATACAGAAAACTATTTTGAAAAATGTCTAGGCAAGAATTACTGAACTTATGAGCCCAGGCAAAGACATATTAGTCAGATAAATATACAAAATGTAAGTTAATGAAACAGAATTAAGTGTACCTATACTCCGAAAGCGAATTAAATTTTTAATTTTTAGGAAAACATTTCCGTCATACATGATTATCGTGGTTTTCTGTGGCTCATTGTCTGTGCAGCTTTACCCTTTAAGCTTCCGTCGCGTGTGCAACAGAAGCTTAAAAAATTGTACCAAGTTTCGTTGAAATACGTCGAGTAGATTTTGTTTATATAACGGTTATATAGATAGACAATCATTTTACTGAATGCATTTTCGACATCAGTATCGAACCCTAATCACCCCCTGATAGTTATTTTGGAAATATATTTCATGTACAGATTTGATCTCTCTACAGATTTATTATAAGTATAATAGATGCAAGTCCTAACTATCATCTGCTTTTCTCCGATTTAAAGACATAGACATCAACCTAAATCCAAAGAATCCACAAAAAGTTTCGACGAACGCAAAAAACATGGCCACTTTCAGAAAACAGTATTTTACAGTTCTATAATATTTAAAAATTGACAGTAGTTGTCACTTTAGATCACGGCACGGTTTGAGACAGCCGTGCCGTGTAAATGCTATAAACGGGCGAACCAATAAGAGCGACCGACGCATGCCGCGCGACCAAACCGTGCGCCAGTGCCGTCGCGGCCGCGACAAAATGGCGTCGTTCGCACAAAACGAAGACATGGTTCTCATAGACTTGATACGCCAAAACCCGGTGCTATACAACATGGAGCTCGCTGATTATAAGGACGGAGCACTCAAAGAACACATTTGGGGAGAAATCGCGGCCGCTCTCAACAAATCAAGTAAGAATGTAAACAGTGTTCGTGTTGTAATAGAGGTGATGTTGCAATAACAATGTTAACAGTGATATTGAGTGACTTGTCCGTGGTCTAGCTAGCGGTTTGAGTTGGAAACTGGATTGTCGATGCGATGGTCGCGGGTTCGAATCTCGCGGTGTCGAAGTTTGTGCATATTGTTTTTTGTTTGTAGGAAGCATTTTTACAAGCTTATACTTACTTGCTAACTTGTTTTGTTTGTAATCAAATCTTGCAAGCCAAATTTCACCCACTTATATTTTGTGTAAGTATACGATTAGTTTAGAGGATTATGCACAATTGAGTGAGTATAAATGTTTGAAAAAAGCTTTTTTTTTGTTATCTGACTTTTGATGATAGAAATCGGTAATAAAACAAAATTAATACGGGGGTGACTTTTAAAATCTCTTTTTACTTATACACATACAATAGGGGTATAGGGTTTCTTAAACTTTTAATAGACATTAATAGCTCCACGGACCCCTCTCAAGAAAAATAGGACAAGAAAACTCACCTATTTAATTTTTAAAGTGGAATCTCTATAACTCGAATATCAAGGGAAATGCCAAAAATTTCGATAATGCGTTTTCGACTTAACTAAAATTTCGATATAGGTACAAATGATTTAATTAAAATTTCGACAAGGAAAGGCTCTTAGAAATAATAATTTTATTGCTAATGTTGTTGCTAGTTTACCAAATAAGTTCTGCCTGGTAGTTAGTCGTTGAATTTCGAGCTATTAAGTAACAATATGTATTATCAATACCTCATAAGGAAATAACATTTTGTACGAGTCATAAAGTCTAAATAATTCGAGATTTTGCGGCGTTCAGCAAAAAAAAAAATTTCGACTTATTGAGGATTACGACTTAACGAGGTTCGAGTTATCGAGATCCCACTGTATTATATTAAAAAAAACACTTTTCTTTTCTAGTTTGGTTGGTTGGTTTAATAACCTATATATTAGGTCCTTACCTATGAAATTGGCGTTTTGTATGGGAGGAACAAAAAGTCGAAATTTTTTTATATAGCATATTTATTTAATCAAAGTATGAGCCATTGTAATCTATGCACTTTTGCCATCTCATAGGTAGTTCATTGATCCCTTTACTAAAAAAACCATTCGAACGGGAATCAATAAAATCTTTGAAGGCGACTTGGACTGCCCCATCTGAGTTGAACTTTTTCCCTTGCAAGAAGTTATCCAAATTTCGAAAAAAATGGTAATCTGTTGGAGCAAGGTCCGGGGAGTACGGTGGATGCCTTAGAGATTCCAATTGAAGTTCTTCTAATTTGCTAGCCGTCTGTTGTGCAGTGTGTGGTCTAGCGTTGTCGTGAAGCAGCAGTGGCGTAGAGCGATTGACCAGCCTTGGTTGTTTAGCAACTAGCTTTTCCATCATGGTTTACAATTGCTGACAATAGATATCTGCCGTAATCGTCTGGCCAGATTTGAGAAAACTGTAATGAACGACACCGGCGCTAGTCCACCAAACGCTTACAAGTAACTTTTTATTGGTCAATTTTCGCTTGGAGCAGGCTTTGTCTGGCTTGCCAGGGTCCAGCCATTGCGATGAGCGCTTCCGATTATCGTAGAGAATCCACTTTTCATCACAGGTAATGATTCGATTTAAAATCCCTTCGTTATTGTGCCGGTCAAGTAATGTAACGCAGCAGTTGACGCGCGTTTGCCGGTTTGCTTCACTCAATTCGTGAGGAACCCACCTTTCAAGTTTTTTAATCTTCCCAATTTGCTTCAAGTGGATTAAAACAGTTTTATCACTAACGCCAAAGCCTGCAGCTAACTCGGACGTGGTTTGCGATGGATCCGCTTCCACAATAGCCTTCAATTCTTCATTATCAACTTGGGTCTCCGGCCGTCCACGGGGCTTGTTTTGCAGGTCGAAATTTCCAGAACGAAAACGTTGGAACCAAAAACGCACTGTGTTTTCTTTTGCGACACAACCGCCATACACATCATTAACCCTTCGAGCCGTTTCCGCAGCACTGGTGCCACGGTGGAACTCGTACTCGTAAATAACGCGATATTTCAAATTTTCCATTTTGTAAATTGAGCGATGCAAACAGAAAAAAGATAAGTAAAAAAACAAATGAATGACGGTTTACGAAACACAACTACATGTGGAAATAGCTGTATAAATTTGAATTTCGAATTCCTAACCAAATAGGAAAAATTTGTGATCAAAGTGGCCAGTACGACAAAACGCCAATTTCATATGTAAGGACCTAATACTAACAAAATCAATTAAATATTGCCAGAATTACTAGTCATACAATACGTCATAAGTCATACAACCTTGTTACAGTGATTTAGGCTTTATATTGCGATAAAAGTATATGTAAGTATACCTGCTCATGACTTTACCTATATGCGCTTCGTGGTTACATACGAGTATGTATACGTCTTACCTTTGACATCATGTCTACGCCATGGACAGAGGTGGGGTCCGTGAACCCCACTTTGAGTAAACCGGCCGTATAGATATAAGTATTGGTATATCCCAGTGATTAGCCACCACCCCACACAGAATTCTAATCACTGGGACCTGCAGGTTTTTATAATACGCTCTTTATTCGCTACTTATCTTTTTATGTTTTTTTTATTTCTAATTTTGCCGCACAAAGTACAAAATAAAAAAAATACTTCCCCTTTGATACGAAATAATAGGTGTGACACGTATTTACAACAGTCAATTACTCGTAGCATACAAACAGTGGTCGCAAACAAATAAAGAGATTGGAAAATCCTCACAGGTGGCGAGCGAGTAGGACTAAGCATCACTACTCGCAGTTGGTTCTCTTGTGTAGTTTCACAATTACAAATACTGTCGTGTCTATGTTCAAGAGCCAGGAATAACTTATATTTTAAATCAAATTATTTCCTCTCTAGCTGCTGACATCAAACGGCGGTGGAAATACATGAGAGATTCGTACAGCCGATGCAAACGGAAGAACAAGAGCAGGACCGGCTACGCTGCCCTGAAGACCACCAAATGGGTATACTTTGAACCTCTACAATTCCTCGAAGGCAACGAGATAGACGCACCTGAGAACAGCTTCGAAGTTAAAATCAAAACCGACGACAGCCCAGATGAGGACAGCCAACAAGAAGATGATGAAAATGCTTTTGAATTCTGCGTGGTGAATAATGACGAGAAATGTGAGAACAAGAGAAGTCCGACTTACAGCGCTGACGGTGAAAACTCTTCCAGAAAAGCTGTCAAGAGGAAACGGGAACCAGAGGATACGCACGACCCAGTCAGACTGAATCATCATCTAGACACAAGACCTACAGCCACCAACGCAAAACTGTCTCCGGGTGAAGAGGTCGATTCGTTTTGTTTGTACGTTAGAGATATTTTGAAAAAACTCAATCCCAGCTTGAGAGTCGAGGCGAAGACGAAAATATTCAACCTTATGGCGCAGTATGAATTGAAAAATTTGTAGTGATTAAGTATTTAATCATCTGCACCGATTAAATCTATAGGTTTAATTTGGTTAGGAAAAGTGTGTGCCTAACTGAGTTGTCTCAGTGTTATAGGGGTGTCATATTTACCATTTACATGACTAAAGGATGGTCGTCAAAACCTTGCCCGTAAATTAAATATGTAAACAAATTGCTAAATAAATAACCAGTAAAAAATATTCGCATAAAAAAAATACACTTGGTCACTATTTCATTAAAATAAAGTTAACAAGTAGCAAAAAATACTAAGACAAGTTCGACTAACTTGATTGTTGGCCAGTTTTTTGATTTTAAGGTTCCGGTTTCAATAACAATTTTGTTACAGTACTTAGTAGAAGTAAGCCTGATTTTTGTTAAAAATATTTTAAGTAAATACTTTTAAAGAAATAATGGTCTTTTTTATTTTAATGTTATCCAATGCTGCCACGTTTGCTTACCCATGCCAGCTATCCCAGGTATCAACTTCAGTCTAGTGGATTTGTTTGTATTACTTTTAGCTTTGTACATATTCAGGTTATACAGTGTGAGTCTTCATAAAGTGTACATATTAGAATATGCGAAACTATGCTTATTTTAAACGACATGAAACCTATAACCTATAAAGGGGGGTCTGCCCCCTTTGCTATTTTTATCGCCTGTCAAACTTTTTGTCCAGTCAAAGGTACTGTAACACTAATAGCGTCATATCTCATGTGATTTGCGCCCAATCTACTATGTTGTTATAAAATTAAAAATTATTAGTAGTAGTTTTTAGGAAAAAACAGGAAATGTTTTCGAGAATTGTACTTTTTAACATTTAGATGCCCTTTTTAATATCTTTTTTAAATTACTTACTATTTTATTCTACTGGCATTGTGTCAAAGAATCGGTAGAAACTTTTATCGCAAAAACCGCATAGTTTTTTGTGTTATAGCCCGCCAAATTGAAGGCAAATATGAAGAAGGCAAAAATTGTTTAATCAAATGTGGAATTAGATGTTTGTTTGATACATTTTATAATTTTTTATTTCTTTAATTTCTATTCGTTAACACAAAACAGTTTACAGTTGAGGAGATAAAAGTTTCTTAAAAATTAAATAATTAAGTACTAAACTGTTAGCCAAAATGTGTTTATGAAGTACAATACAATGAGTTACAAATTATGCTAAATCATAAACATTCGAACTAACTGGCACGGTGAAAAGCATATGACGATAGACAAATTGCAAATTTTATACCCTAAACCAGAACAAAAGCAAGTAGGGACTTCTAAAGTAATTGGTCTCCTACGTACAAATGAATTTGTGAAAGTCATTTGGATCAGAACCCAGAATATCACCATCTGGATATTCCTGGGATATATCATTGTAAAGGCGACACATCCTATTTTTTTATTATTATTATTAATTATTAATTAAGCCTATTTTTGCAATCGTTACCTTATTTGATTGGACAATTTTTTTCGTTTTTTTCTTGTCGGCGGTAACTTGGGCGGACTGTAACATAAAACTAAGAGTTTTTGCAAATTCTGCAAAACAATGCATTTTAAACGTCTAATAGGGCTTTTTTTTTGTCAAAAAGTGCAATCCTCGAATAGCTTTTTAAAAAATTCAAATTTTGTCCCTCAGCTGCTGACATCAAACGGCGGTGGAAATACATGAGAGACTCGTACAACCGATGCAAACGGAAGAACAAGAGCCGGACCGGCTACGCTGCCCTGAAGACCACCAAATGGGTATACTTTGAACCTCTACAATTCCTCGAAGGCAACGATTTAGACGCACCTGAGAACAGCTTTGAAGTCAAAATCAAAACCGACGACAGCCCAGATGAGGACAGCCAACAAGACGATGAAGAAAATGCTTTTGAATTCTGCGTGGTGAAAAATGACGAGAAATGTGAGGACAAAAGAAGTCCAACTTACAGTGAAATAAGTGATAAGACTGACGGTGAAAACTCTTCCAGAAAAGCTGTCAAGAGAAAACGGGAACCAGAGGATACGCATGACCCAGTCAGACTGAATCACCATCTAGACACAAGACCTACAGCCATTACCAACGCGAAACTGTCTCCAGGTGAAGAAGTCGATTCATTTTGTTTGTATATTCAAGATATTTTGATAAAACTCAATCCCAGCTTGAGGGTGGAGGCTAAGATGAAAATATTCAACCTTATGGCGCAGTATGAATTGAAAAATTTGTAATGATTGAGTTTTTAATTATAGAAACCGATCGAATCTTCAGGTTTCATTTGGTTAGGAAACGTATGGGCACAACTATGTTGTGGTACAGGGACGTTGCCTCAGTGTGTTTAATGTTCCAAATAGGTTAATATTTACCATTTACCTGACTAAAGAATGGTAATCTAAACTGTGACGACTTTGTAAGCCGATATCTGTTAACGCAAAATTGAATAAATGCTAAGTGATCAGTAAAAAATAATTATTTAAATGTTCGCAAATAAAAGACAATGTTAGTAGGTATTACACCAAAATAAAGTTACAAGTAGCTAAAAGGCCTAAGATTAGTCTGACTTACTTGACTTGGGCAGTGTTTTTTGTTCTAACGTTCATAAATATTTTCGTTACAGTACTTAGTAGAAAAAAACCTGATTATTTGAAATAATGAATAAAGTAATAATTATTTATTATATAAACTTAGTAAATATTTTTAGAGAAATAACTAATTGTCTTTTTATTTATGCCAACAGTACCAGGTTCGAATCCTTGGTCTAATTGATTTGGTTGAGATTTCTTTCACCCATCCAGGTTATATTGCATGCTACCAACAACCTCACAGAATAAGAGTTTGGGTACGTTTTTATGAGATTTTTAATAAGATATGGCATTAATGGTGGCTTCTACTGACAAAAAAGGAATTCACCTTTGTAAATAGCAGTTTAAGAGCTTTACATTTATTCCGCAGATTTCATGAAAAACTAAATTAAATTTCTTGAATTAATGCGTCCACAGAAGTGACATCACTTCTGTGTATATTAGTAAAATAGATTTTTTTTTGCAAATGATAATGGTTTCACAAAGCCATATTTCTCGTTTTTTATAGAAAATGTATATGATTAGTATCTTTTGTACTTATTTTTATAATGACAAAGATGTGTACCGCATTTTTCATATTTTTTCGATTTTCTATGAAAATTATGTGCCTTAGTTTTTTTTTTCATTTTGATATTTTGATTTATCTAGCGAATACATTGAATAAAGCCCGTTAAAAAAACAAAGCCATTTTTTTAGTTGCTCAAAATTGGAATGATCCATGCAACAGGTAAATTAGTAGGTTATTACCACCCATAATTTTTTTATAATACAGAGAAGCCTTGGCCACCGCTGCGAGCGTCCAGGACAACTTAGTAAATAAAACCCGTTTTCTACGTATCCCATAGGAACCGTTAAGTTTTTTAGGAATAAAAGATCCTATGCATTATTCCAGGTTATCTATCTATGTTCCAAATTTCAGCCAAATCAGTTCAGTTGTTTTGGCTTGAAAGAGAAACAAACATCCATACATACAAACTTCCGCGTTTATAATATTAGAAGTCGCGTTTATAAAATTACTAAACGACCCCGCTGACGTTTTACCGCCCCTTGTTTTTAAAAAGAAAAATAACTAACTCTATACCAACTTTTTCAAAATCCGTATACTAGTTTCAGCGTGATTGATGGACAAACATTCAAACAAACAAACATTTAAATCTTCACTACAATAATATTATAAAGAGGAAAGATTTAATTTGTTTGTTTGAATTGAATAGGCTCCGAAAATACTGGACTGATTTAAAAATATCTGAGCCCATTAGGAAGCTATATTATCCCCAATGAAAATAGTCTATATTTAATACTAGCGGTCTGACCCGGATTCGCACGGGTGGAATAGATGTCCACCCGTGCAAAGCTGGGCCTGGTCACTAGTTTGTTATAATAGTCCTCCTGGCTGATTTCAACCACGGCGGCCAATCTTAACAGAGATCAGCCCACTACGCAGGAGATGTTATAGTGCACAAGTGAGAGCGCAATACACAGGTGCACTCACTGTTCCTTTACTCTCAAAGTTCGGCGAGACGGCAATCCGACATGACCGGAGAGAGATCAAGAGAGTTTGTAATAATAGTGTGATGTGACTTACGAATGTGGTGTTAGGCATGAGAGTCCTCGAGGTCTGGTTCGCGGCGAACATGAGGCTGATGCCGCCCCACGCGTCGTGGTACACGTATTCATCGCCTGGGGACAGAAAAATAGTCTAAATATAGTAATAGTCCTCCTGGCCGATTTCGACCACGGCGGCCAATCTCAACAGAGATTAGCCAACTACGCAGGAGACATTATAGTGCACAAGTGTGAAAGCAATACACAGGTGCACTCACTGTTCCATCACTCTCAAAGTTCGGTGAGACGGCGATCCGACATGACCGGAGAGAGATCAGGCGCAGGACAAACGGCTTAACGTGCGCACCGAGGCACGGGGGTGTGACACCGCCAACTACCCGACTCCGAGCTGTTTTTGTGAATCTAAATATACTATGTATATACAACAGTACAACACTAAATCGAAACTAGCGGCCGCCCGCGACTTCGTCTGCGTTCAAGTTCGAACAAATGATAAAGTTTTGGCCCAGTCTACTCGCCGAGATCTTTAAACGGTACCCCAATGATATTTTAAGGCCCTAGCTCCGCGGCACAGGCTGGTGAGAAAGGAATGCTCTTAAATAGATAATAGATAGAGATATATAAAATTAAAAAGGTGACTGACTTACTGACGGACTGACATAGCGATCTATCAAAGCACACACAGCAAAAACCACTGGACGGCACAGGCTGAAAGGACAAAGCTGATTTGTATGAAGGATTGGTGCATTTGGTGGTGAATTTTTGGTGGCGGCGGACGACCAAACCTTTGCCAGTTTGTAGAAAACACTATAACGAACAATTTATATTATGGAATGATGTCTGTAAACTCAGTCAGGACCAAGTTACAATGGATTAAAGACAAAGAAAAATATGGTTCAAAACTAACATATTTCGCTGTGCTATGCTGCAAAAATAATTAGGTATATGAGTAATGTTAATTTTAAAGCCCGAGTTTCCCTTCAAACTAGCTTTCCTATATATATCAATCATCAAGTTATACAGGTGGGATACCGGCAAGGACTGCAGTAGTACTGCTGCGCTTGTAATATTTTTATACAAAATTACATCTGTTGGCAACCGTGATAATTTATCACAATATCCGGTAGCTAATAACGTCAGTGCTGCCGGAAGTCAAGACGAAGCCTGAAGTTGACGTTGTCAAACAGATGGCGCTACTGGGTTGAGCGGATAAAACTAGCTGCTGAGTCATTTGCCGTGTATTGTGCTGCCGAACGCCGAAGTGTTAATTTGCTTATTGTTATTGTAACTGTTTGTGCTAATTAAAATTATTGTTCTGTGAGTGCGTTGTTCATGTTTTGTTAATACATCCATTCGGAAACTTAAGAATAAATATTGGGTTACTACGACAAATTCAAAGTGAATGCCAGGCGAAATTACATACGTGACCTATAAAGGAGACAGCGTTTCAAGTTCGTCTTTCAAAACTGCCGAGTTCTTTTGTAGTAAGCTTCATAAAAATAAGTGGTATCGTTTGCAGTTTGCTGCCTGACGTCCGACTCGGCATTTCACCGTCAATGTTTGTAACAAGTCGTGTTTTTGAGCTCTTACTCGTCACTCGACAAATCACGGTTCATTCGTTCAATAAACTTGATTGTTTCTTGTTTTTGTCAAACTGTTTTAGCTATTCGCTAAGTAATAAGTTTGGGCTAAGTACAGACTTCGTACTATCTATGAAGAACAAGGTTTATTGTAAAGAATCTTATGCATTAAGAAAACTTTAATGGAACTGTTCTTTGGTACCTTTTCCAATATTTCGACCACTGTTTCGTCTAGTTTATGTTGGAAGGAAGGAATAACAATTATAGCAGGTTAAATATACCATGAAAATAAATAATAATAAGTATTATGTAAGTATTTCACAAGAATCACACCAATTCTCTAGTCCCAAAGTAAGCTACGAGGCTTGTGTTATGGCTTACTAGACAACGGATAAACATACTTAAATACTTTTTTTGTAAATAAATACATATTATACATAGAAAACTGCCAGAGCAGTACAATCACACGCATACTTATGTTCATGCATACTTATGTTTGTACTGTGCGGGGATTGAATCCGCGACCCTTGGTTTTAGAAGTCCGACATGTGGACCACTGCACCAAGCGGTCGTCAAATGGATAAAGAGTATATATAAATCAAGAGTAACTGTTCTATGAAGATCTTAGGATTGTTTGCAGCTACATATCAGGCTATTAACAAAAATACAAGTGGACGCAGAGAGTCACCTGGCACAACTACTCGTAATATCAAGGTCAAGTTTCTACTGTTGATATAATAAAAACACACACAAACATAACACTTGTTGCCTTTCAACAGAAGTGGGCACAAAACGTTACCCTGCGCGAGTCCAATTAAAACTAAGAATTTGAAAGGCGCATCGCTCTCCAATTACGGCTGACGCTGAGTGAAATTAATTATATCCAAACAGCCCTGTGCGTGTCAGTTCGGTAATTAAATATCGGATGGCGTCGACGTTTTCAGTCGCTCTCAGTGCTTGGTAGCAAATGTTTTATAGTTGATGGAATCAGGCGTTACTTTGCGAAAATCCATGACTAAAGCTGAAAAAGAGGATTATTTTGCTTTAAATTTCCACTAAACGACGCCAGCGCAGGAAGCAAAATACATCCAACTGTAATCACCTGAAAAAGCTAGAACTGGAAGTCGCAGGACTTACAATATCTATAACTCACAACGTGATTCCAGGTGCATCTTCTGTGTCACGTTGTGAGTTGTAGATATGCGTAGTTTAGTAGAAATTTAAAGCAAAATAATCCTCTTTTCCAGCTTTTGCGAATGTTTTAGTTTTTACGTTTAAATTAGCCTTTGTTTTTCGTGGCAATAAAATAGATAAGGCGAATTCATAAATCTTTTTATCTACAAAAGTACCTAAGCTAAACCTTCTATACAAAATTTAAAATCAATCAGTTATACAATAAACAACATCCTGAATTAATTAAATTTCCGATTATAAACACGGAATTATGTTCAGAAAGAATTGTTACCCTGTGGCCATAAGAATTTATAATAAATTATTAACATTGATAACTAATCTAATTTTAACAATCCAAAAAAAATGATCCAATAGCTTGTATATAAATGTTTTTATTCAATTAACGAATTTTTTAGTTTGTAATTACTGTAACGTTATTTTTAAACTACTGAAATTATTATTACCGTAATCAATGTGAGATTGACCTTGAAAATATTTAATAGTAGTGGCCCCCCGCGACTCCGTCTGCGTGGAATCCCTTTGTTTTCACAATCGCGGTCGAACGGGATAAAATGTATCCTATGTTCGCTTCCTAGTTCTAAGCTACCTCTTCACCAATTTTCAGCCAAATAGGTTCATCCGTTCTTGAGTTATAAATAGTGTAACTGACACCACTTTCTTTGATATATAGATAAATAGAATTGTAATTCACCGAAACAGTAATTGTATACCACCTCTGTTTATATTTGCCTGACTGACAAGTCAAAACATGCTGAGTTTGTACCTGTTTGTGATATCACTATTGTAACCATGTTTTGTGCAAGTAAAAATACTTCATTTCATTTCATATCATTTTAATAAGTAAAGTAACTTAACCAAGCTGTTAAGGTAAGCGGTCTCACCATTAATAGCATAACGGTGTATAATGTACATGAAATAAATGATTTGAATTTAAGCCTTTTCTTAACATAACACAGTTCAAAAAGAGAGACACAAATGGTGATATAACCTGATGGTTCGCGATCGTTTAAGACATTAAGTTCGGAGACATGACAGCTTTTTCATTTCTTATCAATATCTTATCTCCTTGGTTATCATTAGGGCAAGTGCCTAAAATAGGGGGAATTCACAAAGTGTTCTTGTTTAAACTATACAAAAACTACCCATAAAATTTCTATCATTCATGCGTAATCGGCACTTATACATTCATACGCGGTCGGGTTTGTGAATATACTGGTGAAATAGCAGGCGTTTTTCACGCAAACGGCGTAGTTCGTCGTGAAAAAATGTGGTTGGGTATTAACTTGGGTGGAACTGAATCTTCGTTTATCGAGAGGAAATAATGTGTATTAAAGTTTAGCGAATGCGAAAGTGGGGCTTAAATTTTTTTTTTTTACTTTTGGTCATGAGTCATTTAGACTTTTTCCAGGTTATTTAGATTCGGCGCAGTTATTCGAACTTATTGGTATTAAAACAAATATGTTTGTATAATGACAAATATGATTAATTTTCGAAGACACAAAATTTCACACTTTTTATGCACACGTAGGTGGCATCTAAGTGCCTACTTAGTTAATCTAAACGTTCTCGCCAACCTTGGATCAAAGTCAATTCGCGCCAGTGATAGGATCTAGAAAAAGCGTTGGCCCTAGCCATATCTAAAATAGTTTGTTTATATTTTTTATTCTACACGTTGGCTCTATTTGTGTTTTCGGACTTCAGGCCAACATAACCAATTTTGGAGCTATCGTTCCAGCATTAAGCGAAAAAGTCGCGCGAATCATCGCATGACATATTGATAACATAGAATCACTACAGAGTGTATGTATTATATAATATATATTATATAATAGCAAGACATTGGACATGAATTTACTCTTTTGAGACTTATTCCGTACTCAGAACGACATAAGTCTAATCTAATTAAATAATACTTCTGAATTCTGCTAGCGATAAGACCGCCTAGATTGTACATCGTTCTTTGTTAAACTCGTCTGTAATTTTTGTTTTGTGATTTGCAATAAAGTTTTAATCTATCTATCTATTCATAAGCTCCGCAAAAAATGTTGGGCCATAGGCGTCTTTTTCATTTTTTGAGTCTAAAATACGACAACTCACAGTTGGAACCACTTATCTTAAAATAGAACACGATAAAAAGAATAACTAAGCTCCCAGTCTTGTTTTGTTTAATATGCATCAAAGCTTTGAACCCATTATTCCCTGATTCTCATTGTTGTTTCTGATGCCTGATTCTGTGAGCTTATGTCTGAAATATCGAAAGCAGTTATTCCTTTCTAATATGCTTTTTGACAATGAGAGGAAACGGGATAGCTTCAGTCGAAAATATAGTCTTAGTATTACTGAGTAGACCCCATGCCACTGTTTCACTATTCTGTGAGGTAAGCACACAAATGTTTTAAGCTAAGGTCCCAAGCCTGGGCTCTGTTAAAATATTAACATGGGGTCCCTTTATTAGTGTAGGTTTGAAAGCCAAACTGGTTTGTTAAACGTCAGCAAACAGGGATGTTAGTTGATTTTTTTCTTAAATGTACGACAACGTGTGCGGTTTGCGATTCTTACTAACTTTAAAAGGATATGGCTTCAAGGTTCAAGGTCTTCTTCTACTTATTCATTCCTGTTCCGTTCTATCCGACCAATTTTTTGATTGACAGCTTTATCTAAAACTCATTATCATTTTTTTGCTACGTACAGTCAGTGAAACTATAGTAGCACTTTAAGTACCAGATCTAATCAACAAAGTTGACAGATTTCAACAGATTTACAAGGAAATACTCCACATGTTATTTTGATATGATACTAAAACGTCACTATATTTTTGACGTAGACTCTACCATAAAATGGCTTCACTCACGTAGGTTTTAAAAAGAGTTTTGATTATTTTAAAACCTAGTTATACATATATACTTTTTAATAATACTACTGGAAGTACTAAATATTCCTCAAATAATACATATCCTCCAAAAACAAATCTCTTCCTCCAAATTCGTAACACTTGTCGCATCGCTAATTCTTGTCCTCCGTGTCTACAGCTTTACACCTGACGGTTGGTTGATTGAGACCCGCGCCAGAGAGGAAACACCCATCGTTGATGGAGAAACGTTTGTCATTAAAAATAATAAAAATCTTTTTCACGTTATCAAATACAATCCTAAGAATAACAAGAACATGTAGTCTCCTATTTATCTTTCAAAGCTACAACTGTCAAGCCACCGCGGTTCATAAGCTGAAAACCTAAAAATCAACGCGGCAACGATCCACTCAATCGAAAGCTTCAGTGATTCAAATTGCTAACTACGTCTCTAATTAACCCCCAACCCCCAACTTTGGCAGCCCTGTTAAAAAGGCCGCTGAAGAGGGAGCCTGAACGGACCACGTATGTTTTATTTAACGTTTCCTCCTGGCCGATTTCGACCACAGCGGCCAATCTCAACAGAGATCAGCCAACTACGCAGGAGATATTATAGTGCACAAGTGTGAGCGCAATACACAGGTGCACTCACTGTTCCATCACTCTCAAAGTTCGGTGAGACGGCAATCCGACATGAACGGAGAGAGATCAGGCGCAGGACCAACGGCTTAACGTGCTTTCCAAGGGGTGTAACACCACCAACTTCCCGACTCCGAGCTGTTTTTGAAAAATTCATGACAGAAAATCTTAGAAACAATTTTGGCTCGACCTGGGATTCGAACCCAGGACCTCTCTTTGCCACTACAGGCAGTCAACGATAACCGTACCGAACAAAAGAAGTGATCGCATATAAACGATAGGTTTTATCGCTGGTAAATGCCAATTCATCGCCTTTTATTAAATAAGAACGTGACATTTAATTTTAGTTTTGTTTTTTATCACTATTTCATTGTAATTTATTATTTTCATTTAATTTTTTTATATTTAATTAATTATTGACATGTATGTAAATTATGGATAATGTTTATCTGAAATAAATGTTTTTTTTTAATTTTAAATACGTTGTGTAATTAGTTCACCAAAAATAGGGTTTTATAGATGCCAGCACATCAGGCTACTCATTTTTGTTGCAAAATCGTCCGTATCACAAGCTCATAAGATTCCACAGCGTTTACCGTGTCGGGCTGGCTACACTAAAGAATTTAACGAATTTTAGTTATATCTTAATAAATCGCATAAATAACCAAAACTCGACCTACAAACAAGAATAAGTTAAAAACAAATATTTAGTTAGTCTTATTCGTAAAATAAATAATAGAATACATTGAAAAATATTATTCTTATCTATATTAGCTGTTCGTTAGTCTTACTGAAACTCCTTACTCGTTGGGTCCGCTAATTCATAAACAAAGCGAATATCGTATCGTAGACTCAGTCTTAGTCTCTATGAGCTTATTCTTGGGTCAAGAGCAAACCTATCCCAAATGATAAAAAAATCGAGGCATATGATCAAAACTTTGAGATACACAGCCTTAACCGTTCTGAATTATTCAGGCGGTCGGCTTTACCGGTTAAGCTCTTCTATTTTTGCACTAAGTTACGTCATAGCTTTTCACGTATAACTAACTCTTAAAATTAAGAATTTCCTCTCCGTGCTCCGTGCTCCGTAAGCATCTCCGTGCTTCGGAAGGCACGTTAAGCTGTTGGTCTCGGTTAATATCGACAGATATTAGTCGTTAAGCCTGGTCGGAGGCCCTCGGGCGGCTTAATAACATCTGACAGTAAGGTTGGTAACTTATCTTACACACAACCCTCCACCAATCCGCACTGAGCCCGCGTGATGGAGAATGGCTCGCACCACCTCATAGTTGAGGTGAGGCCTGTGCCCAGCAGTGGGACGTATATAGGCTGATGATGAAGAATTTCCGAAATACTTTTAAAAAATTAATAAAGTTTACCTGTCTCTTGTGAGAATATCACGTAAGAAAGTTAATTTTGAAGCTCGTAATTTATATGTGAGTTAATAACATGTTAAAAGCTAAGTAAGGTTAATGAATTTGAAGTATTTTGATGGCCAAGTTTCTGTGACCTAATTTATGACATGATTAAAATTTGTTGCTTTAATTTTTTTTGTAGTAGACCTAGACAAAAAAAAGAAAACAACTTTAATTAGAATGCGTAACAGGTTCTGTACTGTATAATACACATACACACACACACACACGCACACAAACACTAACACACACACACACACACACACACACACACACACACACACACACACACACACACACACACACACACACACACACACACACACACACACACACACACACACTTGGTTTTATTTTGAAATTTTACAAGAATGTACAAAATGATAAAATTTAAAAAATACATTATTGTTTGTGAAATTTTTTTTTTCAGCAAGCTTTTATAATCGAATTAATTTGCTTACTGACAAACAGACATGGCCAGGTGAAATGAAACAAAAGCTTGTTATGATAATAAAAAGGAAAACATAAGTGATACTTACAAACATATTTGACGACCGCTTGGTGCAGTGGTCCGGCTATCGGACTTCTAAACCAAGGGTCGCGGGTTCGATTCCCGCACAGTACAAGCATAAGTGTGCATGAACATGTGTGTTTGTACTGGTCTGGGTGTTTTCTATTTATAATATGTATTTATTTACAAAAAAAAAAAAAAGTATTTAAGTATGTATATCCGTTATCTAGTACCCATAACACAAGCCTCGTAGCTTACTTTGGGACTAGAGAATTGGTGTGATTGTTGAGAAATATTTATTATTATTATTATTATTATTATTATTATTATTATTATTTAACAAGTATTAAGCACTCGGACCGAAAATATAATTGGAGTTGGGCAATAAAACGTAATTTACGAGCAAACTATTAACGTTGGACGGCTCTTCTGCATCCGAAGTTATGGTTTGAACCTAGACCTAGAGATACATTTCTGTTTCATTTAGACGTTTTCAATATGGACTTACATATAAGCAGGGTTCTTTTAAATATTATTTGTATGTTATTTATAGATTTACTAGCTTATACCCGCGACTTTGTCGACATTAGGTAGTTTTTTTTTTTGGAATGCGTTGTTTTCTCGTAATAACAACTATAAATACAAATCTCTTGTAATTTTGAAGTGAAATCGATCAGATTCTCCGGAAAAAATAATTCCATGGGAATGCGTTGTTTTCCCGCGGTCAAAAGTAGCTCATGTCCTTTCATAAATCTTGAACTATCTCCTTACTAAATTCCATTTGAATCTGTTCATTAGTTGAGGCGTAAAAGCGATCGGCACACCTGAATTTTCCCATGGGAATGCGTCATTTTCCCGCGGTAAAAAGTAGCCTTTGTCCTTTCTCGGATATTAAAATATTTCTTTACCAAATTTTATGCAAATTGGTTCAGTAGTTTAGGCGTGATTGAGTAACAGACAGACAGAGTTACTTTCGCATTTGTAATATTAGTATGGAAGTATGGATTATTAGTAAGGTGTTGTACTACGTCAGCGCCGCATCGCGACAAATAAAACGCAACGCAACCAATACTTGTGTCAATGTTACTGTGCTCCGTCACGTAGGACATGATCATAAACGTACATATATTTGATATTGTCGCGTCGCGTCGCACTTGTCGCGTTGCGCCGCACACCTAGGACAACGCCTAAGACGCCACTGTCTTTGATTTTACCTGTGGTTCAGGTTGTATCTCATGAACTGCGATAGCTAGACAAGTCGCTAGGCAAGTCGCTTTTTCGGGCGGGAAGCCCGTTGATTTTAGAAAAAAAAAACGTCTGCGGGGTCGTCAAGTATATTATAATCGTATATCACTGCACTAGCTATCCCCTGCTATCCCCTGGACTACCCGTCGCAGATGCGGTCACAACTTTCCCGCCACCGCTGAGTTATGGCGTCGTATAAATAATATTCGATGCCTTTTGTTTCAATAACGTTTGCGCTTGTTGCGGCGACAGTCAATTGTTTTTCAGCCTAGTTAGACAGTGGGCTGAGTACGAACAACTATCGTAACGTATTCGTAGCGTTTACCTATAGTTAACTTGTCAATTTGTATGGGGAAACTGTCAGTTTCTGAAGCTTGGACGATACGAATACGTTACGATAATCTTCGTGTTCACTTCACAGGTCATAGATAAATTAGTAATTTAACTCTACTAACTTTCCGCCAACGGATTCGCCCGCTATGGACCAAAAAGATCACACCATAAGTTCAAACAAATTAGATAGTTTTGCTTACATCTACTCGCCTAGACCTTTCCAACGGTACCTGAATCATTATTTTAGGCATAAGCATCGCGACTCAAGCTGTGACAATAGGATTGACATTACAGCATATACATGTACCTCTATAGAGATTGTACTATATACTAGGATAAATTAAGTAAAATCATTAATAATGAAGCACCATTCTAACTACGAGTACAGTATTTTCAAATTAATTCTTCTTTTGAGCGGGTGCGACAACATAGACACATATTCCGTCTTGTTTTATGGGTAGAAGAAATAGGACAGTTAACCGGTCAGACTTCTCATTTTGTCAACATTTAAAATGCAGTGTTCATCATGAGAAACTGTCGACGGTACATAAGAAGATGGAAACAAAGGTAAGAGTGGCAGAGAATGCTTAACGGCGTCAAATCCTTTTGTACAAAGTTTAAGAAACAAATAAATAAGTGTTATTGTTATGATGGATGGAACCTCCGTTATCGATTACATATTTGATACCCGATCGGTATGTTGAACATTCGTCGAATTCCGCTAGTGCTACGGCGAAACAGCATTTGCGTTTCTACGAAATTCCGCGCGGTTGAATGTCGAGGCCCGTAGCTTCGTAGTTGCTACGAGAATCCGTAGCACGCTACATACTACGTCAATGCTACTTGCTACGCCATTGCTACGGTGCGTTACGATAACAATAATACAAGATGGCCGCGCGGGGAGTTGACGCTAAAAGCTAAAATTTAGGTATGTTATGTATTAAGGTGTGTTCAAATCGCCCCATGTATGTTTTTAAGTTTAGGTGATTTTTTTATGCTTTTCCCTTAATTTTTACCTATTTTTGTTTTTTTCTCTCATTCTGACGAGTAGGTTCTTGATGTTTGTTCCGTTTTTTTTGATACGACCCAGCTAGCTTGAGCAACAGGGACGGCACCATTCGAACTACAGACATCTGCCAGAAGACAGTAGCCCCCTTGCACCGGGTAGAGCCCTTAACGTTAAGGGCGTCGTTACACACAGAAACTCATAAACTTTTAATATCTAGAGCCCGTTACGACAATGGCGTCTTCGCAACACAGATGAGTGATAACTAGAAGAGGCCAACCTTGGCTAGAAGTAACGTAGAAGGTGCTTTAGTTTTTAGCCTAAATACGACCCAGTGTCTCAGGCCTCACCTCAACGGTGGTATGAGCTATACCCCATCACGCAGGCTTAGTGCGTATTGGTGGAAGGGTGTTTATGAGGAAAGTGACTAACTTTACTGTCAGATTTTGTCAAAGCAACCTTATTGTCAGATTATGTCAAGCCGCCCTAGAAACTCTCACAAAGTTTAACGACTAATATCTATCGATGTCAACCGGGGCCAACGACTTAATGTGCCTTCCGAAACACGAAAATGTTTATTTTTGTATATAAAATATACAAAAAAAAACACATTGCCCCGACTCCGTGGTAAGTAGCTAAAGCACTTGTGTTACAGATATCAGAATCAACAGTGGTATTACAAATAAACTTAAATAAATACATATGACACCCAGACCAGTACAAACAGACACATTCACGCACACAAATGTTTGTACAGTGCGGGGATCGATCCCGCGACCTTCTTGACTATTACACAAAAGTCAATGATGCTTGTGATTGATATCAATTATTTTTCGCAAACATTTTTACATGTCATTTTCACACAAACATTGCAAGTTGAAGAAATATTTACGCGCAATAAGTGAAAATTGCCACTTTGCTATAACAGTGTTTTTGACATTATTTGTCAAAGGCTAAGATGAAAGATAATAGGAGTAGGATCTCATTAGTAGCAATAAAAAAGTCAACTGTCCAAGACAAAGATCAAACCTGCATCCGTCGAAAATCCGACCCGTGTGCGTAAACCACTCAGACATTGGCAAAGCCTGTCCACTGATTTCCTGATGCGAAGGTCGCGTTAACTTCATCAAGCTTCTAACCTGAAGGTGCGGAACTGGCAAAAGAAAATAGCTGTTTGAAATCTGTTTTGAATTACCTCTTCCATTAATTAAAATGCCTTGGGAATTCCAAAGGCAGTACTCTAGAGCTCTTTCGTCCGAGTTCTCCAACTTAGTTTTTCCATCCTTTTTCCTCGCTCGGTCAATATATTATGAGTGACGGGAACGGCTGTTTTCGCGACTACATCATCTTACATGGTAGGCTACCTGGGCCCTGTAAATCACGGCAAAGCCTCCTCGAGCTCATAACATTTTATATTCAGGCTTATTGTTTCCCGCATTCCGAGCGTAGATGTTTCAGGTTTCAGGAAAACGGGCGTCGTTTTCGTATTGAAATAGAATAACTTGAATACTATTGAATACGTTTTATGTTGTTACTCGTAATTCTTATCATTATTATAAATATTGTTTATTTAAATATTTGGTTTCGTTTACGCATGTGTAAACTTTATTAAGTACTTACTTAATGTAACATTGTATTTTTGCAAAAATTGGACTAAAGTGTCGTACCTACTTCCACAAAAAAGAAAAGGCATTTCAACATAATACAATATTTTATTAGGCTCCGTTCACAAGGCACGTTTTTTGGAGACGCCTGTCTGTCAGAAATTGTTTGGGCACAAAACATGCCCGCAATTTTTTTTCTACTCGTATAATATATGTTTTTAATACAAATACGAGTATCTTATCTATCTACGTATACAATTATTTATTTCATCTTTCCAACAAACAATCTTTGGATATCTTCTCTTACCGTATTGCGTGCGATTGACATTATGTTCGGTTATAAAACCTCTATCACGGTATTAATATAAGCTACAGCAGTACCGAAGAACAATGCTTCAACTTTTATATTTTTTTTTTCAATATAAAGGGACAACGTCACATACAATTTTTTAATCCCAAAGTAAGAAGCGCATAAGCACTTGTGTTAAGGGAATCAGAAACATGTAGGTAAGGTACCATAAACACCCAGACCCATGACAACATTGATTGAAATTTGGATTCCAACATTGTGTCTGTCCGGGAGTTGTGTTGAAACATGAACGCAGTCGCTAATAGTTAGTAATTGAGGGCAACCTTTAAATCTTTATAGATGTCGCTTGTGTCCTAATCAAGAATAAAATTGTCAAGAGTAATATTGTCTGTCGTGTAAACTCCGCTCCGTCTTTTATTTAATTTTTCTCTAGCTAGCTTTATTCTAATTCCGTTTAAAATACTAGTTATCATAAGGTTGAACCCGTGACTTAATTAATGGCGGCACCTTGAAACCAGTGCTCTCTGCACCACGGAGGTCGTCGTAGTTACACATGCAATGCACGTCTTAAAAAAAACATATTTAAATTCTATGAATAGGCGCTCTGCTGAGACCTGCGTCCGTGTGCGTGTGTTGTTTGTTTTTAGTTTCCTTACTGCTTATATCTGTTCTGTGGCTCCGTCCAATTGTTTACGACTATGTTGATGTGTCGTAGGATTTATGACGATGTTTTGCCTTTTAAATGGCTTGCAAACATTCAATTAATCTGTTTTGGTAGGAGCATGTGGCGTGTAGTGAGCTAAAGTTGTAATTTGTGATATGATACGTTCGGCACAAAGGCCGAAGCATACTTTTTACTTTATTGTGAATGTTTTTTATTTATTTTCACGATAATCGTCCACCTGGTTTTAGACAGTTTTTTTTTCACTGACGCCGCAACTCGCGACTGTGTGTGGCTAATCTTGGCGAAACCAAGTATACCGCAGGTGTGCCCTGGGCCTTAGTGACGAACGTATCGTATCACAGTTTACAACTTTTGTTCATTGTATCGTTCAGAGCAGGCGAAAAAAAGTAATGCATACTTTTAACAAATGTATTTATGTTTTTTAATTGCACAATAATCGTCCCTTAGACAGTTTTTTTTATTCGCCACGTCTTTTTTGAATCTTATATTTATTTTAATGATGATAAACAATAAATAAACCTAAATAAAAATAATCAATAAACCTAACTAAATACAGTATAAGAGTAAAGACAACAGAACAGCATGTCGGGCTTCCCATGTCAACTGCGAAAATAGTTATTATTGCGAGGGGAATGGAGGCGGTCTCAAGGTAAAAGTAGGGTAAACTTAGGTGTTGTTTTCTGTACCTATAATGAATTTATATTTAATAGGTGCCGATATCTATGATGCGGGTTGTCCCTAAGGCTGCTCCCAACTAAAAGTTCCCCTGACACCGTACCCAGGGGCACGTGACCGCGGTTACTCCTTAGATCAAACCAAACAAAGGAAGATACGGTACGACCTTACAATCGTCAACTTAAAAATGGGCCGCACACGCACAACTCGCAGGAACGAAGCACGGCCATTGGACTCGGTTTAGTAGGACCACGCGCGACTAGCTCATACTGTATCTACCTCTTTGTAGTTTGATGAAAGGGTAACTCGATCCTTTGAGGGGCTGCCGGTATCATCTTGTTTAAACGGTTGCAAAGTCAAATAGCGTAGGAGTTTTGGTGCCTGTCCAACGGCGCGGAACGGAGAAACGGAGAAATATCAACCAACAGGATCGCACAAAATCTCCGCTCCGGTAGACCATCCTAATGGATATTTACATTAACAAGTAACAGTTGAAATGACCAAAGGAATACCACTTTGATGGGAACTGTCCAACCAACAGAGGTTGCCTCAAACCAACCCCAGTGGAAATACTGTACCCATGTAGCTGGCATCGCCCCACCAGACATTCATAGACAAGTGGCAAGTGGCGTGGAGCGACGATAATTAGAGACGAGCGCAATTTTTTTAAATTTTTTTGGGTTAGTTAGCCCTCAAAATGTTGCTATGCCCTGTGCAAGGCGTCACATGTACCAATATCATTTAAACTTTTATACCAACTTGATTTAATGTGACATGCAATAAATGATTTGAATTCAATTTGCACGCTTTCTGGAAGGTCCTGCAAAGGCTAAGAAGTCACGGAAGCTTTATGAAGTGCGTCCTCTCTCTTGATCGCGAACACCCTCCACCTGGATACAAATTGGCTAAATGACACCACCATTCGTTGACATACTTTTTATTATCTGTCAAAACGGTCTGCCTCCATAGATTTTATATGGGAATACATGATCGTGACGTCACGGTCAGGTGTCAGAAATCGGAGTCAATTGACCGAATATTAATTGAGTTTTGTGTGTTTAAAAATTGGTTTCTACAGTTTTTTGGAAATATGTATATTGGTTGTATTAACTTCATAGAGACTATGTTTTTTAAACACCATGATCTTGAAAATATTTAAGATAGGTGTCATCATCCCAATTGCCGTGGGCTAACATCGTGAAATAATCATTAGCTTATTACATTATGTTATGCGCGTATATACATTTCGGCGATTCATATTTATTTATCTAAATAAATAAAAAATCAAAGGAGACTTACTGACATCTGACAGTGATCTATCAAGGCACAACCTAAACCACTGGAGGGATCTGACTAAAAATTTGTATGAAACTTTGTTAGAGATCGGGCTGAGACTTTGCATGCATATTGCAACTATGATGTAGGCATCCTCTTAAAATGGATTTGGAAAAATTCCATTCTTAAGGGGATAAAATAGGGTATGAAACACGGTGGCTAAAGACTAAAGTCCTAGCGAACGAAGTCGCGGGTGGCCGCTAGTATACAGGGTGGTGACCACAATACGACAATTGAATTTTTGTCTTTTACGCTCTCACCCCTATTTTATTTATATTTAATCCAAATCCGTTTAGTAGTTAATACGTGAAAGCGTAACAGACAGAAATTCAATTGTCGTATTGTGGTCGCCACCCTGTATAGATAATAATCTAAATTATAAGACCCGTTTCAAAATGGCGTCCACAAACATCGTTACGCCAGTGAAGCAGAACCTTTTACAGTAATTAATCAACATTAAATCTGCCTGCGAAGTTTCAGGTATCTGCCGTGTCATGGGGCCTTTCAGAACCCACGGATCAGTAGAACGTTTTAGGGTTGCAACGATAACCCTTATTGAAAATCACTTGACCTCCGAGGTGTATTGGAGTGAGTACCGGTTTCAAGGTGCCACCTTATATGAGGTCCCGGGTGCGATCCCAGGAAGAAGACAATGTTGTGAACCAAATTTGAACTACAAGTGTCAATATCTTGCTTTTATGCGGAAAAAGTTTTGTAGTAGTAAAAAAAATACTAATATACATTTATCACCCACCAAATTTAATAATAAATAATTTTCAACTTTAAAAAAAACCAACGTAGTTTCAAATCATCTGTCACTAACACAATATGGATTTATAGTCCGAAATTTAATTTAATTTAATTTAATTTGAATATAGGTCAGTCAATTAAAAGTTACTCAACTAGAACAATGGCAGTCGTGAAAAACAGAAGCAAAAATGTTACGTTTGTTTGTTTTTTTTCTAACGCAACCCTAACTTTCAGGGAAGGTAAACTTTTGCTAATTTTTTCAACACGCTTGCCCCAGAGGTTTTAGCAGAGTGCTAAAACGGTAGTTAAAAAAATTCGCGACACTGTAGATGTATTAAAAACGCTAAGTTAATTCTTTCGGGCATTACGTAGCTTTATTTAGTGTTGGATTATACTACTCGTAGAGGCGAGGTACTATCGCAGTCCGGGCTGCTTGAGTACACTGAAGGCGAAAATCATTTGCACATCGGGCGCAATCCCGCTTGCCAATTGCTCCGTGTGTATCAAAGTGTATGCAATCAATTTTCGTTAGAAAGTGTTTACGTGGCGCTGACCGCCAAAGAACTTTAAACACAAAACTAAAAGAGGAGAATGCAAAATGTTATAGTTATTTTTCACAACACTATATGATAGCAATTTAAGTTTTCACTTTTCGGCGCAACATATAAATTTGAAGTCAGAAACTAAGTAATTATTTATTTAAGTTAGGTACACAAACAGATATCTGTAATTACTTAAGCTATACACATAAACCAAAAAAATTACAAGCAGTACAGAAATCCAGGATCAGTGTACACCACATGTTTACAATATAATTAATCAAATAATGCTACATTATATATAATATACACTACTATTTAATTTACTATTTTATAAAATCTACGTAAATGTGTGTGAGCAAGGTCGAGGGTATCTAATCTCTCTGAAATATATTAGTAACAAGTTTTGACGTGACAACGTCTTATAAATTGGTTTGCCGGGTGAAACTTCAAGAAACTGCGTTACGCTCCGCTCACGTTCCGCGCTCACAATGAGAGCGAGTGAGAGGCACGCGTCCCTTCGACTCGGGCATGGTTAGCCCGCCTAAGAGCGAGTGAGACAGACATAAAAAGTGAAAGGCACGAGTCCCTTCCACTCGAGCACAGTTAACCCGCCTAAGAGCGAGAGAGACAGAGCGAGAGAGAGAGAGTGAGAGAGATAGGCATACACACCGGTTCATGTTATACGAATGAATATTCACATTAAAATTATTTTACCACTCAAAGTCGTTGTCACGTAAAACTTTCGCCCCGGTATACTTTACAGGCAACCAATTTTTTGTACCGGGGAAAACTGTCATTAAATAAATAAACGTCTCTACCACTGCGGGCCAACTCGTTGTATGAACGGCACATCCTCACTACGGGGTTAAAAAAAGAGGTGTTGTTTCTATATACCTGTAGTGCAAATATATTTAATTATATACGTATACCGTACATAAAATAATCGTCTGCTAATCGTTTTTAGTTGATTTGATTTTCTTTATTCAAGCATATTAAAAAAAAATAAGTAGTATTTGCATTAAATACCTATTTCAAATCATGAAATCACATTCAAAAGGTTTTACTCGCTATTATTTCGAGCTAATGAACCAAGGCTGTAATTAACAGTCGTCATTTGTTAAATTAAATACCTATACAAAATCACGGGAAGTACTGGGGGCCAATTCCGCTAATTAATCGTAAAAAAAAGATATTGAATTGCCTGATTTTGACATTTGATCCATACTACATAGAACTGTTGAAAACTGACGATCCGATTATGATATTGTTACGATTGATTACCGGAATTGGACCCCTGGTAAAGTACATCAGAGGATATTAAATTAGGTACTTCATAATGATTGTAGTTAATAATGAGTACCTTTGCTTATGAATTAAAGTTATATAAAACTGATCCAACTTTCTCATGAGCGAATGTGCTTAGCGGCCTTTTTCTTCTTTTTAACAATTTCATATTGATTTTACACTAACTTCATGCCGGCGGCTTCGCCTGCGTGGAATTCGGTTCTCTAATATGTATTTTAAGCATTAAAAATAGCCTATGTTCATCAGGGATGATGTAGATTAGGCATGATGACATAGGTGTCATCATGACGATAGGTCGTCAAGACCATGTTTTTTTAAAAATATACTCTATCTATGAAGCTAGTAAAACCAATTTATTTCCAAAAAGCTGTAGGAACCAATTTTTATTTACATAGAATTAAATACGTAAATATTCAGTCTTCGATTTCTGATTCTATATTATGGCTTCAAAATATAGTATGCCCATACAAGACTTAAGGAGGCAGATCGTTTTGACAGATGATAAAGAGTATGTCAACGATTGGTGGTGTCATCTAGCCTATTCTAATGGTAAAATATATATTTTTCCATGAGAACATTACCTCTTTATAATATTAGTGTAGATATGTGTGTCAAAGACTAGCATAATATGTAAACGGTGCACTTTTTTCGTTTTCCAGATATTGTTAAAGCTATCGTAAAGTTTCTTATAAAAATATGCCGGTATCAAACGGGACCGAGCAAAAACTCTTTTGTGCCAAAGCGGGGTCGGCCGACCATGCAATCTGGATATCCAGAACGCTGAAATAAGCAAATTTCAGGAGAACAGTCAAGGATAGTGGTAAAATTTGCTGATTCCGTATGCCAATATTTGAGACTTTTGGAGAGCAGAAGTTCTTATTTAACTTCAAACCGAATATGAGCTTTTTTCAATAGCCTGGTAACGTTGCTTTTGACAAAATATGTAATTTTTAGACAATTTATGTTTTTAAACTTCGCGTTGCATTTCAACACTAACTACTGGTTATCGGGTCTAAACGCGATCTATTTTAATGAGTATTTGGTACTCACTGCTTGACGTTTCGGCTAGATTGCACACAGCCGTGGTCACGAGATAACTGGTGGCTTGCTTGAGTGAGTACCTAATACTCCTTAAAATTGATCGCGTTTAGACCCGATTACCAGTAATTTGTAGACAATTATTTCTAAAAAAATAATAGCCTTGTATTTAACAAACCAGTACCTTTATTATAACTCGACGTCAAAATCTATTCTTAATAAAAGACAATCAAAAGCATGTTTGTTAATACTTTCTACTGAATGTTACTTGTGAATTCGTGTGAAATAAAAAAAATACAAAAAGTACAAATATTTTTTGTAAGAGACATTTAAACATATGTACGTACTTTTAAAAGAAATTGTTTAAATATGTTTATTAAAACCATAAAATCAAAATAGTATGCACATGTTTTATCATGTGTGCGCTACGCTGCGGTCATCTACATAGAAAGTGGGAAGTAATGCAAATTTTCTTGTGAAACTTTCTACGATGCCATTTTGAAATCCTAGCAAGAATATAAGCACAAAGGTTATTAAGTATAAATTACGAGTAAAAGCTAAACTTGCGTCGATTTTCTCTCAAGTGGAGTATATGGGGAAACTAGAACACCAATCATGAGTTTACTCATGAATTAAAGAACATGACAGTATTCGTCACCATCCACCAACTTAAATAAAATAGTATTCTATAAGTATTATTAAAGGCTAAGGACTCACGGAGCGGGTTTCACCCGCATCCGCCGCGTCGGCGCAATGCAGTTTTATTTTCAAAACTCATCACTAGATCGGAGTGTTATGGGATAACGCAGCCGCTGCGGTTGCGATAATCGTCCGCGAACTTGGCGGTTGACTATCGCAAGACAGGCGGTTGCAAGAAACGATCAGTTGAGCTCCGAATTTCTGTACACCCCCTCGCACACTGCTGCCCATGCGGTCGCCCGCAAACCAACCGCAGAGCGCGCGGCTGCGGGACCGCGACCCGCGCCCGCCGGTAGAAGATGACCGCCGGCGCAGCGGGACCCGCAAACAACCGCACAAGCCGCGGGCGTATAACGCGTCGTGAAATGTGCTTTGATTTTTTACATAAGTATCTGTATTTTACAAATCCTGCGGGCAGCAACCGCGGCGGGCGCGGGTGAAAACCGCTTCGTGAGTCCTTAGCCAAATGGTGCATTTTTACTACTAGATCATTTATTAATAGTATGGTGACAACCAATTTGATGTCCGTTAGTGGGTGGTGACGGTGTCCATATATTTTTTTAAGATAGTCTTTTCAGATGTTATTTTTACTAAACCAATACTGTTTACATTAGTTCTATTGAACTTTCAATGTTTTATTCTGGTTACACATGCAGTTCAGACAAAAACGAAATAACCAGAACTTGAAAAAATAGGAATCCCCATATTTACCATGTTTATTTTATTACTAGCTGTGCCCGCGACTTCGTCCGCGTGGAATTTTAACTGTTACCGCCTTCACCGCGTGGAGGTACTCCCAGCCTATGCTACTGTTTAACATGACCCAAATGCAGGCATACCTGCGACTCTATAACAGGTACACACAATGAGTTCCCTTAGTTAGGTAGGGTGATTAATTCATCCCAAGTTTAGGCCAGTTAACACTTAGTCACTTGGCGTCAGTTATTATATATTTCACTGTCTAGGTAAAACTCAATCAAATGAAAAAATCCCATCAAATTCAGTCCTGTAGTTTCTGATATTCAATTTCCTGCCTACACTCTTAGTCTATTGGCGTGATTATTGCAAGTGATGCTGAGTCAAATAAAAAAAAGTCCCATTAAAATCGGCCCAGTAGTTTCCGAGATTCAATTTTCTGCCTACCCCCTTAGTCTATTGGCGTGATTATTTCTATCCTTCTTTACCTTCCAAGTAATGTTGAGTCAAATAAAAAAAAGTCCCATTAAAATCGGTTTAGTAGATTCTGAGATTCAATTTCCTGCCTGCCCCCTAAGTTCATCGGCGTGATTATTTATATCCCAGTTTACTCTCCAGGTGATACTGAGTCAAATAAAAAAAGTCCCGTCAAAATCGGTCCAGTAGATTCTGAGATTAGCCCGGACAAACAGACAGACAGACAGACAGACCGACAGACAGACAAAAATTTTAAAAATTGTTGTTTTGGCTTCTATTACGGTAATTAAGACCCCCTGTAACAATTTTTCATAAAAATCTTCAATGTACAGAAATCGATCTTTTACAGTCTTATTATATGTATAGATTTTTTATTTTTGGGAAACATACAGTTTTAACATTACATAACAAAATAGGTATGTAATAATTAAAATAACACATAAACCAATTAAGTTTAATCAGCTTAAACAATACAAAGAGTAAACCAATATTTTTTTTTACAATTGCAATTAAGATCCAGTGCGGAATACCGTCGCGACTGAGCGATCAGTCAGTCGCGAGTCGTGGCGACAGTTTGCTAAAGGTGTTAGTTGGTGGTTAATGTGTCTACCAAGCCATAATATAAACTTTTCCAAATAGAATACATAACTTTAACCCAACCAAGACATTCCTAACGCGAAATTCTGACACACTTTTTTATTTCTTGATAGGAATTTCCATTCGTTAAAACCAGGGGTCTTACTATGTAAGCTGCTGTCCGTAGTTTTGACTGTCGTGCTTGCTATCCCTGTCACTCTTACAAGCTTGACCGTGCGAGGAAACGGGACGCCCAGAGTCGAAAATACGAACGAAGCAGCAACTTAGTAGATCCTCAGAGCTCTACTTACAATGTATCTAAATGACATGTTCTCGTGTATTCGGTTGTATGCAACAGGCAATAGATATTGAGAATGCCTCGTATGCCAAACACGTAAGATATTTACGAACAAGAACGTCTCTTAGTCGATGCAGTGAGGTTGGGAATGGAATACGTTTGCAGTGCACGTCTAGTATGCATCCGCATGTATGGAAATCAGGCATGCGATGCAGATGCACGCAGGCCAAGGGTTTGTTTGTGATGAATGCAGGGCTTGGCGACTGTACTGCAATCCTATGGGGCAGGGATGGCAAACCTTTATGTACCAACGTGCCATTATTTCTAATGAATGTTTAACGAAGTTAGAGACGTGCCATCAAACAATTTTGTCGATAAATACGAAATATGTGAGCCCTGGTGTTAATAAATATCCATGTAAAAAGTCAAGAACACCCTGTACAAATGATTCCAACTTATTAATGTTTCTATCTAACTCTATTACATTGTCATTGTTGAAAAGTAATTTTCAGGGAGGAAAGTATTGAAGTAGGCTTTCGCTGTCCATAATTTTTTTCGTACTTTTTCCCTAATGAGTAGTTTCGCTGGTGAGGCATCAGTTCGCTAAGTGTTCGTTGCCTTAAGTTTGAGAGAGTTAAGCTCAAACTTTTAATTAGTACACGGGGCGTTTGCTAATATAATTAAATCCGTCTTTCTGCCATTAAATTTATCATGCTCAATTAAGCCCAGGGCACACCTACAGCTACATGTCGCGACGACAGAAAGTTGCATATGTGTCCTGACCGTCAATCTGCATTTTATAAATCAACTTGAACAATGTAATGTATGTTTATTTGTCTATTTAATGATGACTAGTTGACATTTTAGCTGATTAATAACTATGACAAATTAAGAAATAAAGATTTCATTTCATTGTATTAATTGCTATTTTATCAATTCGTTTTCTCACACATTTGAACCAAATACAGCTACAAGACCATAGCAAACGTTTAACAAAAACTTTTACAAAACGTTTTGCTTAGTTTCTCTACTCGGTGGTTGAGAATAACCAGTTATCCTATTGTTGAAAGCTCAAATACCTGGCTAAAACTATACCGCGTAAAACTCAGTCGACTTAACTTCAAATATTTAGTTGAAACTCGTCCCAACGCGCACAACGGGGTCCACTTTAAATTCAACGTTTTGCTATAACGTTCTTTTTTTACTTAGACCGATTTCATCTGTAAAACAAGCTACTGTGTGATCAAGCATTCGCAAACAGATGTTTCTAACACGCTTTTATTAGATCGGGGTGTCTGTATGTATGTATGAATGGATGTAACAGAATTTTTGAGCTCAATTTTCACCAACTTCCGGAAATCGGATTAATTTGAAACTTTGCACACATATTAAGTACCGATGACAATGCAATAATTTGATAAGAGTTTTCCATTATCCTTATTAACTAAAAATAAATAATAGTTTCAAAAACTAAAAAACACACTTTTATGGCTAACTAAAAGAGAAAATAATTTCTGAGTAGACTGAATTTATATTACAGTAGAGTAAAAAGCGTGGGATGCACTTTATGACATTTTCATACTTTTCTTTTATACGTGCCAACACTCATAATACGAGTAGGATGATTACCACGTACTACTATGCCACGCACTCCACGCTTTTTACTCTACTGTAATATAAATTCCGTGTACTCAGAAATTATTTTCTCTTTTTAGTTAGTAATAAAAGCGTGTTTTTTAGTTTTTAAAACTATTATTTCCTTCTTCGATAATTAAAAAAAAACAATTTTCTAAACACCCCGGCAGCCGGACAAGAGTTTTTGGCGAATAATATTTGTAAACTTTTGCTAACATATGATGCAATCAACTACCTAACATTATCATAACAGCAGTACACCCACTGCTATTTTTTTTTCGCTGTGGAAATGCTTTTACGCATGCCCCCCACACATCTGCAGGGGGGTATGTGGGACTCAACGGCTGGTGTGCAAGGCCGTAATACCCACTAAAACCACAGCGCATTTCACCACTCCGCCATTGAGGGGGGTGCTATGGGGTCGCGTGAGCATTCACCACGGCACCCCGGCGTATAGCCCGAGGGCCACAAACTCCTTGGCGGCGGAGCAAGGTGTTGGGCTCCGCCACCTCCCGGACGCAGAGGATAGGGAGGACGGCAACGACACACCGCATCTCCTCTTCCTCTGCGGCCCCACCGCAGCGCCATCCAACGGTGCGCCCCCGTTTGGTCGCGGGAGATAGGCCGCACGGCAACGACACACCGAGACGTCTCTCCTCCCGCGACCGCACCCGACTGCGAGGGACAGCCAAAACCGTCCCCCACACCCGCACCCTTGGACGCATCCTGCGCAGGCCTGCAGCAAGCAAACGTGGAGCGTTCCCTCCCGGGATCCCGCTTAGCTTCACCGTAGGTGGCGAAGCCACGGTTACTGAGCCCCCCCACCACGACAAGGTGGAGATCCCACAGGGGGGGCCGCGATTGGTCCTGCTTCCCGCTTCCGGCGGCATTCCGCGATCGCGCACCTCATCGAGCCACCTTGTAGGTGGCCTTGCCTGCCCACGGAGTGTCGTCCATCCGTCCTAACGTTTTTATAATTTAAAATTGAATTTAAACTAGATAGAAGCCAAGATCAAAATTGATTACGCTACGCAACTTGTACCCAAACTTGTGCCGGTTTGGCACTGCCTAACCCAGCGTCACCTATAGTTCAAAGCCGCATCTAATTTCGACTACTTAAAAGGTAGCATTGCAAACGGACTGCATTGAACCTGACCGGCACCGAACTGTAGCCCTGCGGTTACGCACGCCATGGTAATACCATGGTAGGTCACGACCTTTGCCATCGTGTGGGTAGTGGGTCTATACTGCGGGGCTTACTGTATGGCACCTTAGTACCTCACCTTAGTCCCTACAGTGTAGTCAAGCGATAAAGGCGCGTTTAATATATTTTGTTAATTGTTTAATATTTTACCATCAGAAGCCATATATTTAATGTATAATAATATGCTTGATATGAATGATTTTATTACGAGGCAAAATTGCGCGAGCCGGTCGCAAGGTGGCGGGCAGGTCGCGCGCTGACGGAACGTCGGGTTGCGCGCCGGGGCAGGCCTCTCTTACTCGATGTACTTGCGCGCGGTAATAGCCTACTCTCACCCGCACAGCCGGCGGTGCGAATTCAGTGGGCTGCCAACAACCGTCGGACGCGCTCACGCGTTCATACGAACCAAATAAGTAATCTGTGCTTGTTAAACGTTAGCTTGATTACGTGGTGGTTTAGTCGACTAATGACTAATTAATTAGCGAAATGACTAGGTAGGTAGGTAGGTACCTACGTAGTTGACAATAAAATTGACCAATTCTCGAAATGTACCTACCTACTAATAATCTACAAACGACAGATTCCACAAATGACAGAATCTACTAATGACCAATTTGCGAAATGATAGTTTTTTTTATTGTATTGTATGAAAATAGTAAGTACCTAGGTATTTTTGTTAGAAAATTTAGGAATATGAAAAATAAAATGAAATGTAGATAAAGAATAAAAGCATGGCGTAGGTAAACATCTTATGTAGATACATACGTATGTACACAAAAATAAGGATGATAGATATTATAAATACAAATATCTTTATTTCTTCTCTTACACAGATATCATTACAAAGTAGTTACAATCGAAATAACGTTTCCTTAATGCAAAATCTATTAGTAGGTAGGTACCTACACTTTTTTACTCAACAATAAACATTGTGTCAACCTTAGTTTAATTGTCGCTCAGTCTCACGTCACGTGATCTAGCGCAGCTGCGAAGCAATAGTGACTTTATACTCAGAGCTGTATTTTTTTTATTATATAGGTGTATTTTTGTACGCGGCAGAAAAAGGAGCCAATAACGCTGTAGGTATCGAAATTTTTCTATGGAGTGATTTATCTGTTACGTAGTAACTATTTAGTAATCTGTTGCCGGGGGCCGTCAATATATATATACACCGTGCTTTTTTAACCGTCTTAAAGCCGAAGCCTACTTAAAGTATCCAATAACTACTTGCTATTCATAAAGTAAAACTTGGTTAAAAATTATTAAGATTTCAAAGCTTAATAAATTAAAAAATATATTAGCATAATTTGGTACGAAACATCCTGTGACGAGCACGCCGCGCCTACCTAGTTTTACGCACGGATATTTAATAATACGGTAGTTGACACCACCAATCGTTGACGTACTTTTTATCAACTGTCAAAACGCTTTTCTTCATAGAGTTTGTATGGGAATAACACACTTTGACGTCATCGCGTGCAATGCCGACTGAGTGACTAATTATCATTTGAATTCCAATTAAAAATCAAATAATACGAACTGCAGAAAAATATTAGTGTAAAGGCATCTGAAATTATGAATTATTTTAGAGAAAATCAGTTTTTGAATACTTCTTTCATAGTGGAAACAAGCCTATTATTTAAAGAAAGGGGTGGGCGTCACAAAGGATTTGCGCTAGCGCATGATTGAGTAGCGGCACGGTAATATTATCTATACAGTATTCCAACTTCATATAAACGGACGACGCGCGAGCTATACCTACGCGCTCGGATCTTGGCATGCGCTTGGCATGCTACAGTCGCGAGTGCGCGCAGTGACGAACGTACGGTGTGCTGGTTTTTAATCAGTAACCGCCCGAATTTTTACTCGAAATAAGTGCAAGTAGCTATTTAACATGACAAGTAGAATATATTGTGCTGTTTTTGGATTGCGGATTTTTTATACACTCAAATATAATAATTAAGCATTTCGTTCATACGAGTATAATATTAGTGATAATAGTATTGATTGTATATCAATGCGCAAATATTTTTCGGTCGCAAATTTATTAGACCGACTTGTTATAAAGTCATGTGACTTTATAACAAATCGGTCTAATAAATTTAAAACATACATAATCATGGTTTTTAATTAAATCTATCAATCAATAAAACAACTTGCAACTTTTTATTAAACACTTTCTATTCAATTGACAAAGTATTTTATGTAAACATCAAATAAATATTTTATATTGTTACTAAGTATCTGTGCTTATAAATAAAAAGTAAAAAAATTACAATCTCAAAACTAGATTGAAACTCAAAGTAGGAAGATGCAATAAAACGCTGTGGGTAGGCAGGCGACAGCGACAGCCCTATCTCATGCTTACGTACCGCGCGGCGGTAGGTACTTATTTCAACGACACGGCCGAGTTGGAATACTGTATGGATAATATTACCGTGGTAGCGGTCCACGTGGACTATCTTAGATTGGCTAACCATTCGGCACGCGTAGAGGCGGCAAGGTATGCATTGTTGAAAATGTAAACATTATGCACAGGATGATACATTACGTAACATCAATAATTAGAATTTTTACACAAAAATTATAAGGAGTGAAAAAAAATGATAGCATGTCCTAGGACATGCTATGTTTCGGCTGGGTTTCGGCTTTAAGACGGTTAAACAAGCACGGTGTATAGAATATAGAGAACCGTATTACATGCGGGCGAAGCCGCTGTCGGGAAGCTAATCTTTGATATTTTTGCACCCGCCGTCGCCACCGCATTAGGCTCGCACTGTTAACCCACGCGAAAGAAACATGAAGAGCGAAGTCGTACAACCTTGCTTATTATGGTAGTCTCCTATCACAAGATTCGGGACACGTAATGCGAGGTCCAGTTATGAGTCGCCCGAGATACTAAGCGACATAAGTCGGGCGAATTTCGTCCCCTTTTGTGCGTAGGAAATGCTGCCATGGGAGTACAATCGAGTTATTTGGGAATCAGTCGTCCAGGTTTACCCACTAAAACCGTCGCGGTTGACCTCAGATCGCTTTTAGTGGTGCGACATAGGTTTGTGGCGACCTCTACCGTTCGCCATCACGAGCGCATGCCTAACGGTGGCAAGCACGACAGCGAGCAATGATACGGCTCCATAGGCTAGATGGCGCTGTTAGCCTAGTACCGCACATGAACCGCGGCATATAAGATTTAGATAACGAATAATATAGATAGATAAATGAAGATGATGTCACCCGGTCATTGGGAAACGCTTCCCTTTAACTTTCTAACTCTAAATCGGTTGCGCCAAAGGTTCACGCAGCACATGCTTTCCGGTAAGAAGTAGATAATTATTATTGTCTATCAGCCATTAAAGGGCTTTGACTGGGTACCTCACGCCAAATCAATCTTGACTCTTTTCCCTTAATGTGAACATGGCTTAAACACATTTGAACGTCATAAATACTTTTGCCAACATTTTATTTAATTTCACTGGTCCCAATGTTTATGTTACTGCATAAATACTTAGCACACGATGAAATGGCATTTCTATGTCTGCTACTTGTAACCGCTCGTAACTCAAAATGAACTCGAAACTATGGAACTCTAGTAGAATCTGCAAGTAGCTCAAAGTCTAACACTAGACGAAAATGGCGTTTCTATGTTAGCCTGCCTTGTCACTTGGAGATCCTTCTCTGTAGAAAAGTATATACTTACATGGAGGAATAAATAACGTTTCAAATTCAAATTATTTATTGCATGTCACATTACATCAAGTTGGAATAAAAGTTTAAATGATATTGGTACATGTGACGCCCTGCACAAGGCATAGCAACATTTTGAGGGCTAACTAACTATATAACGTTTAAGATCGATCGTAAGCAGCGTTGCCCGACGTCCCGATTTTTTAAACAAAACTTTTTTTATTGTTTTTTAATCGAAACTATCTAGCTTAAAAACAATCGGGACAGGTATTGTCCCGATTTCGGGGATAACAGGAATATGTTTAACCCATTGAGTCTTCTTCGGCGGTAATTCGGCACGCGTAACAATAGAAGACTGATTGATTAGAAAATAATTTGTGTCTGTGATCTTCGGATATGATAGGTTAAACAAGTGTCTTTCATATTTAATATCAAAACATCAAAATGCATTCCTAAACTTTTTTTACTGAGACCCACATTCGACGAAAAAGTCCCGCTTGTTTCACTCAATAAGTTTCAAAATCCCGACTTGGCAAAATAAAAATCTGGCAACGCTCTGGTCTACCATTTCCGCATTTACTTTTCTTTGACCGTTAAGTGAGTGTTATGAGTGTAAGTCATTTAACCTAAGTTGGTTATATAAGTAATCGTATACGTTGAAAGAAACCACGGATATGGCAGAAATTAAAAACCGCCTTCAAATAACCACTGAAAAGCCTGTCGACAACGGCGACCAATCTCAACAGAGATCAGACAACTACGCAGGAGATATTATAGTGCAAAAGTGTGAGCGCAATACACAGGTGCAAGCACTGTTCCATTACTCTCAGAGTTCGGTGAGACGGCAATCCGACATGACCGGAGTGAGCTCGGGCGCAGGACCAACGGCTTAACTTTCATTCCGAGGCACGGGGGTGTAACACCGCCAACTTCCCGACTCCGAGCTGTTTATGAGAAATTCATGACAGAAAATCTCAGAAACAATATTGACTCGACCTGGGATTCGAACCCAGGAAAAGCCTAAAACATACACGTAAACGGACACCCGCAAAACGATATCCTCATTTTCAAAGTCGGTTGAAAACTCGGTCTTGTCTCACAGAATAGAGCGTCATTTTAGACTCAGTTGTAAACCCTTTGTTCTTCCAACTTTGATGAATTATTGAACCAAGCAGGCTCCCGGGTTCGGACCCTGGCCCTTTGTCCAGAGAAAAGTTTAAAATTACACAGTTTCGGCTTGCAGATTAGGAGTAAGACAAGTTTGTGTTATTTCCCGCAAAGTGAATTGCTTTACGGCTCTGTCGGGAGAGATTAAAACATAAACATTGACGACTACTTTGTTGTAATGGTTAAGAAGTTGACTATTAACCAAGAGATCGCGGGTTCGAACCCCGCACAGTACAAACATTTGTATGCATAAACATGTCTGTTTGTATTGGTCTGGGTGTTATATGTGTTTATTTGTAATACCACGGTTGATTCTGATATCTGTAACACAAGTGCTTACGCTACTTACCAAGGAGTCAGATCAATGTGATGTTGATGTATATTTGTTGTATATTTATTTAAACATTGTTTTCAGTTGAAAATAACTACATAGGACAAACCAATCTATGGCTCCCAACATACTGCACCTTAGAGGTCCAGCCCTAGATGCTCATACGAGTAGTCACTTTTTCATTCACATATACCAAAACACAGAATTATGTTTTTACCGCCAGATCACATCTGCGGATACTGTCGTCGCAATTGGCAACTGTCAGCGATTTATCCACTGTTATTGATTGCCGATTATCAAAGTCGCACATTTTTCCTGACGATTGTTTAGAAACGTTCGCAACTTATTTATCCAATACTAGCTTTTACCCGCGACTTCGTCCGCATAAGGTAGTTTTCTTAAAATACGTTGTTTTCCCAGAGTCAAGAGTAACTCATGTCCTTTCTTAAGTCTCAAACTATCTCCTTATCAAATTTCATATAAATCTGTTTAGTAGTTTAGGCGTAAAAGCGATCGGCCCACTTGAATTTTCCCAAGGGAATGCGTCATTTCCCCGCGTTAAAAAGTAGACTGTCCTTTCTCAGGTAACAAAATATCTCAATACCAAATTTCATGCAGATTGGTTCAGTAGTTTAGGCGTGATTGGGTAACAGACAGACAGAGTACCTTTCGCATTTATAATATTAGTATGGAGTATATTCCCTCCACAATTTTATACGGTGACTGTTTTGCTAATCCCAATCAAAATTACAAAATAAATCAATCTGAATAAACCGCATGACAAACAGGATCCAATATTAAAATGTTAATATTCGTATAGACATTTCGAATGTAAATTGCTTTCGTTTCAGCATGTTTTATGTTAATCAGCTTATCAGTATTGCTTCAATTAATGATATTGGGCGGAATGCGTAATATCGTAATTCAATTAAGAAAGATATCATTGGCATGGCTTCAATCGTTAAAAATATTAATGAGTTTTTCGTTTATTGACGCAAAATTCGTCTGTAGCAAACCATGCAATAAATACGTAAAATAATAAATATACAACAACATCACATACCTAATCTGTCGCCGTGGTACGTAACTTAAGGCACTTGTGTGACAGATATCAGAATCAACAGTGGTATTACAAATAAACTTAAATAAATATATATAACACCCCGACCAGTACAAACAGACATGTTCAAGCACACAAATGTTTGTACAGTGCGAGGATCGAACCCGCGACCTCTTGATTAACAGTCAACTTCTTGACTATATCACCAAAGTCGTCAATGTACTGAACATAGAGTAATTGAGAATCAGTTAGTTCAATAGACAGTAGGCAGCTAAGTATTATAAAAACTAGTCATTGGAGAAAAATCTATTAAGGTTGGGTTCCAAAGCACAGCGTAGGGCATCCACTGGCTGGATGGCCATAAACTGTTGTAAGATCAAAATAGTGGGCCTACTCGCTCAAGATCCCATTGCTTTTAAATTGCTACGGTGTCATGTAACGTTAAATAGAAATATTAGATCGCTAACATCATTGTCTGCGTATGCGCCACAATTACATTGCAATAAAATTACAGTGGTTATCGCTATTTAACTTTTAAGCTAGGTTGACTGGTCTTTTTTGTAGCAAAGTACATAATATAGCAAAAGCATACAATCAGAAATTCCATTCCACGGCAGGGCCTGGATTCTGAGCCTCCTCCCTTTGACCCTGGGTCCTTCATGAGGTGGGGTCAACAGCACCACCCAGGTCACAACCAAGACAAGCACATGATGACGAGGCTTCTAAGATTTACACTTACCACAGATCCAGGTCTCGTTCAACCGACGGGAATCAGTTTGTCTGACAGCAGGTCCTGGATTCTGAGCCACTTCTCTTCAACCCTACGCCCTTCATCAGGCGGGGTCAACACCACCACCGATGTCATGATCAGGACCAGCACATGATGACGAGCCTTCAAAATCACTCACCAGATCCAGGTTCCATTCCACCGGACGGGTGTCAAACCATTCTACACCAGATCCTGAATTCTGAACCTCCTCCCTTTGACCCTGGGTCCTTCACCAGGTTGGGTCAACAGCTCCCCCGAGGTGACGACCAGGACAAACACATGATGACGAGGCTACTAAGGGTTACTCACCACAGATCCAGGACCCGTTCCACCGGACGGGAGCCAGCTCATCCGACAGCAGGTCCTGGATTCCGAGCAACCTCTCTTTGGGTACCTCATCAGTCGAGGTCGACACCACCACCGTGGTGACGATCAAGACCAGGCCAGCACATGATGACAAGGCTACAAAAGCACTCACCAGAGATCCAGGTCCCATTCCACCGTATTGGCGTCAGCTCATCCGACAGCAGGTCCTGAATTCTGAGCCTCCTCCCTTTGACCCTGGGTCCTTCATCAGGCGGGGTCAACAGCACCACCGAGGTCACGATCAGGGCCAGCACGGCCACAATCACAAGGAGCGCAATGAGGATCCCTCGCCAGTTCCGCTGGTTCGCTGCGCCCACCACCAGCTTCTGGAACGAAGGGTGCAAGTTAGATTGTGTGATGATAACTATAATGTAGACGAATATTTTTGTGACAGTGAATTTTAAATTATAGTTAAAGAATATGATTTATAGGTATATCCACTAGCTGGTATAGCACCTCCGGAAGTTCGCTGGGCTGTAGCTAGCTCTACTGAAAGGGCAAACGCAGATCGCGACTCACGGCACCCTATGCACGGCTACGTCTCAGTACCTCAAAGGCTAAAAAGTCGTCGCAGTTTAATTGTGTCGCCCCACTTTCTACCGAACCAGCATAGGCCAGACGTGTTTTTTGGCGCAAAAAAGCTTCTCTGCCTTCTCCCTTTGTCCCACTTGCCGAGAATCTCCCGCCTGGACATGATCTACCACGGCCGATCAGGAAGTCCTTAAACAGGATTCGGACTCAGGTTGGTCGAAGTAAGGAAAACATGGCCAGCTGGGGATTTTCGACAATCTCCGATGTGGACTGTGTTTGCGGTACACAAAACACAGTGTCTATGGCACACTTAACATTGTGTCCTGCGTGCCCCAACACCTGCACGTTCGCCGATCCGCAATATAAGTGGCTGAATTCTGGGCTGCCACGGTGTAATGCTTCGTATTCCATCGACACGCTAAGAAGAAGAAGAACAGGGTTTCAACCAATTGCCGCGCCTCAGCGTTGCCTTACATGAGCGACGCAATGCGACAGGTGAGAAGCGACGCGATGCGCCCAATACTTGTGTCAAGGTCAATCGCGCTTCGTTACGTTAGTCACTATCATAAACGTACATACATTTGAAATTGTCGCGGTGCGTCGCACTTGACGCATTTGTGGCTCCACGTAGGACAACAGGGCCGTAACAATCACCTCGTTTTGCGTATATTTATAAAACGATTTTCTCCCACAGTATTAAAACCCGTGCATACGTTTGGAAAGAAGGTCTTCACTGTCATCGGTCGCAAGCTATAAGCATGGAATGTACGCACTGATTCGCAATTTTGTAAGTACTCAAGTTTTTTGTAGACAATACATTCCTTCCCTTTCCACTTAGCAAATAAAAAAAGTGTATTATACCGCCAGCGCACACCTGACGCATTATGTCGCAGTGACTCAGGGCTGAGCGTGTCAGCTAATCACAGCGGCCTAACTCAGCTGGCAGTTGCGAATTCCTACCACAGTATGCCCCAGATGCCCAGGGCCCCAGGGACATAAAAAGATAGAACACAAAACAAAATTACAGACAAGTTTAACAAAAAAAGATGTACAATTTAGGCGGTCTTATCGCTATATGCGATCTCTTCCGGTCAACCTTCAATGTTTTTCAAAGATGTTTGTGATAGTCAGCTCAGCAATATTCCAAGCGTCTTTAGTCCAAGCCTATCACTAGAGAATCAATCATAGAAAACTGTTATTACAAAAAAGCTAAAAGGTATGGAAATAGGGTTATGAACCAAGGTAAAACACAAGATTGAAGTTACGGAAATGAAAGTGTATTCTTCTAATTATCTTTTTCACTAGGAAGCTGGTATAGATCCGACGCCTATGACAGGAACAAACGAAGTGATTGAATAATCGAATGAGAGATCCAAATCAACTATCTTCACTCAATAACTCGTTCTTACTAGTCAACAATCATTCTTTTAATTTTGATTTATTGTTCAGGCAATGACTGCCTAACTTAGGAGTGTGCAAATTAATTTTTGCTTTTTATATTAAACAATTCAACAAAAGGCTCGTAGTCTGTCGAAAAGACAACATCTCCTAGTAATGGAATAATTAGCATTAGCATCATTAATTAGTATGCTATTTCATCGTTAGCAATAATTAAATTATTTGACGATGCTAAATTGTGTGAATGCTAAAATTCACGTGACTGCTAAAATTCACGGACAGCGACTTGTCCTTGCTTTCATAGATTCGCACGCACTGCTTTAGCAGGCTGCTACTGCTAATAGCAGCGCTATTAGCAGTAGCAGCCAATTGAAACTCGCGTTCGCGTGCTGTCGGGCAACGGTCGGCTTTTGAGCGTTACCCGAGTGAATGGCGAACAAAGAAAGAGAAGAGAATACGGCATCCTTGCATTTAGAGTCGTATTTTGCGTGCGGTTTATTGAACTGTTTATTTGAATGAAATTGTTTGTGTTTTCGTGACTTGAATGAATTATCCATTCGGTGCAGTTTTAATTAATAAAGTCAAATTTAATCTAATCTTAGTCACAACATTAAAATGCACATTGCATACAACAGTCACAATTTCACAACTTAATATTATACGCTAACGCTATTTCTCAATTTCGATGAAATTTCATATTAGCATAGCAATAGCGCGTAGCATGCTATGCTATGAAATTTAGCATGCTAATTAAATTAACAAAAAATAGCAATAATTGCCATTACTATTGTAAGTCCTGCGACTTCCAGCTCTAGCTTTTTCAGGTGATTACAATTGGATGTATTTTGGTTCCTGCGCTGACCTCGTGTACTGGAAATTTAAAGCAAAATAATCCTCTTTTTCAGCTTTAAGGTAAAATGTATTTGTTTTTTTTTTCTGTATCAGTAATCTAGCAAAGCCATATTCAGTGCATACCCTGTTCAAGTTTCGGCAGAATTGGGCGTATTCCCGCCAGGGCAGAGACAGGCCATTCATCACGGTCACAATGGTCGGAAAGGGCGTATATCGGATACGTCTATAAAGCACGTTGACTTTGGGAATTGCTGTTTCGGCACTAATAATGAACACGATAGTTTGATAACCGCCTTTTTATCTATCAAACCGGTCTGCCTCCATAGATTTTGTATGGGAATACAAAAACGTGACGTCACGGTCATGTATCTGAAATCGGAGTCAAATGATCGAATATTTATTGAGTTTTGTGTGTTTAAAAATTGATTTCTACAGCATTTTGGAAATATACTGGTTGTATTAACTTCATTGGGGCCTATGTTTTTTAAACGCCATGGTCTTGAAAATATTAAAGATAGGTGTCATCATGCCTATTGAGGCAATGAATTTCAATGTAATTTATAAGTACTTCGCCGTAAGGACATAAAAAACTCAAGCCTGGAGCCATAATCGCTAGCACATAGAATTATGTCTAGGTCTACATACTGTCGCCGTCGTCGATTGACAGCGCATGACAAATAATTGCTGTGGCTAAGGGTGCCTGTCCAGCGGTGCGTAGCGTAGAAGCGAAACGGAGAAACGGGGAAACATTAAAATAAAATAAGTAAAAATAAATTTGATTCGTTTACAAAAAGTTATTGCCTAAAAACTATTACAATGGAACCTCCATATAAGCAAGAAAATGCATGTGTTTGTGTTTGTCACATTGACCAATACGATTAAACAAAATCTCCGCTCCTTTTCGGTGGATAGGGAGTTGCATTCTAGTTTAAAATACATACATAACCAGTAAGCGGAGCGGGGAAACTGAACGGGATAGCGGAGAGGAAAAGCGAGTGCAGGCGGAAACTTGAAATAAGTCTTCGCGTACTCGCAGCCTTTTTTTTCGCAGAAAACCCGTTTAAAGAGCCATAGCCGAGGCCGGGGGGCCTCAGCCGTGTGTGGGAAATCCGGAGCGGGGACTACCCACCAAAAACCTGCGGTATCCCTTTCCTGTCTAGGAGGTGACATGGGTGCTGGCTAATCCTTAACGTCCATGACAACCTCCGGCAGCGTGCCCGCCTCCACGGTGGGCCGGGGCTACGGCGTTATTCCCTCCCGATGGCGGTGGCATGTGCAAATGCAGGCTGGGGCACCCCTGATCCGCCAACATGCACGCCACACTGAGGGGCAAGAGAGCGGTCATACAACCGCCGCGTCCTGCCCCTCCTCCGTCTGCGGTGCCGGGGTTCCGAGGGATCATCTTCCCTCTCCCGCTTCGCCGCCTCCTTCCGGGATAAGTATCACTGTCTCGCAAAAGGAGGCCATCGCCTTCCAGTTATCTAGCATTGCGTTAACAATACTAGGCAATGAGAGGTCCTGGCCGACCGCCGGCGTACTCGCAGCCTAGCTCAGCACACTGAAAAATACAGACATAGTACGCATTCGGAGGACAGACATAGTACGCAACTCCGCACCGCCATACAATGGTTTTCCGCTCCGGTGGACAAGCACCCTAATTCACTGACAGCCGTAAGTCGCGGCGGTCGCGGCGAAACTATACCGCAAGTGTGTCCTGGTTCTATTTACTTAGTTATTCGCTCAACAGCAACTCTACCATCCCAAGAAATAAGATTGTTCTCGCAATAGATTGGGCATTGAGCCGCAATGGATTGCAAGTGATAACCCTGCCCCACCTGTACGGTTCTAAAAGTACAGTCATCTGAAGAAAATGCTACCTAACATGTAGGAGACCATTTTGATAGCGGCTAAGACTTTTAACCAGCCATAACTAAAGCCTCCGTAGTTAAAATATCTTTCAAATAAAATAACCGCTTTGAAATCGGTCTATCCGTTCGAAAGCTGTGACGCCACAGACAGACACAGACACACAAACAAACTTATAACTTATATAACATGTCCCTTTTTCGTCGGGGATTCAAAAGGCATCCAATCATGTTTACATTCGATCCCTTTTAACCTGGCCTTACGTTTCCCGTGTGCCATTTGCTGTTACCTCAACATTTTCCTGTCCCATTTGTGAGGTAAATAATTCCCGGATTACATGTGACCTTTGAAGTTTCGCCGGTAATTCAATAATAAGCCTAGAGTATTATGACCGAAACTTCGGGAAAGTTAGTGGGGACTTTTTCGCTCGATTTCATGGGATGAACTGTGTCCGACACGCCTGGTTGGGGAGTATAAGGTCATTATGTGCTGTGCACTGTGGTACTAGATTTTGAAGGAGGAAGATACATGGCATGACTATATCTTACAAATAAACTTAAATAAATACATATAACACCCAGACCGGGACAAATAGACATGTTCATGCACATAAATGTTTGTACAGAGCGGGGATCGAACCCGCAACCTCTTGGTTAATAGTCAACTTCTTGACCATTACACCAAAGTGGTCGTCAAAATACCACATACTTACTTAAGTCAATGAACACGCCCCTAATCTGGCGTTTGTCAATTCCTATTGGTTAATTATAGGACAGCCATGCCGCTGCGGATCGACAAACTGTATATAGTTAAAGGAATGTATCATAAAATCAATGACATTACATTGATTAGTGAAGTCATGATTTATTAATTCAAAATTACAGTGACTAGGTATTGCTGGCAGCGCGTTGCGGTCATGTTTGATCTTGTTTTTGGACCTAAAATTAAACCGTGTAACTCGGCCGATTACTCGGTACTCGGCAAGCTTTAAATCGAGTAATAGTCAGTACTTGGTACTCGGTAAAACCACTACTCGGCCCAACGCTAGAAAAAACGAACTGCTACACGCGGGTCTCTAAATCGCACCTCTCGCAAGCCGGGCGACTGCTATACCAATTGACCTAACGAGATACGAGTACATCGGTCCGAATTTCTTTAAGTGCTTCTAAGGCTGCAGCCAGTCATGATTCGTTAATGTTGTGGTACAATATCCGAAAGAAACACCTTTACAGCTGCTTAAGTGCTTTTCTTGTGTGTTTTAATTTGGAAAAGACATCATCTATGATATGATGATGAAGAAGATATAGGCTTCCCCCGTGAATCTCCACCGCAATCGGTCTTGCGCTTCCCGCACCAGCGGCTTCCCTTTAGTTATAAATCGTTAAGAATAAAGATGTATTACATTATAAATTTTTGTGGAAAAAAGCGTGTAAGATTTAAACGTGTTTCAACAAATAATTTACATTGCTGACAATCTAGGCTAATAGCTGACTGCCAAAATAGTAAAACATATTTTGGTTTAAGAGTAAAGTGGTTATCCCCTAAACCTTTTTGTGATAAAGTGCGTATTTATTGTTATTACTTGTGACACAGATGTCAACTGAAGCATAACTTAGTTATAATCTTGTTACTAAAATCAATTTCAAAATTTCAAGCCCTCAGCCAACAGGGGAAGTCTATCTCCAACCTCGATCAATACTTAGGCAAGTTTGTAAGTGGCTTACTCCGTCATAAATCTTACAAAGATTTAACTGATGACCCAGTCACTGGTTCTCAAAAGGCGCGAAAACAATAATATACTACCGCAGTATATATAATATTTATTTATTTACCGCAGTATATATTTAGATAAAATCTATATACATATAATAAGACTGTAAAAGATCGATTTCTGTACATTGAAGATTTTTATGAAAAATTGTTACAGGGGGTCTTAATTACCGTAATAGAAGCCAAAACAACAATTTTTAAAATTTTTGTCTGTCTGTCTGTCTGTCTGTTTGTCCGGGCTAATCTCAGAATCTACTGGACCGATTTTGACGGGACTTTTTTTATTTGACTCAGTATCACCTGGAGAGTAAACTGGGATATAAATAATCACGCCGATGAACTTAGGGGGCAGGCAGGAAATTGAATCTCAGAATCTACTAAACCGATTTTAATGGGACTTTTTTTTATTTGACTCAACATTACTTGGAAGGTAAAGAAGGATAGAAATAATATTACATATTGATAAATTCTGCCCCCAAAGGGATAAAATAGGGGTTGCGAATTTGTATGAAGCCCGGTCGCAAAAAACTAACATCCACGCGGACGAAGTCGCGGGCGGCCGCTAGTAACACATAAAAAAATAAAAGTAATAATGATAAACATGTAAAAATGTGACTCTAAGAATACTCTTAAATTGTATCTATATCGTCTATTATGTATCCAATAAAATTGTTGTATTTTGCTTGTTTAAAAAGCATAAATGGTAATGGGGTAATCGTGGTGGAGATCGCTGATTGCCGAAATACAGGATCTATGAATCCTAGCTTAGCAACAGAGGCTTTTTTGTGTATTATTATTTATTCCAATTAATTAGTTTTTTTTCTATTCTAAGCTTATGTATACACTATGTATCTGAACTCTTCTGGCAAATTAAGAAATTATTATTATTATTATTATTACATACTAGCGAGCCGTAGGTGGTTTCTCGTGGTTTGATCAGACTCGCAAAAGATTTTTTTCCTAACAGATATTCAAAGCAATTAACGTCTACTTTGAATTTATGTTTCCCGTGCTTACGCTTACTTGTAACAGTTTTTTCTCTATATTGATCCTTCGATTTTAACAAAGTACACACTCCCACCAGTACAGAAGCCAGACAGCATAGAGATCTAATATCTTCTTTGATCGCTTCCAAAATATTTGAACGTCAACGTGAAAGTAGACTGACTGAATCAGCGCGGCTTAAAAAGTTAGTTCGCAAATGTTTGAGAACCGATGTCCTGAAGATTTTTTGCCCTAAGCCGCTTAGCTGATGGATTATTAACCTAATCTGGCTGGTTTACGAGGCAGATAGGGCACTGTCATCTCCGGCCTGTACCTGGGTTTTATCTTGGGAAAATTGCTCTGGAAGTAAGTACCTCAGCCTCCTGAATATTGGTCGTGACATCTATGAAAGATCATAACCAACAAGTGAAACATTACACAGTTTTAATTTAAATGATTTAAAGCTTTGATTTAAATAAAATAGAAAGACATGGAACATTGCGCTGCGAACCAACTGTGAGGAGTCATCACTCCTATGTTTTGTTTTGGTCGCTGGACACCTTTTAGCATATTTTAGACATAGAAATATAGATTATGTTCAACATTTTCTGATTTATATTTTTATCAAAGAAGAATCAACGATCGCTCCATGCTACTTTCAAAGTGGGTATCACAAAGTTATATCAAAAATTTTATTTTTCACTCGACCTAATCGCTTCCAAATGGCCGGGTCATTGAAGATGAAAGACTCAAAATTGAATTACTTCTGGCCACTTCTCGCCCAAAAAGTTGGTCTAAAATTAAACGCGCTTGTCAGAATAGACAAAGGTATTTTTTCGTTATTTTCATGTGTGGTTCGTGACTGAAAACGTGACGACGGTTCAGCACTTTAGCGACGTCACGTCGGAGCAATAACAGCTTGTGTCATGGGGCCTACCATGAAATAGGTTCAAAACCCTCCTGAGGGGAATCGGTAGATTTTTACTTTTAACGGACTAGCGCGAAGCAAAAAGATAGGGCCGATATTGTTTTGACTAGTATATTTGAATGTTTGTCTGTGTCCTTATAGCTTCATAATCTTTAATCACTTGAGAAAATTTTGTCAAATGAAGTGTCATAAGAAGCGTGTACACTTTACGGCTCTATATCCACTGTCAAAAATATGACACTTTTGCATTTTAAAGCTTGGTTCGGTTAATGCAATATTGGAAAAAAGGTGGGTTATTTTCTGTGATGATTACTAATGTAATTTATTGAACCTTGCCACAAATAAATTATACAGTGTTGAAACCTTGACGAAATATTAGACTGACAATTTATTTCAGGACAAATACTATTTCAAATTAGTCGGACGTTCCGTGTAAGACAGGTTTCTAACCCTGTCTTATTCATTTGTGGTAAGGCTGCCCGAATAAGCCCTGCGTCAAGCGTGATCAATCGCCTTCTCGTTTAGGGTCAAATCTGTTATGCATTGTGCGTCGTTTGCACTAATATGATTCGGGGTTTCTTGTCAAAACATGAGAACGCGAACAGTGACACACAGGGTTATAGCTGACTAGCTTCCCGCCAGTGGCTTTGCCCGCGTGGATTTCGGTTCTCAATATGTTAAGCTTGAGCATTATACATTAAACTAGCTGACCCGGCAAACTTCGTTTTGCCATATTAATTATTGCGGACAACCCTTATTACTAAGGGGTATGAAAAATAGATGTTGGGCGATTCTCAGACCTACTCAATATGCTCATTCGTGAGCATCGGTCAAGCCGTTTCGGAGGAGTACAGGAACAAACATTGTGACACGAGCATTTAATATATATAGATATAGCCTATGTTGCGATTTACTGTAGGATTCTGATTAAAAAATAATGTTGAAAAAAAGATGTTTTTAAATCAATCCAGTTGTTTCGGAGCCTATTGAATTTAAAAAACAAACAATCAAACCTTTCCTCTTTATAATATTAGTGTTTTTTTTTAACACGCGTCAATTAGATCGGGGTGTATGTATGAATGTATGTAACGGAATTTTTGAGCTCAATTTTCACCAACTTACAGAAATCAAAAAAACACGCTTTTATTGCTACTGTAGAAAGAGTATTTTAAGCCTTATCGAAGAAACCGAACTATTTATTACTTACAAAAAATTGGTTGCCTGTAAAGTCGGTATACGGGCGAAAGTTTTACGTGACAACGACTTTGAGTGGTAAAATAATTTTAATGTGAATATTCATTCGTATAACATGAACCGGTGTGTATGCCTATCTCTCTCACTCTCTCTCTCTCGCTCTGTCTCTCTCGCTCTTAGGCGGGCTAACTGTGCTCGAGTGGAAGGGACGCGTGCCTTTCACTTTTTATGTCTGTCTCACTCGCTCTTAGGCGGGCTAACCATGCCCGAGTCGAAGGGACGCGTGCCTCTCACTCGCTCTCATTGTGAGCGCATAACGTGAGCGGAGCGTAACGCAGTTTCTTGAAGTGTCACCCGGCAAACCAATTTATAAGACGTTGTCACGTCAAAAAATAATTATTATATAATAAGACGCACACACACACACACACACACACACACACACACACACACACGTAAATTTTATTAATCTCATTTGTTTAATGTAAATTTTAAATATTGCATGTAATAACTTATACCACTAAGAGACAGCGGGACCTCCTGACACAAGCATTTATATGTTTGAAAGGTTGGTCCCAACCACTAATGCATTGTATGTTTTTTACATGTATTGAAATAAACTTTTTTCATTTTCATTTTTTTTTTCATTTTTGCTAACTAAAAAAGATAAAATAATTTCTGAGTACCTACACGGAATTTATATTACAGTAGCGTAGAAAGCGTGGCGCTTTAGCGCTTTACAAGCCAAGTGTTTAACAGCTGCTCTATTTCGGCATTATCTAGCCTGAAAATGAGAGAATATAATAAATTCTGGATGAAAATAGTTCTATGAGACATGACACTATATCCCAATTATCTTTTTTGACGATTAAAAACTTTGACTTCAATAATACGTACCAGATTTTTGAAATGTAACTACGGAGACATGATTTTCTTATATAAGTATTATATAAGTACTAATTTCACTCCTAAAAACCTAGCAAAACCTAATCATCCATTTTATTTAACTCGATTTTCCTACCCCACTGCCTCGAGTAGTTCACTTTGCCAATTTTCACTCTGGGTTTTGACAGTTTATTTTTCAAAGACAACTTTACTCTTTGCAGAAATGGTTAGAACGCACATGTGAAACCTGATTTATACGTAACGTTATATCGGCAAATTTGAATAAGGACAATGCGAAATATAGATAGATAGATAGATTAACACTTTATTGTACAACACAAAACAAAATTACAGACAAGTTTAATCGCATATAAAAGTACATGGGCATTTACTTCAAGTGTAAGATTTTATGGTCCGTGACTGAATGACTACATTTTTCATTACTAAATAAAATAATCAGGGCCTTATCAGGATAGGCCGTACCAGTTTATCCGTTATCAAGATGTAGAGGTCAAAGAAGACGGCAAAATTAAATATATAACTTACAGGCGGCAAATATATAAGTTATGACCGTGTACATAGGGCTTTTAGGATAAATATTACAATCGCGGCCCATCGTTAGTTTATTTTGCGGCCTTGTGGCCCTTGCCTGCCAAAAGGTTGCCGACCCCTGGTCTAATATGTAAAGCACTACTATGTACCTACAGTCAGGATGTCCATAATAATTGAGAAGTCGGCCGAAACAAATGGTGGAGGTCACGTGCGTTTCGAACGTCAACACTTGGATATTACTACATAATATGTTTGATAATACAAGCACTAAGCCACAGAGTTGTTTTGACAGAAGTGAAATCTGTCAACAGACTAATTGGTCACAATCCTGTTTATTTCCCATCCGGTGTTGTCACGACTAAGTTAATACCCGTTTAGCCGTAACGGCCGCATAAAACGCGATGTTTGCCCATAGATAATGGTCATAAGGGTTGCCAACTTTTTAAACACCAGAGATAGTAAATTTAAGTTTTTTTTTCTTTATGGCTTTGTCGTTAACGTTAAATTTAAGTTCACCTACCGATAAGTAATTCATATAGGGTGCTCACGTAAGATTCACTGGTGTTTTGGAACGGTATCTGAAATGATATTAAGATGTGGCTTATACTTAAAGGATAGTTTCTTTATATCACTGTATACACTGTCACACTATTGCACTTTACCTATAACTGTAACTTACACACACACACACACACACACACACACACACACACATGCACGCGCGCACATACACACACACACTATACACAATATATATTTTTGTTATATAAGTTTGCTCATACTGTGTAAGAAGTATTAGAAGAGAGATATTGTATAAGAAGAGCGAGATCTCCGTTACTTACTGGATAGATCCCAACCTCCAGATTGTTAACGAGTTAAACAATTTTTATTTATTATATCATCTGAAACGATTGCTTAATTTTTTTAGGGTAACCTAAGTTAGCGTGCGTGGCCCCAAACAACAGCAAGTATTAACTAATTACTTACTTGGGATACTTATATACTATATAAATATAAAAAAACTATATAAATAGAAAAAATCAACACCAATTTATAATTTGTGTACTTTCTAAGTGACACACTTAGATTTCCACTTTATTGACCTAGTGATCATCTTATAATAAAGCAAAAGTAACCCTGTATAAATATAGCCAAAATGGCGGATGTTACCACCCCCATTGACTTAATAGTCACTTGGCGCTAATGGCCCGTTCTCTTAACAAGCACGGTGTGGACCTTCACGAGTATATACGTCACCGATATATAAGTTACTAGCTTTTAGTAGTTACTTTTGCATGTAAAATATTAGTATAGATTATTAAGCTTAGCAAAGATACTTAGGTATATGAGATATTTATTTACTTCCGGTTTTAATATTCTATCTACGTTTGACTGAAAGTAACCTCACATTGTTTTTAATATGAAACTGACAGTTATCAAATTTTTAAGTCTAATAAATTTTGAAAATTGTAAACACCCATTAGGCCTAGGATAGGTTCCCAAAGTCAGAGCGGAGTTGTAAAATTTTTCTTTAGGTACAAGGCTGAATTAGAGTGACTTTCACTACCCATGACATTTGTCATAGCAATCAGTGATATAAAATTATGTTATCTCTACCTTTAATTTAATTTCGTCTGTAATTTATTAATTTTATGTTTTAATTTTTTTGTTTATAACCCTGTATACGAGAAGTGGGTGTGTATGAAGCGTAATCTTATGTCCCATTTTTCTGTAAAATACATCTACACACACATACACCATTTACAGAAAAATAAAGTCATTAAATAGCACCAAGATTTCAACATGACTTGCCTTTGTATGAAAAATTCCTCAGCAAGAATAGAAAATTGCAAAATGTAAGCAATTTCCCACTTAAGAAACAACGCAATAACAAAGAGAAGCACATACAAGTATGCAATTTAAATTTTCAAAGAAGATAATTACAAAATAGATGTAAGCAATGCGTAGTATTGTACTTACTTGAATAAATGAACAAACATGACATAGTTATCTAACATCGTGTTGTATTGTCGTCTGAGATTACTAGTATTGCTGTGAGCATAATTTTCTTCTTCTTCTTTTGTCTATGTTGACAATTTAGTAAATAATAGAATAGGTAACTCTTTATTGCACACCTCAATAAAATACTGGGAAGATAACGCTAAGAGCGATCTCTTCTAGACAACCTTAGGGTTAAGCATATTGTAGATAGCCTTTGATGATTCATCAAATCCTGCTAATTTCACGTGGCAAGGTTAGCAAGGCTCCTGTTGTCACGTGCGTGTCAGTGCCGGTATAGGTAACTTTATTTTCGTACTGCTTATATTATATTCTGTGTTCTTATAACTGTCGCTACTGTGAAGTGTCTTCCTGATAAGAGGCGAGGGTCTAAGCGTCCTTTTGACGTGACCTTACCCGTTTTGTTTTTATTCAACTTCGCGCTTGTATTTTCTTGACTCGGAAATATTTTCGCATGGATAATTCAAATGTTACAATATGACGCAACGTTAAAAGAAAAGACAAAAGAAGCATACTTCCTTATATACTTTTTATTTCAAAGTACATAAAAGACGAACTATACGTTTTAAAGCGATACACCTGAGGCAAAAGACGCGGAATAGATTTGCAGATATTTTTGATAATGATAACTTTGACAATATTAGCTATTAATTACTCGTATGCTTTAGAAAAAGACATAATTATGTTCCTTTACCCGAGGTTTGTCTTGAAGAGATTGCTCCCATCGATAAGATCCCTTAATTTTTTTTGTGGTGTTATAAAGTTAATCTATCAATCTGTTTGACTGAGCCAGAAAATGAGCTTTTATGTTTGTTTGTTTTTTTCGTTTCTTTTATTGTTGAAGGCTGTTGAATTGGAAGATACTTAGGTGTCTACTTATAAGATATTTTCTAGGCATACGAACTTTTTTAAATTCAAAAACGATTTTCAACGCCTTATATATATATATAAAGATATAAATGTCTATATCTGACAACATCTTTGGTCGAGTGGTCTGACGTGCGGACTACAAAACCGGCTGTTTCGTGTACGAATTTCGCTTGGGGCAAATGTTCGTGTGATGAGCACGAATGATGAGTGAGCTTCGTGCTCACTCATCATTCGTGCTATCATTTGAACCTGAGTATTGGGTGTTTATAAATGTATCTTATACATTTATATGTGTATATGTATCTCTATACGTTATCATAGTCACCTTAGTACAAGCTGTGGCTTAGTTTTCGGTTTAACAATTTATATATTTATTTCTATGATTTCGACCCCGCTCTGGGATTTTGCTACATCGGACGTATCGTGTTTGAAGTTTATCGGCTATAAGCTCGCAGGCTACTGTAGACTTTGATGGATCATTCACATCAATCAAATCGTAATAATGGCCGGATGGCATAAGCTACATATTTCACAAATATGTGTATATATACAGCAGATGATTCTTCCAAAAATTGCAAGCGTCAAATTGGTCAGTATGCTCTCTTATCTAATCAATCTCTAGTTAATTATTTTAAAAAAAGTTAAATGACCTTAAGGTTTTGTTACAGCGAAGATAATGGAAAGGTACGATAGAAACCTGTTTAAACTCCTCTTAATCTTCAAAATTTGTTACGTATCATTATTTTTTTTATAAGAATAATATTATCATGCACATATTTCCTACTTTTCATTATCTTTGGCTACAGCTAGCGTCGCCGCGTCGAAGCGTGGTAACCGCCACCAAGGCACATATGGAACTATCTGTCGCCGCGGCTCACGATTGACAGCGGTCAACCAATTGCCGCGGCTAAGCCGCTGACAGTCAGTGCCGTGGTGCCGCAAGTGTCAACATGGCAGTAACAGCACTGCCATATGAAGATGGATACGGAACAGAACGCCTAGGTACTACGAGAAACGATAACATGTACAGTCGACAACACGGCACGCTATGAACTTCATCACATAAGATGCTACAGTTTCTATCTTAACGAGCTGAAAATAAATAAAATAAAATAAATCCTTTTGACGGATTCCGTATTTCGTGGTCGGGCCGTAAACTCGAAATGTGTACGGAAATAAAGCTGTACAGTGGGGTGAGCACGAAGATTTTCGTAACATATTCGTGTAGTACAAACGTCACAAACTGACAATAGGCTTGTTTCCACTATGAAAGAAATATTGAAAAACTGTTTTTCTCTAAAATAATTCATAATTTCAGATGCCTTTACACTAATATTTTTCTGCAGTTCGTATTATTTGATTTTTAATTGGAATTCAAATGATAATTAGTCACTCAGTCGGCATTGCACGCGATGACGGTAAAGTGTGTTATTTCCATACAAGCTCTATGAAGAAAAGCGTTTTGACAGTTGATAAAAAGTACGTCAACGATTGGTGGTGTCAACTACCGTATTCCCCCATACAAATTGACAAGTTAGCGATAGGTAAACGAACGAATACGTCACGATAGTTGTTTGTGCTCACCCCACCGGGGGGTGAGCACGAACATTATCGTAACATATTCGTATCGTACAAACGTCAGAAACTGATAGCTTCGCCATTCAAATTGACAAGTTAACTATGGGAAAACGAATACGAATACGTTACGATAGTTGTTCGTGCTCACATCACAGATGTGTGAATCAAGCTTGTCCCTCGTCTCTTTGCTGCTAGGTTTTATAAAAGCTACATAGAGTAGGTATAGCATAGAATGAAAAGCTTGTTGTAAGTGTTACTTAAGTCTCACTCAAGCTAGCAAGTGGTGTTAAGTCGAGGGTTCGATTGTCGAGTGGAATCGCGCCCTTGTTATTATAAAATCAATGTAATTAAGTGCCTCTCGACTCTGATCTCTTTTGAGTTCGATTAAAACGTTTAGAAATTTTTAACGAAAGCTGTACGCTGTATGTGTTGTTTATGTATTTTAATGTATTGAAATTTTATTGCACTACTGATACCTTTAATTGGCGGATTCATACTACAAGACATTCAGTCTACCTTTTAATCACAAAGTTTAATTGAATATTTGGTGAGTTTAATTGAATATGAGGTCGCGGGTTCGATCCCCGCACTGTACAAACATTTGTGTGCGTGAACATGTGTGTTTGGACTGGTCTGGGTGTTAATGTATTTATTTAAGTTCATTTGTCACCCTTGTTCACCCTGTCTGTAGCACAAGTGATTAAGCTACTTACCACAGAGTCAGATCAATGTATGTGATGTTGTTGTATAAATATTTATTTTTTTATGTTATTACTAGCTGACCCGGCAACCGGTGTTTTGCCATTTTTTTTTTTTATATCACTTAGAGGTATGAAAAATAGATGTTGGCCTATTCTCAGACCTACTCAATATGCTCACAATCACAGAGAATCGGTCAAGCCGTTTCGGAGGAGTATGGCAACGAAAACTGTGACACGAGAATTTTATATATTAGATTATTTATTACATAACTAACAAGTTACATGTATCAGAGTAAGGAACACCCTCTATCATTGTTGCGCTTGAATTTATCCCTCGCGAAAGACTACTCTTGAGATATCAATCGGCAACATATTTTCAATATGTCCGGCATCTTACTCAACACATTTGAGGCTTTTACAATTGGCAGAAGCGCTGGTCTATCGCGATTTATAGCGTCCATCAATCTTTGTGGCGATGAATAGAAGCGCGATTCATCAAATCTTGGGATAAATCGCTAGGGAAGGGTCTTGGGATTTGAGATTTACCTAATCATTTTAGTACAGGTGAACTTGAATTAACATATTTATGAAAGGCGGTGCGATAAAGGTTAGTACATAACTTATGCTTACGTTATTTTTTATTAGTACTCGTATTATTCTTGTAGGGGCGTGTTCACATAAAAAGTCCGTTTTACTGGTCCGATAAAACGTTTATGTTACAAACAACAAGTGTTAAAACGTATGATTGAGTTCACACATACCTTTCAGTGATGTCATCATCATCAGCCTATATACGTCCCACTGCTGGGCACCTCACCTCACCTCAAATATGAGGTGGTGCGAGCCATGTGATTTGATGTATGAATATTAAATCCATTAGCGGCGGATCCGTTAAAACGGACGTTATATTTGAATGCAATGTAAGAAGGCAATGAACACTGCTTAACTTTTTACATGTATTAATAATAATAAATATACAACCACATCACATACATTGATCTGACTCCGTGGTAAGCAGCTTAAGAACTTGTGTTACAGATATCAGAATCAACAGTGGTATTACAAATAAACTTAAATAAATACATATAACACACAGACCAGTACAAACGGACATGTTTATGCACACAAATGTTTGTACAGTGCGGGGATCGAACCCGCGGCCTCTTGGTTAATTGACAACTTCTTGACCATTACACCAAAGTGGTCGTCCACCAAAATGATAGGAACAGTCCGTTCTGCGATGTCATTTGAAAATGACGGCTATATGATATTTAGGCGCCTTTTATGGCTATTATCAAAGCTTCGCCGCGGGGCAGTAGTTCCGTACCTTTGGGTTTCCGTTCCACATTTATGCTCTTAATACAACCACTACGCTACGGGTTCTATAAATATCGATTAATCGATTAACGGCAAACAAGTAGGTATGGGTAATAAAAAGATAATTTACTGACGCGCCACCATTTTAGATTATACAACTTCGTCTGCGGATATTTGCAGTTTGAGTGAATTCGCGGGTTCGATCCCCGCACAGTACAAACATAAGTGTGCATGAACATGTGTGTTTGTACTGGTCTGGGTGTTTTCTATGTATAATATGTATTTATTAACAAAAAAAGTATTTAAGTATGTTAATCCGTTGTCTAGTACCCATAACACAAGCCTCGTAGCTTAATTTGGGACTAGAGAATTGGTGTGATTGTTGTGAAATATTTATTATTATTATTATTAATTTCGGGAAATCCTTTCTTAGCTTTGGTTTTTATATATTTAGATAAAATATGATTGACTGGAAATATAATTACTGGAAATATAATACCGATAACTTTGTACCTTCTAGTGAATTCGCGGCTTGTTGGGACTTCGTTCGTCTGTCTGTCTGCCTGTCTGTTCGTCTGTCGCTTACCAGAGCGTATACTATGTACCGTAGAACGATAGTTCCTATGATAGTTTTGTTTTTTGCCGCTATAACGACAAATACAATGAGTGATCTGAACAAAATCTACACAAAAAAATGTAATTTTACGAAACGCTTTGAACGCAAGGCCGATTTGTAACTAGCTGGTTTTTATACACACAGCTATCCCTGTCATATTCCTCACCATGTAATCAAACTACGGAATGTACCTGTAAAAGCGAGTGTACACTGCACGAAACGTAATCTGCACAGCTACAAGTGCACTGCATTGCACAGAAAGCGCGCCCAATCTCACAGCTCGCTACCAATACGCAGGCAATACCGGCCTACGAATGGACTGGGGGGACCAATTCATGTCTATGTTTGAGGATAAATCCATTTTGAAATATCCCAAAAAAACCGATCGCTTCTGATCTACATTCCTGATGCGCACTGCAAAAGAGTGGAACTCATTATCTGCGTCAGTGTTTCCCAGCAATTACAACCTAGGAATTTTCAAAGCTAATGTGAACAGGCGTCTTCTAGGTGAGCTCGCTCCATCGCAGACTTAGTTTTTGCCTCGTTGGGCTTACTCTTCTAGGGTCAAGAGCAAACCTAGCCAAATAAAAAAATGTGTGACACATGCAAAAATTGCAACAAGCTTAGTTATCAGACTTTTTCGTCGACGCATGAGAAAAGTTTATCATAGTACGTGCACCTAACGTACAAGGTTTCTCTCTATGGTGAGATCTTATTATATTGTAAATAAATAAATAAAATAAATAGTTTTCGTCCCCACCCTGTTGGTGGGTGGGGACGGTGCTCATATATTTTTGGTCATGATCATTTTGAGTGGAGTGTCCGGCTTAGCCAAAAATTAAGGTTAAATAGATAGTTATTTTACTTCTATAAAGTCCAAACCAGCCACCACATACCAACGTATCAACCTACCGAAAAACTACTAACTTAACTAACGTGACCATACCCGGTCCGGTTTTCAGGCTGCCTGTCCCGATGTCTCCAGCGAGGCCGACATAGTCCCGTTTTCCAAACAGACCAAATGATAATTTATTTTTCCCGCTCAATGCACGGCAAGGTCAAGGAGTACTAGAAAGTTCGCGTCACGTTAGGTTTATATAATGTAGCAAACTAAAATTTAAAATACCCCCGACATGAGTTGAAAACAGAGCAGACATGGCATTGCATTGAAATCGGTCCATCCGTTCGGGAGCTACAATGCCACAGACAAACACACATAAAAACATGTACACACACAAACAGACATGGTGGTCAAACTCATAATTAACCTCTTTTTCGTAGGGGTTTAAACAGCATAAGCTGTTCAAGCCTAAACAATATACAATCCTTTACAATATACGGTATTTCATCATAAAACTTCCAAGCATACTTAATCAAAGTCCCATTATCCCACCGAATCACATATTCACCCTACACCTCAAACGAACCGAGCATGCAAATTCGGACCCTACCACCGGGAAATAACGACGTAACCTTGTTCCAGTGATATGAGCCGATAGCCGAGTGAATTACACGAGATTGGAGCTTGTTCTCTTTGTCTCGAGACGGCGCGGGAAAACTGACTGACGAATATTGACTCGGCTTGCTAACGGGTCGAATGCTCTATAATATCTATGCTTGAGACTTTAATATACCTCTAAGTAGATGTATTGAAGTTTAGTCATTAATATCTTAGTTGTATCGAAAAACTGTGTTTTGTATTATCCATATTTATTTTAGTTTCTGCCTTACATCCGAGAGATCCTGGGTTCGAATCCCAGGTCGAGCCAATATTGTTTCAGAGATTTTCTGTCATGAATTTCTAAAAAACAGCTCGGAGTCGGGAAGTTGGCGGTGTTACACTCCCGTGCTTCGGGAAGCACGTTAAGCCGTTGGTCCTGCGCCTGATCTCTTTTCGGTCATGTCGAATTGCCGTCTCACCGAACTTTGAGAGTGATGGAACAGTGAATGCACCTGTGTATTGCGCTCACACTTGTGCACTATAATATCTCCTGCGTAGTTGGCTGATCTCTGTTGAGATTGGCCGCCGTGGTCGAAATCGGCTAGGAGGACTATTACTATTACTATAAATATATTTTGCTCAAATACCCCCTTCCTGCTAATTAAATGTTCCTTTAACGGAAGGTTGTCTGGAAGAGATCGCTACAAGCGATAAGACTGCCTAAATTGTACATCTTTTTTTTTGTAAAACTTGTCTGTTACTTTGTTTTGTGTTGTACAATAAAGAGTTAAACTAGCTATCTATCAAACCAAAGTGAGCAGAAACGGTACGTCAAGGTAATGGTTTAAATCAGATCTTGCAAAATTAAAATGTCAGTATCTACATTTAGAGTGGATTTGACCAAACAGGTGTTTGGGAGTCAAACTAGGAGACATTGACGTTTCGACATCAGAAGAACTAAAATTTAAAATACCCCCGACATGATCCAGGAAAACAGTTGGTAAGCTTTAAAGGCTGGGCGGATTTTGACCAGCCTTAGCTAAAATCTATTTATTTTTGAAAAGTAGTACCTTCAAGTATTACTTTTAGCTAAGAAACCACCGTGATTAAACTTTCTTTCGAACAAAAAAAGTGCACTAACATCGGTCGATCTGTTTTTCGACACACAAACAGAACAGGGGTCCTATAACAATCTTGACGACCGCTTGGTGCAGTGGTCCACAGGTCGGACTTCTAAACCAAGGGTCGCGGGTTCGATCCCCGCACAGTACAAGCATAAGTGTGCATGAACATGTGTGTTTTTACTGGTCTGGGTGTTTTCTATGTATAATATGTATTTATTTACAAAAAAAAAGTATTTAAGTATGTTTATCCGTTATCTAGTATCCATAACACAAGCCTCGTAGCTTAATTTGGGACTAGAGAATTGGTGTGATTGTTGTGAAATATTTATTATTATTTATTTTTTTGTTTAAAAAAGGATACTCGACGTGTAACTCCTAAACATGAATGTATGATTGAATCCATGCTTAATCGCATAAATGTGTATATAATAATAATAGCCCTCCTGGCCGATTTCGACCACGGCGGCCAATTATAACAGAGATCAGCCAACTACGCAGGAAATATTATAGTGCACAAGTGTGAGCGCAATACACAGGTGCACTCATTGTTCCATCACTCTAAAAGTTCGGAGAGACGGCAATCCGACATGACCGAAAAGAGATCAGGCGCAGGACCAACGGCTTAACGTGCGCACCGAGGCACGGGGTCAAACACCGCCAACTTCCCGACTCCGAACTGTTTTCGAGAAATTCATGACAGAATATCTCAGAAACAATTTTGGCCTGACCTGGGATTCGAACCCTAGACCCCTCGGATGTAAGGCAGAATCTTTGCCACTACACCAACGAGGCAGGCGAAATGTGTATATACCGGCCTCAAAACAACAAACGTTGGTATAGTAGTATCCATAGTTCAAATAAGGCGCTCCGCAAACTATGCGCATGCCGTACGGAACTATTCACCATTATCATCCAAAGATGATGACGGTGATTAAATGGACGTCGTATACTTATTAAAGCTTTAATTAGTTGTCAGCAGCCTGCATTCAGATCGCAGATCGGTTCTGCGTTTCTCTAAAAGGTCCTCAGTGCATTTTGCTGGTGGCCGGAACTATTGAAAAAAAAAGGATTTATTTCGAACAACTGCGATCCAGAATGTTAGTCTAAAGGAATGACTATGTCAGTAATTAATTTTGTAAAAAGAGCAATTTGTATTGATCATGTGACTGATCAGTGGACAATTCCCACTATCGGCCATCACCTTTTTTAGGTCGCTGTGGCAGCTGCCGCGTATTCTGTGCAGTAATGACGTGGACATTTGACATTTTGCGCATGATAGCTTCAAAGCTATCTGCTCCCGTCAGCGCAAACATCGCTGAAGCGCTGCAGAAGCGCAGAAGCTATTCACCATTATCATCTAAAGATGTAAAAATGATGACGGTGATTAAATGGACGTCTCATACTTATTAGAACTTTAATTTATTGTCAGCAGCCTGCATCTAGGCCGCAGATCGGTTCTAACCGATTAATTAAAGTTAATTAAATAATTAATTTAAGTTCTGATAAGAATGAGACGTCCATTTAACTGCGATTCTCTACAAGGTCCTAGGTGCATGTGCTGGTGGAGTTTATTTCATGACAAGCAAAGACGTTTGAGTCACGTCACACACGCCTGTGTGCTCAGAATATATATAAGAGTTTACACACAACACATCACCCTGACGCATAGGACTCCCAAAAACGACTGACATGCATTTTAAGACTATGTAGGCGTCCCAGCCACGCTATGAACCATCAACTTTGAGCGCGACACTCCTGAGGTAGCAAAAATAGGGAGGGAATAAACAGAACAATTGAAATTGACTATGTGTTTAAACATACCAGGGGGGGGGGGAGGAGTGTAAGGACAAAAGTTATCCTCCACCATTCTGCACTAAACCCGCGTGGTGAATATGGTTCCTGTACCACCTCGTAGTTGAGGTGAGGCCTGTGGGAACCTCACCTCTCCTCTAGCTGGAGCTCTTACTAGGAAGCTAGAGAGAGCAAATCGGATCTCAAACATTTGGCACATCTACCAAGCTGATAACATCTGGATTAACCACGCTCACTGTTACAGGTATTCTGAAGGATCCCACCCGCCCCTTAGTCTGCGCAGTGCTTAACAGGAAGCGAATTGCCTACGGTGTTTACCAAAATCGCCATGTTGACATAATCGGTCGAACCATAACATCCCAGTAGATGGAGCTACGAAATGTTTAGTTCTCAATTTGGATGCGGTAAGTATAGTTGTTTATTCGGTTTAATACAATGGGTTTCAATTCTTTCTTTTGATTTATTTGTGTGCCATACAATAAAGAACGGAAAAGAGTTGTCAGTATTTTAAAATACCTTAACGAAGTATCTACCGAATGTAAGCTTACCCTTGTAATGGTTAGGTTGCTGCGTTGTCATACGTTACTGTTGTATTCATTAAAAAAAACTACAGTTATTGATGCGTTTTGTCAATACTCCGTTGTTTCTGATTCTCACAAGACAAGTGCTTAAGCTACTTTCATTGGGATCAGAGCAATCAGTATCTTGTGTATGTGATTTTGAATATATGTTTTTTTTATTTTGTAAAATATGTGATACTGAATAAACATGTTTTCTTTCTTTCTTCCTTCTTTCAATGTTGTTTCTATTTCTTACTATTTTTTTTATTACTAACTGTCTATGGACATTTAAAAATTAAGTCTGACCGGGCTGTGACCACCATACAATTTCATATAAAACTACGTTCTTTAGTTACACATACGCAATCCTTGCGTCCCACCCCACAGAACCTTCCTATTACCTACGCTATTTCTTATATCAAAAAAGATGAAATATGTTTTCTATATACAAGTTTTTGCCAAAACAAATGTCCGGGTACACTTGTGAATGATTTAGAGAGCCAATATGTTTGATGTTATTTATTTTGCTGCCGCAGTCCGCATAGCAATGTGATACTGAAGGCAATAGGAATAGGTACATTCGTCAATATGTCACGCTTATGTAAAAAACTATACATCACACTATTATGTATTTTACCTCATCATTAGTCCATATACGTCCAACTGCTGGGCACAGGCCTCACCTCAACTATGAGGTGGTGTGAGCCACACTCCACCACGCGGGCTCAGTGCAGATTGGTGAAGGGGTGTGTGTAAGGTAAGTGACCAACCTTACTGTCAGATGTTATTAAGCCGTCCGAGGTCCTCCGACGAGGCTTAACGACTGATATCTATCGATATTAACCGGGACCAACAGCTTAACGTGCCTTCCGAAGCACGGAGATGCTTGTAAATAGACGTCACTTTTATGGTCAGAATGGTCACCCGTCCCAAACATGACCGTGCCGTAGGTTAACTTTTGGTATCACTACCAAAGCGCTGCATGCAACCACTGCGCCACAAGCATCTCTAAATGAATGGTATTTTACCTAATCGTAGCTATTTGTATATAGTATAAAAATAAGTTGTATATAACTAGGTTTTTAAAACGGATCCCGAGTGACAAATATACTGGCCATAAAAAATCGAGACACCTTAATATACGAGAACTCATATGAACATTGGGTTAAACCGAGATAGATGCCCCAGTGGTATAGATGACCCGATTTAAATTACCTACATTAGTTTTGAAGATAAATTCGATTACTTTATCTCGAAATTATAATCTCGAACATTATCTTGATTGCCACTGTTGTATGTCTCGTTGCGACAGCATGTAATGCCAAAATAAATTCAAAGATTTTGGAGGATAGATGCCCATTTTTTTGGTAAGTCATCTATCCCAAACGCAGTTTATATGGATAGGGTATGGGATAGATGTCAGAAAATTTCAAAGTCCGCTAAAGTCCCTAATACCTACTTTGAATATATCGAAGACAAAGTATTTTACTTTTCACAAATTTGTTGCTTCATAAATAATTTGTTGTGATTTCTATTATTGAAGTCATAGAGCGATTTTGAAAAGTGAAGCCTAACCTAACCTAACCCGGTTTCACCCTATTTCTATAGAAGTATTATTGAAAAAACAGTTGAATCGATTATTCCACCGGCAAGTGTATGAGCCAGTAGGCTGTAGAAACCAGTACTAAGACTCATATATTTAAATAAATAGATATTATTAATGGGCTATTCTATTGTCCTCAATGGACTAATTAGACCATAAATAATTACACGAAAATTTGATAAAAAAATAAAGTTTCATTTCTAAGTACTAGAGGATGCCTTGAAATGTATCTCTTTTTTTTATTTTTACTCGTATGTCAACATCTAATGGGGTTCACTGAATACATCTTCTTAACAGTACCAACAGACGAGCACCAGTGAAATACGGACGGACAAATAGACATGACGAATTTATAAGAGTTAAGTATTTGGCCACTAAGCAACGGAACCCTAAAAGTATATGTATGTTGTGTGTATGTATCGATTTTTGACGTGACAACGTCTATAAATCTATGGAGCCGGCTGGACGCCCCAAAAAACATGACGTATGCGGCGTTACCTCGCTCTGAGGCGTTCCATTAAAGTCATGAAGTGCAAGCGTGAGCGCGGAACGAGCGACAAAGAGGCAACGTGACAAAGACGTTGTCACGTTCAACTATCGTCAGTAAACCGACTTTATGTATCAACGTGCATATCAAATCGTCATTAAATATTGCAGCCAAAAACATGTCCAAGTATATTGGCGACATCTGGCGATATAAATTATGGACAAGCCTCGTGAATTATGCCAAGTAGGATATATGGGCGGCATTCGACCCTTCTCATTCGAATAAATATGGAAATTCGCGTAGACCACGATGAATGGGCTTAAATATGTTTAAGTCGAATGCCATCCTAATTTACGTGGGACTTGGAAGGTTATCCCGAGTTATCTGATGACGTATGACACGGATGAGCTGTAGTACTTACATCAAAGCCAAAAGATATAATGTTAAGCCAAAACTTTCTTAGTTATGCCTTTTAGGTTCGTCTCTATGATTTTTTGACAAAATTTTCTCTTCCAAAACGTCACTTATGCAAGTAACACCTCCCTAAAGACAAGCTGTCAAGCTGCCAGACAAATAAGCCGGTTAGTATTATTTTTAACCTTTCGAACATTATCACAAAACACCTGATGTTCTAAACCTAAAGTAAGGGTATTATAACTACGACTACGAGTATTATTTTGACGACCACTTTGGTGTAATGATTAAGTTGATTAGGTATTAGACCAATAGGTCGCGGGTTCGATCCTCGCACTGTACAAACATTAGTGTGCATGAACATGTCTGTTTGTACCGGTCTGAGAATTATATGTATTTATTTAAGTTTATTTGTAATACCACTGTTGATTCTGATTTTTTAACACAAATGCTTAAGCTTCTTACCATGGAGTCAGATCAATGTAATGTAATGTTTTTTTTTATTTTTTATAATAACTTGGTTTAAATCATCTTTCTTCACTGTGTACC